>OU744298.1:12500-5012500 GCA_916610205.1 Griposia aprilina
ACCTAACCTAACCTAACCTAACCTAACCTAACCTAACCTAACCTAACCTAACCTAACCTAACCTAACCTAACCTAACCTAACCTAACCTAACCTAACCTAACCTAACCTAACCTAACCTAACCTAACCTAACCTAACCTAACCTAACCTAACCTAACCTAACCTAACCTAACCTAACCTAACCTAACCTAACCTAACCTAACCTAACCTAACCTAACCTAACCTAACCTAACCTAACCTAACCTAACCTAACCTAACCTAACCTAACCTAACCTAACCTAACCTAACCTAACCTAACCTAACCTAACCTAACCTAACCTAACCTAACCTAACCTAACCTAACCTAACCTAACCTAACCTAACCTAACCTAACCTAACCTAACCTAACCTAACCTAACCTAACCTAACCTAACCTAACCTAACCTAACCTAACCTAACCTAACCTAACCTAACCTAACCTAACCTAACCTAACCTAACCTAACCTAACCTAACCTAACCTAACCTAACCTAACCTAACCCAGTAACCGATAATACATCGCACTGTTAACATCACCTCCGCGTAAAAAAATTCGCCAAAATTACACGCGTCGAGTTACGTGCACGAAAAAGTTATCAGTGGAATTGTGCAGTGTCAAATCACCAGGATACGTGTGGGCAAGTGTCTACCTCCACGGGTTGCGGAGCAGGACTTGCGGAACTTCAGCGGTGAATAACTCATCAAAGGTCAGTGGAGTCGTTTTGCAAACAATACACCCAAGAAACGCGGCAGAGGCCTATCCAGCGACACCTAAATCTGGAAAATCGGAGCAGGGGTTTGTGAGTAATTAAGGTGCGAAAAACGCCAAAAACACGTGGTTTTTTGTGAATTTAACCTCACTTGTGACCCACGTGTTTCTAAAGACACGAGGCGTGACGTACAGCCAGCAATCACAGCCCTTACTGGAGACTCGGAAGCCGGCCGAGGAATCTGCCTGCAGACCATCCACCAGCGCGACGACTCTACGGCTCACCGCCAAGTAAGCCCCGAGGGAACTCCTCAACCCTTAGTCCCACCCCCCCCGAGTTTGGGCTCATCCGGCTTGGGACTTCAGGACCTTGCCTAAGATACCAAGGGTCCCCTCACCCCAGACAGCCCCCAACCCCCCCTCCACCCTCCTCCACCCCCCCCCTCCAAAAGTATCCCCACCACCATCTGAGACCCGAAAAAGGGTACCCCACTCCTCCAACCCTTTACCCCTCACCCCCACTAACCCTCTTCACCCCCCCTCCCCCCAATCTTCGACCCACGAAACCCCTTCCCCCCTCCCCCTTACCTCACCCCCCCCTCGATAGTCTCCCCACGAAACCTCCCTCCCCCCCTCACCCCTCTGGGCTACTTCACCCCCCCGCGGCCTAACTTCGCACCCGTTGGAGCTAGGAAACCGAGTTTGGGCTCATTTAAAAGGGCGCAAAACGCTCTACAACTTGGCCCCAACAGAAATCTTAAATTCGGTACCACACACACGCAACGATCCAACGTACCTGCAGAATACCACTGAGGACCACCACCAGCGTGCACACACGGCTCAAAACATCGAGCCACATCAATTGTCGGGCTCCTCATCGGACAGCAGAAGCAGACCACCAGCAGAGCATCCGTGAGTCCATCCAAATTAGCATAGAACACAAGCATAGCATAGTAAGTAACAATAGCTTTAAGTTAAGAGTCAGAAATCATCATTTTATATATTCCACTTAACCTCCCCTCCCATTAAAACAGTAAAAAAAAAAATAAAAAAAATAACAAAAGCAAAACCATGTCTTCCAAACAGCCCACCACCTCCCGCAAAGCTTCCACGGAGTCTGTTAAAGCCCCTAAATCCCTCAGGGAAAAAGTCCTAAAAAATACGGCAAAATCAGTGGTCTCGGACAAGGCGGCGCATCCATCACAGAAGCCACAGGCGCCGAGGGCAGCGTCGGAGCCGGACGTAACGAGCAGGCTACCGCCACTGCCATCGGTGCCTGGGTCGCCTCTGACGCCTCAGACGGAGCAGCGCACGAGAGTCGCTGAGATAGTCATTGACTGGGAGCAGTGTGGCATTTCCCCCCCCCATCAGATCATCTCGGATGAGGAAAGCTCGGTGGCCTCCACAGCGAGCACGACCGACCGTCCCCAGAGCGGACGGCCGAGCCTCCTATACAGAACTCCGAGAAGGGGCACAGGGGTGGAGATGGACCTGGCCACGAGGGAAGCAAATGACCTGCTTCAGAAAGGGAAAGACGCACTGGAAGCAGCCGGAAACATGAAGCGTGAGTGCAAGGCTACGGTCCACGAGTGCCTACAGGGCCTGTACGAGACGTCCCTGTCATTAGCAGACTCGAGAGCGCGCCACAAGCACAACCTCGAGAAGGAGCGCTCTCGACACGCACAAGAGCTTGTGCGGGTCGAGAGAGCTCACACTCGAGAGCTTATGGCGATGAAAGTGGAGCTCTCCATGATGCGGACAGACGTGTCTGAGACGAAGAAAGAGGCAAAAGGGATCCGGGAATGGCTCGGCCACGAAACCCTTGACGCCTTCAAGGGCATCAAGGAGGTGAAAGATGAGGTCATATCTGCGAGCCTCAAGAACCAAAAGGAGCACGAGAGGACCAGGCAGGAAGGCGCAAGAGCCCCAGGGGATCCCAAGTGGGAGACAATGGGGGCTGGCCTTCTACGCCTGGACACTAACATGACCAGCATATCCAACCAGCTGGACGTGCTCCGGAAGGCCCTAGAAAGGCTCAAGGAAGATCTCAACCGGCCGAGGGAAACAGAAACGGACCCGATTAGCCGGGAGACAGGCCTACTCACGATGGCGAAATTTGAGGAGGACATGGAGAGATTTCACCTCCAATTACAGGCCATCGCCAACAAGCCTGTAGCCTCCCCCCCACCACCACAACCACACGTTAACATCCAACAACACCTCAAACCCATCTCCGAGAGGCTGGAGATCGTCTCGGCAGACCTCCGCGTACTGCGCGACAAAGAGCCGCCAATCCAGGCGCCCCCTGCGCTGAATCTGGAAGCGGAAATCGCAGTCGGGGAGGTAAAAAAGACCCTCCAGAACATCGAGAAGGGGGTAGCAGACCTGGGCAAAGCGGACAGACCGCTCCATCAGCAGCAGGGCCCCAAAACCTTTGCCCAGGTCGCCAGCACACCTAAGCCCCCCAAACCACCCACACAACCCAACCACACCCTGATCGTCTCGTCAACGAACCCCCAGCACACTGGAGACAACGTAATCGAGAGGATCAGGACCGCCCTGGACCTCAAAACAAGTGGAGCCCGAGTCGACACAGTCCGGAAAGCGCGCAACCAGAAAGTGATCCTAAGGTGCGCGAGCAAGACGGACCTAAATAAAATAAAGGACCAGTTCCAGTTGCACGCAGGGCTCAAGGTCCAGGAGCCGAAAGCACAAAACCCACTCGTCTGCATCAAGGGAGTGCTGTCCAGTTACAGCGACGGGGAGATTGTCGATCTCCTAAAGGCGCAGAACAAACACCTACTGCAGAACGTCGCTGTGGATGGACGGACCCTAAAGGTGCGCTATAGGAAGCGCGCGAGGAACCCCCATGAGTGCCACCCTGTTCTGGAGCTCTCGCCGGAGCTCTGGAAATGCTACACGTCGGTGCAGAAAGTCCATGTGGGCATCAAGCGATGCTCGATTGAGGACCAGTCCCCTCTCGTACAGTGCACAAAGTGCCTTGGATACGGACACAACAAGTCCCTATGCAAGGCCGCAAAAGAAGCCTGCAGTTTCTGCAGCGGAGCGCACAACGCAGGGGACTGCCTCACTCGAGCTGACGGCAAACAACCCACATGCATAAACTGCAAAGTAGCACACAGGACGGGCAGCGACCTGGCACACACAGCGTTCAGCGAAGACTGCCAGGAACGCCAAAAATGGGATGGCATAGCAAGGTCGCGCGTTTCCTATTGCTAAGGGCGACCAAGACAACACACCAACCAGCCAACCTGCCACCCCTCAAAACGCAACAAGACCGACAGCAAGATTGAAATTCATCCAAGTCAATCTTCAGCGCTCCAAGCTGGCCACAGAAGAACTCCACTTGGCGGCTCAGGCAAGGGGAGTTTCAGTAGCACTTGTTCAAGAGCCCTATGTAGGAAGAACAGGTGTGATGAAACAAAGTCCCGGCACACAAGTCATCCAGTGCAGCCTCAACCGCCAAAAACCAGTAAAAGCGGCGATCGTTGTTTTCGGGAACCATCTGGAGGTCGTCCACGACCCCCAGCTGGTGACCGAGAACATCGCCGCCGTCCTGCTGAAAGTGGGCCAGCTCAGTTTTGGGGTGCTATCGGTCTATTTTGAGGGTGACCAGGACATCGAACCGTACCTCTCGGAAACGCACAACACAACACGCAAACTACACACAACCAACATCCTGGTGGGAGGAGACATAAACGCCTGGAGTCAGTGGTGGGGAAGTGTTTCCGAAAACCATCGCGGGGCGGCGTACAGTTCGTTCCTCAACGAGCGGGATCTCCACATCCTAAATACGGGCCAAACACCGACGTTCGAGACCTACAGAGGAGACAGGTGGTGCACAAGCGTCGTCGATGTGACGGCATGCAGCCTGTCGCTGCTAGGCAAGGTTGAAGAGTGGCGTGTAGAAAGAAGTCTAATAACTTCAGACCACAACGCAATAACCTTCTCGATGCGCTTAGAAAAGGCCTTGGAACCCTTAAGGCCAGTCTCGACGCGCATCTACAACACCAAGAAGGCAAAGTGGTCCGACTTCGGCACGCACTTCAAGACCAGCCTGGCGGACAGAGACATTACACCAGTCAGAGTCTCGGACGTCTCGAACCCTGAGGATCTGGAGAAAATCATAACACAATATACACAAGACATCCACCGCGCATGCGAGAAAGCGATCCCAAAACTGGGGTCGCCAAAACACGACGCCAAGCCCCCATGGTGGACCCCTTCTCTAGATCGTCTTAAAAAAGAAGCCATGACGAAGAAGAGAAGGATCCGGAATGCAGCCGCAAGCCGGAGACACTTCACCATCCAAGAATACGTGCTGGCAAAACAAACCTACACCACAGCAGCAACGGATGCAGCCACAGCCAACTGGAAGGAGTTCTGCTCGAAGCAGGACCGAGAGAGCATGTGGGACGGCATCTACAGGGTTTTAAGGAAGACAGCCAGAAGACAGGACGACGCGCTCCTAAGAAACGCCGCAGGCGAGACGCTCAGTCCGGAGCAATCTGCTGAGCTTCTGGCACAAACCTTCTACCCTGACGACTCAATGGATGCCGAACAGCCATACCACACAGCTCTGAGGAGGCTAGCGGAGGAGAAGAACCCCCAAGGTCTGTCTGCCGTCGATCCACCATTTACAACCGCGGAGCTGGAAATGGTTCTCCAGAACCAAAATCCGAAAAAAGCCCCCGGCCCCGATGGATTAACGGCAGACATCTGTACAGCGGCAATAAACTGCAATAGGGAGGTGTTCTTAGCGATAGCCAACAGGTGCTTGTCGCTTTCCCACTTCCCGAAGCAGTGGAAGGTCGCCCACGTGTGCATTCTCCGCAAGCCAGGTAAGGACGACTATACCAGCCCAAAGTCGTACAGACCAATAGGTCTGCTCTCGGTCCTAGGAAAAATCGTAGAGAAGCTCCTAGTAGGCAGACTCCAGTGGCACTTCCTCCCAACACTCAACGCGAACCAATACGGTTTCATGCCACAGCGCGGAACCGAGGACGCCCTCTATGCTCTAATGGGCCACTTACGAGCCGAAATCAAAGCCAAAAAGATCGTGCTTTTGATATCATTGGACATAGAGGGGGCCTTCGACAACGCGTGGTGGCCAGCACTCAAAAAACAGATGGTAGTCAAGAACTGTCCTACCAACATCTACGCTCTCGTCGCCTCATACCTGGAAGACCGGAACATCAGGGTCAACTACGCCAGAGCGACTAGCGAAAAGGGTACCACGAAAGGATGCGTCCAGGGCTCAATTGCCGGACCGACGTTTTGGAACCTTATCCTAGATCCGCTCCTACACAAGATGGCTAGTATGGGGGTATATTGTCAAGCCTTCGCAGACGACGTTGTCCTAGTCTTCTCGGACTTTACAGCCGGTCCCCTGCAGCAATCAGCCAACGATACGCTAGACATAGTATCGGAATGGGGCGTCCAAAATAAGCTACGTTTCGCCGCGCACAAGACCAACGCGATGGTGTTAACGAGAAAGCTGAAGTACGACGTTCCGGTACTCCACATGTCGGGCACGCGGCTGAACCTGGTCGAACAGGTCAAACTGCTAGGTCTCACAATAGACTCCAAACTCACCTTCAACGCGCACGTGTCTGCGACCTGTAAAAAGGCTGCAGACATCTATAAGCAGCTGGCATGCGCGGCAAGGGTGACTTGGGGTCTCAACAGAGAGATAATTAGGACAATATATGTGTCGGTGATAGAGCCCATCGTGATGTATGCAGCGAGCGCGTGGGCCCCTGCAGCTGAGAAACTGATGACAAGGAATCAGTTTGACTCACTGCAAAGAGGCTTCACGCAGAAGATCTGCAAAGCATACCGCACGGTGTCTCTGACATCGGCACTTATCCTGTCAGGCCAACTCCCCCTGGACCTCCGGGTAATCGAGGCCGCAACCCTTTTCAAGATCAGAAAGGGTCATTCCCAAGAGTTCATACCGCTGGGCCGCGAGCTGGAGTGCAACGTGCACCACTCTCAGATTCCCCACCCAGCGCAACTCACAACAACTGAGTACACACGCCTAGAGGACTTGACTCCCGAAACCCTGGAAACTCATCAAGTAATCGGTCCCCAAATATACACCGATGGCAGCAAGATTGAGGGGAAAGTCGGAGCTGCCCTAACTTGGTGGGAAAACGGAAAGGAGTCAAAGTCCAGCACCTTTGGCCTGGAGCCTCACAACACAGTCTTCCAATCGGAAATGTACGCTCTCTTCAGAGCTGTCAAGATGGTGAGAGAATCCAGGGCGGCCTCCGTAAGCATTTTAAGTGACTCAAGATCGTCACTTGACCTGCTGAGGAGACCGTCTGTCACTCACCACCTGGCACTCCACATCAAGAGAAGCGTCCGAGAGATCAGAGAGGAGGGCAGAGAAGTGAGGCTCTTTTGGCTCAAGGCCCACGTGGGAACCGCCGGGAATGAGAGAGCGGACGAGCTGGCCAAGGAGGCAGCCCTAAAAAACACGACAGCAGACTATAACAAGGTCCCCGTATCGTTCGTGAGGAGGAAGATACGGGAGGAGACTATAAAGAAGTGGCAAGCGCGATACGAGTCCTCGAGTACAGGAGCGGTCACAAAAGTGTTCTTCCCAGACGTCCTAGCGGCGAAAAGGACACTCAGAGACTCAGTTCTCACACCGGTCCATGTACAAGTCCTTACAGGACACGGAGGATTCTCAGCGTATCTCCACCGCTTTCATCTTAAAGATAGTCCCTCGTGCGTCTGTGACCCCAGTTGCGAAGAAACAGTTTGGCACCTGCTCTTCGAATGCCCAAGGTTCAGTCACGACAGAATGGAGCTGGAAGCAAAGATTGAGACCCAGCTAAGCCAGTCCACACTCCACACCATCATGGGGAGACCGGCTACCAGCAAACCATTCTTGGCATTCGCGAGCAAAGTCGCCACTGTCGCAGCAGGGGCTAATAAAACGGATGTAACCTTGCACAGTCGAAACCGACTACCATCAACGACCACAACAACAATCACAACAATAACCACACAAACGACAATAACACCAACAACACGAAACCCAACACGCATGCGTTTCAACATAACACAACCCACACACTCAAATACCAACCAACATCCAACACAACCAGTCACGACCACACCGACAACTACGACAATTACTACACAATCAACAACAACAACACGAAACCTGACACCCACAGCAGTCACCCTAACACAAACCACACACACAAATACCAACCAACAGCCCACACAAGCGGTAGCAGCAGCAGCAACACCAGCAGAAGCCAGCCTACAACCAGCCCCTAGCACCATGCCCATCACACAATTCCTGGCATGCGGAGGAGACGGAGTCCCAGGCGTCAGACTGCGAAGCGTCGCCCTTTTCATGAATAGAGAAGGAGAAAAGTTAGGCATAAGCTTCTGCATAGGCTCAAGCCGAGCTGCGGCCCGTATACCCATCTCTCCAGGCCTTGCCGCCTTGATCAACGGAAGTACTACCAAAACGAGGATGAAAGGCAGCAAATATGCTGCACTGCCGCAAGTGGAAGTTGCCACTCACCGTTTCCGTCTACTGCGATCCAAAGGGAAGACGATCGCACTATTCGAGTGGGGATTGGAGACTCCATTTGCTCAGGCAAGCTCGTTCCTTCAGAAGATCAGGGAGGCAGGGGAGTACATGGCAGTGACAGCCCGTACTATAAGCATCGACGCGATGATGATCGAGGGGGAGAGAGGAGACGTCGCAGACCGCTTTGGCTGTTTAAAAGCCTCGGAACATCATGAGGTAGTTGTCTATGAGGACAGAGGGGAAACTCTGAGTTTCCTCAAAGCCCCCAGACACCCAACAGCCGGCGCGACGAGCCCCACAACAAACCCGACCACTCAAAGCGGATCAGAGAGGGCCCAGCAGAAGGCAGCCGCCGAAAAAGCTGCAAGGGAGCAGAGCAAAACCACTAGCCCGGAGGACCGGGCCCGGTCGAGGAGTCGCCTGAAAGCCTTCGGCACTTTCCTCAGTGCACTGCTCCCAAGCACCAGCCGCACATCACCATCCCAGAAACAGGAAGCAGCGGTGGAGAGGTTCTTCAAGAGAAAACCAAAAGAACCAATCCAGCAGAAGCCTACGCCTACAAGAGCCGACAAAGGGCAAGTCAACCCGCCGACCCTCGCAGTGAACTCGGGCACCACAGACCACGTGAAGAGCGCCTTCCTCGAGTACGTAGCAATCGTGAGAGCGACCAGAGAGGTCAATCTCATGACATGCAGGAAGATCCTGCAGACCTTCCAGAGAGAAACAGAAGGTCTGCTAAGGGTACTACTCGAGGAAGCAGAGGCAGCAGTGTACGACAACGTCAGATCTCTAGTCATCAGAGGAGAAATGACGGGGTCGTACATGGCAGCCTTTAGCGCGAAGAGCGGATTCGTGGCCCTGGACGAGGAGGAAACGGAGCGCTCAGGCAAACTAAAATTCACAGCACCTGACGACGACCCGATACTGGTTACCGCCAAATGTACCAAAATCATGTTGGACGACAAGATCCTTAAAATGGCGCAATCCATTTTGGGGACTACAGACAGTCCAGCATCGCAGGAAAGTTGGGCGGTGCCCAGTATCAGGTGGGTAAACGGAGTCCCGGGTTGCGGCAAGACTACCTGGGTGGTGAAGCAGTTCGATGAGGAGAAGGACGTCGTGGCAACCACGACGACCGAAGCTGCCAAAGATCTCAGGGAGAAGCTGGCGCACCGCTTAGGAGATCGAGTAAAAACAAAGGTGCGCACTATGGCCTCAATCTTAGCCAACGGGTTCAAGAAAGGAGAGAAATGCTACCGCCTCACGGTAGACGAGGCTCTTATGAACCATTTTGGGGCCATAGTTATGGCAGTAAAGTTGTCTGGAGCAAGCGAAATTGTCCTCATCGGAGACGTAAACCAGCTTCCATTTTTGGACAGAGAGAACCTATTCGAGTTAAGGTATACCCGTCCAAACTTAGTGGCTGGCATCACCCAGGAGTTGCTTTGCACACACCGTAATCCGATGGATGTGGCGTTTGCACTGAGCGAGATATACTCCGGTATATACTCCTCCAAATCGTCGCTGTCGCGGGTCCACTCCCTGAGAGTGAAAGGTTACACAGGTGCGCAAATACCGAGCACTGCCCAAAACACCCTGTTCCTGGTTCATACACAAGAGGAGAAAACTTCTCTTATAAGCCAGGGATATGGGTCCGGCGAAGGGTCACGCACGCTAACCATTCACGAGGCTCAGGGGTTGACCTACGATAGCGTCATCATCGTCAACACCAAGTCCAGGAGGCTCCAAATACACGACAGCGTCTCTCACGCGGTAGTGGCGGTGTCGAGACACACAGTCAGTTGCGTCTATTACTCCGACGACGCCGACGACGCCACGGGCCGCTTTGCAAAGAGAGCGATGGATGCGCCGACTAAAACGGTCGTCGAGTACAATCTGAAGACGGCCATGCAGCATCGAGACGGAGTTGTCGTGGAAGCCTTGCTCAGGCTAGCGAAGTCCCTGGTCACCAGACCCCACCTAAATTCCACCTAAAAATTCCCCGTTCAAAAGTCAAACCCGATCCAAATCCAAATAAACTAAACCATCAACCAGTCTGAACCCCCTGTAAATTAAATCAAAACAGTTAGAAAGGCTGCATGGCGGAGCGAGTCTGTCATACTCACGTAAATGTCCTGCCGATGGTGGCGCTACGCATTCGGTCGTTGAGTTCCCTAAAAAATGGTTGAGCTGAACGGCGCGGATGTTTACGTCATGTCCGTGAACGGAAGCCGTCTGTTGGGGCTGGTCGGCTCGTACTGCCATGTAGTTTTCTCTCTCTCTCTCTTTCCTAAACCCGTAATAATTAATAAATAATTAAAACCTTAGTAGTAAGTAACACTAACCAACAACAATTGTAATTCCCCTGTATTAAAGACCAAATATGTATCTAGAATAAGTAAGTAGTTATTAAGTAAACCAAAATTGTAATGCCTGTGTATAAAAAAAAAAAAAAAAAAAAAAACATATATATATATATTGCATGAGCATGCGTATGTATCAATAATAATAATAAAAAAAAAAAAAAAAAAATAAGAAAAAAAAAAAAAAAAAAAAAATTATATAAAAAAAAACGGATGGACTCACGTAGATTTAAGTTAGTTAAGTAAATATAGCATTAAGTGTCCGACGTAGGAGCACAATAATTGTACACCTTGCTGTAAGAACGCGTAAAAAAATAAAAATTCATTGTAAACAAAGGCACGGACCCCCAAGTCTGTGGATTTATTGTAAGGCAGGAGTGTGGTTTTAGCCGGTAAGAGTCCGGCACTGCCCAGACTGACTCATCTGTGAGGTAGTCTGGGCGTCCATGAGGATTTCCCACTCCTGCCGAAAAAAAAAAAAAAAAAAAAAAAAACCTAACCTAACCTAACCTAACCTAACCTAACCTAACCTAACCTAACCTAACCTAACCTAACCTAACCTAACCTAACCTAACCTAACCTAACCTAACCTAACCTTTTTTTTTTTTTTTTTTTTTTTTTGATCCGGGGTGGAAAATCCTCATGGATGTCCCCCGCCCTGGGGGGGCGGAGGGGTCTGTCAGACTCTTACTGACTAAAAACCACCCCGGTGTTCCATCTCACACCTGCGTCGGGGGTCGCGGGAACATACGAATCTTCCGCAACCCCCGACTGGTGCCGGCCCGCCTCTGCGGGCCCCGTCCGGTCGAGCGGGGGGAGTGAGGTGTTTGACTCCCCCCGCGACGTCTAAGAGGGGCGCGCGTGGAACACTACGCGCCGCCGCCTCGGGTCCTCATGTATGGGGGGCGACGGACGTCCCCAAGTCCGTCGTCCCTGGACCCATTTAGGGGGGCTGGAAGAGGGCGTTGTCCGCCCTCCGCCGACGCCCGGTGCGCCTGCTGCGGGCCGGGTGAGAGGATGAGATCTCTCGCTCCCTTTCCGCAGCCTCCTTCTGCGAGATAACTGTTTCGCAGAAGGATACCACCGCGTCCCAGGACTCGTCGCCGCCGACCATAGCATTCACTACGGCCGGCAGCGACAGGTCACTGCCTACTCCTGAGATGAGGGCACGGCGCGGCTCCTCCCAAGCGGCACACTCTGCCAGCGTATGCCGCGCCGTGTCCTCCCGACAGTCGACGCAGTGGTGACACCGGGCGTCCGGCTCCCTGTTTATGCGACACAGGTACTTCCCGAAACAACCATGCCCCGAGAGCACCTGCGTCACCCGAAACGACAGGGAGCCGTGCCTCCTCCCGAGCCAGAGGTCGAGCACCGGCCGGACCGCCTCGATAGTGACGAGGCCGGCGGTAGGGCGTGAGAGCCTGTCCCGCCATTCCGCCACCAGGACCTCGCGGAGCTGCGACCGACGCTGCTCCATATGTCGCTGCATCGGTCGCTCGCCTCGCGCCCGCCATTCCTCGCGCCACCGGTACAGTGACGCGAGCACCTTCGCCTCCAGGTCCCAGGGCGGGGATCCGGCCAGTGCACAAGCCGCCTCGTAGGAGATCGTGCGGTACCCCCTTATGACTCTGACGGCCATCGCTCTCTGCGGCTTTCGCAGAACAGCAATGCTGCCGGCCGTAACCTAACCTAACCTAACCTAACCTAACCTAACCTAACCTAACCTAACCTTTTTTTTTTTTTTTTTTTTTTGATCCGGGGTGGAAAATCCTCATGGATGTCCCCCGCAACCTAACCTAACCTAACCTAACCTAACCTAACCTTTTTTTTTTTTTTTGATCCAGGGTGGAAAATCCTCATGGATGTCCCCCGCCCTGGGGGGGCGGAGGGGTCTGTCAGACTCTTACTGACTAAAAACCACCCCGGTGTTCCATCTCACACCTGCGTCGGGGGTCGCGGGAACATACGAATCTTCCGCAACCCCCGACTGGTGCCGGCCCGCCTCTGCGGGCCCCGTCCGGTCGAGCGGGGGGAGTGAGGTGTTTGACTCCCCCCGCGACGTCTAAGAGGGGCGCGCGTGGAACACTACGCGCCGCCGCCTCGGGTCCTGATGTATGGGGGGCGACGGACGTCCCCAAGTCCGTCGTCCCTGGACCCATTTAGGGGGGCTGGAAGAGGGCGTTGTCCGCCCTCCGCCGACGCCCGGTGCGCCTGCTGCGGGCCGGGTGAGAGGATGAGATCTCTCGCTCCCTTTCCGCAGCCTCCTTCTGCGAGATAACTGTTTCGCAGAAGGATACCACCGCGTCCCAGGACTCGTCGCCGCCGACCATAGCATTCACTACGGCCGGCAGCGACAGGTCACTGCCTACTCCTGAGATGAGGGCACGGCGCGGCTCCTCCCAAGCGGCACACTCTGCCAGCGTATGCCGCGCCGTGTCCTCCCGACAGTCGACGCAGTGGTGACACCGGGCGTCCGGCTCCCTGTTTATGCGACACAGGTACTTCCCGAAACAACCATGCCCCGAGAGCACCTGCGTCACCCGAAACGACAGGGAGCCGTGCCTCCTCCCGAGCCAGAGGTCGAGCACCGGCCGGACCGCCTCGATAGTGACGAGGCCGGCGGTAGGGCGTGAGAGCCTGTCCCGCCATTCCGCCACCAGGACCTCGCGGAGCTGCGACCGACGCTGCTCCATATGTCGCTGCATCGGTCGCTCGCCCCGCGCCCGCCATTCCTCGCGCCACCGGTACAGTGACGCGAGCACCTTCGCCTCAAGGTCCCAGGGCGGGGATCCGGCCAGTGCACAAGCCGCCTCGTAGGAGATCGTGCGGTACCCCCTTATGACTCTGACGGCCATCGCTCTCTGCGGCTTTCGCAGAACAGCAATGCTGCCGGCCGTCAGGTCAGCCGCCCAGATCGGGGCCCCGTAAAGGGCCATCGATCGCACGATCCCTACGTAGAGCCGCCTACAAGCGGCGCTCGGGCCCCCCAGATTGGGAAGCAGCGTTGACAGCGCCCCAGCCGCGCCCAACAACTTGGGCGCCAGCCGCCGGAAGTGGGGGCCGAAATCCCACCGACTGTCGAGCACCAAGCCCAGGTACTTCATGGTGGGCTCGACAGCGATTCGTACCCCTCCCACCACAATGTGGGATCCGGACGGTGGCGCCCGCCGGGGACCATGAAACACCATGGCCTCCGACTTGTTGAGGGCCACCTCCAGGCCGAGGCGCCGTATGCGGCTCACCGTCTGTGAAACCGCAGCCGTCGCCAGCAACGCTGCCTCCCTGTGCGAACTCCCCCGGGCCGTGACCAGCGTGTCGTCCGCGTAGCACGTCAGGTCGACGCCCGGTTGGAGTTCGCCTCTCAGCACCCAGTCGTACCCGATGTTCCACAGGAGCGGGCCCAGGACCGAGCCCTGTGGAACACCGCACGACATGTGGCGCTGGCTAACGCCATCGCGTCCCATGTAGGTGACACACCTCTCCGCCAAATAAGCCCCAACGATGCGGCGGAGGTAGAGAGGCACCCGATGATACCGCAGTGCCTCCCGAATACAACTCCAGGGCAGGGTGTTGAATGCGTTGGAGATGTCCAAGGACACCGCCACCACCACCCCACCTCGGGACACCGTTTCCTCCGCCAGGACTCTCACCCGCGATATCGCGTGGATGGTGGAGCGCCCATGCCGAAAGCCGAACTGGCTCTCGTCTAGGTCCGGCCCTTCTCTGCACAAGTGGCCGACGAGGCGGGCTGCGAGTATCCGCTCCAGCAGCTTCCCCACCTCGTCTAGCAGCACTATGGGCCGGTACGCGGACGGCGAGTCCGCAGGGCGCCCCACCTTCCTGAGCAGGACCAGACGACCAGTCTTCCACAAAGTGGGAAACTGGCCCCGCTCAAGGCACGCTGTGTAGAGTCCTCTCAGCTGGGGCTCCAGCTCCTTCAGAGCGAGGGCTAACGCTCGGCCGTGGATCCCGTCGGGCCCCGGAGCCACGTTCTTGGCCCGGAGCCGCATCACGGCCGCCCTCATCTCTGCCTGTGTCACCTCTGGGACGCTAATGGCGTTCTCCTCTGTAGACTCTGCAGCTGTGGGCAAAGCCATCGGCGGCGGAGTATGCTCCGCTCTTGCCGGGAAGAGGGCTGCAACTACCTCCTCCAGCAGCTCGGGCTGAAGACTCTCCGTAAGTGGAGGCGCTGCGGCTCGAAGTTTCCCTCGAACCGCTCGATAAGGGCGCCCCCATGGATTCCCGTCTAGAGTCTCCAGCATCTCCTCCCTGGCTCGCGTTTTCGCCTCGCCGACGGCCAGCCACAGAGTCTCTTTAGCCGCGCGGTACACCTCATACAGCGCGGCTTCTTCGTCAGGGACCCGACGACGTCTCCTCCGGTAACGGGTGTACTGGCGTCTCACCGTCACACACGCGATGCGTAATTGCGCAATCGCGGCGGACCACCAGTACACCTGGCGCCTTGCTGACTGTGTGTGGACGCGGGGCATGGACGCGTCGCTGATTTGCGTCATCGCCCCGCGGAACCACAGCGCCTCCTGTTCGACGTCGATGGGTCCGCTCATTGCCGACTCCCGGATCCAGGCCTGGACAATAGCGGCCTCCTCGAGAAGCTCCCTGTCGATGCGCTTGAGCGCCCAGCGCGGGTCATCCGTTCGCAGGCCCGATGAACTGCGGCCGCCGGCGGTCTGGGCGGAGACGTCAAAACGGATGTATCGGTGATCCGACAACGTCTCCACCTCCGCGGCAACACGCCAGTCGCGAACACGGCTCGCAACAGCAGGGCTAGCGAACGAGACGTCCACTATTGACCCGCCCCGCTGCCGCACGCACGTGTGGACCGAGCCCACGTTCAGGACGACCAGGCCAGTCGTGACCGCCCACTCCTCCAGCGCCTCACCCCTAGCATCGGTCACCGGAGATCCCCACGCCGCAGACTTGGCGTTGAGATCCCCTAGCAACAGCACGGGGCGAGGATGGAGTCGGCCCACGACGGCACCCAACTCGACAAGGAAGCTTTCGAAGTCGGCGAGACTCTTGTTGGGCGAAAAATACGCCCCAACCACGCCAATGCCGTCCGCAAGGGCGGCCACCCAGCCGTGTCCTCGGGACGGGTTGACGAGAGCCCCGCCGATGATGGCCACTAAGCCATCCAGGTCCCCCACCCAGTTATCCCGGGGGGGGACAAAGTACGGCTCGGCGACCACAGCCACGCGAATCAACCACTCCGCCATGCTCTGGAGCAAGAGATCCTGAGCTCTGGCACAGTGGTTGAGATTGCCCTGGAGGAAATGGTAGAGCGCCATTAGGCGCAATCCATTCCCTCCGCACCATTTCTAGGCCGGGAGTCGGCCGAAGGGCAGCCAGGCTGAGGGGGGGGTAAAGAGCCCCCCGCAGTCTTGGCACCCCTTTTTCTCTTGCTGGCGGGGGCGCCACAGGCTTTTCCGCCCGCTCTGTGCCCGGCGGGCCTCCCTGCAGCTGTACAGAGGCTGCAGTTTGGCGCCGCGGAGCACTGGGCCGCCTTGTGGCCGGGCTGGCCGCAGCGATAGCACTGCTCGCTGCGGTCAACTTCGGCGGTGCACCGTGCCCTAACATGCCCAATGTCAAGGCACCGGTAGCACCGCATGGCCCTGGGCTGCAGCAGCTTGACACTCGCTGCAACCCATCCCACCAACAAACGCCCACCGCCAGCGACCTTGTTCGCCGCCGCCACCGGGCACCGCACCCAAATCGTGCCGAGCCCGGAAGCATCGGCGCGAAACTCGCCCGCCCGCACGTCGTCGGGCGGACATCCACCGACTCGGGCGACGGCCGCCACAACTTCGGCCGGAGTCGTCGAGTCGTCCAAGCCTCCAACGCGCAGCTCAGCGGTCTTCATCGGCCTGGACACCTTGACGTCCTCCGGGTTGAGGACCTCTCTCAGTTTGGCGGCCAGGATATCCGCCTTTTCACCGCTAGAGGCACCCGACACCTCGAGCAGCCGCGCCCCCGTAATCGCTGGCTTCAGTCTGAAGCCGGACGGTGTGCCAAGGTCGGGGAACGCGACTTTGGCTTTTGCCTCCATAAGGACCGCCTTGTAGGTGACGCCTCTTTCGACGGCTCCGGGCTGCAGCGTAATAACTACAGCCGCGGAGCGTGGGGCTCTGATCTTAGGCGGTCCCTGGGCCTTCTTTGGTGCCGGTGTCGGTGCCCCTGCCGGTGCCGGTGGTGCCGTCTTCCTCCCGTTACGGTGGCCCTTCTTGACGACCGTCGTCCAGGCCTCCGTGGTAGGCCCAGGCGCGGCCGCCGGTGGCGCAGCCGCCCGGGAAGTGGGCACGGACGAACCCTCTGCGGGCTTTTCGGTCCCCCTCCCGGACTGGCTCGACTCTGCCGCCGTGGTTATTAGTGGCCCCTGATTAGCCGGCCCCTCTTTTCTCCGCTTGTCCACAGCGAGCGGTGGGCGGAGGGTTTCCGCTGGCAGGAGCCTTGCCTCTATGGCCTCCAAGCGGGCACCCACCATCGTCCCACACTGCATCATGCAGATGCGGGCGATCTTTTCGATCTCCGCATCCGCAAGTGCAGGGGTCGAACACGGGACCGGCGCTGGAGTCGACGACGGCGCCGCGACGGAAGAAGAGCCGGTGGCCGCGGGAGCAGCCCTCTGGGCAGCGAACTGCCGCTTGAGGTCCTCCAGCTCAGCTCGGAGACGGCCGTTCTCCTCCCATAGCTTCGCCGTCTCCTCTGTGCTAGTGCGGGTTAGGAGGACCTCAACCGCCTCCTTAATTCCGTTAGCCGCCTCTTTCAGGGCACGGGTGAATGTGCCCTTCAGGTTGCCCGATTTGGTGGCAACCTTCAGGACGACATCCACGCCGTCCAAGACTTGGCGGCTAAGCGCCACCGCTGTAACGCTCCCGCCGTCAGCCATCCGGGTAGAGCGCCGCTCACGGGCCTGTCGGGCCAACTCGCTGACCTCGTCAGCCGCGACAGTCTTTCGCTGCGCCCGTTTTGCAGCACTCGCCTCCGCTCTGTTCGATCCCAGCAGGGACACAGTGGAGCCCCCGCTCAGGTCCGCCTCCATGGGCTCGGGGCCGCTCTCCGCGCTCTCCACGCGCTCCACTGGAGCTGGCGTGTTGGTCCGGCGTACGGGCATGAAGCGACCCCTTCCGTCACGTTCCGGCACCCGAGCGGGCAATCCGCCCGCCACCGCACCACCTCGCCCTCTCTGTGCCTTTGGCACCTTCGCAGCCAACAGGTTCTCCTCACTAGAGGAGAGGCTGCGTTTCCTCCTAGATTCCTCCAGGTCATATGATTGGTCCCTGTCGGAACTTGAGCCTCCTCGGCTCTTGTTGCCGTTGGTGACGGCAAGCGGTGTGACCACCACGCGCAGGGGCTTCAGATTCGTCTGAAGCTCCTTTTCTCGCTGTTCGGTGGTGTCGGCGGTGTGTATGGAGCCTCCTCGGCTCTTGTTGCCATCGGCAAGTGGTTGACAAATATTGCCCCCCCCAGAATACGAATGGGGGCTTGACGTTCTCGAAGAGAACGTGACGGATTCTCCGACTGCTGAGCAGCCGGTACCGCCCTGGGGTAGTTTATTTTTATCTGTCTGGTCCATTTTTTTGTTTTTTCCTTTGAAGGGTGCGGTCCCTTTTTCCCCTGTTAACCCCCCCTTGCGCTAGTGACCGGATCCCCTCCGGCCATTCATCCCCTCGGCACGCTGGACCTTGGGATTGGGTTAATTTTTTATAGAGGTTGTCTTCCTCTTCCCCTCCCAATCTACGCCTACGACCTGCCCTCTGCAATCAGAGGGGGTGTAGACGTTAGATGGCCACCAGGCCTACCCCAATAACGGACTGGCCGTCTCGCCCCTAGCCCGGTTCCCATCACCGATCAACTAGGATGATAGGTGATTGGAACCATGACCCTTCCCCGTTTGTTGAAGATTAGCCGCCAGCCCCAATTGTCCACCACCAAAAGCAGGTGGGCAATTGGAGCTGACGTTGCCCAGAGCGCGCCACGAGGAGGCTCTTCAACATGCACCCCAACCTTTTTTTTTTTTTTTTTTTTTTGATCCGGGGTGGAAAATCCTCATGGATGTCCCCCGCCCTGGGGGGGCGGAGGGGTCTGTCAGACTCTTACTGACTAAAAACCACCCCGGTGTTCCATCTCACACCTGCGTCGGGGGTCGCGGGAACGTACGAATCTTCCGCAACCCCCGACTGGTGCCGGCCCGCCTCTGCGGGCCCCTTCCGGTCGAGCGGGGGGAGTGAGGTGTTTGACTCCCCCCGCGACATCTAAGAGGGGCGCGCGTGGAACACTACGCGCCGCCGCCTCGGGTCCTGATGTATGGGGGGCGACGGACGTCCCCAAGTCCGTCGTCCCTGGACCCATTTAGGGGGGCTGGAAGAGGGCGTTGTCCGCCCTCCGCCGACGCCCGGTGCGCCTGCTGCGGGCCGGGTGAGAGGATGAGATCTCTCGCTCCCTTTCCGCAGCCTCCTTCTGCGAGATAACTGTTTCGCAGAAGGATACCACCGCGTCCCAGGACTCGTCGCCGCCGACCATAGCATTCACTACGGCCGGCAGCGACAGGTCACTGCCTACTCCTGAGATGAGGGCACGGCGCGGCTCCTCCCAAGCGGCACACTCTGCCAGCGTATGCCGCGCCGTGTCCTCCCGACAGTCGACGCAGTGGTGACACCGGGCGTCCGGCTCCCTGTTTATGCGACACAGGTACTTCCCGAAACAACCATGCCCCGAGAGCACCTGCGTCACCCGAAACGACAGGGAGCCGTGCCTCCTCCCGAGCCAGAGGTCGAGCACCGGCCGGACCGCCTCGATAGTGACGAGGCCGGCGGTAGGGCGTGAGAGCCTGTCCCGCCATTCCGCCACCAGGACCTCGCGGAGCTGCGACCGACGCTGCTCCATATGTCGCTGCATCGGTCGCTCGCCCCGCGCCCGCCATTCCTCGCGCCACCGGTACAGTGACGCGAGCACCTTCGCCTCCAGGTCCCAGGGCGGGGATCCGGCCAGTGCACAAGCCGCCTCGTAGGAGATCGTGCGGTACCCCCTTATGACTCTGACGGCCATCGCTCTCTGCGGCTTTCGCAGAACAGCAATGCTGCCGGCCGTCAGGTCAGCCGCCCAGATCGGGGCCCCGTAAAGGGCCATCGATCGCACGATCCCCACGTAGAGCCGCCTACAAGCGGCGCTCGGGCCCCCCAGATTGGGAAGCAGCGTTGACAGCGCCCCAGCCGCGCCCAACAACTTGGGCGCCAGCCGCCGGAAGTGGGGGCCGAAATCCCACCGACTGTCGAGCACCAAGCCCAGGTACTTCATGGTGGGCTCGACAGCGATTCGTACCCCTCCCACCACAATGTGGGATCCGGACGGTGGCGCCCGCCGGGGACCATGAAACACCATGGCCTCCGACTTGTTGAGGGCCACCTCCAGGCCGAGGCGCCGTATGCGGCTCACCGTCTGTGAAACCGCAGCCGTCGCCAGCAACGCTGCCTCCCTGTGCGAACTCCCCCGGGCCGTGACCAGCGTGTCGTCCGCGTAGCACGTCAGGTCGACGCCCGGTTGGAGTTCGCCTCTCAGCACCCAGTCGTACCCGATGTTCCACAGGAGCGGGCCCAGGACCGAGCCCTGTGGAACACCGCACGACATGTGGCGCTGGCTAACGCCATCGCGTCCCATGTAGGTGACACACCTCTCCGCCAAATAAGCCCCAACGATGCGGCGGAGGTAGAGAGGCACCCGATGATACCGCAGTGCCTCCCGAATACAACTCCAGGGCAGGGTGTTGAAGGCATTGGAGATGTCCAAGGACACCGCCACCACCACCCCACCCCGGGACACCGTTTCCTCCGCCAGGACTCTCACCCGCGATATCGCGTGGATGGTGGAGCGCCCATGCCGAAAGCCGAACTGGCTCTCGTCCAGGTCCGGCCCTTCTCTGCACAAGTGGCCGACGAGGCGGGCTGCGAGTATCCGCTCCAGCAGCTTCCCCACCTCGTCTAGCAGCACTATGGGCCGGTACGCGGACGGCGAGTCCGCAGGGCGCCCCACCTTCCTGAGCAGGACCAGACGACCAGTCTTCCACAAAGTGGGAAACTGGCCCCGCTCAAGGCACGCTGTGTAGAGTCCTCTCAGCTGGGGCTCCAGCTCCTTCAGAGCGAGGGCTAATGCTCGGCCGTGGATCCCGTCGGGCCCCGGAGCCACGTTCTTGGCCCGGAGCCGCATCACGGCCGCCCTCATCTCTGCCTGTGTCACCTCTGGGACGCTAATGGCGTTCTCCTCTGTAGACTCTGCGGCTGTGGGCAAAGCCATCGGCGGCGGAGTATGCTCCGCTCTTGCCGGGAAGAGGGCTGCGACTACCTCCTCCAGCAGCTCGGGCTGAAGACTCTCCGTAAGTGGAGGCGCTGCGGCTCGAAGTTTCCCTCGAACCGCTCGATAAGGGCGCCCCCACGGATTCCCGTCTAGAGTCTCCAGCATCTCCTCCCTGGCTCGCGTCTTCGCCTCGCCGATGGCCAGCCACAGAGTCTCCTTAGCCGCGCGGTACACCTCATACAGCGCGGCTTCTTCGTCAGGGACCCGACGACGTCTCCTACGGTAACGGGTGTACTGGCGTCTCACCGCCACGCACGCGATGCGTAACTGCGCGATCGCGGCGGACCACCAGTACACCTGGCGCCTTGCTGACTGTGTGTGGACGCGGGGCATGGACGCGTCGCAGATTTGCGTCATCGCCCCGCGGAACCACAGCGCCTCCTGTTCGACGTCGACGGGTCCACTCATTGCCGACTCCCGGATCCAGGCCTGGACAATAGCGGCCTCCTCGAGAAGCTCCCTGTCGATGCGCTTGAGCGCCCAGCGCGGGCCGTCCGTTCGCGGGCCCGATGAACTGCGGCCGCCGGCGGTCTGGGCGGAGACGTCGAAACGGATGTATCGGTGATCCGACAACGTCTCCACCTCCGCGGCAACACGCCAGTCGCGAACACGACTCGCAACAGCAGGGCTAGCGAACGAGACGTCCACTATTGACCCGCCCCGCTGCCGCACGCACGTGTGGACCGAGCCCACATTCAGGACGACCAGGCCAGTCGTGACCGCCCACTCCTCCAGCGCCTCACCCCTAGCATCGGTCACCGGAGATCCCCACGCCGCAGACTTGGCGTTGAGATCCCCTAGCAACAGCACGGGGCGAGGGTGGAGTCGGCCCACGACGGCACCCAACTCGACAAGGAAGCTTTCGAAGTCGGCGAGACTCTTGTTGGGCGAAAAATACGCCCCAACCACGCCAATGCCGTCCGCGAGGGCGGCCACCCAGCCGTGTCCTCGGGACGGGTTGACGAGAGCCCCGCCGATGATGGCCACCAAGCCGTCCAGGTCCCCCACCCAGTTATCCCGGGAGGGGACAAAGTACGGCTCGGCGACCACAGCCACGCGAATCAACCACTCCGCCATGCTCTGGAGCAAGAGGTCCTGAGCTCTGGCAGAGTGGTTGAGATTGCCCTGGAGGAAATGGTAGAGCGCCATTATGCGCAATCCATTCCCTCCGCACCATTCCTAGGCCGGGAGTCGGCCGAAGGGCAGCCAGGCTGAGGGGGGGGTAAAGAGCCCCCCGCAGCCTTGGCACCCCTTCTCCTCTTGCTGGCGGGGGCGCCACAGGCTTTTCCGCCCGCTCTGTGCCCGGCGGGCCTCCCTGCAGCTGTACAGAGGCTGCAGTTTGGCGCCGCGGAGCACTGGGCCGCCTTGTGGCCGGGCTGGCCGCAGCGATAGCACTGCTCGCTGCGGTCAACTTCGGCGGTGCACCGTGCCCTAACATGCCCAATGTCAAGGCACCGGTAGCACCGCATGGCCCTGGGCTGCAGCAGCTTGACACTCGCTGCAACCCATCCCACCAACAAACGCCCACCGCCAGCGACTTTGTTCGCCGCCGCCACCGGGCACCGCACCCAAATCGTGCCGAGCCCGGAAGCATCGGCGCGAAACTCGCCCGCCCGCACGTCGTCGGGCGGACATCCACCGACTCGGGCGACGGCCGCCACAACTTCGGCCGGAGTCGTCGAGTCGTCCAAGCCTCCAACGCGCAGCTCAGCGGTCTTCATCGGCCTGGACACCTTGACGTCCTCCGGGTTGAGGACCTCTCTCAGTTTGGCGGCCAGGATATCCGCCTTTTCGCCGCTAGAGGCACCCGACACCTCGAGCAGCCGCGCCCCCGTAATCGCCGGCTTCAGTCTGAAGCCGGACGGTGTGCCAAGGTCGGGGAACGCGACTTTGGCTTTTGCCTCCATAAGGACCGCCTTGTAGGTGACGCCTCTTTCGACGGCTCCGGGCTGCAGCGTAATAACTACAGCCGCGGAACGTGGGGCTCTGATCTTAGGCGGTCCCTGGGCCTTCTTTGGTGCCGGTGTCGATGCCCCTGCCGGTGCCGGTGGTGCCGTCTTCCTCCCGTTACGGTGGCCCTTCTTGACGACCGTCGTCCAGGCCTCCGTGGTAGGCCCAGGCGCGGCCGCCGGTGGCGCAGCCGCCCGGGAAGTGGGCACGGACGAACCCTCTGCGGGCTTTTCGATCCCCCTCCCGGACTGGCTCGACTCTGCCGCCGTGGTTATTAGTGGCCCCTGATTAGCCGGCCCCTCTTTTCTCCGCTTGTCCGCAGCGAGCGGTGGGCGGAGGGTTTCCGCTGGCAGGAGCCTTGCCTCTATGGCCTCCAAGCGGGCACCCACCATCGTCCCACACTGCATCATGCAGATGCGGGCGATCTTTTCGATCTCCGCATCCGCAAGTGCAGGGGTCGAACACGGGACCGGCGCTGGAGTCGACGACGGCGCCGCGACGGAAGAAGAGCCGGTGGCCGCGAGAGCAGCCCTCTGGGCAGCGAACTGCCGCTTGAGGTCCTCCAGCTCAGCTCGGAGACGGCCGTTCTCCTCCCATAGCTTCGCCGTCTCCTCTGTGCTAGTGCGGGTTAGGAGGACCTCAACCGCCTCCTTAATTCCGTTAGCCGCCTCTTTCAGGGCACGGGTGAATGTGCCCTTCAGGTTGCCCGATTTGGTGGCAACCTTCAGGACGACATCCACGCCGTCCAAGACTTGGCGGCTAAGCGCCACCGCTGTAACGCTCCCGCCGTCAGCCATCCGGGTAGAGCGCCGCTCACGGGCCTGTCGGGCCAACTCGCTGACCTCGTCAGCCGCGACAGTCTTTCGCTGCGCCCGTTTTGCAGCACTCGCCTCCGCTCTGTTCGATCCCAGCAGGGACACAGTGGAGCCCCCGCTCAGGTCCGCCTCCATGGGCTCGGGGCCGCTCTCCGCGCTCTCCACGCGCTCCACTGGAGCTGGCGTGTTGGTCCGGCGTACGGGCATGAAGCGACCCCTTCCGTCACGTTCCGGCACCCGAGCGGGCAATCCGCCCGCCACCGCACCACCTCGCCCTCTCTGTGCCTTTGGCACCTTCGCAGCCAACAGGTTCTCCTCACTAGAGGAGAGGCTGCGTTTCCTCCTAGATTCCTCCAGGTCATATGATTGGTCCCTGTCGGAACTTGAGCCTCCTCGGCTCTTGTTGCCGTTGGTGACGGCAAGCGGTGTGACCACCACGCGCAGGGGCTTCAGATTCGTCTGAAGCTCCTTTTCTTGCTGTTCGGTGGTGTCGGCGGTGTGTATGGAGCCTCCTCGGCTCTTGTTGCCATCGGCAAACGGTGGACATTGGTTGCCCCCCCCAGAATACGATTGGGGGCTTGACGTTCCCGAAGGGAACGTGGCGGATTCTCCGGCTGCTGAGCAGCCGGTACCGCCCTGGGGTAGTTTATTTCCCTCTGTCTTGTTCATTTTTGTTTTTTCCTTTGAAGGGTGCGGTCCCTTTTTCCCCTGTTAACCCCCCCCTGCGCTAGTGACCGGATCCCCTCCGGCCATTCATCCCCTCGGCACGCTCGACCTTGGGATTGGGTTAATTTTTTATAGAGGTTGTCTTCCTCTTCCCCTCCCAATGTACGCCTACGACCTGCCCTCTGCAATCAGAGGGGGTGTAGACGTTAGATGGCCACCAGGCCTACCCCAATGACGGACTGGCCGTCTCGCCCCTAGCCCGGTTCCCATCACCGATCAACTAGGATGATAGGTGATTGGAACCATGACCCTTCCCCGTTTGTTGAAGATTAGCCGCCAGCCCCAATTGTCCACCACCAAAAGCAGGTGGGCAATTGGAGCTGACGTTGCCCAGAGCGCGCCACGAGGAGGCTCTTCAACATGCACCCCATGCACCCCAACCTAACCTAACCTAACCTAACCTAACCTAACCTAACCTAACCTTTTTTTTTTTTTTTTTTTTTTTTTTGTTCCGGGGTGGAAAATCCTCATGGATGTCCTCCGTCCTGGGGGGGCGGAGGGGTCTGTCAGACTCTTACTGACTAAAAACCACCCCGGTGTTCCCTTCCCACACTTGCACCGGGGATCATGGGAACTTGTGCGCCTTCCACGATCCCCGGCTAGTGCCGGCCCGCCTCTGCGGGCCTCCTCAAGTCCGCGGGGGGAGTGAGGTGTAAAACTCCCCCCGCGACGTCCAATAGGGGCGCGCGTGGAACACTACGCGCCGCCGCCTCGGGTCCTGTTATATGAGGGGCGGCGGACATCCCCAGGTCCGCCGTCCCTCTGGACCCGTTTATGGGGGCTGGAAGAGGGCGTTGTCCGCCCTCCGCCGACGCCCGGTACGTCTGCTGCGGATCGGGAGAGTGGCCTCGACCTCTCTCAACCTTTCCGCAGCCTCCTTCTGTGAAATGACGGTTTCACAGAAGGAGATCACCGCATCCCACGACTCGCCACTCCCGACCATCGAACAAGCGACGGCCGGAAGTGACAAGTCGGCTCCAACTACTGACACGAGGGCACGCCGCGGTTCCTCCCATGCGGCACACTCTGCCAGCGTATGCCACGCCGTGTCCTCCGGACAGTTGACGCAGTGATGACACCGAGCGTCCGGCTCCCTGTTTATGCGACTCAGGTACTTCCCAAAGCAACCATGCCCCGAGAGCACCTGAGTCACCCTAAACGACAGGGAGCCGTGCCTCCTCCCGAGCCATTCGTTGAGCACCGGCCGGACCGCCTCGATGGTGACGAGACCGGCGGTAGGGCGTGAGAGCCTTTCCCGCCACTCCGTCACCAGTACCTCGCGGAGCTGCGACCGACGCAGCTCGATCTCTCGCTGCATCGGTCCACCAGTCCGCGACCGCACCTCCTCGCGCCACCGGTACAGAGACGCGAGGGCTCTCGCCTCTAGGTCCCAAGGCGGAGATCCGGCTAGTGCACAAGCCGCCTCGTAGGAGATCGTGCGATACCCCCTGATAGCCCTGACGGCCGTCGCCCTCTGTGGTTTTCGCAGCACTGCGATGCTGCCGGCCGTCAGGTCAGAGGCCCACACCGGGGCCCCGTACAGGGCCATGGATCGCACGACCCCGAGGTATAACCTCCTACAGGCGGTGCTCGGGCCCCCCAGATTGGGAAGCAGCGTTGCGAGCGCGCCCGCCGCGCCCATCAACTTGGGCGCCAGTCGCTGAAAGTGGGGGCCGAAGTCCCACCGGCTGTCGAGCACCAGTCCTAGGTACTTCATGGTAGACTCGACAGCAATTTGTGCCCCCCCGACCACGATGTGTGATCCCGGCGCTGGCGCCCGCCGAGGGCCGTGAAAAACCACAGCCTCCGACTTGTTGAGGGCCACCTCCAGGCCCAGGCGCCGTATGCGGCCCACTACCCGCGCAACCGCAGCCGTCGCCAGCAACGCTGCCTCCCTGTGCGAGCTCCCCCGGGCCGTGACCAGCGTGTCATCCGCGTAACACGTCAGGTCCACTCCCGGTTGGCGCTCGCCCCTCAGCACCCAGTCGTACCCGATGTTCCACAGGAGCGGGCCCAGGACCGAGCCCTGTGGAACACCGCACGACATGTCGCGCCGGCCCACGCCGTCGCGTCCCCTATAGGTGACACACCTTTCAGCCAAATAAGCCCCAACGATGTGGCGGAGGTACGGGGGCACCCTATGGTAGCACAGTGCCTCCCGAATACAGCTCCAGGGCAGGGTGTTGAACGCGTTGGAGATGTCCAAGGATACCGCCAACATCACCCCGCCCCGGGACACCGCTTCCTCCGCCAGGACTCTAACCCGCATAATGGCGTCTACAGTGGAGCGCCCATTTCGAAACCCGAACTGACTGTCATCCAGATCCGGCCCCTCTCTGTACAAGTGGCCGACGAGGCGGGCTGCAATTATCCGCTCAAAAAGCTTGCCCACCTCGTCCAGCAGTACTATGGGCCGGTATGCGGACGGCGAGTCCGCTGGGCGCCCGGCCTTCCTGAGCAGGACCAGTCGACCTGTTTTCCACTGGGTAGGGAACCGGCCCTGCTCAAGGCAAGCTGTGTAGAGTGCTTTAAGCTGGGGCTCTAGCTCTTCCAGAGCGAGGACGAGCGCTCGGCCAGGAACTCCATCGGGCCCCGGGGCAACAGTTTTGGCCCGGAGCCGTGTTATGGCTGTCCTCATCTCCGGCTGTGTCACCTCAGGGACGCTAACGACTCCCTCATCATCCAACTCTGCGGCTGTGGGCATAGCCATCGGCGGCGGTATATGCTCTTCTCTAGCAGGGAAGAGGGTGGCGACCACTTCATCCAGCAGCTGAGGCTGCAGACTCTCAGTGAGTGGGGGTGCCCAGGCACGAAGTTTGCCTCGGACCGCACGATAAGGGCGCCCCCACGGATCTCCGTCTAGGGTCGCCAACATCTCCTCCCTGGCTCGAGTCTTTGACTCGCCGATGGCCAGCCACAGAGTCTCCTTAGCCGCGCGGTACACCTCATACAGCGCGGCTTCTTCTTCCGGAACCCGTCGACGTCTCCTCCGGTATCTGGTGTACTGGCGCCTAACCTCCACGCACGTCACGCGCAATTGCGCGATGTTGGCGGACCACCAGTACAGCTGGCGCCTTGTGGGCTGTGTGCGGATACGGGGCATGGACGCATCGCAAATTTGCGTCATTGCCCCGCGGAACCACTGCGCCTCCGCTTCGACGTCGATGGGTTCGGTCGTCTGTGACTCCCGGACCCAGGCCTGGATTATTGCGGCCTCCTCGAGAAGTTCCCTGTCAATTCGCTTAAGCGACCAGCGAGGACCCTCCGTTTGCGGGGCCGATGGATGGCTGCCGCCCGTAGTCTGGGTGGAGACGTCGAATCGAATATATCGATGGTCCGATAGCGTCTCCACTTCTACGGCAACTCGCCAGTCGTGTACACGGCCCACAACAGCGGAGCTAGCGAACGAGACGTCCACTATGGACCCGCCCCGCTGCCGCACGCACGTGTACACTGAGCCCTGATTCAGGATGGTCAGGCCGGTCTCGACCGCCCACTCTTCCAACACTTCACCCCTGGGATCGGTGATCGGGGATCCCCACGCCACAGACTTGGCGTTTAGATCCCCGAGCAACACCACCGGGCGAGGGTGGAACCGGCTCACGACGGCACCTAGCTCGACAAGGAACCTCTCGAAGTCAGCGAGACTCTTGTTGGGAGAGAAATATGCCCCAATTATGACAATTCCGTCCGCGAAGGCTGCCACCCAGCCGTGTCCTCGAGACGGGCTGACAAGAGTCTCGCCAATGATGGCCACCAAACCGTCCAGGTCCCCTGCCCAGTTATCGAGTGGGGGGACGTAATACGGCTCGGCGACCACAGCCACGTGGATCAACCACTCTGCCATGCTCTGGAGCAATAGATCCTGAGCTCTGGCAGCGTGATTGATATTAGCCTGGAGGAAACGGAATTGTGCCATCAGTGGCATTCCATTTCCTCGGCTTCTCCTTCCCTGGGCCGGGAGTCCGCTATTGGGTTGCTAGGCTGTGGGAGGGGCGCAGGTCCTCCGACAAACCCAGTCCTCTTTTTTTTGGCTTTGGGTGCCTTGCATGCCTTTCCGCCAAGTCTGTGCTCCGCGGGCTTTCCTGCAGCTGCACAAAGACTGCAGTTTGGTGCCGCGGAGCACTGAGCCGCCTTGTGGCCGGGTTGACCGCAGCGAAAGCATAATTCACTGCGATCAGTTTGCGCAGTGCATTGTGCCCGGACATGCCCCTTTTCCAGGCACCTATAGCACTGCACAGCCCTCCTTGGCAGGAGTTTGACCCTGGCAGACACCCAACCCACCAGCAGCCGTCCACCGTCTACCACCTTATTCGCAGCCGCTACCGGGCACCGCACCCAAACCGTGCCCAGCCCGGCCGCGCTGTTGCGAATTTCGCCCGCCCACACACTCTCGGGCGGACACCCGCCATTTCGGGCGATGGCCGCCACAACTTCCTCCGGGGTCACCGAGTCGTCCAGCCCATCAACGCGCAATTCAGCCGTTAAAGTGGGCCTGGATACCCGGGCGTCCTCTGGCTTGAGGACCTCCCGGAGCTTGGTAGCCAGAACGTCTGCCCTCTCCTGCCTTGCAGCACCTGACACCTCAAGCACCCTGGCACCCGTGGCTGCCGTTCTAAAAACGAAGCCAGCCGGGGCGCCAAAATCGCCGAAGTTCAGCTTCTGCCGCATTTCCGCTAGGACCGACTTATAAGTCACTCCCCTATTTACAGCTTCGGGCTGCAACGTTATAACTACAGCCTCCGAGCGCGGGGGGGTGACCTTGGGTGGCCTTGTGCCCTCTGGAGCCGGTCCCTTGGAGGATGCCTGCTGTGCCGCCTTCTTCTTTTTGGGGCCCCTCTTCACCACCGTCGTCCAGGCCTCCTGGGTGGGAGGCGCGGTCGCCGGGAACGCGCTCTTTTGGGAAGGCGCTGAAGCTGCACCCACAGCCTTCCCTTTACGATGGCCCTGTTTACCCACTGTTGTTTGGATAGGAGGAGTGATCGCCGGCAGCAAGCTTGCTTGGGAAGGGGGTGCGGACGCACCCTTCACGGGATTTTTGGTCCCCTCCACAGTCCTCATCGTGGCGGACTCCTCCGTTCTCCTCTTATCCGCCGCAAGAGGGGGTCGGAGTATTTCGGCTGGGGGGAGTCGTGACTCCATGTCCTCCAGTCGGGCACTCACCATGCTCCCACACTGCAGCATGCATATCCTTGCCACCCTCTCAATGTCGTAGTCTGACAGGGCAAGTGCAGATGCAGGCGGTGATGCAGGCGCGGGGGCCGGCAAAGGCGTGGCGGGAGAGGGGACGGTAGCCTCGGGAGCTGCCGGCCGCTGCCTGATATTCCTCTGAGTGGCAAACTCCCGTTTGAGTTCCTCCAGCTCGGATCGGAGACGGCTGTTCTCCTCCCATAACTTAGCCGTCTCCTCCGAGGTCGTGCGGTCAAGGAGGAGCTCAACCGCCTCCTTGATTCCCTCAGCCGCCTCTTTAAGGGCGCGCGTGAACGACCCCTTCAGGTTGCCGGATTTGGTGGCAACCTTCAGGACAACGTCCACGCCGTCCAACACCTGGCGGCTGAGAGCCTCTGCCGTTGAGCTCTCTCCTTTAGCTGCCTGGGCAGACCGGCGCTCCCGGGCTTGACGGGCCATTTCGGCGACCTCGTCAGCCGCGACCGCTCTGCTCTGAGCACGCTTCGCGGCGTAGGCATCTGCCTTCGTGCTCACAAGTGAGACGGTGCCCCGTCCCGGCTCTTCAGTTGAGACCCCGGGGTCACTCTCTCCGCCAATTCCCGGCACATCAGGCCGCTTGAAGCGACCCCGACAGTCGCGCGACGACATCAGAGCGGGCGCTCCCAGAGAAGTCCCGCGACCTCTCCCTCTCCTCGCTTTCGCAACCTTAGCGGCCGGAAGATTTTCCTCACTTGAGGATAGACCCGCTGACACCGCGAGGTGCAAATCACAGTCGCGCGGACGTTTGCCCCAAAATTTGGAGCACCCACGCGAGTCCTGGTCGGACATGCTTTGATCCCCTGAGGGACAGGAGCCTCCTCGGCTCTTGTTGCCATCGGCAAACGGTGGACATTGGTTGCCCCCCCCAGAATACGATTGGGGGCTTGACGTTCCCGAAGGGAACGTGGCGGATTCTCCGGCTGCTGAGCAGCCGGTACCGCCCTGGGGTAGTTTATTTCCCTCTGTCTTGTTCATTTTTGTTTTTTCCTTTGAAGGGTGCGGTCCCTTTTTCCCCTGTTAACCCCCCCCTGCGCTAGTGACCGGATCCCCTCCGGCCATTCATCCCCTCGGCACGCTCGACCTTGGGATTGGGTTAATTTTTTATAGAGGTTGTCTTCCTCTTCCCCTCCCAATGTACGCCTACGACCTGCCCTCTGCAATCAGAGGGGGTGTAGACGTTAGATGGCCACCAGGCCTACCCCAATGACGGACTGGCCGTCTCGCCCCTAGCCCGGTTCCCATCACCGATCAACTAGGATGATAGGTGATTGGAACCATGACCCTTCCCCGTTTGTTGAAGATTAGCCGCCAGCCCCAATTGTCCACCACCAAAAGCAGGTGGGCAATTGGAGCTGACGTTGCCCAGAGCGCGCCACGAGGAGGCTCTTCAACATGCACCCCAACCTAACCTAACCTAACCTTTTTTTTTTTTTCGCTGAGAAATGCTTTATGCATTCCCGCTCGTGGGGGGACGAGACGGGATATGTGGGACTCCTGTCGGAATGACAGTATACCCACTAAAACTCAGCGGTGTTCCCACATCGCCGTGATGGGAAGGCCATGGGAATCCGGCTCAGCCTTTGCATCCACAACCCTCCCGGCGCGTGCCCGCCTATCTGGCGGGCCCCGCATTCCCCCCAGCTTGGGGGGCTACGGGAATGGCCGGGAACACCTGGCCATTCCCGTCCGACACTGGTGGAGGCCTGTGCAATACAGGCAAGGGCGCCCCCGCACCCGCTGCCTGCTGGCCTCCACCTGGGAGGAGTCGGAGATGACTATCAAACTGACGTCTTCTTCGACCCCTCCTCCGCCTTCGGAGCGACGCCGCGTGAGGATCGTCCTCCCGCGCGCGCTCAGCCGCCTCCTTCTGGGACATGACGTGTTCGCAGAAAGAGGCGACTGCCGCCCAGGACCTCTCATCCTGCAGCATGGCATTAACCAAGCCGGGAAGTGAGAGGTCCGGTCCGATCACCGCGATGAGACTGCGGCGCGTCTCGGACCACGACGGGCACACCTCGAGGGTGTGCTGCGCCGTGTCGTCCGCCGCGCCACAGTCGTGGCACGACGGCGTCTCCTCCCGTCCTATCCGGTGCAGGTAAGATCCGAAGCAACCGTGTCCGGACAGCACCTGCACCAGACGGAACGAGAGGAACCCATGCGACCGCTCGAGCCAGTCTCGCAACACTGGCCCAATCGCGTCTAGGGTTCGGCGGCCAAAAGCTGCGGTGGCGAGCTCCCCCGTCCAATGGAGGACGATGGCATCCCTCGCCTCCCGCCGGACGGCCTCCCGCTCTTCCGGGGCTGGGCGTTCTCCTCCCGCTCTCCGCCCCGCCGTCCATTCATATACTCTGGCGAGCACCCACGCCTCGAGTTCCCAAGGAGGGGTGCCGGCCAGAGCACATGCTGCCGCGAAGCCCACTGTGCGGTAGGCCCGCGCCGCCCGCTGGGCTATGGCCCTTTGGGGCGCCCGCAAGGCGGCGGCGTTCTCCCTCCTTTGGAGGGAGTCCTCCCAGATAGGAGCCCCGTAAAGGGCCATACTCCTCAAGATGCCCGCGTAAAGTTGCCGGCATCGCGCGCTGGGCCTCCCCAAGTTGGGTAGCAGCCACGAGAGCGCGCCTGCGGCCTTCAGCAGGCGCGACGACAGCCCGCTAAAATGCGGACCGAAGCGCCACCTGCTGTCGAGTACAAGGCCCAGATATTTCATCTGGGCCTTCACCTCAATTCTGATGCCCTCCACGAAAATGTGGGCATCAGGTGGGGGGCGCCGCCGAGGCCCGTGGAAGAACACGGCCTCGGTCTTGTGCAGCGCCACCGTTAAACCTAGGCGGCGGATCCTCCCCGCGACCAAGGATCCACCCGCCGAGGCCAAATTGGCCGCCTCCCTAAAACTCCCCCCCCGGGCGGTGAGGAGAGTGTCATCCGCATAGCAGATGACACTCGTGCCCCGAAGGAGAGTTCCCCGCAAGAGCCAATCATAGGCGATGTTCCAAAGGACAGGTCCTATGACTGACCCCTGCGGAACGCCGGCTTCGACGGCGTACCGCCGGACTTGGCTAGCCCTATTAACAAGGACGATCGTCCGATCCTCTAGGTAGCTGGCCAGCAGACGACGCATGTATAGGGGCACTCCGTGGAATCGGAGTGCCTCTAGGATGGTGGAGTGGGGAACGGAGTTGAAGGCATTGGCTATATCGAATGACACAGCCAACAATCCGTCCCTCGCCTCCATCGCCCCCTTCACCTGGCCCTTGAGGCGGGCCAGCGCGTCCACCGTGGAGCGCTCAGCCCGAAAACCGAACTGAGCGTCCGACAAGTCCGGCCCGATACTCCGCAGGTGGCTGTTTAGGCGGCCAGCGATTATCCCCTCGAACATTTTGCCGACCTCATCGAGCAGAACGATGGGCCGGAATGCCGAGGGGGAGTCCGCCGGGCGGCCCTCCTTGCGAAGGAGGCACAACTGCCCCTCCTTCCACGGTTTCGGGAACCTCCCACACGCAAGACATGCGCTGAAGAGGTCCCGAAACCTCTCCTCCATTTGAGTGGCAGCGATTGCCACCACTCTTGCCGGAACACCGTCGGGGCCCGGAGCCGTCTTCTTGGCGCGGATGTGGACAATCGCCGCGCGGAGTTCCAACTCCGTGACAGGGGGGGCCTCCTCTTCTTCCTCAGCTGGCGGAGCTATCCCTAGCGGTGCGCCCATCACTGGTGGGGTCAAGTTGTCCCTGCACGGGAATAGGGACTGAACTACCCCATCCAGGAATGAGGGCTCCAGGGTCTCGGCCACTGGGGGACCAAAGGGGCGCAATTTGTTGCGCGCCGCCTTATAAGGTCTCCCGTAGGGGTCTCTGTCGAGACCCTCCAGCATCTCCGCTCTCGCAGAGTCTCTGGCGGCGGCGATGGCCCTATCGAGGACCATTTTTGCCTCCACATACACCTCATAGAGGTGGTCCTCGTTGGCGTGAGCTCGTCGACGCCGCCGCCGGCTTCGCGTGTAGGCCCTTCTTGCCTCCACACACGCTGCTCGTAGCCCCGCCAGCTCCACCGACCACCAGTACACGGCGCGCCTGGGTAGTGGTCGGCGAGACCGAGGCATGCTAGAGTTGCATACCTCGGTCAGAGACCCCCTCAGGCGCCCCGCCACGGTATCCACATCCAGGCCGGCGGAAGGCGGCGAAAACCAATCCTGGATGAACGCCGCCTCCCCTGCTGCCTCCCTGTCCAGGCGGGTGAGAGCCCACCGCGGGAACGGCGATCGCCCCGAGAGGGGCCGCGTCTCTCCGGGGCCACCGGTGGAGATATCGAACCGTACGTAGCGGTGGTCCGACATAGTCTCCACCAGGTCCACCCGCCAGTTTAACACGCGCGCGGCCAACGCAGGGGTGGCGAAAGTGACGTCCACTATTGAGCCACCCTGCCGCCGCACGCATGTCTGGACGCTTCCTCTATTCAAGAGGGAGAGTCCAGAGGAGGCTGCCCACATCTCCACTGCCCGCCCGCGAGCGTCGGTGGCCGGGCTATCCCAGTTCACCGACTTGGCATTCAGGTCTCCCAGTACGGAGACCTGACGCGGCGCCGCCCTGCCGACCACGGCGGCCAGGACTCCGAGATAGTTCTCGAAGTCCTGAAGAGGGCGGTTTGGGGAGAAATAGACGCCCACAATGGCTAATTCTCCCCACGCGGCAGCCACGTATCCCGGTCCCTTCTCTAATAGCGAGAGGGGAGGGGAGTCTGTGGAAGACCGCGCCGCTAGTGCCACCAAGCCGTCCTCGTCACCTAGCCAGCTGCCGGGGATTGAGTAGGGCTCGGCGACCACCGCTACGTTCACCAACCACTCGGCCATGACCTGCACCACCAGGTCCTGGGCTGCCCTGCAGTGGTTGGCGTTCGCCTGGAGGATGTGGTAGTTGGAAACCATTATTCCAACATCCCACATCCCTCCTCGTCTACCGCCGCTGGAGCTACAGCGGCGACGACGGCGGTGGTGGTAGCAGCAGGGCGAACCTGCGCCGGCACTATGCCCTTCCTCGCGGGCGGCTTGCAGCTCCTGCCCGTCATCCTGTGGTCCGCGGGGCGGCCACTGGCAGCACACGCCGCGCAGCGTAGCGTGGCAGCGCGGCAAGCGGCACTCTTGTGTCCCTCCTGCCCGCACCGGAAGCAAGACTCTCCCCAGTCGGACTTGGAGGGACACGTGGCTCGGGTGTGGCCGAACGCGAAGCACTTGAAGCAGCGCATAGGCTGGTCTTCAAGTGGCCGGACCACAGCTGAGCTGAGCCCCACAAGCAGCCGTCCTTTGGTCGCAGTAAGGACGGACCCGGCCGCAGCGACTGGGCACTCGACGCGGATGGTGCCCATGCCGCGGCGCCCGAGCCTGATAGCTCCACCCTTTACTGCGCCAGCGTCGCAGCCTCCGGCCGTCGCAATGGCCGCCACCACGTCCTCTTTGGTGACCGAATCGTCCAGATCGGCCACCTCCAAGGCTGCGGTCTTTACAGGCCTGACGACCGTTGCCGCATCCGCGATGACCTCCTGCAGCATTCCCGCGAAGAGGTCCGCGTTTGCGCCGCGCTGCTCCCCCGAAAACTCGAAAATTCGAGCCCCAGCCAGGGTACGGCGGCACGTGATGTTGCCGATCCCCAGCCGGGAGGGATCCGCGTTGGTACGAGCCCGTCTTAGGACGGACTCGTACGTCTCGCCTCTCTCCACGGCCTCCGGGGTGATGGTCACCACGACCGCCGCGGTTTTGGGAGGAACCAGCTTCTTCCCGCCGGCTAGACCCTTTTTCGCCGCTGGGGCAGTTGCACTGGGGTTGGGTGTCGACCTTTGCCCTTTTCCCCCCCTGACCACTTTCGTCCACGGCTGGTTGGACGGGGTGGTGGAGGGAAGAAGGGCGTCCTCTTCCTGTGAGTTCCGGGGGGCCGCTGGAGCGGCAGATGACCCAGACGCTCCCTCCGCGCTAGTGGTTGGCGTTTGAGGGGGCACAGTGGTCCTCTTGCCCTTACCTTTGCCCTTAGAGGGCTTCTGGGCCCGGGGCTGCTCGGCCAATGCCGGGCCTCCCAGAGGCGCAGGGTCCGGCTCCGTCGGCAGTGGACTCTTATCCGCCGCTAGCGGCGGGCGGAGCCGCTTCTCTGGCAAGAGACGGTCTTCGATGCCCGCGAAGCAGCCTCTGATGAAGGCCCTCTCCTCCATGACAACCCCGCGGATTACCGCCTCAAGGCTGGCATGGGAAGAGGAGCCCTCCACCGCCGTACCCGGGGCAGATTGGGCAGGCTGGGCCATGACCTCGGCCAGCTTCTGGTGTAGCTGGCTGACCTCCGCCTGCAGACGATCTACCTTCGCCTGCAGCTGCCGCGTCTCGTCCGTGGCCGTCCGCTTCACCAGCTCTATCACGATGCCGTGCATGCTTGCGGCCCGGCATTTGAGGGCCTTCTGGAAGGTCCCCTTCAAATTGGAGGACTTTGAGGCGACCTCCAGAACCTCCTCCTTGTCCTCCTGCGCCATGCGCTCCAATTCCGCCATGGAGTGGTCAGCATAAAGCACGTTAGACGCACCATAGCCAGCCCTCGACCTGGCGGCTTGCGCCTGCCGCTCCTTTGCGGCGACCCTCTCCTCCAGGTCTTCCTGGAGTTGCGCCCTTTTAGCCAGGTTTAGCTGGCGCTCGGCGTCCACCAAGCCCACATCGTGGGCAAGAGCCGAAGCAGAAGTCGAAGCTTTTTTAGACTTCGACTTCTTCTTCGACCTACTCGCAACCGACTCCGAGGAGCCCCCGGACCCGAGCCTCAGATCGGCCCTCTTCCGCTTGGGGCGTTCGTTTTCGGCCGCCGACGTGTCCATATTGGACTCGTCGGCGTCCGACAACTCGTCCGGCCTGCTGAAGAAGCTGACCGCAGATGGTGCGCAGTCCGCTTCCGACGCCAAAGCACCGCCGGCGTGGCCCTGAGAAGGGCCGTTGGTTTGGCCCTGAGAAGGGCCTTTGGGTTGGCCCTGAGAAGGGCCGTTGGGTTGGCCCTGAGAAGGGCCGTTGGGTTGGCCCTGAGAAGGGCCTTTGGGTTGGCCCTGAGAAGGGCCGTTTGAATCACCCTCGGAGGAGCGATTAGCGTTAAAACAAAGACGCCCGGAGGCGTCACGGCTTGGCTTCTTCGGCATATTCATAGACGTCCGCGTTTTTGTCTGTGAATCACAGCGCACTTTAGCCGCCGGTCTGCCACTCCGTTACGGTGGTCAGACACGGCGTTGCCCGGGGGAAACTACGTGGAAGTATGCGCTGTGGGGGATCCCCCAACCTAACCTAACCTAACCTAACCTAACCTTTTTTTTTTTTTTTTTTGATCCGGGGTGGAAAATCCTCATGGATGTCCCCCGCCCTGGGGGGGCGGAGGGGTCTGTCAGACTCTTACTGACTAAAAACCACCCCGGTGTTCCATCTCACACCTGCGTCGGGGGTCGCGGGAACATACGAATCTTCCGCAACCCCCGACTGGTGCCGGCCCGCCTCTGCGGGCCCCGTCCGGTCGAGCGGGGGGAGTGAGGTGTTTGACTCCCCCCGCGACGTCTAAGAGGGGCGCGCGTGGAACACTATGCGCCGCCGCCTCGGGTCCTGATGTATGGGGGGCGACGGACGTCCCCAAGTCCGTCGTCCCTGGACCCATTTAGGGGGGCTGGAAGAGGGCGTTGTCCGCCCTCCGCCGACGCCCGGTGCGCCTGCTGCGGGCCGGGTGAGAGGATGAGATCTCTCGCTCCCTTTCCGCAGCCTCCTTCTGCGAGATAACTGTTTCGCAGAAGGATACCACCGCGTCCCAGGACTCGTCGCCGCCGACCATAGCATTCACTACGGCCGGCAGCGACAGGTCACTGCCTACTCCTGAGATGAGGGCACGGCGCGGCTCCTCCCAAGCGGCACACTCTGCCAGCGTATGCCGCGCCGTGTCCTCCCGACAGTCGACGCAGTGGTGACACCGGGCGTCCGGCTCCCTGTTTATGCGACACAGGTACTTCCCGAAGCAACCATGCCCCGAGAGCACCTGCGTCACCCGAAACGACAGGGAGCCGTGCCTCCTCCCGAGCCAGAGGTCGAGCACCGGCCGGACCGCCTCGATAGTGACGAGGCCGGCGGTAGGGCGTGAGAGCCTGTCCCGCCATTCCGCCACCAGGACCTCGCGGAGCTGCGACCGACGCTGCTCCATATGCCGCTGCATCGGTCGCTCACCCCGCGCCCGCCATTCCTCGCGCCACCGGTACAGTGACGCGAGCACCTTCGCCTCCAGGTCCCAGGGCGGGGATCCGGCCAGTGCACAAGCCGCCTCGTAGGAGATCGTGCGGTACCCCCTTATGACTCTGACGGCCATCGCTCTCTGCGGCTTTCGCAGAACAGCAATGCTGCCGGCCGTCAGGTCAGCCGCCCAGATCGGGGCCCCGTAAAGGGCCATCGATCGCACGATCCCTACGTAGAGCCGCCTACAAGCGGCGCTCGGGCCCCCCAGATTGGGAAGCAGCGTTGACAGCGCCCCAGCCGCGCCCAACAACTTGGGCGCCAGCCGCCGGAAGTGGGGGCCGAAATCCCACCGACTGTCGAGCACCAAGCCCAGGTACTTCATGGTGGGCTCGACAGCGATTCGTACCCCTCCCACCACAATGTGGGATCCGGACGGTGGCGCCCGCCGGGGACCATGAAACACCATGGCCTCCGACTTGTTGAGGGCCACCTCCAGGCCGAGGCGCCGTATGCGGCTCACCGTCTGTGAAACCGCAGCCGTCGCCAGCAACGCTGCCTCCCTGTGCGAACTCCCCCGGGCCGTGACCAGCGTGTCGTCCGCATAGCACGTCAGGTCGACGCCCGGTTGGAGTTCGCCTCTCAGCACCCAGTCGTACCCGATGTTCCACAGGAGCGGGCCCAGGACCGAGCCCTGTGGAACACCGCACGACATGTGGCGCTGGCTGACGCCATCACCTCCCATGTAGGTGACACACCTCTCCGCCAAATAAGCCCCAACGATGCGGCGGAGGTAGAGAGGCACCCGATGATACCGCAGTGCCTCCCGAATACAACTCCAGGGCAGGGTGTTGAATGCGTTGGAGATGTCCAAGGACACTGCCACCACCACCCCACCCCGGGACACCGTTTCCTCCGCCAGGACTCTCACCCGCGATATCGCGTGGATGGTGGAGCGCCCATGCCGAAAGCCGAACTGGCTCTCGTCCAGGTCCGGCCCTTTTCTGCACAAGTGGCCGACGAGGCGGGCTGCGAGTATCCGCTCCAGCAGCTTCCCCACCTCGTCTAGCAGCACTATGGGCCGGTACGCGGACGGCGAGTCCGCAGGGCGCCCCAACTTCCTGAGCAGGACCAGACGACCAGTCTTCCACAAAGTGGGAAACTGGCCCCGCTCAAGGCACGCTGTGTAGAGTCCTCTCAGCTGGGGCTCCAGCTCCTTCAGAGCGAGGGCTAACGCTCGGCCGTGGATCCCGTCGGGCCCCGGAGCCACTTTCTTGGCCCGGAGCCTCATCACGGCCGCCCTCATCTCTGCCTGTGTCACCTCTGGGACGGTAATGGCGTTCTCCTCTGTAGACTCTGCAGCTGTGGGCAAAGCCATCGGCGGCGGAGTATGCTCCGCTCTTGCCGGGAAGAGGGCTGCAACTACCTCCTCCAGCAGCTCGGGCTGAAGACTCTCCGTAAGTGGAGGCGCTGCGGCTCGAAGTTTCCCTCGAACCGCTCGATAAGGGCGCCCCCACGGATTCCCGTCCAGAGTCTCCAGCATCTCCTCCCTGGCTCGCGTTTTCGCCTCGCCGACGGCCAGCCACAGAGTCTCTTTAGCCGCGCGGTACACCTCATACAGCGCGGCTTCTTCGTCAGGGACCCGACGACGTCTCCTCCGGTAACGGGTGTACTGGCGTCTCACCGTCACACACGCGATGCGTAATTGCGCAATCGCGGCGGACCACCAGTACACCTGGCGCCTTGCTGACTGTGTGTGGACGCGGGGCATGGACGCGTCGCTGATTTGCGTCATCGCCCCGCGGAACCACAGCGCCTCCTGTTCGACGTCGATGGGTCCGCTCATTGCCGACTCCCGGATCCAGGCCTGGACAATAGCGGCCTCCTCGAGAAGCTCCCTGTCGATGCGCTTGAGCGCCCAGCGCGGGCCGTCCGTTCGCGGGCCCGATGAACTGCGGCCGCCGGCGGTCTGGGCGGAGACGTCGAAACGGATGTATCGGTGATCCGACAACGTCTCCACCTCCGCGGCAACACGCCAGTCGCGAACACGACTCGCAACAGCAGGGCTAGCGAACGAGACGTCCACTATTGACCCGCCCCGCTGCCGCACGCACGTGTGGACCGAGCCCACGTTCAGGACGACCAGGCCAGTCGTGACCGCCCACTCCTCCAGTGCCTCACCCCTAGCATCGGTCACCGGAGATCCCCACGCCGCGGACTTGGCGTTGAGATCCCCTAGCAACAGCACGGGGCGAGGGTGGAGTCGGCCCACGACGGCACCCAACTCGACAAGGAAGCTTTCGAAGTCGGCGAGACTCTTGTTGGGCGAAAAATACGCCCCAACCACGCCAATGCCGTCCGCAAGGGCGGCCACCCAGCCGTGTCCTCGGGACGGGTTGACGAGAGCCCCGCCGATGATGGCCACCAAGCCATCCAGGTCCCCCACCCAGTTATCCCGGGGGGGGACAAAGTACGGCTCGGCGACCACAGCCACGCGAATCAACCACTCCGCCATGCTCTGGAGCAAGAGATCCTGAGCTCTGGCACAGTGGTTGAGATTGCCCTGGAGGAAATGGTAGAGCGCCATTATGCGCAATCCATTCCCTCCGCACCATTCCTAGGCCGGGAGTCGGCCGAAGGGCAGCCAGGCTGAGGGGGGGGTAAAGAGCCCCCCGCAGCCTTGGCACCCCTTCTCCTCTTGCTGGCGGGGGCGCCACAGGCTTTTCCGCCCGCTCTGTGCCCGGCGGGCCTCCCTGCAGCTGTACAGAGGCTACAGTTTGGTGCCGCAGAGCACTGGGCCGCCTTGTGGCCGGGCTGGCCGCAGCGGTAGCACTGCTCGCTGCGGTCCACTTCGGCGGTGCACCGTGCCTTAACATGCCCAATGTCAAGGCACCGGTAGCACCGCATGGCCCTGGGCTGCAGCAGCTTGACGCTCGCTGCAACCCATCCCACCAACAGACGCCCACCGTCAGCGACCTTGTTCGCCGCCACCACCGGGCACCGTACCCAAATCGTGCCGAGCCCGGAAGCGTCAGCGCGAATCTCGCCCGTCCGCACGTCGTCGGGCGGACATCCACCGACTCGGGCGACGGCCGCCGCGACCTCGGCCGTGGTCGTCGAGTCGTCCAGGCCACCGACGCGCAGCTCAGCGGTCTTCATTGGCCTGGACACCCGGACGTCCTCCGGGTTGAGGACCTCACGTAGCTTGGCGGCCAGGATATCCGCCTTCTCGCCGCTAGAGGCACCCGACACCTCGAGCAGCCGCGCCCCCGTAATCGCCGGCTTCATTCTGAAGCCGGACGGTGTGCCAAGGTCGGGGAACGCGACTTTGGCTTTTGCCTCAGTCAGGACCGCCTTGTAGGTGATGCCCCTTTCGACGGCTCCGGGCTGCAGCGTAATCACTACAGCCGCGGAGCGTGGGGCTCTGACCCTAGGTGGTCCCTGGGCCTTCTTGGCTGCCGGTGCCGGAGCTCCAGCGGGTGCCGGTGGCGCCGTCTTCTTCCCGTGACGGCGGCCCTTTTTGACCACCGTCGTCCAGGCCTCCGAGGTAGGGCCCGGCGCGGCCGCCACCGGTGCAGCCGCCCCGGAAGTGGACACGGACGTACCCTCGGTGGGCTTTTTAGTCCCCTTCCCGGACCGGCTTGTCTCTGCCGTCGCGGCCGTTACCGGCCCCCGCTTAGCAGGCCCCTCCTTCCTCCGCCTGTCCGCAGCGAGCGGTAAGCGGAGGGTTTCCGCTGGCAGGAGCCTTGCCTCTATGGCCTCCATGCGGGCACCCACCATCGTCCCACACTGCATCATGCAGATGCGCGCGATCTTCTCAATCTCGGCATCCGCAAGTGCAGGGGCCGACGACGGGACCGGCAATGGAACCGATGACTGGACCGCGACGGAAGACGAGCCCGTGTCCGCGGGTGCTACCTTCAGGGCGGCAAACTGCCGCTTGAGGTCCTCCAACTCGGATCGGAGACGGCCATTCTCCTCCCATAGCTTCGCCGTCTCCTCCGTGCTAGTGCGGTTAACGAGGACCTCTACCGCCTCCTTAATTCCGTCAGCCGCCTCTTTCAGGGCACGGGTGAATGTGCCCTTCAGGTTGCCCGATTTGGTGGCAACCTTCAGAACGACATCCACGCCGTCCAAAACTTGGCGACTGAGTGCTACCGCTGTGATGCCCCCCCCGGCAGCCATCCGAGAAGAGCGCCGCTCACGGGCCTGTCGGGCCAACTCACTGACTTCGTCAGCCGCAACAGTTTTTCGCTGCGCCCGTTTTGCAGCATTCGCCTCCGCTTTATTAGATCCCAGCAGGGACACGGTGGAGCCCCCGCTTAGGTCCGCCTCCATGGGCTCGGGGCCGCTCTCCGCACTTTCCACGCGCTCTACTGGAGCTGGCGTAGTGCTCCTGCGTATCAGTGCAGAGCGACCCCGCCCGTCACGCTCCGTCACCCGAGCGGAGACTCCGCCCGCCACCGCACGACCTCGCCCTCTCTGTGCCGTTGGCACCTTCGCAGCCGACAGGTTCTCTTCACTAGAGGAGAGACTGCGCTTCCTCCTAGAGTCCTCTCTGTCGGACCGGTCCCTTTCAGGACTTGAGCCTCCTCGGCTCTTGTTGCTGTCGGAGACAATAATCGGCGTGACCACGACGCGCAGGGGCTTCAGGAACTTGTCAAGCTCCTTCTCTCGCTGGCCGGTGGTGTCGGCATTAAAATTAAAACTGATCAAGTCCTCGAATGTTCGAGAACCTGATGGAAGACATTGGTTGCCCCCCCCAGAATACGATTGGGGGCTTGACGTTCCTGAAGAGAACGTGACGGATTCTCCGGCTGCTGAGCAGCCGGTACCGCCCTGGGGTAGTTTATTTCCCTCTGTCTTTTTGTCCATTTTTTTTTTTTTTTTGTTCCTTTGAAGGGTATGGTCCCTATTCTCCCCGATGAACCCCCCCAGCGCTAGTGACCGGAACCTCTCCGGCCATCCATCCCCTCGGCACGCTCGACCTTGGGATTGAGGTAATTTTTTACAGAGGTTTTCTTCCTCTCCTTCTCCCAATATACGCCTACGACCAACCCTCTGCAACCAGAGGGGGTGTAGACGTCTGTTGGCCACCAGGCCTTACCGGCCATTCATCCCCTAAGCAGAGATTGAGGTAATTTTTTTAAAGAGGTTGTCTTCCTCTCCCTCTCCCACTATACGCCTACGACCTACCCTCTGCAACCAGAGGAGGTGTAGACGTTAGATGACCCCCATGATGGACAAGCCGTCCCGCCCCTAGCCCGGTTCCCATCACCGACCAACAAGGATGATGGGTGATTGGAACCATGACCCTTCCCCGTCTGTTAAAGATTAGCCGCCAGCCCCAATTGTCCACCACCAAGAGCAGGTGGGCAATTGGACCTGACGTTGCCCAGGGTGCGCCACGAGGAGGCTCTTCAACTTGCACCCCAAACCTAACCTTTTTTTTATTTTTTCGCTGAGAAATGCTTTATGCATTCCCGCTCGTGGGGGGACGAGGCGGGATATGTGGGACTCCTGTCGGAATGACAGTATACCCACTAAAACTCAGCGGTGTTCCCACATCGCCGTGATGGGAAGGCCATGGGAATCCGGCTCAGCCTTTGCATCCACAACCCTCCCGGCGCGTGCCCACCTAGCTGGTGGGCCCCGCATGCCCCCCAGCTTGGGGGGCTACGGGAATGGCCGGGAACACCTGGCCATTCCCGTCCGACACTGGTGGAGGCCTGTGCAATACAGGCAAGGGCGCCCCCGCACCCGCTGCCTGCTGGCCTCCACCTGGGAGGAGTCGGAGATGACTATCAAACTGACGTCTTCTTCGACCCCTCCTCCGCCTTCGGAGCGACGCCGCGTGAGGATCGTCCTCCCGCGCGCGCTCAGCCGCCTCCTTCTGGGACATGACGTGTTCGCAGAAGGAGGCGACTGCCGCCCAGGACCTCTCATCCTGCAGCATGGCATTAACCAAGCCGGGAAGTGAGAGGTCCGGTCCGATCACCGCGATGAGACTGCGGCGCGTCTCGGACCACGACGGGCACACCTCGAGGGTGTGCTGCGCCGTGTCGTCCACCGCGCCACAGTCGTGGCACGACGGCGTCTCCTCCCGTCCTATCCGGTGCAGGTACGATCCGAAGCAACCGTGTCCGGACAGCACCTGCACCAGACGGAACGAGAGGAACCCATGCGACCGCTCGAGCCAGTCTCGCAACACTGGCCCAATCGCGTCTAGGGTTCGGCGGCCAAAAGCTGCGGTGGCGAGCTCCCCCGTCCAATGGAGGACGATGGCATCCCTCGCCTCTCGCCGGACGGCCTCCCGCTCTTCCGGGGCTGGGCGTTCTCCTCCCGCTCTCCGCCCCGCCGTCCATTCATATACTCTGGCGAGCACCCACGCCTCGAGTTCCCAAGGAGGGGTGCCGGCCAGAGCACATGCTGCCGCGAAGCCCACTGTGCGGTAGGCCCGCGCCGCCCGCTGGGCTATGGCCCTTTGGGGCGCCCGCAAGGCGGCGGCGTTCTCCCTCCTTTGGAGGGAGTCCTCCCAGATAGGAGCCCCGTAAAGGGCCATACTCCTCAAGATGCCGGCGTAAAGTAGCCGGCATCGCGCGCTGGGCCTCCCCAAGTTGGGTAGCAGCCACGAGAGCGCGCCTGCGGCCTTCAGCAGGCGCGACGACAGCCCGCTAAAATGCGGACCGAAGCGCCACCTGCTGTCGAGTACAAGGCCCAGATATTTCATCTGGGCCTTCACCTCAATTCTGATGCCCTCCACGAAAATGTGGGCATCAGGTGGGGGGCGCCGCCGAGGCCCGTGGAAGAACACGGCCTCGGTCTTGTGCAGCGCCACCGTTAAACCTAGGCGGCGGATCCTCCCCGCGACCAAGGATCCACCTGCCGAGGCCAGATTGGCCGCCTCCCTAAAACTCCCCCCCCGGGCGGTGAGGAGAGTGTCATCCGCATAGCAGATGATACTCGTGCCCCGAAGGAGAGTTCCCCGCAAGAGCCAATCATAGGCGATGTTCCAGAGGACAGGTCCTATGACTGACCCCTGCGGAACGCCGGCTTCGACGGCGTACCGCCGGACTTGGCCAGCCCTATTAACGAGGACGATCGTCCGATCCTCTAGGTAGCTGGCCAGCAGACGACGCATGTATAGGGGCACTCCGTGGAATCGGAGTGCCTCTAGGATGGTGGAGTGGGGAACGGAGTTGAAGGCATTGGCTATATCGAATGACACAGCCAACAATCCGTCCCTCGCCTCCATCGCCCCCTTCACCTGGCCCTTGAGGTGGGCCAGCGCGTCCACCGTGGAGCGCTCAGCCCGAAAACCGAACTGAGCGTCCGACAAGTCCGGCCCGATACTCCGCAGGTGGCTGTTCAGGCGGCCAGCGATTATCCCCTCGAACATTTTGCCGACCTCATCGAGCAGAACGATGGGCCGGAATGCCGAGGGGGAGTCCGCCGGGCGGCCCTCCTTGCGAAGGAGGCACAACTGCCCCTCCTTCCACGGTTTCGGGAACCTTCCACACGCAAGACATGCGCTGAAGAGGTCCCGAAACCTCTCCTCCATTTGAGTGGCAGCGATCGCCACCACTCTTGCCGGAACACCGTCGGGGCCCGGAGCCGTCTTCTTGGCGCGGATGTGGACAATCGCCGCGCGGAGTTCCAACTCCGTGACAGGGGGGGCCTCCTCTTCTTCCTCAGCTGGCGGAGCTATCCCTAGCGGTGCGCCCATCACTGGTGGGGTGAAGTTGTCCCTGCACGGGAATAGGGACTGAACCACCCCATCCAGGAATGAGGGCTCCAGGGTCTCGGCCACTGGGGGACCAAAGGGGCGCATTTTGTTGCGCGCCGCCTTATAAGGTCTCCCGTAGGGGTCTCTGTCGAGACCCTCCAGCATCTCCGCTCTCGCCGAGTCTCTGGCGGCGGCGATGGCCCTATCGAGGACCATTTTTGCCTCCACATACACCTCATAGAGGTGGTCCTCGTTGGCGTGAGCTCGTCGACGCCGCCGCCGGCTTCGCGTGTAGGCCCTTCTTGCCTCCACACACGCTGCTCGTAGCCCCGCCAGCTCCACCGACCACCAGTACACGGCGCGCCTGGGTAGTGGTCGGCGAGACCGAGGCATGCTAGAGTTGCATACCTCGGTCAGAGACCCCCTCAGGCGCCCCGCCACGGTATCCACATCCAGGCCAGCGGAAGGCGGCGAAAACCAATCCTGGATGAACGCTGCCTCCCCTGCTGCCTCCCTGTCCAGGCGGGTGAGAGCCCACCGCGGGAACGGCGATCGCCCCGAGAGGGGCCGCGTCTCTCCGGGGCCACCGGTGGAGATATCGAACCGTACGTAGCGGTGGTCCGACATAGTCTCCACCAGGTCCACCCGCCAGTTTAACACGCGCGCGGCCAACGCAGGGGTGGCGAAAGTGACGTCCACTATTGAGCCACCCTGCCGCCGCACGCATGTCTGGACGCTTCCTCTATTCAAGAGGGAGAGTCCAGAGGAGGCTGCCCACATCTCCACTGCCCGCCCGCGAGCGTTGGTGGCCGGGCTACCCCAGTTCACCGACTTGGCATTCAGGTCTCCCAGTACGGAGACCTGACGCGGCGCCGCCCTGCCGACCACGGCGGCCAGGACTCCGAGATAGTTCTCGAAGTCCTGAAGAGGGCGGTTTGGGGAGAAATAGACGCCCACAAGGGCTATTTCTCCCCACGCGGTAGCCACGTATCCCGGTCCCTTCTCTAATAGCGAGAGGGGAAGGGAGTCTGTGGAAGACCGCGCCGCTAGTGCCACCAAGCCGTCCTCGTCACCCAGCCAGCTGCCGGGGATTGAGTAGGGCTCGGCGACCACCGCTACGTTCACCAACCACTCGGCCATGACCTGCACCACCAAGTCCTGGGCTGCCACCCCAAACCTAACCTAACCTAACCTAACCTAACCTAACCTAACCTAACCTAACCTAACCTAACCTAACCATTATAACTTTGCATCCAGGTGACGCATTTTCAAGCTGTTTTCAGCCATTTTGATTTTAAATAGGCTCCGTCCTACTATTCGACAACTTTAAATTGACAAAAACGTGAAAAAATTTTTTCACTCATCGACTTAGTAAAATCTTCAATATTTTTCTAAAGAAAACTAAATCTCTTTTATAATATAACTACCTAAAACTACGAATATAAAACTTATACATACCTTATACTTAACATACTTTTTATTGACTATTGTCAACACGTTTATTAACGTAATATACATATAAATTGACGTGTTCCTCTGGAAATGTTCGGGTATCGCACCCCTGCAAAAAAAGACATGGACGCTAAGAGAGACGAGGGCTGCCCAAGCCCATCAAACGAGACTGAGAAGGCAGGCAATTCTACAAAAAATATTGACGTGACTTCCAAAGTAAGGAAAAGTATAGGAGATTGGGAAGCTGGAAGGTCAGAGGAAAAGACTGCATCCCTGAGGACACCGCCAAAGACGGTCCAGGTGGCTCCCACGAAGGTAAAACAGAAGGCGTACCCACCACAGGAGAAAAAGGATTTGGTGACGCGCTCCGCATCTGCCGAGGCTTCCAGCACTTCACCTAAAACCGAAAACCCGAAATACGCAAACAGATTAGCCGAAGCAAAAGCATGCATAATCAAGGCTAAACTGCACCTCGGCAACTCAAGAAATTTGAGAACGGACATAAAAGCAGAGGTTACTCATGCTATAGAACGGCTTTTTCAACTGGTGAAAGAAGGAGAAGCAGAGAGGAGCTCTGACAAAGGAACAAAAGCTTACGTGGAACAGGAAAAGGATATAATAAAGAATACAGGAAGGGATAAGGAAGATAGCGAACTGATAAAGAAAATAGAAGAGCATGGTAGACAGCTCGAAGAGAATCGGAAGGAAATGGAAAAATTTAAGGAAGTCATAGAGAGAGAGCAAAAGACAAGAGAGGAAAGGATGACTTACGCTAGTGTGGCGGCCGGCTCTCCAAGGAGGCAACACCCAGAGACAACGGCTATGCACTCAGTGGTGGTCACCTCAAAGGATGAGAAAGACACGGGGGAGCAGGTATTTGACAAAATAAGAAAAGCAGTAAACGCCAAAGAGGATGGAGTCAGAATAGATAAGATCAGGAAAGGAAGAGATAGGAAGGTGATAGTGGGGTGCAAATCGCAATCAGAGATCAACAGAGTCAAGGACAGAATACAGAGAGTAGGAACAGAACTGAACGTTGAAGAAGTAAGAAACAAAGACCCGCTGGTGATCATACGCGGAGTCCTCCAGTACAACACCGATGCGGATATACTCAAGGGTCTGCGTTCCCAAAACCATCATATATTCAAAGATGTGAGTGAGGAGAACGAAAGACTGACAATAAAATATAGAAGGAAAGCGAGAAACCCACACACGGCGCACATTGTGATGAGCGTATCGCCAATTATATGGAGCAGACTAATAGAAGCCGGCACAGTCCATATTGATATCCAGCGGCTTAGGGTGGTAGATCAGTCCCCGCTTATACAGTGTTCGCGTTGTCTGGGATTTGGACATGGAAAACGAATCTGTCGGGAAGACCCGGTAGACTTGTGCAGTCACTGCGCAGGTCCGCACCTCAGAACGAAGTGTGCAGACTGGCTCTCCGGGGTGACTCCAACGTGCAGAAACTGTTTAACGGCCAAGATGGACCATGTGGGTCACGATGCCTTTAGTTTCGAGTGCCCGGTAAGGAAAAGATGGGATAAAATGGCGAGGTCCACCGTAGCGTATTGCTAAGGTGGTCCCAGGTGAAAACGGGACAAACAATGTCGGTGAAGGCAGACCTCACCAGTATTGCGTGGCGCAAGCAAATCTCCAGAAGTGTAAACTCGCCACAGCTGAATTAATTATAGAAGCGGGTAAAAGGAAATGGGCGTTTGCAATGGTCCAGGAGCCATATATAGGCGGGATAGGAAAGATGAAGAGCTATCCAGGTACGCGAGTAGTGCAATGCGTCCGAAAAACCGAGAAGGTTAATAAAGCGGCCATCGTCCTCTTTGACGACTCCATAGACCTTACACAGTGCCCAACCTTGACAACTGAAAACTTCGCAGTGGTGAAGTTGAGGACAGGAGCATGGGAAATGGGAGTCGTGTCAGTGTATCTGGATGGTGGACAGCCTATGGAGCCAGACTTGGACCACTTAAAGAAAATTATGGAGGAGATCGGAGTCAAGGATGTATTGCTGGGAGGTGATGTCAACGCTTGGAACACGTGGTGGGGAAGTCGGGAAACGGACCAGAGGGGGGAGGCTTTGGCAGGCACGCTGGATGAGTTGGGACTTCAGATCCTGAATCTCGGAATAGCTCCCACTTTCGATGTCATCAGAGGAGGTCAAAGATACTGCAGCTGTGTGGATATTACTATATGTACGGAAGACATGCTTGGACAGGTGGCAAACTGGAGACTAGCAGGAGAAATCACAACTTCGGACCACAGGGCAATCCTGTTTGAACTTAAATTGGAAAAATCAAAAGGAATGGACATAAAAAGAACTACTAGAAAATATAATACAAAAAAAGCAAAATGGGTACAATTTTATGGAAAAGTTAACCAAATTTGGGAACATAATAATATAAACAAAACAGAAATAGACAGGATAGACTCAATAGAAGATTTAGACAAAATGACTAAAACATACACAGACGCATTAGCGGAGGCATGTGAAGGAACTATACCGACTGTAAACAAAACACAGCAAACAGGATTGCCTTGGTGGACCGAGGAGCTGACGCAAATGAAGGAGGACATCAAGAGGAAGAAGAGGAGAATTTCTTGTGCCGCACCAGGACGCCGAGCATTGGTCGTCGAATTGTATCTCACAGCAAAGGAGGAGTATAAGCAGAAGATGGAAGACACCCTGACAGCGAGCTGGAAAGAGTTTTGTGGGAAACAAGAGCGTGAAACCATGTGGGACAGTATATACAGGATCGTAAGCCGCACATCCACTAGGCAGGAGGACACTCCGTTGATGCAAGGCAACAAAGTTCTTAGCAGTGAGGAATCGGCCAGAATGCTTGCAAAGACGTTTTATCCTGAGGATAAAATGCAGGACGACGATGAGGACCACAAGCAAATTAGAGAGTCGGCGAATAGAGCAAATGAAAAGACGGATGGTGAAGTATTCGATCCTCTATTCACGACGGAAGAACTGAAGTGGGCCGCAACTAGTTTTAATGCTAAGAAAGCTCCTGGAATCGACGGACTTACAGCGGACATTTGCAGGGCAGCTATAACCCTTAACCCGCAACTGTTCTTGGCAGTGTTGAACAAATGCCTTAGCTTGTGCCACTTCCCGACCATCTGGAAGGAGGCAGTCATCGTAGTCCTCAGAAAACCGGGAAAAGATAATTATGCGCACCCCAAATCGTACAGGCCGATTGGACTATTGCCTGTATTGGGTAAGATCCTGGAGAAGATGCTGGTACGTCGCATTAGGTGGCATGTTTTACCCGAGGCAAGCAGAAACCAGTATGGGTTTATGCCACAGCGCAGCACCGAGGACTCCCTCTATGACCTGATAAAACACAGTCGAGACAAACTGAAGGAGAAAAAGATCATCGTTGTCGTATCGTTGGACATAGAGGGTGCCTTCGATGGTGCCTGGTGGCCGGCTATGAAATGCCGACTGGCAGAAACAAGATGCCCGGTAAACCTACGACGTCTAGTAGACAGTTATCTCAGCGACAGGAAAGTGAGGGTTAGGTATGCAGGATCAGAATACATGCAGGAAACGAGTAAAGGTTGCGTTCAAGGCTCTATAGGGGGACCTACTTTCTGGAATTTGCTCCTTGATCCCCTGCTCAAAGAACTGGAGAAACGAGGTGATTACTGTCAAGCATTCGCAGATGATGTGGTGCTGATTTTCTCGGGTGATACAGCGCTTGATGTTCAGAGGCAGGCTAATGCGACCCTCGCGCACGTCCAGAAGTGGGGTGTCAAAAACAAACTTAGTTTTGCGCCGCACAAAACAAAGGCCATGGTTATCACAAATAAGCTGAAGTATGACACACCACTGCTGCACATGGGCGGGGAGGGCATTGTCCTGTCACGGGAGATCAAGATACTGGGGCTCACGATTGATGACAAATTAACGTTTAACGCTCATGCGGCAAACGTGTGCAGGAAGGCGCTAAACATATACAAACAGCTGTCAAAAGCCGCAAAAATCAGTTGGGGCCTGAAACCCGAGATAATCAGGACCATATACATCGCAGTAGTGGAGCCGATTATCATGTACGCAGCAAGTGCTTGGGCGCCGGCTACAAACAAGATAGGCTTGAGGAAGCAGCTCAATACGGTTCAGCGTGGGTTTGTACAGAAAATTGTCAAGGCGTATAGGACAACGTCTCTAAACTCGGCCTTGTTACTCTCCGGACTGCTTCCACTGGATCTCAGGATTCGAGAAGCAGCCTCTTTTTATGAAGAAAAAAGAGGATATTCCCGGAGAGTGACAGGAGACCGAGAAATTGAGTTACCGGTCCCACACACACAAATGCCACACCCTGCAGACCAGATAGGTATAGAGTTCGAGTGCGTGATGAATGGTGCAGAAATGAACCAACGAGAACTCAGCAACCCCAAGATTTTCACCGACGGTAGTAAAATTGAGGGCAAAGTCGGCGCGGCACTATGTCTCTGGGAGAATGGGATGGAAATTAAAGCCCAAAAGTTTAAGCTGGACAATTTCTGCACTGTTTATCAGGCCGAACTATTAGCTCTGTATAAGGCCTCTGAACTGGCCTTAAACCACATATCTCCAGTTGTCGAGGTATATTGCGACTCCAGGTCAGCTCTGGAAACGGTGACCCAAGGGTTTTCCCTCCAACCACTGGCATTTAAAATCCGAAAGAATATCCAAGAACTGAATAACTGCGGTAAAACGCTTCGATTGTTCTGGATAAAGGCTCATGCGGGATTGGAGGGAAACGAAAGGGCTGATGAATTGGCAAAGGCGGCAGCCTTAAGGAAAAAATCAAGATCGGACTACGATCGGTGCCCGGTTTCATTCGTCAAGCGACAAATCCGAATGGACTCGCTCGAAGAATGGAACACGAGGTACCGATCTGGGGAAACTGCTTCAACCACCAAAATCTTCCTTCCTGACGCAACCGCGGCTTACAATATAGTACGCAAATTTAAAGTAGATCCCCTGTTAACACAAGTGCTGACGGGGCATGGCGGGTTCTCCGAGTATTTGAACCGTTTTAAGTGCAAAGAGAGCCCAGCATGTCCCTGTGACCCTGAAAAGAGAGAAAGCGTGCCGCATATAATCATGGAGTGTCCCATATTTGGAAAAGAAAAATACAATTTTGAGGTAGAAGCTGAAGTTAAAATAAATCTAGAAACAATACCAAAAATAATGCAAAACAAAAAAATTAGACCAAAGTTCTTAGAATACTGCAAGGAAATAGCTGCCAAAGTTGTAATAAGGAACAAAGCATAAAAGATATACTTTCAAGTATTGTACAATATTTTGATAAGTAATCAATGTAATAAGAAAAAATGTAAAATAAATGTTGTAATAAGCTAATTTAGTATTTTATATAAAACTAGAATTTATAAAATAGCATTAAAACAAATGTAAAACTAGAATAAATAAAATAAGTTAAGAAACCTGCACCGTATCTAATATTAATAAAATGAAAAAAAAGGTCTCTGATCATACACGTCAGAGGAAACACGCAACGCCCTGTGATGACGGGTGTATTTAAAAAAAAAAAAAAAAACCTAACCTAACCTAACCTAACCTAACCTAACCTAACCAGCGCCTGGTGGCCAGCGATAAGAGTCCGTCTGGCGGAGGAAAAGTGTCCAATAAATCTTAGGCGGGTTATAGACAGCTACCTTAGGAACAGAAAAATTTCAATCCGGTACGGCGGGGAAGTATATGGCAAGGGCACAAACAAAGGCTGTGTCCAGGGCTCTATCGGGGGCCCAATTTTGTGGAATTTGGTGCTGGACCCCCTCCTGAAAGCATTAGAGAATAGGGGAAATTATATTCAGGCGTTCGCGGATGATGTTCTCTTAGTCTTTGACGGAGAGACCGCACAAGAGGTAGAGAGGTGTGCCAATGCCGCTCTCAATCATGTTCTGGCGTGGGGTGTCGAGAATAAGCTCAAATTTGCACCTAATAAAACAATCGCTATGGTGATAACCAAAAAACTCAAATATGACACACCACGCCTGAGCATGGGGGGGATCGGCATTGCCACATCGAAAGAAATGAAGCTTCTGGGTGTAACCCTCGATGAAAAATTGACCTTCAACACCCACGTCTCACTCGTTTGTAGAAAGGCAATCGCTATCTACAAACAGCTGTGTAGAGCCGCAAAGGTCAGTTGGGGGCTTCATCCAGAGGTCATACGGGTGATGTATCTGGCGGCGGTAGAGCCGATTATACTATACGCTGCTAGCGTCTGGGCTCCGGCTGCCAAAAAGTTGGGCATTATTAAACAGCTCGGGACCGTCCAACGTGGAATCGCCCAGAAAATCTGTAAGGCATATCGCACGGTCTCCCTGAACTCAGCACTGGTGCTGTCTGGAATACTCCCCCTGGACCTCCGAGTTCGTGAGGCGGCATCACTCTACGAAGCCAAGAGGGGGGTGCCCTGGACATCACTAGGGGACAGGGAGGTCGAGCGTATGACCTCTGCACTCGAGGTTCCCCATCCCGCAGCACGTGACACTTTGCATTTCGACAGCCTGGTAGACCAAGAGCAACTTGAAAACAATAGCAACTTTGACATCCGCATTTTCACGGACGGGAGCAAGATCGGAGGAGGGGTTGGCGCCTCACTGTCTATATGGAATGGTGAGGCCGAGACCAGAGCCCTCAAACTTGCTCTCTCGAACTATTGCACAGTCTACCAGGCTGAACTTCTTGCAATAACAAGGGCGACAAGGGAGATAAGCAAGATCAAGGCATCTTCTTTTGGAGTTTTCAGTGACTCAATGGCGGCTCTTCAAACAGTAACAAATCCCGGTTCGCTCCACCCACTTGCTGTAGAAGCTAGGGATAATATAAGATCCGTATCCCGCCAGAACAAGGTGGTAAACTTGTTCTGGATCAAAGCTCACGTGGGGTTACTGGGGAATGACAGAGCCGACCAATTAGCGAAAGAGGCTGCTGAGAACTCCAAGAGAAAACCTGACTACGATCAGTGCCCGATCTCATATATCAAGCGAAGCATACGTATGGCGACGCTTGATGAATGGAATCGCAGATACGAACTTGGTAACACAGCATCGGTTACCAAGTTATTCTTCCCAGATGTGCAGGCAGCTTATAGGGTAATTCGCAAGATAGGAACCAACGGCATAAACACGCAAATAATGACAGGGCACGGTGGATTCTCCGAGTACTTGAACCGTTTTAAGTGCAAGGAGAGTCCATCGTGCATCTGCGACCCGGATGCAAGTGAGACAATCCCGCACATATTATTCGACTGCCCTCAATTTTCGAATCACCGCTTTAACGTCGAGAATATCTTAGACATTAAAATAACACCGATCAGTGTAAAGGACATAGTAATTAGTAAAAATGTAGAAATATTCCTAGACTACTGTAGATATATTGTAAAAATAGTAATAGATCGAAATAAAACCGCATAAGTAAACATGCTGTCATAATATAGTGTATTATATTAGAGACTAGCATAGCAATAAAAGATGTAAAATATTTTAAGGTAAAATAGGAAATAAGTAGGTACAATAATATGTGAAAGTAGAAATAAGCTTAGAATAAGAATAAATGTTAAAGTATGAGCTACAATAAAAACAGCTCCCCATCTCTGTAAGACCAGAATAAAGATAGAAATAAGAAAACTGTAAACCTAATGTAAGAGTAGATAAGTAATAAACAGGAAACTGTAAATAGAAATAAGCTTAGGTTAAGAGTAAATGTATTTGAGAGCCACAAAATAAAAAACCATCTTCCTGTTTTCCTGTAATACCCGAATACATAAAATAATAAGCAATGATAGTCAGAAAGAAGATGATAGTTGGGAATCCCACCCATAATGGACGCAAATGAGGATGAATGCAAGAAAGATCACGTATGAGGAATGAAATTACGAGAGGCACGAAAGCGAGAACTGGAATGATAAGTAAAGCAGACAGGCATAGGCTCCGATTATGTTGGAGGTAGAAGTATTATAAAAAAAAAAAAAAAAAAAAAAAAAAAAAAAAAAAAAAAAAAAAAAAAAAAAAAAAAAAAAAAAAAAACCTAACCTAACCTAACCTAACCTAACCTAACCTAACCTAACCTAACCCAGTCTGGCCCCAACCACCGCCGCGAACGCCACGTTTTCCGTTCGTCTCCCGCTCGAAAAATCAATAAAAGTGGTAAAAAGTTGTCCGATTTTAACAAGTTTGGTGTCTGCGTGTGTGGAAAAGTGTAAGCTATACGTCCCCGTGAAAGTTACTACCCGGATTACAGTGTATTAACATCAACACCTGAAAAACCTCAATATTTTGAGGTTACACTTCGCAGAAAAATATTCAATCGAATACGCTGCTCAAACAAGAGCGGTAACCCCCCCTTTTTATTGAAGAAAAGGGTGGGGACCGTGCCCGCACATCCTTCACACCACCCAGAAACTTCAAAAACCTGGTGCTGCAGCTTTTATTCTGAAAAAACGAAAAACCACGTGGACTGAAAATTCAGAAGGCGCGGAGCCAGACGCCTGAAATTTTGCAGCCAGCATCTCCTCCTACAGTAAAGACGGTAACTCCAAAAATTTTTAGTCAAATCACTACAACCGATTTTTAAAAGGACTTAGAACCTTGAAAATATAGACGTCCATATCTTCGGTCATTATCAAGATTTTAAAAATTTTCAACTGCAGTCCTTGGCGCGCTTCTCAGCATAATAGAGATCCTAAGTTTTAGATTTTTAGTTTAAATAGTTTTATAATTATAAGGTATTTCATAAGAAAAGCACTTTTTCAGGATTTTTTCTACTTTGTTTCTAAATTTTAAAATATTTGTTTATTGCACTTTGTAGCGTTCTAATTTAAGTATTTAATATAATTTTTTTCAGAATTTTCCAAAGTGTAGTTCCTAAGATATCGAATTTTAATTGTTTTTTGGCTTTAATTCAAAATTTAATAGAAGTTAATCATATTTGACACCAGGACAGGGTCCAATACACCCATTGTGACTTATTTAAGCCCAAACACTGTCTGTGTATCTCCAAATTTGGCTGTTTTGACAAAATCACGCCATCTTGGTTTTTAGGTTACAAATTTCAGAACACGATATCTTGGGAACCGCTGGTCCGATCATTCTCTGATTTTCACTTCGGCCAGTAGTAAACTGCCAACTTTAAGTGTGGATATATTTCAGGCTGTTTCAGGCCAAAAAGTATTTTGTCGCTGAAATTGCTTTCAGAAGATACCTGAAGTGACGCCGAGCTGTGCATCCAAAACCCCGTCCCTCTGCGACGAAGGGTTCCAAAATTACGGGCATTTTAAATTGACGTTTGACAGTTCGGCGGCCATTTTGTTTATTTTCAAACCCCCATATCTCCTGAACCAGAGGTCGTGGGAGATTGCCGTTTTGCATATAGGATTCAGGGTACTAGTGTCCTGTCTACCCCACGTTTTCAGGCGGTTTGGAACAAAAAAATTTCGGGGTCCTGAAAGCATTTTCGGCGGACAGGGGAACTCAGGCCGAGTTGGGAGAGCCCAAACTCGAGGGGTCTGCGACTTGCCCGAAGGAAGTTATCCGCTGTCAAAGTTAACCTTTGACAGGACCGCGGCCATTTTGGAAAAAATTCAAACACCTATAGCTTCCAAACGGAGAGTCGTAGAGGGCCGGGGTTTTCTCTGTGCATATCGGCAGACCATAGGGTATATGTCGGAATATTTTTCAGGTGTTTTCAGGATATAAAATTTTTTTCAGGCTGAAAACCATTCCGGTAGATTGGTCTCGCTGAGCCAAGTGCGAAAAGCCCAAACACCAGGGTCTTTGGACCAGTGGTTCCGGAGATAACCACTTGTAACCACTTTTGGCTGCCATCTTGGCAAAAAAACCAAAAACTTCAAGTAAGGATATCTCCGTAATCCCTTGGTGTAACCGCACCGAGTTTGGTGTCATCGTAAAGGGTTTGGCGAGAGCTATCTATTGAAAAGCCTTGTTTGACTCTACATAGAGTCCTGACGAAGATCGCTATTTATTTGTGATTTTTTATTTTCTTTTTGACTTTTTTCTTTTTGAAGGGATTCTCGACTGTTTTCATGCTTGACCCGTTCTTTTGAACGTAAGTCCGACCGCGACAACTCTGTTTATACTTTTACACTGTTTTATCGTCCCTATTGACGTTTTTATTTACTTATATTATTTTTAATTTATATTTGACGCATACCTCCCAGAATGTTCGGTTTTAGAACACCGGCAAAGGCCAACGGTGAAAAGTCACCGTCTAAACCTGGGGCAGTTGCCCCTCCAGATGTTAGACGCAGCATAGGGGAGTGGGAAGCCGCAAACAGCAGCCCCACCCTCTCGACAGCTGAAAAGACGTCGCAGGCCGGCCCTGCAAAAACTAAAACTAAGCTTGCTTTTACGCAGGAGAGCAAAGCTAAAATAAGGAAGTCCGTTGACGGAAACTCTCCGCCTAAATACGCGGACCGGACAGCGGAGGCCAAAGCCTGCCTAATAAAGGCTAAATATCACATCGACAGCTCCAGAAATACTAAGACGGAGATAAAGAACGCTGTCGTTGTAGCCACGGAACGACTGTACAATTTAGTTAAGTTAGTCGAATCGGAGCTAAAAGCGTTAAAGCTAAAAACGACCAGCAAAGAGCCAGGCGTAGTGACAGAGCCAAAGCCTCTAGCCACAGATTCAATTTCTCCTTCTCTCGAAGAATCTGACACAAGTAGGATCCTAATTACAATGCAAGAACACACAAAGCTCCTAGCATTAAATAATAAGAAAATAGAGGAGCTCAAGGAGAAAATAGACCACCAAAATGAGTTCTTGGATAGGGGAACCTATGCAAGTGTGGCCGCAACTCGCTCCGAGACGCTGCCAAGGCGGAGCACGCTTCACTCTATTGTTATTACGTCCAAAGACGAGACAGAGACTGGAGAGGAAGTACTGGAGAAAGTGCGAAATACGGTAGACGCAAAGGAAGGATGGGTGAAAGTGGAGAAGGTGAGGAAGGCGAAGGACAGAAAGATAATTATGGGCTTTCAAAATACCGAAGAAAGGGATAAGATAAAAGGAAAGTTGGCAAGGGAAAATCAGGACCTTCATGTCGAGGAGGTGAAAAACAAAGACCCGATGCTGATCCTCAGGAGCGTCCTCTCTATAAACTCAGACGAGGACATTCTCAAAGCGTTGAGGAATCAGAATCGAGACGTTTTTCGCAACCTCGACAAGGAGGAGGACAGAGTGGTGGTGAGGTTCCGGAGGAGGACCAGGAACCCACACACCTGTCACGTTGTGGTTGGCGTCTCGCCAATCATCTGGGGACGGGCAACAGAACTCGGATGCCTGCACGTGGACCTCCAGCGCGTGAGGGTTGAAGATCAAACCCCACTGGTACAGTGCACGCGCTGTCTGGGCTACGGGCATGGCAGACGTTACTGTAAGGAACCGGCGGACCTGTGCTGTCATTGCGGTGGGCCGCACCTGAAGTCGGAATGTGCCGACTTTTTAACGGGTGTCCCGCCTAAGTGCCAGAACTGCACAAGAGCCAAGCTCACGGACGTCGGCCACAACGCTTTTAGCTTGGAATGTCCGACACGCCGCAAGTGGGATGAAATAGCAAGATCTACTGTAGCATACTGCTAAGGGCACCCAAGGCAACCCAAACCTCTACAGACTAGTACAGGCAAACCTCCAGCGGAAAAGATTGGCGACCAACGAACTTATGACCGAGGCGGAAAAGCGCGGGGTTGCCGTTGCTCTCCTCCAGGAACCATACGTTGGCGGGGCAAAGGTGATGAGGAGTCACAGGGGCGTTCGGGTCTTCCAGAGCACTGACACCGGAGATGGGACAGTTAAGGCCGCAATAGCGGTCTTCGATAAAGACCTCATCGTCGAGCAATACCCGAAACTCACCACGAACAACATCACCGTGGTGGGGATCCGAACCAGTGCCTGGAAGATCATGCTTGTCTCCTTTTACTTTGAGCCGGACCAGCCCATCGGACCTTATCTCGAGCACCTCAAATGCGTTGAGGAAGAGGTAGGTTCCAGAATGTTGGTTATTGGAGGAGACGCAAATGCCAAAAGTACCTGGTGGGGAAGTCTGACCATTGACCGCAGGGGTGAAGACGTGTCTGGAGCTCTCGACGAGCTGGATCTGAACATCCTCAACAGGGGGGAAATTCCGACCTTCGACACGATCAGAGGGGGGATACGATACTGCAGCCACGTTGACATTACGGCTTGCTCGACGGATATCCTGGACCTAGTGGACGACTGGAGAATAGACGAAGGACTCACGAGCTCGGATCACAACGGTATTGTTTTTAATATAAAATTAAAAAAGTCCAAAGGCATACAAATAAATAGAACAACTAGAATTTTTAACACGAAAAAAGCAAATTGGCCCGAGTTTCGTAAGAAACTCGGCCAATTAATGCAAGAGAGTAAATTAAACCAAATAGAAATAGATAAATTAAATACAGCAGAACAATTAGATTCAATAACCAATCTTTATATCAAATTTATTAAAGACACATGCATTTCATCAATTCCGACGAAGAAAACAAATGAAGTTTTTACTTTACCGTGGTGGTCCGAGAAACTCGAGGGTATGAAGAAAGAGGTCGCCACCTTGAAACGTAGAGTTAGGAGTGCTGCAACAGTCCGCAGATCGAAGGTCGTTGAAGAGTACCTGAAACTGAAAGCTGAGTATGAGACGGAGGCAGCCAAAGACGAGATCGAGAGCTGGAAGAATTTTTGCACAAGACAGGATAGAGAAGGGGTTTGGGAAGGCATTTACCGGGTGATAGGTAGGACCAAGGGAAGAGGAGAGGACCAGCCATTAGTGAAGGATGGGGAGGTTCTGGACGCAAAAGGTTCGGTGGAATTACTGGCGAAAACCTTCTACCCAGAAGACCACTCAGACACTGACAGCACCTGCCACCGCCAAATAAGAGAAAAGGCCGATGTCGTGAATGCTGGAGTGCCAGATGAATCATGCCAACCACCATTCACAATGGCCGAGCTGATGGCAGCGTGCGGGTCCTTTAACGCCAAAAAAGCGCCAGGAGCAGACGGCTTCACGGCCGATATCTGCTGCCAAGCTATTAGAAGTGCCCCTGAGATAGCCTTGGCTCTCCTGAATGGCTGCCTGAGAACCTACCTCTTCCCCGAAATTTGGAAAGAAGCAACGGTCATTATCTTGAAGAAGCCTGGGAAAACGGACTACAACACCCCAAAGGCGTACAGACCAATCGGTCTATTACCTATATTCGGTAAAATTTACGAGAAGATGTTGGTGGCCCGCCTCAAGTTTCATCTTATTCCCAGGATGAGTACTCGTCAGTATGGATTCATGCCCCAGAAGAGCACCGAGGACTCTCTCTATGTACTAATGCAACACATACGCGGTAAGCTGGAACTAAAGAAAATAGTAGTCCTTGTATCATTGGACATAGAGGGAGCTTTTGACAGCGCATGGTGGCCAGCCATAAGGGTCCGTCTGGCTGAGGAACAGTGCCCAGTTGGCTTGAGGAGGGTTATCGACAGCTATCTCGAGAACCGAAGGGTCAGGGTCAGGTACGCAGGTGAAGAGTGCTGCAGGGCCACAAGCAAGGGCTGCGTCCAGGGTTCTATTGGAGGACCAATACTCTGGAATCTGTTGCTGGACCCGCTTCTAAAGAGCTTGGAAGCTAGGGATGACTATTGCCAGGCCTTTGCAGACGATATTGTGCTGATTTTCGATGGTGACACAGCGTTGGAGATCGAGGGACGTGCCAATGCCGCTCTCGGACATGTTTGGGCGTGGGGCGTTCAAAACAAACTAAAATTTGCACCGCAGAAAACCAACGCAATGGTTATAACGCGCAAACTAAAATACGACACCCCGCGCCTGAGCATGGGCGGGATCGACATTGCCATGTCCAATGAGATAAAAATCCTAGGTGTCATCATCGACAAGAAGCTGACATTCAACGCACACGTCGCAAATGTATGCAGAAAGGCAATAGGCATCCACAAGCAATTAACCAGGGCAGCAAAGACCAGCTGGGGGCTTCACCCTGAGGTGATCAGAGTGATATATGTGGCCACCGTCGAACCAATCATCCTGTACGCCGCCAGCGTATGGGCTCCAGCCGTAGAAAAGCTAGGTATTAAGAAGCAACTGGGAGCAGTCCAGCGTGGCATTGCGCAAAAGCTGTGCAAAGGATACCGGACGGTCTCCTTAAACTCTGCGCTAGTGCTGGCTGGGATACTACCTCTCGACCTGCGAGTCCGCGAAGCGGCATCGCTATATGAGGCCAGGAGAGGGGTGCCTCAGCCAGCACTTGGCGACAGGAGCGTCGAGCAGGCCGTCTCGGCAATGGAGGCTCCACACCCTGCAGAGCGCGCTGAGCTAGAGCTCGTAAGCCTGGTAAACCAAGAGCAACTAGATGCGCAGAACGAATTTGAGGTTCGTATCTTTACGGACGGGAGCAAGATTGGGGGCAAGGTTGGAGCGGCACTATCCATATGGAGTGGTAACGCAGAAACCAAAGCTCTCAAACTTGCTCTCCCACACTATTCCACCGTTTACCAGGCTGAGCTTCTGGCCATATGCGTCGCAACCAGGCTGATCCAAAAGCACAGTGCGCAATCGTTTGGAATTTTCAGCGACTCCATGGCGGCCCTCCAAACCATCCAGAACTACAATCGACACCACCCCCTGGCAGTAGAGGCAAGGGCTAACCTTAGGTCCCTCTCTGTCCAAAACAAGGTGGTTACCTTGTTTTGGATAAAAGCTCATGCAGGGCTGGAGGGCAATGAGAGGGCTGATGAACTAGCCAAGGGGGCCGCTGAGGGTTCCAAACGGAAGCCCGACTACGATCTGTGTCCGGTTTCATACGTCAAGCGATGCCTTCGAATGGCAACTCTTGACGTGTGGAACCAAAGATACAACACCGGAGGAACCGCTTCAGTAACGAAACTGTTTTTCCCGGATGCGGTGGCGGCCTACAGGATTATCAGGAAGTGCAAAATAAACAGCGTAACAACCCAAATCATGACGGGGCACGGTGGTTTCTCGGAATACTTGAATCGCTTCAAGTGCAAGGAGAGCCCATCGTGCATTTGCGATCCTGAAATCGCAGAAACGGTGCCACATATATTATTCAGCTGTCCCGTTTTCGACAGAGAGAGACTTGAGACTGAGCACGTAGTCGAGACTAAACTCGAAGCCGAAAATATGTGGCTTATAATGCAAAGTAAAAAGAGAGAGCTGTTTTTGGAATATTGCGTGAAAATTTGTGGGAAAGTAATAAAAAGAAACAGAAGTGCCTAGATAAAAATGTTTGCATAATATTGTATAAAATATTAGGGTCAAGCATTGAAAATAGACGTAATAAATAAATTTGCCGGGAAACGCCTGAAAACAAATTAACATATAGGTTGCCCATATTGATAACTAGAGTGTAATTAGTCGTAAGAAACTGTCCTAGAAATAAGAATAGAGAAATAAAATTACTGTTTGAACCGAAATAACAAATGTACTAGTATTAAGAAGTAGAAAACAGAAGTAGTCCCAAACTGTTAGTAGGAAATAGAAATAAGCTAGAATAAGAATGATTGTAAAGATTAATAAAAACAATTGTGTCGTCTTATCCCTGAAATAAAGAACAAAGAGGAATAGAGAACAGAATAGTTGAAAAGTAGAAGGGCATCCCACCCTTAAAGATAGAAAGAGGAAAGAATAGAAGAAAGATAAAGTATGTGGAATACAAGTACGAGAGGAATAAATGCGAGAACTAGTATGAACGTTAAGCCTAGCACAGGCTCCGATTATGTTGGAGGTAGAAGTATAAAAAAAAAAAATAAAAAAAAAAAAAAAAAAAAACCTAACCTAACCTAACCTAACCTAACCTACCTAACCTAACCTTTTTTTTTTTTTTTTTTTTTTTTTTTTTTTTTTTTTTTTTTTTTGTCGCTGAGAAATGCTTTATGCATTCCCGCTCGTGGGGGGACGAGACGGGATATGTGGGACTCCTGTCGGAATGACAGTATACCCACTAAAACTCAGCGGTGTTCCCACATCGCCGTGATGGGAGGGCCATGGGAATCCGGCTCAGCCTTTGCATCCACAACCCTCCCGGCGCGTGCCCACCTAGCTGGCGGGCCCCGCATGCCCCCCAGCTTGGGGGGCTACGGGAATGGCCGGGAACACCTGGCCATTCCCGTCCGACACTGGTGGAGGCCTGTGCAATACAGGCAAGGGCGCCCCCGCACCCGCTGCCTGCTGGCCTCCACCTGGGAGGAGTCGGAGATGACTATCATACTGACGTCTTCTTCGACCCCTCCTCCGCCTTCGGAGCGACGCCGCGTGAGGATCGTCCTCCCGCGCGCGCTCAGCCGCCTCCTTCTGGGACATGACGTGTTCGCAGAAGGAGGCGACTGCCGCCCAGGACCTCTCATCCTGCAGCATGGCATTAACCAAGCCGGGAAGTGAGAGGTCCGGTCCGATCACCGCGATGAGGCTGCGGCGCGTCTCGGACCACGACGGGCACACCTCGAGGGTGTGCTGCGCCGTGTCGTCCACCGCGCCACAGTCGTGACACGACGGCGTCTCCTCCCGTCCTATCCGGTGCAGGTACGATCCGAAGCAACCGTGTCCGGACAGCACCTGCACCAGACGGAACGAGAGGAACCCATGCGACCGCTCGAGCCAGTCTCGCAACACTGGCCCAATCGCGTCTAGGGTTCGGCGGCCAAAAGCTGCGGTGGCGAGCTCCCCCGTCCAATGAAGGACGATGGCATCCCTCGCCTCCCGCCGGACGGCCTCCCGCTCTTCCGGGGCTGGGCGTTCTCCTCCCGCTCTCCGCCCCGCCGTCCATTCATATACTCTGGCGAGCACCCACGCCTCGAGTTCCCAAGGAGGGGTGCCGGCCAGAGCACATGCTGCCGCGAAGCCCACTGTGCGGTAGGCCCGCGCCGCCCGCTGGGCTATGGCCCTTTGGGGCGCCCGCAATGCGGCGGCGTTCTCCCTCCTTCGGAGGGAGTCCTCCCAGATAGGAGCCCCGTAAAGGGCCATACTTCTCAAGATGCCGGCGTAAAGTTGCCGGCATCGCGCGCTGGGCCTCCCCAAGTTGGGTAGCAGCCACGAGAGCGCGCCTGCGGCCTTCAGCAGGCGCGACGACAGCCCGCTAAAATGCGGACCGAAGCGCCACCTGCTGTCGAGTAGAAGGCCCAGATATTTCATCTGGGCCTTCACCTCAATTCTGATGCCCTCCACGAAAATGTGGGCATCAGGTGGGGGGCGCCGCCGAGGCCCGTGAAAGAACACGGCCTCGGTCTTGTGCAGCGCCACCGTTAAACCTAGGCGGCGGATCCTCCCCGCGACCAAGGATCCACCCGCCGAGGCCAGATTAGCCGCCTCCCTAAAACTCCGCCCCCGGGCGGTGAGGAGAGTGTCATCCGCATAGCAGATGACACTCGTGCCCCGAAGGAGAGTTCCCCGCAAGAGCCAAACATAGGCGATGTTCCAGAGGACAGGTCCTATGACTGACCCCTGCGGAACGCCGGCTTCGACGGCGTACCGCCGGACTTGGCCAGCCCTATTAACGAGGACGATCGTCCGATCCTCTAGGTAGCTGGCCAGCAGACGACGCATGTATAGGGGCACTCCGTGGAATCGGAGTGCCTCTAGGATGGTGGAGTGGGGAACGGAGTTGAAGGCATTGGCTATATCGAATGACACAGCCAACAATCCGTCCCTCGCCTCCATCGCCCCCTTCACCTGGCCCTTGAGGCGGGCCAGCGCGTCCACCGTGGAGCGCTCAGCCCGAAAACCGAACTGAGCGTCCGACAAGTCCGGCCCGATACTCCGCAGGTGGCTGTTTAGGCGGCCAGCGATTATCCCCTCGAACATTTTGCCGACCTCATCGAGCAGAACGATGGGCCGGAATGCTGAGGGGGAGTCCGCCGGGCGGCCCTCCTTGCGAAGGAGGCACAACTGCCCCTCCTTCCACGGTTTCGGGAACCTCCCACACGCAAGACATGCGCTGAAGAGGTCCCGAAACCTCTCCTCCATTTGAGTGGCAGCGATCGCCACCACTCTTGCCGGAACACCGTCGGGGCCCGGAGCCGTCTTCTTGGCGCGGATGTGGACAATCGCCGCGCGGAGTTCCGACTCCGTGACAGGGGGGGCCTCCTCTTCTTCCTCAGCTGGCGGAGCTATCCCTAGCGGTGCGCCCATCACTGGTGGGGTGAAGTTGTCCCTGCACGGGAACAGGGACTGAACCACCCCATCCAGGAATGAGGGCTCCAGGGTCTCGGCCACTGGGGGACCAAAGGGGCGCAATTTGTTGCGCGCCGCCTTATAAGGTCTCCCGTAGGGGTCGCTGTCGAGACCCTCCAGCATCTCCGCTCTCGCCGAATCTCTGGCGGCGGCGATGGCCCTATCGAGGACCATTTTTGCCTCCACATACACCTCATAGAGGTGGTCCTCGTCGGCGTGGTCTCGTCGACGCCGCCGCCGGCTTCGCGTGTAGGCCCTCCTTGCCTCCACACACGCTGCTCGGAGCCCCGCCAGCTCCACCGACCACCAGTACACGGCGCGCCTGGGTAGTGGTCGGCGAGACCGAACCTAACCTAACCTTTTTTTTTTTTTTTTTTTTTTTTTTTTTTTTTTTTTTTTTTTTTTTTTTGATCCGGGGTGGAAAATCCTCATGGATGTCCCCCGCCCTGGGGGGGCGGAGGGGTCTGTCAGACTCTTACTGACTAAAAACCACCCCGGTGTTCCATCTCACACCTGCGTCGGGGGTCGCGGGAACATACGAATCTTCCGCAACCCCCGACTGATGCCGGCCCGCCTCTGCGGGCCCCGTCCGGTCGAGCGGGGGGAGTGAGGTGTTTGACTCCCCCCGCGACGTCTAAGAGGGGCGCGCGTGGAACACTACGCGCCGCCGCCTCGGGTCCTGATGTATGGGGGGCGACGGACGTCCCCAAGTCCGTCGTCCCTGGACCCATTTAGGGGGGCTGGAAGAGGGCGTTGTCCGCCCTCCGCCGACGCCCGGTGCGCCTGCTGCGGGCCGGGTGAGAGGATGAGATCTCTCGCTCCCGTTCCGCAGCCTCCTTCTGCGAGATAACTGTTTCGCAGAAGGATACCACCGCGTCCCAGGACTCGTCGCCGCCGACCATAGCGTTCACTACGGCCGGCAGCGACAGGTCACTGCCTACTCCTGAGATGAGGGCACGGCGCGGCTCCTCCCAAGCGGCACACTCTGCCAGCGTATGCCGCGCCGTGTCCTCCCGACAGTCGACGCAGTGGTGACACCGGGCGTCCGGCTCCCTGTTTATGCGACACAGGTACTTCCCGAAACAACCATGCCCCGAGAGCACCTGCGTCACCCGAAACGACAGGGAGCCGTGCCTCCTCCCGAGCCAGAGGTCGAGCACCGGCCGGACCGCCTCGATGGTGACGAGGCCGGCGGTAGGGCGTGAGAGCCTGTCCCGCCATTCCGCCACCAGGACCTCGCGGAGCTGCGACCGACGCTGCTCCATATGTCGCTGCATCGGTCGCTCGCCCCGCGCCCGCCATTCCTCGCGCCACTGGTACAGTGACGCGAGCACCTTCGCCTCCAGGTCCCAGGGCGGGGATCCAGCCAGTGCACAAGCCGCCTCGTAGGAGATCGTGCGGTACCCCCTTATGACTCTGACGGCCATCGCTCTCTGCGGCTTTCGCAGAACAGCAATGCTGCCGGCCGTCAGGTCAGCCGCCCAGATCGGGGCCCCGTAAAGGGCCATCGATCGCACGATCCCTACGTAGAGCCGCCTACAAGCGGCGCTCGGGCCCCCCAGATTGGGAAGCAGCGTTGACAGCGCCCCCGCCGCGCCCAACAACTTGGGCGCCAGCCGCCGGAAGTGGGGGCCGAAATCCCACCGACTGTCGAGCACCAAGCCCAGGTACTTCATGGTGGGCTCGATAGCGATTCGTACCCCCCCCACCACAATGTGGGATCCGGACGGTGGCGCCCGCCGGGGACCATGAAACACCATGGCCTCCGACTTGTTGAGGGCCACCTCCAGGCCGAGGCGCCGTATGCGGCTCACCGTCTGTGAAACCGCAGCCGTCGCCAGCAACGCTGCCTCCCTGTGCGACCTCCCCCGGGCCGTGACCAGCGTGTCGTCCGCGTAGCACGTCAGGTCGACGCCCGGTTGGAGTTCGCCTCTCAGCACCCAGTCGTACCCGATGTTCCACAGGAGCGGGCCCAGGACCGAGCCCTGTGGAACACCGCACGACATGTGGCGCTGGCTAACGCCATCGCGTCCCATGTAGGTGACACACCTCTCCGCCAAATAAGCCCCAACGATGCGGCGGAGGTAGAGAGGCACCCGATGATACCGCAGTGCCTCCCGAATACAACTCCAGGGCAAGGTGTTGAATGCGTTGGAGATGTCCAAGGACACCGCCACCACCACCCCACCCCGGGACACCGTTTCCTCCGCCAGGACTCTCACCCGCGATATCGCGTGGATGGTGGAGCGCCCATGCCGAAAGCCGAACTGGCTCTCGTCCAGGTCCGGCCCTTCTCTGCACAAGTGGCCGACGAGGCGGGCTGCGAGTATCCGCTCCAGCAGCTTCCCCACCTCGTCTAGCAGCACTATGGGCCGGTACGCGGACGGCGAGTCCGCAGGGCGCCCCACCTTCCTGAGCAGGACCAGACGACCAGTCTTCCACAAAGTGGGAAACTGGCCCCGCTCAAGGCACGCTGTGTAGAGTCCTCTCAGTTGGGGCTCCAGCTCCTTCAGAGCGAGGCCTAACGCTCGGCCGTGGATCCCGTCGGGCCCCGGAGCCACGTTCTTGGCCCGGAGCCGCATCACGGCCGCCCTCATCTCTGCCTGTGTCACCTCTGGGACGCTAATGGCGTTCTCCTCTGTAGACTCTGCAGCTGTGGGCAAAGCCATCGGCGGCGGAGTATGCTCCGCTCTTGCCGGGAAGAGGGCTGCAACTACCTCCTCCAGCAGCTCGGGCTGAAGACTCTCCGTAAGTGGAGGCGCTGCGGCTCGAAGTTTCCCTCGAACCGCTCGATAAGGGCGCCCCCATGGATTCCCGTCTAGAGTCTCCAGCATCTCCTCCCTGGCTCGCGTTTTCGCCTCGCCGACGGCCAGCCACAGAGTCTCTTTAGCCGCGCGGTACACCTCATACAGCGCGGCTTCTTCGTCAGGGACCCGACGACGTCTCCTCCGGTAACGGGTGTACTGGCGTCTCACCGTCACACACGCGATGCGTAATTGCGCAATCGCGGCGGACCACCAGTACACCTGGCGCCTTGCTGACTGTGTGTGGACGCGGGGCATGGACGCGTCGCTGATTTGCGTCATCGCCCCGCGGAACCACAGCGCCTCCTGTTCGACGTCGATGGGTCCGCTCATTGCCGACTCCCGGATCCAGGCCTGGACAATAGCGGCCTCCTCGAGAAGCTCCCTGTCGATGCGCTTGAGCGCCCAGCGCGGGTCATCCGTTCGCAGGCCCGATGAACTGCGGCCGCCGGCGGTCTGGGCGGAGACGTCGAAACGGATGTATCGGTGATCCGACAACGTCTCCACCGCCGCGGCAACACGCCAGTCGCGAACACGGCTCGCAACAGCAGGGCTAGCGAACGAGACGTCCACTATTGACCCGCCCCGCTGCCGCACGCACGTGTGGACCGAGCCCACATTCAGGACGACCAGGCCAGTCGTGACCGCCCACTCCTCCAGCGCCTCACCCCTAGCATCGGTCACCGGAGATCCCCACGCCGCAGACTTGGCGTTGAGATCCCCTAGCAACAGCACGGGGCGAGGATGGAGTCGGCCCACGACGGCACCCAACTCGACAAGGAAGCTTTCGAAGTCGGCGAGACTCTTGTTGGGCGAAAAATACGCCCCAACCACGCCAATGCCGTCCGCAAGGGCGGCCACCCAGCCGTGTCCTCGGGACGGGTTGACGAGAGCCCCGCCGATGATGGCCACCCAGCCATCCAGGTCCCCCACCCAGTTATCCCGGGGGGGGACAAAGTACGGCTCGGCGACCACAGCCACGCGAATCAACCACTCCGCCATGCTCTGGAGCAAGAGATCCTGAGCTCTGGCACAGTGGTTGAGATTGCCCTGGAGGAAATGGTAGAGCGCCATTAGGCGCAATCCATTCCCTCCGCACCATTCCTAGGCCGGGAGTCGGCCGAAGGGCAGCCAGGCTGAGGGGGGGGTAAAGAGCCCCCCGCAGTCTTGGCACCCCTTTTTCTCTTGCTGGCGGGGGCGCCACAGGCTTTTCCGCCCGCTCTGTGCCCGGCGGGCCTCCCTGCAGCTGTACAGAGGCTGCAGTTTGGCGCCGCGGAGCACTGGGCCGCCTTGTGGCCGGGCTGGCCGCAGCGATAGCACTGCTCGCTGCGGTCAACTTCGGCGGTGCACCGTGCCCTAACATGCCCAATGTCAAGGCACCGGTAGCACCGCATGGCCCTGGGCTGCAGCAGCTTGACACTCGCTGCAACCCATCCCACCAACAAACGCCCACCGCCAGCGACCTTGTTCGCCGCCGCCACCGGGCACCGCACCCAAATCGTGCCGAGCCCGGAAGCATCGGCGCGAAACTCGCCCGCCCGCACGTCGTCGGGCGGACATCCACCGACTCGGGCGACGGCCGCCACAACTTCGGCCGGAGTCGTCGAGTCGTCCAAGCCTCCAACGCGCAGCTCAGCGGTCTTCATCGGCCTGGACACCTTGACGTCCTCCGGGTTGAGGACCTCTCTCAGTTTGGCGGCCAGGATATCCGCCTTTTCGCCGCTAGAGGCACCCGACACCTCGAGCAGCCGCGCCCCCGTAATCGCCGGCTTCAGTCTGAAGCCGGACGGTGTGCCAAGGTCGGGGAACGCGACTTTGGCTTTTGCCTCCATAAGGACCGCCTTGTAGGTGACGCCCCTTTCGATGGCTCCGGGCTGCAGCGTAATAACTACAGCCGCGGAGCGTGGGGCTCTGACCTTAGGCGGTCTCTGGGCCTTCTTCGCTGCCGGTGCCGGTGCTTCAGCGGGTGCCGGTGGCGCCTTCTTGCCCCCGTGACGGCGGCCCCTCTTGACAACCGTTGTCCAGGCCTCCGTTGTAGGATCGGGCGCGGCCGCCGGTGGCGCAGCCGCCCAGGAAGCGGAAACGGACGAACCCTCTGTGGGCTTTTCGGTCCCCCTCCCGGACTGGCTCGACTCTGTCGCCGTGGTTAATAGTGGCCCCTGATTAGCCGGCCCCTCTTTTCTCCGCTTGTCCGCAGCGAGCGGTGGGCGGAGGGTTTCCGCCGGCAGGAGCCTTGCCTCTATGGCCTCCAAGCGGGCACCCACCATCGTCCCACACTGCATCATGCAGATGCGGGCGATCTTTTCGATCTCCGCATCCGCAAGTGCAGGGGTCGAACACGGGACCGGCGCTGGAGTTGACGACGGCGCCGTGACGGAAGAAGAGCCGGTGGCCGCGGGAGCAGCCCTCTGGGCAGCGAACTGCCGCTTGAGGTCCTCCAGCTCAGCTCGGAGACGGCCGTTCTCCTCCCATAGCTTCGCCGTCTCCTCTGTGCTAGTGCGGGTTAGGAGGACCTCAACCGCCTCCTTAATTCCGTTAGCCGCCTCTTTCAGGGCACGGGTGAATGTGCCCTTCAGGTTGCCCGATTTGGTGGCAACCTTCAGGACGACATCCACGCCGTCCAAGACTTGGCGGCTAAGCGCCACCGCTGTAACGCTCCCGCCGTCAGCCATCCGGGTAGAGCGCCGCTCACGGGCCTGTCGGGCCAATTCGCTGACCTCGTCAGCCGCGACAGTCTTTCGCTGCGCCCGTTTTGCAGCACTCGCCTCCGCTCTGTTCGATCCCAGCAGGGACACAGTGGAGCCCCCGCTCAGGTCCGCCTCCATGGACTCGGGGCCGCTCTCCGCGCTCTCCACGCGCTCCACTGGAGCTGGCGTGTTGGTCCGGCGTACGGGCATGAAGCGACCCCTTCCGTCACGTTCCGGCACCCGAGCGGGCAATCCGCCCGCCACCGCACCACCTCGCCCTCTCTGTGCCTTTGGCACCTTCGCGGCCAACAGGTTCTCCTCACTAGAGGAGAGGCTGCGTTTCCTCCTAGATTCCTCCAGGTCGTTTGATTGGTCCCTGTCGGCACTTGAGCCTCCTCGGCTCTTGTTGCCGTTGGTGACGGCAAGCGGTGTGACCACCACGCGCAGGGGCTTCAGATTCGTCTGAAGCTCCTTTTCTCGCTGTTCGGTGGTGTCGGCGGTGTGTATGGAGCCTCCTCGGCTCTTGTTGCCATCGGCAAGTGGTTGACAAATATTGCCCCCCCCAGAATACGAATGGGGGCTTGACGTTCTCGAAGAGAACGTGACGGATTCTCCGACTGCTGAGCAGCCGGTACCGCCCTGGGGTAGTTTATTATTATCTGTCTGTTCCATTTTTTTTTGTTTTTTCCTTTGAAGGGTGCGGTCCCTTTTTCCTCTGTTGACCCCCCCCCTGCGCTAGTGACCGGATCCCCTCCGGCCATTCATCCCCTCGGCACGCTCGACCTTGGGATTGGGTTAATTTTTTATAGAGGTTGTCTTCCTCTTCCCCTCCCAATCTACGCCTACGACCTGCCCTCTGCAATCAGAGGGGGTGTAGACGTTAGATGGCCACCAGGCCTACCCCAATGACGGACTGGCCGTCTCGCCCCTAGCCCGGTTCCCATCACCGATCAACTAGGATGATAGGTGATTGGAACCATGACCCTTCCCCGTTTGTTGAAGATTAGCCGCCAGCCCCAATTGTCCACCACCAAAAGCTGGTGGGCAATTGGAGCTGACGTTGCCCAGAGCGCGCCACGAGGAGGCTCTTCAACATGCACCCCAACCTAACCTAACCTAACCTTTTTTTTTTTTTTTTTTTTGATCCGGGGTGGAAAATCCTCATGGATGTCCCCCGCCCTGGGGGGGCGGAGGGGTCTGTCAGACTCTTACTGACTAAAAACCACCCCGGTGTTCCATCTCACACCTGCGTCGGGGGTCGCGGGAACATACGAATCTTCCGCAACCCCCGACTAGTGCCGGCCCGCCTCTGCGGGCCCCGTCCGGTCGAGCGGGGGGAGTGAGGTGTTTGACTCCCCCCGCGACGTCTAAGAGGGGCGCGCGTGGAACACTACGCGCCGCCGCCTCGGGTCCTGATGTATGGGGGGCGACGGACGTCCCCAAGTCCGTCGTCCCTGGACCCATTTAGGGGGGCTGGAAGAGGGCGTTGTCCGCCCTCCGCCGACGCCCGGTGCGCCTGCTGCGGGCCGGGTGAGAGGATGAGATCTCTCGCTCCCTTTCCGCAGCCTCCTTCTGCGAGATAACTGTTTCGCAGAAGGATACCACCGCGTCCCAGGACTCGTCGCCGCCGACCATAGCATTCACTACGGCCGGCAGCGACAGGTCACTGCCTACTCCTGAGATGAGGGCACGGCGCGGCTCCTCCCAAGCGGCACACTCTGCCAGCGTATGCCGCGCCGTGTCCTCCCGACAGTCGACGCAGTGGTGACACCGGGCGTCCGGCTCCCTGTTTATGCGACACAGGTACTTCCCGAAACAACCATGCCCCGAGAGCACCTGCGTCACCCGAAACGACAGGGAGCCGTGCCTCCTCCCGAGCCAGAGGTCGAGCACCGGCCGGACCGCCTCGATAGTGACGAGGCCGGCGGTAGGGCGTGAGAGCCTGTCCCGCCATTCCGCCACCAGGACCTCGCGGAGCTGCGACCGACGCTGCTCCATATGTCGCTGCATCGGTCGCTCGCCCCGCGCCCGCCATTCCTCGCGCCACCGGTACAGTGACGCGAGCACCTTCGCCTCCAGGTCCCAGGGCGGGGATCCGGCCAGTGCACAAGCCGCCTCGTAGGAGATCGTGCGGTACCCCCTTATGACTCTGACGGCCATCGCTCTCTGCGGCTTTCGCAGAACAGCAATGCTGCCGGCCGTCAGGTCAGCCGCCCAGATCGGGGCCCCGTAAAGGGCCATCGATCGCACGATCCCTACGTAGAGCCGCCTACAAGCGGCGTTCGGGCCCCCCAGATTGGGAAGCAGCGTTGACAGCGCCCCAGCCGCGCCCAACAACTTGGGCGCCAGCCGCCGGAAGTGGGGGCCGAAATCCCACCGACTGTCGAGCACCAAGCCCAGGTACTTCATGGTGGGCTCGACAGCGATTCGTACCCCTCCCACCACAATGTGGGATCCGGATGGTGGCGCCCGCCGGGGACCATGAAACACCATGGCCTCCGACTTGTTGAGGGCCACCTCCAGGCCGAGGCGCCGTATGCGGCTCACCGTCTGTGAAACCGCAGCCGTCGCCAGCAACGCTGCCTCCCTGTGCGAACTCCCCCGGGCCGTGACCAGCGTGTCGTCCGCGTAGCACGTCAGGTCGACGCCCGGTTGGAGTTCGCCTCTCAGCACCCAGTCGTACCCGATGTTCCACAGGAGCGGGCCCAGGACCGAGCCCTGTGGAACACCGCACGACATGTGGCGCTGGCTAACGCCATCGCGTCCCATGTAGGTGACACACCTCTCCGCCAAATAAGCCCCAACGATGCGGCGGAGGTAGAGAGGCACCCGATGATACCGCAGTGCCTCCCGAATACAACTCCAGGGCAGGGTGTCGAAGGCGTTGGAGATGTCCAAGGACACCGCCACCACCACCCCACCCCGGGACACCGTTTCCTCCGCCAGGACTCTCACCCGCGATATCGCGTGGATGGTGGAGCGCCCATGTCGAAAGCCGAACTGGCTCTCGTCCAGGTCCGGCCCTTCTCTGCACAAGTGGCCGACGAGGCGGGCTGCGAGTATCCGCTCCAGCAACTTCCCCACTTCGTCTAGCAGCACTATGGGCCGGTACGCGGACGGCGAGTCCGCAGGGCGCCCCACCTTCCTGAGCAGGACCAGACGACCAGTCTTCCACAAAGTGGGAAACTGGCCCCGCTCAAGGCACGCTGTGTAGAGTCCTCTCAGCTGGGGCTCCAGCTCCTTCAGAGCGAGGGCTAACGCTCGGCCGTGGATCCCGTCGGGCCCCGGAGCCACGTTCTTGGCCCGGAGCCGCATCACGGCCGCCCTCATCTCTGCCTGTGTCACCTCTGGGACGCTAATGGCGTTCTCCTCTGTAGACTCTGCAGCTGTGGGCAAAGCCATCGGCGGCGGAGTATGCTCCGCTCTTGCCGGGAAGAGGGCTGCGACTACCTCCTCCAGCAGCTGGGGCTGAAGACTCTCCGTAAGTGGAGGCGCTGCGGCTCGAAGATTCCCTCGAACCGCTCGATAAGGGCGCCCCCACGGATTCCCGTCTAGAGTCTCCAGCATCTCCTCCCTGGCTCGCGTTTTCGCCTCGCCGACGGCCAGCCACAGAGTCTCTTTAGCCGCGCGGTACACCTCATACAGCGCGGCTTCTTCGTCAGGGACCCGACGACGTCTCCTCCGGTAACGGGTGTACTGGCGTCTCACCGTCACACACGCGATGCGTAATTGCGCAATCGCGGCGGACCACCAGTACACCTGGCGCCTTGCTGACTGTGTGTGGACGCGGGGCATGGACGCGTCGCTGATTTGCGTCATCGCCCCGCGGAACCACAGCGCCTCCTGTTCGACGTCGATGGGTCCGCTCATTGCCGACTCCCGGATCCAGGCCTGGACAATAGCGGCCTCCTCGAGAAGCTCCCTGTCGATGCGCTTGAGCGCCCAGCGCGGGTCATCCGTTCGCAGGCCCGATGAACTGCGGCCGCCGGCGGTCTGGGCGGAGACGTCGAAACGGATGTATCGGTGATCCGACAACGTCTCCACCTCCGCGGCAACACGCCAGTCGCGAACACGGCTCGCAACAGCAGGGCTAGCGAACGAGACGTCCACTATTGACCCGCCCCGCTGCCGCACGCACGTGTGGACCGAGCCCACGTTCAGGACGACCAGGCCAGTCGTGACCGCCCACTCCTCCAGCGCCTCACCCCTAGCATCGGTCACCGGAGATCTAACCTAACAATGCGATCCGTGTCTAGAAGTACCGCTTTCTGAATCAAGCCCTTGATCCAGCTGCCCATCGAGAGGCGAGAGGCTCAGGTGTTGGTCGACGCTCTTGGCTATTAAGCCATTGGCTGTCACGACTATCGGCACAATGATCGCTGAGTCCACATCCCACATGTGGACAACCTCGCGAGCCAAGTCAAGATACTTGGATTTGTTTATCTTTCTCGGCTTTCACGAGGTTCCCGTCATGAGGGACCGTTATGTCAACAATCATTGTGCGCCGCTCTAATTGATCCACCACCACTATATCAGGCTTATTGGCAACAATAGTCCTGTCAGTGATGATGGATCGATCCCAGTATAATGTGATATGTCCATTTTCGAGAACTGGGTCGGGCACATACCTGTAGTACGGCACTTCCGATTCTACAAGGCTGTATTTCAGAGCAAGTTGCTGATGGATAATCCTGGCTACAAGGTTGTGTCTATGCAAGTACTCTTCGTTAGCTAGACGAGAACAACCAGAGATAATATGTCTGATGGACTCACCCGGACGACGGCATGCCCGACACACGTCAACCGTCCCGTCCTTCATAATGTCTCCGGTAATTATTCGTTAAGATAACTTCGTCCATAATTGCACAGACAAAACCTTCGGTTTCTCCAAAGAGGTCACCGAAACGCAGCCAGGCTACGGAAGCTAGTTGGTCTACATCGGGCCCGTGCAGGGCCCGAAAAAAGCGTCCGTGAAGCTCCTTACTCTGCCATACTTCCATGCGATCATTCGTGTCAAGTACTACTGGTTTGCGCCAGTTTTCTTTAGCTAAGGAGAGCGAGGTGAGGCCCTTGTCCACTGTGACCACATCTCGATGCATCCCCACGTCGGCTTCTAAGAAATATTCCCTGAGACTGCATATCTCGCGATTGTGGAGGGTCTTAGCATTTAAAAAGCCTCGACCTCCACACTTTCGCGGGATATACAGCCTCATTACCAGTGATCGGAGTAGGTAGATTGAACTGGGGTCATTGATCCGAAACGTATATATTACTATGGACATTCCTCCGGAATTGGTGGATTATTAAAAAAAAACCGGAACTTATGTAGGAATTGTATTCTGCCAGAGTGGAAGGAGTCATTTGATGATTTGCCATCCTCAAAAAAAAGGTAGGAATTGTATTAAAATGTGCAATTTTATTCTTTATTATTCTTCCTATTTTTTTTTTTGTCACGATTTGACAAAACCCAACGACCAATCAGAACAAAGGATCATGGGTGGTACAATAACATTGAGTAGTAATAATATCACTACCAACATTAACAATATTTAATTGAATCCGGAAATACCGGAATTACTTTCCGGAAAAATGGCTTATCCATGTTATTCTTTCTGTGTGCATTTATGATACAAGTACTAAAAATCAATCTACCTACTCCGATCACTGCTCATTACCGATGATCGTGGGTTCATTCGATTTGCAGTCAGCAGTGTACGGACTTTCTTATCCAGGGCGTCGAGTTCGATCTGAGTCCATTTGAGTATGCCGAAAGAGTACATCAAAACCGGCATGACCCAACCGTTAAAGGCGCGCACCTTGTTTCCGCCTGATAAAAGACTATTAAATACTTTTTTCAGGCGGCCAAAGAAGCGCTCCTTTAACGACTGCTTCATGTCAGTACCATTGATGCCCAACGCTTCCGACATACCCAAATACTTATAGGTTACTTGTAGGTCTTAGGGCTCTAAGATTTATGGAATCCGAGTGTTGTGTTCCGACGGATTCCACAATCTCCCCTCGCTTTACATGCATGACCGCACATTTGTCCACACCAAATTCCATCCTGATGGCGCTACTGAAAGTTTCAGTTACTTTCAGTAGCTCCATCAGTTGCAAATTGTTGGGGGCAAAGAGTTTTAGGTCATCCATGTAGAGGAGGTGAGATATAACCTGACCACCTCTCCTCAGCCGATAGCCTAGACCTGAATCCTCCAACAGTATGCTTAGAGGATTCAAGGCTAAGCAGAACCAAAGCGGACTCAAACTATCACCCTGAAATATGCCTCGCTCGATCCTTATCGGTTCGTTATTCCTCTGGATATTTCGACATCCTGGATAGCGAAGGACCGTTCTCCATTGCCCCATACATGACTTCAGGAAGGTGCGCAGAGTTGCATCTACTTTATACAACTCCAGCACCCTCACAAGCCATGTATGTGGCACCGAGTCATAGGCCTTCTTGTAATCTATCCAACATGTCGACAGATCCTTTCGGGAACGACGAACCTGTTGGCTAATGGCCATATCAATGAGGAGTAGCTCCTTAGTACCACGGGACCCGTTCCTACATCCATTTTGAGAAGGAGACATGATGGAGTTGGTGTCTATATGTTTGTTAATTTTAGCTCTCAAAACGGATGTAAGAACTTTATAGACCGTCGGTAAACACGTGATCGGCCTATAATTTTTGGGTTCCGCAGTGCTACCTGATTTATGGAGCAGGTGGGTAACTCCTGTTGTTAGGAACTGGGGTAGCGAACCAGATTCTAAAGCAACCTGGTACTGAGCCGCCAAGCGAGCGTGCGACCTACCAAACCATTTGATCCAGAAATTGTGCAGTCTGTCCGACCCTGGAGACTTCCAGTTAGGCAACGGACGGACTGCGCGAGTTACATCTTGGGGACAAATGGAAATAGCCCCCATTTCTGGTATTGGATCGCATGCTCGCTCGACTTCCCGAGCCCAATCACCTGTATTATAATGATGTTGTCGAAATAAAAGAGAACTGTTTAGTTCCACGATTCGTATAATAATGGCAATAATTAGTGTGTGCAGTTACATATATAAGGTTAGGCGAGCTGCACACTACACCTCCCCTTTTTTTTTTTTTTAAAATGGCTTTATTATCTAAGTACTTACATAAAACTTTTTTTTTTTTAACAAAAAAAACAACATATTTTTAAATAATTATACTTTTTACCATTACATTATATAAAAAATAACATCATATCAAAACCAAAATATATTAAGTAACAAACAGTTTTGTATTGTTTTTATGAATTACATATTCTTTGTCACCTTTTAAAATTTTAACATTGGGTGATACATCTTCAATTACTCTATATGGTCCTAAATAAATGTTATCTAACTTATTTCCTACTTGATTTTTAATTAGAACTAAGTCTCCACTCTTATATTGTAATCCGTTTTCATTTTTATCAAAATTATATTTTCTTAACTCCTTACTAAATAATAAATTATTTCTAGCTTCAGCTTGTGCTCTTTGTAGTCTGTATTTTAGTTCCAAAGGGTAAGATTCAGGATTATATAATGGATCAACATAAGAACTTTGTGCAATATTAGATGGTAAATTACAATTCTTTCCAAATACTAGCTCAAATGGAGTGTATTTTGTCTCAGAGTGTACTGCAGTGTTAAATGAAAAGCACCAGAATGGAAGCCAACTGCTCCAATCAGATTTATTATTATCACACTGAATCCTAAGATAAGCTCCTAGAACCTTATGAGTGTTTTCCAATCCTCCCAGAGTTTCATGATGATAGGCTGTTGAATGCAGTTTATTTATATGCAACAAATTGCATATCTCAGTAAAAACTGATGACATAAACTCTGTTCCCTGGTCTGTTATTATTTCTTTAGGAATACCATATCTCAGAATAAAATTGTTTACAAATAACCTAGCTACAGAAATAGTATCTTTCCTCTCTAAAGGATAAGCTTCAACGTATTTTGTTAAATCGCACTGTAATGTCAGAACGTACTTATAATTTAAATTATCTACATCTAAAGGACCCATTAAATCTAAACTTACTCTTTCAAAAGCAGTGGATGCTGTTGATGTTATAACCATCGGTTCCTTTGTATGTCTATTGGAATGCTTTTGAATCTGACAACTTCTACATTTCTTTACGAATTCTGTTACATCGTTAGTCATTCCTGGCCAATAATAGTACTTCCTAATATTATTTAACATTCTGTTTATTCCCGCGTGGCCGCTGGTGGGTAATAAGTGGAAGTCATTCAAGATCACTGTTTTCGTGTCTTTGTCAGAAACTCTTGTCACATCTTTAATAACAAGTAGCTTAGGGAAGTCATTCAAATGACTCATTTCCTTTATAAAATTGTTAACATAAATTTCATAGCGCTTCGTTTTAATTATTATGAGCTCATTTATTTTGATTTGCTTGCAAAAACGTTGTAATTCTCTCGCTAACACACTTACGGTCGATAACGATCGAGAAATCACATAAATTGCTGATTTTTCAGGAACGAATTTGCAGTTACCATTGTCACTAGTGTAATGTTTTGATTTTTCTATCTGATTTATAGTATTTTTATTACTAAATAATATCAATTCAATGCTGTCAGTCGGTCGTTTGAGGATTTCCACTACCTTAGGTTGATCAGGCCTTGGAGTAGAGGATACCTCAGTAGTCATGTCGTTGTTGTCACAGTCAGTGCGCAACCTTCGAGTCTGTGCCCTTGTCATGACTGATACTGCATGTTTGTTCAGATCCTTTAAACTGTTGGATGTAATAGGTATCCGGCTCAATGCATCTGCAGCTGCGTTGTGCCGTCCTGGGACATAGCTGATTTCAAAGTCGTATTCTTCAAGATATAATCTAAACTTTGTCAACCGGCTTGAAGGATCGGTCATATTAAATAAATAAATCAATGGCTTATGGTCTGTTTTTATGTAAAACTTTTTCCCATATAAATAAGGTCTAAAATGTCGAACTGCCCAAACAATAGCAAGTAATTCTAACTCAATCACAGGGTATCGCGTCTCAGCTGGTTTCAAGTTACGGCTTGCGTACGCGACTACCTTGCCATTGCTATTAGACAGTACGGCGCCTAATCCTAGTTTTGATGCGTCAGTTTGTAACGTGAAAGTGTTCTTGTCGCTAAAGTCTGGATAGTCAAGTATAGTCGGACTAATAAGAATCCGCTTTAACTTGTAAAATGCTCGCTCGCATTCATCACTCCATACGAATACTACATCTTTTTTACATAACGCATTCAAATGATAGGCTATTTCAGCAAACTTCGGAATAAAACGTCTATAATAATTTGCGAATGCTACAAATCTCTTGACGTCGTCTACATTTTGCGGGACTGGATATTTTTGTAGGGGTTTTTTTTGACCTTCGATGGATCGGGAAATATTCCTTCTGAGGTTATTTTATGTCCTAAATAAACGATTTCTTTACGTAAAAATTCACACTTTAGCGGATTTAGTTTTAGATTCACCCTTCTTAGGCATTCTAAAATTTTTATAAGATTCTTGTTATGCGTTTCGAGACAATTTCCTACGACAATGCAATCATCTTGATATAAAAAGCATGATTTATAATTTAATCCTGACATTGCTATTGTCATGAGACGAGCAAAAGCACTAGGCGATGTTTTAAGTCCCATTGGACATCGTTTCATTTGATACTGCTTGTCTGTTGTAAATGCAGTGTACTTCCTAGACTGTTCTTCTAAGGATAGCTGATAGTAACCTTGACTAAGATCTAATTTTGAAAAATAGATGTTATTAGATAACGAATCTAGTATCTCAGTGATATTAGGTAACGGAAACTTATCATCCTGTATTCTATTATTGAGTTGGCGATAGTCCACTACAAGTCTCCATTTTCTTTCTCCTGACCTATCTGTCTTTTTAGGTACTAATAGAACTGGACTTGACCATTCTGAAATAGTCTCTTCAATAATATCATTTTTAACCATTTCATCTATTTGTCTTTGTACTTCGCCTTTCAATGCTTTAGGCAATCGATAAGGCTTGAGCATACTCCCAGCACCCGGCAGCAACGTTCCTTTTCTGTCTTCTTATTTAATGATTTCACCTCTTCAAACAAATTCTTCTATTGGGATTCTGATTCTTCTATAATTTTTTAAAATCTTCTTCGCTTCCTTTCTTCTTATAATTTCCGTCTTCACAAACTTCAACTTCTATGGTTTAAATAATCTTCATAATTTATTTGACTCGTTCGTAGTCTTCCATAACGCGTAGATTGCAAAATTTTAATTGCTGGCTAAGGGTCGCCATGTATTATAATGATGTTGTCGAAATAAAAGAGAACTGTTTAGTTCCACGATTCGTATAATAATGGCAATAATTAGTGTGTGCAGTTACATATATAAGGTTAGGCGAGCTGCACACTACACACCTTCGGTGTGACTGACAGGCACCGACCAGATATTGCGCCAGAAAGAACACATGGCATCATCATCCGGCAGGCAAGTGTCAGCCACACCTTGATCCGGTCGCTCCCAACCCCTATAAACCCACCTTTCATCGCGCTGGAAGGTGCGATTCTGAGTGTATCGCTCCACTCGCCGCTTATACCGACGAATACGGTTCGCCCATGCATACACTTTCTGCTTCAGGAAGTCGATGCGCTTGTGACACAGGACATGTAGTCCTGAGGGCTGATATTAGTCCCTGCGAACGCGCGTCTCACAAAGCGCATCACTCTAGGGCGAGTATTGCCCTCCCTGAAGCAGATTAGTTTGCCGATGACTGCTCTGGCCCCACCAATACGACGCTCAATTCTGCACTGCCAAGCTGGTACGGCTGGTTTCGGTCGTGTAGCTCTAGAATCATTAGCAAATTTGACGTGAGCTACACGACATGCCGCTACAGCCGCGCAGTACAGAATCGAATGTGTATCGGTGAGGTCTACGCAGTCATCAAAATAATTTGACAACTGCGCATCCAGTGCCGCCACCAGCACCCTATTTTTGTTATGCATGGGTAAACGAGGTAAGCGTGGTCTAAGTTCGGGCGATATGAACCGATATTCTCGAATCGCATCTTCCAAAGCACTCCTCAATTCATCATTCCACTAGGTACTTACGTTTGTAGCCCTATCATCACTCTCCTCGTCTGCTTGACTTGTGTTAGACTGTGGTAGTACTACCACAGTCTGCGACGGGGGGGCGATGACATGACTACTCTGCATTTCATTTCGCAGGCGATCAAGTACAGTGTCATCCAACATATGGTTACGTTGGATGACCCGCACCTGATCCGACAGTCGTTGTGCTGACACGTTGACAGCTGGCTCAAGCACCTGAAAAAGAGAGTGCATCCGAACACGGTACGCGGTCAGATTGTTTCCCCCCTCTGTAGCCCCATAGTATGAGCGCATGACGTTTTCGTTGATGGATCGCGTCCATCTCATGCGCTGCACACTTCCGCCGGGAGCTGGGACCCTATCAGAGGCCGGTGGGCCACGAGGTCCTAAACCGTCCGGCGGCCGATGTCCTCCACGTCGACGAGCAGGTGGTGGCGTCGTGGGCGGGGAGAAATACTCGTCGCTCGAGCTCGACGCAACTACCGCGGCCGGTGTCACAGCGCTCACAATTGGGCTGGATACCGGCGGCAGCGAGGCGGAGCTGAGCGACGAGTCTGGAGGTGGTGGGCGTGCTTGGCGTGCGGCTGATCTTATCAACATTTTATTCGTATCTTCATTTTCCTATCTTGTTTTCATGATTGTTTTATCGGAGGTGACATCTGTCATATTATCTCCGATTCGGCAGTTTTTGATTAAATTTATTACATTTTGGTTTTTTTATTTATTCTAAAGTAAACCACTTTAGAATAAATAAAAGATTCAGCAAGATTCAGGTTTGATATATAATGAAATACTGTTGTAAGGCTGGGTCCAAATTACTTTCTCTGTTAAAATTACAAAAAATTGGAAAACGAGACGTTTTGTTGACACGGTGTTGCCATTTATTATTTATTATTATTATTATATATTCATCAGATCTTGTAATCTTTTTCAAAAGTTTTCTTAACGAATTATGTAAAGAAAAACCTTAATCTTCTGCTTATTTGTGTAAAAGACCTTATAGCGACACGAATTACATACGATTGCAATCGAATTTAAATTCGTCAGAACACATTTTAAATAGGTAGGTACTGTATATTTAGTAACATTCTCTTAAGATTTTTCTCTCAAAATCGAGTTGTGTTTTTTTTTTTTGTTAGTAATTTAACCTTAAAATCCCAACTACAGAATCTCATTTTGTTTTTTGCCCTATTTTCTTTTATTATATATTTTCGGATTGTTTTTTTAATACATCAATACAGTTTACGTATTTTTGCTTCGTGTTTGATTTTTAGCTACCTCAGGCCCGGTTTCTAGTCCCCGGCGTGTTAGCAGCAAGCTTTACGCTGCAGTAGGTAACTACATCATTATCTGAAGATGTGCTATTAGTATATTTTCAACAAATAGCAGAAAAATACAAATCTGCATCTATAGGGACCTTTTATTCAATGCTCAAAAGTACGCTGAGTAGGTATTAATCACAACTTGGATATCTCAAAATATTCAAAATTATTTGCCGTTTTAAAACGTAAAGCAGAAGGCTATACAGCGAACACATCGCAAACGTTTCATGAATTTACATAGTTCTTACAACACCCTATGGTTTCAGAACCTTTTGTAGAGGTTTCATATTATGTGTGTAGATAAAGTCTTGTATGCATCTGTACATAATTAGGTACCTATTAAACATGTAGATAAATTCTATATTATTTACGTATAATAGTTTTTAGCACTTAGTTACACGAATATGATTGAGTCAGCAGTATTATTAAATGGGTTGAAACAAATGTTGCATAAATCACCTTCAAGGCTACATTAGATTTTTGAAGCGATCGGCTAATGTGCTTAGACAGCAGCAAATCGATGGTAAGTGAGACAGCTCAGTGGTCAAGTTTATTGTTGAGTCGGCAACAAGCGATACGGAAGTCTAGACTTGAGTATTACGCACTAGGTGCCCTCGTAATCAATGGAGTTAACATACCTGTATTCTGCTGTTTTTCTAGCAGGACAATCAGTGTCTCCTGTTTTGTGATCACTGGACTTTTTAAAACGTGAGCATGCTCCACTTTTCGGAATGTCGGCTTTCTTCGCAGGTTCAGGCATCGAATAGCTAGCGTTACCAGTGACCACACGTAGAAATGATCTTACGGCAAGTTTTTGCTGCATGGCCATATTGTTGGCAATTATAGCACCTTTTTACCAATGTAAAGTCCCTGACAGGACAGGACTTCCAATTTATAAAAAGCCTTGATTGAGGGATTACGGCTTTACGTATTTCAGCTGAAACTTCAACAACGTAGTTACAGGTTGTAGCATCTCTCTTCCCCGATTAGTGGCTTAATTTTATCAAGGTCAAGAAGGATTAAGTTCCCTTCAAAATGGTTGAGCTGAATGGTGCTGATTCATACGTAATGTTCGTGAACGGGCGCCGTCAGTAGGGACTGGTCAACTCTTGGCTGCCACGGCTTATTTTAATTTAAATTTTTGAATTGTTTTTTTTTAATCTTTTTTATACTTTAAACGTGCACGTCTTTCTACATCGTTCTCACATTTTTAATTTGAACATGAATGATATAAACAATTTGTTTTTTGTAACTATATGTTGATTTAAATGAGTGTCCATGGAGTTTCTTGGCCCTTCTTCTCCATAGGTACCTACTACGCTTTGGAATGGGCAACTAGCTTCAGTTTTCTGACTGACTGACCCTTTGACAATTCAAAAGTGCCTCTAATTGGTTTATTTGAAATAAATGCTTTGAGTTTGAGTTTGATTCCAATGACGTCGCTGGTAACTTGTCGGCTGCGTTTTGTTCGAAAACGCACCTGAACACCTCATTTTCAGCCAAGGAAGTCGGCACTCCTATAACCACGATCCGAGGTTTGCGCTTGCTGGGTTCGTCGGCGGTAAGTCCAGATGTAGAAAGCTGGACTGCGTGCTTCAGTTTATCAACGTCATGTTTCGTCTCGGTACTGATAATTACGCCTCCATTTTTCGTTTTCCGGACAACACGGAACGTGCAGCTTCATTTGCTCGGGCCGTATGATTTTTTAACCACCGACGCAAAACAAGGGGTGTTATAAGTTTGACCGCTATGTGTGTGTGTCTGTCTGTTTGTGGCACCGTAGGTCTTAAACGGGTGAACCGATTTGAATGCAGTTTTTTTTATTTGAAAGCAGGTTTTCTAGCGATGGTTCTTAAACATGTTTTATGAAAATCGGTTCAGCCGTTTCAAGGTAATCAGCTCTTTTGTTAGCTACGATAAGGATCTTAGACGCATAATGGTTATTTACTTTACTTTCAAACATATGTGTGACTTAAAATTTCAAACATCCATGTACGCTATATAAATATGCAAGATTATGGAATTTTTGGTCCGATGCTGCGGTCAGGATATCCAGCACACCAGTACACTCTTGAATAAATAATAGCAGATATATCGTGTTTGGTTTCGTTTTGATCAGTATTTAATACTACATACAATACAATGGTGGCAAAATTATGAGCTGATGCTGCAGCCAGGATATCCAGCACACTAGTATACTCTTGAAAAAATAATAGCAGATATGTCGTGTTTGGACTTGTTTTGATCAGTATTTAATTCTACATACAATGCAATGGTGGCAACATGATGAGCTAATGTTGCAGCCAGGATATCTAGCACACTAGTACACTCCTGAAAAAATAATAGCAGATATGTCGTGTTTGGATTTGTTTTAATCAGTATTTAATTCTACATACAATGCAGTGGTGGCAACACAATGAGCTGAGGCTGCAACCAGGATATCCAGCACACTAGTACACTCTTCATAAAATAATAACAGACATCATGTCTCATCATGTGTCATCATGTCATGTTTGGAAAACCGATTGATCGCGCTATGGTTTCGTTTATTTTGATGTAGTGTCTAAATATACCCTGAAAAATACTCACAACTGTTAACTCATATACAAACAAAACTAAACTAAGTTTAATTTTTTTTAAATAAAAATAAAATTTAAAAAACCCCCAACGCAAAAAAGAAAAGCGAACATTTAAAAAGTCAAAAATAATGCCTATCGTTGAGCCATCAAATTCGATTGAGTAACACCATATATTTTAATTAGGTATAGAAATTGATAGATGGCACAATAAGGTTTGCTCGTTGAAATGGCCCTATAATGTCGCGGCAGGGTACCGTTAAGCTTAAAGCAATAAAAATAGCTAAAATAGGAGATTGCATACTCATTACTCATAACGCTCCCAGACTTAACATTTTAACACACAACTAGATTTTCTACAAAAAAAATATCGTATAGAAGCAAGTTGGTTGGAAATGCTAGTAAATTAATAGATAGTCAATCAAATGAAGGGAACTTTATTTAAGTGCTGTTCGATGGCTGACATCCATTTTTGCATCTCAGGCCTCGAAATAACATCAACTGGGACCGACTCGAGGCTGGGTTGTGCGTCGTCGTCTTCGATGGCGAGGCGGAGGGTTGAAATGGGCCCTTTGGATTAAAGGGGCTGTTATCCATTTTTTTTTATTATAAGTTCACAATTTTATATCCATCACTAATAAATTATTCACTAAGCAAAATTTTACACAAGCATTACAACAATAATGCACTAAAGGTCACGATAATTAAATAAATTATTAATTGCTGACGAACACGTCTGAACGCTGAACGCTGCAATTGTGCACGATAGACCATCCATTTCCATCCGTTATGGACGCAGATGGGATTTATACGAGTAGAAGGCTGAGTAGATGCTTCGGCTATGTTGGTTGACAGCAAACACCTTACTCTACTACATTCTTCACCCCATTTAACAAAATTAATCTTCAAGCCGAAACACCTACATAAATTACACTTACAGCTACCTACTACTCATACAAGTACAGCATGGTAAGACGTCGCTTGAGGTTACACTAACCGGGGATTTAGAAAATGAAACAGCAAAGTTTAACGAGCGATATTTTATTTAAAACTCGTATTATCACATCAGAACTTAAAACTTAACCGGGCGTGTGGGACAGGACGTGGCGCTAGCCGGACAGCTCGCCGTGGTCGAACAGATCCTAGAGGTACAGCGCAGTGCGCTAGCCGGACAGGTCGCCGTGGTCGAACAGGTCCTGGTCATACAGCGCGGCGCGCACCGTGCGGCCGCCGAAGTAGCGCCCGTGCAGCGCCGCGGCCGCCGCCACCGCCTCTGCAACACGCCGCGAGTCAGTACTGCAGCACCGCCGGCCGCACAGGACCACACGACTCGAAAGACGTGTCATCGAATTTTGTGCACACAGACGAGCAGAAAAACCCATAATACTCAAAAGCCACAATCCTTACTTATATTTTAAATGCGAAAGGCCATCGTTTATTTCGTACCCAAAAATTAAAGGGCAGCCAGAATAAAAATGCTGTTTTATTATGGGAAATAACATCTTGAACATTTTTTAATACTACAACAAGTCTACAGTTAACCCCTTGACTGCTATTCGAGTTTGAAAGTACCAAATATCAATTTTTTATTAAAAATTTTTTGGTTATTCGTTTTAGTTGCCAAGGTGATAAGAAACATGAAGTGAGGAAAATCCCCGGGCCATGACTCGCTTGGCATAGCAAATTTGCAGCATGCGGGTGTTCATCTGCCGTCGGTGCTCGCTATGTTGTTTACATTCTGCATAAGGCATTCATACCTCCCTGAGGCAATGATGAGAACTGCAGTTGTCCCCATAATAAAGAGCAAGACAGGAGATGCCTCTAAATTAAGTAACTACAGGCCTATATCACTCGCGACAGTCATTTCCTAGGTATTGAACGGTGTTATTGATATTCAGTTAAGACAACACCTACAGCTTCATGATGCAGTTTGGCTTGCGCCCTGGTTTGTCAACAGAAATGGCTATACTGAATCTCAAGCATACTGTCCGACGGTCCGATACCACACTGACAGAAGCACACCTGTGCCTGCTTCTAAGATGTATCTAGGGTTTTTAATCTTATTGCATACGATAGGTTGTGGCAAAAGTTGTCGGATGATACGGATCTACCTACTGAGTACATAAATCTCCTAAAGTAATTGGTATGGCAACCAACGTAATTTTGTGCGGTGGTCGGGGTCACTTTCGGTTGAGTACGGGTTGGAATGTGGTGTAAGGCAAGGCGGGTTAACGTCGCCGAGTCTCTTCAACTTGTATATTGACCGTCTGATCCGTGAACTCGGTAGCGCCGGTGAGGGCTGTTCGACTGATGGTGTTCTTGTCAAACAACATGAGCTGGGTACGCGGGCATGGTGCTGCTGAGTCCATCGATCAGTGCCCTTCGAAAACTGATTTCGATCTGCAAGCGGTATGTGGGGGCCCACGGGCTTAGATATAATGCCATTAAAAGCAAGCTCATGGTGTATAAGGCGGAATCTAAAACTTATGACACTGTCGCACAGGTCCTGCTGAATGGCAGTGTCCTTAAAAGAGTCGCAGTTCAAGTATATGGGCCACTGGGTCACCGACACGCTTGCAGATGATATAGATAGGGAGCGCAGAGCTTTGGCTGTTAGAGCTAATATGCTGGCACGTAGGTTCGCGCGCTGTACTACTGAAGTAAAAGCTACGTTGTTTAGGGCATTTTGCCAATCGTTTTACACGTGCAGCCTATGAGTCAAGCATAAGAAAAAATCGTACGACACCCTGCGTGTTCTCTACAATAATACCTTCAGGGTGCTGATGAAGCTGCCTCGCAACTGTAGCGCGTCAAGAATGTTTGCGAACGCAAATATAGATGGATTAGCGGCAATTATTCTCAAGAAAGTTGTGTCCCTGATGCGCCGCATACGAGGCAGTTCCAACAGCTACCTTCAGTTGTTCGCATGGAGGATGGATCTGGATGAACGATAATTTCCTTCGTTTCGAACATCAATCAACCCAATTCGGGTCGGAGTACTTCGTCACCGCATGCGGTCCCCCGACACGACGCTTGAATCAAAAAATATTAATGTTAAAGGACCAGGCCCAGAAATTTTATTTTTTACTTTTTGTACTTGAGTTGTTTTTTGTGTCGGGAGTTTTTAATATTTTTTATTAAATTTTTATCAATGCTTAGATAGCGGTACGTTTCCTGATTTAATTAAAAAGAGTAAAGTAGTATCAATTTTCAAATCGGGTAGTAAGAGTAAACCTTATAATTACAAAAGACCTATATCTGTGCTACCAGCATGCATTGTGAATCTATAAAAAAAAAACATGCTAGACTAATGTTGTCACATTTTAACTCAAATAGGATATTAAATAGTCGCCAGTTTGGTTTCACGAAAGGTAGGTCGACGACTGACGCGGGAGTAAAACTCATCAGTCACATTTTGGAATCCTGGGAGAATTCCCAGGATGCAATTGGCATTTTCTGTGACCTCTCAAAAGCATTTTACTGCGTTGACCACAATACACTGATCTGTAAATTATATCACTACGGAATTCTTGGACAAGCTGCTGGGTTAGTGTAAATAATGTCAAAATAAATTGACGTCGAGGTACCGCTGCCGCAATGAAAACTTCTTTTGTATTTTATTAACCGACTTCCAAAAAGGAGGAGGCTATATTTTCGGCTGTATGTATGTTCATCGACTTCTCCGTCAATTATAAACCGATTTTCAAAAATATTTTCTAGTTTAAAATGGGGAATCCTCTCGAGATGGTCCCATTGTCACCAAGTCAGAATCTCATGAGGGGATCCCATGGAAAACGAGGGAAATCCTCAAATTTTGTAGGCACACCTATAGCGATTTGGGTATTTTTTATAGTAACTCGTGCATTTGCTCTCGGAAAGCACCATTTGGTGAAGGGGAACTGATGATGAAGACCAGAGGTGGCCACCGGAACTACTCATTGTGGTTGCGATTCGATTACTTTAATATGGTTGCTAAGCAAGTTAAGCTCATCACAATACATATGGTGAAATGGAGCTAATGGTGGCTTCACCATCAGCTCCAGATCTTCTCGTTTTTACCAGGAGAACTCCTCAACAATTAACGTCCCTGCATCGGGAAAAGCAATATTTTGTAAAAGGTGATGAGCAGTTGAAATAAGGCTAACTTAGATAAATTAATAACTAACCCACTAAAAAGTAAAAATAACAAACTTTTTTTCAAAAAAAAAGACAACCGACTTCTGAAAAAAACACCACAAAGTGAAAAATAACTTTAATTTCGGAAGTCGGTGGCAAAAAAACTAAAATACAGGTCCAAAGACACCGAAATTAAAGTTATTTTTCACTTTCTGGTGTTTTTTTTAGAAGTCGGTTGTCTTTTTTTGTAAAAAAAGTTTTTTATATTGTTCGACGTAGTAAGTGAAAATTCGGTACTATATCAGCAGGCAATGTATTCATGAACTCATATAAAAATAAAAATAAAACTTTCAACATATTTTTCCTTATCTGCCGTTTTCGTTAATCAATAAACTAAATCTTCATGGCAACCATATGCAATACGATTAAAATTAAATGTCATGTTATAAAATTCAAACACAAGAAAGTATTACGTACAATGTAGTGTAAAAGAGATGGGTATACAATTTCCGTTCATTGTTCGTTCGTTCCTTTTTGGTCGGATTACATATCAGGGCATAGACATTGCAATTCTATTTTATATTTCGTCGATTAAACTGCAATGTTCCCAACTCAAAAAATACTAATATCAGGTTAACTAGCCCGTTGTTACTTATTAGTGGCGCAACGCGTGTTATGAATTAAAATGTTAATTACTTAACTCCCGAGTTTACAAACTCGACATTTATTCATATAACCCGACTAAACGTGCAAGTGGGCCTTATAATTGTAACATCGATTACCCATTTTCCCTGAACTTAAAATTCACACAACCACATAACTAAACCACATTAAAAAAATATTCAATTTCTAGCGGCCATCGTTGTTTACATCTTTGGCAAATTTAGAATGGTTTGATATTAGATCTTGTTTTCAAAACAAATTAAATTATTTCGCGTTTTTTCTTTGTTTTCTTCGGCCAAGTTTCGCTGTAGCGGTTACTCTATTTCATCATAAAAAAGTAAATTGACGTCTTATTTCCTACGAAATGTGTGAGAAAAGTTTTTGCGATTACTGACTTTTCTAGTATTCGAACCTCAGTTGGTCTAATAGTTTTTTAATCCTTACAAGAAACTGGACCGATAGGCCTTAAAAAAAAGTTAAAAAAATATTAAACACTCATTTCAAATGCTGATGTACCCCTTTATTAATAAATGTTGCTTAAAGTTAAGTTGTAATTAGCGACTGTTTACCCATACATTTTTTATGTTTAAACGCCTCTTACCTTTAAGCGACGTTTATAAATAAACCCCGTACCATCAACCTCCTCCTCAATCATCCATCAATAGGAGCATACGTGCAGCCGGCACGGCGCGCGACCAGCACCACGCGACCGCGGGGCACAGTGCGCATCATTGCCAACAATATGCCTGCGTGGAGTCGAGTAGATCACTGCGACGAAGTTTTTTTTTTTGTAAATGGCATCTCGCAGGTCAACCTAGGAGGTTGTCGCCTGCTTAACAGGGCTTGCCTGTGGCTGCCTTAATAAATTAAGATCTCCAGCCAGGGCTTAAAAAACTTATAAACTAGGCGACTACACGCTAAGGTTACCCCCTATGGGGAACGGACCTCGGCTTAGGGCGTCGCCTAGGGGAGGGGTAGCAAGGGACAGGCTAGATCGGAATTATTGACCGAGCGAGCGCGAAACGCGAGCGAAGCGCCTCCGTTTTAGCTTGGGCAAAAATCCTTTCGTATGTCCGGATGTCTGTTTTCCTCTACAGGTCGCATTTTTCAACCGATTCTCGAGAAATTTTGTGAGCAGAGGGTCTACTCTGAAGTGCACATCCGAATGTTCGGGACCAACCGAAACACGACCGTAGTATACATTGCTGTCCTACTAAGAACAAAGTTCACATTGGCTCAGTGCGATCTGCGATTGCGGTCGGGACCATAGTCAAAAAAAAACACACAACAAGTAACACTTTTTAAGGCATATTGCCAGTGCTTTTACACGGGGAATCTTTGGGTCAACTATACCAAAAGAACGCTAGATGACCTACGCGTTCAATATAATAATATTTTTAGGATGCTGTTGGGACTGCCACGATGGTGCAGCGCGTCTACTATGTTTGTGCAAAACAGAACTGACGGCTTCCACGCCGTCATTCGCAAGAAAACTGCGTCGCTGTTGTCAAGGTTACGGGCGAGTGGCAACAGTATTCTAAAAACTATAGCAGAGAGTTTCGACTCTTCGATTATTAAAAGTTTTGTGAGAAGGACAATCACAAAACATTAATTGGGAGTGTCCTTTTCACAATTTTAACTATATTGTATTGTAATACTAACACTAGTAATAAGTTTTATTATTGTTTACTAACACGATGGAACATTGTTGTCCGACAAATAAAGAATAATAATAATAATAATAATCGATCCATCATCACTGACAGGACTATTGTTGCCAATAAGCCTGATATAGTGGTGGTGGATCGATTAGAGCGGCGCGCAATGATTGTTGACATAACGGTCCCGCATGATGGGAACCTCGTGAAAGCCGAGAAAGATAAACAAATCAAGTATCTTGACTTGGCTCGCGAGGTTGTCGACATGTGGGATGTGGACTCAGCGATCATTGTGCCGATAGTCGTAACAGCCAATGGCTTAATAGCCAAGAGCCTCGACCAACACCTGAGGAGGCTCTCGTTGGGCAGCTGGATCAAGGGCTTGATTCAGAAAGCGGTACTTCTTGACACGGCTCGCATTGTTAGGAGGTTCCTTTCTCTGGAGCCCTGACCGCCGGTAGCTTGGACCCTGTTCCCGATACCGGTGGGGTACTATTTTTTATATTTTTAAATGTTTTTATATTTTTTATATTCTAATATTTAAAAATGTAATTTATATGTATATAATGGAATAAAGGAAATAATAATAATAGTCAATATTAGGAAGAGTGTCGGACCGAACGAAATGTAGTGCTAGAGTTGAACGTTTTATCGATTTGTTTTTATTAGTCATTAATATTCATTTTGATATAATTTAACTGTTGAATTACAAAGTAAAATATTTTTTTATAATAAGGAAATTGTACTTTGCTTCTGATTCAGTAGTTGTACCTACAAACATTGTAATATTTCTCAATAAAAACTTTTACAACACATTTGCTCAAAAAATGCATTTACGATGCCTGTATACATTGTTCGAAAGTTAAAAATTACGCACCATACAACGGAACGTGTGGTAAAATAGGTACTCACACCTAAGTACATGTTTTACCGCATAGTCGGTTGTATAGTGCCGTGTATCCTGTACGGTTTATTTTTAATTTCCATAAAAAATATATAAGAATTCCACCAAGGAGTTTCACATTAGGAGAATAAATAAGCTGAATAATCGAATCTCCTTGGAAGCGCTTTTGTTCAATATGGTTGACACACTTTAATACTAAAGAGAAAATTAGACGAAATATGTAGTTCTAATATTCACCACGCGCACGTGGCGCCATTTGCAAATTCGCGCCATTTTCATATTCGAAACGTCAAAGATTGTTGCGACTTTCCGACTGATATTTAAAAACAAAATAATATTATGAGTTCCAGCGAGGAATCCGATATTATTGTACTGTTTTCTCGCAAATGTGTTGAAAAACGTTGTATGACACACGTCCGGAAATTGGTATTTACAAACTCGTGACTAACCTCCTTGGAAGCACTTTTACTCAATAAGTTTGTCTCACTTTAATGTTGATATGTAAATAACAGTGGCAGGAAATTATTAAAACATCAATATAAACTAAGTGGATAAGATATGCAGAATTATGGATAACTCAAAAACAACCGGTCAGAACTTGATCAAATTTAAATGGGACCACATGTGAAGCACTAGCTATCAAATAAAAAAAGAATCGTCCAAATCGGTTCACCTAGAAAAAAGTTCTGAGCTAACACATAAAAAAAACATACAGTCGAATTGAGAACCTCCTACTTTTTAACCGACTTCTTTTGAACTCGATTAAAACACAATATACATACTTATTTGTAGCAGACATACAGATTGGCTACCTATGTCTTTGCCGAATGTCAAAATAAAAAATTCAAAGGATGACAAGTAAACAAACAAGCTATGCTTGAGTTTTTTATTGCAAAATTCAGGAAAAAAATGTACTTAAACTCAAACCAAATCTCGTCTGTCGCTGTCGTTAAAGCGATTACCATATTTCGGTCGTGTATTATCAAGTGCTGACCGAAGTTTAAAGTGTTAAGTTCGGTCGGATCCGAACCAACCCGAACCCACCGTTCGAAATAGAATGAAGTTCGTACTAGGAAACGTTCGAATGTTCGGCCGATACTTCGGTTTTATCACTTCGGAGTAGACCGAAGTGATAAAACCGAAGTACAAAAAAACTCAAGCACCGCTTTGTTTGTTTACTTGTCGCCCTTTGACTTTTTTTATTTTGTCAATCGGCAAAGACAAAGACAATCTGTATGTCTGCTACAAATAAGTATGTATATTGTTATTTGAGAAATATTACAATGTTTGTAAGTATAAATACTGAATTAAAAGCAAAGTACAATTTCCTTATTATAAAAAAACATATTTTCCTCTGAACAGTTAAATTATATCAAAATGAATATTAATGACTAATAAAAACAAATCGATAAAACGTTCAACTCTAACACTACATTTCGTTCGGTCCGACACTCTTCCGAATATTGACTATGGTGCCGACCGCACTGAGCCAATGCGAACTTTGTTCGTAGTAGGACAACAATGTAAACATCGATCGTGTTTCGGTCGGTCCCGAACATTCGGATGTGCACTTCAGAAGAGACCGTCAGGTTCGATAATTATGTTTTTCGAAATTTTTCAAAATGGCGGAGACAGGTGGTTGCAAACGTAAAAAAAAAAACAGTTATTTCGCGCTCTTTGCGCGCGCTTTTTGTTTTAAGGTGTAAGGACTTTCGAGGTCTACAGCTGACAGAGCCACTAGTTATTTAGGGATGAATTTAAAGCTACCCGGAGCGCGCGGCGGCGGAGCTCACGCGAAGCTACGGGAGAACAGCTTTTGTATCGCGATCCACACGGTGCCAGAATGCCAGGCGCTGTGTCCTGCACTGTGATTGGTCTATTTAATACTGTAGAAGGCAGAGGTAGTACCACAAATTCGTGTGTTTTGTAGTATGTAAGGAATCACATTATAAATATAATTTAATAAAAACATATATTAAGTTTCATTTCATAAGAAACTTTACGCTGACATCATTTCATCATCATCTTTTCCAAAATCTGTGAGTGCTGATCAAAAATTCTCAAGTAAGTTAAGGACAGTTTCCTAAGACCGTTTTCCTTTAGCTACAGCGTTAAAGATACTTCGCACCTTCGGTGCAACAAAGTCACAATTCAGGACACTTTTTTTGTTCTGTCTTTAATTAGGATGTTTTTGATAATTCAATATAAGATTTTTAACGCTAAACTATAGCCAACAAAATACACAGTTAATTTTATAAAGATTTCAAACCTACTATAAATAGTAATCCAGAAATGAGGAAATAAATGTGAAAAAATAATTAAAAGTCCTTTCCTGTAAAATTACAAAAAGAGCGGTTGTGACTTTGTTGCACCGAAGGTGCGACTTGTCCTCGCTGTCCCATCTCAAAAATCCAGCCTGTATACTACACACCATGGAAATATGGTAGGTACAAATAGCATAATTATGCTAGGAAAGCCAACACGGCGTTACTCACCGTCAGGCTCGTTGAACTGCACGAAGATCTTGACATCGGCGTGCGCGGGGTCGTCGTCCTCGGACTGGCGCTCGTTGTAGATGACGAGGCGCTCCACCTTGCCCCACTTGGAGCACTCCTCCGTGATCTCGTGGTGCAGCGCCTCGTCCACGTCGGCCGCCGCCACCATGTTGCTCAGCAGCAGCGTGCGCGACGCGCGCCGCCGCATGAGGCGCTGCATCACCAGGTGGCGCGCCGACTGCCCCGAGATGGACAGCGACTCCTGCTGCTGCAGCGTGTCGGGCGACGTGTCCAGCAGCTTGCGCTGCAGCGCCGCCTGCTGCCCCGCGCCCGCGTCCGGCGCGCCGCCCGGGCTGGGCGGGCCGGGCGCGCCGGGCGGGCCGGGCGGGCCGGCCGGGCCCGGCGGGATCACCACGCCGGGCGGCGCCAGCGCGGGCAGCGCGGGCAGCGCGGCCGCCAGCGTGGGCAGCGCGGCCGCGGGCGACACGCCCAGCGCGTTGAGCTGCGTGAGGCCGAGCGCCACGGCGTTGCTGGCCACGGCGTCCATGGCCTGTATCTTGGCGGTGGCGGCGGCCGCGGCCACGGCGGCGGCCGTGGGCATGGCGGAGGGCTGCGGCGGGCCCGCCAGCGCGTTGGGCGGCGTGATGGCGCGGCCCACGCGCAGGTACTGGCCGCCCAGGTCGAACAGGTTCATGGACGCGATGGCCTCGAGCGCGGCCGCCAGCGTGGCGTACTCTATGAACCCGTAGCCCTTGTGCTTGTGCGCCGATGCGCCGTACGCCAGCTTGCAGTACGTGATCGGTCCGAACGCCTCGAACACGCTGCAGGCGGTGGGACGAGAACGGTCAGGGATGTTCGAGTAATGCCGCCGAGATAACGACTTCGAGAGTAAAATATACTCACTTTTTAATGTCGTCTTCAGTCAACTCCGGGTGGATGGAGGCGACGTAGATACGGTTATACTGCTTGGCCTCCTCTTGGATCTCGTCGATGACGGCTTGTGCCTGTGGCATGTTGGAAGGCCGGCCGACTACTTTGATGTTCCGGCCGCCCAACATGACGCCGTTCATCTGCTCGAGACTGAGCTGCGCCGCCTCGGGAATCTCGTACTCCACGAAGGCGAACCCTTTATGCTTTTGCGTGACGGGGTCCCACGACATGTTGATCGACTTGATCGGTCCAAAGGGAAGGAATGCCTGTCGTATCGTGTCCTCTTTCAACTCAAATGATATGGAGCCCACATATACTCTGATGAAAAACACACTATATTAAAATGACATGGGGAAAGTGTTTTTGGCTAAATATGTAAGCCACCGAACTCAGATCTTTTCAGCTTGATAGATCACAGGCTCGACCTGCTTGTGGCGGGAGCCTCCAGCATATCGCTCTCATCACAGTGCGGTGCGTGTGTGTGTGTGTGGTGTGGTGTGTGTTTGTAGTGTACCTGCACATGAGTGCGAGGGCCTGCTGCCTCTGCACCTGCGTGCGCTGCGAGGCCATCTGTTGCTGCTGGTGAGCCAGCGTCTGCTTCATGAGCACCATCTTGATGCTCTGCTCCATGGCGTACTTCTTAGCCCGTGCCACCGCCTCCGCCTGCTCCGACGAAAGTCGCGGCAGCGAGCCGCCCAGGATGGCCGGCAGTGTGGAGCACTTGGCACCCGGACCTGCGGGACACACACGCGTCACACACGGCTCGCACGCAGCGTGGATCGCCGCACCGCGGACTAGAGCCTCACCTGTGAACACATCTCCGACCTGTTGCAAGTCGTAGATCGGCGCCGAGAGGAAGCCACCTGTAAAACAAAATCTGTGTCAGTCAGTGCCGATTGCGTACAGATGCCAAACAGTAGTGGACGCAGACACTCGCGCTCGCACACATCGCTCACACTCCGCGCGCGCGCCCGTCCGCCCCGCCGCGAGAGCTCCGCGCGCCCGCCGCGCCTCGCACTCGCCCTCTCGCACTCTGTCGCCCTCTCGCTCGCGGGCGGGCGCGGCGCGGCGGCGCGGGCGGGCGCGCTCGCTAGGCGCGGGCACGCGGGGTACAATGCGGTATAATGAAGTAGGTACATTGTGAGACCGGCGAGCAGCAGCCGGCGCCGCAGCCGCAGCCGACGCGTCACTGGCACGCCTAAGCGTATAGCAAAAACCTAACTTATATCTAGCCTGAAACAGAAAGCAGAAACACTGATCACTGAGGACGGTTTCGAAACGAGACAACGAATGTGAAACGGTTTGGCGGCGAAGGGGCGGGCCGGCGCGGCGGAGCGGCGCGCGGCGGCGGCGGCGGCGCCCGCGCAGCCCGCCCGCGCCGGCTCGCGCTGCGCTGTGCGTACTCACCGGGCACGCCGGGCAGCGCTGCGCCCAGGCCGCCCAGGCCGGGCAGGCCGGGCAGGCCGGCGGGCAGGCCGGCGGGCAGGCCGGCGGGCAGGCCGGGCAGGCCGGCGGGCAAGCCGGGCGGTGGCGCAGCGGGCGGCGCCATAACGCCCGGCGGCAGCGGCGGCTGCAGCGTTCCCGGCGAGCCGCCCTGCAACTGTCGACACATCATACATAACTCATTAACATAAAATATGTTCCGACATTGGCTGGTTGGTTCCGATGCGTAAAGATTTGATTTGACCTGAACTTGGACATAGGATACTTTTTATCCCAATAATCCCACGGGATCGAGACATATGCAGGTGAAACCGCAGGGCCTAGCTAGTATATTATTGCAGTAAAAAAAAACCCGTGTCTAAGTAATAACAGCCGCACGGGTCAATTAAAGTTTAAGCTACGCTTGCCGAGGTCCTTGGATGGATAACCATCCATTACACATCGAGGCCCCTCCATGCCTCGGAAAGTCCGTTAAGGGCATGGTCCCGGCTGTCATTTGTAGATCTTTCAAATTTGTCACAGCCTGAAAGGCTGACAACCAGTCTTACCAAGTGGGAAAATGGGTTGTGATCAGATAGGCAGTCGCTCCATGTAAATGGGTTGTGATCAGATAGGCAGTCGCTCCATGTAAAATGCAGGGGATCCTGCCGTTTTGCCGAAAAGATTTTGCCTAAATTTCACTACCCAAACACATTTTAGCAACCTTTTTTTATACCAATGCAATGTTTGGAATGATTTTAGTACGCACATTTTCATTTGGTAATTTTTTTACTTTGTAGAATATTAGCAAGGATAATGTCATTAAGGCATTTGGTTTTTAATCAAATGATTTATTACAGCAAACAATCTTTAGACAATAAACGTTTGGTCGTTTGGATTTGTTATGACAAAATAATTATAGGCAAAAATAAGTTTTTTTGGGAATTATTAAAAAAATGCAATTTTATTTTAATATAATCATTTATTCAAGGGTAAAAAAGCAAGGGTCGGATAGGATGCAAGAGCGAGCGAAGCGAGCTCGGGACTTAGGGCACCCCGACTCGGACAGGTTAGGTTAGAAGTAGCCCTTCGTGGTTATGTTTTTTAAACCACCCAGAAGTAGGAGCCCCGCTTGGCGGGGCTCTGTCGTCTAAGCCTTATAATAGAAATGGTAAATTGAAAACTGACGATACTAAATATTTGGCTTATTTTATTTTGCGTAAAATATGTTACACCAACTGAAATATTTGACTACATAAAAATTGGTAATAGTACTAGTTGGTAAACAAGTTATTTTTTAAATGTTCACTTGCCAGACATGAGGTTTGCATTACAATTATTTGTGAAGAGGTTTTTTGCTAAGTAATAATTAGGCAAATGAAATTATGCGGAAAATTGTTTGGGAAGTCATAATTTGGCAATTTCTTTTCGATGAAACAAGGGAGACCTGAAATAACCAATAATAATTGGAACAATGCACCTAGTTTCTGACGTTTCATAAGTGCTCATGTAGGTTTACACATACTGCATAAGGAATCTGGGGTATTACACGTATGTGTAGTACCCTAGGACGAACAGTTGACGTACGGCAACTGTTTGTCCTAGGGTCAGTTTTAAAACTTATAAAATTCCATGCAATTTGCTCTAACTGCAGTAAAACACATTATAATAGTGTTCAATGCTATTTTTAAAAGCAAAACTTTTACAAAATTTTACCAAATAACTACTCTGGGGCCAAAACTAAACTAAAATAACAGTTGCCAGATTTATGAGAAAACTTAAAGCCTACCTTGCAGCACAGTTAATACGCACATAAAATCTCGAAAAATACACACCCTTACATATAATACTCTCACACCTCACACACTCCAACGAATAATACTTTTACTGGAATATGCAACTGCAACATTTTGCCCAGTAATATTTACATTTAACGATGGTGCCGATTCTCTTGTCACAAAATCCTCTAAACTAGTTTATTCCTGTCAAACAACGATTTCCCATTCTGAAATAGACTAAAGTGACACAACGTAACTATATTTTAGTTTGACAGCACTAAGATTGCACTGAGTTAGTAATTATTTTTAATCGTGATTAAAAAGGTGGAATAAAATTTGTTGTCATGAATTAAAATTCACCACAACGCCTCAAATTCAGTTGCAAAAACAGAACTGTATCTATTTTTTTCTTATAATCATAATCATTTTTTATTTGTGTAACATAGGTAGTGAATACAGTTCTTATGAAAAGTTTATAGGTCGCTATGTTATGCCAAGAGGCGTACAAATACGTGTATTTTGCTTATATTTCGAAAATGGTGTGTCCTATCGCAAAAGCAATGAAAATTTCGACCCCTTTAAGAAACCCTTAAACCCCTACATTATAAAACACGTCGAGGCTGCCCACAATGCGCGCATCCGGCTCTAAAAAAAAACATGGGGAAGGGCAAACGAGTCGCGATTGTCAAATAAAATTTTAGTTATGTCAAAATTATTTTTAAATTCAGGTATATTTTTTTGGAATGGGCGGTAATCTACCACGCGGGCCCAATGCGGGTTGGTTGATGACACATGTCTTCGAATTTTTGGTTCTAGGACATGCCGGTTTCCTCACGATGTTTCCCTTCACCGTTTTGAGAGCAGTGGTGATGAAATTATTTACACAAAGTAAAGCGCCTGCCTGGGTTCGAACCCACAACCTACAACTCGTAAGTCGGGGCCGATATCACTGCGCCACCACTGCTCGCGACTCTGAATATAACTCTGAATATATTGTTGGGAATTGTACCAATATTTTAAGTATTACTGGGCCACACATTAAGTATTGCCGGGCTGCACTTGTTGTAGCCACAAATTACCCAGAGGTATGGCCCGTTAAGGGTCACCTATAGAATTTTCTTCCATGTCACTTGTATGCTTAAGAAGTATGTTTAAGTTAAGTTGAATAATAGGAATTGAGAAATAAATGTTTTTTTTGTGTTTTTGTTTTAGCCTCTATTAACAGGAAAACTCGCATGGATATTGTGAAAGCAGAAGTTTTATTCTACATCAAATTCACTTTATATAATGAGAATTTAAAAATAATATCAAGATGGAGTGTAATGAAAATTTTAAAATATCAGACAAAATGTGTGCATGTGTGATCATAACAATGGGTTTTCTCCAATATATACATTATTAGGTATGCCCTAAAAGCATGTATAGTAAATTACTCACAAGGCATGCATTGTGTGTAGGCATGGTTTAAGAAAATTCATGTTCAGAACAAGCCAGACAGCTTACAGCTTTCTGGGAATTTCAATAGTCTAACAAATAGGCTTTACAGAACAGTTTAATGAACCTAAAAGGAGTTTTATTTTAAGAAAAATACTGAAGAGACTTGCTGAGAGTGGCATGGGGACCACGCTAGGCAGACTATAGACAGAAGCGTCGGTAATGGCAGTAGGTCTGAAACTGGCAGATGCTAATTGTTAAGAACGTTAGTGAATTTTTTTGAGGGGAAATTAAAGACCTGTACAAGTAACGTATATTCCTTCATATTACAGGTTATGTAGTGATTTCCAGAATTTGCAGCGGATCCCTGTCGGGTAGACCTGTCAGAGGAAATAATAAAATATGACAGAATTTATTCTTACCAATTCCATATTTGTTTTAGTAGCTGGTATGAGTGACGTAAGCCACAATAAACACTAATTTACAAACATACAATATTAAATAACCATAAAACAAGTATTTGTGTTAGTTTTCTTCAAATACCACGTAACGGCACATCGCTCAACTTGCATGAAATAACTGGAAACAACGCTCGCAGCTCGCTTGCCACTGACAGTGACATTTACTTGACAGAAAGACGCATTTTGTAGACCAACGCTAAAATACATAGAAGTGTTGCCAGATCTGTCTTTGTGTCAAGTGAAGTAGTCGACTATTCTGTAATAGTCGACTATTTTAGAGTCAATTCAAGAATACTTCACATAAATGGTAGTCCATTTAAGTACAATAAATTGAATGATCAGACTTTTATTTTGTAATCAAAGTGAGTCAATGAACATTTTACTCCTACTAAAAATATTATAATGTGGAAAGCAATAGAATTACATGCCAAGATGTCATACCAATTCTATAGTAGTGTACTTGTCTTTGGCATATCTCAGAATCCTGGGGTCTCGGTCCTTTGGAATGCGTACGAGGGGCCGAAGCCAACTCGCAGAGGTCCTTTAGACAATTTTAAATGTTGAAGCACAAACCGACGATTGTCCCTATATATTTATGCTAGTATCTATACCCAAGGACAGCCCTTTTTGGTGCAGGACTATTGCAGAATATGGAAACATAGTGTAGGTACTCATTGATTGTTGAAAGGCCTAATAATAAACAAATAAATTAGAATAGAATAGAAGTACTACATCAGTGCTAAATCTTTTGCCTCTTGAATGCTATTGACAGGAGGGCGTTGTTGGTGAACATTTATGAAATGGCGGGGTTAGTTCAGATTTTCACCACGCACCAAATGATCCTTATTCAGCTATAGAATTTTGCTAGATGTGTCAGTAATCGGAAAATAATCACCAGCATGACATTAAGGAAAAAACCGAATCATTTATTTTTTACAAAAGATGTCAGAACCAATGACGTAGTTATTAAAAATCATTGGTCAGAACTTAAATTACATACGTACTTACTTATAACTTCAAACAACACTACAAAGTGAAAAATAACCTTAATTTCGGAAGCGGTCTTTGGATTTGTATTTTAGTTTTTGCCACCGACTTCCGAAATTAAGGTTATTTTTCACTTTGTAGTGTTTTTTTTCGAAGTCGGTGGTTTTTTTTGTAAAAAAGTTTTTATTTATCACGTTTTAGTGGGTCAGATAATAATTTATCTAAGTTACAATAGCGTATTATCAACTGCTCATCACCTTTTACAAAATATTTATTTTCCCGATGCAGGAAAAATATGAGTTTATTGTTGAGAAGTTCTCTTGGTAGAATCCAGAAGAACTGGAGCTGACGGTGAAGCCATCACCAACACACATAAAAAATAATAATATTATAAGGTCGAGTTGAGAAACCTCCTCCTTATTAACCGGCTTCAAAAAATATATACTGTCGAATTGAGAAACTTCCTCCTTTTTTGTGAAGTCGGTTAAAAAAGGAGGAGGTTTCTCAATTTGATGGGATTTCAATTCTCAAAACGAATCGCTGAATGTGTTGCTAAGCGCAAATCTCGAGAGCAGCTGAACCGATTGTGCTAATTCTTTTTTTAGAATATTCCTTGAAGTACGAGGATGGTTCTTACGGACAGAAAACTTAAAAAAATTGCCTGAAAAGGTCTAAAACAATACTTCTCTATACTCCCATACAATCGTTTCGCAATAATACTTAAAAGTCAATTTGAACTTGAATACCGTTACCATAAAGTTTAAGTTTTAGTGGAGAGGTTCCGGGAAGGCAAAACAATTGAGTGACGTTAGTATCGTTTAAATATTAAAATAAATATTTGTCGATATTTATACGATGGTATCATTACTCAAAAATAAATTGTCATTGAAATGTAAACGTCTCTTTGCTGTGCATCTATAATATTACTAAATCTATATATATATGTCGCATGAAATACAGTGTTGCCGACTGAAGTACTCTATGCAGTCGGTGCGCTATGACGGAGTCTAAGGACCGGAGGTCGAGGGCGCTAGAAATAACAGGAGCGCCAGTCACCCTTCCGCCCTAGGAACTGTCACACGTTCATGAGACGCGTGCGCACAGATATTAATCCAAAGTTTTATTATTTTATTTCTATTATTATTATTTCTAATGGACAAGATTAATTAGGACAATAGTTGTTAATGGTGATTTGTGTAACTGTATAAACTAAGTGTACATAAAGTAAGTGTAAGAAGCTGATATAATCTTTTAATTGCCTGAGATCCACAAACAGCCCACAACAATGTCAGAGGACGGAAGCATGACCCCTCCTCGACGTCCTGTGACGACATATATATATATATATATATATATATTTAAGAGGTAGGTAGGTAGGTAGGTAGGTAGGTAGGTAGGTAGGTAGGTAGGTAGGTAGGTAGGTAGGTAGGTAGGTAGGTAGGTAGGTAGGTAGGTAGGTAGGTAGGTAGGTAGGTAGGTAGGTAGGTAGGTAGGTAGGTAGGTAGGTAGGTAGGTAGGTAGGTAGGTAGGTAGGTAGGTAGGTAGGTAGGTAGGTAGGTAGGTAGGTAGGTAGGTAGGTAGGTAGGTAGGTAGGTAGGTAGGTAGGTAGGTAGGTAGGTAGGTAGGTAGGTAGGTAGGTAGGTAGGTAGGTAGGTAGGTAGGTAGGTAGGTAGGTAGGTAGGTAGGTAGGTAGGTAGGTAGGTAGGTAGGTAGGTAGGTAGGTAGGTAGGTAGGTAGGTAGGTAGGTAGGTAGGTAGGTAGGTAGGTAGGTAGGTAGGTAGGTAGGTAGGTAGGTAGGTAGGTAGGTAGGTAGGTAGGTAGGTAGGTAGGTAGGTAGGTAGGTAGGTAGGTAGGTAGGTAGGTAGGTAGGTAGGTAGGTAGGTAGGTAGGTAGGTAGGTAGGTAGGTAGGTAGGTAGGTAGGTAGGTAGGTAGGTAGGTAGGTAGGTAGGTAGGTAGGTAGGTAGGTAGGTAGGTAGGTAGGTAGGTAGGTAGGTAGGAAGGTAGGTAGGTAGGTAGGTAGGTAGGTAGGTAGGTAGGTAGGTAGGTAGGTAGGTAGGTAGGTAGGTAGGTAGGTAGGTAGGTAGGTAGGTAGGTAGGTAGGTAGGTAGGTAGGTAGGTAGGTAGGTAGGTAGGTAGGTAGGTAGGTAGGTAGGTAGGTAGGTAGGTAGGTAGGTAGGTAGGTAGGTAGGTAGGTAGGTAGGTAGGTAGGTAGGTAGGTAGGTAGGTAGGTAGGTAGGTAGGTAGGTAGGTAGGTAGGTAGGTAGGTAGGTAGGTAGGTAGGTAGGTAGGTAGGTAGGTAGGTAGGTAGGTAGGTAGGTAGGTAGGTAGGTAGGTAGGTAGGTAGGTAGGTAGGTAGGTAGGTAGGTAGGTAGGTAGGTAGGTAGGTAGGTAGGTAGGTAGGTAGGTAGGTAGGTAGGTAGGTAGGTAGGTAGGTAGGTAGGTAGGTAGGTAGGTAGGTAGGTAGGTAGGTAGGTAGGTAGGTAGGTAGGTAGGTAGGTAGGTAGGTAGGTAGGTAGGTAGGTAGGTAGGTAGGTAGGTAGGTAGGTAGGTAGGTAGGTAGGTAGGTAGGTAGGTAGGTAGGTAGGTAGGTAGGTAGGTAGGTAGGTAGGTAGGTAGGTAGGTAGGTAGGTAGGTAGGTAGGTAGGTAGGTAGGTAGGTAGGTAGGTAGGTAGGTAGGTAGGTAGGTAGGTAGGTAGGTAGGTAGGTAGGTAGGTAGGTAGGTAGGTAGGTAGGTAGGTAGGTAGGTAGGTAGGTAGGTAGGTAGGTAGGTAGGTAGGTAGGTAGGTAGGTAGGTAGGTAGGTAGGTAGGTAGGTAGGTAGGTAGGTAGGTAGGTAGGTAGGTAGGTAGGTAGGTAGGTAGGTAGGTAGGTAGGTAGGTAGGTAGGTAGGTAGGTAGGTAGGTAGGTAGGTAGGTAGGTAGGTAGGTAGGTAGGTAGGTAGGTAGGTAGGTAGGTAGGTAGGTAGGTAGGGTATGTAGGAAGGGTAGGTATGTAGGAAGGGTAGGTAAGAGAAATGATAATGAGTGCCACTAGATAGGAAATAAGTAATTACATCACATTAATAATAATTAATTACATCATGCAAAATAGAAATACTAATTGATTGCTTGGCAACAGAGTAGGTAATAATTAACACTAAAAATAAATAATAAAATAAAATCTAGACTAGCTTATATAGGAATGTAAGCTAGTCTAGATTTTATATTATTATTTATTTTTAGTGTTAATTACCACCAACCAATTATGTTGCTATTATGAAATAGCAACATAATTGGTTTGGTTTTGGTCTATTATTTAGTGCGATTGCCAAGTTAATGTATTTAATTAAAACTTAAAAGATTTTTTAATATTGATATTATATTCATATTATATTATCATTCGAAAAAAAAAATCTTTTAATATTAAAAATCTTTTAATATAAAAGATTTTTAATATTAAAAGATTTTTAATAGGTATTTGAATTATCATCATTTGGAGGCATTTCTTGAAGGACCACTTCATAATGGCCGCCTAAGAAACTTCCAGAAAATCGTAAACGTTTCACCGGATTACCAGAATCACCACCGAATGATCCTCTCAAAAGGCCGTTTTCGTAAACCTCGAAAGCATACGATTATTCTGATGTGCAAATATTAAACCATTATTATTTATACCTCTGAACATCTAATGAGGGAATATGAATGGGGGTCCCCCAGGGCTCAATTCTTGGGCCATTTTTATTTCTTATTTATATAAATGACTTGCCTTACCTCATAAAGGATAAACATGATATAGTGTTATTTGCAGACGACACTTCACTTTTATTTAAACTGAAACGTCAGCAGCTGATTACTGACAATGTAAATAGCGCCCTTGCAATAGTAGTTAACTGGTTTAATGTTAATAACCTACTTCTTAACGAGAAAAAAACTAAATGTATTAAGTTTATGATACCTCATGTTAGACAAGTAGAAACTAGTGTTCTCATAAAGGGTGAAGTGTTGAATCCCGAAAATACCACAGTTTTCTTAGGCATAACTTTGGATACCAAGCTTCAATGGGGCCCCCACATAGATAAATTGTCAAAAAAGCTTAGCTCCGCAGCATACGCCGTTAGAAAAATTCGTGGTTTAACTGATTTAGAGACAGCCCCTTTAGTATACTTTAGTTATTTTCATAGTGTGATGTCGTACGGTATTCTGTTGTGGGGAAATGCCGCCGATATCCAGACAATTTTCGTTTTACAAAAAAGGGCAATTCATTCAATCTATAAATTAAGTCCCAGACACTCCCTCAGAGATAAATTTAAAGAGATTAATATAATTACTGTGCCTTCTCAGTATATTTATGAAAATCTTTTGTATGCACATAAAAATATTAATCTGTTTAAAAAATACAGTGATATCCACAATATAAATACTAGAAACAAACACAAATTTATTGTTCCTACAACCAGGCTCAAGAAAATAGGTGGCTCGTTTAGATGCCAATGTATACGTTTTTATAATAAACTTCCTAGCCACATTCAAGATCTAAGCTTTAATAAATTCAAATCTTTTATAAAAACGGAAACTATGCCAGAAAGCCTATTATACTGTGAAAGACTATATTGAGGACAAAAAGGCTTGGGATTGAGCTGCTCCAATAAATTTACACGGTGAATGTTGATTTTAATTTGCTAGCTATTTTAGACATGAATATTTACTGTAAAAAGTATTATATTATTTTCATTATTGAGAATATGAGGACTATGTGGGTCATTGTTTCAGTTATATTCTTGATCTGGCAGTTTAAGTAGTTTATGCGGCCTACCCAAATGTCCTTTCTTTGGTATTGTTCGTCGAATCGTTGAGCTCCTTAAGTTCTGAGTTGAGCTGCACGGTTACTGACAAATGCGTGCACTGACTGGACAGGTCCACTTAATCTGTGTGGTTCTTTCCTCAAAAGACCATTTCAGACACCAATCTACATGGTTCTCAAACATTATGTCCGATTTTTTATATACACATTGACATTGTTGAATTTTATATACACAATGACATGAGTATTTACTTGTAAAGTATTATGTTATTTTAATGATTGTGAATGTGAGGATTATGTGGGTCATTGCTTTTTTTTCGCAGTTAATTTTGATCATGATCTGGCAGATTGAGTAATTTATGTGGCCTACCCAAATGTCCTTTCTTTGGTATTGTTCGTCGAATCGTTGAGCTCCTTAAGTCCTGACTTCCTGAGTTGAGCTGCACGATTACTGACAAATGCGTGCACTGACTGGACAGGTCCACTCAATCTGTGTGGTTCTTTCCTCAAAAGACCATTTCAGATACCAATCTACATGGTCTTCACATGATCTGACTATTTACTTTTTTATTTATTTACTGTCTCTGTCACACTAATACCGTACGCGTACTAGCTGTCTCACTTTCTCCAAGCTAGACAAAGCGACTCCTTGCGACACGACGTCAGCGGATGCCGCGGGGCCAGAGATATATAAAAAAAGGGAATCTTCTATTATGACGAAAAACTTAATGTTAATTTATCTAAACTACGGCTTATCAATAAATATATATGTATATATGTATATGTCGTGACAGGACGTCGAGGAGGGGTCATGCTTCCGTCATCTGACATTGTTGTGGGCTATTTGTGGATCTCAGGCAATTAAAGGATTATATCAGCTTCTTACACTTAGTTTATGTACACTTAGTTTATACAGTTACACAAATCACCATTAACAACTATTGGCCTAATTAATCTTGTCCATTAGAAATAATAATAATAGAAATAAAATAATAAAACTTTGGATTAATATCTGTGCGCACGCGTCTCATGAACGTGTGACAGTTCCTAGGGCGGAAGGGTGACTGGCGCTTCTGTTATTTTTAGCGCCCTCGACCTCCGGTCCTTAGACTCCGTCATAGCGCACCGACTGCATAGAGTACTTCAGTCGGCAACACTGTATTTCATGCGACACGGCCATCCTGCGCGACACACGACCTCGTGTGTTCATCCTGAAACAATATTTCACAGAGCACAGTTCATCACATTCACGCTCGGCAATCCTGACCACAAATAACATATTTGGCTTCTTGATTTGACAAGAATGATCATTTTTCAGTTCAACATTTTCATAATATGAATCACCAAAGCATCACAGAATTCGATAACTTCATTCAACGATTTCACGTTGTTACTATCAAACATTTTAAACAAACCAGAGCGGGTCCAAACATAACAAGAACCAGTTCACTTACAGACGGCTGCACATAGCTCGCTCGGTATCCGCGTTATCTTCATTCATCTCTTCAATGACACTTTGGTTATCCGGCATTTTTCTGACTCTGTCATGAGCATACTTGTAAGTACGATTTGAATCTAATGCTATTAATTTATAACGGTCTCCTGGTAGAATTTCAATTATTTTAAAAGGACCTTTAAATTTTGAGTCTAGCTTAGTCTGATTACGTTCCTCATTTTCAATCAAAACGAAATCACCTATGGAAAATTTGTTAAGTTTTGCCTTAGTTCTACCAAATCTTTGCTTTTCATTTTCAGCAGCACGTTTTATCCTATTCACGGCCTGATACCTAACTTCGGAAATATCAACCGTAGTCTCTGATCATCTGCCATCATGGATAATGGACGCGTTACTTTGCCGATCATAAGTTCTAAGGGACTAGAATTAGTAGTTCGATTGACTGTGCAGTTAATAGCAAGCTGAATTTCTCCTAGAGAGTCTTGCCATGACCGATCTTTGTTAGTCTATTGCTGTCAGCATGGGTTTTAACACACCCATCACACGCTCTACTTGTCCGTTTGCGCGCGATGATCCCGTAGCGATAAGATGAAGCTCGATATTTTTACTTTCACAAAACTCTTTGAATTCTTTACTCGCGAAACAACGTCCTTGGTCCGCTATAATGCGCGTTGGAGCACCAAAAAGGGCTACGCTGTTTTTAACCGCTCTGATACTACTTTTACTGTCAATATTGGTAGTATGGAATAAAAGAACGAACTTTGTAAATGCGTCTATTAAAACAAAAACGTACTCTCTTTTGTCATTCTTTCCGCTTAGCTTCCCCGTCGCGTATATGTGTATGGTATGCCAGGGAATCGGCACTTTTGGAATTGGATGAAGTTGCGCTTGAACTTTACCCGAATGAGGCTTTGCAACTTTGCATGTTACGCAATTCTCAATAAACTTTGTCACAAAACGAGCCATTCCATCGAACCAGTAATAATCGCATAATTTTTCTAAAGTTTTATCATATCCAAGGTGAATTAAAGATTCGCGAATATTATTTACTACTGACCATTTCAAAGCTCTAAGTAGGTACGATTGGAAGAAATTTTGTTTGGCTCTTTCTCTGAATTTGTAAAATTAGATCGAACTTCGTATGAACTAGTTAAGTTTTCATCCAACTGAGAACTATTTAAATCAGATAAGATTTAAAAAAAAAACTGAATCACGTTGCTGTTCTGCGTAAAGCCAGTTATTTGAAAGCTCCGCTAAGTCTACACGTTTTTGCTCTACTTTAGTAATTTCTGATTGATGGGGGACCGAGTCAAGTGGATTTCTAAGTGGGTTTCGTGAAAAGAAATCGGCATGAGCCATATACTTACCACTGTTGTATTTTACTTCAAGGTCAAATGATTGAAGATAAGCCCACCATCTGTGAACCCTTGGCGTTAAATCAACCTTTTTAAGGGAACACTTAAGAGAATTACAGTCGGTTACGACCGTAAACTTCTTACCGTGTAAGTATTGACGGAAATGCTTAACTGCGTTGACGACAGCAAGCGTTTCTAACTCGTATGAGTGGTATCGTGATTCAGCTGGCGATGTTCGCTTGCTGTAGTATGCAATCACGCACCGTTTGCAATCTACAATATGAAAAAGAATCCCGCCATAGCCTTCAGCACTCGCATCGGTATGTAACTCGACTGGGTACTTAACTGCAGGTACACTGCATGTATTTACAACAATATCTTCCGATAAAACAAATGCCGTTGCACTCATGGTCACACAGAAACCGTTACTCAAAATCTCACTACCTATCATGATATCGCTCTGCATATTAACGTCTGGCAAAACATATAACAAAATTTCCAATACATAGTAATCTATTTCAATTTTACATAAAATCTGTAGGGTGCTGACTGCTCTCACTGGCCCAATGCCTTTTAAATAAACAACTTCGTGTATTCGTTTTCCACTGAACTTTGTAGCAATGCTTTCTTTAATCAACGAACACTCAGCACCTGAATCATAGTGAAACATAAAACCCTCACCATTATGCTTCAGCATTCCCGTAGGCGACTCGACCACACATACGTTGACTCGCCGCTCGTTCTGAGTCGCACCGCCGCCGCCGCGGGCGCCTGCGCCGCCAGGGGTACCTGCGCCGCCGCTGCTGGCGCTGGGGCACCGGGTGGAAATGTGACCTGCCTCGCCACATTTGTAGCAGACTATGGTGCTGGATGGTGAATGTTTATGGTCCAACTTTGTTGATGGTGTGTTTGTTAATCTTAGGTTTATTCTTCTGTTTGCATCTCTTTTTGCACGGTATTCTGATTGTTTATGTCCGGATTTTCCGCAGGAAAAGCATTTCAGCAAACTTGACTGGGTCCTCTGTTGTTTTTCAGGTACATTGGTTGAATCTTGCTCTCTGTTCACTTTTCGTTTTAAATAGGATAACGCTTGCAACTCTTGTTGTAATTTCTGTCTTGATGTGATTTCAGTTGTAAAAGCAAGCCTTTGTGCACGAATATCAAACTGCGATACATGTGTGAGTACAGTCGACAGAGCCACTTGTTCTAAAGTCGCATTCTTCCAACTATTTAATAATGACGTCACCAAACGGCTCGAGTATGCGGCTAAGCTTTCGTTATCGCTCGGTTTATTATTGTTTAGATTTATGAGTGTGGCCGCTATAGTTTCGGTGCTCACGTATCGCGCTTTAAACAATTCTTTAAATTCGGTCCATGTTATTCCTGGGTAGGATATTTGTGATAGCCAGGTAGATGCGGATCCCTTTAAGGCCTTAGTGATCACCATAACAAGCTGACTGCCTTCTATTGGGTTATCACCAACACATAATTCTGTAGTGGAGCACCAAGACAAAGCATCTGAATCTAGTTTTTCGGGGTTAAATTCAGGCAAGGCTAAGTTAGTACTCACATTTGGGCTCTTCAATGTTTTAATCAGACTTTCCATTTGCTTGTTTTGCATTTCTAATAATAATCTCCATTTCATATCTTCATCAATGACACCACTGATATTTCTAATAGCCCGAGATGATCCCACTTCTGATGTCGTGACAGGACATCGAGGAGGGGTCATGCTTCCGTCCTCTGACATTGTTGTGGGCTGTTTGTGGATCTCAGGCAATTAAAAGATTATATCAGCTTCTTACACTTAGTTTATGTACACTTAGTTTATACAGTTACACAAATCACCATTAACAACTATTGTCCTAATTAATCTTGTCCATTAGAAATAATAATAATAGAAATACAATAATAAAACTTTGGATTAATGTCTGTGCGCACGCGTCTCATGAACGTGTGACAGTTCCTAGGGCGGAAGGGTGACTGGCGCTCCTGTTATTTCTAGCGCCCTCGACCTCCGGTCCTTAGACACCGTCATAGCGCACCGACTGCTTAGAGTACTTCAGTCGGCAACACTGTATTTCATGCGACATATATATAAAGACAAATACGGGCTTTTTATTTATATACAAAAAAGAGCTACCTCTTTTTCGTAGGAGGTATTCATCACACATTTCATGAACTATATTTTTTTTAAAATCGGGACCAATCAAATTTTGAGTCATCAATCAAGACCTGGCAAATATCTGGATGTATTTCTTTCGTTCACACATAAATTACTGGATGTATTTTAATTAAATTTAGAATGGAGAAGATAGCTTACCTTGGAATAGCACTTAGGCTACTATTTATAACGTACTTAATCATGTGTAAAGTCACAGAAACAGCTAGTGGAATATAATCCAATAACAACTTTATTTTATTACTTTTCTACTTCAGTGTACTCAGGCACAACACGTGTGAACCGGTTAGTGAGTAAAGTAAAGAAGGTCATCGATATGTATGAATCCGTCGCTTTTTAATAGTCATTCGAATTTGGTCGGATAACCAGCCGTTGTTTACATATTTTGGGTTTTTTGTTAATATTTACTTAATGCGAAACATTCCAAGCTGAATATTTTCACCATATATTTTTGACTAAAGGCACAAGATTTTGGTTTACACCTACACATCTGGGATTGAGCCGGTTCCTTGTATTTTGCCGTCAAAGTTATGACACCATCGTTTTGACTTTTAGCAAGATTATTCAAAAACGCATGCATTAACAGTTTTGAAACTTTGTATGGTTATTATTAGCGTCAAGAAGGAACGAATACAGTTTTCAGCGAACTTATACCTTCTCTCATTTAGGCGCTGCGATGTTTTTTCGGGTTTTCATAAAACCGCGATAAACTGAAAACTACAAATATTTTCATAAATCTAATTGGGGCACTAAGGGGCACACATTAAGAGCTACTCGTGTATGTTTATTCTATTGGGGCACATGCAATGGTTTTAGAGATATACGGTTCTGCAAAACGTTACTCCAGCAGGAAATGCAATATCTCGAAAACCTGAAGGGGCACAGATTTTATTTTTGGGGGCACATTTTGGCACACATATAAGCTATCTGGCCATGCACAATTTTTCTCTCTCCGATCAACAATTACGTCGGGGGCGTCGCGTAGGACCTCGGCGGCGAGGTCGGAACGATGGCGGTCTGTTTTTGTATACTGTACTGGTGGCCCTACTGCTCTCCTGGAGGAGGGTTATGGGGTCATCGGTGTCGGACAGGGCATGCCTTGGACGGCGGGTATGACTAATGCGGGAGGGGGTATATCTGGCAGCCTCGACAACCAGAGGGTTGCGATGTGAGGCCGCGGAGTCGAAGAAACGCTTGGAAATGCGCTTCATGAACTGACGGATAGTGGGGACTTTAAGATCGAGATGAAGGATCTTGTTCCGAACGAACCAAGGGGAGCCGGTTGCCCTACGGAGGAACCGGTTTTGGAGGGTCTGCATCCTATGGATGTGGTGGGGTTTCGAGTGTGCGAAAACCACGCTCGCGTAGGTCATGATTGGGCGAATGCACGCTGTGTAAATGCGCAATTTGCACTTGAGTGACAATTTGCTGCGTGCATTCAATAGGGAGTGGAGTCTACCGAGAGCGAAAGCGGCGCGCGAACGCGCCTGCCTTATGTGCTCACCGAAAGAGAGTTTATAGTCCAGTATGACACCCAAGTATTTGGCTCGCTTCTCCCAAGGGATAGGCTTGCCGAACATGGTGATCGGACGGGGAGGGGTGAGGTTGAGTCCCGGTTTCGAAAATAGAACCGCTTGACTCTTATCGGGATTGACTTCGATTCTCCACTTCCTAAACCAGTCACCGAGTTGGTTGACTGTGGTTTGGAGAGTGCGAGTTATCGCATCGGGGCTTACGCCGGTGTAGTAAATGGCCGTATCGTCTGCGAACAGAGCCAACTGAGCCCTTTTACTTTTGGGGATATCGCTGGTGAATAGCGTGAAAATGAGAGGGGCGAGCACGGAGCCCTGGGGGACTCCGGCGCGTATGGGACGGGGGAGGATAGCGCTCCTTCGATGCGGAATCGGAAGGTGCGGTTCGACAAATAGTCTTGCAAGATGAGCACGAGACGATCTGGCACTTTAAGTTTGTATAGCTTATATAATAAGCCATTGTGCCAGACTTTGTCGAACGCTTTCGCTATGTCGAAGAAAACAGTACCCGTCAACGAACCACGTTGGAAGCCAACGCTTATGTGTTCGATGATACGGTGGACCTGTTGGACGCACGAGTGTTGGGTTCGGAAACCGAACTGCTCGTTGGGAATGAGACCTTTTGTCTCGGCATAGTCTCTGAGACGCTTATAAATAAGCCTCTCATAGATTTTGCCGATGACATTGAGGAGACTGATGGGGCGGTAGCTGGAGGGAGCGGATTTAGGCTTGCCCGGCTTGGGAATACCGATGACAGTGGCCTGTTTCCACGCTTGGGGGAAGATGTTATTGCTCATGGCACCATTGAAGATGGTGGTCATTAGCATGATCAGGTGGGCAGGGAAAAGTTGGAACACCTTATTAGTCATTCCATCAGAACCGGGGGATTTACGGGGCTTAAGGCCCTTTATGAGCTCGTGCACTTCGTCGGGGGTGACGGGAGGCAGAGGGCACTCGGGGTCTTCTACGGGGGGGAGGAAGGCTCTCCTTTCGACTTCGGCGTCGACCTCAGAGAGGTGAGCTTGGTCTACAGGTTGAGAGCTGGGCGAACATTGGGCCTCAAGACTGTCGGCTAGGCACTCGGCCTTGTCGACATCATCGAAAGCGATGGTATTGTCTGGGCAGATCAGGGGGGAATAGGGGCTACTTCTCGGGATTTGAGTTTCCTCTGAAGCTCCCAGAATGCTAGGTGGATAGGCTAGAGCCTATCGCTATTCGCTCAACAACTTATCTCAGCCCGTTTCCCGATGCTCCGCTACACGTGTCCTTACAGCTCGCTGTAAGTAGCGCATATGGGATCGGTTCGCGTCGCAGGGAAAGTTGCTGTACGCACGGATAGCCGCGTTCTTCTCAGTCATCAGTTCACGTACATCGTCCGGCAACTTCCAGCGACGGTCGTCCGTCGCTGGAACTTCCCTTGAACAATCGTTTAGGACTGATTGTACGTGTCCAGTGAATGAGTCGATCGCAGCCGTCGTGTCAGCGATAGAGCCGAAGAGGTCGGGGATGGAGTCTAGGTGGGGGGACGTGTTGGATTTCAGGCGTTCGCTTACTTTCCTCCAGTCCGTTACCACTTTTGTGGAGGGGGGTTGGTCAGGGTCGGGGAGACCTACGCGAGGGGCTAGTTTTAGCACAACTGGTCGGTGGTCAGATGAAAGTTCGTGTATCACCTCTATAGAATCCAACCGTAGGTTGATATTCTTTATAAGTGATACATCGAGCATGTCAGGGGTGTGGTCAACCGCGTGGGGGACATGAGTGGGAGTCATCGGGGCGATGACATCGAAATTTAGAGGGGAACAGAGGTCGAACAAGTGTCTCCCTCGGGTAGAGATTCTGGTACTATTCCAGGCGTGATGTTTGGCTTTGAGATCCCCCGCTATGATAACGGAGTCACTCAGGCCGAGGAGAATGGTCAGGTCGTCAGTCAAGAGTTGGAAGTTCTCTGAAAGGTTCGTAGGGGGAGGTAGACCGATACCAATGTCCTGTCATGCCTAGCCGGCAAATGGAGACTTCTAGTCGCGAGAGGGGGGGCGGGTCCAAGGGGATGCAGTAAAGGGATGTTTTATAATAAATGAGGGTGCCACCCTTGTGACACCGAGTCCTGTCGTTTCGAACAACCCGATAGTTCGCTATCGACGGCGTTCGCATGTGGGGTTTTAGAAAGGTCTCCTGTAAGAGGAGGACATCGATCTGATGGTCGCGGAGGAAGGTAGAGATTTCGTCGCGCTGACCTTGGATGCCATTGGCATTGAAGTAACCTAACTTTAGGGATCGGGGTTTTAGCCGCGTGAGGATTCCGTTATCCATTAGTGGCATTGGGAGAGTTGACGAAGGACTGGAGCGCGTGCGTAATATCCGGGTACGCATTGTAAATGCATTGGATAGCGTAAAGGTTACCGGCATTTCTGGCGGCAACGATTTCGTTAGCCATTTGACGGGCGCGGGGGGTGAGGATGGCAGTGAAGGTGCCTGAGATCACGTTGAACGGATCCATGGGGTTGGGACCGACAGCCACGGGTGTGGTTGTGGAAGGAACGAGCGCGACTGGGGAGAGGGTAGCGGCTTTAGGAGCCGGGGGGTTGTTAGCGAGGGGCGCGGGTGCGCGCGCGAGCGCGGGCGCGTGTGCGCGAATACGGGGTTCCATCTGATGAGCGATGGGGGGAGGAGGGAGGGGGTTGGTTTCGCAACAGGGCCGGGAAGGCCTGTTGGTGCTGGGAGTAATTCCAAGCGTTGGGTCTCTGGGGACGCGTCCGTACGCTTCGTCAGCTTCGGCTTTGTTGCCTTAGGGGCTTTGGGGCAGCCACGGTAATTGGCTGGGTGCCCGGAGAGACCACACAGCACACAGCTAGGTGGTTCCGTGCAGAGGGTTCGGTTCTTGGGACGGGAGCACTCGGAAGTGCCATGCCCACCCAGGCACTTGACGCACCTGGGTGTGGCATGGCAATTCTTTTGCGAATGGCCATAAAGCTGACAGCGGTGACACTGGCCGACGATTCCAGTCTTACGGGGCTTATGGATATCGAATCCAGTGAGGTGGCAGAGGGACTTGATTTGAAATATGGGGTGGTGTCCTTCGACGGGGGGCCATACAACAAGGACCATGTTGTATGGCTCGCCGCCTCGGGCGCGGTGCATGCGGTACACCTCGGCTACAGGGATTCCTTGCGACACAAGTTCGTCTTTGAGGTCGGAGGTTGCGATCTCCTTGGGGATCCTACTAATGACCATGCGGGTCTGGCGGTCCTCGGGGAGGGAGTATGTGTGGAAGGACACACCTCGTGCTCTGAGGAGCTTTGTGAGTTCCCTATAGTCGTTTCACTTAGGGACCTGGACTTTAATGCCCTGCTCGGTTGCCCGGGCACTGGTGAAGCCGATCCTGAGATCGACGCACCATTTGGACACGTCAGTCCATTTGGACTTGTCCTGAATGAAGACAGGGGGGGGGGGTGGGGGTCTTTTTGGCGTTGCTCTCTAGGAAAGCTTTGACTACCGGGGGGGGGCTAATCGCGGGGGGGGGGGGGGTCGTGATGGCGACGACGGGGGTCGGATTCACAAGGGTGGGGAGGGGAGTGACCGTTTGGTCCCTCAGTTTGTTGGCCTGGGAGGAAGCGAAAGACTTCTTCCTTTTGGAGGAAGAGGTGACGGTCTGGAAACCGTCATCCTCGGAGGAGGAGTTGGTAAGGACTTCCGAGCCGGAGGAGTACGCGGAGACGGGGCGTCTGGTCGTAGTCCTTTGGTCAGTTTCCATCGGTACGGGGGGAGGGGGGCGGTTTGCACCGGGGAGGGGGCCTCTAGTGCATCGCTAAAGTTAGCGATGGCAGCTGAGTTGTCGGGAGGACAGGGGGTGGGGGGCTGCAGAGCAGCGAACTTGGCGCCATACTTGGCGATAAACTCGGGGTCCTTTAGGAGGACCTCCTTGAGAAAAGGTAATAAAATGGCATCCCCATAGTTGGGGACTGCGGGGGGCTACTTGCTTGGGGGGGATGGTGGAATGGAAGATTCCGGCCTAATAATCCCTATGCCTAACTCCCCGGGTGGGTGTTCGCGGGGATGAGTTACCCTCCCTGTCGGGTATAGAGTGGGAGGTGAGTACCTATGGTGAGCCTTAAGCTAGTAAACCCGTCGCCAGTCTTATTGTGCGAACGGGGCCCTGACAGTCTAGCGCGAAGGGTGTAGACACACCCTAAAGACACTAGGTGAGTAGCTGAGGCAGGAAAACTGTCACCAGAGCCGACTAGGAGATCCCCCAAGGCCGGTTAGCTCTGGGACCCGTCCAACTGATTGCCTCGCCCTGAAAGGGTTCGGCGGGTGTGTTGGGACAACACCCCACTCGGATCGTTAGCACCGTTAGGTATCCACCGAGGACCACGAAACTGTGGTTTTGCCCAGAAGGGGCCTAATGAAGCTACTCACACAATCGCGCACATAAAGAAATAATAACACTTTGCCTTGAAAAAGGTAGTTTTTGATTGATCAATAAATTCGATCAATTAATTAAAATAAATTCAATTAATCGACCGATGATCGGATGCAGCCGGGGCGGCTGCGAGGGCGCTACGAAATTCGCAGCGAGAAAATATTAAACAACGACAAAAATCACGGACGGGAGAGTGCGAGCACATAACCGTTCGCGACCAGTGCCGAATGTCTAATGTGTTTTTCGCTCGCCACAATGGCGTGCTTTTTATATCTCCCAGAATATAGGTACTTATAGCGGCGCATTTCTTTCGGTGTGGTAGCCTGATGACGCACAGTGGATCGTCCCCATACAAGAGGTGTGACATAGAATCAAAAAATGGAAAAGTATTTAATTAAAAAAAATATATATATACAGTTGCATTCCTCTATTAAAAAACAACAAAAATTGTTACTACGCTTTTTTTATTTGACCTGCACTTTCGGAGCGATTCGATGAAAACGGTTATTTTTGTATGGAAACGAACACAAAAATGTCTGTATCTCATGATTCCCTCCTTGTTTCAATTTGCGGTTTTCACTACACTTATTTACCCATTTTATGCCACATTTTCTTCAAGGACACATGGTGCCCCCAGAGTGCCCCTTCCGAGATATTTTGCCTATAGTAACTATCTTTGTTATTGTATTCCTGATGGAATGGAGGTACATTAAGTATACTTATTACTGATAATAAGTCATCACTAAGTAGTTCCTTAAATAACAGGTGCATTTGTGAGTACTTTAATGACTTATGAACGCTTTTGTTGCAATATAACAAAAGCGTTATTGAATCATTAAATAACGACTACCAGTACTGCTTAATCTAATTAGTTATTGTAATTACTATGTTAACAGCCCTTAAGCTCTGCATTGTGATTGGCTCATGTCTTCATTAGCATATCAAATTTATTGCTAGTTGCAAACTTGCTGCCCTATATATTTTAGTGTTTTTTGCAAATATAATTCAGATGTAATTATTATAACCTCTACCAAGTGTTGTCATTATGGCTTTCCGTGGATTTTCTATTTATCTAGATCTTTATGTTGCTCTTCGTAATCATAAAGATATTCGTGACTATAAAAATTTATTTAACACATTGAAGTCGAATAGTAACGTCCAGTTAAGTGAAAATGATGTGTCAGATCTAAAGAACTGATGTCGTCGATTTTGCTATCGGATTTACTCCAAATGGGTGCAATCAAGAAGGACAGTCGACAAGTTCATGGACAAGAACAGAGAGTGGTTAAGTTCAGATATCATTTGGCCAGATTTCTTTAAGGAAAATATTGTTCACACTGAAGAAGCTGAAAATGAGACAGAAGAGGTAATCAGTACATCAAAATCGGATGCATCAACTTCAACATCCCCAACACAAAACTCAAACGCGCGCGCGCGCGCCTTCATCTCCTCGCAAACGTTTTGAAGATTTATCGAGAAGACAGAAAAGAAGATGAATGTGTTGATGAAAATATTGCTAGTTGCAGTCGTCCAGATGAGCTTTTACATACTGTTGAAAGTGCACTTAAGTCTGCCGGAAAAAATGATGTGGCCAGAATAATGAAACATTTGCTGGGAAATCCTGAACACCTCTCAACAGTTTTGAATGTCCAGGAAACTAAACAGAATACTTTGCTTCGTGAAGTTCCTACTCACAAAGCACTTGCTCTTTACGTTTACATGCAGTTATCCAAGTGGCGTTACATCACACTTAGGGACTTTAGTTTTAAAGAAGGTCATACGAAATACCCAAGCTATTACATGTTAGTGAAAGAAAAACTTAAGTGTTACCCGGCAAAAGAAGACGTAACTGTGACTGATACTTCCGCAAAGATACGAATCCAAGCTGTCGCGACGTTTAGCTCGCGAAGTAAACAGGTAACAGAGTCAAATTAATATTGTTAGGGCGAATCGTGTACCAAACTAGTCATACATGACAGCATGAGGTGATCTGCTGGCAATACCGAACCCATTGAGAGATCACTATAAATAAAGAGTACTTATAGTTTATGGTCATGTCGTTTACGTAGTATCTCTATGTAATCTGTGGCGTTTGCCGCTAGATTTGGATTGCACCAAATCCATAGTATTTAATTCGATGGGTGTCTAGTGCAAAGTAAAAGTGATTTGTGTTTTGATGGAGGCGTCCAGTATGATGGCGGCTCATCTGAGACAAATATAAGCTAAGTGGTAGCACTAAGACAATAGTGTAGTGATTCCCCACCTAAATGTCTAGATTCTAAATTTCCTAACTTTCTAAAGGTTTCTGATGCTCTTGGAAGTCGGCTACATTAAGAGATCTTTCGATGATGAAACCTCGTGAGAATTGGACTAGGCGAAAGGCCATGATTAGTCTGTTAGGAGACCTTCGGTGCTGCAATACGAAGTCTCCCTAACACAATAAGACGTACTGTTGTATGTACAAAGAGGGTATAAGGTACATACAACAGAAGTTTAATAAGAGAAATAGTTCTGTGATGAACACAGTTATAGCAAGAGTTTAATTAGCAGACTTGGCTGCGGTTTCCTCTTTAATACCCAACAAACTACGATGACTTGTATCTCGTAGAGCATGTAACTGAATTAATCCTAGCAGATGTGTACGTGTGTAACATTCTGCGCTGTGGCTTTATACCTAAGACACCAGAAACGTTTATGTAATAAATTGCAATGTAATGAAGGGTCGGAATCAATTTAAATCTAACTACAGATGGCGAGCTGAATCATGGTACGAGTTAGTAAGAACTAAAGCCGATGAATGCGAAGCAAACCTCCCAAATATTGAAGATTCTTCTCGGAACAAACCCCAGGTACAGATAACTCTCCTGATAGAGAGACCATTCTCGTCGCGTCTTTCCGCTGCGTTGTCTCCTCCCTCCGGGACGGGGCGCGGCGAGCCTGGCCAGCTCGTGCGTGCCTGGTTCGGCGGAGGGATGGCGTGACGCGTCGCGGCGGAGAGGCGCGGCGACATGGTGGAGATGCTGGGATCCGAGAAGAAGAATCAACAAAAAAATTATATCAATAACTTAATACTGGTTGAATTAAAATTCAGAGTTCTTACTGGTGCTGCCATCTGTGATTGTTCCGTGTAAAGTTATCGTATCAAAGGTTGATGAAAATGTGCTAAAATGTTGACTAGGTTGTTACACGTTTTGCTGATATTTACCCTGATAATTTTGAATATTTCTCAATGTAATTATCATAAGAATAACTATCACAGGTAAACAAGTAAGTGTTGTTAGGCATTTGAGGAAATGGATCTGTGCGACAAATAATCTAGATGGCGTTACTTGTTGTTGAAATGAAATACAAGTTTTTGTTTATTTCTTTGTTTTGTGAAATAAACTAGGTGATGTTGTTTATTTATACGTTTTATGATGTATCTAAGGGATCCGATTATTTGTATTCATCAGGTTGCAAAGATACGACTCCACAAGTTGAAAACGATTTACTTAACAAAGTTTGCAACTTTGCAACACAAACCGGAAGCGGGGCAAACAGGATGGATGATTTGACAGAGACGATAAATTCTCTTTGCTATGTTTGTACCGTCTGTTCTCATTCTGTGCGAGCAAAAGGGTTTTCTTAGCTTTAGCGGTGGTTTCAAAGTTTAACGGTGCCAATGTTTGGGAGTACCAAATATCTACGGATTATTGATTTACCCCACGTCGGGAATAAAATAAGCGTGTTTGGATGAACAAAAGGGTCAGTACAGTTTAGATGTGTGTTGATTACAATTTCGAATTTGTGTTCACAGTAAAGTTCTGATACCCACTTTATGCAAAATTAGTAAATATTCTGACATCTAGATTTACGTGTAGTCAGTAAATCTCCCTTCTCTCTCGGCGATATAGCGTGCTGCGTGAGATTATAAGAAAACTATCAAAATGGATCGCCCATTAGAATTTAGAATATGACCAGCCATGTTAACAAATGAAGATCGATATTTAAACGTTAACGTCTTACGAAAACAAATTCAACGAATTTATCCGAGACAATACCAGCCAGTGTAAAAGACAGAACAAAAAAGGGTATCCTATGCACAGATTGTGCTACTACCTACGAGGCTTCACCATTTATATCTGTCTACATCTACATACAACAAAATTAAATAAAATTGTTTGGAGAAATAAGTAGGTACCTACGTGATAAAACTTGTGTACTTATCCTTCCAACCACTTCCAACAGGACCAGAATTGTTAGTCATTGGAGGTAATTGTCACCGAAAAGGGAAGTAATTAAACTACCTACAGCAAACAAATAGATTGAAGTCAAGTTAAAACTGAAGACGTCACATCTGAAGTGAGTAATTAGTCTTATATCTTGACATTGGATGAGTATCCATAACTATTAACTTATTTACAATAAATAAATGCTTGAGTGAACAACTTTCGCATGGCCACTTGGTCCCAGACTGACTAAGCCGGTACTAAGGACTTCGGCAGTAGACAATACATACTATGAATGAGTACTTCAGCCACACATGGCAAAGACAAACATTTGTCTAGGTTGGGATTCGATCCCACAAGCCCGAGTTCTGCAAACAGAAACGCTGCTGACTAGGCAGCGGTGTCATCAATACATACAAATAAATAATTTAAGAGAAATTATAAGGTCTTGTACTCTGTAAGTACATAGTAGTGTCTATTAGCTGAAGGCACACTGAATAAGAATGTTTCCTTACCGTGCCCATTATCTATTCTATGATTGATTATGTGCACTTGGTGATTGAATATTTATGTTAGGAGCGTTCAAAAGTATTAAGTGGCATTTATTTACCTGTACAGGGTGACCCAAAACACCTAAATAAATCTGAAAGGAAATGATTATTTCCATGATAGTGAACAAGTTTCCTGAAAGGGAAGTTGCATTTCCAAATTCTATTTCAGGAAAGTAATGAAAATTTTAAATACCATGTATGTATTGTGTGTGATCTAATGCAATTTTAATTATGGGTTTTTGCAATCAAATAAGCCATCAGAATTATTTCAGTAAATAATACAAACATCAATTTGATATTCCTTATTTATAAATAGGGGGTTATAATTAAAACATACTAAATCATGATTAAATTTGTATGACAATTAGAGCTGTACCTGTGATAGGGTAATATTATATTACAGGACGTCATTATGGAGGAAGCCATGCTCCTTATTCTTCGCGGCCTGTGTGATAAAATAAAAACTCTGTCCGAAAGTGCTCGTAATACAACTAGCAAACTCACTAATGAAATAAATGACTTAACCTTGCATGAAGGAAGAGTGGTATCCTCTAAACTTCATACCTGTCTCCAACGATTGGAGAGGGAATTAAACAATTATTTTCGACTCGTCAACGAACCACAAGTGGACGAGGTCTCTGCCATCTCTGCAATACAGCTGGAAGCTGAAGAAAACTGCTGCGAACTTAAAGTGAAAATTGAAGAATGTGAAAATTCAACGACTAATAGCAACAAGAACGAAGAACGTTTCTTATCAGGAAAACTTCCAAAGTTGGAGCTGCCACAGTTTGAAGGTAGCATTCTTGAATGGCACCAATTTTGGGATCAATTTAGTTCCAATATTCACAATCGGAACTTGCCAGACGTTGACAAGTTATTATATCTAAAGAATTCCTTAAAGGGGGAAGCTAAGGGAGTGATAGACGGGTTAGAGATAACAAATAAAAAATATTCCATAGCCATACAATCTTTGAAAGATAGATATGGGAAACAAACTCAAGTGGTTGATGCACACTATTCCTCACTCTACAATATAAAACCAGCAAACAAAACCGTATCAGATTGTCGAAGAGTTTTAACTGAAATCGAAAAACATTTGAGAGTTTTGGATTCAATGGGTGAAAATATTAACCATAACCACCTGAGGTTTATGGTAATGGAGAAATTTCCAGAAGATATAATTTATGAAATGAAATTGAAAATAAAACAAGAACCAATCGAAGAGATAAAGAAAATTTTGGAAATTATCATTTCAGCACGTGAAGACGCAAATAGACTAACGCAAGAGAAAAACCTAAATGAGAAAGAATATTACTGTACGGTTCACGTACAGGCAAATTGCTAACGCCGCGACCTACTTTTCGCTACTCGTTTTATTTACTTTTATAATTGTAATAAGTTAGTTGACCAATAGCTGCCGTAGCGCTATAACCGCGGATTAGCATCCAACGGAACTTACGTGTAACTTTTAACAGTAAACGGAATAATCGTGAAGTCTGTGGTTTTCGTCAACTCACATCCAACAACTCAACAATAAGTAACTGACTACCTCTGAGCCATACATAAAAGTGGTCCTTCGAGCCGGATATAACAGGTGCCTATTGTCTCTGTTAACGTTAGCGAATCGCTTATAGCTGGTGTCCCAGAAGAGCGGATCGCGTTAGTGGGGGCCGACGCACTTGATATCCAAAACTTGCGGAAACTTCGCAACTTTGGTGAACTACATAGTACCTGCGGTGATACAACTCTACCACACCAACGGTCAAACCAATAACTAATAACAATGGCTCAGAGTGGAATGGAACTAATGAGCCATCAAGAAGCTGTCTTCAGGGACTTGAAGCTTATTTGCACCAACTACAAGAAGGACAGTCCCACCAGGAAGAACTTGGCGTACCTGGAGGAGCGTCTTTCTCGGCTGAACAATAACTGGGAGAAGTTTGTTCGCAACCATCAACTACTGGAAGAGTCTGGACCAACAGACCTTCAATACTTCAACGACGACATTTTCAACAGTACGAAGAAGATGTATGAAGAAGTGCTGCAAGACATGTTAAAACGTAAATCGGAGTTGCCGTCTGCATCTACTAGTAAGACGGAACAACCACCTGCGACGCCTAAGCAACCTAAAGGACAATCGAAATTTACTTTCGACGATACCAAATTCCACATACCTCTTCGGGGAACAAGCGAGTCGACGGAAAAGCAACAAGATCTTTTGCGTCAACAATACTGCAACTTTAGAGCGTTCGAACGCACTGTGGAGAAGATAAACATAGCATTGGCGGTACCGATGGAAAAATGGGAATTGGAAGACAACTTAAGCACCCTAAAAACTAAATGGGAGCATATCGAAAAGGCAAATTGGGAACTAGAATACATACTACAAGATGAGGACTCAATTTATCAACAGAAATATAATACAGCGGAAAACCTTTATGATGACCTAAAAAGGAAACTACAACGCAACATCTGGAACAATGCACATTATGAGAAATCTACACCAAAAATTCAAATACCGGATTTTCATGGAAACTATAACCAGTGGTTGACTTTTAGAGACCTCTACCTCGAAAGTGTACACAACAATCCGACACTTTCGAGGGCTCAAAAAATGCAACACTTGAAAACAAAACTAAAAGGTGACGCGGAGACGCTGGTTCAGCATCTTGGCATCAGTGCTGAGAACTATGCATCTTGCTGGGAGATGCTGACCCACCGCTACGATAACAAACGGCTGTTATTCACATCATACATGAACACGCTCCTGAATCAACCTACTATTCAGCAAGCAACTGCTGCAAGCATACGGAAGCTTCACGACGTCATGATGGAGTGCTTGAACGGGCTCAAAAACATCGGGCTAGACACTACCAATTGGGATCCGATCGTGGTTCACCTATTGATTCAAAAACTAGATAGCGTTACGTATAACGAATATATAAAGGAGATCAAACATCCCAGGGAATTTCCCGACCTGGAAGAGTTCGCCGAGTTTTTGGAATCAAAATTCATGTCACTGGAAGCTCTGCAGGGAAATAGCCAAAAATTATCGTCATCGAACAAACCATGGAAATCGGAAAAGCAGCCTCATAAGGGATCAGAAAACCGGAATAACAACTACAAGAATAAATCACAGGGGTCATCGTACTTTAACAAGACACAAAACTCACCAAAAGCCTTCTTCACGACAGCAAAAACATGCCCAATATGCAAAACTAATCATGTTTTGATGAATTGCGAACAATTCTTGGCTATGAACACAAACAAACGGAATGACACAGTTTGTAACTTGCATATTTGTAAAAACTGCCTATTCAGCCACGGAGAAAAACAATGCAAATCACGAAAGACGTGTAAATTGTGTCATAAGGCACACCACACACTTATGCATGAAGCTGAAACTGAACTATCAAGTAACAAACAAGTGACAAGGGAGGAAAACCCATCGTCGACTCCTTCGACTTCCTATGGGGTCAACAACATAATGAACGAAGAAAAGGAAGTGTTGTTGACAACTTTACTTCTGAAAGTCAAAACAATTGATGGAAACTTCATCAACTTGAGAGGTCTACTTGACCAAGGCTCCCAATTGAGCCTAATAACGGAAAACGCGGCACAGCGCCTCCGATTACAGCGACGTAAAGTGAGCGCAGTTGTATCGGGTGTTGGAACCCTTAGCGGCAACTGCAAAGGGGCAATGAACTTAGAATGTCAGTCAATACATTCAGACTACAAATTCAACTTTGAAGCATTAATTATGAAAAAACTCATAAGCAACTTACCTACCGCATCGTTTTCAATCAGCAACTGGGATTATTTGGAAAATTTAAAACTAGCGGATCCACGGTTCAACCAGTCAGGCCCAATCGATCTACTCTTGGGTGCGGATATCTACTCAGAACTTATCCTAAACGGCGTCATCAGGAGTGATAGCAGATACCCAGTAGCTCAACAAACCAGAGTGGGCTGGATTCTATGCGGGAATGTAAAGACATTCAACTGCTTGGCGACACTTAACGATTTTGAAAACATGGCAAGATTTTGGGAAACTGAGGAAATTCCAGACAAGTCATCATCAACTTGTGAGGAACAACACTGTGAGGAATATTATAACGCAACTACCACAAGATTGGCGAATGGACAATATGTGGTACAAATGCCAATGAAGCCTGACTTCGAAACAAACTTAAAAAATGCAAGGTCACAAGCATTAGCACAGTTTCTTCAACTGGAAAGGAAAATGCTAAAAAACAAAGAACTCAGTTACGAGTACAAACGGTTTATGAACGAATACATCGCTATGGGACACATGAAACCTGTCACAGGAGAAAGTAGGGGCCAAGTCTACCTACCTCACCATGGCGTGTTAAGAGCTGAGTCCACTACAACAAAACTAAGAGTAGTGTTCAACGCGTCGTACAAGACAAAAGGAGACAGCAGTCTCAACGATCACATGTACTGCGGTCCGAACTTACAAAAGGATATACTGACACTACTAATTAATTGGAGAACGTACAGATACGTCTTTACGGCAGATGTAGAAAAACTTTATCGGTTCATCTGGCTGAACGAGAAACAACAACATCTGCAAACTATAATCTGGAGATCATCCCCTAACGAACCTCTACAAGATTGGCAGTTGGGCACAGTTACTTACGGAACAAAAAGTGCACCTTATCTGGCAATGCGCACTCTACATAAACTCGCAGAAGATGAAAAAGATACCTATCCGGAAGCAGGAAACGTCCTGAAAAACTATTTCTACATGGATGATTTGGTTTACGGGCAGGATACTATCGACGCATCGAAAACACTGGTCACGCAGCTAATTGAGTTGCAGAAAAAAGGAGGATTTAACTTGAGAAAATGGAAAACGAACGAATCGATTATCTTGGAAGACTTGCGAGATGATCAAAAGAGCCGCAATACGAACATCGACTTTAGCCCAGAACAAACAACAAACTCAAAAATGTTGGGCATGAGGTGGAATCAAGACAACGATAGCTTCACATACCAATGGGATCTACCAATCAAGAAAAAACTGACAAAACGCGTACTACTGAGCGAAATAAGCAAGCGATACGACCCACTTGGATTACTATCGCCACTTACAATAAAAACCAAACTTCTGTTCCAAAAAATCTGGATAAGCAAAATCAACTGGGATGAACGCTTACCCGACGAGCTCGCTACAGAATGGGAAACTATAAGAAAAGATATCCCGTTGCTATACAAACTTTCCATACCACGATGGTTACAATGTCAAGAAAACAACTTAGAGATACACGAGTTCTGCGACGCAAGCGAAAAAGCTTACGCGTGCGTCATTTATAGCCGAGTGACCAATCAAGCCGGTGAATACAAGACAACACTAATTACGGCAAAAACAAAGGTTGCACCAATCAGCAATAGGATAACTGTACCTAGAATGGAACTTTGCGGGGCCGTTTTACTAGCCAAACTGCTAGAAAAGGTTCAGAACACACTCTGCAATAAAAACCTATATTTAAGGTGCTGGAGCGACTCCAAGGTCGTTTTAGCCTGGTTGCAGGGCGATATAAACCGATGGGAGAAATATGTAGCTAACAGCGTGAAACACAAAAACAGCATTATCTCGGCAAACTGCTGGAACTATGTGAAGTCAGAAGAAAATCCCGCTGACTGTGGAACTCGAGGGCTCACACCTTTTCAACTTCTAGATTTTAAACTTTGGTGGAATGGACCAGATTGGTTAAAAACACACATGACAAAAATCCATCAAGACAATCACCTGACCTACTCAACAAACACTGAGCTGCAAAAAATAAAATGCTGCGCAGTCACATACAAGAATTGTGAAATAATTGATACATTACTGAATAAAAACAGTAATTATAAACGTGTAATACGAGTGCTTGGATGGATTTTACGACTAAGCAACATTCGTAAGCAAAAACGCACACTTAACTCAACCAATAACTTAGCTGACCGCGGTAACAAAAAGGAAGTTATGTGTTTGTCACCACAAGACATTATGGGAGCAACAGAATTGATTATCAAGAACGTTCAACAAGAAAACTATGGCGACGAAATTGAAGGTCTAAAGAAAAAACGACCAATATCAACAAAAAGCAACTTGTTGAAGTTAACCCCATTTCTTGACGACAGTGGAATACTGCGCGTGAAGGGGCGACTAGAATATTCAACTTTATCTCCCGAAGCTAAACATCCTATCATTCTTCCGGCTACAGGAAGATTGAAGGAGCTTATTATTCAAGAGGCTCATCGCGACACTCTCCACGGAGGAGCCCGGCTAACTTTGGCCCATTTACGTCAAAAATTTTGGGTCATTGGAGGTAGCAGAACAGTCAAGAAGGAGCTTCGACAATGCGTCCGATGTCATCGTTTCAAACCAAACCGAAACGTCCAACTGATGGCAGACTTGCCAAAGGAGCGTGTAACTCCATCAAGACCGTTCACAAACACGGGCGTCGACTATACCGGACATGTTGATGTGAAAATCAACAAAGGAAGAGGAATTAAAACTTGCAAGGCTTACATAGCAATTTTCATATGCATGGTGACGAAAGCTGTGCATTTGGAATTGGTGTCGGACCTGACGACGCAAACGTTCCTGGCTGCATTCAAAAGGATGTGTGCCCGCAGGGGTACACCCCGCCACGTATTCTCCGACAACGGAACGAATTTTGTGGGCGCAGCAAAACTGGTTCAACAGGAATTCGAACAACACAAAACGTTTAAGACTTCTGAATTCTTCGATGAGATGAGCCACTTACAAATTGAATGGGATTTCAATGCACCACTTTGGCCAACAGCTGGAGGCCTGTGGGAGGCTGCAGTCAAAGCCATGAAATATCACCTACATCGAGTGCTGGGGGAACAGAAGCTTACTTTCGAACAATTCACTACTTTACTAAATCAAATTGAAGCCTGTCTAAACTCTCGTCCGCTGTGCCCATTAACAGAGGATGTCGAAGACCTGGAATATCTAACTCCCGGTCACTTCCTCATTGGCGGCCCCCTACTGTCACTGCCACAAGAAGAGCAAGATTTTGCAGAGCACGATCTACGAAACCGATGGAGGCTTATTGAGCAAATGAATGTGCACATCTGGAAGCGGTGGTCGAACGAATATCTACATCAACTGCAAATCCGAAGCAAATGGCAGCACCCAAAAGAAAACCTGAAACAAGGAAGCTTAGTACTAGTAAAAGATGAGCACTTACCACCAGGCCGCTGGGCTATAGGAAGAGTCAAGGAACTACATCCAGGCGCCGATGGTCGAGTACGGGTTGTTACCTTGAAAACTAGGAAAGGGTCACTTAAACGACCAATTACGAAGCTTTCACCATTACCGCTGAAACTCGAAGAACCAAGAGTGAACGAAGAGGAAGAAAAAAGTACACCTAACCCAGAAACTAAAAAACGGGGAGGCACAACCAACCACAAGAACAATTGGCCGTCACTTGTTCTCCTATCCATACTAGCAATGACGGGATTTGCACAATCAGCGCCAACTAAAAATAACCTGAAGGTTACACCTATACCGAGCAATCATCCTATTTACTTCGATGAAGCTGGGAAAATACAACTAGTACATGACGAATGGACCCTATTGGTTTACTACAACTTAACGTCATACTGGCAAGCAACTGATCGGATCAATGATTATGTGAACCAAATAGATAAACTATGTCAAAGAATATCACACGAGTACACGCCTTGCGAAACAATTGTCGGACACCTACGTCATGAACTGAGTCACCTAGTCGACTACAACTCTATGCTGCTCACTCAACATGCAAGACCAAAACGAGGTTACTTTGATGGAGTTGGGAAATTAACTAGAACTCTTTTCGGAGTGCTCGACGCAGATTTTGCTGAAAAGTACGAAAGAGACATACAGAATCTACAATCAAATGATGACTACCTACTACAACTTATGAAAAACCAAACATTAATTGTAGAGGCTGAAAACAACATCATAAAAAGAAACACCGCCTTTATGGATAATCAATTCAAAACATTGCGCGTCTACATGAACCAAACTTGCAGCGAAATCACAAAAATAGTGAACAAGGCGCAAATGCTATTCACGATGAGTGACATAAATTCCGCTGCCGTGACGTCAACTCTGATTTTAAGTGATTTAAATCGTATATTGGAAATGCTGATAAATGCTCTCGCCAACATTTACAGAGGACATTTAGATACCCATCTATTTCCGGCTAACCAACTGATCGAACAGCTAAACATAATATCCGGAAGGTTGCCACAGGGATTGTCGTTACCTGTAAAGGATATTCAAAGGGATTTGAAAAATATCTATGACCTCATCCATGTGAAAGCTCGAATTACAAACAACTATATGTTATTTGAAATACACATCCCCTTGCTGAGCGATGAAGACTACACGATATATCGAGTCATACCAATACCGTTTCTTAGACAAGGACATTTAAAACTCGTACAACCAAGTTCAAGCTTCATCGCAATCAACTTTGTAAAAAACTCTTACATAACAATGGAAGACCAAGACATGCGCCAATGTACTGCATACGGAGAAGACGAATTTATTTGTGTCTCACGTAATCCTGTCTACAACATGCACGATAAAGACGCCCCATGTGAAGCCCAAGTCTTCAACCAACAAGAGTCTTTATCATGCGTCCTCGATAACGTAACATGCAAAGAAACCTGGACAAAGCTTCACAAATCGAACATGTGGCTATTTACATTGTGCGGAAAACAGCTGATGCGCGTCATATGTAACGATCAAGTTACGCCAGCGGTCATTGACGGGACTGGAGTGATTTCCTTGAAATCAAAGTGCTTACTGCAGAAAAAGGACGCCACAATATTTACACATAATCAGCTGGGAAGCACTTTTAACATGGAACCAGAGATAGACATACCAACCATAAATTCAACAATTAACAAAATCTTCGATCTCAGCTGGAAGAATGCAAAATTAAATATAACCGAACAAGAAACGCCAACTGTAGTAGAAATAAGAAAAATAGACCAGCAGTTGGAATACCAGAAAGACAGAGAAGTATTACCGAAGGCGTCTGACATGTCAAGTCACGACATCTATCTCTACTCGGTTACTTCTTTGTTGTTGGGAGGAATCGCTGTGCTTGCCCTCTATATTATCACTAAACGATGGTGCAAAACAAAGAAAGGCGTCAAAACACTCTCTGCCAAAACAGGAGTGACACCGAGAGGAAGGGATAACTTTGGAGCGGACATCGAGCTACAAGAAATACATTCGACAGCAGCGGAGCCCGTTTACAGCGAAGCAAGACAGCCGAAGAAAGTATTTCACTTTGAGGAATTAAACTGAGTGTTATACATATACTTTAACATTTATACTTTTACAGTTTTACTATTGTTTACTATTTAACTTTAATTATTTACTTTGTAATGGATGCTCATCCCACTTTTTCCTTGGGAGCATGTACGGTTCACGTACAGGCAAATTGCTAACGCCGCGACCTACTTTTCGCTACTCGATTTATTTACTTTTATAATTGTAATAAGTTAGTTGACCAATAGCTGCCGTAGCGCTATAACCGCGGATTAGCATCCAACGGAACTTACGTGTAACTTTTAACAGTAAACGGAATAATCGTGAAGTCTGTGGTTTTCGTCAACTCACATCCAACAACTCAACAATAAGTAACTGACTACCTCTGAGCCATACAATTACACTGTAAAGACACTTCACTCCACTGGGATGGGTGATCATACAAGTCAAAGGAGACAACAGAAAGGTAACAATGAGAACAAATAGGAAAGGGCTCGATACCACCCAACACAGAATAAGGGAATTACTTCCCAGAGGAACTATGGGATCAAGCAAAATTATGCAAGTTATCCTGGAAAAAACCAGGGAAAGGATATGCCACCTAGGAAGAAACCCAAACTTCATTGTATCTTCAGTAAAGAGTCACACTACAATGACGAATGTACTAAATTCAAGGAAATAAAGGAAAGAAATTCCCTATAAAAAAAATAGATACTACGGTTGTCTTAGAATAGGACATTCTTATGTAAAATGTAGAAATAAAAGGGAATGCTTTCATTGCAATAAATTAGGTCATAATCGTGCTTTATGTCCTATTAAATCCTCAAGTGTACACAAGGATAAGTTAACAATAACCAATGTCCTGTACACAAGAGATAAGGGACTCACCATTTTACAAACAGCGGTAGTTACTGCCAATAAAGTAGGAGAATTTTCTAAGGAACTTCCATGCAGAGTTCTATTAGACTCCGGAAGCCAAAGAACGTACATCACGCAGAAATCTGCAAGAGATCTTAATCTAAATTTTGAGGAAGAAAGTACACTGACTGTATTTACATTTGGATCAAAAACTCCTCAAGAAATAGACAGTCCTGTGGTTAGAGTGCAGTTAAGGACAAGAGCAGGTAAGACAATCACTATTTTTGCTAATGTGGTACCAGTGATATCACATAGTATCCCATATCCTCATCCAGACCTCAGCCATTGGAAAGATAAATCAGAACTAGCTGATGATGGTTCTCTACAGGACCAAGTGGATATTCTGATTGGCAATGATTATTACTTTTCACTTATCTCAGAACAGAAAATTAAACTAAAAGAGAACTTGTATATGGTACAGTCCGACCTCGGATGGATACTAAGTGGGAAATTGGATTCCAGTCCTATTCATGAACTATCGGTGGTGACATACTTCCAGTCTAATGTGGACATGTTATTCAACGAACCTGACCGGCCACTGATCGACACTAACATGAAGAGCTTATGGGAACTTGAATCAATTGGCATAACAGATTCTCCGAGGGAAAATCGAGAAGATGAGGCTGTAAAAGGGTTCAATGAAACCACTGAATATATAAATAATAGGTACTCCGTATCCTGGCCCTGGATTGAGTACCCTCCTGCTCTGAATTTGAATTTTGGATTGGCTTATGGTCGACTCGTCAGCTTATTGAAGCGGCTAGACACGTCCACCTTATTGGCATATGAAGACACATTGAAGAATCAAATGATGAAGGGAATAATTGAAGTTGCACCTGATTTGAGAAATCAAACAGTAGGACATCCAGTTCATTACCTTCCACACCATGGGGTAAAAGCACCTAGCAAGCCTATGAGAGTTGTCTATGACGCGTCATCTAAAACAAAAGACAATAAAAGTTTAAATCAATGCTTGTATTGTGGACCCATGATGTTGGAGAATTTGACTGGATTACTTATAAGGTTCAGATGTCACCCAATAGGTATATGTGCAGATGTCGAGAAGGCATTTTTACAGATAGCACTCAATGAACCAGATCGCGATGTAACTCGATTCCTATGGTTAAAGGATACAAAGAAACCTGCTACAGAAGATAATCTGCTTCACTTAAGATTTGCAAGAGTGCCATTTGGCGTTATATCAAGCCCATTTTTGCTCAATGCAACCATCAGATTACACTTACAAAGTTCAGATAATGAACAGGTTAAGAAATTAACTAAAGACATACGTTGATAACGTCGTCACCGGAGCAAAAACAGTGAAAGAAGCACTTCAACTTTACAAGAATTCTAAAGAAATATTTAACCAACTATCCATGAATCTTAGAGATTGGAGTTCTAACTCTGAAGAATTTATAAAACAAGTACCTGATTCTTGCCAAGAGGATAAGATCAAGGTTCTTGGACTAAACTGGAAACTGAAGGAAGACACGCTTCAACTAAAAGATAAGGTTGTTAGTGAACCAAAATTTACAAAAAGAGGTGTCTTAAGGGTCATAGCGTCAATCTATGATCCGTGTGGATTTGCTGTATCGTCACTGTTGTCAAACAAATTGTTCATACAAAATCTATGGAAGGAAAAGGTAAAATGGGATACACCATTTTCTCAGATATTAAAAACCGAGTGGTCAAAAGTATGTAATGAATTAGATGAGGTTCGAGACATATCTTTGCCCAGATCTTATTTCAGTGACGCTACTACAAGTACTTGTCAAATTCACTGCTTCACAGACTCTTCTTCGAAGGCCTATGCAGCTGTAATCTACATAGTTAACGGCAAGGAGGTAAAGTTTGTCCTAGGGAAATCAAGGCTAGTTCCTTTGAAGGATCAAGACAATTTGAAAATACCACGGTTGGAATTACTAGGCGTATTAATTGGAACTAGGCTGATCAAATATGTATCCCAATTTTTACAATTTGACATCACAAGTACAGCGCTATGGACTGATAGTCAAATTGTTATCGACTGGTACAAGTCGGACAAACTTCTCACACCGTTTGTAGCCAGAAGAATCGAAGAGATTAAAAGGAATAAAAACCTAATAATACGACATGTTCCATCAGATCTAAATCCAGCGGATGGTGCCACAAGACCATTCAGCTCTAAAGAAGATAGAGCAAGATGGCTGACTGGCCCCCAGTTTTTATTACAACATCCGGATTCTTGGCCGTCAGGAATCGAAGAAATTTCTTCTCTTTGTGCGGGGGAGGGTCTTCCGAAAGATTCACAAGAATATACAATGGATACAGAAAATACACTTGATGTGGAAAATCAAGAAGACAGTACAAGTAACCAAACTAAGATGGATGTAGACATAAGAGAAGAAAAGGGTGACAAAATTAAGCAGCTTAAGAAGCTACAAGCCAAACACTTTCCAAGAGAACTGGAAGGGAAAGAAACTAGCTTGAAGATTAATCTTGGATTATTTCTGGACGTAGACGGACTTTTACGTTGCAAAGGACGTTTAAAGAACACGGATTGGTCGTATGACCAACGTTATCCAATACTTATTCCAAAGGATTGTGATTACACTAACAAAATTATCACTCAGACTCATAGCGACAATCATCATGTAGGTGTTAACCATACCCTCGCTATAATTCGTCAAGCCTTTTGGATTCCACACGGAAAACGCCAAGTCCAGAAGGTTATAAGGAAATGTCCTAGATGCCAGAAACACGGAGGCGGACCGTTCAAGCTACCACCAACCCCTGCGTTACCCACTGAAAGAGTAAATTACACTTCACCGTTTAAATTTACAGGCCTTGACTACATGGGCCCTGTACTAATTAAACATAGAAATGAAACAAGTAAACGTTGGATAGCACTTTTCACTTGCCTAGCAGTCAGGGCGGTGCATTTAGAGGTTGTTCAAGATCTCACAGCAGAAGAAGGACTTCATGCTTTGAGAAAAATGATATCGACAAGAGGTGTGCCACAAATAATCACATCAGATAATGCTACAAATTTTAAGCTTATGTCAGAAATACTATCAAATTCTTATTGTACTAAAAACGAAATTCGTTGGAGGTTCAAACCCCAACTAGCTCCCTGGTTCGGGGGATTTTATGAACGATTAATTGGAATAGTGAAGAATTGTATGAGAAGAACATTGGAGAAGCACATGCTGACGGATAGTCAATTAGTTACATTAGTAAAAGAAATTGAAGCAACTGTTAATACAAGACCATTAACTTGTGTCGATTGTGAATTGGTACATATTTTAAAACCGTCTGATTTCTTAACTATGGGAAAATGCATAACAATGGAAGGTTCAACCGAAGACTTTTTAGTACAAGGCACTACGACAAAATCCGACCTTATCAAGGCTTGGAAAAGAGGTTTAGTTATCCTCAATGAATTTAAGGATATGTTCACAAATCGATATTTACAAAGTCTGCGTGAACGATATGGACATTCTGCCAAAGAACCTAGAATCACGGCAAAATTAATCCCGAAGGTAGGACGAATTGTGCAGATAAAGGGAGATAGTAAAACCTACTATATAATAATACTCCTAGTAGTTGTACCTCTGGCAAGGCACACATTCCTTTATGTAATTCGTAACATAAGTACGCATGCCAGGCCAGAAATACCTAGTGTGAACGCGACTTAGCGTGCGCTCTACGCCAAAATGGCCAGCTGTTGGTGCGTCGTGAAAGTCAACCATCACCTGCCTGCGTTCGTGCTCGGGCACCACTAAACAGCAGTCTTCACCATCGTCGGACTCCAAGCTGTACCTGTACAGAATACCGTCGGATATGGTGTATCCGCGGTCAGACCAAGGTCTCCCCCTAGAGGGTTCGTTGGACTCCACGTCCTCAATGATCCTACGTACCTCTGGGTCTAATAGCTGATTGTTGCGGATATCACCACTATTCCACTTCGGCATATCAATGATCGTCATACACAACTCACATTTATCCTGGTCCTGCGAGTAAACGGGTCGCGATAGCGTGTCTGCAACAACGTTTGATCGACCGGGTGTGTACCCTTTTTTTTTTTTTTTTTGTTCCGGGTTGGAAAATCCTCATGGATGACCCCAGCCTTGGGGGGGGCGGAGGGGTCTGTCAGACTCTTACTGACTAAAAACCACCCCGGTGTTCCATCTCACACCTGCGCCGGGGGTCGCGGGAACGTACGAATCTTCCGCAACCCCCGACTGGCCCGCCTCTGCGGGCGCCGTCCGGTCGAGCGGGGGGAGTGAACTGTTTGACTCCCCCCGCGACGTCTAAGAGGGGGCGCGTGGAACACTACGCGCCGCCGCCTCGGGTCCTGATGTATGGGGGGCGACAGACGTCCCCAAGTCCGTCGTCCCTGGACCCATTTAGGAGGGTTGGAAGAGGGCGTTGTCCGCCCTCCGCCGACGCCCGGTGCACCTGCTGCGGGCCGGGTGCGAGGATGAGATCTCTCGCTCCCTTTCCGCAGCCTCCTTCTGCGAAATCACCGTGTCGCGTTTCTATGAAAAATTGTGTAATTCCAAGATATGATTTACATAGCCACGATACAAAAAATATTTATTGTCATTAAATCATGTTCTCTATTTTTCCCTATATTCAAGGAGTACGAGTATTTGTTACGGCCAATCGCTAATTAATAATAACGAAAGTAATCGCTTGCCGTAACGATGCTTACGAACAATGCAAGTCTCTACATCTGAGATATCGTGCTAAATCGTACATTACCTTGATAAAACGGTGTCGGTACGCTAGCGAAGAGCGTAATCATAACAAATTCTCCTTGAATATAGGGAAAATTAGTGAACATGATTTAATGAAAATTAATTATTTCTTGAAAATTATAAAGTAGCTATGTAAACTATATCTTGGAAACAATATTTTTCATAGAAACTAATTAGTAGCAATAGCCATTTTAAAGAATTAAAATTACTTGTTAAATGTCTAAGCACATTTAAAATCTGCCTTCTTGCAACATTATTAACCTAATGCCAAACTTGTGAAATGGGAAGTGTCAATGTCAAGTCATTATTGTCTTGTTTATTTGTTGTCATTGCAATTTACTATGTATTTTCAATGATAAATACTAGCAGCGTTTTACCTTCAAACAAAACGCTTGTTGTGTCCGGATACTCATTCGGGGTCATATAAACATAATTTGAGTCTATACCCCATTTGAAATAAGATTAGAAATTTAAATAAACCTTTTTTACAGTCCGTTCAACCGATTTTGACTTCTATTCTGTAAGCATAAGGATGGCATTAAAAGCAAAAACGTGGTTACAATACCAACTGTTTACTGCAGCTGCCATTTGTCATGCCACCAACACAATAGAAGTCAAATCGGTTGAACGGACTGTAAAAAAGGTTTATTTAAATTTTTAATCTTATTTCAAATGGAGTATCGCATCTTCCGTTTCCGTGTCACATCTATGTAGGTATATGCAACTATCTCCTTCTTAACAGCACTATGATGACGTAATTTCCGCCCACGTTCACCAGGTGGCTGCAGCGAGCCAAATCGTGCATTGTGGCCTTAAAAACCTAAAACTTGAGAAACCAACTAAACCAGACTGTCTTTAAAATTATGACCCCGAATGAGTCTCCGGACACAACAAGCGTTTTGTTTGAAGGTAAAACGCTGCTATTGTGTCCTTCGGCCTCATTCGGGGTCATCTAAACATAATTTGAGGCTTTGTTGGTTATCGCCTGGTGAACGGGACCCCAATGTGTTGTAAAAGAAATCCATTATATTAGAACAAGAAATTATTACAAGCAATAAACGATGCACAAAAATAAATACAATTGCATTGCAATAAATTAATACTCAAACTCAAAACTCAAACTCAAAGCATTTATTTCAAATAAACCAATTACAGGCACTTTTGAATTGTCAAGGGGTCGGTCAGTCAGAAAGATGAAGCTAGTTACCCATTCCAAAGCGTAGTAGGTACCTATGGAGAAGAACGGGCAAGAAACTCCATGGACACTCTTTTAAATCAAAAAATGGTTACAAAATATTGATTACATCGTTCATGTTGAAATTATGCATGTGAGAACGATGCAGAACGTTAAAAGCGTCCGTAATAAAAAGACAAAAGCAATTCAAATATTAAATTAAATTAAATTAAAATAAGCCGTGGCAGCTAAGAAAGGACCAGTCCCCACTGACGGCGCCCGTTCACGAACATGACGCATGGATCAGCACCATTCAGCTCAACCATTTTGAAGGGAACTTAATGATCCAACACACACGCCACTACCAGCGAGACATTAGAGTGAGCATGACAAACTCTCAGCCGCCAGGGCACATTTAAGTCAATGAAAGAAAAACCTATTAAATGGTAGCTTTATAGTAGGTACATAGTACTCATACATGTGCTATGCAATTATACAATAATAAAACATTAAATTTATACAATGCAAAGATAAGTTTTAAAATCTTCAGCAGCTCCAACAGTAGTTTCAAATGCTAATCAATTATTTTATTCGCCCTTGTGGAGCAGGACCAGCGTTGAGCCAAGCATTTTTATCAGCGATGTAATCCCCCAACTTATAATATGCTTGGCTGCATAGTGTGCGTTTTATACAAGATTTGAATTTAGTTTCATTCAGTTGAAGAATATGGGGAGGTATTTTATTGTTACATTTTAAACAGTACCCCATGAAAGATGAGTCTACTTTAGCCAGCCTGAAACCTGGTTGAACTAATTGATCCCTATTTCTAGTGATATAATTGTGTCTTTCACCTCTTTTACTAAAAAGATGTAGATTTATCCTTACGTACATGATGTTTTCATACATATATTGACAAGGTACCGTCATGATGTTAATATCTTTAAACCGTTCCCTTAGAGAATCGCGCCTGCGGAGGCCATATATGGCTCGGATGGCTCTTTTCTGCAGAATAAAAATAGACTCGACGTCTGCAGCCCGTCCCCATAGTAAAATACCGTACGACATAATACTATGAAAGTAACTAAAATAGACTAGCCTCGCGGTACCTACATCAGTAAATTGACGGATTTTTCTCACAGCATATGCTGCTGAACTTAGCCGTCCTGCAAGGGATGTTAAATGAGGACCCCATTGAAGCCTTGAGTCAAGCGTGATGCCCAGGAAAACAGTTTTATCGACGAATTCTAGTTTCTCTAGATTTAATACTATCTATCTATTCGTACTTTTGACATTTGGTAAGGAAAATCTAATACACTTAGTTTTATTCCCATTTAATACTAAATTATTAGCAGTGAACCAATTTTGGATCTGCAGTAGGGCGTTATTTACGTCGTCAAGATTTGATGCACGTCTATTAATTTTAAAAATTAAAGAAGTATCGTCAGCAAATAACACCATTTGTGGTAGGGTTTTTAACAAATGGGGTAGATCATTAATATATACTAAAAAGAGGAAAGGACCCAATATCGAGCCTTGTGGTACACCCATTTTTACTTTTAGACCGAGTGAATTGACACCATTTATTTGAACTTGCTGTTGTCTATCATTTAAATAAGATTCTACTAAACTGAGAGCAAGTTTTCCAAGTCCGTAATGCTCAAGTTTCAAGATTAGGGTTTCGTGGTCGACGCAATCAAATGCCTTGGAGAGGTCACAAAAGATTCCTACAGCGTCTTGGGCTTCTTCCCACGCCGTAAATATGTGTTTTAATAAAGTGACACCGGCGTCAGTCGTACAACGTCCCTTGGTGAAACCATACTGTTGATCATGTAAGATTTTATTGGTGTTAAAATGATTGAGCATTTGATTCAGCATTACCTTTTCAAACACTTTGCTGAAAACCGGCAACACGGATACGGGTCTATAATTATTGGTGTCTTTACTATCCCCTGATTTGAAAAGTGGTATTACCTTACTGTATTTCATTAGATCCGGGAAGACTCCTTGATCATTCCCCATATATCTTCGGTTAGTTTAATCTTGATTTGCTTGAAAGCTTTTAATACTATTATGGGGTATATATGCTTGAATTTAAATTCAGTCGGGCAGGATGAAACGTTTGCTTTTAATATGTCAATAGAACGCGAGGGTGACGAGTTTAAGGTTTCAGTAGTTTTAAGTGGGATACTGGTAAAGAAATTTACAAATTCTTGAGCAACTTCTTTGTTAGTGCGTATGGGACCACGAGAAGTCTCGAGTTTGAAATCATTATTATGTCTTTTATTCCTGTTAGTTTCATTATTGATAATTTTCCAAACCGTCTTTATTTTATTATTGGCTGATTTGATCTTGTTGCTAATGTACAAGGCTTTAGGTCCCTTGCAGGTATTTTTAAAAGTTTTAGAGTAAGTAGCAACGTATTTATGAATAGTTTCAGAGTTAATATAAGGCTTAAGAGTGTGCATTCAATTTAGCGCAACTCAAAATCTACACGATCTATCGAATGGCACACACTGCGACACACTACAATGGTTTCTCTGTGTGCGTGAGCGCTGAGCCAAGTACGAATCATTTTGATACTTTTAATTATTTAGGATCTATTTAATGTTTTTTATTTTCTAATTGTTGAAATAAAACAAGCGAAGTTTAAAGTAAGTATTTAATTTATAATCGCACAGCTCTGATTGGCATTGAGCGACTTTTTCTTGGGTCGATCATCTCAGGCAACAGACATTTATTATAAAAGTCTAATAATTTTGGTTCCATTTTTGTTGTCCAAAATACGTCGTCCCTAGTTATTTTTGTGGTCTTCACTGCAAATTCTTGCCCTGTCCACACCGCAAACAGACAAAAATTTTTTTGACTGAAAATAAATGTTATTTTATTTGAAAAAACTTAAATGTCAAAATTAAAATCTACGTAATATGCACGGTCAACCGAACGTCAGACGTTACACTTAAGCTATGAAAATCGCCCTTACTGCTACGACATAAAAATGATATTGATTCTCACCTGATGTGGAGCTGACCTTGGATTTGAAAGTACCAGTCGTGGTTGGTATTACCTGACCCATCTATTTTCCAGAACTTAATTTTTTTTATTATTATGGCCTGTTCAACTTCTATGTTTCGCGCCGAATATGGACATTTCACTTCGACGATCCCTTCTTCGAACAGACCATCAGGTGAAGCTCCCAAGAAAAAATATTTTTCGTCAATGAAGAGTCCGCATTTTTGCACGACGATACCTTCTTGCTGCTCCAGTTGTTTGATAGCATTTTTTTCGTTGGTCTTTCCATATTCGATGGCTGTCACGCTGTTCAAAGAATAGGAGTAAACAAGAGACTTCACCAGTGGCGCAGAACTAATATTAGATCGCCTTTTGCAAACCTAAAAAAGCAATAAGTGCGAATAACATCAACATAAATCTTCAAAGATAGTTTTCGTATTTCAGATTAGAAACGTACCTTACTAAACGATGAAGCTGTTAACAGGCATCTTCTTAGCTCTAGCCATAATGCGCTTTCAGCTTGTAAAATTGTGTCTCTTTCTACCTCATGCCGCTTTTCTACCAGACCTTTTAAGTTTTCTAAAAACAATTTTTTTGCAGTTTCAAACTGCTCGGGCGTTAAATCCGGTTTTTGGCATCCCTCGCCATAGTCGTTTCTCTCATTCAGAAAATCAATTTTTTTTATGGCGTTCAAACTCAAACTCAACTCAAACTCAAAGCATTTATTTCAAATAAACCAATTACAGGCACTTTTGAATTGTCAAGGGGTCGGTCAGTCAGAAAGATGAAGCTAGTTACCCATTCCAAAGCGTAGTAGGTACCTATGGAGAAGAACGGGCAAGAAACTCCATGGACACTCTTTTAAATCAAAAAATGGTTACAAAATATTGATTACATCGTTCATGTTGAAATTATGCATGTGAGAACGATGCAGAACGTTAAAAGCGTCCGTAATAAAAAGACAAAAGCAATTCAAATATTAAATTAAATTAAAATAAGCCGTGGCAGCCAAGAAATGACCAGTCCCCACTGACGGCGCCCGTTCACGAACATGACGCATAGATCAGCACCATTCAGCTCAACCATTTTGAAGGGAACTTAATGATCCAACACACACGCCACCACCAGCGAGACATTAGAGTGAGCATGACAAACTCTCAGCCGCCAGGGCACATTCAAGTCAATGAAAGAAAAACCTATTAAATGGTAGCTTTATAGTAGGTGCATAGTACTCACACCTGTGCTATGCAATTATACAATACTAAAACATTGAATTTATACAATGCAAAGATAAGTTTTTAAAATCTTCAGCAGCTCCAACAGTAGTTTCAAATGCTAATCAATTATTTTATGCGCCCTTGTGGAGCAGGACCAGCGTTGAGCCAAGCATTTTTATCAGCGATGTAATCCCCCAACTTATAATATGCCTGGCTGCATAGTGTGCGTTTTATACAAGATTTGAATTTAGTTTCATTCAGTTGAAGAATATGGGGAGGTATTTTATTGAAACATTTTTGGTCGACTATTACGGTTGCGGTTTCTTCTACAACGTCTCAACTCCAGCAGCTTAATTGATTTTCTGGGGCTTTTTTCAAAGTTTGTTTTATACAAACTGTACTGCGCTTTACCGGTATTGAATGCTACAACTGCAGCGTGACACCGTGCTGTATAGGAATTTTTCAATGAAAAATTAATACGTTTGCCACCTACGTGCTTTGCAACAATACTGTTGAATTGTTCGGCTCTATTGTTATTCACATTATAAAGTAAGCTTTTTGAGTTGAGTGCGATTTGAATTGTGAGGACCATTAGTTTTTTGAACAGAGTTTTCGCCAAAGGAACCAGATTTTGCTCTTTTTTCTTTTCATCTGAACAATAATAGTCTTGACATGCGCTATGATCACCCAAAATATGCTTTGGGCTGTTAACTATATCATCCTTTAATTGTATTATTTTATCGGAATTGCTGGTGTTCTGAGCATTGCGAAAGCGAGCTGCAGATCTTACGGCTGTACGAAGTCGAGTAATTCGTTCATGTATTAATAACTTTCTTTCAGAAAGTGGAATAGACGTATCCTTTTGTAGGTGCATAAGTTTGCTACTGTAGTTTCTAAGCAGGTGGTTTGAACATTCAATTTTTTGCACTTGCACATTAGGATACGGCCTACTTTCCAATATTTTTTTATAGGTGCTTGCATCTCCATCTGCTATAAGAGTTTTATATATCAAGTTATGAGTGGTGACTGAAGTTTTAAATCCCTCAACTATGCTTGTTTGTTCCATACTCGTAGAAGCTCCTACATGATTTCTAGTGCATTGATGGATAGGTGGCGACTGCTTTTTTAATACAGATCGGGCGCATACTACACAATACTTATTTTTTACCTTCATAAATAAGACTTTCCCAGTTTTAAATCCAATAATTGCAGCTGCTCCAGATGCTGCGGCATAATTATTTCCATAGGATCTTTTAGAACAGCACGCATCAGCCACAACTGAGATCGCAGGAATTCCGTCAATAATATCTCCTCTTTCAATTGCTAGTTCGCCTTCTTCTTTAGCTGCCTGCTTCATACTGGTTTCTGCAGCAACTGCCCACCAATTAGATACGTCACTATGACACTTATTGTAGGTTTTTTGATTTAATTTTGGTAGGTTAAATATATATAGCTGTAAATAACTCATTTAAGTTAGTTCGTCCACAGCCAATCAACATTGCGCCAGTCAATGCAGCATGATTTAGAGTCATAACATCGGAGTCATCGGGTGTATTTTCACAAGAATTTATTTTAAATTTTTGGTTGCACATGTTACATTGGAAGTAGATCACCGACTCCAAACCAATAAGCTTTTTCTCTTATAATTTGCAAGTTGGTTATTGAACAACCTAAACCCGGATTGTGATCGGATAATGTTTTCATTTGGTCAAAAAAGTGATTGAAGTCAATAATTCTTCGACCTTCAATTCGAAATGGTAAACTGGTTGAAACATTTGGTTCCACACTCTAAAACAAATATAAAAAAATAAGTTATACATAAGGCTTACTGGAAAACAGATACTGTGTCATTTTGTTTTAATAGTTGTTTAAACAACGATTCTAACATTATTATCAATGAATGATACCTACAAATTCGAATTCTTCAATATCGTTCAGTTCCTCTTCAGTACTTTCCGTCGTTTTTTCCGGTATTACGAGATCTTCTATTAATGATGAGAAGATATCCTAAAACAAAGTATAAGGTTAGGTCGGGGAACTCAATATTATATTGCATGCATTACATAGCAATACCAGACAAAAATTTCAATTAGCTAGCAATTATTACTTACATGACCTGTATCATCATATTCATCATAGTTTAATGCATCATTGGATTTACTTGACTGTTCTTCAGTTGATTTTTTTTTTGGTCTGAAAAAATAAACCTACTCGTAAACTCGAATTCAAAATGTTTTTTATTCCAGAAAACCTTACAGACGCTTTTGAATAGTCATAATAAAATAAGTACATATCATGCGGGCGGAAGCCGCAAGTGCAAGCTAATAATTATAACATAAATATCCCAACCTTTTAGCTCTTGCCTTAGCCATATTTTCTAAATTTTTGCGTTTTTTCTTTCCTATAAATACCTTCGTTTTATTTCCCATTCCGTCTGAAACATAATTTTGTTGTGACTATTAAAATAATGTCATTCATCAAAAAAATATAGGCCGCCAATAACCAAGAAAACGATACCCACGACGAAAAATGTGAACATTTTCGCAGCCGCCATCTTGGATTTTTATTATGGCCAAATAAAAAATAAAAAACAAATTAGAAGATAGTCGCAAGTATGAACGCGTTTTTGCCTGACGATTTCTGCTAGTTTACGCCTAAGTTAAAGAAACTCGTTCCAAAATTTCAATTACCCTAATCTCCTACCAAAAACCGCTTAACGCGCCTAAAGAAGTTTTCACTTAATAAAATACTTACCAAATTACTTACGATTACACTATAAAATCTTATCGGTCATAAAAAATAAAATATTTTACTTACCAAAGTATTAAGATTTGATGATCACACTATAAGCTTGCACTATCCTTGTATAAGCACGGCAAAGGTCAACACGGGTCAGGCGGAGCGCTCAGCGACGTGTCCTCTCTCCGGAAGCGCTCGCGGCCGACTGAATTCAATCGATTCGCACGCAGTTTTTTTTTTTTTTTTTTTTCCTAATTGGCAGCTCGTAGTTGTGACCACTAAGGTCCTGGCTACTTAACCGGGCAAACCTGTGGGTGCCTTAAGCTACTAACTTAAAGCCTCCAGCCAGGGGCGAAAAATACTTAAAAATTAGGTGACCGCACGCTAAGGGCACCCCCTGTGGGGTACGAACCTCGGCTTAGGGCGTCACTGAGGGGAGGGCAGCAAGATGGGACAGGCTGGATCTAAATTATATTATTATTAACTGGGGAATTTAAAACTACAGGCTCAGCTACGGCGCGGGCTGGCGCGTCGTCGAGCAAGGGTCGGGGGGGGGGACAATTACGTCGGGGGCGTCGCGTAGGAGCTCGGCGGCGAGGTCGGAACGATGGCGGTCTGTGTTTGTGTACTGTACTGGTGGCCCTACTGCTCTCCTGGAGGAGGGTTATGGGGTCATCGGGGTCGGACAGGGCATGCCTTGGACGGCGGGTACGACTAATGCGGGAGGGGGCATATCTGGCAGCCTCGACAACCAGAGGGTTGCGATGTGAGGCCGCGGAGTCGAAGAAGCGCTTGGAAATGCGCTTCATGAACTGACGGATAGTGGGGATTTTAAGATCGAGATGGAGGATCTCGTTCCGAACGAACCAGGGGGAGCCGGTTGCCCTACGGAGGAACCGGTTTTGGAGGGTCTGCATCCTATGGATGTGGTGGGGTTTCGAGTGTGCAAAAACCACGCTCGCGTAAGTCATGATTGGTCGAATGCACGCTGTGTAAATGCGCAATTTGCACTTGAGTGACAATTTGCTGCGTGTATTCAATAGGGAGTGGAGTCTACCGAGAGCGAAAGCGGCGCGCGAACGCGCCTGCTTTATGTGCTCACCGAAAGAGAGTCTATGGTCTAGAGTGACACCCAAGTATTTGGCTCGCTTCTCCCAAGGGATAGGCTTGCCGAACATGGTGATCGGACGGGGAGGGGTGGGGTTGAGTCTCGGTTTCGAAAATAGAACCGCTTGACTCTTATCGAGATTGACTTCGATTCTCCACTTCCTAAACCGGTCACCGAGTTGGTTGACTGTGGTTTGGAGAGTGCGAGATTAAATGATGTAATGATTAAATGGCCGTATCGTCTGCGAACAGAGCCAACTGAGCCCTTTTACTTTTGGGGATATCGCTGGTGAAAAGCGTAAAAATGAGAGGGGCGAGCACGGAGCCCTGAGGGACTCCGGCGTGAATGGGACGGGGGGAGGATAGCGCTCCTTCGATGCGGAATCGGAAGGTGCGGTTCGACAAAAAGTCTCGCAGGATGAGCACGAGACGATCTGGCACTTTAAGTTGGTATAGCTTATATAATAAGCCATTGTGCCAGACTTTGTCGAACGCTTTCGCTATGTCGAAGAAAACAGTACCCGTCAACGTACCACGTTGGAAGCCGATACGGTGGACCTGTTGGACGCACGAGTGTTGGGTTCGGAAACTAAACTGCTCGTTGGGAATGAGACCTTTCGTCTCGGCATAGTCTCTGAGACGCTTATAAATAAGCCTCTCATAGATTTTGCCGATGACATTGAGGAGACTGATGGCGCGGTAGCTGGAGGGAGCGGATTTAGGCTTGCCCAGCTTGGGAATGCCGATGACAGTGGCCTGTTTCCACGCTTGGGGGAAGATGTTATTGCTCATGGCACCATTGAAGATGGTGGTCATTAGCATGATCAGGTGGGCAGGGAACAGTTGGAACACCTTATTGGTCATTCCATCAGAACCGGGGGCTTTACGGGGCTTAAGGCCCTTTATGAGCTCTTGCACTTCGTCGGGGGTGACGGGAGGCAGAGGGCATTCGGGGTCTTCTACGGGGGGGAGGGAGGCTCTCCTTTCGACTTCGGCGTCGACCTCAGAGAGGTGAGCTTGGTCTACAGGTTGAGAGCTGGGCGAACATTGGGCAGAGTTTTATAGTAGTTTTATAATATTTATAGAAAAATAATAGAGATAATTTAGTTGAAATTTTAAATTGTAAATTATAAAAAAGAAGTTCTTCTATTACAGTAAATATTAATTATATTCAATTAAGTAAAATATATTGGTAAAAAGAATTATTTTCTCAACTGTAATTTCAGAAAAATTTCACATTGTTTGGATTTTAATTTCATAAGTATGGAGTCTAAAACAAAAAATCCGTTTAACTAACTATTTCCTTAAGGATCTTAGCAGTTAGTTTAAAAAAATTGTTTGGCATATATGTCAGTAATTTCAGATATTTTTAGCTTCGAAATTGACACTGAAAGTGAAATCAAGAAAACTCCTGTTCAGTTATATTGATGGTATTCACAAACAATCTATTAATCGAAAAAACGGTCTAACTAACAAAATAGACAACAATATTTCCTAAAATTGCTATTAATTGATATGTTTGTAAGATAAGTAGTTGATGGATAATCTGGTTTGAAAAATCACGTTTTTGAGCCAAACAGCGCTCGGACCGCGCATACGCTCTTAAGGCCATACAGCTCAAATAATGTTTCCCTACTGTTCCTAATACCCTTAGATGCCCAGTCACTGAACAAAAAATTTGGGCAAATAGTTTTTGTTTTCTTTTTTAAAGTAATATTGAACTCTGTGCGCATTACCGAAAAGAATTCCTCATACAAGCCATTTACATTATTTATAATATGGCTCGGTATACTTAACTTACTAATTAAGTTATTATTAAATTTATTTAGATTGTTGGGTGTTATTTGTCTAGATTGTATCTGAATTTTTTGTAATGATGTGTTGGACTTGAAAGCAACGGTTTGACCGCTGTGATTAGAAGGGAGATAATTTACGATGGCTTTAACTAAGTAGTCGCAGCTACAAAAAACATTATCAATACATGTAGCAGAATTTTTAGTTATGCGGGTTGGTTCCGAAAACACATTTGACAAATTGAATGATTTAAAAAGACTTAATAATCGACTGCTATTTGAACTATTCTCTAAGATATTAATATTGAAGTCACCACAGATAATTAGCGATTTTTTACCAGTTGCGAGCTTTGCTAGAAGATCTTCCATTACTGACTCAAATATGGAGTAGTTTTGATAATTTGGGGGTCTGTAAACGCACACTAAAACATGCTTATCTAGCTCTACACAGGACAGTTCAATATTATGTTCTACCGACAGATCAACTATATCTTTACGAGTCTTAGATTTAATAGAATTTCTAACTAAGATTAGTGACTTACGAGACGAAGATTACTATAGTTAAAGTGTTAGAATAAATGACAAAAAATAGTACCTATCAATTCATTACAGAGTAAACAGAACATACATACCTTGAATCGATCATCATGTAATTTCTTTGTATAAACTTACCTTATTCTTGTAAAACTTATTATTATTCTCATAATTCAATCATCTTGTAGGATCATCAATATCACAAAATACTTTACCTATTATATTTAATCAGAGGTAATGAATTGGCTGAAAAAGATGAATCAAGGAGCTTCCCTGCGTTGGAATCACTTCCTTTCTGTAATGTTTTTTGAAAGTATTACCAGATCTCCAATTAGCTCGTGCTATTATCTCATCAAGAGGTTCGTTATCCAACCAACTCCGTGAAGCAACTGCCGAACGAAAACTACCTGGAGTAGCCTCAATTCCCGCTTCCCGCTACAACAGCCTTGTTGTCGCACTGCCGAAGCAGAGATGTGTGACGCAGAGACGGAGCGAATTCTATCAAACATTTTAGAATAGTTAACATCTCTTTGTGATTCCAATGAAGCCGCTCTTCAGCTCCTGGGTTCCGCTCTTCATTCCAAAAGCAATTGTAAGCTTGTACGCAAAATATTGAAAGATTTACCATGTTATTTTGAGACCAGGGCTAGGGCTTTTGCCTTGTGGAGACTTTGTAAAATAGCCAACCTTAAAACAGCCCTCTTAGCGTATCATGGTTACGTAGCTTCTAACATTAGATACGGCATTGTGATATGGGGGAATTTTGTTCTTATAAATAGGTATTTATAGCCCAAAAACAATTTATTCGTGCTCTTTGTGATGTGCCACCATTGACTTCATGTAAACCTCTTTTTAAAGATTTAAAAATATTAACTGTTCCCGGTATGTACATATTTGAATGCTGTAAATTTGTTAAAATGTACTCCGACTTATTTCAACGTCTTGGAGACACTGTTACGTTTAAGACAAGATATCCTGATAGATTAATTATTCCTCCAATGAAAAGCCATTTATATCACAGAAGTTGCTTTCCAATGGTTATAAGCATAGATAAACGATTAGTCTCGCTGCGCTCGACTAGATACCGCCGGAGTACTTGTCAATTGCGGCAAAAAATACTACGCCGAAATCGGCGTACCCGAGCCAGTCACACTGCAAGCTGTGTGTGACGTGTATGTGCCAAATGTTTTATTAAATTTTGGGCATAATCCGAAATAAAATGCTAGTTTGCGTAGTGAAACTGTATAAAAATAATACTACAAGGAATAAGAAGGACACTGGGATCACATACCTACCATCATTAAGTATCGAAACGTAACGAGAAAAAGACTAAATGTATGAGATTTCTGACACCTAACGTTAAACAGGTGAAAACCAATGTACTAGTAAATGGGACGGAATCGGATCTTGTGGACACCACTGTGTTCTTAGGTGTTACTTTGGACTCGAAGCTACAGTGGGGCCCAAATATAACCAAATTGTCGAAGCGGCTAAGCTCTGCAGCCTACGCGGTCTATAAAATCCGTCATTTGACTGATGTCGAAACAGCCCGATTAGTATATTTTAGTTATTTCCATAGTGTAATGTCGTACGGCATTTTGCTGTGGGGAAATGCAGCCGACATTCAGGCTATTTTTGTGCTGCAGAAACGAGCCATTCGAGCAATTTATAACCTTAGTTGTAGGCATTCACTGAGGGATAAATTTAAGGAAATAAACATAATGACTGTCGCATCTCAATATGTATATGAAAACCTTATTTATGTAAAAAAGAATATTAATCTATATTCTAAACACAGCGACATTCATAACATAAATACTAGATACAAAGATTTACTTATTGTGCCCTCGACTAGGCTCCAAAAAATTAGTAATTCATTTAAGTGCCAAAGTATACGTTTTTACAACAAACTCCCAAGTCTTGTTAAAGAACTGAGCCTCAATAAATTTAAATCATTTATTAAACAGAAACTCTGTCAAAAAGGTTTCTATAAAGTTAAAGATTACTTGGATGACAAAAAGGCTTGGGATTAATTAAGCTACTTCAATGTACCCCCAAGCAACAATCCATTTTATACTGTGATTATGTGTTTTGGAATTAATAATGTAATTTTTATTGAATTACATGACATAATATATTAAGATTTTTTGATGACATTTAAAGAGAAACCTGTCTGTGAATGTGAGTAGCATGCAGGCTAGATTAAATACATGATATTCATTTTAATATTGTGAATGTGAAGACTATGTGGGTCATTGTTGCTTTTTTTTTTTCTTTTCAGGTAGTTTTATCTTAGTCTGGCAGTTTGAGTAATTTTTGTGGCCTACCCAAATGTCCTTTCTTTGGTATTGTTCGTTGAATCGTTGAGCTCCTTAAGTTCTGAGTTGAGCTGCACGATTACTGACAAATGCGTGCACTGACTGGACAGGTCCACTCAATCTGTGTGGTTTTTCTTCAAAATACCATTTCAGACAAATCTACATGGTCTTCACATGATCTGACCAAGATTATGTCTGGACTTTAAAAGAGACTGTGACCTCTGAGTTTGTTTCGGCCTTTCTTCTCAGAGTAGTCAGATAGGAAACGCCGACCTCATCTAGTTTTAAAATATCATTGACGTGTAAAAGTGTTTGTACAAACCTATTTACTGAAATAAAATCATTTATCATTTATAATTTATAATTTCGAAATTTCAACATAAAATAACATGAACCCTAAACGCCATTCAGTGTTGCCGCGTATACAAGAATCAAGTTCCCCGTGAATGAGATTTTTATAATGTGAATTTATTGTTTTTGGATTTTATTATATAACCTATTTCATTTATCTGACCTAGTTATTATATATATACTTAACCCAGTTCTATAAATTATTTAATGTTTATTTTTGTAATCTGTACACATAAGGTGCAAAAAATTTTGCTGACACTATTTCAACGTGTGATGCTATCCATGAAACTAATCAACTTTCCGCAAGGAACATGGACCGAAGAATTAAAAAAAAAACCGTCTTGCCATAAACAATGCGCAATCAGCTGATTGATTTACTACGGGAAAACCAACTTTATTTTTCGTATTTCGACTCATGTTCCTGAAATGTAAACTTCGTGTCTGTACATGAAAAATATTTGCGAAAAACATATTCGAGAGGATGAAGGATACGTGAGAGAACACATTAGAATCATTTTTAATAATTAATTAATTATATTTTTTTTAATAATTTTTAATCTTCTAGTCATTGATATACATACCTACCTTCCATTTTTCTAAAGAAGAAACCTACACCTCATGTATACACAAATATATTTATACATTCGCTTTTAATTTATTGTTCATTTTTAAGTATTTTCTGAGCTACATTTATAACTTAACTAATAGACCACAGCATAAAATATCATTAACTCGGGTAACAGTTGAGCAGCTGGTAACACAATCTTCACGCACACTAGTTGTTAATGTCAACTGACAAAATGTCAAGTGGCGATGTCTTACACACACTACAATAATGAGTTGCCGCATTCACGGAGCTATTGTTATTGGATAGCGCGGTATCTAGTCGAGCGCAGCGAGACTAATCATTTATCTAAGGTTATAAGGATATTTAATAAACTACCAAAATCGTATAGAGAACTACCAATCAATCGATTTAAGGCGGCGATATTCAAATGGCTAATAGAAAAATCATTCTATTCTGTCAGTGAGTATGCGAGTATATAATAAACTTCAAAGATTGACACTGAAATTGACATCTTACTATTATAATTTGACAAATACTTGACATTTTAAATTGAATAACTATGATTTATGTACCAATTTTATTAACTTCATTAATGTAACAATAATTTTGTAATTTTGCATGCTAGTTCTAGCGAATTATTTTTAGAAACTGTTTAAAAAAAGCCGACCATCTGTATGTACTACAATTCTTGCAAATAAATATCATTTCATTTCATTTCATTTCAAAATATCATTTCATTTCATTTCATCTCAATGCCAAAAACTTAGTGATGAAATGATGACTCTATGAAACATGGTATCTGTACAATCTTGTGTTATTAGTAAACGATATTTTAGTTGCATGATTTATCGATAGATGGCGTTGTACATTTAGCACTCTCCGCTGAATCCCGGTGTCGAGATTCTCCTGAGAAACATGACCTCTTTGTTTATAGATAAATAAATTGTCCCCGCTTCGTAGAAGGAAGGACGCGTCATTATGCTGCCCATGGCGGGAAAGAACATCCTGAAGCCGGAGAGCTATCGGCCGATCACGCTGTTGCCGACGGTCTCCAAGGTGTTCGATGCACTCCTGCTGCGACATCTGCTCCCACACATCGCGCTGCGCCCAGAGCAGTTCGGGTTCCGGGCGGAGCACGACGCTCCAGCTGTCGAGGGTAGTGCACCACCTCGCAGCCGTGTTAAACAAGAAGGAATACTTGGTGGCAGTATTCCTCGACATGGAGAAGGCCTTCGAACGTGTGTGGCACGACGGCCTGGTATACAAGTTGGCCACTTCAGGCGCGCCCCGTCGCGTTGCCAAGGTGGTCTCTACTTTTCTCTCCAACAGGATCTTCAGGGTGGTGGTCGACGGAGCGCTGTCAGGCGCCCGCCCGGTGCTAGCGGGCGTGCCGCAAGGCAGCTGCGTGTCGCCGGTGTGTTACTCGCGTTACATCGACGACATCCCCACTACCCCCGAGTCGGCACTCGCGCTGTACGCTGACGACGCCGCGTACATTACTACCTCGCTAAATGCAAAGTACGCGGCCGTCAAGATGCAGCGCGCCCTCGATCTCCTTCCCGACTGGCTGGCGAAGTGGCGGCTGTCGGTGAACGTGGGTAAGACGCAGGCGATGGTTACCGGGTTTGCGCCCCTCCCACCACCCTTGAAGCTACAAGGAGTCGACATCGATTGGTCGCCCCGGGTCAAGTACTTGGGTGTGACCATCGACCGTCGGCTCACGATGGGGCCACATGTCCGCAAGGTCACCGCGCAGGGTAGGGTCGCCCGCAACCTGCTCCGCCCAGTGCTCTCGTCCCACATCCCGGCGCGCGTCAAGTTGGGCGTGTACAAAGCGTACGTGCGCCCAATCTTGACATACGCCGCCCCGGCATGGTTCGCCCTCACGAGCGAGTCGAGCCGAAAGCTGCTCCGCACGCAACAGAACCTTGCGCTGCGGTCCATTGTAGACGTCCGTCATCCTCGTTTCGTGAGGAACGATGTCATTGTCCGGGACCTCGGGATTGAGAGCCTGGATGAGTTTGTGCGGCGCCTCGCGACGGGAATGTTCGCGCGTGCCGACGCATCTGCTTGGCCCCATGTCAAGCAGATAGCGCCCTGGCATGCGCGCCTCCCCGACGCGAGACCCCTGCCCCGCGACCTGTTAGCGGACAACTGACCCCATCCACCGGACTGGACTCCCGAGTAAGCTGCACACAGGTTACACGCGGCTTACTCGATTCAACTGAACTCTACATTACCTACATGCATCCGTAGCGTAGCGTGTTCTAAGTTAATATAGGCACATTACGTCAGCGTACCACAGACACTCACGTCTATACTTGCGACTATACTACACGCGAAGGTGCCGCGCGGGCGGCGACTCGCGTAGACACTGAGCAGTGCTACACACACTACAATACCGCTCACATACTCACGACGACTCCTTAGCCCGGACCGTAACCGGCTAGCTCTGGAAGCAGGGCGGGCGGGGGTCGAACACCTTATTCTCTAGGAGCGTCGAGTCGGCACCTCTGTCGCTGTTCGTCCTCGTCGGAACTCCCCTGGGTAACCAAGGGTCTCACCTGGCGGGGACTGACCGCCGGGGTGTCGTGAAGAAAGCAGCGCTATGTATTAGCGCCGTGGCGCGCCTACAGAAAACACATAGCAACCACTCACATGGGCGCGTGTTACTATGCGCGCCCAACGGCCATCAGCCTTTGTTGCGCACCAAATGAGGGGCCCGTATTTACGGGTCCCATACATGACGCCGCGGCCGGGGGGCATAACGCCCTGGCACCGCTCGCAGCGCCCCCGCAAGGGATAAATTGTCTTCGTAAAAGTAAACATTGGCTTTTATTCATGGTCATTCGAACCGGATTATTTCGGATGCCGTGACTGATACACCGTGAGTTTTGGACAGTACGACAGTGGCGCCCCCTATTGGCGAAATTGACTGTTAAAGTGAAAAGTATTTGTGACAGTGCAAATCATTTGGACAAACTGCGAGTACTTTAAAACATTAGAAAAATTAGTGATTCATGCAAGAACATAAAGTGAAAAGAAAACTTAGTTATTTAGTTGGCTATCTTGCATGAATGGACTTATAAAATTTCCATTAAAAAGTGTGATTAGACGGGGAATCCATTCCCAATTTCGGCAAAGTGTTTACATACACTTAGAAGAATTTACCAAGATTTTGAACTTGTAAAAATTTTAAGAAGTTTCAATTCTGCAGTATTTGGGACTTGTAATTTAAACTAGTTCTAGAACATAAACAAATTATAAAAATGGATTCATTACTAAGAGTGCAAGTAGATATCAATAAAAAGATGGAAAGAGGATACATTAACTTCAAAAAGTCTCCTAAAGAAACGGTTACCGTTAGCTACGTGGAAACAAGGTTGGAATGTTTAGAGAAACAGTGGTCGATGTTTGAAGAGACTCATCGTAAAATAATATCCGAGGTTAAAAGGGAAGAATATGAAAAGTCAGAGTACAATTTAGGTGATATGTACAGTCAGTCGGAAGAATTATACATGGGTTACAAAGTTGAGTTAAAAGAACGTTTGAATAAGAAAACCACTTCTGATTGTGCGGAAGCCAGCAACCAGATAACTCAGAATGGCGTGAAATTGCCTAGAATAGCGATACCTACATTTTTGGGTCACTATTCTCAGTGGACAACATTTCGTGATCTCTTTCAAACATTAATACTCAAAAACCAATCATTGGATAATGTACAAAAATTGCATTACTTAAAAACTTATCTCACCGGCGAAGCTGAACAACTGTTGCGACACCTACCTATTACCAGTGATAACTATTTAACTAGTTGGAACATTTTAGAACATAGATTCAATAATAAGAAGTTTATAACGGATTGTATTTTCAAAAGATTCTTTAATCAAATATGTATAACTACTGAATCATCAAATTCTTTAAAAGAACTTTTTGATACAAGTAACGAATGCCTTAATGCTTTAAAAAATGAAGGTATTAATATCGAAAATTGGGATCTTATTGTTATTTACATATTGTGTTCTAAATTAGGTAATGAGTCTCGCAAACATTGGGAAGCTAAAATTTGTAATTCTATTAAGGAATTGCCTACTTTAAAAGATTTTTTAGATTTTGTTGAGCACAGATTTAGGTTGCTTGAATTTTTATGCACTAAAACACCAAAGAGCACTACCAAAAAGTCACATCATATTGTAAAAAATGCAAATAAGAATAACCCTTCTTTATGTACCTTTTGTTCAAATAATAATCATAAGATAGGAAATTGTAAAGATTTTGCTAAGGAAGAGTTGTCAGCACGACGTAATTTTGTCCAAAATTCAGGTTTGTGTTTCAATTGCTTAGGCGCAAATCACATGGTAACTTCGTGTCGTTTGCCCACAAGATGTAGAATTTGCAAAAAGAAACACCACTCGTTGCTGCATTCAAATAATAATAGCCAGTCAACTGATAACGGAGAACCAAACAAGCAATCAGTTGATAGTACCAATGTTGTTCAAACTGCAACAACATCAAAAGACGAGACCGAGGTAAGAAACATTACTACACACACAGTTGCTTTTCTAACACAAATTGTCAGGTTGTATTAGCAACAGCCTTGGTAAAGGCAGAAACTAACGCAGGGTCTTATATAACACTGAGGTCTCTAGTGGACCAGGGATCACAGGCATCCTTTATAACGGAGTCTGCAGTCCAATTACTTGGGCTTAAAAGAATTAAATGCAACAGTGTTATATCAGGACTGGGGGGTGAAGACAATGCTTCACTCAATTGTTAACATGTAGTTTATGTTAAACTACAATCTCTCCAGGATCCTGACTTTAATGTAAAAGTCAAAACATACGTACTTCGGAAGTTAACTTCATTTCTACCTGAAAGAAAAATTGTCTTTCCGCTGTGGCCCAACTTACCAGTTATGAAGTTAGCATATCCGAAGTTTAACATGCTAAACAAAATCGACTTATTGCTTGGTGCAGAAATCTATAGTCAAATTATAACTGAAGGATTGATTAGAGATCCACCAGGAACACCGATAACACAGAAAACCAGGCTGGGTTGGGTTTTATCTGGCAAAGTGGGTAGTGACAGTGAAACCAATACTTTGAGCTGCTTTGAGATTATTATCCTTAGAAAAACGTTTCTTAAAATCGCCGGATTTAAAAACTAAATACTCGGATGTTTTTTTAGAATATTTAAAACTCGGTCATATGCAAATAATATCTTCAAAAGAAATTGATAATCCAGAAGCAGTTTACTTACCTTATCATGAAGTAGTTAGGGACGATAAACCCACCACCAAATTCCGGATCGTATAGTCGCGATAACAATGGCATTTCACTGAACAGTAATCTTATGGTAGGTCCGACTTTACAAGATGATCTTAGGCACATTCATATGAGGTGGAGGCTTCATCCTATTTGCTTGGTAGCTGATATCGTAAAAATGTATCGACAGGTGAAGGTGACTGATCAAGATGCAGATTGTCAACGTTTAGTGTGGAGACCTGACTTTGGAATGGATATACAACATTTGCGTTTAGTACGAGTAACATTTGGGACTGCTTCAGCTCCATACCTGGCGGTAAGAGCGCTTCACCAAGTCGCTTATGATGAAGGTGCCCAATTCCCACTAGCATCTGAAAGAGTATTACGAGATTTCTACATGGATGATTTCATTTCTGGCTGTAGAAGTGTATCAGAAGGAAAACAAATATTCTCAGAAATGACTAAACTACTAAGCAAAGGAGGTTAAGGAAATAAGCGAAGAAAGCAGATTAATAAGAAGCAACCTAGAACTGTAAGAAACTGAAACAATTAAAATATTGGGAGTTACCTGGAACCGACGAACCGATGATTTCGAGTACTCCGTTCAGCTACTACCAATCTCGGAACCTGTAACAAAAAGGAAAGTAATATCTGATAATGCAAAGTTGTTTGACCCAATGGGTTGGATATCACCAGCAATCATAAAAGCTAAAATTATGATCCAAAAGCTTTGGCTTGCGGGAATTTAATGAGATGATAAACTACCACCTATAATATTAAATGAATGGATTACTTACCGTGCAGGGCTTGTTGAACTTACCAAATGTCGACTTCCACGATGGATTAATGTCAAGGAAAACAGCACCATAAAACTTCATGGGTTCAGCGACGCATCTAGTGAGGCTTATGCAGCTGTGATCTATATGCGTGTTGTTGATGATTCAGGCAACGTCTACGTTCATTTGGTAACTTCCAAAACCAAAGTAGCTCCAATTAAGCAAGTATCCATTCCAAGGCTTGAGTTGTGTGGAGCTGTCTTAATAGCTAAATTGTTACAGGAAGTCTCAGTGGTGATGAACGTTTCAAAAACTAACCTCCGTGCTTGGACTGACTCAACCGTGGTACTGGCTTGGTTAAGCAGCTACCCAACTCGTTGGAAAACGTTTATAGCCAATCGGGTGTCGGAGATTCTAAATACAGGGAGGCCCAGAGAGAAATGCACTTTTGAAAATTCAAGGAAAAAAAAAACTGTATACTTTTGTAGAACTTTATTTAATACAATTTAAAGAAAATTAAATGAAATTTATTTTTAAATTTACTTTTTAAAAATTACATCGTCCAAGTGATATCCTTGACGGTTACAGCATTCTTCCAATCTGGCATCAAAATATTGGAAAACTTTCGTTAGAGTTAACCTCGAAATGGATTCCATTTCTTGCCGAATGTTCAGCTTGAGTTGCTGCAGAGTTGTTGGATTATTAGAGTATACTCTGCTCTTAAGGTAACCCCACAAGAAGTCTGCTGGAGTGAGATCGGGCTTCTTGGTGGCCAGGAGATGTCACCCCTGGGTGAAATTAACTTTTGTGGGTACATGTCTCTTACCACCTCGATGCTCTCATTTGGTGTGTGACACATAGCCCCATCTTGCTGAAACCAAGTGCTCCTGTTATAGCCTCGCGATTCTTGCAGCTTTGGAATCAAAAAACTTCTCAGCATCGCAGTACAGCGCTCTGAATTGATGGTCACCGCTTGACTATGGTGGTCTCAAAAAAAAAATGGTCGGATGATTCCCCATTTCGCAATTGCAGCCCAAACTGTAACTTTCGGTGAGTGTAGCGGCTTCTGATGTTTCAATCGCGAATTTCTGCTGCCCAATACGTACAGTTCTGTTTATTTACAAATCCGTTCAGGTAAAAATAGGCTTCATCCGAAAACAGGATGTTATTGAAATGATTGAACTTATCGCGCATTTCATTTGCAAATCTCAATCTTGATTCGAAGTCTGCTGCCTTTAGTTCCTGTACTAACTGCATCTTATAAGGATGTAATTTCAAATCAAGCCGTAAAATTTGCTGCAATGTCAATCTAGACACTCCCAAAGTCGATGAACGTTGGCGCTCCGACATTCGTGGACTCGCGCGTACAGATTCTCGAACTCGCTGAATGTTTTCGTCGGTCCGGGATACTCTTTGGCGACCGCGAGGTAGCATTTTTTACGACGATGCTGTCCTTTCGAATCTTTCAATCCATTGCTTAATTAAATTAGTGCTACGACACTCATTGATGCGCCGCAATTCGAATTCAGCACGGTAAAGCCGTCGAACAGTCACATATGATCTAGCAATCTCATAAAATGCGCGGACACAAAACGCGCGCTGCTCTCCTGTGTAACGATTCATGGTGACAAAAATTACAAAGCCCGCACTACGCACTGCTACCGCTCCCGCGCCACGCCATTTTATTGTGCAAAAGTGCATTTCTCTCTGGGCCATCCTGTATATTAGACAGGAACCAATGGTCACACGTATCATGTCCTGATAACCCGGCAGATTGTGCGTCGCGGGGAATTAACCCGTCAGAGTTACCGATGTTTGAACTGTGGAAAACAGGACCATTATGGTTGAAACATAAAACTGAAATCTAGGATAAAAGACAAATACCAGACACTAATTTACAAGAAAAGACACAAAAGGTTTGTCATGTGACGCAGAATGATCAATTCCAGTTGTGGACTAAGTTCTCGTCTCTTCGTAAATTAGTTCGAGTTGTAGCATATTGCAAAAGATTTATCAAAAAGTTGAAAAACATACATGATCATAACTTACCTGTATGGTTAATTAATATAGAATTGAATGAAGCTCTTCATATTTGTGTGAAAAAGTGTCAAACAGTGAGTTTTCAGCAAGAGATAAAAGGTATTGAAGAAAAAAAGGTAGTACAAAAGAAAAGCAAACTTAGATCATTAAATCCATTCCTAGATGAGTCGGGCATCTTGAGAGTTGGTTGTTTTTTTTTTGCTCCTTTTAAACGATTTGTTGCCAGATGTGGCCGCTACGGTGATTTATTCAGCGATAACGGAACAAATTTTGTTGGTGCTGCTCGCGAACTCCGAAGTTTGTTCGCCCAAGAAACGTCAATCTTGACGATGGAAATCGCCGAGTGTTTGGCAAACAACGGCACTACATGGCGGCGGGTTATGGGAGGCTGGAATAAAGTCCACCAAACAGCATCTAAGACGCGTACTAGGGCCCGTATTAATAAACGTTCCTCAGCCCAAGAGGTCGCACTTGATGTCAACCTTGAGATCATGACCATATTAATAAACATAATAATTTGTGTACTTAAGTTACGCCTTGGATTTACGTTATCAGCCGAGTGATGGACTGATTAATAAACGAAACTCTACACTTAAGTATACAATAGGTGTGTTTACTCGAGATGCGTAAACCTGAGTGTAGGCAGTCCGTGACTTAGGCCCGTATTAATAAACGTTCCTCAGCCCAAGAGGTCGCACTTGATGACAACCTTGAGATCATGACCGTATTAATAAACATAATAATTTGTGTACTTAAGTTACGGCTTGGGTTTACGTTATCAGCCGAGTGATGGACTGATTAATAAACGGAACTCTACACTTAAGTATACAATAGGTGTGTGTATTCGAGATGCGTAAACCTGAGTGTAGGCAGTCCGTGACTTAAGGTCGTGATTAGTAGCGCGAAACACGGAGTTTAAAAATATTTTGGGTGAAATTAATTATTCCGATGAAATAGAGTACCTACTATGACGATATTTTATGACCGGATTTATGCTACAGCATCATTTCAGGTAGGTACCTCCGTCTACCTATGTAAATATTTTAAATACATTTATCATAAGTATAATAAAATTTATTAAATTACTATTTATAGGTATAACACAAAGCCATTAAGTCCACAAATGTACTTCTTTAGTTGTATAAAGTTTATTAAATAAATAAACTTTAAAAGTAGTAGGTACCATATAAATCCAATTAATCTGATTTTAAAACCCAATATATTTATAAACACACACACACAACACATAACATCACGCCTGTATTCCCCGAAGGGTTAGGCTGAGGTGTACCTATAGTACACCCTCATTTCGCCAGTTATGTTTAAGTCCCATGTAATAGGGGGCGAGCCTATTGCCATCAACCGGGCACAAATCCAGACTCCGAGCTCCGGGTTGCCGGGTGGCCAATATATTTATGTGACAATGTAATCTAATGAATTCATATTTCAGCTTGTTTATGGTGACCTAATACATTTATCACAACCTACAGCATCAAATATTAAAATTAAGAAAAACAAAACGTTTAAATTTATTTTATTTATTGGGAAATAAATACACATTTTTTTTTACAATTTAAGGCTTTCTTGGGTAGAAAACAACTTTATAACGTGATACAGCGCTATCTATTAAAGTTTTAACTAAATACAAGTATTTCAATAAATCTTACAACATAAAATAATGAAATGTGATGCATGTCATTCTAAACTTCGGTCAATGTGACGTAATCGTTCACGAAATCAAGCCATCAAGTACAGCGCATTGAGGAGCTGATCTTGGTAACTGAGATACTGTATTCATGTGTTTATTAATTAGCAATGATCTTGAGATGCTGATGTCGTAATAATGGCGTATCAAATGATTGCGCACTTGGGCACGTCATTGAGGAACGTTTATTAATACGGGCCTTAAGGTCTTGATTAGTAGCGCGAAACATGGAGTTTAAAAATATTTTGGTTGAAATTAATTATTACGATGAAATAGAGTACCTACTATGACGATATTTTATGACCGGTTTTATGCTACAGCATCATTTCAGGTAGGTACCTATCTACCTATGTAAATATTTTAAATAAATTTATCATAAGTATCATAAAATTTATTTAATTACTATTTATAGGTATAACACTAAGCCATTAAGTCCACAAATGTATTTCTTTAGTTGTATAAAGTTTAATAAATAAATAAACTTTAAAAGTAGATCCAATCCAAAAACAAAAAAAAAAAACAATAAAAAAAAAGAGTAAATCCAATTAATCTCATTTTAAAACCCAATATATTTATGTGAAAAAGTAATCTAATAAATTCATATTTCAGCTTGTTTATGGTGACCTAATACATTTATCACAACCAAAAACCATTAAAACCATTTATCAGCATCAAATATAAAAATTAAAAAAAAAACTTTTTTTATTTATTTTTTATTTTATTTGTTGGGAAATAAAAACACTTTTTTTTTTCAATTTAACGCTTTCTTGGGTAGAAAACAAATTTATAACGTGATACAGCGCTATCCATGAAAGTTTTAACAAAATACAAGTATTTCAATAAATCTTACAACATAAAATAATGAAACGTGATGCATGTCATTCTAAACTTCGGTCAATGGTCACATTACGATTTGATTTCGTGAACGATTACGTCAGTAATCGTTCACGAAATCAAGCCATCAAGTACAGCTCATTGAGGAGCTGATCTTGGTAACTGAGATACTGTATTCATGTGTTTATTAATTAGCAATGATCTTGAGATGCTGATATCGTAATAATGGCGTATCAAATGATTGCGCACTTGGGCACGTCATTGAGGAACGTTTATTAATACGGGCCTAGGTAATGCGACTGTTACATTTGAAGAGATTTCGACGCTATTGTACCAAGTAGAAGCTTGCCTTAACTCTCGACCACTATTACAAATAAGTACAAATTCGCAAGACCCAACACCCCTCACTCCAGGGCACTTTTTAATAGGTGAATCATTAATTCTAGTGCCGGAGCTTAATTACGAAACATTGTCTATTTTATCATTAAAACGTTGGCAATTAACACAAAAAATGCTGCAACAGTTTTGGCGTAGGTGGTCAAGTGAGTATTTAAGTCAATTTTTACATCGTTATAACGATGTAAAAATGACTTAAAAGTGGGCAAATAAAACTCCTGAACCCGAGATCGGAGATTTAGTTTTAGTAAAAGAGGATGGTCTCCCTCCAGCCAAATGGCTTTTAGGTAAAATCACGGCAAAACAATACATGTTTGGACTATATTACGAAAGTAGTCACTCTAAAATGTAAAGGTATCACATTAAAACGACCAGTAAATAAGCTGTATGTGCTACCTGTCGCTCAGTGAATAGATTTTTTGTTACTATTGTTAAAGATTCGTTAATGTTTTGAACTGAACTGTTGTAAACTGTTATTTTTTTTTTTGTTTAAGTGTGTTTTGTTCTTAGCCACCATGTCTTACTGACTTAAAGCTTTGTTTTAATTTTTTTTAAACTACATATACAGTCCATTTTTCGAATGTGGTTGGTTCATGGTGGGCGGGAACAATGGACATTCTGTCCATAGTGGGCGGAATGTACAATCTTGTGTTATTATTGTTATTAGTACTGTAAACCATATTTTGGTTGCATGATTTATCGATAGGTGGCGTTGTACATTTAGCATTCTCCGCTGAATCGCGGTGTCGAGATTCTCCTGAGAAACATGACCTCTTCGTTTATAGATAAATAAATTGTCGGACAACTGACCCCCTCCACCGGACTGGACTCCCGAGTAAGCTGCACACAGGTTACACGCGGCTTACTCGACTCAACTGAACTCTACACTACCTACACGCATCCGTTGCGTAGCGTGTTCTAAGTTAATATAGGCACGTTACGTCAGCGTACTACAGACACTAACGTCTATACATGCGACCATACTCACACGCGTAGACGCCGCGCGGGCGCACAGTGGATCGTCCCCATACAAGAGGTCGGACATAGAATAAAAAATTGAAAAAGTATTTAATTGAAAAAAATGAAACATACAGTTGCATTACTCTATTATGGAACTACAAAAAATGTTACTACAATTTTTTTATTTGACCAGTACTTTATGAGCAATTCGATGAAAACTGTTATTTTTCTATGGAAATGGTCACAAAAATGTCTGTATCTCATGATTCCCTCCTTGTTTCGATTTGCGGTTTTCACTACTGTTATTTACTCATTTTATGCCACATTTTCTTCAAGGACACATGGTGCCCCCAGCGACCCCCTTCCGAGATATTTTGCTTTTAGTAACTATACTTTTTATTGTATAACTGATGAAATGGAGGTACATTAAGTATATTCATTACTGAGAATAAGTCATCCCTAAGTAGTTCCTTAAATAACAGGTGCATTTGCGATTACTTTAATGACTTATGAACGCTTCTGTTGCCATACAACAAAAGCGTTAATGAGTCCTTAAGTAAAGATTACCAGTACTTGCTTAATCTAATTAGTTATTGTAATTACTATGTTAACAGCCCTTAATCTCTGCATTGTGATTGTCTAATGTCATCATTAGCTTATCAAATTCATTGCTAGTTGCCTACTTGCTGCCCTATATATTTGAGTGTGTTTAGCAAATGTAATTCAGTTGTAATTATAACTTCTATCAAGTGTTGTCATTATGGCTTTCCGTGGGTTTTCTACTTATCTACTACGTTGCTCTTCGTAATCATAAAGATCTTCGTGACTATGACAATTTATTTAACACATTGAAGTCGAGTACTAACGTCCAGTTAAGTGAAAGTGATGTGACGGACCTCAAGAACTGGTGTCGACGATTTTGCTATAGGGTTTACACCAAATGGGTGCAATCAAGAAGGACAGTCGACAGGTTCATTAACAAGAACGGAGAGTGGTTAAATTCCGATATCGTTTGGCCAGATTGCTTTAAAGAAAATGTTGTTGACACTGAAGAAGCAAATGAAAATGAGGCAGAATAGGTAGTCAGTCCATCAAAATCAGATGCATCAACTTCAACATATACATCTCCTCGCAAACGCTTTGAAGATTTATCGACTAGACACAAAAGAAGACGTGTTAATGAAAATGTTGCTAGTTGCAGTCGTCCGGATGAGCTTTTGCATACTGTTGAAAGTATACTTAAGTCTGCCGGAAAAAATGATATGGCCAGAATAATGAAAAATTTGCTGGAAAATCCTGAACACGTCTCAACAGTTTTAAATGTCCTGGAAACTAAGCAGAATCCTTCGCTTCGTGAAGTTCCTACTCACAAAGCACTTGCTCTTTACGTTTACTTGCAGTTATCCAAGTGACGTTACATCACACTTCAGGACTTTAGTTTAAAAGAAGGTCATGCGAAATACCCAAGCTACTACTTGTTAGTTAAAGAAAAGCTTAAATGCTACCCGGCAAAAGAAGACATAACTGTGACTGAAACTTCCGCAAAGATACGGATCCAAGCCCTCCTTGATCTCACAGTTAGGAGGCTGATCGATTCACTTGAATCAAATTTTGATGCTGGTGAACCACTTGTGCTTCACAGTAAATGGGGTTTTGATGGAGCTTCAAGTCATTTACCATCAAACGACAACAACAAGTGAACAAGACTTATCCAGTGTATTTATGGCAAGTCTTGTACCGCTTAAGTTAGTGACTTCTAGTGGAAGTATAGTGTGGCAGAATGATCGGCCATCGTCAACCACATATTGTCGCCCGATTTCATTTACATTTATGAAAGAAACGGAAGCGAATGTTAAGGCTGAAATGGAAATATTTGAGACCGAGATTCGTGAACTGAACCCGACTGATTGCGGCAATGCTACTGTTACTCACAATCTATGGCTAACCATGATTGATGGTAAGGTACATTCAATCATATCTGGTACATCGGCAGCAGTGTGTGATTTGTGCAAAGCTCGCCCAAGCGAAATGAATAACTTGGAAGAAGTGAGAGCTAAACCCGTGAATACAGATTTATACAAGCATGGATTTAGTCCATTGCATGCTTGGATTCGGTCTATGGAGTGTTTATTACACATTGCTTACAGAATGGACATAAAATCATGGCAAGCAAAAGGTGACGAAAATAAAAAAAAAGTTAAAGATAAGAAAGAAGCCATTCAAGAAGCTTTCCGAAGAAGCACAGGCTTACTTCTAGACGTTGTTAAGCAGGGTAGTGGCAATACAACACTGGAAATGCTGCAAGAAGGTTTTTTGCAAACCCTGAAACGACTGCGGAAATTACTAAATTAGACGTTAATTTAATTAGAAGACTCGCCGTTATTTTGCAATGCATTTCCTCAGGCGAAAAAATTCAAGTCCAAAAATTTAAATTATATTGTGATGAAACAGCAAATTTATTCGTGGAATTATATCCATGGTATAACATGCCAGCAAGTTTACACAAATTGCTGATTCATGGATCACAGATAGTGGACCACTTATCAGTAGTACCTATAGGTTTTTTGTCTGAAGAAGCATCTGAAGCAAGAAACAAGGATTTTCGTAAATTTAGAGAATATCATACACGAAAGCATAGTAGCATCGCCACTAATGAAGACATTCTTCATAATCTGCTATTATCTTCCAATCCTCTTCTCACCAGCTTACGACCGAAGATGACAAATAAAGCCAAAAAGTCTTCATTTAGTGAACTAGACGATTTACTCATAGTTGATCAGAGTGAATTGGAGTTCATTGACGTTTCAACTGATACACTTGCTGCATGTAGTGACGTTGAAGAAGATGATGACGATAATAATGATCATGATGTCGTTATTGATGAAGATGAAGAAAATATAGTTTAAGTCTTATAGTACCTAATATTATTATTAACAAGCAGTTTCTTTGTTAATTTCTTGTTTTTGTGTATTTTTTTTTTATTCTGTTCTTTTTTTGTTTTGTGTTATGCCACCCATCGGCCAATAAATGTTTTTTTTTTCTTTCTTTTCTATTGTTGTTAGTAACTAAATGGTCGTGTTAATTAATTAATTTCCTATTATAATTTAGTTCTTAGTAGTTGTTTATTTTTTTAGTTTGTTTTAGGGTAGATAGTTGTTTTATTTTTAAATTATTTTTACAGTGTTATATTATTTAAATAAAAAATATTTTTATACCTACATATTTTCTTATTGATCATAAAACTCTATTTCTTTTCGATGTGTTATTGTAAATTCGACTCAGTCATTACTATGCTAATGATGACATTATCCAATCACAATGCAGAGATTAAGGGCTGTTAACATAGTAATTACAATAACTAATTAGATTAAGCAAGTACTGGTAATCTTTACTTAAGGACTCATTAACGCTTTTGTTGTATGGCAACAGAAGCGTTCATAAGTCATTAAAGTAATCGCAAATGCACCTGTTATTTAAGGAACTACTTAGGGATGACTTATTCTCAGTAATGAATATACTTAATGTACCTCCATTTCATCAGTTATACAATAAAAAGTATAGTTACTAAAAGCAAAATATCTCGGAAGGGGGTCGCTGGGGGCACCATGTGTCCTTGAAGAAAATGTGGCATAAAATGGGTAAATAACAGTAGTGAAAACCGCAAATCGAAACAAGGAGGGAATCATGAGATACAGACATTTTTGTGACCATTTCCATAGAAAAATAACAGTTTTCATCGAATTGCTCATAAAGTACTGGTCAAATAAAAAAATTGTAGTAAAATTTTTTGTAGTTCCATAATAGAGTAATGCAACTGTATATTTCATTTTTTACAATTAAATACTTTTTCAATTTTTAATTCTATATCCGACCTCTTGTATGGGGACGATCCACTGTGGGGCGGCGACTCGCGTAGACACTGAGCGGTGTTACACACACTACAATATCGCTCACACACTCACGACGACTCCTTAGCCCGGACCGTAACCGGCTAGCTCTGGAAGCGGGGCGGGCGGGGATCGAACACCTAATTCTGTAGGAGCGTCGAGTCGGCACCTCTGCCGCTGGTCGTCCTCGCTGGGCCTCCTCTGGGTAACCAGGGGTCTCACCTGGCGGGGACTGACCGCCGAGGTGTCGTGAAGAAAGCGGCGCTATGTATTAGCGTCGTGGCGCGCCTACAGAAAACAAATAGCAATCACACACATGGGCACGCGTCGCAACACGTACCCAATCTGCCGTAGGCCACTGTAGCCGATACAATGAGGGGCCCGTATTTACGGGTCCCATATATGACGCCGCGGCCGGGGGGCATAACGCCCTGGCACCGCTCGCCACGCCCCCTTGCGGGGGCGTTGCGATTTCTCCAATGAATAAATTGTCGGATCAGCCAGTGGTCACAGAATACAGACGTTTTCTTTTAAATTATTGTTTTTAGTTCCGTGCGGACCGATTTTAAAATTGTTTTCCTTGTGTTTGCGTCAGTCCCAGCCGGCACTGATGCAAGCACAGGGGGAGCCACCGTGCAGCTCGGTGAGTACTCACCGCAGCGGTCGCGGCGACCATTCCCCGTAGTATGCCGAAGCCCGGCGTGCGCGTCTCGTCGGGTCGCGATGCCGGGACCCCGGAGTCCCGTCCGGTGTTGGACCGGGCGACGTCGATGCCGAACATCGGTGACGCGTCGTCCGGTGCGCCACCGGCCGGCTTCACCCGCAGAGGAGGGAGAGAGGAAGACGCCTCCAGAGGGAAGCCCTCCGCCCCATACCCATCCGCCCCGCCGCGTTCCGCCCGGTGCCGAGCCAGGCCCCGGGGCCTGCCGCGAGTGCAGCAGCAGGGGCGCCGCCCGCGCCTGTGCGCACCGCTGCACCCGCCGCGACACCGTTCGCGTCCGTGCACTCCGCTGCGCCCACCGCGCGCGCCGCCGCGCCGCAGCCACATCCCGCGCCCCTGCTGCGCACCCTACCAACATCATCCGCGCACCCCCGCGCACACCGTCGCGCCGCCGCCGCGTTTCGTGTCACCGCCCGCGCCCTCCGGGTTGCGCATGCGTCGACACCGAAGCGTACCCAAGCTGTGCCAGCTTCGCGCACCGCCACATCCGGCCCCCGCTTCTCGCTGGCGGGACCGGCGATGGCGGAGCAAGAGCGGCCAGCAAGTGCCGGATCGAGGACGTACCCGGCACGCATGACGGGTCAGGCGCCCGACTCACCGGCGCCGCCCCGAGCCTCAGCCTACGACTCGCCCGCCATGCTGTCGGCATGCTCCTCACGCGTGGGGTCGAGCATGTCGCTGGCATCAAATCAAATCAAATCATTTATTTTTGCAAACATGGGTAATTGGTACGTAAATGTTTTCTTAAAAAAGTAGTCCTCCATATTCTACCGTCTCATGGGCATGCAAATAATATTCAATTCCAATATTAAACAGAAATTCTATTGATACCGAATAAATGTCAAATCATTAGAATTACAAAAAAATCAAAAAACAGACTAATAGCAGTAGTAACATTTTTAAATTAATGTAAAAAAAATATAAGGTATGTCAAAGTATCAATCAGAACAAAGTGTCGGAATAGGAACATGTATGTCAATCATATTAACAGTTTATCAATCAGTGCAGAGCTTTATCATTAAGGAAGTCGTCGATTGTGTAATAACTTTTCTCAATTAATATTTGGTGTAGTGCCCTTTTAAATTTTATTACAATCATATTTTTTATCACATCAGGTACTTGATTGTAGATACGTGGGGCAATACCAAAAAAACTTTTCTGCATAAGTGTGGTTTTACATTTCACTTGACATAGTTTGTTTACATATTAAGTTCGTATCGGATTTTTTCGAACTGCTGACAGTTTTTCAAATAATTGTGGATTGTTTTTTACAAATAGAGCTATTTCCAAAATGTATAAAGAAGGAAAAGTTAAAATTTTTAAAGACTGAAAATAGGAAAGACAGCTATCTGTTGTTTTAAGACCGCACATTGACCTTATACATCGCTTTTGCGTCCTAAATACCAATTCCTTATCGGTAGACTGCCCCCAGAAAATAATGCCATACCGCAAAACTGAGGCAACCAGTCCATGGTACGCCGATAATAGAGCCTGACGGTTGACTTTTTTAGAGAGTTGATGGAGAGCATACGCGGATTTACTAAGTTCCTTGCACACAACTTCAACATGAGGTTTCCAAGTGAGTTTGCTGTCAATCACTATACCTAAAAACTTCGCCTGGCTCTCTTCCTCAATATTACAGCCTTGGTAGGCAATAGTAACATTTGGGTTTTCGGTGCGTTGATGAAATTGCATTATTTTCGTCTTGCTTAGGTTTATTACCAAATTATTATTACTTAACCAGTTAATTATGTCATGCAAACAAGTATTTATGTCCTGCTCGTAATTATCATGATTTGTACACTTGATTACAGCTGTACTGTCATCCGCAAAGAGAACCATTTTGTTTGGTGTTACTTTCGGGAGATCATTAATGTATATTAAAAAAAAGTCGCGGCCCCAGTACGCTACCCTGTGGAACACCATATTTTACATTTCTGGTCTAGATGTATATATGGTTTCTATTTTACTTTTCGGACAAATTCTAGAAATTTCTGTGTATTGTAGTCTATTACTTAGGTATGATTCTAGTAATTGAAGGATGTTCCCTCTTATACCGTAACTATGTAGCTTGTGTAGCAGAATTGTATGGTCCACATAGTCAAAGGCCTTGGTCATGTCAGTATAGATGGCACAGACTGGATTTCTCCTATCTACAGATGGCATGATGTTTGTTAATAGGTCGAAAAGTGCCATATCAGCGGTAGTATTCTTACGGAATCCCCTTTGTTCGTGACAAAATAATTGAAATTTTTCGAAATAAGTGTAAAGAGAGTTGTAGATAACTTTCTCAAAAATTTTGGAAAAAATGGGAATTTTCGCTATAGGCCTATAGTTTTTTAACTCTGTTTTGTCATCCTTTTTGTGTAACGGTTTTATTATAACTATTTTGAGCCTGTTTGGGAATATGCCATTAGCAATACACAAGTTAATTATATGCGCTAATGGAGGTGCTATCACTTCTTTAGTGAATTTTATGACTTTTGTAGAAACGCCATCATATCCAACAGTGTTCGTGTTTTTTAGGCTAGAAATTATTTTTATAATGTCATCAGTTGTAACAGGTTGCATGAACAGGGAATTCAATGTCTGATTGTTTAAATTAAAATTATTTAACGTGATGTCAGTTTTAGTATTATTTTCAATTTCGTCAATAAAATAATTATTAAATTCGATTGCAATGTCTGTGGGGTGTGTAGACGACATATTACCTCGATTTACGCACATGATCGAGTCCTGTGGCAAACACAGCTTAGTTTTATTTATTATTTGCCAGGTAGCCTTCGATTTGTTTTCAGCGGTGTTTATAATAGGCTAATTATTTTGCAGACGACTAACAACTTAAAGGGCTACTAACTATTTGCTACTAGAAATCATAGGCGAGGTACTATAAATAATGAAATGGTGACTAATATTAACAGTAGGATAGGATGCAAGAGCGAGCGAAGCGAGCTCGGGACTTGGGGCACTCTGACTCGGACTGGTTAGGTTAGAAGGGGATGGCGGGGTCTGAAAGACCCCGCCGTCCTCTTCGTGGTTATTTTTTTTAAACCGCCCAGAAGTAGGAGCCCCGCTACGCGGGGCTCCGTCGGCTACGCCTTATTATGCAAATCAGATAAAACCCAGGATAAACCAGGATTTATTTTTTGTCCAAAAATAAAAATTCTGAAATAGGAGGCCTCGCCAAAACAGAAACTCGATGCCAGTTTAAATTAAAACAAAGCTAACAACTGATTATTAAGCTGCTACTTTCTACTTAAAATTATTCTTCACTGTAGCTGCCAACCTACTATTTTTGCTACCGGCTTTAATTATTTTTTAATCCCAATTTCAGATTAATTTGTCGCCGCGTTAAATACATGCCTTTATAAAATGATTATTTTGTGCTCTTTGTGTTTTCTTGATAATTTTTCTATAAAGTTTTGTATAGTTTTTAAGAACTTTTTTATTCAATGAGTTCGAATTTAACCTATATGCCCAAAGCAACTGCCTTTGCTTTTTGCTACATATTTTTATTCCTCGTGATATCCATTTCGTTTCTTTATTGGTTTTTATGGTTATCATTTTTTGCGGAAAACATAATCTATAAAAAAGAGAAAAATCATCCATGAAATTATCAAAAGCTTTATTTGCGTCTTGTGCATCAAAAACTTGAACAAAAGATAAAAAGCTAAGATGTGTTTTAAAAATTATTAAATTATTCATGCTTATGTCCTGTTTTTTAGTTTTCCAATGCTGTAGTTTACATGTTTTTTTAATAGGTATTTTAATTATTTGAGATGTATGGTCCGAAAGAACCAGATCTACAACTTCAGCCTCTCAGTCTTTCCTATAGTTGTGTGCAAAGTTATCAATACAGGTGTGACTACTTAACCGTGTGGGAGTATAAAGAGCTAGTTTTAGATTGTACTTCATAAGAAAATATTCTAAGTCTAATGTGGCCTTGTTTCTTTTTAAAACATCAACATTAAAATCTCCACACAAGGCAACCTTTTTATTTGTTGAAATACAAACTTTTGTCAAAATATAATCCAATTTTTCATAAAATATTTCGTAATTAGGCTTAGGAATGCTGTATATACAAATAATAATAATTTTATGAGCCATTATCTCTACAGCACAGCATTCAAAAATCCCCGAAATTGATTGTTTCTATTTTTGATCCTACTCTAACGAAAATACACGCTCCTCCTCTCTTTGCATTTCTAGAGAAGAAAGCAGCTGGACAAAAATTGGCAATGTGTAATAAATCCTCATAACCAGTTTGTATGAAGTGCTCTGTGATACAAATAACATCTATAATTGTTCCTCTGTCAGATAATTCCACTAGCTTTACAGTCAGACTGTCTGCTTTATTCATCAGCCCAGCTATATTCTGATGTAGAATGGTAAGGTATTTAAAGAAAAAACTGAGAATTTACTTGTTGCGAATCTGCAGATAAACTATTTTTATTTTGCGGGAGGCAGCTAACTTTTAAGTGCGTAGTAGTCAGGTTGCTTAGGCCAACTATAAAGTCTCGCAAATCTGATACAACAGTCTTTAGACCAGAGTTGTTTAAAGTTCCATATTTTTTATTATAGGTTTCGTAATCATAAGGTAGATTGAGATTTGAGTCTAGTAAGCATGCATAATTACATGTATTTATATCTAAATAAAGAAGGTTATTAAACGTTTCTATACGGCTGTTAAACATTATATTGGAATCGGTCATATATTTAAAGGTGGGTAAGCAAATTATAAAGTTTGTGTGATTCAAGGGTAACAATTTTTCCCTCACAAACATGACAAGTTCTAAATAGTTATTCGTTTTGCGAGTCTTCCTGGCCAATATACATAACACAATAGTCCGAGTGCGTAAAGTTTTGTACTTTTCTTTCAATTTTGTCGAGAATTTGCCACAATCCACATGTAGATTTACGATAGTGACAGATTTCAAAGATACACAGATTAGTTCTTTCGGCAATTGTATAAAGTCTGTTTGACGTTTCGCTGCTTATTAGGCATATTTTGTGTTTCGTAGAAGGATGTTCATGCTCTACAGCTGTTCTGGTTTGTATGTTTTTATTTTTGTTAGATGGATTTACGCTGCTGCTAATGTTTTTAGTTGATTGCCTGACAGGTAACTGGGTGGTCTGAGTTTGTTTTGTCTTCATGTTTTTTTTAGGAGTCATTAATGTGGTCTTCGCTTTATGTTTTCCTAGACTGTTGACAATTTTTTTGTAGATGTAATTTTTTTTATTAAATTCTTCATTTAATTTCTTTAATTGTATGTTTCCTAATGATAATATCTCTATTTATTTATGAGCACTAGTAAGTTGAGATGTTAGTCTAGCAACCTCATCATTTAATATTTTTAATTGCGGAATGTCTTGGTCCTCAGATATATCAGGCAGACTGCTCGTCGTACTGTTCAAAGTTTGTGTTAATATACTATCGCTTCCGTCATCATTTGGTTCCGATCGTGTGCGCGTCCGCCGGAAAGTAATATTCTCCAAGAAATTCATTTTTTAAGTGGAATTAAGCTTTCAAAAATAACTTAACTTGCTGGAAGTGAGATTTGAACTTACGTCACGGTAATTCAATCGCTTTGGTATTATGGTTGTGCCACTAGGCCAGCCGGCGCTTAATAAGCTGGTCGAAATATTGGTGTTAGTGCGGCCGTTGTACGTATTTGTTATTGTTACGCTTGAGATTTTTTAATTTACTTTACGCTCAATAGATGTCTCTAAACACAATTCTAATTCAGTAGTCGTTCTTTCTGTGGCAACAATGTTTAGTTAGACTTTAGAGGTTCGTTACAATTATCTTGGTTTTTGAAATATGACATAAGATGGCGTTGTCGTCAATCCGTTTCAAATAAAAAACGACTTCTTATTGTTACTTATTTTTGTATCACTTAAATCCGCGTATTTTTGAAAGGTATTCAAGTCGACGTCCAAACTATTGAGTCAGGTTGTCACAATATGTTATATTACGTAAACAAACTTAGGAACGTCTAGTTCCATAAATATTCAAGTCACTGTATGTTTCAACTAATTTCACAATTTTTATAGTTGTTAGCGCACTTTACCTATTGATAACACTGTCACAGTTAGTTTATATGACTAGCTTCACTTTGATGTGCATTACATAGTTCGTACTTGAGTTTAACTATTTTTTCAAGTTTTATCAATAGGAGCACGACTCACTGTTCGCAGCTGTCCAAATCGGCGGGCTCGGCCGCGTCCGGACGCGGAGACGTGTCTAGGGATACGACGCCGCAACCCGGACGACGGCCCACCGTGGGAGGAGCCGACGCCGACGCCGACGCCCCGATGTTGTCGCCGGCGTCACCGACGCTGTCACTGGGGTTCGACTACGAGTTTCAGCTCGAGCCTAGACCCCAGCGGCAGCGCCGCAGGAGGAGCTACGATGATGCGGCCGATGGGGATGCGAAGCGGCCTTGCCCTGACCCGCCGCGGCCACAGCGCGACAGTGCGCCGCGGGGTCGGGGTACGCCAGCGTCGCCCACTTTCGCTGACGCGGCGCGCCGCTCGCTCCCCGCATCACCCACACCCGCAACTGCAGGGGTAAGTACCGCAGATGTACCCCCCCTGCCCCCTCTACATCTACCGCACCCCCTGTTGCCCCCCCGGGCGCCCCGAGGGCTCCGGGGAAAACCGACAACAAGAAGAAGCTGCGCTATCCTCCGCTGGTGGTGGAGAAGCTGCCCAACTGGGCCGCTCACTTCCGGGTCATCAGCGCCAAACTGGGCCGGCCTCCTAACGCTCGTCCATACGGGGGTGGAGTTCGCTTCACCCCAGACAGCGAGGAGGAATATAGGTTGGTCCAGAGATACCTGGTTGCCGCCTGGAAAAGGACAGCGGCGTTTCGTGGTTCGCCTATTCGCTGCCGGCGGACAAGAACATGAAAATCGCCATAAGAGGACTCCTAGCTGACACGGACCCTACGGAGATCGAGGAGGAGCTGCGGGCGTTGGGGTACCAGCCGGAGTATGTGCGCCATATCAAGGGCGCACAAGGACGACCCGGCTGTGTATTCCAAGCCATTTTAAAGAAAACCCCCGACGTCCGGACCATATATGACACCACCATATTCATGTATATGCGTGGTGTCAAGATTGAGGCTTGGCGTGGCAAACGTGGGCCCGCCCAGTGCCACCGGTGCCAGCGATTTAGACACAGCTCGCACCAGTGCCACCGACCGCTCGCTTGCGTGCGATGCGGGGGCGAGCACGCGGCACGAGATTGCCCGCGCCCGCGAGAGGAGCCGGCCACATATTTTATTTTTTTTGTTCTGGTGTGCAAAATCCTCATGGATGTCCTCCGTCCTGGGGGGGCGGAGGGGTCTGTCAGACTCTTACTGACTAAATACCACCCCGGTGTTCCCTTCCCACACTTGCACCGGGGATCATGGGAACTTGTGCGCCTTCCACGATCCCCGGCTAGTGCCGGCCCGCCTCTGCGGGTCTCCTCAAGTCCGCGGGGGGAGTGAGGTGTAAAACTCCCCCCGCGACGTCCAATAGGGGTGCGCGTGGAACACTACGCGCCGCCGCCTCGGGTCCTGTTATATGAGGGGCGGCGGACAACCCCAGGTCCGCCGTCCCTCTGGACCCGTTTATGGGGGCTGGAAGAGGGCCTTGTCCGCCCTCCGCCGACGCCTGGTACGTCTGCTGCGGATCGGGAGAGTGGCCTCGACCTCTCTCAACCTTTCCGTAGCCTCCTTCTGTGAAATGACGGTTTCACAGAAGGAGATCACCGCATCCCACGACTCGGCGCTCCCGACCATCGAACAAGCGACGGCCGGAAGCGACAAGTCGGCTCCAACTACAGACACGAGGGCACGGCGCGGTTCCTCCCATGCGGCAGACTCTGCCAGCGTATGCCACGCCGTGTCCTCCGAACAGTTGACGCAGTGATGACACCGAGCATCCGGGTCCCTGTTTATGCAACTCAGGTACTTCCCAAAGCAACCATGCCCCGAGAGCACCTGAGTCGCCCTAAACGACAGGGAGCCGTGCCTCCTCCCGAGCCATTCGTTGAGACCAGCGGTAGGGCGTGAGAGCCTGTCCCGCCACTCCGTCACCAGGACCTCGCGGAGCTGCGACCGACGCAGCTCGATCTCTCGCTGCATCGGTCCACCAGCCCGCGACCGCACCTCCTCGCGCCACCGGTACAGAGACGCGAGGGCTCTCGCCTCTAGGTCCCAAGGCGGAGATCCGGCCAGTGCACAAGCCGCCTCGTAGGAGATCGTGCGATACCCCCTGATAGCCCTGACGGCCGTCGCCCTCTGTGGTTTTCGCAGCACTGCGATGCTGCTGGCCGTCAGGTCAGAGGCCCACACCGGGGCCCCGTACAGGGCCATGGATCGCACGACCCCGAGGTATAACCTCCTACAGGCGGTGCTCGGGCCCCTCAGATTGAAAGTTCCGCATACCATCAAGAGGTGTCACTAGCGGTACCAAAACAACCCGAATGACCATTACAGACTTCACAACCTGCGCCATTAAACTATTAATGGACCTAATTAAGGCAATCAGGCAGGGTCAAGACATTGAGACGGTCATCCTTGATGGCCTGGCCACGCTACTAACCTTGTACCATGGCTGGGCCATTATGGGTGATCCACTGGAACGCCCGCGGCCTAAGGGACAAGGTCGCCCCCCTCCGCCATCTCCTTAGGGAACAAGACATCGACGTGGCGCTAATAAGCTAGACGTTCCTGGGACCCGGGGATAGGATTAGGTTCCCGGGATATCTCGCTTATAGGAAGAACGAAAGGTCGGCCCACGTGAGGTACCGTGGTCTGGCGGTACTAGTGAGGCGAAGAGTCGTCCATCAAGAGCTCCCCTTGCCGTCGCTGAATAGTTTCTACGCGCTGGGTGTCCAGCTGCACGTAGCCGGGAGGACATAGACATATACGCGTGCTACAAGCCATCAGCAAACCATCTGGACGTGACCGAGTTGCGGGCCCTTGTAGACAGCACACCACACGCCACCATTCTCGCCGGTAACTTCAATTGTAATCACCCAGCGTGGAACTCACTACATGCGAATACTGAGGGGAGACAGCTCTTCGCGGACGCGGAAGCCTTCGGCTATACGGTGTCCGGCCCAGAAACGCCGACCCACTACCCAGAAGCCATACGGTATATGCCGGACGTGCTGGACATCGTAGTCCACCGAGGGCTACACTGCCAGATCACGCAACAAGTGATAGACGACGAGCTACAATCGGATCATCAACCTGTGCTCGTCGTCTTATCGGGTATACCCGACTGAAGCCCGTAGCACCACGTCGACGAACGGACTGGACGAAGTTCGCAGAGGAAGTAGAGACCACTACGCCGACTCGGCCTATCGCTACCTCCGCGGACGTGGACCAGTGTGCGAATGACGGTACTGCTTGCATCCAAAGCGCCTTGCAAACGGCGACTAGCACGCAGCCGCAGGGGAGAGTGCTATTGCCGCCAAGAGGCGCGTTCGCAAGCAGTGGCAACAGCTGAGATGCCCAACAATAAAGAGGCAGCTTAACCGTCTCGCGGAGAAGGTAAAGGCCGAGCTTCAGGTGCATACCGCCGCGGGCTGGGAGGAAAGAATTGAGGCGACGACGGACAGTTGGCCGTCTATTCACAAACTCTGCGGCCAACTTACGAATACCCCAGCCCGGGTGCGACCGCTGCTCAACAGCGACGGGGCGCTCAAGTAAGCTCGAGGCCTTCGCCGAGCACCTGGAGCGTCAGTTCCGCCCCAACTCGACCCACGACATCGAACATGTCGCAGCAGTCGAAAAACACCTGGGAGACTACTTCGCAATGCCGATAGCTCCCGATGAAGATGCTGTTTACTTCTCGCCGGGCGCAGTTAGACGCGCCATCCTTAAAACGAAGCCTAGGAAGGCCCCCGGTACTGACGGTCACCAATACAGTGCTGCGCCACCTGCCGTACCGTATGGTTGCGGCGCTGGCGCGCCTGTTCACGGGGATACTGCGCACGGGGGCCTTTCCCGCTTCGCTTTCGTGGAAGGAAGGGCGCGTCATTATGCTGCCCAAGGCGGGAAAGAACATCCTGAAGCCGGAGAGCTATCGGCCGATCACGCTGCTGCCGACGGTCTCCAAGGTGGTCGAAGCACTCCTGCTGCGACACCTGCTCCCACATATCGCGCCGCGCCCAGAGCAGTTCGGGTTCCGGGCGGAGCATAGCACGACGCTCCAGCTATCGAGGGTACTGCACCACCTCGCAGCCGCGTTAAACAAGAAGGAATACTCGGTGGCAGTATTCCTCGACATGGAGAAGGCCTTCGAACGTGTGTGGCACGACGGCCTGGTATACAAGTTGGCCACTTCAGGCGCAACCCGTCGCGTTGTTAAGGTGGTCTCTACTTTTCTCTCCAACAGGACCTTTAGGGTGGTGGTCGACGGAGCGCTGTCAGGCGCCCGCCCGGTGCTAGCGGGCGTACCGCAAGGCAGCTGCGTGTCGCCGGCGTGTTACTCGCGTAACACCAACGACATCCCCACAACCCCCGAGTCGACGCTCGCGCTGTACGCTGCCGACGCCGCGTACATTACTACCTCGCTTAACGCGAAGTACGCGGCCGTCAAAATGCAGCACGCCCTCGATCTCCTTCCCGATTGGCTGGCGAAGTGGCGGCTGTCGGTGAACGTGGGTAAGACGCAGGCGATGGTTACCGGGTTTGCGCCGCTCCCACCACCCTTGAAGCTACAAGGAGTCGACATCGATTGGTCGCCCCGGGTCAAGTACTTGGGTGTGACCATCGACCGTCGGCCCATCGTGGCCACAAGTCCGCAAGGTCGCCGTGCAGGGTAGGGTCGCCCACAACCTGCTCCGCCCAGTGCTCTCGTCCCGCATCCCGGCGCGCGTCAAGTTGGCCGTGTATAAAGAGTACGTGCGCCCAATCTTGACGTATGCCGCCCCGGCATGGTTCGCCCTCACGAGCGAGTCGAGCCGAAAGCTGCTCCGCACGCAACAGAACCTTGCGCTGGCGGTCCTTTGTAGACGCTCCTCGTTTCGTGAGGAACGGTGTCATTGTCCGGGACCTCGGGATTGAGAGCCTGGATGAGATTGTGCGGCGCCTCGCGACGGGAATGTACGTGCGTGCCGACGCATCTGCTTGGCCCCATATCAAGCAGATAGCGCCCTAGCATGCGCGCCCCTCCGACGCGAGACCCCTGCCCCGCGACCTGTTAGCGGACAACTGACCACCGGACTGGACTCCCGAGTAAGCTGCACACAGGCTACACGCGGCTTACTCGACTCAACTGAACTCTACATTACCTACATGCACCTGTTGCGTAGCGTGTTCTAAGTTAAATAGGCATGTTACGACAGCGTACTTCAGACACTCACGTCTATACATGCGACTATACTCACACGCGTAGGCACCGCGCGGGTGGCGACTTGCGTAGACACTGTGCGGTGTTACACACACTACAATACCGCTCATACACTCACGACGACTCCTTAGCCCGGACCGTAACCGGCTAGCTCTGGAAGCGGGGCGGGCGGTGGTTGAACACCTAATTCTGTAGGAGCGTCGAGTCGGCACCTTTGTCGCTTGTCGTCCTCGTCGGGCCTCCCCTGGGTAACCAGGGGTCTCACCTGGCGGGGATTGACCGCCGAGGTGTCGTGAAGAAAGCGGCGCTATCTATTAGCGCCGCGGCGCGCCTACAGAAAACACATAGCAACCACTCACATGGGCGCGCGTTACTATGCGCGCCCATGCAGGCCAACAGCCTTTGTTGCGCACCAAACGAGGGGCCCGTATTTACGGGTCCCATACATGACACCGCGGCCAGGGGCCATAACGCCCTGGCACCGCTCGCCACGCCCCCTTACGGGGCGTTGCGATTTCCCAATGAATAAATTGTCTTCGTAAAAGTAAACATTGGCTTTTTATTCAGTATCTTAGATGGGAGGAAGACCATGTTTGGTACGGATATTTTATCGAATGCTTCTCGAAAGGGTTCAAAAACGCGCGGCGCCAGAGGTGAGCGGGGCACCGCGCCCAAAACAAACAAATGAATCAAGTTAGATCAACAGCGGGAGACGAACCCTCTGTTTAAAACGATTTTACTTTTATTTTTTAGTATAATGTTAAATTATAGGACCGACAGCTGGTGGTGATGTTAAGAAATCCCTATGCAGTAATAATAATAATAATTATACTTACCTATTGCTTTGTAGATCGTAATAATTAAGTTCATGCTGAAAAAACCCAAGCAGTTCAATTAAGAAAAGATCAAGTGACAATCAATTTTATCAACGTTGCTTGAGTAGTTTTTGAGTTATCTTCAATAATGTTATGTTTCTTATCCAGTTCGTCTATGCGATGATGTGGTTATCTTCACTTTGTACATCTTCATCAATATTACAAAATTCAAAGACCTGACTGATATATCAACGCACAGCCTCAACCGCTGGTCCTAGGGACATGAAATTTGGAGGGTGTGTTCTTTATGAAGAGTAAGTATCCCCTAAGAAAGGATTTTTCGAAATTCCACCCCTAAGAGGGTGAAATGGGGGGTTGAATTTTCTGTGAAACCTTTTATTCTGTGTCGATTGACTTTAAAATTGGTACGCATACTCTTCAATTAAAATTATGAGACACGTGTATCACAGTTTTTCCAAAATCATCCCCGAACATGGTCAAATAGGATTTTTCTGAGGTAAGAGTGTATCTGTAATATGTGGTGACATCCCGATTGTCATGTTGGCCCGTGCTATGCGACATCGATAGCCAGTATACGCGTCACCGGTCATAATAGGTCTTTACCTATGAAATTGCCGTTTTGTATGAAAAAATTTAAACGAATTTTTTTCATGAATTTTTTATTTGTATTAATCGAAGTAATCACCCATGCAATCAATGCATCTTTGCCATCGCAGTGGCAGTTTATTGATGCCCTTCTTAAAGAAATCAGCTGGACGGGAGGCAACAAATTCTTCAAAGGCATTTTGTACTGCCTCTCGGGTATTAAATTTTTTTCCCGCCAAGAAGTTATCCAAATTCTGGAAAAAGTAGTAGTCTGTAGGCGCAAGGTCTGGTGAGTAGGGCGGATGACGGAGAGCTTCCAACCCCAGTTCTTGCAACTTGGAGACGGTCTGCTGTGCAGTATGAGGTCGCGCGTTGTCGTGCAGGAGCAGCGGAGACGAGCGATTGACCAATGCTGGTTGGAGATGCGCCAGCTTCTCCATCATTGTGTTCAGTTCTTCACAGTACACATCTGCAGTAATGCTCACCCCGTTTGGTAAGAAGCTGTGATGAATCACACCGGCGCTAGACCACCAAACAGTGACCATCACTTTTCTAGGGGTAAGTTTTCGTTTAGGGCATTGTTTAGGTGCTGAACCAGGATCCAACCAACTTGCTGAGCGCTTACGGTTATCAAACAGAATCCATTTTTCATCGCAGGTAACAATGCGGTTCAAAATTCCTTCATTTGTGTGTCTGTTGAGCAGTGCAAGGCACGTCTCGACGCGTACTTCGCGCTGGCGATCATTGAGTTCGTGGGGCACCCATTTGTCAAGCTTTTTTACCTTGCCAATTTGACGCAAATGGACCAATATTGTTTTGACGCTAACGTCGAAAGCTGCTGCTAATTCAGCCGTAGATTGTGTATCATCAGCTTCCACAATCGCCTTTAATTCGTCATTGTCGACCAAAGTCTTCGGACGACCGCGAGGTTCATTTTTCAGGTCGAAATTTCCAGAACGGAAGCGAGCAAACCAATAACAGGTGGTGCGTTGGTTTGTAGTGTTAGCTCCGTAAACGTCGTTGATGTTGCGTGCCGCTTGTGCCGCGTTGCTGCCACGACGGTACTCATATTCCATAATTACTCGAATTTTTAACGTATCCATGATGACGAAAAAGATTGAAATGCGATGAAAATGTAACACTAATCAATAAAGAAATGACTACTTTTAGAAAAAAAAATCCATGTTTTTAAAATAAAATTAATTTGAAATTAGAATTCTTAGCCAAACAAAAATTATTTTGATTTGAAATGGCCAGTACTGCAGAACGGCAATTTCATAGGTAAAGACCTAATATAATCATTATCGCCACCGGGGCGGTGCACTATGGGACCAAACAGTATTTTCCATCTCAAAAATGGGTTTGTCGAAAGTCGTAAATCCATAGATTGTTTTATGGTTTTATACTCTCAAAGGATGGAACTTTAGAATATACACTTTGTAACCAGGTTCAGTTTTTGTAAAAAAAAAAAAAAAAAATTGTGAAATAAAGAAAATTTAGTTTTTGTTAATTTCAATTGGAGTTTTCCTTGTTGCTGAAAGCAGCCGGTGTCAAGTTACTCACTCTATTAGAGACCTTATCTATTCAGTAATATCAGGATTAAAAAAAACTTGCGCGTTTTTTGCGCCAGAGGTGATTTTGAAGCAATAATGTCAATAGGAGAAAAAAAATCCTCGAAAATTACTGTTCTTCTTTTTTATTATGAAATATTATATTTAGTTATTATCTTTTGATGTCTATCTTGTTTTTTTCTATTTCTATGATAGAAGCATACAATTATAAATTAATAGACTGCTACTATATTTGAAAGAATCTTCCCTTGGCTCTTTTGTTTGGGGTGGTCACCTTAACCACAGGTATGATAAACTATATTGCTGCGGAAGTTCTATTTATCTGTTGTGGTAATTAATTACAATCAGTACTGATTACACTATTTCGATGAGAACTGTCATAATCAATTGTCCTATGGTTTTTGCACAAGGCACTAAAATACACTCGAGAGCAATGAATCCGGGTCACTTAAAGAATCCTAAAAATCTCGGAAACTAAAAATGCTAGGTTAATGCAATAAATTGTATTTAATAGACAATGTAATACTCCTTAAATGAAGGTATTAAAACTTCTTAGTTATTGTAAAGTTATATCATAAAAAAATCAAATTTGAAAAAGGGCCACTTTCGAAGATGGAACTACGAAATTACAGCATTTGGTTTTGCTTTTGTTTGTAATCTGTCATTTATGTGGGTACATAAACCATGTTGATAGTGCTCTATATTCATTATTCAAGCTGAAATTATGTCGCTTACGCCTGAAGAATGCACCAGAATACTTACAATGCTGGAAACCGGCCGGAGTCAGCGCGATACAGCCAGGACTGTCGGTGTGTCGCTGTCAACAGTACAAAGAGTTCTCCGACGTTACGAAGAAACTGGTTCTAACCTACGCAGACCAGGAACGGGCAGAACCAGGTGTACCACAGCACGAGAAGACCGATATTTGGTGAACACCATGCTTCGAAATCGCTTTCTCACAGGAACTGAACTCACAAATCAGTTTCGACGCCTCGGAGGAAGTAACCCAAGTGCATGGACAGTAAGACGTCGGCTTGCTGAATCTAACTTAAAACCCCTTAGACCTGCAAACGGCCCTAAACTGGAGCGTGGGCATCGTATTTCAAGACTAAGATATGCCCAGAGCCACGTAAATTGGAGTATTGAAGATTGGTCAAAAGTTATGTTCTCCGACGAATCAAAATTTATGCTCTACAAGCACGATGGAAGACACAGAGTGTATCGAAGACCAGGGGAAAGATTCAAGCAAGCATGCATCGAAGAAAAAGTAGCCTACGGTGGTGGGTCTGTACTTGTGTGGGCCGGAATTTCTTCTGAAAGTCGCACAGAGCTGGTGATCATAGAAAACGGCTCTTTAACTAGCGTAAGATATGTGGAAGAAATCCTCAATGATCACGTTGGTCCATTTATGGTCAATTTAGGTGAGGATGCTATATTTATGCATGACAATGCCCGACCTCATACAGGTAGGATTGTGAATGACTACCTTCAAGAGATGAACATTACTCGTATGGAGTGGCCAGCGCGCAGCCCGGATATCAACCCGATCGAGCATGCTTGGGACGAGCTAGGCAGATGCGTAAAACAACAAAACCCTCCCCCAATCACGCTTCGTGAGCTCAAAATTGCTCTCACAGAGGAATGGGAGAATATTCCCCAAAATCGTATAAGGAACTTGGTGTACAGCATGCCAAACCGCGTAAACGCAGTAATGGAAGCACGAGGAGGCAATACGAAGTATTAAAATTCAAGAAAATCGTAATAAAGTTCAAAAATTTCATGTTTCCTATTTTTGTTTTAAGGAGAGATCAGCAGTTTTTTTCTTTATGTAATTTTGTGTTAATAAAATGTATGGTGACTCATATTTTTTTTACTTTCATTTAAGGAGTATTACATTGTCTATTAAATACAATTTATTGCATTAACCTATCATTTTTAGTTTCCGAGATTTTTAACATTCTTTAAGTGACCCGGATTCATTGCTCTCGAGTGTATTAGTCTTTTATATACCCGTGTTTCAGCATACGATTCATCAAAGTGTTCAGATACTTCTTTTCAATAACAATTAACGCACAAAAAACATATATTATCTAACAATGAGTGAATTCGTTTGTGTTCGACGCGATCTTTGTGATCAAAGAATAAAAGGGAAAAGTACTTCAGACCTCAAAAATATTTTTTGGACAACTTTCAATTATCGGAAACTGACGTTAATACTGTAATAGAGAGTATTCAAAAAAATCTAACATATAGTTGCTACCAGAAATGGACCAAAGCTCAAAGAAAGCCAGACAGGTTGGAGAGCCTATACTCAAATTGGCTAGATGGTGAGTTTAAAGTATCATTGAATTCTTGCAGTACCTCAACAACTGAAAATTCTGGTTTGAATACTTTTGGTGATCGTGGAAGACCAACAAAACCATATGACGAGTGCTCGAAAAACACAAAGAAACGAAAAAATATGGAGCTGGTCCAGGAGAATAGAATGGGACATGTCCATAACGCTTATGTGCAAGATTACGATCCATGGGGGAAAATGACGAAGAGTCGATTGTGACTATTATCAGAAATAAGGAAAAAGAAGAGAAAAAAGTTATTCTACAAAACATACTCAATCCAGATAATGAACTTTCCTTTACAAAAGAGGAGGCATTGAGTATACTCGTATGTATTGAAATAGATTTAACCAAAGCACAATATGCGTACCTAAGAAAAAGGCTCGTTAATAAGAATTTAAGTTCTGTATTGCCTTCGTATCAAACACTAAGTGAAGCAAAATAGGCTTGCTATCCGCCTGCATCCAGCATTACGGTGACAAATATAAGCGCAAAAATCAACTTGCAAGATCTCTTAGACCATACAGTCTGCCGTATTATTAAGATAAAGTCAGGATCGACTTACAGTCGTCTCAAGCTGTTCACTAAATGGGGATGTGATGGATCCTCCGGGCAAAGTGAGTATAAACAAACTCTACCGGAAGAAAATGAACAAATATCGGACGCTAATTTGTTTATAGTGTCCCTTGTACCACTGCGACTAGTAGACGAAGAAACTTCTACGGTTATATGGAAAAACCCTACTTGCTCATCTGTTAGATATTGCAGACCAATTTCATTAGTTAGAATTTGCAAAAGAAACTCCCGAAAAAACTACAGCGGTTGTCAGTGAAATTGAAGCCAAAATTAATCAATTGATTCCAACTCTTGTGTCAATAGAAGACAAAGTCATCGAAGTTAAACATCAACTGTTTATGACAATGATTGATGGGAAAGTTGCTCAAGTGTTGACGAACACATCATCCAGTGCTACCTGCACTGTTTGTGGAGCAACTCCCAGACAAATGAATGATCTTTTAAAAGTTACAACGAGAGTTGAAAATGAAAATGCGTTTAAATACGGATTGTCGACACTACACGCATGGATAAGATTTATGGAAATGATCCTCCATATTTCTTACAATTTAGGTTTTGAGAAGTGGTCTGCAACAACTCCAGAAAACAAGCAACTTAAAGAAGACAAGAAAAAATATGTCCAAAAACGTTTCCGAGAAGTGCTTGGTTTGCACATTGATAACCCACGTCATGGTTCCGGTAATAGCAATGACGGTTATACGGCAAGGAGATTTTTCCAAAATTACCAATGTTCTGCACAGATAACCGGAATTGATGAAGAATTAATCAAGAGACTATATGTAATTCTTCAAACTATGTCATCGGGATTCCCTGTAAACGCAGAAAAATTCGGCCAGTATACATTGATAACCGCGCAATTATATGTAAGCAAATATAACTGGTACCACATGCCATCTTCGGTCCATAAAGTACTTATACATGGTGCTAAAATAATAGAGCTTTATGCAGTTTTGCCTATAGGACAATTATCCGAAGATGCCTAGGAAGCTTGAAATAAAGAGTACAAGAAATATAGGTTACATCACGCTAGGAAGTGTTCCAGATCAGCAACAAACGAAGACGTTCTGCATATTTTGTTATATACATCTGATCCTTATATATCTAGCTTAAATAAACCAAGTTTTCTAATATCCAAAGAATTTTTTGACGAAGGTAAAGAATTGTTGGAAATAGAAAGTGTAGAATAGGATAAGCGCCAAAAAGATTTTTTTTATCGTGTAACTGTTTGTTTAATAATAATAATTTAGTTTTAAACTTATTTTAAGCATAAGTGTAACTTTTATTGCTATTTTAATATAACTGTATAATTTTTGGTATGAAATTTCGTATAACTTTATCTTTGTAATTTTTTTTCGGAAAAAATATTTTTGTTAAAATGATGATGTTTGATTTCTTTTATTGCCTAGATATTCACAAATACGTGAAAAAAAAATCAAGGAGATAAATCACAAAACAACAGAGTTATCGATTTTTGAGATGGTAAATACCGGTTGGTCCCATAGTGCGGTGTCCAATCTCAACCAAGGTGTCCAGGGCCCGTATTAATAAACGTTCCTCAATGACCTGCCCAAGTGCGCAATCATTTGATACGCCATTATTACGATATCAGCATCTCAAGATCATTGCTAATTAATAAACACATGAATACAGTATCTCAGTTACCAAGATCAGCTCCTCAATGCGCTGTACTTGATGGCTTGATTTCGTGAACGATTACGTCACATTGACCGAAGTTTAGAATGACATGCATCACATTTCATTATTTTATGTTGTAAGATTTATTGAAATACTTGTATTTTGTTAAAACTTTAATGGATAGCGCTGTATCACGTTATAAAGTTGTTTTCTACTCAAATAAGCGTTAAATTGTAAAAAAAATATGTGTTTTTATTTCCCAACAAATAAAATAAAAAATAAAAAATAAACTTTTTTTTTCATATTTGATGCTGTAGGTTGTGATAAATGTATTAGGTCACCATAAACAAGCTGAAATATGAATTTATTAGATTACATTTTCACATAAATATAATTTTAAAATATATATGGTTTTAAAATTAGATTAATTGGATTTACTCTTTTTTTTTACTGTTATTTTTTTTTTGGATTGGATCTACTTTTAAAGTTTATTTATTTATTAAACTTTATACAACTAAAGAAATACATTTGTGGAGTTAATCGCTTTGTGTTATACCTATAAATAGTAATTAAATAATTTTTATTATAAATATAAAATATTTACATAGGTAGATAGGTACCTACCTGAAATGATGCTGTAGCATAAAACCGGTCATAAAATATCGTCATAGTAGGTACTCTATTTCATCGTAATAATTAATTTCACCCAAAATATTATAAACTCCATGTTTCGCGCTACTAATCACGACCTTAAGTCACGTACTGCCTACACTCAGGTTTACGCATCTCGAGTAAACACACCTATTGTATACTTAAGTGTAGAGTTTCGTTTATTAATCAGTCCATCACTCGGCTGATAACGTAAATCGAAGCCGTAACTTAAGTACACAAATTATTATGTTTATTAATACGGTCATGATCTCAAGGTGGTCATCAAGTGCGACCTCTTGGGCTGAGGAACGTTTATTAATACGGGCCCAGATGTATCAAATATGTAACTGATATTACTATGAACTAATATTTCCGTTTATAAGTAAGTAGCGGAGCGCTACTGCTGAGCATGAGGTCCTGGGTTCGATTCCCAGGTCGGGCAAAGTATTATTGGTTTTTTCCAACAGGAATTTCTCAGTACTTGTGAAAAACACAGACTTGTGCCCGGTTGATGGCAATAGGCTCGGCCCCTATTACATGGGACTTAAAACATAACTGGCGAAATGTGGGTGTACTATTATAATAGGTACACCTCTGCCCAACCCTTCGGGGAAACAAGGAGTGATGTTATATTATGTAAAATGTTATAAGTAAATACATGTGAGGAGCGCGTGGCTAAGTAATACATAACAGCCGCACGGGTCGATCCATCAGGTTAAGTTACGGGGTATTTAGTATGAACGGCCCAAACCGAATGGCTCTCAGGCCATTCGACCGTAAACCAAAATTGTCTACGTTCCAAAGGACCGGTGATAAAATTTTGTAAACAAATTCAATGTCGCAAAGTACTACATCAAGTATATTCGGGTGCAAAAGTAAAAAAGGTGAAATTAAAAGATTTAATTTTTGTCTTACATTTGTATTATCTTCTTTAGAAAAACAATCAACAATAACATAAAATGTTTATGACGGAGAAGGTGTGTCTCTCTCGTTGTCATCAGCCATTTATTTTAACTACTGTGGGCGTACTGTGGGTAGTGTTGGTTATTGCGTAATAGAAAAACCGTTTGCAGTTCAAATCAAATTATAATTTATGATCAATCTAATCACACTTGCGAAACACACATTGTAGGTCCACGACACAACTATACGGAACGCGCGACAGTTTCTAAACGTGTTCACTGCTTAACCGCCAACAACAAACTCTGCTTTTACTCTGGTCAAGCGTTACGTTATAGACTCTGTCGAGTGCCACCTGGTGGCGCTGGCCTCCCGATTAGTCAAAGTCTAACAATTGATTTAACGTATTTCCGACATTTACAAAAGTTACATTTTGTAATTAAATAATTTAAAAATAAAAATCAGTCTTATTTTAAAGAAACAAATGTAATGTATGTGACAGATGTATTCTGTTTATTTAGATGATTTCAAATAAGTAAATATGTATTTAAATACTTAGCTGAAATTCATAAACTATAATTCATAAACTATGCGACTATCACAATGTATATTCATTTTGAAAACATGTTAGCACCGGTCCTTTGGAACGTAAACGATTTTTGTTTACGGTCGAATGGCCTGAGAGCCATTCGGTTTGGGCCGTTCAGACTAAATACCCAAGATACGCTTGCCAGGGTTGGTCTGTGGATGGGTGACCATCTTTACATACCGAGACTCCTCCATGGCTCGGGTCCCAGCTGTCATTCGTCGATCTTTGAGAGTCTTTACGGGTCAACAGAAGCCCGAAAGTCTGTCAACCAGTCTTACCTAGGGGTATCGTATTACCCAGTTACTGGGTTGTGGAGGTGAGATAGACAGTCACATTCAGCTGCATCAGGTTAGACTGGAAACTAGGATTACCATATCTCAGGATTTGTCCTGAGATCGCAGGATTTTTAGGCTCCTAACAGGATTGCGCCCGGATTGAAGGAAATCTCGGAAATGTCAGGATTTTGTGATTTTTTAATAAAATAAAGTATCTCTATCTAGATTTTCATTTTTATTTATAATTTATTGGTTTTTACATTGGTTACAATCAACATAAACAAAAATATAATCTTCTTTGGATAGTATCACAGCACATTGCTTTTTTCCACAAAATTATGTGAAAAAAAATTGCGTCGTCGTTAATTAAGTTTACGACAAAATCTCAGGACTTTTTTATAGCAATCAGGCTTTTGTCAGGACTTTTCAATTTGCCATATGGTAACCCTACTGGAAGCCGACCCCAGCATAGTTGGGGATACGCTAGGCAGATTCATTGGACTGAACATTCAAATTAATGCTTTTGCTAAAAAAAAAAAACATACGTGTTTCAGCGTTTGCTAAAATAGGGGACGATTTTAAAATTCACACGATCATTGAAATTTATATTTACCACTTTTTTAAGATTTGTGGCTACATCTACAACGCCACATGCGAAGTACCCTTCAAAGACCTGACATCGTCGGGCAGTTGCCCACCAGACACAACACTCGTCTGGTTGCAGGTTCCTCCCTTTTCTGTGGAGGATGAGTGAACTTTACACCCTGTTCCTCATGCCTCTAAAGATTTAAGGAATTGGAATTTAGTCAGAGTCCGTATCTTGAGGTAGTATTTAGTTAGCGTTAATTATTAGCCTGTCTTTCAGTTACTTTTTCACGCTTTAAGGCTGGATTTGGATGTTAAGTAGGTTACGGATTGGCCATGACCTGGGTTAGAACAAAGGATACTTTTTATCCCAGTAGCACATCCCCGTGAGATAATTTCCGACCTCCACGCGGGCGAAGCCGCGGGCAGAAGCTAGTACATACCTAAATTAACGATACAGTGTTTTTTTTTTATAAACATGTCATATCCCTACAAAGTAATAGGTGGAAAATAATTTTAGTTTCAGAAGTCTGTTGCAATTTGACAAAACACAAAAAATAAACTTTGAAAAGCCAGCGATTGCCAATAGAAAATCAACCGCCATCTTGATTTTTGTAGCATTGTGCTAGGGCATTTTGCTTTTGTATTTTTGTTATGAAATAAAATACCTGAACTTGAACTTGAACGTATTCTTTAAGGCGAAAGTGTCCGGGGAGCCCACGAAGTTCAAATTTTCTTACGTTTTTTGCAATTTTCAGGTCAGTATCAGGGTTGATCTAAATATGATTCGCGGCCGTAAAAAACGTTTATTTATAGAATTATAATCATAAAAACCATCAATACATCTCTCTAAATTCATACATTTGAGGCCAAATCTAACTAAAGGAGTTGTATTGCTGATTCTAATGATTCTAATTCTGTAAAGCCATATTTGTCACGGTTGCGAATCATATTTTATTCAACATACAACCTGCCACTGGCCTGCGAATTGCAAAAAGCGTAAACAGTATGTTTGAATTTCGCGGGCTACCTTAGCGCATATGTTTACCAACAACTCCCCCTTCTCAATACTCAATTCTTTATTGCATTCCTTAGGTATTATTTAAATGGTCTAACACAGTAAAAGATCAACATGGACCCTGTCATTCAAGTGCCAAAAGATCTTTGTGGCACTGCGAGTACCTACTTACGAAGGGCTGTTGTAGTATTAATCTTTCTTAAAGTTCATTTAATGCGGTTAGTTTTTTTCCTAGACACTTTAAAGCTTAGGAGAGTTTAGGAGCTAGCACAGGTTAGGTTATTAATTACGCGCAATACAGTTAGTTCATATATTATTCGGTTAATTATATTGCAATTAAATTAAAGAAAATTTAAAACTCATATTAAAAGTACACTTTGCAAACAAGCATATTACAAATTAGAGGATTATATCCTAGATAAGAATGCTTGGAAACATGCTGGTTCTGATCCATAGGACAATCTAGAGGCTAGACAAAAACAAACTGGTTGCTAATTTTATTGTATAATTTATCATTTTTATGACATTGATTTTTACATTATGTATTCGTATAACTACTTTAACTCACACACTAAATTATTACTTGTGAAATTTGGGAAAAAACATTTACTTTTCAATATTTGTAAATATGTGAGCACCATGTATCTATCTCATAATTAATTTACCTGTTATTGTGTTATATTAAATTATTTTTACCTATTGTGGTATAGTAGAATAGAATATTTTTAGAATATTTATTGAATAAAAACGTTACAAAAAGGGTACACTTAGTCAATAGTAAGATTTGTCAAACAATAATTAATAATGCTTAAAAATAAACTAAAGCTAAAATATGTTTAGAACAGGTGCAAGTAATGATTGTTCGGAATTACAATGTAAGGTAGCGACCTACCCGATCTAGGTTAATTCAAACCTGTGTTTCAGGCCATCACTTTACAATTCAATTAAATTGGAACACTCAAATTTAAAGTAAAATTGATATAAAATGTATTAACAACTATGAGAAAAAGCATATTGGTACATTATTATCTAAAACTAAACCTATGTAAATATACAAAAGTAAATATTTACGAGGGACTAAATTATCATCATGACAAAATTTCTAGAAGTTTTTCTGTGTCTGTGTAGTTGAGTAGCGCTAAATGCTCTGATAACATTTTACTACATTTTTTATAACTTATACTATAGAAGCTTAGTAACTTGTTGAGCCTATTATACAGAAAAGGTCCTAAAAAACACATAAAATCTATTTGCAAACGCATGTCTAGTTTGAGGCTTTATGCAAACCAAGTCCTTCCTTCTCTTGTCGGATGGTACTGGATCAAAAGGAAGTGCAGTGTGCTGGTGTAATATTATACTTAGTATAAATAATTGCCTTACTGTTAGTACATTACATTCTATATAGAGCTGGTGTGTAGGAAATCTAAAAGGCCGAAAGGTAGCAACCTTTAGAATTGCTCTTTGAGTACGCTCTAGAGGAAGCAAAATTGTTTTTGCAGCACCACCCCAAGAAGTTATGCAATAGGTAAGAACGGATTGACACAAAGCTAAATAAACCTGTTTAATTAATTTATAGTCTGCTATATTCCGTAAATACTTAAATACATATATTAATTTGCGCACTCTAGTACATAGTAAATCGATATGTTTACGGAAATTTAGATTGGAGTCAATAGTGACACCCAGATATTTTAAATGGTCAGCTTTAGCTAAAGTGGGGCAGGAACATGCAGTGTCAGCGTACGTGCTACAATTATGTGCGTAAATGTTTAGATTAGTAAGCGGTATGTTAGTATTTCTCATTGTAAATAAAATGTATTTTGTTTTATCTGTGTTTAACGTTAATAGATTATTATGAAGCCAATTACACACAATGTTAAAACCATTCTGAGCATGTTCGTAGACCTCAACTCTTGATTTAGCTGAGAACAATAGAGCGGTGTCATCTGCATAAGACATTATGATACCATTTTGGAGTGACAGGCGGCACAGTTCATTTATGTATATTAAAAATAATGTAGGGCCCAAAATGCTGCCTTGAGGAATTCCAAAACCACTGTTTTTGAGTTCGGAACTTGTATACTGATCAATTTTTACACATTGCTGACGATCGCTAAGATAATCAGAAAATAGTTGAAGTTGTGCTCCTCTTATCCCAAGTGTTTCGAGCTTGTGCAAAAGTAAAGTACATGAAATAGTGTCGAAGGCCTTGGCAAGGTCTAGAAAGATCCCAATTGTGTGCATACCATTATCTAGATTGGTAGTAACATGGTTAGTCAATTTGTGTACTGCTTGGCTAGTTGATCTTTTGGGCCTAAAACCAAATTGACTATCGGAAAGTAGTTTGTTAACTTCCAGATATTTTATCAATCTACTGTTTATTATTTTTTCTAAAAATTTTGAAAGGCCTATTAACACTGAAATGGGTCTGTAGTTATTAACACAGTTTTTGTCTCCAGACTTGAATACAGGTGTGACCACAGCTTTTTTAAGCATTTTAGGGAATATACCTTTAGATAAAGATAGCTGAAAAATATGTGTTAGAGGAGGGGCAAGTAGGTTTTTAAATTGTTTAAGTATATTATTTGGTATGTCATCCCACCCAGTGGCACAAACATCCTTTAACCCGTTTATTATTCTTACTACTTCGTAAACGTCGGTATCTAATAAAACAAATGAATTTAGTGTAGAGGAAGTCGTAATAGGGTTAGGGCGGGAAAAATTACTCGAATTTAAAGATTTAGCAGCCAGGTTTTTACCAACGTCAGCAAAAAATTTGTTTACTTTATTCATTGCTTCGGATGGGTTTATCTCTGTTGATAGTAAATCAAGCGGAGGATCGGGATTTTTTGATCGAAATGTGTTTGTTTTTATAAATTTCCATACAAGTTTACTATTTGTTCCTGCCTTCTGTAATTCATTTTTATCATACAGATTTTTTTGTTTTTTCAAAAGATTATTGCAGAAGTTTCGATACCTTTTATATGTCAGAGAAAGTATTTCGTTATCAGGTGCGAGTTTCAGTTTAAGATGAAGTTTGTCTCTATGTCTTATACAACGAACGAGACCGGGTGTAATCCAAGGTTTAATACAACTATACCTTCTAGGCATTGTCTTAGTGAATGTGTTTTTCCTTATTGCATATTGTAGGGAATCTATGAAATACTTTAACGTAATATTTGCATCGGTTGAATTATAAACTGGGTCAAAATTAATACCGCGTAAGTCATTTTCCAGGTTTGACATATTGACTTTAGTGTAGCTACGCATGCAGTTATTTCTAGGTGAGGATATTTGTAATGTTAGTAAAACAGCTTGATGATCGGTAAGCGAAGAATTAGTAACCAATGTTTTGGATGGATTTTTTGATTTTAGAATGATATGGTCTAAGCATGAGCCACTCTGATGCGTGGGGTGATAGTGAGCTGGTAAAAGTCCATGAAATGAGCAAATATTCAGATAATTATGTGCATGGGTATCGGTTTTCCCGGAAACAATGTTAATGTTAATATCGCCCAAGAGTACTATGTTTTTAAAAGATGCTATATTTTTTAAGTTTCTGTCAAGCGACTCTAAAAATCCGTCCATACTTTGAGAAGGGGGCCTATAAATAGCCATGACTACCGTATCGGGAATAATTTTAATTATTAAGCAGTTACTATCTTGGGATATAGGTTCTTCTTTGATAGTTCGTATATTACTTTTTATATAAACTACTAATCCATCGTTTTGGTTTATGTTTCTGTCAGTTTTGTAGGAATAATATCCGTCAAGTGATGGTAAAGTGACTGACTGCTTAGACAACCAACACTCTGTCAGGACGATAATATCACAGCTTATGTCGAGATTCTTTAATAACACTTCAAATCCGTTCATGTTTCGATTTATGCTGCGAATATTCTGTGTGAGCAGGGTTAACGTTTTTTCACCAGAAAGAAGAAGGTGCTTACAGTCCTCAACATTACAGGTTTTAGATTCAGACACAGAGAAACTATCTAGATCACAAATAAGTTGATTTGTCATGTTAGTTACAAACTAACTGGAAATATAAATAGACGATAAGCTAACTGTTAGTGTGCTAACTGAATAAACTATTCGGTGGCGCTCTTAGACGCCGTCATAGTCTATTGAGTTGATGTAATTGATCTCTGCATATCTGCGCGCTGGGCAACTTACATCACCAGTTGGATGGTCACATTTCCTCTTGAACCGCTTGCACGTCGCACATTGAGCAGGAGAAGATTTGCTGCTACATTCCTTGAAGGAGTGTCCAGTCCAGTATAGTAATTTTATTCTAGGTGCATCGTTTTCACATATAATTATATAATTAATGTATACATAGTATTGTAAAACATTTTTAATCGTGGCCACCATTCTTCTCCATACGAAACTACCTTTTGGAAGGGGCAACTAGAATCAATTCTATTTTTTTGTAAATTTTGACGTACCTATATATGTGCCTTTTATGTGCTTATTTGAAATAAATGATTTGACTTTGACTTTATTCCTAGGTACGGCAGACCAGCCACTGTTATAAAGACTGCTCAGTGTAGTTTGATTGTGGGAGCCCGAGCCCGACTCGTTCTTGAACAGTTTATTTTTAAAGAAGGTTATTGGTAAGTAAGTGAAGTTTAGAAAGAGTGATATAAAGAGTTTAGTGGAGAGACAACAAAACTGTAAACTTCTCACCGGAGAGACTATTGTACTATTTCACGAGTGCCCGCTGAACACGTCGTCGGGTAGAACAGGCGGGATGTTATGTTACGATCTGTAATAATGATGATTGATTGACCGGTAACAAAAAAAAACATGATATTATTTTTATGCATTGTGACGGTTGGAGGAAGCAATTACTTAGCAAATTTTGAAACATCTTCCATTTGATTCCCTATAAGTAAAACTACCTTTGTACGTCAGCCCGTTTTTGCTCTAATATTGTGTGACCTTCGTAGTTGGAATCGGAAGTTCGACCCATCAATTCGGACTAACTTGGTTCTAGAGATCTCAAATTCACACGCTTATGTGGGAGCGAGCAGGAGCGTCGGCGCTCGTTCCCGCGCTGTGCTCGGGATCAGTGGTACTGGTACATCAGTAGTCAGTGGCCGTAGTGTAGCGCGCGAAGCTTGCGCGGGCGCGTGTGTTGACGGAAAGTGCGAGTGATGTGATGATCGATCGAAGTGAATTGCCTGCTGTTTTGATCAGGCGAAATAAATATTGTTAAGTACTAAGTTACTGTGCGAACACGAGCAAGCTGCGAAAGTGTGAATAGACAACTGTTTGTCTTTTTATAATATATCTGTGACAAATACGAACATACAATTAATATAATAATAATTGATCTGTGACAAAATAAGAACATACAACTAAGGTAAAGTCATTTTGAGAGTTTCTGTAGGCTTAATAAAAATGACTGACAATTAACATAATTTATTGATCTTTAAGTTTATCGTATAAAAGAAAGAATGTCCGTCTGCCAGCATGGCACGTAAATACAAGGTTGAAACGTATGCGCATCTTCTGTCTGCCTAGGTAGGTAGGTACATTACCTACAATGAACTCGCACCTAACTTCATGGGACCCGGCAGATTGTGGGAGCATTCCCTCTGCCTACCTAGCTCTTCCGGAAATAGGGGATACAAGCGTGCTATTAGTTTACACTAATAAACCAAGAGTACCGTAATTCTGTGCCTACTTAATACTAAATGCCAAATGTTTTAAAGGGGTTAGGTTACTTAGGTATTAGCTATCAATACAGGCGGGTGCCAAAACTCTTGTATGTTTTGGTAGTATTCTCAATGAAAAAATGCGAGTCAGGCTCGCGCACCAAGGGTTCCGTACCAACCAAACTTTTTACAACAACTAAACTTTTGTAGGTACTTTGTAATTATTGTTTTTATCATTTGCTATTCCAAATAGCAAACAATAAAAAAAAAGAATATCAATCAAAAAGTGATTTGGTCTTGAACTTTTTTTTTCAGTCGGTTTTTTTACATTTTATATTTATTTTATTTTAAATTATTTTGGGTTATATTTTTGGAATCGACTCCTCAATCCCTTAATTTTGATACCTATCTTTAGGTATTTGCATAATCATGGTAAAATAAAATTAAAGGCAGTAAGTAGGTATTTTAAGTAATTGTTGGCATCTATGATGCTTGAAGTCTGAAATGTAAAAAAATCACGTACAAATTCAAACCTATGTTTATAAAATACTTTGCACGCTACACTAAGATATCTGTAACATCCTTCTTATTTACCACATTTTATGAAAATAAAGATATTTTACCTACTTACTAGATAAAATACGCCGCCATTTTGATTTCATAAAAACAACTACCTATAACCATCGCTCGACTGACCTAGGAGAGCGAGTCGCACATAGATATATAGATTTAGATATGCATGACAAACATAACCCTGTCTTTGCTGTCGCGCACTCCTAGTTGGGTAGAAATAGGAACTAAGAAGTTAAGAAGTATTATCAGTATTAGGTAAAATTATTACTTACGGTAGCTTTTATAAAATCGGTATCAGTAACTTTCAACGATTGACATTTTCAAGGTTTTATGTGGCTTCGTCTGAAGGTTTCATATAATAATAACGATATCCAATATACGAAATGCCTGAAATATACCCAAGTGGGCTGGACATGGACAAGTAGCAAACATTACAGATGGAAGATAGAAGTAGGTGTTCCGGGCCAAGCGGCCAGAGACACGGAGCACGACGCGCTGATGTTTAAATGATGGTGCAAAGCGCATCAAAGTCCATAAAGCAGTTTATAAGTAGGTACTTAAGCACTAATAGACCAGAGTCGATAATTTTTGAAACCAAAAAAATAATAGGTAAGAACATTTGGGTAGGCCGCATAAATTACTCAAACAGCCAGATCATGATTAAAATTAACTGAGAAAAAGCAATGACCCACATAGTCCTCACATTCACAAGTAACTCATGTTATTGTGTATATAAAAAATCGGACATAATGTTTGAAAACCACGTAGATTGGTGTTTGAAATGGTCTTTTGAGGAAAGAACCACACAGATTAAGTGGACCTGCCAGTCAGTGCACGCATTTGTCAGTAACCGTGCAGCTCAACTCAGAACTTAATTACCAAATGACATTATAGAAGTAAGCAAAACAAATATATTTATTAATAAATTGAAACAATTTCTGGAATCTAGGTCATACTACTCATTAAAGGAGTTTTTAGATGACAAATCTATTGCAAAATAAAATTATTCTCTCTCTTATTCACCAAACATAATAAAATATATATAATATAATAAGAATATAGAAAATCAAATAATAATAGAAATAAGCACTTCTAAGAATTTCATAAAAAAAACCTACATTATTATTAAAAATAACTAATATACTATACACAAACCTAATAATATATATATAATTATACATAATTATACACCCAATTAATTTCATATATAAATTTTTAATAATATTGAATTTCTGCTTAGCCCTCTTCCTCTCTCCTAATGTTGCTGTGCCCGACAGGGTCCATATTGGTCTTTTACTTTGTTAGACCATCTATGTAATACCTAAGGAATGCAATAAAGAATTGAGTTTTGAGTATTAATATCCTAGTCCGATTAATAAAATCTACTTGGATAGTGTACTTCCGATTTTCGAACGTTTTATTTTGACATACACTGTCGGAAGTATCGTTGTCAATCATAAAATTTCCCCGTTTTAGGTTAATGAAAGGTGACATTCATGCCATTGTCATCTGTCATTATGTCTCCATTTTTCTCACAACAAATGACAAACATTGTCAATTTTATTTTTTTACGTCTACAATACAATTTAATTCTTTAAATCATTGCCTGTTACGTATTTATAGATACATTTCACATTATTTCTGGAATGTACGCGTCCTAGACAAAGTTCCATACAAAATGAAACGTCGCCTTTCACAGAAATGTGGCCATGCACATTCGCCGAAGGCCGAAATTTTAATCGCAGAATATTATTTAAAATTTTCTTGAATATTATCGTTAAACATATTAATTTTAGATAGACAATGGTTCTAATTCTATTGTCACAAAAATCTCTAAAATAGACTAAAAATCACTAAAACTTAGCTTATTCCTGTCAAACGACGATTTCCCATTCTGAAATAGACTAAAGTGACATAACTTAACTATATTTTAGTTTGACAGCACTATGATGGCACTGAGTTAGTAATTATTTTTAATCGCGATTAAAAAGGTGTGGAATAAAATTAGTTGTCATGAACTAAAATTCACCACAACACCTCAACTTCAGGTGCAAAAACAGAACTGTAACTATTTTTCTTTTATTTTGCTTATATCTCGAAAATGGTGTGTCCTATCGCAAAAGTAATGAAAATTAAGACCCCTTTATGAGACCCTGAACCCCCTAAAACTCTACATATAGTTAATAATTTTTTATATTTTCCATACAAGAAGTGAAAAATTCAATATAAAACACGTCGAGGCTGCCCCCATGCGCGCCTCCGTAGGACAAACAAGTATCACGTGGAGTTGCGATTGTCAAATAAAATTTTGTTTGCGTCAAATTTATTTTTAAATTTAGAGTTTTTTTTTTTGCAGAATAGCTTTAAGATTCTCATAGCCAAAAGTAATTAATATTAGTGATAGTTTAGTAAGATTAGTTTGGTGTACAAGAGAATCGGCACCATTTTCTTTTTTCTTTTTTTCTTATCAATAATTTGCGACGAGTTAACTCACCGAGTTTTGTTTATAAATTGCGCTTCGAACACATCTAGGGTTGCCATCTTATTTCGGAACGAATAAAGTGTTTTTCCATTTCGGTAGAACGAAAATAAAGTACCTACACAGCATAAAAAGAGTACTTATTTATTTTTTGCTTATTTGTCTTATAAACACTTTTCGTTACTTTTTGCAAAATTCAACAAAGATTGTCTTTCTTGAAGATAGTTACAGCCTCTTTGCAATCAAAGGTGAACAGCAGATAACTAAGGTACCTAAGGTAGGTAGGTAGTAAGGTACTTACAGCATACTTTTTTTGTTGTTTGTTATTGTTATTTACAATCATTTGACACAATAATATTTAGAATCATTTATATAATAACTACCTATTTAAAATTTACTGACATATTATCGATTTACAATCTATGGACATAATTGCTTAATATTTACTACATGTTATTGTTTTTTTTTCTGTTTTGTTGAAACCGCTGTTTGAAATTCATAATTAATTACTTTTAGCTATATCTATTATGTTAATTAATGTACAAAATATTTCAGACACAATGCGAATTGTTATATGATTAAATAAATAATAATAATAATAATATAGAATTTGTACCACTAGGCAACACCAGGCAACTAAGCCATTAATTTTCATGTAAATATACAATTTTTAGAATTTCGGATTAATTAATAATATCAATAAAAATATTTTAATAAATAAACGTAATAAAATCGTAAACTGAACGCAGTTATGTTTTCAGAAGTTGCCATAAGTAAAATAACACAACATGTCAAAATAAGACGCATATACAGTTTCACATAGGCATACAACTACAGGTGCACAAAGGGCTGCAAATTAGTTTATAAGTCATTTACTGTTATCTTTTCTTCTAATTTAATGTTTTCTATTTGTAGTCACCTTTTGTAAACAATCGTCTCAATATTGTTAATAATTAAGGGAAAGAGCGAACTAGCCCCAACACAAGTATTATCAATTATTTACTGGGGATGTCTCATTTATAATCCATGTAACTGTTTTGGGACAAATAAACATTTTTAATTTTCTTAATTAATCTAATGTGCGTTGTGATTTTCGATTGCTAACATCGCGACTCGCGAGACTCGGATCATGCAGAAAAGCTTAACACCAATTAAGACAATCTAGAATACACGAATTTTAGCACTCAGTCTCAGATGTTTTAAGTACTTAACCGACTTATACAGAAAACTTTTAAAACTTGACTCGCTTGGCTACAAGAGCACGCGAAGCGAGCTGAATAAATTTGCCAGCATTATATTAGTTTAATTTTATCGATCGATGATGCGCCAATGTAACAGGGGTGCTATGGTAAAAATTAAAGGAAATCGTGTCGCCTTTGCACTTTTTTTACTGGTTCGCCGCGGCATAGATCTGTTGCAAGACATAGAAAGCTAGCCTTTTTTTACGGGTATATCGCCAAATAAAAGTGGAGCATGGGCTTTAATAGCGGAGATTTTCTGGCAGAATTCAACTGCGCCCGCCCGCAAACCACTCATACCGTTTGACCACCTATGCCTACGCTAATCACGTAGAGATTTCCTCAGTGCGCCACCCACAGAGAAAGCTAATAGGTGCAGCGCGTCTCATTTATCGCCAAGTTGCGGTGCGCTGGGTGGTGCACTTGTCTGCCACGCTTGAATTTCCGGCCCCTAAAGTTGCCGCACGGGGCGCGGCCCGGGCTTGCCCACCTTAGTTTCGGGGCTGCACGTTGCTGTACCGGTAATGTTCTCGCAGCACTAGCCGAGTGTCCGTAGTGCAGTCAGCCGGCAGGTGGTTCGTATTACGTACTGCTGGTCGCTCAGGGCTCGTCGTAAGCGTGCTTGCTTTCGGTGTTCGCGCTGTTAATGGTGCTGATGGTGGAGTCCGTCGTCCAGCAGGTAGCGTGCGGAGCAGGGCGGGGCGGGGGCGGAGGCGCCGATAGCCATATGAAGCTATTTACGTCCCGTGAGCGTGACGCTTGACACGTGCCACGTGTCGCTCTGTTGCTATCTGATTTACTTGTTATTTACCGGTTTCATGCGTTTTCTGGCACAAGTTGAGAAGGAAATCGTCATCAGAAAAAAGTTTACAGGTTCACTGGTTGTTTTGTTATAATCCGAAATCTATTAGTATTGGAAAGTGGGTTAAAATCGAACTAAGGCAAATATTAAATATAAGACTTTGCTTAAACTTTAATAGGCTTTGTTTAGTTTATTTTATAAATCACCGATTTTGCACTCGAAATTACTTTTTGCTAAATTCTAAATAACAAACATTGATTATTACACAATAGTTAAGTTTTTACGGTTTTGCCCAGTGTCTTGCCCAAAATCGGGTGTACCCAAATTTGCCCCTTAACGACGGTAAGAATGGAACTCATCTTCGGGTTCCCAACTCAATTCTTACCTTTAAGACGTTGCACCCATGCATGGATCCTTTGGGTATATTTCAAATAAAATAATATTAAATGTACTAGGTAGAGACATGGAGGCTATTACCATAAGTCATCTGGATATGGCACGTGCAGTCCGCCCGTTGCCTAACTGGAAATCTCCAAGACCGGACGGACTGTCCAATTTCTGAATTAAATGGCTACAAAAGTCACACGCCTGCTTAGTCTCGCAATTCCAGTAATCTTTAGAGACTTGGTCGCTACTACTGTTGTTTACGACAGGAGTTACCCACCTGCTCCATAAATCGGGTAGTACTGCGGAACCTAAAAAGTTTAGACCTATGTTTACCATTGGTTTACCGACGGTATATAAAGTTCTTACATCCATTCTTAGAACAAAAATTGCACACCATATTGATAAATGATTTAATTTCTGTAAGTAGGTTTGTAGAAACACTTATACACGTCAATCATATTTTAAAAACTAGATGAGGTCGGCGTTTCCTATCTGACTACTCTGAGAAGAAAGGCCGAAACAAACTCAGAGCAAGTACCTCAATTATGTCTGTGTCTCAGAATGGATGTAAGAATGGGTCCCGCGGTTCTAAGGAGCGGCTCCTTATATACATGGCAATAAGCCAACAGGTTCGTAGATCCCGGAAGGATTTGTCGACATGTTGGTTAGATTATGAGAAGGCCTATGACTCGGTGCCACATACATGGATCATGAGGGTGCTGGAGTTGTATAAAATAGATGCAACTCTGCGCACCTTCGTGATGTCGTGTATGGGGCAATGGAGGACGGTCCTTCGCTATCCAGCATGTCGAAATACCCAGAGGAATAGCGAGCCGATAAGGATTAAGCGAGGCATATTTCAGGCTGATAGTTTGAGTCCGCTTTGGTTTTGCTTAGCCTTGAATCCTCTAAGCACACTGCTGGAGGATTCAGGTCTAGGTTATCGGCTGAGGAGAGCTGGTCAGGTTATATCACACCTCCTTCACATGGATGATTTGAAACTCTGTACCCTCAACATTTTGCGACTAATGGAGCTACTGAACGTAACAGAAACGATCAGTAGTGCCATCAAGATGGAATTTGGTGTGGACAAATGTGCAGTCATACATGTAAAGCGAGGGGGGATTATGGAATACATGCGAACCCAACTTTCAGATTCTATATACCTTAGATCCCTCTCCTCAACCGAAGTCTACACGTATATCAGACGCATTAGGCATCAATGCTGTCGACATGAAACAATCGTTGAGGGAGCGCTTCTTTGGCCGCCTGAATAAAGTGTTAAATACTCTTTCATCAGGCCGAAACAAGGTGCGTGCCTTTAACGGATGGGTCATGCCGGTTTTGATGTATACTTTTGGCATACTCAAATGGACTCGGACGGAACTTGACGCTCTAGATAGGAAGGTCCGTACATTGCTGACGGCATATCGGATGCATCATCCACGGCCATCAGTGATGAGACTGTACTTTTGCGCGAGTTTTCCAGTTTCAGCGAATATTTCCTTCAAACTGACGTGGGGATGCACCAAGATGTGATCACAGAGGACAAGTACTCCACCTCGCTCTCCTTGGCGAAAGAGACCTCTCGCAAACCTGCAGTACTAGATACTAACGATTGTAAGGAAGTATGGCAAGGCAAAGAGCTTCACAGACGCTTTTTCCGGGCCCTCCATGGGCCTGATGTAGACTTTTTGGCGTCCTGGCTGCGTTTCGGCGACCTCTTCTGGGAAACCGAAGGTTTTGTCTGCGATTATGGATGAAGTTATCATGGCGAATAATTATCGGAAATACATTGTCAAGGACGATAAGGTTGACATCTGTCGGACACGCTACCGTCCCGGTGAATCAATCCGACATAATAGTTTTCGGTTGTTCTCGTCTTGCTAACGGCTAGTACTACACACACAATATAGTGACTAGGATTATCCACCAGCACATTGCCTTGCAGTACAACCTTGCGGAGTCCGAAGTACCATACTACAGGTATGTGCCCGACTCAGTTCTCGAAAATGGTTATGCCACATTATACTAGGATCGATATATCATCACTGACAGGACTATTGTACCCAATAAGCCTGATATTGTGATGATAGATCGCTGAGAGCGCCTTGCAATGTTTGTTAATATTGTTGTCCCTCATAACGATTATCTCGTGAAAGCTGAGAAAGATAAAATAAACAAACATCTTGACTTAGTACACGAGGTTGTCGATATGTAAGGCGTGGACTCTGCAATCATTGTACTGATAATCGCAACGGTAAATGGCCTAATAGCGGAGAGCCTCGACCAACACCTCAGGAGGCTCTCATTAAAATTATTAAATTATTAAAAAAAACAGTACTCCTGGGGGCCAAGTCTACTAATTTACAAACGTCACAATGGTCTCTACATTGTTAGTTTTTGACAGATTTGCCATACAAAATCAGTCAAAAACTAACAATGCAGAGGCCATTGTGACGTTTGTAAATTAGTAGACTTGGACCCCTGGACACGGCACGTATAGTGAGGAGGTTTTTCTCTCTAGAGCCCTGATCACCGGCAGCTTGGACCTGTTTCCATGCCGATGGACCACAATTATTTATATTTTTAAATAACTTTTTAATGTTTTTTGTAAAAATATAAATACAAATATAATAAAATATATAATATAATAAAAATATAAATATAATAAAACAACTTCCGTTGAAATCGATGCATTTATTAAGATATGTTTATTTGTCAAAAACACGTGTAGGTTTACAATCAGTTGGAACGAACATAAAAAACAGTTTCAACATGTTTTGCCTAGAAAGGCGTACAAATACAATAATATTATCTATAATTCAACGTACAAAAATCATAAAGTTACGTTAGACTAAACAAAAAATTAAAAATAAAATGTCTAAAGTACATCATTTAAATAGTCGTCAACATTATAGTAGCATTTATTTATTAAAAGTTTTCTAATGCTTTTATTAAAACTATTAATATTCAAATCTTTGTATGCCTTTGATACTTTGCTGTATAATTTTGGGGCCATGCAGAATACACTCTTACGCATGAGAGCTGTTTTAGCACTATGTGAACGAATTGAATTCTTTCTGAACCATCTGAAGACTTCGGAAACAGTTGGGGATTATTTTTAGCAAATAATACCGTTTCTCATATATACAAAGAAGGAAACAGGGATTGAAAAGGTTCCTAAAATACCGGTAAAGTACCGGTATGTAGTGGTTCCGTTACTAGAACCCGAACCGGAACAGGAACCTAAATTGGAAACTTTAAGAACCTTTATTTTACCGGTTCTTTTTCAAATCGAGTTCGAAACAGTTCATATTATGCCACTCAGCGCAGGACGAAGCTTTGAACGATAGCGACGAGGTCCGGGTGGCCGCCTACAGTTGAAGAGGTTGGAGTTTTTGTGAGAGCGGAGAGGTACACTTTTGCTTTGATAGCTCCTGTGGTAGTTCTTTCGTAGAGAACCTTTAAATTGGATGGTACGGAACCGGTATATTGGAACCTTTATTTGGAATCGGTACTTTGGAACCAGAACCAAACCGGAACCTGAACCGGAACCGTACCGAAAAGATGAACCTTTTAAAGAACAGAAATGAATCACCGGAACCCAAACTCGTACCGGTTTTCAATCCCTGGAAGGAAGTGAGAGAATTTGATGTTAATTAAATATGGTTTGCAACTGTCTGTAATTTTAAGACCAAACAAAGTTCTTATGCATCTTTTTTGCATTCTTAATATAACGTCTTTTTGTGTAGACTTTCCCAGAAAATAATGCCGTATCCAAGGATCGATGCAACAAGTCCGTGATAGGCAGTAAGCAATGTATCCGTATTTACGATCAGGGCGAGTTTATGCAATGCGTAGGAAGAACTACTAATTTTCTTACAAATTTCTTTCCAAGTTCGAACATCATATATCTAACCCTCTTCTTGCGCCTTACCGCCAGCAGAAGCAAGTCGTCCTTGCGCAGTACCATATCGAAATGGTCATTCATTCTGCTTTGTGCCAGTCACGAAGTTTGTCTTAGAATTTTTATTTATGCTATTTTGTTTAAGAAAAGTTGTAGTTTTTTCCAAGTGTTGTTAGTCTCGCAGCCAATTTCTGGCAGTACGGTATAACAGATACATGTCTTAACGTTGCGTACGTGTTGGCATGTGAGCGGACGCTTGCTTGTTCTGTTCAATGTAACAGGACACTGACGAGAGCGACCAACACGATCAACACGACGACAACAAACAGACTGATGACGAAAATAGTGGCTTCTTACTGCGTGTGTAGTGGCTCCGCATCAACACTAACGATTCAGGAGTCGCGAGGCACGGAGCCCGGGCCCGCGCCCTCGGGGCATTCATCTGCAGTTCACGTGATTGTAGATGGACAAGAAACGAAGACCTGTGGGTTTGTAACGAGAGCCGTCCGAACCTTCTCATCTCCACCGAGCAGACTTCGTGGGCGCATGCGCGGGAGAAGGCATCAGGTGCAACTGCAGGCTCTTACTGAAAATAGTCCATTCTTTTCGTGCATTGTCGATTCTTAAGGACAAGAAACGATAAAAACTCCACGGATACTCTATTTAAAAAACTCCATGGAAAACCTATTAAAAAACCTTCGGATAACTTCCGATTAAATAATATGGCAGAAAGTTTCATACAAATTCTGTTCTATTTTTATTAATAATAATTTATCTGTTGAATAGTGCCTATTCAGAGGGTCTACTCTCTAAGCACAAAATCCGTAGTTACAGCCGTCGTTACGGGCGTTTCCTACTCCGTATCACCTACGGACATAAGATTAATTTGGGGCCCGACCTAAAAATTAATAACACCACGATGTGACCGCTGTCCCTACTCCCGATGTGTTTTTACCTGTACGAAAAAGTTAATTAATCGGGTGTAGGGTTCGCTCCAAACTTTCAAACTACTTTCGGACGAGCCCTTAACTTCATTGACGGACTTGATAATAGGCAAACTCAAAACTCAAACTCAAACTCAAAGCATTTATTTCAAATAAACCAATTACAGGCACTTTTGAATTGTCAAGGGGTCGGTCAGTCAGAAAGATGAAGCTAGTTACCCAGCCCAAAGCGTAGTAGGTACCTATGGAGAAGAACGGGCAAGAAACTCCATGGATAGTCTTTTAAATCAAAATATGGTTACAAAATATTGATTACATCGTTTATGTTGAGATTATGCACGTGAGAACGATGCAGAACGTTAAAAGCGTCCGTAATAAAAAGACAAAAGCAATTCAAATATTAAATTGAATTCAAATAAAAAATTAAAATAAAATTATGCCCCCAGTGGCCCAGCGATGGTGAAATTGGCCCTTAATGTGATACCTATGTTTCGATGGTCCTAGTGAAATGATGAAAAGTGAACCCAAAGAACTATGTGAGTAAAGAGTTGAGTCGATACATGTTTCAAAGTGCAAATATTTAATCAGAAAGAACTTGCCGACACTACCCTCTTTCACCTGCATAGGCGTAAGTTGGCCTCCAGTCGGCAATATCGGCATTCCGTTTGACAAGTGGCATACTACTGAAAATCATCAGTATTAGGTACTCGAGGATAGAGGGCGCACGCGGTCACGCGACGTTCAACTCAGCACCAATAGCTTGAGAAGCGCTACTACTTAGTACGTAGCGTGCTCTGATCCCGGCCTCTACTAAAACAGCATTGGTGGAGATATTATTTTAAGTTGGTCTGACTGAGAGACATCGGCAGAGTGTGTATCTGCGGTCTGCACTAACGCTATTTAAGTTGGTCTGACTGAGAGACATCGGCAGAGTGTGTATCTGCGGTCTGCACTAACGCTATTTAAGTTGGTCTGACTGAGAGACATCGGCAGAGTGTGTATCTGCGGTCTGTACTAACGCTATTTAAGTTGGTCTGACTGAGAGACATCGGCAGAGTGTGTATCTGCGGTCTGCACTAACACTATTTAATATTAAGTTTAGCAGTCTATTTATAATGGAGGCGCTGCTGCACTGGTATACAAGTTTAAAATACTTCAGACCTTCGGCTGAAATCTCGTACGAATAAAAGTTCAAGGACTTTGTTTTTGATTATGGACTACCATTACCTACCGACATTGTGGTGATTGGGATGGAGATCAGCACTTTTATAGAGACGGTTCATCTCAGAAACAGTATTGTGTTGTATTACGCTATCATGAGTGCAGTCCACCCGAGACGTAGTAAATACTGTAGCGAACGTAAACGTTAGTGTAGACTGTAGAGCGTAGGTGTAGTTGTTAGCGGAAGCAGGTCGGCAGCGGCGCGGCGCCCGGCATGTGGTGCCGCGTGAGCGCGGTGCGCGCGGCGCGGGGGTGTCGTGCTGCCGGTGTGCGATATTTAGCTAACCTTTGCGCGGTATTCTGGGCGTGCTATTTGCAGGCCCTCCGATAGCGTCGCCGAAATAGCCGGCACGCGCGCTCGCGCCGCGCACACATACGCTGCGCACACACACAAACAGAACGCACCACGACTATACTGCATGCTGTGGCAGCACCACTTTACCACTCACCAGCATTCTACCATAAATCATCATCGTCGTCACATTGAAAAACGTAGTCATACGCCTTTCGTAACTGCTGTGAGTGGGTTTAAAGTGTGTTGTATATTAAGAAGTTGCTTTGTGGTTTTGATTACTTGTGATGACATCTTAAACACGGCACGCCAGTGGATGAGCAAAAATAAGACTATGGAAGTAACTGATCGTTGGCATTCTCCGCAGAATACCATCAAAAATTACAAATCATGCAATAGGTACGCGTTAGGACATTCGTGAAATATAGACTATTCGCGAATTCTCATTTTCCCAAAACTTGGTGTGTATACATGAACTATGTATTTTAGGTTCAAAATAAAATACCTGAGTCTCGTGTCAACGTGTTAAAAACAAAAACAACCCATCGAACGGTCGGTTCTCTACTCACTTTGTCTGAGCATGTTCTGAACAGAAGCAGGTCTGCAGTCGATCCAAGTTCATTTGATCGTACCCAACATAACGTGTAGCGCGATCAATCCGCAGCCGCTGAACAATAAATTACATTTAATGTTATGTGAAATCTCGACGAGGGAAGTTCGATGTTAGGTCGGATCTTGCAGCGTTAGTTTTGTTGAAAGCTGCCACATGACACGTCCCTCGTGGTGTCGGTGCAGCTGTCGTGCCGCGCTGAGCGTGTGGGGCTGGAGCTTATCAGCGTATCGCGGGCACAGACGGCGCGCGCGCACGCGGCTCTCCCCTCAGCTGCACATGGCGCGCGCACAAGTAAACAAACATTCCGCGCGCCGCCAAACCCCGCGTGCTCGTAAGCTCGCATTGCTCGCAACACGTATTTGATAGTTTGATAGGCGTGTATCAGTCGGTTATGCGACCATTATCTTGTGCGGTCAACGTAAATCAAACATTCGGTTGATTGGACCGTCCATGACTGTAGAGAAGCCGCTGCGTGTTATGTCGTCAGCACTCATACCAAATGAGCATCAGCGGCTTGTTCCTCTGCTGATTTGTAATGATGCTTACAACACATTGAGTTACAACATATTACACTCTTGTTTATACAAACACACACAAACAAACACACACAAACAGTCCAAAGAGACATCTGACCTCGCCCGTGTCGCCACCATGCTCGACCCTGCACTAACACTAATAAATAAGAGTTAAGTACTTAATAAAACAACATATAATAGAAACCATTAATTAACCGGCGGCTGAGAGTGATATGCGTTTACGATGATATACACCTATTAGGCGGCATACGCTTGAGTATCGACTGTCCCAAATTGTAGGAGTGGTCGAGAGTTGAGCGTTAATCGATTAGTTGTTGTCATACGCTGCGAGCAGTGCTGGTCGCCAAGTGGTCGTCAATGCGGGGTTATAGCAAACACATGTAGCGCATGCGACATTACGACTTACGCCAGGGGTTCCCAAACTTATTTTGATTATTTTTTAGTGCCCCCATTTTTTTGCCTACTTAAAAACCGCTATAACTTCAAATAAAATTAATCAAATCTTATCTAATATATTAGCGGAGATTAAACATTCATTCTAAACAAGACTTTTACTATAACACGCAAGAGTTAACTTAAGATCTGAGCGCAGTAGGTAGTACACAACGGCGCTCAGGTCTCAAGTTAACTCTTACGGGCTACACCTGCCAATGAGAATGATTATTGAAACGCAACTTTATAGTATTCAGACAGAGTATCTTTTACTCAAAATAAAACAAACATAATCGATTCTAATATAAAAACTAATGTGAAGGAGGAATCTGATGCTGTTTAATAAGTTTGTTGATATCAGGTTCCAGTTTACTCAAGAACACCCGCAAGTCGCCACGTTTGGTAACATGCAAACGATTTCTCTTTTTAGTAAACTGCGTTGCCACAGCACTAAATCCACGTTCACACAAATATGACGATGGGAATGCTATCAAGAATCGTTGAACGATTGATAACAATCCAGGGTACAATTGCGGTTACGGAGCGAGAGAGAATGGGAAGCAGTCACCTCCTTCTGCGAAGCAGTAATGCTCGCGAAGGAGGAGGCGGAGCGCGTGAGGGAGAGGCAATCATTGCGCCCTCACGCCCCTAGTCGCCGCAGGAGGAGACACCCTGGGCGTCGGGAGTCCATAGCCGACTCCCGGCCACCGTAGGCGCGGGCCTGCGGACGGCGAGCAATGGGCAGCTCGCCGTCCGGTAAGGACCAGGCCCGGGTCGACGGCGCGTTGTGTTCCACGCGCGCCTCAAAGAGTTGTCAGCATAATTGACGGGGTCCGATAGGGCCGATGCCTGCCGGGGTCGCGGATTGTTCGAAAGAGTTACCGTGGCCCTGGCGCACAGGCAACTGAAGGAACACGGGTGGGTTTTAGTCAGTAAGAGTCTGACACGCCCTACCGCTCCGCCCAGAGCGGGAGAGGTCATTTGATGACTTCCCACCCAAAAAAAAAAAAAAAAAAAAGGGTACAATTGCGGGATCGGTTTTTGTAGCCAAAATTCTTGGTAGCCATTTTAGAACTAGATTTTTATTTCCTCGTTCGTTGTTAATTCTATATGTTCTTCTTCCAGCTGAGATGATATTGCTGTGTTGATATTTGAAAACGGATCCAACACCCAGTCTGGTATTTCCAAGTTCAAAATGTCCTGGTATCGTTCGGTGAAGTCAATGTGGAGGTGGTTTTTCCAAATGTTGGCAGTAGGCAAACAAGTCGTCGTTACTGCAGGATACTAATAAATTCGGAAAATTGTGAAACTCACGTCTGCCCATATTCTTTTTGTTTAGAAGCAGTTTGGCTGCGAAAGCAGCAACGTCATTTTTTGTTTTAATTTTTAGTTCATCGCCTTGCAGTTGGAGATTCATGTCGTTGAACAATTTATACAGGTCTGTCATGTAAGCTATATCATTCTTTGATGAAATGAGCTTGTTGCGCAATTCTGTATGTTTAGTTTCCAAGAACTCTATCACAGAGTCAAACAGGTTGTAAAATCGAGTCAGACAATTGCCTCTTGATAGCCAACGAACTTCAGTATGAAACAACAAACGGTTGAAGTCTCCGTCATTAGTAACAGAAAGCTGATATAATAATATATCATTCAAAGAGCTTTTACGGATTTTATTGACTGCTTTGATTACATATTGCAGTGATTGAAATAGTCGTTCACTTAAATTTCTAGCAACCAAATGTTGTCTATGAATAACGCAATATACAGAAAGAACATCTGGAATTTTATTTTTTATGTACGCTATGAAGCCTTTATGGCACCCTGTCATAGCCGGCCATCCTTAGCAACTGATATAATATTTTACAAGGGAATCTCTTTCTCATCACAAAAATTTCCAATGTATTGAATATGGTTTCGCCTTTTGTACGAGTATCGGTCTCTAAATTTCTCTATTTCTTTTCTATTTTATATAAATAAAAGGTTATGTTTTTACGAACTGTAGTTCTATTATGTAAAAAGACACTCCAGTCACAAGAACAATATATCGCCATGAGAATCATGAGATGATCAGTCGGAAGTGTTGCCAACATACATATTACATGGCTTGGCTTTGTCAATGCATCTGCTATCTGATCCTCTGTTTTAATATATTTAACAACAATTTTTCCTTTCTTAATTAACTCTCATATAAAATGGTATCTTATATCAATATATTTCAACCTTTTAACAATATCTGTCATGGCTACTTTCAGAGCAGATTGATTGTCACATAATATTGTTACAGGACATATGTTTTCATTAGGAAACAAATCTTTCAGTATATTTATTAACCAGCATGCCTCACTAGCGGCCATATTCATAGAAATATATTCTGATTCTGTAGAGGACAGACTAACAGAACATTGCTTTTTAGAACACCATGCAATTAGACAGTTTTTAAACATGAAACAAAAACCTGTTGTGGATTTTCTGTCCAACAAATCGCCACCCCAATTTGGATCACAATACCCTATTAATTTAAAGTTATCATCACATTTATAAACAAGTTTGTAATCTAATGTATGTTTAATATATCTTAACACTCTCTTTAACGCTGATAGTAATGCATCATTAGCTTTGTTGTGATACCTACTTAATATAGATACAGCTACAGACAAATCTGGCCTTGTACCACAGACTGCATACATAATACAACCTATTAATATTCTACACAAGTTTTCAAGAGTTTTATCTGACTCTTCATCACAGTTTCTAAATACATTAATATTAAAATTTCGATCCATAGGGGATGATACTCGTTTACAGTAACCCATGGGAAGTTGCGAGGTAACCCCATCACAAGTATACTTATAACTTAACGGCTGCCTCAATTTTGTGCTATTGAACAATTGTATGAGAAACAATAAAACTGTTATTATTATTATTTCCTTTATTCCATTATATACATATAAATAACATTTTTAAATATTAGAATATAAAAAATATAAAAACATTTAAAAATATAAAAAATAGTAACCCACCGGTACCCGAAAACAGGGTCCAAGCTACCGGCGGTCAGGGCTCCAGAGAGAGGAACCTCCTAACAATGCGAGCCGTGTCTAGAAGTACCGCTTTCTGAATCAAGCCCTTGATTCAGCTGCCCAACGAGAGCTTCCTCAGGTGTTGGTCGAGGCTCTTGGCTATTAAGCCATTGGCTGTCACGACTATCGGCACAATGATCGCTGAGTCCACATCCCACATGTCGACAACTTTGCGAGCCAAGTCAAGATACTTGATTTGTTTATCTTTCTCGGCTTTCACGAGGTTCCCGTCATGAGGGACCGTTATGTCAACAATCATTTCGCGCCGCTCTAATCGATCCACCACCACTATATCAGGCTTATTGGCAACAATAGTCCTGTCAGTGATGATGGATCGATCCTAGTATAATGTGATATGTCCATTTTCGAGAACTGGGTCGGGCACATACCTGTAGTACGGCACTTCTGATTCTACAAGGCTGTATTTCAGAGCAAGTTGCTGATGGATAATCCTGGCTACAAGGTTGTGTCTATGCAAGTACTTTTCGTTAGCTAGGCGAAAACAACCAGAGATAATATGTCTGATGGACTCACCCGGACGATGGCATGCCCGACACACGTCAACCGTCCCGTCCTTCATAATATGTCTCCGGTAGTTATTCGTTAAAATAACTTCGTCCATAATTGCACAGACAAAACCTTCGGTTTCTCCAAAGAGGTCACCGAAACGCAGCCAGGCTACGGATGCTACTTGGTCTACATCGGGCCCATGTAGGGCCCGAAAAAAGCGGCCGTGAAGCTCCTTAGTCTGCCATACTTCCATGCGATCATTAGTGTCAAGCACTACTGATTTGCGCCAGTTCTCTTTAGCTAAGGAGAGCGGGGTGAGGCCCTTGTCCACTGTGACCACATCTCGATGCATCCCCACGTCGGCTTCTAAGAAATATTCCCTGAGACTGCATATCTCGCGATTGTGGAGGGTCTTAGCATTTAAAAAGCCTCGACCTCCTCACTTTCGCGGGATATACAGCCTCATTACCGATGATCGTGGGTGATGCATTCGATTTGCAGTCAGCAGTGTACGGACCTACCTATCCAGGGCGTCGAGTTCGGTCTGAGTCCATTTGAGTATGCCGAAAGAGTACATCAAAACCGGCATGACCCAACCGTTAAAGGCGCGCACCTTGTTTCCGCCTGATAAAAGACTATTAAATACTTTTTTCAGGCGGCCAAAGAAGCGCTCCTTTAACGGCTGCTTCATGTCAGTACCATTGATGCCCAACGCTTCCGACATACCCAAATACTTATAGGTTTCGAATGCGGAGAGGGCTCTAAGATTTATGGAATCCGAGAGTTGTGTTCCGACGGATTCCACAATCTCCCCTCGCTTTACATGCATGACCGCACATTTGTCCACACCAAATTCCATCCTGATGGCGCTACTGAAAGTTTCAGTTACTTTCAGTAGCTCCATCAGTTGCAAATTGTTGGGGGCAAAGAGTTTTAGGTCATCCATGTAGAGGAGGTGAGATATAACCTGACCACCTCTCCTCAATTGATAGCCTAGACCTGAATCCTCCAACAGTGTGCTTAGAGGACTCAAGGCTAAGCAGAACCAAAGCGGACTCAAACTATCACCCTGAAATATGCCTCGCTCGATCCTTATCGGTTCGTTATTCCTCTGGATATTTCGATATCCTGGATAGTGAAGGACCGTTCTCCATTGCCCCATACATGACTTCAGGAAGGTGCGCAGAGTTGCATCTACTTTATAAAACTCCAGCACCCTCACAAGCCATGTATGTGGCACCGAGTCATAGGCCTTCTAGTAATCTATCCAACATGTCGACAGATCCTTTCGGGAACGACGAACCTGTTGGCTAATGGCCATATCAATGAGGAGTAGCTCCTTAGTACCACGGGACCCATTCCTACATCCATTTTGAGAAGGAGACATGATGGGTTTGGTGTCTATATGTTTGTTAATTTTAGCTCTCAAAATGGATGTAAGAACTTTATAGACCGTCGGTAAACACGTGATCGGCCTATAATTTTTGGGTTCCGCAGTACTACCTGATTTATGGAGCAGGTGGGTAACTCCTGTTGTTAGAAACTGGGGTAGCGAACCAGATTCTAAAGCAATCTGGTACTGAGCCGCCAAGCGACCGTGCGACCTACCAAACCATTTGATCCAGAAGTTGTGCAGTCCGTCCGGCCCTGGAGACTTCCAGTTAGGCAGCGGACGGACTGCACGAGTTACATCTTGGGGACAGATGGAAATAGCCCCCATTTCTGGTATTGGATCGCGGGCTCGCTCGACTTCCCGAGCCCAATCACCTTCGGTGTGACTGACAGGCACCGACCAGATATTGCGCCAGAAAGAACACATGGCATCATCATCCGGCAGGCACGTGTCAGCCACACCTTGATCCGGTCGCTCCCAACCCCTATAAACCCACCTTTCATCGCGCTGGAAGGTGCGATTCTGAGTGTATCGCTCCACTCGCCGCTTATACCGATGAATACGGTTCGCCCATGCATACACTTTCTGCTTCAGAAAGTCGATGCGCTCTGTGACGCAGGACATGTAGTCCTGAGGGCTGATATTATTATGATATATTATTATTATTATATTATTACAGTTTTCCATCTGAATACATTTCAAAATATTTTCTACATAGGCTTTTTGAGATAATTCAGTCACACCTGTCTTTAAATTCTGTTTTACATTAATGCCAATGAAATCTGATATATAACCTAGATTTTTCATTTTAAATTCATTTACACTGTTTTCACTTGTTCCATAAGTTAAAATGTCATCTACATACAATAACACAAATAGTTTATCTTTACCGTTACACTTCACATATAAACATGAATCACATTTTGATTTCACGAGGTTTTCTCTAATCATTACTGTATTAAACTTATTATTCCAGTACTTGGGCGATTTTTTAAACCATATAGTGATTTCTTCAATTTGACAATATTGTTATTTTCATTAAACAACCCCTCTGGCAATTGTAGGTATACATTTTCATTTATTTCCCTATAAAGAAAAGCTCCAGTGACATCCATTTGGTGATTAAGTAAATTTAACATAGTTGCAATGGAAAGAAACAATCTGAAAGTGGTCAACTTAGCCACAGGCGCATAAATATCATTTAAATCTATATCATCATTTTGTTCAAAGCTTCTAGCCACTAACCTAGCCTTGTATTGTTTTACACCGTTAATATTTTTAATTTTTAATACCCATTTACTAGTAATTATCTCACAATTTTCTGGCTTCTCACAATATTCCCATGTCCTGTTTTCCATCAGCGTGCTCATCTCTTTTTCAATTGCCTCTTTCCATTTTGAAGCGTCTTCTCTTTCCATGGCTTCTTGGTATGTCTTGGGTTCATCCTCGTCCAAGACTACATTGTTGCAGTGGTAATATAATTTTTCTTCTTTATACGCTTACTAGGCTCATCTCATCTGGTTCATCACTGCTGCACTCTTCACTTGAGTATGGTTCATACAAACTACCATGGTTAGAAGACTCAGAACTTATCACACTCAATTCTTGACAGCTTTCTTCCATACTCTGATTTGGTATTTCACTCTCTTCTTTTTTATCTTCGAACAATGTAAGTGGTGCAATGTGATTTATTTATTTTCGCTTCTCTAGGAATACTACATCTCTCTTTATCTGAACTGTTTTTCCTTTCAAAATATGTCCTATATCCTTTGGTTTCCTCTCCATATCCAACCATTATTCCATGTTCACCTTTAGAATCCCACTTTGTTCTCTTCTGCTGCTGCTGCGGGGTATTTACAAATAGGGGTGTACCAAAGATCTTCAAGTCTTGTATATCAAAACTTTTGCCCATCCAGGCCTCATAGGGAGTTTTGACTTTATCAGAACCTAACCCTGTCCTATTTAGTACATAACATGCAGTGTTTGTAGCTTCCGCCCATGATTTCTTTGGTACTTTTGGCATACAATAAAGAAAGAAAGAAAGAAAAAAAAATATAAAACAGAAAAAAAAGGAATAGGGATCTAGCCGCTTCAACTAATGTCCGATTTTCACGGTCGGCTTTTCCATTCTGTTCTGGAGTATAGGTTACTGTAGTCTGATGTATAATTCCACACTGAGAAAATAGTTTTTCCATATCCTTGTTAACAAACTCTAAACCATTGCACTCCGGAAATACATAATCTTATTTCCAGTTATATTTTCACTCTTCTTTATAAACTTTTCAACATAGGTCTTGACTTATTGTTTCGTATTCAAAAAATAGACACTTCGGTAGTTCGAAAAATCGTCCTTCAATAATAAAAAGTATCTCGCTCCTCCAATGGAAGTCTCCTCCATGGGACCGCAAACGTCTGCGTGAATTAATTCGCACGTCCTTGAAGTCGTCGTTTGACTAGAATTAAAAGACAAACGGTGAGTGTAGTAGTTTTGCGTAACTTTATTTTCACATAACCAGCCTTATTTATAAAAATCTCGCTAATGACTGATTAGCGACTGACTAGCTAACTAATTAGTTAGCTCTTAAGCAATGATTAACTTTTCTTTATTTATAAACGCTAGTTAGCAGGTGATTAGTTGCGAAACGAAATAGAGGTGAAATTATGCGTTCGGCACAGATTATATTCAAAATAGTCGACTCAAAAGCAGAATTTTAAGAAATAAATTGTCAAACCCAAGATTTTTGTATCTGTCGCGACTTTGACAGACAAAAGTCAAAACAAATATTGGAGAACTTGAATAAAATGAGTTATTAAGTTTATTACATTGTGCTCGGGATGGTAGCAATAAAAATAATAAGCTCCAATAAGTGGAGTAAACAGGTAAAGGTATTTATCTTTGAATTTATATCTACTTGCTAATGTAAACTGACCAAATTAATGTTAAACCAATAGCCGATAATAGCTATGTATTTTCATGTCCTATACGCCTTTTAACACTAATATACTCTTTTAGAAATGTATGTAGGTACTTGTGCCTATTTTATATTACTTCCTATTGCTTTTGCACCAGAGTTTCAGAGTCTTCTAATAACAATTATTATGGTTGTTTACAGGTACAAGTTTGACTGCTGCTATGAAAGCCACTCGCACCTAGCACCAAGACTATTCAACTATTCGCAAAGACGACGAGGGTCGAGACAATGCTACGTGAAAAAGATGAGGAATGAGTGGCATGAGAAAGAATGGCACGGTCCATGTCTTTGGAGGAAGAATATTAGAAATCAAAAATAATGAATTTATATCAAAAATGTATCTTTATTATGTATCAAAATACGAGTAAATTGCTTCTCCAAGATGTCTGTTGCTTTTGTGTGTGACTGCCACAACGTGGCTTTTCTTTAGTTCTGGGCCTTAAAACTGGCGTCATAAGATGAGGAGCACATGGGATAACACATTGGATAAACACAATCTCCCATGAGCTTCCTGACGAACTCATTCTCTTCAAACCTCCCAAGCTAGGTGCTCAGGAGGTTTGAAGAGAATGAGTTCATTCTGAGCCTCCTCCTGGTTGAGCTTTTCCTATAGATCCTTTCATCATGCGTACCTACTTCGAATGAAGAATATGTAATAGGTGATCATTCTCGTAGTGGATGCAAACGAAGTTTGTTGGTCTTCTTCCGTCTACTTGCCGCCGGGCGACTCAAAATTATTTAATTCTTTGCGCCGTTCTGAAATCCCGTAAAAGATTGTCGAATTCTATATTTACTAAGGTACAACTCGATATTAGGATCAAAATAACCTAGAAGCCCACAATGATCGTATCAAATCCATCAGCTGATTCATATAAGATCCGCCATCTTGCCTCTTAGCATCCTCTTAATAGTGCACCGGTGGTGTTTAATTTTGACAGTTACTAATCAATTGCTGAGCGACCTCTTAGTGCTAATTAGCGTTTATGAATAAGAATTTTGCTAATCAGTTGCTTAGCAATTGATTAAAATTTAAGAGGCGTTTATAAATAAGACTGTACATGTATAACATATAAGAATAATAGTACCATGGTACAAGTAGTACATGTTTTATACACATTTCGATTAAATTAGTATAATATTAGCGGCTATAGCTTCCAAATATTCACTTTTATTGGTGTATTTTGCTTTAAAATTCGTGTGTACCTGCAAAGATATCCATAGGTTAGGTTAGGTTAGAACTGTGACCAACTACGCGCGAGCCGAGCGAGCGAAGCGAGCGGTGCCGCGGCAGCGGCCGGCGAGCGCTACCTCGAAATTGGTCGCGAAATTTTTCTAAGTATTTTTTTCATAGTGCCCTGGTAAATGTTTCTTTCTGAGTATGACTTAAAATATTATGGTAATTATGTTTAGGGATAAAAGCGTTATGATAAAAAACAGTAGGAGTTTAAATATATTTACATTAATGATATTATTAATACAATTTTCGGAAACATGAGTGTTATGAACATCGCCGGTAGTATGAATGAAAACTTTAGGATGAAAAATTTTAGGAAGAGTGATCATTCGGATTACAAATCATTAGGAAGAACAATTTCGGGTAAAGAACTTTAGGTGAGCCAATATGGACCCATTCTGAAGATCGGGAGGCATATAATGATATTTATGTGACTTAGTTTGTCAATGGTATCTTTGATATGGTAGATTAAATCATAATAGTTCTTAGTAGTTATGAAATCTTTTTCTCCAATTAATAAGACGCAGTAGTCAGTTTTATTATAATTACTAAGCTTCTTTTCTATGCCAAGTAGAAGTTCTTCTACTTACCATTTGGATAACAGTAATGGCAAAAGTCATGACATGTTCCCAAACTATCTTCTATAATGTCACAAAGTTTATTTCTATTGTTAGCACTTATTATATAAAGTTTGGTTTTGGTTTGTTGGGTTGAATATCGCTTATCCATTACTTTAACACGCTTCATACCATGGTCGTCACATTGAGTTGATTTATCAGCTATCTGGAGTGTAGGTTTAGGTATTGTCGGTCAGCTTGGGTGTGGTTTTTGGAGTCGTTGGTGTTGTTTTGGAAGTCATTTGGGATATAAGCTAAGCTGCATAAGCAGCACGCACCGACAGGAATAAGACAAAAATGCATAAACTCGTTTATCTCATTCGACGCTCAATCGTACTCAACAAGTAAGAACAAGTATTATATGAACCAGCCGATTGATACAGAAATGCACAAGTCGGGTTATTTAATAAAAACTTGTTAAAACATGATTGCCCGCGGTCTGTTACGAGTATCTACGACAATTACCTATTTAGGAACACCTACTAATAACTATTAAAATACGAAAGTGTTTCTGTTGCCTTTTTATTTGTTTGTTTGTGTCTAACACAAAACGGAGCGACCGATTGACATGATTTTTATTTTATTTATTCAATAAAACAGGACACATATATGAACTACGCGGAGAGAAATATCGAACCGAGTTAGTTTGAGCAATCTCTTAATTAATATTAGATGATGTTTCCAAGTTGTAGTCGAGAGTCGAGAGCTCAGTCGGTGCCTAAGAGTCCTAGATGAAATTACAAATCGCCCCCCAAGGCTCTACACAACGCCCCCATTTTTTTATGGGTCTCTTACCGCCCCCGTTTAGACCTGCAGCACCCACAAGGGGGCGTTATCGCCCACATTGGGAAAGGCTGACTTACGGCAAGCGGTATGTTCACGCGCACCCGTCGACCGTCGTGGTTCGATATGCAGAGCTCATTTTTTTTTATTTACAAAATAAATATAGGTATCTTTTTAGGGTTCCGAAGCCAAATGGCAAAAAACGGAACGGATTCGTCATGTCTGTCTGTCCGTATGTCACAGCCACTTTTTTCTGAAACTATAAGAACTATACTGTTGAAACTTGGTAAGTAGAGGTATTCTGTGAACCGCATTAAGATTTCTACACAAAAATAGAAAAAAAAAACAATAAATTTTGGGGGTTCCCCATACTTAGAACTGAAACTAAATTTTTTTTTTTCATCAAACCCATACGTGTGGTGTATCTATGGTTAGGTCTTCAAAAATGATATTGAGGTTTCTAATATCATTTTTAACCGATTTCAAAAAGGAGGAGGTTATCAATTCGGATGTTTACATTATATATATATATTTTTTTATGTATGTTCGGGCATAACCGCATAACTCCGTCATATATAAACGGATTAGCAAAATTCTTTTTTTTTTAAAGGGTATACTCTCGAGGTGGTCCCATTGTCACCAGGTCAGAATCTGATGAAGGGATCCCATGGAAATCGAGGGAAATCCTCAAATTTTACAGGCACGCTTATAGCAATTTGGGTATTTTTTTATAGTAACTCGTGTATTTGCTCTTGGAAAGCAGCATTTGGTGAAGTGGAACTGATGATGAAGGTGGCCACCGGAACTAGTGTACTAACTACTCAATTATAAGTATTTCACGGGCTACGATTCGATTACTTTAATATGGATGCTAAGCAATTTATGCTCATCACAATGAATATGGTGCTGATGGTGGCTTCACCATCAACTCCAGTTCTTTTGGTTCTTACCAGGAGAACTCCTAAACAATTAACGTCCCTGCATCGGGAAAAGGAATATTTTGTAAAAGGTGATAAGTAGTTGACATTAGGCTATTGTAACTTAGATAATTTAATAGCTGACTCACTAAAAAGAGAAAAATAAAAAACTTTTCTTCAAAAAAAAAAACAACCGACTTCAAAAAAAAAAACACTACAAAGTGAAAAATAACTTTAATTTCGGAATCCGGTGTCTTTGGATCTGTATTTTAGTTTTTTGCCACCGACTTCTGAAATTAAAGTTATTTTTCACTTAGTAGTTTTATTTATTTGAAGTCGGTTGTTTTTTTTTTGTAAAAAAGTTTTTTATTTTTCTCTTTTTAGTGAGTTCAATTCACATGATCCAAATGTTTCACTACAATATTTTGTCGATTTGTTACAATCTACGATGAGGAAAAATACATTTACTAAAGTAATACCTAGAAAGTATAGTAATATTAGACCATGGATTACGCCCGGACTTGTTCGATGTATCAGACATAGATATAAACTTCACCAAAAATCGAAAAATGCATCGGATAATGAACTACTATCAGTTATTTACAAACGATATAGGAATTTCTGTAATAATCTGTTGAAAAAGCTAAAAAACAAATATGACCAAAGTCAACTACAGAAACCCGGTAAAAACAGTAAACTTATAAGGAAATACATAAAGACTAACACTATTAGGTCAAAAAATCCCGAACCTGCGCTTGATCTTTTAACTTCTGAGCTAAGCCCTACCGAAGCAGCAATTATAGCTAACAACTTCTTCATTAACGTAGGAAAAAACTTAGCAGAAAAACTTTATTATCTAATAGATGTTTTTCCATTCAAAGCCAAGCTAAGATATATGCAATACGAAACACTTTTGTCTTATTAGATACTGATGTTAATGAGGTAGAAAGTATAATAGATGGATTAAAGGAAATTTGTGCCGTAGTTTGTGACGACATATCTAATAGCGTACTCAAAAGATTTAAATACGTAATTGCCCCACCCTTGACTCACATTTTTCAGTTATGTTTAACAAAAGGAATATTTCCAAAATTACTTAAAAAAGCCGTAGTCACCCCTGTGTTTAAAGCTGTAAACAAAAATTGTGTAAATAATTACAGGCCAATTTCAGTTTTAACAGGCGTCTCAAAGATTTTGGAAAAAATTATAAACAGTAGATTAGTAAAATATCTTGAAAGTAATAAATCACTCTCTGATCATAAATTTGGTTTTAGGCTTCTAAGATCAGCAAGCCAAGCTGTTCACCATTTGACAAATTTTATAAGCACAAATCTGGATAATGCACACCAGAGGGATATTTTTAGACCTTGCCAAGGCTTTTGACACAATTTCCTGTACTTTGCTTTTGCACAAGCTGGAAATGCTGGGAATACGGGGAGTACAATTGCAACTGTTATCTGATTACCTTAGCGACCGATATCAGAGTGTAAAAATAGGTCAGTCCATGAGTTTTGAACTTAAGAATAGCTGTTATGGAATCCCACAAGGCAGTATTTTGGGTCCTACTTTGTTTTTAATTTACATAAATGACCTGTGTAATTTGACACTCCAAAAGGGTGAAATTGTTTCATATGCGGATGACACAGCTCTACTGTTTGCAGCTAAATCAAAGGCCGAGGTTTATGAGGTAGCACAGAATGGTTTTAATACTGTGTCTAATTGGCTTCATAAAAATATCTTAACATTAAATACAGATAAAAAAAGTACGTATTATTAGTTCCCGTATCCACTACTAAATCTCTAAACTCATCACCCACTGCTGCAGAGTCTTTACTTAAGGAAAACGTTCCTGTATGTGATTCTGAATTTCATTTCCAATATGTCACCTGCAAAGATATAATTAAAACCTTTCACACATTAAATGTTAAAAAGACCGCAGATCTATGGGGTAATTCTGTGGACGTTGCTAAGTCCATAATAAACATTGTAGCACCTACTTTAGCTGTTATTTTTAATAATTGTATTGATCGTGGTGAGTTTCCTGATCTTATGAAAAACAGTAAAATAATACCGTTATTTAAATCGGGTAGTACATCAGACCCTACTAATTATAGACCTATTTCAGTACTACCTACCTTTAGTAAAAATTTTGAACAACTTATTTTGAATCAAATGCAAGGATTTTTCAATAATCACAAATTACTGCATAACAAACAGTTCGGTTTTACGAGGGGTCGTTCGACTACTGATGCCGTTGAGTTGAACTTTTGGGACATGTTTATGATGCATGGGAGGACAAATGCGATGGTTTGGGAATCTTTTGCGATTTGTCCAAGGCATTCGATTGTGTTCTTCATGAAACATTGATCAGGAAACTGCACCACTACGGAATCCGAAACGCCTCTCTGGATCTTCTTACTTCTTACTTAAGTGATAGGATTCAGAGAGTTGATGTTAATGGAAAAAGATCACCCGGATCGGTAGTAAGAATGGGAGTCCCCCAGGGCTCAATTCTTGGGCCATTTTTATTTCTTATTTATATAAATGACTTGCCTTACCTCATAAAGGATAAACATGATATAGTGTTATTTGCAGACGACACTTCACTTTTATTTAAACTGAAACGTCAGCCGCTGATTACTGACAATGTAAATAGCGCCCTTGCAATAGTAGTAAACTGGTTTAATGTTAATAACCTACTTCTTAACGAGAAAAAAACTAAATGTATTAAGTTTACGATACCTCAAGTTAGACAAGTAGAAACTAGTGTTCTCATAAAGGGTGAAGTGCTGAAACCCGAAAATACCACAGTTTTCTTAGGCATAACTTTGGATACCAAGCTTCAATGGGGCCCCCACATAGATAAAATGTCAAAAAAGCTTAGCTCCGCAGCATACGCCGTTAGAAAAATTCGTGGTTTAACTGATTTAGAGACAGCCCGTTTAGTATACTTTAGTTATTTTCATAGTGTGATGTCGTACGGTATTCTGTTGTGGGGAAATGCCGCCGATATCCAGACAATTTTCGTTTTACAAAAAAGGGCAATTCGTTCAATTTATAAATTAAGTCCCAGACACTCCCTCAGAGATAAATTTAAAGAGATTAATATAATTACTGTGCCTTCTCAGTATATTTATGAAAATCTTTTGTATGCACATAAAAATATTAATCTGTTTAAAAAATACAGTGATATCCACAATATAAATACTAGAAACAAACACAAATTTATTGTTCCTACAACCAAGCTCAAGAAAATAGGTGGCTCGTTTAGATGCCAATGTATACGTTTTTATAATAAACTTCCTAGCTACATTCAAGATCTAAGCTTTAATAAATTCAAATCTTTTATAAAATGGAAACTATGCCAGAAAGCCTATTATACTGTGAAAGACTATATTGAGGACAAAAAGGTTTGGGATTGAGCTGCTCCTATAAATTTACACGGTGAATGTTGATTTTAATTTGCTAGCTATTTTAGACATGAATATTTATAGTAAAAAGTATTTTATTATTTTCATTATTGAGAATATGAGGACTATGTGGGTCATTGTTTCAGTTATATTCTTGATCTGGCAGTTTAAGTAGTTTATGCGGCCTACCCAAATGTCCTTTCTTTGGTATTGTTCGTCGAATCGTTGAGCTCCTTAAGTTCTGAGTTGAGCTGCACGGTTACTGACAAATGCGTGCACTGACTGGACAGGTCCACTTAATCTGTGTGGTTCTTTCCTCAAAAGACCATTTCAGACACCAATCTACATGGTTCTCAAACATTATGTCCGATTTTTTATATACACATTGACATTGTTGAATTTTATATACACAATGACATGAGTATTTACTTGTAAAGTATTATGTTATTTTAATTATTGTGAATGTGAGGATTATGTGGGTCATTGCTTTTTTTTCGCAGTTGATTTTGATCATGATCTGGCAGATTGAGTAATTTATGTGGCCTACCCAAATGTCCTTTCTTTGGTATTGTTCGTCGAATCGTTGAGCTCCTTAAGTCCTGACTTCCTGAGTTGAGCTGCACGATTACTGACAAATCCGTGCACTGACTGGACAGGTCCACTCAATCTGTGTGGTTCTTTCCTCAAAAGTCCATTTCAGATACCAATCTACATGGTCTTCACATGATCTGACCAAGATTATGTCTGGACTTTAAAAGAGACTGTGACCTCTGAGTTTGTATCGGTCTTTCTTCTCAGAGTAGTCAGATAGGAAACGCCGACCTCATCTAGTTTAAAAATATGATTGACGTGTAAAAGTGTTTGTACAAACCTACTTACAGAAATAAAATCATTTATCATTTATCATTTACTAGAGATTTTAAAATAAATTTTCTATCTACCTAATATAAGTCTCTTCTTTTACCTTTTTAATAATAGTCTTCTCTTTATCTACCTTAATATTATTCGTTAATTTATTTTAACATAATATATTTACATAATCTAGTTTTATAATAATATAATTAATTAGTTTCTTTTAGTTCTTTATTAACTCTTTAAGTCATTGAAAATATTATGTCTTCTTTTAATTAAGCTTCTAATAAATGTATAGTTGTCTTCTTTTTAAATATTTGATGTGAATTGATGGTCTGAAACACAGGTTTTATAAACCTAGATCAGGCAGGTCTACATTACAGTTAGAATTAAACATTTTCCTCGATTGTAATTAATGTAAATAATAATTTTATTTTATACTTGAATAAATTTTATTATTATTATTATCTTAACATATCTCGGGACCTTGGGGTCCCGACCTTTGGAAGGCGTACGAGGAGCCGAAGCCAAACTCGCAGAGGCCTCTTAGAAAATTTGAAATGGAATTATTATTATTATCATTTTTTACTAAACTGAATAGTTTGCGCGAGAGACACTTCCAAAGTGGTAAAATGTGTGTTCCCCCTGTAACTTCTAAAATAAGAGAATGATAAACCTAAAAAAAATATATGATGTACATTACCATGTAAACTTCCACCGAAAATTGGTTTGAACCACCGAGATCTAGTAAATAGTTTTTTTTTAATACGTCATAAATCGTAAACCGCAATTTACCTTTCATTCAATCAACTCAATAGATAATGGTACGGAACCCTTCGTGCGCGAGTGCGACTCGCTCTTGTCCGGTTTTTTTATTCGTAAATGTTTTAATCTCAGTAATTGCTGTAAGTAATGCTTTCGTTGTTATGTTTATAAACATTATAAACATAGCATGTGGCATGTACATATTGTGTATAGGTATTTTTTGATGGAGATCATAAATATGTAAATAAGTTGTGAATCAACTGTTCCATACCATTTTCGTTTAGTTTCGTTTAGTTTGTTCATCCAATCACACTTGGAAAATTTACCTAGACATGTACATACATTTCCAGGTAATTTTTTAAAGGTTACCAATAGGAGCTGTAGTAAAAGCCCTACTAGCTAGTATGTGTGATGATAACAAGTAGTGTGTTGTGCGTTTCAGGGTGCGCCTGAGTCCCCCGGGAGGAGTGCGCGGCGCAAGGGGCCGAGCGACATGTGCGCCGCCACGCTGCTGCTGCTGGCCGCACTGGCCGCGCTCGCAGGTACCTGCACAGGCCACGCGCCACACTATTATTATTATACACTCCGCACGACCGGCGGACGTAGCGGCACAGCAAGCGAGGCTGCGGCGGAGCTCTCGGGCTCAGTGACTCAGTCCACATTACTCCGCATACCATGCCAGCACCTGCGCTCTTCAGCGAGCTTAGTTGACAATGCGATGAACAAGGAGTCTGTGAGGCTGGAACCTATTCTTTTATGTCCTTTTAGTCCAATATTAATACAAGTCCCCATGATGTAGGTTCTCATCTTGAGAGAGAGAGAGAGAGGTATTTAAACGAGATGACTAAATAAAACAACAGGTTGTACGAAGTGTTTATTGACTGCGGCATCGCGATGGTAGTGGTGGATGGTGGTCGTCGTTCACGGTTCAAGTAACTTGGTGGTGCTCACACTAACGCTCGGTATTGCGTTACCCGTTGCGCTGGTTCGATGATCCCGATACAAAAATAACACAACCTTAACAACATTATGAATTGGCAAACATCCATAGGTTTAAACGTTCGAGTAGGAGCCTTATAGCATTATCTTGTGGAGATGGTACCTAGACGTGCTCGCTTGGTGGCGCCACGCCCCAGTGCTCAGTGCAGTGGCGAGCAGAGCGATGTGAGTGTGACGCGCGGACACTTGGCGAGTCAGCGCCACACCTGTTCACATAAACTGTATTCACTCTTAAATTTTTAACCGACTGCCTCAGATGAAGGGTGATAATTAATTCGCATCTTGAATGAATGAATGTATGAATGATATATTTATTAGCAAGAATATAGGTAGGTAACAAGTTCTTATGATTTATGGGTTTCACTATATTCGGCATTACAGCCGTGCAAATATTGAGATTATAATATATCTAAATTTAAATATAATAATTCTTTTCCTTTTCTTTTCAAATTGCAGATTCAACTATAATTATGAATCTAACGAGCATACCTGCCTTGATTAAAATTTAATGAACAGCGATCTGAAATAAACACACATCGACAAAATTTGACGAACACAAAGAAAAACTTTTTTTTTTAGATTTAATGTCTATTATTTAATGTTGTTTTTGCTTCATTTTGAGTCTGTTTGTTTATGCAAGAAAAAAAACAAAATATGGGGTTTATTAGGATTTATTTATAAAGAAACAAAAAAAGCTCTTATCCGAAATTTTACGAAGTATTAATTTATAGTTAATTAAAACGGTACAACACCAATTACATCAATTAACATAGAAACAATTATTACGTTGACTTTAATAAGTGGTTTTTTTTTTTTTTCTTTTGGTTGGGAAATCATCAAATGACCGCTCCCGCTCTGGGCCGAGCGGAAGGGCGAGTCAGACTCTTATTGACTAAAACCCACCAGTGTTCCTTCAGTTGCCTGTGCGCCAGGGCCACGGTAACTCTTTCGAACAATCCGCGACCCCGGCAGGCATCGGCCCTATCGGACCCCGTCAATGATGCTGACATCTCTTTGAGGCGCGCGTGGAACACGACGCGCAGTCGATCCGGGCCTGGTCCTTACCGGACGGCGAGCTGCCCTTTGCTCGCCGTCCGCAAGCCCGCGCCTACGGTGGCCGGGAGTCAGCAATCGACTCCCGACGCCCAGGGTGTCTCGCCCTGCGGCGACTAGGCTAGTGCGGTGAGGGCGTAACGATTGCCTCACCCTCACGCTCTCCACCTCCTCCTTCGCGAGCATTACTGCTTCGCAGAAGGAGGTGACAGCTTCCCATTCCCCCTCGCTCCGTACCATGGCCTGGCCGGACGCGAGAGATTGCCGCTGCTGATCGCCGCCACAAGGACACGGCGGTGCGCCGCCCAAGCCGGGCAGACCTCCACCGTATGCTCCACCGTGTCCTCCGGTCGATCCACACAATGATAACACCCGGGCGTTTCTTCCCGGGCCTTATCCGAAACAGGAACCTCCCGAAACAGCCATGTCCAGTGAGGATCTGCTTCAGGCGGAAGGTTACCGCCGAGGCGCCTCTCAAGCCACTCCTCAAAGAGGGGACTTACCGCCGCAATTGTGGCGTGCCCAGCGCTGGGTTGCGACAGTTGCACTCTCCATGCCGCCATAAGATCCCGCCGGAGCTCTGTCCGCTGTACCACGATTTCTCGCTGCAGCGGAGTTACGCCCCGGCATTTCGGTTCCTCACGCCACTTCGGTTCGGCTTTTGCCTCCAGATCCCATGGCGGCAATCCGGCAAGGAGGCTCGCCGCCTCGCAGGAGACCGTGCGGTATCCCCGGACCAGCCGGATGGCCATGACCCTCTGGGACGCGTTCAACCGGCGGGCTGGTCGGCGCCTCAGTGAACGCACCCACACCGGTGCCCCGTAAAGGGCCATGGACCGCACGACCCCCGCGTAGAGCCTCCGGCAGGAGGCGTTTGAAGCCCCTAGATTGGGCAGGAGCCGCTTCAATGCAGCCCCGGCCCGGTCCAGTCTGGGAGACAAACGTCGGAAATGCTCAACGAAGCTCCACCGGCTGTCGAGGACGAGTCCCAGGTACTTCATCGTCGACTTGACGCCGATGTGAACCCCTCCTGCTGTTATTGGGAACCAGACAGTGGCGCATTCCGAGGACCATGAAAACATATTGCCTCGGACTTGTGCAGGGCCACCTCGAGTCCCAATTGCCGGATCCTCTCAACGACTGTCGCAACCCCGTGTGTCATTAAGTTGGCCGCCGCCTGGTGCGACCTCCCCTGCGCCGGCCTCGCACAGGTCTCTCACTCTTTTTAGAAGCTTTTATTTAGTTTCACCTGTTCCGATGTTTGTCTGTAATGTAATCTTGCAAGTTAAATTTGATGCACTTCCCGGTTACCGATTGAGCTGAAATTTTGCATGCATGTGTAAATCGGGTGACAATGCAAAATTATTGTGACATGGAGCTGACCTGATGATGGAACCGGAAGGTGGCCATAGGAACTCGGTAGTTAAACGACACAACTCCATCGAGTTTGAACTCGTTTGATCCGTCTTGACGAGTACTTTGGTGCTAGATGGTAACCAGGGTCTGATGATGGAGCTGGAAGATGGCCATAGGAACTCGGTGATTAAACGACACAACCTCATCGAGTTTGGTCTCGTATGATTCGTCTTGACGAGTAATTTGGTTACACAACCGCATCGACTTTGATTCGTCTTGATGGGTGGACCGTTTTTGATGGGTGGTGGGTGGTGGTGGTTTGGTGGACGTGAATATGCGACCCCATCTTTGGGAAAATAAGTTCGTTCGTTCGTTCGTTCCGTTTGTTATGAATGTGGATTCCGTCTTTGATTAGATGGATTAGAGGCACGTGCCGAGGGCTGAATGGTATGAGGGTGTATAAACATGTCATATCGCTAACATTGCGCCTCAGGGTACCAGGGCGAACCCTGTTGTGCCCTTATCCCCCTACAAGGGACCTCTGGGGGGAAGGACCGTTTTTGTCCTATACTAGTGTGAATAACATGAACAAAAAAGAAACTACTACACAAAGAAAGAGACGTTTAGAGAAGGAAAACACTGCTACGCGCTACGAACTACGCCGTAGTCAAACTCACATCAAAAATACTAAAAAGAAAACGTAAAATTAAAAGAAAAAAAACTTTTTAAAAACAAGCTTTTATTACTTGTTAATAAAAATAACTAAACAGTTAAAAATAATTTAAAACTGATAAGAAAAATACCATTATATAGGTACCTACATTGGATCTTTTAATGATAATTAATCTTCTTCGTCTACGTCACAATAATCCCATATCGTACATACCTAATTATATAATTTTATTATACCCTAAAACTTTACACCTTAGGTTTTACACTTTGTTTTTATCACAGACTCATATTTTTATAAATAAAAGCGTGTTACATTGTGATGGAACATTAAAGAACATTTAGCCTAATACACCTTCAATATTTTTCTTTTGCAATGAAACGCTTTTATTTATAAAAAATTGGGTCTGTGATTTAAACGCAAAGATTTAACACAAGGTGTAAAGTTTTTGGGTTTAATAAAAATATATAATTAGGTATCTACGATATGGGATTATTGTGACGTAGACGAGGAAGGTTAATTATCGTTAAAGGTTGCAATGTAGGTACCTATACTCGTATAATGGTATTTTTCTTATCATGTTTAAATTATTTTAAACTTTTTAGTAATTTTTTTTAACAAGTAATAAAACCTTGTTTTTAAAAAGATTTTTTTTCTTTTAATTTTTTATTGTTTGTATTTCCTGTGCATCTCCCACATAGTATTTTTATTTCTTAATTTATGATATTTAAGGATCTTCCCTCAATGATACATTTATCTTCTACATGGTTTTACATTCTGCTGGCAATTAGTCAATTATTACTTGACAAGTGGAGATCTAATCGAAGAAAGTAGATTCATTTTAGAAGCATAATAAATCTATAAATGTCTCATAACTCATAATACATATCCAAAATTAAATTATGGAATTAGTTAGTAAGAAAGTAAGTAAGGGAGTTGTATGATTAGCTATGTTGTAACATTGAGCACTTGGTGAGCAGATGGTTTTGATCAGGTTTGCTGTCAAATATTTGTTGTTAAATCATTCATGATGCCTACAGTGATTGTATGGTCCCTGGCTTTGTTTATGTTCTAATCATAACCCATGAATAGGAACTTCGGCTTCACAATGCACCCCCTTCTTGGTTTCCTTGACAATTTCACTTTAGTGTTGTAATTATCATTGAAATCTACTGCTAAATATTTAGACTAGTAGGTAGTTGGAATGGTTAAATGTTTAATTAAACATTTTCATTTTATAACCTTTGAATAAGATCACCCATCTCTGCCCGGTCCTTCGGCAAATAGGGGCGTGATGTTATGTAAAATGACCCAGGTTACTATACTTTATTTTTTGTTATAACACAGGTATTTCAAGGTACATGTTTCAAGTAAAAATGACTTAATAATCAAACCTAACAATTCACATAAGTTTGTTTGTCAGATGTTAGATCTAGATGGTTAATTTTCAAGCCCAAGTATTTAAATGCACTTATAGTGGTATATAAAGATATTATATTTTAAGGCAGTCTTGATATATTGACAAATAAATAGTGAGAATAGGTTGGTAGAAAATCTTGTCTGTGTAAGTGTCACTCACTAGTCACTGCTGGTAATTTAGTAAATACAGCAGGGCTCTAAGGTTTAAGGTTAAAGTATGAAGACTCTAATATGAAAGATATTAAAAAAATTATATATAGCCTTTATTAGATAGGTATCTGGTAATGGGAAAAATCTTCCAGGTGGCCCTAAGTGATAAGGGGAACCTACCTTACCTATAAGTAGGATGAAATCATATTATTACATAACACACACACATAACATAACATCACGCCTGTATTCCCCGAAGGGTTAGGCAGAGGTGTACCTATAGTACACCCATATTTCGCCAGTTATGTTTTTAAGTCCCATGTAATAGGGGGCGAGCCTATTGCCATCAACCGGGCACAAATCCAGACTCCGGGCTGCTACTGAGAAATTCCAGATGGAAAAACCCAATAACACTTTGCCCGACCCGGGAATCGAACCCGAGACCTCATGCTCAGCAGTAGCGCTTGCAACCACTAGACCAACGAGGCAGTCATCATATTATTGTTCATGATATTTTGATAATTATATTGAATAGTGTACAAATTGTCAGTATAAAAGTAATGTCATTCCTGGGAATTTTATTGTCATTTTCCACCAATAAAATATAGTGGAATCCTCGCTACCCTAGACAAGGTAAGGTAACAGTTTAAGGTTCAGAATGAAACTGAATTTTCTATTTTGTTTGGGTCTGAAATATATATTCCAGATAAATTCTTTGTAAGTCTGCAATGCATTTTAATTCATCTCAGTGTTTACTAACTGTAATGGTGTTGAGAGGTTAAGAAATTAGGTAGTATCAAATAGTTTATTGTATCTTTGTACCCACAACCAATGATAGGATCAGCGGCGTGTCACTGTTGTGTCAACATTCATTTGGTCAGTGCTTTCCAGTACCTATAAGTGTTGTTGTTAATTTTTGTTTTCAATAGTGATTGTTTCCTGCCATTGACCCGCGCGGTTGTAGGATGTTTTAATTTGTTATTTACTTAAATAAACATGTCAACTTCTGTTGTGCTTGTTTTACATTTTCTCAATAGGACTGGTAAGTTATTTCTATTATCTTGTGGTTTTTATCATTGCTTGATCAATTGTTATTGTTTGTAGCTATGTAATTGTAAACTTAAGTTTGTTGTTGCAACTGTTTGTTTACCAAATAGAATAAATTAAATTTGATGTCGATTAGAGATGATATTACTTTTGTTCTGGTTTTAATTTGGTGGTAGTGAACAGTGGCAGCTGTTTGTGTTGCATCAGTGACGTCAGTCAATAGTTTGTTTGTCTTATTTTCTTCATTAGCACAGTTATCATTTTGTTTTCCTATTAAAGAGTACCGTAAACTTTTTAAATGAATAGTTTGACGAGAGAGAACTTTTTCTTGCGATGTCGTTAACGCGCACGAAAAGTGACAGTTCTGTGTTGCCAACGATGAGGTGAAATAATCTTATAAAAAAAATGTTATCTCTAAAAGAACGCTATTTAATTATTTATATCTCAGATCACTGCGCCTTGACGTAAAGTTATAACACTTTACGCAAATCAAAAAATTAAAAATGCTGATCGATAAAATCGTACACCTACCTAAGTACGAATAACATTAATATTCGTAGACACCTACCCAATATTACCTATAACATACAGATAAACAATACTATTTCTAAAATAATACAAGTTAACGATTACTTATTAAAATACATACTTTATAAAAATACTTACATTGTGTGAAAGTCATTTATTGCACAATTTGCACAGTGTGTGCGTGTCACAGGGCAATGTGTCGTGCTGTATGTCTCTGATCTCTCGCGTCCGGGCCTGGTTCAGGCCATGGTACGGAGCGAGAGGGAAAAGGAAGCAGTCACCTTCTTCTGCGAAGCAGTAATGCTCGCGAAGGAGGAGGCGGAGCGCGTGAGGGAGAGGCAATCATTGCGCCTTCACGCCCCTAGTCGCCGCAGGAGGAGACACCCTGGGCGTCGGGAGTTGATAGCCGACTCCCGGCCACCATAGGCCTGCGGACGGCGAGCAATGAGCAGCTCACCGTCCGGTAAGGACCAGGCCCGGGTCGACGGCGCGTTGTGTTCCACGCGCGCCTCAAAGAAATGTCAGCATAATTGACGGGGTCCGATAGGGCCGATGCCTGCCAGGGTCGCGGATTGTTCGAAAGAGTTACCGTGGCCCTGGCGCACAGGCAACTGAAGGAACACGGGTGGGTTTTAGTCAGTAAGAGTCCGACACGCCCTTCCGCTCCGCCCAGAGCGGGAGAGATCATTTGATGATTTCCCACCCAAAAAAAAAAAAAAATGTGAAGTCTGTAACGTTACGTGCTGTACTTTTGCGCACAGACTACATAGTATCTTTTGCGGTAGTGATTATAGATTCAAATTCAATGATTATGAATTGCCAAATGCTACGTGCTATAATCTTACAGGTGAAGTCTGTAATGTAATATTGTTATGTGCTGTAAGCTTGTAATGTTAAATGTAAAGTGACGTTTGTAGTGTTACGGCGCGGCGGGCGCCTGGTAAACTTACCGCGCACTAGCCGAGCGGACCTATTGACAAACATGGAAATACTCCAACTGAAGTATTTATACCTACTTCTTCAGAACTTACCGTTTTGTCACTTTAGCATCCGGTCAACCCTCAACCGCAGTAACTTTAATGTCCATTGCACATATTTGAAAACTGGCGAGCATGTTGTGTCATACGAAGAACATTAGTAGCGCCAGTAGCGGCAGTATGGGCGAGGGTCGCAAGGCTGGAAGTATTCCGGCACGCATGTGTGCATCCTATTGAAGATTCCAGTGAAGTTGAATCACGCGCATGGGGCGCGCCAGCGTGCTGCCTCTGATGTCACGTCAGCGTCACCACTCATGCACATGGGAGCGAATGGCGGACACGGACAGGTGAGTGACTATTCACTCACCCGTCTACGTGCCACTTAGTAGTCGGGCGAGGGAGAAGCTGGTTTAAATGTTTAGCTAGACCAGTCTGATTCATTGCAACTCTGTTCGAAACTTATTAAGCTAAACCGTCTTTCGAATATTTCTGAAAACAGTAACCACTTACAACGTGGCCATTGCCAATACCAGACTACTAACCTCTGATTTATACAAACTAGGCTGAGAATCAGCACTTTTTGAATGTCAAAATTACATAAGACAGTTCCGCAAAACGCCTGTCCTTCACCACTTCCTAGTGCTTTAGCTGGGAAGAAGAAAGAGTGTAACAAACACAGCTGTTAAATTAAATTATTTGCCATAATTATGTCAGCTAGAACACGCCAATATACCCTCAAAAATCATTAAACACTGCTCAAGCAAAAACACATACCTAACTGAAAGAGAAAAACAAGCATTATTATCTATTGAACTTTGTTTTGTGTACGTTTATCGCAGGCGGACAAATAAAAGTTACGCGATATTTCAGGTTATTGGTTTATCCCCGCCTGTAATAAACTTACACAAAACAGTTAAATAGATAATAAAGCTTGTTTTTCTCTTTTCAGCTAAGTAAGTATGTGTTTTTAAAATCAGGATTTTTGTTTCTTTTAATCATTTGGTTTATTTCAAGCTTTTTAGTTTTATTAATTTAGCATTTCTCATTCCAAACCTGGGGGCACGGTAGTGTCCCGCCAAGTCGAGCAACAACAAGCGGCACGGCCGTACCATTCTTTTCTCAAAGCTGTTCAGGCCATTTTCGACTCCCCTATAACTTCGTTGTGGATAAAACTAGAAGCCTGAATCTTCAGTAACCCAGCAGTCATTGTATAAACTCAGTATATTTCAAATTTCATACAATTTGAACCAGTAGTTCAAAAATTATAACTAGTCAAAGTTTGTTAATTTGTCACTCACTCACTGACTGACTGACCGATCATCAAAACTCTAAGGCACTTTTAGCAGACATAGAAGGTTCAAATTTAGAATACAATAAGTGTTTAGTATAAATTAAGGTAAAACTAAAATATTTTGCAATTTCGGCCCACTTTTCTAGATTCGCTATTCCTAATATAAACAAAAAAGTTACTAAAAACGATATCACTGTTAACCCAAAAACTAGTAATCGCTTGGAAACATTTAAAACGAAACTTTTAAGTAAATTTCCATTTTTATCGACTAACGATGACTCTAATGAACAATATAATGTTTTTTTTTATATCGTCATTGGAAAGCCAATACTACTTAAACGCCAACAGGCCATTTTACAATAGAGACATTTTAAGTTTTTTTTTTTACAAAACCTTGGCTAACTTTTTTTCTAATTTAGTAATCGAAATACAGTATTGGCAAAAAATTATTATCAACGTACTGAAATCGAGATATTTTGCATATTTATTGTAATTCAGGAAATAGCTGTCACTTAAGTACATATGCTCTGTACACTTCTTAAGGAGAAAGTACTTATCTTCATAATATATTTTAAGTGCGGTTATCGAAAAGTACTGACAAGTCACGTCCTTTCAACTGTATGAAAGGAAAAATTACTAACACGCATCACGGGTTGATGTAGTCTCAAGATAAAAGTACTTAAACAGTATAATATGTCGCAAGACCTTACAGAAAAGCGATGTATAGCATTAAAAGTTGGTACCATTGTTATGCCAAAAAGACTTATGTAAAAGATATATCATTTAAATTTAAATATTATTTTCTTATCGGGCATAGACAACAATAAGTAAGTGCTAACAATGCTACTAGCAGCGAATAAAATAAATGAGAATACTATTATCCTAATTTGAATTCGACTGCATCTTTTTACTATTTTGGTTAAAAAAGGAAAAAAATAATAAATACAGCTTGCTTAGTAATCACTTTTAATAAAAAAATTAAACAAATTGTTGACAGTTTTCTTTTCAGTCTTAAAACTTGGCTGATTGTGGCAAAAGTCACGCAACACACTACGAATAATAAACGCAACACAGTTTTCTTATTAATAATAATTATAATTACAATATTATGTAGGTACTGGGTAAAATTTTTCTTTGGCACAATTTTCGAAGAGATCAAATTGATTAGGTCTATACTCTATTTGAAATAAGATTAGACATTTAAATTTTAAACAAACCTTTTTTACAGTCCGTCCAACCAATTCTGATTTCTATACCGTAGGCATAAGGATAGCATGCAAAGCAAAAAGGTGGTTACAATACCAACTATTTACTGCAGCTGCTATTTATCTTGCCACCAACGCAACAGAATTCAAAATCGGTTGAACGGACTGTAAAAAGGTTTAGATAAAAGTTTAATCTTATTTGAAATGGAATATAGTAGATTTTGAATACCTTTATTTAAAAAAAAACTAGTATAATTATAATTATGCATTTTGGAAAATAATACTTGTACGGTATTAAAAATCTACAAAACCTATAATTATTTTTATTGGTAAAATATTTCATAATTAGGTATTGTCTTCGACATCCGTATCTTGTAGGGTGTCTTAAACATTAACGGCACAAGGAAAATTTTCGTATTCATAGTGATACATTTCAGGAATTATCTTTGATGTACAAAGTTTCCACAAATCTTGGTATTTCTTCTTCGATATAGGCAATCGAGTTTTGTAAATTTTTTTAAGTTGTAGTATTTTGTTTTTATTGGTTATTTCTATTTCTTCTACTGGACCATCTGTCGCCATTGTATATTTGATTGCAATTTTCTGTGACTCAGATTTTTTTAATGTTGCTGTACGTACCTGCAAATAAAACAAAATATAATTAGGTTACAATACATAATCTGATGGCTATAACGTTACGATCGAGAAAAGTCAACATTATAATTACCTTAGATATTTTCCCTGTCAAATTTCCTTTAAAATACTTATCTCCGACAACATCCCAACCATAAAAATCCTTATGTGTTAATATTTCCACATAGTAAGGCTTAGGATTCTTTCGGGCTAGAGTAAAAACAGTTGCCCATTGCGAAGGTGCCCAAACGATTGTGTTTGTTACGCTTTTTTCTATTACAGAATGCATCGAATCCACTGGCATGTAACTATGACCAGGCAAGAGATAATTCATTTGAATGCTGGCAATGTTCTTGCAATTTTGCAGACAAGTATTAATGCATGCAAGAACAATTTTATTTTTATTTTGTCCGGGGCACGCATCGCTATAAAACAAAAGGTGTCTGACTGACCCACGATTGTCTACCATCTTGATATATTTTTCTAAGATGGTGCACACTTCGTTAGCTCCACGTTTGCCTTCTGTCTCAGTCCAAGAATAACAATAGCCTTCTCTAGTTCTGGACTCATAAAAAGTAAGATTATATACAGCCAATTTGCGACTGTAGTATAATAACATACTTTGGCCATACGGCGTATTTAGAACTTTTTGTAAATCAAAGGACACGCAAAGTATGTTTTCATCTTGAATTTTCTGATGTGCTTGAAACCTTTCATAAGTTTCTTCCTTGTCTTTAAGATGAGCCAGTTTTTCTTCTCTTCTTTCTTCTTCTCTTTCTCCATTTTCTTTTTCGAAACGCACACACTTAGCACATTTATCTTTACGCGGGATATGAAATCCTATATTAAATTCTCGAAAAATATTCTGAAAAACTCTTTCTCCCACTATCTCTTTATCTTCACGTATCATTGTTTCCTTGTAAATTTTATACAAATTAGCCAAACTTCGGAATTCTTGAGGAAGATAAAATCTTTTTGAATTTTTACGACAATAATGCGACGGTAAATATGGTAAGCTTTTGATATAATTCTTTGTTTCCTCTAAGTTTTTTTCTGCAGTTTTGTTTGATGGAATATGCTTTCCTCTTGAATCTTCTTTAGATGAGCCATGAGTGGCTTCTGTAATAATATTATAGAAATATTTTTGCTTAATATCTAGCGTGTTCAATAAAAACTTCAAACAAACTTTTCTTTTTCCTTCGCCTTCGTTAATGAAATATTCAAAGGTGCATTGCCTACGACTTTGGTCATCTATAGCACGCTTTCTCTTAATTGCCATCTTTTTAGAATTGCTCACTAACCAATCTCTTCGTCGCTCATTATTAAGACTCCAATAGTGATTAAAAATAGCTTGTCTCTTATCTGAACTTATATTATAACATTCATTATGACAATTTCCAAGTACACATGTGTTACTCTTCATTTTTTTTTCTGCTATGACTTTTCCCGATATAGAAGTATATTGCTTACCACTGTTTTTTAGATGGGTTCTTAGTTTATTCTTGTTAATTTTTCGGTCTTTCTTTTTTGGCTCTGAATTTTCCAGCGTATCATCAAAATTATTATCTTTTAGTGGTTTCTTTTTATTTTTTGATATTTTTTTTTGTTTTTGTTTTTTGACATTATTTTCATTCGAATGCGAAATGCTATCAATTGATTCTGTTGAATCCTTCCAAGAACTTGAACTGTAAATAAATTCCTCGCTGTCCGATAAAAAATCAATATGCTTATAAATTCTATTCCTTTTCAAATTGTCTCGGTTTTTTAAAACATTTTCAACCTCCCCGGATTGATCTGCGTTTTCTTCTGGTTCTATATCTATAACGATAGTTGTCTCGATTAAGTTATTTGTCAAAGCGTCTTCATCCCTTATTTCCTGTAAGCAGTCTTCCATTTCCTTAAGTCGCTCATGTAATTTCCTTTTTTTATAGGGTTTCTTCAAAGATAGTTCAGAAGATTTACTTTCAAAAGATGTGTTTGATTGAAGATCATCTTTTGGAGAAGGTGATCTGTGCACTCCATATGCGTCTTGATCAACAGATTTTTCATCTTGGACATAATCTTCTATTTGCAAAATTGATTTTTGCGATAGATGTAGGACTTGGAACGTTTCTGTCTGGATGCAATCACCCGTCTGTGAGATTGACGCCTGTGTGGGATGGATGTCTTGGACGACGGGTGTCCCTTCGTGAGCGTTGACTTCTGTTTGTAATTGATTTAAGACTTGGTATATGAACGTTTCTGCCTGAACGCAATCGCCTGTCTGTGAGATTGATGCCTGTGTGGGATGGATGTCGTGGTCAAGGTATTTTTCTACCTGGCCGTGGTCTTCTGTTTGCAATTCATGAATAACTTGGTTTAAGGATGCCTCTCCCTGTATATTTTCGCTCATCTGTGAGATTGATGCCTGTAAGGGATAGATGTTTAGACTGTGAGATGTCCCTTCTTGATGATCGTCTGCAGCATGTGAGATTGCTTGTGGTAGGTGTATGTCTGGATCAAAAGATTTGCCAAGTTCTTCAACCGCACCTGTTATAACAACAATAATTTTAATTATTTGTATATTTTATGATAACTTTTTACTTAAATAATACATAGCTTAAAACATACCTGCTTTTCTCTGCTGTATCTCCAAAGTATCATATTCTTCCCTAAGCGGATGTCTTAATTTTGTGACGTAATTATCACGTTCAGAATCTGAATCATCATAGCTTTCGTCTTTGGTAAATAGTCTTCGAACAACATTTAGTTTAGGTGGTGGTTCTTGATTTGTATCTACAAATTTTCTAAAAAACGAGGATCGACGACTGTTCATAATGAGTATGAAATTATTCTGAAAATATAAATAAGTAATATTATTCATAGAAATAACAACTCTTGAGGAGCTCGTGGTTTAGTAATAACAGCCGCACGGTTCGATCCATAAGGTTAAGCTACGCTTGCCGGGGTTGGTCTGTGGATGGGTGACCATCTTTACATACCGAGACTCCTTCGTGCCTCGGAAAGCACGTTAAGCCGTTGGTCCTGGCTGTCATTCGTTGATCTTTGACAGTCGTTACGGGTCGTCAGAAGCCCGAAAGTCTGACAACCAGTCTTACCAAGGGGTATCGTATTACCCAGTAAATGGGTTGTGGAGGTCAGATAGGCAGTCGATCCATGTAAAATACTGGTATTCAGCTGCATCCGGTTAGACTGGAAGCCGACCCCAACATAGTTGGGAAAAGGCTAGGCAGATGATGATAGAAATAACAACACAATGTATGACTCATCATCAGCCTAGCCTTTTCCCAACTATGTTGGGGTCCACTTCCAGTCCAACCGGAGACAGTCGCTGCATGTAAAATACTGGTATTCAGATACCAGTATTTTACATGGAGTTACTGCCTGGTACCCCTTGATAAGACTGGTTATTAGATTTTCAGGCTTCTGGCGACCCGTAACGACTGTCAAAGATCCATGAATGACAGCTGGGACCAACGGCTTAGCGTGCTTTCCAAGGCACGAAGGAGTCTCGGTATGTAAAGATGGTCACCCATCTACTGACTAACCCCGGCAAGCGTAGCTTAATGGATCAACCCGTGCGGCTGTTGTTACTTAGCCACGAGCTAGTAACATCTATCATGTCGAAAACATTATTTTTATAAAATATCAAGTTTAGCTTAACCTGATCGATCGACCCGTGCGGCTGTTATTACTTAGCTACAAGTCCGTCAAGACAATGTATGACTAATTTGAGTAAAAAAGAGGATTTACCTACATTTAAATAGGTACGGTATTCTATTTAGTTAGTCTGTTTTATTTACCTACAAGTAAGTAGGTATCTTATCCAACTTCGGCATTCCGACAAATGCCTATTTAATGATTATCTGCATTCAATGAAAATAGTACACGAATGATTGCAAACTATATCCCATAATTAAGAAAGTTTAACAATAAAATTGGTAAAGTAATGATTAATATTGCTAAAAAACTTTCTCGAATATAAATTCGGCAGGGCAACTAAAACAACAGATTTCTAGATGTGCATTATCTTTGTAGTTTAAAGAAACAATTATAATAAATATCGTCATTGGAAAGCCAATACTACTTAAACGCCAACAGGCCATTTTACAATAGAGACATTTTAAGTTTTTTTTTTTACAAAACCTTGGCTAACTTTTTTTCTAATTTAGTAATCGAAATACAGTATTGGCAAAAAATTATTGTGACACTATTATCAACGTACTGAAATCGAGATATTTTGCATATTTATTGTAATTCAGGAAATAGCTGTCACTTAAGTACATATGCTCTGTACACTTCTTAAGGAGAAAGTACTTATCTTCATAATATATTTTAAGTGCGGTTATCGAAAAGTACTGACAAGTCACGTCCTTTCAACTGTATGAAAGGAAAAATTACTAACACGCATCACGGGTTGATGTAGTCTCAAGATAAAAGTACTTAAACAGTATAATATGTCGCAAGACCTTACAGAAAAGCGATGTATAGCATTAAAAGTTGGTACCATTGTTATGCCAAAAAGACTTATGTAAAAGATATATCATTTAAATTTAAATATTATTTTCTTATCGGGCATAGACAACAATAAGTAAGTGCTAACAATGCTACTAGCAGCGAATAAAATAAATGAGAATACTATTATCCTAATTTGAATTCGACTGCATCTTTTTACTATTTTGGTTAAAAAAGGAAAAAAATAATAAATACAGCTTGCTTAGTAATCACTTTTAATAAAAAAATTAAACAAATTGTTGACAGTTTTCTTTTCAGTCTTAAAACTTGGCTGATTGTGGCAAAAGTCACGCAACACACTACGAATAATAAACGCAACACAGTTTTCTTATTAATAATAATTATAATTACAATATTATGTAGGTACTGGGTAAAATTTTTCTTTGGCACAATTTTCGAAGAGATCAAATTGATTAGGTCTATACTCTATTTGAAATAAGATTAGACATTTAAATTTTAAACAAACCTTTTTTACAGTCCGTCCAACCAATTCTGATTTCTATACCGTAGGCATAAGGATAGCATGCAAAGCAAAAAGGTGGTTACAATACCAACTATTTACTGCAGCTGCTATTTATCTTGCCACCAACGCAACAGAATTCAAAATCGGTTGAACGGACTGTAAAAAGGTTTAGATAAAAGTTTAATCTTATTTGAAATGGAATATAGTAGATTTTGAATACCTTTATTTAAAAAAAAACTAGTATAATTATAATTATGCATTTTGGAAAATAATACTTGTACGGTATTAAAAATCTACAAAACCTATAATTATTTTTATTGGTAAAATATTTCATAATTAGGTATTGTCTTCGACATCCGTATCTTGTAGGGTGTCTTAAACATTAACGGCACAAGGAAAATTTTCGTATTCATAGTGATACATTTCAGGAATTATCTTTGATGTACAAAGTTTCCACAAATCTTGGTATTTCTTCTTCGATATAGGCAATCGAGTTTTGTAAATTTTTTTAAGTTGTAGTATTTTGTTTTTATTGGTTATTTCTATTTCTTCTACTGGACCATCTGTCGCCATTGTATATTTGATTGCAATTTTCTGTGACTCAGATTTTTTTAATGTTGCTGTACGTACCTGCAAATAAAACAAAATATAATTAGGTTACAATACATAATCTGATGGCTATAACGTTACGATCGAGAAAAGTCAACATTATAATTACCTTAGATATTTTCCCTGTCAAATTTCCTTTAAAATACTTATCTCCGACAACATCCCAACCATAAAAATCCTTATGTGTTAATATTTCCACATAGTAAGGCTTAGGATTCTTTCGGGCTAGAGTAAAAACAGTTGCCCATTGCGAAGGTGCCCAAACGATTGTGTTTGTTACGCTTTTTTCTATTACAGAATGCATCGAATCCACTGGCATGTAACTATGACCAGGCAAGAGATAATTCATTTGAATGCTGGCAATGTTCTTGCAATTTTGCAGACAAGTATTAATGCATGCAAGAACAATTTTATTTTTATTTTGTCCGGGGCACGCATCGCTATAAAACAAAAGGTGTCTGACTGACCCACGATTGTCTACCATCTTGATATATTTTTCTAAGATGGTGCACACTTCGTTAGCTCCACGTTTGCCTTCTGTCTCAGTCCAAGAATAACAATAGCCTTCTCTAGTTCTGGACTCATAAAAAGTAAGATTATATACAGCCAATTTGCGACTGTAGTATAATAACATACTTTGGCCATACGGCGTATTTAGAACTTTTTGTAAATCAAAGGACACGCAAAGTATGTTTTCATCTTGAATTTTCTGATGTGCTTGAAACCTTTCATAAGTTTCTTCCTTGTCTTTAAGATGAGCCAGTTTTTCTTCTCTTCTTTCTTCTTCTCTTTCTCCATTTTCTTTTTCGAAACGCACACACTTAGCACATTTATCTTTACGCGGGATATGAAATCCTATATTAAATTCTCGAAAAATATTCTGAAAAACTCTTTCTCCCACTATCTCTTTATCTTCACGTATCATTGTTTCCTTGTAAATTTTATACAAATTAGCCAAACTTCGGAATTCTTGAGGAAGATAAAATCTTTTTGAATTTTTACGACAATAATGCGACGGTAAATATGGTAAGCTTTTGATATAATTCTTTGTTTCCTCTAAGTTTTTTTCTGCAGTTTTGTTTGATGGAATATGCTTTCCTCTTGAATCTTCTTTAGATGAGCCATGAGTGGCTTCTGTAATAATATTATAGAAATATTTTTGCTTAATATCTAGCGTGTTCAATAAAAACTTCAAACAAACTTTTCTTTTTCCTTCGCCTTCGTTAATGAAATATTCAAAGGTGCATTGCCTACGACTTTGGTCATCTATAGCACGCTTTCTCTTAATTGCCATCTTTTTAGAATTGCTCACTAACCAATCTCTTCGTCGCTCATTATTAAGACTCCAATAGTGATTAAAAATAGCTTGTCTCTTATCTGAACTTATATTATAACATTCATTATGACAATTTCCAAGTACACATGTGTTACTCTTCATTTTTTTTTCTGCTATGACTTTTCCCGATATAGAAGTATATTGCTTACCACTGTTTTTTAGATGGGTTCTTAGTTTATTCTTGTTAATTTTTCGGTCTTTCTTTTTTGGCTCTGAATTTTCCAGCGTATCATCAAAATTATTATCTTTTAGTGGTTTCTTTTTATTTTTTGATATTTTTTTTTGTTTTTGTTTTTTGACATTATTTTCATTCGAATGCGAAATGCTATCAATTGATTCTGTTGAATCCTTCCAAGAACTTGAACTGTAAATAAATTCCTCGCTGTCCGATAAAAAATCAATATGCTTATAAATTCTATTCCTTTTCAAATTGTCTCGGTTTTTTAAAACATTTTCAACCTCCCCGGATTGATCTGCGTTTTCTTCTGGTTCTATATCTATAACGATAGTTGTCTCGATTAAGTTATTTGTCAAAGCGTCTTCATCCCTTATTTCCTGTAAGCAGTCTTCCATTTCCTTAAGTCGCTCATGTAATTTCCTTTTTTTATAGGGTTTCTTCAAAGATAGTTCAGAAGATTTACTTTCAAAAGATGTGTTTGATTGAAGATCATCTTTTGGAGAAGGTGATCTGTGCACTCCATATGCGTCTTGATCAACAGATTTTTCATCTTGGACATAATCTTCTATTTGCAAAATTGATTTTTGCGATAGATGTAGGACTTGGAACGTTTCTGTCTGGATGCAATCACCCGTCTGTGAGATTGACGCCTGTGTGGGATGGATGTCTTGGACGACGGGTGTCCCTTCGTGAGCGTTGACTTCTGTTTGTAATTGATTTAAGACTTGGTATATGAACGTTTCTGCCTGAACGCAATCGCCTGTCTGTGAGATTGATGCCTGTGTGGGATGGATGTCGTGGTCAAGGTATTTTTCTACCTGGCCGTGGTCTTCTGTTTGCAATTCATGAATAACTTGGTTTAAGGATGCCTCTCCCTGTATATTTTCGCTCATCTGTGAGATTGATGCCTGTAAGGGATAGATGTTTAGACTGTGAGATGTCCCTTCTTGATGATCGTCTGCAGCATGTGAGATTGCTTGTGGTAGGTGTATGTCTGGATCAAAAGATTTGCCAAGTTCTTCAACCGCACCTGTTATAACAACAATAATTTTAATTATTTGTATATTTTATGATAACTTTTTACTTAAATAATACATAGCTTAAAACATACCTGCTTTTCTCTGCTGTATCTCCAAAGTATCATATTCTTCCCTAAGCGGATGTCTTAATTTTGTGACGTAATTATCACGTTCAGAATCTGAATCATCATAGCTTTCGTCTTTGGTAAATAGTCTTCGAACAACATTTAGTTTAGGTGGTGGTTCTTGATTTGTATCTACAAATTTTCTAAAAAACGAGGATCGACGACTGTTCATAATGAGTATGAAATTATTCTGAAAATATAAATAAGTAATATTATTCATAGAAATAACAACTCTTGAGGAGCTCGTGGTTTAGTAATAACAGCCGCACGGTTCGATCCATAAGGTTAAGCTACGCTTGCCGGGGTTGGTCTGTGGATGGGTGACCATCTTTACATACCGAGACTCCTTCGTGCCTCGGAAAGCACGTTAAGCCGTTGGTCCTGGCTGTCATTCGTTGATCTTTGACAGTCGTTACGGGTCGTCAGAAGCCCGAAAGTCTGACAACCAGTCTTACCAAGGGGTATCGTATTACCCAGTAAATGGGTTGTGGAGGTCAGATAGGCAGTCGATCCATGTAAAATACTGGTATTCAGCTGCATCCGGTTAGACTGGAAGCCGACCCCAACATAGTTGGGAAAAGGCTAGGCAGATGATGATAGAAATAACAACACAATGTATGACTCATCATCAGCCTAGCCTTTTCCCAACTATGTTGGGGTCCACTTCCAGTCCAACCGGAGACAGTCGCTGCATGTAAAATACTGGTATTCAGATACCAGTATTTTACATGGAGTTACTGCCTGGTACCCCTTGATAAGACTGGTTATTAGATTTTCAGGCTTCTGGCGACCCGTAACGACTGTCAAAGATCCATGAATGACAGCTGGGACCAACGGCTTAGCGTGCTTTCCAAGGCACGAAGGAGTCTCGGTATGTAAAGATGGTCACCCATCTACTGACTAACCCCGGCAAGCGTAGCTTAATGGATCAACCCGTGCGGCTGTTGTTACTTAGCCACGAGCTAGTAACATCTATCATGTCGAAAACATTATTTTTATAAAATATCAAGTTTAGCTTAACCTGATCGATCGACCCGTGCGGCTGTTATTACTTAGCTACAAGTCCGTCAAGACAATGTATGACTAATTTGAGTAAAAAAGAGGATTTACCTACATTTAAATAGGTACGGTATTCTATTTAGTTAGTCTGTTTTATTTACCTACAAGTAAGTAGGTATCTTATCCAACTTCGGCATTCCGACAAATGCCTATTTAATGATTATCTGCATTCAATGAAAATAGTACACGAATGATTGCAAACTATATCCCATAATTAAGAAAGTTTAACAATAAAATTGGTAAAGTAATGATTAATATTGCTAAAAAACTTTCTCGAATATAAATTCGGCAGGGCAACTAAAACAACAGATTTCTAGATGTGCATTATCTTTGTAGTTTAAAGAAACAATTATAATAAATATTTACTTACCTACCTTGTCTCCAAACTCAAATAATCTGAACGATTCACTTTGCTGCGGGAACTACATAAACGCGTCACTCACTTGTCGCTGCGCGAAACCGACTACAAGCAAAAGCAAGGTCGACTCATCGACTGAACCGCCGACAACTCGCGCGCGAAATATAAATTATAAGTACTCAACGAATCGTAATCAAAACAAAATTTAATTTCGAAAGACTTAACTGCATATTTTTTGTACGTGTTTCACACATCTAAATGCTAAACAAACTATTAATATTTTGTCGAGTAAAATAGTCCATGCTTAATAAAATAATTATTAGATTTCATTGAATGTAAAACATTCTAAATAGACACTCAAATACTTAGATATGAAAAGCAAAGTTACTAAAACCGTTCAGTCTCAGAAAACTGCGAAGACAAAATATACTAACACGCCATGCTCATCAATTCTTACGTAAAGCAAATTTACTTATCTACATATCAACTCGTATTAACAGCCGGAAAAAAAATACTAAAGCGACATCAATGACTCAAACTACAATATTTTGAGTTGCTGAACAAAGTTAAATTGGCTGATGTCAGTATAGAAAAATACTAAACTGACAACGACTAAAACATAATCATAACTTGCATTACGTAAGTATTTGTTAAAACATTAAAATTATGATAAATACCATACTTTTGCAGTGCTTAACCGCCATAAAAATGCTCAGATTATTACAAAATCCCGACTAATCGACGCAGCAAAAAAAATCCAATCCAACGATATGTATAACTCATTTTGGCCAAAATGGCGCTTAAGTAGTATTGGCTTTCCGGTGACGATATGTATTGCACACAATTTGATAAGAATTTATTCCAAAGACTTTCTCGGTGAATAGTAACGCTTCCTTCAGTGACTGGGCCACCATTGGTATACATAAAAGTAGAAAACGACTTTATGAATTGTATGATGAACGGACTTGTTTAAACACTGCTGAATTTAATTTATATGTTATAAATTATTCTAAATTATTTAAAAAAGTTGTGTAGTATGGCCAAGTCATGTTATTAGAGGTCAAAAATTAAAAAAAATGGTAGTAATGTAATTAAAATGACATGGAGTATCATTAACAGCGAAACGGGAAGGTCATGCAACTGATGTAGTAACTACAGCCTTGATATTGATGACAATATAATTAAATTAGATTCAAAAGTCACCGCGGCCTTTGAAATTTTATTTGCAGATGTTCCCGTATCCACTACTAAATCTCTAAACTCATCACCCACTGCTGCAGAGTCTTTACTTAAGGAAAACGTTCCTGTTTGTGATTCTGAATTTCATTTCCAATATGTCACCTGTAGGCTTAGCACAAGCACCGTCTTGAATAGACAAAAATGACGTTTCTTGAAGACAGTACGACGGCAGCAAAGTAGAAAGAGTCAACTGCCCTTTTTACGAAATTCAGTCATTTATTCACGTTTATCTTTTCTTTTTGTGCATTTTTTATAATAATATAACTCATAACTTTCTTTCTTTTTGTGGAATTTTATAATTTTTTAGTTTCAATAAAAATAATAATAGTTTTCAATATTATAGAAATATTTGTACGCCGATACTTACGGCTAAACATGACTGGACTTAAATAATTGATTTTAATCTTGCATGCTCTTGTATGTATACCATGTTTAGACAAATAAAGAATATCTTATCTTATCTTATCTTATCTTATCTTTGCTTATATCTCGCAAATGGTGTGTCCTATCGCAAAAATAATGAAAATTTCGACCCCCTATAGATAACCCTTAAACCCCTAAAAGTCAACATGTAGGTAATGATTTTTCACATTTTTTATACTAAAAGTGAAAAATTCATTTTTTCCTTTCCATTTTTATACTTTGTGGCCGTCGAGTAAAAAGTTTTCTACTGTCTTAGCATGGCGATTAAAAAATCAAATTGTCTTCACTACCTTAGACAACTGTCTTCTGAAATAGTCTACATTACAAAGGACCTAGACAACGATCGGCAGAAACGAAAGACAAAATGACAGATTTTAGAAGGATTTTTACGGTGCGATGTCAAAAATGGAGAAACGAAATGTCACTTTGTATGGGAATAGCCGTCTCTATTCTTCGAAGAGATAGATAGCGTCATGCTAAGCCCGCTGTAAAGATATAATTAAAACATTTCACACGTTAAATGTTAAAAAGGCCGCTGATCTGTGGGGTAATTCTGTGGACGTTGCTAAGTCGATTGTAAACATTGTAGCACCTACTTTAGCTGTAATTTTTTATAATTGCATTGACCGTGGTGACTTCCCTGATCTTATGAAAAACAGTAAAATAATACCGTTGTTTAAATCGGGTAGTACATCAGACCCTACTAATTATAAACTTATTACATTGATACCTTACCTATAGTAAATTTTTTGAAAAACTTATTTTGAATCAATTGCAAAGTTTTTTTAATAAACATAAATTACTGCATAAGAAACAGTTCGGTTTTATAAAGGGTCTTTTGACTACCGATGTCGGTGTTTAACTTTTAGGACATGTTTATAATGCATGGGAGGACAAATGCGATGCTTTGGGAATCTTTTGCGATTTGTCCAAGGCTTTCGATTATGTTCTTCATGAAACATTAATCAAGAAGCTGCACGACTACGGAATCCGAAACACCTCTCTGGATCTTCTTACTTCTTACTTAAGCGATAGGGTTTAGAGAGTTGATGTTAACGGAAAAAAAACATCCGGATCTATAGTAAGAATGGGGGTCCCCAAGGGCTCAATTCTTGGGCCATTTTTATTTCTTATTTATATAAATGACTTGCCTTACCTCATAAAGGATAAACATGATATAATGTTGTTTGCAGACGACACTTCACTTTTATTTAAACTCAAACGTTTGCAGCTGGTTACTGACAAAGTAAATAGCGTCCTCACAAAAGTAGTTAACAGGTTTAATGTAAATAACCTACTTTTTAACGAGAAAAAACTAAATGTATTTAGTTTACGATACCTCATGTTAGACAAGTAGAAACTAGTGTACTCATAAAGGGTGAAGTGTTGAAACCTGAAAATACCAGAGTATTCTTAGGCATATCTTTGGATTCCAAGCGTCAATGGGGCCCCCACATAGATAAATTCACAAAAAAGCTTAGCTCTGCAGCATACGCCGTTAGAAAAAATCGTGGTTTAACTGATTTAGAGATAGCCCGTTTAGTATACTTTAGTTATTTTCAGTGTGATGTCGTACGGTATTCTATTGTGGGGAAATGCGCCGATATCCAGAAAACTTTTATTTTACAAAAAGTGCAATTTGTTCAATGTTTAAATTAAATCTCAGACACTCCCTCAGAGATAAATTTAAAGAGATTAATATAATTACTGTGCCTTCTCAGTATATTTATGAAAATCTTTTATATGCACATAAAAATATTATCTAATCTGTTTAAAAAAATACAGTGATATCCACACTATAATGATAAATGATAAATGATTTTATTTCTGTAAATAGGTTTGTACAAACACTTTTACACGTCAATCATATTTTAAAAACTAGATGAGGTCGGCGTTTTCTATCTGACTACTTTGAGAAGAAAGGCCGAAACAAACTCAGAGGTCACAGTCTCTTTTAAAGTCCAGACATAATCTTGGTTAGATCATGTGAAGACCATGTAGATTTGTGTCTGAAATGGTCTTTTGAGGAAAAACCACACAGATTGAGTGTACCTGTCCAGTCAGTGCACGCATTTGTCAGTAATCGTGCAGCTCAACTCAGAACTAAAGGAGCCCAACGATTCGACGAACAATAATAAAGGACGAACATTACAGTAACTGACATTAAAATTTATTTTTATCGTATTTTTTTTTTGTTGGTTTTTATAATCTCTCAACTTTAAGTAGGTATTGCAATTTTTTTTGATTGACATACATATTTAATTTTAATTATTGACATTTCAATTTGTATCGACATTTTTATTTTATTGTTAAATTTTTGTTAATTAATATAATCGGTAATTTAATGAAAATGCATAAATTTTGGTTTGGTCTGTTTTATATTTTATTTTTTTATTTAATGTTTACAATTTGTGTTTTGGGTATGATGTAAAAATGAATGACTATAATATTGAATGTAATTTGCACGCCTGCTTGCAGGCAGAATACAATAACTTTTAGGCTTTAAGATCTTCCCTTGCTAAACAATGTTTTCTGGCAAATAAATATTTTGAATTTGAATTTGAAGGACATTTGAGTAGGTCACAAACGTGTAAGTGTGTTTGTTCCTAGTATTTTATAAATACTAGGAACAAATCGTCGAATCGTTGAGCTCCTTAAGTGCTGACTTCTTGACTTGAGCTGCACGTTTACTGACAAATGCGTGCACTGACTGCACAGGTCCACTCAATCTGTGTGGTTCTTTACTCAAAATACCATTTCAGATACCAATCTACATGGTCTTCACATGATCTGACCAAGATTATGTCTGGACTATAAAAGAGACTGTGACCTCTGAGTTTGTTTCGGCCTTTCTTCTCAGAGTAGTCCGATAGGAAACGCCGACCTCATCTAGTTAAAAAAATCGGTGTGAGTTGGTTTGGCACTCACGAAAATTGATGTGTAAACATGTGAGCTCGCATCAGTTTGGTTCACGCGCTCACATAGACACGGGTCTTACGCTGACGTCATCTGACGCTCGAAGTCTTACGCTTACGCGACTGACGCTCGAAGTCCCAGCTAGCCCCTACCGTAGACCGAGCGCTAAGATGTTTACACATCAAAAATATGATTGACGTGTAAAAGTGTTTGTACAAACCTACTTACAGAAATAATATCATTTATCATTTACACCAACTGCATAAATAACTTTGTAATCTCATATAAATTATCAATATTAAAAATCTTTTATGTTTTAAATAAATAGATTGACATGGCGATCGCACTAAACAATCTAATTTAATATAATGTGTATTACTTGTGAGACACATTGTGTTTTTAATAAATAAAATAAATAAAAAAGATACATTTTCATGCGTTTGCATGCATTGCCAAGTCAATGTAATTATTTAAAACATAAAAGATTTTTAATATTGATAATTATGGTCACTCTAAGATGTTGTTAGGTTAGCTAATTACGTATTAGCTTAAGACAAATGGACCCTTAAGTAGGGACTGAATAAATTGACCTACTTGGTATTACATGGATCTCACAACTTCTTACGATAGAAGCACTGAGTTGCGAGACTTGTTTTTTTTTATAAGTTACATAGACTTTTGATGGCATTACATTTACACATATAATTACATTTACACATAAGTGTTGTGTATATGTTTGTAAGCCATTTATAAAACCCTTTATTTTGATACCCCACACAATACGGCTTGAGGAAAAAAAAATGATAATAAATTTGTGCCATAATATGGCCATTTTATTTTTTTATAATTTTGTTATAGGTACACAGTGTGACTCTCACAATTAAGACGAATCTAACGACAACTCTAAAAATAAAATCTATCAAGCCGTTTAGGCTACAGAGCCTGCCAAAGAAATATATATGCATACATACATACATACATAACTACATACATTCAAAAAATATAACCCTCCTTCTGGCGCAGTCGGGTAACAAGGCATGAAGGGCGTGAGCGCTTACAGCTGCAATGCTAGATTATGTTACACGACTGTCGTCAGTCCATTGACCTTATTGAGCAGAATATCATCATAAACAAACCGCAAAAAGTCGTAACAGTATGCACTGCGGACATGGTGCATCGACTATTCGTAAAAGTACGTACTGCGCATATGGTGCATCGCCTATTCGTAACAGTACGCACTGTGCATTGTGCATCACCTATTCGTAACAGTACGTACTGCGCATATGGTGCATCGTCTATTCGTAACAGTATGCACTGCGCACATTGGTGCATCGCCTATTCGTAACAGTATGCACTGCGCAAATGGTGCATCGCCTATTCGTAACAGTATGCACTCCGCATATGGTGCATCGCCTATTCGTAACAGTATGCACTCCGCATATGGTGCATCGCCTATTCGTAACAGTATGCACTCCGCATATGGTGCATCGCCTATTCGCCTGGAGCAAGTTATTTATTGATTTATGCAAAAACTGCTATCATTACAGGAAATTCGTAATGCGGTAGCGTGGTCCTTAATTAAACTATCCTAGATAACATAACACATACAATATTATTTTTTTAATTCATTTAGAGAGCAGGAAAATAAATCCATCCTGTCAGCCGTGTCATTCAGTGCGTGCAAGGCGCGCGTCAGTGGCGCTTTATTATAATAATAACAATAAATCCATTTATTTTGAGGCAATTCTGGCCCATCGATAAATACCTTAACCTAAACATACATATTTTAATAAAAACAAAACTTGTGTTAATAAAATTAAGGTTTAAGACTATGTTAGTAGCACTTCACTTTGCACCAGCTTGATTATGTGCTGCACTGTGGAACTTGTCCACGGAAGCGACGGAACACCACGTTCTGCGGCCAAAAGTCTTCTTCTATAACGAGGGACAGGCGGGCGCGGGGGGCTTTGCTGAGCAAGTTGGTTCGTGCGTGTGGCACTTCTCCTACTGCTAGCAACCATGGCTTCCGGCGTCGCGATACGTAATTGTCGGGCACATTCAGACAAATCTCCTTCAATACACCGGAATTATTGGTTTTACCATTTAATAGTTTGAATACATATATGTGGGTATAGCTAAGTCCCTCCTTGTCTCGAGTTTGTTGTTGACCATATCGATAACGAATAAGGTTGGGTACATCAACGGAAGGAAGGGATAGACACCGTATAGTTTCATGTACAAAAATCTGGTGAATTTGTTTTGTATGCGCTCCAACATGAGACTATATTTAGTCTCATGCGGAGCCCATATGACAGCATTATACTCAAGCTGAATACTTTTAAGCGCATTATAGGATGGCGTAACTGTTTTATATTTATAGTTTGTATAACCCGATGCACGTCGAACTACGAAACCCAGACTTCTGTATGATTTCTTACAAACTTTACAATATGTCACGAAATGTTAACTCAGTGTTCGCGAACCTTCTCTACGCGCTCAATTGATGTGCCCTCAAGCTTGTATGTACTCTTGATATTGTGATTTTCTCATTATAATGCAATTCAGCGGAATCAGAATATCATAGTTTGTTGTAGGTATCAAGTTGTATGTCTTTGTCCGCATAAAAAACGCTAGTAAATGCGAACGGTCAGAACGCTCGCTGGCGCCGCATGCCCGGCGGGCACCCGGCGCGCGGCGGGACTACAAACATTTTAACCAGTGCCCCTTTCATCTTAACCGTGTCATCGTATATTGCCCAAAGAAAAAATAATCTACTCATTATTTTCGTGTGCCAATCGTTTGTAGGTCGAGGCAGAACTCTGTCCTATAACTGTACCAAAGGTATTTTATGTGTAGCAGCGAGTAGCTGATTGTCTTTAATGGTGTCGGTAGGGCTATGTAGTGCGCCGGTCCTGTTTTGTTTCGTTATGAATAGGTACTTACGTGTTGTACTCGTAAACTGCGCACAATATTGGTGGCGGGGGTCTGCGCCCCGCGCCCGGCATCCCGCATCGCTCGCGCACAACTGTGTGACGCCGCATTGTTATACTACCCTCTGCACTTGCGTCGGGGAATTTACATCATTGTGAAGCAAATTATATATAAGCACCCAGGTGTCACCCGGACTTCCGGCTTACGATTCATACAACACGTCAGTGTACACACAGCTACATATCAAGCTACACATTTCCAGTATAAGCTGGAAGGCAATTCTCACGCATCTCGCATGTGACATTGTCGTTCGACTCATACTTTTCCCTCGTAAAAATCAAGTTGAGCTATTCTCGCCATGTCGATTCGAGCATTTCTCGCAAGAACGCCACAAGACATGTCTAGGTTTACACGCGACATGCAAACAGTGGTCGGGACCAATCGACAAGTACATGACGTCATGTCGACCGGCGTAAGAACGTCAAACAGACTTGTTGTGTCAATCATGATTGTGTCAATTGCGAAAGAAAATAATAAATATTTTTTAATAAAATGTTTTACTAGTTCATAAACATATTAGACGACGCTGCAATCGCAACCACAAGGTAAATTACCCGAAGAAAACTTCAGGCCTCCGCCAAAGTTGTCAACTGTCCACTGCTTGTGCGGCGTCGATGGATGAGAAACATCTGAGGTAAAGAAGCTGAAGGCGCCGACTTCTAAAACCATTGAGTTCTAAAACCAGTCAACTGGACGAGGACTGCTTTACTCTGGTCAAGGGCAAGAAAGGTCGGTCGCGTCGCAAGCACAATAAACGCGGTACCGGAGTTGTACCTACCGCGTTGGTTAAGGGACTCATTGGCACAGAACACTATTACTCCTACTCATTGGGATATAACTTGCTCATGTGGTCAAGTACTATTGAGGTATCCCATAAAATGGAATACTTCAACAAAGGGGGCTGAAGACGGAATACTCCCTTAAAAATATTTTAATTCTGTTGTTTTCTTCTATATTGTTGCCCATCAATAGGGTTGGCGCAGATCTAGAAGAGTTTAAAGTTCTATATTGGACTCCCTCTTCATAAAGTTTGTTACGAAAATAAATAATTTGTGAGACCGATGCATTATACAAATCAAAATCATTATTGTTACTAAAGTGGAACCAATGTTTTAGGTAAACATTATTTAAATGAGTTGTCGGACAGAGAACCTGCCATAATTGCGGATTGGAATTGAAATTATCGGATAGATTTTGTTAACATTTTGCATAGATATTCCTTGTAAGTCTGGTCAGTCTGGCTATAAATTATTACGCTATTTCCTATGGAGGATGAGCAATATTGCAATGTATTCGTATTGCTCTATAATTTACCGCAAATTGTAAAAAGACGAGCCAAAATTCAAATTCAAATTCTTTTTTCAAATTCAAATTCTTTTATTAAACTTACACATAGTTCACAGTCATACAATTATGCATGAAATTTTAACTAACTGAAAAATTCGATATATTTAACAGCGGGTTCCAAACTAGGCACAGCCTGTATCTTGGTGACCCAAACACCACACAAAGTTAATAATTTAATTAGTTCTGCTGGCGCAAGATTGTTAGTGATAATTTAATATAATAAATTAATAAAATTTACAAAAAATGGAGTAACAAAAGAAGCTAATTTACATACAATAATCACAAATAATCACAAAACAGTTAATTTGAGTAAATGTGGTGTGTAAGTGTGTGTGTAGTTGTGTATTTGATCGGAGAGTGATGGGGACTAACATGAGCTACAAAGTAAACTTTCTGTTTCCTCAAAAGTCCGGCCCAGCAACCATTCTTTAAGTTTAGTTTTGATCTCGGAGTAGATTCTCGGTACAGTAAAAGTTTTCTTATAGCATTGAATACTCGTATGCGTAAAAACGGCGAAAACCGGGTAGCGAAAAGGGTTTTGGTTTTTGAAAGTGGGGTTCTTTCAGCTATTTTCCGACCCGCCTTGCTGCAGCTATAGCGATTTCTGCTGACTTTCAAAAGGTTTAGTAATGACTTTAAGATGAACAGTTGACGTACGCGTTAAATCCCAGATTCCCTATACAATTCGTTCGTAGTGAAACGCCGCGGCCTCCCGAGGCCGCGGCGTAAAAGGTTAGAATATTGCAGATAGTTACAGATTTAACACTTTAAATGATTATTATCATGCTCTACCTTTATCAACGGAGCTAAGCAATCAATCATGACGCCATGACATAATAGTAGGTATGGGCGGTGGCGTTAGTTTAAAAAGTAATTATATACCGCCTGAAAAGAATACCAAAAATAGTTTTTTCTTAGTTTAAAAGATATCTGATCGTCAGCTGCAGGCTCGTGTAGTGGGGCAGTCCAAAGTTAGAGCATGTTAAACTTGTATGTTGTTGTGTTGTTGTATATATTTATTTGCTAAAAAATGGTATAACAGGTGTTACAGTTAAAAATAGTACAAACATTTTTTGCAGGGCTTAGACTCACCATGCAAATTCGAAAAAAATAAAGTACTTAACTAACATTTTGTGTCAAAGAACTGTTTCAGACTATAAAAGTTATTTTGGCTTAGCCATGCACTCACTTTCCGCTTAAAACAGTATCTCGTATTTAACAATTTAAAGTCACCAGGCAATTTATTATAAATCCGTATACACATGGCTAAGCAGCTTTTGTTATACTTTTTTAAGTAGACTATTTCATAAGAAAGTCAACTGTCAACTTCACACTGACAACTGACATTTGGTGGTAGTGACGACAATTTGATTTTGTAATCGCAATGCTAAAGCTGAACTTTATATTCGACAAAGAATATACGGTTATCTACAAAATCATGATTTTATAGGAGAGTGTTTTGAACGCAAAACTGTGATAATTAATAGAAGAACAAAGCTATCTTCTCCTATTTTACATAGTTTAGGTAATAGGGCATTGGCGCCGATTCTCTTGTACACCGAACTAAACTAACTGTCGTTTGTCGGCAGGGTTGGCGCAGTGGTTAAGCGATTGACTGCTGCGCTGCGTTTCGCGGGTTCGATTCCCGCACGGAGCAAATATTTTTATGACCTACAAATAGTTGTTCCGGGTCTGGCTGTTTGTGTATGTGAGTTTAAATGTTTGTAAATGCACCCACAATACAGGAGAAATTCCCAGTGTGGCGCAACGTTTAAAAAAAAACTATCACTAAAATTCCTTACTTTAGGCTATGAGAATCTTTAAACTATTCTGCCAAAAAGGAATCTCTAAATTTAAAAATAATTTTGACAGCTAAAATCGACTTTGGCAATCGCGACTCCACGTGGTACTTGTTTGCCCTACCCCGTGATTGTTTTTTAGAGCCGTCGCGTGGGCGCTTTTGGTGGGCTTCCTCGACGTGTATTATATGGAATTTTTCACTTTTTGTATGGAACATATGAAAAATTATTACCTACATGTTGAGTTTTAAGGGTTTAAGGGCTTAATAAAGAAGGTCGAAATTTTCATTATTTTTGCAATAGGACTCACCACTTTCGAGATATAAGCAAAATAAAAGAAAAACAGGAATAAACTAAATTTTGGTGATTTTTAGCCTTGTCACAAATGCCTCTAAGCATTTGTGACAAGAGAATCGGCACCATTACCAAGGAAATGGTTAAGGCCAATATTACTGTAATATCTTTTTGTTCCAAAATACGGTACTTCGACACTTTTGGAAAAATTGTTGTAGTTTTCTTTAAAGACTTAATATCATTAAAAATTGAGAATCAAACAGAAAAAATCCTATGTCAAAACAAAGAATTCTGAGTCGAATTACTTATGTAAAAAAGAGTGAATTTCGTAAAAAGTGCAGTTGAACTTAAAAAAACTCAAAAAGTAAAACTCAAAGCATTTATTTCAAATAAACCAATTACAGGCACTTTTGAATTGTCAAGGGGTCGGCCGGTCAGAAAGATGAAACTAGTTGCCAATTCCAAAGCGTAGTAAGTACTTACCTATAGAGAAGAGCGGGCAAGAAACTCCATGAACACGTAAGAACGATGTAAAAAGACGTGCACGTTAAAAGCGTCCGTAATAAAAACGATAAAAAAATAAAAAGAAAGAAAAATTAATTTAATTTTAGTTATTTTAATTCAAATTAAAATAAGCCGTGGCAGCCAAGAGATGACCAGTCCCTACTGACGGCGCCCGTTCAGGAACATGACGTATGGATCAGCACCATTCAGCTCAACCATTTTGATAGGAACTTAATGATCCAACACACACGCCACCACCAGCGAGATATTTGAGCAAAGAGTAGTATAAGTAATATAGGTTCATTTGAGTGAGCATGACATACTCTCAACCGCCAGGACACATTCAAGTCAATGAAAGACGGCTCTTTCTACTTTGCTGCCATCGTACTGTCTACACGGAATGTTATTTTTGTCTACTATTCCGTCGACAAAACGGTGCTCGTGCTAAGCCTGCAGGACGAGCTGCTGTAAGTCGACACGGACAACTGTAAGTCGCTTGCTTCCGCGTCACCAGTCTTGACTCTCTTCATATTTTGGTTTGTGAGACCAAAACTACAAACGTAGTATATAAACAGAAAAGTTTTATAACAATGTGGCTGTTATTTTAGTATATTGTCTTACGACTTCCACGCGAACGAAGTCGAGAGCAGAAGTTATCTCAAAATTAAATTTGCTACAAATCGTCATATTTTCAAGAAATATCTCTTATCTCCATCAAATATAATCTCGAGAGCTATATTGATGTTTTAAATTATCATAATTAAGTACTTCATTATTTTATTATAACAATTGCTGCGTATTGGATGTTGATCAAACGTATGAAATTTCGAATCTCGCAGCTACGTGGAAGGAATCACCTTATAACAATATATCCACGAGTTTGTGCTTTATAACTTCACTAATTAAATAGTAGATTTTAGGAAATGTATTGAGAGGCTGTGATTATGTATAGCTTGTATTTTGGGAGTTAGTGGCATGATGTTAGTGGTTTTTAAGTTGCAGGACTTACATAGACCTAATGACACAACCTTGTAGCCTAGGAATGGACTTCCAACACTTAACAGTAAACAGGTGCTAAACGAATGTAATGGTTTAGCAACGTGGCGCAGCATGAGGTGTGATGTCAGTAACTCAGTAGCTCGCCGCGCCTATTTCGAGCGCTTGCTCCACAAACAGAACCGGCAATGTCACAATGCGGTTAATTGCTTCTATTTTGGCGCCACTTATTAGTCATAGCCCGTAACCCGTAAGAGTTCCAAAGTAACGTCAGTACCTATTACAAGCGTTAACGAAACGACAACCGTCACTTTCCTACATCATCAGGGTATCAAATCAAAATATTTTATTTCACATAAACCTACATGGGCACTTATGAAACGTCGCTACTAACAGTTCCTACACTGTCTAAACTTGTATCAAATGTTTTTATTTGGTACTAGATTAATTAATTATGCTGTATTATGGAAGAGCGGAGCCTCCTAAAACAGGCATTGTTTGCTTAAAAGTGTTCTTCAAACTAAACCCCTTTTTGTAAACTGAAGCATAAATAAATAAAACTTATTATTATTGACGGTCCAATGACTGATGTGGCGGCCATGAGTCGAGTGTTCGTTGTATTTATAGCAGTGATTTCTGTACACATGAGTTGCCGACTTATGCCAACGCCCCCCGCCCCGTCACTGTTAGCTGCTCACACTCCGCATTTTAGTGCTAAAGTCAGCTCGTTAGTCGTTTATAATATGAACCTAGTACCTCCGTTATGAATGAATCCTGATAATAAGGAGCTTCCCGGTGGGCGGCGGCGCACGTGCGCGGCCCGCATCCCGCGAGCACATCCGCCTGACTCATGCGTAGCGCGGCAGGAAGCTCCTCTCGCAGTGTCAACACCTCCAACATTACGGCCACACTGCTCTCTTGTTCACAAGGCACATACTGCGCACTTGTGAGCTTTACTTAGGTGTCATCATGGCAGTCTCATTTTACTTTAGTAAGGCAGTCGTGACGGCTCAGTGATTCCCAAGCACGAGGTTGTGGCTTCAAACCGAGCAAGTACCAAAGTGACTTTTCACTGGTACCATCTTTCTTAATCTTAGACAGATCACAAGATTGACGAAGAATAACGAGTGTTTGCGACTACCAAGTTCGTATGCACTAATTGTAATTAGGTATTGTTATATCAAAGCTGTTATTGCCATTATTTTGTTTTAGGTTTCGTGAGCTCACGCAGAGCAAATTAGTTCAATGTCCATGACGTTGAATCACAGCGGTCGCTAAAATGAATACCGGTGTCGCGTGCGTCTGTGCGTGTATTTACAGTAATTCCAAGAATTGCATAGTTTACATTGTTGATGGCAAATAACTGCAGTGAATCAGAGGCGCGTGCCGGGCGCACCGCACCCGCACCACCCGCACCGCCCGCACTGGACGCCGGACATGCCATGCGGGAGTACGGTGCGTGACGTCACGCTCCATTCAGGCATCGCGTCCTTGCGCACGCGCGCCGAGCAGCATTCCTCACCCTGTGCTTGCATGTGTTATTCATTGTACCGTAATTTAATTGTAAATATCTAACTACTAACCACTCTCTAAGAGAGGCAGACAGCAATGGGTTAAACAATGTTGTTGTTACTTGCCGCGCGACCCGTCGATCGTGAGAGCCTGCGGCACTCGCTGATAAGTAGTCGAATGTATGATAAACTGATAAATGACGAAAATGATAAAGTGTGTAATGGGTGAAGTGGAGATAGATAGGCCATCTGCAGAACAACCGCTTGCTTATGCCCAAACGGAAAGAGAAGATGAGGTAGACTAGCTGAACTTTGACAATATGAGACGGAGGAATTTTTTGGTAAATCATGGCTGGTGAAAGCAAAAAACAGAAAAGCTGGAAATTACTGGAGGAGGCCTATACCAACGAGGGGGTCCTTAATTAATTAATTAGGATTATTTTTTTGTAACTAACGGCCTTTTCCTTTTTTGTTTGTACTAAAGTGTCGATAAATTGTATTGTGCAGGGCGTGCGGGCTGGTGTGCAGACGGCGAGGTAGTGTCAGTGGTGGAGGAGGCAGCAGGCGGGGAGGGAGGGGGGCCGGCGTTCGCGGCGCGCCAGCGGACCAGCGTGCTGGCGCCCGTTGGCCACGCCGCCACGCTGGACTGCCGCGTGCTGCGCCTGCGCGACAAGTCGGTCAGTAAATCAAAGCATTTATTGAATAATCCAAGTATAGACACTTTTGAATTGTCAAGGAATCGATGAATCTGAAAGATGAAGCTAGTTGCCCATACCAAAGTGTAGTGTAGGTTCCTGGAAAAGAAAGCAGGCAACCTGGTGCATGCAAATAATCAAAGACATTATTCTTAGTGATAAAGATGACCTCCATGTTTCTCCAGGTTCCACTGGCTGAAATAATAGAAACGTTTAGAGAATGTTGGAACCCTTAACTCGATCCACTCTCCCGTTTTAAGGGGGTACCCCGACCAAAACCTTGCCATAGTGCGATATTCAGAGCCTATTAACTCATTCACTATGGGGAATAAACTACATTTATAAGCACATTATTCATGTTCGATATCCTATCATCACATTGCACGTTCTTATTTGTATTTATGTGTTATAAATACATTTAAAATCTCCTTGTAAAAAAGTGACTAAAATTATTGAATGCATGCATCTTTTGCTAAAGGTGACGTTCTATTAATTTGAGGATTACACTAATGGATAGATAATTTAAAAATCTAAATAATTCACATTTTATTTTATTTCAAAACAGTGCTTGTCTTTTTTTATTAAAATATTTTAATTTTTTTTTTGTGAATTTTATGTTAAATGATCGTGCCCAGGGAGCGACACAGAGCGAGACTCAGCGACGGAACAGACAAGGACCGAACGCTGAAGGTCGTTTGGTCAGGGAAGCGCCTTAATGCCACAAAGCTAGTTAGAGCGTCCTCACTGGGCTGGCTTGATCGAGATGCGCCGGCGGGATTGTCCGCGTCACACAGATAAGCTAGAACTGATAAAATAATCGCAGGCATATCTTTGAACGACCGAAATCAATGGGCGAATATTATTCGATAAAATGTTCAGACCAGAACCTGCAGTCTCGACATAGAAAGCGATCACTTTACGACCAAATTCCGTCGCTAAGTCCCAACGATCCGGATAAAACGATATTTGGTAGTCTCGACATTCAAAGTTGTCAATTGTCATCGGTATTTGACCTAGCAGTGTCGCAAAAATGTTTTGACAGCCCGCAGTGATTCGTTAGCATCGTTAACTTGTATTGTTTTGGTATTTGCAAGTAATTATTAACAAAAATTATGCTGAATGGGCTTATTCGAACGTGTGTCTGTGTTTATGTACCGATGAGGCTTTTAAGTCCACCTATTTATAAGATCCGGACATAATACATGCGAACGAGCGTCGCAGACAATCACCGCATTAGCAGGAGTCAAAGACATTTAAATATTATTGAAGGGAGCGAATCGTCCGATCTTCGTATATAAATAAATAACACACAACTGCAAATCATTTTTTAAACTTTATTTAATCTCCAATATCAAAATCCTCTCCTAAGTTCACACATTCTAATTCTAGACACTGGTTACACGAGACATGTTGTATACTTATCCACATGACATTAACAATGGACTCAGCAGTTTAATAAAGTGATTCGACAATAAGAAAAGTGAATTAAAAATCTCCAAAAATCCTAAATCATGCACCTTTAACAACGGATATTCGTGAGAGCTATGAATATATATTGCACTATTCAAACTGTAGGAAAACAATAGCTATAATTATCACAAATTTCTAGGGATCTTAATTGGCAGCCAGTTAACCGGGAAGGCACAGGTAGAGGACATTTTTTAAAAAGACTCAAGTACATCGCATGCATGTCATGGGCATGTATGCTGCATAATTTATCAAAAAACTTAAGCTGCCAACAATATTGGTTGCTTACCATGGTTTGGTACTTTCTGTAACCTTCCCACGCCTTCACATCCTTGAAGTAGCCATATTTGTAAAAACTAATAAAAATGTACTTTCAACCTCAAATGAATCTATAAAACATGGTAGAGATATGAGATCTCAATAGATAGATAGAAAACTGTTTATTAGGTACACCATAAAAAATATAGATATTTTCCATAGGACATTCGACATAATGTCAATGGGCAATATCAGAACTTGATATGCACGGGATTCTTAAATTTCTTTACTCAAGAAAAATATATCTGTATGGCATCTCACCTTCAACTTATAATACAATACCTAACAATATTAAAGATCCACCATTATAATAGATAATACTCCATGATAATAGAATTTTTTATTATTCTGTACAAGATTTCTTAGCCAATAGGTTAACTTAATTTTAATTTAGTTTTTGTGATTAATTTAAAGTATGTACCAAATTAGCCTCCTATATTAGGAACAATGTACATAGATTTCTCACAACTGTAACAATTGATTTTAATAATGTACATTCTTTATAAATAAATATTCTATTTTATTCTATTGAAAAATAAATAACAGACAACCACAAATCATGTTTTCCACAAATCATGTTTTCGAGTAATTCATCAACTCATCCTACATACCTACGGCCCATTAGGGATGGCTTGCAGAAAATCAAAATAAATAATATTTTCATTCCGCAACTCGTCCCACATTTCTATCAAAATGAGAAAAGATACAATCAGTAGCAAAAATGTTAGTGTGGCAAACGTAAATAAAAAGAATTGTTGTTTTTAAATATTTAATCATCACAACATTGCTACATAAAAACAGAAAATACTAAATCATGACAAATTTATCACCAATTTACACACGAGGTAATAATGTACATTCAGTCATTCATACATGTAGGTTTATTAATAATAAACTTAAATTATAAAATAATAAGCAATCGTCCAATTAGACCAGATGCTGCATAGCCTAAATGGAGCCTCTCGGCGGGTTGGCCTGGGCATGAATTTGGACAAGGCGAAAATCATGTACAATTCCCACATCTTGCCAAGTCCAATTAACATCGAAGGGTCGCTTCTCGAAGTTGTGAAGGAGTATGTCTACTTAGGGCAAGTCATCCAGCTCGGTAGACACAACTTTGAGAAAGAAGCCGACGGAAGGATCCGGTTGGTTTGGGTAGCGTTTGCAAAAACTTCATCAAGTGTTCTCGTCACCAATCCCGCAATGTTTGAAGACTAAGGTCGTCAACCAGTGCGTCCTGCCCGTTATAACCTGGTGCCGAAACGTGGCCACTGACAGTCGGGTTGGGCCATAAATTTAAGCTCTCTCAGCGCAGTATAGAGCGAGCTATGCTCGGGGTTTCTTTGAAGGATAAAATCAGAAACGAAGTTATCCGGAAAAGAACCGGAGTTACTAACGTAGCTTGTAGAGTAAGCATTTTGAAGTAGCAGTGGGCTGGCCATGTTTGTCGGAGGACCGATGGCCGGTGGAGCAGACGAGCCCTGGAGTGGCGACCATGTATCGGCAATTGTAGTGTGTAGTCCTTCAGCTAGATGGACCAACGACCTCAAAAAGGTGGCTGGGACAGACTGGATGCGGATAACGAAGGACTTGGTGTTGCAGCATGGGTGAGGCCGATGGCCAGTAGTGGACTGCGATAGGCTGAGTTGATTGATTGAAGCAATCGTCATAAAGATAATAATCAATAATTATAAATAAAATAGGTAATCAACAATTTTAAAAGATTTAACAATTCTCATTATGACTGAAATATTTTGTCTTACTAACTGTACCAAACGTTGATAGAGTTTAAAGTTCTACACAAAAAGAAAGAAGAAAAGAAAGAAAGAAAAATAGGTAGTAGGTGGTAGGTAGGTGGTAGGTTGGAAAAATGTCTTCGGTTGTCGCAAACTGCTGATTGCTAAATAACACTGAAAATAATCGCTTGCCGTAACGATGCTTACGACAAATGCAAGTCTCTACATTCGAGATACCGTGCAAAATCGTCCATAACCTTGACATAAAGAAGTCGGTACGCTAGCAAAGACACCGATAACTAGAGCGAAGAGTGTATGCTTAGTTCTGTTTTTTCAAACATAATTATTGGCCGTAACAAACTCTTCTTGAATATAGGGAAAATTAGAGAACATGATTTCATAAAATAAATATTTGTCTTGATCATTATATAGTGGCTATGTAAAACATATCTTGCAAACACTATTTTTCATGGAAACTAATTAGTATTGATAACTATTTTAAGGGGGATGCGCCAAGAAAGCCCGCGAAAGTCAAATTTTCTTACGTTTTTTGAAATTTGCAGGTCAGTATCAGATTGTATGGTGATAAAAATATGATTCGCGACCGTAACAAATATGGCTTTACAGAATTATAATCATTAGAATCAGCAATATATTGCTGATTCTAATGATTATAATTCTGTAAAGCGCATCATTCGCGAATCATTTCAACGGGCTATCCTGAAGGTTCCGCCCTATAGACTTAAAATAAGTTGTTAAATGTCTAAGGATATTAAAACCTGCCTCTTTGCAATATTATTAACCTAATGCCAAACTTGTGAAGTGTCAATGTCAAGTCATTATGGTCTTGTTTATCTGTTGCTATTGGATAAAGCATATTATTACTCGGCTAAACCATTTTGGCTCAAGCGGCAACCCCACTTGCATATAGTTTCTCATTAATGTATATAACAGCTGCGCTAAAAGACACTTGAGAAGTACTATAGAAACTCCTTAGGGCTGTTGTATTTGAAGAACTTTAGCAAGTTCACCTAGGAGCTCGATAAACACGTCTCCTGTCGTTCTGTATAGGTACAGAAATGAACAAGTCCAAGGGATTTTCACTTTCGTGAGATTAGCCGTCTCATAACCATTATCAAGGCTGTCGGAGAACTCGTGAGGCAGCTGAAGCAACGTTCTACACTTCAGAAGACCACATAGCTATGAGATGCGTCAGTAGTCGTCGCTATCTGCTGTAGTGAGGGAACGAAGTAGAAAAAGAAGAAAAAAACAATTTGAACTAAGTGACTAGTGTTAGTTTACATTTTCATTTGATAAATATTTTTCAATAGGTATGCAACATGCCTCGTGTTATCAGTGTCTAGATTATTAGGATATGTGAACTTAAGAGATGATTGTGATAAATGATAATAGAAATTTTATAAAGTCGAAAACATTGTTTGTGGTTTTGTGTTATTTATTTTTCAATAGAATAAAATAGAACATTTATTTATAAAGAATGTATGATACTAAAATCAGTTCTAACAGTTGTGAGGAATCTATGTACATCGTACTTATTATAGCAGGCTAATTTAGTACATTTAAATTAATCAGAAAATCTAAATTTCAATTAAGTTAACCTATCGGCTTAGAAATCTATCTATCGAAAAAATCTATTAATGATGCTGTTAGCTATTTTCTAAATTTTTGCTATGGTAGATCTATAATATTGTTAGGTATTATAATATAAATTATAGGTGAGGGGCCATACAGATAACTTTTCTTGAGTAAAGAAGTTTAAGAATTCCGTGCATAACACATTCTGATATTGTCCATTAACACTGTGTCACCCTACGTAAAATTTCTAAATATATGTCTGTAATTTTTATGGTAAACATAATAAACAGTTTTCTATCTATCTATTGAAATCTCATAACTGTACCATTTTTTATAGATTCATTCCAGGTAGAAAGTACATGTTTATTAGATTTTACAAATATGGCTACTTTAAGGATGTAAAGGCATGGGAAGGATAACAATGGCAGACCAAACCTTAAAACAGAAAGACCAAACTATGGTCAGCAACCAATGTAGTCGGCAGCTATACTTTTTTGATAAATTATTCAGCATTCAGCAGAGTACATGCCAATGTACTCGAGTCTTTTCTTTAAATGTCCTCTGCCTGTGCCTTCCTAGTTATATGGCTTTCAATTAAGATCCCTAGAAATTTTGTGATAAGTAATTATATTATTTTTCTACATTTTGACTAGTGTAATTTATATTCATGGCTCTCACGGATATCCGTTGTTAAAAGGGCATGATTTAGGATTTTTGGAGATTTATTAATATTTTTTCTTATTATCGAGCCACTTTACGAGTATTGAACTGCTGTGTGCATTAATTAATGTCATGAGGATAAGTATGCAACATGTCTCGTGTAATTAGAATGTGTGAACTTAGGAGAGTATTTTGATGTTGGAGATTAAATAAAGTTTAAAAAATGATTTGCGGTTGTGTGTTATTAATTTACTAAGATCGGACGATTCGCTCCCTTCAATAATATTTAAATTTCTTTGGCTCCCTCTAATGCGGTGATTGTCGGCGACACTCATTCGCTAGTATGACCGGATCCTATAAATAGGTGGACTTAAAAGCCTCATCGGTACATAAACACAGCCACAGCTTCGAGTACGCCCATTCCACATAATTTTTGTTAATAATTACTTGCAAACACCAAAACATCATAGTTTACGATGTTATCGAATCACTTTGCGGGCTGTCAAAAATGCCCGCAAACATTATTACGAAAACCGTAAATTTTGTGACAATGTTCTGTCATACACCGATGACCATCTATAACTTTGAGAGTCGAGATTACCAAATATCGTTACATCCGATATCAACACCGTTTTGTCAAGGATATGTTCAATTTTGCACAGTATCTCGAATGTAGAGACTTGCATTTGACGTAAGCATCGCTAAGGCAAGCGTTTACTTTCGTTGTTATTTAGCGATGGGTAGTTTGCGACAGCGTTGCTATCTATATCGTGACTGCAGGCCCAGGGCCGGTAGTCTCGACTAGATAGCGACGCTGCAGCGCTGTCGCAAACTACCGATCGCTAAATAATAGGATGAATCCTCAGTTGTAGCCCGCAAAAATCAAATTTTCTTTAGTTTTTTGCAAATTGCAGCTCTGTTTTACGTACAACAACAAAAACACACTACAACAATATTTACAACAACAACAATAACAACAACAATATTTTTAAATACAAGAAACATTGTAGCAGTCGGGACCCAGTCTAGAAATAGAGGCTTATGAATTCAGAGCGCATACCTATAATACATTGCAGATTTAGACGGCTGACTTTCTAGAATGGATCCCGACTGCTACAATTTTTCTGGTATTTAAAAATATTGTTAAATATCTACATAGATTTGACGCTAAAAAGCATTGCCTTAGCAACTTTGGCGATTTTTAAGTTAAGTGCAATCGGGTATGACGACTTTCTTGTTTTAGGGTTTTTACATTTCTAAATTACACAGAAACGCTGTCGGGTTTTTTAGTTTTTTAAATTACTGTTATTTTTTATTATTATTTTTATATACCCAGTGTCACTCTCACAGTAAATACAAATCTAACGACACCTCTCAAGCTAAAATCCATCAAGCCGTTCAGGCTGCAGAGCGTGCCAAACAATTATACATACATACATACATGATAGCGCTGGCGAATAAAAACAGTACCATAGACTAAAACCAACGTCACAACGGCTGATGACGTAACGGAAACACGAATCACTGCATTATTTATATAAGTGATTTTGCATTACATTATAAAATCGTATTAAATTAAGTATTATTAATTTTAATGTGTGTTTTTATTTAAGTATTAATTTAAAATCCTAAAAAGGAAAACGGAACATTGTAACTGTTAGTACATTTAAATAAAATAATTGTTACCTAACTAAATTTAAAGTATTTAAAAAGTGTTATTAATTACAAATCAAATATTGTGTGCCATTTCATAATTTTTACCTAATTCAATCTAAGTTTTATTGTAAAACAAATGCTAACGGAAGTCGTTGCTGTGTGACGTTAACAGTTGTTTATACGTATAAATAGGCTCGCTCTACTCGCAGAGCGCGGCCCTGTCTGATCACCATGTTCGGCAAGCCTATCCCTTGGGAGAAGCGAGCCAAATACTTGGGTGTCATACTGGACCAAAAACTCTCTTTCGGTGAGCACATAAGGCAGGCGCGTTCGCTCTCGGTAGACTCCACTCCCTATTGAATGCAAGCAGCAAATTGTCACCCAAGTGCAAATTGCGCATTTACACAGCGTGCATTCGGCCAATCATGACCTACGCGAGCGTGGTTTTCGCACACTCGAAACCTCACCACATCCATAGGATGCAGACCCTCCAAAACCGGTTCCTCCGTAGGGCAACCGGCTCCCCTTGGTTCGTTCGGAACGAAATCCTCCATCTCGATCTTTAAGTCCCCACTATCCGTCAATTCATGAAGCGCATATCCAAGCGTTTCTTCGACTCCGCGGCCTCACATCGCAACCCCCTGGTTGTCGAGGCTGCCAGATATACCCCCTCCCGTATTAGTCGTACCCGCCGTCCAAGGCATGTCCTGTCTGACCCCGATGACCCCATAACCCTCCTCCAGGAGAGCAGTAGGGCCACCAGTACAGTATACAAAAACAGACCGCCATCGTTCCGACCTCGCCGCCGAGGTCCTACGCGACGCCCCCGACGTAATTGTCCCCCCCCCCCCCCGACCCTTGCTCGACGACGCGCCAGCCCGCGCCGTAGCTGAGCCTGTAGCTTTAAATTCCCCTTATAATAATAATAATATAATTTCGATCCAGCCTGAACCACCTTGCTGCCCCCCCTCAGTGATGCCCTAAGCCGAGGTGCATACCCCACAGGGGGTGCCCTTAGCGTGCGGTCACCTAGTATTTAAGAATTTCGCCCCTGGCTGGATGCTTTAAGTTAGTAGCTTAAGGCACCCACAGGCTTGACCGGTTAAGTAGCCAAGGCCTTAGTGGTCAAAACTACAAGCTGCCAATTAGGAAAAAAAAAAAACGCAGAGCGCGGAGTTTACATTGTATTTTGAACTGTGTGCATCTCGTGGTAAATTAGAGTTGTGAGAATAATTATTGGTTGTGAGTGATTAAAAGTGTCAACAAGATGTCTGATCATTATCATTTGAGATCCCAGAGCCCTTCCGCTCTTACATACATACATACATACTCTCGAAAAACATAACCCTCCTTCTGGCGCAGTGGGGAAAAAGTCCAATATGTTTTAAAAATCAAACTTTTATTAGCTTTCTTATAACGCATGCATAATCAACTCTGAAAACATAACATCCATAGTTTTGAAATTTTTTAGCAGTTTCTAAATAATAATAGTACATACCTACCTACTTCGACGCCTCAGTGAGCAAAAAGCAGTAGGATTTTCTGTATTTATTTGTAAGTACGTACCTATATTTAGTTAGTCATTAAATATTAAATTTACGTTTAATATTAATGTGTTATACAAATAAAGGTAAACCTTACGGAATATACTCAATAAATAAATAATCTTACACATGTAATAACACGTCTTTAAAAATAAAAAAAACAACTACAAAAAAAAAACACTACCAAGTAAAAAATACCTTTAATTTCAGAAGTCGGTGCCTTTGGTTTTGTATTTTCGTATTTTGCCACCGACTTCCGAAATTAAACTTATTTTTCCCTCTGTAGTGTTTTTTTTGGAAGTCGATTGGTTTTTTTAATAAATGTATTATTTTTCACGTTATGTTGTGGTACCTACCCCACAAAAAGTCGTATTTTACCACTACTTGCTATGTAAATAACAGTGACAGAGAGTTATTATAACATCATCAATATACATTAAGTGGAAAAAATACGTAATACTGAAGCTATCTGAAAAACTACTCAAAAAATGTTCATAAAAATTTATATTTGTTCCAAAATTGACACAAGAAACTAAAGCACAGAATAAGGTTGCATAGCGGGAGCGCGATAAGGTGGAAATAGATAGGTATCGGGATCTATGTAACAAGGAGTTGAGGAATATCCATTACCCTGAGTTGTTTGAGAAGTGTGGAGATAGTATGTGTCATATTGTAGAACATATGCGTGCTCTAGATCATATGTATGGTCTTATTGTAAATACTTTGTCAGTGGCTGCTGTGCAGGCCAGGGACGACAAGCAACCCCAAAAGGTAAGAAAAGTGGCAGGCTGGAACAAACACGTTCGGGGCGCTTATGGGGAGGCTCGGTGTAGGTATCAAGCTTTTCCGCCGCCATTTGTCTTGTTTGTGTGTCTGTCAAGCCAAAATCTGGTAGAATTTGGGAAGAGATGCGACGAAGTCAGAGAATCTTTAGGGGTAGGCTTAAATGGTACCAAAATCACTAGGATCAGATTAGGATGGACCTATAAGCGTCGCGCCGTGCGTCTAAAGTTTTTTCTGAGTTCTGGAACTCGACCAATAAGCTGAGGGTTGGACTGGGCCGCCCTGTGAGTGTGGGGGAACGTGGTTCGCTGAAGGACATAGCCCGCATGTTCAAAGATCAATTTATGGCATCATCTCCACTTGGGCCAGCTCGGGGGCTGATCGATGGGGAGACTAGTCGTGATTATGAGCCGATCCGTTTCTCTGCCAAACATGTAGCTGAGTTAATTGGAAAAATGGCTAAGGGGAAGTCTCCAGGTCACGAAAGTCTCAGCATCGAGCACCTCAGGAGTGCCGGGTTACATCTGCCTAGAGTGCTGGCGCTATTTTTCACGCTTTGCATTAGCCATTCATATCTTCCATCTGATATGCTGAAAACAATAGTGGTACCAATCGTGAAAAATAAAACTGGAGAAGTGTCGGACAAGGCGAATTACAGACCAATATCCCTGGCCACTGTAATTGCAAAGATGTTAAACTCTGCCACTGCCTACCTGGCCACTGTAATTGACAAATGGATAACTTTACATGACGCACAGTTTGGGTTTCGGCCTGGACTTACCACAGAGAGTGCTATCCTCTGTCTAAAGCAGACGGTCCAATACTATAAGGATAGATGTACTCCAGTGTGGGCATGCTTCCTTGATCTCTCAAAGGTATTTGACCTTGTATCATATGATGTCCTTTGGGGGAAGCTCGGACGGGTGGGTGTACCACCTGAGTTGAGGGGTTTGTTCCAGTACTGGTACTCTAACCAGTTAAACCAGGTACGGTGGGGAGACGTTCTGTCTGAAGCGTACAGGTTGGAGTGTGACCTCACCTAAGCTCTTCAACATATATGTAAATGATTTGATCGTTGAACTCAGCAGCAGACCAGTTGGGTGCAAAATAGATGGCGCTAGCGTCAATAATTTTAGCTACGCTGATGACATGGTGCTGCTGGGTCCAACGGCCGGCTCAATCAGGGAGATGCTAAGCGTCTGTGAAAGGTATGCGGCAACTCACGGCCTGTTATACAATGACATAAAAAGTGAATACCTGATTTTTGCCGCTCCTAGGAAACCTCTAAATAACGAGCCCTCAATATCCGTCAAGGGACGCACACTTAAAAGGGTCACCCAGTATAAATACTTGGGACACTATGTCACTGAGGACCTCAAAGAGCAGGTAGATATTGATCGTGAGCGCAGGGCACTAGCAGCCAGATGCAACATGTTAGCTCACAGATTCGCTCGTTGTAGTAACGAGGTCAAAATAATTCCGTTTCCGTTTTGTCAAGCGTTCTACACGGGCAGCTTGTGGGGCAACTGTACGCGGAGGGCTCTAGATGCTCTGCGTGTACAATATAATAATGGCTTCAGAGTGCTGTTGAGGTTGCCCCGGCTCTGCAGTGCGTCTGGCATATTTGCTGTAGCACGAACTGACGACTTCTATGCCATGATGAGGAAAAAGACCGCATCCTTAATAAGCAGAATGTGGGCTAGCAACAACAGTATTTTGAAAACCCTAGCCGAACAAGATGATGCACCAATACTGGAATACTTTGTCCAGTTGCACGTGCGGCGGAGATAAATAATAATTATGTGTAGTTAATAAATACTAACTCTTAGTTGATAAGTTTCTTACTAACTAATGGACCAATGTTGTCAAATTAAATAAATATATTATTATTATTATATAGAACCACTCCAAAGGCGTATCCTTTCAATAAAAAAAAAATTCAATAGATTCATAACTTTATTAATATCGCGTAACAAACATACTAAAAAGGAAAAAAAATACAGACGAATAGATAACTTCCTCCTTTTTGAAGTCGGTTAAACCAAACAAACCAACAAACCTCTGTTCGAACAAACTTCTTATCATAATAATAATAAAAACAAATCAGTCTTGTACTACCTCGTTCAGAGACATGGAACTACTGCAATTATTGCAGTACGGAATCAAATTATGATCTGGGCATAATGTAAATTTGGCATGCATAGGACGTCTTCTTATTATTTTTAGACGGACCTAAATTTGACATCTTCGAGTTACTGGAACGTTCGGGGGACCTACCCCGGATCCTGGGTGGGTTCACCCGCGAAATATGCGATGTTTTTGCGCAACTGTCCAATCAGCATTTGACTATTCTTCGTCAAACTCCGACTCTTCTAACACCGCCAAATTTCTCTCAGATTGGTTTCACAGTACCATATTCGCTAAAAACTTAAAATGAACAAGATGAATTAACAACAAATAAATACTAAATAAACGAATGAAAGCATGTCACAAAAATCCTACGCCAGCGATGATGCTGGGTTATATTACCCGTTCTGAGTTGATGCACGTGCTTATTCTATTTCTCTATATCTATCCATTTATTCTTTCTTTCTTTTTTTCTATCTCGCTGCGTATGTAGCGTGGCCCTTAGCACACCCGCGGTCGGGTAGAGGAAGGCCGTACCTCGAGCTACACAGACGCTCAAATTGCACAGTCGAGTCGGCGTAAAAAAATATTCGGGTAAGTATGACCCAGCGTCATTAGCGGGTTAAGATGACAGTGGATGATAAAGGCAGTATAATGTTACCACAGATTCGAAAAATGGAATAAGTAGATGGATAGTATGCGAGCTGAAATTGTTATATGTATGTATAAGTTCTGTGTTATGTATATGTATGGTAGATTACTCTCAACGATACCGACACACGTGTGGCGCTGAAGGGAAACGTTACAGCTCCGCGCTGCTGACACACGTCCTCAATACTATTGAAATCGTAAAATGAAGGATTACTCACTCAAATCTAAATTGAAATGAACCATAAAGCCAAAGCCCTGAAATGAGTATCGTAAACAATTCTCTCGCGATCCAGAAATATCATCGGAATGAATCGACGATGAGTGTGAAATGTGAAACGCATTAGAAGATTATGCGATGTGAGGATTGTGGGCGTGGGCACGCGGGCAAGACACGCGTTTGGTCCACAGCGCGAGTCCGCGGGATCCTCGCGCGACGTCACCGCGCGGCTAAAAACAAACACCTGACACTGATCGTGAGCGATTTGAAAAATGCCGGTCAACGACTTGCCCCCTCCCGAACCACGCACACCGCAACCCGCGCACAGTACGCCACATATAGCGGCACGCGCCAAGGCGGCCGCGCACGCGCCGCACGCCCACCGCGCATGCTCCCGGAAGCGCCCGCTGCCAACACTACACTATAACTTTCGCGAAATGTTTGCATCGCGACGTAATCACATTTTTGTATTTACTCATGCACGCCCACAGAGTGACCAAGCCGGATTTGATCGAGTTACGATTGTTTTTAATTTTGAATGGAAACTGGCCAAGTGTATCCTATCCTCTAGTAACTACTGGCACACAGTTGTGTTGTTGGATATACATAATAATATAAGTCCCTGGTTGCACGACAGATCTACGAGTAGAATAGAATATATTTATTTGCTTTAAAAATAACTAACTTTAACTTTATTAAGGTCTTATAAATAGAATTATGATCTTACATGTTTCGCCATGGACTGGCATACAAATATTTAGACATGTTAAATTAAAAATTTAAAACGAAACATTATCTTGTTAAAATTATTATTCTAACAAGTCTAATAACGTTGGTAAAATCTTAACAATAATAAAATCATAAAGTAATACACCTAATGAAAACTCAGTTGCCACAATTATTTATCTGTTACTTTTTTATCAATAAATTCTTTCACACTATAAAAACAATTCCCAATAAGCCATTTATGTAGTTTGTAATTAAAGTGTTTAAGAGAGAGTTTCCTTATTTCTTTTCGAATATTGTTGAATATTTTAATTGCTGTGTTATAGCTATTTTTATGGCATAATGTGGTTTGATGTGAAGGATTTTTTAACCATGTTAGGTCTCTGCGGGTATATTTTGAATGCAAGTCACATGCTATAAAAAATGTAGAGTGCTCTTTTAAAAATACACCAGCTTGTTTTATGAGAAGACCTGTTAGTGTTAAAAACTTTTTTAAAATAGAGGTCTACACGATGTTAATGGACTGATACCACAGATTGCTCTTAGGCATTTTTTCTGCACTAAGAAGACTTCATTTACGTTCGTCGAGTTCCCCCAGAGTAGGAGTCTATACCTGAGTAAAGAGGAAACATACCCGTGGTAAGCAGTAAGTGCAACTGCTTCACTTGCGGTACGTCTTAAACGTTTAAGAGCAAATACAAACTGGTTTAATTTCTTGCAGACGTGCTCTTTAAGTAATTTCCAGTTACAATGCTGGTCTAGAATAAGTCCAAACGAGCCCAAACTCGATGGGGTTATGTCGTTTAGTTACTGAGTTCCTATGGCCATCTTCCAGCTCCATCATCAGACCCTGGTTATCATCTAGCACCAATGTAATCGTCAAGACGAATCATACGAGCCCAAACTCGATGAGGTTGTGTCGTTTAATTACCGAGTTCCTATGGACACCTTCCGGTTCCATCATCAGATCAGCTACATGTCATAATACTTTTGCATTGTCATCTGATTTACACATGCATGCAAAATTTCAGCTCAATCGGTAACCGCGAAGAGGATCAAATTTAACTTGTAAGATTACATTACAGACAAACATCGGGACAGGTGAAACTAAATAAAAGCTTGTAAAATAAAAAGCCGGAGTCGTTGGTCAATGTCGAGGATACAAAAATAAACCTGCAGATAATATATTTTCACAAAGGCGTGATTGTATCTTTCTATTTTGGATGCGTATTTCTATTCTAAGCAGACGTTCAATTCCTCACTCAACGGACGATATTTCGATGTATTTATTATTATCTCCTTTATTTCATAAACAAGTATTGACGGTAAATGATTCTTACTCTATTGTATATTATATTAAGTTAGAGTTAAATTACTTATTAGTCTTTTTAGGCTAGATTGTAATTAATTTATTAAGAATTCTGTTCTTAATAACAAGGGGAAAAAAAAAAAAACTCTATTGTATTCACAAATTGAGGATTCCTGCGCTTTAATACTTCTAAAGTCGACATTAATTAGATGTAAGCCGTCCAGAATTGTTACTCTCGAAAGTGCCGTCAGCTTGACCGGATGTGAATACTGCACAACCGATATCCATCAGTGCATTATTTAGACTTAGGTCCTGACTTTTGTGTATAGTTATAGCATAGGCTATACATATGGGAAACTGTTCGCGATGAACATAAGTTCTATTAATGATTTCAAATTTAGTTTTGACCGGACTAAGCTCGTAAACATGTTCTTTATTAAATGTAATATATATTTTCTTAATTATTTTTGTATTTTCCGGATCAACCTTTGCTCTTTGCACTATAGCGATAGAACCATTAACTAAACCAAGACTCACGTCAATATTTCACCTCAACATGACTTTTGCTCCTATTTTTTTATAATTAAATCGTTAACGTTTCACCGGATTACCAGAATCACCACCGACTGATCCTCTAAAAGGCCGTTTTCGTAAACCTCGAAAGCATATGGATACAAAGCGGCGGCCGCCATAACTTCAGACGCGGAACCATACGTAGTTGTTTTTACCATTGTCGTCCTATACAAATCAGCGTTGATGTAGGGCTCTCAGCGCTCGTCACAAGTATACGTCATTTGTAACTCATCCCAATGGGCTACCACATACTCGACTATAGTAAGTCTAATCTCATACGACGACTTAATATTCTTATACATAGAGAATGACAAAGAATGAAATTAACACGAACCATCGCCAGGTATAGGGACAACCCAGTATGGGCAAGGATGGTCATTCACATACAGTGTTTACGAATCCATTGCGACTACTAGTACTGGCACGCAAGAGTTTTTTTGTGAAGGAATACGATTAATAGATAAACGTGACTTTAAACTACTTAAAACGTATTTATATATGTTAAAATAATTCAAACAACGTCCAAATCGTAAGCAAATAATATCAGTAAACTAATGAGTAAGCCTTTCAGTCGTCAAACTAATATAGCAATCGAAATTATGAAAGACAATCGCAAATTTATGGGTAAGATAATTAGGCACATTCGAACAGCAAGAGGTCACTCGCGCGCATTAGCGCGGTTGCCACTCACTCGGCTGCATTCACCTCTGCGCGCGCCGCGCTCGCATTCACCTCTGCGCGCGCCGCGTTCGCATTCAACCTCTGCGTGCGCCGCGTTCGCTTGCACCGCGAGCGCGGTTATTTAGAACCTTAGTTACGCACATATGAATACGCACGTACTTAACTGGCATGGCAACACTCATTATACATATAAGACGAGAGCGGCTGCGTTGTGTTCTTTTTTTTGCATTAGTTAGTATATTTAGGGCCGCACTCGTCAAACGTCAGTTAAAGTTAATCCATATGTAAAATTGCTATCTCTTATTCACTATAAATACTGTCAATGTATCTAACAGAAAATTAATGACAGCATCAAGCTTAACACAGGATTAATTGAACTAATGTACTGCACTTACTGCCGCACTCAAAGTTTTTTTAAATTAACTAAGTACTGAACCCATTATTTTTCTATGTCCCGTTTTATGTCCCATTCTTGCTTTTTCATTCCCTTGACCATTTTATAAGTTACCTTTGAACATAATTATATCAAGAAAGAAAGAAAGAAAGAGAGAGAGAGATCTAGGTACTTATCTACCCTTATTATTCTATTATCTGGGTATTATATACACTTATCATTCCATTATATTATATCTAGGTACCTATCTACACTTATACAGGTACACTGATTCATTTACTCCAAATTATTATAAATCCTATATTTATAACACCAACTGCATGAATAAATTTGTAATCCCATATAAATATAGGATTAATTATATGGGATTACAAAGTTATTTATGCAGTTGGTGTATCTAGAAATCAGGACCGAAATTGCAAAATATTTTAGCTTTTCCTTGATTTATACACTCAACACTAATTGTATACTAAATTTGAAGGTTCAATGTCTGCTAGAAGTGCCTTAGAGTTTTGATGATCGGTCAGTCAGTCAGTGACAAATTAACAAACTTTGACTAGTTTTTTTTTAGATTTTGACTTTGATTATTTTTAAACTACTAGTTAAAATTGAAAGAAATTTGAAACATACCGTGTTTATATAATGCCTGCTTGGTTACTGAGGATTCAGGCTTCTAGTTTTATGCAAAACGAAGTTAAAGGAGGGTCGGAAATAGCCCGAACTGCTTCGAGACAAGAATGGTACGGCCCCGGCCGCGGCCGCACAGTGGATCTAGCTTCATTTTTCTGACTGACTGACCCTTTGACAATTCAAAAGTGCCTGTAATTGGTTTATTTGAAATAAATGCTTTGAGTTTGAGTTTGAGATCGTCCCCATACAAGAGGTCGGACATAGAATTAAAAATTGAAAAAGTATTTAATTGAAAAAAATGAAATATACAGTTGCATTACTCTATTATGGAACTACAAAAAATGTTACTAGAATTTTTTTATTTGACCAGTACTTTATGAGCAATTCGATGAAAACTGTTATTTTTCTATGGAAATGGTCACAAAAATGTCTGTATCTCATGATTCCCTCCTTGTTTCGATTTGCGGTTTTCACTACTGTTATTTATCCATTTTATGCCACATTTTCTTCAAGGACACATGGTGCCCCCAGCGACCCCCTTCCGAGATATTTTGCTTTTAGTAACTATACTTTTTATTGTATAACTGATGAAATGGAGGTACATTAAGTATATTCATTACTGAGAATAAGTCATCCCTAAGTAGTTCCTTAAATAACAGGTGCATTTGCGATTACTTTAATGACTTATGAACGCTTCTGTTGCCATACCTACAACAAAAGCGTTAATTAGTCCTTAAGTAAAGATTACCAGTACTTGCTTAATCTAATTAGTTATTGTAATTACTATGTTAACAGCCCTTAATCTCTGCATTGTGATTGGATAATGTCATCATTAGCTTAGTAATGACTGAGTCGAATTTACAATAACACATCGAAAAGAAATAGTTTTATGATCAATAAGAAAATATGTAGGTATAAAAATATTTTTTATTTAAATAACATAACACTGTAAAAATAATTTAAAAATAAAACAACTATGTACCCTAAAACAAACTAAAAAATTAAACAACTACAAAGAACTAAATTATAATAGGAAATTAATTAATTAACACGACCATTTAGTTACTAACAACAATAGAAAAGAAAGAAAAAAAAAACATTTATTGGCCGATGGGTGGCATAACACAAAACAAAAAAAGAACAGAATAAAAAAAAAATACACAAAAACAAGAAATTAACAAAGAAACTGCTTGTTAATAATAATATTAGGTACTATAAGACTTAAACTATATTTTCTTCATCTTCATCAATAACGACGTCATGATCATTATTATCGTCATCATCTTCTTCAACGTCACTACATGCAGCAAGTGTATCAGTTGAAATGTCAATGAACTCCAATTCACTCTGATCAACTATGAGTAAATCGTCTAGTTCACTAAATGAAGACTTTTTGGCTTTATTTGTCATCTTCGGTCGTAAGCTGGTGAGAAGAGGATCGGAAGATAATAGCAGATTATGAAGAATGTCTTCATTATTGGCGATGCTACTATGCTTTCGTGTATCCAATTTGTTGTTATAGCGGAAACAGAAATACATGATCTGTGATTTCAACTGTCTAACTATCACGGTTCATGAGATACAGCCTGGTGACAGACGGACAGACAGACGGACGGACAGCGAAGTCTTAGTAATAGGGTCCCGTTTTACCCTTTGGGTACATAACCCAAAAAACGGAACATTACAACGTAACAATCTATATATATGTGTATACTCGTATGTATAATTGTATATATAAATGAATTGCTGTTCGTTAGTCTCACTAAAACTCAGAAACGGCTTGACCGATTTCTTTATATATTTTTTGTTTAATGCACCTATTTACTGGGGTGGCGTAAAAGAAAAAAAAATAGGAAAACTCAAAGCAAAAATTTTGACAGGACAACGTCTGACGGGTCAGCTAGATAGGTAGCTAGGTAGAGTAGGTAGGTAGGTAGGGTAGGTAGGGTAAGTAGGGTAGCTAGGTAGATAGGGTAGCTAGGTAGATAGGGTAGGTAGGGTAGGTAGGTAAGGTAGGTAGGTAGGGTAGGTAGGTAGGGTAGGTAGGGTAAGTAGCTAGGTAGGTAGGGTAAGTAGGTGGGTAGGTAGGGTAGGTAGGTAGGTAGGGTAAGTAGGTGGGTAGGTAGGTAGGTATACCTAAATACCTACCTAACGGGTAGGTAAGGTAGGTAGGTAGGGTAGGTAGCGTAGGTAATAATAATAGGGTGCTAATTAAGGCAGCTTCTTTAAAACGTCATTCTCGTCTTCAAATATATTTAGTTGTCTAAATAATTAATAGGTAAGCGACAAACTTTTAGCGTCTAATAAATGGTTTTCAAGCGAATATATATTGTAAAACGAGCTACTGTTAATATGACGCAGCATGGTGATAATTCTTAAGCAACGTTATGAACCTACTAATTATAGACCTATTTCAGTACTACCTAGCTTTAGTAAAATTTTTGAAAAACTTATTTTGAATCAAATGCAAGGATTTTTTAATAATCACAAATTACTGCATAACAAACAGTTCGGTTTTACGAGGGGTCGTTCGACTACTGATGCCGGAGTTGAACTTTTAGGGCATGTTTATGATGCATGGGAGGACAAATGCGATGCTTTGGGAATCTTTTGCGATTTGTCCAAGGCATTCGATTGTGTTCTTCATGAAACATTGATCAGGAAACTGCACCACTACGGAATCCGAAACGCCTCTCTGGATCTTCTTACTTCTTACTTAAGTGATAGGATTCAGAGAGTTGATGTTAATGGAAAAAGATCACCCGGATTGGTAGTAAGAATGGGGGTCCCCCAGGGCTCAATTCTTGGGCCATTTTTATTTCTTATTTATATAAATGACTTGCCTTACCTCATAAAGGGTAAACATGATATAGTGTTATTTGCAGACGACACTTCACTTTTATTTAAACTGAAACGTCAGCAGCTGATGACTGACAATGTAAATAGCGCCCTTACAATAGTAGTTAACTGGTTTAATGTTAATAACCTACTTCTGAACGAGAAAAAAACTAAATGTATTAAGTTTACGATACCTCATGTTAGACAAATAGAAACTAGTGTTCTTATAAAGGGTGAAGTGCTGAAACCCGAAAATACCACAGTTTTCTTAGGCATAACTTTGGATACCAAGCTTCAATGGGGCCCCCACATAGATAAATTGTCAAAAAAGCTTAGCTCTGCAGCATACGCCGTTAGAAAAATTCGTGGTTTAACTGATTTAGAGACAGCCCGTTTAGTATACTTTAGTTATTTTCATAGTGTGATGTCGTACGGTATTCTCTTGTGGGGAAATGCCGCCGATATCCAGACAATTTTCGTTTTACAAAAAAGGGCAATTCGTTCAATCTATAAATTAAGTCCCAGACACTCCCTCAGAGATAAATTTAAAGAGATTAATATAATTACTGTGCCTTCTCAGTATATTTATGAAAATCTTTTGTATGCACATAAAAATATTAATCTGTTTAAAAAATACAGTGATATCCACAATATAAATACTAGAAACAAACACAAATTTATTGTTCCTACAACCAGGCTCAAGAAAATAGGTGGCTCGTTTAGATGCCAATGTATACGTTTTTATAATAAACTTCCTAGCCACATTCAAGATCTAAGCTTTAATAAATTCAAATCTTTTATAAAACGGAATCTATGCCAGAAAGCCTATTATACTGTGAAAGACTATATTGAGGACAAAAAGGCTTGGGATTGAGCTGCTCCAATAAATTTACACGGTGAATGTTGATTTTAATTTGCTAGCTATTTTAGACATGAATATTTACTGTAAAAAGTATTATATTATTTTCATTATTGAGGATATGAGGACTATGTGGGTCATTGTTTCAGTTATATTCTTGATCTGGCAGTTTAAGTAGGTTATGCGGCCTACCCAAATGTCCTTTCTTTGGTATTGTTCGTCGAATCGTTGAGCTCCTTAAGTTCTGAGTTGAGCTGCACGGTTACTGACAAATGCGTGCACTGACTGGACAGGTCCACTTAATCTGTGTGGTTCTTTCCTCAAAAGACCATTTCAGACACCAATCTACATGGTTCTCAAACATTATGTCCGATTTTTTATATACACATTGACATTGTTGAATTTTATATACACAATGACATGAGTATTTTTCTTGTAAAGTATTATGTTATTTTAATTATTGTGAATGTGAGGATTATGTGGGTCATTGCTTTTTTTCGCAGTTAATTTTGATCATGATCTGGCAGATTGAGTAATTTATGTGGCCTACCCAAATGTCCTTTCTTTGGTATTGTTCGTCGAATCGTTGAGCTCCTTAAGTCCTGACTTTCTGAGTTGAGCTGCACGATTACTGACAAATGCGTGCACTGACTGGACAGGTCCACTCAATCTGTGTGGTTCTTTCCTCAAAAGACCATTTCAGATACCAATCTACATGGTCCTCACATGATCTGACCAAGATTATGTCTGGACTTTAAAAGAGACTGTGACCTCTGAGTTTGTTTCGGCCTTTCTTCTCAGAGTAGTCAGATAGGAAACGCCGACCTCATCTAGTTTAAAAATATGATTGACGTGTAAAAGTGTTTGTACAAACCTACTTACAGAAATAAAATCATTTATCATCATCTATCATTTAAGTAATAAATAGGGGCATTATTCATAATGCGCGGGCATTATGAATAATGACAAGCGTAGTCGACGGAGCCCCGCCTTGCGGGGCTCCTACTTCTGGGTGGTTTAAAAAAAATAACCACGAAGGGGATGGCGGGGTCTTTTAGACCCCGCCATTCCCTTTTAACCTAACCTGTCCGAGTCGGGGTGCCCTAAGTCCCGAGCTCGCTTAGTAGCTCACTTACATCATTAGTCACTTGAGTTATCAATTCAGAAGTAAATATATTTATCGGTAGCTCTGAGTCATATTAACTTACGTTCGTAAATTGACGCTGGGTTTTTGATATTCTGTTGGAATAGTAAAGATGATGAATTAATATAATTAAAGCTGTTCTATTAACTCGTTGCCTACATATAAAAACAGACGTTAGGTTGTAGGTGCTAAAGAAAACTTTTGTTGCTGCACTCATAATTTCCCATAATAATATAATAATAAAAATCTTTATTTATCAAAAAAATATACAGAGTTTGAAATAGTTTGAAATTTGGTTTAAAAATATATTTATAGTTTATGTTGCAAATTCTGTACAAAAATAATATTCTACCTCTTAAGCTAGGTAATGCCTGTATTTTAAGAGGCAGTTCATGGTCAGGTTTACAATGAACAACAAAACTTATCTCAAGTGGACTGTGGCATTCTACTGTATGGTATACAAATAATAAAATTGTATGTGTGTGTTGTGTGTTTGTGTGTATGTGATGTGTGTGTTGTGTGTTTGTGTGTGTGTGTGTGATGTGTGTGTAGCTGTGTGTGTATGAGTGTATGATAGGAAGGATGAGGTAGGATAGGAAGTGTAGGTAGGGTAGATAGGTTATGTAGGTAGGGTAGGTAGGTAGGGTAGGTGTTAGATACTTAGTGCTACGTGTGCGATGCCGGGCCGGGTAAAGCTAGTAATGGATTTATTTATTTATTTAAGGAAAAACAAACAGTAGCACAATAAAAACAGTCAAAATATCTTAAATATACAATTTTAAACAATTATGCTGCCCACTACGTTCTCCACAGATTACAATAAAAAGTATTTAAAAACTAGCCAGTACGAGTAACACAGATACAATCTAAAATGACATTATCCTAGAACTCATATCTGGATTTTTTTATTTATAAAAAAAGAAAGTAAATTTGTGTGAATACAATATTAAACATTACATCATTGTATAGAATAGAATACTCTTTATTATGTACACCATAAACTTACAGATATAAATGTAGAAATTTTACATAGGGTGATACAATGGGCGGTCTTAACGCTAAAAGCGATATTTACATCATTATATAATACTTTACTGATCCTCTAGGGTTGCTTGGATTTGCTTACTAAATGATTTTTTACTAAGAAAAAGAATGTCGAATGAATTTAACTCATTATTGTATGTCTCAACCAAACGATGAAGTGGTGAACGCGAGCCAGCGTTGGATTTACAGAGACGAGTAGCAAATGGACATCGAGTGCGTACCTCACGTACATAAACTGTGTATGTAAAAATGAGAAAAAATAATCATGGGGCATCAAACAATTCGTCTGCGTTGCTGTCAACATGAAAAGTGCCCAAAGGGCTGGCAGAATTGCCACGTTGTATGCCGATAAAGATTCTATGGCCAAAAAATAAGCCAGCCCTTTCGTCACGTGAAGGGTCGACAAACCGCTTGGCGATTTCTCGAAAATCAATTGGGCACTTGGACCCCATGACCCTAGTGTTTCAAAGCCAAACGGCTCGAACATGTAACTCCCAATAACATTGGAATGAGGTTTTCTACACCGTTTGAGGTTTTCTACACCTGCAGCAGCCGCTCCAGCACAGCCCGTTGTACTAGGAAGATGGGATGGAACAAGGGTTTCGGCAAGGGTAGGGCATCCCACACCAAAGGCCTAGTTAACTTCCAAACATTATGGTTATTCCGTCTGGTCTCTTTCCATCGTCGCGTGCCAAGCCGTTGGGTTCTAAACTTCTAAAATAGCTGGCACCCCGGTAGTGATAAGAGCACGATGGTTGACGACATTCATTAAAAAAAAATAGCCTACCTGTATCGGGAATAGTGTCCAAGCTACCGGAGGTCAGGGCTCCAGAGAGAAGAACCTTCTTACAATGCGAGCCGTGTCGAGCAGTACAGCTTTCTGAATCAAGCCCTTAGTCCTGCTCCTCAGGCGTTGGTCGAGGCTATTGGCTATTAAACCATTTATTATTATTTTTACAACTCTTGACATTTCTCGGTGTGGAAAGTAGTGTTCGGCGCTATGGAGACCTAATACACCTTTCCGGTATTTATAGAATACATGGTAAAATTTCAAATCAAATCAATATATTTTATTTCACATAAACCAACCTGGGCACGTATGAAACGTCAGAAGCTAGGTGCACGGTTCCAATTGGTTGTTCCCAGTTAAAGTCTTGAATTATAAAGAGAAACCTGTCTGTGAATGTGAGTAGCATGCAGGCTAGATTACATGCATACATGATTATTATTTTAATATTGTGAATGTGAAGACTATGTGGGTCATTGTTGCTTTTTTCTTTTCCCTCTCAGCTAGTTTTAATCATAGTCTGGCAGTTTGAGTAATTTTTGTGGCCTACCCAAATTTCCTTTCTTTGGTATTGTTCGTCGAATCGTTGAGCTCCTTAAGTTCTGAGTTGAGCTGCACGATTACTGACAAATGCGTGCACTGACTGGACAGGTCCACTCAATCTGTGTGGTTTTTCCTCAAAAGACCATTTCAGACACAAATCTACATCGTCTTCACATGATCTGACCAAGATTATGTATGGACTTTAAAAGAGACTGTGACCTCTGAGTTTGTTTCGGCGTTTTTTTTCAGAGTAGTCAGATAGGAAACAACGACCTCATCTAGTTTTTAAAATATGATTGACGTGTAAAAGTGTTTTGTACAAACCTATTTACAGAAATATAATCATTTATCATTTAAATAGCTTTATTGTATCACTTACACTTAGTTACAAGAAATGGTAAAAATGGTAAACTATATATCTAACTTATTGGTAAAGTGGTAATGGTAATGGTTTTGAGTACGTGGTGTCTTTAATGAGATCTAAGCGTGAACTGGCCCACGTTTTGGTGAACGAGCGAATGTGCACTTGCATTCGATGCAATTATGTATTTTCGCTGAGCGTTCGTTTGAAACTCGAACACTCGGGACCCTGGGGTCTCGGACCTTTGGAAGGCGTACGAGGGGCTGAAGTCAACTCGCAGAGGCCCATTAGACTTTTCAATGAAGTGAGACCCACCCGGTGGATTATCAGTTCGGACAGTGCAAGTGCACTCAAGGACAACCCCCGGTTGGTGTAGGACTATTGCAGGATCTTGATACAAAGATATTGGACTATGGATTTGGATAGCTTAAGTGGACTGATTATCTAGGACTATGGAAAGACTATGGCCCCTGCCTGACCAATTTTTTATATAAAATACACAGAAAAAATGACAGGGGGTGACTTGCACACTCAATAATGGGCCCCCAAAAACGGTCGCTAACACATAGTTTCGTAGCGACAAGTAGGCAACATGTCCTGAGGTGCTTATGAGGAGTGGAGAGGTATTTCACGACTGACAGGATAATCCCGGAAGTAAGGCCATGATCCCTACCACCATCTTACTGGAATACTTCCTTCCTCCGAGCACGTTTGCTCTTGCGAATCTCCACTCAAACCAGCCAATAAAGGCAAGAAAGAGGTGGGAGCTCTGTTCCTCATTATTATTTATTCCAGTCGGCCAGTAAAGGCAAGCCAGAGGTGAGGAATAAGATTACTCCCGGGAGATAGGGTCCCTGGGGACGCTACTGGCCAACAGTTCGCCACATGGTACCCGGCGTGTTTCTGTATCTCTCTTGGTGTGACTCCTCACCCTAGACCTACTTCGGCAAAGTAAACTCTACCGGTACAGACCTAGAATTCGGGAGCGCACAAGCCCCACCACGACGCCAATGTAGAGATACGGCGCGGTAGTAGGGTTATTATTATTATTTAAAATGTCTTTGACATATCTCCTTTTAGGCGTACGATGGACCGAAGTCAACTAGCAGAGGCCCCTTAGACAATTTTAAATGGAATGAGGCACCAATTAATTTTTACGTGTCACGTATTGTGTGCCAACATAAAAGTTAGCTCACGCGCCTAATGTATTAATAAGACGATACTCTACACAGAAGTGCAACTCTTCTAAATGTCGTTACGCGGGTGGAAAGCTTGCTACGTGACAACGGCCATTATTCGCACATAACCAGTTGTTGAGCAGTTTGGTAATGAGTGCACGTTGTTACTGTATGCAGGTGTCGTGGGTGCGCTCCCGTGACCTGCAGATCCTATCGCACGCGGGTGCGGTATTCACGGCGGACGCGCGCGTGTCGGCCACGTCGGGCGTGGCGGCCACGTCGGGTGCACGGAGCGCGACGACTGGGCCTGCCAGCCACCACACGCTGCGCATTGAGCGCCTGCGCACCGCCGACGCCGGCCGCTATGAGTGCCAGGTCAACACCGAGCCCAAGATGAGTCTCTTCTTTAACCTCACCGTTGTGGGTGAGTACCAATTTCGATAATTATTCTCACTTTATCGTAAAACTAGTCAGCATATCGGTCGATTATTCAATACGCTACTCTAAAATACATTATGTAGTTTCAACATTGGATGAGTTTCTCAAGGAAGTGGTCAATGGACATATTCATCCAGCGTATTGCCGGCAACTTCATTGGGTATATTACTGTGTTGATGTTGCAGACGAGCCGGTGCCTGAGGTGGTGGTGTCTGTGATGGGCGAGGCGGACGTGGTTGGGCGCGCGGGCGGCGCCGCCACGCTGGCGTGCGAGGCGCGCTACGAGCCGCCGCCACGAGCCCTGCCGCTTCCGCCGCTCGACATGCGCTGGCAGAAAGGCGATCAGCCCATAAACCTACAGGTAAGCCCCCGTTCGCCGGGCACACGCCGCGATTTTTTATCGCGCAGTATTGTATTTTCAAAGCTCCGCTTGAGCGTTGAAGGAATGCGACATACAAATTAGGCTTATTACGGGAATGAGGATGGTGTCAAGAGTACCGATCAAGTGCAAAATTGTCATGTAAGTCATGGTAAAAATTATTATAAGTAGCATGCCGACGTATATGTTGTGTGACATCGAAAGAGCTGGAAGTCATGGGGAGAGGCCTTTGCCCAGCAGTGGGATGATGCAGGCTAATAGTTGACCGAGCGAGGCGTCTCCGTTTCAGCTTGGGCAAATATGCTTTCGTATGTCCGGATGTCTGTTAAGTTCTCCTCTACAGATCGCATTTCTGTCATCGATCGATCGATCATCGACCTGTCGATAATTATATGGTTATTTTTTGGTGACCCAGTTTTTCGAAACATTCAAAATGACTAAATAAAAAATACGTGTTTTAGCCATTCCGTGCTTATTATTTTAAGGTGCGCGGTGAACATTTATTCACTTTTAAGCTATACAAAGACACTCGCGTGGTGTACAGCTCACAGCGCTACTAGTAGTAGTAGCATGCCGACGATAACAAAGTTTAATAACTCGTAAGGATGTAGTATTTTGATAAGTGAAGTAGTGAATTGATAAGAAAATTACTCGTTTCTGTTCAACGATTATGTTTTGAAGGAAAATAAGGTTAGTACTCGTATTACGGTTTGAATTCATTTATTTCTAAAGATTACAAATCACTTGTACAGAAATAAATACTTACTAAATATTACTTAATTTGTACATTTTTGTTATCCAGGAGTAAGTTAGTAAGGGCTTATAGTGTATATATACGTATATTAGCTTATAGTTTTGTATTGTCTACCGCCGCGCGGCGCGTTGACGCGGTCGACGTGCGGTGACAAGTTATCATTGTTTTTATTTTTGAATTCTAAAGACTCGTTTACATTAGAGACAAATGAATTAAATTAGTTATTTTATTATATGACCCTTTAAGATGTGGCATTTTAATAGTTTTTTAAATAGTAATAGCGATTGTGTATTTTTTTTTATAATCTTTTAGTAATGAGTTATAAAGTTTCGCTCCCTAATGTATTATTGTTTTTTTTCCATAATTACCTAATTAGTTCTAGTACTAGGTATTTATGTAAGTCTTGTGCGCGCCTCAAACTACGTTTTTGTAGCTGTATGTTTTTTGTGAATGTGATTTGTGTGTGTAAGTCTTTGGAAAGAATTTTACGAACTAAAATACATATGTTATTATAACATATGTATTTTAGTTATACATATAACATTGTTATATGTATATTAGAAATGTTAAATTAGCTTGGTTTCTTTGTAGATTTTGTGTGTGGGGGTCAGATAGTGGTAGTGAGATAGGACTTTTATAATTCTGTTTTGCGCTCTTTGTAGCTATCCTAGTTTGGTTTTAGCTGCTGAACCCCACTGTTCTATAAGATATTTAATATGCTGTTTCACCAATGAATTTTATATATAGTGCGGCGGACCTTAAGGCGGTACCCCAACCAAAACCTTGACATAGTGCGTTATTCAGAGGCTATTAACTAATAATAATAATAATAATAATTAGCTGGCAACAACATTAACATGTCACCAAATAATTGTCACCAAATAATTTTCAGTTTTAATCATTCTAGACGCAGTTTTTATATTTTATCAGAAACGCTACAACAACCCGAAATCCAAATAATCACCACACAATTCAAGACAAATAAAATAAACCATAGTATAAAAGACTTCATCAAAAACTAGCGAATCGTGACATCTGTCATGCCATCTCCGATAAAAATGAAATAGAAGACTATGAAAATTAAAACATGTTGACGAGATCAGCAAGAACACGAGCACGCCCACCACCTCCGGACTCTTCGCTCAGCTCCGCCTCGCCGCCGCCGGTATCCAGCCCAACTGTGAGGGCTGTGACGACACCGGCCGCGGTAGGTGCGTCGAGCTCAAGCGACGAGTATTTTTCTCCGCCGACGTCGCCAACACCTGTACGTCGGCAGGGGAGAGGCCGGCCACCGAGGAGATTGGGACCTAGGGGCCATCCGGCCCCGAGCCGGGTTCCCGCTGCCGGTGGTTGTGTGCAACGCATGAAATGGACTCAGTCTATGAACGAGAACGTCATGCGCGTATATTACAGGTCTACAGAGGGGGGAACTAATCTCACTGCGTACCGTGATAGGATGTCTCTGCCTCCGGCTGTCTCTGTTTCAGGAACTGGAACCAACTGTCAACGTCTCGGCCCAACGACTGTCGGATCAGGTGCGGGTCATCCACGCAGCCATAGGTTGGACGATACTGCACTTGATAGGCTGCGCTCAGAACTAAGCAACCATATTATCTCGACTCCGGCACAAACCGCGGTACACGCATCAACCATTGATGAAATACAGCCGCGGTCTCATCATGGTGTAGAAGTGGAAGATGATAGGGTTGCTTCAGTAAGTAGCCAGTGCAATGCCCGATTGAGGAGCGCACTGGAGGATGCATTCCGTGAGTACAGATCCACTCCGACCGAACTTAGACCCCGATTACCACGCCTACCTATGCACAAAAAGAATAGGGCGCTAGTGTGTGCCCTGGACTCGCAGCTTAAGAATGTGTTCGAGAGCAGCGAAAATCTCATTGATACACACTCGATCCTGTATTGCGCGGCTGTTGCGGCATGTCGTTTAGCTAATGTCAGGTTTCCAAACTGTGACGGAGCTACTCGACCAAAACCAGACGTACCAGCTTGGCAGTGCAGGATCGAACGTCGTATCGATGGGGCTAGGGTACTCATTGGCAAACTACACTGCTTCAGGGAGGGGAATAACCGACCACGAGTGATGCGCTTTGTAAGGCGGGCATTCTCGGGGACTGGAATCAGCCCTCGAGAATACATGTCCCATGCCACAGAGCGCATCGACTTCCTGAAGCAGAAAGTTTGTGCATGGGCGAGCCGTATTCGGTAGACGCAGAATCTCATGTTCCAGAGCGATGAGAGATGGGTGTATAGAGCTTGGGAGCGACCTGAAGAAAATGTGACGGACGAGTGCCGCCCGGATGACGCCACCACGAGTACATTCTGGCGCAGCATCTGGTCAGTGCCCGTCTGTCACGTTGAAGCTGACTGGATGCGGGATGTCGGGCGGGCGTATGAAACTATACCAGAAATGGATGCAGTCCTAATTACGCCATTAGACGTCGCCAGAGCAGTCCGTCCGTTACCGAATTGGAAATCACCGGGACCGGACGGATTGCACAACTTTTGGTTGAAATAGCTACTCGTAATTAGTTCACACGCCTGCCTGGCATCTCAGTACCAGTCATCTTTAGAGTCTGGGTTGCTTCCGCAATTTCTAACAACAGGCGTTACCCACCTGCTCCATAAGTCAGGTAGTCCCACGGATCCCAAAAATTATAGACCGATCACTTGTTTGTCGACGGTCTATAAACTTCTTACATCCATTTTGAGAGCGAAAATTAATACGCACATTGAAAGTAACTCGATTAAGTTGGCCTCTCAAAATGGATGTAGGAACGGGTCCCGTGGTACTAAGGAGCTACTCCTCATCGATATGGCCATAAGCCAACAGGTTCGTCGATCGCGCAAGGATGTGTCGACATGCTGGATAGATTATAAGAAGGCCTACGACTCGGCCAGCCATGTATGTGGCACATGGCTCATGAGGGTGCTGGAGTTGTACAAGATAGATACAACTCTACGCACCTTCCTTAGATCGTGTATGGGGCAATGGAGAACGGTTCTTCGCTATCCAGGGTGTCAACAGATCCAGGCGAATGATGAGCCTGTATGGATTAAACGGGGAATATTTCAGGGCTACAGTTTGAGTCCACTTTGGTTCTGCTTAGCCCTGAATCCTCTAAGCACACTACTGGAGGATTCAGATCTACGCTATCGGTTGAGGAGTGGTGGTCAGGTCATATCTCATCTCCTCTACATGGATGACTTGAAACTCTTTGCCCCCAACAAATTGCAACTGATGGAGCTACTGAAGGTAACTGAAACTTTCAGTAGCACCATCAGGATGGAATTTGGAGTGGACAAATGTGCAGTCATGCATGTAAAGCGAGGTGAGGTTATGGAACCCGAGGGAATTCAACTTTCGGATTCCATACACCTTAGATCCCTCTCTTCTTCCGAAAGCTATAAGTATTTGGGTATCAAACTCAAACTCAAACTCAAACTCAAAGCATTTATTTCAAATAAACCAATTACAGGCACTTTTGAATTGTCAAAGGGTCAGTCAGTCAGCAAAATGAAGCTAGTTGCCCATTCCAAAGCGTAGTAGGTACCTATGGAGAAGAACGGGCAAGAAACTCCATGGACACTCTTTTAAATCAATATATAGTTACAAAAAACAAATTGTTTACATCATTCATTTTCAAATTAAAAATGTGAGAACGATGTAGAAAGACGTGCACGTTTAATGTATCCGTAATAAAAAAGATAAAAAAACAATTCAAAAATTTAAATTAAAATAAGCCGTGGCAGCCAAGAGTTGACCAGTCCCTACTGACGGCGCCCGTTCACGAACATGACGCATGGATCAGCACCATTCAGCTCAACCATTTTGAAGGGAACTTAATGATCCAACACACACGCCACCACCAGCGAAACATTTGAGTGAGCATGACATACTCTCAGCCGCCAGGGCACATTCAAGTCAACGAAAGACGAGCCTAGTAAATAGTGGCTTTATAGTAGGTACATAGTGCTCACACATGTGCTATGCAATTATACATTGTTAAGAAATTGAATTTATACAATGCAAAGATGTTGTTGTTTTTACAATCTTCGGCAGCTCCAACAATATTTTCGAATGTTAATCAATTAATTTATGCCCCCCTGTGGAGCAGGACCAGCGTTGAGCCAAGCATCTTTGTCAGCGATGTAATCCCCCAACTTATAATATGCTTGGCTGCATAGTGTGCGTTTTATACGAGATTTAAATTTTGTTTCATTCAGTTGGAGTATGTGGGGAGGTATTTTATTATAACATTTTAAACAGTACCCCATGAAGGATGAGTCTACTTTAGCCAGTCTGAAACCTGGTTGAACTAATTGGTCCCTATTTCTAGTCATATAGTTATGTCTTTCACCTCTTTTACTGAAAAGATTTAAATTTTTTCTTACGTACATGATGTTTTCATAGATATATTGACAAGGTACCGTCATGATGTTAATATCTTTAAACAGTTCCCTTAGAGAATCGCGCCTGCGGAGGCAATATATTGCTCTGATGGCTCTTTTCTGCAGAATAGAAATAGACTCGATATCTGCAGCCCGTCCCCATAGTAAAATACCGTAAGACATGATACTACTCGTATGAAAGTAACTGAAATAGACTAGCCTCGCGGTATCTACATTAGTAAATTGACGGATTTTTCTCACAGCATATGCTGCTGAACTTAGCCGTCCTGCAAGAGATGTTAAATGAGGACCCCATTGCAGCCTTGAGTCGAGCGTGATCCCCAGGAAAACAGTTTTATCGACGAATTCTAGTTTCTCTTTATTCAATACTATGTCACAATCATTACTTTTAACACTCGGTAAAGCAAATCTTATGCATTTAGTTTTATTCCCATTTAATACTAAATTATTAGCAGTGAACCAATCATGTACCTGCAGTAGGGCGTTATTTACGTCGTCAAGATTTGATGCACGTCTATTTATCTTAAAAATTAAGGAAGTATCGTCAGCAAATAACACCATTTGTGGTTGGTTTTTTAATAAATGGGGTAGATCGTTAATATATATTAAAAAGAGGAAAGGACCTAATATTGAGCCTTGTGGAACACCTATTTTTACTTTTAAACCACGTGAATTCACACCATTTATTTGGACTTTTTGCTGTCTATCATTTAAATAAGATTCTACTAAGCTAAGCGCAAGTTTATCCAGTCCGTAATGCTCAAGTTTTAAGAGCAAGGTTTTGTGTTCAACGCAGTCAAATGCCTTGGAGAGGTCACAAAAGATTCCTATGGCATCCTGGGCCTCCTCCCACGCTGTAAATATGTGTTTTAATAAAGTGACACCGGCGTCAGTCGTACAACGTCCTCTAGTGAAACCATATTGCTGATCGTGTAAGATTTTGTTGGTATTAAAATGATTAAGCATCTGACTGAGCATTACCTTTTCGAAAACCTTGCTGAATACCGGCAACACGGATACTGGTCTATAATTGTTGGTGTCTTTGCTGTCCCCAGATTTAAAAAGTGGTATAACCTTACTGTATTTCATTAAATCTGGGAAGACTCCTTGATCTACACACAAATTAAATATCAAAGCTAGGTAAGGTGCTATAGTCTCGATTATGGATGAACAAACTTTGATTGACATTCCCCATAGATCTTCGGTCAATTTGATTTTTATTTGCCGAAAAGCTTTTATAACCATCATAGGGTTAATATGTTTAAATTTAAATTTAACCAGGCAGCCTGGAACGTTCGCTCTTAATAAATTAATTGAGACATCCGGTGAGGAATTTAAACCTTCCGTCGTTTTATATGGTATATCGGTAAAGAAGTTTACAAATTCTTGAGCTACTTCTAAGTTAGAGCTTATGGCACCACGTGAAGTCTCCAATGTATAATCAGTGCTTCGTATTTCGGAAGCGTTAGGCATCAATGTTGCTGACATAAAGCAATCGCTGAGGGAGCGGTTCTTCGATCGCCTGAAGAAGGTTTATTAATTAGTCTTCTTTCAGGCGGAAACAAGGCCTTCAACGGTTGGGTCATGCCAGTATTGATGTACTCTTTCAGCATACTGAAATGGACTCAGACCGAACTCGACGCCCTGGATAGGAGGGTCCGTACACTGCTAACAGCAAACCGGATGCATCACCCACGATCATCGGTGATGAGACTGTACATACCGCGGAAGTGCGGGGGTCGAGGCTTTTTAAATGCAAAGACCCTCCACAATCGTGAGATATGCAGTCTCAGGGAATATTTCTTAGAAGCCGACGTGGGGATGCATCGAGATGTAGTCACAGTGGACAAGGGCCTCACCCCGCTCTCCTTAGCTAAAGAGAACTGGCGCAAACTAGTTGTGCTTGACACTAATGATCGCATCGAAGTATGGCAGAGTAAGGAGCTTCACGGACCCTTTTTTCGGGCCCTACATGGACCTGATGTAGACCAACTAGCGTCCTTAGCCTGGCTGCGTTTCGGTGACCTCTTTGGAGAAACCGAAGGTTTTGTCTGTGCAATTATGGACGAAGTTATGATGACAAACAATTACCGGAGATTTGTTGTGAAAGACGGCACGGTTGACATCTGTCGGGCATGCCACCGTCCGGGTGAATCAATCAGACATATTATCTCCGGATGTTCTCGTCTAGCTAACGAAGAGTACTTGCATAGACACAACCTTGTAGCCAGGATTATCCATCAGCAACTTGCCTTGAAATACAGCCTTGTAGAATCAGAAGTGCCGTACTACAGGTATGTGCCCGACCCAGTTCTCGAAAATGGACATATCACATTGTACTGGGATTGATCCATCATCACTGACAGGACTATTGTTGCCAATAAGCCTGATATAGTGGTGGTGGATCGATTAGAGCGGCGCGCAATGATTGTTGACATAACGGTCCCGCATGACGGGAACCTCGTGAAAGCCGAGAAAGATAAACAAATCAAGTATCTTGACTTGGCTCGCGAGGTTGTCGACATGTGGGATGTGGACTCAGCGATCATTGTGCCGATAGTCGTGACAGCCAATGGCTTAATAGCCAAGAGCCTCGACCAACACCTGAGGAGGCTCTCGTTGAGCAGCTGGATCAAGAGCTTGATTCAGAAAGCGGTACTTATAGACACGGCTCGCATTGTTAGGAGGTTCCTCTCTCTGAAGCCCTGACCGCCGGTAGCTTGGACCCTGTTCCCGATACCGGTGGGTTACTATTTTTTATATTTTTAAATGTTTTTATATTTTTTATATTCTAATATTTAAAAATGTAATTTATATGTATATAATAGAATAAAGGAAATAAAAATTTAATTTCTCAAAAAACATAATAATAATTTACAGAAAATAGTTTGGCAGTATTTGTTTCTAATAAAATGGATGTAGCCACTGCGACCAAACTAGGCAGTGCCTGTATTTCAGTTTTCAGTGCCTTTTCACTCAATATTTTATGATTAAAATGCCAACAAAGCAAATATGTTTGGTTGTTCTATTAATTAATTTTGAAAGACTGGTAATAACTAAAGTTAGTTATTACACTTAAGTGTTACATTATTTAAAAATTATATTTTGTACCTATAATATAATAAGTAAGTTATCTAAACGTGGGTGAAGTGTTTATGAGTATGTGTGGACTAGTAGGTGGTTTATGTGAAGTTTGAGTGATGTGGGTGTGTGTGTTGGTGTACGAGGGTGTGTGAGGGTGAGTGTGTGTGATTGTGAGTGCATGTGCATAGTTTTATCTAAGATTATTTTAACTAGTTATAACCTAACATTCAATTACTGCACTACATTTAGCAATAACTCCGTTTCTTCATACTTAAGTTGTTGCAAATATTCACTTACTATTTGTTTACATTTAGATTTAGTAAGAGGGTAAATATTTAATTCTTTATTAATTCTGCTATAAAGAAACGGGCCAAGAAATTCAATAAATCTTTCGCTAAATTTGGTTTTAGAAGGGATTCGTTCAATACATGCTTTTTTATTTCGATGTTTTTGCGCGAGTGGGTCATAAGGTAGCTTTGTATGTTGTTTCAAAATAATATTGAGGATGAAAAGTTATCTTACGTTCAGAACTCCACCAATGATGAAAACTACAATTATACATATGATGAGAGAGGTGTGTAAATAAGTTAAATGTATAACGTGAGTATGTATAGTATGTATAGCAATAGTTTAAATGTTGAAAATAGAACAAAACATGCAATATAAAAATAGACAACATTTTCAAATCGACAGCATAAACAAAAAATAGTCATATGGTGTTTCTTAATTTGTCCAGGTCGGTATCATGATTTATGCGGACGTGAGCTGACTCTTCGGTCTTTTTAAGATATACAATCCCATTTGATGTCCAGCAGAAGTTATACCCGTGACTATTTTTGAATTGTCTCGCCAAAAAGTACAGCCTCTGGGTTTTGTGAATAGGCGTTTCCGCTATATACAGCGGTTTTAACTGGTATCCAGGGTTCAGATGCGTAGTGTTTAGCTTTTCTCCCTTAACTTTTGTTTTATTGAAGCTCTTGACGGCCCTGAGAACTTTGTCTTTCATTATTACAGTAGTCAGTTCTACGACGACTGGGTTTGAGTTGTCCTTTGATTTAATCGGTAAACGTCTTTTATGTTGTTGCTGGCAAAATTAACATTTAGGGTCTTTCCTAGCTGCATAACTTCGCTACATAGGGTTTCCTTTGTCTCACCATTTTGTTTCGGCAAATTTCTAATTTCGATGCCAGTGCCACGCGATTTTCGCTACATTATCTCTAATTTTTCCTCAAGCTCTTTAACTTAAAATTTATCTGCTTTTCTTTCTTTCTCAAGCGAGGTAATTTTGAGCAGAAAATCATCATATTTAGTTGACATGACTTCCATGCTAGTCTTAAGCTCTTGAAAGCGCTTTTCCTGTTCTTTCGAAAAGGCCGAGAACATTTCCTTGATAAGGGTCTTTATATCAGCATTTTCTTCGTCACCCTTCCTTTTTTTCCGCTCAGTGACATTTGCGTGTGAATGGAGACCAGGCTCCGATTCAGCATGCTGTAACGGCGAGTCGTTTGGTGCCGATGACGGAGTGAACAATGTAGCGCCCCGTATGTTTTCCTTGGAACTTTCGGCGTTGGGGTTGAGGTGGGAGGAATACGGATCGGTGGCATAGCGGTGGTACTAATATGTAAAATGTGGTAGCGATATTATAAATTGGCGTAAAAGCACAAAACCTGCTGCCAGAAATTGATGCAGATTGATTCACAACAGCTGTGTCGTAAATTGCAGAGTATAGCGACAGTATAAACAAATAAAAAAAAAGACAAAAGTGTTCCTCCGCTAGAATCGAACTTGAGACACGGAGCGCATTAAATTTCAGGTGACGACTTGCGCCACTAGGCCGCCTGAGCTTTGTCAAGTTAATCGAATTAGGAGATGTGTTGTTAAAGTTCTTCCGTGCCTGTTAATGAGCTATCTCTACAGCTTTGAAGGTCATTTTCTGTGACACCGCGACACAAAGAAACATTTAACTTTCACTTTTTATTATTCTAAAATGTTCTCGTTAGTAACTCAAGTAATTGTTTGTGCACTGTTATAGTTTTTTCACTGTTTTATTTTTTGTAATGTTGTTCATGTAACACTTTAGTTTTAAGACCTTTTATTGTATCAGAAACTACTTTAATTGAATAAAATGTACGGGAGGTGACAATAACACGTCTGCTCGCGACAAGGTTCGGGTGGGTTTTTCTCATCCACTATGGGTAATTAATAAACTACATCTAAAACCACATTATTAATGTTCATTATCCTATCATCATCTTGCTCGTTCTTATTTGATTTTATGTGTTGTAAATACATTTAAAATCTCCTTATAAAAAAGTGAATTTATTGCATAAATCTAAATAATTGACGTTATATTTTAGTTCAAAAGCTCACTTGTCTTTTTTTATTAAACCAATTCCACAATGTTTGAGAATTCTAAGATAAATGTGCGTGCGCAGGGAGCGGGACAGAGCGAGACTCAGCGACGGAACAGAGAAGGACCAATCAGCGTTTCCTGTTTTGTGATCACTGGACTTTTTAAAGCGTGAGCATGTTGCACATTTCGGAATGTCGGCTTCCTTCGCACGTTCAGGCATCGAATAGCCAGCGTTACCAGTGACCACTCGTAGAAATGATCTTACGGCAAGTTTTTGCTGCATGACCATATTGTTGGCAATTATAGCACCTTTTTACCAATGTAAAGTCCCTGACAGGACAGGACGTCCAATTTATAAAAAACCTTTACGTATTTCAGCTGAAACTTCAACAACGTCGTTACAGGTCGTAGCATCTCTCTTCCCCGATTTGTGGCTTAATTTTATCAAGGTCAAGAAGGATTCCAATGACATAACTAACTTGTCGGCTACGTTTTGTTCGAAAATGCACCTGAATACCTCATTTTCAGCCAAGGAAGTCGGCACTCCTGTAACCACGATCCGAGGTTTGCACTTGCTGGGTTCGTCGGCGGTAAGTCCAGATGTATAAAGCTGGACTGCGTGCTTTAGTTTATCAACGTCATGTTTCATCTCGGTACTGATAATTACGCCTTCATTTTTCGTTTTCCGGACACCACGAACGTGCAGCTTCATTTGCTCGGGCCGTATGATTTTTTGGACGAGTTCTTTCGTCACATGATTTAAATTTATCATTGGGATAAATCGCAACAGAGCTTACATTATTGGCTTAAATCATTTGATCCCTTTTTCACCATATTGGCAGAAGAAGCATTTCCTGCATAACCAGAGTCCTTTATCGTCTCCTTGAGCTCCGAAATATGTTCCGTCAAGTCACGCTTTTGTTGAAGAGCATCAACCGCGTTATACGCGTGAATGGCTTTCTGTTTGAGCGACTCATATAGAACTGACCATTTGTGAGGTTCCAGATCTTACTTTACGGCATAGGGTAGAAATTTTCATTTTCTGTTCCGAGTTGAGTTTGCTATCCGCGGCAATAGAGCAAAATTTAAGTGCTGTTCGATGGCTGACATCCATTTTTGAATCTCAGGCGTCTAAATAACATCAACTGTGACCGACTCGAGGGCTGGGTTTCGCGTCGTCGTCTTCGATGGCGAGGCGGAGGGTTGCACTGGGCCCCTTGGATTAAAGAGGCTGTTATCAACTTTTATTTTCCATATCCATCATTAATAAAACTATTCACTAAGCAAAATTTTACACAAGCATTACAACAATAATGCACTAAAGGTCACGATAATTAAATAAATTATTTATTGCTGACGAACACGTCTGAACGCTGAACGCTGCAATTGTGCACGATAGACCATCCATTTCCATCCGTTATGGACGCAGATGGGATTTATACGAGTAGAATTCTGTGTAGATGCTTCGGCTATGTCGGTTAACAGCAAACACCTTACTCTACTACATTCTTTACCCTATTTAACAAAATTAATCTTCAAGCGGAAACACCTACATAAATTACACTTACAGCTACTCCTCATACAAGTGCAGCATGGCAAGACGTCGCTTGAGATTACACTAACCGGGGATTTAGAAAATGAAACAGCAAAGTTTAACGAGCGATATTTTATTTAAAACTCGTATTATCACATCAGAACTTAAAACTTAACCGGGCGTGTGGGACAGGACGTGGCGCTAGCCAGACAGCTCGCCGTGGTCGAACAGATCCTAGAGGTACAGCGCAGTGCGCTAGCCGGACAGGTCGCCGTGGTCGAACAGGTCCTGGTCATACAGCGCGGCGCGCACCGTGCGGCCGCCGAAGTAGCGCCCGTGCAGCGCCGCGGCCACCGCCACCGCCTCTGCAACACGCCGCGAGTCAGTACTGCAGCACCGCGCGCCGGCCGCACAGGACCACACGACTCGAAAGACGTGTCTTCGAATTTTGTGCACACAGACATGAGCAGAAAAACCCATAATACTCAAAAGCCACAATCCTTACTTATATTTTAAACGCGAAAGTGAGTTTGTTTGTTTGTTATGCTTTCACGCTAAAACGGCTGAACGGATTTGGATAAAAGGGTGTGGGGTACATACCTACCATACCATTTATATATTTATTTCTATTATAAACTAACACAACACAAAAACCATCATAATATTTATTTACATTTATTTACATCATCATACATATTCACCGGCATTCGGTTGATGACGAGCTACCAGTAAACACGTGGTCGACAAGCGCCGAGGTGGGAGAACGGACAGTGATCGTTCGATCACCTTCCCACGACCTTCAGTCGAAATTAGCTCATGCGACGCTCGGCTACGCATAATTTTATAGCACCTCGTTCGCCTAGTGTTTACGTAAGTTCATCGTAATAACTGTTATCATTGTGCTGTGACTATTGTGACTGTGTGTGCCTATTGTTTATGTGAATGTACTCCTTCTGACTGTTTTCTGTGTTGTGTGTGTGTGTTGCTCAATACAACCGTGAGTACTATAGCAGATAGACTTTTATTTATAACTCTGCCTATACATACCCCTAACAACATAACTATACTGGTGACCCCGAGTAGAACACTAATAAAATGAGTGAAAATGAGTCCGAGCACACCGCGTCATCACAGCCGGCGAAGCATGTTACGCATAGAGCGCGCCAAGCAAAGCGCGTTTCCATTGAGCACGATATTTACCGTGTGTCATTGAAGTTGCCACCATTTTGGCCGGAAGAGCCAGACATCTGGTTCGCGCAAATAGAAGCGCAATTCGAGAACGCAGGGGTGACGAATGACGTCACCAAATTTAATTATGTGGTCGGTCACCTCGACCCCCTTTTTTCAAAGGAGGTGAAGGACGTCATCATATCCCCTTCTGCTACCAACCGGTATGGAAAGCGGAAGACCGAATTGGTGAAGCGCCTCTCAGCCTCCCAGGAGAAGAAGGTGAAGCAGCTGTTGATGCAGGAGGAGCTAGGAGACCGGAAGCCATCGCAGTTTCTTCGCCATCTGCAAGGGTTAGCTGGACCAACTGTGCCCGAGGACTTCGTGCGCACTATTTGGAGTAGTCGACTCCCCAGCACTATCCAGCTACTCCTGGCATCGCAACCTCATAGCACCTTAGAGGCATTGGCTGAGCTGGCAGACCGCGTCCAGGATATCGTCGCACCAGCAAGCCACGTAGCGTCAACTTCGGCAGCAGGACCCACCGTGAGTGAGATGGCAGCCGAAATCGCGGACCTGAAGCGCGCGATGAAAGACCTGACGGTGCAGCTGCGTGACAGTCGATCGCGAAATCGTTCGCACAGCCGTGATCATGACACGAGACGCAACTCACGCCACCGATCCTCAACCCGCTCAAATTCCAGCTATCGGAAACGCCCGGACGCATGGTGAGAAGGCTAAGCGTTGCATAAAGCCCTGCGACTACAAGAAGGGAAACGCCGCGGGCAGTCGGTAATGGCGACAGACGATTGCCCCGCATCTACTGGTCGCCTATTCGTCGCAGACCGAGGCACGAAGACACAGTTTCTGGTCGATACTGGAAGCGACACCTCTGTGTCTACCCTCGTCGTCTGCTCAGCGATCGTCGTGCACCTACGAACTACCAACTTGTGGCGCGAATGGGACACCCATTCCGACGTATGGTTTCCTCGAACTTAACCTTAATCTAGGACTTCGTAGAGACTTTAAGTGGCGTTTTGTGGTAGCAGAAGTTACTAAACCGATTGTCGGAGTAGATTTTTTGTGTTTTTACTCTTTGACCGTTGACTGTCGAAATCAACGGTTAATAGATAGTAGCACCAATATTTTTGCAATAGCCTCGAATCACTCAGATTCGTCTTTATTTTCAGTAAAGGTTACTTCTGGGGATTCGAAGTATCATAAAATTTTAGAATGTTTTCCCGACATCACCAGACCTGCCGGTACACTACGCACTACACCACATAACACTGTACACCATATCCGCACGACCCCAGGCCCTCCAGCATCTTCTTCATTTCGGCGATTAGCGCCGGACAAATTAAAAATTGCTCAGCAGGAGTTCCAGCTGATGTTGGCCAATGGAACTGCCAGATCTTCGGAGAGTCCCTGGTCATCCCCACTTCATCTCGCCCCGAAAAAGGATAATGGTTGGCGACCTTGCGGAGATTACCGTATGCTCAATGCGCGAACCGTTCCTGACAGATATCCGATTAGGCACATACACGATTCGCACACAGCGTTTCAGGCTGTCGAGTTTTCAGCACTCTCGACCTCGTGAAAGCCTATAATCAGATACCTGTCAGCCAGGACGACATCCCGAAGATGGCGATCACCAAACCGTTCGGCTTGTACGAACTTCCGTACATGACGTTTGGTCTGCGCAACGCAGGCTAGACATTTCAACGTTTTGTCGACGAGATGACGAGAGGACTGGACTTTTGCTATTGCTATTTGGATGGCTTCTTAATCTTCTCCAAGACAGAAGCAGAGCACGAGGAGCACCTTCGCATCATTTTCAGCAGGATGAAGGACTTTGGCATGCTGATAAATACGTCCAAGTGTGTTTTCGGTGTCCCGGAAGTAACTTTCTTAGGTTACAATATCTCCGAAAAGGGCACCAAACCACTTGACACTAAGGTTGACGCCATCAAGCAGTTCCCTCAGCCTAAAGACGTTCGTCAGTTGCGTCGATTTTTGGGCATGATAAATTTTTACAGGCGTTTCATGCCCCACGCAGCTCAAATACAGGCGCCGCTTCACAATCTGTTGATTGGCAACGTAAAGGGCTCGCATCCTATATATCTTGCGGAGAATACTTTGCAGGCATTCGAGGACTGCAAGAAAAGCCTGGCTCATTGCTGCTTTAGTAGCTCACCCCGATTGCAATGCCAAACTTGCATTGGTCACCGATGCGTCGGATACTGCAATCGGCGCAGTGTTACAGCAGCTTAGCGACGACGGATGGCAGCCATTAGCTTTCTTTTCCCGGAAGCTCAGCCCTTCGCAAGCAAAGTATTCTCCCTATGACAGGGAACTGCTGGCCATTTACGAGGCCATCAAATACTTTCGCCACATGTTGGAGGCTAGACCCTTCGTCGTGTATACGGACCATAAGCCGATCACTTTCTCATTCCACGAGAGGAAGAAAAACTGTTCGCCGTGGCAATTTCGATACCTAGACTTCATCGCCCAATTCACTACCGATATAAGACATATATCTGGTAAAGATAATGTCGTGGCCGACCCTTTATCTCGCGTGGAGGAGTTTCAAGCTCCAGTCAGTCTCGACACCCTCGCGGAATCACAAGCGTCAGATCCAGAACTGAAGAAACTTCTTCAGGAAGGGTCTTCGTTAGTGTTGAAGAAGGTGCAAGTCCCTGGAGTGCGTTCAAGCATGTACTGCGACGTCAGTACCGCGTCCCCTAGACCATTTGTACCCAAAATGTTGCGGAAACAAACCTTCGACAGCTTACATTCCCTCAGCCACCCAGGCGTCTCAGCGACTGCCAAATTAATATCAGACCGCTTTGTTTGGCCAGACATCAGAAAGGACTGCAGGGAATGGGCACGAGCTTGCCTCGCATGTCAGCGGGCTAAAGTGAGCCGTCATGTTTCAGCGCCTTTAGGGACGTTTCATCTCCCACGCGCCAGGTTCACCACGATCCACATCGACCTTGTGGGCCCGCTACCCATTTCACAAGGCTTTAGATACTGTCTCACGGCAGTCGACCGATTTACCAGGTGGCCAGAGGTCGTACCTATTGTCGACATTACTGCCGAGACAGTAGCTAAAGCACTGCTGTCCAGATGGATTGCCCGGTTTGGCTGTCCTACCGACATTGTTACGGACAGAGGCCGTCAGTTTGAGTCGGCTCTGTTCGAACAATTGTCTAAAATTGTTGGTTTCCAGCACAAGCGGACAACGGCATACCACCCAGTGTGCAACGGCATGGTGGAGCGTTTCCACAGGCAACTCAAGGCGTCCATCATGTGTCATGCCAATGACAAGTGGACAGAGTCATTGCCGTGGGTATTGCTTGGTATAAGGAGCGCATTCAAAAAGGATGTCCAAGCGTCTTCCGCCGAATTAGTTTATGGCGAGCAGCTAACACTCCCAGGAGAATTTTTTACTCCAAATGATGACGGTACGACCGACATCGCGAAAACCGCGCGCATTCACAACTTCGCAAGGAAATTACAACCAACTCCAGCTTCCCGTCACAACAAGACGAGTATTTTTATTTTTAATGATCTGCCGACCACTGATCACGTGTTCCTCCGTGAAGACGCATTACGTAGTTCGCTGCAACCAGCGTACACAGGTCCTCACAAAGTTCTGCACAGGAGTGATAAAACTTTTAATATTTTATTTAAGGGTAAAGAGGGTGACCTCTTTACCCTTAAATAAAATTTTAAAAGTCTCAATAGACCGCCTAAAGCCAGCCTATATATTGGCCGACAAAGCTGACCTGGAAGAAGACACTCTATCTGACGACAAAAAAGAGTATACAACTCGATCCGGTCGTCGTGTCAAATTCCCCGATTTTTATCGCCCTTGACGGTCTCTGGAGGGGGGCGGTGTGCGGTACATACCTACCATACCATTTATATATTTATTTCTATTATAAACTAACACAACACAAAAACCATCATAATATTTATTTACATTTATTTACATCATCATACATATTCACCGGAATTCGGTTGATGACGAGCTACCAGTAAACACTGGACTCGCTTACGGCCGACCTACGTCATTGTGACGTGGTCGACAAGCGCCGAGGTGGGAGAACGGACAGTGATCGTTCGATCACCTTCCCACGACCTTCATTCGAAATTAGCTCATGCGACGCTCGGCTACGCATAATTTTATAGCACCTCTTTCGTCTAGTGATTACGTGAATTCATCGTAATACTGTTATCATTGTGCTGTGACTATTGTGACTGTGTGTGCCTATTGTTTATGTGACTGTACTCCTTCTGACTGTTTTCTGTGTTGTGTGTGGATGTTTCTCAATACAACCGTGAGTACTATAGCAGATAGACTTTTATTTATAACTCTGCCTATACACACCCCTAACATCAATACTATAAGGGCATCGTTTATTTCGTACCCAAAAATTACAGGGCCGGCCAGAAAAAAATTGCTGTTTTATTATGGGAAATAACATCTTGAACATTTTTTAATACTACAACAAGTCTACAGTTAACCCCTTGACTGATATTCGAGTTTGAATGTACCAAAAATATTTTTTTGTTAAAAAATTTTTGGTTATTCGTTTTAGTTGCCAAGGTGATATAAGAAACATGAAGTGAGGAAAATCCCCGGGCCATGACTCGCTTGGCATAGCACATTTGCAGTATGCGGGTGTTCATTTGCCGTCGGTGCTCGCTATGTTGTTTACATTCTGCATAAGGCATTCTGCGAACGCTCAAGGTCGTTTGGTCAGGGAAGCGCCTTAAGAGAAAAGCATCTCACAATTCGACGTAACGCCCCCGTTAGGCTTTATATTTTAGAACAGGTTTTCTCGATATGTGGTTTCCACGTATAATTTGATTATCCAGAATAAATCAGAGATATTTTTTTATTTTTTTTATTTACTTAGTTAAGTATACAACCCTTGTAATTGGTTACCTACCAAGTATCTACTTAAGTAGTAATAATGCAGCCGAGAGCGTTGACCCTACACAATCAGCTGTTAACAATTTTATCATGACTTCGTGGGACAAGAAAACCAACAATTTAAATAGGTAGTTTTTACGTACATAGCTTTTGAGAAGTTAAACCTGTTCATTTTTATTAATTATATTTCAAGCATGCATGATGATATGCCAGTGCTATAAAATCGTTAAAGTGAATCTTTAACGATTTTATTGCACTGGTATATCATCTTGATAAATTAAGGCGCCTCTGATATTCTGTGTGGTCGAAGGTCAAGGCCCGTAATCGGTCGTCAGGAGTCGCGCGCGGTGTTCAGTCAGTTGTTTTTGTACGGAGTTTTAATTATTCGTGGTTTCAATTAGTTTTTTTTTAAACCATAAGAGAACAGTTTTTTGGTTGCCTTAATTCACATGCCGCAATATGTATAAAAATCCGGTCATATGAAGAACCACACAGATTTGAGTGGACATAGGTCCACTCAAATCTGTATGGTTCTCAGTCAGTCCACGTATTTCTCAGTTATCGTGCCGCTCAACTCAGGACTTAGGAGCTCAACGACTCGACGAACAATACCCAAGAAAGGACCTTAGACGACCAGACGAGACCTCTACTAGGTTAAACATATGCCGAATTACACCAACAAACAAAAAAAACTTGCAAGCTTATTTTAATCGAAGACTGGGAATGCCCCAGTTCCAAAATAAGGAATGATTCTCTATTTTTAATAACGCGTCAAATGTGCGCATCGACGTTCTAAAACAATAATAAAAAGCAGGATATTTCCTTAGATCATTGTACAGCGTCAAAAATTGGCGTAGTTAGTTTAAAATATTCCCACTGCGGGGATACAGGCCTCCTTTCTGTGAAATTGAGTGCGCCGTAATCCAGCACGCCGTCCCAGTGCGGGTTGGTAGATATTATGTCACATGTCTTCGAATTTTTGGTTCTAAGACATGCCGGTTTCCTCAAGATGTTTTCCTTCACCGTTTCGAGAGCAGTTCTGATGAAATAATTTACACAAAGTGAAGCTCCTGGCAGGATTCGAACCTACGACCTACATCTCTTAAGGCGCGGCCGTTACCACTGGGCCACCACTGTTCAAGTTGGCAATTGAGTCTATTGTTTATGTCACTGCTCGAAAAATAAGTTCAAAAAGATTTAAAAAAAATCGGCTGTGGGAACGGGGGCTAATGCGCGCACTATGTCGCAGAGCTCGCGCGGCGGCGTGGCGCTGGACACGGCGCGCTGGGCGGCGCGCGTGGAGTCGCGCCTGACGCTGGCGGAGCTGCGCGCGCGCGACGCCGGCGCCTACTCCTGCAGCGCCGCCGGCCGCGTCGCAACGCTCACGCTGCTCCTCGAAGACGACGGTGAGTCACCTCTCTTGAGTAAATCATATTCATTTTTGTAAATTGGTTCAAAAAACACTATTAGATGTCAAGAATAACTTAAGTTTCAAAACTAGATTTGAACAAAGACTACTCTGAAAAGAAAGACCGAAACAAACGCAGAGTTCACCGTCTTTTTTAAAGTCCATACCTAATCTTGGTCAGGCCATAATTATGAGGACCATGGAGATAAATGTCTGAGATGGTCTTTTGAGGAAAGAACCCCACACAGATGTGAGTGGACCTGTCCAGTCATTGCACGCATTTGTCAGTAGTCCCGAGTCTCCTCGACCACAGCTCAAAATCAAAATATTTTATTTCACATAAACCTACATGGACACTTATTTTTAACCAATTTCCAATAAGGAGGAGGTTATACAGGGTGATTGGGAGATGGGTGCAAAGCTTTAAGGTGAAGACAGTCCAGATAATTTAGAACCATTTAAGCCATGGTTGTTTTAGACGAAGTCGTACCATTTTTTTTAAATCTAATTTTTATGTTTTTTTTCGAAAATTCCCAAAATTTTAACTAAACTGCTTATTTATGGCCAAATTGAATGATAAATTAATTAATTTAATTAAAGTAGTGTGTAAGCAATCTAGCAAAACATGTTTTAGGCCTCTGTGTTGTTAGACATTTTTTTTACAGACATTTAAAGACAATACAAATTTAAAAAATTCAGAAATACTTTAGTAAACCTTATTAAAAAAAAAAACGAAGGGTGCTTTTTTTGTTCAACCCTTTTTGAAAACATGCTTGATAATCGCTCTTTCCCTGGAGGTATTATTTACGCGGATATCTTACAAATTATTGAAATTAGGACCTACAAACCAATTTGAGGGAGAAATTTTAAATTTTAGGCAGTTTAATTAAAACAACATTTGAATTTAAATTATTTATTTTTCATGTTCAAAATGTCTGCCGTGATTCCTAATACAAGCACGGCTCCGTCTTCTCACTTCTGTTGTTGTTATTTTTTGTTTTTGTTTCAAACGCTAAATTAATTCTCTCCATCAATTCTTCTCTCGTGTTTATTTCCACATTCGTATACACAAGTTCCTTGGCCCGGCCCCACACGACAAAAACCAGCGGGGTCAGATCTGGTGAGCGAACGGGCCAAGGGATGGGTCCATCTCTGCCGATCCAGCCGTCAGGGAAGCAATTATTTAAGTGTTCCCTTACATTTGACGTCAAATGCGCTGGACAGCCGTCTTGCTGAAAGATGACTGTTCGGTCTTTTTGGAATATCGGGACACCGGTTCCCTCTATCAGCACTGGTAAATCAACTTGTAGAAAGTGCAAATAATTTTCACCATTCAAATTATCCGGTAAGAAGTGGGGCCTAATCAATGTCCTGCCAATTACTCCAGCCCATACATTGACCGAGAATTTCTTCTGAAATGACACCTGCTTCTTAAAATGTGGATTGTTCTCTTTGTCGGCCCATTCATGGAGGTTATGAAAGTTTGTAATGCCCTCCTGAGAAAATTTGCTTTCGTCCGTCTACAAGATTCATTTCCGGAACCTCGCGTCTTCGATGTCTCTGTTGAGGAGGAAACGGCAGAACTATATTCTTCTTTGGGGATCTTGCTCTTCCAGACCTTGCACACCCCTGCCATGGAACGGATATTTATCATTTGGGTGCATTGTATGCCATACCTTCCATTGTGAAATGTTAAGATTCTGAGTAGGATCCGCTTGAAATGCTGCCAAAATGTCTTCTTCGACGTCAGCTGCGTGTCTGCCTGGGTTGACTCCAGGTTCCACACGGTGAAACCCATCTTGGGCAAGTCGACGAAAAGTGTTGTAAAACACTCGCACATTTGGTACCCTGCGATTTGGATAGCGTTCTTGATACATCCGTCGCGCCAAGGCCCCATTGGCGTCTGCTCTGCCATACATAAATACGATATCCGCATATTCCTGATTGGAAAAAGTAGCCATAGCCACTTAACAATTAAAAAAAAACGGCGTAGGAGCGCACTAAATGTCAACTCAACACAATTAACTCAAAAACCAACACGTGCAGGAGCTTGGGGCTACGACTGGATACGGTGAAACAAAAATGTTCAAAACTAACGCAAACAACACGTGCAGGAACGCAAAGGGCTACAACTGAACACGGTAAATTGCGAATCAACACGACAACGTCCTCTCACATGGGCAGCTGTAGTTTGACTAATTCAACTAATTGTAATAAGTAAAAGATGTAACCGCTTCAACACAGACTGACTGATCCTAACTAAATAAAAACACGACTTTGTTGCTTTAGTAACTAATACCATTTTGCTGTAAAAACTAACGTATTTATTGCTATTTTCTATTCACTGGGCGTTCTACCTGAAAATGCCGTCGCACCGCGCGCTGCGGCCATTGTTTAGATAATCCCCTCAATTTGCATGTGCAAAAAAATCTTAGAATTGAACTAAGTTATCATTTCGAACACATAAAGTAGTTTTTTAAGCAACAATTTTGTTTTACTAGGTCTGCCTAAAATTTAAAATTTCTCCCTCAAATTGGTTTGTAGGTCCTAATTTCAATCATTTGTAAGATATCCGCGTAAATAATACCTCCAGGGAAAGAGCGATTACCAAGCATGTTTTCAAAAAGGGTTGAACAAAAAAAGCACCCCTCGTTTTTTTTTTAATAAGGTTTACTAAAGTATTTCTGAATTTTTAAAATTTGTATTATCTTTAAATGTCTGTAAAAAAAAGGCCTAACGACACAGAGGCCTAAAACATGTTTTGCTAGATTGCTTACACATTACTTTAATAAAATAAAATAATAATAAATTAATTTATCATTCAATTTGGCCATAAATAAGCAGTTGAGTTAAAATTTTGGGAATTTTCGAAAAAAACATAAAAATTAGATTTAAAAAACATGGTAAGACTTCGTCTAAAACAACCATGGCTTAAATGGTTCTAAATTGTTTGTACTGTCTTCACCTTAAAGCTTTGCACCCATCTTCCAATCACCCTGTATGTTCGGCTGTATGTATTTAGTTTTATTTTTTTTATGTATGTTCACCGATTTCTCCGTCTATTGTCAACCGATTTTGAAAATTCTTTTTGATTGTAAGGGTATGCTCTCGAGGTTGTCCCATCACCAAGTCAGAATCCGATGAGGGGATTCTACGGAAATCGAAGGAAATCTTCAAATTTTACAGGCACGAGTTAAGTGTGACGACCCTAACACTATTTGCTTTGTCAGCAAATCCACCTCCACTCAAAGTAGCAAATAAGTAGTTCATAAGAATATTGTAAACTTAGCAATAATTAATTATAAATACGTCTCACGACTAGAATAATGATTACTGACTTAATTACTGTAACGCTGTTCACCTAAATAAAGTCTTTTTTAAACTAATCAAGTATCGATCACTTAATTGGCGCAGCCGGTAGGATCTCTGTAGTCAGTTCGCGACGTATACAACTCTACAAGCATAGCTGGACGTCTGTTTCTACAGTTTAACAGAGATCGCCGAACAAACAAATCTATTAAGTACCGGGCACAACGGCTGGCGCAGTATCTGATAGTAGTCACAAGGAGGAGATGGGAGTAACTACAGGACTGTGAGTAAAACTTTTTCACTATCCTTTCTGTTTTCCTTTATCATTTTTTTCTTTGTTTTAATTGTATGTGTTGTGTTATTGGGGGTTGAGCAATACCGTGATAACATTATTTTATTTTATTACGATAAAACTTGCGTAATAAGATTAACTTTAGTTAAGTAGTTAGGGCATTTTCCCTATTTTTTTCTCTCTCTCTGTGTTGTCCTTTCAAAATGGATCAAATTGTGCAGGTTCCGCCAACCATGGCAAAAATTATTCCAGAGTTTAGTGGCGATTCTAGACAACTCCCACTTTTTATAAAGAAATGTGAATATATTATAAATACATTTCAAGGGGGAGAAATCCAAAACGAATACTTATTCCACGTTCTTACGAGTAGATTAACCGGGGAGGCCGCGAACCTAGTAGGGGAACGGGAAAATATTCGTACTTGGTTGGAGTTGAAAACATTGCTAGCCCAACATTTTGGTGACCCTAGAACTGAAGATTGTTTAGTATTGGAATTAGAGTCAATGAAAATAAAATCCAATGAAAGTTATTTAGACTTCTGTCATAGGATTCAAAACTTGCGTAGTGTCTTGATTGCAAAAATAATAGAAACTGTAGACGATGCGAATTTACGTCAAGCCAAACAGCATATCTATACTAATTCGTCATTGAATGTTTTCCTGTATAATTTACCACCTTATTTAGTTAGATTGGTACGACTGAGGAATGTGACAATATTAGAAGATGCTCTGAAAGTAGTGCTAGAAGAACAAAACTTTCAGACGGTTTATGAATCTAAAAATAATAGGAATAAAAATAATTTAAAACCGCCAGGAAAAGTCTTCAACAATAATGATATTATTCAGCGTTCGCCCAATCTACAAAAAACTTTTTTACAAAAAAACAACCGACTTCAAAAAAAAACACTAAAAGACGTGAAAAATAACTTTAATTTCTGAAGTCGGTGGCCAAAAACGAAAATACAAAAACTTCTTGACAAAAAAAACAACCGACTTCCAAAAAATACACTACAAAGTGAAAAATAACTTTAATTTCGGAAGTCGGTGTCTTTGGATCTTTATTTTAGTTTTTTGCCACCGACTTCCGAAATTAAAGTTATTTTTCACTTTGTAGTTTATGTTTTGGAAGTCGGTTGTTTTATTTGTCAAAAAGTTTTTATTTTTCAATTTTTAGTGGGTTAGTTAATAATTTATCGAAGTTACAATAGCCTAATGTCAACTGCTCATCACCTTTTACAAAATATTTCGTTTCCCGATGCAAGGAATTGAGGAGTTTACTGTTGAGTATTTCTCTTGGTAAAAACCAGAAGAACTGGAGCTGATGGTGAAGCCACCATCAGCTCCATTTCACCATATACATTGTGACAAACATAAATTGCTTAGCAAACAACGAAAGAGCATTGCTAGAGATGACGCGATTACGCAACTTAAATTCAGTCTTAAATTGACGCATCAGCATGAGTGGTTGCCCTATGAAAAACTTCAATCTTAATTGGGTATATTTTTGTACGACCTGAATATTTTGGAATATTGAACCGTATGAAGTAAGCCCAACAAAAGGTAACTGCTGTAAATCGTTGAGGAATTCCCTCGACTGTCTATGGTCTCCATCATCAGATCTGTAATGGCACTTATAACCCATATGGGTGCAAAGTTCTCATCAATATAAATGAATTAAATCCAAACACAAGGTAGCTACTGTAAACCGTTGAGGAGTTCCCTTAACTGTCTTTCATCTTCATCATCAGACCCCCTAATGACAGTCATAACACATCTGGGTATAGTATTCTCATCAATAAAAAATAATCAAGCCCAAACACAAGGTAACTGCTGTAAATCGTTAAGGAATTCCTTCAACTGTCTATGGTCTCCATCATCAGACCTGTAATAGCACTTATAACCCATATGAGTGCAAAGTTCTCATCAATATAAATGAATTAAAACGAATCACAAGGTAGCTACTGTAAACCGTTGAGGAGTTCCCTTAACTGTCCTTCGTATTCATCATCAGACCCCTAATGACAATCACAACCCATCTAGGTGTAAAGTTCTCATCAATACAAAATAATCAAGCCCAAACACAAGGTAACTGCTTTAAATCGTTGAGGAGTTCCCTTAACTGTCCTTCATCTTCATCATCAGACCCCTAATGACAGTCATAACACATCTAGGTATAGTATTCTCACCAATAAAAATTAATCAAGCCCAAACACAAGGTAACTGCTGTAAATCGTTAAGGAATTCCTTCAACTGTCTATGGTCTCCATCATCAGACCTGTAATGGCACTTATAACCCATATGAGTGCAAAGTTCTCATCAATATAAATGAATTAAAACGAATCACAAGGTAGCTACTGTAAACCGTTGAGGAGTTCCCTTAACTGTCCTTCGTATTCATTATCAGAGGTAATGGCAGTCACAACCCATCTAGGTGTAAAGTTCTCATCAATACAAATTAATCAAGCACAAACACAAGGTAACTGCTGTAAATCGTTGAGGAATTCCTTCAACTGTCTATGGTCTCCATCATCAGACCTGTAATGGCACTTATAACCCATATGGGTGCAAAGTTCTCATCAATATAAATGAATTAAGTCGAATCACAAGGTAGCTACTGTAAACCGTTGAGGAGTTCTTTTAACTGTCCTTCGTCTTCATCATCAGACCCTTTATGACAGTCACAACCCCTCAGGTGTAAAGTTCTCATAAATACAAAGTAATCAAGCCCAAACACAAGGTACCTGCTGTAAATCATTGAGGAATTGCCTCGACTGTCTTTCGGCTCCATCATCAGATCGATTCCAGACCTTCATTTAATTGTAGTTCTTCAAAATACTTAATGAAAAAATTAACAAACGCACTAGGCGCTCCTACAATTTTCGAAGGTTCCCCTCGATCTCTCCGGGATTCCATCATCAGATCCTGGTTTCCTTATCATGGGACCACCCTTGAGGTATGTCCTTTCTAACAAAAAAAGAATCATCCAAATCGGTTCACCCAGGAAAGAGTTATGAGCAGTGATCGGAGTAGGTAGATTGAACTGGGGTCATTGATCCGAAACGTATATATTACTATGGACATTCCTCCGGAATTGGTGGATTATTAAAAAAAAACCGGAACTTATGTAGGAATTGTATTCTGCCAGAGTGGAAGGAGTCATTTGATGATTTGCCATCCTCAAAAAAAAGGTAGGAATTGTAATAAAATGAGCAATTTTATTCGTTATTATTCTTCCTATTTTTTTTTTTTGTCACGATTTGACAAAACCCAACGACCAATCAGAACAAAGGATCATGGGTGGTACAATAACCGGTTATCAGAACAATGCGTACGCCCGCCGGAAATACTAAATCCGGAAATACCGGAATTACTTTCCGGAAAAATGGCTTATCCATGTTATTCTTTATGTGTGCATTTATGATACAAGTACTAAAAATCAATCTACCTACTCCGATCACTGGTTATGAGCTAACACACATAAAAAAAAAAAAAAAACATACAGGTGAATTGAGAACCTCCTCCTTTTTTTGAAGTCGGTTAAAAACAATACAGCACACCAACACAAAATAGTTCAGATTCGGCAAATAATTCAAGTCAATATAGAAATTCTTTTAGAAATCAAAGTAATGCTCAAAATCAGCTGCCACAACAAAGTAGGTCAACGCCGTGGCAGAGTCAGCAGGTCGCGCCGCGATCGTCATCGGTGCATAATGCAACGCCAGCAAACTCGGGTTCAAACACCGATGTTACCATGCGAACTGCAAACTCTAGACGCGTAAATTACACGAATAATGACTCATTTACGACATACATATGATAATAATGAACAAAATACTTGTAATTACGAACCACAACCAAGCACATCATATGAGCCTGAACAAATTGAGAATTTTCACCTGAGAGCCTTATTCAGAGGGAAAAGATAATTTTAAATTGTACTAATTATCGTTCTTTGCCTTACATTGTAGTTCCAGAGCTAGGTAATGCAGTTTTTATGTTAGACTCTGGTAGCTCTAGATCGTTTATAGGTCGGCGTGTCGCTTACCAATATTTAAAAAATAGTATTTACAAGGAACCTTTTGAAGTAGTCAGTACTCATGGTGTTAGTATGCATACAGAAGTTGTTTTAACTCCCTTACCCAAAATATTTAAAAGTTCTGAAGGTCATAAGTTTTACGTTTACGATGTTGATAATCACTATGACGGTTTACTAGGCAGTAATTTATTAAAACAATTAGATGCAAAAAATGATTACCAAACACTAACTTTATGCACAAGAAATACTGACATACCCTTTGTTTATTCTTCAGCGCTAAAAGATACTTACATTTTACCACCATGTAGCGAGTTAAGGGTAAAACTTCCTGTAAACTTAACTAATGGAGAGGCTATTTTAGATTTTAAAGAATTGTCTAAAGGGATTAGGATGCCTTGTGCGTTAGTCAACTGTGTGAATGATTATGCGTATACGGTCATTCAGAACTGCAAGGACATAGAAATGAGCCTCAATGTCACTAGCCCATTCCAGGTAGAACCTTACAATCACTGCGACCAGATCTTAGTTAATCATTTAAACGACACAGACAGTATTGATAAGCTATTATCAAATAACTTAAAAAAATTAAGGTTACAACATACGAATGAAGAAGAAAGAACGATGATTAAAAATATTTGTGAGGAGTATAAGGAGATTTTTTATTGTGAAGACATACCGTTGTCTTTCACTAACGAAGTGAAACATAAAATTAGAACGGTAAACGAGGATCCCATTAATGTAAAAGCCTATAGGTTGCCGCCCACTCAAACAGACGAGATTAGGCGTCAAGTGGATAAGATGCTTAGGGACAATGTAATCCGGGAATCAAATTCTCCTTGGAGTGCACCGGTCCACCTTGTTCCAAAGAAGTTAGATGCCTCCGGACAACAAAAATGGAGGATGGTAGTAGATTATCGACGTTTAAATGAGATAACTGTTGACGATAAGTACCCTTTGCCAAACATCAATGATCTTTTTGATAAGTTAGGAAAGAGTATGTACTTTTCCACCTTAGACCTTGCGTCTGGCTATCATCAATTACAAATCCAGGAGGAAGACAGACAAAAAACGGCGTTTTCAACACCATTCGGTTTATACGAATTCAACAGAATGCCGTTCGGTTTGAAAACAGCACCTGCCACGTTTCAACGTGCAATGGATAACGTCCTCCGAGGGTTGCCAGGCTTGCATTGTCTGATCTACCTTGATGACGTCATCATATTCTCTACCAGTTTGCAAGAACACATAGAGAAATTACGAGTTATTTTCGAGCGTTTTCGAAAAACTAACTTAAAGATCCAGCTCGATAAATCCGAGTTTTTAAGAAAAGAAGTAATGTATTTGGGACATACAATAACAAAGGATGGCCTTAAGCCTAACAATGACAAAATCGAGGCTATTCTGAAATATCCTTTACCTAAAACCGTGACAGAGATTAAGAGTTTCTTAGGTTTGATAGGTTATTATAGGAAGTTTATCAAAGAATTTTCTAAAATAACCACACCTCTTACAGCTTGTCTAAAGAAGGGAAAAAAGATTGTGATAAATGACGAATATAAAAAAAGCTTTGAAACGTGCAAAGAGTTACTGACACATGCACCTTTGTTACAATTCCCTGATTTTACAAAACCGTTTGTTCTTACAACAGACGCTTCAAACTTTGCGGTAGGCGCGGTACTTTCTCAAGGTACTATAGGATCAGACAAACCGATTGCATTTGCCAGTAGAAAACTAAGCGATACGGAATCTAGATATAGTACGATAGAAAAGGAGTTATTGGCCATAGTATGGGCAGTCAAACATTTCAGGCCCTACTTATACGGTCGAAAGTTCATAATATATACCGACCATAGACCTTTGGCATAGTTGAATTCATTAAAAGAACCCAACAGTAAACTAACTCGATGGCGTTTACGTTTAGAAGACTATATTTTCGATATACATTATAAGAAAGGTAAACAAAATACAAATGCAGATGCTTTATCGCGCATTAAAATTAATATAACAAAAGATGACTCGGAATCAATGGTAGTGAATGTAGATGAAAAGGAAGCGAGATTACAGCAGCATTTGAAAGATGTGACGGAAGAAATCGTAAAACTTAGCGTTAGAGAACCGGCAATAGAGACGATAGAATTATCTGATTCCGAAAGTGACGTCGCCACAGCAAATTCAATATCTAATAGGGAATATGAGGGTATTCCTATCCTTAATGAGGCAATAGATACCAAAGCTAGGCAAATTCATGTTTTCACCTGGCACAGGGACGATATCTGTGTAAAAGATATTTCTAACGGCAAACAAAAAAAAAATCGAAGTCCATCTACCTCCTAGTAACAGCGAAAACTTAGTAAAAAAAATTCTTAAAGAGTATGTAGATTACAAAAAAAAGTATTTTATCTACTTTGAGGATCATTGTCATAGAAAAACTTTTGTTAATGTAGCTACGTCACTTTACAAAAAGGGAACTCAAAACTTTGTTGAATGCACTGAAAGAGTTGTGAACGTTACAGACGAAAGTGATCAAAAGGATTTAGTTACCAAATATCATCTAGGGAAGACTTGTCATAGAGGTATTAGAGAGACTCTAATGAAGTTAAAAAGATCATATTGGTGGAGCAATATGAAAGAAACAGTGACAGCCATTATCAATGCATGTGAAGAATGTAAAAAAATGAAGTATGACAGGAAACCTCTAAAACCATTTATACAATTAACTCAAACTACAGACAGTCCATTCCAGGAAGTTTTTATAGATCTATTATACATAGAGAAAAACAAATATTTAACTGTAGTAGACTCATTTAGTAAGTTAGGTCAAGCAATACAGATTCCCAATAAAAGCACACCCGAAGTAGTGAGAGCTCTAATAAAATACTTTAGTATGTATGGAATACCTACAAAAATTAGTAGTGACGCAGGTACCGAGTTTAACAACGAATTATTTAAGGAAATGTTAAGTTTATATAAAATTGAGCAACACATAGGGACACCTAACAACCATAATTCAACGGCAATAGTGGAAAGATTTCATTCCACAATTATCGAAATATATAGGTTAGCAAAATATGAATAATCTAGTTTAGATGCAGCATCCGTTATGACATATGCGATCATGGGTTATAACAATACTATTCATAGCGCAATAAACTTTACACCTTGCGAAATAGTTTTTGGACACACGGACTCCGGAAATGCTTTTGATATTGACAGGGACAAGACGTTAATGCAAAAGATATTACAGGATCATCGCAAACGATTGAAAACCCTTTATGAGCATTTAAGTAGTCAAATGATTGGACATAAAGACTTAGTTAGAGACAAAATAGGAGGTGAGGACCAGCCAAAATTAGTGGAAGGTGACACGGTTTTTATGAAAAACACTAGGACTAGGAAAGCAAAAGAACTACCGCGATACGAAAAGGCAATTATCACTGGAAAGCCCAAGCGTAATATAGTACCAGTTAAGCTGAAAAATAGAAATACTAAAGTAGCACTAAGGAATGTCAAACGCCCTCCACAGACGGTGCTTGATACTGCTCGTCCTAGCGGATCAAGGAACGACCCTGAACATCCAGAGGATCGACCAGAATCCGGGAATAGTTCCGATTCGGATTGGAACAGCTCTGAAGAGGACTAACCATTGGGATATTATTAAAACCATGGACTTAAATTCACTAACGGTCCAGTTAGAAAATAATATAGAAGAGTATAATAAGTTAAAAATCATAACTCAAAGTAATAGTGAGATACGTAGGGAACTTTTAGGGTTGACAGCACAAACAGAATCTTTTATCGAATTGACAAAAGATAGGTTAAAACAGATTCTACCCTCTAGCAGAATTAGGAGAGGAATTTTAAACCCATTGGGCTCCCTTATTAAGGTAATAACAGGAAATTTAGATAACGAAGATGCTAGAAAATATAATTTAGAGATTAGTAATTTAGGAAACAGGGAACATTCAGTAGAACGAAAAGTGTCGTTAATGCAGAAGGCTTTTGATAAATTACTCAATGTTTCTGATGACATTAATTTTAATACTAGACATTTATATTTCAAAATAAGACAATTCCAAACACTTATTCAAAACCAAACCAAGTACTCTAACCTTTTAACCGTAATGAATAGTATGAATCAAGTTTTAAATAATTGTCGTACCATTTATTCCATTATCTACGAATTAGAAACCGCTATTGCTTTCAGTAAAATGCACATATTACATCCATCCATAGTAAATTCCACAGAATTATTTAATATTCTTAATATTATAAGAAAACATCATAATTTAATTTATCCATTAACATTAGATAACTTAGTAAAATTAGAGGGAAATATAGAAATTAAGGGATATATAGACAATAGTAAAATTATATTTGTATTAGATGTTCCATTAATAGATAAAAACACATACAATTATTATAAAGTTATTCCTATTCCAATCTATAACCAGATTACCCAAAAACCTAATATCATCATACCCCAATAACCTTACCTAATAGTGAACAAGTCGAAATACAGATCCGTAGCCGAAGGCTGTAAAGAAATAGAAGATCTGACATATCTCTGTTCTGATGACAACGTGGTACAGTACGCGGAGGAAACATGTATCCAACAGCTTATGTTATCACAACATAACTTTAGTAATTGCAAACAACACCAAGTGCAGATAGAAGAAACCAAGGTGCAGCCCATATCCAGCATACACTGGTTGATATACACGGAAAAGGAAATTGTTGCAACGGAGCACTGCGAAGATGAGACCCGCAGACATAATCTTCGAGGCACATACATATTAGTGCCAAGTCAGCATTGTACCTTACAGATTGCTGATATCTCGATCACAACACCCACGAATACCAGCTTATTCTCCTTCAGATTGCCACCAGTACAGATGCCCGAGCTACGCAGAGACGTCACCTCGTCAGCCAAGCAGATGGACCTCAGAGGAATTGATCTAGGCGACATCAAAGAACTGCTGAACCAGGCCAAATATAGTGATAGTGCCAGTGATGTTGAAACCGTTATAATCAGTGACAAAATCAGTGTATGGACCATAAGTATTTACGCCATTATAATTGTATTCGTCACAGGGTTTTTGTTTCAAAAAAGAAAGTTGTTAACTAAGAGATTTAGACGAAATTCTCTAAAGACTACTGAGTTGCCTTTAGATAATTTCTCTCCTAAGGAGGGAGGAGTTAAGTGTGACGACCCTAACACTATTTTCTTTGTCAGCAAATCCACCTCCACTCAAAGTAGCAAATAAGTAGTTCATAAGAATATTGTAAACTTAGCAATAATTAATTATAAATACGTCTCACGACTAGAATAATGATTACTATCTTAATTACTGTAACGCTGTTCACCTAAATAAAGTCTTTTTTAAACTAATCAAGTATCGATCACTTAATTCACGCCTATTGCGATTTGGGTATTTTTTATAGTAACTCGTGTATTTTCTCTCGGAAAGCACCATCTGTTGAAGTGGAGCTGCTGATTAAGACCAGAGGTGGCCACTGGAACTACTCAATAACAAGCATTTCTCGGGTTGCGATTAGATTACTTTAATATAGTTGCTAAGCAATTTATGCTCATCACAATGCATATGGTGTAATGAAGCTGATGGTGGCTTCACCATCAGCTCCAGTTCTTCAGGTTTTAACCAGCAGAACTCCTCAACAATTATCGTCCCTGCATCGGGAAAAGCAATATTTTGCAAAAGGTGATGAGCAGTTAACATTAGTCTATTGTAACTTAGATAAATTAATAACTGACCCACTACAAAGTGAAAAATAACTTTAATTTCGGAAGTCGGTGGCAAAAAACTAAAATACAGATCCAAAGACACCGACTTCCGAAATTAAAGTTATTCTTCACTTTAAAGTGTTTTTTTTTTGGAAGTCGGTTATTGTTTTGTAAAAACGTTTTTTATTTATTTATTCCATACTAAAGGAGTTCGTATATTTGTGTAGTCTGTTTACAAGGGATGGAGATATTGATGGAGATGTGGAAAGGAGACTAAATACGGGAAATAAAGTGAATGGTGCTACACATGCAATTGTGACCAACCAGTTGATGTCCAAAAAAGCACGACTGGCTGTTCACAATGGTGTGCTGGTGCCTACGCTTATGTATGAAAGTAAGTGTTGGGTGTGGCAAAAGAAGCATGAAAGTAGAATAAATGCTGTGCAAATGCGTTCCTTGCGAAGCATGTGTGGTGTGACTATGAATGATAGAAGAATGATGTGTTAAGGCAACGGTGCGGTTTAAAAGGTGTAGTGACAAAAATTGAAAAGAGTATGCTTAGATGGTTGGGTCATGTTGAGAGGATGAATGAAGGGCGACTAACAAAAGATATTTACAAGGCAGATGTGAGTGGAAAAGCCGCGCCGCCGCGCCGGGAGGGGACGTCCTCGGAACACATATAGTGACCTTATTGGTGATGTTCTTCAGAAAGGTCAGGTGCGTAGTACTCGCAACCGGCTTGCGTGTATGACCAGATGTATGAATGAGAACACGCCAAAAGGAGTATATAAGGATCGTAGCAGGTGGCATTTTATAGTTTCTGCCTACCCCCATGGGAAGAAGGCGTGAGTTTATGTATGTATGTGTATTCCATACTATTACAAAGTTTTACTTCAATATAACATCTGCCAAACTGCAAAGCAATTTCTCGGCAGTAGGTTCTCGTGGAATGTTTGTTTAGCTAAATAATACTAACACATTATTAAAATCTAAGTTAAAACTATGTAGGTTAGGTTAAAACTAAGACTATGGATCTGTAGGCCACGAATCCGTATGTGGATACAGAGTAGCTACCCACACAGCCATAACTTCTACAATCAAAGCCACCATACTCAGCGGCATCAGTCAACAATGTCATGAGATCATCCCATGGTAGTATAGGGTAAGCAAACTTAGATTCACGGCATTAGCCGCCCCAAACCGCTGCGCGCCGAAAGACCGCAAGCTACTGTGGACACATCGACATCTAATGTTTCCTTAGGACGCTTTTTAGGAGGTTTGTACTCTTGATACTATCGATCATTCCCTCAGGTAGGTAATTATTCATTAATTAATGTAGGTGTAATCCATCGTCTCGTGCGCTTACCGTAATAATTATTCACATTTAGCACATGTACGAGTATAGTTTATTTTTCTTAGCAAGTCGGGTTGGGTACTTATGCACTTATTCTTTTTTTTATTATTAATTATTATGTTGTTCTAATAATTTAAGTCGTAATTATAGTCTAATGTAAGGCAAGGCTTTTCACTCGAATGACGAGAATGTTTCACTATGAATATATTATAATATTTAAACTAGATAAATTATTAATATAATATTATGTTAAAAAAAAACGCATTTTGGTTTAATGTTTTAACATTACTTAATTATGATATTAAGTTGTTAGTTAATTTGGTAAGAAGTTTATCCAGTGTATTTTATCCTCTTTAGTAAATTTATTTTAGTAAGCACAATTACATCCTTAATCGGTTTCTATCGTTGTCGTTTACATTCGCTACTAAAACACGATGCCATATCCGAATTAATTTTGTCGGATTCTTAAGAATCTATTAGGGAGGGAAACAGCAAAGACCGCTATTGCCATGCTAAAATGCACCAACTGTAGTTTTGTTCACGCAGAATGATTTTGTTTGGAAGTGTGCATGTTTGTTGAGTTCACCTCGTGCAGCGTGAACCATTGCTCTAACATTGAACAGTGTCCCTTGTTGTTGCAGAGGACTGCGCGGAGGCAATGCAGCGCGACCAGGCGGCGGGCGCGGGCGCGCGGCTCGCCCCCCGCGCTCTTATTGCGCTCGTCTCACTCGCCACTCTGTTCGCAGTCGCCCACGCGCGCGCGCCTCACTCGCCACACTCGACGCACTAGTCGCGCCCGCACTGCTGGCTAGGCGGTGAAGCTTGCCTACTCTATATTATAAGCACATTTTGTATATTTTGAATTTTGTAAATAATGTAAATACATAATTATGGAGAGTTAAGGGTGTTTTTTACATAATTAAAGCTATAACGAATAAAGGTACTGTGGTACATCTACAACGCCACATGTGGACTACGCATCACATTGACATGCAAAATCCTTCATTGCGCAAGCAAAGTTTAACGCGCGACTAGCATTTATATAAAACGTCCCGACAACAATCGTTCCTGCACACTACTGTCCCGTGGCCCCTTGTATGTGCGAGGGAATATGTCCACAGCAACCAACCCACACGTTGTCAGTTTGAGCCCCTTCACACTAGCGTTTGTCCAGCGTAGGCGTTTGATGAACGTTTGCGCAGCGCAGATGCCGCGACAACGCGACGCGAGCGTCGCTATGTCACGGTCTCTGCTGCGGGACATGAGTACCCTGAGCTAGCGTCGCGGGAACGCAACGCATGCGACGTGTTAAGGCTCGTGCAGACTGGCGCGACGCGACGCGACGCGACGGTGCAACGCGATTCTGCGCTATTGCGAGTATATTATATCCGTAGAACAATTTATAAGAAAACGCGTGCGATAGTACACATAGGAGCGAGCTGCGCGACACCGATGGTACGTTTTCTATGGCGTCGCGGCGAATTCGTGGCGATATCGCGCTAGCGACGCGACGCGACGCTTGAGAGTAGGTATAAATGGCGGTGCAATCACAATACACGGACGACATCCCAACGACTGTAGTTTCGACACTCGTGCTGTATGCAGATGACGCCGCGTACATCACTTCATCGCTTAACGCGAAGTCCGCGGCGGTCAAGATGCAGCGCCGACCATCTTCCCGAGTGGCTGTCGAAGTGGTGGTTTTCGGTGAACGTGGGTAAGACGCAGGCGATGGTCACCGAGTTTGCGCCCCTCCCGCTACCCTTGAGACGTCGGCTCCTTGTAGGAGCCGACGTCGAGTGGTCGTCCCGGGTCAATTACCTGGGGGTAACCTTAGACCGTCGGCTCACGATGGGGCCACACGTCCGCACGGTCGCCGCACAAGAACGGGTCGCCCGCAACGTCCTGGGACTAGTGCTTTCGTCCCGCATCCCGGCGCGCGTCAAGTTGGGCGTGTACAAAGTGTACATACGCCCAATCATGACGTACGCCACCCCGGCATGGTTTGCTCTCGTGGGCGAGTCGAGCCGGAAGCTGCTCCGCGCGCAACAGAACTTTGCATTGTGGATCATTGTTGATGCTCCTCGTTTCGTGTGGATCGATGTCCTCCTCCGGGACCTCGGGATCGCGATCCTGAATGAGTTGCCGCGTGCCGACGCATCTGCTTAGCCTCATGTCAAGCAAATAGCGCCCTGGCGTGCGCGCCCCCTCAATGCGAGACTCCTACCCCGTGACATGTTAGCGGACGACTGAACCGATCCACCGGACTAGACACCCGAGTAGCCTCATGTCTTAGGGATCGGTACAAAATGCAATATTACTTACTGTACTAGGAGAATCTAGGATGCGAGAGCGAGCGAAGCGAGCTCGGGCCTGGGGGCACCCTGACTCGGACAGGTTAGGTTATAAGGGGATGGCGGGGTCTTTCAGATCCTGCCATCCCCTTTGTGGTTTTTTTTTATACCACCCAGAATTGGTAGCCCCGCTAAGCGGGGCTCCGTCACCTTTGCCTTATTATTATTGCCATTCGAAATAGGTGGCCTCGCCTAGCAGTAAATTCAATTGGTGGATTTTGTAGACAAAGGCTACTATGGGAGTTGAACGACCAATCAGAAGCCACATCAATACTCAGTTGTTGGACTCTGCTTATATGCAGCCCGGACCGTAACCGGCTAGCTGAGGAAGCGGGGCGTGCGGGCGCCACATACCCTATTCTGTAGAAGCGTCGAATCGGCACCTTCGTCGCTGGTCGTCTTCTTCGGTCCTCCCCTAGATAACTAGGGGTGTCACCTGGCCGGGACTGACCGCCGAGGTGTCGCTATCGTGAAGGAAACGGCGCTGTGTATCAGCGTCTTGGCGCGCCTACAGAAAACAAGTAGCAATCACTCACATGGGCACGCGTCGCTACGCGCACCCAATAAGCCGCAGGCCAATGTAGCAAACAAGCGGTATACACCTACACCGCCACATGCGAGCTACACGTCACACTGACGTCACGGAAATCTTGCATCGCGCAAGCAGAGTTTACCGCGCGACTAGCATTGTATACAACGTCCCGACATCAACCGTCGGGCAGTTGCCCACCAGACATGACACCCGTCTGTTCGGAAGATCCCCCTTTTCTATGGAGGTGTAAGTGAACTTTACACTCTGTTCCTCATATCTCTATAAACATACTGAAGGGCCCGTATTTACGGGTCCCAGAAATTGTAGCCGCGGCCATAGGACGTAACGCCCTGGCTCCGCTCGCCACGCACCATTACGGGGGCGTCGCGATTATCCAAGTCTGAGCTCAGTCTGTAGGAGCGTCGAGTCGGCACTCTCGTCGCTGGTCATCTCTCGCCGTACCTTCCCCAGAAAGTCTCACCTGGCGGGAACAGACCGCAGAGGTGTCGTGAAGAAAGCGGCGCTTTGTAACAGCGTCGCGGCAAGCCTACAGACACAGTTATAGAAATCACTCACATGGGCGCGCAACCGACGCGCGCGCTCATACTTTCACTGCCAGCTGTGGCAAACAAGATGAGGGGCCCGTATTTACGGGCCACCGCCACCGTAGCGTATTTCCAATCTATACAAGGCCAGAACACAGCCATAGGAAACTGCTCGCGTATACATTGGAAATCACTTTTTTACCAAGGTCTTCCGTTTAGTACGCAAATACTCACGTTTAGTTCGTAGTGAACGAATGAACTGGGTACCTTATTCCATAACATACAGTGCCAGTACGCATAAGGACTAATCATGTATAGATCGGATTAAGCCAGCGATTCCAATCTCTACGCGAGAAATTGAATGCTCGCCATTTTGATTTGTTGACTTCTCTTTCTATTCCATGGATTTTGTAAGGAATTATCACCCGTTTGTCGTAAAAATTGTGCCGATGGGATGTAAAAAATGCAATATTACTGTACTAGGAGAATTTAGGATGCAAAAGCGAGCGAAGTGAGCTCGGACTTGGGGCTCTCCGACTTGGATAGGTTAGGTTAGAAGAGGATGCCATCCCCTACGTCCGTCGCCCCCCATACATCAGGACCCGAGGCGGCGGCGCGTAGTGTTCCACGCGCGCCGCTCTTATACGTCGCGGGGGGAGTCAAACACCTCACTCCCCCCGCTCGACCGGACGGGGCCCGCAAAGGCGGGCCGGCACCAGTCGGGGGTTGCGGAAGATTCGTACGTTCCCGCGACCCCCGGCGCAGGTGTGAGATGGAACACCGGGGTGGTTTTTAGTCAGTAAGAGTCTGACAGACCGCTCCGCCCCCCCAGGGCGGGGGACATCCAAGAGGATTTTCCACCCCGGATCAAAAAAAAAAAAAAAAAGGATGCCATCCCCTTTGTTCGGTGTGTTAACCAAACAATAAAGTCTCCAATACAAATGCAAAATTTGCATTTTGCATTTGCATTGAGAGACTCTATTGTCTATTGTTTGCAGATAATGTCAAAATAATGCAAGGAATGTAAATGAATGCTCAACGGATATGAATCTAAATAAAAATACAAGTTGTCCGATTCAAATCACGTCTAATTGAACACTAATTAAATTATGTACAAAATGCATCATCTACGCTCCGCCGTATGACAATGAATTCCCAAATGTAGATCAAAGTGAAAATACGCGAGCTTACTAACTTATTGCATCAAAAATACATATTTTAAAACCATGTAGGTACGTAGGTACACCGTACGTATTGCCACCAAAAGGAATGGTGACAAATCAAATCAAATCAAATCAAAATATTTTATTTCACATAAACCAACATGGGCACTTATGAAACGTCAGAAGCTAGGTGCACGTTTCCAATTGGATGTTTCCTATGGAGAAGAGCCGGCAAGAAACTGCACGGTTACTCTTTTAAAAATAAGGGGCTTTTACAATGTTTCCAATTACAGTGTTGATAGATATGGGAGGACAGTGTAGGCCTGTCAAGAAGTAACATGTACTCAACAAAGTATGAAAAGGTCCACAAATCTAGTCTACAAGTTAGGTCTACAAAGTTCTCACATTCACAAAATATTAAATAATCTATATAAAAATAAAAGATTATTTAGACTAAATGACATGATTGCCATTACTACTGAAACACATCGGAATCAAAATCCTATCCACAAAAGCCATAAATAAGGAGTTGAAATAAGAATCCGAAGTATATAGTGAGATTATGTCAAAGAAGTAAGTAAAAAGAAACAAAATACTTGTAATTTGGGAATAGTTAATATACATTTACTTAGTGATGCTGTTAATGTGGTACCAGGGAAGCCACATGTGCACAAGGAATTATTGCCAAACTTACTTGTTTTCAACGTAGTATTTAATGTTATAATATGCATTTTTGATAAGTATACGTTTGATGTGGGTTTTGAACTTTCCATCGCTAAGTTCTGTAACTGACTTTGGCAACTTATTATAAAAGCGGATACTGTTTATGAGAAATGATTTGCTTGTTTTAGTTAATCTAAATTTGGGTATTACAATTTCATTTTTGCTATGTGTATTTATATTATGGAAATCGCTTCTTATTTTGAAAAGTCCTAAGTTTTTGCGAACATACAAAATACTTTCTAAGATATAAAGAGAAGGCAGAGTTAGTATATCAATTTCTTTGAATTAGTTTCTAAGAGACTCGCGAGGACCCATTTTATACATCGCGCGGATTGCCCTCTTTTGTAAAATGGAAATTGAATCCTAAACAAATTGTTAGCTGCCGATCCCAGCAGCAGAACACCATAAGACATAATACTGTGGAAATAAGCAAAGTATACTAACCTAGCAGTGGCTATATCAGTCAACTGCCTTATTTTTCTTACTGAATACGCAGCTGAACTTAATCTACCTGAAAGAGCTCTAATGTGGGCACCCCATTGCAATTTTGAATCTAAAGTAATTCCTAGAAATACAGTTTCCGTAATAACATCTAGTTCCTTGCCATCAAGTTTCAAATTCAGACCCACTTGGGGTTCATTTGGTAATGAAAACTTAAGACATTTGACATTTGACAGTGACTAACTGCAAAACATGTAAACAATTACAGAGCGTAGTAAAAAACAATGTAAAAAATGCAGAGCAGTAATAAATGTAAAGTAATTTGTGGCAATGAATAATTTATAATATGTAAAAATATGAACTAAAATCCTTAAATAGAATTTCACACGTCACGTCAAATTTTACTTCACTAGAGGCGGGGTAAACCCTTGTCACCGTATTCACTTCACTATGCACTTTGGATTCCCGGTTGACCTTGCTGTACCCGTCCTCGATGTCATCTTCTTCTTCTCGTCTTCCTCTGGTTCTCGCATCTTGAAGACCCTCCCCCTGATTTTTGGTGGTCATCCTTCACCAATAATACACCGATGTTACAAACAGTACAATGATAATATTTAATAATGACCACATAGATCGCGATGGAGTTATGAACGTCATGAGGAGCTAAGGTTTCTAGCTTCAATTGTTCTTTAATCGAGCGCAGTTCATTATCAATCTTCTTGAACGACTCTTCGTGCATTTCAATATGCGATGACGAGTTACAAACAGAGTTGTTGATGATATTGTTTATGGGTGAAATCGTGGGTATTACCATGGCTATTGAAAGAATGAAAAAGAAAGAAAATACGTTAACGTTACGTTTCGTTATGTTATGGTTAATTAACAAAAAAGTCGCTTGTGTGTTCCACATAATTATGCGTAAAGCATGAATGAATCACCTTGCAGGTTACAACCTCGTTTAAGTGTTATCAGACCCGAGTGACGTAGCGTCTCCGATGTCATCTGAGCTCCGCACACTAGTTGCACTTCGCACGTGTCACAACAATAATAAAACCATGTGTTTTATTTATGTAATTTTACCCACTTGTCAGCGCATACTTTTATTTCGGTATGACAATTTGCACTATGTTCTTCGTTATCTCGAATCAGCCGTACTTTCCAAATAGACTTACACCGATCGCCAGTGCTGTCTATAGGATGATTTAATTTGCACATCAGGGTTTTATCATGGATCTTTTGGCATTCTTGAATATTGGGTTGTTCTAGAGGTATAAACGAGTATTGGTTAGCGTTAAAATCAATTAATTCAGAATTCGGAATAACGTAGATCACACGAGTGACGTCAATACGTTGAGGTATGCTGATTAGTTTATTTAGCTCGTATAGTGCATCATTCAAGATCGGTATTTTGATTTCCATCAATAAGTTTCGCTGTGTAATGCGTTTATGTATTCTGAACAGCCTGTAGATGTCTCTTACGTCATTCTGTACTTCCGGTAGCGCAGAGTCACGAGGTAGTTGTCGAACTTTATCTAATTGTGGACTTTATCTAATTCAGTTTGCATTTGGTTTGGCGATAATAAGTGTATGTCCATATGTCGCTGGTACATATTTGTCAATGTGTTGAAAAGGACTTGTTGGATGTCCTTTAGATTTTGAGCCATTTTTTCGGCAGTCATAGCCGATGTTATTATGTAGAAGGCGTTTGCAGTGTCAGCTTTATCTTTTAAGGCACTATTTTCTAAAGTATTAAGGTGATGGTTTATCAAAGTAAACTGTTTTATCATTGTGGCTTCGTTGCGCTGTACAACGTTGTGTTCGGTTTCCAAAATACTAGTCTGGTTTTTTAGCAACTGTAGAAAATATTTTGTTAATGTCAAGTTCGTATTTATCTGCAAAACGCTGATCTAGTAAGCCAAATAACGAGTTTGCAACATAATTATCCCACTCCGTCGATTAATCCCCTTTTAAACCTGTGTTGAATTAATCGCTGGGATTTCAGTATATCATTGTAGTAGTTCAGCTCATTTGTGTTTATTCAAGTTGGTTAATTAAGATGTGCAATCGCATCAACCACTCATCGCAACTAAATTGTTTTATGTGTGACACGAATTGTTGCAGTGTATCGACGTTTTGCCAGTAATTAGTCATATTATAATAAAACACTAATTTTCATTAATCTCTAAACTTCTTGCAGGTCCGCTATATTGTCAAAGTAAATTCTTTGATTTTTTGTTAGTGTGGTAATTTTCGTATCTCGTTGGACAGTGGGTGTTATTAATGTCATGACTAACATCAATGTGTAAACTCTTCCATGGTTTTTAAATCTGTTGCGCCTGTTTTTCGTTTGTTTGTCATTGTCAGTGTGGTTTTCTTCAGCCTCGACTATTGGTACTAATTTTGCAATCGGTCGTTTAGTTTCTCCTTTTGCAGTTTGTAATGTAACAACTCTAGTGTGGCCGTCCTTTCCAGGGTGTAACTTCGCTACACATCCCTGTGCCCATTTTCCAGCAGGTAACTTCTCATCTTTGATGCACATAATGTCATTTTCTCGTGGGTCGGTATTCTGTCGTTTCCATTTTAATGTTGCTTGTAGTTGTTGCAGGTAATCTTGCGATTTCTTTTTCCAGAAATCGTTACTAAGCTTCCGAATGGCGCGCATGCACTTTGACATCTAACAGCCATCATGGGCTATCACTGGCAGCTCAGTCCTCTGATGCCGCTTCACATGTCTGCAACAGCAATGTGTGCCCAAGGTCGGACTACACACACCGTTAACATCGGCACCGCCCGCACACAATCACAGATGATCTCAGGGGCGATAACCTTTCACACCAACTTTTAACCTAATTACTGTTTGGGACATCCCCTACCCTGGACATACATTGGTGCCGATTCTCTTGTCACAAAATTCTCAAATCTAGACTAAAAATCACGAAATTTTTGTTTATTCCTGTCAAACGACGATTTTTCATTCTGAAAGAGACTAAAGTGACACAACTTAACTATATTTTAGTTTGACAGCACTAAGATGGCACTGAATTATTAGTTTAGTGAAAATGCCAATTTTACTATTACGAATTTGACGTTGTTCACCAAAAATTTTTTTTCTCTAACTAAATCTGGCTAATTTTAATCGCGATTAAAAAGGTGTGTAATAAAATTAGTTGTCACTAACTAAAATGCACCACAACACCTCGACTTCAAGTGCAAAAACATTACTGTATGTTTTTTAATTTTATTTTGCTTATATCTCGAAAATGGTGTATCCTATCGCAAAAATAATGAAAATTTCGACCGCTTTTTTAAGACCCTTAAAACCCCAAAACTCTACATTCCATACATACACATACATACATAAACTCACGCCAAACAACATAACTAGGTACGAACTGTATTTTAAAGGGTTAATTGTGTCAGTATTAAATAATGTCATTGACGTGTGCGACGGATTGCGGTGTCTTATTTAAGTTCATTGAGATGTGAAGCACAGGTAAATCGTTTTCAGTGCTGGAAAATTAAGGTAAGGGTCAGTATCTATGACCCAATGACTATGATAATTAAGTCAGAATGACTCACAATATATAACGTATGAGACAAGCTATTTTTCCTGCTCGCAAAACAATAATTTATGACACAAAACTAAATATGTAGTTAAATGTTCGCCGCCATATTCTCGAGAACATATCTTCTTCTTCACCTGCTGATATCTGGAAGTTCCTTGGTACTCTCGGTATCGGTAGACCACGTCATGTGGATTTTCCTAATACGATTGGTCTTGATGATATCAACCGTCACTTCACAACCACTTGCCATTTTAATTCCCAAATGTTATCCCAGACGGTCGATTTCATTACTGGCCTAGCTAGTCCCATCATAGAACCATTTCACTTCTCTCCGGTCACCTTGGACGAAATTAAAAAGATCATCATGTCCATAAAATCCAAGGCTGTGGGCCATCAGTCGCAATATGGTCATTTGGATCCTCGATATTCTTCTCCCTCCGATTACTCACATCATCAACTTTTCTCTCGATTCTGGACAATTCCCATCCCTGTGGCGTATGGCCTATGTCCGCCCACTCCCTAAAATTTCAAATCCCTCCCTATCCAGCCATTTTTGACCTATTTCCATTCTCCCATTCCTGTCTAAAGTGCTTGAGGCCTGTGTATACAAGCAGTTTTCTGGGTTTGTTCACTGGAACGACCTTGTTAGCGCTTTTCAGTCTGGATTCAGGCCTGAGCACAATACAACCTCCGCTCTCCTTAAAGTGACTGATGAAATTAAAGAAGCGACGGAGGATACCAAGATTACCGTTTTGGTATTAATTGATTTCTCCAATGCCTTTAACGCCGTCAGCCATGATATTCTCCTTTCTATCATCTCTCATCTTATGGTTTCACCCGAGGCCCTGGAATGATTCTCTTCTTATCTTCGGGGACGTCAGCAGTCCGCTCGCGTTGATGAGAGCTCATCGAGTTGGCGTGACTTGGATGCTGGTGTACCACAAGGTGGTATTCTTTCTCCTTTGTTATTCTCCATTTTCATCAATTTTATAACTCACTGTCTTCGGTGTTCGTATCATCTTTATGCTGATGATCTTCAATTGTATACAGCTGGGTGGGAAAAAGCTTTAAACCGAGACTTAGCTGCTACGAGTATCAAGAAGTGGTCTGGTAGTTTAGGGGTATCAGTAAACCCCTTAAAGTGTCAGGCCATTGTAATTGGAAGCCCGCGCACGATGGGTAGGATGGCGCTTAGCTCTCTTCCTCCTCTTATTTTTAATGGTACCGTCATACCTATTACCCCTACGGTGAAAGATCTCGGTTTGCATCTTGACTCAACGCTTAGCTGGCAGCGCCAGGTTTCTAGTATTAATCAAAGGGTCAACGGTACTCTGCGATCCCTGTATCGTTTGAGAAACTTTTTGCCCGCTAAGACGAAAACTATGCTTGTGCAGACTTTGATTTTCCCCATCATTGACTATGGTGACATGTGCTACTTTGACTTGAATGCCGTTTTGCTGGATAAGCTCGACAGACTACTCAACAATGGTATCCGATTCATATTCAACCTCAGGAAATATGACCATGTGTCGAGTTACAGGACTGAGCTCAAATGGATGTCCATCCGCCAAAGGAGAAGTTTGCACGCCTTGACGACGCTTTTCTCGTTTCTCAACTCTCCCACCCCTCTCTCTTATCTTATGTCTCACTTTCAATATCTATGTTCTTCACACGCTAAGAATCTGCGTTCTTCCAACAATCTTCTCCTTCTCTGTCCTTCTCATACTTCTGATTTTATTCATTCTTCCTTTCATATTCAGTCCATTTTTCTCTGAAATGCGCTTCCTCTTGAAATCAGGACGGCTACCAGTGAGTATGCATTTAAGCGGAAATTGCAGAGTTATTTTCAAAATAAATAGCGTAGAGTCATCTCAATTACCTCCTTCCCTTTTTGTGTATATATATAGTATATGAATAATGTAGATATATATTATAGTAAATATGTATGTATGTGTATTATAAGTTTATATTCTGTTTAGGTACTTGTATACCTATTTTATTTATAAATACTTATGTTATTTTTTTTATTTTTATTATTATTAGTAACGTCTGTTATACAGAGCACCTGTTCACCACCCTTGGTTGACTGGTAGAGAATGCCTAAGGCATTAAGTCCACCTTTGTATACTATTGACAACAAGGAAGTTTGGCAATAATTCCTTCTGCACATGTGGCTTCCCTGGTACCACATTAACGGCATCACTAAGTAAATATATATTAACTGTTCCCAAATTACAAGTTTTTTGTTTCTTTTTACTTACTTCTTTGACATAATCTCATTATTTGACATTATATACTTCGGATTCTTATTTCAACTCCTTATTTATGGCTTTTGTGGATAGGATTTTGATTCCGATGTGTTTCAGTAGTAATGGCAATCATGTCATTTAGTCTAAATAGGCTTTTATTTTTATATAGATTCTTTTATATTTTGTGAATGTGAGAACTTTGTAGACCTAACTTGTAGACTAGATTTGTGGACCTTTTTTTTTTTTTGAGTACATGTTACTTCTTGACAGGCTTACACTGTCCTCCCATATCTATCAACACTGTAATTGGAAACATTGTAAAAGCCCCTTATTTTTAAAAGAGTAACCGTGGAGTTTCTTGCCGGCTCTTCTCCATAGGAAACAACCAATTGGAACCGTGTACCTAGCTTCTGACGTTCAAAGTGCCCATGTTGGTTTATGTGAAATAAAATATTTTGATTTGATTTGATTTGATTGTGTGCGAGAAGTTTTAATAAATAAATGTATTAATTTCGGATTATGTGCCGTGTAGGTACAGACTGCCCGACACATCCAAACTTCGATTTATAAAGGAATTGTCGTCCTTAATAGTGAAATATCCTACACAACAGGGTTATGTAATAATGGGAGATATGAATAGAGATCTTGTAGTATGTAATCTACTGAATCTGAATCTGTAACCCCGTGGTAAAACAATACATATTTATATTCGGTGTGCACCCTAGGATTTATTCATTTATTATTTTTTAAAACTTTATGCACAAGTAAAAAAAATACTGTACAAAGGCGGACTTGATGCCAGAGGCATTTTCTACCAGTCAACCTAAGGGTGATGCAGAGACAAAACATGGCAGGTGCAACATAAGGGATTGATAACTTGAAAAATAATAAATACTAATACATAGATACATACATACATCCATATAACGAAAATAAACTTAGTCAAGAGAAATAACGATAGGAAGAGGAGAAAACGAATCCAGCAAATCAGCGCTGGGATGATTCTGCCAACTTCTTACTAATATGTTCACGTGCCTTCAATTTAGAAGATAACCGACTGGTAGCCGTCCTGATGTTCAGAGGGAGCGCATTCCAAAGAAAGAACGCCTGGACAAAAAAAGAAGAGTGAATGAAACCAGAGTGGTGAGAAGGACATCGTAGATGACGATTGTTGATGGAACGAAGATTTTTACTATGCGCGGAGCATAAGTATTGAACATGTGAAGTGAGGTAAGAAGGAGAAGTAGGTTTGTCGGGAATAGAAAACAACATACACAGAGCCCTTAACTCTCTGCGCTGACGTTTGGGTAACCATTTTAAAAGCAACCGGTGCGCGGACATATGATTGTACTTACGAAGATTGAAAACGAATCGAATGCAGTTATTTAGAAGGCGGTCCAATTTATTGAGGAGATCAGCATTTAGGTCATAGTAGCACACATCACCATAGTCAATTATGTGAAAGATTAGGGACTGTACAAGCATTGCCTTTATGTATGATGGGAGAAGGTTTTTGAACCGTAGAGCGACCGCAACGTTCCGGTGACTTTTTTACTAATAGTCGTGACCTGCTTTCGCCAGTCAAGACAAGTAAGATTTATTAATGGCGTTAATTCTTTTACACGCATGGAAAAATACGGTGACAGAATTTCTAAGTCCCATAAAGATCACGTGTTTATTCGCAATGCTAGTGCGTATAATATTTATACATCTGTTGTAAACACTTGGCCGGCCGACCACTGCATAAGCGTTTGTGCGATAATGAGCGCGCAAAACAAGAATGACTCAAACTCTTCTATTCAATTAATAACGAAGATAGATAATAATCGCCGATCGCTCAGTGAACTAAACAAAATCGACTGGAATATACCCCTTCAGTATGGGTGCCTAAATAAAATAGTTAAGTAAATACATAGTATTCACAATTAGTAAAAGCAGTTTCATTAAACGTAATACATCGCACGCTTAATAATAGACTGACCTAACTAAAAAAAGTTTTTTGGGAAATCGCATAAAACTTTTGGCAATCATGACTTGTCTTACATTATGGCTTATAACTCAGTGAAAAAGCATAAAAAATAATTAAATAATGTATTGTAGGAATAGTTGCTGAAATGACTATTGATACAGAAATGATACACTGGATCGCAAAAATTCCGGGTCGCTAATAAAAAACGTGATATCTCCATAAATTATATACCTAGATCGCTAGAATAAATAATATGTAGTAAGCAGGTTACTAATGCTTGTTCTAAATCTCTAAAGAGGCTTCATTTGTACAAGTAACAGATAAAAAAAAAAACTGCTCTATGAAAAATTTCAAAATTTAAAATTAGGAAAATAATACTTTTTCTGCTTTTGATTCAAACCGAGCTGTCATTATAAATGGTTCCTTGGATGGATCAGAGTATTCAGTGCAATATCATGTCGTTAACACATGAAGAAAGTACACGGATTATTACCATGGTACAAGAAGGAAGAAGTCAGCGTAGCACTGCAGGTTTCGTTTATTAGGTCATTATTATGTATATTGACTTGAAATCATGGCCGTTGAGACTATATAATGCTCACAATTGTTTCTTAATATATATATTTTTACATTGTTCTCAAATAAAGAAGCAAAAAAAATAATGTATCCAGGATTTTGTAATATCTAGATTTAAAAAGAGTGTCTTTGGAGTTTCTTGCCCGTTCTTCTCCATAGGGATATACGTTTTGGAATGGGCAAATAGCTTCAACTTTCTGACTAACTGATCGACTCTTTGACAATTCAAAAGTGTCTGTGAATGGTTTAATTGAAATAAATGCTTTGAGTTTGAGTTTTAGTTCCAGTATATATACTTACAGTTATAGCACACGGACACTCTTGCTTGCATAACTCGGTAAACACTTGAAAATGCCCGTGATTAGAAATAGTTGATAAACATATGGATATCGGTCTAATGGTTGATAGCCGGTTCTGTTGAGGCCCGCGTAAAGATTACATATGCAACAAGCTGAAGTCTTTGCTAGGACTTACTGCCTTATAAAACGCTTAGAATGTTATATATGGCCTTAGCAGACTCGGTTTTCAACTACGGACCCAGAAGCTATGGGAGAACTTATCATACATACCCGACAGATATTTATAAGTTACTACTAGGAATATTAAAAGTAATTATGCCAAAACATTTAAACAAGAAATTCAAAAACAGTGACGAAGATCTCTTTAAATACTGTAATGTTATGAATGTGTTCAATAAAGTTGATTTTTTTACTCTTGCGGAAGTCAATAGACCTGAGCTGCTAACCACAAAAACAAGATCTGATATTCTGAGAACGATACACTTAAAAATAAATACATCCTACCAAAATTAAATGTGTATGGGTTGGGGGTTGCAGAATATTAAATACCTTTTTTTCTTAACAAACTTCCAGAAGACGCAAACGTTATACAACACGAGTTCGAAAAGTTGTAAGTACAAATCAAAACGTGTCCTTACGTAATATTTCTATGTACGTAATTTATGGTTTGTAAAATGTAAATGAACGGCTCGCCAACAACAGATAAACCCTGAGAGGTTTTCGTTGTGTGGCTAAAATCAAATTGTGAATAGGTTAACTGTGTTAGAAAAAAAAACTCAAATTATGGAGTAACTTAGGTAGCGTGTTGTTAAAATGTACTCGATTTTGTTTAATGTAAAGACAAAATACTGTGAGGGAAGGGACTTAGGTACATTGGTTTTTATACCTATCTAGGACCTACCTAGGCCTATGGCAAATATGTGATGTAAGGGACGTTTCTTGGAAGAAATCGAGATTTTAAATATACCAATCGATAGAACAAGAAATTCTGAATCGAACGGTATATGTAACTGGTTTTTTCATATTTCCACTATCGATAACGTAATAACATCGGGTAATCTTAGACTAAAATACTATTTGGTTGTCGTTGTCAAACTATTTTGTTGATATTGTTTGCGAGGGGTAAGTATCAATGGTCGGTTCCGCTGTACCGTATGCACCATTAGTGGGTCTGGAAATAATCTGGGTTCACCACAGGTATACGCTCCGGCAGCCCGGCTGAATGAGTACACGACTCCAAACTGATTAAATTATAGGCTATTAATGTGACCTTTACTGCGAGTTCAGCTTCGTTTTTGCACGATTATTGATAAGTGGTTTAATAAATAATAATAATAATCAATAAGTAAACATGAGAACCGGCCTTTGCCCTGCAGTGGGTCTATATTAGGCTGGTATTACTATTATTTTTAGGTGATATTTTCAATCCATATGTACTTTCTGAGTTTATATTACACATTACTGACATCGGTGAAGATAAACCTGGACTTATAGGTAGTATAAGTCTGAGATCACCAACCCGTCTTGAGTAAGCGTGGTGATCAATGCTCGAGCCTTCTCTGTATGAGAAGTGGCCGTGTCCTGCAGTGGGTAATAGGCTGGTATTTTAGTTATTAATAGGTAAGTACGTTAGCGTAGAAATGCTCTACCTAGATTAGAACATAAATTCATTATTTCTCCTTCCTACTAAATTAATTTAGTGTTAGTTGTCAAGAGTAATAAGCGCGCGGCTAGATAACGTCGCACTATGCTACGAGTATATACAGTGCGCGGCCGCAGTACTTGGCACACACCGCTCCCTGCCGGCCGCGCGCGCTCCTCGCCATCGTCGGTCTAGACAACAACACAACTGCATCGACATGATCACGGTGGCGATCGTGCTCGTTGTCATCGTCGCGCTCTACCTGTACGGCACGCGCACCTTCAGCTACTGGAAAAAGAAAGGCGTCAAACATGACACGCCGACAGTGTTGGTCGGCAATAATTCTCAAGTCTACCTCATGCAAAAGAGCATAACACAGAAGGCAGCAGAAATGTATTGGAAGTATCCAAAAGAGAAAGTAGTAGGATTCTACCGATCCACGCACCCCGAGCTCGTGATCAGAGATCCTGAAATCGTAAAACGCATCCTGTCAATTGATTTTCAATACTTTTATCCCCGCGGCTTGAACCCGCACAAGACAGTGATCGAGCCGATGATGCGCAACCTGTTCTTCGCAGACGGCGACTTGTGGCGAATGTTGCGGCAGCGCATCACGCCGGCGTTCACGAGCGGCAAGCTGAAGGCGATGTTCCCGCTGATCGTGGAGCGCGCAGAGAAACTGCAAGCACGCGCGCTTGCGGCCGCTGCCACCAGCCACCCGTTGGACGCCCGTGACCTAATGGCGCGCTACACCACGGACTTCATCGGTGCCTGCGGGTTCGGCCTCGACGCCGACTCACTCAACGATGAAGAGTCTGCCTTCAGGAAGTTAGGAGCCTCAATATTTCAAATTGGAGTAAAGGAAGTTTTCATAGCTATGTTGAAAGAAATGTTTCCGGAATGGTGTAAACATTTAAAGTATCTCGTAAGAGTGGAACAGCCTATGATTGATCTGGTCTCAGCTATACTTAAACAGAGGAATTATGAACCTTCCGGCAGGAACGATTTCATTGACTTATTGCTCGAGTGTAAGAAAAAGGGAAAAATGATGGTAGAATCGGTGGAAAACGTGAAAGCAGACGGCACGCCGGAGATCGCTACGTTGGAGTTAACGGATGAGCTGATTGCGGCACAGGTATTCGTGTTCTTCGCGGCCGGCTTCGAGACATCGTCGTCGGCCACTAGCTTCACGCTGCACCAGCTCGCCTACCACCCGGAGGTGCAGCGCAAGGTGCAGCAGGAGATCGACTCGGTGCTGGCCAAGCACAGCGGCCGCCTCAGCTTCGACTCCGTCAAGGAGATGACGTACCTGGAGTGCGCGTTCAAGGAGGGCATGCGCATGTTCCCGTCGCTGGGCTTCCTGATCCGTACGTGCGCGCGCACCTACACCATTCCCGAGCTGGACGTAACCATCGACCCGGACGTGGGCATGATTATCCCGCTGCAAGCGCTGCACAACGATCCGCAGTACTTCCCCGAGCCGCACGAGTTTCGTCCAGAGCGCTTCCTGCCTGAGCAGCAAGATGACAAGACCAAGTTTGTGTATCTGCCCTTCGGTGACGGCCCCCGCGCCTGTATAGGTAAAAACTGTTTATTTCTCAGGTATTGTCTTTATAGAAGAAACTGCAAAATTTGTTAAATATGTGACTGTCCGCCTCCAGCCAGGGGGAGGGGCTCATCTGCATTATGAGGTTCGACACGAATCGTGCCACCTCCTGTTGACCTTAGTGACTACTCAAAGGCGGATACTAATCGGAGTAAATCTGGATTATAGCTGCAACGCTCTGGGGTCTATACTAAAACTGGTCATAGCACTGTACAAAATATTTGCGAGTCAGTAAGGTTAGTAACAGGGACATGTAACGTGCAAGGTGTGATGAACACACACACGCACATTTTTTATTTACCACCAGTATTTTTTTATTAATTACCATTTTGACAACCACAATTATTGAGTGTTACGAGTGAGTGTTACGTGTTGAGTGTTGAGTGTACTGAAGTATTTGTCACACGACACTTCTCCCTAAAACATGGTAGTCTGTATAGTATCAGGGAGTTGAAGTACTATAACTTTAATAATTAAATGTGTTTGGTGTTTGCAGGTCTGCGCTTGGGCCTGATGCAGTCTCTGGCGGGGCTGGCGGCCGTGCTGTCGCGCTTCACCGTGGCGCCGGCCACCACCACGCTGCGCCATCCCGTCGTCGACCCAAAGTCTGGTATCGTGCAGAGCGTCAAGAACGGCCTGCCGCTCACCTTCATCGAACGCAACCCTACTGTAGCCCCGCAGTAAGCGGACGGACACGCCTCATGTGATGTGAAATACTTGAAATATATTGTACTTTTTTGACAGTGACCAAATTAAAAAGACATTGCGCAACGAAAGACGTTTAATAAAAGTAGTAAACAATGATTGTAAAAATATTAACGTCGAATAAAACGCAGACACACAGATAGCGTCAGACATGTGTTTTGTTTTCTGTTTGTTTAGTGTTTATGGAATTAAAATAACTTATAAATATTTTAAGCTACAGTGTTTATATTAGGTTGCAAAAATGTTTAATAAATAAATTACTATTCTATACCTGGTAGCAAAATTTTATGATTGTCTAGTTTTTCCATGCCACGTGAGAATTAAGTAGCACTCGTCAGAACAAGGACGTGCTTTCATAAACATAGTTGTAATTAATTCAACGTATTCCTTTTACAACAATTAAGCACCCCATGTAGCGCAGGCCATTTTCTTAAATCTATAGAGATAATATATATAAATAATTTATAGATATAGGAACAGGGTGTAAAGTTCACTCATACCTCCGTAGAAAAGGGAGGATTCTCTGACGGGTGTCATGTCTGGTGGGCAACTGCTCGACGGTTGTTGTCGGGACGTGGTATATAATTATCCGCTGTTACGTCTTGACCCAGTTTCTTGCTTAAAATGCAGGCCGGTCATACGTCCCAGCAACATTTGTTGCTTTAGTCGATTCGCTGACACACTGTACAGCTGCCAAAAAATTACACCAGGTAGCTCCGTATTAATTCCGCATATTTACGTATGACATACTCTGTGTCAGACCATAGTTTTTTTTTGTAAAAAAAGTTGAAAGTCAGCGCTCCGTCATTTTGGTCAGATTTTTTTACGAACGATGCGTGCTCCCTAGATATTATGTATTATGTTGGGGAAAAAGTATTTTCGCATTATAGTGTGTATGAACTTGTAATAAAATCTCTTTTGCTATACTATTTGTATCTGGCTGGTGTTAGTATCATTGAAAATTTAAATTTTAAAAAACATAATTCCAAATTCAAATTAGGAAAATGTGTGATTTTCATTTGTTTTTCGTACTGTCAAGATGAGTGAATCTAATGAAGAAATTCAAAACATTTTAAAATTTTACTACAAAAAAGGTAAAAATGCAAAGCAAGCCGCGAAAAAAAATTGCGATGTTTATGGACCTAGTGCAGTGTCTGTGAGAGTAGCACAAATTTGGTTTAAGCGTTTTCAATCCGGAAATTTTGATGTCAAAGATGTTCGTCGCTCTGGTCGCCTTATTACGGATAAAATGCATACCATTTTTGAAAAAGGGGAGCAAGATCGGCATATCAGTAGTTACGACGTAGCTGAAGAACTTGGAATTGACCACAAAACAGTTTTGGCACATTTGAAAAAAACTGGGTACACAGAAAAGCTCGATATTTGGGTACCTCACGAGCTCACTGAAAGAAACCTAATGAACCGTGTACTCATTTGTGATTCTTTATTACGACGTAATGAAACCGAACCATTTTTGAAAAAGCTGATAACTGGTGATGAAAAGTGGATCACGTACAACAAGAACATGCGAAAAAGTCGTGGTCAAAGGCCGGTCAGGTTTCACAGACTGTGGCGATACCCGGGTTAACTCGCAACAAGGTGATGCTGTGTGTGTGGTGGGATTGGAAGTGCATTATTCATTATGAGCTGTTACCACCAGGCAGGACCATCGATTCTGAACTCTACTGCGAACAACTGATGAGATTAAGCAAAAAGTTGAGAGAAAGCGGCCGGAATTAATCAACAGAAGGGGTGTAGTTTTTCATCATGATAACGCTAGACCTCACACATCTCTAGCCACTCAGCAAAAATTAAGAGAGTTTGGCTGGGAGGTGTTAATGCATCCGCCGTATAGTCCTGACCTTTCTCCTTCAGATTTCCACCTGTTTCAGTCTCTTCAGAATTCTTTAGCCAGTGTCAGGTTAACATCACGAGAGGACTGCCAATACCACTTGTCGCGGTATTTTGATCAGAAGTCCCAAAATTTCTATAGCAATGGGATCATGTGCCTACCTACAAGATGGCAAAAAGTTATTGAACAAAATGGTACCTACATACTTTAGTTAAATGTAAATAAACTATATTAAAAAATGTTTTGAATTTTCTTAAAAAATGCGAAGAAACTTTTTCCTCAACCTATTATTTACGACGTAGTTAATAACCCAATGTATTAGTGTTATATATCATAAAAATACTCATTAATCAAGGTTTACGAATATCTATATGTGTTAACTCTTCATGAAAAATGAGGCCCTAGCGACACGCTACGCGCTGGCATTTTCGTATTAAATTACGTGTGTTTTACTAAATAATTTACTAAAGTAATGCTTGTAATATGGACATAAGTTCATTATTAGTATTTAAACATGCTCAGAAAGTCAAAATACTATGAAAATAGTTCAAGATCACGAATAATCTAATTAGTTCCGCAGTACATTTAGTAAAAGCCGCTTTTGAGGACGGGACGTTAACGAGTTTGGCCAATAAGGGTTCGGGCGAATGTTAAACGCGCATACGCTTCGTTGTTTTTCCAATTCATTTGGTATGAATTGTTGTAAAATATATATAATTATTGCATACAAATGATTGCCTATCATTTATCATTACCGTTTATGTACAGGTTGAAGAGCTTCAGCAAGGTCAAACCACCCTGACTCACCCCACACTCCAACCTGTACGGTTCGGACACCCATCGAACACAATTAAGCTGATTGGTGTACCAATATTCAAAGATCTTGAGGAGATCGATTGATATTCCCGCTTCCCTCAGCTTCCCCCACAGGACATCATAGGCGACAAGGTCAAACGCCTTGGAAAGGTCAAGGAAGCAGCCATAAATAGGGGTATTTCTATCCGTGTAGTATCGGACAGTTTGCTTGCGACCCAGAATTGCGCTTTCAGTGGAAAGCTTGGGCCTAAACCCAAACTGTGCGTCATGTAACTGCAAAATATTACCCAATTCTTTATCAAGCAAACTGTCCAATACTTTCGCTATTACAGTGGCAAGCGATATAGGTCTGTAGTTGGATGGATCAGAGATATCACTAGTTCTGTTCCTTACAATGGGAACCACCACTGGTTTCATCATGTTTGTTGGCAAGTACGAGTGACTAATACAGAGCGTGAAAAGCATAGACAGTAACCTAGGCAAATGCGCGCCTGCATGTTTCAGGTGCTCAATACTGAGACTGTCATGTCCAGGTGACCTTAGTCACCTGCTTGGCAGAAAAACAAGAAAGAGACTTACCCTGACAAGCCTCAGCATTGATACTCTCGTTTGATGGCCCCAGTGGTGGCGATACTACAAAACGATCCTTGAACATATTGGCTACATCCTCCGCAGTATCAAGGCCCCCGACACTCACAGGAAGGCCCGGCCTAAGGTTAAGCTTATTGGTTGACTTCCAAAACTGAGCAATTTTTTTCGATGACCTTTGCGAAGCCAAAATGTCCATTTTAATTTGGTCTAGATTTCTCATCCCATACTCGGCCGAACTCAGGTCTGCCGAGTTGTACCCAAACCTGATGTCTTATCCGAGCCTCCCCGTGAGCCTCGTGTACATGTTTGTTCCATCCAACCAAACGACCTTTCATTCGTGCCTCTTTCTGCTCACTCGTCTGAATAGCAGACTCCGATAACACAGACACAATGTCACTGTACAACTTGTCCAGTTCTTTTCTATGCTCAGTGTTATTACACATTTTATCAGCACATGTTAAAAATTGCACGAGAAAGTCAATGTCTCTAAGCTTAATATTACACAGATCATGGTATCTTCTGATCTGACTGTTATTACGCTCACGCCATATCACCTTGTTAAGGTCTTTTGCTGTAGTTTCTTTGCCTTAGGCATGACAGTGTTAAGATTGCACTCAACAGCCAAAGGCAGGTGGTCCGACCAGAAAACTCCATAGTCTATGCTTACACTGTTAACAGACTGCCAAGCCGCCCTAGTAACAATACAGTGATCAAGCCACCGTCTGCTTCCGTTAATATCACTGATATAGGTATAATTACCAGTGTTAATGCAGCTTTTCATGATCTGCGCATACCCATTCTTGATCCGAGCAAAACACACATAATTCTTTCCAAAAAGGTTGATTAGGATACGAGTTAAAATCACCTAGCATAAATATTGCTTCTACCCCACTATTATTAACTATAGCACTCATTTCACTTAAATAATCTGTGAATTCTGATATATTTTCTGCATTATCTGTAGGCATGTACACACTAAATACTATAATAGATCGATCACACAAAGACGCTTTTATAGCCGTAAGTCTCACACTTTTGCACTGCACTAACGAAACTGACTGAAAAATGCCCTTCCTCCATAATAAGGCCACACCACGTAACCACGTTTCTTGAAGCGCCACTATATCGACGGTTTTACAGATACGTCTCACACTTTCAATAGAACACTTAATGGACTTACAATTGAAAGTTACCATATTGCATAGCTGTGTTGTCTTAATACTTTTGCGATCCATAACTATTTATTTTGGATTCATAGCATTATCACATTTTATGTTCTCTTTAGTTTTCTCATTAAAGACCACAAAGCGTCTAAAACAAATGCCTTCGGGCCACAATGCACCATTCAGAAACATATGTAACTTGTTTCTTGGAACACATAACTTGTATGAGTCATAATATTTTTCCTGTTTTGCACGGATCTTCTCTAGAGTAACCTTTTCTCGGGTTTTGTTCTAAATAAAATCTATAATGTCCAACTCTTGCGTTTGTTTACAAACGTTTGATATGTAAATGGGCACTATAGTCTCTGCTGCTCTGAATTTTGAGTTCAAATCAGTTGTACCTGTCCCCAAGTTACTAATAAACTTAGCATTTGTACGCTTCCTTTTATGATATACCACCTGCCAGTTGTTATCGGTACAGTAAACTGCCCGCTTCGAATCTCCACTTGCCTTATGAACGTCTGCCATCGTTGGTTTAGTAGTAAATTCGGTTTGTAAGCTAGTATGATTAGTCACCTCATTATCGCTCGTTCGGGTTACATCTGTACTGTTATGACACACGCCAGCTGCGTATGAGCACACAGGTATAAAATCGGTGTTCGAAACCGCAGCGAAGGCCTCAACGTATCCGACTTCCTTGTTACTGGTGCAAACAGGCGAGTTCTCCTCATTTGAAACCGCGGTGCCGGCCTCCAAGCGCGAGTGCGACGGCAACGACAACTCAACACTATGTATTGGCGTAAGCGAGACAGCATTACTAGTGACGTTAAGAACCCGCTTCCCGGTGACACACCGGCAGTTATTTTGATATTTTCATATTTTTTTTCGTCTACCGAGCTATCCGACACCATAAAATTGTGATGCAAACCCGTATTAATATCATGTTGCAATCTCACGGGGCCGCTATCGTAGTGAAAACTACTTCTTAGACACGCACCTCTTTTATTATTTATTGTCATGCCCATACCTTCTTCTATGCCTTTAGATTTAACGTCCTTTAAATCTTCTTTAGAAACATAGTCTGTTTTTATGGTCTTCACCTCTTGTTGTACCCACACAATATCCTTAAGTAAGCGGGTTGCATCAAGGTGATCAAAGTTGACAGGAGGGAGCCTATGCAGTTCTCTCGCCACAAAGATGGTTAGTTTTTCAGGATCTTCCGCATCCGTAGATTTCAGCAGCTCAACAATATCTTCTAAATCCCGGTTAGTTTTACCGTCCTTTCTACGCCTCTGCATTTTCTTGTTTGATAAGGCTTCAAATAGTAACTTTTTGGCCGTTAAAATTTCATCCGAATCAAATGCTGTATTGCAAATTCTGATCAATGAAATCTCATCCATCACAGTCATTTTATTATGCACAAAAGCTAACACTTCATTTATACTTACAATTTATATTTTACAAAGTTCGAGGTCAGTGTCCTCACACACTCGTACACAATCGGTCAATGACTTATCGCGAGCGCGGTCAGCTGACGACTATGAGATGTATAAGGTTCATATTTGGTTTACGCAAATAAGACGATGTTTCCAAATTTCGTGTGAAGCTCAAGTGGTGGTGGTGGTGGTGGTGGTGCTGGTGGTGGTGGTGGTGTGGTGGTGATGGTTATTGTAACACCATGTATACCATGTGTTATGCAAATAAATACTTACTTACTTACTTACCAGTTCGCCTTCTCCGGAATAATGTGCCTATGTGTACCCTTTTGTAAAATGTGCTTTTTACCCCTTGTAGCCCTGTCTATCTCGAGAAACGATTTCAGTGTCTTTGCACACGCAACTCGCACACGAAAATTTTAAGGTCTTCAGATAACTTAAAGCTTAAAATGCCTATGCATTCCACAATTTTCCTCGACAAATACTTTACAGTCTAGGCGGCTCGTTTGTGAAATACATTGCCAGTTCAAATTAAACGCGCGCAGTTGAAACTTGTGTATAAAAGACTCATATAGGAACATTATTTGACGTTGTGATCTTGTTCTCGTAACTGTAATTATCTATTTTCGTTGCTTACATATTTAGTATGTATGAATTTATGTATCTATTTTAGTGTATTGCATACTTATTATTTGCACCAACGACAGCCTCATTTAATGTCCAGGCAATTCACTGTCCAACCTAAGGTTGCCTGGAAGAGGTCGTAATAAAGTAAACAGGGTGGCAGAGACATCAACGCGCAACTGTTATTGATAATAAGGATTCAGTTCATGATTCAGAACCACCCGGAGATGAAATTTTTCGACGGTTATAAAAAAAAAAAACTGTTCCTCTCGTATTTTGACCGCGTAGGTATTGCACTTCTATAAAACAGCTGATATTTTTTTTAATAACCGGAGATAATTTTCTACCTTAGGGGGTCTAGAATCAACTGAATTCATGGTTACAGTTTGCGCATCGATGTCCCTGCCCCCCTGTATATTAATAAATCTGTAACTACCTGCAATATAACCTGACCTTTTTGCTCGTCTTTTAAAAATTTGCGGTAAACTATAGAAGAATACGTACTTATTGCAATATTGCTCATGCATATCCCGCATAGCTAATAGCGTGATCATTTTGTAGGGTTGTATATTTGCGTGATGCTGGAACACATTCAGACAAACAGACAAAAATCATATTTTCCGCAATATAACCGTTCCCAGGCGTTATTCGTTGTAGCAATTACTTCAACAAAAACATTCAATGTACAATTTTGACTTCACTACGATTTTACTAGAAGACTAGCTTCTGCAAAGCGGCTTCACCCGCGTGGAGGTCGGAAATATTAACCCACGGGGACCACTACTGCTGCTACTGGGATAAAAGTATCCTATGTCCTAACCCAGGTCATGGCCTCTCCGTACCATACCTATCATCCAAATCCAGCCGTTAAGCGTGAAAAAGTAACAGACAGGCAGATAATGAACGCTACTTAAATATTACCTCAAGATACGGACTCTGACTAAATTCCAAGTCCTTAAATCTTTAGAGGCATGAGGAATAGGGTGTAAAGATCACTCATCCTCCATAGAAAATGGAGGACCCTCCGACGAGACGGGTGTTGTGTGTGGTGGGCAACTGCCCGACGATTGATGTCGGGAAGTCTTATATAAGGAGCGACTGCCTATCTGACCTCCACAACCCAGTAACTGGGTAATACGATAACCCTCGGTAAGAGTGGTTGTCAGACTTTCGGGCTTCAGTTAATAATGACACATAAAGACTCTTAAGGTCAACGAATGACAGCCAGGACCAACGGCTTAGCGTGCTTTCTGAGGCACGCAGGAGTCTCGATTTGTAATGATCGTCACCCATCCACAGACCAACCCTGGCAAGCGTAACTTAACCTAATGGATCGACCCGTGCGGCCGTTATATATTTCTTACTCACGAGTTCCTCACATGTAATCGTACTTACTTATAACATAAAATAACATCACGCTTTGATTCCCCAAAGGGTTGGGCAGAGGTGTACCTGTTGTACACCCACATTTCGCCAGTTATATTTTAAGTCCCATGTAATAGGGGGCGAGGCTATTGCCATCAACCGGGCACAATTCCAGACTCCGGGCTGTTACTGAGAAATTCGTTTTGGAAATCCCACTAATACTTTGCCTGACCTGGGAATCGAACCCAGGACCTCATTCATGCTCAGCAGTAGCGCTTGCGATCGCTACTTACTTATAAATGGAAATATTAGTTTGTAGTAATATCAGTTACACATTTGATAAATTTTTCCTGAACATTTTCTTGGTCCGACATTGTTCCTGATCTACATTAACAACTTATGCAATTTTAGTATTGATGGGGGTCGCATTTTCACATACGCGGATGATATCGCCATAGTCTTTGCTGACAAGACTTGGGTAAAAGTTAGAAGGACAGCCGAAACTGGCCTGTCAAAGATTGCAGAGTGGCTCAACAATAACCTCCTCACGCTAAATGCCTCGAAGTCCAACTACATATGCTTTACCAAGTATGCATGCACTCAACCTCCACTCGAATACTGTAGGGACTACAGGTAATAATAATGCTAACGGGGCGAAATGCATTGTTCCCCGCGCATATAGTTTAGCGGCCAGTCGTCTTCCCAGCGCCGTAGCAATAACTTTGCCGTAGCAATAATTTTCTGTTGTGTATAGATTCAGTGAGAAGCATCATTGTGCTTATAGTTCAAGGTCATCATTCAATAGACGTTATATTTAATACTGTGATTTCATTTACCGCCTTCTCCAACCACGACATTATAAGGTCTCAACATTGGTGACCCCGACGTGATGTGAAAAATTATTAAGTACTGCTTGATAAACGACAGCGTGTGGTAGATGAGACCTATAGAAATTAACCATACCCAAAAAACGACGGAGCTGTTCTAATGTATCCAGTCTTGGGTGGTCTGTAATAGCCTTAAATTTGTCTGGTAACGGTTTGATACCTTTCTGTGTTACTTCAAATCCTAGAAATTCTACTTTAGATTGACCAAATTCACTTTTACTTAGATTTATAGTTATACCAACCTCACTGAAGCGTTTAAACAGTTTACGAAGATGCTCCTTATGTATGGTTTCGTTGTCCGAAGCCAAAATTACGTCATCTATCTAACAAAAAAGCACTGACTTACCATTTGCATTCTCTATGCGTTATTGCGTTCTATACCTCTGAGTACATGTTGGTCCATGAACCTCTGAAAAGTTGGGGCTGCATTTCTGAATCCAAACGTCATTCGTGGGAATTGCCAAAGACCAAAAGGGGTTGCTATGGCGGTTTTTTCTATATCATCTGCTGACACTGCTATATTATGGTATGCTCTATTTAAATCAAGTCGTGAAAACCAAGTCTTACCTGATAAAATGTATGTGAAATCACTTTCCCTAGGAATGGGATAACGGTCTGGCTTTGTTATCGCATTTAATTCTTTTGATAACAATTGTTGATAATGTAATATGATAATAGGTCTTTACCTATGAAATTGCCGTTTTGTATGAAAAAATTTAAACGAATTTTTTTCATGAATTTTTTATTTGTATTAATCGAAGTAATCACCCATGCAATCAATGCATCTTTGCCATCGCAGTGGCAGTTTATTGATGCCCTTCTTAAAGAAATCAGCTGGACGGGAGGCAACAAATTCTTCAAAGGCATTTTGTACTGCCTCTCGGGTATTAAATTTTTTTCCCGCCAAGAAGTTATCCAAATTCTGGAAAAAGTAGTAGTCTGTAGGCGCAAGGTCTGGTGAGTAGGGCGGATGACGGAGAGCTTCCAACCCCAGTTCTTGCAACTTGGAGACCGTCTGCTGTGCAGTATGAGGTCGCGCGTTGTCGTGCAGGAGCAGCGGAGACGAGCGATTGACCAATGCTGGTTGGAGATGCGCCAGCTTCTCCATCATTGTGTTCAGTTCTTCACAGTACACATCTGCAGTAATGCTCACCCCGTTTGGTAAGAAGCTGTGATGAATCACACCGGCGCTAGACCACCAAACAGTGACCATCACTTTTCTAGGGGTAAGTTTTCGTTTAGGGCATTGTTTAGGTGCTGAACCAGGATCCAACCAACTTGCTGAGCGCTTACGGTTATCAAACAGAATCCATTTTTCATCGCAGGTAACAATGCGGTTCAAAATTCCTTCATTTGTGTGTCTGTTGAGCAGTGCAAGGCACGTCTCGACGCGTACTTCGCGCTGGCGATCATTGAGTTCGTGGGGCACCCATTTGTCAAGCTTTTTTACCTTGCCAATTTGACGCAAATGGACCAATATTGTTTTGACGCTAACGTCGAAAGCTGCTGCTAATTCAGCCGTAGATTGTGTATCATCAGCTTCCACAATCGCCTTTAATTCGTCATTGTCGACCAAAGTCTTCGGACGACCGCGAGGTTCATTTTTCAGGTCGAAATTTCCAGAACGGAAGCGAGCAAACCAATAACAGGTGGTGCGTTGGTTTGTAGTGTTAGCTCCGTAAACGTCGTTGATGTTGCGTGCCGCTTGTGCCGCGTTGCTGCCACGACGGTACTCATATTCCATAATTACTCGAATTTTTAACGTATCCATGATGACGAAAAAGATTGAAATGCGATGAAAATGTAACACTAATCAATAAAGAAATGACTACTTTTAGAAAAAAAAATCCATGTTTTTAAAATAAAATTAATTTGAAATTAGAATTCTTAGCCAAACAAAAATTATTTTGATTTGAAATGGCCAGTACTGCAGAACGGCAATTTCATAGGTAAAGACCTAATATTACTGCAATAACAATGTATGTATTCACAAAGAAAACAAGACCGCCAACTTAAGGATAATACTAGTACAGTATTTTATGTGTGTAATAGCGTAAAAGGGATTTGAAGTGTATTGTGTGCGTGTGATTTAGATTGGCGTCATCGTGGCAAATACTGTGGACTCTAATGGGGTGCCCAATTATTTTATAGCAGAGTAGTTTGTCATGATGACTACCCCTAATGTTAGTATAATTTTTATTGTATTGTACCTCAAGCCGGATACACTATAATATGTATTCGCACGAATGTATCGTTCAGATGTAAATAAGTTGCATCGTTTAAGTTGTTAGTGTTAGACTTTTGGATTATTTATATTTTGCTGTTCGATCGTAGGTCAATCTGCAGAGTTTGTGTTGTTGGTGCCAGGCCACAATGATGCCAAGAGAAGACAGCAGAATATAAACCAAACAATAAATTGTTCTATTAAAAAAGGGGGGAAGTATGTAGGGACTACAGGTAACAATAATGCTAACGGAGCGAAATACATTGTTCCCCCCGCATATAGTTTAGCGGCCAGTCGTCTTCCCAGCGCCGTAGCAATAACTTTGTGTATAGATTCAGTGAGAAGCATCACTGTGCTTATTGTTCAAGGTCATCATTCAATAGACGTTATATTTATTACTGTGATGTCATTTACCACCTTCTCCAACCACGACATCATATGGTCCCAACAAATACCAAATTAAGATCCACTGCTGTGCCAAGCCCCCAATACCTGACTGCTCTTGTGCTAGGATTGACAGGTTACAATTTACTAAATAACTGGGCATCATGATTGACCACCGTCTGTCCTGGAACATGCATACTGAGCTAATAATGAAGAGGGTTAGGAATTTAATATGGACTTTTAAAACATTGCGACACGTTGCCTCAAAAAATCTTCTACGGCAAGTCTATGTATCATTGGCCCAGTCCATACTTACATATGTACTGTTTGCCATGTTGGGGTGGGATAACAAAAATTATTTTTTTGGAACTTGAGAGGAGGCAGCGTTCCCTGCTTAAGGTTATGCTCTTTAAACCCTACAGATTCCCAACCCAAAGCCTTTACCTAACCTCTCACCTCCTGTCTGTAAGGAAACTTTACCTACTCCATCTTATCCTAAGAAAGCACAAATCCCTTCTGTATGATCCCTCAAATCCGAGTATTAGTAGCAGGAGAAGCTACTTATTGCTCCAACTGTCCCAGTCAGATCTGTTTTTGCTAAGAGACAATATGTTAGGCAATTTTTCCATTTATACAACCTGCTGAATAAAGAGCTACACATCTATTCCCTGAAACTCCGTGACTGTAAACTAGCTGTGGCAGAATGGCTTAAGAATAAAACCTACGACGAGATTGAGTCTTTAATATCATCGCTTCCATAACTATCCTATAATTAATAGGACCGCGGTAACGAAGTTGTTAGTGGAGGAAGCTGTGCCTGGCTTCTTCCGATCCCAAGACTTTGTCGCAGGGCTAACCTAAACCTAAACCTGAACCGAAACCTAAAAAATAACAATATAAACCCAAACACACACACACACACTCACACACACAAACAACCCTCACACACACACACAAACACACAGTCACACACACACACACACACACACACACACACACACACATACATGCTCTAAAACTCGCTCGCATACTAGCGCTTACTTTATACTTAGATTTTCTTTTTTCTTTATCTTTTTTTTACAATTGCATAACAGATTTAATGTTAAGTGGAGGGGCGGAGTCACCTAACACAAGCACCCTCTTGCTTAAAAGGTGATCTCCAACTCATGTGTGTAAAAGCATTCTATGTAATTGCAATAAACATTTTTTTTTTATACATCTTGATACCTTGGTTGAGATTGGACACCGGTGACGACAATGATTCATTAAATCTATTTATACACATGAGTATACTGGCATGATCAATGTCGCATGTCACGACCCAACGTGAAAATCGGGATGTCACATATTACTAATACACTTCTACCTCAGAAAGATCCTGTTTGAGACTTTGTCGATGAATGATTTTGGAAAAACTCTGATACACGTATCTTATAATTTTCAATGAAAATTATGTGTACAAATTTTCGAGTCAATCGAAACAAAGAATAAAAAAGTTTTACAGAAAATACAACCCCCCATTTCACCCTCTTAGGGGTTGAATTTCGAAAAACCTTTTCTTAGTGGATACTTACTTTTCATAAAGAACACATTCTCCAAATTTTATGTCTCTAGGACCAGCGGTTTAGGCTGTGCGTTGACATATCAGTCAGGACTTTGAATTTTATTTATATAATAGGTTGGGGAAAAAGATTCTTCGCATTTTTTAAGAAAATTCAAAACATTTTTTAATATAGTTTATTTACATTTAACTAAAGTATGTAGGTACCATTTTATTCGATAACTTTTTGCCATCTTGTATGTAGGGACATGATCCCATTGCTATAGAGGTTTTGGGACTTGTGATCAAAATACCGCGACAAGTGGTTTTGGCAGTCCTCTCGTGATGTTAACCTGACACTGCCTAAAGAATTCTGAAGAGACCGAAACAGGTATTTGTGCCAAGTTTCAAGTTTACTAACTCAAAGAATAAGATTTTCCCATACAAACTTTGACACCACCCAATCCCCCTTTTGGGGGTAATTTAGAAAAACGAAAAATAACCAAGGTCCCAATTCATTTGGGTAAGTATTCGGAACAAGTTTCAAGATTATTAACTCAAGCAATAACATTTTTCCATACAAAATTTGACACCCCTGAATCCTCCTTTTGGGGGTAATTTATAAAAACTAAAAATGACAAAGTTCATAATTTGTTTGGGTAAGTATTTGTGCCAAGTTTCAAGTTTATTAACTCAAGGAATAAGATTTTTCATACAAACAAAATCCCCCTTTTCACTCACTTAGGGGTAGAATTTCGAAAAACCCTTTCTTAATGGTTATTGACTATTAATAAAGAACACACCCTCCAAATTTCATGTCTCGGACCGGTGGTTTAGGCTGTGCGTTGACATCACAGTCAGGACTTTGAAATTTTTATAAATATATAGATAGATAGATATAGAAGTTATTTGTGTTTTTGTGTTTGTAATATTGCATAGATAATGTATCTGTTTGTTGCTCCTATTTAATAAACCAACCGACCGCATACAACCCAAATCTCTTCAAAGTGAGAGTGAACAGGCTTCTTCTGGGTAAGCTCACTCCATCGTCGACTTTGTCTCTGTCATCTCTAGAGTCAAGAACAAACCCATCAAAAATAAAAATAAATAAAAAAATACTAACTCCAGAAATAAATAATTTATTGCGTAGTGAAAATGTGAGGCAAAGTAAACATCTCACACTCAAACCCGCTAGTCTGACTGTGAGCTGCAATGTTTTATCGTGTGCTGATAGCGAATGACGACGTATGTGTTGTGATTGCTGTAATGATTACGGCGACTTTCGCGACGTGACACTGTAACGCCACAAATGCATCATGTTCCGCTGTTACGATAGTAGCTAATGATACTTACAATACATTTAATTGGGGCGCATTCGCACTCGAGAAGGGCCCGTTGTTTGATCAGTAGTCAAACATACTAATAGTTAAATGCGTTAGTTACACTAACAATTTGTTAAAAATGGCATAAGTATGTTATTTGACAAATAGTTAAATGGGTGGTTGGTTTGGTTGGTTGGTTAAAAACATTACAATTTGCTATGAAAGTTAACCATGCGTAGACAGAATAGTTAAACTTTAACCATTGTCAAGTGACTAATTGTTAAACTGACTATTGGTCATTTTTAACTACGTATCCAACAACGGGCCCTAAGTATTACCTAATTTGGTCCTGCCTGCCCTCGTGTGCTCGTCCTTGCTAGCCGTCACATATTATTGTTCCCTTCCTTATCACACAATTCATCTATTTTTATGTGGTTTTTGTCTCCCTTGCCGTTCATCAACATATCGTTCAGTCACATGCGTTTCGTCTCTCCTTATCTCACGCCATGCCCATCCGAAGACAAAGTAAAACGATTTCTTTTAACTCTTCTGTTACTCTCATCCCTTTCAAACCTCTAACACTAATGTTTAACTTTAACGTACATTTACCTCAACATTGTCATCTCCGCTTCATGCAATCTTCTTTCATTCGTTTTTTTTGTCGTTTCTGCATTCCGATCAATATAGAACGGGTTAAAGAAAGAAAGAAAAAATAACGTTTTGTTGGACACAGTTCGTGAATCGCAAAATACAAATAAAAAAGGGAAAATAATTATTTAATTATTAACCCACCAAAACCATTTCATGTAAAATGTTGCCAAGACGACCACATAAGGCTTGCCCTGTGAAAAAGATATCAGATCTCATGTAGACCCAAGCTTCTGAATCTACACGGCCTAACTCTACCGACCCTAACTTCACAAATTCTACATATCACTAAAAATGTATGGCTTCGCCGTTTGGCTCTACATGAGATCTGATATCTTTTTCACATGGCAAACCTTATGTGGTCGTCTTGGCAACATTTTACATGAAATGTTTTTGGTGGGATTTCAGTTCTTTTTGTAAGTTGCTAGGCAGTCTTTTTAGTGTTTATTTTTTTCTTCTTTTTTAAGTTTATCTAGGGGCACGGTAGTGTTTTTTTGTATACTGAACTTTGTTTACACACCATATTTCGGCTTTCTGGCACTTCAGGAAGTACCCTAACATTTTGAAGTCTCATACAAACTTCCACCCCCCCCATTTTAGGGGATGGGGGGCGACAGTTATAAGTTTATGATTTTTTTTTGTTGGTTGTATACTAAACTTAATTTTATTTTGTTCACATTTAAGTTATGTTATAAAATTGACGATTTATTTACATACTTATTTATATAATTTTTTTATCAAACAATAATATTTACAATTAAAATATAATTACCTTACCTAACTAAAACTAATAACAAATTAAAAGATGGCGTCAAAAAATTCCTCCGCATCGCTGTCGACTGGTAATGTACCCAAGAGACTGGCGGCATTGCCACGTTGTATTGCAATGCTTAGCCTCTGGCCAAGGTAAAATCCAGCCCTTGGGTCACGGGAAGTGTCAAACAGACGTTTGGAGATTTCCTTGAACAAAACAAGGGCACTCGGACCCCACGGCCCGAGGGTTTCAACCCCAAACGGCTCGAAAATATAATTACCAATAAGGTTGTTATACTTACGCCGCTTGAGGTTTTCCGCAGCCGCAGCAACGGCGCCAGCACAGCACGCCGAGACAGGAAGATGGGATGGCGCAAGAGTATCGACACATGTTGCGTCCCACACTAAAGACCTACCCACCTTCCATGGAAATAAAGACATGCCGTCCGGTCTCTTGCCATCGTCGCGTGCCAAGCCATTAGGTTCTAATACAGCTGGAACGCCGACGGTGTCAAGAGCTCGTCGGATGATGTCATTAATGTTCGCGTGCCGCGGTATGCGGCCCGCACTTCGGCTGCAAGACAGACCGTGGTGTCCGAGGCTGTTGACAACTTCGCCACAGTGACAGCGATGAGGGGAACAAAAGGGAGCTCCTAGTCGCAGGGAAGCAGCGAGGCGGAAAGTAGTGTCGTCGAACAAAGTGCCTATGTTCGACGATGGTAGTGCATGAAGCCAAAGACCCGACTCCCACTTACCCACAGCCAGTAGGCGCGCACGCTCCACAGTAGTAGCAGACGTGTCAATTAAATTATTCTGTACTACTCTGCAGAGTGGCTCATCCCACCGTCTCTGGGAAGATGGATTGTCGGGTGGATCTGAATTCGGGCAAGCGAGACGCCAAGCATCCATAGCCTCGGTGAAGCACGGCACATCAAAATCAATCAGTGTGGAGGCTAGGATTTTCCTGATTAATTTCTCAGTGCCGTAAACCGATGATATGAAAGCCGGTAAACTAATACTAGAAATGTTGCGGACGCCGAGGCCTCCCATATGAATGGGAAGAGTAGCTTGTGTCCAAGCTCGGTCGTCCAGGGCCACATTTAAAATCGAAGTTAATGTATGCCGGATAATTTGGTCCATTTTGTCTAAAAGGTGAGGGTGCTTCCATAAATGAGAAGCGCGAAGGAAATATGTTAATTTAGGGCCGAAACAGCAGTAACGGATTAAGGTTATGGCCGAATGCATGTTAATTTGGAATAATCTTTCCGAAACGTCATTGAAATTTTGTATTTTTTCCTGAATAAAAACGGGAAAGGAATTCTCAAAGATTGGAGACCCAAGGAGACGAAGAGAGCTTTTTTCAATAATTTTTATTTCCGGAGCTATCGCGTTAAATTTGGTAAGTGTCAGATGTCTGTCAGTACTGTCCGCTAAGTATAGTTCACATTTCGAAAAGTTGAGATCAAGGCCTATGGAATGAAGTTCATTTTTTAAGAATTGTAGGTCATTTAAAACAGTTTCTACATCGCCTCCCAAGGTTCCATCATCAAGATACCAAACGTTAAATTTGGAATTTAGCTGTCGAATAATTGGGTGAATGGCTAAACTAAAAATCACTGGCCCGAGGGGATCACCTTGTTGACAGCCAACAGCAGATTCCAGAAGGTTGTCCCGATACAGTAATTTAGAAGGGTGTCTGTAACATTGCCAAAGGAAACTAAACATTTGGGGTATTTCTTTTTTAGTTTCTGCCAGCAAGGTGTCCCTATTAACAGAATTGAAAGCATTCTTTATGTCAACCTTCAAGATGACCTCTCCTTTGCCAGAATTTAGGTAGGTCGACAAGGCGTGTACGGCAGCCTCACAGCCCCCTTTGGAGCCGTAACCTAGCTGCAGGGGCTGATTTTTTTTCGAAATAACCTCACCGTAAAATTTACAGCAAATCTTGGCTGCCATACGACGGTAAGTGGTTCCCACGGCAATGGGACAAATGCCGCCATCCTTTTTACGCAGGGCGCAAAGATTCGCCCCGTACAGAACATCGACGACGGCCTCGTTCACCTTGCCGGAGAGCATTAGGTTAATCATAGCCGTAAGCTCCTTCAAAAGCAACACACTAGCTGCCCCGGCGCCTGAACAAATAAGGTCCTTAAGGTGCTGAGGACTCAGGCCGTCGAGGCCGCCAGCGGAGCCGCTCCGGAAGGAGCTAACGGCTGTAACTAACTCCTGACCTGTAATGGTGAGAGAATGGTTATCCAGATTAGGGGGGTCGGGGAAGGAAAGGCCATCCGCTGGGGCAGGGTGTTTGCTCTCCAGAGCTGCGAGCGTTTCTGGAGAACACGGTGCCACCACATCACTACTAAAAAGAATCCTGGCTGCTCCGCTTATGTCACCTTCCCCTAACTTCGATTCTACGAGATGGGATATACCCCTTGATGAGGTATATCTCTGTGTCTGTAATTTGGAATCTAAATTATGGGCCGAAATATGACAGTTTTCTTTAATTTGTGCGGTTAATGTCTGTTTAGTTACCAAATTCTTTTGTACATGTAGAATTCTGTAAGGGAAGGTGAGCAGCTGTTCCCAAGCACTTTGCGAGTTCTCCCGGTCGGCAAGACGAACGCAACCTGCTAAATGTTGTGCCACTAGAGGTCTAGCACCGCGGGGAACTCGCTTTAAAACAGGAACAGAGTTTTATAATTTTGATAGGGTTTTCCAAAACGGGTCAAAAGTAGTTGGTGTTGTAGGTGTAGATGTTGTGACGGGGTCTGAGAAGAGTGCACTTTGTGGTTTGTGTATTTTTCCAATATGCACATTCAGACCCCGCTTACCTTTAAAAAACCGTGCCTGGGTACACAGCGGACATCTCTCCAGGATGCTCAGCGATGTTGAAAGTTGACAAGCACTACCACTATCATCCACCACATCGCTGCTGCCACTGAGCATTTATTCAAAACGATTTAAACTTATCCTAGACGTACCTAATAAAAATAATAACTATATAACTATATATAAACTATAAAAAAACACTGAAAAGTCTATTTGTCACTGTTTGACACTGATGACAGCAATAAAAAAACAATGATCGAAGCGGCGCAGTCGTGCTGGCGGCCTAGGGCGCCGCGCTGACGATGCATTTCGGCGCAGCCCTGGCAACCGCTAGCGGGTGAGCATCCTCAGCGTCAATTTGAGATAGGCCAGAAAACAGGAGGAAGAAAGTAGAATATTGACTTGAAATATAATAAAATGGTCATAAAAGTTTATCGTCAAGGAAACTGTTTTAATCTTTTGACATTGAGTTCAGCACAATTTCAATTTCATCTCTCAATTTTCAATCAACTATATAAATGTTGAACAATCTTAAGTTGGGGTATTATTTTGCTTTTAAAATCTTTCCTGCGCATACTTTCCCTCAACTCAACTATTATAAAAAATTATTATAACTAAACTTAGATTACATACCAAATTAAAGCTTTCTAGCACTTCAGGAAGTAGCCAAACATTTTGATGATCATCAGTGTGTCAGTGTATCAGTGAGTGTGTCAGTGACGAAATCGGTGTATTTTAGATATTAATAAAATCTAAAGTATCAGAGCTATTTAATTGAGACTTTGTATGTTTAATAAGTCTATTATTAACATCATATCCTGAGAATATGAACTATCTGGTAAATCGGAAACCAACTCTATGACGGTTCAAAAAAACGACGAAACACTTCGAGAAAAGGTAGGTAGTGCCCTTGCGCTTCGCTTAGCTCGTCTTGGCGGGGGCACTACCGTGCCCCCAGATCCTACCAATATTATAAATGTGAAAGTTTGTGAGGATGGACGGATGGATGGATGCTTGTTACTTATCCACGCAAAAACTACAGAACGGATTTGTATAGAATTTAGAACACAGATAGTATATGTATAACCTGGATTAACACGTAGGATACTTTTTATCCCGTAGTACGTTCCCGTGGGATAATTTCCGACATCCATGCGGGCGAAGCTGCGGGCAAAAGCTAGTATACATATATGGCTAAACGTGTCTGCACTCAGCTCATAAGAGTAGCAACATAGATATAATTTCTAGGAGTAGCAATAACTAACATAAGACTTACTAGCTAAACAGTCACACTGTCTTCGATTTTTCTTCAACAAGTTGACGCATTATGACGAGCACATTCACATGTGTTAATGCAGAGCGATTATAGTTCGTATTTTTAGCGGGTTTTATGGTTACAGCAGGCTTTTATCATGCGGCGCGCATGCGATGACATTTATTCAACCATTTTTCAATGAATTTGCAGGAAGCGTGTCTAACAGTGGCGAGGCGAGCGGAGTTCGTAAAAACGATGAATGAATGAAACGGTGGCGCTTTGTTCCTCGAGGTCTACTCTCTTAGTCGTTAACGAAGATACGGGCCTGACCGGAAGTAGTTGATCCGTCAATACAGGTGTCTACTACCATTTTTAGGGAGAGTAAAAACGTGTCGGGAGTAGGGACAGCTGTCAAATCGTGTTGTTATTCATTCTTAGTTCGGGCCCGGAACTAATCATATGCCCGTAAGTGCTACGGCGTAAGAAAGGCCCGTAGCTTTGGCCGAAACGGTCAGTGGGTCATCTTAGGGGCGGAGTTATACGTCTGTCACTCCCCATAACGTCCGTCACCCCCGATATATCAGGACCCGAGGTGGCGGTGCGTAGTATTCTACGCGCGCCCCTCTTAGACGTCGCGGGGGGAATCAAGCACCGCCTTCCCCCTGCTCGACCAGACGGGCCCCGCAGTGGCGGGCCCCGTCTGACCCGTGTGAGATGGAACACCGGGGTGTTTTTAGTCAGTAAGAGTCTGACACAGCCCTCAAACTCCCAGGGCGGGGGACATCCATGACGATTTTCCATCCCGGAACATCCCGGAAAAAATACGGGCGGGGTTATAGGAGTTGGAGTATACGCTTAGGGGAACTAAAATTAGCATTTTTTACACAAACTTTTTTGATACCTGTCGATCCTGTTTCTTTTACGGATCACAAAATCGGGTAGACTGTATCAGTGACGCAGCCGCACTGGAGTACGTGAAACGTCTAGTGCGTGCTAGAGAGTGCGTAATAAGCACCAGTGCTTGTACTCTACACTACAAGCCCTGAAATAGATAATCAAATAAATAATTGTAGTTCTTTGATTACTTGTATAACTTGTATGTGTGGTGCAGACTGTAAATATAATTTGGTTATTAATAAATAAATAAATAATAATTTGTTTACATATTTTATTCAAACATAAGCTTACTAATATACTAGGTTCGTATCGGCCGTTAATAGCTTGCTCCACAGCCAGGGTCTTATTGGGTTAAAGTATAGATATCCGAGAGATATGCCTTCACTCTATATTTGCTCAAGTTTAAGTGTCGCCACCTTTTCCCCTCTCCTGAAACTCACACATAAACAAAATAAATAGATACGGCACACATGATGATTTTTTGGCACTCAAACAAGAAAATATGCGTAACACTTATGTACTACTTTATTGCACATATGCTCAAAAGGAGCGGGCACTAGAAAGTATAGACACAGTCACTGAATGCACACATCAACTCTAGCATCAACTAGGGAAGAGGGGTTGGTATAAATATTTGATCGATAAAAAAATATATCGATGAAAACCGACTGCAAAAAGAGGTGTTTATGGGACGTATTCTGTATCGTTTATTGAAGTGATAACGTCTTATTAATCGATGAACGCCGCCGGCTGCACGCACGAAAAAACATGTCTCATTGTCACGTTCCGCCTGAGCCGATGACGTTATCACGTAAAATTATCGTCCGTAAACCGACTTTACTGACAACCATTTCTTTTTCTGCTTTTCGATGGGGACTATTAAATAACCAATAAAAACAAATTAAGTAAAAATATAATATTTTCGTTTGCAAATAACATTTAAGTAAATCTATTTCTTCAGTTTCTCTCTGACTTAAAATTAAAACTGTTCAACTATCGCACATAAAACAACAATTCAAATAGGTACTTATTGAATATTATATCTGCCGCTTTCATAATTTAGGTGTTACATTCTTAACCAAAAAATGTAAGGAAATATCAATATGTTATTCCATCACACATTTTGTCACTCGGATATTATGATTATCCATCGGGTTTTGCTCAAACTGGTGAAAAACAGTCGATGAGAAAATATTTGTATCGACAAAGTGTCTAAGAAATTTTGGGACTAGCAACGTCTTTATGAACTTTGAATTCACTTGAAATTTTATGAGGGAAACTAATTATTTTTCCTGCATTTCGCATCTACCCATTTATGTTTAATTTCTGGATCTTTCGGGAAACTGAAATAAAATGTATTAATCCTTGTATATCAGATTCTTAATATCTATGTAATTTCTTATTAGAGATTTCTTATTTTCTTATTAGAGAAACTAAAAATTATCGATATCCATATCCCAGTGCAGCGCACCACTAATGAACCGTTTTGACATGCGTCAGTCATTAGGCAAAGGCTGTCGCATGTCAAAAATATTTCACAACTAGATAATTTGTAAAATACTTAAATATTATAATTAATGCAGTGATTTTTTACATATCGGTGGTAAGACAAGCCACTTGTCCTAAGGTTTATTGTAATTGTGTGATTTTGCAAATAAGGACGGATTCATTCATTTCGTAAAAATACGAAATCACACTACACGTTCCGATGCAAACATATGACTAAACGGTGCTCACTGCCGTCGCGCGTATTTAGGGTCAGTTTGACCAAACAGAGGCGACATGTGCCACGCCTCCAAGCCATATCCCTCGATATCCGTGGGTTAAAGGGTTGAGTATTCATGCCCAGTATTGATTGCAGATTGACCCCGTTGTCTTTAAAGAACCATCATTTCATTTATCTTTCAGTTCAAATCTTTTTTTTTCTTTCATAAGTACACTTAGATGTAGCCAAATTCGAGCGCTTACGGTAATCAGGCGTACGCGTGATCTGCTGTAACTGTGGCCTTGTTCTGTTACTGTCGCGTGTAGCCTGGCTCCTTCTGGTTGATGTCGATGAGCTGGTCTCGGTCTCTGCCAGCATTGCAGCCACAGTTATATCAAATAGTGGTGTTCGACTGTCTTACGCTGCTTGAACCCGCCACATTCATAGACGGCTGTGGTTTCTGTGCTTGACTCACCGAAATGTAAGGCGTTTTACGTCAAAAACTCCATTGGATCAATTGAGGTTTGAGTACTAGAAAAGTCAAAAATCGCCTATTCAAAAAACATGGCCAATATATGAATGGACGTTAGTATAGTTATCGAATTTAGTGTTCAACAATGATTTTTGGTGTTTTATATTCTTGAATATTGGCACATCAAATTGCTATAAATAAAGAACTCAAAGAACTTGACATTACACCAGACTAGACGAAAACAGTTTCATTAAGCCTTTTAATTACATCGCTGGCAATAAGTGATTGATTGATGATTATGATTTTGCTATTAAAAAACTTTAGGCGCTTTTAAATAGCGAACAGTTGTGAATTATTAAGGTTAACTGATATGGTTTTAGTATTACTAGGCATTTAAACAAAGTAATGGCCACCTGAATCAAGGATTTTAAACTGAATATTAATTAACATTTATTAAACTGGGTAATAGTCTCAAAAATGTCATAATAGTTACAAAGTATATTCGAGAACTAATGTTTTTCTTTAAAGGACATTAATTTACAGGTAACCCTGATATTCTATTTACTCGTATAGTTATATAACAATTAACAAGGGAAACACAAAATAAAACAAAAGAGTAAAAATATTTATTCATTTATTAGAGAAAATAATCTTCTATCTATCTAAATATCGCCTCTTTACAAGAACAACGTGATATTTTTTAAACCACAACTTTACAGGAGAGCAATTTTAAACATTTAAGCGTTGATAAGTTCTTAAATATTGATCATTTTAATGTCAGAAAACAATTAAATTTTTGCGGTAATTAATGTGCTTTCTGAAAATAAGCAAAAAATAACTCAGTTCAATATGAAATAAGTTTTGAATATCAAATAAAAAAAAAAAACGTTTCTATGAGATGTCACGTTGCTCTTGTAAAGAGGCGATATGTAAAAGGCAAAAGTGATTGACTGATGTATCAATACACAGGCCAAACCTTTAAGGCTAGAAACCTCTTATGCTGTAGGCATCCACTAAAGAAGGGATTTTTCAAAATTCAACCCCCAAGGGAGTGAAATCTAAATATATAAAAGGGTATGTTTGTTCCGGGTAATCTCTGAAACGGCTGGACCGATTTTGACGGGACTTTCACTGTCAGATAGCTGATGTTATACAGAGTGACATAGGTTACTTTTTGTCTCGGTAATACTTTCCCGTTGGATAATATCCAACATCCACGCGAGCGAAGCCGCGGGCAGCAGCTAGTTAAAAATATTTCGTAAGACTATAATATATCTTAAATGCCTACCTAGATAACTCAATATACATTACAGCGATGCAGCGTTAGTGTTAAAGAGACCGAGCTCACACACTACAGCTGCGAGGAGAACATAGAAACTATGTTCTTGCAAAAGAATTATTTTAAGGAATTGCGGGACCAAATGTAACATGAGATGCCTTTGCAACCTTTGCATAGTTATTCCGCAGTTGATGAAACGCAATGAAAATCAGAGTCCAGTGTTAATAGAAAGTTAATCAAGTGGTAGAAGCTAACAGTCCGTAGATATATTATCAGGGGTCAAAAATATTAGAAAATAATCGCAAAAACACAAACACACTACGCAACGAAGTAACTGCAATAACATTACATTGACATTTGACATAGACTATGACACATTGTTATTGTCACATTGTCATTGTCATTGTTAAACACGTAAGCGCGTTCCGTTTTAAGATTACTATTTGCGTGAAATATAAAAAAAAAACTGTCTTAAACAAAACATATGAAAAAAAAAAATGGAACAAATACCAAAACAGACAGTTTCTTATGAATAAAATTTTCATAATAAGAGAATTTGTCGTCCAAATCACATGTCTACTTTAGTAGTATTCATGGTAAAGAACTTCAATTATTATATTTACCTTTCTCCATGGTCCATTATGGCGGAAATTGACAAATGGTACTTTGAATTCATCTTGCATTACTTATATTTTGAAATAAAAACTGACAAGTACAGAGAGGTTCAAAACTACGTATTAATTCATTATTCAATTTTTATTCTACACTATAGTTACTTTGTATGTGAACATGGAATGTACTTTTTTTTCCATGTCCTTTCCGTAGGAAATGAGACTGAGATTAGAGAAAACACATAATGTGTTTTCTCTAATCTCAGTCTCATTTCCAGTTTATGAAAACAGTTGAATTATTCCATTACTTCACTAGGCTGAGCAGGAAACGAGTATAGCAGACAGTTATAGATTTAACCTTATAGGCCCACTTGCACGTTTAGTTGGGTAAGGCCCACTTGCATGAAAAACTTAACTCAGAGTTAGTTGCTAACACGTAGTTAAATTGACAGTTGCCAATAAATAAATATAGAGTTTGTAAACTTGGAGTTAAGTTATTATCATTTTAACTCTTAATACGCGTTGCGCCACTAAAAAGTAACACCGGGTTAGTAAACCTGATATTTGTGTTTTTTGAGTTGGAACATTGCAGCTCAATCGACAAAACATGAAATAGAATTGCAATGTCTATGCCCTGATAAGTAATCCGACCAAAAATGAAAGAACGAACAATTCACGGAAATTGTATACCTATCTCTTTTACACTACATTACGATACGTAATACTTTGTTGTCTTTGAATTTTATTACATTAAATTTTTTTTTTTTCGTATTGTATGTGGTTTCCATGGAGGTTTAGTTTATTGATTGACAGAAACGTCATATATATGGAAAAATATTTTATAAGTTTTTTATTATTTGTATTTATTAATAAATGAGTTCCTGAATATATTGCCTGCTGATATAGTACCGAATTTTCACTTACTACAACGTCGAACAATATAGAATACAAAACAAGTTATCAGCGGTACCTCATAATGTCAATTTATTTTGACATTACTAACACTAACCCAGAGTTCAGCGACTTAACTCTCCTATATCGGCAGGATAATAAAAGTATAAATATCATATTTCAATATTTAAAAGTTTAACTCTAGGTTTACCTCTAACTCTTGATTGCTCAAGATGAATTATTTTATTTGATAAACTTTAAGTTAGCTGGAACGCGCAATTGGGCCTTAAATGATTATCATCCCGCTATATATTTAAGCAGTCAATCATGCCATAATATAAGAACGGATATTTTATTCAACTTTTAACAAACCAAATAGCGTAAAGGTTCGACCACTGCTTAGAAAACCTAAGTTCGATTCCCAAAAATTGATATTTATTGTGCTTCTTTTTTTACATTTTGTTATATTATTATATCGTTCGTAGCATGTTCACAGAAAAACATAAAGTTTAAGCCTCTTCTATCATCGTTGGTTATAAGTATATATATATATATATATAAATAAATATCTATGGTTAGGTGACTGTTAATGAGAAACCCTCCCTGTGTGTTTGCAATCTAGTTACATTTGCCGAACCTACCGTAGCGCTGTGGTCGAGCCATAAGCTCTTACGTGGCGGCTTTGCCCTTATCAGCCAGCCATGGCGCGATGTGAAGGCGCCAGTAACCACCAGCTTAGTTGTAAGTACTATGTATGTGTTAGACTAAATAGAATAAGTAGTCTTACATCAAACTCTGTAAGCGCGGGTCGTTTATTCTAATAAACTCTTAGTTACACGAGTCCTACAGTTTTATTTGAAGTCATCGCTCCGATCCCGAAATCAAACTGGCGCAGCCGCAGGATTGCTGTAAACGGTTGCCTTCGTGGAAAGTAAAGTGTGAAAAACTGTGAAAAGTGAAAAAGAAGACTAAGGAACTTATTCGCGAGTGGTAGCGTAGAGTAGAGTAGTCGTTACTTAAAATCAGTGAGACGTTCTTGGCAATCCTCAAACCAAATAAATAAGTTAAGATAACGCGTAACGATAACGTGGGTAAGCAGAGATGATAATAATTTATAAGGCGGTTGGACTGTGAGTAACCTTCTACTTCCTTCCTTATTCCTCACACTAATAATACAGTTTTTTTTTTACAGTATGTGTTATTTCATAGAATGTGGAAAACCTATTTAGTTGGTGATTAATAAAATAAATGAATATTATCTTCACGCTATTATAACGGCAAACTTTAACATTTTTCATAAGATTTTCTTTTGAATTTTGATTTTAGTTTGTTAAATTGTGGAATTTGAATTAAACTTTTAATTTTGTTAACTATATATTGTTGCTTATCTTTTTTTGTATTTTTACGATCTTATTTAAAATGAATCAAGGCCAGATTCCTGTATCCGCGAGAACCGTTGTAACCCCGCCGCGTCGGCTCTGATCGAAACATCATTATCTAAGCAGCTCGCTGAATCGTTGATACCCCAAGATGTTTTAAATTTAATTCCTGAATTCGCTAAATTCAGGAATTAAATTGATACTAATTTGCTTAGTTTACTTTTAAGAAAGTGCGAATATGTTATTGAAAAGTATTAAGGGACTACGGATCGAAATGAATTTATAATGCAGGAAATTAAAGGGAAATTAAAGCAGCATCCTTAATTAGTCAGAGGTGATTTTCAAACCTATAGCTATTTTGAAACCCATATTATTGATCCAACATTTTGGTGATCTCAGGCGCGAAGAATGCGTAGCTATCGCGCTGGAAACCCTAAAAATCAAACAAAGTGAGTTATATAAATGTCGGCTCCGTAATTATTTTTTTATTAAAGTGAAAATGAGTAACAATGTGTTTACAGCGTGTTCTCAGTGCCTTGTTCTGATAAATGAAGCTTTAGCTTTCATCCAAAAATAAGCTGGATGTGATGGACAAAGTAAGCATTGTTCAAATATGCTCAACGGCTCTTTCTGAAGATGAACTAGTCCAAGCGAGACCGGCACTATATGAATGTCTGCCGCCAGATAAATTAATAGCTGACTCACTAAAAAGTGAAAAATAAAAAACTTTTTTACAAAAAAAAAACAACCGACTTCAAAAAAAAAACACTACAAAGTGAAAAATAGTGGTTTTTTTTGAAGTCGGTTGTTTTTTTTTTGTAAAAAAGTTTTTTATTTTTCACTTTTTAGTGAGTCAGCTATTAATTTATCTAAGTTACAATAGCCTAATGTCAACTACTCATCACCTTTTACAAAATATTTATTTTCCCGAAGCAGGGACGTTAATTGTTGAGGAGTTCTCCTGGTAAGAACCAAAAGAACTGGAGCTGATGGTGAAGTCACCATTTTACCATATTCATTATGACGAGCATAAATTGCTTAGCAACCACATTAAAGTAATCGAATCGTAACCCGTGAAATACTTATAATTGAGTAGTTCCGGTGGCCACCTCTGGTCTTCATCATCAGTTCCAATTCACCGAATGGTGCTTTCCGAGAGCAAATGCACGAGTTACTATAAAAAATACCCAAATCGCTATAGGCGTGCCTGTAAAATTTGAGGATTTTCCTCGATTTCCATGGGATCCCTTCATCAGATTCTGACTTGGTGACAATGGGACCACCTCGAGAGTATATACCCTTTCTAACAAAAAAAGAACGCTCGAAGTCCCAGCTAGCCCCTACCGTAGACCGAGCGCTAAGATGTTTACACATCAAACAGATGATTTTCCTCTAGAAATTCATTGCAATATTAACATAGTAAGATCGTTGCTTCCTACTAGCTTAATTAAAACTTTAGATAGTAAAGTACTGTGGAGGGACAGGGATCAGAATCAAATAAATCATTATAGCCAAAAATGTAACAATTACCTAAGAAAAATGGATTTCCCTGTTGAATTTAAAGAGTGTAGTAATAAGATGTGTAAGAATGTAAATCACAGGATTATAATTGATAAAATGTACGATAATACTATACAAGCATTATCTAGGGCAGCTGTGTCTACTTATAATAAAAGAGTACGCAGGGGAGGCAGTATAACAGGTTGGAATAAACATGTAAAAGATGCTCATCGGATTGCTGTGCAATCTTTTCTTAAATGGGTGGAACAGGATAAACTTAGTACAGGGCCATACTATGAAGAAATGAATACTACCAAAAAACAATTTAAGAAAAACTTAAAATATTGTCAAAAAAATCAGGATAAAGTTAAAATGGACATATTAGCTACTGAATTTAATAACAAGAACTTTCAGAATTTTTGGAAACAGACTGGTAAACAAAATCTTAAGCTGGGTATTCCAATCAGTGTGGATAATGAAGTAGAGCCAGAGTCAATAGCTAATTTATTTATGAATAATTTTAAGGTGCAGTCACCGCTTCCGGCTAAACTGGGGATGTTTGATATTGAGAGCCACATGTGTGACACTGACCAAATAGTTATTACAGCGAAAGACATTCGTGAGTGATCAAAGTCATGACAAGAGGTAAATCACCTGGACATGATGGCATCAGTATTGAACATCTCAGGTTTGCTGGACCACATTTATCTAGAATTCTTTCTATGCTTTTTAGTTTCTGAATCAACCATTCCTATTTACCAAAAAACCTAATGAAAACTATAGTTGTCCCAATAGTAAAAAATAGAACTAGTGATAGTTCTGATAGTAACAACTACGGACCCATCTCGTTAGCTACAACAACTGCCAAAGTTCTTGATAGTCTGTTTGAGCGACAGTTAAAAAAACATCTAAAATTGCATGACGCCCAGTTCACTTTCCAGGCTGGGTGGTCCACTGAGAGTGCAATCCTGTCGCTCAAGCATACTGTCAGGTATTATACCGACAGAGATACGCCTGTGTATGCTGCCTTCCTTGACCTCTCCAAGGCCTTTGACCTTGTTCAATATAATATACTGTGGGAAAAACTGTACAAAACTGGGTTCCCAAGTGCGTTAATTGGTTTGTTTAAGTTTTGGTACAGCAACCAAACCAATCAAGTCAGATGTTCGGATGTGTACAAGCTGGAGTGCGGGGTGAGACAGGGGGACTGACCTCACCTGCGCTCTTCAACCTGTACATAAACGAACTTTTTGAAAAGCTGACTGACACACAAGTTGGTTGCTATATAAATGGCCAGTGTGTGAACAGCCTAAGTTATGCAGATGATATGGCTTTACTAAGCCCCTCAATAAATGCTTTAAGAATATTGCTGACAACCTGTGAAACTTATGCTGACTCGCACGGTCTTCTATATTACACGAAAAAGAGTGAACTCGTGGTGTTTAGAGATAAATGTAAGTTACCCAATGTTGTTCCTCTAGTGTTTCTGAGGGGTAAGGCGCTCACCAGGGCGTCACATTTTAGATATTGAGGACATATTATGACTGATGATCTGAATAATGATACTGACATGGAGAGAGAGAGAAGGTCATTGATAAATGATAAATGATAAATGATTTTATTTCTGTAAGTAGGTTTGTACAAACACTTTTACACTTCAATCATATTTTTAAACTAGATGAGGTCGGCGTTTCCTATCTGACTACTCTGAGAAGAAAGGCCGAAACAAACTCAGAGGTCACAGTCTCTTTTAAAGTCCAGACATAATCTTGGTCAGATCATGTGAAGACCATGTAGATTGGTATCTGAAATGGTCTTTTGAGGAAAGAACCACACAGATTGAGTGGACCTGTTCAGTGAGTGCACGCATTTGTCAGTAATCGTGCAGCTCAACTTAGGAAGTCAGGATTTAAGGAGCTCAACGATTCGACGAACAATACCAAAGAAAGGACATTTGGGTAGGCCACATAAATTACTCAATCTGTCAGATCATGATTAAAATTAACTGCGAAAAAAAAAGCAATGACTCACTTAATCCTCACATTCACAATAATTAAAATAACATAATACTTTACAAGTAAATACTCATGTCATTGTGTATATAAAATTCAACAACGTCAATGTGTATATAAAAAATCGGATATAATGTTTGAGAACCATGTAGATTGGTGTCTGAAATGGTCTTCTGAGGAAAGAACCACACAGATTAAGTGGACCTGTCCTGTCAGTGCACGCATTTCTCAGTAACCGTGCAGCTCAACTCAGAACTTAAGGAGCTCAACCATTCAACGACCAATACCAAAGAAAGGACATTTGGGTAGGCCGCATAAACTACTTAAACTGCCAGATCAAGAATATAACTGAAACAATGACCCACATAGTCCTCATATTCTCAATAATGAAAATAATATAATACTTTTTACAGTAAATATTCATGTCTAAAATAGCTAGCAAATTAAAATTAACATTCACAGTGTAAATTTATTGGAGCAGCTCAATCCCAAGCCTTTTTGTCCTCAATATAGTCTTTCACAGTATAATAGGCTTTCTGGCATAGTTTCCGTTTTATAAAAGATTTGAATTTATTAAAGCTTAGATCTTGAATGTGGCTAGGAAGTTTATTATAAAAACGTATACATTGGCATCTAAACGAGCCACCTATTTTCTTTAGCCTGGTTGTAGGAACAATAAATTTGTGTTTGTTTCTAGTATTTATATTGTGGATATCACTGTATTTTTTAAACAGATTAATATTTTTATGTGCATACAAAAGATTGTCATAAATATACTGAGAAGACACAGTAATTATATTAATCTCTTTAAATTTATCTCTAAGGGGGTGTCTGGGACTTAATCTATAGATTGAACGAATTGCCCTTTTTGTAAAACAAAAACTGTCTGGATATCGGCGGCATTTCCCCACAACAGAATACCGTACGACATCACACTATGAAAATAACTAAAGTATACTAAATGGGCTGTCTCTAAATCAGTTAAACCACGAATTTTTCTAACGGCGTATGCTGCAGAGCTAAGCTTTTTTGACAATTTATCTATGTGGGGGCCCCATCGAAGCTTGGTATCCAAAGTTATGCCTAAGAAACTTGTGGTATTTTCGGGTTTCAGCACTTCACCCTTTATGAGAACACTAGTTTCTACTTGTCTAACATGAGGTATCGTAAACTTAATACATTTAGTTTTTTTTTCGTTAAGAAGTAGGTTATTAATATTAAACCAGTTAACTACTATTGCAAGGGCACTATTTATATTGTCAGTAATCAGCTGCTGACGTTTTAGTTTAAATAAAAGTGAAGTGTCGTCTGCAAATAACACTATATCATGTTATGAGGTAAGGCAAGTCATTTATATAAATAAGAAATAAAAATGGCCCAAGAATTGAGCCCTGGGGGACCCCCATTCTTACTACCGATCTGGGTGATCTTTTTCCATTAACATCAACTCTCTGAATCCTATCACTTAAGTAAGAAGTAAGAAGATCCAGAGAGGCATTTCGGATTCCGTAGTGGTGCAGTTTCCTGATCAATGTTTCATGAAGAACACAATCGAATGCATTGGACAAATCGCAAAAGATTCCCAAAGCATCGCATTTGTCCTCCCATGCATCATAAACATGTCCTAAAAGTTCCACTCCGGCATCAGTAGTCGAACAACCCCTCGTAAAACCGAACTGTTTGTTATGCAGTAATTTGTGTTTATTAAAAAATCCTTGCATTTGATTCAAAATAAGTTTTTCAAAAATTTTACTAAAGGTAGTATAGTACTGAAATAGGTCTATAATTAGTAGTGTCTGATGTACTACCCGATTTAAATAACGGTATATAATGGCGTGTGGTTATCTTTAGTGAAAGACGTTAAATAATACGGAAAACAGTTTATTGTCTGCACATTCACAAATTTTGGCGGGAGCGAGCGAGAGCCGCGGAAGGACGAAAACGTTACGTGCGCTTGTCGGAGCGGGCGCGCGACTGGTTCGCAGGCGCGAGGGCCGCCGCACACTGGTCCCAAATGATAAAAAAGGGGACATTAAGAAATTTTTGACAAAAGGTCAACCGATTCAGCTTATTTTTTTTTTTGTAGACAGCTGATGCAATTACAAATCACTTTTGTACATTGAGTTTTTGCCAAAAAAGCCGTATTTTCAGAGAAAAAAAATATTCAAATATTTTTTGTATGAAAAAATCCTAATTTTGTCTTTATCTTCCAAGATTCAAACGTATTCAAAATAAAACTTAGCGCAGCTTGTAGAGGGGCTAATTGCTCACTACTTTGTCATAGACACTCTTCTGCGATTTTGTGCTCCTTTTGAGTTACAGGCACTTTAAATATTTTTTGTATGAAAAAATCCTAATTTTGTCTTTATCTTCCAAGATTCAAACGTATTCAAAATAAAACTTAGCGCAGCTTGTAGAGGGGTTAATTGTTCATCACTTTGCCATAGACACTCAATTGCGATTTTGTGCTCCTTTTCAGTTACAGGCACTTTAAATTTTTCGTTGTCGGATGAGCTTTACTAGTTTTTTGTAGACAGCTGATACAATTGTATCAGCTGACAAGTAACTTTTAAAGATGTATTTTTTGTTAAATAAGCCGTATTTTCAGAGTTAAAAAATTAATTCAGGCGGATTAGAAATAATCTTGTTAAAGATAGACTAAGATGTAATAACATTTTCTTCATTAATAAGTAACTCTTTTAAATGTCTTTCTATTAAAAAAAGTCTTATTTTAAATATATCAAATAAACAACTTGGATATCTCAAAACGTGTACAGACATGTTCAGGTACAGGTAATTTATTGTGTGACTCATATTCAGATTATAAGCATTTTTTGGTAATGAGTCATTGCTTAATTAGCCGATTACTTACAATTTGGGCTATATTTGGTCATCTAACGCTAGTGAATGCGTCGGAAACGCTGAATGATAAAAAGGTATAAATTGCAATTAAAACTTTTCCTTCGTACTTTAACGGGCTTAGGACCGTCAAAATACAAACCTATATAATAATATAGGTATTGTATTAAGGCGTACTTAAAAAATTTGAACTACCTGTAACCCTAACGCTTAATTTATCTTTACATGCATGTTTTGTTTATTTATTTATTTTATACTTTATCACTTAATATGTATTTGATTTAGGGCAGGGATCTTGGCGTGCTTATCTGTTTTGGTCACTTTCTTCAATAATAAACGGCACTTGCACTATTAACAGTCTTTTAATTATAGTTCCACAACAAAACACACGCTTTTACAATTATTTTCACAGGTTAATTCACAGAGCAATGTTCGTGCGATCAAGATTCAATGTCAAGTCATTGTCACAATAAAATATCAGGGTATAATAAAAATAAACAATATTGTTCTACCCTACTTTGTCCTAATAAGTCATATGAAATGTAAATACAACTTTTTATTTGACTACCCCAACAGTGGGTAGTCTTTGTTTACAAATGTAATACTTTGCTAGGGCTGTCGTCAACATAATATGAATAAATAAATAAATAAAACAAACACAAAAAATAAAACAAAGCGCATTTTTTTTCAGTACCTGTAAACTTAATAACTAAAATAAACTATTATTTTACAAATTTAAATAAACTAGAACATAAATTAATTTTTAAGCGCATTTTTTCTCAGTACCTATAAACTTAATAACTTAAATAAACTAGATTACAAACTTACAAACTTAAATAAACTAACATGAACGTGCGTATGTTACAATGTGAATTATGCTAGCGGATCTTGTGGGGGATTATTCTCAATGTCGACGTATACTTCTTCCTCATCAGCAACTTCTAAATCGAGTTCATTGGGTGAAACGTCATCCTTTAGAAGATTTTCGGCTTCTTCAAACCTCTGCTGCTTTTGAATTTTGGTGAACTTCGGTCTTATGTTCGTAATGTACGGATCGGAGCTGATAAGTAACTGGTGTAAAATATCTTCATTTGTTTGCATTCTGCCTATCTTTCTAGTATGCTTTTCTCTGATTGAACGAAAATCTTTGTTTCTTGCTTCTGAGGCTTCTTCGGACATCATACCAATTGGAATAAAATAAAAATGCTGGCAAATATCTGCACCATGCACTAAAAGTTTATGTACACTCGAAGGCATGTAATACCACGAGTACTCGCTGACATAAAGTTCTGCTGTTTCTCTGCAATAAATTCTAAATTTTTCAATATCTACATTTCTCCCAGAAGATATTGCCTGCAAAATTACAGCAAATCTCTTAATCAAATTAGCATTAACTCCTGTTATCTCAGCTGACCTTTCGTAATCATTGAAAAACCGTCGAGCTGTATTGCCATCGTTTGTTGTCCCAAAGCCTTGTTTGACGATATCAATCATTAAGCCAGTTACAACAAAAAACTCATGCTGCGTTAACTCTTTTCTTGATTTTCGGAGCAGTTTGTCCTCACCCCGAGCCGCCCATGTTTTGAAATCTAAGTTGTAAGATATGTGCAAAATACATTCCATGCATCGCAACCACATGTGAAGTGAAGATAAACCATATTTGTACATATCATGGTTTTCTGGTTTGTTAAAAACGAGGTTCAAGTTGTTCATATCTTTCGGATTTGTTAAGCAAATGTTGCAATTGGCTGCAGACTGTGTCTGTGAAAGTGCCGTGCATACTTTGCCGTCGATCATCGTCATATGCAATTCATGAAATACTTCAAATTCGCCATCAAATAACTTTGTTGGTAGAAGGTTCTGAATTTCTTCTTGTAATGTTGCTTCTACTTGCTGAATATATTCTTTTGTTTCTTGTTTGAATTCGAACATAATTGGTCTGCAATAGTTTGTTGAAGAAGGGCGCGGATTTTCCCATACTATCACATCGTTGTCACTCATAAGGCGAAGTGGCACAAAACTAACCATAAATACAGAAGATTCTGAAAATATGTCACCAGTTGGTTTTTGTTTGTAACAACTTTGTGAAGAAGCTCCGTCACAGCCCCATTTACTAACTAGCTTCAAAACACCACCATTAATATTTGAACCAGTCACTTTCAAAATCTTTTCGGCAGTTAAATCTAGAACTGCCTGTAACTTAATTTTAGCTCCTGACTCCGATATCACAATATCTTCTTTTGCTGGATAGCATTCTTTCTTCTTCAACAGTAACTTCTGGTAAGATGGAAAAGCCGCTGTGCCATTTGTACTTAAAATGGACCTCAAAGTTAGATATTGCCATTTTGATAAACTCAATGCTGTGGCAAGAGCTAAGGTGTCTTCCTCGGAAATCGATTTATCAGAAGCTTTATATAAAAAGTCACTTACTTCTTGCACCTTTTCTGGCTTATTTGAGAGGCACCTAATAACTTTAGAACAAACAGTGCGCCCGTTTTCATTAAGTTTAGCAATAAGAGCATAGAACAGCTCTTCTTCGGAATGCTCCAAAAGAGACAAAGAACGTCTTTTCTTCTGCTTATTTGTTAAATCTTCAAATGGTCGTTTATTTCTAGTTCTGGGAGTATTTGTGGTAGCTTCTGATGTAGATGCACCCGCTTCCTCTTCGTACGATAAATTATGCTCTTCTACGTCTACTGAAATGTCCTCTATGGTATATTCTGGATCAAACAACATAGGAAAATTCACAGAAGTTAAAGTTGGCCACAAAATTTTAGACTCCAACCACTCCTTGTTTTTAACACCAAATCTTTCGTTTCTACCTGAATTGTCCCATCTTCTAGCTAGGTTTGACGTATAATTTTGGCAAAACTTTTTGATAATACTGAGCTCTTCATTTGGAATTTCACTTGAAATACGATTTATAATGGTTTGACACAGTAAATCACTATTTTTAAGGCACCCACTATTACTCAAAAAAGAAAAAATGTCTAAATTAGTCACAAATGTAGTCATTTTGATACAAAAATGTTACAGGCAAATAAATAAAAGTTACAATGTGGTGATAGTTGATAAAAAATTGTGTTGTTTTTACGAGCACAAGACGCGTAATGAACAAAAACGGGTTCCGCTTGCCCTTATACTATTGATATATGACTCATTACCCAACTATCCCGTTACTTAATGGGGTAGTTAGATAATGGCTCATTACCTAACTACCTCATTACTTAATGGGGTAGTTAGATAATGAGCCAAATATTCTTGCAATTTGGATGAGTCACGAGAAAATAAAACATACTAAGATGTGCTCCTACATAAATACCGCAAAACTACAAAGGGAATTTTTAATTGCAATTTATATACCTATTCATCATTCAGCGTTTTCGACGCGTTCGACTAGATGACCAAATAGAGCCGAAATCGTCACTTATAGGGTAATTAAGCAATGACTCTATACAAAAAAAAAATTACATACGAGTCACACAATAACTTACCTGTACATAAACATGTCTGAACACGTTTTGAGATTTCCTTGTTTGTTTATTTGATACTGATAATTTCATATATTTGTAAGAGTTACTCTACAAGCTGCGCTAAGTTTTATTTTGAATACGTTTGAATCTTGGAAGATAAAGACAAAATTAGGATTTCTTTCATACAAAAAATATTTCAATATTTTTTTTCTCTGAAAATACGGCTTATTTGGCAAAAACTCAATCTATAAAAGTGATTTGTAATTGCATCAGCTGTCTACAAAAAAAAAATCAGCCGAATCCGTTGACCTTCTGTCAAAAATTTCTTAATGTCCACTTTTTTATCATTCGGGACCAGTGTGCGCCGCCGACGACGCGCGAGCAGGACGCATGCGCGGCGCTTGGCCGTTGCCTATTTAACCCAGCGATAGCGCACCGTACCGTGCGTCAACCCGAAAATGCGTGTGATAGTCTCCCCCTCTAACCCTAACGAACCTCCTCGCGTATGGGTTAGCTTTTACGAGGCCTCCCCCTCTTGCGTTTCTCCTGTACTGGAGCTTGGATGCGACCAACGAAGGGAGTCAGTACAGAGGCATGGTACTTACCTATCGCCGTACCGTCGCTGAGGCGCTCGAGGATGTATGTAGTGCGATAAGTGCACGGATTTATTAATTACACAATGTGTTGGAGCGTGGAAGTCTGGCATCGTTCAAAACAGGTGTTTTTGTAAAAGTAAATAGATCTATAGATATTATACCATGCGTCTGTCTCATTTTATTTGTCAGTTTGTTTATGTTTTGTTATGCAGTTTTATTTAATACTATACTAATTAATTAAATATCCGTTATTATTATTCTCTTACAATCATTTATTTTATGTACATAAGTATACATATATACACACATTGCAGTACAAAACTGATTTACATCCGTCACCTCACCACACTTCAGGTTCAGTTGAAAACCAGCGTCAGGCACTAGTTGTCTGACATTTTTGCTGAACTGGACCTATTTAGTGCAGCCGCGAGGCACACTTTCCTACTAATTTCTCACTATACACTTTACACTTTTTATTTTGTTTGTTTTATTATATGTTGTGTTGTGTGCCTTGTAGTTTGTGCTAAATAAATTCATTTTCTTTCTTTCTTTCTTTCTTTCTAGTGGGGCTGACCACAGCCTGGACTTTGTATGGTCCGTCACGGCGAGGAATAAACTTTGACGTCTGCCCTCTGCCGGTGTCATTAGCCCCTTGGGTTTTTAGTAGTACTAGGTCACCAACCTTATAATCTGGAGCTGGTCGACGATGTTCATCGAAGTACTTTTTATGTGCCGCTTGGGCACTCTCATAGATGTCTCGAGCGTCCAAGAGTACCGAAGAAATCTTCTTAAGATAATTAGTGATGTCACCTACATAATTATCATTTTCGATTATGGTGCGCATCTCTGATATCACATCTGCTGGCGCGCGCATGTCTCGCGCGAAGTTCAAATAGGCGGGCGAGTAGCCCGTTCCTGATGTGACTGCCGAGTTCATGGCGAAGCGGACCGCGGGTAGGTGGATATCCCAAGTATCGTGGTCTTTACCCACCAGAATCGCCAGCTGCGGCTTGAGGTCCCGGTTTTTTCGTTCCACCGGGTTCGCCTCGGGGTGGTAGAATGAGGTGAGTGATTGGGTAATCCCCATCGCGTGGCAGGTCTGCTGCATAACCTCACTTATAAATTGAACACCATTGTCACTAACGAGGTGCCTGTGGACTCCAAACCGTAAGTATACTTCTGATACAAGTACCTTTGCACATTCCTCACTGTTAGCTGAAGCAAGGGCAAATAGCTCCACCCAGCGCGTGCAGGTGTCCTCGACTATCAGGATCCATTTGTGTCCTTTCGCTGTTTTAGGTAGAGGGCCGAACAAGTCCACGGCTAACACCTCAAATCGGCGTGTAGAAGCGGGCATCTGCAACAACCCAGCCGGTTTCCTCTTGTCTGCCTTATAACGCTGGCAAGGTACACAATTTCTAACGTACTGCGTAACGTATTAACGCATTCCCGGCCAGTAGTACTTACCGACTAAGCGTTGCAGCGTACGTTCCGCGCCCATGTGACCAGCGGTGGGTGCATCATGGTATTCGGCCAGTACTTTAGCGCGTTCCTGTTCTGGGACCACCAGACTGGCGTCATCGTGTTCCTCGTTCTCAGGGCAATATCTGTACAATACGCCTTCGGTGAGCACATAACCTTTGTTTGCCCATACCCTCCCCCTAGAGGGATCGTCGGATTCCAAAGCCTCGACGATCTTACTTACCTCTGGGTCCTTAATTTGATTCTCGCATAGGTCCTTCAGACTGCGAGAGGGCACGTCGACCGCAGCGCAGCACAGGTCACAATCGACGTGTTCGGCACATGCCGGGCGCGACAGTGTCGGCTATAACATTGGCCTTACCTGGTGTGTATTCTATTCTCAGGTTATATTCTTGAAGGCTCAGGGCCCACCTCGCTAAGCGACAGCTCGGAGACTTCATACTCATCAGCCACCTAAGCGGCTGATGGTCTGACTTGATCACGACTGCGGCGCCATCTATATACCCCCTGAACTTAGAGACTGCCCAGACGACGGCAAGAGCCTCCCTCTCCGTCGTGCTGTAGTTTCTTTCAGCTGCGGTCAAGAGTCGACTGGCGTATTCTATTGGGCGCTCGTCAGTCCCCTCCCCCTGGAGGAGAACCGCCCCAAGAGCATACCCACTGCTATCGGTTCTGAGGATGAAGGGTAACGTCGCGTCAGCCTGACGCAGGATCGGCGCCGATACTAGCAGTTGCTTGATCTTCTCGAAAGCTGCCAGTTGCTCCGGGCCCCATTTCCATATACTTGCCTTTTTCAGCAGCACCGTCAATGGTTTGGGCGGCCTCTGCGTAGTCAGGGACAAAACGCCTGAACCAGCTGGACGTCTGCAGGAAACATTTCAAGTGTTTTATGTTCCGGGGCGTCAGTATGTCCGCAATTGCTGCGGTCTTCCCTGGATTGACGTGAATACCACCTGGTACGATAATGTGCCCTAAGAACTTCACGGATCCCCTCGCGAAGTGACTTTTCTCGCGGTTTACTCGTAGTTTGAACAAGGCGAGTCGATCGAACACGGAGGTGAGGTCGGCGAGGTGCTTCTCGAAGGTCTCATCGGACATTATCAGCAAGTCATCTAAATATGCTAGAAGAGTGGTACCTGGCAAGTTGGACTTGAATCTGTCAATCAGCCTCTGGAACGTAGCGCCTGAGTTGCGCAAACCCATCGGCATGCGTTTAAATCTATAAGTGCCGAGCGGTGTTGTAAACGCTGTCTTGTCCCTATCTTTAGGGTCGACGTTCAGTTGAAAGTAGCCAGCTCGCAGGTCGAGGGTAGTCATGTACTTAGCGGTTTTAGCGTCGTGAAGAATGTCCTCGATCCTTGGGAGGGGGTATCGGTCAAGCTCGGTGACAGAATTGAGCTTGCGGTAGTCCACACACAGTCTGAAGCTGCCATCCTTCTTCTTCACAAGTACGACATTCGATGCCCACGATGACTCGCATTCTTCAATGACGTCGGAGTTGACAAGTTTATGCAGCTCTTTCTCGAGTGCCTCTCTCTTAGGCGGCGACAATCTATAGGGGGGAGAAGTCAAAGGTTCCTGTGCCTCGCTTACCTTAATCTTATGAACGGCGAAGTCTGTAGGAGGTCCAGCCGGAGCGAACTGAGCGACTCTGCCTTGCAGGAACTCTTTGAGTGCAGCCCTGTGCTCCGGTGACAAGCTCGTACCTTCATCTTGGCGCAGTGATACATCACAGGCCTCGGCTTGCATAACAGCCGCGCTGTTCAGCACATAAGATTGCAAAAACGGGAACCGGTCTCCTGGACTATCTGCAAAATGCCATGACTCCTGGGCTATGTCTAAGACAATAGCCGCGTTAGCGATAAAATCGCGACCTAAAAGTGTTCTGGTGTCATCACCAGGAAATACCATAAACTCGGTGTCGACTCTTCGACTATCTAGGGTGATAGGTACAGTAGCGGTCTTCACCATTTTCCTATGACACGAGCCATCGGCGAGTCCAATATAACGCTCCGTTTCTTGGAATTGAACGCCGTTATTCACTAACAACGAATACAGTAATGGGCTAGCAACACTGTGCGTAGCCCCGGTATCGACTATCGCTACTCCTTCCTTATCTGCTATACTTATTGTTATCAAAGGATGTGACGTCATCACGAAGAAATCACCTTTTACGACATTAAAATCGGATGGTTTGGCGGGTGCGGGTTTAATCGAACAAGTCTCACACTTTGATTTGACTACACCTGGCTGGCCGCAGCCATAACAACGTATCGGATTGCTACCTTTACTATCGCTGGTGCCTACTTTGTTGCTTTTATTGTCACTATCGACTTTGTTGGCCTTACGACATTCGTTAGCCGCGTGACCGAAAGCTTTGCAAAACGAACATCTAATACGATTGCGTTTCGGGGTTTCGTTCGAGTTAGAGGTAAGTTTGGAACCTATGGTTGCGCTCGGACTCGTAGTACCGCAGTCGGGAGCGGTAGGTATATTCGGGTTATTCGCGGAAACGATCGAGTTTTTTAATTCCGTTATCGAATCTTCCACGAGTCTCGCTTTCTCTAACAATTGGTCAATATCGCTAATAGTGTCTCGCGATAAACGTTTACGTATTCGACGATGTAATAAGCCGTACACAATATCCACTATCATCACGCTTGGCACAACATAGGGTAATTGAACTAATAAAGATCGTACCTTTGATATAAAAACTTCGGCGCGTTCACACTCACTTTGTTCACACGTGAATACCTCGCGCAGTATCCTGTAGGCGGGCTTTTGCACGCCGTAGGCAGCGCGCAGGCGCGCGAGCGCGTCCGGCCACGAGACAACGCAGGCCCGCGCGCCGCGCTACCACACCGCCGCGTCACCGCTCAGCAACATGGAAAGGCCGCGTAGCGCGTGGTCATCGGTCACATCGGCGCACTCCTTGTAAACCTCCACGGCGTCGATGAACGCCTCCAGTACCTCGGTGTCGCGTGACTGCCCGTCGAACAGTGCACCTTGAAAAGTTACCGCCAGAGGTCACGGGCGCGTTCGCCGTGGGCGAAGCCGCCGGTGTCGCGACTGGATTCCACTGGTTGCCGTGATGTAGGGATCGTAGAGTTTCCACTAGCGTGCGGTTGGTCTCCGCCTGCATCCTGGCGAACGAATCCATCATGGTGGACAGCAGCCGTTCGGTGTTAAGCGCTGCGGCGGGGGCGCCGGTGTGGGGCCCGCCGAGCGTGTGGTCGAGGGCGGCAGCCCCCAGGGGGGCGTGCATCTCCTCGGCCGCGTGGGTTGGGTCGCGTGCATGGGTGGTCGCGGCCCCGGCACAGGTGCGCGGATCCACATCTACCACTGAATCGCAGTCCGAGTCGGAGTAACCGTCGCTTCCTTGTTCTTCCGCCTTGCTGTCGATAGCTGCTCGGGTTGCCCGTGTCGTTCGTGGCATGATAATGTCTCTGTAGTCACTGAGTAGGTAATAACCACACTTCACTGGGTTCGTTTTGCCGCTGTTAACACTAACATGGCCGTGAGTTGGGCGTCACTATAATGGCGTGTGGTTATCTTTAGTGAAAGACGTTAAATAATACGGAAAACAGTTTATTGTCTGCACATTCACAAATTTTGGCGGGAGCGAGCGAGAGCCGCGGAAGGACGAAAACGTTACGTGCGCTTGTCGGAGCGGGCGCGCGACTGTTTCGCAGGCGCGAGGGCCGCCGCCGACGACGCGCGAGCAGGACGCATGCGCGGCGCTTGGCCGTTGCCTATTTAACCCTGCGATAGCGCACCGTACCGTGCGTCAACCCGAAAATGCGTGTGATAGGTATTATTTTACTATTTTTCATAAGATCAGGAAACTCACCACGGTCAATACAATTATTAAAAATAACAGCTAAAGTAGGTGCTACAATGTTTATTATCGACTTAGCAACGTCTACAGAATTACCCCATAGATCTGCGGTCTTTTTAACATTTAATGTGTGAAAGGTTTTAATTATATCTTTGCAGGTGACATATTGGAAATGAAATTCAGAATCACAAACAGGAACGTTTTCCTTAAGTAAAGACTCTGCAGCAGTGGGTGATGAGTTTAGAGATTTAGTAGTGGATACGGGAACATCTGCAAAGAAATTTTTAAAGGCTGCGACGACTTGTGAATCTGAATTAATTATATTGACACCAATATCAAACCTGTAGTTACTACATCGGTTGCATGACCTTCCCGTTTCGCTGTTAATGATACTCCATGTCATTTTAATTACTTTACTACTATTTTTAATTTTTTTACTCAAATAACGTGACTTGGCCATACTACAAACTTTTTTAAACAATTTAGAATAATTCTTAACATACAAATTAAATTCAGCAGTGTTTATACAAGTCCGTTCATCATATATTTCATAAAGTCGTTTTCTACTTTTATGTATACCAATGGTGGCCCAGCCACTGAAGGAAGCGTTACTATTCACCGAGAAAGTCTTTGGAATGACTGTGTTATCAAATTGTGTGCAATACGTATTAATAAAATCATTATATTGTTCATTAGGGTCATCATTAGTCGACAAAAATGGTAATTTACTTAAAAGTTTAGTTTTAAATGTTTCCAGGCGATTACTAGTTTTTGGGTTAGGTAGGTAGTATTGCCAATCCGGTGCAACGTGCTGGCCCGCAGGTTTGCACGTTGTACTAGAGAAGTAAAGGTGCTACTTTTTAAGGCCTATTGCCAGTCCATTAGCACGTGCAGCTTGTGGGTCAAGTATACCCGGAGAACCTATGATATCCTCCGTGTGCAATATAATAATGCATTCAGAGTGCTGTTGCGGCTGTCCCGGTTCTGTAGTGCATCAAGCATGTTGACTGAGGCTCGTACGGACGATTATTTCGCAATCCTGCGCAAGAGAGCTGCCTCCCTTATGCAGAGGAGCTGTGGCAGTAGTAATGGCATTCTGAGGGCAATATACAGACTGGTGGGGATAATACGACATTAATTGAAACCACATACTGGGTCTCGCGTTAGTGGTACGTATATCAAAAATTATCAAATTATAATCAACGGTATAGCCGCAGGTTTTTTTTTTTAGTTTAACCATTTTAACACATGATGTGAATAGATTACGATTTCGCCACTCAAGTTCATCAGGTCATTCACATCAAAACAATTTAATTTACCTACATGCGTAAAACTCAACCAAATACAATGTGCGGCTCGCTACTCAAAAATAATACAATATTGTATTGTATTGCTGATTGTATTTAGACCTAATAACCATAACGATAAAATTCCTATTATCCCAAGCAAACAAAGTTTGCTCAAGCGCACTTAAGTATCGTAACCTGAGAAGATAGCTACGTTGTCAATTCGATATTTTTGTCTAAAGAAAGTAAGCGTAGGCAAAAATAGTTCGTAATTCCTTGCGCATTCGGAAGATTTATTGTGCAAGAAAAGGAAAGAAATACATCTAGGATTTTTTGCTAGACTTTGTTCCGCGCGCCATTTTTTTTTAGATTATTTTTACCAACATGAATGAAACTTTACGCACACAAGGGACCGCCAAATAAACGGTGCCTACTACACACACTATTTATTTACACTCCACGTAAGTGTAGTGGCTACAGGTCAGATGAGGTTAGTAAACAATATTATAAAGGCTGTTGTGTTTAATTTAGATTATTTTCGCATTTAGTTTGTTTGAAAAAATTAGATTTTTGAATTTTGGTGTAATACCGAATTTGATCATTATAAAGTGTTTTGATTAACTAGTGGGGATCGTATTTTCATTTAATGTCGTTATGTCGTAACCAGTCTGTATGAAAGTATTGATAGTCCAATCCGAAGGCACTGGGGGTCTTTGCATGTAATGTAACCGCTGGTGCTTTCGCATTGGATTTGTTTTTGTTTAATGTTTATGTAATATTATATTGTTTCTAAGTATTGCTTTTACTGTAACATGTGATCTCATGATAGTGTGATAATTATACTAATAGTTGTAAACTTATATCCCACTCTAAATGTAACTCTTAACTCTATGGATACTTTTTTTTTTTTTGGGTGGGATATCATCAAATGCCCTCTCCCGCTCTGGGCGGAGCGGAAGGGCGTGTCAGACTCTTACTGACTAAAATCCACCCGTGTTCCTTCAGTTGCCTGTGCGCCAGGGCCACGGTAACTCTTTCGAACAATCCGCGACCCTGGCAGGCATCGGCCCTATCGGACCCCGTCAATTATGCTGACATTTCTTTGAGGCGCGCGTGGATCACAACGCGCCATCGACCCGGGTCTGGGCCTTACCGGACGGCGAGCTGCCCATTGCTCGCCGTCCGCAGGCCCGCGCCTACGGTGGCCGGGAGTCGTCTATCGACTCCCGACGCCTACGGTGTTTCTTCCTGCGGCGACTAGGGGCGTGAGGGCGCAATGATTGCCTCTCCCTCACGCGCTCCGCCTCCTCCTTCGCGAGCATTAAACTCTATGGATACTTATCTGAATTAAATGAAAATTATTATTATCTCCTTTATTTCATTATAGACATATAAATTATATTTATAAATATTAGAATATAAAAATATAAAAACATTTAAAAATACAAAAAATTGTAGCCCACCGGTATCGGAAAAGGGTCCAAGCTCAGAGACAGGGCTCCAGAGAGAGGAACCTCCTAACAATGCGAGCCGTGTCCAGAAGTACCGCCTTCTGAATCAAGCCCTTGATCTTCATCCCTTGATTCTGACTAACTGACCGAGTCTTTGACAATTCAAAAGTGCCTGTAAATGGTTTAATTGAAATAAATGCTTTGAGTTTGATCCAGCTGCTCAACGAGAGCCTCCTCAGGTGTTGGTCGAGGCTTTTCGCTATTAAGCCATTGGCTGTAACGACTATCGGCACAATGATCGCTGAGTCCACGTCCCACATGTCGCCAACCTCGCGAGCTAAGTTAAAATACTTGATTTGTTTATCTTTCTCGGCTTTAACGAGGTTCCCGTCATGCGGAATCGTTATGTCAACGATCATTGCGCGCCGCTCTCTTCGATCCACCACCACTATATCAGGCTTATTGGCAACAATATCCTGTCAGTGATGATGGATCTGTTATACCTTGACATTGACAGTAAAATGGCTGACCGCCATATAGACTTACCTGGTCAGCATTTATTAAGATAGAAGGCAGATTCATTGGATGGGCAGCCCAGTTCGGTCTGAGTCTCGGTACGGGTCGGAAGTCCTAAATAACTCTGTATTAATAATCTTACCAATTCCTGTACTAAGTTCAATATATTAATAAACTCTGTTTCCAGTTAATTAATAATTGTTTTTTTTAAAAACAAGATTCCGAACTCTCGTATAATATTTGGTGGCAGCGGTGGGATACGAAAATCCCCTACCCGAATACGTCTCTGAAATAAAATACTAAACCTGAAAGTGCCAGTGAAACCAAGTGCTCTACCTAAGTGTCTTCAAGTGCTGAAAGTGTTTAACTAAACCTAACCTTTATTATTATTATTATTATTATTATTAAACCAATACTGTGTCGTGTAAGTGCAATAAATCATAGTGCCTAATCGACAGTCGAGATCGAGAGTCTTGTGTGTTGCACCCTGCAACCGAGACCGGATTTCACCCTCTGTTGTTACGGAGGTCCAACACAACTGCTGTTCTGCTGTTTACCGCTGGATAAGCGGTCACGATGACCCTGAATATCCTTATTATGACGGCGTTTTTGTGAGTGATCTTGAAAATACTTGGTTACTACTATATCCTAGGGTGAATACCAGAATTAACTCAGAGCCAATATTTCTATCTACACCTTTTTATTTCCACATTGTACATTGTTCATAATACTTACATTGTAATCGATAAGGACTTTACTGTACGACTACGGTATATTTTGTTTGGACTACGCGTTTCGATTACGCGTCGATGACACTGAGTCATCTGTACAAGGTAGCATAAGGAGGATACGATTTCTTATAATAATTTTAGCTTATATTTTATTTTGTGTTATAAAACTTAATCATGTCTACAAAGCCTGAAACAAAGGGCGAAAGTTCCAGTAGCTCTAAGATGATCGAAATCGAAGAAAAAATAGAACTAGGTATTCTATTTAAATTCGTTAAGCCATTCGATGGCTCCAGGGAAAAATTAAATCCTGTTGTGTTGGGCATTGGCTGGACGAACGAATGCCTTTGCCCGGTGACGCGCCGGTTGTGCCGGCGCCATGTTGAATAAACAGTGTGACTCTAACCGGCGTTTTAGTCTGACGTTCCCGATCCCAATTACGAGTGTGTGCAAACATAACAGTGGCGACGAGGATGAACGCGACTTACGGTATCTTGGCGACTTTCGACCATAATGTTCACGACTGGCGGACGTACAAAGGGCGCATCACGCAATGGTTTATCGCGAACGATATCGACGCGAAAACCGACGAGTCGGGAAAGAAAAGGCGCGCCATTTTGTTGAGCGCACTCAACGGCACCACCTTCAAACTTGCCGCAGATTTATCTTTGCCAAACGACATACAAAATGTGCCGTACGACAAAATAATTCGGCTACTAGATAGCCATTTTATACCCAAGCGTTGCGGTTTCGGAGAGCGACATAATTTTTACGCAGCGTCGCAGCAGCCCGGCGAAACGCATATGCAATGGGCGGCAAGACTTCGGGGTCTTACAGTACACGTTGGCGAAAGCGGTGGAGTTAGCAGAAAGCGTGCGTTGTGCGCGCGCAGGCGCTGCCGCCGTCCTCACAACGTCGGGCTCCTTCTCCACTTCGCAGCAGGCTGACCTATACAAGATAGATAAAGAACAGGATGCTAGCAAAACGCCCAGCTCGTCTGATGAAAATAAATGTGCGGTGTGCGGTGGTAAAAACCACAAGTCGTTTCAGTGCCGGTTCAAAAATTATAAATGTCAAAAGTGCAACTCGAAAGGCCATTTACGAAGGATGTGCAAGAATAAAGTGAATTTTGTGACGGCCCAAGAGGCCGGTGAGGTGAGCGAGGGCGACGATGGTAAGTCATTGTTTAATATTGGCTCTGCCCGAGGGGAACCTATGACAGAAGTGATTACAATAAATGGGTTTAGGTTAAAATTTCAGTTAGATAGTGGATCTGCTGTGTCAGTGGTATCAGAAAAAACGTACAAGCAAAACTTTAACAAGGTACCGTTACTAGCTGCGGAGCAAGCGTTTCATAGTTACATGGGTGACATCATGGAATGTGTAGGTTACATGCAGCTGCCTATTACATACCAGCAGCACACACACAGGCTCAACATATACGTCATACGGCACGGAGGCCCGCCGCTTTTAGGCAGAGATTTTATTTCTAAGTTTCAACTCAGGCTTACAAGTTGTAATTTCGTAAATAATCAAAATAGTATAGTTCAACAATTACAAACTCGTTATCCCGAAGTTTTTTCCGACAAACTAGGTAAATTTACAAAGTATTGTGTTAAGTTAGAATTAAAAAAGGATTCGAAACCGACATTTTTTAAGGCACGCCCAATTGCTTTCGCTTTACGTGATAAAGTAGACAAAGAAATACAGCGCTTGGTGGGCTTAGGAGTTTTAAGACCAGTACAGCACTCTGAGTATGCGTCACCAGTGGTACCAGTACTAAAACGAAACGGTTCAGTTAGACTGTGCGCTGACTACTCTGTCACGATTAATAAACAGCTTGTTATTGAACAATATCCTTTGCCGATTGTACATGAGTTGTTTTCTAAGTTACATGGGGGTCAGCATTTCTCTAAGATAGATTTATCTATGGCGTATAATCAGTTTTTATTAGACGAAGAATCGCAAAATTTAACATGTATAAATACTCACCGAGGCTTATTTAAATATACTCGGCTAGTATTCGGTCTTTCTAGCGCACCCTCTATATTTCAAAGGGCAATGGAACAGGTACTGGCAGGGTTAGATGGGGTATTATGCTTGTTGCATGATGTGTTAGTGACTGAAAAGACTCCAGGATTGCATACGGAGAAGCTTCATGCAGTCCTACAAAGACTCCAAGATGCAGGGTTAACCCTACAGAAAGAAAAATGTGAATTCTTTAAAGATGAAATTAGTTATTTAGGATATGTGATTAACAAGGACGGATTAAAAAAAAGGATCCATCAAAGGTTAAAGCTGTTATGGAGGCTCCAGTTCCCACAGACATTCACAGGTTACAATAATTTTTAGGGCTTGTAAACTATTACAGGAATTTTGTACCCAAAGCGTCAAGTATCTTGTGCCCCTTATACGATTTGTTAAAAAAAGGGATTAATTGGGAATGGACAGCAGAACACAATAATGCTTTTATTCAAATAAAACGTTAAACGTTAACGTTACGTTATTCAAGGTTAACATCTGATCAAGTATTAACACATTTTGATTCCAGTGCTAAAATAATATTAACAGTTGATGCCTCTCCATACGGTCTAGGTGCCGTGTTATCCCAGATTGGGAATGATAGAATTGAACGACCGATATCATTCGCGTCCCGCACGCTTAACTCAGCTGAGAAACGGTACTCACAAATTCAAAAAGAGGCAACAGCCATTATATTTGGGGTACGGCGGTTTCACCAGTACCTGTATGGAAGATCAGACTCTTTTGTTTTACGCACAGATCACAAGCCACTAATATCAATTTTCGGCCCTCATAAAGGCATACCAGAAGTTCTCAGCTAATAGGTTACAAAGATACGCAATGTTTTTATCCGCATACAATTACTCAATTGAATACGTACGAAGTGCCGATAACAACGCGGACTTCTTATCACGGGCTAGTTTACGCTATGAACAACCGCAAGCGAGCGCGGAGGGGGAGGGCGGTATTCACACGGCCGCAGCCGCTGCGCTCATCGACCGAGCGTCATACGTCCACTTCGTTGTAGAGGGTAGCTTACCAGTAAGCTTAGACGAGTTACGTGATGCAACAGATAAGGATGCTACTTTAAAAAAAGTTGTTAATTTAGTCCTTAGTGGATGGCCAAGGAAAATAGTAGATTTACGTATTAAACCGTATTATTTGTGTAAAAACCAGTTATCCTACGAGAATGGATGTTTAATGAGAGGACATAAGGTTGTACTACCGGAAGTATTACGTGTTAAAATGTTGAAAGAATTGCATAACTCACATTTTGGGATTGTTAAAACTAAAGCAGAAGTCAGGTCACGCTTTTGGTACCCGGGTATAGATGAGGCTATGGAGACGATGATCAATTCATGTGATATTTGTAAACAGCTGCGGCCCTCTCCGCCACGAGCGCCTCTCGCTCCATGGAAGTACCCACCAACACCGTTCCATCGACTTCACATAGACTTTCTCGGCCCTATCAATCACAACCTTGTGTTTTTGGTAGTTGTAGATGCACACACTAAGTGGGTAGAAGTCTATGACGTTAGTACCTCAACCTCATCCGCGACTGTAACCGAGAAACTTTATGATTTTATGTCCAAATACGGGTTACCGCATACGATCGTTAGTGATAATGGTACACCGTTTACGTCTTTAGAGTTCAAAAATTTTTGCTTACTAAACGGTATAAATCATTTAACATCACCAGCGTACAATCCAGCTAGTAACGGTCAAGCGGAAAGTTTTCTAAAAATTGTAAAGAAAGGCATAAAATCTAGTATTTTATCATCACACAGTAAAAGAGACTGTAAGTTAAAGCTGTTAAAATACTTATTCGATTACAGAAACTCCATACACTCTGTCACAGGTTTCTCACCGACGGAGCTAGCGTTTGGGCGAAAACTCAGAACACGGTTAGATGTTCTTAACCCGACGCCGCCACCGCCTCCGCTCACATCACTTGTAAATAATGTAAAACGTAAACAGTGCTCGCAGATTAAGTTTAGTGGAGGAAAAAACCAACAAGTGTTTAAGCCGGGGGACGAAATTTTATATAAAAACTACTTACATAAAAACAAATATCAATGGTGTATGGGTGTCGTCATAAAAAGACTGGGGTCGGTGTTATACCTCATTAAAGACAGTGTAACTTCTACCAACGAACGGAAACACAAAAATGGTTATCAATGTAAGGGATCCTCATTATTGTTGCATAGAGGACGATGACTTGACAGCTGGGGAGTTTGAGTCTCAACCACAAACGGGGGAAGGAGAGATTGTGGGAAACAGTCAGAGAACACCGATTTCCAGGTGTCCACACAGGCTCCTGCGCAATGTACCAAGGGTGGATTACGCGCCCTATTTGTGAACGTATATTTTCTGTCTTGTGTAATTTATGTTTGTATGATTGTGTATTACTTGTAAATCTAAAGGGTATGGTTAACTAGGGTGAGGAGATGTTGTGTTGGGCATTGGCTGAACGAACGAATGCCTTTGCCCGGTGACGCGCCGGTTGTGCCGGCGCCATGTTGAATAAACAGTGTGACTCTAACCGGCTTTTTAGTTTGACGTTCCCGATCTCAATTACGAGTGTGTGCAAACATAATAAATCCCTTCATTTCTAATTGCCAGAGCGCTTTCAATGCAGCTACAAAAACCCAAAAACCTATTTTATTCAAATTCATTCTAAGTCAATTAATAGATATAGCTGAAACTACATGCAATGTCAAAGAGTTCGAATCCTTTGAACAGTTCATCGAGTTCTTGAAACAACAATTCGGGGAAAGGAAGCATTACGCTCACCTTCTCACCGAACTTCAGGACTGTAAGCAGACCTCTGCTGAAACAGTCAACCAGTTTGCTTTAAAAATAGAAACATGCTTAGCGAAACTACTTACGGAAATAAACATTTCCATTCCGACAAAAAGAAAGACGGAACTAACAGGACGTGTAGCTGCAATGCAAGATCTTGCGCTTCATACATTCATAACAGGACTCTTGCCACGGGTATCACAAGTCGTAAGATGTCGCAATCCAGACTCATTGAATTCCGCTATAAGCTTCGCAGTCGAAGAAGAAAAAATCATCTCTAGTATTTATAAGAGATCTAATACTTACTCTAATAACGATAAATACAAAAATACTAATTTCCGCCGTGACTTCCAACCGTCACGTTTTTCAGCTTCACAAAATCGCCATCTCGATCAGTCTAAAACTGTAAATACCAATGACATGATATGCCGCTACTGCAAAAACATAGGTCACACTATTGAAAATTGTCGCAAAAGACAATACAACAATAGTAGGAACCAATCTTCTACTTCAGATAACCGTCAACCTAACTCTACACAAGTTCCAAGTTATAAGCCAGCCCGTAAGGTTTTTCACGTAAATCAGGAAAATGAAGAAAAAACTGACGAAGTCGACCAATACGATTTAAACGAGTAAGATTTCCCGGCCGGCGTCGCTCGGGAAATTCGTCCTACTATATCAAAGCCGATGCCTCTATTCTCACTGTGTCCCCTGAATCACGTACTAAATCCACTGTTTCTAAGAAAACGATTACTAAATCCACTGAATCCGCTGTTTCTGCCAAATCACTTACTAAATCCACTGTTTCTACGAAACCAATTACTAAATCCACTGAATCCGCTGTTTCTACTAAATCAGGTACGAAATCCACTGCGTCCGCTGTTTCTACTAAATCAGGTACTAAATCCACTGAATCCGCTGTTTGTACTAAGTCACTTACTAAATCTACTGTTTCTACGAAACCAATTACTAAATCCACTGAATCATATACTAAATCCACTGAATCCACCGTTTCTGTTAAATCACTTACTAAACCCTGTAAACTATCAAATCCAAATTCAAAATCCACTGATTCTATCCTCGCTGCAAACTCCTACATTTCATTTTCGGATAACTTGCCAAACCTGAAACATAAAACAAATACGAAAATTTATAAAATAGATAAAAGAAATATAGAAAAAAGATACTTACCTCACATAGTAATCCAAACCTCCGTAGCTGAAAGGCCTTTATCGTTTCTAATTGACACAGGTTCCTGCATAAGCTTACTGAAACTAGACTCAATGTCCAGAATCCCAAAGTTAAGCGATGATAAATTAACCCTTAAAGGAATCGATCCTGGAGATGAAACAACTTCAACTCTAGGCAGTTTCAAAATGCAAATATTCAAAAAACATAACAAACCCTATGCCTACGAATTTCACGTTGTCAAAAATATTAGCTTAAGTTTCGATGGCATTATAGGCAACGACCTCCTGAAAAACCTAGGTTGTCAGATCGACTACTTTCAGGAAGCCTTACAGATAGATGAAGAATACATAAAATTAAATTTCGCTGAACCAGTGTATAATATTCCACCTCGCACGGAAATTGTAATTGAATGCACAGTACGTAATCCAAAAATAAGAGAAGGTATTATAATTGACCAACACATCTCTGATTCATTATTAGTTGCAAATTGCATTGTTAACGTGAAAGAAAACAACCGCATTAACATTACGGTTGTTAACACCTCTGAAGAGTACGTCTTACTACGATCCCACCTTAATCTAAAATTAGAACCTTTTGAAACTCAAACTTGCTTGAATCCTCATGAATCACTGCCTCTTACTAATGTCTCTACAAGAACTAACAAAGTTCTGAAGCATCTCAGGATTTCTCACCTAAATGAAGAGGAATCTAATGCCCTATTACAAGTCTGCATGGACTTTTCCGACATCTTCCACCTTCCGGATGATCAACTTACATATACTACAGCTGCCGATCATAGTATCAGAACAAATACAGATGCCCCTATTCAAACTAAATCTTATAGATTCCCTGAATGCCATAAAAAAGAAGTCGAAAATCAAATTAACAAAATGCTAGAACAAAACATAATAACACCTTCAAACTCACCATGGTCCTCACCCATTTGGGTTGTGCCCAAAAAACTGGACGCTTCGGGACAAAGAAAATGGAGAGTCGTTATTGACTACAGAAAACACAATGACGTTACTATAGGAGAAACATACCCTATTCCACAAATCACAGAAATTCTAGACCAATTAGGGAAAAGCCTATATTTCACAACCTTAGATTTGGCTTCAGGCTTCCATCAGATTCCTATATCCGAGCTAGACGCTCCTAAACCCGCTTTTTCCATACCTCAGGGTCATTTTCAATTTACAAGAATGCCATTTGGCCTAAAAAATGCCCCTTCAACCTTCCAAAAACTCATGAACACATGTTTATCTGGACTTCAAGGCTCACGTTGCTTTGTTTACCTAGATGACATTGTAGTGTTTTCCCCTGATTTACCATGTCACATTCAAAATCTATCCGCTGTTTTCAACAGACTTAGGAATTATAACCTAAAGCTCCAACCAGATAAGTGCGAGTTTCTATGCAAAGAAGTAGCTTATCTTGGTCACCTCATCAACAAAAACGGTGTACAACCAAACCCTAGAAAAATAAAATGTATCACAGATTTCCCAATACCTAAATGCCCAAAAGATGTGAAATCTTTTCTCGGACTTGTATCTTACTACAGACGTTTCATACCTGACTTTTCCAAACTAGCGAAACCACTAACATCCCTTCTAAAGAAGGATACACCATTCAATTGGAACAATGAACAGCAACTCGCTTTCGAAAATCTACAAAGGAAATTAGTAACATCACCAGTACTAGCATATCCTGATTTTTCCAAACCCTTCATTCTTACCTGTGACGCTTCCAATTTCGCCGTTTCTGCTATATTGTCACAAGGTCTGATAGGAAAAGACCGTCCAATTGCTTATGCGTCTCGAACACTCAATAAGGCTGAAAGTAGCTATAGCGTTACTGAAAAAGAATGCTTAGCCATTATCTTTGGAACTAAAGCCTTTCGCCCCTATCTTTACGGAAATCGATTTACCATAGTCACAGACCACAAACCCTTGCAATGGTTATTCAATTGTAAGGATCCTGGTTCTAGGTTAATACGCTGGCGACTCAAATTAGAAGAATTTGACTATGACATTGTGTACAAGAAAGGGAAAATCAATACTAACGCTGACGCATTGTCTCGATTTCCAGTTAACCCTATTCAAGGTGAACCTTCACCAACCCGTGACCCTCTACTACTAGACCCCGACATTGAATTCGGTGACATTTTCGAGGAGCCTCTTATAATCCTTCCATCTCCAATTCCGTTTTCTTTCGAGCACGATGACCTATTAAATCAAGAAACAAACGTTGACCCTGATACGTTACAAAATCCTATACCACAAGCTGAACCAGAGCTATCTCCTGATCTCATAGATCTAGGGCCGAACTTACCTTACCTTGACCTAAGCCCTGATAGTGCTGAACTCAACCTTGATTTAGACTCATTACAAACCCCTTCACCAAACGAGCTACCAAATCTGAACGATGATAATTATTCTAGATTTCTAAAATCAATTCCAAATAAAGACAATATTTACAACGCAATTCTAAAAGAACACAACGAAAATCTCCTAAAGACAATCTGCAAAATAATACTAATTCCTACATCTATAGATTTAGATGAATCAAATCCTTACGTCTCCGAAATTCTCCTAAATTCCGGGGAACAAGATGAAATCCTTAATTCTGAAAAAGAATTACACCGTTTTCTAAAAACTGAATTTGACAAGCGGCAACCCTACGTGTGAAAGCGAGATATTAACAAAACGATTAATGCTATCCTTACGCGATGTGAAACTAAAAAGATTGTCGGTGAATTAGACTTTGGAAATCAATTGTGAACAATCAATGGATTTTCGTGCAATCTCGTTCAAGTAAAGTGTCAATGGATTGTGATACCTCCGGATTACACGAAATTATAGTGTCCGGAACCGGTATATTACGGATCCCTAATCAGTGTACAGTATACACAAAAAGTGCAAGACTCATATCATCTAAAGATGAAATAAATATAGATATTCCTATTCCTAGTTTAGACTTTAGCATTATCAATGATTCATGTTGTAAAATAGATACTAAGACTACTAGTTTAAGTAACAACATATCCCCTGTTTTACTACAAAACATCAACTTGGATGATTTGACTTTAAATTTACAAAATGAAAAGATATTTTCTGATTTAAACAAAATCATTGATGAAGAACCTTTCCTAGTAAAATACTGGACACATTATTCTATCTTAACCATTTGTATTTTAATAATAGTAACATCTTTTATAGTGTTTAAGGTATATAAGATTATTTATTTTGTAAACATAGATCTAAGTTCTATATCTCTTGTACCAAACCGACGAGCTCTACCGTTGACGACATCAATAACTGTAATATTAATACTGAACCTGAAAACTCTTCTATTCCAATGCCTAGATTACGAGAAATTGTATAACTTCCTGAATTTCGGCCTTCACCCCGAATTTCAGTCTTTTGGGGAGGGCTGTTATACCTTGACATTGACAGTAAAATGGCTGACCGCCATATAGACTTACCTGGTCAGCATTTATTAAGATAGAAGGCAGATTCATTGGGTGGGCAGCCCAGTTCGGTCTGAGTCTCAGTACGGGTCGCAAGTCCTAAATAACTCTGTATTAATAATCTTACCAATTCCTGTACTAAGTTCAATATATTAATAAACTCTGTTTCCAGTTAATTAATAATTGTTTTTTTTTAAAACAAGATTCCGAACTCTCGTATAATAGATCGATCCCAGTACAATGTGATAGTTCCATTTTCGAGAACTGGGTCGGGCACATACCTGTAGTACGGCACTTCCGATTCCACAAAGCTGTATTTCAAAGCAAGTTGCTGATGGATAATCCTGTCTACAAGGTTGTGTGTAAGCAAGTATTCTTCGTTAGCTAGACGAGAACACCCAGAGATAATATGTCTAATTGATTCCCCCGGACGGTGGTATGCCCGACAGATGTCAACCGTACCGTCTTTCACAATAAATCTCCGGTAATTGTTCGTCATCATAACTTCGTCCATAATTGCACAGACAAAACCTTCGGTTTCCCCAAAAAGGTCACCGAAACGTAGCCAGGCTACGGACGCTTGTAGATCTACATCGGGTCCATATAGAGCCCGGTTAAAAGCGTCCGTAAAGCTCCTTACTCTGCCATACCTCCATGCGATCATTAGTGTCAAGTACTACTGGTTTGCACCAGTTCTCTTTAGCTAAGGAGAGCGGGGTGAGGCCCTTGTCCACCGCAACCACATCTCGATGCATTCCTACGTCGGCTTCTAGGAAGTATTCCCTGAGACTGCATATCTCGCGATTGTGGAGGGTCTTAGCATTTAAAAAGCCTCGACCTCCACACTTTCGTGGGATATACAGCCTCATTACGGATGACCGTGGGTGATGCATTCGATTTGCAGTCAGCAGCGTCCAGACCCTCCTATCCAGGGTCTCGAGTTCGGTCTGAGTCCATTTGAGTATGCCAAAAGAGTATATCAGAACCGGCATGACCCAACCGTTGAAGGCGCGCACCTTGTTTCTGCCTGATACAAGACTAATAAATACTTTCTTCAGGCGGCCAAAGAAGCGCTCCTTCAACGATTGCTTCATGTCAGTATTATTGACGCCCAGCGCTTCCGACATACCCAAATACTAATAGGTTTCGGATGCGAAGCGAGCTCTAAGGTTCATGGAATCTGAGAGTTGGGTTCCCACGGATTCCACAATCTCCCTTCGCTTTACTTAGATGACCGCACATTTGTCCACACCTTGTTTCATCCAGATAGCACAACTGAAAATTTCAGTTACTTTCAGTAGCTTCATCAGTTGCAAATTGTTTGGGGCAAAGAGTTTGAAGTCATACATGTAGAGGAGGTGAGATATAACCCGACCACCTCTCCTCAACCGATAGCCTAGACCTGAATCCTCCAGCTGTGTGCTTAGAGGACTCAAGGCTAAGCAAAACCAAAGTGGACTCAAACTACTCGTATCACCCTGAAATATTCCTCGCTCGATCCTTATGAGCTCGCTATTCCTCTGGGTATTTCGACTTGCTGGATAGCGAAGGACCGTCCTCCATTGCCCCATACACGACATCAAGAAGGTGCGCAGAATTGCATCAACTTTATACAACTCCAGCACCCTCATGAGCCATGTATGTGGCACCGAGTCATAGGCCTTCTTGTAATCTATCCAACATGTTGACAGATCCTTTTTGGAACTACGAACCTGTTGACTAATGGACATATCAGTGAGAAGTTGCTCCTTAGTACTACGGGATCCATTCTTACATCCATTTTGAGAGGCAGACATGATGGAGTCTGTGTTTGTTAATTTTAGCTCTCAAAATGGATATAAGAACTTTATAGACCGTCGGTAAACACGTGATCGGTCTATATTTTTTGGGTTCCGCGGTACTACCTGATTTATGGAGCAGGTGGGTAAATCCTGTCGTTAGGAGTTAGGTTGCTGGAACTGAGCCGCCAAGCGAGCGTGCGACCTTAAAAACCATTTTATCCAAAAATTGTGCAGCCCGTCCGGCGCTGGAGACTTCCAGTTAAGCAACGGACGGACTGCACGAGCCACGTCTTGGGGGCAGATGGTAATTAAATAGCCCCCATTTCTGGTATTGGTTTGCAGGCTCGCTCGACTTCCCGAGTCCAACCACCTTCGGTGTGACTGACAGGAATCGACCAGATATTGCGCCAGAAAGAACACATGGCATCATCATCTGGCAGGTACGTGCCAGCCAGACCTTGATCCGGTTGCTCCCAATACCTATAAACCCAACTTTCATTGCGCTGGAAGGTGCGATTCTGAGTGTATCGCTCCACTCGTCGCTTATACTTACGGATACGGTTTGCCCATGCATACGAGTACACTTTCTGCTTCAGGAAGTCAATGCGCTCTGTGACACAGGATATATAGTCCTGAGGACTGATATCAGTCCCTGCAAATGTGCGTCTCACAAAGCGCATCACTCTAGGGCGAGTATTGCCCTCCCTGAAGCAGATTAGTTTGCCAATGAGCGCTCTGGCCCCACCAATACGACGCTCAACTCTGCACTGTCAAGCTGGTACGACTGGTTTCAGTCGTGTAGCTCTAGAATCATTAGCAAATTTGACTTGAGCTACACGACATGCCGCTACAGCCGCGTAGTACCGAATCGAATGAGTATCGGTGAGGTCTACGCAGTCATCAAAATAATTTGACAACTGTGCATCCAGGGCTGCCACCAGCTGGGCACGCCACAGTTGCGGCGGTAAGTCCCCTCTTTGTGGATTGGCTTGAGAGGCGCCACGGTGTCCTCACCTTCCGCCTGACTCTGGTCCTCACCGGACATGGCTGTTTCGGGAGGTTCCTGTTTCGGATAAGGCGGGAGGAAACGCCCGGGTGTTGTCATTGTGTGGATCGACCGGAGGACAAGGTGGAGCATACGGTGGAGGTCTGCCCGGCTTGGGCGGAGCACCGTTGTGTCCTCGTGGCGGCAATCCGCGGCAGCGATCTCTCGCATTCGGCCCTGGTTCAGGCCATGGTACGGAGCGAGTGGGAATAGGAAGCTGTCACCTCCTTCTGCGAAGCAGTAATGCTCGCTAAGGAGGAGGCGGAGCGCGTGAGGGACAGGCAATCATTGCGCCCTCACGCCCCTAGGCGCCGCAGGTTGGAGACACCCTGGGCGTCGGGAGTCGATTGCCGACTCCCGGCCCTCGTAGGCGCGGGCCTGCGGACGGCGAGCAATGGGCAGCTCGCCGTCCGGTAAGGACCAGGCCCGGGTCGACAGCGCGTTGTGTTCCACGCGCGTCTCAAAGAGATGTCAGCATAATTGACGGGGTCCGATAGGGCCGATGCCTGCCAGGGTCGCGGATTGTTCGAAAGAGTTACCGTGGCCCTGGCGCACAGGCAACTGAAGGAACATGGGTGGGTTTTAGTCAGTAAGAGTCTGACACGCCCTTCCGCTCCGCACAGAGCGAGAGAGGTCATTTAATGACATCCCTCCCAAAAAAAAAAGGGCTGCCACCAGCGCTCTATTTTTATTATGCTTGGGTAAACGAGGTAAGCGTGATATAAGTTCGGGCGATATGAAGCGATACTCTCGAATCGCATCTTCCAAAGCACTCCTCAATTCCTCATTGCACTGGGTACTTACGTTTGTAGCCCTATCATCACTCTCCTCGTCTGCTTGACTTGTGTTAGACTGTGGTAGTACTACAAAAGTCTGCGACGGGGTGGCGATGAAATGACTACTTTGCAGTTCATTTCGCAGGCGATCAAGTACAGTGTCATCCAACATATGATTACTTTGGATGACCCGCACCTCATCCGACAGTCTTTATGCCGAAACGTTGACAGCTGGCTCAAGCACCTGAAAAAGAGAGAGCATCCGAACACGGCACGCGGTCCGATTGTTTCCCCCCTCTGTATCCCCATAGTATGAGCGCATGACGTTTCATTGATGGATCGTGTCCATCTCATGCGCTGCACACTTTCGCCGGGAGCTGGGACCCTATCAGAGGCCGGTGGGCCTCGAGATCCTAAACCGTCCGGCGGCCGGTGTCCTCTTATTATTATTATTATATTTACAGTTTTGCAGTCGTATTTAAGACATTCTTACTATATTAATTTAAAAAGTGAATCGGAATAGCTCTACAACATTAAGAGAAGCTAAGAAAATTATTTATAACAATACTTCTCTTAGTGTCTTCATGTATAATTTACCCAAACATATGGTGCGGATTTTTCGAATTAAAAACCCTACTATACGTTAGAAAAAGCTTTAGAATATGTTTTTGAAGAGGTTAAATTTCAGGAACAATGTCATTTTCGTAGCAAAATGTTGCAACGTCGAACGCAAGGTCATATGTTGCCATCAAGCAATAAAGGATTTGTTTTTAATTCATCCAATGTGAAGCCTTTTGACACATTGCCCCCTTCACAAAATAATAATTTTAGACCTTTTACAAACCAAACTCAATTTAAATTTGGTATACCTAATCAAAATTGTGTACGCCCAAATATACCGAATCAACAAATTGGTTTACGACCACAAATGGTTCAATCTGGACCACCAGTCGTTGATAAAAATCATCCCCAGCAATTAGACTCTCGACCCCAAGTAGGAATATTTGGCTACAGACCCCCAACAACACAATTTAGTTATATACCCCAAGTAGGACAATTTGGCTATATACCCGCTCAAGCTTCAGCCTATCGCCCAACCAATAATTTCTACGATAGTGATGTGACAATGAAAATTGCTCCAGTGCAACAACAAGGCTTTCCTGTGAATGAACTATAAACGGATGACGAACAATACTACTACGACCCCACAAACGACGATTACACGCATAATATGACGACACACTGTGACTATGACTATACAAATATGTACACTGAAGATGGTTGCGCAGATGAGAAGCCTAGCGTAGAATTTACTGAAACTGCTGAAAAATTGCATTCAACTGAAAATTACAGTGATCCGGAAGCTGTCAAAAATTTTCAAATAAATTCAATACAATCCCGCCGGAAATTATAGAACTTAATTTTGACGCCAATTTAAAACATCCATACTTAGACATCCCTGAGATAAACGGCAAATTTATGCTGGACACAGGAATCACACGATCTTTTATAAGTCTGTAAGTTTTAAGTCAGGAGAAATGATAACACTAGGTTGATGTAGCATAAGCATTCCTTTATTAGCTCCTTTAATAGCCTAGTTTTAGGGGTCGCAAGTAGTATTTAGGCTGACATTTATTGATTATTTAATTGACCAATCACATTGCTTATAACTAAGTTAGAATATTGTACCGAGCGTCGCAGCCGAGCCAAATGCTCTGAGGTTATAAATATGGGTGCCGGCCGCGCAAGATTCAGTATAGTGGCGCGCGCGGTGGTCACAGAACACTATTACTCCTAGCGGAGAAGAACGCCATTTTCATACAAAAAAAGGTGGTTTAAAAGTATGACTACTAGCGCCGCCAGTAGGACCCTTTGGCAACTTAGTCATGGCGCGAAATTTGAAAGTCCTCTTTATTGATTATAATAAGCTTATTAGTAAGAGCTCGTTCTAAAAAAAAATACCAATTCATTATTATTAGCGATAATAATAAGAATTAGTAATTTATTTATTTACTTAGTTCAAAAACAGAATTAAATAAAAACTTAGTTTATAATGTATAAAATTTTATTTATGAACAAAATCATATGCCAGTTACATTACATGCTACTTGTTTAGATAGTATTATTTATTTTGAATATAATACCAACGACTTATATGATTGTTTAATAATGGTTAACCATTTTGTGAAAACAAGCTAAAGAAGAAACAATATAAAATAAATGTAAAATTTTACATGTATATCGTGTAATACAAATGGTGTCTATAATAAAGAGTATTCATTGTATTGTATTATATTTATAATAAAATGCAATTTATATCGAATCCATAAGACAAAATGTGATTGTTAGATATTTATATTTATAACTGAACTGAGCAATATGTAGAGTGTAATTTAAAGTTTACATTAGTTCTAAATTCAGTGGATTAAAAAACATACAAGAGCAATTTTTTAAGTTGGTAGAGATTGTTTAATTTATTACAATGCTTGTTGCAAACAAATTTGCTATGTTTGTATAGAAATTTTGGTGGAGGAGCATGCTTTTTTAAATTAAACGATCTCAACATACTGTGATGTATCCTTCCTGTTTCTCGACCGTTAAACTAATTTAATTAAATTTAGAACTTTAAGGGATTTTTCTAGTAAAATAATCACACACCCAGAAATTATCAGCCACTAAGGAGAATAAACATTTATTATAAATTATGTATTTATATATTTCATCATAATATAAGAATAACTTAATTTAAAGTCAAGAATTACATGTTTTTAGGAAAGAAACAGTAAGGAAAATACACAGCACGTTAAAAAAAAACAATTGTGTTTTAATATTGCTATTTTCTTTTGTAAGCTCGCTTGCGCAGCACTTTCAGTAAACATCCTGTTTTTTACATTACAGTATCTGTTAATGCATATGTAAAATATTGCATTTATTAAATTTGTTATATTTTGTTCCATAAGTTCGCTACATCTATTTAGAAAATCTAAATTTGTATTTTTTTGCGGCAATTCTTGAATGCAATCTTTAACATTCCTCATATGTGCAGTTTTTGTTAAATAATCATACATGATTGTTGCACTTTTCTCTACACATTCAACCATTTTTATGTTGGCATATTTGAGACTTAGTTTATCATGTTCATATTCTTTAAATATAGTGAACAAATGGCACACATTATCCGTAGAGGAGGTTAAAGATTGGAGGCACGATTCACAACTTGTTTCCATTCTCTTAATAATGTATCCACAAACATAGGCACATGCCTGCATCTCCCCAGTATTTTCGTCCATTTTATCCATGGGTAAACTGCAACAATCTACCTCATTGCTTACTGCTGATGGACGCCCTACATCAGGTTCGGCATTGTGGGTCAAAAATAAATTTAAATTGTCAAGAATAACATCATCATCATCATTCTCACAGTTTGCTGCAGAGCTTGGTGCAGACATATTTGAAATTATTCCTGTTTTTAAAGCTGCAACAAATTGTGAGACTGTTGGGTTGCAGTTAGGCCCACAATTACTCCTGACACACCCAAAACAATTCTCCAAGGCATCTTGTTGCAGTCTCCTGGTGGATAAACTCCCAATTTCGGGATATTTTAGCTTCAAATTCCGCCATATTCTTTCCACTCCCGCCATGGTTTGGATCCATCCATCCAGCGAAGGTGCCCTCGACTTTGCACCAATAAATTGGCAGGTTTTAAAAAATAGTGTCATTTCTTTGAAATATTCAAAATGAGGGCTCCGGTCTGAAATAATTCTCAAATATTTTTTGCCTCTTTTTAAACTTGGAGAGTCCGCATTTAAAATGTCAAACAATTGATCGAGTTTGTTCAGCAGGTTGACCGTAGCAAGTGCTTCTGTTGGCAGCTCTCCTGTAAAAACAGATAGTTTTTAGTGTTTGTGTAAGTATATGTTATTTAAAAATAATGTAAAAGAGGTTTTAGAAGCAATAAACATTTTAATTGCAATAAACAACTGACTTTTGATAAAAGAAAATAGCTTTGGGTGGTAGTATTATAAAAAAACTAAGTAGTTATGAGATAATCAAAACTTCGAGGACACTTTCAGCATTCACTGAACCAGCATGGTGGATTATAGCCTAGTTCCTCCATCAGAAAGAAGATTCAAGTCCTAGCAGTGGGAACATTAATAGGTTGGAGATGATTTTGAGCTGCTTTTTTTAATTCATGGATATTTCATAACATAATGATAGCAACTCACCTTGGGTAATTTTTGCATACATCCCAGCAGACACTGTATGGCTCAAAACTTGCGCTGCTAATTTCACCTTCATTTTTTGTTTATTGTTTGGATTTAAGTGGCTCTTCGTTAGGGCTGGCGCAAACACGAAAAATGGGTTGTTGTTATCCAATTCATAGAATTCTTTAATGTGATTCCACTTGGCGATATCTGAAAAATACGTATTTATATTAATCATCTCACAACACGCTTGTATGAGTAACGGACTAAAACCTGAATTAGGTACATAATATTACCTATTTTAATTTGAAGCGTGGGGCGCGTTGTAAATAATTGTGCTAATATTGTTATATATAAGTGCGCAATCACAGTTTCTAGGAGACGGCAGCATACAATTTTTATTGTACCGTATTTAAAACTTTATACAAGAAACCAATTCGCAAGCGAATCACAATGTCGATTTCAACATTGTGATTCGCTGACATTCATAAATTTGACGGTCGTCGCCATAGTAAAAAAATATTAGTAAATCAAGACGTTTTAAATGTGATATGTGTCAAGTCTGTTGACTAAGTTTCAATTTCGGGGACACTAACGCCAATCGTCGTTATTTTCTACTATGTGGTTACTGTTAGTCAGTGAGAAGTTCCTATGACCACATCACCATACCAGCTTCACCGCCATACCAGCTCGATGGTACCATATTATTGTATTGTCAACAGAATTCTAGAAGTTTGCTGTTTCAAATCCATATGACAAATAGCAGTGGGTCAAAATCGATTTACTAACTTTTTTTTACATTGTTACAAGTCAACCTAATAAGAGTGTGCTAATTTAAAAAGAGAATTTCCTGGTGGCAATACCCTCCAAAAGAGCATTTAACTTAAAGATATTATTACCTGCGATTTGTTTTCCATTGCACTCAACATTAGTGCTGCATTTAATGTTGTATTTTAGAAATAAATTCCTGAAACATTTGAGAAGATGGGGCGTATCGTGTAGAGCAACAATTTCATGCTCCTTAAATTTAAAATATGGTTGTTCAACAGATGCCCCTAGTAGTGAAAGTGCTCTTCTATTTACCCCATCCATATCACAAACAGTTGCAGCAATTGTGATGCCCGCATCAAAACAAGCTTGTAGGACCTGTAATAAGAAAATTAAGTCAGTTAAAATTCAATCATTTTTATTCAACTCACGCATCTTTCATAATGATATGTAAAGGACCTGTTCATAGTGCCATGTATTCAATGAATTTCACACACATCTACACTTGTGGCGTGCCTGGCTGGATCATGATCAGTCAAAAATAGAAAATGATTTTCAGATAATTATATAGAAAAAAATCATTTTAATGCAATAACATACCTCTTTGATCAAGATCATTAATCTGTCTGCAGTGACATGATCTCCTGACAAATAATATGCCACAGGCTGTTTAATTCTTTTCCTTATACATAAAATCATTAATACTAGAGCATGACTTGCTATTTGTGGATCTCGTCCATGCTCTTCTCCATGGTCTTGAAATCCGTCTATCTGATCAGATTTTGAATTGTAATTTAATTTTTTTCTAATTGACATTTCATCAAACAACAAACTGTACTCATTATCTACTGGATTGTTATTGGCAGCTATTCTTTTCACAACATCAAAAAGATGATTGTTGATGCCAGGTTTTAAAGGTAGCTTATTCAACAAGTTTTTGAGTATTGTTTGGCAAGGTAAGAAAAACAGACGTCGTAGAAGTCTATATGTGGCAGGTGACCTTTTATATAGCCTTAAAGAGAGAATTTTTTGATGCAAATTCCATCGGCGTCCTCTTTTTTTTCTCTTGCAATTTAACAATTACCCTTGTAATAACACAGCAAAAGAACTAGTCAGGTCAGTTGAGAACTCTTGTACTGCATTAGCATTAATGAGGGCTTCCAAAATCTTCTGTGTTTTCAGTTTTTTCATTCTTTTTTGTAGGCTGCATATTTTGCGTACGTTTCTTCGGCACTTGTTTAGTAGTCGCTTTTCTCTATCTGTTTTTTCAGTGGATGTAGCCTAAAACCAAAAACAGAGGAATCTAAATCAAGTATGAACATAAATGATTATTCACAATTTTAGGAACACTGGTACCTGTCTTTCATTTTACAATTTTATAATTATTTAGTTATTTAATACTTTAAGCAACATGGGTCATCATCAACATCTAGTCTAACGGATGCAGCTAAATACCAGTATTTTACATGGAGCGGAACTCCGAAACCCAGTTACTGGATAATATAATACCTTGGAAAGACTGGATGTCAGACTTTCGGGCTTCTGACTACCCGTAACGACTGTCAACGATCTACAAATGGCAGCCAGAATCAACGGTTTAACGTGCTTTCCGAGTCATGGAGTGGTCTCGATATGTTATCTATGATATGTTAAAAAAAAAAAAAAAACTATTTTATTTATTTATTTATTTTATTATTTATGTACACACAGTAAAATAGATACAGATACGGCATATTAGTATTAAGTACAAAGGCTACAGTTGAATTTATAAGTACGCTCTTTAGTAAAGCTTATCTTGGCCAAATCAAAGTTAAGAGACTTAACAGACATACTTATTAGATTTAATAATGATTACTTATTAGCCTAGGCTCAACTAGATTTTTATTCAAATAAAGTATTTTTTATAAGTACTTCTTAATAAAAAAGAGAACTTACATCAGATAAGTTGATTGAATCACACACTCTTGAGGTACCAGGCTGTTGACTGGTTCCAGTTTCAGCGATGGACATCTCAACTTGAGAGCTGTGTGTTGATGTGGTGGAGAGTTCCGACGGAATGGAACATCTATGCAGCTTTTTCCTTTGCAAATGATCTTGAACAAATGCACTTTCAGGAAAATGCTTAGGACAAAGCATTTTATGGCTTATATAGAGGCTTCTCTGAAATTCCACAGAATTCCAGTTCTCTTCTGGGTAACAAAACTTTGCCCATGCTACCAACCTGAAAACATGATTTTAGGGTTGAATTTTCTGATCAACAACAGAATGCTACTACCGATTAAAATTAGTTGGTACTGTATTTTGGATTATATTATAGGTACATACCGCTGTACGTTGGAAGGTCCTGGTTTCGGAAAACGATGTAAGACTAGTTCCGAATCTTGTGCTATGGATGCATTGCATTTTGCACATTTTCGGTTATTGTCCCTCATAATTTTTCACCGATTCACTCACCAAGGAACACAAATAAACACAATATAAGAGTTACTAGGCTAAAGAGTCACTAGGCTACTGAAACAACGAATGCAGGGTTAAGGTGTCCCGTACGCGGAATCTCGATGCAAAGGCGGAGGAGAATAGTCAACTCGACGCAATTTGTACAGAAAATTACACGAAATACAGGAAAAACGACAGCAAAAACCAAATAACACAAGTACAGGTTAACTGTTTTGAACCGTTGGAATAAAAAATTTAAACTTTGACACTATGACTGAAAACGTTGATGTTGCCATTTTACCATCAAATTTTAACATTTGTTTTTTGGTACTGGAATCCCTATATAAAACCCTCAAGCTGAGCCAACCAATCCAAACACAGTTGACTCCCCTTGGCGGTGATGGCCGCACGCGCCGAACATTTGACGTTGGTATGCAGCTGAAAGTCCCAGGAAAGCTAATGAGTATTTTCCTCAATTAAAATTCTATGAACCATTTACAGTTACAAGCATACATATGACTAGTGAACATTATGAAGTAGCTAAAATTCCCCTATTTTCCATTTTTAATGATGATGGTTATCATACATTTTATATTTATGATATGGACAACAGATAAGACGGGTTGATTGGAATGGACCTTATGTCTCGACTCAATGCTAATTTATCATTTAAGAACAAGACTCTAAAGACCAACGGTGTCAACATTCCTATAATCTATTCCACTGACCTTGAATTTAGACTATAACTGCCCAGGGACCTAATGAAAACTGCGGTTGTTGATCTTGACCTCGGAATAGCGCGACGGCGCGCGGTTGGTCTTTATCAGTGATATCCCAGATTGGAATGCTGAGAAGTGCAGGATGTACTTCTCTTAATTATTTATTTTTAATTTACTAGCAAATCAGGGTTATAACAACCCCTTGTTTAAGTGGAAACTTACGCCTTTTAAAAAGCGAAGTTTACAAAGAGGTGGATTCTAATTTGTTCTCAGACGTGGCATAGGTGTTTATTGGATTGTGTTTTCACCGGTCAGGTCATCGGTGTTTAATTTATTATTTTCAGATTCATCTAGTAATATTTGAATGGGTTTGAATTTATTGTAAAGAGCCATACCTTTCCTATTACAACAAAAGTATAATATAAACATAACAAAAAGACTTGTAAAAATATATAAAACAATAGAGTGTGATGGGGTACATTAGTTGTTTCATTGATGTTAAAGTTCTTAGCTATTTCTAGGATGTTATCAATCCTATTGTTAATTCTATCTAGGTTATCGGTGTTTAGGTTAGCAATCTTAGGTAGACTCTTATTATAATTAAGTCTGATAAAGTTAGACTTATTACAACATGAATCGTGTATTAGGCCAAAATCCGAGTGAATATAGTAAAGAATTGATCTAGGATATTTCTTACTTGTCAGTTCTACATTTTTAAAATATCCATTACAATTAGGCTTTAGTGTTAATATGCTTGTGTCTAGAATAATATATTCCGATATTTTGTTTTCACATTCAACGCTCACTTTTATTGGTTCCGAATGGGTAAACAACCATCTATATTTTCTAATGACTGCCAGATATCTATCTGACCATACAAAAAAAATATTGTATCTTGTTTCGGAAGGGAATTGAGAATTTTTGTCATTATTTCCGTTTCACAAATAGGGTTATCTTGAGTACTGAGTTCGTTAATCTGTTTACAAATGTATGTATGGCGAGTGATGGTTTTACAATCAGTTAAGTTATCTAGCGTTATATACTTAGATCTATCTTGACATAAGGCTATGTGTGACGCTGTCGGTAATACGAGTGTGTTAGAAAGTGGATGAACTACTACATTTATAGGTATTGGCATCCACTTAATTAGTAACCTTTGAGTGTCAGAATGGCTAGTTATTTAATATGCAAGAAAGTATCTATGATTATGGTGTGTCGGGAAGGGATTTTATGAAGAAAAGCACAGAAAGACAAGACCAGGCATTTATTTCAATTAGGCTTGTCAATAAATATATGTAGGTAACGTTAGTGAGAAAGCTATTATCCGTTCCAAAACTAGGTCTTCATGGAGAAGAAGGATAAGAAACTCCATGGCAGCTTGTTTTAGTCTTTTGTCAACACATTTTCATATTATCATATTATTATTGTTAACACAAGGTCCGTTTCTCAAAGAAGAATGCCCATTTTTCACCTGGCTATGTATAGTGATGAAATAAATCTTAAAATTCAGCTAATTTAATTGTATATTATTACGTTTATCACAATGTTAAAAGAAACGCAGGAAAAGAATATTTTATAATATTTCTTTATACTTATTCTACATAAGAGTAAACTTATACAAATGTGTTGGGTCTTGGGTAGATAAGTGATCACTTTTGACAATACAAGAACTTGTTACACTTTTTAAAGGTATAGAAACTATCTAACTATACCTATCGTTTTTTTTACTAAAAATGTAGTTAGTAGGTGCTGATGTGTGTTGGAGAAACAGCAGTAAATGCTCGACACTCGACACTCAATTTATAGTGACAATCATCGAGTTTAAGCAGGTCACTGCTTAGACTCGATGATTGTCACTATAACATAAGGGAATTTGCTTAAAGGAAGTCTCAAAGTAAAAAAGACTTTACACTATGCATATCTCGCCGTAGGTGAGTATTATGTTCCTTGATGCATATACATAGCCAGGTAAGTATTCCTATTTGAGACTATACTTCGAGTGTTAATAATTAGGTCTAGCACATTTATTTATCTTTATTTAGTAAGTAACGGCAAATCCTAACCTAAAAAGTAACATTCAAATTTTTTGGACTTCGTAGCGTTTAAACCGTAAAAATGACTATAAGACATTATTTTCTAAACTTACAGGTAGTCTTTCTACTATACCTCATAACTATACATAAACGTTAATTATCAGGTTTTTAAATGTATGGGAAGTGGGCATTGTTCTTAGCAACTTTGTCAATGTAAAGAAAGAATATAAATATTCCTTAATTCGATTTAACACACATAGGCAATATTAGCTATATGTATAACACATAACATAACAACATAGATCAGCAATACTAATCAATATTATAATATCAATTATATACATAACTTACATGAACATTGTAGTCAGTCGATCTTTCACTAGAAGTGATAATATGATGATTATAATTCAATCCATTTTACAATATAGGAAGAACTTCGCTATGCAGCGTGATTTCCTTAGGTACATTGGCTTTTAGCAAATTAATATTATGGACAATGGACACCACTCACGATCTGTGAGTCTGTCCTCTCTCGTCAAACAATCCAAACCAAGATCCCCTTCAAAATTGGCGGTAACTCATTAAAATCCCTCCATATTACCAGTCAGTACCACAAACATTGCCGCCCATTCTGCCGCCTTTTTAGACCAATCAGAGATGGTTGTACATAATTGCTAAATATCTTTTAATAAAGGTTTTAATTAACAAATCTAGTCTAGTGGAACTATTTTAAAACTTCATAAGATTATTTAGCAATTTAGTATGTATTTATTTGTAATCTTTAAGTAAAATCTTATAATATATTACCATCATCTTTAGGATCTGAGAATCGTCTAAAACAACTTGTTACTTTTAAGTTGCAATATTAAATCATTAGAAATATTACTAGTATCATATTAATTATTATTTAATCATTTATTTTAATACTAAGATAATATACATTTGTTTTGATTAAGTAAAACCACCAAACATGACTTGTTTGAAAACTCTAGAATCGTTGTTTGTGAAGCGACCTTTTAAGTCAGAATAAATAACATTTACATTAAATACTTCTGTCTATGAAATGTCAATTAAAGAAATGCTAATAACATATATTTTAAATTAAGACCTTTCTATTTATAAAATAATAATTTACGTTTAATAAAATATAGTTGAAAAGGAACGTTTCCATACGTCAATGTCTTTGTCATCTGACAGCTGACGTTCATATTGTGATTCTAGATTAGAGATCATTAGACAACATCAATATTTGTGATCAATAATCAATCAGTTATTCGCCTATAAATATGAATACTCTCATAAGTGCATACGATTTAGACACATTAACTTTATGAGGTGCAGGCACCGGGACACTCTTATACAAACTATATCGGCTTATCAAAACTAAAGGAATCTTTAAAGTAAACACAAGCTTATCATCTTAAATATAACTTACAATTTCTGACAGATTTATTAAGATGTTTATGTTACTTAGCTCCAAATTTATTGGGAATTCTGTGTATTTAGGTAAATTCTTAATATTATCGACCAGATCGTAATACAGATCTATTGGTGATAAAACTGAGGGGTATAAAGTGTTTTAGTTTGCAAACAGGATGGAGTTAACAATATCTTCTAATCTATATGAGAGGCTTAAAATACTTGACTGGAGCACATTAAACGTGTTTTGTAGGATAGCTATAAATGTTAAAGCATTCGTAACAGCTGTAATATTATCAACGTGGGAAGACAGGTTTTCTATTGCCATGTTGAGGGCTTTCTCGTTTTTATTGATTTCTACGAATAACTCGTTAAAGTTGTAAATTGCTGATTTGGAGATAAGTATATTTTCTCTGACTATTCCTAAAAGATTTTTGTTATTCTCTTTTAAGGATCGAATGGCGTTATTGTAATTAATCGCGTCATCTTTGTCCATTGTACCGATTACATGCTTGAGAATAGTACCAATGACGGGTATGCAGGCAGATCGTTTGGTTTTTAGTGGGTATTAAGTGTGAAATTGAATAGTAGTCTTTAGATAGGTCGTCATTCATAGTGATCAGTGGTTGAAATGTATCCTGGCAATTTATATTAATGATCGTGTTGATTTTAGTGCATTGATGTAGGGACGATGTTACCTCCGTAAGTGTTTAGCAAATCACTTCCAATGATGCCATCATGAGGGAGGTGTATTTTATCTTCTACATGGAACTTATGATTTACTAACTTTCGAGGTGAGTCGGATAATTGTAATTTGAGTGGGAAATTACCTAAGGTTACCGTGGTTCTTTGGTCAGGCTCTATACCTTTTAGGTTTATAGGTTCGGCTATTAGTTTGGGGATTTTCTGAATACAGCTTTTCTTAATAAGACTTATTCCGGATCCAGAGTCTATTAAAAGACAAAGTGGTAGGTCTGAGACGGAAGTGTTGATAAGGAGATGTTGGAGTAAGGTTCTTCTCGGGTCAGTGGTAATTTCGAATATTTCTTTAGAATTTGAGAATTGTTTTAATTTATCAGATTCGGTGCGTTTGGATTTAGTTGTTTTAGGGATCGTAATGGATATAGTAGGTTTGGTGGATTTAGAAGATTCAGTGGATTTAGATGATTCAGTGGATTTAGTAGATTCAGTGGATTTAGTAGATTCAGTGGATTTAGTAGATTCAGTGGACTTAGTACATTCTGTGGATTTAGTAGATTCAGTGGGTTTACTAGATACGGTGTCCAGTGGGTATGGTGGGTCGTGTCTCGCATGACACCGATACGAGCCACTTAGTAGTTTTTTGGGTCATTGTCGGTTTCATCATAAGATTCAGGGTTTTATTGATCATTTGATTCTTCAACAAAGTTGACTCATTGAGGTGGTTTGTAATCGGAAATAGAAGGTTGATCATAATTACGGAAATGGTTATTGTTATATTCACGTTGACCGTGACGTTGACAGTGACCTGGGAATTTGCAATATAGGCAAATATCGGATCTGTTAAATTGATTATTATTATGTGTTGGACGTTGTTGTTGAGATTCAGAAAGGACAGGTTTGTTTGATTTAGTAAACCTATTTTCCGTAGATTGATTCCTCTTGAACATTGAATGTTGAATGCGCTCTTCGTTAATAGCATGATTTATGGCCTCATTTAAGTTTTGTGGAGACCTGCATGTCACTATGTTAGAAATACGTGGGTGTAGTCCCACCATGAAATGATAGAGAGCTAAGTCTTCCATTGCCGCTGTGCGACCGGGAAGTTCTTTTGCTTTGACCGTGGACAGTGACACTTTTGTAAGTAGATGTGAGAGACATGTCTCGATTTTCAATGCAAATTCATTAACATTCTCCTGCGGACCTTGTTTGCTCTCTTGGAGTTCGGTTAGAAGATGGGCGTAGTGTTTTCTGTCACAGAATTGGGTTTTTAGGAATTCTTTTAATTGTCCCAGGTATTAAATTCTTTTATTGAGCAAACAAATTCCGCTTTCCCTTCGTGTCGACTTAGGATGTATTTAAATAAAATACGTTTTTGAGACTCGGAGGCAAGGTGATACGCATTATTACAATTTGTTATAAATGAATTCAGGGTTTCCCGGGTTCCATCGTATGATTTCACGAATTTAAACAGACTGTTGAGGTCCATTTCGGAAGTGAGTTTTTCGAGGGCTTCTGTGATTTGTTCTGGTTTGAGAATGGTTTTGCGCATACTAATATGATGTATTAGTATGAAGGTGCAGTGTAGCGTTGTCGTAGAATATTGAGGAACTCACGACAGGCAGGCAAGCATGAGGGCTAGCCGCATTCCTGCGTGCTGCTTGCTGGAACTGTTGATACTGCCGTTTAGGTCATCTCAATGACGGCTGAATTGATGTAGTACTTTCACTTGCACTTGCACTTTGAACTCGCACTTGTTACATCGGATTTTCACTGAATTTCACTGGTTTTTCCGAGTGATTTTTCGCCGCGACGGAGACGGACCGTGGGATGACTTTTCAATCCCTTAAGCTGCCACCAATGTTAGACCGTGCTTTGACGGAAGAGTTTTAAAAACGGGCAAACTACTTTACCTGAATATGTATTAAAAGAAATAGAAATTAGGAATTAGAAAGTGTATGGCTCTTTCAGTTGACGGAGGATAACTGCCGATCATGACCTCGGAATAGCGCGACGGCGGTTGGTCCTTATCAGTGATATCCGAAATTGGAATGCTGAGAAGTGCAGGATGTACTTCTCTCAATTATTTATTTTTAATTTACTAGCAAATCAGGGTTCTAACAGTACGAATTGCTGTGGCCGAAACTATTGAATGATACTTCAGTATATAGATAAGTTATATCAATTCTACGGTTTTGGTATAGCAATCAGACCATTGTGTAAGGTGGGTAAGCTCATTATCGGTTGTGTATAGGCTGGAGTGCGGGGTGCGGCAGATCGTCGAGCTCAGCAACTCCTATGCGTCAACAATATTAGTTACGCTGATGATATGGTGTTGCTGAGCCCTTCGATTAACGCAATGATAAGCCTGCTTACGAAATGTGAGAGGTACACGGAGGCTTATGGGCTCAGATACAATGTTAAGAAAAGTGATGTACTAGTATTTAAGGCGGGCACTAAAACTTACCCGATTTTCCATAGAATTCGCAAGATTCCACTGGGTGGTGCTTACAGCATTATAATATTTATACCTTTAGGCGTCTGAAATACCTTGTACTGACGAAATAATTTGAATTCAAGCTACATGCCTTTGTTAGAACAAGGCCTGCCCTAAAGGTAAAGCGTCAAAACTGTCTTGAAAGGCAAAGATCGAGTTGTTTGAAAACTGTTATTTATGCGACTCAGTTGTTTGAGAAAATAATAGTGGAGCAAAGAGAGGCGAGGCGGCGTGGAGGTGGGGGGGGGGAGAGGCAGCGGGAGTGGTCGCACTCGCACCGACGGACGGGTGCAGAGGCGATACTAGTCAGCCGAATATTGGCATCATAGAGCAAAACTTTTACCCCACCTAGTTTCGAAGCGAAAAGTTGTTTTCGTAGGAATGATGCATCACAAGATTGTACGTTGTTATTGACGGCTCACTTCAAGCTCACTTCACGTAAGTTTTCTCAAAAAGTTTTTTACAGAATTGCCCGACTGGTCTCCGCGAGTGCGGCCGCACCCGCCGTGCTAACTCCTCGCGGCGAATCGGCCGCTACTTCGTTTATTGCCCAATTATATAAACTGCACTTCGCAGCGTTCTCTTAAGTTTTCTGAATTAGTCCCCTCGTATATTCGAAACTTATAGCTGCGGGTGTACATTAAACTTGGCGACTAGCGATTGTTACCCACTTGCTGAATAGCTGTTGGTGCGCGGGATTGGGTACCTACTAAATATGAGCATCCCGTTCACCTGTGCCGAGTCCGTAGACTGCAACGCACTGCTGAACCGTTAAACTTTGCTATAATCTCGTCAAAGATACTGAAACAATTTGAAATTTAAACACTTTCAGCTCACGTGCTACACAGTGAGCGAAGGTACGAGATCACTACTCATTACTCGGCGCAGTCACAGACTCATAATTTAGAGTGACTCTACCAGCGTTGACTATTTCAAGGTGAATTACTTACTGCTGTTGAAGTCCGGTGTTGGATTAGATCCCAATCTAGTCAATAAACTGTCCCCTTCCTTGTACCTACTGATACTCCAATAATTAAAGAAAATGATAGGTGGCGCTGCCATCACGTAAACATTGAGCTCCGCATTTATTTCTCTTAAAAAATGTAAAAGTCTGTCTAACTATGATATTTTTATATTATGATAAACAGTAAAGTGTTAAGATTAAGTGGAAAAGTTATCAAAACTTAATTTTCACGTTCAACATAGTTATAATGTGTTAAAATTCTGATCTCAAACTGTGCCAAAAACTAAGTGTAAAACTATGTAAAAGTTCAAAATGCTAAACAATAAGACTAAGGTAATATTATAGTGTTCATATAAAAGTGCTAGTAATAAAAACTCTGCAACCGCCTATGTCTATACCTTCTTCTTGCGACAATGCAGCAACTGAACTGACCCATCAATACCCGAAGAACCCCTCAAAAAGCTGCAAGATGTACCCAACCATTACAGAGAAAAACTTTAATGAGACTGGGTCACAAAAAGAACAGCCGCCTATAGATAAGTATGGCAAGAACGTAATCACGAGTCAGATCAAAAGTATCAAGACTTATACTCAGCGGGCATTTCTCCCACCAAGAATAAAATGTGCCTACTGAGTGCCGACAGCAAGAACAAGGTGTTATCGGTGGCACAAAGTGTTTTAAAGGAAAAGTATGATATTTGTCACTACCTCAGAACTGACGGAGACAAAAAACATCTGCTCTATGATTTGGAAAAAAACGTTAAGTGACTTTACTTTAAAAGATTTTTGTATTATCTTGATAGGAGACGAAGACTTTAAAACAACGAAAGATTACTTTGAAATCATTTTTTACATACGAAACATACTACAAAACATTAAACACACAAGTATAATTTTGTGCTTTCCTACCTACAAACTTGGCTATCACTTTAATATTAGGTCTTTACCTATGAAATTGCCGTTCTGCAGTACTGGCCATTTCAAATCAAAATAATTTTTGTTTGGCTAAGAATTCTAATTTCAAATTAATTTTATTTTAAAAACATGGATTTTTTTTTCTAAAAGTAGTCATTTCTTTATTGATTAGTGTTACATTTTCATCGCATTTCAATCTTTTTCGTCATCATGGATACGTTAAAAATTCGAGTAATTATGGAATATGAGTACCGTCGTGGCAGCAACGCGGCACAAGCGGCACGCAACATCAACGACGTTTACGGAGCTAACACTACAAACCAACGCACCACCTGTTATTGGTTTGCTCGCTTCCGTTCTGGAAATTTCGACCTGAAAAATGAACCTCGCGGTCGTCCGAAGACTTTGGTCGACAATGACGAATTAAAGGCGATTGTGGAAGCTGATGATACACAATCTACGGCTGAATTAGCAGCAGCTTTCGACGTTAGCGTCAAAACAATATTGGTCCATTTGCGTCAAATTGGCAAGGTAAAAAAGCTTGACAAATGGGTGCCCCACGAACTCAATGATCGCCAGCGCGAAGTACGCGTCGAGACGTGCCTTGCACTGCTCAACAGATACACAAATGAAGGAATTTTGAACCGCATTGTTACCTGCGATGAAAAATGGATTCTGTTTGATAACCGTAAGCGCTCAGCAAGTTGGTTGGATCCTGGTTCAGCACCTAAACAATGCCCTAAACGAAAACTTACCCCTAGAAAAGTGATGGTCACTGTTTGGTGGTCTAGCGCCGGTGTGATTCATCACAGCTTCTTACCAAACGGGGTGAGCATTACTGCAGATGTGTACTGTGAAGAACTGAACACAATGATGGAGAAGCTGGCGCATCTCCAACCAGCATTGGTCAATCGCTCGTCTCCGCTGCTCCTGCACGTCAACGCGCGATCTCATACTGCACAGCAGACGGTCTCCAAGTTGCAAGAACTGGGGTTGGAAGCTCTCCGTCATCCGCCCTACTCACCAGACCTTGCGCCTACAGACTACTACTTTTTCCAGAATTTGGATAACTTCTTGGCGGGAAAAAAATTTAATACCCGAGAGGCAGTACAAAATGCCTTTGAAGAATTTGTTGCCTCCCGTCCAGCTGATTTCTTTAAGAAGGGCATCAATAAACTGCCACTGCGATGGCAAAGATGCATTGATTGCATGGGTGATTACTTCGATTAATACAAATAAAAAATTCATGAAAAAAAATCGTTTAAATTTTTTCATACAAAACGGCAATTTCATAGGTAAAGACCTATTATGTATAATTGCAGAATTGAAACATTTAATAATTTAATCTATCTTGATCTATGTAACCATTAATATGCATACCATTTCGATTCGAACCTAAATTTAACAGCAGATTATAGTATGTTTGACAGGCACTCAGGGACAATAAATAACACAGGACTGAGAGTTATTTTTGAAAATGTAATTTACTTGCTTCAAAATATTGATTATTGTGTAAAAATAAGTGCATATAATACCGATGTAGAAGTGAGAAGGGATCGATCTACAAATAGTTGTATTACTCCACAGGCAAGTTGTGTAAACGGAAACACTGAGGTAAAGCTTGATGTTACAAAAAATTATGTTCATAGAGATTTTTTTCGTGTTTAAGCACATACTTATCTTACATCAGAACATTAACGGTCTAATAAGAAAGACAGACCAATTAGGTATACATTTGGATGAACTTATACATCAAGAAAAATTTGTAGATATTATTTGTATCACTGAACATAACATGAAAGAAGACGATATCACACAATTACACTTACAGAATTATAAACTTGCCACATATTCATCAAGAAACACCAGGAACGGAGGTTCTTGTATATTAATAAACCCAAGTCATGAGTACAAAGTTATAGATATCAAAGAATTTTGTATTTCCAGCGTTATAGAATGTTGTGCCGTTGAGCTAATGGTTCATCAAGTGATTGTTATTTGTATTTATAGGCCTCCGAAATACACTAAAAATACTACAGCCGAGTTCTTTGAAAAACTAGATCGTATACTTTACTTATGTAGCCAAAACATTGGAAAAAAGTTTTACTATACGGTGACTTTAATATTGATATACTTCAAAATACAAGATTATATACCTACAGAATTTCAGCATCTACTTTTAAACCACAATATAAAACCAAGTATAAATAAACCTACACGTATAGCCAGCGGTAAATGCATTGAAAATATCATGCATAATGTCAAAGGTGGTCGAGGAGAAATTTTAGACTTAGCTTTGTCTGATCACACAGCCCAGCTCTTTAAATGTCCAGTCAAAAAGACTTGTACGATTGATCACTGGTATATAATTAGTCGAGACTACAGCTCTGAAAACAAAGAAAAGTTTGTAGATTGCATGCGTAAACTTAGCTTTGATGAGGTATATAATAGTGCCGATCCCGAAATGGCTTTCAACTCATTTCATGATTTATTTAATCTTTTCTATGACCTGTGTTTCCCTACTGTAAAGAAAAAGATCTTTAGTTGAAAATCTCCTAAATGGATTTCTAAAGGCATTAGAACTTGCAGTAAACGGAAAAGAGATATACTTTGGCAATATAGAAAATCGCCTTCTAATGAAAATAAAAAAATATTAAAACAATACTCGAAACGACTCAAAAAAGTTATTTACTTGACCCAAAGAGCACAAAATAATTATCTTATAAATAATGCTGATAACAAAACTAAAGCTACTTGGAAAGTTATAAAAAAATGCAAATCAAACTTTCCTTCCGAATCTTTGCACAAAATACATATTAATTATAAAGTAATAGATGAACCTATAGGAATGGCTACAGCATTTAATGATTATTATGTAGATGTAGTTGAACATACGAGTAGCACAAAAAATAACAATAGTAATGGTTTTTCAAACATCAATCATTATCCGAAATCCATGTTTATGGCACCAACTGATCCGTTCGAAATATTCAAGTTATTAATTCATTGAAAAACACAAATAGCGCCGGTTACGACGGCATTACAACTAATATCCTAAAACTTGTAGCAAACAATATTGCTCCAGTGCTAAGCTGAATAATTAATGTATGTATAGAAAATGGACACTTCCCAAGTAAGCTAAAAATGTCATTAATTAAACCACTACACAAGAAAGGCGAAACAACAAACATCTCAAATTACCGCCCAATAGCTTTAATTCCAATACTATCTAAAGTGTTTGAAAAGGTTATATATAATTCCCTATATTCTTTTCTTGAATCAAATAATATACTTGCAACGGAACAATATGGATTTCGAAAAAATAGAACTATAAACAAAGCAGTCGATGAGTTGTTCTCCAAAATTGTTTTGAATGTTGACAAAAAAATACCTATTGCAGCACTACTAATGGATTTGTCAAAAGCATTTGATCATATAGACCATAATATATTATTAAGCAAGTTAGAACGCTATGGCATTAGAGGCAACATGTTAAAATTGATTGAAGCATACTTAACTGACAGAAAACAAGTAACTGTCATAAATAGGATTTGTCCAAAGACAAAAGTAGAATTTGCATACATGTCTCCAACTAGATCAACAATATGTGGAGTTCCTCAAGGAAGTGTCCTTGGGCCGCTGCTATTCATTATCTATATAAACGATTTACCAAAATGCACTGAACATCAAACTATACTATTTGCCGATGATAGCACAGTAATAGTTCCATGCAAAGACATAAAAACATATGAAAATGATATAAACAGTTCCCTACAATATATTATTAATTGGTTAAAAACTAATAAATTAAAAATAAACTTAGATAAAACAAAAATAATGTCATTTTATCAACGGACTAATCGAACACAATTAAATGTCATCCACGAAAATACTCAATCGTTAAATCAATACTCTTATGCAATCTATAACTTGAGAAAGATTGTAAATGAGTCCGTCGTCCTAGTAGCGTACAATGCCTACGTAACATCTACTTTACGCTATGGAATTATATACTGGGGAAATTCCACAGACAAACTCATCGCATTCAAGGCGCGAAGAAATGTTTACGATCTGTCTTCAAGCTAAAATCAACTGAAAACAAAAAAAAAACAGTTTCTTAGCGCAGAAGGCATATTATTCCGTTAATGAATACCTGATCGATAATACAAATTATGTGAATAAATATGTGCATTAAGAGTTAGAGGTAATTAAATGCTGTGATTATATTATATTTGTCACCCTTTAAATATATATAATAAAATATAATAAAAATGTTTAATGTTGTTATTTCTAAATATTAAATTTGTACAGGTTTTGTACGCATAATAAAATTGTTAACTTTGTTTTAGCATAAGTTTTATGTCATTTAGCGTGTAAACATTTTGTTATATGACAAAATGTTTACACGCTTAAGGCGTATTTTATATAGGCGGCATTTTAAGGAAATTTAATTATTTTACATACCTAAGTTTAGATACCTACTTGATTTTTGTACGCCGTCAACGGCAAAACATAGTGTACTTATACATATTTTATTTACAACACCTGTTTTTTACATCCACCTATGTTTTACAAATAAAAACTTTGACTTTGACTCCAGGGGACAGGGCCGGCCCCCCGCAGCTAGTGACGTGATAGTTCTGTATGAAACATATGTAAAGATCTTTTTCCTTTGTGGGTAGACATAGCAAAAACATGTTTTTTTTGTGTGCTCTTTTTCAAATAAGTTTTAAAATAGTTATTTATATTTATTAATAATATAAATCAGTTCGTCTTATTTTAGACCCCCCCATATAGCTATCTATTTTTATCAAGTCTGTAGCACTTGTGCCTGGTTCACTTTCGTACACAAAACTACACTGAACACTAAACTAATGAACACTAACATTGACACTAAACTTGCTGCCAGCCTGGAAGATCTCGCGCAGTTGTTTGGTTCCCGAATGAATATGAAGCAAAATTGCAGCAGGCTACCACTGGTACCGCACCAGCTTCACCAGACATTGCAACCATCGCAAGTGAGTTCTCCGAGTTTAAGTTGCTTGTCTGTCAAGCACTTTCTACATTTAAAACTTAAATTGAGCTGCTTGCTGCTGGGTTTGATAGGCATGAAACCATCATGCGAAGAAAGCTCCTGCTGTTCCATGGTGTGCCAGAGAGGGATGATGAAAAGTTACTTGATGTGGTCCACAACAACATATCCAACCAAATTAAATTGACAGAGGTTTGTAAGGACAAAAATATGATCCATGTTTGTCATAGACTCGGATTCTCACAGCAGAAGGCCCAACCCATACTAGTGCGATTCTTCAAAATGGAGCACCGACAGCTTGTATGGGATAGCAAGAAAGCTCTCAAGGGTACTGGGATCACCATCTCCGAGTTCTTCACACAAGTTCGGCATCGTGTGTTTGCAGCTGCTTGTAAGCATTTCGGTATGCCAAATTGCTGGTCCATGGAAGGCAAGATTGTTTTTATTTGCCCAGACAAATCCCGCCGGAAGATCGAAACGGCAGGTGAACTTCACGACCTGATATCTATATTCCCGTAAATTATTACTCGTGAAATTTTTGAAAAATCATTTACTTTTCAATATTTGTAAATATGTGAGCACCATGTATCTATCTCATAATTAATTTACCTGTCATGCGTTATATTTAATTATTTTTACCTATTGTGGTATAGTAATTTTATTCTAGGTGCATCGTCTTCACATATAATTAATGTATACATAATATTGTAAAACCTTTTTTTATGAGTAACGGTGGAGTTTCTTGCCCATTCTTCTCCATACGAAACTACCTTTTGGAAGGGGCAACTAGAATCAATTCTACTTTTTTTGTACATTTTGACGTTCAAAAGTGCCTTTTATGTGCCTATTTGAAATAAATGATTTGACTGTGACTTTGACTTTGACCATCTTCTTCGATCGACACCGAGGATTCGGTGCAATCTGAAGAACCTGTATCTCCTAGTGTCGTAACGTTGGCTACTCAGAGAACGAGGAAGACGCGTCTGCGCAAGTAGCACACTCATTGCTATTGTTTTTGTCAGTCCATTTACTTTACTACTTCTCAACTTGGCCGCTTTGCATGATCACTTTCATAATTGGTAATTTCGAGCCGTTAGTTATTCATGTAATTTTTATTTTTCTCTCCACTAAACATTTTACTTTTGTTTATTAAAATATTGCCGGTATGTATTACAATTTACGATATAATTATTCCGACAATTTGACGGAACGACGAAGTGACAAATGTCAATTTCACTGTTCCTAGTGTTCCTTCTCATCATCCGTCATCGCGTCACGTTTCATTTCCCGAACAGTTCGATGTGTGTATCAATTGTTTTTTATTTTTATTATTATCATTTTGTATCCTATTTCTCTTACATTACCCATTATTTTGTTTACTAATTTGTGTTACTTTGTTAGTTATTATTGTAAAAATTCTGCCAATATACCAGCAAGTGGGGGAGGTTTTTCTGGTCAAAGGAAAATCTATATTAGTGTTTTAGTATTTAACGGTATTTTTAAAAGCTTTTATTTAACTTGCAATGTATGTATGTATGTTTGTTCGGGTGGATTCTTGTTACTCAATTTCTTAACTTATTTTTACACTTGTATTTTAGATATATTTATATTATTTTTATATTTATATTATAATTTAGTTACACTCATGGATGATGTAGCTAATCTTAACGACAGCTTCTTCATGTGCTCTCCATCTGCTAGTTTTGTTAGTGGGGACAGTGACTCTTCCATACCACATACTTTACATGATAAAATCTCTTCTCTTTTTTCCAATGATCTTAAGAATCTGCATATAGCACACATAAATGCTCAGAGTGTTCCTGGTATCTATTCTGACTTTCTGGCATCCTTTAGCAGTGCTCACCTAGATGCTCTATTGATGTCAGAATATTTTGTGAAGCCGTCTCTCCGCTCTACTCAATACTGACTCCCCGCAACGATAGGACTGGCACAGGTGCGGGAGGTGTTGCTGTGTACCTGCGTTCTGATTTACCATACAGGCTGGTTCATCTCCTTCACGGTATTCTGAGTTGTAGTAGATATCATTGACACAATTGCCCCTGTATTAGCAGGCATATTTAATCAATGTTTAGACAGCGGTACGTTTCCTGATTTAATGAAACATAGTAAAGTAGTACCAATTTTCAAAACAGGTAGTGAGAGTGATCCCTCTAATTATAGACCTATATCTGTGCTACCAGCATTGAGTAAAATCTATGAAAAAATCATGCTAGACCAGATGTTGTCACATTTTAACTCAAATGGGATTTTACATAGTCGCCAATTTGGTTTCACGAAAGGTAGGTCGACGACTGACGCGGGAGTAAAACTCATCAGTTACATATTGGAATCCTGGGAAAAGTCCCAGGATGCGATTGGCATTTTCTGTGACCTCTCAAAAGCGTTTGACTGCGTTGGCCACAATACACTGATCTGTAAATTACACCATTACGGCATTCGTGGACAAGCTGCTGATCTTGTTCTTTCCTATCTATCAAACAGGCAGCAAAAAGTAAACGTTAACGGGGCGAAGTCCTCGGTGTCTTTAGTTAAGATGGGCGTACCTCAAGGTTCAATTCTTGGCCCTTTCCTATTTCCAGTTCATATTAATGACCTGCCTTACATGATGGCTAACTTATCGGATATAATTTTATTTGCTGATTACACTTCTCTTATTTTTAAAATAGATAGAAAAGATACGGATGTCTTACATGTGAACGATAGTCTGGCGGTGCTTTCAAAATGGTTCGCAGCAAATAATCTTTTACTTAATGCGAACGAAACTAAATGTCTTAAGTTTTCATTACCAAATGTACCCCAAGTAGGTCTAAATTTAAAACTTGATAGCAAGGAACTAGATGTTATTGCAGGAGCCAGTGTCCTCCCGTAATAAAAGACACAATTTTTTTGTTGTATGACAAGACAAATAAATAAATTTAAAAAAGGAAATAAAAGAGACTTCACTTTATAGGTACCTACTTCTAATTCTAAACATGTGTACTAAAACAAAAATGAAAAAAATAAAGAAATAAGCAATAATATCGGTTCTTCTTTTGCACGAAAGTATGTTTTTTAGTTTATGTGTGTATGTGTATGTGTGAGTTTGTATGCCCCAATTGTTTGTTAGGAAGAGGAACCAACTCAGAGCAATGGCTTTCATTTCGATAGTTCAACAACATTCATCGCGCTATTAACTTAGTCGAGCAGACAAAGCTTTAGAACATGATTATGAAGCAATGGATTAGCATTATCCTGAAAAATCACTCAAACAGACTGAAAGTTTGTTAAGCAATTAGGGTTAGAGGTCCCATAACAAAAACCGTGAAACTCCGCACCACCGATACAGGCAAGCGCCGACACGACAATGAGTATTGTCAATTCGAATCTCACCCATGCCAGCAGCACGGAGCTGCTCTTTGACAACAGTAAACAGGTAATTATTACTAATTATGTCAATTATTTAAGTCACGTATTCAAGTATTATTATTCGGACATTACACAAACAACTTGGGTTATTCCATGGTATAATAATATACTTCGCCAGGTATAGCATTCCGGTCACGGAGGTGACACAAGCCTACGTCATTACCGCTGTGTTACCGGTAGTGTGTAATAATAACTCCTCAATCGCCTTTAATACCTGTGCGAATCCGATAAAATAAAGAGGTTTTAACTAAAAATTATTTTGGTATTGTTTAAATTGAATTGTTTCGTTGAATTAGAAAAATGAAACGACAATTTAAATGGTTTATATATATTTTTTAACAGAATGGTGACTGAAAATGTTTCCATAATTCGTGTTTTATTGCAATAAAGTGGCAACTGGATAGTGACGTAAGCATGTGTCACTCCCGAAATGCCAGACCTTGTTTTTTTAGACCATGGGTTATTCTAAGTATGCCCCAACATAAGTTTACTCAATCTTTTAGCATTACCCGTAACATATTTATAGTTCAGTATTAAGATGAACCTGAATTCGTTAATTTCATTTATTAAAAATCATCATTTCTTTTAGTTTGCCATTTGACATTACTTCACAGAATTTGATTCTTATTAGCGACACTTTCAGATATTGTAATAATATAGGATGTGTTTTATTTCTCAAAATCAACGGGTTCGATTGCCGACTAAGAAAATATATAAAAAAAATCGAATGTTGCAGATCCGAATCGGCTCCGAGCCATCTTTGAGTATTTTTCGGTAAGTACCACTTATAGTTTCGGATTTGTTTGAGTTTTTAACTCAAACAAATCCGAAACTATAGTGCATTGGTTTAGTGTTAATAATTTACTTTTAACGTATTAGATTTCTGACACCTAACGTTAAGCATATGAAAACCAATGTACTAGTCAATCGGGCGGACTTGGATCTTGTGGACACCACTGTGTTCTTAGGTATTACTTTGGACTCGAAGCTACAGTGGCTCCCACATATAACCAACTTGTCGAAGCGGCTAAGCTCTGCAGCCTACGCGGTCTATACAATCCGTCATTTGACTGATGTCGAAACAGGTCGATTAGTATATTTTAGTTATTTCCATAGTGTAATGTCGTACAGCATTTTGCTGTGGGGAAATGCAGCGGACATTCAGGCCATATTTGTGCTGCAGAAACGAGCCAATCGAGCAATTTATAACCTTAGTTGTAGGCATTCACTGAGGGATAAACTTGAGAAAATAAACATAATGACAGTCGCATCTCAATATGTAGGTATATGACAACCTGATTTATGTAAAAAAGAATATTAATCTATATTCTAAACATAGCGAAATTCATAACATAAATACTAGAAACAAAGATTTACTTATTGTGCCCACGACTAGGCTCCAAAAAAATAGTAATTCATTTAAGTGCCAATATACCTATACGTTTTTACAACAAACTCCCAAATCTTGTTAAAGAACTGAGCCTCAATAAATTTAAATCATTTATTAAACAGAAACTCTGTCAAAAAGGTTTCTATAAAGTTAAAGATTACATGGATGATAAAAAGCCTTGGATTAAATTAACCTACTTCAATGTACCCCCAAGCATCAATCCATTTTATACTGTGAATAAGTGTTTTAGAATTAATAATTTGTCTTTTTTATTGATTTACATGACATAAGTTATGATATATTTGATGAAATTTAAAGAAAAACTGTCTGTGAATGTGAGTGGCATGCAGGCTAGATTGAACAGATGTTTTAATTTAATTTTTATGTTAACATATCTCGGGACCTTGTGGGCCCGGACCTTTGGAAGGCGTACGGGGGGCCGAAGCCAATCCGCAGAGGCACCTTAGATTTTTATTTTTTAAATGGAATGAGGCATTTTAGTTTATTTTATTTTATTCTATTTTATTGTTATTTAAATATTGTGAATGTGAAGACTATGTGGGTCATTGTTTCTTTTTTTTTTCCTTCTCAATTAGTTTTAATCATGCTCTGGCAGTTTGAGTATTTTTTGTGGCCTACCCAAATGTCCTTTCTTTGGTATTGTTCGTTGAATCGTTGAGCTCCTTAAGTTTTGAGTTGAGTTGCACGATTACTGATAAATGCGTGCACTGACTGGATAGGTCCACTCAATCTGTGTGGTTTTTCCTCAAAAGACCATTTCAGACACAAATCTACATGGTCTTCACATGATCTGACCAAGATTATGTCTGGACTTTAAAAGAGACTGCAACCTTTGAGTTTGTTTCGGCCTTTCTTCTCAGAGTAGTCAGATAGGAAACGCCGACCTCATCTAGTTACCCGACTGCGCCAGAAGGAGGGTTATGTTTTTCGAGAGTATGTATGTATGTATGCATGTATAATTGTTTAGCACGCTCTGCAGCCTGAACGGGTTGATGGATTTGAGCTTGAGAGGTGTCGTTAGATTCGTATTTACCGTGAAAGTGACACTGGGTATATTAAAAAATAAAAAAACAGTGATTTAAAAAACTAAAAACCCCGACTACGTTTCTGTGTAATTTGGAAATGTAAAAACCCCAAAACAAGAAAGTCGTCATACCCGATTGCAGTTAACTTAAAAATCGCCAAAGTTGCTAAGACAATGCTTAAAAACGTCAAATCTATATAAATATTTAACAATATTTTTAAATACAAGAAAAATTGTAGCAGTCGGTACCCATTCTAGAAAGTCAGCCGTCTAAATCTGCAATGTATTATAAGTATGCGCTCTGAATTCAATAAGCCTCGATTTCTAGACTGGGACTCAGTTTTAGACGTTTTTAAGGATATTTTTAAAAAACGTCCAAAACTGAGTTTTCAAAGTCGTCAGATTTAGGGAAAGCCCACAATATCTTCGTCAGATTTGCCTATTTAAGTCATTATGGGTTAGGCCGCACACGATCATTGAAAATCAACGGCTCTAAAGATCACTTTATTTTTGGTTCTTTTTCAAAATCTTTATGGACTTCTGACCACGGGGCTCCTATCTGAAACTTTTACAAATATATTTTCGGTGTTTCCTCCTCATGCCGCACAAACTCAGCTATCAACTTTTCGTCCTGCATATGCTTGATCAAAAACCCTCTGGACTCCCCGTCCCAACAAAACCATAAAACCTTTATTATTATTATTTCCTTTATTTCATTATTTACATATAAATCACATTTTTAAATATTAGAATATAAAAAATATAAAAACATTTAAAAATATAAAAAATAGTAGCCCACCGGTATCGGGAACAGGGTCCAAGCTACCGGCGGTCAGGGCTCCAGAGAGAGGAACCTCCTAACAATGCGAGCCGTGTCCAGAAGTACCGCTTTCTGAATCAAGCCCTTGATCCAACTGCCCAACGAGAGCCTCCTCAGGTGTTGGTCGAGGCTCTTGGCTATTAAGCCATTGGCTGTTACGACTATCGGCACAATGATCGCTGAGTCCACATCCCACATGTCGACAACCTCGCGAGCCAAGTCTAGATACTTGATTTGTTTATCTTTTTCGGCTTTCACGAGGTTCCCGTCATGCGGGACCGTTATGTCAACAATCATTGCGCGCCGCTCTAATCGATCCACCATCACTATATCAGGCTTATTGGCAACAATAGTCCTGTCAGTGATGATGGATCGATCCCAGTACAATGTGATATGTCCATTTTCGAGAACTGGGTCGGGCACATACCTGTAGTACGGCACTTCCGATTCTACAAGGCTGTATTTCAGAGCAAGTTGCTGATGGATAATCCTGGCTACAAGGTTGTGTCTATGCAAGTACTCTTCGTTAGCTAGACGAGAACATCCGGAGATAATATGTCTGATTGATTCACCCGGACGGTGGCATGCCCGACAGATGTCAACCGTGCCGTCTTTCACAATAAATCTCCGGTAATTGTTTGTCATCATAACTTCGTCCATAATTGCACAGACAAAACCTTCGGTTTCTCCAAAGAGGTCACCGAAACGCAGCCAGGCTACGGACGCTAGTTGGTCTACATCGGGCCCATGTAGAGCCCGGAAAAAGCGTCCGTGAAGCTCCTTACTCTGCCATACTTCCATGCGATCATTAGTGTCAAGCACTACTGGCTTGCGCCAGTTCTCTTTAGCTAAGGAGAGCGGGGTGACGCCCTTGTCCACTGTGACCACATCTCGATGCATCCCCACGTCGGCTTCTAAGAAATATTCCCTGAGACTGCATATCTCGCGATTGTGGAGGGTCTTAGCATTTAAAAAGCCTCGACCTCCACACTTTCGCGGGATATACAGCCTCATTACCGATGATCGTGGGTGATGCATTCGATTTGCAGTCAGCAGTGTACGGACCTTCCTATCCAGGGCGTCGAGTTCGGTCTGAGTCCATTTGTGTATGCCGAAAGAGTACATCAAAACCGGCATGACCCAACCGTTAAAGGCGCGCACCTTGTTTCCACCTGATAAAAGACTGTTAAATACTTTTTTCATGCGGCCAAAGAAGCGATCCTTTAACGACTGCTTCATGTCAGTACCATTGATGCCCAACGCTTCCGACATACCCAAATACTTATAGGTTTCGGATGCGGAGAGGGCTCTAAGGTTTATGGAATCCGAGAGTTGGGTTCCGACGGATTCCACAATCTCCCCTCGCTTTACATGCATGACCGCACATTTGTCCACACCAAATTCCATTCTGATGGCGCTACTGAAAGTTTCAGTTACTTTCAGTAGATCCATCAGTTGCGAATTGTTGGGTGCAAAAAGTTTTAGGTCATCCATGTAGAGGAGGTGAGATATAACCTGACCACCTCTCCTCAGCCGATAGCCTAGACCTGAATCCTCCAAGAGTGTGCTTAGAGGATTCAAGGCTAAGCAGAACCAAAGCGGACTCAAACTATCACCCTGAAATATGCCTCGCTCGATCCTTATCGGCTCGCTATTCCTTTGGGTATTTCGACATGCTGGATAGCGAAGGACCGTCCTCCATTGCCCCATACACGACATCAGGAAGGTGCGCAGAGTTGCCTCTACTTTATACAACTCCAGCACCCTCATGAGCCATGTATGTGGCACCGAGTCATAGGCCTTCTTGTAATCTATCCAACATGTCGACAGATCCTTTCGGGAACGACGAACCTGTTGGCTAATGGCCATATCAATGAGGAGTAGCTCCTTAGTACCACGGGACCCGTTCCTGCATCCATTTTGAGAAGGAGACATGATGTAGTTGGTGTCTATATGTTTGTTAATTTTATCTCTCAAAATGGATGTAAGAACTTTATAGACCGTCGGTAAACACGCGATCGGCCTATAATTTTTGGGTTCCGCAGTGCTACCTGATTTATGGAGCAGGTGGGTAACTCCTGTTGTTAGGAATTGGGGTAGCGAACCAGATTCTAAAGCAACCTGGTACTGAGCAGCCAAGCGAGCGTGCGATCTACTAAACCATTTGATCCAGAAGTTGTGCAGTCCGTCCGGCCCTGGAGACTTCCAGTTAGGCAGCGGGCGGACTGCACGAGTTACATCTTGGGGGCAGATGGTAATAGCCCCCATTTCTGGTATTGGATCACAGGCTCGCTCGACTTCCCGAGTCCAATCACCTTCGGTGTGACTGACAGGCACCGACCAGATATTGCGCCAGAAAGAACACATGGCATCATCATCTGGTAGGCACGTGTCAGCCACACCTTGATCCGGTCGCTCCCAACCCCTATAAACCCACCTTTCATCGCGCTGGAAGGTGCGATTCTGAGTGTACCGCTCCACTCGCCGCTTATACCTACGAATACGGTTCGCCCATGCATACACTTTCTGCTTCAGGAAGTCGATGCGCTCTGTGACACAGGACATATAGTCCTGAGGACTGATATCAGTCCCTGCAAATGCGCGTCTCACAAAGCGCATCACTCTAGGGCGAGTATTGCCCTCCCTGAAGCAGATTAGTTTGCCGATGAGAGCTCTGGCCCCACCAATACGGCGCTCAATTCTGCACTGCCAAGCTGGTACGGCTGGTTTCGGTCGTGTAGCTCTAGAATCGTTAGCAAATTTGACGTGAGCTACACGACATGCCGCTACAGCCGCGCAGTACAGAATCGAATGTGTATCGGTGAGGTCTACGCAGTCATCAAAATAATTTGACAACTGCGCATCCAGCGCCACCACCAGCGCCCTATTTTTGTTATGCATGGGTAAACGAGGTAAGCGTGGTCTAAGTTCGGGCGATATGAACCGATATTCTCGAATCGCATCCTCCAAAGCACTCCTCAATTCTATTATTATTTCCTTTATTTAATTATTTACATATAAATTACATTTTTAAATATTAGAATATAAAAAACATAAAAATATTTAAAAATATAAAAATAGTAGCCCACCGGTATCGGGAACAGGGTCCAAGCTACCGGCGGTCAGGGCTCCAGAGAGAGGAACCTCCTAACAATGCGAGCCGTGTCCAGAAGTACCGCTTTCTGAATCAAGCCCTTGATCCAACTGCCCAACGAGAGCCTCCTCAGGTGTTGGTCGAGGCTCTTGGCTATTAAGCCATTGGCTGTCACGACTATCGGCACAATGATCGCTGAGTCCACATCCCACATGTCGACAACCTCGCGAGCCAAGTCTAGATACTTGATTTGTTTATCTTTCTCGGCTTTCACGAGGTTCCCGTCATGCGGGACCGTTATGTCAACAATCATTGCGCGCCGCTCTAATCGATCCACCATCACTATATCAGGCTTATTGGCAACAATAGTCCTGTCAGTGATGATGGATCGATCCCAGTACAATGTGATATGTCCATTTTCGAGAACTGGGTCGGGCACATACCTGTAGTACGGCACTTCCGATTCTACAAGGCTGTATTTCAGAGCAAGTTGCTGATGGATAATCCTGGCTACAAGGTTGTGTCTATGCAAGTACTCTTCGTTAGCTAGACGAGAACAACCGGAGATAATATGTCTGATTGATTCACCCGGACGGTGGCATGCCCGACAGATGTCAACCGTGCCGTCTTTCACAATAAATCTCCGGTAATTGTTTGTCATCATAACTTCGTCCATAATTGCACAGACAAAACCTTCGGTTTCTCCAAAGAGGTCACCGAAACGCAGCCAGGCTACGGACGCTAGTTGGTCTACATCGGGCCCATGTAGGGCCCGGAAAAAGCGTCCGTGAAGCTCCTTACTCTGCCATACTTCCATGCGATCATTAGTGTCAAGCACTACTGGCTTGCGCCAGTTCTCTTTAGCTAAGGAGAGCGGGGTGAGGCCCTTGTCCACTGTGACCACATCTCGATGCATCCCCACGTCGGCTTCTAAGAAATATTCCCTGAGACTGCATATCTCGCGATTGTGGAGGGTCTTAGCATTTAAAAAGCCTCGACCTCCACACTTTCGCGGGATATACAGCCTCATTACCGATGATCGTGGGTGATGCATTCGATTTGCAGTCAGCAGTGTACGGACCTTCCTATCCAGGGCGTCGAGTTCGGTCTGAGTCCATTTGAGTATGCCGAAAGAGTACATCAAAACCGGCATGACCCAACCGTTAAAGGCGCGCACCTTGTTTCCACCTGATAAAAGACTATTAAATACTTTTTTCAGGCGGCCAAAGAAGCGATCCTTTAACGACTGCTTCATGTCAGTACCATTGATGCCCAACGCTTCCGACATACCCAAATACTTATAGGTTTCGGATGCGGAGAGGGCTCTAAGGTTTATGGAATCCGAGAGTTGGGTTCCGACGGATTCCACAATCTCCCCTCGCTTTACATGCATGACCGCACATTTGTCCACACCAAATTCCATCCTGATGGCGCTACTGAAAGTTTCAGTTACTTTCAGTAGATCCATCAGTTGCGAATTGTTGGGTGCAAAAAGTTTTAGGTCATCCATGTAGAGGAGGTGAGATATAACCTGACCACCTCTCCTCAGCCGATAGCCTAGACCTGAATCCTCCAAGAGTGTGCTTAGAGGATTCAAGGCTAAGCAGAACCAAAGCGGACTCAAACTATCACCCTGAAATATGCCTCGCTCGATCCTTATCGGCTCGCTATTCCTTTGGGTATTTCGACATGCTGGATAGTGAAGGACCGTCCTCCATTGCCCCATACACGACATCAGGAAGGTGCGCAGAGTTGCCTCTACTTTATACAACTCCAGCACCCTCATGAGCCATGTATGTGGCACCGAGTCATAGGCTTTCTTGTAATCTATCCAACATGTCGACAGATCCTTTCGGGAACGACGAACCTGTTGGCTAATGGCCATATCAATGAGGAGTAGCTCCTTAGTACCACGGGACCCGTTCCTGCATCCATTTTGAGAAGGAGTCATGATGTAGTTGGTGTCTATAATTATGTTTGTTAATTTTATCTCTCAAAATGGATGTAAGAACTTTATAGACCGTCGGTAAACACGCGATCGGCCTATAATTTTTGGGTTCCGCAGTGCTACCTGATTTATGGAGCAGGTGGGTAACTCCTGTTGTTAGGAATTGGGGTAGCGAACCAGATTCTAAAGCAACCTGGTACTGAGCAGCCAAGCGAGCGTGCGATCTACCAAACCATTTGATCCAGAAGTTGTGCAGTCCGTCCGGCCCTGGAGACTTCCAGTTAGGCAGCGGGCGGACTGCACGAGTTACATCTTGGGGGCAGATGGTAATAGCCCCCATTTCTGGTATTGGATCACAGGCTCGCTCGACTTCCCGAGTCCAATCACCTTCGGTGTGACTGACAGGCACCGACCAGATATTGCGCCAGAAAGAACACATGGCATCATCATCTGGTAGGCACGTGTCAGCCACACCTTGATCCGGTCGCTCCCAACCCCTATAAACCCACCTTTCATCGCGCTGGAAGGTGCGATTCTGAGTGTACCGCTCCACTCGCCGCTTATACCTACGAATACGGTTCGCCCATGCATACACTTTCTGCTTCAGGAAGTCGATGCGCTCTGTGACACAGGACATGTAGTCCTGAGGGCTGATATTAGTCCCTGCGAACGCGCGTCTCACAAAGCGCATCACTCTAGGACGAGTATTGCCCTCCCTGAAGCAGATTAGTTTGCCGATGAGTGCTCTGGCCTCACCAATACGGCGCTCAATTCTGCACTGCCAAGCTGGTAAGGCTGGTTTCGGTCGTGTAGCTCTAGAATCATTAGCAAATTTGACGTGAGCTACACGACATGCCGCTACAGCCGCGCAGTACAGAATCGAATGTGTATCGGTGAGGTCTACGCAGTCATCAAAATAATTTGACAACTGCGCATCCAGTGCCGCCACCAGCACCCTATTTTTGTTATGCATGGGTAAACGAGGTAACCGTGGTCTAAGTTCGGGCGATATGAACCTATATTCTCGAATCGCATCCTCCAAAGCACTCCTCAATTCATCATTGCACTGGGTACTTACGTTTGTAGCCCTATCATCACTCTCCTCGTCTGCTTGACTTGTGTTAGAGACTGTGGTAGTACTACCACAGTCTGCGACGGGGGGGCGATGACATGACTACTCTGCATTTCATTTCGCAGGCGATCAAGTACAGTGTCATCCAACATATGATTACGTTGGATGACCCGCACCTGATCCGACAGTCGTTGTGCCGACACGTTGATAGCTGGCTCAAGCACCTGAAAAAGAGAGAGCATCCGAACACGGTACGCGGTCAGATTATTTCCCCCCTCTGTAGCCCCATAGTATGAGCGCATGACGTTTTCGTTGATGGATCGCGTCCATCTCATGCGCTGCACACTTCCGCCGGGAGCTGGGACCCTATCAGAGGCCGGTGGGCCTCGAGGTCCTAAACCGTCCGGCGGCCGGTGTCCTCCACGTCGACGAACAGGTGGTGGCGTCGTGGGCGGGGAGAAATACTCGTCGCTCGAGCTCGACGCAACTACCGCGGCCGGTGTCGTCACAGCGCTCACAGTGGGGCTGGATACCGGCGGCAGCGAGGCGGAGCTGAGCGACGAGTCCGGAGGTGGTGGGCGTGCTCGACGTGCGGCTGATCTTGTCAACATATTGTCTTCATTTTCTTATTTTGTTTGTTTTATCGGAGGTGACATCTGTCATGTCACCTCCTTGTCCTGTCCTCATTATTATTATTATTAACAATAATCAATGAAATTCTTCAACTTCGTGCAACTTATTGCATTGAAGACTTCAACAGGCGTTTTTTTAACCGACTTCAAAAAAAGGAGGAGGTTTAATGTGTGTTAGCTCAAAACTTTTTTCTACGTGAACCGATTTGGATAATTCTTTTTTTATGTGAAAGCTTTACATATAGTTCCATATAAATTTGATTAAGTTCTGACGAGCAGTTTTTGAGTTATGCTTAATACTGCGTATTTTTTCCACTTAGTTTATATTGACGATGTGTTAATAATTTCCTATCACTGTTATTTACATATCAAGTAGCGGTATACGAACTTGTGTAGGGTAGGTACCACAACTAAAAAATGAAAGTAAAAACTTTATACAAAAAAAAAAACCGACTACCAAGACAAATACAAAAAAACGTGAAAAATAACTTTAATTTCGGAAGTCGGTGGCCAAAAACGAAAATTCAAAACCAAAGACACCCACTTCCGAAATTAAAGTTATTTTTCACGTTTTTTTTGTATTTTTATTTATTTATTTATTTATTTATTAAAACTTTATGCACAAGTAAAAAAATACTGTACAAAGGCGGACTTAATGCCTGAGGCATTTTCTACCAGTCAACCTTAGGGTGATGCAGAGACTAAACATGGCAGGTGCAATATGCAGGATAGATAGCTTGGCAATAACTATAAAATACAAGAATAAATATTAATACATAAATACTAATACATACATACATACATATAAACAAAATAAACTTTGTCATGAGAAATAGCGATCGGTAGAGGAGAAAACAAATCCAGCAAATCAACGCTGAAATGATTCGGCCAATTTTTCTTGGAAGTCGGTTGTTTTTTTGTAAAAAAGTTTTTTATTTTTCACTTTTTAGTGAGTCAGTTATTCATTTATGTAAGTTACAATATCCTAATGTCAACTGCTCATCACCTTTTACAAAATATTCCATTTTCCGATGCAGGGACGTTAATTGAGTTCTCCTGGTAAGAACCAATAGTTTGTAAAAAATGTTTTTAATTTTAATGGAATTTTAAAGGTAGTACAACATTGGAAGGTATGCAACTTGTTGGTTCATTTGCACATGTATAATTTAATAAAAGTTACCAAATTATTTTTAAAATTTACAATCAATCAATTAGAGGTAATTAAGCAGCACACTAGGTTTTCAATAATTGTTAACGATTAATCTACCTACGCAGATACTCACTAATCTAAGCAGTTTCAGACAAGATCGATGTAAAATTCCAAAGGTTAGTCAGGTGTGATTATGAAATCACAATAACGTTTTAACGTTGTCATAAGTCCTTGCGGTTAACTTTTGGGGTTAACACTTTGGACTCATAAACGTTTTAAGTAACGTCTTTTGTTTTATATCACGTGCAAGGCTAATATTGACATCAGTTATAAGAACTGTTACCTTATTAGTGTACGTGCAGCCACACGGATGATGCGCGCAGTCTTTGGGATTGTCACTTCACCGTAGATACTAAGCCGCATGCGGTACATATCTATATCAATACTCAATATATTTATTGCTTCCACATGTGAACTTAGGTGTTGGGTTACAAAATATGATCATTGTGGATCGTCGCGCATAGCAGAAGTAAGAGAGAGGAAGAGGGCTTTTATTTGACTACTTATTTCATAGACTATAATTATAATATTCCGGCCCACCTGCGTGCGATTATCTTATCATAGTAAATTAATTATCCATTAGTCCGTTTCATTTCAATAACAATGAGGATTGATTATCTTCTTAAATAACAAAATAAATCTACACATTACATAGGACACACCCTCTCCCCGATGTCGATATTACGACGAAGAAACTTTTGGGGAAGTAGTGGAATTGGAACCAGAATATCATGAAGATTTATACATGAGCGCTGGGGATCCAATTCCTTTGATCAGTGCCTTGGACTCAGTTCCCTCACCTAGCGCTGCAGACCCAATTCCATCCACAAGTACTTCACAGCCACAGGTCCCTTGCTCGGAGAATGAAGTGTTTATGATATACCTCCGATCATAGAGGTGGCCTCGAAAGTTTTGGAAATATTTGGAGAGAATCCGTCTGTGGACAAGATCTTCAGCAAATAGATTCAGACCGACCGCGACCTGGCTATTCGGCTACAGCATATGGTTGCTAAGGGCTTCTCCAACAAAATTAGTAATGAGTTGATAGAAAAATACTTACCTTCAAGTAATTACAAGCAGCCATATCAGAAGTTGTCTTAAAGAGAGATAAGGGTATTGAGATGGAAAAAAAACAGAAAGGTTGTGCCATTTCATGCTTTTAAGTAATGCAGTACTATTATCCTTATGATTGCTAAAGAGAACAAGGGCACAGAATTCACACAAATGATGATGGACACTGTACGCCTTCTTTGTGACAATCAACACTCGGACTCAACACTCCGACGGAACTTTATTTCGCAATAAAATAAAAATCTGGCCAAGTGGGAGTCGGTCTCGCACACGAGGGGTTCCGTACCAACGTATAATGTTTAACACTACATATAAAAAAACACGTTTCTTGAATGGGGACCCCTTTAATTTTCAACTTTATTTTATTTTTATTATTTGTTGTTATAGCGGCAACAGAAATACATACCGTGTAAATTTAAACTGTCTGCCTATTACAGCTCATTAGATACAGCCTGTTGATAGACGGGCGAACGGAAGGACGGATGGACAGATAGTGGAGGCTTAGTAATAGGGTTCTGTTGGCACCCTTTGAAAACGAGATGAAATGACAACTACAAAAAAACAATAATTGACAAACACTTTTTCGGATCTGATTTAGCTGAAACATTCAGAATTGCGAAGACAATAACAATAACAGGAGCAGAATTTAAACCAACCATATCTTGGCCATCCATCAACAGAATGAAGGCAGCACCGCCTCCGCCTCAATCGGCGTGCCATCAACAGTCAAGTGGAGCAGAGCCTTAACGGAATTGTTGCCGAGAAACGATTGAAGGAGCGTTGGCATTCCAGCCATCCAGGTGTCCATAGCCAGGTTGGTTGGACGACGAAGACCGGGGTGAGATACAGACTAGGGAAGCATGGCACAAACAGAAGGAGGCCTCTACTCAGCAGTGGGTGGACAAGGGTTGCCGATGATGGCGATGATGTGCATTTTTTAAAATTTTGATCAATCTTTCTACAATCGAAGCTTTCTTAATCGAAAATGCAGAATAATGATTAATATTTAAACACTTCATTATTTTGGAGAACGCATCGTTGTAAAATGTTGTTCTCAAGTCTTGTTTGTAAATGATCCGGTGAACGGTTACTTGTTTTGATTAATTCTTGAAATGCGTTTCATACTTCCTACTTGCACAGTCCACGCATATTTTGAAAGCCATCAATCACAACTAAGATATTTTTTTTTTTTATGTGCGTTTGCTCAGAACTTTTTTCTGGGTGAATCGATTTAGATGATTCATCAAATAAAAAAGAATCATCCATATCGGTTCACCCAGATAAAAGTACTGAGCTAACACACATAAAAAAAGAAGAAAATAAAACATACCTACAGTCGAATTGAGAACTTCCTCCTTTTTTTGAACTCGGTTAACAAAACAATTGATATTATTATTTATAGTTTAATTTTAACCCTTAGAAGTAGATCTTTGTCTTAATAATTAAATACATTAAAGAGAATAATTAATTCCCTACATTGAAAGACATTCTTCACTTTTATCCAACAGAAATCTACATTGAGAAAAAATTACTAAAACTATACAAACAAAACATTAAGTTTAACAAACACTCGTCAGATCACAGCTACGCGAGACAGTCATCAACTCATCACTCCATATCTCAACATAATTAACATCTAGGTATTTTTAAAAAGTAATCTGCACTATTGTCGACTATTTCTGAGAACGATCGTCAAGATTGAGCCACGACGATGCGGCCACGACAATCTGGGGTCCGAACGAACAATATCCGGAAAGTAACTATGAGTAGAGTCCTACACATTGTCCCTCTACGATACAGTCAAGATCCTTGAGTCCAGGCTGCCTGCGTGGCTACAGCGAGCGGCTGGAGTCGGGGGGTGCTAGGGCGGCGGAGGCATCCCGCGCCTTAAAGATGAGCGGAATGCCGCTTACGATGTTCTGCACGATGCTGGATGTGGGGTCGGACACCAGATCGCGCTTGGTTTCGGGCGCCGGCGCCACGCTGAACTTGGCCAGCACGGCCGCCAGTCCCGCCAGCGACTGCATCTGACCCAGGCGCCCACCTGAACAAACGAGCATGTTGTTAATTATCCAGTTAACACTAAGACACCTTTATTTGTATTTTTTGATAATTAAGAGGGGCGTAAAACACTTTGTGTGTTCGGTTTAGTAGGTAAAAATTATCAGCTCCATTACCTACATGGACAAATATAAGTATTTTCGATCTTTGGTATGACTTGTGTTAGCTATGAAGCTACTGCTAATAACAACACTGTCATTTTTCTTTGTGTTGGTGTTGATAATACCGACGAGAATCTTAAAATTTTCACCTCTCAGGCGGCTTAGCTAGCTTTCAGTAAACTTCCGCCAGTTTTCAATAGATGGCTCTGTTCATACTTGACAGCAAATGTTCTGAATATACATAAATACGGTAACATTTGAATGTTTTTTCTATATAAATATGTATATTTATATATTAAACAGATTTCTTTAAATCCGATTGGTAGTTATTTCTGGAATTAGCAGTCGGTATTGAAAAAATGTTTTTGCATTTGATAGCTCAATTCTTGAGGAAGATTATGCTATTTAACATCACGCTACGACCCATAAGAGTCGTGCAGAAATAAAAAAAAAACTGAAAGAATGCGAAGCGAAAACAAGGTAATAGCGCGAGCGGGTGATGCGATGCAACGCGGTGGGTCAATGGAGCAAGAAATATCACGTAGAAGCTAATACCTAGGTACATAATAAAATAGTAACGAAGTCAAAGCAGCACATTCAACATTTTTGAAAAAAAAAGTAACTGCTACGAGGTGTGGGAACGAGTCTGATGCCGAAGATATAGTTTTTAGAATTTTTGTACGTTTGTCTGTTTGTCTGGATTGGCGCAAAAACAGCTGAACGGATTTGGATGAAAGGCACGCTGATAGTTTTAACTTGGATTAACACATAGGGTACTTTTAATCCCGGTAGTACGTTCCCGTGAGATATTTTCCGACATCCACGCGGTCGAAGCTGCAGGCAAAAGCTAGTAAACCATAACATTGTGGTACTCACCAATACAAGAGCGGGGTCCGTCTCCGAAGGGCAGATACACGAACTTGTGTCTCTTGGCGACCTCCGCGGGAGCGAAGCGCTCAGGTCGGAACTCCTTGGGGTTGTCGAAGTACTGTGGGTCGTTGTGCAGTGCCATCAGCGGGATGTTGATCTTCACGCCGGGGTCAATGGTGAGGTTCGTGCCTGGGATGGTGTAGGTGCGCACGCACTGCCGCAGCAGCATGCCTGACGAAGGGAAAATGCGCATGCCCTCCTGCAGCACCCAGTCCAGGTACGTCATCTCTTTGACGGCGTCGTAGCTGAGGCGGCCGCCATGATTTGCAAGTACGCGGTCAATTTCGGCCTGCACGCGCACCTGCACCTCCGGGTTGTAGGCGAGCTGGTGCAGCGTGAAGCTGGTGGCTGACGACGACGTCTCGAAGCCGGCCGCGAAGAAGATGAATGCCTGCGCCGCCACCAGCACGTCGTCCATCTCCAGCTCCACCGGCTTGGGGCTGCCGTCCGGGTTCGTCTCCTCCAAAGACTCTACCACAATCTTTCCTCTCTGTTGCCATTCCATTAGAAAATCAATGAAGTCATTACGGCCAGAAGGCTTGTAGTCTCTTTGTTTTTGGATCTGATTAACAAGCACCAAAATATCATCTTCAAGATCCTGACCAAGAAACTTCATGTGTTTGAAGAAGTCGGGGAATATGGTTTTGCAGAAAATTACGATGGTGCGTTTGAAGGTAATGTTGAAAGTTTTAATTCCGAGTTTTCTGAAGGGCGAGTTCTCATCGTTCAGCGAGTCGATGTCGAGACCAAAACCGCAGGCACCGATAAAGTCAGTGGTATAGCGCGCCATGAGGTTGCGCGCACAGATCGGGTGCCCAGTGGCAGCGGCGGCAAGCGCGCGCGCCTGCAGTTTCTCTGCGCGCTCCACAATGAGCGGGAACATTGCCTTCAGTTTGCCACTCGTGAAGGCAGGCGTCATGCGCTGCCGCAGCAATCGCCATAGGTCTCCGTCCGCGAAGAATAGGTTGCGTAGCAGAGGCTCGATGACCTTGTGAGCCGGCGACAGGCCGCGCGAGTAGAAGTACGCAAAGTCCGTGGTGATGATGCGCTTCACGAGGTCGGGGTCGCGGATTACCAGCTCGGGGATGGAACCGCGGTAGTAGCCCACGAAGCGCTCGCCGGGGTACTTCCAGTACGTCTCGGCTGACATCTGAGCCATGCTTTTTTGCAAAAGGTACCGTTTCGCGTCCGTTCCGAAAATTGGTATGGGCTTGTCATGTTTGACTCCTCTGTCCTTCCAATAGTTATGGTTTCTTGTCCCGTACAAATATAGCGCCACCGCACTGACTATCAAGAGTGCCAGGATGATCATGTTGCTTTTACACTGTTGACGAATTAATGCCTCGATAAGAAAGAGTCCGCTGATTAAATACTGTTCTAAATACGGCAAGATAATGCCTACCAAGCACGATTACGATACAAAATCAGTGAAAAATATTTTGGAATGGGTTTTCTAATAACGGGCAAAGACAAAAACAAAGGAAAGTGTGATTTAGGAAAATCAACTTAAAAATAATTATTATAAGAACCAATACTTTTAAAACAATATCTGCTAATGAGTGATTACTGCCGCGATATGTGGCGACAATCAACGAGATTTAATACAAAGATAGTACAGCGGTTATTACAAGTTTTTATCAGTCTGTTAAAATAATTAAATAAAAAAAATAAAAAAATTGAAACGGGATTTTTTCAAACACAATAAATAGCGTAAAAATTGGTACGAAATAAACTACCCTTGCTTCCTCGATAATAAGGGATGCGGTGGGCGGATGGTATCAACAATTCAACACAAACTTTAGGGTATTGTTACCAAATAATCACATATTAAGTTTACTGTTGTAAAATACTAAAACGAAAAAAAAAGGTCCCACGGTTAGAATGTTAATTGTTATTGATTATTTTAATTGTATATGTTTAAAATACGTAATGTGGAATACGTGGTTTCAATTAATGATATTTTTAGGAACCAGAAGTGTATTTTATAAAAAAAAAAGAGAAATAACGACTTCGAACGATTTTAATGCAATCAGAAAATATTTATAATTAGAACACAAATATATTTATGAGAAAACTAATATAATTGGCGAGCAAATAAGGGGCTGTAATTTTTTTTTTTTTTTTTTTTCCCTATTGGGCAGCTCGTAGTTTTGACCACTGAGGTCTTGGCTACTTAACCGGGCAAGCCTGTGGGTGCCTTAAGCTACTAACTTAAAGCCTCCAGCCAGGGGCGAAATTCTTAAGTACTAGGTGACCGCACGCTAAGGGCACCCCCTGTGGGGTACGAACCTCGGCTTAGGGCGTCACAGAGGGGAGGGCAGCAAGGTGGGACAGGCTGGATCGAGATTATATTATTATTATCAGGGGAATTTAAAGCTACAGGCTCAGCTACGGCGCGGGCTGGCGCGTCGTCGAGCAAGGGTCGGGGGGGGGAGGACAATTACGACGGGGGCGTCGCGTAGGACCTCGGCGGCGAGGTTGGAACGATGGCGGTCTGTTTTTGTGTACTGTACTGGTGGCCCTACTGCTCTCCTGGAGGAGGGTTATGGGGTCATCGGGGTCGGACAGGGCATGCCTTGGACGGCGGGTATGACTAATGCGGGGGTATATCTGGCAGCCTCGACAACCAGAGGGTTGCGATGTGAGGCCGCGGAGTCGAAGAAACGCTTGGAAATGCGCTTCATGAACTGACAGATAGTGGGGATTTTAAGATCGAGATGGAGGATCTCGTTCCGAACGAACCAAGGGGAGCCGGTTGGCCAACGGAGGAACCGGTTTTGGAGGGTCTGCATCCTATGGATGTGGTGGGGTTTCGAGTGTGCGAAAACCACGCTCACGTAGGTCATGATTGGGCGAATGTACGCTGTGTAAATGCGCAATTTGCACTTGAGTGACAATTTGCTGCGTGCATTCAATAGAAAGTGGAGTCTACCGAGAGCGAAAGTGGCGCGCGAACGCGCCTGCCTTATGTGCTCACCGAAAGAGAGTTTATGGTCCAGTATGACACCCAAGTATTTGGCTCACTTCTCCCAAGGGATAGGCTTGCCGAGCTTGGTGATCGGACGGGGAGGGGTGAGGTTGAGTCCCGGTTTCGAAAATAGAACCGCTTGACTCTTATCGGGATTGACTTCGATTCTCCACTTCCTAAACCAGTCACCGAGTTGGTTGACTGTGGTTTGGAGAGTGCGAGATATCGCATCGGGGCTTAAAGGGGCTGTCATCTGTTTGACACTCCTTTTATAGGCGTGATGCTACTCGCACCTGTTCATTCCCGTTCCCTGCCATCGCGGCCTCTCCTGATTGAGCGTCGTCCACGACCGCATCTGATCTGTTGCAGAATCCTGGTATAGGCAATGCATCATGTTCACCGTTTATTCCTTCATCAGATTCATCTGAAAGTCATAACACAAATAAAACACCTGAATGTCAACTTTATGGGCAACTCAAGCATTCATCTCTCAATCAGCTAATTCATACGTCTCATTTCATTTCCAACTCACAAAAACAGTAATTCGAAAATGCATCCATCATCAACCATATATTACCATTTACAGTGATGTCTCGCTTACAAACAAAAACCGTACAGCGTCGAAGTCACCGTTGCGCGCGTTTCAGGAACCTTTTACTGCGAGGATATGTTTCTCTACACACTGCCACAGGCCTTACAGAATAAACTCGCCTCAGTGTGTCGGTTAAGTGATCCAGTAGCATCTACATCGGACCATTACACGACACTAACCTAGTAACATCTACATCGGGTCACCAATGATATTGATCCAGTAACATCAACATCGGATCGTTTATCGACACGGACCCAGTAACAACTACATCGGGTCTCCAATGATATTGATCCAGTAACATCTACATCGGATTGTTTATCGACACGGACCCAGTAACAACTACATCGGGTCCATACAAGTAACACAGTCAAGTAGATAAACATCAGACTTAACCAGCTACACAACATAAATATGTGCAAACACTCACTTTCAAAGAACGCTATACAGGTTTCAGGGCACCACTCCTCTCGCCAGGGTACCATATACTCAGCCGCAGCCTGGCTAGTTTTTCCGTAGGCTCCACTGAGTACCTTCAGTTCGTAGCGTCCGTTTGGCAGGGCCTTAATAACTCGGTAAGGTCCGCGCATGCCTGGGTCTAGCTTTCCTGTGGACTGAGAATATTTAATGACGAAGACAAGGTCATCGACCTTAAACACACGAGGAGGATCCCTGTTCCGGTTGACACGTTGATCTTGCTGAACTTGGTTTTGTTTCAGCAACTCGGTAGCTCAGCTTCTACAAATCTCTCGCCAAGCTTCACGGTTTGGTGGTGATCCCTTGACAGCTATATCACGGATTATAGAGCGGATAACGGGCGTCGTTGCATCAGTACCAATTAAAAGATTTAAAGCGGAGAACTGCGTAGTCTTCTGTTTTGTAACATTTAGCACAAGTTGCAGCTTCCATACAGTTTCAGACCATTCAGCACTCTTATGATTGACTTCAATCCTTACCATATTAAGGACAGTTCTCATATAGCGCTCTACTTGCCCATTAGACTGATGCATCTCAGCTGTGATGTGGTGCAGCTCTGATCCCAATCCTTTAATCCAATTGACAAACTCACAAGATTCGAACATACGCCCACGGTCCGTCACCGCCTGGGCACACCAAATAAGGAGATCGCGTTTGTCATGGCCCGTTTGAGCTCGCTATTATCCTGGCGATAGATCGAGTAAAGAAGACAGTACTTGGTAAAGCTGTCTACCATGATGAGGATGAACTTGTAGCCTCTGGACTCCGGTAGTGGCCCCAGAGCATCCACGTGCACTGTGTCGAACGGTACTTCGGGTTTTTTCCACGATGTGATGTTTTGATGTGTTGCACGGGGTACTCTTTTCTTCGAGATACATATGAGACAGTGAGAGATGTACTTACTCACAAATTTCCGTAAGCCAGGGAACCAAAAATGCTTCAAAACGAGATCTTGCGTCTTTTCTGCACCTATATGTTCGTCCTCATCATGAAACACTCTTAATAGGCTTAGCCTGTGCCCCTTCGGTATGTAGCACAGAAGGCGAGATGTCTCACCAACGGAACTATAGCGATAATATAAAAGATCGTTTTGATGAACATACCGATTAGAATCCAAGCTTCCACTTTCCAGTTGTTGAACCAGCTCACGAGTTTCACCATCGGCAGCTTGAGCTATTTGAGCCCAGTTACGGGGCTTTGTGATATTGCATACATGAGCTGGAGCTGGGTTGCGACTTAAATGGTCAGCATGAGACATATTTATGCCTTTCCTGTACTCGATGGAGAAGGTGAAGTTTTGTAAGTAAACCCACCAACGAGCCACGCGGGGTAGTAGGTCCTTTTTGCAATCGGTAGCCTTGAGAGCGTTGCAATCAGTGAATATTTTGAATTGCAATCCAACCAAGTAGTGTCGGATGTGTTGAAGCGCCTTAACTACCGCCAGCGTCTCCAGATCGTAAGAGAGATACTTACGCTCCGCAGCCTGTGTCACCCTGCTGAAGTATTCAACGACTCTTTTCCTACCATCTGTAGAAGGCTGCATTAGGACAGCACCATACCCCATGCTGCTCGCGTCAGTGTGTACTTCCGTGGCTAGACTGGGATCAAATATTACCAAAATGGGTTCACTAGTGAGGCGCTCGATGATCTCCTGGCGAGCCTTCTCTTGGTCTGGTCCCCATGCGAACTTTTCATCCTTTTTGGTGAGTTTGGCTATACAAGTGGTTTTGACTGCAAAGCCTTCTATATACCGCCTGAAGTATCTAGCGAGTCCTAAGAACTGCCGGACTTGCTTGACGTTTTGTGGTGAACGGCTGTTTACCAAGGCTTCTACCTTGCGAGGGCTCGGCTTTACCTGACCCTGACTCACCACCCGGCCTAAATACTCCACTTCAGTTGAACAAATGTGCACTTACGCAAATTAATAGAAAAACCTGATGTCGTAAGCGTGTGAAGCACTTTTCTGAGGAGTTCAAGGCCTTCCTCCACCGTATAGCTCAATAATAAAACGTCATCGACGTAAATTAGGATACTACCCGCCTCTAAAAAGCTATTTAGAGTTTTATTAATGATCCGCTGGTATATGATGGGAGAGTTCGTCAGACCATATGGCATCTTAACAAATTCATAATGGCCTTCGGGGGTGACGAAACCAGTCTTGTGTATTGAGGCCTCATGGATTCTAATTTGGTGAAATCCAGTTGCCATGTCTAATGAGCTAAAATATTTAAAGCTACCCAACCTATCAATATGGTCGTCAATCAATGGCATCGGATAACGATCTTTAATTGTTATTAGAGGCAATGCCCGGAAGTCAACACACATTCTATCCGTGCCGTCTTTTTTCTTTACTAAAATTATAGGGCTAGAATACTCTGACTGTGACTCCCTCACTATCCCCTTATCGAGAAGATCTTTAATTATGTCTCGTACCTTTAATTTTTCTTGGTAAGACAATTTATACGGGCGGTAAACAATTGGCGTCTGGCTTGTTAAATTAATGTGCATTTCGCCAGTGGTCACAGTAGAACTCGCAGTTCCAGAAATTAGGTAGTCAGAAGAGTCATTAATGATAGACATGAGCAACTCTTTATGTTTAGGTGCAAGAGGCGTAATAACATTGGCGTCTGTAGTTATGGCGTTCACTTGACGTGATGACGTCTTAGAAGTACTAGGTAATGTTAGGTACTGCCTATCTTTCGTACGTACATAGGTTACGCCATCGCGGTTAAGTGTGTCGGTTCCAATTATTATAGGAGTAAACATACATGAGGAAGGTACAACTACGAAATCAGCTTCAATGGATATTCCAGGGAGCTCAACGGTTAAAGTAACGTAAGAAGTTGAAACTATTTCTTTTTCGCTAATGCCCTTGAGGACGCAACGTCTAGTCTTTGGTTGGCATGACAGGTATTTTAAAACTTTATCAGAAATTAAAGAAGTATTCATTGCGCCGCTATTAATTAGTACGAGTATATCGACCGGGATGCGTTGGACTACTTAACTACCGTAGTAATGTCATTACTCTTATAAGAATTTACTAAAGACTGATCAACTTCGTTACAAAGATTGATGTTACGTGCATTACGATTTCCCGATCGTTCCTTTGCAAAACAATTAATAATAATAATAATAATAATAATATTTATTCATAAAATTACAAGGTATAACAATTTGTACAGTTTTGCTTAAATGTAAATTATATTCCTAAGATTCACGTGCCTGAACTAGGTAATCCTGTGTTTCAGGCGAATAGTGCTAAAATAGTAGCATAAAATTAATAAATAATCTAAAAGTTGTTAATAGACAAATAAATTATACTTATGTTGAATAGCCTTACTCTTAGTTTCTAAATTTGATACATACTTATCGTAGGTGAGTATACATATTTACTTTAACACAGTTAGTAAATTCTCTGTATCTTCGTAAGACATTCTTTGGAGAGCCTCCTTGAGAATTCTTTTACAATTTGTGTAGTTCAGGGAGTAAATGTTTGCTTTCGCGTTTAGTCTATTATATAGAAGAGGACCGAGGTACAGGTAAAATTTGGATATAAAAGCATGTTTTGTTGTATTTTGTGGGCAGACTATATCTTTACGTCTTTTATTAGAATGTTCAGTGCTGCAGGGTAGAGCTGTGTGTTGTTTTAATACAATGCCCATTATAAATAGTTGCCGAACTGTTAATACTTCACAAGATTTGTATAGGAGGTTGGTAGGAAAAAGGAAAGGGCGGAAAGTAGACACTTTAAGGATCGCCCTCTGAGCTCTCTCGATGGTTAGTAACCTTGTTTTACCCGCTCCACCCCATGTTGTAATACAGTAAGATAATATCGATTGACATAAAGCAAAGTAAACTTGTCTAACTATTTTTGGGTCAGCAATATAGCGTAACTTTTTAAAAACAAATATCAACTTGCGAATTCTATTATTTAAAGCTTCTATATGATATTTAAAAGAAAGCGTTTCATCTATTATGACACCAAGATATTTTGTTATATTTGCCATTTTAATTTTGGGACAAATACATTGGTTATCTGTGGGAATTGGGCAATAATGAGCATATAATGTTGTGGTACTAGTTGATGTTTGCTTGCGCATCGAAAACTTAATGTAATTTGTCTTGTCTGCATTTAATGTTAGTGAATTACATTGAAGCCATTTATTAACAACATTGAATCCGTGTTGCGCAAGCTTGTAGACATTTTTTTCTGAGTCAGCCGAAAAAAGAAGGGCAGTGTCGTCAGCATAAGAAACAATTTGGCCATGATTTAGATTTAGATTACAAAGATCGTTTATGTATATCAAAAAAAGTGTAGGCCCTAAGATACTTCCTTGGGGAACTCCGAAGGACGTGCTTTTTTCATCATCGCTGAGAACATTACCAATCCTTACACATTGGGTACGGTCCTCTAGATAGCTCTTAAATAGTTTCAGCTGGGTGCCTCTGATACCTATGGCTTCAAGCTTATGCAACAGAATAGGAATTGAAACCGTGTCAAAAGCTTTGGCAAGGTCCAGGAAGATTCCTATTGTGTGGTTACCTTTATCAAGTTCTTGTGCTAGAAAGTCAGTCAGATGGTGGACGGCAGCGTCAGTTGACATTTTAGGCCTAAATCCAAACTGCCGTTTAGATAAGATCGATTTATCCTCCAAGTATTTGTAAAGCCTTTTATTTATAATTTTTTCTAATATTTTAGAAATAGAAGGCAGTAAGGAAATAGGTCTACAATTTGTAACTTGATCTTTACTGCCTGATTTATAAACAGGGACAATAACAGCTTTTTTTAGGCACTCGGGAAAAATACCTTTAGATAAACATTTTTGGAAAATATAAGTCAATGGCGGTACCAAAATGTGCCTGAACTGTTTAATAATTTTACATGAAATGTTATCCCAGCCAACCGCACAGTCGTCCTTTAAGCTCATAATTATCGTTTCTACTTCAGTCTCATCAGTGTCCAGCAACGCAAAGGAAGATAAAATAGTGCTACACATAAATGGTGTGCTTGTTAGATATTGTGATTGGCCCTGAACTTTTTCAGCCAAACACTTTCCAATATTAACAAAAAAAGTATTTGCAATATTGGCTGATGTTAACTGTGATGAGTGTGCTTGTAATAAACCATAAATTACTTTCATCATGGCCGGGCTTTTTACAAAAAGTACATGCTGCTGATGTATTTGAAGTTGAATGTGATTTTTCCTCCGGTTTGTCAAAACGTGGTTTCTTTTTTTGACAACGATAACTTTTGTGTCCAGTTTGCCCACAATTAAAACACTTGACCTTAGGTTGGCTCGCATCATCACTTCGTTTGAAAGTTGGTACGCGATTATCTTGTTTACCGCGGCTAGGCTTGGTATATATCGATAGGAACGATACTAAACTATCAGCAGTTAAGTTGGCGTTTGCTGCTGCAGCCCTCACCTGCGGGTCCGCTATACCCCGAATAACTATATCTGTCATTAAATCTTCGCTCAAACCCTTGACTATGCGAAGTCGTAATAACGATCGACGGGCGTATTCGGCATATACGAGTATATACTGAACTTATCTGACGTGCTATTTATGACATCGGCAAGTACTCGTATATTAGCAAAGTCGAGCTTGCTTGGGCAAAGAAGTTTGAATTCCCGCTTAAAATTTGTCCAAGACCGATCGTTGGTTACCCACTCGTTTAGCCAAACTTTAGCGTCACCTTTCAAACACTGTGCTACGCGTGACAAACGTTCTCGGTCGCTCCAGCCATTCGAATCCCGGGCTAGATCGACTTCCTCGCACCACGAATTTATGTTGTGAATACTGGGAGCGAAGTTCGAAACGTAATACTGAGATCACGATGGGATTACAGATTTTAATGCTTCAGCTAACACTAAGGTACAATTCAAGAGAGTATCGTTCGCGGAATGGCAATCATTATTTTTATGAACACTGCTAGTACTAGGCATAGACTTTTGCAATAATTCGCGGTTCTCACTAGTTACACGTAAAGGTGTCGACATAAGGGCGGTAGGCTGCTTAGGACGAGATGGAGAACTATTATTCAACTGATCACAATTTAATTCACTTTCGAATACTAAGCGTTGAGCACTTATCGGATCCGTATTGACGACATCTGCCTGCCTCTTATTTTGTTCTAACACATTTAATCGCGACAGGATTAAATCTAATGAACGTTGCAACTTTTGTTCCTTAGAACGTTTACGACTAGTACTATGCCTATCACGCGACCTATGCATAACGCGGGAATGCGACCGTGATCTAGTCCGCGAACGACGTCTATCACTATCACTGGAATGTCTTTCCTGTCCACGAATGTCACGCGATCGACTACGAGAACGAAGACGCCGCGACCTAGCCATTATTTTAGAAAAAAAAATACGCCCGGTTAAGAGTTACATATTTAATGAGTCGCGCGCTAAATAAATTTGAAAAATGGGTAGTCCAAACGGTCAGGCTGTGTGCAGGTCCTATCCCACTTCTGATTTTAGGAACCAGAAGTGAATTTTATAAAAAAAAAGAGAAATAACGACTTTGAAAGATTTTAATGCAATCAGAAAATATTTACAATTAGAACACAAATATATTTATGAGAAAACTAATATAAATCGGACAAAAATACGACACAGCTGATACGTGTGAACACTCCAACGTTTGGCGAGAAAAAAAGGGGCTGTCATTTTTTTTTCCTAATTGGCAGTTCGTAGTTTTGACCACTGAGGTCTTGGCTACTTAACCGGGCAAGCAGGGGCTGTCATCTGTTTGACACTCCTTTTATAGGCGTGATGCTACTCGCACCTGTTCATTCCCGTTCACTGCCAACAATATACCCTATTTGCCACGATGTTATATTGTTATTTTACTGGTTTTTGCAGAACAAGAGATCTTGGTCAACCTACCCCCATGTAAAATCATGAGCAAGCATGAGTAATGAAGCATTATTTCTATTCAATAATCCTCAAAAAACTAAACCACTTAAACCGATCCTAAAGTTAGAACGTTCACAACAAAAATATTTACTTTATTAATTGACGGTCGCATAATCTCATTTTTAGTCTCATTGGTGCCGATTCTCTTGTACACCGAACTAAACTAACTAAACTATCACTAAAATGACTCACTTTTGGCTATGAGAATCTTAAAGCTATTCTGCAAAACAGAATCTCTAATAATTTTGACGTAATTAAAATTTAATTTGACAATCGCGACTCCACGTGGTACTTTTTGCCCTACCCCTTGATTTTTTTTAGAGCCGGAGGCGCGCTTGGTGGGGCAGCCTCGACGTGTTTTATATGGTATTTTTTTACTTATTGTATGGAAAATATGAAAAAAAAAATACCTACATGTAGAGTTTTAGGGGTTTAAGAGTTTTATAAAGGGGGTCGAAATCATTATTTTTGTGATAGGACACAACATTTTCGAGATATAAGCAAAATAAAATAAAAAAAGATACAGTACTGTTTTTGCACCTGAAGTCGAAGTGTTGTGGTGAATTTTAGTTCATGACAACTAATTTTAATCCACACCTTTTTAATCGCGATAAAAAAATAGCCAGATTTAGTTAGACAACTAAAATTTTAGGTGAACAACATCAAATTCAGAATAGCAAAATTGGCATTTTCACTAAACTAATAATTCAGTGCCATCTTAGTTCTGTCAAACTAAAATATAGTTAAGATGTGTCACTTTAGTCTATTTCAGAATGAGAAATCGTCGTTTGACAGGAATAAACCAAATTTTAGTGATTTTTAGTCTAGTTTAGAGAGTTTTGTGACAAGAGAATCGGCACCATTGTCTTGTTTTTCTTTTAATTTCATCACGTATACATATTTACAGTCTTAATTAATGTCAAACGCTTTTGCCACCGGTTTAACACTTCTTTAGTCAAAAATAACTTAGTGACAATTTTTTCTACATTGGTGCCGATTCTCTTGTTACAAAATTCTCTAAACTAGACAAAAAAACAACAATATTTAGTTTATTCCTGTCAAACTACGTTTCCCATTTTGAAATTGACTAAAGTGACACACCTAACTATATTATATTTTGGCAGCACTAAGGTCATTTTAGTTATTTAATTTAGTGAAAATGGCAATTTTGCTATTCTAAATTTTACGGTTGTCACCTAAAATTTTGATTGTTAAACTAAATCAAACTATTTTTAGTTGCGATTAAAAAGGTGTGGATTAAAAATAGTTGTCATGAACTAAAACTTACAAAGCACATTGCTCTACTATTGTTCTTGAAAGTTTGGATGCTTGTGAGTTTGGAAATCATTATGGAAGCTTATGATTGTGATTGCAGCTGTTATCGATTCACGACATAATAAACAGAAAGACTCAAACAAGTTCGAGATCTCCTTGATAGGGCTTCTCAATTTCACTTGAGAGAGGGTCGTTGCTACCGATGGGCCTCCACCTTTAGTACATGCTGACCGTCTGGTAGCTTCAGCAGCTTTTGTGGCTAAATGTTTTTTACCTAAAATTTGCTTAATATTAATTACGTAAAAAACGATGTAATAGCCAGTATACTCGTAGGCCCTCCTAGAGATAAGTATTTGGAGGATGATCTGGATGACTGATTATAATTATCATTGTATGCAGTTTACTGAAGACAAGACAAAGTGATATTAATATTGACGAGTAATGTATTAAACTCATTAAGGGAGTTGCACAGGGTTTCACGCAGCCTTTTGAATGAATTCTTTCGTTGGCACCCCTCAATAGTCCCCGAGCCAACTCATTGTTCTCACTCATAAAATTGAGGAGGGTCTCTATTTGCGCGTAAGTTGCTGCTGGAGCGGTTGGGGCCATTTTACGACAATCATCTTCCGGCAAAACTGCGCATCAACGAGCTCCGCGCCGCCGGGTACCTACTTATTTCCCTCGCGTGGGTGGCCGCGTTGATCTTGCTACTAGGGTCTGACGATTCCATCCGTCGACCGTCACCTTCCTGGCGTCTGCAGCGTGGCACACCCGCTGGGTCATCGTCTCACCAGGCTGAGCCAGGAGAGTATTGTACTACTCCCAAGGGATGTCAAGGAAATTGTGTGAACATACACACACATACATTGCTTTTTTTTTTCGCAGTTAATTTTTATCATGATCTGGCAGATTGAGTAATTTATGTGGCCTACCCAAATGTCCTTTCTTTGGTATTGTTCGTCGAATCGTTGAGCTCCTTAAGTTCTGACTTCCTGAGTTGAGCTGCACGATTACTGACAAATGCGTGCACTGACTGGACAGGTCCACTCAATCTGTGTGGTTCTTTCCTCAAAAGACCATTTCAGATACCAATCTACATGGTCTTCACATGATCTGACCAAGATTATGTCTGGACTTTAAAAGAGACTGTGACCTCTGAGTTTGTTTCGGCCTTTCTTCTCAGAGTAGTCAGATAGGAAACGCCGACCTCATCTAGTTTAAAAATATGATTGACGTGTAAAAGTGTTTGTACAAACCTACTTACAGAAATAAAATCATTTATCATTTATCATTTACCTACCTATCCCCTTTTCTCATTTTTATCTAATATACTTTTTTATGTTAAAAAACTACGTGGTCTTATTTATCTCCAACACGAAAACTTCTTCGGTCACAAAGTATACAATAGTATTTCCCTTTGGAGTATCAAAACATATAATTACTACTAACAACTTAAGGACGCTATCACATTTTTGAAACACTGAAGTTTAGGCATTTGAGTCGCAAGTCGCAACACAACAACATTACGCGCACGCACACATTGAAATCGCTGCCCGCTCGATTTTATAGGTAACTTATCTAATCTTGGTACTTGAAGGTATTATTTTTTAATTTTACTGGTATTCATTGAGTAAAGTTAGTTGTAAGTTTGCAATCAATTTTGGTAATTGTGACTAAGTACCTACTATCTGAGTGATAGTCATGTTTTTAATATTTTTGAAATTCATCAAACAATAATAATAATTAATAATTTTACTAACATAGAAGTATTATTTACTAACAATGTATGGAATGTTTATTCTGAAATAAAATTATTCATAATATAATAATTACGTAGGTAGTACTCAAAAATTTCAAGCGCTGGCCATATGGATTAAATACCATATTCTTACGGAAACTAACGACCTTAACATTTTACTATTACAACGATCACCTACGATTATCGCCCAGGCTACTTTTAATTAGAAAATATGTAAGTACTTGCAAATATTATTTTTGCTGACAATTGTTGGAGCATTACATAGTCAAATACTAGCGTGGGAGTTTATCCTAGATTTTCGTTGTGTTATTTAAAAATAATCATTCCCTTATGAAAACAGTAAGTATTTTATTTACTGAGACTGGGGCGCGTGCTCAGTATTTTTCATAAAAATTTAAACAAAAGTAGCTAGTAAAAAGTATACTATATTGTATAAAAGCAGGTTAACAATTGCAAAATGTACACACTAGTATACCTTAATGTGAAAGGTTTGATAAAATAAAAATAAATGTGGATTATCCAGCCATATCCAGTGGAATATTGTTGAACCTTTTACGCATTATTTGTTTCCGTCAGTATGTTTGTGCGTATGTGTGAGCTATGATCTCTAAGATTCATATTAGACCTCGCGTATCGAGGGTCAACTAGTTCTGGTAGTAAACAGTTATTGGTACTGGCGTCTCCATCAGAAATCCCCGAAAAACTATCAACTTCGTCCAACCACACTATACAATACAGTACACACTTCTTCACGTAATATTTTTTTTGCCAGAAATTGATACACCCGTGCTTCCACGAGCGCGTCCAAGCGCGGAATGACGAACCGCATGAAGAAAATGTATGGAGAAATTTGAGGTCGTTTCTTTGTTTTTTCTCATAAATGAACAAGTTATTTGTTTACCTACAAAATATTTAGCTACCGGTATAGAGGACTATATAAGCAACAATTTCTTATTATTTTTAAGTTTAACAATGCAGTGGATTTTGCTGTACTGGTTCCTTATGAGACCCCTCTTTTTAAATTTGTTGGTGTTATTGTGATGGTAAAAAACATATTTTTATGAACATTTTGTATGGGGCATTACGATTTTTATGGGTTCATTCTGGAGATGAATATAATCTTTAAGTTGACACCAAGATATCCTCGCAACAGTGATTCTAATTCATTAAAATGGTACCTGAAAAGCACTGATATTTGTGGAGAAATGTGATAGCGTCCTTATGGGGAAGCGCCAGGATGCCCGCGAAATTCAAATGTTCTTACGTTTTTTGCAATTTCCATGTCAATATCCGGTTGTATGTTAAACAAAATATGCTTCGCAACCGTAACAAGTATGCATTTACAAAATTATAATCATTAAAATCATCAATACAACCCTCTAAGTTCATATAATCCTATTGAATGAACCCCACCCAGTAAATATAGGTGTAGTGTTACCATAATACTGGTACCTATAATTAATAAGATTCTTCGTTACATGAATTTCAACTTCATAATCCATGTGTATTTAACTCAATCTTACACGTGTTTTGTCAACTGAAGATAAGGTAGGTCAGTCTTATTATCGTCAACATTGTTAATAAGTCACAACTCCTCCTTATTTTCTACTATTCAAAATAACTGAGGATTTCCTTAAAGTGTAACAAATCGCACATATTATTGCCAAACCTGAGGATTCAATCCTATTGAATAAGTCACCATAAGGTCGACAGCTGCGCTCTGTTGCTAGACCACTAAGGCACCCTGAAGAATTGATAGATTAACACTAGATCTGCATTTTTGACTGTATTTTGCAAAGAGAATATTATTTACCGAAACTTTCAGCATATCTCTCATGTGTTTCCTGTATGTGTTATATGGAACATGTTGTTATTGCTCGCGGCGTGTTGTGGCGGCGGCAGCTCGTGTGTGCAGGCCGCCGGACGCAGTCAGCGCAGCCTCCGCAAGGACCAGACACGCCTCCCGGTGCTACTACTGCTATATGTATACACCTCTGCCTTACCCTTCGGGGTCTACGGGCGTGATGTTATGTTATGATTTATGAATACAGTATAAGTAACCACCCAAGGTAATACAATAACGTTTGTGAATCATTCACGTTTATCCCGTGTACATACAGGCCATTCTAAATGTAGGTACCTAACTAACTAGTAGCTACATGTAACTTGTTTGCCTCGGGATTGCCCCAACAATCATTTATAATCTATTTATATTTTTTGCCTTATTTCCAGCGATTGCAACAAATCAAATTATAAGTAACAGTGTTACTCACCATGCATGACTCATCATGAGACACATTCTTTATTACACATTACACGTTCATATTTTATTGACTCTGTACTTTCCTTGTGAGCTTGATAATAATTGATACAGGGGCGTAGCTACCGCCGTATCAGCCGTATCAATTATACGGGGCCCCCCAGCTACAGGGGCCCCCAGACGCGACGTGAAAATTCGTAAAATATTATCCGTAATTCTTATTGATAAGCGGCCCGTAATAAATAGGTACCTAATGAAAAAAATCCCATTAATAAAATTGGTTTGTGGCTTCAAACTCAAAGTATTTATTTCAATTAAACCATTTACATTTGAATTGTCAAGGGGCCGGTCAGTCAGAAACATGTACCTAGTTAGTTGCCCATTCCAAAGCGTAGTAGGTATCGATGGAGAAGAACGGGTGAGAAACTCACAATTATAGTTTTACTTTCCAAGTCAGGGTGCTATTTTGTAAAAAAACAATACTTAAGGTAGTTGTTTTTTGAAGCTTCGCTGCAGTTGGGTAAAAAGGGCTCCCAACTAATTTTGATACCGGGCCCCTTTAGGACTAGCTACGCCACTCTGAGAAATCTTTACACTTCAAATAAATAAAAAAAACCTATATTTCTTACAGAATCTAGGTTTACAAAGTAGTGGTGTTAGTATCATAAAACATAAAAGTGTATTTTTTTTTAAATTTAGTGTTGGTAGTATTTTATAACTAGATTAAATAGATTATTTTTATTTTATAATTTAGTTTTAGAATGTTTTCTTAGGTTTTAAAGCAAGTTTTTTTTTTTGTTGGTTATTCTGTAAGAACCCCTCTACTGGTAAAGGCCTCCTCCAAAGTGAGCCAGTCTTCTCTAGATTTTGCTAAAATCATCCAATTTGGACCTGCTGTGCGTTTTATTTCGTCCTCCCATCTATTTGGGGGTCTTCTTTTCTTTCTTTTGCCTATTGGCCCTTTCCACGCTGTCAAACTTTTTGTCCATCGCTGGTTCCCCTTCATAAGGGCCCCCAAACAATTTTTTATACGGGGCCCCGCCAAGGTACGCTACGCCACTGAATTGATAGTACAGTACTTCGCCAAACTTTATCTGCCAATAAGGTGACAAAGCCTTATCTTTCAATCACTGCTCTCGTTATCAGTAATACTGGACAAAATTATAGACTTAACTATAATTAAGAGATTACAGCATTAGGATGGATGATTAATTGCCTACAATTTACTAAAAATACTTCCTTGAGTTGCGTCATATTGGCGACGGCCGGCCGGCGGCGGCGGAATCATAATAATATGTAAAACAGTAAAATAATTGAAAACGATCGCTCATTGGATCTGAACATAGATCTAAACTATACATAATTATGTCGTGGCCAGATCTTAGAATTAATCGTTGCATGAATTGTTCGGTCATTTCAAGAAATTGTTGTGTTTCATGAAATGGCCAGCTGAAATTGACCATATCAGTCGACGTTTGGCCATATCATTAATGTAGGAGTATTAAGGGTGGGGAAGATCACATGGTGGGTCTAACTTTGCTTCCAAGCAATAATAATTATCTGTAGTCGACGGGTCCTCGCTAAGCACGGCTACTACTTCTGAATGGTTTAAAAAAAAAAACAAGAAGGGAATGGTGAGGTCTTTGTTCGCTCACTCGCAGACCCCGTCATTTGCCCCTTCGAACCTAACCTGTCGGAGTCGGGGTGCCCCAAGTTCCGAGGTCGCTTCGCTCGCTTTTGCATCCTAACTTCTCCTAGCAACATATTATTTACTAAGTCGAGACGTGTTATTTATGCGACATCAACGCGTCTACCGGTGGATAATCTAACTATTATACGATATGATCAGTAATGTTTGGCCACATCATGAAGTAGTCGTGAAATGATCAATTCTAATATCTGATCACCACACATACATTATATCTCGCTTCAGTTGAATTGAATTGATAAATGAAATATGTTGTGGTATCCCAGCAGCTCGTTAGCTGACTGTAGGCTGGCTATGCTATGCTTTTGTTGTTTCTGATCGAAAGGACATTGCTCTGCGCCCATACATTATTCGCCCTGGAACCAAGAGCATGGGAAAATGATGATTGTGTTGTATTGTCGATCATTAGTAAATTCCTACATGATGTTATATTTATAGCGGACTAGCTAAAGAATAGATAAATTTAAAAAAAAAAGCAGATTTTGAGGTTATAATCGAACCACGAATATTATGGTTTTTCATAACTCCGTGACTCCCGAGTGATTTTTAAGAAACTGAAAAACTATATTCTTATGCATTTAGCTATTTATAATACCTACCTAGATAATTAGGTATGCAGTTTTTGTTATAAAGCCTAAGTAATGGCAAGTGACCACTTAGTGACGTCAAAAATAGGGGTGCCAAATACGATACGTTAAAAACAATGTTTTCTAAGATTTACACTATGGGCATACATTACAAACAGTATTACATCAACTTTTGTCATCCGATAATATTAATACCATTACAAGTATGACAATGTCCTACTTATAATAAAACCATACTTCTTCTATACTTGTAACAGTATTAATCTGTATCTAGTCCGCAATATTGTTTTTTTTAAAGAAAACCTTCATAATTCATCCAGTAACGTTATGTATTTTTTTATATTAATTTTCGTAAACTCGTAAGTGATCGTTTAGTTAGAAGTAAAACACACACTTTTCTAAACCATCTTTGAAAACCCTGAATAATTATCATGATGAAATATGTAGGTTTTGTTCACTTCAGCTTTATTCGTACTACCTATAAAACTACTACCTACCCACCTACCTATTTATTATACTTTTAGTGAATAATAATAATGGAATGGTGATTTAATGGTTTTATTGTAACTTCTATTTGCACTATAATCGAAATAAATTAAAAATGTGATTCAGATTAAAAAATCTGCAACGGTTCAAAAAAAAAAACATCTATTACAATCGATTGGGCATCTCTAATCTTTTTCGACACGACATGAAATAACGTTTGGCAAATAAAGCGGTGATTAATGATATTAGTCGTGTAAAATACATACTTTTAATTTTCATTTCGGCATGCAGCTAGTCCGTGTTATACAAGTATTTGCAACTAATTTAATAAAATAGACGACTTATTATCGTGTATGTCCGATGCTTTCATTGCACAGGGCGATTTTGGACATTTTCTTTTAACTTCAGTTCGATAAAGTGTCACGTTGTGTGGCACTGGCCTGCCACGCAGGTGTGCACCTGCATCTGTGATGTCACACCCTCTGTTGCGTCACACGCATGTGATTGGTTGCCGTTGACACAGTCATGACACGTCGCTTGTTCATTGGTGCAGGCCGCGTGGATGTGGCTGCTTTCAGTTGCGAACACAGGTTACAGAGATAGTCCTGCAAGCCATTAAGGGGAATGCGCCAAGGTAGCCCGCGAAATTCAAATTTTCTTATGTTTTTTTCAATTCGCAGGTCAGTATCAGGTTGTATGGTGATCTAAATATGATTCGCGACCGTATCAAATACGGCTCTAGAGAATTATAATCATTAGAATCAGCAATACAACTCCCTAAGTTAGAATTGCCCTCAATTGTCATGATTTCATGAAATAGCCATTCAATAGGGTAATAAGAACTTATAGAGATGTATTGCTGATTCTAATGATTATAATTCAGTAAAGCCATATTTGTTACGGTCGCGAATCATATTTTAATCCAAATACTACCTGACAGTGACCTGCAAGTTGCAAAAAACGTAAGAAAATTTGAATTTCGCGGGCTACCCTGAAGGTTCCGCCTTAATAACTAAATTAGGAATCAGACGGTAAATAAAAATGTATCTAGAATATCGATACCTCGTGCTATCAGCGATAAGACCGCCATTTTACCCATAAAATTTGCAATATTATATGAACTATGTAACAATGTTGGTGTGTAATAAAATACTGTATATTCTATACGTATATATTCTACGTGCGATGTAACAATGTCCATGAATCCATAGTTACGTGTGATGGGAAAAGTGCTTCTCTTTGTTGTCCGTAATCACTACCGGTTTATAAATTATGATATTCACATATTAAATGCACGATTTAATAGGTTCGAAAGTGCGGGTCCGTTTCCTCGACATAATTTCTTAAATCCTATTAGTGCCTTGTTTTGGAATGTTAAGTCGTAATGTCCGCTTCGTGATCGTTTTGCATAATATCATTGTCGGAATGAAGTCGTTGAAGTGAACGCTGTTGTGACTGCATTAGTAACACTGCCCACTGTTCGAGCTGCTGTACCGCATTCCTGCACTGTTCACTGTTCACGTTCAGAATGACGTCGTTTTATACTTTGGCAGTTTCTGTTAGTGCTGAAACACTTTTAAAAAAATTAAACTTAATCGCGATCAATTGGGTGATGATGATAGATTGGGTGGTTATATAACCAATTAGTGTCAATTATCGCCTATCGTGTTAGTTTTGTGATAATTATGATATTTAATCTCTCTCTGTCTACTTTAAGTAAAGTGCTCATTATGGTAAATAATTGATTTATTATTTGTTTGTTTTTCTTTTCCTCCGAGATTAATTGGTTTATTATTTAATCAACTCTCGCCCACCGACTTCACAACCTGATATTCCCATCACTTTAAAGGCTCACTCCTGTAACAGTACACATTTACACACATGTCAATGTTCACTCATTGACACAGTTGATAATATTAAGTACCTACTTTAGGTATAACTTTAGATCGATACCTGAATTATAAAACACATGTGAACTTGGTAACAGGCAGGGTCAGAAAACTAATATACTATTAAACTAAATTACATCTTTTAAACTCTTCAACACGTCGCTAGGCAGTCTGTTATTCGCAATATATATTGCGCCTTATGTCAATCTACTATTACTTATTGGACCAGCTGCTGGGGCGGTGCCACAATAACTGCCCTTAAATCACTGGAAGTATTGGGACACTTCCAATCAGCTTTGTGAGCAGATCTATACTGAAAATTGCATTATTTAGACCTATTCTGTATCCAACCACAGAACTTTACAGAAATTGTTATGTCCTCAACGTTAGGCAACATTTCGTTCTGCAAACCATTCTTTTCCAACACTTAAAAACCCCTCTTACTACAATTATCAAACGACGAAAAGATATGATTTGTACTGTTCCACAAAGTCAGTTTAAATACACAAAGCGATGTTTATCCTATCTTAGGCCCTGCTGTGCCTACGACGCAGCTGTACCTTTCGCGTCTGCATCACTCCACTACAACTGAAGAGGTCGTGCAGTACGTCAAAGTGAAGACAAATTGGACTCTGAGGGTTGAAAGGTTGGAGTCGCGCCACAATATCAACTTTAAGTCATTCGTGGTGCGAGTTCCAACCCACCATCTACAGGCCTGCATGAAGGAGGACTTTTGGCCGAAGGGTGTCGTGTATCGACGTTTCCGAGGACGGTTACGCGACACCACGCAGCGAAACACGACGCCGACAACATTGCGTGTGTAGTTATAGTTATAGGATTTAAAATTATGTATTAGTTTATTATTTTTGTTTTATTAAATGTAAATGTGTGTATTTTATGTATGGGCCCTCAGCTGCCTGAAATAAAATGATTGATTGATTGATTGATTGATATACTATCTATAAAACCATACAGCAAATGTACATCAGCCCTTGCTATGTAATAAATTTCCTGAATAAAACTTACGACGAGACTGAAAGTACTTATTGACACTTACATGAAAGTAACCCTATTTCCTTTCATTCAAAGGCACACACTGGAGTCACCCCGCCAATACTCCTCATTCAAAGGCACACACTGGAGTCACCCCGCCAATACTCCTCATTCAAAGGCACACACTGGAGTTACCCCGCCAATACTCCTCATTCAAAGGCACACACTAAAGTCACCCCGCCAATACTCCTCATTCAAAGGCACACACTGGAGTCACCCCGCCAATACTCGTCATTCAAAGGCACACACTGGAGTCACCCCGCCAATACTCCTCATTCAAAGGCACACACTGGAGTCACCCCGCCAATACTCCTCATTCAAAGGCACACACTGGAGTCACCCCGCCAATACTCCTCATTCAAAGGCACACACTGGAGTCTCCCCGCCAATACTCCTCATTCTAATTTGCTTGTACTAAATTTTAAGATTTTTGCTTTGTGTTTCGTTTTATATTGTTAGCTACAAAACCGTCGAAACTGTCTTTCCTAAATACAAATTACTCAGTGATCTAGCTAGGAGAGCAGTGCTTCACCCAACATATTTTTTTAATTAATACACTCAACACCATGTAATTAATAATGCATATTTTGTAAGTAAGTACTTAAATTACTAAAACTCGTTACCTTTACCTTTGGGACCTTTAAGTATCTAAATTAGTATTATTATATAATCGCAAATACTACCGTTGTCTTTGGGCTATAATACTAGAATGTCCCTCACACAAACATGGATGAAAACACGTACACGCAGGATGTTGTACCGCGTGTGGAGTGGTGTTGTAAGGATTGCATTGTGCAATCGCTGACGGGTGCTTGCGAAAACATGCATTATCAAAAAGTGGTTTGCGGGCGGCAGCGAGCGGTCGCTAGTGGTAGCAGGCGGTCGACAAATTGCGACATAAAGCGACTACGGTGACCTGCGCACTCACTGCACTGCCCGCTTGTGTACTATGGCAATATTGTCGCTTACATTACACTGTTGATGTTAAAATAGTTCCGCTAACGTTAAACCGAACTCTCTTCTTATATTGCTCGTACTTGGCATCCTCACAGCAGACCCGTCTACTCTGTCTGTCATATCAAACGGTAAGTTTCCATCCTCATAACAAACAACATCTATGTACTAAATGTTTGCAAACCAATAAATGATTTGATTTGATTTTGATTTTTGATTTAAGTTTCCGTACCTAATGAACAGTCGGTGTTTTATCAAAGAGACTATCAGCCAGTATTTAAGTAGACGAACATGTAGAGCTGTAGAGTAATATCTAGCCTGCTCGCATGTCGTCGCTCTCACAGCATGTTATATTATTTTTTTCATTAGCTACATTAACATTCCCGTGCGTCGGCGACAGAAGAGGGGACGCATGCTGCAGCTATTTTAATTACTCATCGCACAAATAAAGTGGATCGCCTCTAGAATGTTCCTGCAGTTTTAAGAACTTGTTACACGTAGGTACGCTATTCAGCTAGCTGAAGGAAAACTTTATATTTTATGTTCATTCTTTAATATGCTCTATGTTTACATACCTACAGGCATTCTCAACAAACGTAACTATCATTTAAATGAAGCTACACAATGAATCACTTCAGAAAACCGACTGTTACAACATTGCGCGTATTTAAATCACTTTTTATGTAGTTTCTCCTATATTTTGTGAATGTGAGAACGTTGTAGGCCTAGCCTGTAGGCAGAGATGAGATCAGTGTGTGGACCCGCACCCATCGTGCCCATCCCCTTCAACTGTTTTTTATTTGACAAGAAGAAAACTAGATTCTGACGTTTCGTTTTACGAAAAATGTGGACAGTGTAAACCCAATGTTAAAGATATTTGCGTAACCAGAAAAAAACAGTTTTAACAATTACATTATTTATTTTTGTACCTCAATACTTCTGAAAATGTTGATTTCTTGGATTACCTTCATCTGATTTCTAGAAATGATTGGCAATATTCAGAAAAGGAACGGCACGAGAACAGTGGCGGCACTAAAAACTGACAACCGATTATTTTCAATTTCACTTGATTCGATTAGAACCAAATAAAAAAAATAGCTAAAAGCTTCGGATCATGTATTAAACTTTTGTTTATTCTTTTCAAATTATCCAATAACCATCGCAATTTATGTAACTATTTTAATCGATTTTGTTACACTCCCAAGTTCAATCCCATCCATCTCTATGAAAATAAAAAACAAACACTGATACGTCAACAACGTCAATTTTTTTTCATATCTCTTATTCCCGTATTTATTAATACAAATTAAGTACAAATATCAAAGCCTTTTGGAATAAAAATCATAAATAAATTAACAAACAATAAACATCATTCTAATGAAAAAACCAAACAAATATCCAAAACATTTTTTTTACAAAAAAAACAACCGACTTCAAAAAAAAACACTGCTAAGTGAAAAATAACTTTAATTTCGGAAGTTGGTGTCTTTGTATCTGTATTTTGTTTTTTGCTGTTGTTTTTTTTGTAAAAAAGTTATTATTTTTCAGTTTTTAGTGAGTCAGTTATTAATAAATCTAAGTTACAATAGCCTAATGTCAACTGCTCGTCGCCTTTTACAAAATATTCCTTTTCCCGATGCAGGGTTGTTAATTGTTGAGGAGTTCTCCTGGTAAGAACCAAAAGAACTGGAGCTGATGGTGAAGCCACCTTCAGCTCCATTTCAACATATACATTGTGACGAGCAGAAATTGCTTAGCAAACATATTAAAGTAAGCTTAATTAAATCGTAACCCGTGAAATAATTATTATTGAGTAGTTCCGGTTGCCACCAATGGCCTTCATCATCAGGTCCACTTCACCAAAAGGTGCATGCCGATAGCAAATGCACGAGTTACTATAAAATATACCCAAATCGCTATAAGTGTACCTATGAAATTTGAGGATTTCCCTCGATTTCCATGGGATCCCTTCATCAGATTCTAACTTGGTGACAATGGGACCACAAAAAAAGAATTTTGCAAATCCGTCTATATATGACAGAGTTATGCCCGAACATACATAAAAATATATATATATATATATATATATATAAACATCCGAATTGAAAACCTCCTGCTTTTTGAAGTCGGTTGAAAACAGCAGCTGTTATAAAGTAAGCGTACGAAGGTAAAACAGGAAGCTATGCAATAGTTGGAGGGTTTGGAAATCCGAGAATACTTGATAAACACTTAAACAGTAATCTACGAGTATCACTGAAATCTGTGGTTTTGGCACACAAAAGATACGTAAATGTGTGGCTAATCTGAGTGGTTATAGTTATTATTTGGTGTTACGATAGTTACGATATACATCTACACAAATATTTTTATCAGGGAAATCCGTATCTAGTGATCAAGCCGCCGTAATCGGCTGGACACGAGGCAAGTTCGCGACTCAGTTCAGTTGACAGCTCAAACACTGGTCCTTTACTGGCTTCCAGGTAGGTACTATTTATTAGTGGTTTTTAATGATGAGTCCCATCACCCATGTTCGGGTTTAGGGTTAACAATAACTATAATTTTATATTCTGTTGTTTACAAGAATCATGAAGGAAGATATTACAGAGAACATAATCAGCCTATAATGTTCTCACTGCTGGGACACAGGCCTCCTGTCTTCGAGAGGGAGTGGGCTGTAATCTACCACGCGGGCTCAGTGCAGGTTGGTAGATGTCACATGTCTTCGAATTTTTGGTTCTAGGACAGGCCGGTTTCTTCACGACGCGGCGACGTTTTCCTTCACCGTTTAGCGAGCAGTGGTGATGAAATAATTCACACAAAGTAAAGCGCCTGTCTGGGTTCGAACCTACGACCTACTACTTGTAAATCGCGGGTATTATCACTGGGTCACCACTGCTCAAACCGTTTAATTTTTGGTTTAAAATAAAGTGAACTTTTACTCTAAAACACTAAACGCTTCAATCAACCGAACGTTGTACCCACAATAAACATTTGATGATTCGTTATTTGAGTTTAGTCAGTGAATTCATTCGTGTTTACAAAGTAAACAAATGGAATAAAAATAATATAATATGAGTTCGTGTCGGACAAGGGTACATGCATAGCACAACAGAATGCACCCGCGCGTCGCGCTTCAATCTTATTGTCCAGTAAACAGGAAGTTGCAGAAGGTTTGCAATGAGGATTCCTCTGTCAAATAGGCTATTACTTTGGGCACCGGCAAGTTTATTTTCAGGGGGGGGGGGGGGGGTGCATCTTTAGCTCCACAAATCGAGCTTTTTTATTTTTGCATTTCGTCTCGTATATATATGTTAGGTTATCGTTTGTCCATTCATAAAAGGAGTAACTTTATCGACTTATGCAGAAAAGCTTAACAATTAAAAGAATGTAGGATGCAAGAGCGAGCAAAGCGAGCTCGATATTTTTTTCATCTCACCTCGGATGGGATAGGTTTTTATGTTGTTCATGCATACAGAAAGAGGTGTAACTGTGTCAATATTATAAAGAAGGTTTCGAATTAAGATAGAGTAAGATGTAAGAGCGAGCGAAGCAAGCTCGATAATGTTAGCACTCCGCCTAGGGTCGATTAGATTTTCAGGAATAGAAGTCTGGTACTTTGTTGACTACCTAATGCACTAAAGCATTAGAAATAAGAGATTGCAGAATGCAAGAGCGAGCAGAGCAAGCTCGAAAATTTTAGGATCTCCCCTCGAATAGGTTAATTCTCTATTATTGTGTTAGGCGTTTTCGTAATTTGTTCGTAGTATACAAATAATCAAATCAGAGCACTCAGATACATATATATAACATTTATTACATATTATACAAATTGTACAAATACACACATATTATTCACATATAAATATACACATATATTTACAATAAAACAAATTGGCAACCACAGTTACGTTTTCTGATCCATTTGTTAACTTTGTCATCGGGTACTTTCGGAACAGACTATTATGTGTGTGTTTATGTTAGTTAGAGTGAGCCTTCTCCATCCGTGTCGGCAAATTGTAGGCGCGAAGGGCGCGGGCGCGCAGGGCGCGGGGGCGTGGGGTACGTCCGGCCGTCGGCTTGTTAGCGGTCGCTGATACAATTGAACACGCGGAACCATCCAATCAGGAAACTTAATAAAGCGTGGCATGCACTCGCGGACTGCAGGATTTAGATGCTGCGGTTATGCCGCGCTTTAGAATGGACACGTACCAAATTGGATTCTGAAATACAGCTACTTATATGCTTTCTTTTTCACGGTGAATATTTATTTATCTACTATTATTAGATAAATAGTAAAACGGTACCTATTACCTATATTATTTCAATTGTTTCTTTATGTATGTACTTTAGTAAGATTTCGGTTGAACACTACCTATTCTAAAAAGAAGGAGATAATCTTTTTGGTAAAACATCGTGGTAAAAAAGTACGTAGGTAACCCTTTTTTTTTGGGTGGGAAATCATCAAATGACCTCTCCGGACGTCTCGTCCTTACCGGACGGCGAGCTGCCCATTGCTCGCCGTCCGCAGGCCCGCGCCTACGGTGGCCGGGAGTCGGCAATTGACTCCCGACGCCCAGGGTGTCTCCTCCTGCGGCGACTAGGGGCGTGAGGGCGCAATGATTGCCGCACCCTCACGCGCTCCGCCTCCTCCTTCGCGAGCATTACTGCTTCACAGAAGGAGGTGACGGCTTCCCATTCCCTCTCACTCCGTACCATGGCCTGTACCAGGGCCAGACGCGAGAGATCGCCGCCGCCGCTCGCCGCCACGAGGACACGGCGGTGCTCCACCCAAGCTGGGCAGACCTCCACCGTATGCTCCACCGTATCCTCCGGTCGATCCACACAATGCCAACACCCGGGCGTTTCCTCCCGCCTTATCCGAAACAGGAACCTCCCGAAACAGCCATGTCCGGTGAGGACCTGCGTCAGGCGGAAGGTGAGGACTAGCGTTGCCGGAGCGAAATATTCCGAAGTATTCCCGTTGAATTATTCGCGAAACATTCGGAAGTATTGAGTAGTATTCGGAATTATTCCCCGAGAAGAAATATCTAGCTAAGTACATGTTTGGCCACGCATAGAGTAGGTAGTTGTGTAGGTAGTTAGTGGTAATGAACCTGCTGCGAGTCACGGGGCGGGGTGGCACTGCCACGTGCAAGTGTTCGACTATTGATCGCTAGATGGCGACGCAATTACCATTGCAAATTACATATGTTCCGCGTTAGTGATTGTGTATTCATACCCACCAATCTTCCTTCCTTCCTACCTTCCTAACCTTGGTCACTGCAGCAGCAGAAAGCGCACGCACGCGAGCACTACTGATGGAAGTTGTACAGTTACAGCTTTTACGTTTACCCGTTAGAGGGCGTTAATGCCCGTGGCTATAAATATATTACTACGCGTTCATTAATAAAAATGAGTATAATACGATTTGAAAACTTCCGAATATTTCCTTTCATCTACTTAGATATGTACTTACGTAATAAGTTTTTTTATGCGGTTTAGGTGTGCAAGTGATGTTTTGCGAGAATACTATGTACATAAAGGTAAATAAGTAGGTAGGTACTAAGTTGAGTTTATATTATATATTATTATTTACCGAGATAAATAGCAAAACGGTACCTATTACCTATATTATTTCAATTGTTTCTTTATGTATGTACTTTAGTAAGATTTCGGTTGAACACTACCTATTCTAAAAAGAAGGAGATAATCTTTTTGGTAAAACATCGTCGTAAAAAAGTACGTAGGTAACCCTAACTTCTTATTTTTTTTTAAACCATTAGGTAGGTAAAGTACTTAAAAACATTTTTACGCTTGTACATAACATCCGCACAAAATCGACACAGTTTAAACTCATCCATAATAAAATAAAATAATAAGTACCTAGTCATAAGTAGAATAGGACAGGGAACAGGAACAGGGAGGCAGGCAGCAGGGAGGGAGGGGGGCAGGGGTGCTTTTCAGGATATTATCAAAATAACCCTTCTACTCATATCTGTTCCTACAATATTTATAACTATTTATACCATGCACCCCACGCTTTTTTTTTTACAATAAAATAATTTTTTCTTACACAATTTTTTTGAAATCAAATTTATTAAAAATTATTTTCTATTTTTTAGTTGGATTTTCTATACAAGCGTATTTTTTTAGTTTTTCTAAACTATTATTTATTTTTCATTTTTTAGTTTAATTTTCTATAAAAGCGTATTTTTTCGTTTTTTTAAACTATTATTTTATATTGAAAAACATTTGTTTCCACCAAATAAGATTTTTTAATAGTTTAACAAATATTTTGTTGGCGGGTGTTGTTGGTTGGCTGCACATAATGGCGTAGTTTTATATATATATATATATATATATATATATATATATATATATATGTATAATCGGATACTCGTGTGTGCATGCTTAACCTATTCATTGTTTTGACATGTTAATTTATTTTTTATATTCCGTTTCACCAAATTTCTAATTCGTAGTAATTTTAACAATTAAAATAATACAGTGAAACACGTTTCTTATGTGTTCTCTTAAATAATAATATCCTATTTTGTACATACTAATAGATCATTTGTTAAATAGTAATAAATATCTCGTTGGTACTAAAAAATAGCCACAAATAAATGATTTATTAACTGTTAATAAATATTTGTTAAAAACCTTTCCTCTAACAAATCATTTAATAACTATTATCTTATTAGATACAAAAAAATCCTTCTATCAGTGTGTATGTTAGAGTATTTTCATGGCAAGTATTGGGACGTGTGAGAATGTTGGCTAAGATTGAGGATCGAGCGTATGTTAGTGAGTCTGAGTATTTTCATAGAAAGTATTGGGTCGAGTATGAGTAGTGAGTAAGTTTGGGGTTCCTAGGGGTCCGGGAGCAATCTCGGTGAACGAAGTGTGGCGAAGATAAAATAAAATTGTGTACTATCTATCGTTAATTTATCATCAAGAAAAATCTACGTTACATACTTTGTCGACGTATGAAAGAAATTTTATATCAAATGTAAAAAAAACTTGATAGTAATTACATCAATTTACGTAGATTTTGAATAATTTATTGGCTGCAGTCGAAATAAAATCGATAAATATTGTTTTATATCAGAACTCTTGAAACGTACGAAATTACCTGACTTTTCTGATGAGTAGTCATATGTTTGTCTCAATAAATAGGTCATGTATGTCTCTAACTGTGGCTCAATATTTTTTTTCATTACAATAATTTACTACTAAAGTGAGTTTGATTTTCATTACATCAATTTACTATTATAAGAGTTTAAGTATATATTGGCTACTTTTAGAATATATACTCGATATAGCGAGTTGACGAACTATAGTACACAATATTTTCGATATTCTACTATGATTACGAGATATCAATGATTTTCAATAGAAAGAAAGAAAGAAAGAAAGAAAGAAGAAAGAAAGAAAAATGCGTTTATTGGCATTGCAGCAACAAAATACACCTTAAAACTAAAAAAACAGAAAAATTAAGATTACAATGCCGAAGGGGCCTCAGCTCAGCATAATGTCAGATGACAACACAAGGTGGATCACCTGACGCTGATTTTCAGCTGCAACCCACGAGTGCCATACGCCAGAATAAAATAATAATAGGGAAGTGAAAAAAAAAAGTGAGTCAATAAAATTGCGTCGTCATTGATGTTTATTCTAAGTCTGTATGTAACTTATCCGATAAATGGGTAAATTGAGTGCCTACTGCCTTCCTTGGATGAGATAGCCTGTTCTCAGGTTCCCTCTCCGAAAATTTTATCTTAATCACAGTCGGTAACTTATCCGAGAAATAGGTGATCGACGCGCCAAGTAGTTTCCTATAGTGGTCTTGACGCAGACACTCCGGGTATCAGGAAAACAAAAATTCGCTAATCCTGATTATCCTAGTAAGGATAACGGGTCAAACTGTTTAAAATATTGAATTGTCATCGGTCCTTAATAAGTATGCCAAATTTCGAGTTAATCCGACGTTTGGAAGGGGGTCAAAATCATGTTCGAAGATTCCGTTACATACTAACATACGTATGAAGCTAATAAAAGCGTATTAAAAATGGCGACGTTGATGTTGTACTTCTAAAATAGACGGTACCTACATTTGATCAAAGTTATGGCCACATAAAGATTTATTTACAGGTATTGCATCCGCTTGTTTACTCATACAATCTGATTGATTCTCATCACATTCACGCTTCTTTTCAAAAGGGTGTTCAAATTCAGAGTTATCAACGGATTATGGCTAGCAAAAAGCATTCTACCGTAAATATAATAAAGCACCAAGCGGTACACATAAAGAGGGCCTTGCACAGTAATGTGGTACATTTGTACCACATTACTGTGCAAGGCCCTCTTTGACTAGACCAGACTACGCTCATTTGAGCGTAGTCTGCACCGAGGCCGGAACGCAAGCCGCTCGCCATATAATTAGTTATAAATTCTTTATTATACACCAGAAAATACATAACAAAAAATAATTGAAACACTAAAAAATATACAATGGGCGGCCGTATCGCTTTCTGCGATCTCTTCTAGGCATACCGCTGTAATTGGGTTTTTATTAATAACGATCGAAAGTTAAAGCGATGTGATGTGATGTGTGTGATGTGTGATGTGAGCGAGTGATAAAAGTTTTCGCCAAAAAATGACTTTGTAAGTATATATTATGTTCCGGGTATTTTGTGTGCCGCGCCGGCGACTGGCTAGCTATATCTGGGTGAAATGCAGAATGGTTGTACATTGGTCAAAAATAAATTGTCCCAATGTTTGAATGAACTTATCTCTATGTTTTTTTTATATTAAAAAAATTGCACCCGGAATTTGATTAATAATAGTAATACAGTATAATTTTATTTTCATTGATACATGCAATTATAAAAAATTACCAAAAAAAAACTAAAAGTACAATAATTACTTCCATGTCAGTTTCGTTACAATTTCTCAGTTTCGTAGCAATCTCAGTATAGTAGCGATTTCGTTACGGTACATCTATTCTGCATTTCACCCATCTACGATTGAAGCTCACAGATTTTGACAGCTGATGTCAAAATCTGTTTGTAGATGTCAGCTTTTGATGTCGCTAACGAGTCGCCGGCACGGCGCGATGGAGATCGAAATCGCTGCGTGTTTACATAGGCACTCTAAAACAAGCAAGCTAAAACGGTTGCTGTATGAGCTACGCTGCACATTGATCGTTTCAATGGATTGTCCGAACAAAAGTTCGTCTCATATCGAGCATGTTCCTGACCGATCACTTCAAACAGTTCTCACATAATGCATTGCAGGTGCGCAGTAGTTCCAGTACGTAACATGAGACGTGATGCGATCAACGGCGCGCCCGGGAGGCGATAGCGACGGATTGTCGCGTGGGGTAGGAAATTAACCGACACGTCGTAGGTCGGGAGCCCGACGCCCGGGGCACCAAGGTCGCGCGCCTGCTATTCCGAAGACGTCTGGTACTTTAACGTGACTCGTCAATTCCGACTCAACTTGGATATGACCTGTGCCCTCGTTTTGGCATTGTAAAATTATGGTATTATAAGCTTGTGTGTAGTATTCACGATGCGTGAGATTGTTTGACACAACATTTTATAAGACTGTGCTGCTTTTTTGTTTTTTTTTTAATTATCGAATTATATACTCGACGAATTATTCTGCACAGATTTTAAAATGCAGTGAACAAAACGGACCAGAGGGGCACATACCTTATTTTAAAAAATAAAGAAAGAATAAAGTTTATTTGGATACAGTTTATGAAACACGAAATACAAGTAACAAAATAAAAAAGTGAAAGTAATGTTTAAACAGTGTGTGCCTCACGGCTAGGCCAAAAAAGTTTTAAGAACGGTTACATTAGTGAGGTTATGGTATATTTGGAAAAGCTAAAATATAATAGACGTAAAAAGGGGCAAAGAATTTATTTAAAATTCAGATATTTGATTTAACTATTTATTTTATAGAAATAGAAATATGATATACTTGTATTGTAAATTACATTCGTTGAAGTATACACATAAATCATACAACAAAAAGAAAATACATTGGAAAATATTTACTAAAAATACACATAAAAGTTAACCAACACGATAAGGTTACTTAGGTCCGTTCGGTGTGACTGCTCCGGAGCGAATGTGCCGAGTACTTTTTTTTCTCCTAACATGGCAACTCGTAGTTGTAACCCTTAGAGGTCGTGGTCGTGGCTACTTAACCGGACTGTCCTGTGGGTGCCTTAAGCTAACTCAAAGCCTAGGGATCCGCAAAAATTCAAAAGTATCAATACCTACTCGATACCGGTATCGCAGAAGAAAGTATCGATACCTACTCGATACCGGTATCGCAGAAGAAAGTATCAATACCTACTCGATACCGGTGTCGCAGAAGAAATTATCGATACCGATAAAAGTATTGAACCAAAAGTATCGATACTACTGAGTGTCGAGTACTTATTTCATCACATTAGAAATGGTATATTATCGCAAAAAAACAGTAAAAAACAAGTACATACTTAAGTACTTAGTATCGAGTACTTTTTTGATCACCTTAGAAATAGTATATTATCGCAAAAAACTTCACTGGTTCCTCCACCGTGAGGCGGCATTTTAAAGTGAAACTTTTATTACATCGTCTCAAACTTTTTCGTCTGTGTATTGCATGTCGCGTGACGGTCGGCCGCGGATTAGGGAAAAAGTTTCACTTTTACCGTGGTTTTATAAAACCACTCAATCCTTTTTTTAAATATGTCTTAAAAATCCGGAAAAAACCCACCCAACTAAGTCAATAAGTTTCTATTGTCTACCCTTGATTCACTTCCGAGTTAACTTTTTTTAGAAGAACTAAACAACGAACCGCCTGACTACTGAGAGTCTGAATTGATTATGTTGCTATTAAATAATTATAAAATCCAATAAAATTCATCACCAAAGAATCAATCTCTACGTTCTTACCACTGAAATCAATTATAGATTTACTGTGTACAAAATGAAAATAACTATAAATTACGATATTTTACGGTATAGCTCGATTTTAATTTAGAAATAATCATCATTGGCGAATTTCCGAAAACTTCCAAAAAATACTTACTCACGACATGGCCACACTGTAGACTATGGTAAGGTTTTTGCCGGAATCTATCATTCAATCGAAAGAGATACAGCTATACGTCAGAAAGAGAAATGGTGATATAAGTATTATTTTTTATGGCCTGGTTGCTAAGACCTTTTAGCCAAGTCTTTAGTTGAAATGATGATTTAGTGTAAAAAGACTAGTGAGGCCACTAAACTATCGAGTATTTGAAAAAGTATCGATACCTAGTAAAGTATCAGAACTATAGTATCGAGTACAAAAATATTAGGTATCGAAGACAAAGTATCGAGACGACTCATGTATCGATACTTTTTGCGGATCCCTATCAAAGCCACGGCACTTGTGCCGAGTACGGCGGAGCGGCGGCTTTTAAATAGCCGGTGGTAAACAAGTGACGTCACATCGTATGATTTTAATACAGACTTGTTAATACATACTTGCATTTTAACATAACATTAAGATTAAATTATATAAAAATTGAATAAATATGTTAATATTAATCAATTCAACCACTTATTTGGTCTTACAATGGCATAATTAGTAAACAAATCACGTTAGTCAGTTGTTAAACAGTTAAATATTGTGACGTTGCAAAATCGATAAATAACGCAACAAGTAGCGACATCTTGTGTCTGGACAGACAGGCTCGAAAGAACGTAGCCTCTGTGACACTAGATAAACCTAGAGAAATTATGTCATGTAAATTAAATACAAGATTATTAGTTAATTTAAATAAATAAACATACATACATAATTTCCCACATGTTTTTTTTTATCTTTATTTATTTAAGGGATTTTTGTACACATAAGCGACGATGTCAATCCCATCGTGCTTCTACAAAGAACAACTTACTCCTAGACTAAATAATCTAATCTTAGTCACAAAAAAAAACTTAACTTAATGTATTATCTAATAAAAAAGTATATAATATTTTTGCTGCTTCAGAAGTAGGCTTAGCTAAAATGACATGGAACATTCCAACATCCAATACCGACAATTTCAACGAGTTGACAAGTGCGTTTCTCTTGTTAGTATTTTGGACACATTCCACCAACACATTATGTGCGTCCTCTATTTTGCCACACATCTCACAGTTAGGAAAATTCGATTTTCGCATCAGAAAAGCAAAGTTGTTTAGTGGAATATGTCCTGACCTCAAACGATGCGCAGCAACAATTTGACAGCGACTCAGTTTCGATCCGGAGAACCAAGGTATATGAGGAGGCTCATTCTGTAAACTTTTATACAAGATTCCTTTCGCTTTAGATCTCTCGTTAAAATGTTCGTTCCAAGATAAATTGTTTATTTTTCTAAATTTACTTAAAATTTCCGAATAACTTGGTAATACACCCCGTGTTTGTATACCTGAAAAATATGCTTCTTTGGCGAATCTGTCAGCCTAGTTACCGAAAAGTCCAACATGGGACGGCACCCACTGTATATAATTTTTTTTTCCTGTTTGGTTAAAAAACTGAACTTGTTTCAAAATTGTGTATGCTATAGCTAAACCCATTGAACCATTATGAACACATTTAGAAATATGTTGTAAAGCGCTCTTACTGTCGGTACATATCACCACTTTATTAGCATTTAGTTCTAAAACATATTTCAAGGCCTCCGCAATGGCAAATAGTTCAGCCGTCATAATGGAAATATGATTATTCATTTTATAAGTTTTGTGACAGTTATTTGCTAAATCACAATATGCTGCGCCCACTCAATCTGATGTTTTGGACCCATCTGTGTGTATAACATGCGAGCCAGTGTATCTTTCCCGTAGTTCTTTTAGGGTATTATACTTTAGGGAATAAATGTCATACTGTGATATTGGAGCACTGACACTAACTAAATTACATGTAATAATATCCCCAATATCTATTTTAGACATCCATGTCTCTAAAGTAAACATTAAAACTGGATACGAAGACGAAACCTCTTCAGCTCTCACCTGACTGTTTGAAGTAACTAATAATAATAATAATAACTAGCAACACCACCGTGTCAACAAAACGTCTCATTTTCAATATTTTTATTTAAAACAATGAATGTGATTCTGACCCATTGATGAAATGATGTTGACAAGATCTGCTAAAAGACGAGCACACCCACCACCTCCGGACTCTTCGCTCAGCTCCGCCTCGCCGCTCCGGTATCCAGCCCAATTGTGAGCGCTGTGACGACACCGGCCGCGGTAGTTGCGTCGAGCTCGAGCGACGAGTATTTCTCCCCGCCCACGACGCCACCACCTGCTCGTCAACGTGGAGGACACCGGCCGCCGGACGGGTTAGGACCTCGAGGCCCACCGGCCTCTGATAGGGTCCCAGCTCCCGGTGGAAGTGTGCAGCGCATGAGATGGACACGATCCATCAATGAAAATGTCATGCGCTCATACTATGGGGCTACAGAGGGGGGAAACAGTCTGACCGCGTACCGTGTTCGGATGCTCTCTCTTTTTCAGGTGCTTGAGCCAGTTGTCAACGTTTCAGCAGAACGACTGTCGGATCAGGTGCGGGTCATCCAACGTAATCATATGTTGGATGACACTGTACTTGATCGCCTGCGAAATGAAATGCAGAGTAGTCATGTCATCGCCCCCCCGTCGCAGACTGTTATAGTACTACCACAGTCTAACACAAGTCAAGCAGATGAGGAGAGTGATGATAGGGCTACAAACGTAAGTACCCAGTGCAATGAGGAATTGAGGAGTGCTTTGGAATATGCGATTCGAGAATATCGCTTCATATCGCCCGAACTTAGACCACGCTTACCCCGTTTACCCATGCATAATAAAAATAGGGTGCTGGTGGCGGCCCTGGATGCGCAGTTGTCAAATTATTTTGATGACTGAGTAGACCTCACCGATACACATTCGATTCTGTACTGCGCGGCTGTAGCGGCATGTCGTGTAGCTCACATCAAATTTGCTAATGATTCTAGAGCTACACGACCGAAACCAGTCGTACCAGCTTGGCAGTGCAGAATTGAGCGTCGTATTGGTGGGGCCAGAGCGCTCATCGGCAAACTAATCTGCTTCAGGGAGGGCAATACTCGCCCTAGAGTGATGCGCTTTGTGAGACGTGCATTTGCAGGGACTGATATCAGTCCTCAGGACTACATGTCCTGTGTCACAGAGCGCATCGACTTCCTGAAGCGGAAAGTGTATGCATGGGTGAACCGTATCCGTAGGTATAAGCGGCGTGTGGAGCGATACACTCAGAATCGCACCTTCCAGCGCGACGAAAGGTGGGTTTATAGGGATTGGGAGCGACCGGATCAAGGTGTGGCTGACACGTACCTACCAGATGATGATGCCATGTGTTCTTTCTGACGCAATATCTGGTCGGTGCCTGTCAGTCACTCCGAAGGTGATTGGACTCGGGAAGTTGAGCGAGCCTGCGAACCATTACCAGAAATGGGGGCTATTACCATCTGCCCCCAAGACGTGACTCGTGCAGTCCGTCCGTTGCCTAACTGGAAGTCTCCAGGGCCGGACGGACTGCACAACTTTTGGATAAAATGGTTTTTAAGGTCACACGCTCGCTTGGCGGCTCAGTTCCAGGTTGCTTTAGAGTCTGGTTTGCTACCCCAGATCCTAACGACAGGAGTTACCCACCTGCTCCATAAATCAGGTAGCACCGCGGAACCCAAAAATTATAGACCGATCACGTGTTTACCAACGGTCTATGAAGTTCTTACATCCATTTTGAGAGCTAAAATTAACAAACATATAGACACCAACTCCATCATGTCTGCCTCTCAAAATGGATGTAAGAACGGATCCCGCGGTACTAAGGAGCTACTCCTCATTGATATGACCATTAGCTAACAGGTTCGTCGTTCCCGAAAGGATCTGTCGACATGTTGGATAGATTACAAGAAGGCCTATGACTCAGTGCCACATACATGGCTCATGAGGGTGCTGGAGTTGTATAAAATAGATGCAACTCTGCGCACCTTCCTGATGTCGTGTATGGGGCAATGGAGGACGGTCCTTCGCTATCCAACATGTCGAAATACCCAGAGGAATAGCGAGCTCATAAGGATCGAGCGAGGCATATTTCAGGGTGATAGTTTGAGTCCGCTTTGGTTTTGCTTAGCCTTGAATCCTCTAAGCACACTGCTGGAGGATTCAGGTCTAGGCTATCGGTTGAAGAGAGGTGGTCGGGTTATATCTCACCTCCTCTACATGGATGACCTCAAACTTTTTGCCCCAAAAAAATTGCAACTGATGGAGCTACTGAAAGTAACTGAAACTTTCAGTAGTGCCATCAGGATGGAATTTGGTGTGGACAAATGTGCGGTCATGCATGTAAAGCGAGGGGAGATTGTGGAATCCGTGGGAACACAACTCTCGGGTTCCATGAACCTTAGAGCCCTCTCCGCATCCGAAACCTATAAGTATTTGGGTATGTCGGAAGCGTTAGGCATCAATGATACTGACATGAAGCAATCGTTGAAAGAGCGCTTCTTTGGCCGCCTGAAGAAAGTATTTCATAGTCTTCTATCAGGTGGAAACAAGGTGCGCGCCTTCAACGGTTGGGTCATGCTGGTTCTGATGTACTCTTTCGGCGTACTCAAATGGACTCAGACCGAACTCGACACCCTGGATAGGAGGGTCCGGACGCTGCTGACTGCAAATCGAATGCATCACCCACGGTCATCGGTAATGAGGCTGTATATTCCGCGAAAGTGTGAAAGGTCGAGGCTTTTTAAATGCTAAGACCCTCCACAATCGCGAGATATGCAGTCTCAGGGAATATTTCCTAGAAACCGACGTGGGGATGCATCGAGATGTGGTCGCGTTGGACAAGGACCTCACCCCGCTCTCCTTGGCTAAAGAGAACTGGCGCAAACCAGTAGTGCTTGACACTAATGAACGCATGGAGGTATGGCAGAGTAAGAAGCTTCACGGACGCTTTTTCTGGGCCCTACATGGACCCGATGTAGATCTACAAGCTTCCGTAGCCTGGCTACGTTTCGGAGACCTCTTTGGGGAAACAGAAGGTTTTGTCTGTGCAATTATGGACGAAGTTATGATGACGAACAATTACCGGAGATTTATTGTGAAAGACGGTACGGTTGACATCTGTCGAGCATGCCACCGTCCGGGGGAATCAATTAAACATATTATCTCCGGGTGTTCTCGTCTAGCTAACGAAGAATACTTGCATAGACACAACCTTGTAGCCACAGGATTATCCATCAGCAACTTGCTTTGAAATACAGCTTTGTGGAATCGGAAGTGCCGTACTACAGGTATGTGCCCGACCCAGTTCTCGAAAATGGAAATATCACATTGTACTGGGATCGATCCATCATCACTGACAGGACTATTGTTGCCAATAAGCCTGATATAGTGGTGGTGGATCCAAGAGAGCGGCGCGCAATGATCGTTGACATAACGATCCCGCATGACGTGAACCTCGTGAAAGCCGAGAAAGATAAACAAATCAAGTATCTTGACTTGGCTCACGAGGAGGAGTCGACATGTGGGACGTGGACTCAGTGATCATTGTGGCGATAGTCGTGACTGCCAATGGCTTAATAGCGAAGAGCCTCGACCAACACCTAAGGAGGCTCTCGTTGGGCAGCTGGATCAAGGTCTTGATTCAGAAGGCGGTACTTCTGGACACGGCTCGCATTGTTAGAAGGTCCTCTCTCTGGAGCCCTGACCACCGGTAGCTTGGACCCTGTTCCCGATATCGGTGGGCTACTATTTTTTATATTTTTAAATGATTTTATATTTTTTATATTCTAATATTTAAAAATATAATTTATATGTATGTAAAGAAATAAAGGAAATAATTAATATTTATTCGCAAAAAACATGTGTATACATACACACACACGTAGGTGCATATATGTAGGATGGCAAAATATAAACAAAGTAGTTGTGCTTAATACATGTTTGCCAAAACGTCATGGTATGCAAATCTTTAGAAAAATTGGATTTAAATTATTTAATTTTCAAATAATTATAATTAACAGAATAAAATCTTTATATAAATTTAAATTGTATGTAAGTAGAATAAACATGTCACAGTCCAATTAGTAATAAAATATCATTATAACATGTCACAATAATTATAAAAAAGAAGTACAAATAATAGTCAAAAAATCAGAATAACAAGTTACAATTATAATTAATAAATTAATAATGAATTCAATTTGGTAACTTATCTGCTATAAAATCGGTTAATGAATAATAACATTTATCCACTAGTAATTTTGTAAGGTGCTTTTTAAATTTAAGTAACGGTTGCTCTCTTATACTATGGGGTATTTTATTATAGACAGCGGGTGCCATACAAATCACTCCCTTTTTTAACAGTGCTGTATTATATGCACCTGTGTACAATAGACTCTTATACTGGGATCTCATAATGTTATTTCTTTTCCTGACGTTATTTAAATATGGAAATAAATGTTTATTTGTTTTGACGAATAGAGCCAATTCTAAAATATACAGACATGGAAACGTTAACAGTTTATTCGTTTTAAAGACAGAGATACAACTATCCGTTACTTTTAGACCAAACATGGCTCTAAGGCAACGCTTTTGACTTTTAAAAATGCTTTCCCTTTCGCTGAAATTGCCCCCAGAATATTATGCCAAACTTTAAGACCGACACAACCAGACCATGGTAAGCCACTAGTAGTGATTTAGAGTTAATTTTTTTCGACATATTATGTAAAGCATAAGCGGAAGAGCTTATTTTTTTGCAAATTTCTTCAGCGTGAGCTTTCCAAGTTAGTTGGCTGTCAATCTAAATTCCCAAAAATTTCGCCACATTTACTCTGTCTATCATCTGTCCATTGCAGTTTATGTTCATGTCTTCAGAATTAATTCTCTGATAAGAGTGCATAATCTTAGTTCTTTGTACATTTATGACTAGATTGTTGTTATTAAGCCAATTTACACCTGTATCAAGCGTTTTGTTGAAGTCACTTTCATATGACTCTCTGTTACGGCATTCTATTATTAATGTGCTGTCGTCAGCAAATAGTACCATGGGCTGGGCGGTTTGACGTGGGAGGTCATTGATGTACAATAAAAATAACGTAGGTCCGAGCACGCTGCCTTGCGGAACTCCATATTTTATTTCTCTAGTAGTTGATTTAAATTTTAATTCATATTTATTTTTTAGGCAAATTTTAGATATCTCTGTGTCTCTGTGTGTCTGTGTGTGTTTCCGGCCGCTAATATAAGTTTTTATTAAATTAAGTGCATTTCCTCGTATTCCGTATGCATAGAGTTTACTGAAAAGAGTCTCGTGATCCACATAATCAAATGCTTTCGACATATCAGTGTAAATTGCACATACTGGTCTTTTAGCATCTACATTTGGCATTATTTTACTTATGAAGTCCAATATTGCTGTGTTTATGTTTTAGTTTTTTCTAAAGCCATATTGTTCCTCACATAATATATTATATTTCGATAAAAATTATAAATATATTCATAAATATTTTTTTCTATAACTTTAGAAAACACCGGTGTCAACGCAATAGGTCGATAGTTAATAATTTCTTCTTTGCATTTCTTTATAAAAATTGCTTTGATTACAGTTGTTTTATGGCGTTCAGGAAATATTCCGCTGTAAATACTTAGGTTAATAACATGGCTCAAAGGACCAGCTATGCTGCCAGAAGCAAATTTAATTACTATAGTTGAGATATTGTCATAGCCAACGCTTTTCTTATTTTCCAAAGATTTTATTATACGTATGACATCCTCGGGTGTAGTTGGGGACATGAATATCGAGTGGGGGTAATTGATTAAGCTGCTGATATTTTCCGACTCATGTTTTAGTTTATTTACAGTTTGGTCTATCTACAAAAAAAATATTAAATGATTCTGCTATTTCAGTAGGATCTGTTAATATTATTCCGTGGTTCTTTATTTGAGAAATAGGTTCACAAATAGTTTTAGTCTTATTTATAATTTGCCAGGTTGTTTTTGATTTATTTTTTGATTTATTGATTAAGTGATTGTTTTGTGCTTTCTGCGTCAGTTTTACAATGTTTTTAGATCTTTTTGAAGAAGTTATAAACGTATTTTTATTTTCTATTGTCGGTCGAAGTCTATGTTTCCAGAGTAACTGCCGCTTTCTTTTACTGCAAATTCGTATGCCTCGTGATACCCAGTTTATCTTTTTTTCGGATTTCATTGTTACTATTTTGTACGGAAAGCATAAGTCATAAAGGAGTGTAAATATTTCAAGGAAGTTATCGTAAGCTTTATTATGGTCTTCTGAGCTATATACGTCAGAAAATGTTAAACTTTGTAGGTGTTCTTTGAATTTGATGAGATTTTCTGGAGACATATCTCGTAATTTTGTTTTCCATGTTTTTATTTTACTAAAGCTACTTACTTTAAATTTTATAATTTGAGCTGTATGGTCAGATAACCCGAAGTCCATTACCTCACATTTACATGTGTGTTTAGAGTTGTGGGCAAAGTTATCCAAGCAAGTATTACTAATAAAACGGGTTGGTTCATTAATTCCTAATTTTAGGCTGTAGTTCAAAAGAAAACATTTAAAGTCATTGGTTATTCTATTATTTTTTAAAATATCTATGTTAAAGTCTCCACATAAAATAATTCTCTTATTAGGTTTAATACACATATTTCTTAAGATAGCATCAAAGTTTTCGTAAAATTTATTCAAGTTAGCTAGTTTAGGCGGTCTATACACACATATAATAATTGTCTTTTGAAAAGTAAGCTCAATGGCACAACATTCTATGATTCCTTCTATCGAGAATCTCATTACGTCTGGGAGTGCTGTAAATTCATATCCCTTTTTTACCAATATACATGCGCCACCGCGTTTAATACTTTTCCTTGCATAACAAGCTGCCAGTTTGTAGTTTGGGAAACTCAACACGTTTTCCTGACCAGACAACAGACATAATGAAGTGCTCGGTTATACAAATAACGTCTATACTTATTTGTTTGGCTAATAATTCTTGAACACTTACAGTTAGTAAATCCGACTTGTTTATAAGTCCGGCAATATTTTGATGCATTACATATATATAATCAAAGAAAAAAATCAGTACATGAAGCCGAGGTGTTTGGATTATTATTATTTACTTCAAGCGGCGTTGCAGTATTTATAACCATGAATAATAAATTTTGGAAAATATTTCTCATGCCTCTGTTGTTCAATTTTCCGCTGTACTTAGAGAACATGGTGAATTCATAATATAAGTCTAGATTAGAGTCAAGGACTGTCACGTAATCGAACGTTTGGAGATCCAAATCAAGCAAATTATTATATGTTTCTATGCGCCAATTGAACATTGTCGAATAATTGCCTAATTTAAATGTTGGTACACATAATATAACATTTGTGTGTTCTATTTGTTGCAATGTTTTCCTAATTTCAATGACTAACTGTACATAATTTTCTGTTTTTTTTTAAATCGTCCTCTCCAATAAAAATTACGCAATAGTCGTTCATCGTATAATCCATAATTTTTTGATACAGGTTACTAATTAACTGTAGTGTTCCACAGTTTGGCGATATATAGTGACATATTTGGTAATTCGGAAATGTCTCTTCGGCTATGGATAACACGCTGTTAGTCTTATTCGTACTCAAAATGCATAGTTTACTCCTCTTATGTTCATGTTTAGTGATTTGTATTTGTTTCTCGTGAGTTATGCTGTGTGAAATTACTTTACATAGAAGATACTTTTGCTTTTTGTTGCAATGGCACAGGCGTGCAATGTTTACTATTTTGTCTCTCGAAATAATTCCCTATCACAGTGATAAGGAATTATTTCGCGGAGTTGACATCAAGTTTTTCCTAGGACTCTCAGTTCCATTCGAAAGCAGTTTTGAAGCTACTTTGATAATGTTGTACTTAGATGTCAAGTCCTTCACAGTTTTTTTAAGTTCAGTATTTTCCAAAGATATAATATTTATCTCTTCGTGAGCTGAGATTAATTTCGATGTGATGTCCTCTATTTGTTGTTTAAGTGTGCTGTATTAGCAGTGAATTTTCGTTACTTGATATGTCAGGTAAGCTACTGGTGCTGCCATCTATCTTTGAGTTATAAGCACTATTTTCTTCGTCCGATGATAGGGACAAAGATTGTGTGCGTGTTTTTCTAAGTTGGTGTCGGTGGTGTGAAGCAAGTGATGTTTAAAAAAAAAAAACGTTTTGTTATTTTAAATTCTAATAAACAAAAGATTATGGAAAAATAACTGTTTCTGGTTCTCGTAGAGCGGAATAATGCAATATAACATACAAAAAGTATTGTCTTGAGCGGGGATCGATCCAGCCCGTGTATGGTTGGAAGTCTGCTACTAAATCATATGAGTCAAGTAGCTAAAGAAAGACGGCTAAAGTTTTATTTGATTACCAGAAACATAAATAAAGGATTATGCAAACTATACATAGGTAGGATACTTGGTATTTTACAGAATTTGAAAGTGCTACCTTTCTTATAATAATACTAGTCATCTATTAATAATACACAAGTTCTCATCTTCATAACACAGCATCAAAATGAGGTAACCGTAGCATAAACAGTGGTATAAAGAAGAGCTCTTCGTTATAAACCTCATATTGTTATCTTAAGTTAACTGAAATTATGAAACAAGGAGAAATGCGCTCAAAGATGTATTAAATTTCGTAAGGCAGTAAATCTTTAGATATTGCTTGAATTACGGATTCTGATTTAGAACAAGACACTGTTGGCTTACCTACTTCCAATATCTTCGTTATTTGAATTGAATTGGATATGAAGATTGAAATCGTTAGATTTGCCCTCACCGCACTAAGTCGCGCGAAAAAGTCATCCTGAGAACTCCATACTGAGAAGACTGAGCTCACACAATAATAATGGTGTATCCATGACAATCAAGTCAAGCCTCTGCGACATTGTGTGCGTCAAAGGTGTCAAAACGCGACCATCTTCTGACGCGGAAGGGCGAATGTCAATTTGACACTTATTTGAACCGAGTTAATGTCAATCTAATCGAATTCGATTTAAAAACGATCTAATCGGTAGCAAGGATTAATTTTTGAAAAATATTCATAACATCATAATGAGAAGTAGTTTTATCTTCGTTAATGGTTATAAGGAAGTTTTCAAGGCATAAAATGTCTAGAATTTACGATGTATGTTTATTGACATGAAAAAATAGATTTCATGGAATCGATTTATGAGTTTCGTAGGCATGGATATCATAATATTGTGCAGATAGGTATAAACGCCATGAACAAATAATAAAAAGACTTGTAATACTTAAAATACAGAAACAGAACAGAAATTAGCCGTTCTGCTTCCTGATGTTTAGACAAAAGTTCGTTAGTTGGTTGAGTCAACATTCAAAATTTAAACTTCCAATCACCCACTTAAAAATTTTTGCACATTATTTTGATTATTTATTGTTTTTTTAAACTGTTTGTTTTAAAAAATCACTTGCTCACTTTTGAAATTATTAACTATTTTTAAGGATAAACTTTCGCGGAGCGTATTGTTTTGGTTGTGAGTACTGTGCGTGACGTGGTTGCTATTTTAACACAAATTATTTCAGTCACTGTTGTATTAATCACTTTGATAACGTTTACACTGATGAATTAGGCCTTTATACATATATTTTACTGATTTTTAACACATAAATACGACTTTAAATATTTTTAAATGACATGTAAACACAGAGCTTATTTATCGAGGTGTCTAGCGAGACAGCGCCATCTAGCGACGCCCTACGCCCTACGCCCCGCGCGACTAGCAGAGGTTTCCTCTTCCTATTCCAGTACCTATTCTCAATCATACTACTCAGGTCTGAAACCAAACTTGTAGAAACATCATTAGTCTTGGATTGCAGCTTTAAACAAAATTTTAAAGATATAAATTGCCTTCTTATTTGCAGAGTAGGTATACTCAACTCACTTTCCATGACGTGTATCGGAGTCGTTTTAATAAAACCGCCAATTATTCTTAAAGCTAGATTTTGTAACTTGTCCAATTTATAAATGTGACTAATTGCAGAGTTATCGTACAAAAAACATCCGTAATCAAGTCTACTCCTAATAACAGCCATTTACAGTCTACGCATATATGTAGGATGAATACCCCATGACGACCCTGCCAAAACTTTGAGCAACTGAATTTTTCTTTGTGAACTCTCATACACTTCGTTAATATGCTTCCCCCATCTTAAGCATTTGTCTAGCCACATTCCCAAATATTTAACGTAGTCGACAGCTTCTAACGCATTGTTGTTTACTTTAATATCAACTGAAAGTCTTCTACGACCTCTGGTAAATATACATAATTTTGATTAATTACTCGACAATACCAACCCCAACATGTCTATAGCCGCGACAAAAAAATCCAAAGCTCGCTGTATATTGTCAACACTATCTTGCAATTTGTTGTCATTACAATATATAACGAAATCGTCAGCGTATTGACTGATACAGACGTTGTTAATATTTTGACAAATATTAGCCGTAACTATATTAAAGAGAAGGGGGGATAAAGGATCAGCCTGTGCAATTCCCTTACCGATCCATCTTACATACTGTTTGTTACTTTCGTCAGCTTTAATAGTAAGATGTCTTTCCCTTAAAAAATCCCATATACAGGGTGGGCCAGAAAGAAATGCGAATTTGAAAAAATGATTAAAAAAAAACTTAGTACAATTCACATACAAATTTTTATTTTTATAAAAATTTACATCTGGGAAATTCATTTCTTAAAAATAACGTCATCCAGGTGTGCACCATCCCGCTGCAAACATTCTTCGAATCTGAACCTCAAATTGGTAAAAACTCGCTGGCACATTGCACGGGGAATAGCTGCCATTTCTTCCCGGATATTGGTCTTCAACTGGTTAATCGTGGCTGGGTTATTGGAGTAGACTCTACTTTTTAGGTATCCCCACAAAAAAAAGTCCAGTGGCGTTAGATCCGGACTTCTAGGAGGCCATGCAATGTCACCTCGGCGCGATATCAGTTTCCCAGCAAACATCTCGTTTACGACCGCCAAAGAGGCATTAGCTGTATGGCATGTCGCGCCATCTTGTTGAAACCATGTCGCACGATTATAGGCTTCAAATTGTTGCAGTTGTGGAAAGAAAAAATCCTTTAACATGGCTATGTATCGGTTGAACGCTTTCGAGTCGATAGAGCAGGATTACGTTGAACTGAAGCTCTAACTTGTTCAATTGTGTCTTCCGTTCTTGTTGACCTTGGGCGTCCCGCAGGCTTCTGTTTGAGAGTCGAACCAGTATCTTCGAACTTTCTGACCCACGATCGAATCACACTTTCTTTCGGACACTGATTTAGGTCATGTAATCCAAACTCACGCCGAAATAAACGCCGAACAATAACGCACGAATCGCGATTTTTGTAATAATGTTTAACGCAGAATGCACGTTGCGCTCCGGTGAAGTGATCCATCGCGACTAAATTTCCGGGAACCGAGCTACTTAACCCCACCACCCGCGCAGTCCCCTCTCTAAAGCTTCAAACGCAAGAGTGTTTTTAAAATCGTACGCCTTTCTGGCCCACCCTGTATAAGAACAAACATATTTCCCAACTTTTAGATCATTTAGAATATACATAACACGGTCAATTAGAACGTTATTATAAGCTGCTTCTACATCCAGAAAAACACCTAAAGTTGGAGTATTTTTGGTAAAACCTATTTGTATTGTGGTAACTAAGCGTAACAGACTATCATGACATAAGTGACCTTTTCTAAAACCGGTTGTACTGGGAGATAGTATTTTATTGTATTCTATAAACCATTCCAGTCGCTTCAGGATCATGCAGTGAAATATTTTACACAGACAAGATATCAATGCGATTGGACGAAGCTTGCTATCGGAACCACTGCTAGTTTTAGGAATCGGTACTATGTAAATATCTCGCCATTGAAAGGGAACCATTGATGTTTTAAAAATTAAACTAAATAATTCGAGTAAATATTTTTTTGCAATAATAGGTATATTAAAGATCATTGAATATGTAATATTATCGATTCCGGGAGATGTATCCTTAGCTTTAAAGCAAGATTCCAACTCCTGTTTCGAAAACTCACAATTTAAAGGCGATTCATTATTATCAAAAACAGGAGTTGGAGTCATCACAAAATCTGGGGCCAATGAACTCAGTAGTTCTTCTTTTTTACTGTCGGATGAATAAGCTCTCGTCCGCCTAAAACCCTTCATCCAACGCATTTTCCTCCACATAGTTGATGAAGTTGTAGTCTCATCAATACTGTCACAGAAATTACACCAGGACTTAGACTTAGCTCGCCTCATGATCCTTTGACTTTCATAAATTTTACCAAAAGGTAAATCTAGATTTTGAGGGATAGGATTTTTCCTAAAATTTGTTAAAGCTAAGCGTCGCTCGGCTACCACTTTAGAAAGTTGTTGGTTCCAACATTTTGTTGGTATAAAATTGCCTATTTGATTATTACATAGTTTTATGAATGGAATTGCTAAGTCTGCAGCTTTATTAATGTGCGTAGTAAGAAAGTCATACATACATTGAGCATCTTGTGATGGCGGTGAACCCTCTAAAAAACAACTGGTAATAATTTGACGGTAGCTAGTCCAATCTGCTTTCTTTAAATTTCGCTTTAAGGTAATATTTACTGAGTCCTGATATTTAAAACAGATTTTTACAATTAGATGGTCACTACCCAGGCTTTCACTACTAACACTCCAACAGCCTTTAATAGCTATGTCACACAAAAAGAATCATCAGGGGAGGTTTTTTGTAAAAAACCATTCACGAGCTTCATTCTTGTAGGATCACCATTATTTAATGAGATATAATTATTTTCAATGGCAGCATCAAACAATTGTTTACCCTTATTTTTTTTTTTTTTGGGTGGGAAATCATCAAATGACCTCTCCCGCTCTGGGTGGAGCGGAAGGGCGTGTCAGACTCTTGCTGACTAAAACCCACCCGTGTTCCTTCAGTTGCCTGTGCGCCAAGGCCACGGTAACTCTTTCGAACAATCCGCGACCCCGGCAGGCATCGGCCCTATCGGACCCCTTCAATGATGCTGACATCTCTTTGAGGCGCGCGTGGAACACGACGCGCCGTCGACCCGGGCCTGGTCCTTACCGGATGGCGAGCTGCCCATTGCTCGCCATCCGCAAGCCCGCGCCTACGGTGGCCGGGAGTCGGCAATTGACTCCCGACGCCCAGGAACTCCCGAAACAGCCATGTCCGGTGAGGACCTGCGTCAGGCGGAACGTGAGGACGCCGTGGCGCCTCTCAAGCCACTCCTCAAAGAGGGGACTTACCACCGCAATTGTGGCGTGCCCAGCGCTGGGTTGCGACAGTCGCAGTCTCCATGCCGCCATGAGATCCCGCCGGAGCTCTGTCCGCTGTGCCGCGATCTCTCGCGGCAGCCGAGTTACGCCCCGGCGTTTTGCCTCCTCGCTCCACTCCCAAATGTGGGCGAGGACTTTTGCCTCCAGATCCCATGGCGGCAATCCGGCAAGGAGGCTCGCCGCCTCGTAGGAGACCGTGCGGTATCCTCGGACCAGCCGGATGGCCATGACCCTTTGGGACGCGTTCAACCGGCGTGCTGGTCGGAGCTTCAATGAACGCGCCCACACTGGTGCCCCGTAAAGGGCCATGGACCGCACGACCCCCGTGTAGAGCCTCCGGCAGGAGGCATTTGGACCCCCTAGATTGGGCAGGAGCCGCTTCAAGGCAGCCCCGGCCCGGTCCAGTCTGGGAGCCAAACGTCGGAAATGTTCAATGAAGTTCCACCGGCTGTCGAGGACGAGTCCCAGGTACCTCATCGTCGACTCGACGCCGATGTGAACCCCTCCCGCCATTATTTGGGAACCCGATAGTGGCGCGTTCCGAGGACCATGAAAACACATGGCCTCGGACTTCTGCAGGGCCACCTCGAGTCCCAATTGCCGGATCCTCTCAATGACTGTCGCAACCCCACGTGTCATTAATTCGGCCGCCGCCTGGTGCGACCTCCCCTGCGCCAGGACCAGCGTGTCGTCAGCGTAACAAACGACGCTGACGCCGCTAGGGAGGTCGGCGCGCAGCACCCAGTCGTACCCGATGTCCCACAGATGCGGCCCCAGAACCGATCCCTGTGGGACACCGCACGACATCTCTCGCCGGTTCCATTCTCCCTGGTGACCGGGGTAGATGACGGCCCTGTCCGTCAGATAGGCCTCGACTATGCGACAGAGGTAGGTCGGCATCCGGTGATACTGGAGTGCCTCCCTGATGCAACTCCAGGGCAGGGTATTGAAGGCATTGGCGATGTCTAGAGACACCGCCAAGACGACCCCACCCCGGGCCACAGCATCCCCTGTCGTGAAGGCTCGCACGCGCATGATGGCGTCCACCGTAGAGCGCCCTCTGCGGAAACCAAACTGGCTGTCCGCCAAATCCGGCCCCACCCGCACCAGCCACCCGACGAGGCGGTCTGCGATGACTCTTTCAAAGAGCTTGCCCACCTCGTCGAGCAGCACGATGGGCCGGTAAGCGGACGGATAGTCCGCAGGGCGCCCCGTCTTCTTAATGAGGACCAGTTTCCCCGTCTTCCAACGAATTAGAAACTGGCCCCCCTCCAAGCATGCGGTTAGGAGCCCTCTAAGTCAAGACTCGAGAGCCTCCATGGCCAGGACCCAAGCTATTCCAGGTAGCCCGTCGGGTTCTGGGGCAGTATTTTTGGCACTCAGCCTACATACCGCCCCTCTCAACTCTACCTCGGTCACCTCAGGAGCATCGTCGTTGTCGTCGGTTATGTGGTCCACAGTGGGCACCGCAGGAGGCGGAGTCATGGGCGGGGAAGTGTGAGCCCCTCGCGAAGGGAACAGAGTGCTCACCACACCCTCCACGAGCTGAGGCCGGAGACTCTGCGTCAGCGGGGGCGCCCATGGGCGGAGTTTCTCCCGCACCATTTTGTATGGGCGTCCCCAAGGGTCCCTGTTCAGAGTCCCCAGCGACTCCTCACGGGCCAGTCGCCTGGCCCGCAGTATCTCCGCTCGGAGGGCGGTCTTCGCCGCTCTGTAACCCTCGTACAGCTCCGCCTGAATGGCTTCCGTATCCGGAGAGCGGATACGGAGCCTGCGGTGCCTGGTGTACAGGCGTCGCGCAGCAATGCACGCCTCGCGCAGAGACGTTAACTCCGGCGACCCCCAGTACACCTGGCGCCAGACGCGTCCAGGCTGGACCCGGGGCATTGCCACGTCACATACTTCGGACATGGCCTCCCGGAACCACTCCGCCTCGTCGTTAATATCAGCAGGCCTCTCCGGTGATGACACCCAGGCCTGCACGATTGAGGCTTCCTGGAGGAGCTCCCGGTCCAGCCGCTTCAGCGCCCACCGCGGACCACTCGGGGCCTGTCGGACCAGCGCGCTCGAGGTCTGGGCGGAGACGTCAAACCGGATGTACCGGTGGTCGGAATACGTCTCCACCCCCTCCATGACGCGCCAGGCAATGACACGCGGCGACAGAGCGGGGCTGGCGAACGAGATGTCACCACTGACTTACCCCGCATCCGCACACACGTGGGGACAGAACCCCGGTTTAGGACGACCAGGCCTGTCTCCAGAGCCCAGTCCTCCACCATCCTGCCCCACGCGTCCGTATACCGGGAACCCCAAGCCATGTTCTTGGCATTGAAGTCCCCGAGCACGAGCACGGGGAGGGAATGGTACCCGACGACGACGACTCTCAACTCTGCCAGGGAGTTGTGGAACTCGGCGAGAGTTCGGTTCGGGGAGAAGTATACCCCTACGACAACAATCTCCCCGAACCGTGCTGCCACGCACCCCCGTCCCCTCTTGACTGCCTCGAGCGACGGGGTAACGGCGGCGGCCGACGAAATTAGGGTCACTGAGCCGCTCAGGTCCTCCACCCAGTCATCCCTGGGCGGGACAAAGTACGGCTCAGCGACCACGGCGATATTAATCGACCACTGCGCCATGCTCTGGAGCACAGATCCTGAGCGGCGACGCAGTGGTTGATGTTCGCCTGGAGAAGGCGTAATGGAGCCATTATTGGCACTCCATATCAGCCCCCTCCCGAGGCCCTTGTGAGGGCCCTGCCGTGGTTACAGCGGCGACGACGACGGTGGAGGCAGCAGCGGCGGTGGCAGTGGCGGCGGGTGCGGCGGTGACGGCGGTTGCGGATGGCTTACCCTTGCCTCTGGGTTTGGCGGGCGGGGCGCAGGCCTTACTTCCAGCCCGGTGATCGGCCGGCTTGCCAGCTGCCGCACATAAAAAGCAGTGCGGCGTGGCATTGCACGAGCCGGCCTTGTGCCCGGACTGACCGCAGCGGAAGCAGTGATCGCTGCGGTCCACCTCCGAGGTGCATTGTACTCCCACGTGGTTGCCCACCTGGCAGCGGAAGCACCTCAAAGGTCTAGGTTCCAGCAGTTTCACCTGCGCGGAAACTCAGCCCACCAGGAGCCTTCGGCCCTCCCCAGCAACTTTCCTGGCCACTGACACGGGGCAGCTCACCGTAACGGCTCGCATCCCCGTGTGGTCAGGACGAATGGTGCCCGCCCTCATCTGCTCGGCAGAGCACCCCCCAGTCCTGACGACGGCGGCCACTACCTCAGCCTCCGTCACACAGTCGTCCAGGCCCAGGATGCGCATGTCAATGCACTTGGTGGGCCTGGAGACTCGGGGCTCGTCCGCATTTAGGGACACCCTAAGCCTTTCGGCCAGAGCGTCAGCGGTCGAGCCGCTGGCCGCACCAGGAACCTCCAGCATCCGGGCCCCAGTCGCAGTGACCCTCATCCGGATGCCATTGGCGACGCCTAACTCCTCTAGGTTCACAGCCGCCCTAGCCTTAGCGAGCACGTCGCGGTAGGACATGCCCTTTTTCTCCGCTTCCGGCTGTAGTGTGATCACTACAGCTGCGGACTTCGGGGCGCGGAGCCTAACCACGACGCTTCGCTCCTTGCGCCGCTGCCGCCTCTCTTTACGTTTGGCCGCCCTTGCTGCCTTACCCGCCTTCTTCCTCTCCCCAGCCACATGCAATGCATGCATGCTGGAATCATTTTTATTGGACCAGCAGGCGAATCGCCCGCAATAACAGTACTTTACGGAAATTTTGAAAAAATATTTTCCCAATCTAATTGAGAGGTTCTCTCAGAAGACGGACAGTATACCGAAACTATATTACAGATTAGTGCACAATTAAGAATTTTAATATGTATTATTTCTATACCTGAATTAGTCACACTTATAGGAGCAATACATGTTTTTAGAGATTTGTGCGAAACAATCGCTACTCCTCCGTACGAGTCATATCTGTCCTTTCTATAAACATTATACCCACTTATATTTATGTAACTATCTGCATCCAACCACGTTTCGCTTAGAATAGCTACATGAATATTTTCTCGATTCAGTAATAGTTCTAAATCAACTAATTTAGGCTTCAGACTCTGAGCGTTCCACTGGTATATGTTGATATTAGTAGTAATTTGAACACAATCCATCTATAAATAACCTGCACAATTTACTAACAATGTCCCAATCCATAAAAAATGAAGCAACATACACCATCATTTCTTCTAGTACAAACTTTATTCCCTTCTTTATCTTTTGTTCTGATGAACCATCTGCCAACCATATTTCATTAATCTTGTTGTAAAAAATTCTCAATTTGGATACAGTTTCGGTTTTGCTGGGATTTTCTTCTACTATCTCTTTATGGTTTTTCTCTTTTTGGCTTTCCTGTTATTTTTTTTTTGTATAGTGCTTTGTTTGTTCTTTTTCCTTCATAATTATTTTTTCCTTCTTTTTCTTATTTTGTTTGGATGTTGTGCTATTTTCGTTACCTTCCTCTTCGCTTTCACTGATTTCTTCGAGCGAAGCACTTGAATCCATACAGGTACTTATCGGATTAATTAATGGTTCTAGGGGTGTAAGCAAATCCTTGTAACTTCTATTATGTGATTCCCACATTTTATTTAAATCAATGCCTAATAAATGCAAAATAATTAATGGACAAGAATTCTATTTGGTCTATGGTGGTGAAAGCGACTGGAAGGATTGTGACATTGATCAGGAAAAAGGTCAAGAGCCCGCAACGTGTGTGACACGATAGAAATAGGATTTGGAATAGGGACTCAGATCTGGAGGGCCAGACTGTACCCAAATAACCCGATGGGTTTCCAATAAGTCCCATTCGAAGCTGAATCCGGTGAGTATTCAAGCGCATTCTTTGTTCATGCGGGATGGCTTGGCTCCTACATGTGATTTCTGACACGAGTGTATTGTTACAGGTCTGGCTGTTTATGCTAGCCTTTTCTTTTAGGGATTTAGTCTGATGCATAATTGAGACGTGATTGCTTTGGAGTAGCCCCGTGGTCTGATGATTGGAATGGATCCGTGTGCAGGCAACCATTGAGGTGTGGTCATCCGTTGGTCAGGAAGGCCTTACTTAGCCGAATATCGATGATGAGGGAAGTTCGCCGCTTCAGGTAACGAAGGGTCATTATCAATACCCGTAGGCCACGTAACGTGCAAACACAGGGGTATTCTGTGTTTGATGCCAAGGGTCGTAGTCCCGTCCAGTGAAGGGATTGTCCGGAGAGATCACCGAGTATATCGGTAAGGTAGCAATTTAGTCTATGAGAAAGTTAGGCCTATTGTATGGACTAGGTAATGAGACCAGTTGCCATGAAGTGTTGTGTCGAGGGTTGCTTCGCATTATCTTATGTTCCCATTGTTAGCACAACCTTGTTAGGTCGGTACTTGTGTGATTGAGCTAGTAACTATAAAGTGGTTCACCTCACGGACTCGCTATAGTGACTCTGAGTTATTGTTATAGTCTCATTGCAGGTCAACACACCAATACAACTACACCCGAGAATGGTTGTACTGGTGTGGATGCCCAAGTGCATGGGGGAAGGTATGTGGCCAGCCACATTGAATATTGTGGACCTTCAATATTGTTATTGTAATAAACATAGTATTGTTTAAGAAGGTACTTGTTTAATTGAATCTTTCCGTAGCAGCTTATTATACCCTACTTTACTTTAGCACGCTGGTGAGTAGTACAACCCCGAAGGAGACCATCACCATCCAGTTTCCTAATCAATTCTGTACAACTCGAAGGAGCCGGGTTACAATATGATATTATACAAAACAACAATGAAAGAACAAGTACTTGTAAGAAGCTATTGTAACGTTGTTTTTCACATTTACAAGGTTATAATTATCATGGGTTGTTTTTCTTTGTGTCAAATTAAAGAAAATGATTGGAATAATCTCATCACATTCATCTCAGTCTCAATTTGGCAAAAATATCTCTGATTTACGAAAATGTTGTCAATTTTTTGACATTGATTGGCGCAGAGTTGAGATTGCGACTAGATTTTGAACGTTTTTTTAATTACAGAAACAGGAATTGGTCTTCAGTTCAAGGCAGTCATATTACTATGTTCTCAGTCGCTCGGTGCAGTATCAAGGCCCCGACCCGCCGCCCCCCTCACCCGCTCTCACCGCAGCGTAGTACTTTAAAGTTTATTATCTATGCCGCAGCGGCAAAGGGCACACGCATGAACGACTAGCCCACGACTGCAAACTGTTGTAAATTTTTAATAATATACAAAAAATTATATTATCTGTAGCTTCTGGCCGTGGCTTCGCCCACGTGGATGTCGGAAATGATACCACGGCAACGTGCTACTGGGACGAAAAGTAGCCTATGTCGTTTGCCAGGATGCCATCTATCTACTTGCCAAATTTTATCGAAATCCGTTTAGAGGTTTAGGAGTGAAAAGGTAACATACAGACAGTTAATTCTTCTTCTTTAGGGGTTTTGATTTCCGCACTTAGTCCTTCATGTAGACCATTGTGCGTGGGCCATGGCAACCGTCGGTGGTTATTCTAACGAGCCCGCCTCCCTCTAGGAGCTGATAATGTAACCTGGTCTGCTGAGAGCATCTGTGTAGGATCCGGGTGCCCCGAGGGTTTGAGCCCTGAGTACTAATCTGAGTGACGCCTGTGCATTCAAAGAGCAGATGCGCAACGGTTTCCTCGGGGTCCCTGCAAGCCCTGCATTGAGGACTGTCCGTTATGCCTATTGTATGGAAGTGTTTGTTTAGTGAGCAGTGTCCTGTGATAGTCCTCCTCACCAGGCGCAGGTCATTCCTGTTCAGGCATAATAAACGTCTGGTTAGCTTGCCATCTACGGATGGCATAGCTTCCCTGGACTGCCTACAGCCCGGTGTCGAGGTCCACCAGCTCTCCGTTTGTGTGTGGGTGAACTCCTGTAGCCACCTGCGTAGCTGGTTGAAGGCGATGGGCACGATGGGTTCGGGTCCACATACTGACGCGCTGGATGCTCGTCTCGCCAGTTCGTCAGCTGCGACGTTACCCAGTGATCTATTATATCCTTTTATCCATTGCAGTGTCACTATGTTGCGGTTAGACATCGCTACTCGTTCTAGAACATTGTGACATTCTAGTGTTATACTCGAGGTAATATATAATTTCTCAACACGGATTGGAGGACTGAGGCTCTGTCGGAGAGTATACTTATATGGGTGTCTGTAACTCTCCTGACCTCTATGGCGTACATCGCTTGTATGATGCCCACACACTCCGCCTAGTAGACGGTGTTGAACATTCCCAGCGGGCTGGATATTTTTATGTTAAGGTCGTGCAAGAAAACTCCGACTCCGGTGCCGGAGTCGATCTTTGATCCGTCAGTGTATACTCTCAACTCTTTCGGGCCTGAGTAGTCACACCATTCTTCTGTGATTATTATGTTGTAATGGCTTTGAAAGTAGTGTAGTTTCGGGGCTTTGTCGTAAGGTGATGCCATCATTGGTTCTCGTTTGATCGCATCTTCCTTTACGCGTATGTGCTTGACTATAGAGTCTTTGCTTAGGGTCCCTGATATATATAGCCTAAAGGCAGCCAGGGCGGCCTCCTCTCGCACGATAAGGTGTAGAAGTGGTAGTCCAAGCATTGCCTGTAGTTCTCATGCACCTAGTGATTGCCACACAAGCGAACCGCTATAGTTTTTTGAGGTCTCTCTGGGCTGTGCTCAAGTCTATCCTGGGCCACCAGACTAGTGAGCCGCATGTTATAATTGGTCGGATGACTGTGATATATAGCCAGTAAGTGCCCTGGGGGCTAATACCCTAATTCCTACCAAGCATTCGCTTGCACTGCCACAGGGATAGGCTGGCTTTTGTAGTGATGTAATTAGTGTGTTTTGCCCAGTTGAGCTGTTTGTCCAAATAGATGCCCAGGTATTTGGTTTCGGTTGAAAGGCTCAGGGTAGTTCCAAAGAAACGTGGTAGTTGAAGTGCCGACAGTTTCCTCTTTTTTGTAAAGAGAATCAGTTCGGTTTTTGTAGGGTTCACTGATAGCTGGTGTTTAACTGGTGTTTAGTCTTCTACTATTTTCAAGGCTTGGCGCATGACGTTGCATAGGGTATTTTCGTAGGTGCCATTTATCATTATAGTTATGCCGTCGGCGTAGCCTACGGTGAAGTAGCCTTTGTCATTTAGTGTTTTGATGAGGCTGTCTATTACCAGGTTCCATGGAAGCGGCAAGAGGACGCCCCCTTGCGGGCAGCCCTTTGCTACAGTGGCCCTTGTAGTGTCGTTCACTGAGACTTCATTCATTCATATTTTTTATTGTGGATCATAGGTAGGTAGGTATATAATTTATACAATGTTCTTATAGGTTAAAATAGGATCAACTATGTCCCGCCACTTAGGTATAGGTACAATAACAGTCGCATAGTGTCGAACCCTCGGCTTTCGTGAGGGTTCTTGGATGCTCGCTCACCTTGCGAGCTGGAATGATAGGTCATATGCGAACTCTCGGGCTTGGTGAGAGTCACATGACACTATCCTGGTTCCCTACCTTCTCTTGGGCTGACTCCAAAAATAATAATAAAACATAGGGTACCTTACCAAATGTTTATTGGACCTGTTCGGTACATTAACAAAATGCTCCGATTTGAGCTCATTGGAGAAATCGCAACGCCCCCGCAAGGGGGCGTGGCGAGCGGTGCCAGGGCGTTATGCCCCCGGCCGCGGCGTCATGTATGGGACCCGTAAATACGGGCCCCTCATTTAGTCGGCTGCAATGGCCTCGGCTTATTGGGTACGCGTCGCAACGCGTACCCATGTGTGTGATTGCTATTTGTTTTCTGTAAGCGCGCCACGACGCTAATACATAGCGCCGCTTTCTTCACGACACCTCGGCGGTCAGTCCCCGCCAGGTGAGACCCCTGGTTACCCAGGGGAGGCCCAGCGAGGACGACCAGCGGCAGAGGAGCCGACTCGACGCTCCTACAGAATTAGGTGTTCGACCCCCGCCCGCCCCGCTTCCAGAGCTAGCCGGTTACGGTCCGGGCTAAGGAGTCGTCGTGAGTGTGTGAGCGGTATTGAAGTGTGTGTAACACCGCTCAGTGTCTACGCGAGTAGCCGCCCGCGCGTGTGAGTATGGTCGGATGTATAGACGTGAGTGTCTGTAGTACGCTGACGTAACGTGCCTATATTAACTTAGAACACGCTACGCAACGGGTGCATGTAGGTAATGTAGAGTTCAGTTGAGTCGAGTAAGCCGCGTGTAACCTGTATGCAGCTTACTCGGGAGTCCAGTCCGGTGGATGGGGTCAGTTATCCGCTAACAGGTCGCGGGGCAGGGGTCTCGCGTCGGGGGGGCGCGCATGCCAGGGCGCTATCTGCTTGACATGGGGCCAAGCAGATGCGTCGGCACGCGCGAACATTCCCGTCTCGAGGCGCCGCACAAACTCGTCTAGGCTCTCAATCCCGAGGACCCGGACAATGACATCCTTCCTCACGAAACGAGGAGCGTCTACAATGGTCCGCAACGCCTGGTTCTGTTGCGTGCGGAGCAGCTTCCGGCTCGACTCGCTCGTGAGGGCGAACCATGCCGGATCCCGATTAGAGCATTATAACCTTAATGTTATGTCTAATCGGCGGAGAATCTCGACACCGCGATCTAGGTTTACAACTCAAATAAAAAGTGCCATCTATTGGTCACATTGGATAACTAATTTTACAAACCAAGTTAAAACAGTTGCAGTACGACATTGATTTGCGATGGCAGATGGCTGCACATTCCGCCCACCAAGGACATTTTGTGAACATTATGTCCTTCAAGCTATTAAGTTAAATATATAATTACAAACTAGAAGTAGTCTCACTAAACACATCATAAGTGAGATTACAAGATAGATATTTTATTGAAGACATCTCTTAAAAATAGCTTATTTTCTACTAACACAAAATTTCACACACTAGACACATGCGTAAATTACTAATATTAAGTTTTTACTGAACAACTTCTTTATGCAATAGGCAAGACACACAGTTTCGAGGTTGGTCGTTTAAATTTTGAACGATTGCTACACAGTGTGACTACCCGTGTTAGATTATCCAGCCCCGGATGTTTCTCAACCACTCTGCCAAGTAGCCACCGACAAGGAGGCATGTTATACTTCTTGATTAAAACTTTGTCTCCTAAGTTTGGTTCAGGAGTTTGCGTAGACCACTTATACCGATGGAGCAGTGTGGTCAGGTATTCGGTTGACCAGCGTCTCCAAAACTGTTGCATTTGTTGAACTAAATGCCACCTCTTTAAACTAGATATGTTAGTGTCTTCGTAATTCTTATCTGGTGCGTTTATAATAGGTTCACCAATAAGTAAATGCCCAGGTGTTAATGCATCACAACTGTTGGAATCCGTTACCCTACAGAACGGACGTGAATTTAAGCATGCCTCTACTTGACTTAAAGAGTCGACATTTCTTCGTAAGTTAAAGTAGAGTTCCCTATTACCCTGCGCAAATGCCTTTTGCATGATTTTATTCCGGCTTCCCACAGACCGCCAAAGTTCGGAGAATGTGGTGGAATATAATGCCATGTTGTTCCCTCAGCTGCTAATGCTGTGGCAATTTCCTTAGTTATGTTTGAATTTTCAGAGCAAAACATTGCATCTAACTCTTTAGAAGCACCCTGAAAGTTAGTGCCATTGTCACTCCATACATCTTTGCAGTGACCACGTCTGGCCACAAACCTTTTAAATGCAGCAATGAACCCCTTTGTGGTAAGATCGCTTACGACCTCGATATGGACAGCGTTTGTGGCCATACACACAAATAAACATATATACCCTTTGTATGCGTGATGACCCCGACCCTTGGATGTCCTTAAATTTATAGGACCCGCGTAGTCTACCCCACTGTTTTTAAACGGCCTGCTTGGTGTAACCCGTGCAGGTGGCAATTGACCCATTAACTGAGGTTTGGTTGTAGCTGCATACCTGATACAAGTTACACATTTCTTTACATGTGCTGTAACTAATCGCTTGGCTCCTAGGATGTAATATTTCGTGCTTAAATAGTTGAGCATAAGTTGGGGACCTCCATGAAGACTTCTATTATGCGCATCTGATATTAAGAGATTGGTGAGGTGATCGTTACCGGGAATTAATATTGGATGTTTACGGTTGTTATCGAAATCTGAACGTTCTAATCTACCGCCCACCCTCAAGATCTGTTTTGAATCCAGGTAAGGATTTAAGGACTTTAAGACCTTCTCTTTACTATTTTCCCCATTTTTCAGGTTGGTGATCACCGCTTCGAATCTTTTTCCTTGGCTAACCCTAATGCATGTCTCTAACGCTAATTCGCGCTCTTCTGCGGTAATATAGCTGAGGGTTTTCCTTGTAATCCTTGGTTTTCTTAGTTCGAGAAATCGCCTCACATATGCTACTATTCGCAATAATTTGTCAAGGGATGAATATTTATCCCAGTAAAAGTTGTCGGTATTTACTGATACATGTACCCTCTTCTCCTCCAGTTCAGTTGAAACTGATTTACGTTTACCCGTTGCAATTACCGTGTCTTTGAGGAACTCGGGACCTTCTAACCACATTTTGAAATGTATGAACTCTGAGGCGTACATACCCCGTGATGCGCAGTCAGCAGCAATTTGATGGGCATGTTTCTACTTTCTGAATTTGATGCCGACTGCGCTATTGGAGAAACATCACTACTACTCTTGAATTTATTTAAAACAGTTTTTAGTTCACATTTCAATTCTAAATATAATTCTTCGGTGTTAAAGTAAACTTCGTTTATAGTATAAGACGATTTTGTTAACTCAATAAATTCACAATCTTTAACCATCTGTGTATGGGTTCAGCTAAATTGAGCCCACAGCTCTTCAACGTTTTCTAACCTGGCTTCTACATATTGTTTGGTAATCCTATCTTTGGGTGACTTCTTAAAGTTACTTTTAGCTCTCGACAATCGAGCATACAGATCATCCTGTAACTTGACGAACATTTGTAATTGAGACATTTTGACAAATTGATTAAAATATAAATCTAATTTAATAACAAGTTGAAAATATTTCTTAAGGAAAATTTTCTAAGTCTATGTAAACAACTGAAATTATTCTAAGTGTCCAACTTTTCTAAAAATTTTACAAGTCATAAATATTTTTGCAGAAAATATTCTAAGTCGATGTAAACAAACCAAATTTTCTAAGTGTTTGGACGTTATAATAAAAATCAAAATCGGGCATAGGTTCCCCGTCTGAACACAATTTGCCTTAAATCTAACTAAGTCTAAGATCGCGTTGCACAGACACTAAGTTAATTTGGACCTTCAATTAAGATCACTTTTGCTTGGCAGGAATGAATTTAAAAGTACTCACGGTTTTCACTTTTAACACTTAGCTCTTTACGACTATAGTCGTCTGCAGCTCCTCCCTGCTACTGTTGCGTTGTATGTACTGCTCCTCTCTCCGTGCGTCCCGTTGCTGCTGATTCCGCGTCCGGTAGCTGCTCGACCGCCTTGACACCGGAACAACTCCACTTGAATTGGGCACGTTCGGGGCTGATGCTATCCTCAGTCACAGTAGGCTTAGCATCCGATGCTTGATGAACTGGTTCCACCCTTGTTGACTAGCTCATCATCACTATTCGACTCGAAGGACCATGTCGAACTCTCGGCTTTCGTGAGGGTTCTTGGATGCTCGCTCACCTTGCGAGCTGGGTATTTAGCTGGAATGATAGGTCATATGCGAACTCTCGGGCTTGGTGAGAGTCACATGACACTATCCTGGTTCCCTACCTTCTCTTGCGCTGACTCCAAAAATAAAACATAGGGTACCTTACCAAATGTTTATTGGACCTGTTCGGTACATTGACACCGCGATCTAGGTTTACAACTCAAATAAAAAGTGCCATCTATTGGTCACATTGGATAACTAATTTTACAAACCAAGTTAAAACAGTTGCAGTACGACATTGACTTGCGATGGCAGATGGCTGCACACATAGTAATTGAGATTAAAATGTATTTAAATAACTCAAAGTACCTACACAAATTCCAATAAATGTCAGAAGTACACTATAGCCATTAATTATACATTAAAAATAGAAAATTTTATTATACAATCCCCAGATGTTAATTAATTGAATGTAAAGAAAAGATGCTAGTAAATATTGAATAGTTTCTTTACATTTACTGTACGCATCAAGGTTCAGGTAAGCTATATTGTGCAACTGATTTGTCAGTTAAGAAATCTTCTACAGAGTAGTAGCATTAGTCCAATAATATGTCATGCAGTTTCTTTTTAAATATTTTTATTTCCTGAATATTTCTTATAATATCCGGGATTTTATTAAATATGCGTGGAGCAGCAGAAAATATACTTTCGTAAGAGAAACGCGTCTTGCTAGCAGTTGTGTTTAACTTATCGCTATGCCGTATTTGGGTCCGAAATTCAAACAGATTAATATTTAATTTCACAAAAACTGCGCTTTCAAATATAATATAAAGGCTCGGTAATGTCAATATTTTCATACTCTTCAAAAATGGTTAACAGGAGTCAGTTTGTTGCAGGTTACACATGGACCTGACACAGCGTTTTTGAGCAATAAATGCACGTTGTTTTTCTGTACTATTGCCCCAAAATATTACAGTTGAACTAACATATGCGTGATATGTCGTTATGAGGGCCGAGATGTTCGCAACTTTTCTCAATCTGTAGAGTGCGTATGAGAACTTGCTTAGTGTTTTACATAACTGGTCAATATGTGACTTCCACTTAAGGTTACTGTCAATATGCAACCCTAGGAATTTGGTTACTTCAGTTTCTTCTATATTACGGTCCAAGTATCGAATAGCCATAGCAGCAATACGATTAGTTCTTATTTTAAAGTTCATAATTTTAGTCTTGTCAATATTTATCATTATATTATTTTTAATCATCCAGTCTATAATTAATATCAAAGAATGATTAATGTCAGCTTCAAAATTAATCTTATTGTTATTTGTACATAAAATGAATCGTTATCAGAAGTCATAAATCTAAGTAAATAAAATAAATATCTATAAATATATTATTATATATAACGCTAAAAATACTACACGAATGTCTGGTACGACGGATTGCATCTCTGCACCACCCGCCAGCTGACAATATCATCTAAATCTAAACATTGGAACTACATAATATAATATAACAAAAAGCACACAGCAAGAACCTAAAATAAAACAGAATAACTGTCATGCGGAATAAAAAGTAATAATATCAAGAGAAAAAACTAAGTTTACACAAAAAAATAGTGTTACGGGTAATAATTTAATTATTTAGGGCAAGAAAAAATAATGATGATTAAATCAGGAACGTATCCGACCAAGAATACGTCAAACTTCGACCCAGCCTTCTTGTCATACATAGTCTGTGGATATTTCAATTTTAGCATGGGCCTTTGACAATTGACATGTTGACAATTGACATTTGCGTTTACTTAAAATAAATAAAATTGAAAAGGTTTTATTAATAAAAAACTTGTTGAGGGTAAAATTCTCTAAAATAAGCCAACTTAATTTCTTAAGAGATTATGGGTAAATAACATAACCAATATTATAAGGACTACTCAGTACATAAACAAAGAAATTACAACGGTAAGCAATTCCATAATATCAAATGCATGCAAATTATTATCTAGTAAGTAAGTAATATACAACATTATACCGTTATTGACTCATTTTGCTTTGCAGACTATCTCCAGTGCCTTGGGCCCTTGGATCTTTGGTGTATGAAAATGACTTTCACTTCGCGCCATGCTAGGGGTATGTATCTGAGTGCTATGAGTGTGATAGATCTCCTGTAAAAGATCAATCCGCCACTGTGGTAGGGCTGGGAAAAAGCCATCGAGCCCTGCAGATTTATAGTGCTGGAAGGTGTTAATAGCCCACTTTATATGGTCTTCTGTTACTATACTACGGGCTCTAGACCAGCCTTGACCCTTTAAGGTCCATTCTGGTTCAGCCTCCCACGTCCTGTCCTCTAGGAGTTTACAGTCGTCTGGGAAATGAGTCTCGAGAAGGACTTTACTGGTTTCATGGTCAGTTAGCGCGCCGAGGGTTCGGTCCTGATCGGTTGATAGGATCTTCCATACCCTTGCGGCTTCCTTGTTGGTCTCGATGGATTCACAGAATTTCTGCCATGCTGTTCTTCTGGCAGTTTTGATTTGGATTTTGTATATATATTGGGTCTCTTTGTATCTCTATAGCTCCCAGTCGTCCGAGAGTCTAGTTTTGTTGGCTCTGTTGAATTGTTTACGCTGTGCATCTCTGAGTTTACTAAGTTCAGCGTTCCACCATGGGTTCCTGTCACTGTTGGTTTTTGGCGCCCTTAGTTTGCAGCATGCATGGAATGCTTCGGTTAGGTATTCTGATAGTTTGACAGAGTTACTTTCGAATTTATAATATTAGTATGGATTACTGCCGCGGTCTGTAATAACCGCGTTGCTGGTAGCGCTGATGATGGCTGAAAGTGCAGCGTAGCGCAGCTCCGGGCTAACGTAGTGCGGTCAGCATTGCCGAAATGACTGGATGAATGAATGAATTGGAATAAAGGCCGACACCAAAGGCTGAGTGAGGTCTTGATAGCGTGGACAGCAAGGGCTACAATGATGACTAAGCTGGAAGGCCGAGAGTGTAGCTAAGCTAAGCTTGAGGCCATCATAGCGAGGCCAGCAACAAAATCATTGCGGATCAAAACTGGTATAGTGCTTTACTCAAACAATGTGAGTAATTTAAATAAAACTAGCTTAGTATAGTATGAATTTATTTAAAGTAACAATTGTTAAAAGAACAGTTACTAAAATTTTGGATCGCCTGTCCAGGGTTTATATTACTTATAGTTTGTGACAATTCTAGAGCGGAGTTAGATTGCTGGATCATTTCTTCATCACGTATTGCCATCTCTCCAGCGCAGCAGTTAATGATAAAAAAGGCTCTTGTGCAGATGAGGAAGCTTCTTAGTGAGATGTTGTTGATTTCAAGCTCATACTTTTGCTGATTTGATTTGTGATCTTAGCTTTATTTTCGACTGATTCTTCTATGTAACTTTCGGCCACCCTGTCAGATTTCCATTCGCGGTGCCGTTTGAGTGATATTATATTCGAGTATCAGTCAGCAAGCAGAGTGGCTAATGATCGCCGGAAACAATGACCTGTAAATTGCTTTGGAATGGGCAATCTTAAGTATGTCGCAATCATTTTGGGCATTTGTACAATTTTGTGCCCTCCCATTAGTTCTTTTGTGCATTTACAGTTTCTATAGGTAATTGAAAAAAAAACTCTATTTTTACATCAACAGGATGAAGTGCATGATATTTTTGCACCACTGCAAATGAAAGAAGAAAGAAAGAAGAAGAAAGAAAAATGCGTTTATTGGCATTGCAGCAACAAAATACACCTTAAAACTAAAAAAACAGAAAAATTAAGATTACAATGCCAAAGGGGCCTCAGCTCAGCATAATGTCAGATGACAACACAACGTGTATCACCTGACGCTGATTTTCAGCTGCAACCCACGAGTGCCATACGCTAGAATAAAATAATAATAGGGAAGTGTGTGTCCGTTCTATTAAATTAAAAGTGCTGTGACATGGGTGTGTGTATTGTATTGTGATTGATGTAAAACTAAAATAAATACCCAATACTTGCGTACATTAAACTAATAAATCTATAAATAGAAAGTCCTTAGACCTTAAAGGCAAAATCGTGTGACTGCGGTGTTCTTGTAAACTACGAAACGGATTTTCATGCGGTTTTTATTTCCATTTATGGTACAGACAATAATAATTGACTAATAAAAATGAAAACAGATCGTAATAAAAACTAAAATATAAAAAATAATAACAAAATTCGTAAAATTGATTAAATAGATTGTTTCATATTGCAGATATGTCGGCTCGGACATTTTCAAAATCTTTTTGATGGTTTAATAAAAATTCTTTTAATTTTAATTTGAAAGTCGAGCAACTTTTACTATACCTTATGGGAGGAGGGATGTTGTTCCAGCATTTAGTAGCTGCGTAGCGAAAACTGCCTCTAAAAGCCGCCGACTTGTGCTGTGGGATGGAAAGCTGTTGAGAACATTTTCTTCCCTCACCGATTCTATGTCTTCTTGTCCACGATAGTCTGTCATATAAGTAAGAAGGGGAGTGAGACTTAAGAACACCAAAGAGTAGGGTCGCCAAGTGGAGTTTACGTCTAGCTTTCATTTTTAAAATGTTGTGCTCATTGAAGAAAGGTGTAACATGTCCTCTATAGGGCACTTTAAAACAGAACCGTGCACAGGCGTTTTGAAGTCTTTGGATCATTCTTTCAGTTTTTGATAGTAGTCTTTGGCCATACACCGTGTCCGCATAATTTAACTTAGATAAAACCAAAGACTCCACAAGCAAGACTCGCAATTCTTCACTAAGATAGGGACGGGCTTTGTATAGAATCTTAAGTCTATAATAGCAATTACGAATAGACTCAGACACGTGTTTGTGGAAACGAAGTTTCGTGTCCATGATAAGACCTAGATTACGTGCTTCGTAGACCCGTTCAATAGGCTCACCCATAATACTCACACAGCCGGTACAGGGTTTAATTTTACCTAACTGGTTTTTGGTTCCAAAAAGCATATATTTGGATTTTGAAGGATTCAAGGCAAGCGTGTTGGCATTGGACCATTGTACTATGTTTTCAAGATCTGTATTAAGATAGTTTAATGCTTGTTCATAGTCTTCCGGCTTAAATGATATATAAACTTGTGTATCATCGGCATAAATATGGTATTTGCATTTATTTATATTATTAACTAAATCGGCACAATACAAAATAAACAATACTGGCCCAAGAATCGAGCCCTGTGGAACCCCCCTTCCTACTGAGCGCTGTCTAGAGACAACTGTTGAGCCGTCCGCCCGACGTATTTCAACGAATTGCGTACGATCGCTAAGATAGCTATCAAACCATTTTATTGTGTCCTCGTCAAATCCATAAAAAATCATCTTTGACAATAATAGAGGAACGTTAATACAGTCAAAGGCGCGTGAAAAATCTAGCAACACCAAAAGAGTACACATACCATCATCTTGAGCCGACAAGATATTGTCTGTCACATCCAACAAGGCCGTGGTTGTACTACGGCCCTTTCTAAACCCCGATTGAACATCTGGGAGGATTTTATTAGTCTCTAAAAATTCAACTAATTGCGCGCAAACTACTTTCTCTAAAAGTTTAGAAAGTACCGGCAGTATACTAATAGGTCTAAGATCCTTCATTTCTAACGCATTAAGAGTCTTCGGTAATGGGTGCACCTTGGCAACTTTCCATAACTCGGGGAAAGATGAGGATGTAACAGATGTATTTACTACAGCAGTCACGGCGTCCAAAGTCACAGGTAGTGTCAGTAATATCATATTTATTGTAAGGCCATCGCAACCTTCAGCATTCGATGTAATAGTGCTCAGTATGTTCGCGATTTCCTTGCGTGTAGTAGGCCTCAAACTAAACGTGGAACTATCGTTTCGTGCGTCTTCAAAATATGCAAGCAATGAATTGCTAACTGTATTCGCACCCGGTACATTCAGAAAATGGTCACAAATATTGTCGGGATCGTTAAAATGCAAAGGTAACTCCTTATTACTATATTTCTCTACTCTGTGTTCGCGGCGGTAAAACTGCTCTTTTGCATAAGAGCATTTATTACATGGCTCCGACCATATTTAATAAATTGCCCAAGTCATGGAGATTATTGGATGTATCTGGCCTTAAATTGAAATTGAGAAAATTATTAATAGAGAGATCTTATTATAGTATTTCGGAATTTATGAAAGAGGATAATTTTTCTTGATGATTATGTATTTTAATTTATTTTATTGTATAATGTATTGATAATTAAATTGAATTGACATTGAATTGAATTAATAATTAACTTGACATAATTGAATTAATAATTAACTTGACATTGAATTGAATTGATAATTGAACTGACATTGAATAGAATTGATAATTGAATTGTATTGATAATGTAGTACGATTGTTATAGTAATTTTATCATTTTGAATTTAATAAGTGTAGTCCCGGTTTAAAACCCAGCAACTGTACGCCACTCAACAATTTGTACGCCACGTCACGCGGCTGAACATGTTTGAACTTTCTTTTCTACTGTAATATCTTGCATGCAATGTATGTATACCATGTTTAAACAAATAAATATACTTACTTACTTACTTACTTACTATGTTTAGATGGGAGCAGCGTAGACTTTAGGTTTTTCCAAAGCGCTCTGGAGTCATTTATTTGAGTGTTGATTTTGTGTTTATAGTACGCTGATTTTTCGTAAAATAGAGATCTAGAAACAAGTGACTTCAATTCTTTGTAATATAACTTTTTAGAATCAGATTTTTTGTTTTTAAAATACTCTACGTGTGCTTTATTCCTCAAGTACATCATAAACTTAACATTTTCAGTAATCCAAGGGTAACAGTGCTCCTTAATAACACTAGTTTTTAGAGGTGCATGGATGTCAAATAGTGTAAGTAATTTCGAATTAAATTCATTGACCATAGTATTAACATCTTGTAGCTTGGTTAACGCTTTCCAGTTTAGTAGCTCGAGATCCTGATCAAAACAATCCCTAATAATGTCCTTTAGTGGTCGATAAGTTATTGTACGTGACGGAATTTTCAGGCGTTTAAAACAAAATTCACCGGAAAGCAACGCATGCGCACCTAGATCGGGTATTACATCAACTGACACAGAGCGTGGTTTAACATTTGTACAGACGATGTCTATCAGAGAGTTGCCATGCACTGTAAAGTGCGTGGGTGACTGCACCAGTTGCTTAAGACCTAGGCAGTTCAAAAATGAGACTAACTTGTCAGTCTTTGAATCCGTGTCACTAAGCATGTTTATGTTAAAATCACCCATCAATATCGTGTACTCACATTGCGTTAGGGAGTTCAATGAACCCGATACGGCGTCTAGGAAAAGATCAACATCTTGCCAGGGTGGGCGGTAGGCGGTACCTATTGCTAGCTTAATTCCGCGAACACTAATTGTGATCCACATCTGCTCGACTGTGGTGTGCAATGGGCTAGCAGAATACGAGTGGCTTCGAACATTAATACCCTGCTTGATATAAAAACCAACACCGCCGCCACGTCCGTTCCTGACAGACAATGGGCGCGGTATATGCCGCAGCCTATATCCAGGTACAGAGGGCGCGCGCCCTTCTTCGCCTGTTCGCAGCCACGTCTCATTAATCGCCATAATATCGACGTCCAAACCCAGTAATGCTGCTATAAACTCGTCGTGTTTCGTGCCCAAAGAACCCGCGTTCCAAAAACCAACCTTAAGGTATGTTGTAGACATCATTGAACAGATAATTTACTAACGATGAATAAAAATATCACAGAAAATAATAAATAAAAGAACTCACAGATTGATAAAAGATACAAGTAAACAAGATTGTAGTGGTAAATAAATAAAGTGTAGTGTAAGTGAATTATTATAAGCGGCATAGAAAAAATATATAAATACGGTCTGGCACCGTGGGCAGCGTAGATTATAAGTAAAACATGGCAACTAAAATAACTAAAGATGCTAACAGGATGACACCATGAATTTAGATGACACTGACAGGAACATGTATGATATCTCGTCCGAGTATGATATATTGACCAATACACAAAAATAGTGAAAAACAAAAAGCATGTATTTAACAACGACATGCAACAACGAAACAAGTATAAGCTGGATAGTAAACAAAACAATGAACTAATTTGGACATTCTCACGTATCGGCTTCGTATAATCTGACCATAATATACAAAAAACGATGATACCAATTGCAAATTTATACAAGAACAAACCTATTGAGTGCTGAAAAAACGCGAGATGTCCTTTTCCGTTCGGATGTGCACAACCGACTTTCCCTCTTCTTTACGCGCAAGTATGCGGCCATCTTTAGTCCAGGTGTACTAGGTGTGTGTGCTAGGACAGGAAACCTCCACGTGTGCCCGTGGGCTGGAGTTTCCCTTGGATACATCTGGGGGAAAGGCCAGTTTCCGGGACGGTGCATCCTGGGGTGCGGGCAATGACTCCCCATTAGGCACTGTGTGCCTAATGGGTCTAGTTGTCCGTACGCTAATATCCTGTCGGAGGAACGCTCCAACGTGTGTCTCTCTGCTTAAGCAGAGACGCACAGCGGCGGAGTAAGAGCGGGCTCGGTGTGCACTAACCCTGCCGCCGGGCAGGCAGTAAGGAGTCTTCTCCTTCTGCCACCGTTAGTCTCGTAGCCCCAAAGATTGTCAAGGTTATGTCTCTGACTTTTGACGGGGGTCGAGGGTCTTGGCTTAACCGCCTGGGCCGCGAGGAAGATAACCTCTATAAAAAAATCCTCTAATATCAAGTTTTGGTGCGTGGCGAGGGTATGAATGGCTGAGGAGTAGTGTCATCTACAACTTTGTAGTTGTAGGTGGCGCATCAGTCGCTAGCGCACCCCCAGCAGAGTACCAGTGGACCCTCTGGTTGGGTTACAAATGAACACTTGCCTAGGGACAGGGGGTGAACCTAGGATGGACGTTTTATATCCCCCACACTCGTGGGAATAATTATGGAAACAGATAAACAAAATACAAAAGAACAGGAAAGTAGTAGAGAGGAAGGGAGCGATGCGGGGTCGGAGTCCGACGCCGCATCGGGCGTGAGGGGCTCATTCAAGTGCCCGGAGCGCGTTGTGGTAGGGGCTGCTGAGAAGAACCGAAGGCTCTTCCAGAAGCGCCCCAAACCAGGGGATAGCCAGGGGTCGTCCTCTGATGGCGGGAGGAGCGCCACCCGCAGAAAATTTACTCGGCAGGGTGGCATTCACGATCGGAGTAAGGACAAAGGGTTCACCACCGAGAAGGACAGCGAGCCGAGCCGAGTCAGTTCAGCCAAGCTGGCCCAGCCAGGCGAGAGGCTCGCTAGGGAGGGCAACCCACACAGGGTGGAACTCTCCGAGTCGTCAGGCGGTGAGCCAGACGCCGCTGGCGGCTCTAAGCCGGAGCGAGTGGCCAGGTTCCAGGAGGTCGTGGTAGCTGCAATCAGGGGTGTGGCCTTGAAGAGGATTCAGTCCTCTAAAGACAAGGTCATACCCACTGCCACGGCCTCCATTATGGCGGCAGCGGAGGCCTTACACCTTGAGCCTCCGTCGCGTCGGACGGAATGTCTGAGATGCGGGCGGAGGTCGCCCGCTTGACAGCCGCCGTGGAGCTTCTCCGAAAGGAGAACGAGGAGCTCCGAGCGGACCTGGCCGGCCTCCGGGCAGCCGGCCCTCGAGAAGTGCCACAGGAGGGGGAGCAGCATAGGCAAGACCGGCCGGTGCCGGTGCCTGCAGAGGACCGGGTTCTGGCCCTGGTGCGGCGAGAGCTGGCTGCCTTCCAGAGTCGGTTTTCCGCTCTGGAGGCCATTGTTCTGCGTCCCCCGCTAGCGGCGAGCCGGATTTCTTTTGCCGCCGCTGCGGCCAAGTCAGGATCGGCAGGGCGAACGGCGAGCGGCGCAAGGAGCGAAGCGTCGCGGATAGGCTCCGCGCTCCAAAGTCCGCAGCTGTAGTGATTACACTACAGCCGGATGCGGTGAAGAAGGGCGTGTCCTACTGCGACGTGCTCACCAAGGCAAGGGCGGCGGTGAACTTGGAGGAGCTAGGGGTCACCAATGGGATCCGTGTAAGGGTCACTGCGACTGGAGCCCGGATGCTGGAGGTCCCCGGTGCGGCCAGCGGCCCGACCGCTGACGCTCTGGCCGAAAGCCTTAGGGCGTCTCTAAATGCGGATGAGGCCCGAGTTTCCAGGCCCACCAAGTGCATTGACATGCGCATCGTGGGCTTGGACGACTGTGTGACGGAGGCTGAGGTGGTGGCCGCCGTCGTTAGAACTGGGGGGTGCTCTGCCGAGCAGGTGAGGGCGGGCACCATTCGTCCTGACCACACGGGGATGCGAGCCGTTACGGTGAGCTGCCCCGTGTCGGCGGCCAGAAAAGTCGCCGGGGAGGGCCGAAGGCTCCTGGTGGGCTGGTTTTCTGCGCAGGTGAAACTGCTGGAACCCAGACCTCTGAGGTGCTTCCGCTGTCAGGTGGGCAACCACGTGGGAGTGCAATGCACCTCGGAGGTGGACCGCAGCGATCACTGCTTCCGCTGCGGTCAGCCCGGGCACAAGGCCGGCTCGTGCAATGCCACGCCGCACTGCTTTTTATGTGCGGCAGCTGGCAAGCCGGCCGATCACCGGGCTGGGAGTAAGGCCTGCGCCCCACCCGCCAAAGCCAGGGGCAGAGGTAAGCCCTCCGCAACCGCCGTCACCACCGCACCCGCCGCCACTGCCGCAGCCGCTGCTACCTCCATCGTCGTCGCCGCCGCAGAAACCGCGGCAGGGCCCTCACAAGGGCCTCGGGAGGGGGCTGATATGGAGTGCCAATAATGGCCCCATTACGCCTCCTCCAGGCGAACATCAACCACTGCGTCGCTGCTCAGGATCTGTTGCTCCAGAGCATGGCGCAGTGGTCGATTAACATCGCCGTGGTCGCTGAGCCGTACTTTGTCCCGCCCAGGGATGACTGGGTGGAGGACCTGAGCGGGTCAGTGACCCTAATTTCGTCGGCCGCCGCCGGTACCCCGTCGCTCGAGGCAGTCAAGAGGGGACGGGGTTGCGTGGCAGCACGGTTCGGGGAGATTGTTGTCGTAGGGGTATACTTCTCCCCGAACCGAACTCTCGCCGAGTTCCACAACTCCCTTGCGGAGTTGAGAGTCGTCGTCGTCGGGTACCATTCCCTCCCCGTGCTCGTACTCGGGGACTTCAATGCCAAGAACACGGCTTGGGGTTCCCGGTATACGGACGCGCGGGGCAGGATGGTGGAGGACTGGGCTCTGGAGACAGGCCTGGTCGTCCTAAACCGGGGCTCTGTCCCCACGTGTGTGCGGATGCGGGGTGAGTCAGTGGTGGACCTCTCGTTCGCCAGCCCCGCTCTGTCGCCGTGTGTCATTGACTGGCGCGTCATGGAGGGGGTGGAGACGTATTCCGACCACCGGTACATCCGGTTTGACGTCTCCGCCCAGACCTCGAGCGCGCTGGTCCGACAGGCCCCGAGTGGTCCGCGGTGGGCGCTGAAGCGGCTGGACCGGGAGCTCCTCCTGGAAGCCTCGATCGTGCAGGCCTGGGTGTCATCACCGGACAGGCCTGCTGATATTAACGACGAGGCGGAGTGGTTCCGGGAGGCCATGTCCGAAGTATGTGACGTGGCAATGCCCCGGGTCCAGCCTGGACGCGCCTGGCGCCAGGTGTACTGGTGGTCGCCGGAGCTAACGTCTCTGCGCGAGGCGTGCGTTGCTGCGCGACGCCTGTACACCAGGCACCGCAGGCTCCGTATCCGCCCTCCGGATACGGAAACCATTCAGGCCGAGCTGTACGAGGGTTACAGAGCGGCGAAGACCGCCCTCCGAGCGGAGATACTGCGGGCCAGGGGACTGGCCCGTGAGGAGTCGCTGGGGACTCTGAACAGGGACCCTTGGGGACGCCCATACAAAGTGGTGCGGGAAAAACTCCGCCCATGGGCTCCCCCCCTGACGCAGAGTCTCCGGCCTCAGCTCATGGAGGGCGTGGTGAGCGCTCTGTTCCCTGCGCGAGGGGAGTACACTCCCCCGCCCATGGCTCCGCCTCCTGCGGTGCCCACTGTAGAGCACATAATCGACGATGACGACAATGCTCCTGAGGTGACCGAGGTAGAGTTGAGAGCGGCGGTACGAAGGCTGAGTGCCAAAAATACCGCCCCAGGACCCGACGGCCTACCTGGAAAAGCCTGGGTCCTGGCCTTGGAGGCTCTCGGGCCTCGACTTAGAGGGCTACTAAGCGCATGCTTGGAGGGGGGCCAGTTCCCACTTCGTTGGAAGACGGGGAAACTGGTCCTCATTAAGAAGACGGGGCGCCCTGCGGACTCTCCGTCCGCTTACCGGCCCATCGTGCTGCTCGACGAGGTGGGCAAGCTCTTTGAAAGAGTCATTGCAGACCGCCTCGTCGGGCGGCTGGTGCGGGTGGGGCCGGATTTGGCGGAGAGCCAGTTTGGTTTCCGCAGGGGGCGCTCTACGGTGGACGCCATCATGCGCGTGCGAGCCCTCACGACGGGGGATGCTGTGACCCGGGGTGGGGTCGTCTTGGCGGTGTCTCTAGACATCGCCAATGCCTTCAATACCCTGCCCTGGAGTTGCATCAGGGAGGCACTCCGGTATCACCGGATGCCGACCTACCTCTGTCGCATAGTCGAGGCCTATCTGACGGACAGGGCCGTCATCTACCCCGGTCACCAGGGAGAATGGAACCGGCGAGAGATGTCGTGCGGTGTCCCACAGGGATCGGTTCTGGGGCCGCATCTGTGGGACATCGGGTACGACTGGGTGCTGCGTGCCGACCTCCCTAGCGGCGTCAGCGTCGTTTGTTACGCTGACGACACGCTGGTCCTGGCGCAGGGGAGGTCGCACCAGGCGGCGGCCGAAATAATGACACGCGGGGTTGCGACAGTCATTGAGAGGATCCGGCAATTGGGACTCGAGGTGGCCCTGCACAAATCCGAGGCCATGTGTTTTCATGGTCCTCGGAACGCGCCACTCTCGGGTTCCCAAATAATGGCGGGAGGGGTTCACATCGGCGTCGAGTCGACGATGAAGTACCTGGGACTCGTCCTCGACAGCCGGTGGAACTTCGTCGAGCATTTCCGACGTTTGGCTCCCAGACTGGACCGGGCCGGGGCTGCCTTGAAGCGGCTCCTGCCCAATCTAGGGGGTCCAAACGCCTCCTACCGGAGGCTCTACGCGGGGGTCGTGCGGTCCATGGCCCTTTACGGGGCACCGGTGTGGGCGCGTTCATTGAGGATCCGACCAGCACGCCGGTTGAACGCGTCCCAAAGGGTCATGGCCATCCGGCTAGTCCGGGGATACCGCACGGTCTCCTACGAGGCGGCGAGCCTCCTTGCTGGATTGCCGCCATGGGATCTGGAGGCAAAAGTCCTCGCGCATATTTGGGAGTGGCGCGAGGAGGCGAAACGCCGGGGCGTCACTCCGCTGCCGCGAGAAATCGCGGCACAGCGGACAGAGCTCCGGCGGGATCTCATGGCGGCATGGAGAGTGCGACTGTCGCAACCCAGCGCTGGGCACGCCACAATTGCGGCGGTAAGTCCCCTCTTTGAGGAGTGGCTTGAGAGGCGCCACGGCGTCCTCACCTTCCGCCTGACGCAGGTCCTCACCGGACATGGCTGTTTCGGGAGGTTCCTGTTTCGGATAAGGCGGGAGGAAACGCCCGGGTGTTGGCATTGTGTGGATCGACCGAAGGACACGGTGGAGCATACGGTGGAGGTCTGCCCAGCTTGGGTGGAGCACCGCCGTGTCCTCGTGGCGGCGATCGGCAGCGGCGATCTCTCGCGTCCGGCCCTGGTACAGGCCATGGTACGGAGCGAGAGGGAATGGGAAGCCGTGACCTCCTTCTGTGAAGCAGTAATGCTCGCGAAGGAGGAGGCGGAGCGCGTGAGGGTGCGGCAATCGTTGCGCCCTCACGCCCCTAGTCGCCGCAGGAGGAGACACCCTGGGCGTCGGGAGTCAATTGCCGACTCCCGGCCACCGTAGGCGCGGGCTTGCGGACGGCGAGCAATGGGCAGCTCGCCGTCCGGTAAGGACCAGGCCCGGGTCGACGGCGCGTCGTGTTCCACGCGCGCCTCAAAGAGATGTCAGCATAATTGAAGGGGTCCAATAGGGCCGATGCCTGCCGGGGTCGCGGATTGTTCGAAAGAGTTACCGTGGCCCTGGCGCACAGGCAACTGAAGGAACACGGGTGGGTTTTAGTCAGTAAGAGTCTGACACGCCCTTCCGCTCCGCCCAGAGCGGGAGAGGTCATTTGATGATTTCCCACCCAAAAAAAAAAAAAAAAAGGAAGGTGTACTTCCATTCCAGGCGACTAGCAGCTTGACGAGTCTCGTAGAATAATTGCCTGTTTGTTTTGGTCAGGCGCTCGTTGAGGTAGATGCGGTTTGGCGCTCCCGGCACTTCAATGTCAGCAGTAGTGAGGTTGCGGCGGACGCGCGCGGCACTCAGCAAATTATCACGCGTCACGCGTTTTGCTAGTCGGACAACGATGATTCGAGGACGGGGCGCTTCGCCTTCGGTGTGGTCACGCCGAACGTTCCCAACACGTTTAGCAAAAACGATGTCCTGTTCTTCGAGCTTAATCGCTAGTTTGATTGCAAGGGTGCCAATCAACTGAGACGGGTTTTCCCCACTAGACTCCGCAACGCCAGACAGCTGAACATCGTTTAGTAGGGACTCTTGGTCACGTTCATTCAGCTGCTGCTGAAGTTCTCCAATTGTTTCCTCCAGTTGAATTAAATGAGGAGAATTATTTTGCTCGGTGTTCTCTTCGAGTACTTTGACACGACATTCCAGGGTGGCCATGCGGTTATAGCACTTATTCACCTTATCATCAAGACCTGAGAACTCATCTCGAAACAGACGAATTTCGTCTCGCAAGGCGTTAACCTCACTACGGAGACCACGGATTTCCATCGCTAGGCTGAACTCTTGAGTATCCGGTGCGGTATTTTTTATTCCAACTGGGATTATTTCTGCATTTTCAGTGGGGCTGACCGCTGCTGGACTGGTGGATGAGCTTGACTCCTCTGTTCCCTTCACAGGGGTTTGGGAATTGTCCACCCGAGGTACCTTTGCCTTACATCCAGGGCACATCCAGCTTGCCGAGAATGTTGCTGTGGGAGCAAGGTTGACGCAGACTCGGTGATAAAATCCCGGACATTTCGAGCATTTTGTGCCGTCATTCACTGCCAAAAATTTTCCACAAGCTCCACACTTCGGCATACTCGATGTTCAAAGTCACCAGCAAGACAACCGTAATCAATAAATATAGTCAATAAAGACTACAAAAATAGTCCGATGTTTTAGCGTGGATTTGAACCCACACCTAGTGGCTGGTACGGTTGAGGTACGGCCTTAAATACTCTCGCTGCTAAGACACTGAGTAAGATCGTCAAATTATTTGACCTTATAGCGGACGGATGGCAATTCCAAAATTAGTGAGGGTGTAATAATATTATTTCTAATTCAAATACACAAACACCTTGCACTGTACTGACACTTTCTATGATATTATCATTTGCTTTTATTAAGTTCTGATAATTAACACTTTGTTTTTGTCAAATTATTTGAAATAATTAAAGTTATAGACACAATCACCGTATATATGACTTATTAAGGTCCAAACTTCACTAATTATTACTACAAAATATTTTTATGACGGAGCAAAAAGAAATACGTATGCTCAGATTCGAGCGTATGAGCTCACCCCCAATGAGGTGTCACGTACAACAAAAGTTCGATCTATCTTGGTTTTAGTGTCACGAAGAGTAATCATCATGACATTGTTGTGAGTTTCTATATCATTTACTGTGATATTTGCAATTTCGGTACATCTACATGCAACGTAAATGCCAAAAATAAGACCACCCCTAATAAAGAATGCAATCAAGTTTTAGACACTTACTTTCACCACCAAGTACTCAGAGTCTGGAGCGTCATTTATAAACGTTTCGACATTTTCTCCTGTCAATACTTTTGATTTTTTACAGTTATATCCGTTTGACTGTCTTTTCAACATATCCGTCAGGTTGTGATAGTCTTTTATGTTCAAATTGTGCTTTATCAAAACCGTGCACTTCATCATGGAGTAAGTATTCCAGAGAGGCGAGGGCTTCATTTTCTTTGAGAGGTCGTTATAATAAGCTAGAAAAACGTTTTTCGATAAAGACTTTATCTTTCTATCGATTTTCCATTGCGAAAACTTTTCGTAGGCAAGTTTGTATTTTTCCTTTGACTTTGGTGGCAACAAATATTCAATCACTAATTTCACTTCCTTTTGAATGTCCGGCAGTGTTAAACACACTGAACAGTTCATTTTACAATTTTATTTTAAATATCACGAAAATTGATGGAAAACATTATGGAGACTTGCAAAATTTTCACCATGCCGCGCTTTTGTTTCTACTCCACAATTTTATTTTTTATTTTTTATTAGTCAATTATGATTGTACTGGCTGTACCTATACAGATAAGTTCTGAATACAATCATTTTTCACCAAATTTTTGAAACAAAACTGGACCATAATGGATTTTCAAAGGAAATGCAGGTGGCTAAATCTCACCAGCAATGAAGTTCCATAAGTACAACTTTGCTGACGTCTATTCAACTTGCGCGCAAAAGTTAACTTTACTCAAAGAAGGTTGCCAAAATAATGACTACATTTCAAGCATTTTTGAGTAAAGGTAGATTGTAGAAGGGTCACCCATTGTATTTTTATTTTTAGGTACCTACAGTCATAAGGAAATAAATTTAACTTACTTACTTAAGACTTAATATGACCTCTAGAGCAAAGGCTCACCCGTAGTGCTTAATAGTGAGACTACGGTTTATTATATCAGTTCGGTGTGACGGCATCCTAAGAGTCACCACGTCGCGGCCGGTGCTGTGCACAGATTTACGCGAAAAACTAAGTTCGGACCAGTCCGCGCCGCTCGCACTGTAGGATACGGTACGGTATAACAAATGATACCGTTGTACAGATCAGTGCGTGTCATGCAACAAGAACATTAGACAGCCTGGGCGGTGTCTAGAGATATACTACAAATAAAACGTTGGTGCTCGGTGTACTAACAGCCTAAAGTATGGTTGACTAAAGGAAAATAGATAATAACAATAACTCATGAATATTCCATATCAGGCCATTAAAGAGCACAACACGAGCATCATGGCGAACATTTCCGAAGGTACCATACTTAGATGAATTTATGGTTCATATAAAGTAACGCACGGTGCCATGACGGGGGCATCTGCGCAGTGGAGCCGCGCACCCGCGGCGCAGTGTCCAAGTTATATTGCGTTCAGTATTTATTGCTCTCACCTGTCGCTCGCGACTCACGCTGCCCCCCACCCTGTGTCCCTCTCCCCGCCCCCTTACCGGAGCATGTAGTGCGCGATAACCCTCGCCCCAGCTGCAAGAGAACCAACTTTGCATTGTTGAGTTTAACCTCCTACATCGCCAGATTTATAGATACACTAGCGTTGTTTCAACCACTGAATCGGTTTTTTTATGAATCTGTGGATTCAGATGCGAATGTATAAATACCTACTATTAGGCAAAAGTAATCCATACATACGAAGATGCCACTTACCCCATTCGATATCTCTACTCTAGAACACAAGTAGGTAGTTGTGCTAGATTCTGTAATCACAGCTGACCAGTTTAAACTGTACAGTGCAACTAACTAAGTTTTAATTGGCCAACTATTGATAAAGCGTATTTACTAAATGGACGTTCGTTCTCGTAGACGACGTGCTACGGTCGGTGGCGCTTGTAGCTCCGCGTATACGCGTAGCGTCTGGAAGGAAGGAACAGATTTTAATAATACTTCTTTGACCGAATTTTGTTATGGGTTTGCTTTATATAATAAACTAGCTTTACCCGGCCCGGCTTCGAACAGGTAGCACTAAGTATCTAACACCTGCCCCGCCTACCTACCTACCGTACCTACCTACCTACCTACCTAAGTAAGTGTGTTAAGATTTTTATAATACCTTCTATAAACTTTCATATTGAGACACGAAGCAACAAAATTCGATCTAAACAAAAGCGGCCACATTCATATACAAGATACAAGATACAAGATATATTTATTTTGTAAAACATGAGTACAGTTTATAGGTCTTATAATTAGTATGAGGTAGCTACATGTTTTGCCATTTATGGCGTACAAAATTAGTCGCACTAGACAAACATTACACCAAAAGACAAAGAAATTACAATGTCAAAATTTAAATTAATTTATAAATTAAAATCCAACTTATGAATTCTATACAAGAGAAATATCGTTTAAGAATTCATCTACGCTGTAATAGCACTTCTCTAGTAGTAACCCCTGAAGTAACTTTTTAAATTTGTTTAGAGGCATACATTTAATATTATCAGGTATTTTATTATAAATATTTGGAGCAATACCAAAGAAACTCTTTTGCAATAAAGCAGTTTTGCATTTGTTTAGGCATAACAAATTCTTATATTGGGCACGAATTGGGGTTCTCTTAACAGCTGAATATACTGAACGCGGAACACGCGCGCTGAATATGCGGAACTTATTGAGCCGTTTTTCAAAATTCTTTCTCAGTCACGAGATAATATTTTTTTAAAGGAGTGGCGCTAGTGGACCCGTGTATGCGATCTTAATACTCAAAAAAACATAAACATATGATAAATGATTTTATTTCTGTAAGTAGGTTTATACAAACACTTTTACACGTCAATCATATTTTTAAAACTAGATGAGGTCGGCGTTTCCTATCTGACTACTCTGAGAAGAAAGGCCGAAACAAACTCAGAGGTCACAGTCTCTTTTAAAGTCCAGACATAATCTTGGTCAGATCATGTGAAGACCTTATAGATTTATGTCTGAAATGGTCTTTTGAGGAATAACCACACAGAATGAGTGGACCTGTCCAGTCAGTGCACGCATTTGTCACTAATCGTGGAGCTCAACTCAGAACTTAAGGAGCTCAACTACTCGACGAACAATACCAAAGAAAGGACATTTGGGTAGGCCGCATAAAGCATTCAAACTGCCAGATTATCATTGAAACTACCTGAAAAAGTGAAAAATAAAAAATAAAAGTTACCTACATAGTCCTCACATTCACAATAAATAAATAATAATACTATACTTCACAAAGTAAATTGTCATGAAATTGTATATATAATAATTATCAAAATGTCAAAATTTATGTAAAATAAAAAACTAATCAAATAAAATAATCAAAAAAAAAAAAACAACATTCAATAGGCAAAAATTGGAGCAACTCAATCCCAAGCCTTTTTGTCCTCAATATAATCCTTAACGGTATAAAAAGCTTTCTGGCACAACTTACGTTTAATTAATGATTTGAATTTATTAAGGCTTAGATCTTGAACGTGGCTTGGAAGTTTATAAAAGCGTATACATTGACACCTGAACGAGCCGCCTATTTTTTTGAGCCTTGTTGTAGGTACAACAAATTTATGTTTATTCCTAGTATTTATATTATGTATATCACTGTATTAGTTAAACAATTTTATATTTTTATGTGCATATAAAAGATTGTCATAAATATATTGAGAAGGCACAGTCATTACATTAATATCCTTAAATTTTTCTCTAAAAGATTGTCTCGGACTTAATTTATAAATTGATCGAACAGCTCTTTTCTGCAGAATAAAAATAGTCTGAATGTCGGCGGCATTTCCCCATAACAGAATACCGTACGACATAACACTATGAAAATAGCTAAAGTACACTAAACGGGCTGTCTCTGTGTCGGTTAAATTACGATTTTTTCTAACAGCGTATGGCGCGGAGCTTAATTTTTTTGACAATTTATCTATATGTGGACCCCACTGAAGCTTAGCATCCAAAGTTAAGCCCAAGAATACTGTGCTATCTTCAGGATTCAATTCTTCGCCCTTCATTAATACATTCGTTTTCACCTGTCTAACGTGAGGTAGCGTAAACTTAATGCATTTGGCTTATTTTTCGTTGAGGAGTAAATTATTGACATTGAACCAGTAAACTTTTTTTGAAATCGCGCTATTTACATCGACAGTAACCAGCTGCTGACGTTTAAGTTTAAACAAAAGTGAAGTATCATCCGCAAACAACACTATATCATGAATATCCTTTATGAGGTACGGCAAGTCATTAATATAAATAAAAAACAAAAAAGGACCAAGAATTGAGCCTTGCGGGACTCCCATTGTCACTATAGATCCGGGAGATCTTTTTCCATTAACGTGAACGCTCTGAATCCTATTACTCAAGTATGAAGTAAGAAGATCCAGAGCGGTGTTCCGGATCCCGTAGTGGCGGAGTTTCCTGATTAACGTTTCATGAAAAACGTAATCGAATGCCTTGGACAAGTCACAAAAGATGCCCAAGGCATCGCATTTATCTTCCCATGCATTTTATATATTATGTCCTTAAAGTTCAACACCGGCCTCAGTAGTTGAACGACCCCTAGTAAAACCAAACTGTTTGCTATGTAATAATTTATGTTTATTAAAAAATCTTTGCAATTTGTCCAAAATTATTTTTTCAAAAATTTTACTAAAAGTAGGTAGTACTGAAATAGATGTATAGTTTGTGGGGTCTGAAGTACTACCTGATTTAAACAAAGGTATAATTTTACTTTTTTTCATAAGGTCAGGAAACTCCCCACAGTCGATACAATTATTAAAGATAAGAGCTAAAGTAGGTGCTACAATGTCAATAATAGACTTAGCAACTTCTACAGAATTACCCCACAGATCTGCAGTCTTTTTTACATTTAAAGTGTGAAAGGTCTTAATTATATCTCTACAGGTAATATGTTCGAAATGAAATTCCGAATCGCAAACATGAACATTTTCTTTAAGCAAAGACTCAGCAGCAGAAGGTGATGAGTTTAGGGATTTAGTAGTTGAAACAGGAATGTCCAAAAATAAATTTTCAAAAGCAGCGGCGACTTGTGAGTCTGATTTTATTATATTGTCATTAATAGACAGGCTGTAGTCAGAATTTCGTTTCCGTTTCACTATTAATAATATTCCAAGTCGTTTTAATTACATTACTTCTGTTTTTAATCTTCGAACTCAAATAACGCGACTTGGCCATACAACAAACTTTTTTAAATAATTTTGAATAATTTCTAACATATAAATTAATTTCAGTAGTGTTTACAGAAGTCCTTTCATTGTACAGCTCATAAAGCCGTGTTCGACTTTTATGAATACCAATGGTAGCCCAATCGCTGAAAGGTGCATTACTATTAACCGAGATAGTCTTGGGTATAAATGTAGAATCAAATTGTTTACAGTATAAATTATAGAAATCATCATATAGATGATTAGGATCAGCATGAAAAGACAAAACTGATAATTGATTAATGATTTTTACTTTAAAAACTTCCAAGCGACTTGCAGTTTTGGGGTTAACAGTAATATCCTTTTTAGCCACTTTGATGTTTTGGTTTTGGATAGTAATCCTTTGCCCGCAATGATCAGAATCTAGTAAATTTATAATTTCTTTGTGGCTTGGTATAACATCTGTATAAATATTATCTAGGCATGTTGCACTAGTAGGGGTTATTCTTGTAAGCTCCAAAAATAGGTTTACAAGATTGTAGGACTGAAAGAGACTTAATATTTTACTACAAGAACCCGAGTTTTCTAATAAATTAACATTAAAATCACCGCAAGTGATAATGGACTTGTTCGAGTTACAAATCTTGTTTAACACTTCATCCATTACCTTTTCAAAGCAGTCATACACTCCTGAGGGGGGTCTGTACACACTTAATATAATAAACTGCTCCAATTCTATACAGGCTATCTCAACTGTTCGCTCAACAGATAGGCTCACAATATCCTTACGTTCTTTATATTTAAGCTGGTTACTTACTAAAATTAAAGAGCCACCATGTATAGCATTTACTCTGCTGAACGAACTACCAACTTGGTGATAATTAAAATTGAACAAGAACTGGTGGTTTTTAAGCCAATGTTCTGTTAAACTCTTATTTGATTTTGATTTATTTCTACAATTCTGTACATTATTGCTAGAGGTTGCCTCTATTGTCTTAACTTATAATTTAAATTATTATCTATGTCAATTTTTGATACCAAATTATTGGGTGAATTATTTAATATTTCATAGCTTTGCTCAATAGGAGCAATTTGTTTAGCCAACTTCTTGGCTGTAATAGAAAAATAATATGATAGCGACACAGCTATCTGTCTTTTAAGATAGTTAGAAAGATAGTACATAAAAATATTATATCTATCTTTTGTCAAATACAAATTATTACCAACATAATTGTTAGTATCAACTAATTGGAATAAATTATTATTAAATGTCAAATTATGCAAGGTCATATTATTTTCAAATCTTATGTTATTTTCTTCCTGTGGCAAACTGTTACTGTATGGGAATGTAAACAAAACAATTTTTCTTAAACTAAGATTATACAGTGTCCTATAATATTGGAGTAATTCTTTTTTGTTCACATTTCCCCTATTACCCATAAAAATCAATAATGTAGTGTCCTGGTTGAAGTTACATTTAATAATTTCTCTCATAATGTCAAATAAGGAACAACCAGGCATACAGTAGTTTATTATGGAGTGTCCCGGGTATTCATCCGTCAACAAGTAGCCTAAGTCCTTTCCAATCTCATCACAAAATAACACTATATAATTATTTGCAATTTCTTTATAATTATTGTCTAATGGAACTAATAATAGAAGAACTTGTCAAATCAACACAAGGATGCAGTAAGGTGGTATTGCATGTTGACAATGAAAGGTCTGGTGTAGGTACATTGGATGGTGTTTGACAATGCTCACAGCTGTTCTTTTGTGAGTTGACCAGCTCATTCATTGCCAACACATATTCCCTCATTAGATTTTCAGAAGTATTATATTTGTTAGTCATTGCGGTAAGTTTCTCTTGCAGATGATCAAGTTGAGATTGCAACTCCTGTGTGTCATTGTTGTACGTCCTAGTACTTTGCTCCAAATTAAAAGAATACATGTCCAGTTGTTTCAGTAAATTTAACCTTTCTCTATTAAGTTTAACATTTTTGATAAAGAACCTTTGTCTTTTTACCATTTTCTGTGTTTTATTTATGTTTTATTTCTGTGTATTTTTTAAGTTTGTTTTTACTGGTGACTACTTTCACTGAATTACATGATTTTGATTCATCATCACCTATCAAATCAATAGTGTAAGAGGGGTTTATGGCAGAAACCATTGACGGGGCAATCGGCACCAATTCATTGAATAGACTTTGATTCAGCGAGGCGGTGATGTTATGATTTATATACTGATTTCTGTGGGTATAATCATAAAGTTTTACGAATTAAGTGAATAAGACGAACACGACAAGGAACTATTTATAGTCAATAGCGTGATTATTCGAGTATATACTAAAACATTAGAAACACTATCACCGCGCGTGAGATTCGAACCCACACGGCTCGCTACGCATGAACGCGCTTACCCGAATATGATAACTGATAAGCTATCATGCCATAACCCATAATCATTTAATTTATGAACTACATACAATCAGTTGCGAACGAACGTGAGTATGTGAGTCTATAGTATAGAAAATACTTATTAAAAAAGGTCGCAAGTTAAACCAAAGTGTCAATCTATTGCTGTGTGAGATTGCTACCCGACTTATAACCGCTACCGTACGTGGTGTCCGCAAGACCAAAACTGGAGGCGTTATTATTAGTAAAAAGACGAAACATAATGCTGATAAACTCAAGCACGCAGTCCTGCTCTCTACATCCGGACTTACCGCCGACGAACCAAACAAGCGCAAACCTCGTATCTAGGTTGTAGGCTAAAACTTATTACTAAAATCTGCAATTCTGCGATTGTGCAGTTTGTTAATGACGTACGGGCACATCCGCTGTATTAGTAAGCGATTACGTTACTCAGGCGATATCCTAACTCCTCCCTCCTTAAGATGGAAGCGCGTCCTGCAGCTTCCCGCAGCGACCTCGGTGCGAGATTGATCCTGTATTGGTCGTCGCTGTTTCCACTGTCAAAGCTTCCAAAGAAGGATTGTCGTCAGGATGAGGTACATTCCTAGTGTCGACCAACCGGGCGTAGCCATCATAGTCTGCCAATCGATTGTGGGTTCTTGTAAGTTGTCGACTCGTTCTATCTGTTCGTGAATGCTGTCCAGTGATATATCTTCCAATTGTAGGTTGGACTAGATGTTCTCTACTGGAATCACGGGTTTACTGGGAAACGGTATGATTTCGTCTGCTGCGACAGTATTGCTGTTTGTCGTTAGTGTTCGGTAAAGTACTTGCATTTGGCAATCACTTGTAATACTGGCGATGTGTATTCCTGATATCCTTTTTTTATTCAGATTTAGTTCCACATTTAGTTCTTAGGACTTCTTCTTCCTTCAGGATAATAAGCCACTTGTTGTCTTGGAGTTTCTGGATTCTTCCTTGTTTGAGGTCTAACTTGGCTCGTGTGCAGTTTGTGTTTTGGTGATTCACGAGTGATATTATGCAGTCTTCTGATTTATCAACAGGCTGGGTGTTCAACGACGTGCAGATTTGTGTATCCTGTGTGATCCGTTTGCAGTCTTCTTCTAGGTACGAGTACTCGTTGGTGGCCAGTACGAGGTATTTGGATTTAGGAATGATTGCCAGGTTTTGTTTGTCGGGGATGGAGTATAGATGGACTAGGTCGTATTGGTTTGTATCGATGGAAGGAATATCCAATATAAATATTAACGTGTGATCTGTACTATAAGCTTTTACACTAATAGACTTCTCAATGCTATGTATATTGCTAATAGTAATGCTATCCACTGGTCTAAAATTGTGTGATTTCTGAATACCTAACATTTCGTTAATAAGAATGTGTGGGGATACAATGCTTGGATGCATTACTTCTAACTGAGCAAAGGTAATCGCATCTTCTAAAATTACTAACAGGTCTAACAGCAATTGCAGACTAAAATCTATTTGTATATATAAATCTAGTAAGTGCAACCTATTTACTATAATATTATTATTAAAAGTGGTATTTCTTAACATTAGACTTAGTTTTTTCTGGTTCTCGTCTAAAAACTTAATCTGTTTACTATACTCTTCAACTGCATGTTTTGCTATGAATAATGATTGCTTTTGAGACACATTAATTTTATTTACTGAATTCCGTAATTTTGATATTTCATTTTCGATTTTAATAGCATCTTCGTAATCTAAATGCTTGTTATGGTTTTAACGATGTTAATCAGGCCGTTAATAAAACCACGTAAAAAAAATAAAAACCATGTAAAAACACTATTTTCTTACTAATTAAATTTAAGCTATTATCTATTTGATTTTTGTAGGCCCTATTTAATTGCTCGTTATTTTCAACAGCTTTAGTATTGGCATATAAGGACATAAGTTTTAACGTCGTTTCGTGTTGATAGGATTCGTTATACACGCAGGCCAAACTAAACGTATCTACTTGCTTCAAAATTTGACCTTGTTTTAATAAAATAATGCCATTGACGTTATCTACGGGGTTAAGGGTCAGGTTGGCGGTTGCGTAGAGTAGGATGGTTCCTGTGACGAGGGTCCTGGAACAAGACTTTATCTACGTACAAGTTTGAAATTAACTCTGATGGATTTAGAGTTGGGGTGGCTTCCTATGATTTCGGCAACATTTTTAGGATGGAGGTGAATTATCTTATACGGACCTTTAAATACTGGCTTCGTTTTGTCGCTCCTCGTAGTCTTTGCAACCTGTTTATAGACTGTTTCACCTACCATAAACATGATCGCCTCAGCAGTTTTCGTTCGTCCTCCGCTTTTCTACTCGTATCACCTGCACTTTATTTTTAGATACGTGAGCTGCTATGCAATCCTGACTGCTTCTGCATTTTTACGATGGCTAAGGACATAGACCTGATAGAACTCTTTAGGAGAGTATAGTTCCAGTGGATTTCTGGATGCTGTATGACCAAATAAAAGCTCACAAGGTGTATAGCCTGTCGTAGAATGAATGGCATTGTTGTATGCAATAATGGCGTTCTTCATCAGTAATTGTATAGGGTCATCTTTATTTGTCATTCTCTGAATTCTTATTATTTCAGCAATGGTAGAGTGAAAACGTTCAATGGGTGTGTTGGAATCCGGAGTATAAGGGGTCATGAAGTGAATGTTGATGTCGTGAGAAGCGCATATTTCCTTTATGACGTCATTGTCAAATTTCGTGTCTGGAGTCTGTGGTGATTTTCAGAGGTAATCCTAGTATGGAAAAAACTTGTAATAAAGCTTCTGCGATATGAACGCTGCTTGAAGCATTTAGCGGTACCGCCTGGGCAAATTTTAAAAAATTATCTGCAATTGTCAGGAACGTCGCACCTCCAGTAGAATGTAGGTCCATAAACAGATGTGGAAATGGTTTCGTAGGTGTCTTTGTTAACGTTAGTGCGGGTTTCAAAGAGTTTCTTTCGTATTTCGCTCTTAAACACATGTCGCATTGATTGTATCTTTGAATTGACAATAGCATATTAGGTCAGTGATAGTTTCTGTGGAGTTGTTTATACGTCTCCTGAATACCTCTATGCGACGATTTGCCTTCGTGATATCGCTTAATAAGTTCTTGTTGCTCAGTTTTGTTTTCAACAAGGGTTACTCTTGACGTACATCTTATAAGTTTAGGACCTCTGTTATTGAAAATTGTAGTGTAGACTCTCGAAAAGGCCAAGTAAAGATTTTCATAGTAGAAATAGCAGTGGAAGATACGGTCTGCTATTGTGTGCTCTTTTAGGAACCTAATGATTTCGGGTTCCGTATTGTTTACGGGGATGAAAACATCTTTAATAACAGTCCTAGAGTTAGTTGATCTATTTTCTACTATATGTTGAACCCGGGGTAGACCTAATATAAAATTGTTTCAGTTGTTTGTCTACTGCATCAGATAAAATCGGGATGCCGTTGTTTTCATTATCGGGTTGGGTATTATTGGTCGAGACTAATTGGTCAGAGTCAACTGCAACAATGCTCATTGAGTCTGTTCCGTTATCAGTGTGTGGGTGGTTAGTACTTCTTGGTTCCACGTCATTACTATTACCAGGGTAGTTATTATTGTCAATAGATACATTGGTATTATTATTGCTAAGTCCGTCATTGTTGTCGTCTCGGTCGCTATTAATTGTCTCTGCTTGTCTACAGGCGTTCTCAAATATTTTGTTTATAATCTCGTCGTCATCTTTATCGTCAAGATTGACGGCTAGAGAATCTATGCTGTTGTGAAAGATTTTGGCTCTGGATAATGCATTAGCGTTAGTGTTTTGTTTGCCCTTTTTATAAACTACCTTATAGTCGTACTCTGCTAGCTTTAGTTTCCAACGTGTTAACTTTAAGTTGGGGTCTTTTAAAGACATCAACCATGTCAAAGGTCTATGGTCTGTATAGATGGTGAATTTCCGACCGTACAAATAAGGCCTAAAATATTTGATAGCCCAAACTATCCTGAGTAATTCCTTCTCTATTGTCGAGTAACGAGTCTCGATTTCTGATAACGTTCTTGAAGCAAACGCTACTGGTTTGTCAGCACCAACATTGCCTTGTGATAAAACTGCGCCTAATGCAAAATCAGATGCGTCTGTTGTCAAGATAAATGGTTTGTCAAATTCAGGATATTGTAGTATTGTGGCATTATTCAAAATTTGTTTACACTTGTTGACTGCGTCTAAGAATTCATTACTATGGACAATTTTTGCGTTCTTTTTAAGACAGGCTGTTAAAGGTTTTGTAAGCTTCGCGAAATATTTAATGAATTTTCGGTAATAGCCTACTAATCCTAGGAAAGACTGGTACGGGGAAATTTAAAACACCTTTTATTTTGTCTTTGTTGGGTTGTAGTCCTTGGTCAGTCAATTCATGTCCTAAAAAATTCATATGTTTTCGCAAGAATTCTGACTTGTCTAATTGCACTTTGAGGTTATGCATGCTGAATCGCTGAAGTACTAACTTGAGTTTTTCGTTATGATTCTGAAGTGAGGTGTCTGCAATTATGACGTCATCTAAATAAGTGAATACGCTATCTATCCCTCTAAGAATATGGTCCATAAGCCACTGAAAAGTGCTCGGAGCATTTTTTAACCCAAACGGCATTCTTAGAAACTCATAGTGACCTCTTTCTGTGGTAAACGCAGTTTTTTCTATGTCGTTAGGGTCATTGCCAATTGATGGTAACCACTTGCTAAATCGAGGGTTGTAAAATACTGTGCGCGCCCTAATCTATCAAGTATGTCGTTGATGTTCGGTAAAGGATACTTGTCTTCAACAATTCTATCGTTCAGTCGTCTATAGTCTATAACAAGTCTCTATTTAACCTTTCCTGAGGCGTCGGGTTTTTTGGGGACGATATGGACAGGGCAAGATCAGGGTGAAATACTTTCCCTTATAATTCCCTGTTTTAATAAATTGTCTATTTGTTTTTTAATATCTGTACGTTGTTGCGGAGCTTGTCTTTAGTTTCTAATAAAAATGGGTGTGTCGTCGGTTTTAATTCATGTTTTACCGTATGTTTGAAAGATAACGGTATGTTTTCAGAGTGAAATACGTCATGATATTGATAACAAATTTTGGTAATCTCATGTTTTTCTTCTTCATTCATATGGCTGGTTCTAATTTTCTTTAAGTTTTCGTAAAGTTCTTTGTCAATGTCAGTTTTAATTTGAAGGCCGTTAATTTTGTGTTCTTTATTTTGATTTATCAATTGAGGCGGTAAAGGCTCAAGGGGTAGGTGGCAATTGTTACTGATTACTTGTTCTTTATCAGTTAAATTAATTATAGATGTTACAAAAATTCAATTTTTACCGTTACTACAGCGGCGGGTGACTTGAGTCCTTTAAACCAATTAAAGTCGTCACAGATATAGTTACCTTCCATACAGTTCGTTTTCACTGTTATAAACTTTTCGCAATAAGGTTCAATGTTGAGTCTTTTTACTGGGTAATGAAAATAAATTGGTATTTCGGTATTATAAGTTCGCAATAACTTATTTTTAAAATTGATGGTACACCCTAAGTCTTTTAACAAGTCCATCCCTATTAGTCCCGTATAATTTGAGTCAAAAACGAAAAGTAAAAAATTATGATGTGTCTGTCTTAAACTGTGGGGGTAAAGGTAAAATAACAACATGTTCATGACGAGTAACAGCATGCGCAGTTTTTACCTGAAATGGCTCGCGCTCGACGCAGTGTTCAAGATTAGTACCGGCTATTACGTCAGGTGATATCATACAATGCGAAGCTCCAGTATCTAATAAGAATTTACCTTAAAATTCCGGAAATTCTATATAAGGAAGATGGTCTTTACCTTGGTTGTTGAGTTGAACAGTCTTTACTAGCCGTGGTTCAATGGGTCCTCGTTCTGGGGAAAATCCTGATGGCTTGATCCCTCCACAGGCATCTCCTGCGTGTAGCTGTATTCTTCATCATTAAGTTGTAAATTATTATTATGCTCACCTTCATAGTAGGTATTGTAGTCAGGGTAACACTGGTTTTGGTTGGGCTGTGTATAAAACATTTCTTCGGAAGCAAAACGCGGTGCTTCGGGCTTACTTACCGATCTCATGGTGACGTCAGACACTTTTTGTGGCGGGTTTACCTGCTGGCGAGGTATATTCGGCTGAGGTCTAACATTACCTGAGTTTCTGACAGTACCAGAACCAGTAGGTCTTACGTTACCTGATGCGGGTCTTTTTTGGGGTATGCCTTGAGCCCTCTGTGGTCTCGGATCTATGTTCCAGCTATAACGCAGGAAAAAGTTATTATTTTGGGGTACCGTTTGGTTTAGCTTGGGTATTTCTTTCGGTTTGTTTTGGATGGAAAGTGCATTAAAACTATTATTGAATTTATTGAATGCCAAACGTGCCTCCTCCTGCCTAGCCGTTACTATAGCTGCTTCAAGAGTCGTAGGTTGTGCAATCCGCAAGCTAATTGAAACGTGAAAGTCCAAATGATTAACGTATTGATCTATGACCATACTCTCATAGTATGACTTATCCGTATGCCTACCTACTACGTTTAAGGTGTATAAAATTTCCCTAAGTCGTTTACCAAACGTTTCAACGTCTTCATTTTTATTACGACGCAAACGCGTTAGTTCTTGCATCAAGTGTATTTCGTTACGTGGTTCGCCTAATCTACGCGTCAACGCAGCCTTAATTGTCTGCCAGCTATCAACTGTTTCTTCGGAGGCTATTGCACTGATCGCCGAACCGCTTAATTTGCTTTTAATTAAACTAACAATAGCAGGATTCGCCCTAACTTGTGGGTCCAGTAACAGCATCACATTTTCCACTTCTCTAATAAAGTAATTTAATGTTTTAGGATTGCCATCGTATTTTGGCAACAGCTCTGAAACGAACTTGAAAGTCACTAGATTGATGCTTGCCATAGCCATCGTGATTTAATTGTAAAATAGGAATACAAAACAAATTAGTTCTAATTCACTTGAAGATACTTTTGAGATTATGTATAATACCTAATACTGCCTACTCTCTAAGAAGTTAGCTTGAAGTTATTTTACTCGTAATTATGTTATACGAATTACTATTATAATGCACATGTAAACGAGTGAATATCTCTTGTTACAGAATGAGTTGCTGCGAAATGCGAAATGTATACCGCGATTTTAGCACGCATACATAGAACCTAAATTAAAATGAATGTAATAAACTCGTATAACTAATGTGATTTACCTATAGCGATTTTAGCCTACAAACAAGAACACAGGTAACATTTATAAAATACAGCAGGAAATATAGCATGGGAAACTGGGTATACAACAAGCACTCACCACAGTATCTTCTGCATCTCTAGCCGGGCCTTGTAGAACAGCAGGGCTCCCAATTCTCCAGGACTCCCGCAGGTTGTTCGCCTTCGTAGATTCGAATTTGTGATCGCGAAGATAACGATAGATACCGTTCACTCTTACCGAAGAGTTATATTCGAAGTAGAGTGTCGCGATCCTACCGACTGCACCAGTTCAGTTACGGCGAACGAGATTATTATTAAAAAAAAAAATGTTTATTGATTGAAATGTTCTACAAGACTAATTTACAATTATAATGTTTCTATTAACTAAAACTTATTACTAAAATCTGCAATTCTGCGATTGTGCAGTTTTTTAATGGCGCACGGGCGCATCCGCTGCATTAGTCAGCGATTACAGTACTCAGGCGTTAACCTGACTCAAGCTACGTTAATATTTGAGTTCGAAAATTAAAAATAGTGGTAATGTAATTAAAATGACATGAAGTATCATTAACAGCGAAACGGGAAGATCATGCAAACGATGTAGTAACTATAGCCTTGATATTGATGAAAAAATAATTAAATAAGATTCACAAGACGCCTTTTAAAATTTATTTGCAGATATTCCCGTATTGACTACTAAATCTCTAAACTCATCACCTACTGCTGCAGAGTCTTTACTTAAAGAAAACGTTGCTGTTTGTGATTCTGGGTTTCATTTCCAATATGTCACCTGTAAAGATATAATTAAAACCTTTCACACGTTAAATGTTAAAAAGACCGCAGATCTATGGGGTAATTCTGTGGACGTTGCTAAGTCGATTATAAATATTGTAGCACCTCTAGCTGTTATTTTTAATAACTTTATTGACCGTGGTGAGTTTCCTGATCATAATATGAAAAACAGTTAAATAATACCATTGTTTAAATCGGGTAGTACATCAAACCCTATTAATTACAGACCTATTTCAGTGCTACCTACATTTATTTAGTATTTTTTTTGAAAAACTTATTAATATTGAATCATAATTATGCAAAGATTTTTTAATAAACACAATGAATTACTGCATAACAAACAGTTCGGTTTTACAAGGGGTCCTTCGACTACTGATGCCACCGCAGTTGACCTTTTAGGACATGTGTATAATGCATTTGATGACAAATGCGATGCTTTAGGATTTTTTTGCGATTTGTTCAAGGCATTCGATTGTGATCTTTATGAAACATTAATCAGGAAACTGCACTACTACGGAATCCGAATATTCTTACTTCTTATTTAAGTGATAGGATTCACAGAGTTGATGTTAACGGAAAAAGATCACCCGGATCTGTAGTAAGAAGAAAAAAAAAGTAAAAATCGCTTTTAGCGATAAAACCGCCCATTGTGTCACCCTATGTAAAATTTCTACATTTATATCTGTAATTTTTATAGTGTACATAATAAAGTTTTATTCTATTATATTCTATTCTATTCTAAGAAAAGAGATTAAAGAGATTAATATAATTCCTGTGCCTTCTCAGTATATTAATGAAAATATTTTGTATGCACACAAAAATATTAATCTGTTTCAAAAATACACTGATATCCACAATATAAATACTAGGAAGAAACACAAGTTTGTAGTTCGTACAACTAGGCTCAAGAAAATAGGTGGCTCGTTTAGATGTCAATGTATACGTTTTTATAATAAACTTCCTCGCCACATTCAAGATCTAAGTCTTGATAAATTCAAATCTTTTATAAAGCGGAAACTAAGCCAGAAAGCCAATAAACTGTGAAAGACAATATTGAAGACAATTATTTATGTATTTTATAATGAAAAAACCCACTCCTTGTGTTAATACGTAATCGAAAAAGGTTTAAATAACTTTTTTGGTGGTTCCCCGACTAGAGGTAAATATGAAATGACAGATTAAATTGACAAACCTCTAAAAATGTTGATTTGTTTTGAGTTCTGCCATACAAACAACTAATTATATATTTTTTAAGATTTAATTCTAATTCTAATTTTATTTAAGATACTTGTTATTGTAGCCACAACCATGTTCTGGTACATGGTGGATGTCTGTATGGTGGTGGTGTTCTGGTGGAGTACTGGTTGCGTTTGTTGCCCGAAGCCCGACGCGTGTTAGCAAAGGCGCATGCGTTGTAACATGCGGATCGTGCGGGATTGAATAGGCACGGGGGAGAAAGGCGCACGCGTTTGCGTTCTACTCTTTAGATTCATTCATAAAAGCCGCGCGCCGTCCTACCGCACCGCCATGCCATCGCCCGCTTAAATGACAGTAAATACTACATAGAAACTAGCGTAATGGATGTTAAAAATAAAAAAAACCAGTATTTATTATGTTTGTCAAGTAATTTTAAATTATTTAAGTTTTTAAATTATATACTTAGATAAAATTAAAATAAATATTTCTACGTCTTCTGTACCAACCAGCCCCGGATCTTGGTTTTTTTCGAGGCGGTGCAAAAACTGCAGTTGGCCGCCCCCCGCCCCGTCAACCCTTTAACCTTTTACACGAAGCCTTATTTATTTAAATATACATGGACATTTCAAACATTTATTTAAATTAAGATAGGACAGGATATTTGAAAAAAATCGTGAGTTTATAGCATACTAGCTTCTGTCCGCGATTTCGTCCGCGTGTAATTTAATTTTCGCTTAGCGTTCATTCTGACTTTTTTTTTTACTGTTCGGTTTCTAAGGGTCATAGTGTGATGTCAAATAGCTTATAACCTTCCTCAAGAATTGGGCTATCAAATGCATACAAGATTTATTCAATTACAACTGCTAGTTCTAGAGATAAGCGCACTCAAACAAAAAAAAAAAAAACTCTTCAGCTTTATTATCGGTAGAAGATTGGAATAAAAGTTTTACTCTTTGAACCTTGTGTTCTGCAAAAAAATCAATGGCCTTGTCATAATTAATCTGATTGTCTTGTCATGATTTTGGATTGCTAAGATCGCGACACTCGACTTATGCAAAAAAGCTTAACACCAATCAAGACAACCTAGAATGCATAAGCGAGCGAAGCGAGCGCAAACATTTTTGGCACTTTGCCTCAGATAAGATAGATTTTTTAAGTACCTACTTAATCGACTTATACAGAAAAGTTTTAAGAATTAAGAGTCGCTAGGCTGTGAGATTGAAGGGCACGCCACTATAGCGGTGGTAAGACCCTTTATGAGGGAGTGGTTGGAGAGACGCCATGGCACCCTTACTTTCCGGCTGACACAGGTTTTATCCGGGCATGGGTGCTTCGGAAAGTAACTGTGCCGCATAGGCCGGGAACCTACACCCGGATTGGATCATTGCAACTGTCTCAACGATACGACGCAGCACACCCTTGAGGAATGCCCTGCTTGGGCAGTGCAGGGCCGTGTGGATACTCTCTCGCTTCCGGACATGGTCGAGTCCATCGTCAGAAGTGAGAGCACGTGGGATGCCGCCGCCTCCTTCTGTGAGGAAGTGATGGTCGCCAAGGAGGCGGCGGAAAGGGAGAGAGAGAATACAACCTCCCTTCCAATCCGTAGCAGACGCACCGGGTGCCGCCGAAGGGCACGGAATGATCTCCGGCCGTCTTAGGATGAGGCCTGCAGGCAACAGACTTGGGGAGTTTGTTGCCTGAACAGTGAAAGACCGGAGACGGCGGCGTGCCGAGTTCCGCGCGCGCCTCTCTCTAGAGGAATTGCAGCCGTATGCGGCTGTGGAGGGTGGCGGGGTCGGTATGAATTCATGTGGGACAACACATGGCCGGGGCAGCGTGATGAAATGCGCAAGCACTCCAGCACCCGGCTGATAAAGGTGTGATTTTAGTCAGTAAGAGTCTGACAGACCTCTCCACCTCTAACACTTGAGTATCTTGCGAAAGTTAGAGACGTGATCATACTTTTTAAGGTTAAAAACAAAACGAATACAGATATTTTGCAAATGCTCAAGTTTATTTAAAAGCTCCTCGGTGACATCCAAATAACAGGCATCAGCGTAGTCTATGATGGGCTGTATGAGAGTATGAGCAAGAGAGATTTTGGTGTTCAAGGGCAAGAAGCTCTGGAGCCACTTCAACGAATGGAACGTGTCGTGCACTTTGCGACTGACTTGAGCAACATGGGCAGTCCACGATAAGTAAGAGTCCATGGTCACCCCCAGATTTTTAACCGTTTTTGCGTATTCGATCTGAACTCCATTTAGACAGAGCGGAGACAGCGACGCAACATCGAGCCTATTCCGCATATACCGCCGATAATTATGGCCAATAGTAGAAGAAGTGGAATTGAAAGATTTGAAGATCCCGAGAAGGATATCGAAATCGACAGAGTTAAAGGCACTGCTAAAGTCCAGAAGTACAAGTAAGGAGAGAGATGTGTGGTCCATAGCCCAGCGGATGTCATCAGTAACCTTCAAAAGAGTCGTTACTGTGCTATGACCAGGTTGAAAACCAGATTGAAAAGGACTAAGAAGGTCATTCGATGTTAGAAAGGCAGAAAGTTGCTGATGAACAATATGCTCAAGAACTTTGGAGAGATATGGAAGGATAGAAATGGGTCAGAAATCGGCCGGTGAGGCCGGGTTGGGAATCTTGGGTAAGGGGATGATATTACATATTGTTAAGAATCTTTTGTCCTACAATTACCATAAAGTATGAGCGCATGCCGCCTGTGATACAGGCTTATCCTAGTACAGGCGTCTAACATTATTAAACCTTTATATGATTATTTTAAATTTAAATTATTTATATGATTATTTTAATATTATACCAATTTTAATACCAAATAAAATATTTATTATTATTATTATTACTCAACATTTGTTACTCAACTTGTAACATTGTAACGTTCCGTTTTCTTTCAAATAAGTAATAAATTACATAGAATATCAATAAACACATTCGTTTAGGCTTATTTTAAGCATTATAATATTTGTTTACATATTAACTAGTGGCTCTATGAGCTAAAGACCTCGCGAGTCTGTCTTTGCATAGCTTAAAACAATAAATGAATAAATGTTCACCGCGCAATTTATAACAAAATCTTTAAAACAAAAAGCGCGCGCAAGGAGCGCGAAATGGCTGAAATAAGTTTTTGTTTTACGTTTTCAACCCCAAATCTCGGCCATTTTGAAAAAATTCAAAATACTGCATAGACAAAAAAAAAACATTTAATTTATCAAACCTGTTCACAAAATTTCATGGAATCAGTTGTGAAATGCGACCTGTAGAGGAGAACTGCCGGACATCCGGACATACGAAAGTATTTTGCCCAAGCTGAAACAGATACGCTTTGCTCGCGCTTCGGCTCGCTCGGTCAATAATGATGGTCTGGCATTTTGAGTACTCTAAGCGGCCTACCCAAATGTCGTTTCTTTGGTACTGGTCGTCGAATCGTTGAGCTCCTTAAGTCCTGAGTTGAGCTACACTATTACTGACAAATGTTTGCACTGACTGGACAGGTCCACTCAAATCTGTGTGTGGTTCTTTCAAACTCAAAACATTTATTTCAAATAAACCAATTACAGGCACTTTTGAATTATCAAGGGGTCGGTCAGTCAGAAAGATGAAGCTATTTACCCATCCCAAAGCGTAGTAGGTACCTATGGAGAAGAACGGCAAAGAAACTCCATGGACACTCTTTTAAATCAAAATATGGTTACAAAATATTGATTACATCGTTCATGTTGAAATTATGCATGTGAGAACGATGCGGAACGTTAAAACCGTCCGTAATAAAAAGACAAAAGCAATTCAAATATTAAATTAAATTAAAATAAGCCGTGGCAGCTAAGAAATGACCAGTCCCCACTGACGGCGCCCGTTCACGAACATGACGTATGGATCAGCACCATTCAGCTCAACCATTTTGAAGGGAATTTAATGATACAACACATATGCCACCACCAGCGAGACATTTGAGTGTGCATGACATACTTTCAGCCGCCAGGGCACATTTAAGTCAATGAAAGACGAGCCTAGTAAATGGTGGTTTTATAGTAGGTACATAGTGCTCACACATTGCAACGTAAAACTAGAGGAGGACACGCCGGGGAGGTAGCTAAAAATCAAACAGTCACGAAGCAAAAACACGTAAAATTTATTAATATACTCGTAATAAAAACAATCCGAAAGGTAGAATAAAAGTAAATTAGGAAAAAATAAAATAAGATTTTGTCGTTGGAATTTAAATGGTCAAAAATACTAAGAAAGAAAAATCACAACTCGAATTTGAGAGAAAAAACTTAAAAGATGTTACCGTACAGTATTTTAAATGTATTCTGACGAATTTAAATCCGATTGCAATCGTACGAAATTCGTGTAGCTCTATAAAGTGTTTTATAAAAATAAGCAGAAGATTAAGGTTTCTCTTTACATAAATCGTTGAGATAACTTTTGAAATAGATTACAAGATCTAATGAATATGAAATTAGGAAATTACTTAAAAGATAGGATTCATTGATTAAGATCTAAAGAATGTCTCTCGTCGATCTCGTCTATAATAGTCGTCTAGATCGTCTATAATGACCAGTGATCGGAGTAGGTAGATTGATTTTTAGTACTTGTATCATAAATGCACACAGAAAGAATAACATGGATAAGCCATTTTTCCGGAAAGTAATTCCGGTATTTCCGGATTTAGTATTTCCGGCGGGCGTACGCATTGTTCTGATAACCGGTTATTGTACCACCCATGATCCTTTGTTCTGATTGGTCGTTGGATTTTGTCAAGTCATGACAAAAAAATAAATAGGAAGAATAATAAAGAATAAAATTGCTCATTTTATTACAATTCCTACCTTTTTTTTGAGGATGGCAAATCATCAAATGACTCCTTCCACTCTGGCAGAATACAATTCCTACATAAGTTCCGGTTTTTTTTTAATAATCCACCAATTCCGGAGGAATGTCCATAGTAATATATACGTTTCGGATCAATGACCCCAGTTCAATCTACCTACTCCGATCACTGATAATGACGCTGAAGCGTTATAGCGCCAAACAAAAAATAAATGTAACACCTGATCTCCAAGAACCTGGACCTGTGTCGTCGACCCTGCTCAATAACGGTCCCGTGGCTCTCTGCACGCTCGGACTTCAGCAGCCGGCAGACGATGGAAGTAAAGACGACGTAACGACCGTTATAGATCTGCGAATGACAGCCGGGACCAACGGCTTAACGTGCTTTCCGAGGCACGGAGAATCTCGATATGTAATGGATCGATACGCATCCACGAACCGACCGCGGCAAGCGTAGCTTAATCTTCGATCGACCTGCGTGGCTGTTATCATTTAATCCCAAGCCCCTTATTCAATGAAACCTACAATTTAACCGCGCACGCTGGAAGACCATCGAGGCTTTATCATGAAGACTCAGCTAATCACGGCAGACATCTTTATCGTTTATTGTTTTTCATAATCACCGATGTTCAGTTGTTGCTTCTGAAACCCCTTCTACTCCTCCTCTGCCCCCCTCTCGTTGTTACCACTAATTCACGAGTGGAGCATAATGAGCGGCCGCTTACCCCAACTGAAGATTGAAAATTTCCCCATTATATTAATATTAATCCTGTGGAGTTAGTGAGCTCGTTGATTTATCTTATCTGTGGTGTTTGTGAGTTACTTCCTCAATTTACACAGTTCATCGGCTCTTATAGGACGCCGGCAAAAATTACTGTTCCATAATGTATGGAGGGACACTAGTTAGTTAACTGGGTGCCGCACGACACTACGTGAAGAATATTTTAAGAATTGAAATATTGAGAGATTGTTATTTTGCTTGAAGTGTATTTCAAGCTTTTTTTTAGAAAACTTGCACCATGTGAGTTTACTTTTTACGTAAGTTCGTGTTAAGTAATCTAATATACTTTGCCCTAAGCGTAAGTAAAGGGTTTAAGAGAACGAATTTGGCGCATAAATAGAGAAATACATCTTTCAATTTTATCAAGATTTAAAGAAATACACGTAACGAGAACCATGCAACTTATTACTTTAGTTTAAATACTTCGCCCTGTGACGAGCTGACATGTTAGCCACCTTCCACAATTGTGCAGCAGTTTTTTTGTGACAGACCATACAGTGTAATGACTGGGTTTCAAACTCACGCCCACGGATCCTCTTCAGTGTTGCTCTGTCGTCAGTTGAGTGGGACACAAGACGAAGGTTGCGGAGGGCTCATGAATACATTCGGCATGTTTATCCACGCCGTACATTACGCGTGTCGCCGTAAGTGAGAAGCTGCCAGACGGATTTACTGCCACTTGTGTACCTACTTATTAACATGGACTGGAATTAATTTCTTCCCAGCTACTTAAAATGAGGACTTAGCCTGTCTCTCCAGTCGGAACACTCTAGTTAGTTCCCGCCACTTTGCGGAGCTCTGATGTGACCGAGAGAGCCAAGACAGCGGCTGGTTCGGGTCCTAGCAGGTACAGCTGTTAGTGGGATGTTTAATTAAGAGTGGATGTTAGTTAGATTACTTTCCTGGGTACCGCAGGCACAGCAGTAAGCCACGAGCCCTCCACCGCTTGAACCATGTACCAACTCGTATTTTATTTAATGATAATACCCTGTAATCTTTATTATTTTTGAATTTGACTCTCGATTACTTCACACTATGTTGTAATATGAATATAAGCAGATTGCATTAATTATTCATAAATGGTGACTGGCAGATTTTATAATTCGCGATAATTTAAATGCAATTTTTCTAGTCACCGCGGGGTTATTACTCAGGTCTTGAATGATTTTAGAATTTTATAATCACACTTTAACAATTTTAAAGAGGCAACTCTAGCTAATTTAGTAGCTGCAGACGTTTCAGCGGGAAACACCGTTATTTATTTTGTATCAGTAAATCTTTTTACCCAACTAAGTAAATCGTTTATCAATCAGTGAACCGATGACTGACGTACATAGGTACTGTGTGTCATAGTTACGGCGCGCCGCGCCGGCGGCGCGGTGCCGCTAAACAAGAAGCTATACTTACAGCATTTTACAGCTATTTATTTCAAGAGGACGTGTTCAGTTTTACGCGCCTAAAACAATTGTGTTTTATTCTACAACAAACGCTTCTGTTACAATTTTGAAACAGGTTCTAAATTCGCTTGAGTGATCGAATGCAACCAGAATATTTTTTCTGCCAGACTGCATCATGTAAGGTTCCCTTTAGCAGACAACCTTTATCTAACTATAAGCATATATTCTTTTGTCATATTCATTTACGTCATAAGTCTTTTGACAGTGGTTGGTTTATTTAAAGAAACGAATATGCTGCACATGCCCTTTAAACCCGTTTTCCAATGCTGGTCATATTTAGTTGGTTTGTTACCGACACTGACGAATCATATTAAAAATCCACTATCACGCGTAATCTGTTCGATTTATGTCCTAAGTACACAATATGAGGTTTGACTCCGGATTTTTAATTTGTCTGTCTGTGGTAATGTGTACGTAAAAAGGTATAAACAATGTTGAAGGCGCCAAAAAAAATACATAAAATAATTTCACTCTTATAGTCAAAATAGCCTCGTACTCAAATTCATTAATCTATAAAATGCTTAAGATTGTCATTATGAGAGCAATTTGGTCGCTTCCTATATCCATCCCATTCCCTCCCATAATGATTGAGAGACAAGACATACGGACAGACATCAGTCTTCTTCGGCTAATGTCGGGAGCAGTTCGCAATCGCCATGGAGTTGATATGTTTCTACGAAAGACACTTCGCATCAAGACACCGCTGAATTCACATACTCATGATTACGTGCGCGCGCGCGCAATATCTGGAACTTTTATAACCGCTATAATTTAGGGCTGCTAATGCTGCAACCTATTAACTTTTAGGGAACATTATTCGTAAGTGAAGTGCAGTGATCTCGTGCTAAAGAAAACACCGACTAATGAAGCCACGTGGAGCCAGATAAACAGCTCACACCAGTGTTCCAGGTCAGTCCTTAATGCCTTCCTCAGCGACGAATGCTCTCCTCGAATGCGTCACGTAATTAATAATGAAACCACGCACAATACCTAAATCCCTATAAAATAGTTTAAAAATATGATTGACGTGTAAAAGTGTTTGTACAAACCTACTTACAGAAATAAAATCATTTATCATTTTATTTATCATTTATTTATCCCACCGTAAACGTAATACTAGCACTGGAAAATAACCCTCGAAATATCTTGCTTATACCTTTTAGTTGGGACATCTCGCAGGTCAACCTAAGTGGGATACCACGGATAAGGATTAGGATAAGGATTCATAGGTATGCATAAATACGGCCTTCTTGGCCAAGGCAAAAGGCGTCCAGCCAGGATCGAGGGGATTCTACATTATATTGAGTTGTTCCAGCTCGACTTGACGCGCGGAGTGACCTGCGGAGTGACGTCACCGCTTAACCGGCACCCAGTCCGGCACCCATATAAGTAAACAGGTAGGTAAATATGGCAAAGACTGAAAAGAGTTTACGTTGTATGGGTATGTTATATTTGGCGACGGCAATATGTTGTCTTTAATGATAGTGATAGTGCTGCCCAGTGCCCATCATCATGTCATACTGGTAAAAGAGATATTATCTTTCTTTCAGTCGATCAAAAGGGAGAGAGACGAAATAAGATAAGATATTATTGTGCCACATATAGGTTAAAATCCATACCTATCTTGTCAATATTAGTTAAGCAAAACACAGGAAAAAGCAGATTTTCTTTAAAAGTGTCATTTTCAACATCTAGCGCTTATGAAATTTCTCTAGGCAAAGAAACTATGTTAGCCACCGAATTTGGCAATAGCCGATACTTTACAATATTTCTACTATTATTATTATGAAATTTGAGATACATTTATTTTGCGCCGGGCCTGAGGTTTTTTTGTGTGGATTTGGCGGATCTCCTTTAGGACTTTTGCGTTTGACAATCAAAATTTTCTTACAATGGACGTCATTGCAGGAGAATTGGTAGAATCAAATGGTTGATAGTTTTTTTTTTATCAGGCCTATATAAGCCAATATTCCCCAAGTGAAATACAATAATAAAGTCGATTTAGCGAAAATCACTCGATTTATCCAATGAAGTTATTCGTTATTCCGTTGTAAACTGGGTACGTATTCTTTCTTATTCGTTCAAATGATTGAAACCTCTGTCTCTTGGTCTCCATAATATAATACCTATATTCTATTTCTTTGTCATAGGAACGTTCAGTGAACGCTTTGCTTGGAGTTCCTTTATAGCAATAAGAATCCGATCTTCGACAAATTTGTATGTAAATATTCTCATCTTCTGTATTATTAAAAATTCTGCTTGTAACGCAGATTTTATTCCCTATGCCTACCGTATTTATCAAGCCGAATTTCGGTGTCATCCCCCGGGCTACATGTCTAGCCTGTGAGTCGTAGTAAATTACCCCTCGGCCTGCAACGAGACTACACAACTATACTTCATGACCCTGTCTTGACGGCGGTCGCCGATTGGTGGATGTTCCAGATATTTATATTTTTATTATTCTAAACTGTAACAGCCCTATTACAAAAAGCGGTTTAACTAAAAACCCAGATTTAAATCTCTATAAACTATGGTTTAAACAAATTTGATATTACAAATCGTGGTTTTTCGAAAAACCATAGACCATGCCATGGTCTAACGCTAAACCTCGGCGGCCCCTAGTTTAAACGATCAAACCATGGTCTAAATCGTATCTGTCAAAGTTTCTGTTTTAGGTTATAAGTAGCATCTTTTTCATTGTGTTGTGTTGTTTTTAACCCGAAAATGGATATTAACATAGTCGATTTAATTGATATTGAGGATATTGAAGCCGCTGAGTTGTTGGGAACACCACGCCGACACAAAATAAATCGTGTTCAAATAAATCCCTTCGTAGAATTATCCGATGAAGATTTCAGGCAAAAGTATAGGTTTAATAAACGTTATGCGATGAAAATAGTGGACTTATTAAGAGAAGATTTGATTAGAGATGCTCGAGGATGCTTAATAATGTTAATTTATGTTTACTTACTTTTTCCTCGGTACTCCAATTCTCAGATCGTTTTTTCTTTTGTTGGTCCATAACGATATAATGTTAAAATTACTATAGAAGGCACAAAGAGGCAATCGTTCTAATATAGACTTTGATAATCTAAAAAACCCAATGCTAAATTAACTTTGTTCATCTTGCTATAGTTTTGTTTAATGTTATGGTTTCATATAACGCGCCAGAATGTTACGCTTCGTTACACGTACTTAGATGTATTATTAGTAATTAATACGACCCTAAGTAATGTGCTGAAACCTATACAAAACTACAATCGACGAAATAACTAATGTTCCATGCAAATTAACACTCTCAATATTTTTAATACTCCTAAACATCATAATAATCATTAGCGTATTAACAAAATGTTTTCATTTCTGAGCATACGGAACGTTGCAATAGAATGATATCACGGTGAACGAATAATATTTGTATTAATCTGTGGTTGATATGTAGACAATGGTTCAAATGAAGGTACTAAGAAGACCGCGGTTTTTTTACTTTTATAATCCTCGATCTTGTGCGCCTAAGCTTTCCTCGTGTAATTCACTTTTTTTTTTATAAAAAATATCGATAGCCATATCTGCAATTTTAGTATTCTTTTTTCCTTTTTTATATTTGTGATTTCGGTATATTTTTTTAAACAATTTTAAATTATAGGTGTTTATGGGGCCGTTCAATTAATACGTAAGCAGATTTATTACAATTATTGACCCCCCCTCCCCCTTGTCAGCAAAAGTAAGCAAAGCTCTTACCCCCCTTCCCATGCTTACGTAAACATTTGTACCTAAATGTATTTTTTTTTTATTCATGAGCATCAGTTTTAATTCTAGAAATAAGAAAATAGATTTAGGATAGAGGACTTTAACGCACACAATATTCATTTAAACAAACTTTATTGACATGGTATTCAACATCATATTAATTCCAATTAACAGTCTTCAGTCCATGACACCCCAATCCATGGTTCTAAATCGATGACATTGGATGTTTGCTGCTCAATATTGTGTGCCTGCTCACTTTCATCCGATTTTGGAATATCTACGTCGTTCTCATCAAGCCATTGAACATCTGTGTGCTCTAAATTTTGCATTGCCTACACATATTGTGTTATCGTAATAAAGTGTTTTTTGGTGTATGTATGTGAGAATTCGATGTGAGTGAAAATTATCAAAATGGAAACATATCACATCACTGCGAGATAAGGTCAGTTGTATTTGCTTATTGAATGGTATAACTAGTAAGGTAACTCGTAACGAAGCGAGGTAGGTATCATTTATCCCGTGTTAATGGCTGTATATTGACGAATTCTCCGTTTTTCTGAAGGCCTACCCAAAAATCAAAATAACCTTGAGTACATCGAGTACATCGACATTTAGGGCGAATCTATGCGGTATCATCCGACCGGTGAAGGGTTAAAACACGTCAAATCGTCAATCGTACCGAAACGAAGCAATAGATTGACGGAAGAAATTTAGACAAGTGAATAGCGCGCGTTAATTCTCCTACTCGGTTCTAAGCGAGTACCTAAACGTATTTATTATTTGTAGGAATCCCAGAAAATACGTTTCGTTTTCAAGTATAGACAATGTGTGGGTTGCCATCTGTGAAAAAAAAACTATCGCTGACGTAATCGCCATCTAGACCCCCCACCCCCCATGTCATCAAATATAAGCAAAGCATAAACCTCCCCGCCCCCCTATAGTGCTTACGTAATAGTTGAACGGCCCCTATGTGGTGAGTTCTCTTTTTTATTTCACTACAAAACATATATACATACATACTTCTAAAATAAATATCACTAGAATATTAATAATTATAATGTAATTAAAATAATAAATACATACGAACTATGACGAAGTAGAAAGATAGTGTTCTTTCATTCTTCGTTTAAAAACTGCAACAGTTTGGCAGTCTCTAATATCAGGCTTTTAAGGAACCTCTTTTCATAAATCCTATGTGCATAATGTTGGGTACAAGATAATTATGTTACTGTATTATTTGCGGGATACAAGATCTGTCGGTAGAAACTGGATGTTTATGGTAGAAACCCATTGAATGACTTGGAAGCGTTTAGTTAAGACTAACAGTCTAATTAAGTTCCGTACAATGTCTCGAGTACATTGTAAGTATTGTATTGTGTGTGCGTGTGCGTGTGTGTGCGCACACTAAGATGCACAATGCTCCGCCGCCATAACTCACCGCCAACGACTTCATGTTCTATCTTAAACAATTTATTTAAAGCCCGTCCCCGCGCTGCCCTAGCACACACCCCGCACGCCCCCGCACGCCCCCGCACGCCCCCGCACGCCCGGCTCACTCAAATTTTAAATTATCATTTGATTTCATGCGGCCATTGTTCACGAAAAATAACAGAGCAAAGATACGGCGCGGAAGACAAATGCGAAGTGGCTTTGTTTGTGGAGAAATATCATAAAAATATAAGACGATAAAGTGGCGTGATTTATAAGCGTCGTGGCCCGCCGCCGCACTACCGCTGCGCCCGCACCGCCGCCGCCTCGCGCCCGCACCGCTGCCGGTACGCTCCCGCACAACCGCCGCACTACCGCTGCGCCCGCACCGCCGCCGCCTCGCGCCCGCACCGCTGCCGGTACGCTCCCGCACAACCGCCGCACTACCGCTGCGCCCGCACCGCCGCCGCCTCGCGCCCGCACCGCTGCCGGTACGCTCCCGCACAACCGCCGCACCGCTACCGCGTGTACTCCTGCCTTTTATTGCGCTGCACTTTGTCTTGAAGGAAACTATTTTGTATAAGTTTATGTAAAGAAATATGAACGGCGCGGCGCGCGGCGGGCGCTGGCACTTGCTGGCAGTAAGCTGCAGTAACTACCGCTCGGTGCGCGCTGCGACCAACTGACGCGCACTTGTGGCTGAGTTATGTGCTGGAGACTGGAGACTAACAGTACGAAGTGAACTAAGAAAATAATAGAAATTATGTGAACTTCAAAACTGGTGTTATTTGAACGAATGTTGGGGGTTGTGGACCAAGACTACGGTTTATTCCCGCGGTCACGCCTATTCATGTATGGCCAACGAACGCGTAGCATTTGCAGCGTAGCAGAGCGTGGCTCGTAGACACGCGGGCGCGTAGCACACTGAGGCCTTGCTGCCTTGCCGTGTATCAACATAATATCACAACAATGTATAGACTGTGATAATATTGAGGATACGAACTTTAACCTGGTGGGTGCGCTAAGGTAGGCCGCGAAATTCAATTCTTCTTAGGTTTTTTGCAATTCGTGGGTCAGTATCAGGTTTTATGTTGATCAAGATATGATTTGCGACCGTAACGAGTATTTATATTTACAGAATTATAGTAATTAAAATCATCAATACAATTCTCTAAGTTCAAATTACCCTATGGAATCACTATTTCATGAAATCATAACATTTGAGGTCAATTCTAACTGAGAGAATTATATTGATGATTCTAATGGTTACAATTCTGTAAATACATATTTGTTGCCGTAGCGAATCATATTTTGGTTAAAACTTGATAGGCTGATCTTATTCCAAAAATCGTAAGAAAATTTGAATTTCGCGGGCTGCCCTGGCGCTTACCCCTTAAGTTTAAATTTATTATTACACTCTATCGTAGGAACCAGTGAAAAAGTAGGTAACATATTGATTATTATTAAACCGAAGTTTGCCAAGTCATTATCAAATTAATCAAGTACCATAACAATATATGAGTCTATTCGAACAAGGTTGTGATTGTTGAAATATAAGTTTCAGTAAACTAGTAGCAAATTAAATTACTTTTTTCCGAAGCGATCGCAAAGTTTTACTTACTTCTAGAAAAAAATGTCGTTTACGAGTATGATAATTTACTTCACTGGAATTGTATCCATACTTAACTAAATAAACGGGAAAATGGAAATACCTAAGAAATAGAAGTGACCTATAGTACGCAGCCGTTTTATGTGGCACATAATGTTATAGATCAAGTGAAGATTTGTCAAGCGATGTCTGTCACTCATACTGTGACAGTCTCTTCCTAAAACCTGATGTACCACATGGACAGCCACGTACTGTGAGCATCAGCAGCTCCAATGTCATCGTAGTGCGACGCGACAGCGGCGTGAGCGCCTTGTTACCGTCAGGCTTATAGCAGTAGAGGGAAGCGCGGGCGGCACGCGGCTGCGCGCGGTGGCCCCAAACATTTAGTCGCCAATTACCAGCAGCGACACACGGAGTCTGCCGTCCCAGCGACATACCCCACGCACTCGCAACTGTGGACACCTGTAGGGGAGATCACGCACACATACGTGTAGTATGACAATACGGAACTCAGCGGGGAAGCGAGGGGTTCATCAGAACAAGTGCTTAGAATTTACGTGGAAACGAGCAGCGCTTCTGTGTGAGCGTGCAATGAGCCTCACGTAGGAAGACAAGTATCAGTACCGCACAAAGACTGAGTATAGTCAACCCCGCCACACAACACGCCCTAACATATTATAATAACTTCGCAAAACAGGGATAAAGCAATTTCCCCCGGCGAAATTCATTTCGCGGACATTTCATTATGTGCCGAGATTGGATTAAGTTTTTGATGAAATTAAAGCGGGTGTGCGATGCAATCGCGAACTACGATCGTGTACACTTTTTAATATTAACAAAGAAAATTGTTTTATGAACATTTTCACTTTCCGTGTTCTGTTAGGGGGGAGTGTGGCGGGAGCGGGGGGGGGGGAGTGGCTCGCTCCGATAAATATATTTACCCACTCAAACTGCATCGAACGATAGTTTAACTGATAAAAAAATATAAAATCGTTACTATAGCTACTTGACTCAACAATTATTCCAATTACGAGTATTGGTGAAGACAATGTCATTACGAATAAGTCATAATACCTACCGTCAGCAGGCCCACGTTGATGATCTTTGAGCTGTGAGATTGGCGTGTTGTTGGCATGGAATTAGTATGTACCTACTGTTGTTGGCTCTTTGGGACATCTGACGTTAGTCAACGTGTCTTAGTTGAACCTCATCGCTATATAATGAAGTTTATGATGAAGGTGATGCGGCACGTTACTGCGGTACGTACCTGCTCCCCGCGCACCCCTCGCCCAGTGATTCGTATGCATGGAATATCCACGTAATTTGCGAACTCATTGCGTAGATCAAGGTGATTTAAAAAAGTCGGTCGGGAAAGTAAGAAAAATTCCCGGCTTGGCGCGAGAGCCGACACCCGAGCGCCGAGTGCCGGGAGCCGGGAGCCGAGGAGGCAAGGCCGGGCCTTTATAATGCAAATGATACTGATTGTTCCCATCGCTTCGGATTCCACTAATTTACGACACCTCCACGTGGAACTCCAATTTCTGAAGACGTTTCGTTCGGCTATTCCCGAGGCGGCGATATTTAGAGTGCTCTGGCGAAGAAATGATCGTAATGTTTGGATCTTACTCAAGCATCGTGAGGAATGTTGTGCGTGTAGTCATTTACCGAGATACTTGTGGTGTTCCTGTATATTTTTATGAAGTCTTTGGGGTTTGAAACCTAACGAACTCCTCAACAATAAATGACTTCGACTTGAATGTGGCTTATGCGTCAAGGTATAATGCGGTTCTATAAATAAATACTAATTAACGTAAACTAACTTTTCAAGTATCACATACGTAAAATATCGACCTCCCTGAACGACCTACTGGACTATTTCGATTCCGTAGCTATTCCTGTAGTTAGTGCCTGTGAAGGTGAAACTGCAGCTCTCTAACTGCTTATTCACTTAAAAAGTTAAAATTAATAATATAAAATGGGAATGAAGTGAATGAATAAGTCAGTGTATAATTTAGTATAATAAGGATTCTGCTAGAGCCGATTTTCAAATCGCGCTAACTTTAAAGCTGCCTCTGAATTTTCTTATAGATATTCTGTTCGAGACTAGGTATATATATCCTGTGTATTTTAATCCATTAATCCATAATGTGCCTGTGTGCCTTAATCCATTTATCAAGATTTTAAATAAAATCTACAAAGATTTACAAATAAAACACATTAATTGTTTCAAACATAAAACAGGAATCGCAAACACTGCTTTGGACTATAAGTGGACTGTCATTAACACTGGATAAAATATGTACTTAGTCCATGCAATATTATGTCTTCAAATAAAATGACATGGATTACAGCAACTTGGAATAACCGTTCGTTAGTGAAAAACTGACGAATAGGTGCGCGGATGAACGGTGCGTGGTAAATACGCGACTCATCTGTCTGGCGAGAACGAAGCGAAGCGTATCTATGGCCACGAACTTGGCTCACTTCGGCTATACTGGGAATTAATAATATAATAAAGGTAGAGACAAACTGGTCACACGTACGCAACGTGTGTAGCATATTATGAGACCAGAACTCTTGATTTTATACAAAAACTATGCATTAGAAAAACATGTACCTACCATATGTGTCTGATATTATTATTATTTAGATGAGTGAAAAAAAAATCTTTGTGACAGGCAGACAAGAAAGTGATCTTATATTTCCGTGTGAATATTTAGTAGAATTGATAACAAAATAAAACTTACTTAATATTATATTCGATGGTGATATCCTTAACTCGGGTATATTTAGCAGTGGAAACATTTAAGCCACTTGATGGCTCTCCTAATGGGTATGTTGCTAATACGCCGCACCACTCACGACATTTTTGTTACGCCATTAAACGCAACGCACACCGATAACTTGTCGGAAGATTACCGGAATTGATATCATTTATCATTATTGCATAATTATTTAAAACTATTTCGTATGTATTGGTTTCAATAAAGTGTAAATTACCTTACCTATATGTACTAACACATTGAAAATCCGGCTTTCGCGAGCATTGGAGCAGTAACGAAAGTATAAACAAAATAATAAAGTTATGTATGTTAAACAAGAAAAATTAATGTACTTAAACATCAAGTCAACCACTACCTACGTACAAACATCTGGCAAAGGAAGCAATCATTTATATCAAATCAACTTCAGTAGCTGTGTATGAGTGAAAGTAGAGATTCATTACACGACCATCGTACTGTTTTAATAGAACAGAAACTGTTCACCAAATATTCTAATATTAACACAATTAAGTATCAGCGAGCGTAGCCGTCGTCGGTCCTAAACATAACTCTGGAGCGAAACTAACATGACACTTGTAAACCGCTGACACATGTAGAGCGAGATATTTCTTCAGGCCTGCAATGTTAATCGCGTAACTGCCTACAGCGCACTTTATTATGAAACTCTCTCGCGACAAACTAGCGGTCGTTTAGTGCGTGGGGCCTGTAGGATATACGACGGTACGTGTCGCGGGGGTACCGTGGTCGCAGGCTGTACTGAACGGGAGTTCGACTCCTCAACCTTGTCGTGAGGGCACACACACACGCATAAGCGCTCATTACGCTGACCTTGTAACTGGTCTACAGAGAACAGCGAGCGAAACCCCGGGAGATTCTCCTGTAAGGGAAGGATGTGTTTGTGTGCGTGCGCTCTTGATGACTATAGAATGTCGATTATTATGAGTGTTGTTGGTAATGTGTTCCGCGGTGAGGGGAGATGACGCCGCGTGCGCAATTATATGTAAATCTGAGAGTTGCGGGGCATGAGCGGGGAGGAGGGGGGGTGACATTAGCGGATTGTTCGCGTTATGTGTGATAATAGGAGTTTAAGTGTCGCTCACGTGTTCCTACGTAGTCGTAATGATGCGGTCGACTAGTGGCGACGCGCGGACCCGCCCGGTGGCCACCACATCGGCGATGCATAGTCGGGGAAATTAATTGTTAAGCAGATTGAAACACCAATCCATTCATTTCATACGATTGAATAAAAATTTCTTATGAAAAACAAAACACTATAGTCGTTATTTTGTTTTGTAAATAAGTAGGTACTTTCCCTTATGTATTTTGTAAAAAGTGTGTTAATGTTTGATTAGTTTTCTTTAATCGTTGTACTTTTAAATGTTTATCGTGTAAATATCATTAATCGGATAAGTATAGCATCAGGAAGTAATGCTTACGATACGTCATACTTCTGAATAATCAAAATCGCATACCTACGTTACTGGAGTCAATAATTTAGATAATAAATGGGATCATTGTGTATTATCTGATGGGTAGCAGGTCGAAGACTAGCTTCTATACATCTGTACCTATTATAAATTAAAGTCGCTTTTTCTGTCTGTGACCGCGCTGATCTTCTAAACTACGTCAAAGATTTTGGTTGCAGTTTTCACCATCATTTGAAGAATTTATTAACAAAATAAAGTACATAAGCTTGATGTTTTTTCAAGTTATAAAATCCGTGCGAAGCCGGGGCGGGTCGCTAGTAAGGAATAAGGTAAGAAAGCCCCTTCTGGATGAGTTAGGAGTAAGTATTCAAAGAAAGTGCAGTGCAATTGGCGATTACATAATCAAAATCAAAGTCATTTATTCAAACTAGGCTGAGAATTATCACTTTTTGATCGTCAAAATTACGTAAGACAGTCCCCCGCACGCCCGCCCTTCACCACTTCCTAGTACTTTACCTGGGAAGAAGAAGTGCCGCAAAAAAACTGTCCAGCAGCACAGCTGCCTGTTCAGTTAGAAGAACAGGATTCTATACAAAAGTAAGTACTTAATTAACATTACGAAACACGAAAATGTTATTAAATTATTTGCCTTAAGTCATCTAGCACATGCCAATATACATAACAACAAAAACATTGAAACAATTAAAAACAAACAAAAATAAATAATAAAAACATATTTCTGGCATTTTGCGCTCTTTGCGCGCGAGCATTTAGTTGCGCGGTGCGCGATAGAGTCGCGAGGTCTACAGCTCACGGAGCCACTAGTCTTGTTCTCCACAAAAGCGCCATCAGAGCAATATAGTAGCCTCCGCAGACACGGCTCTCTAAAAGAACTAGTTGTTTAAAGATATTAGCATCATGACGGTACCTTGTTAATATATCTATGAAAACATCATGTACGTAAGGAAAAAAATATCATTTCAGTAAAAGAGATGAAAAACATAACTAAATTGGACTAAAAATAGGGACTAATTAGTTCATCCAGGTTTCAGACTGGCTAAAGTAGACATAACCTTCATGGGGTACTGTTTAAATGTTACTATAAAATACCTCCCCACATACGCCAATAATGAATGAAACGAAATTTAAATCTTGTTTATAACGCATACTATGCAGTAAAGCATATTATAAGTTGCAGGATTACATCACCGACAAAATGCTTGGCTCAACGCTGGTCCTGCTCAACAGGGGCGCATAAACTAATTGATTAGCATTCGAAAATATTGTTGGAGCTGCTGACGATTGTAAAACATATCTTTGCATTGTTTATATTGAATCGGTGTAAACACGTAATTACTATAAATAAATAGCTTAGATCCTATAGATTACGTGTGACTCCGTTTAAGGCTCCCACAAACAGGCGCGACGCGACAGCACGACACAAAGGCGCCGCTCGTCGCGCGGCACGCGGTGCCTTTGTATCACGCTGTCGCGTCGCACCAGTGTGTACGAGTATTTATACGTAAACCGATGTTATTTGATTACAATGTCTTGTTTATACTTTTCTAGTTGGCGGTTTTGTCGTAGTTGGGTTTAAATCTATAACTTTCTTTTTTAAATCAACGAAACACTAGTAAGTAGAAAAAGCGTTTAATGTATGTAGATACTTACTGGATTACGTCTTCATTTCGTTCCTCAATATTTTTCGTTACGAGTCGCTGGTACTTCTTTTACTGCACTTGGAGCCAGTAGGCGCTAGGCGGCCCCGACACTTGCAGCATTTATTATTATTATTAATGTTTTCACAATTTGTAGGGATTTTCTCCAGTTTCTATGGTCGTGTCGTTTGCATGTTACTAGAGGATAGAGTAGAATCTATCATATTTTGTGTAAAAGTATTATGTTCGAAACCTGAAACCGGTACCGAGGTCTACTCACCATTTTACTCTAAGTACCCGATCCAATGAGCTGGTGATCTCGGTTTAGAGTCAACAGTACAGTATTTATGTTAAATTCTTACAAAGAGTAATCGGGAAGCGGTTCCGGGTTTAATAACACTCGTGAACTCAAAGAAGCCGTGTTAATAAAGTTAGCGCGTATTATAGGATCTGTGTAGCCGCTCGACGGCCCGACACAGCCCGACACGTTCCGATAGCGCTCCGATGTAAATAAATACATTAACATACGACTCAATTTACGGTGTTTACCCCGACCTGGTATAAAGGGGAACGCACACCTTTCTTGCACATAACACAAGCCTTTTTAATTACAATGAAGGGCGTTAATTGCTCCGCGATGCGTAGGTATATCCAAGCTGGGCGTATGTGAAGGATTTTGTAAGTATAATTTTTTGTTTATTTTAACGTAAAACGGCCAAGGTCAAATTCATTATATAGTTAAAGACACAAACACATAAGTTGAGTGCAATAACAAAGAGTATAAAACTACTCGACACTTCGACAGTCATATTATGCTCATCTCACAATACTCCAGACATACTGACAAGATCATCTTTCATCCGCGAACACGTCACAGTCAGGCTTGGCGTCCAAGTGAGCATTGAGCGCAATGAGTGTGCGAGGGACAGGAGACTAGGCTCGAGCGACGCGGAAGGTTCGACTCCCAGGCACGGCGAATAATCTGTACCTCCTGCTACGGCTATAATTTATCGGAGCAAAAAGATGGAACAGTTTGTCACGAGGAGCATCAGTATTTCCGTGAAGAATCTTACACATATTAATAATTTGATATTTTTTCTTTTAACCTCGAGATAGTTGTCCCCTAAACAGTCTCAAAGAAAATTCGAAGGGTACATAATCGGATAGTGTCCATTCATACGTTTATATATATATGTGGGCCTATTTTCTTTGAAATTCAAATAATTAAAGTTAACCGTGAAATTAAACATTAGATTTGTAGCGGTATCAATATCGCCACATGCGAGCTACACGTCATACTGACGTCACGCAAATCCTGCATCGCGCAAGCAGAGTTTACCGCGCGACTAGCATATATACAACTTCCCGACATCCACCGTCGGGCAGTTGCCCACCAGACACAACACCCGTCTGGTCGGAGGATCCTCCCTTTTCCATAGAGTATGAGTGAACTTTACACCCTGTTCCTCATACCTCTATAGATTGATTGGTAGAATGGAACGTAAGAGCAGTGAATGAGAGGAGGGGAGAGACTGGCGGTTGTTGGCAAACTGAACGACGATGTTACGAAGATAAATTTTGTACTGAGTGTTTAACGAGCCAAAATAAAAGAAGATATCCTGAAAAATTGTTCCCCTCAACAAGCTCCTCTCCTACCTCCTAAACTCCTAAACTCTTTGTCCCTTTTCTAAAAGTAAAGTGTAATTCTTTTCGTGCGGTTTCCAGACGCATGCACGCATGCGTTGGACTCCAGCAATTGCGTAACAGACTAGCTATCCATCACAATCTAAATCACTTTGACGCCTATTGCTAATCATATTGCTTCATAATTATGTTCAAAAAATTTGTCTGCCCAAAAACCTAAATAACGCAATTAAGGCGGAACCTTCAGGGTAGCCCGCGAAATTCAAATTTTGTTACGTTTTTTGCAATTTGCAGGTCACTGTCAGGTTGTATTTTGAGTAAAATATGATTCACGACCGTAACAAATATGGCTTTACAGAATTATAATCGTTAAAATCAACAATACATCTCTATATGTTTATATTACCCTATTAAATGACTATTTCATGAAATCATGACATTTGAGAGCAATTCTAAATTAAGGAGTTGTATTGCTGATTCTAATGATTATAATTCTGTAAAGCCATATTTGATACAGTAGCGAATCGTATTTAGATCACCATACAACCTGATACTGACCTGCAAATTTTCAAAAAACGTAGGAAAAAATTAATTTCGCGGGCTACCTTGGCGCATCCCCCTTAATGTTGTTGAACTGTCAAAATGCAAGCTATTCCTACTTTTAGTGTGGTACACAATTACCTCGCAGGTTACTGCGAACAAGTACATTGAAAATAGATCAAAGTCAAAGTTTTTATTTGTAAAACATAGGTGGGTGTAAAAACAGGTGTTGTAAATAAAAAATGTAATAATTACACTATGTTTTCCTGTTGACGGCGTACAAAAATCAATAAAGTAGGTATCTAAACTTAGGTATGTAATGAAATTAAATTTTCTTAAAATTAAATGACAAAATCTTTCCACGCTAAATGAAATAAAATTTATGCTAAAACAAAGTTAACACTTATGCGTAAAAACTTTGTACAAACAACATTAAACATTTTATTATATACATATTTAGAGGGTGACAAATATAATATAATCATAGCATTTAACTAGGTACCTCTAACTCTTAATGCACATATTTATCCACATAATTTGTACTATCATTTAGGTATTAATTAACTGAATAATGTGCCTTCTGCGCAAAGAAACTGATTAAATGTGTTTTTAAGATTTAAATTTGATAGAACTGATGTTGCAGTATGAAACTTTATCGCCTAAAATAATCTTTTGTTATCGACACCATGTGATCATGAAACGTTAGCTTGTGGTCAAATGTGACAACCAGATTCTTCATTCCAGCTGTTCTAGTAATAGTGCTGTCATTAATTTTATAAGTAAAGTTGATAAGGTTTCGTGCTCAAGTAAAACTCATGACAAAGCATTTGAAAGAATTAAATTACATTTTCCAATATCGCTTCAATATCACGCTGCGCGCTGCAGTGCCAGGCAATCGGCTTCAGACTGAACTTCGGAAAAGAGTTTTAAATCATCTGCATAGAATCTTATGGCGTGATGAATAACTGAAAGAAGGTCATTGATCATTATCAAGACAAGAAACGGTTTGCTCATTGACTGATTGATCATTGATTGAACATCATTGATTCAACGATTGATCATTGACTGACTCCAGAACGCGTATGATAGGGCTGGGATTCATAAAGGCCCAGCCTGACAAACTGCTGATGATCGCGGATGTAGTCAGCGAGGAGCCGTAAGAGACCTGGCGGAAAGCCGATGGCACATAGTTTTGCCAGCAGAATATCATTATTGACGCTTTTCGGAAGTCAAAGTACAAGACATCGACCTGGCCTCCACGGTCCAAACGTAGTGATATAATTATAGTCTACTAGGGAAAGAACGTTAGTATTTACTGATCTTTTAGCTCTGAAAGCTTACTGTTCGTTACACAGATACTTTTTAACTTGCGAGAAGCTTGTCATAATTCAAAAAGAGCAATTTTTGGATATGATATTTAAAGGTAGTGGTAAAAGTGCGACGAAACGTAAACTCACACCTTTCTAGCTCCCTCATTTACAGGCTTTAGCGTAATGTCGTTTTTTTAGCAAAAAGAATAAAAAAAATCTGCGTTCACCCGTATACTTAACTCAAAAGATGTTGTAGTTATGTCACCCTTCTTGCCAATGAGCGAAATATAATTATGTACTATGTTTTCAAAAACTATAATTGGTGATGACGAAATGAAAATGCGACGGAATTCTTCAATTAATGTTTTATTCAGACTGTTGGGAATAGGAGTGACTCTTGAAATCTTCCATTGCGGTGGATAGATTAAAAATATGAAATAAAGGTAAGTAAGTAAAAGTGTTTTTTATAACTTTTCAAAACTTCTGGTGGAATGTTGTCAGGCCCTACCGAATCTATTAAGTTTGAGTTTACCTATTCGTTACATGACATCCTGAGGAGAACACCGGGAAGATAAACGCTAACAAAGTTATCAGCAAAGGCGTCAGCCGCATATACACCTGAAACATTTTCACCGTTGTAGGTGACACTCGGCTCAAAGGCGTCAGCCGCATATACACCTGAAACATTTTCACCGCTGTAGGTGACACTCGGCTCAAAGGCGTCAGCCGCATATACACCTGAAACATTTTCACCGTTGTAGGTGACACTCGGCTCAAAGGCGTCAGCCGCATATACACCTGAAACATTTTCACCGCTGTAGGTGACACTCGGCTCAAAGGCGTCAGCCGCATATACACCTGAAACATTTTCACCGCTGTAGGTGACACTCGGCTCAAAGGCGTCAGCCGCATATACACCTGAAACATTTTCACCGTTGTAGGTGACACTCGGCTCAAAGGCGTCAGCCGCATATACACCTGAAACATTTTCACCGCTGTAGGTGACACTCGGCTCAAAGGCGTCAGCCGCATATACACCTGAAACATTTTCACCGCTGTAGGTGACACTCGGCTCAAAGGCGTCAGCCGCATATACACCTGAAACATTTTCACCGCTGTAGGTGACACTCGGCTCAAAGGCGTCAGCCGCATATACACCTGAAACATTTTCACCGTTGTAGGTGACACTCGGCTCAAAGGCGTCAGCCGCATATACACCTGAAACATTTTCACCGCTGTAGGTGACACTCGGCTCAAAGGCGTCAGCCGCATATACACCTGAAACATTTTCACCGCTGTAGGTGACACTCGGCTCAAAGGCGTCAGCCGCATATACACCTGAAACATTTTCACCGTTGTAGGTGACACTCGGCTCAAAGGCGTCAGCCGCATATACACCTGAAACATTTTCACCGCTGTAGGTGACACTCGGCTCAAAGGCGTCAGCCGCATATACACCTGAAACATTTTCACCGTTGTAGGTGACACTCGGCTCAAAGGCGTCAGCCGCATATACACCTGAAACATTTTCACCGCTGTAGGTGACACTCGGCTCAAAGGCGTCAGCCGCATATACACCTGAAACATTTTCACCGCTGTAGGTGACACTCGGCTCAAAGGCGTCAGCCGCATATACACCTGAAACATTTTCACCGCTGTAGGTGACACTCGGCTCAAAGGCGTCAGCCGCATATACACCTGAAACATTTTCACCGCTGTAGGTGACACTCGGCTCAAAGGCGTCAGCCGCATATACACCTGAAACATTTTCACCGCTGTAGGTGACACTCGGCTCAAAGGCGTCAGCCGCATATACACCTGAAACATTTTCACCGCTGTAGGTGACACTCGGCTCAAAGGCGTCAGCCGCATATACACCTGAAACATTTTCACCGTTGTAGGTGACACTCGGCTCATAGGCGTCAGCCGCATATACACCTGAAACATTTTCACCGTTGTAGGTGACACTCGGCTCAAAGGCGTCAGCCGCATATACACCTGAAACATTTTCACCGCTGTAGGTGACACTCGGCTCAAAGGCGTCAGCCGCATATACACCTGAAACATTTTCACCGTTGTAGGTGACACTCGGCTCAAAGGCGTCAGCCGCATATACACCTGAAACATTTTCACCGTTGTAGGTGACACTCGGCTCAAAGGCGTCAGCCGCATATACACCTGAAACATTTTCACCGCTGTAGGTGACACTCGGCTCAAAGGCGTCAGCCGCATATACACCTGAAACATTTTCACCGTTGTAGGTGACACTCGGCTCAAAGGCGTCAGCCGCATATACACCTGAAACATTTTCACCGCTGTAGGTGACACTCGGCTCAAAGGCGTCAGCCGCATATACACCTGAAACATTTTCACCGCTGTAGGTGACACTCGGCTCAAAGGCGTCAGCCGCATATACACCTGAAACATTTTCACCGCTGTAGGTGACACTCGGCTCAAAGGCGTCAGCCGCATATACACCTGAAACATTTTCACCGCTGTAGGTGACACTCGGCTCAAAGGCGTCAGCCGCATATACACCTGAAACATTTTCACCGCTGTAGGTGACACTCGGCTCAAAGGCGTCAGCCGCATATACACCTGAAACATTTTCACCGCTGTAGGTGACACTCGGCTCAAAGGCGTCAGCCGCATATACACCTGAAACATTTTCACCGTTGTAGGTGACACTCGGCTCAAAGGCGTCAGCCGCATATACACCTGAAACATTTTCACCGTTGTAGGTGACACTCGGCTCAAAGGCGTCAGCCGCATATACACCTGAAACATTTTCACCGCTGTAGGTGACACTCGGCTCAAAGGCGTCAGCCGCATATACACCTGAAACATTTTCACCGTTGTAGGTGACACTCGGCTCAAAGGCGTCAGCCGCATATACACCTGAAACATTTTCACCGTTGTAGGTGACACTCGGCTCAAAGGCGTCAGCCGCATATACACCTGAAACATTTTCACCGCTGTAGGTGACACTCGGCTCAAAGGCGTCAGCCGCATATACACCTGAAACATTTTCACCGTTGTAGGTGACACTCGGCTCAAAGGCGTCAGCCGCATATACACCTGAAACATTTTCACCGTTGTAGGTGACACTCGGCTCAAAGGCGTCAGCCGCATATACACCTGAAACATTTTCACCGCTGTAGGTGACACTCGGCTCAAAGGCGTCAGCCGCATATACACCTGAAACATTTTCACCGCTGTAGGTGACACTCGGCTCATAGGCGTCAGCCGCATATACACCTGAAACATTTTCACCGTTGTAGGTGACACTCGGCTCAAAGGCGTCAGCCGCATATACACCTGAAACATTTTCACCGCTGTAGGTGACACTCGGCTCAAAGGCGTCAGCCGCATATACACCTGAAACATTTTCACCGCTGTAGGTGACACTCGGCTCAAAGGCGTCAGCCGCATATACACCTGAAACATTTTCACCGCTGTAGGTGACACTCGGCTCAAAGGCGTCAGCCGCATATACACCTGAAACATTTTCACCGCTGTAGGTGACACTCGGCTCAAAGGCGTCAGCCGCATATACACCTGAAACATTTTCACCGCTGTAGGTGACACTCGGCTCAAAGGCGTCAGCCGCATATACACCTGAAACATTTCACCGCTGTAGGTGACACTCGGCTCAAAGGCGTCAGCCGCATATACACCTGAAACATTTTCACCGTTGTAGGTGACACTCGGCTCAAAGGCGTCAGCCGCATATACACCTGAAACATTTTCACCGTTGTAGGTGACACTCGGCTCAAAACCACCTTTTGAACGTAAACTAGAAATATGTTGCCAAAAATTACGCGGATGGGCTCTTTAATTATTTTATATTAACATTTATTTATATTCCCTTACGGTAAGTATAACTTATAAACTAAGCCCCACAAAACCATTATTAAACCATAATTCATTATTTTTAATTATATCTGTTAATTAACCATTATTTTGGTACTTATACGATGTATAAACTCAAACTCAAAGCATTTATTTCAAATAAACCAATTACAGGCACTTTGGAATTGTCAATGGGTCGGTTGGTCAGAAAGTTGAAGCTATTTGCCCATTCCAAAGCGTAGTAGGTACCTATGGAGAAGAACGGGCAAGAATCTCTATTGATACTCTTTTAAATCAAAATATTGTTAGAAAATATTGGTTACATCATTTATGTTGAAATTATGCATATGAGAACGATGCAGAACGTTAAAAGCGTCCGTAATAAAAAGATAAGAACAATTTAAAAATTAAATTAAAATAAGCCGTGGCAGCTAAGAAATGACCAATCCCTATTGACGCCGCCCGTTCACGAACATGACGCATGGATCAGCACCATTTAGTTTAGCCATTTGGAAGGGAGCTAAATGATCCGACACATGCGCCATCATCAGCGAGACATTAGAGTGAGCATGACATACTCTCAGCCGCCACGGCACATTCAAGTCAAAGGAAGACGTACCCAGTAAGTGGTAGCTTTATATAGTAAGTAGGTACATAAGCAAGTGCCACCCGTGTTTTAAGATAAGCTTTTCAATCTGAAAAGTTTTTATGGGCTAGGTACTGCACATTTAGTGCGCTTCCAAGCAGTATGCCAATTGAGCTTAAGTCTAGTTTCCTGAATTGTGTCTTTGGTGAACCACACTGGATAAAATGGACAATACGAAGAGTGATAACATTTGATGTGTGGCGCGCTCCAGGTGATGACAAGTGTATGCTCGTCTTTAGTCACCTCTTAGTACCTGTATGTGTGTGTGTCTGCACGCTTCGCCCGCCAAAGTGTAGCGTGACACAGACACGCAGACACGCAGCGGTCTGGGCGGGAGCGGTTGATAATTCAGCAAAAGAATCGCTGTCACTAGTGAAGTAGCGATGTTTACAACCCCCCCCCCCACACACACACTGCCCACGCACCACGCCCCCCGCAGGCCTATCAGCGAGGATCTAATTTATACGAGCTTGTATAGTTTGTTCATTCTACTGAATTCTAAATTGTCTGCTCATATAAAACATTGACAACTAGGTATCCGGATAACTAAATCTGAATTCCAGTCCGGTGGGTTCCTACCCACCAGAGTCATTAATTAACAAAAATATGACACATCATTTCCACCTTACGGTACTAACTGAAATGGAGGAAGCCTTGCCAAATGATTAGTGGACAAAATGGTTGTTTACTTTCTACTTTCTTCCGTAGTTATACAACCATTTTGGAGAAAAGTAGAAAACAACCATTTTGTCCACTAATCATTTGGCAAGGCTTACTCCGTTACAAAAAATTGTACCTACGTATTGGCGAAGTTCGCAAATACGTAGGTACAATTTTTACAAATGTTTATAAGCGGCGGCGGTCAGTTAGTAGGGAGCTAGGAATACATTCAGTATTCAGTAAGATACATTAGAGATTTGGTCCCTCCTCCCGCGTGCCGCGCTGCGGTCTGCATACTCAATGTGTATTACATTGTTTAACCTAACTTGTACGTACTTCCGGCTCCTCGCATTGTATCAAATTGTAGTCAAGTTATTGCGAGTTGCAGCATCACTTTAGAAAGGCGTACACGACTTGTTAACTTGCTCTGAACGGCGATAGCCTGTGCAACAATAGAACTTTGTTGTGTCTCTTCGTGTTCGGAGATTTGATTGGATATTTCTTACACATAGAACACTCGACAAAAGGTGTTAACAAAATATTAGAGCCATCTGTACCTATTACCTAGTTTTACTCTCAGACACGTCTGGCAAAAATATTGGTGGTAACAGTACTTACGTCACCTGCCTATTCCCAAGTATGTCGGGGTCGGCCCCCAGCCTTACCGGATGCAGCTGTATACCAAAAAATTACAGAGCTAAGAGCAACATAGGCTTACTATGATGCTAGTAGCTAAAACAACAAAAAACGGCAGAAAACAGCTCGGTCTCACCAAAATAACCACACAACCGCCATATCATAATGTAACCACAATGCAAATGGTCACAATACTACATAATTATTATTTCCTATTCAAAGACGAGGTCAAAATCGGGCCCAAACAAAAAATACTAGACTCTAGTGGGTACTAGTCCTATCTAGGTCGTTATTCGTATCAACATTGTGTCGATACTGAAACGGACCAAGTAGATAGCCCCGGTATCGATAGTTTGTCGAGATTTATAAATCTTTTTATTTGGCTTACACCGGCTAATTTATTTCTGTTCAACGGATAATTGAAACTGCCAGATAAGTACTGAGTGGCCCAACACAAGTAGGTATACGAATAAGTACAGAAGGTTCAATCAACATTATAATAAGAAATTAAAACACGAAGAAGCCTGTTTGGGAATGGTCCTATTATAATCAGGCAACTAAGCTTCGGCCGCATTATATGTATATGCTTTGTATGATTTGTATCCCAGACAAAATGCTTACAATTATCTGTGCACTAATAAGTATCCCTAGAAATTGATAATACTTGTAGCGTAGATACTACGTATTATTTTGGATCATTCGTTTAGTATACATAATTCCTTAATAATCAGTTGTAATTGCATTTCATAAATAGTCACAGTGTGCCTTCTGCACCGTACCGCCCGCCCGCGCCCGCGCCCGCGCCCGCCCGCGCCCGCCCGTGCCCGCCCGCGCCCGCGCCCTGGCTCATGTTTTCTGAGTGTTTATTCGTCACGTTATAGCCGTAGTTGTGATGAACGGTGGCGCGAAAGTTGAATACTTCATAACATCGAATTGTACGTCGCTCAGCTCAAAATAGTCTCCGAGACGGAAGTATCGCACTAATGGCTTTGTTTGGTAAACTCGAAGTTATTTATTTGACTCGAGCCCAGGAGCTCCACCAACGACGTCAAGTTGCAGGAAATATCTAAAGAGATTCGCACTTCATTTGTAAGTGCAGGTATGTGAAAACTAAAGTCAACCACCACGTCGTGTAATAATGCCAAATGTCCCGCGGATCATGCTCACGGCACCTTGTGAGCTTGTATACCTATGTGTTGTTGAAAATGTTTTGAGACAAATGTCCCGCGGATCATGCTCACGGCACCTTGTGAGCTTGTATACCTATGTGTTGTTGAAAATGTTTTGAGACAATTACGCGGAAACTCCTTTGATCTAAATTAATCTAAAACATAACGTACTTTCAAGGTTTGAAACAATTATTTTATTTCAATTGCATTAAAAATTTCAGCAGTAATTGAAGTGAGATAGAATACCACTAAACTATTATTGGAAGGATAGTTGCGCGACAGGTTGGTCACAAACATTGGTCGAACGTGACCAATATTTGAATAACAGGCGACCCGAAGATAAATGAGAATAGTACAAAATGCAAATAGTTAGCGAACTGCAATTCTAAACTAGAAATCGGAGACTTTAAGTGGCGACCGGCTCTCAGTGGCAACTTTAATTAAACCTAACTTCTGAGATGACGTCCCACTCAAGATAATCCTTACAAACTATCTTCGCTGTTCACACAGCGAACTTTAAACTCTATTCAGAAATATTAAGGTTTGGTGTGATTGCAGAGTTAGTTTGGGAAGCTATTAAGCTGTTGCGTCCTGCGGCTGGAGGAGACTAATTCAGAAACAAGATCGTGGAAGTGTTGTAGTTCGTTAAATGTGGCCGGGCTGACCGGGGTGGCCGGGGCTGGCCGGGATTGCCGGGGTGGCCGGGGCGGGCCGGGGCTGGCCGGCCGTGACGACTGCGCTCGACATGCACACGTCGAGCGAAAGATCATTGTACAATTCAAGATTATCCACAATTCATAATTATGCATTCACACTTACTCTGTATTTGTCATCTGTATTGAAACCTAAATAAATTTTGGAAAATCCAAAAGTGCACACGTCATAATCTCATTCAATTCTATAAAAAATATACAACGAACGAAATGTCCAGTTGTATTTTTATATTACTAACTATTACGATTAAACTACATTGAATTAGACCGAGATTTTCGAAAGAACTTAGCTTTCGATAATACTGAAGCGTTTAAAAAAAAGTGGACTCGATTAGTTAAGTTTTTCGGGAGTTATCGTGACCACGCCAGGATCCATACATACAGACACTCAGACGTCCACAGATTTTTTAATTTTTTTCATTATTTTACATAGCAGAATGTCTTTTGAAAATAACATGAGTGTTGAAACTAGTGTTTTTTCTTGACGTTTGTATGTGAATATTATTCTACAAGTGCGATATGCGATACTTGTTCTTTGTAAGGCGAGAGTAGAGCACTACCTCACGCGCACCGCTTATGAGGCGTGCAATAGTTGCAACACGGGTAGTTACACAGGCGTGTGTTGTTACTTGTAACATTTCGTGTTCAGTAGTTACATACCGCGGCGGCGGCCGGGCCGCGACACCGCGCGATGTACCACTTGTACGATTATACGCAGCGAGTTCATTATTTGCGCCGCCGCCGGTTGTCGGGGAAACAATTATCGGCCTGATTTACATAGCGCGCCGCGCCGCACCTCACCGCAACACACCGGTCTGCTGCGGACCACAACGAGAACAGTTGTTGAGCTCTTGCCCGTCCCTAATGTTTGCTGCTTGTGATTTAGGATTTATTAGAGTTGATGAATGCACCGCTGCGGTGGCGGTGAGCGGGAAGAGAGTGGAATCTGTAAATGTGGATAATGATGTAATCTTTGACATGGGCAACCGACTATAGACTCCATTCCCAATCTTTTTTGATCCAATATAGCTACTTAATTTTTATTCTTGTTTTTTGTTTGGTTCTTCATTTTTGTTTCAAGTCTTAAATATATATGGTTTCCTGAATAACATCATCTTTCAGTATCAATTATCTAACGAAACTATCGATGTTTTTTTTTCTATTTTTGTCACAATAAAAGAGATGAAACCAAATAATTTCCGACTTATATAATAGAGAACATAAACAACAAAACATCAAACCTATATTCCACGAAGGCGTAGGCAGAAGCGTGCGAAACATTCACATTTCGCAATGTATGTTATGTTTTGTATTATATTTCGCGATTTAGGTAATCTATTCTATTCATTTTACTTACATAACATCACACTAGTATTTCTCGTGGGTGTATATTATTATATTATTATTATATACTCTAAAACTCATTTCGTATAACGTTATTGGATATAACGTTTTTTTAATCGAAAATCATTAGGCCGGGTCGTTTAAAATTTATAATATTGATACCATCTTTATGGTTAACACCCCGTTTCAAAGCAATCCGGGATGGGTAATATTAGGTTAGAAGGTTAAGGCGTGAGCGGAGCGGAGTGCCAGGTCCAGGTCCCCTCTATGTTGGTGAAACATTTGGGTTATGTTTGGTTAGAACAGTGACCATTAACGCGCGAAGGCGAACGAGTGAAGCGAGCGTGCTGCGGGAGCGGCGTGACAATCGAATCGCTGCAAAACTGACTCCACGTAGTCTTGTCTGCCCTACCCCTAGACTGTCATTAAAATTGAATAGGCGCGGAGGGGCGAGGCGGCTCGTGAGCTGAGGAGCAGGTGGTTTTAACACTCGCCGCCGCGGCTGAGGCAAACCGAAGCCGCGGTGATGAGCGTGAAACACATCTGCGACGATAAGCTCGCGTGGGACCGCCGGAGCCCCGCAGCGCCGGAGCCGTGACAGAAACCATGCCAGCTGCATGTTGCATGCATGCTGCATGTTGCATGTTGCATGCTTGCTGCTTGCTCGCATGCTGCATGTTGCATGCTTGCTGCTTGCTCGCATGCTGCATGTTGCATGCTTGCTGCTTGCTCGCATGCTGCATGTTGCATGCTTGCTGCTTGCTGCTTGCTCGCTTGCTGCATGTTGTATGCTTGCTGCTTGCTCGCATGCTGCATGTTGCATGCTTGCTGCTTGCTCGCATGCTGCATGTTGCATGCTTGCTGCTTGCTCGCATGCTGCATGTTGCATGCTTGCTGCTTGCTCGCATGCTGCATGTTTGCTCGCATGCTGCATGTATGGTGTATGCTTGTTTGCAAGTTTTTTACAAGGAAATAAAAACTACATATGTTCACAATCAACTGTTTTATAATGATTTATGCTTTGATTGATTGACTATCAAATAACAAAAAATAAAACGAACGATTACAAAAAAATATTGTTTTTTTAGGCTCATGTATATTACAAGCCAGAGCTCGTAAAAGTTCTCACTCTAAATATCCTTTTTGCCGCTGCAGTATATTGTTAATTCTCTGTTGCTGTTGCTCATCCAACTTTTTGCGTTTTGGTGGTGTTACGCCGTTTTTTAATATTTCTATATCTGACAGTATTTTTATAGTCTCATGTAGAAGCTCATTAGCCAAATAGTAAAAACCTGGATTAGGTTTATCAATAATCTGATTGAATCGGTGGTCCCAGGATTCTGCACTATTCTGGGTTCGTGGTAAACCGCTTGCTTGAAGATTCTTATTGCTCCACATAGAAGGAGTAAATCTTGGAGGTTATTTGCCAAAATTCATAAGTATATTTACGGCGTCAGGTGAACTTGATTCCAGATTTTTTTCAAAGTACGGCGAAATTTCACGGGGTTCCAAAAACGCTAATGCCAGAAGAAGAAATGTCTTCTGGCCAATGGCATTACAATTGAAAATTTAAATTTTAATTGAAAAGTTAATATTTTTACCATATAATATAGATTTACACGCCCCTTGTATACTGCGGTAAATTATTTGGCCCAATTGAAAAAAGACACCCATTTATTTTAATATTTTCAAAAGACATTCTGACACTCTATAATGCAGGCATCTCAAAATCCATTATAATATTTGTAACAGTAACTTCCATATAATTTTCAGAAGTGTTCTCAATAATTAAATCAAACAGTTTATTGGGTAGTAATAAAAGCTCCGAAAAAAAAAAAAATGAGCATACTCAAAATATGAAATTTACTGCTTTAAATACTAACTTTCCGACAACTTATATGCGAATACAAATAAAGAAACGACCGAATAAAATACTGAAAATTCCGAAAAATTTATACAATATTTGCTAACGTAATATTTTTCCACCATTTTAAATTGCGTTTTACCGAAATCAGGTAGTCATTTTTATTGTAACTTACCTATTATAAATTTAGAATCAACCTTACACCTAACCAACCAACCCTCGGGGTGCCCCTGACGTCGACCGGCTAGGGTTAGGGTTAATAAGCAGGTCGACGGAGCCCCGCATCGCGGGGCTCCTATTTCTGTCTAAAGGGTTTAAAGGAACCTAACCAACCGAACCTCGGGGTGCCCCTGACGTCGACCGTTTAGGGTTAGGATTTTCGGGAACATATTATATGTTTTCGGAAACTTAGTAATTTTTTCAGAAGTTTAGTGTTTTTTTTGGAAATTTAGTTTATTATTTGTTGTCGGTTAATTTTGTATTAATTTTCGGTAATTCATTTTAACACAGCTTAGTAATAAAGTCAACCACAGATCGCTGGAACTTAATTTGTTTTTCGGAAGCTATATTATTTCCCCAGTTTATTGTATGTTGCTTTATCTTTATGAGTACAAAGCGCAAATACTAGCGGAAACGTCTGTTTGGTATCATTAAAAATATTTCCATGGATAACATAAAGTTGTTGGAATATACCTGCTACAGCAAACGTTCCGTCCATAATCCATAAAAAAATACCCAAATTTTCCATTGAATTCATGCATGAAAAAAATATTATTCTTTTGCGTTCACCAAAAGACTCATCAACAATTACAAAGTTGTGGTTATTTAATTGCAAATCTTCATGATGAATAGTAAAATAAATATCTTTTTGTTCAAGATAAACTGGTTTCACCTTTTGTTTCTCTCTATAAGCAATCTGACGCAAAGCTGACGTTGAAGGTAAATTGATAAGCACCGACTGATCACAATTTCTTTTACTCGTACAGTTTTGTAAATACGACAAGTTTTACGATCATAATGTTGAAAGGCCTCGCTTATAATATTTGCAATTATTCTCGAACTTTCCAATTTTGATGGCTGAGGGTCAAGATTGTGATCATCCAATTTTAAAACAAAATGAATATTTGACTCACTGTTTAAATAATAAATGATTTTATTTCTGTAAATAGGTTTGTACAAACACTTTTACAAGTCAATCATATTTTAAAACTAGATGAGGTCGGCGTTTCTTATCTGACTACTCTGAGAAGAAAGGCCGAAACAAACTCAGAGGTCACAGTCTCTTTTAAAGTCCAGACATAATCTAGGTCAGATCATGTGAAGACCATGTAGATTTGACTGAAATGGTCTTTTGAGGAAAATCCACACAGATTGAGTGGACCTGTCCAGTCAGTGCACGCATTTGTCAGTAAACGTGCAGCTCAACTCAGAACTTAAGGAGCACAACGATTCGACGAAGAATACCAAAGAAAGGTCATTTGGGTAGGCCACAAAAATTACTCAAACTGCCAGACTAAGCTTAAAATTACCTGATAGGGGGAAAAAAAAAAGCAACAGTGACCCACATAGTCTTCACATTCACAATATTAAAATGAATATCATGTATTTAATCTAGCCTGTATGCTACCCACATTCACAGACAGGTTTTTCTTTAAATGTCATCAAAAATATCATAATATGTTATGTCATGTAAATCAATAAAAATTACATTATTAATTTTAAAACACATAATCACAGTATAAAATTGATTGTTGCTTGGGGGTACATTGAAGTAGCTTAATTAATCCCAAGCCTTTTTGTCATCCAAGTAATCTTTAACTTTATAGAAACCTTTTTGACAGAGTTTCTGTTTAATTGATTTAAATTTATTGAGGCTCAGTTCTTTAACAAGATTTAGGAGTTTGTTGTAAAAACGTATACTTTGGCACTTAAATTAATTACTAATTTTTTGGAGCCTAGTCGTGGGCACAATAAAAGTGTAGTTAGTTAGTGTTAGTTTAGTGTAGTGATGGCAAGAGAATTGCATTCTTCTCGTTTGTTCAGTTCACAAATCCAGTAGAACTTATTATTTATTTATTTGCCTGTTTCTATTACAGCTGTATCCATTCACAAACAACTTTACTGCACCTTTGAACTTTTGTATGTTTCACAATTTTAGGAATCCATTTAAAAAAAAATACATTAGTATTTATCTGAGCAAGATTATGCACACAAAGAGACAACTAACAATGGTATTTGTTAAGTTACCAACACTTCACAACTTATTAATAATTAGACAATGTTATAATGTGTATATCTGAAATTTTGTTTCGTGTTTTTTATTAGGCGTATTATCATAATAAACTAAATAGGTTTTACGTCTTTTGAGTGGTATTGTTGCCGCATTACTTTAGTAACTTCACGTCACTACACTCACTACGGTGTCTACGGAAAACTAAACGCAAATCACTATTCGACCGCTGCAATTGGCCAGGCTGCGATGACGCGACGGCTAGTCGGCCAATCAGAAGCAAGAAGAAGTTAGTGTTTGTGGTGTGTGAGTGGACGCGGGAAAAAGTGACATAGACAATCAAGTGGTAACCGAAAAGAACGTGCTCGTTCAATTGCAAAAACTACAACCTGTAATATTTCCAATATACACCAGTTACTTCTAAAAAAGGGTGTCCAGTTATTTCACCGGCCTCAATCCTCTAACAGTAGCATCAACAGATATATCACACGATTTTATATTCAATGTATGTTATGCTTATAAAATTCAGTTACTTTAAAATCATATCAATCGTTTATTATAATAGGTCTTTACCTATGAAATTGCCGTTTTGTATGAAAAAATTTAAACGAATTTTTTTCATGAATTTTTTATTTGTATTAATCGAAGTAATCACCCATGCAATCAATGCATCTTTGCCATCGCAGTGGCAGTTTATTGATGCCCTTCTTAAAGAAATCAGCTGGACGGGAGGCAACAAATTCTTCAGAGGCATTTTGTACTGCCTCTCGGGTATTAAATTTTTTCCCGCCAAGAAGTTATCCAAATTCTGGAAAAAGTAGTAGTCTGTAGGCGCAAGGTCTGGTGAGTAGGGCGGATGACGGAGAGCTTCCAACCCCAGTTCTTGCAACTTGGAGACCGTCTGCTGTGCAGTATGAGGTCGCGCGTTGTCGTGCAGGAGCAGCGGAGACGAGCGATTGACCAATGCTGGTTGGAGATGCGCCAGCTTCTCCATCATTGTGTTCAGTTCTTCACAGTACACATCTGCAGTAATGCTCACCCCGTTTGGTAAGAAGCTGTGATGAATCACACCGGCGCTAGACCACCAAACAGTGACCATCACTTTTCTAGGGGTAAGTTTTCGTTTAGGGCATTGTTTAGGTGCTGAACCAGGATCCAACCAACTTGCTGAGCGCTTACGGTTATCAAACAGAATCCATTTTTCATCGCAGGTAACAATGCGGTTCAAAATTCCTTCATTTGTGTGTCTGTTGAGCAGTGCAAGGCACGTCTCGACGCGTACTTCGCGCTGGCGATCATTGAGTTCGTGGGGCACCCATTTGTCAAGCTTTTTTACCTTGCCAATTTGACGCAAATGGACCAATATTGTTTTGACGCTAACGTCGAAAGCTGCTGCTAATTCAGCCGTAGATTGTGTATCATCAGCTTCCACAATCGCCTTTAATTCGTCATTGTCGACCAAAGTCTTCGGACGACCGCGAGGTTCATTTTTCAGGTCGAAATTTCCAGAACGGAAGCGAGCAAACCAATAACAGGTGGTGCGTTGGTTTGTAGTGTTAGCTCCGTAAACGTCGTTGATGTTGCGTGCCGCTTGTGCCGCGTTGCTGCCACGACGGTACTCATATTCCATAATTACTCGAATTTTTAACGTATCCATGATGACGAAAAAGATTGAAATGCGATGAAAATGTAACACTAATCAATAAAGAAATGACTACTTTTAGAAAAAAAAATCCATGTTTTTAAAATAAAATTAATTTGAAATTAGAATTCTTAGCCAAACAAAAATTATTTTGATTTGAAATGGCCAGTACTGCAGAACGGCAATTTCATAGGTAAAGACCTAATATTAGCTGATCATTATATCAAATAAAATTATAGATTCAGTTGCTATATCTTGTAAATATTAGAGATTTTGTAATTATATCATATATTACTTACCCATTCCTCGTAGAGAGGGGTACGCAGAGGTACACCTCTATAATTGGTTGCTACATAGGTACTGCATTGTATTTTTCGTCCAAATGCACGAGATCAATCACAATGATAGCCAACTAATAGAACATAACATATAATTACGCATTACTCTTGGGGTTGGCAGAGATATATTAGACATCCAGACTCTTCGCGAGTCACTATTTAATGTCTCTCTACATAGACGTGGAACACCTGAGATCCCACCAGTATTCCCCAGAGGGGTAGGCAGCAGTGGCGTTCATTCCATACAAGCCCGAAAGCCGAGCTTTCAATTAAATGTGAACCTATCAACAAAAAACATAAACAAATACACGTCATGCAAACTTGTAAATTAACTAACTCAATCATGTCGCAAAAATTGATAAGAATAATGACATACTTGTTTTTTTTTTTATATGGGTATTTCGGCTTGCCCCCTAGGCACGCCACTGGTAGGCAGAGGTCATTACACCTCTATATGCATATAGGTAGTTAAATAGGTAGGTACTGCATTGTATGTTTCGTCAAAATTAAAGAAAACAAAGACAATGCATTTTTTTTTTGTATGCACCTGTTTCTGTGACAAATAAACCTATTTTTCTTTCAATGATAGCCAAATAATATAATACTAGCTTCTGCCCGTGGCTTCGCCCGCGAGAATGTCGGAAATTATCCCACGGGAACGTATTACCGGGATAAAAAGTATCCTACGTGTTAATCCAGGTTATAAACTATCCGTGTTCCAAATTCCATCCAAATCCGTGCAGTAGTTTTCCCTCCGTCCGTCCGTCCGTCCGTCAGTCCATCCTTTCATCCATCCGTCCGTCCGTCCATCCGTCCGTCCGTCCGTCCGTCCGTCCATCCGTCCGTCCGTCCGTCCGTCCGTCCGTCCGTCCGACCGTCCGTCCATCCATCCATCCATCCATCCATCCATCCATCCATCCATCCATCCTTCCTTCTTGACGTGGTTGGAAATATCCTCGAAGCCAGAGACCAAGGCATGGGTACCATGCTTGTACTGCTGGATTTTTCACGTGCCTTCGACTCAATCAATACCTCCCTTCTCCTATCCAAACTATCTTACTACGGATGTCAGCCCGAAACAGTCCAATGGTTTCAGAGTTACCTGAGTAACCGTTCTCAGCTTGTGCAAGTGACAAGTGACAGTGATGGCGATATTTTGTCCTCTAGTCCCAAGCAGGTGAATCGGGGCGTACCACAAGGATCCATCTTGGGCCCTCTTCTCTTTATTCTGTACGGTGCTGACATCACCAACTATCTGGTCAACACCAAGTTTCACCTATATGCTGACGATCTGCAGATGTATCTCTCATTTCGCCCACAGCACTCCGCTGAAGCTGTAAAAAGAATGAATGAGGATTTAGATAGGATTTCAGCATGGTCAAGAAGAAACTCTCTGGTTCTGAACCCAGTAAAGTCCAAGTATATTCTCATGGGATTAAGAGATTTTCTAAATAAAATATTAGGACACACCCTGGACTTGAAGATTGATGGGTGTTCTATTGATAGGGTGCAAGAAGCCCGTAATCTTGGGGTGGTGTTTGACGAGCATCTGCATTTTGAAACTCACGTCATGGAGGCTGTGCGCAACTGCTTTTACCGTCTTAAGCTTTTGTACCGAGTACGGCCCTACATAAGTGTGGATATGCGTGTCATGCTGTGCGAGTCACTTGTTTTATCAAAGCTGAACAACGCCGATACTGTGTATGGTGCGTGCATTCTCGGTAGAAGCGAGAAGTTGATCCAGCGAGTGCAGAATGCTTGTGCAAGATTTTGTTTCAATGTCCCTCCCCGATCTCACATAACTCCATTTTTAAATAAGGGTAATTTGATGAGAATGTCAGATCGCAGAAAGCTGCATCTAGCTACCCTACTCTTTGGCACTATTCTCACAAAAAAACCAGAATACCTTTATAGGAAATTGACTTGGTCTAGAGATATAAATAAAATTAAAACAAGAGCATCATCTTACCTCCTGTTGGCCTCAACGCATAAAACTGCTGCATTCCGTGGAAGCTTTAAATTTGCAGCTTCCCGCTGCTGGAACGACTTGCCACCTCCTTTTCGTACTATAAAAATAGTTGGTACTTTTAGCACTAAATATAAGCAACACTTGTTACGAGTACAAAAGGAAGCCAATTTCTGAACTCACCCTGGGACTGCACGCAGTTTCTACTGGTGACCATGCGGAGTCTTGCGTTCCTAGCAGCATGATTTTGATTCGATTGTTTTGCTCGATGATTGAATATTTTTCATCCGCCTTACACATCACAACATAGTCAAACACACTACAATACTTCACACTATTTATCTGCACTACTTTTTTGCCATAACTGTTATTCACTCACTGTTTTATTAGTGTATCATTATTTTATTTTCATAAACATTCCAAAAGGTACCTTTTTTTATTGACAGCCGGTCGGCTGCGCCCGCGTCTCATCGCTTGACTATAACAATAGTCTACAACATAGACAAGTGATGTTGGAGCGTTGGGCGTGGGTCGATCTTTATACACATACATGATCATGGTTTTTATTTATTTATTTATATTTGTTTTCTAAACAATTTTGTATTGATTTATCTTCTTATTAATGTTTTATTTTAAAATTTATTTATTAATAAACCCCTAGTGGGATATAAGGATATCCGTATGTGTGTCCGTGGCATCACAACGGGCCCTATCGGAATACCAGCGCTGCGGTACTTATTTTTTAAATATCGCAGCTTTATGCTGAGATAGGAGCCTTTTTGGCCTCGTACAGGTTTTTTATTTTTTATTAATTGTTCATAGTTGTTTTTATTGTTTTTTGTTAGTTTTAAATGCTCCTTTTTTATTTATTTAATTTTTACACTTTGTATTTCCTGTGCGTGTTCCAAATAAAATATTTTTCTTTCTTTCTTTCTCTATACATCCATCCATCCATCCATCCATCCATCCATCCATCCATCCATCCATCCATCCATCGATCCATCCATCCATCCATCCATCCATCCATCCATCCATCCATCCATCCATCCATCCATCCATCCATCCATCCATCCATCCATCCATCCATCCATCCATCCATCCATCCATCCATCCATCCATCCATCCATCCATCCATCCATCCATCCATCCATCCATCCATCCATCCATCCATCCATCCATCCATCCATCCATCCATCCATCCATCCATCCATCCATCCATCCATCCATCCATCCATCCATCCATCCATCCATCCATCCATCCATCCATCCATCCATCCATCCATCCATCCATCCATCCATCCATCCGTCCATGCATCCATCCATCCATCCATCTTCTTTTTTTCTTCTTCTTCATACTTTTTTTGTTTGAAAGTGTATGCTCTCGAGGTGGTCCCATTATCAAGTCAGAATCTGATGAGGGGATCCCATGGAAATCGAGGGAAATTTTATATTATTATTATTTTATATATATTACTCAAATTTTATAGGCACACTTATAGCGATTTGGGTATTTTTTATAGTAACTCGTGCACTTGCTCTTGGAAAGCACCATTCGGTGAAGTAGAACTGATGATGAAGACCAGAACTTCTCATTAATAAGTATTTCACGGCTTGCGATTCGATTTTAATATGGTTGGTAAGCAATTTATGATCGTCACAATGCATATGGTAAAATGGAGCTGATGGTGGCTTCACCTAGAAATATATCACTAGAAATAGGGATCAATTAGTTCAACCAGGTTTCAGGCTGGCTAAAGTAGACTCATCTTTCATGGGGTACTGTTTAAAATGTTACAATAAAATACCTCCCCATATTCTTCAACTGAATGAAACTAAATTCAAATTTTGTATAAAACGCACACTATGCAGTCAAGCATATTATAAGTTGGGGGATTACATCGCTGATAAAAATGCTTGGCTCAACGCTGGTCCTGCTCCACAAGGGCGCATAAACTAATTGATTAGCATTTGAAACTACTGTTGGAGCTGCTGAAGATTTAAAAAACTTATCTTTACATTGTATAAATTAAATGTTTTTGTATTGTATAATTGCATAGCACATGTGTGAGTACTATGTACCTACTATAAAGCTATCATTTAATAGGTTTTTCTTTCATTGACTTGAATGTGCCCTGGCGGCTGACAGTATGTCATGCTCACTCTAATATCTCGCTGGTGGTGGCGTGTGTGTTGGATCATTAAGTTCCCTTCAAAATGGTTGAGCTGAATGGTGCGGATCCATGTGTCATGTTCGTGAACGGGCGCCGTCAGTGGGGACTGGTCATTTCTTAGCTGCCACGGCTTATTTTAATTTAATTTAATATTTGAATTGCTTTTGTCTTTTTATTACGGACGCTTTTAACGTTCTGCATCGTTCTCACATGCATTATTTCAACATAAACTATGTAATCAATATTTTGAAACCATATTTTGATTTAAAAGGGTGTCCATGGAGTTTCTTGCCCGTTCTTCTCCATAGGTACCTACTACGCTTTGGAATGGGTAACTAGCTTCATCTTTCTGACTGACCGACCCCTTGACAATTCAAAAGTGCCTGTAATTGGTTTATTTGAAACAAATGCTTTGAGTTTGAGTTGAGTTGACCTTATTATAGCTACAATACAAAAAAATCTTATTAGACAAACATACCCAAAACACAGTGCACAGTGGCATAGACAAAATCTCGTGAAACAAACCTATGTTAATTTTATTTAATTGTAGATGTATTATTAATTTTTCTCTCTCAGTTCGAAAGCGGACACATTCCGTCAACAAATGCACAACGTGTTCTACCTTACCTAATGTCTCACAGTTTGGAGAGATGCACTTTTGAGGCATGTACCAATAATCGCTTACCATTACTAAACCAAGGTATACGAGGAGTTTCCGCTGCTACCTTCTTATAAAAAAACGTAAAACGACCACAACGACGACGACGAAACGTTAGATTAAACTTATTTATCACTTTGTAGTGTTTTTTTTGAAGTCGGTTGTTTTTATTTTTTTAAGTTTCTTATAGGACAACAGACTTATTTGAGTATTAAAAACATTCGATATCCGTGACTAAAAAGAACATCCACATTTCACCACTAACATCATCCTTACAACACACATACAACTTAACACCACGCCTGCTTTCCCCGAACAGTTAGGCACGACTGTATGAATTTCTCTGAAATAAAAAGTTGGGACTTTTTTCAATATAAATGTATGTTTCATCGCAAATAAGTATGGCTTTAGTGTTCTCATCATTTCAAAAAATGCCTCGTGGTAATAGAAGGTTCTTTTGAAGATTACTCTCCTTTGCCAAATTGTCAAATCCTAGGTGCATTGGAACGAAGCTTTGAGTTAGCCAGTCTCTTGTGATTTTTATTTTTCTTTCTAACCCTAGACGAAACATGTCAAATAGTGATAGACTTTCATTTGTTTCCCCAGTTTCAAGTTTTGTTAAGTAATTACCTAGTACTGATCGTGGGCGACGGTGTCTTTCTGATAGTAGACTGTGTTTGTTCTATTATACTATTAAATTGCGAAAGATGAAACCATTCCAAAAAATCAGCTCCGTATCATTAAGGACTGTTGCGGTATCAAAATCGAATCTAGCTTTGTTCTGTAGGGCTTCTACTATCAGCATTTTTGCCATTCAAAAACTAAACGTGCCTAAAAATAACGTGTCACGTTCACATCATCAAGTAGCTAAGTTGTCCCAGTGTTGGTTAGCCGAAGACAGGTGTTCTTCTCATAAACGTTCGCTGGGTGGCATGTATAGATGGTATGGTAATAGTAAATGGATGCTGGGATTCTTGTGAGATGCAAGTTTCGGCAGTCCCTTATTAAGCAACTCCTGGATAAATTAGGCACTCATACGTAATCTGGCAGAAATATCTCATTTATTCCATCTGCAACATTTTGAGGCGCTGGCACGCCAATGTCTTCCTGTTCTTCAACTTCTGGGTCATCAAGTTGTTTTTGCTGATGCTCAGGTTCCACAGCCATATCATGAGGATGTTGGTCATGTGGTTCTGGTACATCGCATTGAAGTTTACCTGTGGCACAAAGCCATGACGTTTTTGAATACAACCTTTATGGGATATGATGTCCTCTGATCTGAAAGACGATGCAGACATAGAGCGAGAACGCAGGGCGTTATCTGTAAGGGCGAATATGATGGCCCGCAGGTTTGCTCGTTGTACCACTGAAGTGAAAACAACATTGTTCAGAGCATATTGTACATCTTTCTACACGAGCAGCCTGTGGGTCTCATACACGCGCAGACAGTTCAATGCCTTGCGTGTGCAATATAACAATGCATTCAGGGTGCTGATGAGCCTGCCCCGATTCTGCAGTGCATCAGGAATGTTCGCCGAGTCGCATGTGGACTGTTTCTATTCTACTATGTGAAAACGGTGTACATTCCTGGTGCGCAGGGTTCGGGCTAGCTCCAACGGCATCCTGAGGACATTCGCGCAGAGGTTCGATTGCCAGTACCTGAACCATTGCTGTATGGTTCACATACTGAGCAATCAAGGTCGGTAATGTGTTTATGTGGTGTTTTTAATTGTCTGTTTTTATTTATATTTTAATGTGTGTTTATTTTATTTTTAATTTAGTAAAACCTTGTTGGTCGAAATAAACGTATTTTTTAATTTATTTATTTAAAACTTTTTTACTAAAAAAACAACCGACTTCCAAAACAGAGTTATACAGCTTCTGGAGCTCTCGAAGTACAGGTCTCCCTGCTGCTTTCAAGAGTTCTGAGGTAACTCCGTCATCCTCCGGGGCTTTTCCATTTTTAAGCTGATTGAGGGCTATCTCGATCTCGTCAAGGCTGACTTCCGGCAGATCATCGGTGTAGTGGCGGATCAATGTGGCTCGGGAATCTTCACTGCTAGGTTCAGGTCGTACAGCATGCGAGTCGTATAGTCGGCCATAGAAGTCCTCTATCTCGGCGAGAATATCGGGCACTGTGGTGACGGTATTGCCAGAAGATGTTTTAAGCTTCGTCAGATGGGGCCTCCTCAATTGCTGCGCGAAGACTTTAGACCCCCGATTTTGCTCTATAGCCTTTTCTATTCGACGCGTGTTAGAGCATCGGAGGTCCCGTCGCACCAGCTTGCTGATATTTCGATTGAGAGCCCGCTTTTCCGACGAAGTGGCATCCACGTCATTCCGCCTCTCATCCATAAGCCGAAGAGTCTCCGTCGAGAGTTTGGACCTCGTACCAGTACGTTGCATCTGACAGAACTTCGACCCTTCTTCCCTTAGGATTCCCACCACTTGTTGTAGGGCCTCGTCGACGTCAATTGTGGTTTCCAGAGCAGCAAATCGGTTTTCCAGATGTAGTTGGAACTGTTCTGATCCCACAACGGTTTGGAGCTGGTTAGGTCGGAGTGTAGACTTAATCAAACGGGATCTTTTTAGCTTAAAGTTGATATTCAGAGAACCTCGTAGGAGTCGGTGGTCACTACCGGTGTTAAACCTGTTGACCACAGAGACGTCTCTGAATATGTGCTTTTTATCCGTCATGATGAAGTCTATCTCGTTCTTTGTCACATCATCAGGGCTTTTCCACGTCCACTTTCTTTCAGTCAATGGATAGTAAAACTAAACTTATGACTTTCAACTGCTGGAGTGTCACCAGGTCAGTCGAGGGTGTAAAAAGACTGTCGTGCGGCAGACGTTGTGGCACTACAGGAGACTTGGCTTCTGCCTCACGACATACAGTTCCTTGATGACGCATTTTCCTTTACTGGGAAGTCTGCTGTTGGTAGACTAGAAACTTCCTCCACAGGAAGGCCGTACGGGAGTGTAGCTGTGTTTCCAACGGTGTCAGTGATGGCGTGTACTAGTGTGTGTCTCGCAGCGATAAAGTTAGTGCTTCACGCCCGGTCGATGCTAGTGGTATCAGTGTACATGCACCGATTCGATTGAAAACTTGACCGAGCTTACAGAGTGCCTCAGTGAATTAAACGCGATCATTGAAAGTAATGGTGTGGAATCGGTATTCATCTCAAGGCCCTAATTCACTATGACCACTTAACGATTCCTTACTTCGAAATCACGTCAATTCCTTATCTAACGACGACATCTTCTGATAACGTATTCTATACGATACAATAAACGAAGCCGTTTCTACAAGACACGATATTGACTGAATACACTATAAAGTGAATCCAGGGGTCGGGCTTTGCGGTGAGTGTGGGCGGCGCGCATGAGCCGTGGGAGATAGTCTGCACATGATTGTAGTACCAATCATTAAGACTACGATAGGTGAGTCCTCAGATCTTGCTAATTACAGACCGACCTTGCTTGCGACTATCATGGCTAAAGTGCTGGACAGTTGGAGAAGCACCTCCAATTCCATGACGCTCAGAATGGTTTTAGACCCGGTTTGTCAACTGAGAGTGCTATCTTCTGTCTCAAGCAAACTATTCAGTACTACACAGAAGGAAGCACACCAGTATATGCATGCTTTTCAAAATCTTTTGATCTGGTGTGTTATGACAAGCTGTGGCAGAAGTTACAATGTGAAACGGATCTGCCTCATGAGATTGTATCTTATTCAGGTACTGGTACTATAAGCAGCTGGATAGTGTCAGATGGGTGGCTGCGCGGTCGGACGTGTACAGGTTGGATTGCAGAGTGAGGCAAGGGGGTTTATCCTCTCATGGCCTCTTTAACCTGTATATGAACCGACTGATCGGTGAGCTCAGCAGCAATAATATTGGGTTTCTATAGACTGAGTCTGCATAAACAACATCAGCTACGCGGATGATATGATATTACTGAGCCCATCTATTGGTGTGTTACGCACAACTTCTGCGCCTATGTGAGTCATATGCGGAGGCCCATGAGCTCAAGTACAATACTCAGAAGAGTGAATTTATGATTTTTAAAGCCGGTATCAAATGCTACTCATCTGTACCTCCTGACACTTGTTGCGGCATTCCTTTAAACAAGGTGAAGTTATTCAAGTACTCGGGTCACTGGGTCTCCGAAACCCTGTGTGACAATCAAGATATTGAAAGGGAGAGCAGGGCGCTGTCTGTCCGGTGTAATATGTTGGCTCACAGGCTTGCACGACGTACTAGACCAGTAAAGGTGACTTTATTTAAGGCATATCGTCAGTCGTTTCACACGTGCAGCCTGTGGACCAACTTTACGCAGCGGGCGTACAGCGCGCTGCGCGTGCTGTACAACAATACTTTCAGGATGCTGTTAGGGTTTCTGCGGTGTTGTCGTGCCTCGACTATGTTTGCTGAGGCGCGGAATGACGATTTTTTCGCGATCATTTATGGTAACGGAGCGCTTCGCTACTAAGTCACCTACAAAACAGCTCGAACAGCGTCGTGAAGGTATTGTCCAAGCGGTGGGATCTGCCCCTGTCGTAGAGGTGGATACAGGTACAGCTTCATAGTAGCGCCTCCCCTCGTATTAAGGAATATTTTAATTTTAGTTTTATTTGATTAGTTTTGGATGACATGTGTATCTATTTTAATTTTATTTTATTTCTAGGAAATCTCCAAACGCCTGTTTGTCACTTCCCGTGACCCAAGGGCTGGCCAGACCTTGGCCAAAGGCTAAGCATTGCCATACACCGTGGCAACGCCGCCAGTCTCTTGGGTACATTACCGGTCGACAGCTGTGATCGATACCGACAGCGATGCGGAGGAATTTTTCCACGCCATTTTTTTATTTGTTATTAATAGTTTTAGGCAGGTTAGGTTAATAAATATTTAATTTGTTTTGAATGATATTTGTATGTATTTTATATTTGATTTGATTTGAATGGCATGTGTGTGAATTTAAATTTCATTATTTTAATTTGAATGTTTGAGTCTTATTTTATTGTGTATTTGTGATTAATATATCAATTTTATGTTTTTAATGTAATGTAATAGACGTTGCCTGAAATAAAATGAATTTTTATTAAAGGTAACAACCAATACGATTATCACTTATTTTTTAATAACCAAACATATTTTGTACTACAGTTGTTCCATTACATTTCCTTCTTTTCCCTGAAACCACCTTTGACGGTTGTCCCCATGGTAAAGAACGATAAGTAAGCTAAGACCTTTTAAATGAGACATGTCTCAAGTCTGTTGACTAAGTTTCAATTTTAGGGACCTTAACGCCCATCGTCCTTCAGCAATAAACATATTTTTAAGCATCGTTATGAGACAGGGCACGTATCTCCTGCTTTAGGAATTTCTTTAACAATAACTGACTACAGAAAACATAAGATCATCTACCAAGGCAAGGTGACAATGAATGGCTGTTTGTTGTCCTCATAATTATCACTTGCGTGAAAAGATAAGGAATGAATAGGTTCCATGCTTTCCTTCATTAGCTGATCACCATATAAACGAGCTACCGATGCTAAGTTATGGTAATAAATACGTGAACCTCACAGAAGGAATAGCAAGAGCTACATTGAGCGGAATCAACAGATGAGAGGATCGCACGTGTTCGGACAAATCAAACCGACGCGATACGATTTATCTGCATAATGTCGCTCGTCCCTCCCTGCCATTACATTAATTGCTTTTTCTACCTCTCGGCCCGACGACCAAATAACCCTTCTTTTTTAAACGGCTTCATTAAAAATAGCAATGAAAGTTCGGCTCGAAGTGACCGGGCCGCCGCCGCCGCCGCGCCCGTCCACTTATTGGGCAGACTTACTAAGTAACCGGTTGGAAATGTTTGCTTTCACGAGTTTTATTGAAACTTGATAAGTTCTACAGTTGTAAGAAATTAATGATATCAACCTTGAAACAGTCAGTCCTTTGAATGTGCCGCGACTGCATGCTTTACCAAAATTGACATGTAGCGAACAATCCTGGGAAAAATAGAGAGGCTTTTACAAATTAAAACTGACGTGTACCAAATTCACATACTCTTGTATTTATTTAATTCTTGGCATCAAAGTGAAAACGTAATGAGTGAACGAACGACTAAGGAATCGTACACACGGGCAACTAATTAGGTAAACGAAATCCGTCACGTGACAGATTCAATTAACTCGCGTTCACCGCGCTGCCAATTAAACGGCAGTATCAATAAGTTCATTAAATAGAGAGGCTACGCCCCAGGGCCCGGCCCGGAATCCCGGGCTCATATCCCGGGATTAAGCGCTGAGCCGCGGCCCGGGCTGGGCGTCTCTTATTAGTTCGTCCACTTAAACCTCTGCCACGGCATATTCATTTTATATCTTTAAATCCCTCTTTGGAAAGTTTCCACGGCTGCCGAATGCCTACGTGTCTGATGAGAGCTTTCACAGAACTGTTTTCTAAAACATTTCAATTTTGTGCTGCAAGAATTTTAGTATCGATACCTAGGTATTAATTTAATAGACTGTTTAACTATGAAGCAATTGAGTGGCGCATCTGAGGAAAGGGAATTAAGTAGCGACTTTCTTAATATTTGTTTATTTTGTAGTCAAGTGTGGGTTCCTACCCAGTTGTCATGTCTCGTAGAGTGTTGATCTGCTCGGCAGAGATGCTACGTCCAACTACAAGTTGCTCGGCCCCAAGATATCGGTGTTATTATGTTTACCTACTAGCTATTTCGTCATAAGCTTTTGCTAATCCCGCGATAGACGTAAAGCGTTCAATACGATTTTCTCTATTATATGCTATTTTTAGTTTAACAATATTATAGAAAAGTACTATTGGAATGAACAGTTTCTGCAGAATATCACACAGATTATGAACGCATCATGAACAAGTTACTTACACCTGTTCTGTTCTCACGATTAACTACAAGTTGCATCAAAGAGCAGCTGCTTCGACACCAAGTATTTTAGTTTATTTAGAAATATTCACAAATAAGTAGGTAATCAATACGCCTTAGGACGATGAAAAATAACCAATAATACAGCTGTCTTAGTTTGAAACTTAATTAGGTACAAGGTACTTATTTTGTACGTAGTAAACTATGTAGTACTTTTTACTTACTTAACATTAATTCAATGAAAAAATTATTAATAACTCAACATTGATATACATGCATCCGATCAAATTCCCCCCAGACCCTGAGCGGTATATACATATACACTAGTCAAAGCGAGACGATACATTTTCTATGTACAAAATCTTATTTTCTCGAAGCTAGGTTACATTAGCGAGTTTCCTCTCCCATCCGGCGCCGGATACGCGCGGCGCGAGTACGTACATTACCGTGTACGAGTGATTCATCACCGGACGAGAACCTGTGCGGTTTACATTATGCAGCGCTTTCAGCGGCTGCCGTCGGCGGCGGCAAGCGGCTGCAGCGCTGCCAAACACGTGCACCACACTTGTGCCCCAGATTACAACGTTAGCTAAATTAAAGGGCTAGAGAAATAGAATACATAATTAGCCGACAAAGTTTAAAAAACCTGAGGATGACGATCAAAATAAAATATATTGTGTGAGGAATTGCCCTCGGATTACTCAAACGATTTATTGAACCTCTACGAAACGATGACTCACGAGATTGTTAACTATTTTAACTATTATAAATTGGCTATAATTTTTAGAATCTAAAAATTGTTCCTAATTGGATTTTCGTTTAAGTAAAATTCTTAGTAGAACCTTTTCATCATTATTACAATTAGCCTCTAAACGTCCTCTGCTGAATATTGTTCATCTAATAATCGTTAAAATTATAGGTAGTCAGAAATGAACAGTCGAAGGAGCAGTCATCATTCACATCAGAGAGATTCACCTTGGGAGTTTCGAGAGTCAAAAGCGTGTAAATCGAGTGCCGTGTTTTAAATTCTATATCACGTTCAAAAACGATAAATCCATATAGTGCAATATACTGTGTTGTGCCCTTTTAAACTACATAAGTGATAGTGAAAACAGAACTAAAAAATCTTAATTGGTTGTCGATAAAAACACAAAACAAATATTACAATTTTAAATAACGGACACAAAGGAAAAAACACTGTGTCATCTAATTGGAAAGGACCGCGTTCTGTGTTGATCTGTGTCGCTCCGTGTCACTGAGTCATTAACGCGGCGACCGACCGGTACGTTGGCCCCGCCCACTACACACCGTGTTGCACAGTGCCCAGCTGTTGGAAAGGATCGCGTTCTGTGTGCTACTGTGTCATCGCTCCATCTACTTACACTGACTTTGTGACCGTGACGCGCGGGCAGAATCAGCGTTACTAACGATGTCGGTGCAGCGCTCGCCTCCATCTACCCAATCTGCCTCTCCAAGTCATACACAGTCCGAATCTGACTTAAAAACCGCGAAGCAAGTAAGTGACCCATCCTTCGTAACGAAACGTAATAAAAACCGCCTGCGTATAAACGAGCTCCATTCTTCCAAAGATCATTCATCCAAAGATCATTCATCCAAAGATCAGGAGCCGCTGGATCTAAAGCAGGAAATAATGGCGATGTTAAAAAATTGGAAGGCTGAATTTGACTCAAAACTAACTGATATGTTCACAAAACAAAATAATCTTATATCCAAACTCTCCACCGACATATCTGAACTGAAGACACAAAATTCCACCATGCAAAAATCCTTGGAAGACACAGATAAGTCAATGAAATTTATTAATAAGCAGTACGAAGACATCAAAGCGGGGGTCGAAAAATTGGACACCGAACACTTGACCCAGCGTAAGTGTATTGAAAACCTGGAAAGGAAGTTACTAGATCTAAATTTAAAGTCCAGATCGTCCAGTATAGAAATAAGAAATATCCCAATGGCTGAAAATGAGACAAGTACTGACCTTTCTAATGTCGTACACAAGATTGGCCAGGCTATTGGGTCGGCAACAACAGCATCGGATCTTCGAGATATTTACCGCATCCACGGTAAGCCTGACTCCATTCGCCCAATCGTTGCGGAGTTCCAAACCGTACAGTTAAAACAAGAAACTCTAGCCGCAGTGCGAGCATTCAACAAAAACAGCACGTCTTCAGAAAACAAGCTCAACACCGAAATTATTGGTATCTCTGGCAAACGGCAACCAGTTTATGTTAGTGATCACCTCCCGGCAAGCTCAAAGAAACTATTCCACCTGTCAAAGGAATTTGCAAAGCAAAACGGTTTCCAATTTTGCTGGTCTTCAAATGGTAACATATTCCTGCGCAAGGTACAGGGAGAAAAGCAACTCCTAATCTCGTCTGAACAATCCCTACTGGACCTGCGCAGGAGTCTGTGACTATTAGTCTGCCTCAAGTACTTTATTGTCTGGATAGTCTTAGTTTTAATACATTTAATTTATATTATTAATGGTAACTATTTAAAAACTACCTCTATTTCACCGATAAAACATAAGAATTATGTGTATACAAAACCAATAACTCGCTCTCACACACAAACATACAACACAATTCATTCCCCCACTCATTCACTCTACCACTCATCACTACTGCACCTACCATATAGACATTCTTACACTCATGTATTCGCACCCCACATGTTCCGAATACGACTTAAGAACAATAAGTATAAGTACGACAGTGTCTACAAATACAAAATGTACAATTGTTGCACCAATATTGATTCAGTAATCCTTCCAAATGGCTAATCATGACCATATTAATAATATTAATTACGAACTTGACTTATGTAATATCAAAAATGCGCACATTTGCCGTCCAGAGGACTGTAACAAATATGCTGGCAACTCTAGTCGAGCCATTCAGATAATTCACATCAACATTAGAAGTATAAATAAAAACTTTGACGAACTTCGCATCTTACTGTCTCTTACAAAAATAAACTTTGATGTCATAGTTCTTTCCGAATGTTGGCTTAGCAAGGTAAACGATCTTCCTATCCTAGATGGTTATGTATCACATTACACCAAAAACATACTTAACCAAAATGACGGTATTATTATTTTTACCAGCAAAAAACTATCCTGTCGAGTTTATGAACCAGCTTTCAAAGATGCAAATTGCATGGTTTGTCAAATAGGAAAGAACCTAGAAATTGTTGCTATTTATCGCCCCCCTTCACTTAACACTAGAATTAACCACGATAATTTCTTAGACAGTTTAAATACCGTCTACAGTACACTAAAAACTAGTACGCACGTCCTTGTTGGTGATATCAACATCGACATCTGTGGCATGAATAAAAACCCTATTTCAGAGGAATACCTTACCTTTAATGCATCCCACGGCTTTTTCCCTACGCACACACTACCTACTAGGATCAAAACATGTCTGGACCACATTCTGCTAAGATCTAAACTGCCTTCTACAACCCTAGTACTAGAATCAAATATTACCGACCACATGCCTGTTGTAGTATTCATAGAAAACGTGTGTCCTAAACGTCAGTGCAATAACGCTAAAACTCGTCTTGATTATCAGTCAATAAAACTAGAAATAGAAAGCACAAACTTCAAAACTCTACTAGAAATGGAAGACGCTAACACCGCAACCGACTACTTAATTTCAACAATTTCAAAAATTATTAATAAGCACACGCAAACATTTTTAGTTTCTAATAAGCAAAAAATTCTAAAGCCGTGGATCACACCAGGACTCCTGCGCTGTATTAAAAATCGAGATAGGTTACATATCAAAGCAAAAAAATCTCCAGATAACATGATACTTAAAGTAACATATACACGATATAGGAACTTTACAAATCAACTTCTACGAAAACTAAAAGTCGCTTATGAGAAATCTCAACTTGACAAAGCAGGCAACAACCCCAAAGCCCTATGGAAAGCTATCAAAGAGATAACTAAGACTCAAAAAGTCAAAGACAATCCTTTGGAACTACTTCAAATATCAGATAGCCCAAAGTCATCTGCTGACCTTGTTTGCAACTTTTTCACTGACGTCGGTAAAAATCTAGCCAATAACATTCTACAGTCTCTAGCCTCATCTACAGATGACCCTGTCACCCCTCAACCCCCTGCCTCAGACTGTTCCGGAAACATACCCAACTCGCTCGTTATCCTAGAAGTAGATGAAGCGGACATTGAAACCACTATCCTACAGCTGCGGCCGGATTGTGCTACTGGATGGGATGGAATTCCATCTTCCCTCCTCAGAGAGTGCCGACGGGTACTGATCCCACCTATAACGCACATCTGTAATCGTGCTATTATTACTGGCGTGTTTCCTGATGCTTTGAAAAAAGCTATTGTACACCCAATTCACAAGGGTGGGGACAGAGACTGCGTCAATAATTATAGGCCCATATCGTTGTTGTCAGCCTTATCAAAGATCTTGGAAAAAATTCTCTACAAATCGCTCAAAAATTTTTTAAATCGCTTCAAAATCTTAGCCGACAACCAGTACGGATTCAGATCAGGTGTCTCTACAGAGAACGCAGTCTTGGATTTGACAGAGCAAGTAGTGGAAAACCTAGACAAAAGAAATAGATGCCTATGTATATTTCTAGATCTTTCCAAGGCGTTTGATACAGTTTCTGTCCCTATCCTCTTATCAAAGCTAGAACGAATTGGAGTACGAGGCACCGTCTTAAATGTATTTAAAGATTATCTCTCCCAGCGTAAGCAATATGTAAAAATAGGCGACTGTCTTAGCGAGGAACGCTTAATCCTTTTTGGGGTCCCACAGGGGAGTATTTTAGGACCCTTGTTGTTTTTGGTGTATATTAATGACCTCTGCACAATGTCGCTTCAACACACCAAAATTTTTACATATGCAGATGATACAGCAGTATTTATATGGGGACAGAATTGGCGGGTGGTCAAGGACAGAGCCGAATACTCCCTTTCCAAAATAATGACATGGCTAAGACTAAATCTCCTTACACTAAACCTGAACAAAACACATTTCCTACCCTTTTCCTTGAGACCCAACACTAAACCCTTGCCTGACTATTCCATAACAGCTCATACTTGCGAGAACCGACACAATTGTACCTGCCAGGTTATCTCTCGGGTAGAATCGGCAAAATATTTGGGAGTGCTGATGGATGATGGACTGAGGTGGGACAGGCAGATTGGATCGATCATTAACAGAACTAGGCGACTTATAAATGTTTTCAGGACCCTAAGGGATTCTGCAACACTGGAAAACCTAAAACTAGTCTACCTAGCCCTATGTCAGTCAATTATCCAATACTGCATAACCGTGTGGGGAGGTGCAGGAAAGACCTATCTGCTGGGATTGGAGCGAGCACAGAGAGCTGTTCTCAAGGTTATGACCAAGAAACCGTACAGGTTCCCCACCTCACAATTATTCTCTGAAATTAAAGTCCTCACTGTCCGCCAGCTCTATGTGCTCACATCCATCCAAAGAAAACAAGGAATTGTTCCCTTACCCGACTCAGAAAAGCGTAGTAAATCCTCCATATGCCCTACTATTCCCTGCCGTACCTCATTTGCCAAACACCAGTTTAATAGCTTAAGCAGCAAACTTTACAATCTCGCAAATAAAAAGCTAAACATAGCTGGAATGTGCCGGCGGGAAATAAAAAGGAAAGTAGCAGACTGGCTCCAAAAGATGGACTATCAGGAAACTGAAAGTTTATTCACATTCCTAACATAATATGATATCTGAAACCCATACACACTGTCATCCATTCTTACTTGTTCCCGTCCTTACACACATTCAAAGGTGCGAACCAAACCAGACACTCACTCACTCCCTTGCACACACACAACACACTTCCACCGCATACACACATATACTCATCAACTCTCATAATTACACACACAGAAATCAAATACAAATAATTTTTAGCATTTTTACTTTCTTTTTGTAATTTTAATACCTACATATTTTATGTGTTTTACCTTCTTCTGTACCTAATGAAAGCTATTTTGACCTATATGTGTTACCAAATGGCAATAACCTTGGCTGTTAACTTCTACTGACACTCTTCTTAAATGCTGTTAGATTGGAAATAGAACCCATGGCTGAACGCTGACCCCCAAAATACAGGTCCAGGCCTAGTTTGGGGGTTAGGATCTTATTTGTAACAATACATTAGTGTGCTATTATTATAACTTGATTGTAACATGTATTTCCTAGTGTCAAATAAATATTTTATTTATTTATTATTATTTATATCATAATCAGCAAGCTTAGCAGACGGCATGATGCCTTACTGCTTTTTAAATAAATAATCGCGGTTGAGATTTTTAGGTTTTGTATTAAGGTACGGTATTTATCTACACATTTAAATTATAAACAAAAATAATAATTATGAAAACTGGTCAGATAGTTGCATTTGTTCGGATGCAAATAGACTGTGAGTTTGTTCGGTAAATGGAAGACAGCTCAGATAAGATCTGTCATTTATTGGCGCTGCGTGTACTGAATACCAGCTACATATTACTTATTACTCAACGATCACAGTAGGCATGTGAGACATCTAACGTCATCTCAATTTTGGGAAGTAAGTGTGGAAAATGTGATGACGTGTAAATATAGTTTCCACAGAACCGATTAACATATAGTTAAACACGCAGGCTTTTTTTTTTTTTTTGCGTGGAAAATCATCAAATGACCTTTCCCGCTCTGGGCGGAGCGGAAGGGCGTGTCAGACTCTTACTGACTAAAACCCACCCGGGTTCCTTCAGTTGCCTGTGCGCCAGGGCCACGGTAACTCTTTCGAACAATCCGCGACCCCGGCAGAAAAATAAAAATACGCACGCCTGGCATAATAAAAAGTATTGTGAATTTGTACCTACTTAAGAAATTAGAACTTAATTTTAAGAACCAACTATCGCAGACTAATATCGCCTTTTTATTGAATTGGCACAAACAAGATAAAAGATTAAAAGTACACAAGCTTTCAAAATCAATCGAGGTTAGGTGCTAACGATATCGATTGTGATACGAGCGGCGATAAGCGATGTCAATATTGATGAGCAATTCGTCCGGAGTTCGGACACAGACGGACAAACACTCTTCGTAGTGACGTTAACAGGGCATTCACTTCGGAAGATACATTACTCTCATTGTCAGCTTTAACGTATGGTATTATTTGATGAAACCTAAGTTAGGTGTCTAATCTAATCACAAGATGAATGATTATAATTTAATTAATTTGTCGGAAGTAGGTGCCTGGTGCAAGTTTCGGAAGACGTACCCGATACTTGTTGACAGGCCTACACTATCCCCCATACCTAATAACACTGTAATTTGAAAACATTGTAAAAACCAATTATTTTAAAAAGAGTAACCGTAGACTTTTTTGCCGGATCTTCATCTCCATGGGGAACGACCAGTTAGAACCGTGGTCCTAGTTTGTGACGTTTCATAAGTGCCCATGTGTTTAAATGAAAAAATATTTTGATTTATTTATTTGTTGTGTCAGGTACTCGGAAAGCATTGGGTGGACAGGGACACCGACGTGAAAACAATTCGTTTTTTAAATATTTTTGACAACAAAGTTTCATGATAATAATAATTATGTCCAAACTTGCAACTGAAAATTCGGAAAACAGACCAGAAAACCGGGCCGGAATCTGCCGCATTTTATGAAAAAAACACAAAGAAAAATATTTGTTTCATATGCGTAATACTTTTATCTATCTAACTACGATCCGTTACAAAAATAGGGTGTTATCGACCTCTCAGTAAACGAACACTATTTACGCAACAACCGTCAATATAATTTATGTACGAGCACAGGAGGCAACAGGAGGCCCGCGCAAACAAATATTTTCAATAATGTCAACTTGGAAAAGGTCAATGTACTCTGAACCAAAAGATGTTGATCTTTTTCTTAGCGTATCAACACGCTGCGGAAAACTAAATGGACTCTGCCCAGAATTCGGCTACGTTTTTGGCGCCATCACTAGGGTCCATCAGTTCCTGTAACGTGCAAATGTCAGGACACGCAGGATACGACGTTAAGTGTCCCATCGTTTGACGAACAGTACCGTATTTGCAACCCAAAGCGGAGTCTTCTATGAATCTCCATCTGAACAGGTTTTCCTTGCTTCGGCCAATCTGGATTCACAGTCTGTTTAAAGACTTCTAGGTTAGCCAATGCCACTCTTGTCCAGGTAGGAGATCCTCAGCAGGTAGAATAAATGGTTTAGGTAAAGAAGCACTGCGTTGCCACAGCCTCAGCGTTTCTTTTGATCGTTCGCCAGTGAGTGGGACACACTTTAAAATGCTGTTTCGGCTTTTCAGATTTTGTGGCACAAGGATGTAGTTGTGCAAAGGGTGTCGTGGGTCGGAGACCCTGTTGGCTCTTTCGATGGAGCTTGTCACCGCTCTGCGAACTTCTGGTGGCTACAGTATTTGTTCCGGGGTCAGTTTTGGCAACCAGTGATGATGCGGTACGTTTCATTTAAACCAGTATCCACAAACTTTGCATGGGCAGAACGACTCCAAACTGAGCTCGCGAATTCACCAGCAGAAAAAGAAAGCGCCAGCCCAGTGATCTACATAATATCAGGCGAAGCACCCCACTTGGATGAGACTAGTCCGCGAAGAAGACTGTTGCGAGTGTGTACGTTCTGCTTGATGATCTTGTTGTTTTGCTGAATCTTAAAGACCTGTCCAGAGTGACACCAAAATATTTAGTAGAGTTATTGTGCTCGATGGACTCCCCACCCCAAACGATGTTAAGTTTGCGGCCCGCTTCTCTATTTCAGGGTTTTGGTTTTGCTCGGATTGGGCTTGGGTGAGTTAGCGAGGTTTCATCCGAGAGAAGATGGACCTAAAAACGGTGGTTTTGGAGAAGTTCTCGGAGTATTCGAATAAAGTTCTGATTACTGATCAATATCTCCACCTTCCACAACAACCGTTTGAGGTTGGCTGTATCGTAGGCAGCTGATAGGTACACGAATACAGCAATTGTGACCATTCCCAAAGGAGTTGATGTATTTTCTATAGAGTTGATAGTCGTTCCGGGTGTCAAAGCTATACCATCGGTTAGTACGTACACATGAAGAACAAAGTGTTGCAATTGTCAGTTTATAGGCAACAAAGTACTTATTTCGAGTGTCTGTCATTTGGTCTAAATAGGCTTTTATTTTTATATAGATTCTTCTATATTTTGTGAATGTGAGAACGTTGTATTACCTACCTAGACGAATTACAGAATTAGACAACATATATGATTTTAAAAAGGCTTTCCTGAAAATATTATATGAAAAAACATATTATACGGTGAACGAATACCTAACTGACATATTATAATTACCTTTTTTATTATTATTATAATTTATTATTTATTGATTTGACAATTTATACTAGAATTTATTATTATTATGTTTTATTGGAATGATTTTAATGTATCGACAATTTGAATTAGAATTTATTTGTTTGATAATTATATTATAATTTGCATGTTTGTGCCAAAATAATATTTGTACGCCAATGATGGCTAGACATAGCGTTCTTTAATATTTACAACATCTATACCTACCTATGTTCAACAAATAAAAATATTTGTATTTGTATTTGTATTTGTAGACTTAACTTGTAGACTGTAGATTTGTGGACCTTTTTAGATTTTGTTGGGTACCTGTTACTTGTTGACAGGCCTACACTGTCCTCCCATATCTATCAACACTGTAATTGGAAACATTGTAAAAGCCCCTTATTAAAAAAAAAGTAACCGTGGAGTTTCTTGCCGGCTCTTCTCCATAGGAAACAACCAATTGGAACCGTGCACCTAGCTTCTGACGTTTCATTAGTGCCCATGTTGGTTTATGAGTTTTTTTTTTTTTTTGACACTCGATGGCAAAATATCGCAAGTGTCTGACCGTGTATCTTATACAGGATGTCAGGGACATCGACGCGCACAACGTAACCATGGTTTCACTACATGATTTTGAACCCCCTGCGCTAAATTTATAAGAAATGCTGTTCCATACATTTTGACCGCGTAGATACTGAACTTTTATATGAAACAGCAGATATTTTATAATAACCGACGAAAAATTACTTCGGGTACAGTTTGCGCGTCGATGTCCCTGACAACCTGTATTATGACAGGTATGACGAACAGGCTGCAAACTTCACTAATCCTCCATAGAAAAGGGGTCTGGTGTCTGGTGGGCTACTGCCCGACGATTAATGTTGGCATGTTGTATATATACTGATCGCATGGTAAACTTTGCTTGCGCGATGCAGGATTTTGCGTGACGTCAGTGTGATGCATAATTCACATGCGGCGATGTAGATGCCGCCACATCACTACCCTCTGGAGGCCGGAAGTCAATAGTGGGCGGAGTCGTGTATCTTGCGATACTTAGCCAGTTGAGGTTCCAGTGAGTAGGAGCCGGGTGCCGCATAGTTCACGGAGAATCGGAACTGTCTGCGGTGATTCCCCAGGGAGTCGGGGTGGCGCTGCGTTGAGTTCCAGTGTGTCAGATGTGGTACAGCGCCGAGTTGAGGCTGACTGCTGGCGTCGACCAGAAGTGGTTTTAAGAGCTCTTCTTGTTGACCGGCTGAAAGTGCAGTATGCTGTGCTAAGGTTGCTAATGAGGAAGTGATGCTGATTGTTGAGACCTTATGATATCGTGGTTGGAGAAGGTGGTAAATGAAATCAGAGTATAAAGTATAACGTCTATTGAATGATGACCTTGAACAATAAGCACAGTGACGCTTCTCACTGAATCTATACAGAACACAAGTTATTGCTACGGTGCTGGGAAGACGACTGGCCGCTAAACTGTATGCGCGGGGAACAATGCATTTCGCCCCGTTAGCATTATTGTTACCTGTAATCCCTACAATGATGATATCATCAGCATAATATTATATATAAAATAAAAATTGACGAAGCACCAGCCCACGCCGCAGCTGAGCTTGTAGCTTTAAATTCCCCGAACAATAATACTAATGTTTAAAATTCGATCCAGCCTGTCCCACCTTGCTGTCCTCCCCTAGGTCCTAGGTTCGTACCCCACAGGGGGAGCCCTTAGCGTACGGTCACCTAGTAATTTTAGAAATTCCCCCCTGGCTGGAGGCTTTGAGTTCGCTTAAGGCACCCACAAGACAGTCCGGTTAAGTAGCCAAGACCTCTCAGGGTCACAACTACGAGTTCCAATTAATAATAAAAAATTATATAAAATGGTGTAGTTCAGTTGCTCTTCGACTTTCAAGACGTTGAGATCTAAGGTATGATATTAATTTATTTATTTAATTAAATATTAATATTATTTTATTAATTAAATTTATTAATATTATTTTATTAATTTAATTTATTAATATTATTTTATTAATTTAATTTATTAATATTATTCTGATTAATTTGTAGATTTATTGTTGATGATGATGTTTATTGTATATTTATATTATATTTATGTAATTAAGAATTATGTTAATATAATGTTATTATGTATAGAATCCTATTGTTTGTAATAGCAAATAAATATCGATGATTTATATTTATTTATTTATATTTACATACACCTTGTTACCTATCTACATATATACACAAATTCTAATAATATCCATATTCGGGGTCACCAGTATAGAGGTATAAGGAACAGGGTGTAAAGTTCACTCATCCACCACAGAAAAGGGAGGATCCTCCGACCAGACGGGAGTCTAGTGGCCTACTACCCGACGATTGTTTTTATTTATTTTCTTAATGGCATCTTGCAGGTCAACCTAGAAGGATGTCGGCTGCTTAACCGGGTTTGCCTGTAGATGCCTTAATAAATTAACGCCTCCAGCCAAGGCTTACAAATTAAGCATCTACACGCTAAGGGCACCCCCTGTGGGTGCGGAACTTGACTTAGGGCGTCGCTGGGGGAGGGCCGCAAGGTACAGGCTGGATCGGATTAACCCAACCATTGATGGCGAGACGTTGTATATATGCGAATCACGCGTTAAACTCTGTCTTCGCGATGAAGGATTTTACGTGATGTCAGTGTGATGCGTAGTCCACATGTGGCGATGTAGATGCCAACCACACGTATATTGTGAGTAGGTATATTATTTTTGGAAACTGAAATTGGTAGTTAATAATTGGTGGGTCGTCGATCGTTGGTGGTGGGTTGGTCGCCCCATGAGTAGTTCGGACCCGGGCGAAGTGGGGGCGGGGCCGCTAGCTAGTACCTATATTATGACTACGATCGTAAGCTAACCGTGTAAGGCTTCAGTTACAGGTATAAATTACCTTCGATTACGATAAGGAATTTCGCAAAATCATTCCAGTGTAACATAATATTCCTGTAATAAAATATCCCGTCATTAATCAAATGGGTTTATGAGCTAACTTATAAATCATGTTCACCTTCAAACGGTGCGCGGTGCGGTGCGTGGCGCGGTGCGCGGTGCGGTGAGCTAATTTAATTGTAGCCGTCTATTGTCGGCAGCACGTTGGGCGGGTTGGGCCACTGAATAATCGCGGGCTCACAATAAATCCATACTGAGGCTACACAATTGTTTACCGATTAACCCTCTAATGACTAAAACTGTGAATAATTTGTAGTAAATCAGTTGGCGTCGCGCGGCTTAGCATGATTCATGGCGAGCGCGGGGGTGGGGGCGGGTGAGCAGGGACTGAGGGCAGGGGGAGTGTGTACGATAGTTGTACATACACGTGCTAATTGCCTTGTGATTGCCGTAGAACGACGCGCGCGACCGTCACACGGGCGTGGGCAGAAGACCCACGTCACAATAAGGCTCCATTGGGCGTAACTTAACGTATATAGAGCAACAAGGCCACCAGGTGGGCGGCCCACGCTGCCGATGGTTATGTAACTCCTGTTGTCATTACTCTATGTAGTAAAGTCAAGATTTGTCTTCTACGAATAAATAATGAAAGTTTTGAACAACGCGGTGGATTAAGTCTCAAATTTTATTTTAAATCTTTCAGAACATGTTAGTCCTTCTGTTTCTACCTTCACCTTGGTCCATTTGACAACGCCCCACCGCGCCCCGGAGGACGCTCGTGCTGAAATTGCTCTCATTATTAAATTAGTAAACCATCCATTTGTCTGGCCTTTCATGTATTATGCTCATTTGGCCGCAGATAATTGTACCTAATTATGGAGACTCTAAAGCCGTGGTGATTACGTCACAGACAGGAGGTCGCGTAAGACGCCTCTGTGAATTTTATAGCGGGCTTTTTTAGAAATATTTTAAACAGAAATGGCGAATCTAATGCTTATTAACATTTCTGAGTCTGCAAAAGGAATTAATTTTCTTAGTTTTTATAGACATCTGTGTGAAAAAAAAAATTATTAAAGGGATTGACTGTGATGAAATTTGATTCACTTCCAAAATCATGTCAGATCACGTCTCCATGTAGATCAAAATGAAAAAGTTACCCCAAAAATGGGCACAAGCTTTGCTCTGCACAGCCTTCTATAAATTCGCAACCAAAAACAAGTTCTCAAATGAAATTGAGATCTCTTGCCAAACTCAAACTATCTCAGTTTCCACAGTACACACAAAAACGGCGCAACGGTAGTTAGTCGCGCGATAATGACGCAACTAGTCGCCATAACTAGCAAGTCGCACGACCCGTCGCCATATTGGCACTTTTTAGATTATCACCGACCAAGGCCGAAACGCGACAAGTTGCGGGTCGGTGCGAGTTGACTGCTGATAATATTGGTGATTTAAGGACGATTGGGAAGCAGAAAGCGACGGGGGAAGATGAAATATTTTATGGTTATTGAGGTATATTAAAGTGGGGTTTTCTGTTATTGGGTTTCAGTAGGTTGTTGAATAATCAGTTAAAATTAGGGAATGCAATCAGGATAATCCGTCATCCGAAAAAGTCTAATATCCGCATATTTTTACTAGACTTCCAAATCCAGATTGGTAAATCAGAAATTGTTCCAAAAAAAATAAACGAGTGAGTTTCTCTCGCTAGTCGGTAGATCGCGCTGTTTGCGCGTCCCATGTTTGCTTAGTCTCTCGGCTCTGGTGGGAGCGAGCGGGGCGCGGGACACGGGTCGAAGGCACATGCATTGCACGCCACGCCACTTGGGCCCTTCCGCATCCAACTCTTGTCTGCTATTTTGACCGGGTCGTCGATCCACCTGGCTGGTGGCCTGCCTACGCTCTTATAATCAGTTCTGGGTGCCCGCTCGAACACCTTACCCCGTCTACTACCCAGTCTGCAGCACATCTGGCCTGCCTATTTCCACTTCTTCCGCGCTACCGCCAGGACTATGTCGGTTAGCTTCCTTCTTCTTAGGATCTCTGTATTTCTGTTATGATAACGAAGAGAAATCCCCAACATTACCCTTTCGTTGAGTTTGGTGATTACCTGCTAAGTGAGACACCTTCTTTTGGCTCCATATACGATAGCAGGGAAGACACATTGGTCAAAAGTGCGACGCTTCAGATTCAGTGGTATGTTGCCCTTGAGCATATAGAGATATGAAGAACAGGGTGTAAAGTTCACTCACACCTCCACAGAAAAGGGAGGATCCTCCGACCAGACGTGTGTCGTGGCTGGTGGGCAACTGACCGACGTTTGATGTCGGGACGTTCTATATGTGCTAGTTGCGTGGTAAACTCTGCTTGTACGATGCAGGATTTTGAGAGACGTCAGTTTGACGCGTAGCTCGCATGTGGCGATGTAGATGCCGCTACAAGCATATCGGATAGGTTGCCACAAGCCCCATCAGCCCATTGTATTCGATGGTTCAGTTCGCGTTCCTGGCTGTTTTTGTTCAGGCTGATGGTTTCTCCAAGGTAGGCGTACTTTTCCACTTTGTTGATACGCTGGCCCTCAACATCAATGCACTGTATATTGGTGTCAGTGCACATTAACATTGTTTTCGAAGTTTTAATGTTCAAGCCCACTGAGCGACCTGCCGTACAGCTCTTCGAACATGTCTTTGAGACTTCCGACACTGTCAGCAAGCACGATGATTAATTATGTATATGACTTAGTAATGACGTGTGACTCCGGCGATACGAAAACCGAACAAAATCGAAATCGATGTCTTTCTTTATACTTTTTTTAGTTGGCGTTTTGGAAGTTTTTTTACACAAAAATAAGTAACATCATGTTGACAAACTAATATGGGTAGAGTTATTTATTTTGTGTTTATTTTCATAAAAAGTCTGTGAAATTCGAGAAATTCAGATTTCACCAAAAATCCGTTCTTAAAAATCCGGATTTAAAAACAGAACGGATTTGCATTCCCTGGATAGAATGTATCACAAGCAGTATTGGTGTAAACGTGTTTAACGCAGGTTACTAAATTCTTATTTCTGGGTCAGTTCAGAAGCATTTCTGTTTAGTGATAAAACACCAATACACAGTTAAATAGAAAAGCACCGCCAATTAAAATATAATTAAACTTGTATGGCACACTGTAAATGGAGTTAATTGAAACTATAGGGCACGTGAAAGCTCCACACACACAGTCGCTTCTTACTGCGGCTCAGTGCCACTGCGCCGGTGTCAAGTGACGCATTCAATACGCCTCCTTTACCTTTTGCTAATTAAAGTGGATCCGTGTGTGTCGCACAAAGCCAAGGCACACCCGGCAGCGGACGGCACAACGGCAATTAATTGATTGGAGCGCTGGCAGTTGTTTGTCCGAGCCTTCGTTCCGCTACACGTCGTAATTACCATAATAGAGAGTAGTACGGCTAATGTTGTTCACCGATGCGCTCTGAGTTTGGTTAGTGAGGCCGCGCACTGGCGGCGCTACAAGCTACACGCACCCTACATTTATGTCGTCACGATTGTGATGATATTGTGATCGTGTACACGCACATCGGACGCACAGTTGTGGTGCAGCTTCCAGAATGTCGACATCACCGTCCGATGATACCAACTTTTCATGATAAATGAAAAAAAAAATGGGATAAGGTTCACCCGTTTTATCAAGATACTACAATTTACGATGGTTTCTAAATTTCACAAGAGTTACACGGTTCGACGAAGAAAAGTTTCATTTATATCATCGAATGTCTCAAAACATACATGGTTTTAAATCATATACATCCTACTAATATTATAAATGTGAACGTTTGTGAGGATGGATGGATGGATGTTTGTTATCTTTTACGCAAAAAAGACTGAACGGATTTGGATGAAATTTGGCACACAGCTGACCATGACCTGGGTAAGAAGACAGGCTACTTTTCATCCCGGATCGTAGAAGAAATCGCAAGCAACAGCTAGTATTATAAATGCAAATGTAACTCTGTCTGTATGTTACCTTTTCACGCCTAAAGCAGTGAACAGATTTCGATAAAATTTAGCAAGAAGATAGATGGCATCCTGGGCAAGAACATAGGCTACTTTTTGTCCCGGCAGCACGTTCCTGTGGGATAAATTTCAAGATCTACACGGGCGAAGCCACGGGCAGAAGCTGTTATTTATGTAGGGGGATTCATCGGAACTACTAATGGGAAAATTCTTTCACCAATGGGAAGCTGCAGTATTGCCGAGTGTCATAGGATATACTTTATATTAAAAAAAGAAATTTCACGCGGACGAAGTCGCGGGCAGAGGCTAGTGGTTTTATAACATAGGGTTTTTTCAACCTCTGCAATAAACTTAACGTAAAATTCATGAATGTCTTTCAGGTTTGCAAATCACTACGCCGCAAAATACGAACGTATTCGATCTTGAATTCGTGTAGCACGACCAACGTCTCGCCACAAACTGCACCCGTTACAAATGTGTCCTTGGTGTCCATGCTTGCGCGCAGATAATATACTGGGGAAAAAATGTGTCGCGTTTCAAATGTGGCGCCACATTTGTCGTAATACAAGTGTATGTCTGGTATGCGGCCTGCCTTAGACGAGCGTCGATTGCACGTACCTACGTACGTACGTATGAGACAATATAGAAACTAAATAAAAACGGGCAGTCCAGTTGGCGTCCCTGAGAATACCTACAATGTAACTGTCACCATAGATATTGCCATGAAATATTGATGATAACGAGAATGCCAATAATACCAAAATACTTCCATTAATTAAAATGAAGTCTCACAGGACCTGAGATCCTATAAATAAGAACTTTAATACTATATTATACAGAAATAATGACTATAAGAAACAGTTCACTGACTCCTTGCCTATAACTCTCTAAGTCCTCATTTTATACTTGAGTTAATTTTGTTCAGGCATCGACCTTGAAGTGTCGAGTGAAGTACGTCGGATCCAATCTCGTGGTGGCGGCGAATAGATCATAAGAACATTTGGCGTATATTAGCAGCACATTCGAGAATGAACTTTATACCTAGACCGAGACTGCACGAGAATCTCAAGTAATAACATAACAAATCTTTAACGTACTCTTATTAGTTTTAGAGGGGAATAAATCAGTTCTATGTGAACTAATTCACTGGAATTTGGTTAAAATTAGCTTTTGTAAGTTAGTTCAAAATTATTATTTTAGTTAAAATTTTTCAATCTACGTACATGTCGTACATAGGTATACATTATTATATCAGTATATGAAAATAGTAGATAAACTCAGTATCATCTAAGCTATACTCATTTATTTTAGTGTGTATATGTACATGCTGTAAGTAAACCCCTTTCGCATCATTATCACAATGTTTCTTCAACTATCCGGCAGATTGCATCCTTATATCCATTACAGATGACACACAGATGAAACAGCGAGTTCAACTGACGATTGACATTGTGTACACCGAACCTACTATAACGGGATTCCTAACGCCCATTGTTGACCCTGACACAGCGCGTAGCCGTGGCGTAGCATGGCGTAGCGCGTAGCACCGACCCGCCACGAAGCGTAGTCATAGCGCAACGTGTACATTGCATTATATCCGCTACAAAGCCTTGATAAAATAAGTTAGGCGGATTACACTAGTGACTTTTAAATTGAGTTTAAAAAAATCATAAACCATGTAAATATTGCGAAAATTTAATATTATCACATTTATATTGTTGTGCCATTATTTCTACTATACAAATACTTTGCCATATATTACAAATGCTCAACAATTTTGTAACTTTGCCATAATATTTTGTAAGTGCCTAACTAAAGTTATAAATGAGTTGTTCTACGTCGCGGACGTCGCTGTAGTTTATTTAGTGTCAACAATAGAGCTCGCATCCATATCAACTGAAACAAAGTTGCGAACGTTACTCATGTTCTATTAGCATGGTAATGTGCTTCGAATAGGCTTTTATTTTTTTATAGATTCGTCTATATTTTGTGAATGTGAGCACTTTGTAGGCCTAACTTGTAGACTGTAGATTTGTGGACCTTTTTATATTTTGTTGAGTAACTGTTACTTGTTGACAGGCCTACACTGTCCTCCCATATCTATCAACACTGTAACTAGAAACATTGTAAAAGCCCCTTATTTTTAAAAGAGTAACCGTGGAGTGAGTGGAGAACCGTGCACTTAGCTTCTGACGTTTCATAAGTGGCCATGTTTTTGATTTTGAATTAATTATATCGCTGTTACTACATTGTAATAACGCGAACAAAGACTTTCAGCGTTTTCGGAAGAACACGAATAACATGAATGTGAGACCGGGTCTCCCGGTGAGCGTCGGTGGGTTTACTGACCGTAAGAATATTGCGGATGGTTTTAGGGACCACTTTTCTGTACGGTCACTCTTGGGCTCGGCGTCTCGTGGAGTAAACGGGGCTGAGACCATTGAGACTGAGCGGAACGCGAAAATACCTGCCAAGAGCGTGGCTTCAATTATTTCGAGGATGCAGCGTGGGAAGTTGCCAGGTCACGATAGTCTCAGTGTCGAACATTTTAAACATGCGGGAGTCCATCTACCTAGAGTTTTGTCACTGTTTTTCACTTTGTGCCTTGGTCATTCCTATTTACCGGAACCACTTATGCGGACGATTGTGGTCCCTATAGTTAAAAACAAAACTGGTGACACATCCGAAATGAACAACTATCGACCCATCTCACTAGCTACCACCATGGCTAAGGTGCTTGACGGTCTGATGAAGGGCTGCCTCTCAGAACATGTTAAATTGCACGACGCCCAGTTCGGATTCAAGGCGGGCGTGTCCACCCAGAGTGCTATTCTCGGCCTGAAGCACACCGTCAAGTACTACACCATGAGGAGGACGCCGGTATACGCGTGTTTCCTTGACCTGTCGAAAGCTTTCGAACTTGTCTCCTATGATATGCTATGGGACAAGTTGAGGGGCACGGGTGTGCCGGTGGAGTACACAGCGCTTCTCCGGTACTGGAATGCTCACCAGACAAATCGGGTGAGATGGGTCGGTACTCTGTCGGATGAGTATCGAATGGAATGCGGTGTAAGGCAGGGGGTTAAGCTCCCCCCTGTTATTTAATTTATATGTAAATGAGCTCATCGAGTGACTGAGCAGCACACATGTCGGCTGTCATATAGACGGTATATGTGTCAATAACATAAGTTACGCGGACGACATGGTGTTGCTCAGTCCCTCGATCAGTGGACTGAGGAAGCTTCTCACGATCTGCGAGACGTATGCGGAGGTGCACGGCCTTAAATACAGTTAAAAAAAAAGTGAGGTGTTAGTGTTTACGGCACCTAAACAACAGCCCGTCGTGTACCTCCAGTATATCTCAACGGCGTTGAACTGAATGTGGTAACTCAATTTAAATACTTGGGTCATGTTGTCGTCACCAGTGACCTCCGTGATGATGAGGACATAGAACGCGAGTGCAGGGCGTTGGCGGTGAGGAGCAATATGCTTGCCCGTAGGTTTGCTCGCTGCACGGCAGACGTCAACGTCAGTTTATTTAAAGCGTTCTGTCAGTCCTTCTACACGAGCGGTCTATGGGTGTCATATACGAGCCGAGCCTACAACGTCCTGCGCGTGCAATACGACAATGTCTTCAGGATGCTGTTGCGGTTGCCGCGACGTTGCAGTGCGTCGGGAATGTTTGCTGAAGCGCGTACGGATGGCTTTCACGCCATCATGCGTAAGAAAGCGGCTTCCCTACTGCAACGTTTGCGTAGCACTCGGAACGGCATCCTGAAAATGATTGTTAGCAGAGTGGACTGCCCCATCCAAAGGCACTGGGTAGAATTAGGTATAGGTTTATGTTAAATAGAATTAAGTACTAACAACAATAACATAGCATGTAAGCACAGTTTGTTTTAACCACTAACTACGTATGGACTGCTTAGGTCTGAAATAAAGATATTTTATTTATTGTAATACTTATACATGTAGTACTAGTGTTTGTTATATTACAAAGTAATCAATGGCAAGTGGGGGACCTAACAAACATATTTACCCCTTAAAAGATAAAATAACTCGTCAGTCTGTTATCTTTTCACAGGTAGACCACGACCTGGTATACGTTATAGGAAACTTTTTATCCCAATAGATCGTTCCCGAGGGATAATATCCGACCTCCACGCGGGCGAAGCCACGTGTAAAAGTTAGTAGGTAATATGATGTTACTGTATATTTAGAAGCCCGTGTATGTGTAAATATTTACTACCAAACTTTTTACCTCTTTCAATATTCCACACCAGGAAGAAACGGAAAAATCCTAAGGTTACGGAAACTTCAAGCAATAAGACACACCTTTCACGACGCATCCATTCCCTCGTACTGTGACCTCGTGTCGCTGTTCGCAGCTTTTCTAACAGATCACGCTCCTCCGGAAATAAACCTGTCAATGTTGATGCCGATCCTACAGGCTACACCCCCCGGGCTGTGACGTCACAGGGACCGTTACGCCCGGCGGTAAATCAAGCCGTCAGTAATGCTTGCTCACTTGTAAATCGTCGCGATGATAATACGACGAATAGTTGGCGATTCTGTTGAAATATAACTAAAGTGGAGTACTGCGATAGTAAAAAAAAATACAGGTGAAGGCATTGATTGACTGAATGAGCAGTTTTGTCGTTATGACCCAAAAACATTTTCAGCTGAATATAGACCTCCCAATGAACATTACTTTTCGTGGTGATAGCCAAATTCACTGATCTCGGCAACACTTTGGTGATGGCAGTATTCATTAAATTACATCTACCCTACGGATAGAGAGATTGCATTTACAGCCCAAAAAAATGCCTTAGATCCATATTTAAATTAAAAATTACTGATAGCTGCATGCCGTTTCTCATAAGCTACAACATCTTGACTTTACCATCAATTTATATTTTTGAAATCGTGATATTTGTTAATAAAAATCCTAATCTATTAGGTTGGGGAAAAAGTCTTTTCGCATTATCCGCTGGGACGCTTTTGGTATGAAAAGAATACCAGACTTTTCTAACACTAAATTGTACTCACGCGCTTAGGTATTCCCACTACATTGTACACGTCATATGACGCGTCGGCTCGCGCGTCGAGTGTTTGTAAACAAACCCGATAAGCGGCGTCATTTCTTGGTATTCTGCGACCGTTGTATTTTTTTATGAATGCTAGTGAGTAGGGCTATATTAAAGTGTGCGTTGTATTTGAATATACGATGTTTCCGTTTGTAGACAACTGTTTAAGATGAACAAAGACACTTTTTTTACAGATTCCAACAAGATTTTTTCTAATAAGAAAAACAGGGGTTGTCCTATATGTTTTATGACATGTCATAGACTAATTCCTTCTAGGGTTGTCATATCTCAAACGGTTCGGAAACAGATAACGTATGAAACTAAATCTATGGAATTGGAAAGTACTGCTTAATAGTAGTGATACAAGGATAAACAAGGATGAAAATAAAACCAAAAAAAATTGGTATGACTTTCACACCATGGGCGCAAAACTCTGAACACGTTTTGGTAGGAAATTCATACAATGGGCGCATTGCGGTGACCTCACAAACTGATCAAAAGCGTCCCAGCGGCTATAGTATGTATGAACTTGTAATAAAATCTCTCTGGCTCTGGTATTTGTATCTGGCTGGTTTTGGTATCATTGAAAGTTTAAATTTTGAAGAACATAATTCCAAATTCAAATTAGGAAAATGTGTGATTTTCATTTGTTTTTCGTACTGTCAAGATGAGTGAATCTAATGAAGAAATTCGATACATTTTAAAATTTTACTACAAAAAAGGTAAAAATGCAACGCAAGCCGCGAAAAAAATTTACGATGTTTATGGACCTAGTGCAGTGTCTGTGAGAGTAGCACAAATTTGGTTTACGCGTTTTCAATCCGAAAATTTTGATGTCAAAGATGCACGTCGCTCTGGTCGCCCTATTACGGATAAAATGGATGCCATTTTTGAAAAAGTGGAGCAAGGTCGGCGAACTGGGAATTGACCACAAAACAGTTTTGGCACATTTGAAAAAACTGGGTACACAAAAAAACTCGATATTTGGGCACCTCACGAGCTCACTGAAAGAAACCTAATGAACCGTGTACTCATTTGTGATTCTTTATTACGACGTAATTAAACCGAACCATTTTTGAAGAAGCTGATACCTGGTGATGAAAAGTGGATCACGTACGACAAGAACGTGCGAAAAAGGTCGTGGTTAAAGGCCGGTCAGGCTTCACAGACTGTGGCGAAACCCGGGTTAACTCGCAACAGGGTGATGCTGTGTGTGTGGTGGGATTGGAAGGGCATTATTCATTATGAGCTGTTACCACCAGGCAGGACCATCGATTCTGAACTCTACTGCGAACAACTGATGAGATTAAAGCAAGAAGTTGAGAGAAAGCGGCCGGAATTAATCAACAAAAGGGGTGTGGTTTTTCATCATGATAACGCTAGACCTTACACATCTTTAGCCACTCAGCAAAAATTAAGAGAGTTTGGCTGGGAGGTGTTAATGCATCCGCCGTATAGTCCTGACCTTGCACCTTCAGATTTCCACCTGTTTCGGTCTCTTCGGAATTCTTTAGGCAGTGTCAGGTTAACATCACGAGAGGACTGCCAAAACCACTTGTCGCGGTATTTTGATCAGAAGTCCCAAAATTTCTATAGCAATGCGATCATGTCCCTACCTACAAGATGGCAAAAAGTTGTCGAACAAAATGGTACCTACATACTTTAGTTTAATGTAAATAAACTATATTAAAAAATGTTTTGAATTTTCTTAAAAAATGCGAAGAAATTTTTTCCCCAACCTATTATTTTCCCGCATGGCAGACCTGTTTCCTAGAAATAGACGTGATAACAGTCAACTCTGTCAACATAGGTCTCGGACTGCACTTATGCGCAAGAGTTTTTTTTGAAAAAGCTGGGCGTAGAAAGATTTAAAAGAAAAGTGAAATCTTTTTTAGCTAATAAAGTATATTATGATGTTTTCGTATATGAATTTTTAATGGTATCATTTTAAATTGACATGCTCTTTTATAAATTAATTTAATCTGAACGGTATGTAATGTAATAATGATTTTGGTAATGATTTTTGGACCTACGTTGACATTAGATTATATTTTTATATTAAATAATTGAATATTTGACAATTTTGTATGTTACTCCTATCTATTTCTATAATATATGAATTAATTATGTAATCAATCAATTTTATTTTATTTATTTGTTTATGTCAGCATTGTCAAGGTTAATGAATGTAGTTATTATTATTTTTTTAATTCTAAACTTATATTAATATTTGCACACCATGACAGTATGGTAAACATGTTAGCACAACTCCATGTACTGTAACACCTTGCATGCATTGTTTCTTTATAATTGTATGTACACACATGTTTGAGCAAATAAAGTAATCTGAATCTGAATCTTGCGACCCGTCCCTGTTCCCACGGTTTTTACGACTTGATACAACATTGATGTTTTTTTGTTAAATATAAATTTAATATTAATGTATTCTACACATAAACCTTCCGGAATCAATTCTCCAAACGCTGGTGAAAACCGCATCAAAATCCGTTTCGTAGTTTATAAGAATAATGCGGCGCACAGACAGACACCAAAAGTTTATAAGAATAATGCGGCGCACAGACAGACACCAAAAGTTTATAAGAATAATGCGGCGCACAGACAGACACCAAAAGTTTATAAGAATAATGCGGCGCACAGACAGACACCAAAAGTTTATAAGAATAATGCGGCGCACAGACAGACACCAAAAGTTTATAAGAATAATGCGGCGCACAGACAGACACCAAAAGTGACTTCGTTTTATACTATTTATAGGATTAGTATTTATTCACTTATCAATCCGTGAGTAGATTTCGCTTAAAAGCTCATGCATCAGAGCTGCAGATACAATGTGGCAAGAGCCCAAGTCGTTATAGTTGGCCGGTCTTAAGCACTGACCTAATACCCTACTTATGTACGTAATACGCTCTGACTAGATAAGCTGATATATCTGCCGTTCCCACCTCTTTTATTAAAAACAGGTCAATCAAAATCAATGATGTACAGATTTCTTAATTATTTGAAAGGTGTTTACATCAAAATTAAATCTTTTATGTATACTAATAGAAGCAAAGCGCCAAAGATCTTCAATTTTGGTTTCACTGACATGAAAATAGAATGATACTTTAAAATCCCGGAATCGGACAAGGATCACACGCTCTACGATAACTTGGTAAACAGAGAAGATAAAGAAACCCTATGATCTATACTTAGTTGTATGTAGATATAGAGGAGCGGGCGGTACTCATTACGTTCAAACTTAGCTCGCATATTCGGCCAGATTAAGAGATTAAGCAACTTTATGGAATCGCTTCCCTCGCTATTGGACGATTGAATTTTTTGTACAGTTTAAGTACCTTTAGGCAATTATGCACACGTTGACTTTAGAGGATCATTCGCTATCTCGAATATACTCGTATTATAGTGGAGATAAAAGAAATAAAATTGTTTTTATTAGCTCTTCGACTGGCGTATATTAGCTGAGAGTTTACGCAGTAAATATTATTCGATATTTTGGGCAGCGGTGAAGACTGTGTCATATTTATACAGGGTGGCAAGGACATGACGCACAACCTGTTACGATGGATTCAGTACATAATTTTGAACCCCGGCGTAGAAATTTTTCGTCGGTTATAAAAAGAAAAAAATTGCTCTACCATACATTTTGACCGGGTATGTATTTCACATTTCTATTAAACACCATTTTTTTTTGATAACTGTTTAAAATTTGATACGCTCGAGGGTCTCGAACCATGAGCTGAAGTCATGGCTTCAGTTTGCGCGTCATGTCCCCGCTACCCTGAATACATAATTGAAACTAGGTGTGGTCAGATCAGCGCAAGACTGGTCGATATACGATGTGCGGGGAAGCTATGACGATCAGTAGACGTCTTCCTAATGATGACGCTGATCTATCTATCACCTCTCTCGGGACCCGCTGGTGAACTCTCTTCATCATTGAGTCACCCGAATAATAAGCCTCTTGTTAGTTACAATAAAAACAGTTAGTTATTATCAGTTTATTACCGGGCGTTTTATTATACAAATGTTTACAACCAACGGAGCCCGCTGCAATGAACTATAACTACACATAATTATTCGGTAACTAATGGTTTTGTATCAATTCGCGGAAGTTCTAAATAGCGCGCTATTCCAGTTTAATCAGCAAATGGTCGGATATTTCTATTGCACTGTAAATACCGGTATATTTGTCGAGTCAGCGATCGGACAAACTGAAATTTGAGGTATGTGTAAATAGCTACACACTCTGATACAGGTTCGTTCAAATGAAACCGATAAAAAAGTTTAATGTATTTAACCTACAAAATTCAAAATAATGTATCTCGTAAAACCCATTAATTCTTAATACCAAGAACTTGCTAATATCATTTTCCGCTTCATCCTGGTTGTCACCCGGTCCGGTCGCTACTGATCCCACTTTCAATTACACGCGTGTAAAAGTTAGCCGCTCACTAATTAATGTTCTTGATTAAAACTTAGTACTGTCGGGCATTGTCGGGCATTGTCGGGCACTGTCGGACACGGGTCCCTGCGTTATTGCAGGACACGTCTTATAAACTGGCGACTAAATACACTCTCACAAGAACTTGAGGGATAAGGCGACACTAGCGAAGGATACTCCTTTAGTTTGTGTTGCTGCACCTAGGCTAATGTGGACGCTGCGTTAATGCGTTTATCAGAGAAAGAAAGCAAACCAAACAAACTAGACTGCCTAATAATGCGGTACTGGATCAGGACCAGGCTGCACGTTGAGCATTCCGGATCCAAACCTAAATTTAGACTAAGATGAATCATAATTATAGTGAAGTTTAATATTTTTGTTATTGTAATGTTTATCTAATTGAAGTCTTTTAATTATTTCTTAATGTATCTAATATTTTTAATTTCACATGTATGCTTATGGACTGATTTTGAAATAAATTAATGTATTATTATTATAAACCAGTTGGCTTAACTTACGATATGACGAATTGAAAACAGATATACAATTACAGCATCCACGTTTTCAATTAATCTCTTTGTGGCGTTTCAATTTATTTTATAAGTGATAAGCTGACCCGACAGACGTTGTCTTGTCTTAACTATGAATGTCATATATCGTTTAGTTTTAGTATCAACCGATCCATCTGTGTTAGACGATATTTGCAGCGCGCATTCTGTCAATCGCTGACAGTTATTTCAAACAACTGACAGTTATGTAAAATTAATACTGGCGTTAAGTTTTCATAAAATTTGTAACGTTCCGATCAACTTCCTTATTTTTTTATTTCATAGGATCCTTCTCCTGACAATATGGAACACAACAAAAAAAAAATTGTGAAATCGGTCCAGCCATTCACGCGTGATGGCGTGACCAAGGGAAATTGGGATTCATTTTTATATAAATATAGATTCTTCTATAGTAGTTATTCCGCATCCAGTACAGGTAGCTGCATCTGCAATGCTACTGTACCTACAGCTGCACGGGTCTACTAAAATATACGTATAGAGATGAGTCCTATTTTAGGGGAACAGTGACGTCATGTTCAACAACGGCAGCATTCAGCAGGCTCACCAGCAAGGCGCGAGGTGTGAGGCGGTGTGAGGCTTCAAAGAGCCGCGCATTAAACTCGTGCGAAGTCGAACAACTTAGATTACTTACCTTCCTCCCTCTGCCCCCTCAGACTCTCCACGACCGGAAGTATGTCCTCCAACTTGCGACTAGCTATGTGGACTGACGTGATGCTGCTTGGGGATCAAATGCAACTCTCTATCGAAGAGTTAACGCTGTTGATAGTAAGCGCTCTATGAATAACATTTCTTATTATACTAGCCAGAATTTTTGCAAAGAAATTGTTTTGCCAACTCCTGAGAAACTCGCCCACTACAGTGTGTGGCCAGTTACAAACTACAAGTTCAGTTAATAACATAACATGACTGCTAACTTGCAACACTGCTGTCTCCCAACTTTTCTGCAGTAATGGCTAATTCGTGATAATTACAATTTTAGTTAACAAGTGCTGTTGTTGTTCACGGTGATTCTACACGGAAGGTTGATATTATAATGTGAAACAATACTCTGGAGCATGAAATTAGGTGGGCGATTTAAAAGTTTACTAACACTCACGAGTTGCACCATACAATACCTATGTGTCAGTGTCTTCACAAAACCTCGAAGCTCTGACACAGAGTTCTGTGTTCAGTTATCTTGTTAACAAAATCAATAGTTCAGACACACTGTCGATAAGCCTTGCTGGACGCTAACTAGATACGGTTTCGCTTTTAAAGGAATGTTCCTGTATCTGCATATAAGTAGTGATGTGTCACAGCATAGTTCTGCGAAATGCCCCGGAACTGCGGATCCAACGCGATTGCCTCTTACAATACACCCGCGCGGCAAATCCGATGCGCTTGATATGTTGCGCCGCGATGTTCTTGCAGTGCGACTGATCGCTTTAGCATTATAATTATGTTGGTAGCGTTCTGATAAACTGAAACGAGGATTGTTACTTATGTATTTAATAAGTTCGATCACATGGCTCCAGTTAGGTAAGCACTTATAAACAACGTCATTTAGATAAATCTTTTAGCTCCAAAAGATTTAAAAAACTGAAGGAGTATCGATGACCCTAATTAGTCCACTAATAATTATTATAGGTACCTACAGGGTTAGTTTTCAAAGACCTGCGAAATTTCAAATTTCGAATATCTTAATTAAATCTTTATTGTGTTATAAACATTGCAATCAAATAATAATAAAAATAAATGAAAATATTCAATTGAAAATGTCCGATAACTTTCCTATCTTAGGAACACGCTACAAGGATAATGACCTCTCTCAGCGGGTACGCGGCGCGGCGCATGTTGAGTAAGTACTACTAATCTAGTACATAAATTAAAAACAATACTTAATAAAATTAATCATAAACCAACTATGAAAAAAAAATTAAAAACAAAATTTTTGATTCTGAATCATCTCTGAAAATTTGGCAGGTCTTTGAAAACTAACCCTGTATACTGTAGAATACAGATACACAACACAAATGTACCGTTGATATGAAAAGAAGAAGACTACAGATAATAGAATACTAACAATTTGGGATTCTGTGTGACCTACTTTCCTTTGTGCAATATCATACATGCAGCTGGGGCTTTGTGTGTATGTAAATGAGAAGAAAAAACATGTGTCAATCTAATTCTCAGTACTACAAGAAAAGTAATAACAGTGCCGAAGTACCGACGTGAGAGCAGGACAGCTTACAAGCGTCCATACAAAGTAATGAGGATGGCTTCCTAAGCAGGCGGCCGGTAACGCACTAGCTGAGTCAATCTAAGTCGAACTGTCCCGGCATTACAGCGCTCGTACAAACGTATCGCGATGTCCTGAACACCGAGCGCCGAGCGCGACACCGACGCCGACCAACGCCAACGCCGACAGCCGAAGGCCGAGGTTGGCTGCGAGCCAGCCAAATGCTGCCAACTCAACTTTTTACCTCGCCGATTAGTTACTCTAAGTGTTACACAAAAACGACTCAACTTGCTAACTTGGGCGCTTTCTTTTTGCGTGACATTTGTGACGTCATTTATTGTGCACACATTACACTTACAAACTTTACACACATACTTTGTGCTGCGAGGAAGCTAGTTGTCCAACTGACTTGGATGCTGGCCGCTGGGTTTAAAACTCAACATGAGAATTAAGCTCACAAAAAGCTTGTTTATAGTTAGGATATCCGCGCCGAGAGTATTGTGCGCTGCAAACGCTGCGATATATTTGCATGACGTCATCATTTATGTGCGTTTACAGTTTATGCCATTGTGGTAGTTGTCATTGAGAGTTTTTGAGAATATATCATAATAAATATTGTAGGTAGTTATTCGTTTTGAGGTTTCGAATAATAAAGTTTAACGTTATTTTCTGGTTTGTTTCCTCTTCATATTCTCTATCAAGTATGAAGGAAAATCCAAAATATGGACACAAAAAAGATGCTTCAACGTTCACCTTTTGTACAGAATATAAAGTACCAAGCGTTTTAGTTAACTACGAGGACAGAAAGTGTAATCAGTTTGAAAGTGACAACAAATTCTGGCAGAACATCAGTGAAGCTGTAACAGACAGATAATTACCGATAGTATTATTACAATAAGTATCGCCGAGCACCTGCAGTTAGTGTGGCTGACAGACACTATCAGTCGCGGCGGGGTGCGGCGAGCCGTGTGCGGTGGTGCCGAGCAGTGCCAAGTAGTGCCGAGTACTGCTCATAGCCACATAGTGACACACGGCGGTTAGTTAGTGTCCGGTGATTTTATGAAAAATGTAATCCCTGTTTTCATAGGTTACTTTTTCGAACGTCTCATAAAATACATTTATAGTTGCTACTGAAAATTGTAGCTAGTTGTACTTAGCTGTCAGTCACGTATGAAACTTGAAAAGGAGATAAATGATAAATGATTTTATTTCTGTAAGTAGGCTTGTACAAACACTTTTACACGTCAATCATATTTTTTAAACGGACCCATTTTTGCAAACAAGAACCAACCCACAGCAGGTTGGTTTCGAGAAAACGAGACTGTAGTAAACAGAGTGTGCAAAATGCATACATAGTATATTAACGAATGAATACTTGTTAACCTTATGTGAGATACTGTAGCATAACTAGGAATATCAGATTTATAAATTTTATAAAGTTATATTATAAAGTAAATCGTTAAGAACCGGTTGGTTCTTTCTTGCAAAAACATATTTTGTTGCTTAGTTCCTTCTTGAAAAATTGACGTAAGATTTCATTGTTGTGATATTTCTAAAAATAAAAGTAGTTATTTATAATTAAGACACCTTTTAAAGCCATTTATTAGAATTTTCTTACATTAAGCACAAAAAAACTTTGCTTGCTCCTCAAACTTTTTGGTTCTATTTAGTTATAAAAATATTGTAAATTTTTATGCTAGATGGAAACAAGCAACATTGGTTCTGGTTTGCGTTATTAAAATGCTTAAGTTGTAAAGGTACCAAGGCTCACGGGTCAGTTTAACAATTATTTTTAATACATTTTTAGGGGAACGTGCGTATACTTCTTTACAGTTTTTTTTTAAGCTGACCAACGTCGGTTGGTTCCGCAAGTGACTGTGTTGTATCTGTGATGTTTGTTGGTTAAAAGGAACCATTTTTGTTGGAAAGATAGAATGCGTGATTTGAGCGCCATCTATATATTAAACCTAATTTCACTCAAACTGTGGGTTGGTTCTGGTTTGCGAAAATGGGTCCTTAACTAGATGAGGTCAGCGTTTCCTATCTGATTACTCTGAGAAGAAAGGCCAAAATAAACTCAGAGGTCACAGTCTCTTTTAAAGTCCATAATCTTGGTCAGATCATGTGAAGACTATGTAAATTGGTATCTGATTTTTTGTGGAAAGAACCACACAGATTGAATGGACCTGTCCAGTCAGTGCACGCATTTGTAAGTAATTTGTCATTTGTCAGATAAGTAATTTGGGTAGAACAGACACAGACACGGTTAGTTCTATGGATACAGGATTAAGGAATCGCTTCAGGTCACTATCAAGAAGTAAACACACGGAAGATACGAGCCATTCGTTCTAACAAGAGGTTTGAAACAATCTAGAGTGTTCATTCGGTGACGTAGACACGTACGCGTATGTAGCCGTATGTACTGACAACTTTATTGCTGTGCAAACGACGCTGTAGTTCATCGATGAGCGGCACGGCACTCTGCGGCACGGGACGGCACTCTGCGGCGCAGGACGGCACGATGCTAAGCGCTGTGCCCACTAGGCACCCGCTCAACATAATACACAGGGAGACAGTCACACTACTCACGCAACTTTACTTGTAACTCTATCGAGATATTTTCAACCTTATGAACTTCTGAAAAGGTTGATAGTAAGTGCATTTACAAAGTTGTGAACTGTTAGTCCGTGAGCACGGACTAACTGCTTAATTATACGGCCGCGGTCCCCGGGGTTATGTTTTTATTTTGGGGCTAAAGCATTATAAATTCCTTAGAATATTCTCTTAATGCCGGCTTTATCTGAGCGAGCGCCATTACTCTCCCACGCCGGCTACACGTCGCCGCGACTGATTAACACACAAATGTACGTCACAATAGATAAACTAAGTTATTGGGCCAGTAGTTTGTACCGTTTGTTATTTTGTGTGTCGTTTGAAATAATAAATGTTTTCTATGTGGCTGCGTGGAATAAATATCGGGAAAAATGAATTGACTTTTATAGATTTTGACAACGCTCTGTTTTTTTATGAGCTAGCTGTATTTTGTAAAAAAGAATAGTAATTTATTCAACTGATTTTTTTTCACAAAGACATAAAAACATGTAACATTCTGGTGTTGATCGGTGCAGAGTGTGCAGTGTCATTAGGTTCGTCTGTAACTGCGGTGGCGCGTCGCCGATTTCCATTCGAACGGCATTACGTTGAATGCGCTGCGATCTGCATTTCCTTAGCTAGTTAAGTCAGGACCAAAGTGGATGAAGCTCTATAAATCATGTAGGTAAATGCGAGGTTTTTCCCAACACCCGCGTTGCCTGGCAACCGTCCAACTGCATACTATAGGAAACTTTACGTTTCTCTTCGATTCGATATTATTTTCCTATTCGTTTTAATAGTGTTCTTTAGTTGGCGTTACACGTTTTATGTTATAAGAATGGGTACACAAACGGACACGGTCCGCGTTAGTCCATAGGAATTATGATAGATGGCGTTACTTATCACGATTTTCATCGCGAGGGTTTTTAGCGTTAGTATCTTTATATTTCTTACGACATTCATCGCGCTCATAATCCCTGAGGGATTACAAACATGAGGTAGCGAGCAGTTATTGCTTCTAACTGAGCGCTCTGTACCTTCCATTCACTACACACACGCTGTATGGAGGCGGTGGAAGCTACCGTTTGTTCGGATAGCGCGCTTTGCTCCTATAATCCGCAATACCTGCGTCTTTCACACGGACTCATTTTGGTCTTAAGTGTAGAAGGACCGCGGACATACTATAAACGAGCAGAAAGGACCACTCCACATGTGTACCTAGTGTCATGCAATAGTTTAATGGAACGGCCAAGCCATACATTTTGACCAAGATGTAAGGTTTGTAGAGTTAGGGGCTTTTAACAGTGAAAGCGCTATGTAAGTCTTGGCAACTTACTTTACATGTATAAAATGTTTTTGGTAGGTTTCTTTTTCACCGGAATACTTAAACAGTTTAGACTTTTTATCTGTGAAACTCCTTGTTGTTGGTATTAACAAATCTTCTGCTGTTTTATGTTTTGTAATTTAGTTTACTAACTAGTGAACCTTTAAAATCCTTTTTCCCGTTTCAATATTGTTACTAAAATTGAACATGTTTTTTATCATTTTTGTATGGTGGAAAATTTAAATCCTGTAAACGGTTATTAACCATCTTTTGTGTTGTAATTTGATTTAGAGGGCTCTTAATTTTCATTCCAGGTGTGCCGCACCTTCCAATTAAAAATAGTTTCGTCGTTTATCTAATTGATAAACAACGCTAACATAAGATCTGTATTTCTTTACCCATGTTAACAAATAAATAAGCTATGCAGAAAAAATAATATATTACCTACTATTTAGCAACGTCTTAACCTGCTCATTGTCTTATATCGGTAAGGTCAAGGCTGCGTGTCGATACTCAATGCATGAGTTAATAGACAGGTGGCGAGCTCGACGCGGCTTAGCGGACTGTCCAACAGATTAGCATACAATCAGTTTGCGGAGCAGTGTTACACGTCGCTTCAGCGGGACGTGTGCAACTGCGTGGCGTGGGCGGGGTGGCTGCGTGGCGGCTGCGTTGACCGTGTGTTTGTCCATCCAGTGAGTAACGCGTCTGCGACGTGTCGGTCCGCGTGTTGGTGGATGCGATTGAGGCAACCTCTGCTTGTGCACTATAAATGATGTTATTGCAGATTTGGATTCCAAGATTTACACGTGTGACCAGCTGTATGCTGCGTTACACACCACACATTGTGGCGCTTCTGATAGTTCATTGCTAGAGTCAAGAATGTTTAATAGACGGTGTGCCTGCCAAATGATGAGAACACAAATCTACGTTGGACTTTCTAAAGAAGGATGGCGAGATTGGACCCACGTTATTTAAAAATTAACAGAGCGTCGTTCACGGACTAGTTTATATTAATTATAATAACAAGTTTATAAGAGTTCTATTAATAAAATTTGAGGCACTAGGAGATGGGAATTAAAAGTTATTAATGATTTTAATTTATTAAAAAATAAGTCATGGTGCAGTTTCCGAAAGCATCGTTTGTCGTGAATTACATTGATACACTACAATCTACAGTAATGATTTACCTTCTTACACATATATGTACGTTTTCGCTTGGCGGTTTTCCTTCTTTTGTACTTACATCTTGATAAATAAACTAAAAACATATAAAACGAAACATGAAAGTACCCACAGTGTAAACAGACCGTCAAAATATATAAATTATTTTGTATTTTACACGGTATTGAAAACATGGAACTGAAAATGGAACGTCAGTGTCAAATTGCCATATCAATTCATTTCATTGTTTGTGTTCAACGGTTAGCGTAGTTTATTAAATGCTATTTTTGCGATTTTATGGATTCTTGAGGACTTTACTTTTGGACTGACTTTTCTGCACACCAACTTAGACTACGGCATTTACTTTTGGATAACGATTTGCAAGTAATTTGGACTTTGTCATCTGTTAAAATGCGTTGTGTTGATTGCCAATAGCGCATTGCTCGATTACGGAGACATTGTTTGTCTGACGAAAGTGATCAGATAGTTGAAAGAGTACAGAGATGGGTGTATTCGTGAGATGTAAGTATATTCGTAAACTAATTTGTTTCATTCCAGGAACACATAAATCATATTATAGATCATAAATCATAGAAGGGAGCGAGCAAAAGTAGAGATTTCTTTTAGATGTTAGCTTTTACTTAAGTAGCCTTAAATACTCTTATCATAATTATGGCCTCCTGCTCGTTTTTAAGTATTGACCATCACTTATTCTTCTGAATAAAACAACAGTCTTGAAGTATTTTATAATACTGCAGATTACTGCTTGTGGTGTACTAGTCAGCCAGACTAATTATTTGCAATAGGCATATCACAATCGAATATTTGCCAATCCTTTATTCATTTAGAACTGTTAAAATCACATTTTAAAATATTTCCTAATACTTAATAGTATGAAAAACATTTAAAAATAACACACTGCACCGGTATTAGGACCCAAGCTACCGATGGGCAGGGCTCCAGGGGACAGAACCTCCTAACAATGTTGTGTGACTAGGTGTACCATTGATTACTTAGTATCGAAGACCAAAATTACGTTAATATTATAAAATATTGCTCACTTTGTGAATGTTTACATGAACTTGGACTTGACTTTTTCTTAAATACAATAAATTTGTTCAACTTGAGTAATTAATCATTAATTTTATGTTTTGAAGTTTTTGGCAACGAACTTGCAAAATTATGATGAATCCAATTCCAAAAAATGGATTATTAACCATTTTTTGCAATTTGATTCATCATAATTACATGTTTCAAAAACTAGTGTTTTCATAACATTGTTTACAAATAGGATTAGATAAGTTTAAAATTTTTCAGAATAAAATAATTCAAATATTTATGCTTTTCGTGGATTCTATAAATCATACAAATCTGGTAAGTATCTGATTCTCCCGTCTTACAAGTGTTTCAGTAACATTATGAAGGTACACATAGTCAGGGCATTGTATTGTTTAGCAGATCGTGTTATGACCATTTCATGCAACTTTTAAAGAATGACAGTTTTAATTTGAATATATGGAAAATTTTAGTTGTCCGTATCTTCAAAGCCGTTTTCCTGATTGTACATTTCAGATTTTGTGTTCAACTGAGCTAAGAACGAAGTCAAATGAAAAGAAAACGAGATCATTATGAACAGCTTAGTAGCATATCTGTCACGCTGACTGCACGCGGAGTGACCGGTCGTATAAGTGCCTCAGTGTCAACCACGGTGTAAAACACATTAGCACGTGATCTGTGCGTGTAGGTCTCGCGCTTGTGTCGGGCCGCTAATCCGGGAGTTATAACCGTCTGGCCGCATGTCCGGCCCGCCCGTCCTGTATCGATGCGCTAACTGATGTTATGCTTGTTAGATTGTATTACGGTATACATAATACAATCGCTATGAGGTTTCAGAAGACTGATCAAGTTCTTAATTGCGGAAGTGGATATATTTGTATCTTGCGACGCTATCTCCACTCAGTCTCAGAACATAACAAAACATTATAAAGAACAGATCCGGACGCGCATGATAAATTGAACACTACGTACACCTACAGACTTTTTGAAAATCTACAAAAGCTGCAGAAAAACCGGAAAAAAATATAAAAGCGTAAATTTTTATCCACAACCGAAACACACTTGTTAAAAGCGCGCCGTAACCGTAACGGATATAGCTCTGTTTGAATACAATAATAGTAAATCTAACGTGCGAGTTAGTGCGAGCCGTCGCGTCGGTCGGATCGCATCGGTCGGTCCGGTCGCGTCGCGCGCGCATTCCGTGCACACAACACACAGCACGATTTATCGCCGCACTTAATTATCGCGAAAACGCGAGCGACTACCCCGCCCGTACGTTTGATATTGCACGCTTTGTTCCACGCGCTTTTGTTTCATCTCGCACTTCACCAGAGATGTATTGTGTAGCGGCCGGCCGATCGCTTTGTCCACATTTCGGAATGTGGCGCAAATAAGTAACATCAGTCTTTGAAACACATGTAGGTCAGTGACCGTGTGCTGTCCTGTCGCACAGAACAACTTTTTACGAGTTTTATTTATGGCACTTGTTGGCAGAATGTTTTGTGTCGGCGATACGTGGCGCGTCGGGGAAGTTTACTGTTTATATACTGCACTCGATATTTGTGAGTGATACCACTTCATTTGGACACGCAAGTTCATTTCGACCGTGCTCATTTTTTGACGCATTAAGTTAACAATACATTAATTAAATTTCCAATAATATGGAGAGGTTCCTGAAGCGAACTTTATACTCAATTTTATTTAGTATGACGGAGAAGGTACGAAGGTACGGAGGTAGGTTTTCTCTCGTTATTATCAGCCATGATTTAACTACTGTGGGCGTACTATGGGTAGTGTTGGTTATTGCGCAATAGAAAAACCGTTTGCAGTTCAAATCAAATTATACTCGTAATGTACGACCAAATTAATCACACTTTGCGAATCACACACTGTAGGTACGCGACATAACTATACGGAACGCGCGAAAGATTCTAAACGTCTTCACTGCATACCCGTCAACAACAAACTGTGCTCTTACTCTGGTCAAGCATTAGCGTTATAGACTCTGTCCAGCGCCATCTGGTGGCACCGGCGCACAGTGGTCTGAAAATCAAGCTCCATACTCATAGAAACTTAACGTCAGAAATTAATAAATAAAAATATGTTTTGTGTTTAGTATACCTCCATTTATTTTACTAATATAGTATGAAGAGTATGAGTAGGTCCATGCGTGAGTTTTTTTTTTTTTTTTTTTGTATGGAATAAATCACTTAAAGTGCTTTTTTTCAAAACTGAATAGAACTGACGGGCTGGTACTCACAAGAGCTATTGCACCATACACGGCGATCAAGATGACATACAATTCTTGTGCCTTTCGGTGCCGCTTTGCATGTAGCAAGCTTTGGAAATTTTGAATTTACAGTTGGTGATCTTTCAAATCTATGACATAATTAAATGAAGTAACCAACCACATAACTGATATTGTCGTTAGTTAATAACCTGCTAATGACTTTTATAATGAAAATATTAGAAAACGATGTAGATTATTTACATTTTACTACAAAATTCATTTCACGAAATAACTCATTTGTTAATCACCGTCATTATTGTTGAATTTTAATTTAATAAGCATTATGGGACAGCGAGCGTTAATGAGTGTAGTTATAATATAAATAGGACATTTAAACTAACTTCAGTCAGTAGCTCTTTGCACTTGTGAGCGCTTACTATACTTATTACGTTCGATTTGTTTTCGTGTTATGATGGAAGGTTTTAGTACCAATTTGGATATTTTTATGTTTGTGGCTAACAATAGCTGATTCTCACAGCCCAGTGTATTATATGAAGTTTTTGTCAATGCCGTTGATTTATCAGAAAACGAAAATAAAGAATTGAAACAATTCTGTCAGGCTCATGTGTGTTCGTTGAGGAACAAATGGATCTCGTGTAATCGCACGAGACATACTTTCATAAAAAAGTATGAGACATGGCTGCAATAAGCCATAAAATGTCCTGAGTTCATGAAGGACAAGATGACACCTTCTTTAGTGATAGAAGAGCAGCAACCATGTTCCAGTTTTGACTTCGGTGTAAATGAGGGTACATCAACATCATAAGTTCTGATCCTTAAGTTCTGAGTTGAGCTGCACGATTACTGACAAATGCGTGCACTGACTGGACAGGTCCACTCAATCTGTGTGGTTTTTCTTCAAAATACCATTTCAGACAAATCTACATGGTCTTCACATGATCTGACCAAGATTATGTCTGGACTTTAAAAGAGACTGTGACCTCTGAGTTTGTTTCGGCCTTTCTTCTCAGAGTAGTCAGATAGGAAACGCCGACCTCATCTAGTTTTAAAATATCATTGACGTGTAAAAGTGTTTGTACAAACCTATTTACAGAAATAAAATCATTTATCATTTATCATTTATCATACAAACTGGAGACGTGCAGTGTTGGAACATCAACTGTTGTGAGTCCAAGAAAAATTTTCTCGGAGCTAAGCCCGCTATAGAAAAGGAGAAGACTGAAACAGCTCCTCACGCATAGCCTTGCTTATGCAACTGGTTTAAGTGCAGATAACAAAAATGTAGCCGATATTATAAAATTGATCACAGAGCATCCCGAAGAGGCTACAAACAGGCTTTAGGAATTCTGACTTCATTGAAGCTTTCGAAATGGCAGTATACAACATTAAGAGCTTGAGCAAAAGAAGAAGGAATACTACTATATCCTTCATATATTGCTATCTTAGAGGCGAAGAAGGACTGTTACTCACCAAAAAACACCATAGAAATCACCGAAAGAGGGGTAAAAGTAAAGCTTCAAGCGATTTTGGACAAAACTGTTGCTAGATTTGGGAAATTCCTACGTTTGGAATCTTCGCTAGATGGCAAAGAGCTAACATTGATATGAAAGTGGGGCTTTGATGGTGCTTCAGGGCAAAGTTTGTACAAACAAACTATGGCGGGTGAAGATGATTCAAGCAATTTTATGTGTTCTTTTGTGCCTCTGCGCTTAGTTTGTGGTGAAGAAAAGTTATGGGAGAATCCATAGCCATCTTCCACAATGTTCTGCAGACCGCTCTATTTTAAATTTGCAAATGAAAACCAATTAAATATTAAGGAAGAACAGGCTTTGATTGAAGCTGAGATTGCAGCACTGGATCCGTATATTATGGGAATTCATACTGTTAAGCACTCAATGCTTATGACCATGATAGATGGTAAAATCACTTCGCAACTGTCAAATACTTCAACGCAGACTTGTGACATCTGTAAAGCTACCCCTTCGGAAATGAATAAGTTAGAGAAGATCTCAGAGTAAGTTTTGAATAATTAGATATATTTCAGATTACCGTAATGCTGTGTATCTTTTTATTAATTAATTCACTTTCTTTCCAGAAAACCTGTTTCAACAGATATATATCAGTATGGTTTATCTACACTTCATGCTTGAATTAGATGTATGGAGTGCCAACTCCATATTTCGTATAGACTAGACTTCAAAACATGGCAAGCCAGAGATGCAGACAGCAAAGAGTCATTGAAGAGTAGAAAACATACCATACAGCAGAAGTTCCGTGATGAAATGGGCCTCCTAGTAGACATCGTTAAACAAGGTGAGTTATGAACAGTCGTTGTTCTTAAATCTTATTTTTTACAAATAACTTTAGTTCTATTATTTATTCTTTACAAAGTTTTGGATTAGTTTTGATTCATTTATAATTTTTGTTTCAGGTTCCGGAACCACAAACGATGGAAACACAGCGAGGATTTTTTTTGGTAATCCTGCCAATACTGCAGCTATTACCGGCTTGGATCCTTGTTTGATCCAAAGATTTGCAACACTTTTGTGTGTGATGGCCTGTGGGGAGCCCATAAATGTTGAGGCGTTTAAAAACTTTGCGTGCCAAACAGCAGAATTGTATGTGGAGCTCTATGGCTGGTATTACATGCCTTCGAGTGTCCACAAACTTTTACTGCACGGTGCTGAAGTTATTAAACACTTCAATATTATGCCCATTGGCAAATTATCTGAAGAGGCATCGGAAGCCAGAAACGAAGACTTCAAGAAAATCCGAGAACAGCATTCGCGCAAATTTTATTGAAAAGTGACATACGAAGACATTTTCAATGATCTCCTTGTCTCGTCAGATCCCTACCTGTCCAGCATAAGACCTGTGCTGAGAAAATCAGTAAATACACCTATTGATATGAAATCTCTTCTCATTGGTGACGATGCAGATCTAGACATAGAGAATGCTGAATTTATTGATATTAACGCGTCAATGCTGGACTCGGATTTAGAGGACTGACGACAGCAAAGATACTCTCTGCTAATCGTTTTTGTATAAGTAGTTATAGCAAATAATTATAATAAGAATATAATTAAATTAATTAATAATTAATTAGTAATGTAGCACCACCGAACGTCTACAGCCACTCGCCACACAACACTGCTGTGTCGGGACGACACTCACGCACACAACGTTAGGCCACCTCGCGTATATAAGGAGCCGACGCGGTGGCGAACAGTCACCCCCTCTCACGACTAGAAGTCTCCATTTGCCGGCTAGGCATGACAGGCCACCAACCGATCACCTTGGTATCGGTCTACCTCCCCCCTACGAACCAATCAGAGAACTTCCAACTCTTGACTGACGACCTGACCTTACTCCTCGGCCTGAGTGACTCCGTTATCATAGCGGGGGATCTCAACGCCAAACATCACGCCTGGAATAGTACCAGAATCTCTACCCGAGGGAGACACTTGTTCGACCTCTGTACCCCTCTAAATTTCGATGTCATCGCCCCGATGACTCCCACTCATTTCCCCCACTCGGTTGACCATACCCCTGACGTGCTCGATGTATCACTTTTAAAGAATATCAACCTACGGTTGGATTCTATAGAGGTGATACACGAACTATCATCTGACCACCGACCAGTTGTGCTTAAGCTAGCCCCTCGCGTAGGCCTTCCCGACCCCGACCAACCCCCCTCCACAAAAGTGGTAACGGACTGGAGGAAAGTAAGCGAACGCCTGAAATCCAACACGTCCCCCCACCTAGACTCCATCCGCGACCTCTTCGACTCTATCGCTGACACGACGGCTGCGATCGACTCATTCACTGGACACGTACAATCAGTCCTGAACGATTGTTCAAGGGAAGTTCCAGCGACGGACGACCGTCGCTGGAAGTTGCCGGACGATGTACGTGAACTGATGACTGAGAAGAACGCGGCTGTCCGTGCGTACAGCAACTTTCCCTGCGACGCGAACCGAGCCCATATGCGCTACTTACAGCGAGCTGTAAGGACACGTGTAGCGGAGCATCGGGAAACGGGCTGGGATAAGTTGCTGAGCGAACTAGAGCCTACCCACCTAGCATTCTGGGAGCTTCAGAGGAAACTCAAATCCCGAGAAGTAGCCCCTATGCCCCCCTTGATCCGCCCAGACAATACCATCGCTTTCGATGATGTCGACAAGGCCGAGTGCCTAGCCGACAGTCTTGAGGCCCAATGTTCGCCCAGCTCTCAACCTGTAGACCAAGCTCACCTCTCTGAGGTCGACGCCGAAGTCGAAAGGAGAGCCTCCCTCCCCCCCGTAGAAGACCCCGAGTGCCCTCTGCCTCCTGTCACCCCCGACGAAGTGCAAGAGCTCATAAAGGGCCTTAAGCCCCGTAAAGCCCCCGGTTCTGATGGAATGACCAATAAGGTGTTCCAACTTTTCCCTGCCCACCTGATCATGCTAATGACCACCATCTTCAATGGTGCCATGAGCAAAAACATCTTCCCCCAAGCGTGGAAACAGGCCACTGTCATTGGCATTCCCAAGCTGGGCAAGCCTAAATCCGCTCCCTCCAGCTACCGCCCCATCAGTCTCCTCAATGTCATCGGCAAAATCTATGAGAGGTTTATTTATAAGCGTCTCAGAGACTATGCCGAGACGAAAGGTCTCATTCCCAACGAGCAGTTCTGTTTCCGAACCCAACACTCGTGCGTCCAACAGGTCCACCGTATCGTCGAACACATAAGCGTTGGCTTCTAACGTGGTTCGTTGACGGGTGCTGTTTTCTTTGATATAGCGAAAGCGTTCGACAAAGTCTGGCACAATGGCTTATTATATAAGCTATACCAACTTAAAGTGCCAGATCGTCTCGTGCTCATCCTGCGAGTCTTTTTGTCGAACCGCACCTTCCGATTCCGCATCGAAGGAGCGCTATCCTCCCCCCGTCCCATTCGCGCCGGAGTCCCTCAGGGCTCCGTGCTCGCCCCTCTCATTTTTACGCTTTTCACCAGCGATATCCCCAAAAGTAAAAGGGCTCAGTTGGCTCTGTTCTCAGACGATACGGCCATTTACTACACCGGCGTAAGCCCCGACGCGATATCTCGCACTCTCCAAACCACAGTCAACCAACTCGGTGACTGGTTTAGGAAGTGGAGAATCGAAGTCAATCCCGATAAGAGTCAAGCGGTTCTATTTTCGAAACCGAGACTCAACCTCACCCCTCCCCGTCCGATCACCATGTTCGGCAAGCCTATCCCTTGGGAGAAGTGAGCCAAATACTTGGGTGTCACTCTGGACCATAGACTCTCTTTCGGTGAGCACATAAAGCAGGCGCGTTCGCGCGCCGCTTTCGCTCTCGGTAGACTCCACTCCCTATTGAATGCACGCAGCAAATTGTCACTCAAGTGCAAATTGCGCATTTACACAGCGTGCATTCGACCAATCATGACTTACGCGAGCGTGGTTTTCGCACACTCGAAACCCCACCACATCCATAGGATGCAGACCCTCCAAAACCGGTTCCTCCGTAGGGCAACCGGCTCCCCTTGGTTCGTTCGGAACGAGATCCTCCATCTCGACCTTAAAATCCCCACTATCCGTCAGTTCATGAAGCGCATTTCCAAGCGCTTCTTCGACTCCGCGGCCTCACATCGCAACCCTCTGGTTGTCGAGGCTGCCAGATATGCCCCCTCCCGCATTAGTCGTACCCGCCGTCCAAGGCATGCCCTGTCCGACCCCGATGACCCCATAACCCTCCTCCAGGAGGACAGTAGGGCCACCAGTACAGTACACAAAAACAGACCGCCATCGTTCCGACCTCGCCGCCGAGGTCCTACGCGACGCCCCCGACGTAATTGTCCCCCCCCCCGACCCTTGCTCGACGACGCGCCAGCCCGCGCCGTAGCTGAGCCTGTAGTTTTAAATTCCCCAGTTAATAATAATATAATTTAGATCCAGCCTGTCCCATCTTGCTGCCCTCCCCTCAGTGACGCCCTAAGCCGAGGTTCGTACCCCTCACGGGGGTGCCCTTAGCGTGCGGTCACCTAATTTTTAAGTATTTTTCGCCCCTGGCTGGAGGCTTTAAGTTAGTAGCTTAAGGCACCCACAGGTTTGCCCGGTTAAGTAGCCAGGACCTTAGTGGTCATAACTACGAGCTGCCCATTAGGAAAAAAAAAAAAAAAAGGCGAACAGTCAGTCTGTGCTAGCGCGCCGCTGTTTCCACGCATTGGAAGAGCTCGCCTAGTATAGGCGCCCCCCTACCCTCGCGCCCCGCGGTGACGCAGCCTACTTGTTTTGCGACGCATCACGTGTCACGAACTTGCTGGGAACGTACCGTGTAGTTTTAATTTACCGTCGTACCTACATAAGTCTACATTGTGTACTGGAATAAATTCATTGTTTACATTGCCCCTTACGTTTCAATCGTACCCGCTTCAATCTGGCGCTCAACGTAAAGGCCCGAAAGCAGGCTAGCCCAGTATCAAGATTACGAAGGAAAATAAAGGAGGAGCCGCTAACTACCATGAATTTGACAACTGAGCAATTCGAGAAGTTACTGTCAGTAATCGGTAACCAACAGCGACGAGGCTCTTTCGCTACTTGCAAGTTTACTTTTAATGGTGCCAGAGACACTGAATCGGTAGAATCTTTTCTTGCCACGGCTTCAGTATTCAAGTCCGTAGAACAGATCCCCGACGAAGATGCCATCATGAGCGTCCCCTTAATTTTGAGGGAAGAGGCAGCCACCTGGTGGAACGGGATAAAGGACCAGGTAAAAACATGGAACGAGTTTGAGTCAAGAGTTCGCCACGCCTTTGCTCCTAAAAGACCTGCCTACCAGCTGTACCAGAACGTTGTGAACATTAAACAAGGTGAGGATGAATTAACAGAAGTGTTTGTGGCTAAGAAGAGGGCTCTTATTGCACAAATGCCAGAGCCACACACAGAGACCCAACAAATCGATATGATCTACGGGCAATTAAAGTACAAGATAAGGGTTAAAATGGCACGCGAGACTGTCAATACTTTTGACGCCCTAGTGAAGGCAGCCAGAGGAGTGGAAGAGCTCCTGGTTGAAAAGGAAATGCCAGAAGAAGGGACAGAGAAGGGAAAAGAGACAGAAAAGATATCGTTTAAAAAGAAACGTTGCTCGTACTGTCGATTGCCTGGACATTCAATTGAGACATGTCGGAAGAAGGAGAAGAAGGATCTCGCTTCTGGTAGTGTTACTTCTGCCGCGAAACCTGCGCCTACGAATTCCGCGATAGGCACCCAAGCGCCATCACCTTCTACACCAAAGTTTGCATGTTACGGATGTGGTGCACCAGGAGTGGTCCGATCAAAATGCACAACCTGCGCCAACGCCGTGCCAAAGGCGGGAAAGGCTGAAGTAAGTTTTTGTTCCATTAATACTCAAGCAGATGTACGTCCTAGGCCGATTATTGGTATTGCCATAGGCAAAATAACCGGTAGCGCCTACGTGGATACATGCGCAAAAACGAGCGTTGCATCATACACGCTATACAAATGCCTACGAAGACTCGGATTTGCATTCCAGACACAACAGTTTATGGTGAAATTGGCTGATGGCACGAAGACGACGAGAGGGGTGTTGACCGTAAAAGCACCCGTCAGTGTCTGTTACCGTGTAGTGCAAACATCTTTTATCGTGTTCCCGGAAGCTCGAGAATCTCGTACACTATTGGGCGTCGGCTTCATCGAGGATGCTAAGATGGTACTTAACGTTCCGCAGAAGACATGGCATTTCGAGGATTCCCCTGATGACATCTTTGACCTTCAAGACGAAGATGCTGAGGAGATATCAATGGCCAAGGTGGAGGCTACGCCCGTTTATTTTAATCCTCGGTTACGGTCTATGTTAAAAGATGTCGAGCTGCCTGAATTTATTTCTCCTTTGTCGTTAATTCCACGCGATGAAGGCGCACTGGAACTGGCGCTGCCACAATCCAGTGCATGCACTCCAGTAACGTGCAGTCCGTTATCCAGCGGAGAACCAGCGCTCCCGGAAACGAGTGCCTGCACCACAAACATGATCCCATATCGCGTAGTACCAATTGAGCTATCCCCTATTTCAAGGAAGCGATCCAGACCATTATTCGATGGGTATTCTCCAAGATTCGTAGACTTTATGGTCCGTGATGCCCAAATGCAGCTTCACGATGCTCCGTGTGAACTATCTCCACACTCCAAGGCACTTTTCCCCAGCGACCATAGTAATAGCAGCATTGATGTTGAAATTGGATCCTTGGAAGTGCAAGAGGTTTCATCGGACACACTAGACGCAACGCAAAAGTCACAGTTGATGGAAGTGCTATGGGATTATCAAGAAGTTTTCGCTGAAGATGGAGAACCGACTACCCTCACTGAACACTGCATCGACACGAGTGAGCATAACCCCATCTCTGTACCTCCATACCGCCTGTCCCCGCCACGCATGGCTGTGTTAAAGAAAGAGGTAAAGAAGATGTTGAACAGTGGAGTAATTGAAGCATGCTCATCACCCTGGTCCGCACCCGTTGTAATGGTACCAAAGAAAGATGGCTCAGTAAGAGTTTGCGTTGACTACCGCAAACTTAATGCCATAACGGTCCCCGACAGGTATCCTATCCCACGCATTGATGATCTGCTTCATGCTGCTAAGCCAACGCCGTTCATGTCGACCCTAGATTTACGCGCTGGCTACTGGCAAGTCAAAGTAAAACTTGAGGATCAGGACAAGACGGCATTCATAACTCCATTCGGTATGTACCGTTTTATGAGGATGCCATTTGGACTTCGCAATGCACCCTCTACGTTCCAGCGTCTAATAGACAGGGTCCGAGTTAGCCTGGAGAATGTAAAGATGTTAGCATACCTAGACGATCTAATAATTTTTTCGGCTACCTATCAAGCACACCTATCAGATTTGGGTAAGGTACTAAGTAGACTGAAGGAAAGCAACCTTCATGTAAACTTTAGTAAGTGCCGATTTTGTTGCTCAACGATTAAGTATTTAGGGCATATTATTACTCCAGAGGGTCTAAAGGCTGATCCCGAGAAGGTAGCAGCAATATCAGCCTATCCAGCACCCAAGAACCTCAAGCATCTGATGACGTTCCTGCAGACCTGTTCCTGGTACAGGCGATTCATACCAAATTTTGCCGGAATCAGTGAACCACTCTCCCGTTTAACTAGGAAAAACTCAATATGGAGTTGGTCAGCGGAACAGGAGCATGCTTATCAAGAGCTCAAAATACGTCTTACATCCACTCCTGTGCTACGACAAGCCGACGAGACGAGAAGTTATATTATCAAAAGTGATGCAAGCAACTATGCACTTGGAGCAGTTCTAGTGCAGGGGGAGGGAGAGGACGAATATCCCGTCGAATATGCTAGTAGACTGATGACCCCTGCAGAACGCAATTATTCCACAACCGAAAGGGAGGCTCTCGCAGTAGTTTGGGCGATTAAAAAATTCCGTGGATACATTGAAGGCCTCCCAGTAACAGTGGTTACGCAACATCAAGCCCTGAAGTGGTTGATGTCGTTGCGGTCTCCAACTGGTCGATTAGCTAGATGGGCTTTGCAGATACAGGCATATGATATTACCATCAAGTATACACCGGGTAGGACGAATGTGGTTGCAGACACGCTGTCCAGGCCTATTTGCGATAAAAGAACCGAAGATACCTGTGGAGTGTGTAGTGTAGCCGTGGATATGTCGCAGAGACCATCATCTGAAATTAGGGCAGAACAGCTGAAGGATGAAAATATCGCCAGCATCGTAACTGCCTTAGAAGATGCAGATCGTAAAGATAATGCCGTGTACTGGAGCAACAAAGGGTACGTCATGAACAACGGGTTATTGTACCGATATCACCCGTCAGATGACTCAGATGAGGCTCAACTCGTAGTTCCACAACATGAATGGGCAAACGTTCTTTCAGTATACCACGATGACCCTTTGGCGGGACATTACGGAGCTGATAAGACACATCAACGCATCTCGAAGCGATATCATTGGAAGGGTATGCGAAAATATATCGAAGCATATGTTAAGAATTGTGTTGCATGCCAAAGGTTTAAGCCATACAACCTAAAACCAGCTGGTTTGCTCCAAACCACGCCCGTCAACCAACGTTTCGAAACCCTCGCCTTTGACTTATTTGGACCTTTGCCGTCAACGACTAGCGGTAAGACATGGATACTGATAGCTGAAGATATTGCTACTGGTTGGATAGAATTATTTGCTTTGGAAACTGCTAGCGCTGAAAATTGTGCGACAGTTTTGATGAACGAGATTTTCCTTCGATACGGTGTGCCCAGACGCCTGATAAGCGACAATGGACCACAATTTGTGAGTGCTGTGATGCAACAATTAACCTATTGTCTGCGAATTAAGCACACATTCACACCAGTGTATCACCCAGCAGCAAACCCGGTGGAAAGGAAAAACAGAGACTTAAAGACACAACTGGCCATTCTAGTGGGAGATGAACATGGGAATTGGAGTGATAAGTTACCCAGCATACGGTTTGCGATGAATTCCGCAACTTGCCTTACTACAGGACATACGCCAGCGTATTTAACATTTGCACGAGAACTGCGTACTCCGGATGATAACTCTCACGATTTTCGTCAGATTTTACTGTCTGAAAACTTTGTGCCTGAAATTACGCCGAAGTTACTACTTCTCGCCAATACGCTAAACAAGGCTAGGGATGTCAGAGAGAATTTAGAAGAACGCAGGAAGAAGATGGTAGACCAAGGACGTAGAGAAGATCCCGGGTACACACCCGGTGATTTGGTATTAGCAACTACCCATCCAATCAGTAATGCTGCTCGAGGAATAAGTGCTAAATTCTGTCCTCGCAGGGATGGTCCTTATTTAATCCTAGCACGTCATGGTGCTTCATCTTATCTGATTTCAGATCCTGCCATTCCAGATAAACCCCTTGGAGTGTATCATACATCCGCCTTGACTCGGTTCCAAGGCCATGCGGCAAGTCCCCTTCCTCTGCCGGTGCGCCCATTGAAGAAACGCGGGCGTCCGCCTAAACCTAGGCCTAACCCTGAAGGCGCCACACCGCCCTCTCGTGGACGAGGACGACCACGGTGGGACGCGTCTCGCCTAGCTGTGCCGGTGGAACAGTCATCTTGACTGGCTACTCGTCGGGGCGACTTCGCATCCAGAGGGGGAGCCTGTAGCACCACCGAACGTCTACAGCCACTTGCCACACAACACTGCTGTGTCGGGACGACACTCACGCACACAACGTTAGGCCACCTCGCGTATATAAGGAGCCGACGCGGTGGCGAACAGTCAGATCATTAGACTCTCGGCATCGGTCGCGAACGGTTGTGTGCTTGCGCTCTCCCGTTTTCGATTTTTGTCGAAGTTTAATTCTTCTCGCTGCGAACCTCGTAGCGCCCCCGCTGCCGCCCCGGCTGCATCCGATCGTCGAACAATTAATTAAATTTATTTAATTAATTGGTCGTATCAAGTGATCAATTAAAAACTGCCTTTTTCAAGGCAAGTGATATTTCTTTAACTGCGCGATTGTGTGAGTAGCTTCACTAGGCCCCTTCTGGGCAAAACCACAGTTTCGTGGTCCTCGGTGGATACCTAGCGGTGTTAACGATCCGAGTGGGGTGTTGTCCCAACACACCCGCCGAACCCTTTCAGGGTGAGGCAGTCAGTTGGACGGGTCCCAGAGCTAACCGGCCTTGGGGGATCTCCTAGTCGGCTCTGGTGACAGTTTTCCTTCCCCAGCTACTCACCTAGTGTCTCTAGGGTGTGTCTACACCCTTCGCGCTAGACTGTCAGGGCCCCGTTCGCACAATAAGACTGGCGACGGGTTTACAAGCTTAAGGCTCACCATAGGTACTCACCTCCCTGTCTATACCCGACAGGGAGGGTAACTCATCCCCGGGAACACCCACCCGGGGAGTTAGGCATAGGGAATTTTTAGGCTGGAATCTTAAATTCCAACATCCCCCCCAAGTAAATAGCCCCGCACCCCCCAACCATGGGGGATGCCATTTTATTAACCTTCCTCAAGGAGGTCCTCCTAAAGGACCCCGAGTTCATCGCCAAATATGGCGCTAAGTTCGCTGCTTTGCAGCCCCCCACCCCCTGTCCTTCCGACAACTCTGCCGCCATCGCTAACTTTAGCGATGCACTAGAGGCCCCCCCCCCCGGTGCAAACCGCCCCCCTCCCCCCCGTACCGATGGAAACCGACCATCGGACAACAACTAGACGCCCCGTCTCCCCGTACTCCTCAGGCTCGGAAACCCTGACGAACTCCTCCTCCGAGGATGACGGTTTCCAGACCGTCACCTCTTCCTCCAAGAGGAAAAAGAACTTCGCCTCTTCGCAGGCAAATAAACTTAGGGACCAATCGGTCACTCCCCCGCCCACCCTTGCGACTCCGACCCCCGTCGTCGCCATCACGACCAGCCCCCCCCCCCCGCGTTAAGCCCCCCCCCGGTTCCCAATGCTTTCCTGGAAAGCAACCCCAAAAAGACCCCCACCCCCCCCCCTGTCTTCATCCAAGACAAATCGAAATGGACCGAAGTGTCCAAATGGTGCGTCGATCTCAGGATCGGCTTCACCAGTGCCCGTTCAACCGAGCAGGGCATTAAGGTCCAAGTCCCTAAATCCAACGATTATAGGGAACTTACTAAGCTCCTCAGAGCACGTGGTGTATCCTTCCACACGTACTCCCTCCCCGAGGACCGCCAGACCCGCGTAGTAATCAATAGGATCCCAAAGGAGATCGCTACCTCCGATCTTAAGGAAGACCTTGTCTCACAAGGCATCCCAGTAGCCGAGGTGCACCGCATGCACCGTGCCCGAGGCGGCGAGCCATACAACATGGTCCTTGTTGTATGCCCCCCCGTCGAAGGACACCACCCGATCTTCAAGATCAAGTCCCTATGTCATCTCACTGGATTCGATATCCAGAAGCCCCGTAAGACTGGAATAGTTGGCCAGTGTCACCGCTGCCAACTATACGGTCACTCCCAAAAGAATTGCCATGCCACACCCAGGTGCGTCAAGTGCCTGGGTGGGCATGGCACTTCCGAGTGCTCCCGCCCAAAGGACCGTACCCTATGCACGGAACCACCCAGCTGTGTGCTGTGAGGCCTCTCCGGGCATCCAGCCAACTACCGTGGCTGCCCCAAAGCCCCTAAGGCAACGAATCCCAAACTGGCGAAGCGCACGGATGCTCGTCAGGGAAGGGAAGCCCCCTCCACCCAACTTCCCGAGCGTCTGAGTCCCCAGAGACCCAACGCTTGGAATTTATCCCAGCACCAACAGGCCTTCCCGCCCCTGGTACGCAACCAACCCCCCCCTCCGCCCCTCATCGCTCATCAGATGGACCCCCGCATTCGCGCACACGCGCTCGCGGCCGCGCCCGCACCCGCGCCCGCGCCCGCGCGCGCACCCGCGCCCCTTGCTACTAACCCCCCGGCTCCTAAAGCCACCACCCCCCGCCCCAGTCGCGCCCGTTCCTTCCTCAACCACACCCGTGGCTGTAGGCCCCAACCCCATGGATCCGTTCAACGTGATCTCAGGCACATTCACTGCCTTCCTCACCCCTCGCGCCCGTCAAATGGCCAATGAAATCGTTGCCGCCAGAAATGCCGGTAACCTTTATGCCATTCAGTGCATATATAACGCGTAGCCTGACATTACGCACGCACTACAGTCCTTCGTGAACTCCCCCAATCCCACTAATGGATAACGGAATCCTCTCGCGTTTAAAACCCCGATCCCTAAAGTTAGGTTATTTCAATGCCAATGGCATCCAAGGTCAGCGCGACGAAATCGGTACCTTCCTCCGCGACCACCAGATCGATGTCCTCCTCGTACAGGAGACTTTCCTAAAACCCCACATGCGAACGCCGTCGATAGCGAACTATCGGGTTGTTCGAAACGACAGGACTCGGTGTCACAAGGGTGGCACCCTCATTTACTACAGAAAATCCCTCTACTGCATCACCTTGGACCCGCCCCCCCTCTCACGACTAGAAGTCTCTATCTGCCGGCTAGGCATGACAGGCCACCAACCGATCACCTTGGTATCGGTCTACCTCCCCCCTACGAGCCATTCAGAGAACTTCCAACTCTTGACTGACGACCTGACCTTACTCCTCGGCCTGAGTGACTCCGTTATCATAGCGGGGGATCTCAACGCCAAACATCACGCCTGGAATAGTACCAGAATCTCTACCCGAGGGAGACACTTGTTCGACCTCTGCACCCCTCTAAATTTCGATGTCATCGCCCCGATGACTCCCACTCATTTCCCCCACTCGGTTGACCATACCCCTGACGTGCTCGATGTATCACTTTTAAAGAATATCAACCTACGGTTGGATTCTATAGAGGTGATACACGAACTATCATCTGACCACCGACCAGTTGTGCTTAAGCTAGCCCCTCGCGTAGGCCTCCCCGACCCCGACCAACCCCCCTCCACAAAAGTGGTAACGGACTGGAGGAAAGTAAGCGAACGCCTGAAATCCAACACGTCCCCCCACCTAGACTCCATCCCCGACCTCTTCGACTCTATCGCTGACACGACGGCTGCGATCGACTCATTCACTGGACACGTACAATCAGTCCTGAACGATTGTTCAAGGGAAGTTCCAGCGACGGACGACCGTCGCTGGAAGTTGCCGGACGATGTACGTGAACTGATGACTGAGAAGAACGCGGCTGTCCGTGCGTACAGCAACTTTCCCTGCGACGCGAACCGAGCCCATATGCGCTACTTACAGCGAGCTGTAAGGACACGTGTAGCGGAGCATCGGGAAACGGGCTGGGATGAGTTGCTGAGCGAACTTGAGCCTACCCACCTAGCATTCTGGGAGCTTCAGAGGAAACTCAAATCCCGAGAAGTAGTCCCTATGCCCCCATTGATCCGCCCAGACAATACCATCGCTTTCGATGATGTCGACAAGGCCGAGTGCCTAGCCGACAGTCTTGAGGCCCAATGTTCGCCCAGCTCTCAACCTGTAGACCAAGCTCACCTCTCTGAGGTCGACGCCGAAGTCGAAAGGAGAGCCTCCCTCCCCCCCGTAGAAGACCCCGAGTGCCCTCTGCCTCCCGTCACCCCCGACGAAGTGCAAGAGCTCATAAAGGGCCTTAAGCCCCGTAAAGCCCCCGGTTCTGATGGAATGACCAATAAGGTGTTCCAACTGTTCCCTGCCCACCTGATCATGCTAATGACCACCATCTTCAATGGTGCCATGAGCAATAACATCTTCCCCCAAGCATGGAAACAGGCCACTGTCATCGGCATTCCCAAGCTGGGCAAGCCTAAATCCGCTCCCTCCAGCTACCGCCCCATCAGTCTCCTCAATGTCATCGGCAAAATCTATGAGAGGCTTATTTATAAGCGTCTCAGAGACTATGCCGAGACGAAAGGTCTCATTCCCAACGAGCAGTTCGGTTTCCGAACCCAACACTCGTGCGTCCAACAGGTCCACCGTATCGTCGAACACATAAGCGTTGGCTTCCAACGTGGTTCGTTGACGGGTGCTGTTTTCTTCGACATAGCGAAAGCGTTCGACAAAGTCTGGCACAATGGCTTATTATATAAGCTATACCAACTTAAAGTGCCAGATCGTCTCGTGCTCATCCTGCGAGACTTTTTGTCGAATCGCACCTTCCGATTCCGCATCGAAGGAGCGCTATCCTCCCCCCGTCCCATTCGCGCCGGAGTCCCTCAGGGCTCCGTGCTCGCCCCTCTCATTTTTACGCTTTTCACCAGCGATATCCCCAAGAGTAAAAGGGCTCAGTTGGCTCTGTTCGCAGACGATACGGCCATCTACTACACCGGCGTAAGCCCCGACGCGATATCTCGCACTCTCCAAACCACAGTCAACCAACTCGGTGACTGGTTTAGGAAGTGGAGAATCGAAGTAAACCCCGATAAGAGTCAAGCGGTTCTATTTTCGAAACCGAGACTCAACCCCACCCCTCCCCGTCCGATCACCATGTTCGGCAAGCCTATCCCTTGGGAGAAGCGAGCCAAATACTTGGGTGTCACTCTAGACCACAGACTCTCTTTCGGTGAACACATAAAGCAGGCGCGTTCGCGCGCCGCTTTCGCTCTCGGTAGACTCCACTCCCTATTGAATGCACGCAGCAAATTGTCACTCAAGTGCAAATTGCGCATTTACACAGCGTGCATTCGTCCCATCATGACCTACGCGAGTGTGGTTTTCGCACACTCGAAACCCCACCACATCCATAGGATGCAGACCCTCCAAAACCGGTTCCTTCGTAGGGCAACCGGCTCCCCTTGGTTCGTTCGAAACGAGATCCTCCATCTCGACCTTAAAATCCCCACTATCCGTCAGTTCATGAAGCGCATTTCCAAGCGCTTCTTCGACTCCGCGGCCTCACATCGCAACCCTCTGGTTGTCGAGGCTGCCAGATATGCCCCCTCCCGCATTAGTCGTACCCGCCGTCCAAGGCATGCCCTGACCGACCCCGATGACCCCATAACCCTCCTCCAGGAGAGCAGTAGGGCCACCAGTACAGTGCACAAACACAGACCGCCATCGTTCCGACCTCGCCGCCGAGGTCCTACGCGACGCCCCCGACGTAATTGTCCCCCCCCCGACCCTTGCTCGACGACGCGCCAGCCCGCGCCGTAGCTGAGCCTGTAGCTTTAAATTCCCCAGTATAATAATAATATAATTTAGATCCAGCCTGTCCCATCTTGCTGCCCTCCCCTCAGTGACGCCCTAAGCCGAGGTTCGTACCCCACAGGGGGTGCCCTTAGCGTGCGGTCACCTAAATTTTAAGTATTGTTCGCCCCTGGCTGGAGGCTTTAAGTTAGTAGCTTAAGGCACCCACAGGTTTTCCCGGTTAAGTAGCCAGGACCTTAGTGGTCACAACTACGAGCTGCCCAATAGGAAAAAAAAAAAAAAAAAAAAAGGCGAACAGTCAGTCTGTGCTAGCGCGCCGCTGTTTCCACGCATTGGAAGAGCTCGCCTAGTATAGGCGCCCCCCTACCCTCGCGCCCCGCGGTGACGCATCCTACTTGTTTTGCGACGCATCACGTGTCACGAACTTGCTGGGAACGTACCGTGTAGTTTTAATTTACCGCCGTACCTACATAAGTCTACATTGTGTACTGGAATAAATTCATTGTTTACATTGCCCCTTACGTTTCAATCGTACCCGCTTCAGTAATATAATTAAACAGTAATATTTAATATATCATAGTTATAGGAGCTGTAAATAGTTGTTGTAGTCTTAAATTGACCAATGTACAATTTTGACGTTACTTTTATTGTTATTGCCTTTCTTGCACATAGAATAGAATAGAATACTCTTTATTATGTGCACCATAAAAATTACAGATATAAAAGTAGAAATTTTACATAGGGTGACACAATGGGCGGTCTAATCGCTAAAAGCGATCTTTTACAGACAACCTTTGGATGGATTCAAGGTAGAAGGAGAGACAATAATGCAGGTAGTCAGTGGTGTACCATTTACATATACAACAAATACATACATACATAAAACATATACCTATCTACATAATATAATATATACAATAATAAACATGAAACAAGAGTAAGGAAACTAAATGTAATGACAATGTTTAAGGAGAAAGGAAGTGTCTTTTAACCAGAATTTTAAAAGTGGACAAAGATTGAGCACGCCTTATCGACATGGGCAAGGCATTCCATAACCGTACTGCTTGAACTGTATAAGACTTGTCATAAAAACTGGTGGAATGTCTCGGCATCTCTAGTCTTAAGTTTTCCGATGACCTCAGGTATCTATTATGTGTGTCATGAAGGTACTTGAAACGTTCTTTAAGATAAGAGGGGGTTTTAGGGTTGAACAGAATACTGTAGAGCTGAAACAAGATATGAGAATTCCGGCGAAGACGTATGGGAAGCCACTTGAGCTTTGTATGAAATTCAGAAATGTGATCATACTTGCGCAGGCCAAATATAAATCTTATACAAAAGTTTTGAAGGCGCTCAAGTTTATCGAGTTGCGCCTCAGTGAGATCGAGATAACTGACATCAGCGTAGTCAAGGATGGGAAGTAAAAGGGATTGTGCAAGCGCAGTTTTAGTGGCAGTTGGAAGAAAGTTCCGCAATCGTTTCAGGGACTTACCAGATGCAAAATTTTTGCGACTTACGTCCTGTAACTGAGGACCCCAAGACAGATGTTTGTCGATCCAAACCCCAAGGTTCTTAACCTTTTCGCTGACTGGAATAGCAGTTCCGTTAAATTGTACTTGGGGAAGCTGCGACCAGTTTATCTTGGGGATCATCCTTGAGCTGCCAACAACAATGACCTGAGTCTTTGATGGATTAACCTGCAACCCATGTGCCTCACTCCATTCGCAAATTGAACCCAAATCTAATTTTAACCTTAGTACATATTTATTCCTTTCTAGCTGCACCCCGGGGTTTCACCCGCATAAGTCTCGATTCCGTGGGAATATCGAGATAAAAAGTATCCTATGTGTTATTCCAGGTTATAAACTATATGTGTGCTAAATTTCATCTAAATCCGTTCAGCCGTTTGAGCGTGAAGAAAAGACAAACATACACATACACACACAAAGTTTAGCCTTTATAATCACACTAATATTATAAAGGCGAAAGTTTGTGAGTGTGTGAGGGTGTGTGTGTGTGTGTATGTTTGTCTCTTCTTGTATGAGTATTAGTTTACATACTATTTTCATATTAAAAGTGATATGTAACTTCACAAAATACCATCAAAGATTTGAAAGATCACCAACTGTAAATTCAAAATTTCCAAAGCTTGCTACATGCAAAGCGGCACCGAAAGGCACAAGAATTGTATGTCATCTTGATCGCCGTGTATGTTGCAATAGCTCATGTGAGTACCAGCTCATCAGTTTTATTCAGTTTTGAAAAGAAGCACTTTAAGTGTTTTATTCCATACAAAAAAAACAAAAAAATCTCACGCATGGAGCTACTCATACCCTTCATACTATATTAGTAAAACAAAGGGAGGTATACTAAACACAAAACATATTTTTATTTATTAATTTCTGACATTAAGTTTCTATGGGTATGGAGCTTGATTTTCATACCACTGTGCGGCGTCCCGATTATTCAAGTCAAACGATTGATTCAACGTATTTCCGACAAGTATAATATTATTAACCTGCTGTGTCATTGCTGAGAGCCAACTTTATAAGCTACAAGGCTCGTAGCTCGTAGCAAGGCTCGTAGCTCGTAGCAAGTGCATAGCGCTTCGTAGCGGCAGTAGTGACTCTCACATTAATATATCTTGGTGAAATACTTACGGTACAGTAAATTGTAAAAAAAAATGGATAAATAGAAAATGGAGATACCTTGTAACTAGCCGCTATAATTGGCGTGATTGCAGTAATTCCTAGTTTTATAAATTAATTGAATTTAACAACTACTAGGTCTGTCTATAAATCAAACCATTTATTTTATATAGGTAGGTAGCGAGTCACACGACGCCGCCAAACTTGGTCTATGACGAAATTAACTCGTGCTCCCGATGCCCGCGGGACGACAAAGTTTTCGGCGAGTCGTTGGTCGTCCGGCGTCCGGTTCGTCTGTCCGTGCCGTCCGTCCGGTTTGTCCGGTCAGACACACGTGCGATGCAACTGTACGCGTATTTATGTTATCACAAAACATTTATGTGTTGTAGGTTGGTGTAGATTGACTTCTTCAGTTGGAAAGTATTTTCAATTAATTATTATTTTTATTATTGGTCAACATAGTTAATAAATAAAAATATCTTAACTATTATTTTAAAGATTAACTAAAATAATTATGTATCTGACAAACCGGTACAAGTAGGCCAATGTTACATTAAAAAAAAAAAAACTATACTACATAAAACCCTTTTGAATTACTTGTAGGTAGCATAAAGTCAAAATCGAAAAAAAAAGGTTTATTTCAATAACCTAAAAATACGTTTACATTAGGTCTATAGGGAATTTCCATTTCAGTAAAAAATAAACTTGTGTTAGGAAGTTTCGCTCTTCCACTAGTTACAGCTTACAGTATAAGCTATTGAATAGACATTCAATTATAATAGGTATTAGGAAAAGAGTGATTTAAATCAAAAATAGTACGTAGCACAAGTACGTACGTAACACAACGAGGTTGAGCCGACACACGAGGGGATCGGTATCGGATTGTCTCGCTCTTGTTTGTTACTCTGTGACCGTGTCACCTCAGTTCCGGGTATTCCGTTCTGTGGCTTCGATCTGAGCTCACTACCTGAATGGAAGAAAATGCTGCGCTGTGGCTTTTGAGATGCAGGTACACTGGTATACCTGAATTTACTAAGCCGCACTATGTTTAACTTAGGACGCGCTCCTAGTGAACTAAACTTGGTATCTTTTTTATTTTTCAAAGTGACAGTTAAGTGTTAACTTTACCAACATACTTTGTCTAGCCTTGATAGAATAAATTTATTGAAAATAAAAATAAGAGTTACAGAATAATGTTACAGTTACCTACAGCTAAAACATTTTGGTTTTCTTAGTATTTAACGCAATTTCCAGACTTTCTGCACTAGGACAGGCCGGTCCCGCAGGCAGCTTATTAGATATTTCCCCGAAATTACATTTCATGGAATTTGATGATAATGACCCGCATGACAGGCTTCAGGGCTTTTTTCAAACCGTAGCTAGTCACATCAACACACACACTTATTGCACCTCTTTACAGAACATCGCCACGATGGTCGGCCCAGTAAGACATCGCGACAAGTTTACTCGGCTACTCGGCCCCCGGCCTGGTCTCAGTGAACTCCGGTGGCGGGTCCCGCGGGGCCGGGGCCCGGCGCCCGTCGGCTCGGCCGCTGACAGGCGTGACACAGGTCACGGCTGTTATTGGAACATGTCATAACGACCCACCTCTCGCCAATCTGTTGTACATTACAAAATGGACAGAAGCTCCATTAAAGGACAAATAGTTTGCACTTCCCCCACAGAGTACATTTTTATGTACTGACGTGACTATTTACACACACAGACAAACAGACACACTATAAAACTGACTTATATACTTATGTAAGACGTCCTTGTAACATAAGGTTCAGTTGAAAATCAGCGTCAGTCACTAGTTGTCGGGCATTTTAGCTGAATTGGGCTTATTAGGCGCAGCTGTGATACTGTTATTACTAAAAAAAAGTGTATGTATTGTATGGCTTTTTCTTTCTTTATTGGTGTAACTTCCTAACTATTTAAGCAACCCTATGGTGAACGACCAAAATACACTGGATGCTCCATACGAGTAGTGTGGCATATCTAAATTAATGACGGCATACTTCATACTAACAACACAAATCACGCCACCTCCGATTATTTATCGGTGTAGTGATCTTTTTAAAGTTTTGTTTTCGAACATGCTAAGGCAACATTCAAGTTTTCGTGCATGTTCAAGCCGTAGCGTGAGTAGACTTCTCGTGCTGCTAAAGAAAAAAATTAGAAGGCAATGTCATTTCAAATGTGCTATTTTATTGCAAGTAATCTTGTTTGAGTGGTTGAATCAATTTCGTAGAATGCAAAAAGTGTAAGACTGTTAGCAAACTAGACTCAAGACTGTCTCTGTTACCCCGCGTCCTACCCAAAAGCGATCATCGCCCCTCGGACCTCGAATACGAGTTGACGTGTTTTTGGAAGCCGTACAGTTTTAATTTAAATAGTTTTCTAACTATTTAAATTCAGAATAAAAAATAAGAGTGCATAATCTCTGAGGAGCTCAACCGACCATCCTGTTGAACGGCAAGCTCCGGCTCCCAGCGTACAACCATCCTGCTGGTATCCTGCTATCTCCTTCTTGCGGCGCAACTCCCACCAGCGAAGACAAAAGAAGATACGGGCCTCCTTAACTCCACCCTCGCAAGCGACGTTGTCTTTGACTACCGCTGTTGCTTGCATGCACTCCTAGTGCTCAACTGTGCTTACACATTTCAACTGACGTCGGAACAAGTTAGGGTGCATTTGCAATCATCACAATCTTGCTATTGCACGCGACCCCCCTCCTCGCTACTACCTGCGTCAATTACAACGTCGACCGAGAGCTAAGCGCCCGTAAGGAATCCGGCACATGACTCACCACAACACCAATGCGCATCAGCGCCTGATCTATCCCAGCTAGAAACAAACATCACCGACCAAAAAACAATAAAAAAAAGGAAATTTGAAGGCGAAAAAGATATCGCATTGGTAACTTTGAATACGTTCACTGCTTTCTCTGACAAGCAGGAAATTCGTTATAAAGACTTAACAGGTAAGATCAGTAGCATTAGCCAACAAAACATAGAATTGAAGCATATTGTCGAGGTTATGTCGAGCAAGTACGATAAGTTCCTGGTTCATATTGTCATCTTGGAGGCAGAAAGAAAGATGATAAAAAAATAATTCATCAACTAGAAGAAAAGTTGGAACTTCGGGAGCGTAAATATCGATCGACCGGTATAGAAACTCGAAACATCCTAAAAACAGATAACGATAACGATAAAGGAGGACCTTTGCAGCCTAGTGCTCAATATGGGGACTTCATTAAATATCGATTTTGAAATCTTCAACATAAAATATTTTTTATCGATTAAAATCGAAAGACAATTCTACACAAAAGATAAAGTCATTAGTGGAGTAAAGAATTGGAATAAATCCAAGCCAAAAGGAAATAAACACAATGATTCACGTCTTAAAATAATTTCTCCAGTGAAACATGTATATGTCTCCGAGTGTCGTACACACAGAGCGCAAAAGCTGTACTACCAGGCCAGATCCTTTCAGTAGAGTCATTGTGGTAATAAATTATAAACTCCGTGGTCTATATTGAACGCCATAACTAATGAAGAAACTATCTGTCTGGATTCATTATGTCATGGAATGGATATGTTGATTTTTGTTAAATAAAACCTAAATACTACTAATTACGGGTATATTCTTTACTACAATTTATTTAACAAAATGGAAAAATATCTACGACCAGAACGTTTCGACGGAGACCCGTCCTCAAGCCAAGATCTGTCCCCTCAGTGGACACATTGGAAAAGCAAATTTGAAAATTTTCTGACAGCTATAGCTACGGACGAGAAAACTATTGCGAAAGAAGCTAAACTCCAATTACTAACAAATTATCTGTCCTCTACAACTTTTGTGCGCATACAGGATTGCACTGATTACGATATTGCTATAAAAAGACTTGATGCCTTATTTCTAAAGCCACCTAATGAAATATATTCCAGGCACAGATTAGCAAAACGAGCGCAACAACCAGGTGAGTCCATCGATCAATATCTACAAGCCTTGAAACTGCTCTCAAAATAATGCAATTTTAAAAAAGTAACAGCCGAGCAAAACGAAAGTGAATTTGTTAGAGACGCTTTCATATCTGGACTTTCGTCGTCCATTGTACGTCAAAGACTATTGGAAAATAGCACTCTTACATTAGACGACGCATTCAAGCAGGCCCGCGCTCTAGAGATGGCGCGAATACACAGTGATGATTACCAGCAACCTAATACTAGTAACTTTGTAAATGCAGTCCCCATTAATAATCAGAGAACACACATCCAAGAACTATGCTATTTCTGTGGAAACAAGAGACACGCCCGGCAAAACTGTCCGGCTGCTGGTACAACCTGCTTCAAATGTGGAAAAAGAGGGCATTTCGCAAAAGTGTGCAAAAGTGCAATGACTGCGCCCCCACAATGGAGTGCTTTTACTAGTGCTATAGATGAACCAAACAAACATATGAAAAATGAAGAGTCGCAGAAATCCTTATCATGTATTGTGGCCACTATAACTGATCTCGATAAAGCTTTAATACCGATTAAAATAAACGGATTATTTGAAGCCAGAGCATTGATTGATACAGGGAGTACTGCTAGTTTTATAGACAGTCGACTAGTTTGTAAATATAATATATAAAGGAGCCCATGCTACCAACATGTCAGCATAGCAACTTCAAATCTAAAAACAAAGGTAGATGAATTGTGCTCCGTCAATATCGATCTGCAAGGTCATAGTTTTCAAGTGAACTTATTAATAATGGAGAAGTTATGTATGGATGTCATAATTGGCCATGATATTCTTATGAGACATAATTCATTAGAAATGCATTTCGGCAGATCTGGAGCTCCATTGAAATTATGTGCACTATCTCGAGCCAATGTGGATCCAATCTGTTTGTTCCCGAATCTCTCACAAGGCTGCAAGCCAATAGCTGTTAAGTCACGAAAATACTCAGATAGTGACATGCAATTTATTCGAAATGAAGTAAGGAAATTACTGGCTGACGGGATTATAGAACCTAGCTCGTCACCATGGAGAGCACAAGTACTTGTAACTACAAATGAAAATCATAAAAAAAGGATGTGTATAGACTACTCTCAGACGGTAAACAGATACACGCAACTGGACGCTTACCCATTACCAAGTATTGAACAAATGGTCTATAAGGTAGCCAAACATAGTGTCTACAGCAAAATTGACTTAAAAAGTGCGTACCATCAGATTCCGATTTTTGAAACAGAAAAACCTTATACAGCATTTGAAGCAGAAGGTAATTTATATCAATTTCGAAGAATACCTTTCGGTTTAACCAACGCAGTAGCGGCTTTTCAAAGAACTGTCAATAATATAATTGCAAAAGAGGAACTTAAAAGAGTATACGCATATTTGGATGATATAACAGTCTGCGGAACAACCCAAGCTGACCACGATCAAAAACTGCAGCGTTTTCTTGATATTGCCAAACGGTATAACCTTACACTGAATCTTGAAAAGAGTAAATTTTCATTGAAAGAGATAAGTATTCTCGGATATAATATAAACAGTGGAGTAATTAAACCAGACCCGGATCGTTTACGTCCACTATTAGAGCTGCCTCTGCCTTCAGACTCGGCATCGCTTTGGCGAGCATTGGGATTATTTGCTCACTATTCTAAATATGTGCCAAAATTCTCTTATAAAATTCAGTCCCTGGTTTCACAAGGCACATTCCCTCTCGATTCTGAGGCAGTAAACGCTTTTAACGCTCTAAAGCAAGAGATAGCCAGATCAGCAGTAAACGCGATTGATGACAATATACCATTTGTTGTTAAAACAGACGCTTCAGACTATGCTATTGCGGGAACTCTGTCACAAGAAGGCAGGCCTGTTGCATTTTTCTCGAGAAGCCTTCACAGTAGCGAGCGAAATCACCCAGCCATAGAGAAGGAGGCCGCGGCTATAGTCGAATGTCTTCGGAAATGAAGACAATTCCTCATCGGAGGACAATTTAAATTGATAACTGACCAAAACTCGGTCGCATTCATGTTCAATCAGCAGCATTCGTCAAGAATTAAAAATGACAAAATACGACGTTGGCGATTAGAACTTTCCGAATACAATTTTGACATAGTTTATCGCTCTGGAAAGGAGAATATAGCAGCCGATGCTTTATCAAGAGCTAATGCGCCAATAGTAGCCTCTGTACACAATTCAGAAAATGCACTCAAAGAACTCCATAAAACTTTGTGTCATCCTGGTGTAACAAGAATGCTTCATTGGGTTCGAAGCAAGAATTTAGCCTACTCCACTGAAGCGATAAAACGTATTACCGCAAATTGTTCTATATGTGCAGAAGTAAAGCCTCGTTTTCAACAAAACATGGGAAAACTAATAAAAGCGATGGCCCCATTCGAAAGAATATCGATAGATTTTAAAGGTCCACTTCCCTCAGATGGCACTAGGAACAATCGATATATGCTTACGATTGTGGACGAGTATTCTCGATTCCCATTTGCATATCCCTGCCCAGACTTGAGTACAAACACGGTAATTAATAAACTGACTGACTTATTTTCTCTATTTGGAATGCCAACTTACGTACACTCAGATCGAGGTACTACTTTTCTTTCAAAAGAGATGAAAGACTTTCTTCACCAGAAAGGTATTGCTACGAGCTACACTACACCATACAACCCTCAGGGTAATGGAAAAACAGAGAGATACAACGGAATCATTTGGCGTACAGTACAATTGGCTCTGAAAAACCATGATCTGCCTATAACCAAATGGGAGTCAGTTTTAACTCAGGCTCTACATTCTGTAAGATCACTTCTTTGCACGACTACAAACAGTACGCCCCATGAGCGGATGTTCTCTCACGCCAGGAGATCCTCAACTGGTCAGTCGATGCCTACATGGCTAAACGTCCCAGGAAAAGTACTAATGCGAAACCATAATCGAACTAGCAAATATGATCCACAGGTTGAAGAAGTAGAGATTCTAGAAAGTAATCCTCAACATTCTCGTGTGCGTTTGAGCAGTGGAAGAGAAGTTGTCGTATCTAATCGACACCTAGCTCCTACTGGGGAATCTTCGTTAGAAAGTGATGAAGATGATTCCAATGATGACTACGAGTTCATCGACGCAGTCGCTGATCGTATCACATATGACCAGGGAGAGTCCCAGAATGAGATAGTCCAGCCACAGAACATCACGACAGAAACTCTGCGTCGTTCTCAAAGAGTACGACGTCCGCCTGCTCATTTAACTGACTACGTGGCACAATAAATTGGCCCAGGAGAATGTGGTAATAAATTATAAACTCCGTGGTCTATATTGAACGCCATAACTAAAGAAGAAACTATCTGTCTGGATTCATTATGTCATGGAATGGATATGTTGATTTTTGTTAAATAAAACCTAAATACTACTAATTACGGGTATATTCTTTACTACAGTCATGACTACCAATTTTACTGGACTGCATATATGGTATTGTGTTCCTTCGAAAAAAAGGCCAATGAGCCTCAAATTCGAATATCTTCGGAGTCTGATATTGAGAAGCTAAAGTGTACCGAGTGACTATTCCTGGAAGTTATTTCATCATAGTTGTCTAGTTGTAAGCTCTTTGTTATAAATAGGGACCAATTAGTTCAACCAGCTTTCAGACTGGCTAAAGTAGACTCATCCGTCATGGGGTACTGTTTAAAATGTTACAATAAAATACCTCCCCACATACTCCAACTGAATGAAACAAAATTTTAATCTTGTATAAAACGCACACTATGCAGCCAAGCATATTATAAGTTGGGGGATTACATCGCTGACAAAGATGCTTGGCTCAACGCTGGTCCTGCTCCACAGGGGGGGATAAATTAATTGATTAGCATTCGAAAATATTGTTGGAGCTGCTGAAGATTGTAAAAACAACAACATCTTTGCATTGTATAAATTCAATGTTTTTGTATTGTATAATTGCATAGCACATGTGTGAGTACTATGTACCTACTATAAAGCTATCATTTAATAGGTTTTTCTTTCATTGACTTGAATGTGCCCTGGCGGCTGAGAGTATGTCATGCTCACTCAAATGTTTCGCTGGTGGTGGCGTGTGTGTTGGATCATTAAATTCCCTTCAAAATGGTTGAGCTGAATGATGCTGATCCATGCGTCGTGTTCGTGAACGGGCGCCGTCAGTAGGGACTGGTCAACTCTTGGCTGCCACGGCTTATTTTAATTTAAATTTTTGAATTGTTTTTTTATCTTTTTTATTACGGATACTTAAAAACGTGCACGTCTTTCTACATCTTTCTCACATTTTTAATTTGAACATGAATGATGTAAGCAATTTGTTTTTTGTAACTATATATTGATTTAAAAGAGTGTCCATGGAGTTTCTTGCCCTTTCTTCTCCATAGGTACCTACTACGCTTTGGAATGGGCAACTAGCTTCATTTTTCTGACTGACTGACCCTTTGACAATTCAAAAGTGCCTGTAATTGGTTTATTTGAAATAAATTCTTTGAGTTTTGAGTTTTGATGCATGCCTTATTTTTTTTACTTTTTATGTTACTGTCAGTGTATTACACTAAACATAATAAACACACACACGCACACATATTACGTTACTCATTTTAACATAATTACGTAATGTATCAATGAGTAATTTTAACAAGTACCGCTGTTGCAACCATAATTTTGATAAGTTGACCTTTAATTTTTATATCGGCTGCCATTTTTACTTTGACCAAATTTTTACTAGGAATATATTATATTATTATTATTTATATTAATATTTTAGTGACATATATCTGTGATCTATATAACTCTAACTAATCTCGTTTTCGCCGCAAAATTTGACTGTACTCACGCAAAACATTCGTAGCAAATATTGTAATCTTCAGGGATTTGAATTATTGAATTATACATACAAACATAACATCACGCCTGTATTACCCAAAGGGTTTGGCAGAGGTGTACTTAAACTACACCCATATTTCGCCAGTTATGTTTAAGTCCCATGTAATAGGGGGCGAGCCTATTGCCATCAACCGGGCACAAATCCAGACTTCGGGCTGGACCCGGGAATCGAACCCAGGACCTCATGCTCAGCAGTAGCGTTTGCGACCACTAGACCAACGAGGCAGAATAATTAAAAAAAAAAAAAAAAAATTGTTTGTCACATAATCGTTCTCACGGAATGCTCGTTACTTAAAATAAGTTTTATACCAACTATACTAGGCTTCGAATCGTTCGCCACTATTACCATTAGTTCATTGAACTACTGTTTGAGAAACCAACCTTTCGAGAAGGTAACTGTCTTGTGGCCCGGCTAGGCAAATACCGCTCTCCTTTTTTTATAAACACACATCCATTCTTAGATTTACATGACATAACATATATGATATTTTTGATGAAATTTAAAGAGAAACCTGTCTGTGAATGTGAGTAGCATGCAGGTTAGATTTAATACAATCATGATTATTATTTTAATATTGTGAATGTGAAGACTATGTGGGCCATTGTTGCTTTTTTCTTTTCCCTCTCAGCGAGTTTTAATTATAGTCTGGCAGTTTGAGTAATTTTTGTGGCCTACCCAAATGTCCTTTCTTTGGTATTGTTCGTCGAATCGTTGAGCTTCTTACGTTCTGAGTGGAGCTGCACGATTACTGACAAATGCGTACACTGACTGGACACGTCCACTCAATCTGTGTGGTTTTTCCTCAAAATACCATTTCAGACACAAATCTACATGGTCTTCACATGATCTGACCAAGATTATGTCTGGACTTTAAAAGAGACTGTGACCTCTGAGTTTGTTTCGGCCTTTCCTCTCACAGTAGTCAGATAGGAAACGCCGACCTCATCTAGTTTTTAAAATATGATTGACGTGTAAAAGTGTTTGTACAAACCTATTAACAGAAATAAAATATTTTATTAACTGCCTCGTTGGTCTAGTGGTCGCAAGTGCTACTGCTGAACATGAGGTCCTGGGTTCGATTCCCGGGTCGGGCAAAGTGTTTTTGGGTTTTTCCATCTGGAATTTCTCGGTAGCAGCCCGGAGTCTGGGTTTGTGCCCGGTTGATGGCAATAGGCTCGCCCCCTATTACATGGGACTTAAACATAACTGGCGAAATGTGGGTGTGCTATAGGTACACCTGTGCCTAACCCTTCGGGGAATACAGGCGTGATGTTATGTTATTAAAATCATTTATCATTTAGACTCATTACATGAAACACTTTTAAATGTAGAGAGAACAAATAACGTCATGCTGATAGAATCTACCTAATAATTAATTAATCTTAACTATTTAAAAATATACTCTATAATTATCTATATCTTTTTCTATGCATATAATAAAATCGTAGCGAAGTCAAAACTGTACATATTTATTTTTATTTTTTTAAAGTAATTTTGCAAGGAACGATTCGAATGCCAAACACATCATTTTTTATTTTTGACTGTCTGAATGTATGCATCACGCAAAAACTACCTACCGGATAGATTTTGTTAAAAAATTGTATAGATTTTACTTTTATGACTGGTCAGTCTGTAGGATATACTCGTAAATAATCACGCTATGTGCTATGGGATATGAGCAATATTGCAATTTGTTCGTATTCTTCTATAGTTTACCGCAAATTGTAAATTGACGAGCCAAAATATTGCACTTATTATAGATTGTTGTAAATATCTAAGTTGTAATTTGCGGATAATGTAGTGAGTAGTATATTTGTTAAGTTAAATGATATTAAAAATAAACGGTAAATTATAATTTATTACCGTTTATTTTTAAAATACTTACTACTATTTGTTTTCCCTTAAGAAATAAAATAAAATAAAAATGAAATTGGTGCTATTTAATCTATCCTGTTTCTTTTATGGATCAAAAAACTTTATCAGACCAACTGAAGTTTGAGTACAAAAATGTCAGAAATCACAAAAAAACTTTCCACAAATTTCGTAGGAAATAAGACGAGATGAGAGAGAACACAATAAACCAGTGTATGACAACAGTCGAATTATTCCATTAGTTCACCGCGCTGCATAGGGAACGAGTATAGCAGACAGTTACAGATTTAACCTTTTAAATGATTATCATCCCGCTATACCTTTAAGGAGCTATGCTGTCAATCATGACATAATATAACATCGGCTATTTTAGTCAACTTTCAACAAAGCAAATAGCTTGGCGGTTCGACGACTGCTTTGTAAACTTAAATGTTCGATTCCCAACAATTGATATGTTTGGGTTTTCTTTTGTACGTTTTATTACACTATTATAATTATTATGATAGTTTGTAAAACGTACACAGTAAAACCTAATCCTGTGTGTTTACATTTTACTGGTATATTATTTTAGTGGTAGATGTTCGCTATCATCAGTCAGTGTATCAGTGTTGTGCCATTAGGTAGGTAGAAACAGGAAGGCAGGCGTTCATTAATTCACTAACAAGCAATGGGAAATTACTCCTGAAGGCTGCGGGTGTCGACCTCAGGACGAGCTGCTTCTCACACGGACAACTGTACGTCGCTTGCTCCCGCGTCACCAGTCCTGACTCTCTTCATATTTTGGCTGCTGAGATCAAAACTACGAACGTAGTATACAGGAAAGATTTTTAAACATGTGGCTGTTGTTTTAGTAAATTGGGGTGTCTTACGACTTCCACGGAAACAAGTCACGGGTAGAAGTTATTCAATAAATATTCTGTAAGATTTGTAAATGTTGGCTAAAAATTTTCCAGTCTATTATCACAGAGGTGTGTGCTGTGAGCTGTATGCCGAGATACAGATGTTTTACCTAGTTCGGTTGCAGATGCTTCCATGTTATACGAGTATATTTTATTTTATATTTTCATTATAGCCTACAATTTATATTACGCACTATGGTTGTTGTAATGTTAATATTTTGCATGTCAATAAATAAATTAGTATTATTAAATTATTGTACTTATATTACAAGTCGTGTGTCCGATGGGATTTCCTTTCGGTGAAAGATGAACTTCCATACAAACTTTCATGCCATATTCTCAACAAAAAAAAACTCTAAATCCTTCCTTTCTTTCGCTTTTGGTATACACAGGAACTGTTGTGCCGCTAGAGCCAGTGGCTTAGGCTGTGTATTGTTTGCCAGTGAATAAATTTAAGATTATTCAATAAGTTAGTAGATGAATGTAGATTCATGCAACCACATACTGTACAACACTGATAGGTTATTAATAATTTAACATTACCGTATCACTGGAGACCTGTTTCTGGTCCTTTACAACCGGGCTATTTGCAGACTGTTGTAAGATGATTTAGTTTACTTCTGCACTCAGGTATGTAATGTTTGAGATCCTTCTGGTGGCCCACACAGAGAAGAACTTCTGTTGCTGCTCTTTGTGCGACGGCGTCGTCGCCGACACCCGACGCGCGGATTAATCAAATGTGCGGATGTTCTAAACGAGGCTCCGCGGCGCTTGTCGCGCGGTGGGACCACAGTGCGCTCTTCACACAGTTCCGCAGCGATAGGCCTTTTAGTAAGGGATGAAACTGCTTTAGTTAAAGATTATTTAATATAAGTAGAAGGACCAGCAGGCTTAGAATACTGCTTTCTATTTCTTGGAAGAATAGACAAAGCTATTTCTATACAAAGCGACATTTCGTTTCTTCATTTTCGACATCGCACCGTAAAAACCCTTCTACAATATGTTATTTTGTCTTTCGTTTCTACCGATCGTTGCCTAGGTCCTTTTTATGTAGACTATTTCAGAAGAAAGTTTCCTATCACAAACTTTCAAAATCACACTGACAACTGACAGCTGCTTAAGGTAGCGAAGACAATTAGATTTTGTAATCGCCATGATAAAGAGAGTAGAAAACTTTCTACTCGACGGCCACAAAGTATAAAACTGGAATGGTAAAATCGAATTTTTCACTTTTTTTAATGCAAAACGTGAACAAAAATTACCTACATGTTGAGTTTTGGGGTTTAAGGTTTTTGTAAAACGGGTTGAAATTTTCGTTATTTTTGCGATAGGACACACCATTTTCGAGATATAGCAAAATAAAAGAAAAACGTGAATAAACTACTGAATTTCGTTAAAAGTGCAGTAGACTCTTTCTACTTTGTTGCCGTCGTACTGTCTTCACGGAACATCATTTTTGTCTATTCTTCCGTCGACAAAACGGTGCTCGTGCGAAGCCTGCTGGAATGACTTGGGGGAGGGTTTTGCCCAGCAGTGCAGCATCAATTTTTTGATTTAAAAGAGTGTCCATTTAGTTGCCCATTCTTTCCTATAGAAACCTACTGCCCTTTGGAATAGGCAACTTCAGCTTAATTTTTCTGACAGACTATAAAAAAGTGCCTGTAAATGCTCTTAATTGAAATAAATGCTTTCAGTTTGAGTGGAACGATACTGTAATTCTGGAAATAATTAATAGGTATGTCTTTTAATAATTAACTGAACATAGTAAACATGTCTCGTTTCTTACTGTGAGTATAAACCAACAGTGCGTGCGTGCAGGCTACATATATACGTCATTGACGAATGTAGACGACGTCTGGGGGAATTATAATCTCAACGCAAATAAACAAACTCTACCATTTACAGCCATGCATGTAACTCAAACTCTCGTCAAATTAAACATCAAGTATCATTATGCTAATTATAGCCGGGGGGTAGAACATTACATACAAGTGTTAAATAATATCATCAATACAACGAAGAGATTAATCCCGCGCGGTTGCTATGCACCGTCGTCGTCCCTGTGGGCGGGCGACGCAGGGTGGAACGGGGGACGGAGGAGGTAATTAATTAATTGCCTGAGTGTAAGAAGCCGATGAAGAGCAACCCGAGCCGCTTGTAATGCGACAATCTGCTTCACGTGTTAGCGGATCTCTTGAAAATATTTGCACTTAAGCGGAATATTTAAAGTACAATAAGCAGGGTTTATTTATAACACTCTTGTTTAATTTGTTCACTGATCAGATCGACTGGCCTCACACACTCAACGTCGTGCTACTTATTTAGGTACCTACTAGTGTTATCTGAATATTTTTTAAACGAATTATTGGTCCTCTACATTATTCTTTACTTGATTGCAGTAAGATTCATGACAAATTGATGCCAACTGAATTAACGGATACGGAACATTTCCAAACTACATACACTTTAACTCCAACACTAGTGTTCAACTCATCAATAAAGGCGGTTGTTCTTCTCAAACATTACGTATCAAATTTCGATCGCTTCTTTTAAAATGCGTTCCTTTCCAAGATAACGAAAAAACCTTTCAAAGGGTGAAAAACTCCGCCTAGGATCATTGTACCATTTGTCATGGCGCGGGAGAGGCCCCCAGAGACACAAGGCCTCCAATCATCAATTTTCGAGTACGCGTGGACTCGGCCGGGATCGTTGTGAGCCGCTACGGATCGCTGCGAATCGCTGCGGCGGCGGCGGCGCGGCGTACCGCGGCGCGATATAAATTAGAGGCGAGTTATGCGACGTTTTTTACGATCAGCGTCACGGACCACCTGCGCAGCGTGTATTCGATACACGATTTTTGGAACAATACAATATATTAAATAATTTGGCAAGTAATAAAATTTATATGTGAGTTATTCTGAAATTGTCTATGTCGCTGAAAATATTAAGCTAAGATACTGTTATAAATTAATCTCTACAGAGAATTTATATATATTTTATAAAATTGAATCAAAACACTTAAATTAAGATTTATTGTGATTTGTAGGTATTGGAAGTGCGTCTCGGTGGAGTACAAAGCGCCACCTTCACCGTTCAATAACTGTATTTAGCGCCAAAGTGCGCAATAAAGTTGTCCTCAATATTGAGACAAGTTCGTATCTGTCGCGAACAAGCGGGGCTCCTAATTCACGGCCTCCACTCCCAAATTAATTAAAAGTCGTTTAATAAAAACAGTAAATTTGCTGTGTATCGTTTTTTCGGCAGCGTACCGGCGCGGCCCAATTATTGGAGAACACGTTTCGATTTAATAAAGCAATTTAGAAAAAGGGCAATTTGCATCGGAATGAGGGAAGGGTTGTCTCGGAGGAAAGAATCAGGAACAAGTATAACGGACAAACGGCCACCGGGGACGCGGCGGACCGGCGAGCGCGCGCGACTCGGGCCGCGTCGGGCGCTCTCAGGCCTACGCTAGACATTGAAAGTGTGTCTATGATAAATAATTTTGTTTCTGTAAGTTGGTTTGTACAAAATCTTTTACACGTCAATCAAATTTTTAAAACTAGATAACGTTTTCTATTCGACTACGCTGAGAAGAAACACTGAAACAAACTACTATTATTGCCAGCACGTGCGGACGTCAATAGAATCTTTACCATTAACGCTCCCGCAAACAGACGACGCGACTCTAATAGAACAATTTCTATGAAAACTTCTTGAAAATTGGTCTACAAGAGTCGCGTCGCGCCTATCTGCGGGAGCTTTTCTTTTACACTGGACTGCCTCGTTGGTCTAGCGGTCGCAAGCGCTATTGCTGAGCATGAGGTCCTGGGTTCGATTCCCAGGTCGGGCAAAGTGTTATTGGGTTTTTTCCATCAGAATTTTCTTAGTAGCAACCGGACCGTACAGACTACCCATCGGACTGGATTTGTGCCCGTTTCATGGCAATAGTCTCGCCCCCTATTACTTTGGAGAAATGTAGGTGTACTATAGGTAACCCTTCGGGTATTACAGGCGTGATGTTCTGCTATACAAACATCGAGTGTAGCTTTTTATAAAACGTATTATATGAAAGAAAACACGATTTATTGTTGCAATTCAATTGATTAATCGCTTTATTATACCTGTTTTTTACACCTCCTTGTTTTTTATGGCAACTTTCAATACAGCTCAATTATTATCTGTTCACTTTATAGCCTTTTAATGACTGGGTCAAGTAAAAGTAAGAAAGTAGTACCTAGGTAAGGTTTTGTACAAGTTAACGACTCATTATATTTACTATAGGCTCGAGAAGTTCTCCGGTAGAATCCAGTAAATATAGAATTTGCTTTAAAAAACATACATTAGAATAGCAACTAAATAGATAATCGATTCGTCCTTTATGAGTTATTTATCCCACGGAAATATAATACTCCGGTTATTTAAATTAAACAAATTAACAGATGCTTGTTTGTCTGCTAGGTACCGCAACACTTGAAGGATAGCCTGTACTAGGCGTCGAGTTTTTGTAATAACTAGAAGTAGTATCACAACACATTTAACAAAACACGCAGTAACAGCCAAGCAACACAGATTGACTGGATAGTCATTGGATAAAAGCGATTCTGGAAACTTCAAGCTGACATGAACATCATCAACTGACATCAACTTCAAGATGACTGGTTACCGTCTGGATAAGCGCTTACACAGATGTTATTCAAGCAAGTTGAACACAAAAAAAATGCTTTAAACTGAATAAGAGCAATATAATAGCAACATACTCGTAGTATCTGAATATCAACATAGTATCTGAATATGAATAAATGAATATGAATATGAATAAATATACAACAAACATAATAGCATCTGCATGAACACTGATCTACCTTTTTAAACGACTTCAAAAAAAGGAGGAGGTTCTCAATTCGACTGTATGTATTTTTTTGGAACGAAGTTCATTATCGCGCGTTGCGAAATGGGGCTAGACGGAAAAAATTAAGACCAAAAGTTGTAACGACACTTTTTGCTATAGTTGTAAGCCGTGCGGCGTGCGCGAGTTTCTCTGTCTGTCTCTCTCTCTCTCTCTCTCTCTCTCTCTCTCATAGAAAGTAAGCCAATTTTTTTTATTTTTTTTTAATGGAACTTCGTTCCTGACACCTCTCAAGTTTTTTTTATCTTTGTCTTTGCTTAGAACTTTTTTCTGGGTGAACCGATTTGTATGACATGATTCTTTTTTTGTTGGAAAGGAGATATCCCAAGGGTGGTACCATGATAAGGAAACCAGGATCTGATGATGGCATACCAGAGAAATCGAGGGGAACCTTCGAAAATCGTAGGGGCGACTAGTGCGTTTGTAATTTTTTTTATTAAGTATTTTAAAGCACTACAATTTAATGAAAGTCTGGAGTCGATCTGATGATGGAGCCGAAAGACAGTCGAGGGAATTCCTCAACGATTTACAGCAGTTACCTTGTGTTTGGGCTTGCTTAATTTGTATTGATGAGTACTTTACACCTAAATGGGTTGTGACCGTCATTACGGGTCTGATGATAAAGACGAGCGACAGTTAAGGGAATCCTCAACGGTTTATAGTAGCTACCTTGTGTTTGGACTTAATTCATTTATGTTGATGAGAACTTTGCACCCATATGGGTTATAAGTGCCATTACAGGTCTGATGATGGAGACCATGGGATCCTGCCGTTTTGCCGAAAAGATTTTGCCAAAATTTCACTACCCAAACAAATTTTAGCAACCTTTTTTTATACCAATGCAATGTTTGGAATGATTTTAGTACGCACATTTTCATTTGGTCAAATTTTTACTTGGTAGATTATTACCAAGGATAATGTCATTAAGGCATTTGGTCTTTAATCAAATGATTTATTACAGCAAACAATCTTTAGACAATAAACGTTTGGTCTAATGTTCTTTTTATGACAAAAAATATAAAGGCAAAAATAAGTTGTTTTGGGAATTATAAAAAAAATGCAATTTTATTTTAATATAATCATTTATTCAAGGGTAAAAAACCAAGGGTGGGATAGGATGCAAGAGCGAGCGAAGCGAGCTCGGGACTTAGGGCACCCCGACTCGGACAGGTTAGGTTAGAAGGGGATGGCGGGGTCTGAGAGACCCCGCCATCCCTTTCGTGGTTATTTTTTTTTTAAACCACCCAGAAGTAGGAGCCCCGCTTGGCGGGGCTCCGTCGTCTAAGTCTTATAATAGAAATGGTAAGTTTGAAATTGACAACACCAAATATTTGGCTTATTTAATTTTGCGTAAAATATGTTATACCAACTGAAATATTTGACTAGATAAAAAATGGTAAAAGTACTAGTTGGTGAACAAGTTATTGCTCAAACGTTCACTTGCCAAACATAGGTTTTCGTAACAATTATTTGTAAAGAGATTTTTTGGTAAGTAATAATTTGGCAATTTCTTTTTGGTAAAACAAGGGAGACCCGGAGACCATAGACAGTCGGCACAATTCCTCAACGATTTACAGCAGTTACCTTTTGTTGGGCTTACTTCATACGGTTCATTACGCCGAAATATTCAGTTCGTACAAAAATAATACCTAGTTAAGATTGAAGTTTTACATAAGACAACCACTACCTACTAGTCATGCTGATGCGTCAATTTGAGACTGAATTTAAGTTGCGTAATCGCGTCATCTCTAGCAAGGCTCTTTCGTTGGTTGCTAAGCAATTTATGCTTGTCACAATGCATATGGTGAAATGGAGCTGATGGTAGCTTCACCATCAGCTCCAGTTCTTCTGGTTTTTACCAAGAGAACTCCTCAACAATAAACTCCTTAATTCCTTGCATCGGGAAAATAAATATTTTGTATAGGGTGATGAGCAGTTGACATTAGGCTATTGTAACTTAGGTAAATATTATTATCTAACCCACAAAAAAGTGAAAAATAAAAACATTTTTACAAAAAAAAACAACCGAAATCGGTTGTATTTTTTTAATAGCTTTTAAAACTATGTAAACCAATTGAAAGCGCTCAAATTCACTAATTCAGTCAAAATTCAGGATTTACATTATTTTTGTGCTTTTATGGAGACAATAATATGTAAAAAATATTTTAAAAATTGTAAAATTTTAATTATAATTTCACCACTGTGACTCTTACCAACGCGCCATATCCTGCAATCTGTGTATTATATAATTTCGGTAAATAAACTTTGGTTTCATATAATTATGTTATAATCAAGGAAGTGAATTATTATTACGCATGTAATTTTATTTTGAATATACCTTATGTTTACTGTATTACGCCACTCTATATAAGCTACCATTCAAGAAGTAAATAAGTGTTTTATAATAGCCTGGCTTAGATGTGTGAAAGATTTTCAATACTTTTGTGAATTTCAGTGCGCTAAAACAACGTGGCTAATGCTGCGCACCATTTTAAAAGTGGTTCTATTAATAAAACGCAGTATTATATTAGATATTGTATCGTTTATATTTTTATCAAAGAGGTTATGTACTGGTGATGTTTATGTTGAATATAAGCTGCACACAGCGGTTTCCTTGCTTATTTCTGCATAATAGATGTAATGTGCCCAGTTATCATGCTATTATTTGGTTATAACTGGTTTAAAAGAACATAATATTTGGGATAGCAGAGCTATAATCACCCATTAAGTTTGGCTCTGTTTAGGACAATGAAATCCAAATATTTTCAAATGTTGGAGGGTATATGTATACAGGGTGTAAGTAGGAGTCCTGCGATCTTTTTAACCACATGTTGTGTCAGCGGAACAGTATATCTGACTGCACAACGAGAAATAACTCATTTGGCGAAAATAAACCAGCCTCCTCATACAAATTAGCACACAGGACGCGCGCAGGAGAGAATATTAGTACTTATGTGAAGTCATCGAATGTATCCCACTCACATGATATTGTTAAAAGTGATCTCAGTACGTACTTTTACTTAGACTCACTTGGTACATGGATATTTGAATGTGTGTCTGGTCGTGTGATTTCTTTTAATTTATGAAAGTACAATTAATAAACGAAACGAGAGGTGTCTTGGGATACCCGGTTGGAACGAAGTTCCTTTCACTTTTCGCCAAGTGTACAGAGTATAACGTGCGATAAGGAACTTCATTCTACGAGTTAGGTATTAACCTAAGTGATCAAATTTATTGAAACATGTAGGTACCAGTGTAATTTAGTAACAATTTCACTGTTTTTCAGGAAAATGCCATGTAAAATTGTGTCTACTCGCCGCAAAGAGGGTTGAACTAAGTACAGTACCTGACTTATGGGAAATTGGAAAACAAGGGTAAACTTCGCTGGCCCAAAAATAATGGCGAACTACTGGCAAAGGACTGCGATTTATGACTGATTATGTTAGAAATATGAAAACAATAAATAAACAATATATTCATTATTGAGAATTTGAGATATTGTTTTTATTTTCGTAAACTTCTAGCTGTTTTTTGATGATTGATTAAATTATTATATTATACTTACAATAAAATGAACTCATACAAGCTCTGGTTTTATTATTAACAACGCCTTCAGTGAAGCATAGTTTACATATTATTATCTTGTAAGGATGCCTACTAAATCTTTTAAAGCTCATTGCGAAATAATTTTATGCACTGCCCATTTTTTTAAGTTATTACGAATTTTTCCATTTCTTCAAAATCACTAGCACTCCAATCGCTGTTCTCAGAGTTTTCATCTAAAATTATGGATGAAGGTGCAAAATCATAGTTTACGGAACCCTCTTCAACCGTAAATTACCGTGTTATTTGAAAGAGCTTACTCATTTTCAAATATGCAGCCTTCTTAACAAAACCTCAAATATTCAGCTACTGAATAACTGATTATGATTAAAGTACAATACACCTTGAAGAAAATAGAAAATAGGTTATTCAGCATGAAGCAGTATAATGAAAATTGATACCAAAGTTAAACAGATAAATGCTATCACATCAGCTATCAAGCAGCTCTCAGCGATCTCGGATGCCTTAAACTGAATAGCGTATGTTTAGTAGTTCAAGTCATGACCAATATTAAGCTTTAAAAAAGGAAATCTGTGCAGTGCTATAAATAATTTATTAACCTTAAAGCTAAATAATAGCCCAAAAACCATTCAATACAGCATTTGTCTATGCTGAAAGCTTTAATAGTTATGTAATTAAGCTTTAAACTGCTTATTAGTACATTTTTATACTGTTATCTGTCTTATGTGTTGCTTGAAAGAGTCTTTCAGTAACCCATCCCGAGCAAGCTAAAGGTGCGTCCACACTGTATGCTGTGTCGCGCGTCCCTAATGCGGTGCTTCGCATGCCGCCCTTCCGGGTGCCGCGCACTATCATTGCCGATAGAAAAATCGCCCGATTCCGTACACAATATTGTCGACATTGAATAACAATCGCTCGCAGCGCTTTTATTAATAAATTCTATTACGTACTACGGAATGACACAGCCGGGGAGGGGGAAGGGAGGGGGTTCTTCTGTCGACTATGATTTTCGTTTTCGTTTCTCGTGATATCGCGGACATTTAGCTGCGCATTTTATTTGTTCTTGATATCTTTAGGTCTCATCTGTTGTGACGTAAATGCTAGAGAATAGCCTGTGCTTGTAATAAAACTATATTTAATAAACATAACCGTTTAGGTGTCTACTTTTAAGACTGGCCGGGAATAGTAATACAATGATAGTAGTGGAATTTTTTACCGAGAACTTCGTCAAAAACGTCCCGTCTTGTTAAATTGTGGCTACTATAGCAATTGCAATCAATGAACTGACCATTCGAGAAATCTGCACACGTGGTGAATACCGACATCCGATAATTTCAAGCTGTACTACGTTGCCGTCTGATCTCTAGATCTAATTACTCGCTGATGTGGGACATTTCATGTGATTACTGCTACCCATATGAGTACATTTGGCCTCTCCTTATGTAATTCGGTTACTGAGGTTACTACTCGCTCACCCTGAGGTCAAGCCGTGGTCGCCGGGGTAATATTTATTTTTCTGCGATAGGTATACTTTGCGATAGTACCTAGGTAGATAAAATGATAAGCCTGAATTGCCTTAACTAGAGCAAAACCTACTTGGAAATATCTGTGAGAATAAATGCCTTTCATTTTCAAATAGATCAATCTATCAATGGGATTTTCTAAAAATTTCGACTGGATGGCTTGTCCCTGCGACCTGCAGTCATCATAGCCCACTGAACCCACAGGACATCATCCTGAGACCGACTTATGTATTATTAACTCTAAGATATCATATCTTGGCGTCTCCCTTATACCTACTATAGGTACTTGCTGGTGTTATTTCTGTGAACTGCGACGGGGTGGCAGGGGGAGGAAGGGGGGTAGCGTGTCATTTCCGCCGGTCTGGGAGCTCAAGGACTGTCCTTGGCTGTAATACTCTCCAGTGACCACGACCTTGGCTACCTTGTATGTCACGTAGTTGCTTCTATTCAAACAAAAAACGGCTTTTTATATTTGTTTCTGAATAATTATCGGACTGGGGACACAAACGGACAGTTTGTTTGCGGTTCTAGGTATCATTGAAGTTATAGTCCACTTTTTTACTTTATGTGACAGTAATGAATCAAGATATATCATAACAGAAATTAAAATAGAAATCATTTAATTGTTTAGAATGTAGGTAAGATGGTATTTTTAGGGTTCCGTACCCAAAGAGTGCCAACGGGGTCATGTTACTAAGGCTCTGCTGTCCGTCCGTCCGTCTGTAACAAAACTGTATCTTTGTAACAATAATATGTAGACACTTGAAATTTTCACAGAGCGTGTATCACAGGTCGCTATAACAACAAACAACGAAAATAAAATAAAGTAAAAAAGTACGGGCTCCCCATACAAGAGACGTGTGCTTTTCGGCGTTTTTTGCTCGATCTTATACTAAAGCATTTAAAACACAAAATAGTGTTAATTATTGTACGATGGCACAGAAACCTTGTGCGAGTCCGACCCGCACTTGGCCGCTTTTTATGAATAGTCTACAATAGATACATTTTACCTGACGGCATGCAAAATTTCAAAAAATTGAATTAATAGCAGCTCATGTTATAACTATTTTGAAGTTTGCGAGAATTGAGAACTCCAAGTTGATGTGAGAGATTGTTCGTCCTTGAAGATGCTATCCAAGTATAAACATACAAATTGTTTTTAACATCTGCAGCACGTTATGTATCGATTGGAAACGGCTTTATTTGTGAAAAAATATCCGCATTTCTTGCAGAAATTGTCAGCAGTCAGAAGGAATCCAATACGAACTCAATATGTCTATCAAATGTGTCAAGTAAAACCGCACTAATGCAAAAAAAATCTTAGACGTTGCCCCACAAATTTATAACAAAGTACCTAATATTATGAAAACTATGACTGTATTTATTAAAGGGCATTAAATATTAATTGAAAAGAGTCATTACACAATTGACGACTTCCTTAATGATGAATCACTGACAAATTGACATGCATGCATTTCATTTGACATTTTTTAATTATTATTACTGTAACCTGATGACATTTGACATTTTTCGATTTTTTTCTAGTACCTAACCTTGTCGACATCTGACATGTTTGTATTTTTTGATATTGAATCAAACGATTTGATATTAATTTGTATTTCGTATTATTTTGTTTTCCTAATTGTTATTTAAAATTATAATATTTTTAATAGAAACGATCAATTAGTAATGAAACGAAACAATTTCTAATTAATTAACGCACAACTTGATCATAGTGCGAACATTCCAGAGGAGTCGCCAGTCGGCTGGATTACTAAAATCAATTTACATGAAAACTATTTAATTACTAAATACCTAATGGAGATACAAATTACTTCGTATCATTAATCTTATTCATCGAGTTTGTTTTAACAGGTTTAATTTGGAAATAATTCGATAATCTGTAAACCACTGTTTGAAGATGTGCTGATCAATATAATTTCCATGACGGTAGATGACTGCATTCAGTTTAATTTGGCGCCAATCGAAGACAACGACTGGATGTTGTGAGAGAAAGTGGGCTGAGATAGTAAGATGTCGATTTCAGTCGTAACTCTAAATTGATCGCCACGCGACACCGGCGGCCTAGTGCCTGCTCTCCAGCCGCACCCCGCACCGTACCACGCATCCTTGTAACCCGAGATATGGACGATTCGGCGGCAGGCCCGCATTGCTAAAGTTCCACGGTTCCACCTATAATTTCTGATCCCTTCGTGCAGGCAGTATAAGGCAAGTTGCCCGAGCCCCGAACCCCGAGCTCCCGAGCCCCTCAACTAACTTGCGAGCTGCGCCACTTAGCGAGTTTGAAATCGTTTGTTATGAGGAAATGTTACGAGCTATTCAACGATTTATTAGAACTGCGCAAGTATTCAGCCCCCCCCTGTTCACCCCGCTACGATACGAGAACAGCCGAGTCATTAAAGGTATTAAGTTAATAACTCTTCAAGAAATGTGAATACTGTTTAGACCATGTCGCAGTGTCTACCACTAAATCAGTCTTTGAAGTTAAGGTAATTTTATCATTTTATGGTTATAACTAGCGTCTGCACGCGACTTTGTTCGCGTGGAAGTTGTAATACACCACAATTTACTAAAACAACAGCCACATGTTTATAAATCTTTCCTGTATAATAGGTTCGTAGTTTTGATCTCAGCAGCCAAAATATGAAGAGAGTCAGGACTGGTGACGTGGGAACAAGCGACGTACAGTTGTCCATGTGAGAAGCAGCTCGTCCTGAGGTCGACACCCGCAGCCTTCAGGAGTAATTTCCCATTGCTTGTCAGTAAATTAATGAACGCCTGCCTTATGTATATACTACTTATTGGCACAACACTGATACACTGACTGAAGCTTTCTTACAGATTATTCCTAACGAACATCTATCACTAAAATAATGTAACGGTAGATTGTAAACACACAGGATTATGTTTATGGGTACGTTTTACAAACTATCATAATAATTATAATAGTATTAAAAAACGTAAAAAAGGAAGCATATAAAATATCAATTATTGGGAATTGAACATAGGTTTACAAAGCAGTCGTCGAACCGCTTTGTTGAAAGTTAACTAAAATAGCCGGTATTATATTGCGTTATGATTGACAGCATAATTCCCTAAAGGTATAGCGGGATGATAATCATTTAAAAGGTTAAATCTGTAACTGTCTGCTATACTCGTTCCCTATGCAGCGCAGTGAACTAATGGAATAATTCGACTGTTGTATTGTGTTCTCTCTCATCTCGTCTCATTTCCTACGAAATTTGTGGGAAGTTTTTTTGAGATTTCTGACATTTTAGTACTCAAACCTCAGTTGGTCCGATAGTTTTTTGATTCTTAAAAGAAACAGCATAGATTGCCACCAATTTTTTTTGGTGAAATTTGCCCGTTTTGTTACTCGTACTATCTAGGTTACCTAGGTTTTGTTTTTCAAAATGTGGGAATGCAGATCATAATGTTTCAGGAAGTTAAGAACAGTCTCCTAAGACCGTTTTCTTGCAGGGATAACAATTAAGGTGCCTTATTGCCACATTTCAAAAATCCACCCTGTATATGTCATGATTGACTGCATTACGGATCTTTAAAGGTATATCGTGATGATAATAAGCTTTATATTCTAAGTACTTTTTATTTTACGTTATCATACCAAACATTTAACCTGACTTGGTTTCAGAACGTCATTTTCGGGTAACCACTGAAAATCAGCGCTGTGCTGTGGTTCTAGCACAGCATCATGCTGAGTGGAAGCCTACTTATCACAGTCTGCAGCTGTCGACTATTTCTGTTTTGTGGTCGTAAATATAGATCTATTTTGTTTTTATTATTCGAGTTAATTATCTTTTTGTATGCTTTTTGTTTCTGTGACAAATAAACCAATTTTTCTTTCATAATTATTAAAAGGTTAAATCTGTAACTATATGCAATATTATGGCTCGTCTTTATACAATTTGCGGTAAACTATAGAAGAATACGAACTAATTAAGGCATTAAGTCCGCCTTTGTATACTATTGTGTGCGAGAAGTTTTAATAAATAAATAAATAAATAATTGCAATATTGCTCATCTCCCATAGTTTATAGCCTACAGACTGACCACGCATAAAAGGAATATCTATAAAAAAATTGAACAAAATCTATCCGGTAGGTTTTGCGTGATGCTGGAACATACATTCAGCCAAACAGATAAACAAACAAACAGACAAAAATATATTTATGGCAATTGAATCGTTCCCAGACCTCGCAAAAATTACTTTAAAAAAATTAAAAATATTGTACAGTTTTGACTTCGCTACGATTTTATTCTAACTATAGATTTGAACTTTGATCATCGTGTGCCAATCATAAAATAAGGCGAAATGTGTTACTTATGTATAAAAGTTTCCTAGAACATCAGATAACTCGTATAAATTAAGTATGCTATATATTAGTACGAATGTCCGGAATTAATTATTTCATGCCTTTAAAATTCCAACTAGGTTTTAAACCTTAATTTTGTATAGAATCTTTTGCGATCAATTTCGTGAAAAATACCAAAGTTTAACACCTATAAATTAGAACCGCAAATGAGTTTAATTTGTAGACACCCTTTGACGGCCGCCTGTGGTTCGAACAAGAACTCATTACAAGAGCGCAAAGTCCCGCACTGCCATGAAACGAAGCAGAAAAACTAATTGTATAGCAAAATTATTTGCGTTATTAAAAATGAATTCCACTCTTTCTAATTAAAAGGTATTTTACCCTTTGCAATTACATGGGTACATTCAATCTCCTGCAGTCCTGACAACCACAGATGGCAATGTAAGTAGTTGTCAGAGTAAAGGTACTTGCAGTGCCAACATTTTTAAATAGTTTTCTCTTGCAGTATTCTGCATTAAATCCACTTGTCTTCTGTACCTACAGCAACCTCACATCGAAGAACTTCCATGAGTACATACTGGCGATGGCGTGACATACTCGTACAGCTGGAGGACTTCGTTCGTTATAATAAGACCGTAGCTAGGTAATTAGGTACCAAGGCCTGCAGTCTCGACATAGATAGCAACGCTGTCGCAAACCGCCGATCGCTAAATAATAACGAAAGTAAACGCTTGCCTTAGCGATGCTTACGTCAAATGCAAGTCTCTACATTCGAGATACTGTGCAAAATTGAACATATCCTTGACAAAACGGTGTTGACATCGGATGTAACGATATTTGGTAGTCTCGACTCTCAAAGTTATAGATTGTCATCGGTGTATGACAGAACATTGTCGCAAAATTTATGGTTTTCATAATGTTTACGGATAAAGTTTGCGGGCATTTTTGGCAGCCCGCAAAGTGATTCGATAACATCGTAAACTATAATGTTTTGGTGTTTGCAAGTAATTATTAACAAAAATTATGTAGAATGGGCGGACTCGAAGCTGTGTCTGTGTTTCTATACCGAAGAGGCTTTTAAGTTCACCTATTTATTGGATCCGGTCATACTACATGCGAGCCAAAGACATTTAAATATGATTGAAGGGAACAAATCGTCCAGAATAATAAAAAAAACTATTAATGATGCTGTTAGCTGTTTTCAAATTTTTTACAATTGTATAATTGGTAGATCTTTAATATTGTTAGGTATTGTATTATAAGTTATAGGTGAGATGCCATACAGATATTTTTTCTTCAGTAAAGAAGTTTAAGAATCCCGTGCATATCAAGTTCTGATATTGCCCACTGACATTGTCACCCTATGTAAAATATCTGTATTTTTTACGGTGTATAAACAGTTTTCTATCTATCTATTGAGATCTCATATGTCTACAATGTTTTATAGATTCATTTAAGGTTGAAAGTACATTTTTATTAGTTTTTACAAATATGGCTACTTCAAGGATGTGAAGGCGTGGGAAGGTTAAAGAAAGTACCAAACCATGGTAAGCAATCAATATTGTTGACAGCTTAAGTTTTTTGATAAATTATGCAGCATACATGCCGAAGTACTTGAGTCTTTTAAAAAAATGTCCTCTACCTGTGCCTTCCCGGTTAACTGGCTGCCAATTAAGATCCCTAGAAATTTGTGATAATTATACCTATTGTTTTCCTACAGTTTGACTGGTGCAATTTATATTCATGGCTTTCATGGATATTTTGGAGATTTATAAAAAAAAAAAACTTATTGTTGAGCCACTTTATTAAACTGCTGAGTGCACTGATAATGTCACGTGGATAAGTATGCAACATGTCTTGTGTAAACAGTGTCTAGAATTAGAATGTGTGAACTTAGGAGAGGATTTCGATATTGGAGATTAAATAAAATTTAAAAAAATATTTGCGATTGTGTGTTATTTATTTATAAACGAAGATCTGACGATTCGCTCGCTTCAATAATATTTAAATGTCTTTGGCTCCCTCTAATGCGGTGATTGTCGGCGACACTCATTCGCTAGTATGACTGGGTCCTATACATGGGTGGACTTACAAGCCTCATCTGTACAGAAACACAGACACAGCTTCGAGTACGCCCATTCCACATAATTTTTGTTACTAATTACTTGCAAACACTAAAACATTATAGTTTACGATGTTATCGCATCACTTTCCGGGCTGTCCAAAGTGCCCGCAAACTTTATTACGAAAACCGTAAATTTTGCGACAATGTTCTGTCATACACCGATGACAATCTATAACTTTGAGAGTCGAGACTACCAAATATCGTTACATCCGATATCAACACCGTTTTGTCAAGGATATGTTCAATTTTGCACAGTATCTCAAATGTAGAGACTTGCATTTGACGTAAGCATCGCTAAGGCGAGCGTTTACTTTCGCTATTATTTAGCGATCGGTAGTTTGCGACAGCGTTGCTATCTACGTTGAGACTGCAGGCCCAGGGCTTTAGCAAAGTAGTAGGTTTAATTTTAATCTGGCTGCAACTAAAGAAAATATTGAATATAAAGATTTAAGTAATAAAGTTGTTCAGATGAATCTGTTGCTAAAACAGAATAAAACATTACCTACGCTATCCGTTCATGGCCTGCGATGAGATGCGTCCCGGTGCGGTCCGCTGTGACGGCGCGCGGTCGTCTGCGGCGGCACGCTCTGCTGGAAGTGACGCCGACATGACGCGCGTGTCAATACGCTGTCCATATCTGGTACAATGAGGTGAGATCAATTAATAAAGTTTGTTGTTTTCATTAAAATTATAATTTTCTCTGTTATTTTTGTAACAATATGGCATGTCACGCCGTGCGCCGTCCGTCTGCATGTGGTGAGGTGCGACCCGGACCGGGTCAGTGCGGTGGCGGCGTGCAGTCAGCTGCGGTCGTGCGGTCTACTAGACATGACGTGGACATGACGCGCCTGCTATTGTGCTGTCCATAATATCGGACACTCTGAGGTAAGCTCAATCAATTAATTGCAAAGTTTATCGGTGTCATGGTCAGATATCAACACTAGGTTTTAGAAGTCTGCTGTGATATTAATGGATACGGAATAATAATAGATTCTTGTCTTACTTGTTCGATATTAGTTTTCTCGCGTAAAATAAGTCTTAATTGCGGTCAAACTATGCATCGTATAAAGTTAATCAAAGCTAACTGAAAACATATTTAAAAAAAATTCAAAACTGCATGTAAATAAAACAAATAAATGATAAATATAGACCAGGTACAATCCACTACAAACAGTCATATTATAATTCAAAACAGCATCAATGCGTGATTGCTAACGCATTAATTGTCCGCGGCCGTCTGGCGCGATCCGGGCCGGTCCGGTCATTACGGCGTCAATTTGCGCCCATTGAGCCGCACACGTAGCGGGGGCGCGGGAGCGCGGTGGCTCAGCGCGCCCAATTGCATCTATTTTATACGTCGCACTCGCGGCAGGAATGCTGCTAATGATGTGTTAAATATCTATTGACAGCCGAAAGGGTTTTTTAATCATCAATTAATTTTCACGTTTAGATTCGCTGTGTAGATTACTAATGCGACGATAATTGAGTTAGTCCCCTTTATTGGCAGTGACATTCGCATTATTCATTGCGCATTAATTTCGGATTAATGATAAGATATAAAAGTTATACGGGCTTCTATTTCCGTAGGTTAGTGCGTACTTGTGTGATGCAACGTTTTCAGGAACACATTATGTCTTATTTCGGGTATTTTTTGCATTTTCAATTTAATATTAATTATTGGTTTTGTGATAGGTACATGAATGTGCCATGAAGGGACATTTTTACCATCATAACTTGACAAGGTCTCTACTCTTTTCAAGGATTTTCCACTGTATGCAGTGGAAAAGTGTCAAAGAGCTCGATGTGGCCGTAAGCTAAAGTATTCTAAGAATGACCGTAAGCTGCTTCCTGGGCCATGAATTGCAACTGAAGTTTGCAATTGAAGGTAGCAACCAGCCACAAGGTGCAAAAATTATAATGGTTTAAACGGGGAAAGACTCGCTGTCTTACTCTCAGCTAAAACACATAGACGGTAAATTAATGAGCTACCTTTGTTTTATAAGACAGCTGTGTTTTTACCAAGCTTGTAAGCCAGAAATGCGAAACCAAATAAAATAATATTAAATAAATAGGCACTCAGTCTCATGTTAATAATACATTCTCCAAATAAATTACTCGAGAGTACTTTCATTTCTTATTACGTACGTTGTAGTAATAAGATGTTATCTGAAGCATCGTTATGAAAATACTCGAAAATATAATATAATACTTACTGTTTAATAATGATGTACGAACCTCTAGATGCAAAGGTCAGCTAGTTAATTTAAAAGATATTATATAATTATAAATTATAAGAAAGGACATCGACGAGCAAACTGTTACCATGGGTTCAGTATTTAAAATGATGCTGAACCCCCTTGCGTCGAAATTTATCGTCATAAAAAAAACTTGTTCCACACATTTTGACCACGTCGGTATTGCACTTTTTTTTTATGAAATAGCAGTTTTTATTTTATAACCGACGAAACATTACTTCGCTAGGGAATCTAGAGTTCATGGTTTCAGTTTGAGCGTCGATCTCCTTGCCACCTTGTATGCTATTAACTTTATTTTTGTACCCGACGGTTACTTTCAACTAAGCAATAAATCATCTTGTGAAACTTTATATTGCTATAGAAAAGCATTTTTAATTACAAGCCAATTTGAAAATAATAACGTAGATGGATCTTGAACAAAGTAAACATTATTATGAAACTAGATACCCTATTATCTCGTATTCCCCTGAGCTAAGTAGTTTGAAATTCTGGAAATCTGTTTTCTCATTGGGTTGAACAAATTGCACGAAGGAAGTCACCAACACGCATGTTATTATGTTATGATTTGACAACTCACGTATTGGAATACGTAAATGCTTGGAATCCCTAACAGGATTGTTTTTCTTTCCTTTAATCCAAAATGTAGGTATATTGAAAACCGAAAGTACAGTGTAGGTAGTTTAATACTCATTTTATGTGGGATATGAGAAACTGTCTTCCCGGAACGATGTAAGCTGGCACAGTCGCAATCACCTTCCCCTCTTTAGATCCGTCTAACTGTTTGTACATTTGTATTTGTAGTATATCGTGGGAGGCCATCTGTCGCGTCATTTCGGCCATTCAGATAGCGTCACGGTGCCTAACCCACGAGTCCGTCTGAGCGATACGTATGCCCCAATAGTGACTGTGCAGTAGGACAGCTGCGTTTGATCAGCAAAAAGGCTTGTTTGGCGTTCCTATTGACCGTGAATATTGTTTGCAATATTGCCCCTCTCCTTCTCTTCGGCTGTGGCACGTTCGTATAATGTTGTGGCCGCAAGTTTCATTTCGGAGAAAAAGCAAATATAGTTTGTCTAAAATCTTTTACTAACATAAACTTAGTTAATTGAAAAGGATAGATATCCATAATTTTTGTGAGCTCGTGTTAGTTTTTAGGGTTCTGTATCCAAAGGGTGCCAACGGAACCCTATTATTAAGCCTATATACGCTGTCCGCCCATCCGTCTGTCTGTCAGCGGGCTGTATCTCATGAAATGTTATAGGTAGACAGTTGAAAATTTTCACAGTGTGTAATTCTATTGCCGCTATAACAAAAATTAATAATAAAAATTTAATTAAGTTAAACACTAAAGGGATCTCCATACAAGAAACGTTTATTTTCGGCTTTTTTGTTTGAATTTCCTCTTATCTTTAAAAACTTTCTAAACAAATACTGAAATCCAAAAAAAAATACTAAGTACATATCGAAACGTTACTAAACGAAATTTTCACGAAATTGAAAATATTAAACTACATGACTACACGCGTTAAAAAGAAACCAATATTTTAACAAATAATCTCAGGAATATCTCTTATGAATTCATCAGATTTTTATTAAGAGGTAAATAATAATGTAAATATCGTAAATTATTTGTGCTGTATTTAGTATTTTTGTTTAATAACGGTTTCCAAATGAAGGTGCGATACGAGTACAACTATCAAACTTAGACCAGCACCCTCATTACGTAATACACTATCTATCACAATCTGAATCATTTTGAGCCTTTTGCTATTCCATTGTTACATATGTTCGAAAAATTTGTCTGCTCAACAACGTAAATGACGCAAAAATGTTGTTGAACAGTCAAAATGAAACCCATTCCTACTGTTAGTGTGTTACGTAATTACCCCGCTGAACTCTCGCACAAAAAGGCACACACAACGGAGTGCACTAAACAAATGTACTCGGCTTGGAGTTGAGATCAAGTTTAAGTAGTAGTGGATACAAATCCAATAGAAACAGGGAGCAAACATCCAACGGAGGCACGGTGTACGACCATCTTAGAGGCACGTTGTAGGGAACAACCATTAATTCAGTGGCGAGTCAACACTCGGCTCTCGTGGCGTGAGGCTTGGCACTGTACAGGGACGTGTAGAAGGATCACTTGCATCAGAAGACGAGGTGCGGGCTGCAAAGTGTAGGTAGGGCCATAATTATTACCACACTATTATACCCATATTCAAGCTATGATACTTGTATTCAACAAGTCTTATTAACTAATTTGTTCACCTTTTTTGCAAGTTTTCTGCAAATTTTGTATAGGTACAACTAGTCTCTAATCTTGTAATAGGTGTAAACTATTAACAAAACCATTCCACAACATAAATAGAATATAATTATGTTTTATACCTTGGTGTATGTATAGGCAGGGTTAAAGACAACATACATACAGTTTGCAGAAAATTATACTGCGTTATGTAGAGGCCTCTATTTAGTAGTGAAACATAGAAAAAGGAATTAGGACTTTCATAGATGGTGGTGATGCATATCGATGTCATCAAGAAAGAAACTGTCACCGATTCTCACTAAACATTGATGCAGGTAGTTACGTCTGTATGGCCTTTACATATTAGCTGCATCTCCATAGAGTGATACTTCTGCCTCCATCTAAGATATCTTGCGGAGGGCGCTAATCGAACGGGATTGGTTTCATCGGCGCTCACGCTGATTTACAGCCCACCTGACCTGCGGGGTGCAGGATGCAGAGGGGGCGGGGGGGTAAGACGTAATGCCCACCGCCGCCGCGCCACCACCGAGCTGCCACTGAGCTGACACAGAGCGGTAACGTTTCTTTAATTCAGGTTGCTAATAATTGTAATGTGGAGCTGTCTTTTTAGTTGAAGTGAGGGATTTAACTCGTAACGTGGTAACCGTTATTATTATAGAAGTTGAAAATTACACACGTGTGGAAAATTAAATTGGAGCCATTGAGGCTTCTGATTGCAATCACACATGTACCTATACTATTCACAAGAATTAAATGCGTGATCCTAAATGGTGGAAGATTATATCTATTTGCGGTGTAGGACTATTAACGGGTGGTCGGCTGTAGTGTGGGTGACAAGTTTAATACAAATACAATCTCATAACGAATATCTACCTACCAATCTACCATAATAATGTATTTATATTATTTACATTTATACACATATACACACTCACGCCTTCTTCCCATAGGCGAATTATAAATAGAATTGTAATTTATAAGCTGTAATCCATACACCTGTTGTACGTGCAGTTCAATGCACGTGTACAGCAGATGATTGACAACTAATCAAAATCAAATCAAAATATTTTATTTCACATAAACCTACATGGGCACTTATGAAACGTCAGAAGCTAGGTGCACGGTTCCAATTGGTCGTTTAGAGCCGGCAAGAAACTCCATAATAATCTCAAGATAATTATGTAAATACCTACATAAGTAAGCATATTTACCATGATAAATGATAAATGATAAATGATTTTATTTCTGTAAGTAGGTTTGTACAAACACTTTTACACGTCAATCATATTTTTAAACTAGATGAGGTCGGCGTTTCCTATCTGACTACTCTGAGAAGAAAGGCCGAAACAAACTCAGAGGTCACAGTCTCTTTTAAAGTCCAGACATAATCTTGGTCAGATCATGTGAAGACCATGTAGATTGGTATCTGAAATGGTCTTTTGAGGAAAGAACCACACAGATTGAGTGGACCTGTCCAGTCAGTGCACGCATTTGTCAGTAATCGTGCAGCTCAACTCAGGAAGTCAGAACTTAAGGAGCTCAACGATTCGACGAACAATACCAAAGAAAGGACATTTGGGTAGGCCACATAAATTACTCAATCTGCCAGATCATGATCAAAATTAACTGCGAAAAAAAAAAAGCAATGACCCACATAATCCTCACATTCACAATAATTAAAATAACATACTACTTTACAAGTAAATACTCATGTCATTGTGTATATAAAATTCAACAATGTCAATGTGTATATAAAAAAAATCGGACATAATGTTTGAGAACCATGTAGATTGGTGTCTGAAATGGTCTTTTGAGGAAAGAACCACACAGATTAAGTGGACCTGTCCAGTCAGTGCACGCATTTGTCAGTAACCGTGCAGCTCAACTCAGAACTTAAGGAGCTCAACGATTCGACGAACAATACCAAAGAAAGGACATTTGGGTAGGCCGCATAAACTACTTAAACTGCCAGATCAAGAATATAACTGAAACAATGACCCACATAGTCCTCATATTCTCAATAATGAAAAAAATATAATACTTTTTACGGTAAATATTCATGTCTAAAATAGCTAGCAAATTAAAATCAACATTCACCGTGTAAATTTATTGGAGCAGCTCAATCCCAAGCCTTTTTGTCCTCAATATAGTCTTTCACAGTATAATAGGCTTTCTGGCATAGTTTCCGTTTTATAAAAGATTTGAATTTATTAAAGCTTAAATCTTGAATGTCGCTAGGAAGTTTATTAAAAAAACGTATACATTGGCATCTAAACGAGCCACCTATTTTCTTGAGCCTGGTCGTAGGAACAATAAATTTGTGTTTGTTTCTAGTATTTATATTGTGGATATCACTGTATTTTTTAAACAGATTAATATTTTTATGTGCATACAAAAGATTTTCATAAATATACTGAGAAGGCACAGTAATTATATTAATCTCTTTAAATTTATCTCTGAGGGAGTGTCTGGGACTTAATTTATAGATAGAACGAATTGCCCTTTTTTGTAAAACGAAAATTGTCTGGATATCGGCGGCATTTCCCCACAACAGAATACCGTACGACATCACACTATGAAAATAACTAAAGTATACTAAACGGGCTGTCTCTAAATCAGTTAAACCACGAATTTTTCTAACGGCGTATGCTGCAGAGCATGTTTGTAGTAAACTCGTAAGGATCAATAAGTCAATGCATATCACAACGTATTTGCTAAAGATATTTGTCCAGACGCAAATTGAATTCTTTTCCAATCACAGCATCGCCTAGAGAAATCATTTCGTTTGCTACATTGATCGCTGACTCACTTAAATGTGTTGGATCTCAAAATGTTCCATGTTGTAGCTTACTACTGGCTTCACGAAATTTCTTAAAGATACCTTTCTTACATGGTTTTGTCAGATATTAAACTTAGGCACTGTTTATGTAGGTATTCAATATTTCTCCTTGTCCTCCAAAATACCAGTTAAAATACTACAGATACTTAAAATCAAACACTTCATAGTTAGACACTTCATTTTGGAACAGTTCTACTACATTATGTGAAAATGCTTAGGTACCTCTACCTACCGAATTATAGAAACGATGTTTTATTACAGACAAACATCGATTTAATGGACATTACACAATTCCGAGGGAAAAAATAAATGCAAGTTTTGAGTGTTACGTCAAATGTAAATGAGGGGCTAGGGTTGGCACCGGCGACTAACTAAATGAGTTATTTTCCGTGTAGGGTTGAACCATAAAGAGGAAAGGATAGAAGGCTTACTGTCATTATAAACGGATGTATAATTCCATTGGTAGTAGATCACTTAGCACCGCAGAGCCAGCACATTGTCCAGCTAAAAACGACCGACACAAGGTATAGATTGCATTAAATCTAATCAATCACAGCATCACCGACGCAAGAAGCAATTTTTTGTGGTCTGTGGTGGCACTAACATGTAAATAGAGAACGATAACAAGACATGAGCCACACTAGTGCATGATACATTCGCCAGAGTGATATGACATTCACCGTGTTATTTAGAGTAAACCTTTTAGATGTTACTATGTCGTGTTGAGGATTTTTGCTTGCGGCGCTATCAGGATTTACGTCCCCGGCCGGGGCCTATTATACCCGCTATCATAATTACGGGGCTGATCGCACACTCGCACTGGTACACCCACACAGTTGTACACCTACGTTGGTACACCCGCGGTACACCTGTTTCGGCGCTCTGTCCCATGCGTCGTAAATGTTTTACAACAATTACATGACGTCGTTACATGCCGTGGTTGAAATGTGATCATCTCCTTGTTGCACGAACAACCCTCTATACAGCTCTATATAGGAAGGTACGTAATTTTTAGTTACGGTATGAGTTCATAGAGTCTCAGTTTGACACATGGCAATGTTGGATTTAAACGGCTAAAGCATTATATTGATAAATCGATGTTATATTATCAGGCGTGTTAGAAAAATTATCTGATATAATATGATCAAAATTTTACAGGCACACGACTTCTTGTTTATGTTCTCTAAAGGACAGGTAAGCGGTCAGAGGTAGTACAAGTAAGGCACCTCGTACAAATATACAGCACTTCACAGCATGTAATAAAACACACTGCAACGGTATGCTATTATCATAAAATATAGGTAAAACACTTTTTAGAACAAGCTTTTAATGAACTAAAATGTACTAAAGAAAACTTATAGTGCTGTCCAGGGAAGGTGGTCACGGGCACTCCTCAACAAAACAAGATAGGAGTGAACGGCCTTCTTACACTTAAAGATAAGCCTCAAGCTTTTGAGAAAATATTAAAGTTGTATATTTTCGTATGTTTTATTTAGTACTTTAGTTAGCATTAGAATTTGGTTAAATATCTGTCCTATTATTTGCAAGGTACTTATCAAGATAAATCAAAATGGCCAAAACACAACAGGGCTACCTTGATTTGTTGAAGAGTGCCCGTGAGCGCTTTCCGACTACATCATCAGACCTTGGACACCACCTAGTGTAATCGCACTTGCTAATACATATACAATGAGTTCAAATACGATGCTTCTGTCTTGTTTGGTTAAGGAGTTCCTATGGCCACCTTCCGGCTCCATCAGCAGACCTTGGATACCTTGAGCTAAAGTACTTGTCAAGACAAAGCCAATAAGTGCAAAGTGCACTACACGTTCCATTCGTTGAAATGCCTCCAGAGCTTCTTGCCCTTGAACACCAAAATCTCTCTTGCTCAAACTCTCATACAGCCCATCATAGACTACGCTGATGCCTGTTATTTGGATGTCACCGAGGAGCTTTTAAATAAACTTGAGCATTTGCAAAATATCTGTATTCGTTTTGTTTTTAACCTTAAAAAGTATGATCACGTCTACTCAAGTGGTACTCAAGTGGCTCCCTATTCGACTTCGCAAGAACTCTCGGATATTGTGTCTGCTATTTAATATACTTCACAACCCTAAAACGCCATCCTATCTGCGGGAACGCTTCTCTTACGCCCGTCCTTTTGATGCGCCCTGCAGGTCGCATCTTAGAAATCTCCTCAAATCCCCTCCCCACTCAACTGACTTCTACTCCTACTCTTTCACTGTGCACGCGGTACGGTTGTGGAATTCACTTCCACCAAGCATTAGGAACTGCCAAACTGTTGGAGTATTTAAAAGTAGAGTAAAAGAACACTATCTTTCCACTTTGTCATAGTTGCTTATGTATTTATTATTTAAATTACATTATATTTTTATATATTTTAGTGATATTTATTTCAGAAGTATGGATGTTAGTATATTCTCTTATTGTATGCTTATATTTAAATTAGAAAATTATTTTAGATTTTATGTATTTTGTTTTCCCTTCTACTCTTACACACGTTGTCTTCATCTCTTTAATATACTCTCCTATCGCAGGTATGCTGGAAGAGATTTCTTTAGAAATAAGCATCACCTTTGTACCTATTTTTCTGTTCCTTTCTTCTTGTCTGTTTATATATGTGTGTACATAAATGGTTAAATAAATAAATAAAATAAAAATAAATAAGTCCAAACATGATTGTGCTATCTTGTTTGATTGAGGAGTTTCTATGGCCACCTTCCGGCTCCTTCATCAGACCAGGTCCATGGTATCATATTTTTGGGTTATCACCGAAGTTATATAAGTATTCCAGGTTTCAGGTCAATCAGATGCCAGGAAGTGCTTGAAAAATGGATGATAATGCGAGTAACTGGAAACATGAACGAAGCAAGCTTGTGAAAAGAAATACTAATGACAGGCTCCAGTGTATTTAATTAAATGAATTCAGTATCGTATGGCGAAGTTAGTTATTAATCATAATTAGTAATACTTACTACCACTGATGACTCAGTAATAACTGACAGGGCCGTCGCGCTGAGGTCAGCTGTCATCATATTAAGTACGTGACAGACAAGTGACAGCTAGTGACTGCGACGTGGGATTGATGGCACTGTAACTAGTTAAGTACTTTGCTTTTGGACCAATGTTTTTGGCGTAGAAATGATCACTATCCTTTTTTATTATCGAGGCCGCAAAGCCACTAGAGATTCAAGTCAAGAAAAGTGCGGCAGCGTCTGTATCAAATTCAAAGTATTTTATTTCACGTAAACCTAACCACACCAACCGTACATATGGGCACTTACACTACACTCGAATATGAATCAGCAGAAGTTGGGCGCACGGTTCCTAGTGGTCACTTCCCATTGAGAAGTGCCGGCAAGAAACTCCACATTAATTTATTATCAAAAGCTTAAACAGTGATATAAAGATGAAATAGCAAGGTGGGAGTAGGGTACACACTCGTGCAATTATTAAACCTAGATACTTCGGGCCATACTATTTCTTAAAATAAAACTGCTTACATTATAAAACAAGTACTTTCAGGCAAAACACTCAGTACTTTATAATAACCGTTCCATACCGTTCCATTCCGCGTTCTCACAATACTACCACGAGCCCCGCTGTCTGCTCCTCATAACAATAATCGCAGGAACCACTCCACGAATTAAGGAATTTGTTTGTGCAGGTGGCTGAAGGTTCCGTGTGCTCGTGGAAGTACTTACAAGTTAGTACTTCCCTGAGCACATGGAAGCAAGCTTATAACACCGCGGTATCAGGACATAATTTGTGATGGTTTACTGTGGTGTTGACGGTATATGAAGTGAACAGGACCCTTGGTTGACTGGTAGAGGATGCCTAAGGCATTAAGTCCACCTCTGTATGTTATTATGTGCGAGAATTTTAAATAAATAAACAGGAACTCAGGAGGTAGTAGCAAGTTATTGTCTGAAAGAAATGGAGACACTAAACTGAAATAAGCTACATACAGATATGAAGATAACTTGTAAGCTAACTTGTTGATACATTTCACTATACATTTCAACACTGACCGTTTGTGAAAGATCACACCTGAAAATACGTTACAACTTACAGGATGTGTAAGCACATGTACATTTTGTACCTAACACCTTGTATTAGGTACAAAATATGGAACGGTTAGAAGTGTACAAATGCGTACATACACAATCCATTATTTAATTAAATCGCTGCACTCAATGAATTGTAAAACGCGCGTCAAACTAAATGTATCACAGTGTTACATCTAAGTGCTCTATTATGTTCAGTTCGACACAAACACTGTTCGCAACAACGTTCCCGTGTCACAATAATTTTATTACTAAAATCGAAAACCGAATTATACAGAGCTAATTTGCCGTAGATCTCATTATCAGATAGGTGGATTTATGGAAACGGCCCGAATGAGCGCGCTTGCTAATTGCTTTACAATGTTTGCGATATTCCAGTTTTGTCATAACAGTGTTTTGGTATTTATCGTCTGGTTTGTGGCGCATCTAGATAATACTCGTAGTTTGTTTCCTGGACATATTTGTAGATACAGTTTGATTCGAACTCCCGTTTTGCTATTTTGCAGGTAATTTGTAGGCAAGTAGGTCATCTCTGTCTACTACCGAATAATGTACAATTATTTTCATTAGGTACCTACATAGAACCAACATAGATTAAGATAATCTTTAAAATTATTTAAAATTCATGATACAACGAAGGAATGGTCTATTCCCATCCAATACCAAGAGCTAATACCATTTGGTATTAGTTTATTTCCGAATTTATTTTCTATTCCCAACGAGTACCACATTTTAAAACCAATACCAAAACAAGTTTGAAGAAATCAGATACAGTCAGGTTCAGTAAAATTAAAATGCTATGAGTGATTTTATGTAATGTTTAACCTACCTACCTACCTACCTACCAAATTAACTTCCAGCGATCGATCTCTGGTTGACTGTAATACTAACAGCTAAGCTGTGTTAAAATGAATTACCGAACTAAGTTTCCGAAAACATAATAAATGTTCCCGAAAATCCTAACCCTAGACGGTCGACGTCAGTGGCATCCCGAGGTTTGGTTGGTTAGGTTCCTTTAAACCCTTTAGACAGAAATAGGCGCCCCGCGTAGCGGGGCTCCGTCGACCAGCTTATTAACCCTAACCCTATATTTAGATTACCCTAGATTTCGGTAAAACGCAATTTAAATAAAACTTTGTGTAGCTGAGTGTACAAAAAGTCACGTTTTGGTATTCGTTAGTAATAGACTTTTTATTTAAAAAAATGTGGTACTCGTTGGGAATAGAAAATAAATTCGGAAATAAACTAATACCAAATGGTATTAGCTCTTGGTATTGGATGGGAATAGATCGAAGGAATGTTACCGTTATTGTGCATTATACATAACGGTGACAATATGCAAACGGAAGGCACCGTATGTATAATGAATTAGTGACGAATCATAAAATCGGCCTGCGACAGATAAATTATTGGTTACCACCGAGTTAGCCCGCCCTTAACCTTGCACCGTGGATGAAATCAAATTGAAGAATTACACGAATAAAATAACGAAAAATCATTAAAATTAATAATTAATAAGAAATACTTATTAATTATTAATTTTAATGCTTCTTGGCCGTAATTAAATACTGCGAATGTTGTAGACTTATTTTTCATACATCTATTTTGACTGGTGCTAAAGATTTTATACTTCTCGCAAAATTTATTTAGGCATTTAGACATTGCAGTTTCAAATATTTTTGAAAATGTATATAATAATGCAATAGGGCGATAATTTCCTGCGTCAGTTTTTTTGCCCTTTTTATATATAGGTTTTACTATAGATATTTTTAGTAAATCTGGGACAACACCCGCCATGAATGATTCATTAATGAGAAAAGTCAAAGGCTTTGTTAGTTCGTCTATACATGATTTAACAAGCCATGGTGGTATTTCGTCATGACCAAAACTTTGCTTATTTCTTGTTTTTAATGATAACTTTTACTTCACTTGGATCAACTGTTTGCAAATATATGGAATTTTCGCAAGAAATAACAACATGTCGACCAGCACCTCATTACGTAACACACTATCTATCACAATCTGAATCGTTTTGAAGTCTATTGTTAATCCATTGCTTCATGTGTACGAAAACATTGTCGGCTCAACAACTTAAATAAGGCAATGAATGTAATTGAACTGTCAAAATGAAACCCATTCCTACTGTTAGTGTGTTACGTAATTACCCCGCTGGTGGGGTTCTCGTCAGATCTCGTAGCAATTGTTTTTCCTACCGATATGTAATAGTCATTAAAAGCGTTTGCGACCCATCTCGGATTTTCAACAAAAATATTATTTACGTCAAGTGTTATACTTTCTCTAGTTTTTTTAGTCAGTTTGTTCGTACGATTTTTTATGATGTGCCACATTGATCTTATTTTATTACTCGATGTTTTCATAAGGTTTATACAATTTAGTTTTTTAGATGCAATGACTGCCCTTTTGAGGATTTTCTCATATTACATATTTGTAATATCTTTGAAGTATATGATTAGAAGTAGTATTGATTAATATTTTTAGTTCACATTTATGTTTACAAGCTATTTTTAGGCCAGTAGTTAGCCATGATTTTGTTTTCTTGTTCATGACCTTTAACAATTTTTTTGGTATACATAAATTTAATAGTTTTTGTATGGTTTTATGGAAGGATGCGTAATTTTCATTTATATTTTGGTTGTTTTTGATGATTTGATTCCAATCTACTTTGCCGAGTTCTGATTTGAATAGTGATATATTATGGGAATTATACAGTCTCCTTTTCGTATAACGTAGTTTTTTTCGTTCCGATTGTATGTTGTTGTTTGGTACAGTAATTAGGACTCCTTTATAGTCTGATAGTCCCAGTTGTTTAACATCTATGTTAATCTGATTATCAAAGTTGGTGAATATAAGATCTATACAAGTTGAACTGGTAGCAGTTACTCTTGTAGGTTCAGATACACGTTGGCAGAAGTTGTACCTATTCATTGTATTCAGTAAAGTAAATGAGATTGGTTTCTTTACTAAAATGTTTGTGTTAAAATCTCCACCAATTATTATTTGTTTTTTACTGTCTTTTAAATTATTATATCCCTCAAGTTGTAGTAAATCTTTTTTGTTTCTGATATCCATGTTTCTGACAAAAAAAATGCTTCTTCGAGTATATCATAACTGTCCTATTTTATTGATTCTATTAAATGTCGTTTGGTTTTTATACTTTGTATATTTTGTTAAAGAATATTTATTTTATTAACGAAATGTCATATTGCTGCGATTGTCAATAGTTTTCACCCACGTTATTAGAATTTTTCAGAAGTATAGGGTATCTTTGGGTCATTTGGTAGTTAGGGTCAACAGATGGATAGGTCAATATATCCTCGATGTAGCTATTTATTTTGGATTGTATGGAGATCATCATGTCTTTTATATTCTGAAATATTCTTTGTAATCCAGCGTTTTTTAAGATACCGGTGCGTATATCGAACATACTGCTATCGTAATTCAAATTGTGATTACTATCTAGGAAGTAAGCATGTTCGTGTGTAAGTACATGAAGATACAACAAGTTATTAAATGTCTCTACCCTAGAATTATAAAGATAATAATTATTAAAAAAAAAATGTTGGCGTACAAATAGTGTTTGTATGGTTAAGTTCTTGCAAAGTGTTTGTAATATGAAGGATAGTGTCCAGGTAATTGTTTGTAGTTCTGAAATCCTGTTCTCCCAGTAGTATAATGCAATAGTCTTGGGTAGAGAAGTTTTTAAGCTTCTCTTTAATTCCTTTTAGTAAAAGCTGTGTATTTCCTAAAGGTATGATATAGTGGCAGAGTTCAAACCCATTCAAAATATTTTCCGCAATCTCGAGTAGTTTGTTTTTATTGTCTGTGCTTATGATACATACTTTCGGACGTTTTATGTAGGCTGGTTTATTTTGGAGTACTTTCTTACTTTTTTGTTTTTCTTGTGTGGCGTTTTGGTTTGGTATTTGATGTTTTTTCTTGTAGTGGTATGTTACTTATTTTTGATTTTTCCATAGTAATAGACTGCGTGCATGGCGATGACACTCGTTTGTTGGTGATTACACTTGTGATAGGCTCGTTATTTGTAGTTTCAGATATATTTATTAAATTATCTGTTTAGGTCTCCCTCGTATTTGTTTGTCTGTTTATAGTTTTCTTTGGGCTAGCTCTTCGTTTAGCGGGGCTGTTAATTCTTTTGAGGAGTTCTTTTTTTTATCTAGTTCGTCGTTTAGTTTCTTTAATTTGCTATTCTTCAAGGATAGCAATTCAATTTCCTTGTGTGCACTGTTTAATTGAGATGTCAGTATTTCGATTTTGTTTTTTATTCTGTTCATAATGCAATAAATCTGTAAAGGCTCATTTTCATTGGTCGATAGGGCTCGTATGCGGGCGGCGGGAGATTTCTGTAACGCATGCCATAGGGCCCGTATTCGGAGAACCGCTTTCATTAGTCGATGGGAAACGATTGCGGTATACAGAGAACCAGCACCCTAATTACGAACCACACTATCTATCACAATCTGAATCATTTTGAACCCTTTTGCTAATCCATTGCTTCATAAGGTCGAAAAATTTGTCTGCTCAACAACGTAAATAACGCAATGAATTTTGTTGAACTGTCAAAATGAAACCCATTCCTACTGTTAGTGTGTTACGTAATTACCCCGCTACACTGCACGTTTCGCAGTTGCTTTGAATGCTCATTTTCATTGGTCGTGAGTATCCGCACACTTTTTACCAACCGATGAATTTCATTCGTCGCTACGCCCGGCGCCTGCTACGCGGATTCCCTGCAGACGATGTACCGACCGCGTTATCGAGTTATGAATTTCATTAGTCATTACTCCACCTCGCGCCTGTGGGCAGACATCGCATCGCATATCGACCATGTTATCGACTAATGAAAAGGAGCCATAATAATGAAAAACTAAACCTTTTAAAAGGTTTTTTTTCAGGTAAATTTCTTATACAATATATTGTTACCTAATATTATAAATGTCTGTTCACTTTTGTAAAAGTATGTAGGTAGTCATAGCAGTCATAGTAGTTGAATAATGTGCACCATCACAAGTATAACATTTTCGTCTAGTTTGAAAAGGTTAACTAACTACGTCACACGTGAAACATGGCGGACCTAATCGCAACTAGTACGGAGGCTTTCATTAGTATTTGCCGCTATTTGAATAAGTCAAATAAACCTCAGCATATTATTTACCTGTAAATTAATTAATTTTCGTCTATAACCCGTGTGTTGAATTATTATACAAAATTTATTAGAAAATAAGAAAGTGCAGCAATGTAATACGAGTAATTAGCAAATTTCGATGTACCCACGGTTACCAATTAGCGCGAACTAAACAAAACACTAGTCCACTCTTAATTACATTACACACAGAATAATAATGTGAATGGGATTATTATTTTGTACCGAACTAGAGGATTATGAATCAATGTAACATTTAAAACTCAAATAAGATAGTGTAAAGGTTATAACAGGGGGCCTAAAATGGGCGCTTTGGCATAATCATAATATGATGTGCGTACAATTCGTATATCCCGCAATTCATCTGTTTGACAGCTGCTATTTTACATTAGACTTCATTAAAGCAATGCATAATTTGTGGACCATTTTACGAAACTTCATACAAAACTGTCAAACAGATGAATTCCGGGATATTAATTGTACGCAGATCATAGTATGATTCTGCCAGAGCGTCCATTTTAGGCCCACAGAGGTCATGTTACGCTTTTTTGAAAAAGCTTGTAGATGTGAGTACAATAAATATTATTATAAAACGTCTAAAAAGGTTTTCTGAATGTAAAGGCCAGTTAAGCTGATACGATTACAGACGATTATTCCCAATCGTCACCAAACATCGTCATTCGAAACAACAACCACCGAACGCTGCCAAATGGTTGAACAATAACAATTTCGACTTATCTATTCATTCTCCGCAAGCATTATACAAAAAATAATCCACTTTCATATAAAAATATAATTTTCCTTCACGTCAGAGGGGATTCCAATGACGGCAACATACCATATATGGATAATGTCTCATGAAAATGATGAAAACGACACTTGAACGATGCCACAATATCTACACACTTCGCGCCAGCCCTATCACTGTTTGAATAAAGTTTATAATTGCCTGAGGGAGTTTAAAATGTGTTTGGTAGTTTGAGTAATGTCAGGGCAAATGTAGCGAGCGTAGTTTTTGGTCAAGTCCGTTGATCCTATTACGATAGCGGAGAGGCCCACGCTGCTCACGCGGCGGCGGCGGGGTGTGCTAAGTTATGTGCAGACGATGAAAATCTGGAGGAGGATCTCAGGTGGAGTAGACGATGTGTTCATTTTGATGATAAATGGGCAGGTGGGGGAGGACACAGGAGGGTATGTGGTGTAGTAGTGACGTGTCTATTGCGGTGTGTCGTGATGTACCTGTACATTGATCATTATATTCACTACACTAAGATCAAAGAAGCGTACAAGTTGTTGATGTGGTAATTCAAAATGGTAATGGTAATGAAAAAGGAGTAATACAAACTAAAAGTCAGATAATTTATTTCGAATGGGCGATTCAGAGGCACTTTTGAACGTCATCATTTACTAGAAAATAGAATGAAACCTAAGTGCCCTCTTGTAAAAAAGTAGTTTCGTATGGAGAATAGTGGGCAAGAAACTCCATAAATATAATTCAAGTACCTACCGCAATGAATTTCACTAATATTTGAAAACAACGTAGGTACTTAGCTTACGAAATAAAAGAGATAATAAACGGAAACCATATTAAAGCGAACTTAGAAACATATTTATGACTTGCTAACAGCTAGGCGTGACAGTCCTTATCAGTTCATTTGTTCTATTAACTCCGCAATTGACTTATAAGTTATAGCGACGGCTTCAGTCGAGACTTCAGGAATTCTGTTTGAATCTATTCAGAATAGGGAGCTTCATTCCTCATTGCATTTAGAGGAAAAACAGTGATGGTACTTAACAGTTTTGAAATCTTGTAAGTTTTAAATATCAGATTTTATTGATGTTTAATAACAGGTAAATCCTCAAAAAAAACATATTATGGTAACATATTATAGGTAATAACTATTTGACCTTAGATCAAAATAAAAATAAAAACTAGAGAAAATACGACACACATAAATAAGTTAAATAACAAAAGCTACTAATGCCTTGTGTTATGCAAAACATGGAAATGTGCAGGCCACGTAGCGAGGCTTACAGACCAGAGCTGGACCGTAAAAGCAGCCCTATGCAGAGGCCCACAAGGAAAAAGAAACAGAGGAAGACCACTGACACGCTGGGAAGACGAAGTCAGTAGAACCGCCGCCGCCTCAAACTGGAGCCAAATAGTACAAGACCGGGACAAATGGGCATCTTTGGAGGAGGTCTTCACCCAAAATGGGGTTCTCGCAGAAGTAGTACCTAATAGAAAAGAAAAAAAATAACAAAACTAAAAGTTAAATTAAGTACTTAACCCATTAAAACATACCTACTAGAAATAACAATTGCAAAATCGTATATAATGCAGGAAATAAAAGGCTTTTTATTTTATTTATTTTAACTAACTGTTTACACTAGATACTAAATTAATGATTAACATACTAATATCTGGAGATGACAACTATTCGATTAACATTTACGTTTTACTTGACTATTAACTTGACTATTATCGACAACTCGCACAGTCGCACTAAACACCCCTCGAAGGCGTTCTTCCAATCAACACTATTTTAATAAATCAAACAATCAAAGCTTCCTCCGCAAATGCGATTAAAAACAACAACAGTTATATCTATCACACTTACCAGCTGATAACTCCGTTTTATTTCACTAATAGCTCAATAGTTATCCGCTTCATTAAACCTCCCCAGTAGAAAAAAACACAAGTTCGGTTCCACACCACACCACGAGCACAATGAAGCCATCTCAACAGTAGGCATAACGACCTAATGCTCGTGTGTGTACAACAAAAACATTAATCACGACCGGGAATCGAACTTGGACCGACGCGCCCGCCGCCCGCACAAAGGAATCGTACTTGGGTTGCCATGGCGCTACGAATACTAATCATGTGGAGCTGCTGGTGCACATGACGAGCAGATTTTTGCGCATTTGTATATTATTGCCGTAGTGATTATTGTTACGCCCTATGATAAGGTTCGAGTGTTTACTGAAAGGGTATTTTTCGGAATATTGTTAGACGAATTCAAGGTATCGTAGTTGCTACGCGGAATACCCGTGCAGAATGTTATTCAATACAGATAATATAAATTACTATATAAAAGTTTATTGTATAACGTCATCAGTCGCCGTCACTAAAGCGTCGAAATACATAATGTACTATGCCGTGCCATACGTTAGTTGCAGATACTGAACAACAAATGTGCAAGTGTCATACAGTAGAAACAGAAGAAACGAGAGACAAAATGACAGATTGTAGAAACATTTCTACGGCGTGATGTCAAAAACGCAGAAAAGAAATGTCACAAATGTACGAAGTATTCGAGCTAACTTGTCTTTGTTTAGAGATCCGTACTCAAAGGGTGCCAACGGAACTCTGTTACTCTAAGCCTTCGCTGTTCGTCCGTATGCTGTCAGCGGGCTGTATCTTATGAACAGTAATAGGTAGACAATTGTTTTTTTTACAAAGTACCTATATATTTCTATTGCCGTTATAACAAAAAAAAAAATAAAAAAAAATAACAAATTAAAGGAGTCCCTATACAAGAAAGTGTTTTTTTAAGATTCCGTACCCAAATGGTAAAACGTGACCGTATTACTAAGACTCCGCTGTCCGTCCGTCCGCCTGTCTGTCCGTCTGTCACCAGGCTGTATCTCATGAAACGTGATAGATAGACTGTTGAAATTTTCACAGATGATGTATTTCTGTTGCCGCTATAACAACAAATACTAAAAACAGAATAAAATAAATATTTAACGGGGCACCCATACAACAAAAGTGATTTTTATGCCGTTTTTATAGATAACTAGCTTTTGCCCGCGGCTTCGCTAGCGTTAATTTTGAACTTGTCAATCAATTCGGGTTGTGCTCTGCTTGTTGTTTGGCCGTTGCAATCATGGGCTCAGAACAGAACATTATTCTAGGACGCTCTACACAATGTTATATGTCCTTCTATTTGGCACTAATACGTATACATTCTGGGCATTGGACACACGCGAACATGCTACATATAGCTGGCCATGGGAAAACCATAGCTTTTCCAAATGAACCCCTGCTACTCTAGACTCACAAAATGTATTACGCATATAAATAAATAAATAAAACTCATAACACACTAAAAAGTTTCTATAATTAAAACGTTATTGTTGTTTTTTTTTTTTTTTCCTCGTGAACAGTATTTTCCATTTCTGTATGCCTGAAAATGTATATGCAAAATTTCAGGATGATCAGTTCAATGGTTTAAGCGTGAAAAGGTAACAAACAAACAAACTTATTTTAGCATTTATAATTTTAGTTAGGATGGTACGGAACCCTTCGTGCACGAGTCCGACTCGCACTTGACCGGTTTTTATATGCAACTGTTTCTGTGACATGACAAAAAAAAACACACTTTCTTCTTCTTTCATAATATATATGTCACAGTCAAGACTCTTAATCGCTCATTAACTGAAAACATCAGGCAAAAGTAATTTTGACTGAACACGTTGGTCAAAAGTAGTTTTGTCTGATAATCTGTAGTTATTAGTGATTTTAACTGATAAAATGTGGTTAAAAGTATTTTTGACTGATGCTCGTAGTCAAAACTACTTTTAACGACTAGAGCATCAGTCAAAATCACTTTTAATCAGCCATTAGTATGTAATAAAAGATTTTATATGTTGTAAATTCGTTTAATAAGAAGGTTTAAAAATAATGTTTCACACTTTAAAATGTTTAGTTTAAAAATTAATTGAATGAACTAAAAATAATGGTTTCCACTATAAGAGCGAGCGAAGCGAGCTCGGGACTTGGGGCACCCCGACTCGGACTGGAAGACCCCGCCATCCCCTTCGTGGTTATTTTTTTTAAAACCACCCGGAAGTAGGAGCCCCGCGAAGTGGGGTTCCGTCGATTACGCCTTATTATTATTCGTCACAGTTATAGTGCAAACCATTATTTTTGTAGGTATTTTAATTATGTTGTTTATAAAATTATTACTTCATAGTGTTTAATTATCTAATAGAACCAATAAAAACTACTTTTAACCAGGTCCATTGGGCAAAACTACACATAACATACATACATAACATCACGCCTGAATCCCTCGAAGGGTTAGGCAGAGGTGTACCTATAGCACACCCACATTTCGCCAGTTATGTTTAAGTCCCATGTAATAGGGGGCGAGCCTATTGCCATCAACCGGGCAAACTAGTTTTGACTATAATTTCAGTGAACTATTGTCGAGAGCTTAAAGTCAAAAGTACTTTTGACTGATTTTGCTAATTAAAAGTACTTTTGACTGATTTTACTAGTTAAAAGTACTTCTGACTGGTTATGAGTTTTGCCTGCAACATATATACGCCTTCTTCCCATGGAGGTAGACAGAAACTACAGGACGCCACCTGCTACGATCCTTACGTACTCCTTTTGCCTCGTTTACGTTAATATATCTAGTCACACACGCACGCCGCACCTTACCTTTCTGAATACGGTCACTACTTTGTATAAAAAGAGATGTATTAGTCAACGGAATTATAAAGTACCACTATTTTTCGTACAGTAGAGTAGAGATAGAAGAGGTCACGTTAGGCGTGCAGATTGCTGCAGTGTTAGCTATGTTCCTATTTCGTGACTCCTCGGTGGGGACGAAAGGACAAAAAATAAATGAGCGTGAGCGTTCGGCCGGGCTTGATTTACGCGCCGCTATTCCGAACCGCACCTTCCTTTTTGTCGCCAACCTGTGTAGTAGACCGACTATTGCCCATTAGACCGGCCGAACACCGCACTGCTCAACCTTCTATGAGATGCTTAACTCCAATTTAACGACCCTTAAATTCAACATCTTCTACATCCTTGAATTTTAAATGCATGAGATAAAGTGTAATTCAATTACGGACGCATCGCTGTGAATTAATTTATTAATACAAAGCTTTTGTTAGTTATGCTAATATTTATTTAGGGTTGAATTAAGTTCAACAAAAACAAAGGAAAACCGTTTCATTTTCTGACTCAAATGAACTATTATAACAAGTTTATAACAACACGACCAGAGTAATAACAGAAGATTAAATGAAAACATTGTGTACCAACATTGCAGGCAAATTGTTTAAAATAAAAAAGTGTCATCAATTTTTTATGAACAGTGGAAATCGATGGAACTCATCAACTTACAGAGTCAATATTCACTTCCGTTCTAAGTATAAACCCTGGAAAATATGTAGAGGTCAAAGCGTGGAGCTGTGGAGTACAGCGCATTTCGAGGAAAAAATCAACGATGAAACAAAAGTTAATATCGAGTGAGAATGCACAAAATATCCGGAGCGAGCGAGGAGGCGACTATTTGGCAGGTATTTCACATAACCGGTATCATTGGGCGTGACGCCGTAATCTCTTTAGGCCGAACGCGGCGCCGCACAGTGGTCTGAAAATCAAGCTCCATACTCATAGAAACTTAACGTCAGAAATTAATAAATAAAAATATGTTTTGTGTTTAGTATACCTCCATTTATTTTACTAATATAGTATGAAGAGTATGAGTAGGTCCATGCGTGAGTTATTTTTTTTTTTTTTTGTATGGAATAAATCACTTAAAGTGCTTTTTTTCAAAACTGAATAGAACTGACGGGCTGGTACTCACAAGAGCTATTGCACCATACACGGCGATCAAGATGACATACAATTCTTGTGCCTTTCGGTGCCGCTTTGCATGTAGCAAGCTTTGGAAATTTTGAATTTACAGTTGGTGATCTTTCAAATCTATGACATAATTAAATGAAGTAACCAACCACATAACTGATATTGTCGTTAGTTAATAACCTGCTAATGACTTTTATAATGAAAATATTAGAAAACGATGTAGATTATTTACATTTTACTACAAAATTCATTTCACGAAATAAGTCATTTGTTAATCACCGTCATTATTGTTGAATTTTAATTTAATAAGCATTATGGGACAGCGAGCGTTAATGAGGGTAGTTATAATATAAATAGGACATTTAAACTAACTTCACTGAGTAGCTCTTTGCAGTTGTGCGCGCTTACTATACTTATTACGTTCGATTTGTTTTCGTATTATGATGGAAGGTTTTAGTACCAATTTGGATATTTTTATGTTTGTGGCTAACAATAGCTGTTTCTCACAGCCCAGTGTATTATATGAAGTTTTTGTCAATGCCGTTGATTTGTCAGAAAACGAAAATAAAGAATTGAAACAATTCTGTCAGACTCATGTGTGTTCGTTGAGGAACAAATGGACCTCGTGTAATCGCACGAGACATACTTTCATTAAAAAAGTATGAGTCATGGCTGCAAGAAGACATAAAATGGCCTGAGTTCATGAAGGACAAGATGACACCTTCTTTAGTGTTAGAAGAGCAGCAACCATGTTCCAGTTTTGACTTCGGTGTAAATGAGGGTGCATCAACATCATACAAACCGGAGACGTGCAGTGTTGGAACATCAACTGTTGTGAGTCCAAGAAAAGTGTTAAGCCCGCTACAGAAGAGAAGAAGAGTGAAAGAGCTCCTCACGCATAGCACTGAAAGCCTTGCTTATGCAGCTGGTTTCAGTGCAGATAACAAAAATGTAGCAGATATAATAAAATTGATCACAGAGCATCCCGAAGAGGCTACAAACAGGCTTTAGGAATTCTGACTTCATTGAAGCTTTCGAAATGGCAGTATACAACATTAAGAGCTTGTGCAAAAGAAGAAGGAATACTACTATATCCTTCATATATTGCTATCTTAGAGGCGAAGAAGGACTGTTACCCACCAAAAAACACCATAGAAATCACCGAAAGAGGGGTAAAAGTAAAGCTTCAAGCGATTTTGGACAAAACTGTTGCTAGATTTGGGAAATTCCTACGTTTGGAATCTTCGCTAGATGGCAAAGAGCTAACATTGATATGCAAGTGGGGCTTTGATGGTGCTTCAGGGCAAAGTTTGTACAAACAAACTATGGCGGGTGAAGATGATTCAAGCAATTTTATGTGTTCTTTTGTGCCTCTGCGCTTAGTTTGTGATGAAGAAAAGTTATGGGAGAATCCAAAGCCATCTTCCACAATGTTCTGCAGACCGCTCTATTTTAAATTTGCAAATGAAAACCAATTAAATATTAAGGAAGAACAGGCTTTGATTGAAGCTGAGATTGCAGCACTGGAGCCGTCTATTATGGGAATTCATACTGTTAAGCACTCAATGCTTATGACCATGATAGATGGTAAAATCACTTCGCAACTGTCAAATACTTCAACGCAGACTTGTGACATCTGTAAAGCTACCCCTTCGGAAATGAATAAGTTAGAGAAGATCTCAGAGTAAGTTTTGAATAATTTGATATATTTCAGATTACCGTAATGCTATGTATATTTTTATTAATTAATTCACTTTCTTTCCGGAAAACCTGTTTCAACAGATATATATCAGTATGGTTTATCTACACTTCATGCTTGGATTAGATGTATGGAGTGCCTACTCCATATTTCGTATAGACTAGACTTCAAAACATGGCAAGCCAGAGATGCAGACAGCAAAGAGTCATTGAAGAGTAGAAAACAAACCATACAGCAGAAGTTCCGTGATGAAATGGGCCTCCTAGTAGACATCGTTAAACAAGGTGAGTTATGATAACAGTCGTTGTTCTTAAATCTTATTTTTTTCAAATAACGTTAGTTCTATTTATTCTTTACATTAGTTTTGATTCATTTACAATTTTTGTTTCAGGTTCCGGAACCACAAACGATGGAAACACAGCGAGGATTTTTTTTGGTAAACCTGCCAATACTGCAGCTATTACAGGTTTGGATCCAAAGATTTGCAACACTTTTGCGTGGGATGGTCTGTGGGGAGCCCATAAATGTTGAGGCGTTTAAAAACTTTGCGCGCCAAACAGCAGAATTGTATGTGGAGCTCTATGGCTGGTATTACATGCCTTCGAGTGGCCATAAACTTTTACTGCACGGTGCTGAAGTTATTAAACACTTCAATATTATGCCCATTGGCAAATTATCTGAAGAGGCATAGGAAGCCAGAAACAAAGACTTCAAGAAAATCCGAGAACAGCATTCGCGCAAATTTTGTCGAAAAGCGACAAACGAAGACATTTTCAATGGTCTCGTTGTCTCGTCAGATCCCTACCTGTCCAGCATAAGACCTGTGCTGAGAAAATCAGTAAATACACCTATTACTGATGATATGAAATCTCTTCTCATTGGTGACGATGCAGATCTAGACAAAGAGACCGTTGAATTTATTGATATTAACGCGTCAATACTGGACTCGGATTTAGAGGACTGAGGACAGCAAAGATACTCTCTGCTAATCGTTTTTGTATAAGTAGTTATAGCAAATAATTGTAATAAAATAATAATAAGAATATAATTAAATTAACTAATAATTAATTAATATAATTAATTAGTAATATAATTAAACAGTAATATTTAATATATCATAGTTATAGGAGCTGTAAATAGTTGTTGTAGTCTTAAATTGACCAATGTACAATTTTGACGTTACTTTTATTGTTATTGCCTTTCTTGCACATAATTTTTGTTGTAATGTATTGTTTTAACTATTTCATTAACAGTTCCCTAAACGTATTTTACATTAACTATTTAATACATGTTTTTATCTTTCTTCACTTTTAACCATATATTTAAAAATAAAAATGTAAAAACATCCCTACTAGCTGCACCCCGCGGTTTCACCCGCAAAAGTCTCGATTCCGTGGGAATATCTAGATAAAAAGTATCCTATGTGTTATTCCAGGTTATAAACTATGTGTGCAAAATTTCATCCAAATCCGTTTAGCCGTTTGAGCGTGAAGAAGAGACAAACATACACACACACACAAAGTTTCGCCTTTATAATCACACTAATATTATAAAGGCGAAAGTTTGTGAGTATGTGGGGGTGTGTGTGTGTGTATGTTTGTCTCTTCTTGTATGATTATTAGTTTACATACTATTTTCATATTAAAAGCGATATGTAATTTCACAAAATACCATCAAAAATTTGAAAGATCACCAACTGTAAATTCAAAATTTCCAAAGCTTGCTACATGCAAAGCGGCACCGAAAGGCACAAGAATTGTATGTTATCTTGATCGCCGTGTATGGTGCAATACCTCTTGTGAGTACCAGCCCATCAGTTCTATTCAGTTTTGAAAAAAAGCACTTTAAGTGTTTTATTCCATACAAAAAAAAAAAAAAAAACTCACGCATGGAGCTACTCATACCCTTCATACTATATTAGTAAATCACAGGGAGGTATACTAAACACAAAACATATTTTTATTTATTAATTTCTGACATTAAGTTTCTATGAGTATGGAGGTTGATTTTCAGACCACTGTGCGCCGCGCCGGCCTTTTCACATTTTAATCCAGAGCTCGGCCGGCCGGCCCGCTCACCGGATATAGCAACCGGCTGCCTGATGGACCAAATGAACTCATTACGTAAAAGGAACACACTTAATTAAAATTCAACGAATTTCTTCCTACTTATTTAAAGTGTGATGAGAATTTATTGTTATTATAGGGATTGCTGTGAGTCCGGGATGACTGACCATGGAGATCGATTCATCCTCATCCGAATTCTAATTAGTATGGATCAGCATCTGAGTAGATGGACCAACTCTCGGCTAAATAAGTGGTATCTGCGTCGTGGTGACGTGTTGACGAAGTGTGTGATGTCGCATGTCATTAATAGGCGTCGTGTTCGCGCCGGTAACCGAACTCCGACTTATGAAGAGTAATGGCTGACTCACCAACAACGTCTTTGTAAAAACTATGTATATATATGTACGTACATCGATAGACGTAGGAGGGGGAGGCTTAGGGTGTAAGGGGCGAAGTTTCAGTGTCTTCTTTACCTAGGACTAGGTGTGCTGTTAGGGGTTCTGACCCTGTCGCGACAAATATTGTTTGAGGCTATTTTAGAAGGGCAAGATTTGCCACACTGTTAGTGAACAAGAAGAGATTAGATTGTTAAATGGAAGGCCACTTAAACTGTTTTTTAATTATGTTCAAATACCTATGTTAAAACAAAGACAAAAATATCTCATTAACACAATTAAAGCTGTACGTTCTGAACTATCAGTAAAGTGGTCACATACATAATAATGTAAGGCAAATGTTTAGAGAGTCGAGCAACAAAGTTAGTCAACTAGTACCTGCGGGTATTATGAACGCTCCGCGGAACTTGCCCGTGCGACCGCCGCAACACCGTGCCGCGCCGCGCGTGCGTCGCCGTCGCGGACTGCGGTGTCGGTCAGGTAGCAGGCACACAAGCGCGTGGCAGGAAAGGGGGCGGCAGCAAGTACTCCAACCAACAACTTACTAAAGGGTTTTATAACAAGAACTTTGTTTTGTAAAACCAAATAAAACAAAGAATTTAGATGAAAATGATTATATTTTTTTTGTATTAGAAAGAGTAAGGTTTGCCAATTGTAATGAAAAATGATATCGGACAAATGTCCACCTCGACCACGCTCACGGATGTTGATTCTTTTTTAGTATTTGCGTGTATTGTATTATATATTGTGTGTGTGTGTACGGAGAGAAATTAAACTTTGGTTTCCTTGGATGTTACTTTTAATCACCTTTCGTATTACACAGTATACTTATACGATATATGATAATTGCGTCTATAGCGGGCGGTGGTTACGGGCGAACTAGCGTCGCCGATCGCTGCACATACAAATGAATACAAAACGAATGTGTCAGCGTTCCTACACTTTCATCAAAATTTTCAATCACTTTTTGGCAAAATGGCGGGCCTATTTCGTTAATCGCGTCACGGCTTTTGAGTTATAAGGCTGCAATCGATTCAAGTGGCTCCATATAGACTGTCTTTAATATCTAATGTCTGTCTTTTATATTTAAAAAAATAAAAAATCAATGTCTTTTATTTTTATATCTGTTCTTCCACGGACAAGTACCACAAGGCAGCTCAATGTCAAGCTAGTGAAGTGCTACTAACATAGTTTTAAGCTATTTTTTAACACAAGTTTTGTTTTATAATTTATATATGTTAGTTTGTATGGTATAATAATATGTCTATGGGCCATTTTGACTGAAATAAATGTTTTATTATTATTATTATAATACGGTGTTAATCGCAACTCGATTTGATTCTTTTGTTTGTTTTGTTTTTTGTTTGTTGATGTTGAGTTTTTTTTTTTTTTCTAGAGTTGAACCTCACAAAAACTATGGTAATGCCAAACAGCACGGAAAAGACAATATTTGTTGACAGCGAAAAACCAAAGAGTATAATAATTATCCGAAAAACACTGGGGAATGGTCAGACGATAGTTTTATGCTAGTGTTAGATTCACGGTTTTGAATATTTACGCTTTATGTGATGAAGAAATCGATCAAGTCAAGGGGTCTTATTTCTGTATGTAGGCTAGTAAGTTGGTTCACCAGAAGATATTGGTCTGAGGTTGAGAGAGTCCAGGTACATTTGGCGTCCTGAGTAGATATAGTTCGGGAACCCCAGAAGGCGATAAACTTAGCTCCAAATGTAGAAAATAATTTCACATAGTCCTCCTTATTGGGTTTGTGTTAGGAGGGGCTGTAGATGGCAGAAACTACAAGAGGGTTTTAGAGATCTTTAATCACAAGATTTTGTATGACAAATATGTTTATTTAGGAAAACAAATCAGATTCGATAAGGACAGTAATTATTCAGAAATCGAAAGGTGAATTAACCATACTTGGAACAAGTACTGGAGCCTTAAGGAATTTTTTAAAAGCAATATGCCAGTAAAAGTTAAAACTAATACCATGTCGAACTGCCTATTACCGTGTCTAACTTATGCTTGCCAGACTTGGAAATACACAGGCATAATAAGGAGTTAAATTACCACTTGTTAATGGGGCCTAGAACGCAGCATGCTTAAAATTAGGAAATTAAACAAATAAGACATTCAAAAATAAGAAGCATACGTATAATTATCTAAACCTACCGATGCCCTAAACTATGCTCAAAAACTGAAATGGAAATGGGCGGCGCATGTGGCAAGACTGTCAGACGAGAGGTGGACCATGAGGGTGACACGGTGGATAGGCCCAAGTGGGAAGCGCCACAGAGGAAAACCGCTTATGAGATGGGCGGACGACATCAGTAAAACGACTGGCCCAAGCTGGATACAAATAGCCCAAGATAGAGAGGGCTGGAACTTTTTGTAAGAGGCCTCCACTTGCGCGGGGTTCTTGCAAATTAATAACTTTTATTGTATTAGATTAAGATTAGTTCACTTTGTTATTGCATAAAATAAAAGGTTTTTTATTTTATTTCTATTTATTTATATATCCACTGATATATATATTAGCGAACCCTGAAAGAAATAAATAATAACTGTTCATGCAACTCAAAAATACAAATAAAAAAGTGAAATGGTTTAACGAATTTATCGGACCTGGGCTGTCCACAGAATCTGCAGTACTGTGTTTTAAGTATACTGTCCGGTATTATACTGACAGAAGAACACCAGTGTACGCCTGCTTCTTGGACCTGTCAAAAGCATTTGACATAGTTTCATACAATGTTCTGTGGAGGAAGATGAGGCTTAACACCAGGCTGCCTGTAGAGATCATCAATTTATTTATATATTGGTATGATAACCAAAGCAATTTTGTCAGGTGAATGAGCGAATGCTCGGATGAATATAGGATGGAGTATGGAGTAAGGCAGGCGGATTAACTTCACCTCCTCTATTTAATTTATATGTAAATGGACTGATTGAGGAGCTCAGCAGTGCTGGTGTCGGTTGTTCAGTAGATGCTGTTTTTACGAACAATATTGGCTATGCTGGTGACATGGTGCTGCTGGCCCCTCAATCAGTACCCTAAAACGTACCCTATTCTTTCGATCACACTAAATGGAACCGTCTTACAGCAAGTGTCCAAATTTAAATACTTGGGTTACCGGGTCAATGAGAAACTAAATAATGATATGGACATATATAGAGAGCGCAAGGCATTGTCAGCATCGCGCAAACTTGCGAGAAAGCATATTACCCAATATGCTTTCTCGCAAGTTTGCGCGATGCTCACGTGATGTTAAAGTCACACTATGCAAAAGCTATTGCCAAATGTTATACACGTGCAACCTATGGAGCAATTATACGAAAAAAGCCTGCAATGCTCTGCGTGTCCAGTATAACAACGCGTTGTGTGTACCTCCGGCGTGAAGTATATGATATAATGTATATATATATGTCCATATTATCTTCTAACATAAGACTCTCGTCTCGTCTCTCTCTCTCTCTCTCTCTCTCTTGTTCTTCTACTTGTATCAATTACTGTGTGCTTAGTCTGAAATAAATATTTTCAATTTTAACACTGAACAGTGTATGTCAGTCAAGCCATCAAGGTCGTGGTCAGCGCTGATGCCCTGATTACACGTACCAAGTAAATTGTCGGGACTGACCGAGTAGGTAAAATAGCTACCGAGCACTGTTACTGTTTATTATTCGTACGTGTAATCAAGGCAAGAAATCACAAATAGGTATCTGTTCATCGTTACGCAGCATGCAAGGTTACTTCCCCATTAACCAACAAACCATACCAACCATAGTTAAGAAGACAGATAAGTTCAGTTGTTAAAGCGTTCTCTCTCCTACTATTTTTCTGTGCCCGACAGGGCCCACAATGATCTCATTAAAATTTAACTTACCACCGCAGTACACTTGTTGAATCCAATAAATGATTGAGTATTAAGTAACCACGTCGGTGCCACTCTAAATTTAAAAGCCATGTGTATGTAAGATTCACTCGGCTATGGACCGCACGCTGCGGGGCCAACTAATATTATCGTGGGTTCCGCTGCTACAAACCATATTATTGCAGAAAACCTGTTGTTCTAACATTCTAAAATCTGTCGAAACTGCAGTCACGTTTGTGACTTTTCAACGGCCTATAATAGACACCGTGACGAATACGCGTGACTTAAATGAAAATATTAATTCAAAATTTAAATTAGACAACGACTTGCCTTTATGTTCCTACTGATTGAATGGAATTTAATACCTACGACATTGTATTTGATAATAGTTAACAGATTCCTTATCCTTGGCATTGTATTGTATAGTTTTGATTTATTGTTTTAAAGCATTTGATTTTAATTCTTTGAAATATTTGTACGCCGGAAACAGCAGAATATTATGGACGTCTTATTGTGTGTACCACCTTGTAACAATAATATTCTAACAATTAAATTTAAAAAAAGTAAAAGACGAATTTAACACAGTAATCATGACGATCGTCTTTTATATTTACACGAGTATGTCAAATCTCCGTCCACGTTTGATTACGAAGTACCTATTGTCAATTTGTACGGAGTATTGTCCATAGAAATGTTATAAGTTTGGATGCAGCTGAGGTCATGCCTTCTGTTCCCTTCCCTACGCAGTGGTCCTCTCTGTTGAGTCATGGAATTGAGCAAACACTTCTTCTTCGACTTGTATGTTTTAATTCTCGTAATTGGATGCGTTCCTCTTTGTTTTTGCGCTCTCCGCGTGATAACATTGTTGAGTTTGCCGCAAGCTTCCGATTGCATTCCGCAAGTGTTATGAAAGTACGCTTAAAGTGACTTTATATTAATAAGTTTATGTTACGATCTTGTGGCGGTAAATTGTTATATAATATTGTGAAGGTTTTTGTCTTCAATGGATAAGTAAATAACTGCCTTGCAAGTGACAGTGACGGACAAAGATTTATTTTTAAATTAGGTATCTTCAAAAGTTTTAAAGAAAGAACGAACTTAGTAAATCGACTTTCCTATACCTGTTTTTAATAGGATTCTACCCTATATTATTATACATCTGGTTACGAAGGAGACCAGACGTGATAATGACACTCACTTACAGTAACTATTCCGTCACGATTGAAGTGGATCCGTCCCCCTGAATTTCCCCTTGATGGGTGTTAAAGTGCCGCCAAGGAAATTTAATCGTTGCTCACACAGTTACAAGACATGACGTCATTACGGCACAGATTGCCGCCAGTAATGCCGTTACTGATTGAATATCCTCCCCTCCCCCACTGATGCACTATCGTGGATTTATTTTATTAGTAGATAATCTGATTGCTGAGCTCAACGGTATTTATGTAAAAGTAAAAAAAGCAAAGCTTATTATAAAGGTTTTTTAAGAGCATTCTGAGAGCTTCTGAGTAAATTGCTTTCATTTTGAAATCTGTCGTCTATGATGGCTTTCATCGCTGAAGTGTTTTGGGTAATATTCCCTATGACACATTGTTGTTACCATATTACTGAAATATGATACAGCTTGACTATTCATTTCAAACACATTATAAATTAAAAATAATTACACCCCAGTCTGATTCTTCAAAAAGTCTAAAAAATCATAAGCTGCGTAGAAGCAGACAATAAGACCGGTTGTGTCGTCACGTCACGTGCGGGCTCGCACGCACATAAAACCAAATGACTAATCCAATTACCGGGCGAAAGGCCAATCTGCCTTCTCATGACCATAATTATACTAACCTTAGCTTTTTGAGCGGCTAATAAAGGCCCTCGTATTCTGTGTGTAAAATAAAACCGGTGGGCCTGTATTAGTGATTCCTCGTGTGTTCTCATTTTTGTCCTCGTAAGTAAGTTCAGAGGTTCGGCTATTTTCGGAAGTTGCTCAGAGTTTAATTAGAAAGAGGATTTAACTGAATTTTGGGACATGTTGGTTGTAAATTAGTCCTTTTGTCGTCGCCTGCCCCGTCCTGTTAGTCGACGGCGAGTGATGGGACTGTAGCAAAGGTTGCTGCTTTCTGTTCGTAAATCTGATTTGAATATTTCACAGGTCATTGTTTTATCTTGAGATTTAGCTAAGCTGTAATACAAGCATAAACTTGCAGTGAAAAAGTTTGTGTTATAGTGCACATTTTTTATGGCTTCGCGGAGATACATATTATACAAGGTGGATTATTGAGATGGGGCAGTAAGGGCAGGTACCTTAACCATTGTAGCTACAGGAAACGATCTTAGGAGTCTGTCCTTATTTGTTTGAGAAATTTTGATCCCCATGCACAGATTTTGAAAAAATAATGTTCAGGGTTGAAGAAACTGGGCCATTTTCACAAAAACTTTTTTGATGCCAATCGATCCTGTTTGAGTAATAGAAAAGTCAGAAATCGCAAAAAACTTCTCCCATATATTTTATAAGAAATAAGACTCCAAACTAACTAACTTTTTTTTGGATAGACATGACAAATATTGGCCCTTGCCAATATTTGTCATTGAATTACAGGTGAACAACAACAATAAGGATATCCATAACATAAAGGACCTGCTTCACTGTTGTGTCGTTTTTGAGGAACCACGACCCAAACGTGAAATCCCACAATGTCCTGACGAACTGCCAAGAATACGGTCATACAGAAAGTTACTGTCGCCGTCGGCCGAAGTGTATTAAATGTGCGCAAAACCACCCCTCAGCAGACTGCTTAGTAAAAGGGAGACAAGACAATTTGAAGTGTGCTTTGTGTGAAGGCAATCATTCTGCCAATTAAAAGGGCTGCCAGCCATGCCGACAAAGACCTGCAAAAATCTAAATTCACACCGCAGAGAATAAAAACATTATCTGAAAAAGTAACTCAACCCATAACCGATAAAACGCCTACTGCAAAACAGGTAACACCTGAACCCAAAATCTCATATCATACAAAATCACACACTGTACCCACCTACGCTAAAGTCGTAACTGGTTTTGAACACAATATTCCGCATCCAGTTGAATTAAAATAAATGCTTGTAATGATGCAAAAAAATCATGGAACAACTAAGTGCTATGACAAACCTACTACTTCAGATGATGTCCAATCAACAATTAACAGTAGTTCTATGGAATGCCAATGGGCTGTCCCAACACACTCTAGAGGTGAAAGCTTTTCTTAACTTACATAACGTTGATATATTAATCAGTTCTGAAAGTACCATAAAAATCCATTTTAACATAGCTAACTACAAATTTTACCAAACTATGCATCCAGATGGAACCGCGTACGGTGGCAGTTCTGTGTTGATCAGGGCAAACATCAAGCACTATGAAATGCAGCCAATCTGCACAGCTGTTTCAAGCAAAAAAATCTTGTGATTGAAGACCACCAAAGTTCTCTTGTAGTTTCTGCCATCTACAGACCTTCCTAAGACAAACCCAATAAGGAGGACTGTGTGAAACTATTTTTTACATTTAGAGCTAAGTTTATCGCACGCGGAGACTATAATGCCAAGCCACCTTCTGCTGTTCTCGAACTATATGTACTAAAGGACGCTAAATGTACCTGGACTCTCTCAACTTTAGACCAATATCTTCTAGTAAACCAACTTTCTAGCCTACATACAGAAATAAGACCCCTTGACTTGATAGATTTCTTCATCGTTAATATTCAAAACCTTGAATGTAAAACTAGCTTAAAACTATCAACTGACCATTTCCCAGTGTTTTTGTACCTAAATTCAAGTATTACACAGACCTTATTACCATGCCAACTATGCAACACCAAAACCGACTAGGATAAGTTCAACCGCCTTGTGGCTGAAAAACTTAATTTAAAGTTACCGTTTTCAAGTGTCCAAGACATCAAAGTAGGTGTGGAACACTTTAATAACACTATACAACAAAGTGCATGGGAAGCTACCCCAATGTACAGAAGTGTTAAAAGCGGCACCGATTGCCCTACTTCGGTTCAAGAACTGCTTGCTGGGAAACGCGAACTAAGAAGGAACTGGGCAAGTGAATAGGTATCCTAGTGTCAAGAAAAAACAGGTAGCAGCTAAAGCAGGCTCTGGAGGAAATTAGAAATGCAGGAGTGCAGAGACTCCTGGAAACACTAGATGGGACTGCAATTTTTATCCACTCTCTATGGAAAGCCACACAAAACCTTAAAACCTCAACTGCACTAACCTCCAATCAGAAGGCATATGGATGGGGATAGTACATGGGCCAACAGTGATGCCGACAAGGCTGAAGTTTTTGCTAACCATCTTGAAAGTGTATTCAGTCCCCACCGCGATGAAGGCTCAAGTAAACTGGACTATGTCAAAGACAAACTATCATCTTGACACCAACTAGACCCACCATTGAGAAAATGTTTTCACAGCGATGTTAAATATGCCATCAATAAATTGAGAAACCACAAGGCTCCAGGTTAGCTGTTACCAGGTTAGCAGGTTATTTGTCCGTAAGCATCAAGAGTTCTACACAAAGCGCCAAGACATCGGGTCCCAAATCTACGTGTGATTCAGGCCGGAGTACCTCAGGCCGCAGGCTCTGTTTTTTACTGCCGACTTGCTGCTGGATAGAAATGTCCTAACAGGTACTTTTGCCGATGATGATACGGCCATACTGGCTACTGATTTCTGCTGGCGAGAGGCTTCTGCAAAACTGCAAAACAGCCACAAGCTGATCTCCAAATGGCTCAAAGATTGGAAGACAAAAGCCAACGAAACAAAGTCAGTCCAGGTTACTTTCACCACACGCAAAGAAACATGCCCACCTGTGACCTTAAATGACATAGAATTACCCCAAGCAGAGGTCACATGATACCTACGCTATATGATACGCCTTATGAGAAGACACCACATATTCACCAAACGCAAAGCCCTAGGGCAAACACTGCTTAACTTATATTGGATGCTCAACAAAAAGTCCCAAATGTCTCTGGAAAGCAAACTACTTTTATATAAATGCATTCTCAATCCTATCTGGTGCTATGGTAAACACAGAGCTTTTGGGAAGTTCAGCGAAGTCCATCATCGACATCCTTCAAAGGTCTCAAGCAAAAATACTGCGACACATAATTAATGCTCCCCAGTACGCTCACAAACGAGAGAACTCACAAGGATTTAAAGATAAAAACTGCCAAAAAGGAAATCAATGCTAATATTAGCACATACTCCACCATATTAAAAGTTCACCAAAATCAATTGGCAATGAAACTAATGTAAAACCCAGTTACCTTCACAATACTGTTAAGAAGGGCACCCAAGACTTACTTACCAGCAACCAGCATGAACGAGCAGTAGAATCGAATCGATTGGATGGGGCAGTGGCTTCATACCGTGCAAGATCTGGAGCCATCACCTACCTATTGCTGAATGCCCAGGACAGATTGTATTAAACAGAAGAAGAAAAAAACCTATAACTCTTTAAATATTAGAACTACCAAAGCTTAGGTCTAATAACAAGTAGTCTAGACACTGATATTGGTTGAACTTTAACACTTCGCTGTTTCCCCAGAAGCTACGTAGCAAGAACTTGTGACCAACATCAAGATAATTTGAATAAACATTTCATTGAGTTTCAGCATTGCCATCAATTACCAAAATATTACATGTTACATGAAATACATAGATGTCAATTTATTATTATAACAAATTTATAATTTCAACCGTTTCTATCGAAGTAAGTAGACTGATATGATCTAAAATTTATTTGTAGACAGTCAAACGGTGGGTAGGTATCTAAATTACCTACTATACTAATAATTGGCGATCTGATTGTGAATAAAATATATAAGTACATAAGACTTAACTGACAGACTGGGGAAATATATAAAACGCATGAACTATAATTATTGTATGGTTCAAACGGCCTAATGAACTGAGAAACCTTATAACTTACGAGTACGTTACACGTACACCGTTAATTCATCAGCAAGAAGCTCTATCAGTAAGCAGTATGCCAATGAGACGCATAATAGGATCAAATCATTTACACATTACAATTTAACCGCCTTTCAAAGTAAGATTACTATTTAAATCCACCGCAAGTAGGTACACGATCTACCCTCAACAACACTCAAGTCACTCGACACATCTATACTCGAAAGGTTTAGGTAGTTAAATAAAGGTAAACAAAAAAAAGCACGTGACTCGTAGATGTTAAACCTTTTATTTCAAATGTTAAAATCATATTATTTTGAGTCCCATAATAATAGGCTCTATTCTGAATCTGAATTTTAGGAAATATCTGTCACATTAATAATAAAGCGTTCAGTGGTATCATCAATTATTTTGTCTAATTTAAACATTTTCTGTTCTTCTTTTATTACAACAAATAACTATGACAAATAAATATGATTGACGTGTAAAAGTGTTTGTACAAACCTACTTACAGAAATAAAATCATTTATCATTTATCATTTATCATTTACATGACCCTTGCAACTTTTCCAATTCTCAGCAGTCACGTTAGCTAAAGCCTCTGGCAAAAGAATGTTTAGGTACGACATTTTAAATATTTTATTTTTCTCGGCTACAAACCCTTTAACTTGATCCCATTTGCGCTCACAGTGGTATGGTTGCAGCCGCAATACATTGACACCATATAACATTTTTTCTAATTCATCCACAACTTATAAGGCATCTGGTTAACTAACTAAACGTAATACCTGCTACTTCAGTTGCCATACTACGTCACAGGTGTACTCTTCAATTTAGCAACGTTATCTAATACGTTGTATTTTCTAAAAGTTTTAGGGAACCTGTCTTTTTGGGCTCTTTACAATAGACAGATTACAAAATACTATACTATTTTATAAATTTAACAAAAAAATCGTGCTCAGGCAATTACATGTACGAAGAGTATAGTTTACGAATAAATGATAAAGTTCAACATACATTAATAAAAGAGGAAACTATCGTATAAATCGCAAGTAACTTTAATTTTGTTGTAACGTATTTTTAAACAAGAAAGTGTCAACTATACCCTTTTTACGATTTGTTTACCTTTATTTAACTACCTAAACCTTTCGAGTATAGTTTGTCAAATTACGCGACTTGAACAAACAAGGAGACTCCGCTGTTACTCTACTTTATCTATGATTCAATGCATAACCCGCTAATTCGACTGTTCTTTCCGAATGAATTAAGTCCCTCCGGATTTCTCTTTGATGATGTCTTGAGGGTTGAGAACGCACTTTAATCGCTGATCACCCACTTATTATTAGAGGGACGGTGTTATGCTCTGGCACGTCTTGCCTCCAGTAATAAGTTTAGTGATTTAATTTCCTTTTCCTATACAAAGTTACCATTCACATAATAAGCTTAATTCAACTCTATGTCTTTGTAATAAAGGCTATTAAGTTATAATGGGGAAGGTTAATGATGAAAAAATATTATTATTGAATCGCTATTGACGGCATTATTTTCCGGAAGACGTAGTAATGTAGGAATGTTACTTCACATTAAGATGTAACTCGGATCTGGAACAATATTGTTGTCCATGTTCAGCCGGAACTAAAACGTTAGAGAAAAACAAAACTTGTGACTGCTGTTGTAAACCCGCTGAAGTTTTAACGCAAGCAGTTAAATTATTCTCACGCTTACAAGCTCGGCAGGTTGAGCAGAGGTGAAGGTGAGATACTGGTCCACTGAACTTTTAATGGTTTATTATAGGTAGGTTTCTTTGCAATGTCTGTAGTGCGATATTTTTTATTGGCTGGTCTTGTAAAATAAATATAGACATACTTTATATGTATTAGTAAATATTTGTACTTTCAGAAGAAAAAAAACAGTTTTAAAAGCCTTTATTTTATTTTACTGTCAATTCCTGTAACTTGTTGTGCAACAAACAAAGTTGTACTTACATTTGATTGCGTTCCTCTCCAGCCGCGGCGTGCAAACGAATACAAAGTTGTACATTTGATTATGTTCCTCTCCGGCCGCGGCGTCCAAACGAATACAAAGTTGTAGTATAGTTATTTGATTATGTTCGTCTCCAGCCACGGCGTGCAATCGAAAACAAAGTTGTACATTTGATTGTGTTCTTTTCTGGCCGCGGCGCGCATTTGAATACAAAGTTGTAGATTTGACTGTGTTCCTCTCCGGCTGCGGTGTGCAAACGAATACAAAGTTGTACATTGGCTTGTGTTCCTCCCCGACCGCGGCGTGCAAACGAATACAAAGTTGTACATTGGATTGTATTCCTCCCTGGCCGCGGCGTGCAAACGAATACAAAGTTGTACATTGAATTGTGTTCCTCCCCGGCCACAGCATGCAAACGAATACAAAGTTGTACATTTGATTGTGTTCCTCTCCGGCCGCGGCGTGCAAATGAATACAAAGATAATTATTTGATTATGTTCGTCTCCAGCCGCGGCGTGCAATCGAAAACAAAGTTTTACATTTGACTGTGATCCTCTCCGGCTGCGGTGTGCAAACGAATAAAAATCAATACTGATATGAATATTGTGCAATCAGTCGCGGTCATAACATCGCCATCAAACTGGCCAGTGCGCATGGAGTGTCAACCACAATACTCACTCACTGTTTTAGTATATCTTCATTTAAACCTGTACTACCTTAATGGAATGTAGAGTACACGGTCTTTATGCATAATTATCGAGTTTTAAGTCGGCTTTGTAGTGTCTTCACTGTCACTCATAGGTGTGTGGCAGCATCTTTCTAAAGTATCGTGTTAACGCTCGGTTCTGTACTGGTTTCGCGCAGACCTCCAAAAGACGTCATATTTACTGATGCAGACGAGACTATCTGATGGTCTGATTGGGGCACAACATTATCACCAGAAATCTCAAGACAATTACTATCCTCATGCTATCCCAATTTACCCGAGATTGGCACAGCATGTTCCCTCTCATACATCGTCGTGCTCTCAATTACCATCTTTTCTAGCTACATTTAGGTATCATCTTTACAAGCCATCCATCGTTTCTTTGGCCTTCTCAAACCCTTATGCCATCCAAAATCATTCACTTTTGATGACTGAATAATAATGTTGACTTGAAGCCAGCCCTACCATGCGAGTATTGCCATCTGACTGCACAGGTAATGAGCGACTGTTTAGCGGCGGTGTGTTGTGGCAACATTGTGACGCTGCCTGCTCACTCGGAAGTAGCGGTATACTGTTACTGAACTGACATGGTTCACTATATTGTTATGTGATTTATTAATTGCACAATGTACCCACAGATAGGTACAGGCAATGACTAGACTTAACTTATGAGTACATGACCCTGTTAGGGTGCCGCAGGTAACAATATGGCTAGGTTATTCTTAACATAATATATTGCATTCTAGAAAACATTACAACATACATTATTACTATATTAGGAACTTATTCTTTTACAAACAATTTTATTTAATTTATAATAATTTCTTAAAGAAATATAAATAGAATCATTTTATATATACCTACCTACCCTACAAAAAAAAACCCTTTAATGGTTTTTACAATGTTTTAAAGTACTAAATAAATAAATGTATATAATTTATAAAACAATAACTGTAATTCATAAATTCAATTCTGTATTAATAAAACAATATAACTTACTAACTACTTAACTAATAATAAAATTTATTATATTAAACCGCCGTGTTCTTCCTCCTCTCGCCTACCTGATCTATGCTGTGCCCGACAGGGTCCATAATTGTGACTAATATAATTATTTCCCTACCAACTGTATACACTCTCTTCCGTGACTATCTCACAAACCGTAACCAACGAGTTAAGGTAGACAACTATATCAGTGACGATGTGAATCTAACCTTTGGCCTACCACAGGGTAGCGTGCTTGGTCCCACCCTTTTTCTTCTATTTGTAAACAGATTGTGTCAGCTGTCAATCCCAAACTGCAAGATACTCGTATATGCAGACGATACTACACTTATCATAAGTGGAGAAACATGGGAATCTGCTCACCACGCAGCTGAAAATGCTCTTGGCATAGTAATGGATTGGCTTTCATTAAATTTACTTACGCTAAATGTCTCTAAAACCCACTATGTCCCTTTCTCAGCGAACTCTGCTACACAGCCTAGTATGCCCGACGTTAAAGCCCATAGTTGTCACCCTACACTGACTTCTTGCAGCTGCCCTACTATACATAGAAGCCCTTGTGTTAAATACTTGGGGGTGCACATCGATAACACATTGAGTTGGCAAAAGCATATCAGTGTGACAGTTACGCGTGTTCGTAAGCTAATGTTTCCTATGAAAAAACTAAGAAGAGTAGTTGCCGACCAACTGTTAAAAACTATTTATTATGCCTTGGCTCAGTCACTTGTTACCTATTGCATATATGTCTGGGGTGGTACACATAAAACGTATTTGCTTCGCCTTGAAAGGGCACAAAGAGCTGTCTTGAAAGTCATGCTTTACAAACCTTATCGGTACCCCACTACCCAGCTCTATAAAGACATATCTGTTCTCACTGTCCGACAGCTCTGTGCACTTAACATTACTTTACGTGTACACTCATCATTGACATATGACCCAAGGTTACTGGAGCAAAAAAACGACGTAAAGATCCTGTATGCCCACTTGTCACCACCAATACTGCTCTGGCGAGGCGAAGCTACCCGTGTCTTAGCAGCCACCTTTACAATGCTATAAACGAAACCTGCAACGTATATTCTTTACCTAGATTTAAATGTAAGACTGTAGTTGGTGATTTTCTCCAAAAGTTGACGTACGATGAGACTGAACAACTCTTTGCCAGAAAATGTTACTAACGCATCTAAGACCAGATTTAAATTGCTCCTTAAATCAATATTTTATACTGTGACATATTTGAAACTCACAACTAAACACACACATACAACCACACCACACACACCCACACATACATCCACACCACAAACACCCACCCACACCACACACACTTTGCTTACATAAATATTAATAAGTGATAAGTACATAAATGTTTAACTAAGGTTTATGCTTACCAGAACTACTACAAAGTGCAGCAAATTGTAAATGAACTGTAAGAGGAAGGCGCTTGTGTCTGTAACACAGTTTATACTAGCACAGACACAGACGTTCACTCTGTCTCAAATAATGCATAGCATTGTACTTCTTTTTTTTATGTTTGATTGAGATGGACGAATTGTATTTGGCCTTTGATAATAAAGATTATTATTATATTATTATTATTATTACATTATGGTACGCAATAAAGAATTGAAAATTGATAAATAATATTTGTGCTTTATTTTAACTTCTTGTTTTATTAATTTTATAATTTTAAAGCTACTTACAAATTATGGACAGGTCGATTAACTATATTATGAATAGGTAGGTACACTAAACATGGAGATGCTTGGCTTGATCTGCAACGAAAATAAATAAAAAGCACAGTAAGTTAACCTGTAAGTCGTTTTGCAAAGTTGTTTCGAATTGGAAAAGTGTGGAACTTGCATATAAGGTAAGGACCGACTCGCAATGACGTCACTGATAAACTGTTGGCAGCACCTTTTCCGGGAATAGTCTAAAGCTTTTAGCCCATAAGGCTCAAAAAACTTCGATGCCAGAAAACCCATTAACACTAATGTCACATTTGAATATCTCACTAATAACGTCACTACATCACCTGTACGAACCCCAGCGGGGGTGAAGTCACTGCGCGGGAAGCGGGGAGGAGAGAGGCGAAAACCCACCGCTCTGAAATGCGTATTCATAGTGGATTAACGACCGACGATAGTGGGCCTTTCACGCCATTAAAAGTGTTAAAAAGCGACTGGTTCGATACTGGAGCGCGGTCCCACTTGTGGCGTGACACGCTGCCTTTACCAGACTTCTTGGGTACCTTATTCAGCTGTTTCTTTTTTAGTTACTTGTGGCTGTATGTTTTATTTCTGATCTGCTGAAAGATATTTTTTGGGTTATTTTAATGAGCATAATTAGGTTTTCAGAATGTATGCCATATTCTCGCTTGTTTTTTTTTCAATTTTTTTTTATTATTTATTTTTTATTTTAGATGGGTTTGCTCTTGACTCTAGTCAAGGTCAGAAAAGACAGAGATAAAGTCGACGATGCAGTGAGCTTACCCAGAAGAGTAACCTAAGTACTTTTCAACGTTTTTATCATCTATTCGTCATATATCTTAAATATAGTCTTGTCAAAATTAATAATCAATTGATTCTACATTTTTTTCCTGCGTGATCTCTTAATAAGCCATTTTCGACAATTAATAGAAACCAAAAGTACCCTTTAATTCATGAATCCTGAAGTCCTCACGACCACTGGCACCCAACAAAACAAGCCACTGTATTTTTTTCATAGGCACAATATATTACACGAGCACTATGTATAAAGGCTTTAGAAATGTGCCAGTTAACGTTCAGAGGTAACACAGATCGCCTCTCGGTGCTCTGGGTCCCTCCATACTGCAATAACAATGTTCATAGCCTTCGTTCCGTGACGACTTCTAAGTTACTGCTTTGACTTCGTGCTTCTATGGTTTTACGAATTTTAAGCTTTTTTTTGTAGATAACAACCATAGTCTAAAGTTCAACTGATTATGAGGTGTGTATTTCTTCCTTGACACGCACAGTTGGATGATCATGGTCCCTAAAAGCATTCTTACCTTGACCACATCAGGCTGCCTATAAGATCAAACAGCAACATGAAAAAACCTTGTGAAGTCTCACTGATTATAACTCAAGATAACATGGCAAAACTTTTTGTGTAGGTACCTATAGCAAAGGGACTCATAGCACGTGAGCATCTGTAGCTGCCTACGTTCATGGGACGTGTTTGTTAAGTATATATAAAATAAAAATAAAACATTGTTTTTGACCTACCTACCGTACCTACAGTAAAAGATATGTGAGTATCATTGTGTAAAAGTTTCCTCCAATCAAGTATAACGTGAGATCGGCGCAACATTTTAATTCCGTCAATGGAGGCGCGCCGCTGCCGGTGTCTCTCTCAAACAGAGTTGTGTGCACATCGCGGTATCGATCATCATCTATCAGCGACGTTTGTTTTGTACGTCCGCCGCCGCCGGCCGGCCGCCGGCAGGGGAACCAAACAGAAAAGCGCAGAAGGCTTATAGATAAAGAATATCCCAAAATTAGTTTTTGCCCGTAGCATCACTCGTATGGAGGTCTAAAATTATCCCCCGGTAACACCGGGATAAAAAATATGCTATGTCCTAACCAGGAAATGATCTACCCGTGTGCCAAATTCCATCGAAATCCATTCAGCTGCTAAGGCGTGAAAAGGTAACAGGCAGACAGAGTTACTTTTGTATTTAAAATAATAAAGTATGGAAGTATGGATGTATATGTTCCAAACTTTATCCGTAATGATGAAGATACAGTATTACCAGTCCATTTTCAATGGCGGATGGTCATACATTACTGGTAGTGGTCTGTAAGGGGATTTTCAGTTAGCTGCTCTACTCACGTTATAGTAGCTTGTATCGAAAGAGTTTATCGTAGGCATTTGCAATGCATTTGATATAATTTGAATATGGTGTTAGTCTTGAACACAAAAACCATATGAGACCATAAATGTCGTTCTTCTTTTTAGGATACTGCTATCGTGCATCACTTGAAGTGAAACTACTGGACAAATAATTTGGTGTGTTCCAACCACTTGCCACTTTTTGTAACGTTACTAAGTGACGACTGTTTTGTGAGAGTCTGCTATTATGACGTGATCATTATCCTTTATACACAATCCGGTAATATGAAAAGTTCAGTATATTCTGCCTCATAGATGTATGATAGAAGGGAGAACTTCAACTCAAGAAGTTGAGTACCATGAGGTAGTTCTTGCCCTATGAAATCATATCGCAAGAACTATCTCATAGTCGCATGGTCATCGATACAACATTTAATGATCTGCACTCTCATTAATACTGGCTCATATCTCGAAGATCTATCAAGGAACATCCTACATCTTAAACGCAATAGTTCTTTCCAACTATGTCGAACAACCAACACATCTTTCCTACATCCGTAATCGTACAAGTGGGACTGTCAGCCACTTCCCTAAATACTTGAAGTACGTTTTATTACGTCTGTAACACGACCCGTCTGTGTAGCTACTCTTTGTGCGACATCGCTCAGGTTCGCTTCATATAATATGCATTCAAATCCGGGCGGAGTCGCGCGGCGAGCGACTGTCGTAGCGCTGCAGGACACTGTTCACTTGTACAGGTGGGAGATAGGAAGGTATACTGGTAGAATCATGTAGATTATACTGTAAGATGGCCTTTTACTTCTGAGGGAATATTTTGCACTAGACCTATAATATGCGAATTTTGTGTCATCTTTACAATATTATGACCTTCCTTTGATTTATTGTATTGCATTTTAGCCATTCCATCGTATGATAACGGCATTATGTTCATACTTGCTGCGCTTTAACAGGGTCATGAACTCATAAGTTTAGCCTATTCATAGCCTGTAACTGTGTGTTCATTCTGCAATATATAAATAAATATAAGTGAGAGAGAGAGTACTACCCTTTGCATTGGTACATTATGTGATGTTGAACATATTGGATCAGGAGCGTTCAAAATAGCGGCTTCAATGATAGGGGAATTAATTAGACGAGGTCAATATTTGGACTGTAGATTCGATTTCAAGATCGTATTTGATAAATTAATTTACACAAAATTTTATATTCATTTAAGTTATATCTACGGCAAATTTACATAAAATAAAGAATGAAAAGAATAGGGGTGGCCCAGTGGTAATGGCCGCGATTTACGAGTTGTAGGTCATGGGTTCGAACCTAGACAGGCGCTTTATTTTGTGTAAATTATTTCATCACCACTGCACTTAAAACGGAGAAGGAATATATCATGAAGAAACCAGCATGTCCTAGAACTAAACATTCTAAGACATGTGACATCTACCAACACGCACTACACGCGCGTGGTGGATTACAGCCCACTCCCTCTCACCGAGAGGAGGCCTATGGAACATTATGGGCTGATTATGCGAAATTATATTTTGCTTAAATATTATTATTATATTTTGTTGTTAGCCTTACTTGAATATGAATCGTGTGCTAGCGATTTAAAGTTAAATAATTTACTTCAAATAGGCACATAAAAAGCACTTTTGAACATCAAAATTTACAAAAAAATTAATTGATTCTAGTTGCCCCTTCTAAAAGTTAGTTTCGTATGGATAAGATTGGGCAAAAACTCCACCGTTACTCTTTCAAAATGGTTTACAATATTTTTTATACATTAATTATATGTGAAGACTATGCACCTAGAATAAAATAATAGGTAAAAATAATTAAATATAAAGCAATGTCATGTAAATTAATTATGTAATAGATAGGTACATGGTTCTCATATATTCACAAATATTGTAAAAAACAAGAATTTTTCAAAAAAATTAACAATAGTTTTGTGTATGAGTTAAAGAAATTACAGAATGCAAAATCAATTCATAAAAAATATAAATTATACAGTTAAATTAACAACCAGTTTAATTTTGCCTAGACTCGAGATTGTCCTATAGAGCAGGACCAGCATGTTTCCAAGCATTCTTATCTAGGATATAATCCTCCACATCCAATTTAAAATATGCTTGTTTACAAAGTGTACCTACTTTTAATATGAGTTATTATTTTTAGTAACATTTAACACAGTAGTCACCCTATAAAATATGTATGTACTTTAGATACAGCCTCGAGACTGCCTCGTTGGTCTAGAGGTCGCAAGCGCTACTACGGAGCATGAGGTCTAGGGTTCGATGCCCGGGTCGGGCAAAGTGTTATTGGGTTTTTCCATCTGGAATTTCTCAGTAGCAGCCCGGAGTCTGGATTTGTACCCGGTTGATGGCAATAGGCTCGCCCCATATTACATGGGACTTAAAACATAACTGGCGAAATTTGGGTGTACTATAGGTACACCTCTGCCTAACCCTTCGGGGAATACAAGCGTGATGATGTGTTATATACTTTAGATAATCTGAGAAGTGGTTGATCTATTCTATCTTTATTTCTAATATTAAAACTATGTCTATCACTTATTTTATTAAAAAGATGTAGATTTTTCTTACATACATAATATTTTCATAAATTAATTGGCAAGGTACCGTCATAATATTAATAATTTGAAATAGTTCCCTAAGAGATTCACGGCGACGTAGATTGTAAATGGCTCTGTCAGCTCTCCTATGCAAAATAAAAATGGATTCTATGTCAGCAGCCCGACCCCACAGTAAAATGCCATATGACATAATGCTGTGGAAGTAGCTAAAATAGACCAAACGCGCGGTTTCTACATCTGTTAACTGTCCTATCTTTCTAACAGCATAAGAGGCGAAGCTTAAACGCCCCGCGAGAGATGTTATATGAGGTCCCCATTGTAATTTCTCGTTTAGCTTGATTCCAAGGAAAACCGTCTGATTAATAATTTCTAGTATTTCTCCATTCAATATGATGTCACATTCGTAACTTCTAACATTAGGTAATTTCAATCTAATACATGTATTATTTTCATTTAGTACCAAATTATTTACTGTAAACCAATCTTGGACTTGAAGAATAGATCTATTCTTGTCGTCAAGATTTTGTGATCGTCGGTCTATTTTAAAGATCAATAATGCGTTATATGCAAATAACACCATCTTCGGTTGATTTCGAAGTAATCCGGGTAAATCATTAATGTAAAGTAAAAAGAGGAATGGGCCCAATAACGAACCATGAGGAACGCCCATTGTCATTTCAAATCCTTATGACTTTTTGCCGTTTATTTGAACTTTAACCTATTCTATTTCTATCTTTCAGATATGATCTTAGTAAACCAAGAGCTGTATTCCTAATCCCATAGAGCTCTAGTTTTGGCGGAAGAATCTCATGGTTTACGCAATCGAACGCCTTAGAGAGGTTACTAAAGATTCCAATGGCATATTGTGCTTCGGGAAGAATCCCGGGCGATAAAAATGTTCTTTATTAGGGTGACACCAGCGTCAGTGGTACAACGACCTTTGGTGAAACCCTACTGATTTCCATGAAAGATGGAATTATTATTAAAGTGACGTAACATTTGTTTGAGCATCAACTATTCAAACACCCAAAATCAAACTCAAACTCAAAGCATTTATTTCAAATAAACCAATTACAGGCTCTTTTGAATTGTCAAGGGGTCGGTCAGTCAGAAAGATGAAGCTAATTGCCCATTCCACAGCGTAGTAGGTACCTATGGAGAAAAACGGGCAAGAAACTCCATGGACACTCTTTTAAATTAAAATATGGTTACAAAATATTGGTTACATCGTTCATGTTGAAATTATGCATGTGAGAACGATGCAGAACGTTAAAAACGTCCGTAATAGAAGACACAAACAATTCAAATATTAAATTAAATTAAAATAAGCCGTGGCAGCTAAGAAATGACTAGTCCCTACAGACTGCGCCCGTTCACGATCATGATGCATGGATTAGCACCATTTAGCTCAACCATTTTAAAGGGAACATAATGATCCAACACACACGCCACCACCAGCGAGACATTTGAGTGAGCATGAAATACTCTCAGCCGCCAGGGCAGATTCAAGTCAATGAAAGAAAAACCTAGTAATTGGTAGCGCTATAGTAGGTACATAGTACTCACACATGTGTTGTAATTATAAAATATTAAAAGATAGAATTTATACAATGCAAAGATAGTTTTTACAATCTTCAGCACCAACAGTAGTTTCAAATGCTAATCAATTATTTTATGCGCCCTTGTGGAGCAGTACCAGCGTTGAGCCAAGCATTTTTAACAGCGATGCAATCCCCCAAAGTATACCTACTTGCTTGGCTGCATGGTGTGCGTTTTATACAAGATTTGAATTTCGTTTCATTCAGTTGAAGTATATGGGAAGTATTTGATTGTAAAATTTTAAACAGTACCCCATGAAAGATGAGTCTACTGTAGCCAGCCTGAAACCTGGTTGAACTAATTGCTCCCTATTTCTAGTGATATAATTGTGTCTTCCACCTATTTTAGTAAAAATATGTAGATTTTTCCTTACGTACATGATGTTTTCATAGATATATTGACAAGGTACCGTCATGATGTTAATAGCTTAAAACCGTTCCCTTAGAGAAGCGCCTGCGGAGGCCATATATGCCTCTGATGGCTCTTTTTTGCAGAATAAAAATGAAGTCGACGTCCGCAGCCCGTCCCCATAGTAAAATACCGTACGACATAATACTATGAAAGTAACTAAAATAGACTAACCTCGCGGCACCTACATCAGTAAAATGACGGATTTTTCTCACAGCATATACTGCTGAACTTAGCCGTCCTGCAAGGAATGTTAAATGAGGACCCCATTGAAGCCTTGAGGCGAGCATGATCCCCAGGAAAACAGTTTTATCGATCAAATCAAATCAAATCAAAATATTTTATTTCACATAAACCAACATGCGCACTTATGAAACTTCAGAAGCTAGGTGCACGGTTCCAATTGGTTGTTTTCTATGGAAGAATTCTAGTTTCTCTTGATTTAATACTATCACACAATTTGTACTTTTGACATTTGGTAAGGAAAATCTAATACACTTAGTTTTTTTTTTCCCATTTAATACTAAATTATTAGCAGTGAACCGATTTTGGATCTGCAGTAGGGCGTTATTTCCTCACTTCACTTCATATATTATTTATCACCTTACTGAGAACTGGCAGAATTGACATAGGCCTATAATTTGTTGGGTTCTTAACTATCACCGGATGTGAACAATGAAACTACTTTACTGTGTTTCATAAGATTTGGTAAGACTACACATACATACATACATACATAAACTCACACCGCCCTCCCATGGGGGTAGGCAGAATCTACAGAACGCCACCTGCTACGATCCTTACATACTCCTTTTGCTCCTTTTCCTTTGGTTTTTTTTCGGTAAGACTACTTGGTGTTAAATATGAAAGCTAAATAGGGCGCAATGTTTTTGATGAGAGATCTACAAAATTTTACAGCCATTCTCCAGACATCTACTGTTGATTTAATTTTAAGATCTTTAAAAGATTTTATAACAGCTTGTGGGTTTGTATGCTGAAACTTGTGGGTTTGTATTTTGAAGTAAGGCAGCAGAAAGTGTGGGTAAGAAGTGTAAAGCTTAAGTTGTTTTAACGAGAATATTAGCAAAAACGCTTTCATATTCCTGAGCTATTTTTACATCTGAGTTGATGGGGCCATGTGCAGTCTCTAAATTGAATTCAGTAGTCCGCTGTTTTTTCCTACCTGTTTCATTATTTATTAATTGCCATGTTGTTTTCATTTTATCATCAGCTTATTTTATTTTATTGCATCTATTTAATATAAAGAGCTTTAGCTATTTTACACACACTTTTAAAAGTTTTTGAATATTTTGCAACATCAACTGATGAAAGTTTGTATTATTCATATGTTGCTATGTTATAAAGTTTAAAACCCTGTATCCCCTTCTAACCTAACCTGTCCGAATCGGGGTGCCCTAAGTCCCGAGCTCACTTCGCTCGCTCTTTTATTTATTGATGCGTTTAACAAATTAAATAAATGATTACAATGAATCCGAACGTTTGATTCAAGCAAAGAACCTGTTTTATTAACTTAACCGTATGCTTGGTCGTTAGCCCGCAGATTATCTAGGAAGTCTGCAGATTATCTACACTCGAGAGCAATGAATCCGGGTCACTTAAAGAATGTTAAAAATCTCGGAAACTAAAAATGATAGGTTAATGCAATAAATTGTATTTAATAGACAATGTAATACTCCTTAAATGAAAGTAACAAAAATATGAGTCACCATACATTTTATTAACACAAAATTACATAAAGAAAAAAACTGCTGATCTCTCCTTAAAACAAAAATAGGAAACATGAAATTTTTGAACTTTATTACGATTTTCTTGAATTTTAATACTTCGTATTGCCTCCTCGTGCTTCCATTACTGCGTTTACGCGGTTTGGCATGCTGTACACCAAGTTCCTTATACGATTTTGGGGAATATTCTCCCATTCCTCTGTGAGAGCAATTTTGAGCTCACGAAGCGTGATTGGGGGAGGGTTTCGTTGTTTTACGCATCTGCCTAGCTCGTCCCAAGCATGCTCGATCGGGTTGATATCCGGGCTGCGCGCTGGCCACTCCATACGAGTAATGTTCATCTCTTGAAGGTAGTCATTCACAATCCTACCTGTATGAGGTCGGGCATTGTCATGCATAAATATAGCATCCTCACCTAAATTGACCATAAATGGACCAACGTGATCATTGAGGATTTCTTCCACATATCTTACGCTAGTTAAAGAGCCGTTTTCTATGATCACCAGCTCTGTGCGACTTTCAGAAGAAATTCCGGCCCACACAAGTACAGACCCACCACCGTAGGCTACTTTTTCTTCGATGCATGCTTGCTTGAATCTTTCCCCTGGTCTTCGACACACTCTGTGTCTTCCATCGTGCTTGTAGAGCATAAATTTTGATTCGTCGGAGAACATAACTTTTGACCAATCTTCAATACACCAATTTACGTGGCTCTGGGCATATCTTAGTCTTGAAATACGATGCCCACGCTCCAGTTTAGGGCCGTTTGCAGGTCTAAGGGGTTTTAAGTTAGATTCAGCAAGCCGACGTCTTACTGTCCATGCACTTGGGTTACTTCCTCCGAGGCGTCGAAACTGATTTGTGAGTTCAGTTCCTGTGAGAAAGCGATTTCGAAGCATGGTGTTCACCAAGTATCGGTCTTCTCGTGCTGTGGTACACCTGGTTCTGCCTGTTCCTGGTCTGCGTAGGTTAGAACCAGTTTCTTCGTAACGTCGGAGAACTCTTTGTACTGTTGACAGCGACACACCGACAGTCCTGGCTGTATCGCGCTGACTCCGGCCGGTTTCCAGCATTGTAAGTATTCTGGTGCATTCTTCAGGCGTAAGCGACATAATTTCAGCTTGAATAATGAATATAGAGCACTATCAACATGGTTTATGTACCCACATAAATGACAGATTACAAACAAAAGCAAAACCAAATGCTGTAATTTCGTAATTCCATCTTCGAAAGTGGCCCTTTTTCAAATTTGTTTTTTTTATGATATAACTTTACAATAACTAAGAAGTTTTAATACCTTCATTTAAGGAGTATTACATTGTCTATTAAATACAATTTATTGCATTAACCTAGCATTTTTAGTTTCCGAGATTTTTAGGATTCTTTAAGTGACCCGGATTCATTGCTCTCGAGTGTAGTTAATGTGAGAACTGAAATAATTATTCCACTTTACCAAACTCAACGGATTTACGCACATTAGCGGTAACATATACATGAACACAGGCGTTCATTAGTTCACTAACAAACAATGGAAAATTACTACTGACGTTTGCGGGTGTCGACCTCAGGATGAGCTGCTTCTCACTCGGAAAACTGTGCGTCGCTTGTTCCCACGTCACCAGTCCTGACTCTCTTCATATTTTGGCTGCTGAGACCAAAGCTACAAACGTAGTATACAGGAAAGTTTTATAAAAATAAAAGTGCGGCTGTTTTTTTTGTAAATTGTGGTGTCGACTTCCACGCGAACAAAGTCGCGGGCAAAAGCTAGTTTTCTAATAAATTAAAATTAAAATCTCCACTTATGATTATTGACTTACTAAGTTTCTTTAGCACATCTTCCATTACAGAATCAAACACAGATAGACTGTGGTAACTTGGAGGTCGGTATAGGCATAGTATAAGATGCTTTAAACATTACACTTAAGTATAATATAGATAATTGTGTCTACCTATCTGAAATTAAGATTGCGTTGAAGAAGACTTGAGTGATGTTTCTCAATAGATCAAGTTTATTAAGGGCTTCTGTGCTCAAAGCTTGCCTTCTAAGTAAGTAAAGATCTTCAAACTTTATTCCTTACATAATTTATAATAAAGGTTGAATATGTTTACTTACATAATAAATTATCGCCAAAACTCTTGAGTTTCAACGACAAGCTCGATGGTAATGAATAAGAGCGACATGTGTTGAGAACGAAAGATAATCGTTTATTTTGATCTTGAATAGATTTGACATTTGCAGGAGACAGTTTGAGATAACGGAGCAGCACTCAGAAGTAACTCCACATTCTAGGTACTCATTGCAAACTTCGACATTTCTAAACATTCCTTTGAGAAATTTTCAAATATTATATTGTATTTATACATAAAGAAACGATTCACTTAACTCGACTCGAATTTTCTACAAAGCCCTTGCAAAGAATTCTCAACAAAACACATTCAATTTCGTAGACATTCAAATTGTAATTGGTATTTGTATATAGTTGTTGTATTTGTTTCCGCGAGTGTTCGAGGGAGGCTCGCGAACTTCGCAACTAAAAAGAAACTCGAATTAAACAATGAATATTACAACAAATCACGACGCGTTAACAACCGTACATTTACTTAACAAAATATGTTTATTTGTGTTTGTACACAACCCGGAGGTGCGCGGCTCGAGAACTTACTAACACCACTTACAACCTTCCCCATTCACCTAGACCAAGCCAGTTTCTATCCTACGCCACTTGTTATAAGATCGACGGTAACTATATAAGTGAAAGTTGTTGTTCGTAAGTCGTAAAGCCCACTAGCACAATAAATAAATAGTTCTAGGTCTAAAGTTGTCTGAACAAACTTGAGCACGTCTTCTCGATTTTTCCCTCCGCTCGTGAATTATTTACGTTTCCCCTTGTTCCAATACAATAGTTGGCAACTCGCGTTTTCGAAACAATATCATTGGGAATTATTTTCCATAAATATTTATGTATTTTATGGACGTGACCGTCCCTGACCTTTGAAGACGTATTTCCACCCGCCCATAATCGGCCCATAATTCTGAGCGTTTGGGATTTCTTATCTCTTTCAATGAAGAAGTTTTAGCTCTGACCCAAGTCAGAGCTAAAACTAATGCACAAGTAATGATTACGATCAAAATGGAACAGAAAGGCATTTTGAATAAACGAGCTTTCATTCATCAAAATTACCACCTCACTTCACCTTCAATATGTTTATAACCGACCAAATGAAAAGGGAACGATGTCAGCAACTAAATCAATGGAACCGTATAAACAACCGCTCCAAACGGCATGCCATGCTTTCGAGTCGGTGTGTGGCGGTTGACGTTGCGAACATAAATAACTCGCACAAACATCCAGACGCAGCGCAAATATTTGTAGAGCTCACAGTTTTTGTGACGATGCCGGAATCGAATCCACGACCAGCGCAAAAAGAAGACTCCACTGAGCAGCATGGCGCTATATGCATCATGGCGCTGTGTAAACTGGAACCGTTGCGCAGTGAATCTCTGTTTTGCTAAGTTTTATCATGAAGTTTCAGGCTTAGAGCATAGTTTTAAATAGTTTAGGATAGGCTTCGTGGGTTTAGTGGTGAGCAGGGCGTCCTGAGATTGAAACCCAGGTCGGATAAGTGTTGTTGGGTTTTCCCATTAGAGATTTCTCAGTAGCACCCTGGAGATTAGACTTGAGTCCGGTTTATGGCAATAGGCTCGCCCCTTTACTTAAATAATGTGGGAGTACTGTACGACGTCTACCTATGCCTGTTTTAAAAACAAGTGCGACTCGGACTCGCTTCGTACCACCGTACAATATTTAACACATTTTTTGATATGTAAACATCTTAGCGCTCGGTCTACGGTAGGGGGGGAGAAAGTTTAAAATGTGTGATGACAGAACCACCGTTTCAGGACGCTAACTGCATTATTTCCTGCTTGGGCTCTACGGCAATAGTTTCAGTCTATCGCTCTCCATCCTACCAAAATCTAGAAAACTTTTATAACAGTCTGCAAGGAGTAGTATCTTCTCTGCAATCCTACGTTTACATTATCTTAATAGGTGATATGAATGTTGACATCAAATCAGGATCTAGTGATCGGCACGCTAATGCCTATTTAACTCTCACCGCCACTCTCGGACTACTTCCTGCGCATTCTCTACCGACGAGAGTTAACAGCTGTCTGGATCATATAATGCTTAAATCTAAGAAGACTTCTACTGTGCTAGTCCTAGAATCCCACGTTACTGATCACCAGCCTATCTGTGTATTTCTGCCCTTCAATTCCAATTCGGGATGTAATGGACAAAGAACATCATTGCAGTATAATTATGAAGCTATTCGTAAAGAACTGGACAACACTGACTTCAGCCACATCTTAACTTGTAGAAACGCCAATCAAGCAGCAAATCTGTTAATTGATAATATACAACGTGTGATTGCTAATCACACCCGAATAACCAGAACACGTAAAAAATGCAGGGTTCTAAAACCGTGGATGAGCACCGGCCTGATTCGTTGTCTAAGAAACCGAGATAGAATGCATATCGAAGTAAGAAAAAAGCCTGACGACTCAATACTTAAATTAACATACACACGGTATAGAAACTTTTGTAATACCTTAATAAGAAAGTTGAAGCGAGCATTTGAAAAGGATGAATTTCTAAAAGCCAAAAATAATCCTAAGGCAACGTGGAAAGTGATTAAATCTATCACGAATACTACTGTTCAAACCCGATCCCCTCGTGAACTACTGCGGGATTCAGTTGACGTTAAAACATCGACAAATGAAGTCAATGAGTTCTTTGTCAATATAGGTACAAACCTGGCGTCGAGAATTGGAGCCAGCACCATCATCACTGCTGCAGCATCACCACCCAGTCAATTGTCTAATTCGCTTGTAATCCTCCCTATGGATGAGGAACAAGTAGGTAGAATTATTCATGACCTGCGCAGTGACTGCGCTTCAGGATGGGATAATATTCTTGCCAGAGTGATCAAGAGCTCGCGTACTACCCTAACCGCCGTAGTAACCCATATTTGTAACCTGTCCATAAACTCTGGAATCTTCCCTGAAGTTTTTAAGAAAGCCGTCGTGCATCCTATATATAAAAGTGGGGGCAGAGACAGTGTCACAAACTATAGACCTATCTCGGTTCTGAGTACGCTGTCAAAAATTCTGGAGAGAATTCTCAAAAATTGCTTAGTCAGCTTTCTAGGGAAACATAAGTTAATAGCTCAAAACCAGTACGGCTTTAGAACTGGAATTTGTACAGAGGATGCCTTTGCTGCCTTTACTAACAGCCTGGTATGCAAACAAGATAACAAACTGAACTGTTATGGCATCTTCTTAGACTTAACCAAAGCTTTTGACACGGTCTCTGTCCCTCGACTTATTCCGAAGATGGAAAGCTTAGGAGTGCGTGGAGTAACTCTCAAATTGTTTAAAGACTACCTCTGCGATAGATCCCAGTATGTTCTTATTGATTCAGTCACCAATTCATATGAAAAGCTCACCTATAGCATCCCGCAAGGTAGCATATTAGGACCGACACTTTTCCAAATATACATCAATGATCTATGCAAGCTTTCCATCCCTAATTGCAAAATCTTCTCTTATGCAGACGATACGGCACTTTTAGTGTTCGACAAAGACTGGGAGCGAGCCAGCGATAGAGCAGAATACTCGCTTCGGTTAATAATGGACTGGCTGTCAACTAACTTGCTGACGTTGAATTTAGATAAGACGAAGCTAATCAGGTTCTACCGCCCACATTCAGTATCCCCATCCTCATTCTCTCATAAAATTAAAGCTCACACTTGTCCCCCTCATCAGTCCGTAGGTTGTAACCGCCTTACTCTTAGCACAGTCCCCAATATTAAGTACCTGGGAGTGGTTTTTGACGAAGAACTTAACTGGAACGCGCTTATAGAGGCACTCTGCACTAGAATCAGAAGACTAATATATATTTTTAAAGAACTCAGGCACTCCGCCAATTCAGAAACTCTGACTCTTGTGTACCTCAGCCTTTGTCAGTCTATCACTATGTACTGCATCCCGGTCTGGGGCGGTACTTACAAAACCGCAATGCTCCCTGCAGAACGTGCACAACAAGTGGTTCTTAAAGTGATGCTTTTTAAACCTAGAGACTACCCCACTGATGAGTTATATTCTGAAGTCGAAGTTCTCACAGTAATAATAATAACAGCCAATGGCTTAATAGCCAAGAGCCTCGACCAACACCTGAGGAGGCTCTCGTTGGGCAGCAGGATCAAGGGCTTGATTCAGAAAGCGGTACTTCTAGACACGGCTCGCATTGTTAGGAGGTTCCTCTCTCTGGAGTCCTGACCGCCGGTAGCTTGGACCCTGTTTCCGATACCGGTGGGTTACTATTTTTTATATTTTTATATTTTTTATATTCTAATATTTAAAAATGTAATTTATATGTATATAATGGAATAAAGGAAATAATAATAATTTTCTTTATTCATGAATATGAGACAACCATACAGAGTAACTTAATAATAACTTAATAATAAGCCCATAATAGACAAAAAAAAAAAAAAACTTTTAAAGTTATTTTGACAATATTTAGGTAGATCAACAGTTGGATAGTGTGAAAAAGGTAGATTTTAAACATAACATGGATTGGTTGTCTTCGAACTGATTCGCCCTATCCCCTCGTACTAGTATAAAACTGTATCACGAGCGGATAGTCTTCCTCAACCTTAGAACAACAGATTCCCACAAAGTTCCAGTTACAAGTCACACAGATAGGCAGATTGATTACATACTGTATAGGTAACAAATCAGAGTAGGTACAGTTATATTAATTAAGTTACACGATTGGAATTATCTGTATTGTTTTGTGTTTGGGTATGTGTAAAGGTATATGTGTTTTATGTATGTTTCTGTATGTGTACAGTTATGTGTGCTATATTACTTTTATGTGCCCTGTTTATACCAACTTTTTAGTAGATTTTCAGTGCTGTTGTAGTCTAGTGTTTTCAAATATTTATCTATAGCTTTTTTGCATGTTTGGCTATTAAGATTCTTCAATTCTAGATCTTTACTTACTTTGTTGTAAAGGCAAGATAATTGTGAAATTTGTGTGCAAAAGATGTACTATATTTGGGAATGTTATAAACTATATCTAATCGTCGCCTTTTTGCAAAGTGCGGTTTTACTTTATGTTGTGCCATGATCTCAAGTTTAATGAATAATTTACGTACCGTGAGGACTCCGAGTTCTGAGTAAAGTAGGTGTGTCGGATAAATGAACTTTTTGCGAGAAATAACTTTAAGTACCATGCGTTGGGCTCTTTCGACAAACAACATGGAGGTTTTTGAAGTTCCTCCCCATACATTCAAGCCGTATATTAATATATACTGACATAGTGCTAAATAGATTTTTATTAGTAACTCAATGTCACATGCATTTCTAATAGTTTAAAAAATATAAATTATCTTTCTTGCGCGTTTACTTACTTTCATAACGTGTTCTTTCCAGTTTAAGTTTTGGTCTACTATCACACCGAAATATCTTATGGAATTAGTTCTGGTGATTGGGTTACAATGACAGGTACTTAGATTGTTGCAATTATGAGTTTGTATAATTATTGAGTTAGGAATAGGTTGAGTTCTGCCATTAATTGTAAATGTAATAAATTTAGTTTTGTCAAGATTAAGAGTCAATAAATGATTGTCCAGCCATGAGGTTACTAAAGCAAAGCCTTCATTTGCTGCTTCGGTTCATCTTTCCACGTGTTGGAGCTGAACAATAGTACTGTGTCATCTGCAAATGTTATTATTTGACCATTTTGTAAACGCAAATTGCAGAGGTCATTAATATAATTATATTAAAAACAGCGTAGGACTCATTACACTGCCTTGAGGTACACCGGAGGTGAAGGAAGTAAGGCAACTGTACGTCCTTCATTCAGCCCTGCGCAGACACTCCAACTTTCCATTAGACAAAAAGCTGCTTCTACGACGCCACGGTTTCCCTATAAGTAAAACAAACCCCTGTCGTTTTGCATTTACAAGTCGACAATTGTTGGCTCAAAGTTCACGCATTTATAATAAAATAAATATAATTATTCCGTTGTACAGATACAACTCACATGAAATTAAAAATAAATTAAGAAAATGGCTCTTATCCTTAACTTATGATGAAACAGAAAATATATTGGCTATACAATCATAACTTTATTAAACATACCTCGTAAGAAAGCTTATCAAACACTCACACTTCACATACACACCTCTGTAATGTTGGGGTTCCTAAAAGGTGGTTTCAAGGAAACAACCACATTTGTTAAGTACTATTTATTAACTAACTGAATAAGTATAGAATACCGCATATGAGGTATAGTGCAAACTCAGCATACACACATACATAACATAAAGGAGTTTACTTACTTACTAAAGTAAAGGAGCATACATATTACACACTTCACCTCCCGGGGACGGTGAAAAAAAAATTTTTTTTCTTTTCTTTTTCTAAATTATTATTATTAGTAACCTACTTATTAATACATAATATTTTTCAAGTTATTAGTGTATTACGGATATATAGCTACTTATTACATCTATTTATCCTTATAATAATTATACATTGCAATGTTATCTAAAATTTAATCTTACATTACATCAAATCTATTGACAAAAAGGTCTAGTCCTATTCTTATGTACTAAGTCAATTTTATTATTTTTAATTATTTTTAAATTACAACCTAAATCTTCCACAACTGTATAGGGACCTTCAAATAGCGCATCTAATTTACTACGTGTTTCATTTTTTTATAAAACCAAATCATCTTTCTCATATTTTGTAGAATTGACAGATCTATCATGTATTTCCTTACGTTTATGTTTATTTAACAACAAATTATTCTTTGCATCAGCATGAGCTAACTGTAACCTGTATTTTAATTGTAATGGATAATTATCTATATTGTACAATGGATCTACGGTATCGCAAATGCTATTAGGTATTCGACAAAGTTTACCAAAAACAAGTTCATATGGCGTATAATTTGTTTCTGAATGGACTGTGTTGTTAAAACTAAAGTACCAAAATGGTAACCAATAGCTCCATGTATCCGTATGATTTCCACACTGGATCCTTAAAAATGCACCCAAAGTTTTGTGAGCGCTTTCAAGAGCTCCAATGGACTGATGGTGATAGGCTGTAGAAGATAATTTTTCAATATTAAGAATTTTACAAACCTGTACCATAGTTGCAGAAATAAATTCTGTTCCTCGATCCGTACCTATTGTTTCCGGAATACCATATCTTAATATGAACTGTCTAACAAATGCATCTGCAATGGATACCGTTTTTTTGTTTTGCAAAGGAATAGCTTGAATAAATTTTGTTAATTCGCACTGCGTAGTCAATATATAACAATTACCACATTCGTCTCTATCTAAAGGACCCACTACATCTAAGTAAATCTTTTCAAATGCCGAGGAAGCCGTTGTGGTAATTTCCATCGGTTCTTTAATGTAACGAAAATATTAGATTTTTGACATTTTGTACATTTTTTGACATATTCTTGGACATCCTTGTCGATACTTGGCCAATAGTATCGTCTTTTGATAGTATTTACCATTCTGCGCACTCCAGCATGACCACTGGATGGCAGTAAATGAAAGTCATTCATAATTATAGTCTTTTCATTGTCATCAATTATTCTTTTCACGCCTCGTAGTATACATATTCGTGGTCCGGACCAATTAGTAAGTGTTGTTATCTCATCACAAACACTTTTAATAAATTCTATATTATCATTATTTTTAATTATACAAACTTCATAGATACGTATCTTTTCACAAAAAATGTTTAATTTCTGCACAAATTCGGCTCGCGAGAAATGCGCCTTGAAATCAAGATTAATGTATAATGTCTTTTTATTCTCTGCAAATGCAAGACATTCAAATTCTTCAGTTATCATGTCATTATCTCTAAATCTTTTTAAGTTATTGCCTTCAATCAAACATATTTCTACTGAATCACATGGTTTTCTTAATATATCCACAACTCTTGGTTGATCAGTCCAGTTGTTAATGGATTTATTAAGAGCCTTCTTTTCATCTTCATTCTTACTCTTACTTAGCTCATTCATCTTTTTATTTTGAGCCCTGGTCGTTACGGCCATGACTTGCTCATTCATACTCTTCAGTTCATCAGACGTTATACAAACTCTAGATAAAGCATCTGCCACAACATTGTCTCTTCCTTTCACGTACACTATTTTAAAGTTATATTCATCTAAAGTTAACCGAAATTTAATTAATCTACTTGATGGATCTTTCATACCAAAAAGATATATCAAAGGTTTGTGATCCGTCATTATAGTAAACTTGTTTCCATACAAATATGGTCTAAAATACTTAACAGACCACACTATTGCCAAAAGTTCTTTTTGAATAGTCGGATAGTTCTTTTCTGCTTTATTCAAGGGTCTACTCGCATATGCTACTGGTCTAACAAAAAAAGTAAATTTATCGACAGTATTAGTGGCTTACCATGGTCTAGTAATTTCTATCTTAAGATTTGGTATAATATTTTGGGGTCACTGTAGTGAACGAGAAAGCATTTTCAAAGCGCAGAAGCGCTGCCTAAGAGCTATATTTGGTCTTAAAGTTACAGACAGTTGCGTACCTATATTTAAGTCTCATAAATTATTAACCTTCCCATGCCTTTATATTCTTGAATTAGCAATATTTGTAATAACAATTCGATGTCTATTTGCAACTTTAATAGAAACTAGAAAACGAGGTACAGCTATGAGATCTCAATACCAGAATCTATTATGCACGGGCGTATTTAAAACTAGCTTATTGAAAAGAAATGTGATTTGTATGGCTCCTGTAATCTTTAATAAAATACCAGACCAAATCAAAAAATTACCGTTGCAACAATTTAAACAACGTTTCACAGAATTACTTGTAGATAAATGTTATTATTCTGTGCAGGATTTCTTAAATGACAATTTTTTGTAATATTGTTAATATCCTCTACTTTGTGTTACATTTGCATGCTATAACTAAGGCAAAATGTACATGGATCCTACTTATAACTTAATAACTTATTTTTATGTACCTACATTCTAAACAAATAAAGACCTATTCTATTCTATTCTATTCTAAGATCTTTATTACATAATACAGAACCAATAGCAGTACCCGAAGCATCTGTCTGTAAAAGAAATTCATGATTCTCGGAAAAATCGGGATACTGTAGAACAGGAGACGTTATTAAAGCATTTAAAAAAAATTCGAAAGCGTGTTGACATTCATTAGACCAAATAAATGGTTCATTTTTCTTACTTAACTTATTCATTGGCATCGCTATTTCCGAAAAGTTTCTAATAAATTTACGGTAATAGTTACAGAAAGCTACAAAACGTTTTACTTCATCTGCATTTTTGGGAGTAGGATAATTTTGTAATACTTTAATTTTTTCTGGATCTGGCAAAACACCTTTTTCTGTAACCAAATGTCCCAAATAAGAATTTCTTTCTTTAAAAATTCACATTTTTGTGGATTTAGTTTTAAATTTACTTTTCTCAATCTTTCCATTACACTTATTAAATTTCGATTATGGCTAGATAGATTTCTACCGAATACAATGAGATCGTCTTGATATACTAGACATTTATCGTGAGTTAAACCCGACATTGCTATAGTCATCATACGACTAAAAGCATTAGGACTGATCTTTAAACCCATTGGTAAACGTTTCATGCAATATTGGCCAGTATTTGTAGTGAAAGCTGTTAATTTACGACTACTAGGCTCTAAACTTACTTGATAATAGCCTTGGTGAAGGTCAAGGTGAGTAATATAAATGGCTCCAGTAAGCGTATCTAAAATTTCATTAATATTTGGCAAAGGAAATTTATCGTCACAAATAACTTCGTTCAACTTTCTATAATCTACAACTAAACGCCATTTTTTTGCATTACCTTTGCTACTTTTCTTGGGTACTAATAAAATTGGACTGGACCACTCACTATTTGACTCTTCTATAATATCATTTTCTAACATATTACCAACTTGCTTAGCTATTTCTGGTTTTAGTGCCTGTGGTAACCTATACGGCTTAACGTAGACTGGAGTAGAGCTTTGTTTTACAACTATAGATTGCTCATAAATATTCGTTGTTATTAGCTTATCTCCTTCTAAATGAAAAACGTCCGAATACTTTGCACACATTGCTTCAATCGATTGTTTCTCTTCTCCGTTTAGATAATTTATATTTAATTCAGACAACAAAGTTTTAACCCTAGTAACGTCGATACTGGTCTTATTAAATTGACACATATTATAGTCTCCCAATTTTTCCAATTCTGGTGTAAAAGATTGCAAACTTACTTCCTTGTTACTAACATTAAGTATCTTGACCGGAATTCTATTATTACTAACCTTTACTATTGCGTTTGCTATAAACACATCCTTCGCTAACTCTCTACTACACACTACAACTTCTCCGTTTACATTCTCATTCACTAAAATAGAATGAATTGATTCCGAACGTGCCGGAATAATTATAGCATTTTTCATCCTGTCATGTTCATCAACAAAATGTAGATAATGTTGTTTATTATTGTTGAAGAGTGTTAAATTATTTGAATGTATATCAATATTTGCTCGAAATTTTTCCAAAAAGTCTAAGCCTATGATTCCGTCTGCTCTTAGTGGTAGCGAATCAAAAACAAGAAAGTTATGCTGATACGTGACATTGTCGTGCTTTAATAACATATTTACAGAACCATGAGAACGTCGCTGCCCTCTTATTCCATTTATTAAAGTATTATCTCTATGAACTACGATATCTTTTGGTAACATTTCCTTTTTAATAATTGACAATGTTGCTCCCGTGTCAATAAGCCAATAGTATTTAATATTTTGAATAAAAAAAGTTATATACTTTGCATTACCTTGGAATGATAATATTAAATGCTTAAGATCGAAAAAACTGCTTTGATGTATCTGTATTATTATCTTTATCGCATTGACGCGTGCCATCTACTTGCTCTACGGAAAACGTATTTTGGCCTCGTCCACGGTTCCTAACATATCTCGAACCTCTATTACCTCGCTGATTATTGAATGATGAGCGATAGTTGCCTCTAAAATTTCCACGAGAACCTTGTCCTCGGTTGTAACTGTTATTATATTGGTGTCCACGTGGGTAATTGTTACCATATTGACTATTAAAAGTACCTCTTTGATAACTTTGTGAGCGTCTGATATTATGCGAAACTCGTCCATTTTTGGATACATGTAAAATATTACCTGAGGGTTGGAAAGACGTGCACTCTTCGTCTTTCGCTGCTTGTATGGCATCTTTCAAACTGCTGAAGCCGCGTGCCGATATGATGGTGCTCAGCTTCAAGCTAAGCAGGCCATCTGAAAATCGTTTTATAGCAAAGCTTTTATTGATCGGTTTTAAAATAGAAAATGTTTCCGATTTTCCATCTGCCTGGGTAATTGTCAGCTCTGTAAATAACTTTTCTACCTCAGAACCATAATCCTCAATGGACTTTGAACCCTGTTGAATATTTTGAAGCTGCATCTGTATGGCTATATATGATTTTTTGGGTAAGAGATATTTCCTCAAATCATCGATTAATTCTTGAATACTTTTGTATGAGCCTGTAATTCTTAACTTTGCGTTCTCATTCAGCCTACCTTTTAAAACGAAAGTAATTAACAATGCTTTACCTGGGCCGTCCAGCATGCCAGCATACATCTCCACGGAGTCTATTAGGCGCTTGGTGGTGGCCTCAACACCGTCCAAAACTAGAATCAAACTACACGCCACCTTAAGGTCAAAATCCATTTTTTCTAAATCTACTGTAACGGGAAAAATACACAATTTATCTATTTCCTCATATTTTTGTTTTACTTTCTCTATTGCCGATACCAAATGAACATCTTTACTCTTCTCTAATAGTAAAAATATTTTACAACATTCTTCGTAAGCGCTTTTTGCTTGCTCCAACTTTGCTGAAATAACATTACCTTTATATCTAGCTTGTCCCTTTTTTACTAAATAATTACGTATTTCTACTAATAAGACATAATGTTGTTCCAAAATATCAATCATATTCTAAATCTAATAACAGAATTGCACATTTGTAACACATTCTATGTAAATGCGATGTAGCAAAAAATGTCCGCGTTGCAGTTTGTTTCTTTGTCGTTCGTTCGTTTCGTTCGTTTCGTTTGGTGTCTTGTGGCTGAATGTCCGCGCATGATTTTAGCACCATTAAGTTTTTGCGTTATGAAATATGATACCGAGTAACTAAGTTCACTCACTAATATTTTTACGTAAAGATGAAAAAATACACAACATTTTCATTTCTCACTGGATTATTACTGATTCTCGGTACCTTCTGTGCGTCCTCTGATGTATGATCTAATTCTCTGCATGGTACTCATCCCAATTTCCTGTTGGATCCATGTGCGGTGGCAGCTCTTGTACATCCGCAGGCCAGCATAAACTGCTAAAATTCCAATAATGGCCAGAACAATGTAGGTCACAATGCTAAGGCGTTCCACGTGGCCTCCGATTTCTTTCAACGCGGCGTCATTGTTGCCTCCAGCCGCGTTTTGGCTGAGGAAAACCTCTTCCTTTTCCACAGTCGACCGACACATTACTATGTACTATTGAGGTAGTTATACTAAAAACTGAAACTCTAAACTAACAACCCCCTTGGCAGAGTCCCGTGGCAGGGTCGCCATGTAATGTTGGAGTTCCTAAAAGGTGGTTTCAAGGAAACAACCACATTTGTTAAGTACTATTTATTAACTAACTGAATAAGTATAGAATACCGCATATGAGGTATAGTGCAAACTCAGCATACACACATACATAACATAAAGGAGTTTACTTACTTACTAAAGTAAAGGAGCATACATATTACACACTTCACCTCCCTACACAGACAAACACACTACTTTCATATACATACTCTTAGATCCACAACCCAATTATTCACTCTATCTGCTGTGTTAACAACCACTGTAAACAAATAGTAAAGTCACGGTTGTATTTTATAAATTGATGTTGCAAAAACTCTCCGACTCTTATGATACAGGTCTGCGTACCTAGTTAAGGAGCCCGGAAAGCTGACTTTGATTAAATCTTAGTATTACAACCCTCTGTTTCCATGCTATGTACTGTGTTGTTGTTTTTATGTACTAATAAACTTATTATTATAACTCTCACCGATATTTTTTTGAAAAACTCGTATTCCCCTTTTATTTTTTTTACTTTATTTTTATTTGTTGTTATAGCGACAATAGAAATACCTACACACTCTGTGAAAATGTCAACTGTCTACCTATTACGGTTCATGAGATGCATCCCGGTGACAGAAGGTTGGACGGTCGGATGGACGGACAGCGGAGGCTTTGTAATAGGGTCCCGTTGGCACCCTTTGGGTACGGAACCCTAAAAAATTATTGATCAAACTGAAGGCTGGTAACTCTTTTTAAGTAGGTTGGTTCCTACCAATAAGGTATAATTTGCATAATTATCTTTCTCAATTTCCACAAAATACTCAGACTGTCACGAAGCTAATACACTTTCTACTTTACTTCAAATTGGTAGATTATTATCTTTCAAATAAGGGTGTTGGAAATTCAACGCGTTGTATCTTACACCGCGCACCGGCTGATTCCCTTCGGATCGAACAAATCGCTTGTTCCTCGGATAAGGGGAGGTATTTTAATGAAAGCTGCTAGTTTATTACGTGGTTCTAATTGCAATTCCGCCTTTGTTTGTTGTATTCTAAATGAGACAATAGTGCATAACCATAGTGTGAGGTTACCTGGAGAAACAAATAGATTTTCTCAAAAAAATAAGCCAGAGTTTAGAAAAACAAAATCTGTTGTTGATTTTGGTTACTGTACACGAAGATATTTTATTTAGATTGGAATATCAAGTCGATGGACGCCGCGCGCCGCGCGCCAGTAGTAACACTGACCTTCGGCTGACCTAGCGTAGTACGGAGTTTCAATAGCATAAGAGGCCAGCTTATACTGGTTTGGTTACCACCGACGTGCGGCCAACTGTTCCTACAATGACGCCAACGCACAGTCGATCGAAACTGCTATATGAGGGACATTCGTTTTTTTTTTACAAACTTCATTATTTTTAAATACCTATCGAAAGATCTCGTTATTCCGATGAATAATTGTCATTAAAGTTTTTCTCTAAAACTGATAGTTTGCCCGGAAAAAAATACTTTAGATTTTTTTGTATGGAATGAAACAGAAACTGTTAAAATTTGGCCATGTCTTGAAAGACCAGGCTTTCAAACTACTATATTCTTATTCTTTGACGTGTTGGCTATAATTCTACGCTATCAGCGCGCGCCCATAGTTGCCCCTTTAAGAGTTATGAGGTTCGGAAAAATGAAAAAAAAAGTAAGTCAAAAGTACATTGTCATTAATAATATCATAGATAGAACATTAAAACATTTATAATTAAGGTATAATAATAATTTCAAATCAATACAAAATCGAAAAGTGGGAAAAAAATCTACAAAAGTACAAAAAAGCAAATTAAAGCAAATGATAAATTTATTAATATTGATAATTAACTTAATATTGTAAAAACATACTATATATTAGTAATTATATACAGTGAAAAAATTGCTTATCATCAATTAGTTAATTTTCTGTTTTTTTGATTACGAATATCTCTTGTACGAATTATTTTACTTATTTGCTAATATTTACATGCATAATTAAATTTTAATTTAATGACTCCACTTCCCTATTCATATACCTTAATGATAGGGATAGGAAGGAGTTATTCCGACCCATATAATTAAGGGTTTAATTTAAAATCATTCAGAGATTTGAATACCAAGACAACTTGCTGTGTGCCTAAATATTTTTGTGACTAATATGGAAGGTCTTAGAGAATAATTTGAATTTGTTCATAGTTTTAAGAGAACAGTTTGGATCCTAGTCGTAACGTAAAAAACTTTTTGAATACCTCAAACAGACGCTGAATGTTAACTGGACTGAAGAAAGAAGTGAAAACCTCCTGAAGTTTTGTCAGAAATTTTGTACAAATGTTTGTGGAAGATGAAAAAGATCAAATAGGACTCTTAGCAATTTTTTGAATAGAAATGGAGATTGGCTGGAATCTGCCATAGCCTGGCATGAAGCCCTTATGTCTACAATAGAAAATGTCGATCCAGATGATGATGAGGTCAGTGAAAATGTAGAAACTTTGGCACCATCTGCACCAATAGCTTCAACGTCATCTAGATGTACACACTTTACAAAACAATAATAGTGATAAATTTTGTTCGAGTTTAGCTGTTTTTTTTTGTTCTTTTGTTTTTGAATACATGTTTTTTGTACTTTTTTCGATAATCATATATTTTTTAATTATTATTATACCTTAATTATAAATGTTTTAATGTTCTATCTATGATATTATTAATGACAATGTACTTTTGACTTCCTTTTTTTTTTCATTTTTCCGAATCTCAATACTCCTAAAGGGGCAACTATGGGCGCGCGCTGATAGCGTAGAATTATAGCCAACACTTCAAGAATAAGAATATAGTAGTTTGAAAGCCTGGTCTTTCAAGACATGGCCAAATTGTAGCAGTTTCTTTTTCATTCCATACAAAAAAATCTAAAATATTTTTTTCCGGGCAAACTATCAGTTTTAGAGAAAAACTTGTAATGACAATTATTCATCGGAATAACAAGATCTTTCGATAGGTATTTAAAAAAAATGAAATTTGTAAAAAAAAATCGAATGTCCCTCATATAGTAGTTTCGATCCACTGTGCAACGCCTCAATTAATTTACTATTGACATGTACATTCAGGAATTCAAGTAAACCTCATAAACAGACAATGATTTTCAATTTGTTAATTTGATTGCTACTATCTGTGTTCATTGTGTTAGTTAATAGTTCCATGTGATACAGGAATTGCTTTCCCACTGATATTCGATTATTAGAGTATTTTTAGATAACATACAATCAGATGTTGTTGATATTAATAGCAATCTCCTAGCTCCCCACACGCCGCCACAATCAGGCTCCCGCGCCCGCCGGGAGCCGCTCGAATAAATATCCAAAACATGTTTACGGCCAGTCCTCAAGGCGTTCACAATGTAATTTTCTTCAGCAATCTGTTCGGGAATATTACCAGTGGTATTTATTCCCGGGCTCATTACAGTCGCGGGATCCAATCGCGGGATAAGATTCCCGACGCCGGGATCGCATTGGTCGCGCACTCCCTAGAGCCAAGTTGAGATTTGATACACCAGTTTTACTGGAGCTATTCTTCTAACACTATCTAAGAAGCTTTTTTCTAGTTGGAGGATCTTGTTTAACTGGTCGTGGGGTTATGATTCGATACAGCGGTTATTGGGGGCGTCGAGGATACTCCCGTGTGATCGAGGTGTCGCAAAATAGTTTTTCCGGTTCGTTTTGCAGTCTCGTCGTGTTTACTTCGGATATGTCTCGGTTCTGTCCTGTATGTATGACTATGTAGCCTGCCAGGTGATTATATCCGCGTGAGCATATAAACAGATTACATTCGGAGACATTCATGAGGAAACTGCCGAAGAAATAATTATTATATTGAGTTAGAAAAAATGTTGGAAGCGGAATTAAAGTTCAGATGCTTTGCTCATGAAATTCCCTAAAGATGCGGTGTCGCCTAAGCCTTATTTAAAATTAATCCTTAATGGAAACTACTTAGTAACAATTTTATTTGATAACAAGAAATATGGAACGTATCTATCCTATCTACGTTACTACAATACCTTCATTTTTATACGAGCCGACCGACGGATCCTTTACAAGTACTTTCAAAAACTAATTTGAATACGTTGCATGTCTGAAGGGAACCTAACAACCTAACTTTTGCAGTTTGCATTATCTTACATACTTTCGCCGACTTTTTATATAAACTTTGATTTTTCACCTTTCTGACAGGGATGGAAGTTTCACGGCGATCTATAAAAATAAACTGCTCCGAGCTGGCAAAGTTGGTAAAGTGACGAGCTTACCGGTTCGGTAGCGCTCGGCAACACTCGGTGCGATTCGGGTGCGGCACGGATGCGGTCCGCGCACGTGTTCAGGCAGCCGTGACCGCAATGCCGATGACTCGTTCCCAGATTCCCTAATGTTGCACCTGACGACATTATTTGTTTAATTTTAATTTAAATGCTGTGTTTTGTACATATAATAAATGAACTGTTTCGAGAAGGTTTTAAGTAAAGTTTAGACTTCATGCCTCCGGACGTGTCGATGCCGGGGGAAGTTTCCGTAATATACAGAAATAAGTGTTATGAGGCGGTACATTTTGAGAAGAAGTTTATATTGTTGTTCATGTTATCAGAACGCTCGCTGTACGGGTTGTGAAATGATTAGCCAACTTTTTCAAAACTGACATTATTTCTACGGAAGAATGTATCTAAAGTAATTTCCACCTATCTTCTACAAAATTAGACTGTAATAGTCGTAAACCCTGAGCAAACATAATCATGATCATAATAGTATCGTCCACATTCGCGTACGCTCACCGCAGTCGATGAATAATACTAAATATGATAATACCCAACAATACAAAACGAATACAAAAAGACTATCAAAATAAACTAGTCGTTTGAGAGAAAATAGTCCAGAAATACTTTTATGAGGTACTCTAGAGGCGGGCCAGGTCTGCCCGAATAATGCTGTCACGGCCCAAGAGGTAATCTCCAGCAAAAGTATGGAAACGGCCGTCTGTACTGTTGTGGAACTTTCACCGGGGGCGCACCGCGCACTCACCGGGAGAGACGCTGCGGATTTTCATCTTATTTTTTTGTGTTGGTATTTCTCTATATTGACCTATCGACAGGTCTCTACTAACTGCCTTTTGTCACAAGTATGGGTTTGGTTCCTGGGTTGAGCAATGTGTTATTGGGTTTGTGGCAATGGGCACGTCACGGGCAATAAGTAGGTGTAGTACTATATACCTCTGCTCAAACAGGACAAACGTCTCTGTTTCTAGGACAAACGCGTGGACTAATGTTATGTTTTTATCATATAACATAGCAAATCATCCTTAGCTGCCTACTGGCAACCTTATTCCCGTATGCTTGTTGCCATAATGAGGTTTACAGCTGAGACATTGCAGCCGAAGTGGAATAACGTCGTAGTGTCGGAAGTGGAGTCAATAACTTTTGGAGGGCATTGTATATTAATTCTAGTTAGTAGTCAATATTTTAAGTTATGTTTGCAGTAATGACGTACACGGTTGGGTGATGGTTCACAAAGGGGGCTTCTAAACAGTGCACTATCAGGTGATAGATAAAAGAAACCACACTCTCTCACCTATAACCTGGGAGTACCGTAACACCAAAAACGTAGCTGTAAATAACGTACAAAGCCTTGAATTACATGGAAAAAGTGAGTACAATGCTCAGTCCTCAGATTCAGTGTCAGAGAGTAACAATGTTTGTATCAGTATTCTTGGTTTTTCAAATGTTAATGTTTAAACCCATATAATCACCTATATTCTTGGAGGTTTACGTATTTGCGTGGTAATGTTTAATTTTTGTAGACATTAGTATACTGACTTTGGATTGGCAACCGCGATGTAGTGAATAACAACTAGCAGGTTACCAAAATAAAGTCCACTTACTCGTAATTATTGTAACAAGCATCTATGATTGAGTTGAAGTTGTTAACAAAAATGATCTAGAACTATTCAAGAACCGTAGCGAGTTGCTAGCCTAGTGCGCTCCATTGACCGCAACTCCGAACTTGTGTTGTGTGTACGTGAGCGGCATGTCTCCCGCGATAAATATAACCGTTTTAAATGGCGCTCGGAGACTCCACCCACTTCTTAATTTGTTTGCTGGCCACCTCCCGGCATCATTTGACTAATTGTACAGGTAAATCTTTGCCTCTTCCTTGTTTTTTTCGGTCTTTAAGCGTTTTTGTAAAGAAAGCTTGGTGTACAGAAATTTTATTTGTTGTAATTATTTATAAGCTCACTCAACCTTTTTGTGTTCTGAAATGGTTTCATTTTAGCAACATGAAAGTAAAGAGCGCGAGAATCCGCTAGATGCGGGAAGCATAGGACTGGCCGTTGTGGCGGTGCTTGGGGATAGCCTATGACCAACACTGCACATATGTCGGCTGAATGTAGATAATGGTGAAAATTAAGCATGGTTTGGACCAAACCAGGTTTTTGACTGCTCTGCGTTGTGTTCGGAAATCAAAGAGTAACAATGATCTAAATACCTAGATACCAGATCGTTAACTGAAAATACAATTTCTTTATCCCGACTTATACTTCTCATTTGCGTGATCATTGTTTTCTTTCCAGCTGGTAGTAACTATAGTAAGGTAACGCTAGCGTGTGGTCGTGGGGTCGGTTTAGGGACGAAAGTTAGTTAACTCTATGCAACCTACAGCAAAGGTCGCGATATATCTTTCAGCACTTCTTGAATATTTCGCCGTTTAGCTGAATTTGTAAAGTGCTGAAATCCCCAGACATTCTGAAATAAACAGTTTAACACCATTACTGAACTACTTGTCTCGGTTTATACGTTTGTGATAACTTGGAACTAACTTGGCCTTTGTATTGTTATGATTTTCATACATCATTAGTGATAGTCAATCATAACATTCATAGCAATGTTATTATTTGCACGTAACTTTGTACGCGTGTATTTTTCTCAAAGTCAAAGTCAAAGATTTATTTGCAGATAAATATGGTTCCTGCCGGCCTGCCTGGTATGCTTCCTGTCTGTTTATTATCGTCGACCGTAGGTTCAATTAAGGTAAGGGACAAAATACCCAAAATGAGTTGAGTATACAGTTTTGTTCAGAATTTTTCGCTCTATCGAATGGTGTATATGGAAAAATTCTAGCTTAAGAAAAATGTCCTTTACCCTAATGATTTTTGGATCCAAATTTCGAATCAGCCCCATAATAACAATGTATCTGAAAAACTATGCAACATAGGGACTTGAAATGGTGTAAGTATCACCGCCAATCCACTTCAAATAAGGTAAGGGTCTTCCCAATCAACGAATTACCATTACATGGTTTATTTTTGAAGAAACAATAATAAAACTGGCCTTACACTAATGTCTTTGTTATCTGAAAAAATAAATATCATCCATACTTTAAATGGATTGCACGAGTTTTGACATAGTTGTCCCTTACCCCAATTTGCATTGTCATACTTTAAGCAGTGTCAACGTTACACCTATTTGAATCGAATTATATTTAGGTTCGGTGTCCGTTACAACAATTTGGTATAGGTATTTTCTTCCATAATTCTCTATTAGTCGTCATCTCGGTAGTCACCCTCTTTCTAGATTTCATTTTCTGAACATGGAGCGTCAATTTAGTCCAAAACAATTAGATCCATACATTTAATGTCCATTTAGCAGTACATAATATTGGTAATTTATATCATTATCAGCATCACTCGAGGCGTCCGAGTGCGGCACTATCGAGATAGCGTAATATCTGTGTCACACGCAATAAATAGCGCGCGCGCTGCGGTCTCGACAAATAAGTCATGTCGTACGATAACAGTATTATGGTCACACTAATTAATATCAATTGTGACCATATAAGTCCAATGATTTTCAGGTGTTGACTTTCAACTTAATTGCAGTTTTGATGATTCTCATTTGTCCTTCGTTGAATCAAAAGATATTATTAGATGTCAGCATATGTCACAGAATTTTATATTTGTGAAGTTTAAATGTCCGACAACACTAACGGGAATTTTCTCTTGATAATTTAATCTTAGATATTTAATTTATATGTTTTTAAAGCTTATTTCCAATTACTCATCAAGTAATTATGATAATAATCTGTGTAGTGTATTAGATTCACATTCCAAGTGCAAAATAAGTGTTAAATTATCAATGTGAATCGGTGTCAGTTACCGGCTCAAGTGATTTTTGCATTGTCATCTTGTTAACAGGTACAATAATTAATATTTTACTTGCTTTTAGTTTGTTTGCGTATTGTAATTACACCAGCAATTACATTGTTCAGTTTTAATACGGCAAATTGTTGATGCCAATGACCTTTGAATGTAAACATAACCTTAGTTTGGTTTGGTGACAGAACTTCTTACTTTACATCTAATTTTCATTTTTACTTTTAAACTAATCATCTTTTTAAACTACTGTCACAACGACCTACTCTCTTTTAAATTGTTTTCTCTTCCTTATAAAACTCATCATAATCATGATTATGACTCGCAGCGCCCGTGCTCGTCTAGAAGAGTCAAAACTCAATCAGGCTTTGAGCGAATTAAAGGCGTCGAAGGAGTTCTGTGACCAACTAAATAAGGAAATAGATGACAATGAAAAGGTGCTCCTTGATGCTCATGAAATGAATAGGAAGTTGAAAAATGAAATGGCTCAGATATATATTCAATACACTGATGCCATAGAAGCCCGGGACAGGCTCCAAGTTGTTGTGGACGGGTTTAGCCAGTGTAGCACAGAGTATGAACAAGCTCTTAGTCACAAATATTTACTTCAACAGCAGCTACATGAGGCTCAAAGTCAGATTACTCAGCTTGAGACTACAAATCACAACATCACTGCCTCGCTGAATCAAAGTCTTTTCAATGAATTGGTGCCAATTGCCCCGTCAATGGTTTCTTCCATAAACCCCTCTTATACTATTGATTTGACAGGTGATGATGAATCAAAATCTTGTAATTCAGTGAAAGTAGTCACCAGTAAAAACAAACTGAAAAAATACATAAAAATTAATAAATACATTGTAAAAACACAGAAAATGGTAAAAAGACAAAGGTTCTTTATCAAGAATGTTAAACTTAATAGAGAAAGGTTAAATTTACTTAAACAACTAGATATGTGTTCTTTTAATTTGGAGCAAAGTACTAGGAGGTACAACAATGACACACAGGACTTGCAATCTCAACTTGACCATCTGCAAGAGAAACTTAGTTCAATGACTAACAAATATAATACCTCTGAACATCTAATGAGGGAATATGTGTTGGCAATGAATGAGCTGGTCAACTCACAAAAGAACAGCTGTGAGCTTTGTCAAACACCATCCATTGTACCTACACCGGACCATTCATTGTCAACATGCAATACCATCTTACCGCATCCTTGTGTTGATTTGACAGTTACTTCTATTATTAGTTCCATTAAACAATGTAAACGAATTGTAAATAATGATATAGTATTATTTTGTGATGAGATTGGAAAGGACTTAGGCCACTTGTTGACAGATGAATTTCCAGGACACTCAATAATAAATTACTGTATGCCTGGTTGTTCTTTAATTGATATTATGAAAGAGATTATAAAATGTAACTTTAAGCAAGAAACAACATTATTAATTTTTATGGGAAATAGGGGAAATGTAAACAAAGGAGAATTGCTCCAATATCATAGAACATTGTGCAACCTTAATTTAAGAAAAATTGTGTTGTTTACATTTCCTTATAGTAACAGTTTGCCACAGGAAGAAAATAACTTAAGATTTGACATTAACATGACATTGCACAATTTGACATATAATGATAATCTGTTCCATTTAATTGATACTAACAATTATGTTGGTAATAATTTGTATTTGACGAAAGATAGGTATAATATTGTTAAATACTATCTCTCTAACTATCACAGAAGACAGATAGCTGTGTCGCTATCATATTTTTTTTCTTTATCAGCCAAAAACTTGGCTAAACAAATTGCTTCTTTTGAGCAATGCAATAACTTGTTAATCAATTCTGCCAATAATTTGGTCAAAATTAATGACATTGATCATCATTTAAATTAGAAATTAGGACAATAGAGGCAACCTCTTGCAAAAATGTAACAAAGGCAAATAATAAATCAAATGGAAGCGTAAAAAAATTAAATAGTATCAACCTGGTGCATCAAAACATTCAAGGGTTTTTGAAGAAAGATTTAGAAGTAGAATTATTCCTGAATTATAGCAATATAGATATTCTTTGTGTGACAGAACATTGGCTTAAAAGCCACCAGTTCATGTTCAATTTTAGTAATCACCAGGTTGGTAGTTCGTTCAGCAGAGTAAATGCTATACATGGTGGCTCATTAATTATAGTAAATAACCAACTTAAATTTAAAGACCGCAAGGATATTGTGAGCCTATCTGTTGAGCGGACAATTGAAATAGCCTGTATAGAATTGGAGCAGTTCATTATATTAAGTGTGTACAGACCACCTTCAGGATTGTATGATTGTTTTGAAAAGGTTATGGATGAAGTGTTGCACAAAATTTGTAATTCAAACAAGTCTATCATAACTTGTGGTGATTTTAATGTTAATTTGTTAGAAAATTCTGGGTTAAGTACTAAAATTATAAGTTTGTTTCAGTCATACAATCTTGCTAACCAATTTTTGGAGCCCACTAGAATAACTCCCACTAGTGCCACATGCCTAGATAACATTTACACAGATGTTACACCAACCCATAAAGAAATGATTAATTTAATAGACTCTGATCATTGCGGACAATTGATCATTATTCCTAATATTAACAAAAAAGTTATTAAAAAAGATATCACTGTTACCTCAAAAACTAGTAATCGCTTGGAAACATTTAAAACTAAACTTTTAAGTAAATTACCATTTTTGTCGACTAATGATGACCCTAATGAACAATATAATGATTTTTTTAATATGTATTGCACACAATTTGATAACACATTCATTCCAAAGACTTTCTCGGTGAATAGTAACACTTCATTCAGTGACTGGGCCACCATTGGTATACATAAAAGTAGAAAACGACTTTATGAATTATATGATGAACGGACTTGTATAAACACTGCTGAATTTAATTTATATGTTAAGAATTATTCAAAATTATTTAAAAGAGTTTGCAGTATGGCCAAGTCACGTTATTTGAGTTCAAAAATTAAAAATAGTAGTAATGTAATTAAAATGACATGGAGTATCATTAACAGCGAAACGGGAAGGTCATGCAACCGCTGTAGTAACTACACGCTTGATATTGATGACAATATAATTAATTCAGATTCCCAAGTCGCCGCGGCCTTTGAAAATTTCTTTGCTGATGTTCCCGTATCCACTACTAAATCTCTAAACTCATCACCCACTGCTGCAGAGTCTTTACTTAAGGAAAACGTTCCTGTATGTGATTCTGAATTTCATTTTAAATATGTCACCTGCAAAGATATAATTAAAACCTTTCACACATTAAATGTTAAAAAGACCGCAGATCTATGGGGTAATTCTGTGGACGTTGCTAAGTCCATAATAAACATTGTAGCACCTACTTTAGCTGTTATTTTTAATAATTGTATTGATCGTGGTGAGTTTCCTGATCTTATGAAAAACAGTAAAATAATACCGTTATTTAAATCGGGTAGTACATCAGACCCTACTAATTATAGACCTATTTCAGTACTACCTACCTTTAGTAAAATTTTTGAAAAACTTATTTTGAATCAAATGCAAGGATTTTTTAATAATCACAAATTACTGCATAACAAACAGTTCGGTTTTACGAGGGGTCGTTCGACTACTGATGCCGGAGTTGAACTTTTAGGACATGTTTATGATGCATGGGAGGACAAATGCGATGCTTTGGGAATCTTTTGCGATTTGTCCAAGGCATTCGATTGTGTTCTTCATGAAACATTGATCAGGAAACTGCACCACTACGGAATCCGAAACGCCTCTCTGGATCTTCTTACTTCTTACTTAAGTGATAGGATTCAGAGAGTTGATGTTAATGGAAAAAGATCACCCGGATCGGTAGTAAGAATGGGGGTCCCCCAGGGCTCAATTCTTGGGCCATTTTTATTTCTTATTTATATAAATGACTTGCCTTACCTCATAAAGGATAAACATGATATAGTGTTATTTGCAGACGACACTTCACTTTTATTTAAACTGAAACGTCAGCAGCTGATTACTGACAATGTAAATAGCGCCCTTGCAATAGTAGTTAACTGGTTTAATGTTAATAACCTACTTCTTAACGAGAAAAAAACTAAATGTATTAAGTTTACGATACCTCATGTTAGACAAGTGGAAACTAGTGTTCTCATAAAGGGTGAAGTGCTGAAACCCGAAAATACCACAGTTTTCTTAGGCATAACTTTGGATACCAAGCTTCAATGGGGCCCCCACATAGATAAATTGTCAAAAAAGCTTAGCTCTGCAGCATACGCCGTTAGAAAAATTCGTGGTTTAACTGATTTAGAGACAGCCCGTTTAGTATACTTTAGTTATTTTCATAGTGTGATGTCGTACGGTATTCTGTTGTGGGGAAATGCCGCCGATATCCAGACAATTTTCATTTTACAAAAAAGGGCAATTCGTTCTATCTATAAATTAAGTCCCAGACACTCCCTCAGAGATAAATTTAAGGAGATTAATATAATTACTGTGCCTTCTCAGTATATTTATGAAAATCTTTTGTATGCACATAAAAATATTAATCTGTTTAAAAAATACAGTGATATCCACAATATAAATACTAGAAACAAACACAAATTTATTGTTCCTACAACCAGGCTCAAGAAAATAGGTGGCTCGTTTAGATGCCAATGTATACGTTTTTATAATAAACTTCCTAGCCACATTCAAGATCTAAGCTTTAATAAATTCAAATCTTTTATAAAACGGAAACTATGCCAGAAAGCCTATTATACTGTGAAAGACTATATTGAGGACAAAAAGGCTTGGGATTGAGCTGCTCCAATAAATTTACACGGTGAATGTTGATTTTAATTTGCTAGCTATTTTAGACATGAATATTTACTGTAAAAAGTATTATATTATTTTCATTATTGAGAATTTGAGGACTATGTGGGTCATTGTTTCAGTTATATTCTTGATCTGGCAGTTTAAGTAGTTTATGCGGCCTATCCAAATGTCCTTTCTTTGGTATTGTTCGTCGAATCGTTGAGCTCCTTAAGTTCTGAGCTGAGCTGCACGGTTACTGACAAATGCGTGCACTGACTGGACAGGTCCACTTAATCTGTGTGGTTCTTTCCTCAAAAGACCATTTCAGACACCAATCTACATGGTTCTCAAACATTATGTCCGATTTTTTTATATACACATTGACATTGTTGAATTTTATATACACAATGACATGAGTATTTACTTGTAAAGTAGTATGTTATTTTTATTATTGTGAATGTGAGGATTATGTGGGTCATTGCTTTTTTTTTCGCAGTTAATTTTGATCATGATCTGGCAGATTGAGTAATTTATGTGGCCTACCCAAATGTCCTTTCTTTGGTATTGTTCGTCGAATCGTTGAGCTCCTTAAGTTCTGACTTCCTGAGTTGAGCTGCACGATTACTGACAAATGCGTGCACTGACTGGACAGGTCCACTCAATCTGTGTGGTTCTTTCCTCAAAAGACCATTTCAGATACCAATCTACATGGTCTTCACATGATCTGACCAAGATTATGTCTGGACTTTAAAAGAGACTGTGACCTCTGAGTTTGTTTCGGCCTTTCTTCTCAGAGTAGTCAGATAGGAAACGCCGACCTCATCTAGTTTAAAAATATGATTGACGTGTAAAAGTGTTTGTACAAACCTACTTACAGAAATAAAATCATTTATCATTTATCATTTATCATTTATCACTAAGAGAAGATATAAGCTACGAAATCTTCCAAATTACATCTGCTCTCGTGACATAATGTATGTTACATGGGATAAGAAGATGTTATTTTGAGGAGACTGTTTGGAAACTGGAAGGTACATGTGTATTTACCAGTTTCCGAAAAGTGAATGCGCGGCTGCAGAGCATAATATAGCATAATCATGTGTCGCGGCCGCGGCGTGCGGCGCGCCGTCAGTCCAAGCGCATTAATCTAAACAATCTTAACCAAGTTCAGTGCGCCTCTGGGGAGCATGCCGGCGGACACCGGGACAAGTGAAGAAAGAAGAGCGACAGAAAACGGAGATATTTTCAAGCTATATTTCTTTTCTTCTTTTTCTTGGTTTCTTATTTCTTCTTGGTGGGTGTATAGGTACACCTCTGCCTAACCCTTCGGGGAATACTGGCGTGATGTTATGTGTTATGTTATTTCTTAATCTCTACAAGTCTTCGTATCTTTAGCTTCTGTACCTGAGCTTATCTTTGGACATTGAATGATAATGCTCGTAGAAGGATACGATGGGACTCTCTTGCTCTGGCAGTGAATGCAACAAGCTGTATGCTGACCTTTAAGAATTAGTTTGTATCAGATTATGCCTGTAAGGGAATTAAGTATTTGATTTTTATCGCTTTTTCAAATCCATAAATCAAGCAAATAACCTCACATTTGAGCGATCCGCTACCGCACGTATCTCAGGACGCGTGTGAAGTCGTTGTTGCGGGGACCGGTTGAGCGCACCTGGCCGGCAGTCGGGAACTAGTGTTAAACAACTATTAAGGAGCGATTCGCCCACCGGGTTGTGCACCTCTGCCCTACTTACAAACGTACGGTTATATAAATTTAAACCATTAATTCTTCAGATATGGAAACAATAACAGATTATTATGAGAAAAATGCAATTGGACGGACGGACGGACGGGTTTAGGTTAGGTTAGTAATCATTAATAAAATTGTAAATGTTTCTACATAGTCACGTTCATAGAAAGTTACAAATTAATCTTGGAAAGTAATGGACAGTGTTTGGTATGCGCATTGCATAGATGAACCAGTAAAATCAGGTGATGGTTTTTTTCCATTTTTTATAAAAGCCCTAGTTACTAATGTTAGTATCATGAATGTAAGGATATGGATGTCTACTGTCAATATCCAATGACGTTTTCATAAAACAACAATTCAAATATTCTTTAAAAATACAGTGTAGTTAATAGAAGACATGTAACGATGAGTGACGTGACGCAACAGGGCATAAACCTAATAACGCAGGCGTCTAGACGCTGCCTCGCTGCCTCGCTGCCTCGCTGCCTCGCTGCCTCGCTGCCTCGCTGCCTCGCTGCCTCGCTGCCTCGCTGCCTCGCCTCGCCGGGACGTGAGAACGCGACCCGCTGCACACATGAAACACACAAGATTACACAGAGACTCAACTCCTTACGGGCATGCACACATCCACGATGTAGCTTTGTTGGTAGAATAGTGGGGAATAGGGCAATTCTATGAGTTGTTGATGGTTGTATACTACTATTCCATAGACAATGTCGCGTGCGAGTGATTGTTCCGTTGCTATTATGATTACAAACACAACTATTGTGCATTACTGGGTTCGATTTCAAGGTCGGGCAACGTGTTATTGGGTTATCAGAAAAAAATGTCAGTAGCTGACCGGAGTCTTTTTTTTTAATTTGTGCCTGGTTTGTGGAAACAGGCACTCCCAACTGGGAGAGAACTATATATGTACTTAAATCGCAGTTATTCTTACAGTGCCACTAATAAACTTTTAATTTGTTTGTTCCGTGCAGCGCCTAACAAACGAATAAAACTCAACTAAGCTAACAGAAACAATCTTTTTCAACAAAATAACCAAATGTCAGTGATATGTGAGTAGACTAAGTGTTCCGTGCAGCGCCTAACAAACGAATAAAACCCAACTAAGCTAACAGAAACATAATCTTGTTCAACAAAATAACCAAATGTCAGTGATATGTGAGTAGACTAAGTGTCCCGTGCAGCGCCTAACAAACGAATAAAACCCAACTAAGCTAACAGAAACATAATCTTGTTCAACAAAATAACCAAATGTCAGTGATATGTGAGTAGACTAAGTGTCCCGTGCAGCGCCTAACAAACGAATAAAACCCAACTAAGCTAACAGAAACATAATCTTGTTCAACAAAATAACCAAATGTCAGTGATATGTGAGTAGACTAAGTGTTCCGCGCAGCGCCTAACAAACGAATGAAACCCAACTAAGCTAACAGAAACATAATCTTGTTCAACAAAATAATCAAATGTCAGCGATATGTGAGTGGACTAAGTATTCCGTGCAGCGCCTAACAAACGAATAAAACCCAACTAAGCTAACAGAAACATAATCTTGTTCAACAAAATTAAGTTTCTGTGATAAAAAGTGCAAACTGAAAAAATTATAAATTTTCCTGAGTTGAGCCGACGTGCACAGGTACACTAGCAAGTACAAATTTTCCCGAATTATTATGTCACACAAAGGGACGTCATTACGTCGCTCACACACTTGTACGATAAAGTCGCCCTATAATTTTAAGTCACTAATTTCGTAATGTAATTTTGGGTTTTGCGATTTAAAAGAAGATGCAGTGACAAAAATTTAAAAGAGTATACTAAGATGGTTTGGTCATGTTGAGAGGATGAATGAAGGGCGACTAACAAAATGTATTTACAAGGCAGATGTGAGTGGAAACGCCGGGAGGGGACGCCCTAGGAAGACATATATAGTAACCTTATTGGTGATGTTCTTCAGAAAGGTCAGGTGCGTAGTACTCACGACCGACGTGCGTGTAAGACCAGATGTATGAACGTAAACGAGGCAAAAGGAGTAGGTATGTAAGGATCGTAGCAGGTGGCGTTCCGTAGTTTCTGCCTACCCCAATGGGAAGAAGGCGTCAGTTTATGTATGTATGTATGTATAAGATGATTTCCACTCTGTAATCGGCATTTTGTTTTGTTTGTTTGTTGTCATTTGCCAGTGTCACAACACAGAGTAATAACGCAATGTGCATTGTCTTTAGTCTTGGTAAAACCATTAAATTAAGGCGTATAAAAACAAACTTGGCAATCTCCACTGCTTCGAATTGTTGGGGAAATAGAAAAATGTATTATAATAATAATATAATAATAATAATATCATTTATTTGCTAAAAACATGGTATAAAAGATGGTAATGTTAATAATGTGAACAGACATGTTTTGCTTTATAGATATAAGCGTGCAAATTTTACATGCATAACGATAAAATCAGTCATCATGGGATTTTATGTACCAGGAACTCCTTAATACTGTAAAAACTATTAGCTGATAGCCATTTGTACAATTTAATTTTAATCAATCTAGTATTTAATGTTTTTAATTCATTTGGTATTCTATTATAAACCTGGACACACATAAACATGCAGCTTTTATTATATTTCGCAAGCCTTGGGAGGACATCTAACACGAGCCTGTAGGGGTCGCGCCTGCTGCGAGAATTTACATCGCTTGCTTTCGCAAACAATTCCCTATGCCTCCATACAAATAAACAGATTTCATAAATATAAAGGGATGGCAGCGGTAACAAATCAAGTTTCTTAAATACCGGCCTGCAAGATTCGTCGGATTTAAGCCCACCTAATGCTCTAATGCATCTTTTTTGTGCGACAAATGCTCTATTTTGATCAGTGCTGTTACCCCACATAATTAAGCCATAGCGTAGTACTGATTCAACATATGCATGATAAGTTGTTAAAGACGTTTTAATGTTTGTTATGTTTCTAATCTGTTTCAATGCATAAACAAACTTATTAATTCGTTTGGATACAGTATCAACATGTGCTTTCCAGTTGATGTCTTGGTCCAAGGTTACGCCTAGAAATCTAGTTTGCGTTGCTTCGTGAATTCTATTTATATTCATTTTAATATTGGGTTTTGCATTATTTGATTTATTAAATTGTATGTATACGGACTTTTTTAGATTTATAGATAAGTTATTTTTATTTAGCCATTCAATTAGTCTTTCAATCACATTATTAATTTCAGTCTCGTGGTCATTAATTGTACTGTTTTTTTTATCAGATGACACAATAATAGAGATGTCATCAGCGAATAGTATAAATTTATGATTAGTTATAGTAGTGATAGAATTTATATACAATAGGAATAAAATAGGGCCTAATACACTTCCTTGTGGGACGCCGTGTTTATTGGATTTTAATTCAGAATAGTGAGATGTCATATCGTTATTTCTATCAATTTTTGTAATATTAACGCATTGTTGACTATTACTTAGATATGAGGATATCCATTGAAGTGTTATGCCTCTAATTCCAGTTGCCTCCAATTTCTGCAGTAACAGGTCATGAGAAACTAGATCAAAGGCCTTAGATAGATCGAAGAACAGCCATGTAGTAAGATCGTTATGGTTAATATTCGTTAATACTATTTTTATAAGACTGTAGATGGCTAACGTTGTGGATTTAGTTTTTTGGAAGCCAAACTGTTCTTTACTAATAATGTTAAATTTATTACAGAAGTCAATCAGTCTTTTATACATACATTTTTCAAATATTTTCGATATAATAGGTATCAAAGTTATTGGGCGATAGTTGTTAACATCTGATCTTTCACCGGTTTTATAAAGAGGCTTAACAATTGACAGCTTTAGTGCTTCGGGAAAAATGCCAAGTGAGAATGATAAATTAATTAAATATGTCATAATTTCAATAAGTTCATTAGTACATGCTTTAACGATTTTCGTATTAATTTCGTCATAACCCTCGGAGATTGTGTTATTCAATGACATAATCTCTGCTCTAACTTCATTTTCGGACACAGGTTTAAGGAACATCGAATGGACTATTGAATATTCGTTACAGTTTATTTTTGCACCCTTACTCGAAGAATGAGCCATATTAATATAGTAGTTATTAAAGGCTGTTGCTATTTCTACAGGATCTGAAAGTACTGTGTTATCAATTAGAATATTTTCTATAGAGTATAGAATAGCATGAATTGGCTTGGAGATTGCCGTGTTTGTATTGGAATCATAATTTTAGCAATTTATTTCTATGGGACATTGCCGACTTTGCTGTGCGGGTGTTTTCATTAGAATTGTAAATCACAGATAAAAAATCTTACATTCAAAGTTCGATTTTGACAAATTATGGAGATTGCCAGGTTTTTTTTTATATGCCTCAATTGTGACCCAAGCAATGGACAACTTTGTATTTGGCGGCATTAACATGGTTCCATATGCGAACTATGCATCATACTGAAGTCACGCAAAATCATGCGCAAGCACAGTTTACCGCGCGACTAGCATATACCTACAACGTTCCGACAACAATTATTGGGCAGATGCCCACCAGATACATCACCCGACTGGTCGGAGGAGTCTCACTTTTGTATAGAGAATGAGTGAACTTTACACCCTGTTACTCATACCTCTATAATTATGTGTTTGTGTGTCTATTTTACGTCTTTTTTTGTAATGTCTTTGTGCAGAATACACAATTTATCTTCCTTTCCTGTCTTTCCCGTCAGTTTTTATTAAAAAAAAAAAATATATATATACATATACATAATTATATAAAATGCTTTAATAATAATAAAGCACTTATCAAATAATTGGTAAAAAAAAAACAACGCTTTTATCACGCACAACATATTATAAAATAATTAAATTGACCTTTGTATTAGTTACGATATAATTGAAGTACCCGCATAATTATGCATTTTACACTTGCCAATATTTTAACTTCATTGTACAGTAAACGCAAACATATATTTTTTATAAACATCTTATATACCGTAGGTAGTTTATTAGTAAGCTTGTCAATTCTTTTATATCCAATAATTAATTCAAAAAGCATGTAGCGCTTCTTGGTTGTGTGTACTTGTGATAAATTTAAACAAAGCGCTCACAGCTACCTAGGATATCTATCATCGACTACGTATTGTTTAAAAATATATATTTTTGCATTTGTTCTACTACGAAGTTAACATAGTGGCAATAGTAAGGGTACTTATATCGTAGCATTCGTAACTGTAATTTTAGTGCGTGATAAAATCGAGTTTTGTAGTTTTTTATAAACTACATATTATTTTTTACCAATTATTATGTACTAAATTCGTCTGCTCAACAATGTAAATAACGCAATGAATGTGGCTAAACTGTCAAAATGAAAGGCATTTCGATCGATTTCCATTTTATGTGTTTCCCAGAACTGCTACGAAAACAGTAGCACGAGGCTACGCGTTTATGCGTGTTTTAAATAATTTCGTAGTAATTATGTTTATTTGATCTGAATTAAAATTTTCTTACGTGATATTTCAGTAGTTATAAATTAAGGTGATAAGATTACATTAAAATGAAATGGTTTAATTATAAAATATAGACATGTTTTTTCCCCAATATTTATTTCATGCAATTCTGTAGTATTGGAAACTCAAAATAAATTTACCACAATTTGATTTCAGTTTATGTAATCTCAATAACTTACAGCTACCCAGTCTACAATTTTTTTTACAGGAACCGTCTTCACTAATATTAAAGCTAATAAAGCCATATAGTATGTAATGACCGGATCAGGTTAGTCGTCGGGCGCCGCAATGTGACGCGCCCTGTATCACCGCCAGCAATTTAAACGTCGGCTCGCCTACTCGCCGGAATAAATTCTGCAAAGTGTCAAACAAGCGGACAACTTTCGCACCTGGGCTCACGGCCGCGCACCGGCTGGTGGGGCGCAACACACGAGCGGGAGCGTGCAATTGAGCGGGCTCGACGACTCGACGCGACAGAGCGATGTCAGCTGTAGAATAAATAGGACTATAAAAGTGATACAAGTATCTTTTGGTGCCTGAATGACATTGACAGGGAGGTGTTGATTTAGAGCAACAACAGTAATTGTCACTGTGTATTGCATAACAAGATGGCGGCATTAGTTCTGATTTTGGCCACGCGCCAAAATATCCTTGTAGCATTGTAGATATAAGTAAATCACAAAAAAAATCAATAAGCATTTTAAAACAACCACTCATTTCAAACTTAATATTTTTGATTGCCGATATGGAGATACCATATCGGTAATCAAAATGTTTATGTTCAGAAAACATTGTCTGCAGACTGGTGTAAAATACTTTTTGGGTAATATTGACCTATAAAAAGCAAATGCGCTCGAACTTGAACTCATTACAAAAGAAAAAATATTTTTTTGTCACAGAAACTCGTACATGTAAAAAAATAAGTTAAAGTTTTTATAGAAATATGTTACTGAATGTCTACCTAAAACAATACAGAAAAAAAAATATCCTTTATAAAATATCCTTTGTCTATTAAGGTACACGGCCTCGTTTTGTGTAACGATTCGCTTCATGTTTTGACTTGAAGCAGCGGTCAGACATTCTAAAACACCTTAGTTGAAAGCCATCTACAAAAAAATAGCTCCCGAGCGATAAACCGACTGTTTTTAAGAAAACTACCTGCAAATTACACTCCGCACCAGTCTCTCTGATGAACAGTTATAACTTAATTACATTGTGGGCTCAAAATAAGAAATCGTTGCCAGGAAGAAATCGCAGGATGTGATAAGTTCGTAATTTGTTTATAGAAGCCAAACTTAACTTACATAAGTTCTGGTATCTTTATCTAAATACCAGCAATTATTTTTATCAAAAGCAGCTATGAAGTGTCGAAAACGAAAACTACTTTTTTCTTATGTTGGTCTCTTATTGATGCCTTCGAAATAGCGCCATATTGGATTGGACATTTTGACCGTCATGACACTTTTTTTTCTTAATTACTCTCAAACGTTATTAATTTATTTAATTGTGCCTGTTAAATATACATAAAATATACAGCGAAAGATATTTCTTTCCAACTGGGAGTCCCACGACACCTCTCGACTTGTCGACTGTCGGAAATTATCCCACGGGAACGTACTACCGGGATAAAAAAAAATCCTACATGTTAATACAGGTTATACTTAAACTATCTGTGTTCCAAATTTCATCCAAATCCATTCAGTAGTTTTTGCGTGAAAGAGTAACAAACATCCATCCTCACAAACTTTCACATTTATAATATCAGTAGGATTAGTAAGATATACGCTTAGGTAAATGATTAGTCTCACTGCGCTCGACTAGATAGTAGTACGAGTACTTGTCAAATGCGGCAAAAAATACTACGCCGAAATCGGCGTACCCGAGCCAGTCACACTGCAAGCTGTGTGTCACGTGTATGTGCCAAATGTTTTATTAAATTTTGGGCATATTCCGAAGTAAAATGCCAGTTTGCGTAGTGAAACTGTATAAAAATAATACTACAAGAAATAAGAAGGACACTGGGATCACATACCATCATTAAGTATCGTATAATTTCGAAATTTCAACATAAAATAACATGAACCCTAAACGCCATTCCGTGTTGCCGCGTATACAAGAATCAAATTCCCCGTGGATGAGATTTTTATAATGTGAATTTATGGTTTTTGTATTTTATTATATAACCTATTTCATTTATCTAACCTAGTTATTATAAATGTATACTTAACCTAGTTCTATAAATTATTTAATGTTTATTTTTGTAATCTATACACATAAGGTGTAAAAAATTTTGCTGACACTATTTCAAGGGGTGATTCTATCCATGAAACTGAACGACTTTTCCGAAGGAACATGGACCGAAATATTTAAAAAAAAACCGTCTTCCCATAAAAAATGCGCAATCAGCTGATTGACTTACCACGGGAAAACCAACTTTATTTTTCGTATTTCGACTCATGTTCCTGAAATGGAAACTTCCTGTCTGTACATCAAAAATATTTGCGAAAAAATATTCGAGGGGATGATACGTGAGAGAACACATTAGAATCATTTTTAATAATTAATTAATTATTAATTTTTTAATAATGTTTAATCTTCTAATCATTGATATACATAGGTACCTTCCATTTTTCTAAAGAAGAAACCTACACCTAACGTATACACAAATATATTTATACATTCGCTTTTAATTTATTGTTGATTTTTAAGTATTTTCTGAGCTATATTTATAGCTTAATTAATAGACCACAGCATAAAATATTAGTCCCATTAACTCGGGTAACAGTTGAGCAGCTGGTAACACAATCTTCACGCACACTAGTTGTCAATGTCAACTGACAAAATGTCAAGTGGCGATGTCTTACACACTACAATAATGAGTTGCCGCATTCACGGAGCTATTGTTTTTGGATAGCGCAGTAGTCGAGTCGCGATCTAGTCGAGTGCAACGAGACTAATCATTTATCTATGTGTATACCCACCCTCAACATACGTCACGTAAGGCTGCAATACTGTTAAGGGTGTGACAATACATGAAAAATATTTGCTGGCAGCAAATTAATGTTGTTTTTAATTAGTGTTTATAAAAAAAAAACCTTCACGGAATAAGTTGTTTGTGAAATAAATAGCATACGAAACGTTGGTTATAAACTAAAAAAATGTCAATGGTGTTTTGGTGAAACATTAGTGAACGTTTCGTACTCCTTATAACATCAGTTATCTGCCAGTAAAAGTCCCGTCAAAATCAGTCCAGCCGTTTCGGAGATTAGCCGGAACAAACAGACAGACAAACAAATATTTAAAAAAAAAAGTTATAAGTAACGTATTACTTTCATATGCATTTAGTAAAAAAACTGTTATTTTAACATTACAAACAGACACATAAATTTTATTTATTTGTATGTATGTATAGATATTTTAAATATAGTTTTAATGATGATCTGGTAGTTTGAGTACTTTATGCGGCCTACCCAAATATCCTTTCTTTGGTATTGTTCGTCAAGTCGTTGAGCACCTTAAGTCCTGAGTTGAGCTACACTATTACTGACAAATGCTTGCACTGACTGTATAGGTCCACTCAAATATGTGTTGTTCTTTCCGCAAAAGACCATCTCAGACATTAATCTGCACGGTCCTCATATGGCCTGACCAAGATTATACCTGGACTTGAAAACAGAGTGTGACCTCTGAGTTTGTTTCGGTATTTCTTCTTAGTGTAGTCAGTTAGGACACCGAACTCATGTAGTTTTAAAAAATTAGTTATTTTTGACGTGTAAAAGTGTTTTTTGAACCAATTTACAGAAAGAAATACAATTTGTCATTCATCTAGCCTAGCAATGACATAATTTGCACAATATTTCAATATATCCCAATATTATAATCTACCTGCTGCCTCTCGTAGAAAGTAGGTCTGAGTCCGCATTATAGGCTCTGTCAGCATGTACACAATATGAGATATCGAAGAGGTAATGGAAAAAGAAATGCCAAGTGTAGCCAATATTATTTTGCCGAAATCTCGAAGTTAACCGCAAAATAAAACAAGCGCAGTGTGTGCGACTGACGCTAGCGTGCAGAACACAATCAGGCTAAGCACGCACTACGAATTTTCAAATCAAAATATTCGCAAATCAGTGAACAATAAATACTAATATAAATAATACTAGAGTCCACGCTCTGCATTAAAATCGCTTGAGAATTCGCTTGAAAAAATATTTTCGTTTGCGATTTTATTTCGCAGTTTAAAAATCGTAGTGCGTGCTTAGCCTTAAAGTCAGTGGAAGTATACGCGTGGGCGTATTCTAGCGTGTGTCGTCATCGTCGCCAACGACGCGTCCGAGTGGCGCACGAATTGGGCAGTAGGCATTGAATAGTGTCAGTTGAGGATGTGATCGGTATAGTTTGTTTCATTTGTTCTCTGTACTTCTATTTAGACTTAAAAACTATAAAATCAAATGATATTATTTATGTTGTGACAGTTTTACCGTAAGCAATTAAGTGAATCTTGCAATTGACTAATCTGTGCGAGCTTCTCTGTCAACTTTGCTGTCATTCTTATTTGACCACAGGATGAGCTACTTCGCATTACTTGTTCCCACTCGCGATAAGAAGAAATGTAAAATAGCGAGTACTCAATAACAAAAAAATGCGAGTCGCTCTTCACCAGAATAGAGCTATAGCTGGACAAAGGAGTTCTAACTTCGCTCATTAAGGAGTACTTCGAACGAGCAGCGCCGAGGTACGAGCCTAGTATATGCACAACCTTCATTATAAAGGTATTATGACGTAGTACCTACAAATCCAATTTAAATTGTTTGTTTATTTTTCATTTTAACAATCAATCCTTTTCTATTCTAGCCTCTATCATTAATTGACGGGCAAAGGTTCAACACCCAATAAAGTAGGTACCTAAAGTAAAAGGAAGTATGAAAGAGAATAGATCATCATGAGCCGCCTTTTCCTATGTTGGGTCAGCTTCCAGTCTAACCGGAGGCAACTGAATACCAGTATTTTACAAAGAAATACCTATCTGACCTCCACAACCCAGAAACTCTGTAACACAATAGGTACCTCTTGCTAAGACTGGTTATTGGAGTTTCGGGTTTCTGACTACCAGTAGCAACTGGCAAAGATCTACGGGTGATAGCCAAGACCGTGCCTTAAAAAACGAAAGTAGGTAAGTTATTAATACACATTCCTCAAAAGACCATTTCAGACACAAATTTAAATGGTCTTCACATGATCTGACCAAGATTATGTCTGGACTTTAAAAGAGACTGTGACCTCTGAGTTTGTTTTGACCTTTCTTCTCAGAGTAGTCAGATAGGAAACGCTGACCTCATCTAATTTTAAAATATGATTGACGTGTAAAAGTGTTTGTACAAACCTAATTTCAGAAATAAAATCATTTATCATTTATAATAACCAAAATAAGACAACTGGAGGTGTCTTTCAGCTGAGATGATCATGTTGTATAATTTAATACATATTACACAACAAAACGCCTATTTTCCTTAAAGGATTAAACACAGGTGTACCTATTTATAACGGGTGAATCATTTAGAGGTACTTTTTTCAAAAGTAAAAAATAAATAAAAATATTTTTATTATTTGATAATCTTTATTATCATACAATATAACCATTAATTACTTTTTTTTTTAAAGAGTATGTCTTTCAAATGTTGGCTGTAATTGCGGTCAATAAGGTCCCTTCTGGAGTTTCAATTTTCTATGACGCATCCGAGCATTTCGAGTGGTATTTGGCGAATATCGTGTTGATTGGAACTGTAACATCCACGGTCGATCTGAATGAGTGAAACGAACATACCGCAGCTGTTACTGGTGAAAAGCTTGCACAAATTAGCCAGAGATTATTACATCTCGGTTAGACCTTCCTCGGTACGGCAGCTTAGGTAAGAACTGTGAATCATAGATGAGCGAGCGAAGCGAGCGCTCTTACGATATAGCGAGTGAAGCGTGCTCACTCTTTATATTAAAAAGAGTAATGCACGCTTACTCACGGGATAAGCAAGCACCTAAGATCAACGAGCAAAGCGATGATGAAAGCGAAGATGGGCATCTTTAATACGGGTGAGCTGAGTGCGCTTACACAAGACAAAAGCGAGCAAAACCAGCGCACTCACAGGAAAAGTAAATGTAGCGAGCACAGATTTTGCCGAGCGAGCTAAGCGAGCCCAACGACGCAACGACTAAACTGAGCGCGCGCACAACAGTAATGAGCGAGCGAAGCGAGCTGAACTTTCCCACGAGTGAGCGGAACGCGCTTTCACTTCACTCGTTCTTTTCGACTCGATTTAAGAATATGCTTGTGTATTGCACTCGCTAGTCTTGTGAAGGAGCTCGCTACGCTTGTTCGTTGATTGAATACACGCGCTCTTCTCAGTCATGTCATCTGTGGGCTCGCGTCGCGCGCCTGTGACAAAACTGTGCTTGCTACACTCTGGGCTGAGTTTGGGAATCCCATTGTTAAGTCAGCTGAGAGCGACCACCTCTCATTAGTTGGGATAAGGCAAGCTTGGCGTGATAGTGATTGGCAAAGTGCTGGCACCGACATACGATAGGATTGTTTAGAGGGAACTCCTCTTTCTAGGTGAGGTGAGAGTACAGCTGTGACCAACGTTATCACGATAACAAACTGCGGGGACGTGAATTGCGGCTACAATTATTAATTTTGCTATTGTAAAGATAACCTCTAATTGAATCACCCGTTAAAACAGTTCACCCATTTTGCTAGTTATGTCTGAATCCTTTGTATTCTACTACATATTTATGTAGCAATTTACCTTCTATGCAGAAGGATAATGTAGTATTAAGTATATTGTATTGAAGAATAGGGTCTAGAAAACAACCCAAATACATTACTACGAAAGAGTGCCAATTAAACGCGTTTAAAAGTCCACTTAGTTCAGTAATCAAGTTCACAAAAAATCCATTACTGATAAACTTATAGATATATATTGCATAATATGGGAAGACATTTGGAAAAAAACCGAAACAGAGAATCCGAAAATTAAATGTCTGCAATCCTTATAAATGGATTAGGGTATTTCCCATTACCCGCATGACGTCATGACTTAATCAAATATCAAAGGTGTATATCATTCATACTAGATAGGTTTAAGTCTATAAGCAAGAAGTGATTTTTTTAGAATCATGAATCGATTTACGAAAAAGTCTGTAGCAACGTCGGAATTCATTCCGCATGCCAATATAATTATTTATTATTTTTTTACATTCATTACATTATTCCTAGTTGTCAGTCATGCAAAAATAAAATTACTACATATTTTCATAAAAGTTTTCTTAAGTTATAAAAAGCCCTAAAAGATTTTTCATCATTAAAGTTTTTTAATTAGATATAATCCCGATATTTCCGGTCCAACCATCCATAGCAGGCAGTGTTCGAAAGTGCTCAAAAGTCACAAAGCGAGCCTCGACAGACACTTTTAATTGGTGACGTCACAGAGATTAATGAGCATTACTACGTCATGAGCCGCACGGGTCACTCGTATGGGTTGGGGGCGAAAGTACTGCTAGACAGATTATTTTCTTAACTGACGCTGTTAAATCGGGAATGAAGTTAATGGGAATAAAGTTTTTTTTTTTTTGGGTGGGATATCAAGGAAGTATAAACAAATAAATCAATCAAATTAAGTCCGGAAGGCTTAACACACCCGTTTAAAAAAAATAACATTCTGACCGACAAGATTTTGAAAACTTCATCGTAGTCTTGATCCATCGCTTTCCATTAAGCGACAACACTATACTACATTAGTGATCACAATCAATCCAATAAGGGATAATTCAACCTTTCAACAAGACTTACGCAACTAGTCATAATGTTTGAATTTATTTTCTGTCAATGATGCAATGAGGGTGGGTTAATATAAAATCTACGAAGGTCCGAAAAAAACATTGTGCATCTTTTTTTTTTTTAAACGATATATGATGCCAAGTGAATAAATTCACACAAAAAAAAAACTTTTCAGTTTTAACATTTATTAGTAAAAAAAAAACAAACCTACATAAATGTTACCAGCTGAATAAATTTATGGGAATCAGTATTTTTTTATAAATTATATCTACTATCTTAAGCCCACTTGCACGTTCGTGGCGTATCCTAATTAAATCGGAGTTAACAGCTAACTCAGGGTTAACCAAATAAGTTCACCTTGTGCCACCAAGCTTTACAGGTAAACCTAGGGTTAAACTTTTAAATATTTAACTAGTTAAGTCGCTAAACTCTGGGTTAATGTGAGTAATGTCAAATTAAATTGACATTATGAAGTACTGCTGATAACTTACGAGTATTTTGTATTTTATATTGTTTTACGTTATATTAAGTAAAAATTCGGTACTATATCAGCAGGCAATATTCCCGCCTGTATTCTCCGAAGGGTTAGGCAGAGGTGTATCTATAGCACACCCATATATCGCCAGTTGTGTTATGTTCAAGAACTCATATAAAATAAATACAATTAATAAAAAATAAAATAAAAACATAAAACATATTTTGGGTTGGATCTTATATCAAACGCCTGAATTTGAGGAGTCTTGCACTGTGAGAAGATCAAGGGAGTTTATCTCAAGCGCTCCCATGCAATTTTAGCTGCCGGAGCTGCGACGAATTTTATTTTATTTTAAATATCTGTGTGTCAGCAAACTGACAAATTATACAATGTATTTGCAAAATAATTTTCGAAATCGATCAACAATTGCCGGAAATATAACGTAACAAACTTCCAAAAAAAGATACAGACAACATTGACTGTATTTTTTTCAAAAAAAACATACAAAACAGGTGGACACAGACACGGTGGTGGTCGGTGGGACAGGTTCTCAATTGAGAACCACCTCCTTTTTAATTCGGTTAAAAATAAGCTTCATGCTTAGGCAAATAACATTCACAAACTAAAAATAAACTTCTCACAAAATCATCATAATTGAAACATTATGTAAATAATAATAAATCATATAACGCTTATTTAGCTACGCCAATTGGTGCGAAGTTTTTGCTAACAATATTTGGATTGCAACTAAGGTTTTGTTTTATTTCTTCGAAATAATGCCGAAAGAAAGGATGTTTGGATTGCCAATTGCCTTTTTTTAGAATTTCATTAATATTACACTGATTACCCATCCAGTTGTTAGTCGCAACTACTGCTTTATAGCTACCTGCTGATTCAGATATGCCTGCTTCTTTGAATAATGTTTTTATCTTTCCAGTTATCACAGTTCGTAAGGAGTTCTTGACTAACCCTCTTAAAGTAATGGACAGGGCATAGTTGCATGTCGCGTAATGGCGTACTTTTGAAATGGAAATGGTTTGCTTTAACCCAAAAGATATAATAAGCATAATGTACCAAAATGATATATTTCTGATGGTGCTGAGTTTGTGGTAAAAGGCAAGATGATTTCTGAATTGGACGGGAATGAAGTCGCCCTAAAGGGTCTGTTAAGGATGGGAAGTTTAATTTTCCCAATGTTACTTTGGCACCGTGCCAACTCCATCGGGCTTTCCTCTGGAGCTCCTGATTAGACTAGTGGGGTACATACCTACCATACCATTTATTTATTTATTTCTATTATAAACTAACACAACACAAAAACCATCATAATATTTATTTTCATTTATTTACATCATTATACATATTCACCGGCATTCGGTTGATGACGAGTTACCAGTAAACACTGGACTCGCGCACGGCCGACCTACGTCATTGTGACGTGGTCGACAAGCGCCGAGGTGGGAGAACGGGCAGTGATCGTTCGATCACCTTCCCACGACCTTCAGTCGAAATTAGCTCATGCGACGCTCGGCTACGCATAATTTTATAGCACCTCGTTCGCCTATTGTTTACGTGAATTCATCGCAATAACTGTTATCATTGTGCTGTGACTATTGTTACTGTGTGTGCCTATTGTTTATGTGACTGTACTCCTTCTGACTGTTTTCTGTGTTGTGTGTGTGTGTTGCTCAATACAACCCTGAGTACTATAGCAGCTAGACTTTTATTTATAACTCTGCCTATACACACCTCTAACAACATAACTATACTGGTGACCCCGAGTAGAACACTAATAAAATGAGTGAATGTGAGTCAGAGCATACCGCGTCATCACAGCCGGCGAAGCATGTTACGCATAGAGCGCGCCAAGCAAAGCGCGTTTCCATTGAGCACGATATTTACCGTGTGTCATTGAAGTTGCTACCATTTTGGCCGGAAGAGCCGGACATCTGGTTCGCGCAAATAGAAGCGCAATTCGAGAACGCAGGGGTGACGAATGACGTCACCAAATTTACTTATGTGGTCGGTCACCTCGACCCCCAATTTTCAAAGGAGGTGAAGGACGTCATCATGTCCCCTCCTGCTACCAACCGGTATGGAAAGCTGAAGACCGAATTGGTGAAGCGCCTCTCAGCCTCCCAGGAGAAGAAGGTAAAGCAGCTATTGATGCATGAGAAGCTGGGCGACCGGAAGCCATCGCAGTTTCTTCACCATCTGCAAGGGTTAGCTGGACCAACTGTGCCCGAGGACTTCGTGCGCACTATTTGGAGTAGTCGACTCCCCAGCACTATCCAGCCACTCCTAGCATCGCAACCTCATAGCACCTTGGAGGCATTGGCTGAGCTGGCAGACTGCGTCCAGGATATCGTCGCACCAGCAAGCCACGTAGCGTCAACTTCGGCAGCAGGACCCACCGTGAGTGAGATGGCAGCCGAAATCGCGGAACTGAAGCGCGCGATGAAAGACCTGACAGTGCAGCTGCGTGACAGTCGATCGCGAAATCGTTCGCACAGCCGTGATCGTGACACGAGACGCAACTCACGCCACCGATCCTCAACCCGCTCGAATTCCAGCTATCGGAGTGCTGGTACCATTCAACTCATGGTGAGAAGGCCAAGCGTTGCATAAAGCCCTGCGACTACAAAAAGGGAAACGCCGCGGGCAGTCGGTAATGGCGACAGACGATTGCCCCGCTTATACTGGTCGCCTATTCGTCGCAGACCGAAGCACGAAGACGCAGTTTCTGGTCGATACTGGAAGCGACCTCTGTGTCTACCCTCGTCGTCTGCTCAGCGATCGTCGTGCACCTACGAACTATCAACTTGTGGCCGCGAATGGGACACCCATTCCGACGTATGGTTTCCTCGAACTTAACCTTAATCTAGGACTTCGTAGAGACTTTAAGTGGCGTTTTGTGGTAGCAGAAGTTGCAAAACCGATTATCGGAGTGGACTTTCTGTGTTTTTACTCTTTCATCGTTGACTGTAAAAATCAACGGCTAATTGATAGTAGCACCAATTTTTCTACTTTAGCCTCGAATCACTCAGATTCGTCTTTATTTTCTGTAAAGGTTACTTTTGGGGATTCGAGGTATCATAAAATTTTAGAATGTTTTCCCGACATCACCCGACCTGCCGGTACACTACGCACTACACCACATTTAACACTGTACACCATATCCGCACGACCCCAGGCCCTCCAGCATCTTCTTCATTTCGGCGATTAGCGCCGGACAAATTAAAAATTGCTCAGCAGGAGTTCCAGCTGATGTTGGCCGATGGAACTGCCAGACCCTCGGAGAGTCCTTGATCATCCCCACTTCATCTCGCCCCGAAAAAGGACAACGGTTGGCGACCTTGCGGAGATTACCGTATGCTCAATGCGCGAACCGTTCCTGACAGATATCCGATTAGGCACATTCACGATTTTGCACACAGCATTTCAGGCTGTCGAGTTTTCAGCACTCTCGACCTCGTGAAAGCCTATAATCAGAAACCTGTCAGCCAGGACGACATCCCGAAGACGGCGATCACCACACCGTTCGGCCTGTACGAATTTCCGTACATGACGTTTGGTCTGCACAATGCAGGCCAGACATTTCAACGTTTTGTCGACGAGATGACGAGAGGACTGGATTTTTGTTGCTGCTATTTGGATGATTTCTTAATCTTTTCCAGGACAGAAGCAGAGCACGAGGAGCACCTTCGCATCATGTTCAGCAGGATGAAGGACTTTGGCATAAATACGTCCAAGTGTGTTTTCGGTGTCCCGGAAGTAACTTTCTTAGGTTACAATATCTCCGAAAAGGGCACCAAACCACTTGACACTAAGGTCGACGCCATCAAGAAGTTCCCTCAGCCTAAAGGCGTTCGTCAGTTGCGTCGATTTTTGGGCATGATCAATTTTTACAGGCGTTTCATGCCCCACGCAGCTCAAATACAGGCGCCACTTCACAATCTGTTGATTGGCAACGTAAAGGGCTCGCATCCTATATGTCTTGCGGAGAATACTTTGCAGGCATTCGAGGACTGCAAAGAAAGCCTGGCTAATGCTGCTTTATTAGCTCACCCCGATTGCAATGCCAAACTCGCATTGGTCACCGATGCGTCGGATACTGCAATCGGAGCAGTGTTACAGCAGCTTAGCGACGACGGATGGCAGTCATTAGCTTTCTTTTCCCGGAAGCTCAGCCCTACGCAAGCAAGTATTCTCCCTATGACAGGGAACTGCTGGCCATTTACGAGGCCATCAAATACTTTCGCCACATGTTGGAGGCTAGACACTTCGTCGTGTATACGGACCATAAGCCGATCAGCATTCGCATTCCACGAGAGGAAAAAAAACTGTTCGCCACGGCAATTTCGATACCTAGACTTCATCGCCCAATTCACTACCGATATAAGACATATATCTGGTAAAGATAATGTCGTGGCCGACCCTTTATCTCGCGTGGAGGAGTTTCAAGCTCCAGTCAGTCTCGACACCCTCGCGGAATCACAAGCGTCAGATCCAGAACTGAAGAAACATCTTCAGGAAGGGTCTTCGTTAGTATTGAAGAAGGTGCAAGTCCCTGGAGTGCGTTCAAGCATGTATTGCGACGTCAGTACGGCATCCCCCAGACCATTTGTACCCAAAATGTTGCGGAAACAAACCTTCGATAGCATACATTCTCTCAGCCACCCAGGCGTCTCAGCGACTGCTAAATTAATAACAGAGCGCTTTGTTTGGCCAGGCGTCAGGAAGGACTGCAGGGAATGGGCACGAGCTTACCTCGCATGTCAGCGGGCTAAAGTGAGCCGTCATGTTTCAGCGCCTTTAGGGACGTTTCATCTCCCACGCGCCAGGTTCACCACGATCCACATCGACCTTGTGGGCCCGCTACCCATTTCACAAGGCTTTAGATACTGTCTCACGGCAGTCGACCGATTTACCAGGTGGCCAGAGGTCGTACCTATTGTCGACATTACTGCCGAGACAGTAGCTAAAGCATTGCTGTCCGGATGGATTGCCCGGTTTGGCTGTCCTACCGACATTGTTACGGACAGAGGCCGTCAGTTTGAGTCGGCTCTGTTCGAACAATTGTCAAAAAATGTTGGTTTCCAGCACAAGCAGACAACGGCATACCACCCAGCGTGCAACGGCATGGTGGAGCATTTCCACAGGCAACTCAAGGCGTCCATCATGTGTCATGCCAATGACAAGTGGACAGAGTCTTTGCCGTGGGTATTGCTTGGCATAAGGAGCGCATTCAAAAAGGATGTCCAAGCGTCTTCCGCTGAATTAGTTTATGGCGAGCAGCTAAGCCTCCCAGGAGATTTTTTCACTCCAACTGATCGACCGACATCACGGAATTTACCGCGCGCATTCGCAACTTCGCAAGGAAATTACAGCCAACTCCAGCTTCCCGTCACAACAAGACGAGCATTTTTGTTTTTAAGGATCTGCAGACCACTAATCACGTGTTCCTCCGTGAAGACGCATTACGTAGTTCGCTGCAACCAGCGTACACAGGTCCTCACAAAGTTCTGCCCAGGAGTAATAAAACTTTAAAAAAAATATTTAAGGGTAAAGAGGTCACGGTCTCAATAGACCGCCTAAAGCCAGCCTATATATTGGCCGACAAAGCTGACCCGGAAGAAGATACTCCATCTGATGACAAAAAAGATTTTACAACTCGATCCGGTCGTCGTGTCAAATTCCCTGATTTTTATCGCCCTTGACGGTCTCTGGAGGGGGGTGGTGTGGGGTACATACCTACCATACCATTTATTTATTTATTTCTATTATAAACTAACACAACACAAAAACCATCATATAAACATATTAATACACACATGCACATAAAAATATTAATCTGTTTAAAAAATACAGTGATATCCACAATATAAATACTAGAAACAAACACAAATTTATTGTTCCTACAACCAGGCTCAAGAAAATAGGTGGCTCGTTTAGATGCCAATGTATACGTTTTTATAATAAACTTCCTAGCCACATTCAAGATCTAAGCTTTAATAAATTCAAATCTTTTATAAAACGGAAACTATGCCAGAAAGCCTATTATACTGTGAAAGACTATATTGAAGACAAAAAGGCTTGGGATTGAGCTGCTCCAATAAATTTACACGGTGAATGTTGATTTTAATTTGCTAGCTATTTTAGACATGAATATTTACTGTAAAAAGTATTATATTATTTTCATTATTGAGAATATGAGGACTATGTGGGTCATTGTTTCTGTTATATTCTTGATCTGGCAGTTTAAGTAGTTTATGCGGCCTACCCAAATGTCCTTTCTTTGGTATTGTTCGTCGAATCGTTGAGCTCCTTAAGTTCTGAGTTGAGCTGCACGGTTACTGACAAATGCGTGCACTGACTGGACAGGTCCACTTAATCTGTGTGGTTCTTTCCTCAAAAGACCATTTCAGACACCAATCTACATGGTTCTCAAACATTATGTCCGATTTTTTTATATACACATTGACATTGTTGAATTTTATATACACAATGACATGAGTATTTACTTGTAAAGTAGTATGTTATTTTAATTATTGTGAATGTGAGGATTATGTGGGTCATTGCTTTTTTTTTCGCAGTTAATTTTTATCATGATCTGGCAGATTGAGTAATTTATGTGGCCTACCCAAATGTCCTTTCTTTGGTATTGTTCGTCGAATCGTTGAGCTCCTTAAGTTCTGACTTCCTGAGTTGAGCTGCACGATTACTGACAAATGCGTGCACTGACTGGACAGGTCCACTCAATCTGTGTGGTTCTTTCCTCAAAAGACCATTTCAGATACCAATCTACATGGTCTTCACATGATCTGACCAAGATTATGTCTGGACTTTAAAAGAGACTGTGACCTCTGAGTTTGTTTCGGCCTTTCTTCTCAGAGTAGTCAGATAGGAAACGCCGACCTCATCTAGTTTTTAAAAATATGATTGACGTGTAAAAGTGTTTGTACAAACCTACTTACAGAAATAAAATCATTTATCATTTATCATTTATAATATTTATTTACATCATCATACATATTCACCGGCATTCGGTTGATGACGAGTTACCAGTAAACACTGGACTCGCGCACGGCCGACCTACGTCATTGTGATGTGGTCGACAAGCGCCGAGGTGAGAGAACGGACAGTGATCGTTCGATCACCTTCTCACGACCTTCAGTCGAAATTAGCTCATGCGACGCTCGGCTACGCATAATTTTATAGCACCTCGTTTGCCTATTGTTTACGTGAATTCATCGTAATAACTGTTATCATTGTGCTGTGACTATTGTGACTGTGTGTGCCTATTGTTTATGTGACTGTACTCCTTCTTACTTTTTTCTGTGTTGTGTGTGTGTGTTGCTCAATACAACCGTGAGTACTATAGCAGATAGACTTTTATTTATAACTCTGCCTATACACACCCCTAACAACATAACTATAGACTTCTGCAACTGTTGGATTTTCGTTGTCGATAAACCCTTTGTGTTTCGACTTGTGTTTCAGGCATTGGCCAGATATACTATGGTGTTTGAAGCCGTGGTTGATGATTTAGCTGTCTTTTTCCTCAAAAACATTGATGATAGGAAACCTGATGGATGTGTACTAGTCTTAAATGCTCGAGATTGTAGAATTTTCCTTATTTCTGTTGACATTTCTGCAAATACGTGTTCGATACCGTTGGGCGTTTATTTAGGAAAATTTTGTGATTGGAGGAATGCTCATGGATGGAATTGTGTAGCGATTCAATATTTAAAAAATATTTACCGGTTTTCCTTCTCATTGATTCACAAAATTGGCTAGGCAGCCTACAGTTAAGAACTCATTTTCGACCCTCTCCGTCCTTTTTCCCCTGCTGCGTTTTGGGTGGAACCGGTTTTTGATCGTACCCTTTTCCATCTACCCGGTAATTCGTTTTAGCGCTTTTAAGTTTCGGTATCGTTTTCCTGTTCGTGTATGATTTTCTTCTATTAGGAAACAATTTGTGCACACCTTCCAGCTTTTACCACCTCTGTAAGGGCCTTCGAATAGGTGCATCCTTGATGACGGAATACGATGAAGAATATCCTGGAAAGCTTTATTAGGAGGTTTGTAAACCTCCCTCGTTTGTTTTATTACTTCTGTACGCCAACAGCACTCGTACTGTTGTAGGGCATCAGAATTATTTCTAAACTCGGAATTTGCAGTTTCAATATTTTTAATGTCTGCTGGTAGACTCTCTAAAAGGTTTTGAAATATCATCCTCTGCTGGATAAGTCCATTCTTAAGGCTCCTAAGGTCAAATCGGATTTCTCCAACATCTCTGGAGTTATTTCTGCCAGAAGATTGTTTGCTTTGACAGAGGTAAACACTGGCGTTGCCTGAATCTGTTTCTGAATATCAGCGTATCTCACATTACACCAACTACGCTCCCCCAACCTCTGGTAGCTCGAACCATGCTTTTTCGGGCAGCGGTTCTGCCCATTCAATCTTAGGTGCCTGTTCTGTGGTGGCTGATCTAAAATCAAAAGCGGTTATATTTCAATTTTTTTCTTCTTCTGCCAAACTTGCTAGTTCTTCCTCAAAGATATAATTGTAGACCTTCTAATTCCTTCCATTGAGGTTAGCTCCGCTATGGTTCTGAAAGTAATTATGACCTTTGATAAGACAATCTAAGTTTTTTTATATGGATAGTGCTGCTTTCAGGTGAGACAATAGTAACCATATTAATAGAAATGACGCGTCAGTTGGCACGACATTCGGCGTCTCAGTCGGAGCGACGCCTTCCCATTTGGATGCAACAACCAGCTCACGTGAGGCGCCGGCTGGCGTCTCGACCGAGGTGGCGCTCGTCGCAGCTCTGACGACGCTCGTCATCTCAAGTTGCTGCCGCGCGCTGCCCGTTAAGTGCGAGACAAGGACAGGTGTAACATCACGATTTTTTCCGTTAAAGAGCGTGACAGGAGATGTTGTTGACGAATATTGGAACGTTAATCTCAAATGTGGTTCAAGCATAGGCTCGAACACCTAAATGTGGGTTTAATATAGGTGCACCTCTGCCTAACCCTTCGGGTATTACAGGCGTGATGTTATTTTATGTCATTATTTCAAAATTCAACCAACCAGGATATCCAGTCTATTGATACATGAACCAATAGCTCGCCACCTGATCATAATCCGATTTCTCAACTAATTACCATCGGCAACTGTTAGCAATTAAACTGCGTCGGAGAGTGTTCTTTACTTTATTAATGATTTATAGCCGCGGCCTGCGCGCGACCGATAGCGATACCGAACGAATTAATAACTAAATACTTATGTCTCCGCTGACCGGGAAGCTGGGGACTAGGGACTAGGGACGGGGGACTGGGAACTTGTGACAACCCTTTTACTGGGACGTGCTCCCGATTCGTGTTTTGTGTTTGAGTTCGGCGGGGATTTAAATTGCGGAAGAGATAGCGGGAAGTGAAACAACTAGGCAAGACTTTAAAAATATGGAAATGTGAAGTATTTGGTGCGTCCTAGGACACAGTACCTACAAATCCTATTTTTCTTAACAGAAAAACTGAATTATGTTTCCTATGTTCAATTCTCTCAAATCCTTTTTCATCAGCGACCCTAGACTTTATGGTTACCAAAATAAAGAACTAACATACCATCTTAAACAGCGACATGAAATTTATAAGTCGTTAGTTTTATAGAAAATAAGTACCTACTTACTTATAGGTAATACCTACCTTTGTGCTATTCTCATTTGGTATCATTATCTTGACCTTTTGAAGATCTACACGTCTCACATCTCCGAGTGTCATCTGCACACGCTTCTTAAATATTCTAACAAAGAGCTCACAAGCCAAGCAAGATAGCCTGTGAAATTCAAATTTACTCGCTTTTTTGCAATTTGCAGGTTGCCAATTCTGTTGTACAGCGAACTAAACTAACTATACTATCACTATAATTCCTTACTTTTTGGCTGTGAGAATCTTACAGCTATTCTGCAAAAAAATATCTCTAAAGGCGAACGGCAGGCTTGTAGGGGAATTTCGTACAGCTAAAAATTTTCGTGTTTTGGGATATTTTGTGTTTTAATTGGTAGGTAATATGATAGACAAGCCCTTTTTAAATTCTTAGATTTTTAGAACTTGGGACGTAAAAGTTATAACCAGTTTTATTTTTGAAGGTTATGTACTAGTGTACCAATGTAGATTGTTATATGTAGTTACGTAAACATTGCTTTAGTGACAAAGTAAATATTCTAGATTGCTTCTCGCTATCTGTCTAGTGTTATACTCACCATTAAGTAGGTAGATTGAGATGAGGATCGTACCTACTCAGTGGGGTGCATTAGGAGATACCTATGTCCAGCAGCGGACTGCAACAGTTTGATAATGATGAAGTTCTGATGGGGTTTTGACTGTAGGTAAATAAAACAATACTTTGTTTTTGTAAGTAGGTACATTTATTTTATGGTACTTATAATTAATTAATTAATTCTTAATATTACTTCATCTAAGAAGGGTGCAGGTCGGGTCATACCCTCATGGCGAGCATAGCTTAGGTACCAAATAATACTCATGACATGTGAGCAGCATCCCACTGTTCTTAAACCTACAATGCAGTTACAGCAATAACTTCTGATAGCGTCCCGACCATTCATGTTTGTTTCTACAACTATAAATACAAAATAAGTTTTTGCAGAAGAATGGCGGGACTTTATTTTAGCACGAAGCAACATGGGGTTTATTCCCTCTAAACCATTTATTCTCTCTCGGGATACCTCTAACGTATATATTCTATGAAAGCGGAAATGCTCACCCACATATGAACGGGCCTGGCGAATTTGGTATACACCACATGCAAATAAAATCAATACCTCCATGGATAGCCGCGGAAAAGATAGGGTTGTCGCATTTATGGGTACAAACCAGGAACCCCGCCTGTTTAAATTATGTTCCATAACTAACTCGGCTATATTATTAGTTAAAAACAGGCGTTCAAATATAATTGAAACAAACTGCTCTGCATGTACATTTTCTGCGAATGGCGGAGTAAACGCATTCAGCAGAGCAGCTGCTATTTTAAAATCTGCCATTAGATTGCGACAACCACGGTTAAAATATTCATGGCGAAATATTTTGAAATCTCTCTTAAAACGGCCATTCACAGCTTCTACTACCCACCTGTTTATAGTTACACAGCGTGATCTGTTGGCTTCAAGAGTGGATAGCTGTGATTGGCCGTCTTCTTTAGTTCCAAGCATATGACCTATGTATCCTTTTTCATGCAGACTATCCATGCAGTCACGAAAACCTCTATCTACAATAAAAACATCATTTTCTCTATAAAAATCATTAAATTCCGTTTCGTTTAATAAATCATTCATTATGGTCGCATCATTTGTAGTGGCACTATATGGTCCGCGTACATCTATGATATATCCATCAGAGGCACAGAGGATACATGGCTTCAATAAATTCCTATATTTATGTAGGGAATATGTATCCTTTTGGAACAAGTAATTACTGCTCTTTTGTGTATATATGTTGCATCAGCTATTGTAATTGCGGGTTTTTGTTCAGCTGGTGCATCAGGCTCACCAAAAATGTGATTTGCAATGTAGGAATTTTTTGCTGCCACCTGCTCCCTTCTTAAATGAGAAAAACCAAGAAATTGTGGAACATAGTCTCTTAACAAGATATTTCTTGCTACAGACATTAATGTTTCTAGGGTCCTTCTTGGTACTTGAAATAAGCACGACAATCAATCTCCCGAATCTCCAGTCCTTAACTTGCACAATAAGGCTGTTAATGCAAAACTACCCCGATGCATATTACTAAGCATGGGTGTTGCTTCTAATATTTGTTGATGTTTTTGTTTACTTATGCCTATAAAGTACTGCACTTGGTTATCAGGGTAGTTTTGAATATTCTCATAAGAGATGTTATGAAGTCCTTCCATTAATATAAAAATAATCTCTTCTATGTGTATGGAAGTAAAGTCATTAAGGCTATACTCAGCAGTATAGAGATTTCCATAATTTGCCTCCTGTCTATGCAGAGAACAAATACGAGCACCTCTTGGTATAAAATATTGATACCTAATTAGTACTTCTCGCCTGGTTTCTTCGGGCACAACGTTTCGCTCTGGTTCCATGCATTCTTGAAAAATGCAATGCATTGGTGTTTCAGCCGCTCTTCTTATATTAGGCAACACAATATGTCTTTCTTCTTGTGGTCCTTCTGGAACATGTAAGCTCAAATCTCGAGCTTGGTCCCAGCAAAATCCACAAACCTCATTCATGGATGACATCTGTAAATAATTCATTTCATGAGATGGCCATAATCAAAATAGCATTGATGAAATACAAATTAAACACTAACTTTGATAGACATAACATGTGCCCAACATGAAAATGTTTCAAGCATAAAAGAAACACAAACAAAAAAGAAAGGACACACAACAGGTAGGACACAGCGAGATTCCCGATTGAATTTGAGCAACACAAGCTCGAGAATGGTTCTGGCGATACAATAGTTGGTTTCCTTCACCTTACAGAAAACCTTTACCAAACAGTTATGTCGTGTTACTATGAATGAATAAGTTTATTGCTCATTAAAGTAGAGAAGGGCTCATTTGACAATGGAAGGACCAGTATCCTTTTGTTGTTAGTAGAGCCAACCTCATGAGTGTCCAAGAGTTAGCAACATATAAGAGTAATGCCCTTTGCATGGCAAGTTTTTATAAGCTAGTTACTATAAATAGATTATTTCATATTTACCTGCTGATGCTCCAACAAACCGGCAATGTTGTCGGGATTCCACTCTTCATCTGATGTTGTGGTGGACAGACTCTGACCACATACAGCACACATTAAAGCAGAATGATCACCATCCACGTGATCAGGTGAAGGCGGTTGAATATCTTCAACTTGTGGAGCAATCCTAGTTCTTCTAGCTCTTAGCCAACATGGCACACAAGCTTCATCTTCAGAACGAAGCTAAAATAAAAAATATAAATAAAGTAAAGCTTGTATTCAAACATGCATGGTAATAGTGGAAACTAATTTATATTATTTTATTTCTTAGTTTAAATCAAATAAAGATAATTAATAACAATTATAGTAGATACATGTTTTGTATACCTCTCGTGGTTGGATCCAAGTAGAAACTGTATTAGCCACACTTTGCTGTTCTTCGTTTGCCCCTTCAATCAAAATCCTACGTCGACTAATTCTTAGTATGGATCGGCCGCATACAACACAAACACTTTGATGGCCAACTCGTCTCCTCGGCATATTGTCAGAGGAATGTGAATGAGTAGCTAGCTGCCAGCATGCATGGCAAACATTGTCAGCATGAGTTACCTGGAAATAATAAAATGATTTGTAGTACTGTTCAATATTATTTTATATACTTTCTTCTCCTTTTCAGCAGTCATACTAACAGAGTAATTCCTTTTCTTACACTCTTAGCAAACGAAGTAAAGATACATGTAAATAACTATTTGTATGTTATACATACTCTTAACCATGTTTGTTAGTTTTTCGAATAGTATTGAGATTAGTTTGTAGCAGACACATACTTACATATTTTAGTGTGCTATGGTGTGATTTAAATGGTAAGGACTACTTTTCAACACGCAAAACAACACAGAGTTCGTCACTAGCCCACTCATTATGCATAATGTTATTCGTAAACTACTTACATCTCTAGGATATGTCCACAGTCGAATAGTATTGACGAGATCTTCACTCTCATCGCATAAAGCGTACCTTCTTATTCGGGACAAGCGAACGTTGCAATTAACACATTGCAAACTCGTCATTTTAATTAAAGGACACACAAACACAGCACAGTTAATAAAGCGTCCTTTCGCGAAACTACTCGTACTATCAAGAGATAGGGTACGGAGGAGGAAATGCTCAACTCAACGTAAAAACGGCCAGCTAATTCGCTAAATTGCTCAGATGGAGTTACAAAACCACAATTCAAAACAACAGCAAAGAACTGAACTGAAGTCTGAAAGCACAGAAAGACAGGTCAGCCGTCAGATTTTCTTTACCTGTCAATAAATAATTGCCATATGAACAAAAAAACTATTGATGCCGAAAATCATTCCTATCATTATCGTTAACTATTATGATTTCATGCAACAATTATGCATTCTTAGGTATATTATATAAGTTTTTAATTATATTTAATGTTATTTCTATTTCTAAATAACTAATTATCATTTCGATATTTGTGTTATTTTACATGTGGCAACTTCTAAATACATAATTGCGGTTAGTTTACGATTTTATTACGTTTAGTTATTAAAATCTTTTTGTTGATTTTATTAATTAATCCGAAGTTCTAAAAATAGTACACTTACATGAAAATAAATGGTTTAGTTGCCTTAATAAGTGGTACAAATTCTATAACAAAACAACAAAAAAAGTATGCTGTACGAAATCTGCCGTTCACCTTTAAAAATAATTTTGACGTAACTAAAATTTAATTTGACAATCGCGAATCCATGTGGTAGGTACTTGTTTGCCCGTGGTTTTTGTTTAGAGCCGGAGGCACGCAAAGAGGGGCAGCCTCGACGTGTTTTATATGGATTTTTTTACTTTTTGTATAGAAAATATGAAAAAAAATTACCTACGTGTAGAGTTTTAGGGGTTTAAGGGTTACATAAAGGGGGTCGAAATTTTCATTATTTTTGCGTTAAGACACACCATTTTCGAGATATAAGCAAAATAAAATAAAAAAGACACAGTACTGTTTTTGCACCTGAAGTCGAGGTGCTGTGGTGAATTTTAGTTCATGACACCTATTTTTATTCCACACCTTTTTAATCGCGATTAAAAATAGCTAGATTTAGTTAGACAACCAAAATTTTTGGCGAACAACGTCAAATTCAGAATAGCAAAATTGGCATTTTCACTAAACTAATAATTCATTGCCATCTTATTGCTGGCAAACTAAAATATAGTTAAGTTGTATCACTTTAGTCTATTTCAGAATAAGAAATCGCCGTTTGACAGGAATAAACAAAATTTTAGTGATTTTTAGTCTAGTTTAGAGAATTTTGTGACAAGAGAATCGTCACCAGTGTCAGGTTGTATGTTGATTAAAATATTATTCGCGACCGTAAAAAATATGGCTATAATAATTAACATCAGCACTACAACTCCTTAAGTTAGAATTGGCCTCAATGTCATTATCTCATGAAATAGTCATTCAATAAGGTAATATGAACTTAGAGAGATGTATTGATGATTTTTATGATAATAATTCTATAAATAAATATTTGTTACGGCCGCAACTTAAATTATTTTGATCAACATACAGCCTGAGACTGAGCTATGAATTGCAAAAAAAAATAAGAAAATTTGAATTTCGTGGGCTACCGTTTCGCCATGTCAAAAAGTCTCTGGGACAGTTGTGCGCACAGATAACACAACTGTTTTTGTTCTGCCTAGTTCTGCCACTGCGCGTGCGTCTTAATTTGTTGAAAGTTTTCTCTTTCTAACACACGGCTCATAATTATTGTCTCACACTTTACAAATCCCTTAATGTTTGAAATATAGTAACAGTGCCGTACTGGATGACAAACGATTTATAAATAAAATTTAAACAAGTTAAACGTCAGTGCTACGAACTGCTTGCACGCGTGTTTGTACTCCTAAAATGCCGTATTTTTCGTATTTATTTATTTATTTAAAATTCAGTGTTTGCCAAGAAAGTCAGTGTATTATGAATAAGTGAATCATAACCGACAATTTCAATCACAAACAATTTCTTGTAGTGGAATAAGAAATTCTTTGAAACTATCTTTTTAAATAATATACTAATATATATATATATATACTTAATATAATTTATATAATTTACTCTTTAATGAAAAAAAAACCAAATGCATTAAGTTTACGCTACCTCACGTTAGACAGGTGAAAACGAATGTTTTGATGAAGGGCGAATAATTGAATCCTGAAGATAGCACAGTATTCTTGGGCTTAACTTTGGATGCTAAGCTTCAGTGGGGCCCACATATAGATAAATTGTCAAAAAAGCTAAGCTCCGCGGCATACGCTGTTAGAAAAATTCGTAATTTAACCGACACAGAGACAGCCCGTTTAGTGTACTTTAGCTATTTTCATAGTGTTATGTCGTACTGTATTCTGTTATGGGGAAATGCCGCCGACATTCAGACTATTTTTATTTTGCAGAAAAGAGCTGTTCGATCAATTTATAAATTAAGTCCGAGACAATCTCTCAGAGAGAAATTTAAGGAGATTAATGTAATGACTGTGCCTTCTCAATATATTTGTGAAAATCTTTTATATGCACATAAAAATATAAAATTGTTTAAAAAATACAGTGATATCCATAATATAAATACAAGGAATAAACACAAATTTGTTGTACCTACAACAAGGCTCAAAAAAATAGGCGGCTCGTTCAGGTGTCAATGTATACGCTTTTATAATAAACTTCCAAGCCACGTTCAAGATCTAAGCCTTAATAAATTCAAATCATTAATTAAACGTAAGTTGTGCCAGAAAGCCTTTTATACCGTTAAGGATTATATTGAGGACAAAAAGGCTTGGGATTGAGTTGCTCCAATTTTTGCATACTGAATGTTTTTTTATTTTTTGATTATTTTTTTATTTTTGCTATATTTTAATTTTTTTTGTTGTACATAAATTTTGACATTTTGATAATTATTATATATAAAATGTCATGACAATATACTTTGTGAAGTATAGTATTATTATTTATTTGTTGTGAATGTGTGGACTATGTAGGTAACTTTTATTTTTTTACTTTCTCAGGTCGTTTCAATGATAATCTGGCAGTTTAAGTGCTTTAAGCGGCCTACCCAAATGTCCTTTCTTTGGTATTGTTTGTCGAGTGGTTGAGCTCCTTAAGTTCTGAGTTGAGCTCCACGATTAGTGACAAATGCGTGCACTGACTGGACAGGTCCACTCATTCTTTGTGGTTTTTCCTCAAAAGACCATTTCAGACATAAATCTACATGGTCTTCACATGATCTGACCAAGATTATGTCTGGACTTTAAAAGAGACTGTGACCTCTGAGTTTGTTTCGGCCTTTTTTCTTAGAGTAGTCAGATAGGAAACGCCGACCTCATCTAGTTTTAAAAATATGATTGACGTGTAAAACTGTTTGTACCTATTAATAAATACAGAAATAAAATCATTTATCATTTATCAAAGTTTTCTTCAAAGTTATATTGAAGAAAACACAGATTTCCATCGTTTGTGGAAATTCTTGTTATTTGTACACAAGTAAAACAATGAGAGTATAAGTATTTGTATAAATAAGTATATTGTAACAGTGATTTTCTAAATAAAATAAAACGTTCAAATATATTCGTTATATATTATTCCCGTGGTTAATTAAGTACGGAATGAGCAAAAATAATCAAATGAAATAAAAACAAGAATATCCTAATTTTGAACTCAACGACTTCTTTGATTTAATTACCACATTTTATCCTAACGATAAATATGTAATACGCATCTTATTAAGTGTATCCTCTTTGAAGTTGGTTAAAAGTCCATGAAATTAATTTCGTTCCCCTGTTTCTGGCTCGAGGCTATTTTGAAATTACTGCACCCCGCGCAGCACTTAATCGGGCATTATTTAAATTTGTATATATTTTGGGGCTATTTCTAACAGATATTGCCTATAGACACGCATATTGCGTTGCAAAGGGATCGTTGATAGAGTTATGGGTTTGTTTACGTTGTTTGGCGTTGTTTTACAAGGGGGGCAATCATCCCCCAGTTATTTTGATAGCTGAATTAAGTGAAGGAATTATATTGTTTGAGTCAAACCGCGCCAGAGTGTCGAACAAGCCGGTGTGAACATAGTTTTCTATAGTCTTTACGTTACGACAGTGATTCGGTCGTTTGGTTTTTATAACTCTTTGTACAATAACTTGATAGACTTTTCTTAAGACGGCCATTACACCTTGGATTACACCCGGTCTCGTTCGTTGTATAAGACATAGAGACAAACTTCATCTTAAACTGAAACTCGCACCTGATAACGAAATACTTTCTCTGACATATAAAAGGTATCGAAATTTCTGCAATAATCTTTTGAAAAAACAAAAAAATCTGTATGATAAAAATGAATTACAGAAGGCAGGAACAAATAGTAAACTTGTATGGAAATTTATAAAAACAAACACATTTCGATCAAAAAATCCCGATCCTCCGCTTGATTTACTATCAACAGAGATAAACCCATCCGAAGCAATGAATAAAGTAAACAAATTTTTTGCTGACGTTGGTAAAAACCTGGCTGCTAAATCTTTAAATTCGAGTAATTTTTCCCGCCCTAACCCTATTACGACTTCCTCTACACTAAATTCATTTGTTTTATTAGATACCGACGTTTACGAAGTAGTAAGAATAATAAACGGGTTAAAGGATGTTTGTGCCACTGGGTGGGATGACATACCAAATAATATACTTAAACAATTTAAAAACCTACTTGCCCCTCCTCTAACACATATTTTTCAGCTATCTTTATCTAAAGGTATATTCCCTAAAATGCTTAAAAAAGCTGTGGTCACACCTGTATTCAAGTCTGGAGACAAAAACTGTGTTAATAACTACAGACCCATTTCAGTGTTAACAGGCCTTTCAAAAATTTTAGAAAAAATAATAAACAGTAGATTGATAAAATATCTGGAAGTTAACAAACTACTTTCCGATAGTCAATTTGGTTTTAGGCCCAAAAGATCAACTAGCCAAGCAGTACACAAATTGACTAACCATGTTACTACCAATCTAGATAATGGTATGCACACAATTGGGATCTTTCTAGACCTTGCCAAGGCCTTCGACACTATTTCATGTACTTTACTTTTGCACAAGCTCGAAACACTTGGGATAAGAGGAGCACAACTTCAACTATTTTCTGATTATCTTAGCGATCGTCAGCAATGTGTAAAAATTGATCAGTATACAAGTTCCGAACTCAAAAACAGTGGTTTTGGAATTCCTCAAGGCAGCATTTTGGGCCCTACATTATTTTTAATATACATAAATGAACTGTGCCGCCTGTCACTCCAAAATGGTATCATAATGTCTTATGCAGATGACACCGCTCTATTGTTCTCAGCTAAATCAAGAGATGAGGTCTACGAACATGCTCAGAATGGTTTTAACATTGTGTGTAATTGGCTTCATAATAATCTATTAACGTTAAACACAGATAAAACAAAATACATTTTATTTACAATGAGAAATACTAACATACCGCTTACTAATCTAAACATTTACGCACATAATTGTAGCACGTACGCTGACACTGCATGTTCCTGCCCCACTTTAGCTAAAGCTGACCATTTAAAATATCTGGGTGTCACTATTGACTCCAATCTAAATTTCCGTAAACATATCGATTTACTATGTACTAGAGTGCGCAAATTAATATATGTATTTAAGTATTTACGGAATATAGCAGACTATAAATTAATTAAACAGGTTTATTTAGCTTTGTGTCAATCCGTTCTTACCTATTGCATAACTTCTTGGGGTGGTGCTGCAAAAACAATTTTGCTTCCTCTAGAGCGTACTCAAAGAGCAATTCTAAAGGTTGCTACCTTTCGGCCTTTTAGATTTCCTACACACCAGCTCTATATAGAATGTAATGTACTAACAGTAAGGCAATTATTTATACTAAGTATAATATTACACCAGCACACTGCACTTCCTTTTGATCCAGTACCATCCGACAAGAGAAGGAAGGACTTGGTTTGCATAAAGCCTCAAACTAGACATGCGTTTGCAAATAGATTTTATGTGTTTTTAGGACCTTTTCTGTATAATAGGCTCAACAAGTTACTAAGCTTCTATAGTATAAGTTATAAAAAATGTAGTAAAATGTTATCAGAGCATTTAGCGCTACTCAACTACACAGACACAGAAAAACTTCTAGAAATTTTGTCATGATGATAATTTAGTCCCTCGTAAATATTTACTTTTGTATATTTACATAGGTTTAGTTTTAGATAATAATGTACCAATATGCTTTTTCTCATAGTTGTTAATACATTTTATATCAATTTTACTTTAAATTTGAGTGTTCCAATTTAATTGAATTGTAAAGTGATGGCCTGAAACACAGGTTTGAATTAACCTAGATCGGGTAGGTCGCTACCTTACATTGTAATTCCGAACAATCATTACTTGCACCTGTTCTAAACATAGTTTAGCTTTAGTTTATTTTTAAGCATTATTAATTATTGTTTGACAAATCTTACTATTGACTAAGTGTACCCTTTTTGTAACGTTTTTGTTCAATAAATATTCTATTCTAAAAATATTCTATTCTATTGTACAATAATATTGAATCATCCCTTACACCCAAACGATCAATTTTATTGTCACAATAACATTTACGGCTCATTACCTATGCGTCAATATTTTTGTGTGCGCAAGACTTGCCTAGTGTTCCGTGAGCATGTTAGAGCAGGATTTGGCTGCAGCTATCGTATTGCTACTTGTGGCAAAACGCAAAGAAAGAAAATGTCGTTGGTTTAAAAGACTTGGCGCTAACTGAAGAAAAGGACTTAATTTTTTTTTATAAGATTGGATTTGACAAATAATCAAGAGTTATTAAATTTGGTCTGGACTTATTGATTTGTATGTTTTTTCTCAATCAACGGTGACACCATTGATTGAGAAAAAACATACAAATATGAGGGTAGCAATATCGTCTTTTCAACGGTTATCAATAACATTATGGTATCTAGCGACTGGAAATACTCTCGAAGATTTATTATTTCAGTGCTATTTCCCGCAATACCTTTCCTTAATAATTATAGAAACCTACGATGAAAATTCTACGCATGTAGCCCTTGTCAAAGAAAAAATATACTAAAGAATATTGCCCAATACTGATCTGTAGGTGCAATAACAAATTAAACTAAAGAATATTGCGCAATACTGATCTGTAGGTGCAATAACAAATTAAACTAAAGAATATTGCGCAATACTGATCTGTAGGTGCAATAACAAATTAAACTAAAGAATATTGCGCAATACTGATCTGTAGGTGCAATAACAAATTAAACTCGCTCAAGCTTTTGTTCAATCATTGCGCAATCTTCAAAAATAACCCTAAACGGTCAAAAACATTGAGCAATTTGTGATATTGTATAATATAATTGATCGTTTAGGGCCCACGTAAGAGACCAAAATAGAGATCCAATAAAGACCCACAGAACATCTTAGGAATTTTGAAGGCTTATCTACTACAGTACCTATACCTACTACAGTCTCTACTACAGTCCTATCACAGTTAATTTACCTCTGAATATTGCATAACTATCAAAATCACAGTGATCTTTATTGTCGTTACAATGTGATTGCTATTAGGTTGCTGCTTTCAAAGTGAAAATGGTTGTGAAATAACTGTATATTAAACTCATATTCTTATAATCTCAATACTTATTATAAACCTAGCTGTCACAACATATTCATTAACCGTTCACTGCCATCCCGCCATCCATCAGGCTGCATCACGAAGGGTGGCAGACAGGAGGGTCCCCCAAATGTGATAACACTCGCGTTGTCGATGTAATTGAACACTTCAATACGTACAGCGACGAAAAAATAATCTGTTGGGGAGGCCATGTGGGAGCTAAGGGATTCATGCTCAATATTAAATTGTGAGGCAAATATTGCTAAGTGCATGTTTTGCGTATCGCTGAAATTGGATAGAGTTGTATATTTTTTTCAATAAAATGAGGTCTTTGGCTTTTATTTTTTAAGCTTGCAGAAGGTGAAGCACTCAATTGGGAACAACATTCAGCCAATGCACCACTGCAACCCTACTGGAATATTTTCAACGTGGAGTCCGGTTCGCGGCGGCATCCGGTTTTGGAACTTTCCACTGTCCTGGCAAGTACCACAAGATGGGCGATTCACCTAACTACCGACCTTCGGTGTGATGTAGCCACATCTATCTCGATACGTGGAAAACTACACAACCAGCCAGAGAACCACCGATGTCGAACACGTAAGATAATGCATCCTTAAATCAATTCTGTTTAATGCACCACGAGTGACCTTAAATCATCTTCACACATCTTCTTATATTAGAAAGTCTATTGGGTCTTGTCTTCTTGGTTAAACGTCATCAGAAAGTCGTCTCAAAATTGTAACGTCAAACTTCATAGACACCAGAAAAAAGCGAGGTCTATTTTTAAAAGCAGCTGATCCAACAAAAATGGCTTCGTTTATAAATAATTCCACAAGTATTATCGATTCAGTGCTAATTAATAAACGTATCTTAGTAAGTCGGAACCGGCCCGGAGCCAGGAATAAAACCGGGATTAGCGAGGAAGCGACGGCGCGGGATTAAGCAGTAGTTATTAAATAAGTTGGGCAGGTTCACAGCCAGCCCGACAGACTATATTATATCCATACACTAGATATTAGATTGTATGACCGAAAGGCATTCCAGGTACATTGTCTAGGCTATTTTTAGCTAAAGTAATAAATTATTATTCTGGGTAGGATCGTTCAGTTTAGAGGGCTCCCTAAAATTAGGTGGTTTATTATAATTGGAGATGTTCTCTTCCAAGAATTATAGTTCGAAGATATTATAAGTTGAACATCATTCTAATGAAATATACCAACCTACTGCGTATACAGCAGGAACCCTGTAACACTAAGTAACAGGATGCATAGTGGAAAAGAATACTTTACTTTTCTACCACTTTTAATGTTTTCGGCTTTTATTAAACTGGACCCATTTCATTAATGTTTTAGCATATACATAGATAAATACTTTTTAATAGATATAATTTAATATTCTAATACAAAAATATATATAACTACGGTCTGTTCCTTAGACAAGTCATCATAATTTAAGACGTAGTACATGAGCTGACACTCAGTAACATTTTATCATTCGTTCACAACAACCAGCGGCTAAAACAAATCGAAAGTGCTCAGTATAATTTATATCTTAATATTATCATTTTGTATTCGCGCTAAAAGATAATTACCACTTGTAATGTATTTATCTTACTTAAAAGCGAGTAATGTTAGTAATTTCTTTATTTAAATACGCCCGGGGGAGGAATTACGATGTAGGTACTACGAAATAAGGCTCGTGTCAGATGGGACAATACTAACCACAATAGGTACCTAAAATTAACTAAAACTGTTTGCACTCGATATGAAAAAATCTTTTTTACAAAAAAACAACCGACTTCCAAAAAATCACTAAAAGACGTGAAAAATAACTTTAATTTCGGAAGTCGGTGTCTTTAGTTTTGTATTTTCGTTTTTGGCCACCGACTTCCAAAATTAAAGTTATTTTTCACGTCTTTTAGTGATTTTTTTGGAAGTCGGTTGTTTTTTTAACCGACTTCACAAAAAGGAGGAGGTTCTCAATTCGTCTGTTTTTTTTTTTTTTTTATGTGTGTTAGCTCAGAACTTTTTTCTGGGTGAACCGATTTGGATGATTCTTTTTTTATTTGATAGGTGGTGCTTCACATGTGGTCTCATTTAAATTTGATCACGGTCTGACCAGTAGTTTTTGAGTTATTCTTAATACTGCATATTTTTTCCACTTAGTTTATATGGATGATGTGTTAATAATTTCCTGTCACTGTTATTTACACACCAAGTAGTGGTATACGAATTTGTGTGGGGTAGGTACCGCAACTAAAAAGTGAAAAATAAAAACTTTTTTACAATAAAATCTTTTTTACAAAAAAACAGAATCATCCAAATCGGTTCACCCAGAAAAAAAAAAAAAGAACAGACGAATTGAGAACCCCCTCCTTTTTGTGAAATCAGTTAAAAATAATTATAAACGAAGAATGGCAATAGTCTCAATACAGCAACATTAATAGTCTGCAACTCTTAAAAGACAGAGTAAAATACTTCTATGAACGTTAGGTGATTTGAAAAGTTTGAAGCTTAGTTTGATGATCAGTGATAGCTACCGTCAACTTATATTAGCGTTGTTTCCTGGTCAACTATAGGCACAAACCCAATATTCTACATGCCAGCAGCTAGTCACTATACTTTATGGTCATTGTGTGGATTATACATAGCCCGTTTGTGTCGAGTCTAATAGAAAATGATAAAGAAAAAAAACACTAAAAGAAGCTGAGGCCTTTGATATTGAAATATAAAAGAAATCCTGATTTAGTTCCGTTTTAATCCTTTAATTGTGGTTTTCCTAGGATCTTACGTTATGTTAACATATCTCGGGACCTTGTAGTCCCGGACCTTTGGAAGGCGTACGAGGGGCTGAAGCCAACTCGCAGAGGCCCCTTAGAAAATTTTAAATGAAATGAGGCACAATCCGACGATTATCCCTGTATGCACTATGCAAGTGCACCCAAGGACAACCCCTTGTTGGTGTCAGACTATTGCAGGATATAGAAACAAAGTTATTGGACTACTGATTTGGGTAGCGTAGGTGGACTGGTTATCTAGGACTATGGAAAGACTATGGCCTCTGCCTGACCAATTTTTTATATATAATAAACAGATAAAATGGCAGGGGGTAACTTGCACACTTAATAATCTAGTATTTTACGTTAATTATTATTCTGTTTAGTTTCAAAACTTTACTTTCCGATTATTAATTCTTCACTTGACTTAGTGCACACACGCGCTGCTTCCTCAAGAAGCAATACGAACAAAATATAAATCCGAATATGATTAATTCGGCAGCGCTCGGCGGACAGAGCGGCTTACAGACGGAGACAGCGCTTTAAAACGCTGCTTTGCAAAACAGACACAAGCAGAAGGTCGATGTCAAAATTGACAATTGTTATAATAAAACAAAAACGCTGCGATATCACGGCTAGTAAGTTATTTTTCGGTTTTCCTGGAAAACCTGACCAGAAAAAGAAAAGAAAAAAATCCACACAAACATGTGCTTATAAAGGATAAGCAAAATGGAGTAAGACAAAATGGAGTAAGATTATATTTCACAGGCTATTACCACCTCGTATTTATTACAATCAGTATAAATGCTTTAAAAAAGCAATAAAGTTTTACTTTTTATTTACTTGTTAATTGTGAGTATTTGTCCTTCTGAACCTCTCACCACTGTGTCTCCACAGTACACAGTTTTACGAGGTGACAATTGCGCTTTAATTTGATGGAATCGCTTGAGAGTCGCCCCTTGTTGATTGGGCACGACGGATGCAAGCTCGCCAATTGTACTCCAAGGCTTATCACGGTGAGAATGGTTCGTGATTTTTTTAAATCCTTCGCTACTTCTGTGTTCTTTTGTTTCGTTTTCGTTCAAAGGCAGAGGGCAAATAGAATGTTGTTTTCGTAGCAATAAATTGTCTGCTATTTTTGTAATTCTAATTAATTTTGGTGGGTTCGACGTCCGGGCTATATGTACACGATTAATGTACCAGATATTATTCGATTAATTTGAAAATAAACCCGTTTATATAAACTAGTATTTTAGGTCCCATCACACCTTTAGTGCAGCTCGCACAACTCAACTCATTTAATCCTAAATGTTTTGGGGATAAAAGGCAGCCATCGTCTTGTTAAATTATCCAATTTATTTACAAGATTAAAGTCATAGCCCCATAATGCTGACTCGGCAGTTACAAGTACTCTCGATGACCTTATCGGCTTAGAGCGATATCATGTAGACACAATCACTTTGAACGGACACTCATTACCGTAATGGACTCCTCAAGAGAGTAATCCGCTGTTCTGTTAGTTTGAGCGCTATGATTTTAAATTAAATAACTTTAGCTTTTACTCACGGTGTTATATAGTAAGTGGTTCTGGGAAAAACATTTTGTTTGCGCAATTGATTAATTTAGTAATGGGGATACTACAATACCTTATTGATAGGTGCTTCTGCTTACAAACACCCACTCGACTTTGATTGCCTCGTTGGTCTAGTGATGACAAACGCGACTGTAAGGATGGGGTCCTTAGTTGAGATTTCCAAGTTTGCCAAAGTTTCATAGAGAATATCTCAGTAGCAGCCTAGATTCTGGATTTGTCTTGTTAACGGCGATATGGTCGCCCCATAAAAGATAGGACATAACAATCATAGCTGGTGAAATGTGGGTTTTATACACACTTCTGCACAGCCCTTTGAGAAATCAAGCGTGATGTTTCGTCGTTATAACCCGATAACAGAAACTACTGCTATTTTACTTTTTGCCCGGAACTGAACTAACAAGTCTTAAGTAAAACAACAAGCAAAATAGTAAGAACGGCTCGTCATCGTCCTAGCCGCTAATATACTTTGAGTAAAGTTCACCCTCGTCCAGTAGAGGGTCGTAATTGAGTGACGAACAAACATGCAAACACACTTCCACTTTCTTATTGTAATCTACACAACAGACTTATCATGAACATTGTGCTTTTGTCTTCTGAGGTTTCCGATCATAATTCGTACTGGTGATCAATGTTAAGTGATATTAACGGTAACATCGAAGGGAACGGAACATTCCTGTCCTCTGATTTTGCATAACTGTCAAAATTACAGTTATCATTAAAATAAGATTGCTGCTCTTAGAGGTAAAAATTAAATAACTTTGAATGGACTGTATTTCTCTTGCAACCATACATAGTACGCAGTTCTTCCAAGCATTGACAATGTTCTAAACCACAGAACGTCTGCTACTTAACAATTGTGTACTGACATCTGAAATGTTTTTCTGCTTGTCTATTTATAACATTTCATTTATGTCTTTAACGTGAGAGTTATAATTATATTAACATCATCTTCACTAGTATCTATACGTATCTATTTTGATTTGACTGAGTATGACCATTGCAACGGGATACCTTTTGATCTGAGGGCGCAGCGATAGCGTGGGTCATGATCAAAATTTTGTCACAAAGCCTGTAAACACACCCACTCGCAAGGAGATGCCAGCGCCATCTAGTTTTAAAATAATGACTAAAATTATAACGTGTTTCCTAACAGATCTACTTAAAGAAATAATAATAATAATAATTTCTGTTGAAGACAATTTGGGTCAGGTAATGTATGAGGGGGTGACGGTGTTTCCGTGACGAAGGAGTGAATGACAACCAGCTAGTCGGAGGTAAAACCAGTACTATATTGTCTATCCAGGCACACGATTACTACACATAGCCATGACACAAGTAAATCACTGCATGCTGTAGCACTACGGTTGGGTGACCGAACCCTTCTTCAAGCGCCCGCATTATCACCGCAGGATCTGTGGACGTTCACAGTAGATCCGCCACTGAGGTCTGTGCTTCGCCATGCAATGAGATCTTTAGTCATGCTAGGTTGTCATGTCTCTTAAACTCTACAATTCGCTTGTGTCCCACTAGGTACATGTTTCGAAACAAAATCATTCGGCTAGGTCAAAGTTAAATTGCGGCAATTTATAAGCCTGTCGTAGAACCGGTCGCGGGCGCAACGTGCTTGCGATTGCTTCTGCCAGTTTTTCTATCTTCCTGTCTCTTTCCCCTGACGATTCTCGCCGTCTTTCTCTTTCACCCACTCCGTCATATCTCTGCCACAATGTATCTAACTCGAGTGTTGATACTCGAGGTACAGTTGCGGCCGGAGTGGTAAAGACCGGATAGTTATCGGGCAGACGGAATCTCACTCCTTCTGTCGACACAGGCGTATACATTTTCGCAGTTGGTGCTGTTAGGTTAGGTACCGGAACTGATTGTGCACGCCACAATTGCGGCGACAAGTCCCCTCTTTCAGGAGTGGATTGAGCGGCGCCACGGCTTCCTCATCTTCCGCCTGATGCAGGTCCTCACCTGACATGGCTGTTTCGGAAGGTTCCTGTTTCGGATAAGGTGGGAGGACACGCCCTGGTGGTGTTACCATTGTGTGGATCGACCGGAAGACACGGTGAAGCATACGGTGGAGGTCTGCTCCGCTTGGGCGGAACACCGCCGTGTCCTCGTGGCAGCAATCGGCGGCGGCGATTACTCGCGTCCGGCCCTGGTTCCGGACATAGTACGGAGCGAGAGGGCATGGGAAGTTGTAACTTCCTTCTGCAAAGTAGTAATGCTCGCGAAGGAGAAGGTGGAGCGTGTGAGGGCGAGGCAATCGTTGCGCCCTCACGCTCCTAGTCGCCGCAGGAGGAGACACCCTGGGCATCGGGAATTGATAGCCGTTTCCCGGCCACCGTAGGCGCAGGCTTGCGGATGGCAAGTAATGGGTAGTTTGCCGCCCGGTAAGGACCAGGCCCGGGTCGACGGCGCGTTTTGTTCCCCGCGCACCTCAAAGAGATGTCAGTACCAATTGACGGATTGTTCGAAAGAATTACCGTTGCCCTGGCACACAGGCAACTAACGGAACAAAGACAACTGTGTCAGTAAAAGTCTGACACACTCTGCCGCTCCACCCAGAACGGCAGTAGTTATTTGATGATTTCAAATGAAAAAAAAAAAAGGTATCAGAACTGACCCAGGTGCCCTTAACACATGTGACACATTTATCTCGCGAGGCACGGTCGATGCACGGCATGTAACTGATTCACGATTCACTGTAGTTACGTATTGATCGTGACTCGCAGATGTCACTTGGGGCGTTGTATTTACCCACTCTACAACGCGCTGTGCCGTATCCCTACCTGAGTTAGAGCCATCACTCTCAGCAGCAGCTTTTATCTCAGCGATCTCTGCTTCCATCCTGTTCGTCACGAGATTCTCCTTGTCTCATACGAGGTTTTCCTTTAGCTGCACCAAATCGCTCTCAGCTTTGTACTTAATCCTTTTTCGTAAGAAATCGATGCTCCTGCAGCAATTCTTAGACGAGACTCTGCTGTTTTAAATAAATTAATAAAAAATATTTCAATTCAGATATCATGATCCATAGGTATAACAACATTATAATTATTAAGATGGAAAAATGAAATTAAAATTAAAATAGAAATGAATATTATAATTAAAATTAAAATGGAAATTGAAACGGTTATAGAATTAAAATGGAAATATAAATAAAAATATGATTAAATGACTGATTTTACAAAGGATCTCCAAAGCCGGGATAAGATCCTATCAGCCACAGTGTTCAAGGTTTCGTTGCGGCTGCCAAGCATTCGGCAGAATGCATTCTGTTTTGCGTTGATCCATACTTCTTCCGACTGTCTGTCCTCTCTGCGGTCCCTCTGACGTACTTCTACTGTAGTCAATCACTCGACCACCCTCAGTGGGATGTTAAGAACAAACGTCGATGCCATTGTTGGTGCGACAGATGGTGATCTTGGTGCCTTTTTATACGGCAGGCCCGAGTCCGAGGTGACGTCATGATGTGTTTACGCTTGCCACTCACACATAGTTCTTATATTGTGAATGTGTGGGTGCCCCCATGTCAACTCAGTAATAAACCAGCGCTCAATCAAGACACTCGTTTACTTATTTCCGCACCTCCAAGTATATATATATCACTGGCGACGAGATCGAACTTACCCTCGCGAAGAAAAAATAAAATGGCGAAGACGTTTTTAGGAAACTTAACTACGTTTGATTATAAATCTTGTGAGTGGTTAATTTACAAAGGCCGGTTGACTCAATTTTTTAAAGTCAACGATGTGAAGGAGGACAATAGAAGTGCAATATTAATCACACACCTATCAGATGATTCATATCGCTTGGTGCGTAATTTAGCATATCCAGTCGATTTGGAATCACTAGACTATAAGCAGCTGATAGGATTGCTCGACACTCATTTTAAGCAGAAACAATGCTCATTTTCGGACAAGGCAAAATTTTACGGGGCGAAGAGGAACTCAGGCGAATCATTGGGCGACTGGGCTGCTCGATTGCGAGGATTAGCGAGTTATTGTGAATTTGGAGCCGCCCTAGACACGAATCTTACGGATCGTTTCGTCCTTGGCCTGGGACCGGGGCCCGAACGTGACAAATTGTTTGAGCAGAATGCTTCTACCCTGAGTTTGTCGAGAGCACTGGTCATTGCAGAACGAGCGGAATGTGCTAGAGAAGCCAGGAACGTATTGTCCACAGATATGACTGTGATCAAAGAGGAAGCAGTGAACAAAATATCGTACAAAGGTGGCAAGCGGTCGAGCAATGGGAGCGGTAAACGTGGTGGCGGTAGAGGCGCCGGCGGCGCTCGTACGAGCTCGCGAGATGGGCGTGCATCATCGTCGAGTCACGATCGTGACCAACGTTACGAAAATTTCCGTTGTTCAGTGTGCGGTTTAAAAAATCATGATATGGACAAGTGTCGATACAAAAATAATAAATGCCAAAAATGTGGAAAAGTAGGCCATTTGAAGAAGGTGTGTAGTAAAAATAACAAAAACGGCGGTGTTCGCGTCAATAATATCGGTAGTGATGATAGTGAGGCGAACACGGATGGCAGCTGTGACGAATGTCATAATTTTAATATAAGGTATGTAACCGATAAACCGTTGAATTTGAAAATTAAAGTTGGTGAGGTAGATGTGACTATGGAGTTAGATTCCGGGTCGGGTGTTTCTGTTATGTCAAATAAAATGTACAGTGAACTGTTTGCACATTACAAATTAACTAATTGCAAATTAAAAATGTGCTTATATAATGGGCATAACATTTCACCGTTAGGGTATTTCCAGGCCACAGTCGAATACAATAATCAAAAGCAACTTATAAAATTATTTGTAGTAGATACAAATGCCCCCCCCCTTGCTCGGTCGCGATTTTATGCCCGCATTCGATTTGTTTTTGACAAATATATATAAAATAAGCCAAGACGATGACATTAATGCATTATTGGAACAGTTTCCGAATTTATGGAAGGACGAACTTGGTTATTTTAATAAATTTAAAGTCCATTTGCATTTGAAGGATAATTCAGTACCAAAATTCTTTAAGGCTCGACCAATACCATTTGCCTTGAAAGACAAGGTTGAAACAGAATTAAATAGACTGGTCAGTTTGGGTATATTAGTTCCAGTAAGTAATTCGCGTTACGCAACCCCCATAGTACCCGTCTGAAAGATAACGGCACGGTTAACATTGCAGGTGATTTTTCAGTTACATTTAACAAGGACCTTATAATAGATAAATATCCATTACCTAGGATTGAGGAAGTGTTCGCGAAACTTAGTGGCGGTGAACATTATTCAAAAATTGATTTAAAAAACGCCTATAATCAATTTGTTTTGTCCGAAGATTCTCAAGAGTTGACTACTATTAACACACAAAAAGGATTATTTAAATATACGCGCCTTGTTTATGGTCTCGCAAATGCTCCAGCCTTGTTCCAAAAGGCAATGGAAGTACTGCTGTCTGGTATCGAAGGGGTCAGTATTTGGTTAGACGACATTTGTTTGACTGCGCCAACGAAAACACTTCATATGACGAGGTTAGCTCAGGTTTTAAGCAGGTTAAATGAAGCTGGTTTGCGCCTTCAGAAGGACAAATGCGAGTTTTTCAAGGAGCATGTAACTTACCTGGGTTATGTTATCGATAAAAGCGGATTACGTACTAATCGCGATAAAGTAAAAGCCATATTAAACGCTCCGGAACCGAAAAACATAACAGAAGTAAAGAGGTTCTTAGGGGTAGTCAACTACTACAGAAACTTTATTCCAAATGCATCAAGCATAATGAGCCCGCTCCACGAACTACTGCGCAGCGGTGCACGGTGGGAGTGGGGCCCGAGACAGCGCCGCGCAGCGCGCCGTGTGTGCGCCGAACTCGCCCCCGAGCGCGTGCTGGCACATTTCGAGCCGAGCGCACAGCTAGTGTTGTCGGTGGACGCAGGTCCGTACGGTCTCGGGGCAGTTTTGTCTCAAAGGGATAACGATGGCCGCGAACGACCGTTGGCATATGCCTCAAAGTCGTTGTCGGCGAGTGAACGCAATTATAGTCAAATTCAAAAAGAGGCTACTGCAATTATTTTTGGGGTCAAACACTTCCATCAATACCTATACGGTAGAAGTGAACCTTTTATTCTTAAAACCGATCACCGTCCCTTAGTGTCAATATTTAATAATAAAACGGGCATATCAATAACCACAGCGTTACGTTTGCAAAGATACGCAATTACACTATCTGCATATAATTATGTTGTTCAGTATATATCTAGTGAGAATAACTTAGTCGCTGATTATTTTTCCCGTGCACCTGTACCAGATAGTGGGTGCGAGGGAGATAGCGAATACGACGCATACTGCTCACTGAATTTTTTTGATGCGGTCGCGCCGGCTGTATTGTTTACCGACGTGCGACGTAAAGAATGCTACGTGTAATGATAAGACGATTCAAACTGTCATTAAGTATACAAACGTAGGTTGGCCCCGTAAAATTGTTTGCGAGTCAATTCGTCCTTTTTTTTTGTGTCGCACGGATTTGCAATATGAAAATGGTATCTTAATGCGGGGACCTAAGGTGATAATTCCATTGACACTACGTGAAAGAATGTTGCGCGAACTACATAGCACGCATTTAGGCATCGTCAAAATGAAATGCAATGCGCGTAGTAGGATGTGGTGGCCCGGTATAGATGGGGATATTGAGAGGTGGATCGCTGCATGCGATGTATGTGCGAGCATGAGGCCCGCCCCACCACAGGCTGCGCCCTCGCCCTGGCCAAGTCCAGCGGCACCATGGGAACGAATTCATATCGACTATTTGTCTATAAGGCAACAGACCTACTTGGTAGTGATAGATGCGTACTCTAAATGGCCGGAGTGCATTTATATGCGAAACGACGTTACCACCCAATCCTTAATAAAAAAGTTAAAGCACTTATTTTCTGTATTTGGATTACCATGCACCATGGTCTCGGATAATGACGTTAAGATAAACTCTAAAGAATTTAAATTATTCTGTTCCAATAATGGTATTAAGTACATGACGTCTCCGATTTACCATCCTTGTAGCAACGGACAAGCCGAAAATACTGTCAGGACGTGTAAAAAAATGTTAAAGAGTATTTTAAGTGAAAATGTAGCTCAAAATGTGTTACACGAAAAATTATTAGATTATTTATTTGTATTTAGAAACACGGAGCACTGTACTACCGGACGTTCACCTGCAAAGTTAATGTTTGGCAGGGAATTAAGATCACGTCTTGATTTAATACTTCCCGAAGAAAATAAACCTCGCGCAACATTGTCAGCGGAGAATGAATGTCGCACAAGAGCTTTTGAAGCAGGTGACAGGGTATGGGTTCGGTGGTACAGTGGTCGAAAAGAGAGTTGGAAGTTAGGAGTAATAAATAAGGTAATAGGAAAACGAATGTATAAAGTGCAAGTTGAAGATCAAAATTTATTTTGTATACGACATCTTGATCAATTGTTAAATTGTAAAGACAAAAAAGGCATTAACATTGCGAAGACAATTGAATGCGATGAATCAATGTCTTCAAGTTCCCCACTTGTCCCTAGTCCATCGCTTTCGCCGGTTCCGTTTATATCACCAGCACTAGTGTCCGTCCCGGCCGTAGAATCAAGTTCAGTTAGCACCGTAGTGAGTGCAGTTTCAGAGAAACCCATGGAGGTGGAACAGGGTATAGAGCCGGTTAGTACGACAGTAACTAGTCTAGAAGTTGATGGAAATAAGACTGTAGTAACAGATAACGTGAACCGAGAAAATGCACGGCAATCCTTAATTGAAGCAGCAGATACCCAGGCTCCTCTAGCCTCGGCTGCTGCGCAGGATTTGGCAGGTATGCAAGTGTTACGTGCACGTTCTCAGCGCACAAGAAAGAAAGTAGATTATTCGGGGTTTTACAAATAGATCTTTATTATAACAAGTTGTAATTATTACTGATTGTTTATGTTTAAAAATATAAAGTGTATAATGTTTACTTTGTCAACAGGTTTCAAAATTAGTGTGGAGGAATGATGTGTTTACGCTTGCCACTCAAACATAGTTCTTATATTGTGAATGTGTGGGTGCCCCCATGTCAACTCAGTAATAAACCAGCGCTCAATCAAGACACTCGTTTACTTATTTCCGCACCTCCAAGTATATATATATCACGTCATCCTTTCAACGCGCACTTATTTCCTCAGCCAAACTGCTTAGTTTTTTCTGCGCGTGGTCATTATATTCTTCTGCCTTAGGGTTTCTTTAATAATTCACTCCTTCTTATTTAGTTAAGTGTGTAAGTAAGTTAGTGTATGTTATTTGACTATGCGAGTATTTTGGGGTATTGACTTGGTATAAATAACATAAAATAGAGATGGTACCACTGTGCTTCGCTTACAATTTCATAGAAATAAAAAAGAAAGACCATACGTTTATTTGCGGTAAACATGACGCAAAGAAAAAACACACATAGAAAAAATAACAAGTTTGGGGAAAATATGCGTCACATCCACGCAAAACGACAATAGCTCAGCATAATGCTATGACCCTTAGCGAGACAGAGCCCTAGCGCTGATTTTCAGCGATAGCCGGCGTTGACGTGATGACGTCAAAACCAGTGCAACATACGAAAACTAAAAATAAACGAAAAATAAGAAATAACATAAATACACTATAGCTAGCTCTAAATCAATCATTCATCATTCATTCATTTCAATGTTAAGTACATTATTATATTGAGATTTCTTGCTTCATATACAGGGTTAGTTTTCAAAAACCAGCCAAATTTAAGGGTGTGGTACAGGCCAGCGTACTGAACAATTTTCTCCTTGGGATCAAAATCGTAATCACGAAAAAAAAATCAGCGGTCCCATACATTTAGGTCAAGTAGGTATTGAAGTTTTTTATGGGACAGTTTATAAATTTTTCGCGATGATGATATTGGTCCCATGGAGAGAGTTGTTCAGTTTGATGGTCTGTACCACATCCTTAAATTTGGCTGGTCTTTGAAAACTAACCCTGTATAATAGGAAACAGACTGGCCTACCAACTTAATTGTTTCATTGTTCGCGAAACAACAAAGCAAATAAAAACTCTTCCAACCTGTTTATAAAATGTTTGTTAAACAATTTAATTAAGCATGAATGATGTCGTCGCCATAGCGACCGGTATTCAACGGTCAGAGAGTTATTAAATAAGTTTGGAGAAGTTTCCTCCGTCGAGAGTACTTTACAAGTTTTCATTTATTTATTGCCGATTTATACAGCAGCGCGACGTAATGTGGTATCTCGTATACCTAGGAACTTCATGTAGATCGGGGAGATGTTGTGTTGTTATTATATTATGGAAGAGGTCAAACTTGGACTCACTTTTGTTTTATTTGCCGCTACGGGTAGTTTTTCAGTATTAATTGAATTTTCTGTTAAGTTTTTTGAGTCAGGTCTTGATTCTACTCAACGAAAAGATTTTGATTCGTTTTTGTGGATTTTGGTGCTCTATTTCGCCAATGTTTTCTTTTGAAAAATATCTTTAGAACCAAATTGACGGTATACTTTTCTAAATAAAAATATTAGGCATAGGTGCATGGTAACAACAGCCTCATATGCGTAAAATACATTTCTGTTACTCACATTGTCCGTCTCTGCTGATTTTCCTAGAATAAGGGTTTGATCGTAATCCCAAGTATCGTATTCTTGGATTAACTGACGGCGTTGTACTTTCTATAGGAATGTTACCTATATTGAGATGGATTCTAGGAACACAAATATGATTAGAGTCCATAAACATATTAATATAATACCAACGCCTAGACAAAACAAATCTCACGAATAAATTTGTTATACATACTCATACAGTTTTATTTGTGTCGTCCATGTTACTAATTATGTCATTGTTTCATATTATGCTCATAAGTAAGTTATCTTTATATGTAACTCGATTACAAACTTACCTCTGTGTCGCAAACTCCACATTATATTTGAGCTCAATGTCGTGAACTATGCAAGTGGCGCCATCTGTGGGCCACCATCAAAATGCAACTTATTGAAGTTTCCAACAAATATGTAGATTGGATCCGACGGACGGCGAAAAAGACAAAGACAGTTAATATAATTTGAATACTTGGAAGTTGATCCTTTGCGCGGGTAAGTACTGTAGGTAGGTAAGTATAGGTACCGATTGGGACAAGTTAGGTACTTGAAAAGGTTGATGGAACAGGTTGCGGAAAGTTAGGAGCGTATGTGTAGGTAAAGGGACGGGGATTTTTATAATGGTAACGTTTTTTGCTTTGCTTACCTAACTAGGTATTTAGGACATTTAGTTATTTAATTTAAATTTCTCCAGCTACGCCATTAGCCTATGTAAATTTCTCGATCTAAAAAAAATATTTCTCTTTCTTGAATTTTAGTACACACGATTACATATCAAGCTATACATTTCCAGTTTTAGCTGACCTTGCATTGTAGAGACTTTTCGTACAATGAGAAGTCAGCTTATACTGGAACTGTACAACTTGACCATTCGTCGTGCGTAGGTTCTAAAAAAATTGCCTTTGCTGAAAATCAAGAAACATAATTAACTAATTTAATTATTTCATTAAACATTTTAGCGTTAAGTTAAACCAGAAAATGGTCAAATATAATGACCAATTAAACGTTCATAATTAACATAATAATTTATTTATACAGACGTTATATATAGGTACATATTCGTATAATAGAGGTACCTTATGTGACGTACAATAGTTGTGTATCCCACAACACGATATCCCGTACATATTGATACCGTTATCTTTTCCATTTCACGCCTCATAAATCTGTTATCCTTTCCGGAAGTTTGCAATCTGTACCGCATAAATTTATTATAAAACTCCAAGATTATAGTAGCACAGGATAGGATTCAGAGAAGCAAATCATAATCTATTTTTTTTTAATATTAAGCCAATTCTAATAAAAATCATAATACCTAATACAATTCATTTTATTAAACCGTAGTGTTAGTACCTAAATATAATACTTTGTTATAACGTATTCCATTTTGACATAAGTAAACGAGCAGTGGGTACAAATAGGCTAGTTATTCAGATAATTAGAATTATATAACATTGGCATATCCTATCCACCTTACCGCAATCTTAGGGCGAATTCCCTTAAGCAATGCGTCATGGATATCACATACCTCCGTATGGGACTCCATGACTTACGACCATGGTCATTACAAGTGATTTTATTTTTGTTTACATTTCACGTTTTATAATTTAAAAAAATAAAGGAATCGGTCACAAAAACAACCCACGGACACAACAATCTTTGGATAGGTTCGTCCCGAGGGCCTAGACAATGGGGTAGAAAACTGTCAATTAGTTAGTCTGTCAAACTGTAATAGGTGGCGCTAAGTGTTTGTTACAAACGAACTGTCAAACTCCTAAGAAATTAAAAAATATTTGTTTATTTTTGTGTCTTATATTAATATAACGGGTTTTTGTGTAGCCTTTGGATGCAAATAGACGTTGTCAAATTCCTAAGTAATTTGCACATGAAGAGAAAGTGGGAAAAGGCACTGAAATAAAAAAAAACTTCAAATCTAGTGATTTTTTGAGAGACCAATTCTAAGACGACAGGTTGGTACGATACTGGACTGGATTCAGGACTATTACACACACTGTAGAAGTTAAAATTTCTGTCGTAAGCTTCCATACAGTGAAGAAAAAAATGGTTTCTTTCCAAATATCCTTACATTTTGTAACAAGTAACCAAGTATACGTCTTGTCTATTATTAGTATCATTAAAAAGCAAAAAGTTAGTGAGTTAAATTTGTTTTATAACTTATATAAGCATAATATTGTTCAGAAAACTGCTAAAAGTTGATAAAATGTTAAATATAATGACAAGCTCAGCTTTCTTTCCTTGTTGCGATGCACCTCTTTTTTTCAACTCCTCCTCCAACTGTGTGATACGCCAAGTAGAATACATTGTGAAGCAACTGTAAGCAATACAAATTGACGACAAAAACACGCAAATAATTAAAAAATCTTCCTTAAAATATACACGTTTTTAACAACAACTTTTGACAGGTAACAAACACAGCGCCGTCTTGCGGCGAAGCTTTCGGGAAACAACCCCATTGACAGTCACTTGCAAAGCGTTTCGTATTTCTGCAATGACTTTCAACAGAATGGACATATTAAGCTATTTAGTAGCTTAAGTAAGTCTAGTATTAATGTTTTATACACATAAACCTTTGACACCTTTGTACGTATTTTTCTGTTCCTTTCTTCTTGTCTGTTTATATAAGTATGTTAGGTGTTATTTCTAATAAGAATAGCGATGGTAGTACAGGGTTTTCAAATACATTTTTGACTTTTCCGTCATCGTTATCGCTGAGATAGAATACTCCTGATAGCTGCTGGATCGACAATAGCGTACTTAGCCCTTCGTTTTGAATAGATTAACATACGTACTTCCAACTATACCTACCTAAGTACAAAACACAAGTAGCACAAAGCTTTGTATGACAATTTTTTTATAACATATTCCACAAATCGGTCCATTACGGCCATATAACCCCACCTGGCAATATTCCCCCCACGTGGCTTCGGACGGAAGTTATTCAATTAAGGCGGCGTCGCACCACCGCGCACCTTTTTATACTCACACGTTTAGCCAACTTAGTGCTAATTAATTGCTTGCCTATTGTACGCTCGTTGGAATAGGATGGGTTAGGTTTATCCGTTTCAAAGAAAAAAAAAATGCGTTGGTAAATCGCCTGAATATCTTTCACATTGTGGAATTCAATAATACCGATATTGAGTAAATGTATATGGTGTTATTTTGAGCCAGTTACTGTTATTGTTAGCCTGCATCATCCCACTGCTGGGCAAAGGCCTCTCCCCATGACTTCCAACTCTTTCGATCCAAGGCTAGAGTGGACCACTGGTCGTTTGTTTTTTCTAGCTCGTCCCGCCGTAAGTTTTTTTTTCTATCAACTCTTGCTTTTCGTCCATACATTTTATGGGCATTCTCCTTTCAGTCGCGGGCAGAAGCTAGTCTTAAATAATTCAAAATTATTTAAAATAAATCTGCTGAATAATTGTGAAAGTATTTTGATTTGTTAAAACTTGTAGCATTTAGCAAATGCTTTAGCCGCATAATGAATTAAAAATATGTGTAAAAGAAACAGCCCATGATACACAAGCAAATTTTAAAAAGAAAATCTCTTTGAAAATTTTGGCATGTGGAGTGACACGTTGTCACATCAAAAGTGACGAAAATCGTTGATAATCAGGAGTATTATTACCGGCAAATACCTATATTTACCTTTTATATTGCGATCGCCAGTCGGTTTGCAAAATGCTTTACTTAATTACTCTCATCAAATAATTTAATTGCAGATAGGTAGGCAGTAAAATATGTAGTTCCCTTGGAGATCCCACACGTTATTGATGTTAGAATTTGCTAAAAGAAAACGTATTTCTCACAATGAAACCATATGTGAATATTGTCTGTGACAGCTTCGCTCTTCTCTCTGTAACTTCAAGGAACTAAAAATGTACAAGCTATTGTTTATGACACGTTATAAATAAAAGTAATAATATTAATAATAATTGTATATTTCAGGCATTAGCACCCATATAATTTAAATTGAAAACTTATTCTAAAAAAAGTTATACTAAACAAACGAACATAAAAATAAAGAGCAAAGAAAGACAAAAATAAAACAACCCACCACTTAAAAAAAAAAAAAAAAAAGATTTATTAATAATCAAGTACATTAAACATAGTATTATGAACGGTGATCCCCAAACTAGACGTTAGTCTGTATCTTGGGGATCAGAGTTGTACATTTTCGTTATAACCAAAAATATCGTACACGTGATTATTAACAATATCAAACTAAAAGTTAGGTTAATGAATTAAAGTAAAATAACGAAAAATATAATTGAAAAGTGAATGAAAAAAAAAAAAGATGAAAATACATATATATAAATATAATACATATTGGTAATTATACTCTTACAAACAATATTCGACTTGAGTCTGTGTATGTGCGCGGTTGTGTATGAGAGTGTGCGTTGTGTATGCGTGTGTGTGCGTTTGTGTATGTGTGTGTTAGTGTGTCTCTGAGCGAGATTAGGAGTGCTATCAGTTTGTGTAGTATTTCTTCTTATGTAGCTAATTGTAGATAATCCTTTCTGTTTCGTCGTAGGAGAGAGTAAGGAGCCAGGACTTTATGATCTTTTTACACAGGGATATTTTGAGGTCTATTATGTTGCAGTTCTTAACAGCTTCGTTGTATATGCGAGGATGCAGATAGTTTGAAGAACGTCTTGCCATAAGGGAGTTTGCGTGGGGAATGGGAATCCTAAATGTACGTTTTGAGATTATCTCCGTGTAGTCTGGTCTAGATTTTAATTTTCTGTGTGTTTGAAGAACTGCATTGAGGATAAAAAGCTGTCGGACACGGAGGACCGGGAAATCCCTATAGAGATGGTCAGTTGGATACATTAAAGGTTTCTTGAGCATTACTTTAATGACGGCTCTTTGTGCTCTTTCGGCTTCAATAAATGCGGCCTTACCTGCGCCACCCCAAACAGAGATACCATATTGGAGGACGGACTGGCATAGACCAAAGTAAACAGTACGCAGTATAGGAGTGGGCGTGCAGTCACGTAGTTTTTTCATTATGTAGATAAGTTTCCTGACTCTGCCGGATAGTGCGTGTATTTGCGGTTTGAAAGATAAGTTCTCGTCTAAAGCAATTCCCAAGTATTTCATGGATTGAGTACGCTCAATTACAGTGCACGAACAGCCCGCAGTTCGAGGGTTAGGGTTATGGGAGCAAGTATGAAGTGTGAGAGTTAGGTGTTGGGGGGGTCTTGATCTCTTGGTTTTGTAGAAGGTAATAATTTTAGTCTTTTTAACGTTTAAGGTTAGTAAGTTCCTATCAAGAGCATTAGCTATTGTGAGCAGTCCCTCTTCGGCAAAGCTGTATACCTGGTCCCAATTTTTACCATGAAATATGACCGCTGTATCGTCTGCATAAGCTATTATTTCAGCGCTGGTAAGAGAAATATTCAATATATCGTTCATATAAAGTAAGAAAAGCGTCGGACCAAGTGTACTACCCTGCGGGATTCCATAGTTGATAGGAAGTAGGCTGCTAGATATCTCTAGCACAACACGCCCAATTTGTCAAGCCCAATTTGTCAAGCACGGTGATATCTCACCGTGCTTGACAAATTGCCTTCTATTGGACAGGTAGTTTTTGAGCCAATCTTGGGGAGTACCGCGTATACCTGCTGCTTCCAGCTTCCTTAGAAGAAGATCTATTGAAATAGTGTCGAAAGCTTTAGCCAGGTCTAGGAAAACGCACATAGTGTGTTCTCCTTTGTCGATAGTTGACGACACAGTGTTTGTTAGAAGCCTGGCTGCATCCTCGGTTGACTTACCCCTTCTAAAGCCGAACTGCCTATTGGAAATCATATTATGTTTCTCGAGAAAATTAGTAAGTCGTTTGTTTACAACTTTCTCGAGCAGCTTAGATAGTATAGGCAATAGAGCGATAGGTCGATAGTTATCAGGCATATCTGTTGCGCCGCTTTTATGGATTGGGGTGACAGCTGCAACTTTCCATTTCTCCGGGAATATTCCAGATTCTAAGCTAAGGTTAAATATGAGAGTTAGTGGATGAATAATAGCTGTTTTGATTTTTTTTTATTAGTCTTACATTGAGATTATCGGGCCCGGGAGCGCTGTCATTGTTGAGTTGGCTTATAAGGCTTTCTATTTCAGTTTCGTCTGTGGGGTGTAAGAAAAATGTGTGTGGACAGGTTATATTTGGGGTATATTTATCAGCAAGAGAGGCTTGTGTTTCTGAGAGTCTTGAGAGAATTAAGTCAGATAGTTTTTTTCCCAATGAAGTGAAGTAAGTATTGCATTTGTTAAGTGATTCAGTTGGGTTCTTGTTGGTAACTAATTTATCAGAGTCTTTTGACGACTTATTGTTGTCGCTGTATATGGATTTTATCGACTTCCAAAGTTTTTTTGGGTCAGCTTGGCTATTTTCAATTAGGTTTCTGTTGTAGTTGATTTTTAACTTATGAAGTAGGCTGTTGCAAAAGTTTCTATAACGGGTATAAATTAATCGTTTCATTTGATCATCTGGGTGCGCACGTAAGGCTAGATGCAGTTTGTCGCGGTGGCGCATGCATCTTATTAAGCCTGGGGTAATCCAGGGCTTGATGTTATAAATACTTCTGCCTACTTTGACTTTGAGTGAGTGTTTTTTTAGTGATGTCGTGATGATTTCCATAAAAATATTAACGGCGGAGTTGATGCAGTGTTGGTTCAAGAGTTCAGCCCATGAAACACTCATTAACTCGGTGACCACGGCTTGCTCATCTATTTTAATTTTCCATTTTGGTCTGATGGAGCAGGACTGGTTATTTTTTAGGCAGGTAGAAGCCATCACTATGTCATGATCAGTGACAGAGCATTTGGAGACTGCTCCCATAGATTTATTTCTAGATTTTATAAAAATATGGTCCAGACAAGTATTGTTTCTCGTTGGCCTCGATATTGCTGGAAGAAGACCGTGTGTGGCCATCATCCGTAGATAGTCCGCATTTTTGTAGTTAATTTCATTACATATGTCGATATTCATATCTCCCGTTACAAATATTTTGTCATAATTATTTAAATGGTTTAGTGTGGCATCCAAGGATGTGGTAAATTTGTCCGGATTAGTATAAGACGGGGATCGATAGATACCTAGAATAGCAATATCACTGTTTATTTTGATTAAGAGACTGTCTGCGTCTGCTATTGATGGTTCACTGACGGTGAAATTCCAAGAAGTTTTTGTGTAAACGACTACACCACCATTTTTGTTTGACTGTAAGTGTGTCCTAGAGCCTGTGTAGCCTGGTAATTGCTCTAGCAGCAACCCGTCGCTTAGCCAACACTCAGTTAAGACGATGACATCGAAATCACAATCGAAGCGTTGTAGAACCGAATAAAAGTTGTCAAAGTTGCGTTGGTAACTCCTAATGTTAAATGTTAATATTTTAAAGTTGTAGTCAGAATGTAGTAGCTGTTCCCTACAGTTTTCTATCAGGTCGTAAGAGTGACACTCAATTTCGAGACTTACATCAATATCTTGGATTATGTTAAAAAAAAGCCATCTGTATAGGTACGAGAAACTGATATTGTAATAATAAAAAATCGTTTTAAGGAATGTCACTGATTGACTAACGGAGATTTCTGGCAGGAAAATAGTAGGGATATGCATGAGTGTGCGTGAGTATGAGTGTGCGTTTAATTTTTGTGTGGTTTTATAAGGCATATTGAGGTGGTATGAAAGTATGAGTGAGTTGTTGTGTATTATTTGTGAGTAAAGGGCTAATGCTAACTTAAGGTGAGTATTTAAACTAATTAAAACGAAAGTAACTGTCAATGAATGCCTAGAATCAATGCCTAGACTTCACATCAAGGAAGCCAAAACAAATGCACTCCGTAACATTGGTGAGTACATTTATTTTGTCTCCCTCAGTAAAGGCACACTATGAAAAACAGCTTTGACAATACTCTTTTTACTTTGCGACCACACGCGAAAAGAATGACGCCCTGAGCTTCCTCCTGAGCGCAAAGAAGTCGGTTACTCTGCTCTCAGCAATCATCTTAGTCGTGCTACACCGCCAGGGCAGGTTGAGCAAAAGGAAATGAGTTTTCTGAGGCCGTTGCCGAGAGACTAAGCAGAACCATGTCATCTGCATAACTAAGGTTAATTTAACATTCACCGCCAACATGGCATCCGACTCTGGTGCTGCTCAGTTCCTCGATCAGGTCGTTGACATATAGGTTAAACAGCACCGGGGAAGTCGGGCCACCCTGTCTCACTCCACTGGTCAGCCTATTCGTCTCCGAAAAGGCGTTATCCCATCTGACTTAGTTAATTTGGTTGTTATACCAATATTCAAACAGGTATTTTATTCGGCACATGGGTTTGTCTCAACTTGTTCCAGAGTATATTATAATTAATTGTATCAAAAGCTCGGCTGAGGTCTAAAAAAAAACATTATATTCACTATGATCTTAATATTCGTCGACCCAATATAGTAAATAATACTTATAATTGATCCTTCATAGTTGCTTTGAAGACCAATAATTAAAGATGATGTCTGGGTACCTGAGATAATTTCATTATAAGTTTAGTAGAGAAGTCTTGGTATTTTTGAGCACCACAATGTGGCAGGGAAATATGACAGAATATTTTTTACTTTGAAGTCTATGACAAGGATACCCATGTAGTCGAAATATGTACCTTAAAGTTTTGAGCTGACGTAGCCATAAAGAGCGTGAGCAGTGGTGGCCCAGTGGTATCGGCCCCGACTTACGAGTTGTAGGTCGTGGGTTCGAACCCAGACGGGGACTTTCCTTTGTGTAAATAATTTCATCACCACTGCTCTCAAAACGGTGACGGAAAACATCGTGAGGAAACCGGCATGTCCTAGAACCAAAAATTCGAAGACATTTGACATCTACCAACCCGCACTGGGCATGCGTGGTAGATTACAGCCCCTTCCCTCTCACAGAGAGGACGCCTGTGTCCCAGCAGTGGGAACATTATAGGTTGATTATGCTGTAGCAATAAAAACTGCTATTAATCTTAAAGCTTGCTTGCACTCAAACGGAAAATCCTATGCGACAGTTTTAATATTGATAAAGGCAGAATAGTTAGTTATCCACGTAGTGGTTATTTATTTAGCTAGTGCAGTGGTTTATATTATTGCTTCATGTTTCATTTACAAAATATATACCTATAAGATAGAAAACAACATTTCACTTTTAAAGTTATCGTTGATCGAGGTTTTTTTATTATGGTCAATTATTTTATACATATAAATATAGGTCCGGTGTAAGTATATAAAATGTACATACTACAATAATTATATTTCCTGATATTATTACATCAGCTCTTTAGTACCTATAACGAAAGATAAAGCATTCTTAAAATTATCTAATCATCCAAATTATCCATTATATGTATTATTATTCACAGAACATCATAATCCACATATCTCCAAATCAATACGGCCAAGAATACACATAACATTTGTAAGCTATTATTACTAAGGTGTACTAAAATGAGACTAATATTGTCATCAATGTACCTACTAAACAGAAATCAATAACACAAACAGGGGCAGCACAGACTGGTCTAGTTATAACTACATTAATCCGGCTACAACTGGTTCAAACTGGATATGACAGTTAATCACAACTCGAACTAGTATTTACCAGTAGAGACAGACGAACCTACTTAATTGCAAAATGTTGCCATGATCGCAGAGACAAACCGCGGGAGAACTTTTAATTGGCATCGAGCAGACCTCCGGAATGAAACAATACTGTATACACAACATAATAATATACTTATTAATTAATTTCTCAACGAAAACGCGTTTTATAAAATTAACTTTTTTTTTACTTGTTCACTTTCTCGTCGGTGTCGTTTAGGAATGAAGAAGATAATTATGTTATATTAATTGTATCATCGGTTCAATTAGTGTTGTATTTAAGCCCTGCAGCTATACTTGATACCTAAGTCATTGTTTACAATAGAATCCGATTCTTTAACCGGATTTATCCTAGTAAAATAGTTTCTAGCAAATAATAGTTTTATTATTTGCTACAAAGCACACTGAATATCTCGATAATTCGTGATACTAGAGGCCCTTTATTTAACGTATTACATACATATATGTGTCTGCTCTATTGTTAGCAGTGTTCAAGTGTAAGACGAAGGTTCGCGTCAATTCCGTCGAGGGGTATCATTTGATTTGGGCTCCACAATTACTTGGCATTACGTATTATCTGAGTCTAGTAAACACTGAAGTTACATAATGGTATTTTAATTAAAATTACCTAATCTACGATTTGATCAGGCAGACTATAATAGTAGAGCTCCTCGTGAAAAAGCATGTTTGAGGAAGTAATACCACTGATACCTAATCATTTTATTATATATCATTTTATTTTCATGTCCGTCGACCCGGGCCTGGTCCTTACCGGACGGCGAGCTGCCCATTGCTTCTCGTCCGCTAGCCCACGCCTACGGTGGCTGGGAATCGGCTATCGCCTCCTGACGCCCTGGGCGTCTCCTCCTGCGGCAACTAGGGGCATGAGCGCGCAACGATTGCCTCTCCCTCACGCGCTCCGCCTCCTCCTTCGCGAGCATTACTGCTTCACAGAAGGAGGTGACGGCTTCCCATTATTCTACTACTAATAGCTACGTATTTAAATTTTAAAGGATGAGACATTCAATTTTAAAGTCCCATCTACTTTTTCATCAGCACCCTATCTTTGTGTGTAATGCAATTCTCGGGCAACTTCTCTTATGTAGACGTCAGGCTCTTTTAAGTTAGGCAGTTGCCGATCTGTCAATGCAGCATGAGTAAATCTTGGGCACTGACCCAGGTCTTTTGATCGCTAATCATTTTTATATTACTTATATTATTTGAAGAGTTCTCAAGAGTTCGTTTCAACGCTGATCCTCTACAACTTTCAATATAAAACTTGATATAATGTGTATCTCTGCAAGACATCACAATCATCTTCGCTTATTCAAGTTGTCAGAATCTCAGATCCTGAACCCGCAATCTGTTACCACGTTCACTAAGAGAGCTTTTATAAAATAGCACAGTTCAAACTTACGTTGGAAGAGTTTATCAAGTTTTATAGTAAGCTACAGCATCCTCTTATATCTTGTGCAAACAAACATGCGATACACATTTTCGCATTAAAACTTCACATAAAAATATCTATACGACTTTCCAATTTGTGTACGTGACAATCTCCCTTCATACACACTTCTATTATGACGCTCATAATAAATATTGACTCAGTTGCTCCGGAGACTCTCCGTGGTTGCCTTCCTCGGTTGCCCTCCCCAGTTGCTATAGCGACGATGACAACAACCATTCATTTTTCGCATAAAAATTAGAAGTCACACATGAATGGTGATCGCTAGGTAACAGGTACATGCTCAGGCAAATACACGGGCAAATAGAAGGGTATCAATATCATTTCTTATGACGTACACGAGCGAGAATAAGTCGTCGATTTGTAAAGAAGTGTGCCGCTCCAAGCGACGAATTGCAAAGTTATTAAGTTATTTTTATTACGACTGATATTGAAATGTGTTTTCCTATTATTGAACCGCGCTTACGTCGTTACGTCGATAGTTGTTACATCACGAAATATAGAAAGCGTTGTTCCTAAAAACCTCCTTAAAACCAAAACAAGACAATTGCCCAATCAAATCTTTAGATTTCAACTTGACTATCAATGTCTTCATTTAAGTATTATGTATTTTTCTGTTTCGGGTTTCTAATATGTTTCAATCGATTTATCAAATGTTTACTACTTCTGAACAAAGAACAAGTCTTGTATTCTAACACCAAACTTTTGACCTTATCACGAATAATGGATTTCCTTTTTTATTAAATCGAACCATGACGTGAGAAGCTTGGTACAGTAAACATAAAGCAAAATGTTCGTGTGCACTACTGATACTGCAGCGTGGTAGTCGCGCAGGTGGTAAGTAGCAAGTCAGAGACGCGGTTAATATCTGCGCGACTTACCCACACAGATTATTTGGGGCCACGACACCACAGGTAAAGCCAGCGAAATTAATTGTTAAGCAAATGGACTACCAACTTAAATTGTTCGTTCATATATTCAAAATACAACTGGCATTCATTGACAGCTGTATGTAGCATGGCAAATTGACGCAGGGTGTTAATTTCCCTGGCTATACATATTTATAAACTTATAGTATTACGTTTTGAAGGGTAATCGTCAGGGGCTCAAAACGTGTGGGTAGACCCCACAAGGCAGACCGATGACCCGGTGAAGGTCGCGGGAACCCACTGGATGTGAGAATTACAGGAACGGTCGTTGTAGCGATGCGTGGGAGCGCATTATGTCCAGAAGTGGACGTCTGTAGGCTGATTGATGGTGATAATGATGAAGCACGGAGATTCCCGCATGATTATAGATATTAATAAATCATTTATTTTCTTATGAAAGTCAAGATTTTACAAATAAATATGATTTTCATGAGTGCCTTTTAAATTTAAACTATTGAATCTTTCAAGATTTCTTAGACAATTTGAACACTTGTAGAAGTTAACGCTTCTTAAGAATTTGTTGGTCAAATTGATAGTACTTACTTATGTAGATTTTAAAACGAGATTTAGAGTTAAAGTGTCGCAATAGTTACTGAAAATTATTCTGAATTGTTAATTGGAATTGAAGACTAGTTATAACGACAAACGCAATAGAGAACGAAAATGATTTCAAATAGTTTACATTTTTTAATGTTCACCCAAAATAATATGATTAAAAATATTATTATTTGTCTAGGTAAACGACGGGACTTAGCTGATCACTGGTCAATAAAAACCTATATTTTGCATCTACCTATGATCCACAATTAACAACACGAAGATTACCGTATTATTAACAATTAAGATTACGGTTGATTGAGTGAAATAAACCCAAAGAATACGACTTCCAAGTCGCCGTTTCTCTGGCCCCCATTCCAAGACTACCAAGTATCGAGTTTCAATGGTCCCCCCACCTGCCCCCGTTTGCACTCCCAGCCTTGTCTGAACTAGCTTCGTACTAAGACCTAAACATGTTATATTCACATCTCAACTAACTTGAACTACTGACCTACTGGAAGCGTAGTGTCGAGACGTATTCATGATATTTGGTACGTCCGTCGATAATACCTGTCTAGGTTAGAGATTTTTGGTGTTTGGAACTTAGTTCTTAACCAGTAAGTTGACTATTCCCAGGCAGGAGTATGTACCCTATACATAGTTTTACAAGATGATCATCATCTGCGTACCCATTTCCTAACTATGTTGGGGTCGGCTTCCAGTCTGCTATCATGACCACATGGAGCGACTGCCTATCTGACCTCCACAACTCAGTTACTGGGTAACACGATACCCCTTGGTAAGACTGGTTGTTATATTTTCGGACTTCTGACTACCCGTAATGACTGTCAAAGATCTACAAATGACAGACGGGACCATCGGCTTAATGTGCTTTCCGAGGCAAGGAGTATTAGAAAATTATTAATAAGAATATCGTACGTCTTTAAATCGAAATAACTATTTCGAGGGAAGAATTAAATCACCACTTTTTATGGTATGCAAATACAAACCACCTGCCCAGGTACCTACTTACTAACACACTAAAAATGATAGCGGTAGAGGCTAAAAGCAGATTTCCAACAGCCACAATGCATAACTATAAGAACTTAGCATAACATCGTAACATTATAGTGACGCACGTTACAAGGTTTCCTAATTATAAAACCAAAAAATCTCAAGAAAAAAAGGCTTGAAAACATAAATCTAAAGCCTTTTAGTTTCTGCACTACCTACAGAGACGTCATCTTTATCATAATACTCATAATAACTAACAGACTACGGAAATTAGCAGAAAAGAAAGCCAGAAAGAAAGCGCGCTCCGCGTGTTACGAAAAAGATAAGTTTCTTTGTTTCAAAATGCTGGGAAAAATAATGTACATTCTACGTCAGAGCGCTCCGAACAACTTCTTAGATATAAGTTGATCTTATTTTTATTATTTAAGTACAACCAGGAGTACAGGCAGAGAATAGACTGCACTCTTTTTGCCCGTCGACTGTGAAATACCTCTCTCACAAATATAAATTACTAATATTAGCTGCAGGATTCTAGTGCAACAAAATTATCAAGAATCCTGTTACTATGTTTAATGATTAAGGCAACTTTCAAATATTTACCCTGATAACTGCTCTATGGAGCAAATATTTGGCTATTGTGATGATAATGATTAAATCAAACTATAGTTAAAATTTAGCCCTGTTGCTACTTTACGAGATATCCCATATATCTATGAAAAAAATAACTAAAAAAAATAACAAAAAAAAAAACCCTAAAAACCCTAAAATCTCTCTAAATATCTATGTAGTTAGAAAGGTAGATCATTCCATGATTTGTTTGTTTTTGTTGTCATTTGCCAGTGTCGCAACACATTACACAATGTCTATAATTGTCTTTGGACATCAAGTAATAGACAACATTGACAAACTTATAACGTTTTAAATACGAGGCTTTTGGCTACTTTTTATTAGTGTATATATTTTGTCTATAACAGATTTTTTGTATTGTGCGTGTTGTTTGTGCAGAATAATCAATTTTTCTTTCTTCTCTTTCTTTCTATGGTAGTTCACGTTTAGGTAAAAACTAAAACGTCGCAACAAAGTACGAACCCCAACTAATCATTCAACATCATCTGACATGTATATTCAATGCCGTAACAAAAAAGCCGTTAAAACGAACGACACAACTTCACCAGAGACAATTAAAAATAATTGAATCAAACCATTCCTAGTTCACATAACCGCACGAACTCCGAATAGAAACTCCTATTCACAATTTCGGACTTTGAATTCGGCCCATCGGATATAAAGTACGATGTCAGTGGTACACTGGCACACCAAAGTCCATTTAGAAGTTTAACTAAGCCTAAAGTTGTCTCTCAAAGTGTACTATCTTAAGATAGGAGAGTAAATTTTATGTTGTTAGTTGGTATTGGATCGCTCCCAAAATAAACTGTTTTAGTTTCAACTTCGATTATGAAGTGTTATAAATTTGCAGTTTCATGACTTCCTGGTTGATTGTTTGAGTTGTTATGTTGAAGGTCGGGGCCGTAGTAAACAAGGAATTTATAGTAAACGGTTAAATGTTAAAATTATTTAAGTATTTAACTTTATCAAGGTTGTACTTCATTAAAGTGTGTTCTTATAAAATATCCTGCTAGAATTCAATAAGCTTGCTCCCATTCCATGGGACTTAAACATAACTGGTGAAATGTTCACCTCTGCCTATCGCTTCTTGCAAAACAAGTGTGTTAATTTAATATAATTATATTTTAGATTTAAAAAAAAAACAATTCTTTGTTACAAAATGAACGACTTACATAATTTCATACCCGACGAACCCACAAAATATATTATAAAAAATACGTTTATTAACCGCATTCGAGGCATGTTCTGCACAAACAAGTCGCTGTACTAACTTCATAATAACGCCCACGCTCCTCCGTCTGATGGTATCAGACAGGAGTACGTGAAATAAACTAAATTAACAATTTACTTTCAATAGGCCACGCGTGACGATAAAACCAACTGCGTCGATGAGACGTAACGACGGGGACGACGACGCGGCGATTATACCGAGCCTTTATACAGATCATAGATAGTTGAGTCTGTAAAAAAGAATGGTCTGCAAAAGAATTTTAAAGAACTAAAATTTTTTTGCCCTCATTATGGTACAATATGTTACTACATATTTTATGCTTTCATCAACCATGAGATGTTGATCTTTAAATCAAATGATTTAACTTTTTCAAAATAATAAGTTATGTACTCGTCTGTCGGGCTCTTTATGGACGCTACGTTGAGAGCATTTTTCGGAAATAAAAAACCACCCAAATTGGACATCGAAATCACACAAATTCATTATTGGAATATCCGTTACTATCTGTAGCAGGGCTGCTATCACAATTTCCTCGCAGGAGTCACAAGTACACCATCACATCGAAGTCCTAGTCCAGGGTACGCTTCGCCTTCAACTTCCTACAATCGTGGCTGACAGTAGACAGTAGCGCCAGCTACCGGACTACTTGTGAGACAGTATTAACTTACCTGTTATATACACTGGCCTTCAAAACTTAGTACCAAACTTTTAAAATTGCAATTTATCCTAAACTATAGAAGTCAAAGTATTTAAATAAAAAATGTTTTATATAAAGTTACATCAAATTTCTTTGAAATTATAGTTTATTATACATAAGTAACGTTTTTAACTTTAAAAAAGATAATAATCAAAAATAGCTATTTTTTACTTACCGGCAAAAAACTCACACAACATTTGTATGTATGTTTTACGCTTTATTTACATTTTAATAACTGTATTGCCTCCTCGGGCTCTGATTACAGCTTCGAGCCGGTTTGGCATACTGAAGATGAGGTTTCAGAGGCGATGTTGGAGAATATGCTCTCATTCTTCCATCAGGGCCTGCTTTAGGGCCCTGAGGATGATAGGAATTTGACCGCGGCTTCTGACCAGCCTACCCAGATCATTCCAGGCGTGCTCGACCGGGTTGAGATTAGGACTTCTCGATGGCCAAGCCATCAAGTTGATACTAACCTCTTGAATGTACTCTTGTACGACTCGAGCAGTGTGTGGCCAGGCGTTAGCCTCCATCAGTATCGATCCATCACCCATATTCACTAAATAGAGCCCTGCATACTTATTAATGATCTTTTGAGCACATCTTTTCTCAGTTAGGGTGCCATTTTCTATGGCCACTTGCTCTGTGCGACCTTCTGAAGAGATGCCAGACCATACGTGTACAGAGCCTCCACCGTATTGGACTCTTTCTGTGAAGCAGGTTTGTATGTATCGCTCACCAGGTCACCTGTACACTCTTCGCCTTCCAGCGGAAATTAATAGTGAGAATTGAGACTCACCAGTGAACAAAACTCTTGCCCATTCTTCTTTACTCCACTGTATGTGTTCACGGGCATACCGCAGTCTTGCTACTCGATGTCCTCTCTTGAGTTTGGGACCACTTACTGGCCTTTGGGGCTTCAGGTTTGCTTAAGCAAGTCTTCATCTCACTGTAATATAACTAATATAGTCTCTTCGGATCTGAAGAAGCTGTTGCTGGACTTCAACTACATTGAGGTGGCGATTTCATAACACAATGGAGACAAGATAGGGGTCTTCTCGGATACTAGGGAACCTGGATCTGCCATTACAATGTCTCCTCACATGGTTTTCAGTTTTTTCGTACTTTCGCTTCACCTGCCGGACCGTTCTTAATGTTACACCCACCATTCTTGCAGTACGACGCATACTGATGCCTAGTTCTAGAAAATCCAGGATTCCTGCACATTCTTCAGGTGCAAGTTTACGTGCTGTAGATACCTTGGTTTTGAATCAAAATTCATCGATAAAATAAATGTGAAAACAAAAACAGAAACAGAAAAGTCAAAAGTAAAACAGAAATTTGAAAAATACGAGTAGTGTATCTGTTTAAGTTTTATTCAGCCATTCCTTAAAACAAGGTTATCGACTATAGTTTTTAAATAAAAAACTGTTTTTTTTTAATCTTTTTAATTTCGAAAATATATCTTGTGTAAGTACTTTAAAAGTTATTGCAATTTTAAAAGTGTGGTACTAAATTTTGAAGCCCAGTGTAGTTACACTACTATGATGTCATACTCATTTAATCCTCCAGGAACAGTTTCATTGATTGATGGCTAAGAGAAATTGACAACGAACCCTCAGCCGTCACTCAATGGAACTGTAACACATCAGTTTGCACGCTAGAACAACCACAATCAGACACGTTGAGCGTTGGCTCGTGTGGTGACGCGGCTTTCAAGTCCACTTCACGCGAATACAGTTCCTATTCGTAAGCCAGAACTATGAATAGCTGTGAAATTACCCGAGAAACTGGTTTATGGGATTATTGTGTGGTTTGGTTTATCTTTTAGCTAAATGTTTCAATAGAGATGTATGTCGAGCGCAACTTCCACTTGGAAAAAAACTTGTTACCAATTTTCTTGGTCTGAATAGATGTGTCAAATCTGTACCTTCAAAATTTTCCATTATAAGACTGAAAATCTTGGTAGAAAACAAATTTTATTTCTGGCTAGGTCTTATCTCGAAGGGAAACGTTTTTCTAACCAGCAACAGGAGGTAGTGCCAAACTTGAGATCCTAAAATATATATTTGTAACACAATATTTCGTACTCGATAAATACGAGACTATTTGTCTAAATTAGGTACAGTAAGTGAAATACAGAAACTGATATTTATAACTACAAACTTAGCAATTCTAAGAGATTTTTTTGTTAGTTATTTCCAGTCCGATAACTTCACAAAATAAATATTTGTTAAACCATGTTTTCAACATGTTTATTGAAAAAAATCGTTAATCTTTCTAATAATGTTCAGTACTTTCCTTAAGATACACATCACAAAAAATTAAGGGTGTCCCAAAAAATTGGTATTGGGGTGTTATTGTGCGCGCGAAGTAATGTAGTGGTGCAAAGGGCTTGTGGCGTTAATTAGTAATGTGCCGGTTGTTTCAATAGATACCAGTGTTTATTGTTATTTAGTAGTAGTAGTGATAATATAAATTAGAAGGATTATATCGATATTGGTTGTTGCTGCAGCTAGTCGGTAATAGTGTGATTATAAAAGCAAGGACACTTTTTTTCGCTTAAGCTTTTTTTAATAATAATGGGATGGATAATAGAACTTAACCATTTTAAATGAGGAAGATTTTCATTATTTCAATTCCAAAATAAACAAAGTTTTAGATTATCATTCCTATTTGTTCGTGCTCATCGAATTATTTGGTCGCCATTTCGAACAGTAAATATTGTATGACAAACCAAATGAAATTTGTCAAAGTATTCGCAGCTTCCCTCTACAACAACAAAGCGGTTGTCAGTGAGTCGTGCAAATCAATTCGACTCGTCTAAGCCTTCGCTCAAATCGCTCGCGAAAACGTAAACACAGTATAAAGTATTCATTCTGTTGAGCCTCTGTACTTAACGCGACGGAGCCGAAAAACAAATCCCTTTGCACAATAGACAGGACCCCACAATAAAACCTATAAAATTTATATCTAACCTCGATATCAGTAGAGAGAATACGTAATGAACATTAGGAACAAAGGCGTGTGAAAAGAGCCGATACCAAATTGTGTAGGTGAAAATTGATACCATTTGTTCGACACACGAAATGCTACGCAAAAGGCTTAGCAATAAAGTTCAGTTTTAATCTTAGGAATATGCAACAGAATCAAACAATGTTGCCAATAAAATATATTGGACTTAAGTAAACAAGAAAATATGGTCTGTTTTTAGTTTACGGGACGTGCACTATAGAAAAAGCAAGAATCGAAGGTAAGTGAGGTGGCGCTGCTCTAGCTCTGAAATATTAGTGTTCTGAAGGTTTTCTTTGAAATCGCGTGTTGGTGCAGCAAACTCTTTTGTTGCTTCCCGTTTGAACATTTATATCAACTACGGCGTAGCGAGCTACGGCGTAGCGCGCTACGGGCTACGGGCTACGAGAGCAGTACGATACATAGATTTTGTAGTGAACGGTTATTTCCCAATGAATCTTTATATTATGAGAACTTTTTCGCAGGTTTACAAATACTCTATCATTTTTATGGTGTCACTTCTTTGGTCATGAGTGGTGTCGCGATGGTTATCCTAACTCTAACTAATATTATAAATTACTAGTAAAGTATTATGTTGTTTAATTATTGTGAATGTGAGGACTATGTGGGTCATTGCTTGTTTTTTCTCAGTTAATTTTAATCATGATCTGGCAGTTTGAGTAATTTATGCGGCCTACCCAAATGTCATTTCTTTTGGTATTGTTCGTCGAATCGTTGAGCTCCTTAAGTCCTGACTTCCTGAGTTGAGCTGCACGATTACTGACAAATGCGTGTACTGACCGGACAGGTCAACTCAATCTGTGCGGTTCTTTCCTCAAAAGACCATTTCGGATACCAATCTACATGGTCTTCACCATGATCTGACCAAGATTATGTCTGGACTTTAAAAGAGACTGTGACCTCAGAGTTTGTTTTGGCCTTTCTTCACAGAGTAGTCAGATAGGAAACGCCGGACCTCATCTAGTTTAAAAAATATGATTGACGTGTAAAAATGTTTGTACAAACCTACTTACAGAAATAACATCATTTATTAATTAAATACGAAAGTAAGTTTGTTTGTTTGTTACGCTTTCACGTCAAAACGGCAGAACGGATTAATATGAAATTTGGCACCGAGATAGACCATGATCTGGGTAAGGAAATAGGTTACTTTTAATCCTGGATGGTAGACGAAGTCGCGAGCAACAGCTAGTTTATGCTAACTATGTAACGCTTGCATGATAAATCTGTAGGCATACTATGAATATCTTTGTTTAATTTTGTTATGTGAATATTATGTTTCTATGTAAAATGAGGTTGACTGAAACCACCAAAGATTGCTTTGGTTGGATTATAACCACCAACAAATATGAGGGTAATTTTTTATTATTAATTAATTTTTTTTGAACATAGACAATAATATTGGCATGCATAAATATTGTACACCCCATGGGTATGTTACAGTGATACAATAATTTTACCTGTAAGAACACTATTATTACCTGTGACAAACAATAAATGAATTTGAATTTGAATTTGAATTTGAATTTTCCGTAAACATAACATGGTATAGATTCTCAGCACAGAACAAATATTTGTATGATCTACAGATATTTATCCCGTCTATATTTATGTGTGTGCATGTGATTTGTGTGTGTAATGGCGGCCACATTACGAGCAGTACTAGGAGCCCATGAATTTGAAGCGTTTATTTATTTATGACTAACTTTGTACGACATTCCCCAAATCAATTACGATATTGCTTACATACATGTTTACGTATCTGAAGATTGCTTGAATAAAGGTCTATAGGTATATTCTGTGCTTTTGTACAATTCAAGTAAATGAACATATTTATCGAAATATTTCATGTTATTCATAAAGATAAGTTGATATTATTTATTTCCCCTCATTTTCCACTACAATAATTGCATGGACGTGAACATTAAACATTTACATGCATCGCATAATAATAATACTGTGGTATTTGTGGTCTTTTTAAATATTTTTGTTTTAAATAAAGTTTGAAATATTGTGCATTTCACCGGTCATTTTATTTTTCAAATAACTCGAATGTATACATAGTTATTATAATAATGATTTGATTTGGCGCCAAATTTTACGGTTGTTTGATATCACTATTTAATTAAAACGGGGCAAAGTCATTATGCACAAAACCATGACTATCGCATTAACTTCAGTAAGTAATTTTATCCTAAATTTCCTAAACAGATTGAAAAGGAACTCAATTATTCCTTTCAATAAATCAGTACGAGAAACTAATCCCATTTTGATCACTAAGGATTACAAAATGTTCACTATTATGGGAAGGGCGACCTTTTTTAACACGATTTTATTAGCTTTACTTGTATCATTGGATATAAAAGAAGAAGTAATAAAAGTCAATTAAATTATTTTATAATTTTTAGCGCGTGATAAAATTGTTTTTTTTATATATATTTTCCTCGTAGGTCCCGTATGTTCTCTTTGTTTGACTGGTTTCGGTAGAGTCATTGCACCATTCTGTATTGAAGAGGCTACAGGACAGGTGGTGCTTTCTCTGCAACTGGCAATCGCAACAATGTTATGATTATTTCATTTCTTGTATCAGCAATTCAATCAATGAGACCTAGAAACGACGTGATTGGTAAATAAGGCGGAGCCAGAAACTATGCAGCACAAAACATAATCGAAACTTTGAAAGGAATTGCAAGAAATGTTGACATTAATTGACCCCCTAAATTCACCAGATTAGACAGGTCCTGACTTTTTTCTGTTGGGTTAACCAAAAGGGGCGTGTCATGGTCAATTGTAAACACTAAAAACAGAATTTGAAAACAGTATACGAAAATTTGTTAAAAACAGGACGAAAAGCGATCGCAATTTAAATCAGCAAAATGTTGTAGGTTTGGCGGATATTATTTTTTTATAGAAAATTGCCGCCTGTATCAGTTAATTATGGGAAAATATCTGGCCATTTTTGTTTTTAATAAAAATAATCTTAATTTAAAGTTGTACGTTGTTGTTGTGTACTTCCGAATGGGCCACCCTATTAATTCCTTCAAGAAATTATTTATATCGAACGTTATAATAACACCGCAGTAAGATTTTATTAAATGAATACTATAACGCTCTATAAAATGAAATCACCTGAAAATGAACTTTAATCACTGACACAATAATAATATCTTGCAGAGTCAGCAAGCTGAAGTGGCAGTGACGTGGCTGGTCATATTTATCGGAGCTGACGAGTCCTAGAGTGAAGACCGCGAATCTTCAAGCAAAGCGTGGGAAGCCTCACAGCTAGATGGCCCGACGTCGCTAGAAAGGCGACTGGGACTGACTGGATACGAAAGAAGTCTATGTCCAGCAGTGCGCATATATCTCCTAGATCTTTTCACCATGCTACATTGGCAATATTTACCTGTACATTTTGAACAAAAAGCAAATACCTATGTTGAATTGGAAAATTATATCAATATAATTTTTAGTACCATGTGCATTGGATTATCATATTTCGCATTGGATATTATATTTTGCGAACGCTAATCCACCAAACTTATTAATAACAGTAGCACAGTACTGATTATATGCATAATTATCATAATCAGCCTATAACGTTCCCACTGCTGGGACACAGGCCTTCTCTCTGTGAGAGGGAGTGGGCCGTAATCCACCACGCGAGTCCAGTGCTGGTTGGTAGATGTCACATTTCTTCGAATTTTTGGTTCTTGGACATGCCGGTTTCCTCAAGATGTTATCCTTCACCGTTTTGAGAGCAGTGGTGATGAAATTAAATACACAAAGTAAAGTGCCTGCCTGGGTTCGAACTCACGACCGACGATACCACTGGACCACCAATGCTCTCATATGCATAATAAAATACAACATCTATACAGTACGTACATCAGAGAATATGCACACCAGATTTATCGAATGGTTCCGTAGCACTCCCAGATTATGGGAATATTAAATATTTAACGGCCCCCTGCATCAACAACGTTCTACGAGTGGTCGTCGAGAGAATGGATTTGTCAATATTTCCGATCGAGAGTCACTTGTTTGATTTGTTAATCGCCGGAGAGCGGGAAGGGACGGCTCCCCTATTCTATTATTTTGAAAACGGCTCTACGAAAGTAACGCTTGATTCAATAAATTATTAGTAGTAGCCCATTCTTTTCTTAGTCGGCTTTAACGGCCCGCGCAGTAATAATCTCTTAAGTTATTTTTTGTTTCAAGATCAAAGGAATAAAACTGTCCCGCGGATAAGTATGTGGATCGCCACTCCCATTTATGGATTTGGGGTGGAAGTGCTGATAGAGATAAGTCTCTATCGATTTATTCATATAAAGTCAATGACTGAGAAGCACCCGGTACAGAATAACGACCTTGGAATACAGACTACCCTTCTTGTGATTGTAGGACCATGGAACCATCACCATCACCATTTCTCGTATTTAGTAGCTAGACCGAGCTATCACCAATCAGCCAATTGTATGGATCACACATGATTAGGTATGGATCGCAAACAAATCATTTTATTAGACTTTTTATGAAACGTTTCAACTAGGTGAACCTTTAAATAAAGGTTAGCAGCTGACTTTACTATACCTAGTACCAATATATTCAATAATTCTATTTAACCGAGTAATATTTCGAACAAACGATAATATAATATTCATAGGTAGCGATCCATTACTATTTAGAATATGAATTGTGATGCACTTTTCCTAGCGGATGAGAATCCCCCGAGGCGTTGGTGGAGCTGCGCTGCACCGCGAGATACGTATCAATACATAGTATCTCTTGGCCACATCATATGATTATGTTATCGGCTCGCTAGACGCGTTGTTCTGGCTATTTTGTTGACTGTATAATATAATATTTTATATGATTACAAGCCGTGCCACATGATAACAGGGAAGGACAAATGGAGCAAAATTGTTACCCAGTGGTACCCAAGAAACAGCCAAAGAAAGAGAGGAAGACCACAGAAAAGGTAGGAAATTGACATCAGACAGGTCTCTGGATGAATGTAAAAGGTTGGAGGAGGCCTTTTCCGACTGGCAAACGGACGTACAATTCATAAACATGTTTGGCTGACTAAAAAGCTAATCATAAATAAATAAATAACGAGCCGTGTGCCCTAATGGGATATCCCATTGGCAAAAAGGAGGAACCATACAAACTTGCATCCCCTATTTAAACTCTTTAAAGTGAATGTCCACTGGTCAGTGCCGGCCGCAACGCACGTACGGCACGCAACGTATTGAACGGTTACGCCAATGATATGCGTCCACTGTAGGTATCCGTATATTATACCTTCTTTGCGAATTTAAATAGTGTCGATGTTTCAGATTGTACAATTCTTCATGTCTTTTTACCAATAGCATTAAAAGTGAGTCATCCATTTTAAAATGTTTTTGGCGGTTCTCACCTCAATTATAAACAAAACGTGCAGCATTGAGCGATGCACGCGGTGAACTAATATGACGTAACCGGCACGCAACGCATTTTTCGCGCACGGTTCGGGCGGTACCGATAGTGGACGCAGTGGAACCTATATGAATACATACAAAATAAATCAAAATCCGTTGCGTGCCGTGCGTGCGTTGCGGCCGGTGCGGACCAGTGGACGTTCACCTTTAGGGGATAAATATTCAAAAACCCTTTCTCAGTGCCAACCTTCGTTATTGAGGAACTCTTGTGCAAAATGTCATGCTTCTAGTCTCAGCAGGCATAGTCTGTCAGTGAATGAATAAATTAATGAATTTAAGATTTTTATGAAGTAGATCGGCAAAAAAAATAATTTTCTTCATCTGTTTGTGACTGTCCACGGATGGGTAAAAACCTCTCGAATTATACGCCACTGATCTAGATCCTCCGTCCCTCTCCTGCATGCGTTATTTGCTAAATTGCGAAGATTACAGCTCCGCTTACCTTGATCACGCCCTACTAATAATGGTTTACATTCTCCACAGAAGTCATTTCCATTTATTTATTTACTAAGAAAGATACACTGACTGAGAAGGATAGTAACAATAGCTAATCACGAATCTTCAATACTGGTAAATACATCACTCAAGGGCATGCACAACATTCTTATCAAAAGAACAACATTCAACAATTTTATTTACATAATTATGTAATTAAAGCATTATAGTTTAATCAAAACGTTTCAAATTCAATTAATAAATTATATTATTCCAATAACAATCAAACTGATAAATTCTAGAGATTTGAAACTAATAGCGAAGGTCAAAACAAATAGTTTGATAGATACCCCAATCAATCAATTAACTTAGTTTATTGCAGTTTGTCTGCCAAATTATTGTTTATAGATCGACGTGAAAAGTTCTCTCAATATTAACCTGGCTTGTACGAGGCACCTTGCTGCGGCGACCTTGAGTTGGCGAGAATCTAAATAGGTGTTAGTTACTCATTGCCTAGTAGGTATGCCAATCATAGTAATTGCGGGTCTTATGCTTTCAGGAACACTTGGAACAGTAATTAGATTTGAGAGGAGAGAACGCATTTTAGATGCTATTTTGTGTGGTAGTGGCACTTGATTTCGACTAACAATTTAGAGTTGGAACTACTCTAAAACTACCAAAAATCTAAAGATAGAGCACGCAATGTCTGTCAGAGACCTAATCTGAAAAAAGGTTTATAAAGCATGAAATAGATAATGCGAAAATCTTTATTTTAAACTGCAGGTCAAACAGGATTACCAATATTTTTTAATTCTATGTACTACAATAGCTATAAAAGCAAATTCCATGTATGCATCAGTAGCTCACTTCACATAATAGTTGAGCTACAGTGCCCCGCGACTGCTCCGCAAGTGCCCCACAAGTGCCCCGCGAGTGCCCCGCGAGTGCCCCAAGCGCGAAGCACAACTTCTAACTGAAGGTCTTGGTGGCTGACTTTCGTTCGAGCTCAAAACTAGCACCTCGACTGCACCGGGTGAATATTCAAAAAGTAAAACGAAGAGTCAGTTGTTCAGAGTTCGGCCGGAACGATGTTTAGAATTTTTGAAAGGACCTAACAACCTACCGGATACAAAAAATGTTTGACAAAGTAATTTTCTTTGGTTTCTTGGTCCTAATATCCTAGAATACTCTATCTTTTCTGTTTAGATCACAAGTAACGAAGTACGTAAATAAAAGAATACATGGTAATAAGTTCCATAAACGGCGGGAGGAGAAATAATGTATGAAAATCAGCAAAAACGCTTTGAGCCTGCTTCGTTTGATGTTTGAGTGTACTGGGACGTGGAAAAAAAGCAAATTTTTCATCTACCCTCAAGTTGAAAATAGAATCTACATAGGTGTTTATATCTAAAAAGAAATGAACAGCCGTGCACGCGTTCATCATAAATTATTGCAAAGGAGTCATTAGAGGCCGATAAAAGTAAGATAACTAATAACTGAACGAGCAGCACTTAAGTCTTGAGGGTGAGGGAACAACCATTGAAGCTCACTGACAGAGAAAGGTTTCTTTCTGATGTGATTTTTTTTGTGTGCCGAATTGCAGCAGGGTGTGTAAGGGGGTGTGGGCGCGCGCAGGGAGGGGCATGGCCGGGCTCAGGCGTGCGCACCCGGCAGTGTCTAGCCGGTCGGCGGAGCGCACGCACGTCCGCGCTGTGCCTCATTTAGCTCGGTCCCACGTTGGGCGCCATCAATCTATACCGCGATGTCGGCGTGTTATCGCCGCATGTCAAATTAAACCTTATCACGTGTGCGACTGTGACACCTGTGCCGTGTGACGGATCTACTGTTATAAAAAGTTCAAGTGATTTGTGTCTACATAACAAAGATTTAAGAGAAAAGTTCAAACGATTTTTTTTAAAGACCGTTAATTGATTAAAACAAACAAAATAGTGAAGACAAAAATAACAGTGTTCAAGTTATAAAAGTAAGTAACAATACAAGTGAAGTGGCACGTGATATTTTTCCTCTCGATCGGAACTTCTCAGAATAGGTAAGTACTTTCTCAGTAAGTAAGTTTACGATACATTGCCGATGATTGATAGAGAAAACTTACTGGGCCAGTGGACCGAACAAATGTGTTATCAATAAACAAACTTCTGGCTATTTCTGAAAAGGGATCGCGCGGCGGCTGAAAGGAAATAAATACAAACATGTCGTCAGTAACAGATGTTTTATGCGATCAACGTTTAATGAACCGTTGCGCAACTGGCATCAGTCTCAGTTAAATAAATAGGTCAAGTCTTATGTCCAAATTCTCCCTCTTGTATTTGGAGAGACTCGGCGAGATCTTCAAATTGTTTTTAGAGCATTGTGTTCAATTGAAAAGGAGCCAGGCACTGAGGAAATTATGTGAACAGAAAACTTGGGAACAAATTATAAGTAGAGTCGAGTGTCCCCCGAGCGCAGCCAGCATTATTTGCTTCCGAACTTAACAAACTTTTTTTTTCATATTCCCCAAGGAATTAATTAAGTAAGGATCACTTTGCGAACAAAGAGATTCGTATTTCTTCGGTTCATTATCTCCATTTTGGAAAATAGCTTGTAATTTAATATTCTTTTTTGTGACAATACTTAAGGGACCTTCGTTAAAATGACATTTCTTTTAAAAAGATTTTCAGATTACGAAGTACTGGCTCTTTTTTTTCAATTTGCTTGGAATCAGGTCCCGAAGCTCTTCAAAGCACACTTGTTTCTAATTATACCTAAGTCAATTTTACACAATTATTATCTGTTCCCCTTTCGGAATACTGCACAATTAGCGTCAATTCATCAAAATCTCTTGAAATATACCTGTCATGACTATTATTAAAGAAACAAAAAGCAATTTTCGGCGTTACGCGAAGCAATCTGTCACCGCGCGCGAAGAGGAATAAGTCAACAAAACAAAAAGTTGTCACTCCGGGATCCGGAGCACCGATACAATATTCTGTATTAATATTAAATACCGTTTGTACGCGGGATCAAGACTTCGAGAGCGCTTTGTTTATACACGCACCATGATTGGTGGATGGGTCATTTCAGTTCGCATTATTGCGAGGAAAAATATCATATGAAAGGGTACGAAAAACATTGGCATACTCATTCGGGAGATCCTCGATGAGATTGACGAAGCAGATAAGGGTTTGTTATGCGTTTGTGGGTTTATTATGCTCGTTTAATATGTCAAATAAGGGCGCTTTGAATGATTGAAGAGTATTGTTTTCGAATACGATACATATGGTGGTAGTATCGACATAGAAAGTCTTAATTCGGATATTGTAAGCACTTGGTGTATCTGGATGGTATTATTATGTAGAGCTTACGTCATGATGCTCATTCGCCGCCGATAACGGTTCATTACTGAGGAGTATCAGCCCCACACTGTTTGCTAACAGGGAGCGGTTCACGAGGGATTTGCCAAAGCGGATTGCGAGTTAAAATAATACTGCACTTTGCGTTAACGTTAACGCAGTAACATTGTTAAGATATTATGATCTTATGCGAGACTTACCTCATTCGAAGTGCAACACTGACATCTATTAGTGCACTTATTTGCTCCTGTCAATTGAAGTCAAAGAAGTACTTGTGGGTTTACCGACGATAACACAAATTTAGTAGTAAGATGTTTATCGGGACTGAATATATTATAATTTCTTCTAATTGGTAGGACATTTCTAATTGTTAGTTAGTAATAAGATTGACTATCTCGAACGTTCTGGTTGTCAGGCTGAGCAGCGGCGCGGGATAACCGCAGCGGGATATACATTCAATGATGGAGTTGATCGTGTAGGTACGCTTTAATGAGTATAACTAGATGCCTGAAAAATAATTTAAAATAAAACATTATCCAACGCAGAACACAAAGAAAGTTCAAATACTACTACATATCCTCTAGACGTACACACTCAATCGTTCTTACATTCCCAACGGAAAGCGACGAGAATACGTCATAAGAAGACACACACACATCAATCCTTCTTGAATAATGTCAACCAAATACCGCTTACAGCACTGACACAAAATAAATCGTTTCTCGAGAGTCGGGAGCGAATGTGATCAACAAAAACACGATCGCGACAACGCCGGTAACAATTAACAATCGAATCTTTTATCTTATCTTAAAGGGAAACAAAAAACCCTCGATCCAGTTGTTGGGATATAACGAAACTCATACATCAATATTCGAGCGGCGCTCAAAGACAAAGGATCAATAAATAAAGAGAAACATGTTCGCTGCTCGAAGCTGATTTCTATGGATTCTCGGGAAAGTGAGTACAACAAAGGCTGCCTTAATTCTATCTTTCATATCAGCTAGAAACTGAAGAATATATTGAAATAAAGAAAAGGATAAAACCGAACTCCTTTTAAGTGGCGAATAGAACCACGGCCGCACAGTGAATCGGGATCCAAAACTTTGCGCCGAGAATTTTGACAACTAATTTCAAGAAGAACCCTTATAAAGATGAGTCTGCTTTGTAACCATCTTCGTTCTCCCTCATTTCATTTTGTGCCCAATGAAAACTCGAAGAGTATGTGCACATTTATGGTCCGGTAAGCTATACCGAAGCCGATCGCGGTCCACGTCGGGACCTCCACTTATAAACAAGCGTATCTGAGGCAGCTCCGAAAGGACCCTTTTCAATACGAGTAGGCTTTCTGTAACTGCGAGAGATTATTTGACGTTTTATATAAATGAGCCAATGCCCAAGATAAAGTATCTATTGTGAAATCTAACCGGGATCGGAGCGGAGCTGATTTGGAAAAAAGTAATTTGTCTCAGCTCAGGTTTTACAATTCGCTACGTGGAGGTCAATATCTGGAGAGAGAATAGAATTTAAACAATAGCCGCGCCGAATATTTTGATGCAAAACTGGTTTTATTTGTTGAGCTCGATGCGATTCTATGCGAACCGTTGTGCTGGTAAATATTTATTTCAGTATACAAGATAAAATAATAAAGCTAAAACGTGGAATGGTGCGTTACTACGTTTATTTTGTACTGAACGAGGAGACATGTTTGTTTATTTTAAACAAGAATTTAATCACATTTGTGACAAAAAACGTAGGGTAAAGTAATAAATAATGTGAAACAGTGAGCAAAGTTAGTATGAAATAAATATGAACCGCTATGGAGCCGAGGAATGTGCAGAAAATGAGGAGGCAATAGAGCGACAATATATTGAGAGACAACGAACTACGGATCGCGAGCGCGTCATTAGGTATAGAGGGAAGGGATCACGGGATTGGTATCATTGTTCTTTTTTGTATTTTGAGAGATAATTTTATTTTAGTTATATTTTTAATATTATTTACAATAAAATGTAAAGAAGTGTGAAATGAAAAATAAATAATATAAAAAATAATAAAATTGTGACAAGGTACTACAGCTTTTTTAAAGTTTTCATTAAATAATATTCTTGGCACACTACTGTAGGAGAGGTACATCAATCAAGCAATAACTTTTAGATAAAATAAATAATTATTACGGAATCGTTTTACATTTTTATATTTAATATTCATCACATCGCTTGTTCGCGAAACTGACTCTTCATTATTTTTTCTTTGCCTTTTCAATTCGTATTGGCGTTTATCTTATAATTTTATGCCATTATCTTATAATTACTACAAAAGGTTGCATGCCACAAACTATGCATGTCATTATCTTTAGATCAGCTACGCCCATACTGGATAAAATAGGGCTAACGTAGTGTCCAGTTGTATCTATATAAGATAAAAGCCACATACATCTGCCTATACCTATTAGGAACAACTAAATAATGCCAGAAACAACTTTTAAAATGTGAGGTCCATCTCTGGAAAGAGAAAGCTTAAGTCAGGACCAACGTCTCATGATATTATGACCACGCGACGAGTGTGAGTCAAGTTAAAAAAAAAGTCCAATAAATAATAAACATTAATGTGTGCCAATGTGCACTTGCAGAATCTAAATGACTATGCAGGTCATAATCTTTACAGTACAGATATATTTTACCAACAAAGTCGAACTTTCAAAGAAATACTCTCTCCTCGAAGGCATAGAATCAAATAAAGTGAATGGTTTCAGTGCGATTGGTACCTTATGTAGTAAGACGCAAGTCTACTGTAATTTATCGCACACAGTTCTTATCCTAGGCCACAACGAGTATTTTCAGGAACATTTACCTAAATCTGAATTATCCAGGCGACAGCTTATCGAAGTGATTCTTGTTACCATTTTACTGATAAAATAAAACTAAATCACTGAAAAGTATGTTGCTGTTCAGTCAATACACAATGAATGCTTCGAACACATTGATATTGTTTGGTTTACTCATAAGTAAACACGTCGTGACAGATGAGACTAGGTGCCAGATGATGATATGATAATGATATTATTATGTAGGTATAGAATATTCCTGGTTTGAAATATGGATCATCAAAATCTTACGTTTTAGGTCTTAATCATAAAAATCTACATAAAATTAAACTAAATGGAATTTAATTTAGTAGTCTGCTGGCTGTGAGGGGCGTGTCTCGCTGGCACAGCCTGGCTCAGTGGCTCGGTGGCTCGGTGTCCATGACGGCTTAGATTCAGGCGAGCAGTAGTCACGCCGCCCGCACTGGCCACCGCAATTTATTGGATCGCTTGAGAACTGACCGGCTATGAAATATGGCGGCCGTGTGCGCACTGATTTATCACCACCGACACTGTGAAAAATGACACGCTCCCATTGAAAACGTTGAAACTATCGCGACCAGCCCCGACCTCTCTTGAGACGCTTTTAATTATCTCCGCAGCGAATTTTATAAGAACATCTTTCTTTCTGTTTAGCGATTCTTTTTTGTTCGCTAGTAGTGCTTTTGTCGTTTCTTTTAGAAATGAAACGGAGTTGTTATCTTAGTTTGTTTTGTAATTAGTTAAACTTAACCTGAAAAATAATATCAAGAGACTTGAGTTTCTTGTGGCATTATCTTCTTGGAGGGTGTTAGTGAAATCTTCTGTTGTTTAGTACGACGTGTACAACTATTTTGAGATATTTTAAATAGACTTAACAAATGTTTCTATTCTATTCTTACTCGTACTTAATCTTACATTCCAAGCATATCTAACCATATTGCAACAAAACCATAGCAACATTCATAAGTTCAACTTTTAAATGCCTTCTCCTCCACAATGAATGAACCAGCCGCTTGTCAGCTGGGTATAGATCTATTCGACAGGGAGGCATACTGCAGTGTGGTCACGTGGCCCTGTCGATATTCTATCGAGCGGCCCTCGGGTAATTTATTGAGCCGAGCATGCCTTTATGAGTTATGGCCGCCGACGGGCTCGCCCTCGCGCCCTCCAGTAATGTTTATAGAGAGGAAAAAAATTAAAAAGTCTCAATTGAGCGGTCAAATAGCCACCCTTATTGAATAGCTTTACGAACCTCCAGCCAAAAGAGGTCAAGCAAGTAGACCAGCAGATATTAATAAGTAGTTTTATAAGTAACTTCGACATATTATTAGTATCGTTTCATTTGCTAATTACGCCATCAACACTCAATTGTTGTTTTGGGCTCAAGATTTTGTCAAATGATATTGTGGTTTAGCACCTAATTGGATAAGATCTTTATAATCCTTATAACAACAAAATAATCGTCTTAATGCTCTGTAGTAAACAATTAAGCTGCAAGACATGATTAAAAGATTTGAAGAGAGTTTACGCTATGGAAATGAAAATACGTTTACCACTCTTATAACTACTCACTCTTATAATACAAAGGAAAGTCATTCCTGAAACTTAATGTTTGAAATGAGGTACTTACCTATAATTAATTTTCGTTGTGAGAATGGCTAATCTAATTTCAAATCCTCGTTTCCAATTAATGTTATTTTCACTTAAAAAAATATGACCTTTATACTTATGCAAATTAAGTTGATTCAAGAATGGCTGGTACAATAAAAAAAGTCATAAAAATGTTTGCATACTGAAGTTTACATGTATAAAATTATTTTCCAAAACACAAATAATCGTTTACTGTTTGGAAACTAAATTGCGAACGCAGTATATAACACGCCATCTCGCATAGAATGCCAAGTACTTATCTACGCTATTTATATTTACAGAATGATCAGCAAAACTAACCAACTAGTTCATCAGACTCTTAACGTTAATGATTACATTGTTCTGCAATACCGTTATCCACAATATAACTAACGAAACTGTTAAACATCAAAGAGCAGCGAGTTGACCTCTAGACATTAATTAGGGACCCATCAGCCCGCTGCGGCCCGCTGCGGCCTCAACCCGGCCCACTCTCAGCCCTGTCCATCCCGAATCTACTTAGTGGCCAGCCCAGTTATAATATCGAAAATCAGTTAGCAAGAAAGTTTTGCTATTTAAACCTGTTTACACATCAGAAGAGAGATGCGAATTTATCTTACTTATTTCGCGGTGTGAGGCTGTAATTGCAAATGAAGTAATATAATTATCATATTGTTGGTACTGTCAGTAATGTGATGTTTTAATGTAAATTAGTCCATTAGGACTCGTGTTTCTGTGAATCGGTAAATAACAGACGTCTGTGTGAACCCACATAATTTATCGTAGGCAGTTTCTATAGGTAAATTTCGTAATTAATATTGTCTCATATAAAACATTTACAATCAGTCTCGCTGTTGTTATTTGTCTGCTAACTGCAACACAGAGTTGCCATTTTCCTATTTTCCGGCAATCTTGACCAACTATTTCCGTCTTTATTTTTTATCTTTGGTCTGTGGTATTGGTAAACCATAGCCTATGTACCAACACAATATAAATGAAATCTTTTACGATTCGAGTTTGATAAGGACCAGTGAAGCATTCATGTTATTCCTGAAATCGTCGTGAAAAATCGGTATGGAGTGTTTGCGTAATCGTAACAGAATCGAATGGGACCGCACAAATCAAGTCGTTGAATCGATCAACGAAGCGTTTGCTTTGCTCTTCGGATTTAAATTCAACACTCTACGTATAGACGGACATAAAATTGCGTTCAGCTATGAATACCTAAACGTATTGATTTTACTTCGCTTTACTTGTTGTAATTTTTTGTTAATTTACCTTGTTGAACTCAAGGTATTACAGAAACAGTCGATATTTGAGTAACTGTCCAATTTATAATTGAAGATTCAGGCCTTTCATCACGCTAGGTTAACCGTTTTGGAAAACAAAATATTACAATATTTACATTACAATACATAAATTCCGCTTCATATAAAAAAATTTAGATAAAAAGCCAGTTCTTTTGTATACCTACGTTAAAATAATTTTGTGCATTTCAATTTAGGTACCTTTAAGATACAAATTCTCTCAAGTAGAGCAATATTTCAAGCCATTCATCCACCTCATCATCACCACATCATCTCACATCATCAACATCTTCATTATACCTTTAAATTGCAACTATGTACTCAACTTTACAACAACTACATTATGTTAACCCTTATACCGCGATCTGAGTAATTTCCAAAACAAGATACAGCTCTGAAATACTTCTAGAGAAACATTAATTAAATAAATTCATACATAATAGTAAGTTGGCGCAAGTAGTGGGTGGTGCCGTGGTGCGGCGCGCTCGTAAGCCCGTGTTATCGTTAGTTCCACTTCGATCCAGTCGTTTGTAACCTTTGATTTTCTTTTATACTGCATTAGTGGGATAAAAGCTATGTTTCAATGGCATGTATTGCTATAAGCTAGCGTTCGGCCGATATAAGTTGGTTTATGTTCAGGTTTTTACAGGTGAGAGTAATTCTTTATTCTATTTATTTTGCGGTGTGATTTTATATTTGATATCTTTAGAATAAATTGTACTGATATTGAACAGAACATTAGATTGAAAAGCTCCGTTTAATATGCATTTGATGTGTAAACAAGAGATCAAAGATAACACTTTGCTCTATAAATGTTAGTGTCATGTATGAGGAAAATAAATTAAAACTCAACGCTAAAACTGTTTGTTATTTCACAATAGTTCCATGAACAAACTTATCTACGTGTCTTACAAATCAAACACAGAACACCACTCAGTGACCAAGAAACAGTTCCAAAAGGTGGCAACATAAGACTATGTTGCCACCTTTTAGAACTGTTTCCTACTATGATATCCAACCCGACACGGAACAATAGCTCGAAATAAAACGGAAGCGCCAACCGACAGGTAGCCCCCAAATTCCATAAATTCTTACTCGCAAAATTGGATTTAAAAGTGCTGAAAAGTTGAAATTCGACGGCTAGCAGGCAACGGGCAGGAAGCTGTGGGCAGTGGGAAGTGGGCACGGGGCCGTTTATTGGAAATTTGTTAGCACTTCAATCACGAAGTGCCTGGTGCCTTATTTGATGTTCGGGTGACCGTCATGAAGTCGCTTGAGTAGGTTGTGGTACAAATTATGTTTCTCATTTCATATCTTGTTCTTGATTGGAAAGGCTACAGTGTGCTAGAATATTTATATTATTCTAAGGGTTTAGGCTAGTTAGACTATAAAGTAATCAAAAGTATGGTCTTAATAATTAGAGTAAACTTTATCTATTTCTCATTCAAAATATTTTAATACTTCGCTTATCCCCCTCTGAGCTTGGCTTGGCGTTTAACACAAGCCTAATTTTTTTATTTCACTCTCATAATATTATTTAAACTATCTTAACATTATTTTAAGCCATTATTGGAAAGTGCCTACTCTGAAAATTTGGATTTAATTAATTTTAAATCAGCAGGCGTAAATTCATTAACGTTGGAAGTTCCATCAGAGCTGTTAAAAATAATTTATCGGCAATAAAAGGCATAAGTGTGAAATAAAAATATATGTGACAATGTAAACGAGTAGGTACTTACTACACGGAGAAAAGCACTTTGCACAAAAAAGAATTATCGTGTTTTATAGAAAAACTGTGTGCCTCGATAAACTCTTATCGCAATGTTATGTAAGTTGCTCTCTACCTATCTCTTTAAAGAAATCGGTATTTCTGTCTGTACTATTAGTAATGTATTTATTTTTACAAAAAAAGTCTTCAAAATAAGCCAAACTCGATTTACAACATTACGTCACAGGACTCAAATAAAACCAAACTTCGGAACAAAAATTAAATAAATATACGCAATGCGACGGGTAAGTTATTTATGAAAACTTAAACAAAACGAACATAAACAAGATCCAAAGAGTTTAGAAGGCGCAGAAGATCGCGCCAAACGAGCTCGCAAGCTCTCGAGTTAATAAAAAGATTCTAATATTAACATTATGATTACCAACTCTTTGAATTGAGGTAAAGCTTAGGATACACGTGCAAAGAACGCAACGATATCTTTTAAACAGAAATTATAACAACCTTCCACAGATGACATTATTTTCAAAAATTGCCAAAAAATAATCAGTTCAAAAAGGCAATATTCCATTAAAATCTCTATACATTTAGCAGCAATTAGGGAGCCCCGGTGTGATGGAAACCATATTTATAAATTTAAGCATGGCCATATCAGGTGAACCATTAAAATAAATAGAAAACTGCTCTAGCAAAACATTACGTTACCCAAAGCGCGAACCCAAGTCTGCTAAAAATCGATGAGGCTTACTAAAATAGTAACAACATAGAGGTGGAAATTGGTAACCACACCTAACGTTGTACCTTTATGTCCAAGTATAATATAGGGTGTGACCAGAAGTAGGCTTACCATAAAAAATTGAAAGAAAATTCGGAAACGATCATTCATCATCATATTTATAAGCCGGAAGACATCCATTATTGAGCGTTAGCTTTTGCTATAGAATGTCGAGACTAATGAGGAAAAACGGTTTTTATGGCGTGTGTGCCAAATATTAAAGTATTGTACTCGTAGTTGGCACGGTACGTGTGACCGCTGCCATCTATAAAAACTAAATGGCGATTAATGCGATATTTAAACTGTTCTTCGAATTATTTAAGTTGGAATTAAGACAATAAAAACTCATAGCTAGTTTTGATTTCTCTGCGAGTCTAAAAGCATAACCTGCATGGCCTAACCAAGATTATGTCTGGACTTTAAAAGAGACTGACCTCTGAGTTCATTTCGGTCTTTTTTCTCTGAGTAGTCAGTTATGAAACACCGTCACACTCATCTAGTTTCAAAAACCTAACTTAATTTAGACGTGCATTTTTTTTAACCAATTTACAGAAATAAATATCATTCATAATTTTATTGATTTATAAATTAATACGGTTTCATTTTATTTTCCATCAAAAGTTTGTTTTTAAATGAATGTACACAGATTCAAAGTAGTGTATTTTCAGTAAAACGTTAAAAATCCACGCTAGTGCCGTTCGGTTATTCTTTGTGTTGTACTATTTTAAATGTTGTGACAACGACAAGTATGTATATCCGTTCAATCAGCGCGTGTGTACCCAGCTTAAAATAGTCGATAGGCGGGCTTATAACTACGAAACTCGTTACAAAAACGTTTTCAACTCTACGATAACCAACTCACTCCTTAACCGATTATAAACTTGTGTTTTCTTGCGAAACTCATATATACGGTAGTAAATTGTATGATAATTCTGTTTATAAAGCACTGAAAAAATATTCCCCTGAGTCAACAGTTACGGGTGAATTAGGCAATGGCAGCCGTTGGCGCACTCTCGCTTATATTTCTTTGTTATTATATTTTTATACACAAGTGCGTGCGGTTTATTGTGTAATATGCTACAATTTCAGAAGTATTTGACGCTCATCTGTCAAATAGTGTTCGAACTGTGTCGTAATGTTTCCGATGTTACATAATAGTTCGTATCTATATTTATACTAAGGATTACATCATTTCATAGCGATTATATATATCGCAGAAACAACAAGAAACAAGAAAATGTGGGTGTGCTATAGGTACACCTCTGCCTAACCCTTCGGGGAATACAGGCGTGATGTTATGTGTATGTGTGCAGAGTTTTTATATTTTCTTAGTTATTTTATTTTATTTTAACCAATTGTCCTTCTTGGTATGTTCACCTTTTAAGCTTGCGATGAAAAACAATTCTTGTGTGTTTATTTTTTTTATGGTACAGCATAATAAAGACCAAAATGGTATTCTAACGTGTTCGCACTCTGAGTGTGCACGAGCCTTCACAGGCAAGATAAACATTAGCCACATAAGAGCACAGGCTCGTTACCCATCACAGGCAACTGAAGGAACACGGGTGGGTTTTAGTCAGTAAGAGTCTCACACGCCCTTTCGCTCCGCCCAGAGCGGGAGAGGTCATTTGAAGATTTCCCAAAAAAAAAAAAAGGCTCGTTACCCATAGACGTCGAAAATAGAAAAAGTAACCATAGCCGACATCAGCATGGGAATAATAATGAAAACAATTTCATATAATGTTTGTCATTATACTCACATTAGATTCGTTCATAAAACAGTTGGTAAGTGTTGTGTGCTATTGCAGTTAAGTAGGCATGTTGCGGTTTGGCAGTGAGGCGCGCTTTAATCCTAACCCAACGAGAACATTCACGTTTGTGTGGACAGACAGCTAAATAGATTATAATTGCACACTTTGAAAGTGATTCGATAGTGATCTTAAAAGTGATTCATTTAAATAAAAACCTGTCAATTACAATGCTGTCATTATAAATCATGATAAAGTAGCGTTTTCTTTAAATAATGGTGCTGATGCTGAAATGATTAATAAAACATTTGAAATATTTTAAACAACTGTTACAAAGTTTTGACGCAAACTGTACCTACCAGAGATTATCAAACTCAAACTCGTAGCATTTATTTCAATTAAACCATTTACAGACAATTTTGAATTGTCAAAGGGTCGGTCAGTTAGTCAGAAAGTTGAAGCTAGTTGCCCATTCCGAAACGTAGATCTCTATGGACAAGATATAAGAAATCGATTGGTACGTAGTTAGCTACTGATAATTTGGGAGTATATTCGAATTTAAAAATCGTAATCGTAACTTCCGATGATTAGTGTTTAGAAAATGACCTTCTGTTGGTACAACACTTTAGCAAGTTAATTAAATTCATGACTGCAACTTTTACACTCCTCCCAAGTATTTTTTCTCCAAATAATTACAGAAACATTTTAAGAAGCTCCTATTAGATAAACAAAGGAGCATCATTTTATAACAAAACCCCCGAAGCTGACTTTAACACAGGGCTCAGGAGGCCTTTGAACACTCGCCTCGGCGCGACACGTGACGGACAAGGCATTTGATTAGGAGCCAGCTCCTGTCTCTCCTGGTGCCTTGGTAGCTACAACACAGCGCCTCTTGATTTGATGGTTATTTCCTATGAGTAAGATTTAATAGGGCTTTGTTAATTGTTAAAAAATATGGCGTGTAGACCGATTCTAGAAAAACGGTAATAATTTTTACAACTGTTTTTTAAACATTAGGAATTTATAATCAGTTGAAACAAATTAAGGGCAGTCATTTTATTTTTCGGCGGTTGGTAAATTAGTCTGGCAGTAATTCATGAACATTAATAAAAAAATACTGGTCGGTTATTTCAACCTACAATGTCAGTACAAAAAATACTCAAGTTGTGTAAAAATGAATTTATAGTAAATGCTGGAATGGGCAGCTAGGTAAATAGTTCGGCAGTTCATAGGTTACGTTAAAACTGTGACCAAAAGAGCGCGAGCCGTGCGAGCGAAGCGAGCGATGACTGGCAGCGGCCGGCGAGCGCTACTTCCAAGTTAGATTTTTTACCGACTAATTCAGATTTGTTAACTGCCCGTTAAGCCATTTTACTGCTTAATATTTATTTAAATACCCTTTTAAATATTAGCTATGACTAATTTTTATTTAGTTTGCTGCTCAGTTTTTACTGCCAAACTTGTTAATAAAAATGCATTTTGTTTTTTTTTTTTTTACGAAAACTACAATAATCAACTGCCGCTATATATCAGTGCCAAAAGATTTTAATAAAAACTAAGCTCCTATCTCTTCTTGAGCCCTGGTAACTAAAGTGTAAAAAAGGCTGCTTCACTGTTATTTTAATGAGTAAGGATAACTTTGGGCTATTCTGTAAAATAAACTCTACATTACAATGTCACAACAGTTTCCACAAACAAATTCGACGATTCAAATAAAAAATGTCTCAAAAGCTTACATGCTTTGAGTTGAGCTCAAAAATTAAAATTCAGATAAGCTGGCCATATAGCCCGGCTAAAAGACAACAGATGGACAACCATCATAACCACATGGAAAGGCCTTCAAGGAACAAGACGCTCGGGACGACATAAAATAAGATAGCGGGACCACATTAATCGCAAATAGCAAAAAATAGAGACAAATGAAAATCTTTGGAGGAGGCCTTCACGTAATGGAGGTCAATGCGCGAAACAACTCTCATTTTATTTATTATTTATATATCTCTAGAATTCATTTAAACATAGGTATTAAAAAAAACGTATGTCTTTAAATGTTTTGTAAAACTTAATTTGCTTGGAATAAAAGGCTTTTCTATTTTTTTATTCCGTGTTTAAAATAATGATTAAATGTGAAAAGTTATATTGGGATATTTACTTTCCTATAGATTTTCATCTATTCCTCTGTATATTGAGTACGGTTATGAAATGTTAAATTATTGTATTTCCTCTTCTCAGAGTGGATTTCCTCTGACTTTTCGTAGACGGGATTCGTACAGGAGAATCGAGTTATTGCCGTTTTTAGATACTTACAGTTTTGAGCAAGAATATATCCTCATGATTGTATTTCCGTAGGGTGACAATGAAACGGCAAAGAAGATTTTAAATTTAAAAAAGGGTGCTGTCGGGGTCCCCTTTAGGAACAAAGATTCGCACGCACACGCACACACTCGTTTACTCGTTTAATAGAAAGAGACAAAGAGAGCAAGTAAGAGAGAAAGTCGCATGGAGGGGGCATAACGCTTTTTCCGCACGTGATGATTTCTACCCGTCAAGTCCAAATGCAAACCACGATAAGGAACTTCGTTCCAAAAAAATAAACAGTATTTTTTTTTTAATGTCGTTTAAAGTTTATTTTTTGGATTTTAATCAGGACGTGACTAAAAACGTTAAGGTTTAGTTGGAGATTAACGAATAAAAGATTACACTGCGGTTGCACTGCGGGATACGTCGAAGGAATTCGCTGCCAGGCAACAACAATCTCGACTGAATTACCAGATCTACCTTACTGATATACTCAAATGTACCTATAATATTTAATAGGTAAAATAACGGTACGGACGGCGGTACGGTAGGTGTGTGTTAATAAGGTTTTCGTAACATTACAACTGTTAGGGGTACACTACCCACAATACAAAACCAAATATTTCAGTTTATTTATTTAGACCTCCCGTCTCTATAAATCTAACGTTATGGAACGCGGCTACCAAATGTGAAGATCTTAACGTGATTCTTATTAACCGACTATTTCGTTGGTGACAGTCTCATGGTTCTAGCTGGTGAAGGAAGGGGGAGGTGGATAAAAACAAATGACGCGCGCCCTACCGCAATAAGTATAGCGTTCTCAAAGAATAGTGTTACATTTAAAATTTGAGTGTAAAGGCGTTCTCACACCGGGAGCATTCGCCTGTAATGTAACAATACAAGATTCCAATGTAACGGCTAAAGCTTCGCAAGAAGACTGCGCACGCCGTCAACTGCTAGGTAGTGTAAATAAATAATTTAAACCAGCAGGATATGATAATACATATTATTATAATGAAATAGGTAGAAGTAACATGGCTAGGTCGCGGGGACAGGTTACTTTATATGCGAAGGCTCCCGGTGAGGGAGCACAAAGGCAAACATTTATTTTCATTTAAAGAATGTTATCTAAACAAAACGATCTTTGTCTATGCCCGTGTATAAAGTATTAATATAAACATTATTATTAACCGTATTATGGTTTTTATTTACACGAGATCATCCTTAAATGTTCCAACTTGTTTTATTTTTTTTATTTGGGAAACATTCAGTAACACATTACATTTTGTAGGAAGAAATACAAAAAAGATAGGGCCAAATGTGTTACCAACAACATTTTCCACGGAATACACTTAAAAATAATGTTTTACAAACTATGCTATTTAAAGTAAAACCTACAAACTACAATAATTTAAGTTACTAAAACCTTTTTTGTGTTAAATAGTGAAACAAAAGTAAAACAAGAAAACAAAGAAAAAGCAAATTCTACATTTTGTTTTTATTTTGTATTTCTTTTGTAATGCTGTATATATTGGTTGCTACCTACGTCACCAACGAAAATGTCAGCCTATAGTTATAAACCTACACATCTATTTATATAAGTACATTAAATTTGCCAGTTAGGTTTATACCTAACTTACTACTTACTACCTACTTATGGTACTTATGTACCTACCTAGATATTTTCTTTTTTTTAATATTTCTTTCAGAAAATATTCTCAACCTTTTCAACTGTGTTAAAGCAAAGATCAAAGAAAATCTCAGGCAGTTAAATGCGAATTTAGCGACAAGTTGCAAGAGTCAAATGAAGAAATAGGTCAGCGTGGAGCGATGCGATTGGCTGCAACCGCGCGTAATATTGATGGCGGCGAATCTTTACAAACGCTGTCTATTAATACCGACCCACAGCCCGCAGTTGGCAACACTTAGGTAGCAATTGCGCAGGAAGCCTGCTAATATTTTAAGTGAAGACTTTAGAATTCATTAATTAAGTAATAATAGTAGTAGTAGTAGTAGTAGTCTTTTAAGTAATTTCTGGATAAACAAAGTAGCAAAAAGGTCAACTTATCCTTTACTCTTGTACGTTAACGAAAGTTCGTCATCCGACCATCATCGGTTTGAAATCGTGAGAGATCACAAAGATAAAAAAAAACAAAAAAGCAAAAAATACATTTCCCTATCCATTTGCATAAAATTTTAAGACATAATATAACATTGGCTTATCTAAATTCAGCATAATGATCATCACGCATAATATTATTACGCATATTTTTTTTGCCATAAACTAACCTAACCTAATCTAACCATTGCATTATGCCAAAATATTATTATGCCATAGTATCATTATGCTAATAAAAGTTATGCGAAAACGGATATGCCAAAATAGATTAGTAAAAAAAAATGAGCTAAAAGAAGGAATACCAAAAATAACTTTAATTTCTGAAATTGGTGTCTTTGGTTTATGTATTTTCGTTTTTTTTTAATTAAAGTTGTTTTTCACTTTGTAACGTTTTTTGAAGTCGGTGGTTTTTTTGTGCAAAAGTGTTCATTTTTTACGTTTTAGTTGTGGTACCTACCTACTCCAAACAAAGTCGTATACCACTACTTGCAATTTATATAACAGTGACAGGAAGATAGTACAATATCATCAACATGCACTAAGTGGAAAAACTCTGACTCAAAAACCTCTCATAAGAACTAGACCAAAGAAGGATGGCCAGCTTGGACCCACGTTATTTAAAAATTAACAGAGCGCCGTTCACGGGCTAGTTTATGTTAATTATAATAACAAGTTTATAAGAGTTCTATATAAAAAATATTGAGTCTCTAGGAGATGGGAATTAAAAGATATTAATGATTTTAATTTATTAAAAAATAAGTCATAGTGCAGTTTCCGAACGCAACGTTTGTCGTGAATTACATTGATACATTCCAATCTACAGAAATGATTTACCTTCTTACACATAAGTACGTTTTCGCTTGGCGCATTTCCTTCTTTTGTACTTACATTTGATAAATAAACTAAAAACATATAAAACGAAACATGAAAAGTACCTACAGTGTAAACAGACCGTAAAAATATTTATATTATTTTGTGTTATGCGGTATTGAAAACATGGAACTGAAAATGGAACGTAAGTGTCAAATTGTCATGTCAATTACTCAATTCATTCCATTGTTTGTATTCAACGGCTAATGTGGGTTTAGATGTTATTTTTGCGATTTTATGGATTCTAGAGGACTTGGCTTTACCTTTGGACTGACTATTCTGCACACCAACCTAGACTACGGCACTTACTTCTGGATAACGATTTGCAAGTGATTTGGACTTTGTCAACTGTTAAAATGCGTTGTGTGGATTGTCAATTGCGCATTGCTCGATTACGGAGACATCGTTTGTCTGACGAAAGTGATCAGATAGTTGAAAGAGTACAGAGATGGGTATATCCGTGTGATGTAAGTATATTCGTAAACTAATTTGTTTAATTTCAGGAACACAAATCATATCAGAGATAAAATAATGGGATCGAGCAAAAGTAGAGATTTCTTTTAGATGTTAGCTTTTACTTAGGTAGTCTCGTATACTCTTATCATAATTATGCTCCTCCTGCTCGTTTTCAAGTGTTGACCATCACATAATCTTCTGAATATAACAACAGTCTTGAAGTATTTTATTTATATTATTGCCTGTGGTGTACTACTGCCAGTCTAATGATTTACCTTAGGCATATCACAATCAAATTATTGCCTACCCTTTATCAATTTAGAACCGTAAAAATCACATTTTAATATATTTTCTAAAAATAGTATGAAATACATTTAAAAATAAAATACTGCACCGGTATCAGAACCCAAGCTACCGATGGTCAGGGCTCCAGGGAACAGAACCTCCTGAGAATGTTGTGTGACTAGGTGTAGTGCTGATGGAGTTCAACCTCGAGAGCCAAGTCAAGATACTTGATTGGTGGAATAATATTATTTTTGTATAACTGCACTACTAACTACTCTGCCCTAGACTAGATAGTCTGTCCTTTAAGCTACTCAATATGGGTGACCCTATCACACATGGTTTGGTAGCATTGGATGGGGTAGTCACAATCTTAACCCGGAACCAGGACATGATTGTAACTTAAGCTTATAAACGTATTTTGTGTTTCTTTAATCATGGTAATAATATTTTCAGATAACTGGAGACGACTGTATTTGTCACTCATGTTGGGAGTTTAGAAATCGTTACTCAAATGCTGGTCCTGAACATGATATCCAACCACAACTTGGCCATCGTAATGTCTGTGCTGGATGTGGTAGATCTATTTTGAATATCACAAGCAGGCTGGTTCTTCGACCAGATATGTCTGAAAGGGAAACATTGTATCGGAATGGATAAGACCCTGCCAGGTTAGTACTGAAAACAATATCAGGGTTACTGGTAATATGACTGCAATCCGTTAAGGGGATGTAGGAGTGTTACAACCAAAAGACCCCATATGACCCCATGCAAATGTCAAACATTTTCTCTCTGATTTAAATACTATTTTGCTCTGATTTAGAAATTATTGAAGATAATTGTCATTTTATGGTTAAATATTATGTATTGAAGTATTAACAAGCATGTAATATTATTAAAAAAAAATGTATGCATTGTATTTTTTTTACCTTAAAAAAAACATAATGAAAAATAACTCAAATTACGCCATAACCCCTATGGGTTATGGGGTAATTTGGTTGCAAATTATCTCTCCTACATCCCCTTATTCTGAGCCTTGGATTGCCGACATTACCTGTGGCCCTGTATGTACCTATTTATTATTACTAATAATGCTATGAGATCTCAATATATTATTACTTTTGTGATTGTATTTTTGACGAATTTTTATTGGTATAGTTTCAGTTAGCCTTAAATGATGAGGTATGTGTGCCATGCTATTTATGGGCACAGAGAGTAGCGGACAGTTCTCACAGACGTTTTGCTATTGTTGCACCTTCCACAATCAGTCAGCCTACATCTTCTCAACAGATAGAGCAAGTGCTAGAAGTTGAAGAGGTTGGTCCATCAACATCTGGAAATTCATTGTAGGAAACATCTGCTGAACAAATATTGTTGTCCACATTGAGAAGAGCAGCTGACACAGCACGTCATTGCTTGTTTTTGGAGTGCAATGTCTCTGCAAAACGACGTGTGCCTGATAGGCTCAGAAAATTAATAATAACTAAGGATTTTAAGTTCTATATTCCTAGAAATGCTAGAATTTGCAATTTTCGCCTTGGTAGCGATTTATTTTATGAATTAATGCTGCTGAAAATGCGTTTTTCAACATTTAGTGCCACACATATAGAAGAAATTGTGTATTTTTTTGCTATAAGAAATAATTATTTACAACGAGTGTATGTCTTGAATATTTTATATGTAATTATAAAGTAAATAAACAAGTTTTTTTATTTAACAAACCCTAGGTTGAATGAAAGGATGGGCAGGAGGATGATGCTGATAAAACTACTTTATCTGTTACCTATGCTTCTTTCAGCTTAGTTTAATCTGACCACAATCTAGTTTCTGGATAAGTAATGCTAGCCTAACAATATTGCATAGTTTCGATATTAAGGTAATTATAGAGTGCCCTAATGCAGATGATGCAGACGCATGCTGGCAGTTTTATGAACCATCAATTAGATGGCAACGTAGACGTGTTAGGTATATGAGTTTGAATAAAGACGAAATCCAGCATAAAGTATACCTAGTTATTGCCAAAAATACCAGCGATGCAACTCGTCTACTGCAGTATGCAAAGGAAACCTTAGTACTTCGTATACACAAGGTTTATGTGGCTAAACAGATGTAGCAAAAACCTATAGGTACCGTAAAACGGGGTGAATAGGAACGCAGGGGTGAATCGTAACGAAACTTTAAAAGGGATTTTAACATTGAAATATTATAGTCTGTCGCCAAAAAGGACTCTAACGTGTATACTGTATTATAATTAACCGATTACGTGTCCCTGTTGGCAACAAATTATATTATTAAAATGTTAAAATTCCCTTTTAAAGTTTCGTTACGATTCACCCCTGCGTTCCTATTCACCCCGTTTTAGCGGTACCTACTTATTGATAGAGATTTTTATTTAGATTCGGACCATTTATAAAGGCCATGAGGGGACAAACTGACAATATTGGTGATGTCCTTAAAAAAATCAGGTGCGTAGTACTTTGCAACGCGCGTTTATGACCCAGATGTATAAACGTGGACGAAACAAAAGTCTATGAATCGTAGCAGGTGGCGTTTTGTAGTGTCTGCCTACCCCCACGGGATGTATGTGTGAGTTTAAGTAAATATGTACCTATAAATAAGCTATTTTACTACTAAATAATAACAAATAACTCCATGCCCAAAGTACTTTTAGATTATTTTAGGTTATAATCTTCTACGTTTCATATCTTTTTTCTCCCAACTTCTAACTACATCCCATTTGCTTTTTTGTTAGTATTATGTCGTTCTTTAACTATTCATAAGTTTCCATAATATACGCTACCTCTAACGATGGGTCCCATATTACATGCACTCTCGCCATTCTCCTTTATTTGGAAGTATATTCTTTCAAATAAAAAAATAATTTTCCTAATCGGTTTGTAAGTAATAGAGTTCAGAGGTAACAAATATAAAAAATATATAAAATAATACAACTGAATTGAGAAACTCCTCCTTTTTTGAAGTCGGTTAAATATATCAAAGATCAAAAAGGTCGCAAAAGATCACAGAGATCAAAAACAGAGGACACCTAATCAATAATTATTTCGTAACACCCCATACCAACAGTATGTCACCAAGAACTCGATCCTGTGCGTGTATTTGATTACTTGAGAGCAATATTCGTCACTGCAGCGGGTCAGTGTAACTCCACTCATAATCGGAATGCGCGTCAATCGAATCATCTCGGATGTCATACGGTACGGGAGCGACATGAGTGCGGATTGATACGTAATATAGTGGAGGTTACAGTGCCGAATTACTGAATCAAAGTAATTTAAATTAAAAGTCGCTGTTGGTAAGTACCCACGGATTAAGTAAGAAATGCGTAAATAAGATGAACTTTGAAAGTGGCGCTAATGACAGAAAGTTTGAAAGGAAATCGTTTTGAGGAAGAAAGAATTGAATGTTAAAAAAAATACGCGTCGTCATGATAATCTCCTCTTTTTTCGTCGTTTAAAATGAGTGTTGAAAAGAAAGCCAAAGAAAAGATATATTAAATGTGTGAGGAATGATGAAAATAAAAGAAAATGAATAATAGCGTTATTGTTGACAGGGGAGAATAGAAGAAGAAAACGTCTTGTGCCGACCCAAGCTACATGCGACAAGAGCAGGAAGTCGATGAGTTGGTACTCACGGACCACTGCTGTGGCCAGCATGTAGGACCATCACAGTCAATCATGATCACCACTAAGTTACGCTAAAGGAGCACATTCACGATAAAGACAAACATCGTAACGAAGCTTTGACTTTCTGAAACTGCCAGCACTTGGTGCAGAAACGTGCTGACTTTGTTATACTTCTGTTTGAGAAGAAACCTAGGATTGAAATGATACGTAATTAAAAAAATAAGCAAATTATAACAATAAAATAAGGCAACACATATTTGAGTGCCAAACCGTATTGGACAGGAAATAAATAAATAAAATTACAGTGAACAGTAGCTCACACATGCCCCTGATCTGTCTGCAAAACTTGTGTGTTTGAATTGTCGCCAACCACTAGCTCTAACTTTGGATATTTGCGTGCGAGTTTATAATTATTAAAACATTAGCAACGGCACATTTTCTTAGAAATACAGAAATGTCCCCTTTCTGACTAATGAATAGACCTTAGTAACGAAGTAGAACTAAAAGGTCAAACCAAGCATAAATTGTAGTCCTAAAATATACCTGGGCAAATTATTTTTTATAATATTAATTCTATAAATAGGTACCTCTTTAGTCTACGCGTGACTTTTAGATCTTAAAATAAAGGTTACGGTTACATTATTATTTTTGTATTACTTCTTATGACTCCAATATAGAAAATTAAAATAATAATCATAACACAAGCAATTGCATCGTTCACAATATAAACAAGCTTCATTTTTAGCTTCACGTTATTTGTTTAATATCTGAAAACGATCGAAATGTAACTATGTTTACCTACAAACGGTAGGTAAATATAAACAAATACTGTGACGAAGTTGTCAACCTCGGACTCGACCTCGGACTATGTTACAGTCGAAGTCTACGCCGCCTTGTCACCGTCGGCGTTCAATAGGTGTATTAGAACCCAATAGCTTAGCAAACGACGGCAAGAGACCGGACGGCATGTCTTTATTTTCATGGAAGGTGGGTAAGTGTGGGACACAACGTGTCGACACTCTTGCGCCATCCCATCATCCTGGCTCAGCGTACTGTGCTGGCGGTGCTCCTGTGACTGGAAAACCACAAGCGGCGAAAGTATAACAATCTTATCGGTAATTATATTTTGGAGCCGTTTGGGGTTGAAACCCTCGAGCCGTGGGGTGTAAGCGCTTATTGTTTTTTCCTACGAAATCTCCAAACGGCTGGTTGATGCTTCCCGTGACCCAAGAGCTGGCTTTTACCTTGGCCAGCGGCTAAACATTGCCATACAACGTGAAAATGCCGCCAGTCTCTTGGGTACATTACCAGTCGATAGGAATGCGGAGGACCTTTTCGATGCCATGTTTTAGTTTGTTAATAGTTGTAGTTAGGTTAGGATATTATATTTTAAATATAATAGTTTGATAATTAATTTAGTATAAACAGTGTATATATTTTTATCGTATTAATAAATTTCCAAATAATTATACACAAATACACAAAGGTGAAAGTGAATACGAAAATATAATTTTTATGACCTATTATTTTCACATAAATGAGTCATTTCCTACTCAGTTTTGATTGATCATGTACAAAACAACCTTTTTCAACACGTGTCTATTATAAAACAAAGAATATCAACAACAAATTAATCTTCTTAATTTTTTCCACATTTATGTAACATGGTATTCCACTTCTCACACATTATAGAACAAGGCATTTCACTTTACTGTATCGAATGATACTGTTATCTTTTGAGAGTTATCGCGAATTTATGGGAATTAGGTCGGGAGCACACGAAACGCCCATCTGCCGCGAGATTATGAGGGATGACCGTGGCTTCGTGTGGACGCACCCTTATGTATCACTGTACTACACGCTGGAGATTTAGAGAATTCTCTTTGTCCGGAATGTCTATTTACGGTAAAAAAGCTATAAACTATTGCACCGTTCTGCAATAACCCATAACAGAACATCACGCCGGTGTTCCCCGGAGGGTCAGGCACAGGTGTACCTCTACATAGTACACCCACATTTTGCCAGGTAGGTATGTTTAAGTCAGACACTTTGCTCGACCGGGACCTCACGCTTCGCAGTAGCACTTGCCACTAGACGACGAGGCAATAATATGAAACTAAACGTGAAACGAGAAACTATTGGAATTGTATTGCGCGTAACGTTAAATCGCGCGTGACCTTTCAAATTCTAGTTTGCTACAAAATGGAGAAGAAGAAAGAAACACCAGCTCATAATAAAGTGGATTTTGTCGTTGAAAAATGGCTTAATTGTTTGCATTGTATTTTGAGAGTGCCCCGTTTTCCTGTCGTGTAGAAAAACGGCGTAAAATAAAAGAAAATTGCTTTACCCAAACAAAATTAATTTCACTCTGTTATAGTCCTTACGGAAATATCAATGAAAAACCATTTTCGCCACGTTTTCATACGAATTTTCATCAAAAATTTAAACTCATATGCTCTCGAAAATACATGTTTTCATCCGCTATCTCTAGCTATTTTCGGGGAACATGTTCAGATAAGAAACAAAAAGTCCTACATGCTTTCACAGGAAAAACTAATAGGCCGGAATATGAGCTGCACAAAACTTTCTATACACGCTCGAAGTGAAAAATGTATTCACAATCAAAAAGAAAGCATTAACTATGTATAATTGGGTATCGAGTTGAATATGTTCATTTTATTCTCATTTAAAGCAATTTACATACATACATAAACTCACAGCTTCTTCCCATTGGGGTAGGCAGAAACTACAGAACACCACCTGCTACGATGCTTACATACTCCTTTTGCCTCGTTTACGTTCATACATCTGGTCATACACGCACGCCGGTTGTGAGTACTACGCACTTGACCTTTCTGAAGAACATCAGCACCGTTGCCTTATCACATTTCACATTTTTATCACATTCTTCAGTCTATCATTCATAGTCACACCATTCATGCTTCGCAAGGAACGCATTTCCACAGCATTTATTCTATTTTCATGCTTCTTTTGCCACAACCAACACTTTAGTTTTCAATTATGGTGAAGTGAGGTGTCAATAGCATCAAGTGAAATGACAGCTCACTTCAGCTACGGTAATACGGTGAGGTTTTTTTTTGTCTAGAGCGACTGTTGTCTGGCCTCAGTTAGTGGTCACGATCATTTTGGTATGGAATAAGAAGTCTTAATTTCTCCGAAACAACCCTACTTAAGGCTCGTGCACACTGGCGCGCCGCGACAGCGCGACACAAAGGCACCGCGTGTCGCGCGACGAGCGGTGACTTTGTGTCGTGCTGTCGCGTCGCGCCTGTTTGCGGGCGCCTTTATATATTTAAATATTTACCTTAAATTCACTAGTATACCTGTCTAGCAATTCCTTCAAACATAAGTACCCATTACTTGCGCTGTTAAGACCTCTATTTGCCATTTCACTAAATTCGGGTCACGCTACGGAAGGTATAAGAGATACTTTGTACCTCCGCATTTACTTAATTTCATACTTATTGTTATCATCAAGGCTTACGTCTTAAAGATAAGCAGTATCACCGCACACATACTTGTATAAGCGTCCCAAATTGCTCAGTAATCCAGCAAAGAGTTAACTCCTCTAACTAACTGTCGACGTTATTGAACTGTAACAGAGTTTACATTACAACGGAGATGTTAAAGCATGCACGACAAAACTACTGCCCTCCATTAAAACTAAACTTCCCACTAATAAAGTTATTCGTAACAAAGTCCACTTCAGAGTAAACAAGACACAGCTACTCCGGCAGCTGTACATAGCTAGCGATGTATAGCGCTCGGATCAGAGTAGCCGTTTGGAGTGCGAGTCGTTGTAGTTTCAGGATACGTTGGCGGTACGAGTTAGATTATCTTTGAAATCGTCCCACTAGTGCTGAACTGCTGACCCTTTGTTTAATTAGTATCATTTAGGTTAAATTTGATCTGAATAGTGTTGATTTGTTTATTTTCAATATAAATTAGTGTTATTATTTCAGGAATGGCTCGTAGAAGACGTTAATATTCAAATATTTCCTCTCAAATATTAGAATATTGGCAACAGTAAAGTACGTCATTATGTTAAGGGAGGTCGTTCGGTAAAGTATATCGAGTCCAGGGATACAAGGTTAAACATACTAAGTTACTTAGATAAATATATCGAAGAAAACGGTCTCGGAAAAATCTCAACGATTGCTTACATAACTAAAACATTTTTTGTACATACAATTTGGGGATCGAGGGCATTTTTACAAAATGAAATTGGAATTTTGTACACTATTCAAATATAAATATCAAAAACTCCAATTTACTTACAACATGAGAATACCTTAGAGTGGGCGGAAAATTAAAATGTCGTGGGTCTTCCGCGTGTAATGTAATAATCATATTGTATAAGGTATGTTAAATTTTATCAATTTTTAAACAACATTGCTACCTACTGTTTGACACGTTATTGTATAGCAAGCAGGTATTCTAGTAACCAGCATCATACAATTAATTATCGGCTAATTAGCCAATTAAGAAATCGAAAAGCGAACCCCAACTTTATTTATTTATTTATTTATTTATTTTATTATTTATGTACACACAGTAAAATAGATACAGATACGGCATATTAGTATTAAGTACAAAGGTACTGCTTGAAATTTGAGCTTGAAATTATTCAATCAATCTAATTTCCCTGCGTTTAATAGTTTAAGTTCATCCCACCCTGTATAGTGTCAAAACCACGCGTGACGCCTTGAGTCAAAGGTTCGGTTCCGCCTGGGCCACTTGATTGATACTTATGATTGAAAGCTCTCGGATTCAATAGTAATCCGAGAGCTAGAAAAGCTAGAGATACACGAAGATGCTGTGTTTTGATGTACAAAAAGATTATATTATCTAAGTGTATATACTTACGCGACATAAAAGAAGATGTACAGAAACAAGACTGATAATCTCATGAGCGGGACATATCAATTTTGAATCATGTTGATTACTGATTTGAAATCGTTGACATTTGCATAGGGGTCAACACGGGCCATTTTGTTGCAAATGACCTCTCCTACATCCCCTTAATGGATTTCCGACATATTACCAGTAACCCTGTATATAAAACACCTTTTTTTTTATACCTATGTCAGTTATAGACTTTGAAACCATCCAACCGATGTGCCCCAAACCGGTTTCATTAGAAAGGCAATAATGCGAAAATGGTCTTAGACCACTTTTCTTTTCACTGTTTTTTATTTCGCGTTGTAGCACACGCCGGGTGTCCGCTAGTTATCAATATACTTACTACTTACTCACATTAATGCCAAGACGGACGTTCATGCACACCTGAAAAGAGAAAAATGTAATGGTAGTTAACTTCAACAAACAAAGTAAAACCATTAATTCTAAAACCTTTAAAAAGATTCAGATGGAATCAGGTCAGAACATAGAACTACTAAGCCCTGGAGAGCGTAGACGGGCGACGACGTTATAAAACTGTCTTTAAGCTGCCCGCTAACTTATTGTGCTAACTTAAACCTTGACACTGTTTGACTTAGGTGCACTGTATATCCTCGACCATACGTAAAGAAAGATGAGAAGATCCATTCACTGTTACCTATAATATTCTGTAAAATAGTACAAAACAAAGTAGCTTTTTGTATCCGTCTATGTGACCACTTAGTTTTTCTAAACTGTAATGGATTTTGATGCATAAATGTAATGGATTTTGATGCAGTTTTCATCAGCCTTTAGGGATTTTATTCCGCGTGCATAGTTTTCCTGCACCGTTAGGTGATTGAAACACCTGAAGTTGTTTTTTTTCATGGGACAATATTGAAACTGTTTGTAGGTAACAGATCTTTGTTCATCTCTATCTCAAGATTTATATCAAATCACTAACACGTGTAAGTGTATATATGTGTTCGTGATTTAGGCTTTTAATACACTGATCACCTTATACAATATCTATGTCTGTCTATCAGTCTTACCTTTATATAAGATATACCATGTTTGGGGTTAGGACATGGGATACTTGTTATCCAGATAGGACGGTCCCGCGGGATAGTTTGCGACCTACACGCAGGTGAAACCACTAACACGTGTAAGTGTGTATAGAGAACACGTGTTATAGGCCTTTACTACACTGATCACTTTGAAAATTATGTAAAAGTACGTATGTTAAGTCGACTTTAACCAGTCATTCAAGGTAGCTCTAAACCTTAAAAATAAACACAATATTCATTTTGGGCCTTGTGAGATCTGACATAAGGATATCAATATGGATTATGTTTTACTTCACTAAATACTCCGTTTGGAATACTTTTTGAAAAAACATAATTTCATATTCTGTATGCAAAGAGTTTTTCTGTCGCAGTGTTCTTTCGCTTCACCAATACTAAATAAGCTATATATATTGCAACTGTCTTACCGCTGCAGCACTAAGTCTTCTTCACTTCCTTACATAGTGTTGCCTCCCATATCCCCTCCCCCAGTCGACCCCTCTCTCTGACGAGAGCATGTGTCGCTCCCTGCTCGTCTACGTAATCTGATGTCCGTTGAACTGATGGCATGCCAATGATGCAAGATCTTATGTAGGAACCGCTTTTTGTGGAGTGAGTGGATAAGCGAAATTAGTGAGGTGCATTAAAGACCTTCTTTGGTATATATGGAGGATTGCTTTGCAATGTTGACACTTTGACATGACGGCAAAAAACGTTGTTGAAATGACATGGAACCAAAAACGGTACTGATAATATTAAACTCGTATTCTTAGTTCTGGGTTGACACATTATAGATTGCCATCGACACGCTAAGGAGAAAACATCGAAATATTAATGACCGACGAGTAGATTGACTCTTGTGGTACCTAGGTCAAGACGCAGCCCAACCCTTGAACCCTTAGGTTTAATCTCCGAAATAATATTTGTATAGCTTATAGACTAAGTCAGTTCTTGGTGTCTGCTGCTATCGAATTCGTAGAATAATATCACTAAAGGCGTCCACGATACAGGCGAAATGCCACGACATAGTCCGCCTTATGAAAGGTTTAGTAAAACTGTGTCAAAGTTGAGTGTGTCTGTAACCCGGATGTTTTTATCAAAGGAAACGGATGACAATTTAATTTCCTGAGGATGCAACAAATAGAGGATGTTATGAAATTGTCACGCTGTTGAATGAAAATGGGGTACTGCGGGTTAGAGATGCGTGTCATATGGGCATGCAGCTGCAATACAAAGACGGTGTTGTTTACTTTAATATAATTTTAAAAGATTGCAAATATGTAAGCTCTGTTCCAAAAGTATTTGATGAAAATGTAAACAAATTGATCAGAAAACGTACCTGTGGATGTCAATTTGCAGTGCCATTATTTGAATACTTATCCCGAAATTCTAATGTTCAATCAATCAATCAAAGTCAGTGTCCACGTTATCATATCATAACGTATGTTATAACGTCCAGGATGCACTTGTTAAAGACCTTAGTCTTCGAACATTCTAATTTTAAATCACCTTATATATGCTTTTCATTTGACTATTGAGATTAATTTTACAACCTCAAGTTTCGTCGATGATTTTCCAATTTAATATGTTATTCAAACAGTTATTATTAAATTGTTAAGTGGTAAGATATAAAGTTGAAACCTTCTAAATAGAGATGGAAATGTTACTCATTCTATTTAGCGAGTGATTGCGTAAGAATTTTACCTGAACTGGGTTTGTTTATACTTTCATTAAATGCACTTGGAACGAACAGTAGCACTATTTACTGGCAGAGATATTTTAGAATGATAATAGGTGAAGCGTTAAGCCAGGATTTCTGTTGCAACCTTAGTGGCGCGGTTCCGTGGTCCAAAGTTTTATCTTCTTTTTCTTAGTCGCTTTCTCATGGCGGGGGTATTTGCCACATGCTCTCTCTGTCTTGCGCTAAGTGGCCAGCATGGTTTCATCTAGGTATTAATTTTACAAAACCGGCTTGCTAATATTATTATGAGAAATTACTGACAATGTGCATGAAACTAAAGTTAATCTCCAATACCGCATCCAGTGTTCGCTGCTCCGCGTCACGTCAGCTTGGCTCACAAAGTCCTGTTACTTTAATTTCCGTTCTTTCGTACTCAATTTACTCACTCTTTGAAGCACGCGTATGCAAAGGCGATATACCCTCCGTTATTAAGCAGCCTTTTTATTTCAACTTTGTTGTTCCAAAGTTTGTTCAGCAATAATTTGACGGTAACAAGTTACTAGGTTTTGTTATTAGGTGTCCGAGGGTGAGATGGGATAAGTTTAGGAGTAAGAGAAAATAAGTTTTAATCAATTTCTGAGTTATGTTTGTCATTTTGTTTAATCAGTTGGTTTGATATAGGATTTAAATATGTCTGTAGTTACATCAGCTACCTCACGTACAGTCACAGCGAAACGTTGCTAAATGTTATATAATTTCAAATATGGTATAGTAAGAAAAGGTCATTCCCTCAAATCATATACGATCAGTGGAACCTTGTTCACGCTGTTGTATTGTGCTGTATGTACTGTTTTATACGAACTTTGTTACAAATAACTCTTCCGCAAAATCACCGTCATTCATCTTGGACTCTGTCACGAAGAACACATAAATACTTAAAGCTATAGTTATGAACTTTCGTACTAAACAATAAAAACCAAACAAAATTATCAGTCATACAAATCTAGATCATAATTGAAAAGATAATTCAGCGCAGATCCGTGGCAGCCACACTCGACGCAAATGAGATGGGTTCCCCGTCACTGAACAATGGTTGTCGGGCGCAGCCACTAGGGGGCGCGTCTCTAACGTGTCGCGACAGACTTGGCACTCGCCTCATGATTGTGCCGTTTGAAGTATTGTACGTGGATTGATTGATGGGAACTATGACGGATTCATCTAAGATGGATTGTGCGAAAAACGTTTGTTATTTTCCATTTTGTACCAAAATGGGGGAAAACGGTGAAATAATAATTGTTGACTGCACAAAAATAACAACGAAATTGCAATTAACTATTTTAAATTATCAAGCGAATTACCAACTCGCACTGGGCCCGCGTGAAGGATAACGGCCCTCTCCCTTTCACCGAGAGGAGGCCTTTGTCCCAGCAATGGGAACATTATAGGCTACTTATGCTAAATTGTCAAGGCTCATTCGTGATTTTGGAACCGTAGTCGATAAAACACTACATACACCCTTGAAACATAAAAGATAAGACATTTTTTACAGCGGCGTCATTCCTTGGTGGTAAATATTACTATACAACTAAACAAATAAGATTAAGTTGATGAAAATAAGACCCAGAAGTCGCATGCCCATTCACTCGTTCTACATAAAGTCGACGAAAGTGACGTGGAATTAATTATGCTTTAGCTACGAAATGACTGCCATGGGTAAGGATGGAATATCATCCTTGCTTCTTAAAATATGCCGTCATATATTGATACCGCCGATAACATATATTTGGAATCAGACGGGAGTATTCTCGGACTCCCTAATGAAGGCTATAGTTCATTCAATTCACAAGGTTGGGAGCAGAAACTGTGTTGATAATTATTATAGACCAATATCAGTCCTGTCGTAGCTCTCAATAACACAGGAAAATATTCTTAGAAGTTTTCTGGATAAGCATGAACTTATAGCAGATAATCAGTGCGGCTTCCGGTCTGGTGTCTCCACTGAAGACGCTATTTTGGACCTAACCTAATCCATCGTATATTATATCCATTGTGTATATATTTCTGAACTTGTCGGAGGCCTTCGAGATAGTGTTAGTTCCTAGACTAATAAGTAAGCTAGATTTTTTGGGTGTACGTGGCATAGCTCTAGACATCTTCAGAGATTACCTGAGAAATCGCACCCAGCGAGTTACGGTGTGCCTCAAGGAAGCATATTGGGTCCCACACTCTTTCAAATCTACATAGATGACCTTTTTAAAATGTCAATCCCAGGTTGTAAGATCCATGCATAATGCTGATGGCTCGGTGATATTGGTTTACGAACCTACGTGGGCACATGTCAAAATAAATGTGGGATACTGTACTGTCCTCAATAATGAACTAACTTAATCAGAACTTGCTGACACTAAATCTAAGTAAAACATATTATCTACACTTTGCTTGCCACCGTAACACCAAACTCCCATATACTTTCGCCATAACAACTCAGACGTATCAGTATCAACAAATATCGTGCTCTGATAATGTAAAATACCTGGGTGTGTATTTAGACGATAGGTTAAGACGGCACAAACAATTCTATACACTAGCTACTCGAACACTTTGTCTCATCCACGTCTTTAAATCTCTCCGAGAATCTGTTAATATCGACTTTCTCAAAATGGTGTATTTCACTTTATGCCAATCGATAATGGGATATTGCATAACAGTATAGGGTGGAGCAGCGTAGACTTATTTTCTGAGAGCAGATAGGGCCCAAAGGGTTGTACTAAAAGTCATGACAAGGAAACCCTATAGTACTTTGAAACGCAATTATACGCTACTGTCAGGCTCAGACGGTTCGACAGCTCTATGTTCTTCGATCTGTTTTCAGGGTACATAGCTGCTCGCCTCCGTCTGATCCTAAATGATAAATGATTTTATTTCTGTAAGTAGGTTTATACAAACACTTTTACACGTCAATCATATTTTTAAAACTAGATGAGGTCGGCGTTTCCTCTCTGACTACTCTGAGAAGAAAGGCCGAAACAAACTCAGAGGTCACAGTCTCTTTTAAAGTCCTGACATAATCTTGGTCAGATCATGTGAGATGTGTGTAGATTTATGTCTGAAATGGTCTTTTGAGGAAAAACCACACAGAATGAGTGGACCTGTCCAGTCAGTGCACGCATTTGTCACTAATCATGGAGCTCAACTCAAAACTTAAGGAGCTCAACCACTCGACGAACAATACCAAAGAAAGGACATTTGGGTAGGCCGCTTATAGCACTCAAACTGCCAGATTATCATTGAAACTAACTGAGAAAGTGAAAAAAAAAAAAGTTACCTACATAGTCCTCACATTCACAATATATAAAATAAAAAACTAAAAAATATAGCAAAAATAAAAAAAACAATAAAAATAAAAAAAAATAACTTTCTGTATGCAAAAATTGGAGCAACTCAATCCCAAGCCTTTTTGTCCTCAATATAATCCTTAACGGTATAAAAAGCTTTCTGGCACAACTTACGTTTAATTAATGATTTGAATTTATTAGGGCTTAGATCTTGAACGTGGCTTGGAAGTTTATTATAAAAGCGTATACATTGACACCTGAACGAGCTGCCAATGTTTTTGAGCCTTGTTGTAGGTACAAAAAAAATGTGTTTATTCCTAGTATTTATATTATGGATATCACTGTATTTTTTAAACAATTTTATATTTTTATGTGCATATAAAAGATTTTCACTAATATATTGAGAAGGCACAGTCATTACATTAATCTCCTTAAATTTCTCTCTGAGAGATTGTCTCGGACTTAATTTATAAATTGATCGAACAGCTCTTTTCTGCAAAATAAAAATAGTCTGAATGTCGGCGGCATTTCCCCATAACAGAATACCGTACGACATAACACTATGAAAATAGTTAAAGTACACTAGACGGGCTGTCTCTGTGTCGGTGAAATTACGAATATTTCTAACAGCGTATGCTGCGGAGCTTAGCTTTTATGACAATTTTTCTATATGTGGGCCCCACTGAAGCTTAGCATCCAAAGTTAAGCCCAAGAATACTGTGCTATCTTCAGGATTCAATTCTTCGCCCTTCATCTCGTACATTCGTTTTCACCTGTCTAACGTGAGGTAGCGTAAACTTAATGCATTTGGTTTTTTTTTTCATTATGGAGTAAATTATTGACATTGAACCAGTAAACTACTTTTGAAATCGCGCTATTTACATCGTCAGTAACCAGCTGCTGACGTTTAAGTTTAAACAAAAGTCAAGTATCATCCGCAAACAACACTATATCATGATTATCCTTTATGAGGTACGGCAAGTCATTAATATAAATAAGAAACAAGAAAGGACCAAGAATTGAGCCCTGCGGGACTCCCATTGTCACTATAGATCCGGGAGATCTTTTTCCATTAACTTCAACGCTCTGAATCCTATTACTCAAGTATGAAGTAAGAAGATCCAGAGCAGTGTTCCGGATCCCGTAGTGGTTTGGTGGGAGTTTCCTGATTAACGTTTCATGAAAAACGCAATCGAATGCCTTGGACAAGTCACAAAAGATGCCCAAGGCATCGCATTTATCTTCCCATGCATTATAAATATGTCCTAAAAGTTCAACACCGGCATCAGTAGTTGAACGACCCCTAGTAAAACCAAACTGTTTGCTATGTAATAATTTATGTTTATTAAAAAATCTTTGCAATTGGTCCAAAATAATATTTTCAATTTTTTTACTAGAAGTAGGTGGTACTGAAATAGGTCTATAGTTTGTGGGGTCTGAAGTACTACCTGATTTAAACAAAGGTATAATTTTACTTTTTTTCATAAGGTCAGGAAACTCCCCACAGTCGATACAATTATTAAAGATAAGAGCTAAAGTAGGTGCTACAATGTCAATAATAGACTTAGCAACTTCTACAGAATTACCCCACAGATCTGCAGTCTTTTTTACATTTAAAGTGTGAAAGGTCTTAATTATATCTCTACAGGTAATATGTTCGAAATGAAATTCCGAATCGCAAACATGAACATTTTCTTTAAGCAAAGACTCAGCAGCAGAAGGTGATGAGTTTAGGGATTTAGTAGTTGAAACAGGAATGTCCGAAAATAAATTTTCAAAGGCAGCGGTGACTTGTGAGTCTGATTTTATTATATTGTCATTAATAGACAGGCTGTAGTCAGAATTTCGTTTCGTAGACCTTTCCTTTTCACTATTAATAATATTCCAAGTCGTTTTAATTACATTACTACTGTTTTTAATCTTCGAACTCAAATTACGTGACTTGGACATACAACAAACTTTTTAAATAATTTTGAATAATTTCTAACATATAAATTAAATTCAGTAGTGTTTACAGAAGTCCTTTCATTGTACAGCTCATAAAGCCGTGTTCTACTTTTATGAATACCAATGGTAGCCCAATCGCTGAAAGATGCATTCATTCATTCATTCATTTCATTTATTTATTTTGTGAATCATAGGTGATTACAGGTGTATTAACCGAGATAGTCTTGGGTATAAATGTAGAATCAAATTGTTTACAGTATAAATTATAGAAATCATCATATAGATGATTAGGATCAGCATGAAAAGACAAAACTGATAATTGATTAATGATTTTTACTTTAAAAACTTCCAAGCGACTTGCAGTTTTGGGGTTAACAGTAATATCCTTTTTAGCCACTTTGATGTTTTGGTTTTGGATAGTAACCCTTTGCCCGCAATGATCAGAATCTAGTAAATTTATAATTTCTTTGTGGCTTGGTATAACATCTGTATAAATATTATCTAGGCATGTTGCACTAGTAGGGGTTATTCTTGTAGGCTCCAAAAATAGGTTTACAAGATTGTAGGACTGAAAGAGACTTAATATTTTACTACAAGAACCCGAGTTTTCTAATAAATTAACATTAAAATCACCGCAAGTGATAATGGACTTGTTCGAGTTACAAATCTTGTTTAACACTTCATCCATTACCTTTTCAAAGCAGTCATACACTCCTGAGGGGGGTCTGTACACACTTAATACAATAAACTGCTCCAATTCTATACAGGCTATCTCAACTGTTCGCTCAACAGATAGGCTCACAATATCCTTACGTTCTTTATATTTGAGCTGGTTACTTACTAAAATTAAAGAGCCACCATGTATAGCAAGCCTAGCAAGCCTAGGAAGCGAACATACGTTCCCCCAGTTGTACAATACAAAACCTCGTTTGCAAGTCACCCATACTACGTTCTAAGCATTCACGTCTTTAAAAAGTACAGAAGGGACTAGACGTAATAAACTTAAATAAATTTCAAGTTAAATCTAAATTACAAAATGGCTCATTCAGCAGGACTATGACATGTGTAACATGTAAGTAAGATGATGATGATGTGTGCTGTAAGTTAATATAACTTACATCGCTTGACGTATTGCACTATAATAAATGTAACAACAAGCATCTACATAAAATATAAATATCTAACATATACATACGTACAATACACACACACCCCTTAACCACCCACACACATCCTCACACACACCATCACACACAAACAGCACACTACAAACAGTTTTAATTATAATAATAATATATGTGAGCATAAATTCTTTTATTTTTCTTTTGCATTGGAATTTGTTTAAACAATGAATGTTTAATGTGTTGTGCAGTATAATGTATAGTAATGTGCTTAACTGGTTTGGGTCTTCTTCCTACGCGCCTACGCTCAGGCGGAGGGAGGGAAGGAAGAGGGGATGGGAGGGGTAATTTTATGTGTACGTGTGATCGCACGAAGCATAATATACATTTTGCGGACTGTCAATACCTTAAAGTGCGAATAAACTTGCTGAGTAGGATGCCTAAATGATTTGTTTAACAGGACTTTGATTGCTGCACGTTGGGCTCTTTCAGCTGGTATAAGGATTGTTTTGGCTGCATCACCCCATGCAACGATACAGTAACTTAGTGTTGATTAAACTCATCAATTTTTTTTTTTTATATTGAATTGATTGGATTGCTGCTTAGCCCTCTTCCTCTCTCCTAATTTTGCTGTGCCCGACAGTGTCCATATTATTTACTTTGTTAGACCATCTATGTAATACATGTGGAATTCAATAAAGAATTGAGTATTTAAATAGAGAGGTGTATACCATTTTTAGGACATTTATGGACAGAAGATCTTAACTTTTTTAACATGTAAATGAGTTTTCTAGTGCGCGCAGACAGAGATTCAATGTGGGTCTTCCAGCTGAGACTGGATTTATATAAAGGCCGAGATACTTGATGAAGGAGGCTCTCGTCGCAGTTTGGCATGAACAGAGATTATTCCGGTCACGCTCTTCACAAACATGGGCTTTCATTTGTAGTATTAGGTCAGATGGAAGGGTAGAGCGGTTGGAACTAATGGTTATAAAGTTCTTTTTGCTGACGTTCAGAGTTAAGCTATTATTGCCCTACCAGATCATAACTTGGATCAAAGACCTTTTGGCGGCTTCTCTTGCCGTTTCCCAGTCATGTTCGCTGGACAATAAAACAGTATCATTGACGTACGCTATAATATGAGTAGAAGGGAAGGTAAGTATACAGAGTTCGTTTAACATAGGTTTGGAAGAGCAGAGGGCTAAGAAAACTTCCTTGTAATACACCGAAATTTAGTAGTTGTTCACTACTGATGTACTCACTTAATTTAACGCACTGGGTTTGGTCCGATAGAATTCTTTAAGCAATTTGAGAGCTGTGCCGCGTACTCAAATCTGTTTCAATTTTTCGAGTAAAATAAGCACAGAGACAGTGTCGAAGGTCTTAGAGAGGTCCAAGAATATGCCGACACGTTTGTGTTTACAGTCAATTTTGTTGACAACAGAGTCCAGTAGACCTACTACAGCGTCTTCTATCGGTAACCCCTTTCTGAAGCGGTACTAGTTTTGAGCGATGATTTTATATTTATCTAGAAAGTTGAAGAGATTTTTTTGAATGATCCTTTCCAGTATTTTGGAAATTGCTGGAAGTACCGAGATTAGTCGATAATTATTTATATTGCCTCTGTAACCTGTTTAAAAAATTCGATGAACAATGGCTTTTTTGAGGGTCTTAGAGAAAGTGCCAGTGGATATTGCAAGATTGCAAATGTGCGTTATGGCCGGAATTAGTTTGTGACTATTACATTTTATCAATTTGGGAGAGATACGAGTATCATCCCAGCCAGAAGCACTGTCTACGTGGACGCCTTTAATGATAGCCTCGACTTGTTCCTCGTCTGTCTACAATATGACAATTGAGTTAAGCATCGAGACTGGGCGAGGAGGACTACTTTGGGCGTTACTTAAGTTATTCGGGATTTTGATAGCCAGATTTCTGCTGACATCAGCAAAGAACCTATTCACGGCGTTAACCGAAACGTATGGGTCATTATCTATTTTATGGAGATCAATAGGAGCTAAAGTATTTTTATTTGTGTCAAGTATGTTACGGATGGCCCCCACATCTTTTTTAGTTTATTTTAGCATCAGAATAAGTTCATAAGCAGTTTTAATTTTTCTAAGCAGATTGTTACAAATATTCTGGCAGCGCCAGTATTTTTTCATTTTAATCGCGTTTTGCGGTTCTTTATTAGAATTTTGTGTATCTTATCGCGGTTGCGTATACATCTCAGCAGATCAACCGTTATCCAGGGTTTAATAATTTTATGTTTACAGGGGATGCATGATAATAATTTTATGTTTGCAGGGGATTCTATAGATAGTTTTTCTAATTAATGATATGGGTGTCAGGATTTCATAAAGTTTATTCATAGCAAGATGATGGTCATTTAAGTTTGCGATAATTGAAACATCACAGCTTTCGATGTCGCTGATAGCACAGGATAAGTCTAGGCGGGAAGAACCACACCTGTTTGTGTTACGTATTGGGGCTTTAGTTTCTAGATTTAATAAAAGAGAGGAGTGGTCTGTTATTGACGTTTCAACTAACAACGTGGTTGCCTTTTCATTTGTTGTAAGTAAAATATGATCCAATTTCGAAATTTTTATTTAATCACAAATGCAGGAAGTGTGTTAATCGACTGATAATTTTATTCACCATGTAATTATATGGTACACCATTATATGGTACACACTTATAGGGTACACCTTAATTTACGCAAGCATCTGGCCGAACACTGTCTCTTAAAATACAGGCATCCTAGTTTAAGACACAGGAATTATATTTTTGCTTATATAGATTTTTGTAGCCTTGTAACTTTTGTACAAATAATTATGTATAAGAAAGAAAGAAAATACGTTTATTTGCGGTAAATAAGACGCAAAGAAAAAACACACAAATACAAAAAAGAACACATAACATAACATAACAGCACGCCTGTATTCCCCGAAGGGTTAGGCAGAGGTGTACAAAAAAGAAAACTGGTAAAAATCAGTACTGGTTGAGCACAGTGATAGATATACTTAAATAAGTATATCTATCACAGTGCTCAACCAGTGTCCATGTATTACTTTGGATAAATAAACATTATATACAATATATTTATTATATACAATATATTTATTATTTATAATAATATTATTATTATTTTTATAATAAGAAACGATTGGAGTTATGGGATGCTATTATGTTTATTTGTACACGCTAAAACGGCTGAACAGATTTGGATGAAATTTAGCACATGGGCAGACCATGACCTAGATTAGGACATAGGATACTTTTTATCCAAATAATTCCACTGGATCAAGACTACAAAACCTGCCTTTTCCTTCAGGAAGCGAAATATCGTCCCAATACCCAAGTACCACCCCAAGAAATAAGAATAAGAAAATAAACAACATTCTTCTCACAAAACTAGCAAACTGGACCATATTTTCGCCCACTAAATTATGTTCAGCATCGCATGAATCATACCGGCCCTTGCACTACCCCTACCACGCTAAACGATTGGCTTTCTGTGAGTTATCGCCTTGCCACGTTAATCGCTCGCATGATTGATGATCGCAGGCGCCGGCGAATTGTTAAATAGCCATTTTAGCTAAATACGGGAAGATGGTGAACGGCTGTGCGATTTCAATTAGATACGACACTGTGACTTGATTGGTTTACTTGATTTGATGATAAGTAGTGAGCTGTTTCAAAGATGAAATATTTAGCTTCATAAGAATAAGTGGGAAATGAATTATATCTGGTGACTGGACAGGAACACCGAGTGGCCGGTGTCGTAATCTAACGTTCTAAAAAGCTAAGTGAAAGAGTGAATTCGATATTATGATTACGTAGATTTCTCTAAGAAAACCGTCGGTCTTAGTTACATACCTAATCTGTTCTTATAAAATTTTATAGATAGATTTCGTACGGTACTATACATACATACATAAACTGACGCCTTCTACTCATGGAGGTATACAGAAACAACAGAATGCCACCTGCTACGATTCTTATATACACATACTCCTTTTGTCTCGTTTACGTTCATACATCTGGTCATACGCGCACGTCGGTTGCAAGTACTACGCACCTGACCTTTCTAAAGAACATCGCCAATAAGATCACTATAAATGTCCTCCTAGGGCGTCGGGGCCCGGCGTTTCCACTCACATCTCCCTTGTAAATACCTTTTGTTAATCACCTTTCATTCATCCTCTCAAAATGACCAAACCATCTAAGCATACTATTTAAAATTTTGGTCAAAATAACTTATTTTAAACTGCACCCTTGCCTTATCACATCATTCTTCAGTCTATTATTCATAGTCACACCACACGTGCTTCCTAAGGAGCGCATTTCCGCAGCATTTATTCTACTTTCATGCTTCTTTTGCCAAACTCAACATTTACTTCCATACATAAGCGTAGACACCAGCACACCATTGTGAATAGCCAGTCGTGCCGTTTTTTTGTCGGTATGACTGGATTCCAAAATTTTAAATTAAGAGAGTGAACAATGTGTTGACTCATCGCTAAAGGCCAACACCAATTTTGTTGAGAAAAAGCGAGTCGAATATTGATAATAAGCCTCTTCTTATTGCACTTGACACTGTTGTTAACATAAATCTAAATATATAAATGGCAAAAGTGATTGACTGATGTATCAACGCACAAGCCAAACTTTTAAGGCTAGAAACTTAAAATTCCGCACACATATTCCTGTTATGGCGTAGGCATCTACTAAGGAAGGATTTTTCAAAATTCAAACTCCAAAGGGGTGAAATAGGGGATAAAAGTTTGTATGAAACTTTTTATTCCTTCGACGTATTTGCATGAAAAATCAATAGAGTACGGCAAAAATAATGAGTTACGTATTTCAGCGTTTTCCAAAATTCAACCCCTAAGAAGATAAAATAGGGAATGAAAGTTCTAAATAAACACAGGCCAAACCCTAGGGCTAGAAACTTAAAATTTGCACTCGTATTCCTCTTATGACGTAGGTATCCACTAAGGAAGGATTTTAAATTTGAATTTGAATGCATATTAAAGTATAAACGGTACATAAAACAAAAAACCAATTTTTAACACTTTTGTCTGTCTGCCTGTTAGTTCCGGATAATCTTGACGGGACTTTCACTGGCAGATAGCTGATGTTATACGGAGTGACATGGCTACTTTTTGTCTCGGTAGTACGTTCCCGTTGGATAATATCCGACATCTGCGTGGGCGAAGCCGCGGGCAGCAGCTAGTAAATAAATAAAAGGTTAGATACCCCGTTCAGACAACAGAAAAATGATTTTATTTATAGATGCACGAAAAGCTTCTTCGGAGCTTAATGCAGATTTACCTACATGTCTTTTATTTATTTACTTTTTAATGCAGTTTACTGACACATTCTCTTCAAGTGGACACAGTTTATGATACAGAATTTACTACGCGTTCGAATACAAGCTGTTCAGTGTTCAGATAATGCTATTTAACGATGCTAATAAAACAAAGTTATCCACGCGTCTCCTTTACTACTCAATACAAGTGATTGGTTGTGGATTAACTGCCTCTAACAACGAATACTGGCACACTATTACACTCCACTGCTATATCCAAGGCGATAATTTCCAGTAACTTAGCGTTATCTTGCAATATTTTCAACATTTTGGCAAGATTCCTGAATATTCTCAAGCAAAATCTGGGCCAAATTCACAAGAAGACTTTAAGTTATTGAGACATTTACAAAAGCCACAATCAGGAACAGAAATGGTTTCTTTGCATTCCTCAGTAAAAATACTTGCAGTAATAACGATTAAGGAGTTAGAAACTTGTATAATATGAGACAGTTCACTCTATATAGTACAGGAGCCGGGCAGTCGATTCTTCTATACAGAGCGAAACTTTGCAGATAGGACAATGGATCTCAAAGTTCGGTCGACGAGGAATTTTCAGAGCTTAATCAAGTTAAACTGGGCGTTGTTAAAAATGTTTCAATTAGTTCGTTAATTAAGGAGTATACGGGAACTGAGACGTTGTTTGAAGTTCAAGAATGATGACGGTGACTACAAAAGGGTAATAGAACCGCCTCAGGAGTTCATTCAAGTCGAAGGTAATGGGATTGATAATGTGGCTCCTTACTAAATAGAGATCGGCTTACTCGAGTATTGTACTGCCGGCTGAATAGCTCGCTTACGTTAATCGATACAAAACGATTGTGGGTTGGCTCAACACAACGCGATCAGTCCCACTTGCGGTAGCCGCCAGTGGCCGCTTACGTTCTCAACGACTATACCTTATGTCAACTGAAGATTTGTTCAATTCCAGACGCCTTTATATAGCTTCGTTCGCTACAAACTGAGTGCTTTAAACATTTTACTACAAGGTGTGACCTACTGACAATATTTATCTAAACTTTCTATTTTGAGCTTAAATAATACGACAACTTTACTCGTTTATTTGTTCAAAGGATCAAACTAGCCATAGACCTGAAATCAATAAATTAATTTATCGGCACACACGAGTTTGTTTAGTATGTCCTCTGAAGTTTGGACAGATGACCGTAAAACCGGTGATGTGGAACAATTGGCTGATTTTCAATAACTCTCTCCAAAGTTATGAGTATGTTACTGTATGCTCCTGTGCGCAAACAACTACTTCACGCTTGGCCTGATTTCATTCCGTAAACGTCTGTAACTTATAAACTAGTTGGCCTAAATGCTGCCTAAAAAACATCCAACATGTTTACGCCAAACCGGGACCCTCATGCGCCAATAAGTCAAAAACTTTTTGTTATTTCGGCGACGCGGGGCACGGGGCGCGGGGGGCGGGCGCGGGTCGGGGTGTCGAAATCGGCACATTTGCTAAAGTGTTCTACTAACTTTCTCCATATATGAACTTGAGTGTCGTCGAGTTAACTTTTTATAACCCGTGCTTTTGTGTTTCCAGATTTGACAACTTTCCCTGCGACTCCCCCCGCTATATTTTAGGGCCACATTCTCTGTCCTCTCAACATGCAACCTTTTCTGGTTCATTTCAATCATCCTTTGTTTCATGGCGGTATTTCTTGTGTTTGCATGTTGTCCTTTTCTTTCGATTGGCTTTCCTTTTCATTCACACGAGAAGGATTAAAATAAGGAACACGCGATAAGAGGCACGAAGGTCTAAATGGGTATAAATCTGTCAATCAGCGCTGACTTACTGTACTAGAGGGTACAGAAGCCAGTTCAGCGTAAAGGAAAATAGTAAATAATCCAACAGCGATCTCCGTGATTACAACTTTCTGTATTTAAATTAAGGTGTATGAAACAGCGGGCGTCAATTTCCTCATTACAATTTTTGCTTTAACTTCGGAAGGAAAATTAGCCGAGTTATTCACCGAAATTCCTTCCGATTTATCGCTAAACAATCAAAGCAGTTGCCGAAGAAGGCGAACTCGAGGTCGCGTCGGCGAGAGTTTCACAAATGTTCCACTTCTTAGTAAACTCAATAAACTTTACAAAAGACAGACGTTAATGAACCTTGTACTTGTTAATTTTTCGTTTAACTTTGAGTTTACGTGGCTTCTAATCGATGAGTTGATGGAAATTGAATGTTGCGCCCACTGACAGTTGAGAGAAGTTGTTATTGAATTTAAATAACAATAAACCGGAGAGCACTTAGCGAACAAACAAGGGTTGTATTTAGAACAATTCTAACAGTGAGGACGTCATGACGTGTCGGATGTGAGTCGTGTACCGGTAGGAGTCCTCGCGAACTCGGTCTTGTTCTAAATACGACACTACACTTGTAACCGGGTCATGAACATTTCACAGTGAGAATGCCTACAACGAAATTAAGTTTAAATTAGTTCTCAAACAATTTCGTTACTGGGCAATATTATTTTATAACCCTTTTTTGGATTTAATCGCTAAAGGCTAAGATGATGCCTATTCATATTAGTTTCGAAGCTATACCTAACTGATTATTATTTTGAAACAAAATTCTATTAAACTTGGTCACCACTAACTCCAGTGACGTCAAAAATACTTTTAAAACATTTTCTGCTCTCGACACTTTTTTCCATGAAAAAGCTTACTTTAAATCGCGGCCAATAGTTCAAAAGTTTGCAATATTTGAGGAAGACTGAACATCGACTGGCACGTATACTTTTAAAGCCTCACACTTTCTAGATACTTGAGACCTGCCTATAATCTCCCGCTAAAGGGCAATGCCTTTCGTAAAACCTTGTGGTACCTACCTACTACTTGTTTACAAAAACTGTTTTTATTTTCAAGTTGATTAATATTAATAAGAAAGGAGTTGCCAAAATGTTGTGCAAAACTTTAATAAAGTCAATTTCTCTAAGTCATCAATTCTTTCTTTTTCCTTGTTCTTCCTCATCTTTCGATGGCTTTCCAGCCCTTAGAAATTTGAATTAGATTTTGTTTGTGTCTTGTTTGTTACTTACTTAAAGTTTTGTCTTTTATTTAATGAAGTGGGTAGTTTGGGAAGGCGACAGAAATTCTACCTATATCTTTTTACATCTCTTTTGGAATCACGCTCACTACTGAGATCAGGAAGAAACAGAGGCAGGATACATCGAGACAAAAGGAATTAGTCATAATGCAAAATATTTTTTGTTGACAACTTTAAAAGTCGGTACTGTGAAATTTAATAAAGTGGGTGGCCTAGCAAGGACAGAGTTTCATCGTGTACTGTTAGAAAAATAACACCTACGTAACTTTCTCATTTTACTTTCTTTATTTATTTTTAAAATATTGGCTTGGCATTATTAAAAAACTTGCGAGATATTTTTTATTCTTTTCATAGTCATGGCACATTGTGTTTAACCAGCGAAACAAGACGTCATATTGTGATTAAATCTGTCATTGGAATACTGACAAGTTCCACATATTTCTTCACTAAATACAGCAAACACAACCGTGATCTAATCACGGGTACATCTCTATTCTATAAGAGGCGCTTTGTTCGCCAGATTGCGAGGAACGTATCGCATCTTAAACTCGCTTAATAAACGTAAATCCTGTACAAAGTGAACTGTATTTCGACTGCGGCTCACCAAAGATTTGTAACCGACTGTTGATATAAATCCACCGTATCGCGGAGTCGGGCCCCGCCCCACCACGCCCTCAAAACACTGACTATTTAACTCAGCAACATTATATTACACAGCTTTGCAGTTACTCAGACCTTAAAAAGTTTAAAGTTATTTTACCACGAAGTAGGACGCAAGTGTAATAGAGTATCAGCTTATCTCGACCTGTGAGGGAAAGAAAGATGGAAAGGAATGGGTATTACTTGCCGAGATTTGGCACTCTTACATCAGATTCTAGGCTACATTCACCCAATGCGACGTCTAATATCTTGACCTAAAATAAGCATCGTACTTTGTTTCTTCTTATGATTATAATGCAGACGGTTAGTTACATCTAATTTATGTGAATTTTGTAATTTATAAGTATGTTAGAGATACATTAATCTCCGTTTTCACAATGTATAATTTTTTGACCGTTTCACAGATTACTATGAAGCGTCAACCTATGACATTAGTAACACGAGATAATTCATGGAATGTCTTCTAAGTGTCATATTGCCCTTCATAATTAACCTAATCTCACCGCAATTAACCTAATCACGAATTTGTACATTTCCCTCATTATGCCAAAATTAATTTCCCAAAAAAGAGAGAGAGTTCTTGATATAATTAAAATGACGGAGGTATCGTTGGGGGCAGGTAGCTAATACGACATAGGAATGATTAATTTGCGTCGGGCACGTGTTGCAAGCGGGCTCTCCTCACTACCAGCCCCGCCCCCCACCGCCCCGCACTCCCGCCCCCTCCCGAGCTGATGTATGGACATCACGTGGAGCGCCTACACTGGCCGAATTAGTGAGTGTTGCTGAAATTTACTAAATACTATGTCGGAACATTCGGAACACGGGTTTTAGGTAACGAGGGCCAGTTATTGTCGTTTTAATAAGGACTGATATTGGAATTAAGTTGTGTAAATAGCTCTTGGCAAGATATTTGCAGATACATACTAAGACATCAATATTTTTTTTGTGTAAGGAGTCAAAGAATCGTTATTGATACAAACCTATGTATTTTGCATTTGTCATTGCTATTTTTTTCAATGAAAGGAGGATAATTTTATACTATTGTATGTGGTAAAACTTCTTTAATTTATGCTTTCGTTGAACGATCTATAGGAATCCTTCCTCAAGATGAGGACACAATCCTAGAAATGGTATCAGAGCAATGCTCTTTCCTCTCGTATCGATCAAGGTATTCCGAAAAGATCCATCGGCAACCTTCGTATCGAGATTGATCACTTGGAGTTCCTCGGAAGTTTGTCATTGTAGGTACAGTCAAGGCTTCTTCAAACAGGCGCGACACACTATTCGAATCGCACGCGATTCAAAGGCACCGCATGTCGCGCGACGAGCGCTGCCTTTGTGTCGCGCGCGATTCACGTCGCGTCTCGCGCCTGTTTTAAGGGGCCTTAAATACCTTACACTTATGCAAGGTTATAAATTAGGATCGACGCCCTGCAGAGAGACAATAATAGACTGGCATTATGATTATTGTTACGCAAGATTAAAAAGCAACTATGTTTAGTATTATTGAAATAAATTTTATAGTGTTACGAACATGGTGTTCTGGAAACTATACTATTATGTATACTATTATGAAATACGAGAAAATCGTTGTTGTATTTTGCGTAAGACTAAGTAAAGTATTTGTGCTCGTGACTGTACATCAGGGAAGCTCCTTGCTTTCATATAAACGAGGTAGTTATAGTTTGGTATAACTACTAGAGGACGTTAAAGGTTCTATACCTTTAATGTTTTAGAGCTGAATAATAAAGGTGATTTGTTTAATCATAACATAATTATTACTCTGGTATTCCTTGAAGGATAGGCAGAAATGTATAGTGCATCCATTAGTTATGTCACCAAATATATTCATGTCCCATGTAGTAGGGAGCGAGCCTATTGCCACTAACTAAACACACATCCAGACACTTTTTTTTTTTTTTTTACACTTCATGTCAGATGAAAATCCTATCACTTATGTTCGCCAGAACACTGATTCACACAACGCAACATAACACCACGCCTGTTTTCCCAAAGGGTTGGGCAGAGGTGTGCCTACTTATGAGAGGCGTGTAATTCAGGCAATGTATTCTCGGTATCGACATGACAAAAATAAAAAAATAAAAATTTCAATGTAAGCTTCCATTACCTCAGTGCATTTATTACTCGTACATCTCGAAATTAACTTTTCAATACCCAGTAAAAATAACTTTCCTCGTTCTCTGAAAAATGCGCACTTATTGCCGCCTTGAGCTCTTCATCGTTAGAAAATCGTTTCCCACGAAGGTCTTTTTTCAAATAATAATCACTTGGGGCTAGGTCTGGGCTATAGGGCGGGTGGTTAAGTTCTTCGTAACTACAATCTCGCACAAGAGCCATGGCAACATGCGCCGTGTGGACCAGGGTGTTGTTGTGATGATGCAACACACAGTGGTCAGTTTACCCCGTCTTTTTTCTTTAATTGCTTCCCGTAAAGGAGGTCAACAAAAGCCCATACAACTTTGCCCAAACATGTACCTCGAGGGACACGTGCACCAAATCGTAGATAAAAAATAGAGGATTTTGAAAATTATTGTATTTTTATCCGTAAATAATTTAAAACTACATAATCAATTATTTTATAAGCAAGTACATTTGCGTTACATTTGGTTGAAACTCGGGTTGACATTATTTCGTAAATGTCATTCACACGTCAATCAGTTCATTCGAGAAATAACAGTGGCTGGACCCGACCGCAGACAGCTGTCAACATGACAGTTTTTTTCTAATAGGTATGGGTAGTTGTGCTTGTGCCGATGATAGAATGCCAAAATGGCGTGCTTTTTATTGTTAAAAAGTTATTTTATTCTCGTCCCCGGGTAACCATAACAAAATTACATAAAGGCAATATTATTCAGTGTAATCTAGTGTATTTTATCCCACTAAGTGTACCTCGGTACTTCGTTTGGGCAGATTTTAGTGACATCCTTTCATAAAGTGGATGCGTAGGATGCTGCGTTTATAGTTTCATCTTTATCAGTAAAATTCCTTTTGAGTCCTAAAACACTGTGGCCATGATTTTTCCGGCAGATGGAACGACTTTGAATTTCTTAGGGGGCGCAGTACCCTTCTTGTGCTACTGCATGGACTCCTGCTTACTTTCAAGATCATAATGATGAACTCAGGTTCATCACTAGTAACAATCCGACCGAAAATACTTGATGGAACTTCACCACAGAAGAGGTACAAAAGCTGTCTAAAACACTCGATTCGCACTTGTTTTTGAGGCGTCGCGCGTCGTAAGGATTCGCGGTACCCATCTTGCACTGACTTTTGAAAGGTAAAGAAGATTATGAAGAATAGTTTTCAGGATACCAAAGGAGAGGTGGGTCATCTCTACTATCATTTTCATCTTCATTCTGGCATTCAGCAAATAAATGAAATGATTTGATTTGATTCTCCAGTACAAGCTTCTCAACTTTTTTTTCGTTTTCTTCCGTAGAGGCCGTAACCGGGCCGCCCGAGCAACCGTCGTCTTCAATACTCTCTCTGCCCCTTTTAAATTCACTTGACCAGTTTTGAGCCATAGATAACGAAGTTGCAGGATCTTGGTAAACAGGTACAATCTCCTCGTGAATAGTTTTTTGACTTTTTCCTTGTTTGGTAAGGAATTTAACAACACCACGGTGCTCGACTTTCTTCAACATTGTCACGTTAGCCATTCCAGTTGTCGTTGACTAAGGATAACTAGCAAACTAATGATCACAACTATATGAAATTTTGCCTTTATACCCTTAGATAATGTCATTAATTAATTAATTAGTCAAACTACCCACATCATTAGGAAATCACCCGAATATCGAGAATACATTGAACGCCCCTCGTAGTTTACCCCCATTTCGCCAGTTATGTTTAAGTCCCATGTAATAGAGGGCGAACCTATTGCCATCAACCGGGCACAAATCTAGACTTCGGGCTGCTACTGAGATATTGCCGATGGTAAAACCCAATAACACTTTACCCGACCTTCTAATCGAACCCAGGACGTCATGCTCAGCAGTAGCGCTTGTGACCACTAGACCAACGAGGCAGTTAATTTGCACATTTTTAACAATAAACCGTAAATTCCCGTAAAAATCGATTGAAAGCGTATACAAAGTGATAGAGTATTACAAAGTGATATAGTACAGCGGACAGCCTCACAATTGTGCGTAATTATTTGAGTATGGCGACGGACAGCGGACACTGACGCGCGTGCTCCTGACGCGTCATTTACCCAACAACGCGGAAAATGGACTGACATCAGGACCATCAGCGCCATTGTCGGGCTGATAGGCGTATGAATGCTGTCATTGAAAGTTATTGTGACGGAATTAGGAGGGTATGCAAGAAGTGCGGCTATGAGAAGAAACAATGTAACGATAATGGGCTTACATTGATGTTGGCCGAGGTTGTCGCAAGACGTTCTTACGACAAACAATCTCTTACCTGGATCTGATTTTCAGGATTGGAAATATACAGTCTTATTAGACCTTTACCTTGACAGTTCAAAAGAGTCTGTAATTAGTTTATTTGAAATAAATGCTTTGAGTATGAGTTTAAACTGAAATTTTAAATCTACGAGTTAGAAGTATAGGCTATAATATTTCATCATCGTGTTAGTTATTCTAGAAAGTATACCGAACTCTAACTACAGCCTTACGTATTAGTGACAGTTCACTTTTGGCTAACCTTTTTCGGACAGGCGTGTTAGCTTAGAGTGTAATGGCGCAAAAAACATCGTTCTAGATACGATTTTTTTTCCGTAATCCTCAGTTATAAAGCCGCAATTCATTAAAAAATCCTCTCACCTTTTGTATTCACACGTTCTAAGAAATTCTGCCTAACGAGAGTTCTGGATATAAATAGGTTATTCAATCAATATCGATCACTCCCACCTCCCCGCGGACTTGAGACCACGCCATTAATGAAATATTAGTTTTTGCCCAAAGTTTAGCAGTTAATGATTTTTTGTCCCTACATAATGATTTTCGCGACGAGACCCCGACGCGGCCGAGACTAATGATTTTTCGTCCAACACCCTCGGTCAGCACAGATAACTCAGCAGCTCCATTAATCATTGCTGACGCCGACACTAGTTTCTACTTGTTCTCTGAAACTCCGAAGAAAAAGTAGGTACGTATTGGGAATTCCCGGTATTCAGCCGGTATCCTACCTTTCATTATAAAGAATCTCGGTTGAGGAAATTTTAAATCCTCTTTTGATGTTGCCAAAGTTACGATCCACTCTTTGACTTACGAAAGTACGCCCACGAAACTAGGTTAATCCTTCGTAATCCCCTGTTTTAGTACACCTCTTTATATCATGCCTCGTTTAGTGTGGTGTAGTTTAAAAATTTAGCATGAATCCAGTGGAGCGGTATTTCGGCTGAGTCTTAACATAAATTGCGATGTCAGCGCGTAAAACGGTGTATTAAAGGCAACAAACTACTCTAACCTATCCGATTCATCAAAAATGAACAAAGCGGCTCTCACCGCGCGATATACGCTGACTGTCCATGACTATACACTGAACGGACTGGGATGCTCTGAAACGGGAGATGAAGCGATTCATGACACTCAGATAACTAATCACTCACATTGTAAGTGCTGGCCTCACTAGATGCGTTTTTTTCTTGAAACATTTCAAGCCAATTTTTTATTTAAAACCAGAAATCAGACTTCCTTTTCCATGAAATAATACCTTGCAAAGGCAGTCTCGGTGTCAGTATGTAATGAAATTAAATACGTTTATCATACTCATCCAACTCAATCAGATATTCCCCACAAACGACCTCCATACTTCTTAGTCCTGCTACATCACCCTACTTGGGTTATCACCACATCCGTTGAGGGTTTAATTGACCTGAAGACGAGTTGCGTATGACCTCAATTTTCCGACCCCTGCACGCGTGACGTACCTACCTAGAATGTACCGGTTTTTAACGTTACACGGAGCGAGATCTCGAACACAAGGAATCACGTAATTGGAGAGAAGCTCGCATGATAAAGGACTCACGTAATGATGAGCAGTTCACTGATCTGAGGATATGTGGAAAAGATGAGGTTGGTGGCAGTCTTTATTTGATAATTATTGAAGTTAATTGTGGGGTTATTTTCTGGCGTATAAAACATTTATTTTATTTTTAGTAGAACGCTTTGTACAAATTGTCCTTCCCTATGGAAGTCTTATTTACCACTTTCCTCTTTAATCTGATATCTTATACCACTGATCTCAATCTGCTGACTAATCTAAGTTTTTTCCTCATCCTGATTCGTCAAGTAATTGACCACGTGGTCGAACGTCACTTCACGGTGGCGTGGGTAGATGAGAGTCAACTAGTAGCTATATACTATAAAGAAGATAAGTAAGAACATCCTGATTGTGACGCCTTAATATGTTAAAATTAAATAATCATGCAACAAACTGTGCAGATAACTTTTTTCGTCGGTCGTACTTTGGCAATTCGTTAATAAACTAGACTTAGTACTTATTAAAGAAGCATGCTACAAAAAGAAGACGGCCACAATCAGTGGGCACAGTTTGACGATGATAAGGAAACAACAAAAACACGATCAGTAAGTTACTTTTGGCACACTAAAACTTAAAACAATACTTCGTTCTTAAAGTGGCAAATTAACAATATTTCGCGATACCAATTAACAATACATATCACCCCACCCATTAACAATATATCACGCTACAAATTCCCCGGGAATAGCTGCCCTAAAAATATTACCGATACGTAAACTTAATTAAAACAACAGCAAAGTTCAAAAAGTCAAAGTTTTGCAAACAAAATCAGTTCCATCAGTTTTGGAGCGAAACTCGAGAGTGTAAATATATGTCGGTATAAAGTTTGTAGGTAATGACGGCTGGCCCCGGGCCCCGGGCCCCAGGCCCCGTTGGTATCGGCACATAGTTAAAACTCACAGATCATTTGGCAATGGAGCGGTCGCAAACTATCCTAATTGCCAGCTCGGTTTTAGATATCGCTGGGAAAATCCGAACCGATTTAGAGAAGTGTTAAAAGCGGAGCGAGAGCAGGGATTAGAATTAGTAGAACATTTGAAAGAATTCACTTTAATTTTTCATTTTATTTCTATTCTTCACACTTTTACGCTGTTTAGCAGCCCGTAATAGGTAATATGATTAAATTGTCAAGAAGTCGAATAATATTGGAAAGCGAGTGTAGATGATAGGATAGTTTGCATAGCTTTAACATCCATCTTAATGTAATATGAAATAGAAATCGTCTTAAATCGATACAAAAATAACCTACAAAACGTTTCCTATGTCCACAAAACCACATAACATTCAACTTGGTATTGCCTCTTCAAAACTACTCCATTCGACACAACAAGACTTATTCCCGCCCCCGCTCCTGCTCCGCCTGTCGCTCTGTTCGCTTCCTTAACTTATCGGGCCACATTTTCAGCACGGGCCGCACCTATATCACTAACGACTGAAACGCCCATTGTGCGATAACCACCTACTTTATATACTTGTTAACTACAGTTATTTAGTTCCTATCTACCGAGCAACAGCAACTTATTCCGTAATGTACGCCTATTGGTTGGAACTTTGTGTCATTTGTTATGTATTCATCTGTTTAGAAGCTTTGGATTGTTTGTGCGATTTGACGATTTGTCGTATTTATTAATAAATGGTTTTCTTTGTTTCAGGGTAAGCATTCAATGGTTGAACCATCGCGGTCTACCTACGGCGCCATTCCACTGGACGCAAATTGCAAGTATTTTATTGTACTGTTTAGATTTTGTGAGTTAGCTTATGCTTTTACACAAAAAATAAATAAAAACATTGCTTTGTCAGTGATTCTAGGTACATTTAAAAAAGTTCAAGTTTGACGATACTCAAACCTCTGGCCATCGTATAAATTGAAACCAGTGCAAAGATCTGAAACTTGGTCAAATATTCCATTCTGAAAACTCAGAGAGAAAAGCAATGTAAATCGGAATGCATTTCACTCAATACTTCTCATTTCTGACTTTGAGAGCTCGTAATCTTATTCCGTGAGTTTCTTTGCGAATATCTCTAGAAACAATCTGGTACAAGTTGCTTTTGAGTTGCTTTTTTTATTTAAGAAGCTTGGGATTGGTCATAAGATTATGATTTCGGTAAATAATAGGTAATTAGTGTTTACCTTCTTTATCCGGCTGCTTGCTCGTTTTTGTATAAAATGGCAGACTGTATCCCTAATGTAATCTGGGGTATTATTAAATAGCCGTACGATGTCGTATTTGGTAATCTTATAGGTATATACTGGAGCGTACCTACGAGTATGTCTCTAACTTTAATGAACTTTTAACAGTTTTGACATTACATTTTGTTGAGTTTTTTTATCAACACAATTCTTTATAGCCGAACTTAGAACATGAACGTAATGCCCGATTCAAGATCTTTCAAGAGTCCATGCGAGTTTCATACTAACTCCATATTATGTGTGTTTGTATCCATACTCAGCCCACGTTTATAATAGGGTTTGTTTTATTTATGGCGCAAGTCGTGGGTAATGCGCCACGTATAGGACGTGACCGGGACCAGCCGCGCGCAGACAGAGTGCTGCGATTTACTCGTCTCATTTGAGTTATTATAACAATTTTTGGGTTGTTTGTAGAAGTTTAATTATATACTTTAGAGAGTGGAAGAACAAAGAATATTAAAGTAGGTTTAATTTTGTTCGTGCGATAAGAAGTCAAGATAGAAAGGAATCTATGTGAAAGAATCTTGGGTAGTAGAAATTGGGTGACTGAAATAAAGTCTATAGACAACCCGAATCTCGTAACGCACAAAATTATTTTGTGTCTATAAATAGTCTCCAACTTTTAATAATACAAACTGTAGGCAGATTAAAAAACTTCTCCAAAATATCGATACTCTATTTGTGTGAAAAAGTAAAACTTTTTAAATTGGAAATTATACTGGAGCAGTGGTTTGTTGTTCCACAATTTTCCGTTTGTTTTACTTTTATTGGTTTCAGAATAGTTTGTGTTTGTGTGCCAAACATATAAATATTTACGAACAAATATGCAAAAAATTATTTCCATACTGATGTGTCGTTCGAATATTAATAGAAATAGAAAAAGTCAACATTCACAGAGTAAAAAATCACAGAAGGTACAAGCACTTGAAAAGATGCAAGTTATCCCCTTACAATGAACATTCTAGACTACACAATACACATTATAGTAATAAAAAGTTTATACAATACTTATGTAGATAAGGTTGTTTTCATGTCTGTAACACGTTTTTGTGATACTTGTTATACTGCAATTTCTTGCAGGTCTAAACCTGATATTGTGTTATCCTCTACAAAATACCAAATAGTTATTACAGTGGACTACTAATTGTTACAAAGATCAAAGATAACGAAATCAAGCAGTGATGGCTTACGAACACTTTCCGCAACATAATAATTTGCACAAACATAACCTTCTCTAAGCTAACTTTACATTGATAGTCAAAACTACAACCGTACCATCACCTATGACTCTGCAATCAAACGAGTTATTTGTTGCCACAATCATCTGTTATTATAATACACCCATATTTAGGCCATATTAATATTATTACCTGAGTGTTGATCGATGACATTTATAAGTATAAACGATCGACCTGTTGAGTATAATTCCAGTAATGTATGGCTTTATGTACTTAATCATATTTATGTATTTGATGAATATAGTTGTGGGTTTTATTTCGAGATCGGTATCTGCTGTAAGACGCTCATACGTACTTACGTAGACGTAGTGTCATTATTAGTATCGAGTTTATACATAAAATAAGAGGGCTTTTGTGACGTCATTGTTTCGATCGTATTAGGTATTTGCTTAGCCTTTGTAAACTCAAGCCTAAGTGTTTATTAAACAGTACCAAAGACACCAGACTTACAGGAACATTAATCAACGGGGACAATTTTCTAAACAAAAAGTGTAATTGACACAACAAACTTGAACAATCAAAACATTATAACCTTTTCATTTAAAAAGTTACTCAAGTCCAGTTACAATAAATCTCTCGTTTGAAAATCTTTGCAGAACAAAGTAAAACAAAAGAGCAATGTTGGCAAGTTAAAACAAATGCAACATTCAGGCCGCGGCCGGTCCAGCCATAAGCTAAGCGATTAGCAACGCTCGCTTACGAAACGCTTTTCATTTCCTCTTATATTCCATGTTTATTTTTATTGTATACTGTTGAGCTCACAATGTATGTTTAATTTTGCCGAGTGTTCGTTTTAACGTGGAGTGTGGGAATTATTGTGGGCCACGATTTATGCAGTGTGCACCTAGTTAGTAGTCGTGATACCTACCTATGTCGTTGAAAAGATTTGTAACTGTGGGTAGCTTTTATGAGTAATGGCATTGGTATCGTATGGAATGCATCGTAGGAACTGAACAAGTATTTATTGCCATGGGAATACCTTCGGCAGTCGTGAATGATGTTGAAAACAGTCAGCTATTGTGTGAAAATAGGTAGGTACTGGGAAAAGTTTAAAAACGTTACTTTATATTAAGGTGATGTTCCATCACACTACATTATTACTCGTATATAATGTACTTAACCTAATGTTAAATTTTTCGTCCGCTAACCTGATTAATCTATAGACCTTTATAGATTAATTAGATTAGCCGCCCTGTTCCTCATACCTATGATGAACAGGGTCTAACGTTCACTCATACTCTATGGAAAAGAGAGGATCCTCCGATCAGACGGGTGTTGTGTCTGATGGGCAACTTCCCGACGGTTGATGTCGGGACGTTGTATATATGATAGTTGCGCGGTACACTCTGCTTGCGCGATGCAGGATTTTGCGTGACGTCAGTGTGGCGTGTATCTCGCATGAGGCGATGTAGATACCGCTACAAATCCCTTAACTGGCTGTAAACAAATGGTTATCAGTATCTGTTCTAAAATATGAGCTTTTTCCAACAATAATTGTTGGAATAACATTTTTATACTGTAATTGAAAAGTCATAGACGAAAATTGAGGTTAAAGAATTATTATTATTGTCAAAGAAAATTAATGTTAACAATATCTTTAAGGTGTCCTAAAGTTAGAATTTCGCATTTAATTATTAAAATAATCTAATTAAAGCACTCAATTTGTAACTGGCACTAAAAATTGGCATCCACTGATGCATTTTCTGATCCATTTGTGTACATTTTAATCATATACTTTTAGAACAGAGCACAGATACCGAGTCTATTTCACAATAGGATTCCCAGAGTAGGAGCGTTGTATTTGCTATCATTTTTCATGTTATTTATAAAATCTAGTGATCGGGATAAAACAATGAGTGTGCACTAATTAGTAGTACAGGATTAGCTAATTATGATAGACGTGTATTGTATGCTCTGAAATTACTTATTTATATAGTCATAATGACGATGTTGGCTAATGATCATTTATGTACATAATTAGTAATCGATATCCGCGGTAGAAGTGTAGCTTACTATGTGTAGGTACCTACATTTATGTCAATATACATAATTGCGGAATTTTGGCACAATTTTTTTTATTAAAATAGATAATTATCATCATCCATAACTAGGCGGATTCTGCATACATGAAGCACTAATTGGCCATTATTACCACATCAGAAAAAGTTATTTTAAGTATTTTGGTATACAAAAAAATGATTTGGAAAATTCTTCCTGCACTCGTATTTGCTACTTAAAGAAAAACTTAAAAAAATTGTATACACACATTTTCGAAAAATGATCTTTCAGATATGCAGTGACTGTGTCCTAGGTGTTGAGTTCCGCAGCGCGACGTGTAAACCCGTGCCGTCGGGATGATCGCGGATTACTTCACCGTCCGATGGCGGTCGCGCATGAACTCTTAAAGCGCGCCCGGGTTCTGTACTACATTATTTAATTACTTCCGTTCTGCTTTAAGTGGGGTTTTTGGTGAATATATTTTGTGGTCAGTGCCTACTTATCTACTTAGTCTTTAATGTCCTATGCGGAAGACTGTTTCATATTATGAGTATATTCATATTGGAGGGTTAATTATTCAGTGCTAATATTATGTTGGCGGTGGGATTTAGATGTGATTATTAATTACGTGACGCGTTCGAGGAGAGCATTCGTCGCTGAGGAAGGGAGTAAGGACTGACCTGGAATACTCTTGTGGATGCTTTAGCTGGCTGCACGTGCCTTCATTGGCCGATGCTTTGTTCGGCACCAGATCACTTTTCTTCACTCACGATTAAAATTCACTCAAAGAAGGATGGCGAGACTGGACCCACGTTATTTAAAAATTAACAGAGCGCCGTTCACGGGCTAGTTTATATTAATTATAATAACAATTTTATAAGAATTCTATATAAAAAATATTGAGTCACTAGGAGATGGGAATTAAAAGTTATTAATGATTTTAATTTATTAAAAAATAAGTCATGGTGCAGTTTCCAAACGCATCGTTTGTTGTGAATTACATTGATACATTCCAATCTACAGCAATGATTTACCTTCTTACACATAAGTACGTTTTTGCTTGGCGGTTTACCTTCTTTTGTACTTACATCTTGATAAATAAACTAAAAACATATAAAACGAAACATGAGAAGTACCCACAGTGTAAACAGACCGTCGAAATATATAAATTATTTTGTGTTTTAAACGGTATTGAAAACATGGAACTGAAAATGGAACGTCAGTGTCAAATTGTCATATCAAATCAATTCATTTCATTGTTTGTGTTCAACGGCTAACGTGGGTTATAAATTCTATTTTTGTGATTTTATGGATTCTCGAGGACTTGGCTTTACCTTTGCACGGCTATCCTGCACACCAACCTCGCGATAACGTTTTGCAAGTGATTTGGACTTTGTCAACTGTTAAAATTCGTTGTGTTGATTTTCAATTGCGCATTGCTCGATTACGGAGACATCGCTTGTCTGACGAAAGTAATCAGATCGTTGAAAAAGTACAGAGATGGGGTACACCCATCTACGCGGATACCCGTATGATGTAAGTATATTCGTAAACTAATTTGTTTAATTTCAGGAACACAAATCATATCAGAGATAAAACAAAGGGAGCGAGCAAAAGTAGAGATTTCTTTTAGATGTTAGCTTTCACTTATGTAGTCTCGTATACACTTATCATAATTATGCTCCTTCTTCTCGTTTTTACGTGTTGACCATCACTTAATCTTCTGAATATAACAACAGTCTTGAAGTATTTTATAATACTGCAGATTACTGCTTGTAGTGTACTACTGCCAGTCTTATGATTTGCAATAGGCATATCACAATCGAATATTTGCCTATCCTTTATTCATTTAGAACCGTTAAAATCACATTTTAAAATATTTCCTAATAATAGTATGAAAAACATTTAAAAATAACATACTGCACCAGTATCAAGACCCAAGCTACCGATGGTCAGGGCTCCAGGGAACGGAACCTCCTAACAATGTTATGTGACTAGGTGTACCACTGATGGAGTTCAACCTTGCGAGCCAAGTCAAGATACTTGATTAGTGGAATATTATTATTTTTGTATAACCGCACTACTAGCTACTCTGTACTAGACTAGATAGTCTGTCCTATAAGCTACTCAATATGGGTGCCCGTATCACACATGGTTTGGTAACATTGGATGGGGTGGTCACATTCTTAACCCGGAACCAGGACCTTTATTACTTTTAACTTATAAACGTATTTTGTGTTTCTTTAATCATGGTAATAATATTTTCAGATATCTGGAGACGACTATATTTGTCACTCATGCTGGAAGTTTATAAATCGTAAACAAAATGATGGTCCTGAACATGATATCCAACCCCATCTTGGCCATCGTAATGTCTGTGCTGGATGTGGCAGATCTATTTTGAAAATCACAAGCAGGCTAGTTCTCCGACCAGAGATGTCTGAAAGGGAAACATTGTATCGGAATATAGTTACAAAGTTATTTAACGTAAATATCTTCCAAAAAAACGAATAATGACAAATAACTCGAAAATGGTTGGCATTTGGGTTCTAGGGGATAATTTGGTTGCAAATTATCTCTCTTACATCCCTTTATTCTGAGACTTTTGAAATAATAATGCTATGAGATCTCAATATATTATTACTTTTGTGATTGTATTTTTGACAACTTTTTACCTGGTATTCTTTCAGTTAACCTTAAACGATGAGATATGTGTGCCATGCTAATTATAAGCACAGGGAGTGGACAGTTCTCACAGAAGTTCTGCTGTTGTTGCACCTTCCACAATCAGTCAGCCTACATCTTCTCAAGAGATAGAGCAAGAAGTAGAAGTTGAAGAGGTTGGTCCGTCAACATCTGGAAATCTATTGGAGGAAACATCTGCTGAACAAATATTGTCCACAAGAAGAGCCGCTGACACAGTAGTGGGTGAAGAAGTTAGTCCGTCGATCTCAGGACGTCCACTACAAGAAACATCTGCTGAACAAATATTGTCCACAAGAAGAGCCGCTGACACAGTAGTGGGTGAAGAAGTTAGTCCGTCAATCTCAGGACGTCCACTACAAGAAACATCTGCTGAACAAATATTGTCCACAAGAAGAGCCGCTGACACAGTAGTGGGTGAAGAAGTTAGTCCGTCGATCTCAGGACGTCCACTACAAGAAACATCTGCTGAACAAATATTGTCCACAAGAAGAGCCGCTGACACAGTAGTGGGTGAAGAAGTTAGTCCGTCAATCTCAGGACGTCCACTACAAGAAACATCTGCTGAACAAATATTGTCCACAAGAAGAGCCGCTGACACAGTAGTGGGTGAAGAAGTTAGTCCGTCGATCTCAGGACGTCCACTACAAGAAACATCTGCTGAACAAATATTGTCCACAAGAAGAGCCGCTGACACAGTAGTGGGTGAAGAAGTTAGTCCGTCGATCTCAGGACGTCCACTACAAGAAACGTCTGTTGAACAAATATTGTCCACAAGAAGAGCCGCTGACACAGTAGTGGGTGAAGAAGTTAGTCCGTCGATCTCAGGACGTCCACTACAAGAAACGTCTGTTGAACAAATATTGTCCACAAGAAGAGCCGCTGACACAGTAGTGGGTGAAGAAGTTAGTCCGTCGATCTCAGGACGTCCACTACAAGAAACGTCTGCTGAACAAATATTGTCCACAAGAAGAGCCGCTGACACAGTAGTGGGTGAAGAAGTTAGTCCGTCGATCTCAGGACGTCCACTACAAGAAACATCTGCTGAACAAATATTGTCCACAAGAAGAGCCGCTGACACAGTAGTGGGTGAAGAAGTTAGTCCGTCGATCTCAGGACGTCCACTACAAGAAACATCTGCTGAACAAATTATGTTGCCCACATTGAGAAGAGCAGCTGACACAGCACATCATTGCTTGTTTTTGGAGTGAAATGTCTCTGAAAAACGACTTGGGCCTGATAGGCTCAGAAAACGAATAATTAAGGATTTTAAGTTCTATATTCCTAGAAATGCTAGAATTTGCAATTTTCACCTAGGTAGCAATTTATTTTATGAATTAATGCTGCTGAAAATGCGATTTCAACATTTAGTCCCGCACATAAAGAAGAAATTGTGTATCTTTTTGCTATAAGAAATAATTATGTACAACGATTGTATGTCTTAAATATTTTATAAATAATTATAATGAGAATAAACGAGTTTTTTATTTAACAAACCCCTAGGTTGAATGAAAGAATGCGCAGGAAAATGATGCTGATGAAACCACTTTATCTGTTACCTATGCTTCTTTCAGTTTGGTTTAATCTGACCACTATCTAGTTTCTGGATAAGTAATACTAGCCTAACAATATTGCATAATTTTGATATTAAGGCAATTATAGAGTGCCCTAATGTAGATAATGCATGCTGGCGATTTTATGAACCATCAATTAGATGGCAACGTAGATGTGTAGGTATACGAGTTTGAATAAAGACGAAAACCAGCATTAAGTATATCTAGTTATTGCCAAAAATACCAGCGATGCAACTCGCCCACTGCAGTATGCAAAGGGAATCTTGTAGTATACACCAGATTTATCTGGCTAAACAGATATAGAAGAAACCTGTAGGTACCTACCTATCGATAGATTTTTATTCAGATTCGGCACCATTTTTATAGCCCAGGAGAGGACACGCTAGAAGGACACACTGACAATATTGGTGATGTTCTTAAAAAAGTCAGGTGCGTAGTACTTTGCAACGCACGTTTATGACCCAGATGTATGAACGTAGACGAAGCTAAAGTCTGTAAGAATCGTAGCAGGTGGCGTTTTGTAGTGTCTGCCTACCCCCACGGAATATTGGTGTGAGTTTAAGTAAATATGTACCTATATATAAGCTATTTTACTTCTAAATAATAACCAATAACTACACGCCCAAAGTACTTTTAGATTATTTTAGGTTACAATCTTCTACCTTTCATATCTTTTTTCTCCCATCTTCTATAAACTACTTCCCATTTGCTTTTTTGTTAGTCTTATGTCGTTCTATAACTATTCATAAGTTTTCATAATATACGCTACCTCTAACGATGGGTCCCAAATTACATGCACTCTCGCCATTCTCCTTTAATAGGTTGCAGTATTAGCAGCCCTTACATTATAGCGGTTATAGAAGTTCCAGAAATTGCGCGCGGATGCACGTCATCACGAGTAAGTATGTGACTTAAGCGGTATCTTGATACAAAGTGTCCTTCGTAGCAAAATGTCGACTCTATGTCGGTTACGAACTGCTTCCGATATTAGATGGAGATGGCCGAAGTACGTCCTCTTGTTTCTCAATCATTATGGGAGTGAAAGGGATGGATATAGGAAACGACCGAAATGCTCCCATAATGACAATATCATATATTTTATGGATTAATGAATTTGAGTACGAGGCTTTTTAAACTATAAGAGACAAATTATTTTATTTTTCATTTTTTGGCTTCAACACATAATATATAGTATACTTCATAATATAGTGCGAAGAGCGTTGATTGCAGACTAACGACCAACCACCAGAACCATAAAAATAAACCATACCTAATTTAGGTCTCAACGTAAACGTTGCTAGTCAAATTCCTTCGGTTTCTTCATAAAAATGCCGTTTTATAATAATAATAATAAAATATTTATTTGCGTAAAACATGGTATAAAATGGTGTTAAATACAAATTCATATGGCACAAACATGTTTAGCTAGGATAAAAACACAGCATGCAAAATTATAAAGTTAGGTGAAGAAGATCATCATTATTTTTTATCAAAAAATTCTTTTAAACTATAAAAACAGCATTCAAGTAACCATTTATAAAACTTAATTTTAAATAATCTTGTATTTAATGTTTTGAAATGCCTTGGTATTTTGTTATAGATGCGCACGCACATTGCTAGGCAGTTTTTATTGTATTTAGCTAGTCTGGGTAAATCATTCAAGACTAGTTTATGAGGATCTCGTCTGTTCCTAGGATTAACATCATTTGCAGTCTTAAATAATTGTTTATTTTTGATTACAAACACACATATTTCGTAAATATAAAGTGACGGTAACGGTAACAAACCAAGTTTCTTAAATATTGGTCGACATGAGTCGTCAGGTTTAAGACCACAAATTGCCCTCATGCACTTTTTTTGAGCGATAAATGCTCTACAGAAATCGGTGCTATTACCCCACATTACAAGGCCATATCGTAGTAACGATTCGATGTACGCGTGGTATGAAATTACAGCAGTTTTTATGTTGGTTACATTTTTAACTTGTTTTAGTGCGTATACAAATTTATTAATTTTAGTGCTAACATTGCCTAAGTGTTCTTTCCAATTAATGTCTTTATCTATTATTACGCCTAAGAATCTTGTATGCGTTACTTCTTTGAGTTTATTAATATTGAGTTTAATGTCATTTTTATAATTATTTGATTGATTAAATTGAATAAAAGCGGATTTGTTTAAATTTATCTTCAAATGGTTTATGTCAAGCCAATGCAGTAATTTGTCAATTGTACTATTAATGTCAAGCTCATGGTCTAAAATATTATTTTGTTTTTGTTAGATGTCACTATAATAGATATATCGTCGGCAAATAATATGCATTTATGGTTAGTTATTTTTACAATGTCATTTATGTAAATGAGGAATAGTATTGGGCCCAGTACGGTACCTTGTGGAACGCCATATTTATTAAGTCTATATTCGGATGAGTAAGATATGATGTCATTATTTTCGTTTTTTTTTATTGATAATGACACGCTGTTTTCTATTACTTAAATACGACGATAGCCACTGAAGTACTGGTCCTCTTATCCCAATAGCTTCTAACTTTTCTAGCAATATGCTGTGTGACACCAGATCGAAGGCTTTCGTTAGATCAAAAAAAAGGCCAGTAGTAATATTATTATTGTTAATATTTGAAAGTATAGCTTGCATAAGAGTAAAAATAGCCAATGATGTGGATTTGTTCTTTTGAAATCCATACTGCTCTTTACTTATTTTTTGAAATTTATTGCAGAAATCAGTTAATCTTTTGTACATACATTTTTCATAAATTTTGGACAGGATGGGTATTAAAGTTATAGGCCTGTAATTGTTAATGTTACACTTATCTCCCTTCTTAAATAAAGGCTTTATTAAAGATAGCTTTAATTTTTCAGGGAAGGTTCCATGTGAAAAAGACATGTTTATTAAATGAGTGAGAATAACCGTCAGTTCATTACAGCAGGCTTTTATGATTTTCGTATTTATCTCATCATAGCCCTCCGACCTGCTGTTGGACAGAGACATTATTTCCTGTCGTACCTCGTGTACCAGCATTGGTATGAGAAACATTGAGTTGACAGATGTACTTCTGTAGAGGTCTTGCTTAGTGCTTTTTTCCTCTGGAATATGCGTTAAATTTACATAATGGTTATTAAATATAGTAGCTATTTGTACAGGGTCTGTAATTATAGTATCATTTAATTTTATAAATTCTATGTTGTCTTTTTGAGTGTTATTATTCATTTCGTTTTTAATGACAGTCCATGTGGCTTTACATTTATTATCATGTGTGTTAATATATTTTATGTTAGCATTTTTTTTGGAATTATAAATACATTTCTTTAATAGCTTTGAGTAATTATTATAATTAGTTTTATTAATATTTTTTTTATTTTTATAGTATCCATATCGTAGCTTCCGTTTAGTTTTGCAACTTTGTCTCAAACCTTTACTTATCCACTTCTGCGTGTTTTTATTATTCCTGTTCACTTTAACTCTTACTTTGAGAAAACAGAGATCATAAAATAGACACACCAGTTCATGAAAATCATTAAATGCGCAATTTGTGTCAGTTTTTTGATAAATATCGGACCAAGAAAGACTTTGTAAGCATTCCTTAAATTTGCGGATGTTGTCTAAGTTAAAGTCTCTTTTATAAATGTAGCATACTCTGATTTTTTTGGTTTCTGTCTAGTTGGGAAGCTTAACATTTGTGCCGTGTCATGATCTGAGAGACACAGGGGTAGTACAGTGGCAGTTGCATTGGCAATGTTGCTTAAAATATGGTCAATACAAGTCAGTTTACGAGTAGGAACATTGATGTGGATTTTTAAATTATAATTATTAGCCAAGTCTTGAAACCTATTTGTGATGTTCCCTTTTTTAAGTGTGTTTATGTTGAAATCACCGGCCAGAACTATATTTATTTTAGATTTATATTTATTTAGCAAATCGTGTAAAAGGTTATGCAATTTTGTTAAAAACTGATTTGGATCAGATTGTGGTGTTCTATAAATACATATAACTGCTAATTTATGACCGGTTACCTCTATGCCACAAGCTTCAAACGTGTTTTGAGTTGCAAAGTTTTTCACGAATGATAACTCTTTATAATATAAACCTTTTTTCACTAATATACAAGTGCCACCTCTTCGTTTTTCTCTGCAGAAATTGGTAGCCATTTCATAGTTGTATATTTTCACATAATTTTCATATCCTTTTTTTACAAAAGTTTCTGAGAACATTATATTGTGTTAGCTATAATCTTCGCAATTAATTTTCTTTTACTCTTATCATTATTTTCTAAAACGTCTTCAATCAGTAGAAATCTCGAAATAGTACGTAATTCTGTTTACACGTGTAAGTGGGCAGTGTAGCGCATAGGGTGCCCACTATGCCCAGTTGCCTACCGTGCCCAGCAGAGTGTGCCCGCCGTGCCCAACGCGGCCTCTATTATACGCCGCATTAGGCAACCGTGCACTCGCGTGCGTCATGTGACGGTGTAGACCTGTCCTTAAGTCTGTCAGTTTGAATGTGATAGGTGAATGATTTATATATTGCTTAGGTAAGAATCTGCGTAGTTCTTTAAAAAAGTTACAGTTTATCTGCAAGAGTACTTATCACAAGATCTCATGAAGAATAATTTTGATATTTGTACCGGACGGGCGTGATCGCTGGACTCGATATGCATTGAGGAGGTCGTAGTACTTATCCAGAATATACAGCATTCGAATAGGCCCCTCACTGTCCCAGTGACGCTGACGTCCTGTACCGACAAGTTGCAGATATTTTCCGAGTGTAACTATATCTTGAAGTCTATGTGGATACGGGTATGTTTTGAAGAAGTAATAACACAGAAACTTCACTTTTCAGGGGTTTTATTTTGAAGCACTAGACGATATAGAGTACATTATCGATGACTACTAATGAACCAACATGTAACGGGCGTACATAAAGAGATGTTGATTCACTAGATGATTGGTGAAAACTACGAGGATATGTCAACAGATGGTCCTTTTATACATTTGGAGTGTGGAAAAACTATTTTATAATGATTAAAGTCGTGCAATCGTGCAAACACAGGTGTGCCACTGCGTAGTGATTCAGAGTGGAAAAAACCCTTGTGCGTCGTTACTTTACAACATGGAAGTAGTTTAACAGCGTGAGCAAAATCCCAATTAAAATATTGAAATAAATAATTTCTGTACGCATGGTTATTTTCCAGTTAAACTTATAGCGATATACTTTTACCTAATAGGGCTAATAATAACTTATCATAGACCATTACAACTTTGTTTTTTCAGGGCGTGACGCGCCCCTGAGTGCAGGTTGGATAAATAATATTTACGAAATTAACGAACTATTAGTGTTACAACTTATAAACTCAATCAAATAGGCTTTTCTCATGAACTAGATACCTAAAGGTTCGATCCAGGACTAGGTCTTGGTCTAGGGTACCTGGACTTGACAAAAAAACCTATAAATTACGGCTATGTAGTCCACATAATTGAGATTATAACAGTTGTACTCACGATTTCTTTGTAAAATCACTATCTTACGTATCATTCTAAGTTTTTACACAATTCCAAACATGATTTATGGTTTTGGTGATACATCGTCGCGAACAATATTACTTACGAGGTCATGTACGTTGTTTTTTCACAGTTAACTAGAATTAAATAAATCACAGTACTTTTTTTGCAAAAAAGTATTCCGACAAGGTTACCTTAGGGATACGTACCTTTGGACAGAAAAACCTTGAACATGTAGGTACAGTCAGCCTCAAAAAGATGGAAGTCTGGAGACGATTTGTGTTCCATAATCAAAGTGGTTTTTTAAATGCTTTATTAAAAAGAAACAAGTTCTTATTAAATAATTTCAAATACGGCTTTAAGACTAAGCTATTTTAATCTAACTTAAACTTTTACATGATAATTATTTTAAAACTTAGAATAGTGTTTATTGCACTTTACACAAGTCCGTTCCACTTTCTCACAGTCTGATATAATAATTCAAACACTGGTCATGTGATATATGTGTCATTGTCACTATTATTCCTTCACTTGTTACACTACACTAACTCAAAGGGTTTTGTTCGTTTTACTCTTCGCACTATATTTGTTTTGTGTAACAGCTGGATTGCCTCAACGTTCTCATGTCGGTGGAGTCAGTGTTCATGGGCCTCAGCAAATTTATGAATTATGTTTGTGACGGGTTTCATTTTTTTTAGGTCGTGATGGAGGTCGTCATTTCTTCTATACCAGGGTGCATTAACAACACTCCTGAGTACGTTATTTTGGAATGTCTGTATCATTTTGATGTTGGTCGGTTTGGTACAGCCCCATAGTTGGATGCAATATGTCCATATCACCATGAGAATATCATTATATAACAATATTTTGTTATGTATCAATAGACAGGAGTTCCACCCAATCAACCAATACATGTTTTTGAAACGCATGTCTGGTTCGTGTCTTTTCTTTTTGACGTACGCTTTGCAGCGCATTTTCGCGTCAAGCGTTATACCAAGATATTTGATTCTATTTGCGTATAGCACTTGTTGGCCATTTATGAAGATAGGGAGGTAATCACAACTCTTGTTGATGAAATCAATTTGAAGTGACTTTGATTGATTCCATTTGATTCTCCATTTTTATGCCCAGTCATGAACTTCGTTTACAGCGATTTGTACCTTTTTGACTGCTTCCGTGTGGCATGAACCAATAGCCCTAATTTCAGGGTTATCCGCAAAGGTTACAATAGTATTATTTTCAAGCGCTGATATGTCATACGTATATAAGAGGTAGAAGACTGGACCCAGCACACTACCTTGAGGCACGCCAGATTTAATATTTTTTTAACTCAAAATAGGCATCCTCGTGCCTTACTCGAAACATCCATGATTCCAAAATATCGGCAAAATCATTGGACAGCATCAGTCTTAGCTTGTATATCAAACCATTTGTGCCAAACCTATCAAAAGCTTTAACCATATCTAAAAATATGGAGGAGTAGACTTTTTTTTATCTTCAAGCGTTCTCTCAATGATGTTGGTAATTCTATGTACTTGGTCTATTTGTGGAGTGTTTCTGTCTGAAACCAAACTGATGGTCAGTGTAGCTGTTCGGAGTACAGGATGGATTGAAAACACAGATTTTCAGGTCAAGATGCAGGTTTAATTTGAGTATGAAAAATATTACAAAAAAAAATGCCGCACAAAAGTTCGTGTATAGCCGATGGCGGCTTTTGGTACAGAACAGAGCTGTCAGCTGTCAAATATTCTGCTATAATATTCTCACAAACCACAGATTAACAAACCTTTACTCATAAAATTAAGGTTGCCAACACTTAAATCTAAGCATCATGTTAATATTTTTCAAGACAATTAATTGAATACCTAAATAGAAATATAACTGAAATATTAAGAACGCGTCGTTAACAGTCAAGATCAGGTTTCTCTCATTTATAAGAGGATTCAGGCGTTTTAAAAACACTTTTTCAAACAGCTTTGATAGTATAGGCAACAGGTAAATTGGTCTGTATGATGATGCTTCGTGAGGTAATTTACCTGGCTTTGCAATCATAATCACTTCAGCAACTTTCCATGGCTCAGGAACATGCTTTACGCGGGAGACTTTTTAGGATTTTTCCCGTAATAAGGACATACCTTGGTGATTTTCTCAGGTTAACGCTCTAAAATTCCTTTGACACTTTTTTGGGGATCACAAGCACTCCTACTTTTCTTTTTTTTTTGATCTTGCACTTCACTACTTTTCTTCTTCTTTGATCTTGCAGAATATTGGCAAACTTTAGGTTGTCTACAGAGTCGTCATTTGAATGAAAGGTTAGAGCTTAGAGCTTTTTGCTCATTGCATACGGCCCATTTCCCATTACCTTTTCTGATAGGAGGAATTAGTGTAATCGGCCTTTTTAGTGACTTTGCCGTTTTCCATAGAGTATTTCGTTGTATCGTCAGGTTGGTATTGAAAGCCTCATCTTGACAGGTCTGTATTTTTCTCTTTAATCTTTTCGTTTTCGTTACATTATTTAATAAAGTTTTATCTTGCGGTAATCTATATAGTTTACTACCATTTTTTTCTTTGAGTCTTTTTCTCAGATAATTGGTTTATTATCTCCTTTGGGTATGTTTTCCTGTAAATATTTAATAAGCTGTGGAGTGTTCTTCCATGCATATTGTTGTATATTATTGCTAAACTTGTTTACTTCAGAATCGAGCTGGTCTGAGCTTTTTAATGAAGTTTTTGTTGCGTTATATCCCAGGACAGCCGAAAATTTCAGCGCAGTCCTCATGTCTCAAAAGAGCGACAGTGACTGATTCGTGAAACAAAAATATGCTTGAAGTTCCCGCAACGTGCGATGAAAGGTGACTTTATCCACCAACTATTAAGAACGTCGTAACTGCTAAAAGCTTGTAGCCGTAATACTTAAACCAAAAAATAAAAGGTATTTTAAAAAAAATGCCGGCCCAGTTTTTTCTATTAATAATAATAATTAATCATTAAATTTTTATCCTATTAGTAATTAGCATATTAGATAAAAAAGAAAATACGTGAAAATTGGAGGTAACTTCGTGATATTTCTGTATCGAGAATTTTTTTTATTTTTCTGTTCCACAAATGTATGGAAATACTGGTAATGGTTGCAGTTACTCATATTATTTTGATTTTATACCTGTTTTATCAATTTTATGAAAAATCTAATTGAAGATAGGCTATTTTCCTTGATCCCCCTCCTCTTAACTAAGGCACGCGCGCGCGATCGATACGCCCGTTCACAAATACTGGTTAAAAACTCACTGAATGTGCAGCTACAATTAAGTAAGTTGTAATATTCTATTCTATTCTACCCAATGAGTAATATGTTTTGTGGCTACAAATAGATACAAAGTTATAGAATAAAGATTGTCGACAATTAAATTAATTCTAGTCGATGTATACATCTTTTTGCGGCTGACTTTACTCTGCCGGATGGGAAGATCGCGGGCTGTCATAAAAAGAAACGTCTGGGTACAAATAGAAGTAGCCGAACTATAAGATGGAGATACAACTATATTCACACAGCCCATTGGATTTCCAAACAGTCGTCTTTGTGCCAAAATACCTACTGAACCTTTAACAAATATAATCGAAGTACGCAAATAGACCGGAGACCCAAAAATCTAGGAGCACAATCTATTCTGGTATCGGTAATAGAAATAAATCGATGATTACAATAACAGCAATTTGTCTGGGTTTTCATATTTATAAATAAACGTGACACGTAAACTATTTTATTTCGTACTATTTTTATCTAATTTGGGTTCCATAGCTTATAAGCCCGATATTTATTAGTAAAACTAGATGATAGTTATTTTTTACAGCGCTTCAGTATCTTGTGTCAGTTTCGAAAGAAAAAACGGCAAGTTAATGTTGTGTATCTAAGGTACTGCAAGCAAGGCAATGTTTCACGGGTTCTAGAAAGGTATTTTATTTACAAGCAGGTAGCGCAACCAATGCAATGGTACCTATTTGGAAAAAATATGCGTTTTTGGCGATAATTTTTGCCAGAAATGGACGAAACTATTCGGTATGCGTATTCCCAGGATTTAACGTTTTGTTCCAAAATGTACGATGACAGTCTCCCCAAGAAGCGGAGCCGGAAACTTGTACAAAACCCTACTATGGTACCGTGCCAAGTCTCACTTTTAAGATATTTCACTTTGAAAAAATAAAAATATCTTACTTTTCAAAGAGAATAATAAAGTACCTAAGCTACCTATTCTTATTTTTATGGTGCACGAATTAAGTCACTACTAGTTTGAAGATACACCTTAGATTTAAAAAAAATAGAGCTCTTTAAACGGATGTACGGTCAACCGAACGTCAGTAATACTCAAAGAGATTCAAAGTACAACTAAACGTCTTCACATTTAAACTACGAAACCTGCTACGAAATAAAACATACATACATAAACTCACGCCTTCTTCCCATGGGGGTAGGCAGAAACTACAGAACGCCACCTGCTACGACCCTTACTTACTCCTTTTGCCTCGTTTACGTTCATATTTCTGGTCATACACGCACGCCGGTTGTGAGTACTACGTATCTGACCTTTCTGAAGAACATCACCAATAAGGTCACTATATTATTATTTGTTTCAAGGGCGTCCCCTCCCGGCGTTTCCATTCACATCTGCCTTGTAAATACCTTTTGTTAGTCGCCCTTCATTCATCCTCTCAATATGACCAAGCCATCTTAGCATACTCTTTTAAATTTTTGTGACTACATCATCTTATAAACCGCATCGTTGCCTTATCATTTCATTCTTCAGTCTATCATTCATAGTCACACCAAACATGCTTCGCAAGCAACGCATTTCCACAGCATGTATTCTACTTTCATGCTTCTTTTGCCACACCCAACACTAACTCGCATACATAAGCGTAGGCACCAGCATACCATTGATTGTGAACAGCCAGTGGTGCTTTTATGGACATCAACTTGTTGGTCAAAATTGCATGTGTAGCACCATTCACTAATTTATTTCCTATTTCACGCTGTCCATGTCACATTAAATTAAAGCGCAAAAAAAGATGTGCGTTTTAACAGAAGAATTTACTACGAGGAAAAGTAAGGTTTTTCTTTCAACCACTTTCACTGTCACTGTCTCAACAAGAAATAATAAAGAAACAAAAACCCCAAAAGCCGTCCTTAACAAACATCGGTCAATAGTAATATCTTAACTCTTCCTGTGACGTCACAACTCACACGTACATTAACCGCACATAAACTCACACACCGCGAACACACGAATATTATCTTATCCGGTTACGAGTACCCGGCCTCATGAAATGCGCGGAATACCAGGCCTCTTGTCAATGATTTTGATGTCGTTTAATTTGGCCGGGTCATCCGGGTGAGAATTTTAGTCAGTAGTGGAGCTTTTAGATGGTATCTTAGTCGGGAGTGAAGTTGAGTTGAAGTTGAAGGTGAGTTATATGAATGCTGTGGCAGCTAGTTAGGTGGTGTAGGTAACGGCCATTGTGATTTAGTAAGAGCCCGTTAGTAGTGTAATTTAAAGCCCCAAAACTTTATTATTACGAAATTACCAACAGTTACCAACCTACATATTTCTGTGTTTCAATTCTTACTTGTTATTCTGCATAAAATTTAAATAACCAAATACAGCACAAGTGTAATCCTCAAGTAATTGGTCGCAGTTAATACTAGTTCGTCCTCAACAACTATAACGCAGCTTTTGTGGTTTCGCTAAATAGAAAATAATACCTAGTCCTTAAAAACTGCTTAAAATAATTATGCTCCTTTGCGATAGACTCACTACAGCGGAACATTTCAGTGCTTAACAAACAGGGTAATTGATATGATTAATAATACCTTAGACAAAGTTTATATAATGGTTTTGCTGACTGCTAATGGTCTTATTGATGGCTCTAAATTAAAGTATTAAACTGAAGAGAGTTACAAAATTAAACAATATTTTAGTTAAAAATAAAATTAAAATGAATATGCTCCGATTTTCAAGTACCAAAGTAATTAGAAAATTCTACAAGTACTTAAAAGTTTACGCCATTTACAGGCTTCAGGCCAGCCTACTTACAGATTCTAAATTGCTTTACTTTATTTTATCCATCCATGGACTACAATGACCTTTCCCGAGGTTTATCAGATAGAAAATAGAGGTGCGAATATAAGGTATCCCACGCCAATATTTACAATTATTTGTATAGCGTATAAATTTTCTACTACTTGTCAAAACCCTATCGGGTGGACCATTCAAGTATTCCTTTTGTTGAGATTATTGAGTGAAAGCGAAAAGGGAAAATCCTACAGAACCTTACGTACTCTATGCCTGACCACTGCAATGTTATCTGCCGCTCCCTCGGAGACGTGTGTGACCGGAGGGGTTCAGGGGGTCTGACAATGTAAGTGAAGGGGCCCAGTTAGACTGGTCCAGTTTTAATGTGGGTAGGTATATATCGGGTGTGTAGCAGTGAGTCAAGTGCGGTCAGCGGTCGGTCTTATGACATGGAGATGATTGTTCGTTGTTTGTTGTATTACTTGTAAATAGACGCCGAACGAGCGGGATGCTGTCAACGTAATTGGCTCGTATATAATCCGTATTATTCTTTTGTTGTTAGGTTTTTAACTAAGTGGCCGCAAGGTCGTAATGCTTGGGATTTCAGTCGGAAAGGGAAAAGATTTTATAACAAACCATCTACCTATCTATTTAATTTATTTGATAAGCAAAAATGTTGAAGTTCTTAAAACAATATCACATTGTGACAGAAAGCGTTGTCTACGTACATGTACAATTATATTATACATATTAGGTACTTCCTGTTTTGTAATCTATGCATATTTTGATTATGAGCGTAACCTCGAATCTCCACCATCAATAATATAATTGTTAATAGTCTACTTGTAAGACCCACGTCAGTGGTAACAAAACCTGTATAAGCTGGCCTCTTATTCTTTTGAAACTCCGTACAGTGCTAGGCCAGCAAGCAGCTCATGGACCGATCTCCGGTCGACTGTTATATACATACTCTTATTTTGGATCATAATATACCTACATAAAACATATACTTACATATATGTTGACATACAACGCAAGGGATCGAAAAGTAATTCGTAAAAGAATGCGGGTCATCGGTTATAGGGACCCGTAGTGTTAGAATCGAGCCGATGATATTTATTTAGAATATACATTTATTGTGTGTATATATATGTATATAGTAGAGATAACAAATCTAATTATATTACATAGGGAGGGTGGAGGGTGAACATGTGACTTAACGCGGCAGTAGGTCGTGTGTTTTTCATACATTTTGTTTTATCTTTATCCGAATTATTGGGTTGCGTTCCCTTTTCACTGGAAGGACCTGATCATGAACAACAGTTTGTGGCAAAATCGGGCATGTATCAAACCATTTATCTGTAAATGGTATTCCTCAGGCCCCACTTATTTTCGGTAAAATAATTATTGTAAGGTCCTAAAACCTGTACTCAACGGTCTAAAATCACCCACACGCAGTGAGCAACCACAAATAAGGTATAAATAGTCGCTACCCCCACTATAAATAGACTGCGGCAGATTTAATCGATGTAATAGACAATTTAACGACATTACCTACTTTCTTAACTATAGAAGGCACGACATTAAGCTTAGGTACGACGGTTCCAATATTTTTATAATATCATAAAACGCGTTTATCTTCCAGCAATTTTGCTGAGAGCTCCCCGCCGTGTGTTATTTAGCGCGTAGTTAGACTATAGTTAGCGTTAAGTAAACGTAGCGTATGTGCGACAACTTCAGCTCATACTTTAAACCTAATTAGTTATTGCAAAACACGAGTTGAAGCGGTCTTACTTAGTCTTACTTTGGCTTAAGCTATACATAGTTACTTTGTAAGCTTTATTAGGTTAGTAGAGAGCTAGGCTGCCCGTTAAAGCTTTTAAAGTTTCGGGCTGGATCTTAAGTAAAAAAAAGTTATCGAAGAATCGCAAGCCACTTCCTTGTTTTATACTTGGTATTTGTTTCCGGAACATGTTTGGATTTATTTTTTGTTTAATGTTGTGTAGGTATTCTATAAACCCATTCCACGTACCTTCAACGGGTACCTATCAACAACAAATAGAAAGAAATCTGCGGTCGCACTATGCGCGTTTTGCAGTAATACGAGTTGAGCTACGGCGTAGCTCGTCCTGTGCTACGGCGTAGCCAGCCTTATTACGCACGCGCAGTCTTCACGCTACTGAATATTTTCAAGAAAGTCGCGTCTACTAATCTCTAAGATATACATAATTTATTTACTAACTATTTTTGTACACACAACAGACAAAGGAAACAAGAATAAAATAGAAATTGAGTGTAGACGTTCCGTATTAGAAGTTACGTTATATTTTGTTTAAAAGAACAAAGTTGTTAGCTCCAGGGCTTAAAATACTGGTATTTTTGTAACCGGTACCATTAGCCTTGGTGTTATACCGGTACCAGAGTAGTAGATGTGCTATTGGTACCGGTGCCAGACCTTGTACTATTGGTGTTTCTATTTAGTATCGGTACTATACCGGTACCAAAACCAGTACCAGACAAATATTTCCGTAAAATAGATTAAGAAAAAAGATAAAGTAAATAAAAAAGACAGTTAATAGGAATTAGTAAAATACCTTCAAGGTTGCCAACCGTATGAGGTTCCTCGTACAAATATTGGATTTGTGGTACGCGCCGGGTACCTCAATTTGGTACCGGTACCTGTCTGCAACCGGTATCCAGGTACCGAAATGGCATGAACCGCTAAGCACCAATACAAAACCTATACTTTTGGTACCACCGGTACCGGTTCCAAGCCTGAGTTAGCTCTAAGGATTCGAGACGATGAGTTCAATTCAATGTTAGAGCACGTTTGAGGAATCGTGATACTGAAATCTAACTGTTATTACTGTACGTGGTGTACTCAATTCTCAATGCCAGTGGAAGCGTTTAAAAGAATTAAAATAAGTATAACTCTTAAAAGCAATTCAAGTTCTAAAGGGCATGTCCTAAGTACTAAAACTACTAAAGGGTTTCCAAACTTTTCGCTTAAATGAAATGAAATGAAATTCATTTGCAAGAATTGTAGTACATACAGACAGTCGGGTTTTTTTAAACAGTTTCTAAAACATTTCGCTACAACTAGCATGCAACATTATTGTCACATTAATTAAATAAATTAAGTTATTAAATTGAATACGTCAAAAGACTAAAGAATTAGAAAATCTATCTCATATATAAATCATAGGCATTAAGTACTTTAGTATTACATTCATTAGGAGTATTTAGGTTAACCTACAGGTTTAGGTACTTATGCGGATTATATCGGTTTACTACCTATGGTTTAAGACTCAACTCGGCACGTTGTCTCTACAGGTCAACGCAACCTCATCGGCGAACCACAAAACAATAGGTTTCCGATCCAACTACCTCGATGAAACCCTCACCAAAAAAAATTACATTCTCATAAACACAGGAGTGTATATTTACTGGTTACCGAAACTTGCACATACTCGTATGTATTCCATTCCGCGTGGAGTAGCAACCGCCGTGACCTTGCCTCGATTGATTCGGCCGGCCCGCACAAAATACGCACATTTATAACAAACCACCCACACTCTATACCCGGCACCGAATAGATAAGCACAAAAGGTCAACAAGTGACAAAGGATATTAAGCAAAACCCATTTCTTAAAGATAACTCTTCAAACATAATTATATTTTTCTTTGGATGATGGCAACAATCATTGTATGTTAAACTTTCCTATCGGTGCAGCGGTGGTCACACCAACTGGGGATAACATAAACTATCGATGATTGATCTTATTTTCATACATACTTATACGTTATTGATGATATTATTCAGAACATCCGATGTGTCCTGGGTAGTCAGCCCTTGTACTAATATCCTCGCTGCCTTGGTAATCTTTTCACCATGGACATGAGATAATTTACTCGTATCACAGTTCGTCCAGACACCCCTCGATATAAAACACACACATGTGTATTTTTTTATGTGCATCTGTGGAAAAATTATTTCATGTCCATTGTCTATTCATTTTTGATTGGTCCGTTTTCTCAATTACAAACTGATTAGATGTATTACTTCTGTTCTTCCCTTTTTGATGTCCCTACGCACCTGTAGCTCAACCCCTTTGTTTTAATCCCCCCAGTTAATATCCTTGGGTGAAGCACGAGGATAAAATCAAATAATTCGGCTGGAACAATTGTTTTTCCGCTTATAAGATAAATATTAATATGGGAGCTTTTTATCATCAGTAGGTACATACCTAAAGTAAAGTTTTATGTTCGTTCATGAACGGTACTTACAGACTTTTTTGTTTTTGTGATTGTGCATAGCGATATCGCAGTAAGTACTTTATATTTTGTATTCTGTACCTGAAACCGAATTCTGTATCAGAAAAATTATACTGAATAATCAAGGCAAGACGTTTCCCACAAAATATGGCTTTCGTTATTAATCGATGTTTAATTTATCATATGAAATCATTGCATATCATGTACCTGAAGTAGTTCACGTAGATTGGTGCTTTTGCTGGTTCACTATTGGGCTTAGTTATTGGTAGTCTAAGCACCTCTAATTGAACTTTCTTCTGATTCTTGACGAGAGACAAAGCACAACAGCCAAGAAAACTTTCCTGAATCGACTCTCATAATATAACATAACGTCACGCTTGCTTTCCCCTAAGGCTTACACCCACATTACATAAGGTTTTTGGTAACATGAGGGTATATTAAATATTATGTAGGTATCAATACGAAACTCTAAAGTTATAACCGCTATTCCGAGTCGAAGAAACTCCAACTACATCCTGTAAAACTACACACAGTTTAACAACGCCACGTTTGTCAAATTAAACCGGCGACACTTGCATACACCGGTTGACATAACGCGCCAACTTTCGACTCAACCCGACATAAATCATCCCCGCCCCCTCTCGTCACCCTCTCGTCACGCGGGCACCCGGGGATGACGGGGGGTGACGGGAATGGCGTTATCTTACCAAATTAATTCTACTTACAAATCTTTGTGCCTGCTCCCTTTCACGATGAATGGAACTTCGAGAGGGTGAACTTTATGTGACTTGCTATCAGTCGGAGTTATGCCTTTGGTTTGTGTGATTAATTGCCTATGATGTGTGTCAACGGGCTCTTGGATTCATTACTGAAAAACTCTATTAGATGAACTAACTTTGTTTCAGTAGACTGTATGAATTTGTATAAAATTGTTAACCGTATTCAAAAATGTATTTTTATTGCAAATTAGATAGTCATCCTTCGCATCTTCTTGCTGGTAGGTACCTATATCAGTTTACTTGGTCCTCTATAGCCTGCATTGTAGTGGCACATTAGGCCCAGATCCAGCAACGTAACACGCAATAGTGTTCCTACATATTATGTATACATACATGTATATTCCCAGCTCAGCACTGAAATCGTTTTACATCGTGTCTTCCAATTTAGCATTTTACCGCTCGCTCGTAGCTCTCTCATTGCAAGTAATATAATTTGATGTCGGCATGTAATGTGTTCCTTTTCTTTATACATTGTTTCCGTTCGTTCGTATTTGTTACGCAAATCAATCCCGAAATAACACCGAGAATGAAGTCAACAAAAAGATTCGTAAAAACGGATCGAAGAGAATCACGTAACTTATAAAAGCGGGTTCTTACTGACGTTGATCTATTGAAAAGATGCCCGTAGATCTGATCAGATATGGTACAATGAGGGCTAGTCCGTGGTAGACGACCTTCACCCTTGCCCCGTGGCCACGAGCCAAACGTTCAAGCGACACGCGACTTGTGATAGCCACTGCGGGGGAAAATGTAAGAAGTGGTATAGAGCATGCCTTAGTAACCGCGTCGCGACTTACGGAAACAGTTGACGCGCACACGTGTCGCTTGATGCAAGCCGTGTCACAAGTCGCGTCGCCTGAGGCCATAAACAGGGTCTTAACTTGTCGGGCCTACAACACAGGACCGACACAAAAAGACCTACACAGTACACACGCAAAGCTCGTCTTAATCCCTTTCAAGAATTGTTGTTCAAATATCAGAGAATGGACCCTTTCAATTACAATCAGGCGCTTAATTATAAGGGAGTGGGCGAGTGTTTATGAAGGTCTACCGGGGTCCGAATCAATGGGCCACTATTTAGGACTATGTACGGTTTTGTCGCCGGAGCATAATCTGCCAGCTTTGGTTATTGGCGCCATTTTGTTTACTTGTTATTATATCGGCTGCTGCTGCTGTATCGTACCTACTTTATAGTGTCTGATGTTTGAAGACTGTAGCCGAGAGCTTCGGCTCTCCGATTGTACAGCAGTTTGTGCGGAGGCTGATCTTTACTAACACTAGGCACTAAGTTATTTTTTTGTATGTTACTAACACTATATGGATGTTTGTCCGAAATAAAGCGATTATTATTATTATTATTATTTAAAGCAATTATCTTTTTGCAATGTGTCAAAAAACATCTGGAATAACATTTTATTATAGAAATAAAGGAAGTAAATTGCATTCAATGGCACCAAAATAAATAATAACACTTTACAAAATGACTTATAATAACATGCTTGTGCGGAAAAGTCTAAGTTCCATCGGCGTTTCTAATCAATCGATCAAAACTAGTAGATAATAGAAATAACTTATTTGCAAAGAGAGTTTTGTTGAGTAAATAATTTAATGTCTTTGCTTATTTGAGATCCTCTCTCGTTTCTTTAAACGATCTTGGCTCTGTCATGTCTACCTGAGTTTATTAATATTAGTCGGGACGTGCTCGTAACTGACTTATTTTGTACATTGAACGTAAAACTATCAGAAACTTGATGAGATCATTGACCCTTCAAAAAGTGAGATTACATTTCATGAATCACGTGAGCGTGTCGTGGTAAGCAGAACGCTTGACCTAGTCTCACAGAGCGCCGGTAGCTTACCCTCGTGACAGGTGCGCACTTAACGTCGCTCTCAGGCCGCTCATACGATAAGCACTCGAGTGGGGATTCCTTACGATGGGCTTTAAATCAACACTAGAATATCTGCTGTAAAAGTCAAAAACAAGAGTTTAAGGAACTAACGTGGATTTTACATTTAATCGTATTTTATTTTCATGTATCTAATTGATCCAGTTGTGAAAATATATATAAGCACAAGCAAGAAAGTAAATCCTTAGGTAAATATAGTGAGGTAAGACTTTGTGAAGATTATATCAACAGGCAGATAAGTAGAAAATACAGAAAAAATATATGTGAGCCTTAAAACGTAACTACACAAAGTTTTACATGCAAGGCACGTCTAAAAATACAGAAAAAATTGCAAAAGTAGCATAGATAGGATCCTCTTCACTTTCAAAAAACCCTTTTAAAAACATGGCATTTAGTCATTAAACGTCACGCGACCTACCTTATTGTCCCAACTTACTGAACTTATAATGAGATGATGAAGTCGTTTCACAACTCGCGACGTGTGATTTACATAATTAGCCAATGAGCCAACCCGTAACACAATACAGAGAACATCTAAGAAAGCATGAGTAATTATAACACACAACAACAACCATTTGCTCGAATACCTACTAAGTTCTACATCTCGATAGAGTCGCTAAGGGTACCAAGATTTCTTTCTCAGTACCTTTCTCAGTATTAAAATTGTTTCCATAACATGAATAAAGAAAATATTCTCAACCCATAACTCATTATAAATGGGGGGTACCATAAATTAATACGATCATAACGTTGTAGCCATTGATAAAGTGAAAATATGTCGCTGAAGCGGAGCGGATCACTTCGTACATAGTAACACAGCATTCCACTTTCCGTAGAACTCATACAAATGGCCAGTAGGTACATATCTAATCCTATTCTATGTCCGTACGCCGCGCGTGTTCCATACCTATGAAATGTCCGCTATATCCACACAATGAACTTCCATACCCATTTTCCTATGCCTAGTATTTCAGCCAATAACAACACTTTTATGTATGAATAAACTTCCAACAGTATGGAATAGGGTACCCTTTCATATCTAATGTTTTTCCTCCTGAATGCTACACTTAAATAAAATTCATGTACCGGATAAATTATTCCGCAAACTTTATGTTGTTTTTGTAATATCTTAAGCAACGGGCAATCACTTCGGGCATTTGCCTAAATATTGCGCATTGTGACTTACCCGATATATATTTTTATACGGACATCATAAAAAGGCTGTTCCTCTTTTATATTTTTAATAACTTCTACCTGAAAGTATCTCCGAGCAAGTAAAACGTTTACTGCAATCAATAAACAGAAAACATTCCATTAGAATATCGATTCGGAAATAAAAACGGATAAATATAAAAGGGTGTTGTTATAAACAGGCGAACGCACGTAAATTCGGCGATGCGATAAACCGCGGTCCAATATCGTAGAGAATGAATCCCGAAGACAAATTGTGTGGGATCGCGCGATAAAACGCGCTTGTCGGCGCAATACCGCGCGCCTGCAAATAAACTCGCGCCGCGACTGTTTGTACGACGGAATTAAACGCCGCCAAGTGATCGCCTTGTTGATGTGCACGCTGCTGTTTATGTATTGGGTTAACATATGCCACACGTTTTTTTTATTGTTAGGGGAAATTTGTATCGAGAATTGAAATTTATATGGATACATATTAATATCACGCGAAAGCTGCCTAGCGGTTAAGCCTCGACTTGTTTAGCCCTCAAAATACAACACATAACTATCACTGCAAGACATTCCCAAACATAACTTTAACTCTTCCATTCTGCGCTAATAGGGCAGGGCTACAAATCACACAACCAATAAGAGTGCGTGATTACAGGTACCATAAAGCGCCACGGCCGCCGGGTGGCAGCGGCCGGCGGCGGCGCGCGGCGCATCAATCATTAGTAATTTGACGCGGCTGACACGCGTCTTGACGCGGCTAAGTGTGGTGCAAGTGCAAGATTGTAGCGTGCCAAATATTTCCTTCACCAAACTTGTCTTATGTCTCACAGATGAGTGTGTGATGTGAAGTTTTTCTGTAAACCTTTCAAGATACCCACGAAAATGCGCTCAAAGGTGAATTTCAAGGTTGCTTATCGTTTCATCAGAATTATTATAAAAACTTATTTCGTTTGACGAATGCAAGAAGCTATGATGTAGAAACGGAGTAAAAAAGTACCACAACAAAAAAAAAAGTATCAAGGAAATCTCTTCCGTTCATGACTCTCATAATTCAAAAGAAAATGAATTTACACGTTGTTCATATTATTATAAATGTTGTTTTAACTGTGCAAAATAAAGCAATTATTGTTGCGCGAAGAGCGGAACAATTTGTTGCCTACCATAGCTGTGCACGCGTTTAAAGAGATTGCCAATCAATCCCGTTAACCCGGGATTATGAACCGTGACGATTTAACGAGAAATATTCGCGAGCACGGGGCGCGGGACGTGGGACGCGGGATTGCGCTTGTGTTTATTTTATTTTATTGTAGGTGAGCCTTTGGTGATCGTTACGATTTGTTCCTTATTGCACGCTCCGCGGCGCCTCAAAGTAATATTGACAAATTACAATTGAATAAGTATTTTTCTTTGTCGTGTCTTCAATTTGTTTTGTAAAAAGATTACAGCCTCCGAGTTTACAATCAAATTGTAATAAAGTTGTAGGAGTTGGACCAAAAATATTACGTTATCCAGTCCTCTAGGCGTCGTTAACAAAGTCGCCAGAGAATAATTCTGTCTGACCTATGTAGCTATTTCTGCCACAGATTTATTACAGGGGAATTCCTGCAAAAGGACAGCGATTATTACTTACTTTCGTTATAGTACAGACAATAAAGTCCGGTCATCCCAGAGGCGACATAAAACAAAACCCATTAGAATCCCGTAAAGTTACGACCCTATAAAGAGTTCTCCGTCATTAAAACAAAAAGTTAATAATCATATGATAATTTATACGGAACAGTGTAGCATGCATTTTAATTAGGACTGTAACTCAAGTCTGAAGTTGGACCGCTCCGAGTTGCCGGGTATCCGGCGCTGGAGTTGAGGTGATAAATAGTGTTCCCGGCCACTAAATCACACCTTTATATGAAGGCATCCGAATTAAGGCGCTTCCACAAACGCTATTCTTATCCGGGATTGTAGTGTCGCCTTTGTGTTGAATTAGAAAAATATACGAAGGCTCGTAATAAATATTAGGAGCAACGCCTTTACAAAGCTACGTCGTGATGAATTACAGACCTAATATTTATGCGTTCACATAAAAAATAAGTAAAGAAATTGTAGACGGCGTAAATTAAGATTTTAGGCCCAAGTTTTTAATCTTAATACACTTTGTACAACTATTAATCTTTGTTTATGTTAGTTATAATTTATCTTTATTTCAACTTGAGAAACGACGTCTTCAAATAGTTTCTTAGTGCCATTTGAAATATCTATTCGATTTCCCACCAGCAACCACATGAGTTTTGATTCAGCAACCACCGCCACACTCCTACACACTAAACAGTACAGAATCAGAAATCAGCAGGTATTTTTCAGCAACTATACGTAACCGATACCGGTGAAGGAAAAACATCGTGAGGAAACCTGGACTTAAAGTCAATTTAAGAAATCGCCAGCCCGTCGTGTGCAAGCGTAGTGATCAATACTTGTGCCCTCTCTGTATGTAAAGGCCTTTGCCCTGCAGTGGGACAATAATAGGTTGGCATTACTATTATTATTTTATACGTAACCCAAGCCTTCCGATGAATCCTTTCAAATATTCCTCGCTGCTGACTTGCATTCCCGCCGCCGTGTGCTTGGCGCGGCGCGTGCCGTGTGACTGCACCGCTATTCCGGCCACGTGACTGTAGTTAAGTTATGACGCGCCCCCGTGAGCACCAGATATTGTGTATGCGGTGCGAGCAGACACCTGAATGGATATTGTGTGTCGATTAAAGGCCCCTACAAACAGGCGCGACACGCGACGCGAATCGCGCGCCACAAAAAGGCACCGCTCGCCGCGCGATGAGCGGCGCCTTTGTATCGCGTTGTCGCGTCGCGCCTGTCTGTGGGGGCCTTAAAATAACGAGTTATTCGGTGCAGATGCGCGAAGCAACGAGTTTCTAAAATAAGATATTATCGATATTCTACTTTAGTACAACAATATCGTAAAATGAACTGGCTTGTTTCAAGATATTCGATCAGTAACTTGGTTATTTTCATATTAACATGTATTTTTCTATTGACACGTGAAGCATGTTAGCAGCTTATGCTCTACCGGCCGAACCGAACAGATTTCAGTTGATTGCTATTCGGGCATCGGGTAATCCCGAATAAAGTCACGTGGCTAAAGCCTTACATAATTACAACTTCTTAACATCACATTGATTAATATTCACTCCTCCATTAACTACAAATTAACGATATTATTATAACCAACATATAGCTTCCTAATAATCCCGAAACATTTCCCTATTTCAAGGAAATTATGTAAACCAGTCAGCTACAAATACACACCCAATGTTTTGTTAGTAATTAAAGTTTCGTGTAATCCACACGCTCACTGGGTATGGCAAGAAAATGTCTCGGTGCAACCCTGGCCGTAAGATCGGGCGCATATTACCGACTGAGTTGCGACGTGCGGCAGATTGTACGACTCTCAGCGCAACATCGCGAATCGGAACTTGAGAGGCTGCGTCTCGATCGCAGCGAGATTTAGCGAGAATTATCGGGTTCACGTAACTAGCATAGCTTCAGTCGTAAGATGTTTTATCTTTGTAGGCCATACGGTGTGTAGTCGCAGGTAGTATAACACTTGTCACGGGTAGACTAGGTTACGTGATGCTCTAGATCTTGATACGGCTTCAGTAATAACACGTCGCTAACTATCGCTTGCCTAGGAGATTGCGAACTGCGTGACCTGATATACGAGCACAGTTAACTAACAAGATTGATTTTTCAGAATGAAAAGTGTTATGAAGACGGATAAAGAATAGTATTTTATGTAACTTGACATGGTTTGAAATAGTTACGAATTTGTTAGGGAAATTAACAGTAGAGAAATATAGTATTTCTTTTAATGTTTTTTAAAATAAAAGAGCCTTCTTGCAATTTGCTTGCACTAAACAAATTGAAGTAACAACTTGAAAAAAATTACGAACAACTCCATAAACAACAAATTCCAACACACATTTAACCTGCAGCCTACATTGCCACTAAACACTCCCACCCAGCGCTCGGTGCTATGTAAACTCGGTAACGTTTACATAAGTACAGACGGAACGGCCGCGCCACCGCAGCGCCACCGCGCCTTCGTGCGGTGCGCTCTGGCACTAAACCTACGTCGCACTGCCAGGACTGCCACAAGGAATTACTGAACTACGAAGTTATATTCTGTAGTAGTTATAGTTATGTAGCAATGTGATCTTTAGGTATGATTAGTTAAGTAATTATAAAGTTCCTAGAAATGTCGACGACAATAATAATATTTGTGTGGAATATACTTTCATGTTCTAAGAATACTTCCCCGTAGCGTAACGATACAGATTTATATTATATGAATCCAATTCTAATATTTGTCGACTTTGCAACACTAACCCTTAACAGCTATAATGAATTATTACAATAACCCACTAAGACTATAACGGGCGTAACACCACCAAAAAAAAATTAAAAATTCTTAATTAATTGTAAGAAATTTTGAACAACTTACTTTTAGCAGTTAATTTGTAAAAATCCTAAAAGTTTTTATTTTCAAAATATGCCTTAAACAGCTCCCGATATGAGAGGCAAACCTAAAAAACATGAAATCCGAATAAAAATCAAATGTTTGTATTTATTATTAGTACACTAAGCCTTAACGCGTACGTTAAGCCTTTTATCTGCGGGGTAATTGCGTAACACACTGAATGGCTATCATTTATCATTTTGACAGGTCAACAACATTCATTGCGTTATTTACGTTGTTAAGCAGACAAATTTTTCCAACCTAAGAAGTAATGGATTAGCAATATCCTTCAAAATGATTCAGATTGTGATTGATAGTGTGGTACGCAATTAGGGTGCAGGCTTACTTAACTAAAATATATACTTAGTCTGGCCATAAATACTGTTACAGTTAAAAATAAGAAAGATATTACATTCGAATTTGGAATCTGTCATTTTTATACGATTGTTCATTGAGTTTTCTAATTTTGACGCCAATACTTTGTACAATATTTTGCGATATTAAAATGGAGTGGGGTGATAAAGAGAACCGAATCGCTGTTATTGCATTACACAAAGTTGGTATGGAGCCAAATGCAATTTTTAAAACTCTCCATACGCTTGGTATTAGTCAAATGTTTGTGTACCGGGATATTAATAGGTACAATGAGACCTCCTCTGTTTGTGACAGAAAAAGATCTGGCCGTCCACGTAGTGTTCGTACGAAAAAGGTGGTCAAAGCAGTACGGGAAAGAATTCGAAGAAATCCTGTCCGAAAGCAAAAGATTTTATCTCGGGAGATGAAGATAGCACCCAGAACCATGTCGCGTATTTTAAAAGATGACTTAGGACTTGCAGCCTATAACTGGTCATTTTTTAACTGATAATTTAAAAAAGAATAGGGTGGTGAAATCGAAACAACTACTGAAGCGGTACGCAAAGGGAGGTCACAGAAAAAAAATGTTTACGGATGAGAAAATCTTTACAATTGAGCGACATTTTAACAAACAAAATGACCGTATTTATGCTCAAAGCTCTAAGGAAGCTTCCCAATTAGTCGACAGAGTGCAACGTGGGCATTATCAGACTTCAGTGATGGTTTGGTGGGGTGTTAGCTATGAAGGAGTGAATGAGCCATATTTTTGTGAAAAAGGTATCAAAACATCGGCACAAGTGTATCAAGATACCATTCTTGAGAAGGTAGTTAAGCCCCTTAACAACACCATGTTCAATAACCAAGTATGGTCCTTCCAACAAGACTCGGCGCCGGGTCATAAAGCTCGGTCCACGCAGTCTTGGTTGGAAGTGAACGTTTCGGACTTCATCAGAGCTGAAGACTGGCCGTCGTCTAGTCCCGATCTTAATCCGCTGAATTATGATTTATGGTCAGTTTTAGAGAGTATGGCTTGTTCTAAACGCCATGATAATTTGGAGTCCCTAAAACAATCCATACGATTGGCAGTGAAGAATTTTCCCATGGAAAGAGTGCGTGCTTCTATTGATAACTAGCCTCAACGTTTAAAGGACTGTATTGCAGCCAATGGAGACCACTTCGAATAAGCTTTTTATATTTTACATTGTTTTATATTTATGTATTAAACTAACACACTGTAAAAGTAATAAATATTATATGCAATAAAAAATAATAAAAAATCTTCGTGACAATATTTATGGCAAGACTAGGTACATATATACACATACATAAACTCACGCCTTTTTCCCATGGGGTTCGACGAAGGTCATGGTGTTTGAAAGAGAATAGGATGTATCGGTGTATGATGTGAACATAAAAGAGTGTGGAGCAAGTAAGTGAGTTTGTGTATTTAGGGAGTCTGTTTACAAGGGATGGAAAGATTGAAGGAGATGTGGAAAGGAGACTAAATGCGGAAAGTAAAGTAAATGGTGCTACACATGCAATTGTGACCAACCAGTTGATGTCCAAAAAGGCACGACTGGCTGTTCACAATGCTGTGCTGGTTCCTACGCTTATGTATGGAATTGAGTGTTGATTGCGGCAAAAGTAGCATGAAATTAAAATAAATGCCGTGACAATGCGTTCCTTGCGAAGCATGTGTGATGTGACTATGAATGATACGCTGAGGAATGACGTGGTAAGGCAACGGTGCGGTTTAAAACAAGATGTAGTGTCAAAAATTACAAAAAAGTATGCTTAGATGGTTTAGTCATGTTGAGAGGATGAATAAAAGACCATTAACAAAAGGTATTTATGAGGCAGATGTGACTGGAAACGCCGGGAGGGGACGCCCTAGGAGGACATATTGTGACCTTATTGGTGATGTTCTTCAGAAAGGTCAGGTGCGTAGTACTCGCAACCGGCGTGCGTGTATGTCCAGATATATGAATGTAAACGAAGCAAAAAGAGTATTTATGGAGCGTAGCAGGTGGCGTTCTGTAGTTTCTGCCAAATAAAATAAATATTTAAAAAAATATTATAGTAATCGTGCCTCAGAAGTGAGACAAAAATAAACTTAATTTTTTTAGGAACTTTGATTTCTAAGTCGTTTTCAAATAACTTTTTAACCTTTATATGCAAAAATCAACACTTATAACTATTTAGCGATCCTCATGTACATTTATCAATTATAATCTTGCGATGCTCCGTGCATATATATTTGGTACATTTCGAGCATTTTATTGAGAACTTTCTATCTTTTTTGGTATGCAAAAAAGGTAAACGCTTACGCAATTGTAAATCAGTAGCGCACTATAACTATTATGGATCGAACGACCGCTCTCCCGCGCGTTGGAGGGCTACTGGCAGCTTGGGCTTAGGAGGATACACGAAAGCGCAAAGTGCTGTGACAAAACCTCAAGAGTGTAGCGGCTAAAAACCAAATAGACAATGGTGTTTTTACACGCATATAGCCTTTAAGGGTTAAAGTTGAGAAGTCATTAAAGTGATTCAGTTCTATAGCTGTTAGCAATACATACGAAAGCTGTAAATAATTGAGTGACATTCAAGCAGGCGGCCCTTGATGATAAGTTGGCACCGCCACCTGTGGACTGCTGTGAGACCTACCAAAGTTATCGCAGTGCACTGTTTACCTTAAAGACAAAGTTGAAGCTGAAAAACAGCAATGCGACAGAAGTAGGTAGGTATGTTATTAGTACCTCCCCCGGCTAGTTCTTTCACAAAGAGTCTACCACCACAGCAATCTATGTTAACAGTATTGTCTTCAGAACTTCTTCTTAGTGAAATAATCCAAATTAAAATAGATTCAACGCAGAAATGAAAACCCGGTAATTTAAATACGACATATTTTTTTCAAAAACCAGACTTTAAAATTTGTCCCACTATGGATTTCAGTACATTGTGTCAAAAACTCGTAATACAAAATGAGTCATTACTTCTCTTTTGATGGGTAGCGTTAAGCCGAAAAATTAAATTCAAAATCACCGCCCAAACGTTGAAAAGGCTCTAAAGTTTATTTAGCAGGGGCTTTAAGAAATGCCGGGACTCACTGACTTGTTTACCCGAGATGAAAGATTTGATGGCGCAAGTGGTAAGCGATGGGATTCCAGATAAATAGATACCTATCGCCTTTAAATATTGCTGGGCGAGGCCTAAGGAGCTGTTAGAAAGAGTCCTGGGATAACTTTTTTAATGGGATTTTCGTTCAGCACGTAAAAATATCGACATAAAGAATATAATTTATTCTCAATATATAAAATAATTCCTATAAGATTGCTTTCACCAGTTCTGTTTTAATACCCTCTTGAATAAATATGATTACAAGTACGTAACCTTATAAAGAAAAAACAACCGACTTCCAAAAAAAACACTAAAAGACCTGAAAAATAACTTTAATTTCGGAAGTCGGTGTCTGGTTTTGTATTTTCGTTTTTGGTCACCGACTTCCTAAATTAAAGTTATTTTTCAGGTCTTTTAGTGTTTTTTTTGGAAGTCGGTTGTTTTTTTGTAAAAAAGTTTTTATTTTTCACTTTTTAGTTGCGGTACCTACCCCACACAAATTCGTATACCACTACTTGGTGTGTAAATAACAGTGACAGGAAATTATTAACACATCATCCATATAAATTAAGTGGAAAAAATCTGCAGTATTAAGGATAACTCAAAAAATACTGGTCAGACCTTGATCAAATTTAAATGGGACCACATGTGAAGCACCACCTATCAAATAAAAAAAGAATCATCCAAATCGGTTTACCCAGAAAAAAGTTATGAGCTAACACACATAAAAAAAAAAAAAAAAAAAAAAAAAAAAAAAAAACATACAGACGAATTGAGAACCTCCTCCTTTTTGTGAAGTCGGTTAAAAAGCCTTCTTACGCAAAATATCTACCTCCAAAATCAAATCAAACAAATTGCTGGCATGCTTACCATTTTATTAATAAGAAAAACATTTTACGAGCGTTCGCCCTTCACGGGGTGAGACAGTTTTCATGATTCATTAGCTACAACAGCCTCCCGCTGCGCGCTGGGTCGCCCATGGTCGCTGTTCGTCTCACACTTCCACCGCGGTGGGCACAAAGCACCGTTGTATTAAGTCGTAAATTAATTTCACCTTCATCCCGCGGAGGCACGGGTCTCCCAGTAATGAGGTGCACCCTATACTCTTATTTATACATATTTCTTTATAAACCCGGCCGTATAAAAACGCATAGGAAAAGGTTTCAGCGAAATTTAGCTAACGCTCTTTAATCCTATTTTACAACGATCCTTACTTCATTTACAAACGGAGCAGATAAGCCCGAGTTCACATTCCAAATATTCGTTTTGTTGATCTTTTTTTAGATAAAGCATGCCCTGATATCTGTGCAGTTCAGTTGAATCTCCACTCCCGCTATAAAAATGCGGTGAATTATCTGCTTCAGAAAATTTTGTGCGATTCAAATCACGTTTTATTTTTATAATTCTGTTTTCGTTTAGATTGCCTTGCGATATTTTTTCTCCTAACTTCATCAAACAAATTCCATTTTGTGCAAAATGAAGCTAAGAGCGCTCGTAACAGCATCGATGAAAATTCAATTTAGAAAAATCACGAACTTTACGACTAGTGAATGAACGTCGAGATAAAATTATTATGTAATTTAAGTGAATAGACACATAAAATCATCGTTATAATAAAAGGCATTCATTTCGTTTTAAGCCCAAAAGCGACAATAATTTGTTCAATAATTTTATGATTTCAAAAGGAATACCATTTCACGAATATATTGAACGAACCGCGTAGGAATGTAATTGTTCGTACACCATACAACAATTGATACAAGCTAATGACTTGCGAAATTAAATCAAACGAATGAGTTAAAAGGACTGAAATCGCATTAAAATCCAAAACGACACCAACAAAAAAGGTTTTAACTCCAATTATTACCATTCCGTATCTGTCTTACACGGGACCGTGAGCAAAAAAGGGATGAGGGGACAAAAAGAGCCCGCGATAATGGTCCCACGCACTACCGACAGCCTCAGGCCATTTTAGGGTTTAGTACAATGGGAACGCTTGAACGGTAATCGACGTTTTATAAGAAGCACTACAGAGCGGTTACGTCACCGCGACCTTTTCACTGTACTACTTGATAGCCTTTGTGTTGCTCTCATTAGAGCCACTTTGGATTCTCTTTCAGTGGCTGAGCTTCTATCGGATAATGCAGTTACGATAGATATAGGCCTTTTGAGTGGCTTGTACAAATTTCTCACTTATAAACCGTTTCTGTAACCTTGTTACAGTCAAAGAGTTCTGCAAGTAATACAGTTTTATTTAAAACGGGCTTGGAACGTGGTCCAAGAAGTCAATCATTATAGCGTTTTCTTGCTGATTCAAACAAACGAATCGCACTTTGTTTTCGCAATAATATTATACCTCGTTTTAGCTGTTTTGCCAAAGTGGCTTCAAAATATGAAAAAACGGTGAGAAAATTGCTACACTCATGATCATTACTCACTCCAGCGACAAAAGAAAGACTTCTAGACTTGGAAGCGAAAATTTGATATCCGATCAAACATACATTTATCTTCGCCATTTGCGGGCAGCCAGAGAAATTTGATAAGCGCCGCTCGCAAAAAGCCCGATTTACTTAATGCAAGATAAAATTTAGACATCCTCACGGTAACGGTGAGGTTGTTCTAGAAAATTCCCTTTAGAAGCGGAATATTCGAGCAGGAGAGGGGAGCACTCAACGGAACGCTAATGGCATCGTTTTAAAAGGAAACGAAAATAATAAATTATTGACATCATCTTTTCTATCGTGCCTTGGAAATTATTTATATTATCTGTAGGTACAGTGTTAATGCCAGCATCGGTGGGAAATAATGCTCTTTGCACCGGTCAATGAAATGGAAACAGATGTTAAATGTATGAAATACTGATGGAATTTCCGATAGCGGTGAGATTTATTCCGTGTTTTCTGCGTATATTGTGATCGGATTAATACTGCGCCGCTCTGGATGTTGGGATCAGATGAATATTGAAACAATTTTTTAAATAAAACCTGAATCGTTATTTACGAGTCATTCCTATACGTAAGTACGTGTTTATGAATACTTTGAAAGTGTTTGCCGATTTTGCGATCAAATAATTTAATAATGTCATTTTCAAATTATAATAATAATATAATAATAATAATAATTCATTTAATTCAGACATAGTCCATACATTATATAAAAATAAAATAATATGATAAAAAATAATAATAACACATTACATTAAAATAATTAAAATAATCAAAGACAAATTAAACAAAATTACACATACACATTAGAATGAAATGAAATGCACAATTATAGGAAAACATTTTCATATTTATGTGTCTCTTTAATTTAATTTGCAATTCAGTATCAATGTAATATTATTAATAAACTTTTGAAATGTAAACATGGAACACGATCAGCAAACAAGAGCAGTACCAAAACGAAATCTGTAACTGAAACAGACGAAGTACCTCTGAACTTACAAACTCAAAACAGTTCAGTTAAACTAATTGTACAATACAAACAATGCGGTAACCGTGTGGCCCTAACGATCGCTGCAGGTGGAGCTCGGAACTAACAGGACAGATACAAGTAACAGAGTATACAATACGGTCACACAAAGGAGGCATCGTATGAGATAACAAGGGGGAGAAGGAGCGGCCCCATTACGCTGCCTTGAGGTACTCCACCCTTTAATGAACGCTAGGACACCGCTAAAGTGAAGTGTTCTTGTTGCTTTAATGGTTTTATTCACACGTTTGGTGTGGCTTTTAATTACTTTATAATAATAAAATGTGACATTAATGTTTTGTGTTACTTCGGATGGTTTTACGAGTCTAAGGTTTATACAGAGAAGCGACTACCTATTATGACGTTGAATATAGAAATTATAATTCTAAACTAAAAATAAAAATGTGTCGGTTTGGCAACAACAAACATAAAATATGGTTTCATTATTATAGTTACAAACTTTATAAATTGGTGTTAACAGATGAAAATAAAGAACAGTGGTGAGCACGGGGTTGCTGCCAAGTGGCGATTGGTGCAAAGACCCACTGGCGACTAACAATAATCTGGCTTTGGCACGCGTCCGACTCAGCGTAACCGTGTTGGGATATTAAGCTTCGCAATGTGATTTGACTCGCCACATTAGTCTAGTGGCATAGCACAGCTGCAAAACATGTGGACTTGTGTTTCATGCTTACGTCAACAAAAAGTATTTTTACTTTATCAGATTAACGTGTCGAGATGACGACTAAAAGAGAAGTACGGAAGAAAAAAAATGTTGCGCCGTGGCACATGATTACTGAAAGTGGCTTAGTCATAATCGAAATAAGAAAGTATTTATAACGACCGATCATTTCCTCCAATGCAATAAAAATAACAATTGGTATCATCAAAGTAAACATTTTTATTACCATGTTCCTTGCTGTTATTTATGTAGTTTTGTCGTTTACAGCGTACTCTATCACATGAAAAATAATTCAAATAAACTCTCTCCAGACATAATACTTGAACAATTTATACGTGTTTGCAACAAGTTTATGAGCAAAATAAATTTATCGTGAGATCAGTACCAAACTCACTCACAGATCGATTTAATCACGAGCCTCTTCAAACTAATGGGTGAGGCCCACTTAATGTACAAATAGGCCGGTCGGATTGTAATCTGTATAGAGATTAGGCAGGGATTGAGGAGGTCATCACACAATTCGCCCCGCCGGCCGTCAATGTAACGCACTATACAATTATGGTATTAGTTTCAGCCGCAAGGTTCACTTCAATGTCAGCTGATTGCTGTATTGGTTCGATTTGCATTCGAAGATTGACTGATAGATTTACCTTAAATTAAACTGATTAACAGTAACTAAGAAACCCTTTTATAATTACAGTTTTAATGATAGCATTCTGATATAGGTACCTACTAACATTAATCCATTATGAATGTTCACAAAATAATTAAATCTAATTTTAGAGCACGTTTACGCAACTTTTTGAGGGTAGACCTCATAATATAATAATCATTCGGAATTTAAGGTCACATTAAGAAAAGGTAGATTTCATTTAAAACTTTCTTCATGTCAGAATCATTTTCATAAAATATTTAAGGTAAGTTTTAATAAAATACAAATAATATTCATAAGCGACGCGTCGGTATGACATAAATTTCTATAATGAAGAATGAATGAGAGAATGTCTTGACAAAGTTAGTTTTCCATTAACCGGTTGCTAATTTAATTGTATATTTATTATTTTTATGACATTGATTTACATTCTGTTATTAACTCACATACTGACTTATAACTAGTAATTTTTTTTTAGGAAAGTCGTATCCTTTTACAATGTTTGTAAATATGTGAGCATCCTGTATCTATAACATAATTAATAATGTATCTATCATTGCTTCATTTTTAATTATTTTCACCTATTGTGGTATAGATTTGATTGATTATGTTATAGATACAGGATGCTCACATATTTACAAACATTGTAAAAGGATACGACTTTCCTAAAAAAAAATTACTAGTTATAAGTCAGTATGTGAGCTAATAACAGAATGTAAATCAATGTCATAAAAATAATAAATATACAATTAAATTAGCAACCGGTTTGATTTTGTATAGACTCTATATTCTCCTATGGAGCTGGACCAGCATGTTTCCAAACATTCTTATATTGGATATAATCCTGTAATATGCTTGTTTACAAAGTGTACTTTTTATATGAGTTTTAAATTTTCATTCATTTACTTGCAATATATCACAAGGCATTTTGTTGTAACATTTAACACAGTACCCCATAAAAGATGTATGTACCTTAGCTAATTTTAAAAATGGTTGATCTATTTTATCTTTATTTGTAGTATTAAAATTATGTTTGCCACTTATTTTTATTGAAAAGAATAAAAAAACACTTCTTCTGACCTTAGGTAATAATCTAATGCATTTGTTTTTTTTTCATTTAGTACCAAATTATTTACCTTAAACCAATCTTGGACCTGAAGAATACAGCTATTCACGTCGTAACATTTTTGTGACCGTCTCTCTATTTTAAAGATCAATGATGTGTCATCTGCAAATAACAGCATCTTTATATGATCAAACGAACTTCGTAAGTGAAGTTCGATCGATATAATATGAGTGGTTTCATTTGAAGACATAAATAAACAGGTAGTCCTTTGACCTACAAGGCAACACTCGCACGCTTTTAAAAGTTATTTATAATTAAAATAACGAATCGATATATTTTTAAATAATAGTCGATTAAAGTATCGACTCGTCTACCCTACTACTATTCGGTGACCTCATTCTTTTAGAGTTGCGACTTGAGTTCAAGTCCTCTCGTGTTATAGTAAAAATAAACTGGGCTTTGGTTGGGTTGGGTATTAATATTTTCAAATGAAACCACTCATATTATATCGATCGAACTTCACTTACGAAGTTCGTTTGATCATATATAATATTTCGTGGTTTCATTTTCGATATAAATAAACAGGTAGATGTTCAGAGACTGTGATATTTTTACATTTGGTATACGCCTCTTGGATAGATGCATACCAATTAAAACACGAGATAACATAAATCATAAATTTCTTATATTACGTAAATGACTCATCAAACAGTTACATTACAATCACTTGATTCGTAACTTAATCTTTAATCATGGGATCTATTTATGTAAACAAACGGATTTTGCAAAATTAGATATTTCTACAATAGGCCGATTATAAAATTTAGCAAAGGCCTGGGAGGACGCAGTCCAGCGGGCAGTTTTTCTGATGAGATCAAGACTTAGCCCAGCCGCGCGCGCCGCTGACGTGGCAGCATGGCGGGCGCTGCGCGCTGTGTGCGCGCCGTACACTGACACGTCAATGCCGCTCGCATACAACGTCTGTTTGATCCACCAGCTTATAGTCTGTGCAGTCGCGTTCTTGTAAGGACGCTTCACAGTAATTAAGAGGTGATCTGTGTCTGAAGGCCTTAAAGCCTTCGTTGCAGACATATTGTTGACTAGCGTTGTGGCTGGACAAATAGAAGGATTTTCTAGAAAATATGGTAAATACAAAACCGGCTGGTCCCGTCCTATTCCAGAGGTTTTAATAATATCCGTTAAACCAATCTCGATACCGTTTGAATTGATTTTAATATTACTTATTTTAATTAATGAAAAAGTTTGTACTCTGTGTGCAGTGCACAGACCCAGTAAAACAACAAGTTTTTTAGTTATTTTTTCTAAATTAAGGTGAGTATTTGGAACCCATTCCGAAATATGGTCCAGCACTATTTGAAGATCCCAAGTAGTTGAATATTTTGGTAAAGATGGTCTCAGTTTGAATATCCCTTTAAGGAGGCGTTTGACGCACTCGTTTGAAGCTAAATTGTTTCCTATGAGCAAAGCTAAGGCTGAACGGTGGTTGTTAATCGTGCCGTAAGACGCACCTTTATCATATTGTTCAGTTAAAAAAATTACTATGTGAGGGATGGAACTCTCGAACACATTACAGTTATTGTCCTTACAGTACTGCCACCACAACTTGTAACAAACGTTATATTGCCTGAGTGTACTTTCTGATAGTGAGGCGAGCATCAAGCGCAGGGCGGCTGGCGGCGTATCGCGGCGAGAGAATGCGAGCCTGAGAGCAGCGCTGCTCCCAGGGAAAGCGTCTGGTGGAGCGGGTGTTGTTGTCTGAAATGCGACAATAGTAATTTTGGGTGCGGGTCTAAGACAACCATTTCTCCTATTAATAGGTCCATTAACATAGGATACCAAGCCTGTGCAGGCCACATTGGGAAAACCAAGATACCGGTAGCTTTATCCTGTATATTTTTTTGTATGCAATTTAATAACAGAGAAAATGGTGGGAACGCATAAAATAATTTTGGGTACCAACTTATCGTAAATGCGTCGACGGCTATCGCATCTGGATCCGGTTTCCAGGACACGTATTCGTGACACTTGGCATTGATGCGAGAAGCGAATAAGTCAATCTCAGGTTGACCTAATTGTTTTACAATGTATTTAAATGCAGGTTGTGATAACTCCCATTCGACGTCGGGATTCACCCTCCGTGATTCTTCGTCAGCCTCGACATTGTCTTTTGTGTTTATATACGAAGTGAATAACCATAGCTTTCGTATGTCGCACCATTGCCAAATATCACGAGAAAGTGCGCTTAAGTGTGGGAATTGAATACCGCCCATGCGGTTTATATAACTTATCGCGGTAGTTACACGACGCAGGATAGCACAGTCAGTTTGGTCCCGAGCAAAAAATTTAAGGGCGAGAAATACAGCTAATAGTTCCAAATAGTTAATATGAAAACTAATTTCACTTTCTTTCCAAGCAACATTGACTCGTACTCCGCTACTAAATGCACCCCAACCTGTGCGTGACGCGTCAGTGTAAATATCCAGCGCATAGTTTTGGGGCTTTATTGGATTATTTACTTGGTAAATATTTTGAGACCACCAGTTCAAATCACATAAGATGCTAAGAGGGAGTTTAACTTTTACGTCAAATGTACCGTGTTGTTGCAGAAACAAATATTTATTTCTTTCTAATATCTTTGTATACAACCAACCGTAACGCACCGCTGGGCACGCTGCTACGAGTACTCCTATCAATTGGGAGAAATTTCTAATCGAAACTGTGGGTAGTTTGGAATACTTTTGTACTAAACAGGCTATCTTGTTGCGTTTGTCTACAGGTAACGATATAGTCATGTCATTGGTGTCATAAATGAATCCTAAAAACTTGCATGTTTGAGTTTTGCGCGTTATAATGAAATCGAAGGTATTTACGAAATTGCTTAGCAACAGGGATAAGTAGATAATTATGCTTCCTTCATATTTATAGTTGCCATATACCAGTTTGGTTGTACTAACTTATAGGCAGTTCTACTATCCTCCATTTTAAAATGTGTTTTAGGTATAAATCGATTTAAAGATTTTAAATTCAAAATAAATCTTTTACCACCGTTGGACTTTGGAGCTAAAAATGTACTAGATATAAACTGATCTGAACTGGGCTCAACCTGTGAAATAGCACCTAGTTCAGTTAAATTCTCGATAGCTAATGACATGTCACGCTGTTCACTCAATGACCACGTAATTCGAGGGATACAAGTTTGAAACGGCTCAGATATAAACGGTATAGGTATTCCCTTCATGATCCAATTAAGAATACTGGTATTATTAGTAATGTGGGTCAAACAATTATGGAAATGTTGTACCCTACCTGCATGTACCTGTGTTACTGGCGTGCAGGGGCACGTGACCGGTTCTGGTTCGCATTGGTTAGCGACGTCGCTGTCGCCGTCGCCGCTGCTGATCGACGCGCTGACGTGGGGAATCTTCTCTGACCCCCTCGCCCCCCCCCTGTTCGTCGGGTAACGAGAAGGTCCTGCCCAGTTTCCCTGGAACTGGTGGCGCGCAGACATTGCGTTTGGAGACTGGGCATTAGTATTTGATTTTACTAGTAGTGGCACAGTCTTCTTTATCCGTAGATCCTGTTTTTCAATGGTTTTAGACGCCTTTATTTTATCCGGTAAAGTGGAACCGAACAACGTCTCATCTCGCTCGCTGTCCTGTATGACATTGAGGAAAGGCTTGGCTAGCCCAGGTGTAATCATTTTTATCCGAGCCTGGGTTTCGGAATGACGTAAATCACATAAAATGCGACAGCCATCACTTAGTGTTTTGATCGCTTCGATCTTGTTGTCGCTGGTTATTAGTGACGTCATCGCCTTGTTAATAGCAGTAACACCTGCACCTAATTGTTGTTGAGTTGTCTCAACTTTTTTGTCGCGTGGCCATACCATTTCTGGAACAGCGGCTGAGATCTCAATGTTTAATTTTGGCGCTTGAAGTAATGTACAATTACTGGGTATGAGATACTGTTTTAATATTTTGTCTCTCATTTCTTTAACCATTCCCTTTTTGAGTAATGGTAACCATAACTGGGTTAAGTTGTTATGTATTTCTTGGCCCCATATGGGCCCTTCATCAGTTGCCTCGCCCAGAGCGGACAGAATCTCTGGATCCAATGGAGGTTCGGGAAGCGCCGGCGGCGGCGGCGGTGCCGATGGTAACGACTTCAAATCATCCTGTTGAATCGAAACGGGCTCCAGCAAATGAAATATATAATAATATAATATAATAATAAGAAAATACAGGAAAAAACCGCAGATTCTGAATAAAAATAAATTGGATTTATTTATACATTTGTACCACCTGAAATTGGCGTTCAAAGATGTTAAGGGCTTGTAATAGTTCAGCTGAAATTCCTATTTCAACCCCACTTCCCCGCGCCTTGTATCTTTCTATCCCGCTCGCACTGTCTAACTGATTCGGTTAGGGTGAACTGAACTATTGTTGGAAGGATGCCAGAAATAAAATGATTAAACTTATGATTAATTTATTACATTAGTATAAAAAAATTGCTTTCACATTGTATGTACCTACGGTGTATATATGTATATACGATGCATAATTAAAACGTGATGCTTTGGAGTAGCCCCGTGGTCTGATGAATAGTATGGATCCGGGTGCAGGCAACCATTGAGGTGTGGTCATCCGTTGGTCAGGAAGGCCTTACTTAGCCGAATATTGGTGATAAGGGAAGTTCGCCGCTCCAGGTAACGAAGCGTCACTGAGTCATTATCAATACCCGTAGGCCACGTAACGTGCAAACAGAGGGGTATCCTGTGATTGATGCCAAGGGTCGTAGTCCCGTCCAGTGAAGGGATTGTACTGAGAGATTAACGATTAGCAATTTAGTCTATGGGAGAGTTAGGCCTATTGTATGGACTAGGTAATGAGACCAGTTACCATGAAGTGTTGTGTCGCGGGTTGCTTCGCATAATCTTATGTTCCCGTTGTTAGCACAACCTTAATAGGTCGGTACTTGTGTGATTGAGCTAGTAACTATTAAGTGGTTCACCTCACGGATTCGCTATAGCGACTCTGAGTTATTTGTTATAGTCTCATTGCAGGTGAACACATCAATACAACTAGACCCGAGACTGGTTGTACTGGTGTGGATGCCCAAGTGGGGAAGGTATGTGGCCAGCCACATTGAATATTGTGAACCTTCAATATTGTTATTGTAATAAACATGGTATTGTTTAAGAAGGTATTTGTTTAATTGAATCTTTCCCTAGCAGCTTATTATACCCAACAAATTTACTTTAGCACGGAGGTGAACACCGAAGGAGACCATCAACATCCAGTTTCCTAATCAATTCTGTACAACTGTAAGGAGCCGGGCCACAAACTATATCCGGCGACCCTGCATACTAATCTCTTTTGCTGACTGTACAATTAAACTTGATTTTATGTGAAGAGTTTATGATACATTGCAGGCTAAAGTTGTGTAATAAGATCTTGTAATAAGCTTATTTTGTATAGTATATTATGTAGTGTTTATTGTCTGGGCGAATGTTTTCGTCATCGATTTTGCTTCCACTAGTTGTCAAGCAAAAGGAGACATACACCGTGCCAGTGTGATCAGGCTCAGAGACCTGAGCAGTATTTTGTGGTGTTCTGTGGTCTTGAAATATGAACTACAATCACATAAATAAAACATAATACTCCCCAGGATCGACGATAGTTTGAAATCCGTCACTGTTTAGGCGTTGAGTTGACAGCCGGTTTTAAATCCTTATTGTACGAGTTTTCGCGACAAAAACACTGTATAACCACTATGTACAATACTTAATACCTAGGTTTGACTACAGTACACTAATTTAACATAATTTATAACACTTTTATTAATTTACTAAAATAATGAACGTCGTAAACAGACACAGTTTTCATTGGAAAACGATTCGGTGCGTGTGCGTTATGGATGAATTCGAAATTGATCGTAAACTATGTTAATTATTCCTCTCCGACAAAGGAGTGTGGCGCTCCGGCTTTGAAGTTTGACATATTAATGCCCTATACTTAGTTAACGGAATCTCCACTGTGCTCATAAAAGCTTTTAAGACGTGTATCTTCTCGATAATCAAGTTAGTCGCCCGGATATTAATATAGAATTACGTCGAGTGACAACGAAAAATGGAATACTGTTTATTTAATGATTTTCTGTTTAATTACTAAAAGTTCCTTTCAAATTATGACTGAAATGGAATTATAATAATTTGAGCACTAAATAAAAAGTTTGTTAATTAGAAGGTACATACTTTCAGGTAATATGAGCATTACTTGGCCCTAAGACTGTTTTTACTACGCCAAGTTTTGTAATTTGTAGAAAAATTTGAAAATTGTAAACTTTATTTGTACTTGCTCTTTCTTGTAGGGCGCAATATTTGAGCAAATTCTAAAATTACAGGTCCACGAATTTGAGTGTTCATCCAAAGTTCAAAGTAATATAACCCTAAGAAGTTACAAGTAGCAACTAATCGAGTCTGATGAGCAAGGTCAACAACTTTTAATTATAACCTACTCATGAATGTTAACGTAAGAAGACTTTGGTTCAAACTCTTTCCACTTAAACATTCATTTACTAATTAGGGGAGCGAGTGCAGATAAAAAATGTCCGTTCTCTGCCGGAAACAAATTGTTTTACAGATGAAACTGTGTATTTAGTTCTTACTGAACTTTCTAGAAGTAATGTCAGTGTTTTTAAATTCAGCGAGGGAGCTCCCGTACACCTAAGTTTTTCTGGAAAATAATATTTTACAAAATGCTGCTTGTATTTTGACGTTGAAATTATAATTCGTTGTGAAATTTAAGAAGCATTATGATATCTGCAAAATAATAATAATATCATTCCATTTAAAAATTTCTAAGGTGCCTCGGCGAGTTGGCTTCGGCCCCTCGTACGCCTTCCAAAGGTCCGGGACCCCAAGGCCCCGAGATAAAAAAAAAAAAATTTTTTTGTTAATAATTAATTTAAATATAATAATAAATTTTATTGAAACGAAAAACTAGTTTACAAAAACTCTGTGTTCGATAACAACTGCATTAGTATAATACTGTGTTGCAGTCATTAACGCCCACCTCCAAAAAGTCGGGACACAAGCAAAACTAAAAGACTAAAATACTAAAAAGAAAAATTAAAAACTAGAACTTAAAATTAAAACTGAACATTATTTATTATAAACTGTAATTTTACGTGAGATTGTGTGTAAGTATTAAAGGATTGTGTAGTTTTGTGGGTGGAGTGTAAATGTGAGTGTACGTAGTGTGTGCGCGTGTGTGTGAAAATGTTTATGAAATATTATTTTATTCCACGTAAAAAGTATTTATAACTTAATTTTTCTGCATCGATACGACAAAGGAAGAACCTATGAAAATGAAATGGTTTGGTAAAAGTAGAAGTCTTGTATTTTTTCTAAGTAAACGAAATGAGGTTATGTTAAATGTTGACACAACACGTTAGAGTTTAGATAGAAGTATCTGAGGGAGTTGTACAATCCAACTTAAAACAAGCTCAGAAAATTAAGCGGACAATATAATGTTATTACGCGTAACATCGCCAAAATTTATGGTAACGCCACACCATCGCACAGTTCTCGTTTACATGGCAGGATGGCGACACTCGTCGTGAACTCGACGCACAACGCGCCCCCTGGGACATGTTTGACAAATAGAGATCTCGTGCACCAAATTTGGCTTGAAAAAAAATGTCGCGGAACGAGCTCACGAAACCTATATCTACAACCAAATTATATTGACCTTCCCTGCCTCCTTGAGGCCGGATCACGTTGAGAAGATACGGGGAAAGCTAACCGTGCTGACAGGTCACGGAGCATTGGCCGTGATACGTAGACTGCAATAAAGTAAATTGCTCGCATTTGCTATACGTATTTGGTACAACGAGGATCTTTATGGCGCCGATAATGTTATGGGCAGGTAATGTTCTGTTTCGAATGTACGCATGGACGTTTCATTGTTTTACGATCGTCTTTGTGTTCTTCTATTCCTGCGTGTGACGTAAAGTCGCTGTAAGGTTTAACAGTTTACGAGCACATTAAAGATTTTGACTTTGAAAGTACTCTAATTATCAAATCAAATCATTTAATTTTGCCAAGTAGGGGAAATAGATTTTATACATATTTTGATAATATTCCCCATGCTCTTTCATCACGTGGGCGTGCAAAATTTTACACATAAATTAACAATCTACTATTAAAATACCATTCTGAATAACAATACATATTACAAGATTATTAAATTGGAAAAATATTTTAACCATTTTATTTTTCAATGTCAAGGAGTATCTAGTAGTTTAAATTTAAATAAATGTCATAGTAAATAGTGAATAAACAAATAAAAGCTATTCTGCTCTAAAAGCTATGTTACTAGTTATTCTGCTATTTGTTATTTTATGTGCTCCTATATGACTAGTATCAAGATATCGCTTAGGCCTTATCTATAACTTGACGGTGTTTTAGTGTTCCGTTATTAACTTTTTTTTTTTTTACATAATAATATTGACTGAAGCAGCATGAAATTTTATTATTAGGACACGGTCAAATAAAAGAAACAATACAGCAACATCCATTTGGGTGTAACTACTTACGTTTAAAACTCTCGAAATATTTTCCTCCAGAACGAAGGTTCTGAAGTCATCCATCTTGAAGCCAGAACCACAACCTACCTATTAGAACTGCTAATTAATTGATCTCTTTACTTTGTTTCTCTAAATCGAAGGTACGCGGAAGGTCGTAGTTCCCACCATTGTTCATACTCCCTATTATTCTAGTTTAGTAATTGGTAATTCCTGGAACGATATTGAAGCGTGCGTGAGATTCCATACTCGTATTAGTTCTATTACAATTATATACAATTTACACCTCACAGTAGTTAACCTAACCACACCTATTGTGTTACCTAATGTTAATTTATGTTTCGTCTATGATCATAATGCGTTGTTAAAGATTTTGTTGCTATGGAGTTGAATAATTCAAGTTCAGTTACTTAGAGAGGTGTACTTATGTTTAACTACGTTCATAATTAGGAAAATTAGGGTACCTACTGATATAGATGATTTCTGTACTTAAATAATGTTGAAGGTTAACCTTAGATGTCCACAATAATAATATCATCCATATTTACACATAAATGATATCTACAATATTTAATATCTCCCAGAACTAAATAAATATAGCGTTACTAGATGGCTAGTAACGCTATACTTATTTAGTTCGGTCGAGGAACCTCCGCAGGATTGTCAGTAGTCAACTTCGAACCACTCGTTTTTCTGAACTTATCTTCTAAAAACTTTTGGCATGGGTTTATCCAGTGCCAAATCAGTGTTCATTTAATTATATAACTCCGCACGCTCTCTGCACCATTTATTTTTCTCACTACATGTTCTTAGTCTAGAAAACGGAGATTTTCTGTTCTTTTCAAGTGTAGGCTGATATAAAATGTTATGTCCAATTGATGGGTGCTAGCTGTGCAATGTTGCAAGCCGAACAAAAAGGAAGGGAGGAAAGTTCGAGTTTCTATAGACCGAGTGACGCCAATCGAGGTTTATTTTAGTTTGCTCTTCGGGGATAAGCCTTCTCTAAAGGACAGGACTACCTCCTAGTCGAGATAGCATTGGGAAGTGTTCACGTTCCCGGTGGAACCGAATAGAGATGAATTTAATAAAACTTGTCTAGCCTTTGCATGTAAATTAATTAATTACTTTACCGAACGGTCAATATTACATACGAGTACCGCTTAAAACATCTATAATTAATAACACGAGCTATTTTTGTAACTGTAATATGTGATGAAAAAATACGATCAAATTTTATGCACTACGCGAGTTAGGCAAAAAATTATTTCTAATCTTGAGATAATTAATTTAGTATGGATAGAACTTAGCTTATTTAAGCTTACTATCTAAAGATTTACCTATGACACGACTGACATTAATAATGTGTGTTGGTGTGTTTCGTGATTATATATTCTAGCGAGAAGGGGGCCTTTATTAAAAACTAAATCAAAGACAAAGTTAACTCTGTAGGGTGAGAAGTTCATGTTAAACCAAATTACACTCACTAGAGACCAATAACATATCACTTGGAAGCCATCAAGTAAATTGCCGTCAAACCAAACATTGATCAAGACTAATATCTCTTAATCCGCATATCGGTTGGACAAACACAAGCCATGCACTAGCAAGTACCTACCACGTATAACATCAAAGGAATGTTGCGCATGTGTCATCAATTATCTCTGGTTAGCATCAAATTTGTCGAGACGATCGGTCTGCGGTCAGCGGCGGGTCGGCAAGCTTAAGGTCAACGCACACGTATAAGTACTACAAAGGAACAGCATTGTAGTATTGTAGCATTGTAGCAGCCTCAACTCGAGCTTTAAGTTAAACCTCAGGATATTTTTTATGAATCTCTATACTACAACGCGTACTTATAATAAGCGAGGTGCTACATAAGTGAGGCATCGTCGGGAAGGTACAGTCACCAGCATAAATACAGCATACAGCATAAAATAACGATTGCAACTTTGAAAAAAGACCTATTTCATGATAGTATGGTTTCAAAAATACTATGTTTGTAACACTATAAACTTTCTACCAATACTCTAGGAGAACATCGCTTTTAAACCTCGTGACTGTAGGTTGGGTTGCCGCCTGGTTGACGACGAACCGATGAGCTAACCCGATGCCCATCCGCTGCAGTGTGCGATGACCTTTAACTATAGGGCTAGTGACTAATGACGTAATGACTTGACTTTAACAATGTTGCTGCAGCTCCGCAACTAATACTCTTTGTTTAATAAAATTTGTGGAAGGGATTGTTATAAGGTTTAATATTGTTTTATGTGATGATTTATATTTCTTTGCACAATATAATTATTTGTACTACCAGTGTAGCTACATTTTCTTAACAATTTTATTTATTTATTTATTTAAACATGGAAGACTTACAGCTTAAAAACTTAATAAAAAGGGAACCATATACAGCAGGAAGCCAATAACAAGTCTTCGCGTGTAGAATTTTATGCGCTAAATAAATCAATGTGAGTTCACAAATTACTAAATTTAGAATGGATCTTTATTCATTCTCCTTAACCCATGCTGATATTTTAAATGCGAAAGTAACTCTGTATCCCTGTCTATTACCTTTACACGTCTTACAGGCTGAACGGATTTCGATATCTGGCACACAGCTACATCATGACCTGGATTAAAACATTGGAAACTTTTTATACCGTCAATACGTTCCCATGTGTGATTATATCCACCTCCATGCGGGCGAAGCCGCGGGCAACATCGAATTTTACGTAATCAATATTTCTTATTGAATTACCCACTGGCTTTATACTGAAATGTGAAACGCTATTTAATTTCCTTGTTGCAGAGCTAATTTCGCCCCAGTGATGTAACTGCCACCGTTCACAATGAAGGTGAAAGTGAAGTGAGCGGCCAACCTGGGCTCCGGAGTCAGCAACCATGAGGAAAACTTGAGCACGATCTGCGTTACCATGACAACCAAGATGCTGCTCTCGTTGCTACTGCACTGCTTCTGTGTCGCCACCACAGCTTCAATACCCAGTGGAGGTAAGTGATAAGAGATAAGCATAAAGAACTCAAGCTATCTTATAGTTTTGTAATCTGTATTTGTGAAAATGTATGTACATGTACAGTTGATCTTGATACGGCGTTTTAGCAGATCAAGATAGTTTAGTTTAGTTTTTAGTCGGGATTTTATAACCTTTTATAAAAAAGTTCATATAATCCCACGACACCACGACACGACAGGAAAGAGAGAGAGAGTCGAGGAGTTAATCGCAATTTATTTGCTCTTAAAGATGAGAGAGAGCTCAGCTCAGCTTGGGTGATGGAGTGAAGGCTTTACCAATAAGTTTATGTAGATGACATTGTAATTTTCATCACGTATTTAATTTATGCCTTAATATTGGACACATATTTGATTTTAAATGAAGTTTTTAAAAGTTATATAAGGGTTTTTTTACGAAGTGCCTATCATAAATAATTGTTGGAGTGGAGAAACTGTAGAAAATGAATTAATTCAAAACTAATTTTTATTTCAAGATAAGAAAACTGAAATGATAACTTTGAGCTCATGTAGGTTTAATAAATATTTCAAATCTTATAAGTTTTTAACAAAAATAGCTGCAAGTTTAACAGACAAAGAAACTTGCGATATTCGCTGAGAATCGCGCTAAAATATTCCCTTAAACGCCGGCCATAACTTATTCTATTCGGGAAATAAAACAAAGACCCCACTATCCAGAATGGAAATATCTCAAAAAAACACGTTCTATTGCGCGTTCTGAATGAGATGGAAAAAAGAGGATTCGTACTGGAACAGAGGTTTAACATAAAATTCTAGTAAACGAGAGCATGTAACAAAGTTTGTATTAAAGGGGTGCGAGATTCGCGAGTTTTAGTGTATTAATAGTAGCTATGTCTACGTGGAGGTGATACTATGAGGCATGGTTAATTATGCAGCGTGACAAAATGTACCTGTGAGAGTCAGCGTGAACAATTTAATATTACATGTGTTCCAGTAAATTTTGGAGTGTTTAGAATATGAAACATGTTATTAATATAAGAAAGTATCGCTACTAGGGTTTATCTTTTCGGATGTAGTGAGACAAGATTTAAGTTTGTTGTTCGTTTATTCATGTAAAATTTTGGTCTTAATAAGACTGCGGCAATAACCTGTTTAGAAACATTAAATTATTTTACTTATTTCACAGTTAAAGTTATGCAATTTATTTCATAAAGTTGGATAATTATACAGATTTAAGACTGAAATTCCTAGCAGAACTGTGATTGTGGAAAACCGGAAACCAAAAATACAATTTCCAGCGTACGTGGGCTCTAAACCAAAATAACCCTTCATTCTGCGAATCTTTGATTCACGTTACGCCACAAATCATGTGCGATACATATCAATCATAAACGATGAACAGGACGAGCAAAAATATTCCTTGACACAGAGTAATATCAATCGGAGCGGATCAATCCGACAGTGGAGTGTCCCGCGGAATCCGCACGAGTGAAAGGATGCGAGCTAGATACCGTTCGTTCTTCATTCGGCGCCAATCGAATGGAATGAATCGTGTAAAACCTGTTCAGAGTGATTTTTTATTGAGAATATGGTAAGTATGCGAGGTACAACGATTTCGGGTTGCAGGAAACATTTTTTATTCGGAACTGCGGAATTGGAAACAAAGGGAATAAAAGCGAGGACGCAGCGATACAAAAAAGGAAGCTTTTTATTGTCATAGAATGGCTCGTACACTACAGTTATAGTCCTGTGCCGTTCAGTCAGCACCTCTTGCGACGCGGATAAGGTCTCCCACGTTGGAAATAACATTGCTCTCTAAACCAAGCTTTATTTCATTTGTATTCTCATAGTTATTTTCTGTTTCTAGGTTTTCAGTTTTATTGTTTTTAATCACTTCTATAAAATAACATTTTAATAAATATTTTCTTATTTAACAAAAATGCTGTGCCACAAAAATAGGAAGCAAAATATCTGCGTCACTAATTAAGAACAATGAAAACAAAATGGTTTTCGTTCCAGTAACGCGATATTTTGCACGAGGATAAGATGCAGCGAAATGAAATCTTTAGCGGAATTAGAATAATAAGGAAAAATACGTATGAGATTTCTCGGAATCGTAAATTCGTTTGTTTATAGGTAAACGGTTTAGGTTTAACCGAATATAATTTTGTTAGAGGATAACGAATATATTAAATAAACTTAATATATTTTATTTAACAACATACTAGCTTAAAAACTGCGAATAAATACTGTGTTTTAAAACAACAAAAATATATATTTAATTTTATCACTGCAATTTCCCAAGAGTTCTGTACGTTCCCAAAGGAACAAAATAACCGCATACTTGGATATGTTTATTAGAAAAATTGTACAACTGTTTTAAGGTTATTCTGGAAATGTTCCTAACTTGGATATTCCGCTAAAGCGAATGTAATTCCGACTTAAGAACTTTGAGAGATTCTAGGCAGATAATCATGTTACTACTATCTGAATAACTGTCTGTGTCTAGCAACGTTGTTGGGTAGCATGTGTCTATTTGTCTATGTCAGGAGATATTGTGAATTGTTGGTTCTAAGCTGGAACATTTCATTGAAAGGTATTATCCCTATTTCATACAATAGGAATAGATTTACTAGTAGTAATCACATTATTAAAACAAACTTAGTGTGGAAAACATTTTTATTTGAAATCATGGGCCAAACTAGAAATACCTAAATACACAATCAAATTCATTTACCAATATGGAAAGACCTGAGAGGGCTAAATCACAAAAGCAATTTCTAAATTCCGGCCGCGCCGATTGAAATGGAGCATGGCACGAAAACACTCGTTGTACTCGATGTAGTTTACAGTACATCACGCAGGTAAATAACCTATGAATATCGGTAAAACAAAACGTAAGGGAAAATGCGAGCAAGATTATCTTTTTTGCTTAGAAAATTATTTGGCGAAGCAACGTCGGAGAACGTTTTGCAAGTCGGGAGAACCGCAGGGAGATCGATATGAATACGATTTGAATTGAGGTTGGAGTTATCTGGAGATGAGCACTGGGAAGTGTTCGTTAGTGTACCTACTATGTGGGAATAAATATTTTTAGATCGTTTCAGTAGCTGATATATGGGACTTTTCAAATCGAATTTGAATATATTATGGGCATTCTAGTGCCATGCAAATTTACTTGGGAAACGCAAGTGAGATGCGTGGGAACAGCAACCCACCTCAATCACGCAAAAGATTGTGAAATATGATTTCATAAACCTGATTGACAGATGTATCAATCGCTCCTGATCTGCTGACACTAAATTTACTTAGAGAATCAATTTACGTGACGTGTCAAGACCTTTGTTTAAAAAAAAACTTAAAGTAATCGAGGAACACGATACTATGGAAGCCGATATCTTTATTCTGTAGCGACAAAGTAACTCGATAAAGCGTTTAAAAATTTTATAGAAGAAGAAATTTTGCCGACAATTTTTAGTATTCATTTGCGTCGTAAATCGTCGTCGGTATAAATAACAAGATAATATCGTTGAAGTGAGCTGCTGAGAGGCGGGTCAGCGAGATCAAAGGGTCTGCCGCACGTGGCGGTACCTTTGAGTTCATCTCATCGTCCTTGTTTGCAGTTATCAGTCTATTTATAAAATTCCACTCTTGGAGCGGTCCGAGGAAATTGTTCTGTCGAAATCTTCGGATCCTTTAAAAAAAAAAAAAACAACGTGTATGTAAAATATCTTGGGTGGAACTAATTCGGGAAAAACGTCCAACATTTAAGTGTTGGTAAATGTTTAAATAAGGAAAATATAGAGTTAAATATAACAATATTGGAAAACAGAATAATGTAAAACAGTAGGCACTTTCTAAATCAAAAACAATAAAATATTTTGGAAACAATAGCTTAAGATTCTTTAAGCATTTGATTGAAAGTGTAGAACATTTTTTTTTTGCATGCAGTCAACCTTTAATTGCTTCTGTTTAATTGAACGAATAAACCCGAAACAAGAATTTCGCACACGAATGAAAAGGGTACCACCTATCTATGTTTCTATCAACATCAAAAGGTGAAAAATAATTAACAAATTGATGTTTTACAGCTGAATTCAGCTGATATTAAAGAGTATTTTCATTTTAATTATTGAATGGTTGTTCTTTAAAAGTCAAGCTGTCTGGAAAATTTAATAAGAAACCGAAAGAAACTTAGGTTAACGACTTATTTGATGACAATAACTAGGCGATCATAATAACAGCAGACTGATTTAATCTTTTTACAGCTTTCAGTAACTTATACGTCTTTATAAATGCATTTCAAATAAACATCTCTATAAAATACTTCTAATATTGAAGGCCATTATAATATTTATTTATAGGATTCCCAAAACAATTTGATGAGAAAACTAACTTACTCAAAGTAAAAACTCATCATTAGCGATGTGTGTGGTATTCCTGCTTTCTTCTTTAGCTAAGTATGGTTATAGCAGGAGTGTATTCAGAGAATAGATACTTTTATCTATTCCGTGGTTCAAATCACAACTGCAATGGTCCAAGAATAAATTCAGCACAAGAGTTGCCAGGGTGCGTTGAGCTGTACGAGTTTAAAAGAATATTAATATAGGTAATGATATATTTAAAAGCATTCTTCGCATCCAATTAAACACAATTAATACTTATAAAAGGATATATTACTTCAAGTATGTTCACATTAAGCCATGGCGCGCTGTATTATAGTTATAGCCCACGTTCCGCACCATTAGTTGCCAACAGCGTGGTGAGTCAGCCAGCTTTGGGCTATTAGTACCCTATATCGTACCGTGTGTTTTCGTATTGTTTAGCTTAAAGTCATGTCATTGGCATATTATGAGCATAATGAAGACCAAAGAAAAGTAATAATTTGTAACGCATTACAGAACTAGGTAATTCAAATTGATTTGCTTGAACAAGATTCTAATCGACTACGTTTACAATATAATGATAATTTTATTAAAAAACATCCTGCTAATATTATAAATGAGAAAGTTTGTGAGGATGGGTAGATGGATGGATGGATGGATGTCTGTTACTCTTTCACACAAAAACTACTAAACGAATATGGATGAAATTTGGAACACATATCAGTTTATAACTGGATGGACCTGGATGTTCTAGCTAGTAGACAAATATGACCCATGTTCTAGCTAGTACACTAATATACCCCATGTTCTAGCCAGTACACTAATATACCCCATGTTCTAGCTAGTACACCAATATACCCCATGTTCTAGCTAGTACACTAATATACCCCGTGTTCTAGCTAGTACACTAATATACCCCATGTTCTAGCTAGTACACTAATATACCCCATGTTCTAGCCAGTACACTAATATACCCCATGTTCTAGCTAGTACACCAATATACCCCATGTTCTAGCTAGTACACTAATATACCCCGTGTTCTAGCTAGTACACTAATATACCCCATGTTCTAGCTAGTACACTAATATACCCCATGTTCTAGCTAGTACACTAATATACCCCATGTTCTAGCTAGTACACTAATATGCCCATGTTCCAGTTAGTGACACATTACACCGTAACGTGCCTAAACCCCAGTAGTTGTCCTCACATTAGGGCGCTCAGCGCTCAGCATCGATCGGAACACCTGCTTGCTTGTTTGGGACATTTAGAGCTGACTCATGTTTTTAATCCTGCTTAGCGACCGGTGAGCGCCTTCTTTTCAACCTATCTAGACCCACATAGTAGGTAGGTACCTTACTTGCAATGGTTATGCCTAGATTTTTTAATGGCTGCTTGAGCACCAACAGCGTAAATTACTTTTTAGTTAGCTTGTCTACATATATTAGGTATTGCACTATTGTGGGAAAAAGAAGTTTTTTTTAAATAACTGCCCATTAATTTCAACGTAATAGTGGTCAAGAATTATGTACTGAATCCATGGTAACAGGTTGCGTGTTGATGTCCTGCCACCCTGTATCATGTGATGCTATATCCATATAGCATAACTATTATTACACCTATTATTATTATGTCCTTCATTTCATCATATATAGCGTGTCTTGCGCATGGTCCGATGCAAGTTTTTGGGGGCTTGGGAGGCTCATTTGCGAGGTTTCACCCAAAGACTCCATGTCCTAAGTGCCACGGTAATTGATTTTTTTTCTTTACACTACCTGAAATCTCGCCTTTAACATGTAGCATACCATTGTAAAGGGTATAAACTAGAGAACTTTTCAAAATAAAGCTAAGTTCAAAATAGCTTTTAGTTTTTATTTAAATGAATTTAGAACTTGTATTTTTTTTTTACATTTACACAGTTTGAAGATATTGGAATCACATAAGCTATTTTCTACGGATCAATTGCATCAAATAATTATTTATTTAGAATATCAATACATTGCATACTATTAAAAGTTCTTTTGTTCTGTTACAATCATAAACAAAAAAGTAATGACGATCTAAAGGCAACATTTCGGGTAATTTAATGAAAAAACAAAAAAAAAAACATATCTCAATACCGTGACACTTAGGACATGGGGTCTTTGGGTGAAGAAACCTAGCAAATGTCCATGCACCAAACATCCTGTATCTAAGTACAAATTATATTTTTAAATATTAGAACATAAAAATATTAAAAATAATAAAAAATAGAATAGAATAGAATAGAATACTCTTTATTATGTACACCATAAAAATTACAGATATAAAAGTAGAAATTTTACATAGGGTGACAAAATAGTAGCCCACCGGTATCGAGAACAGGGTCCAAGCTACCGGTGGGCAGGGTTTCTGAGAGAGGAACCTCCTAATGATGCGAGCCGTGTCCAGAAGTCTGTACCGCTTTCTGGATCCAGCTGCCGAACGAGAGCTTCCTCAGGTGTTGGTCGAGGCTCTTGACTATTAAGCCATTGGCTGTCACGACTACCGGCACAATGATCGCTGACTCCACACCCCACATTTCGATAACCTCGCGAGCCAAGCCAAGATACTTGACTAGTTTATCTTTCTCGGCTTTCACGAGGTTCCCGTCATGCGGGACCGTTATTTATTATTATAACTATTATTATTGTGCCATAGCTGTGTAGGCCTAGATTAAAATTACACAGAAGTTAATTTTTCTATTCATATCCGTCTGTCTATACCACACAATAATTAATGGTTTGCTACTACAAACAATCTCTCTCACTCCAACCACCAGTACATGTAGGTTTTAATTACACGCAACTTTTTTTAGAGAAAACCTCAGAGAATCTTCATGAACCCAACATTATAACTATCAGCTTGATCTAAAACTATAACCTTTATTTAGCATCAAAGGTGGGTTTTTATAAATTGAAGTGAACGAGTCAAAAAAAAACAGTGTAAAAAGATACTAAAAGTCAGCGAACCAACTTACGGGCTATTGCATTACAAAGAGTGATAGAGAACTTTCTCGGCAATACTCCTCCCTTGTCTAAAATATTTAATCTAATAACAAAACATAAGCTAAAAAACACGAGCAACATTTAATTAAAATTAAAGTATGTTAGATTGCGTTTAATTTTTAAAACACTTCTTGTACCACAAACACTCAAGTACATCGGGTTTCATAAATAAAGTCGTCGTGTACCCACTCAGAGATTAATGGACTCAGTTCACTTACAAGCATTATCCTGTCGTGTACTAATGCAAAAATTACTTACTTACTTAATATTATAGAATACTTTAAAAGTGTATCTAAGACTCCTCTGAGTTACAGTGATACAAAATTACTTCAGGAAAATTATATTGCGCCAACAGGTGGTGTGCGTCGTGCTGATCAATGCTCGTCAGATTTTGTGGTCACTGGTTACAATTACTTAGGTTCCAATAAGCATAAGCATAATCAGCCTATAATGTTCCCACTGCTGGGTCACGGGCCTCCTCTCTTTGAGAGGGAATGGGCTATAATCTACCACGTGGGCCCAGTGCGGGTTGTTAGATGTCACATGTTTTCGGTTTTTTTGTTCTAGGTCATGCCGGTTTCCTCACAATGTTTTCCTTCACCGATTTGAGAGTAGTGGTGATGAAATTATTTACACAAAGTAAAGTGCCTGGCTGGGTTCGAACCCACGACCTACAACTCGGTAAGTCAAGGCCGATACCACTGGGCCACCACTGCTCTAAAAAACCAATAGCCAATAAACCAATATCTTATTACTTACGTCTAAAATTGAAAAATTAAAACTACTTAAAATCCTCGATATCATGTCAACTTTCTTTTCTGCTCCAAGCCTACCTGGCGTGCCTACCGCCTTAGTGATGTAGGTCGAGCTACCTGTTCTCACACATTTACTGAACATTGGATACATTAGCCCCCGACAGTCAGACATGGTTTTATGAGATAAGTGCTGTTACAAGACGATCGTGCGAGTTACTCCGTATTAATATTAATTTCCTGCTAGTTCATGAATAAAAGGAAATGGTTCGACTGTTGGTGAGTAGGTACTCCGTGGAGTTTATTTAGCAGAATTAACGTCAATTGAAAGAAGTGGATGGGTACTTTTGCAAATTGTGGCTGGAGAGTGTTCATAAATGTTCTGTATAATTCAAATATTTTAAGAGACTTTATTTAAGACTAGCTGTGCCCCGCGATTTCATCCGAATAAGTCTCGATCGCGTAGGAATATCGGAATTAAAAATATTCTATGTCCTAATCCAGGTCATGGTCTACCCATGTGCCAAATCTCATCCAAATTCGGTAAGCCGTTTTGGCGTGAAAGCGTAATAAACAAACATACAAAACAATCAATCTTTTTTCTATACAATATTAGTTCAGATAACACTGAATAGGTTGCCTGGAACCGGGAACATACCACTTTCTATATCTATTTACTCATTACTTATCTTACGATTAGGCTTCTCATTATGATTTATAAATAATTATAATAAATGTGTGTATCAAAATGTCAACGATGACGTAAGCGATCCCAATGTGGAGCTTAGCGCAAATCCTATTACATAATGTATCGCAAAGCAGCTTATTGTGACAATATTTCCGGCCGGTTGACAACCCCTGACGGCTCTCTAATAATGCGACTATTATGAAACATGATCATGTGTAAAAAAATAGTATTAATTTTACGCCCGTGGCTTAGTTATAACAGCCGCACGGATCGATGTCCGTGGATGGGTGACCATCCTTACATACCGAGACCCCTCCGTGCCTCGGAAAGCACGTTAGGCTGTTGGTCCCGGCTGTGATTCGTGAATCTTTGACAGTAGTTACGGATCGTCAGAAGCCTGAAAGTCTGACAACCAGTCAACAAGGGGTATAGTGTTAACCAGTAACTGGGTTGTGGAGATCAGATAGGCAGTCGTTCCGCGTAAAATACTGGTATTCAGCTGCATCCGGTCAGACTGGAAGCCCACCCCTAAAATAATTGAGGAAAGGCCAAGCAGACGATGATTTACACTTTATAGAATATGACGAAATATTAAATCGTCAGGTTTTTTTTTTTTTAATTCATTAACAATTTTTACATTGTATCGAAACGAGTCGTATAGGCATAGTTATAAGTTAAAAAATAACTAAAAAAAAAATATTATCGATACATGAGTGACAGGTTTCAAAATTTCAAATCCATCCATAGCAAACAAGCGCGACGCGACAGCGCGACACGACTCTAGCAGAACAATTTTTACAAAAAAATCATGGAAATCATTCTACAAGAGTTTCGTCGCACTGTCACGTCGCGCCTGCCTGCAGGAGCCTTTATCAAAAACAGACTTCTATTACATTTAGGTATATTAACATCGATACAAATGTCAAGAAAATAATTGTATTTATAGATATAAATCTAATATACAAAAATCTCGTGTCACAGTGTTTGTTATCGAACTGCTCCGAAACGACTAGACCGATTTTTATTTTTTTGTGTATATTTAGTAGGTCTGAGAATAGGTCGTAAACTATATTTCATACCGCTGCGGGTGAAACCGCGGGGCGCAGCTGGTATATATATATACATATTATAAAGTCAATAACAAAAAAAGTATTGTCAAAGTAATTAAATTAAACAACATTTTTTATTGCTTTTGGATGGTTTTCCTCTAACATTTACTTATATACCTACTTATACTTTAATTTTAGGTACTGGTAAAATATTAATAAACAAACACAAAATGTAAGAGCGAATATGAAAAAGAGGATAACCATTATTACTCAGTAAATATTATAAACACAGACATTTCGAGAGCACTCGGTATATTATTATATGTGGTTTGAACCCAAAGCCACCATGTTTTTGCCTCGTCTACCATGTGTTGCGTGACGCAAAAACTACCAAATGGGTTTTGATGGGGCTTTCATTGCTCAGAAATGGAAACCGCAATTGAAAAAATGGAGTAGTGCATTAAAATGGTGTGTCTGAACCAGAGAATAAAAATTAAGACCAACAAAATAAAGTGCCTCCAAATAAAATAGCAATTTTAGCGCACTTTAGAATCTCCGCATATTTTATCACAAATAAGTTTCTCCGTGCCATCTCGCTACTAACAAAAAACATGTCCTCATTTTTGTTTAAAAAATATCTTTAGGACGCTGGGAATATTGAAACTGTAAAATATCTTTAGGACGCTGGGAATATTGAAACTGTAAAATCTGTCGCTACGAACACCGCGTAAAATTGACAAAGCAAAAAAAAAACTTGTTTACTCAGTCATTTATACCAAGTAAAAGTAATTTAATAAATGGAATACGGAGCGCGCCGTAGTAGGATGAACGAGAACCTACCAACATAATACAATAATATACGGAGTTTTTGAACAACAGACACAGATGAGCACAGTGTTTCACTTCGTGTTTTTATAGAGCTCGAATTAATCAAAATTACAAATTATGTGTTCCTCCAATACGTTTGAATGAAAGGAAAATATATACATACATAATGGACGCCAGATGTGTGTATTCTCACAAAAGTTTTCTTTTTGGAAAAGGATACTTTGATGCTTACGATTGCTCCTTATTTCCGAACTATTAACCCTGAGCTGCGTCTACTGGAGGTACATAAAAGCTTGTTGAAATCACGTACTAGAATAAGGTCGTGGTAGGCAGTAGTGGCTGAGTAATGACATGTTCTTAGGCCATCACTCGCGAACAACTTAATAGGCCGTAACCTTCAGTTCTCTTCGAAAGTGCGCAGAATGTTAAGTAAGCTCTAAACAGATTATACAACGAGACGCGTACTAGGGATGTTTTCATTTTGATGACTGAATGAAATAGAAAATATATTCAGAGGCGAGATTGTATGTATTTTAACAACTAAATTGTCTTTGTTGGTATTTCGGGTGTTGCGGTGTACAAGAAAACGTCAAAAAATTAACAGTAATTTACTATCCATAGCCTAGCTGTCACGATCTATCAAATTGAAATGAGTACTTCAAGTCAAATAAATAAACATCAAAATTCATCTCTCTGTTCCTTTGACAACTGTTTCAACTGGGTCCTGTAAAACATTGATTTATTCAACTAAGACATCACTAGTACCAGCCAAACAGGGATGTCACTTTGCGTTTCTATACCAACATATTACAGGGTTGTCGACAAAAACACGTAAAATTATGCGCATACACGGTGCCTCGAAATATTTGGCACAACACTATAGTCCCGGAGATGGAGCGCGATATTTGCCCAAATGTTATTTAATATGTAAACACACCGAACATTTACACATATAAACAGATTTCTATTGTTTACTTTGCTTACTGTGTGCTTACATAGATGGGAGTTTAAACTATTTTGGTCGGTTGGTAGAACGCGTATTTTAATGTGAAACGTTTGCAATCCACGATGTAATGATGATTTCAGATTGATTGAGTGCAAATACTGTGTCTAATCTATTGGAAATAATTAAATAATTATTATTATGTCTAATTTAATTGTTTGTTCAACGCTATGTGGACTAAAATTAGTACCAAAAATTGATAAGTTATAATCAAATAACATAAAATTTAAATAGGAACGAAGATTGCCTACCTAGTGTATGAGGCCGTCAAAAAATTTTTTTTTGCAAATAATTACTAACGTTATTTATTCCATAACAAGAAAAATATTGCGTATGTAATGTTATGTCTCGAGAACCGAGAGTCCAATTTAATGACATTAATCTCAATATAAACTAAAGTAACGAGTGTAGTTATAACATATTCTTGGAAGCGTGTCGGCGAGGACCTAGATTACTTTTTGAAGCAAGTTTACTAAAAAAGTATTTTTCTCTTTGTAGAGGCAAAGATAAATATATTTACGTGTAAAACATATACAATTTAGAACAAGGCTTGATCCATAATAAAAATTAGTCGGTCTCCGGGCCTCGTCTGTTAAAACAAAAGGTTTTTTTATTTGTTTTTTGTCTGAGAACATTCGTCCAGAGGTCACCGGCCAGCGTCCATTAGGAGACTCTTTAAACAAATAAAAATGTTCAGTAAATAAAAGTGAGCGATTAAGATAGAAACGTTTCAAAATGGAGTCATCGTAGGTACTTGTGTAGGTAATAGTTTCTCTAATTAGTTGCTCCGATTCTCTCTATTATTCACGTAGAAAGGCTTTGTGAAGGAGACGTTTATTTGTGCTTTCAGTGGTTATTAAGCTTTGATGTAAATGAAGGAATGAAATTACAAGCTTCTTAAAAACGAAATAATTGACGCTTTAATTGAGTATTCTACGAGCAATACTATAGCTCTCAGTTCTATACAGGGTGCAAGAGACATCGGCGTGCTAACTGTCACCATAAATTTCAGAACATGATCCTGGTTCCTCAGACTAGACATTTTTCGTAGGTTATTAGAAAAATAACCCGCTGTTTCATAAAAATAAAGCAAAATATACACGGTCACAGTGTATAGAACAGCATTTTTTTTTAAATAATTGAATAACTTAAACGCTGCTAGTGGCTCTAGAATCAAGTACTAAATTCATGGTAACCGTTTGCGCGGCGATATCCTTTACTCCCTTTATAATTTCAGAGCAAACTACGCCAAAAAATATTTAGTGTCATCACATAACTAATTAGAGCTTGAATTTCTTATAAAAATATGAGGGATCGATACGAAAAATAAGTTCAAATATTTATGAACAACAGAAACACCATTTGGCCAGGTCCTTTGCACACAATTCTCGTACATTATTCGTGTTCCTAGCTGTCTCCGCCCCGTGCGGTCTGTTAGGCATTTCTGGAGCTAGACGTTGTGCGAACTGTGAGGCAAGCAGACCGTTCGAAGCGTTCTGACTATCTGCCGAATGTATTTCAACGTATCGGATCTTCGTCGACCGCTCGGGTAGGAATGTCCTCGCCGGAGGCAACATGCTGCTAAGATTTCGAGTGAATGGTTTCATTAACCAGCTTCTGGCTGTGACTTCCTTTGCGATGAAGTCAACTATACCATAAAACATATCATGTAGAACTTGCCAATGGTGTAGTTGTCGATCAGTAAATTATAATTTTTGTAATCGGTCGAATCAGTACTTCCAGATATAACCTGTTACAAACTAACATTGTTACCTATATACGAGTAATATTAGTTTACATCAATTATGTTGTTAACTGTATTGCAAGGAACGTAATTTCTGAAAAAAATGTTGGATTAATATTGCGTCCAAGTCGTTATTTTTTCTGTCCTTTGTGCTTCATTTCTCATTATTTCTGAAAAAAAAATCAGGTGAATTATTTTAGTGGATCGCAAATTCGTAACTCATCATCAAATTTAATTTACATGTACCTCGTTTATATTGTCCCGTCCTCATATCATAATGCACATTATTATTCTCCATTAAACGTCCTTAATCATCGCTTTAATAATTTATTCCTCATTCCGCGGCTGCTAAGCAGCATATGCTCACTTCGTAATATTTCTCGGAACATTTGTGTGAAAAATTCAGCGCTTTTAAAAACTCGTTTCCTGTAGGTGTTAGCATGTAAGAGGAAGGATGTTGTGTGGGTTGTACTTGTTACTGAAAAGTAGAAAGCAGTAGATCCATTTCAATTAATTTAGTTCCTTACAAAAAGCATGGGTTTTCTACAAGAACGGAAGCATTAAAGTGGGACTAGAATTAAATACTTAGCGATGAACGTTTGCTTGACATTCTTGTTTTATAGGTAAACAGCACAGGCACTAGTTAATTTCTGTAAACATTATTTCAGACTAACTTCAATACTAACTATATACTACAGTAGTTCAATAGCGTTTCGTTTAGACAATTCCGTTGCAACTATAACAAAATTATAAAGTTTAGCTTCATATTAGACGTTTGTGTCAAATGAAGCTTCTGCTAACACGTTGTGGGTCACACTATAACACGACGTAAAATCTGGCTTAAAGGATGACACCGTGTTCTCATAACATAAGTCGACAAATTCCAGTTTATTTGATGCAACAAGCGTGCTACAATTTTGTGAAATAAATTTGTGGAGTAAAATACATAATACATACTCGTAAACTCATGCCTTTTTCCCACAGGGGTACGAATTTAATTGTTTTGCTATTATACAATTATTTAATTGTTTTGCTTTTATACAATTATTTAATTGTTTTGCTATTATACAATTATTTACATGTTTTGCTATTATACAATTATTTAATTGTTTTGCTATTATACAATTATTTAATTGTTTTGCTATTATACAATTATTTATTCCAGGAATGACTGGTAATTTTTTATGATCATTGGGATATTGGGTTTGCCAAAATACTATATTCCACGAATGTGTTTCCACGCTTATTGCTGTTGCATAAATATTAGTGGAAGCGTTTCACGTAGCAAATATTATATCATATTGGAAAATTGTTGGTATTTGGTAAAATTCTTGGTATTTGGTTGGTAATTGTTGGCAAAAACGGAAACTTAAATAGGGATATTTAAGTTTCCATTTTTGATTATTTACTATTTAAAATGGAAGTATTCAGTAGGCTCTACTTAATCATTGATCTAGTGCGAGAAAGAGAGAGCTACATTTGCAGTACCCATAACTTCCATACCAAAACGTGCAACAAGACCATTCCACATACAAACTTTCAGCTCAAACACGTTAAAATATCGACACCGAGTTACAAAGAATGCCACAATACATGACACTGTTTTAACAAACTCGCGTTGAACTTTGTAAGGTATTTTATAAAAAATTCAATAACGCAAGTCGCCAAGTAGCTGAGAAACACTAAAGGAAATCACGCGTGTTGTGTGGTGGGAACACAGTGCGGGCATGAGCAGAAGTTCTAGTCAACAATGACAAATAACTGCCACTACTTTAAGGGAGTGTACAATAGCACTAAATCATGAAAATTATCAACCTTTAATATGGGATCACCAACCTAGGTAATACACTCCCTTAAAGTATGTCCCTCGTTGAACCTAACATGTTGTAGTTCGTTCTGTATAGTTCGTGGGTGCATGCTTGCTATCTATCACATAATTTACGGACTGCACCTTCTGACCCGATATTTTAATATAAGAAGGCTGGATTCACGAGGACCGGCTGTGCTAAAGCAATTTAATAAAAAGCCCGGGCGGGACCTGGCCGTATCTCGTCTGTTACCGTCTTTACTCGGCTACAACCTATTAAGTTGAAATGATGCAAAGTTCTGCCATATGGAAATTGTTTACTAAGTGCTAACAATTGTGTTAAACATTTTTATTAAAAATTCTTATTTTATAGAAAGTATGTGCAATTTAGACGTAATGTATTGTGTTACACGAAATTTTTTTGTAATTTTGTTCTTGTTGTGAGTTTGGAATTTTACTCATGGCTTGGTAATGAAAATTAAGTTGAAGTTATTTTTGATATGTATGCATGTGTACCTATTAGGACGATCTAAAGGAACGTTTTGTTAATAAATAGGTCAAATGTCTAGGTTCAGGGCCTCATACAAAAAGCTGTATCTCTAGAAATAGTATTGCGAAAACACAGAAATGAAAAAGTAACCGTCTCTAAATTGAAATTGAAATCCAGATTCCCGGTGCAAAGGCTATCAAACCAACGCGTTGCTTTTCTCCTCTTCAACAAACAACAAGCCAACAACGTAAGTTAATTTCGTCTGAGCGGAACATGTCCTCACAAATAACACTTATACTGAATTTATTTAGTGCACAACACATAAACACAAGTCGCTGGCAATTGAAAGTAAGTGTAGGCCACGCCCCCTGTCGCGTAACTTTAACATAAGGTCCTTTGTCGCGATTTCCGACGACTGAATGATCGCGATGGGAGAATTGGGGGATAAACTAATGAGGATAATGTTTGGGAGGGAAATCGCGGTATAACTGGTTTTGAACGGTATTACGGTTGTAATTTATGAGCTTGGTTTGAAGGTCATGCTGGCATTTGATCAACTGACACGTTGTTTAATAAGAAATGGAACATGTGGATAACTATTAAGAGTAATACCTTGCACCAAACCTCAGATAAGTCTGAGACATTAATTGTTATGAACTTTATCTCGTTTATTAACACTTTTAGCTATGAAGTAATCAATCGAATACGTATATTTTAATTTTAAAATTCTTTGGCACAAATTAGCGAAATCGTGACACGAAACCAAAATAGAAAATACAATGTGGTTCACTGACCTCGATCATTACAGCACCGCTCCATTATCACGGATGCCCGCTCTGATGCATAAACTGGAAAACACAATGTAAATAATTAACAAACAAACGAGTACAATTCTATCATCGAATTAACAACAAAACAGACTTTATTACTAAGCTCATGTTATTAATTAAACTCACATAACTCATTTTAATTAATAATGTAACTGCATTAGTTAGTAAAACTAATTTTGGCACTTTGTAAATTTGCTTTTCACTGTACGGCTGAAGTATGGAGACCATAATTGGTCGCACGATAAATTAAGGGGTGGTTTGATGCCGCGTTATTTGATTAAAGTGCAAGTTGTGCCAAGTGCTGTAAAGGAGTTAAATGGTGCAATTATGCGCTCTTAAGCGATTGCGTAACGCGGTAATATATTTTGCTGGATGCTGTGTCCAGGCGGTGTTATTGTTGTTGCAAGTATATGCATGTTGTATAACAATTTATAAAAAAATATATTTTAACACTCTGCTTATTAAAATAAATTATGTTCGTCCCAGCTCATTAAATTTTATTATATTCAACCCAGCTCATTCCATTTTTTTAAAGTTAAATTATGTTTGCCCCCGCTCATTTAATTTCAGAATAATATGAAAAGCCTAAGTTTGGTTTGAACAAACAAAAATAAACTTATCTTAAGCACCGTCTGCAAAATGATAAATGACAAAGTAAATGCAATATACATTAAAACCAAAATCTCGGCCCTAAAAACATTTCACAAAGATATCTGATGACAATTTTCGTCAAAGCAAAATCTTACATTGCACCCAAGTCGCGGTTTGCAGGTAAAGCAAAGCTGACTTCACCCGACCTCGGTCAACTTTGGCAAACTTCGGGTGAACTGAAAACACACCCTTTTTAACTACCCAACAAGTTAGGAGGTAATTCTTCACTTAGTGTCGGGGTGCATTGCGAGAAGAAAGTTTTCTGCGTGATTGAGTTAAAGTTTGTTAGTTTCATGTAGTTTATAGAATATTTATATAACGTGGCGTATTGTGGGATAATTTAGTGACTTAGCTGATAGGGGAAAATGACAGCGAATGAAAACAGAATTGCATCAATAGCGTTTACCGTTTTATTTTATTCACGTGTAGTCTAGTATACGAAATGAGATAAAAATAATGTTTTGTTTAGACTAAATTTTTGAATGGTTGAGGCATTATAAGATCTCAATCAATCATACATGTTATGTTAAAACAAGGGCTTTTGAAATCTCTTCCAGCTTATTGTGACACCAAGACAACAAGGGTTGGTGTCAACACACCAACCCTGTCATAATTAACATCGGATTTATACGCTTCCTGCCAGACGATATTAATTCACACTGTACCTTAAACAAATAAAAAATGCAGAACATACTTCACGTGCTAATTTTATACACTCTCTGCGCCAAACCACTGGTTTTGTCGTAATTAAACCTATGTCGTTTTGTGTGCGAGGAATTTCCTGTGGGGGGCCCCCGACTATGTTTTAGAGTTTGTAGTGAAGGTAAAAAGAGTTACTCTACTGCGTTTACAGAATACTATTTACGTATTTAATGTATATTTTGCACGGAGTAAATGTAAGGATGTTTCATTCATACTGTTAAATATTTTTACTTATGGTCTTCACCAAAAATACAGGGCTATGGGAAGGCGACATAGTCACACACAACCATAGGGTTAATTGGGAAATACTCAAAAACACAAATGTGTACCTATCTCCAAAGTCGAAAGATATCGTACTTACAATCATCATTATCAAAACTCTAATCACCTAACACGTTTCCAAACACTGTTTCGAATGCGCATCGGTTTCGAACAACACATTATCATTATTACGACCGTATTAACAGACACCCGCTAAACAGTACACACACAGGGTGTCCGCAATAGACCATGTACTTCACCCCCCTTCTCCCACCCTCTTGGACAATAAATCCCCAGTTATGAGCGTCGAAATAATTAGTGGGTTCATTAGGGAGCGTACTGAGTCATTATGTCGTGTGAGATGTGGGTCATTGGCTGATAGGTGGCGCCACCTGGCTTCTGAGCTCTTGAAGGCAAGAAGTGAGAATAAGGGGCAAGGAGATCTTATTATAAAAAAAATGGTGGGAAAACATAACACAACATCACCCCAGTATTCCCCGAAGAGTTGGACAAAGGTGCACCTATAGTACACCCACATTTCGCCGGTTATGTTTAAGTCCCATGTAATAGGGGGCGAGCCTATTGCCATCCACCGGGAGCAAATGCAGACTCCGGGCTGCTACTGAGAAACTCCAAATAGAAAAACCCAGTAACACTTTGCTCGACCCGGGAATCGAACGCAGCACCTCATGCCCAGCAGTAGTATTGCATCCATTAGACCAACGAGGTAGGAAAACTTATAGATAAACGAAAGCAACATACTACACATAAATCGAGTTACATGTTTCCGAGAATAGAAAAAGACGTATTTAGGTTTGATATTTCTTTTAAACAAAAGAAATATCAAACCTAAATACGTCTTTTGTAATTTGTCGAGCACTACAGAAGAACAAAAAGTACCTTTTTGAGCTAATAATAACACACATAAGATTAGTAAGCCCAGTTTGTTGATTAGGTATTGACTTTATTCTACGACGACCCATTGTTTGATACAAAGAAACTCCTGTAGGTATTTTAGAAAGACGGTTGGTTGAAGGTGAAGCTTTCACTCAAGGAAGTATACAGTATTTGGGAAAAATCGTACAATAGAACAAATCTATATCGAAAATATTGCTCCCACGTTAATAAATATTATATGCAAACCGGGAGGATTTAAATGATTGATAATTTAATTTGATCAAACAAACGGATGATTCGCTTGTGAAAATAATAATTATCATCAATGTATCATTATTAAAACCTTGCATAAATACAGAAACTGCACGGGATACGTTTTTTTAAATTAAATAATTCAAATAACATTAAACAAATAAATACGCAATTTAGTCCTCCATTAATTAAACAATAATTAAATAATTACCGAAAATGGGACAAAACCAAGACGAAGTTACCAGAAATAAAATAATATAGATAATCTGATGAGATAGCGAAGTGTTAATTTCAATAAAAATAACAGTTAAACTCGTTACGATTCACATTAACTGTTATTGTAGCAGTTACAGTAACTATGGCGTTATAACCGCGTTATTCGCACCATCGAGCAATTAAAAGTGGTATAAATTGTATCTATCGCGGTCCGACGCCAATTATTATCAAAAACAGAACGATAATTATAACGTTTCCATGTATTTAATGATTTAATTAATGGATAACAGAAAATAGCTCGTTAACGTTTATTTATGAGCATATGTGTAGTTATGTTGTTGAAATGCGATTATTTTATGAACAGAATGTCATCGTGACAGAAATTCTGGGAAATATGTATTTGTTGATATAAGCTGAATAAAGTTGTATAAGTTTTTTAGACGAGTGACTAAAATCGGAACTAGCGCCGCTATCCTGTTTTTGTAATACATTTCACAAAACAATTGAACAAATGTTGACCAACAGCGGGGCCCCAGTCAACGAAATTCGGTTACCAAAAGATCCTTGTAGCAGTGTAGGTATTTTTTCCTAGAAGATTCGTATAACATAATATGTAGCTATACGAAAAGGTAGAGCAACATAAAAATAGTAAAAACTGTTCCTCTGGAGTCTGCCAGCCAATTCCAACGAATTACGTGAAGCACTTCAATGCCAACTACTTTGATGGACCTTTTGCAATTGGACCGAAGAGTGCAATTCTCTTGAAGTTGGCTCCGTTTGTTTGCAACTAAAAACTCGTTCTGCAAAACGAGTTTTATACAAAGTCCGTCCACCATTGTAATTGAGATGTGTATTCTAGGCAGGAAATGGTACTAAGCCTTTCGCAAGTCCATATATTTTGAACAAACTGTCATCTATTCCATCTAAGTATATGGATTAATCCAACTGTAAAAATAACAACCTAGAAATACTAATGTTCATCAAAAATACCGATAACCTTATTACGGCGAACAAAATATCTATATATACAACTAATACTAACACTATATCTAGAGGTGTTCGTACACCTGGCAACAGCCACTAATTATTATAATTGAATCTTTCTTATCCCTTTTCTCTTACAATCTTTTTCCGCCGAGATGCGTGCGTTTAAAATTGTATAAGATTTTTATGTTCCGAATTAAGTTGGAGCGGCGAGTTCAGGGTTATTCTTTATGTTTTTAAGCAAGAAGTAGTGGGCTTCTAAATGTTAGGTTTGCTTTATTTCGTTTAAACTGGCAAAGAGAGCTAAGAACAGAAAATGGTATAAGGGACGAGGGAGTTCCATACCTAGCAATGGGTAAAATAATATTTATGAAAAAAGCTATGTCTAAGATGATACCTACATCTTATCCTATCCAAAAAGAAATGAAATTCATGCCTAGTCTTATTTTCCACGGATACATGGCCATTATTATAGAAAAACGGCCAAGTGCGTGTCGGACCACACAATGAAGGGTTCCGTAGTTGCGATGAATTTATCCCAAAAACAAACTTAACAATGTAGTTGAAAAACATGTTCTCCCATACATCGATATACGTCACGGTCAATTCTCCAACTGCAAAAGTAAATTTGTAATCACAAAAAATATTTTTGTTTGATAAAAATACAAACTAACGATTTTCAGAGTGTTTTCCTTACTTGTGCTGTGAGACCTTACTTTTTGGCAAATTTCATTATTTTAGGTCAACGGGAAGTACCCTAGAGGTTAAGATTTATTTGCGAGTATCAAAATATGTCGCATAAATGGCCCTTTTTTTATTGCGTTGACTTAGAAGCTTGATTATTTTAGAGCTCCAAGGGACCGTAGACCTACATATTTAATATTAATTTCAACTTAATACACGCGTTTCTGAGAAAAAGGGACTTGACAGTCGTATAGACACACAAACAGACAGACGAACAAAGGACTGATCCTATAAGGGTTCTGTTTTTTCCTTTAGAGGTTCGGAACCCTAAAAAACCAGGTCAAATTAAGAATTAGTAAGAATTTCCTTTCCAAACAATCCCAGACACATATTATCAGACAATCAACATAGGATTACCTAAACAAATTGTCAATACAAGTACAAGCCCTCAAGGCATACCGGCAGAAGTGTCAGATTGATAATACTAGACCCAAAACTTTGCAACTACCTACATTTGGGACTACGGCGATAGTGCAAATAATTTGGACGATCAAACTGGTTCATAAACTGCTGTAACTTGTGTCTAAGGGACACTTTCCCAAGTCTTGTTTTAGTACTTTACATAAATATACTGATACAACTTGGATTTAGTTTAGAATAGTTATTTCTTAGCCAAGATATCCTTTGTTTATTCTTCGAATATAAAGCACCTTATCAAAAATCATATATAATTGGGACTACATAAAACTATATAAAACGAACTAAAAAAAAATATAAACACATTAATTTATATTTAGAAGGTCTCAATTTTGTATCTCGTACCCCTTTATTTTTAGAACATCATCGACGAAATTTGAGATTACAAAATTACTCTCAATTGTCAAATTAAAAACATCTTCAAGTTAGTAGTAGAAGTTTATGGTTTATGTTTTTTTTTTATAATCAAATCAAAGTACTATATTTATAAGTGGCACTACAAATTGACATCCGCAGGTACGTGTTCTGATTCATTTATTTACAGTTTCATCAGTTACTTTTGGAACAGACTATATTCGCAAACTGTACTAAATGTTACATGTTGCTGAAACATGAGCTTGTCCATGCCTTTACTCATAACACATTTAAGGCGCATCCCGGACCAAACGAACTTGAGCGTTCGGTCCTTCTCTGGTCCGTCGCTGAGTTTCGCTCTGTCCCGCTCCCTGCGCACGCCCATTTATCATAGAATTCTCAAACATTGTGGAATTATTTTAATAAAAATGTCAAGTGAGCTTTTGAAATAAAATAAAACAACAATTATTTAGATTTTTAAACTATCTATCCATTAGTGTAATACTTAAATTATTAGAACGTCACCTTTAAGAAAAGATGCATGCAATCAATAATTTTAGTCACTTTTTTATAAGGAGATTTTAAATGTTACAACACATAAAAAGAAATAAGAACGAGCAATGTGATGATAGGATAACGAATATTAATAATGTGCTTTTAGATGTAGTTTATTACCCATAGTGAATGAGTTAATAGCCTCTGAATAATGCACTATGGTAAGGTTTTGGTCGGGGTACCGCCTGAACAACGAGGTATAAGACATATCCTTAAACATATACATAACCACATAATATTATACCAACTAACTCTTTCAGTATATCTTACGAAATCTCCGCACTTTCGTAAAATTTCATACATAAATGTACGAAAAAGGCTGAAGTTACAGTAGGCATACATATTTATATGAAAAGACAGATAATTTATCATTTTATTTTAATATTCATGCGAAACGGATTGTAACTGTCCAACAGTTTAATGTATTGGAGTCGCGATAAAAATATTGTGCTTCATTAAACTGTATCATTAAAATACTTTGTATGAGGAATTCAATTTAACTTTGATATCGACAGATTTTAAGGGTAAAATTTGTGCTTAAAAGATCAAAAGGATTTAAAATGAAAAGTTGTGTTAATTTTCCTCGAATATTTAAAAATAAACGTGTCATAATGACTTTACTCGCTACAAACTCGTCACGAAACCTTTGTTTCACATTTAATACTAAGTAACTTGTACCTGCTGCACTTAAAAAAACACTTAATTTTAATAAACAGTTCTTCATCTAAACAGACCCACCAAAATCTCCTTAATAAAGAAGGAAATTAACAACAAAAGTAATGTATTACCGACAAAAGCTCCATACAAACGAAAAGCAATTATTAAAAGTTGTTTTTCGTCATAGTACGAAAAATCAGCATGAATTTGCAACTATTTCCAGCGACTGCCACTTATACCTGTCCTCTTTGCAACTCTTCCACTGAGAGTCGTTGAGTGTTGATTTCCTCTCTGTTTGTCACAACACAATTTATTTATTGTATGGACTCTGTCGGCACAATCCAATTGTATTTGTAACAAATAAAGGGCTAACCCGATTGAGGCATGTTTGTAGGATTTTTTTAACTAACGCGTTCACAGAATGGCGATTCTTTTTATAGTTACTTTATGTTAGCCATTCGATTGTTAGGAATTTGGGAATTTGAAGCTGGTTTCAAAATCGTACTGTTTTCATAGTAGCATTTTTTTAATGTATGTTTGTGTTGCTTACAGAATTCTTTAAATTTTTGTTTTATCTGTGAATGAGAAAACACTTTCATCAGTATTAGATAATTTGATTACATTACTTCTTATGAAACTCTATCTCCACTTCTATCAAACACAAAATAAGTCTCTGTCTTCCAAACATTTACAGTAATGATTCGAATTAATCAACTATAATCCCACTTTACTTTATATTTGGCCTGGCGTAGCACAGCTGCTACACGCTACGGCCTACGTCCGCTACGAGCTACGAGCTACGAGGCTAAGAGTGCTACGGCGCAGAGGACATGCAAACAGTCGAACAGTGATGTTAAACAAACTCAATTACTGCTACGGACTAGTACTGGCAACAATTTTACTACTGTGGGAATTTCGTGGTGAACTTACAGGTAAATTTAAATTAGTAGTAATTTTTCCCTATGTAAAATTTCTACTTTTATATCTGTAATTTTTATGGTGTACATAATAAAGAGTATTCTATCCTATTCTATTCTATTCGTTTACAGTACTATGTATAAAAATGTGCTCCGTTTGTTCTAATGCAGTTTCTCGTTTTCTCGTTTATATTATACAAGATTTTGCCTTCGGCTTCGCCCGTGTTGTTGTTGGCCTTCGGAAATTATTCCACGGGAACGGGCTACCGGGATAAATAGTATCCTATCATGAAAATCCATTCAGCCGTTAAAGCGTGAAAAGCTTACAGACTGACAGATAATAAATGCAAATAATATTTTATATTTCTATTAAACAGGTTTTTATGATTCTAAATGTCTAACTTAAAAATAATAATAATTAATTTAAATATTATCATCATTAATATGAAATAACCTAGCATCCGCCATTGACCACGTATTACCTACATTATTAGCAAAGTTATTTTATAACTTCAAATTGTAATAACTGTTAATCGGAAGACTGACCATGAAATAAATACTAAAATAAATAATACCTCTAGATATAGATTGTGACTGTATTTCAAATTCCTTAGATCTCTTAAAAAGAGGTACAATTTTTATTCAATACGAGTAATCATGTGAAGTGATGTGATTTTTTTAACTCTTATTTGTTTTTTTTTTATACTTGTTTCAGCATTTTTGTAAAATTATCCCCCAAGGATGTAAAATAGGCGGTATTTTACCCCCTCGGGGGATGATTCTACAAAAACGCTGAAACAAATATTTTTATTTCTTACCAAAAGCATACATTTAAACTTTCATTTCCCTCACTTAAGAAATGCTAAGTTTCCCATACAAACTTTCATCCCCTATATCACTCCCTTTTAGGATTAATTTTGAGTAAAACGTAGCCTATGTCCTTTTCCAGGATGTCATCTATCTCTTCGCCAAATTTTATCGAAATCCGTTTAGTGGTTTAGGTGTGAGAAGGTAACATAGACAGATAGCCAGACAGACAGAGTTACTTTCAAATTTATAATATTATTAGTATGGATTTTGCCTCCTTTTACGTTTTATATTGATATTTTTTATAAGATAAGATAAAATATGATTATTTGTCAAAAACAAGTGTAGGTTTACAATCAGTTGGATCGATAATTATTCTTATTTATTTATCGATTTTTACGTAAAAGTGATAAAGAATAACTGTGAAAAATATTTTTCAAACAATTACAATTATTTCTATATAGTATTAAAACTCCTTATCCGAGTCTCCCTTTTAACACATACCGTTCAATCATGTTTACCTCGGTAGAAGCATTATAAAGTTCAAGCTATTTTCATTCCATTCAAAAGGGAATCAAGTTTCACCGTCTAAAATAGAACCACCGCCTTCCGGAGCTCAAAATATAATCCTTACAAATTGCCCAGGCTATCAGATGCTAGGCTAATTAGTGCTAACATTTGTTGCTCTTGTGCAACAAAACAAATTCCACTTTTAACGAGAAATCTCTTCAGCAAACAGCATCAGAGCAGTTCAACTCAACATCTGTCAGACTACATATGACATACCTACAAGGCCTCCAGAACATAAGTTTGGCCACAACACCACAACGGATTTTGAGCTTTAGCTTATAGTGATACAGGTTGTTTTCCCATGGTGTGTAAGTGTGAATGTGAGTAATTTGTATGCACATCGGTACATGTCAACAGTGAGTTGGGACCGGATTCCAAAGGAGCCTTTTAGTGACGTTTAGTACTTGTGTAAATTTTATACCCTTCCGTTGATTGTCGCTGAATTAATGTACGTGGGTTTGTACTTACAGGCTCGACGAGTACCTACGGGCAGTACTGATGTTTATTCAGATAGGAACAAGCTAGTGTTTTATTGTTCATGTTGGTATGTTGGAAGATCGAATTGGTTTGTGGACTGACAGTGATTGTAAACTGGTCAAAAATATAAACGTAAGCGTCAAACGCATGTATGTGCCAAGTTGATTATTAAGTATTGACCTGCCACTATGTCTCTCTTGTCATACTAATTGGTATAATTAATTGATCAATCAATTATTTGAATATATGAGCCTGATTATTTATGTTCATTTCAGCGTGAAAGTTGCTATGTAAATAATAGATAATAATAATACAACGTAATACTGCAACCATCCATCTATTGGTATTTATCTGACTTACAAATGTGAAAACGTTCATAAAATACAATGTTCACAAATACATAAAGCCTTTTCGGGGGTAGGCAGAACCTTACTCCCTCTGCTATACTAAATTATTGTTAAGTAACTTAACTACTTGCTTAGAAATATGTTATGTAAGTACTAGAGCGATTAAGGTTAATTGGTTTAGTTAATATTATCCGCTAAGACGTAATAATGATTAGCATAACCCAATAGCAGCTAATTAGTTTGCAGTGTGATGCAGTACACTGATATTAGTCACTATTTTCAGAGATGTTGGTCTAAGACCCCTCAAAATTAATATTAAATTAAATTAAAAGTTGATGAAGAAACCAACCTTTACCTTTAACTTCAAATGGAAGTATATAAATAGAAATGCAAAAAAAAATGGGGAGCTTATTACACCAGTAAAAAACAAAAGAAGATTTGAATTTAAGCTGTGTTGCATTCCCCTAAAAGGTTACATATTCAAAATATATATAACAGCTACTAACATTATTTAAACAAAGAAAAGCCATTAGCTAAGTATCAAAGGCACCTCTACCACGCAGTCAGAATAACTAACCGATTAAACTCCAGTTTAAAAGCAGTCGCTTAAACATTAACCATAGAACAGATCGCTAGAACTACTTCTAGTAAAATTACGAGTGGCATTATTTCACTCGTTAGTTATTCCGTTACGTGTAAAATGTACTAGTGGACTCATTAAAACTTGGCCTGGGTCCAGGGCCCGATATTGTGTGGCCTGGCCTAGGCACATTTCGACTCGTTACGTGTGTCCGAATCAATTTCGTGAATAGTTTCGTTCTGGCTTCATTTAAACTTGTGTGTGTCGCTGTGTCACCGGACTATGTTTATCTGTGTTGAGTATTTGTTTTGGCAAAGAGTTTTAAAATTACGAATTCAATAAATAATAATGTATTCAAAGTTGGGAGAAACAAAATAATTGTAGTGCTCTTTGAATAATGTTTTATGGATATAAAGGTAGTCAAAAACGTCCAGCGTTCACAGGCAAGATATTCAGTAGATACAAGGCTTATATGAAATTGAAAGTTCTGCGACCTGGGAAGAATCTACTTAATATTATATTTTCTAAGTAGGTGCAAACCTACCAGTCCGCCAAAATTCTGAAAATTGGTTTTGTAGTTTTGCCTTGAAAACATACCATACGAACAGACAGCATTTATAACATTTTGTAAAGGTTCTTTAGGATAACGCTTGATAGCAAAACAATATTGACAGCCAAATTATTCCCCACAATATTAGGTTATATAGGCTAGGTATGTACCAAAAAAATACACATTAAATATTCGTCGTCCATGTTCATAACATATTCAGACATTCTCGTCAGCAGTAAAAGTATGTAGGTATAGACATTTTTAACATACATTAACATAATGCATATTCAGAGTAGAGCCTTACCTGGCATAATTACTAATACATATGTATGCATATTAGAAGGATATTTGCAAAATGAGCGGAAGGTATTAAGGTGCCAGTAATCCGCCGTCTTATGTTAGCTATGCGGGAGTTCTTAGGTTTGACTAATTAGTTATTGGGTCGTTATAGTGAGCTCATAGAGGTTAATTTTATCAAGTTGAAAATAAAAATCGACTAGAATATAGATGTTACGTATAAAATAGTAGGTGTATAACTCCTCACACACACTTCTGCACACCCACCCACACTTCATACTTAGATAATTATGCTTAGATGGTGCTAGCATGTCATCCTGTTTGTTTCTGATACATATAATAAGTGTAGCTACTAAATTGTAAAAACAATCGGCTATGGATTTTATGAATATATAAATATATAAGTATGTTTTTAAGTGTATCATAAGTTCATAACTTTTGAGTGTTACCTATTGATATTTAATCAATACTATGCGTACACACATAAGTTACCCAAAATGGTTATTATCTGTTTTACAGGGGTACATAACAAAAGGGTCTCATATTTTAATAGTGTACAATTCATATTACATTTTAGAGACTATATTATGGACCGTTTTTTTCATAAAATATGCCATAGGTAGATCCATATAAACACTCGTATTACCAACACTTTATCCTTTAAATAAAATCAAAGCCCTTCGTCGTGTGACGCCTGTAATGCCAGAAGGTCGGCTGACCTATTGTCGCTCATCCTCTTTTGTCGATATTCTGTGTCATGTCGTAGGGGATGAGTTTAACACTATTCATACAGTTCTAAACCTGGTTATCCGTATTGCATTTCATAAACACATGTTGCAATACTTTCACTGCTACGTGCTCATATTAAATTATTTTGAGCTTACCATATTGATTAGGTATGCTTTGGTACACACATGCTTTGGTATGTTGTTGTCATAAAATTGATACATCATCCAATAAAAATTACTTAGTAAATTGGTTATCCAAAAAAACTTTTTGGTTTTTGTAGGTGATGGGACGTGCAATATAATTAAACAATCAGCTAAAGATTTCGACCGCAATCAAACTATTTAACTAATTACGAAATAGTTTGTAGTGCCTTCGCTTTCCAATTTTCACGGCCTAAGTTGGTAAGCGAAATGCAAACCATCCGAGCCATATATGGCCTCCGCAGGCGCGACTCTCTAAGGGAACGGTTTAAAGATATTAACATCATGACGGTACCTTGTCAATATATCTATGAAAACATCATGTACGTAAGGAAAAATCTACATCTTTTTAGTAAAAGAGGTGAAAGACACAATTATATCACTAGAAATAGGGATCAATTAGTTCAACCAGGTTTCAGGCTGGCTAAAGTAGACTCATCTTTCATGGGGTACTGTTTAAAATGTTTCAATAAAATACCTCCCCATATTCTTCAACTGAATGAAACTAAATTCAAATCTTGTATAAAACGCACACTATGCAGCCAGGCATATTATAAGTTGGGGGATTACATCGCTGATAAAAATGCTTGGCTCAACGCTGGTCCTGCTCCACTAGGGCGCATAAAATAATTGATTAGCATTTGAAACTACTGTTGGAGCTGCTGAAGATTTTAAAAACTTATCTTTGCATTGTATAAATTCAATGTTTTAGTATTGTATAATTGCATAGCACAGGTGTGAGTACTATGCACCTACTATAAAGCTACCATTTAATAGGTTTTTCTTTCATTGACTTGAATGTGCCCTGGCGGCTGAGAGTTTGTCATGCTCACTCTAATGTCTCGCTGGTGGTGGCGTGTGTGTTGGATCATTAAGTTCCCTTCAAAATGGTTGAGCTGAATGGTGCTGATCTATGCGTCATGTTCGTGAACGGGCGCCGTCAGTGGGGACTGGTCATTTCTTGGCTGCCACGGCTTATTTTAATTTAATTTAATATTTGAATTGCTTTTGTCTTTTTATTACGGACGCTTTTAACGTTCTGCATCGTTCTCACATGCATAATTTCAACATGAACGATGTAATCAATATTTTGTAACCATTTTTTGATTTAAAAGAGTGTCCATGGAGTTTCTTGCCCGTTCTTCTCCATAGGTACCTACTACGCTTTGGAATGGGTAACTAGCTTCATCTTTCTGACTGACCGACCCCTTGACAATTCAAAAGTGCCTGTAATTGGTTTATTTGAAATAAATGCTTTGAGTTTGAGTTTGAGTTTGAGTTTGAAACCAAACACAAAATCTACCTAAAATTAAAAAATCTCCAGCACTCCACCCACGGATAACGTGAATTGATTGCACGCCTCGATCGCTAGCATGTCGCTCGGTGCAAACTGGCGCACAAACACTGGCGCACAAATTAACTGGGCAGCGTGGTGGAGCACAGTGCACTGTGCACAAACGAGGCTCGATGCGGGCGGTGACAATCACTGAAATCTTACATGGTGGTATGTAAATACTGATAATTTAACGCATATTGTTGGACAACAAGGTGCGACCTGGATTCGCCGTTAATATTACTTGTAGAAGGATTTGTCTGCGAAAGTACGTAACTCAAAACTGTGAATAGTTTGTTTGTTTCGTGTTCACTATTAAATCATTCGGAGCTATTTAGTTATACTAGGTCGCTGAAGAAAACGATTTAGAGTTGGAACAGGTAGGTAGTTCTATTGGTTCGTGTATATGGTATACCCTAGATGTACGTCACACGAATGTTTGATCGACTCACTATCCAAAAGGCCGGATGACATCGTATATCTAACTGACAGTAATAGTCTTACGATAATAAGTTAGCTAACACTCTAAAATAAACCACTTTAGTAACAAAATTAAGTTTCACAGGAGACATTCATAGAGACAGCACAAGATAGACAGGTGAACGTCTCAGTATTAAACTATTAATCCATGGACCTGTCACTTACGTGATCAAAGCTATCGCTCTGATGTTGTCAGTAGTGACGTACCGGGCTTATGTCAGTCAGCGGCAATCGAGTGACGTCACACGTGAGCTGCTTCTTGTGAGAGATGGCCTTTCAATATTTGAGGGATACATGTCTTCTTCATGCCTCATTGGAGTGTGAACAGTGATATTTGGAAGACTTACTCTGATGATGCAGTTGATGTACAGTTAGTGAAATTAATTGTTTATCAAATTGACACACTACGTCCATTTATTTGCATTTCACACAGCTTTCAAAGAATGACAGTAATTGCGATTTGAAAATACGCACAACTTAAGTTGGTAGTCAATTTGGTAAACAATGAATTTCCCTTATTTTATGTGTGACTTCCAATTGTTGGTTCTGTTGCCAATAATATCGCCAGATAAAAAGTATCGTATGAGGGCAGTCACATGCTGAGAAAAGGAATGGTAAGATAGGACAACTTGTGGACTGTCCGAAAAAAATTAATATTGTCACTTGGAGGTTAAGTTTTATCTGAAATCTGTAGGGTAACTGCCTATATACCATCAACACTGTGACCCTGAAAAGTCATCCCCGTAAATTTCCTGCACCACATATCCATCACAGGATAGGACAGTTAACAGGATTAATTCCAGAATCAAGATCAAAACGGAACAAAATATTTCCCACATGAAGAGAATTCTTTGAGAGAAACGTTTCAAGTTACATCGCGGGAACCCCAACTAGACCGGGCTTCATTTGATGACGTTTACAACAAGCTGACAGCTGAACCACTACATTCATTCGCACAAAGAATTTTGAACTGTGTTGTAACGGATTAAGGTTGGTAATTTAATGAACAAGTGAGGACTGATTCAAACAATAATGCAAGTCAGGGATATGATGGCGTGTATTGGAAGTGACGGAATATCATGACGTCACTTCCAGCTGGGAGGGGACGCCCTAGGAAGACATAGTGACCTTATTGGTGATGTTCTTCAGAAAGGTCAGGTGCGTTATTATATTCTGGGGAAATTCTACCGACGTTAACACGGCATTCAAGGCTCAAAAGAGATGTATTAGATCTATGTTTGGGTTAAAAACAGTTGATACATGTAAACCATATTTTAAAAAGTACAAAATATTAACACTTCCCTGTATGTATATTTTCGAAACCGCAATGTTTGTTAAATCTAACCCCAAACTGTTCCCACGTCTAGAGGACGCCGTACCGCGTAACAGAAGAGATGCGACTATTCTTCGCATCTATCCAGCAAAAACGGCACTCATGCGCAAGAGTATCGTCTGCATGGCTCCCACTATATTTAATATACTGCCTAAACGATGGAAAGAGTTAAATAGGAATGCATTCAAGCGTCAATTAAAACTGTTCCTTTTGCATAAAGCATATTACAGTGTCTCCGAATTTCTAGCCGAAAAAGTTCTTTAGTAAATAACTTTGACCTAAATCCTGTAATCTGAACATTTAACTCATAATTTTGATATAAATCCTGTAATTTTGACATTAATCTTGTAATTTGACATGATCTAGACGATCACATTGTAATTTAGCAATCAACATTGTAAAATCGACATAAATCTATTAATTTGGACTTCGGTTGTAATTTTGACATGTATCTTTCAAATTTGACATACATTTTTAAACTTTGACATTGTTCTTGTATTTGTGATTTATTATTTTTTTTCAATCTGAATGTTGACATGATGATATAATAATATTTTGAATTAACAGGTCTCTAAGTTAAAAATTTTGTATTTGCAATTCTGGGTAACTTTCTTTCTTTTTGTGCATTTTTTATAATAATATAACTCATAACTTTCTTTCTTTTTGTGGAATTTTATAATTTTTTAGTTTCAATAAAAATAATAATAGTTTTCAATATTATAGAAATATTTGTACGCCGATACTTACGGCTAAACATGACTGGACTTAAATAATTGATTTTAATCTTGCATGCTCTTGTATGTATACCATGTTTAGACAAATAAAGAATATCTTATCTTATCTTATCTTATCGTAGTACTCACAACTGGCGTGCGTAAATGACCAGATGTATGAACGTAAACGAGGCAAAAGGAGTATGTAAGGATCGTAGCAGGTGGCGTTCTGTAGTTTCTGTCTACTCCCATGGGCAGTTTTCAATATCATTTAGCGAATTTATTCAGAAAGGTTTATGTATAAATAATACATTACTATTTAACTTAGCTAATAAAAAGAAGTCTTCATGTTTTGTTGAGTCGTAAAAACCGTGCGAAGTTGGGGGTCTACTCTCTAAGTCCGTCAATAAAGATTCGGGCTCGTGCGAAAGAAGTTGATCCGTCAAAATAAGTGTCAAATTAAATTTTGCGGACATCGAGATTAGGGACAGCTGTCAAGTCATATTGTCATTAATTCTTAGTTCATGCCCCGAACTAACGTTATGTCCGTAGGTGATACGGACTAGCTAACTCCCGTAACTTCAGCTGAAACTGCGGACTTCATGCTTCGGGAGTAGACCCTCCTGGGGCGTGTCGCCTGTAATAATATTTATAAATTATAGTCAGTTTTCGTGTCTGTCTTTGTGACCGCTTACTTCTTCTGAACTGCACGTCGGATTTTGATACGATTTTCACCATCATGTAGAGAATTTACGGAAAGTTTATGTGTATATTACATTCATATTTATGTATAAAGAACAGAAATTTCGATATTTTGACAGCATGTTGTCACATCAGTAGCTAGCACGCGAGCAAAGCAGGGGCGGATCGCTATAGTTAGATATAATTGGGTTTGTTGCCAATATACAAACAGTGGAAATGCACATAACACTGTGCCGCCGTAGGTTTTAAGTCGTCAGTTGTCCAATTGTAACTCATAAATGAAACGTCACGAGTACATCACTGCCACACAGACAGACAATCAATTCGAAACTCCTCCATCCATTGACATCCATCAGAAAATATCGCGGACATTTCTATAGCGCACTAGTGGAAAAGCAACGCTCGCAAGTGGGGCGGGCACAAAGCGATGACGTCACGCCACAAAGCGCCAATGACTCCACAAAGGTGGCTCGATGACGCGCGGCACAGACGGCACGACGCGACACAGATGCGGCACGTTACGGCACAGATGTCGCATTGATACTGCGCTGTGATTAGTGGACGCTGCTTTCAGTAATGCGGACGGATAACTTGTTTCGTGATTTTCAGTCGTGTAGGCTGTAGGCTCTGTTACAGGGAACTGGAGAACGTTGTTACGTACTGGTCTAGTGTGGTTTTAATTATGATGGCCTATCTCTTTCTAAGCATATAGTCAGTCGTAATCACTGTTAAGATTTCAGTATTACGATAAGCAGCCTCAATGAATTCGAGCGAGAATATTATCATTGAAAATAAATCCGTTAAGAGCGGGTAGTAACCAAAATTGCCTATCTTCAATTTGATTTTCATGAAATTGAAAAGACTTAGGTATAAAATAAAAATAATATGAGTAACTACATGATATTTTCAAACTTTTTGTGGAACAGAAACACAATATGTTAAAATTTTCTCGATAAAACAACATCACGAAGTTACCTCTAACTTTCACGTTTTTTCGATTTGTACATAATATGCTAATGACAAATAGGATAAAAATTAGATGAATATTTGTATTAATACAAGGCGAATAAAATTGTGGAGGCATTTTTTGAAATTCCTTTTATTTTTATTTTTATTACGACTTCACGACGTTTTTAGTTCGTGGAAGAAGTCATCTTCCGTCGCACGTTGCGGGAACTGCAAGCATATATTTATTTCACAAATCAGTCACCGTCGCTCTGTTGAGACGAGAGGACCGCACTTGAATTTTCGGCTGCTCTGGGATATAATTTATTTGCGTAAATAATATTTTCGTAATTTATCACATTGTAGGAAAGATACTGTAAAAAAGAAAACATGAAAAAACTAATAAACCACTTCCGAAGCGATTATTAAAATCGCTAAGAATTGATAAACTAAATAAATACCGCGGCTAAACTTTAAAATAAAAATATTATAATAATTCAATGTTGATATTTGAAAACTCAAGATGACACATTTATTTGACAGATTTTTGACTGGTATAGTACAACTAGCGCCATTGCTCTGCATTCCGGTCAATTTTCTTGCGGAGAAAATTTACAATATAGAGTTCGTGCTGGAGATTTTAGATCTTATTGCTAGTAACAAAAGGTCCAAATTCGTTTACTCCCACTTTCGTTGACAAACTCCGTGTAAGGGTAACCTTAGACGAACAATTTCGACCGACTTTCGACCAACCCCCGAATCAAGTTGAAACTCGAAATTTAACATATAGGTAGGTTATTGGTCCAACAATATTAGTGGAGTTAACAATATAAATAAACCGGAAAACTAAAATAGGTAATGGGTTTATTGCGGGAAAAAGTACGAAACATGCCATTTTTAATACGGATAGTGTTCTCATGTCTAGATCCCTTTTTATGTTGGGGATGAGTAACGGTTGTGTCGGATCATAATGTTTGGGATTGTCGGCTTGCTTTTCAAAGCTAAAGTTTCCACAGTTACAAAAGTGGAACCTTATAAACGTTCGACTTTCTTTGGCACGCATTTATATATATGCCAATTATTTTGTCGGTAAAGCCGACTAATGTACTGTTTGTTCCGAAATTGGCCTATTTTTCACAAATGTTTTCGGCGATGACTTTGTTCTACTCGCGCTCCGCCCAGGATAGGTTTTCACGGTTTTCATGACACATGGCATTTGACTTTGCACAATACAGTGCAAAATCCACCATACGAATATAATTTTTTACTTGGTAACACGGTTGCTAATTAACTTTGCACGATCGTGCAAAGCAATATCCACGATATACCATTATATTTTTTTACTTGGTTAATACTGTTTTCTACGAATACGTCGTGCGGTCCAACTTGTAGAAGGCCCTTAGTAAAATTTGGTTACATTGGAATTTAAACTTTGTTGAATAGAGCGGTTTCATCTGATTATTTTGCGTATACATACTACACGCAAGATTCAAATTCAAATGCCTGGATATACGCCGGGCGAAAAGTTTCTGCTGGCGGGAAGGGATTGTGTTTTGTTTTCGTCGTGTTTGATGAGAGGGGTAGGCAAAGAGGCGCGGGTGAAACTTGATTTTTTTCTGTCTTGCTGCGCCCTCTTAAATTTCACCATCTAGTTTTAAAATTTATTTAGAAACGCACGAGACCCATGCTAACATAGCTAAACAGGTATATTTGTCGGCTGAATACATAAACTCGTGTACCTGGATAAATCCTGATATTTCATAAGACTTGATAAATCGCTTCGTAAGCTAGAACACTAGTCTAGCCATATTTCCTACTATTCGTATGCAGTTTGGAACCCCAGTTTTGTTTCCTGCGATCCATTCCACGATACCGTTGTCTCAAGATTGGAAAGAATAGAGTTATGTTGACTTTATTCAATACGTCGGCAGATTTGCTGTAGCTAGAGAAGTTGGTAAAATTGTGAATGTGACAATTTTTATTTTGAATAATATTTTTTATAATTTTAATAATTCTTGCTTGCCACTTTGACGGTCAACTTCACAACATATATCTTCATTGGTTCCAATGAGTACCTACCATTATAAATATATACACAGCCCTAAAAAGTGTAACTTTAAATAGAATATTCAACTATATCAAATTATACAAAAACTGTTTCGGTTTATTTGAAAGTCAAATAAAAATAAAATTAAGCGAGATTTGTTTTTTTAGGTTCTGCCTTTCGTTTTTAAGTTTTAACTTGGTGAATTTACACTATAAAACTGATTGGATCACCCTTTTTATTAGTAAAGCCCTCTAAATTATGTGCACTTCAGAATAATGTTGCTAAACTAAAAGCTCGTTTATGATTCTGTAGAAAATATCTTGTGGAAAATTCTTTTAAGTTTTAATTATAGACGATCAGCTAATAAAGCACTAGATTTCAATTTTGTTGCCTAAGTAGATTTTAAAGTTATTTGATCTTTTAGCCAAGAAAGCGGTACACAGTCACCGAGGGCCTAGGGCAAGTGGCAATCGCTTTTAAAGTGATTCGTATTTCTACAACGCCTTTCAACAGGATCGACGTAAGCTTTTCGGTAGCTCGTGTCAATTCAATATATTTTTGACTTTTCCATCAGCGGTATCGCTGATAGAATATCACTTTGTTTAATCCCTAGGCCATGGAATTAATAATATTGACATCGACGTACTGCCGTACAACTTTTCCTCACTTGCAGAAAACATGCGAAGACATAATTAAAACGATTTTAACGCAAACAAAATCCAGCTAATTCCACGTTCGTACAGTGAATGGAAATGACCTGATTGCGGGGCGCACAGCGTCTTATTGTGCCAAGCGCAGTCGACGCGGCTTTGTTCGGCGCCGACTGAGAAGCAGTTGCGACGCATTCAGTACTCACGTACAGCTTTGAATTTAGAGCTGTGTATTATACCTGCTTGGAATTTCGTGTTTTGGATGTGTGTTAAATTTTCGATTTGTATGAAAAGTTTTACTTGCGATTAAGCGAGGGTGGTACCTTGATTAAATGACATTAACAATTTCAAGAGTTCATAACGAAAATAAGATTATGTCAGTCTAAGATTTACTTGTGTGGTTTCGCACATAGATTTCCCAATGGTGCCAGTCGTGTTAATTTCATCAGTATCTAACTATATTATAAAAATGCATTCAGTACCATTAATAACGGCTTTAAGCAATTACTCACGAATTTCCAGATTTCATTGAGCCGAAAACAACAATGCAGATACCAATATCAGAATTAGTTCAATTTAATCTGAATTTATCCGTCAATAAACTCTCGATACGATACTACAGGGTTAGTAGGAGAACGTACAAGTAGAACTAAAGCTCTTTGATATAGAAACGTATTTCCAGTATGGCGACATTACCTGTAGGTACCGCTATAATCATTCAGAATGTGTTCAGTAACGGCAAAACAGACATAATTCCCTCGCACCGGGTAGCACCGGGTAAAACCGGGTAGTAGGTACTAAATAAGGCCGCCTACAAACAAAGATCGTATAGATTGCAGCTAATCGGTCTCTAGCGTAGTGTTCACGCGGCAAACACTACGTTATGAAAGTAAAGTGAGAAGTTCAAGTATTAAAAAGTAGAGAAAATATACGCATGACGACGGGTTGATGAATTGTATGAAAATAACAAATTTAACTGGTATCACAGTTTTCTAGGTTACGTACAACTTGAAATTAAATGCTAAATCAAAGTCTGACCCATTGATATACCTTTTATTTTTAAATTCAAACAAATAAAATAATCAAATCATATCAATATAATAATGCACTGAGAGTGCTGCTGCGGCTGCCGTGGCGTTGTAGTGCGTCAGGGATGTTTGCAGATAATAATATTAATGGTTTTGCCGCCATTATTAGGAATAGGTGTGCATCCCTGATGACGCGTCTTCGCGGCGGTACCAACAGTATTCTCAGTGTATTCGCAGATCGGTGGGATTCCCCGATGTTGCGGAGGTGGATGCAGCTCCACGCTGATTTTTAATTGTGGTATGTTAATTTGTGTCTGTAACCTACTAACACTAGCAGTTAAGTAAAATTGTTACTAACACTATGGACTCCCAGTCTGAAATAAAAGTTTTCTATTCTATTCTATATCATAATTTTTTTTTTATTTTTTTTTTTTTCATACTTCAAATTAAATAATTGAAAGCTCTAACTGTTATAGTGAGCGTTTCGTTTCATCTTAAAGATTATTCGAGCATTACTTTTCGTTTGCAGCTCAAGGGAATCAACGGTATTTTAGCATGGTCAGGGATGATTTGTGTAAACATTTAATTAAGTTTAGTAGCTAGTTATTACTTATTTATGACCATAAAATAACCTCTTTTCGATTCCGTGCTTAGAAGGCTGGGTATTTCACCGAGAACACAAAATTGTTCAAACTTGTAAAATATGCTTCTGAAAAGTTAAAGACAGTTTGATTTTTTTTTATTCTCTATGTATATATTGTTGTTAGTAGCGGTATTTCTGTTACATTCTAACACTGCGGTGCTAGAGAGGCGCCGTGAACCAGATCGTCGGACAATAGTGCGGGGACAATGCGAAGCTTGCCACCTTTTGTGCAATCGATGCTTTTCGCTTAGAATTAGATAAACAACGCTTTTGGTGGTGGTATCGTCACGGTGTCGTTTTTTATCGCTGTCTTTTTACAAACATGGCGCAATTTGTCTGTGTATTTTTTATACGATTTCCATTATTGTAGACGGTTACAGCGTAATGTATTCGTGCTTTCTTTTCCTCGTGATAACTGATTCAGTTTTTTCTCGTATTTTAGATCGATAACCTGCATGAAATACTAATTTATTATTATTTACTGTCGTGTTGAAAGTACTTTCCGTTATAATTTCTAAATGAAGTTTGAAATTACTTTACGTCGGAAGTGTTTTATAGAGACTACTTCATAACAATTAATATAATTTCTGATTTAGATTTCACGAACCATTATAAAGCTCTTTCAGTCAGTAATTCCCAACGGCCTCCTGCAGGTTTTGTTTCATCAACTCATTAAGAACTAAACAACATCGTTATAGCGTCACAATTAATCATGAATCAAATCGCGTGACACGGCGACAGCGACACTGACGCGACGGCGGGCGCGACAAAACGCCTTGACGCCGCAACAATAACCCGTCAGCTCCGATACTACGAATACAATTAATATCCTGCCACCACCCAACAAAACGTCTCTCACCCCCTAATTACCAATACATTTTCATCCTTATTCTAACAACAGTAAAGCCCTAATTCCCCTCATAAATTGTATTTAGATAAGGTTAAGTTAAGCGTGTAACGGTGAATGGACATATTAAAGATTAATTACGATAGCTTGTTGTCGTATTACTGAATAGATGTTTGTTTCAGTAATTTAATTAGGCGGAGAATTGCGTTTCCTTGTTTTGTACGTTTTGAATGATGATTTGCGATATTTTTTTATGATAATCTGAAAGTAATTTGACTTTAATTGCCATCTCTGCAGATTTTATAGTTTTACTAAAAGTATATTTGCAAATGTTTTTAACCATTTCATAAATAATTATGAAATCCAGAAGCAAAAGTACCTCAAATTCAAGTAACTATTACAATAGCAATTCAGTTTCATTCACTGCTGTATAATGGGATCGACGACGTGACTACTAAAATAGAGCCTTTTACTAAAATCTTTCATGAAAAAATACTTCACTAATAAAATCTATGAATCCCAAAAGTGTCAAACTCGTTTCTCAATTACATCGATATTTCACGTAAACTCTACAACCGCTACGTTAATTGTCAGCCAAGTATTCGCTATGACCGCCTGACAGGCACAATTTGGTCGCATCAGACCCCAGCGGCCGCCGGCCGCCCGCCGCGCCGTGTCGCGATGACAGCTGACGGCCGATGGCACGCGGCGGCCGGATCAGCTGACAAGCAGTTTTGTTTAGTTTGGAACCCGATGATTTGAGAGTTTCACGTGATTCGAATAATGTCGGGATGACGTTAAAAGGACTTATTTAATCGAGTTTTATTTAGCAAGGATATATTCATACTGAGTTGAACAAAAAAATATTGGGATAATACCTTCCTACTTACGTTGTAATTATACCCATAGATCTTAGAACTTAGAGCTCTGATAAATAATAATTTCATGGTCGTTGGATGCTTAAAATTAAATTCGAAGTAACACAAACATGTTTATTAATTAGAGATTACTTGTTCAGATACTCGAAGCGAGACAGACATTAAATTTACGCCTACAACGAAATATGAATCTGAATCACGAAAAGTCAAAAGAAAACCGGCCAAGTGCGAGTAGAACTCGCACACGACGGATTCCATTCCACAAGGCAAAAAACCCAGAAAAAATCAAGTTTCTTGTTTGGAGACCCTCTTTAATTATTAGTAAAATTAATTTTAAAAAAAAAATGTTATTGCGGCAATAGAAATACACACTGTGAAAATTTCAATTGTTTACATATTACGATTCATGAAATACAGACCGCTGAGAGACGGACGGACAGACAGGCTTAGTCACAGGGTTCCTTTGGCACCCATTGGGTACGGGACCTTAAAAAGGACAATAATTGTATCAGTTGTCACAACCCTTCTTTCTCTCCATTATCAACATTGACGCCCAATCAAACGTTACAAGTTATTACGTGTCGAATAATTTCCAACAAAACGATTTCACGTCGGACACAAAACATATTCAACCCTTTGATTACACAGAAAATGTGGAGTGACAATACAATTCGCGAACGAGGTCGCGCGGACCGACGACGGGCGCGTGTCGGGTGTCGGCAGCGGGGGGTTATGAGTGACGTGGAATACATCGAATAACGCGCTATCGAGTGTCCTATCGATTCGATGTCGATCATGTACTACCCGGTTATAGTACGTCTTGCGAATGGTGATAAATTGCGAATCGGTTTTCATTTGGTTAAGTCGGAGTGGGCTTTAGTGTTTGAGGGTTAGGGATGTCTGATGATGGTGGATTAAACACAAAACTCATTAGTTTAGGCAAAAATTATTATTAAACCAGTTATCGTGTGTTTACGGTTGCAAATAAAATATTACAAAAGGAAAGTATTATCAGCAAATGCGTTTCCTTGCAGTTGCGAGCAAAGTAGCTTTTCTTCTCTTTAGTTTGCAATTTGCAAAAAATAAATAAGCACCTACTGATGTTCCATCTGTTTTAATTATATTCCAAGAATGATTTTATCCAGCTTTATTCATAAAATAAAACTAACAAACTCTGTACTTCATTCGAGGTATATGAAACTTTTAATCCAATATTCAAATGAGCTCCGTGGGTCACATTTATCTAGACTAGAAAATAGATTTAATCTCTCGAGCAATCCTCTTCAAATTCAATATAGTACTAAACCAAGTTTAATAACGTAAAAATACTCTGAATCGAAGCTGCCCATTAAAGTCGTCACTCGTTTATATTGCCAGCGGAAATTAAACCGTACGTCTTCTGCATAAAATCGAATTTAGTGTAAAGGGATTGGGTTATAACTCTCGGTATTTTCGATATTTTTATTTGCAACGGAGGCGCGGGCGGGCCGCTTGAAAATGCTAATAATGGCTTCTGCAACCTTCAGCTGGGAACCAAAAAGAAAGAGAAGGCTTCTAAAGAGTTTTTTGGAAAAATGTTCTGTGATGCAACTCAGATTATTTTTGTCCCTTTTGGAGAGATAACAGATTATCTGGGAAGGCTTTTTTACAGTTAAAAATGGTTAAAATATTAAAAATTCGTTGAACACAACACAATGGTTTCTTGGCTTTACCAGCAAACCAAACCCCTGGTATGTTCTAAGTATGCCAGGCTGGCACCGTAAAAACTAACTACCATAACTTTTTATACGAAAAACCAGTTCAAGCACAACAGCGTTCTTCCTTCCGTATACGAAGGAGAAACTTCTCACATTTCTGAAGATATAACTCAACTTAATGCAATCCCATAACGCTGGCTTAAAACAATCAATTTCGAGCAGGCGAGAACATTTTTTAGCGAAACAAGCGCCTGCTCCATTTGTGCGGCAGTAACTATAATCGTTAGTGTAGTAGCCTGTTCTAAAGTAAAGCGCGCAATGGACACCGATATATCGATACACTGGATGTTGTCACCGCTGGAATATGAAATGTAATTTACAAGGTACCTAAGTCTTCGTGTTTTCAAAATTAATCAAGGATTCATGACACGATGAGTTTAAGTTAGGATATTGGTAGTAGTTAGTCGTTCATCAACGTACCTAGTACGAACGCTTTTTATAAGCTGCTTGTTAAACGAATAGAATTCTTTACGTAGGAGCTCGTCCAGGGTAACACCATTTCTATTTCTGACACCATTTTTCCGGTTCTAGGGGTAGCCGGTGTAATTACAGGCACAGAGACATTTCGACAGTACCTCTGGTATTGCAGAAGCTTGGGTGGTGGTGACCACTTACCATCAAATGGGCCGTCTGCCTGTTTGTCAACCCTTATCATAATTAGAAAACAAAAGTATGTCTGTTCCATTCTCTCTACCTCCGTGTAGCCAGGCCCAGTACAGCGCTTATTTGCGAGCGGAACATGGCCGCCCGGTGTGATGGCCGTCGCGCATTGCCATACAACAGCCTAACTTCAGACGACGCTGTAACCATTTTGTAAGAGCGAGTGTGTTTACGTTCGCTTGCTGCTATAGTGTAAATATAAATGGTTCTGATTAATAAACATATGTGCGTAACAGTGTGTGTGTTTTTTTGTTGATTTTAATAACAGATTTTAGCCAAAACTGTCATAAAAACGTTACAAGTTTGCATTCTTCAAAGGGATGGGTAGAGGTGTATGTACCTTTTTTTAGTAAGCCCACATTTCGTTTCGTTTTTCTTTCTTTTCGCATTTTCAGATATATTAGTATTAATTTTCTAGCTAGATTATAATTGGATTGGAAAAATCAGACTATTATGAATTAACAAAATTTCATACAAAAAAACGTACGTTTCATGAAAGTAGCCACTTTTGAATGCCTGACTTCCAGAAACACTAACAATTATTACTTTCTCAGAAATGAGAGTTGCACGTTCTCAAGGCAATGTTGTTGCCTATAACATTATGGTAATAGCACATAAGTAAACCAATCTCGAATGTAATTCTCGTATGTTCGAACCTTGAAAACAACAAACATGTGATTTGAATTTCAAATTTATCTTTAAACGGCGAAGGCAATGTCTTGAATTATTACAATTTCTACGCAGAATTTTGGGACACGTAAATATGCATGGTTCACATAAATTGTCTTCGTCCTAAACATATCTAGGTACAGAAATAGATAGATAAGTACATCAAATACATACATGTACCACAATATATTGTTAGATTTTTAAACTAACTTTTCAAGGCAAAAAGGACAAGATAACGATGTTCAATCGTAACCCAACTCTTCAATTAGGTTGCATGCATTATGTTTTATTTTATTTTATTGAGAAGGAACAACAAACAGCTACAATATAAAACATGAGATATGGAATACACAAAACAAATATACAATATTGCAGCCCACAACGCTGTTCACAGATTAACTATGGGATAAAAATAATAAAATAATAATCGCTAGGTTTACAAACAAAATTAAATGTTTTTTTTTTTTTTTTTGCTAACTTTTTAACTACCGTGTTTAAGATATAAATAGTATTTATGAAAGAAATGATACGAAAAGATAAATATAGAAAAAATATTCAAGAGAGCTCTTTATGTATAAGATTTTTGAACTTATAGGGAGCACATGCAAAAATATCTATATGTTCGAAAGTCCTATTGTAGGAATCGACCATTCTGCGAACAGGCGAACGCAAGCCAGAGTTGGACTTACAAGCGCCTACCGAAAATAATCTGCCAGCGTGCACCTTACGCTTGTGGACTGTCCTAGGAACCGCATAACATAACATATTGGACAGTTCAATGCAGTCAAATTTATTTCTGACAATATTATATAGATTCATAGCTTCTAAGTACTTTCGTCTATTTTCAAGTGTTGCGAGCTTATACTTTACAAGCAAATCTTGGGAAGGCAAATAATATCTATGACATCTAAAATGCATGGTACGCAGGAATTTGTATTGAAAACACTCAATCATTTCAACATACTTTTTGTAGTATGGACTCCAGACGGACACGGCATACTCCAGTTGAAAGCGTACAAGAGACTTATACAGGCAGATATAGGAAGAAGGCTTTTTAAAATCTACTGTTGATCGCATTACAAATCCGTAAAGTTGATACGCCTTATTAACAATTTTTCCTATGTGTAGGTCCAAGCAAAGCTTGAAATCAAGAAGAACACCGAGATCACGAATAAAGTCCACTTTAAGCAGGGGGGCGTTGCACAACGTGTATTTATAGTTTATTTTAGTTTTATTTTTTGTGAAATTTATGAAGTTACATTTGGGTGAACTTAGTTGCAACTTATTTTCCTGGTAATAACAGGGTAGTCGGGCCAAATCTTGTTGCAGCAGAAGGCAATCATTTGTTTGTCGAATGGCTCTATATACCTTGAGGTCATCGGCATATAGTAAAAACTTGGTATTGCGAAAGCATTGGCTGATGTCATTAATATACAATATAAACAAAAGGGGACCAAGAATAGAGCGTTGAGGCACACCAGAGGTCACCTGTGCGATCTTAGATTGGTGACCATTGATTACAACCCTCTGACTGCGATTGGTAATATAAGAGGTAAACCACCTCAGAAGATTGCCACGGATTCCGTTGAACGCTATTTTATTTAGTAGTATTTCATGGTCTACCTTGTCAAAAGCCTTACAGAAGTCTGTATACACTGCATCCACTTGTACACGGCTGTCAACACAATCAAACAAAAAGCTAGAAAATAATAATAAATTAGTATTGGTCGACCGCCGTTTAACGAAACCGTGTTGTTGTTGAATTATGATATTGTGGAGTACAGGATAAATTTCGTTATGGACTAACCTTTCAAATAGTTTGGACAAGGCAGACAGGATGGAAATGGGACGATAGTGTTCCACGTTGCGTTTGGATCCACTTTTGCGAACGGGCACAATATACGCATGCTTCCAAAGTTTAGGTACGACTCCCTCGGATATACATTTATTATAAATAATAAATAGAGGATTGCAGATGGAAGTCGAAGTATTCCTAAGGAAGTAAGGTGAAAGTCCATCAGGACCTGGGCCTTTCGCTGGATCTAGGGATTTAAGTTCATTTAATATGTTCTCTTCACTAAAAGAAAGGTCGCAAATATAGACATCGTGTAGTGCATTGTTGTCCTGCGGAGGCTTCCATTGAGGCAGTGAAGGAGATGTCGGTTCATATACCGAGTAAAAAAAGTCAGAAAACATATTACATACCATGCCTGGATCATTTGTTTCAGCATTTTTGAAAACAAGCTTAGATGGGATTCCAGGTTTATCTTTACGATTAGAAACATAGGTCCAGAAGTGTTTTATATTTTTACTTAGACTGTACTCTACAGAACTGATGTACGAACCGAAACACCTAAGACAATGTATCCTTAAACTGTTTTTTATAGTTTGAGAATGATTCATAGTCAGAAATGTTATTATACTTTTTCCATTTAATCCATGCCTTTTGTTTTTTTTCTAGAAATAGTTATGAGAGTACGAGAAAACCATATGGGATAGATAACTGATCTAGGTCGGGCCAATGGAGTGTCTTGTTTAATAATATTGTCTATCTCAGTGTAGAATTTAGCCAGAGCCTCTTCAGATGTCATAGGGCATAGCAGTTCAGACCAGTTAAGTTGCTGTATGTTCTGATTAATATTGTCAAAGTTAGCCTTATGAAAACAATATTTATGGAGAGGAGTTTTAGTCATTGGGATGATTTTGACGTTGTAACAGGTTTCACACATCAGGACAGGATGGTAGATGTCAATCGGTAGTAATGTAGTTCAGATATGTGAAACATTACAGGGGTTATTGGAAATGACTAGGTCAAGAATTTTACCTTTGTCATTCACTATATTGTTAAATTGAGAAGCACCCGGGACTGAAATCAAGATATTTAAATTTGCGCAAGCCGAGGGTCCTCCAGAATATGAAGTAGAAGTGTTCGAGATATCTGTTGCAGAGGATACTAGCCAATTAGCTTCCGGTAGATTATAGTCTCCTATAACAAAGAAACTATCAACACTAGAATGGCTTAACCCTTCTTGTAGCAATTCAAAGTGCTTGTCGTACGCTAAAGTAGAAGTCTTAGGTGGTATGTAAGCAGCACTCACAATGTGTCTTTTATTGTTGACAGTACTGGGCAACTCAACCATAATGTGTTCAATGTGCGTGTGTGAAAGATCACTATACTGATATAATGAGAGACCTAAATCAGAAGGCTTTAACGTGCGTAAAACAGCAATCAGTACACCTCCACCATCCTGTTTATTAGTAGCAGTGCGATCACGGTCACAACGGTACACACTATAACGCTGATCTATGAACTCATTGTCATAAATGTCAGGTGTTAGCCAGGTTTCAGTTAAGATAATTATATCGTATGTATTCATGACGATATTCGTGAGTAACTGGTGTAATTTTGTGCGAATACCCCTGCAATTGTGGTAATAAATGGTAATATTTTTATTCGACATTGTTTAATAATAAAATATAAATGTGTATTAATGATAAGAGTGTGTTCAAGCAGCAAGTATATTTAAAAAGGTCTTTTGAAAAAAAATACCGAAATTAAAGTAATGGGGAAAAAAATTAGTTGAAGCAGGAGGCAGTAAAGATCACAACACTCTAGTAATAACGACGGTAACATATTTCTTAGCAATAGTACTCTTCATTTTTAATGTTATAAACAAATAGGTGGAATTCATTAGATACAAGATCAGAGTTGGTTTATAATTTATGACATGATAAAAAACGGTAGACAATTTACGAAAACAATAAAACATGCACAGTACAAATACTACTTTAAACAGCAGCCTAAGGACAGTTAACATAATCCAGTAGTGATTACAATAATTATCGAGGAAAGGAAGAATACAAGTGCAACGATCACTGAATATTGGTCTCATGAACGACATTATTACCATCACTTTTAAAATCACTACTGATTTTACCAATATCTGCTTCTGATCTAATGGCAAAAGCAGCTTCGCCGTCTTTCTTACGGACAAGAATAGTGCAATTTTTAATCCAGACGTAATTAAACTGGTGAAGTTTTGCCGCTTCCTTACATTTACGAAATAATATTTTGTTTTTTAAGGTTAAATGTTCGTTAATATAAATATTTGTTGAAGACCCAGTTATACCTATTTGATCGGTTTTCAATGACCTAGCCTGCCGGAATGCACTATGAACATTATCACGCAATATGCGTGTTGAGAATTTGACAATAATGTTCTTTGGCCTGTTTGTTTGTTGGTGAGCGTGTGGTACTCTGTGAATAGATAATATCTATTCACCAAAGGACGTAATATTATTATGTCCTTTTGAGGTATGGGAAAGCCAATGGCATCTCCAATCGCCCCCAACATCTGCAGAAGGTTTTCACCACGCTTGTCTGGTACATTACAGATTTCCAGATTGCATTGCCTCGCCTGCTGTTCTAGTGCATCAATTTTGGATTCCAAATAGGTTGTGGAAATGGCTGATTGTTCTGCCTGTTGTTGATTTATGATTGGTATTACTGGTCCCATAGGTTTGCTGAATAGTAGGAAGGTGTTTGCGATATTAAGTGGTACCTGGTGGTTGATCGTGGCGCTTATGATGGTGGTTGTGTTGTGAAGATTACAAAATAGTTGTTACACCTTTACACCTTTGTGAAACAGTTGCCAATTGCTATAGTTGTAGCTAAGCCAATAATATCCCCGGATTATTGCAGTCACCTACAATAAAATTGTTGACATAGCATCACAAAGTGCCCATCTCTAGCAAAAACAACAATTCAACAGCAGTGTCAAAACATTGGCTTGATATGAAATACGTAAATAATTACGAAGAATAGCCATTGCTTTTCAATTTATAATTAACGGAAACATTCGTAATTAACCTTACTTTATAATCCAGAGTTGTGTCAGAAATCCTCGGCAAGTTATTTTCATAAATTAACGAATTTCACCCTGAATCTATATTTTGTATGGGAATACTGCGTCAACAAGTATAATTATTTTTGTATGTATACGAAAAACATAATTATATTATCTACTGTAAATAGGAACATTTTAATAATAATATCAATATATTCAAGAAATATGATTTGAAGCACCAGGATTTTTCACAGTAACGTAGTATATCACAAGAAATCATTAATAACGCACAATTATTAATGATTTTTTGTGAAATATAATATTAATGATTTCTTGCATGCTCTTTATATCGTAATTTACAGTCGTGAGTGAGCTCGAAACTTCAAAAATTTCCATGACATACTGAATCAAGTTCTGTTCTTATTTCGTGGGGTACAAAATCAACTAGCTAGACAGTGCACTATTGAAGTTCATTCAGGTCAGTACAAAGAACAAAATATTATTATACTTCACTTCCAGCAACTAAGTAAGACCCATCAGCTACTAATATCTCCACACCCTCATACTTCGAACAAATACCATCACTCAAGTGCAATGCTAACAAATAGCTGAGTAAACGTCGCATAATAGTGCACATTAGAGATAAAGGAGGGGCTACCGGCGGCAGATAATGTTGCGCGACAAATGGCCGCCGCGCTGCCGTTACGCCGCGCCGTAATGGCGTGCGTTCTTGTGCTTACTGCCTATGATAGAATATCGGGGCTATTGTGATATTCTCACGGGGACTGTAGATAGGGTTGGATAGATTACTATGCTAGTGATACTGGCGCAGTTTTGATTAAGTGTCCAAGTAATTATGTGGTATTATTTGCGTCATTTACACAGGTTTGTGTGTGTTTTAAGACTAACATACGAGTATTATTCAAAGTATCTTCATACTCGTATTGTACAAAATCTTTTTTTCTTCGTTATCTGTGATCCATTTATCAGTATTTTTTGTTATACGAGTATAATACAAATGACTGTCTTTTCGTCCATCCAATTTATTAATTTGTGTGAATAAGTAAGCATTTAGTAAGCTTTAGCAAGCTTAGTCTGTATTTATCTTATTTTACTTTTGCTCAGTATAACATAATTTGTACAAACATCATTATTGCTCTATTGCCCACAATTTTCTCAACTAATTTAACTTAGACGTTGGAAACAAATATTGGAAAGCCGTAAATGTTTTACATGAACCTATTTTCTTGGCAGTTTCAGATTGTATTGAAAACATTGGTAAAGCAATACATTTCATACCTAAATTATTGCTAGGAGAAAGCATTAGTTGCACACATTTGCTTTTTATTTTCATTTATTAGCAACGAAAATTTACTGATCGTTAATTATAAGGCGAAACTTCTATATTACTATTTGTGAGTTCATTCCTTGCAATATCGTATCAGACATTTCCTGTTGAACATACATATTTTGGATGACGCCCTTGTTTCCTTCATCACCGTCAATTTCGCATAAAAATTACTCACATTATTCTTGCCAATGCATACTCATGAAGCGAAAAAGTCCCCCTACCAAGTTAGTCATACGAATTACGAGCTGGCACCAGCCGGTTAGATTTCACTTTACATTTCTGCCCGTCCATAAAAGTCCGCAATATAAAACGGTGCAGACGCAGTAATGTATTCAGATCCAATTGTGAACAGTGCACCAATACTATGTAGTGGTCGTTATACGGAGCGACAGAGGATTTACAATTCAAGATTGTGTTTAAGTGGGGACTTGCTGCTGTCTAATGGTCCTTATACTTCACAGCGATTTTGTAGACTATTCTGTGAAAAATCATGTATATTTTAACAATGATTTCAGTTAAGTGTTAATGTTATAATTTATTTATGAGGCTCTTGAATTTGGAGTGGGTATTCAACTTTTGGGAAGGTAACATTACATAGGTTTTTCACGTTGACGTTAATCGGCTATAAATAAAATAAAATAGGAGGATTTCACTTCTACAAAATAAGGACACTTATAACACCATTCTTCATGATTTTCAAATTTAAGATCAAAATTTAGTTTCCACCAAACTACTATTGCCAAAATAATTTGAGTTACTTATTTGTATTTCAATCAGCGGCTGCATGATGTTACTATAAGAAGTTTCGCACAAATGGTTCCTTCGGTACGATGTATTTTGTCGATATTTCCAGAAATCTTGTTGACCTTTATCCTTAAAGAGTATTCGCGTAACAAAAAATTAATTATGCCTAATCATCCAGGCTGTCCGCATATCTCGACTAACAAATTTCCTTTATTGAAAAACGTTTTGATGATATTTTTCAAATTCAGGAAATTCAGGCCACTTTCCGTTTCCTTTGACAAAAATATAACAAGCTTATGCAAATTTGTTTATCTCTCGGAATTTTATTTTAGATTTGGCTATCATTCTGAATCTGAGTAATGTAATTTTTTCCTCGATAAGTTTGCGAGTGTTTCACAACTTTTCTTATTATTAAAACACGATCCCTTGAACACTAACATAGAACACTCCACTTCAGTCACTCTAGCTTTGAAAGTGATATAATCTTTGTCACAGCGTTAAAATAGTGTTGAAACTCTTCTATCATAAATAATGCTCATCAATGTCCCGGTCTGAAACAAGAACGTAACAAGATAGCTGATCAATTTCAAAACCCTTTTTATAAAACAGATGGAGTTATGAAAACCGTTCCGAATCACAATATCAGATCAACGTTGATGGAATTTATATCTGTTGCCGCTATCGTTGTTCCAACTTTGATGGAGTCACCAATGAATCGCGATGTGAACATTGGATAACTGGATTATACAAACTTGGCATACAATGTTTAGCATAGATGACAGATAAGTCGGAGGAATATTCTACTACAAGTTACTTACCTCGGAATTTCGTAGAAGGATTTTTAAAATAGAACGAGCGTGTGTTGAACGAGCGTGTGTTGCCACGCAAAGGGACAATGACTTAGGTGTATTTGTGCTTGCAAGGTTGAGCAGGCAAATGTCCAATCAGTCAAAAGGGAGCACGGAGTATGGGCTAGAGGTACCAAACCAACCAACCGGTTTGATGTCAATTAAGCCAGGTTACGCCCGTTTATGCACACGTACGTAGTGACAGGTTGAGTAAGTCTTACGAACTGTGTTTACATTTTGAACCAAACAGCGTTTGGGAATGACCATGCTTGTTTGAGGGAGCGATGCACACCAGAGGCTAGTTTGTAGTTGAAAAACAATGTTCATTAGTTTTGTCATCTTATAAATAAATGAATCCTGTAGAAAAAGCAAAAGCTGGACAGTTCACATTTAGTGAACTCGCGTCCCATTTTACAATAACCTTATCGTTTATTCCTTTTTAATTTCTGCATGCATGCCTTTTTCAAGCTACCTTCATTATACAGGCATTTTTGCTTTTATTAAAACACTTAAACGCCTAGGCATTATTCGTATGTTACGAAGAGCGAGAGATGCACTCAGAGTGCTCACAGCTCTCACAAATAATTACGCTAAATATTTTTTGCTAGCTCAAAAAGCGATACTCGATATCGCCGGCAGCTTCTGTTTGAGTTTCAGCTCTTAATTTATTATACGATGGCGAAATTTTCGCTAATTTCGTGAGAAACTTGAGGAAACCGCCAACTTTACCAATTAAACTGAATTCGATTTATTTTAGTAAACGCCTCTGAAAAGGTTCACAGCGTGTTCTTGTGGGATTTACAAAAATGACTTTCGAGATCCGATCAAGTTTTCGAATTACATTTTACAGCTTCTGCCGACTTTGGGAACTGTATAATACGTAATATCAATTGGATTTCAAATTCTGTATGTACTGAGGGGCAGTGGATGTGATAGAAAAACTTGGAATACTTTTATTGACCTTTTTACGCTACCAACGTGATTTAAGACCTCGCCGAATTTAGATTTGAAGGAGAAAAATCAAGTTAATTACCCAATGAACCTGCTGTCATTTGTGTTTATTTCTTTACTGTAAAGGAAATCGTCTTTGCTTTTAACCACTCAGATTCTACAAATTTTATTAATAGTATGTACCTAAATCTAAATAAAAATAAAAAAAGAAGGAAAATAATCATAGGGCATCAGAAATTATTCAATTATTACCAGTCAGATTATCACAATAAAAAGTTGCGACTTTAAGTTAAATTAATAATTTCTTTGAATAAGCATCCAGGCGTGTACCTACTCGCCGTGTCCTCGTGGCGGCGATCGGCGGCGGCGATCTCTCGCGTCCGGCCCTGGTTCAGGCCATAGTACGGAGCGAGAGAGAATGGGAAGCAGTCACCTCCTTCTGCGAAGCAGTAATGCTCGCGAAGGAGTAGGCGGAGCGCGTGAGGGAGAGGCAATCATTGCGCCCTCACGCCCCTAGTCGCCGCAGGAGGAGACACCCTGGGCGTCGGGAGTCCATAGCCGACTCCCGGCCACCGTAGGCGCGGGCCTGCGGACGGCGAGCAATGGGCAGCTCGCCGTCCGGTAAGGACCAGGCCCGCGTCGACGGCGCGTCGTGTTCCACGCGCGCCTCAAAGAGTTGTCAGCATAATTGACGGGGTCCGACAGGGCCGACGCCTGCCGGGGTCGCGGATTGTTCGAAAGAGTTACCGTGGCCCTGGCACACAGGCAACTGAAGGAACACGGGTGGGTTTTAGTCAGTAAGAGTCTGACACGTCCTTCCGCTCCGCCCAGAGCGGGAGAGGTCATTTGATGATTTCCCACCCAAAAAAAAAAAAAAAAAGGCGTGTACCTACTCTTGAATTAAATAAAACTAACAATTCGTATAATTTTTTTTGTGATAATAAAAAGACTTACAAAAGTAGGTATCAAATTTGATATCAGAATATTAATATTTCCTTACTAATAACCTGTTGGTTCCATTTTAACAATAAGATGATTTACTTTGTTATCTCCCTTTCTATCTACTTTAATAATACGATACATCTCATATGTATTCAGTATCTCGGTGCAACCGCAATCAGTATTGTTATAGCATCGGATATTGTTTATCTGTATAATACCCTGGTATTTATTTTGCTTACCAAGTAGTGTTCTTTGTTTTATTGCTCGCGTTCAACTGTATCTACCGCTCCTTAGTGGTTTTGTTTATTTTATTAATTAAAGCGTATGTAGAATTATTTAAATTCTAGATATTCGTTCATATTATTTGCCATTCTACATAATTATAATTTGAAACAAATTTCAGACGTATTTGGAAATAAATGTGATATTTGGTGCAACATTTCCATTAATTAAAAAACAGTCTGCTATTCCACTTAGCTTTGAGTAGTTTTGATTCGTTTTGGAGCGTACCTAACTTTGTTACGACTTAGTGCTGCATTTTGTTGACCTCTCTGCAAAAATGGGGCTTTAACATTACTTTTTTTTCCTTAGTATATAGACGTATGAGGAACAGGGTGTAAAGTTCACTCATACTCTATAGAAAAGGGAGGAATCCTCCGACCAGACGGGTGTTGTGTCTGGTGGGCAACTGCCCGACGGTTAATGTCGGGACGTTGTATATATGCTAGTCGCGCGGTAAACTCTGCTTGCGCGATGCAGGATTTGCGTGACGTCAGTATGATGTATAGCTCGCATGTAGCGATGTTGATACCGCTACAAGTAAGTTAGTAAACATTACCAGTGAACATATTAAACTTTCATAATATAAAATAAGTATTTCTATTTAAGTGACATCAAACTCAACTTGAAACATGTCCTATGAGTTAAAGAGAACTCGAAACTTGTCTGCATTCATTAAACGAAGGGCACTCAAACAGGAGACGTGGATGAAAAAATCCAGACGGAACCCACCGGCAACCACTCTAGAATGAAGACAACTCGTTAAATGTGCACGAATGGGACGAGACGAGGGTGAACAAGCAAATGCAACAATGAAAAGTAATTTGAAAGTTCTTCAAGTAAAATTAATGTGTACTGTCACGAGCCCTAATATATATACACTCAGCAACTTCTAAATGTGATTTTCTCCTAATTTATTGATTGTAGTTGTACAAACATAGTATTTTGGAACCTATACTGTTATGAAATAGGTCTTATCTCAAAGTTGCAATCAATGTTCCACGATGATGATGATTCATGATAACATCGCTTTTAAATTTTGCTAAGTGTATACATATTAGTGCTCGTGACTGTACCTGTTGAAAGTTATTTTTAAAATGTATGCCTTGATAAACTGAAATCACATGAGAATGGCATTCACAATGTATACAAGTCCAGACCTATAAAGATAATTTATTTCCAAAATACAAAAGAGACTTTGGAGAAATTATAACACCCTGGGGTACTCCAACTTTATTACTTTTATGTGTCATTAGATAAACCTATTGGACATAATAGACAGCATTTGTAATTGTGTTTAATATTGGGTTTTTCAAATAAAATAATATTACTATGAACACACTAGTCCAGCTACTTGTGAAATTAATTTATCATTACTTATAACGTGGCAGACACTATCAAAAGCTCTCTATTTATCGAAAACTAGCTGCACCCCGCGGTTTCACCCACATAAGTTTCAATCAAGTGGGAATATCGGGATAAAAGTATCCTATGTCCTAATTACAAGTGATGGTCTCCCCATGTGCCAAATTTCATCCAAATCCATTCCGCTCGCGCGCTCTTTTAGCGTGAAAGCGTAACAAACAAACGTTTAAAATCTCAAATCTTTTCTCTTTATAATATTAGTTCAGATGGATAAATAATGAGTTATTCGGAAACAAAAGCTTGAACTATTAAACAAACACAACTTAAATTATTATAAAGCTAACCTCACTTGAACTTTATAATCATACTCGTCGTAGTTTTTGTAAAAGCTGTAGGAACTAAAACATCACTAGAGTTTGACGGTCACAATTAATGTTGACCTATGGCTTTCAAGAGCCCGCCTGTGACGTTACGTTGCCCAGCAACGGTACCGTCCGCATCCGGAAATATTCACAGATTTGTCTCCGATTTGAAAAATACCCGTAGCCCTTTTAGTCCTAATTACATTAAATAAAAGCAATCGGAGTAAAACACTTTATAAACCCTTTTTTTCTTCCAAACGATTCGTTTTAAACATGTTTTCCTACAAATTGGTTGACAAGGATTAAAACATTCTTAATGGTATCATTTTATATCTTATAAGCTAGATTATAGTCAGTCAATCGTATCTATAATTATATACTTCAGTCGCATGGAATGTAAAAAGCCATTGTGTAAGGACATTTAAACAAAAAATGTAACCAGAGCCTTTTAATTGCCGGTCAATACCCCAGCATACCGCAAAATTCTTGAAAAGAATCTGCCACATCAGTACGAGGTAAATGTACGTAGCTGTTAACGTTAATACTTATTGCTGAAAGTCGCACAGTACCACAGTGAAAGGCTTCTACATCCTAATGCTCGGCTGAACTCGCTCGGTCATCTTTCATGAGAACCGTTATAACTCGTTTTCCATTAACAATTGAGATCCGCGATGAAAGCGGTTGCCTTTTCTTAGCCTTGAACTTGAATATATTTCACTTTGTAAATGTCCATCATTATAAATGAAAATAATATAAGATTAATTTTAACAATTATGATGAATGACTCATCTATTTCAAAAATAAAAATAAAACCTACTGCGTCATCGCTAAATGGCTTCGTTTTATGAAATAAAAGCTTGTTATTTAATGACAGTGAAAGAGCATTCATAGGGAGCTCACGTATTCTAAAATTAATATTATATATCGATTAAAAACGATGTTCTTTATAAACTCCTGAATCCCAGGAAGTGTTGAAATGTGGTCTGACACAGCAGCATTATATTCTTTTGCACTCATACAATAGCTCTTTCTAAAATGTTAATATTGCTGAGGCAAGGCAACGTATTCAGGTCGCAGTGTCCACACGTTCGCGCAACGCCGGACAAAGCCACGTTCATTAAAAATATTTCATTTTGACATTATTACGGTATCCACGCGTTGCGGATATCTGGAATATTTGATCTCTGCGATGCGCGATGATATCATGTAGTATATTTAATTTTGCGTGCCAAAAGTTTCGTTCAAAGTTTATTGGATAGTAGTGTATTTTTTATTGTTATTTTCATACTTTGTCTGCTTTTCTGTTTGTTTTACCTTTTTTGTTGTAAGTTTTTTTACTGTTAATGTTGAGTTCAATGTGTCTGTTTTAAGTTTATTCTTATAAACTATTTTATTTACTTATATTTTCATCACGAGTGCCGATTATTTATTCTTTGGTGTAACATGTTTTATTTAACCAAGCTTTAGAACTCCTAAATGAAAATTGATTGCGTATGCAATCCTAATTGTTTTTGAGTAGGTATATTCAGACGACCTTTGATTACAAAAGGTCATCGGTCAGACATAAAACACTAACTCAGCATTACCGCAGAACATACAAGAGCGCTAGCTGTCACATAGCGAGCATCTCAAACCACAAACACTTATGACAATCTCTCATAAGTAAACATAATCTTCAAACTTAATGCAAATTAAGACAAACTTACACAACCTGAAACATTCACAGCATAATGCTGACACGTGTCGAGGCATAGAGCTCGGCTTAGGATACAAAACAGTCCTAAGCATTAAGTACTTCATAAAGGACGAATTATTTGGATACGTATATTCCCAAGCCTTTGTAAAGCTTTGAGTGATTTAGGTCTCAGAGCTTACTGCTGTTGTTTGATAAGACAGAATTGTGTAGAAGATTTTGATGATCCTTGACAACAGACTGAATAGTTTTATGAATATTTGCCGATTTTCGACATAAAAAACATCATATGTAGGGCTATATATCTGATGACGTATGACAGATACTGATAGTGAAGATGAACAGGTAGTTAATCGACTGTAATTATTTAAGTAAGTGGCTACAATCCTCAATCACTTTATACTGTATCATTTAGCTTGAAGGCAACATTCAGGTATGAAAAAAACAAATGACTACTCACTTAATCCCTCGCCCAAATCCTCCACTACACTAACACGGTTTGCCACATTAAGCCCATCAGCTTCAATAAGCGGTCCATCACACCAACATTTAGGATTCGCCCGGGGCAGTCTCTCTACATCAGTACCGCGTGGCTCCCCTACTACCCGTATCATCTCGCTCAATTTATGTCAATTACGCGCACAAAGTCGCAGCAAAAAATGAAAATATCGAATAAAAGTGGCCGCACACGTCCCAGCCAGCATTCCCTACGTTTGAACCTTTCAAATATTCATCCTTACCTTTTGACGTCTTTGTATTACCTTTTATATATTCATATCGATTCGTACGGGATCGCTTTTAAGTCTTTATGTCTGTTTGCGTTTATTTGAGACGTTGAAATGTTGACATTTTCGCGCTTTATGAGTTTTGATGGAAGGAATCAAACGTTTTGACAAATTATTTGTTTTTTCTTTGTTTGGTATTTCGTTGTTGTTTCTTTATGTACCTGTAGGTATTTGAGTCTTATATACTCCTCAGCGTTATTGAATTGGTTAGTGATTTATTTATACGAGTATACATCGCTTTTTCGTAATTCACATTCGACGCCAATTTACTGATATTTAAATATTTAAATTGTTCACATTATTCTGATAACTAAAATAGGTTAAAACGAATTTGAGAAATCGCTTATATTTGCAATTCACCATTACACATTACGCGCAAATAACAAAAATAACTATGAGCCACAAAAATATTTCCATTTAAAACTTTAAGATTATTACTTGTGTTAATTATTTTGACACAGTTATATTCGTGCATTTAATTCAGAGTCGGATCTGTGCACCAACTTTTCAAACACAGTTATAACAGCATTCGTCTCTCGTTTAGTATAATATCTGTATGACGTAGTTTCAAATTAAATGTTTTACACAACCGGTCTCCCAAACGGGTTGGCGTGAAGATAAACTTTAAATTGGTCCACCGTTTTCTCTCGACACTCCGAATTTTCTGTAGAGTTAGTGCTACATGAATAGAGATTAAAAAAGGGTCGCGTAGCTGTGTGTGTGTGACGGCGATGTCCATGGGGGCGGTACGCGGAACCGACGAGATCTATTAACCTTTATACCGTGGATTTACTACGGTTAATAAAATACTGGCTCTGGACAATATTGATACTCACTTACACCTCTGCTTATGTATTCAGCAAAGCCAATTTTGTAAGCAGAAGTAAGTATAGAGCACGGAGATGCCTTGGCGGCCGCTCGTAGAGGCGGCATTGTCAATACTTGCCATATAAATGAAGCGTGTCACCGTTTACTTGCACTACGACATAAATGACGTATATTATACTCGTATAATTATGGTTTTGAAGGCGGTCCGTGACAGAAGCTTTGCGTTCAACGCACTTCCAGCACCATAAATTTTATTAGTACTGCCGTCGCTAGACGCTGCCAACGCGGGCGGCGCGGGCACGGCTATAACGCGCTTTGCGGTACTTTTTCTTTGATAGTGTTTCCTTGTACACACTCTGTCGCTATAAGTACCTACTGATAAACTAATAGTACATATGCGTAGTAATCCTCCAATTAAAATGTGTTTCATATTGTCACACCGATTATAATAATGAATCCATGAGTTAATGGAAAACCAATTAAAATCATTATTGTGAATTGACACGAATAATGTGTCATTACACGCAACACGCACTGTGGTTATTATTGTTTGTGTTATACAACAATAAACATGTTTCAATTAGTAATGTGTGGAAATAAATAGGTAAGCCCATAACAAGGTACTAAGTTAGTTTTAGAAAACGCTAACATAATATGAAAAAACAACACTTCAAATACCTACTTACATAATTCTAAATAATAATATATTGTTAGAGATCGATCGATCCTGGCTAGTTTCTGTTGACTTTGAAGAATCTTAAAAGGCCTCTGTATATTCCAACTTAGCTTTCAGTACAAGAAATCCTAACTTTTCAGAAAAACAAAACCTTCCAACATTCAGCCCAAAAATAGAAACAAAATAAGCCAGTAATATTTTATTGATGGCTCAACTATGTCCCCGTTTTTGTCCCGGCAATCCCGCCTAGATAGCCCGCCGGGGGGTTGTAACACTACAACTATCAACTACCGTCATTATGACGTCACAAGCCCCTCTTCAGCAACTTGCTGCGACTTCTATTTACTTGTTTTGCTGGATTTTCGTGAATATTCATAAGTTGGGCACGGATTTTAGTAATATTATGAGAGTGTTTCATTAAATTGTATGTTTGTGCGATGATAGAAGTGTGGTAAAGTTTTACTCATAAGCAAGTTGAAGCTCATTCCAGGTTGAATTACATCTGATGTTGATAATTATACTGCAATCGTATAATGCCGTACGGATGAGCTTCTGCTCTACGGATTGCATTGTAGCGCATTCGAATTCTAAACGCAAGATTATTATAGGGATATGTAATCATACATGCAAGCAGGAAAAATACGTATGAAAAACGTTTTCCAGATATGAAAAAACTTTTTTACAAAAAAAACAACCGACATCAAAAAAAACACTACAAAGTGAAAAATAACTATAATTTCGGAAGTCGGTGTCTTTTTATCTGTATTTTGTTTTTTTGCCACCGACTTCCGAAATTAAAGTTATTTTTCACTTTGTAGGTAGTGTTTTTTTTGAAGTCGGTTGTTTTTTTTGTAAAAAAGTTTTTATATTTCGCTTTTTAGTGAGTCAGTTATTAATAAATCTAAGTTACAATAGCCTAATGTCAACTGCTCATCACCTTTTACAAAATATTCCGTAAATTAATATTTTGGAATATTTTGTAAATTAACGTTAACGTTAATTGTTGAGGAATTCTCCTGTTAAGAACCAAAACCACTGAAGCTGATGGTGAAGCCACCATCAGCTCCATTTTACCATATGCATTGTGACGAGCATAAATTGCTTAGCAACCATATTAAAATCGAATCGCAACCCGTGACATACTTATTATTAAGAAGTTCCGGTGGCCACCTCTGGTCTTCGCCATCAGTTCCACTTCACCAAATGGTGTTTTCCAAGAGCAATTGCACGAGTTACTATAAAAAATACCCAAATCGCTATACGTGTGCCTATAAAATTTGAGGATTTCCCTCGATTTCCATGGGATCCCCTCATCAGATTCTGACTTGGTGACAATGGGACCACCTCGAGAGCATACCCTTTCAAACAAAAAAATAATTTTCAAAATCGGTCCACAATTGACCGAGAAATCGGTGAACATAAATAAAAAAATAAAGAAAGAAAGAAAAAGAAAGAAAGAAAAATTATTTATTGAGACTCGCACAGGATTATTAGAAACTAAACACACTCATAAAAACAAAAAATATAAAAAATAAAAAATAAAAACAAAAGTAAAATGAAAATAACAACAGAAAGTCCTGTACGAGGCCAAAAGGCCCCTATCTCAGCATGATGCTGCGACATTTAAAAAAAAAAAAAAATAAGTGTCGCAGCGCTGGTATTCTGATAGGGCCCGCTGCTGTGGTGTCACGGACAGATACAGAAATAAATTTAAATATAAAAAACAAAATAAAGATAAAATAAAAATAGCTATTTATGTGTAACACAATTATTATAAAATAAAATAAAAAATTCAAATAAAATTATTATATTCCGCGTGTCAGCACCCGACGTAACATCAATTACTTGTCTACGGATTTAGTGTCTGTGGCACAATGGCATCGCTGTGACAAGTAAAGAGACGCAGGCGCCGGCACTCGGCAAATACAATTACAAAACTATACGGCGAGACGAGAAGATTATTAATTGATTACGGCTGCGAAATGCTCAATATTGCTGTGATTATTATAACAAAGAATACTCTGTGGTGTTCAATTAACGTTATTTGGAGAAATAAGGATAAACTAATGTAATGACTATAATAACAAGAATTTCAATTTACAAATGACAACAACGAGAAAAAAAAAAGAAAAACAATCAAAAGCGAAATTACTGCTGACACTGCTTGTTGTGCCTGCTCTGTTTAGCGAACAATCGCTGCCACTAGCTTGCCACCATTACAAGCTGCGTGCACATCAAAGGTAAGTTCAAAGTGTGGTACATTTTTGAATGTGTAGTAAATGCTGTTTAAATTTGATTCTAAATGTACCAACTGTCTTTATAGCACGAAAAGGAGGAGGCAAGTCGTTCCAGCAACGAGAGGCAGCGAATTTGAAACTACCACGGAATGCAGCAGTTCTGTGCGATGATGCTAACATGAGGTACGAAGATGCTCTAGTTTTAATCTTGTTAACATCGCGCGACCAAGACAGTTTTTTAAATAAATATTCTGGTTTCTTTGTGAGAATAGTGCCAAAGAGTAGGGTAGCCAGGTGTAGTTGTCTGCGTGCTGACATTCTCATCAAATTACCACTATTTAAAAAAGGAGTGATGTGGGAACGTGGTGGGACATTGTAGCAGAATCTTGCACAAGCATTTTGCACCCGCTGGATCAGTTTTCCGCTTCTACCGAGAATGCACGCCCCATACACAGTATCAGCGTAGTTAAGCTTGGATAGAACAAGTGACTCACACAGCATGACCCGCATATCCACACTTATGTAGGGACGGACACGATACAAGAGCAATATACATACAGTCGTACATATAACCTCCTCCTTTTTGGAAGTCGGTTAAAATAGTATTTCATTCACAGTAGATATTGAACGAAAATACAAAAACCATGGAAATTAAATTCGTTCCAATTTCAAACGCAATGTACACACGAGTCCATGTTTTCTTTTTCCAAAATGCCGTGTAGTATGATATGTACAGCTATAAGTTTAAACCGCAGTGCACACTGGCGGTAATTCAGCCCGTAATTGAATTCCTATCGGGCTCAGCACGTGATATGTAGGGTCGGCGCTCACTTGCCATCAATTACGCCGGCGGGTTTTTTGGCGCAATATTAACGTTGTCTCTTGTGTATACATGGTGTAGTATCTTTATGTACAGGTTGATATTGTATGTAGCCCTGCGTGGGGGAAAATTTTATGATTTGCTAAGTGCTTAATCAGAGATACTTTCTAGCCTACGGAAAGGCGTATAAAAGATAAAACCATACCTATACTTTGGTACATTGATTAAATTAAGAAATTCGAAGCTGCGACGTTATTTATCATTACCTACTCCGATAAAACAAAACAAAGTTTTGCAGCGACTGCTACCTACACAAGCCTGCCTTAAAAAACTCTTTCTCGTGGTTTTACTTAGGAATCCTATTTTTATCTCCACACGAAAATATTCCACTTGCAAAACTCCCTATGGACTGCGAATGCTCGATTCATCAATTTATTATAGAACATCGCGGCTTTGTTTGTAACGATACAACATTTATGTACCTAACGTCATTATGAAAATGGATGTATTTACTTACAATAAACTTTGCAATGATAAACAAAATATTATAGTTCCAATTTTACTTGTTCGCGTAAGAGTAAATAATCTGCAATACTGTCTTCCAATCTACGATCTACAGTGTGAATTCCTTGAAACTAAACATTAAAATCACCAAACCATAACGATTCTTATCCATAATATTAAAACGTTAACTAATCAAACTCCTCATACTTCATTCTAATCGATGCAAGTAAACCTGTAGTTAACGCCTAGTATGCTATCAACGAAAGTGATATTTATTCACCGAGTGACCTCCGAAATTTACAGGCTGTGGTGATTACGGGCCTCGTTTGGTGATAACATCGATCGGGCATTTGCAAGCCAATGAGACATTAATAGCCCATTGCTTACTAAAAGCCTATTTATATTGGTACAAAAAGATCCCGCTTTCGAGCCGCGGCAGAATAACAAACGGGAGAATATCGTTATTCTCTGTCTTTAAAGGTAGTTAGTTTATAATTTGAGTTTTAAGATGAAATGAGTTTAGTAATAAGGATCTTCAGTATCAGTAGTTTTTTAAGGCGTATAAAATTGACAGAAAGAAAAACTAATACTCCCATAGATTATTTTTGTCAATTTCTAAACAGTTTTTTTTTAATTGTAACAATAATATGATAAAAATAAAAATAACAGTAGTAGTAGTAATAGTTGGATCGTTCGATCCAACTATTACTTAGTGCAAAACATTATTTAGTGCAAAAAAATCTGATGAACTTAAGAGCACTCAAAAAACCTTTTTTTAGTTGATCACAAACCAATTTTCAGAAAAATCCAAAATAAAGTGAAAGTTAATAAATAAATAAAGAACAATGAAAACAGTAATGTATTTTAAAAAAGATGAATGAGCTTCAAAACAATAGGTACATAATATAATGGACTCCACGAACGTGTGAAAAGGGGGATTTTTATCCTTCATTGGCATCGTTGAATGGGTTTTTTAAAGGGCAATAAACTTGTCATAGGTCATTTAATATTATAACGCTCTCGTGTCGAGTTACGAGCTTAATGTCGTTCGCAATATGTCCCAAAAAGCTGCGGAGAAATAACAATATTATACGTCATTTTTTTTAGTATATTGGTTCTGAGATCCGACTATTGTGAATAATTTTAGAAATAACTCCGTTTTGCGCTGTTATATAGGTCCTGGATAATTCAATTTTCTTGATATATTTACTCAAAAATAAAGCTGAAAATTTAGCAATTACTATGATTAACATAAACATTATCTAGAGAATGTATTTTAATCAAGCCGAACAATATTACAGTCAGGTTGTAAATATTGTTTTGGTAAAAAATACATTCTAGGTACAAAATTAATGTTACTACAATAAATGCATGTTATTGTCTCAGATAGTTTTCATTTGTCTAATAGCGTGAGAAAAGATTATTTTCCAGTAAAGAGACATTAATAGCTAGATAACACATAAGTACATAACATTACGCCTGTATTATCCGAAAGGTTAAGCAGAGGTGCACCTATAGTACACCTACATTTCGGCCGTTATGTAATAGGAGGCGAGCCTATTGCCATCAACCGGGCACAAATCCAGACTACGGGCTCAATATAACGAGATCTATTGCCAGATTTGATGATAATTTACCAATAAAGACAAACGATTTCACAACCGCTTTCTATACGAGATTTACGTTCATAAATCACCGATCACCTTGTAAAATTTTTACTTCATTTACTTTCCAATATATATTTTTAAAACAAACATTAAAAGGCTGTTTACACGGTTCTCTGAAATTAATTTCAAAATTCAATTAAAACTTTTATTTAACAAACAGTAAGTTAGTTCGTAAATTGAGTTAAATAAAAACAGTCGAGGTGTGAATAACAATACAAAAGGTATAAAAAGTGTAGTGAAAGCGGCCATTTTACGTGGAATTGATAGGACGCCGGACGAGCGTTTATTGCGTCGGCTGTGTGACGAACTGCGCTGACATAACACGCTCAGTGAGTCTATCCATCGAGAGTGGACACACTAAATGCGTTAAGTTTATTGCGTCGGCTGTGTGACGAACTGCGCTGACATAACACGCTCAGTGAGTCTATCCATCGAGAGTGGACACACTAAATGCGTTAAGTTTATTGCGTCGGCTGTGTGACGAACTGCGCTGACATAACACGCTCAGTGAGTCTATCCATCGAGAGTGGACACACTAAATGCGTTAAGTTTATTGCGTCGGCTGTGTGACGAACTGCGCTGACATAACACGCTCAGTGAGTCTATCCATCGAGAGTGGACACACTAAATGCGTTAAGTTTATTGCGTCGGCTGTGTGACGAACTGCGCTGACATAACACGCTCAGTGAGTCTATCCATCGAGAGTGGACACACTAAATGCGTTAAGTTTATTGCGTCGGCTGTGTGACGAACTGCGCTGACATAACACGCTCAGTGAGTCTATCCATCGAGAGTGGACACACTAAATGCGTTAAGTTTCCATCGGTCACGTAAAGTGTGTCGTTTCAACGGATTTCTAGTAAAAGAGTGACATGTTTTTGAGTTGGCTCCGTGGTATGGTACATTTTTACAAGCTAATATTTTTTATATAGCACACTTTTTACGCGTCCTGTAAAACATATCTATCTTTAATAGAGGTTTTTTTAAGCAGGATATAAGTAGGTTATTCTCTCGTTTTTAGATACTATTAAGCAACTACCTACATACTAAAAACGCACAACAAAATACAAATACAAACACAAAAACAAACAACAAACAAATAGCTTCAGTTTTCGGTTCATTTGAATGATTCAACACTGATTTTACTTTATTTGGTTTACAACCACGGTAGTTCATAGAATATAAATAATATTTTGTGACGAGAATTTGCATAGGTACCTACCTACTAATATTCAATGAATAGGTATTCATCAGCAAATACTGCAAGAGGTAGACGAAGTTCGTGACCTGGGAATTGTGTTTGACATAAAACTGAAATTTGATAGGCATACCTATATTAAACTTTCCTTCAAAAGGGTTTCAAGGTGCTCAGATTTGTATTGCGTAATAACAAGGAATTTTGTAAGACTTCGACTACAACCCAACTATATAACGCATTAGTTCGCTCTTTGCTTGAATACAACACCGCCATTTGGAATTCTCACTATGAAATTTACATTAAACGCCTGGAAAGTGTACAAAGACCATTTTTATACCATATTTGCTGTAAAGAAAGGCCTGGTAAAAAAAAAAATACGAGCTATAATATACCTAAGACTACAACATTATAAAAAATATCTTCGTTGTTAGATAGAATAATGGTTCTAGATCTCACATTTCTTCACAAACTGTTCAATGAGGTTGTTGACTGTAGCGAGCTTCTTGAAAAGCTGCAGATAAGTGCACCATCTCGCTTGCTGCGGAAATGTAACTATAACGTTTACTATGTGCCGGGATCCAAAACAAACCTCGGACACTTCGCCGTTTTGCCAAGGCTCTGTAGGCAGTATAACGAAGTTTGGTTACATGCAAATTATCAAACTACAAAAAATACGTTTTAAGTCACAGTATCTAAGTCTTAATATTTTGTTATTTTGGTCTGTTGTCTTTTATGGCCATTCTTGATTTCTTATTATTCATTAGTATTTTAATTCACCTTGTTTTCTTTGTATGATTTTTGTGTTATGTTTTATGATTTATTTTAATATTTTTACCTTGACAAACTTACTGTACCTAGATTATAAGTAAATGATGTGCTCTCCTATAATTGAAAGCACCCACTTGAATTTGTCTGTGTTCTATGTATACTATCATGTAATTGTATACCCTCCGTTGAAGTTCCAATAAGTAAATAAATAAATAAAAAGCATTTTGAAAAGTATTTTCATTATGTTTCGCCACAATTTCACACAATGCTTTTATAAAAGTATCCAGATTTATTCAATTGTGCGAATACAAGACGTCTCAAGAAATTCTTAGAAAATACATACGAAACCATTTTAGTATAAGGTCTTTCAGAAAATATTAATATTAGGTCGTAAGGTTTGACCTACCGACCGAGGCAAGTAACCCCTGATTGCACTGTTATGTTAATTATTATGTTAAAACCAAAATTTTCGATATAAGCATTTGAGCTTCAAGACCGTAGGTATACCACGATTAAATCTGTGAATAAACCCGCGAGAAATGCCGATGTACAAACTAATAAATCCCACATAACGAAACAAAATAATTATGTAAATTCTACAGTAAAGTTATTCGATACTAACTAAATATTATTATCATTAATAATAACCCATTAAATTACAATTATTACCTTATACATAAATGAGCCCTTTATTACACATCGGGCTGCAATAACGTCCGCAATTCAAATCACGTTGGTATTTACAAATCACAGAAGCGAAGACTTATGTATTTATAAATGTATAATGTACGTGAGACCATTGTCGATATTATAGAGGTAAATAAAAAGTTTAACTACTAACTACAATATTGTATAAAACGCTGCGTTTTGGGCACCTTTGCGCCGGGAACAGTTAGGGGTGGGTTATTTGACTAGGCATTTAATGAATGGGTGTGTACCTGTATTATATTAGGGATATTTGATTGAATGTATTAAAACTAAATAAATAACTTTATTATTATTGTTATTTAAACGCTGAATATTTGCTGAGTGTAACAAAATATCGGTACCCAGTAATGTCACTTTGAAAAAGAACAAAGATTTTAATAGACGAAAAAGTCTTTCTCATGGCTGAGGTAGTTATACATTATGCATTGGAAAATGTAGGTTTTCTGTTACTTTTGTCCTGTGACATAGTGCAGTGACGAGATATCGGTAAAATTCAGTTTTTCAACAATATTGGACTGGACGTTGCGTCTTTTTTTGCGGTCCAAAGTGTTTTGGTGGAAACGATTGTTTTTTGAATTGTACGATGTTATCAAGGGTCTATTTTTAGACGAAAAAGTTACTCCGTTGGGGATTTTTTTTTAGGACATTAAGGGTTTTTGACAAGCTCTGGGTTCTAAAAGCTTTACCTTCATCTTAGAATGAAATAGATGTAGGTCTGAGGTCTAAAAAACAAGACCACAAAAATACTTTACTAGTCCTTTATGTCGGGGAAAAAGTTATTTCGTATTTTATATACAAATTCAAGAATAAGTGCTCGTGTGGCACCTAAATATCGAACTTTTTTGTATACCCAGACTTTTACAAACGGGTCAAAACAGTTTTGTGGTCAACACCTAACAAATCTTCAGCTATGTCGTAACTACTAACATGCAATCCATCTTGCTCCACTTTTTCAAAAATGGCATTGACTTTATCCGTAACAAGGCGACCAGAGCGAGCTGCATCTTTGACATCAAAATTCCCGGACTGGAAACGCTTGAACCAAATTTATGCTACTCTTACTGACGCTGCGTTAAGTCCATAAACGTCACATATCTTTGTCGCAGCTTGTGTCGCATTTTTCCCTTTTTTGTAATAAAACTTCAAAATGTATCGAATTTATTCGTTAGATTCACTCATTTTGGCGGACAGAAAAACAATTGAAAAATGACAGGTAATCGTTTTTACCCTTTATTTTTCTTTTTTAAACGTCATCTATTTAAAGGTATCAAAACCAGCCAGATATGTACAAACAGTAAAGCCAAAGAGATTTTCCTACAACTTTGTACCTATAAAATACGTAAAATCTTTTTCCCCGACCTATTGTGTTTCCTTTAATGAAAAGGTGTCACAAACCACAACAAATAATAAAACATATCCAAGAAATTAAGCACAGGAATGACGGCTCAGTTAAGTTGGAACACGCCATTACATTCACGGCTCCCTTCGTTACACCGCTGTTAATTTTAATAAGCGAAGCTTTTAGGACACCTGTGCCATAATGTGGGCACTTATTGTCACGGGCATGCTCTATGGAGAGTGATCTTAATGTTAGCGCAGAAGACACCTTAAGAATCGATAAATCCAGTGTTCTATGACAAGATAAGATTTTTACAATAGCGTGAAAGTTATTATGTCAACAAGTCCATTCATGATTAGCCCTATGTATCGGCGTACAAATATTTTCATAACAAATTATTAACAACATATAGCGCAGTGCGTCAGAGATGTTAAAAAAAGCCTGAGTCGACAGCTTCTCAGCTATCGTACGGAAGAAAACTGCGTCTCTGCTCGCCAGATTGCGTGGCAGTAGCAACAGCCTCCTGATGGTGATAGCTGAGAGACTTGATGAGAGCCCCTTAATGAGACATCTCATCAAAACAACACTGTCTGACGTAGTGTATAAGTACTAATATAGATCGTAAGCCACATTGTTACTAACATCCTAGGATATAAGTACTAACGTAGGTTATAAGATTTATTATTACTAACGTCTTTTAAGTATTTTTGATTGTCTTTTTGTCAGTGTGGACCTTTTTGTTGTCTAATAAATAAATAAATTATTATTATTATAGGTATGTAGGTTCAAAGCACCTTTTGTATGTATTTTGATTCATGCCGAGCATATTAACTGGTAAGATTCATGCTCAAAATCTATCAGTTGCGGAAAAAGTGAGTAGCGACACGGAAACACATGACAGTCTTAGTGTACCTTCAGTCCCATTGGCACCCTTGGGTACGAAGCCCCATAAAATAGCCGAGTAACATTAATGTGGGTTTTTAATTTGCTCCGCAAGTTTATACGACATGACATTGTGAAGTAGTGAAATGTGCGATATATAGAGTCATAATATTAACATTTTTTACATTATAAAGAATGATAGCGATGCTGACAGGCCTGTGTACGCTGGAAATTGATAGGCAACGCCAATCTTAACAGCTCTTTTAACACTACACAATAATTTAATATCAGTTTGTGTATTCGTTACCTAAAATCACACACCACGTGATTATCTATAACCCAAATAATATCAAGAAGGTTCATAATATATATCATCTGATTGAACACTAATTTCACTCAGTAAAACTAGATTGGATCCCAGGGAGCGCATTAGCGACTCTTTAGACCGAAACTAATTCACACCTAGATGGTGCGTGAAATTGATTTCTTCTGCGATTATCCATTAAATTGAGAGATGTTTAATGTCATCTTTAATAGTTTTTGGACAAGATTTAGTAAGATATTTATGTGATATTTAAATGTTTCGATTTAACCAAACCGATTTTGGAAGAAGTAGAAGAGCTACATCTTCAAAAGAGATCGTCCATGGAGGTACCAGCTTTTCTGTGTTCCAAATTAAAGGCTATCTACGGCTATGTTAACATAGGGCGTATTTAATAAAAACCGGCAGGTGACGGGTGGTAATACCACAATCTAACAATTTTATAGTATTCTGATTCATTAATCAGTCACCTGTCGAAGAAATGTGACAATTATATGTTTTTTTTACAAATATAATGTGGTATTGTCATTGTTCTTACATTAAATAAGGCCCAGGTATTTATGGTATGACAAGCATGTGAGCATTTTCAAATATGTCTATGAGTGAGTGCTAGGCTTAATGCTATGTAACTAGTGCATGTGACCTAAAAATAATTGTAGTTATTCAAAGTTCTACCACTTATGAAGCTGCCAGCCAGTTCCATAACTCACTTCAGTAAAAAACAATGCTCATATAGGTAGTTAAGTGATGACAAAGGGTTATTGTAAAAGTTGGCCGACACACAAGTTTGTAAGTAGCTCAAAGTATGCCAAACTTAAGTCAGAAAATTTAGGTCCAAGCATAAATAAGAGAGTCCGTTTCATGCCTGAAATAGCTTATGAATAGTTTTAGGTAAAATGCGGATGGTATGCCTGTAACTTTAGGCATACCATCCGCATTAGCGTGACAGAAACCAAAGTCCTAGGCTGAGAGTGTGGAACCACTTAAACTACTATCAGGTAGAAATTCAGTTTAAGTGTAAAAGAGGTCTCAGTTAACCTCTAAAGTGTTATGTAGGCGCTTCAGACGTGTATACCAACGTCTATGATATTGAAGAGCAGCCGTTTAATAGACGTGTCAAATAAAAAACCGACCAACCACAGTGAAGAGCTCCGTAGTTGGGATAAATTTATTCCAAGAAAGAACGTAACAGTGTAGTTGAAAATATGTTCTCTCATACATAGATATACGTTACGGTCAATTGTCCAACAGCAAATGTAAGTTTGTAATCTGAAAAAAAAAAGGATTAAACAACAAATTAACTGTTTTCGGACTTTTTCCTTCACTTGTGCTGTATGACATTGCTTGCCAAATGGCGTGATCCCAGGTCAACGGCAAGTACCTATAGGTTTTGATTGATGTGGAAGTATCAAAATATGTCGCATAAATGGCAGTATTTTTTATTGCGTTGACTTATAAGCTTAATTTTTTTAGAGTTCCAAAGGACTGTAGACCTACGCATTTGATTCAATTTGATACCTTCACGCGTTCCTGAGAAAAAGGGTGGTGACAGACTGACAGACTGACAGACGGACAACGTAGTGATCCTATAAGGGTTACGTTTTTTCCTTTTGAGGCACGGCACCCTAAAAATGAGCAATCCGTTTTCTAAGCGGAAAAATGTTACGTTGTCCTCGTTCACTACGTGTGACGTCACCTTATTTGCTTCTAAATTGCCCTGTTCCTTTTTCCTTCACGTCAAAATAATGCCTATTCTCAAATGGACAAAGAAATAAATCGCTTTTGCCGGAAATATAGCCAATTATGTCCTGTCTTCCTCTTGATGTTTCCCTTCACCGCAGGTCAAAGTAAGAAAGTACATATATATAATTAAGACTAAATCTACTATTGAGTTTATGTTTAGAAAAAACAAGATTATAATCTACACTATAGCATTATAAGGAGCCGATCCATATATTATGGCTTACTAAGATCACGACGCTACTCAAAAGTGACGTGTTACAAAATTAAATCATCAATGAATAGCCAGAATGTCACAGCATTACTATTTTAATAGTGGTCTTTACGCGACTTGACGTAGGGCCCGTTGTTTGATCAGTAATCAAACATGCTAATAGTTAAAATGCGTTAGTTAAACTAACAATTTGTTAAAAATTACATAAGTATATTGTTTGACAATTGGTTAAGCTAACTATAGTTAAAAAAACTCAATTTGCTATGAAAGTTAACCATGCGTAGACAGAATATAAGTTAAACTTTAACTATTGTCAAGTGACTAATTGACTATTGGTCATTTTTAACTATGTATTAAACAACGGGCCCTTACTGATGCGTTATTTCACTAGTTTGTGATTGATTTAAATGGGGCACAGGCCTCTCCTCATGGACACTATGAGTATTATGTACATACTATAAAGCTACCATTTACTGGGTACGTCTTCCATAATTCCGATCCAGCCTGTCCCAGCGAGGCCCTAAGCAGAGAATCGTACCCCGTAGGCGGTGCTCTTAGCGTGTTGTTGCCTAGATTGTAAGTGTTTTAAGTCCTGGCTGGGGGCCTTGATTTAATAAGGCAACCACAGGCATGTCCGGCTAAGCAGCTGACCACCTCCTAGGTTGACAAGCGAAAAGCCAATGACAAAAAAAAAGTACTTCTTCCATTGACTTGAATGTGCCCTGGCGGCTGAGAGTATTTCATGCTCACTCTAACGTCTCGCTGATGGTGGCGCATGTGTTGGATCATTAGGCTCCCTTCAAAATTGTTGAGCTGAAGGGTGCTAATCCATAAGTCATGTTCGTGAACGGGCGCCGTCAGTAGGGACTGGTCATCTCTTAGCTACCACGGCTTATTTTAATTTAATTTAATGATTGAATTATTTTTGTCTTTTTATTACGGACGCTTTTAACGTTCTACATCGTTCTCACAGACGAAAACAATTCAAATATTAAACTCCATGGACACTCTTTAATATCAAAATATGGTTACAAAATATTTTTTGTAACCATATTTTGATATTAAAGAGTGTCCATGGAGTCTCTTGCCCGTTCTTCTCCATAGGTACCTACTACGCTTTGGAATGGGCAACTAGCTTCATCTTTCTGACCGACCGACCTCTTGACAATTAAAAAATGCCTGTAATTGATTTATTTGGAATAAATGCTTTGAGTTTGAGTTCGACTCATGAAACGTCAGAAGCTAGGTGTACGCTTCCAATTGGTCGTTTCCTATGAAGAAGAGCCGGCAAGTAACTCCACGGTTACTCTTTTAAATAATTGGCTTATAAAATATTTTCAAATTACAGTTTTAATATTTATGGGAGGACAGTGTAGGCCTGAACAAGTACCAGGTAATTAACAAAATAGAAAAAGGTCAACAAATCCAATCATCTGTAAGTCTGCATCTACAGGGTTGCGTTGTATACAGACCACGTAGGTTGACGATAAGTCTAAGACTGATTAGTTTGACCACTTACCTTCATGCTTATGTAATACATAGGCATAGATAAAAATATAAGTAGATGTCCATCCCAAGTTCCGCAGTCCTTAACATCTGAACATGGCTGAAGTGGTCCTCTACTCGCCTACACAATGACAACTCGTGCTTCTATTATGTAGTCCCCTTTATTTCGTATAGGAAGCCATTTATCAATCGGCCCCATTGACTCTTCGCCCAGTTACGGTACGACTGACCTATATTCAAAATAACTTTTTATTGTGATAGTTGTAGCGTGAATAAGAACGATTTTAATAGTATTTCTGATCCATGCGTCATGTTCGTGAACCGGCGCCGTCAGTAGGGACTGCAGTCACCTCTTAGCTCCCACGGCGTATTTGAATTTAATTTAATATTTGAATTGTTTTTATCTTTTCATTACGGACACTTTTAACGTTCTGCATCGTTCTCACATCCATAATTTCAACATGAATGATGTAACCAATATTTTGTAACAATATTTTGATTTAAAAGAGTGTCCATGGAGTTTCTTGTCCGTTCTTTTCCATAGGTACCTACTACGCTTTGGAATGGGCAACTAGCTTCATTTTTCTGACTGACTGATCCCTTGACAATTCAAAGGTGCCTGTAATTGGTTTATTTGAAATAAATGCTTTGAGTTTAAGTTTGAGATTGTTTTGGAGATCTGTGGGCCTACCACGAACATGCGCAGTAAACTAACGTTAATTCGAACGATTTTTAAATTGGATAAACTAGTTTTTACTTAATATTTATTTACATTGTTTTTTTTGTTATTGACTTTATTCAAATCTATTATTGTGCTTGTCGCAAATATTTAAATCCATTTTTTATTAAAAAATCCTTCGATTTTACGTTACGTTTACGTCGCGCGTTCGTGCTAAAGCCTCTGGGCACTGTTGGCCTAGTACAATAGAAGCTTAATTTTATCTATCTCCTATTTATATTTGTAGAGCCAAATTATTCATTGATCCAATTTTATTTTCACTCAGAACTTAAGTTCTGATCAGTTCTGAGAATAAAGTAACTAACCTAGCAATAGATTTCATCAAAGTATTAATAATGTAATTGAAAATATAATGATTGCTTCCCACTGTTTCCAGATGATAAATCCGTCTATCGAAAACTATAGGCAGTTTGAAAGGGGCACCAATGTACGAATGTTTTATTCAAGAATAAAGTTGAATTGAAGCTTTCCAAAGACTATTTAAATGATAAAATAATTGGTTTCTTGTTTATTCCATAAATTTCTTAGTAAACTGTATAAAACAATATTTCTCACTCGTTTAAAAAAGGTTAGTCTGGACACGATCAAAATGTATTTTTTTTTCCATTCTTTGATGCTCGGATCTAGTTTTATTATTTAGGATAAAAAAAGTGGAAATGTCTGTGTAATGAAATGTCTATTTTTCAGTTTATTTGTTCAGTAAGACCTAAATAATGTGAAGTGGGTGCTGGTATAAGTTGTTTTTTAAAACTAGCGTCGATAAATTCATCCGCATCGCTGCCGCTGTCGACTGCTAATGTATCCGACTGGTGGCATTGCCACGTTGTATGGCAAATAGACAATATTACAAAATAGATAGGTAAGTAAAATAGCGGCTCGGCTAGTTGGGTGTTATAAACCCGCATGAATCACTCAAAACAGACTATTGTTAGTATTGTTACCCACATCATACTGAATGTATGGATTAACATTTTTCCATATATATTTTAAATTCCAGTAACCGTTTCAGTGATATTCGAGGTCCCTAGTATATCTACCTACTGACTATAATATAATTTTATGCATTTCTGTTAAGAATCAAAATATCACACCTCATTATTTTAAATACTTGTAACACACATAACATCAAACATTTTATGTAAAAAATCTTTGTTCAATTTATTAATATAAATGAAAAAAATAAAATTAATAACTGATTCTAGTTATTGATAACACAATATGTCTATAAGAGTTGATAAACAATAATTATCAAAATTAAAACTGATTCTTGTTATCAAATATTTTAATTTAACAAAAATGCAGCAATATCAAATTGAAATGAAAATGTTTTATAATTTTTGAATACTTATCAATGTTGTGTTATTGCAAAGATAACATTTTTACGCATGTATGATGCCAGAAAAACTAACAATTAAATACATGATACTGACGTAATAACTTAATTATTAACAAGAACTCATTACTTTCAAAACATAAAATATCACAATAAGTACGTAGGTTTGTATTATGTTAAAACATATTTCTATAGATCCAAAAACATTCCTTTTTGACACACAAGGGCGCTTCAAACACTCAACTCGACATAATTTGAATGAAATAAACTTTCACAGATGGCGGGACACCCCAGAGTATATTTTCTTGAATAACGGCCGTCAAATTCGGGACTGTCCTATTAAAAGTTGCCAGATTATGGACATTAGCTCCGGGGGACAAATTCCAAGTTTGGCATAATACCTACTGTACCTACCCTGTGAGGGATATTTTTTTGATGTTCTGCCCTTTGGGGATCTGTGGGGCAGAAGGAAATGAAAGTTTATGATACGTTGTAAAAAAATAGGTGTTATCTACCTAGATAAAATAAAATAGTGGATTAAAAGTCGAAAATAATTTAAATCCCGTTTTAATTAATATATTTTGAACCTCTTTTATTTTTTGATACAAGTTTACCAATGAAGAGTCTAATCTTATATTATATCCTAATTATTTTCTACTAAAGGGTATCTGACGACTTAAAATCACGTTAACACTCATTACTTTACAAAAATATTCAAAAAAGTAAAATTTGGTACCTTTCTATGATAAAGACCTTCAGATCAAATCAAATCAAATGAAAATATTTTATTTCACATAAACCTACATGGGCACTTATGAAGCGTCAGAAGCTAGGTACACAGTTCCAATTGGTTGTTTCCTATGGAGAAGAGCTGGCAAGAAACACAACAGTTACTCTTTTAAAAATAAGGGGCTTTTACAATGTTTCTAATTACAGTGTTGATAGATATGGGAGGATAGTGTAGGCCTGTCAACAAGTAACAGGTACTCAACAAAATATAAAAAGATCCACAAATCTACAGTGTACAAGTTAGGCCTACAACGTTCTCACATTCACAAAATATAGAAGAATCTATATAAAAATAAAAGCCTATTTAGACCAAATGACATGATTGCCATTACAACTGTAACAAATCTGAATCAAAATCCTATCCACAAAAGCCATAAATTAGGAGTTGAAATAAGAATCCGAGGTATTTAATGTCAAATAATGAGATTATGTCAAAGAAGTAAGTAAAAAGAAACTAAAAACTTCGTACTTTGGGAACAGTTAATAGACATTTACTTAGTGATGCCGTTAATGTGGTACCAGCGAAGCCACATGTGCAGAAGGAATTATTGCCAAACTTCCTTGTATTCAACGTAGTCTTTAATGATATAATATGAATTTTTAATAAGTAAACGTTTGATGTGGGTTTTGAACTATCCATCGCTAAATTCAGTTACTGACTTTAATTTCCTATATCCTAATTTCTTTATTTCACTCGATGTAAAATACTGGTATTCAGCTTCACCCGGTTAGACAGGAATCCAACCGTAACATAGTTCGGCAATGACGCAGATGTTGATGTTGATGAAACACCTAAACTCTTCCTTTCATATCAACATAATATTTCGTACGGGACCCAGTAAAACTCTTTGAAACTAACTTACCGTTACCTTTCTCCCAAGCCAAGTTCCCGCGTTTTAATACTTGAAACGAGCTGTGTTTTTCTTTGAATTTATACGGCCAGTCTGTAACTTTACAATATCTACCTTTTTTAAAGGTTATGGTCCTCCGAAGAACATTTCTTTATGTTCTTTTTAACTTACTCAGAACTGTTATAAAGAATTTTTACTTGAGATAAATCCTTTTGAGATGTTTATTATTTTTATATTTGGTTTAACGTGAGGTTGACTCCTTGTGATTTGATTGCTATTATATTTAGCTTCTCTTTTTCATTTGAAAGGCTTTACGGAGTAAAAAAATTTGTGTGTGGCTTGAAAATATTAAATTGACGAATAGTACAGAATTCGTCTTCACTCTTATGACCACACTTGGTACTTTAAGCATGACTTATTTTCTTTAAGTAAATACATAAAGCGCCTCGTACTATTTGTTGACTGTCTCTATTTACAATCTTAAGTGTATGTTATAAGGTTAAGGGTAGGTCAGAGGACAATAGACGATAGAACGGTAGACATGGCCGTAGTAGATATTATTTGTAGTTGATGAAATCAACTATTTATTCTTTATTATTTGTAGTTTTGTAAAGTTTTAAGATCTGCTTCAAAACTAAGTTTGAGCCTTGCCACTAATTTATTTCGTTTAAGTCCTACATTATTTGCCTATATTGGGTCGCATAAACAATGATAAACATTGATCACACAATGTTTTCGTCAACCAATAACTTTAGATCCGAACAATAAATCCAACTACGCAGCCCTATAACATTAGCCCCAATTTCCATCGAGAGCGAAAGATAGAAATCCAAAAAAGCTATAAACAACAATGTATAAAGCGACACTAACGTCGAGCAAATAAAATAAATCAGCGCGTAAATAACGCTGTTAACTATATATTCCCCTAAACGTGGAGAACGAGCGTCGATGTTAGCAACACTTAAATAATTTTGGGCAAGCGATGCTATAGAGTGCTTAATTTATGGTGGACTACCGGCTTTATTTATGGGTGGGAGCGTAAAAGTGGAGTTAGCTGTTGTAGCTACAACGAGTAATGGCTAAATAATATTTGTTCGTAAAACTATCGTAATCGCTTCGTAAGAGGGGGGGGGGGGGGGGGGGGGGCTCGTTTTCAGCACGCACTCTGGAAAGTAATTGTGTTTTAAATTGCTCACACTTTCTGTCGCTGTAGAAGTAATTTTGAAACAAAAATTACGTACCTTTAACACAGAAAGTATTTTTTTTACACTTTATTTATTTATTTGCTAGCTCGGTAATTTTGGTAATGTTTTTTTAATATCATTATAAGTAAGGAAACAAAATAATAAACAAATAACATTTTGTAATTTAAAAAAAAACCAACTCTACTGATGAAAATAAAACTGCCTCCTTGTAAAAAACATAAATTGTAGACTTACTGACGGCCAAGCGAGTCGATCAACAAAATTATTACCATGTTTTCCCAATAGAACAAATAAATTATTAAGTACACCAATACAAAACTACGGTGACAATAATTTACACTAAACACGCCTATAAAAGGGAATAATAAAATTATAATATCGAAACTTCGTCAATAATTCTGTGATGGGCGAAGAACAAAAGCTCAAAGTGGCCATTGTCCCCCGAACGCATCAAATTATGGCCACATTATCCGTGCTGGCGGTATATTTTCCCTGTTATTGCGACACCCTATTTATTTGGTACTCCGGACTGTTCATTATATAAGTTTTTTATTGCAAGGTCACGAAGGAGCGCTGATACTTAGTTTACCATAAAATATTAGATTTATTTAATGGCCAAATATTAGGGGGCGGATGACCGGAACGTTATTTTCAATGATTTTGGTGAGTGGTTCTCTATCGAGTTTGGGTTATTGAGTATTTTATATATCAGCTTCCGGTATAATATTATCCGCGATGATATCAGATTTTTGGAAATATCTAACAATTTTGGAGCTTTATCATTCACATTTATTAATTATGCTAAAGTTACCAGAATAAATAAAAAAGGAATAAAAACAACACACTATGACTAAGACTTTAAACTAAAGCGCTAAATTGCTAATAGACATTTATTTCAAAGTAACTTTTACATTAAGGTTTTTGCTACCTACAAGGAACGCCTAAAATCTCCTAATTAAAAACTTTCCCACGCTCACCACGCACTAGGCAATCATGAACATGTAGATACATACAATTTCATTATTAATATAGGATTTTAATGAGTTGTAAGCAAACAAGCCAAGAAGCAATCACTGTTCGATTAACTGTTGGCGAACAAAAAGTTGTTGCGTCGACGCTTACTAATGACTGTTTCATTGCATTAGCACAAGTGTATTAGCTGGGGTTGCCAGCTTTTCTAACTCACTTGAGTCTGTTTCTGTTAGGAAAAGGGAAATAAGTGCTGTTGATTAAAAATGGGGTTCGTTCGGTGACTGAGTGGTGCTAGTTTAGATAGTAAAATTTCTCAAAAGGAAAATATTAAAACAAGAAACATGAATACTACTATTCATGTTTCTTGTTATAATAATAGGTCTTTACCTATGAAATTGCCGTTTTGTATGAAAAAATTTAAACGAATTTTTTTCATGAATTTTTTATTTGTATTAATCGAAGTAATCACCCATGCAATCAATGCATCTTTGCCATCGCAGTGGCAGTTTATTGATGCCCTTCTTAAAGAAATCAGCTGGACGGGAGGCAACAAATTCTTCAAAGGCATTTTGTACTGCCTCTCGGGTATTAATTTTTTTTCCCGCCAAGAAGTTATCCAAATTCTGGAAAAAGTAGTAGTCTGTAGGCGCAAGGTCTGGTGAGTAGGGCGGATGACGGAGAGCTTCCAACCCCAGTTCTTGCAACTTGGAGACCGTCTGCTGTGCAGTATGAGGTCGCGCGTTGTCGTGCAGGAGCAGCGGAGACGAGCGATTGACCAATGCTGGTTGGAGATGCGCCAGCTTCTCCATCATTGTGTTCAGTTCTTCACAGTACACATCTGCAGTAATGCTCACCCCGTTTGGTAAGAAGCTGTGATGAATCACACCGGCGCTAGACCACCAAACAGTGACCATCACTTTTCTAGGGGTAAGTTTTCGTTTAGGGCATTGTTTAGGTGCTGAACCAGGATCCAACCAACTTGCTGAGCGCTTACGGTTATCAAACAGAATCCATTTTTCATCGCAGGTAACAATGCGGTTCAAAATTCCTTCATTTGTGTGTCTGTTGAGCAGTGCAAGGCACGTCTCGACGCGTACTTCGCGCTGGCGATCATTGAGTTCGTGGGGCACCCATTTGTCAAGCTTTTTTACCTTGCCAATTTGACGCAAATGGACCAATATTGTTTTGACGCTAACGTCGAAAGCTGCTGCTAATTCAGCCGTAGATTGTGTATCATCAGCTTCCACAATCGCCTTTAATTCGTCATTGTCGACCAAAGTCTTCGGACGACCGCGAGGTTCATTTTTCAGGTCGAAATTTCCAGAACGGAAGCGAGCAAACCAATAACAGGTGGTGCGTTGGTTTGTAGTGTTAGCTCCGTAAACGTCGTTGATGTTGCGTGCCGCTTGTGCCGCGTTGCTGCCACGACGGTACTCATATTCCATAATTACTCGAATTTTTAACGTATCCATGATGACGAAAAAGATTGAAATGCGATGAAAATGTAACACTAATCAATAAAGAAATGACTACTTTTAGAAAAAAAAATCCATGTTTTTAAAATAAAATTAATTTGAAATTAGAATTCTTAGCCAAACAAAAATTATTTTGATTTGAAATGGCCAGTACTGCAGAACGGCAATTTCATAGGTAAAGACCTAATATTTTCCTTTTGAGAAATTTTTGTCTTATATTTGTTTGAGAAATTGTTGTTGAAATCTTACTGACAATGGCTTATTTTGGTGAGTATTAATAATAAAAACGGAAAGAAAAAAAAGGATCTCAGAAATATATCAAATGAAAGCTTAAAGACGTCACTTATTTTCAATAAATCAAAATAAATGTTGCCATTAAAAAAAACAGAAACTCAGCTCCAATTAGCGCTACACAAGCGTGACTGTTCTTTTTATATACATCACTAAAATCAGCCATAAAACAATATTTCATTCATTTATAATACTCATTCGGTCCACTCAACAAAATATTGTACCCGTTAATAGCACTTAAAGTGTGCGTGACAGGCGAATATTATACTTTCTGAAGTGCGTCAGAAATACGGGTGGTAGTGTTACTGATGCGGGAGGGCTCGCTGGTGATGAAATACCGTTACATTTCCTAAGAGACTAGATAGTAGGACGCAGTGAGCACCAATCAGAACACAAATAGTAATTTTATAGCACTATATCCTGATACAATCATAATATTTGACAAAAAAAATATTGATTGATTAACTGAATTCCTATTATATTTCGAACATTTACTAATATTCTTTAATAAACATACACAGTTTACAGACATACAATTTTGTCCGTAAAATCTTTCAAAAATAAAAGCTATGGAGTCTATTTTTTTTTATATCAGCTTCACTAACTATGATTATTCGTCCATCTAAAATCATGGTCACCCTACAGCTGCGTCATCACTGTAACTGAGAGTGTAACTCGGTGCTAATTACAAGCCTGTAAGAACATGCCCAGTGATTGATGGGCACGCTTTCTTAATATTACGGCTAGCCAACTTTGGACAGAAATTATTTAATTACTACTTCGTGGTTCGTTACAGAAATAGTTAGAAAATAAGTATAATAATAGTTTACATAACCTAAAATGTACTCAGTCTGGCAAAAAGAATATGATATCACGCTTGCACCCAAAGACAGTTTGAGTGAACTACTTTGTAACGTGCCTGGCCATAAAATGGTGGGTCCAACTGTGTCATAAAAGTAGATCGATTGCTAGTTTCTTACGGCACTCCAGGGATCACTCTTGTGAGTGCCAGTATCACAGTGTGACGACAGCGAGGAAAAAGTGGCCTCTGTGAAACCCCACCTTATGTGTCGATCGATCAGTTGAATGTTGGAAGGTCTATCTTTGAAAGTTTGTATCGTTAAATGAAGACGAACCTCACAAATAGTTTAATCTGTTCTAAAATAACATTCATTTGTTTTTGACGGGCATTAAAAGTCCAGTAGTTCGGGGGACAAATCACTCTAATCTGGTAATTAATGCCGCGTAGTGAATAGTCAGAAACAGCCAAGCTACCACGTACGTATTGCTAATGGTGACTTCATCTGATTTTCTCTAGGGAACTTCTGAGTCATTGTTTTATACATTCGTCGCATTTACTAAACTCAAGGATGCATAAGTTATAGGTGGCTACTTTTCCCTGGATCGCACTGCACATGTTACATAGGCGTAATTACATCGTACAACGCTGTGAACTCTACATATAAACACTTACACTACTTGTACATACTTTCCGCTCCTGCCCAATCACAGATATTTCCACAAAAACTCGCGAGCTTATCGCCCTCAGTAAGTGCCACCCCATTAGCAATGATGGTTCCAAAATTAAGTTACACTCAAATGTTACGGCTGAAAACAGGAGGGCGATTTGTTTTGGTCTTAAACGCTGTTTCATTGAGCTGATACGATTTGACACTTGAGTAGTTGATGGCAAGTCTCTTGAGTGCCGAGCTGATAGCTGATGGCTTTCAAACTGTTTTTTATTATGAACAAGGAAGTGAGACTGTTGTTTAGGAAGATTTTCTTTAACGTTTATTTTTTTTCCTTCAATGGGAACATGTTAAATTACATTGAATGTGTGATTATACATGCAGTCAGGGAAATAAATTGTTTATTAAATTGACATACTACTTCAAAACTAACTAACTACTTCTAACTTTAAAATTTGCCATGTTTTTGGCATTTCATATAAATGTCAAAGAGTTACAGTTATGATTCGAATATTGGAACAATTTTAGTGGACGTTTACGATAACATCGTCACGTTAGAAATTATAAAAGTGCACAATACATTAATACAATAACAGCAGGGACACTGGAAAATAATCGTGACATAATCTTGGTGATCATTGCTTGATCTTTCACCATATGAGAAAACACCTTTCCTGTACAGTAAGATATTTACTAACCAATAATATTATTGGCAAAAATGATAGTCCAAGCAACCAATTAAAACCAGCCCTATCCTTATTCCCAAAAAAAAAAGAAAAACAAGCATTCGCCCATTAATCTGTTGGCAGGCGACGGGGCGCGAGACAAATGACGTCACACAATCGATATAAAACTATTTAGCTGTTTTATTGGCTATAAAGATAGCCGTTGTTGCCCGGGATAAGCATCCGAGGTGTTGATTAAAGCTGTGTTTTGTTTACGGGTCGATTTAAATGGGCTGTAAATATGGCGGACTTTTATAGGGTATGAGTGAAGTTCTTGTCCATTTAAGAGGGTAAATGTGATGGAATGTTTGTAGGATTTGGAATTATGAGAAGTATTTTTGTCTACGCAATTCTTGTCGGAGGAAAATTTACTTAGTATGTTTGAAGCACATAAAAAGCATCGATAAATTAAATAAATCAATGACTTAATACGTAATGCTAAAAGAACAGCGTGGGCGAAGCCGCGGGTACAGCTAGTTAATCAATAAAATTGAAGAAAGCCCCTAAAATTGGCTCTACCATAAAGATTTCTTGAAATGAAAACCCATAACATGTATTTCTTTTTACTATCACTATGGTAAATAATTTTATGAAAATTGTGTAAAATCTTTCGCACGAATTAGACTATAGACATTATTTTCACTACAAATAATTTAAATGAAACATTACATTAAATTTATATTTTTTTTAAAAGACTAACAAAATCTACACAAAAGTATCTAGTCAACTACAAATAATTAAATCGAACATATGTATAGCAAAGAAAGAAAGTCTACAGGTAAGCTTATAAAATCAACACGTGCCGTCCTATATTTTCTAAACGTGTATTATAATTCCATTCAAATTATTTATTCACATTGTGTTCGAATATAATCCATCATAAAACATTAACAACAGTATTAGAAGTACAAACATTTATGGATACATACAATTCAATTAAAATTAGAAAATATTAGTTAGATTAAAAAAAAATACCATGCAAACATAATTTAATTAACAACTATATCAACAAATTAATAGCAATTAAAACGAAAAAGAATAATCATAAAATAAAAGTCATATGAACACGGAACATAATTATAACACCATAAACAAATACTTACACGTCAGTTTGAAGAGTATTAAGACTATTACAAATCATCTAACGAGTAGAGGAAGGGAACATTGCAAAATACCACGTAAGAATTAACATAATTATATGCCCCAAATAGACGGTGTCGATCCACAGTGACAGAATGTTACTACCCGGAAATGTGACGTGATACAATACTTGAGGATACATTGGAATATCGGAGGAATAGGGAATTTTGTTATAATAGGAAGATTATGGTCTGTATGTGGAAAATAAATGTACAAGTAATTCGATCTATATTTTTATTTTTTATCTAATTATAATTAAAATTAATTTAATAAAATACTGAGCTCATTGCTCAGTAAAGATAAAATAAATACTATATTAATCGCATTTAACATAATAATTCGTTATTGCTGCCAGCCTTTTGGGCACTTTCCCATTGACACCGATGCGGACGATTTTGTTGAATGCCCAATGAGCTCTTTCCAATTTGTATACTTGTACATAATATTATATATTTTAGTGTTAGCATGTATAATGTGTTTAGGTATATTTCATTATAAATAAGTAAATAAAGAATTGTCCATACTTTATTTATATTCAAAACGTCCTTAGTTTACAAAATGTTTTCCTATGCGCCTGAATCGTGTTCATCATCTTTTACAAAATCTGGAAGAGTTGATATTGACATAAATATTCTAAACTGGAAAGCATACATCACTAGATCACGTGAAAAGCACCTAAACTTCGGTACCGCGTTACATAAGAGAAGGCGGTACATGAAAACTGATCGCTCGCCAGCGCAGCGCCCTCTGACACCACACGTGAATAATTTCGCGAGCTTATCCGGGTTTAACGACATCGCTGCATTTTTAAAATTTCGCCTTCATAACCTGGTTCTCTTTTAAGAACAACATCCAACATAGTGCAAGGATAGACTAGACCGCTAGATGATAGTAAAAAAAACCTTATGTAGGTACTTTTGATTAGTGCATTAATACGATAATATTCACATCAAACGACGGCTCAACGCTCCTTGACTGTGGTTACAAAAACTAACTTTACAAAGAAAACTGACGCTAAGACAAGGATCCTGCTTCAATATTTCAGTGTTTCAGCATTGTTGTATATAAACAGTGTCTGCCATATTCCCGCTAAGTTCCAAGTCTCAAGTCGTAACTTAATGCCGTTCGAGGAAGGAGGGAGTTTTCATTACTCGTGCACTATTGCTATTTACTAACTCAAATGTTCGAACAATATCTAAGTTTCTACGGGTTTTGTTTATGCTTAAAATTATTAAAGTCTGTTCATGAAAAATATCGATAACTCGGGAGCGAACGTTCGTATTTAATTGAGTCTCTCTTTCGATGAAGTAAGAAAAAAGTGACACAATAATTTTTTACCATGAAAGGCGACCTAAAGAAAATTGTCAGCCAGACTTAAATAACAACTCGTGGAATTTCATTTAAAAAGGAAATCAACGAGGAGAAATAAAAAGCCGTGAGTTTATAAACTATCTATGAAAGACACGGTAAATAAAATCAAAGTGTGGTCGCCGCAGCGGTCGATGTATGGGTCGTTTTTTACACTTGGGTAGGTAATCTAACACACACCAAAATACGCGAATAATACCCAAATATCTGCCACATCAACAAAAAACATCTCACCAAAAATTGCAAAATCAATACCTCACCATCAGATTCAATTTACAATATCGTGATGCAGAGGCCCAAGTGGCTGAGAGTGCATCCCTCGGCCATCCTTGCGACGGCTATTTGTGCAGATTTACGACCTTCTGCCGTGGCCAGCCATTGTTCGAGACGCCACCGGACGCAGCCCTACGTCGTCAATACTCCGGTATGATTCACAGAAGTTGGAAGTGGGTGGAGGAGATGGGTGACGAGGAGTTCTAAGATTCGATCGGTGGAGTCAGTGGAATATGGCGGTCAAGTTATAAGATGTTCTATTTTCAAAAATGAGGTGTACGTGTACAGTCTCGAACACTAATACGAGTATGTATACAATTAGCAACTTTTAAAAGTGATTTCATAATTATTATTTTAGAATTTCTTAGAGGCAAGAGTTAATATTCATTTAATTCTACTTCTGTTTGTATTTTAATTAAATACTTAGCCCAATAATTTTCTTAAGGTGCTCGTGGCTAGATCGGGTCGGTACAGGACGATCAATCAGATTAACCTACGCTTGCCAGGGTTGGTTCGTGGATGGGTGACCATCTTTACATACCGAGACTCCTTCGTGCTTCGGAAAGTACGTTAAACCATTGGTCCCGGCTGTCATTCATGGATCTTTGACAGTCGTTACGGGTCGTCAGAACCCCGAAAGTCTGACAACCAATCTTACCAAGAGGTATCGTATTACCCAGCAGTTTCTGGGTTGTGGAGGTCAGATAGGCAGTCGCTACATCTAAAATACTAGTATTCAGCTGCATCCGGTGAGACTGGTGGCCGACCCCAACATGGTTGGTGTTTTCGAGTCAATGGTATTTTTTTAATCAGTTGTTGCTAGTAGATGGCCGCGATCCGGGTCCATCTATGCCCATGCCCATGTGCCCGTCTCGTATTTTATATAGGACTATAATATATTACTTAAGTCTTTCTTCGCTCTAAGTATTTTAGAAATTAGATATAATCTATCAACTAACTTATAGAACTTCAGCAAGTAAATTCTTAGAAACTTCAAAACACAAAATTTAAAACAAACATAATACTTATAAAATAATACCTTTGAGCGTCAACGACGTCGAAAACCAGTTTCAATCTTTTACAACTTCAGCTAAGTACATTCGTATGTAGGTACAAGTTATATTTAACTAAGCTAACTTACTTTGTTTCAGTTTCCAAAGTAAATAATCAATGTTAAGTAAACAACAGTACCCTTTAATAACGACGAACGATCAAATAATACGTCTGCTTGACGTTTACGAGGAAACTCGGTGCTACGCGCTCGTAGCCACGCGCTACGAAGCTACGACACTACGGCGTAGCTCGTAGTCACTAAGTTACTATGTTAGCTTGAAATCAAAACTTATTACGTTCTCGTCCATTTATGACCATCATATATAACTATGATGTAGGTTTGTGTGATATGTACTCGTAGCACCAGCTACACAGTGGCCACGCCTTAGTGTAAACCGACTACATGTTTTATATTAGATTACCTGTCTTAAAATCTCAAATGGATAAGTCTATACGTGTGACCCACTCGAGTGAAAGAGCGTTTTTGTAAAGTCTGTAGATGTTATTTGAATGAAAACAATTAGGAGTCATTGGAATTTGGAATCGGTAATTTCTTAAATTGCAATATGAAATAGCAAAAACAATTAGAACAATTATTGTATACTTAATTAATTTCTCAAATTTATATGAAAAGGTAATTTGGAATGAGTTAAGATTCTAACATGTTCTTGAAAAACTCAAGCTAAAACGTACCGATAGACCTACATTTGCAGGTATGCAAGCAAAATATTTTGAGCGCTCTGAAGTATCGCCATTGAGAATTAATTTAAAACACTATCACGTCCGGAAAATACACCAATTAATATAAAGACTATAAATGTTTTATTAGTACTGCGTGATTAATTACAATAAGTATCGGAGCTCAGTTGCTGCTCATATTTACTCGTAAATATAAAACATATTCATACAATAATTATTACATTAAAGTCATGTTTGTAATGGGTACTAATAATTATTATTATATCTGATAAACAAATGGAACAGAATAAAAATTACATAATCGATTAAGCAGCTTTGTGCCGTTGTGATAGTACAGCGACTAATTGGCTTAAACCGGGTGCATATGGCCGGATACAGCCTAAATCATTTAGCAGGGTGGATAGAAATGTCAAGAGCGTTTTATCGTGAAGGAACTTTACGCATTCTGTACATCAAACTAAGTTACTTTGTGCAAAAATTATTGCAGGGAAATGTTAAAAATGTTCTGGTGTAAAATGCGACTGGCAGAAATGTCAGAACAATATTATTTATTGTCTTTTACTGTATCAATCTTATCTTAACAAGAAAAGTATTTGACAACATTCTCGTTTCATTCTGGTAAACCTGACTTATTCCAAACTAGTCTTCTCAAAATATCCTGTTCATTTAGCATTACTTTATTTTTACATTTCCATTCATTGAGTTCCTTGAAGTCATATTTGAGGGATTATTTGTGTTTTTAGCTGGAATTCAAGAAGACTACAAGGTTTTTTATTACCTACTACAATTATGCGATCAATTTTGTTCTCCAGAAAATTAAAATCAACTTCATAGAACAAAAAGATAAATGGTTATTGTAACAAGTACCTACACCTGGATATTATATCAGTTTGGTTAATTACGGACTGATTAATTAATAGCATTGTATTATGTTCACGTACATATATCGTGGCAAACGATTAGTGCAAACAGACTATACATATTAGTGTCTGTTATTACTATTGATGAATATGAATAATATAAGGAAATAATCATAGAGTACATTATAGAAATTGATAGAACATGATTTACATAATTATTAACAATGGATGAAGTGTTACATCGAACTCCCCATTTATCTATTCCTGCAGTCGCGTTAGCTGTTCGTATTTAGCAGAAATGTTTATTAAAAAACCAGCCAAGTGTGTGTCGGACCACGCACAATGAAGGGTTCCGTAGGTTGGATGAATTTATTCCAAGAACAAACTTAATATTGTAGTTGAAAAACATGTTCTCCCATACGTTCCAACTGCAATTGGAAGTTGGTCGACTATTACTCGTAAGCCTGTAAAGCCTACTTAGCTGTGATAGTTTTCCTTTTAATTTCGTTATTTATACTACTGCCGTGAATTTTTTCACATACCCAAAGCAACTATTTAGCTGGCAGCGTGGAGGAGGGGAACACTTAACTCCAACAAAATTTTGCAATTCCTTTAAATTGCAAAAAAAAAAAAAATACGCAAACGGATCCCTGAATCAAAAATGGTTCGGAAAGACCCGTAATATTTTTTTCAACACATTTGCTCAACAAAATGCATTTACGGTGCTTGTACACATTGTTCGAAAGTTTAAAATTACGCACTATACAACGGAGCGTGCGGTAAAACAGGTACTCACACCTAAGTACATGTTTTACCGCATGCTCCGTTGTATAGCGCCGTGCGTATCCTTTACGGTTTATTTTTAATTTCCATAAAAAATATATAAGAATTCCACCAAGGAGTTTCACATTACGAGAATAAATAAGCTGAATAATCGAACCTCCTTGGAAACACTTTTGCTCAATACGTTTGTTTCGCTTTAATACTAAAGAGAAAATGAGACGAAAGATGTAGTTCTAATTTTCTCCAGGCGCACGTGACGCCATTTGCAATTCGCGCCATTTTCATATTAGAAACGTCAAAGATTGTTGCACCTTTCCGACTGATATTTATAAACAAAGTAATAATATATGAGTTCAAGCGAGGAATCCGATATTAATATTGTACTGTTTTCTCGCAAATGTGTTAAAAAACGTTGTATGAAACACGCGCGGAAATTGGTATTTACAAACTCGTGACCATGGTAAGCCCTCGACTTCGTCTCGGGCTTACATTCGTCTACTGGTTTGTAAAAACCAACTTACCGCCCTAATATCATAAATAACTATGAATAGACTATCCAACGATACCTCATACCATCGGATAGACTACAAAAAAAACATCCCCACTTTACGTGTACAGGAGGTACCCTTAAAAATGTTTTTTTCATGATTTTATTACCACTTTGTCGACGTGATTAATATGTGTATCCATGCCAAATTATAGCTTTCTAGTACTAAGAGTCTCTGAACTATGCTGCGGACGGACGGACAGACGGACATGGCGAAACTATAAGGGTTTCTTGTTTACTACGGAACCCTAAAAACCGGATGAAGTGTTACATCGAACTCCTCATTTATCTATTCCTGCAGTCGCGTTAGCTGTTGGTATTTAGCATAAATCTTTATTAAAAAACCGGCCAAGTGCGAGTCGGACTCGCACAAGAAGGGTTTCGGACAACCGTATAATATTTAACACTACATATTAAAAAAAATACACTTTCTTGTATGGAGACCCCATTAATATTTATGTTTATTTAATTTTTATTATTTATTGTTATAGCGGCAATAGAAATACATACTATATGAAAATTTCAACTGTATACCTATTACGGTTCATGAGATAAAGCCCGCTGACAGACAGAGGGACGGACGGACGGACGGATGGACAGCGGAGGCTTAGTAATAGTGTACCGTTGGCTCTCTTGGTGTTCGGAACCCTGTAAAGTATCAATGATATATTGAGAATCGCATAAAGTTTTAATTATGTTAAAGGAACAAACGAAAAACATACATACTACACTTTATTGAACCTAATCGCAAGAGGATTACTTATTAATTAAATTATTATATCGTCAACCGTTCGTTAAAAAGGGTCCAACCCAAATTAATGCGTATTTTTTTTTTGTATCAACATCTTATACCTACCTACCATGTTTATGGCAAATAAATAACTTCCATCTTTCTAATGTCGCTCAAAGAAGCTCGTAGGAGCTAATATTAGGTCTTTACCTATGAAATTGCCGTTCTGCAGTACTGGCCATTTCAAATCAAAATAATTTTTGTTTGGCTAAGAATTCTAATTTCAAATTAATTTTATTTTAAAAACATGGATTTTTTTTTCTAAAAGTAGTCATTTCTTTATTGATTAGTGTTACATTTTCATCGCATTTCAATCTTTTTCGTCATCATGGATACGTTAAAAATTCGAGTAATTATGGAATATGAGTACCGTCGTGGCAGCAACGCGGCACAAGCGGCACGCAACATCAACGACGTTTACGGAGCTAACACTACAAACCAACGCACCACCTGTTATTGGTTTGCTCGCTTCCGTTCTGGAAATTTCGACCTGAAAAATGAACCTCGCGGTCGTCCGAAGACTTTGGTCGACAATGACGAATTAAAGGCGATTGTGGAAGCTGATGATACACAATCTACGGCTGAATTAGCAGCAGCTTTCGACGTTAGCGTCAAAACAATATTGGTCCATTTGCGTCAAATTGGCAAGGTAAAAAAGCTTGACAAATGGGTGCCCCACGAACTCAATGATCGCCAGCGCGAAGTACGCGTCGAGACGTGCCTTGCACTGCTCAACAGACACACAAATGAAGGAATTTTGAACCGCATTGTTACCTGCGATGAAAAATGGATTCTGTTTGATAACCGTAAGCGCTCAGCAAGTTGGTTGGATCCTGGTTCAGCACCTAAACAATGCCCTAAACGAAAACTTACCCCTAGAAAAGTGATGGTCACTGTTTGGTGGTCTAGCGCCGGTGTGATTCATCACAGCTTCTTACCAAACGGGGTGAGCATTACTGCAGATGTGTACTGTGAAGAACTGAACACAATGATGGAGAAGCTGGCGCATCTCCAACCAGCATTGGTCAATCGCTCGTCTCCGCTGCTCCTGCACGACAACGCGCGACCTCATACTGCACAGCAGACGGTCTCCAAGTTGCAAGAACTGGGGTTGGAAGCTCTCCGTCATCCGCCCTACTCACCAGACCTTGCGCCTACAGACTACTACTTTTTCCAGAATTTGGATAACTTCTTGGCGGGAAAAAAAATTAATACCCGAGAGGCAGTACAAAATGCCTTTGAAGAATTTGTTGCCTCCCGTCCAGCTGATTTCTTTAAGAAGGGCATCAATAAACTGCCACTGCGATGGCAAAGATGCATTGATTGCATGGGTGATTACTTCGATTAATACAAATAAAAAATTCATGAAAAAAATTCGTTTAAATTTTTTCATACAAAACGGCAATTTCATAGGTAAAGACCTATTATTTTATATGAAGACGTTATAAATCTCCATATAAAGTAGGTTCTCTTTGACCCGAAGCCAGGCGGATGCAATAGTCGTTGCCATGGAAACCTCTGAGAGCCTTCTTATAATATGTATATGCGCTAAGAAATTGATACTGATGTTTTGAAATATTTTTCTTAAGTGACGCTTGTGTGGTTATTGGGAATGTCGTGGTATTGGAGGTTTTTATTAAATTATAAATTATTTTATTTCTATAAGTAGGTTTGTACAAATACTTTTACATGTCAATCATATATTTAAAACTAGCTGAGGTCAGTGTTTCCTACAGGAAACCTGTTGCCTTCCTTCTCAGAGTAATCATATATGAATACTCTGTGAAGGAAGGCCGAAACAAACTCAAAGGTCACATTCTCTTTTAAAGTCCAGACATAATCTTGGTCAGATCATGTGAAGACCATAAAGGTAGATTTGTATCTGAAATGGTGTTTTGAGGAAAGAACCACACAGATTGAGTGGACTTATCCAGTCAGTGCACGCATTTGTCAGTAATCGTGCAGCTCAACACAAAACTTAGTGAGCTCAATGATTCGACGAACAATAACAAAGAAAGGACATTTGGGTAGGCCACATAAACTACTTAAACTGCCAGACCATGACTAAAATAGAAACAATGACCCACATAGTCCTCATATTCACAATAATTGAAATAATATAATACTTTTTACAGTAAATATATATAATAGCATGACGCTTTCTATTTCTTGGAAGAATAGACATGGCTATTTCTATACCTATGACATTTCGTTTCTCCATTTTTGACATCGCACCGTAAAAATCCTTCTACAATCTATCATTTTGTCTTTCGTTTCTACCGATCGTTGTCTGGGTCCTTTTTTATGTAGAACTATTTCAGAAAAAAGTTTTCTATCCCAACCTGTCAAAATCTCACTGACAACTGACAGTTCTCAAAAGTAGTGAAGACAATTTGATTTTGTAATCGCTATGCTAAAGATAGTAGAAAACTTTTTACTCGACGGCCATAATGTACAAAAGTGTGATGGAAGATCCAGACACGCATTCGGGATTCCGTAGTGGTGCAGTTTTTTGATTTGATTTGTCTTTTTAAATTTAACGTGTGAAAAGTTTTAGTTATATCTTTACAGATTTACGTGTTGGAAATTAAATACCTAAATCATAATTGTAACGTGATATAATAACGGTATATCAATAAAGTTAATTTCCTTTATTTGTTCAAAATAACATTCAGACTCTCGCTACTAAATTCACAAGGTATCTTCATTTTGTTCTAATTTATTTATGTATTTCAATTCCTTGGAAATCTATGATCATCTTGCGGAAAAGATAGCTTACTGCACAATCAGGCAATACTACCAAATTAATTAAGATTAACAAACAGAAAGAACCATTCCACATAGTAGTAGAACTAAATCAAAAAATAGAGCCACTTAAGCTTATCTCCGCAGTAAAAGAAAATACCTGCAACAAAAACAACGAAAAATGTCACAGAAACGTATCAATTTAGCAATTAACCGTTTTCCAAACTATCGTATAAAAGTGAGCCGTAACGCGTCATATAAAAGGGTATCGATGCGCGACGTGACGCGCATGTTTAGGGACCCGCGTATCGACAATAAAACCCAAATGTCCCGCGGTCCCGTACTTTGTAGCACGTTTTATTACTTTTATTTACTTTTAGGGTTCAAAGATTGAAACTTGATGTTATTTTTTTTAAGAGTACAGTGATATATGGTTTGTCGTAAAGGTCATCTGTGAACGGAGAACCTGTAATTTTCTCTTGACAAGGTTTTGTGGAAAATAATGGCCTCATTAAATATAGCGTAAACACTGTTTAAATGTTAAATAAACATTGCTAAAACACTCATTTACAAAATCAAATTCCAATTCTCATAACTCATAATTAACACAAAACAATATCACAATTACAAATACCGGCTAAAATAGTAACTAAATGAAATTAAACCATCAAACATAATAGTAGAAATAATTACAACAAACGGCCGACAGTTGCACTGCGGTGTGATTAGTGGCCATTTCACGCCATTGTGTGAAGAGCCTGGCGGTATGAAAATTAATACTGGCTTCAATGCTCAGCTACTAGTAATTTCGACCAGTTTTAGATAATTCACAGTTTGCAGTTTTCCACAAGTTCGTTAGGATAGTTTGCGAATATCAGTGAGTAGTTTTAGTGAAGTGGTTTTAACTGGTCTTGGAAAAATATTGTGAAATTGTGGATGCGTGTTTGTGTATGTGTTGTTTGAGGTCGTGTGTGTGTCGTGTGGGTGTGTCTATAGGTGTGTGGAATATTACATTTTGCTTTTGAATTTAAAGTGAAATGAATTTTAAGGCAATGACTGCGTAGCGTATAAAACGTTCGTTCCCGCATTAATGGTTTATTGATGATCATCAAAAAACTGTTGACGGTTAAGTTTTGTGTAATAGGGAGAAGCCGAACTGTTATTAAAGTTCGATAACTTTAATAACTGTTTTAGTACCCAGCAGCCGATACTGCTGGGTACTAAAACAGTGCAAATAAAACTCAAGTCATCCAGGGTGGTTGTGTTGATTGATAAGCTAATGAGAATCATAAAAATAAGAAACTAGAAAAATATTGCGTTGAAATGCTCAGCAATCAGTTTATCAACGAGTAGAATAAATGAAAGTGTTCAAACAACAAAGCGGTAGGTAACACAATTTGTATGCCTAACTTCTATTTGTATCCCCCTACACAAAACCACGATAAAATTCTAAAGGGAATAATGCCATAACCATTTTGCTAAGCGGTTAAAAATACTTCACAACGTTACATAAACATTTAGGTCAACATTTAGCTGAATGAGATCTAGCAGTTTCTACGCAAGATTTTGTTTAGAGATTTTCTTTTCTTCCGCAAGCAAAATTAATTTATGAAAGTGCCACTGCCATTTTTATAACGGAAAGGATCACTTTTTATCTTATTTCATTAGATTCAGTACACCACTACAGTGTCCTGTTAATATTCATTAGTGTAATTACTCCCTCCGCCCTCCGCTTCCCCGTGCCCTCCCCTCCGTCGTCCCATCCCCGGCTCTTTGTCACCGAAGCTCTGAAATTCAGCCACTTTGCAGAGTCAAGTGACTTATTATTTATGAAGTGCCCGATATGAATTTTTCCTAAATAAAATTCATGATCTTTTTAAAAACGGTGAATTTTATAAAATTTATGTTTGTGATCCCAGCTTGTCAAGTATTTTATTATAACATTTTCTTTGTTGGCTTATTATTTTGTCTCGATTTGATATTAGATTAGTTTGTTTAGCTTTTGGTACCCCACAAGCAAATGTAAGCAAAATTATCATCTGTTGAGATAATAATATGCCAAAAGGAAGTGGTGAGTTTTTTTTTTTTATTTTTTTATTTCACCCTTTTCGTATTTCTTGGAAAAGGTAAATGGTAAAGGTAAATCCATGAGTGGAGTCTCATTGACATTCCTGTTGTGTAAACAAAGCAGTACTTTACGGAACACTAAAAAGTTTGTCATCAATTTAGAAAGTATTTATGTAAATGAGAACTATGCCAGTTTAACAAATGTGCTCGCGTGACGTAACTCAGCCACTAAAGAAACAAATGCAAGCCACACTTGTAAATGACTTTACTTTTGACTTTTCTACGTAAATCAAGAAGGTATCGTGGTGAAATAAAATGAGGGGCTAAGCTTCGCTTTGACATCCATCGAGTTGGGAGTCCATATTGTATTTACAAAAATATAATATTATTAAAAGCATCCGCATGAAGTGTTAAGTTGTGGAGATAAAAAAATTACGAGACAAAAATAAACAAAATCATAATCAGTCACATATACTTACAATATTTTGTCTTGCAATTGAACCGTCATTGTTTCGTTTCACGTATGGTCAACGCAATAAAACGTTTTACTTCAAATTAATGATGAAATAATACTTATATTTAGTGATTTAGATACTTTTTATGCATATTTCATTATATTACATACATTTCGCTGATTCAAATTAGTGCTATTAAATGAACCTGTATAATAATTTAACGACTATTGCTGGTATGTGACAAAAAACTTAAAACGATGCCATTTTGTGATTTTGTGTTGTCACTGTTACTTCACATAGTCTGTTAGCTATCGTTTATGTCCCTAGCAGCTGCAGTTGATAGCGTTTACGTACGTCTGTGAAACAACGTTAGACTACAATCATGGCGTCTCCGAAGCCCCAGGTTTTGTGTTCTGCCGTGATTGTATAGGAAGTATAGGTCAAAATCTATTTTGTTAAAAGAAGCTTGAGACTTGGGGCACCCTGGTTCGGACAGGCTAAGTTCGAAGGGTATGGCGGGGCACTCACTAGAGTGAGCGAACAAAGACCCCGCCATGCCATCCCCTTCATAGTTATTTTTTTAAACCATTCAGCAGTAGGAGCCCCGCTTAACGGGGCTCCATCGACTACGCCTCAGGGGGGCTCCTCCCTCCCCCCATCAGGTAGATGATTTAAAAAAAGACCTACTACAAATGAGATTCTAATTTAAAAAATTACTAAAAAATCTGCATTTCCTAAACTTCCCCTTCGTGGGGAGGAATCTCCCCCCTTTCCCGCCCTCAATATACATATGACGGAGAAGGTACGTCTCTCTCGTTATCATGAGCCATATTTTAACTACTGTGGGCGTACTATGGGTAGTGTTGGTAATTGCGGAATAGAAAAACCGTTTGCAATTCAAATCAAATTATAATTTACGAATAAATTAATCACACTGGCGAATCAGAAACTGTAGGTACACGATGCAACTATACAGAACGCACGACAGTTTTTAAATGCTTGCCCGCCACCGAAAAACTCTGCTTTAACTCTGGTCGAGCGTTAAGGCTCCTGCAAACAGCACGACACGCGACGCGACACACAGGAACCGCCGCGCGATGGTCGGTGCCTTTGTGTCGCGCCTGTTTGAAGGAGCCTAGTTGTAGACTCTGTCGAGCGCCGCCTAGTGGCGCTGGCGTGCCGATTAGTCAAAGTTAAACGATTGATTTAACGTATTTCTGACATATAAATATATTATACCCTTATATAAAACTCCTTCGTTTTTAGTCTTGAAAATCCTTTAGCGGATGCAAGGGGAGAGGGGGTCGGCTGCTTCTCCCTTAATTTTATTCGTCACCCTCAACTCTTCCGACCTTTTAATCGATGACAATACAAGAAAATTAGAAAGTTACGTTAGAATATAAAAAAAGACAAATCTCAAAAAGGAGGGCTCCGCAACTTTGTTTCACAGGAGGGGGTTCTAAACTCCCCACTTCCTCCCTTAAATCTATGGATGCTAAAGTTAAGTCCTACCAAATGAGGTTATAAAAAGTTACTTAATATTATTTTTTATCTAAAATCAGCGACTTGTCCCTGCTTCGCACACTTTTCACGACTTGACAAAACATCGGATTTCTTTATTACAATATTTAAGTTTAATTTTAATGATCACATAAACCTTCCGGAATATAGACTCTAAATAATCGTGAAAACCGCAACCAAAATCCGTTGCGCAGTTTAAAAGAACAACGCGGTCACACAAGTAGACACGAAAAGTGACTTTAATGAATAAAATACTGAAAATCATCCCACAGGAACTTGCTACGGGGACAAACAGTACCCTATGGCCTTTCCTAGGATGTCATCTATCTGCTTGCCAAATTTTATCAACATCCGTTCAGTGGTTTAGACGTGAAAAGGTAACATACAGCCAATTACTTTCGAATTAATAATATTAGTATGGATGTAGTGATACAGATATACAAGTATGCAAACAGAACGACAGCGCCAGTGGTCGATACAGACATCTGCATTTGCCTATCCGTTGCCAATCTTAGAGACAAGAAAATGCCTCATGCATGTGTAGCTTCTCCGGTAGCAATTTCCATCAAACCAACCCACTGAACACAATACCTATATTTGACTTGGAAACAGAAATAGGCACGAGGAAGGTCTATTTCTAATAGATTCTACTATATACTACTTTATTGTTTTTCAGCAAGGAAAATTGGTACTGAAAATCGTATAACATTTACCATCACGCCTGTAATGCCTGAATAGTTAAGCAACGGTGTACCAGTAAAATACATAATTAAATTTTGATGTGTAAAAGTGTTTTTTTAAACCAATTTACGGAAATAAATATCATTCATAATAAATTATCATCTGTACACTCATATTTCGCCAGATGAAAAGTCTCACAATCACAAAGGGGCGAGCTTATTATTACGCCATAATGAGTGCAAAATTCAATTTATTTTCTACCGTTGTACGTTGCTCATAGAGTTACAATTCTGTTTAGCTTATCTCGCGTTATATCCACATTAGTAATAATAATTTATTTATTTCAGACATAAATCTAGTCCATATTTTTCCACACATAAATTTAAAAAAAGAATTATATACTATTTTAAAATTCATACAGATAAAAACCCAAAATAAAATTGTGACTAAACCCAAAATTAAATTGAAATATTTAACAATTGATAAAAAAATAATTAAATTTGTCAAATAATTATAAAAAATGTCCGAATCGTATTAAAAATTATAAAAAATAAAATGACAAATATAAAATTGTCAAATTGTAAGAATGAAAAATTGAAAAAATAAATATATTTAATAATAAAATATATAAAAATAATAATATATATATATATATATATATATATATATATATATATATATATATATATATATATATATATATATATATAATTACACATATTTATAATATATATTGATTGGAATTGTATTGTTGTTGTTGAATTGTAATGTCGGTCGCCAAGGATGGTTAGTATTAATTTAATACTACTAATGTACTACGGCTGCATGTATAATTACATGCAGCTGTAAAAGTACAGTTATATAGTAATCTGGAATAATTATGCAGTGACGAGTTACAGCGTATTAACGTAAGCAGTAGCTATTACTGATATTAACTGGTTTGACTTGCTGGGTTATTAGGCTAAAGATTTTAGGCATAATAATCAATTAAACATAGCTGACGAAATGTGGGTAAACTATTAGCTACAACTCTGCTTATCCGTTCGAGGATTACGGACGTGTTGTTATAACGTAATGTTATGTTAGATTAAAAGTTTGTTTTACAATTTGGTATAGTTTTTCACTCAAATTGTACCAAGATAGGGGTGCAGTGTAAGTGATTGTGATGAAAACCCAATTAAATATATTTTTATATCGGCGGGTTAACAGAAATCCAATTTACCCTAATATTATACTAACCTAACCTTTATATTTATACAATTTAATTCAAATGATATAATTATTGATTCAAACTCAAACTCAAACACAAAACATTTATTTCAAATAAACCAATTACAGGCACTTTTGAATTGTCAAGGGGTCAGTTAGTCAGAAAAATGAAGCTGCTAGTTGCCCATTCCAAAGCGTAGTATAGATTAACTTACTAATCTACGATGTTTTACAACATAATATAGGTCGCCCTTGCCTTAGTGGTATTCTCATTTTGTATTACTATCGAGACCCGTTGAAGATCACACACACTCACTCACCACTGATCAAAACAACAACTCTCAGTAAACAATTAATTAATTACTATAATTCAAACTAACACTGAAAAAATACTCGACTATACAAGGTCTTGATAGTCAAAACTTGATGTCAAGAAGTGTTTTCTGCGTGTCAGCTGATCGCGAAGGTAACACAACTTAATTTGTGTTGTGTGAGCGTCAAAGGCGGCTCAACGGAATGTTGCCATTTTATATAGTACAAGCTGACCCGACAGACGTTGTCCTGTCTTAACTATGAATGTCATATGTAGTTTAGTTTTAGTTTTGACTATTGTCTAAAACTAAAACTATCGACTCATTTATCAACCGATCCATCTGTATTAAACGATATTTGCAGCGCACATTCTGTCAATCGCTGACAGTTATGTAAAATTAATATTAGCGTTAAGTTTTCTTAAATTTTGTAACGTTCCGATCAACTTCCTTATTTTTTTGTTTCATAAGATTCTCTCCTCCTTTTCATATCGAAAACAACAAAAAAAAAAAATTGTGAAGTCGGTCCAGCCGTTCACGCGTAATGGCGTGACCAAGGGAAATAGGGATTCATTTTTATATATAAGATAGATCATCATAATAATATCACGCCTGTATTCCCCATAGGGTTAGGCAGAGGTGTACCTATAGCACACCCACATTTCGCCAGTTATGTTTATAAGTCCCATGTAATAGGGGGCGAGCCTATTGCCATCAACCGGGCACAAATCCAGACTCCGGACTGCTACCGAGAAATTCCAGATGGAAAAACCCAATAACACTTTGGCCGGCCCGGGAATCGAACCCAGGACCTCATGCTCAGCAGTAGCGCTTGCGACCACTAGACCAACGAGGCAGTTATTTTTATATATATAGATAGATTAGATACTAATGCAATAGTTTTTATATTAAACTTCATAGGCACATTCAAGATCTAAGCTTTAATAAATTTAAATATTTTATAAAGCGGAAACCATGCCATAAAGTCTATTATACTGTAAAAGACTATATTGAGGACAAAAAGGCTTGGGATTGAGTTGCTCCAATAAATTTACACGGTGAATGTTGATTTTTTATTTTATTTTGCTAACTATTTTAGAAATGACCATATACAGTAAAAAGTATGATATTATTTTAATTATTGTGAACTAGCTTTTGCCCGCGGCTTTTGGCAATCAATTCGGGTTATAATTCAATCATGAAAAGGTAACAAACAAACAAACAAACTTACTTTCGCGTTTATAATATTAGTTAGGACTATACTCGAAAGGTTTAGGTAGTTAATTAAAGGTAAACAAACCGTAAAAAGGGTTTTTTTTATAGTTGACACTTTCTTGTTTAAAAATACGTTACAACAAAATTAAATTTATTTGCGATTTATACGATAGTTTCCTCTTTTATTAATGTATATTAAACTTTATCATTTATTCGTAAACTATACTCTTCGTACATGTCATTGCTTGAGCACAATTTTTTTGTTAGATTTATAAAATAGTATAATATTTTGTAGTCTGTCTCAATAGACAGACTAAGGTTTAGGGAACCTGTCTTTTTGGGCTCTTTACAATTAAAGAGCCCAAAAAGATAGGTTCCCTAAACCTTTTAGAAAATACAACGAATTAGATAACGTTGCTAAATTGAAGAGTACACCTGTGACATAGTATGGCAACTGAAGTAGCAGGTACTACGTTTAATCGGTTAACCAGATGCATTATAAGTTGTGGATGAATTAGAAAAAATGTTATATGGTGTCAGTATATTGCGGCTGCCACCAGACCACTGTGAGCGCAATTCAATTGAGTTAATTATGCGCTCAAGCTAAACGGTTTGTAGCCGAGAAAAATAAAACTTTTAAAATATCTGACCTAAACATTCTTTAGTCAGAGGCTTTAGCTAATGTGACTGCTGAGAATTGGAAAAGTTGCGAGGGTCATGTAATAAAAAAGAACAGAAAATGTTTAAATTAAACAAAATAATTGATGATACCACTGAACGCTTTATTATTAATGTGACAGATAGTTCCTCAAATTCAGATTCAGAATAGAGCCTTTTATTATGGGACTCAAAATAATATGATTTTAACATTTGAAATAAAAGTTTAACATCTATGAGTCACGTGGATTTTTTTATTTTCCTTTATTTAACTACCTACCTAAACCTTTCGAGTATAGTTAGGATGTGAGGACTATGTGGGTCATTGTTTCAGTTTTAGTAATAGTCTGGCAGTTTACGCAGTTTATGCGGCCTACCCAAATGGCCTTTCTTTCGAATTGTTCGTCGAATCGTTGGGCTCCTTAAGTTCTGAGTTGAGCTGAATCTGTTGTACGGTTACTGACAAATGGGTGCACTGACTAGACAGGTCCACTTAAACTGTGTGGTTCAGACACCAATCTACATGGTCTTTACATGATCTGACCAAGATTATGTTTGGACTTTAAAAGAGACTGTGATCTCTGAGTTTGTTTCGGCCTTTCTTCTCAGAGTAGTCAGATAGGAAACGCCGACCTCATCTAGTTTAAAAAATATGATTGACGTGTAAAAATGATTGTATAAACCTACTTACAGAAATAAAATAATTTATCATAAATATTACATACCTATTATACAATTATTATTGTTTTCTTATTTATTTTTAATTTTGCTTATCTAGACATATAATTTATAAATTATGTACCGGTCAACGTCATCAAACCAACGCCGGCTCTCGTTGAAAACCAGCGCCGTGGCTCTGTTTCGTGTGGTAAACTCGTACTCCAGGTACGTAAAAAAATATATTCAAAGATTGAATTAACTTGATTTCCTTAAACGACATTGTTCAGTGTGATTGACAATTCTTAATGCGGTAGATGATCTAATTTATTTACTTGTTTATTTGTGGTTCATAAATCTATGTTAATTTCTTGTTTTAGTTATATTCCATGTATTACCTACTACTTTTGTACGCCCTAGAGGTAAAGCATAGCTCCTCAATGTATTACCAAATAAGAACTTATAATGTACCTATGTTTTACAATAAATAAATGAATCTGAATCTAAATCTGTATTTATCTACACTTATATCGTATTAATTTCTTATTTGAAAATCAAAAATTCTACCACCAAAATTATTTTTTTTTAAATCTTAAATAATGCGTTGAAATTACGTACTTTTTTTCTGTTGAAGTACGTACACTTTTCAACGATTTTAGTGTTACCTGTGGTGGAGGCTGCTGCAGAACGTACCCCTGCACCGGAATTTTAAATTTGGGCGCCATATTAACGATATTATTAATTGTGTTTTTGATGAAATTTCATGAGTTTAGATAAAGTATGTGACGGAAGTGGGTTACGTGGTCTGTATAAATGAAACCACGTACCTTGTCAGCATATAAAATGTATATTTAAATAATAAGAAATAGGGGGTAGATAAGTTTATGGTCACAAGATTCCCTAACTTCCCTTGGGAGTAGCGCAGTACTCTCCTGGCTCAGCCTGGTGTGATGCAGCCGCGGTGGTGTGACACGCTGGAGACGCCAGGAAAGGTGACGGTCGGCAGTTGGTCTTGCCAGACCCTGGAGCGAACTCGACGCGGCCACGCGGGTAAACAGGTACCCGGCGCGGAGCTCGTTCGTGTGTTGATTTGCCGGATGGTGGTGGCCCGGAACTTAGAATTATGTTATCCGGAACTTTGGACCCTGGAATTAACGTCCAGCGTGTCACAAGATGGACAAAAAGTCATCTCCGCTGATTGTGACACCAAGGCATAAGCAAAGCGAGATGTACTATGCGCTAATGAAGGTGATGTGTGGTTGTCACAATCAGTACGGAGTTTACAGAATGCGTGTGTACATGATGACTTGCACATTTTTTGAGGTATGGAACATTCCATAAAAATGCACAGCGATGATGGCAAATAGGTTGCTTAGCAAATAATTTAGCAGAAGGCATACTAATTTAACAAATGAAGTTGTGAGTAAAAAGGCAACGCCATATGATATCCTAGATAAGTAGGTACAAAAAATATAAAAGCGACATTGTTCAAGACTTACCCAGTATGGGGATTAAACTGATTTTAATAAACGCATAATAGTCTTAAAAAAAAACAAACGGCGACCACCGTGGCTGTTCCCGAGGGCACACGTATGAAAGTCGCGCCGCTGAGAATGAACGACGCGAACGCGTGCCCCCGAAGCCAGCATATGACGGTCTGACGACTCGGCGCGCACAAATGACGGCCGGGCCTGCCAGGTCTGCCGGGGCAGTGACGGGGAGAGGGAACAGGGGATCGGTATGCGAACGAGATCTCCTGAGTCGACCCCAAGGTCACGGGCATTGCGTTGTTTTTAAAGATGTTGGCAATTTGGTTTTAATAAAGTAAACAAAATGCTTAAAAGAAGCCTATTTTAACGGTTAAATCTTTATTTACGTAATTTATAATTATTTAAAAGAAAACGGAACGTTACAACGTTACAAGTAGTGTATATAAAACACGTAATGCACATAACTAGATATTGAAACACTCGAGTGATTCACTGTTTATAAATAACCCATGTTATGTAACAAAACTACTATTAAGTTTTCTACGATAATTGACACAAGTTCCGTTCGTGATTTACTTACAACTGTCCCTAGTATACGAAAAGATGTACAGTAAAAATTTTAAATCAACCCGTCGCCGTCAGCCCTAGTTAACAGACACGACAGCTACATATATTCTACAACGAATTCGCTGTAAATAGTGGCAAAGCAATATCGAACATATGTATCTAGCACTGTTGAAATGAGCCAGTTGCATCGCGTGCCATACTTTTTGCCAAATCGCGTGCAACTGACACGACTAACGTTTTACAATCGCCTGCGAACATTCTAAATATGCAGTTACGAGTATGCACTGTATTGCACCAGATATGCACAGTATTGCACTGTGTTGCACTAGTTCGGATCGTTGCTGGCTGAAATATGTGCTGCTAAATAGATGGTGATTGAACGTTTTTGATGGTGTTTTGTTTATCTATGTTGGAATGTTGTTCAATCTAAATGGAATTATCTAGCATAATTTATTTACGTTTTGTTGCGAAGTTAGCAAAAAAACAACTATGGTGTTTTTTTTTAATCCTTATTAAGAATTCTATGCAAATCAAAGTCAAATCAAATTTATTTATTTGTGCGCACTGATGCAAGGTAGGTGTTACAATATTTATAATGTGGGTATCTGTGTCCTGCCACAGTAAAAGATACAACGGTTTATTGAAACTGAAGTATTTTTTTTAAAGTTTGAGTAGTTTCGCTCTATACTTTTAAAACCTTGTTAGAGTAAAGCACTCAATAAAATAAATAATACTGAATCCTACATGACCATAAAGTTACACCAAATATTTCACAAAGAACCGCATAAAAATAATTTCATCCATTTGCTTCGCCAACACCCATTTCAAATCGGAACGCTTAGCAATAACTCCACCATGCAATATCAGAAAACGGTTAGTATCAGAAAATTGTTCAGCTTTCACCGATATTAAGTGTTGCTTCTACCTCGGTTTAAATCCATTTAGAATATATCTTTTCAGGTACCGGGGATTTTGAAACGAAGTGCAGTGAAGCGAAGCGGAAGGTAGCGCAGCATGCTTCTGTAAATGTAGCGCAGTGTGGTTTATATCTTTTGGGACCTGAGGACATGCCCTGAACGTCATTGTTATGCTACAGCTACATTGTCGTGATAACATGAACTACACTTCGCGCGCTCTCTTTTGCACACCGCTCGACGTCTCGCTGTACAACAGAGAGCGCGCGAAGTGTAGTGCGCGTCATCGCGACAATGTAGCCGTAGCATTACGGTCGGACCGGAATTTTATGTTATATATTAAGTCGTAGTTTTTTTTCGTGATAGTCTGGACTTGGGTACGAGTTATTTTTAACATTTCTTTATTTATTTTTGTATGTGGAAATTTGTGAGTTACCTTATACTTTTCAGAGCGGATATATACTGAACAAGGTTGTCAGTGTTGCCAGACAAACCAAGTTTAATTATTTGGGATAGTGGTCATGTAAAGTCTTCGAAGAGAATCGAGAATCTAATACTGATAGAATTGTTCATTCTTCTACGATAACAGACTAGTATGTGAATTTCACGAAATTCTAATAATTTCTAGAAATAAAATATTACGTGTTGCTGCTAATGTGACCAATACCTACTTTAGTTTTACAAATTATCGTGTTGAATCAAAAACTTTTTTCATCAGATTTTCTAATTAAAAATTATACATTATTAGTATTATCTCATCTAAACTAAATCAGTATTGCGGGAAATATCTGAATCTCCTTATATCAATTTTCTCATGAAAACAAATACCTTCATGTGCAAATAATTTCTATAATGAGGGTTTTATGAACGAAGAGAACGAGAACGTATACCAAGAAATTTTAATTAAGTACACTAGTGAAAGTATTATCTTGCTAAGCTTTTCAGAATATAAAAATAATAAAAATATAATTTGCTTTTCTTTTTTTTATATTTTTTGTATTTCAACTTTGGCATTTGATTTTCGTGATCAGATTACTTTTCATGGAATTTTGGTAGCTGCTGATATTTTTTATTTGAATTATGACTAATTTACAAAAAAATAATCTCTTTTGACTGTTTTGCGTTTTCTTGACTAAAAGATTTTGAGATTACAATCAGATCAACAAAAAAAGATTTTAAGTTAACCATTACTCCATAAACGACGCGAAAAATAGTACCTTTTTGGAGGAATGAAAATATATTTTTATTATATAGTTTTAAGAAACCTATTTCAAAATGATAATGAGTACAAATTTTCCTACTTAATGCTAGTGAATTCTAAAATGAATTGTACCCACTTATTTTACCAACAGGAAACGTAATTAAAAAATACATACCTAATTTAAAATTTTCGAATATCTACAAAAAAATACAAGAAAGTACACTCTATACTGTCCTATCGCAGGTATTCTGGAAGAGATTTCTTTAGAAATAAGCATCACCTTTGTACGTATTTTTTTATGTTCCTTTCTTGCTCTCTGTATAAATGTGTATATATAAATGGTTAAATAAATAAATAAAGTTATGTACTTATGTTACAAAAAACATAAATAGACGGACATAGCGTGCCTCACCCGTGAGGCAACACGCGCTACGGAACAGACACGTTACGAGACAAAAGACTCAACCTTGGTACTCGCGGAGTGAACTCACAAAAGAACTTCATCGCTGTCATTTCCATTTTCTTGCTGCACCACAGACTTATCGTGTGGGGCCAGGAAAACGCTCTTGTAAATATGTTTGCTTACCTATGAATATAAGTTAAAAAATAAATTCTGAACTTGTAACTTCATTGAATCCAAACACTGTTGTGTAGAGATGATAACATATAAACCCTACATATAACCAGCTATATTGCCCGCGACTTTGCGTGTATTTTGTATTTTATATTTTTTTTATACAAATATCCAGGATGAAAAGTAGCCCAAGTCCTTTATCAGGTACCTATCTATCATAAAGATCAGTTTAATGGCTAAGGCGTGATTCTTTCAGGCCTAAGCCACTACTGTTTTCTCTGTGACAGTCAGACAAAATTTCTTTCGCTTTTATAATATTAGTATGGATATTGTTTGAAGCTAACTCGTAATTAATTTAGAACTTAAGGGGTTGGGATTTCCCAACCCCTTAAGTTCTAAATTGGTTGGCTAATTGGTTGTAGGTATTTACCTAGAATATGATAAGCTCTATTTATAAAGTATTCACACTATAAACTTCAATACTAAATTAATTCCGTTGGTGGATGTTTATTTAAGTTTGCTGAAAGGATCTTCGGATTAAGTAACCCTGTTGATTTATAAATAGAATATTATCACGCCATAGTAAACAATCCTCCTACTATTATTTCATCTCAGTTATTTACTGTTACAAACAAAAAAAGTAAACACGTAACGATTTCATAGAAAAACCACTCAGCCCACAATAAATGGCCGTCTCTACCTTTATATCCAAATAAAAAATAGTTTTCAAACACTTTTTCCTCGTGTAATGGCGTCTAACAATTCCCACCACGGTTCTAGTGGCCCGACCGCAACTTTATGTGCTCTGCCGTGTTTCCTTTATAAGAGGGCGGGCAAAGGCTCCGTTCTTATTTCCGGTTCGGTGGTGTGACGGCACGTAGCCGGCACGTAGCCGGCACGTAACCGGCACGGAACCGGGAACGAACGCCGCTCACCGACACATTCCAATAATAATATGTTGTGTTCCTTTTTTAAAGATTTGAATTTGAATGGAAAGTGAAGTTGGTTTTTAGAATGCAGAGGTCGTAGGGCGTTAGAACACCTCCGCCGAATTCTGCTAAGAAACATTAGTACATTATGCCGCGATTCGACTAGCGGAACATCATGAGAGTCAGTTGAATTGTAGCAATCTGAGCAAAATGTCGTCGCTTTCAACTTCTATTATTAAGTATAGGTCTCATTTGGACCTCTTAGATTAGCTTTTCCGTAAAATACACAATAAAAACTTGAGAGGTGTCAAGGGACACCCGGATGGAATGAAGTTCCATTAAAAAAAAAAAAACTAGCTTGCTTTCTATGAGAGAGAGAGAGAGAGAGACAGACAGAGAAACACGCGCACGCCGCACGGCTTACAACTATAGCAAAAAGTGTCGTTACAACTTTTGGTCTTAATTTTTTCCGTCTAGCCCCCTTTCGCAACGCGCGATAAGGAACTTCGTTCCAATAATACAAAAAAAAAAGTTGCGGTTTATAAACTTGTCGACTGCCACAGATACGTGCGAAACAAACGCGGCACCACAACAAAATAGCGGGCTGAGTGCGGAGGTGTAGTTCTGGCTTGCGAGAAGATCGGTTAAATCAAGCGGGAAAAATATAGAATCATGATCAAATCTGTGCGTTAGAACAGGCAGTTTCGTTTCTGTTTAGCTTGTCGTACAAGGAACAAGTCATAGCTGAACTACTCCGGTTTCGCTGCTATGGTTTTACGGCGGAATTGTGATACCCGCCTTAGTATTAGGTATTGTAAGTAAGTAGGTATAGTCGACCTCGTCATTGCTTTACCACTTTTGACAACAATTCCCAGTAAATTGAAACGTCACTAGCTGTTGAAACTACCTAAATGCATAAATATATATATATATTAAAACATTGGCTTTTCATAGTCCTCCTAGATAACCAGTCCACTTAAGCTACCCAACACCATAGTCCAATATCTTTGTTTCCATATCCTGCAATAGTCCTACACCAACCGGGGATTGTCCTTGGGTGCACTTGTATAGTTTGAACAGGAATATAAACGTTGGTTAGTGCCTCATTTCATTAAAAACGACTAACGGGCCTCTACGAGTTAGCTTCGGCAACTCGTACGCCTTCCAAAGGTCCGGAATTCAAAGGCCCGAGAAATGTCAAGAGACGTAAAAATAATAATAATTATATAACTGTCACATAGATAAATATACCTTAGGGCCTATGCCCTACCAAAAAGCTTACTTGTCTATACAAGTACGCTTTTTGGTAGCTCATGTCAGTCCTATACATTTTTTACTTTTACGTCATCAGTATTGCTGATAAGATTTCTTTATTTGTTTAAACACTGTGTACATACAAAAGCATGCAAGATATTACATAGTTTGAGTCCAATCATGTTTAGCCGTAAGTCTATCGGCGTACAAATATTTCCATAACATTGAAAAGCCTTAACAAAATGAAAATCAAAAAAATACCTAGAATAGTCACACATTTTATAATTGAAACTTTATAAATTAGACATTATTTTTATGTTTTAATTGTGATAGAACGTCACTCTGTCTGGTCTTTTTCTGACATGCAAGTGACATTCAACCTTGGGTGGTAAAGCAATTACGAGGTGGATTACACCGCACAGGTAAACAATATTTCTGTCCAAGCGAAATATAAATGACATGATTATTGATTAGATGATGATTATTAAAAAACACACATCAAAAGTGTCTAGGGACCAACCTATAAAAAAAAATATAGCGATTCGGCATACTCAATATGAGTTCATCCAAATTACGTTGCGGAATGGCCGCCACGTCCGTTGTAACAGCCGAAAATGATTGAGAAGACTTCATGCAAGCGATTTCTTATGGTTTGATCGCTTATTAACGAAAATGACGAAATTTACTAAAAAGTATCCATAGAAATTACAAAAAAATATTATAATAAAAATACTGATTTTTAGTTACTAACAAAAACGTGCTTGATCCCTAGACACTTGATGAGTGTATGTATGAGGAGGTAAAGTTACATTTTAATAACAAGAATAAGAAAAAGGAGATACAAAATTGGTGCTAGGAGCAAGAACTTCTGTTTGACGCAAATTGAATTCATTTACTTTCAATAAAAGTATAACATAGTGGGTGTAACTTAAACTTTTCCAGACCAAACAGGCACGTTTTATATTTTCATTACTTTGAGCCTACACTGTAAACCACTTTAGTGCCTAATTCTGAAGGCGACTGCTCACGGTCCGCAATATCACGCTATTGCGGATTATTACGCACGGCCGACGACCACGTACAGACACGCACCGCACACCAAGGCTCTTGCAACGGTGCGTCGGTCTGTGTGGGTCTGATAAGATAAATATCTAAAATTAATCAAAGAGTTAAATTTAAATAGATTTAAAAATAAACTTAAACTAACTAATTTAACTTAACTTACTATGTAATAAATGTTAGTATAATATGAGCTAGCTCTGAAAACGAGGGCCGTGTCCAACGACTATTTAAATGATACTTTGACATCCTAATTGTAATCTTTTATATTTTGACATCTTACTCTTTGATGCTCTTACATTTTGTATTACTTTGACATCCTAAATAAATTTTGTGTTTATGATCTTATTTTTAACCGACATGCCTCAAATTGTAATTTTAATTCGTAATAGGCAATCTATAATATTAATACTAACCAAATAATCTTTGTCCTATATTAAATGTATGTTCCTAATACTCGTATTTGCACGCCATACTTGTACCACTGACTAATCTTAAGACGCTAAAATGGCAGGGGGTGACTTGCACACTCAATAATGGGCCCCCGGGAACTGTTGCTAGCACATAGTGTCGTAGCGATAAAAGGGGCAACATGTCCTGAGGTGCTTGAGGAGTGGAGAGGTATTTCACGGCTATCAGAACAATCCCAGAGCCCGGAAGGTGGTCAAAATCCCTATCAGCATTTACTGGAATAATTCCTTCCTCCGAGCACGTTTGCTCTTGCAAATCTCCACTCAAGCCAGCCAATAACAGCAAGAAAGAGCTGGGAGCTCTGTTCCTCGTCAATGTTTACTCCAGCCGGCCAATAAAGGCAAGCCAGAGATGAAAAACAAGACTACTCCCGGGAGATAGGGTACGTGGGGTTGCTACTGCCCATCAGCTCACCACATGCTGCTCTACGGGTTTCTGTGTCTCTCTTGGTCTGGTTCCTCACCCTAGATCTGTTCCGGCAAAGTAAACTCTACCGTCACAGACCTAGAGTTCAGAGCGCGCAAGCCCCACCACGACGTCCACCTAAAGATACGGCGGTGAGGTAATTATTGTTATTATTATAATAATATATAATATAACTTTGATTTCAGACAATATTTACAGTCCATATTAGTACAATTTAAGAATAATATTAAGCACATCACTACTAAACAATTTTCAATTTTATACATTACACAACACACTAGGTTTAATTATCAAATGAGATCAATTTATGACGTGGACGGATATGGCATAATTAAAATAACAAACCAAAGACATCGTGGCTTAAGGCACTTTCGACTATTGACTATAAAATAACAAATCAATCAAGAAAGGCAGTAGGTATAACACTAAATTAACCCACTTAACCACTTAAGAACCTAACTGGTGGGCCAAATTCTAGCCACTAGACTATTAAAAAAAACATTAAAAAAACATTCAATTCAGATGACTTGATGAACTTGATGGTTGAAATTGAATTAAATTAAAATATTATTAACACAGATTGAAATTACTCGCTTAACAAAGGATCGCCATAGCGGAGAAGAGATCCTATCTGCTACAGTCCTCAGAATTCCGTTGAAGCTGCCACGCATTCTGCAGATCAAGGACACAGTTTTCTTACGGATGATGGCATGAAAGCCATCAGTACGATACAGCACAAACATCCCCGATGCACTACAGAAGCGAGGCAGCCCCAACATCATCCTGAAGATATTATTATACTGGACGCGCAGGACATCCAGCGATCTTTTGGTGTGACTAACTCACAGATTTCCCGTATAAAAGCTTTGACAACACGCCTTAAACAACGTTATCTTTACTTGATCAGAGCAGCGGGAGAATCTGCGGGCCAGCATGTTACCTCTGACCGCTAAAGTCCTGCGCTCCCTCTCAATATCCTGATCGTCTTCAAGACCTTCGGTAATTATATGCCCCGGGTATTTAAATTTCGTGACATGATTTATGCACAAGCTATTCAGGGTAATATTATTTGAATACTCGGGCCATCCACCGGCGGCCCTAAAGACCATATATTCCGTTTTTTGGACATTATATACAAGGCCATGTGCACCAGCATAGGCCTCACACACTCTTAACAACTCACCCAGACCTCTCACCGTCGGGCTCAGCAGCACCATGTCGTACGCGTAGCTAATGTTGTTGGCGCATACGCCATCTATCGAGCAACCGACACGCTTACTACTGAGCTCGACGATGAGGTCATTTATGTATAGGTTGAAAAGCTTAGGCGACGTCAAACCTCCCCTCCCTGTCCCTGTCTCACCCCGCTTTCCAACGTATATGCATCAGAGAGTGTATTATTCCACCTCACAAAATTGGTTCGGTGAGAATACCAATATTTAAGCACATTGAGCAACCCCACCGGTACACCCGCGTCCCCAACTTTCTCCAGAGCACATCGTATGAGACCAGATCAAACGCTCTAGAGAGGTCAAGGAAACACGCATAAACGGATGACCTACAGTCCGTATAGTATTGGACAGTATGCTTGAGACCTGCGATGTCTGTCTGCCATAAAACGTTACTCTCAAAATTTTCTCTCTATGGAGTCCGCGGGAAGGCAAACGAGTGGATTCAAAGCTTTCTTACCGACCGATTGCAGTGTGTAGAAAGAACAAGAAATTATCAAAATGAACAAAATGAACAAAAGAAATTTAGATCATTTTGATTGAGAGATAGATGTTATAGAGATAGATCACTATACATATAAAGTAGAGCAATAGACACTTAACCAGTAATTAAATATTCAGATTATTTTTTCTTTAAAAGAAGACTAACCTAACGTAGTCAGAAGAGATAAAAGTTAAGCGATAGAAAGAGAGGCAACTTCTAGGTGAATATAACCGTATACCTTATGTACCGTTACCGTATATATTATGTGCCGTAAGCAAAGAAAATATCAAATTTTCGTTAAGAATACTGTTGTTTTTATTTTCATGACATTCGTTCTTGAATATAAAACTATGAGTCATATTATCAGACTAGTAGGTATTGAATGTTGTACCTCATTTTTTATGTACCAAACCTTTCTAAAGTAGGTATTTGCCTTTCAAAGAGTTTGAACGGTAAATACCTACTTTAGAAAGGTTAAAACACTCATGAATATTAATAACTTTTTTCCAGTTTTTGAAGGGAAATCCCTTACTTAGAGAAGGTTTTTTAAATTAGTAAATCTCTAGTTATTTAACTTGAAAAACCTAAACTTCAATTCAATGTTGGTAAATGAGTTGCTAAGCAAACTCAAACTCAAAGCATTTATATCAAATAAACCAATTACAGGCACTTTTGAATTGTCAAGGGGTCGGTCAGTCAGAAAGATGAAGCTAGTTGTCCATTTCAAAGCTTAGTAGGTACTTATGGAGAAGAACGGGCAAGAAAATCCATGGACACTCTTTTAAATCAAAATATGGTTACAAAATATTGGTTAAATCGCTCATGTTGAAATTTTGCATGTAAAAACGATGCAGAACGTTAAAAGCGTCCGTAATAAAAATACAAAAACAATTCAAATATTAAATTAAATTAAAATAAGCCGTGGCAGCTAAGAAATGACCAGTCCCCACTGACGGCGCCCGTTCACGAACATGACGCATGGATCAGCACCATTTAGCTCAACCATTTTGAAGGGAACTTAATGATCCAACACACACGCCACCACCAGTGAGATATTAGAGTGAGCATGACATACTCTCAGCCGCCAGGGCACATTCAAGCCAATGAAAGACAAACCTAGTAAATGGTAGCTTTATAGTAGGTACATAGTACTCACACATGTGCTAGGCAATTATACAATACTAAAAGATTGAATTTATACAATGCAAAGATAGTCTTTACAATCTTCAGCAGCTCCTACAGTAGTTTCAAATGCTAATCAATTATTTTATGCGCCCTTGTGGAGCAGGACCAGCGTTGAGCCAATCATTTTTATCAGCGACAAGCTGACCCGACAGACGTTGTCCTGTCTTAACTATGAATGTCATATGTCGTTTAGTTTTAGTTTTGACTTTTGACTAAAACTAAAACTATCGACTCATTTATCAACCGATGCATCTGTGTTAAACGATATTTGCAGCGCACATTCTGTCTATCGCTGACAGTTATTTCAAACAACTGACAGTTATGTAAAATTAACATTGGCGTTAAGTTTTCTTTCTTTGTAACGTTCCGATCAACTTCCTTCTTTTTTTATTTCATAAGATCCTTCTCCTGACACTAGCGAACACAACAAAAAAAAAGACGTGTGGCACTCGGGGACTGCCGCGGTAAAGCTATTGCATAGCGTTTTGTATAAGAATAAGAAATAAGAATTAAAATTTTTTAAATCTAAAATAAATTTAAAATGGGGCGCTTTACCTTAACCTTATCGGGGCCAAAAGATAGGCCCTTTACTGCCGATTCCAAAGACCCCAAACTCGATACCTCTACGACCTCCGGTTCAAAAGTTAAGACCCGGGGGGGTGAAGTAGCCCTGGACGGGTGGAGGGGTTGGTCAAAAGGGGTGACGCGGGGGGTCCCGGGATCATATATAAGTGGGATTGATTTAAATATAAATAAATATAATACAACTTAATATTGGGGTCGAAAAAGAGGGGGTCAAAAAAGGGGGGTCAAAGGGGCTTGTCTGTATGTATGTACTATTTGAGAGGGGGTTTTAGGGGGGGGGGGGGGGGATTTTGATATTCCCAGCCGTTTCCGAGATATTGGGATATTGAGTTTTAAGATAGTGGTGATTATAATAAATGTATGGTGTCCGACTGGTAAATGATAAATGGTACGAAAGTAAATGGAAATAAATATTAATTCAAGTTACACTTTTTGATAAATACCTATACACCTATATACTTTCTCATAAACAGCTGCTTATGTATTCGTCCGATTTCGGAGCAGCTCGTCTCGATTCGTGCGAGCTTCGTAGAGTCGTACAATACGTCTAGTTGCACGCACACAAACACCGTGTCGAAGACTGCCGAAAAGAAACGTAGTTAGACAATGCAAGGCCTTCAAGCCACACCTCCGTGCCCGTCGGAGTGGGGGGAGTGAGGTTTGTTTCGTTACGGAATTTCTGGCTCCGGTCCCCGCGCTCAAGGCCCGCGATAGAAGCTATGCAATAGCTTAAAAAAAAAAGAAGTGAAATCGGTCCAGCCGTTCACGCGTGATGGCGTGACCAAGGGAAATAGGGATTCATTTTTATATATATATAGATGTAATCCCCCAACTTACGAGCATAATATGCTTTGCTGCAGAGTGTGTGCGTTTTATACAAATTTGAATTTCTTTTCATTCAGTTGAAGTATATGGGGAGGTAATTTATTGTTACATTTTAAACAGTACCCCATGAAAGATGAGTCTACTTTAGCTAGCCTGAAACCTGGTTTTCTTAATCCTGATCCTGAAAATACTTCAACGTCAATTTGTTATAGAATTATCTCAGCCTATTTGCATACGAAATCTCCGTACCATCGAACGCAATAAATGTTCGTAACTTAAATAATCAAGTTATATTTGTGTTGTCAGATATCCCCGCGACATGTCTTAGTTGGCAAACACCGCTGCGGCATATTACGTTGGTTGACGGCTCCACGCTGTCGCCAATGTTTGGCCAATATCGCACGTACGATAGACGCTCACCCAATGTTTTGTTAGTAAAATTGAGTTCTCTAGGGTTGTCTAAATTTAAAAGTCGTAGGTGAAAATTCCAACTTTTAGAGATGCAATTTTTAAACCATTTTACTGAAATGTGTAGTCACGCTTGATGGGTTGGTGTGACTTTATCTAGCTATTACGATAAGCTTTGCATTTTTATCCATAGACAAAATTTTTGCTTACGTATAAAGTTCCTCCTTCCTCCCTTATTAGTAAAACCTGTTTATAATAGCAGGTAATTGTTGAAAAGTTGTCTTTATGAGTTTTTTTGCTATAATAACTTCATGTGAAATAATACTACCTCTATCATAAACTTTTTTACATTGCACTATTAAGATACTCGTACCTATGTTGTATTGGTTGGTACCTACAAATACAGATACACATCAGCCCTGACCCAACATTGGTCCCAACATGTGTAGGTAACACAAACAGTATGCAAATCACGTTGGTCTCAGGTGGCGACCTGTCACTCCTATTTATTAATTTCAAGATTTCATTCAACTTGTCGTAAGGGATAATTGCTTGTATCTCAACTATAACTGCAGTATACAAATGGTTTAGTGGAAGAATGTTTTTTTTTTTATTTTGGCGGATTTTACATTAAAATTCACGTTAATCATTTATTTTCGTGTTGAAAATAGCAACTAAAGGTGTCAACTGTGATTACAAATAACTGCTAGTGGAAATTCTTTTGGGATAAAATAAATAATTTAATTACGCAATGGTTTTAATTTCCTGTGCTAAAACAACTTCTAATTCTTCTACCCGTGTAATGAAAAAGCCATTAAAACAAACACAGAATCCTGTCATTTAAAGTTTTTAATTATTTATGAAGTTGTCTATCTTCTAAAGCAGTCACCAAAATACTTTAATTGTGTTTGGAGTTTATTATGAGCGAGTGAGAGAGGGTAATAAAGGAGAATATAACGAAATAAAGAGTCATTATTATTTATTTAAAGGTACCTACTTAAGTGCCATAGTTTGCATAACATTTTAATGTATTTCGTAAAGAAAAAGGGCGGGCATTTCTAAGCGATGAACTTCGTGATTGAAAAGAAAGAGGATAAAGGCCAAGTATGGCGAAAGTGACAGCATTTTGTTATACATTAGAATCACTATGTTTATAGGTAGAACCTACTTAGTCTAAGTTTGTCACCTAATAATAATAACAATGAGGCTCTCGTTAGGCAGCTGGATCAAGAAAGCGGTACTTGTGGACACATTTCGTATTTAAAAAAAATGTTTTATAAATTATATTAAAATATAAAAAAGTGTATGTAATAAATAAATGACATAACAAGGAAGATGCTACTGACAAAAAAATTACTCGCCTACGTCAAATTTCCGAAAAAAAAATCTCTATAAATGATTTTAATAAGCTAGAATTTATTTTAACTTTTCTTCCGTTTCCATTGTCACAGGTGTGCTGGCGGGCGTGAGCGGCGGCGACGGCACGCGCGCGGAGCGGCCGTACTTCGACGACGTGTCGCCGCGGAACGTGTCGGCCGTGGTCGGGCAGGCCGCCGTGCTGCGCTGCCGGGCCAAGCATACAGGGAATAGGACTGTGAGTATATTATACTATATATTTTACTTATAACGACACCACCACCTTTCCACCTTCGCCTAGAATCTGAGTTCTCTGAAATCTCGAAAGTCTATTTGTATTACACGTTTGTCTGCAGATAAAATCTAAACCCCTAAAAAAATATACTTAGGCCAAAAGGGCTTCAGGTCAGCATAGTGTCAGATGGTAACACAAGGTACTACCTACTGAGGCTGATTTTCAGCTGCAGCCCACGGGTGCCACACGCTCGAATACGATTATCTATTAATATATGTATAAATCATTTTCTATATCATGATATAGAAAATGATTTATACATATATTAATGGGCGTGGTCATCCGAGTAGTATAGAGGTTTATTGACCGACATGGTGCATTCATTCGTATTCATAATACGGTGCATCGCAGCTGCTGCAAACAAAGAAACCGTACATTTAGTCCGTAAATAAACGTGTGTGAACAAAAGACCTTACACCAGCACTGGATGTAGTAGCTGCTCAACATCAACATAATTTCAGCAAAATCTTCATTTCTGGAAACAGCATGCCATGACTGACTATACCATCGGCCACGTGTGATGGTTATGGCTACAACTTTCTATGTCAAAGCAGTTAACCTATGGAGGTATTGCGTGCTTCCAACTTACGGTCACGTTCAGCAGTGGACGAAAAATTTGAAAGAAGTGACTCGTTTCACTCGTTTGCGCTGTAAATCAGTTAAAAAATGCACTGGGAACGAGACTCAACTCCGATCGCCTTTCGATTCCTCCTCTCCCCCCTCTGTATACACTTCAAATAACAAACTTCTACAGTATCAATTACAAACTGAACCTTAGAACATTTACTGCTATATTAATTACAATTTCCTCCGACTATTTCTACTCCTAAATCAAAACTTGGAATCCCTTAATCAAGATTTACAACTATCGTTGAAGACATGTTAGTAGACCAGGGTCTTCCATCAACATAATCCGAAACATAAATTACTATTATTAGAGCAATGATTGCGGCCATATCCCCTTCGGTCAGCCAAGCGAGATATTAACCCAAGCGGTTATTATCTTAGTCATTAATACCTTGATTACTATGTTCTATACATACGCTTTGTGCAATGTATACGTAATGATGTGCGGAGTTAGATGGATGAGTGACGGATCAGGAAGGCATTTCGCACGCATCTCGCATGTGATATTGTCGTTCGACTCGTACTTTTCTCTCGTAAAAATCAAGTCGAGATATTCGTGCCATGTCGATTCGAGCATTTCTCGCAGGAACACCACGCAACATTTCTTAGTTTACACGTGACATACAAAAAGCGGTCGGGGCCAATCGACACGTAAATGACGTCATGTCGACTGGCGTACGAACGTCAGACAGACTTGTTGTGTCAATCATGATTGTGTCAATTGCGAAAGAAAATAATAAATATTTTTTAATAAAATGTTTTACTAGTTCATAAACATCTTAGACGACACTGCGATCGCCACCACAAGGTAAATTACCCGAAGAAAACTAAAGGCCTCCGCCAAATTTGTCGACTATCCACTGCTTGTGCGGCGTCGATGGATGAGACATATCTGAGACAAATATTCTGAAGGTGCCGACTACTAAAACCATTGAGGTCTAAAACCAGTCAAGTGGACGAGGACAGCTTAACTCTGGTAAAGCTTTATGATATTGATAAATGTTTATGAAATACGTATATAATTCCGCTCACTCCATGTTTTTTACTTAAAAACTCATTAAAAACTTGAGAGGTGTCAAGGGACACCTGGATGGAACGAAGTTCCATTAAAAAAAAATATATATATATATATACATATAATAACTGGCTTGCTTTCTATGAGAGAAAGAGAGAGAGAGACAGAGAAAGATGCGCACGCCGCACGGCTTACAACTATAAAAAAGTGTCGTTACAAAAAAAGTGTAGTTACAACTTTTGATCTTCATTTTTTCCGTCTAGCCCCCTTTCGCAACGCGCGATAAGGAACTTCGTTCCAATAAAGATGGTCAAAAGTGCATGAAAGATTGCGTCAAAAAAGTAGCGTCATTATGTGGAATGGATTACTTCGTACGACGCACAATGGCAACATTTTTGTCCCTAGACTCGTGATTTATGATCGACTTGTAGTGAGAATAGAAGAAACGGGATAATGTCACCATTTTAAAAGCGACATAGAGAGACGAGCGACAATGACGAATGCGTCATCAACGAGTGTAAGCGCGAGAATTGCCTTCCAGGAAGATGTTACTGCAATTATTCAGTTATGTACTCTCCGTAATGGAATTTGAAATCTGCGGCTGCTTTCTAGATGGATTTTCTTGTTCAAAGTTTACATCCGCTGGACCACTGTTCGCTTTGAAAGATTGTTTTATGTCGTCTTCCTCAATCTTAACTTTATAATTTCTTTTTTACCACGCACCGCAATCTGAGTGTTTATCGGAATGTGTAACATTATTAGTGTGTACAGTCGGCGGCACATCAGTGGTAAGAAAAACCAATATCAGCTGTCCTCTTATTTTATTGAAACTCCGTACTACGCTAGGCCAGCTCAACGTCAAAGTGATACCACGAAAGTGCGGTCGACTGTACCTGCTAACTGTCAATTAACATTTCAAAACCAACAGGATGTTGCTAAAGTCAAAAACTAAAAGAAAGACTTCCCTCATTTATTATAATATCGTCATAATACAGTCACGCAAACTCAGCATCCCAACCACAGCCACAGATTATATCATACAAATCAAAACTCACATGACCTATGCCCCAAAAGCCCTGCCACCACCTGGCAACCTCTCGAAATATCATTTTTCAATGTCGATGTCGTCATTGGTTCGATATCCCTCCTCAGGTTCGCTCGACTGGCCGCCATATTAATGGTGGAGGGCTCCCTAACCCATTCGAGAAAATAAATAGCCATCTGACATGTCCTACGATGCATTATAATATATTGTTCGGCATGGATTATCTGCCGTCATTTTCTTGTAAAAAGGCCGCGTGGATTACGAACCCTTTTTTGGGTTTCTTTTTCTGTTTTATCTCGTTTTGATGGGGTTTCTGTGTTGGGTTGGAGTGTGTGCTGAGTGGTGGAGGGTTAAGTTATTGGTGTTTCTTGAGCAATATTTTTTTTTGAAGCATCTGGTGATAATTGTTGTTAAAAATTGTGCCCGATTAATGGCAAAAGGCTTTAAAAGGAGACTTAAATATAACTGTTGGAAGGTTAGTGTATTAAACACCTCTGATACAACTTCGGGGCGTGATGATGATGCTGTGTATCTGATACACTTTACGGTCATTTAAAAGCAACTGAAGCTGAAAACTGAAATTGATACAATTTACCCAAATGTTTCCTCCATAATAAACATTCTTTCAATCGTAAAATTACCGAAAATCAGCGCTGAAATTGCCCTTGTAATGTACTGATATTGTCATAATGATCATACTCGTTAAAATAGGTTCAACAGCAATTTGGCACAAATGTAGTATTTGGGTCACCGCAGGTGATGCCGCGCACCTTTATGTGTAGTTGTATTGTCCGTGTCTCCTCTTGCAGTTGTGCGGCACCTTTATGTGTAGTTGTATTGTCCGTGTCTCCTCTTGCAGTTGTGCGGCACCTTTATGTGTAGTTGTATTGTCCGTGTCTCCTCTTGCAGTTGTGCGAGGACATGTTTTTGTACAATATTGTGCTATAAAAACATTGCATTGATTTATAAATGGCCAGGCAGGCTATATAAATGGCCAGGCAGGCTATATAAATGGCCAGGCAGGCTATATAAAACTCTTTCTCGTTGAATGAATAGCTGCAAATATACTTATCTTGTTTTTATTACGTCTCTAACATCCTAATCAATTAGTATTTCAGTTTCTATATCAGATTCCACAACATCCACTTCCAACAAACTTAATTAAATACTAAGTTAAACTGTGACATTTCTCGAAAATAAACATTTAGCGCCGTCTCCAGTCATAAACTGCACGATGATTATGGTAAATCCTACACATTTCCTCTTCAAAGAACAACTTGAGCAGGACAGAATAAATCTTCCTTAGCCCGTGACGAGGATAATAAAATAAACAAATATCCTACACACTTTTACGGAAATATAAAATGACGTTGGCTGACCCATTTCAATGCTGAGGTTAATTCATCAAATTTCTGCGAGCGCCCGAGAGGAATTGAGAAAAAACCTCTCGGTCGCTTAGCCGTTACTTAATTTTATTATTTTAAAGGCTGTAAACAGTCTGAGGACGTTCCATCTTGCTTAATTACAGGGCGGGCTTACGGGCTCACCCCCAGCTTACTCTAATTACGTAGAAAAACAAAACCCAACAAAAGGGAGGGGAATTTATTTTCTAATTTCTCAGTCTGGAGAGCTCTCGAATTAAAAATATAATTCAAACGTTTATTGTTGGTGTAATTTTAATCAAAGGGCACAGGCCTATCTCTTTGTGACGTAGGCGCGTTAAGGAAAAATAAGTCGCCTGGAGCCTCTAAGGCGGAGGTAAACGATTGTATGGTTTATGTTTAAGTTGTCACGAAAACGTTATTGCAAAACAAGTAAATTTATTGAAACGAAATAAAATGATGCATAGTTTTGAGTTGTTACATGTTATGTGAATACAAAACTGTCTACAAAGACTGGCTCAAAACTTTATAAAAAATAACTCGATAAACTTGTTACAATAAATGTATATTTATTTATGGTAACAAAAAGTTATTTACCTTTTTGTACCTACATCAAATATGTATCAAAACGTAGACAAAATCACAATGCGATTTACTGGCCGCAAGTAGTTACTCTTAAAGGTCTTGACTGGGAGACTTGTCTATAACTATTTCGGAACACGTATGTGGGAATCCCTACAGATTCAGTGGTCGAGACAATTCCCGTCTCTCAGGAGATTCTGAGAATAGAAGGATAGAGGGTACGAGTGAGAAAAGCCCCTTATTCTATTAATATTAACAGGCATAAATCAATATCGAAGGACTTCTAATCAAAAAGGGACCTGATCAACCTTGGTGTATTGAATACTGACGTAAACGATTTTCATCCTCATTTTAATAGACACGAGAAAGGCTCAACGCAATATGGAGTGGGTACTAATTGATATTCGTCAGGTAAAGTTGGAGTCAAACTTAAGGCCAGCTTCACTCGAAAATTCTGGTATTTGAGCCAAGTTGGCCGGTTTTTGAGACCCTCGGGACTTAAGTTCGTAATTCACGTTATTAGTAAGCTTGACGTTTCAAATTACATTTGACGTTTGGTAATTGAGTTATTATTGACGTTTTGGAATGTTGTGTTATATAATGTATATTTGATGTTGTGCTGTTTCCAATGAAATGTTTATATTAATTTTGAATTATCGTGAAAATTAATAGGATAACATGTAATGATGCTATTGAACTTATTGATGAAATTGAGAATACTTCAAATTAATTACCTATGAACTAATATTATAAATATTATAAAGAGAAAAGATTTTATTTTTTGTATGTTTGTTTATTCCGCTTTAACGCCAAAATGGCTCAACGGATTTAGATGAAATTTGGCCGATGGGTATACCATGACCTGGATTAGAATATGGATAATTTTTATCCTAATATTTTTACTGGATCGAGACTTATGTGGGTGAAACCGCGGGGCGCAGCTAATGCTTAATAAAGCTTGTATACTGCTACAAGAATATTTTGGCACTCGGATACCGTGACACAGGGGCGCTGTTGACACAGGGAATGAATTTATCCCAAAAACAAACTTAACTTTGTAGTTGAAAAAATGTTCTCCCTACGTCGATATACGTCACGGTCAATTCTCCAAGTGCAAATGTAAATTTGTAATCCCAAAAAAATAATACAAATAAACTATTTTCGGGCTTTGTGCTTTATTGGTGCTGTGAGACCTTGCTACTTGCAAAAATACATGGTTCTAGGTCAGTAGAAAGTACCCTAGGTATATAGGTTTTGATTTATTTGCGAGTATCAAAATATCTCGCATACATGGCCGTATTTTTTGTTTTTTATTGCGTTGACTTAGAAGCTTGATTAATTAGAGCTCCAAGGGACCGTAGACCTACGTATGTGATATTGATTTCAACTTAATACCTCCACGCGTTCCTGAGAAAAAGGGTTTGACAGACAGACAGACGGACGGACGTATAACAAAGTGATCCTATTATAAGGGTTCCGTTTTTTCCTTTTGAGGTATGGACCCCTAAAACAAGCTGGCAGCGTTAGTTCCGATCTTGACTACGCACTAAAAGATCATTGTACATTTTTAGGTACATTTTCTTCACACCCCCGCTTTTGAAATAACATGACATTAAACTAAAACCTCTTTCCCCTTTACCCAGGTATCATGGATGAGAAAAAGGGACCTCCATATCCTGACTTCCCACATCTTCACATACACGGGGGATGCAAGGTTCAGCGTCTTGCATCCAGAACCCTCAGATGACTGGGATCTAAAGATAGACTACGTGCAGCCAAGAGACGCAGGGGTCTACGAGTGCCAGATCAATACGGAACCCAAAATCAACATGGCCGTCATTCTAACGGTCGAAGGTAACTTTTTAAGCAATATTTTTTGAAGAGGTCAGGTTAAACTGGAAGTTCTAAAATTGTGTATAAGACCAGTTTGAGTTGACCTCTAATTTTTTGGTTTGCGTTAATTATTCGTATTGAAATGCTGCCTATTAGAAGATTATAACTTATCAATGTTTTAGGAACGTCGCTCTTTGTTACATTTATTCATTAATCATTTTAATATTTGCCTCGGCCTAATTCATTTTTAATTTTATTCCATGTTCTAACGAATCTTTATAATATTAAAGAAACAAACAACTTGCCACTAAACATTAATTCAAGGCTAATTAAAAACGAATGAACAAAACACTAATTTGATAAAAATGCTGGTAAGAAGTTGAGAATAAATTAAAATAACGGATGATAGGTAGGCTATAAGTACCTGCCTACTCGAAATTAAATAAAAATGATAAACAAACCGAAAGTAATCAAGTGTCTGATATTTTTCAAAGAAAATAGAATTAAAATTATTGCTAAGTGCTCGAGAAACCTTTTAAATAATTTCATTAAATTTGTAAGAACTTTTAATTTACGGAAATATAATAATTTGCCAGCGCCAGACGAAAATGGAATTCTTTATAAGCATTATTTACTCTATTTTTTCAGGCGATAGACAGCTTTGAAAACCTTTAACTTATGTAAAACCTTTAAAATAGATAATTAAAATATACCTAAGCGTAAATTATATACACCAACATTAATGAAAATTTGAGCTCAGCCTATTAAATTAGTTAATAGACAGACAACACTTTACCTCTAGTAAAATTCGCTGTAATTAGGTAAGCCATGTTCACAAAATTATATTAATTTACTAGAACATTTTTACAATGTTCAAAAAGCCTTCAAATCTTCACCAAAACTTGATACTTTAGCCTCTACACGTCAGGTACTATAACATATCATCGTAAACAGCCTAAAATGTTGCCACTTTTGAGTCACGTGTCTCCTCTCTGTCAAAGGGAGTGATAAATAAAAGGCGGTAAATAAAATATGAAAACATCATTCAAGTTACCTTGACGTTTTAAAATAATAGATCATATTTATTTTAATAAACCGTATTTTGTTACGAAAACATATGGTATACTCAAACGGAATATATAATGACACATTGAAATGGTTCCTACATATTTTACGAAGGGTCAGGACGACCCTCGAATTACAAGCGGGGTAATCATATCCGGCAATGAAAACCTAAATAAAATGAACGAAAATAGTAAAGGGGTAAAATTGAGGGTACTTAGGAAAAATTACGTGTGCCTTTATGGGCTTGAGAGTTGCCCTTATTTACCTGCAATTGTAATAGTAACAAGGATTTTCAAAATAATAAAGTCCTATCTTGGCAATTCACTTATGTCGTGGATATTATTTTGTTTATTTTTACACTTTGCACTAGAATGTTTTTTTTAAGGCACCATGCTGTTATTTTTTATACTCGTCATTTGAAAAACACTTACACTTGCTTTTTCGTATCGTATCTCGCAAAATAATTAGAATACTCGTAGTATTACTTTTCAGTCTTGATACAAAGGACCAAGCCGCGAGCAAAAATAATATCATAACTCCAGGTTTAAAAAGAAACATATCAGGCCATTATCCACAACGTCCTCGTATAACAAGGATAAACAATACAAAAAGCCTTGGCCCTTTAGTCCGGGATCGTATACAACGCGTGAAAAGTGACGATGGAGTAATCCGGCATTCATCTCTCGTCATATTAGTAGTGGCGCTAATGCCGCGGTACAAAGTGGAACACATCTATCTACGTCACACGAGACGCCCCTCGTCTTTGTATCGCACTTGTTCAGTTATTTTATTCTGTTTAAGTTTTATCGGATTTAATAGTTTTTTTTTTTCATTTCGAGCAGTGAAATTATATTGAAGGAAGTGGTAGGTCTGTTAGAATGTATTCATAGTTACTAAACGCAACCTGTGATGACATGACAGCTGTCAATAGTGATTGACATTTACCCCCCCCCCCCGGTTCCCTTCCGTTCTGCCGATTCATGCTTGTAAGACATCGTCAACTTTGTTCAGTAATTAAATAATTTAAAACTGTTTTGTTACTACCGAAATTTCCAACAAGGTCCCCATAGCAATAACATTTACTTTTACAGGGTTTTTATTTTTCAACAAAATTTAAACAAAAAAAATTAACACTATTACAATTTTTCACTATTTATCTTTGAATGTAAACCTTTACGGAACTACTGAGATCATTACAAGCTTATTATACTCGTAGTTGGAATCTTGATTTAATCCTTGAATAAAAACAAAGTTACAATAGTTCACATACCTTATAAACAGTCGATAATAAGTTATTTATAAACGGTTCAGATTTTAAGCCAAGCAATCGCAATACGTTATTGTGGAACGTGACTGAGGGGATATTACTCGTGATAAGGAGGCTTTACTTTCTATAATAAATGTGAAAATTGGCAACGTCTGTCGACCAGAAGCTAGCAAAAGGACCAGTAGATACCAAATGCTGCAATATGATGAGATTTAAGCAATAAACAGGGTGTAAAAAGACACATCACATCAAACTAAGTAACATTGAGAAAAAAAATTTGCTGAGAAACGACTTTCATTTTTGGTGTGAAAAATCCCTATTTACGGAATCGCTCAAAGTAACGCACACAAAACATTGTGCTTATGGGTGCAAGCAACGGTACAGGAATTGTGGGAGTATTTCAAGTTACGCTAAAACATTATGAAACTTGGTTCATTTGTACTTGACCTTCAGGATCTCCGTAACCAAAAGGTTCCCAGCTAAGTTATGGTAAAAAAAAACACAATGACGGAATGCAAGTGACTGTTGGCTTCGTTAAGCGTCTTTTTACACGCGTTATTATTCCAAAGTCATTACTGACTTAAGAAAACTTGTCACAACGCATTTGCGCTCAACTTGGACAAAGGTTAACATACTGAGGTTAAGAATCTAATAAGTAAATAATACGTATCAAGTGCAATACAATATAAAAGTGAGCGTTATATTCTGTCCTATAACATTCTGTTTAATTAACTGAGAGGTGACGAAAGCCCTCGAGATTATGAATACGTAAAATGTATTAATGCTACTATGAGACACTTTCTTACCCACGCACATTTTCTTATTCATTAAAGAATGATGGCTCACTTTGGCCACTATATCCAATAAAAACCACTTACACATCATATTAAAGTTTATACCATAAGCATCAACTTTCATACTGCGCAGAAGACTGTGCAATACCGGGTAAAGAGATACCAGAGCTGCAAGTACCGCGGAAACGTATTAGTTCTTGACGCTAATGTTCAATGCAGATCTCAATAATATTAGTTATTGACTCTTAACACGTTTTGTTAAATGTTGATAAAATGTTTTGTTACAGTAGTTGGCGGTTAAAAGCAATAAGTTGACATGTATTATAAGTCTATTGTTCATCAGGCCAGGCTTCATACAAAAATGCCCATCATTCCTTATGTCATTCTCCAGGTCCCAGGCTATACTTATCTGTCAAATGTCATAATGATCGGTTAAGTGGTTTAGGCAATAAAAGTTAATAGAAAAAATGAATAATAGACAGAGTTACTTTCGCATTTATAATAAATGTTAGAATGGATATGTACATAACAAGAAACATGAATAAAATCAACGCAAATACTATGATAACATTTCAATAGAAATTGATCACTCCCTATCAGATTTGTGTACTGTCTTAATGAACGATCAAAGCGAAGCATCCAATATAAATGGAGGGTGCTGGTCCTTTAGTGAATAATTTAAAGTAATCTTTAAGGGAGAATCGTTCCGTCATCAATTCTAAAGGAATTATTTATAAAATCAGTGTACGTGAATTAGATATGATAGCTCGGCTCAGTGGTTCTTTGGTATAAAATTGTGCAATGTTTTCGTTATTGAGTAGATACGGAATGTTTTGAATATTTATAGGTTGTTATTTATTCTGGTTTGATGTGATCCTGGTCGGATCATAAATAAATTAAAGGCTGTTATGTAAAGTTTTACAGAAACACGATATCAATCTAAAGTTTCATATTTAGCAGTGTAATTCTGAAAATAAAATCACCTGTCATCTGCGGAGTAAACTTGACTGACACAGAGTGTCAGTGTGAACTGAACATTTCAGTTTTTTTTTTTATAGATTAACCTAGATCCCTAATCTCTGCTTCAAAACTGAATTGAACCTTACAAAATCCCGTTGAATATTTAGTTAAAGGCACGGTAATTACTAACACTCAGCGAAATATCTCAGCTTAAACCTTTAGGGACAAAAATGTTGGTATTTTTTCATCCGATTATGAATCTTTAGAATAAAAGCGGCCTGTGGGTTCTTTGTAAAAACTTCTAGACAATGCGGGTCAAGGCCCAAACAATTGAGTGGGTTAATTAAACAAATTGCTACGTTAAAAAAGTATGTTATTTTTTGTTGTTTTCACAAAATTAAATTTTGCACAACAGGTCAAGGTTTTAGAAAAATGTGTCAGATTTTATTAATTGCGGACGATTAATTATATTGGAAATCACGAAAGGCATGTTTCAAAATGTTATCTTAACGAAATAATGGAATGAAATAATAAACATTCTCCACTTTGTTAAAAAACTAATCACTGGCTCTTTGTTGGCCAACAAAATAAAAGACTCGTATTTTAATTTTGATTTTCAAGAAACAGGTTTTTTCGAGATAAGTTAGGTTTCCTTCCCCTCATTCCTTATGAATATAATATTGTTATCAAAAGTTGAGGTCAACCTTGTAAGATTTTAGTCACTTACGGTAATTATCTGTATGTATTTTCACCCTATAAAACAAAAAGTCAAAACTGTCTTCATTTTCACATATTTATTTATTTATTCTGGCACTTCAACTAGACTAATTCACAGAGAACTTAGTCGTATTATACATATAATTACTACAGCGAACTTGTCACTTAGAGGTGCACACAGCACTTACATAGAATGCCTATTTAATATATATAATATATAAAAAATAACGACAAATATGAAAAACATTTTCAGTTTAAAGACCGTGAAGGACGCCAATTAAATAATCATTCAATTCACAGCCGCCTCACATGACTCGTCAAAGTAAAGCTCATAGGTGCGTTCAAATCAATACCGACACGGTAGATCGCTCTAAAAGTACCGCGCAGTAGGACTCACAAAGATTATTCAGGAAAAAATATATACCGGAAAAATTCTGTCGTTGTTTTGTTTCAATGGACTGAGAAATTCTCCTGTCCCTGCTCATGTAGCAGGGACATGCTTCATCTTCCAAATATGTGCGATATTTATTATGTCCTATAAACTGATGGAAGAGGAATTTGCTGTATTATCATCTTTGTTTTCTTTCTATGTCAACTTAGGAATTTGCGGTAATTGGTACATTTTTATGAAAGTTGTATCGTTTATTATTATTAACATCATAACAAACATAAAAGAGAACTCAGGATATAAATGGCGTCAAATACACTGACGAACAATATAAAAAAGGATTCTTGCAAAGTGCCTAAAGAAATCTAAATATCTCCTAAACCACACAACTTAAATTCATGAAGTAAAAAAAATCTTGAAAACAGTAATAAATTGCACATTAAATCCCTATTATGTACTAGCCTGTTCGAAATCATGGGTAGAAAAAAGTTTTAAAAAATGTCACCTTTCATAATTTTAGATTACATTTTAATATTTTTATTTTCATGTTGATTTATTTATTGTTTTGACCTTTGCGTATCGATTTTTTTAACTAAAAGTGCTTACGGCAGACGGTGTCTTGTAAATAAAGGTATTATCATCAATTATGATGCCTGTCACACCCGAGGAATGTACCAGGATCATCACTATAGAATTGCAATTGGGGAGACCCCAGAGACAAACGCACAGTATTGTTTTTGCCTCGAAAAACAGACATCCCCTTTTTATTAACTTATCCGATAGAGAAGGTTATTTTAAAAGTAAGAGTAAAATACACGTGTGCCAATTTTACACCAAACACAAGTAAAACATTTTTTAATATGTTTCTTAACTTTTCTAAATTAATTAATTACAAAAACAATACGCATTATTTTACCCTTTTCTTTATTATGTGTAAAAAAACTATATTAAAGATATTTAAAAAAATACAAAAGAGTACTAACTAGTACAGATGTAAAGAAATATGTTATTTTTTGTGTTTTTAGAATTAGATTTTTCATGGAATTGGAACATGGCATTTTTTTATTAGTTGGATTTATTGTACCAATCACTAAAAAAAATACACATCTAAATCTCGCGGTATCTAGGAATAATTCACTTCTAAAGATTTTTCTGATAATTTTGATTTTAGGGTCATCACTTCACAAAAAATTATAATTTTTGTTTGTAGGTTTAAATTTTATGTTAGATTTTATTTAATCATAGAATAATACTTACTTATCTACGAATACATATTAACACCCACTCTCATAAATTCTACAAATAATATTCTTATATCCTTTTGTTATTTTTACATCGAACTAAACATACAACTAAAGGAATTATTTATACTAATGTTTTTTCATGCTTTATTGCGTGTCAAGCCAAGTTCAGAGATGAATAGGATGAAGCACACCTTACACGAACCATTTCGAGCTACTTTCGACCACCTAAATCTATTAGACCTACGAAAATATCTCTAAATTTAATAATAATTATGACGCAACTTAAATTTAATTTGACAATCGCGACTCTACGTGCTACTTGTTTGCCCTATCCTATGAATTTTTTTTAGCTGCCTCAACGTGTTTTATATGGAATTTTTCACTTTTTGTATAGAAAATATGAAAAATTGTTGCCGAGGTACATGAAGAGTTCTAGGGGTTTATGAGTTTCGTAAAGGGGGTCGAAATTTTCATTATTTTTACGATATGACACACTGTTTTCGAGATATAAGCGAAAAAAAAGAAAAAAAAGTTATAGTACTGTTTTTGCACCCGAAGCCGAGTTGTTGTGGTGAATTTTAGTTCATGGCAATTAATTTTGTTTTATCATTTTCCATTTTCACTAAATTACTAACTCAGTGCCATCTTAATGATGTCAAACTAAAATATAGTTAAGTTGTGTGACTTTTTTTTTGTGTTGTGTGTTGTGTAAAATCGTCGTTTGACAGGAATAAACTAAATTTTAGTGATTTTTTGTCTAGTTTAGAGAATTTTGTGACAAGAGAATCGGCACCATTAGTAAACTAACAAATATCCAAATTAATATCAAAACGGCAAAAAAAATGTACATTTATAAAACTAGTAGGATTACTAGCATTGTAATTCCGTTTATTTATTTTAATTTTTTTTTAATTATTTATAAAATAATATGAAAATAGTTAGATTTATCATTAACAATGTGAAAATCAATGATATTGTAACTTCTTTCAGATAACCATGTTATTATGTCCTTTATTTATTTTTACACATATTATTTTACATTTAAATATTTCTTAAAAATAAATATATAAAAATATTTACAAATATAAAAAAATAGTAGCCCACCGGTATCGGGGCCAGGATCCTAATATTATGTTATTTTTTTTCTTTTTTAATACGTCTTATACCAACCCTAGCGCCTAAATTTCAGAATCCTGTAAATTCTAGATACCATAAGATTTGGATATGATATTTTAAATCGGTCTCGATATTGAATCCAAATTCCATGAAATGAGCCCATAAAAAAAGAAAATCGATATTATGTAAAATTCGATGTTACTCACTACCGGTTAACGAGTTTGAGTTTGCTTGATAATTTACTTAATATAAAGCATCAAGTAATTGCAATCAAAGATATAAGAAAAACGAGTCGGATCTAAAGTTATTGCGATTTTTATAGTTTTTATGGAAACCATAGAAAAAGAATGAAAAAAATTATATCTCCAGATTGGGACAAAATTGCCACACGGGTGTTCTAGTCTTGCTTTTAAAATGACCTGTTTAATCGAATAAGCTATGTAATCAAAAGGAAATGTCCGTTTTTTGAGGCAAAAACAATACTGTGAAACGTCCAGAACAATGGGTGTGAGTCATTCTACTGCCCAACAAGTACTTCGTGGCTTAGGATAACTGGACTTAACTTAAGAAGACCAGTCAATGGCAAGCCAAGGTGTACAACGGCCCGAGAAGATCCATTCATTGTGTCAACGACGTTAATAAATCGTATTCAGACGGGATTTGCGATCCAGGAACACCTTTTACAGACCCAAAGAAACCCAATCAGTGAGTGAACAGTCAGGAGACGTCTTTCAGAAGCCAATTTAAAGCCTTACCGGCCAGCAAATGGCCTAAAACTCTAACGGCATCATAAAGTTGCAAGATTAAGATATGCCCGTGAGCACATCGAATGAGGTGAGGACGAATACGGCAGAGTAAAGTTCCCTGATGAATCGACATTCATGTTGTATAATCATGACAGGAGACTTCGAGTGTACAGACGGCCAGTAGAACGTTTCACTCAGGCATGTTTCGAAAAAAAGTCCCATACGGGGGAGGTTCTGCACACGTGTGGGCCGGTATTTCATCAGATGGTCGCCGATAGAAAATGGCAATCTAACCGCTACACGGTGTGAGATACGTTAACGAGATTCTCAATGAACATGCCGTCCGTATTTGGTCAATATGGGCGACAATGCATTGGTGTTGTTGCACAGCTCTTGTGGTAAACAAGTATCTTCAAGACTTCGATCCATCAAATGGAGTGGCCAGCAAGAAGCCCTGGTCTAAACCTGCCAAACATGCCTGGGACGAGTTTGGCAGACGTGTTAGAAGCCGAAATCCGCGAATCTGGTACTCAGCATGCCAAATCGTGTAGTTAGAAGCAGTATTGTGAGCACGCGGAAGCAATACTAAATATTCAATGATGAAAAAACTAAGTTCCATTTCCGTAAACCCACTTTAAGAGTTAATTGTGTTTTGTTCAAATGGCAAAATGTTATTTTAATGCTTTATTAAATACATTTGACTGTTGCTTTTCATTTCAACAAAACTTCACGAAATATTTCATGATAATTTCGTGGCTTTTTTATATTACTCGTCTTTTTTATATTACTTTATTGGTTTAGGAATAATTAATGATTAGATGTTAGGAACCCTTTGAAATTAGAGTCAACTTAGAGGGTTGATAATGATAATGTTGACAATGTTAATTATATAACAGCTAGCGATGATACAGTTACAGACAACCAGTGTACTCCAATAAATAATTTTAACCAGAATTAAGACAGAAAGAGCTATAATTAACAAGAGCCACGTGTTAAATTAACTGAAGTAAAACCAACAGGAACCGAGTACCAACTCATAAGCTGCTATTCGTAATGTTTTTAAAATACCATCTCTCCCTTTTATAATCCAGATGAGATAGTTAACCATTACAACAGACTGCCACTCACCCAGATTATAAAATAAAAAAGCATAACCCTTTTAACTTAACCGCAACCCGGAAAGTTTAGCGCACACGCTGTTGTTGTCACTTAAATTTTATTTCATCGTTATGAAACATTAAAAACTCGCCCCTACAAAATAACTCACCCCTACAAAATAACTCTATTTCTGAGTGTTTGCATCGCCCGACGCGTGACGCTCCGCAGTTTATGTTTTTAATTATACATTGTGGGTTATGGACGCTTACCGTAAATATTTTTGGATGGATTTCTATGGTAACTTCTAATATACTAGTGGCTCCGTGAGCTGTACTGCTGTGCTGCTGTCTTTGCATAACTTAAAATCTAATAAATGTTCACCTTAAAACAAAAAGCGCGCGCAAAGCTCGCGAAATGGCTGAAATATGTTTTTTTTTACGTTTTCAACCCATATCACGGCCTTTTTTTAATAATTTGGGAAAACTAAGCCGACAAAAAAATATGCATATAACTATCAAACCTGTTCACAAAATTTCACGAGAATCGGTTGAGAAATGCGACCTGTAGAGGAGAACAGCCGGCCATACGGACATACGAAAACATTTTTGACCGAACTGAAACGGAGATGCTTCGCTCGCGCTTCCCGCTCGCGCTTGCCGCTCGCTCGGTCAATAATTTACTGCGTTCCGCAGTTTCACTGCATGGAAATTTAAAGGAGAACTGTACACTTAATTGACGAATGCTTTCTTTGAGTAAAATATTTTTTGTAAGAGGATCAGTATTTTCAGAGATTACAGTTATGATCAGATTAGATCCCTTTAAAAACAAACAACTTTAACTCTTGGTATAGATATAGATTGTCAGTAAGCTGTGCGATATTTATAAAAAAATATGAATGTTGTTAGCTGTCCTGACTTTTTCCGAGGACGAAATCTATACAGCCAGTGGGTGTTCTATTTTTAGCAATAGATTTACTTTCGTGTTCCTTCACGGATTTTGTTTTTCTTATTTATCAGTTTCAGTTTCGTGAATATGCCTGTTTTGTTTTTGTAATATGAATACTTAATAGAATAGAATATCATTTATTTCTGAGTACATTAAGATCAATATGATTATTAAAGTTAAGAACTATAGTTGAAAGTAATTTTCTCTATGAGAACAATAATAATTATACCCCACAATTTAATATTTTGAGTTAACCTCAAAATATTCTTAAGGAAATTTATTGCTTAAATTAATCACTGGAAATATTTTATGAAAATTAGAAACTGTCTAAATGTGGAAACCATTACAACAAAATGATTTGTGAAATCGGAAATTAATGTTTACGAGTATCTCTGTTAAAGTCATAAGTTTTGGAAAGAAATTCCGGACGATACAACATTAAATAAATACCGAGCGAGACTAACAAAATGAAATATAAGGAATTCTTATTTACTTATATCTGTGGGCCCTAGTACGAGCACGCGGAGTAAATCTAACGTAAATTCAAACGAAATTAAAATTGATTAGACTTGTGACGCACATAATATTTACTCAGTTTTAAGACTTTGTTCATATTTTTTTGTGCTTGTTGACCTTTTATTTTGACCTAAATACTATTGGATAGCAGTATTTTCTTTTATAGACTCGATCAAATTTACATTACGTTTATGTGACGCGTTCATGTTAGGGCCTCAGAAAACTAAAGTATCTGTGACTGTAACAAAGTATCCGCTGTCCCGGTTTTATCTAGACGACATACTTATACCACCAGCATTTTTAGAATAAAAACCCAATCCATCTATTCCAGAAAATCCAGAGTCTAGGACTCAAAGTCCATTATCGATTACGTGAGTGATGTGCCGGAACAAATCCGTTTCGTTACCGAAACCGATGTTGCCTAAATGAGCTCAATTTTTTACCCGACTCGTTTTCATAGTGGCCAATTTGTTAGTGCACGCTTCGCTGCTAGATACATCATGCGAGCCTCTCAAATTCACCTCACAGCCAATTACAGCGCTTGTTATTGTTGAAAAATGTCCGACAATTCCTCACTGATATTGTTTCGTGTAGTGTTATGGATAGTTGATTGTCCGGAGTATTAAATTGGATAAGAGTTCTCGATGGGAAAGCATTGATTGTGTTTTAAAATTGAAGTTTTTGAAAACGATTTCATTTTGTCTTCATTCTAAAAAGACAGCCATTTTGTTAAACCATCAAGCTTGTAGGGAATGATAATTTATTACAATTAGTTACCGGAATTTGAGTTGAATTTAGGAAGTTACAATTGGCCTTCTATCTACCAATTAACGGTCTCGTTTATAGCATAATTGGTATTAACGTGTTTACTTAAAGGAGCGACGGAGAAAATAAGACGCCCACGCTGATGTTGCTATGGCACTGGGAGTAGCAACCAGTCCCTAATTCTATTGTTCAAAGGAATCATATTTTTTTAGAAAAAAATTAAAAAGTGAAAAGATAATAATGATTAAAAAAGTTAATTAGTACAACCTACAAATCAAACTCAAGGCATTTATTTCAATTAAACTATTTACAGGCACTTTTGAATTGTAAAAGAGTCGGTCAGTTAGTCAGAAAGTTGAAGCTACGAGTAGTTGCCCATTCCAAAACGCAGATCTCTATGGAGAAGAACGGGCAAAAAACTCCAAGGACACTTTTTTAAATCAAGATTTTACAAAATACTGGGTACATTATTCTTGTTGCTTCTGTAATATGTGAGAATAATATAAAAAATAAAATGAAGAAACAATTCAAAATATAAGATTAAAAATAAGCCCTAGCAGACGGCGTCCATTCACGAACATGACGCGTAGATCAGTACCATCTTGCTCAACCATTTTGTAGGGAACCGAATGATCCAACACACGATCAACTCATATCAGTAGATTTATTAGAGTTTTAAGGTTCATTTCATTAATATTAGTAAGAATTTCATATTGTGCTGTTTCTGCAATGTAGGTATGCAAAGATAATGGTAAGTGCACACGTAGAAATATCACATTAACTATCATCTACAATTTACTATTCACGGCGGGGTCTACTCTAATTGATAAGCTCTCACAAAACTCCCAAGTTTAACTCATCTGAGACACAATTTTAATTTTATCACGTCAGCTCCTATTTTCCAATCCCTCGACTTCTGTACAGACTGTGATTTGAATAATAAACATCGCATCAAGGTCGTCTGCCACAGTTTGCCAGTCTGTCCCCAGTTCACTCATTTCCATTCCGTTAGTAACGGAATGGAAATGAGTGAAATAGAAATAGTATTTCTATCGCTAATTCTACCAAATCTAATACTCGTAGTATGTTCAACTCTTTCAATGCATCTCTGGTAGGGTCACATGCTGTTTTGTATTCCTCGCCCTCTCCTAAGCTGTTGTCTTGTGAATTCCAGATGAGTCCCTCATCCCCGCGACCTCGGCCCCGCCCCGCTCCTCAGGTACCGGTTTCGTATCCTTCTCTTCATTTTTAATTACATTTTTCATTTGTTTATTCATTAGTACTTCATTATACTTTCATCTTTTCGTAGCGGCTTAATTTTCGTGTTTTCGTTGACAGCACGAGATGTTTTGTTGGATAATATTAGATGGAGTTTGGTTGGGCGTGCGGCGTAACGCTTTTTAAATTTGCATGAACTCAACGCGAGGTGATCCATGCCGTAGATTACAGTTTGTGTAGTTCATGTTGGTTAACCTCCATAGGATAGACTAAAGTATAAACAGATGCATGGTTGTTACTGAAGATACCAAAGAAAAAGAATCGTAACTTATAATTCAACGAAGAAGAAAAGAAATATTGCCTTAACAAAATTAACTCGAAACTTGGTCGACGAGCTATTACTGTCAAAAACTGTGCCACAGAAAGTAGAATAAAATTTTATTGCCAACATCCAAATCGGTGGGTTGCCATGATAAAAATAAACGTTTTAGTCGTTACGTCAACCAGTGTTTGGAATTGAGTAAGTTAGAGAAAGCCATAATGCTAAGTTAAACACTTTTTAAAGTCAAATTAGGTTTAGTCGAAATGGAATTGGCTCGGCTTGGCTTTTAAAGTTGCATCATCATTATTGTCTTGTTCGAGTAGGCCCTTAAAAGAGTTATAAAGGATTTCAGCTGAGCTTGGGTACCAGTGATTTATTTACATTTAAACTTCAATTTATCTTCTTACGAGTGTAACTGTTTGGAAAATTCCATAAGTAGACAACTAAGAACACTTTACGTCAATGGTCTTATGAGATTAATGTTCAAGTTATTTTGCACGTGACATTAGGCATTAAATTAAAACTCATTGATCGAGGACTTTTGTTGACCATTTACAACTTGGAAACCGTTTGTTGTACCGAGATTTGAAAACCTTACCTATCAGCCCTAAATATCCATTTGCATACGATTTGTAAATATGCAAGCATTTTCTCGTGCTTGTACTGTAACTGTCATTGGATTGTGTACTATAATATTATGTAGTGAAGGTTCTGTTTCATTTGTTGCAGCTGCTGCGGCGACCATATGGGGTTCTCAGGATGTGTACGTGAAGAAAGGCAGCACAATATCGCTGACGTGTTCAGTGAACGTGCACTCGTCGCCGCCTTCCACCGCCTCCATTTTATGGTAAATCTTATTGTTTGTAATATTTACGTGGACGGTGCGAATATCTACCTTTCTATTTGGCTGAATTTTACTATTACCCTTTGACGAGCCTTTTGGGCTTCTTATCTTGGGTTCGTCTTAACAGAAGAGTGTTGACGAAAATTTATGTTAATTTGTTTTGAGAATGAAATATCCTGATTCACCGTACACAGTGAAACAGATTAATTGACTAGTTCTAAATTAGACAAGAAACTGAATAAATAATAGCTCCAATAAAGTACTGCACGAGAGAATGAAAACTTTTAACCCAACAATACAGCCAACACTCTGAACAAAATTAATTCAAGCAAAAACGTATTGAAAGCAGAACGTTCTATTCTAAGAATTTTGTTGTCAGTCTAAAAGGTTTATAAAGAGAAAACTACGTATTTCACAAACTCAATTCTAACCTATTTTCTAACAATCACAGCACTAATAGTTTAACCTGCTCATATTTTGCAAACCTTACTACGTACATTGTCACTAGCTTCTGAAATATTTTACTTAAATAGTGATGTTGAACTTTGCTATTATAAATAACTAGCTGACCCGACCGACGTTGTCCTGTCCAAAATTCAATAGTGCATACAAATAAGGACGAACAGTTTTCCCGAATTTGGAAATACTCGCGGCAACTTTAAAATTTTCCTTTCAGTAAGATTTTGATTCGAAATATTACGAACATTTTAAAACAAAAAATTGCCAAATCGGTCTAGCCGTTCTGTAGTGATGCGCTTACAAACGAACAGAAGTTCATTTTTATTATAACACTACACTAGCAACCCGCCCCGGCTTCGCACGGGTAGTAGGGCATAAATATAATATATATGCCTACTTTTTTCTCAGAGCTAATGTCGTATAGCCTGTTGCGTCGAGCTTGTGGTTTAAATTAAAATGTAACTGAAGTTCATCCTACTTGGAGTATTTTTTATGTATTTTATTTCCAATCATGCAAGATGATGATTAGAAGGTTTTTTATGACATAGCGGCGACATCTGCACTGTCGCGATTTTTTATATTTTTGACCAAATTTACATGCAATGGACAACTTTTGCCAATAACGGCGTTCGCCTAAATGGTAGACATAATATGCTATCGCGGACAGTTTTTTGGACCTATTTATGATTAACAATCCCACCATACATTATTTATGTTTACATCTAACGGTTTCTGCAGCGCATGCCGAGATATCTCTCAAACGGTGGGATTTCTTCCGACTTCTTCAACTTTCATTGTCATATTTCAGCCAATTTACACAAAACTTTAATGAATTATACACTTTAACCTTTGTCATGAATCGCTCCGTCCATTGGTGAAAACCGTATGAAAATCCGTTCGGTAGTTTTTGAGTTTATCGCATATAGACAGAAGGAAGGTTTATGTGTATAATTCATTAAAGTTTTGTATAAATTGGTTAAAATATGACGATGATTGTTGAAATGTCGGAAAAAATGCCGACTGAGAGTTTTACTGGCGTGCACTGCGTAAATCAATGGAGTTATAACTGTATGAAATTTGGCACACTGATAGTTTATAACCTGGATTAATACAAAGAGAATTTTTTACTCTGGTAGTACGTTCCCGTGGGATATTTTCTGACATCCACGCGGGTGAAGCCGCGGGTAAAAGCTAGTAGATAATAAAAAACTATCATTGCAGCCAAGCATACCTATAAGAAACACAAATAACAAAGTACCATTAATTTCCAATTAAAATTTAGAATTTAATAATTGATATTAATTTAATATGTTAGCAGAAAAGTGGAAAGCTATGTGCAAATAATAATAATAATTCCTTTATTGTCCGGGAACTAAGGACTATCGATAAAATACACAAATTATTCTTATAAAATAATGAACACACAACCTATTAAAAACACCGGGCACTAGTAATCTATTAAGTACATAGTAAGTTGGGTCGATGACGTATTGCGCTGAGTCGTGGTGTAGCCTTCCGCGAAAACGCCGATACACGACACCCTTCGGCCAAAATTCTTCCTTCATGAAGGTCTCCAGGTGATAAGTCGGAACGCACACCACAAAAGATTTAAATTTAATTTTGTGGCGCGTCTCCAACTTCTTAACTCTTAAGGTGAACTTGGTCTTTATCATTATGTACTCCACGATCTCCTCTGCCTTCATGGAGTGATGTAAATGGGACACGTACAGCTGCGTTGATAGAATAGCGGGACGCAACAACATGTTCGGACCAGTCAATGCGATACCGCACTATTGCGACAAGCAGGCTTCTTCTTATTCTCCACACGTATGAAGCCTTCTTCATCGACCACCGTTCTTGGCTGGTTACCCTAACTAGCTTCGAACTAGGTCGGAGAGCCCTATGGCAGAGGCACTCCTCGTATGCTTAGGTTGCCGCTGATATTTAGCTGGAGCTGCAATATTGGCAACCGGGTAAGCTCATCGTGGTGTGGACGTTCTAACATTCGTCGGCGTTTCAACGTTGAGGAATGCGGGGAGGACGGGGCGCGGTCGTGCATCGCTCGCAGTGACGGCGGCCGGTGAGTTTTGCTGACTCGAAACTCAGCTGCGATGAATTGAGTACGCCGTGTTGACGCTGTTGGCTGGCTCGTGTGACCTACATTCTGCTTTGCGTAAATCTGCTACCTCGGTAAGTAGATCACTGATGGTGGATTGCGATTCTTCAAACTTCAACTGCATCTTGGCCAGGCTTGTGATGTCCCGTAGCAGCCTGGTGACATAGACGTGGTAGAATGTGAAGGGCTTGCGCAAATTCTTCGCCAAGTATGTCGGGTCAAGATCCGGGTCGGTCTCCTTCAACACTTTAATAATGTCTTGGAGACTCCTCTCTCCCTTTTCATCCCACCTGCGGGACGGCATTTAGTCGGCCATTTCTAGCGACTCTTACAGCAGTGTCTTAGCTCCTCTTCATTGAAGTTTGATGTACAAATCTGGATCACACTGACGTCGTCCATGACATCCAACTGGTACTGCAGGAATGCTAGGACCTCGTTCGTCACAATTTCTTCCGAAAGCATCGTATTAGCGGCATTTGCCGCGCTCAAGACAAAATAATTTCCGTTTACAGTGTAAGCGCTTCCGATTGCAATGGCGTATTGCACTACACTGAAATTAAAAATTTTCGTAGTTGACCCTTGCAACTGCAATATATCATTCGTAAAAATAAATAAATACGTAATACCCCACTTTTCCACCAGGTATCACGGCAACTCAGTAGTAGACTTTGACTCCCCCCGCGGGGGGATCAGTCTGGAGACGGAGAAGACTGAAGGTGGCACCACCAGCAAACTGCTGGTGACCAAGGCTGCCCTCACAGACTCCGGGAACTACACCTGTGTGCCCAACAATGCTCATCCTGCTTCTGTGTCTGTGCATGTGCTTAATGGTAAGTGAGATAATTGTAGTGGAGAATGTAATTTTGCTGATTAAAGTAACCAAGTCGCTGACACAACTAATTTAATTGTCAGGAACGAAAACACAATAGCCATCTCTTTAAAAAAAAGGAAATCCTATAAAAAAGTTCACAACAAAATTAGACATAGAATCATGGGAATTAGTATTAACCCTATTATAGTTATGACCATATCAGCCTGCGTAGTTAAACCTCCTGCACGGTGGACTGATGATCTCGTGAAGGTCGCAGGAATCCGCTGGGTGAGGGAAGCACAAGACCTGTTGTTGTGGCGTTGAAAGTCCACTTTCGATCACCTCATGGATGGCATGGGGTCCTTTTGCAAGATTGAATCTGCTTATCTTCAACAACTGTGTTTTCCTTCCGTCCAGGTGAGCACCCAGCCGCGATGCAGACGAGCAACCGAGCGTCGTCCTACCTCACGTCACAGCTGAGCTGTGCCATCGTCACCTACCTGCTGTCGTCAGCCGTCTGCAGATGATCGGCTTAACCGCCATCCGGTCACGGGGGAATGGAGCGTTCTTTATTTAAATATGCAAGCACACGGGCAACTGAAATTGCGCAAGTCCTGGCAACTGCTATAGAATCTTGGCAGTTCTATATATTGATCGGTGTTGCTGAGACGTTGTAATTGCCAAGAATTGCGCCATAAAATTGCCCGTAGGTATAAGCGCACATAGATACCGTACTTATCCATTCCGTTTTATTGAAACTCGACATTCCATTCACGAAAATGGAATAATTTATTCTTTCTTCGTTTTTTTCGCAACGTTTGCTTTATAAAACGGAAAATCTAATTTTTTAACAGAAGTTATTTGATTATTATAATTAAATGTACAAATCCTTTTGGCATGTAATACATTTTCAATATTGAAACAGGACTCGGATGTTACTCTCACTTCTCTTTTACTGTTAGCACAAATATCAGTTAGTGTAAACGGACCAATTGAGTTACTTCATTTAGTTATTAGCCAAAATACTCTTTTGAACGTTAATACAGTAGAATAAATTGTGATATATGTTGTTTTAATATTTACATTTATATTAGAAATAATAACAAAAGCTCCACCCCCTCTAACGTTGTAGAGTTAATATTAAATTAAATAATAGTCTTAATTTAAGAATTGTTATAAAAATAATTGTCATTTTCGCAAAATTTCAATTCGTGATTGTGATGTTACTCGGCAGTATTATTGTATAATTAATTTTAAATAAATGAAATATAATTTCGTTAAACTCGTTTAATAATGGTCATATTTTAAATGAAAACGATATTAGTATTTTCCAAAAAAATAGGTAATTTTGTTGACGAATTATTATTTAAGAAACAAGTGAATGTAAAACATTTTTTGTAAATAAAGTAAACTATACGTAATAATGTAGAATAAATAAAGTTTATATCAGATTGCATTGTAAATATTTCGTATTGTTGTAAATACAAAATAAACGAGTTTAATACATAAGATTGGATACTATAGTACCTAGTGGTTCTACCATTCGAGTGGTGAAAAACAATTTTCCTTATTTTGTTCTTAGAACAACCTATTTAAAATTAACTTAAGCCTCTTTTCGTCGGAAATGGGAACTTTACCTAATGATAGATTTATTAATGTAAGTAGGTACAGTAACGTTTTTGCTTTATTCTTTTATTTGAAAGATTTCTAAAGAATAATTATGTTATATCTTGAAGCTTGTGTTCTGAAAATAATATAAGAGTCATGGAAATTATTTCCTACCTTCATATTTTGTGCTGACATGATTCATCAATTTTAAAGCATGGCTAACAAGAACTGATTACCGATTTGGTGAATACTTAATATATAATAATAAGAGAAAGATAAAGAATATATAATAATATTATTATGCACATTCACAACAACGTTTCTTGTTTTCAACCACAACATACCAACATATCCAAATTAAATTGAAAATACTTTTATATTCCAACTTTTAACATCAGAATATTACTTTCCATAAAATTTGTTCAAATAACACTTTTAACTCTACACGACCTAAATCATTGGAGCGCTTATCCTTACGTTGAGTGCACATTGATTGTTTTTATGACGCAGCATGTTCCGTAAAGTAAAGACCGTATTGCGTCAAGCAAACAAAACCGCGCAAACTTGGTCCTTCCTCCCTCCCTCGACTAACACGTGATTCACCTGTGGGTGTTGCAGTGTCAAATAAGTTTGTGTTGAGAATTCCAAACAGGCAACTTGGGCAACAAGCCTACGGTGAAACTTCGCCTTTACACGCTTACGCTAGCTACAGACTCACCTTTGTATCAAACTTTTGCTTTTTATCTATATAATGAAACATTCTAAGAATCCATATTTCTGATGACAAGAGGCTTCAAACTGTAATTACTAGGGAATAAACGACAAATAATTATTAAGAATCTATTGACTGTTTTCCACTAAAACATTTACGTATAAACTGAATTTCATCGCAGGTACTAGAATTTAATTTCCATGTTAATCTAGATCCGTACAGAGTCAATTTACGTTGCGTAACACGAGACTTATTAGGTTTACGGCGTGGAGTAAATTTGGGGTTATTTAAGGCGGAGTGTCTAATTGATTCCCCCGCGCAGCTCGTTACTCGCGCGTACATTGAGCTCTCGTACCACTAGAGTGCTGCGGACTGTTCACTTTTTTCCATCTTCTTGTATACTTGTAAAGTAGTTAATACTGAAATATTGCGATAGTACGGTAGCTGAAATATACCTAGCTATGTTCCTTTAAATAAAGCGTAGTATGATGTTATTAAATGTAATTCGACGACTTATTTGTACGGTTGAAACGGAATGACGTTATTAATAGTGGGTATTCGTGTGAATATCCGACAACTGATTATTGAAGGGCTTGATTTTGTTTCTTTTGTATCTTGTACATAAATTGTAATAAGAAAAAAGGGAGTATTAATAAATATTATTAAAAATTCCGTATTTTATTTCATCACTATCTTCCGACCGCGACTTCGTCCGCGTGGTATGTCGATAAAAAGTAGCTTATGTCCCCAGGGTTCAAAGTATCTCCATACGAAATTTAATCAAAATCGGTTCAGCCGTTTCGGAGATTAGCCGGAACAAACAGGCAGACAAACAAAATGTTTATTTTTTTGTTATAAGTACCATAAATACGCATTTATATATGCATTTAGGAAAAAGCTGTTATTTTGACATTACAAACAGACACTTCAATTTAAGATGTATAGATAATAATAATCACGATACCATTAGTAACGGGATACCAATCCGATTAAAATATATAATATATATCTGTAAACAAAATTGTGGACGATACAAATTGATGTGTCGAAATGCAAAATAATGAAATGTGCTGTAATGCCATATCGGTTACATTTTATCAGGTGGAAACAAATTTGATATTATTATTTTTGCATTCAAATGAAAATGCCTAAACATGTAAACGCAAAATGAAATCAAATCCGCCTCGTATGTGAAGCTCACGTGAACATCTTATTTGCCTTCTCATAATAAAATCGCATTAAAACCAACTCAGGAAAACCGATTTAGTACGAGAATAAGCAAAAAGATATCTTTACTCTTTTGAAGTAGAGTGCCAATCTCGGAAATTATATTTTTTCTTTCCATAATCTTGCTAAGTACAATATTTTCTTTAGGAGGAATAAAATCGTCGGGTGTATCAACTGGGTGGTACCTTTTTAAGCCGTCGTCTCGATGTGATGACACACGCACGCGTATATTTAGGTCGGCGGATTACCGGCGAGTCCGCACCATGCTTTATTTTACTTTGTTGAAATTTATATAGGAGTCTCGTAATCTCGGTTACGGGGATTTTTGTATGGGGATTTAGATTGGCGATTTATGCCGTTTTTTTTTTTGGTGGCTGTTATTTAGCGCCTTATATGGTGATTCCTATAATATGGCGGTAAATGATTTTTAATCAAATTGATCTTTCTTCTTTTTTTCAACCCATTTCAACCTTGTCCTAAAATCCTTTAACACGTTACTATTTCTTCCATGTTAAGCTGCTCATGCCCAACAAAATCCGTTTTTAAAAGAGAATTCTTACTTTGTTCATCCCTAATAAATCACTAAAGACTGTACCTATCCATATTTGCAAGAACTAAACATTTACCTAACTAACTCCAATTGAAAATCTAACCCAAAGCCAGTATCCTGAGCATCGCTCCACATTGATTTATCCCCACGAGCGGACAGCAATAGACAAACGTACAAATAATTCCGGCTCGACCCGCTATCGGGAATGTTCGACCGAATAAACATGGCTTGTTCGCACAAGATTGCACAAGACTCCGACCAGCGCACAAAGACTACACACCTATAGTATGAATGAGACAAACTGTAGAACACGTTTTCGGAACTAGGTACTGTAGAGATTTTAACCTTGGCTTTTTCATCCAACCTCCACAAATGGAACGTTTGATAAGTAAATGACATACATGAGGAAATAGAGATTAAAAAAAAATTGAGTCTGCCCCGTTGGCTGACAGACGGTGCGGTGCATTGTAATATAAAAGTCATTTATCCAATCCAAATGATCAATTTGCTGGTATATAAGCGTTTCCTTTTATTTAGCTAAAACCCTGGCCCTAACAGTCCTATATACTACAAATCTCGTATGCATAGCCTGCACCCGTATTTCATAACGCATTCTGAATAGCAATCCTAACAATACAGCATTTTTTTGAATTGTCAGTATGAAGAGGGATTGTAATTTCGAGTTTGTTACGCAATGATGATCAATCAATCAATAAAAATATTTTATTTCACATAAACCTACTTACGAAATGGGCAATTACGAAACGTCAGAAGCTAGGTGCACGGTTCCAATTGGTCGTTTACTATGAAGAAGAAAGAAAAAAAAAAAATTTGACCCAGGTTAAGGCACACAACATTCACACAAAACAAAAACAAAAAAATGATGATGAATGATGATGAGAAGAGCCGGCAAGAAACTCCACGGTTACTCTTTTAAAAATATTTGGCTTTTACAATGTTTTCAAATTACAGTGTTAATAGGTATGGGAGGACAGTGTAGGCCTCTCAACAAGTAGGTAACGGGAAACAAAATAAAAATGGTCTAGAAATCTACAGTCTACAAGTTAGACCTACAACGTTCTCACATTCACAAAATATCGAATAATATACATATAAAAGATAAATACAATAATTAAAATATAAGCCTATTGAAACCAAATGACATGATTGCCATTACAACTGTAACAAATCTGAATTAAAATTCTGTCTACCAAAGCCAGCCTGCCTACAAAGATGCTAAAGTAACTATTTATGCGCTTCTTGTGAGTTACAAGCTGCGCCTTAAATCAGGTTTGAAGAACGGGATAATGACGAATCTTAATGAGCATAACCATTTGGACGCTAATACAAATGCTATATTATGCTTAACTAAGTTCTGGGCTGGCCCAATCTAGATTGCCATTGAGGAAGAACAATATAAGGTGACAGATAAATAGCGCTCTACTAGTCTTCATACTCTCAGTCCCCTACCGTGAAACTGCAGAGAAGTGCGGCCGCTTCAATTGATGAAACGTTTGGCTATTGTGCTTAGCAGGTTGACGGTCGGTCGGTTGTTGTTGTTGGTTGGTGGTTGGTTGGTTGGTTTGTTGGTTGTTCGATACTTTGTAGAACAAAGTCTACAATAGATAGGTACTCGCAACTATATTCCTCTCAAAGTAGGTAGGTACATTGTGGTTTCATAAAATGATAGCTGCTGATTTTTGAAAGGGCAGTATGTAACGATGAAGTTTCTTAGAACTTACAACAAAATTATACTTACCAGTCTTCAAGCATAGATCCTGAAATGACTGCTAAGTATTTAGTACATCTTTTTCTTATTCACACCACGTTCCATGTACGCACGCATGCATGTATATATGTAGTAAACATTATCGTACCTATAAAAGCTAAAGGTAAGAAAATAAACTCTAATACTACTGCGCCAAGTTGTCAGTACCACTGCTCTACCTACTAAATAATACTGGCCTATTACTGCACGGTAAACGCTCTTCTCGTAAAGAGAAGACATTGATCATCACCCTTGTTCAAGACGGGTTGGCGATTTCAGACTTATATTAAATATAGGTCCAGGTTGCCTGACGATTTTTTCCTTCACCAATGTCGGTAATATCCAAGATTAACTCGGAGAGTACATATACCTACTAATTTATATTTTTTTATCCTTTATTTAAAAGAACCAGGTTCTTAATAATGAATTACAATCTAGCCTATGAGACTAATAAGAAATTTTAATGTACCTTAATTTTTTACTTGATACTTATTTTAAAACTTAGAATAGTGTTGATTGTACTTTGCAAGTCCGTTCCACTTTCTTAGAGTCTGATATAATGATATAAACACTTTGTTCATATGTGTGTCATTATCACTATTATTTCTTAGCCTTGTGTAAACCTTTTGAGTTACCAAAAGGTTTTTTAAAAATTAATTATATTAACTGACTCTCTGTATTATCTTTGTCTTCTACGACTAAATCAACGCTATCACAATATCATATTTTGGCGTTGCTAAATCGCTGAAGTTGATTTATTTCAGCAGATATTTCACAGTGAAAAATATCGTCGTAACATGATCCTAACTTTAGTTGCAAACTGCGCGGTTTAGTGCAGCGCCTGCTAAACTCACCGTTACAATATCATAACTTTAGCTCCTAGCTCCTACGGCTATGGTATCCATTCACCATTTATACGTAAATCGTGGCTTATTTTACTTTTATCTTTTTTCTTAACTACAATGTAGCTATGTAGCTGCTTGTATAAAATTGTATACGTTTAGGAGGACTGAAACGACACGAGGACTTTTCTGTCCTTATGGAATGACAGAAAGTCCTGAATTCAAGTTTCTTTAACTGGTATCAAAGCACCTTAGTTGTGCTTACAATAATATGCAACAAATATGCTAATAAGGAGAAGCACTCATCGTAGCGTTTTTTTTTTTTTAGATTGTAACAACACGACGATAAAAAAGTATCGGCTACTTATAGATACACATCATGGAATGTTTTGGTTTCGTCTACAGCTAGAAATAAACAATTTCTAGACTGAATAGTCGAGTAAATGCCTGTCTAGACAAGAAAATACCTACCGAGTGATTTTTCATTCGCAAAAATCTCCTGAGAGACTTAACTAAAAAAAAATAATCTTCGGTAACATGCTTAGTCATTTCAAAGTAATAAAACTACGTCAGAATCTCTGATTGTTTACAGCCGTCAAATATGATCGCAGAACAAACAGTCTAACCCGAAATAAAACCGCGTTTCATAACAATCTCTAAAGCGATTCGTGAAGTTTTTGCCTGTCGCGGGATAATAAGCCGAGGGATACGCCCCGAGGAGGTCTTAGCTGGATGACGTAGCAACGATGTGGCTAAATATCGGGATGATACGATGTGTGACGTCGCTACTGACGGGGATCGTGTTTGGATGGTTGGATAGTTGTTTGACTGATTACGCTAGATGAATGTGACGTTAGTACAGACGGGTGTAATGTTTGGATCATTGATATATATGTTACACTAGATTAGTAATAACCACGCAAGGCGTTGCCACTGGACATATGGCCACATCCGTATGCGTAGCTAACGTCAGTTCAGTGTATAAGTAACTTATACTTACTTATACACACTTTATATGTGTAACTGAGACAGATATATGTTTACTTTGGCTGCATTCCGAATTACACCATAATCGCTCACAGCGCTTACATCAATTCTATTCTATTTTTTATTATGGCAAGCAGAGCCGATGTCGACTATTCTGCCAATGTCTAAACTGAATTGGAAAGCAAATGTGTATTATTATAAATGGAAAATAAAAAAACCATAAAAATCTACGATGATACAGTTGAACTTAATGTAGATCTTGTGGGGTTAGTACTGGACTGAAACAAACAAAAAGATAAAATTACATAATATAGTATATATATATTATTGTTAGAACATAAAATATACATATACCACATCCACAATGACAGAATATTTGGGGAAACAAATCATAACTTTATATTATTGTGGCGAATGAAAATCATCAGCGCAACAAGCAGTTCTGGAGAGGGATATCGCTCACATCAATATTTTGCGTTCCGATTTAGATATCACGATTATGACAGCAACAATTCGAAACGCTCGTGAATGCGCTCACAGTGTTCGCATACGGTTTTAACGTCAACCCCAAACCGGAGAAGAAAGAAAGACAGACAGGGTATTTTTTTTGAAAATAGAAGTTCATCGCATTGGAACTTCTGTTTTGTTGGTTGAGTCCACCGACTCTGATAACTCAGATTTTGAGTTTCAGCACGAAGGTTCGTCTAGTGATGAAGAGGATGACGAAGTGATTGTATTAGCGTATTTATATGCTCCTGGCAAAGATTTACCCCGTAGAAAAAGACCAAGAATTACGTATAATAATAATAATAATAAATAAATATGGCAACACCGCCGTGTCAACAAAACGTCTCGTTTTCAATTTTATTTCATAATATCAACAAAAAAAGTAATTTTAACTCATATTTGCAATAGTTTACCATTAACCAAATCTAAAACCAGTAAATCACTTTTAAACCTTTTGATTACATACATAATACGAGTACCAGAATGTAAATAAATTTTAACAAAAACTGCCGAATCGGAGGTGACATGACAGATGTCACCTCCGATAAAACAAACAAAATAAGAAAATGAAGACAATATGTTGACAAGATCAGCCGCACGTCGAGCACGCCCACCACCTCCGGACTCGTCGCTCAGCTCCGCCTCGCTGCCGCCGGTATCCAGCCCCACTGTGAGCGCTGTGACGACACCGGCCGCGGTAGTTGCGTCGAGCTCGAGCGACGAGTATTTCTCCCCGCCCACGACGCCACCACCTGTTCGTCGACGTGGAGGACACCGGCCGCCGGACGGTTTAGGACCTCGAGGCCCACCGGCCTCTGATAGGGTCCCAGCTCCCGGCGGAAGTGTGCAGCGCATGAGATGGACGCGATCCATCAACGAAAACGTCATGCGCTCATACTATGGGGCTACAGAGGGGGGAAACAATCTGACCGCGTACCGTGTTCGGATGCTCTCTCTTTTTCAGGTGCTTGAGCCAGCTGTCAACGTGTCGGCACAACGACTGTCGGATCAGGTGCGGGTCATCCAACGTAATCATATGTTGGATGACACTGTACTTGATCGCCTGCGAAATGAAATGCAGAGTAGTCATGTCATCGCCCCCCCGTCGCAGACTGTGGTAGTACTACCACAGTCTAACACAAGTCAAGCAGACGAGGAGAGTGATGATAGGGCTACAAACGTAAGTACCCAGTGCAATGATGAATTGAGGAGTGCTTTGGAGGATGCGATTCGAGAATATAGGTTCATATCGCCCGAACTTAGACCACGGTTACCTCGTTTACCCATGCATAACAAAAATAGGGTGCTGGTGGCGGCACTGGATGCGCAGTTGTCAAATTATTTTGATGACTGCGTAGACCTCACCGATACACATTCGATTCTGTACTGCGCGGCTGTAGCGGCATGTCGTGTAGCTCACGTCAAATTTGCTAATGATTCTAGAGCTACACGACCGAAACCAGCCGTACCAGCTTGGCAGTGCAGAATTGAGCGCCGTATTGGTGAGGCCAGAGCACTCATCGGCAAACTAATCTGCTTCAGGGAGGGCAATACTCGCCCTAGAGTGATGCGCTTTGTGAGACGCGCGTTCGCAGGGACTAATATCAGCCCTCAGGACTACATGTCCTGTGTCACAGAGCGCATCGACTTCCTGAAGCAGAAAGTGTATGCATGGGCGAACCGTATTCGTAGGTATAAGCGGCGAGTGGAGCGGTACACTCAGAATCGCACCTTCCAGCGCGATGAAAGGTGGGTTTATAGGGGTTGGGAGCGACCGGATCAAGGTGTGGCTGACACGTGCCTACCAGATGATGATGCCATGTGTTCTTTCTGGCGCAATATCTGGTCGGTGCCTGTCAGTCACACCGAAGGTGATTGGACTCGGGAAGTCGAGCGAGCCTGTGATCCAATACCAGAAATGGGGGCTATTACCATCTGCCCCCAAGATGTAACTCGTGCAGTCCGCCCGCTGCCTAACTGGAAGTCTCCAGGGCCGGACGGACTGCACAACTTCTGGATCAAATGGTTTGGTAGATCGCACGCTCGCTTGGCTGCTCAGTACCAGGTTGCTTTAGAATCTGGTTCGCTACCCCAATTCCTAACAACAGGAGTTACCCACCTGCTCCATAAATCAGGTAGCACTGCGGAACCCAAAAATTATAGGCCGATCGCGTGTTTACCGACGGTCTATAAAGTTCTTACATCCATTTTGAGAGATAAAATTAACAAACATATAGACACCAACTACATCATGTCTCCTTCTCAAAATGGATGCAGGAACGGGTCCCGTGGTACTAAGGAGCTACTCCTCATTGATATGGCCATTAGCCAACAGGTTCGTCGTTCCCGAAAGGATCTGTCGACATGTTGGATAGATTACAAGAAAGCCTATGACTCGGTGCCACATACATGGCTCATGAGGGTGCTGGAGTTGTATAAAGTAGAGGCAACTCTGCGCACCTTCCTGATGTCGTGTATGGGGCAATGGAGGACGGTCCTTCACTATCCAGCATGTCGAAATACCCAAAGGAATAGCGAGCCGATAAGGATCGAGCGAGGCATATTTCAGGGTGATAGTTTGAGTCCGCTTTGGTTCTGCTTAGCCTTGAATCCTCTAAGCACACTCTTGGAGGATTCAGGTCTAGGCTATCGGCTGAGGAGAGGTGGTCAGGTTATATCTCACCTCCTCTACATGGATGACCTAAAACTTTTTGCACCCAACAATTCGCAACTGATGGATCTACTGAAAGTAACTGAAACTTTCAGTAGCGCCATCAGGATGGAATTTGGTGTGGACAAATGTGCGGTCATGCATGTAAAGCGAGGGGAGATTGTGGAATCCGTCGGAACCCAACTCTCGGATTCCATAAACCTTAGAGCCCTCTCCGCATCCGAAACCTATAAGTATTTGGGTATGTCGGAAGCGTTGGGCATCAATGGTACTGACATGAAGCAGTCGTTAAAGGATCGCTTCTTTGGCCGCCTGAAAAAAGTATTTAATAGTCTTTTATCAGGTGGAAACAAGGTGCGCGCCTTTAACGGTTGGGTCATGCCGGTTTTGATGTACTCTTTCGGCATACTCAAATGGACTCAGACCGAACTCGACGCCCTGGATAGGAAGGTCCGTACACTGCTGACTGCAAATCGAATGCATCACCCACGATCATCGGTAATGAGGCTGTATATCCCGCGAAAGTGTGGAGGTCGAGGCTTTTTAAATGCTAAGACCCTCCACAATCGCGAGATATGCAGTCTCAGGGAATATTTCTTAGAAGCCGACGTGGGGATGCATCGAGATGTGGTCACAGTGGACAAGGGCCTCACCCCGCTCTCCTTAGCTAAAGAGAACTGGCGCAAGCCAGTAGTGCTTGACACTAATGATCGCATGGAAGTATGGCAGAGTAAGGAGCTTCACGGACGCTTTTTCCGGGCCCTACATGGGCCCGATGTAGACCAACTAGCGTCCGTAGCCTGGCTGCGTTTCGGTGACCTCTTTGGAGAAACCGAAGGTTTTGTCTGTGCAATTATGGACGAAGTTATGATGACAAACAATTACCGGAGATTTATTGTGAAAGACGGCACGGTTGACATCTGTCGGGCATGCCACCGTCCGGGTGAATCAATCAGACATATTATCTCCGGTTGTTCTCGTCTAGCTAACGAAGAGTACTTGCATAGACACAACCTTGTAGCCAGGATTATCCATCAGCAACTTGCTCTGAAATACAGCCTTGTAGAATCGGAAGTGCCGTACTACAGGTATGTGCCCGACCCAGTTCTCGAAAATGGACATATCACATTGTACTGGGATCGATCCATCATCACTGACAGGACTATTGTTGCCAATAAGCCTGATATAGTGATGGTGGATCGATTAGAGCGGCGCGCAATGATTGTTGACATAACGGTCCCGCATGACGGGAACCTCGTGAAAGCCGAGAAAGATAAACAAATCAAGTATCTAGACTTGGCTCGCGAGGTTGTCGACATGTGGGATGTGGACTCAGCGATCATTGTGCCGATAGTCGTGACAGCCAATGGCTTAATAGCCAAGAGCCTCGACCAACACCTGAGGAGGCTCTCGTTGGGCAGTTGGATCAAGGGCTTGATTCAGAAAGCGGTACTTCTGGACACGGCTCGCATTGTTAGGAGGTTCCTCTCTCTGGAGCCCTGACCGCCGGTAGCTTGGACCCTGTTCCCGATACCGGTGGGCTACTATTTTTTATATTTTTAAATGTTTTTATATTTTTTATATTCTAATATTTAAAAATGTAATTTATATGTAAATAATGAAATAAAGGAGATAATAATAATATATATAACTGGCAACACCGCTGTGTCAACAAACCGTCTAATTTTCCAATTTTTTATATTTTCAACAGTAATAATAAATTTGACTCATTCTTACAATAGTTCATCATTTTAAAGCAAACCTAAAACCTGCAAACCATTTTTAATCGAAAAGAGAGCCATAATACCAGAATGCAATAAATTTGAACAAAAACTGCCGAATCTCCGATAAAAGAAGCTATAAATAGGAAAACGAAGATATGTTGACCAGATCAGCCGCACTACGAGCACGCCGACCAACTTCGGATTCCTCGCTCAGCTCCGCCTCGCCGCCGCCGGTATCCAGCCCCATTGTGAGCGCTGTGACGACACCGGCCGCGGTAGTTGCGTCGAGCTCGAGTGATGAATATTTTTCCCCGCCCACGACGCCACCACCTGCTCGTTGACGGGGAGGACACCGGCCGCTGGACGGCTTAGGACCTCGAGGAACACCGGCCTCTGATAGGGTCCCAGATCCCGGCGGAAGTGTGCAGCGCATGAGATGGACACGGTCCATTAACGAAAACGTCATGCGCTCATACTATGGGGCTACAGAGGGGGGAAACAATCTGACCGCGTACCGTGTTCGGATGCTCTCTCTTTTTCAGGTGCTTGAGCCAGCTGTCAACGTTTCGGCACAACGACTGTCGGATCAGGTGCGGGTCATCCAACGTAATCATATGTTGGATGACACTGTACTTGATCGCCTGCGGAGTGAAATGCAGAGTAGTCATGTCATCGCCCCCCCCCCCTCGCAAACTGTTGTAGTACTACCACAGCCTATCACAAGTCACGACGAGGGCAGTGATGACAGGGCTACAAACGTAAGTACCAAGTGCAATGAGGAATTAAGGAGTGCTTTGGAGGGTGCGATTCGGGAATATCGGTTCATGTCGCCCGAACTTAGACCACGCATACCTCGTTTGCCCATGCATAACAAAAATAGGGCGTTGGTGGCCGCTCTGGATTCGCAGTTGTCAAACTATTTTGATGATTGCGTAGACCTCACCGATACTCATTCGATTCTGTACTGCGTGGCTGTAGCGGCATGTCGTGTAGCTCACGTCAAATTTGCTAATGATTCTAGAGTTACACGACCGAAACCAGCCGTACCAGCTTGGCAGTGCAGAATTGAGCGTCGTATTGGTGGGGCCAGAGCGCTCATCGGCAAACTAATCTGCTTCAGGGAGGGCAATACTCGCCCTAGAGTGATGCGCTTTGTGAGACGCGCATTCGCAGGGATTGATATCAGTCCTCAGGACTATATGTCCTGTGTCACAGAGCGCATCGACTTCCTGAAGCAGAAAGTGTATGGATGGGCAAGCCGTATCCGTAGGTATAAGCGGCGAGTGGAACGATACACTCAGAATCGCACCTTCCAGCGCGATGAAAGGTGGGTTTATAGGGATTGGGAGCGACCGGATCAAGGTGTGGCTGACACGTACCTGCCAGATAATGATGCCATGTGTTCTTTCTGGCACAATATCTGGTCGGTGCCTGTCAGTCACACCGAAGGTGATTGGACTCGGGAAGTCAAGCGAGCCTGCAAACCAATACCAGAAATGGGGGCTATTACCATCTGCCCCCAAGACGAGGCTCGTACAGTCCGTCCATTGCCTAACTGGAAGTCTCCAAGGCCGGACGGGCTGCACAACTTTTGGATAAAATGGTTTTTAAGATCGCACGCTCGCTGGGCGGCTCAGTTCCAGGCTGCTTTAGAGTCTGGATCGCTACCCCAGTTCCTAACGACAGGAGTTACCCACCTGCTCCATAAATCAGGTAGCATCGCGGAACCCAAAAACTATAGACCGATCACGTGTTTACCGACGGTCTATAAAGTTCTTACATCCATTTTGAGAGCTTAAATTAACAAACATATAGACACCAACTCCATCATGTCTGCCTTTCAAAATGGATGTAGGAACGGATCCCGCGGTACTAAGGAGCTACTCCTCATTGATATGGCCATTAGCCAACAGGTTCGTCGTTCCCAAAAGGATCTGTCGAGATGTTGGATAGATTACAAGAAGGCCTATGATTCGGTACCACATACATGGCTCATGAGGGTGCTGGAGTTGTATAAAGTAGATACAACTCTGCGCACCTTCCTGAAGTCGTGTATGGGGCAATGGAGGACGGTCCTTCGCTATCCAGCATGTCAAAATACCCAGAAGAATAGCGAGCCGATAAGGATCGAGCGAGGAATATTTCAGGGTGATAGTTTGAGTCCACTTTGGTTTTGCTTAGCCTTGAATCCTCTAAGCACACTGGTGGAGGATTCAGGTCTAGGCTATCGGTTGAGGAGAGGTGGTCGGGTTATATCTCACCTCCTCTACATGGATGACCTCAAACTCTTTGTCCCAAACAATTTGCAACTGATGGAGCTACTGAAAGTAACTGAAACTTTCAGTAGTGCCATCAGGATGGAATTTGGTTTGGGCAAATGTGCGGTCATGCATGTAAAGCAAGGGGAGATTGTGGAATCCGTGGGAACCCAACTCTCGGATTCCATGAACATTCCATGTAGAAACCTATAAGTATTTGGGTATGTCGGAAGCGCTGGGCGTCAATAATACTGCATGAAGCAAGCGTTGAAGGAGCGCTTCCTTGGCCGCCTGAAGAAAGTATTTAATAGTCTTCTATCAGGCGGAAACAAGGTGCGCGCCTTCAACGGTTGGGTCATGCCGGTTCTGATGTACTCTTTTGGCATACTCAAATGGACTCAGACCGAACTCGATACCCTGGATAGGAGGGTCCGGACGCTGTTGACTGCAAATCGAATGCATCACCCACGGTCATCGGTAATGAGGCTGTATATCCCGCGAAAGTGTGGAGGTCGAGGTTTTTTAAATGCTAAGACCCTCCACAATCGCGAGATATGCAGTCTCAGGGAATATTTCCTAGAAGCCGACATGGGGATGCATCGAGATGTGGTCGCGGTGGACAAGGGCCTCACCCCGCTCTCCTTGGCTAAAGAGAACTAGCGCAAACCAGTAGTGCTTGACACTAACGATCGCATGGAGGTATGGCAGAGTAAGGAACTTCACGGACCCTTTTTCGGGCCCTACATGGACCCGATGTAGATGTACAAGCGTCCGTAGCCTGGCTACGTTTCGGTGACCTCTTTGGGGAAACCGAAGGTTTTGTCTGTGCAATTATGGACGAAGGTATGATGACGAACAATTACCGGAGATTTATTGTGAAAGACGATACGGTTGACATCTGTCGGGCATGCCACCGTCCGGGAGAATCAATCAGACATATTATCTATGGGTGTTCTCGTCTAGCTAACGAAGAGTACTTGCATAGACATAACCTTGTAGCCAGGATTATCCCTCAGCAACTTGCTTTGAAATACAGCTTTGTGAAATCGGAAGTGCCGTACTACAGGTATGTGCCCGACCCAGTTCTCGAAAATGGAACTATCACACTGTACTGGGATCGATCCATCATCACTGACAGGACTATTATTGCCAATAAGCCTGATATAGTGCTAGTTGATCGAAGAGAGCGACGCACAATGATCGTTGACATAACGATCCCGCATGACAGGAACCTCTTGAAAGCCGAGAAAGATAAACAAATCAAGTATCTTGACTTGGCTCGCGAGGTTGTCGATATGTGGGACGTGGACTCAGCGATCATTGTGCCGATAGTCGTGACAGCCAATGGTTTAATAGCGAAGAGCCTCGACCAACACCTGAGGAGGCTCTCGTTGAGCAGTTGGATCAAGGGCTTGATTCAGAAGGCGGTACTTCTGGACACGGCTCGCATTGTTAGGAGGTTCCTCTCTCTGGAGCCCTGACCGCCGGTAGCTTGGACCCTGTTCCCGATACCGGTGGGCTACTATTTTTTGTATTTTTAAATGTTTTTATATTTTTTTATATTCTAATATTTAAAAATATAATTTATATGTATATAGTGAAATAAAGGAAATAATAATATAATTTATTCAGACAAACAATGATCCATTAAAATTTGAATTTACATTTATAATGTTAGTATGAACTTAAAAACTATGTTAGTACCTAATAACTAAGAGAGACTTGATCCTCTGGGTGAGGCTCCACACCAGTGGGCTGTCTAACTTATTGCTTACATTCAGGATGCCGTTACTGCTCCCACGCAATCTGCTTAGCAGTGAGGCTGTCTTTTTGCGCCAGGTGGCATCAAAGCCGTCCGTGTGCGACTCAGCGAACATTGTTGACGCACTGCAGAAACGCGGCAGACGTAATAGCGCCCTGTAGGTATTGTTAACCTGGATGCGCAGAGAATTGTAAGCCCTTTGGGTATATCTGAACCACAGGTTTGCAGTTTACAGAGATGTGCAATACGCTTTGAATAAATTTACTTTCACCGCGTCTGTACATCGAGCGAACCTGCGGGCCAGCATGTTCGCCCGGACTGACAATGCTCTGCGCTCCCTCTCCATGTCTATATCATCTCCAAGACTTTCGGGAACCACATGCCCAAGATACGTGAATTTGTATACTCGATTAAGAGGAATACCATTGAGTAACACTGGTGGAAAAACAGTTGGGCACTTTGTACCCGCCTTGAAGATCATGCACTCTGACTTCTTAACATTATAACTCAGACCGTGTGTGGCCACATACTTTTCACATACGGCAAGCAACTTCCGCAATGCACAAACCGAGGGTGTCAGCAGCACCATATCATCGGCATAGCTAAGGTTGTTCACACTGACACCATCTACGTAGCACCCTACTGGCATTTGACTGAGTTCCTCGATCAGCGCATTCACGTATAGGTTAAAAAGCAAGGGCGAGCTTAACCCCCGCTGCCTCACTCCGCATTCCAGTCTGTATTCACTGGACAATTCACTTGCTCACTTTACATTATTCTTCTGATTAAGGTACCAATACCTAAAAAGTGATGTCAACTCTGGCGGTAGGCCCGTTTCTTTTAGCTTCTACCATAACATATCATAAGACACTAGGTCAAATGCTTTCGAGAGGACTAGAAAGCAAGCATAAACCGGGGTCTGTCTGTCAGTGTAATATTTCACAGTGTGCTTAAGGCTAAGAATAGCAGTTTCAGTCGACAAGCCAGGACGAAAGCCGAACTGAGCGTCATGTAACTTAACATGTTTGTTTAAATATGAGTTAAGCACACTGTCAAATACCTTCGCTACAATCGTGGCTAGCGAAATAGGTCTGTAGTTAGATTTTTCAGACACATCCCCCGTTTTATTCTTGGCAATCAGAACCACCAGAGTCTTCATCAGAGCAGGGGGTAGGTGTGAGTGATTTATGCACAAATTACATAACATTGCAAGTACTCTAGGAAGGTGGAAACCAGCATGCTTGAGGTGTTCCACGCTGAGAGCGTCATATCCCGGTGATTTTCTTCCCTTCATACCCCTAATAGCACGATCAATATCCTTAGCAAGTATTAAAATTTTAATATTCATCCCCTGACTCTCAGCATCAAACCGTCCGCATGCTGGTCCTAAGCGTGACTTTACTTCTAATTGCTCCTTAAAAACATTGGCAATGTCTTCAGGGCTAGAAACACCGCCGACACTCACTGGGATGCCAGGTCTAGTATTCAATTTATTTGTACACTTCCAAAAATTTTTAAAATCCTTATTCTTGTAGTGTGACGCCATCAAATCCATTTTTATCTGTTCTTGCTGGTTTTGACACCACTTAAGCTTACCTTTAAAAAATTTACGCGCCTCAATCATATCTCTGAACAATGGCCCGCTAGTTGGCTTACCGTAACTTACCCAAGTATTAAATGTCCATCTGGCACCCGAGTAAGACTCGCTCACGTGCTTATTCCACCCTACTAACAACTTTCCATGTTTGCCTTTCTTCATCATACAAGTTGTAGTCGCAGCCTCTCGTAACACATTAATCATATCATCGTATAATTTATTGACAATATCCTTATGGGAATCATTGTGACAGATTCTATGGGAAATCTATAGTTTTTTAATGTGTATTACATATTTTTGTATACTCGTTTATCTGCTCTGAGCTCCTATCGCCCCATTTAATTTTATTACATGGTGGGCTCTTCAATAAGATTTTTTGTGTAACAACATTAAACTTTCATGTAACAACTAATGGATAGTGGTCTGACCAATACACATCATACTTTACATATATATCTACAACACACGGCCACGATGCCCTTGTGACAATACAATGGTCTAGCCATCTACGACACCCGTGTGCCTCACTAATGAAAGTGAAAGTATCGGACGATAAACACAGTTTATTAGTGTCCGCACATATCCAGTCCTGTTCCGCAGAGAATTCCAAAAGTTCAGTGTAAAAACGCTCACCTGGATGTGCATTTATGTCTCCGAGAATGAAAACAGATTCAACACCACTTTCCTCAATAATAGCACTAATCGCACTTAAGCAGTCTGTGAACTCAGGCACGTTCTCAGCACAGTCCGTAGGCATGTAAACACTGACAACCAGCAAGGGCCGATCGTTTGTAGAAATACGAATAGCCGTTATACGCGGGTTTGCACACTGTACCACTGACACAAACTGGAATACAGATTTACGCCATAAGAGCGCCACCCCTCCAAAGGGTCTACCCTTGAGGACTGCCATACTGGTATCTACCGCAAAAGTCCCAGCGCTGCCAAAGTCTTCCTGAATGTCCGCCAGGTAAGACAGTTCACAGGGCAGTAGCCACGTCTCCTGTAAGGCAATGATGTCTGCAAAACCGCATATCTGTTTTATACCGTCCACAGACCGTTTTATATTTTTGCAGTTAAATGTTACCATAGTAGCATTATACAAAATTAGTCGAAATATTTCTTTTATTCTCATCATAAACTTGTTTGTACGGCATAAACCGACGACATGTCACACCGTCTGGCCATATCTCATCATTTAGGAAAACATCTCATTTATGCTTCGTAACTGTCATTTTGTAAGCACTGTAGCTTCTTTCTGTTTTCATTTTTATTTTCTGAAGAATAACATTTTCGTTGTTTTTGGTGAAAATATACTCGATTATGTCCTTCTCAGAGGTATTTCTGTGCACATTAGACACGAACAATGGGATTTTAAAATCTGCTGGTCTGAATTTATCTTCAGGTTTAATTGAAGCTTTCCCTCTGATGCCCTCCGTCCTATTTCTGTATCTTCTTTTCTGTACCAACGACCACTCATTACTTAATGTAGAAGCCTTTGGTTTCGATTCACCTTTCGACATTACTATTTCTGCCATTGACTTATCGTTATTTGTTACGTTCGCACCACTAGCCGTGTTCATTACGGTGTGATTAGCGGCCGGTCCCGTCAGCTGTTCAGTCGCGCGCGTGTGCGCGTTATCAGCTGCTTTGAGTGCGAAGGCGGTAGGACTACACTCATGCACCAAACCAGTCGATTGTGTAAATGTCGAACACGGCAAATTATGCACTTGCTGTTTCGCACTTCTTTCTTCTACCTCCGGTGCATTCTTTATTGACGCGGACGCGTCATCAATATTCAAAAAACCGGTTGGCCCGCTATCTAATAAGTAGGCACCTCGTCTTTTGTTTACATTGAATTCTTCATTTACTAATGATGCATATTTCATGTTATTCAACTCAGTATTTCAGTACTCACTCGTAACATAAGTTTCCTTAATTAGTTTTAGTTCCGACTGTAGTAACACAATATCTTTCAACAACCTTGTTGCATCTATGTGATCAAAGGTTACTGGTGGTAATTTATGTAATTCTTTTGCTACGAAGATGGGAACTTTATCCGGATCAACGGTTTTAAAGGCACCTATTATATCTTCCACATCCTTTTGTTCTTTATTTTTACGACGCGCAACTTTTCTGACGGTACTTGAAAAGACGTAAAAAGCAGTTCCTTCGCGACACTGATTTCTAATGCGGAGAAATCGCTTATAATAAGTCTTATTAGACTCACTTCATCCATAAAACAGATTTTATTTTGTGTAAAACATAATAGCTCATGTTACACTGTGAACACTTCACAACTTCGGTACGAGGGCTGCACTAAAAGTATCGGGAATGGAATATTTCCACTGTTCCTGTCAAATTAAAATCTTTTTAGTTGAAAACTCCTTGGTTTTAAAAATCGAATACCATTTATTTATTTAAAAAAAGATTCTCGGTCTTGTCACAAGGTTTTGTCAAACTTGTTTAGTCGTTGAGAAAATGGAATTGACTCGAGAAAATTCAAGAGCGATGATTTATTATGACTTTCGAAGTGGTTTAACACAAAAAACAGTGTGTTGACCGGATGATTTCTGCCCCATGATTTAAGCCCCATCCAAAACAACAATTTATTGCTGGTTTGCTGAATTTCAACGTGGACGTGTCAAGCTCAGTGATGATCACCGTCAAGGTCGTCCAAAAACTGCAGTCACCCAAGAAAACGTTGATGCTGTGCGTAAGCTGATTGAGGAAGATCGACATGTGACATACCGCGAAATTCAGGCAACTTTAGACATTGGCATGAGTCAAATACAAATAATCTTGCATGAACAATTAGGTGTAAAAAAGTTGTTTTCCCGATGGATACCGCATTCGCTCTGTGAAGAGCAAAAAGCGGCTCACGTTACTTGATGCGTCAGAACTCTCGAAAGATTCCACGCAGGATACTCAAATGCTGTATGCAACATCGTATCAGGTGACGAATCCTGGATATACGCGTACGAACCCGAAACAAAAAACCAGTCACGAGTTTGGGTGTTCGAAAATGAGTTAAAGCCAACAAAAATTGTTCGTTCACGGAGGGTTGCAAAAAAAATGGTGGCCACCTTTGTCTTCAAAACCGGCCATGTTACGACTATTCCTCTTGAGGGACAAAGAACGGTTAATGCAGAATGGTATGCTAGCATTTGTTTGCCACAGGTCGTTTCTGAACTCCGTAAAGAGAACTGCAAACGCCGCATCATCCTCCATCACGACAATGCGAGTTCTCACACCGCGCACAGAACAAAGGAGTTTTTAGAGCAAGAAAACATAGAATTATTAGACCATCCGCCGTACAGCCCCGACCTAAGCCCTAATGATTTCTATACTTTCCCTAAAATAAAGAATAAATTGCGTGGACAGAGATTTTCATCACCTGAAGAAGCTGTGGACGCCTACAAAACGGCCATTTTGGAGACCCCAACTTCCGAATGGAATGGTTGCTTCAATGATTGGTTCCATCGTATGGAAAAATGTGTCAAATTTCGCGGAGAATACTTCGAAAAGCAATAAATACATTTTTAAATAGTAATGTTGTGTCACTTCCTTGATTCCCGAAATTTTCAGTGCCGCCCTCGTAGACGTTTTTATTCTGCACCCGTTCGCTTACGCGTTCGCGCGGAGACTGCATAGCCATACTCCAGATCATAGTAAAACTAAATATATTGATGCAACAGTAATTAAATATAATGCGCATGAGTTTAAAAGTCATTTCAGGTATGCTGTTACGTCTTGGAATATATGGCACAAAAAAAATGCCTTAAGAACATTAATATTACTTTCGTTTTACAGAATGTTTCCTGATATTCATATTGGGATTAATAGGTCCACAAATAATAGAAACTGGAATAACTTTTGGAAGAAAAATAGCTTCTCATTGCGCTTTGGATGATGGGTACACCAGATTGTTACAGGTAAAAATTATATTTATTTCATATAACACTGTCTAGTAACATTTTATAAAAAACTGGTCTAAGTAATAAAGAATGGGATTTTAAATTTAAAAAAGTAATAAGCTTACACTTAAGTGAGGGAGTTGCACAGGTCAGAAAATGCATTTTGGCTACTTGAAAAAGTTATAATTTTTTTTTTTTTTTCAGATATGTGTGTGAGAAATTTAATGTAGGCCTGGCCACTGCCCTAAGAAGTGTACGACGCGTTTTTCATGCTCTCCATTGCCTTGTTCATAAGATGGCCTAGAGGGGAGCATTTAAGAGAAGTGGCTAGAGAGTTTGAGAGGCACAGTGCATTTCCAAGGTTAGTGGGAGCCATTGATGGTACGCACATTAAAATAAATGCACCAACTGAGGATGCAAAATCCTATATTAACCGTAAAGGAACCCACTCAACCCAAGTGCAAGTAAAGATAGCTCTCTTGCTGTACCTAGTAAAATTACAATTCAAATAATATAATGATTATTATAATGTTATTACATTGTTCCAGGCTGTTTGTACTCATGATATGGTGTTCACCAGTGTCTACGCTGGCTATGCAGGGAGTGTGCACGATGCTCGAGTATTTAGGCTGTCACCTGTTCAGAACCCAGAATTATATTTTGAAGGTGACAGCCACATTATGGGTAATGCTGCATACGGAGTACACCGGAACATTATGGTTCCATTTAAAAACAATGGATATTTATCACGTAGACAAAATAACTTTAACTTTTGGCTTTCGTCTGCACGCATGTCCATTGAGCGAGTATTTAGATTGTAGAAGACTCATTGGTGCAGTATACTGGACTGCTTACCAATGGTAACAATAAAAAAAAATACCCGAATACCTTTTAGCTCTAGCAGTACTGCATAATATTAGTATACTGCAGAGAGGAATGATCCCCATTGAAGGCGTTTTACGGGTGGCGCAAAGAGGACGCCTCATTAACGACAGCATCGATAGGAGAGAAGAAGGTATGCGCAAGCGACAAACATTGTCCAATAATTTAGTATTAAGGACAGTTTAATTAAACTTATTTACATTCAATAAATGTTGATTTACTGTTTTATTTTATAGTTTTACTTTGAACATCCTATAACATGTTAATACAAATTATACATAATGTAACTGATAGGTAAATGTGCAGTTAATTTTCGGCAAGATTAACATGCCAAGTAGAAAAAATTCTTTCAGTTTTAAATATTCATATTCATGTGTTTAAGAGATATGAGAAGGGAAATTGTTACCATTGCGCCATGTATTGGGATAGGTTTGTAGAATAGAATAGAATAGAATACTCTAAAAAAAAAACAAATAAATAAATAATGTTCATCATTAAATAATATTCAACACTAATAATATTTTTTAATTTTTTTATTAACAATCACTTAGAATCACAGTTTAATCAGACTGAACCTCAGGCGCCCCACTGGTGCTCTAGGTCACATTCTTCTCCTAATTATTAATTAAGCTAATATAAAAAACCAAACACTACAACAGTGATAAAAGTCTTAAGTACTTATAATTATTAACTCCTTATCTATTTTAGTAAATATTATGTAAAATCACAGACATACGCTACAATTAAACGCTAATAAAATTCACAGATTTTAACAGGTATTTATATTCAAATCTACTACTTCAAACAAGTACTGATCAAATCTTAAAATCTAATAAAAAAATCACAAGTATACTACTAATTCAAACAGGTCCTGATCAAATCTAAAACCTACATACTCGTATATAGATGTAAAGATCAATAATTAATTATTAATATTTAAACACAAAGACTGCAAAATTTTATCTTTTCTCTATGGTGATGCTCTTTCATTAACATATTATGGGAGATCACATCACTACGGTCTCACCGAGGTTATAAAAACGCGGCGCACACCAGCAACGTCCCTTTTTTCGCCGCCAGGCACCGTCGAGACAACATCGTTTCCGTGAAATACTTTGTCTGACATTTTTCTACCCACATTTTATTTTGTTGTATTTGACTATTTAATTAAAGCATTAAGGTACTTGTGTTATTGTAAGATTTTTTAAAGTGAATTAGGGTCAAATACACAAGATCAGAAGTGGGATAGGATCTTTGAGATTCTATCTCGCCCACCTGGTTTTTGTTTATTTGATTTAATTAATTATTCGAAAAATGTCAGACGGGTCTGAAGGTGAGTACCGTCGCAGCCGACGTGGTAGTTCGGCTCGGCGTTCGAGAAGGCATCGCCACCGCACGCCTGAAGGTAAGCTCAGGCAGGTAATGGAAACGATGATGAGTAGGCTCACAGCGTTAGAGGAGCGATCCGCTGCGCGACCCTGTCTATCGCAAGAACGACATGAGCCGCGGGCGCTTGACAGTCCGCGCCGAGCCTCACCACCATTGCGGCGCCACCGGTCCCCGTCACCGAGGTGCCACACTCCGCCTTTATGTGGCCGGCGTGGGCATACGCCGCCGCCACAACAAAGGCATGCAACATCATCGTCGTCAGCGCGGTCCGAGACGGCGCCGCAGGTGGCCGAGACACCGGCTGCCGGCTTAGCGACGGTGTTGCCGTCGCGACCACCCGCGTTACCATCCCTCAGTGAGTCACGTGTGGACCGATTGTTTGAAGACAGCTCAGAGCGTGCCGACAGGGAGGCGAGTGTGACAGCGCAGCCTTCGGTAACAGACAGGATTGTTGATGCCATCAGGTCGATCAACACCACGGTAAGGTCGAATCAAAATTTTTACATATCCAGATTTGATCCTAATTTACATAATATTGACGATTGGTGCGCCGAGGTTGATCGTGCAAAGTCTTTAAATAATTGGAGTGATTCTGAGTGTCTTTCACGTATAGGAAATTGCCTAAGGGGAGATGCTCGATTATGGTTAAATGAGTGGGTAACTAACGACCGTTCATGGAGCAATTTTAAGCGCGAGTTCAAACCTTTATGTCCAAAAACACCCGATATTGCAAACATTTTATTCGAAGTTATGTGTAAAAATTCTGACGAATACCCTACGTATGCGGATTATGCTCGCCGCTCATTACTTCGGTTACGTATAATGAAAGGACTTAGTGATGAATTAGTAGCTGCGATTGTAATTCGCGGTATCACTGATCCCCACATACGAGCATCTGCTACTAACGCAAAACTATTACCTGACGATTTAGTAAAGTATTTTTCAATTTATTTAAAATCTAATACCTACCACTAAAACTGGTACTGTTCCTAGTACGTCTCAAACTTTTCATAATACGAAAGATAGACATAACTTTAATAGTGCAAACAGAAAGCGTAGGTTTGATGACGGCAAGTACTTTACGTGCGGACTAAAAGGGCATACTCAAGCCTCGTGTAAGAAATGTAAAATTGATTCAGTCGACGGTTCGATTAGCAGAAATTCAAGTAATACCGATACTCCGAAACCCAGTTTTGTACCAACAAAAACCGAACCCTGTTCTTTCTGCAAAAATTCAGGTCACAAGATAGATACCTGTTTTGCGAAGCTCAAATTTGAGTCGCGTAATAAAAATAATGTTAACTTTTGTAAGGAAACACTACCTACCCGCAATAACGATGATAATGTGGTGGGATGTAATTCAGTGTGTACCTGTTGATATTCTAATCGACTATTTCACTCGTTTCTTCATTAATGTTATAACATTTCAATTGCGCTCGTAAAACAACGTTTCGTATATTGAAAGGTCTTGGTAGTCAAGAAATTGAAAGTACGTCCTATATTACTTTACCTGTGGAATTTGACGGTATAACTTTAGAAGCTGATTTATTTATTATGGAGTCTGAATTTACGAATACACCAATCAGATGTCTTTAATAGAGAAGGTGTACGCTACGTTCGTACATGTGATTCTCAGCAACTTACTAGGGCAGTAAGTAACTTGGTTAGGTTTATGACTGTAAAGTCTGACGCGTCAATACCAATTAAAACATCACTTATTGGTGATCAATTAGAACAATTGTTAGCTGTATCAGTCGTGGTCAGGTACGGCCGAGTCATAATAAAATTTAAGCGTTAGTTGATTCCGTCTAACCGAAAAATGTTAGACAGGTTCGGCAGTTCATGGGCTTAGCCAGTTATAACAGGAGATATATACCTGGCTTCGCTCAAACACTGCCTGCATAGCTAGCCTAACAAGGGAGTAGAGTTTTCTTGGGGCTTGAGCAGCAGGCTGCTCGTAAGTTTATAGTTGAATGTCTTACGAATAAACCCGTTCTCGCTATTTATGATCCTTCTTTGCCAATTGAGGTGCATTCCGATGCAAGCTCAATAGGTTATAGAGAACAGTCCCGATTTCTTTGCTACATTCCCAAAAGCACAGACTAAGTCTCCTTCGTATATTCCATGATGAGCACGAACAACCTGGGGTTGACAAGACAACTGACCTAATTACTAAATATTTTTGGTCCTGGGTTACGTGCATTTGTTCAAAAGTATGTTTCAAACTGTTTAGTGTACTTATCTCATAAAAAATAGCACGGGCCCCTTTACAGTCAATCCATTCATGGGAAAAACCCGAATCTCCATTCAATACCATCCGAAGCAGATGGGTATCGCGACTTACTAATAGTAGTCGATGCTTTTTCAAAATTGTCTTTTATACCCCATGTATCAACAAGATTCAAACGAACTGAAAACTCATTTTACCAATTTAATTTCCCTAATTGGGACACCTAAATTAATTGTGGCCGATACAGATCGAATGTTACAAAGTAACAAATACCTTGACTGGGTTAAGTGTATGGGATGTGATGTGCATCTGATTACTCCGGAGATGCACAAGATGCGTTATTGTTGCACGATACTTAATATTGTGCGTATTGAACGTAATTCAACTGGTGCTAAACATAACCTAGCACCGAGTCACGCAGTATTCTACCCTCAACCTGTTAGTGGGTATAGACGCAGCGACGCCACTAATTTGAAGCTTAGTTCGAGACGTGGCATTGGAAGGCGCGAGCCATAACAGAGATGCACCGCGTGAAATGGGTCGCCAAAGCAGCAAGACTCTTATGTTAATGCGGGGAGGAAGCCTCCTCGGGCCTTTAAAGTGGATTCTTTAGTTTTTGTCAGGAAACAAGCTCAATCAACCGGCAAGATGGACTCCTGTATGCGGGGACCTTACCGCGTGACGAAGATACTGCCACATGGGCGGTATGAACTGCAACTCCTGGCTGGCTCCTATGGGAAGTCAACTCAAGCAGCGACTGAGTACATGATCCCGTGGCGCGGAGAGTGGACTCCTGAAGTATGTGCTGCTTTCTTCGATGGTGAGGTGTCTTCTGTTGGGATGAGTGATATGCTGTGTTACTATCCTAAAGGTTGAGAATAAGCTTCACGTCGTGCCTCTTTTCTCAACCGTGGCCTAAGTAATGCTTCACGTAGTGCCTCTTACTTAGCTGACTTTTGTGTGACTAAGATACGCTTCACGTAGTGCCTCTATCTTAGTTTTATTTTTTGTCTTCTGTTTTATGTAACTGAGATAAGCTTCACGTAGTGCCTCTATCTTAGTTTGATTTCCCCCCTGTTGTGTGAGACTAAGATATGCTTCACGTAGTGCCTCTATCTTAGCTTGTATTTTCTTATGCTGACTACTAAGTTATAGCTTCACGCAGTGCCTCTGACTTAGTATGTCCAGTAAATATCATTAATGTTTTGAAAGCCATAATCTTATTTTCTTGTATATACACTGTGTTACATAGATGTAAGCCAGAATCAGAGGAGAGTACTGCGATTGCTGCCCAAGGCAACGAGTCGCCATCCAGAGCCACAGAGCCAGCTGTCAGCGGGAGGCAGCAAGCCAGCACGTCCTGAGTGCAGGGTGGCGTGCCCCCAAGCACACCAGCTGCTGAGACGCACGTCAGCGTCGCCCACGAGTTGCAAGAGGAGCAGCCAGCGACAGGAGCCACTACTGAGGACGGGAGCTCTCAAAGTCCAGAGCAATAGCTTCACGAGCCTGACTGCCGATGCTGGAGACTGACCTGCAGAGCTGAAGGAGCCCGAGGACGGACTCCTGTCAGGAGAGGCCGTATGGGAGATCACATCACTACGGTCTCACCGAGGTTATAAAAACGCGGCGCACACCAGCAACGTCCCTTTTTCCGCCGCCAGGCACCGTCGAGACAACATCGTTTCCGTGAAATACTTTGTCTGACATTTTTCTACCCACATTTTATTTTGTTGTATTTGACTATTTAATTAAATCATTAAGGTACTTGTGTTATTGTAAGTTTTTTTTAAAGTGAATTAGGGTCAAATACACAAGAATATATATAAAAAAAAAATTGTTTTTGCTTGGATCTTTCTTCCCTATACTTCTTCATATACACTCGAGAGCAATGAATCCGGGTCACTTAAAGAATGTTAAAAATCTCGGAAACTAAAAATGATAGGTTAATGCAATAAATTGTATTTAATAGACAATGTAATACTCCTTAAATGAAAGTAACAAAAATATGAGTCACCATACATTTTATTAACACAAAATTACATAAAGAAAAAAACTGCTGATCTCTCCTTAAAACAAAAATAGGAAACATGAAATTTTTGAACTTTATTACGATTTTCTTGAATTTTAATACTTCGTATTGCCTCCTCGTGCTTCCATTACTGCGTTTACGCGGTTTGGCATGCTGTACACCAAGTTCCTTATACGATTTTGGGGAATATTCTCCCATTCCTCTGTGAGAGCAATTTTGAGCTCACGAAGCGTGATTGGGGGAGGGTTTCGTTGTTTTACGCATCTGCCTAGCTCGTCCCAAGCATGCTCGATCGGGTTGATATCCGGGCTGCGCGCTGGCCACTCCATACGAGTAATGTTCATCTCTTGAAGGTAGTCATTCACAATCCTACCTGTATGAGGTCGGGCATTGTCATGCATAAATATAGCATCCTCACCTAAATTGACCATAAATGGACCAACGTGATCATTGAGGATTTCTTCCACATATCTTACGCTAGTTAAAGAGCCGTTTTCTATGATCACCAGCTCTGTGCGACTTTCAGAAGAAATTCCGGCCCACACAAGTACAGACCCACCACCGTAGGCTACTTTTTCTTCGATGCATGCTTGCTTGAATCTTTCCCCTGGTCTTCGACACACTCTGTGTCTTCCATCGTGCTTGTAGAGCATAAATTTTGATTCGTCGGAGAACATAACTTTTGACCAATCTTCAATACACCAATTTACGTGGCTCTGGGCATATCTTAGTCTTGAAATACGATGCCCACGCTCCAGTTTAGGGCCGTTTGCAGGTCTAAGGGGTTTTAAGTTAGATTCAGCAAGCCGACGTCTTACTGTCCATGCACTTGGGTTACTTCCTCCGAGGCGTCGAAACTGATTTGTGAGTTCAGTTCCTGTGAGAAAGCGATTTCGAAGCATGGTGTTCACCAAGTATCGGTCTTCTCGTGCTGTGGTACACCTGGTTCTGCCTGTTCCTGGTCTGCGTAGGTTAGAACCAGTTTCTTCGTAACGTCGGAGAACTCTTTGTACTGTTGACAGCGACACACCGACAGTCCTGGCTGTATCGCGCTGACTCCGGCCGGTTTCCAGCATTGTAAGTATTCTGGTGCATTCTTCAGGCGTAAGCGACATAATTTCAGCTTGAATAATGAATATAGAGCACTATCAACATGGTTTATGTACCCACATAAATGACAGATTACAAACAAAAGCAAAACCAAATGCTGTAATTTCGTAATTCCATCTTCGAAAGTGGCCCTTTTTCAAATTTGATTTTTTTATGATATAACTTTACAATAACTAAGAAGTTTTAATACCTTCATTTAAGGAGTATTACATTGTCTATTAAATACAATTTATTGCATTAACCTAGCATTTTTAGTTTCCGAGATTTTTAGGATTCTTTAAGTGACCCGGATTCATTGCTCTCGAGTGTATTTTCTATAATCTTCTAATATATCATCAAATTTTCTTTTATATGCTTCTGTTTGTAGTGGACTAGTATTTTCAGTTGGTGTGGGCCCTATCTCCGAAGTCAGCGCTACAGGATGAGCCCATCCACTTGAGCCAAATAACTCATTCATTCGCTGAAAAAATAACAACATTAAGCATGGTTTATTAGCATTACACTACAAACACCTGAACTATTTGATTATAATTTAATTTGTTATAACAAAATTAGACAAGCATCCATAAATTATTATTAATAATTAGACTGTCCCATTATGGTATTTCATTAAGTACAACAGATTGTTGCTAATTCTAACACATTTACATAAAGAAATATTTAAAGTAAAAAGTTATCTTACAAGCCATGCCATGTTGCCCTATCATTACCAGATGTGGCATTGTGATCCACTATCTTTTTATAATGTTTTTTCAAACTATTTATTTTTGACTGGCACTAGGTACCATTAACATTATATTGTACGTAAGAGAGACCTAAGCTCTCCTATACCTATACCTTTAACTCTGCCGGCCAACTCTATTGCATTAGTTGTGACCTGGTATTTAAAACAAAATTCGGTCTGGTGGGTCATATTAGGGCACACGCTAGGAAATAATCATTTCAAACGGTCGCCGTTATCGAAATCGATAAGGAGGACTATATATATATATATATATATATTGTACGTCACACATTTTTCTCGCTATGATGTCATATACCATGTTGTGACGCATTTTTTCAAAATATTCTCTGTGCTCAGTATATAATGTGAGCAGCAACAAAATGCATGCCTCGTTCCATATGAATAGAGATGGTGATTCTTGATCTACTGAAAAAAATAATATATTAAGTACTTACGAGTACTAACACTATAATCATTCTTTGTGAGGATTTTTGATACTGAATTCACCAATAATGGCTGAATGGATTTGAATGAAACTTGGCACATAGATAATCATACCCTGGAATAAAATAGGATATTTTTAATATACTAAAGAAAATACTTTTATAACTTTAAATTGAATAAATCTGAGAGCAAGTTCTTGTACCAAAAGAATTTACGGTTAACATCCTAATATGAAAAAACAATAGAACACTTTTATGTTACATTTGTTATAGATTAAGTATTGGAGTAAGAGTGACCACATAAACTGTTGTCAACATCATATATATTATATGTTACGCAAACATAACAGGCACATTCAGCTAACAAGTATCTTCACATAACCAGATATAAAATACTTACCATTTGTTCTGTTGGTTCATTCAGCAGTGACTCTGTTTCTCGGCTAGGCATATTTGCATCAAAGTCATGCACCAATTGCTGTACATATTCAGTATCTGTAAACAGCAAATACCAGTTTAGTAAACATTTATGATTAATTAGAAGACAATACAGTGGTTGTATGGAGTTTATAGACTGTATTGGTAGCTTTTGAAAAAAGACACAGCAGTTGTGATGAGTAAAACATATTTTGCATCAATCGTTTAAGCAGTCGGTAGAGCTGCCATGGGGCTCAAATTCAGCACTTACCTCTCTGAGCCCTCTCGTATTGCTCTGATGTGAGCATGACAGAAATTTGTCGCCAGTTGGGCTCATCGGCTATATTCACTTGAATACTCATGGTTATTTTCTCTAAGTATACACCACATTTTTTTTTTTCTTCTTTTGTTATGTGGCGACTGCCAGAAGCACAATTTCGAAAATACCACGTTAGTTTAAAGATAAGATGAGAGTATATGAGACCAAAGATGCGACTCAAAACAACTCAACATCACAACAAATAACTGTCATTTTTGACAGCGCTCACGATGATAGTAGTAAAAGGCATGGTTGGCGTTATCGTAAAATGGCGCATCTCATGACGTCATCTATGACGATTCACGGGACATTGTTAACGCGCTCACGCTAATTCGGAACGGTCGTAAGCACGCTCAAATCGAATACAGTGCAATTCGGAACGCAGCCTTTTAAATGTTGAGAGGTTTCAAAGTTACGTCGTCGCGTTTAAGGCGGTACCCCGACCAAAACCTTGTCAAAGTGCGTTATTCAGAGGCTATTAAGTCATTCACTATGGGTAATAAACTACATCTAAAAGCACATTATTAATGTTCGATATCCTATCATCACATTGCACGTTCTTATTTGTTTTTATGTGTTATAAATTCATCTGAAATCTCCTTTTAAAAAGTGACTATAATTATTGATTGCATGCATCTCTTGCTAAAGGTGACGTTCTATTCATTTGAGGATTACACTAATGGATAGATAATTTAAAAATCTAAATAATACACGTTTTATTTTATTTTAAAACTTCACTTGTCTTTTTTTATTCAAGTAATTTCATTATTTTTGTGAATTTTATGATAAATGAGCGTGCGGAGGGAGCGAGACAGAGTGAGACTCAGCGACGGGACAGAGAAGGATCGAACGCTCAAGGTCGTTTGGTCAGGGAAGCGCCTTAAATAGTGGTTACACTTTTAGTGACACATTTTAATGAGGTTTGCTTCTCTACTGCATTTATCTCAATGCAGCAATGCATGGTTTGTGTAGTGTAATGAAATATAAGTCTGGATGACAACTGCTTTAATGTCATAATCCAAAAACACAAACAATCCATAACACCTTCCCCTTAAATTAAGATAAAATAATAATAAAAAACCAACTTAAAATCCATTAATTCCTCTTAAATAAGATAAAATAATAATAATAAACAAACGTAATATAAATCATTAGCTCTACATTATAAAAATACGTATACAAATTGTTAAGTCTTACTACGGGTGCGGGTGCGGATGCGGGTGCGGGTGCGGGGTTGGGTGGCGAGTACGATGACGATACATTTATTGTGGTACTTGGCACATAGTCATCATCACTATCATCCCCCGAGAAATACATAATCAATAACAGACAAAATATTGTCTGCAGGGTCCTTCACAGGCCTTATCAAATGTCGACGATTACGGGGATAGATACCTTTTTGTTTCTATGAGTAACAATATAAGAACGTGGAGTGGACGCTTTCCCCATTATTTTACCATGAATTATTTTATTTGTGCTTCCTAATATTATAACTTCGTCGCCCACATTCAACATCAGGTAGCGGTTTACAATGCTGATCATAGATTTATTTTTATTTTTATTTGTTTTATTTCTATTTGTTTTACAATTAAAACGCCGGCCTATCATTAACTGTGCAGGAAAATTTAAATTTTCCCGCGGTGCATTCCTGTAACTTAGCAAATTTAAATAAAAATCGGATTTAGTCTACTGTATATTCAATTATATTTTAATCGTTTTATATATTTTGAAAGTAAGTGATGTATTTAAAACCCCATTAAAATTAAATATTTAAAACCCCATTAAACCCCCTAACGCAAATTTAATAAAATTATGACAAGAATATTGTGAAACATTGTCACTGATGATCGTATCCGGTATACCATACCTTGCAAAATTTTATTTCATATTACATATTACTGAGTTCGACGAAGTGTCTCTCAAATATGTGACTTCACTAAAACCAGAATAACAATCAATTAATATTAAATAACTGTGCTTTCCATACTCAAAATTATCTGTTCCAATTTTATTCCATAGCAATTCTGGTATAGCTACCGGTATCATAGGTTCCCTACACGGTTTGTGTCCTGTTTCATGACATAATTTACATCTTCTTACATAATCCTCAATATCTCTTGTTATACCCGGCCAAAATATTACTTCACGAGCACGTCTCTTACAACTATCCAATGATTTGCATTTAGGGAAATGTCCTTCGTGAACAAGCTTTAGCATGGCCTTTTCCATAGAATGTGATCATTCTGTATATTAAACTTATCAGACCATCCTTGATTAATATATTTTAGCAACAATTTTAAACACTCATCCTTATTACTAGTTTCCCATCCGACGAGGGTAAGCTTATTCTGCGACATGGGTACATTATTGACTACCATTTTAATTTGGCATAGTATAGTCCTGCTAATTTGATCATCATACAAATCCGGAAGAGGTGCGCACGATAATGTATCACGTAGGTATGTATATATACTTCCTAGGCTTATTAATGACCACCAACTCATTCAACATCATTCGCTGCAAGTGAGCTGGGAACGACTCTAAAGATTTCCAAAAAATGCGTTTCAGTGATTTATGGTCCGATTCGTCGAGCACACTACTTTTTCCATAAATATACTGATGAAACTTTTCACAGGAAATATTGCCAACATTTCTTTTTCTATTTGTACGTATCTTTGTCTTGTGTCAGTTTGCGTGCGTGACATACTCTTCTGGGCGTCCCTCCTGCATGAGCACGGCGCCCAGTGCGTCACTGCTTGCGTGTACTGACAACACCACCGGGGTTGCGCAAAGATAAAACTGGTGCATTACATATCAATTCTTTATGTTTATTGAACGCGTCTTTATGACTACCTTCCCAACACCAAGTCAATATATTTTTTCAATAATCTAGTCAATGGAAAAATATGCTCTGAGTAATTGGGTTTATATTTGGTAAAATAATTTACAGGACCTAAAAACCTATCCAAGTTTTTCCGATCCGTCGGTTCCGGCACATAATATATCTCTCTTACTTTCTCAGAATCTATTTTCATTCCATGTTTGTTAGAAATATGACCCAAATAAGTTACTTCCTAAACACACATACGACATTAATCCTTGTTAAATTTTAAATAAATTTCCCGTGTCCTGTATACAACTCTTTCAAACGCAGATCGTGTTCGTTTTTATTCCTTCCCCACAAATAAAATCGTCGATAAACGAATCAACCCTCTAGGCCTTCAAGTAATCGCTTGATTTTTGTATGAAACACTTCAGGTGCACAATTAAGACCAAATGACAATCGCAAATTTTGATATCCCCCAAACGGTGTACTGAATGTACATAAGTCTGCACTTGCATTATCCAGTTTTACCGACCAAAACCCTGAAAATGCGTCTAAAACTGAGAAATACTTAGCACCGTGAAACTTAGTAGCTAATTCATTTATTCCTGGCGATTTCATGGAAAATGTGCACGCTGTATCACGCTGCCTTATTAAGCGGCCTCGGGTCTAAACATATACGCAACTGACCACTTTTCTCAGCAACAATCACTAATAAATTAACTCATGGAGTTGGATGACTCACTTTCCTTAGGACACCTAACTCAATCAACAACAAATCAATCAATCAATTCCATTTAACTCATCTTGCAACTTATCGCGAACTCCTAATGGTACCCTAAGGTTTGCATAAATCACCAGCATCACAGTTTTGTCTACAACAATGAGATATTCACCTAGCAAACAGCCTAACCCATTAAACAAATCTCAATAATCAGTAAGATTTATAGTATGCATTCTTTTAACCAATCCTAAAGATAGACATGCTTGCAACCCCAGCACACTCTGGCAATCATTAACCGCAATTGCAAATTTTAATTCATCCGGGACACCCTTATACTCGTACCACATTTTAATTTTCAAATACCTTTTATAGGAATAAAATCACCACTATAAAATTGCAACAGAACACTTTGCTTGCCGCTTATTGTCACAGCCTAACAATAAAAATCGCCAATAATGTCAGCTCCCGTATCTTATATTTTTTTTTTAGAATCGTACTCGCGTTGTAGTGTTTCATACCAATCCTCCGACGAAGAATTATTCTCAGAGACATTACACAAAACTGATATAAAAAACCTTTTTACAAAAATAAAAATAAGGTTTTTATTTTTCAATTTTTAGTTGCGGTACCTACCCCACACAAATACGTATACCACTACTTGATATGTAAATAACAGTGACAGGAAATTATTAAAACATGATCAATATAAACTAAGTGGATAAAATACACAGTATTAAGGATAACTCAAAAACTACTGGTCAGAACTTCATCAAATTTATATGGGACCACATGAGAAGCACGAGCTTTCAAATAAAAAAGAATCATCTAAATCGGTTTACGTAAAAAAAAGTTCTGAGCTAACACAAATAAAAATTAAAAAAACACAGTTGAATTGAGAACCTCCTCCTTTTTTTGAAGTCGGTTAAAAAATGACTCGCAATAATCTTCTTCATTGCCTTTTGCTTCAGTTAAATCTATATCTTACATTTTCTTAGCTCCCTTTTTTAACTTGCAGATTCTAGCAAAATGTACATGATTTTCGCACAGATTACACTACACTGAAATATCATTATTGGTTTTACATAACATTTAACCTAGATATTAAACAAAATAAATAAAATTATAAAATACTTACGTACTTACGTTACTTACGTTCTGTCAGCGCGCTTAGTACATAATTTATAAAAATGAAAATTTAATAAAGGGGTGGGATCCTGGTGTCCTGAAACACAGGCCACGAGCCTAGCTTAGGCACCAGTCTCCCACAATATATACTTACATGAACTATGTATCATTGTCGAATCTGACCAAAGTAAAATAATTTATGTATATTGTGGTGAGAAAAATAAAGTTATACTCGTATTGTTATTATTATTTTACTGTCGACAACAATTCAAAGCAGGTTTACTCAGTTGTATGTATGAATATTTTGAATGCACTGTTAAAGTTTATCAATAACAGCTTATACCTAATTAATTAATACAAATTATAGTATCCTAAACTAGCTTTACCCGGTCCGGCTTCGCACAGGTAGCACTAAGTATCTAACACCTACCCTACCTATCCTACCTAGCCTACTTACCCTACTTACCGACCTACCTACCCTACCTACCTACCTACCTACTTAACCTACCTACCTAACTACCTATCTACCTACCCTACCTACCTACCTACCTACTTAACCTACCTACCTACCTACCTATCTACCTACCCTACCTACCTACCTACTTAACCTACCTACCTACCTGTCTACCTACCATACCTACCTACCTACTTAACCTACCTACCTATGTACTGTAGAGGTTGTCTGCATGTGTCAACCTTATGTTGACTGGCTGGACATATATTATCGTTGGTTTGCCTCGAACAGTCAAGCGAGTTTAAAATAAGATTTATAGGAAAAGTGATGGTAGATTGTTTAATAGGTAGACAGGCAGAGCTAAAGCCTGCGAGTGTATAATTCCTTGATAAAATATATTTACGTTCTAAGGTGTACTGCGTTAATTATTACATATACGTAGCAACATCACAGTACCTACCCTACCTACCTACCTACCTACTCTACCTAGCCACCTACCCGTTGACTGAGTTCACTCGTCAGACGTTGTCCTGACAATTTTTTTCCTTTAGGTATTTCCTATTTTTTTTTCTTCTTTTAAACCATCGTCCTAGTAAAGAGGTGAGCAAAACAAAAAAAAAACAAATCGGTCAAGCCTTATCTGAGTTTTAGCGAGACCAACGAACAGCAATTCATTTTTTAACCGACTTCCAAATAGGAGGAGATTAATGTTCGACTGTATGTATTTTTTTTTTATGTATGTTCACCGATTTCTCCGTCAATTGTGGACCGATTTTGAAAATTCTTTTTTTGTTGGAAAGGGTATGCTCTCGAGGTGGATCCATTGTCATCAAATCAGAATCTGAAGAGGGGATTCCATGGAAATTGAGGGCAATCCTCAAATTTTATATGCACACGTATAGCGATTTGGGTATTTTTTATAGTAACTCGTGAATTTCCTCTTGAAAAGCACCATTCGGTGAAGTGGAACTGATGATGAAGACCAGAGGTGGCCACCGGAACTTCTCAATAATAAGTATTTCACAGGTTGCGATTCGATTTTAATATGTTTGCTAAGCAATTTATGCTCGTCACAATGCATATGGTGAAATGGAGTTGATGGTGGCAAGAGAACTCCTCAACAATTAACGTCCCTGGGTCGGGAAAAGGAATATTTTGTAAAAGGTGATGAGCATTTGACATTAAGCTATTGTAACTTAGATTTATTGATAACTGACTCACTAAAAAGTGAAAAATAATTATTTTTTTACAAAAAAAACAACCGACGTGAAAAAAACACTACAAAGTGAAAAATAACTTTAATTTCGGAAGTCAGTGGCAGAAAACATAATACAGATACAAAGACACCGACTTCCGCAATTAGAGTTATTTTCTACTTTGAAGTCGGTTGTTTTTTTTTTGACGTCAATAAATTAATCCTCTTCCATTTAAAAATACAAAAGACCTTTAACAATACCACATGAGAATCTAAAAGCCAATGTTTATTTCGTCCACCGCTAATAAAGCCGGGTTCAATCGACCACAGCCTGCAAGGAGTCGTCTGAACAAACAGATTAGCGGACATAAACACTCACTATTTACATACAGATTCAATGGACAGACTGGGAGAGATAGACTGTGGTAGGTATTATTGGGTTTGTTCACAGTCGATTGGATGCGCTTCAAAGGGTTTTAGGAAACCTTACATGCACTAAGGAATGGCTTTGTGGAATAACACCTATTCCCAACCATCTCCTCCGAAGCCTAAAATTAAAAGACCTAGAAGAATCCCTTTACATTAATCTGCAGAAAGCAGCCATCCTAAACACATGCAGAATCGTTAGGAAGTTCATGCAGTTAGATAAAAGTACATTCTCACCATAAAATTCACCACACGCTGCATTTACTTTTCTTTGGCCCGTAAATGTAACTAAAGTAGCCTAACAGCTGAGAAAAAGAACGCTCCCGATAATAATAAAATTTATTTAATTTGAGAACATTGGTCCATTGGTTAGCAAGAACCCAACTTGTTGCGATTATTTTATAATGCCAAAAGAATACACAGATACATAAGCGAAGTCGGGGGCACAGCAAGTATAACGCATAAAAGTTAAAAACAAAGAAAAATATAAAACAAATAGGGAAAATTGGTTTCTCATCCGCGGAAAACGGCCATCGCTCAGCGTAATGTTGCGACTCTTGCGAGAAACAGAGCCACAGCGCTGGTTGTCAGCGACAGCTGGTGTTGACTTGATGACGATGACTGGTGCAACATTTATATTACCCAGATCACACCGAAATGACATAATTAACAAAATTAAAATTAAATAAATAAATTAAAAACAATAAAGATAATTGAATAAATGCAATTCTATTAATTGCAAAATGTAATATTTATAATAGCAACATTTCATTGCGCTGCAATCGACGCACGCGCAGAGGCACAAATAAAGTTGTTTTATCTGTTTCCTATTTTGTTCTATTACCTTGACTGGTTTAAGTGCTATATGGCATGCGATTATTGCTCTTAAACGATCCAGAAACATGCACCGTGTGAATGGGTCTTTAGGCAACAAAATAAAGCCCACTTACGCCAACATAACTGGTCTGTAGCAGTTCTTCGGCGGAGGCACAGACTCGTCACAGGCTTGCAACACAGGGGCACTTGGCCCCGGAGACCTTTCAGGGTCGGATTCCTCACCAATCCCAGCCCGCCTCCGACACAGCCACGACGCCCCGCACTTATCACTTGCATCTTCCACTGGTGCTGCGAACTGACATATTTTTGGTGATCTTCTGCCACTGGCTAAAGAAGACTTAAGTGGGGACGGAGGGGCTCTAACAGGGCTCAAAGTGGCCCTGACTGGGAATGTAGACACTTTCACTGGAGATGATTGTAAGGCCAAGCCGCCCCGTTCGGTAGTTCCGTTCATCATTGTTTTTTTTATTTTTGGCACTTGAGTTCACATTATTGTTTTTGTTTTACTATTTTGTTTTTGGATTTAGTTTCAGTTTTTTGTTTATATTTTTTGCCTAATCGTCATAATCTTGCATATTTATATAGCGTACATGGGTGTTTCAATTTTTAGGTCACACATGTTTGAAAGTAAAGTAAATACCCATTATGCGTCTAAGATCCTTACCGCAGCTAACAAAAGAGCTGATTACCTGAAAACGGCTGAACCGATTTTGATAAAACATGTCTAAGAACCATCGCTAGAAAACTTGCTTTCAAATAAAAAAAACTGCATTCAAATCGGTTCACCCGTTTAAGACCTACTGTGCCACAGACAGACACACAGACACACACACACATAGCGGTCAAACTTATAACACCCCTCTTTTTGCGTCGGGGGTTAAAAATAGGAATAGCACAAAGGTAAGGGCTACTTAATAGTAAAGTTAAGTCCGCCTGTGTACAGTTATTTTTTACTGGGCATTGTTTTAATAAATAAATAGTATCTGGTAGTAACTGTAAATGTTGGCATGGTAAGTAAAATAGTTAGGATGTCTTCCAAACGTACAAGATTAGCTATACATTTAATGAGATAACTTCTGGTAGTTTCCCAAAATCAAACTTTCAAAAACTGACTCTGCAAAATTATTTAAAAAAATGCCCTGGAAAACGTTAAGTTCCCGTCAGTTGATCGATTGAACAACTTAAAATAAACGTCATCAATCAACTCCAAGAGTTCCCATTTCCTTCTCCAGACGTTGCTAACGAGGTTTCGAGAATTTTTCCAACAGATATATGGATTTGCGAGAATTTGGCCAATGTCAGCGCTTTAGGCGCTACCTCACAGCGACGAATAAGATCAGAGACAATCACATTTTTAGGTACCGAAGTAAGTAACCTTGTGTAAGTAGGTAACCTTTTTATACAAATACAAGTAGCGGCGTATTTTTTATTCAAATATGCCGCAGAGATCGATCGGTTTATTCTGCCCTTAAGATATTACATAACTCAGTGACATAACTTACAATATGTATTGATGAGACGGACACTTACATTTATTGTGGTTACTTTTTCAAGACACGATGAATAAAGGTGTAATGAAGCTATAATGTTATGTATTTTAGATTCTTCTTGAAAATGCCCCCTCGGTAGTCGCTAGTCTAACATAAGTTAGAATCAAACTAAGATTGAATCTAAAGCTACAAACGAAGTGAGATACGAGCTCAAGTTAAAGCTTTTATTTCAATTGTTCTGTTTTAAAACGTTGAACAGACTGCCCTACCTTTAAACGAGCTCGACATAATGAAGAGATACATCCATAATTCGATGGAGCTACGTACAACACACGAGGGCAGGGGGAACAAACAAAAAGCACAAAAGCAACCCCCGGATGCCGCGGCTTTCTGCCCACGACTGTGCCCAACTCTCTAAATTGTGCCTGTTACACTACCGGACTCTGCAGAATGCCAAACGAAAAAGTTTTGCCTTTTTTCAACAGTCCACACAAATGTAATCATTTCGAAAAAGGACGATTTAATTTTCTACTTAACTGGTAAAATTTTAATAAATCTGCGTGTGCTTGTCGCGGGGATTTTTTATTTTTGCGGTGCTGCCCGTGTGAAATCGCTTGTGATGGCAAATGTGTCGCTGAGCTACTTACTGACAGCATCATGGAAAACATTGTGTTGTGGAAATTGTTTAAATTATGAACAGCAGAAATGAGTTAAAAATTTGCGTCACGTGTACACATATATTACATGACATGCGAGCATGTTAATACAGCATTAGTTACCAACAAGATGGAACAGTGAAACACACAAAATATACGATGTTCAAGATCACAGATTTATTTATTTATTTGGGATCACCAACAAAGGATACACAAATACAATACAGATCACAATAATGAAATAGGTTCTTTTACGTGTGCTCCTTTAATTACAGGAGACCACAGCATGCACATAATAAAACTAGGTGTAACCACGATAAAAAATAAAAATAAAACAGGGAAAATATATGAATGATGAAAGAAAAAAAATAACATGTCAAGAGTGAGCATTCATATTACAATTATTTAGTATAATAATAAATATTTCAAATTGCTGAATATTAGAGGCAGGTAACATAGTTACATACTTGGTTACTTTGCGGTGGTTAAATTATTTTTGTATTTTGAAATGGGGAGGGTTATGTCCAGGTTACAACGCTTGGACAATTCATTGTATTGCCTACAGGGTCTCGGGAGGCAATACAAAGAATCGATTATTTTCAGACAGATGATTATTTTCAGTATATTCCAGACTATCGCTAGCAAATATTTTGCAATGAGTCCCTACTTAAGTAATTAGGTGCCCTGTGCTAGGTTAATGGCCAGAAAAAAGTGGAAAGTCAATTATTTTCTAAAAATAATAAGCACACTATTTCTTTTTTTTTGCGATATCAAAAGGTTAACTAAGAAATAAAGAGCCCCCATAACACGCACAGCCGAGTTCTTATTAAAAATAAATAAAGTAATAATACAGTGGTTGGTCCGTAAATAAGGATTATTAGGTCGAATAAAAAGTGCGGTCGCCATTAGCACTGAAAATCGGAGAAAGTAGGCTCATTCACATTATCCTTATACTTCATGTAGTAATTTCGTGAACTACCCAAAATACCCGTTATTATAGTACCGACACTAAGGTTAGAGCCTCTACACACGGGAGGGAGCGATACGATGCGACAGACATCGATTCTTAGACAACATACTACCTAGCTATTTGTTTTTACTTGCTTTAAGTAATCAGAGTGCTTTTGTTGGTCTTGTAATGTTATGATTAGCTCGAGGGCTATTTGTAAGTCACACGTATTAAAATTATTTGACAGATGACAATTTGTGATGACAACGTCAACGTAAAAAAAGATTCTAATTTTTTTTTAAAAGAGGTAATTAATAAAGTTAAATACAGTTTTGGAACAGTCTAGGTAATTTAAGTGTCGCTTTTCAGCGGTAACAGTGTTCAAAAACATTATAAAATGTGAGTTAAATGAGTGTCATACGATTACATACTTGAAAACTTAGATTTAAGCACCGAATTATACCATAAATTGTTGGGTACAACAACTCTTGAAATGCTAAATATACAAATAGACTAAAAGATGAGGTTTTTTTGTAGCAAAACACAACAATCTTCAACGCTGAAATTATTTTCGTGTTAATTGGCATCAATTAAATTATTACTTAAATCAGACATTTTGTGAAGGGGATTTGTTCTTAATAGCTATTCAATAAACAGATTTCAGCAGATATTTGATTAATGTTTATATTAGGTCTTTACCTATGAAATTGCCGTTCTGCAGTACTGGCCATTTCAAATCAAAATAATTTTTGTTTGGCTAAGAATTCTAATTTCAAATTAATTTTATTTTAAAAACATGGTTTTTTTTTTCTAAAAGTAGTCATTTCTTTATTGATTAGTGTTACATTTTCATCGCATTTCAATCTTTTTCGTCATCATGGATACGTTAAAAATTCGAGTAATTATGGAATATGAGTACCGTCGTGGCAGCAACGCGGCACAAGCGGCACGCAACATCAACGACGTTTACGGAGCTAACACTACAAACCAACGCACCACCTGTTATTGGTTTGCTCGCTTCCGTTCTGGAAATTTCGACCTGAAAAATTAACCTCGCGGTCGTCCGAAGACTTTGGTCGACAATGACGAATTAAAGGCGATTGTGGAAGCTGATGATACACAATCTACGGCTGAATTAGCAGCAGCTTTCGACGTTAGCGTCAAAACAATATTGGTCCATTTGCGTCAAATTGGCAAGGTAAAAAAGCTTGACAAATGGGTGCCCCACGAACTCAATGATCGCCAGCGCGAAGTACGCGTCGAGACGTGCCTTGCACTGCTCAACAGACACACAAATGAAGGAATTTTGAACCGCATTGTTACCTGCGATGAAAAATGGATTCTGTTTGATAACCGTAAGCGCTCAGCAAGTTGGTTGGATCCTGGTTCAGCACCTAAACAATGCCCTAAACGAAAACTTACCCCTAGAAAAGTGATGGTCACTGTTTGGTGGTCTAGCGCCGGTGTGATTCATCACAGCTTCTTACCAAACGGGGTGAGCATTACTGCAGATGTGTACTGTGAAGAACTGAACACAATGATGGAGAAGCTGGCGCATCTCCAACCAGCATTGGTCAATCGCTCGTCTCCGCTGCTCCTGCACGACAACGCGCGACCTCATACTGCACAGCAGACGGTCTCCAAGTTGCAAGAACTGGGGTTGGAAGCTCTCCGTCATCCGCCCTACTCACCAGACCTTGCACCTACAGACTACTACTTTTTCCAGAATTTGGATAACTTCTTGGCGGGAAAAAAATTTAATACCCGAGAGGCAGTACAAAATGCCTTTGAAGAATTTGTTGCCTCCCGTCCAGCTGATTTCTTTAAGAAGGGCATCAATAAACTGCCACTGCGATGGCAAAGATGCATTGATTGTATGGGTGATTACTTCGATTAATACAAATAAAAAATTCATGAAAAAAATTCGTTTAAATTTTTTCATACAAAACGGCAATTTCATAGGTAAAGACCTATTACTTGTACTTTTATGCGTAAAGCGCTGAAAAATGCAAAATAAAAACCCAAAAACACGTTAAAAAATATACCCGTTACAAGATTAATGTCAAACGCTAGGCATTTTTGGAGTTTGTTTCAGGATATATTGGGCGAAGTTTTTCAACGTGGACACTTGATGGATTAGTGTCCGACGCTACGTCGGGTTTCTGATCGTATCGATAACGCGTTGATGTCCCTTCCATCGACTTGCTTCAATTATAAAACGATCGCATGCGTCGTGAGGGATGGGCCATGAAACTAAAAAAAATAAAACAATCTGACAGTATTTCAACTGGTGGAAATTAAAATAGGAATACCTACTCTAAATGGATTGATACTTATTGAAGTATATAATACAATTGTAAAAAATCAAGCTTTAATTATACAACAAAAATAAATTCTCCGCATGATCATTTCGATAACACAATACATGATAGCATCTTCCTTCCTAATTTTCAAAGATATTCAATTACCCTACATAGTACAGACCCAGTTCGAAGAGTCCGTTACGGAAATGTAATCAAGCTGACCAGGGGCAGACCCGGACGAGGACAAAAAGGTCACTTAGTCAAGATCAGAGCCAAGGTCAGCGGCGAATGGGAGGTTGGTTTTTGCTTCAACGGAACATTACAGATCATAATTTTTTACTTAAATGTTGATACGGCATGAATGAATAAACAAGTCGTGATGTTATGTTTTATGTTATGTTATGGTGATACGGATATACAATACTACAACATACATTTGCAAATAAATGCCTACTAGTGAATATGGGCTGCGAACAGACAGCAGATTTTATGGAAATATTGCCATGGACTAGGCCATAATGATTCAGCAATCAGATTCGTTTTCGCAGCTTGTTATTACTTGACGGTTACCAGTTTACATGAAACACAATCTAATTTTGCGTACAATACTTGGGATATTAGGACTTTATTTATTAATCTTAAAGCATTTATCTCCATTAGACCAAATACAGGCACTTTTGAATTGTCAAGGAATCAGTCAGAAAGATGAAGCTTGATGCCCATTTCAAAACGTAGTAGGTTCCTATGGAGAAGAACGGGCAAGAAACTTTATGGATACTCTTTACTTTAGAAAACCAGTATCAGACACCTTGATGCCCACAAAAATGGCGTAGAACACTCTGTCCAACCAAACGTCAAACTAACGCACTCAACCGTTCAACGCACGTCACCTCCCATCTGAAACGCCTTAGGCCGCGATCGCATTTGTCGGCAACCGAGTCACGCGATCCAACCATCTCGTCCAACCATTGTTCTGTTGCTGCCTAATTATAACCGACAACCTGACGGCTATCGTTCCTGATACCACCACAATTTGGGACTTGAGGAACCTATAACAGTACCCCAGTATTCGAAGGAATTTGGAGGCTTTCCCCCGTATGCACCCGTGTAGGGGGTATTTCAAGCTACTATTTCTGATTCAGCTAAATAATTTGGGAGTTAGTATTAGAAACATGAAAGGTGATAATTAAGCTTGCTCGGCGATATTTCAATCATTTTCGTTGATTTTGTGATTGATGAGAATGATGTATTGGTATCATTTTATTCTGGCGTCTATAAAGTAATTAGTATTATTACTTACTCGTATTACTTAATTACTCGTATTTTTACCCGACTGCGCGACGCAGAGGAGGGTAGTGTGCTTATTGTTGTTATGTTCATAGCAAATAGATTACTGCCGCTCACACAATTAATGTTCCCTTGGTTCTCTTTTAAACAGTAACTCCCAAAATTGGTAAAAAGGTAGCAATTCTTGGCCAGGAACCATACGGTACTGAATTTTGCTTTTTGTCATGAAAATGCGCCGTAAAAAGCAATCTGAATAATCTTTTGACAGCTCAATTTAACACCTCCATACACATTATGACCCGAACGAACATAACATCATCTTTTATAAACAAAAATTGATTCGTCATAAACACCACGCGATGCCTTTAGAAACCAATAAAAAGCATCGTATACACCCCAGAACATATTATCACAACCGCGGCAATAACAGTAAATCATATAGGCGCCCTTAAAGGTGTATAGCATAACGATGATTATGGCATATCAAATGTAATGCACCAATCATAATTTCTTTATCGGTCGATCTGAATAACAAGTGATGGTGTTAAATATTTATGTAGTGTTCGTTTACAGAGTGATGCTAAAAGTGATTTATAACAAACAGGGGGTGCTGACTACGTAGATTTACAGGAAATCACAAAATACTTTTCATGAAAGTAGGTATGTGAATAAACAACTGTTATTCATAGTTTTTATCCTGCCTCCCTTATCTGAGCATTTTCCTGGGTCATTATCAAGGGCGCCACCACTGGTGGGAAGAAAAATAACTTATCTTTCACCTCTAAGGCCTACTTACGCATTTAGCCGTGTTAAATAAATAAATGTAGAGTTTGTAAGCTCGGGAAATAAGTAACTAACATTTTAACTCATAATACGCGTTGCGCCACTTAAAAGTAACACAGGGTTAGTTATCCTGGTTTAAATGTTTTTTGAGTTGGGAACATTCCAGTTCAATCGACGAAACATAAAATAGAATTGCAATATCTGTGCCTGTCTGACCAATGAACATAAATTGTATACCCATCTCTTTTACACTACATAACTATACGTAATACTTTCTTGTCTTCAAAATTGTGTAACATGACATTTCTTTCAATCGTATTGTATGTGGTTGTCGTGGAGATTTGATTCTTGATTTACAAAAACGTCTGATATGGATAAATTTGTTTTAAGTTTTTTATAATTTGTATTTATTTTTATATGAGGTCATGAATATATTGCCTGCTGATATAGTACCGAATTTTCACTTACTACAACGTCGAACAATATAAAATACAAAATAAGTTATCAGCGGTACCTCATAATGTACCATATAATATATACGGTACCATATAATATTTTGACATTACTAACACTAACCCAAAGTTTAGCGACGTAACTCTCCTACATCGGTGGGTTTAATATTTAAAAGTTTAACTCTAGGTTATCTCTAATTCTTGGTGGCCCAAGATGAATCATTTAATTAACCATGAGTTAGCTGTTAACTCCGCGCGATAACTCATGAACGTGCCCGTGGGCCTAAGGAAACTATCAAATTTTATGATCGATAATTATCGAATCTTGTGATCGATATTTCACACATTTTTCGAACCTGATATTGTTGAGTTGTTTTTTCGGCAAAGGTTTATTTCTGATGTCTATACATTAACATTGTTAACGATTCATATTATTATCGCTATAATTGGAAGATACGACAGATGAAAGTAAAATAGTTTCCCTGCAGACATTTATATGTAAATTATCATCAACGTCGGACTAGTGGTCGCAATCGCTACCGCTGACCATGAGGTCCTGAGTGCAATTCCCGGGTCTGGCAAAGTGTTATTGGGTTTTTCCATCTGGAATTTGTCAGTAGCAGCCCAGAAACTAGATTTGTGCGCGATTGATGGCAATAGGCTGGCCCCCTATTACATTAAACTTAAACATAACTGGCGAAATGTGGGTGTACTATAGGTAGGTACACTTCTGCATAACCCGTCCAGGAATACAGGCGTCATGTTACATGAAAGTAAAATTCTATATTTTCCCCGTATTCCCCACGTAACTTCCGTCCTTTTTCCTCCACGCTCGCGCTACTACAAACACTTGCCACGTACCTACTCTATAAACGTGTCCCTGATGTCCATTGTTGCTTGTTCTCACTTATGTGGACATACCATGAACTTACTACTACAACTGTGAGATTTTATATTCATTTTATTTGCGGAGGCTTGTTTTAATCCTATGTGGGCTTACCTATGTAAATGTAGAAGACTTTTAATGAATATTTTGTGTGAAAGGCTTATGTTAGCGCTATCTTGTGAGATAAATTAAGCCATGTGCTATAATTTTGATGAACAATATGTTAAATCTTATCTATCGATCTTATTTAAAAAGTGCAAAAGCATTATAATAGATTTTACATGGCAAAGACAGGAGTAGGTAGGTAGATAAGGGTAGATATCATGAATTTAACGCGTTTTTTTAACCCACCTGAACATCATCGTTTCGAATTATCTGGAGTTTTTTTATAAACTCAAACTCAAAGCATTTATTTCAAATAAAACAATTACGGGCATTTTTGAATTACCAAAGGTTCGGTCAGTCAGAAAGATGAAGCTAGTTGCCCATTCCAAAGCGTAGAGGGACCGAGGGACCTATGGAGAAGAACGGGCAAGAAATTTCCACGGACACTCTTTTCAATCAAAACATGGTTACAAAATGTCGGTTAAATAATAATAAAAAAAAATATGTTGCGTAACCTATTGATATTTTTCAAGCTACAAATAGCGAGTCCATTTTAATAGTAATGGTTCCTAACTAAATTAGAAAAACATCTCTTTGCCCTTAAGTACCTAAGTCAGGTAAAAGTAAACAAGTTACCAACCCTGCACTTACCGGCGCTGTATAGAATGTCGGTAATGTACCGTTTGGCAGTACGAGGTGCGCCGCGGCGCCGGAGCGGTACCGTTACAGTAACTACCGTAACGGTAAGAATTACCGCAAGACAGAGATTGTTCAGTAAATAGCCAACTGATGTGAAAAAATACGCAGTATTAAGGATAACTCAAAAATTACTGGTCAGAACTTGATCATTTATTGGGACTAGATGAAAAGCACCAGCTTTCAAATAAAAAAGAATCATCCAAATCGGTTCACCTAGAAGAAAGTTCTGAGATTAAACACAAAAAAAAACAATCGCATTGTGAACCTCTTCCTTTTTTTGAAGTCGGTTAAAAATACATTACACTACTAAATTCACACGATCCCTAACAGGGTTTGTTACAGCATCCTTACGCTCGGTATCGGTATCGTTATCGCTCATGCTCGCTTACCTTACGTAGTAGACAGCGGGCTAGACAAGGAAAGAGTCTAAGTGTTTGAGGAGATTCTTTTTAATCGTTCAATTATTTTTTTGACTTTAGGTCTAATCAAATCTGATTAAAGCTATAACTATTATTATTATTATTTGTTATTTAAGTTATTACAGTTCTGATCTTTGCAAGTAGATCTAACAAAATATATCCCGTACACAAATCTGTAGCTATAAAAAGAAAAGAAACTTATTCTAAGTTCTCATCATTCCCACTATGATGAAAAAGCGCTTGACAGCGTTTATTTTATAGCCCTGACTCTGGCCATCAAATAAGTAGGCAGCGGCTTGAAGATAAACAAAAACGCTTTAACTAACACATAGAGATGACGTATCACTGGTGGGATGGCGTCGTGACGTCATGGATAAGTTTTTATTGGCAGCCAGGAGGTTTATAGGGCTATCTGACGGGTGGCTGACGGAACTTTGAACTGAGGGGAAAAATGAGGCTTTTTTGTCTTAATCCTCTTTAAAATATTAATACCTGAAATATGTATTGTAAAAAATAAATAGAGAGTAATTATGGAGTTTCTTGCCTACTCTTCTCCAAACGAAACTACTTTTTGAAAGGGGCAGCTGAAATCAATTCTACGTTCTCGTAAATTTTTACATTTATAAATACTTTTTATGCGCCTAATCGAAATAAATTATTTGACTTTGATTTTGACCTTGCAAAAGTGGCGTCCGATTGACAAAAAAGGGCACAATAAACGTGAAACGGTGCAAGCGTTCTTTATAAGTTCAATTGAGCAGTAAACTGTGATTTAACTCTGCATAATGTATGCAATAGTCTTAAGTGCAGATATTTTCACATTTTCTAAAGAATAAAATGTGACAGAAAATTCTCGAAAAATCTTACATTAGAAGCTACGGCGCAACTTATCTAAATTACATTTTTAGACATAAAAATAATAATATTTTCGTGGATAACCGTGCATGTGCGTGAGTGAGTATCAAGAATATTTGAGCGACTAGCGTTTATATTTCGATCAAAATTATGTGTCTTTTCGCATTAGAGCGGTTTAGGGAATAATTTATAACATTTCTTTTGTTGCACGAGCTATCTTCGAATGCCGACACAGCAATGAAAATATAACGGTTCATAAGGGCTTATTTTTTCAAAAGATAAAATAAGCCCTAAGTTATTTAAGTCTAAAGTTTTGAATAAGATAAAGAAAATAAAAATTAAGTTTTCGTTAAAAAAATGTTTTAGCTGAGGCAAACAATACGTGGCCGTATTGTTTGCCTCAGCTAAAACATTTTTTTAAATACTAAATACAACAGAAACTTTGAAATTGGGCCTGCTCGATATACTCAGAAACATTTTTGGTTAATTAATTAATGTTTGAAAACACTACTAGATACCTACCTACTGAAAGTCATCACTTTTCACAGTTCAGAGTTCAGAGTATTTATTTGTAAACATAGGTTACAGATACACAGGTGTGTGAGATGTTACATGTTTGTAAGTTCTCTATGTTTTGTCATTAGGCGTACAAATGTTAGTACATACAGTCATATCAATTTCAATTATTTCATTTCACAATATAAAGTAAGAATTATAGAAAGAGCTAGACTGTTAGATAAATCAAAATAATATTCTCATGACAATTAATTAAATTTCAAATAAAAACTTCAATGTCAAAACATATAGGTACCAAATTAAAAAAATATTTGAAAAAGGCCAAAAATAAAAAATTAAGATAAAACAGACTTGTCAAAAAATAAAAATAGGATAATGTCAATTAATCAAATTAATACAAGAGTGTCAAACAATGCATATCTGAAGGAGGGATTATAGAACTGTCATCCAAATAGTCCTTTATTGAGTAGTAACATTTATCACTTAAAATTTTCATAAGTACACTTTTGAATTTGTCCAGATTTAACGATTTTAATGTTTCAGGCAGCTTGTTATATATTTTTGTGGCCATACAGAAAATACTTTTATTCATTAGGGCTGTTCTGCCATGTGTTATTTCGAGCTGTAACTTATTTTTGTCGCGTAACTTTCCATAGTAGCTTTTGGAAGCTATTTTGTATTACGAGATGTGTGTTTTGACATATATATTAGTTTCGTAGATGTACAATGATGGTAGGGTAAGAATTTTTAGGCTTTTGAAGAACGGTTGACAACTGTCGGTGCTACGTAGGCCACACATAGATCTGATACATTTTTTTTGAACTCTAAATACTAATTCTCTATTGACTGAGTTACCCCAATACATTATGCCATACCTAAGTGTTGATGCAACAAAACCGCGATATGCCATTAGTACCGATTCTAGGCTGATAGTCTTTGACAGTTTGTAAATAACATATGCGAATTGAGTATTTTTTTTTACAAATTTCGTCTGTCTGGAATCTCCAGGTCAAATTTTTATCTATTATGATACCAAGGAATTTGGTGACAGTTGTTGACTCTATTTGAGTCCCTAAATAATTAATGTCAGGGATGTTACTCGGAACTCTCTGGTGAAAATGCATAATTTTAGTCTTTTCTAAATTTATAATAAGATTATTTTTGTCAAACCACGATATAATTGTATTTAATGTCATATTTATTTCATTTTCATAAGTCATAGGATCGTCGCATTTAACTACTACCGTGCTGTTGTCAGCAATTAGCACCATTGGATGGTTTATGTGTCCGGGAAGGTCATTAATGTACAGAAAGAATAGGGGAGGGCCTAGGACGCAGCCCTGAGGCACGCCGTATTTTACTGTACTACATTTGGATCGATATTTCTTCTCGCAACCATCATTTGTGCAAATTTGTGTGATTTCTACATATTGTTTTCTATTTGCCAAATAGGATTCTAACAGCTTAAGTATATTTCCCATGATACCATATTTTTCAAGTTTGCTTAATAAAATTGCGTAATCTACATAATCGAAAGCATTGGTTAAATTCATAAAGATAGCACAAACAGGATTTCTATTGACCACATTTGATAGAACAGGAAGAAGAAGATCATGTATGGCCATATTAATTGTATTCTGTTTACGAAATCCCTTATGTTCCTTGACTAATATATTTGACTTCTCTAGGTATGTATAAAGGGATTTATAGATAACTCTCTCGAATATTTTTGAGATGACAGGTATCAAGGCAATAGGTCTGTAGTTTGCCATTAATTGCCTATCCTGTTTATTGTGCAATGGTATAATTATGGAAGTTTTTAGTCCTTCGGGAAAAACTCCATTAGATATACTCATGTTAATTATGTGACTGAGATGCGGAGCTATGTATTGAGCCGCTTCTTTTATAACTTTAGTACATATTCCATCATAACCAATACTATTTGTATTTGTGTTCGCGCAGCGGGTGGGCATGCGAGCTGAACGAGAGCTGCGGACGAGCTTTGCGGGCAGTGTGAGTCCAGTTGGCGGAGCGAGCCCAGTGGGAGCAGCGGTGGCGGCAACGCGCGGGCGGCGCATCGTGGTGCGACTCACGCGGCGAGTACTGCGCGATGACCTGCTGCAGAGCGCGCGGGTGCGGCGCGGAGCCACCACCGCGGACCTAGGACTCGCCGTACCCCCGCGTCGCTTCTTTCTGAACGAGAGGCTCACAAGGAGAAACAAACATTTGTTTTACCTTGTGCGTGAAGCTGGCAACCGTCTCGGATGGAGGTATACGTGGACGAAGTTCGGTCGTATTCTGGCTAAGCAGGGTGACGGTAAGCCCACCCACTGCATCCGTTCAGAGGCGGACCTTGCGCGTGTTTTTTGTTGCGAAGTGTCTACTGCAAAGGATGTCTAATTGCATGATTACGGGCAAACGTTATGATATGGCAAAAGATGTAACTCTTATACTTCACCTTCTTTTATCCGTTTTGTTTTCTCTTAGGTATTTAAGTTTTTTTGGTGCGAGGCCGGCTATTCTCGTGTGTCAGTATATCTTGGTTTCTCCTAGTGGCCCACCTGCACAATTAATGACTATCTGTGTTCATGTATTTATTACACTTTCACTCACTATTTTTACATCTTCGGTATTTATTGTTATTATATTTTTGTTTCTGTGGACCCTATATATTAGTACATTTTGTCTGACTGTGTATATTTTCGCAAAAGTTACAATACTTCACTTTATATTACTACAAATTTCACCTGATACCATACATTTCAGTTTATTTACACCTCACTTTTTTACCCAAAACTTTACACCACTAATTACTATTGATATTATCTACAACAAAAATACTACTATTATAATATGTATACACCACTATGTACAAAAATTAATAAGATGAGAAATCTAAAGGTTGGACTATTTAATGCGGGGTCGCTGGGTTCGCGCCATGAGGAGTTCCTTGTCACCATGGATAGCCTAATGGTAGACATTATGGCGATAAATGAGACCTGGCTTAGGCAGGGAGAGGAGGGTCGCGCACCGACAGTACCGGGCTACCGGCTGCGGCACGTGCCGCGCGCGCGCAACGTGCGCGGCGGGCGCGGGGGCGGCGTGGGCTTCTACGTGCGCCGCGGGCTGCGCGTGCGCGCCGTGCCGCACCCGCCGGCGCCGCAGGTCGAGCAGATGTGGCTCAGGCTTAACATCAACTCGCATTCAGTGATCATCGGCACAGCATACAGACCACCGTGGTTAGATGTGAATGTCTTCCTGGATGCGATCACCGACTCTCTTTCTTCTTTTGCTAGCGCGGATAAAGTTGTCTTGCTTGGTGACTTCAACATTAACATGTTAAACCAGCTGGAAAATAAGACAAAATTACTAAACAATTTTTTACTTTGCTCCAAGCTAAAGCAAATTGTTACTGATCCTACTCATTTCACAGATCATAGTGAAACACTAATTGATGTTGTGTGTACTGACGCCCGTGTGTGTGGGGTCTCTGTATCACACATACCAGAGCTTGGTCAACATGCAGTTATATCTGTTGAATTTAATTTTAAATTAGAGAAACCTTCCCCACACTGGATCACCTATAGGCCACTTAGAGATATACTGCTTGACAACTTTAATGATGATTTGAATAGGATGGACTGGGAATATATTGAAAGTCTGGAGGATGTGAACTCTATGGTAGCAACATTTAATGAGTATATTGTGAATCTCTTTGACTTACATGCACCCCTTAAAAAAGTTTTTCATAAAAGAAAAGTCATACCCATGGATAACTGACACTGTCAAGGAAATGATGAAGTTGCGGGACAGGTACCATGTTAAGTCTAAGGCTACTAAATCTGTACATCACGTAAACTCATACAAGGAGCTTAAACACTTAGTCAGGGCCGCTTTTGTTAGTGAGAAGGGTGCTTATTTTAAAACTTACATAAATAAAAACATTAAACAGCCAAAAAAGTTATGGAGCCATATTAAAGCATCAATAGCTATTTCAAATAAACCAGGGCACAGTTTGCCGCATTTTTGTGACAATCCTGACAAAATAAATGATAATTTTTTGGACGTGCCTGGCAGCGGTGTGGTCAGTACTTCTGACTTATCTTATTTTGAGCACCACAGATTCGGTAACGGTCATTTCCAGCTTGAGCCAGTCCAGGAGGACATGGTGCTGAGGCTTTTACGTGGTCTTAAGTCCAATGCCCAAGGATCTGACTATATCTCTCTGGAGATGCTGATGATGACTCTTCCTCGTACACTGGCAGCTATAACGGCCATTGTCAACAGATCGATAGCCTACTCCTGTTTTCCGGATCTGTGGAAATTAGCTATAGTAAAGCCCATACCCAAGGTACCTAATCCCACCAGCGTGAAAGATCTTCGCCCAATTAGCCTTTTACCATGTCTCTCCAAGATTCTGGAGAAAGTTGTCTCTAACCAGCTTCGGGCATATCTTGAGCAGCACGGTATTCTGCCACTGGCTCAATCAGGATTTCGTAAGGGGCACAGCACAGCCACAGCTCTTCTTGACGTGGTTGGAAATATCCTCGAAGCCAGAGACTAAGGCATGGGTACCATGCTTGTACTGCTGGATTTTTCACGTGCCTTCGACTCAATCAATACCTCCCTTCTCCTATCCAAACTATCTTACTACGGATGTCAGCCCGAAACAGTCCAATGGTTTCAGAGTTACCTGAGTAACCGTTCTCAGCTTGTGCAAGTGGCAAGTGACAGTGATGGCGATATTTTGTCCTCTAGTCCCAAGCAGGTGAACCGGGGCGTGCCGCAAGGATCCATCCTGGGCCCTCTTCTCTTTATTCTGTACAGTGCTGACATCACCAACTGTCTGGTCAACACCAAGTTTCACCTATATGCTGACGATCTGCAGATGTATCTCTCATTTCGCCCACAGCACTCCGCTGAAGCTGTAAAAAGAATGAATGAGGATTTAGATAGGATTTCAGCATGGTCAAGAAGAAACTCTCTGGTTCTGAACCCAGTAAAGTCCAAGTATATTCTCATGGGATTAAGAGATTTTCTAAATAAAATATTAGGACACACCCTGGACTTGAAGATTGATGGGTGTTCTATTGATAGGGTGCAAGAAGCCCGTAATCTTGGGGTGGTGTTTGACGAGCATCTGCATTTTGAAACTCACGTCATGGAGGCTGTGCGCAACTGCTTTTACCGTCTTAAGCTTTTGTACCGAGTACGGCCCTACATAAGTGTGGATATGCGTGTCATGCTGTGCGAGTCACTTGTTTTATCAAAGCTGAACTACGCCGATACTGTGTATGGTGCGTGCATTCTCGGTAGAAGCGAGAAGTTGATCCAGCGAGTGCAGAATGCTTGTGCAAGATTTTGTTTCAATGTCCCTCCCCGATCTCACATAACTCCATTTTTAAATAAGGGTAATTTGATGAGAATGTCAGATCGCAGAAAGCTGCATCTAGCTACCCTACTCTTTGGCACCATTGTCACAAAAAAACCAGAATACCTTTATGCGAAATTGACTTGGTCTAGAGATATAAATAAAATTAAAACAAGAGCATCATCTTACCTCCTGTTGGCCTCAACGCATAAAACTGCTGCATTCCGTGGAAGCTTTAAATTTGCTGCTTCCCGCTGCTGGAACGACTTGCCGCCTCCTTTTCGTGCTATAAAAACAGTTGGTACTTTTAGCACTAAATATAAACAACACTTGTTGCGAGTACAAAAGGAAGACAGTTTCTGAACTCATCCTGGGACTGCACGCAGTTGCTACTGGTGACCTTGCGGAGTCTTGCGTTCCTAGCAGCATGATTTGATTCGATTGTTTTGCTCGATGATTGAATATTTTTCTTCCGCCTTACACATCACAACATAGTCAAACACACCACAATACTTCACACTATTTATCTGCACTACTTTTTTGCCATAACTATTATTCACTCACTGTTTTATTAGTGTATCATTACTTTATTTTCATAAACATTCCAAAAAGTATCTTTTTTATTGACAGCCGGTCGGCTGCGCCCGCGTCTCATCGCTTGTCACAGAGTTCACAGACTATAACAATAGTCTACAACATAGACAAGTGATGTTGGATCGTCGGGCGTGGTTCGATCTTTAGACACATACATGATCATGGTTTTTATTTATTTATATTTGTTTTCTAAACAATTTTGTATTGATTTATCTTCTTATTAGTATTTTATTTTAAAATTTTATTTATCAATAAACCCCTAGTGGGATATAAGGATGTCCGTATGTGTGTCCGTGGCATCACAACGGGCCCTATCAGAATACGCACAGGTTTATTTTTTTATTTTTTATTAATTGTTTATTGTTTTTTTTATTGTTAATTTTGTTAGTTTTAAATGCTCCTTTTTTATTTAATTTTTTACACTTTGTATTTCCTGTGCGTGTTCCAAATAAAATATTTTTCTTTCTTTCATTCTTTCTTTCTTTCTATTTTTAAGTGAGTTAACATGGTAAACTATGTCTTGCGGTATAGTTGGTTCCATAAATAAAGAACAATACGGTCTGATTTAAAAACCGTGTCGACTATAAAACTGCGTCACCAAACAACATAACCGTGCCACATCTCTCTATTCATTGAAACAACATGCCCTAGAAATAAAAAATACAAAAATAACTTCTTTTTTTTTTGTAAATACTTTTTCTTTCTTTCTTTCTAGCTCCTACTTCGCTCAAGTCCGCAGTTTCAGTAGCAACCAACCAATTTTTGTCTCGACCAGACAATACGAAGTTATCTTTCGATTTCACTCACTCAGCGCTGTTTGTCTCTTGTTTCGATAAACGCGAGTTGTATCGAAAAGTTTGTTGCTTGTTATAAACACAGAATCGCTGCCACTACGTATTGAATACGTTGTTATTCGGCAGCGTGTATTGATAATTACCGGCCTGAGAACAACTTTGATTGACAACTTTAAGTTTGGGATGCCTTGTTTGTTTAAGGTTTGGAACCGGTGGGTTTAATGTTAGAAATTAAGGTTATTGTTTTGATTTGACTTCCAGGAAAGTAATGAAAGGAAATTAAATTATTGTTTTATTTAGATACTGGCTTCTTTTTGTTTCTAACAGGAATATCTTGTCCATACTATGTATGAACAGCATGATGACTATTGTCTATACACCAAAACTATTAAAAAAAAACTTAAATTGAGATATTATCCTTTAAAGTTGAAGTTCGCGAGCACATTCGCGAGAAGCTGGCAGTATGATCACAACGGTAGTGTTTTCAAATTTTTTGTCTTATTTGTTTTTAGTATATTCGTGTATGCATATTTATTTATTTGTGCTGATATTTATGTATAATTAAGTATATATAATTATATTTACTTATAGTTTTAATAGGTAAATTGCACCTACCACTGTTTGTCTCTGCATCACCCGAAGGTTGACTGGTAGAAAATGGCATTAAGTCCGCCTCAGTACATTTGTGTGCATATAATAATAAATAAATAAAGTGACTCGTTGACCTAATTCCTTCTAAAAACATCGCACACAATTCAAAACTCCTCAAATACAATACAAAAACGTAGAACGTCATTACGAAAATGTAAATATCAACAACAGAGCCATCGAATGATTACAGGTTTTTATATCACTTCAAATAGCAATCACAGACTGAAAGCCTCCTTCTATCCTTTGCTCAGGCTGCGTGGTGCCACCGCCTGAATTTTTGCCTTCCATCTAAAGGACCCGCATTTTAAAATGCTTTTTTAAAGCTGAAAGGAGTATTAGTCATTTTTCTGGGCGTCAATAAAAATTTTGTAGTTAGAGGCTTTAATAATGTGAAATGCTGAGATTCAAAACTAATCCTTGTTTATTGAAAGCTATCGATCGTCTGATTTAAAGTTTCTTTTAACCATATATGATAGTTGAGATGTGAATAGTAAATCAAAGATTCTAACATTATTTAGTTATTCATTATAACCATCCATAAGTTAACATGATCGGATGTATACTTTATTTATGTAGAATTCTAGACGAATTAGCTGAGAAAAACTTGAATCGTTTCGTGAAAGTCAAAAAAATGCGTCAACCATAAAATAAAAAATTAATAAGCGCCGAGAACAACTTTTCATTTCTAATAAATGAAAAACTCCGCAGTACAGAACACGAATAATGTATAAACAATAGAAAGAAGGGAAATAAGGCAGTATTATGTTAATATAAACAGGCACCTCGTCACGGGGTGAATGACGGGACGAATATTTTGATTAAAACTTATGAAAAAACTCTTTGGGCGCCCGGCCTGAGAGACGCGCGCGAGCGGGCGCCGGGCGCGGGCGACGATATATGAAAATATTATTAAAGTTAATGAAGGGCTGCACTCGTCGGAAGCTGGACGTACGATTATTGTAATTGGATGGAGCTGTTTATAGAGTATGAGGGTTTTCGAGTGCGTGGATGTAGGTCAATTTTTGGATTCAAATTTTTGGGTCATTTATTATGGGCTTTTCGGTTTTATGGGATCAGAATAGGTATGTTATATTGTATGTTGATTGCTTGTGTTAAGAATTTTATTAAAACAAGCGGTGCGTGCCCGGCGTCGCCTAGGGTGAATTTCATACAAAAATAGCATCTGAATTTCGGACTTTCCCGGTGAAATTTCCAAGAAAAATCTTTCATACATATCCTGACAATTACAAATACAACAAGAAAATAATTAGCCAAAGGTGCAGCCGCTTTGAAGTGATGCGCGGACAAACATTTTTGGCAATTGACTTTTATTTATATATTTAGATAGATGCTTCTTGTAATCAAAGCACAGAACCTCAAATTCCAGTCAGTACCTTTTGTTTGATCACTTATTCTATAAGAAACTAGTTTCAGTTGAAACTCAATTCATCACGCTCTCTACACAACAACACTAACATTACTCGACACCTATTTTCTTAGGGAGGGGGAGGGGTTGTGGGTTTCCCATATTCTTAAGCGTTTCACTTCTTCTCCAAATCCAAAAACCGTCAATAAAGAAGGAAGTCAACAATACCTTGAAACTTATCGCGTACAAATCCGTGACTTAAACCGAGGCTCGCGGGACATGCCGACGAAACTTGTTAAAAATGTATCAATTTAACTTTTCACGATAACATCGCAGAGTTTGCTTCGTCCTTTGACAGACCGCCCTTCTAATTTCATATCGAAAAGTTCAATGATTAATCTTTTATGAAACAATTCATAATATTCTGGAGATCTTCGGCAATCTTTTGGATGTTACAATCTGAGGAGACGATAATATTATAAAACATTGTTGTTTACTTACACGAAAAGTACGCCGTTGTCCGGTACCTTGCGATCAATTTTAAAATGAGCACTTTTTCTTAGCAGCGTAAAGAAAGAATTTTGTTCTTCTTTAACACAATACACACCATATAATGATTTTGTTTAGCGATATGATATTATTTTATCCCATAACAATAAATTGTTTTAATCTGTTAAAATGCGTCTTCAGTAGAAAACCAAGGAAAATTCGTCAGTATGTAACAGTCCCGTCTACGAGGCTACATTGACATGACGTACCTACCACAATGTAGACTCCTTAGAGCATCGTAAGCCGATTACTATTATCGCTTGGCTTTATACTAAGCACATTAGGTGAAAATACATGCATCCCTAGTTCATAATATCATCTCAGTACATAATGGTACCACAATATAAATAGGTACAGAAGGCTAACTCCGTGTAAAGAGTGAAAACAGGTGCACGCACACATAGACGTGTACGTGCGGCATTCTCATTCTAATTTAAAAAAAAACCGGTTGCGAACGTGCTTGCACTTGGGTTAAACTGTATTTTTTAAGGGTGAATTTCACCAATGAAACTGAACACGATCAGCACATCCAAACCGTGTTCAAAAGCTGTCAGTATCATCATCGTTGTGAAATATTGACAGCTCTTGAACGCGGTTTAGATGCGCTGACCGAGTTCAGTTCCATCGATGAAATATGCCCTAAATCTTTGGAGTTTCTGAGAAGAATTTTTACAATTTGTTTTACAAAATTTTCTACCGCATGTAGTAGGACCCTTACGTAGACGTGTGTCCATGTGTGCGTGCGTTTTCGCTCATTATATGCAGCTGCCCTTCTGTATCTATCTATTCTGTATTGTACCGTATGCAGTTCATCAATACATTCCCATACTGATGGACAGGTAGTGACAGGACAATAAGCTTCGACCTAAATAGTCGATACAACATTCACAAGCCATTAACGTCCTAATATGTTCCAAATAGCGCCTTTAATTGAATACACATACGGAGCAACTTGATCGTGTTGACAATAAAGGCAAATCGTCCTGAAGTCGTAAATATTTTACGGCCGACCATACACTAAGTCTTGTATATGAAATTACTGAACATCAACGGAGCCTTGATGACGTAACGAACGGCTGTTGTAAAAATTGGCCAAGTGTGAGTCGGACTCACGCCCTTAGGGTTCCGTACCACCACCATGCCATCCCACACAAACCCTGAAATAAAAATTTCACAATTTTGCGAGGCTTCTTGCATGGGGACCTTTATTTTTGGACTTTCGTTAATTTTTTTGGTGGTGGTCCTGTGGTTAAGGCTGTGGTTTACTAACATCGGTGACAGAAAACAACATGCAGTAACCTGCATTTATAGTTAATATAAGTCTGAAATCGCTAACCCGTCTTGACCATGCGTGGTGATTAATGCTCGTGCCTTCTCTGTATGTGAAGAGGCGTTTGCCCTGCAGTGTGTTATTAATAGGCTGGTATTCGTATTATTTGCAATAATAGCATTCATATTTGCACGTCTTCTGTAAAACTGTCAACTGTCAAGAAAAAAACTGTCAAGGTTCTGTGTACTAAAACGGAACCCTACCGTTGGCACCCTTCGTATACGGATCCTTAAAAAGATATAGTTTTATTGGCACTAGGTGGCGCTAGTGTGTTCTGGCACAGCCTGCTTGCCAGTTTCTGGCACTGTCGCCTTGTATGAGAGAACGCTTCCGAGAGTTTTATCGACACTACTTTTAAATATTCTTACGGAAATGTTGACGTGAGGACTTTGCTCGTAAGAAGGCGAAATATTTTCTTTTCCAGGGTATTGTGAGCTGCGATAAGAGACGATGAATAAAAAATACTATCTTTAACCTAGCATCATTGTTTGATGATATCGCATTTCTATTCGTGTTATGTCGTTTCGTGTTATGTAATTACAAATTTCGCCAGCGCCTTCGTCCGCGTGAAATTTTTTGTTTCCCCGACCCACCGCTATTACTTCGTTTTCGCTTAGCGTTCTTTCTGACTTGTTTTCTTTCTCTCGGCTCCTAATGATCGTAGTGTGATGTAAAATAGGCTATAACCTTCCTCAAGAATTGTGCTATCAAATGCAAAAATAATTTTTCAAATCCCACTGGTAGTTCCAGGGATTAGTGCGTTCAAACAAACAAACTCTTCAACATTATTATATTAATAATATACTTAGTCTGGCCATAAATACTGTTACAGTTAAAAATAAGAAAGATATTACATTCGAATTTGGAATCTGTCATTTTTATACGATTGTTCATTGAGTTTTCTAATTTTGACGCCAATATTTTGTACAATATTTTGCGATATTAAAATGGAGTGGGGTGATAAAGAGAACCGAATCGCTGTTATTGCATTACACAAAGTTGGTATGGAGCCAAATGCAATTTTTAAAACTCTCCATACGCTTGGTATTAGTCAAATGTTTGTGTAGCGGGATATAAATAGGTACAATGAGACCTCCTCTGTTTGTGACAGAAAAAGATCTGGCCGTCCACGTAGTGTTCGTACGAAAAAGGTGGTCAAAGCACTAAAGGAAAGAATTCGAAGAAATCCTGTCCGAAAGCAAAAGATTTTATCTCGGGAGATGAAGATAGCACCCAGAACCATGTAGCGTATTTTAAAAGATGACTTACGACTTGCAGCCTATAAGAGACGCACTGGTAATTTTTTAACTGATAATTTAAAAAAGAATAGGGTGGTAAAATCGAAACAACTACTGAAGCGGTACGCAAAGGGAGGTCACAGATTTTTTTTGTTTACGGATGAGAAAATCTTTACAATTGAGCAACATTTTAACAAATAAAATGACCGTATTTATGCTCAAAGCTCTAAGGAAGCTTCCCAATTAGTCGACAGAATGCAACGTGGGCATTATCCGACTTCAGTGATGGTTTGGTGGGGTGTTAGCAATGGAGGAGTGACTGAGCCATATTTTTGTGAAAAAGGTATCAAAACATCGGCACAAGTGTATCAAGATACCATTCTTGAGAAGGTAGTTAAGCCCCTTAACAAGACCATGTTCAATAACCAAGTATGGTCCTTCCAACAAGACTCGGCGCCGGGTCATAAAGCGGTCCACGCAGTCTTGGTTGGAAGTGAACGTTTCGGACTTCATCAGAGCTGAAGACTAGCCGTCGTCTAGTCCCGATCTTAATCTGCTGGATTATGATTTATGGTCAGTTTTAGAGAGTATGGCTTGCTCTAAACGCCATGATAATTTGGAGTCCCAAAAACAATCCATACGATTGGCAGTGAAGAATTTTCCCATGGAAAGAATGCGTGCTTCTATTGATAACTGGCCTCAACGTTTAAAAAAGACCCCGTCGTTTTTAAAGGACTGTATTGCAGCCAATGGAGACCACTTCGAATAAGCTTTTTATATTTTAAATTGTTTTATATTTATGTATGACACACTGTAAAAGTAATAAATATTATTAGCAACAAAAAAAAATTTTTTCTTCGTGACAATATTTATGGCAAGACTATGTATAATAGTATAGATGGTAGTTTTTAATTTTTCAAGCCCATTTTTCAACAAGCCCATTTTCAGGAACATTACGCAACATCTAAATGCTTTCAACGCTCAGTTCAGCGCCGATAATTGAACATTTAGGTGCCGCATAGTGTTAGTTAAAACAGGCATAATTGTCTTTAATTACGAATTATGATGAAACGTTACCTAAAAAAAGTATATAACTATTTCCTATAAAATCACATGAGTTTCCAGCTCGTTTTGTACAGAACATTATTGCTGCAGCCCGGTACGGCACAATTCCGGCTGTAGCCTGAGATTAGAACATTCCTGATTAACGACGATAGGCTCGTCCCTTATCTAGTCAGGGCTAATGCCGGCATCGGTATACTGTTGGTTTCCGTTACTAAAAACCGTCAAGGAATACCGCACTTTACAAATGGGATGTCATTATTATTGTTCTTGAATCGTAATATTTTTTTATTAATCATGTTTGAAAATCATTATTAAATTGTAATTTAAATTCAACGAAAACATTTTTTAAGGTGAATTAACATTTGTATTTCGGGTTTAGTATTCAAATAACTAAATAAAATCACCAAGGTACGTTTTCTGATCCACTTGTTTACATGTTCATCAGTTGTGGAACAGACTATAGTAGAGAAAGATTTTTTAAATCTCGGGCGGAAAAAAACGTAGCAGGGACTGGAGTTTATTTCGTATAATTATCGAGAAGGAAGAACTAGATTATAACTTGTGAAATAGATTCAGAGATACCTAGAGGAGGCTTTCGCCGTCCCTTAGGAAAGTTGAAAATAGCTGCTATAATTACACCAGTACACAGTTAAACACGCTAATAGTTTCACAAACAATGATTTAATTAAGGGAAGGCTCAAATGAGCTTAGTATCGAGCGGCGTATTAACAGCATGGTGCAGATTAATGCGGTAATGATTACTGTCCCTCCGTCATATTGGAGCACTGTGGTGCAAGTGATTGGAGGCCACGATGTAGTGGAGGATTTACACTTGAAGTGGGTTTTATTACTCGATTTAACTATGATACGATGCATTTTGTGAGGCTCTTTAATGGTAAAGTTAATTGAGCATTTCTAGTGCAGTTTTGCTAACGTTGGAACACTTAAATCATGTCCTGCATGCACAGTACGCCTCAATATTGGAAGAAGGATGTTAGTGATAATGCAATACTCAGGGTTACGACTATCATAGAAACGCTAAAGCGAAGAGCATTTGAACAGTGATGCAGAATTAAATTGCTATACGTAAGATTTTTTTCAACACATTTGCTCAAAAAATGCATTTACGATGCCTGTATACATTATCCAAAAGTTAAAAATTACGCACCATATAACGGAATGTGCGGTAAAATTGGTACTCTCACCTAAGTACATGTTTTACCGCATACTCCGTTGTATAGCGCCGTGCGTATCCTTTACGTTTTATTTTTTATTTTCCATAAAAAAACAATAGGAATTCCACCAAGGAGTTTCACATTACGAGAATAAATAAGCTGAATAATCGAACCTCCTTGGAAGCGCTTTTGCTCATTACGTTTGTCTCACTTTAATACTAAAGAGAAAATGAGACAAAATATGTAATTCTAATTTTCGCTACGCGCACGTGACGCCATTTACAAATTCCCGCCATTTTCATATTAGAAACTTCAAAGATTATTGCGACTTTCTGACTGTTACGTATAAACAAAATAATAATATGAGTTCAAGCGAGGAATCCGATATTAAAATTGTACTGTTTTCTTGCAAATGTGTTGAAAAAAGTTGCATGACAAACGTGCGGAAATTGGTATTTACAAACTCGTGACTATGGGAAGCCCTCGACTACGTCTCGGGCTTACATTCGTCTTCTCGTTTGTAATAACCAACTTACCACACTAGTATCATAAATACCTATTCCCATATCTATCTTGTCATTATAAATCTTTCCGACAGATTTCGGTCACGGCGGCCAATTTCAACGGAAACTCACCCGGTTCGCTGGAGCTATTATGCTGCACAAGACAAGTGTGTGCGCAAACAGGTGCACTCTCTGTTCCTTTACTCTCATGGTCAGATGGCACGGCAATCCAACAAGAGCGGGGAGCGATCAGGCGCATGACCAACGGCTTTACGTGCTTTTCGAGGCACGGAGTTACTGAGAAACGAAGTTACTTACGCACACTGTTACTGAGAAATTTCTAATGAAAAAAACCTAATAACACTTTGTCTGACCTGAGAATCGAACCCAGAATCCCACGCTCAGCGGTCGCAATTGCGACCACGAGACCAATGGGGCAGTTACCTCGTTATTATACCGTACACTAGACTATCGACGTTATTATACCGTACACTAGACTATCGACGTTATTATACCGTACACTAGACTATCGACGTTATTATACCGTACACTAGACTATCGACGTTATTATACCGTACACTAGACTATCAACGTTATTATACCGTACACTAGACTATCGACGTTATTATACCGTACACTAGACTTTCGACGTTATTATACCGTACACTAGACTTTCGACGTTATTATACCGTACACTAGACTCTCGAAGTTATTTTCCTTTTTCTTCAACCGCTGCCTTATTTTACTCGCACCACAAACCACTAGCAGAGCATCGCACAAGACATTGGCAACGATTATGATCACTTAGTATCACTAAATTAATTATAGTGTGATGATAAGTTATCCCACAGTGCAGTTTGCACGCAGTGAAAGCCTTCTTAGGTTTAAAAATAATTAGCTTTTTCCCGCGACTTCGCCCGCGCCAATATCAGTAATTATCGGAATAAAAACTTTTTTACAAAAAAACAACCGACTTCCAAAAAAAAACACTAAGAGACGTGAAAAATAACTTTAATTTCGGAAGTCGTTGCCTTTGGTTTTGTATTTTCGTGTTTGGCCACCGACTTCCCAAATTAAAGTTATTTTTCACGTCTTTTAGTGCTTTTTTTGGAAGTCGGTTGTTTTTTTGTAAAAAAGATTTATTTTTCACTTTTTAGTTGCGGTACCTACCCCATACAAATTCGTATACCACTACTTGGTGTGTAAATAACAGTAACAGGAAATTATTAACACATCATCCATATAAACTAAGTGGAAAAAATCTGCAGTATTAAGGATAACTCAAAAACTACTGGTCAAACCTTGATCAAATTTAAATGGGAACACATGTGAAGCACCAGCTATCAAATAAAAAAGAATCATCCAAATCGGTTCACCCAGAAAAAAGTTATGAGCTAACACACATAAAAAATAAAAATAAACATACAGACGAATTGAAAACCTCCTCCTTTTTGTGAAATCGGTTAAAAAGTATCCCATGTTCTAACCCTCTGTGTGCCTTTCAACTAAATCCGTTCAGACGTTTCGCCGTTATAACGTGACCAACAGACAGTGTCTTTCGCATTAATAATATTTGTTTGGATTATTTATATCGGACTCAAGGCATGTCCTAGTCATCGGAAAAAAATACGTACCTATGTAAAAACCATGAATAGAATAGAATAGAATAGAATATTGCAAACATGACCGATGCTAGTTCAAGACGTGGACTGGGTTTATTTGTGCGTTGACTTCGACCTGGCACAGTCTAGATAAGACGTTCCCAATAAAATCACCTAATCTTAGTAAACGCAAGAAATAGGTATCTACTCACAGCTCTTTCTATAAAGACATCTAAAAACGGCACAAAAGACAGCAGACATGTTCAACTACGTCCGGTAAGTACCAGGACAGCAGGAATCTTTGAGAGCCATACAACAAAATGCTCTCATGTCCAGAGGCACATAAATCACGCGCGCCATACATCACCCGGTCAAAAGGAGCACCTCGCTAATGGTCCGGTGATACGGCGCAGTGGACGCTGAACATCTTATTTTTATGTGTTTTCTTATTGGGTGATTAGGCATGAATTACTATCTAGTAGTACTATTTTTCAAAATATAACAGTTATGGTAATCCATGACCCTTATTTCAAAGGGAATGTCGAATAACTTTAGAAGCTTACTGCACTTTCAATAAATATGTAACTTTAAATAAATGAGAAATCATAATATGTTTTTTTTTATTGTAATTTTTATTTATTTAAGGGATTTTTGTTCTAACTAACTAACTTACTCCTAAACTAAATAAACTAATCTTAGTCACAAAAAACTTAACTTAATGTATTATCTAACAAAAAGTATATAATATTTTTGCTGCTTCAGAAGTAGGCTTAGCTAAAATGCCATGGAACATTCCAACATCCATTATCATAAGATGATGAACCTTTTACCTTATTAGCATCCCTAAACGACGATTCTCATAACCGTTTTCATAAAAAATATCTTTCACCACAAAAACAGAAAAGATAAATAGTTACTTTTATATCACTTCAAGAAACATTATTCCATCCGCAGCAAAACTGCAACAAACAAAGTAGAAAATTACCAAACCTTACAGCACTATAACCCGGCTAAAGCGCGCATGCCCCTAGGCAGTGGCCGGTCTAAGGGGAGAATGGCCTATTAAAAGCTGCACACCTTTCATATCGCGCAGGAGGCGATACCCGAAGGATAAAATTTAACTACAACGTTAACTTCGAATGCATAACGAGTGCATAAAAAATAAAACATGCATTTGAGTTGATCGCGTGTGCATTTTTTGGACGATAGCGGGTAGTTTTTTTTTGTTGCCTACTGGGTTCATATACTTTTGAAAAGGAAATAATTAAATTAAAAAAAATAAGGAAAAATAAAATGTACAGAAAGTTTTTAAAAAGATGACAAAGAAAAGAAAGAATAAAATGAAATGAAGTGAGAGTTGCTTTTTTTCATTTATAACCATCGTTTTGAAAAGATGAAGAAGCGAGTCTCGAACGAGGCAATGGGTAATAATTAGAATAGGCATGACTTATTACAATAATAATATTATCCGCACGCAGCCAACCACCCGCGACTTAGCTTAGTGAGTAGGCTTTTAGCTCTGTATTTGTCTATTTTACAATAAAATAAACCTGCTGTTGAATATGTTGAAGTAATTTTAATTATATAACTCTAAAGACCTGAAAGTAGAGACGAAATAATTCAGACCGACTCACAAATAAATAACGCATCTAACAACAAATAATAATGTTTACATAACATCAGTTCTAAAAACAAAACGTAATCCCGGTACAACACGAGGAACTGGTTTTATTAAATTTAATGTTCAGACGTAACTGGAACAAACAGACGGAGGCGAGCCAAGCCTCTCTAATACGAACATTTTCCTTCACAACTCCACTTCAAAAACTCAATTTACAAAGTTCCCATACAAAATATAAGAAAATCAAAGGAATGCGGGAAACGTCACTACTTTAACCAATTCTTGACAATAAACAAGTTGACTATAAGACATGTTCTGCCAGGCGAGTCACTCTGCTGGGAGCCGACAGGCGCGCCCGGGCGTAGAGTGAGTCTCACAAAAATACACATTCGGCGTTTTGTATAAAGTTGGGATTTCTTTGCGTATATCATATGAAGTACTAAACTACTCATCAAACGAAATTAGACTCTATTTTTCATGTCATAAAGCACAATTTACGTAATGTAGTGTTGTATATCTCAAAGGAGCGATTTAAACCATGTTCAGAAATGGTTGTGGTGAAAGCTTTCTTGGCAGACTTCTGCTAGCTGTTTTATTTTTTTAAATCGCGATTTATGTTCGCGGAGATGTTAAGGTATTCTAAAGGGTCTCGGTTCTCTTACTTCTATAAAATTATGTGTTACGAGAAGTTGAAAAATGAAATAATTTTATGAGACGGAAATAAGTAGCCTTGGCTCTGGAAGTGTGGCTTTCTTGCATCAAATAGAATTATAAGTTGCGAGAGTTTGTATCGTTACTTGAAGTGTTTAATAACTTGGCTCTTTTTGCCGTCTTATCTTTTCCCTTATTTTATAAAAATAACAGGATACGAGTATAAAAGAATAAGTCATAAAAGAAAGAAAGAACATAAATGTATTTAACCCAGGTTAAGGCCATATCTTTAACTTACGTTTCTTGCAACTTCTATGCACCGGTAAACAGCTGATATGTTATGTTCAGTTGCCTTTGTTATTTTAAACCAGAAATGGAAATAAATGTAAAAATCATGTTTTCATGTTGACTACAACTCATCTCTCTACAGCTTAGTAAATTCCAAATGCGATCCGTTGAAGTCCATTCAAACACCGATTAATATACAATACAAAACCCGACGAATTTAAGTCCAAAATTGATAACACGCCCACAAATTCGTCATCATTTACCGACTCGCTTCGCCATAAACTCCAATCCTTGAAACCGATGTTATTCCTATTTCAATTTTTGTCCAAAACCTTAGAATCTTCAGAAACTCGTCTATCTATAAGCGAACAAATCTTCTGTCGTCCATAAAATCGTTTACTGCCGACTTTCAGTAATCTTTTCGCAATGTAAGCATTTCAATCAAATCAAAATCATTGTAGTAAAGCTTCTGTAAGGCAGTGCAGGCTCATAATTGGGGTAAGGAGGAATAAAAGTGTCCGTCTTGGATCGTAAAAATGAGGAGAGGTGGGCTTAAGGAGGTGTTATGAGCCGCTGGAGGAGAGAAGTGCTGTGAGAATCACTTTATGTAGCTTGTGGTCTGAGCTTGATGTCTAGAAAAACTGGACAAGTGAAAGTTGTGTTGGTATAGTCGGTGCTAGTGTATTTGTCACATATTGTAAACAAATAAAAACTGATAAGTAAATTATTCAAAATAAAAACATATTTGGACGCGATTGTGACTGTTGAATTTAATTAATGTCTTCCTATTCGTCATAATTATGTACTTCACTGCGCTGCTGTGTAAGTTTTTGGGTTCAGGTACAGTTTATTGGTCTTCGTCATCATCATCCTCATCAGCCTATATTCGTCCACTGCTGGACGTAGGCCTCTCCTAGTGAACGCCACTGAAACCGATCTTCGGCTCTCCTCATCCAGTCTCTGCCAGCTGCCTTTCGCAAGTCGTCACTCCACCTGGCCGGCGGGCGTCCCACACTACGTTTGTCTAAATGCGGTCTCCACTCTAAAAGTCGTTTTCCCCAACGATTTTTGGTTTTGCGAGAGATGTGACTAGCCCATTGCCACTTCAGCTTGCTTAGTCTTTGGGCTATGTCGGTTACCTTGGTTCTCGTCTCGTCTTGCTCAAAAGTATATTCTTGCTCCAGTCAAAAGTCGATTTTTCTTCAACAAAATTGACAGAGTGTCTAGAATTGGAACACATTTTACAGTTTCTGATGTGTAACATTTTGTCCACATTTTATTTGTTTAAACTTGATGCAACATAAACGCTACAATGGCAGACTGTATATTCATAGCTATTGAAAATTATTTTCGTCCTTACTCAAACTGTAAATACATGGTGTTTACGGGAAGCGCTTGTAATAAAATAAGAGGGATTGTATGTAAGAGACGATTCTACTATCTTGTTGTATATACCTACTTTAAACGCGTACACTCATGTTCATCTTCTTATCAAACTACAGCTATTTCCAGCTGGCGAATTGATTCTGTGCTGTGTTTACGGGAAGCGCTTGTAATAAAATAAGAGGGATTGTATGTAAGAGACGATTCTACTATCTTGTTGTATATACCTACTTTAGATGCTTACACTCATGTTCATCTTATTATCAAACTACAACTATTTCCAGCTGGCGAATTGATTCTAGAATATTTTGAAACTGCTATTTTTCATAGTATTTTGTCTTAATATATTCCAGGAATTAAGAATCAGGAATTTTCTCTATAAAATAACTGAGAAAGATAACAACTTTTTGAAAGGTAATATTACAAAAGTACCTACCCATATCTAAGTTATTTAGCGACTCCACAGAAAATAGCCGATAAATAACGTGAACTTGCAAACTAATCGCCTCTGAGTACCGCAGTAATTCATGTCCCTACATATGTTGGGCTAGTACTTAATAATGCCTTAGACCGGTACCTGCCCGGAGGTACCATTAGCTAACCAATTTAGGAACCTAGGTGAATCAACAACTTTCTCTGAAACATTTTATTTATTAAAACGGAAAACGTGCATTTTTTTACGTGGTTTTAAGGTCTTCTTTGCGTATTTATATATTTAAATAAACCTGTGTTTAATTTCTTTACCTAAAAAAAATAGAAAACAAAAGTGAAAACCGAAAAACAAGCGGTCAGTAAAACTTAATAAAATGATTGCTACGACCGCGTAGCTAGCGTAGCAGTCTGCTACGTCGTCGTAGCAAAATGCGTAGCCATAGCAAGTGCGCTATTTCGATCTACTCACAATAAATTACAAGAGGAGTCCTAGATACAACAGCATCTACTATATCACAATAGTAGTTTTTGTAAAGTGAATAATAACTGGAATAAAACAGGAAGTTCAAAGAGAATTATTAATAATTTGAAAAATGAGCTGCTAACATAATTTTTCGTTGCACAACAACAATTCGTATTATTACAACAGCTAAACTAGTTATCATTTGATAAACATTGAGAAATGAGTTTTGAACTTTCCCTCATTCGCAACAGTTCCTATTTATTTATTTTTACGACATGTTGTTATTCAAATATCTTGGCAGCAGTACATATACTTGAATGGCAGTAAAACTTTGACAAAAGAATGATTGCTCGTAAATTTTATGCTATTATTATTTACTTGCATTCTCGATGTACTGTTTATGGCAGGGAAAAAGACGGTTCTTTTTTCTCGGAATACTATTGAGATTTTCCCGTGAGGTCTGTTGTCGAAAATATACCAAAATTTACTTGATCTGAATCTGAAAACTCCGTTTTGAAAAATCAATTCTCTTTTCCTGTTACAGTGCTTTAAGTTTTTTGAATTGCGATCCAACTGATCAAGATTCCAGGAAAAAATACGTTACAAGAAAACAGTAATTTTAGTTACTTTAGGTCTATGAAAGTCAGTAGTCAGAACAAATAAAGTAACGCTCGTGTAATTTCATTTAAATATTTATAATTGGGCAGGCTTTAACATCGCAGAATGTTTAATGATCAATTGGGACACAGAACATGCTATTTATATAATAGTCCTCTAGACCGAATTTCGGCCATGGTATCCAATCTCAGTTGAGACTAGCCATCGACGCGCAGGGCCAACGGCTTCACGTGGTTTCCGAAGGAGGGGGGTATCAACCGTCAACTTTCGATCTCCGGGCTGCTACTGAGAAATTCCTAAAGAAAAAACGAGAACATTGTATATAATGTGTACATAACATGTTCTCCTGAATTTAAATAAAGCCGAATCAAACTTTCAACTCAAGCAAGGTACATAGTTACTCCATTACTAGGTACTTTATTAAATTCAATATGACCTCTTTAACTGTAAAGTTTATTTCTTGACTGTTTTCAAAGTACTGCTACTTCAAGTTTTACTCACCATCCAGTAAACTGTTGAGTCAGAGCAAAAAACTGTTTCATGTTTATTTACTTATAAACTTAAAAAGTAAGTAACCAAAGTTTTACTTAACTATTCGTAATATTCATGCTGGGGATTGCAAAAGATTTAAGAAGAAGTGAGATTTGGCTATTTACTCTGTAAGTTCATTTATTGTTCAATGCTTGTTACATTTTTTTTACTTCAATTCAGTCCAATCACTGATTGGTAGTGTGCCACAACTCTTCTGTGGAAATACTCGATACGTTTACTAGCTAGAAAACCGAACTCTCACAAGCATCCTGCACTTGGTATCCACTTTTTTGACTCTCAAATCGATAAGCTGGACCGGAAAAAAAAAACTACCCTGACTAAGTTCAAGACTTCAGTGTGAGGTAACGTAGCTCCACTGAGCTATCGAGCCACTTCGCTACATAGAAGAAAGGGTAAAAAGATTACTTATATTGTTACTTTATTACTAGCGTGGCCCATGGCTTTGCTTGCCTTTTGTGGGGAAATCCCCCGCGCCCCACAACCCCCCGGTCGAGTATATAACGTTCTTAGCATTCATAGGAGAGCTGCTGTAAACTCGTTATTGGTATTTTCCTATACAGTATGGATACTATGTATGTGAAACCTAGCGTAATGTATACAGTATTCTATTTAGAACGGTTTAAAAGTGGGGTAAGTTTGTATTTTTAACGGTCCTGGCACTTTGTGATTGGCGTGCCAATTGTAGGGATTAAAATACAATGTCACTTGATTTTGGGACATAGATTTTATTGAAGGTGGAACATAAAATATATTATCTTTTAAATATTGCCAGTAGTAAGTACAGTAGGTAACGCTCAAATTAATAAATCGTATCGTTAGTTGGAATGGATTGCTTCGCGCGTCGTATAATGGCAACAATATTGTGTCCCTAGACTCGTGATGTACGACCGACTTGTACTCAGAACACATGTTTTTAGATAACGTCACCATTTTATAGGCGACATAGGAGACGAGCGTCAATGGCGAATGCGCTATGTTACCACTGTAAACCGAGAATCGCCTTCCAGAATAAATTATGAAAATACTCGAGCTTAAGCAGAATTGTTCCCGCGACAAAAACGATCAGTACTCGTTAAAAAAAAGTACGGGCTATTACGATAGCATTCTATATCAAACCATCATACTCCATAATAGATGCACACCCTCAAATCCTAGTTAATAAACCAAGAAAAGGACGCAAAGAGTTGTAAAAAATAATAGAGGTGCCCCTCGGAATAGTTTCCGAAGGTTCTTGCCCGAGGTGATGTGGCGAGCGAGTGGCGGTCTACATTCAGTTTTATGGGCGGCTAATAAAGTTTCTGCCACGGGAAATGTTATTAAATTCGAGACGCTGCGACGTTGACGGAACGCTCCTGTCTGCGTAGTGAAGAACACAGGCTGGGAGTGCGGATGCGAATGGTGACGGGCATTCTTTTTTATACAATTTTATTTTTATTGCACTTATATGACACTGCCAACCTTGAGGGTATCGAGAGAAATGACTTTATTTTAGAGATATACATAGTTTGGGCGAGTGCCCTTTCCTTTCTTATGTGGTGAATTTTGACGTCACCCAAAGAATTTTTTTGCACAGTGGTATACGTAAGGATTTTCGCTCGAGAAAAAAAACGAAGAGTTACGTTTTGGCTCTATTTCCTTATGTGTTGTTCACCAATCAGTATTAAAAAACGGTTGCTTTATATTTTTATGTCAGCTTATATAATTTCCTAGGATTGGATGCTAGAATTAAAATGCTTATTTTAGTGTTGTGAAATAAAAAGATTGCTTTCATTTTAATAAAAGTAGTAAAAATTACAAATTAGATCACTCATCAACCTTTTTCCGATATCAAAAATCTCTTTTTCCATCAGTTATTCGATCCTATCTCCCGGTCTAGGTACAACCCGTGTCGGCTGGCTACCATCCAGGCGGCGGCATTAGAGTCACGCCATCGCTACGTTTGAAGTCGCATCTAACACGCCGAGAGCACGTTTTTCTCACTTGCCACTACGTATTTCGTTTTAACTTTGACTTGACTTTAGAATTTGTGGATGTTTTCTGGAATTTTCCATTTTTGGAGTTAGTACTGTTAATAAAGCTGTTGCTTTTACTAACATACCATACCTATAAGACAGTTTTTGTAATAGGTACTGATAAACATTGTTTTTAATTTCCTATAGGCTTGAAAAGTTAATTTCCACTAAATGAATTTTCATTATTTTAAATCGCATCTATGTATCTATTCCTCTAATGGTTATTTAACACTAAGCTCAGCTCTCAATCCTCAAACAAAAATACAGTTTTCAGTCATAAAAATATTTTTTGTGTAACCACCTAAAAACTATGAAATTATTTGAGTGCACGCGCGTATCGTCAGCATGTGCCAATGGCGCCCGGCGTCACACATTTTATAAAAAACAATTTTTCATCGCACCACTACTCGTATCGAGAGAAACAGTCAACTCGTCGCGTCGAATTTTAAACCGAATTATCTCACAAAAAAAAGTTCATATAACCGTTTCGAAAAAAAATCGTTCGAAAACCCATCCCTTTACGTTTCGCTCCTCCGGCTCCAGCCACGTTTCCGCGCGGTTTCTGTTCAAAAAGTTTGTTTGGACTGTGCGAAATTCGAAATTCGTTTGCTGAACAAATATTCATTTTTTTCACCGTGCTCTGTATACAGCACTTTGCATTGTTTTTTTAAACGGATGTCCTGTTTACTTTTGTCGGGGCCACGGTCGCGGTTTCATAGCCGTGTTTATTATGTGTCGTGTACGGTCCGCTTTATTTCGACTTTCGGCCCCGCTCGTCTCTGTTACAGTTTGAAAGATTTATTACATTTTTAATTGTTGCGGAAGCGCGCGCTGTAAAGAGTTTCGTTTGATAATGTTTGTGCAAGTTTGCGGGATACATTGCTAGATTACTATGTTACAACATTTCCAGTTGAATATATGTTTTAAATGTTGTTTATTTACTCTAATAATTCAGTGCCGTAAACAGCTATACTTTCCGGTTACTGGAGCGATGTTGAAGTTTCTCAGGGGTTTTCAACCCCAATATAGTGGATAAACAGCAAATCATAAGTAAACAAGTATCTTGCTGTATTTAAACCTCTTTCTAAAAGCGTTATCTGCACAGGTTATCCTGTCCATCAATGTCGTGTATCGAGGAGTCCATTATTTAACTTAAATCAAAGAAAAGCACAGATCAAAGGAATTGATAAAAAACATTGGACTAATAAAATACGATAAACTTAAGCAGACTTACTAAACAAAGTACCAACAAAATAAGCCAGGAGAATCCCTTAAAACATAGTGTGCGCAATAATATTCAAATAAAATTCAAAGCAGCAAGTAATAGAGTGCGCGATCTAAACCGCTCACATAACTATTTGTTACAAAGAAGAGCGCTGCCATTCCGATCACGTACTCAGATGGGAATAATATATCCCACGGGAATTGTTACCACCTTCTAATATTAATAAACGCACTCTTTGTAGGATGTGGCGAGAGTTATATTAAGGCGAAAGCGGGTAACCCGCGAGATGCCAATTTTATTACTTTTTTTTACAATTTGCAATCAGAGATCTTACTAGACAGAGTTTGGATGGACACTTAGCCAACACGGCATTGGAAACCAACGCCAGACAGACTGACGGTCTGAAGAAGGAAATCAGCTATTAAAATAAGTATTTATAAACGGCAAAGTGATGTAACGCAATGTGAAGGCATAATCGAGCCGAAAGTGAAATGACAAATGCTCTCGCATATCAATCGACGTTTTTTAACATACTTGCGAGGACAAATAAGTAAAATTTTATAAAAAAAATGCTTTCGAACCATAGTGATAAAAGTCAGAAGTTAGCTAGGAATTAAATATCAGATAATAAAGAACATCATAATTATAATCAGAATCCACATTTTTAGTTCGAGTCCATACAACATATCATACTTGATTATTATATTTCTTGTTGTTCTTTTTTGCTTTACCAAAAACGACTTTGCGGTAAGCGAAAAGCTTCTAACCTACTGACCTGTTGGTAGATTATATTTTTAATTCAAGTTGTTTTCGAAGAGAATTACCAGCGGAAAACTAAAACACTTTTTAACCTATCAAAATATCGTCCATAAAACATCAACTAAAGTATCATTCACAAATAAAAACATCAACAAGACCCAAACAAATAATATTATCGTAAAAACACTCTGATCCTAAGCTGAACTAAATCCAAACGTTTCCAGTCCTATATGTTACAGTCCCGCTGCCTATGCAAAGCTTACTCTTTAAATAAACAGAGGAAAACGCAAGCAAATCCTGGACAAACACTAGTAGTTGGTAAATAAAATCTGTATCGGCTAGGAACAGATAGACATGAATAAAATATGTGTGGGTCTTCTGTGAATCAGGTTATTTATGATAGACATGTAGGTGTTCGTGAGTCTGTGTCGGTAAGAAGAGGTGTTATGTTTATAGCGTGATGTGCAGAAAAGTGGGTCATTCAATTTGCTTATTGTTGCAGACTTTTTTTTATTAAAATGCATCGGCATAGGCATCGCTTTAATTGTTTTTTTTTACAGAAATACAGCCTTATTTATAAAAATCTCGCTAATGACTGATTAGCTACTGACTAGCTAACTAAGTAGTTAGCTCTTAATCAATGATTAACTTTTCTTTATTTATAAACGCTAGTTAGCAGGTGATTAGTTGCGAAACGAAATAGAGGTGAAATTATACGTTCGGCACATATTATATTCAAAATAGTCGACTCAAAAGCAGAATTTTAAGAATAAATTTGTCAAACACAAGATTTTTGTATCTGTCGTGACTTTGACAGACAAAAGTCAAACAATATCGGAAAATTTGAACTTAAATAAAATGATTTATTAAGTTTATTTCATTGTGTTCGGGATGGTAGCAATAAAAATAATAAGGTCCAATAATTGGAGTAAACAGGTAAAGGTATCTGTGAATTTAAATCTACTTGCTAATGTAAACTGACCAAATGAATGTTAAAGCAATAGCCGATAATAGCTATGTATTTTCATGTCCTATACGCATTTTAACACGAATATACTCTTTTAGAAATGTATGTAGGTACTTGTGCCTATTTTATATTACTTCCTATTGCTTTTGCACCAGGGTTTCAGTGTCTTTTAATAACAAATATTATGGTTGTTTACAGGTACAAGTCTGACTGCTGCTATGAAAGCCACTCGCACCTAGCACCAATACTATTCAACTATTTGCAAAGACGGCGAGAGACGAGACAATGCTACCTGAAAAAGACTATACCTGAGAATGACTGGTATGGGAAAGAATTGCACGGTCCATGTCTTTGGAGGAAGAATATTGGAAATCAAAAATAATGAATTTATAACAAAAACGTAGCTTTATTATGTATCAAAATAAATTGCTTCTACAAAAAGTCTCTTGTTTTTGTGTGTGACTGCTACAAGTGGATCCTTTCATCATGTGTACTTCGAATGAAGAATATGTAATAGGTAATCATTCTCGTAGTGGATTTAAACGAAGTTTGTAGGTCTTCCTCCGTCTACTTCCCGGCGCGGCGTCTCAAAATTATTTAATTCTTTGCGTCGTTCTGAAATCCCGTAAAAGATGGTCGAATTCCATATTTACTAAGGCACCACTCGATGTTAGGGATAAAATAACCTAGAAGCCCACAATAATCGTATTAAATCCATCAGCTGATTCATATAAAATCCGCCATCTTGCCTCTTGCATCCTCTTAACAGTGTACCGGTGGTGTTTAATTTTGACAGCTACTAATCAATTGCTAAGCGACCTCTTAGCACTAAATAGCGTTTATGAATAAGAATTTTGCTAATCAGTTGCTTTGCAATTGATTAAAATTTAAGAGTCGTTTATAAATAAGACTGTTAATGTATAATTTTGAGATCATACCGCTGCGTTTCGTGTAGGTTATATAGACCGTATAAGGCCAGGATAATTCTTACATATTCTTTTTTTTTAAATCTCATTATTTAGTAACTCTCAATTACACCTCAAACCTGCCAGCGATAATAGGACATTAATAGGCCGTTTGCACAATATACTCAGGGCTGGTCATAAACCACATCAGTGTTGCCAGCCTTCCATTATCCCGTACGTATTTATTGCTCGCTGCCCATAATTTCACCTTACTTTAACATTTACGATGTGCCGAGTTAAAATAAAGCCACACTCAATCTGGGAGCGAAATACGAAGGGATCTCAGGCACTCTCCAATATTCAATTTATTTTCTAACAACTACACTGAGTACACGTTCAGTATACGTGTACCTAAGCATACAGAGTAGAAAATGTCTTTCAACTTCGCAGCTAGAAAGTCAGTTGGAACATTTTCCGTGGGGCGTTTTTTAGGCTGTGGCTGTGGATGCGGCTTGCATTACAAATGTACGCACGAATTCTCAAAGGACGTCCACTGATTGAAAAAGAAAACAGCTTCGCCGCTGTCCGATTGATTCTTTGTGCCCTCGTCGTGTATATCTTGTCTTAGATAGACCGGGAGCCGTGAGCGTGAACAGAAATCGATTTCATTTTTAATTTGTAGGAAGCATTGTTTTTATGAGTGTGACCTGTATTCTACAGAATACGACGTATTTTGTTACGAAAAGGTAGGTACTTTGTTTTGTAGTTGGTACGTTCAACAAGACGTCGTTCATTGACGTGTAAAAGTGTTTGTACAAACCTACTTACATAAATAAAATCATTTATCATTAAGAAGTTCAGAACAAATAGTCCTTGTTATGTAACGCGCTAAAGATAAGTTAGATATTTTCTCAGACGTCAGTAGTTTTCCTTTAATTATTCAATTACCTACTTTTAATAGATCAGTTTCTATGCAAAACTCGAAGTACCTCATTATGTAGAAGAGTTACATCATCGTCTAGAACTTTCCACTCCAATTTGATTAAAACTTCAAAGGTAGTGACAACGTCATTTAAAGCCACTTAAAGTCTTAATGTGTTGCGTTTAACGACCCTAGTGATACCTATAAAGGGTCATCCCTACCACACCATAAAACCCTGTTCCATCAATTAACTTTTACTACTTACATGACATGATTACCTACCCGATAACCCTATTTCAATTAGACCTTTAAATCAGTATAAAACTTGGGTGAGTAGCTATTTTTTAAATAATAATAATAAGTCAAATGCAGGTATTTCCGTTAGTCCTTTGAAAGGTTATTTTGTAAAAAAAATAGAGAAAAGCCCATTTCAGAAAATAAAAACTTTTTTACAAAAAAAACAACCGACTTCAAAAAAAACAATACAAAGTGAAAAATAACTTTAATTTCGGAAGTCGGTGGCAAAAAACAAAATACAGATACAAAGACACCGACTTCCGAAATTAAAGTTATTTTTCACTTTGTAGTGTTTTTTTGAATTCGGTTGTTTTTTTTGTAAAAAAGTTTTTATTTTTCACTTTTTAGTGAGTCAGCTATTACTAAATCTAAATTACAATAGCCTAATGTCAACTGCACATCCTCTTTTACAAAAAAATCCTTTTACCGACACAGGGACGTTAACTGTTGAGGAGTTCTCCCGTTATGAACCAAAACCACTGGATGGTGAAGCCACCATCAGCCCCATTTCACCATATGCATTGTCACGAGCATAAATTGCTTAGCAACCATATTATAATCGAATCGCAACCCGTGAAATACTTATTATTGAGAAGTTTCGGTGGCCACCTCTGGTCTTCATCATCAGTTCCCCTTCACCGAATTGTGCTTTCCAAGAGCAAATGCACGAGTTACTATAAAAAATACCCAAATCACTATACGTGTGCCTATAAAATTTGAGGATTTCCCTCGATTTCCATGGGATCTCTCATCAGATTCTGAGTTGGTGACAATGGGACCACCTCGAGAGCCCCCCCACCCCTACCCCCGCCCCCCTACCCCTACAAACCCTTCAAACAAAAAAAGAATTTTCAAAATCGGTCCACAATTGACGGCAAATCGGTGAACGAAAAAAAAAAAAAAAAAAAACATACATACAGTCGAACATATCCTCCTCCTTTTTGGAAGTCGGTTAAAAAGTAGTAATTTTCTCTGATATTTTGAAAAGTCCAAGACAAGAAAACAATGAATGTTACTGTTTTGATTTTGTTTTTTTTTTGTATATTTTACGCTCCAAAAGTATAAATATTAACATGATTTTTGTGATATTCAAATTGGGAGGAGAAACTGTCTCTCCTAAATACAGATTACTCAGTGATCTAGCTAGGAGAGCAGCGATTCACCCAACAATTCGTTGTACCTACACCATGTAATTAATAATGCATACTATTACCTTTGAAAGTTTACAATGATATTACAGCGCATCTAATGCAATGACGAATAATAATAGTAATAAATAATAAAAACTATATTGCTAATATGGAGGGTTTACCATTTAAACCTGTATTTTAAAAACATGTTCGGTAACAAAAGTAAAATAGGTTTGCTTCAAGTTAAAAAAAAAACTAAGAATCACAGTTAAAGAAAACATAAAAAAATAATAGAGAATAAAAATAAAATAATAATAATAAAACTAAGATGTTGGTAGGGATCTTGACCGTACTTCCAGGATTGTCCTGATAACCGTGGGATACCTCTCTACTCCTCATAAACACCTCAGGACATGTTAGCCCTTGTCGCTACGACATTAGGTATATGCTAGCGACCGTTTTCGGGGGCCCATTATTGAGTGTGCAAGTCACCGCCTGCCATTTTATCTTTGTATTTTATATTAAACATTGGTCAGGCAGGGGCCATAGTCTTGCCATAGTCCTAGATAACCAGTCCCTCTAAGCTACCCAAATCAATAGTCCAATATCATTGTTTCTATATCCTGCAATAGTCCGACACCAACCCGCGGTTGTCCTTGGGTGCACTTGCACAGTGCAAACAGGAATAATCGTCGGTAGACTGCACCTCATTCCATTTAAAAATTTCTAAGGGGGCTCTGCGAGTTGGCCTTGGCCCCTCGTACGTACTTCCAAAGGTCCCGAGATATGTTACTAAAAAAAAAAAAACGCTTTTCTGTGAATGTGTGTGATCATAAATGATGGTGTTAGGGTGTTTATGCGAATAACTTGATGATATTGTATCATCTTTGTAGTGTGTTATGTTTTTTGCAAAATATCCAACTTATAACACCAAACAAAATGAAACATTATTTATGATGTGTCATCCCGGCTCCCGGTCTCTCTCAATGGTTCGTACAAATAGTGTCCGTTCCGGTCTGTTCGTTATGTAGCACTTCTGCACGTCACTCGTTAGTTGTATGCAAAAATACTGAGAATTCTCTACGTCTGCCTCATTGTACTGTATCTGAAGCATATGGGGGGAAGGTTTGTTAAGAGTTTAGTTAGAAGCTACCTTACTTTGTAGTTGCCTTCGCAAATGTTCGCGCTCAAACGAAACGTAGTTGTTTAAGTTGTTACTGTAATGGCTTTGGGCGATTCCTACCAGTTAAATGACCAACTGCTTACTCCATGGATTACGGCTTGCACCTGATCTATCCCCGGTCGTATCAGATTGCATGCCGTTCCTTCGGACTATGAGAGTGAGAGAAGAGTGAGTGCACCTGTGTCTGCGCACACATTTGTGCACTATAATATCTCCCGCGCCGAAGGCAAGTCTCCGTTGAGATTGGCCGCCATGGCCAAAATACGGTCTGGAGGACTTAAATCAGTTGAAGATCCATTGGTTGAATGAAGCGATTTGCGAGCCTTCCAGTTTTTCCTTTGAAAAAATCCGTTTAGTATCCTTATTCATCAATACTAGTATTTGGCTAGATTCAGTCACTTGCCCCCATAACAAAATGACAAAATAATGAGTCAGTGTCTTCAAAAAATAATCTCACTATGGATAACGATGACAATAACAAATGAAATATTAATAAGCATCAACCACTCTACATTTAATAGGAGTGGTGGTCCAGTGGTATCGGCCCCGACTTTCGAGTTGTAGGTTATGGGTTCGAACCCAGGCAGGCGCTTTATCCTCGCGCACATTTGGGAGTGGCGCGAGGAGGCGAAACGCCGGGGCGTTACTCCGCTGCCGCGAGAAATCGCGGCACAGCGGACAGAGCTCCGGCGGGATCTCATGGCGGCATGGAGAGTGCGACTGTCGCAACCCAGCGCTGGGCACGCCACAATTGCGGCGGTAAGTCCCCTCTTTGAGGAGTGGCTTGAGAGGCGCCACGGCGTCCTCACCTTCCGCCTGACGCAGGTCCTCACCGGACATGGCTGTTTCGGGAGGTTCCTGTTTCGGATAAGGCGGGAGGAAACGCCCGGGTGTTGGCATTGTGTGGATCGACCGGAGGACACGGTGGAGCATACGGTGGAGGTCTGCCCGGCTTGGGCGGAGCACCGCCGTGTCCTCGTGGCGGCGATCGGCGGCGGCGATCTCTCGCGTCCGGCCCTGGTTCGGGCCATAGTACGGAGCGAGAGAGAATGGGAAGCAGTCACCTCCTTCTGCGAAGCAGTAATGCTCGCGAAGGAGGAGGCGGAGCGCGTGAGGGAGAGGCAATCATTGCGCCCTCACGCCCCTAGTCGCCGCAGGAGGAGACACCCTGGGCGTCGGGAGTCCATAGCCGACTCCCGGCCACCGTAGGCGCGGGCCTGCGGACGGCGACCAATGGGCAGCTCGCCGTCCGGTAAGGACCAGGCCCGGGTCGACGGCGCGTTGTGTTCCACGCGCGCCTCAAAGAGTTGTCAGCATAATTGACGGGGTCCAATAGGGCCGATGCCTGCCGGGGTCGCGGATTGTTCAAAAAGAGTTACCGTGGCCCTGGCGCACAGGCAACTGAAGGAACACGGGTGGGTTTTAGTCAGTAAGAGTCTGACACGCCCTTCCGCTCCGCCCAGAGCGGGAGAGGTCATTTGATGATTTCCCATCCAAAAAAAAAAAAAAAAAGGCAGGCGCTTTATATGTGTAAATATTTTCATCACCACTGCTCTCAAGTCGTTGAAGGAAAACATTGTGAGGAAACCGGCATGTCCTATAACCAAAAATTCGAAGGCATGTAACATCTACTAACCCGCACTGAGCCCACGTGGTCGATTACAGCCCACTCGCTCTCTCAGAGAGCAGGCCTGTGTCCCAGCAGTGGGAACATTATAGGCTGATTAATTATGCTACTCCACATTAATTGACCCTTAATTTCCAGTAAACACAACATTAAATAAACGTCAACTATTCTGAAAACTATATGTATGTTAATAACACTACTAAAAACAACACACACGCAAACGTTTCAAATTCCATCAAAGTATACCGTTTTGTAAATAAAGTTTAATTAAAAGTCGACATGATCGTATCAATCCGACAGTTTCCAGTCATTCACTCGCTAGTAGGTTAGTATTTCTACGAATCACGGACTGTTGAAATTTAAATCATCCCTCATTTTGTTTGCCAATTTATATGAACGATTTGACTAAATGTTATGTTGTATTACCTGTTAGTTAACATTGGTTACAGGTTTAATTACGGGAGTTCTGTGAATGGAACTGTTTTGAATTTGGTTTAATTAATTATCATAGTATCTACATAATTATTTAGAACATTATTGATTCAAAGCGTTGCTGTTGTGGAGCCATTAATATACTTTCTTAGTTGATTTTTAGAGAATTAAGGTGAAGGAGACGTTGAGAGGCACATTGCTATCAGAAAATGTGTCAATCAATGTGGTAAAATTCTTCTATAATTGGGTTAGGCAATGGTGATTGAAATGCACAAAATATCACAAGTTAATATCGCCCATTTTCTTAACAAAAGTCATCTTTAACGCTACTTTTCAACAAAAACTTAAATTTTTAAGTAATTTCCAAAGAGGTTCTCAATTGAACTGTATTTTTTTTTTATGTTTGTTACCTCAGGACTTTTTTCTACGTGTGTAACAGATGTTGATCTTTTTTTTTTTTTTGAAAGCTGGTGCTTTTCATGTGGTCCCATATAAATTTGATCAAGACCTGACCAGTAGTTTTTGAGTTATTTTTAATAATGCGTATTTTTTCCACTTATTATAATAGTATTGATGATGTTGTACTAATTTCCTGTTACTGTTATTTAAATATCAAGTAGTGGTATACGAATGTATGTGGGGTAGGTACCAGAACCAAAAAGTGAAAAATAAAAACGTTTTTTACAAAAAAAAACAACCAACCGAAAACCGAAAACACAAAACCAAAGATTTCCGAAATTAATGTTATTTTTCATGAGTTAGTGTTTTTTTGGAAGTGAGTTGTTTTTTTTGTCAAAAAAAAATTGTAGTACTTACACACCCTAAGCGATTGCAAGCAATTAATAGTGTACTTTAGAGCACAATATCTTTGATCCTTAAAATCATAGAAGTAAACCGACATTGTCCACGTATTTCAGTCGGAAAGCAAACCTCAATAACGTGGGGCTCTGCAATGAAGACTAATGTTCCTACTACGGACGACCTTTAGATCGAGTACTCACCGAGCTCGACATCGGAGACGAGCAACAACATCTTTGTTGTGTTGAACGTTTGTCTCAACATTGTGCTGTTTATAGGTTGTTTGCTTCCCTTTTATAGTTGCAACAAGCATTTAGAGGTAAAGATATATTCAAATAAGATTCAAATCAATTTGTGCACGCATAAACACTTTTTGTATCCCGCTCTCCCACTTAGCTAGCTGGTCAATTCGTTTGACGATTTGTTACTCAAAACATCCTCTATACAGTATACCGGAGAGATGATAAGTTTACTTCTTACTTCTGACCCATAATATGAAAACTACGAAAAGTATGTTACAATTTCATAGATAGTATATTGTGTACCTAATAAATATACATTCGATATCAACATAAATCTTTGAAACCAATTCGCACGTTTGACCTGTTTCGATGGCATTGCTGTCCAATACAGCAATATATCTACATGTATGATTATTGCAAAAACTGTCTCGCGTTCGGGAGCTTTGTCGTGATGAAGACAAGTGTCCTTGTAGTTGGCTGATGCAGGGTAGCGACCGGCCATCCGAGCGATACTTAGGGCTGTCCATTCTGACACATTTTCGGGAGAAAAGTGTTTTAAATTGGAGTTGTAAATTTCAATTGCGTAGGAATTTCGTTTAAACTTTAAAGGATTGTTTGAACTAAGGTTAGATCAAATAATCCAAATATCTGCCGCGACTTACGACACTATTTAAGTAACTGTTCATGTGTTCAGCTTGTTATATTGGTCTACAATAGGACAATTAGTTGCTAGTACCAATATTTATTATAAAAAAAACATTTGCACCTAACCGAGTTAAAAGATTTTAACTTGATCCATGAAACGAGAGGAGTTTCCCACAAAACACTTAGCCAAGTACTGACACACACAAAAATGGATCAGTATAATCCTGGATAATCAGACAAAAATAATACGATATTAAACTGAACGTGTGCTCTTGAAAGCTTCCGTGGTACGAGATGGTTAGCGTACACCGCGAGGAAAAAAGAGTAAGGGTTACATTCCAAGCAGATTTGGAAATAAAAAGAAAAACAGAATATATTATGATCAGCTTTTATCCTCGGAAAGTCGTAACATTTGAGTGAGCGGAATGTTTCTGCACGTGTAGATAGGAAATTGCTTGAGAACTCTTCGCTATAAGATGCTTTGAACTGCAAATTGTCCATTATTATTTTAACCCTTTCCATTTTATGTAGGTAATATGTATCTATTAATTTAACTCATTTATGTATAAAAAGCTATTATTACTTAATAAACAATGCCTGGAAAACATTCAGCAGCATTGAGGATGATTTAGACGAAGACGGCGGGATGAACGTGACTCCAGACAGAGTTGGTCTCAAATAGCACGGGAATGAGAGGAGACAAAAATGAAAAAGGGGCAGTTGCCCTGAAGTGATACGACATGCTCTGTTGCGCCGGATTTGCATTTGGTCGGAGAATGCCGGTTTTATAACAACAAACTGTCAAACATCTCTAACAAACTGTTACGCAGTTTGGTAGAATTTATATATGTTACTGTTAATACAGATTTTGAATAAAAGAAATAAAAACAATCAATAGGATTATATGAACTTTACTAAACAATCAATAGGGTTGTATTAATGATTTTAATTATTATAATTCTGTCAATACATACTTGTTACGGTTGCGAATCATATTTTGTTCAAAATATAACCTGACGCTGACCTAGAAATTGCTAAAAACGTAAGAAAATTTTAATTTCGCCGGCAATCTGGCGAGCAATCTCTTAAATGAAGTCAGATAATATTGATTAAAATTGAACGTGAATAAATACTTTTTCATTCAATTTTATCCCGTGCGACATCCTTGCTTTTCCTGTTTCACTAACGTGACCCAAATTCTGTTGATGGTATGAATTCAATGCAAAAACATAATGAAATTAATTTCCGCACAAGAAGTATGGCATATGTCAATCACTACGGGAAAAGTGTCGTTCCGGTTTACTCGTGACTAGTGGGGCGTATTCAGTTTAATTAAGGGTGTGATTTTAGAGTGAAATTAATTTGTGTGAGTTTGTTCTTTTAAATTGTTACAAAAATTAAACTTTGACGTAAGTATAAGCACTATGAAATGATACTGAGTTAGCCATTATACAAAAACCATAGTTATGTGGCGTGGGTGTGTATGTGTTGTGTGTGTTATGTGTGTGTTATGGGTGTTATTTGTGTATTGTGTGTGTGTTCTATTCTATGCCACCGAGTTAAAAATCTACACAATTCCAGAGTTGAAAAACCAACAAAAATTGCATCATGTTATCTCTCGAAAAAAAATCATACGGGCAAGCCAATCATACTAAAACACCCTCCAAGATTCTCTTCATGGGACGGCGCCAATCCACTAACTCGAAATCTTCACAACATTACCACGAGTGAATAGATCTCCAAATTAACACGCTAAGGAAGAAGCACGAAACAAGGGGAAGAAAAGAAAACAAAAAAAACTGTAAACGTTTCATTGAAATACATAAAGGCCCACATCAAAATTCACTTTGCTCGCGAGGAGGCGCAATAAAAGTCGTGGGACGGGAACTGACGCGCGCTCAGCCTGTGATAAATAAAATAAATGCCCGTCAATCTGATCAGGGAGATCTTTACCAAGACCCCATGATCGATACTACACACAGTTCTGATTACATTGCTGGTTTAATACCAAAGGACAAAAGTAACATTGAAGAAAGATGAGCAATGGAATCAAGGAGTATGTTTTGTTGCAGCTATTGTCAGTTGTGTAGAGGATTTTTTAGATGGGGGATGGCTTCGAGGGTTTTGAAGCAGTATCTTGGGGATCCTGAGTAAGCTATTGTTGTACTAGAGTTTGTAAACGATATTTGTTCGCAGACTAATGCAAACAATGTGATAAAGTTGGAGTTGTTTGAGAGATCAAAAGATTTAAAATGTATTCTTAACAATGAAAGTTGTGGAAACTTTTTAAATAATTCATCAGAGTAATGAAATAAGACTTATGATAGTGAAATTTATGTTATTTGTTTATTCGTACTTTATTATTTCTGTTTTGCTTTCGTACTGATATGATTATTTTGGTAAAATAAAAACGTTAAAATCGAGTTCGAAAGGATTACTTTCAGTCTGGTTAACAACAACAAATGCGATAACTGTAGGTACATTTACCAGTATTTTATTTTTTATTTGAAATATTACCGAATATATTTATTTAACTTTAAAAATATTTTGTTAAAAAAAATATGGAAAGGAATAAGCTTGCAGACTTATAGCCAAAATCACTGTTCCATTTATTTTCATAGGAGAGCTTGAACATAACTGCGACATTTGGGTCTACTCGTGGTACACCCCTTTTTTTTTTTTTTTTTTTTGGTCGGAAATCATCAAATGACCTCTCCCGCTCTGGGCGGAGCGGAAGGGCGTGTCAGACTCTTACTGACTAAAACCCACCCGTGTTCCTTCAGTTGCCTGTGTGCCAGGGCCACGGTAACTCTTTCGAACAATCCGCGACCCCGGCAGGCGTCGGCCCTGTCGGACCCCGTCAATTATGCTGACAACTCTTTGAGGCGCGCGTGGAACACGACGCGCCGTCGACCCGGGCCTGGTCCTTACCGGACGGCGAGCCTTACCCTTCGGAGAGTAAGGGCGTGATGTTATTTTATGTGTGTGTTGTTACATTAAACAAAACCGATTTTAAACAAAGGGGTTTTTGTTTTGTATAACCAAAACCGCGTTCGTTTTATTATTTTATAAAATGTTGTTTCTTTAAATAATTGGAGTTTGATCCAACTCTTTAGTATTATTAAATTGAAGCATTTCTAAATAACAAAGTAGGTACTCGTATAGAAACATTGATCGCTTCCAACTTTATGTAGATAAAGCTAGAAGTTCTATCAAAACCCAAAGATAAATCGACAAACTTTTAATAGACTCCAATATTTACATGTCAAAAAGTTTGAACAAAATTTCAATCCGTGTAAGATACTGTACATCAAATTTAAACAAACACCAATTCGGGCCATGAATAATACATAGAGGAGGTCCGTCGATCCTTTCACTGCCTATCGATATACGCAGGCTGGGAACTGCCAACTTAGCTGCTGTACTTGAAGGAAAACTTAAGCTTTTACCCTAGAGTTGAAAATTGAAAATCCTGGATGCAGCATACTCGAGTTCACATTTTCAGTTACAAAATTCTTACTGCATTTTGAATGGATCTTATTCCATTCACATAAGATTGGAGGTGGTGGTTTGCGGGTGCATATTTGCCTCTGTTCATATTTTCCCTAAGGACGACTTCAGTGTTAGGTTTATGATAATTTTTAGACCTCATCCGGTTATTATTGCTGGCTATTAAATTTCCGACTGAGATGTTTCTATAAAGATCTTTTTGCTTTCACTTTGAGATCAATTCCAATAAAAAATGAGTGTGGATTATTTTCTGGGATATTTTCTTTTCTAAATTCTTTACATTAAAATGGTGGATTGGATCTACTATTGGAGTAAGTTCTTAATTGGTGTTCGTTGGAAACTTCCGTCGTCAAGGTTCCGTTTCACAGTTCTCACTTGCTCGGTGATATTGGTCGGGGTTCTCGTCCATGGATCGTCGTGGCACCTGAGCAGTATTGCCTTAAGTGGTACGGTCATCGCGTGACCGACCGCCGTAATTGCCTAGCAGACAACGCTCTAACGTCCTGCTGCCGACAGGCAATTTTACTGCACCCATGTTTGATTGTTTTTAGTACCTAAATTACCGTGATTTGACCGCATGCCAGGAACGTGTCGTAGTTATTCTGGAGGTGAAGTTAGGTTACCGGATGTTTTGGACGCATTTTGTTACGTTAATGGTATCTGCCACATTTTGTTACGTTAATGGTATCTGCCACATTTTGTTACGTTAATGGTATCTGCCACATTTTGTTACGTTAATGGTATCTGCCACATTTTTTTAGTTCAAAGTATGCACGTACCGCAATTTATTTTGAGATATTATCTTTTACAGAAGTTGTATCCCATCAATTAAATACAAATTTCGCGAAAGGAAAATTTACAAATCCATAACTTCAACAAAGGTAGTTGTTGATGTTATGGATTTTTAAATTTTCCTTGTACATAAAATATACATAAAATTTACTAATCCATAACTTCAATAAAGGTAGTTGTTGATGTTATGGATTTTTAAATTTTCCTTGGATGGAAGAAAAGCATCCTAAACATATAAAATGTATTGTTCTACGCCAGATCGATTTACATTAATGTATAACTACTAATGCGCAAGTTCAAAAGCGTGTTTAGTTAGATTTAGGTCAACATATTTAGCAAATCTTTATCTTGCTTAAAATAAGTTTCACAAGTCAAAAACGAACCGATTAAAGTTCCCCAGATATTGCAGCAAACATAATCCCAACAATAAAGGGGAATCGTGTTTAGTAGTTCAAAAGATGAGATTCGAATAGATACCAGTTACTACAAGGTAGCATGTTCAGTGCCCATTGTTCAGCTGATAAGTATCTCGCACTAAGTAGTGCAGTTGCTAGTCTAACTTAGTCTGTTTCTGTCTTTTAACGTTTTAGAAGTATTGCTGGGGCTCGTAATTTCTTGTTCGTTTTGTTGGCTGCAAGTTGGAATATTCCGACCGTTAGTAAAATAGGTCACCTGAATAAATAATGATAAAATTGTTCCGAAGTTTATGCAGTCTAGTTATACTTTGGTACTATTTATTGAACTTAATAATCGAAAAAAATTGTCTGTGGAAGCTAGATTTCTGCTACGGAAGAATTATGGTTCCACTCAGCGAAAGAATAAATAACACAACAACAAGGCAATTTCAATGAAGCAAACAACAGAGCTGTCCAGCGGCCCTATACCACAAAGCATTACAAGTCTAAAATACCACAAAAAAAAAGTGGAAAAATTGCATAATCCAGAAATTACAAATGTGTGAGTTACAATCTTGTAGAATTTACATATTATTCATAAGGTTTTTCCGTTAAAATTGTATGGCTTAGAGTTTTGTGGTATAAGGCCCTGGTGGCTGCATACTGGTATAGGGCCCTGGTAGCTGCATACTGGAATCACTGCTAAGAGAAGAAGAAGAAGTAACTATCAAGAAATTGAAACATTGTGCGAACATGAATTAAAAAACAAACAAGTATTTTCGCCTAACTGAAAATTAATTAAGCTGCAGCCCACTTAAAACATAAGAAGTCCACAAAATATCAGCCACTACTTTCAACACTCGCCACCTCACAGGATGCACTAAGCAGCTCAGCAGTAATGAGCAGAGATAAGACAAGCGATAACATCAGCAGCTCTGACGGGGACTAAACTGAGGAGTTTTGGGTTAAATTGCAAAATGGTGGTAGTCACGTGATGATCATGCAAATTATATAAACATAAAGTGAAGTAGGTAAACATGGTGACACTGTTAGGCACATCGTGCGTCCACGACGCTACGCCAAAGTAACTTGTTACGTGGTGTACTGACCGCCCTTGTTATACTAGTGATGTGACATTCTGGCTACTCATTGGTGATTTGAGTTTTTAAAACGTAACTTTTGAGTACCGTCGCGGACATTGGGCCTTATTTTACACAAGTCAGAAGTTTGTGTCACTGGCGTGTTAACTATTTGTTTTATTGCTATTTATTAGACACTGATACCCAAAAATTATGTGAAGTTTCGCCACAAAATTAAAAAAAATCCTTGAATTTACACAAAATTCAAACTCAAACTCAAAGCATTTATTTCAAATAAACCAATATCAGGTACTTTTGAATTTTCAGCGGGTCAGTCAGTCAGCAAAATGAAGCTAGTTGCCCATTCCAAAGCGTAGTAGGTACCTATGGAGAAGAACGGACAAAAAACTCCATGGACTCTCTTTTAAATCAACATGCATGTAGTTACAAAAATAAATTGGTTACACCATTCATGTTGAAATTATACATGTGAGAACGACGTAGAAAGTCGTGCACGTTAAAAGTGTCCATAATAAAAAAGATAAAAATTAAAAAAAAAAAACAAGCCGTGGCAGCCAAGAGATGACCAGTCCCTACTGACGGCGCCCGTTCATGAACATGACGTATGGATCAGCACCATTCAGCTCAACCATTTTGAAGGGAACTTAATGATCCAACACACACGCTACCGCCAGCGAGACATTTGAGTGAGCATGATATACTCTCAGCCGCCAGGGCACATTCAAGTTAATGAAAGACGAACCTAGTAAATGGTGGCTTTATAGTAGGTACATTGTGCTCACACACGTGCTATGCAATTAATTCATTGTTAAGAGATTGAAATTGTACAATGCAAAGATAGTTTTTACAATCTTCAGCAGCTCCAACAATATTTTCAAATGCTAATCAATTAATTTATGCGCCTGTTCAACCGTGTAGTGATAGTAATAGTAATGAACCTGTGCATGCAATACTAACTAATACCGCTACAATCCGAAGAAATAATAAAACTAATCAACCCAAACGATGTAATAAAATATCCAAATGGTTCACGTTGCTTTTCATCATTTTACAAATGTTGGGTTCAGCAAAATCAACCACAACGACATACTCGTTAAAAACAGTACAACCAGGATTTTATGTTGAACAAATAGGAACGGCAAGCGTTGACAGAGGAATATTCAGGATAGAAATAAATTATGAAAAACAACATCTAGAGCAAGACTTTGTCAAAATAAAGACAATGACGTCACAATTTAGTCAACTATGTACAAATGTAGAAAAAATAACAAATTCCGCATTTTGCAAGCAATTACATCACCATTTGTTAGAAGAAGAATCCAAATTTGAACGAACAAAAGAATATTTGACAGAAGTGAACCAAACTAGAAAGAAAAGGGGTATATTGGGACAGTTACTCACGTCGATCTTCGGAGTGAATGATGAGGCATACCGAGATATAGAGTCTTTAAATTCAAACCAAAAACAATTAATTGAAGCTGCCAATCATCAAACCAAATTTATGATATCAACAATCTCACAAGTCAACAAAACTGAAGAAAGAATAAAACAGAAACTCATAGGATTTCAGAATAAACTAAACCAAGTTATAGGTTACATGGAAAGTTACAACCATTGGTTCAGTACAGTCGATCACAACAGTGTAAACATACGCATTATGCAGACTTACCAATTAGCATGTAATTACATGGAAGAAATCATGGATTACTATAACGGATTGTTAGAAATATACTTAACCAAGGCAACAGTATATAGTGTTTTAACACCAAAGAACGTCAGTGACCTAATATCATCAGCAAACAAAAAGCTACCTCCTAATTTAAAAATCGTTCAACAACAGTTACTGGACACCAAGATATCTGAAAACCATACTCATATAAAAGCCTACTCCTATTGTCCTATACAAGAGATAACCAAATATACATTAATGTATATTACACCAGTTCCAAAGATACACTCTGATAAATCTGCTCAAAGTCTAGAAGTACCTAAATCTTACATAGGGTTAGATTACAACAACGAACTATATTTTGACTTAAACTATGAGGAGTTCAAACGCTGTTTAGAATGGACCAACCATTTTATTTGCTTTCCTGGGGCCGTGAAAAACATGCAATTAAATGAAAATTGCATTGTTGATCAATTGTTTAAAAACCAAACACATACGAAATGTCCTACCAAAACGTTCTATTTATCAAATGAAATAATATGGAAACAACTTCACATGCCAAACACTTGGTTATTCATTGTAAGAGATCGGGTTACCACTTCAATACTTTGTGATGGACAAAGAGAAGAGCTTGAACTTCAAAATGTTGGTGTAATACGAATCGCAGATAACTGCGTCGTTAAAACAACAAATAACATACTAACTGCCAAAAGAGTTGTTTCAGTACCGATTGTAACATCATACTCAAAACAAATAGATTTTCCCATTAACACGCATGTGATGACCAAATCCATGCTAAACATCACGAAAGAAGAAGTTATAGATAACTCAAAAGAGATTTTTCAACATTTAATTAATAAAGAAAGTGCCTTACAAACCGAATTAGAGAGTACTGTTTGGAGTCAAATTACGTCTCACACATACTTAACAACTACATTATCTTGTGTAATCATGTTTTTAATCTTTATATTTTTAGTGTGCTACGGTCCAGCAATACTGAGATGGATTGGAGCCACAATGCAGCACAAGACCACAAGAACAGGTACCGAGCCAGCTAAGCAACCAGCAAGAGAACCAAACCTGCTCGCTATCAACGGAACATCTACCCAACGAACAACAGGCCAACCACCTATCACAACGGAACCGATATACAGTTTACCACACCAACACGAAACTATCGAGCTATACCAACTGGAGTCCAGGTCCTGAGAGGCGCCAGAATGTTCAACCGTGAACATGCAACAACAGCATCGCACCGTCAGCGCTAAGAAGTGACCTACTGAGATCTTCGCCTCATCGGCTCGATACATATAAACACACATCTAAATAAGTATCGATGTGTATGGACCATAAAATTAGTATATAATTAAGTTAATTACTGTAATAAACTAGTCATCAAGCTGGAGTCGAGTGTGATTTATCTCCTATACTTCCTCTTACTGTGGCCAAGACACCCTTAGCCATCATCGATCCTATGAGTCTGTGGGATCGGCAGTAAGAAAACCATTTCCTGTGTACATTGCACGACGTACACAAACCCCTTTTCCTTCCCAAATTCCGTCTGTTACCGTAGGTCTTCTCGTAACAGACTTCCCGCACGTATAACCAACGTAACTCACGTTTGGTATGGTTTGTATGGTAAGGGTAAGGGTGTTAGGATAACTAGGGTGCTGGGTCAATTTAAACGGCTAGGTTTTAGTCATTAGGGTCGTAGGTAGCTATTCGGTACCAGGCTCGATTGCCTTAAACATAGCCACACTGTACGCATTTGGGATAAGGCCGTACTAAGTTAAGTCCTGGTGCGTACAGTTAAGAGATTGAAATTGTACAATGCAAAGATAGTTTTTACAATCTTCAGCAGCTCCAACAATATTTTCAAATGCTAATCAATTAATTTATGCGCCCCTGTGGAGCAGGACCAGCGTTGAGCCAAGCATCTTTGTCAGCGATGTAATCCCCCAACTTGTAATATGCTTGGCTGCATAGTGTAGGTGTTATACAAGATTTAAATTTCTTTTCATTCAGTTGGAGTATGTAGGGAGGTATTTTATTGTAACATTTTAAACAGTACCCCATGGAGGATGAGTCTACTTTAGCCAGTTTGAAACCTGGTTGAACTAATTGGTCCCTATTTCTAGTTCTATAGTTATGTCTTTCACCTCTTTTACGGAAAAGATTTAAATTTATTCTTACGTGCATTATGTACGACGCTGACATTAAGCAAAACTCGATGCAAACGTGACGTGCACACTGCGACACTCTCTCCAACATTTCTACAAAAGTTACCCACTCCCCGCCACGTTCGCACCTGCAAAAGGTATTGATTTCTAATAAGGAAGTTTTGCACGAGCTCGCCTGCTTATCGGAAACGTCTCATTAACCTCTAAGGCTCAATAACAGGGCTCTCATACTCGTAAAAAGATAATATTAAGTTTATTACATACTTATACAAAACCAATCAGTATATTTTGTTTAGACTATTTTATTTAAACATTTATTTAATTATATTATTGTAAAAAGTTGGTTTAACATATAGACTAACTTTTCACAATATTATTGTGATCGTACCTCAACCTCAACTTATGAACCATTTCATTTGTAGTCGTTTCAAAATACGTAGTATAGGCTGACACAAAATGCTACCGAGAACGAGACTTTAATGAATTAAAACAGTGATATTACTGACCAATGAGAGCACTTTACAACGTTTCTGACATGTAGGTATTATGGCTACATTGATAGACTTCGATGAACAATTAAGTATAGTAGCTTTGCACTATATATTACAACTCAATTTGATGATCAATTTACTGATACTGATTTGAATTTACTGACAAATGCGTGCACTGACTGGACAGGTCCACTCATTCTGTGTGGTTTTTCCTCAAAAGACCATTTCAGACACTAATCTACATGGTCTTCACCAAGATTATGTCTGGACTTTAAAAAAGACTGTGACCTCTGAGTTTGTTTCGGCCTTTCTTCTCAGAGTAGTCAGATAGAAAACACCTCATCTAGTTTAAAAAAAATGATTGACGTGTAAAGTGTTTGTATAAACTTACTTACAGAAATAAAATCATTTATCATTTATCAAAGTAATTTTAAAATAGAAACTTCTAATCAAATAAATAATGCTCACCGAGCGAATCTTGTACCACATCCGCGATCTCTTGAAGGCCTAACGTTTAGGAGCTAAATCATTTAATGGAGCTCCTCGTATGAATGCGGGCCGCTCAACGACCCTTGGGTTAATTTGTGGGAGGAGAGCTCAACAATTAAACTCTGAACGTTGCCTCACGAGTTGTGTGGGAAGTTGAAAGTCGGTACTTTTCTTCACGTAAGTTGCAACATTTTGACCGTTACGACACTTGTTACATAACAAAAGTGTCGTCGCGGCACATTCACCGGGTGTGAAAAGACGAAAGGGACTTCGTTCCAACCAGGTGTACTAATTCACTTCTCGTTTCTTAATTAATATGCTACCAAATCAATTTTACCTACTAATCTATTTCAAACATTGCAGAAATCTTTTTTTTATATTAGACTGGTCTACGAATAACAGGCATTGGTACTAAAAAAATCAACAATAAACTCACAGGTAGCCCAACATTCAATCCGCTAAAAAATTCAAACAACATTGTTCACTAACTACAGCCACTGCTGCTCATTCCCTAACTTCGGAATACCATTGAATAATTCCCATCAGCAGGAGTACTGCCACCATAACGGCGGTTTAATATTTTTCTGCGGTTGGCCCGCTTGCTTGTTAGTATGAAGCCTGCATAAGTAATTGTTGAGCAAAAGTTGTAGTACAGAATACGTGAAATGTTTTCTGTATTCGCAGTAGGAGTATTCGAAGCATTAATATTATGAAGAGAAATGGAAATAATAACGTAAGTACCTTTTAATTATACCTTACTAGCGACTCGCCCCTGCTTCGCACGGTTTTTACGACTCTACGAAACATCGAGATTTCCTTATTATATGTTACTTTAATGATCTAACCACATAAGCCTTTGGAATGAATTCTCTAAATCATGGTTAAAACCGTATAAAATATATGTATATCCGTTGCGGATTTAAACTTTAATTTATAAAAACCTATTTAATTATAATAAAATGCGTGAGTGTCGTGGAACACTCGGTTGGACCGAAGTTCCTTTCGTAGTTTTTTAGTCAATTTATCAATTAATTGGCTATAAAAAAATAAGAGACTCGTAATATAAAAAAAATATGTTAAAAATAAATCAACGTACTGTTATAGGTCACCACGCGTTAGGCTTTTTAAAAAGAGAATTAATTACTTCAGGATGTATATTTCGGGATATTATAATTTGGGATATAATCACTTTCAAATAACACGTGAGGCCCATGGGCAGACCCGTCCGCTACGGAGGTTGAGTATCAACTCACAGAGAAAAGATGACGTCTCCAGCCGTCAGGTAGACTAAGAGCTGGCAGCGCCGACGAGGCGCTGATCTAGCATTAACCCTTACATAGTTAGGGTATAACAGTACGAACTTACTGGCTGCCTTGAACCAATAAGCACACAACCCACAACACTGGGCACAGCCAATAGCATACGCGCTATGGATAACCGTCTACATTATAGAAACGGTCGTGACGGAAAACTCTTACACTTTTTTTCGCCTAGCCCCCATCCGCCAATTCCGTACCGTGCGATAAAGAAATTCGTTCCAATATGTATAGAAATACTAGGTATATCTAAGTAAGTATATCATATACTTACCTAGATTATAAAAGAGAACACATGCTAGGTCTGTGTTCCGGTAACGAAGCGCGACAATTCGCTTTTTTTGTTGTAGTTTTGTGTAAAATGGCATGCATGTTAACGTACATTTGGAAAATCCCGAATTACATGCAATTTTGTTTGGTTTCCATTTCAGTAACAGTCGAATTATGCTTTTAATCCGTATCAAAAGGGTTGCCTGAATGCAATAATTATTATAATGTTGAATGCACAAATTAAACCTGTTACTACCACAGCATCCTTTCTAGCCATTCTTTGTATACACAAAACAGTAGTTTGTATGCAAAATAGCTAAAATTCAACTTAACCGTGTCGTACACAGGACAGGTGGGTGAAGCTAAAAGTTAATATTAGTCTGTTGTTTGTGCGAACTATAAACCGTTACACTCTGTGATTGTTTGTTTAATGACTATAAAATAACATGGAATTAGTTTGTGGTCTATCACGCAGATTTTTGTGGATATTTTGGGGCGGCCTCTCAGAGGCACGGATACTGCTAGTGGTGCTAGTTTGAGGAATGTTATCATCTACCATGAGCGGCAGAGACTCTTAAATAAGTTATCGATGTAGGTAATGTACCAGCGTAAATTAGTTTGATATGAGACTAAGCTGGTGTCGTTTATGATTAAACGGGACTGAAATTAACAAAGTTTTAGAAAATTATATGTAATCTAGGGTTGTAAAATGTTGATACATTTAACTTTTCTGTCCATCCAAAGGTTGTCTGGAAGACATCGCTGAAAGCGATAAGACCGTTAGTGTAGCAGAAAAATTGGTACCTACAGTTAGTTACTGTGCCAAGACTTATTTACACTTTCCAGACTCATATAAGATAACCAACATTATTCAGAGAGCACAACAGAAATTTTCACATCGCATCTGCACCCTCACCCCCAATAATCTGTGGCCACTTAAAGCTTTGTCCACACGCGCTGACGTCACGAGTCGCGAGCAAACACCGCGGCCACCGCAGTGCTATTACATACATTTATACGTGTGCAGCGATCCTAACGGACACTGTCACCGCAAATCAGTGCGCTATGGACGTAACGTGATTTTTGTGGGCGTCGCGTGTGGCCCGCCTATCGGATTCTACCTCGAATTTGTATTTGGAAACTGGAATTTTTATATTGGTGTTGCTGGAGAAATGAAAATGTTTCTATTCTGGATTTTTCTCAATCTATAAAACTGTAGTTTATAATTATGTAGTGCCAGTTAATTAAAAACGATTGAAAGTGAATCCTTCTTGTAATTAAGACTTAATAGAAAAACAGACTAAATAAAATTTGCATCAAGCATAATCGTGTTCATATTTCTGAATTTTAATGTTTTCAAATTGTCAAAGACAAATTCAAAACGAAATTTTAATTATGTTTGTATTTTTATAAAACTACGTATACATGTGGGGTCAAAGAAATAAGCTCTAAAAGTGACGTAACCAGCTCAATATTTCCCATCTCATATAAAAATGTGGGCACACATCGTTGGTTCGCACATAAATCGCGGCAATCTGAAGTGTGCCGTACAAAGCGCGCGATGAGTAATGTGCACCGCGCCTTATCGAGCCACCGCGAGCCTTGAAGTAACGACTGCAATTAATACACACGTGAAAAATAGGCAGATTATGATATAAGCATGCAAAATAATGCCACTAACCAACCAACCCGCCCTGGGACCAACCCGCACTGGGCCCGCGTGGTGGATTACAGCCCATTCCCTCTCAAAGAGAGGAGGCCTGAGTCCCAGCAGTGGGAACATTATAGGCTGTTTTTTTTTTATGCAAAATAATGTGGGTAACTTGACTTTTGAACTTCAACTTCATAGTGTCCCGATTTGTATATTCGACTAAGTATGTAATTGCTTTATCACTTTTGACAACAGTTCCAACAAAACTGGAACTTCACCAAGGTTGAAACTATCTAACCTTTACATAATTATACAAATAGACCTTGTCGTTTTACAAAGTGCAAGTGACATTCAACCACTAACGAAACGAAAAAAAAAACATCGTGTCAAAGAAATTAAGAGGTCGACTGTACAAATATTATTTTAAAATGTGGAAAAGTTTATTAGGTTCATAATAAAAAGGACAAACGCTTTTTTAAATGATAACTATATGTTCACCATAAATAAGGGCTTTAGTGGCGAACCGGTTACAACGATGGGTTCGTGAAAACTGTTTAAGATCTTCAAGACCCGTCATATAAATGGAAACAAGAAACTCTCTGAGCCTACATTACAGCTTATGGAGAACAGGCGTGAAATGATCCTGAAGTCTTCAGACGATGCGCTCAAGTAGATGCCGGCGCGGCAGCTCGATTGACAGACCTATAAGTCCTTGAAAAGCGACCTTCGCCACTTTAATACGGATCGCATTAAGGATGCAATAGAGTGGAACAAGGGCTCCAAAGTCTTTGCAAGAGATCTGTCTGCCAAACTTGACCTGTTGAGAGAGATCGAGAGATTCTATGGACAGATATAGACGTCAACCCGTAATCCCGTTACGAATTTGGCAAACGACCCAAGTGGTAGATTGACCCGACTCTATATCGAAGACATCCCGGACGTCAGCTTGTACGAGATTATGAAGGCTCTAAAGCAGTTAAAAAACAACAAGGCGCTGGGTGATGACGGAATTACGGCCGAACTCCTGAGGGCCGGTGAAAAACCCATTTTTAATGCCCTCCAGAAGCTGTTCGATTCTGTCATACTTAAATACATACGGCATCATCATCAATGGCAAATCGAAGGTGAGTGATATACGGCGACGATATACTCGTAGTAGTCATGGCTGAGACTATAGAGGTCCTCAGTATAATGCTCGATGACCTCAGAAGAACTTACGAAAGAGTCGTAATTAAAATGAACGTGGACAAAACGAAGGTCATGTCAAATGCCCATGTTACACCCATCCACACACGCCTCATGAAGATCGGAGTCTCTACACTTGAAGTAGTGGACAATTATGTTAACCTAGGACAAACTGTCCAGTTAGGTAGGTCCAACTTCGAGAAAGAAGTCAATCGGCGAATCCGACTCGGCTGTGTTCGGGAAGCTATGTAATATCTTCTTGTCCCAGATACCGCAGAGTCTCAAGATGAAAGTCTTTGACCAGTGCGTGTAGCCAGTGATGACGTATGGTACTGAAACGTGGTCACTCACAATGGGCCTCATTAGAAGGCTGAAAGTCACCCAAAGGGCAATGGAGAGGGCTATGCTTGGAGTTTCACTATGTGATCGAATCAGAAATGAAGAGATCCGTAGGAGAACCAAGATATCCGACACAGCCCGAAGAATTTCAGGGCACATTGCTCGCAGAACAGATGGTCGATGGGGCCGAATAGTTCTGGAGTAGCGACCGTGTACTGGCAGACGTAGCGTTGGAAGGCCTCGAACAAGGTGGACCGATGACCTGGTGAAGGTCGCAGGAATCTGCTGGATGCGAGAAGTACAGGACAAAGTGGCGGTACTAGGGGTCTATGTCCAGCAGTGGACGTATTTTGGCTGAAATGATTAAGGAACGAACTAAAAAGTTTGCGTATTCACCTCCTATGTAAAGAAACATTAAATAATACTTTAGAGGCAGTGAAAGCACCTATGAATATAAATAGCCTTTAGTAAGGTAGCAACTCTAAATTCGTGAAATAAGGCTGTTACATAAATCCTAGCTTAGTAGGGACTGATATTCCTATCAAAGAGGTTTTTTTTTCTAGACTTTTGAGTTCCTCTTATAATAAAAGTTTGTAAACGATAATGCTCTGTCTCTATCTAAATAAGAAGTAAATAGGGTCTGCTTCCCCTTAAGTATCAGGAACTGTTATCACACAAATACTTCATCAATTCAGTCAGTTGTAGTTGACACAGTGAAATTAATTTCCATATCGGCGTGGTAGCATCATTAGCGACTGCCATTGTTACAAACTGTGCTGAGTGACGCATCATCACATCGCCGTGTTAATGCTCCCGTCGGATATCATGTCATTTTTAATTTAGTCGATTTTAGTAGCTTTGCAACGATTAATAATGCTGTATCGAATCTATCATCATTTTTTATGAAACGTATACATTTTTGAGAAATAATGAGTAGTGTCACGATATCACCTATATAATATGCTGAAGTATTTAATATCGATTACGTTTATAATTTCCAAGTAATTACTTGATACATCGGTAACATTTGTACTTCATTTGAGGCTTCCGTAATTAATTCATACTAATAATTATTACGATTATCATTAATACTGAACTGACGATATCCTGTTGCTACCTCGTTTTACATAATAAAACCAATCTACTTTATTTATTATTCCAGTTTTTGTTTAACAACCCAGTTAAATCAAAGGCACCAATTTAATATGAAGGTCAATTATAACGAAGTACGTGTTCAAAATATACAAATCCAAAAATATGTCCACAGAAGGTTGAAAGTCAAATAATTTTGTTAGTATTGGCTCTTCGTTCAACGTACACGGCGCGGCACGGCATATAATTTTGTTAGTATTGGCTCTTCGTTCAACGTACACGGCGCGGCACGGCATATAATTGACTCCAAAAGCCGATTTGATCTTTTGGGAAAATTGGTTTTCCATAAAGAAGGCGCTATCTGACCTGTTAATATCAGTTAAGGAAATTATTTCGGGACCTAATGAAATACAGTATAATGTACGAGTGTTTGGTTCTTAATGCTGATGAGCTTGACTTCAATGGAGGTATCAAGAAGGAAGTGTGTCAGTTCAATGAGATCTGTTTTAGTAAATAGTCAACTTCATTAAAATGGATTTTGTGCTTGCCTAGAGGCCGTTAATTTGAACCTTGTTTAAACTTTACCAGTACCTTTTGTGTCGTTTTTGGGCCTCGAGTTATATCTATTTAGAGTATTGTTTGTTCAGTGAGATAATGATGTGATGAAGCTTAGATTCCACCCATGTAATAGATATAAATCTGTTTTTTTTTTTAAATATAACCTTCTCGAATCACTCCAGCGAGAATGAATATGTAGCAACAAACAACCTACTTAAGCAAAGTAGATTTTTAGTTTGACGCGAACAAAGTGGCATCTTGTTCATTGTATTATATATCATAGCTTATCTTCTACTTAATACCTCAGAGACAAACGTGAGACACATAACTCCAAACAAATTTAATTTCATCAGCAAATATCAAAAGTTTGTCTCAAAATATGAGTAATAAAATCTAAATTATAAAGTAAGGAGCAAACAAGAGCTATTTCGCAATCAACTAGACACTAATTTAAATGGAAACTTATTAAAAAATCTCTGTCACAAAAGTTCAAAAACACTCCTTATTCATTAACTGTTGAACAACAAAACAGTTTTAAGATGGCATTTCAGAGCGAGCACAATTTTGCTGGAACTCTTTTATACTTAAAGTCAAAAAGTCAGAGGAAAGTAGAGGGCGATGGGATGTTTATTTTATATCTCAATTAATTAGCGCGGCTCGTAGCAAGTTTAATCCGGTATTCATGACGCAGACTTAATAAGTGAGTTGATTCAAATTGCAAAACTGCTAACTCAACAGGCGACTGTGTCGGACGATGTGCGACGCTGTGGCAAGACTGCTTGCAGCTATTTTTTGTGCCAGGATTTCAAATATTCTCTAAATATGTTTGAGAAAAATTCGTTTGCGTATTTTAGAATATTATCAAATGAGTGCTTACTTAACAGCACTGAACGTAAGCGCTGAAATGACTAAGATGATGATCAGTATTTAACTATATTTTAGCAATCACAACACAAAGTACATTCTGAGGCCAGTAAAAAAATTGCTTATGGCTAGAATACCTGGCAGCAAAAATACAAATACAGACAGATGTCACTAGGGGTACCGTGGTAATATTGCACCATCACAAAGAAAGTTGTAGGTAAAACAAACTAGTAGCATCGTCCTCTACTTTTTGCTAACAAAGGCTCACAGAGAGCTTAATTTCCGAATTTGCGACATATTTGTATGTATGACAGTGTTTGTATTCTGTACACGACGTATTTTGGTTTTGTGAATTCAATCCCTGTGCGGAGGTGCAAATGACTGTGTTGTCCTCATATTCAGGTCATGTCAGAAACAGAGAAAACCTGCTGTTTGTAGCTGCTAAAGTTACGATATTTCTGTAACTACGTGGTTCCCATTTGAATGGAATTCATTTCACAAAGTTTTGAAACATTCTCAGAGATATTTGCAGTGACGGAAATATCGATTTTGGTGCAACTTTGAAGAGAATAAGCCAAAGATTGTCAAAGTACCTGGCCTCTAAGCTGCACTAAAATTTTGCCAACTTTAAAGATAGCTACCAAATAATGCTTACAAAAATCTGCATATAAACACGTCTCAAATTCAAATTTATGATCGCCCCCAGAATACCCAAAAATGTTAAAAGGCCTAAACAAAATTGTCTCTAACCTAATAGTGCGGACCTCCTTCGGAATCGCGGCGGTGCGTGACGACACCGAATTGTGCGCACCTTCCGTTAAATTTGCTCTGACAATAAGGCCCTGGGGAATCGGCCCTGCGAACACCGTATGATATTATCTCGGAGTGACCACGGAACCCTCAATCTACCAAAACATTGGCGTAAGACATGAGAGGACAGGGATTTATAGAGGTTTTATATCACCAGCGGTTTTGACCCTTCTTTCGCGTAAGTTATTGCCCAATGTTAAGTGGAACTAGACAAACTGACGATAGTATTAAGATGAAATCAAAAAGGTTTATTCAATAAATTCACACACATATGCCACACAAACACACAGATGTATATGTAAAAATTTAACACAATCTTATTAGCAACATAAATGGCGACAATGATCTTAGCAATTATACAGAAGGCATTTCATTTGTGCAACAATCGCATTAATATAGCTATCACTGACGGAGGTGATTATGTAGATACCACTACCGGACATAGCCTACTAGTCACAGTACTAATTTATGGTATCGACATCCTAAATTGTCGTGTTTATAGTGATGCCCTTTATTCTACGATCTATGTCTTCCGACGTACAATGTATGCAGATAGGAATCAAGATAGATTTACTAGCACACCTGGTGCCTTGTTCTAGCTTTATCTTGCTCCCGGCCACCAAGTTGAATGAAATCTCTTCGTAGCAGTAACTGCTGCAGATTTAATTGCTCATAGACTCGATGAGACTTCGAGAAAATATTTCCATTATCAGACTTAGCCAGGCTTAGATTATAAGACGAAGGAGGAAGTCAAATGACAGATAAAAGAGATGTTCCAAAAAAATTGGGATATGTGCGGGAGGATGATGATGACTAGGTCCCGCCAAAGGTTTGACTATGAAGTCTTCCTGTAATGAGGATACCACTTCATGCCTCATAGCATTAAGTCGATTTTGCGTACTATATGTTTGTGTATGTTATGACGGACTATGAAAGTGAGGGAAGAGAGAGTGCAGCTGTGTCTGCACACACACTTGTGCTCCATAATATCTCCCGCGCCGAAACCTAGTTCCCGTTGAGCTTGGCCGCTATTGCCGAAATACGGTCTGGAGGACTATAATTATATATATGTTATGAATACTTAAAAAATATCAACATAACAGGACTATTAGACGTAGCAGCATTAAAAAGGTTGCAGTTGCCCAAGCGTTCTCTTGACATAACTCCATAGTTACCCTTTACCGCTTCAACGTGAATAGAGGAGCTGTTTTTATAAAACCACCTCGTTATCCCAACCTTTTTCCCGGATCCGAAGTGAATAAAATATTCAGTGCAAAATTAAAACTTTTTGGATCGACTCATCAAATAACCCGTATTGCAGGTGTCGTTCGCAAAAAGTAAATTCCACACAGGACGTGGTGCGCCGCCGCCGTACGGACAAACGAATTGTTTTCGTTTTGCTTCCTGTTCGTCGGCAAAGGAGAATGTTTTTTGTATTGTTGGACAAATTCATGGAGAGGATTCGAATTTAGGTTAATTTCATACTGACAGATTGTTGTTAGCAAAAATATCAATGTCCGCAATATAATAATGATTGTTGAGTTAGTCTATTTGAACGAATATGGTACTTAATTATGTTAGTCTCAACCAATCCACAATTAACTGGCGGCACAAATCAAGTATCAATCGCTTTGGCGTAAATGCTTGGAGATTGGCCACATCGACTCTTAGCAGATAGCTACTCTTTAAGTGCCTGCTTATTATTATTAACACGTACCTTTTAATTACCTAGTTTTTCTGGCGATAGTGAAGCACCTGTGACTTGGACCACGGACCAGTTTTCTGATTAGCATCAGACGCTGCCCTTTGGCTTACCTTTTGACGTTCGATCATATTGACCGTTTGTGCGTACCATTTTCGACATCTATTGCAAATAGACATATCACTTATATTGAATTTTATATTAACTTTACGCTACATGAAAAAAAATGTAGCTTCTACATTATGAGGGGTGACATGGATGGGGTTGACATTTAAGACTTTGTTTATAATGCTGTTATAAACTACAATATAAATTCATTCGAAGGGTATCTAATAAAGCCATGACATTGTTACAGAAAGCTTTCCCCAACCACTCGTAACAAAAATATTCAGAGGGAGACTCGTTATCAACACGTTAAACAGTGGCTGCAGTGTTTTTTTTTTCTTTAGTAATGTATTTAATTTTATTGTTCAACTCATTTCAATTTAACACTTCCTTGTTCTAGAACGCAATTTTAAAATGCAGCCTCCAAACCCTACATTCACACGTCAGGTTGGAATTATTCTCATATCATAAAACACCTCGCAAGACCAACTTTAACGTAGCGAGCAAAATTACTAACAAAAGTTAAAGTGCAAACCAAAAAAAAACGACAATTTCGCAAAAAACTAACTTTCCTTACTCCAGCTGCATCACACATGCGGTCAGAGCTCTGGGGCGAGGCACAGTGACACGCTCTATGCAAATGTTCCGCCGTACAAAGGCGCGAGTGAGGCGACTTCTTTCGCCTTATGCATAACAATTTTGGCTAATTCCCTACACGGCTCTTAATCGCACCTGGACACACTCATATTTTTTTGTTACTCTGCACTTTATTCTGGATTTTACGGTATGAAAGTATTAAGCGGGTGAGAGGATGTGGTTTAATGCCTTATAGGTTTAGTTGTTACAAGCGCGAATGCTGTGGCTTCCATTCTCAGGTTGGGCAAAATGCTATTGGGTTGTTCCATTAGAATTTTTTCAGTTAGCAACCCAGAATCTGCAATTGTTCCCTGTTAAGTGCTACTAATCCTACTTCTGTTTTGTAATAATAGATCTGTTTTATTACTCCAATTAACTAACTTATGTGCAGGAGCTTTCTTTTCTTTTTATAACATGAAACTTAAATCTAACTGGCGATATATTGGTGTAGCAAGCATCCCTGCCTACCTCCTCACGGAATACAGACCTAATGTTATGTTTTGATTTACAGTTCCACTAAAATACTCAGTGATACACTACTGTGTATCATTGCGGTTGTTCTATCGTAAATATTCTAGTAGCTACATGAAAACTTAAGGAACCAGAGAGAAACATCTTGTTCATTGCCAATGCTAATACATTAGTAATGAGTCTAAGCGCGGAGGAAGCATTTCATTAGGTACCCTAATAAAGCTGGCTGTACGATTATCTCCTATTTATTGTGCGTTAGTTACAGTTTAACTACTATAGTTTGCAATTTAACGATACTGAGAACTAACTAAGCAAGGTTTAATTTTCTCTACCAAGACTTAAAAGGACGAAAATAGGGATAGACTTTTGAGTCATGTAGATATTACTTACTTCAAGCATGTTAAGGATTATTAAGCAAAGCTCTCCCTGATCAATTTCCATAGAACAACAAACAAACGTTCCATGTTTACATTTTCACACGATCCACAACTCTAAGGGGATTTTTGTTCGCCTGTAGGTACATTAACATCTGGCATAGTTATCATCAGAGGAGCAGTGGTGGCCCAGTGGTAACGGCCCCGACTTACGAGTAGTAAGCTCTGGGGTCGGGCCCAGGCAGGCGTTTTACTTTGTGAGAATAATTTCATCACCACTGCTCTTAAAACCGTGAAGGAAAATATCGTGACGAAACTGGCATGTCCTAGAACCAACAATTTGAAGACATGTGACATCTACCAACCCGCACTGGGCCACGTGGTGGATTACGGCCCGCGTGGTAGATTACAGCCCACTCCCTCTCACAGAGAGGAGGCCTGTGTCCCGGCAGTGGAACATTATCGGCTGATTATGATAGTTATCATCCGTTCTTGACAGAAGTTGCAAAACTACAGAAGTGTGGGTGTACTATAGGTAGACCTCTGCCTTAACCTTAGGGGATTACAGGCGTTATGATATGTTAGAAGTTGCTGAACGCACTTGTATTATTTTATCATGCTACAATTAGTCCGGTGAAGGCCTACAGATCTACAAAATCAGTGTTGCCACCTGCCGCGGATATCTTAAAACAAAATTAAAATGGCCGTGATTCACTCCGGTTCGTTCCCGGTTCTCTCCCGGCTCGGGCCCGGCTCGGCCCCGGCCCGGGCGTGTATTATTCATGATATCGGCACGCACGCCCGCGTATGAATTGAAACGAACCGGCGCACAGTGGTTCGAAATCGACGCTCCGTGGACATTGAAATCAAAATTTCTTTAGACGAGAAATAAAAATCGGAATGGCTTTATTTCAGTATTATTTATAATATTTGGTAATATGACAGCTATAGACAGCACGATCTCCGAAAAAAAAAAAAATTATATTTTTTTGTATGAAGAAAAACACAAAAGTCGTTTTTTCTCATAACTTAATAAAACTTAAAGCCTGCGGCTTACATGGGGTGTTGTCCTACATGAGGCGATTCCGAAATGCTATAACACGCACACCCATGCGCGCCGCTTCACTCACAGCAGAGTGTTGAATTTCGAGAAATTCAGTTAGAGATTTTTACGTTGATTTATGTGTGATCTTGAAAATATACAAAGTAATTGACTTTAGTTTGCTAATTTGATTAGTTATAATGAGAAATAATGGAATATACAATATAAAAATACTAAAAAAAACACTCAAATTGAGACTCATTTACAATATAAATAGATTTTGCAATCTTTCTTATAATAATTTAATTCGGTGTTAGTAGATACACAGTTTGACTTCTTAATTAACATTAAAAAAAAAAAGTACAAAAACTTATAACTAATACAGAAAAATACTAAGAATAAGCAATTGTATAATTGAGAAATATATAAAATTTACACAAAAACATCAAACATTAAAATTTTGTCTACTGAGTTTCGTCATCGCTATCAAAGAATTCAAAATCAGAATCCATCATACTTGGCACCTCAACAAATTCAATGTTTTCCTTATCCATGGTATCCGGGTCAATTAAAAGAAGAGACTTCATTTCTTCAGTTAAATCATTTCTACTCTTATTTGTCAGTTTAGGTCGAATGCTTGACAAATATGGGTCTGAGGATACGATGAAACCATTAAAGATGTCATGGTTTGTCGCTCTGCGACAAAATTTCCGCGTATGATGTTCCCTGAGTTTTCTAAAATCTTTGTTTCGGGCCTCAGATGCCTCTTCTGATAGCTTTCCTATAGGCAAAATGTTGAAATGTTTTATTATTTCAGCTCCATGCAGCAGAAGTTTGTGGATACTGGAAGGCATGAAATACCAGCCATACAGTTCCACATACAGCTGCGCAGTTTCGTCGAGATAATTGGCAAACAAATCAATATTAATAGACTGTCCTGATGATACAACACGGAGAATAGTTGCGAATTTTTGGATGAGCTCCTGACTCAATCCAGTGATATTTGCAGTCTTCTCAGGACACTGGAAAAATTTTCTAGCCGTGTTGCCATCATTCGTGGTCCCAGCACCTTTATATAAAAAATACTGATATGAGAACATTATAAGATAAGTTTTATAGTATTACACTAACTAAAAAACCCTTTGATATTATACAAAATAAATAAATCAACTAACCTTGTTTTACGATATCCACCAGGAGTCCCATTTCCTCTCGAAATTTTCGCTGTATCGTCTGTTTGCGACTTTTCAAAGCTGCTTTACTAGCTTCATCTCTGGCTTGCCATTTTTTAAAATCTAATCGGTAAGCGATATGCAGCAGGCATTCCATGGATCTGATCCATGCATGCAAAGTCGACAAACCGTACTTGTAAATATCAGATGATACAGATTTCCTAAAATATGAATAAAAAGGTTAAAAGTGTTTTTCAATAAGAAAAAAATAAAAAAAAATAACATACATTTCCAATATTCAACTTACATGTGAATCTTCTCCAAATCATTCATTTCACTTGGTACAGCTTTACAGATGTCACATGTTTGCATAGAGGTTTGTGACAGGTGAGACGTTATTTTGCCATCTATCATGGTCATTAACATTGAATGTTTAACTTGTATATTATTTTCAATGATAGATGGCTTCAATGCTTTAATTTCAGCATCGATCAAACCCATTTCCTCCTTCATGTCCAACTTATTTTCGCTGACAAACTTGAAATAAATTGGTCTGCAAAGCATTGTAGAAGAAGGTTTTGGGTTTTCCCAGACCAAATCCTCACCACACATCAATTGCAAGGGTACAAAAGAGCTCATAAAAACACTAGAGTCGTCTTCATCTGCATTCATGCATTGCTTGTAGTTGCTTTGATTTGACGCACCATCGAAGCCCCATTTGCAGATTAAGATCAGTTCTTTATCTTGCAAATGGTCCAAGTTTAATGTTTTGGCAAGTCGAGTGACAGTGATGTCCAAAATAGCTTGAAGTTTTACTTTAACTCCTCGTTCGGTCACTTCAATATCGCTCTCAGGAGGATAGCATGCCTTCTTGGCATTTAAAACCGAATAATATGATGGGTACAAATCTACACCACTTTCTTTCGCAGTTTCCCTTAAAGTTATATACTGCCACTTCGACAATTTCAAAGAAATAAATATACCCAACGCTTTCTCTGCTGAATACTTGTTAGTAGTTGTCTTGCCTTTCAAAAAATTCTTGATCTGTGCTGCTTTTTCAGGATGCTCGGTAATATATTTTATTAAATCTTTCACGTCCTCATTCTCCTCACCACATCTCACTGCAGTAGCATATGCAAGTTCCTGAGAGTCGTGCGTTAAAAGTTCTTCTATTCTTCTCTTCTTCTGTTTTTGGCATAATTCTGAGAAAGGTTTTCTTGGGCTCCTTTTTAGTGTTGTAGTGCTAACAGTACATGTAGTTACTTTGGACGTGGATGCACCATCATTTATACCACTAGCACTTGAGGTTGAAGGTTCAACAGTATCAGTAACAGAGTCGATTGATACCAATCCAATTTCTTCACTTTGTACAAATCTGTCTTTAATGAAGTTGGGCCATTTGATCTCTTTTTCTAGCCATGTCTCATACTTCTTGACAAATGTATGCATTGTTCGATTACACGATTTCCAATTTCTATGCAAAACACACATATACACTTGACAAAACTGTTTTAATTTTTTTTGTTCTTCTTCAGACAAATTTGTCGCTTTGGTTAGAAGTGCTTCTAACAAAATACTAGGCTGCGAAAAGCAACTTTTTGTTTTCACAAATATGAATATGTCCAAATTTGTATAAAATCCTTCCATGATAATAAGTAAGTACGTAAGCAAGAAGTTAATGTTATAGCGCGAACAGTTGCTGACAAAAACTAATGATTTTGACGATGTTGTCCCTATTTATATAAAAGTACCCTCTTAATCGTATCTTAATTAATAGTAGTTAGTTAAACACTTCGTAAAAATAGCCCTTAACTAATGTATCTTAACTCGTTAACAATATTTGCAACATGCACTAATGAGATGAGACTAAATTACCATCATAAGTTAATTAGCATGCATTAAGCATTGATTTCCTGCTAAACTTGAGATTACGAACAGCTTACATCAAACAATCATTACTATGTAATTATCGTTGCCCATTGGTATGTGCACCTATCCCAAAGATATCAAATAATATAGTATTAAATTCCTTCGAGAAATCCACTGAATTTCTTGAAGTTCATTACTCTGCTCTGAGTGAAGTGGTGAAATAATATATTTCTCAATTATACAATTGCTTATTCTTAGTATTTTTCTGTATTAGTTATAAGTTTTTGTACTTTTTTTTTTTAATGTTAATTAAGAAGTCAAACTGTGTATCTACTAACACCGAATTAAATTATTATAAGAAAGATTGCAAAATCTATTTATATTGTAAATGAGTCTCAATTTGAGTGTTTTTTTTAGTATTTTTATATTGTATATTCCATTATTTCTCATTATAACTAATCAAATTAGCAAACTAAAGTCAATTACTTTGTATATTTTCAAGATCACACATAAATCAACGTAAAAATCTCTAACTGAATTTCTCGAAATTCAACACTCTGCTGTGAGTGAAGCGGCGCGCATGGGTGTGCGTGTTATAGCATTTCGGAATCGCCTCATGTAGGACAACACCCCATGTAAGCCGCAGGCTTTAAGTTTTATTAAGTTATGAGAAAAAACGACTTTTGTGTTTTTCTTCATACAAAAAAATATTAAATATTTTTTTTTTCGGAGATGGTGCTGTCTATAGCTGTCATATTACCAAATATTATAAATAATACTGAAATAAAGCCATTCCGATTTTTATTTCTCGTCTGAAGAAATTTTGATTTCAATGTCCACGGAGCGTCGATTTCGAACCACTGTGCGGCGCGACGTTCGCCTTTTATGGCCCCAATGTAAATACGCTCCTCAAGCGATCCGTTTCGGATGGATTTGATTTTTCAATGATAAATTTTAAAATGACATTATTTTTCATGGAGATGTTTGTGGCTTTTCGCTGCTGAGATTTTAAGTTGCTTGTTTGTTGTTTTTTAAGTAAACACTGTCGAATAAACTTTATTTTAACGTTAGGAAGTCTTTTCTGTAGTTTAATTTAAAAAGTAAACTAATGAAATTAAAATGCAACGCTTTTCGTTCTACAAAAAAAAGCAAAAAGCCCAAATATTTGAGCGTTAAAAACGGCATGGTTGAATTTACAGTTTAGTTAGATGTAACTTCTCTACACTCGAAAAAGTCCCCTGTAAAATGCTGACTTTATTCTTTTACTTTTTATTCGTTAACTAAACAAATGCCAAGCGGGATAGGACCGCCAGCGTCAAAGGGTACTACTATAACTATGTAGGTTCATATTACACAGCAATACAATTTCTAACTCATTTTTAACATCATCAAATTTTTAAAAACGTTTTGTAAGTATTGTCTGTTCCAAAAGTATCTGATGCAAATGTAAACAAATCGATCAGGAAACGTACCTGTGGGTGCCAATGTGTAGTGTCACTTACAAATTGAGTGCTTTGATTTGATTATTTGAATACTCACCCGACATTTTAATTTAAAATCACCTTAAGGTTGTTATTTTTAACAATTGAGTTAATTTAACAACCTCAATTTTCGTCTATGATTTTTCAATTACAATATAATATTTTTATTCAAACAATAATTGTTGGAAAAAGTGGTGAGATATAAAGTTGAAACCTTCTTATTATAGATGAATGTGTTACTAATTAGCTATAGTGAGTGATTGGGTAAAGAATTTAACCTGAACAGGGTTTGTTAACATTTTCATCTGATAATATTCGAATAGACTATAGCAGTGAGCTAGAAAATGTATGATGAATCACAACTGACATTAAATGTATGAGATACCTACGCAAATATTCTTCACATTTCTGTACTTGATGTTAATGTAGACATAAATAAAGTGGTATGTCTGTTTGAAATTTCTGAATAAGTTCCGTTAGAAAAGTTCCTGCTTCGTAAAATGCGTATTTTGTTTGTGCGTGGGGCGAACAATGTTTCTCTTCTGATATAGAAATTATAGGAAAAAAAAATATTGTCCAGCAGGCTTTGTATCGATCTTTACAAGGTAGGTACCTAACTAAGTACCTATGTTTATTAGGAGAATATGAAAGCATGCGACGGTATGAAAACTTTCGATGTTTAAAACGAAACATTCCATTTAACACAGCGAGCACAGTAAAAAAATACATATATAAGCAGCCTCTGTTGCTCTTCTTTTGCTGATAAGAAAAGGATACACCGGCTCCCGCTCTTAAAAGTTCTCTTAAAAATTAATATTCCATAAGGTTCCTCTAAATTCAACCGAAAAAAAATTGCTTCATGAAATTATTACCGATGTATTAAACGCGTCAACAAAATACTTCACCCACACTGTGGCCATGTTAAAAATTCAATTAAAAACCTCATTTATATTTTTCATCAAGTTAAAAACTCTAGTCGTGTCTGTTCGCGGCGAAATATTAACACACGGCGTGCGATGAAAGAGAGAAGCGAGAAGAGATAAGTATTGATTGGAAAATAATTATGTTTATTTTGTGTTTAATCACAATGTACCTACCTGCTTGAGTTTTCCTGCTTCATTTTGCAATGGGTTTGGTGTTACCACTACCTACTGTTTGAAAACTAACAAATGCAAAAATGCTGATTAGAAGTTTGCCAATATTTAGTCAAGTTTTAGATTTCAAAGACAAAAACTCTTCTAAAGTCATACATTCCTGTTATTAATTCAACTAGACGACATGAATAAAATTATCCTTCAAGCAACCATACTGATTATAATTAAACAAGCCAACAGTACTTACAAAATTCTCAATTAAAACAAATAATAATTAAGTCACTAAAACAAACACTCGCACACGTATCAAAGCTGCACAGCAAACTAACTAAATCCTCCTGTAGCTCGCGCCGTGGAAACGAAACAAAACTCTACTCTTTGACTTGGAAACAAATAGTTAATTACCTAGAGAGCTCGTTAGGCATGGATTGTGCCAAAGTTGCCTCTACTTTTTACAGTGCAGCCTTAAGTTCGCGGGATTTTAAACGAACCAAGAAACGTCTCGTTCTACTTACGACGTTTTTATAGACTAACGTTGTAGGGAATGGAATGTTTGAGAAACGGAGGTGACTCGCTGTAAATGGAGCTTTGATTCGGTTTCAAAGACTTATTGGGCTAGCTAAAAAGGGATTTCGGGTAATGTTGGGTTTGTAAATTAGGGTCTTATTTTTTGAGAACTGATTGGATTATTAGCTTGCTTATTATACAACTGAGAACATAGGTACATATTTAGCAGAACAAGGACTTTATTTCCTTAAACCAAATTTTTTATAAAACTCTAACGCAAAGTACATGACACAGATAAAGAAGAAAATTAAAGTGGTGCCGTTGACAGAAAGGTCAAGGAATTGGCTCACAACGAAATAGCTGCAAGATGCTGCCTCTCAAGAAAAACAGCATAACCTTCTTGTTTAAAAAGGATCTAAAATGGCACTTTATGTCACTACAGAGCTACATTTCTCTTTTATCCTGAGAGATTTCACAGAAATCTAAGCAAAAATATTCTAACCAAAGTAAAAGTCAGTCATTAAAACATACTTGACACTTATTATGAACGTGTAGAAAGCTAAATAGTCGGACACTAAACCAGATCATACAATAGATTAGCATTAAAACCGCAGTCCCTCACAAAATAAAAGAGCAAAAAATATGAGCATCGCAACAGAAATCCACTGTGGTCATTCAAAATGGAATTGTTTCTAACATATCATTTGAAGGCGAAAATCCCAAATTATACAGTGCTATTCACAAAGAGAACACCTCCAATGCAGGCAATACCTTTGAACCAAAAGGGTGTATGGTCGTGTTTTAAATCGCATTAGACCAAACAAAGGGACCCGCGAGCATATGTTATAGTGCTTTTATTACACCGCATATGGGCCAAATGTGCGCCATATTGGTTTATTTATCTTTTTCTTGCTGTGATTTTTAGTAGGATTTTTTCTTGGATATATATTCTTTCCATCTAAGTAGATTTCGTAAAAGTTTTATGAACTACGTTAGACACATTTCGTGGTTCGGGGATTTTTTTATTTAGTTTAGCAGTTTTTCGAAATGCTGGGAGCCTTTTTGACGTGTTCGTTGGAATGGTTTTTTCGGAGAGAGTCGTGTATTGACTTAACGAGTGAGTGCGTTTACTCAGAACTCGAAAAAGAGATGTTTGCTAAAGGGAATATAGATATGGGGTATACTAAAACTCAAAACATCACTGACTAATACCAAAAATAGACAACTCGTCGACTGTTTCAGTCAGACAACTAATATCCTCAGTTTTAACAATTACAGGACGGAAGTTCTACTGAATTCTACGAACTAGCTATTCTTGTCAGTTGCCTCACACAGTATTTTCCTCCAAAATTGGCTCAATAATTTTATAGTCCCATATCAGTACATTCAGAAAAAACAATTTTAAAGCGGTGTTAGTAGGCTAATATTATGCTGCGTAAGATTCACTATATATTATTCATAGAGCCGCACGCACGCTTGCTTCGTCGGAATACATCGGCGTTCGCCTTTATTGCCAGACCCAAATGTGTTTATATACGCTGTGTCTCCGCGAAACTCTTTTATGGTCTGTTTATGGGATTCAGGATTTTGATCTGGTTATTTTAAATCTTATCTTCCTAGTAATTCTAGTGTTTTCAATTTAACTAAGGTCATTATGAAGGGCGGTGTTTGTGTATTTTGAGAACATTTGATGTAAAAATTAATTAATATGTGATGTAGATATTAATGAATTTTAGAGTAAATAAACTCTTCGTTAATATTGTGTTATATTTATTACTATATGAAACAACTTTAAGAAGACATTATATTGATAAGTAATGAAAAACCTGTCTAAGATAATTGTTTTCTTGATAGAAACAATTGACTACAGATAAACTTCGACAGAATCACAGTAAATAATATTGTATAAAAACATGCCTAACAACTCGATACAAGTTTGGTTTTTCATGAATACTTAAATACGCCTGCGGCTACTAAAAAAATACAGCAAAAACGAAAGGCAATAGAAACTGGATGGCAACGACAGATGGAAATAGAAACAATCAATCCTCTTCAAATGCTTTCAAAAGAACAAATAGTGTACAATGAAAAACAGTGATTTCCCACTTAAAATTCATCAGCAAAGTTCGATGCTAGGAACATTTTCTGGGGCAAATAATAACAAAAAGGCTTTGGCCTGGATTTTAATGCTGGGGATGTGCAGAAATAAATTCACGAAGATTTTTCAATGGACGCGGAGGGACTGCGTAATTTGTATGCTGCGTAGTATCGGGGTTCCGTATGCTGGTTTGTGGCGGTTGTAAATTAAATGTTAATGTTAAATTTTGAGATGGGTTTATCAAATAGTCTTGACGCTTCATTTCTAGCTGATTTAAAGCCTTATTTGAGCAAGGGTTGGTTTTGCAAACGTCAAAATATATTATACACATTATGTATTATAATAATTTTACACAGTAACATGCGCAGTAGTGACATGCGCTCTAATGAAATGCTGTCGAAACATCAAGATTGTGGAGCCACTTTACTTTATCTGACAATTTTTTTATCTGGTCTGTTTTTTTTTTGCTATGTAAATATTGACACAACATTAATTGTAATTCAAATGTCACTCACCAGTCTATTTGTTATTATTATGATGAAGTATCCAATATTTTTTACAAAACATATAAATTATGGTAAATAGCAACACGCCTGTATTCCTCCTAGAGTAGAGTTTTTAAATACGACCTTTACTGGTAACCCAACACTGTGAATTAAATCAACGCATAAAAAAGCGGTACGAAACGCAAAATTTTGTTGTATTATACAACAATATTTTGCAGTCAGTTTCGTACCGCTTTTTTACCGCGGCAGGTGGAAACGTTCCGTATAATTCATTGTAGAAATGTACGGAATCTTTCACCCTTCCCCCGCTTCACTCATCCCCGAACTATGGAGCGTCCGTCAACCGCGGGTTGGACCGTCAAATCCTGCTATAAATATACTTGCGAGCTCATTTATATCCAACACTCTTATTATTTGTTTACAGCTTTAATTCATATAATATATAATTACCATTGTAAATCAGGTTTATTTAACATGTAATATTTGCGTGTAACTTGATCCATGCTGTGTGAAATGGTTACTGAAGGATTATATTTAAAGGTAGCACGAGTACAATAAACACAAAGTCATGCACTTAGTTAATTATCTTACCTTGGTAGGTACAGTCAGGGAAATTAATTGTTCAGAAAATTGACACTCCATGTCAATTTGTCGTGTTATTGCCATTTCATACAACTGTCAAAGAATGACGACTGAGTTTCGAATATACGGACAAATTAAGTTGGTAATCAATTTGTTCCCTGACTTAACCTACTGATGTTCGTAAAACAAATCTAACACAGCCCGCTTTATCCGAAGAGAAACAAACTCCGGTCTAGAAGTAACTGCACACATGTTTTACTTTCAGTGAACAAACCTCCCTCGCAGGAACTACCGAGCAGCTGTCCAATAACAGCAATATAAATCCCAACTACTTCACTTAAATTGTCCGTTAAAATCAAGCTGGAACAACAATTGTTCACACCACTACAATAAAAGTTAAATAAAGGCCTGGCGGCCACTTGCCTCCGGAAATCCATTCGTTGAGGCCGCAGGCTCTAATTTCCTGTTCATGGCCGGGCCGCATAGAAAACGTGATTCTTTGCGAGGTGCCCTGTACTGTGTGGAGTAGTACGAGTTAATGGTGTTGAGAATATGCAGTTTTGTTAAGGATTTTTGCAGAAAATTTATATTAATTTGAAGAGCGAGAGTGTGTGTTTATATTTTTAATTGAAACTGCAAATACCCTTAAATTTACAACACATACACTGGTTATTTAGTTCAGCGTGGGAATGCGTCTAAGATATACTAAAATTGATTTTATTAATTCAAATAATAAGGCTATGTACATGAAATATTAATGGAGCATTCAACGACTACGCTATGTGCTACGAGAATGCTACGCTACTTCGTAGCGGTGACTTCTGCTACGCTACTTCGTAGCGGTGACTTCTGCTACGCCATAGCCGTAGCACTGACCTTTTTCCGTGAACATAATATTTCTCGAATGTATTGTTATGAAGTGTTAGCAAGCTTTGATATAGTAATTTTGAAACCCATACGAGTAAAAGCACCCTATAAAAATTGAATTTACATACTAAATCTAGGCGTTGTCTTATCAACAAAAAAGAGATAGATAAATACCTATATTATATTTAACAAAATAACGAAATCCTCCCCGTAGGCTTTTCACGAACCAGAAATTAGTATCTTCAGACGTTTCTCATGAAAAGCCGGGATGCGGTCCCGGAAGTGAGGAATTTCCCGCGGCCCGAGTGGCCGATGTTAATGTGCCGAATTAAATGGTGCCATATTAGCGAATGTTCTACTACCTGTAGTTACCTACTAGTTCTGTGTGGACTGTGAATACTAAATTACCGATTCGTATTAATTCAAATTTTCACCTAATTATAGGAGTATTTAGATAGATGAATAGTAAACTACCAATACAATAAGATATAATTGAATAGATGTTATGATCATACAAGCAGTGTGGTAATAGTATTCAACTAATTGTATGCTCTCTGCGACCAATAAAGATTTTGTTTAAGGAAAGAGCACTGCTTATTTCACTATCTAGTATGTAAAGTCACGTTCTAGTAATTTTTAAGTATGTTCGAATATGTTCCTTGCATACGGTACTGTAAGATAAGATAATATATAATTAATTTCTCAGTACATGGTACATTAAGATCATAATATTAATAAAAAGTTTCACATATACTACCGTTGCCGGTGTAGCAATATTAAAATTAAAATTATAGTACAATTAATATCCCCATTAATAATTATAAATTAGTTTGAAATGATAGGTAATTTTTAATACAATTTCAATTACTTACAATTTTTTCTTAATATTATTTATGAACTAACAGTCATATTTATAAACGTCTCTTAAATTTGAATCAATTGCTAAGCAACTGATTAGCAAAATTCTTATTTATAAACGCTATTTAGCCCTAAGAGGTCGCTAAGCAATTGATTAGTAGATGTCCAAATTAAACACCACCGGTACACTGTTAAGAGGATGCTAAGAGGCAAGATGGCGGATTTTATATGAATCAGCTGATGGATTTAATACGATTTTTGTGGGCTTCTAGGTTATTTTGTTCCTAATATCGAGTTGTACCTTAGTAAATATGGAATTCGAAAATCTTTTACGGGATTTCAGAACGGTGCAAAGAATTAAATAATTTTGAGACGCCCGGCGGGAAGTAGACGGAGGAAGACCTACAAACTTCGTTTAAATCCACTACGAGAATGATTACCTATTACATATTTTTCATTCGAAGTACACATGATGAAAGGATCTATAGGAAAAGCTCAATTAGGAGGAGGCTCAGATCGAATTCATTCTCTTTAAACCTCCTGAGCACCTAGCTCAGGAGGTTTGAAGAGAATGAGTTCGTGAGGAAACTCATGGGGAGGTTGTGACTACCCAATGTGTTATCCCATGTGCCCCTCCTCTTATGATGCCAGTTTTAAGGCCCAGAACTAAAGAAAAAGAAAGTCACAAAAAAAAAATAAGAGACGTCTTGTTAAGCAATTTATTTTAATACATAATAAAGCTTAATTTTTGTTATAATTTATTATTTTTGATTTCCAACTTTCTTCCTCAAAAAAATGGACCAATCCATTCTTTCTTATGCCACTCATTCCTCATCTTTTACACGTAGCATGATCTCGTCCCCCGCCGTCTTTGCAAATAATTGAATAGTATTGGTGCTAGGTGCGAGTGGCTTTCATAGCAGCAGTCAAACTTGTACCTGTAAATAACCATGCAATGAAACTGATAAATAACCATGAAACCCCGGTGCAAAAGCAATAGGTAGTAATATAAAATAGACACAAGTACCTACATACATTTCTAAGAGAATATTTGTATTAAAGGACATGAAAATACATAGCTATTATCGGCTATTGCTTTAGCATTCATTTGGTCAGTTTACATTAGCAAGTAGATATAAATTCAAAGCTTTACCTGTTTACTCCAATTATTGGAGCTTATTATTTTTATTGCTACCATCCTGAACACAATGAAATAAACTTAATAAATAATTTTATTCAAGTTCAAATATTCCGGTATTTTGTTCGACTTTTGTCTGTCAAAGTCACTACAGATACAAAAATCTTGGGTTTAACAAAATTATTCTTTAAATTCTGCCTTTGAGTCGACTAATTTGAATATAATCTGTGCCGAACGCATAATTTCACCTCTATTTCGTTTCGCAACTAGTCACCTGCTAACTAGCGTTTATAAATAAAGAAAAGTTAATCATTGATTAAGAGCTAACTAATTAGTTAGCTAGTCAGCGACTAATCAGTCATTAGCGAGATTTTTATAAATAAGGTCATGTCAAAAATATACCAATTATATAATGCCAAATGTTAACAACAACAAAAATATTTTAAATAATAATAATACAAAATAATAAAACAAACAAAAGTCAATAAACACTTAATATTGATAAAATATAGTCAAAATTTATAATTAAAAAATTCGTTAACTGCATAGAAACAGTTGTCTAAAAGCCAAGCAAATATTGTTTTTTTGAATTTATTAGTGGGCAACACTCTGATGTCTGGAGGTAAATTGTTGAAGATTTTAATGGCCATGCAATTGGAATTCCTGCTATACAAATGTAGTCTCTGGCTAGGTGCAAGTAATTTATTCGGGCTTATTTTATTAACTCTTTTAGAAATGTGTTTATACAATGGGTAAAAAAGTATCCGCACATGTTGTGCGGATACTTTTTTATAAAAACACAAATTTCAAAAGTGTAAAGGTAAGGAAGTGGAAGAATTCTTAGTGATTTAAATAATGGCTTACAATGCTCTAAATATTCTGCCCCGTACACAGCTCTGACACATTTTTTTTGAGCAATGAGTGCTCTGTTCACGTCTACTGAATTACCCCATATAACAAGGCCATAACGTAGCACTGACGAAACATAACCATGATATACATTAAGGGCTGTTTATTTACTGGCTATTCGTCTCAGTTTTCGAAGAGCAAACACAAATTTGTCGAGTCGCGTGCAGACTTTTTTTACATGTTCTTTCCAATTAAATTTTTCGTCAACAAGTATTCCCAAGAATAAGGTTGATGGTACTGGTTCTAAAATTGAATGATTGTATTGTATTTGAGGTGGTTTTATTAAAGAACTGTATGTTTGGAATAGTACTAATTTTGTTTTTCCAATGTTTACACGTAAATTATTAGATTCCAACCATGTCATTGCTTTTAATATTTCATTGTTAGTGTCAGTTTATAGGGCATTCCTATTTGAAGTTTTTATCGTCAAAGTAGCGGCAAATAGCGTACAATTATGTTTTAGGCTCTTACGAAGGTCATTTATATATATTATAAATAATGGAGTCTCTAATACGCTTCCCTGAGGAACACCACAACTATTTATTTTTAGCTCTGAACTATATGTATTTTTTGTGTTATTATCAATGTTTGATACTACTGTCCTTTGCTGGCGACTCGATAAATAACTTTTAAGCCAGTCATGCGCCAAGCCTCTTATGCCGTATTTCTCCATTTTGCAAAGTAAGCGAGTATGTGGTACAAAATCAAATGCTTCGCTTATATCTAAAAATACTGATAATACAGACATTTTATTATTGAGGGCTTCAGATATCAGTTTGATCAAAGTAAAACCCAAAAACCAAATTGGTGCTCAGTAAGTATGTAATTTTTATTTAAAAAATTGATTATTTTTCCGTACATTGCCTTTTCAAAAATCTTTGCTATGATAGGTATCAATGTAATGGGACTGTAATTTGACATATCCGTGCGGTCACCTTTTTTGTATAGCGGTTTAACTATATATCGTTTTAATCTAGTAGAAAATGTTCCTGTCTCAAATGACAGATTAATTATATAACTTAGCGGTGATGCTATGCTTTTAGTGCTTGATTTTATTATTTTTCTGGTAATTTAATCGTATCCAGTAGCGTTAGTATCATTTAAAGAGTTGATAATGTTTATAATGTCTTGTTCATTTACTGGAGTCAAAAAGATACTGTCAGTGTTAGTGGTAATGTCAATGTTACTGACGTTATTATTATTGCTAAGGTTAAACTTATGGGTCATTTCTATAAAATAGTTATTGAATTGATTACATATTATGTCATTAGGGTCATTAATTATCTTATCATTTATTATTAACTCTTTGATGTCATTTTTATAATTATCGTCGTTATTTATATTTATTTTTTATAACAGACCATGTCGCTTTGCATTTATTTATTAATTGTGAGTTTGATATACATCTTTTTAAAATTCTAGAATGATTCATGTACCAAACAAACATTTTACTTTCCTTCTCAAATGTATAAAATCTTATTAAATAATCCTTCTGACATTAAACTACAGTTGTAGTATTAAAGACGTGTGTGCCAAACTAAAACAAAGGAAGGCGGTAGTTCTTAAGGAATTCTTCACAATAGCGTAGTTCTCGGGTTAAGTATTTAATTATTACAGAACTAAATAATTTGTGCTTGCGCCGCGGAGAGCTTTATCGAAGTAAACGGTAGATAAATGGAGGAAATGTCCTCTATTAAGGCATGTTTGATATTAAATTTCTACTTAACATCATGCCAGCATTGCCCAAATGAGTACGCAGATGAAAAACACCGATCACATTTGCCAGTCATGTTAAAGTCCCATGTGATATTGTATGGGGCTAGCCAGTAACCGGGCATAAAGTCACATGTGATGTGGTATGGGGATAGCCAGTGACCGGGCATAAAGTCCCATGTGATATTGTAGGGGGCTAGCCAGTAACCGGGCATAAAGTCACATGTGATGTGGTAGGGGGCTAGCCGGTAACCGGGCATAAAGTCACATGTGATGTGGTATGGGGCTAGCCAGTAACCGGGCATAAAGTCCCATGTAAAGTGATAGGGGGCTAGCTAGTAACCAGGCATAACTAATTAAAACTCCAAGCTGAGAATTTCCTAAAAGAAAACTCCGATACTATTTCAACTGGGGAACTACAAAACGTTTCTACGAGAATTTTGTAAAACAGAAGTCATAATTATCATTTCCTGTCTTCGATCAATAATAGCACTAGATTCAGGATCAGGAACAAAAACAAGTCGCTGAAGTGGCCACGTTTACACAAACATAAACATTTACATGTAAATAATAAAAAATAAAAAAAAACAAAAAAACGAAATATAGAAAAAGGTTTTATAATAATAACAACAACAGTTCATTATAAATCTTAACACTCAAGCATAAGGTTTAATTACGATTGCAAAATATTTATATGTAAGTCCTTCTGTCATCGGAGAAATGTAAAAGCAATAAATAAAAATACATTTTTATATTAAGTACAAAAATATTTATTCTGAAATGAAACTTAAAACGTAAGCAGTAAGGTTAAAAACATTTTGTTGTCAATTTCATGCTTACTCTATTTTAGAACTAGACGTAGTTCTTGGTATGACATTTCAATGCTCAGACCACAGTAAGTATTGAAAGACGTAGAGTTGCAGAAATATATACTTTTTAGTCGAAGGTTCGTTTTGTATGGTAGCAAATATTTTTGACCGATTTAAAAAAGTAGTAGGACTAAATTAGAACAATAGTTATTTTTTATAAGATCCCTAAGTATTGCTATTAATTGTCTGCGGGTGCGCTTATTGTAATCAACCCGTATAAAAACTGGCTGCGTCTACTCTTGTACGCGATTTAGAATTTCGAATAAATATTTGTATTAAATTTAAATTATTTATTTTAATTTTATTTTTGATGTAAAACATCTATAGCCGCGGGTAAACCGATTGTTAGCGTGACGACGCGTTGCCACGCTATATTTTCTTTACAAAATAGTTTTTGATGTAGACCTTGAACATAGGGTAAATAAGAATTAATTTGCAATGTTAAGCTTCGCTTGCTAAGATAAGCTAAGCTAAGCTTTATTTGCAAAAAAATACCCTCATTTATTCCTATTGAATGAACAAGTCTCCCAAAGACTGAATAAAAAAAATGCCGGGAAATTGCTAGTACCTCCTCAGAGATTGCAACTATACAGCAGAAATGCCAGTTGCATGACAGTAAAAAATTATAATAAATTACCACCTGGCTTGAGAATGTTACCTATGAATAAATTCAAATGTAAAATGTTTACTTGGCTTTTAGACATGTGTTTTTATTCCGTTAATGAATTTTTAAGTCATACTTCTTGACATTGTAATTAATATTCCATGCTATTAGTATTTTGACATTATAATTAAATATTTTGACACTAGAACTTATATTTTTTGACATAACTTTTTGTTTTTGTTTTTTGTTTTTTTGTTAATGTTATTTGTATTTTGAATATATATTTTTTGCATAGTAATTAATATTTTGACATTACAAATAATCCTATTCAATTAATCAAAATCAATGTTATTGTATCAAACTAAAAATATTAATTCTTAAACAATTTTATTAATTTATTATAACTCTTAATGTAATGTCTATAATTTGCATGCACTTAGCTTGTTTAATTTTTCTACACCAGCAATGGTAGTATATGTGAATTGAATTTTAATTTAAGATCTCAATGTACCATATACTTGGAAATAAAATTATTATTTTCTTTTATTCATTTTTATGCATATTAATTACATTTTTAAATACTTTTACCAATAATATAAAAACATTTAAAAATATAGAAAATAGTAGCCCATCGCCATCAAAAACAGGGTCCAAGCTGCCGGTGGTCAGGGGTCTAGAGAGAGGAACCTCCTCACTATGCGTGCCGTATCCAGAAGTTCTGCTCTCTGAACTAAGCTCTTGACCCAGCTGCGCAATGAGAGCCTCCTGAGGTGTTGGTCGAGGCTCTCCGCTATTAGGCCATTTACTGAAACGATTATCGGTACAATGATTGCAGAGTCCACGCCCCACATGTCGACAACCTCGTGTGCTAAATCAAGATACTTGATTTTTTTATCTTTCTCAGCTTTCACGAGATTCTCGTCATGAGGGACAGCGATATCAACAATCATTGCACGGCGCTCTCGTCGATCTATCACCACAATATCAGGTTTATTGGCTACAATAGTCCTGTCAGTGATGATAGATCGATCCCAGTATAATGTGGTATAACCATTTTCAAGAACTGGGTCGGGCACATACCTGTAGTATGGTACTTCGGATTCCAGAAGATTGTACTGCAAGGTAAGTTGCTGGTGGATAATCCTAGCTACTAGATTGTGTCTGTGCAAGTACTCACCGTTAGCAAGACGAGAACAACCGGAAACTATATGTCGGATTGATTCACCGGGACGGTGGCATGCCCGACAGATGTCAACCGTGCCGTCCTTGACAATGTATTTCCGATAATTATTCGTCATGATAACTTCATCCATAATCGCACAGACAAAACCTTCGGTTTCCCCAAAGAGGTCGCCGAAACGCAGCTAGGATACAGACGCCAAAAAGTCTACATCAGACCCATGTAGGGCCCGGAAAAAGCGTCCGTGAAGCTCCTTGCCTTGCCATACTTCCTTACGATCGTTAGTATCTAGTACTGCAGGTTTGCGCCAGTTCTCTTTTGCCAAGGAGAGCGGAGTGAGGCCCTTGTCCACTGCGACCACATCTCGGTGCATCCCCACGTCAGTTTGTAGGATAAATTCCCTGAGACTGCAAATCTCGCGGTTGTGGAGGGTTTTAGCATTTAAGAATCCTCGACCCCCACACTTCCGCGGGATGTACAGTCTCATCACTGATGACCGTGGGTGATGCATCCTATATGCCGTCAGCAATGTACGGACCTTCCTATCCAGAGCATCAAGTTCCGTCTGAGTCCATTTGAGTATGCCGAAAGTATACATCAAAACCGGCATGACCCAACCGTTAAAGGCACGCACCTTGTTTCCGCCTGATAAAAGACTATTTAACACTTTATTCAGGCGGCCAAAGAAGCGCTCCCTCAACGATTGTTTCATGTCGGCAGCATTGATGCCTAATGCTTCCGACATACCCAAGTACTTGTAGGTTTCGGTTGAGGAGAGGGATCTAAGGTGTATAGAATCCGAAAGTTGGGTTCCCACGGATTCCATAATCCCCCCTCGCTTTACATGCATGACTGCACATTTGTCCACACCAAATTCCATCCTGATGGCACTACTGAACGTTTCCGTTATCTTCAGTAGCTCCATCAGTCGCAAATTGTTGGGGGCAAAGAGTTTCAAATCATCCATGTAGAGGAGGTGTGATATCACCTGACCACCTCTTCGTAACCGATTATTATTATTATTATTATTGCCAAGGTCAGTCTTCGGATGGGTGACCATTTTGATTCTTGATTAGCTCGCAATAGTGAAGACGCCAGGTTAAGCAGCGCTTGCCAGGGTCAGTCTTTGGAAGGGTGACCATTTTGAATATATTGTGTTTTACATTGATTAGCTCGCAACAGTGAAGCCGCCAGATTAAGCAGCGCTTGCCAAGGTCAGTCTTTGGTTGGGTGACCATTTTGAGTATATTTTGTTTTACATTGATTAGCTCGCAACAGTGAAGCCGCCAGGTTAAGCAGAACCTGCCAAGGTCAGTCTTTGGATGGGTGACCATTTTTGATGTGAAACATCTATAGCCGCGGGTAAAACCGATTGTTGCCGTGGCGAAGCATGCCGCGGCGACGCGTTGCCACGCTATACGATGGTATGTTTCACATATGCCAGGCGTCCCGTGATGGCTCAATATTTTTAATTTTAATTAAACTGTAAATAAGAGTGTATGGTAGGTAAACAACCATGACTGAAGGTGCGTGCGAGGTGGATGCTTTAACTAATGTATCTGGACAAATGTAATCGGTCTCTTTAAGGGGGATGTGCTGAGGCAGCCCGCGAAATTCAAATTTTCTTGCGTTTTTTGCAACTTGCAGGTTAGTGTAAGGTTGTATCTTGATCGAAATATGATGCGCGACAATAAAAAATGTGTATTTACATAATTATAATCATAAGAATCATCAATACATCTGTCTAATTTAGATTTACTCTGGATTGGTCTGATTTCGAACCAATCCGGAGAAAATCTAACTCAGAGAGATGAAAAATAACATAATATGATATAACAATACCACTCCATGCATTCTCTGTTCCAGAACAGTCGATGTTTCTTACAATAGCTGGCGCGTTGTCGCAAACATTGATCAAACAATCATAATATTTGCTAAATGATTTATATTTACTATTTAATTATTTTAATTTTATGAAAAACACATACTTATTGACTGACTATTGATTGATAACTTACCGAAAAAAGATATTACTTCCATAATCTTGGTGTTACGGTGGTTATTTAGACAACTTTTGAACGCGCACTGTGACAATTTTGACGTTTTAACGTTGGCTATGTTTGGACAATATTAATTGAAATAAGACCACAAATGTATTTGTGCTCTAATTTTACGGGCCGTTTTTGAACCGCTTATCGGGGATCTAGTGCTATTGTTGATCGAAGTTTCCTGTACTCATAAGTAACTAATAAGTTACAAACACACCTAAACAATTTATTTAATGCTAGTAGTAATTCCTATAAAAATCCATGTATTCATCTAAGCCACCCAAGAATCCTGACTCCAACGCACAGGAGGGCCATTGATCAATACAAGCCATTTCACCAGCATTCGCAAGCCAACCACATACCCGTACAATTTACAGAGGTACAACACCACACTACATGGCCGTACTACATAAATCACTCTTATTTTTGTCGGTTAATACTTTTAGAACTTCCCTGAATACCTAAGTCGTAAATAGATTTATGTTTGAACTACATTTTTAAGTGAATATGTGCAAAATACTTATGTCTTTTTATCCGTAAATCATTCTAGATTGATTTGTATGCATTGGTCAATATTGTATTAGAAGGACTGCATCCGTGTTTTATTAGGGTACCGTAAGAAAAGAATTGTAATAAATTATACTTTCAGTTTGTGAGACAGATGTCTAAGCGGGAAGATACAATAATAGGTGATAAACCTAAGTGGCTAGTTAGTAAATAATAGAGATATATGTAAACTCTTGTCGTAAAAATTATACTTTTATTCACCGAATACAGTTTAACAATACTAGATAATGAATTAATTTGCTGTATGCTAGGCTCGAAAAACAATATTTCGGTTAAAACTGCAAGCATAGCAACTATTGAAATATTCAAGACAAGAACTAAAGCCAGTTTCAAGCATTAAATTCGAGCAGTATTCATCAAACGACTGCGACAAGGTTCCACTTAGATATTGTGAATTCCTGCCGTTCCAATATTCATTGTGACTACAATACGTCTTTGGAAGTTCATCCTGTTTCTTTGTTTCACATTTTTGTTTCAAAGTCTTTGAAAGCTTTAGTTCAAAGAGAAGGTATAATTAATTAGCACTACGGTGGCTTCATGGTATTGTTCAAACTAGTACAATTTTGACTTGGTTTCGGAGAAACTTCTTAATAATAATTATACGAATATTTTGCAGAAACTAAAATTAACAAGGATTTTTAATACAGAAATAGTAAGTAAGCAGCTTATGAAACTCGTGTGCCTGTAGTTTCGTGGCGTTCTGGGAAAGAGGATTTATTTTCGGTGTAAATACTGGTAAGCATATAAATCGCTTTTTATAAACAAGCTCTTTTAAATATTTAATAGACATAAATTTTCTGAGAACGGGCTTGATATTTTTGAAATGAGACTTAAAAATATAAATAAATTGGCTTTAAGTACCTGGGCATACAAGTATACCTAATATGAGAGATTTCAAATACAAATTCACCTTGACGATTTAGTTGTGCGTCACATAGTTATAAAACTCCAATATCCCTACAGCTGGCTTAGCATAACGCTTTCTATTTCTTGGAAGAATAGACATAGCTACTTCTATACAAAGTGAAATTTCGTTTCTCCATTTTTAACATTGCACCGTAAAAATCCTTCTACAATCTGTCATTTTGTCTTTCGTTTCTAGGGATCGTTGTCTAGGTTCTTTTTTATGTAGACTATTTCAGAAGAAAGTTTTCTATCCCAAACTGTCAAAATCGAACTGACAACTGACACTTGTCTAAGGTAGTCAAGACAATTTAATTTTATAATCGCCATGCTAAAGACAGTAGAAAACTTTTTATTCGTCGGCCACAAAGTATAAAAATGGAATGCAAAAATGGAATGTTTCACTTTTTGCATACAATAAGAAAACCATTACCATAATTTTTTGCATTTTCCATAGAAAATGTGAAAAATTATTACCTACATGTTGAGTTTTAGCGGTTTAAGAGTTTTATAAAGGGGGACAAAATTTTCATTATTTTTACGATGGGACACACCATTTTCGAAATATAAGCAAAATAATAAAAAAACGTGAATAAAAGACTGAATTTCGTAAAAAGTGTAGTTGACTCTTTCTACTTTGCGGCCGTCGTACTGTCTTCACGGAAAGTCATTTTCATCCGTCGCCAAAACGGTGCTTGTGCTAAGCCTGCAGCAAGTTGTTACTGCACACAGCAACGTTGCGTTGCATTGTTGTTTATGAATCTACGATGATGATTTATCGAAAGTTTTAGTATCACAAAGTAAGTCTTTGTACATCTAGTTCCAGTGCTCCTTTGTCTCTCAATACGAATAGGTAGGCAACTAATTACTGACATAAATCTTTAACGGACCTCCTGCGATGACGGGTGGGTGGAATATGATTATAATTATATTATAACTAGCACCCGCCCGCTACTTCGTTCGCGTGGAACTAGTAATATCATATAACTCGGCAATTGTGAAGGTTTGTACCAGAAACTATTTTTTTAATCGGATCAGTACTACCTTCAGAGGATACCTGTTATAAACAAACAAACAAAAACGTACGAAAAAAGAATAGAATAGAATAGAATACTCTTTATTATGTACACCGTAAAAATTACAGATATAAATGTAGAAATTTTACATAGAAAATTAAAAAAGAAAATGTATAGATTTTTTGTACAACGTGTTATTCGCTTTCCCGTGTCATAACGACCACGTAGTAGGTAGGTATTTAAACTTCAGAAGTATTTAAGGACGACCCTAAATATTTTTGAAGATCCGTGTTACTCTTTAGATCTTAAGATCGTCTTTATCTTATAGTAATTGCAAACGTTTTATAATCTTTGTTTTGTCTCTACCAACATACGTATAAAATATATTTATAAGTACGTGAATCCATTTTATCTCGATACAGTTAAATTTCTTTTAAAGATAAAATACAAACTTTCACAAAAAGAGCAATATGAAAAACATAAACCAAAAGTTTTATTCGACAATACCGCAGAACCCAGGACCGAGCGAGCCCGGCGTCCATCTTTTTTATTTATTTCCAATCGCGAAGTAATCTTGCAATCTGCAGCTGCGCTATAATATTGTAAGAGAACACGCCATTAAAATATAGTTACGGCAGTTGGGTATACCAGTTATAAAAGCCGGGTATACGGTTTTTTGATACCGGGATAAAAAACGTAGGATTTTGTTTTTATTTGGGTTTGTGAACTTAGTTTTAATTGTTTGTATTCATATGAACCTCTGATTTAGTACACAAATAAATGTTTTTTTTGTTTTGTTTTACAATACAAATACTGAGTTTGATATTCATATTGAACCCGGTTATTATTGTTCTATGACGTCATCAAAGTGCCAACTAATGTACCGAAATAGTATCCAGTGTAATTGGTATAAACTTTTTCCTGATATTTATTGAAGTGGAAATAACATCGAAATGGATTTGGTTAGGGAATTTTAGTTCTAAAGCATTATAATGTGTTACTTTACTAAACTCCGCCACTTCCTATAAGTCTACAATATAAGCACGCTATCCATCCCCGCGGACTATCGCCTCCCTGCCAGACTATCGCCTCCCTGCCGGACTATCGCCTCCCTGCCAGACTATCGCCTTGGGAATCTCGTTTAAAGGCAAAACACGTGTCGAATTACTTTTTAATTAATTTGCATTTGTTCGCAGAAGATTGCAAATTACTACGATCTCTTGCGTAACGGTCAGGTTCCACGAAAACGATTGAAAAGAAAATGATTCTACTAGACCACCGAGATGAGCGTTTGTTTTAAAAGGTTGATAGTCCTGGTTACTAACGTATTTAGACAGCTGAACTAACTCCGCAGTGATTGCTAATATTGATATTATGTTAATAATTATTCAACTTCTTTTCAAAGTAGATGTTGTCTGTGACGGGTCAGTGTTTGCGGGTTTTCTATTACTGATAAAGGCTGGCAATGTTTGTAAGTTTATGGCAGGGTTAAAGATCAATAAGGGACATACAAAAAGGTACATTAAGATATGCACTCATATACGTATCTATCATTCACTGGGTTTAATCTCTTTTTTTGATAGATACAAATTGTTTTAGGCACTCTTTATTAAGCTCTTTGGTCCCCTTAGCCAAACTGACCTGATAACATCAAACGTCCTAACAAAGTTTATTTTATAAAACTAAAATACAAACGTAGTAAATTGATCCTGCCACCTCTCAGCAATAACTATGTGCTTGTATTGATCGCTACAGAGCGGTTACACCGTCACAGTTACCTGAACAGTGACATTTTCAGCCTCCACTCCTAAAAATGGATTAGGATTATAAAAATAACGCGTTTTATTATAAGCAACAATGCTAGCTTAAGTCTTGTTCAAACGAAAAATGATGACGATTTTCTACTGAATGAAATCATTGTTCTAGGAATAGTTGCAACAGAAATGGAAAAAAACAAAATTACACGCTTTCCAAACAGTTCCAGCTGGTTGGACGTTCTTCTCAAAAAAGGTTTAAAAAAAACCGAACAAGAAATTCTACGATGCTGCACCCTGGTGACCACTGTATTATACATACAGGCTGCATAATGGTGGGGCGACCGGTAGGCGGGAGCGTGTCAAGCGCATCACGCCGCACTTCCTGCCCGACCGCCGCATGAGTAAGTGCATGATTATTCTAGTTGGTGTTTTATTAATACTAGTATAGTGTCCTGTACAAGTGGCGACCTGCCAGGATTAAAATTACTTCACGTAAGTAGCAACAAAATTTAAACAGAAAATCGGTAGATGAAATCAGTTTTGTTGTGTACTAAACCAACGCTGTGTAAAATATAAATAAAATCTGTTCTATGATATGGTTTAGCATGCTTTGTGTTTTACGAATATAATTACCTCAACTTTGGTAAGTTATCTGCTTAAACGAATATAATACCTAATATTTGCTTTTATTTTATTACTACACAATAATAAAAGTTTATTGCTATTTGCTACCTCCCTTATGATCTGATTAGCAGTCACCGCAAAACGGAATAAGTTATTTACTGTACGACAATGCTGATCCTGTTATTATTATTTGTCCTAAAAACTTCATTACGTTGAATTAGCGTTATACTTGTCCATCAGAGATACTTCTATTGTTGTCCTAAAATTATTAGTAACGTCGTCTAACGTAGTCAGCACCGTGGTTCATTAAGTGTTGCGTTAAAAAGGCGATAATAATATACTGCATTGCATACCTTGTTATAAACATTTACTCCTGCTCAGTGAAAGCAAAAGGTTACTTCCTTAGTTCATTTATTAAAAGAAAAATATTTAAGTTTCTGTTGGTTTTTAAACGTATGCTAAATGTATATTAAATGCAGTACGAATGGTTTATGTCGGTCAAAGATTCGACGTACAAAAGTTCGTTGCGTCGATGACCTACTTACGAATACTCACATAATTATAGTTATTTTTTGCGCCTTTTAATTAAAACGTATTTTTTTACGAAAGTTATTTGGTTTTATTTTGGTCAACAATTGAGGTTAAACGCTAGATGTCAGAGGTAGTTTGGTGAAAATCGGAACGGTACCTACAAATACATTTAGAGGTAGTTTGATGAAAATTCGAACGGTACCTACAAAGACATTTAAAGATAGTTCGATTAAAATCAGAACGGTACCTACAAATACATTTACAGGTAGTTTGATGAAAATTCGAACGGTACCTACATACAATGTTCTTACTTGTTTATAGGTAGCCCCAAAAATGTAGCTAATATCACCCATGGAGTCCTTGGACTGTGACGGAGAATCAGCCACCACAAAAATGGAAGCGAGCACTCGGGTTGCAACAAATGTTATCACGCCAGAAGCAAAAAGAGCAGTGTTCTTGCACACGGGCGGGCTGGCTTTCCAAGAAATATACTACAACATTCCTAGTGCATATTTAGAAGCTGCTACTAATGGTGGTGACGATATTTTCACGGTTGAACGTCATCTAAATAGATTTCGATTTTGAATTTCTCTCCGCTTTCTTGTTTGACGAGTATAAATATACTCGTCAAACAAGAAAGCGGAGAGAAATTTGACAAGTTCCTCGTCAGACTGAGACATCAGTGCTCTAAGTGCAAGTTTACCGCTTCGGATGAGCACATGATAGATCATATCACGGAAAGATGTGAGTCAGTCATATTGCGAACAACAATTCTAACACTTGGAGATGAAGTCATACTTGACAAAATTATTTCTAAAGCAAACGCTATAAAAACTGTCCATCGACAACATAATAATTTCAGTTTGCCTGGATCAAGTAAATATTTGTCATTATATCGGTTAGATACTGCTACAACGAAGAAGTGGAATCCTATTCCCAGTTCTCGTTGTGGTGGCCGTCATTCAAGTGATAGCAAGTCTTGCATCGTGCGCGACAAAAAATGTCCCAAGTGTGGGTTCGTTGGACATTATCGAAAAATTTATAGAACTAGGCCAGAAAACGGACAGTTCGTGGACCGCCAGCAAAAGGCCCTAGTGCTACAAAAAAAATCAAGCCTGAAGAGGTGGATTACCTATTTTATGTTGATGGTGACGAGATCATCACATGCACCTTGGGAGATCTAGTAATTGACATGCTCATAGATTCTGGGTTAAAAATGACGATGTTCGTGTTGAGAATCAAGTACAAAATCCAAGCAAGAAATTTATGACTTACGAGAGTTGAAACCCTTTAGCAGTCCTTGGGTCTTTCGATTCATCCATAATGGTTGGCAACGGGTTTCGAAACGTAAAAGTGACTTTAAAAAAAAAAGCACCAGGAATTTATACGGGAAAGACACCGCCACGAAACTTGGGAGTCCTAAAAGTGGGATTAGATGTAAATTTTGTCGATGGTATGTTCTCTAAATTCAAAGATGTTTAAATTCACATTCCTACTGATACATCTATCAAACCAATCTTTCAACCTCGTCGGCGAGTCTCCACACCCCTAAAATCTAAAATTAATAGAAATCTCTTTGATCACATATTATAGAGCCTGTTAATGGACTATCTAATTGAATTTCTCCTTTGGTACCTGTACTCAAGGAGGATGGAGTCGTCAGAATTTGTGTAGACATGAGGCGGCATTATCGACGGGGCCATTATCAGAAACAAACATCCCTTACCTACTATGGAACGCTGATTCCAAAGTTTAGAAATGCAAAACTATTCTAAAGTTTGATTAAAAAAAAAAAAATAGTAGGCACATTACGACATTGATTTGTAGCCAAGGGCTGTTTAGAAAACTTCTAATGTTTCCAATACAACTCAGAAAGAATACGTTTGCCTTGTGAAGGAGTAGTCAATTTCATCGACGATATTGTAATATATCGGAGCAACGAGACTGAATATGCGACAAGGCTCAAAATGGTATTGCAAGTTTTAAAAGATAACTATGTCTTTCTCAATGAACCCAAATGTGCTTTTGTGGTTAAACAAATCTAATTTCTCGGACATCAGTTGTCTTATAATGATGTTAAACCTCTCGATAAATACGTAAAAGCAATCGAAACATTTCGAGAATCCACTATCGTAGTGAAAGTACAAAGTTTTCTTGGTCTGGTAAATTGTGTAGGTAAATGGATCCCTAACCTTGCAATATAGACCGAGCCGTTACGCGAACTTTTAAAGCTAAAACTAAGTAAGGGAGCTGATATTACTTCGTACTGGCATGATAATTTGAGGGTTTAAAACGGGTAATGACTCAAATTAAAACCTTAGCCTACTTTGATCCGCAGGACAGGACTCAAGTCTTCGCTGATGCTAGTCCAGTTGGATTGGAGGTAGTACTTGGTCAGTATAGCATATATATTATGTGGGCCGCGAATAATTTCATACGGCAATATGAGTCTCATTGATCGTGAAAGACGTTATTGTCAGAACGAGAAAGAGGCGTTGCTTTAGTTTGAGCCGCGAAGCATATTGACATGTATTTGTTTGGAAAACATTTTTTCGAACTTGTCAGTGACCACAAGCCACTTGAAGTAATATTCGGCACCGAATCTAAACCATGTGCGAATAATTTTAAAATCGTACACAGCGGGCACATCGGGCAAGAAAATCATAGCAGATTCACTATCACGGTTGTGTTATATTAACTGTTCACAAGCCCGGTTCAATGACGATAATTATTTGAATTTAGTAATCGATCGGTCTCGTCCTTTGGCAATCACCCTCTCTGAATTGAAGGAAGTTTGTGATTCTTAACCAGTTTTAGTTCTTGATCACCAGAACTAAAACTGGTTAAGAATGGTATCAACAACAATAGCTGGTACCAGAGTATCAATACTTGGAAGGAGATGAGCTTGTTTCGTGTGCATGATGATGAAAATAACGTAACTAATATGTAGGTAATACGTGATCAATGGCGGCGCTAGAGTATTTCAAATTAATGATGATAATACTGAAATGATTTAAGAATCATAAAAACCTGTTGAATAAAAATAAAAAAGTGCAGTTATTATGTCGCTCAGTTCCCTTTTCACGCTTTAATGGCTGAATGGATTTGGATGATAGGATATTATTTATCCCGGTAGCACGTTCCTGTGGGATAATTTTCGACATCAACGCGGGCGACGCCGCGGGCAGAAGCTAGTAATATATAAAGATGACGGCTGTATTCCCCGAATGGTTAGTCAGAGGTGAACCATGTTACAGGAGGCGAGCCTATTGTCATCAACCGGACACAAATCCAGACTCCGGGCTGCTACTGAGAAATTCCAGATGGAAAAACCCAGTAACACTTTGCCTGACCAAGAAATCGAACCCCGTACTTCATGCTCGGCAGTAGTTTGCGACCGCGACCAACGATGCAGTCTTTGGTGTTGTCTTCCAAATCCCAACCTTCGTTTTTTAGTAAACTGTTAGGTCTTCTTCAGGTGTTGAGCTCGAAACTTTAGGCATTGTATCTATCGATCACCGCGGTCACAGCTACCTGCAATGTGAAATTTCGACAAACAGTGTTCCGCAAATTTCTACGGGAGCGCCTCCCCACCGCAGCCGCTTCTAGCATTTGCATCTCATTGGAATGCAACCGCTGGATGTAGCGGATGCGATGCAACGCGGCGCGGATGCGGTAATATTACGTTATGTTTTTTTAGGTGATCCTGGTGGAATTTTGCAGCGATGTTGGACAGTCATCACCTGTTTGGACTCGCTATAAACAAAGCCAAGCTTTTTACTAAACACAACCCTTTTTATAAACCTATTTATTGCACGGGTTATTTCAGATATATTCCTAAGTAAAAGTCAGTAAATAACTAGCACTAGACAATCACCTTCTAAGAGATTTGAGTAAATTCATATCGTCACGGTACGGTTTCCAGTTCTTACTTTTGAAATGCATAAAATAAATTTGATGTGTGTGATAGGTATGAACCTATCACACACATCAAATTTATTTTACAATTAATTTCAAGCTTGTACTCACTTACAAGCATGCGCAAATTACAGCACAGAAAACCGACTCAAAATCCTAAATGAAGTGCCGCATCCACCGAAACGGAAGCTCGTTAATGCCATTATACGTCGGGGTCGAGATTTTGCAAGCAATTTCCGCCTTAGCGACGAATGCAAATACGAATGAAATGTGTTATTTATCGCGTGAATTACAACTCTTAGTGTTAACTACTGTTACTGGTGTGCTAGTGCTGGATGCCTCCTCAGGACATTTGCATAGCCCCGAATTATAGATTCGACATTGCTTCCTAAAGTTACGATAATGGTGGCGCTTTTGGCAGGGCTCAAAATATTGTCTGGCGATTGAATAGAATTAAGTCGAAGATTATCTTTTTGATAGTAAAATTGGCTAAGTAAGTTATTTTTAGGTTTTCGTTACTAGTCAATTTAGAATTAACAAAAAAATTGGCATAGTAATCAACCGGAATGATTGCCACTTATTTCCTTTTCAATCGTTCGAATCAAACGACTTGCACTCCATTCCTGTATGGTTTGTTCCATATTGTTGGTGTAAGGCTGAACACCTTCGGAGGACATTTGCATACTATTATGGTTGGGGCACTGCTCCATTATGTTACGCTAATGGTCTTTTGGGGTTATGTTCAGGGGATTTAATTGACTAGATTTTTATATTACTTTTGTTTCCTTTGGGGAAGACCAAAGACGCGATGGATGGACTGTGTGAAAGATGATACGTAAAGCTAGAAAGATGATACGTAAAGCTAGAAAGATGATACGTAAAGCTAGAAAGATGATACGTAAAGCTAGAAAGGGAGTGACTAGCGAGGTGACGACTAATAGTTCTCTATTAGTCGTCACCTCGGTAGTCACTTCCTTTCTAGCTTGAGTGGAAGAAAAATACATGTTGCGTCGACCACGAATACATTGGGATGAGGGACGAGAATGATGATTCGTTTGCTACAATCTCCTCTTACTCGTAGTTTAAGCCCTTTTTTCCGACAATTTAGAAAATGTCCCCTGGGTAAGTCCTTTTTACTCCTTAAAATAATCCATGAAATCCGTTTTTATTTTGAGACAAAACGTTTACAAACTGAGACAGATTATTTTTTGAAGGCTTTTAATTTTTTTTGGTCCTTACGTACTCTTTATAAAGTGAGGATCAAAATTTACCCGGAGTTTTTTTAAACGAGTAAATTGTCTATTTTGATTCCAATTAAATTGTTCTTTTCTTAAACATAAAATCTCATTATAATCCCCTTACATTATTCTCGAATGCCTAAGATATCAAAACAAGGCATTTGTTGGCGTAAGACGCTTTAAGGCCCAGTTTAAACCCTGAGCTACCGTCTTAAACTGTGTCCGAGGGTGTCCCGAGGGACGGACGTTTGACCTAATTAAGCCAAGTGGCGTGGAAAATTACAGTCTGATGGGGCCTGTTCGACCGTAATTGCTGAAGGGTAGCCGATTGACGTCGCGAGGGTTAAGGTGTCCGCCTATCTTGGAAAATCTTCGGAGGTAATCTTTTTAGGGTTACAAGTTATTTAGTTTGGATATTGAGGTGGTTTCGTGTTTGGGTATGTTTTGATGTTAGAGTATTTTTTTGTGTGATATATTATACTTGGCTTATTTAGAACTTCTGAGTTTTGTAAATTATCATTTTGTGTAAAAAAAACGTTAAATGTACAAAGACAGAATGCGAGCATTGGTCACCATGCAAGTTTCTACGCTTTTAGAATGCAACATCAGCCCATTAAGTCCAGATTTTCTTCACAGTAAATAACTTCAAGTAAATAAGAGTACTAAAATAAAACGTCAAGAAGCAAAACTAAGAATAAAAAGCAACATATCTTTATTTAGTTCATTAGCTCCGTCAGTGGAGCTAGTGCAGGAGACAGCTTGATTCAGTCGTTTAATTAAAAGCGAGTAATTACTTGTAATGCCAAGCTCCTCGACTACGCTATAGTTAGTTTAGGAGTAGTGCTGTGTGACATATTAGTGACGTACGGACACTCGTTTCGACTGTCGAATTATTGCTCGGTCTTTTGCCTCTATTATGTGAGAAAATAGTTAAATAGATACCTAATAAATTATGTAAAACATAACTGGCAAAATGTGGGCGTACTAAAGGTACACCGGTGCCTAACCCTTCGGGAATTGAAGACGTGAAGTTATGATAATTATGTTTGTTGAATTGTTTATTTATTTAAAAAGTACTGCCACATTGATGATGCGCCAGTACTTCATAAATAAATAATAGGGTACCTTTAAAATGGTCAGGATGATTCAAAAAGCAGTCAATACCACAAGTGCATCACACATTTTGAAAGCTGACAAAGTTCTGACATTGACTTTAAACCGCTCAAAAGTTTTGACAGTGACTTTAAACTGCCCAAAAGTCAGCTTTTCCTCCAAAATACAGCAATATTAATTCCATTCGTGGAACTCGAATAAAAGCCAGCAGTTGAACACAATTATAACTAGAGGCGCGTACAGATAATATCGCGGTCCCCAATAACGGTGCGAAACAGAAGGGCCGACATTATCGTATAATTATCGAAAACCTATAGTAATATCCGACGCAATAACCTAAAAATCAATCAGTCGCCGCCTCCCCGGAGCCCCGGAGCCACGGACTACGGAAAAAAATTGGAAATCAATCTATTTCTATAACCAGGCGTCTCCCAAGTATCCATTATCATAATGTGATGGGGACCCAATACTATAATCAGATATCTGAAACCTTCAGTGTTATGTATTATATATGTATATTTTTATGAGTCCGGAATATGGGACGCGTTCCGTTTCGCAAATGCTGCGTATTTTCGGAATTATTGTGCGACGCCTGATCGCTTTATGAATTTGATGGTGTTGTTGCGGGTAAGGGAAATAGGTTCTATTTTGTGTATGAGGTGAGGGTTTTGGCAAAATCCCTAACAATAAACATTTTGGAAATTAGTAAAATATTATATTCAGACACAGCCATAGAATGCTATTGAGGGGCTCGTGGCTAAATAATAACAGCCGCACGGGTCAATAGAAGGTTAAGCTATGCTTGTCGTGTTCGGTTCGTGGATGGGTGTCCATCCGTTATACGCTGTACATGGGTCACGGTTCATTTATGGTGTACATAATAAAGAGTATTCTATTCTATTTTATTCTAGATCTTTGTTTCGAAAAGAAAGAAACAAAGAAGAAAGAAAAATATTTTATTTGGGACACGCACAGGAAATACAAAGGGTAAAATATAAAATAAAAAATAAAAAAGGAGCATTTAAAACTAACAAAATTAACAACAATAACAATTTAAAAAAACAACCTGTGCGAGGCCAAAAAGGCTCCTATCTCAGCATAAAGCTGCGATATTTAAAAAATAAGTACCGCAGCGCTGGTATTCTGATAGGGCCCGTTGTGATGGACGGACACACATACGGACATCCTTATATCCCACTAGGGGATTATTAATAAATAAATATAAATTTTAAAATAAAATACTAATAAAATATTATAAGAAAATAAAGCAATACAAAATTGTTTAGAAAACAAATATAAATAAATAAAAACCATGATCAATGATCAAGTATAACAATAAAGATCGACCCACGCCCGACGCTCCAACATCACTTGTCTATGTTGTAGACTATTGTTATAGTCTGTGACAAGCTATGAGACGCGGGCGCAGCCGACCGGCTATCAATAAAAATGGTACTTTTTGGAATGTGTGAAATAAAGTAATGATACAACTAAAAAAACAGTGAGTGAATAATAGGTAAGGAAAAAGGAGTGCAGATAAATAGAGTGAACTATTGTGGTGTGTATGACTGACTATGTTGTGATGTGTAAGACGGAAGAAAAATATTCAATCACCGATCAAAACAAAGCATTTGAATCAAATCATGGTGCTAGGAACGCAAGACTCCGCAAGGTCACCAGTAGCAACTGCGTGCAGTCCCAGGGTGAGTTCAGACACTGCCTTCCTTTTTAAAAGTACGTTAATCCGTTGGCCCCGGCTGTCATTCGTTGATCTTTGAAAGTCGTTACGGGTAGTCAGAAAGCCCAAATGTCTGACATCCAGTCTTACCAAGGGGTGTCGTGTAGAGGTCTGATAGTCAGTCGCTCTATGTAAAATACTCTCAGCTACATCCGGTTAGACAGGAATCAGACCCCTACATGTAGGGAAAAGGTTCGCCAGATGGATTGAGCAATGAATGCTATCAGAGAAATTAAAAGTAATTTCGTACATTTTGTATAATTACTTTGTATAGGTAACAATATGGCGTATTAACCAATACAAAATAATTCTCACAATAATTTAACTATAATTAATTCAATCATATTACGAATTTAATTGGATTGGAAACGTAATCAATAAGCCGATACTGTAATTACATGAAATAATTTAGTTTATACCTCAGTCGTATTATGCGGTAATATTATTAATGTATGGCGAATCACCTTATTAATAGGCCTTATAGGTACTACATAATAATTACATAAGTATTGTATTATCAACAGTAAGTCCAAGGTAACAATTTGATATTGAAAACCCCTTTATTACGTAGTTGTAAGGTTTTCGTAGTTGGAATGACACAACTGACGTACACAGAGTATCACTTAATTTCCATTATTTTAATAGTAAATAAATAAGATTCCCTCTCATAGAGAGGAGGCCTGTGTCCCAGCAGTGGGAACATTATAGGCTGATTATACTAAATAAGATTAAAAGCCGTTCACTTCAAAGGTGGTGTTATTCGGTATTTTAACCGTGCCTTTTAAATGTTTATTTTCTCCTATATTCTCAAAGACTTAAGAAACTTCTCTGAGGCATCTAAACTTTGAAGATATCAGCATCCCTTCACAGATATAGCTCGCAATGTGTGTAGGTACAACTATGTACAACTACCTACACGGCACAAAGAGCTTTTAATCAAGTTGATCCTAGCCCGAGTTGATTGTAGCCCGGGCACACTATGGCCACAGTCGGGCACACTGGGCACGGTGTGGGCACACGCTGGGCACATTCGGGCACGGACTCTTGGGTAAAGGGGTACATTGGATTACTTAATGAAATTGTAATTGTGATTTAAGGGTGTTGTTTGGGTACAAGTGTTGTAGGTGAGGGTTGAGTTATATAAGGTATCTTGAGAAGGCTTTGTTTTTGTAATGCTCTAAGTGAATAAATCAAAGAAATGGTATATATTGGTATTTTAGTTTTTTCTGATCGAAATCCAAATAAGTATCAAAAGAAAATACCTTTAAAAAAATAGGAGTAAGATCCCACTCTATACTTACTCGTTATTTAAGATTCGATCTCTAAGTTCCTATTTAACGACCTATGAAAATAAATAACAAACTCAAAGGGCAACGTCACTTCTGAAGTCACATTTAAAAAGATCACGTTATGTAAAACACCTCTCCCTGTATCCTTAAAGGTTATTCAATTTTGATGTACCACGTGTCATCTTAAATAATTGGTTGCTATTATTTTTATCAAACAATCACATTATAACAGGTGACATGAGATTTAACATCTAGTTTATCAGAGACTTGATATGGGAAGTAGATTAATCGTATACGAGGGCAGAGTAAACTCGAGTACATTTTTCCAGTACATGATGGATGACGCAAAGAATGACGCAAAAACTAATTACATTTTAAAACAAAACGCCTAAATTATGTATATTGTATTAAAATTACACTTTCCTACTACGAAGGACATCACCTTCATCAAGAAGACTGATGAATTTACCATGGTTAGAACAAAAACGATAAGGATACTGGTTTATGTAGGTAATTTATTTTACTGTTATTTAGAATATGAACGCTCAAGGATAATTTCAAGGATAAGTTATTCTGGTTCCTGAAAGCCTGATCAAGTCTCTAATCAGAAAATCCGTTATCGAATCTCATTTCAGCTGTGATAGCTAGACCAAGATAATGATTTGACATTCAACCTGATGACAAGAATCCTTATAAGTAGAAGAGATTGTTCCCATCGTTTTTGAAATCGGAAAATGTGGAGAAAATGGACTATTCTTTATCAGAAACCAGACGAAATATTATCACACAATGTCTAAAAACACACCAAAGAAACGTTAGCGGTGTCCAACAGCAATTGTTACCAAGCCAAGGCATATGCGGCAGAAACGTAATGAACATTATGGAATGAAATATTCCACACATAAGCACAACAGAACTGTAACAATGATGCAGATGCTCTGCCAAAAACAATAACACTAGGCATTCACTTGGATAACCTAGTTTTCTAGGGACAATTGAAGATCTGGAAAAACATAAAGTTTTTTTTTTTTGACAATTTTGTGTATAATTTTTGATACTCCAGTTTTAAAAAGTATTCGTCGATTAATCGGTAAGTCTTGATATTAAAATTGAATAAGTCTTAGACACAGTCCCACCGCACCGCCCCGATGAGGAAGTGACTGGCTATCAACGATTTTCTCGCTCAACAAACGTACAAAATATTGGAGGTCCTGCGAAAGTAAAAGATACACATAATAGTTGATCGCTGACTGTTCATACCTCCGCCGGGTACTCATTTGTCGCAGCGACAAGAGCTATCAAAGAGAATACTCGCTCAGCTACGCTCGCTTGGCGGGCAGAACACTCGATGAGAGACTCACACTTGATACATACGCATACCAACGAGTAATGGCTCGTCGCCGTCGCGCACTCGATGCTCGCCAACTCGTTTCTCGTTAATCGCCGGGGGTGGGACAGGTGCTTAGTATTGGTGAAATGTTTAATGTAATTTAAAACTAAGTAATAAAACGTAAAGCCACAAAAAAATATTTCTATCGTTTTTAAATTATACATCCATTCTTGAAATATGAGTCACCTCCACGAGAGCAAACACTTTTAAAAAGGCATTAAACTTTAAAAGAATCTAGATAGGTTTTTAAAGTAAGACATCAATCAGATAAATGGTAAAGTAAAAGCCGCTATTTTCTCACGAATCAGAAGCTTCAGAATTTTTATTAAATTCAGACGACCGAATAGTATTGGGTGCGTTAGTATTAAATATTTTACGAGTTTTTGAACATGAAAATAATTAAATTAAGGTACTTATACAAGCAAGATTCATCTATTTACTTTTGAGGGTTGGTATTTGTAATTATGAACTAATCGGTTTTGAACACAGTTTTTTTTAAATCGGTTTTTAATTCCACGTGCTCATTCTTTATTACTATTTAGTTACATGAGGTTCTTCATCTCTACCTTTTGTATTGGCTAAGATCAGATATTTTATGCCAAACTTATTTTGCAATCACAGCTTTTCTTCTTTCTCTATATTTGTGACTTTTTTTTTATCAAATAAAGAAAGCTTTCCTATTCAAACTCGTTCACCAAAAACTTAAACATAACTTGAATGAAAAACAGAACTAAATTCAATTCCACAAAGCCAACCTTCACAACAAACCTAGTACCCAATTCCATTATAAAATCCATTAAGTATCTCGTTCACCTATTTCGGCCTCAATCCGTAATTAAAATACTAAATCCTGCGATTATGAGGCATTGTTGAGCGCTGACTAGAATTGAATTATAATGTCAGTCAAGATGCCGAACGGACTGAGACTTGGCAATTCTGATGAGATATGACGGTAGTTCTACGGTAATGGTTGGTTGTGTTTTAAAGAAGATATTTGTATTTAGGATTTTTTTGGTGACGACGTGTAATTGTAATGCTTAGGGTTATGGCTTGATTCTGGTATATGAACAATGTATGGTGTTGTACCACACTCCAGTTTGGTTTTTGCCAGTTTTATAGGTAATTTCCATGAGTGCTGTAAACCTACTGATGTATGAAATCTGTGTCATTTTCTTATGTACTCGTATATAATCAGCCTATAATAAAGGCTCGTGCACACAGGCGCGACGCGACAGCTCGACACAAAGGCGCCGCTCGTCGCGCGGCACGCGGTGCCTTTGTATCACGCTGTCGCGTCACGCCAGTGAGTAAGAGCCTTAATGCACACATCAAAAATGTCTAGGAATGAAGGTATTAAAAAAAAATGCCCTATTGAAATGATATAAAAATGTCTATTTATTTTGATTAAATAAACTGTTTTCGTATGTGTAGATCGACGAAGTACTATCTGTAAAGACTTCGCGATTTTTGCTTATGCTGGATTTTTCGCCCTAGTTGATATCCTGATATTAAAATGTGATAAAAAGATAAAAAAAGAAAAGTTTTTAAAGGTTTTTATTGCGTAAAATAAACAATTAGTAGTCTGTATTTACACCGTTAACGCATATAACACAATCGCAGCGATTCGGCTTCCTCAATATGAAATCATCCAAATTACGATCCTGAATGGCCGCCCACGTCCGCTGTAACAGGCGAATAAGATTTTCTGGTCTGTGTACGGCATCCATATTTGACAGAGCTCTTCTTTGAAGTATATCCTATGTTAAAAGTTAAAGTCAAATCATTTATTTCAAATAGACACAAAAAAGGCACTTTTGAACATCAAAAACAAGAAAATAGAATTGATTCTAGTTGCTCCTTCCAAAAGGTAGTTTGGTATGGAGAAGAATGGGCAAGAAACTTCACCGTTACTCTTCTAAAATGTTTTACAATATTCAAACTCAAACTCAAAGCATTTATTTCAAATAAACCAATTACAGGCACTTTTGAATTGTCAAAGGGTCAGTCAGTCAGAAAAATGAAGCTAGTTGCCCATTCCAAAGCGTAGTAGGTACCTATGGAGAAGAACGGGCAAGACACTCCATGGACACTCTTTTAAATCAACATATAGTTACAAAAATAAATTGTTTACATCATTCATGTTCAAATTAAAAATGTGAGAACGATGTAGAAAGACGTGCACGTTTAAAGTATCCGTAATAAAAAAGTTAAAAAATAACAATTCAAAAATTTAAATTTAAATAAGCCATGGCAGCCAAGAGTTGACCAGTCCCTACTGACGGTGCCCGTTCACGAACATGACGTATGGATCAGCACCATTCAGCTCAACCATTTTGAAGGGAACTTAATGATCCAACACACACGCCACCACCAGCGAGACATTTGAGTGAGCATAACATACTCTCAGCCGCCAGGGCACATTCAAGTCAATGAAAGACGAGCCTAGTAAATGGTGGCTATAAAGTAGGTACATAGTGCTCACACATGTGCTATGCAATTATACATTGTTAAGAGATTGAATTTATACAATGCAAAGATAGTTTTTACAATCTTCAGCAGCTCCAACAATATTTACGAATGCTTATCAATTAATTTATGCGCCCCTGTGGAGCAGGACCAGCGTTGAGCCTCTTTGTCAGCGATGTAATCCCTCAACTTATAATATGCTTGGCTGAATAGTGTGCGTTTTATACAAGATTTAAATTTTGTTTCATTCAGTTGGAGTATGTGGCGAGGTATTTTATTGCAACATTTTAAACAGTACTCCATGAAGGATGAGTCTACTTTAGCCAGTCTGAAACCTGGTTGAACTAATTGGTCCCTATTTCTAGTCATATAGTTATGTCTTTCACCTTTTTTACTGAAAAGATTTAAATTTTTTCTTACGTACATGATGTTTTCATAAATATATTGACAAGGTACCGTCATGATGTTAATATCTTTAAACAGTTCCCTTAGAGAATCGCGCCTGCGGAGGCAATATATTGCTCTGATGGCTCTTTTCTGCAGAATAAAAATAGACTCGATATCTGCAGCCCATCCCCATAGTAAAATACCGTAAGACATGATACTATGAAAGTAACTGAAATAGACTAGCCTCGCGAAATTATGTATACATTAGTTATATAATTATATCTAAAGACGATGCACCTAGAATAAAATGACTATACCACAATAGGTAAAAATATTTAATTATACAGCAATGACAGGTTAATTAATTATGTGAAAAATACATACATACAGGTGCTCGCATACTTACAAATATTGGAAAGTAGATAATTTTGCAAAAAAATTAACAAGTAATAATTTAGTGTGTGAGTTAAAGTAGAGAGAATGTAAAATCAATGTCATAAAAATTATACAATTAAATTAGCAACCAGTTTGATTTCGTCTAGACTCTAGATTGTCCTAAGGAGCAGGACCAGCATGTTTCGAAGCATTCTTATCTAGGATATAATCCTCTAATTTGTAATAATTATGCTTGTTACTTTTAGTATATGACTTTTAAATTTTCTTTTTTTATATTTTAAAACCACAAGGTATTTTGTTGTAAAATTTAACAAAGTTTTAACACAGTACCCCATAAAAGGTGTATGTACATACTTTAGATAATCTGAGAAATGGTTGATCTATTTTATTTTTATTTCTAGTATTAAAATGATGTCTGTCACTTATTTTATTATAAACAAACGTGCTCAATGGGATTCAAGTCTGGCGATTGAGCAGGCCATGGTAGGACGTTGATATTAGCTGCGGCAAGTGTGTTTGCAACGACTCTGGCAGTGTGTGGACGTGCATTATCATGCATAAGCAGAAATGAAGCACCAAATTGGGTCCGTAAGGGAACGAACAACATCTGATACAGCGTAAATCTGTGAATTGAGAATCGCCTCTGATCTAAATCAGCTCGATTCTTCCGCTTATCCAAACATAACATAACATCACGCCTGTAATCCCCGTAGGGTTAGGCAGAGCTGCACCCACACCCACATTTCGCCAGTTATGTTTAAGACCAACGAGGCAGTAAATGCTAGATCCAAATACTCGCCTATATCATGATTGTTCCACTACTGTATGCATGGACTTCTTGGCATAATTTCAAACGTTTTTAGGGGTCCTCCAATACCGTGTACGTCTAGTATCTGAACTCATACCAAAGCGAGATTCGTCAGAAAAACACACTAAATGCTACTCTTCTTCTGCCAATTTCTGTGTTCACGAGCCCATTGTAAACGGGCTCTGCGATTGCGGGGCTCAATAGGTGGTACACGTAGCTGCCTTCAGGAATAGAGATTAACTTCATTAAAGCGATTTTTTATAGTTTGATCGCTTATTAACATCCTTAAAGAGATATGAAGCCTCGTAACCAACATCATCGCGGTCATTGTACGATTTTGTCGAGCAGTAATTTGTATGTAACGATCTTGTCTGCGTGTGGTGATGCCAGCTCGACCTGCATGTCGCTCTGCTACGCTGCTAGTAATAAGGTAACATGTCCAGAGTCGACTTATAACATTCTGCGTAGTGCCCAGAGCGATTGCCACAGCATGTTGCCGAGAACCAGCTTCCAACAATCCCACGGCTCTGATCATTTCTTCTCGGCTCAAATGACGTCTTCTCTCTATAATAACGTTCTTTTGTATTTATTCCACTCAGAAGTATGGCTGAAATTTTACTGATTTGGCCTGAAACCCATTGCAGGATTATATAGGAAAATGACTTGACAGAAGATTTTCATCTTTTGACCGAAATTAAAAAACTATTCCTATTTCAAATGACGAAATTTGCTAAAACGTATCCATATGAGTTACAAAAAATATAGTTAAAGATCCTGATTTTTAGTGACTAGCAAAAACGTGCTTGATCCATATTATATCCACAATTTTGATGTGTGTGATAAGTTGCAGCTGCGTCTCCACTGGGCCGACACTGCTCTTATATTTCTATTTCTTAATTTATAATATTATTTAGAGTCACTAGATATAAATTAATTAGAATAGTTATTGGTGTCTGCTTGTTAACTTATTTATGTATCCGTTTACAAAGTTGCTTTCAACGTGTAGACGTTACCAAGATGGATGCAAAAGAATGACCACACAAAAGTTTACTGTCTCTGAAACGTATTATCCAAATGTACTGTAAGCCGGTTATTCCGTTGTTTTAAACGACGCCTTCTAAAAATAAAGGCTTTCCCGCTATAATTCGGATAAAAACGTAAATAGGTTAACTGAGGGACGTACAAAGAACCACTGGATAAGGCTCGGGGTATACTGAACCTAAAGAACTTAACGGTCACCTTAAGATAAGGTAAGTACCTATCTTGTTCTCGAATAAGTACATACGGAGTAATTCCACTTTGCCCCACCAAGCCCGCCACCCTGGTGTGGCAAAGTGGACTGCCTAAAATTTTGCAGTGGAATATGCCCCACTATTCTGATTTGATGGGGCGGATAACACTAGCATAAACACTTTGTGGATTCTGCCCCACTAGGGTTGGCACCTCAGGATTTGTGTATGAAGGTTAATGAGGCGTAGCCGACGGAGTCCCGCTTCGCGGGACTCCTACTTCTGGGCGGTTTAAAAAAAAATAACCACGAAGGGGACGGCGGGGTCTTTCAGACCCCGCCGTCCCCTTCTAACCTAACCTGTCCGAGTCGGGGTGCCCCAAGTTGTACCAAATACCTGGGAACAATTTTTGTTTTTTATTTTTTTTACAAACAAATGTAAAAATACATGTTAACCTTCATACACAAATCCTGAGGTGCCAACCCTAGTGGGACAGAATCCACAAAGTGTTTATGCTAGTGTTATCCGCCCCATCAAATCAGAATAGTGGGGCATATTCCACTGCAAAATTTTAGGCAGTCCACTTTGCCACACCAGGGTGGCGGGCTTGGTGGGGCAAAGTGGAATTACGCTACATACGTACCTAAGTATAGGTTCTTATATATTTTATTTACATTAGGTACATTACCTTACAGAGATTATAATATCTATTCAGGATGAAATTGAAAACATTTTACATATAGAAATTAGAGTTCCAGGAGCATTTTCATTCCTAATTGTCATTACACAAAATAAATTGTCAAAAAACATGATACTTAGATGGTGCAAACTTGTTATTGGACGTAGTTTCGTAATTGGTGGTCTACTTCATTTGTATATTCAATTCTTGAAATAATATAAGACAGTCTACACTGTGGCCAAAGAAAATCAAATGCGTTAACTGAAGCCAAGTTGAAGGTTGAATCTAACGACTTGACTTTGAGTGGACGTGCCCACTTGAATGTTAGTCACACGTTAACAACTGTTACGTAAATATGATCTCTTGTAGCAGTGAAATCCATGCTATTATTTCATCTGAAATATTTATAAATAATTAATATTCTGTCACTCGAACTAACAAACTTCCAATACAAACATTTTCTTTCTTAAAGCAGGTCAATGGAGTTTTTACTTGTTTTGTTAGCCGGCTTGTTGCTGCAGTTATTGTAATTTTTTTGCTGGACTTATCTTAACTGGAGTTGGTTATCATAAAGCTCCGAAAATTATAAACAATCACTTTGAGTCGTGAACCTATAATCCCACTTCAAAATAAGTCTAAACCGTTTAATCTTAAAGTAGTGAGATATCAAAACTTTGACATTGGGATTATTCACGATAATCGCTGAAATTCAAAAGACAAGACATTCTGAGGTCATTTATTTAACTTTTCCTTCTGTAACAGTGGGGCCTCGTCTTTACAATACCCGGGAGGATTTCATTTGGGCTATTACGGGGGCCCACTAATTGCCAACCATCTCAGAAATGGCGTTCGCCAGAGAAATTGTTTTTAATGAAAAATTCACGTAAAGCCTGCGTTGAAGTTTTACTTTTTTCCGCTACGTGTAATAAAATTAATGTAATGATAATTTCTGAAGTTGTGCCAGCTGATGGATGGCCGGGGTGCATTCTATTGGAGTAGTGGCAGCTTGCGAGTTTGCTCCCTCAGGTTTTATTACTGTTTTTGTTCTTGGAATATTGAGTTTGTTTCTAGAGAAGATGAGGCTTTCTTATCTTACCACATGAGTTTTTCTACTTTAATATAGGCATAGCGTTTGGGCCTTTATAAAATTTTGTTATTTTAAACTGACAATAAAACAAATAGTCATCGCCGTAGAAAGTTTTTTTACATAACAAATAACATAACATCACGCCTGGGTGTACCTATAGCACACCCACATTTCGCCAGTTATGTTTAAGTCCCATGTAATAGGGGGCGAGCCTATTGCCATCAACCGGGCACAAATCCAGACTCCGGGCTGCTACCGAGAAATTACTGTTGGAAAAACCCAATAACAATTTGCCCGACCCGGGAATCGAAACCAGGACCTCATGCTCAGCAGTAGCGCTTGCGACCACTAGACTAACGAGGCAGTTCAGTCTTTTTCTATACGCCAATTTAACTTCGATTAATTAGAACGCAAACCATAGGAAAAAAAAACATGATGACTCCCAGGTTAGATTAGGATAATTAATTGCAAATATGACCATGTAAGACTTATGTACCTGACTATAATATTATTAATTGGAATATATTATTAAATGTGGATGCAGGAAAAAGGTGTCTCACTATCTTCCTGGACCTAAAAAAAGCCTTCGATACCGTGTCTGTTCCCGTCCTTGTGCGCAGTCTAGAAAACATAGGCATAACAGGAGTCCCTTTGGCTCTACTATCAGATTATCTCCAGGATAGAAAGCAACGTGTAAAAATAGGAAACTACGTTAAAGGTGAGTTTCGGTGTCCCACAAGGCAGTGTTCTGGGGCCGACGCTTTTCTTAATATATTTAAATAGCCTCTTCGAAATGAAGCTTGAAAATGGACGTGTTTTTTCCTATGCAGATGACACAGCCATTGTTTTTACTGGAGATACCTGGGAATCTGTATATGGATATGCTGAAAAGGGACTCATAAGGGTTGCTAAATGGTTAAATTCTTTTTTACTAACATTAAACACCTCTAAAACTAAATATATTGCATTTACAAATTACAACAACAGTCAACCTGGACCTAATCATAACCTTAGAATACATAGCTGTAATAATCCTACTAGTACAAATTGTTCTTGCATTAAAATAGCAAAAGTGACTGGTATAAAAAATTTAGGTATAATGGTGGACCAACGATTATCTTGGCATTTACACACGGAAATGATCATGTCTCGAACCAGAAAACTCATTTGGATTTTCAGGACTTTGAGACATATTATCTCAAAGAGTCTATTAAACCAAATATACGTATCACTGGCCCAGTCAGTTCTAGTGTATTGTATACCTGTATGGGGCGGGGCCACTAAAATCAAATTCCTAGAACTAGAAAGAGCGCAAAGGTCTCTTTTGAAAGTCATGTATTTTAAACCGTATAGATTCCCGACTGAAATCCTTTACTCACTAAGTGGCCTTCTCACAGTGAGGAAATTGTACGTACTCCATGCTGCTTTGAAACTACATAAAACCCTTCGCTATGATTCTAGCCTTAACAAAAAAAGAAGAAAATATCTTGTTGCACCAGAAGTCTCGGTTAAAACCTCACATACAAAAAGACAGTTCACCAGACAATCCGCTTCCATCTACAACAAATTAAATAAACTTTTAAATATTTATCCCATGACTTGCCGAGAATGTAAAAAAACATTAATAGACTGGCTAAAATGCAAGAGCTATGATGACATTGAAACTGTTTTACATAAAAACTTTTTTACAAAAAAAAAACCGACTTCAAAAAAAAACACTAAAAGACATGAAAAATAACTTTAATTTCGGAAGTCGGTGTCTTTGGTTTTTAACCGACTTCACAAAAAGGAGGAGGTTCTCAATTCGTCTGTATGTTTTTTTTTTTTTTTTTGTGTGTGTTAGCTCATAACTTTTTTCTGCGTGAACCGATTTCGATGATTCTTTTTTTATTTGATAGGTGGTGCTTTACATGTGGTCCCATTTAAATTTGATCAAGGTCTGACCAGTAGTTTTTGAGTTATCTTTAATACTGCATATTTTTCCACGTAGTTTATATGGATGACGTGTTAATAATTTCCTGTCATTGTTATTTACACACCAAGAAGTGGTATACGAATTTGTGTGGGGTAGGTACCGCAACTAAAAAGTGAAAAATAAAAACTTTTTTACAAAAAAACAACCGACTTCTAAAAAAAAACACTAAAAGACGTGAAAAATAACTTTAATTTCGGAAGTCGGTGGCCAAAATCGAAAATATAACACCAAAGACACCGACTTCCGAAATTAAAGTTATTTTTCACGTCTTTTAGTGTTTTTTTTTAGAAGTCGGTTGTTTTTTTGTAAAAAAGTTTTTATGTATTTTCGTTTTTGGCCACCGACTTCAGAAATTAAAGTTATTTTTCACGTCTTTTAGTGTTTTTTTTTGAAGTCGGTTGTTTTTTTGTAAAAAAGTTTTTATTTTTCACTTTTTAGTTGCGGTACCTACCCCACACAAATTCATATACCACTACTTGGTGTGTAAATAACAGTGACCGGAAATTATTAACATATCATCCATATAAACTAAGTTTAAAAAATATGCAGTATTAAGGATAACTCAAAAACTACTGGTCAGACGTTGATCAAATTTAAATGGGACCACATGTGAAGCACCACCTATCAAATAAAAAAAGAATCATCCAAATCGGTTCACCCAGAAAAAAGTTATGAGCTAACACACATAAAAAAAAAAAAAAAAAACATACAGTCGAATTGAGAACCTCCTCCTTTTTGTGAAGTCGGTTAAAAACATCATGCGATAATTTGACAATAAAACGACACTCACTCACACACACACACACAGACACACCCTCACATTCACATAAACACCACACACCTTCCTAGATATAAGTTGAATTTCTTTTTATGTTCACTCCTACATTATTATTGTTTCTAGTTTCAGAAGAGCGGGGTCTCCTAGCAAGGTATTTTTTATATTAAAAAGGAGGCTTTAAGTAAGATTAAATATTGTAGAAGTTTGAAAAGTTAACTAAATAAACATTTATTAAATTTATTATTATTAAATTATTAATTTACTTTACTTTAATTTCTGTTTTGTTATGTTGACATTATTTTGTTTGTATTAATATTTTAATTTATATAATAATTTGCACGCCGTAAGGTTGACTGTAGCCGAGCTCATTCATTTATGTACAACAGCTTATACATGTACCTACATTCATCCTATTTCCTACTTAATATTATAAATGTGAAAGTTTGTGAGGATGGATGGATGGATGGATGTTTGTTACTCTTTCACGCAAAAACTACTGAACGGATTTGGAACATAGATACTTAATAACCTGGATTAACACGTAGGATACTTTTTATCCCGGTAGTACCTTCCCGTGGGATAATTTCCGACCTTCACGCGGGCAAAGCCGCGGGCAAAAGCTAGTAGTACGATAAAGCTCTGATTCGGATTCTGATTCAGACAGTGCTTTAAAATATTTAAAAAATACGGCATAATCCCACGATATAGTCCGACGAAGATCAAACATAATCAAGCTATAGGAAACGTGAATAAAAATTCTAATATTCCGCAGCAAAATAATCCTACGTCTGACGTCACTCCCCTCCACGTGAGTAATAATGTACGCTTTGGTTGTCGTCGAAGTGACGTGACGTCGGTTCGATATTACCTCATAGCAGTAGATTAGAATATAGAAATGCTTGGATTTAAGTAACTGTAGAAAACATTTTAATGATGAAGAAGAAAAGGTTAGAAATAAAACTAGATCGTATGCAGATGCTATCATTAGAAATCATGATGATTTTACATTGTTCTCACATGGTATAATTTCAACATGAATGATGTAACCAATATTTTGTAACAATATTCTCCCCGAATGACCTGGTCCTGAGTGTATGTGTGAGAGTGTGTCTGTGTGTTCCTTGCTCGTTTGGAATGGGCAACTAGCTTCATATTTCTGACTGCAAGTGCCTGTAATTGGTTAATTTGAAATAAATGCTTTGAGTTTGAGTTTTTCATCTGATGTTCATCAAAATAATACATAATAGGAACCATTAAGACGATAACAATATTATAGAGAAATTGCCATTTCGCTTGCTAAAAGTGATAAATATTTTAATAAGTGATAAATTGAACCTATAGTTTGATGGTCCATGATCAGCAGAGGAAACTATATGTTTGCTGCATCATAAATGCATCATGCATGCTTTTTTATGCATCATAAATGGCAAATGAACTAGTCGTATAACAACAACCACAATCAAAATATTTTATTTCACTTAAACCTACATGGGCACTTATGAAACGTCAGAAGCTAGGTGCATGATTCCAATTGGTCGTTTCCTATGGAGAAGAACCGACAAGAAACTCCACGGTTACTCTTTTAAAAATAATTAGCTTTTACAATGCTTTCAAATGTCAGTGTTAATGGGTATGGGAGGACAGTGTACACGTTCCTGGCACTTAACAAAATAAAAAATGGTCTACAAATCACAAAATATAAAATGATCCATACCAAAGATAAATAAAATAATAAAATACAATTGAATCCATCCTTCCATAATCTCTACACGAGTACTAATAATAATATTATAAAGAGGTAAAATTTTGTATGTAAGGGGTAATATCTGGAACTACCTGATCGGGTTAGAAAAAATATTTTTTACATTTTATAGCCCAATTCTTGATCAGGCTTTAGATTATTTAACATCACGATAAGACCCTTAAGAGCCGAGCAATAAGGAAAAAGTCACAAAGAACGCTAAGCGAAAACGAAGTAACGGCGCGGTCAGGCGATGCGATGCGACGTGGGTGGGTCGGGGGAACAAGAAATTTCACGCGGTTTAAGTCGCGGGCAGAAGCTACTATACGAGTATAATCCATACTAATATTATAAATTCGAAAGTAACTCTGTCTGTATAATACCTTTTCACGCCTAAACCACTGAACGGATTTCAATAAAAATTGGCAAGGAAATAGATAGCATCCTGGGGAAGGACTTAGGCTACTTTTTGGCTCAAAAATTATTATAGGGGATGAAATAAAACTAACTAACTAACTTGCTAGGCATATGAAAATTCAAGGAATGACGTCATACAGCGTCTTAGTAAAATCATCTCCCAAAGGGGTAAAAAAGGGGATTACTTTAAAATTCACATGTTATATTGATATTTTTGTGTAGTTCTTTTGTAGATATCTTAAGTATTGGAAATGGCCATAGTCTATAAATTGAGCTAACATTTATTAGTCTTTATTTCATTAAAATCGGTCCACTGGGTAAAAGTTATTACAATTTATTATCTTTCTCTATGTTACCTTTAACTCCTTAACGGCTGAACGGATTTATATGAAAGGCATACGGATAGGCCATGATTTGGGTCAAGACATAGGATACTGCTATCCCGTAGTACGTCCCCGTGGGACGATATCCAACATCCACGCAGGTGAAGCCGCGGGCAAAAGCTAGTGATATAATAAATACGAAAGTAACTCAGTTTGTCCGTCTGTGTGTAACCTTTCGACGGGTCAAACACTTAACCGATCGTTATAAAATGTTCACAGATATTTAGCCTGGGACCAGGAAGAAGGACTTATCATGCTGAATATTTGTATGAAAAAACCGGCTAAGTGCGAGTCGGAATCGCACACGAAGGATTGCGTAACACCCTATAATATTTAACACTACATACACATACAAAACTCACGGCTTCGTGCTTCTTTCCGTAGGGGTAGGCAGAAACTACAGAACACCACCCTCTACCAGCAACGATCCTTACATACTCGTACTATACACACACACACAACACAACACAACACTACATAATTATTAACTTTATTTTATTTTATTATTTACTGTTATAGCAGCAATAGAAATACGCGGTCTGTGAAAATTTCAACTGTCTACCTATTACGGTTCATGAGATATAGCCCGCTGACAGACAGACGGACGGATGGACGGACAGCGGAGGCTTAGTAATAGGGTCCCGTTGGCACCCTTTGGGTACGGAACCCAAAAAATTATAAAATACAAAATACACGCAGTTCGCCTGCGTGTATTTTGTATTTTATATTTTTTGAAGTAAAGGTGAAAGAAAAACATCGTGAGGAAATTAATATCAGTCTGAAATCACCAACCGATCTTGAGCAAGCGTGGTGATTAACGCTCGTGCCTTCTATGTACGAGAAGAGGCCTTTGCCCTGTAGTGGCACAATAGTCTGGTATTATTACACGTAGATGAAGTCACGGGCAACAGATAGTATGGAACTGCAGAATAACAGTATTCGTTTTGAGACCAAAATCATAAACATCATAAAAACATTTAAAGGAGTTTAAAAAGCATTTAAAGAAGAAAGCTAAAGTAAAATACATACAAAGCCCCCATGGGAAGCACGGCTGCACTTCATTTAACTTACAAGTTCCAGTGCTTAAAACCGTTTAAGTGCGTTCGAAGTGCGATCCGAACCGCGGCGCGCGAGTTTAGATTCAAATCAGCGAATTAGATGGTATCGGCTATTTGTAAGTATTGTTAGGGTTATATTTTAAAGGGTTATCTGCTGATTCATGTACAGATTTGGAGTGTTAAGAAGATGGAGTAGGTTGTGTGTAGCTGTTTGTTTTGTTGTAATGTTTTACGGTTTTTTAAAGGTAACTTTTAAGCTGTATTTGCCATGTGTAAGAATGGCAGAATCACTAAAATGACTACTATCTCTTTGTCTTACAAAATTGGTACTAGGCCCAAATACCCCCACCCTTTTGTTACCTAGCTCCTATGATACAGTTTTTAACTAGCACAAGATATAGGTGATCCTTTCCTCTAAAGCTAAGTATTGTATCGCACAGTTTTTGCTTATCAATACGTGATGGACAAAAATAATCTTTAACACTATTTTCGGAACAATAAATTATTATCTTAGCTTACATAACATGTTTGTACAAGTCAACCGTAGGTATATCAGTGTTAACACTTGCATTATTCAAATTGTCCTTGCTATGCAATAATGTCAAAGTCAAATTGTAACCACAGATGTGCAATTGACAGAACGTACGTGTAAAAAAAAACAGAACTGCTTGTCGATAAAAATTGCTTCCATAAGCCATAACACAAAAACAGATGTGCGCGCACATAACCCCAGAACACTATTGCACTTGTTTCCAAGCAACACCTCACTATAGGAATTCCAGTACACGTGTATCCCCTCCCCTCCCCCTAGGACATGCAAGCCTAGGACATTTATCTCTCGCTCAAATCCATGTGGCGATATTAAATATTTCGCATCGCTTCGCATCGCATCTCGTCACAGTATTAGAATACCTCCGTGTAACCAGCAACATTATCGTCCTAGTGTGTGTCTACGAAGCTTAATGGTTTTAAAATGAGGTCACGAATATATCCCGACGATTCCTTCAGATGTGATTCGTTGAGATCTTTATTCCTCGGTAAAGTTTTATTGATTTTGCTATCAAAGAGATACGTGTTTTAAATGTTTGTTGGTAGTTCTGACGGGCATCACACTGACGCAGGTAAAATGTTATATCGGTCTTTAGGGATTTGTTTTCGTTTCCTTGTTGAATTTCCAACAAAATATGTACAATTTTTCTGATTTTTTCCTGGTTTGTGAGGGTGAGTGTTGACAACGATCATTATGGTAATAACACTATTTGGGTTGGCATTAGAATCCATAATTAAATATGTATTTGGTTATGTATTTGGCAGGTATACTGTTGACACCCCGTCCCGAAATAGGAATAAAAAATAAAATTGCGGGAGTTTCAGATGATCAGTAGAACGGCGCCTTAAAACTGTTACCACTAAAATTAACCCCACATAGTCTCAAGTCTGAAACTCATAAGAATTCCCAAGCAATTACACGCGCTGGTTAAATAATTAATTTTGATAATATTAGAATATTATTTGTTGGATAGTGGCAGCTGTCACATTAACGAAGCTTGGGACCAATTTAGAAGTACCTAATTTGACAAGAAATTGTGTTTACAAAAATAACAGTCTTAACTTGTAAAACTCACTTAGATGTTATTACTTTAAATGATTAAGTAATAATACTAGTAGTATATCTTGGAATTTATATTGCTATTTTAATATACGAGTAATAGGCTGTTTCAAACGATTAGAACAATACTGTCAGTTGATGTTGATATTCTTTTGAATTATGTCTAAGAATTACGAATTAGCTCTTATTAAATTGCTTAATTACCTTATGTTTTAAAACGGTTTCACTACATAAGATTTGTTTATTATTACTTGTGTAAGTTATTTAGCCATAATGTACGGTGATCTGTGATTGGTTCAAAATGGCGGTATAATTAAAGTTATTTTTCACATTGTAGTGTTTTTTTGGAAGTCTGTTTTTTTGTTTTTGTAAAAAAGTTTTTATTTTTCCCTTTTTAGTTGTGGTACCTACCCCACACAGATTCGTATACACCTACTTGATATTATTATGTAAATAACAGTATCAGGAAGTTATTAAACATTATCAATTATACTCGTAGGTACTACATACATAATATACATTACATTTATCAATTATACTAAGTGGAAAAAATACCCATTATTAGGGATAAGTCAAAAACTAGTGGTCAAATCTTGACCAAATTTATATAGGACTACATGATAAACACCAGCTTTCAAATAAAAAAGAATCATCAAAATCGGTTCTTCTAGAAAAAAGTTCTGAGGAAAAACACATTTAAAAAAATACAGTCGAATTGAGAACCTCCTCCTTTTTTGTAGTCGGTTAAAAATGAACTGTAATGACGTTATCCGATCAGTTGCTCGGTAGATGTTCTGGTGGTTAGTTCTAGTGCCGATGTTGCGTAGAATAAATCGACCAGAGGTTACGTAAGTTAAGAGGGTGCACACCGGTCCACTAGCGCCACTCTTTTAAATAATACTATCTCGTGACTGAGAAGGAATTTTGAATAACGGCTCAATAAGCACCCTCGGTAAGTGTGTCTAAAATTTTCTAATACCTTTAATAAACTTTCATATTGAGACACGAAGCAACAAAATACGACATAGAGGAATGTGGCCGCTTTTCTTTAGATCGAATTTTGTTGCTTCGTGTGTCAATATGAAAGTTTATAAAGTCACGACATAATATTATTTTAAAGGAGTGGCGCTACGACCCGTGTACGCCCTCTTAAGTAATTTGATATTATACCTTAATTATTGCTTAATATGACTATGTTGTTGTGTAAATTATATCGTTGTCAATATTGCCAATGTTTTAAATTGTGTAATGCAATATTCATATTATTTTCCTAGCTATTTTTATTATGTTGCTATTATTCTGAGTTCTCTAGGACCATTGTCCAAGAGGTAAGATTAACTGTTTCGATAATTTATGGAAATGTAAGAAATGTGTTGATAGAATATTTTAATACTGTTTCCATGGAATTTTTTGTCCTTCTCCATGAAAACCTAGTTTTGCGAACGGACGACTAGCTTTCTGATTAAATACTGATAAGTCTAATTAAATAAATGTCTTGCATTATCGTTCTGTGCTTTCCTTTCTTTCCCTACAAACCATATTCGTAAGAACTTTCATACACAGTAACCAATCTGATATTCAAAGCTTGCTATTTAGGTATTTAGGTAATATCTATAAATATACTTGTAGTTATACTGTCTCCTCTAAGACGCTCGTATAATTACCGTCAATGTTTGTAAGCTCCCGTCCGCGCCGTTTAAAATTCGGTGATGCTAGTTTGGCTCTTGGTGTAAACTGTAAATTGACATTAAATCAGTTTTGACAACATTATAAACTGCTCTTCATGTCTCCACGTATTAAACCTAGTCTCTAGTTGGCTTTCAACTTTCGACAGCTATGATTGACACTGATATTGGAGTGAATTACTGTTACGTGGTAGATGTTTACGCTTAGGTTATCGAAACCTTACATGTATATGAGCGACATCAGAATTAATTACATTCCTTATCCCAAAAACCTTTTACTTAGTTGGGAATGATATTATATTTTATGAAAATGGCTATGTATTTTCTTTGTTGTATTTTAATAACTGTGACAAAACAATGTTCTTAAAAAGCTGAACAGTTCCGACATTAACCCTAATTCCTCTTAGTAGGTAACACTAACAAAATCTACATATTTATGGTAAGTTAAACTAACACAATCAGATAGCCACCCTATCAACACCATGATCTGCCATAAAAAGCAACAAACATACAATTTGTAACACCGAGTAGATGCCACGAATATGACTGGGGAGGCAGATTAGCAATGCAAATAGCAGCGTATGCCAGGGTCCCAGTGCGGGCCAAGTTCACTAAGTGTCGCCGTTACATCGACTGACAGTTGCGGCTTTTGATTGCCTTTGTAAATTATGTTAGGTATGTCGGGACTAGCGATGTGCTTACATAGGGTTATAGATGTAAGGAGTTGGCTTAGTGTCTAGAAGGTTGGATGAAGTCGGGCTTATGTCTTTAATGTTCCGCGTTTAGATTTACTTCTACTTCTTGAGTCCCTCAAAGTGTGGATAGTATTTATGCAAATATTTGAATAAATGTTGAGGTTTGAAACAGTCATTCTTGGTAAATAAATGTTTCCAGCCAGAGATTCCTCAAGACTAAATATGTTCATGTATCACTTACAGAAACCGTTAATTTCGGAAAACTTAATCAATAATTTTCCAAATAATCTAAAACTAACTGACCCGAAAGACGTTATCCTGTCCAATTTCAATAATTCATACAAAATTCCAATAGATAACCCGAATTTTCCACTTTTCCGGGAACTTTTAAAATCTTTGTTGTCGTAAAAACTGATTTGTACTATCACAAACATTTGCCAAATCTGTACAGCCGTTCTGAAAAGATGCGCTTACAAACGAACAACATTTAATTTTTCTTTAGTAATGTACTAAATATAATACTAATATTATATTATAAAGAGGTAAAATTTGTTTACTTTTAAGTTTGTATGTAGAGGTAATCTCTGAAACTACCTGTCGGATTTCAAAAATTATGTTTTGCATTTTATAGCCCAATTCTTCAGAAAGGTTATTTAAAATCACGCTAGGAGCTGGGCAAAAAGAAAAATAGTCAGAAATAACGCTAAGCGAAAACGAAATCTTTCATTCAGTAGTCAGATAGGAAACGCCGACCTCATCTACTTTAATAATTAAGATTGACGTGTAAAAGCGTTTGTTCAAACCTACTTACAGAAATAAAATCATTTATCATTTAGTAATAAAAGGCAGGCGATGCGATGCGACGGGGTGAGTCAGGTGAACCAGAAATTTCACGCGGATGAAGTCGTGGGTTACAGTCAAAGCTTTTATTTCAAATAGGCACATAAAGCGCACTTTTGAACGTCAACATTTACATTAAAATAGAATTGATTCTAGTTCTCCCTTCCGGTAGCTTCGTATGGAGAAGAATGGGCAAGAAACTCCACCGTTACTCTTTTAAAATGTTTTAATGTTTTATGGTGTACATAATAAAGAGTATTCTATTCTATTCTATTCTATAATATTTTATTCAATATATAATTATAGGTATGTGAAGACGATGCACCTGGAATAAAATTACTATACCAGAATAGGTAAAAAGAATTGAAATTGAAGCAATGACGGATGAATTAATTATGTGAAGATACATGCTGCTCACATATTTACAAATAGTGTAAAAGTATAGGATTTTCTTATAACAAGTAATTAGCCAGTATGTGAGTTAAAGTTATCACAGAATGTAAATAAATGTCATAAAATTAATATATTATACAATTAAATTAGCAATCAGTTTGATTTTGTCCTATTGAGCTGGACCAGCATGTTTTCAAGCATTCTTAACTTGGATTTAAGCCTCTAATTTGTAATATGCTTGTTTACAAAATGTACTTTAAAGATGAGTTAAAAAAAAAAGTTATTTTTCATTTAATTGCAATAAGTATATCACAAGGTATTTTTTTTTAACATTTAACACAGTACCCCATAAAAGATGTATGTACGAGTACTTTAGCTGCGGCCAAAAGATAATATTATATGAATGTTAGTCCGACATAAACCGTTCCTGTTTTCCATCACAAACAAACGAAGAATCCTTTCAAAAAATGTATTAACATAGAGCCGTCAAGAATCCCAAACGTGCCAACAACAGGTAGGTACCTACTCGTACAAAGTCCCACAAACTTGGACAAACAGTTAAGAACATTGAGTTGTTTAAAGTCGTCTTTTGAAACACTCCACCGACTTCATTATCCTTTCCATTGCGGCTACCTTTTGAAGAGTAGTTTAGCCTCAGGAAAGGCATGTGGAGGTTCTGTGCTCCCAGTTCCCTCTCAGCTCCCTCTTACAATTTAACTGGATGCGGTCGCGAAGCTTCGTTTTCTACATTTCCTGGCGACATTTCGTTGAGTGAATTTGCAAAGTGATTTATAACGGTCACCTTATTTCGTATATTACGTATGTACACGAGAGCACGAGATTTGAAATGTTATTGCTGGATGGTGAAAGGAGATTAGGATGTTCTGCATCTAATTCCCTGTTTCGTTTTATTTCTTGGTAGCCTGGTGCTGTCCTTAATTTTGAAGGAGATTTTGATATAAATTATTAACCAATTTGCTTGAAACTGTTTTGATTATTAAGGCATAGCTGATACTACTATTAGTAATTTTGGGATTTTGATAGCTTATGTATATTCAATCATTTATTCAACTCATCCGATCACAAATTCATATACCTTTCCTTGAAACTAATCTAAAACTGAAGGGAAACAAAATTATAATTTCACGCTAGTCGTAAAACTCCGTCGTAAAACTCGATTGAAGGGAAGGGTTACTTTTATTTACTAGTACATGGGTACTACATGGGTCTTACAACCTTTCCTATATATTTCAATTTTAACTATAACTCTTATACTGAAAATGCTAGTAGGTATCTTTAACTTCTCTATTTTTATACAGATCTACTTGAAGATCATAGCATTCATTTTTATTGCTTAGGTACTTGTACACAATGAAATTCCTCATTAAATGAATCACAATCCGCACAAAGATGTTCTTCTAAGAAAACATTTCACATTTCAGCATAACCATAATAAAATATACGACAGAAATATTCCTAGGCTCCTTTGTAAGTTCATTCGGACGTGTACATGATAGTAAAACATCCTTAACCCTGCTAGATCTAGACCCGGATAGGCGTCCAAAATAAAATACGCCGCGATTTATCACCGGCGCACCACTCAAAGCGGGTGGTTAATAAAAATTCCACACTAGAAGTTATTTTGCAGAGGCCTCGGGGGAGTCTCGTATCAGAATCTAGCGTAAAACGCCCGCCGTTGGCGCGAACATGGTAGTAGTGGGTGCAAGGCAAGAACTGACCGAAGATTGAAACAAGCCAAAGGTTGGCATAAGTCTGTGATAATAACAACGGGTTTACGTTGACTCTGTGTGATGAAAGTGTGGAATAAACTGATGCCGTAACGGGGCAAAAGGTTTACTACATAAAAGAAGATTACTTAGTCGAGACCCTGATGACGTTGGGCTGATGACAGAGCGCAATACAATAATTTGTCTTTCTCAAAAAAAGACAATGTTCCAAAGAAGATTTTAGAAACCTGACGGATGCAAGAAACCCAGTCCCCATGGTTCGACGACTAAACGATGATGCTACAACGCTTTGTCAACATCACATGGCAGAGATTTACTGACGCGTTTTATGCCTACATTTGCTCCAACCCAGTGAATGGCATACAAGAAGCCAAATTTAAAGGAAGGAAGCCCAACCAACTAAACAAGACAAACAAATCAAAGCTCGCACATTAGCATCATATCAAAGTTGTTAAAATGCTAATGTTACGCTAGTAGGGCAGAGAATGGCTCCCTGGGGCACGCCTAACTATCGCCATAATTAATGCTCTGCCATTATTTAGAGGAGTGCTTACATTTAATGTTTGAGATTGTATGGAGTGTGGGGGTCATAGACGTGTGCTCAAGGTTGATAGGGTTATATTTTAAAATGGATGCTTTTTTATGAATGTTTAGTTATCAAAGTGACGTTGCACTATTGGTGCATTGACACGTGGTACTTAAGAATTTCAGCTTTAATAGTCGTTTAGTTTATACTCTAGGGTTTTTTTTTTAATAATTTAAATTACTGAAAATAATTCCTAACGTTGAGGGCGAAATAAGGAACCTATGTAAAATCGTAAGACATAAATAAAGGAAAAGTTCTAAGCTCCTATTAATAATACCCTCCCGACCGAATATAATACTAATTCAGCCAGTGTCTATTACAAACGCTTTCGTTTGTTAATATTACAAATTATATCATGTGCTAACCGAAATGTACACAGAGATACCTATGTGGTGTGCTAATTACGAGTTTCCTGACCGTTGCCATAATGACGTAATAATGTAACGATTCTCGCATTAACTGTGTAATTGTGAAACTGCTTCCAAGTCGCTTGTACTAGCGGTACTTAACATGAAAATGAGACTAGAAATTACTTGTTATTATCTATCTCCTTATGTTCCGTTGCGGTGTTACAACAATAGAAAATGTCTTGTATTCAAATTAGTGTTTCATTTTGGACTATGTTCCTGTTAACGTCGCAAGGTTTTAGACGGCAGGGTTTATGTTCTATTAAGTCGAAAGTCTATAACATTGTAAAAAAACTGAGGGAGTCATTACTCTTTTAGTCATTAAATTCTACATACATTGACGTACACCAAAAGATCATCACCATCAAGCGACAGCCAGTCATTACATAAAATACTATACACTAGAAAAATGCAGTAAAACTAACGCGTGAAATAATAGTCGTATTAACTTTTCATTTCAAACCAAGCGTTTTATTTACCCGCTCCCGCGACCGCCTATGCCTCAGCCCTGGCCACGCCAGGCATCCCTCTATGAAATACCATTGCTCCTTCCTAGGTGAGAATATGCTGTAGAGTGTAAAATTTCCCAAGGTGACAACCGTTAGGAGCATTTTTCTGTGTAACTATGTATGCCCATGTAATATTGAGCCCAGGGGACTTTAAAGAGCGAGAATGCACCATTTTTTCGCTAGAAATTTTCAGTAAAATATAATGGAGGCTGCCTTTTTATCGGTTGAGTGTTGAAAGTGTTTTTTATGCAAGTACAAGTATCTATGTACAGAGGTATAACGTTAATATAGTAAGTAGTGATGGTATGATTCGCAGTATGTTGCTTCACCTATTAGAAGCGGCGGTGTTTTTAACTGACTTCAAAAAAAGGAGGAGGTTCTCAATTCGACTGTATGTATTTTTTTTTGTGTGTTAGCTCAGAACTTTTTTCTGGGTGAACCGATTTTAATTGTTCTGTTTTTATTTGATAGCTGGTGCTTCACATGTGGGCCGATATACATTTGATTAATTTCTGACGAGCAGTTTTTGAGTTATCCTTAATACTGCGTATTTTTTCCACTTCGTTTATATTGATGATGTGTTAATAACTTCCTGTCACTGCTATTTACATATCAAGTAGTGGTATACGAACTTATGTGGGGTAGGTACCACAACAAAAAAGTGAAAAATAAATACCTTTTCAAAAAAACAACCGATTTCTAAGAAAAACACAAAAAGAAGTGAAAAATAACTTTAATTTCGGAAGTCGGTGGCCAACAACGAAAACATACAAAACCAAAGACACCGACTTCCGAAATGAAAGTTATTTTTCACTTTTTCTTGTGTTTTTCTTGGAAGTCGGTTGTTTTTTTAAGTCCAACTGAGGACAACATGAAGGTGTATTCCACTACCTCAAATTATCCCCAACATCTACATTTTCCACAGCCACTCTCCTAAATTCAAAACAGCTCGAACATGACAAAATTCGTGCCCCGACACCCGCAGTAAGCACGTGATATAGCGTCACACGGCATCAAATACAATCCTTTTAGAGTGGGAACCACGCCAGGCGGTGATTGCATTGGCAGCAGCCTCTGTATTATACACTACACTGTGTTTTTGCAAACAACCGCACAGATTAATGCCGCAGTGTTGCACTGATGAATTGGAAATTAAATGGTCTTTTGAATCTGATTTTTATTGGTGTTTTATTTTTATTTTTTTCATCAGGTCATTCGTTATTTGTTAGATCTATATGTTATCTGCATATTTCTGCGTGAGTCAAATGTTTTATTATTGAATATTTTATTATTTGAATTAAGGCTAATCATTGTTTGATTTGTTTGTTTGTCGTTGTGTTTGTTTTGTTGTTATCTGTTTGTTGTCTTTTGTTTGTTTATTAACATGATTGGATTCTTATGTGAAGTGGAGCAAAATACTAATATAAAATTGACCTACACTTACCGTTCAACTTAATGTAAGTATCAGGTTAAAAATTCAGTTCATCAAGGCGAAAACTTACTTTAAATTAAAATCCATCCTATTAATAACTCCAGCACTCTTATTTACTTCCAAATCACATTACAGGCATACCAACACATAAATATGACTCCCACTAGACATGGCGGAACAGCCTGCAGGCTGCCAACATAATCATGTTTTGGCCGGTCGCCCGAACAAAACTGATTCTTTCGCTCCTCGCTCGTATCAGGAGTATTTGTCCCACACACTTCTAGACGCCTGGACTACCACAGGGTAACAAATTGCCGTAGATCAACGACTTTATTGTTCAACAATGTTTATTTATTTATTATAATAGGTTTTTACCTATGAAATTGCCGTTTTGTATGAAAAAATTTAAACGAATTTTTTTCATGAATTTTTTATTTGTATTAATCGAAGTAATCACCCATGCAATCAATGCATCTTTGCCATCGCAGTGGCAGTTTATTGATGCCCTTCTTAAAGAAATCAGCTGGACGGGAGGCAACAAATTCTTCAAAGGCATTTTGTACTGCCTCTCGGGTATTAAATTTTTTTCCCGCCAAGAAGTTATCCAAATTCTGGAAAAAGTAGTAGTCTGTAGGCGCAAGGTCTGGTGAGTAGGGCGGATGACGGAGAGCTTCCAACCCCAGTTCTTGCAACTTGGAGACCGTCTGCTGTGCAGTATGAGGTCGCGCGTTGTCGTGCAGGAGCAGCGGAGACGAGCGATTGACCAATGCTGGTTGGAGATGCGCCAGCTTCTCCATCATTGTGTTCAGTTCTTCACAGTACACATCTGCAGTAATGCTCACCCCGTTTGGTAAGAAGCTGTGATGAATCACACCGGCGCTAGACCACCAAACAGTGACCATCACTTTTCTAGGGGTAAGTTTTCGTTTAGGGCATTGTTTAGGTGCTGAACCAGGATCCAACCAACTTGCTGAGCGCTTACGGTTATCAAACAGAATCCATTTTTCATCGCAGGTAACAATGCGGTTCAAAATTCCTTCATTTGTGTGTCTGTTGAGCAGTGCAAGGCACGTCTCGACGCGTACTTCGCGCTGGCGATCATTGAGTTCGTGGAGCACCCATTTGTCAAGCTTTTTTACCTTGCCAATTTGACGCAAATGGACCAATATTGTTTTGACGCTAACGTCGAAAGCTGCTGCTAATTCAGCCGTAGATTGTGTATCATCAGCTTCCACAATCGCCTTTAATTCGTCATTGTCGACCAAAGTCTTCGGACGACCGCGAGGTTCATTTTTCAGGTCGAAATTTCCAGAACGGAAGCGAGCAAACCAATAACAGGTGGTGCGTTGGTTTGTAGTGTTAGCTCCGTAAACGTCGTTGATGTTGCGTGCCGCTTGTGCCGCGTTGCTGCCACGACGGTACTCATATTCCATAATTACTCGAATTTTTAACGTATCCATGATGACGAAAAAGATTGAAATGCGATGAAAATGTAACACTAATCAATAAAGAAATGACTACTTTTAGAAAAAAAAAACCATGTTTTTAAAATAAAATTAATTTGAAATTAGAATTCTTAGCCAAACAAAAATTATTTTGATTTGAAATGGCCAGTACTGCAGAACGGCAATTTCATAGGTAAAGACCTAATATTTGGGAAAACAAACAGTAGTATACTAGGCATGAACAATGTAGTCTTAAAAATTAAAATTAACAAATATACTACCCATAACATTTTCCACTGATTACTATTTTATATAATAAAAACAAGCTGTTAGCAAACGTTAACTGTAGTAGGGCTAACTTAATAAAAAAGACGTTAAAAGAAAAAGGTTAAACTAGGTATATTCTATAAAAGAAGTACCGTAACAAATAAAAAATAATAAAAATAAAAATTTATAAAAAATAAAACAAGAGAAAACAAAATTCAAGAAAATAAAATAAAACAAAACAAAATTCAAAATTCAACATTCAACATGTTAATATGTTTCGATTCCCTGATTGTTATAATATAGGGTGTCAGGTTAAACGAGGAATATAATACGTTAAGGGCACTCCCTTAACGTATATTCCTCGTTTAATTTAATTTTAACTTAATTTTAACTTTTACTATGGTACCCACCATAAAATTACGAACAAATATTTGCATAACTCAACAAAATTTAGGGAACACCAGATTGTTTTTCAAATTTCAAAGTTGGTCCCATAGTAAAAGTTGTTAATTTTCATGAGTACTATCTACCCTCCCTAAAAGTGGCCCTCATTTAACCTAACATCCTATACAATGTGTGGACGACGAAACGACAATAATTTAAACTTCGTATATCTATTGACGTTCCTGGTCTGTAAACAAAAAATATATATATCACTATAGTTCGTCAAAGATCTGCAAAACCCATAGTCTGCGCATCACTATTGTTTAATTTGTTTGAAAAAATATTCTCTTTAAATTTGATGTTAAGATTTTTTTGATAGATTCAAAATACTCGTACGCACTAATTTTGCCAGTATTTTCATTCATTGTCGTATTGTTGACTCTACATTATTTAACCCCCCCCCCCCCCCCATTATCGAAGAATTACAAACACAATCCCACCACTAATAATATCTACATGCCTGCAACATGTGCAATGTGGAAATATGAGGGTATTTATACTTTTTCTCACAATTTACTAAAATAAACGAGGATCTCACAAATGTAGGTAAATGATAAATGATGATTCAACATTGATTAATGATATTTACCATTTACCTACTTTTTGCTACTGCTTGGCATCGTAAGAATTCAAGACGTTTCTTGTCCCGCATTTTTTTTACAATTTTCTTTCTAGGAAAACACTTGCTTTGAGAGACTTTGAGGAGTAAGGCTTTGTTCCAATAAATACACAAATTAGATCAAACCCTTCCTAGAATTTTTATTCAATTCAAACACGGATTGCCATAAAGGTCGACACATCAAAGGCTGTCTTTAAGAGAACGAGAACCATTTATCCGCAGACGAGTATCAGTTAGATTAAAATAATAAAATAAAAAACGGGGCATTTGATATTAATCAGTTTTCTCTGAATCGTTGATTTTTCATCCACTTGGTTATGTTCGCTTCATTTCCCTCGAGTGTGGGATAATGAAAGGCTGAGTCTACTTCAAGTATGTCGATATACCATCTACATCTAATATGATAAAAAAGTAACGAAGTCAAAACAGTACATTGATTAATTTTGAAAAAAGTTATAGTTACGAGGTGTGGGAACGAGTCTGATACCGGAAATATAGTTTTTAGAATGTTTGTCCGTCTATATGTCTGGATGTATATTCCGGATGGGCGCAAAAACGGCCGAACGGATTTGGATGAAGTTTGACACACAGATAGTTTATAACCTAGATTAACACATAGTCTACTTTTAATTCCGGATAGTACGTTTCCGTGGGATATTTTCCGACATCCACGCAGTAGAAGCCGCGGGCAAAAGCTAGTAAATTAATAAAACAGGTAAATTGTGGTTACGTCTTGACGCCCTTCACATGTCTAGGTAATAAATAACACCCACATTATGTCTGATCTTGTAAGGTTACTTGTGAGATGAGGTTGATACGTCGACTATATAATATGCCATGTCGAATATTGTGCCTGCAGAAAACATCTTTGGCCGCCAAGGTCCTTTACGCATTGGCAAGTTTTTTCCTGAATGATGCATAGGGCGGTGAAACTACTTTAATTAATTATTATTAATGATACCTAATCAATCTAATAGTAACGATATTGGCACCAACTAAATCATCAATTTATTTTAAATTTTGATTATCGACATGGTCCTTTTTACTTTTTTATTTTTTATATAAGCAGATATAGCTACTTCCTGATTCGCCATATTCCCGATTCGCCACTATCACAAAATATCTAAACACTAGCTGCACCCTGCGGATTCACTGACATAAGTCTCGATCCCTTAAAAATATCGGGATAAAAAATATCCTCCATCCTAAACCAGGTTATGGGCTACAATGTGCCAAATTGTATTCAAATCTGTTAAGCCGTTTTAGCGTGAAAGCGTAACAAACAAACATCCAAAAACTCAAATCTTTTCTCTTTATAATAATAATAATATATTTATTTGCTCAAAACATGGTATAACATGTCTTACAGTTAAAAATAGTACAAACATGTTTTGCCGGGCTTAGGCTCAGCATGCAAATAGAATATAGCTATGATATTAGTTTAGAATTTGAGATGTAGATAAGGTCGTTTCGTAACTAACTATTTTGATCATTTCGCTAACTTTTGAGAATGCGTGTACTCAGTCTCGTTTGGCCAACCTACTGCTCGGTGAGTATCTACAGTCAGACTACCTTGCACATTGCCAAAAAACAATTAAACTATTAACAATATTGAGTTTAAGATGAAACGGAAAAGCCATCCTAATACCAGTCTCATTCAAACCATTCTGTAGGCTTTTTGTGTAGTTACCAAAAATACATGTTTCCACCCCCGTGAACTAAAATCATGTTTGCCATTGAAATATGTGGTAAATAAAGGCTGCAATTGTTTGACTTCGAACCGTACGGTGACGATCACAATTTAGGAGAAATTTGCATGACAATCGAATGTGATTGCGAGCTCCCGTGCTACACTGTCATTTAAACATCTATAGGTTTAGTGGTTTTCATTTATTGACGCTATTTGGAATATTTTTGAGCAGGTAAATTGAATTGAATTTCCAATATAACTTTCAAACTAAGCCATGCCATACTAGTCCTTTCAAAACATTGCGAATTGCGTTAAGCAATTCCGTAAGATTTTAAAATTACTTTTGCATATCTACCTCTAGGTATTTATATTATTTAGTGATTTAGATGTTTATGAACCCAAAAAACTGATATTCAACGTATTTTCGCAGAATCGATTTAAATATTTTGTGAAGTGGAGAAAATATAATTATTTCAAAGTGTTTCCGTGCCAAATTCTAAGAATTTCCAAATGAACTGATCAAAATAAATAATACAGTATCAAACTTCAAAAGCAGTTCGAAGTAGCTAATAATTAAATTAACTTAGTAGTCCTCTACGTAGAGTTTCTAGAAATACGTAAATTTAACAAATTGGGTTGAAAAACAAATTGTTCGCAACAAGGCCGTATTAGCAGGACCACAAACGAAGAAATTATGAGAACCCAGAAACCATTTTGTTTATGAAATCAACATTCCTAACATTATTCTTGAGATACTAAATAATTATAACTAGGTAGACCATAAATAGGCAGTGAGGTAACGTCTGTTTTTTGCATGGAATTGACAAGTACATAGGTACTGTATCTGTAGATTGTTTTTTTGTTTGTTTATAAATAGTCTAATTTTGTAAAATGGATAAATAAATTCACTTTTAAATCGTACAAAATGCGAAATAGATGCATGGACCATTATTATTAGGTTAATGCTCACAAGATTTTCAACAATGAGCACCGTATTCAAATTGGCACTAAAACCAAAAACCCTCAAGTATCCCTGAACCTTTGATTAAGAGGCATTAAACCGAATGGCTCCAAGATTCATAGTCGATGGTGATTGTCAGTATCACAAAATATATGGGTTCGTGTGAAAGCTATCGAAGCCGCTAGGTATCATCGGCTTGTTTTAAAGGGAGCGCCATAAAAAGGACAGAGACGCTCCCGTGGGTCCTCCGACCCGAATGTTAGGATCTGTTCGGAGTGTGACTGGAGTTGTAGCGACAGGACACGACAAGAAAACTAAAACAAAACTACACACAATGAAGAGTGATAAGACAATAAACAAATGAGAGATCATTAAAGATCAATCTTGAAGTCGTATTATAGGTACGTTTTTGCCATAAAATTTGGTCCTTTGGTTCGTCTGCAACCAATATCTATTTAAACATAATACGGCCTGAATTCCCAAAAGTGGTATGAAGAGAAGTAGCTATGGCACAACTGCGTTGCGACAGCTATGTGCAAGTATAGTAATAAGGAACTATCTTATCTACTTGCCACATAATCTTATATCTACTGCACACCAAAACAGATATTAAAATAATACAAAACGTGACACTAACAATATAATTAACGGTCCACTTCTTCCTGTCTTCATATTAAAATATTCTATTAGTTCCATTTCTTGCGACAACAAGTCGCATCGTCGCGCGGCGCACGTACCGCGCCCCACTGCGGCCAATACGGCAAACTGCCTAATAAATTCGCAGAAAGGACCTCGCAAAAATGGATGCTTATCACGAACTGGCTCGGTTTCGCACTCCCCCACCCCTGGCTTCTAAATAGCTCTGTTTTTGTCTCCGTCTGAGAACATTGTGTCACACGACGCAGATTTGATAAATAAGACGTGCCAATAAACTATTCATAGATTTTCCGAAGTTCAGCGAATTGATAATTTAATTTTGGTTTCCAGTTTCTCTTTACGCCTAAAATACTTGAGCTTTAACAACTTGTTGAAAGTTTTTAAATAAATCTTTTGTCTAACAAGAGAGTCCTAAACAATCCTAAAACAATCTACGAAATCCAAGCAATTAACCCTTTAGTAATCCATGTCTGATTAGCAATTAGCCGCTCACTTTCCAATTTGTAGGTCACAACAAAAGTCGTAAGGTTATTGACTCAAGAATCGTGACCACAGCGAGGTGACACAGCTTTACCACGAAATCCATTTAAAAAAAAACTCAGAAACAAGTCAAGATTCCATTGTCACAAAAATCTTTTATTTGCACCAACAGTAGGACAAAACAGAAAATGTGACCAGCAAGAAATCGCGAGGTTTAATGAAGTCTCCCTAATTAATGTTACAGTGAAATGGACCAACATCAAACACAAAGAGAAAGAAGATATAACGAGACTAACGAAATGAAAACTCAAATATAATTCAGCGAGTTTATTCCATTATTAAATTGTTCGTGAAAGCAAGATAACCTCAGTTTAACTCCGTAAGAAAGTTTCGTTTAACTTCGGTTTAACGAGGTGAGGAGACCTGCCACTTTCCGACTTCCTAGGAACCAGCCGGTGTTTTTGTTTCGGAACTAACTTACGTGCATTGTTACCGGGTCGGCGATGCTATCACCAGCAAGAAGTATTAGAATATCGTCTTTAACACGTATTTTCTTTCGAAGCTTATTTTATAATTATTCTATTAGCCATGGTGCGCTGTTGAGCGAAAATTATTCCAAGCTAACAGTGTAAAATGTTTTTTATTTTCACTTTCTTAAAAAGAGATGGCGGTTAGACGTCAGAATAAGCCGCAGTTCCGTGCAGAAATTCTTGAAAGAGAAATGTATTGTCGGTATTTCTAAACCGAGATCAAGGTGACAGATCACCTTGATCTCGTTTCGCTCGCGGCAAGCCAACGCCAAACTAGTAACACAAAATCAATCGATACTTCTTGAAGACAAGTAGCAATAGTTTATTGGTTCACGGATTACTGGAATTCACAAGTTTAGTCGACCATTTATTAAAGGCTTCAAAACAAAGGCTTAACGTAAAGCTATGTTCCAGAATCTCGAGCTTTTTAATTCCGCCTCGTCTTGAAAGATAAAACATTGCATTATTAAAATAACTCCATATTAGATGCATATTTCTTAAGCAGATAACAGTAATTTATGGCACGTAAACATCCTGAACTCGTAAGAGGCAGGATTTTTTCATTTCATTACGGGTCCCTATAAAGTAGATAACACAACGCGCCGTTCCCAACGGTATATAATTACTGAGTGAAGAAAAATGTACGCAGCCAGCGACTTTGACGGCGCACCTCGTTTTTTGGAACATTTTTATTTTTTATGTGTACTCGAAAGACGTGTGATTAAAAGGTAAAGAACAAGTTTTGGGAGCTTCGCGAAATTGAATTTGTATTTTATGATTAGAGAGTATTAGCTCCGTGTAGTGCGCTACTTGCTTTGTAGAAGGTACCTATAGAGCAATTCGAAGGTAATATCAGTACCTGTCATCTTACTTAATAGTAATAAGGAGGAGTTAGTATGAGGTCTGGAAGACACGTAATTTAATATTTGGATAATAGTGATAGTTTCTGATCAACACGTCTCATTTAGTACTAACAAGAGTATAATGAAAAGACATTAAAGCAGGTTTTATGGTTTAAGAACTGTATTTCTCAAAAAGGAATTACATTCACATAGGAGAAAAAACTTATTTCTAATTAGAATACATAAAAGGCTCCCAAACAGCAAACAGGCGCGACGCGGGCGACGCGGGCTGTCGCGTCGCGCCTGTTTGTGGGAGCCTTTAGGCGTCGCGACGATTACACAGCAAAAATAGGTTAGATTAGTACAGTAGGTACTTACTTGAATATAGCTTAAAATTTTAAATCTGCTAAAATGTGTTTCTTTAGAGATTTTTTTAAAGTATACATGGATTTTTGATCTTTTACATTCCGAGGCATTTTGTTGTAAAGCTGTGCTCCTTCATACAGAATAGTACCCCTGCCCTAGTTTGTTCAACAGTGCTCAACCTCTAGGAATGGAAGGTAAGACACTGCTCCTACCCATTCTTAGCAGAAACAAATAAAGTCAGCAATCTGAAATTCTGAGAGCACTTACAACACCCTTATTCACAGCAGACGACAATAAATGTTGTTAAAATAGTACTATAATAAAAATCATATAATAGTCTCGTCTGACAATAAAATGGCGATGTGCAGCCATAATCGAAGTCCTATAAATAGTTTTACCAAAGACGAAGTGTTCGGGGCGCGGGAGGATGAGTAAAACATTTCGCTTCGTCTGGCCGCCTTCCAACGGACACTGAACTAAGATTTGCACCAGCCAGATATAAAATCCGATTCCCTGGGCTACTCTACAACATGAATACCATTATTTTTTTGATAATTTTAGAATGTGAGAGGAAGATTTTTGTGTCTAGGACCCGACCAGGAAGTCGTCTGAGCCTAACTACCCGTGGGAGTAGTAAAAGCCGGCTGAGGAATTATTTCAGGAGGATGACAATTCTTCTTTCTTTCTTTTTTGTTTTTGAGTTTTGATCACTAAACTATTGTGTTTTAGGTACGTAACTGTTATTTTCAATTATGCTTCACTTAACTAACTAATACCTATTTATCAAGTCACAAAACCAATTGATTGAAACGCATAATCATTTTAAACAAAGCGGCGATCATTATTCAAATCACCGCATTTATTATTATGCTAATAGACGTTAAAGCTGCTTTGCGACACTAATCGAAGTTTTGCTTACCCTTTAGACGAGATAAACGTTGGTTTACGAGTATCATAGAATTTTGACGATCGTCCCACGCTCGTCTAGTCAACAAGGCCCAAAATTATATTGATGTATATAGTTTCAAGATATTGTATCACTAACCACCCACGTATTGTTATCTCCTATCTCTTATAATAAGCCTTCAAAAGTCTCCAAAGCCCACATTTTCAATAAAAATACTGTAATTTTGCTCGTAAATGGATATGTATAGCTAGGACTAAAATTGTAATTGACATTGGATCGCGACAATAAACACGCTGAACGCCAATAAATTGGTAAATCCTCTCAACACGCAGAGATATTAAATTTTATTGTTGTACAGCGATCGTAAAAATTCGACAATGTTCACTCGGGCGTCGCGGTATGGTGCGAAATTCGGACGTTGTAAAAATAATCTAAATTTTTCAATGGGCGGATATTGTTTGTATTTGTTTTTCTTTCCGATTGCTCATGTGAATACCGGAGTATTTTTTTGTGGAATGGTGATTGTTTTAAAAAAACGGAAAAACTGTTTTGAAGATTGAAACGAAGTGGTTTTCGTAAATAAATTCTCTTACACATATACTCTTATCACAATAAACTACCTAATATTATAGGTACGCTAGACGAGACCACCTAGAACGTAGATTCAACAGATTTAATCACAAAGAATTTATCGTGAGATATGAACTTCATCGACCCACGTTTATGCGTCTCTTGAACCAAACTCAAATGGAAACAGCGATGGACCTGATGTACAAACGTCTTAAAGATCTGTCTGAACCTATAAAGATAAGTAAGTACCACCAGATTTTACGAGAAAAATTGCGACTAAAACCACGTATACCGAGCCATTCAATCCAGAATTCTGCAAGATGTGTGACATAGGATGTACAAACTTCTCACAGGATTTTATACACGAGTTTATTCAAACACGGCGACGACGTCGTTTGGCCGTTTATAACGCTACCCTATTTCCCATATTTCTGCTACAAATACCTTGAAGGCGGCGACCAAAAAGTCTATTTTACGAGGGTGCTTGCATTAAGTCCGATTTATAAGAATAAATACATGGTAAGTAACGGCTGCGACAAGCCTCCACGTCTTTCTCATTTATTTGAATTTACGTATGTAGCGGAGCACAGGTTTATTGGGCCAGGCAACTTTAAGAATGTTCACTACGTTTATATAAAAAGTGTTTTGTTAAGTAATTTTGTTTATGACGTTATTCGGCTTGGACATTTTTTGTAGCTAAATAGACTTTACTACTGTAGCAATTTAGGTACTTACAAAAAGTTCCCATTCAAAATAAAAGAGCTCTATAAATTATTCACTATCATGTTCATGTTATGTGGTCATGGGCAATAGCCAAAAGTCCAGGGTAATAAAACAAGTGAAAATAATAATTTTGTAGGTACATACCTATTCTGAGAGTTGATAGATGTGTAGTGTGCCTGTGTCTGTAACACAGTTTATACTAGCACAGACACAGACGTTCACTCTGTCTCAAATAATGCATAGCATTGTACTTCTTTTTACGTTTGAATGAGATGGACGAATTGTATTTGGCTTTTGATAATAAAGATTATTATTATTTCCTTTATTTCATTATATACACATAAATTATATTTTTAAATACTAAAATATAAAAGATATAAAAACATTTAAAAATAGTAGCCCACCGGTATCGGGAACAGGGTCCAAGCTACCGGCGGTCAGGGCTCTTATTATTATTATTATTTATTATTATTAGTGTCCAATAACCAACCACCAACGTAGATTGTAGGTCCGGTAGGATAGATACATAAATGTAAGAAGTTTTCAGGATGCTAAAAGATAAGCTAAGAGATGCCAGCAACAATTAACGGGGTCCGATAGGGACGATGCCTGCCGGGGTCGCGGATTGTTCGAAAAAGTTACCGTGGCCCTGGCGCACAGGCAACTGAAGGAACACGGGTGGGTTTTAGTCAATAGAAGTCTGACACGCCCTCCCGCTCCGTCCAGAGCGGGAGATGTTATCCCACCCAAAAAAATAAAAGGATGCTATAATTAATAAACAATATTAGACTCACGGTTAGATAAAATGACGCATATTAAATTCTTCAGAATTACAGCAGGCACACAGTGACACACAATATTGTCTGAAATGTGCAAAAGCTTATAAGTTACATACAAAGTTATTTAGCACAGTCATGTACAGTGACAGTACAAGCACACTTACAGTATTTCTTGATATTGCTAAGGCCTTCGATATCGTTCCATTTCCACCCTTTTACTTAAAGTAGAAAGAGCAGACGTCAGAGGATTGCAGCTTGATCTTATAAAAAGCTATCTGACAAATAGAATACAAATGGTGAAAATTGGTGACCATTTCAGCGACGAGCTCCTGATTTGATACGGTGTGCCGCAGGGCAGTATCGGTACTCAGTCCTATGCTGTTTCTCTTATTTTCAAATGAACTCTGCAATCTCAACATCACAAATGCTAGAGCTCTTACCTTTTTTGCTAACTCATGGTCAGAACCTCAGATTATTGCATAAAATGGTTTTAATTCTGGCTTTAAGTGGCTGCAATCCCACGCTCTAGCATTTAGCACATCCAAGACGAAATTGTTGACGTTCTCTACCTCACCGACCTCACAACCTGATATTCTCATCACTTTAAAGGGTCACTCCTATAACAGTACACATTTACACACATGTCAATGTTCACTCATTGACACAGTTGATAATATTAACTACCTAGGTATAATTTTAGAGCGATACCTAAATTATAAAACACTTATTAACTTTGTAACATGAGGGTCAGAATAGAATACTCTTTATTATGTACACCATAAAAATTACAGATATAAATGTAGAAAATTTACATAGGGTGACACAATGAGCGGTCTTGTCACTAAAAGCGACCTTTTACAGGCAACCTTTGGATGGATTAAAGGGAGAAGGAGAGACAATACTGCAGGTAGTCACTGGTGTACCATTTACATATACAATAAGAACATACATTTCATTTTTGGGGTATACATAATAAAGAGTTTTCTATTCTATTCTATTCACACATAAAACAGAAAACTAATTCCCCTTTTTTAACTCGTCGACACGTCGCTAAGCAGTTTATTCTTAATGTATGTCAACCTATTATTACTTATTGTATGTGCTGTTGGGGCGGCGCAACAAAAGCTACCCTTACACCTTTGGAAGTGTTCCACAGAGCTATATTGAAATTTGTAATATTTTACCTATTCTGTTCCACAGAACTTTACATTTTTTTTTTGTGTCCTCAACGTAAGGCAATATTTCAATCTGCAAACCATTCTTCACCAACGCATAAAAAACCCCTCTTACTACTTTTACCAAACCCTCACAGACCCTCTCACACTCATACACACACCCACACACGCACTCATTCGACTCACCACACCAACACTCCTCATACTAATTTGTTTAAGGTAATTTTAAGATTTTGCTTTTGTGTTTTGTTTTATTTATGCTCCAAAAGCATAAGATTATTGTGATACTCAAATTGGGAGTCGAAACTGTCTCTTCTAAATACAGATTAGGTACTCAGTGATGTAGTTAGGAGAGCAGCGATACACCCAACAATTCACTGTACCTACACCATGTAATGAATAATGTGCATACTTTATAAGTCCCTCATGTACTACAAAACCTTTATGTACCTAAATAAATGATATTATTGTTGCTAGTTGCTATGCCATATTTGTGTGTTACTATGTACTTCATTGTGCAAGGCTGTGCTATAACATTGTGTGTAACTGATAGCCCTCTGCACCTTCCGAACAATATTGTGTGTGTAACTACTACCTACTGTGATTCCAGAGAGTTCAATCGACTTTACCATATAGAGGTATAAGGAACAGGGTATAAAGCTGACTCATAACTCCATAGAAAAGGGAGGATCCTCCGACCAGACGGCTGTCGTGTCTGGTGGGCAACTGCCCGACGATTGATGTTGGGACGTTGTATATATGCTAGTTGCGTGGTAAAGTCTGCTTGCGCGATGCAGGATTTTGTGTGACGTCAGTGTGACGCGTAGCTCGCTTGTGGCGTTGTAGATGCCGCTACGACCATATGACCGTGAGTTGAAAATTATATACATAACATCACGCCTGTAAAGCCATAATTACATTACGAAATTAGTGACATAAAATTAGATAAAATTTATAGGGCGACTTTTTCGTTGGTGACACTCCCATAGTTCAGGCGGGCGAGCGACTGAAGCTCCCGCCAGGCGGTCCCGCTGCGCCGCCCACACAGTTTTACGATAAAATCGCCTTATAATTTTATGTCACTAATTTCATAATGTACTCGTAATTTTGGCTTTATCCCCAAGGGATACAGAGTACCCTACCTATACAGAGTAGGTACCTATATCGCAGAAGGTATTTATCTCTCTCGTTATTATCAGCCATATTTTAAGTACTGTGGGTGTACTATGGGTAATCTTGGTTATTGCGCAACAGAAAAACCGTTTGCAGTTCAAATCATATTATAATGTACGATCAAATTAATCACACTAGCGAATCACACAGTGTACTGTACACGACACAATTATACGGAACGCGCGACAGTTTCTAAACGTCTTCACTGCTTAACTGCCAACCACAAACTCTGTTGAACTCTAGTCAAACGTTAGCGTAAGTTATAGACTCTGTCCAGCGCCACCTGGTGGCGCAGACGTCCCGATTATTCAAGTCAAACGATTGATTTAACGTATTTCCGACATATATATATATACATTTCGCCAATTATGTTTGTGAACATTATTTATTATCCTCAAAACTATCTACACAAATCAAATCAAATCAACTATATTTATTTCGGAGTCAAAAATTACATCCATAGGTGTTAGTAATAATAAACTTAGCCTAGTGTTAGTACAGTTTATACATGCAATTTAATTTATGCATGCGCCGACTGAGCGCCCATCGCATGTGCACTCATCCACTGCGTCAACAGTGGAGAATTGCACCTGTTACCCAACGCGTCCAGGATGACGTTTGCAGTGCACGCACCCACCTTAATTTACCCATCCTACTGGACCTGTGTACAGTCGATCGCTCGTCAGTGGTTGCACTTTGAACTTGAGCTGTTGTTTGACCCAGAGTTTCAATAGAATACGAGGTCAGCTCGTACTGGTTTTGTTACCATAGTTTATGGATACTAGGTAGGTACAGATGCATCTTTAAATTTGTTTGGATTCAAACATACGAACCTCCGCCGGCTCGGTATTGGATCCACTTGGACCCTAGAATGGCGGCAAACAACACCCTAAATCAATATGTAAATATTTATTATGCTTCCCATCAAATCTTATGAGTGTGCGTTAAATAAAAGAGTTGGATAAAATACTCATATATGTCAATGCCATAAAAAAATTAATGTTTAGCCCGCAAGTTTATTAATTTACCTTTATAAAATCCAAGTGTTCAAATCCGGTAGACGCTATTCTGATTACAGTGGTGGTCGATGCTATTAAACATAAAAGTTGAGGATTTCGAACATCCAAACTCCATATCAGGGGCAGTGAATAATAGATCACATAATTCTTAAAGTTGAAATTCAATCGTGCATATTATCATTTTAATTTTTCACAAATATCACACACACATGTACGTACCGTACAATTTAAAATGTGACAAATATTATTCAAAATATTGTAAACAACAAGAAAATCCCAGATCCCAGATCTTAACGTAATTTACAAACACAGGTCTAATAATACATAATATTCATTCCCAGGGTACTCATACTCTATTTGTGTTCAAAATGGCCGACCATTATTGTTTTCTTTATGATAATAATGTGGAAACTATTTTTTTTTTTTCATTTTTGGTCAGCACGTCTAAATAATAATTATTAAGAACATCAGAAATCGAAACCTGAAAATTAAAATAAATTGTTTTAAGGCGACAGCGTCAGGGTAGCCTGCGAAATTCAAATTTTCTTACGTTTTTTGCAATTTGCAGGTCAGTAACAAACAGGTTGTATGTTGATGTTATCATGATTTGGATGATATGCATGTTAACAAGCTTAATCAATTTAATAACATAAATAATATCTCTGGTCGGATACTTGACCTTGTATTGTGTAATCATCCGTTGTGTAATGTTATTTTGATCAGCACCATCCACCTCTAGATATTATCATTTCTTTAAAGTTTTAATCCAAACTTCCATACAATATTGTCAGTGGAATGCCTAATCTTCGTAAATCAAATTACGCACCCATGCGTAAATACTTCAAAGAACTCAACTGGGAGGCATTATTTGAAGGACAGCGTGAAGTCAATGGGATGGTGCAGGTATTTTACGACATTATTAATACAGCTGCACAAAGGTTTATTTCTACTAAAGTACCTAAGAATAGCAAATTCTCACCACGGTTTAACCGAAATCATATTAACCTCTTAAATACAAAAAATAAAATCAGAACTAATTACCTACAATATTTACAAAAACCCATTAGATAAAATAGAATTAAAAATAATCAGTAAACGCTGCGATGACCTTGCATCTGTTGGTTACAATAACTACATAAAGAACTTGGAAGACGAACTCACACATAACCCCAAATTGTTTTGAACTATATAACATCACGTCACGACCCTTTGGAGCCGAGCAAAAAAAACAAAAGCCAGGAAGAACGCTAAGCGAAAACGAAGGCATAGCGCAGGCAGGAAATGTGGCTGTAACTTTAGTATATTGTGGTGTCTTACTTCTTCCATGCGAACGAAGTCGCGGGCAGAAGCTATGTGTGAATAATGGCAAAAGTATGAATGCTAATAAAATGTAAATATCTTTATTTTGCCCTTTTGCATCTTTCCAGTAAAAGAGAAGGTTGTTTATGCTCATATTTTCAGCGAATCTAAGATGCCTACCTTTTGGATACGTATAGACGGTGTAGTAATACCTATATTACAAAAATTTCGCAGTAGACTGACGCGGTTTGACCGACCTCAACATATACCTAATTAAACATATGTACTTGCCACAAACTTATTGCTGCTGTAACAGATTTTTGATAATGAATTCGAATGCGTAAAGTTGATGTAAATTCCTGAATTTCATTACGTGAATTGCAACTTACCTTCGAGACAGCTAATGTATGAAATCTTGTCGAGCAGAGTGGTTATTGAACGCCTGAGCTACCTGAGGTACCTCCAATATGTTACTATCTCCTACTTAGTCAGATGTAAAATAACCCAAAACACCTTCTGAAATAAAAACATTTTAAGTAAATAAAGATTATGGCACACTAATCCAGAGTTGTAACAATGGCCTGCTCAATTCAGTTTAGGGCATTTGGACACGAACCAAATTCTTATTGCAGGCTAAGATATGACGGTCGCCATTATACATTATACATTCCAGTGCAGTGTAACTAAAGTGCGCGCAGGATAAGTCTGCGCGCGTGTTTGACATTCAAGATTATATCCCTGCCAGCACTTATAATCACTTTCGGCATACTGATGGCGATTATTTACTTTGGAAAACACGAAACATAGCACACTCTCTTGACACCTGATATAAAAGTCGAGCAAACGATTGTTTCCGATTTCGGTCGCGCGCAGACTTATCTTGCGCGCACTATATCTACATATTTTTACGTTGTTAATATTATTTCCACATTAAAAGATAAGTACATATAGTATTTTTAGTTCACTCTTAGTGTAGTAAAAGCACACCGATTTAGGATAATGGTGCTGATGCGCACAGTACTTAATTTTGTTCTTCAGTGTATATGAAACTGTAAAGAACATGTTTATGAAACGGTTGCGTAACAGGGGTTACTTCAACACGAGTGTTTTAATAGTTATGTATAGTTTCATGCACTCGTCGTCATCCACAGCCTGTCAACACCCACTGCTACGCATGGGCCTCTACCAATCCCCACGCTGATGTGCTAGTCTTAACCAGGTTTTTCCCGCGATGGCTACAATGTCATGTGCCCACCTCGTCTTCCAGTTCTTGGACTCCACTCGGTCACTGCCATGCTACACCTGTCACCACTGCGCCTTCCCAAGTGTCCTGCCCAACTCCATTTGAGTACCAAAATCCATTTTCCGAAACCGAAAACCTCCGTACGTCGTCGGATTTTAACGTTTGGAACTCGGTACATACACTATTTTATCTAAACTAATACAATTTCATCAAAAACACAATAGATAATTTTGTAAATATAAATATGGCTCCCGCACCAACATTCCGGTGCGGGGGTACGCGCCACAGCAGCCTCCACCGTAGGTAACCCGACAATCAGTAAAAACTTGTACTTCAATAGAGAAAAAAGTAATTTTAAAGCATTATTTTGTTAGGGAAAGCGTGATTTAATAAAACTTTTTAATTACCACCAGGAATTGCTCAGTAGCAGCCCGGAGTCTGAATTTATGCCCTATTGATGCCTAATCTAGCGAAATGAAAAAAATCATCACTTTAACATGTATAATTTATTAGTACAAAAATCGAATCGAAATAAAATACAAAATGTAAAAAAATTGTATTAGGTATTAAAACAGTTGCAGAACAGGTAACTTGGCCTAAACGAAAAGAGAGTACGAGAGAACTTAGGCATATCGGATGGTACATTTTTGTTACGTATTTGGTTTCCGAACTAGGGAATCGATTGCAATCGGTTTTTATGCTCGTGGTCGCTAAATTAGGTACGTAAACTTTCAAATTAATATTTTCTTATAAAGATGACCTCAGTTATCCTGATAGAAAAACAGTCATGGTTAAAGATCAACTGTCATTCGAATGTAAAACCTATAAATATTAACGATTAAAGGGATGCGGATGGTTTCCAGGATGCTGACGAACTGTAGCCTCGAAGAACAGCACGCCTCGACGGAATCGCAGGTGACACAACGATCAAGTGTCGCAGGGCAGAAAGGAATTGCCAGTCTCGAACTCCAAGGATTCTATGTGGCTGGTAACCGCGACCAAACAGCTCGCAAGCCTTGTGGGTAGTACGGTACCCAGAAAAAGGGCCGGAAGGAAACCTTTTTAACTGGTTCAACACTAGGTTCGAAGAAATATTACACCATTCGTGTAATGATAAAAAACTTGGTTGACTGTGAATCCATTGCGGCAATAAGATTAGGTAGAATAAAATAGAATACTCTTTATTAGGAAGACCATAAAAATTACAGATATAAATGTAAAAAATATTATTGTATTATTATTCGTTGTTTTTATTTTGTATTCTTATTATTAGATACGAAAGAAACTGCTTGACTCAAATAGGATTGATAAGACGGGAATTTATAAAAATCGACATGAAACCCTTTCTAATATTCTGCAACTGAAGTCTTTCCAATTATTAAAAGGGGCTTTCTTTACGTCAAAATTTGAAAGAATTCAGAATGAAAATTGATAGCCAGTTATATGAAATAGGTTGCAACCGCAGAGCTCACGTTGTAACAACCGCAGAGCTCACGTTGTAACAACCGCAGAGCTCACGTTGTAACAACCGCAGAGCTCACGTTGTAACAACCGCAGAGCTCACGTTGTAACAACCGCAGAGCTCACGCTGCACTTATTACATGGGCCTTAAACATAACTCGCAAATTGTAGGAGTACACCTCTGCCGTACCCTTCGGGGATTACGGGATATGCGGGTTCGGAAAAAGTTTGTTATTATTGTACAATTTTTGATTTCATTTTCTTTTTCTTTTCGAGACGATGACAAATGTCAAAATATTTTATTATGTCAGATGAGTTGAACCCAGTACGTGACCTCGCCAATTGTGGCATCAGTGACGTTTTTAAATTCTCAGAAGTGCAGGTGCAGGAAGAACAGGTAGGAGTGTAGACAAAAATAATTATGATGCTGAACACAAATCATGGTGGCATATTATGTGGACTTGTTAGTAAGTATTACATAACAGTCTGATATTTGGTTTAAAATTCAGATTAATTTACGCACCATTTACAACGAACTAGCATCGAGAAAAGAATCTTTAATTCCATCAAACTGCCTCTGAAAACTATAGGATTTTCCAGGATTATTGAAAAGCCGTAGGCATAGTCCTTTTCGCTTTGAAATTCTTACGTCCCAAAGCGATTTAACAGAATGATCAGTAAAATGTAAACACGCCATCCCTTTTGAGAGCCGGGTGAGAGCCGGGAGCCGTACATCATAACGAGCGGACATGGTCATTAATATTTGATTACGTCGCGATCAGTCCAGCCGGCAGTCGATTACTGCCAGGAAATGGTCCGCTAACACATTCCACAGGGAAGTACCGAAGGTCCAGTAATTACGCGCGTTTAGTAACTTTTTTACTTCCTTAAACTTTCGAAATTTCGTCGCGGAGTCCAAAGTCCTAACATAATCGTTTGCAGAGCCGGACCACTGCAGGGCAAGTGAAAGAGATAATTAACAGTTGCACCAACATGATTTAAAATCGCTTGACCCATCCCGTCACTTTGCGTCTAATATTGACGAAGAGAAGAATATGATTTGGAAGTCGGTCAGTCAGAAAGATGAAGCTAGTGGCCCATTCCAAAGCGTAAGAGGTACCTATGGAGAACAACGGGCAAGAAACTTCACGGACACTCTTAAAGATCTCAAAGTCTATGTCCATATATATATACATATACATTTTATGCAAGTGGCATTAAGCCAAGTTAGACGCTATGCAGCTCTTTAACCCAATTTTTCATACGTAGAATACGTTATTTGCATCGTTCTGATTCTTTTGGGGTCATTATTAAGTATCATTTGGAATGGTCCTTCTCCAACCATCTATCTCCTGGTTGTCAGTCACGACGTGTCCTCTGCCGTCAGATTAACGCAAACAGGTTTACGTGACGGCGTCAATTTGACGCCTGATGATGCGGTAGCTCCTCATTTGATAGGTTAGGTTTAGTTGCAAATGGCCCGGACATGGGTATAATATTAATGTAAGGAGGAAAGCTTCCAAAAGATCGAAACCGCAGAACGTTTCGTGTGCCTCGTTTTTGGTTACAAAAAGGATGTCTATCCCTATTTCATTAGTAGGAGGTGGCAATAGAATTTCATTTAAGGAGCACAATCTCTTTGAAAAGAAAGAAGTAGTAGTCATTATAATTTTATACACGGTAATGTAATAGATAAAGTTTATTAAATAAAGTCGCTCTTGATTACAAAACAGGCCACGTAAGCATTTATTTAAAGCTGGAAATTAAGACACGATAATAATAAAAGTTTTTATTGTATACTTAAGAGTAACTTTCACTAGAGTGAGCAGTTTTTATAACTACCTTTATTATATTTTCCTAGATAGTAATAAAATCCTAAGTAAGTACCTACATAAATAGACTTATTCATTCGAAGATCAATTTAAAATGAAAACTGAATAACATCACGTTCAGCTTTTTAAACTCTGATTTACATTTCCATTTAAAGACTTGCAACAAACCCAAAATGCTCTTGATTATCTTCATTGAATCAACTTCAATCCAGTTTAGAAACATTTGCCTAAATTACTCGCTAAGTTAGAATTAAGTTGTTTACCTGCCTCTAAGTACGACTTATCGATGAGGGCCTACTTAAGTAGGTGCTTACTTAGAGTGCTTATTTACGTGTACATAAACAGAGTTTTGTTTTTTTATCTTGGCTATTTTGTGATTATTTGTGAAGTTATGTTTATATCGGCTAGTCCTTCCCTTTCAAAGGTTATTATTAAAGACGACTAGGAGGATATGCCAAAAAAAAAGATGCAGCATTCTGCTTCACTAGTCTTACCTATTAGTTTTCAAGAGTGGAATAGACACTATCATCACTATCATTTTTATAAATAGATTTTGATAGAATTCTAGAGGTGGACTGAAGACATGGTAATAAGAGCTAGCTACACATCATTGAGCAACGATACCAGTCATGAAACTACCAGTACATGATTTCCTACGTAAGAATGCACAATTTAAAGGCACTATTGAATTTTTAACGAAGCCCTTTCTAATGAGCTGCCAAATACTCGTAGTTTTGATAATGAGAATCTATGGAAAAATAAAGTAAAATGCACCACTCCTTGAAAATTTTACACTGTCAAAAATCAGAATCAAAGCACTTATCAAATTAAAATCCATCGCCGGATCTCACAAACAAGATATAATAAGCAAGCCTGATCAGCATTAAACAAAGCGTGCCCGTCAGAGAGATCAGGCGATACGGTCACTTCCGGCCCGGCCGGCTCTGAATATTTGACGCGCGGGGAAATGAGCGCGGCCGGTCAAGCGCGAACTGACGCTGATGTAATAGCGTTAGAAGATGGCCGGCGGCACAAGGTCACGTCAGGCGGATGCACGGACTTTGAGTGAAGATAAGTCTGGGGTACCAATTTGGTTTGCTTGATTACGGGCCGAGTTTTAAGTGGTCAGTTATTCAAATCCAAATAATTTATAAGCAAATATTAGTGAAAAAAGTATGACGGAGAAGGTACGTGTCTCTCGTTATCATCAGCCATATTTTAAGTACTGTGGGCGTACTATGGGTAATGTTGGTTATTGCGCAATAGAAAAACCGTTTGCAGTTCAAATAAAATTATACTTTACGAACAAATTAATCACACTAGCGAATCACACAATGTAGGTACACGACACAACTATACGGAACGCGTGACAGTTCCTAGGGTGGAGGTACTGATCTCCTCGAAGGCAGAATGGTAAGTGTCCATTCGTTCCAGCGCTCCTCCATCAGGTTCTGTCATAGAACGAAGATAGCCGAGTATGTACGTCATCCGTCGCGATGACGTGCATACTCGGCTATCTTCGTGCTGCGCGTGCTGCCACCTCCTGGAACTCGTGCTGCGCTTCGTTTAGTGTCCATACTGAAAGAATTATACTCTCGAATACTTGTACAAATCACTTTATTGGTAGTCTACACCTTAAATATTGTAACTCGAGGCCACTTTCGTCGTCGGTAGCTAAGAATGGAATTGACTCACTGTACCGCGCCGTTTTACTTCAAAATTGATCTAAAGGTTGCCACAACTAAAAAGGATAAAATATTTAAAAATAACAATGTTGCAACCTACAAATGACTTTATTTAAATAGTCGATTATTGTCTATGCTATCAATACTAATGACCGTCTCCGACAAGTACATACATTGAATACAATCATAAACAATGGTAGGTACTAATTTGGTATCACCAAATTTAATCATAGGGCATTTACAACACATATTTACTGTTATCTAAGGAATAAAATTATGGCGGTTTGAATATTTTCTATACAAAAGCTGTCAAACCGCAATTGTATTCCTCAGATGTAGGTTAATTTATTTATCATATGGTCTAAGTTATATGAAGGTTAAAAATCGGACTTTAGTTGTTTCAGAGTGTTTTAGAGTTTGTACGGTCATTGTCGAGTTTTCATAAATACATCTCAGAACTTGGGTGTAATGCCAGCCAACTTGGCAGCGCTGAAGATACTCCAAAACAGACCAGGTCTCGATGGAGAAAAAAGCCTTTTCATAGTCCACAGACGCAAGGTCCGATTATACTCTTCGGACTTTTAAAACATTTTTTTGCACTGTGGAGATATGGTCTATGGTGCGTATCTTTGTTGAAATGTGGCTTGTTTTGGTGGCTGAAACTTGACGATTTTCTGCGCTAGACGATTCGTGACAAGTCTTTAAAACAACTTATATACGTGGCTTAGAAGCCAAACCGGTCTGTAATTCTTTAAAAGGGTCTTATCACCCTATTTGAAGAAGAGAATGACCACGCTCCTTCGCCACGCTTCTGGAGTTCTCCCAGAGAACAGGAAAGAGTTGAAGAGTTCCAAAGGTCTTTCAGTATATCACTTCCTCCCGCTTTCAGAAGATCGGTCATAATCCCGTCCTCACCAGGGCCTTTGCCATTTTTAAGCTGTTTAAGAGCCGCCTCGATTTCACCTTGGCTGACTTCTGGTAGGTCTTCCGTGAAATGGCGGGTTGAGGTGGCTCTGGAATTCACATTTTCAGGATCAAGTCGAGATGCATGTGATGTGTACAATTGGCCATAGAAGTTTTCTACTTCTGAAAGGATCTCCAGCTTTAAAACGATGATATTACCACTAGATTTGGTCAACTTCGTCAAATGGCTCCTCCCAACTGATTGGACGAACACTTTAAACCCCCCGATTTTTATCAATCGCTTCAATCGTACCAATGTTCTAATATTTTTATTGAGTGGCCGTTGTTCTGAGGAAGTGGTAAGTGGGTTTTCAAGTCGTTTCTACATAAGCTCCAGAGTCTCTTCCGAAAGTTTGGACTTCTTGCCCGTACGCTGCATTTTGCAAAATCGCATACCTACCTCCCTGAGGATTCTTACCATTTGGACGCCTGGGCAACGTCATTTGTGGTTTCCACGGCAGCGAGTCGAAAATCCAGGTTTGATTGGAACACTTCAGATTCTAGCATAGTTTGGAGCATATTTGGACGGAGCCTAGACTTCATCAAACGAGTTCGCTCGACCTTGAAGTTGATCAGAGTGACTCAGAGATACATGTATTAAACCTGTTGATCACCGAGACATCCCTGAATATATGCATTTTATCCGTTATGATAAAGTCATCATTTTTCGTCATAGTGTCGGGACTTCGCCACGTCCACTTCATTTGGGGCTGTTTCCTGAAGGAATTTATCAAGAAAAGCCCCTCCTTCTCAAGGAAGTTGACAAGCGTTTGCCGCCTATGATTTCTGCTGCCAGGCCCATAGGATCGTACTACCGATTTGTTGCAATTCTGTACTCCCATTTTGGTGGTAAAATCCCCCATGAGAACGTTGTAGTGGGCCTTTGTGGTGAAATGCACGGCCTTGGAGATGTCCTCGAACATTTCCTCCACTTCGTCATACGAGTGTGCCGAGGTCGGTGCGTAAACCTGAATAACTTTGAGGCTCGTAGTGAACCTCGTAGTGAAGCTAACTGAGAGGTATACCTCTCAGTTAGCTTCACTGCGAGGTTCGCTACCCTGTTCGAGAAACTAGAGAATTCCATGACGTTGTCACAAAAGGATTTGTTTACCAGGAACTCGACTCCGCCTTGAGATAGCTGGTCTCCCACTAGAAAATACTAACTTATGTGTATAATATATTTATATTAAACTTAAATGAATAAGGAAATCTCTATGTTTTGTCAAGTCGTAAAACCCTTGCGCAGCAGGGGCGGGCAGCTAGTAAGTACCTATACTATATATACAGCAAGCACCAATTTGTCTGATAAAATAAATGTACTGTGGACAAAACATGTTGTAAATTACACCCAAAATCTCATTAATTTCACGCTATTGTTATGAATATTTTACTACTCCCTACTATTGTTATATTTCATGCGTCCCTTTTATTATAGAAACTATTACTGCATATTAAACTAGAGGTCTTCCAAGTCCATCGTGCTCGGTGAAACACTTTCTTTCACAACGTAATGTTTCTAAGACCTCGATCAATGTCTCTCATTGGGGACTATATTTTCAGAATCTACCTAACATAATGTATGCCTGTATTCCCGAAGGGTTAAGCACAGCAGCACCTATAGTACACCCACATTTCGCCAGTTATGATTAAGTCCCATCTAACAGGGGGCGAGCCTATTGCCATCAACCGGTCACAAATCCAGAGTCCGGGATGCTACGGAGAAAAACCAGATGGAAAAACACAATAACACTTTTCCCGACCCGCAAATCAAACCCAAGACATCATGCTCAGCTGTAGCGTTTGCGACCACTAGACCAACTACTACGACTATAGAATAACTTAATAATCTCTACCAAATCTCACCAAAAATCACGAATGACCATTATTAGTTGAGAATTAGCTGGGCCGCATAGTAAACGAGGGAAAACATTTCACTTTAATGTAATCAAACGGAGATAAATTTAAAAAAAAAGATAAGAAGTGTTCGGCAAATTAAATTGGAAACTTTCCTTTGTTTTCCACTTAATGTAACATAAGTCCCTGAAAACTACAATAGAAATACCACCCTAAGTAAACAAGGATAGGGTTGAAAGTTCATTGCAATAACAACTCTATAAGGATAGTTTCAGACGGGAATAAAAAGAGGAAATTTTGTGTCGTATCGGATTTTAATTTCTTCTACGTAGAATTAATGACTTTGCTTTCGTTTCGATCGCCTTTGTCGATTCATATGTTAGAAAGTCGATTGGGTTTAAGTACTATTGCAAGACTTTATAACACAATTCCTGGACCAACTTTTGTTTTGGACTCGAAATCGGATTTTAAATTCGTGTGGGCGGAACGAGTTTCATAAACTAGAGAAAGGGGAATAAATATGAAATTCTACTTACAGCGGTTGTTTTCTTACTGAAAGCTTGTGTATTTGTTCATTTTATTTATTTAATTTCAATTAACCTACTGTTTTATTGCTGCAAAAACCTTTGCTTTTTAACCAACCCCTTTTTAATATTCACATTTCCTCTTTGTTTCTTAAAAGCCAAAGTTGTCAAAGTGTGGACACGTTTATTTAAACGCCGTTAAAACAAATACTTCTGTTGAATTGATCCTCATGGAACAATAATAATCTACTAATACACCATTCCTTTCCAATACTTCCACCTACTCCCGCGTCATACAAATAAGTAGAAACAAACTCACTTTAAGTCATGTTCGTGTCCATATATCAAAACTTAAACGGTCCAATGTCTTTCAAAACTGCACTGAAACTAAGTAATACAGGAAGCACAAAACCCCTTTTGGAAACTACCAAACATCTTCGCAATGCAATTTGTTTAAAAGAATTGTAAAGAACCCCGCTCCCGAAGTCTTGGTGCATGAAATTGAGCCTTAAATCTTGGTTACGAAGATTTAAATTAGATTTGTTATCGTTATAATATATCTTGCAAGTGCCTCTCTCACACACTTATGCACTTAAAGCTAATGCTTTTAAACTAAGTTTTTTGAAAATATGTAATGGCTAATGTTCTATTATTTATAACTTAGGCGCTTCCGTAGCGGTTGGGAACTGCAGAATTATAAGAGTATTATGCACAGCAACGCAAAAGTTTGCAGTTTTATGAAATCATGCTTTTCTGTAACGTTGTAGGTTCACTATACATTGTTTAACTTGAAATAATCACATTAAGTGACATTTAAAGTAATAAATGGTACTTAAGTGAAGGAACATTCCCCTACATGAGCACATGCGGATTCTTGCACGTTCCCTTCGTGTTTTTTTTTTTAAACCCCCCAGAAATAAGAGCCCCGCCAAGCGCGGCTCCGTCGACTACGCCTTATAAATAAAAAAGGAAAATAGGTTCATTTCTAAAATACTTAATGAAACACAATTTGGTGAGCATTTATTCATTCTGGTGGACACAATTTGGTGATTACTTCGAATTTTTTGGTAGTAAAATAGGTACTTTTCTGGTAAGCGTTTAAACACAAGACTTTTGCAATAGACCAACAAAGCCATCAGACTCAATATTATCTATCTGGCAAAAAATCTAGTCGGTACCTAAATAATCTTCACACTGAGCTAAATGCCTGGCTGGATTCTATTTTGGCATCATTACATTACTGAGTTATAGCCGTCATTAATAAAGATTACATCATTTACTTGCTAATTGAAATTAAATAAACTTAAACTGTCAGACTAAGTAAACTTGTGATGTATCTACCTACATTACATTCGTCTTCTTTATAATAAAGAGCTCATAGCAACAACAATTAATTTTGTCTTAAAATCTCATTTACTAAGCGAGCAGTGTTGCGCTGAGATGTTATTTAAAAAAAACTAGCTGTTCGTGCCCGGTGACGTCCGGACGAAAATATCACCCAAAACGTATTCCAATTGATTTCCAAAAAAAAACTTCAACAAAAAAAACACCTCACAATTACGAACACAACAAAAAAAATATGTCCCAATCGGTCGCGCCGTTCTTAAGTGATGATGTTTCATACATGCGGAAGTTGATTTTTATTTATAGGTCCTATATAGATAAGAAACATGGTTGTTGTGGCAAGACTTGCTGTTTTCTTTTTCATTGATTTTTTCAATTAGTTGGAAAAAAGACATACAGCAGCAAGTATTAAAAAATAAAGACCAGCTCGATATCACAAAAACATGATAGGCTAAGACTGTTTATAATATTTATTCTGTGAATTATTATTTTAATTTGACAGGACAAATTGGATTGACAAAAGTATATGCCATTGTCTTTTTAATTCTCTGAAAAATATCTCGTTAGCGTTGCGTAGAATTTCAACAAGTAGGAATTTAAATAGGAGTAGGAAAGTGGGAGTATTCTGTAAAACTTTAACAATACTCGAGAAAATAAAAATGGCTATTACAATAAGGTCAAGAGTGAAATTCCGAATGTCAATAAATGTTGGCCCCGAATGGAATGGAATTAGTAAGTTGTTACATATTTAAGTAGTAAATAGGTACTTACTAATTCCACGGTTGGCCCAAAAACCACAATGACGAAGGTGCTGGACGGTATGATTGATTCTAGCTTGGTCCTCCAAGCTAGAATCATGAATGTATATCAGTGCATGACTCACAGTTCGGGTTTCAACTTGGACTGTCAACGGAAAGCACCATAGTAAGTCTCAAACATACGGTCCAGTATTACACTGATCGTAAAACTCCAGTATACGCCTGTTTTCTGTATCTCTCCAGAGCCTTCGATCTGGTAAATTATGATGTACTCTGGAAAGAGCTTGAGGATAGGGTGTAGGGGTCCAGGAGTCCTCAGGATCCTACAGTATTGGTATGGAAACCACGAAAATGTTGTAAAGTAGTCCAATGCACTCTCTGAGACATACAGGTTGGAATGCGGTGTGAGACAGGTCGGTCTGACATCTTCTAGGCTATTTAGGATATATGTGGATGGTCTCATCGTAGACCAATTTGCGGGTCGTATGTAGCGACCATGGAGTAAAAATAAATAGTATCAGCTACGCTGATGACATGGCGTTGCTGGCGCCGACGGCAGGTGCCGTGAATGAAATGCTGAAGGTTTGTCAGGCGTATGCTGCTTCACACGGACTTGTATAACATGTTAAAATTTGCGAAAACATTGTCTTTAGGACCGGCGGTGAATACCCAGATACTATAATACCTGACATTACCCTAAACGGCTTGACGGTCAAAAGAGTGACAAAATTCAAATATCTAGGACATTTTCTCACTGACGACCTTAAGGAGAATATTGATATTGAAAGGGAGCGTAGGGCATTGGCGGCAAATCTTCGGGCCAACATGTTACCTCGGAAGGTAACATGTTGGCCCGAAGATTTGCTCGGTGTAGCAATCTAGTAAAAGTAACACTTTTTAAGGCATATTGCCAGTGCTTTTACACGGGGAATCTTTGGATAGACCTACGCGTACAATATAATAATATTTTTAGGATGTTGTTGGGACTGCCACGATGGCGCAGCGCTTCTACTAGGTTTGCGCAAAACCGAACTGACGGCTTCCTCGCCATCATTCGCAAGAAAACCGCGTCACTGTTGTTAATGTTGCGGGCGAGTGGCAACAGCATTCTAAAAACTATGGCGGAGAGTATCGACTGTCCGATTATTAAAAATTTTGTGAGAAGGACAATCAATAAACATTAATTTGGGGATGTCCTTTTCACAATACTATTTATCATGTCTTCTTCTCTATTGTATTTTAACTACTAACACTAGTAATAAGTTATAATATTGTTTACTAACACGCTGGATCATTGTTGTCAGAAAGTAAAGAATATAATAATAATAAAAAGAGATTATCTATACAAAAACAAGTACGAAACAAAACATATATACATACATAAACTCACACCTTTTCCCCATGGGGGTACGCATAAACTACAGAACGACACCTGCTTCCATCCTTACATACTCCTTTTGCCTCGTTTACGTTACATCTGTCCATACACGCACGCAGGTTGCGAGCTCGTATTACGCACCTGACCTTTCTGTAGAACATTACCAATAATGTCACTAAATGTCCTTCTAGGACGCCCCTCCCGGCGTTTCTACACACATCTGCCTTGTAAATAGCTTTTGTTAGTCGCCTTTCATTCATCCTCTCAACATGACCTAAGCATACTCTTTTCAATTTGTGTCACTACATCTTCTTTTAAACCGCACCGTTTTGCCTTATCAGTCACATACAAGTACAATGTACCTAATACTTTGAGAAAGCGCCCAGAAGGTATTTATTTAATACCTTTAACATCGATAACATTTCCGGCATTGTGGAGCCGCTGCCCATCCCTCACGTCGGGTTCCGCATAAAAATCATATTTGTAGAGGCTGCCAGTCAGCAGAACGTTGGCTAAATGCAAATATCGGGACCGGCCATGTGTTTGCTTAGATGTTGCGATGCTCAGACGTTCCGCTTGATAGCGATACCGAGAAGTGTTACTGTAGCCACTATTTGCTCGAAATCCGCTGATTTTGTATGTATTGTACTAACAGTTTAGTTCGAATGTTTGGTTCATGCAAATCTGTTTGAGGATAAACAAAGGCTTTCGGAAACGAAACATGAGTGTTTTTATTGGAAGCTGCGGTTCAGCAATGGTTGAATAAATTGGAGATAATAATATTTTTGGATAGAAAAATATGGATAAAATTGAGTTGAAAAGGAATTGAATACATTCATTTTATACCATGTTAACGCTTTTTTCTGTTTTTTTTCTTGTAAGTTCGTATAAAATATAGGGAGGTACTAAAAAATATTACCTTTTAGATTTATTTGACATTTTATGAATGTTACACAAATAATACGATTTTAATATAATATTTAAAAAGCTTGTGCTCACAAGTCTATTGGCCCAGATATAAATACTATGTAAACTAGTCCATCAAACGCTGGCTTTTCTAAAAACAAAGCTATTTATTTAGTATTTTTACACAAAATATAAAGTTTTTATTCACAGTAAGGGCAAAAAGGCGTGCAAGTGATATTTGCACGTCGCCGGTATTATATAACTTTGTAGCCTCACCTCTTTCGTTGCGACCGCGCCGACGGAACCCTTTGTCGTGGCAACAGAAAAAAAAGAAGGGACCAATTTTCCTGCGTGATTTTTTATATACTCCTGCGTTCTTCGTGAAGTCGACGTAACTCAATTTTTGGAGTTTTTTTTAGTTTAATCCTGTGACAAAGGCTTTTTATGTGCAGAATGAAAAATTTGCTCAAGCTTTAATGATAATGTCATAAAGCCTAGAGCTAGGCTTCGCTCTAGATCTTTCATAAAGATATTCTTTAATATATATACATATTTAAATTCGACGTTAACGAAACAAAAGGAGTATGTAAGGATCGTAGCTCGTTCTATAGTCTCTGACTGAGATTTTTGTTAAAAATAAATTAAACAAGGGGGCTTGTTTAATTTATTTTTAACAAAATTCTATCTTCCACAGATAACTTAATGAAAGATAAAATCATGTATATTTTTTTACTGAATCTGTTCTCCCAACAGGATCCTAGAGTTCAATGAGACGAATGTAACACGGCAAACTCTCACTAGCCCTGCAATGTTAATGTACTGGTAGACTGGTACGCGATGTAGGTAGTGTAGCGAAACAAAAAAAGGAAATTCACCACTTAAACACGTACAATTTAATATTATTAAAAATCGCATCCAAAATTAACTAAGTATAAAATACTAAAACTCCCAATTTTATCCCATTCCTGTAGGTAGCTGTAGTTAGTTCCCATATTGTGTGTTTGATGTGTGGATGTTTAGGCGTCGTCGTGACCAAAGGTAAGCTCTATTTGCCCATTTATTTGATAATGTCTATTTCTTTTTTGATCCTTAGCCCGACTGTTTTTTTTCTTTGACTTTGTGTTGCTTTACCATTCCCCTATCAGCCACGTTACTTAATATCTAACACTTTCCAACTACGTACAGGCAAATTTGTTTATTGTGTTTTTTTTTTGTTTTGACTTTGTTGTGATTTAACATGGCATATGAAAGTAATTCTAAGTATTCTAGACCTCCACCAATCCAGCCTAGGGTATCACGGACTTCAATATCATCAAATATTCCATCCCGTATGAAATTCGATGATTTTCCCCGCTATAAACAAAGTTCTCTTTCTAAATGGAACATAGATTTTTCTAGTGCTACATGCGTTCGCTAGTTCTTCATCTGTATTGTTGAACGAAAGGTCACCGAAGATAATATATCAGATCATTATTTCATAAAGCGCTTCCACGAGGTTTTCTTTGTCTGGGCCGCATTCAAATATTATAGATCAATTCGCCATCCCGATCTTTCTTATTCGGAACTCATAGATTCATTTATTAGAATATTTTCATTTATGAAAATATTATGTACGTAAGAAAAAATCTACATCTCTTTAATAAAATGAGTGATAGACATAATTTTAATACTAGAAATAAAGATAAAATAGATCAACCATTTTTTAGATTATCTAAAGTGCATACATCTTTTATGGGGTACTGTGTTAAATGTTACAACAAAATACCTTGTGATATATTGCAATTAAATGAAAGAAAATTTAAAATTCATATTAAAAGTACACTTTGTAAACATGCATATTACAAATTAGAGGATTATATCCTAGATAAGAATGCTTGGAAACATGCTGGTCTTGCTCCATAGGACAATCTAGAGTCTAGACAAAATCAAACTGGTTGCTAATTTAATTGTATAATTTATAATTTTTATGACATTGTTTTTTACATTATGTAACTACTTTAACTCACACACTAAATTATTACTTGTTTTTTTTTTTTGAAAAATCATCTACTTCTCAATATTTGTAAATATGTGAGCACCATGTATCTATCTCATAATTAATTTACCTGTCATGCGTTATATTTTATTATTTTTCCTATTGTGGTATAGTAATTTTATTCTAGGTGCATCGTCTTCACATATAATTATTATATATACATAATATTGTAAAACATTTTTAAAAGAGTAACGGTGGAGTTTCTTGCCCATTCTTCTCCATACGAAACTACCTTTTGGAAGGGGCAACTAGAATCAGTTCTATGTTTTGTAAATTTTGACGTTCAAAAGTGCCATTTTATGTGCCTATTTGAAATAAACGATTTGACTTTGACTTTGATTTGAGCCTACCGCTTTTGATTATAAAACTGCACAGGAGGTCAGAAACCGTAAACAAAAACCAAACCAATCTGAAAGGGATTTTATCATACCATATTTAAATGATAGATTAACCAATCCGATTTTAGAACGAAACCTACTCGAAATTATAACCCACAATATGCATCCTAGATATTTTCGTTGTCATCTATTTACATTTTTTCTAATTTAAATGCGCTTATAGATAATGGCATCGCATTTTGAAAGCTTTTTGCCTGGAACCTCAAAAACAGTATCAGGAGTAACTTCTTAAGCCCAACAGTGTATATTATTATGTGTATGTGTATTTTTATGTGTATTTTATTATTATTATTAGTAATGTCTGTTATATAGAGCACCTGCCATCTTATCTCTTCACCACCCTTGGTTGACTGGTAGAGAATGCCTAAGGCATTAAGTCCGCCTTTGTATACTATTGTGTGCGAGAAGTTTTAATAAATAAATAAATAAACAGTGCCTTAGATGCGATAAAACCAGGCATACGTATCGTGCCCGTCCGAATTTTCCAGGCCTACTATGTTTTAAGTGCCGTACTGGTCTTATGACTCGAAATGTCCGAAATGCCATTAAAAAAATGCCTAACCCGCTGGCGTCACGTCTCATTCCGTACAGTGTCACCGGTGATAAAATCCGATTCATCAGATAACCACCTCTTTATTGAGATATTATTATGGTCTGGTCGTTTGGTTAAGGCTCTACTAGACGCAGGCGCACAAATATCTCTGATTAGCGATAGTTTGACTCAGGAACTAGCCCTCTTCCTCTCTCCTAATTTTGCTGTGGCCGATAGGGTTCATATTGATATTTTACTTTGTTAAACCATCTATGTAATACATATGGAATGCAATAAAGAATTGAGTATTGAGTATCTCGTTGAAGACAAATGATTCGTGTCCTCGTTTTATTTCTGCTAATAAATCACCTATTGATATTATAGGACCCGTTTATCTCCCGGTTGAGTTCAATGGCATACCATTGAACTTAACCGGGAGATAAACGGAAAAACTCACGAAAAAAGGTATGACTTTTGTGTGTATTTGGAGTATATTATAAACGAAAGTGTCTACAGATTAAATCCTAGCAAACTTGAAGCTATTAGGGATTATCTGATTCCTACCACCGCTAAATCATTGCGCGGTTTCATTTGAATGTGTTCCTATTATAGACGTTTTGTTGAAGATTTTCACTTTAATTGCTCCTCTCACTGCCCTTATAAAAAAAAGGAAGGTCGTGATCTGATTAGTTGGTATGACGCCACCGCGCATGCATTTATTAAGCTAAAGGAGGCGCTAATAGACACACATGTGATGGTTTGCCCCGATTTTTCCAAGCCATTCATTTTACACTGTGATCCTTCAGCTGTTGGTCCCGGTTCGGTTCTTTCACAAAAATAGATAACGTTGAGCATCCTATTGCTTATTACTACCGCTTTTTTTCCAAAGCGTAACGCAATTATAGTACCACTGAGCGTGAACTTTTGGCTGTTCTTCGTCCAATAAAGCATTTTCGTTGTTATTTAGACGGAATAAAGTTTACTGTTATAACAGATCATAATTATGGCTTTGAAGTGGCTTCTTACGTTAAATAATCCCTCTAGACGTTTAACTCGATGGGCTACTGTCATTTGTCAATACACCTTTGACACCGTTCAACGCAAGGGTTCGCAACACGTTGTTTCAGATATCTAGAATCTATGCAAGTTCAATTACATTTGATCAAGGTCCCGATACTACTGATAGATGGTATAAAAAGGTTTATTTAGGCGCTCGCGATACCCCCTATATGTTTCCTGCATATGCCCTCCAGAACGGTATTCTCTTAAGACGCATACCCATCACTAGACCTTTGTCTTCTGGTCCATGGCGCGAGGCTTTACCCAGTGAGAAGGTTCCACTCGCGATTTGGGAGGTACATAACAACTTTCCACAAACATCCGGGTGCCACAAAAACATACCTCAAGATCAAGGAATTCTTCTATTGGTCGAACATGTTTCGGGATGTTTCTGAAACGATGAGGCAATGTGAGATCTGTAAAGCTTATAAAATCGCGAACACCCAACCACGTGGCCAAATGTGTTACCCAAAGGAAGTTTCGTTGTCCCTGCAGGTCATCTCTATAGACGTCATCGGTCCACTCCCTATTGCTTACTATGGTTATATGTATATTCCGCCCATGGTAGACGTATTTGAGCATTTTCACAAAAATGTGTAGGTCTTAGAAAAGTAACGACATATTTTTAACTTAATTTTTTGTATGATATTTTATTTTTATACAATGCTCTTAACTATATATTTTACGAATCTTGGCTTTATATCTATAATTTATTAATAAGCACTTAAAAATAAAAGAAAATTTGGGGTAGTTCAAGAAAATGTCGTTAGTTTTGTTACAATATGATCATAAATTAAACAACGAATACAATCAAATTTTCTTTAATACACAAATTAAGAACACAGTTTGTGTTAAATAAATAATTCTGAAAAAATACGATATCTTAAAATGGCACCAAGAAAAACGCACTCTATTACAATTTTGTTACCAGTGGTGACAAACTACACACAAATTTCATTTTTGAGGCTATGATAGTAGCTTTTATTATGACTATAATATTTACGAGTATATTGTAGTTATAATTTGCTATATAATTAACATCGTAATAAGTTATTAATGCCACTAAATTCTTTTTTTAAATTAAAATATAAAAAAGAAAAAGGAATTTAATTTGAAAAATAGTGGGACAGTAACAAATCTGACAGTAACAAAATTGTAAAGTGCCATTTACATCTGTATGTTCATCGTATACTAAAAACTACTCTGTTGGTGTAAATAATAATTAAACTCTTCGTTTTAAAAACGAACACAATTAAAGATTTTAGGTTAGGTATCATGTACAAGACACTGTTTTTTTTTTTTATAAATAATTAAATAAAACACTATTTTAATTATAAAATTGTCGTATCTAATTACCCTATCAATACTGCCTATTAAGAAATAAAACGTTAAATCTAAAATACATAAATACTCACTAATTTTTTATCTCTTTGTATCGTACAAAAAGCATTACCTACTTTTGTCAAAGTTTGTATAAAGAGCATCATGTGAGAAATCTTCTTTACAGTCAGTTTTGTTACTTTGCATGTCAGGCCTGTATGTTACCACACAAAACTGACGTAACGTTACCTCACCCTTGTAGATTTTATATATTTTAAAATATTTATGATTGCAGTGGAATGTCAAAAACTATTTAAAAATGATGCAAGATGTTGAACGATTTAGAAACAACCAGAATGATATTATTTATATATCAACTTAAATAACATTTTTGGTAACTTACCTTGACAAAAACTTTGCTACCTGGCGATGAATGAGTCACGCACTACCTCACACGGTGAAATGGCACTTGCAACTGACGATTTTTACAAAATGGCGATGACTTAATGCTGTCAGTATTGCTATAGATAAACATTTTCTATAAAAATATTGGTAAGTATTGGAAAAAATGCAGTAACAAACCTGACTCGTCTTGGTTTTATAGAGTAAAACCGAAACCATAATTTAATAGAGTAAAACCGTAATATTTTAATTTTGTTGTAAAATAGTTACCACAGTCTCCTGAACAATAAAATACGATATCGACAGTAAATTCTAAAGATAAAACGAAAAAAATGTACACTTAAATATCTCTCGACTGTCAAGGGACAACGCAAAATGACAGCTCTCTATTACATATTTATTATTAAATTTAAAAAATATAATATATCTGGGATAGTAATGCATTCATAAAATAATAGCTGGATGTCTAATAAACCTTACGTAATATTTTTTTTCATGATACGGGCAGTATCTTAAAAATAAAAACAATAATCTTTTGAGGGACAGGTCTAGACTCACAACTACACGTTTTTGTGAAAATTGTATGTCTGGCTTAAGGTGAACACTAGTTCCGTAATTAAAGCCTTAGAATCTGAAATAGTTTTTAATTTCGGAATACCACGACCTATTCTCTGTGACGACGCTACCGTTTTATGTACTAATCAGTTTCGACATTTTCTTAGATCCTTTCACATCGATTCTTCAACATATACTCCTTGTTATACTCCTCAAGCCATTATTAATAAATATAAATTATATGTGTTTAAGTGGTGAATTTCCTTTTTTATTTCGCTACAGTAGGTACTCGCGGCGCACCTCACCTCATGGCCGGATTGCTGCCAGCTCAGTACTGAAAGCGGATACGCGGCTGTAGGTAGTTAAGAAGTTTTCGGTGTCAGCCCTCTGTTGTTATAGAGGTATGAGGAACAGGGTGTAAAGCTCACTCATACTCTATGGAAAAGGGAGGATCCTCCGACCAAATGGGTGTTGTGTCTAGTGGGCAACTGCCCGACGGTTGATGTCGGGACGTTTGTATATATGCTAGTCGCACGGTAAACTCTGCCTGCGCGATGCAGGATTTGCGTCACGTCAGTATGACGTGTAGCACGCATGTAGCTATGTTGATACTGCTACATCACTCCGCCCCAGAGACCGGAGGTCGATAGCGGGCTGAGTCTTGTATCTTGCGATGCTTGCCAGGGCCAGTTGAGGTTCCAGTGAGTCGGAACCGGGTGTCGCATAGTTCGTGGTGAGTCGGAACTGTCTGCGAAGGTTTCCCCAGTGAGTCGGAGTGGCGCTGCGTTATGCTCCAGTGCGTCGAATGTGGTACAGCGCCGGGTTGAGGCTGACTGCTGGCGTCGACCAGGGGAGGGTTTGAAGGCTCTGCTTGTAGACCGGCCGAGAGTGCAGTGTGCTGTGCCAAGGTTGCTGATGAGGCTGAGGGTGATGACCAGGTATGCGCGGTCGGTGCATGCTGGTGGTCAGGATACCCGTTGAAGCCGTGGGTGCTGGCTGGCTGTGTGACTCGCCGCTCTAAAGCTACGGAAGTGATGATGATGTGATGATGACGTCATGCTGAAGTAGTTGCACGTAGGCTGCGCTGACGTTCAAATTCGGGGTCACTAGTATAGAGGTATGAGGAACAGGGTGTAAAGCTCACTCAAACCTCCATAGAAAAGGGAGGATCCTCCGACCAGAGGGCCTAGACAAACGGCATTCGCTTCGGAGTGATTCTATTTCTACAATCGCTATCGCTTTCGCTAATGATTCCAAAAACTAGCGATAAGGCTCGTCAAAAAGTGTCTCTTGGCTATGCATCTCTGTGGAAGTACCTAATCTTTCGACGCTGTCGTTTCATTTCATAATCGAATGTTGTTAACATTGTCTAGCTATTTTTTATTCGTTGACCTATGATCACGTGATATTTCGATAGCTTATGTCAACCCCATACATTTTAACTTTTCTACTAGCGTCATCGCTAATCGAATGTTACATTGTCTAGGCCCTCAGACGGGTGTCGTGTCTGGTGGGCAACTCGCCGACGACGTTTGATGTCGGGACGTTGCATATATGCTAGTCGCGCGGTAAACTCTGCTTGCGCGATGCAGGATTTGCGTGACGTCAGTATGACGTGTAGCTCGCATATGGCGACGTAGATACCGCTACATTGTATTGTTTTACGTTAGGTTTTGAGTGTGTATGATAATAATTATTCTAGCGTTATCATCACAGTTATACCAGTACCTACTTACCTATTCTCTAATGGTTTTCTTGAAGAAATCCTTGCCTCCACTCAACATCGAGCCATTCAAGGAACAGTGGTCATTTTTTTTCTTATTTTGAGGTTAAGTATTTCCGACTAATTCTCTTTGAATTAAGAAGCTTCGATAAATAACAGAATATGGTTAGCAAATTGTTTAAATACCTCAGTACCATTTTTTTTTTTGTCTCGATTCGATGTTATAGTAAAGTAGAATCAAAGTAGCGTTCATTTTAATACTTCGTCGTTTAGAATAAAATCCAATCACACCACATCCAATTTGTAACAAATTAATTCAAGACTGACTAGTTTATTTTGTCAATCATTAGCTCTGTTGATTAAATAAAAGCTACATGCTGTCATAAAACATTTTGCATTTTAATTGCAAAGTGTTTCCTTTTGAAAACACTGAAATATCAAATATCAAAGGATATTAGTCTAGACCGGATACCATGGCTCCAAATTACAGCAATCACAGCTCAGCTGCACCAGACAGAATCTTTGCACTAAACTCGACAGATAAGCCTCAGACAAAAGGTCAAAACACCACAAAACTAATGTAATGACCAGCCACTGATGTGAAATTTCACTGGAATATTCCAAAAGTATCCGAGCGAGACTCCAAATCGCCCATTTGGAGTCAAAATCTCACTATGCAAAAGTTTTTGCAATAATCCCCAACATCGAGTCCTAGTCACTCCACTTTTACGACAAAGGAATCTAGACTTAACTGCGAATTTTATTAGGTTCACTTTTGGATGGGTTCGGAGGAGAATCTAATAAATTTTGTCTAGCATGCAACATTTGCTTCGTCACCCCTCAAGGGATATTGCAGTGTGCTTAGCAGTTTGACTTTTTTGTTTGACTTAGTGAGTTTGACTTTTTAAAAAGTTCTGATTTAGTTTCTATTTGTGTTTGGAAGTTCGATGGATTCGGTATGCAGAGCTTGCTTCAGTGGTTTCATCACGACATGAATTTTGTAGAACAAAATGTTGAAGAAGTTTGAATAATTTATGAAAGTTTGCACGCAACATGTTGTGCTTAAGGTACTACATATTAATTATTTAGAATGTGACTCACTGTAAGTAAAGTCTTCACTTTACGGCATGCCGTATTGCAAAGGATAGCCTGTCCGCAAAGTTAATAGCATGACTTCCACAACTACTTCGGATCATCCATATCCCACAAAATGCAGCAAAGTAATTTCTCAAATCCATGTTTTCCTTCAGTCATAGTTGATGAGAACGAACTGAACAAGCCCATTCAAGTCTCAATCAACACAAAAACAACCCACTAAAGTCACCAGCTCCCTAAATAGTCAGGTGTCACGTCACGACACGAAACACGCGTCACTGTGCATCTGCAGTGAGGCTGTCACGTCGACACGTTACGTGACGCGTATCGCCCGCGGCATGCAACTGATTTGCTAAGTTTTGGTGATATTGAGAATGGAACCAGTTCACATATTCGTACGTGAATAAGTGATCGACTTCAGATCCATGAAATAGCCTGTATGATAATATACTCGTAGTTAAATTAAGCATGAAGTACCCTGGGCAAATATTTTATTTTCTAGAGGTGCGTTGTAGAGATACTTTTTAAGGTTCCGTACGTCCGAATGACAAAGCGAAACCCTTACAGGATCACTCGTGTGTGTCTGCCTGTCTGTCTATGTATCACACCGAATTTGCTCCGAATGTAATGGACCGATTGAGCTGAAATGTGGTACAGATATAAATTTCTGTATTCCAAATACGGACCTGTAACGTTAATAAACGAATTTTGAATATGGGGGTCACTTATGGTAGACAAATAAGAAAATATTTGCAAACTACCATGTGACAGATGTGGCATATTAAATGAAAGGGCCTATTGTGAGGGACTATTTTTATTTAAAAAAAATTATAATATAAATTGTTTTCAAGTTATTCAAGAAAATAGATATAAAATAACCATTCCCCACCCCCTCCAAAACTACGGAGCATAAAACTTTTGAAAAGAAAAAAACATAGTTCTATACTTATAGATTACAGGAAAACCTAGAAGAATCATAAGGTCTTAAAATATAATGGTAAAGCTCTCAATATTGTGCGTACGAACTTATAATTTTGCATTTGGATTATAAGGGAGACCATGTTTATCAACTACAACGAACAACATGACAACACAACACATAAATTCATCTCAACTACGGAACGCTTAATTGTGCGTGAACCGACTCGCAGTTGGCCGGTTTTTTAATTTTGAACAACTTTATCTGCTAACGACCCTGCAGAAACAATAAACTATTTTCTATGTACTCTATTCTATTCTGTGTCTCTATTCTATTTACTATATTCTATTCAATGTGCACGATTCTATTCTGTGTACTCTATTCTATTCTGTGTACTCTATCCTATTCAATTTACTCTATTCTATTCTATCTACTGTATTCCCTTCTGTGTACTCTATTCTCTTTTATGTACTCTATTCTATTCTATGTCCTCTATGCTATTGTAGGTACTCTATTTTATTCTATTTTTACAACAGCTTAAGCTTTTCCCATATTCTCGTAGTGACAAGACGAGAAATGAAGTCGTCAGAGAGTTAGAATAAAAAGCATTACCTATTTGGGGACATTTTCTGTCTAGTAAATGGCAGTCAGTATTTATTGCTTCTTACATGTTCAATGAAGTAGACTTAAAGAGACACTTTATAAAATTGATAGCCAATTGGATGACCGCCTACGTAGTTAAATTTTATAACCCGCTCTGCACTTGTAATAAAAGAGTTGAAAGAAGTCCTATTTATTCATTTACGTTTAGTTGGTATCAGACCACGTAGTAAGAGCATACGAGTTGTTCTGCGCCACCCGCCGAAAATTCACCCTCAGAATCAGAATCAGTATCAGAATTTATTTATTTGTAAATATGTAGTTGCTCAGTTTCTGAAAACCTGGTCAATTGAATCTGTTGTCCCATCACAAAATAATGTCGAGCAGCTTGATTGACTGTAGACACATTATAATACACTACAGCTAAAGGCTGATATTTACATTTGCATTAGATATGATGTAGCGAGATACCTGACACTTCACAATAAAAAACTGTCACTTTTAGACTGACGTTTGGACACATTATTTATAACTTGCAACCAAACTCGCTACATCTATTGTGAATATAAATAAGTCAGCCATAAGTACGTTTTGACATTAGAATTACTCATCAGAGACTTGATCAGACACCTGAGGATAACCAGCTGTTAGCATGGCACAGTTACTTATACACTAGCTTGATTCCTGAGGTGTCGCAGCGTGTTGTGTATCTCAAACAGACGTGATGACACCGGCGTGACGGCGTGACGTTCGTCGTCACCTACGCGACCGTGCTGCCAATCTGTTGCATACAGTTGTGTTGGCGAGATTAAGACGTTAACGAGGATAGTTGACGAAGGTCATCTACGAAGAAATTGATTACACAATAGCTTTTCTTGGAGTATTCATGAGAAGCCTCATAAAGCAGACAACCCCTTATAACACTCTAAATAAACCCTAATACACGTGGAATACGCAAAATTTAAGGTTAATCTGTTGGTTTTACTGATTGTAACTTTACTCCGCATTTTTTATAAGTAGGACATGGTATAAAACTATCCACTTTTTCTCGTTATAATTTCACGAGAAGAACCGTATGAAGTATACCTACAGGAGGAAACCATTGTGCCTAGAATCAAGTTATTCTACCCACCCTGGTGTACTGATAAAGACCCTATATTTTGGAATTCGACTGTAAATCATCATAAATGATAAATTATTTATTTCTGTAAGTAGGTTTGTACAAACACTTTTACACGTCAATCATATTTTTAACCTAGATGAGGTCGGCGTTTCCTATCTGACTACTCTGAGAAGAAAAGCCGATACAAACTCAGAGATCACAGTCTCTTTTAGAGTCCACACATAATCATGGTCTGATAATGTGAAGACCATGTAGATTGGTGTCTGAAAAGGTCTTATGAGGGAAAAAAAACATGCATAAATATGCCATTTTCACTTCAATTACCTATGCCTTCCATTGTGGGGCATTTCCTTTATGGGCAGTCAGTCTATACAAGTATGCTGACTGAATCTGTTTGGCAAAAGAGAGAGCACTTATACAAATTGCACCAAGTAATAACTCAGTAAGATTTCCTTCAATTCCCAGTCCAACACCAAATTACTAATTCTCATTAACACGCCACATCCCCTGGGACTACAAGAGAGCAATAATTGCATTTGACTACACCAGTCTTGGGCAATTTTACAACGTGTCTGGGAGCAACTGGAATAATTTCGCTGTAACCTTATTGTGTGACAGAATCCTAATAATTTTAGTAATAAACTTGTCCCTCGGGATTGCGATCTTGGTCTTGTGTTGTGTACACTCTGTATGTGAAATCATGTTTGTTACGAACTCATAAAGAAGTATAATGTGACATATTTTACGTCAGGAAGTTAATTCTGGTGTACCGCGTGAAAAAAGGGAACAAAGGACTAGATGATTTAGTAAAAAAAAAAAGTTAAAAACTAAAACCCGACTACGAGAAAAATGCCTTCTAAAAAGGTATAAACAATACATCACAGACTAATGAAAAATAGCAACGATTTTCATATAATCACACACGTCGGGTAAAAAGGTCATAGTAGAAATAAGTTCTAACGAACTCGTTGTCGTGGCGCTTGATCAACAATGCTGAAATGCCAGAGAATATGCGTAGGATCATTTATTACGTTTAGTTTGTCAGTAACTTCTTTGTGGTAATCGCTCAAGTAGGTATACAAGTCGGTATACAAGTCGGTATACAAGTCGGTATACAAGTAGGTATACAAGTAGGTATACAAGTAGGTATACAAGTAGGTATACAAGTAGGTATACATGTCGGTATACAAGTAGGTATACAAGTAAGTATACAAGTAGGTATACAAGTAGGTATACAAGTAGGTATACAAGTAGGTATACAAGTAGGTATACAAGTCGGTATACAAGTAGGTATACAAATAAGTATACAAGTAGGTATACAAGTAGGTATACAAGTAGGTATACAAGTAGGTATACAAGTAGGTATACAAGTAGGTATACAAGTAGGTATACAAGTAGGTATATAAGTACGTATACAAGTGAACCTCTTGTCATCATCTACCCAACCTTTTCCCAACTATCTTAGGGCCGGCTTCCAGTCTAACCAGATGTAGCTGAATACTAGTCATTTATATAGAGCGACTGCCTATTTGTTCTCCACAATCCAGTTACCGGGTAGTACGATACCCCGTTGTAAGACTGGTTGTCAGACTTTAGAGCTTTTGACTATCCGTATCGACAGTCAAAAATCCACGAATGACAGACCAACGGTTAAACGTGCTTTCCGAGGCACGGAGGGGTCTCGATATGGAGATAGTCACCCATCCACGGACCAACCGCGGCAAGCGTAACTTAATCTGATCGGTCGAGCAGTGCGGCTGTTATTACTTAGCCGCGGGCCTGCTAGGCAGCAGGTGCTAGCGTATATACGACTTCCAACATTCGAGACCTGCTTTACTTATATTCAATTAAAAACTCAAAATCAATGCATTTACTCCAATTAAACCATTTATAGGCAGTTTTGAGTTGTCAAGGAGTAGGTCAGTCAGAAAGATGAAGCTTATTGCCCATTCCAAAGCGTAGTAAAACTAGAAATAGAGCAACTCCATGGAGATTCTTTTAAATTATGTAATTACAAACATATTAGTTAGTACATCATTAATGTTGAATTTATAACTATAAGTGAGAACGATATAAAAGAGACGTACTCGTTAAAAGCGTCCAGAGTACAGCAAATAGAAACAAAAAAAGACAATTCAAACATAAAATAATTATATTAACAACGTATTAAAAACACACCTACCTAATTAAAATCTACTTTCATCACAAGTAACTACAACGAACACAGCTACAACGAACAGAAAATTAAATGATATTCCCGAACTAAAATATACGTAAGGAAGGAAGGTAAAATTTTGTGGAGAGCGCTTCAGCTATCTACAGCGATGCGAGATGCGCTAGAAAACCACAAATGATACGAGCCGAGCTCCAGGGGTACCACCACTGACATCAATAAATTCAGAACTATCTTTGCACTGAGGTGAACTGCAGAAACTTGGACTAGACTGCTTTTGGTAATACTGGGAACTGATTTATTTTAACTTACAGCGGTAATTTGAAGGGGCAAGTTTTTAGTTAGGTAGGGAAAACGAGGCAATGCGGGCCCCTTAAGGGAAATCTTAAATAAAACCTCAGAAAAACCAGATAATGAAAAAAATTAAATGCCATTTATTAGTTTCATTAATGCTTTAAAATTTACGTAAACTAAATAACTTAGTCTAATAGAATTTCAAGATAATTGAACTTTAAAATTAAGGGAAACCCCCGTTTTGCCCCGTATTCAGGGAAAAATGGTCATATGCGGGGCATACCAGGCATAACTAGTCTTATACTCATATGTACTCGTAAGTCTAAAACCGAGCAAAACAGCAGCAAATGTGAAGGATCTCGTCATCATTATTCTCTTTGCTGGCTCAGGAACAGTGGGCTCATCTGTAACATGCACGGCAAGTGACCAATACCACCTCTCTAGATTCTAAGTACCAATTTTCAGGTTACAAACACTACGTGTCTTCTTCTCTGGTTCTTTTTCTTATTTTTTTATTATCTCTTCGTCCATTTCTTTTTGCTTTCTTTTCTTAAGCTGGTTTCTGTGTTTGAGCTTCTTCCAGGTTTTTTTAATAAGGTGAATTTCTAGGGGTTCGCTTTTGGACTTGGGTTTTGGCATAATATCTATATGCTTTATAGATAAACACCTGAGGCAAAATGGGCACCTTGCTCATTTTGTGGCGCCCGAAATGCCCGCGCGATGATATAAGACAAATGTTAACAAAATCTAAAGAGTATTTGGTATTTAGTTCAAAACTTTTACTAGTTATTTAGCCACATAATTGAACGTACTAATTCACTTTACTTTAAAAAAAAAGAATTTAACACAACCACGAATAAGCTACATCACAGACTTAAAAATCAAAAATAATATCAAAAAAGTCAACTCACGTTCTTTCGTGTTGTCTACGAGCTACCTGCAGTTACGCATACAAAACTATGTACTTGTCTCACAAGTGCGCGGTCGGCTGGAACGCGATCCGACTATTATGGTTCCGAACGTCTCGGTTTATTATTCTGCGAAAGAGAAGGCGTGTCCGCATTACCCCGGGGGCCCGCAATGGCCCGGCTAACCCTATACTTTTAACGACCAATGAAGGTAGTTACTATCTTACGAAGTTAATACTAGTAACTAACTGAGAATGTCTTACTTCTATGAAATCGAGTAAACTAGTCAATATTAGTAGTTAGTCTGAGTACGTACCTACCTGCGAGTACATACCTACTATAACCACACCTGTTTCTGCTAGTAAACAAAAATCGTCATAATCACCACGAACGGTGAATGGAGCATAGATCTTGCTGCTGTTATTATCAGATAAGAGAACCCTGCTGCGTACGCTCTCAAAACAAACCTCGATAGTACGAAAAACACTGGTACAAGAAACACTCAACAGAAACACGGAACCTGTGAGCAGTTTCCAGGAAATTTTCTGTGTCATCTACATTTTTATGAAATACTACACTGACATACATTCATAAAATGTATTTAAATCTTTTGCCTAAATATAGCGTTAGTAATATAGTTTTAGCAAGCTGTAAATTTGTACCTACATATACGGTATACATATATATATATATTAAATTAATTACAGGAAATGCTGTAGAGTGTAATTAACATGCAACCTACGTAATGGCTTTATGTAATAGCTTGTTATAGTTGAGTGAGCTAAACGTTTGTTAAACAAACACCTAGCTAAGTCATATACTAACTACTTAATACCCATACATTAATTTAGTAAATTAATGGCTGAATACAAAAAAAATAACACACAAGTATCATATACTTGTACTACACATACAGTATAAGTTAAGTTGTATTTTGCTGAAGTACCTTTATCATATATTTTTTTTGGGTGGCAATCATCAAATAAGTTCTCCCACTCTGGGCGGAGCGGGAGAGTATGTCAGACTTTTAATGACTAAAACCCACCCGTGTTCCTTCTGTTACCTGTGCGCCAGGGCCACGGTAACCTTTATCACAACCTTTTGGATAAACCCGCGACCCTGGCAGGAAGTAACTTTATCTGGAGGCAATTTTCATAATACTGAAAGAAACAATAACATTTTTCGCCCATTCCGTGCGTATTTATTTCATATCAATCAGCCCACGAGCTAGACAGCCTTATTTTCTTGCCCAAGACATTCATAAATATTTTAATAACGAAACTTGATCTAACAAAATATATATATAAATTTATGTAAATATTCAGAAAAATAGCTATTATAATTTACCAAATCACAGTATTCTAAGCAGTGATCCATACAGAATGCGTGGGAGATGGTGCTCAATGGCTCGTGGTTTAGAACCAATTGTACGGATGTGTGGGTAGATGGGCCCCGACTTGCGCCCATGAATTTTATTGGAATTTGATTATACGAAGGCTGACTTTGATGGCGTGATTATGGATGTAATGAGATTTCGAACGTGCGTAGCCTTATATGATATTGCTGAATAATTGTACCGTACTAAAAATATTCATGTCTTCTTCTTTTATGGTTGTTTTACTTACCTCGAATTTACTTTTGGGAGAATTTACTGCTTAGCTGTTTGTGTCTGCTAATGTAAATGATAATTTTATAGAAATGTCAAATTGTGCTAAGAAAAAAAAATTGTATTGTATGTAAGTATTTTGCTTCTTGCAATGAATGAGCACCTTTATGACAGCCAGACAGCTGAAATGACGGCCTCAGAAACGGAACGGAAGAAATAGCAATGAAATAGATCCACCCGTCCCGTGTCCAAGTAACAAAGTTGCAAAGTCGCAAATCCTGCAATCCGACCCACACCGGTATCCCTCACACTGACACTCGCGACAGACATACGAGTAGGTAAAGCACAATCAATCTGCCTACCCTTTTCTGAACTATGTTTGGGTCGGCTTCCGGTCTAACCGGATGTAGCTGAACACTAACTATTGACTTTCACAACCCAGTTACTGGGTAACACGAAACACCTTGGTAAGACAAGCTGTCAGACTTATGGGCTTCTGACTACCCGTAACGACTGTCAAAGATCTATGAATGACAGCCAGGACTTTCCAAGTTACGGAGGGGTCTCGAAATATAATGGATGGTCACCCATCTACGAAAGGACCACGGCAAGCGAAGCTTAGCCTTCGATCGTCCCGTGCGGCTATTATTAGGGTTCCATACCCAAAGGGTTAAACGGGACCCTATTACTAAGACTCCGCTGTCCGTCCGTCTGTCTGTCTATCTGTCACCAGTCTGTATCCCATGAACCGTGATAGTTAGACAATTGAAATTTTCACAGATGATGTATTTCTGTTGCCGCTATAACAACAAATACTAAAAAATAGAATAAAATAAATATTTAAGGGGGTTCCGATACAACAAACGTGTTTTTTTTGCTCGTTTTTGCTCGATATTGATGACGGCAACAGGCAGACACTTGAAATATTTACAGAATATTTAATTATATATTCACTTTAAAAATACATAATTAAATTAAAATAAAACAAATATTTAAGGGAGGCTCCCATACAACAGACATGATTTTATTGCCGTTTTTTATAGATAATGGTACGGAACCCTTCGTGCGCGAGTCCGACTCGTACTTGGCCGGTTTTTATTTAACTATGAGCCCCTAGTTTAGTGGTAAAGCACTCCACTAAACATAATGTCAAACCATGTTATTGAAAATGTCGATAGGTACACAAAGTATGTGCAGAAACATGAGAATATATCCAGACAAAATAGTTGTTGAGAGCATCTTCACGATGGAATCTAAAAGAGAAGCTGACATTGAATAATATGTTCACAGCATATTTCCATGAAAATAGTTAGAAAACGAAACGAATTTTAAACATTATTCAAGAAAATGTTGAACGGAACGTATAAATAATGCCCATTGCTGAAATATACGATTTACATTTTAGATTTAGAGAACTGATCAGTGGGGCTTAGAGGTAAGTAATGTTCACACGGTGCGGTCAGAATGTCGCGGTTTTACAGCCGACGTATCAAAGCGAACCATTATCTGTATTGAGTTAAGGCTCGTGCACACTGGCGCGACGCGACAGCCCGACACAAAGGCGCCGCCCGTCGCGCTGCACGCGGTGCCTTTGTGTACGCTGTCGCGTCGCGCCAGTGTGCACGAGCCTTTACGTGGGCGGCTGTACCTATTACTGCATTCAATGACTTGAGTATTAATTTGACGAGTACATTATGTACAAATACGTTTCAGCAGAATTTGACGCTGACGTTAGCGAATATTTCCGGACTGGGTTTAATTTAAAGCGTTGATAGATAATTGTTTTAAGTGGGTGATAGTTCCGGGAAAACTATAATTTACCGAATACTGATTTACTGTAGGTATGATATTTGCCAGAATTATTGAAAATAGTTTATGGGTTCTCTGAAATATGCCCAAAATACCACATCATCTTCATCTACTTAGCTTTTTCCCAGTAACCACTATTTTACATGGAGCGATTACCTATTCTGAACTCCACAACACAGTTACTGGGTAACACGATACCCCTTAGTAAGACTGGTTAACAGACTTTCGAGCTTCTGACCGGTAACGAATGCCTAAAACCGTATATTAGAAAGAAAATATTAATATTACATGTCGGCGCGAAAGTTCTTACCCACAGTTTACGACTTTAGCGATGTTTTAAAAGGTAGAACACAACAACAAAGAAAGCTTATAGAAAGCCATCTAAAAATCTACGCCATTTCCCAAGAATGCTCATATAATTTGACGTAGTATAGGTATAATTAAAAATAATTAATTCTGTAATTCATAGAACTAGTCGTCGCGTAATATTAATATTCACGCCTCGACTGTTAAGATTTGAATAATTTTCGTTTATAATAATTATTTTTATTCATTTGAATTTCTATTGCGCACAAATTACTGTGTAATGATATTAGTCTAGTGTTCTAGACTAGTCTGTTACGTTTTTGGTACGTGATCCTCAGATTAAATTTAAAAGGTTGCTCACCCTTGTAAATCTTATTTTGTGAGTCGTAAGGCTAAGTGCTTAACTACCTCAGATAGCGAAAATTGTCTTAGCATGAATGGCTGTAGTTTCAACAGTACTGTAGTATTCACTTTGTAATTAATATACAGTAAAGATAAGGACTATTACTAAATTTCAATTTTCTCGATACAAAGAAATCTTAAAGTTACCTCTGAACCGTACAATAAATGGATAATATTCAATGAACATTTTCAAATTAGGTCATGAAACTTCGCAGTTAATCGAACTATGCATAAAGCAGGTACAGTCTGTTCATTTTTATTTGTTCACCTTTATATTAACCGTTAAAAGATGAGATCGATAATATCAAGGTTTATAACCACTCACACCTTGGACTGCCCTGCCGCTTGCCGCCCGACCCCCGACAGGACCCCGACAGGACCCCGGTTCAGTACTTGTCAGTACCACAGAGAACATGGTCAGTGCCGCTTCGGCTATCAAACGGGGAACCTGTGTAACTTCGCTTGCACTCAAAAAATCCGATTAACAACATTTAATGTTCTGAAAAAAATATACATACACAGTAAATGAACTTTTGGTGTAAAAATAAGGCACCGCCGTATTATTTTTTTTTCGAAATGTTGTAGTTTTCATTTATAAAAAACATCTTTGAAATGGTTCAATATAATAATCTCATGTCAGTGTCAAAAAGTTTGAAAAAATTTAGATAGGTAAATGTATCTATTTTCGAGAGTTTCCAAAAGTTGACGGTGTCTCCAACATATTAAGAAAGACAACTTTTTGGTTTGATTAGATACTTTAATAACTTCGTTTTTTAGATAACGGTTTGGAGAAAAGATTTTTAGCAAAATTATAGTAAACAAATAACTTAGTGAATGTTACAAAACATCCCGGAGAAGAACTATACTTAAAGAATACATGTAGGTGGTGTGATAACCCCCCTTCGTGCCTCCAAAAATTTGTAAAGCCGTGGTCTGCCTGCGCCTGGGGGGCAAATTCTGTATTTTTTATAACGTTCTGATCTGTTTAAATCAGCCAAAAATACCTCTGACTTATTTACATTTTTGATAAATTTTTGACATTGATTGTCATAGAGTCGTTGCGACTAGATTTTAACGTTTTTAAATACGGAAATTGGTTTTCTAATCTCTCCTCACTAACGTGGGGTTGCAGTACTTGGCTAGTTGAGATTGTCCGCCGTGAACGAATTTCGGTTAGGAGGACATTATTTATTATTCATTTTAGGGTTCCGTAGCTAAATTTTTAAAACGGAACTTTTATAATTTCGTCTTGTTAGTATTTTCGTATCTCACATACATTTTACTCGGAGTCTATTGGATATGCATTAGTTATTAGGGGTGGCACACTAACCATGTTAATGAGGGATGAAAGAAAACAATGCATATCAGGGAGTGGGGCATCATTGGAAGGACTGGAAAAAAAATACAAACGATGTTTTTAAAAATCACAGTTTGTGGGATAAGATAGATAAGATAATTTTTTATTTGTTCAAAACATGAGTATACACACATAGCATGCAAGATGTTAAATACAATTATAAATTCAGTCATGTTTTGCCTGGACGGCGTACAAATATGAGATGTCGAAGTTACACAGCATCAATTATTTTTACAATCGTTAATTAAATTGCAGATATACTTCTAATGATGATGAATGATGAATGATGTACTTCTAAAGTCGTGCTATTTCATTATTAAATGAATTAATAAATTTAATCATTCTAATAGTTTGTAAATTGTTGTGCCCTTACATGTCAAGTGCTCTGTACTTGACATCTTGAATGTTAGAACTACTTAAATTATAAGACGAGAAAATCTGAAATTGAAAGGTATAAAACACATACGCCGTCTTCCCATGGGGGTAGGCAGAAACTACAGAACGCTACCTACTAAAATCCTTACATACTCCTTTTGCCTAAAACACATTCAACGAAAATTGGTTTAAATAGGATATGTCATGTGGTTTTCGAAATACCTATGGGATATTTTCGCTGATAAACTATTTTGAACTTAGCGACCGAAGTATTTTGAATTCAGGCTACACACATCAAAGTCTGGTAGGTATTTCTGTTTTATGGGTAAATATTAAAATAGTGTAATTTTTTGTCAGATTGACACAAAGATTAGAAATAGACTGAACGTTTTAAAAAATACGAAAATTTTGAACTCGAACAGCAACAATGGGAAATTAGCGAAATAAGATACATAAGAAAACGGGTTGGCGTAAAAAAGAGGGCAAATATATGAACGAAGTTATCAAGTATGTACCTAACTATTTATAAAATATAATTACAACTAAACGCGCAATTCCATAGGTAGGTCCTTGGTAGGTACGTATGTAGGTACTTAGGTCCATAGTGTATGTATATAGGTAATCGGTAGTATTTCATCCGGATAAGTGTCTTACAGGTTTGTCTTTATACTCTATGGAAACCGGAAGGAACGGAACGGAAGGTCGTCCTTATCAGAATTGTACGGTAGAGAAAGTAGAATGTAAGAATCACATTTTCAGAAAGACATGCAAAAAGTTGAAGAACATAAATACGGAAAATAGATATGAGTACACCCAGTTTAAGAAAAAAAAAAACGATTCAATGAATTTTAGCTATTCGAAAAGTCATTTGCTCATCCATAACATGCTCAACATAACACATTTCTAGAGTCGTGAACTGTCGCGGGATAATACAAATAAAAGGAAAGCTGCACATTTAGATTTCTAGATACCTGTTCCTAAGTTGCAACTCTTCCGATTTTTTTTTATCTATATGGCTCCCCTGATTTATAATGGTTTTTCGAAGTCAATTACCCAACGACCCTTCAAAAAGTTTTGTTCGGCACTACGGAAGTGGCTCTTGCAGGAATGTTTTGACTCAATTCACGAGTTTTTTGTAATATGGCCGTGTAATTCTTTTTCTCATGATCTGGCATCAAAATACAGTATAAGTAATTATATAAGTTAGGTGATACTATGTTAAACTTATTGATTTTACATACCGTTAAAACGGTGAGACATGTACCACTATGAAATGTTATGGGTGTTCATAACATTTCATAGTGGTACATGTCTCGCCGTTATATAAGTAAATAAAAGTACAAAAAGTAAAAGTAATAAGAAAATAAATCAATACACAATTGTTTAGAAAACAAATATAAATAAATAAAAACCATGATCATGTATAACAATGAAGATCGACCCACGCCCGACGCTCCAACATCTCTTGTCTATGATGTAGACTATTGTTATAGTCTGTGACAAGCGATAAGACGCGGGCGCAGCCGACGGCTGTCAATAAAAAAGGTACTTTTTGGAATGTGTATTTAAAGGAAAATAAAGTAATGATACAACTAATGCAAACAGTGAGTGAATAATAGTTATGGCAAAAAAGTAGTGCAGATAAATAGTGTGAAGTATTGTGGTGTGTATGACTATGTTGTGATGTGTAAGACGGAAGAAAAATATTCAATCATCGAGCAAAACAATCGAATCAAATCATGGTGCTAGGAACGCAAGACTCCGCAAGGTCACCAGTAGCAACTGCGTGCAGTCCCAGGGTGAGTTCAGAAACTGACTTCCTTTTGTACTCGTAACAAGTATTGTTTATATTTAATGCTAAAAGTACCAACCAACCAAGTACCAACTGTTTTTATAGCACGAAAAGGAGGTGGCAAGTCGTTCCAGCAGCGGGAAGCACCAAATTTAAAGCTTCCACGGAATGCAGCAGTTTTATGCGTTGAGGCCAACAGGAGGTAAGATGATGCTCTTGTTTTAATTTTATTTATATCTCTAGACCAAGTCAATTTCCCATAAAGGTATTCTGGTTTTCTTGTGAGAACGGTACCAAAGAGTAGGGTAGCTAGATGCAGCTTTCTGCGATCGGACATTCTCATCAACTTACCCTTATTTAAAAATGGAGTTATGTGAGATCGGGGAAGGATATTGAAACAAAATCTCGCACAAGCATTCTGCACTCGCTGGATCATCTATTGCACGATGCCAAAGATTAAAAAAATAATGTTTTGGAGGAAAACGAAAGATGGACTTTCCGTAAATTTAAAACATCCTTGGTACATTCAGGTGCAGGTACACATAACCGGTAGGAAAACGTGTATTTCTTGCGTATGGTCTGGATGCAAAAACATATCAAAACTGAAATTATACAGAAAGACGATCATTATAACGCACAATTCATGTGAAACTTTCAATTTTCATATGAAATATTCTGAAAAATTCTTAGGAGGAACACATTTCCAAAGTTTGATGATTGATATGAAATTGATGATTGTTATTTAGTAAACATATCATTCCTACAGTCGCGATTTGCATTTTGATCAACATACGACGTAAAACAGAGCTGCGATTTGAAAAAAAACAAAGAAAATTTGAATTTGGCGGGATACAGCTAAGGATCCCCCTTAACCGAATCAGTTTAACAGTGCAACCTCGATAAAAAGATACAAGACCTGGGGAAGTGCGGGTGAAATATGAATTTCAGCTGAACTAGGGAATGATCAGCAATATCGCCAATTACTTTTAGACTTATTATCTTATCACAACTCTTTTGGTGGAGTCTTTTTATATATGATTAAGACTAAGAGCTTATTTACAAAAACTAACATATTTGACAACAATTAAACCCATCATAGACTGGTCACTCATAGCATCGAGAACAGCACCCTAATTGTTTAACACACTATCAATCATAATCTGAATCATGTTGAAGCTTATTGCTAATTCATTGCTTTATATGTTCGAAAAAATTGTCTGCTCAACAGCGTAAATAACGCAATGAATGTTGTTGAACTGTCAAAATAAAAGCCATTCTTACTGTGTGTTACCAATCACCCCGCAGTTTCAAAATCGAGGGTTAGTGAAATATAGATATTTTTATTTTCTTTTTAGGGTTCCGTACCCCAAGGGTAAAACGGGACCCTATTACTGAGACTCCGCTGTCCGTCCGTCCGTCTGTCTGTCCGTCTGTCACCAGGCTGTATCTCATGAAACGTGATAGTTGGACAGCTGAAATTTTCACAGATGATGTATTTCTGTTGCCACTATAACAACAAATACTAAAAAACAGAATAAAATAAATATTTAAGGCGGCTCCCATACAAAAATCGTGTTTTTTTGCGTTTTTATAGATAATGGTACGGAACCCTTCCTGCGCGAGTCCAATTCGCACTTGGCCGGTTTTTTTAAATATCATAACGCTCTATTTAATAAAACGTTATCCGTCAAGTTAGATTACACGCTGAGCAGCTTAAAATAAACGTATTTTGTGATGATGTAAATTAAATACGTAATACTTATTTGTTTTATTCATTTTTCATATTAATTTGTTTGTGAATAACTGAAATACGTTATCATTTTCTCTCAAAATCTATTGCAATAATACTGGTTCCAGATAATGGTTTTTTATGAGGAATTTAACTTACTTTCTTCTGATTTAAGTCGATATGAATCTTTACATACATACACATACATAAACTCACGCCTTCTTCCCATGGGGGTAGGCAGAAACTACAGAACGCCACCTACTACGATCCATACATACTCCTTTTGCCTCGTTTACGTTTCGATCTTTATTTTGACACAAACAGATTTTAATCAACCGGATTGGAAAGTATAAAGTTCCGGAATAAAGGTTAACCAGCAGGAAGGAAGGTAAGCCAGTATTCATCAAAACCAAATAAGTGCGGATTTCACTAAAGAAACTGAATGCAATCAGCACTTCTAAACTGGGTTTAAAAATAAATAAAATGGATATGAAAAAAGGTTTATTGGAATCAACAAGTTTTCATCTTACATCAGTGGTGATTGGAGCCTCCTTTTTAGCGTATAAGGCCTATATTAGGAGACTCCGCCCTTCCATGCATCAGTAATACTTAGGAGATGGCAGTGTCAATATTCCATAACAATTTTGACAATTCTTGCAGCAATTCAACACACAGACAGCTCTTGAACGCGGTTTAGATTGCTGAACGCGTTCAGTAACATCGGTGAAATTCGCCCTTAGTAGTTGAGCGGTAGTCAAACAGACAAACAGATTCCCTTTGAATTTGTTATCTTATTATTATAGTAACAATTATGTACACTTTACTTTAGATACAGACTAATAAACACAAAACAAATAGCAAATATTTAGTAGAGCAACCTTAGGCTGCTCACACTTCAATGTTTTACAGTGTACACGATCAATAGAATAAGAGGTATACTTGTTTTTTTACCACTGACGTGCGGCTTACTGTACTCGTAGTAATACAGAGCCGAGAACCCAATCGTAAACGATGATTACATAAGTGTTATCGAATTTTAGAAATAGAGGTATTCAAAAGGGCCTGTTGAGCATCGTCTGGGTCATTCTATGTGCATGTGTTCCTGTGGAAAATAAACCTATTTTTCTTTTCTTTTTTATTCTTCTTTCATTACCTGTGTTATTTTTTTTAACTCGTTGTGCCGTAACGCCCTTTCACGGCCGTGCCTACCTACAGTTTATATTCTCCGCAAAAAGACACCCATTTATCTACCGTGTCTACCTACAGTTTATATTCGGTGGTAAGGTTAAGTACACTCCGCACAACAAAGATGTGAAGTGTGTGTGTTGGATCATTAAGTTCCCTTCAAAATGGTTGAGCTGAATGGTGCTGATCCATGCGTCATGTTCGTGAACGGGCGCCGTCAGTGGGGACTGATCATTTCTTAGCTGCCACGGCTTATTTTAATTTAATTTAATATTTGAATTGCTTTTGTCTTTTTAACGTTCTGCATCGTTCTCACATGCATAATTTCAACATGAACGATGTAATCAATATTTTGTAACCATTTTTTGATTTAAAAGAGTGTCCATGGAGTTTCTTGCCCGTTCTTCTCCATAGGTACCTACTACGCTTTGGAATGGGTAACTAGCTTCATCTTTCTGACTGACCGACCCCTTGACAATTCAAAAGTGCCTGTAATTGGTTTATTTGAAATAAATGCTTTGAGTTTGAGTGTGGCGACATTATGAAATCGTATACTATTTTCTTTTGACCTACCTTACAAAAGCGCTTCCAATGAGGTATAAGGCTGAGCGCAATGGTTTTTTAAGCAGTAAAACATGATTCCTGGGAAAATCAAGTTTCATTTTTTGTGTTGGATCTTAGAACTATACAAAATGTATCCGTCACACATATCATGAAAAAATATGGTAAACAGAGTAACACTATTAACATTTCATTCGCGTTTAGTGTGCTGGAAAGGTATAAATAAAGTTACTGTAATCATAATTAACACGTAAACGTAAAGTGCAAACATATGTTTTAGTAAAATAACATATCATTGTAGCGACCGCGGCCATTACTCGCGGGTTATAATCGCGTCAACACGCGACGCGCGACTTTTATTAATGTAAACAAGTGTTACTTTATGAGAGGCTAGGACATTTATTAAAGGTTATTTTTAATGAACTTTAAGTGGTAGTGGAGGTCTTCATGCAGGGCCTTGCCTAGGGACTTACTACCGAAGTATTGACATACCTTTTTACTGCAGCCAAACAGTCCTGCTATGCTACTGTAGGTGCTGGTCTAGGCACCTAAGTAGTGCCAGTGAGGATGCCAATTACAGGCACAAGACACATTCCAGCTTTCTCTTTTGGAGGCACCGGGCACATTTGTGATTCCTCTGATATCATAGATATGCATACCACAGCAAGTAACTGTTCAGTTTAGTGCGAGGATAACAGTCACGTCACATAGCTATGTCAGATTGTTGAAAGAATAATATTCAGAATAAAATTATCCACTGAATTATCTTTATCTTTGGTTTCACGACTCGATTCTGTCACATCGCCAGAATAAAATCCATCAGATAACGTCGTACACTCGTACCATTAATATCATGTTCCAGCACACATTGTAAACCTATTCAAAGTACTTCAAGGGGAAATCCGAAAAAAAAAAACCGAATCCCGACCCTTGCCGAAACACGTCCAATAAAAAACGATATTAACCCTTGCCGTAACATTTACACGGTCATAAGTTTCGGATTAAAAAAGGGGGGCTGTGGGGGACGCAATGAATAGGAAGGAATCGCCGCTGGATGAGTAGGGTCCCTATTGTCGAGCGGGCTTACGTATTAACTTGGTGAGTGTACATACGTGCGAGCGTACTTTTTAAGCTCGTGATTTTTTACAGTGCAGGGAATTTTTGCTGGTTAGGTTTAGCAAGTTTACCTTTGAAACTTTACTAGGGCTTTTGACACACGTATTCTCTAAGTGTACCCCGTTAAATACCTTGACATTTATCATACCTATATACCACAGATACTTATGTTATCGATAACCACTTACCATCTGGTGGCCTGTCTGATTGGTTGCTACCCAAAAATATGAAAAAAGTACTACTACATTAGTTTGGGAGACATTTTCGGAGCAATTAACGTTAATGGACGATAATGATGACAAATACCGGTATTTAATGATAATTAAATAGATTGGTTACTTTATCATAACTATAAAAAAACAAAAAAACTTCCTTTCCCGATAGTCGTAGTACAAACGCTCACGATGCTATAATAATATGACCCATGTCGGTGACGTGTCATCCAAATGTTATTACTTAAAGTGACGCTAACGTGGAACTAGCACGGTATCCTCGCATTTTATTTCTGATACATTATATAGACTCTATGTCATAGACACAGATTATAGTTTTGTGTGTAGTGCCTCACTATTACGAATTTCATAAATTAGGTATGTCTGACGCATCCTACGATTCCTAGGCAATCAGTGTTGCTAGACTATTTTTATCTCACAAAGCGACGGGTGCTTTACTTAAGGTAACCAAGTGTTCAGACACGCTGTGAATGTGTGCGTGAAGTCGAGTGCGTTAGTACATAACACCCACACGCACACACACACACTTCCGACTTCGCTATTGCATTGTCTCGGATGGTACCGAGAGCTCTTGTTCACAGTGTGTTGGTATACTTGGTAACCACAAGTAAAGCGGGCGTCACTTCGTGAGATAAAAATACTGTACAAACTATAGGGTAGTATTCGAGAGCTATGTTGCACCACGGAAAATGTAGCCACAGCGTCTACATCTTACTGCACAGACCGTCTTGTTAAGTAGGTACTACGTTCTATGCTCCAAGATTAAAAATAGTCAAAATAAAATAAAAACCACTTGGGAAATTATAAACAATGAGACTGGAAGAAACAGAAAGCGTAGTAGTGACTACAGCCTTAATATTAACAATAAAGTTATTAAAAAAGATTTAGAAGTTGCCACAGTTTTTGAAAATTTCTTTGCCGATATTCCAGTCTCAACCACAAAAACTTTAAATTCTGCACCCACTGTTGCCGAGTCCCTATTGAAAGAAAATGTTGATATTTGTAACCATGTATTTAATTTCGACTATGTTAGTGCTCGAGATATTATTAAAACTTTCAATACACTTAATGTTAAAAAAACTGCTGATCTATGGGGAAATTCCGTAGAGGTTGCAAAATGTATAATCAACACTGTAGCGCCTGAATTGGCAATTATTTTTAATAAATGTATTGACTATGGAGTAATTCCTGACTTCATGAAGAGTAGTAAAATAATACCTTTGTTTAAATCGGGAAGCACATCAGACCCCACGAACTTTAGGCCAATTTCTGTGCTTCCCACCTTCAGTAAAATATTTGAAAAATTGATGCTAGATCAATTGCAAAAACATTTTAATAAACATAAATTATTAAACAGTAAACAATTCGGTTTCACAAGGGGTCGCTCTACTACCGATGCTGGCGTTGAGCTTCTTGCACATATTTTTGAGGCCTGGGAGAAGTCGCATGATGCCCTAGGTATTTTTTGTGACTTGTCTAAGGCTTTCGATTGTGTTTCTCATGATACATTGGTCAGGAAATTACATCACTATGGTGTTAGAAATACTGCCTTGGATCTTCTTATTTCTTATTTGAATAATAGGATCCAAAGAGTGGACGTTAACGGTAAGCAATCCGCGGGATCTATTGTCAGTATGGGAGTTCCACAGGGCTTAATTCTTGGCCCGTTTTTATTTCTCGTATATATTAATGACCTACCTTACCTTGTAAAGAACAGTCATGAAATAGTGTTATTTGCAGATCACACATCACTTTTATTTAAGCTTAAACGACAACAGACAGTTACTGGCAATGTAAATAATGCTATCGCTAAAATAGTGCATTGGTTTAGTGTTAATAATTTACTTTTAAACGAGAAAAAGACTAAATGTATTAGATTTCTGACACCTAACGTTAAACAGGTGAAAACCAATGTACTAGTAAATGGGACGGAATTGGATCTTGTGGACACCACTGTGTTCTTAGGTGTTACTTAGGACTCGAAGCTACAGTGGGGTCCACATATAACCAAATTGTCGAAGCGGCTAAGCTCTGCAGCCTACGCGGTCTATAAAATCCGTCATTTGACTGATGTCGAAACAGCCCGATTAGTATATTTTAGTTATTTCCATAGTGTAATGTCGTACGGCATTTTGCTGTGGGGAAATGCAGCCGACATTCAGGCTATTTTTGTGCTGCAGAAACGAGCCATTCGAGCAATTTATAACCTCAGTTGTAGGCATTCACTGAGGGATAAATTTAAGGAAATAAACATAATGACTGTCGCATCTCAATATCTATATGAAAACCTTATTTATGTAAAAAAGAATATTAATCTATATTCTAAACACAGCGACATTCATAACATAAATACTAGATACAAAGATTTACTTATTGTGCCCTCGACTAGGCTCCAAAAAATTAGTAATTCATTTAAGTGCCAAAGTATACGTTTTTACAACAAACTCCCAAGTATTGTTAAAGAACTGAGCCTCAATAAATTTAAATCATTTATTAAACAGAAACTCTGTCAAAAAGGTTTCTATAAAGTTAAAGATTACTTGGATGACAAAAAGGCTTGGGATTAATTAAGCTACTTCAATGTCCCCCAAGCAACAATCCATTTTATACTGTGATTATGTGTTTTAGAATTAATAATGTCATTTTTATTGAATTACATGACATAACATATTATGATTTTTTGATGACATTTAAAGAGAAACCTGTCTGTGAATGTGAATAGCATGCAGGCTAGATGAAATACATGATATTCATTTTAATATTGTGAATGTGAAGACTATGTGGGTCATTGTTGCTTTTTTTTTTCCTTTCAGGTAGTTTTAATCTTAGTCTGGCAGTTTGAGTAATTTTTGTGGCCTACCCAAATATCCTTTCTTTGGTATTGTTCGTTGAATCGTTGAGCTCCTTAAGTTCTGAGTTGAGCTGCACGATTACTGACAAATGCGTGCACTGACTGGACAGGTCCACTCAATCTGTGTGGCTTTTCCTCAAAATACCATTTCAGACAAATCTACATGGTCTCCACATGATCTGACCAAGATTATGTCTGGACTTTAAAAGAGACTGTGACCTCTGAGTTTGTTTCGGCCTTTCTTCTCAGAGTAGTCAGATAGGAAACGCCGACCTCATCTAGTTTTAAAATATCATTGACGTGAAAGTGTTTGTACAAACCTATTTACAGAAATAAAATCATTTATCATTTATCATTTATGAGTGTGGATGAATATAACAGTGGGGGAAGACCAAATAAACTATGGATGGACCGTGTTAAAAATGATATGGCTGGAAAGGGGGTGACTACTAAGATGACGACTAATAGAGAAGTACCGTCAAACGGGGTGAATAGGAATGCAGGGGTGAATCGAGGCGAAACTTTAAAAGGGATTTTATCATTGAAAGTTTGTTGCCAAAAAGGACTCTAATATGTTTACTGTATTATAATTAACGATTGGCAACAAACTATATTATTTCAATGTTGAAATCCCTTTTAAAGTTTCGTCCCAATTCTATTAACCCCGTTTGACGGTACATATGGAATAAAAATACACGAAATTGGGAGACGAGCAAGAGAATGATGATGTTCTTAAACAAAGAATTAATCTAACGTGCGGTATTTGATGAAGTGCATTAACATTTTTTTCATAAAAATGACTAGACATTTAAATTTTCTAACAATTCACATACTTGTTAGCCCATCCATCATGTGACGGCTAAACTAAAAATATTCATAGCCAGACGTTTCGCGTTTGGCGGAGTAATGCCGTCACTAATTGATATGGAGTACGCACTCGGCTCAAGAAAATGGCGTCGACGTGAAAGCTTTTTGAATATTCATCGGCGACGCGAAATGTGCGGTGGTGTTGCTAGGTATGTGTCGCGGGTTCGTCTGCTTCTCACACTTCTGGAGGTGATAAAAGAGAAGCCGAAGTTGGTCTAGGTATGTCATTCAAAAAGGGTTTACGGGCCCTAATTCTGTATGGTAATCATTATTCCCCGCGTACGTAATCATTATTGTCGGCGGCGACGAGTCCTGGGACGCGGTGGTATCCTTCTGCGAAACAGTTATCTCGCAGAAGGAGGCTGCGGAAAGGGAGAGAGAGATCTCATCCTCTCACCCGGCCCGCAGCAGGCGCACCGGGCGTCGGCGGAGGGCGGACAACGCCCTCTTCCAGCCCCCCTAAATGGGTCCAGGGACGACGGACTTGGGGACGTCCGTCGCCCCCCATACATCAGGACCCGAGGCGGCGGCGCGTAGTGTTCCACGCGCGCCCCTCTTAGTTGTCGCGGGGGGAGTCAAACACCTCACTCCCCCCGCTCGACCGGACGGGGCTCGCAGAGGCGGGCCGGCACCAGTCGGGGGTTGCGGAAGATTCGTATGTTCCCGCGACCCCCGACGCAGGTGTGAGATGGAACACCGGGGTGGTTTTTAGTCAGTAAGAGTCTGACAGACCCCTCCGCCCCCCCAGGGCGGGGGACATCCATGAGGATTTTCCAACCCGGATCAAAAAAAAAAAAAAAAAAGGTATGTCATTCAAAAAGGGTTTACGGGCCCTAATTCTGTATGGTAATCATTATTCCCCGCGTAATCTTACCACGTCAATATCTTGTCTTGTAAAAACGGTTTCATTTATTGTATCATAGAGAATACGTTATTAGCACATGTCTTGGTTAGATAAGGAATTGACGTGGTTTCGAAGTAAGGAATCGTTAAGTGGTCATAGTGAATTAGGATCCTGATATTATGCAGTGTATTACAACAATTTTGTCGAGAATATTCTACTAAGGAGTAGGTCATACTTTCGTAAAAGTTATGAACAGATTAGATACAGATTCAATTAATTTGGAAATCCTAAACTATTAATTCAGTGGAAGTCACTAAATAAATATAAAACAAACACCTAACCTAACACTGAGTAATAAATTAACTATTTCAGGAATCAAAGGCTCGTACTAAATAGGTGCTACCCTAAATCATGAAACCCTTTCAATTGAATCAAATTTAATAGCTTCAGAATCAAGATAAATCGATGTAATACAGCCTGGAACGAGCGCCAGTATTTATTTACGTTGGGCAGTGAAAATGTAAATATATATTTGTCAAGACGTTAAATAAAACGGGAACGTATTTGGGATACGCTCCTTGAATGTCAGGGACCAAAAAGAATATAACTCTTTAGAAAATGAAAATAGTTAGATGCCGCCTTGTGTGATACATATACCTTCTGCTACCAACCAGGGTTGCTGTTATGAAAAACAGCTTCGGTGAAACTGAATACGAGTCAGTCTCAGTACCCACATGGCATTGAAATCAGCCTGTAATGTTCCCACTGCTAGGACACAGGTCTGCTCTCCGTTAGAGGAAGTGGGCTGTAATCCACCACGCGGGCCCATTGCGGGTTGGTAGATGTCACATATCTTCGAATTGTTGGTTTCTAGGACATGTCGGTTTCCTCACGAAGTTTTCCTTCAACGTTTTGAGTACTCACATAGTAAGTTATAAATACCAAGAAATAAGTTTGTAATTTGTAACTTTACTAGCAACTAGCAAGTAAAAGTTAGTAGGTACGTAAAGAGGAAGCGGAACCAGGACCCTTCCTATGTGCTGATGGTGATCACCGGGGTGGTTTTAGTGAGGTAAAAATCCCACACTCCACGACCTCTGTACCCAGAGGTCAGGTGCATTTTGCAGGTGGCCCAGAAAAAAAAATACATAAAGCGTTTTTCCGACGTTTTCTAACATTAGACGGTATATTTAATGTTCACCTTACTTGCACCAGTAAACTTTTTGAAACCTATGGTATCTACACACATACTTACTCTAGCTGTTAAGCCCCATACCACGCATGTGCATACCTACAGATATAAATGTAGCAAAAAAACCACTGAAACGTTCCATCTTTGACGTTCATTAATCTCAAGCTTCTCAAAGCTCAAGCTGCAATACGCCAATCCTCAGCCAAAATCGGGAAGCCGATGTATCCTTCGGCATTTTCTAGACGCTCGAAATCTTGCCTGAATTTCGCCTGAATTTTTCAGCAAACACGAGCTCGACTCAAAGTGGTGGATTCGTGGGCATACACGGAACATTCCGCGGTAAGCCCGCGGTAGGTAAGAGCGTACGTAAGCCCGCGGAACGTAAGCCCGGTCTAGACGCTGTACATCTTTGTTGATCTAGAACATGCCATCGGCAAATACTTCGCCTTGTTCCAATGTATGGGAAACAAATCTGTTGGCATTTGTTTTATTCATGGCTGATTCATGAGCCCCGGAATAAAATGGTAGCGCCTGCACCTGCACGGAATTGTGTTGCATTTATGATTAATTTAAACATACAGTCTGACACTGGTGCAGTGTCTTAGTGCCTTTTAGTTAGGAAATGTATGAACATTATTCAGCCTAACTGTCAGGTTCCACTTTTAGGGTTTTATTTTTATAAAGATTTTCTTTTATATTTTGTGAATGTGAGAACGTTGTAGGCCTAACTTGTAGACTGTAGATTGGTAAACCTTTATAAATTTTGTTAAGTACCTGTTACTTGTTAACAGGCCTACACTGTCATCACATACCTATCAACACTGTAATTTGAAACATTGTTAAAGACCCTTATTTTTAAAAGAGTAGCCGTGGAATTTCTTGCCAGCTCTTCTCCATAGGTAACAACCAATTGGAACCGTGCACCTAGATTCTGACGTTTCATAAGTGCCCATGTAGGTTTATGTGAAACAAAATAATTTGATTTGATTTGACTTTCAGCAACGAAAGTTCACAATTTGACGATGTTGATAGGCGTGGTAAGCACAAAATTATAACACGTTTATTATTCAACCCACAAAACGATTGTACGAGTATTACAATTCTGCATTCATAAGCTGAACTTTAAATTAATATTTCCCTAGCTTGCCATTAATGTAACTACAGATATTTCAAACTAATAGCAATTTGACGTCACATTTCGTAAATCACATAATTCGAACCACCTGCATTGGCTGAATTCACGCTATTCGCAAAGCATATCTGAAACTTACAGCTCGCACACCAATCAAACGAACGAATTCAAACACCATACGTCCCTATCGCGAAACAATAACAGGCCAATTTGTAAATAGCGGAATATCGGTCGTAATACATGATCGGATCGGCACGGGCATCGAACCGAAACTACGGTACGTCAAAAAGCAATCACTGTACTAACACGGAATCATTCGGCGGCGCCGTCAGTCGGAACAAAAGCGAATCACTTTGATCCGAGGGTAGCGTGACCACGAGTGGGCGTGTAATGAGACTGTCCGGGTCGCGGTGCTACAAGTAGTGATTGGTTTCTACGAGTGAACAGGTGTGAGGAATGTTGTTAACCTATCGCGCTGGACAGCGTTGTTGTCAGCTAAAGAAAACGTACCGCCAAACGGGGTGAATAGATATGCAGGGGTGAATTGGGACGAAACTTTAAAAGGGATTTTAACATTGAAATAATATAGTTTGTTGCCCACAAGGGCACTTAATCATTTATTATAATACAGTTAACACATTAGAGTCCTTTTTGGCAACAAACTATATTATTTCAATCTTAAAATCCCTTTTAAAGTTTCGTCATGATTCAACCCTGCATAGGGATGCAGGGGTAAATCAAGACGAAACTTTCACCCCGTTTGACGGTACTGTGTTATTAAACTCTACAGGTACAATCTTTTGGAGCTCATGTACACAGTAACCCCGAAGTGTTTACCTATCGTATGATGACTTCAAATGTACCTAATACACACACCTGAAACATACGGCGGCGTGGATAATAAATGCATTTTCAATACCTTTCTAGGAAAGTGAGCGAATGATTAAAAGTTTAAAATTTTAACGAGAGAGATTTTCTTTGGCTCTGTGATTTATTTTCATTTTAATAACATGTCATGTGTGTCATTTCATTTTCATGTTAACGATACAAAATATAATATCGAGAATCTTTTTAAAACAGTATTCATAATAACTGCTGATTCACAAGTAATAATAAATTCATGCTTCGTTTAAATTCAAAAAAACATGAAATATAAAATTTTGCTGAAAACAAATTGATATCGTGAGTGAATTATTAAGCAATTTTACAATTTTAATTTTTCATTTGGTTTGCCAAATGAAAAATTTACATGCACAGACTAACCCAGAATTTTAAATAGCTTTACAAAACGTTGACAATATTTTATTTAAACTATTTTGTAATCGTAATTTTCTTACCAGCCCACTATTTAACTTTACTAATAGTAAACATTCAAATACGAGTTAGGTAATTCAATTTCTCAATTTGTATTTGAGTGTATGTCGATTATGAGAAGGCCTTCGACAGTGTCGAGCATAGGGCCGAGTTACGCGCTCTCCATAGCTGCCACATCGATTCCCGTTACGTGGATGTGCTGCGAGAACTTTACCCCTAGGCCATTCTACAAGTCCGTATGCACACCTTATCTAAACCCGTACCTATCAAGCTGGGAGTAAGACAGGACGACACCATTTCACTGAAACTTTTCACAACAGTCCTAGAAGACTCAATGAAAAGTTTAGATTGGGACTATTGCTGTGTTAACAACAATGGTACCTACCTGTTCCTCTTAAGATTGGCAAAAGATCTTGTGCTTTTCGGTAAAAACATCGATGTTCTCCAGAAAATGCTTCAAAACCTTTATGATGCTTCTTTTAAGGTAGGACTTAGGATGAATATGACCAAGACGAAGGTTATGGCAAACATCTTCAGCAATCCAAATCCTTCTGTTAAAGTCGGAAATGAAACATTGGAGATGGTTGACCAGTATGTCTATCTTGGTCGTATTCTTTCATTTGCAGAGAGCATCAACAAACAGAGATATCGAGAAGAAATGCGGGCCCACCCAAGCTGTATCGCATTCGGTATATCGGTGGGTCGCATTTAGGTAATTAGACTACATTCTTAAATCAGCCAAATTTCCATAATGTCTGAAGTCCCGCCTCTATAACCAGTGTGTTCTGCCCACCATGACGTATGTTGCTAAGATGAGGACGCTCACACAGGAGGCTGTGTGTGTGTCTGGGTGAGAGTTGCACATAGAGCCATGAAGCGTTCCAAGCTAGGCATGAGGCTTATAGACCGAGTTCCAAACATCGAGATCCGAAGACGTACGAAGTTTTTCGATATCTGAAAACGAGTTGTGGAACCCAAATAGAGTTAAGCAGGACATCTGGCACTGTGCAGTAAAGGCAGGTGGAGTAAGGCAGTGACTAAGTGGCATCCAAGGGCTAGAAGGCGAAGTGTCGGTCGTTCGGTGGCGAAATAGGCGGACTTCTACCCGCGATTGCTATCGCGGGTAGAATCTTGATGGGGCAGGTGCAGGAGCGTGGCAATTGGCACAAGAAAAGAGAGGCCCATGCCCAGCAATGGCTGAATTAGGGCTGTGGGGGATGATGGTGATTTACACACATTTTTAAACCACAATTTTGGCTTTAATTTGCCAGCTCAGAAACTATTCAATTCGTAATTAGATTCGATAATTAGGTAGTTAACCATTTATTTTAGCAAAGATCCAAGAAAACAAAACAAAATAACGGTTGTGAAAAGATGCATAACCAAGCCACTTCCCTTGTTCCCTTCACTTGTACTCCCCATAATTGTGATAATTTTTCGTACTGGATCAATCCTGGGAACCTTCTGGAACCTTCTTCTTCTTTTATTGAAGGTCAAATTTCCAACAATTTTTTACTTTTTTTCACGAAAACCAGTTATAAATGTAAAAAATAACTTTACCCCCATAACTCCTGTACCGTTGCATGCACCATCATATGCGTAAGCATAATGTTTTGTTCGAACACATTGCGCAATGCCATAAGCAGCGAGTTTTCACACCAATAATAAAAGTCGTTTCTTAGCAATCATTTTTGCTCTTGCTAAATGTTACCTATTTTGATGTAAAGAAAGCGTAACTAACGGCTATATGATGGGTCTTTTTCCTTTCTTTGCGTCCGTCCTGCATTAATCCACTATCTCGTAGTTCCCCTACTGGCGATAGAGCATAGGCGCTCGCAGATAGCTTCAAACAATGAAATGAAAGGCCGCGCGATATTTCAATGCAACGCAAAGCCGCGCGCCGCGCGAGCCCGCCTACCTGCGCACAGATTATTATCCTACTCACCTGCAGGAAAAGTTCACTTGTGATATGTGGCTTTAGTAGGGAAATCAAGATTTTCCATTATGGCATTATTTTCTTTGATTTTTGGGAACCATGTTTCCCGTTGTGACTGAATATAACTTACTAGAATTGGAGTTACTTGCAAGAACAAAGAGGGTGTAAGGTTGTGACCTTTTACCTAAAGGTGGGTTTAGACCAAAGGAATATACATAGAACTAGAACAAGAGAAGAGTATTCTAGACTTGATATTCTTGACATTTTTGTATTGATAAACGGATATACCAACGAAAGAACGCTTTTTTATCTCTGTTGACATTTCGAAAATTTGGTATAGTGGGAACAGAATGAGCATTCCCTCGATTGGTCTCAACTGAGCTTAAATTGGCAATGCAATGGCTGATTAAAGTCTCAAAAGAAAGAAGCTCTTTTGTCTTTCTTTTCAAAAGTTAAAGTCAAATCGTTTATTGCATTACAATGAAATTAATATGAAATTAAAATTAAATTAAATATTTATTTACTTATGGCAACTAGGCCCGATTGTTAGTAACATTGTTTTTAAAAATTATTGTTAGTAAACAAACACAGATACAAAAGGTTAACTGTGGGGTCTTCTGACCAGCACGTCCACAGCGTGCGACAAGCAAGGTGCGTCGTACTTTTCTATCAAAATACTTAGGATGCCTTTAGAACTAGACCGCGCTCTTGACAAGATGGAATTTATTTTATTGCTCATTATAGCGTAAAAATCATGGTGTGGTACCGAAAAATCAAACATACCGAACGCACTACAATAGCGCGGCAGTCCCAACAGCATCCTGTAGCAGTTCTTATATTGAATACGCAGGGCGTCTAGCGATCTCTTATGCCTTACCCACAGACCGCTCGCGTAGATCGTTTAGCAATACGCTCTGCGCTCACGCTCATCTTTGAGGTCACAAATCAGTTCTCCGAAATAGTCTTTCAAAAAGATGAGCCAAGTATTTAGTATTAGAGATATTAGATACAATCCCAAAGGGAATACCTCATACGAAGAAGTTTCTAGGAGGTGCAAATTATGAACATTTCTGGGACTCATCAAGTCCATCGACTCACCATTGAGCACACAAGTGTAGTTGGAATGAGCTATCTGCACATATCAGAGTGGGGTACGGGGAGGGGTCGGTTCGGTTTACTTAGCGGACTTAGAAGCAACTTAGTCGCCAACTATTCACTTAGTGCCGACCGATGAACTACTTTACTTTGGACTGCGTGGTTGAGGGGGATGCGGGATGAAGTTGATGTGGTAGTTGAGAATAGGTCATGACGTGGTTGAACGAAAGGAAGAAAGTGTCTGAATGGGTAAGGGTGAATGTGATGATGGTGTGAGATGTGACTCTAATAAATAAAAGTTAAACGAAATCTAATTCTCCTGTGTACTGCTACTAAATGTACCTATTTTTAGACGAAGTTCTAGCTGTCTCCGTACATTTGCTAAGACACAGTGACGTCAGTCAAAATCATAATTACGAGACTGACGAGCCTGTCTCAGAAGTCTGTCTCAACGGAGAGCAATAATTTTGTTTAGCTTTATAACAAGAGGAATTTCAGGACATGCCTTTGCCAATACCAGTGGACCTCGATGGAATGGATAACATCAACATCTTTACGACTATGCCAGCATATTCATGGCTCTTCCGATGACGTCGATAGCCGATATTACAACCGTGCAGGATAATAATTACCACATCCACGTCTTGCTATTTCATGTTTTCAACTGTAAGGGAAGTTAGCCGGCTCGATGCAATGCCTCGAACGAGAAGTCTTGATATGCTAACATTATTACACGTCGCACCTACGACGAGGGCATATTCTTAGTTTTTTTTTTTTTGCAAACCTGTCATGCTTGCGAAGGAGAAGGCGGAACGCGTGAGGGTGAGGCAATCTTTGCCCCCTCACGCCCCTAGTCGCCGCAGGAGACGCCCTGGGCGTCGGGAGTCAATAGCCGATTCTCGGCCAATGTAGGCGCGGGCGTGCGGATGGCGAGCAATGGGTAGCTCGCCGTCCGGTAAGGACCAGGCCCGGATCGTCGGCGCATTGTGTTCCACGCGCGCCTCAAAGTGATGTCAGCACACACTGACGGGGTTCGTTATGGCCGAAGCCTGCCGGGTCGTGGGTTTGTCCGAAAGGGTTACTGTGGCCCAGGTACACAGGCAACTGAAGGAATACGGGTGGGTTTTTAGTCAATAAAAGTCTGACATGCTCCCCGCTCTGCCCAGAGTGGGAGAAGTTATTTAATGATATCCCAAAAAAGAAAGAAAGTCTTTTTACATACGTGAAAATTAAAGGTGGATGCTAGAAATGTCGAATATTAAGCAAAATGAGTGTTGAGAAGCACAGCAATCTAGTAATAACACTTTTATTAAGAATAGGTAGAATTAAGATGTAATTAAAATGAAATTACCTTAGTAGGCTATATTATTACATTGCTAGAATTTCTAACTATTGTCAGATTTCCAACGGTCGCATTGGTAAGACCAATATTAACCCATAATTTGTTTACATGTCGCGCTAGAACAAGCTCCGCTGTATTGTTGTGATTAGTGTGATTCAAGACCACTGAATTGTACGAACGCACGAAACTCACCACGTCAAACATTACAACTTGATTCTTCATACCGGTACCGGCGGTATTCTTCTTGGTTCTTCTTCTTCTTTATTCGTGGCTAAAAATAACGAAGATGAATGAAAGAAGCACTGTTACTACAAGAAGCAAGCTGCGCAAGCTGGAAGCAGAAATGAACAGGCGTCGTGTATTGGAAGCCGATTCCGGAGTGCCGCCTGAAATACCACCAGGCTCACCTTCAATCGCGCCTACAACGTCGTCGGTTCCTGCACCTATGATCCCAGTGGTGGGAGGTCGTGTTATTGACCACAGAGAAGTTGTCACCCCTGTGAGACCGCAACCGGAGAGAATACAGAGCTCAAGATCCAGGACAAGCCATGTCTCTTCGAAGAGCAGCCAAGGAAACGCCGACTATCTTCGACGGAGGGTCGAGTACGAGGCTGAAAGAGAGTTAGTGTGCCTGAAGGAAAGCCTAGTCAAGAAGAAGCTTGTAGCTGATCTCGCTGAAATAAACGCTGCTGCAGATGAAGACTCATGTTCAGACGAAAAAGGGATAAGGCGTCGTGTTGAAGAATGGGTTACAGATACGACGCCCGATGTCATTAGTGAAACACCCACACCCGCTGTGTATTGCGATCCACCGCTGCGACAAGTGTCCGCGTCCGCAACCTCCCGCGATGTGTTAGTACTGCCGCCCGACCATACACCTGCGCTCCAACAACAGTGTGCGCCCGCGTCAGTGCAGTTCCGCGAGCCCACGTACCTAATGAACGATACACCCGTAGCGACGGCCAGTGCTCTGCGAGTGGAGACTAGAGAAGTGCCAACCAGAGAAGTGCCTGAGTGGGAAAACACGTTTGCCGACGACACAGATAGGAACCAGTCCCGGGATAGAAATATACACCAATTGGCAGACGCCACATCTAACTTAGCGCGGCCGCGGCCGCTACCAATGCCAGCCTATGAGTTACCATTCTTCAACGGCGATCCAGCGGAATGGCTGTCGTACAAAAACATGTATCACGATACGTAGTCATTGTATCATTTTAAGCCGCACGAGAATCTAGCGCACTTGAAAACATCGCTTCAGGGAGAAGCCAAGTTAGCTGTGGAGGACCTATTGCGCACTTCAACGAACCCTACGAAATTATGAAGACTCTGGATGACGAGTTCGGGCATCCTAATCTAGTCCGAAGATCCGTACCTAAAGGGGTACGAGAGTACCCTTAGCGTGTAGTCGCTTAATTTTGAGGTTTTTTTAAGCTCTGGCTGTAGGCCTTAATTTATTGTGACAACCACAGGCAAGCCCAGTTACTCGTAAGCAGCCGACAACCTCCAAGACTGACATGAGAGATGCCATTTAAAAAAAAAATGGGTAGCAGTCTTTGTTTACACTTCGCACTACAACAATCTCCGCTGTATTGTTGTGATTACTGTGATCCAAGAATATACCGTGTTTTTTTTTTTTGACTACCATGTAAGCCTAAACGTTCAAGCGGTTAAGACCTTCATGTTACTTACTCAGCGCCTGTTCACCCTGCACCTGCAAACTCTACAATGAGTCTTTGGCGCAAGTACGAATTACATATTATAATAATACCAACCTATTATTGCCCCACTTGCACTCCAGGGCAAAGTCCTCTTCTCATATATGAGCACTGATCACGACGCTTTCTAAAGCCGGATTGGTGATTTCAGACTTATATTCAAGGTTTTCTCACGATGTTTTCCTTTACCGAGGTCGGTGATGTCCAAGATAAACTTAGAAAGTAAATATGAATTGAAAAAGTCACATTGGTATGGAACCCACATCTTCGTGCATGAGAGACGAGGCCTGAACCACTGTGCCATCACGACATTCTATTATAAGTGATTATTAACATAACCTACATCAATGCCTTAAAAGTTTCATACCGTAACGCACAAACATGAGAGTCCCTAGACTCCATATTCCTAGATTTGATCATTGATTCGCTCTACACATATTGTCAGTTTGAAGCCAGAAAAGAGCCTTGAATTGTTGTTTTTGGGAAAATGATCCTTAAACTTCTTATGGTGATCGCTTTTTGAAACAAATTAGCTTCTTTTTTACTTTTTTCAAAGTGTATCGCAGTAACTAAGCTAGGGCACCCCGACCAAATGAGTTAGGTTAGAAATGTCAAGCCGAGCGAGCGAAGCGAGCGTTGCCACGGCAGCGGCTGGCGTGCACTACATTCAACTTGGTTGCATTTCCTAGACTAGGGCACATCACAAAAAGATGATCCAGTATGTAAGTGTAGTGTATCTGTATGTGATTTAGTATTTTTTTTAAATTAAAACAGAAATGATTTGGGGTTCGAAGAAACATGTACTTGTATTGATAATACTTACATATTATGCTAAAAGCCTCATTACATTGTAAAGGGATGAAGTGGTACTGTTGGCAAGCACACGTTACCACTGGGCTGCTGGTTACGTACCAATAGATTACCAACTTTGTTGCGTTGCGCGTACTGAAACCTTTAAATGAAATCCGAGTGTACGAGTACGTGGTTCTAAACCAAGTAACAATTTTTTGTTTCATATACAATTTGTGTTGGCTATACTCTTTGGTGTCGGCGCACTGACGGCAGTTATTCCATAGATTATTCTATGTAGACATTTACCATAGATTATTCTATGCTTTTACCTCTTTATTAAGGTAAAGGACAGCATGATGCTTGGCCACTGTCCAGAAGTGCCCAATGGCCAAGGTTTTTCTTTAACAATCAATAAACACTGCATTTTATTAGACAGCAAAAGACACAATCAACTTTAATAACAACCAATTGAAATTCACACCACACACCGCAAAAACAACCAATCAGGTGCATGCGTTATTCAAACCGGTCGAGATGCAAAATTGGCACAATTGTGCTGACATGCCGACCACCAGACAATGGCTGAGCCAATTCGTTTGCACGTTATTTAAGTCGCAGTGGATCGGGGCCTAATTTGGCCGATGTCACCCATCCACTGCTGGCTCGATAGCTTTGTTTGCCCGGCTGGGACCCACATGCCGCGCATTGGACTGAATGTAAAACTTGATTAGGAGCTGTCGTTACGCCGTTTGCACGTGCTAACGACTGTGTTGGCGGTATCGGGTTTGAAAAGGATGGTGTGGCTTTGGGTTAATCAAGGGAATTGTGTGATAAACAAAAGTACATTTTATTAGTTTAGGTTGAGAACTCGGAGCCAAAGTAGTGATCTAACTGGATTGATGAGACTTGAAAATCGCTGAGCTCCTTAAGTCCTGACTTCCTGAGGAGAGCTGCACGATTACTGACAAATGCGTGCACTGACTGGACAGGTCCACTCATTCTGTGTGGTTCTTTCCTCAAAAGACCATTTCAGATACCAAACTACATGGTCTTCACATGATCTGACCAAGATTGTGTCTGGACCTTAAAAGAGATGTGACCTCTGAGTTTATTTCGGCCTTTCTTCTCAGAGTAGTCAGATAGGAAACGCCGACCTCATCTAGTTTAAAAAATATGATTGACGTGTAAAAGTGTTTGTACAAACCTACTTACAGAAATAAGATCATTTAATACTTGAAGACATGAAAACTTAAATCTGATGTTAAAACCGGGATACAATTGCATGTAGGACCTAGATAGTATTTTATTCAGAGAGCTAACTACTGGATCTTTGTGGGACGCAATTGCCTATAGTTATTTATCTTAAAACCTTACCTATATCAATCAAATAAGTCTCACACAGTCTCAGTCTCTATACATAGGACCCTCCTCCCCCTTGTGTTCGAACTCTACTACGAGTATACTAATAACAAATTACGTCGACTTCTACCACAAATAGTACAAATCCGAACCATTATAACAGCTACATTAACTATGCATATAAACCGAACGCCATACAACTACCTATTACGGCACAAAATTAAAGGCACTAACTAGCTTACATAAGGCGTAGTTCGCACAGAACCGTTATATGCGACTTGTAACGAGCATCTTAATTTGAATAACAAAGGTGACTGCATGCGGCTGAATAATTAACTGCGTACAAATTACTACGGCGTGGGTCGCGTCGCTTTTGACGACACTAGCGAGCCGTTCTACTATTGCCATGGAGTACGCCTAATGTTAGGTAGGTAATTATTGAAAATAAAATTTGACACCCTAGATTATATTCATTTGTATTGTGAGAACATCGTTTGGGAAGAAGTTTTGCGTAGGATATTAAAATTTAGGGAATAGAAACGAAATTTTCAAATTGTGACTAAACGCAATATTTCATTTTTTATCTACAAAGGCATTTCAGTATATAAAAATATAGAACCTAAATTATTCCAAGTAAATATGTAGATGTTTTTTTGTCTGTTTTTATCACAAGAATCTTCAATGTGTTCCAAATGCCAGTTGTCAAAACTTTTTTATAGTGCTGTAAAAATCGCACTCAGAAATCCTAAACGTATTTACATATAGTACCTACTAACCTACCAACATGACATGGAAACAACCCTTCAAGTGTTTGTACCGCAGCCATCTACGAGCGAATTAAGAAAACACTCAAAACAGAAACGGATAAAGTACTAAAGGAGTGCCGTAAAATATTATTTTATGTTCAATAAAAACTTATTAGAGTTAAACAGAGATACTTGAACGAAAAACAGGTGAAAGAAATATATTCCGATTCGTCTAAATGGTGTTCTTCCAACAATAGGTATGAATGTTGATTCCTTTGGAAGAAGCAGGCTTGTTTTTATTTCCTTAATGTACGTTTTCCTTTTAAGGTCTTTTAGGCTGTTTGACCTCAAAACCTTTGCGAAGTATTTAATGTTTTGACACTACTTCACTATGTGAAGAGAAAAACTACGTGGAAAAGATATTTAGTTAAATTGATTTCCCACGAAGCGTTGAGGGTCAATATGTATGTGTAGAAAACGAGTGAAAACTTTATCAAGTAGTATTTACGGGTTCCAAGAAAATAATAATGGTTACCTTCTTCGAAACACTGAACATTATTTATCCAAGCCAGAAAAACTACTCCACTTTTCGAAAATAATTGTCTACTTGTACTGAAATGAAGACACCTATTCCTGTATTTGAATTCTTGCATACATACAAATTTATATTTAGCAATATTTAACTAACTATTTAATAAGGCACTCAACATAATATCAGTATAGACTTCTTGAAGACAGCCTTTTGGTTTCGAAGATCGAAGAGAACTAACTTAGAAACTAGGCGATGCTCTAAACATCATATTTCCATTCCGTTTCGTTAAAAAACCAGTACTTTTTCGGTAACTGTCAATTGAGATACTTTCAAACTTCATGACTACACTGATACAAAAATCATTTGAGACAAATCACATACTTTCAATTTTATATTTAGTATTTAAAATCACTACAAATCTTATTAATATGTGGCGATCATGACAGTACCAACATAATTCAATCATCAACAGCGAAGCTGGAATTGGTAATACTGACTACGATTATGTATTACAACGGATAAAATTGAAAGTCAATCATTATTCAAATTAAGCTAAGAATCAGCATTTTTGAAAGTTATCTGTAACGCGAGAGCGGTGTTGGCCCAGTGGAAACACCCGTGATTTACAAGGTGTAGATCGTCGGTTCGAACACAAACAGGCCTTTTACTTTGTGTAAATGTAAATTATTTCAGCAAAACTGAAATGTTTTAGAACCAAACATTCAAAGACATATGACATCCACCAGCCCACACTGGGTCTATGTGGTTACGGCCCACACTGTCTCACAGGGAGGAGGCCTATGACCGCTGGGTCACAGACATACAGCAGTTGAAATAATATAGTCTGATTATGCTTGTAACTTTTATACAAAAGACAGTCGCAAACCATACCTTTCACGAGTTCCTAGTGTTTCGCTGAGTAGAAGAAGTGGCACAACAAACTTCTTAGCTACAGGTCACCTTCTGTTTAGTTTTAAGAACAGAGAATTTAAATTATTTGTACCTACTCGTACTGTGTCTTTTTCAATCACTATTTTACGATATTTTTAATAGCATATTGTTCTCTCATCTATATAACTATCAGTTACTCTGCCACGCCCCATAAAACAAGGTATTAAGATGTTATGGGCTTTCATTTAAAATGGCCCCGAATAACTTCGCTTTATGTCTTGAAGCCGACATTATTTATCTGGAAACTTTCAATCTATGTTAAGTACTCTCCTTATTACTTCATCAAAATGTAATTAAACTGAGTTTTGGGCTGGAATTTAAGAGTGGAAGGTAAGTTAGTTAGAATATGTTCTAAGTGGTCTTAGGTAGCTTATGTAACGGAACTGCGAACTGTGGGTTATCCAATGGAGGAAAGAAAAAAGAAGAAGAATGGATACCCAGGTATCAATGAAACTGGCAAGGTTAGAACATTATTTTGTTGATTTTTTGTTACATTATTTAAGTAACATGCATGTAGGAATATGTAGCATCATATAAAATTAATCTTCAGTTTAATTCTTTTTCTATAATGTCGCAGTATTTCTAGACGAACAATCAATTCTGAACGAAAAATGTGATCTGTGTGTCCGTCTAAAATAATCTAAATAAATATAAAACTAATCTTACTTTCGCTTAAAATAGAATATTATAAATTGTACTTTAAATATTTCCTTGATTTTATATGCTATGCTATTGAGATGTATAAGTTGTTCTTTATCAATGGTTTTTATTGTGACCTAAAAGACTACTATCACAAACAACGATTGTAGACGGAAAATAGGTACATCCAAACATAAGTTACGATTTGTTGCTTTTGAACAACCAAAACAAATGTTTATTAATTTAGCATTACTATACATGATTAAATTGTATTTAATGTGATACTTGTAATATTTATTACGATTTAATATTGCAATTTTCAAGTAACAAGTAGTTTCAAACGATTTTAAGAACTTTAAGTTCATGTTAAGAATTTATCAGATTTTACTTATCGATTACAAATAAGTACATACTAAATTGCTAAATTATCTTATTAAGTTTTAAATTGGTTCCACTTTCCATTAAATTAAAAAAAAAACAATAAAGTATGACCATCTATGATTGGTCTAAAATGGCGGCAATGTTGGATGTACTTAGTAATATTTGAGAGACTATAAAAATACGTATACCCGCCAATTTTGGGAACTTTTGATACAGCTTTGGTGAAAGATAGACTGCTTATACACAATGTTCACTTCAGTTGATTGATCATATTTCTTGATTATTTCTGATAACTATGTTGTACTGTTTGTCTTATAATATGTCTAATATTACTTATATGTTAAATCAAATTAAGGAATGTTCATATTCAGTTTCATTCCGTTGATAAGTTGATATAACTTTGAGAAATGATCCAAAATATTAATGTATTAACAATAATATATGCTAATGTAAGAATGTGTTGACAAAAAAATAATTTAAAACAAGCTGTCATCGAGTTTCTTGGTCATTATTCTCCATGATGACCTAGTTTTGGGACGGACCACTAGTTTTCTAATTAACGCATTTAACTGACAAGCCTAAATTGAAATAAATGCCTAATCCTGTCTTTGTCTGCTTTTCTTCATAAAAGCCCCTCCCTACACACCATATTCAAAAGTTCTTTCATACACAGTAAATATCTAGTAACCATTCTAGTAGTTATTTATGCTTGCAAAGTTGCTTGTAATATCGGTAGAATTATTAAAAGTAAACACAATGCTCACACAATATTTTAATATTATAATTTTTAAGTTGAAGTTTTAATACACGTTTAATGTTAAATACAGCATCTCTGAAGGGACAGATTTCCACGGTAACGCTACAATCAGTTACAAGATTATTGTTTCAATATATAGACATTTTGGGGGAAAGTATACAACTTCAAATCTCTCATAATCCAAATAAAATGTAAATGAATTCAGAATCTTGGCGTCCGCTGAAACGGATCAATTTATCTTTCCTTTTACAGGCTCAATCATAATTATACAGCATTGCAGGATCCATTCATCAAATTCTTATTCACAAAAGTCGATAAGTTAACGGTTTTCATTTTGTAAATTCAATTTCAGAACTGTGACACTCGCACTAGTGATGCGGTAGTGCGATATCGATATTTCACGCCGCTCTATCTTTTTAACGCGTTTGCAATCTGTGCGAAAAAATATAATGGTCTATCAGCCACATATTGTTGGGTGCGATGTAAAATGCAGAGAATTTATAAAAATGCAAAATCCTGCAGTACGAGCTTAGCGGTTTGCTTTACAAAAGAGAAAATTATGAACAGGTGTATGGAGTTTTGTGACTAAAACTTTGTGTTGCTCTGAAAGCAAAACTCATGAACTGTTCAGGTGAATATCCTATGTAATATTTTCAGTCAACTGAAAAGATTTAATGTTGGTAGTGCTTATGTGCAATCTTGATGTTATCCGTTTTGGATTTAGTTTTTATGCAGCGTGCTAAAAATATGAAGCAGTTAAATTATTATTTTGATCGATGTTAACAGTTATAACTGGAATATTCAACTAAATGAGTACGAGCGACACTTGCAACCAGTCAACAACAGTATAAATGGTCCTAAAACTGAGAAAAAAAATGGCGCTTTTGCTCAAAAAAGAAATGAAATTAAAAGGATATTGTAAATAGTTCGTCGAACGACATTAAGCCAGCGCTACGCGGCAGCAATGCGGCATCGTTAATCAGAGTCTCCGTTGTTAATATCACAAATATTTATCTTTGGCCGACAACGTAAATGAAAATGTCCATTGGTTGCTCACCTGGCCGTTATTAATTATAATGAAACGTCTAAAGTATCAAGATTGTTCATTGTTTAATTTAATTTTAATTAATGATCACAAATTTTGATTATGAGTTAAGATTTGACTTTACGTACTGATTTACGTCATATTATCATAAAATATATTATGTAATTTAAGTTTTAGTAAACAATATCTAAAAAAAATATATATATTTGTGGGTTCTATTTGTAAATAAATGTGTGCCAATTTAAACCAAAATACTAAAACCCGATATAAAATACTCAGACAAAAGTAATAAGCCTTCTCATTAGCAACTAGATGGAGGTAAATAATAATTGGGTACTTTGTAATAATTCGGTCCGCCAATATATCTGCAACTAGACACAGCTAATAATTAAGATCTAAAGAGTCTATTAACATAATAACATTACCCACAATATGTTTCACTAATTAAAGCAAGCAAAACAAGAAAAATAGGACCCTACTTAATCCTATAATATTGGGAGACAATGACATAGTCTGGCATTAATATCTTACTATTACCATTTAATCAACATATCGAATCAATTATCACTTCTTCTATTCCACACTTCTTAAGAAATACCAGAAACTAGAATATTTACTTACCTAATTGTGATATCGTGGTGATATTGTAGGAAAAAAAACATAAAACTATGGCTCAGTATCAAAAAGGTAAACGACAACAAAAGGCTTTTAATGTTTATTGATAATGATAATTTTAAATACCTACCTACATATACGATGTTTTGACGATAAGATGCGTACAAATTATACCATAAAATGTAGGTCAATCAATTCTAAAATCAACTTTTGCAATCAAATTCCTCTTTCAAAGAAAAAAAAATCAATTACACAAATTGCAAGTATCAAGAAGGTAAAACTCCAAACTCGATTGACATTCAAATAACAGAAAAAGAAAAGCCCATTTCACGGACAAGTTTGACCGATAAATCATTGAAACAGTTATAATTTAAGTGAAATCTGATTATGGTTGAAAGTCTGAAAGAAACATTCGAGGTGAGGTCGCACAGAGTAAATGTGTGCTGAAATGTAGAAGGGATAGACTTAATGTCGGTGACTTAATTTTGGTACCTTAGTTTCTTCATCATTATTTAACATTTTCGAATAGGTCTCGATCTACTTTTGTTTAGCAAAATAGATCAAAATACGCCCCGGTTAAAATCCATACTTCTTTTCGCAAATATGAGATATTTACTTATATAACCCTTCATTTTCATTACCTCTGCTCGTTTAAAATCTACATAAAGTAAATGTTTGTTCTAAAATCGCACAGAACTCGTTGCTGTTTTTAACCGACTTCACAAAAAGGAGGAGGTTCTCAATTCGTCTGTATGTTTTTTTTTTTTTTTTTTTTTTTTTTTTTTTTTATGTGTGTTAGCTCATAACTTTTTTCTGGGTGAACCGATTTGGATGATTCTTTTTTTATTTGATAGGTGGTGCTTCACATGTGGTCCCATTTAAATTTGATCAAGGTCTGACCAGTAGTTTTTGAGTTATCCTTAATACTGCAGATTTTTTCGACTTAGTTTATATGGATGATGTGTTAATAATTTCCTGTCACTGTTATTTACACACCAAGTAGTGGTATACGAATTTGTGTGGGGTAGGTACCGCAACTAAAAAGTGAAAAATAAAAACTTTTTTACAAAAAAACAACCGACTTCCAAAAAAAACACTAAAAGACGTGAAAAATAACTTTAATTTCGGAAGTCGGTGGCCAAACACGAAAATACAAAACCAAAGGCACCGACTTCCGAAATTAAAGTTATTTTTCACGTCTTTTAGTGTTTTTTTTGGAAGTCGGTTGTTTTTTTGTAAAAAAGTTTTGGAGTTTCGGTTGTGTTTTTAAAATATCATCAGGGTGGTTTCATAATTCCAAACCCCAGTTCCGAGAGACTGGTCAATTCTCTAAAAATTAAATCTGCTATCGAAACTCACTTTAACTGTTGTCATTTAATACCAAAAATAGGAACAACCAAATGTTATTCGACATGACAATGATAGAAATAGACGTTACGAAACTATGAGGAAACTCTCCAAAACACTGCTCGCAGTCACTTACTAAGAACTTCCCTTACCTAAGTTAAGTTAATAATCATTCAAAAATATGCTCCAGGCGAGGCTCGAACTCGCAACCCCGGCATTGCTTCACGACATACTGCTTATAAGTACCGTGCGCTAACCAATTGCGCCACTGGAGCTATGAGCTTCCTACCCGATTATCGCATCACTTTCAATAATACAACTATCTTTAGTAATACAAAGCGCGCGATTATTGTAACATAAAATATAAAGCTATCTTGAAAACGGTTCAGGAACATTTTGTTTGATCGGAAAATACTGCCAAGTTCGGTGGAAGTTCGAGTTTTTCGTTTCTAAGCCACCCAATTCTGATTATCTTGAAAATGAAAACAAACTTCTACAAAGAAACCAATTCATGGCAGAAGCTTTTGAGAAATAATTTTTCATTTCTCATACACGAAAAGTAGTATTTGTTTGATCCGAGTAGCGGATGGAAGACGCTGCTCTGCGTCTTAGGGCGAGAAAAACTCATAGTAATTGCCTCCCTCTCTAGGGCGGGAATGAATTTTAAAAATAGAACTAAATTTGGTTAGGTAGTCGGCTACGAAAAATTTTACATACTTAATTAAAAAAAATATCGAATTTAAAAAAGTACTTTCTTATTATTTTTTTTATTTGAGTTTGTATAAACAGCCAGTGTGAATTAAGAAAATACCTATTATGGGGGATGCGCTAAGGGTAGCCCGCAAAATTCTACTTATATATACTTTTCTACCTTTTTCCTCTGGGTGTTGCTGCTGCAGGTATCTCAGGCTACGAGGAATTTGTCTGTACTCTAATGTTTGCAAAATACAAAGTACGTTATTCTGTTTTCTGAGTGATCTAATTGGTACTACTTACAATATTATACCAGGTCCTTTATATGGTAGAAGACAAAACTTCACGTACCTATAGTTAAGGACATAGAACTTCAAACTGGCCTAGTAAGCTGAGGCTGATAGTGTGCACCATTTCCCTTTTGCACGTAAAGCGCGTTTCATAACCACTCAGTTATAAATTGACACAAAGATAACCTATCTACCCGCTATCACCACTTAATCTATGACATAACTCAGAATAAAATTTGCAAATGGCTCGAAAGTTAACTGCGGAATTGTACTAGAAATTGATTAACGCCCTGAGCGAGATCAAACAATTATTGAATTGAATTATAACAGATATTAGCGGAGTTTCCTGATGTTTTCCAACGAGTCCTGTTGGAACTTGTTCCCGACGTCGCCGCTGACATTTGTCTTTATATAGGAGACAGCCTGACGTTGATTGAGACCGGCGAAGGCTGTGATAAATATGTATATTGTACCTATAGAGTAACTTAATGGTGGCTGACATCTTAAGAACGTGCTAATCGTGGTTCCCAACCCATTTGCATAAAATTTTAAGACATACCTAATAATATAACTTTGGCATAACATAATTAAGCATAATGATTATTACGCATAATATTATTACGTATAAATATTTTGCCATAATGTTTAGAGCCATAAATAAGCCTAACCTAACCTAGCCATTGCATTATGCCAAAGTATTATTATGCCACAGTACCATTATGCTATTAAAAATTAAACGAAAACGTTTATGAAAAAATATATTAGTAAAAAAAATATGCGAAAAGAAGCGATCCCACTAATCATTGAGTTAAGATTGAATATCATTTGAAACTAATCGCCTACGTACAACACTGCATACTTCAGATACATTCTAGCAGTAGGTACAGGGTTACCAAAAAATAAAGGAACCTACTTACCGACCCCATGTGAAAAATTATTTCTGTGTTATTTACAGTGAAATTACAGGAACATGACATTTTTTAAAACTTGTTATATGATGAGTCATATTTTTGTTGTCTTTAAGAAAATAAGCTTTTCCGTCATGTGTGTATACGTTCTTTTGACTTTTTTTTTTTTTTTTTGGGTGGGAAGTCATCAAATGACCTCTCCCGCTCTGGGCGGAGCGGAAGGGCGTGTCAGACTCTTACTGACTAAAACCCACCCGTGTTCCTTCAGTTGCCCGTGCGCCAGGGCCACGGTAACTCTTTCGAACAATCCGCGACCCCGGCAGGCATCGGCCCTATCGGACCCTTTCAATGATGCTGACATCTCTTTGAGGCGCGCGTGGAACACGACGCGCCGTCGACCCGGGCCTGGTCCTTACCGGACGGCGAGCTACCCATTGCTCGCCGTCCGCAAGCCCGCGCCTACGGTGGCCGGGAGTCGGCAATTGACTCCCGACGCCCAGGGTGTCTCCTCCTGCGGCGACTAGGGGCGTGAGGGCGCAACGATTGCCGCACCCTCACGCGCTCCGCCTCCACCTTCGCGAGCATTACTGCTTCACAGAAGGAGGTGACGGCTTCCCATTCCCTCTCGCTCCGTAGAGGCCATGGGGCCTGTACCAGGGCCGGACGCGAGAGATCGTCGCCGCCGATCGCCGCCACGAGGACACGGTGGTGCTCCACCTAAGCTGCGCAGACCTCCACCGTATGCTCCACCGTGTTCTCCGGCCGATCCACACAATGCCAACACCCGGGCGTTTCCTCCCGCCTTATCCGAAACAGGAACCTCCCGAAACAGCCATGTCTTTTGACATACCTGAGCTTCTATGTATCGCTACCTTTGGCCATTTGTCGCATTTGCAACGCGCGATAGAAGCTTCAGTAGCAATACAATCGCAAAGTATCGAATCAACATCGCTTCTGCATCGATGCAAATGCGTGACTGCATCGATTCAGCATCGCTACTAACGCGCGACTATCAACGTTGACTTAACAGAGTCCATATTGTAACTGTAGCGTCCACCACAGGCATTCACAAGTAATCACTACAACATAAGACTGTATTGATACTGCATCGCGTCTGTATGAATTCTGCATTGCGTCTGTATCGATGCTGAATCGCGGCTATATCGCGATAGTAGCGATACAGAATCGTGGTTACGTGGGCGAAGGTATACGTTCAGCGACAGCATCGCGCCTATATCGCACTCTTTTTGCGATTGTATCGCTACTGAATCGCTGCAAAAAGTCGCCGTGGGCGACTGCCCTTAAAACCTCGACAGCAACGCAACAAAGCGAGAATTTATTTACATGTAACTTATATTCTAAATCAAATACAGTAGCAACAAGGTATAAAGATAAAAGACGAAGAAAAATCTAAAAATAGTACTTAGGTACCTACCAACCAAGTCTCAAACTAGATCAAAGTAGGTAATCACAATGCAAAGATAATCGTAAAAACTGGAAGGCAATTCTCGCGCATCTCGCATTCGTTATTGTCATTCAATTCGTACTTTTCCCTTGTAAAAATCAAGTTGAGCTATTCTTGGCATGTCAATTCGAGCATTTCTTGCAGGAAACACACGCGACATGCCGTATTATACATGCAACAAATATGCAAATAGTGGTCAGGAGCAATCGACACGTACATGATGTCATGTCGACCGTCGGATCAACATCAAACAGTTGTTGTGGAAGAAATTAATAAATGTTTTTAACAAAAATGTGTTACGAATTCATGAATATCTTAGAAGACACTACGATCGCTGCAACAAGGAAAATCACACGAAGAAAACTTTACGCCTCCGCCAAAGTTGTCAACTATCCACTGCTTGTGCGGCGTCGATATAGGAGACACATCTGAGATACAGAAGCGGAAGGCGCCACCTTCTAATACCAGTCAAATGGACGAGGACGGTTGTACTCTGGTTGAGGGCAAGAAAAGTCGATCGCATCGCAACCACAACAAACGCGGTACCACTCCTGCAAGCGGGGTCTTTTGAGCTGCAGTGCTTACCATCCTTCTGCATATTTCCCGGAGACATCGAGAGGCCAAGGCCAAATCAGTACCGATCGAAGGACGTTGCTGAAGCTGTCGCGGATGAAGTCAGCAGTACTTCAAATTTTAAGTCCTACATCTTGCAAAAGGTTGTCGTCCTTAGCTCAGAATTTTTCTCGGCGGGAGTTGCGTGTAAATGGTACAGAGAGGAATGACCAAACCCAAGTGTGGTGTGATAATAATTATGATTTTGTGTTGTAAACTTGGGTTTAAACTGAATTTATGTATGCAATACTGAGATGTAATTATGTAAAGGGTCCTTTTTTCACCTATTATTATTGTGTTGCAACAGGGACATCAACGTGATGCAGAACTTCAAACAATAAAGATTTCAAATAATTATGTTTTAATTATTTCATTTTAGGAATCACTGGTTTACATGATTAGTCGGCGTCATGTGTAGAGCACTGCTCAGTAGCCAGCTTAAGAATCACCGGAGCATTAGCTATTGGCAAAGTCTTTATGAATTTCGATAGGCATTTGTCCAGCACCTTTCACCACAAACAAATTGAAATTCGTGTTGTGAAATAATTTTAAAGATGGTCGAAAGTACATTAACGATTGCGTCAAAAAATAACATCGTTATGTGGAATGGATTACTTCGTGCGACGCATAATGGCAACATTTTTATCCCTAGACTCGTGATTTACGATCGAATTGTAGTGAGAATACAAGAATCTGGATAATATCACCATTTTATAAGCGACATAGGAGACGAGCGACAATGACGAATGCGATAGCTATGAGTGTAAACGCGAGAATTGCCTTCCTGAACTCGTAAAAATATTAATGGTTGTATTTTTGTGAAACAAATTCAATGATGGATGGCAACGAGCGACGTTCACACGCCAATATCGAGAAACAAAATTACGACAGCCTATCTTTCTGGCTTTAAGGCTTTAATCTTGTGTTTAGGTCTTAGGACTAGACGATTTTGTTATTTTACGTTGTTATGATAATTCTAGATCTAGTCCTCGCAAATACTCCCGTCACCGTCTCGGCATGGCATGTTTAGAACCCCTAAGTATTGAGGACGTATTGATATGCGTCCTCGATACAGTGATCCCAACACAGGGTGATCCCTGCCTTATTAATTCAGCTTGCTACTATACAACCGCAGTCACTTAACGCCTATGCAGGCGTGGCGTATCAATTTAACAAAGGCATATGAACGCATTCGCTCTGACTTGCGAGGCACTAACTGGTACAACATAATATTGAAAGGTACTATTAACGAAGCTGCCAGGAACTTTTCAACGTTGTTCGAGATCAGAGATAAACACGTCCCTCAGCGTCTGTGTAAACTCTTTAAATATCCATCTTGGTATAACTCGGCGCTCATTAAGATACTTAAAGAAATATTCAAATATTATAGGAAATTTAAAGTCTACGGTAGTATTTCTGATCGCTTATCATATCAATTACTTCGCGACAGAGCCAATGATATTGAACAAGTTTGTTATAAGACGTACATGACTAAAATCGAGTCCTCAATAGGTACTAATCCCAAACTATTTTGGTCGTATGTGAAAGGTAAATGCATGAACAGTAAATTCCCATCGAGTATTTCATATGGTGACAACAGAAGTGATTCAGGGAGAGGAATTTGTGAGCTTTTTTCTAATTACTTTCGCACAATGTTTCTAGATGCTCCCTCCGCAAGTCACAGCTGTAGTTCGACCGGCTTTATTTCCAAATGTGATTTAAGTACAATTATAAAATTGACATAGCGATCGTTCTTATACATTTAAAATCCCGTGACTTAAGCAAATCTGCCGGTCCCAATGCCGTACCTGCTGTGTTCCTATTTAATTGCGCTGAGGAACTAGCAGCTCCTGTATCTCTTTTATTTCAAAGGTCTGAAGAAATTGTGCCTTCTTTAAGGAAATCTGCTTTTATATCACCCATCCATAAGAAGGGTACCAAAGAAAAAATATATTATAGACCAATTTCAAAACTCAGTCTGCTAGCTAAAGTATTGGAACGCATAGTTCATAATCAGTTGTACAGTATTGTGATTTCTAGCTTAAGTCCTCAACAACACGGTTTTCTGAAAGGAAGGTCTACAGTTTCTAACCTGGTTCAGTTCACAGATTATATTACTGAGCATATGAATAATGGATCCCAGATCTACGCAATCTATACTGATTATAGCAAGGCGTTCGATAGTATCGATCATGACATTCTACTAAGGGAGCTTTTCAACTTGGGAATTAGGGGAGACCTATACAGATGGTTTTCGTCTTATGTTCAAAATAGGACGCAAGCAGTGGTCCTTAGTGGCTTTATATACTCCTGGTCAACCAGAGGGGATCTGGTGCAACGCAGGGCCCTAATCTAAGTAAATTATAAAGACTGATATTTTTTTGGGATTGGGGGTGTCAAAGTTTGTATGGAAGAATTTTAACGTGCGGTCCGATCAACTAGAAACTCAGTACTTATACTAAAAAACAAAAAACAAGAATAACGTGTATCAGGGTTTTCTAAAACGGTGCCCTGAAGGCGAACTGGTGTTATTAAAGTTTTAAGAGGAGGATTTTACTGCGTGCCTTGATTAACTCAAAAATTGGTATGATTAATATTTAGCGTAAGTGATGGAAACATACCTAACGATTTTTCTAAATTCCACCCCTGTGAGGGGGAAAAGAGGGGATACAGTTTATACAAAAATCTTATTCATTTGGTTAATAAACTTGAATCTGGGCAATATTTTCCTCAGTGAATAATAAAGATTGGCACATTTAGTTTTTTAAAACAGCACCTCACAGGGGATTTAGAGGGTGTCAAAGTTAGTAAGTAAAGGCGCTGTCAGATTAATTCGAAACTCAGTACTAATATTTAAAACAAAAATAAAAAATAACGCAATTGCGGGTTTTTCAAAAATCAACTCCTAACGGGGTAGAAAAAATTAATAAAATTTGGAATTTACTGCAAATCAAATCAAATCAAATCAAAAATGTTTATTTGTGAGGATATGGTACAATAGATGTTACAATGTTGGTTCCAGCATACCCTGCTATAGCATACTATACCAACCTGCGTACAAATATTTCTCAACAAACACAAAGCCTATATTACTAGCCCATTAATAATTATGAGTAATAATGAATTTGAGAATAAAATATTAATAGTAATATTCATTAATAAAGTGCTTAACAAAAAAATACACACAAACATTATACTAACTCAATATCGACAAGTCAGCCAACGAAGCTCACGACGAGCGAGCCTAATAGTGCTACCTAAAACTAGAACCAATTATGGCAAAAAAATGGTTACTTTCGAAGGAGTGCAACTATATAATAAATTACCACCAAGTATTAGAAATGTACACTCACTCAATGCATTCAAAATTCAGCTCGGTCAGTATTTAACAGCAAGTAAAACACCCTCACAGAAATGAATGCGTTGGGTGGGTCGTGTTTGTGAAACTGTACATAGAGGTGAAGTCAAACCTTTTTAAATTGTTTAACATTAATTTATTGTTCTCAAGTAAGTGACATTTGTGTATGTTTTAATTGAGAATAAAGATTCTTTAAACCTAATAATAATAGTTATTTAATACCGATTGACATTGTATTGTAGTAATAATAATAATTAATAATAATGAAGTATGTAGTTTTTGCATGTGATAGATTAAAGGCTATTTTTATAACTTTATTATATTATAACGATTTATCCTCTAGGTAATCTTGAACACTGTAATTTTTTTTTTCTAGTAAAAGTCTGAACAATACCCTTTTGAACAGCGGCAATGGCAAATCTTGAGTACTATTTGGCAAATGGTTATATATAATAATTGCCATGCAGTAGGTATTTCTTTTAAATAGCATTAGTTTTATTTGGGGTAATTTCAATTTGTCTTTGTGCCGTGTTCTGCTATTTATTTTGTAACTGTTTTTTTTCGAATAAATAGTTATTTTTTTTACAAAGATACTTATTTCAAAAATATAAAGACATGGTAAAGACAGTATTTTAAGCTTTCGAAATAAAGGTTTACAGCTATAAAGGTTTTAGCTAAAAAGAGGGCTCCAAACATTGCCCGGATGCATTTTTTTTGTCCTTTAAAAGCTCTTTGCACGTCTACTGATTTTCCCCAAATCATAAGACCATATCTGAATACAGATGCTACATAAGCATGGTAAGCAACCATTGCGGTATTTAGATTAACCGTTTGTCTTATTCTTTTTAGGACATACACAAAGCGATGTATTTTTTTGAGTATATTATCTATGTGTGGTTTCCAACTGCAATTTTGGTCCATGGTTATACCTAAGAATACACATTCCTTAACAGTGTTTAAGGGGGAATTGTTATACTGGATGTCTAGACTACCTGTGTTAGTGTTAAGTGCTTGAAATTGTATTATATTATATTTGTTTTTGTCATGTTTATTATTAAGTTATTATTTTCTAGCCATTTGATTGCCTTGTCTAATGCTTTAACAATTCGTTTTTCCAGGTCTTTGTTATCGTCGCTTTTAATAATCAATGTTGTGTCATCAGCAAATAGTACGCACTCTTCATTAATCGCCTCTGGTAGGTCGTTGATGTATACTAGAAAGAAAAGAGGGGATAAAGTTCCTCCTTGAGGTGTACCGAAGTTGTTTTGTCTGTATTTTGATCTAAATTTCTTTTGTTCATTTTGATAATTTCTTGTTATTTCTACGCACTGCTTGCTTCAATCTCGAAAATGGGTATGTATAATATTAAATCATACAATGGTAACGTACCACACGGTTTTTTTATAACAAGCCCTGTCGTGGTGAAAAGGGAGGACACTGTTTATGTCAAAAATTTTATTCTAGTGGAATAAGATTTTTGGAATAAACAGTGTCTATTAACTTAAAAATTTGCCCGAATACTTATTTATCAAACTCTATACTAATTTATTAAAGCTAGCTCTTTACGTTTACCTAATACATTTTGGAATGGGCAACTAGCTTCATCTTTCTGACTGACCAACCCCTTGACAATTCAAAAATGCCTGTAATTGGTTTATTTGAAATAAATGCTTTGAGTTTGAGTTTGAGGAACCGAGCAAAGAGTAAAAAGGCCGAAAGAACGCTAAGCGAAAAGGAAGTAATAGCGCGAGCGGGCCACGCGATGCGACGACGGAGTGGGTCAGAGGCACAAGAAATTTCACGAGGACGAAGTTGCGGGACAGAAGTTAGTAATATTATCTAAGTAAAATAAATATAATTTCATTCATTTATTTCACTAATTTCACTGCATTCGGGAGGAAAACAACACGAAAGTACATATACGTACATTTTTATGTATGTGTCAATCCGTTCACGATTTCTTTTTGTGTAAGGTTGTGTATGCTGCTGCTTTTATTCCGCTACTCATTACAGTCAAAGGAAAATAGGTTATTGTGCCACTCGCAAGCGTGTCTTGCGCTGTGTACTTACGCGTTTTTTTATCTTTGAATCAACGTGTCTTTGCTATGCGATGCTAACGAGCAAATAAACTCACAGTATGAGTATTTGCTAGGTATCGTAAAAGGCAATTATGTAAGTCTCATTGGAGTGGTCTTTCAAAAGTGCATGATGAAAGTGGACATTTACGGGACGATACGACGACGATATTATATACATAACGGATAAGGTACGTCTCTCACGTTATTATTAGCCATATTTTAACTACTGTGGACGTACTGTGGGCGTACTATGGGTAATGTTGGTTATTGCGCAATAGAAAAACCGTTTGCAGTTCAAATCAAACTATAATTTACGAACAAATTAATCACACTAGCAAATCACACACTGTAGATACACGACACAACTATACGGAACGCGTGACAGTTCCTAGGGTGCAGGTACTGATCTTTCGAAGGCAGAATGGTAAGTGTCCACTCGTCCCATCAGCGCTCCTCCATCAGCCAGGCTCTGTCATAGCACGAAGTTAGCCGAATATGCACGTCATCGCGACGGTGCTGCCTCCTCCCGGAACTCGTGCTGCGTCATTTAGTGTCCAAACTAATGACCGTCTCCGAAATACATTTAAATGCGACTATTTCTCCTCCAACATTGAATACAAAATAATAAATCCTACTATAACTATGCGAAAAACGTACCTACATCAATCGTTAACTCGTCGTAATAATCTCGTTGTCCCAACCTTTAGCAATGGTCCTTTCGGACATAAATCAAGTCACCCAGATTTTCAACGGTCCTGTGATCCGCACGAAATTGAAGACATCACGTCAGCAGAGCCTGTGTGAGTCCTCCAAAACAGAAGACAATCAAATACTACGTGACAATGTTACTAAGGAACAACTTAATTTTTACTTTACGATGACAACTGAATTTTCAGAATCCATTAGAACCATTTGTGATTCAAAATGTGTATCGGCAAAATCCCTTCAGTAAATGACTACTGCTTATTTTATCAATTATCTTTGTTTTTTTCTCGATTCGAAACGATTTGAATATCGTCTTACCTTTAGACAAAGGCCGAATCTACTTCACACTTTATGTAACGATTTTGTACAAAGCTTTCGTAATTCTATCTGCCTTTCAAATAAATGCCTACATAGTTGGCTTCTTTGATCTTTGAAAAGAACTTGATATTATAATCGCAGCATAATGTAACAGCTATTTATGGAAATAAGAAGATTAGATTCCAATTATAATAATTTTAATGTCACGTTTGAATGGAGAATATTTGAGATTAAAAAAAATAAAAAGTACTTTAATGTATGCGGGGTGTTAGGAGTATCCTTATCACATGCTACTCTTCATTCTTAAATGGTTATTGTGTTTGTACAAAAACCACAAAATCTTTTTATACTTATGCATGCAAACTTTAGTAGTTTGTACTACATTAAAGTTTGTTTTTAGGTAAGTACCTATACATTTTAAATACAGGGCGACAGGGATAATTACGTACAACCTTTTACCATGGTTTCAGTACATGACTCTGAACGACCCTGGACTGAAACGTTTCGTGGATTATAAAAAAAAAATGGTCTGCCATACATTATGACAGCGTAGGTATTGCACTTTTCTATGAAACAGCAGATACTTTTTTTCTGATAACCGGCGAAGCTTTTCTACGCTACCCCGTTTAGAATCATGTGCCGAATTAATGGTTTCAGTTTGCACGTCGATGTCCCTGTTACCCGGTATTCCCTTTCTCGCATCTCATATTTACATTACATTTCAAACACAAAGCTAAAGTATGTAAAGCTAAACCTATAATCTCCTCCCGCGGATCGATGCACATACATAAAGCGAGTACCAGTTCGGCTACTAAGACAGGCGCTATGCGGTCGCGTCCTGACACTTAATATTAGCTGGCGTGGCCCGCATAGTTTAGCCTGAACGTGGGACAAGCCGAACTCGTATTGCATTTTATACTGTAGCTATTGAAATTAAATTAACTTTCCAAACAGAAACAAAATTCTGTAGTCGCTTTATTGCATAATAGACGGCGATCGTTACATAATGATAGGGATAATAAGACTTTAATGAATGTTTAGTAATCTTTTATACCTATATTGTAGAAACGTATCGTTTTAATAGGTCTGGCCCTGTTCCTAAGGGTCCCGAATAAATGGACCAATGTTGAACAGAACAATCTTAAGACAGTTTTTGGTCCTAAAAGTCACAAACACTGTAATTGCAACTTTCCATAGCACAGTGTTTTCAATTTACAGAGGGATAGTCTGTTAATGAAAGTGGACTTTATTATGTATCTTTTGTTATAAAAGTATAACAACGCTATTTAAATTTTGTTTTCATGATTGGCGTTGAAAGTGAAGCGGGACATAAAACCGTCGATGGTACTCAGATTCCAATCCTTGTATTCTGGTGCAGTGTGAAATTATTAATTTATGAATATTTTTATCTTCTTTGACATTTAATAAGTTCATAAACTACTATATTTTAATATAAGAAATTGATGAAACAGTGCACTCAATTCATCTCTCTCAGAGAGCCATTTCGCTCGAAAGGCTTAAAGTGACTTACAGTGTGAGTACTGTTTAATTAGCAGGTAGGTCTAGCTCCATTAATCATGCTAAATATTGAGAATTTCTAGTTGTATGAGAATGGATTATAGTTTCACGTTACCACCTAGTCTATGGATGATTGTACCAGACACTAGTGTATATGTGGGTCGTAAATACCCAGGATCTGTTGGATAGACCAGGAAGGGCCCCTAAGCTTATAAAAGCCACCTGATAGGCCACAAAAATATTTACATTGACTCAGCTAGTAGGACTCACTGGGCAGGTCCACTCAAATCTGAATGGTTCTTTCCTCATAAGATCATCTAAGACATTAATCTGCATGATTCTCATATGGCCTGACTAAGATTATGTCTGGACTATATAGAGACTGTGACCTCTGTGTTTGTTTCGGTCTTTCTTCTCAGAGTACTCAGTTCGAAAACACCGAGCTCAACTAGTTTTAGAAACAGAATTATTACTGACGTGTAAAAGTGTTTCTATTTTACTTAATCAATTTACAGAAATAAATATAATTTATTAGGTTGGGGAAAAAGTCTTTTCGCATTATAGTATGTATGAACTTGTAATAAAATCTCTTTGGCTATACTATTTGTATCTGGCTGGTTTTGGTAACATTTTTTTTCTTTTTTTTTGGACTTTTATGCTACTTTTATATGTCAGAACGATTAATCTTATTCAATACTTCACTAGTTTAACTGAAGATGATAATAGTTTAAACAAAAGACACGCTCCTTCACTGTTAGGGTTTGAGAGTATAGAATTCATAATTCCGACCTGCAATGTGTCCAGATCTAATTTGTCCAACAATTCCACTCTCTCTGCTTGAAATTGAATACATTCCATCAACAAATGGTATACATCATCTATTACTCCACAAGTATCACAATTAGGGGAAGAAACCTTTCCCATTAAAAAGCCAAAATTGATTGATGGAATATGTCCGGTTCTGATTCTGTGCGCTATAATAATCAGTTTTCTACTTAAACGACTATACGTACACCAAGGTATACGAGGAGGCTCACATTTAATAGTTTTATACCATATGCCCTTTTCCAATGATCTCTGATTGAAATATTCCTTTCACAAATCATAACACTGTGCATTGTATTTCGTTAATATTTCTGAATAATATGGTTTCACATAAATACCTTGTCCTTCTGTACATCCAATTTTCGCCAATCTATCTGCCTCCTCATTACCACGTATCCCAATGTGTGAAGGAACCCACTGCAACCTCAGATCCACTCCTTTCTCCGCTAATTCATTAATTTTAGAGAGTATCTCGTATGCTATCGGTATACCTCTGCGACGAGAGGAGCATCGAGCGATATGATATAAAGCACTCTTACTATCTGAACATACAACAGCTTTAGTATCATCAATTGCTTTGATATATGATAGTATTTCTGCGATCGCAATAAGTTCCAACGACATGATACACACCTTTCCAATTACTTTAAAACATCTACCAAAGTTTTCTTGCGAGCGAGTGTAAAATGAAGCTCCCCTGCCTTTCTTGCTCATAGATCCATCTGTGTAAATTACTACCCAATCAACATATTTCTCTATTAATTCTTTCATTACAGCGTGTTTCAACAAGTTTAATTCGTAAGAATCTTTAGCTCGATGCATGCTCTCTAAACCAACTGAAATTATATAATTCGCATCAATGTAAGTGACCCATGTTGTTAAGGTATACATCTCCAATGGAGAGGACGAGGCAACCTGAACATCCTCAATTTCATTTATAACAGTCACAAGTAATGAAATGTTTTTTCGTGCCAATAACTGTTGGTAATAAACGTATTTAGTTCCTTTAATAATTTAATCGTTACATTGTTCGTCCAAGATAGGGATTTTAAACAATATTTGTAGGCTAGGAATTTTCTTCTTATGTGAAATGGCGGAATACATAGCTCACTCTCCATGGTGTGAATCGGCGTAGACTTTATAAAACCACCTATAATTCTCAGTGCTTGATTCTGTATTTTCTGCAATTTATATAAATGTGAATTCGCACTGTTGTCGTAAATAAAACAACAGTAGTCTACACGACTTCTGACTATAGCTATATATATTCTGCGTAAATGTTTACCCCAAGAAGTACCTGCCAGAACTTTGAGTGTCCCTACCTACAAGATGGCAAAAAGTTATCGAACAAAATGGTACCTACATACTTTAGTTAAATGTAAATAAACTATATTAAAAATGTTTTGAATTTTCTTAAAAAATGCGAAGAAACTTTTTCCCCAACCTATTAGTTTAACGAATAAAAGTTCATGTATCTGTAATTCGTGAAAACGACACGACCTATGTAAAACAAGAAATGCAACGTTCATTCGTAACCTTCTCCTATTAAACCACTAACATAAATCACTCCAAAATGATTACGTCGCTTAATACCACTTCCCACAAATCCTGGGCAACATAAAATGCAATATAGGCAAACAAATGGAGCCCATATTAAATAGGGCAAGTTTCAGGTGTAGTAACAGCTAGGAACCCGAGTCAGACAAGTGAAGGGCCGCGCTTAAGAGCTCATTCCGCGTAATTAAGCAAGGGAGTACGTCTAAGTCGTACAGCTTAAGGTTTGATATGTGGACCAAGGAGGAAGGTGGAGCGAACTGGCTGACTGATAGTGTTTATTCTAATATACTTACTTATAGAGAAGTAATAGGTATTGATGGGTTAAGCTTTAAAAAATTGTTCCTTCTGGTCCTTCCGTTCGGAAAGAGGATTTGATGATTTTGTGTTAATAGAACATGTCTGACTGATGTTAAAATAATCGAATGCCACTTCATTTGTGCAAAACTAAAATTATATCAGTAAGAAATAGCGAAAGACAATTTTTTCGTGTTTGTGCGTTAACAAGAACTTTTGTACCTATTCCTTCCATCAATCACAGAAACGGAAACACGTATTTCCTTCTATCTATGAGACCATCTATCACTCATGCACACGCTTCTGCCACTGGTTCACACCACATGTGAAGGCAACAGGACAGAAGCCTTAAATCGCGTTAGTGTCGAGCGAGTGTTTATAATGCCCGCCCCGCGCCCCTTGTTACCGGAATAATCGAGAATAATCGGGATTGAACCGGATTTGGCCAGTTTCGTCTAGTTAGGGACGGAACAAAAACGTTGTAATTACTAGAAGGTAGTTTACGTGTATTACCTATACGTCAAAGAATGACTATGATTATTTTCAATGACTTCTATTGTATTCCTTATGAACGTTTTCACTAATACTAGGTGACACCTAAATGAATGCCTAGATTAAAGAGCGCTGCTGGATTTTAATCTCTCGGGTTAGCGTCGAAAGTTGATATCCTATTTTCACTACAATTGTTAGTGAAAACGGGCAATACCTTCTATATGTGTACTCAGTACCTAGCCAGGGTTAATAAGTCATCTTCTTTATTTCAAGTATCAGCGAACTATGCAAGTTTACTATAAAACATGAGACCATTAGCTAAGTTAATATGTGGCTGATGATTCTTGGTAAGCCAGATGTATCAAGTATCTCTCTTGAACACCACTTTACATAATTCACGAATTTAAGAATCACGTAAAAGGTGTCCTAACTGTTAATAGACTATTAACCTATTGGTTATCCGAAGGTCAGTGCCTAATATCACATTTTTCGATTTCGACGACTTTCTCAGTATCGAAAGGTAAGATCAGCGTAAAGAGACCAAATTCTCGTTAATATTTTAATTTTCATCTCGTATCGACTTTGTCGTTTATTTTATTATTTTTTCTTATTTAGTCTCGCTTTAAGCTTTCTCATTTCTTAAGCGCTCTCTTAATATTAGATCGCTTGCCGTGACTTTAATTTTTTTATTCTTCGTAACTTGATCCCATAGATTTTTTTTTGGAATGATTTATTAACACGAGAGTTAACATGTTTTCGTGTAGAATAATAATTTGTTTTAAAGTTGCAATATTTTTAAGGATTTTATATAATTACGCGCCATATTTTTAACACCCTTTTATTAGCTTTACTTGTAACTAACTGACTAACTAAAAACAATGTAATAAAACAAAAAGAAGTAAATTTTAACCTACTACTAATTGTCGTATCGAAATGAAACGAATGAAGGTATATGTAGCTTGGATGACAAAACTATAATTTGGTATCTTGGAGCTGATCTGATGATGGAGCCAGGAGGTGGATAGTGGAACTCTTCAGTGGGTACTAGTAAACCCCTCGCGTCATAACTTCGTTGACTTTAGACTTAAGGACTAAATGAAGTATATACTAGACTAAAAACACGCTTTTATCACGCACTAAACATAACTAAATTTAATTGAATTAGTTCTTCTTTTATATCCAATGATTAAATCAAAAAACGTGGAGCGCTTTTTAGTTGTGTGTAGGTACTTTTAAATAATTTAAACAACGCGCACATTGAATCATTCCTTAGTTGGGATGAATTGATCCCAAGAACAGACTTCACTTTGTAGTTGAAAAAATGTTGTTCATGTGAACGTTTATCGATGTATGGGATATCGACATACGTCAGGGCCAATTCTCCAACTGCAAATAATAATAATAATAATAATGTCGGCCTCTCAAAATGGATGTAGGAACGGGTCCCGTGGTACTAAGGAGCTACTCATCATCGATATGGCCATAAGCCAACAGGTTCGTCGATCCCGCAAGGATCTGTCGACATGCTGGATAGATGATAACAAGGCCTACGACTCGGTGCCACATACATGGCTCATGAGGGTGCTGGAGTTGTACAAGATAGATACAAATCTACGCACCTTCCTTAGATCGTGTATGGGGCAATGGAGAACGGTTCTTCGCTATCCAGGGTGTCGACAGATCAAGGCGAATGATGAGCCTGTATGGATTAAACGGGGAATATTTCAGGGCGACAGTTTGAGTCCACTTTGGTTCTGCTTAGCCCTGAATCCTCTAAGCACACTACTGGAGGATTCAGGTCTAGGCTATCGGTTGAGGAGAGGTGGTCAGGTCATATCTCATCTCCTCTACATGGATGACTTGAAACTCTTTGCCCCCAACAAATTGCAACTGATGGAGCTACTGAAGGTAACTGAAACTTTCAGTAGCACCATCAGGATGGAATTTGGAGTGGACAAATGTGCAGTCATGCATGTAAAGCGAGGTGAGATTATGGAAACAGAGGGAATTCAACTTTCGGATTCCATACACCTTAGATCCCTCTCTTCATCCGAAAGCTATAATTATTTGGGTATGTCGGAAGCGTTAGGCATCAATGTTGCTGACATGAAGCAATCGCTGAGGGAGCGGTTCTTTGGTCGCCTGAAGAAGGTATTAATTAGTTTTCTTTCAGGCGGAAACAAAGTGCGCGCCTTCAACGGTTGGGTCATGCCAATATTGATGTACTCTTTCGGCATACTCAAATGGACTCAGACCGAACTCGACGCCCTGGATAGGAGGGTCCGTACACTGTTAACCGCAAACAGGATGCATCACCCACGATCATCGGTGATGAGACTGTACATACCACGGAAGTGCGGGGGTCGAGGCTTTTTAAATGACCCTCCACAACCGCGAAGTGTGCAGTCTCAGGGAATATTTTTTAAAAGCTGAAGTGGGTATGCACCGTGATGTGGTAGCAGTGGACAAGGGTCTCACCCCGCTCTCCATGGCTAAAGAGAACTGGCGCAAACCTGTGGTACTTACGCAGGTATGGCAAAGCAAGGAGCTACACGGACGCTTTTATCGGGCTCTTCACGAACCCGGTGTATGCGGTCTTGTGGCTTATTGTATGGAATATAATTTTAGCTTTTCGCTTAGTGTCATCTGGTGGGGGAATTTGTTTATGCTTCCTAAGTGTGGCTCGGAGGACAAAGAGCTGTCTCACGGTAAGTAACTTACAGTTCGCACACAACTCAATAGTGGGGAACTTTGAGCACAGCTCTCTGTACCCTCTCCACTTCGATGAACTTGGTTTTAGCGGCCCCTCCCCAAACCAGGATGCAGTAAGTGATAACGGACTCACAGAGTGCTAGGTAAACCATTTTTAGAATATGTTTGTCTGCGCAGAATCTCAGAGATTTGAAAATATAGATGAGTCTTCAAACTTTTGAAGTAATATTGTCTATTTGATTGTACCATTTCAGTCCGTCATCAATCACTACACCCAGGTACTGCGTTTGATTGACGTGAGTAAGCGCTGCACATGAGCAGTGGTTGAGATCAAAACAAGTGTGTGGTGTAATTTCAAAATCCTGTGGTGCTTTGTTTTTATAATTAATAAAAAACGGAATGGATTTGGTTTTTGCCACGTTTAGCGTGAGAAGGTTCTGTCGCAGCCACCTCCTGACATTTCTCAAGGACTGTTCCGCTGTACGCTTGACATCGCTCCACGTTTTACCATAGACGACAATCGCAATGTCATCAGCGTATGTAAAGATCTGTGATTTATATAGGGATAGCGTGCATAGGTCATTTATGTAGATTTGAAAAAGTATGGGTCTTATGACGCTGCCTTGCGGGACGTCGTATGTAACAGTTTCTTCATCACTTAGGCATGAGTCGATTTTAACAGCTATCTTTCTGTTTTGTAGGTAATCTTTGAAGAGTTCGAGAGGTTTACCACGAATTCCAATACATTCCAGTTTGTAGATAAGGGTGGGAACAGAGACTGTGTCAAAAGCCTTTTTCAAATCTAGGAAAATACTAGTAAATGTTAGTTGACAGAAAAAAATATATGATAAAACTACAAACTAACGATTTTCGGACTTTTTCCTTTACTTGCGCTGAGACCTTGCTTCTTGCCAAATTTCATGATTCTAGGTCAACAATAAGATTTTGATTTATTTGCGAGTATCAAAATACGTTGCATGACATATGTCATATGTGTGTGTGTATGTGTGTTAGGGGATGTGTGTTAGGGGGTGTGTGTGTATGGGTGTCGTATGTGTGTGAGTGTTGTATGTGTGTTTGTGTGTATGTGGCCGTATTTTTTTATTGCGTTGACCTAGCTTGATTTTTTTAGAGCTCCAAGGGACCAACTGAAATAAAGATAATAATATTCGATTTTATTCTATTACTAGCGTCCCGCCCTGCTTCGCACGGTGTTTACAACTTGACAAAACATCGAGATTTATTTATAATTTATATGTAAGTTTGATTATTTTCATGCACATAAACCTTTCGGAATAAATTGTCTAAATGATGGTAAAAAACCGCATCAAAATCCGTTGTGGAGTTTATAAGAACTACATGGTCAAACAGATAGACACGAAAAGTGACTTTAATTTGTACAATGTTTGTGTGTTTGTGTTTGTTTGTTGTAATTTGTGTCTTATTTAAAAAAATTAAGATCAAATTACAATTTTTTCAATTAAGTCTACACTAGAATGGCATTATGCCCAAATATTGTTATTGTTGCTATGACTACCTAGTACCTATGTGTACACAATCAGCTATCTACAAGAATATACCTGAATTAAAATAAGTAAAATATCAACAAAAATTTGAAACCAAAAATCTCTCCTGATTAATAAGTGGTGTCCCTGTGGGGTCGCGGTCATTGCTAATTAAATCGCTTTCAGTATTACCGGCTCATTGATATTGATTGGCGATCGGTTTAACGCCGACATATTTTACACAACACACCAAGGGTTTTTGATAGCCACAGTCGGGATTTGAAATTTACTGTTTTATTTAAATAAATTGATGGGTAAGCCGCTTAGCGGTTTAATGCAACCGTCACAGATACCAAATAGTTTATTATAAACACACTATCAAAGGCAATCTGAATAATTTTGAAGGATATTGATAATCCATTGCATCATAAGTTCGAAAAAATTGTCTGCTCCGCAACGTAAATAACGCAATGAATGTTGTTGAACTGTCAACATGAAAGCCATTCTTACTGTGAGTGTGTTACGCAATTACCCCTCTAGTCAATAGATTGACTGGCAGTGAGTTAAAATATATTGATAGAGCAAGTTCAAAAGTTTAGCAGCTTACGTTTCCTGAAGTTTTACATTATTGTGTGAACAGTAAGACACAGTGATAATGATGGATGACAAATTAAATAGTGAGTACTAAGCATTTGTCAATCCGCAAACAAGGTCTTCAAAAAAAATGAAGCAGCTGTTACAATACAACCTAGTTTTCGTATAACAAAACCAATAAATTTCGTACACAGTCGAACAGTGTAAAATTAATATCATTTCAAGTTAAATAAACGTATTTTAGAGTATATTCGCGGACAGGTGCACCCGCTTCAGCGAGCTGCCAGCAAAACAAATGAATTGCCTCATATTTATGTAATTACATTGCACGAACCACACTAAATTATGTAGTTTTGCTAGCTAAATTAATTTTAAACACTACATAAATTGAATTGTTCTATAATGATGACGATCATCAAATCTGTCTACATTTAAGCCGAATTTATACATTATCAGATAGAGTTTTGCTTTTTCATAAATATTAGGGACCAAATTTTTTTTTTTTTTTTGGCTCAGCCCGCTTTTGCCCGACCCCAAAATCAAAATCCGGTCCTTCGGTCCATGTTCGATCCGCATTCGTTTTACAGCCAAATCTAATCCGTGAAACAAAATGAATTCCGCCTATGAACCACTAGAACACAAACAGACGATAGAGAAAGTATGGAATTTATGAAATTATATTATTATTCTCAGTGCACAAGAACTGAATACTAATTGAGAGGGGACGCCGCGAGCCGGAGCTGATCACGTTGCTCCCTCGTGATTGTAAATCAAGTTAAAATAAATAAATAAGTCTCATATTTTTACTCTGATCGACGAATACATAAAAATCTGAGGACACGGCTTGAATTTCTTTGTTGTTGCTAGCTTGAAGCGTCAGCAGGAAATAGGTTCCCTATTTTTCTGTTTTCTGTACTGTTCATGACTTGAATTAAATTTGACCCTTTTTAAAACTTAACCATAGATAAAGTTAAGGTATTATTTGGATATATTTTTGTTCATTATGTTTGAAACTTTCACTGTTACAACCTACTTATTAACCGACTTAAAAAAAGGAGGATATTATGCATTCAGCTGGTAGTTTTTTTATCATACATGTACACCGATTTTTCCGTGATTACTGGGCCGATTTACGTTATTCATTTTTCATGGTAGAGGAAGGTCGCGCTCGCTCGATATAATCCACTTGGTGTAGGTATGTTGATGATGTCATAAAACTTCCTATCACTGTTGCTAAGTACTATAGTGGTATACGAATTTGCAACCAAAAAGTAAAAATAAAAATAAAAAATACAAAAAAAACGACTGCCAAATAACATTACAAAATAAAAAATAAGTTTAATTTCGGAAGTCAGTGTCACTGTATAAAATGTATTATATTTCACTTTTTTAGTTTTGGGAAGTAGGTACCATAAAGGTTTTTCTATTACAAGTAACTATTTAATTGATGTACAGAGAATGATCTATTCTGTTTTATGGTATGCAGCTACATTAGTGTCCTCTAATTATGATACGGAGTAATTTTTTGGGGCAATTCAACAAACAAGAATGTAATTTTTAAAACCCAAAAAAGGTGCCTTAGAACTATGTTTGGACTTCATATAACTGACAGCTGCAAACCATTTTCCAAAAAATATAAATTTTAACCCTTCCATCCATGTACATTAAATTTTAGAGACCATTATGTTTGTCAAATCGAACCAACACCTATTCCCCCTGTTGTCAGATAAAGTTATTCGAAACAGACGCGACAATAGCAAACTTTGCATTCCTAGATCTAGGACAGCTCTACTGCGTAAAAGTATATTTTTTATGGCACCGGTCCTTTATAATACGTTGCCAAAATATTGGAGGGAATATACAAAAGGAAAATTAAGAAGTAGGTTAAAAAGCTGTCTGTTTCTTTTTTTGACTGATAAATCATTCTGACTTGTGAGAAATATCTAGATTTTGTTCCTATTTACTTTGACATTTAATTGCTATTTTATTGTACATTTTCTATAATGAGTTGATTTGATGACAATGATGTAGTATATTTTAATTTCTATGTTCTAATTTGTAATGCTTTGAATAATGGATAAATTTGTAATTATTTGATGATTACCTATTCATATTTGTACGGCGTTGAGGCAAAAAATGACTGTGATTAATTTAATGTAACAACTTGCATGCCATGTTATTGTGTGTAGGTATACTTATGTTTTGGACAAATAAATTATCTTATCTTATCTGCTCAACTTTTTAACTTTAATACTCAATCTTTCAAAAAACTGTTGTCAATGGCTAATGACGTGTAAAAAATAAAATACAAAGTTAAAATTATTAACGAAATATCAACTACGGAGTGAGCTGTAAAGTGTAAGCCATACATGTGCTGGGGCAATGGATCGCCTTAGTTTGACGATAAAGTTGGTGTCAGAGCAGACTGTGCAGTTGCGCGATTACTCTGTTTGTCTGTGAAAATGTCAACTAACTTGAAAGATATGAATGCATTTGTGGTAGGTACGAGAAAGTTCTACTATTAACTTAACATAACATCACGCCTGTAATCCTCGAAGGGTAAGGCAAAAGTATACCTGTAGGTAGAACACCCACATTTCGCCAGTTATGTTACTTGTAATAGAACGAGGAGGGCGAGCCTATAACCGGGCACAATTCGAGACTCCTGGCTACTAATGAGAAATTCTTGATGGAAAAACCCAATAACACTTTGCCCGATTTGTTAAATGAACCCAGGACCTAATGTTCAGCATTAAAACTATTATGTTCAACTATTATCAAGTAAATGATGCAAAAATATTTGGAAACAGCTTATCCTTTACATATTGCAATACTTTAACCTGTGTGTAGGAAGCAGGTACACTAGCAAGTAATGAAGCAGCAACAGCATGGAGCAGATTTTGCAAGATTAGATCTTTAAAAAGACCCGTTTCTCAGCCTAGCTTTAATAGATAATTTTGTAGTTGCCTCTCGATCACACGGGCAGGCTCTTTTATTCCATTATGAATTGAATTTGATGATACTTTTTTTATGATACTAGTGCAGTAATTTGTAAATACCAACTTCCCTTTCAACCTTTCTTCAACACATTTTTCAAGCTTTTTTCAACACATTTGCGAGAAAACAGTACAATAAGTATTTTTTTTTAAATTTTTATACTCGGAAAGTAGTGTTTGTTTGATCCGAGTAGCTGGTGGAAGACGCTGCTCCATATCTTTGGGCGGCAAATACTCATAGTAATCGCTTCCTTCTCTAGGGCGTGAATGAATTTAAAAATAGAACTTTTGGTTAGGTTAGGTTTTTTTTTTACATAATTAAGAAAAACATCGATTAAAATAAAAATATGCTGCGGTCTTGTGAGTTTATAAACAGCCAGGGTGAATGAAAAAATACCTATTAAGTGGGACGGCCCGCGGCGGTGATGCGGTGCGTTCCATGTTTAAAATTTAAAAAAGACTATATAATTTGGCGGGATACTAACTCTGTAAGCTTTACCGAAATTCAAATTATCGGTTTTATAGACTAATATTTGATGAAAAATTAGTCTCATGTTATTAGTACTATTTTTTACTTTCCTTATATTCGAAATGAAAAGTAGAGTTTTTAACACGGGTGAAAGTCATCAATTACTACTCGGCCTATAGTCCGAGCGCAGCGAGGGTGGCTATCCGCCCTCGCTGCGCGCTTTGCTCTTGACTCTAGTCTAGGTCAGAGATGACAGAGACAAAGTCGACGATGGAGTGAGCTTACCCAGAAGAAGCCTGTTCACTCTCACTTTGAAGAGATTTGGGTTGTATGCGGTCGGAAACACAGACGCAGATAGAGAGTTCCACTCTTTTGATGTGCGCATTATTATATTTTATGGGAATTGATTCATTTCAACCCTTGTATAACAATGTACTATTTCATTAGACTATTTTTAATAGCAATTATACAGATAGGTTGGAAATTAATGGTAAAATTAGAACAATTATTGAAATTCAGTGAAATTTGCTGCTTTGGAAGCGTAACTGACTGACTGACATTATTATTTTCACACGTATTATATTGAACGGGAGGATGTTGCGTTAACTTCAGCGACGACGGCGGCGGTGGCGGCGGAGCTTGCAGCGGCAGCGGCGACCTTACCGCGTGAGGTAGAAGGGCGCGGTTCCACAGCATTAGTTATATTTATACACTTTGATGTCTTGTCGCCTATTTCAATTTTATTATGCATCGAGTCTTCAATATAACCCTCTGCAACATTATTACAGTGCCATCCTCCGTGGCCTTTCAGAGTAATGATATCGGCTCCGGAATTCGCTAGTAATGTTGCAGAGGTTCTTCTAAGCCTGTGACCGGTAAAACTAGCAGGCTTTTCCAATTTCAAGAACGTGTCTTGTTCTTTTGGTACACTACCAATTTTGACTTGCAGCATGTATTTACCGTTTTGGTACTTCTGAAAGAATCTGTTACTCGTTGCGTTTGTAATTCTTAGAATTTGATACTTCTTGACAATTGCGTTAAACTCACCATGTATGGTGAATGTACGAGGGGTTTTGATTTTTGTGTCAGGTATCTTGACAAGCAATAAGTCCCCATGTCTTCGATATCGCTCACATTTATGTTGGTTAATTCTTGTCTTCTGCACACCTAAAATATACCAAAAAATTATACAGCATAATATAATATAAAATACAAGTGATTTAAGTATGTTTTATGTAGTTCTATACAGGTAAATGTCCAAAATAACTATCAAATATAGGTACCTACCTACTAAATTAAGCATTGCCATAAACTATTATAGCAAATAAGTATGGAAGTGTCTACAAAAAGGTTTAAATAAACAAAAGTTTGAAAAACGTATCATAGTTACTAAATATTTTTCATCTGGCGCATCATTAAGAATTTTTTCTACGTTAGCTGCAGTTAATACCTACTTTTGATTTCTTGGTTGTAAGCCATCTGACTGTCGTTTCAAAAATACATTTAATTTTATGTATTTTGTTAAATCTGTTTATTGGTTTTTAGAGTACATTTTAACATTGAATATGTTGACCACACTGAGGACGGCTTCACACATAATTCATTGAAATAAGCCATCAAAACATTTTCAGAGAATGAGTATTTCTTCGAGTCTTCAATGATACAAAATTAATAGCTGCGCCCCGCGGTTTCACCCGCAGCTGCGCTGTAATATATAAGTCAATGCCCGCACCGACATGAACACGACCTATTCCCAAACCTACCAAACATACACAAAAAAAAAACGGTCAAGCCGTTTCGGAGGAGTTCGATAACAAACACTGTGACACGAGGTTTTTATACATTAGATTGTAAATGATTAAATAGCGCTGTCGCGATTTTGGCAGCAAAGGACCATTTTGCGTGAGTATGCGTGTAGTAGATTCCATATTTATTAATATCGAATTCCTCGATGAACTCATTATTATTTTTTTGTATAAAAATATCAGTCGTAATGTCGCAACAATCTTTGACGTTTCTATAATGTGAAAATGGCGCGAATTTGCAAATGGCGCCAAGTGCGCGTGGTGAAAATTAGAACTTCATCTTTCATCTCATTTTCTCTTTAGTATTAAAGTGAGTCAAACGTATTGAGCAAAAGCGCTTCCAAGGAGGTTCCATTATTCAGCTTATTTATCCTCGTAATGTGAAACTTCTTGGTGGAATTCTTATATATTTTTATGGAAATTAAAAAAAACCCGTAACTGATACGCACAGCGCTATACAACGGAGTATGCGGTAAAACACTTAGGTTTGAGTACCTATTTCACCGCACATTCCGTTGAATGGTTCGTAATTTTTTACTTTCGAACAATGTATACATACAGGCTTCGTAAATACATTTTTTGAGCAAATGTGTTGAAAACTTTATTTCCCTACCTAACAGGGAAAGGATATCCTCGTGATGTTTGGAAACTTTCTCTCTTAAAACAATGCCTGCCGCCATGTGACAAAAGTTCCTTTCACTACATAAATAACAACATAACAACAAAACACACTAACAGTTCCAAGGACACGAAGGAAATATTAAGTGGGACTTTCTCAAAGAAAAATACATCAACAACTGCGGTGGCAGTACAACTCGGTACTTAAAGTGGCACAAACTTATCCCTTTGTTTCTGTCCCCACTTTCACGGACGCTAATTTATTCAATTTTATGTATATTTTGTTTATTGAAGTCTTGGTTCAGTTAGCGAGTTAGGACGTGTCACTTAACATTTGAGGACTATTGGGGTAAATGTTACTTTGATTGTTACTAAGGGCCCGTTTTTTGATCAATAGTCAAACATACGAATAGTTAAAATGCGTTAGTTAAACTAACAATTTGTTAAAAATTACAGAAGTAAGTATGTTGTTTGACAAATGGTTAAGCTAACTATACTGAAAAAAATACAATTTGCTATAACAGTTAACCATGCGCAGACAGAGTAATTAAACTTTGACAGCTATTGACTATTGTCAAGTGACTAATTGTTAAATTGACTAATGATCATGTTTAACTATGTATCAAACAACGGGCCCTAAGTTTGTGTATATTAAGTAGTGTCCATAAGTTACTAAGTATAAATAAAGATAATGATGGAAACCGTACTTGTTAAAAATATTTGCTGTTAACTCTGATGATGTTAGTTACCGTAATACTTAAAATAGGAGACCATGCCAAGAAGCAAAAACTTTAAAACTAAAAATAAAGTGGAATTGGTGCAGAGAGTTGCAGATTTAATTCTGATAACACACTAGGTGCAATAAGATAATAAATATCCTATGATTTATAAATTAATCATTGACATGTAAACTCTTTTTTAACCGACTTCGAAAATGAGGAGGTTTTTTTTGTATGTTTGTTACTCGATATCTACGGCAGTTGTGGATCGATTTTGGTGTATTTTTTTGGATTGGTTATGCCTCAGGGGTAGTCCCATATAAATTGTATTAACTTTGCGTGGGTAGTTTCGCAGTTAGCTTCAATAATACGTATTTTTTCCACTTAGTGTATATTGATAATGTTATAATAATAACTTCCTGTCACTGTTATTTGCATAGCAAGTAGTGGTATGAGAATTTTTCTGGGGTAGGTACTACAACAAAAAAATGAAAAATTATAACATTTTACAAAAAAGAAAAACTGACTTCCAAAACAACACAACAAAGTAAAAAATATTTTTGATTTCGGAAATCGGTGTCAAAAAACGAAAATACAAAACCAAAGACATCGACTTCTGAAATTAAAGCTATTTTTCACTTTCTAGTGTTTTTTTATTGGACAGTCGCGTTGCTGTAGAAACATCTGAACAATGAGTCCACTTTATTATGTACCTAGAGCCAGTGCTCTATATAGATTATAAAGAGCACGTCACAAGTTGTCTCTAAATACAATATTCCCACGAGTGGATCGCGACAATACTGGCGGGAGTGAACAACAAGGCCGGGGAACCGCAAAAAAAGTTAAATTAATCGAGCGCTCCCCTCTTTATAAAGTTTTAATCAAAATTGGATTTTTGTTCGAGCTGCGAAACATTGTGAGGTGTCAAATGGGTTCCTGTTTGGATGGCTCCAAGATTTTTGAAAAAAAAAACAAGTTCTTCAGTGTCTGTCTTATTTAGGAAGTTACTGGTTTTACTGTAAATTGCTTCTGGGAATAATTTTGCTAATTGGTTTGTTTATGCATATCGCGTGGCGTGTGTATAGGAAGGTAAGAGGGATCTGATCGTGTAATGATTTAATTTTACCAAAATCATTGCACCAGAAGTAACAAATACAAGTATCCTGGGACATCTTGATAGTTAAATACATAATATTAATGAAACCAGAAAAGGTATCCATTAATCTACTAACCCAACGTATGTTACTCTGCTTTCTTGACCAGAAATGTAACACTACAGCCCCTTGACCACCAACCACAGTCATTCAGTCAAACAATGTCGCCAAACAATGTCAGCCAAACAATGTCATTCAGCTAAACAATGTCAGCCAAACAATGGCATTCAGCCAAACAATGTCAGCCAAACAATGTCAGCCAAACAATGTCGTGATTGCCCACTGGTTAAGACGTCACCTCTCATGCACGAACTTCAAATCTGATCAAGTGCCAATGTGACTTAAATTCATTTATACTTTTTGATTTTATATTTGGACATTACTGCAAATACAAATACATTTTTTTTTTGTTGAACATAGGTAGGTTAAGTACAGATGTTGTAAATATTAAAAAACGCTATGTCTAGCCATCATTGGCGTACAAATATTATTTTGGCACAAATATGCAGATTATAATATACTCGAAATTATCAAACAAATAAATTCTAATTCAAATTGTCGATACATTAAAATCATTCCAATTAAACATAATAATAATAAATTCTAGTATAAATTGTCAAATCAATAAATAATAAATTATAATAATACTAAAAAAGGTAATTATAATAATATGTCAGTTAGGTATTCGTTCACCGTATAATATGTTTTTTCATATAATATTTTCAGGAAAGCCTTTTTGAAATCATATATGTTGTCTATTTCTGTAATTCGTCTAGGGATTTTATTGTAAATCCTAGGTGCCATTCCTAGAAAACTTTTTGTATAAAGAGCAGTGCTATGTGGCTTAGCGCATATCTCTCTGTTGCGACGTTTAGATCTCAATGTTTCAAACAGATGGATGTTGGATTTGACAAATACTGCTGTCTCAAAAATGTACATACAGGGCAATTTTAAGATTTTAAATATTTTGAAATACGGAATACAGCTTACGCTTGCTGTAGCTTATTTAAGTTTAAACACAGCACGCACACATTTTTATTGGGCCTTAAACCCAATCTCTTTGTCAGTGGAATTTCCCCAATATATTATTCCAAAACGCAATGTGTGACATAGGCCTTGTAAGAAATTAGAACAACGGATTCATTTGCTATTTTTGCTAGATTGTAGAGTGCATATGAGTGCTGGTTTAGTTTTTTACAAACAGCTTCTACATGACATTTCCAGTTTAAATAAATATCCAAGTGAAGTCCCAGAAATCTAGCACTGCTTGTTTCAGCTATTATTTGATCTGTATATGCTATGCTTAAGTTAAGTTTTTTTGTTCTTTGATGAAATGTCATAAGCTTTGTCTTATTTATATTTATTTTTAATTTATTTATAAGTAACCAATTTATGATGCAATGGATGGAATTGTTTATGTCATCTTCATAAGTTTCTATATTTTTGCATGGAACAATAAGTGTACTATCATCGGCAAACAAAACAGTTTGATGCTCAGTGCATTTTTGTAAATTGTTAATATTGTATATGAGAAACAACATGGGCCCAAGGACAGTTCCTTGGGGTACACCACATGTTGTATATCTAATTGGTGACATATGAGTACCTTCTAACTTGGATTTAGAACAAATTCTATTTAAAACAGTGGCATGCTTACGTCCAGTGAGATATGTTTTGACTAGATTTAATATGTTTCCCCTGACGCCGTATCGTTCTAACTTACCCAGTAAAATTTCGTGATTTACGTGGTCGAATGCTTTTGACATGTCCATAAGTACTGCTGCTATTGGTTTTTTTTTGTCAACATTACTAACAATTTCTGTAAATAATTCATAGATAGCTTTACTAATGTTTCTGTTTTTCCGAAAACCATATTGTTCTTTAGCCAGTATACTGTTTACTTCAAAGAATGAGTTCATAGATGTATAAATTACTTTTTCAAAAAAAAAACGACAGTACCGGTATCAGAGCTATTGAACGGTAATTTGAAATAGCAGTTCTATCGCCTTTCTTATGCAGTGGTTTAATTATGGTAATTTTTAACAAATTAGGAAAGTGGCTATGTTCTATGCATAGAATAATAACAAAACTCAAAACAGGTGCAATTATATGCGACACAGATTTTAAAATCTTAGTAGTTATTCCATCATATCCCACGCTATTTGATGACTTATGATGATTGATGATGATGATTACTGAGATCGGTGAAGGACAAAACATCTCGAGGAAATCGGGACGGGTTGGTAATTTCAAACTACTATTAACTATAATTATAGCAAAGTTTTGAGTATGGCTATAAAAGTGGGGAAAGACCAAAAAAACGATGAATGGGCTGTGTGAAAGATGATATGGTTAGAAAGGGGTGACTACCGAGATGACGACTGATAGAGAAGTATGGAAGAAAAATATATGTGACGCCGACCACGAATAAATTGGTATGAGGGACGAGAATGATGATGAAGTATGTAGTTAATATAAGTCTGAAATCGCCAACCCGTCTTGAGCAAGCGTGGTGATCAATACTCGTGCCTTCTCTGTACGAGAAGAGGCTTTTGGCGCAGTGGGACAATAATAGGCTGTTTTATTTTCCTCTTTTTTATACTTATAGGTTCATAAACATACTTTCCACTGCTGAAGCAGTGAAAGGTAAAATGATGTGGATTGTGGATTGTTGATTATTATTGTTAGACGTACTTATAGGTTCTGTAATACTCGTATGTATTTTGTTAATTGGTATTGTATAAAATTACATGCAATGAGTAAAAAAAAATATAAAAAAAAAAAACAAAAGGACCCGTATAACATAACATCACGCCTGTCTTCCCCAAAGGGTTAGGCAGAGGTGCACCTACAGTACACCCACATTTCGCCAGTTATATTTGCGTCCCATGTAATAGTAGTAAAGACTATTGCCATCAACCGGGGTCAGATCCAAAGTCCGGTCTGGTACTGAGAAGTGTCTGATAGAAAAACCCAAAGGCCCGACCTGGGAATCGAACCAAAGACCTCATGCTCAACAGTACTCAAGATTTGAATACTTCGAATATATATTCGATTAGTTGCGCAACACTATTCGAACAGCTCGAATAGTAACATTGGGTAAAAAGTGCATGCCTTAAATATAACAAACCAAAAGCATTTACAATATTATGTAAACTGTATAGGAATTTGCAACAATTTGTGTTAATGCTGCCAACTGATGGATATTAATAACGCGCCAAATGAGTGGTATCGAGCTGCCCACCGTGTTAATTGATGCAGTTATACTAAGTGTAATGATGTGGGATACATCATTATGGTATTGGGATACTGAAAAATTAATGAAGTTAAAATTATTGTTTTTATTTTGTTGCACATGTTTCTAACGTTTATTATGAGAAACCGCAATGGTGAATAGGTATACGAATTAGTTTTGTATTATTGTTATAGCGACCACTACTTGCAGAGGAAACTTCAAACGCCCAAATCCATCTTCTTCTTCTTCTTCTTTAGGGTTATGGTTTCCGCACTTAGTCCTTCATGTGGACCATTGTGCGTGGGCCATGGCGGCCGTCGGTGGTTACTCCAACCAGCCCACCTCCCTCCAGAAGTCGATGATATCTCCCGGTCTGCTGAGAGCATCTGTGTAGGATATGGGTGCCCCGAGGGTTTGTGACCTAATTTGGGTGACGCCTGTGCATTCAAAGAGCACATGCGCAATCCTCCATGCAGGCCCTGCACAGAGGACTGTCCGTTATGCCTATTCTGTGAAAGTGTTTGTTTAGCGAGCAGTGACCCGTGATGGTCCCCGTCACCAGGCGCAGACCGTTTCTGTCCAGACGCAATAAACGCTTGGTAAGCTTGCCATCTAAGGATGGCATGGCTTCCCTGGACTGCCTGCAGCCGGGTGTCGAGGTCCACCACCAGTCCGCTTGTGTATGGGTGTACTCCTGTAACCATCTGCGTAGCTGGTTAAAGGGGATGGGCACGATGGGTTCGGGTCCACAGACTGACGCGCTGGATGCTCTTCTAGCCAGTTCGTCAGCTGCATCGTTACCCAGTGATCCACTGTGCCCCTTAATCCATTGCAGTGTCATTGTGTTACGGTTGGACACCGCCACACGTTCTAGAGCATTGTGACATTCCAGTATTATACTTGAGGTAATATACTTTCTCCCCAGTGATTGGAGGACTGAGGTACTGTCGGAGAGTATGCGTATATGGGAGTCCATAACTCTTCTGGCCTCTATTGCGTACACCGCTTGTATAATGCCCACACACTCCGCCTGGTAGACAGTGTTGTACATTCCCAGCGGGCTGGATATATTTATATTAAGGTCGTGCGAGAAAACTCCGACTCCGGTTCCGGCATCGGTCTTCGATCCGTCGGTATATACTCTCAGCTCTTTCGGGCCTGAGTAGTCACAACGTTCTTCTGTGCCCAAATCCATCTTTGCAAAATATACTACAAAGAATTCAAAAACTACTAGGGCGCCCTTGCATCGAAGACTGAAACAAATAAAAAAATATGATGTAGATGTAATCGCAACATACAAAAAAATATTTTCAGATAATGTCTGCCTCAAAAAAGCACGTATGCTTTAAAAAATCCTAACAAAATTCATACAACAGCTACGCCCAATTTAATTTACCAAACGCACCCCTAAGCACAGTTCCTGTTACATTAAACGTAGACAGCGAATAAAGCGAAGATTTAACATGCTACGAATTACTTCACCCGTAAGCGGTTGAAGCGATGTATTGCTAAAAGCTAATTAGCAATGCTAATTCCATTCATATGTCGTAGAGCGGGAACGGAGCGGAATTATAGTGATGTGCTCGACTGCGGAATTACTTATAGTGATATGCTTCCGGTTTGAATTGACGAAGGAATGGAGTCGCTGCGGTTTTATAGCCTTGGCTGCGGTAGGTAGTTAAAGAGGATTTTTTATTTATTGACTTACTTATTTATCCATTTACTCTTGTATAAATATATTAGATAGTGTAATGTTGCTCCAATGATATAAATAATTATTAGTTTACTAGTATACGATGATTACAGTATATAATAGGTAGCCTTTACTTATGTGGAAAGTATTCTCATTTTGGCATAAGGTACTATCTTGACCAGTTGAAGATCTTCACATCACCGATCTGTTTCTTTAGATTTTGATACCAGCAGCATTCTAATCAAATCAAATAAAATATTTTATTTCACATACAATAGAATACTCTTTAATATGTAAACCATAAAAATAAACCACATAAACCTACATGGGCACTTATGAAACGTCAATAGCTAAGTGCATGGCTCCAATTGGTCGTTTCCTATGGAGAAGAATAGGGCAAGAAACTCCACGGTTACTCTTTTGAAAATAATTGGCTTTAGCAATGTTTTCTAATTACAGTGTTAATAGGTATAGGAGGACAGTGTAGGCCTTTCAACAAGTACCAGGTACTTAACAAAATAGAAAATGGTCCACAAATCTATAATCTACACGTTAGGCTTACAGCGTTCTCACATTTACAAAATATGAAAGAATCTATATAAAAGATAAATAAAATAATAAAAGCCTATTAAAACCAAATGACATGATTGCCATTACAACTGTAACAAATCTGAATTAATATCCAAACTACAAAAGCCTTTAGTAAAGAGTTGAAATTAGAATTGTAGCTATCTATATAATGTCACGTGTTGAGAAGACTATGTCAAAGAGGTAAAAAGAACATCGTAATTTCGAAGCAGTTAATAGACATTTACATAATAATGTAGTTAATGAGGTACCAGGGAACCCACATGTGCAGAAAAAAATATTGCCAAACTTCCTTGTCTTCAACGTAGTATTTAATCTTATAATATGTGAGTGGTTGACCAAAAAGGGACCTCAAGGGAAAATAATTGATTATGATAATTCTGGTTAGACCAAAACAAAGCTAAAAGACCACAGATTCAAAAATTCAACAAAAAAAAAAAACGGTTTCCAATCCCTCCAGGTCCCTTTTTGGTCAACCACTCACATATACTTTTTTGATAAGGATACGTTTGATGTGGATTTTGAACTTTCCATCGCTAAGTTCTGAAACTGACTTTGGCAACTTGTTATAAAAGCGGATACTGTTTCTAAGAAATGACTTGCTTGTTTTAGTTAATCTAAAAGACATGGCCAAAAATTGTATTGGCTTATACCCCAGAATGTACGGATATAAAATCTATGTCGTTTAATAGTACTGATCTTCTATGAACAAAATTCAAAAGGTGCATATTGATCAGCAGTAGTGGACAAAAGTTATGAGTGTTTGAAAAAGTTGATTTTTGCACTACGGCTAAGGTATTTTATGTAGCTTATTGTGTATATATTTGTAGAGCACTTAACATAAATAGTATTTTAGTTGAAGTTGTCTTTCCCTTGAATTGGTTGCAAGGCATCTTGTTATATTGTCATAGTAGTCACCACCGACTCAGCTACCTAGCTATAACTGTGAAAGTAAAATAAGAACCTATTAGTCTCAAGATTTGACCATGACGTGAGAATATGGGGTACATATTACCTCTCGTAAATATTTTAGTAAGAGGTACTTATTGAAACTAGAAGTTACCTCAAAAGTTAACCACTCCGATAAAAGAACATTCACATCAGGAGGTAATGATGATAATACATGCCACCTGATGCGTTCTCTAATTGTTATACCACAATTAACACACTCTTGTAAAAGATCCATTTTCCTTAAGTATGTATTACACAGTTAACAATAATTAATTATTAGTGGAGCACTCGAGTGGCGCTACCACACTATAAAAATAAAATGTATAATGAGCGATTTCGTATTACACAGTTTTTACAATAAGTGGAGCACTCGCGTGGGCCAGGACACTATAAAATATAAACGTATAAGCGAAAACATAAACACAATTCGAATCGAACGAACACCGAAAGAAATCTCGGCGCATACGTCAAAGAGGAGGGAATATGGTATTGACATTAGTCGGCGGTGTTGACGGTAATAACGTGAAATAATCCTACCCGTAACTGCACTAATACGTATAAATTCAATCATAGATGGTTCAATAATTATAAAGATAAAAAAACATACAAAAATGATGTTTTATTAGATTTAGGTTACAAATAATTTACAAGTAGATTTTAGGCCCGCTATGCGTTTATTTATTTATTTTAAAAGCGTTTAGTTAGTGTTTTTCCATGTTCTGATATTTGTTATATGGCAACATTAAAAGGTGGTTTAGTAAAAATCAAACAGAAAAACTTTTAATTATGATTATTTCTCCACTTCTGTTATAAGGCATACAAAGTTATTCAAAATTCTTTATTTTTTAAATTCAAATTAACTGCAATCACTTTTTGTTTGTACATACTCCGTGGGGTATATTTTGACCATCTCCTTTGGGTATCACAATTTCATTTTTACTACGACCGTGTTCTACTCATTTATATTATGGAAATCGCTTCTTATTTCGAAAAGTCCTACGTTTTTGCGAACATACAAAATACTTTCTAAGAAATATAGAGAAGGCGGAGTTACTTATAACAATTTCTTTGAATTTGTTCCTAAGAGACTCACGAGGACCCATTTTATAGATCGCGCGGATAGCCCTTTTTTCTAAAATTAAAATCGAATCTACGTCAGCTGCCGATCCCCACAACAAAACGCCTTATGACATAATAGTGTGGAAATAAGCAAAGTATACTAACCTAGCTGTGGCTATATCAGACAACTGTCTTATTTTTCTTACTGCATTAATATGCAGTAAGAAAAATAAGACAGTTGGTTTTTAGGTAGATTAAATTCAGCTATAAATGATAAATGATAAATGATTTTATTTCTGTAAGTAGGTTTGTACAAACACTTTTACACGTCAATCATATTTTTAAACTAGATGAGGTCGGCGTTTCCTATCTGACTACTCTGAGAAGAAAGGCCGAAACAAACTCAGAGGTCACAGTCTCTTTTAAAGTCCAGACATAATCTTGGTCAGATCATGTGAAGACCATGTAGATTGGTATCTGAAATGGTCTTTTGAGGAAAGAACCACACAGATTGAGTGGACCTGTCCAGTCAGTGCACGCATTTGTCAGTAATCGTGCAGCTCAACTCAGGAAGTCAGAACTTAAGGAGCTCAACGATTCGACGAACAATACCAAAGAAAGGACATTTGGGTAGGCCACATAAATTACTCAATCTGCCAGATCATGATCAAAATTAACTGCGAAAAAAAAAGCAATGACCCACATAATCCTCACATTCACAATAATTAAAATAACATACTACTTTACAAGTAAATACTCATGTCATTGTGTATATAAAATTCAACAATGTCAATGTGTATATAAAAAAATCGGACATAATGTTTGAGAACCATGTAGATTGGTGTCTGAAATGGTCTTTTGAGGAAAGAACCACACAGATTAAGTGGACCTGTCCAGTCAGTGCACGCATTTGTCAGTAACCGTGCAGCTCAACTCAGAACTTAAGGAGCTCAACGATTCGACGAACAATACCAAAGAAAGGACATTTGGGTAGGCCGCATAAACTACTTAAACTGCCAGATCAAGAATATAACTGAAACAATGACCCACATAGTCCTCATATTCTCAATAATGAAAATAATATAATACTTTTTACAGTAAATATTCATGTCTAAAATAGCTAGCAAATTAAAATCAACATTCACCGTGTAAATTTATTGGAGCAGCTCAATCCCAAGCCTTTTTGTCCTCAATATAGTCTTTCACAGTACATAATTGTAGCTGAATTTAATCTACCTAAAAGAGCTCTAATGTGGGCGCCCCATTGCAATTTTGAATCTAAAGTAGAAATACGGTATCCGTAATAGTATCTAGTCTCTTGCCATTAAATTATAAATTAAGACCCACTTGGGGTACATTTGATAATGAGAACTTAAGACATTTAGTTTTGTTTGCATTAAGAAAAATATTATTAGCTGCGAACCATTTCGAAAGAACAGCCAGATTATCATTGAAATGTAAGACATCCCCGTATCTTTTCTATAAATTTTAAAAATAAGAGAAATATCTTCAGAGAATAAAATTATATCCTTTAAGTTAGCCATCATGTAAGGAATGTCATTAATATCAACTAGAAATAGGAAAGGGCCAAAAGTTGAACCTTGAGGTAAGCCCATCTTAACTAAGGACCCCGAGGACGTCACCCTGTTAACGTTTACTTTTTGCTGCCTGTTTGATAAATAGGAAAGAACAAGATCAGCAGCTTATCCACGAATTCCGTGGTGATGTAATTTATAGATCAGTCTATTGTGGTCAACGCAGTCACACGCTTTTCAGAGGTCACAGAAAATGCCAATTGTATCCCAGGACTTCTCCCAGGATTCCAAAATGTAACTGATGAGTTTTACTCCCGCGTCCGTAGTCGACCTGCCTTTCGTGAAACCAAACTGACGACAATTTAAAATCCCATTTGAGTTCAAATGAGACTACATCTAGTTTAGCGTGATTTTTTCATAGATTATACTCAATGCTGGTAGCACAAATATAGGTCTATAATTAGAGAGATCACTCTTACCACCTAATTTGAGAATTGGTACCATTTTACTATGTTTCATTAAATCAGAAAACGTAATGCTGTCTAAACATTGATTAAATATGCTTGTTAGGACAGAGGTAATTGTGTCAATGATATCTCCAAGAACCTTAACGGAAATCGCCCATAAATCTTCAATGCTTTTTATGTTAAGAGTTTTGAATGCTTTTTTAATTGTGACCATAGAAATGGGCTTGAATTTAAAACTTGGAATTTCCTTACTGAAGTTTTCTTTGAGAAGAGATTCAGCTAATACAGATGATGAGGCGAGAGATTTAGTAACCTCTACAAAGAAATTTTCTAGTGTCTCAACAACTTTTAACTCATGTGAAATGATTTCATTATCAATTTTTAGAGACAATTCATTCTGATTTCGACATTTTGTTTTTCCAGTTTATTTTACACAGCTTTTATTTTATTATTAGAAATATAATTTTGTTACTTATTAATTTACATTTAGCTTGAGCGCAAAGTCGTTTGAATATCTTAGAATAATTTCTTACATAATCATGAAGGGTTTGATCAGAAGTCAATGGTTTCTCGTGATACAAATTACATAAAATATCTCTGCTTTTTCTAATGCCAACAGTGGTCCAATCACAAAATTTTGGTTCACAATCAATAGATTGTAACTTTTTTTAGAAGACTGGCTTTATTGAATTCCTGGCATACTGTAGAAAATAGTGTACCGTAGTTTAAATTAGGGTCTTGTGAAATAAAACTAGCTGTTGACAGATTGCTAAGAACATTATTATTAAACATTTTCAATTTATTTTTAATTAGAGGTCTTATTTCAACGGTATTATCTGAGTGTAAGTGTAGTTTTTATCTAAGTCAAACGATACAATTTGACCAGTATGGTCAGACCTGACGCCACTAATTAAGGACGACTCTTTTATTTTACAATTAGTAAATACATTGTCTAAGCATGAAGCTCAGGTTGCTGTTATTCTAGTCGCTTCATTAAATATACATTTTAAATTTAATGATTTATTAAACAATGATATTAGCATACATTTTTCCGGTTAGTTAGCTAGTAGATCAATATTTAGATCTCCACAAACAAAAACTAATTTATTATCTTTAAAAACTTTACTTAATATTTCTTCCATAATGATAAAAAATGATGACAAGTTTAAGGCTGGTGGTCTATAAACACATAAGAAAGTATTCCTCAACCTCTGCACATATTACCTCACTTCGGCGATCAACAGAGCAAGCAGTGATATCCTTTCTTTCCTTATGTCTAAAACAACTATTACACAATATCAAAGTACCACCCCCTATTGAGGACCTGTTGTATGCACTGGCAACTGAAAAATTATTTACATTCAAAGTCAAAGTCAAATCATTTATTTCAAATAGGCACATAAAAGACACTTTTGAACGTCAAAATTTACAAAAAAATAGAATTGATTCTAGTTGCCTTTTCCAAAAGGTAGTTTCGTATGGAGAAGAATGGGAAAGAAACTCCACCGTTACTCTTTTAAAAATGTTTTACAATATTATGTATCCATTAATTATATGTGAAGACGATGCACCTAGAATAAAATTACTATACCACAATAGGTAAATATTATTAAATATAACGCATGACAGGTAAATTAATTATGAGATAGATACATGGTGCTCACATATTTACAAATATTGAAAAGTAAATGATTTTTCCAAAATTTCACAAGTAATAATTTAGTGTGTGAGTTAAAGTAGTTACATAATGTACAAAACAATGTCATAAAAATTATAAATTATACAATTAAATTAGCAACTAGTTTGATTTTGTCTAGACTCTAGATTGTCCTATGGAGCAGGACCAGCATGTTTCCAAGCATTCTTATCTAGGATATAATCCTCTAATGTGTAATATGCTTGTTTACAAAGTGTACTTTTAATATGAGTTTTAAATTTTCTTTCATTTAATTGCAATATATCACAAGGTATTTTGTTGTAACAATTAACACAGTACCCCATAAGAGATGTATGTACATACTCGTACTTTAGATAATCTAAAAAATGGTTGATCTATTTTATCTTTATTTCTTGTATTAAAATTCTGTCTATTACTTATTTTATTAAAAAGATGTAGATTTTTTCTTACACACATAATAACAATATCCTATCCGATTTTAACCATGTTTCACTAAAACATATAAACAATATTTATCTATTAACATTTCCACGTCTAGGATTTTGCCAGTGAAGTGATTTATATATGTTGGTGATATATAGTAAAATAATGTTATTATGCTTCAGGAGCGCCCGGGAGTGCTAAGGGATGTGTCTGAACGTGCCAGATAATTACGTGTCTCGGAGACGGAGACCGCGGTTACTGGCGGTGCCTCGCGCCCGGACCAACCTGCTGGTCGCGCGTCTAAGGTGCTATACCTTTAACGCGTGCCTTGCATACGCTTAACGAAATCGCGGAAACAGTGGATTTATTTAACTGTTCTCTGAATGAGTTCACAAAAATTACTTTACATGTGATAAGCTGTAATTGATATATTGTTTAAGACCACGCTACCGATTTGGGGCAACCTGTAAAGCTAGTTGTGTTGGGAATAATAAATAAATAAATAGGTTTAAAGAATCAATTACCTACACTATTATTAGTAGCACACTAGATAATATTGTTTCGTCACTTAACCTAGTCTCAGTTAAATTATCAATAATTGTGTGTACATTGTAAGCTAACACAGGATAATGGCTAATACATGTTGAATTAGCTACATAATTGCAGGTGCGTTGCAATACCACAGACAGAGATAAAATGTCCATGTGCCTATAATTACAATAGTACCGGGACCGGTACAGACGACCACACGTCGGTGGCAACACTTTAAACATTACATAACAGACATTGAACGTAGTATGGAGCCAAAGTAGCACATACCAAGTTCTGGATTAAAAATGCACTCTAAAAATCCCTTTGTAATGTCCATTAAATTATATAATAAACTAATAAAAAAAGTAGAGAAAATGAACATATTTAAAAAAAAACAGTTTTTTTTCTAAATAAAAGCTACTACTCGATAAACGAATATCTAAGTGATAGACTTATAAAGTTATCATTTAAGTACTCGAGACTTATTATTATTACATCATTTATTTATTATTATTACATCTCTCAACAGATTCCTGTTTATATTAAAGCTATTAGATTATCTCAAAAAAAACCTACATCTTTGTTGTAGTCTCAGATCAAGTAAAAAAAGGTAGATACCGCACGTGGAATAGAAAACTGTAACCATTTTTGTAACTATGTGTGAGTCAAAGAAGAGTTGCCACTTTTTTTTAAAAGTCCCTGAATATTACGTAATAATAAAAATAGGTATTATGCGAATGCAAAAGTAAATCTGTCTGTTTGTTTGTTTATATTTTTACATTTACCGGAAACAATATTCCTTAACGTCAAAAAATCAAAGATATGCTAAACGTATTTCCTACGTTCAACATCTCTTTGAATTTTCACACGTTTTTATCACTTTATAAATAGATAGTCCAGGGGTTGTGAGCAGGTAGAAAAAATACAACAAAAAGTAAAACAATTATATATTTGAAAAAATATCTTAATACAAAAAAAAAATGGAATTAATGATTTAAAAACAAACCACACTAAATGAATATGGTTGCCATTGTGGTTCATTTCGGCCCAGTCTTATAGCAGCTACCCATTCATCTCTTATTAAAATGTTCCTTGGAAACCTAAAACCATAATATTTCATAGTAAAACAGAAGGTATGTAAGTAAGTACTCAAGAATTTAAACAAAAACATAAACAAATTACACAATAAATAGTTACCTTGACTTCAATTAATGTAAGATAAAATCACGTGATTAAAAAAAACAACTTTCTGTCCACTCTCTACTTAATTATTTTTCTATTACTGCCTACAATTTACTTACCCACATTTTGGGCTAATAGAAATAAGAACTACTAGCAACACTCTCCCGGTACGTCATTTCGGGACATTGACATTATCTGTTCCGAATAACCTCAAAATTGTGTTGGAATGACAAAAAAAATATAGTTTTATGTGTTCCTACGTGTGAAACGATATTCCTTCAGACTTTTTGTTCACTTTTGTATTGTTTTTGCACCATTTAATTACACAGGACGGCATTTTGTAGGCAAACTTACTGCACGGCGCCTCATGAGATACTAACGAAAAAGAGCTTAGTTTGATGCACGTGTGTGCGTGAGCGCGTGTGTTTACTTGGAGGAGCTGAGTTTTGTGGCTTCACTAACAACAAAGGCCGCGCGTTATCTACCTTTTTTTACTTGATCTGAGGTTGTAATATAGTAGTTTGCTAAGTAATGTTATATAGTTAACAAATGCTTCCTCTCCCCTAACTCAATTATTTTGCTGTGCCCGACAGGGTCCATATGATCTAATTATAAGTTTACCAACTAAGAATACCTACATGTGGAATGCAATAAAAGTATTGAGTATTGAGTTTTCTATAGAATAAGGGATCAGCTCATACCGGTTTCGTTAATGCCGTATGGCCTACTTTAGCTATGCCCTTCAAACCGACACACAGTAATTCTCCATTATACTTATATTTAGTCTCTTTTTTTTCTTCAAAACATTAAATTAATACCATCGGTAATCTTATCATCGTTTGAATTTATTTACGTAATAAAATTCAAATAAAGAATTAAAAGCAAAGGAAAACTGAAACCTTTTTCATTCAAATTTAATTAATCTTATAATTTTAAAAGGAAAGGGAAAATTTGTATTTTGCTGAACCTTTTCCTTCTATTTTAATAAGTAAGAAATTAATCCCATCGGAAAATCAAATAAGTATTTTTGTAAGATTTTTATTCGATGGTTTTTCTTTATAATACGATACCGACAAACGGGAATAAGCGAAGCCTCTTAGTTTTAAATGCCGAAGTTCGGCGCTTTAAATGGGAATATCCATTCCATGAATTTTGACTTTTGTAAGATTTCGTAGCCCCAGAATTTTATTAATAGGAATTGGAATTTGATACCTTCCTAGGGAATGATGTCCACTGTAATAATACAGCTCCTCTAATTTTAAGTATATTAACCTGCCACCCATATTCTAGAACATACTGAAAACATGCTTGTTACCTGAAACTAGTTTTTATCACGTGGTAATCCGTATTTTACTCCTTTGGATGAAAGCCTATCAAACCATATCAATGAATATCATCGGTCAATCTTCTTTGAGAAAAGTGTAGCCTCCTTGCTGTTTTTTTTAAAACAAACATGTATGAAAGAGGTCGACAGAAATTAAAACCTAATAAGTAGACAAAGACAAGCATATGCTGCCTCAATATATTGCTTCTCCATCACAAAACATAATAGTCCTCAGTCTCATCAATACCACTCTCACCAAACTTAACCAACTCATTAAAACCTACAAGTGAAATAAACTATTCGCACCTGTGACTAGCAACTAGTTATGGTTAACGAATAAAATATGAAATCGCTTCAGAAAGCGTCGAGCAGCGCAGTTAGCGCTATTTTAAAACTTTATAAATCGAAAATCATTGGCGAACTTTTGCGACCAACTTCCCTGCACAGTTTATTATTTCATTTTGATTTTTATTTATTCGTTCGCGATTTTCTACGGCACCACGACGACTAGTGAATTTCAAATTCATTTGATACAGTTCAAAATATTTCGAATTTTATTTTCTATGTGAAATAAGTTGCTGTTTTTCAGTGGCTTACTTTTAGTTTTGAAATTCTTAAGTTTAATGTGGATTGAATTATGCGCTTCTGCGCTTGTATTGACATGTTATTTTCTTATTCTTTGGAAAATTATTTATTATATTCACAAACTTGGCGGCATTTCGGGTTCTATCTAAGAAAATTGCAGTTTTGATGCAAATTATCTTAACACAAGTTCACTTAGTTGGAAGGATTAACGGGAATACTATTTATATGCAAGCTAATTTGCTATTTATCTTAAAAAAAATATACTACTGAGCATGGCACTAAGACTTCTAGATTTACAGTATCACACAATTTAATTTTGTGCACTAGCAACCAAAAATCTAAACAGAGCATTACAAGAACACAATATTCACAAATTCGAATTTCAAATAAGTCAGATTGAACCGTTACCTCCAATAAGAAAATGTACGTGTTTGTGGATAGCACACATTGTGTCGCAGAGCGCCAACAATGGCGGCCGTCGCTGTAACCGATACGCGAACAATGTGCCTCATAACTTGACTGGTATCGCCTCCTTTGTAATGTTCCTAAAGGTGTATTTGTTCATATAATTTGCAAGCTAACTCCGGATAAGTAAGTTTTTTTTTTTCATATTATAGGTACGATGACCCTCTGGCGTGAGGTAGTAGGGGCACAGGACGAGATCCTGATTGGTCAATATATTACTTTAGTTAATTTCATCATCATAATTGTAAAATTTTCATTGGTGAACAAAGTCCCCCTACATTTTTCGCGACGATCTGCAATTTTTTTGCCAGAAAACCCATTGAGCCAAAAACAGTCACACAACAGAATTTATTTCGAGCAAGTACGTGTCAACAAAAAGACAGGTTCACCATATTGCCGCTCTTTCACACGAATTTGCTCCGCTATAGAAATAATTGAGTCGCCACCCTTTTCTATGCCGTCTTTGTGTTTCATCCAATCGTTACAGACACGTATGACATTGTGTAAAAGGTCAACTCCGTTGTAATTATTGCCAACGCCATATTGAGGGTCGGGGCTTTTTCATTTCGGGCCGGGATCGGGCCGGGCACGCCCCGGACCATTCATATCGCAGATTAGATATCGCCGGTATATTGTGTGAATAACTCGTATATTTTTCAGTTTGACCCGTTCAGGCGATGAGAGGATCGCTGATAATCCTGTCTTTACGATTTTTTTGGGGTTTATATTGATTTACGAGTCTCTCCGGGTGTAAATGATCAGGGAGTTTATCAAAATAGCTTGGTTTATTGGATATTTTTTTACAAATAATATGCCTCTAAGTATACATATTTATACAGATGAGATGAGATGTATAGTATATTTATACAGATTAACTAAATATAAGTATTTAGCATGTTCCTGATTCTAGCAGATTACTACTAGATAAATAAAATCATGATTAGGTAATTTTAAAACTGTTTTGAGCGCTTATTATCGCTGTAACATAATATTTTTGTTTCGGAACAAAATTAAAACACGGCAAGGAACATAAATAAAAGTCAACCTCACACGAAACATATCAGTTAAGGCTAAGTACAAACAGTATAAAACGTCGGAATCAAGTCTCGGTAGGGATGCGCTTGATTTATGCGTGCGGTACAGGCGGCAACACATGTGCCTCGCAAGATAGGATTACACGTTATGTGCCTCACTTTGAAGGTAACCGTGTTGCACACTGTGTGCGAGACTGTCCTGAGAAAACTTAATGTTATTAAGAATGATGCCGTTAATAAGTATTTATAAGCAGTGGCACGGGCGGCAACACATGAGCCTCGCTAGATAGGATTACACGTTCTGTGCCTCACTTTGTAGGTAACCGTGTTGCATGCTGTGTGCGAGACTGTCCAGGAGAAAACGTACCTGTTCTTAAGATTAATAATGTTTATAACGGTTTAAAACGCAGTGGTACAGGCAGCAACACATGTGTAGGATTACCGACTGTCCTACACGCTATGTGCCGCATTTGCAAAATGTATATGATAGGAACTTTGTAGAGGACTGTCCATTAGTAGATTACTTTTCTATTTAGGAATTATACTTTATATGAGTTTTGTAAGCAATGCGGTGGCAACCCATGACTGTCCATAAGAGAAGAATTAGACTGTAAAGTGTTTATAAACAGTGGTATAGGCAGGAATATATGTAAAACTGCCTTGCGCGTTAGGATTAGGTACATGTTATAATTATGACTTCTTAGATCGCTTTTAGCGATAACACCGCCCATTGTGTCACCCTATGTAAAATTTCTACATTTATGTCTGTAATTTTTATAGTGTACATAATAAAGAGTATTCTTTTCTATTCTTCTTATTATTCTCCTTGATTCTTTGATTTCAAACTAATTTTCTTTGAATCATTTAAAAATCAAAGAACGATTTAAAACCCTTATCTAATTACAACAACTTTAAATAATTCCGCTATCAAGAACAGAACTAATTATAATATTCCGCAAATCGCAACCTACCCCGACATTTTGGCAATATTAATTTTAGCATACATTAACAGAATATTACAAGCAAAATATGTGAAACATAGCTGTGAGGAACAAAGGGCGTGCTAATCACCTCTCATTGTTTTGTTCAACAAATAGGCGGCAGTCGTGGATTATCCGTGACTTCGAGTTCCTGCTGACTCATGTTACACCGAGCTGAACAGGCTTTTTCCAAGGCTTGATATTCATCTTGCCTTGGTATTTTTGAGTTTCGCGGGCTACCTGAGCGTATCCCCCTTAAGTAATATTGTCTTTGGTTTTGATCTGCTTTGACATTAAGCAATTGACAACATTGTCAAACTTTTAACGTTTTGAATACGAGGCTTTTGGCTACTTTTTATTAGTGTTTAGTTTTTTTCTAAGGTGCGTCTTGTTTGTGCAGAATATACTTTCTTTCTTTTCTTTTCTTTCTTCATCATAGTTATCAACATGTAGGTGTCTTAACACCTGAAAAAAGGATAAAAAGTGCCAATATCGTGCCGAACGGTGTTACACTGCAGTTTAAAATTATTATAAATGCATGCTGAAGGAGTCTACTTCCTTCACATCCACGCATCATCCTTAAAGTTTTTGTTGCCCAAGAAAGTGGTGATCGGTGATCACAATATCGGCTGTCTAAATCCAGAGCGTTTTTGATACCTAAATGCCCATTCTGGTGAAAATCACAGATTTAACTCATCAAGCATAGCTAATGAGACACAATTGATTATCTATTGTTATGGCCCTCTAGCAGGCCACGGGGGACGGAACTGCTTTCCTAAGAAACCAAAGCGTTAGCCGCAAATGTGTAAGCAAAAGGAATAGTTATTTCACAAAGCACATGACAATGTATGTAAACATTCTTTTTTCGGGTTAGTTTAAACTGCCTCACTTCTCAGCTGAGGCCCCTTTTTCCACTTCGAAAGATGTGGCGAATCTTCTCATCAGTTCTTCAATAAGGTAGTCTCTTCTCCGCTTTCTTACGTGTTTATTTCAGGTTTCTAAATCTCTTGCAATATACTTTAGAACATTTAACAGTTTTACAATTTCCAAGCATGACTCGTCCACACCTCTAGTTTCGCTCGCTACGGTGTACCACAGCCTCTCATCATGGCCACCCTACGTCGCCTGTGGCGGATACTGTAAAATGTAACGTGACGCAAATTACTTTGTCTATTTTATAATTTAGCATCGGCGGGGGCCTTTGTTAGCGATTCAGATAACTCATCGCAGCCTCCTGGACCGACCGAGCTTGAACTAATTACTGTCATAGGAGACTATTTGCATTTTCAAGTGCTCTTCGGACTTGGGAGGTGGTGGGAAAAATAGGTGCTTCGTATGTTGTTTGTGCTTCTGATTGGCAATTGGTGTAGTTTTCGGCAGATAAGCTAATAACTGATTGGTGGATTCCTTTGATCAGCAGTTTGCAACAGTTGATTTCAAATCAAATCAAATCAAAAATGTTTATTTGTGAGGATATGGTACAATAGATGTTACAATGTTGGTTCCAGCATACCCTGCCATAGTATGGCGTACAAATATTTCTCTACAAACACAAAGCCTATGTTACTAACCTATTAATAATTATGAATAATAATGAATTAGAGAATAAAATATGAATAATAATAGTTAATTAATACCTATTGAGATTGTATTGTAGTAATAATAATAATGAAGTATGTAGTTTTTGCATGTGATGAATTAAAGGCTATTTTTATAACTTTATTATATTATTAACGATTTATCCTCTAGGTATTCTTGAACACTGTAATATTTTTTTCTAGTAAAAGTCTGAATAATATTGTAACACTTACTGCATTGTGTAGTAACGTGTAGTAAGACACTTCGACTGCCACCACGTTAACGTCGTGTTTTTCAAGGCTGATACTGCAATATATACCTGCTTAAATTGTTTTGTAATATTCCTCTTTCGTTTAAAACATATTCAGCCTGTGTTAAGGTTTACTTAACCTGCAATTAATTTTATCTTTGAATTTTTTGAAATTTAGAGCTCTTTGTTTAACATGCAAATTTCTCTTGCAATGGATATCATTGTAGTTTTTTTTAAAACCGAATTGTTACGTTTGATTAGAAAAATAAGCCAAAATTCCTCGAGTGAACTATAATTTATTTTGATTGATTAACGTTAATCAGTCAGATTATCCAAAGAAGTTATTAGTAATTCTGTTGTACACTGGGTACGTACTTATTCTTTCTTATTCGTTCAAATTCCCGAAAGCTCTGCTCTGTCTCTTTGTCTCAATATTATATTTTATCTCTTTGTCATAGGAACATCAGTGAACGCTTTTCTTCGAGTGCCTTATAGCAATAGGAATGTTACCTTCAACAAAACGGTATGTAAATTTTCTCACCTTCTCAATTATTAAAATTTCTGCTTATATGACGAGCCTTATCCCCTATTATTTGTCTTAGGTATTGACCGTGTTTATCAAGCCGAATTTCGGTCTCACCCTCCGGGCTAAATGTCTAGCCTGTAAGTCACTCATAATGAATTGACCTTTCGGCTTACAACGAAACTACACTACTAAAGCTTGTGATCCTATCGACGGCGCATGACGAGAGGTGGATGTTCCAGATATTTATACTTTTATTATTCTTAACTACACTGTTGCAAATTTATTTCACTTAATACACGTTTTTTATTATACTTAATCATTTTTGTCACGCGTTAGTATTGTAAGTCTTTTTGTTCTTAATTGAAGACCGTACCATGATCACGGCTTAACTTAGCGCCATCTCTGAAACAATAATTATATTCACTAGAAACCTTATATTTAACATGCGCGTCCTTAGAACACTGTTTGCAATCGAGCTCTTTAGGACGTATAGCAAAATCAAGACTAAAAGGTATTAATGATCTTGGGCGTCTAAGTTTTTCTAGTCTAATTATTTTTTATAGAAGAAAAAATTATCGACAACCATAACTGCAATTCTTTTTTATTGTTTTGTTTGTTTAAATTTTGATTGTCTTTTTTACTTTTTCTAAATTTGTAAATTACGATGTCATATTTTTTTTTAATCAATATTAAACATATTACAAGTGACGGATGTGTTTTCTTCAATCTATTTCGCCATAATACTTACAGCAACTGACTCACCTAAAGTTCCTTCCAAATCACAATTGACAAGCTATTTCTGATTTATTAATAGGAAGTATAGATTACATTATCAGATAAAAGTGTAGCAGCTTTCTAACACAAGATAACTTCCAAACATCATACATTCTAACCATTTCACAAGGAACAGTGCATCGAATCTTGACATACCTCCAAACGTAGAATCGCAGACCACCTATTGAAACTATACTTACAAGAATCTACAACCCGCACCGAATTCTTCACATTCAGCTGCCGTAAATATCAGAGAAGACGTTTCAATATCGTGGCGCGCATATTTTGACATTCCATTGCCGCGCCTGCATAATGCGCGAGTGTGGGCGACGTGGCGAGCCAGCAATGTATGCTTAGCTATGGGAAGCACTGCGGTATGCGCTTGTGAGGTATGTGACGTATGGCACATGTTACTGTTTTTGAACTTCATCATTGTAGTGTACATATCTATTAGATATGTAAACACTGTCCAGACTACAGTCCAACCAACTTATCTGTGAACTGAAAGAGGACGGCACCGTCGATTCAGTGTTGCTAATTAATATAAGGTGCCCAAAATTGAGTAAGTTTTCAAGAAGGAAATTTCACATTAGACATAATCGTTTAATAAGAATTACAGTTTTTACAAATTAAAAACAATGATACCTATATAAAAATATTAAAATAAATAAAAAGAATTTGATAATTTACAGTTACGTAGGTACGCTAACAGTTTAGTCTCTCAGCAGTAAACAATGGCTTTATCTAAAAAGTAATCCAATGAAGTGGAAATTCAGCAGATAAAATGTTCCACGGGGGGGATACAACTTACATTTAATGCGAAGTTAAGTAGGTACACTACCCTGCAAGAGGTACCTGGATGTCTAGCATTTAGTTATGACCGTACCGAACCCCTAACACCAGATTTGACTAAGTATAATTAACAGTGGTACCTAGTGGTAGCGTAGTGTAATAAAAAAAAACAAATTGCTTTACAATAATTTATTGAAAACCAGGTTTACAGTAATTATGATCGATAGATGAACCTGTATACACAACTTCATCCTGGTTGTGAGGCCATACTCCGGTTATTTCCGTACCACTATCATCATTATCGCTTTCCGTTTCAGTGTCACTTACCACTTCTATAATAGAAGGTTTATCTAAATACAAATCATGTTTTAAGTATTCTCCTTCTAAACTGCGAACATGTTTACAATGCTGTGCCCACTCATGAACTGTAATAGCGTCAAAAACTTCTCTAACTAGGCGGGGAATTTTAGCATTTTTGTGCTCAATATTTACATCAACAACTTTCTTTTCATTTGTGCTCCATATGAGTTCAATGGGATTGAGATCACAGTGATAAGGTGGTAAATATAAGTATTTGTGTCTGTTGTGTTCTAAATTTTTTTCAATCTCATATACAGGTTCAGGCTTGTTTCTCTTAATTATTTCTAAAAACTGAGGTTTAGTCAAATTCTCTCCGTAGTCAATTTTATTTTGGGTCAACCATAATTGCATATCTTTTTTTAAGGAATTCGTATTTGGGACTTTATTCACACAAATACGGTGATAAGGAGCATTATCCATCACTATTATGGATGGGCACAAGTTTTTCAATAACCCACTTTTTAAAGTTGGTACTTTTCATCTCGTCATGATAATCACCACTTTTTGTGTTTGATTTAAACACAAGTCGTGCATTTGTAACAAACCCAGTATCTCCTCCCGCATGAAAAATAATATCTCTTTGCCCTTTCGATACAGGCTCCAATACTCCGTCTTCACCTTCTCCTTGCCAACATTTACCCGATGTATGCGAACAGTGAATATAGGTCTCATCCAAATAAATTATGGGCCGGGGCTGGGGAGATTTATTATTTTTATGCACTGCATGCAAGTACTTAGTTCTCCAAGCTGATATTTCATTACGCTCCTTAGGAACCTTCCGATTGGATTGAGATTTTTTAAAACGAAATCCCACCTTGTGAAGCAGCTTTCGCAGACTCTCTCGCTGTCCTGTATAATTTATATCTGTCTTTAAGACCTCTAGAAGCTTTTTAACAGTAGGGACCTCTTTTTAGCAGAATAAAATTCATGTACTTGCCTCCGTATAACTCCCATGTCAAAATCATCAACATGCACAAATCCACTTTTACGTTTTCTCTCCTTGCCTGGTGTCCGAATTTGTACCAGTTTCTTGTGCTGTGTGCCCTTCCTTAACTATTTTTGAAATTAGTCCTTGACTCATACCTGAAATATAAGATAATAAAATAAATGGTATTAGAAATTTGAAATCTGGCAGGTTAGTTGGCTCACTCACTTAGCAGGTTATCTAATAGATGTACGTTACCGTTACGCTAACCTGCAGCAAGAATAGAAACGATTATTTTGTGGACTTAAATAATTAGTTAAGTATATCGGGTAATTTATAACAAGAAAGTTGACAACACTAACCTGTCGTTGCCGAAATTCGTTTGTATATTTGATTATATGGAATAATCGGAGACCCCGCTCGAGCTTCTTCTTCAAAAAAGGTTTTAACCTTTAGAATAATGTTTCGAGCATCACTTTTAATAGCTTTCGGCATATTTAACTTTATAAATTCAGCAATATCACGACAAAACAACCAGAGAACCCGAATGTAGTAGCCACTGACAATCGAATGACATTTCAACATGACGGCCATAGTTCCAATTTTCGCCATTTCACAGATAAGTTGGTAGAACTGTAGGTAGCTGTCACTACTGTCAGCTGTCAGTCACGACGAATGGCGGGAAGTTGAAGATGAAGCATACCTACCCTGGAATAAGACTTAGTGATGGTAAGCCTGTGACTCCTGGTCGTAAATTGTGATAACAGACCAGTTACAGATATTAACGGATACTACAATCATATTTAGTGTATAATCTTTATAGCCTCTTTTTAATAAAAACGTTTTCCTGCAGTCGGATTTCTACTGCATCCTATAAAGTATCCATCCGGGGCTCCGTAGAATACAGTACGTGCGTCTTAGGGCCATGCTTCTCAGAACCTAAATAGTTTCTATGGTCAAGGTTAACGTGAAAACACAATAAAATTGGTAAAACAAAAAGACACTTTTTTTTTTCTTAAACATTTTTTTTGTTCTTTGCTGCTCATAGTGTCCTTAAGCGTAAGTATACTTCAACTCTTACAACTCCCCGTTAAGACGATCACCGACCCATATTCTCCAAGCCACAATACACAGTACAGAAACCAATCACTTAGCCAGTATTATTGAGCTGTACGTTCAATATAATTAGGTATGTGAGCATATTAAAAATACAAACATGTTTAACGCTAATGAACCACATCCTTCTGAATTTCTCATTACAATTTAAATTTTTGGTAAACCACTGTTTCCAAAAACCAAGAGCACATTCATTTCCCTCAAAACTCAAATAAAACCGAACGCAATTTCATTCCTTCTCAGAGATAATTTTAATAAAACCATCACAAAATAATTATCGCCGCAGCCAAATTCGCGTTAATTAGTTAAAGACGCGTAATGATTGACGCGATTCGGTTCAATATTTAACTATTAATGAAGCCACGTTTGAATGACGGTTAAATGGCCGTTGATCAATCAGCGTATATTGTCCGCGCTGAAGGGGCGAATAGGCGCGGTAATCACGCATCGCATACGTTTGATTTTGTTGATGTAGGTTTTGTTATGTGGCGATGTTCCGGATATCGATTTTGATTTACATTAAACTGCAAGTTTTAACATATACCTATATATATCATATTACCTATGCTAACATATATTAGCATTCTATTCTAAAACTATCACCGTGAAAATTTAGGTGCAGTGAGTCTGAAGTGTCACTCCACGTGATGCTAGGGAGATTTTGAGTCATCAGATAACTTTTATCTGAGGAATAACTATAGAAGTTTAACAGCTTTTGTATAGAAAATATGCCAAACCGACATATTAATTATTCAGATAAAAGCTTAATCTGACGGTTGTAAAATCGGCCCTAAATAGTACAGCGATTATTACAAGTTGTCTGTTAAAATATAATAAAATACACAATTTGTCTGAATATAGAAAACTAAGTTTATCAAACAACGAAATAAACCACCCTTGATAACAAGGCACTAGACACGCGCGGGGCGATGGTATCGACAATTCAACACAAACTTTATGGTATCGTTACCAAATAATCACAAATTAAGTTTAATGTTGTTAATACTAGAACGAAAAAACGGTCCCACGGCTAGAATGTTAACTGTTATTATTAATCCAATGTTGTGTGTTTGTTTTATTATTGATTGTTTTGATTTCAATTGTGTATGTTTCAAATACGTAATGTAGAATACGTGGTTTCAATTTATGTGAGAACCTAATTGCTATACTGTGTAAATGTAACTTTTTATAAATGTCAATTTTTATAATAATAAAAAGATGTCACAGAAAAGAGAGAGAGAGAGACATTTAAGGGGAAGCTATCTACTTCCCACAAAATATTCAGAGCATTACAATTCAAGGGCCAATAAACAGAATTGTGAATAGAATCTTATCTGTCTAGAGTCTAGATATTCTATTTTTGCAACAGTACCTAAGGTAAATGGAATTTTAGTGGTTGCTTATACATAATGGTTTTTATATAAAACAATAGCAATTCAAACTTTTAGAAGCCCTAACAAGACTTCCATCGGTTTTTAATAAAAATTACTTCATACAAATATTAATAATAGGTCTTTACCTATGAAATTGCCGTTTTGTATGAAAAAATTTAAACGAATTTTTTTCATGAATTTTTTATTTGTATTAATCGAAGTAATCACCCATGCAATCAATGCATCTTTGCCATCGCAGTGGCAGTTTATTGATGCCCTTCTTAAAGAAATCAGCTGGACGGGAGGCAACAAATTCTTCAAAGGCATTTTGTACTGCCTCTCGGGTATTAAATTTTTTTCCCGCCAAGAAGTTATCCAAATTCTGGAAAAAGTAGTAGTCTGTAGGCGCAAGGTCTGGTGAGTAGGGCGGATGACGGAGAGCTTCCAACCCCAGTTCTTGCAACTTGGAGACCGTCTGCTGTGCAGTATGAGGTCGCGCGTTGTCGTGCAGGAGCAGCGGAGACGAGCGATTGACCAATGCTGGTTGGAGATGCGCCAGCTTCTCCATCATTGTGTTCAGTTCTTCACAGTACACATCTGCAGTAATGCTCACCCCGTTTGGTAAGAAGCTGTGATGAATCACACCGGCGCTAGACCACCAAACAGTGACCATCACTTTTCTAGGGGTAAGTTTTCGTTTAGGGCATTGTTTAGGTGCTGAACCAGGATCCAACCAACTTGCTGAGCGCTTACGGTTATCAAACAGAATCCATTTTTCATCGCAGGTAACAATGCGGTTCAAAATTCCTTCATTTGTGTGTCTGTTGAGCAGTGCAAGGCACGTCTCGACGCGTACTTCGCGCTGGCGATCATTGAGTTCGTGGGGCACCCATTTGTCAAGCTTTTTTACCTTGCCAATTTGACGCAAATGGACCAATATTGTTTTGACGCTAACGTCGAAAGCTGCTGCTAATTCAGCCGTAGATTGTGTATCATCAGCTTCCACAATCGCCTTTAATTCGTCATTGTCGACCAAAGTCTTCGGACGACCGCGAGGTTCATTTTTCAGGTCGAAATTTCCAGAACGGAAGCGAGCAAACCAATAACAGGTGGTGCGTTGGTTTGTAGTGTTAGCTCCGTAAACGTCGTTGATGTTGCGTGCCGCTTGTGCCGCGTTGCTGCCACGACGGTACTCATATTCCATAATTACTCGAATTTTTAACGTATCCATGATGACGAAAAAGATTGAAATGCGATGAAAATCTAACACTAATCAATAAAGAAATGACTACTTTTAGAAAAAAAAATCCATGTTTTTAAAATAAAATTAATTTGAAATTAGAATTCTTAGCCAAACAAAAATTATTTTGATTTGAAATGGCCAGTACTGCAGAACGGCAATTTCATAGGTAAAGACCTAATATTATAAATTCGAAAGTAACTCTGACTGTATGTTACCTTTTCACGCCTAAAGGCTCGTGCACACTGGCGCGACGCGACAGCCCGACACAAAGGCGCCGCCCATCGTCGTCGCGCTGCACGCGGTGCCTTTGTGCACGCTGTCGCGTCGCGCCAGTGTGCACGAGCCTTAAACCACTGAACGGCGAAGGACATAGGCATTTTTTTGTCCCGGGAGCAGGTTCCCGTGGGCTAATTGCCGACATACACGCGGGCGAAGCCGCGGATAGAAGCTAATTTCTGTTCGTTGGTAAGCGCATCACGTGAGAAGGGCGCGGCGCGGGCGGCGGGATCGATTTGGCTATTTACTGTTTTAAAATGTTCGTAATAGTCCGAATTAGGATTTTACAGAAAACAAACTTGGAAAAAACATCCCTGTTTTTTTTTTTGGGAACAAATTCGGATGAAATTGAACGTCCTTCTTTGCATGAATTATCGAAACTTAGATAGAACAACGTCTGTAGGGTCAGCTACTTACTAATAAAACACTCATAAATACAAATCTCTCTGTACCTTGTCTGTTCCTGTGTGTGTCGTTTGGGTCATCGTAACTCAAAACAAACCGCCACTACTTACTCGTAAATTATCATTCTATATTAATCCTCTACAAGTTAAAGGAGGATTTATTTAATTCTCGTTCATACGGACGCGCGCTAATAAATTACGCAAAAGATTAATCTAATGCACTGAGTCCGCCATGATTTATTATGGGGGCAACAGGTGGGCTAATAAGGGTTAATATTGGAAAAATGTATCCGTTTAATTTGACATTTATTGTGCAAATATGCCTGTTTGTGACGCATTTCGATGCACATTTAAGAAGATGCATTTTTTTAAGTTATATTTTGACGTGTAACTTTTGAGATAAACTGGCAGTGATGTCAGTTCCACAGAAAGTGTTACTTACACTACAAAGAAATCCGTGTTTTTTACAAAAAATGTTTATTCTTTGGCAGTTGTTCCCATTTTGTGCTGTAGTCCCATGAACATCGCAACATACATAGATATGCAGAACAAAATCATTATCAGCCTACATACTAGAAGTCGACTGGTGGACATTAGGCCTCTCCAATTGCGCGCCATTTATCTCCACATGAATCCCATCTCATCTCTGATAGTCGAGATAAATCTCAGAACAAAATGAAAAGCTAGCATCACAAAGAAAAGTCCCCCAAATTCTCCAAATCCAGAATTTACCTGCATATAACTCCTAACATCTGCAAACTGTGCCAGTTCCTAAATCGATCAGCGAAGCAGAACAGTCCCCAGGTATGCTGCGCTCAATATTGTGTCAAGCCGAGCTCTGAACCCACACTACCGTGTCGTGTTATGCATTTAATAAAGCCGTAATACCTATGCTAATATCGTGTCACTTGTGCCAACAAGGAGGCGATGCAGAATATTCAGTTTTTAGAGAATCGTAAGTTTAAAGAATAAAGACTCGGTGTGAGTAGTTAGTTTTAGTCTTGCAATTAATACTGTGTTGTAGCTATGTGAGATTTATGAATGACCCATATAGTCAAAGGCAAAGTCAAATAGGCAAGAAAATAGAATTGATTCTCGTCGCCCCTTCCAAAAGGTAGTTTCGTATGGAGAAGAATATAATATACTGCAGTTCTAAGGACTTAATGATGTATCCATATCCTTTCTACACTTTTATTTTATTATTGTTTCATGTTAATAGCTTTGTATGTACTGATTTTGGTGTATCAAATAAATAAAGTATATTCCCACACCTTATTTTTTTTTTGGGTGGGTAATCATCAAATGACTTCTCCCGCTCGGGGCGGAGCGGGAGGGCGTGTCAGACTTTTACTGACTAAAATCCACGCGTGTAAAATCCAACCTTGACTTGCCTGTGCGCCAGGGCCCATGGCCACGGTAACTCTTTCGAACAATCCGCGACCTCGGCAGGATATTTCCACACATGACATACTGCATTTCCCCACCACGTCAAACCCCCCCCCCCCCTCCCCCGAGCTCGCAATATTCCGACGTGACTATTTGTGTTCACGTGCGACGAATCACGTGGCTACTTCTTAACACCAACACAACTTTGATTAGCTACAGTTTCAGCAAGTGTGCTACGAGCCTACACTCTCATATGTATTGGGTTTCGACCTGCGTCATAGATGTGGATGTATTTCCTGTTCATCTGACCATTCCTATCCAAACATTGACGATAGTAACGCGAACCTTTTTTTAACCAGAACCTCCATTTGGTAAGATGAACCCGCAAATAAATCTACACGCAGGTCGAAACCCAATACATATTAGGAAATCTAAGTTAGATTGTACTGGGATCGGCCATTTTATTGTTACACCTTATTTGAATATCTACGATATATACTATCTATGCATATAAATGACTTCACTTTATTTTACTGATACAAAGGAATTTAACTCACAATTTGTTATTACGTCACCAGCACGAACCAGCTATTTCCCTTAAGCCATTGGCCTTGTTTATTGCTCTTTAGGACCAGTTCAGAGGACTCGCTGTCAAGTCAACGCCCCAATCTTCATTAAATCCGAGTTCAATAACATCGATTATAACAAGCCACAATAAAACCATCCACACTCCGCTGATTATTATTTTTCAACACAAAACAACAAAGAGTGAGTGAGCATCGAACATTCCCATAAAACTCAGCTCTGAGCCTGAACATGAAACTTTAACACAATTCTCTAAACAAGAAACGCCAACTTTCTGTTATTACTCTTCTTTATTTTATTATCAAAAATGTTTACGAGTCATTATACGAACTCCCGTCGTTTCGGGGCCTTGATAAAGATAAATTTGCTCAGCAATTGCTCCAATGATTAATGATCATGAACAACAGGTGAGGCTTTTTATATTCCAGCCTCTAATCCTGCCTAGTTACCTACCTACCTGTCCGTATTGTTTTAAAATTCGCTCGGGAACGCGCCGTCACTCAGGATGACGCGTCTGTATACTATGACACTTTTTTAATCTTTTCGGAAGTGAGGTTGATTAAAAAATCGTGTATTGTTACTGTTTTTGGCGCCGGATTGGGAATAAAGGAATATTCGTTGTGTCGGGCGGCTGGTTGGACTGGGTTCCGGGAAATTGTTCTGTTGTGACTTGTGGGGGATTTTAGTTAGCGGTGCCAGAGACGTAGCGTGCGTCATAGGTGAATGAAAGCTTGGAAATTAAGTGATGACTGAGGGGTGCGTTTTGGCGATCTGAAGGCTGTTGTGTTGTATTAATTCCGTCATCTTTTTGGTGCCTGTACCTCCGCTTTACTTTGCGATTTTCGACACGGACGGCCTTTGTCAATAAATTAAAATAAATAAATAAATTTATTATATAAATATATATAAATGTATAAATTACATTAATCAATTTTGTTTAAAATTAATTAGTAAATTTCTCCATTTGCAAATATCACAGCAATTCCCAATAGTCCCATCCACGCAAGTCCCCAAAATATTTACCATAACCTACTTTACTTTTAGTCAAAATCCTTATACTTATAAAACACCATCCATGCCCGCGACAGTGCACAGCCAGGAACAGAATGTTAACGCGGGAGTGTGATGTGCCAATGAATAAACGATTCCGGTCGGTTTATGCGATACCCCTGTGTTATGGCCCCCATGACTCTCGCTCGCTTTACAAACATGCACGTTATTTTGTTGTTACGGGTTCTAGAGCAGAATTATGGGGTATTAAGGGGGCCTTTATTGAAATTATTTAGTCTAATGTTATGGGAGATAGGAAAAATTGTATAGCCATTGAGTTTAATCATGGGTGTGTGATAAGAGCCTGTTGAAAGGTTGTTGTTAATTCAATTTTAATGTAATGACTAACGCAGAACGTATCAGAATGTTCTAGCCATGGATAGATTCCATGCGCTATTATGATGGACGCCTCTTACCAAAAAGCCTAGACAAAGTGATATTTTCATCTGCTGTAACGTTGATTTAAAAGTCAAAAATGTATGAGAGTGACATAAGGTACCGAAAAGCTTATGTCAATCTGTCAAACTGTTAAAAAATTAAAATACGAAATGCTTTGAAAGCGATTGACAATGGAGCTTAACTAACTAACATAAGTTAGTATTTAACAACCAGTGTAAGAAAACCACCGTTGGCGAAATGGTTGGTGATCCTAGTAACTGCATACACATCCAGGGCTTGAAATACCGTTAAAAATATGGTATCGTTACAGCCTTTTGATGCAGGTATCGTTACCTAATATATAACGTTATAATATTTAACGTTATATCTGGCACATTTTACCGTTAAATATACGTAACGTTAAAACATACACTATCGAAAATTTTACCGTTATGAGTTAGTTTTGTTACCATCGCTCTCGTCCAACCGCAAAAGAATCTCAGACTACATCGACGCTAACAATTGCGTGTTTAATATTATTTTTAATCGACTTCAAAAAAAGGACGAGGTTCTCAATTTGACTGTATGTTTTTACAAGCTTTTATTTAGTTTCATCTGTCCCGATGTTTGTCTGTAATAGAATCTTGCAAGTTAAATTTGATCCACTTTCCGGCTGCCGATTGAGCTGAAATTTTGCATGCATATGTAAATCTAATGACAATGCAAAATTATTATTACATGGAGCTGATCTGATGATGGAGCTGGAAGATGGCCATAGGAACTCGGTAATTAAACGACACAAACCAATCGAGTTTGGGCTCGTATGATTCGTCTTGATGAGTACTTTGGTACTAGATGGTAACCAGGGTCTGATGATGGAGCTGGAAGATGGCCATAGGAACTCAGTAATTAAACGACATAACCCCATCGATTTAGGGCTCGTTTGATTCGTCTTGACGAGTACTATGGTGCTAGATGGTAATCAGGGTCTGATGATGGAGATGGAAGATGTCCATAGGAACTCAGTAATTAAGCGACATAACCCCATCGAGTTAGGGCTTGTTTGATTCATCTTAACGAGTACTATGGAGCTAGATGGTAACCAGGATCTGATGATGGAGCTGGAAGATGGCCATAGGAACTCAGTAATTAAGCGACACAATCGCGTCGAGGTTGATTCGTCTTGATGGGTGGACCGTTTTTGATGGGTGGTGAGTGATGGTGGTTTGATGGAGGTGGTTATGCGACCCCATCTTTGGGAAAATAATTTCGTTCGTTCGTTCGTTCCGTTTGTAATGAATGTGGATTCTGTCTTTGATTAGATGGATTAGATGGATGACCCAATGCCAAGGTGAGCACGTGCCGAGGGTGTATAAACATGTCATATCGCTAACGTTGCGCCTCAGAGTACCAGGGCGAACCCTGTTGTACTGAAGCCCGTAACCCCCTACGATGGACCTCAGGGGGGGATGGACCGTTTTTGTCCTATACTCGTGGGAACAAAATGATAAAATAATAAATCTTTCCGTTTTTATCACAGACCCAATTTTTTTATAATTAAAGCGTGTTATATTGTGGTTGCAAAAGAAAAATAATTAAGGTGTAATAAGCTAAATGTTCTTTAATGATCCATCAAAATGTAACACGCTTTTATTTATAAAAAATTGGGTCTGTGATAAAAACGCAAACATTTAATACAAGGTGTAAAATTTTAGGGTTAGGTTAGGGTAAAAATATATAATTAGGTAGGTATGTACGATATGGGATTATTGTGACGTAGACGAAGAAGATTAATTATCGTTAAAGGTTGCAATGTAGGTACCCATACAATGGTATTTTTCATATCAAATTTAAATTATTTTTAACTTTTTAGTTCTTTTTATTAACAAGTAACAAAAGCTTGTTTTTAAAAAGTTTTTTTTTTCTTTGAATTTTTTTAATATCTATTAGCTCAGACGTTTTTTATAGGTGAGCAGTCTTTGGTATATCCTGAATACTACGTATTTTTTCCACTTAATTTATATTGATGATGTGTTAATAATTTCCTGTCACTGTACGAAAAATCGTAGAATATTCATAGGGATTATTCGGATTCGTCTAGGGATAATCTATAATTAATTTAATTCATTAATTAATTAATTTAAATCTCTAAACTCATCACCCACTGCTGCAGAGTCTTTACTTAAGGAAAACGTTCCTGTATGTGATTCTGAATTTCATTTCCAATATGTCACCTGCAAAGATATAATTAAAACCTTTCACACATTAAATGTTAAAAAGACCGCAGATCTATGGGGTGATTCTGTGGACGTTGCTAAGTCCATAATAAACATTGTAGCACCTACTTTAGCTGTTATTTTTAATAATTGTATTGATCGTGGTGAGTTTCCTGATCTTATGAAAAACAGTAAAATAATACCGTTATTTAAATCGGGTAGTACATCAGACCCTACTAATTATAGACCTATTTCAGTACTACCTACCTTTAGTAAAATTTTTGAAAAACTTATTTTGAATCAAATGCAAGGATTTTTTAATAATCACAAATTACTGCATAACAAACAGTTCGGTTTTACGAGGGGTCGTTCGACTACTGATTGAACTGAGTTGAACTTTTAGGACATGTTTATGATGCATGGGAGGACAAATGCCATGCTTTGGGAATCTTTTGCGATTTGTCCAAGGCATTCGATTGTGTTCTTCATGAAACATTGATCAGGAAACTGCACCACTACGGAATCCGAAACGCCGCTCTGGATCTTCTTACTTCTTACATAAGTGATAGGATTCAGAGAGTTGATGTTAATGGAAAAAGATCACCCGGATCGGTAGTAAGAATGGGGGTCCCCCAGGGCTCAATTCTTGGGCCATTTTTATTTCTTATTTATATAAATGACTTGCCTTACCTCATAAAGGATAAACATGATATAGTGTTATTTGCAGACGACACTTCACTTTTATTTAAACTGAAACGTCAGCAGCTGATTACTGACAATGTAAATAGCGCCCTTGCAATAGTAGTTAACTGGTTTAATGTTAATAACCTACTTCTTAACGAGAAAAAAACTAAATGTATTAAGTTTACGATACCTCATGTTAGTCAAGTAGAAACTAGTGTTCTCATAAAGGGTGAAGTGCTGAAACCCCAAAATACCACAGTATTCTTAGGCATAACTTTGGATACCAAGCTTCAATGGGGCCCCCACATAGATAGATTGTCAAAAAAGCTTAGCTTTGCAGCATACGCCGTTAGAAAAATTCGTGGTTTAACTGATTTAGAGACAGCCCGTTTAGTATACTTTAGTTATTTTCATAGTGTGATGTCGTACGGTATTCTGTTGTGGGGAAATGCCGCCGATATCCAGACAATTTTCGTTTTACAAAAAAGGGCAATTCGTTCTATCTATAAATTAAGTCCCAGACACTCCCTCAGAGATAAATTTTGTAGGTGATGTAGTTGTCGTGTGTGTGTCCTCTTCGTGGTGTGAGGTTATCTTCAGGGAAACTCAATTAAACGGTCCAGGCACTTTGACAACAGTTTATTCACACTACTTTTTATAAACAAAAACAAGCACAAGCGGATAGATATAGTGAGTAAGTTAACGAATAGGCGATTGCTAGCGTTATCGCGTATGCGGAAGGATTAGATTTTGCGCAGCAAGCGAGTGTGCGTCTACCGTGGTAGCGGGAGACGGACTGACGAGCGAGGGCACGCGCGTCGCTGCGCCGGCGATGGTTCTAGACTTCCTTTTGTTTCGGTGAGTAGCGGGGCTTGGTGCGCGCTTACTCGGTACGACACGACGACGACGCGGCGATGCTCGCCGACTCAACGATGCGACTATGCAGTACTGGTAAGTTTATATTATTATTATGTTATGTGTTATTGTGCATGTTTAATGTTTGTGTTTGTGTTTTGTGTATTTAGTATATAAAGTATTTTATAGTGGATATTAATATATACTTATATATTTATTATAACAATGTATTGTGGCTACGCCACATGACTCCCCCCTTGAGACCATCCTAGGATGGGCGATAATAGTCAGGGAATCTAACTTTTCTTCCTGAGCGAGTAATTTTTACTTCTTTATCTATGCTTACTGGGTTTGGTGTTTCGTTTTCAAGCGAACGAGTCTCTGAACGAGTATCTGGTGTAAGTATATAGGCTGGTTTTATCCTCTCTATTGATATTGTCTGTTCTTTTCCTTTAACAAGCAGCTTAAAGACTTTTGTACCTCGTTGCAGGACTAGGTATGGCCCAGTGTACGCCGGCTGAAGAGATCCTCTCACGGTGTCATCTCGGACGTAAACGTGAGTAGCAGAAGGTAAGTCTCGGAACACGAAGATGTTACGTCTGCTGTGCCTTGCGGGTGGCTGAGGGCGAATATTGTTCATAATTGCACGCATTCGCGCTGAGAATTCGGTGAGGTCACTGGTCGTATGTTGGTCGGTAATTGGCTGCATGAACTCTCCGGGCAGTCTGAGGGGTTCGCCATAGAGGAGTTCGGCGGGTGACGCTTGTATGTCCTCTTTGAAGGCGCTTCTCATTCCCAGTAGTACTAGAGGTAAGCTTTCCGTCCATTTTTGGCTTCCATGGCACATTATTGCTGCCTTTAGTTGTCTGTGCATCCGTTCCACCATTCCGTTGCTTGCAGGGTGATACGCAGTGGTTCTGTTGCGTTGAAATCCGGCAAGTTCTGAGAGTTGTTTCATCAGTGCGGACTCGAATTGCTTCCCGCGATCTGTCACGACTTCTGTAGGGCAACCATAACGTGATATCCAGTTGCAAACGAGAGCTTTGGCGACTGTTTCTGCGGTTATATTTTGCAAAGGGATTGCCTCGGGCCATCGGGTGAATCTGTCTACGGCGGTGAGACAATATCGGTAGCCATCCGAGAGGGGTAATGGTCCGATGATATCGATGTGCACGTAGGTAAATCTGCCGTTTGGTAGCTTGAAGGTGCCCACCGGTGCAGTTACGTGCCGAGTGACCTTTGAGCGTTGACATGCGTGACAGAGTCTTGTCCAATCGCGACAATCTTTATTTATTCCTGGCCATACGTAACGCTGAGCCACTAATTTTGCAGAGGCTTTAGCGCCAGGTTGGCTAAGTGAGTGTAGGCTGTCGTAGACTTGCCTTCTGAGGTCTTTTGGTACGTAAGGTCGTGGGTTTGGCGTGCTGTCGTCGCAGTAAAGTTCCAGTTTTGTTCCAGGTACAATTACTTTGACAAGTTTAAGCGAAATTTCACTTTCTAAGAGTTGCCTTAGTTCTGGGTCCTTTCCCTGTGAAATGGCCAAGTTCTTCGACTCGACAGGCTGTACTATTTCCTCTATTCTTGAGAGAGTATCGGCAACTATATTATCTTTTCCCGATATGTGTTGGACGTCCGTTGTGAATTGAGCTATATAATCTAAATGCCGAAACTGACGTGGTGAACACTTTTCTTTGTGGCTCTGGAATGCGAAACAGATTGGCTTGTGGTCGGTGAATACTGTGAAGTGCCTTGCTTCCACCAGGTGTCGAAAATGTTTTATTGATTCGTAAATCGCGAGGAGTTCTCGGTCGTACGGCGAGTATTTCCTTTGCGATGGGCTCAATTTACGGCTAAAGAAGGCGAGAGGTTGCCATTCCCCGTCTTTCTGCTGCTGTAGAACTCCACCGATTGCGACGTCTGATGCATCCGTAACTAACGCTAGTTTGGCGTCCATGTTAGGGTGCGCTAGGAGAGCTGATTCGCATAGACTCTTTTTGCAGTCTTGAAATGCTTGGAGTGCTTCTCCGGTGACGTTTATGGGGTGATTACCTTTTATGGATCCGGTAAGCAGGCTATGCAACGGGGTTTGGAATGAGGCTGCGTCTTTTATAAAACGACGATAGTAATTTATCATGCCCAGGAATCTTCTGAGTTCACGAACGGTTTTCGGGGTGGGGTAGTCCTTTATGACTTGTATCTTGCTATCCAATGGTTTGATACCTGCACAAGATACGCTACAGCCGAGGAAAGTTACTTCTTCTGCCCCAAATACACATTTGGAAGTATTTAATACCATTCCATATTCCTTTAATCGTTCGAAGATGAGGCGTAAGTGACGGTAATGGGTCTCTTCGTCGGGTGAGGATATTAAAAAATCGTCTAAGTACGTGTAGCAGAAGTCCAGGCCACGCGTTATTTCATCCACGAATCTTTGAAACGTTTGTCCCGCGTTACTTAGACCAAAAGTCATAAATGGGAACTCGAACATTCCGAAGGGCGTGGTTATGGCCGTTTTGGGGATATCCTCGGGGTTAACCGGTATTTGGTTGTACGCCTTTATTAAATCAATTTTAGAGAATATTTGGCAGCCAGCTATGTTCTGTGTGAAATCCTGAATGTGCCGGATAGGGTATCGGTCGGGGATCGTTCGTGCGTTTAGCAATCTGTAATCGCCGCATGGTCGCCATCCGTTGGCCTTTTTTGCGGCGAGATGTAGGGGCGACGACCATGGGCTCTCTGACGGTCGTGCTGTCCCTATCCTGAGCATTTCTTCGAACTCCTGTTTTGCGATCTTCAGTTTGTCCGGGGCAAGTCTTCTTGGAGTGCAATATACGGGCGGTCCGGCGGTTGTTCTTATGTGGTGAACCGTGTTGTGACGTATGACCCGATGTGTACCTGCTGGCCGGGTGATTTCTGAATAATCTCGAAGAAGGTTCAAGTACTTAGACTCGCCTGTTATCGTTTTGACTGAAGTTATGGCATCAGATGCAGGAACTCGATTTGCGCTTGCTGACAGGCTGGTTTTGTTGTCGATCAGGCGTTTGTTACGACAGTCTACGATTAAGTCGTAGTACGATAAAAAATCGACTCCAATAATAGCCTTGGTGACGTCAGCTATTATGAATTGCCAGGAAAATGCACGGCGGAGACCCAAGTCAAGTTCCATTTGTTGGACACCGTAAATGGCGATTGGTGTTCCGTTCGCTGCGAAGACGTTGAGTTCGGTTGTGCGTGGTCGCCTTTGTTTCAGGGCGGAGCGGGGAAAAACGCAGATGTCACTCCCAGTGTCTACTAAAAACTGCATTTTTGTCCTTCTGTCCGTTATGAATAAGCGACCAGTAGTAGGACTATGGCAATCATGTGTCGCTACTGATGATTGCCTTTGGCTTTTCCCGACCCTGATTGATAATCGCAGGGTTTCAGGCACCTTCGTGCCTTGTCTCCATATCTGTGGTGGAAAATACAGGTAGGGTACTTCCTGTAATTCGACTGGGAACGCGTGTTGCTTCTTCCCCTTTGACTTCTGTCTCTCGACCTGGATCTAGAATCTCTTGCTGAGAGGGCCTGCACTTGACGACTGAGCTCTGCGATCTCTCTTGACAATTTCTCGATCATTGAATTAGGAACTGCGTCCGTGACGGCCACTTGTGGCGCGGGTGGTACGAGGTCGTGCACTTTATCAGCCAGGTCTGCAAGTGCTGACAGTGACGACTCTGGCTGCGATGCTACGACTATTTGTATGTTGCCCGGCAAGCGGCTAGTCCACACGGTCTTTATAAAATCGTCCGGTATGTTTGGGCCCGCTAGATGTTGCAGGTGACGAAGAAACGCGGATGGTCGCCTGTCTCCTAATTCCTCATGCATCAGCAACTGGGTTAGCTCTTTATCACGTGACGCTGATAACCTTTTAATTAGCTCGCCTTTCAACTTTTCATATTTGCCACTAGCTGGAGGGTTAATTAAAATATCTTTCACCTCTGCGGCGTAACGATTTTCGAGTTGCGCACTGACGTAATTATATTTGGTGTCGTCATCTTTGACGCCTGAGAGTGCAAAACTTCCTTCTATTTGCGCAAACCAGACTGCAGGTTCCTCCGGCCAGAACGGTGGAAGTCGTACCCCAACTCGGCAAATGTCGGAAGGTATAAATGTCCTTTCTTTGGAATGCGACCTGCTTTCGTCACTTTGTTTGTCGGATGACTTGCCGTTTTTAGACATATTTAAATCTGGTTTTCACTAGCTTACGGTTTTTATGCTGTTCCGTGCTGTGTCCAAGATCCGGGGTCACCAATGTAGGTGATGTAGTTGTCGTGTGTGTGTCCTCTTCGTGGTGTGAGGTTATCTTCAGGGAAACTCAATTAAACGGTCCAGGCACTTTGACAACAGTTTATTCACACTACTTTTTATAAACAACAACAAGCACAAGCGGATAGATATAGTGAGTAAGTTAACGAATAGGCGATTGCTAGCGTTATCGCGTATGCGGAAGGATTAGATTTTGCGCAGCAAGCGAGTGTGCGTCTACCGTGGTAGCGGGAGACGGACTGACGAGCGAGGGCGCGCGCGTCGCTGCGCCGGCGATGGTTCTAGATTTCCTTTTGTTTCGGTGAGTAGCGGGGCTTGGTGCGCGCTTACTCGGTACGACACGACGACGACGCGGCGATGCTCGCCGACTCAACGATGCGACTATGCAGTACTGGTAAGTTTATATTATTATTATGTTATGTGTTATTGTGCATGTTTAATGTTTGTGTTTGTGTTTTGTGTATTTAGTATGTAAAGTATTTTATAGTGGATATTAATATATACTTATATATTTATTATAACAATGTATTGTGGCTACGCCACAATTTAAAGAGATTAATATAATTACTGTGCCTTCTCAGTATATTTATGAAAATCTTTTGTATGCACATAAAAATATTAATCTGTTTAAAAAATACAGTGATATCCACAATATAAATACTAGAAACAAACACAAATTTATTGTTCCTACAACCAGGCTCAAGAAAATAGGTGGCTCGTTTAGATGCCAATGTATACGTTTTTATAATAAACTTCCTAGCCACATTCAAGATCTAAGCTTTAATAAATTCAAATCTTTAATAAAACGGAAACTATGCCAGAAAGCCTATTATACTGTGAAAGACTATATTGAGGACAAAACGGCTTGGGATTGAGCTGCTCCAATAAATTTACACGGTGAATGTTGATTTTAATTTGCTAGCTATTTTAGACATGAATATTTACTGTAAAAAGTATTATATTATTTTCATTATTGAGAATATGAGGACTATGTGGGTCATTGTTTCAGTTATATTTTTGATCTGGCAGTTTAAGTAGTTTATGCGGCCTACCCAAATGTCCTTTCTTTGGTATTGTTCGTCGAATCGTTGAGCTCCTTAAGTTCTGAGTTGAGCTGCACGGTTACTGACAAATGCGTGCACTGACTGGACAGGTCCACTTAATCTGTGTGGTTCTTTCCTCAAAAGACCATTTCAGACACCAATCTACATGGTTCTCAAACATTATGTCCGATTTTTTATATACACATTGACATTGTTGAATTTTATATACACAATGACATGAGTATTTACTTGTAAAGTATTATGTTATTTTAATTATTGTGAATGTGAGGATTATGTGGGTCATTGCTTTTTTTTTCGCAGTTAATTTTGATCATGATCTGGCAGATTGAGTAATTTATGTGGCCTACCCAAATGTCCTTTCTTTGGTATTGTTCGTCGAATCGTTGAGCTCCTTAAGTTCTGACTTCCTGAGTTGAGCTGCACGATTACTGACAAATGCGTGCACTGATTGGACAGGTCCACTCAATCTGTGTGGTTCTTTCCTCAAAAGACCATTTCAGATACCAATCTACATGGTCTTCACATGATCTGACCAAGATTATGTCTGGACTTTAAAAGAGACTGTGACCTCTGAGTTTGTTTCGGCCTTTCTTCTCAGAGTAGTCAGATAGGAAACGCCGACCTCATCTAGTTTAAAAATATGATTGACGTGTAAAAGTGTTTGTACAAACCTACTTACAGAAATAAAATCATTTATCATTTATCATTTATCTCTGGGCTCCAGCTGTACTATACTTTTTGGGACATATAGATAGGCACGTATAATATAGATAGGCAGTTAGACATATCCGGATAGATATGTTTTATACCAATTGTGCATAGGTTTATCATTCAATACAAATAATTCATTTTATAGTCAGGTATTTTACATTAATAATAATAATAATAATAAGAAGTGTGAACTATAACAGTATTTACTAGTGATTATTAAAATTACGGAAAAGGTTTAGGAATAAATAAATCAAAGGCAATTTAAGTTCCAAAAAATATATATATCGGACTTCAAAGCGATACATTAATCTTTAATGTTGAATTAGTACTTAATTAAAAAATAAAACCTTAGTTAATAAAATAATAGTTTTTTTTATGTTCCTAGGTAATCATTATGGTTATAAAAATACAATAAATTCACCACCTATAATGAGGGTTCGGAGTTGCTCACCAGCCCTATTTAAAAAAAACTGCTTGTATAATAACATTTTTAATCAGTAGCTCAAAGCTACTTATTAAAAATGGTTAGTATGTACCCGAACGACGGCGACAGTCGCACGAATTCAAGTGGTTGTCTGTGAAATAACATTATTTTATTATAATTAGTACGAAATGAAAAGAAAAATATAAAAGTATGTCACTATTCTAACGAAATCCTGCGTTACATCTTTATAGTTACAGTTGACTGCATGGTAATAACATTTTGACCTTGACCTGGCTTAGCGCGGGGCGTTTCATAAGAATAAGAGGCCAGGTTATAGGTAGGTATTGTTAGGTGTCATCGCCATGCAGTCGATCATATAGAAAATCGGCACTGAACTACATAGGTACAGATAATAATTAATTATTTTAAAACTTACCTTTATCTTTTTTCTACACTCTGGCACTAAACAAGTTGAGGTGTTGTCATCATTTATTTCAATATATCTATAGATGAAATTTCTTTTCGTACACCTCATCTTGCACTTTTCGTAATCGTGACTTTTAAGTCACGATTACACAAGAACACAACAACACAAACAAGAACACAAGAACTAAATCAGTTGTAGTAGCTAATCCAAATTGAAGTAATAATTCGCGAGCGTATTCTGTAAGCGCGTGCGACTGCTGTGAGAGATGAGAAGACGACAAACAAAATGGCAACAGCGCCGACAGCGTGTGAGAGGGGCGCGCGCCGGCCGCCTTAGAGAAAACGGCAACGGCGCATCAAATAACCAAAATAATAACGGTAATAGTTACCGCTATGTTTACAATAACATAAAAAATAGGTACCGTTACTTTTTAACGCAATTTTTAACGTTATTATTATGTTATGCTACTAAGTAACACTACCAAATCGTACCGATATCCAGGTATCTCTACGGAAATACCGTTACTTAACATTACTTTTAATGTGAATTGGTAACGTTTTCAAGCCCTGACACATACTATGTAACACCTTTTCCCCATGCAGTAAGAAGTCAGAACCCACAGAAAACCACGTGCTACGACCCTCACATACTCGTTTTACTTTAGTGAAGTCACTTCTAGCCATGCCTTAGTCATTCTTTGCTACTAAAGTTACACTAGCTTGCAATAGTCATAAGTTTCTATCTCATTTTGATCTAAACAATAGTATTTTGCACAAAGTGAACGTCTAGAGGACGTAGAGTCTCGCTGAAATAGGTTATGTAAATGCAAAGAATATAAGTTCATATCAACATCGGCGATGCAAGCCGCCAGGTTGTGGAGGAAACATACTGATGCATATTGTGGGGGAAAACGCAGGGGCAGTTGGCATTGTGGATGCCAATTATTTTACGACTGAATTTGAAAATTAGACTAGATTTTGTTCTATACGTAAAAAGCACTAATAATACTATGTTTTTGTATAGGAAGTGCTAAACTCGCAGTTAGGTTCTCTCTAAGTTTAGTAGTTACTCTCTTTTTAGTAGTTACTCTCTAAGTCCGTCATCAAAAATACGGACCCGTCCGAAAGTAGTTCTATACTTAGTAGTGAACCCCACTCCCGATTAATTGACTCTTTCGGACGGGCAAAAACACATCGATAGTAAAGACAACTGTCACATCGCTTTGTCATTAATTTTTAGTTCGGGCCCCGGACTAATGTTATGTCTGAAAGTGATACGGAATAGAAAACTTCCGTAACTGCTGCTGAAACTAAGGACATCGTGCTTAGAGACTAGGTCCCCTGTCGACACACTTAGAAAAAGAGGCACATATCATTTTATGAAACTAGAAAAAGCTCTGTTGCATGTTTTTAGTGTGAGACGAGTCAGTCCCTATAAAACGGCCAGTGGCTAACCAAAATACTAAAACAAACTTATGTACTAACAAAAACCACAATTACACGTTACTCTACCTGGGAATCAAACCCAAGTTTATTAGTCTGGAGGTAACGAGACGACCTCTATAAAACACGCGTTAAAACATAATTTATATGAAGCTAGTACAAAGGGCCTACCTTGCTGTTCCGTATTTGAATAAACCAAGCTCTTTAATTATACGCAAGTAATACCTTCGTGTACGCAAATTAATGACAAATATTCTTGTACTGAATTGTTGTGTTTGTCTGTACAAGAATACAATTAAATGGCATTGCGATAAAGCTGATTGTTAGAAATAGGAAACTTATGTTTATTTTAAACTAGCCTGTGGCTTTGAAATTATCCCACGCGAACGTACTTTTTTTTTTTTACTGGAACCTACTACCGAGATAAAAAGTATCATAATTTTATTATGATTTTATTTTTATTTTATTATGTCCTAACCCTGGTCATGGTTTGTCCGTGTGCCATCCATCGGATAACAGACAGACAGACATACTTACTTCCCCATTTGTAATATAAGTATGAAAGGATGGATGAAAACATCGCTTACTTGTTGTCCACGTGTTCTTTTATAGAATAAATAAAGTATCTCCAAGTCCAGAAAACCTAATCAGGTATTCCGAAGAAAAAAAACATTGTGAAATCTCAAGATGTCTTTTTTTTTCAACGGAAGACCTTTTTATACTTTAGACGACGACAAGAAAGAGAGACGGTGCTTACCAAAGACTTGTACGACTGCAAGAGTTGTCATCAGGTAACTACCTACGTATAGTCTATTCTTTTTTTTTGGGTTTAAATCATCAAATGACTTCTCCCGCTCTGGGCGGAGCGGAAGGGCGTGTCAGACTCTTACTGACTAAAACCCACCCGTGTTCCTTCAGATGCCTGTGCGCCAGGGCCACGGTAGCTCTTTCGAACAATCTGCGACCCCGGCAGGACCTATGGTCTGTTCTAAGAGTATCTAATGAAAATGTTGACAAATGGATCAGAAAACTTATCTGTGCACGCCAATTTGTAGTTCCACTTACAAAATGAATGCTTGGATTTGTCTATTTGAATAATTATACCCGAAATCCCAATTTTAAATTACCTTAAAGATGTTTTTCATTTGAAAATTGAGGTTGATTCTACAACCTCAATTTTCGTAGATGTTTTCTCAATTACAATTTAAGAATGTTATTCAAACAATAATTGTTGGAAAAAGTGGTGAGATATAATGTTGAAACCTTCTAAATACAGATGAATGTGTTGCTGATTCCTTGTGGTGAGTGATTGCGTAAGAGTCTAATCTGAACAGGGCTTGTTTACAATATCATCAGCTAGTTTTGGAACGGGCATTACGAAGTAGTGCCTGACACGACTTCGCCCCCGTATATGGCTGTCCTTCAGCTGGGCACTTGTGCCGCGGCGTCTCTTGGCAAAGCACCACTATAGTTCTTCTCAAATTGTGATTTATTCGCGACAAATGTCGAAATAAACCGTCGCCGCCGTTTTATATTGCAGCCCCCGTGTGCGCCTTTTATTTACATCGCACTTATAAAGATTCGAGAGTTTGTAGGCCACCGCGAGGGGTGGAAATATCTACACCTTCGATACATGGTGTGGTGTAAGGACTTCAAGTAAAATTCAATAGTGACTGCGTAGCGTAGCTAAAATATAATAGAAATATCTGATAACAGGCGTTTCATTTCATACAATGATATTAAAGTGAAATGTATTTTTTTTTATGTTTGTCTGGCATCATGTAAAATTATTATTTTTATTTGTTTCTAGATATGCTGGCCGTTATCTAATACCGGTGTATTTAAAAACAAGTCATTAATAATATAGCTTCCGGTTTCCAGTATCGTTTATAGAATTAAATACGAGTTTAAATACGAGTTTAAATATTATTTTACTTAACTGAAGTTACTGTAAAAAGTACGAATCCAGCATTTTATTTGCATTGACTTAAATTTTTACTTTTTTATTATTTAGTAAAAAAATTAAAGAACATTTTATTTCTCGTAAAAATTTACTTTCACTGTCCATTATTTCCGAAAAAAAATATTTGTTAAGTTAAGTTTGGATTCATTTTTATCGTAAATTATATATATATATATTTTTTTTAATCTTTCCCTGTTCATGTCCTCTGTAAATTCCCCATATTGCAGTCGGTCTTATAACATACAAACGATGGCCTCCAGTATGTGTGCATGTGCTACTTTCAATGGCTCCTAACCTTAAATCCTTTTAATTGCATCTTTCAACCTCATTCGTCAAACTTGTTTTGTGGCAGAAAAAGGTTTGCTGAGTTGTCATTCATCCCGCTACAAGAAACTCTATTATATAGGAAATATTTGACTGATCCCCTAAAAACTGTTTGGGCTTCTAATGATACACACATTTTTAAATAAAGGAGCCGCTTTTTAAGTTTCTGGCCTTTTTTCTCTGTTGGTTGCAGGTCCTTGGTCGGGGTGCCCTAGTTTAGTATTAAGACACTTTGATACCCTGCCGATGTCAGTCCTTACAAGTCACAACAGATCCTGGCTTTCCACCAATACCTTTACAAGGGCCGCAAATTATATTTTTACTTAGTTGTAACTTAGTAGTTTTACCCATGTACACACAGCAAATCTATTCGGTTTACATCGCACCCACACAGGTTATATTGTCACTGTGTGCGTAAATTATTGAGTCGGTCGGTCGGGTACGAATAGCAAACGATAAACTGTTTGTGTGCGTATGATATACCCACATATACCAATAACTAATATACCAACGTATAATAATCATAATTGAATGAGTTCCAATATTTCAACAACATTAATATGGATCCCATAGCCGGTCGCTGAAAGCACCTAGCATAGATGACGACTTAACTTCGTATCGTAAGTTCAAACCTCGGTAGAGGAATATAGTTTTACAGGTTCTTATTTTTGTCTTAATAAATACACCAATTTTGTGCAAAATAAAATTACTCACACAAAAATTAAAAAGGTAATTAAATAAAACCAATAAAATATAATGAAATATTTTATTAAATAAACTAGGCTTATCGCTTCGGTCATTAGTGAAAGAGCCAGCTCGTTTCGACTATTATGTTTCTTACAAAAGTTGGCTTAAGGTTCAATTTGGGATGGGCTGGGTAAATGTTAGGAAATGAAAAACTACGTGTGGCCAATACAATGATTTAAGTAATGCAAAATAATTTATACAGACTCCCAAACTTTTGGACTAGTAGAACACTGCTGTGGTAACTTCTTTAGCAGTTTGTAAGAGAAGATAAGGATTTTTTGTTGAATAAGCATGGACGAAAAATTTTTTTCAAAGTAAGTATACAAATTAAAAAAAGTGAAATTAGAGGTGAAGTGAATCAACATGTTAGATAGTAAGAAATTATGACAACGTCTAACTGCACAACAATAACATCACTTACACTTCATCATTTCACTTCATCCTTATCCGACTTAAAACTTTTTCATAATTAAAAATAACCACATTATTTTCCCAATTAAAATTTATATACCTATATGACCGCGCGATAAGAAGTCGTGTTTGTCGGTGAGAGGTGGACAGCAAAACTGCTGGCTAACTACAGCGTAAACCAGCTTCATGCAGGTCATTTCGCACCGTTTGTAAGCACACACTATGTGCTGTTGCAGTTATGCCGGTGGATAAAAACGGCTTAGCTCTGTGCCGCCGCATGTCGCTGTAGCTGTAGCTGAAGAATTCGCATTCGGTTTTGGCCCACGTCGACGATGGTCTACTTCTCAAGAATCCGCATACCGATGGACCCATAACTGCACGGTTCTCTTCTATGGATAAAAACAAAATAATATTTAAAATAACAAAGCAGTAGCATTGGTTTAAAAAGCATAATTAATTAATTACTTATGTTGCCTCATAAATTCAAGATGTCATCAATTTATCAGAATCAAATTATGATAAAAAATAACTTTAGCAATTGAGTTATATGAATATATTCTGATATATTGATATAACTCAATTGCAATATTTTACATTAATGTAGTCATAGTTAATCATTATAAGGTGAGATGAGTTTAGAACTTGAGTTGAAGTATTACTAACGTAATGAAAATGATTATGTCTTATGTAACTGTTACTCACCGATATTAATAAGCACCTTGCAATTTCACTAATGGAAATGTTTTGCTCATGCAAAACAACGATTTCCGTCTTTTTAAACATTGTTAAATGCTGCATGATTGGATCAAGTTCAATCACAATTGAGATCAGGAACATAGAACGCACAGTAATATGAGTAGTAATCAATATACTTAGTAGTGCAAATTATACTCGTAGACTGACAACTAAGAACGCTCATTATTATAAATTAAGGTGAAAGGGAAAAAAAATATACAAAAATTGTGGGTAGATATATCTTAGCGGTCAAAATAAATTGGCTGAGAATTCCGTGCTCCTGTCTCAAACGCTGTAAATTACTCATCTATAAACGGGATTGAATCGTTAGCAATTCAACTAGGAAATGAATGTGTTAGAAAAAATATTATTACAAAATGAAAACAATGTCTTGCACCCGAGATTTGAACTGACGACTCGTTGTTCACTAACCAGAGACGTTAGCCATTGTGCCAAACCTGTGATAATGAAGAAGTGCGAAATATTATAACTGATTCAATTACATAAATTAATTATTACTATTTATTGGTTTTATAGTTATTGCCTATAGGTGCGACATACGTACACTAATAGAAAACAGAGCTCGCTCTCGCTCGTGTTATTTAACGTTTGTGTGCGTAACTATTCATACCGACACAGCTATCCGTGTGTGCGATGTAAACCGAATAGATTTGCTTCTTGTACATGTCTTCTAAAGAAACTTTAAGTGGATGCATGGTATCTTCACCACAAGCGGGTCCCCGACCTCTGCTGCCGCCTCCCATCCCAAATATATCACAGAAAAAGTGTCCAAACAGATCATCAGGCGGGAAACCTCCACCCTGGCCACCCTCTTATAAACCTTTCAACCCGTACTTGTCATAAATTTGCCTTTTCTTCGTGTCCGATAAGACTTCATAGGCATAGCTAATTTATTTAAATTTAACCCCTGCAGCAGGATTTTTGTCAGGATGGAATTCTCTTGCCAATTTATGATAGCTTCCTTTTATTTCAGATTCACTTGCACTTCTAGAAACCCCCAAAATCTCATATAATTTATTATCAGCCATTTTTCCCATGATAAAAAGGAAAGCAAGAATGAGGAGTAAGCTGTGATGAATGTGCACTAGAAAAAAACTATTAACTTAAACTATTAACTAAGCTAGGGCACCCCCACCCCGACCAAATGGGTAAGATTACGTTAGAACTGTGTTGCTGCTAACCAACCGAGTTGCTGCTACGTCCAAGTTGGTCGCAGTTAGCTATTTAGTATTTTTAGGAGCCCGAAATAGGAATTATTTGATGTTCAAAAAAAGAGGCTCGTTCATTGTGACCAAAAATATTTTTAGAAAAACAAAATGGGTATTATTTGAGGTTCAACTAAATACATGCCTTAATAAATACTCCTTCTACAAGCACTATCCACTACTCTCTCTGACCTTACCCAGCCCCGAATTACCCGTTGATAGTATAAACCCTTAATATCGCAAACATTGTGCGCCGTATCCTGCCCCAATTATGGGCAGCATCGCTCTCATATATATTTCAGTATTTACTCGCGGGGAAGCAAAGCGGATTTCCCTAGAATAAAGCTAATAATACCGAAGTATCGGGGAGGAGTACAGAAGAGGAGCGGTGAGCGGTTTCGACGAGTAACGGAATGTGGGCTATTTTTTCACTATAATTATGTGATTTGATTTCTACATTTAAAAAGTGCACGCCATTCTTTTTCCGCAAGCTAACTATATTATATGTTTTGTAAGTAAACCTATATAATTAACCCAGACATAGGACGCATTATAACATTTGAACAGAGTATGTCTATGAATGCTTCAGCTTCAGTGGTAGGTTTATATCATTTTTTTCAGGGGCACATCCCAGTAGGTGCACTTTCGCAAATTATTTCTAGTCAATCATAGTCATAACACACCGCTATAGTTATCAAGTTTGATACAAGTAGCATAGTATTCTGCTGGCTACACAGGGTACCTACTTAAGGAAAATCGACGCGCGAACTGTTACGGTTACGCCAGAATAAGCAATAAAAATTAATCTGCTGTTTCATACAAAAGTACTATACCTACACACACAGTCAAAATGTTTAGACCAACAGTTTTTTTTAAATAACCATCGCAAAATTTTAGCACTTGTGTGTGTACTGAATTCATGGTAATATTTTGAGCGTCGATGTCCCTTACAACCTGTATATGGCAACTCTTTATTCAGGAGTTCTTTTTTCCATGTAACCGTCCCGCTAGCTCCAGTTCCTTGCCCCCCGCGGACCTCCCAGTCGTCAATCCTGAGCGCCCGAGGCGAGGACTCGTTGTTAACTATGACAAACACAATTACCCACTACACACAACACAGCTCACCACTACACACAACACACTTTACGAACACACACAGAACGCAGGACATCACTACACGAGCTACAACTGATTATGGTCACTACCAATCACTTGATGAGACCCTGGTTTATAGTTACACCTAATTGGGATGTTGTATACTCTTGTCGGAAATATTTGTAGGTCTTTGAGGGTTATAGGTTAACTTATATGATAGAATTTACATCTGCGCGCACATGACAAGAAAACAATAATTATCAAGTTTGAGAAGTAAAGAAAAATAGAAACAAAAGTGTAAGATTTTGGCTTTTACGAGCATCAAATCTAAAATGTATGCTAATGTGAGACTTATAATAATATCTGAAATCATTGATTACTGACCAAACACACACATTCAAAAGACATTACATTTTTCCCGTGGGGCATCATAATCAGGTTTTAATGTTCCCACTGTGGGGACACAGGCCTCCTCTTGGTGAGAGAGAATGGACCGCGGGCCCAGTGCGGGTTGGTAGATGTCACATGGTCTACGGAATGTTTGGCTCTACGACATACCAGTATGGGCCACAATGCATCAACGCAATTCCTCGCACTTGCACTCCAAACCTGCAGCTCGAGAAAAAAACGACCCCAAATAAATTGGGATACGGGCACGAGAATGATGATGAATGATATAATAATGAAAACCGGCCAAGTGCGAGTCGGACTCGCGCATGAAGGATTCCGTACCATTATCTATAAAAACGGCAAAAAAACACGTTTGTTGTATGGGAGCCCCCTTAAATATTAATTTTATTCTTATTTTTTGTATTTGTTGTTATAGCGGCAACAGAAATACATCATCTGTGAAAATTTCAACTGTCTAACTATCACGGTTCATGAGATACAGCCTGGTGACAGACGGGCGGACGGACAGCGGAGTCTTAGTAATAGGGTCCCGTTTTACCCTTTGGGTATGGAACCCTAAAAACCTGCCGAATGCACAAGCTCCTCCTTTAATAGAGTCGGTTAAAAAAACAACTACCGACTGACGACTGCTTCACCTCACATCTACCTATAAGCTCACTAATAATATTACCCGAAAACGTTCTATATCACAACTGTATGAGCAGCACACCGGTGGAATGCCAAGCAGCCGGAATGTTGCGGGAAGAAAATAATGTATACGCCCAATTAGTCTAACGTACGGTTATCTCGGTCCATTCGGTACATAGCAATGAGTTAGCCGTTACTTTATTTGCCAAGTTCTGATGAATATGTTTGGGGAAGATTTGGGGAAATGCAATCGTTGAAGGGGTAAAAGAAATTGTATGAAATAATACACAGAGAGAATGTAAAATATAGAATTTACTTTCATTTTAATTAAATGAAAAAACAATGGCGAGTTACACTCAAAGCAGTTTATACAAGGGACAAGAGTTGCCACCTAAAAAACATTTTTAAGGCACAACAGTGTTGCATACATAAAAAAACAAGAAAATACAAAAATATTTCATTTGATTTGATTCTAAATCATTATAAATTACTGCAATTAATTGCATTAATTTATAATGTTTAGAATATCCAAATATATGTTCACATTGTATTGAACAGAATTCATTATGTTGTGAAGGTATGAAAATGGTACCTATACCTATTTGATGCTAAGTAATGACTATTTCAAAAATTGATGCAAAGATTCAAAAAAAAATATATGTAGTCTTTAGTACCTCCTGTCAATTGCCCATCAAAACCATAATTGAGCCTTTCCCTGGCGTTGGGTCTTTTATATAACGCATCTCCTAAAAATCAACCAACAGAAATATTCTAGTAACTTTTGCTAGCAAATCGAACAACTAATTGAGCTGACAAATGTTATTGCACCCTGTATTTTTGGGGCCCCAAAAATACATTGATTTCGACGCAAAAATCCAAACAGTCCTAAAGAAGGGCAGCCTTTCCATCAAAACTAAATCCTAAGCGAAGCATTAGCGACACAACAAACCCAGCTAGTCAGCAAAACGTCCAAACATACGTAATCCGCTAACCCCCAAATAAATAACGCATAAAGGTGGGATCGTGACGGGCGGCCACATTCCTCATAATCCTGGGTTATCTTTATGAAAACTATCCGCTGTCTGCCATCAGTATGCTGCGGTCGACGCCAACCAATCCGTCAGCGGCGCGGCACGTGATGCGAATCGCTTCGTGGGACAACGGGCTAGGGAGAATGGAAATGCTATAATGTTATGTTCTGATATTAAAAGTACCCACCTGTAAGTACTTCATTGACTAAGCGTTCGTCCAGTGCATCCATGGCAGTCAGCCCCGCAGCTACCAACCCGCTGACTGGTTAATCTTTGTCCTTTAGCGTGAGCTAATGTTGTCCTATTGCTTGTGTTGAGACATGATAAAAAGTAGATTTCGACCAATCCTTAACAGTATAAAACGTTACAAAAAATGTAAATAAGTTTAGTAAATTCAATAAATTGATAAGCCAAGCAAACACCACTCATGCTTTTATGAGAGAATTTCTTATCTACTGTTGGTGTAAGTGGGCATTTCAAAGAACCAATTGAAAATAATGGACCAGGATATCGTGATGATTGGCAATTTACTCCACAGACATTTCACAGGCTGTCTTAGAAGTTTGAATAATTTGAAAATATTGTGAAAAAAGTGCTCATATGGCCAAACTCAGACACGGGATCACTTCTAGTAATATATTCAGTGTGTACATCTGCGCTGTTATGAAATGTTACGAACACAATCGTTATGCTCCGCTATTGACTTAGATTCAATGACGTCATTGGCTGGACATGCCAGCCTTTCGCTACATCTACCAATGTACACTTTATTTGCTTTAAGGGATCCGTAAAAAATAATACGAAAATAGCTTTGTTTGTTTTTTTTTTAATTTTCGCCGTCGACGAACTTGCGGGCTGCCTCATTTTAAGTTGATGTCACTACCGCTTAAGCACGTTAGAGGATTTTCTGAAGCTTTGGGAATCTTCTAAGGAAACAAACACGCTTTTTAATACGTTATTTATACCCGTCGTGTTTGCTGGCCCCAAAACGTAGCTGTAATTTTACAATTACAGCTACTCCTCCTCCTCCTCCGATCCTTATTATAACAAGGATCCCAAGGATCGATCCTTGTTATAATAAGGATCTTTTGGCGCTCGGATGACGTTGACAAAGGGGCGCTGTTGGTAATCATTTTGTGAAGTGTCTTTGTGAAATGTATTGAAAAAACAAGATGGCGGCCTTAGTTGCGATTTTGGCCACGCGCCAAAAGATTCTCGTTCAGGCTACATGTGAATCTTACCGTACTAGAGTGCGAGCCATCGTTCTCTCTACAAATTCACGTACCTACTGATAATACCTGATGTTAAATATTACCTACACCCGATTGACCTTTTATAGTCACGTGTATGTAAAGTTTACTTTAACTTGAGTAATTGATGGTTATCTGCAGGATTACATTTGCTTGGCTCGGTTCAACTTAAACATAGGGAGTGCCCTTTACATGCTTCTGTTAGTTATATATTCATCCTTCGTCTTAGCAGCTCACTTTGATCTATGTGCTGGAGCCAATCTAGGATTAGGTTTTGTTTGTATTGTATCAAGTAGGCTGGGGTTGTTTAGTAAGTACCTACCTCGTTTATGAAGGCATGTATATATTGTAGGTACATAAGCAAACAAACTGATTGCTTAACTTGCGAGGGAGATACAAGCGTATACCAGAAACGCCTATAGGATTTCCAATGACCTACAACTGTACAGACTTTTTTTATTTCCTTACACAATCTTATCTACACAAACTTGTACTAGAGTATTCTATGGTTATACACGAACCCCAGACAAACAGAATAATCATAGAGGTTTAAAGCTTGCAGAATCGATCCATCTATGCAGTATACATATATAGTGCAAAATACCTTAACTTATGAGAGTTCATATCGGTTTTCAAGTTTCAATTTCTTCTTTATTTACCTTGCCTCATAAACACACCTTCCGAAACATATAGAAAACTTATTAAAGTGACAAACGATAAGAACAAAACAAAGTGCGTAATATAAACTTGAAGCTTGAAAGATTGAATCTGTTCAGAGAGAAACGACTCCTTTTATACAACTTACACGCCAAATATGACCCTTAGGAGCACTAGGACATGACCTAGCGTGTGCTGGGGACTAGTAACAACAGATATAACACATGTATACGTATGTATACACGGTATTATGGTACTATTAAGAGTCTCAACGGATTAAGGAAAACATAATCGGCGACAAGAGTTGGAACAGCATTTGAAAAGTTGAAAATGTATTATAATTGTCGAGAATGAGACTATCCCTAAATAAAACACCTGTCATTCTTTAAGGCTTTATTCTTGTCATTTTTTATGGAAATGGTGGATGAGTATGTGCAGGCTGAGTATTGCAATCGCAAATTCATTTAAAAAGCGAGGCCACACAAAATTCCCGAGGGAACATAGTCTAGTAAAATACTGTAAATTCACAGTACGTGGGATAGTGACCCCCGATTTTTTCTGTTGCCGTACATCTGCGTAAAGTAAAACTAAAAACAATAGCCAAAACAACATCCCTCGCCACCAAACCGCAGATCCATCACAACAAGTGCTTTAGCAATAAAACCCGACTGGAAACATCTATATTTTGAAGACATAAAACTCATATTTGAGCATCTGGCTGCTCCTGCCTCAATATCTCAGCGGCAGGACCGAATACTTGGTGTTTTTCTCCCTTTTTCCAATTTCCCGGGGCGTGCTCGCAGTACCGTATTTATTATTATTTGTTTTCAATTGCAAAGTAATCTGCGGACTGCAGATGGCGTAAGATGAGAGTCGCGTGCTCAGTGCCGGCTGGGGCGGGAATGCGCCGCGCCATTTTGTAATGTCTCTGAATCGCGATCGAGATTTGCGTGAGGTTCTGATAGTGTAAGGAAGCGGTCATGCGCGGTGTTGGCGGCGTGTGGTGTTTGTTTAAGGTTACATTAAAATTACTGTTAATATCTAGTGGTATTTTCCTAGTCCGTTAACTAGGACTTGTCAACCGAAAATACCAGAACGTGTAAACAATAAACAAAGGCTGTGCAACTGCTTGCAAAATTGCTTCATAGCCTTTTTCACTTTATTTATTTATTAGGGATCTCCAACAACACACACTAGACACTTGACACTTGATAGACACTTGTGACAAGACAGTTCATCTGCTGGACCCTAGGTAGTCTGAATAGTCACGACCTTGATAGGTAAAAACTTGTGTAGACTTCATGAATTGCTTATTTTCATCTACTTATAGTTTTACATTCACGAACAAGTTTCGAGACGCTTTACAAAATTTTATTGCCTCACGTCTCCGTGAAGAAATAGCTTATTATGTCAGACGCGATTACAGAACTATTCGGAGCAATTTTGAGGAAACTCGCAACTACTTTGTTAGGTGACGTCATTTTATTTGCTGTGAGGTGTAATCAATCCATTCGTTGAGCAAGGAAATTGTGTTTATATGTAGTTTTGAAGTCTGGCTTGAAAATTGAGAAACGTGTGTCAGTTGATACCTAAGTACCTACCTAAAGTATTGAGCCAGGACCGTTGACTAAGCGTAGGTGACTAATCCATATGAGAAGAAGTCATTATTATCACAATAAAATGAGCTACGTAGAACGTGAAAGTTACTGACTTGAGGCCTCAAAACTTTCTTGTATATTCTAACTTTGGGGGTCATATTTCATAACTCATTTAAATGTAAATATAGGTATTGACATTAAGCATTCTGCACGTATGCAAAGTAGGCTGAATAGATTATTATATATAATGTTTATATTTTAAATAGCAATCATTTTAACGGTCGGTCCTTTTGAAATCCTGAGCCTAACTTAAGGCTATTTTGCAGGAGCAGTAGTTGTACACTCAACCTCACGTCTTTGGTTACAATTTTGATATTGCCAGCGCCTTTATTACGTAGCAGCGTCCTTATTGCTACTATTGTAAGTGTTATTACTGACTTGCTGTTGACCATACACTCATAGAAACATACCAATTTACTTATGTGTTGGGAACTGGTATTGTTAACAGTGGAAGAATACAATCTGTTAATTTAAGTAATGCCTTTGATTTTTCAACGAGGCATGTATTTTAAACGATTAAATATTTGCTTTATTCCGAGAATACTGTAAATCCATATTTAAAACATGGTTCAATGCAATACAACCGATAAATAAATGTTGTCCATTCCATTCGGAAACATAAATTGACAGCGTTTTAACGTAACAGCGATTATTTTGCAGATTGTCATATTTATAACAAGCTATGTGGTTTCTCTTTATTATCTGCAGAATCATATAATATATTATCGGGCTGATTAATAAAATGTATTTTAGTTTACGCTTTTTCTAATAAGTCAGTTTTCCCCGACATAGTAATATTGAAACGAAGTTCCTTATCGCACGGTACCGATTTGGCGGATGGGGGCTAGGGGAAAAAAAGTGTAAGAATTTTCCGTCATGAGTTTCCGTCATGACCCTTTCTTTATTTGTTTGTTTGGTTGAACGCGCTAATCTCAGGAACTACTAGTTGGAATTGAAAAAATATGTTTGTGTTAGGTAGTCCATTTATCGAGGAAGGCTTTAGTCTATATAACATCACACTACGACCAATAGGAGCGGAGCATAAATGAAAAATGTTGCAAAAACGAGAAAACATTATTCCTTTTGCAAGCTTCCTTTGCGTGCGCAGCGTCAACGATTAAAGTTATGCAAAAATCATGTATGACGGAATTGTTTCCCGTTCTAAAAAAATCCGCCATAGCATAATAATATGTCTATCTTTTAAGTATGACTCAATATATAACCTCTTTTATGGTAATCAAATTTGTTCTATGGATATTCTAAACATACTACGAAAAGAACTTCGTTCCAACCGAGTGTTCCACGACACACACACATTTTTATTTTATTAAACCTTGAAATCTCTGATTGCGATAATCTTCTTACTGTAAGGACTCCGGTTAGCACTTTACAGTCAGCATAGAATAACATAGTTTGGTTTGGTTTGGTTTGGTTTGGTTTGGTTTAGCATAGTTTAATGTAATTTGTTATTATTATTTTTTATCATATTATTTTATTTTTATATAATGTATGGACTATGTCTGAATTAAATTAATTATTATTATAGAGGTCAGATGTTGGATATCTAAAATGTTTTTAGTCATTACTTTTAGTATTGCTCCCTGTGCTCTTTCTATACTATGAAAAAAGGTTTTAGCAACTCCAACCCAAGCAGTTATACAGTACCCGAGTATAGATTGACATAGGGAGTAGTAAATCATCTTCAGCATGGTACTGTCGGCAGAGTCTCTGAGGGACTTCAAAATGTGGATTAGACGCATAGTTCTTGAGGTGAGGGTATCAATTTGCTTGTCCAAACACTTAACAGTGTCTGAATGGCTTATCGTGGGACAGGCACAAGGTACCGTGGGTTCAGGACAGGAGTGAGCTCCAAAGGTGAAACCTGATCCACGAGTATTACCACGTCTTAACCCGAAAGGAATGTAAGTGGTTTTATTTAGGTTTAGTGTCAGCAGGTTAGAGTTTAACCATATCATTATTTTAGACATTGCAGCTTCCGTATTTGCCTTTACCATATCCCAGGTTGAACCACGGTTTAGGAGTGCAATTTGGAAGGTTCATATTACACAGGTCGTTGACGTAAATTTGGAATAGGGTTGAGCCTAGTATGCCTCCCTGGGGAACTCCGTAGGATATGATTTCCTCATCACTCAGGTAAGTATCTATCTTGACACACTGATTTCGGTTTGTAAGGTAGCTCCGAAAGATATCTAGTGCAATACCCCGTACACCTATGACTTCCAGTTTTGAGATGAGGTTGGGAACAGAAACTGTGTCAAATGCCTTTGAAATGTCAAGAAAGATTCCAAGGCATTTAGTTTTACTGTCCAAGTTTGCAGCAACCAATTTCGTGGGTTCCGGTACAGCATCTTCTGTTGACAGCCTTGGCCTGAAGCCGTACTGGTTGTCGGAAATAATATGGTATTTATCAAGAAAGGGCCTTAGTTGGTTGTTTAGAATTGTTTCTAGGACCTTAGAAAGAGTCAGAAGTACCGAGATAGGCCTGTAGTTGGTGACGCAGTTTCTGTCCCCGCCCTTGTATATTGGGTGAATAATAGCCTTTTTAAAATCATCAGGGAATACGCCTGTTCTGAGGGATAGGTTACATATGAAAGTTATGGGAGGGACCAAAACGTGTCGAGAACATTTCAACAGCATTGGCGACAGACCATTCCAGCCCACGGCACTCTTATCGCGTAGCTAGAGGATGAGGGACTCAACTTCAGATTCACAAACATCGAAAATACCAAGGGAATTAACCTGTGAGGGTTGGGGACTATTATGGTATGGGTGCGAATGATGTGTAATTGGCGTGTTAGTAGCATGATGCTGTGATGTGATCTTATTTGCTAGTTCGCTTCCTATGGAAGTAAAGAAGTGATGCACCTCGTTAATTGAAGAAATGTGATCACCTTTCAATTCCAACAACTCGGTGGGGCTTGTCCGCGGTTTATGTCTGTTTGTGATAGTGTTAATTGTCTGCCACAGTTTACGGGGACAGTTTTTGCCTTCTTTTAACTCATTTGTTTCATAAGTTATTCTTAGTTTCAAGTAAACCGTTCCAGAAGTTGCGGTATCGAGTGTAGGTAGTTTTTAGGATTATGTTATCTGGAGAGTTGTTAGCATTAATATGCATTCTGTCTCGATGTTGCATGCATTTCAACAGTCCTGGAATGACCCAAGGTTTTATAACATGTTTTTTCCTAGGGACATTTACTTGAATTGAATGTTTAGAGACAACCGAAGTAACAGTGTCGATAAATATGGTTGTTGATGTGTTGAAGTCGTCAGTGTTATACATTCCGGGAAAGTCTACATTTTCGAGATCAGCAATTATGGCTGCATAATTTAAGCGAGTGACTTTGTGGAATGATTTGTGCGGTGGGTTGTAGTTAGCAATAATATAAGAGAGTAGGTTTTTGAGAGAGGTAGATATAAGGTTGGACTTAAGGAAGATGTGGTCTAAACACCGATCTAAGCGGGTATGAACAAGATGGGTGGGCAGAAGTCCGTGAGAGGCATTTAGTGACGGGTATTCGAGCGTTCTGTCATTTCTGTTGGTTGGATTCAGGCCTAAGTTCATGTCACCCATAAGAGCGATGTTAGAGTAGCGAGAGATACTATTATATAGACTGTCTAGATTAGATAGAAAGGAGTTAAAGTTACCCTTAGAGTTAGGTGATGGTGTACGATATACTGCAACTACTGCCAATTCGTTGTTACCTATTTCACATAGCAGGCAATTACCTACTTCAAATTCTGGTTCCCGCACAGAACTTTGCAAACCAAATCTGGTGTATATAATAATGCCGTCATTTTGATTGCAGTTAGAGATGGTAGAGTGAGCCTGAAACCCGTCCAGGACAGGCAAACAGGTGACCTTACTGAGCCAGCATTCAGTGAGAATCACAACGTCATTCGTGATTTTTGTTTGATTTATTAGAAGCTATATATGGTCAAACTTTTTACCGTCACTGCGGATATTTACATGAAGTAGATTAAAGTCACCAAGAGTTGAAGGGAAAACATATCGTGGACAATCTTCAAGTAGGCAGTTGAAGGAGGTACGTATACATGTAGATGCATCAATTTATTATATGATGTAATTTATGTTCGCCATTTGTAGTTATGGATACACAACAAGACAGGCAAATAAAGAAAATGACTTGTAGATGGGGAGAGAGGAACGGATTTGGAGCCTTATAGATACATAGAACTTTAAGTATGCAACGTGGGAAAAGTGTTACGGTGTATATTGAGAGAAGTTTGTGCTTGTTGTTAGGTGAAGTAGTGTGTAATATGTAATCTAAAATTTAAGTGTAATTTTGAGATAATTGTGTTTAGGAGATATCGGAGAAGAACCAAAATGTGATGCGCAAGAAGGTAAAATGGATGATATAGTCATTTAGATTCGAGAGCTTGAAGAGACTGATCAGAACTAATCAGAATATGCTTGTCCCCTTCCAGCTTCCTCAGGAAAATGTTGCCATTGGAAACCCAGCAGAATTTGTAGGCGTGCCTTGATGCAAATTCCCGGGCTTGATGGTAAAGTTTCTTTGCACTTAAAGGCAGCTGCTCGGCGATATAAATATGTTGCGGCTTGCCAGGCATTCCAACGTGACTGGTGTTAAGTTTCTGGTCTTTAGACCTGCCTTTATTGAATGATCGCACTGCCGATACAACAGTTTGCTTAGTATTTACGGCAACAAATTCGGCAATTATAGGGCGCGGGGAGTTGGTATTAGAGGGTTTTCCGGGTAGGCGGTACACGTCTCAAATGTTGGAATCACTGATAGGAGTTCCCAAGGCCTCGCTAATTTTGATTACTGTCCTTGAGAGACTGGCACAAGTTTCGGAGTCAGCAATGGGCACATTGCGGATTCGACGCCAGATGAGCGTGATTTGAGCTGTTGTCAATAATCTTTTTTTTCTAGATGGTCAATGTATCTTTGCTGGACATCTCGTGTTTGTTTTAGTTCTTCTATATTATTCTTCATATCTTCAAACTTCGTATTAATGGAACTCATGGATAGAATAATCTTTTCGTTGGAATTTTGAATTGCGACGTTTGTTGACTGAATGGCCAAGTTTTGGGACTTTATTTCTGCAACGTCGGATATAAGTTGAGTCATTAGGGCAGTCTGTTCCGCTAATGATTTTGAGATGCAGAGGACCTGTTCATTAACTTGGGGGGTATGGTAGCTAGAACCGTCTTGCGGAGAGTCAGCATTGCGCGGGCGTTTGCTACGGGAGGTGACAAATCCAGTCATCGATACAGCGGAGTTAATGTCATGCTCCGATTGCGTTTGAGTGTGGCTCAGACTTACTGTCGGTGTTTTGGGCGGAGTGCGCGGAATACTCGTCATTATGGACAATACAGTAGCACCAGTCCAACAGTCGATAGTGGGTAATAGTATGTATTGTTGTTACAATGTTAACGTTTTAAAACTTAATCAATTAATTAAATGTACCAACCCCAGCATGGTTTGACCAGACTATTAATCGAATGAACCCCAAGATTTGCACTAACTCCTGAAGCCTCATGTTTCATGGTGCGACAAAGACCTTTGCATATCAAGCCGCAGACCGAGGAGTGGGTGGTAGGAAAGACTTGCCCTTAGGATAGGGAAGGATTTGTGAGCCGAACCGTACAGGATATGCATCTTAGTTTAGGCAATGGACTAATGGAGAGATGGGTGATATTTATCTATGGGTGAGCATCTTTTAACGCCGTCGCCGCCAGGTTGGTTCAGGTCGAGCGTCACTGGTGAACCTTTTGGTGGGGTTCAAATGCTTTCTAGGCTCTTTTCTATGTCATTGCTCTGCTGTGTTGAATGTTGCTGTTTGCAATGTCTTTGTATGAGGTCTCGCTACTATCCATTTCCGGTTTTTTTATAATGCTCACTAGCAGCTTCCTTGATCTTATTTCTGGCTTCCGCCGTGTCCGACGTAAAAATTTTAAACATATAAAAAAAATGGTACTTTAGTTAGAGCAAAGGGTGGTAAAATTTAAAAAAAAATGTGACACTACAAGTTAGCAAGGTACTCGTATTATTGTAATATCATAAGCATTTACAATTATTGGTTAGCCTACTAATTGCCCGCCCCGCTCCCGCTGCTACCACCCAGCCCGCTACCTATCAGACAGACTCGTTCGAATACGCCAAAATTGAGCCGTCAATAGAAGAAGCGAGAAGCAAGTGATTAAAATGTGCCTCACCGACGAAGCTTTTTATTTGCGGCGCAGCTCGCGGGTCAAACCAAGATAGACTGCTTTCTTGCTTATTCTTGGCATTGTTTGCGAAACAGGGGTTTTAGCAAATAAGCTGACGACGACTTCTTTAAGAATATTTTCATTTAGTAGCAAGGAGTTTGTTTTATTTAGATTTTTTTTGGTGGCTTTGTTGAGTATTAAGATGCAATTTGGAAGGGAGGTAAATGATACCTACTTTGTGTTTATAGCTATGAATATTTTGTTAGTGGGACATAGAATTGCTTTAGTAATAGTAAGTGCATAGAATTGATTTGCTTTAGTTTGTAGAAGATTCTTAGCAGCGAACGTGATTGATTACTATCCAGATCGTGTGCCGTCACACAAGCTGCTTTACAAGTTGTAAGTTTGATGAGATCTATTCATGTAGTAGTATCATATTAAACACTTCATACGTAGCCCTATCTTTCTTACTGTAATGGCTATAAGAGTAGAGTAAGGCCAAAGAAACGATGGTTAGGCTGTGTGAGAGACGATGTGGCCAAAAATGGGGGTGCCTACCGAGATGACGACTAATAGAAACGTGTGGAAGTAAGGACATGTTGCACCCAAATAAAGTGGGATAGGGCAATATAATGATGATGAGTTAAAACATTAACACCATCCACGATTCAATAGATGATAATATGATCGCCAAGCTAAGTTCCTGCTTAGCTTAGAATATCCAGTGTTTTGCGTTTTGTCTATTACTCCTGTAATAGACAAAACGCAAAACACTGGATATTCTTGTGCAATATGGGTGGGTACATTGTTTATGAACGCACGACAATGGCTATAAATTAATAATTTTTTATGTTATTTAATCATATTTATTCATACAATTGGTTGTTTATGTGGTTGCTTTGTATTCTTAGTGCTTACTGTTGTTTTATTTTAGTTTGTTACATATAGTACCAATCATTAAACCTGACTTAGTTTCCGTACGTCCTTTTTGGGTAACCACTGAAAATCAGCGCTATTCTGTGGGTCCCCCATAGCTCTGCATCATACTGAGTGGAAGCCTTCTTGTCACAGTCATGACGTGATATATTGCAATTAAATGAAATGTAACGCCTGCCAAAGATGTCGCCACTGTAGTGACAGCCAGCCAGCCAACCGCCATGACGTCACATCGTACCACGAGGTGTAAGTGGGGGGGTATGACATGGCCGCCTAGCCAGCCAGCCAGTTATTATAAAAACGAGTTGCGCCTCTGTATTAGTGTCATTATTATGCTAAAAATCAAAAGAAATATAAGTGATTACGTTATTCCGTTTTAAATTATTTCTACGCCTACCTAAGTGTTATAGAAAGGAAATTTAAAACTCATATTAAAAGTACACTTTGTAATCAAGCATATTACAAATTAGAGGATTATATCCTAGATAAGAATGCTTGGAAACATGCTGGTCCTGCTCCATAGGACAATCTAGAGTCTAGACAAAATCCAACTGGTTGCTAATTTAATTGTATAATTTATAATTTTTATGACATTGATTTAAACATTATGTAACTACTTTAACTCACACACTAAATTATTACTTGTGAAATTTTGGAAAAATCATTTACTTTTCAATATTTGTAAATATGTGAGCACCATGTATCTATCTCATATTATAATAAATTTACCTGGCATTGCGTTATATTTAATTATTTTTACCTATTGTGGTATAGTAATTTTATTCTAGGTGCATCGTCTTCACATATAATTATATAATTAATGTATACATAATATTGTAAAACATTTTTAAAAGAGTAATGGTGGAGTTTCTTGCCCATTCTTCTCCATACAAAACTACCTTTTGGAAGGGGCAACTAGAATCAATTCTATTTTTTTTGTAAATTTTGACGTTCAAAAGTGCCTTTTATGTGCCTATTTGAAATAAACGATTTGACTTTGACTTTGACTTTGTGCAGCTATCGACTATTTCTGTTTTGTGCTCGTGATTATAGATCAATTTTATTTTATTTTACATTGTTACCAGATCTTATTATCTTTTTGGTATGCACGTGTTTCTGTGACAAATAAACCTATTTTTCTTTCTATCTTTCTTTCTAATATTCTATCACGTATTAGCATGAAGCGTCCATATTTAGCAGAAAACGTTAGATCCACGGTCACAAATTTACATGATGATACTCATGACCCAATAAAAACTCCACGCAATACCGGAAAAGATAACGCAGATTACTTCTACGATATCAGATAACCACTAGGTGCAGTAACACCGGCAGATTATGTCGAGCAACTTTCGGCACAGTATCCCCAGAATGTTGTCGCCCAACTTGCGTTATTATCTGCACAACTATGCTGAAATTTGCATCAGTGCTGTGAAAATTAGTGTTGCACGGGAATTTAAGGTGCCTAGAGCATTGTGTTTCTGCCTAGTTCCTTCCTTTAGGATTTGTAGTTTTGTGTGTCTTTGATAAATTCAGACATCGATGTGGGTCTTTCTGTGGTAGTTCAGTTGATCGTTTTATGTTTTAAAGGTCTTTCATTATTACGGAATACCAAAGATTCTTCGTCTGGGATAAAATATTAGGATTAAGGATAGGCTGTGATCAGACAGATACTTATGTCCATACCAACACTTACTCATACACTGTCACCTTCGAATCATGCGCGGTTAAGGACTTCGTTACCACAGTTTACTGTTTAAAAGATAGAAGGACGATGTAGCCCAAAGTCAAAGTTATAGTATTATCACTTCAAGGTTCAGCAGCCTGGGCAGAATACGGTCTAGTTTTACCTGTTCTTCTCAAAATATTGTGTGTTCAAAGGAACACACAATATTTTGAGAAGAACAACACACACAGTTAAGCTGTTTTAAATTTTATAAAAGTATAAACTTTAAAACAGCTTAACTTTTACCTTATTAATTTTCGACACACCCACGACACTACCTCCTATGCTTATCCTACGATAGTTTCTCGTCTAAACTATGCCAAGCTTACCTACAGCAGCCATGTTTAAAGCTAGTCCATCAAATACGATATGAGCGAGCACAGTTTTACGGTGAGTCATAAATCGTGGCTCGTGGAAGTGTTGTACAACATCGATCGTGTCGCTGGTATGAGCTATAATGATGTATTGGATACTGGCTTGGGTATAATGTACGTAAATGTATGGCACGGAAAATGGGACATGGATATGGACATGTTCACAAGGCTAAAGGGAAGGTGTACAAGAGACTATTCTACATCAAATTAATGCTAACGGACTCCACACACGTGATGGGTATCGATATGATAAAATAAAAACAAATGACAAGATAGGTTTTTTGAGTTAACGGCCGCAGGTAGTGTAATTTCGCTAGCTTATTTCATTTGACATTGTATAGATAGATAGAATCTATGGTAGAACGGTGTTCTTACAACAGGCTGCCTCGTGTACCTGAAAGTACAAAGCTACGTTATCACACAGAGAAAATCAGCTTTGCTTTATCTCTGAGTTGTCTAGCTCTAAGCACAGGTATATTGCAGACAAAGTTATTGCCTCGGTTTTAGAAAAATATTTAATTGAATCTATCAAATATTACGTCATTTTATAAACTATGGTGGAATTTGGTAAATCTGCGAATCAGGCCGAAAAATAAGAAACAAAAGAACGTTCTTGTAAAAGTAAGTTTTATGCGCCAGCTGTTTCACAGTTTTGGAGATAAAATTGAGTTTTCATTTTCAGAACCACTGCAACAACAAAAAAGTATAACTATCTTTTTCGACCTACAAAAACTGACTTCAAGTAACCTAACCTATTTACCATACTACATTCACAAAGGCTTTACGAGTCTCCTTCATACCTAGGCATAAAATACTTTATTCAGCACATCACAGAAATAAACCTGAAATACGTACTAAGTATTCCCTGCGCTCTATTACAGTGGTTATCATAATGTGTCGGTGCTTCTGAGGCCTGGAGATAAACATCTCGTACGGAACGAGAATCAATTATACGAGGGTAGTTTCAAGGTTTCTAGGTGTAGGTACATGCTGGTGGAATCGGGACGAGATTAACATGCGAAAGATGGATGTGTGTCGCAGGATTTTGTCGCATTATCGTAAGATTTTTGCACATTTTGTGAGTTGTATGGCCTTAATTTAGGACAAGTTCCAGTAACAAACGCTTAGTACTTAACTAATTTGAAAAAAAAACAAGCCATCGTCGTCCTTTTAATTTTTTTTTTATTAAGTTTCTTGCTTGTAATTTGTTATTGTGTAGGTTTAATAAAATTTAAAAAAAAAACTATTCTTCTTCACTCAAGGTTTTTTATTGGGAACATACCATTCTTTTACAGGTACGATGTAGGTAGATATACATTTTAAAGGCTTTAGGAAGACGGTTACCCTGTTCAATAATTATATTTTTATCACATTTTAGCGACCTTAGGCAGACGGTTACTCTGTTCATCAATTATATTATTATCTTTTAATCACATTTAGGCGGCCTTCAGAAGACGATTACCCTGTTCGTCAATTATATTTTTATCTTTTAACACATTTTAGCGGCCTTCGGAAGACGATTACCCTGTTCATCAATTATATAATTATCTTTAAATCACATTTTAGCGGCCTTCGGAAGACGATTGCCCTGTTCAACAATTATATTTTTTCTTTTTATCACATTTTAGCGGCCTTAGGAAGCCGGTTACCCTGTTCGTCAATTATATTTTTATCTTTTATCACATTTTAGCGGCCTTCGGAAGACGATTACCCTGTTCATCAATTACATTATTATCTTTTAATCACATTTTAGCGGCCTTCGGAAGGACGGTTACCCTGTTCATCGATTCTAACGCTAATGTATGAACCGGTCCTAGCAGAAAACACGCGCAGTAAGCGTAACATAAATCGAACGATTTTAAAATTGAAAACTCTCGTATATATATGTACATAAGATTTATTATGTTTTAAGGCTTTTATTCATGTCAATGGGTGGTACTCATTGTGCTTGCCGCATAAATTGAAACCAAAATGCTAGATATAGGGTAGTTGTGTTTTCAATAAAAATCGTTCGAATGTAGGTTAGGTACGTTTATTTCGTGTGTTCGTGCTAGGGTTTCTGGTCTAACTTTGTACATTCCACACTAAACGAAAATGACTTGTTGATCCGTTCTAGGTAATGCTCGCTCCAGCCAACGCAATAATTAATATACTTCTAGGAAACTGAAGCACTTTGTAGGTTGCAGTAGCAACCTACAAAGTGCTTCAGTTTCCTTGAATTGAGTACAATTCCACTATTATTCAGTAGCGGAACACTTCTCTCATGGCCTCCGATATTCTATTGACCCAACATGAAGATAAAATCCTAAGTCAAAATAAAACTGGCAACGGCACTATTTATTTTACTGAGATACTATAATTCAGTTTTTTTATAACACTGAAGCGTACAGTTGTCGGCACACTAGCGGTAGCAATTTGATATTGAAAGCGCCTTTTTGTCGCAGAAATAAGGGTGGCTTTCGTAGTGCAATTGTTAACACTGATCTACGGTTGACCTTACCTAGTTTTCCCATCACATCGTGGAGCCTTCATCTGTCGGTAGAACAGTAAAACGTTGCGTTTCCTATAAGAATTCGATATAACATTGAATTACAAAAACTCTTCTACAAAACAATCAACCGACTTAAAGTTATTTTTCACCTTTTTAGTGTTTTGTTTTTGGAAGTTGGTTGATTTTTTTGTTAAATAGTTTAATTTTTAACTTTTTAGTTGTGGTACCTACCCCACAAAAATTCGTATGCCACTACTTGATATGTAAATAACAGTGACAGGAAATTATTAAAACATTATCAATAAAAACCAAATGAAAATAAAAATACGCAGTATTATGACAAAAACTCCTGGTCAGAATTTGATCAAATTTATATGGGACCACATGAGAAGCACCAGCTTTCAAATAAAAAAGGAATCATCCAAATCAGTTCACCTAGAAAAAGTTCTGAGCTAACAGACATAAAAAAAAAATACAGTCAAATTGAGACCTTCCTTCTTTTTTGAAATCGGTTAAAAAGACTATAAGCAGCTCCTTCTATTTTCTTTTTTGTAGTAAGAGTTAAAAAATACATATAAACTATCGTATCTCAACGCTGGGCATCACGTAATACTCCTGGGCACCGGGCACCGGGCACTTCACACTGGGCCTGGCTACAATATAATCCTGTGTTTTACGCGAAATCAATAGGTCACGTGCGTAAAGATAAGACTGGGCGGCAATATAGCCGGACCCATGTCAGCTACTCGATATTACGGTTACGGTAGATATTACTGGAGCCGGTCGGCCGGTTTTATTCCCGTACCACCGGCTCACGGCGCGTGACGGAGGGATGTGTTTCGCCCTTTTTGGTGGTCGTGGATTGAAGTAGGCTGGTATAAGATATAGAGGAATGTTATGTAGGGTATACGATGGTGTATTGTTTTATTAACTTTTTGTCGGTTTCTCTGTCGGCAGCTTTGTGAGCGCTTTTTGCCGCAATAACAGTTAACTTATGCAATAGTGTCGGTTTGATAATGATGTATTATTTTTAAAAACTTTTTGGTTCCGAAACGTACAAAATGTTTGAGAACCAAACAAAGTACTATTCAGTAAATATATTACTAAGGTAGTAAAAAAATGCGAAAGTAATCATAAATAGCTTCTAGATTAAATATTAACAAAAATATTTTGTTCCTTTTCCAAGAAAATTTCAGATACCAGAGCCTACGATAACATCAATTGTGGTGAAAATCCGTAATCTGTTTCATTTTTACAAAAGATTTCATCATAAATTGTTGACTTAGTAGGCAAATTTCGTGGCGAACAGTCGAATAACGTCGTGAAATTCCCCGAACTGACGCTGAGTTCCAGTCAAGTGAAGAGGCGCCTAGGGATAGTGTTATAATAAAATTACTGTCCCTCTGAAATTCTTAGCAGAAACTTTTACCTTAGAATTTTGACGTCAATTCTATATCTTACTTAAACTCTTGAGGTTGTTAAATAGGTAACAATATTGGTTGGTTTCTATCAATTTGATTTTGACGTCAATTCTATATCTTACTTAAACTCTTGAAGTTGATAAATAGGTAACAATATTGATTGGTTTATATCAATTTGATTTAAGTCTTGACAAAACATTAGTCCTTTGTGACTAATCTGAAACTACTCGTGGCTAGTCCGTAGGTACTCAGGACTTTTCTGAAACTATAGTGGCGCCCAACATACCTACTAGTTGTCAGTTTTGGGCACGCTACCAGTCGACAGCGATGCGGAGGCGAAAAAATGTTTTGATTTCCTGTTTTAGTTTATCTATATATAACTAGCTGTTGCCCGCGACTTCGTCTGCGATCCAGGATGAAAAGTAGCCTATGTTGTTACCCAGGTCATGGTGTATCTGTGTGCCAAATTTTATGCAAATCCGTTTAGGAGTTTTTGCGTGAAAGAGTAACAAACATCCATCCATCCATCCTCACAAACTTTCACATTTATAATATTAGTAGGATATTTTATAGAGGTAAAATTTGTGAGTTTGTATGTAGAGGGTAGTCTTTGGAACTATTGATCCGATTCCAAAAAATCTTTTACTAATGGAAAGCTACAGTATTGCCGAATGTTATAGGATCATGCGGACGAAGTCGCGGGCAGAAGCTAGTACTTTTAAATTATCGTTACATTTTATAGGTTTTATTTAAACTGACTATGTAAATAAAAAAACTAATTATGTATTATTTGTTTCATGCCAAGGAAACAGTTGGTATATTTTTTTTTATGAGTAGGTGTTACTTCCCACAAGTTGACCTTTACCAAACAGCGGAAAACTTTGGGCAAGAAAAAGAATTAAAGACTTATTTTTAACGAGGCAAATTGTAAATATCAGAGTTCGCAGTTCGGTGTCGTTCGGTGTTCGAACACCTATTTGTTTTATCACTTTTGACAAGTAACACTTTTTCCCAGTAAGTTGAAACTTCACTTAGGTCGTAATTATGTCACTGTCACACTTTAGGGTGATAAAGCAACTACGAGGTCGATCATACCTAGTTATTAGCTTACAAAGTTTTGAGTTGGTTCTTTTAAAATAATCCCTAAGTCAACTGGCGTATTGGCAGAAAAGGAAGACCCTAAAGATTATGATTTCGGTCAAAAAACTGACCATTTAGAACCAGGTGCGCATCAGACCTAAGAAGGTACCAAATAGCGAGTACCTCTCCCATTCTCTTTTCATCAATCAATTGCTAAGCATTTATTTAATTTGGGAACACTCTAGCCTAATTCTATTACCAGCCATGATGGATGGCGTCCGCTGTGGGCCGTCACGTGGAGTTTTATAAACAATGCATAGACGTGACCAGAAATACGACGCTTTTTAGAGTCATGAATTTTTTTTGGCAGTTTACTTGTCGAGCTTGTTCGGTGGCAATTTGTCATGCTTTTTTGGTGTTTTAGGGAAAATTCAAAGCTTTATATTGTGTGTAGCTATGTGCCGTAATGCAGGAGTTACACAAGGCTAGTTTTTGAAGCTAGGATAGCAAGATAGTGCTAGTAACCTAGCAAGCTAGTCACTCTAGCCTCATGCACACTGAACTATCCTGATGTTTAGGCTAGAAAGCTAGTGAGAAAGGTAGTAAGTTAGTGTGATAGTTCAATAGGATGGAGTTCTATTTTTGAGTTAGTAACGCCCACCTCCACTAATTTTACTATCCTGGCTTGTGTACTAGCTTCGTGAGGCCGGCAAAGATTGTACCCAATCAAATTATTTTACTCAACGTACTGAGTCACCATAATCCTATTAGCTTAAAATTTACTAACATCGTATAAACAGCTCTAGCATGTGCCAAGCCAGGATAGTTAGCCAGGATATTACTTGCTTGCTATCCTAGTTTAAAAAACTAGCCTCGTGTAACCCAGGCATTATGTACAGTCACCAAAAGTTATAACTGTTATAAGTAACCAGGGTCGTCGATATAGTTGATGTATAGTAAGAAACCGATGAATGTTTTCGAATAAAAATTAATTTAGTAAAAACAAACAGTTCATTTATCAAATTAAATTTCATTCGAAAACTTCGATCGGTTTCTTACAAAACTTCAACCATATCTGATGACCCTGGTTACTTACCTCTTTTGGTGACTGTACATTAGCTGGTTCATTAGCATAGTGGCATAGGTACAAGATTTTGTTTTTTCACAGGTACGTATAAATAAGCGTTTGTAGATCCTAGCCTAACCTAACAACTAAACAATGCAAATTAAAGCCACGACACAATAAACCCTATCTATAGTTACAATAACAAAAACATAAAAGAACATTGGATTGTAATCAAAAAGTTCGTGTGAGGGTTTCATTAAACAAAACGAGTTTCACGTTAACGGGAACTGATAACATCTGCCTTTGAAATCACATCAAAATTTTAGTTAATAATTTGATTTCAATCAAACAATTGCAAAACTTTTGCTTCGTTACCGTCGAGTTGTTGTAACTTTTGATTTATTCACAATTCATTTGTTGAATTTGAATTTTTGATTTATATAAAATACAATCCGTTTATTTTTTAATGAACGAAAAGTTTATTCGTAAATTATGGGGTCGTTGTATACTTATATATTCTTATTATTTAGAAACGCCCATGACGGTAACGACAGTAAAAAAAAAAAAACTAAATGCGGTTTCAGTTAATATCAAGAAAGGCCGCAGCGGTTCAGATAAAATCTAATAATAATATTTTTGTATCAAATATAACACCGAAATCATGATTACCATGTTTATATCAATCTTACATAACCCTTTAAACTTCTTTTCTCACAAATCAAAAGCCACGGCAGCAATCTTCGAAACCCACAAACAAAAGAACTAGGTCTAGTCGCCGGTGGCGCCCCTAGCGGCAGCGACAAAGACTATCAAGTTAATTTGCGCGCCGCTGCATCGCAATCAGATTACAGCGCTGTTATTAAATTAACTGAACATTATACCGGCAAGAATCTTTAAAATACCGATAAATTAATTTCCTATTCTTGTGCGGGTTTACTGATAGTAGTGAGTTATTGTTCGCCTTTGTAGTGTGTGCGGTTAGCGGTAGGTATGAAAGATTTAAAGGAGCTACTATAATATATTTTATCTTTAATATTTTCTATTGCACTTGCCTTGGCCATATTATGCCAGCTTCGGAAAACAAGAACAATATAATATAGATTAACTATCCCAGTTCCTGAAGGCCATCGACTTATGCCGAAAAAGCCCGATCAATTGACCATCGCACAACCACCGAAAGAAAGTCCAAGTCATTAATGAGAAACAAAGGCAGATGCCCACCAATCTGATATCATAATGTCTGTCAAACTCAATAAATAACCTAGCAGGTAACAAGATGGAATTAAACACCGAGTTATTATGGTCACAATCAACCATAACTTTTATAAAGCATTCCTATTTATTTGTTTGCTATCTTCTTCAGGTAAGTCTAATCTATAGCCGTGAATTTCTTAAGCACGTCGTATGTATAGTCAGGCCTCAGGAGTCAGGCTATCGCCTACATCCACTACTATAAATCGTACGGACATTGTTACGCCCCTATAGATAAGGCGCAAAACACAGATAACGCCGCCTGGATTGATCTTCAATGAGTGGAAATTCATTTATCTCGACTAAACCTTAAGTGAAGTGGTTGGTTAAGGAGATTTAAACTTTGTGTGTTCAGGAAAAAGTTGAAAATGGATCAAGAGCTGGGTGGCAAGGGCGAGGTTAACGGGACGTTTTCCTAGAACGGATTTTTAGCAGCTCTTAAGAACGATTTTGTCAAATTCGATTTCTGATTTGTTTTCGTAAGTGCAGGCTTTTCTCTTCTTTATTGTTTTATTTTAGCTACTTTGGCTCTTTATTAGATTTTAGTTTTCAAAAGGTAATTTATTGAATTTTGTTCACAGATTGGATTAGTCTCTAACTTTGAAACAATAAGATTCCTTAACACATTCAAACAGAATTTCTATCCCCGACATGGTCGCATTAAAGGAACCACCCCCTAACCCAAGGAAGCACATAATTTGTGACCGCTATCGACACGAAGATAAAACCGTTCGATTCGGCACGACTTTAATTTCTTTCCCGACGATAAATGCTCTCCTGCGCACCTCTCTCTCACAATACATATGTGAGAGGGAGAGGGGGCACGCATTGTAGACAAAGAAGTTTAGTTATTGGATCACGGCTAAGAGGTTGAATTTTGTTGTGTTTTTTGGGATAACTGTTGACTGAATCGTGGGGTAGAGGGCATGTTGTGTGAGAAAGGATAACGTATTATACTTGTAGGAGTTTCCGAGAAAATTCGTTGTTGTCTCGAAATATTCCTGAAGATCATTTAGTTATTATTTAACGATCGACTGAGAGAACTTGTGTTTTAACCGCGAACTTTAAAACTAAAAAAGAGACATGCTATAACAACCTACTATTATCCTAGTCCCATGTTATAGTTGGAGATTTCCTGGACTCTTGTTACTCATTTCACCGGAATGTCCTTGAAGTTCAGCTTCCAACTCATCTCCCAAACGGGTCTAAAATAGTTTTAAAGTCGAAATTTTCCCGAGAATTAAAGAGAAACATGTAACGCTCGCATGCTCGTAAATTATAGGTTTAGAGCCATGGTCGTGGTCGTGATCGTGGTCGGATTCTGGGACTTTATACAATAGTAATACGTCTTGCATGTTCGGTTTAAAGTTGTTAATGTGGAATTAGAATTTGTACTTTTAAAATAATGGGCTGATTGTTGGATGAAGCGACACAAGAGACAAAAATAAGAATTTTTCTTTTGCTGAATAGAGATTAAACTTAAACATTTAATAAATATGGAAAACGTAACTCCTAGCACTTATTTTCCGAATTTTATCCGAAGGTGATGAAACAGGCCGTTTTTTTTAATAATTATGGCATGCAAAGTTAAGAACAACTTATTGAAAACAAAATTAATCCGTAGAAATATAAAGCTCGTTAAATTATATTTATTATTGCACTACATTGCACATTACCGTATGCAGATATGCAGTGTGCATTTGCTCCAAGGAAGTGAACAGGAGTAAACAAAGAGGCGCCACTCGGGGGCTGATTAAATCTGAAGTGACGCGGAGGAATGACCGGCCCAGTGCGGAGGAGCACCGGATTTACATGGAGTACTATCACACCTTACCGTAATGGTGGGAAAAATTAAACTGATGAATGTGCATATACCCACACTAAGGATCCCACAGAACCCCACTCAAAGCTCAAGAATTACTTAAAACTAGTTTAAAGCCATTTGATTGGTTGAAAGTAGTTTTTTTTGTTATTCTAACTAATATTATATATGCGAAAGTAAGTTTGTTTGTTTGTTACCTTTTCACGCCTAAACCACTGAACCGATCATCCTGGAATTTTGCATATACGTTGTCAGGTGTACAGAAACGGACATAGGGTACCTTTCATCCCGGAAAAAAGTACTGTTTCCGAGGAAAACAACAATAACGTTCTTATGATAATAGATAGCGCCACGTGTCTTTCGAATCATGATTTGATAATGATGATTTCGAATCATAAAATGTTAATGTGTTAGTAACAAAAATTGTCAAGGAGGCTCGTTCCCAGATAAACTGGAAAAAGGGAAGGGGAAGAAGAAGTCAAAACGGGCAGCAACTGCATTCAGGATGCCGTTACTGCTGCTTCACAGACGGTGCAGCAAGAGTTTGCTTTCTTTGTTTTAAATCATGCCTGAGTCTTTAGTGAGGTTTTGTGATACGGGCGTAACACACCTTCAGTATTTTACCAGAGAATCTCAAGAAATCTTCTGTGTTGGACTTGGAATTTTTTGAAAAGATAAAAATGGTAAACCAAAGTGAAAGAGACTTTTATTATAAAAAAACCTGACCAAAATGCTCGCATGACAGAAAATTATGTCTGCATGTTGCTTCCTAGAAATTGCACATTATTATTTTCTTGCCTAATAAGAAAACGTAGGTAGGTACCAGTTCTAAGAAACATAGCATTCGTCAACTTAACATTCCTAATAGAAACAAAAAACAGCTTTTTAAAGCCAAGCGCACATTACACCCGCAACGGGCCGCAGCGCAACGCATTTTCATATAAAAAAGTGCGGTGCGTGCCATCTTTAGCATGCGTTGGTTCATAGAAAATTTACGAAAGTAATCATAGATGATTTTTGCCGTGCGGCCCGCCCTAATCGGCGCTAGCCTTAAAATGTCATGTATTCATACCTTCATTTAATAAACTACAATCATAATAAGCCTCACTCCGGTGTGACAACATGCCAAGTCCATGTTTAATCTGGGAGCTGGTACCTGCCGGAGTTTAATCTAGGCTACCTGCGGTGACCGGAGATATGGCCTGCCACGCACCAGACTCCGGCCCGCTTAATGTCATCGTTGAGACTAACCACTAGAAGGATGGAGGAGCTCCAAATCTATTTCGGAATTAGGACGGCTAATTTTGGGATGATTTGGAATGTGGAAATATTTGGATATTTAAATATTTATTTGGAGTGTGGATATTTAAAAGTAGACAAGATGGTTGACCTGATAAGATAAGCAGATTCTATTTTTAACCCCCGACGCAAAAACGACGGGGTGTTATTATAAGTTCGACGTGTCTGTGTGTGTGTGTGTCTGTCTGTGGCACCGTAGCTCCCGAACGGATAAACCGATATTACTTTTGTTTTTTTTAGATTAGCTTTTAAATTACTGATTAATTTGGACAAAACAACAATATGCCAGGTGCTACAATTGAGATTGAGATGCTCCGTGCTACAAATTTTAGAACAAGTTTCTACAATATATGACTGGGACAAGTAAGACATTTGTTTGTGATGCAGAAGTTTATTGACTAGAATTGTTACTAACGTAAGTCCCAAACCTCAAAACATTGATACACAGGAACATCCATAACTACCTATACCCACATCAAAACAAGTACAGGAAAAAAAAATATCTATCAAAACTTTAGTTCTGAATTCCGAACATGTTGTCTTAACTTCAATAGCGATAGAACTATGTTAAAATATGCAGGGCGCTGTGCCGTAAGTTATAATAGTCGACTTAGGATCGCTCGGCAGCCAGGACAGGCGATAAGCTAACGACCCATCATTTCTTGCGCATCTGGAGACCTTGCCGATACCTGCGGAATATAGAACATGCTTGGATACATGTTTCTAATAACCTGTGTTTAGGAAAAGCTTTTTTTATCCGACTGCGCGACAGCAAAGACATGTTATGATTTTCACGTGTTTCTATGTATGTCATTTTTCATACTCTCGAAGCATCCTACCAGTTATATGGATTTTAATACATAAGATGTCTATCGACTTGTCTAGGCCGTGCGAGGGTTATAAGCTTAGCTAGCAAATGGCGGATTTCAGACGTCAATAAGTAGTCTTCAATAGGTGTAAGTAAATCAAATCTGAGATTGAACTAAAATAACTGCCACCAACTGCATCACACTGGTTGAAAACTGATCTTGTTTGGAACTTATAAGTTGCAGTCAGATTATTTTTTTAAATTTGCATCGAGGTTTTTGAGTAGATTTGGATTTTAGTGTCTGTTTTTTATTTGTTTTGTTTTTGTCTCTTTAATCAATCAATAAACAGATTGTAAATGACCTCTGTAAATAGGCTTTCATAGATCAGCAAGAATAGTGCAATTTTATATCTTATTATGCATATGAAAAAGTTACTACTTTGCAATTTTGCCATCAACAAAGCGATATTCGTAGTCAGAGTTCCGTACAATATCTTCACAGCTTCATTTCCCCTACTTACGTAGTTAACAGTTTGCTCATTGACATAGAGACGTAAATCTATTCACCGAAGCTAAACCAACATCATTTAGTCGCGACGCTTTCAAACTATTCCAGCAACTATCTTCAGCACATCTTCCAGCTAAGTGCCACGGATAACGCTACTCTGACAACACAGTTAGTACTTGACTGCACCAGAAATGACGTCACCCAACAAATACTTCCACCATTCGTGGTATCATAAATCTGCACACCTAAGACTAGGTGTTAGTTTAAATTGTCCTGTTTAAGACGCTCTATATTACTAACTTAAGTACTGTCTATAACACAGACTAAATTAGACTCTACTCATCAAAATCTAAAGTTGAATTTGCTTTGCAAGATGTTATGACTGGGTAAGTTGAAGTACTTAAATGGACTCCAAATACATTAGTGTCTGTGCTTGCCTAGACGTACAAACGAAGTGAAAATAATGTATTAATACAACGCGATCATTAATCAATATGAATGTTGGCAAAGGCAATGCAACTGCTTTCCATTCGGAATTTTAATAACTTGTTTAAAATTTATTATTGTTTCCATTCCGATCCGCTGGAAGAAAAATGAGTATACTGGTTGTATTAGCTGTTTAAGATTCAGTGCAGGCTGCTGCAAACAGTAAACTACGTTATTTTGCTGTTTGCGGGATGTTGTAGAAAATCAACAAAAAGAAAGAAAATGGAGAAGAATAACACAAACTATATTGAACATGAAGGAGAATATTTGAGATTAAAAGAAAAACATAGAATAGCTTTTGTTCTGGTTATATGAATTGACACATGAGCCTACTGGCAGGATAAGTTCGATATAAAAATATCCATAAGCCCTACTATATTAAAGCTACTGAAAAATTATATCTAGGTAGGTACTCTTCCGGCCTTGGTACTCAATCTACCAAATCGCGATTGGAAAAGTAGAAAAAAAATATGATTGTCTGTAATTCGGTTTACGGACGATAATTTTACGTGATAACTTCATAAGGAGTGGAAGAGAGAATATGCGTCACAAGCCGAACGCTTAGACTGATCGTGCCTCTCTATCGCTCTCGCTTGCACGCTCGGCTCAGGCGGAAAGTGACAATAAGTCATGCTTTGTCGTGCGTGCAGCCGACGTTCATCGATTTGTAAGACGTTATCACGTCAAAAACCTCAAAACATTCCACAACAAACTACAAGGTTTCACATTCTGAACATTTTGTTTGATAAGGTAGCGAAGAATTCTAATAGTATAGCTGTTATGCGTATATCTTCATATAGGTACGTCATATAAGATATGGGTTCAAGGATTGCGGGCGCCAGTTCCAAGAAACGGGAACCCTTGTCGGATTCTGCACTCGTCAGTCGTTTATAAGAAAGAGGGATTTATTTTACCAAAGTACAAAATATCATTAAACTGACTTATAATATTATATGAAGAAAGAAAGCTTTTTGGATTGTTTATTTTCGAGGTCTATCGTGCCCTTTGTTTACTTATATTAATGAGCCTTGAAACTTGAATTAATTAATGATATAACATTATAAAATATACAGGAAGGCAGGGACATCAATGCGCAACGTTTTACCATGGATTCAGTAATGATTCTGAATCCCCTTGCGTTGAAAATATTCGTCGGTTATTAAAAAAAAAATGCTGTTCCATACACTTTGGCCGCGTTGGTAGTAGTAGCGGCCCGGCGCCGTCGGCGCCGCCACAGTCTAAGAAATTTTGCTCACCTGGAAATTCTATTGGCCAGCCTTGGTTTAAGGGGCTTACAAGAGCTAAAGCGCGGTCACTATCGGATTGCATAGAAAAGAAAGAGACGCGCGATGACACAATGCTCGTAATTTATTGAAAAATATGAAGAAATTATGGATTTACAAAAAATCTATTCATTGGACTAAAAAATTAAAACACTATTACGTTAGTATGTTACTTGTAGAATGATCTGACAAAAAATCTGAATGTTTGCATGTATATTAGTATGGTTTTTAATGATAAAAAATTTTTTTTAGAGGTATCTTCGTGTTTTTTTTCTATCATATCAAGTTAATTGTATTATGTTTTCAACACACTATCTAACTAGCAGAATATCATATATTTTTCTGATTTTGGTTACAGCAGTGGATCATATATTTTTAGGCATTATTAATTTGCGTTTAGGTCATGTAGTCCCCTTAATCCATTTTGATAAAATAGCTTGTACATCATAAATCACCAGTTTAGCAAACGCCTTGTCCAATTGGTCATATTGGTGTTATCTGAACTAATATTAAGACTTAAAATGTTTTGTTTGTTTGTAAGAGGTAATCTCTAGAAGTACTGCTCCGATTACAAAAAATGTTTCAGTCATAACATAAAGCACCATACAATGTTTTATAATATTATAGTTGACCACGTGGGCAGAATCTAATTGATATTCAAGACTATGCTGCTTATACTCTTGGCATCATTCCGTACTTAATATTTTAAACCACAATCGAAAATGGTGGGCTTCTTTTTCGTCATGAATCACCAGAAAATAAAGTCAATTTAAATTGAGATACCAACAAGGCTGATACTTCGTTCAAAGAGATCGCCGATCGTGGCTACATTAACTCTTGTAAGTTACTATAGCCACTAGCTAGCCCTGAAGATGTAACAGAGCCGGTCATTTGTGGCTACAAGCAATCCGAAAGGTGTTTGTTTCAAGAGGTGAACGGTGAGAAACTTTAGGCAGTAAGTCAAGTCACTTTAGTTGCCCGAAAGTTACTGCCCTTATTACACTGCTTGTTGAAGAAGTTTCTTGGCGGCTAGATCATAAAAATAAGTTATCAGTAGATGGTATGGTAGTATCTATGAGTGTCGGTGCATCGGTCGGGGAAAAAGAGTTAATCTGCCTTCTTAGGTGACAGGTAACTTGAAGGAATGGAACTAGAAAGTGGATAGGCTGATTTCTAGAAATGCTACTTCCATTGCATAGGATTGGCAGAACAATACGTACCTATAAATACTTTTGGTAAACGAAAATTCCTAATGCCTTGATGCCCAATTTCTCCTGATTCAGTCTGAAACCAAAATGAACAACAAATGCAGCTCAAGGTACGTTTCTAACTCCTAATATTTAACGCAAGAATAATTCACCAATCACAAAAGGTATTCCTAAACACGTAAATTATTTGCTCAAACCGTTGAAATTCTGTCGAGTTTATTTCGCACGAACAATTCCTTGGAAAATGTAAACTAGCGTAATTTGTTACTCTGGACTCGAGATCTGGACGCGTTGATTGCGAAACACCAATTTATTTATTGTCGTTGGCTTTAATCCCTGGATATATTGCTTCGGACGAATCAAGTCCTCGGGACAAGATACTCGAACCGTCGAATGAAGACCGACTTAGAATTATAGGTTTCGTTGGAAATTGCTCATTGAGGCGCGTGCGAGGTTCGTGGTAATCTTCAGACAAATTAATTATGTCGGATACAGTGTTTCAAATAATACTGAAAATCCATTTTGCAGTGTAGGTATTTACATAAAGTTGACTGCGAAATTTTGCCAGCTAAGGCAACAACATGTAGGTATTCCTAAAAAATAAATTACGATTAATATTATTTTCCAAGCGTAACTATTATAATATTTGTCAGTTTTTGTTCAAGAACATTCACTGAGCAGAGAGTTTAAATGCTAATTAATAACAACGTAAATGGTTAAAGAAAAAATGAATTCCTAAATGATATTAACCCAAAAAGCATTTTTTTTTTATGCCAGAAAATAAAACTCTTGTTAGCACATGTTGACGCAAACCACGATAATAGAAAAGATTCAAAGGTTCCAAAGCAATTGAATCCAAACACGAGACCACCCCACGGTTGGGATTTTGTCGGTATCTAAAGAACATAGATTTTTCCAAATGAATGTCACATTTTCAGCGTGGCTGGTTGAAAGAAGACGGATTATTATCAATGGACCATGAAACTAAGCAGCTTAACTATACATTCAACTTAAGAAGATTCGCATTTGTAAGTATTTGATTTGTTTCCAGATTGTTACTTACGTACGTCATTTTACCCCAGATCTTGTTGATCTGAAAGCTAGATCTAAAAGCCATTATTTGATATTATCGGGGCTTACGGACAATTCAGATCAAACAAAGCGATCAGTAGTCGTCCACAGACACATCAAATCAGACACTGACTGTACTGTGCGCATAAACAACCCTGTTAATTAACTAATTAAGCTCCCTCGTCTACAAAACGCCAGTTAACGAATCAAACGACTCCAAACCTTTCAATATACACCAAAATACCTGACTATTACACGACACAAAAATAAAACGAGCTCGCTTCAATTTAGTCAGATGTCCCCGTGCGGCGCCGCGCCGTGGTGTGCTACAGCAATAAAATAAAAAATTCAAATGAAACGGAGTACGTTTCAGTGTTTCCAACGAAAATGTTTCAATTTGAACGCACTCTCCTATCCTGCATTTAATGCATCCAAACTTCTCGCAGTTTCCAGAGTGATGAATAGCCGCAACAAATTATTAAGTTTGCACGTTGATGCACTGCTTTTCGCTTTGTTTCGAACGCGATGGTTTTATGCTGTGGCATTACTTTTATTTGTTTATCGTATAATTGGATGTGGATAAAGTATTTAGTTTTGCTGACTGGTAAGAGTATCTTTGCTCTTTCGTTGGGTTGATACAGGTAGGGTTTGCAGATTGTACGGTTTTTCATTTTAAATTACAGTGACTGAAAAATATCCAATGCATCTTCGTAAGCTCTAACTTTTCAGTTTATCTATTCTGAAATATTCAACTGTTGAAATAAACTGACCGAAATAGATTTTATACAGGGTGGCAGGACATCGACGTGCAACCTGTTACCATGGATACAGTACATGATCCTGGACCCCGCTGCCTTGAAATTTTTCGAAGGTTATATTAAAATTACAAAAAATTAAACCGACGAAAAAAGAAACTGAAAAGCAAAAAATGATTTATTTTGTGCTTTTCAGTTTCTTTTTTCGTCGGTTTAATTTTTTGTAAAAAAGTTTTTTATTTTTCGCTTTTCAGTTTCCGTTTCAAATAAATGAACTAATTTATTTATTTAGGACTACCAACAATGGCTTACACTACAGATGTCTTTAAAAAAAACATGAAATTAAAACTTAGTACAGTGGATTAATTAGGTACTTTAAGGTAAACACCACATTACCCAAATTAAATTATGTTAATTGACAACTTGGGTACATGACAACTTTTCAAGCAATCATAATACCGGGGAAAAATATGCTAGATTCAAAAGTCATCATAAAGGTTTCATAACAAATCAGACAAACAGTCAAGAATTTTAGATTTCAGCTTAGGGAATCAAAGTGTAAATCGATTAGATCGCTATTACATAATAAAACCTTGCAAAATCTAGCATATAGACAGTTATATGCTATACCGATTTTCTCTGTGGAGGACAAAGAGTAGTAACAGGTCTACGCGGAATTCATGACGGACGGAGCACGCAAGATATTGAGTGCGAGCAGTGGAGGCTAGTCGATACTTCCTTTATGAAATTTACATACAAACATTGCGTCGTTTAAACATCTTCGTTCTTCTAAAGTGTTGAAGAAATTCAAGCAATTTTTTTTTAATAAGAATATGTCTTTTTAGCTATGCCAACAGAAACAGCTAGATGCCAATCAAAGCGTATTTGAACGTGTTCTAGACGCAAACTATTCGTAGCACAGTGCGGCCGCCACATCATATTACAGTATTCTGCTACATATCAACTACAAAGTGTAAATTACACTGTCTTATGACAAAAACCTAGCATCTTGGACGCTTTTTTGGGGCTTGTATTTAAACGCCTACCAGAAAAGTGCCTATTTTACTACCAACAAATTCGAAATACCTGCCTATATATATATATGCCTGGATAAATGCTCACCAAATTGTGTTTCATAAAGTATTGTAGAAATAACCCATTTTCCTTTTTATTCTATGCCATAAGGATTAATAAACGTCTTTTAATTTCTTACTACCTGCCAAGATAGCTCGACAGAGCCCCGCTTAGCGTGGCTCCTATTTCTGTAACCGACCAAACCTCGGGGTGCCCCTGACGTCGACGTGCGTGGGTTAGGGTTAATAAGCAGGTCGACGGAGCCCCGCTTCGCGATTACCTTGGTTCTCTGGTGGATAACGTCGTTTTGGATTTTATCCTTCAGAGAGACTCCAAGCATAGCTCTCTCCATAGCTCGCTGAGTGACTTTAAACTTATGGACCAGTCTCACCGTGAGTGTCGACGTTTCTACTCCGTAAGTCGTAACCAGTAGGACACACGCGTTGAAGACTGTCGTCTTTGGGCACTGCGGTATAGACGAGGAGAAGACCTGATGAAGTTTACCAACTGCTGCCCATCCCAGCTGAATCCTACTATCGGCGTCCCACTCAAAATTGAGATGGGCCTATAGTTTTTATGTTGAAATTGTTATCCCATTTATGTATAGTCACCATCTTTGCCACTTTCCATTTTATAGGGAATATGCCAGAAGTTAAGGATTTGCTGTTTATAGCTGTAATAAATATTACCTTTATTAATTTATAAGCTTTTGAATGTTTTGAGCTCACTGCTTATATTTAAAACTTCCGTCGACTGCCTTCCGTACCCAACATCACACCCTCTATGACAGTCATACTCCAGCTAGGCTTAAAGTTCTCATCAAGATGAATGAAATAAGCCCAAACACGATCTAACTGCTGTAAGCTGTCGAGGAGCCCTCTCAACTGTCTTCCGTCTCCATCATCAGATGATCTTCAGGTCTCTTTTTTGTTGAAGCATCATTAGAACTATGTATAAATGCCAAGTTTCAACAGAATCGGTTCACAAGGGAACATTCTGTAGGTGAAAAAGCATTTAACCCCTATTTTTCTACCCTTAGGGGTGGATTTCGTTTTTCAATTTTAAATGGGACCAACTTTGGGGTATACTCTTTCCATTAAAAAAAGAATCATCAAAATCGGACTACTCGGTAAAAAATTTATGCGTGGTCATACATAAAAAAAAAAAATATACGGGTCGACTTGAGAACCTCCTCCTTTTTTTTTTCGTCGGTTAAAAAACTGCTGTTTCCTAAAAAAGTACCTACCGAAAAAAAACCTAAAACTAATAACTGTATTTTCTTTCTTTCAATCGATCAAAATGTATGGAACAGCAGATTTCTCGTCGGTTATTTTTTATAAAACTGCTGTTTCATAAAAAGTGCAGAAAAAAAAGTTAAACGAATCAATGTTTTTTTTTTTCTTTCTTTCGTTCAATACCTACGCGATCAAAATGTATGGCACGGCAGATTTTAACGGAACCATGATATAATAATATACTTCGCCACGTATAACATTCCGGTCACGGGGGTGAAACAAACCTACGTTATCACCGCTGTGTTACCAGTAGTGTGTAGTAATAACTCCCCAATCGCCTTTATTACCTGTGCGAATCCGATAAAACAAAGAGGTTTTAACTAACAATTACGTTGGTATTGTTTAAATTTAATTGTTTCGTTTGATTAGAAAAATGAAACGACAATTTAAATGGTTTATACATATATTTTTACAGAATGGTGACTGAAAATGTTTCCATAATTCGTGTTTTGTTGCAATAAAGTGGCAACTGGATAGTGACGAAAGCATGTGTCACTCCCGGAATGCTAGACCTTGTTTTTTTAGACCATGAACGCAACGAAGTTCCTTATCGCACGGTACAGACTTGGCGAATCCCGGGCTAGGCGAAAAAAAGTGTAAGAGTTTTCCGTCACGACCCTTTCTTTAGTGTAGACGGTTATCCATAGCGCGTATGCTATTGGCTGTGCCCAGTCATAGGTGCGCGCTTATTGGTTCAAGGCAGCCAGTAAGATCGCACCGACTGCGCAGATATAGCATTTTTTTATATGAATAATTTATTTGTAACCTAAAATTTTTATATTACGACTCTCTTATTTTTTTATAGCCAATTAATTGACAAATTGACTTAAAAACTACCAAAGGAACTTCGTTCCTGCCGAGTTATCCACGACACTCACGCGGGTTTTTTTTAAATAACCGACGGTAAATTTCAAGGCAGGGGCGTCCAGACTCATGGACTGGATCCATGGTAACAGGTTGCAAGTCGATGTCCTTGTCACCCTGTTTAAATAGTCAGTTCGCACACAGAAATAAGCTCATTCATAATCTTGAAACAAATGAAAAGCGTATTATCATGATTGCTCCTTTCGAATTTCGAATACAATTTTAAAATCCACCCACTTTTGAAGTATAACCCTGCTCAGTTCAAATGTAACTGTTATGTACGTACTCATTTGGTTGAGTGAGCTCCTTAATTTGGCAGTGTTGGAGGGAGAAATCTGTGCTAATGAGTTGGGGCAGTAATTAGTCATTTATTCCGAGTCAGTCAGTTACCTTCGACTCGAGGGTAGGGAATATTTTCCACTGTTTAAGTTATGCCTCCCTCTTTGCATACGATTTTCTCTGGCTGGAATAACAATGTGGAACATAATGGTAGACGTATGTACGTGTAGCTATAAGTAAGGTTTGTTCAACAAAGATCTAGTTTGTTTAACTATGAATGATTTGAATTTAACCTTATTTGAACACATACGTATTCTGGCGAGGCTCTATGAAGGCAATCATTAACACATCCTTAGCTTTTGTTTCTATTATCCTTCACAGTCTAGTTTAGTGCTTAGATCCGCTTTTTCGAAAAGTACCAACAGGGTCAGACGTCACAGCCCTAGATGACTTACTAGAATGAATATAATTATGAAAATATTTTTAAGTAAGTAATTACATACGATGTAGATTTTTATAGATTAAAGTTCTTCGCTCAGCCAGCTATGGAACGGACTATGCTTGGAATGTCTCTGAGGAAATAAATCCGGAACGAGGTTATCCGGCAGAAATTCGAAGTTGTCGACATAGCTTACAGATTAAGCAAGCTGAAGTGGTAGTGGGCCGGCCATATTAGCCGTAGAACCGATGACCTTTGGGGTAGACGTGTTCTTGAGTGGAGACCGCGAGTCGGCAAACGTAAGGTAGGACGCCCTCAGGCTAGGTGGAGCGACGATCTTCGCAGGGTGGCTGGTAGCAGCTGGATGACAGTTGCCGAGAATCGAGCTAAATGGCGTGCAATTGGAGAGGCCTATGTCCAGCAGTGGACTGCTGTAGGCTGATGATGAGATTGAAGTCGTTCATTTTAGTAATTATCGACATATTAAAACATGTCGATAATATCATTTACCAATTTCTATAAACCCTAGATATCTATTCTTAACCAGTCTTTAGTCTAGCATATCAACACTTATGCCAGAAAAGCCAATAATATATACTGCTATTTTTTTACCCAGACAAATACCAAAATAAAAATCTGCAAGCTGGTTCTCCCTGGAGCTTTACGTTGAAGGCTACAATAAGATTTGGACATACTTGTCACGGCACATTGAGTGCAGTCTGATCGTCAAGGGTGCCATCTTATCTTCAATGGATGACGGGATACATTTATAGTCTTTGTATTGTTCTGCTTTTGGCATTTTAAAGTTGTAAATTGTTGATGTGAGACGAGATGTTCTGTATTATATGAGTATTTGATTAAAAGTTACAAGAAATTCTGTTTTTCTAAACATGGTTTTTACTAACTCGCTGATAACTATTAACTCTGAAAGGTAAGATTCTTTACTTTTCGCGAAGGCTCAATCGCATTTAGCTATACAACAAATGGATTAAAATTTACAAGAAAAAAAGAACACTGTCACTTACTGTAATATACTTAGTAGGTAGGTACTGGTATTGTGAATCAAACCCTATAATCACGTATTCAAATAGCACTGACAACAACATCTAGTTAAGCCGCAAACCAAGCCACGTGGAAAAGGGTAAATAATATTACAGAGATTAAGATACACATTTAAATATCTGTAAGATAGATGTAATAGCCGTGAAAACAATGCATATTCTGTCGATCGGAGTGCCGGCGGACCTTTTAACTGGAACTAAAAGTGCGCGCAAAAACTAATCTTCACGCTAGGGCTGGCATACAAGTTGCTCACAGTTTTCTCGTTTACATATTATAGGCACCACAAAGCATAGACTGGCTTAAACCGTGATAAAATATTTACCATGTCGTGATCCTTTGTACAGTCAGACGAATTCATTCTCTGTCAGATAGAATCAATTCTATAAAATTGCCACACTGTGCCACTCAATTTGTAAAAGCCATTTCATACGACTGTCAAAGAATGACAATTCTTATTTAATTTACGGACGATTTAAGTTGATTGTCAACCATTTTTAACCGACTTCAAAAAAAGGAGGAGGTTCTCAATTCGACTGTTTTTTTGTTTTTTTTTTGTTTTAGCTCATATCTTTTTTCTGGGTAAACCGATTTGGATGATTCTTCTGACCAGTAGTTTTTGAGTTATTCTTAATACTGCATATTTTTCCACTTACTTTATATTGATGATGTTTTAATAATTTCCTGTCACTGTTATTTACAATTCAAATAATGATATACGAATTTGTGTGGGGTAGGTACAGGAACTAAAAAGTGAAAAATAAAAACATTTTTACAAAAAAACAACCAACTTCCAAAAAAAACACAAAAAAACGTGAAAAATTACTTTAATTTCGGAAGTCGGTGGCCAAAAACGAAAATACAAAAACCAAAGACCCCGGCTTCCGCAATAAAAGTAATTTTTCACGTTTTTTTGTGTTCTTTTTTGTGGAAGTCGGTTGTTTTTTTGTAAAAATGTTTTTATTTTTCACTTTTTATTCTAACTTTACATGAGTAAAAAAAATAAAACAAATAGACAACATTACTGAAGTAGTCAACCCTGTTGCATCTGGCATGCTTTTAAGGACAAGTTGAACGTCTTCGGTAGAAGAATGTTCGCGTATGGATTTGTCTTCCGACACATCCCTATAGCCACAGTTATTCATTTTCAAACGTTCCTGAATATTTTAAAGGAAAATTATTTAAAATAAGGGTTCGAAGTAGAGACCCTTTACACCTTTTCTTATATGGTTTCTTTCATAGTTACTTAATACTTTTCATTTAGGTGCAGTAAACGATCTACGGAAAAATCACTACTCACACTTGGCTGATAAATTGGTGAACACAGGTTATTGGTTTTAGAAGACAGGAGAACATAACGTACAAAATGTAATAATTATTGGGCACCTTTAAATCATAAGGGTGAACAACCCTTATTATTTACATGTCCTCAATTGTTACATTTTTGAAACAGTGGGATTGTCACCAATTATTTTCATAATCGGAGCTTTTCTGGACCCTTTTCAAAACACTAAACTTTTCACATGTCGGGGTCCATTCCCAGCCTCACCAGATGCGGCTAAATACCACAGCGTCTGTTTCGAGTACTATATATATATAGCCAGCACCTGTAACTTTAGAAAATTAAATAAGCTATACAACTGTAAAGTCACATCCACACGTTCCGGCTGCGATCGTCCGAATGACCGGCCAGCTGTCAAACACAGACACATCACCGTCGAAGAGGCTTTATTAATAATGAATTACCGTTAAACTAAAGGACCATACTCGACCCAGTTTTCCAAACCACCCACACACAAAACCCTACCTTGGATTCCAAGTTATAAGGTTGTTTTTCGGTTGTGTGAAAATTATTTTTAACCAATTGTCTTGGCTTGGAAGTTTTACTTGTTCCAGTTGTGCGTGGGCCTGACAGCGGTGTCACGATCTATGAAAGATGACTTGTACCTATTACGGACGTCTTGGGCGGTTTTGTCTAGGAGGTCACTTAACACTGGACACTAGGACCAAACATTTGAAAGCCCAGGGTAGCCTGACTTGTTTTCTTTCGGGAATTTCGGAATTAGGTATATACGAAAATATCTTGGAGTAGGTAAATGTATCATTTTGGTTCCATTGTCACGTTAGTAGGTGCGATAAGTGTGGAATACCAAGTAAGAATGATCTTACGACTTCTTAATGTAACTGTGGAGATTTTACGGAGACTTTCCGTTTCTGAAATGGAGTTATGCAAAGTTTTGAGAATCAGGCAGTAGGTATATCGACCATCGCAACAAACACTATCGAAACTTCAAATCACGTTTTTCAAAAGGAGAGCAATTCAAAGTTGTAATTTGAAAGAATCGGTATTAATACTTCAGTAAAATTATGTATGGAATAAATTCTAAATTTTATACAGTTTTTTTTCCTTGACAACAAATTTCATATTTCATTATGTTGGTACTCAGTTATAAACTAAGTTTTGTAACTACAGAATTGAAAGTGAGCCTATTTTCATGTGTAAGTAGCGAGCGCATTTGCCTCGAATTGCCTCGGACAGACCCATTTTTTATAGATATTACCAATTATAGAACATTTCTAGCCACGACCAGACAAATAAGACACGACACCATCTTGGATTTAGGCATTAAACTCTAGAATAGAATCTCGAAGATCACGTCTTCCAAATTCCAAATTACAAGCCAAAACACTTCAACTGTTAATACCAAGCAATATAAATAATTAAGACAATATTTTTAACTTATAAGTAGATCTCAAAGCGACGAATAAGTACGGTATAATGAGAAAATCGAAATCGTGTTACTTAGCTAAGTACATTAGGCGAGATTAGATTAACTTACCTTTACTTAGATTAGTTTGCTATAGGATAGCTTAAGGGAAAGACTTTATCAAATTTCAGAATAATTCTTATGTATTTCTATTAGTTTTCAGGTTAACATATATGTGTAGGTTGATTTCTAAGATCTTCAGACTTAATTTCCTTCAGACATTTACAAGTTTATTTTTAAAGCAAAATAAAGCGTTGGTAACAACAAAATCACGGCCTTTTGTAGTTACTTCGCTGAGGTATCGTACATAGATAAAGTTAATGATGTCAATATTGCTGATATCTGACATTTCGATCATGATAAAAGGACCAAAAAAATTAAAGGACCAATAAAAGCTTATCAGCTATAGCGTAGTACATTACGTAACACACTAACTTACAGTAGGAATGGGTTTCATTTTGACAGTTCAACCACATTCATTGCGTTACTTACGTTGTTGAGCAGACAAATTTTACGAACATATGAAGCAATGAATTAGCAATAGGCTTCAAAATGATTATACTGTGTTATGTAATTAGGGTGCAGGTTGGCAAACTAAATCATATGTGAGCTCTGGTTTGCTCTCAGAGTTTCCTAGATAACATTCACTATATGAATAACCACCATACCGTAACGTTGCGGCGTAAGGTATTGATGTCTTATATCATATGACAGTACATTCTACTATTCAATAGAATTGACTAGCCTTTGTTTTCGATTTGATAGAATAAATTCAGTTGAATTTCACAACATGGCTTTTATACTCTTTTCCAAGCTCTAAACATAAACATATTTACAAAATTGACACATAATAATCAACTTTTATGTTCTGATAGAAAGACAATATCAGATAACGTGGCTCAGGGAGGCTCGGTGTACCTCGGGATGGATCGAGATGGCTCGAGAAAGCTCGTGTTTCTCGTTTTACGTTATAAATACACGTGTCTTGTTTACGTCGACCTTTAATGACGTAATGAGATTACCGTCACTTTGAAGGAACATTTACAGGAAAACAAGGACGACTACAGGCAATTTACTAAGTACTTTCTCTTAAACTAATCGAAAAACAAAGAAAAACAGAATCAATTACAGTTACTGTTTTATTATTCATGTTGAAAGTGGCTAGATAACAACATTGTTTTATTTTATTATATATGCTATAAGCCTATAATAGCATGTAGCAATAGAGAATTCAGCCATGGCTTGAGACAGAATCCTTTCACAGAGAGCTCTTCTACTACAGTCATTAAAATGCGTTCAAAAAAACTACGTAAAATAATTATCTCCACACCAGATCACACAAACAAATACCTATAATTCTACACATACATATTTCAACTAGCCCACACGTTGAAAAGATTGTGTTAAAATGATCATATTTTCTCCCCACGAATGAATTTTAAAAGGCGAATTCAGCCAAGACAATTTTAATTAAGTCCCAGAGAGCTCATTATCTTGAGCGTCATCGTCACCGCGCGCGGATGGAAGGACCAAGTTTTTTTTCAAACAAAAATCTTTTGTGTTAAGATAGCGTTATCTGCGCAAATGTACCAACTTATATATACTCGCGTTAAGTTTCTTGAATTCAATTTTACTTTTGTAACAACTTGTAAGTGTTTTCAACTGTGGTGGTTCAAATTATTTACTGTGTTGCGAATTGGGATTACGGGTCGATGGGAATATTGGAATTGTGAACTGTAGCTTCGATATGCTGGTGTATATTAGTTTCTTTTTTTTTTAGGATCGAGAAAGAAGTAGTTTACTTCCGTGCTAGAAATTTAGATTCAAGGCTTTTACTGCACAAGTCAAGAGGTGATTGGTTTATTGTTATTAGTCTGTCTCAGAATCATTTCAAATATGAGTGACGTCAAACATGACAAAGGGAAAGAGAATGGACAGCAACGTCATCCCGTCATCGTCGTGAACAAGATTTTGTAAAACAAAACCTCAAGCGGAGTCAAAAAGGCTCTTGATCAGTGGTAGTTTTTTACTAATATAATATTTTGACTGGAAATTATCAGGACAATGTCTAGTACAGTACCTACTTTTATCGACACATTGATGACTTCATTGTTATATTAGTCATTGAAGACAGGCTGATATTGCTTTTTATTTAGACAGCCATTCGGGGAATGTAATATCTCTGGTCGTTATTTAATAAACAGCGTTCAAATATGAAGTATTGGATTTTCGTAGAAAGGCCTGATATTAAATTAAATTTAATAAAAATATTTACTTTTACACCGTGTTTCTTTTTATTTCCTTTAGCTTCGACATAGTTTGTCTAGGTACATTAACAGAAACTACGAGTATCTTGTAAATCCATTATTGTTAAATTGGAAAAAAAAAAATATTTGTTTATTCATTAAAAATAAAAAAAATAAGTTGATGACCATTGTAAACGGCACTTTGAGTTAGGCAAAAGTTAGTGTCAACTATGACAGTGTTTAAATTATATCCATGACAGCTCATTAAAGGCAACATCAAACAAACATTATGTTTGACCTTCTTGTCGGAGGATATGTAAGTAAATAATGTACCTTTTGTTTAAATATGAAATTATTCCTGAAGTTATACTTTCTGCTGTCTGATCTCGTAGTACAGAAAGTTGTACCGGATATCAGATATATTAAACAAATTCAACAAAATTGTACCGAAAAATAAATACTTCATTCGTAACAGTAACAGGCACAAATAATTGATATAACTGAAAAAACTGCAACGGTTCGGCTTATCCCTGGCAGCTTAACCGGGACAAGCGAATTAAGCAGTGATTTATTTTTGTAAATAGAATGCGGATTATTTAAACGTGTATTTTTTAATTAAAAATCCGTTGTCGACGGAGTTATTTTATCCTCCTTGATTAAATTCCGTTAAACCACGTTTGAGGGGTTAAAAGTATAACATTTTGAGTTTAAATTAGGGTTATCACTTTAAAACAGAGTGGCTTTTAGTGTAACCTGATTTTATTATTCAAAAAAAAAAATGTTATATTCTGCCTATTTCCGAATTATCTTTGCTTTCTTTAGGTATCGTAACATACCTAATTTTATCATCTACATCAGATCACACATAATTTCACGCCTGTTATGCCCGAAGGGTTAGGCAGAGGTGTACCTATCAGTACACCTACATTTCACCAGTTATGTTTAAGTCCCGTGTAATAGGGGGCGAGCCTATTGCCATCAACCGCGCACAAATCCAGACTGCGGGCTGCTGATGAGAAATTCTGGGTGGAAAAATCCTTTGTCCGACCCGACAATCGAACCCAAGACCTCGTGCTCAGCAGTAGCGTTTGCGACCACTAGACCGAGGAGGCAGACTACTATTATCTACTTAACACAAAAGCTATCTACAACGTGCCAACCAATAAAGAATATTTTGTTAAAATTACATAATACACACAAAAAAAAACCGGACAAGTGCGAGTTGAACTCGCGTGGAGAGGGTTCCGTACGATAAATATATTACCCACCAATAACGTTTCATGTAAAGTAGGTTGCCAAGACTTACATAACGCTTTCACTGTTAAAAAGTTATCAGATCTAATGTAGAGCCAATCCCCTAGCTCTAGAAGGCTTAACTCTACGAACCTTACATCTTGGTCAAATGTACGGCTTGAGCGTTTCGCAGCCGTCGCACAGACACTCCTATGAGTATATGGTAAGAAATTAAGTCAACGGTCTTTAATGTTGTGTCATGCAATCGTTTAATGGTTAATGTTGTAATGCCAAGCCATATATTTTGATCAAAATGTAAGGTTTGTAGAGTTAGGCCTCGTCGAGTTAAAGGCTTGGCTCTACATTAGATCTGATAACTTTTTAAGTTATGTAAGTTTGGCAACCTACTTTACATGAAATGTTTTTGGTGGGATTTCATTTATTTTTGTAGGGTGTTCTATTTCTTTTTATTTTAGCGGTGATAGTGTACTGATATATCACAGATATGTTAAAATCATAGCCCTTATTTCTTAGCATAGTCAGGTAAAAAAGGTATTTCTTGCACGCCAGCAGTTACTTTCTTTATAGCCAACGAAAAAGAGTGTCTTTTTTGTTGTTTTTATACATGCTAGTCTAGCTTTCATAACAAATGGAAGTAGGTATACCGATTATCCGTAAAGGCAAAACAGTTTTTTTTTTTGTTGTTTTTGTGCAAATCCTAGCCTGCATACCAAACTTCAGCTTTCTAGGACTTCGGGAACTGCCCTAGAGGGTTTGATGAGCGAGTGAGTGAGTCAGTCAGTGATGAAATCGACGTATTTTAGGTATTCATAAAATCCAAAGCTAGACACATGAAACTTAGTGTGTTTTATAAGCTTGCTAACTACATTTTATTCTGAGAATTTAGAGCTCTCTAGCATTATCCAGGCCGAAGCTATGAGGGTATGAAAAACTTTTTTGCTAAAAAACAACCGACTTCTTATACCACTACTTGATATGTAAATAACAGTGACAGAAAATTATTAACACATCATCAATATATGTACGTATAAACTAAGTGGAAGAAATACGCAGTATTAAGGATAAATCAAAAACTGCTTGTCAGAACTTAATCAAATTTATATGGGACCACATTTGAAACACCAGCTTTCAAATAAAAAGAGAATCATCCAAATCGGATCACTTAGAAAAAAGTGAGCTAACACACATAAAAAATAAAAAAAAACATACAGTCGAATTGAGAACCTCCTCCTTTTTTTGAAGTCGGTTAAAAATACGATGAAACGCTTCGAGAAAAGATAGGTAGTGCCCCTGTTTTTTATTTTTGGCCAGTCTTGGCGGGGGTACTACCTTGCCCCCAGATCCCAAGAACAAACTTGACATTGTAGTTGTTAAACATGCGTTCTCCCATACATTCCAACTGCAATTGTAAGTTTGTACGCACAATATTGAAAGATTTACTCTGTCATTTTAAGACCCTAGACTTTGTATAAGTTTTCCTGTAATCTTTAAGTAAAGAACAAATTTCTGTACTTTTCTCAAAAGTTTTGGCTCAGCAATTTTGGACATAAGGAGGAAATAGTTAATTTTCGTAAGTTTTCTTAAATAACTTCAAAAATATTTATTACAAAATTATAAAAAAAAAATTGAGACCCTCACAAGCCTTTTCATTTGATATGTCACACTGTACAGTTTGGTTTATGTTTTTTAATTTTCTAGTTTTCCCCCAAAAGTGACCCCTATATTCAAAATAAATTCATTTATTTACGTTACACGTCCGTGTTCGGGTCACAGAAATTGAAATGTGTACCAAATTTTAACTTAACCAGTCTAGTAGATTCGGACCAAACTGGCTGTGATAGACGGACAGACAGACAGACACACGAGAGATCCTATAAGGGTTCCGTTTTTACATTAGGACGTACGGAACCCTAAATAGAGCAAATTATGTAGCTAGCTACGATTAACTTAATGGTACCTCAAACTAACTTAAATTCTATTACACAAAAATAGTTTTACATAAATTAGTTCTAATAGATTAGAGAATCTAAACTATTATTTTACTTAGTATGTAAAATTAAAACCTTCGTATAATTCGGGGTCCGTGGGTGTCTAACTCTATCTATCCACGGACGCGAGACATCGACCTTGCACGAACCACCTCTACTATTGGTTTTACAGTTCTCCTGAACTTATGTTACCCTGTAAGTGTTCGTTTGAAGCAAGCTGAGGGCCCGGGCATGTGGCAATCGCTTTCACAGTGTTACGTATTACTACAACGACTTTCAACAGGATTGACATAAGCTTTTCGGTAGCTCGTGTCAGTTCCATACTTTTTGATTTTGCCATCCTCGTTATTGCTGATAGAATATCCCTTTTTCTAGGCCCTCAGATCTTTATAAAATGTAGAAAAGCAGAAGAAAGTTTTTTGAAGTAGTTCATTACAGGTAAAAAAATTGTATTGTTTGAAAACTATTAATCCAATTCACATTTTTTTTTTCCGCCTTGTATTTAGACCAGATTTTGCGTTAGGCTAAGAAAATGATAGCCTAAATATAAGAGTAGAGTAGCGTGAAGATAAAAAAATGCGTGATGGTTTCAAAAGCTCAACCATTTATGTTTTTTTGTTCCGTGTTGGAAAATGCTCATGGATGTCCTCCGCCCTGGGGCGGGCGGAGGAATCTGTCAGCTTGCCGAATTTGGTAGCAACCTTGAAGACAACATCCACGCCGTCCAAAACCTGGCGGTTAAGAATCTCTGCCGTTAAGCTCCTCCCTGTAGTAGCCAGGGCAGACCGCCGGTCCCGGGCCTGACGGGATATTTCGGCGACCTCGTCGGCCGCGACCGCTGTACTCTGAGCACGCTTCGCGGCGTAGGCCTCCGCCTTCATGCCCACAAGTGAGACGGTGACCCCTCCAAACTCCTCAGTTTATACCCCGGGGTCGCTCTCCTCGCTGATTCCCGGCGTATCAGGCCACTTGAAGGGACCCCGAGAGTCACGCGACAACATCGGAGCGGGCGCTCCCAGAGACGTCATGTGACCTCTCACTCTCCTTGCTGTCGCTATCTCAGCGGCCAGAAGATTTTCTTCGCTCGAAGATAGACCCGCCGACCACGTGCGGTACGACTTATAATCGCGCGGACGTTTGCCCCAAAATTCGGAGCAACCGCGCGAGTCCTGGTTTGACATGCTTTGGTCCCTTGAGGGACGGGACACTGCTCAAGTCTTGTTGCCGTCGCCGGCAAGTGGTACCTCCGCCAATAAATTTGGCACGTCACTCACGTCTTTACTTTATTTTTCGTTCTTGTTATTTTAACCGCGTAAACCCTATTCCAAGTAGGTAGCGGTAAGTATTAACAAATAACAACCAACTAAAAATTAAAGATAAGTCACACTTTGCTGTCCCCTCATACTTTAAAAACTCACTTTCTGACTTACTACCCCTGGTAGTTCCCCTAGGGCTCGGTAACTAAGTGGTCCTTTACGCACGAAGTGACACAATTAGGGTCAGTGTTCGTAACTCGGGTCGCGTAATGAGTCCTGTCCCTGATACACGGGGATCACTTGAATTTGTAACTGACCGCGGACGGAAGGACCAGAGTATAGTTGGTAGAACGACATCTGTTGATAAAATACTAAGGGCCTATTGATTGCTAGGTCCTAAGCCTACCTTGACTTTCATGAGTAAAATGCCATTGTCTTTACTACAAACATTTTGCTTTTAATAACATTAGATATAGGTAAACGTTAAGTTCTAAAATTTCCTGTTTACTACTACTTTACTGTGCACTAAAGGGTTCATAATGAACTCAATAATTTTTTAATTACCACCTAAGTACACATTGAAATGCTATAAATGATTGAGTGTTGAGTTTTGATTACCTCTGCTCTATTTATCTCAAACTGATGATTCAATCGCATTACTTTTAGAAGACTCTCTCTGTGAAAGTAGCTGTCTAGCTTAAACCTTCAAAGCCTCGAAACTTGCACACCTTTTAAAAAGCTGTATATTTTTAAGAAAATTACAAAAGGCCATTAAAAAAAAGCTGCAACTTCTTAAACTTTCAAATAAAGAACGTCACAGTACTAACCTCTTCACTCGACCTGTTCTGTCCATTGCTGATGACGTAATAGTTATCGTGAAGTGCATATAAAGGAGCTTCGTCTTTACGGCCATCCAGTGTGCATTCGCCATTATGCCGTCCGGTGGAGATAAATATTCATGTAGCACTTTATAGCCGCCTTTATTAGGTTTCCATGTTGTTAGGTTTAAGTCTATGTATTGTGGTTGTCATTATTGGTGATATTTAACTGTGGCATCTCTCTGAAAACATGACGTAAGGGATGGTGTAACAAACCGCAAGTCTTTTTAAAGTTAATGAAAATTATTTAAAGATGAATCTATCCATCATCAAATAGAAAATGTACCGTAAAGCATTATGCACAACGCTAAACAGTTATTTCAAATAGATTCAAAAAAGGTTCCGATTATAGGTTAAAATACTGGCAAGTAGATGTAACAATGCTCAAAACCTGTAAACACAATAAAGAATTTTGACTTCAGATTCAGTTCTTTTTACAAATCTGGCAATAGATTTTGAAATACAATGCACCAAGTAAAACCTAAAATGTAATCCTTCCATTTTCAAATTAATCAAAATCCTTTTGTTACCATCAATACTCGTAGGTTTACAACTAAAATCCGTCTGTCAATTAGTCTGAGTGAACTCAAAGAGTATCACAAAAGAGGTTTGTTGGAAACTTTTTTTAAAAAGAAATGTAAAAAGTTTGCTCATTATAACAGCTTTAAGGGCGGCCATTGAAAGGGGGGAGCGGCTGTAGTCCGAACTCTTCTGATTTACGAATGTTGAAGACAGATGTTTGTACAGCCTATAAATATTCGCCCTTTCAAAATAATGTTCAGAAGAGCATTTTACAGCTTCTTTTCTTGTTCTAAGAGATTGTATAAAAGAGTTATTTAAATGAGGCGAAATCATCATATTCTTTTCATTATTTAAAATTGACAAGACACGTCATTTACCGACCTGTTCCACCATATATTTTATTTTTGTTTCGATTAACTCAAGCGTTACAGCCAAACCAGCCAGCCAGCCAGCCATGTCGTCAGTAATGACGATATGGCTATTGGAAATAGGTAATGAACACATGACTTTCAAAAACTTATTGAGCTGAAATAAGAGCTATCGTAAATAAACATAAAATTGCTTTAAAAACGTTCTTGATTTATGAAAATATTGTTTCAAAAGCACACAATTACTTCTATTTACTCACCCATATTTGGCGATATTAAATTATTAGATATTACATGCAAAATTGCAAAGGTTAAAAAGGACATAAGAGTTATAATATCCAAGGCATAATATTTTGTTATTGTTTTTCCTTTGACATTTATGGTTATTTTTTTATTATTTTAGTTTTTTACTTATTTTTAAGTTTGTTTTTTTTGAGTTTTGTTGAATTTGTTGCTATGTAACTCGTATTTTATTTTGTTGTATGATTTATTGTATGATTGTATTTTGATTTATTTTAATGTTTTCGTCCTTGTCAAACTTGTTGTACCTACCTAGATATGTGGTCTCCTATAATTGGAGGGGCACACTGGTATTTTTCCCTGATTATGTTAACATGCATGTAATTGTTTAGGCTCTGTTGGCGACCCAAAGAAACCCAAAGAAATCTACCAATTAATTATTCGGTCAAATGAATAATTATACGAAATGACTTTATTGTAACTAAAATTCGGCGGAGCGATTTTCGACAAAACGTTGTTATACCAAACAAGGGTGAACCATTTTAAGGATTAGTTTTCATGATCTAATGGGCCAACTGTGTTATAGTTTTTTACTCTTTTTCCTGTGTGATTAAAGTAGGTTCCGTGTAAATAAAGGCACCTATCTAATAGGTAGGTATATACAACAATAATGTATACAAGAATAATTTATTTATTTATCTTTGGGTCGCCAACAGGGTTCACCCTTGTTTGGTATAACAACGTTTTGTCGAAAATCGCTCCGCCGAATTTTAGTTACAATAAAGTCATTTCGTATAATTATTCATTTGACCGAATAATTAATTGGTAGATTTTTATTTAGCATATTTATTTATTAGAAATAATGTCATTTGACCGAATTTTCAAATGCACTAATTTTGTTTAAACTAATGTTTCACTAGACTAATAATGATTTAGTCGAAATATCGTATCGAATATTCAGTTCACTAGCCATTCATTTAGCTAGCTTTTGGCGAAACCCTGGTCTTGAACTTGCCTAAAACAAATAAGTTTTTTTTTAATAAGTATAGCAACAGAAATCTTAGGTTACGATAGGTTAGGTTAGGTTAGAGTATGAGGGGGATCCCCCACAGCGCATACTTCCACGTAGTTTCCCCCGGGCAACGCCGTGTCTGACCACCGTAACGGAGTGGCAGACCGGCGGCTAAAGTGCGCTGTGACTCGCAGACAAAAACGCGGTCGTCTGTGAATATGCCGAAGAAGCCGAGCCGTGACGCCTCCGGGCGTCTTTGTTTTAACTCGAATCGCTCCTCCGAGGGTGATTCAAACGGCCCTTCTCAGGGCCAATCCAAAGGCCCTTCTCAGGGCCAAACCAAAGGCCCTTCTCAGGGCCAATCCAAAGGCCCTTCTCAGGGCCAAACCAAAGGCCCTTCTCAGAGCCAACCCAACGGCCCTTCTCAGGGCCAACTCAACGGCCCTTCTCAGGGCCACGCCGGCGGCGCTTTGGCGTCGGAAGCTGACCGCGCACCGTCTGCGGCCAGCTTTTTCAGCAGGCCGGACGAGTTGTCGGACGCTGACGAGTCCAATATGGACACGTCGGCGGCCGAAAACGACCGCCCCAAGCGAAAGAGGGCCGATCTAAGGTTCGGGTCTGGGGGTTCCTCGGAGTCGGTTGCAAGTAGGTCGAAGAAGAAGTCGAAGTCTAAAAAGGCTTCGACTTCTGCCTCGGCTTTTACTCACGATGTGGGCTTGGTGGACGCCGAGCGCCAGCTAAATCTGGCGAAACGGGTGCAACTCCAGGAAGACCTGGAGGAGAGGGTCGCCGCAAAGGAGCGGCAGGCGCAAGCCGTCAGGTCGAGGGCTGGCTATGGTGCGGCTAATGTGCTATATGCTGACCACTCCCTGGCGGAATTGGAGCGCATGGCAGAGGAGGACAAGGAGGAGGTCCTGGAGGTCGCCTCAAAGTCCTCCAATTTGAAGGGGACCTTCCAGAAGGCTCTCAAATGCCGGGCCGCCAGCATGCACGGCATCGTATTGGAGCTGGTGAAGCGGACGGCCACAGACGAGACGCGGCAGCTGCAGGCGAAGGTGGATCGCCTGCAAGCGGAGGTCAGCCAGCTACACCAGAAGCTGGCTGAGGTCACGGCCCGGCCTGCCCAATCTGCCCCAGGTACGGGGGTAGAGGACCCCTCTTCCCCGGCCAGCCTCGAGGCAATAATCCGCGGGGTTGTCATGGAGGAGAGGGCCTTCATCAGAGGCTGCTTCGCGGGCATTGAGGACCGACTCTTGCCCGAGAAGCGGCTCCGCCCGCCGCTAGCGGCGGATAAGAGTCCACCGCCGGCGGAGCCGGAACCTGCGCCTCTGGGAGGCCCGGCATCGGGCGAGCAGCCCCGGGCCCAGAAGCCCTCCAAGGGCAAGGGCAAGGGCAAGAGGAGCACGCCCTCTCAAACGCCCACCACGAGCGCGGAGGGAGCGTCCGGGTCGTCTGCCACTCCAGCAGCAGCCCCCCGGAACTCGCAGGAAGAGGACGCCCTTCTTCCCTCCACCACCCCGTGCAACCCGCCGTGGACGAAAGTGGTCAGGGGAGGAAAAGGGCAAAGGTCCACCCCCAACCTCAGTGCAACTGCCCCAGCGGCGAAAAAGGGTCTAGCCGGCGGGAAGAAGCTGGTTCCTCCCAAAACCGCGGCGGTCGTGGTGACCATCACCCCGGAGGCCGTGGCGAGGGGCGAGACGTACGAGTCCGTCCTAAGACGGGCTCGTACCAACGCGGATCCCTCCCGGCTGGGGATCGGCAACATCACGTGCCGCCGTACCCTGGCCGGGGCTCGAATTTTCGAGTTTTCGGGGGAGCAGCGCGGCGCAAACGCGGACCTCTTCGCGGGAATGCTGCAGGAGGTCATCGCGGATGCGGCAACGGTCGTCAGGCCTGTAAAGACCGCAGCCTTGGAGGTGGCCGATCTGGACGATTCGGTCACCAAAGAGGACGTGGTGGCGGCCGTTGCAACGGCCGGAGGCTGCGACGCTGGCGCAGTGAAGGGTGGAGCTATCAGGCCCGGGCGCCGCGGCATGGGCACCATCCGCGTCGAGTGCCCAGTCGCTGCGGCCGGGGCCGTCCTTACTGCGACCAAAGGACGGCTGCTTGTGGGGCTCAGCTCGGCTGTGGTCCGGCCACTTGAAGACCAGCCTATGCGCTGCTTCAAGTGCTTCGCATTCGGCCACACCCGAGCCACGTGTCCCTCCAAGTCCGACTGGGGAGAGTCTTGCTTCCGGTGCGGGCAGGAGGGACACAAGAGTGCCGCTTGTCGTGCTGCCACGCTACGCTGCGCGGCGTGTGCCGCCAGTGGCCGCCCCGCGGACCACAGGATGACGGGCAGGAGCTGCAAGCCGCCCGCGAGGAAGGGCATAGTGCCGGCGCAGGTTCGCCCTGCTGCTACCACCACCGCCGTCGTCGCCGCTGTAGCTCCAGCGGCGGTAGCCGAGGAGGGATGTGGGACGTTGGAATAATGGTTTCCAACTACCACATCCTCCAGGCGAACGCCAATCACTGCAGGGCAGCCCAGGACTTGGTGGTGCAGGTCATGGCCGAGTGGTTGGTGAACGTAGCGGTGGTCGCCGAGCCCTACTCAATCCCTGGCAGCTGGCTGGGTGACGAGGACGGCTTGGTGGCACTAGCGGCGCGGTCTTCCACAGACTCCCCTCCCCTCTCGCTATTAGAGAAGGGACCGGGATACGTGGCTGCCGCGTGGGGAGAATTAGCCCTTGTGGGCGTCTATTTCTCCCCAAACCGCCCTCTTCAGGACTTCGAGAACTATCTCGGAGTCCTGGCCGCCGTGGTCGGCAGGGCGGCGCCGCGTCAGGTCTCCGTACTGGGAGACCTGAATGCCAAGTCGGTGAACTGGGGTAGCCCGGCCACCGACGCTCGCGGGCGGGCAGTGGAGATGTGGGCAGCCTCCTCTGGACTCTCCCTCTTGAATAGAGGAAGCGTCCAGACATGCGTGCGGCGGCAGGGTGGCTCAATAGTGGACGTCACTTTCGCCACCCCTGCGTTGGCCGCGCGCGTGTTAAACTGGCGGGTGGACCTGGTGGAGACTATGTCGGACCACCGCTACGTACGGTTCGATATCTCCACCGGTGGCCCCGGAGAGACGCGGCCCCTCTCGGGGCGATCGCCGTTCCCGCGGTGGGCTCTCACCCGCCTGGACAGGGAGGCAGCAGGGGAGGCGGCGTTCATCCAGGATTGGTTTTCGCCGCCTTCCGCCGGCCTGGATGTGGATACCGTGGCGGGGCGCCTGAGGGGGTCTCTGACCGAGGTATGCAACTCTAGCATGCCTCGGTCTCGCCGACCACTACCCAGGCGCGCCGTGTACTGGTGGTCGGTGGAGTTGGCGGGGCTACGAGCAGCGTGTGTGGAGGCAAGAAGGGCCTACACGCGAAGCCGGCGGCGGCGTCGACGAGCTCACGCCAACGAGGACCACCTTTATGAGGTGTATGTGGAGGCAAAAATGGTCCTCGATAGGGCCATCGCCGCCGCCAGAGACTCGGCGAGAGCGGAGATGCTGGAGGGTCTCGACAGAGACCCCTACGGGAGACCTTATAAGGCGGCGCGCAACAAATTGCGCCCCTTTGGTCCCCCAGTGGCCGAGACCCTGGAGCCCTCATTCCTGGATGGGGTGGTTCAGTCCCTATTCCCGTGCAGGGACAACTTCACCCCACCAGTGATGGGCGCACCGCTAGGGATAGCTCCGCCAGCTGAGGAAGAAGAGGAGGCCCCCCCTGTCACGGAGTTGGAACTCCGCGCGGCGATTGTCCACATCCGCGCCAAGAAGACGGCTCCGGGCCCCGACGGTGTTCCGGCAAGAGTGGTGGCGATCGCTGCCATTCAAATGGAGGAGAGGTTTCGGGACCTCTTCAGCGCATGTCTTGCGTGTGGGAGGTTCCCGAAACCGTGGAAGGAGGGGCAGTTGTGCCTCCTTCGCAAGGAGGGCCGCCCGGCGGACTCCCCCTCGGCATTCCGGCCCATCGTTCTGCTCGATGAGGTCGGCAAAATGTTCGAGGGGATAATCGCTGGCCGCCTAAACAGCCACCTGCGGAGTATCGGGCCGGACTTGTCGGACGCTCAGTTCGGTTTTCGGGCTGAGCGCTCCACGGTGGACGCGCTGGCTCGCCTCAAGGGCCAGGTGAAGGGGGCGATGGAGGCGAGGGACGGATTGTTGGCTGTGTCATTCGATATAGCCAATGCCTTCAACTCCGTTCCCCACTCCACCATCCTAGAGGCACTCCGATTCCACGGAGTGCCCCTATACATGCGTCGTCTGCTGGCCAGCTACCTAGAGGATCGGACGATCGTCCTCGTTAATAGGGCTGGCCAAGTCCGGCGGTACGCCGTCGAAGCCGGCGTTCCGCAGGGGTCAGTCATAGGACCTGTCCTCTGGAACATCGCCTATGATTGGCTCTTGCGGGGAACTCTCCTTCGGGGCACGAGTGTCATCTGCTATGCGGATGACACTCTCCTCACCGCCCGGGGGGGGAGTTTTAGGGAGGCGGCCAATCTGGCCTCGGCGGGTGGATCTTTGGTCGCGGGGAGGATCCACCGCCTAGGTTTAACGGTGGCGCTGCACAAGACCGAGGCCGTGTTCTTCCACGGGCCTCGGCGGCGCCCCCCACCTGATGCCCACATTTTCGTGGAGGGCATCAGAATTGAGGTGAAGGCCCAGATGAAATATCTGGGCCTTGTACTCGACAGCAGGTGGCGCTTCGGTCCGCATTTTAGCGGGCTGTCGTCGCGCCTGCTGAAGGCCGCAGGCGCGCTCTCGTGGCTGCTACCCAACTTGGGGAGGCCCAGCGCGCGATGCCGGCAACTTTACGCCGGCATCTTGAGGAGTATGGCCCTTTACGGGGCTCCTATCTGGGAGGACTCCCTCCAAAGGAGGGAGAACGCCGCCGCCTTGCGGGCGCCCCAAAGGGCCATAGCCCAGCGGGCGGCGCGGGCCTACCGCACAGTGGGCTTTGCGGCAGCATGTGCTCTGGCCAGCACCCCTCCTTGGGAACTCGAGGCGTGGGTGCTCGCCAGAGTATATGAATGGACGGCGGGGCGGAGAGCGGGAGGAGAACGCCCAGCCCCGGAAGAGCGGGAGGCCGTCCGGCGGGAGGCGAGGGATGCCATCGTCCTCCATTGGACGGGGGAGCTCGCCACCGCAGCTTTTGGCCGCCGAACCCTAGACGCGATTGGGCCAGTGTTGCGAGACTGGCTCGAGCGGTCGCATGGGTTCCTCTCGTTCCGTCTGGTGCAGGTGCTGTCCGGACACGGTTGCTTCGGATCGTACCTGCACCGGATAGGACGGGAGGAGACGCCGTCGTGCCACGACTGTGGCGCGGTGGACGACACGGCGCAGCACACCCTCGAGGTGTGCCCGTCGTGGTCCGAGACGCGCCGCAGTCTCATCGCGGTGATCGGACCGGACCTCTCACTTCCCGGCTTGGTTAATGCCATGCTGCAGGATGAGAGGTCCTGGGCGGCAGTCGCCTCCTTCTGCGAACACGTCATGTCCCAGAAGGAGGCGGCTGAGCGCGCGCGGGAGGACGATCCTCACGCGGCGTCGCTCCGAAGGCGGAGGAGGGGTCGAAGAAGACGTCAGTTTGATAGTCATCTCCGACTCCTCCCAGGTGGAGGCCAGCAGGCAGCGGGTGCGGGGGCGCCCTTGCCTGTATTGCACAGGCCTCCACCAGTGTCGGACGGGAATGGCCAGGTGTTCCCGGCCATTCCCGTAGCCCCCCAAGTTGGGGGGAATGCGGGGCCCGCCAGCTAGGCGGGCACGCGCCGGGAGGGTTGTGGATGCAAAGGCTGAGCCGGATTCCCATGGCCTTCCCATCACGGCGATGTGGGAACACCGCTGAGTTTTAGTGGGTATACTGTCATTCCGACAGGAGTCCCACATATCCCGTCTCGTCCCCCCACGAGCGGGAATGCATAAAGCATTTCTCAGCGAAAAAAAAAAAAAAAAAAAAGGTTAGAGTATGACCCGGGAGGGTTGTGGATGCAAAGGCCGAGCCGGATTCCCATGGCCCTCCCATCACGGCGATGTGGGAACACCGCTGAGTTTTAGTGGGTATACTGTCATTCCGACAGGAGTCCCACATATCCCGTCTCGTCCCCCCACGAGCGGGAATGCATAAAGCATTTCTCAGCGAGAAAAAAAAAAAAAAAAAGGTTAGAGTATGACAAACAACGCACGAGCCGAGCGAGCGAAGCGAGCGTGCCGCGGCAGCGGCCGGCGATGTGCCAGAAGCGAATCGCTTTTATAAAAGGAAAAAGTTAAGTTCGGTTAGGTCACATTAAAGATAAAGTAAAAAAAACAATATTAATTCCATAAAATACATGTTATACCACCTGAACACTACATCAAATGAACATTATACCTTTTGATCAATAGCGCAAATGTTATTAGCGCAAATAAATATTCGATGAAATGAAAATTATGTTAATCGATATTATACAAAGTGATGATTTTCTTAAACGTTGTTCGATTTAGTAATATTATATCAAACGTTGTTCTATCAAACAAGGGTGAACCCCTTAAAATATCTCCAGCTTATAAATCGAGCTTCCATTGTAAATCTAAACACTTAGCCGGGTATGTCTTGGGTACTATCCTCCATCATGCCATCCCGCCAGCCGTCAGGAGCATGCCCACTAATCCCCACTCGCTATCTCAGTCTAGAAAAATAAGTTTAATTCCTTGATTAAGGCGACACATTCGTCTGATGTTAGACCAGTGAGCTAGAATGTTTTAACTGAAAATAGAAGTTTCAGAATTCCTTTTTATAGTGAAATACGAAACAAGCGACCTTTTGCATTTAGCAAGTCTTCATTTTTTTTTACTGAACTAGTGAAAAGTGCAATACCTACGCTGTCAAAATGTATGGAACAGCATTTTTTTTTTATATCCGATGCTAAGTTTTAACGCAGGGGGTTTCAGAATCATGTACTGAATCCATGATAACAAGTTGTGCGTCATATCCTTGCTAACCAGTATAACGATGCGTTAGTGCTTAAACATTAAGAAAATTTGCGTCTGCTTAACCACACACTTATTGACGTTTATACGTCTCTTAACTTTAAGCAACGTTTATAAATAAACTCTTAAGTTACCACTGTAATGTTTGTTGTTCTTCGTACTGATACCACTTTTATTGTTCTTAACTTATTTGGTTTTATAACCTCTGTTAATTAAAACAGTATAATGTGAAAAGTTATATTGTGTTCTTTAAAATAGCAGAATCCTGTATTCTCAAAATTTGCTATTTTACTTTCAGTTTGCTTATTTTTACTCTTCATGTTAAATGAAACATTCAACATCTTTTCTTCATATAATATATTATATTTTCTTTAGCTATCAAAAATTAATTGTTCAAGTAGTTACAAGGACCACACCGCATCCATTCTTTACTTCCATCCGGTCCATCGGTCCGAGTCAATAGTTAAATGCCCGGAGTTTCACATGAAGTTAATATATTTGCTGCTCTCGGTACAGCCCGCTCTGGCTAATAGATTAGTTTGGACTATGAGATCAAACTAGCTAAATTATAAGGACTTGTTAGCGTAAATGTGGACCCAAGCAATGTTCTGTAGCTAGTAAGAGTTTAGCGTATGTGTCTTTGTTGCTATTTGTCAAATTACTTTGCACCAGGACCAGTTATCCTTCGTTTACTTCCTTTAAACAATATTTTGGAATCACCACTTTCCCAGAGCAGCTTGACTATGTCTGGAAAATATTGAAATTCAGAAAATAGGACAAGAAAAAGAAGTGAGTTGGCGTCGAATGCGATATAATCTACTTAATGAAAATCTTAAATTATTTAATTAATCCACTGACAGACATCACAGCCTAAACCGCTGGGGTTAGAAGCATGAAAGGTACAAGAGGTCCTTAAATGTATTACAATGAAAGGGAGCACTAAGGAAGGGATTTTCAAAATTCATCTCCTAAGGAGGTTAAATAGTCGATGAGAAATCCCATCGGGCACATGCTTGTTTCAGTATAATAAGATAATTTTACCGCTCGTACACTATCTTGTTGACACCAAATACTGTAAAGTAAAATAATTTCACTATTATAGTCTAGAAAGCCTCCTACTCAAATTCATTAATCTATAAAATGTGAGAATGGATTTCGGTCGTTTCTCATATCCGCCCCTCCCCTCCCCTAATGATTGAGAGACGACATATTTTACAAAAAACATAACTTGATGACACCACTGAAATCACATATTCATAATTACGTGCGCGCGCGCAATTTCTGGAACTTTTATAACCGCTATAATGTAGGGCTGCTAATAGTGCAACCTATTAACTTCGAGGGAACATTATTCGTGAGTGAAATACAGTGATCTCGTGCCGAAGAAAACACCAACTAATGAAGCCACGTGGAGCCAACTAGCTGAACAGCCCACACCAGTATTTCAGGTCAGTCCTTACTCCCTTCCTCAGCGACGAATGCTCTCTTCAAATGCGTCACGTAATTAGTAATGAACCCACGCACAATACCTAACACCACTGCAAACGTAATAGCACCAAATAATAATTAACCCTCCACTATTCAACTACCCAGGCCACCTACTCGTCTAGTATAGTGTATAGGTGGATTGGTGCATGTAAAAGTAACAAAAAGTTGTCAATTACATGGAATGTTAACACTGACCAGGGGGCGTGGCCTACGTGACGTATGCGGTGATTAGCGCCGACTGCGCTGGTCACTGAGATATGGCACTGTTCGCCGCTTTTTGTGAGCGCTGTAGCTGATGGTAGGTTACGTGGAGTGTGCTTTATTGTAATCATTTACCTACTTATTATCTAAAGTATTATTTTCTAGTTTGAGGTGGTGTGGGTCTACTTAAAATATGTAAGCGTCCAAAAAAGGAATTGTGTGCAAGTAATTGTGTCTCAAATGAAGAAGAGAGTACGGGCGCTAAAGTTTGGTGTCCTGACATTGAAGTTTTTGACCAGGTGTTGCTGTTTAGTTCTGTTAGTTGAGAATTTCAGTTCAGATTGTGCTCTCCTCCTTAAAATTCGAAGTGACAATACTGCTGAACTACAGTTAACCCTCTTGTTGTTCAGCAGTATTTTCGATCCAAAATGACACACACACTCCAATACAAATTACTCACTGATACCTTTAAAATCCACGGTTTCCAGCAACACTCAAATCCATTTCGCAGTCTGCATACAATAGCATCCTGCAACCAAATCCGAAACAAAATCTGAAAATACAACAACACACCAGCATATAAAATACTCGCTACACATTTCTACCAGAAATGATCACAGTGTTACATGCAGCACATCCTATACCTACCTATACCTAGTATGTATGTAGCACTAGCGGTAGAAACAGAACAATTTGGCTTCGAACACCTGGTGAAATAAATTTTCTGGTATGCGCACATACGGGGCATCCTCCCTTATATTTTTGGACGTACCATTTTACGAACAAAATAAACAATCTATTTGTGTGCACGCTTTAATTACGTGTAGTTGATTGAAAACTTAAATTTCCGGAAAACTGTTTGATATTTTATTGAATGTTTTTGTTAAAATCAATTGGACATGAATTTTTGATCTAGTTCATAAAATATTGTGACATTATGTAATTATGTTTTTGAAATGAAAACTAAATGCAAACGAGTCTCTTCTGATTTAATATGCGAAGGAGATCATCATTCTCCTCTCTTACCGCAATTTATTCGCGGTCGGCGTCACATGTCATTTTCTTCCATAGTTCTCTATTAGTCGTCATCTCGGTAGTCACCCCCCCCCCCCCCCAGCCATATCATCATTCACACAGTCCACCCATCGTTTCTTTGTTCTTCCCCTTCTCTTATAGCCATCGACATTCATACTCAAAACATGACAAGGAGATAAATATTGATAATTTAAAGGACAAAAGACTCCAAAACGAAAAGTACTTATTTTGTTCAAAAAGGTAAAACATCCATCCTAATACTCTCCTCCGGTCATCGACCTTTCCCCTTCCTACCTTTCACTACACATCAAAAATATGAAATAGACGGAAAATAATTTCTTTTACGCATTCCTTATTGACACCCTTTTAGCCCTTTAACGGTCGACCGAACTCCCTGGAGTCGGCTCAAGGACGACTATTGTTATCATAAATGTATGGAAATATTCCTTGGTATTGTTCCTGAGTTCATGGATGACTGGAGACTGTTCAAGATGTTTATAGGAATATTATAACAGTGAGGAATAGGATACGCTTTGTTGTGGTTTCCTAGTATCTACAGTGCTTCCAGGCTGGGTAATACTGGCGTAGGTGTCTTTCTGTTAGCTCAAATAATCGGTGGAAATATTAGACAAAAGATGACAAAGGATCAATCAACACAAAACATTTCTAACAGATTGTCAAACTCATGTAAACTGCTGTGATTGGCTGACTTAAATAACGAAAGCCTATCTAGACAAACGCTTACTAAATTGTCCAAGGGTATAAAGGCCTTCCAAAAACCGATTGTTAGGCAAGTCTTAATGAAATGTTGAATGCTTGTGCAGACCAGACAAGTAGTAAAAAAGTTACACCTATTATATACACAGTATTCACAGATTGACCGAACATATCGATTGACCCACGTGGGCGCCATTAAGTATGAATATTTTTTATGTATTTCACGGCTTACTGTATTAAAGAAAATCGTAATCCGATCGCACATTTTTTACGTGTAAATCATATCTCTCGCGTTAAAATTCAATATTTTCGCACAGTGGGTAATGACGCAGAATATTTTTATCTGTTGTGCATTAATAATAGCGCGGCTCACTCGGCGCACAGTCACCAAATAGAAAAGCACAGAAGGTCGGCTCCAAACAAAGAGCGACAACGTGCGCATACATAGACGCGCTTCACGTATACCGAGAGCAAGCGCACTCGCGAGCTACTGGCATTCGTTTGAGATAGTTTGAGATCGAAGTACGTACCTACATGTCTATTCCAAAAGTATCTAATTAACGTGTAAACAAACCCTGTTCACGGTATTCATACACAACCACTCTTTAAAGGGAATTAGTAACACATACATTCAACTTTATGACTAACCACTTTTTCCAACAATTATTGTTTGGATAACATTATAAAATTGTAATTGATGAAAATTGAGGTTATAAGCATAAGCATAATCAGCCTATAATGTTCCCACTGCTGGGACTCAGGCCTCCTCTCTTTGAGAGGGAATGGGCTGTAATCTACCACGCGGGACCAGTGCAGGTTGGTAGATGTCACATGTCTTCGAATTTTTGGTTCTAGGACATGCCGGTTTCCTCACGATGTTTTCCTTCACCGTTTTGAGAGCAGTGGTGATGAAATTATTTAAACAAAGTAAAGCGCTTGCCTGGGTTCGAACCCACGACCTACAACTCGTAAGTCGGGGCAGATACCACTGGGCCACCACTGCTCCTTATAGGATCATCCTTATCATCATTATCATCATATCATCCTGCATCCTTGAGGTTATAAAATTTACCTCAATTGTCAAATGAAAAACATCGCTGAAGAGAATTAAAATCAGAATGTCAGGTTTAATTATTCAAATAATCAAATCAAAGCACTCTTACTATTTGGCATCCATAAGTACATTTCCTGATCCATTTATTTGCATTTTCATCAGACACTTTGTGAACAGACCATTATAGAAAGAAAATATCTGAGCGTGCGCTTGTTTTCGCTAGTTGTATAGGGCGACCTCCTGTACTTCTTTATTTCGTGGCACAGTGTTACAATCGTGGGCAGCCAAGATCAAAAGGTTAGCAGAATTGAGCGTAAATAAGTAATTTGTACAGTCAGACACATTGGGCATTACGTGCTCATCAATTATGGTGACGTGAGGATAAATTGAATGGTAAATCGCGTGAGATGAAGTCTGAAAGTGACTTGAATACTAAGTCAATTTGGTAGTCAAGAAGCTCAATTTGATTAACGAATACTGATTGTAAATATTAAAACGTGTAAGCGATATGGTTATAATTTATGCTCAATCTCATGAGGTTAGAGTAATCACTTGGAAGAATCTGGTCGATTCGATTGGGTAGAACAGGGCATAGCATAAAACACATCATCAGACTTGTTTTGCACAATCTCTTGGTCCTACTTAAAATTCCCTTTTCAATCAAAAGGTTATACAATCCCTCCTTCTCCTTTCAAAATCCATTTTATAATATACCTATTACTATGATTTTGTTCCAGCTGAAAAGATTTACATTACCCTACAATATTTCCCAACATAGTCGAAGCTTATATCTTGTAGTATCTTGTTACTTCAAATAGTAACATTTTCCACTGAATACGTTCTGAAATCCGCTGAAATACAGTTAAACGGCCCTCTGCTCTCGTCTCATGACACTAAGGCTGTGTACACAACGGTTAATGGTTTTCACAGTAGTTAGTGAATGGGTTTTGATGAGTATGTGGGCTTAGTTTCTCGGAACAGTTTGTAGTAGTTGGCAGAGGACTGAAAACTTAAAATAGTGGTTTCTTGTATAAGTACTGGACAGTTAGAATCGTTCTAAATACTATTAAAGCTTTTGTAAAAAGAATATTAGGATGAAGTCTTCTCAAAGACCATGATATAATTATGATAAATATGGTTGCCCAGTAAAGTGACACAAAGCGAACTGAAGTAGAGATTATTTTTGCTATTTGGTTGTAAATTAAACCGAACCCTAGACAGCCAATCGCTTGTCTGAGTAAATACTTACATAAATCCATTTCATTTCACTTCACTTCTCCTCCAGGTCAAGAAACAAGAGAGTCTTTTCAAACGTATTCTCTTACCCAAAAGAACCATCCTACCCAAATATAGACGATCCATCTTAACATCCGGTCCCACCACATGTGTACTCGTCCTTAAGCCCGGGTTCGCATGCTTTTAACTGATTGCCGTCGTTTCGGACCGATAGTTTAGTCTGCACGTACTTAGCTGTCCATGTAACTTTTCAATTTAACCGGTTAAGCAGCATCTTTGAGTTGCTTTGCTAACTTGAAATGTTAGCTACCGGTTTGTGGAGATGTGTATTTAGCTTTATATCTGGTCTACCTTTGTAGGTGAATCGAGGAGTTGTATTGAAGTATCCTTTCTTCTAAACTAATGTTATAAAGAAGAGAAAAGATGATTAGAGTTTTTTCTATTTGTAGGTTTGTTTGTTACGCTTTCACGCTAAAACGGCTAAACGGTTTTGGATGAAATTTGGCACATGGGTACAACGTGACCTGGACAAAGAATATATTTTATCCCGATATTCCGATGGGATCAAGACTTATGCGGGTGGAACCGCGAAGCGCAGCTAGTACTATATACAACTAACTCCGTTTGGCAATACTCATGATTGAATTTTGGAAAGCTCTTGTTTATAATGGTGTAGTGGAGTGGTAGAATGACATGTAAATAGGTTATAATTATGGTGGTCCCAGAATTAGCCCCTGCCCTGGTTGCGTCTGCAACGATTAGGCATTTACTAAAAGAGAGGTATTACCTTCAAGTGCAATGGTACCTATTAACACTGAAATTTGAAAACATTGTAAAAGCTAATTATTTTTAAAAGAGTAACCATGGCATTCGTTGCCAGCTCTTCTCCATAAGAAACGACCAATTGGACCGTGCACCTAGCTTCTGATATTTGAATAAGTGCCCACGTAGGTTTATATGGAATAAATATTTTGATTTTGAATGCCATAGATACCAAACCCCATGTTCACCATGCCCTAAACATACAGTTCGTATCTACCCTTTTCGCAAGTAGGAAACAAACAAAGAAAAATACAAAGCATTTTAGGTACTGTCAAGCAAAAAGCTTTAACTACCAAACAAAATCCATTAGTATTTGCAACAAACATCAATAATTCCAAGTTCTACGAGATGCTCGTACGTCTGAACTATCGAGCAATATCTTAATATCACGTCAAATAATACAATGGTGTCACTCGTCCCACTTGCCTTCCTTTTGACGTCCGTTCGACCGAGCAATTCGTTCATTGTTTCTTTTCATTCACTCTCTCCCGGCCGTTGAATGAACGAGTCTGTTGAACGGGTCGGCTCAAAGACAACTCTTTTGTCGTTCGAGATGAAAAAGCTACGATTGGAAATGTCATTTTATGTTCTGTCCGTGTTAAAATGGAGTTTCTGCACTTTTTGTGAGTGAAAGAAAGAATGCAATTGGCGTAAGAATCGGACGTTTAAGAAAGTGTTTAAATGCCAGCAAGTTTGTTACAGGAATTTATTTTAATTATATTTCGGAAAATCTGTTTTCCTTCCAGGAATCGTGAGGTGGATATTTATTTACGAGATTGCTGAAATACCGAGCAATAGCAATCAGAATTAGTGTTTTTATGAAGTTATACCTTCCCTTATGACCGCTATACAATGCAAAGTTTCGCATTCGATTTCAAAGTCTGACTGAATTAATACTGACAACTATAGACCATAAGACCATAGCTAGTTTATTAGTTAACGTGAGCTATCAGTCTATCACAAACATACACCACAGCCGACGAAACGCTTTTAGAACTGGTCTCGCATACCTAAGTAAGTATACAAATATAGATTTTGTTATAATTTAACACAGCAAGAAAATAACTATTCATATTTCTGCAACCTAGTTAAGGCTAGGCTACCTTGTTAAACCTAGTTAAGTATAAAATTCGCTACAAAATCGTAGGGAAGCTTCTGGCTTTTGATTTTCGCCATTTTGGAGGATTAGGTGTCCGCGCAAAGTAAGCGATAGAACCGTTCAGTCAGTACGTGCCGGCGCCCATATCCCACGGCTGTACGTTTTTAAATCTTTTATACTTATCTGGGAGTCGGCGGAAAAATACCCTACTTTTTATTATAGCTTGCTTTTTTTTCAGTGGCGAAATGAAATGGTGTGTGCTAGCTTATAAGTCGGTAAAAAAAAGTTAGGAAGGTATATAAGTAGCCATTTTGTCATCTTTTGTTTTTCTCCTGAACTTCGTGATATATCTATTTATCTATGTGTCGGCAGGTACTTTACATACGGTCAATATTAATTAGAACTAGGCACGTACTTTGTTACGCGTATGTACGTGGTGTGCGAACAGAGAAATCGTGTTATTTTTACATCTCCAATGAAAACATTTTACGTGAATATTAAATGCCCCGGGCTATTTTTAATGTTGCTGATAAATGTTGAAAAAAATACGGAAAATTTTCCTACATCACTTTCGAAATGGAGTATCAAAGTATTTTAATAACACTAAGTAACAGTTATAGGTTTGATAATACTAACTTTTTCCCCGGACGAGCTCTATCTCAACAAACTCCACTCACGACCCGGGAGTATCACAGCCTGGTCTATGATTCCATTTGGTATTCTTTTCTGTATGTTTTATGCTACTGTGAGATAATGTCTTCACTAACTCACTTCTGAGCTTCTCATACTCGTTCGGTGCTGCTGGTGCCGTGATAATGTCTTCCACCTCGGTTGCGTATATTGGGTCCAGGCTTCCAACAGCGTACGCCGGGGCGTTACTCCGCTGCCGCGAGAAATCGCGGCACAGCGGACACAGCTCCGGCGGGATCTCATGGTGGCATGGAGAGTGCGACTGTCGCAACCCAGCGTTGAAAGAAAGAAAGAAAGAAAGAAAGAAAGAAAATGAATTTATTTAGCACAAACTACAAGGCACACAACACAACATATAATAAAACAAACAAATAAAAAGTGTAAAGTGCATAGTGAGAAATACACGCACGCACGCTACAATTGCGGCGGTAGGTCCCCTTTTTGAGGAGTGTCTTGAGAGGCGCCACGGCGTCCTCACCTTCCGCCTGACGCAGGTCCTCACCGGACATGACTGTTTCGGGAGGTTCCTGTTTCAGATAAGGCCGGAGGAAACGCCCGGGTGTTTTCATTGTGTGTATCGACCGGAGGACACGGTGGAGCATACGGTGGAGGTCTGTCCGGCTTGGGCGGAGCACCGCCGTGTCCTCGTGTCGGTGATCTCTCGCGTCCGGCCCTGATCCAGGCCATGGTACGGAGCGGGAAGGAATGGGAAGCCGTCACCTCCTTCTGCAGAGCAGTAATGCTCGCAAAGGAGGAGGCAGAGCGCGTGAGGGTGAGGCAATCGCTGCGCCCTCACGCCCCTAGTCGCCGCAGGAGGAGACACCCTGAGCGTCGGGAGACGATAGCCGACTCCCGGCCACCGTAGGCGCGGGCCTGCGGACGGCGAGCAATGGGCAGCTCGCCGTCCGGTAAGGACCAGGCCCGGTTCGACGGCGGGTGTGCTCCACGCGCGCCTCAAAGAGATGTTAGCATAACTGATGGGATCCAATAGGGCCGATGCCTGCCGGGGTCGCGGATTGTTCGAAAGAGTTACCGTGGCCCTGGCGCACAGGCAACTGAAGGACCACGGGTGGGTTTTAGTCAGTAAGAGTCTGACACGCCACGCTAAATGTTTATGTTATTTAATCATATTTGCTGTTTGTTTTATTATATTTTGTTACGTAGATGTGGTACCAATCATTACACCTGACTTGGTCTCCGTACGTCCTTTTTGGGTAACCACTGAAAACCACCGCCGTGGGTCCCCCATAGCACAGCATCATGCTGAGTGGAAGCCTTCTTGTCACAGTCATGACGTCCAGCTGTCGACTATTTCTGTTTTGTGCTCGTGATTATAGATATATTTTGTTTGTTTTTTTTTATTTACATTATTACCTGAGCTAATTATTTTTTTTGTATGCAAGTGTTTCTGTGACAAATAAACCTATTTTTCTTTCTTTCTTTTCTTTCGCTCCGCCCAGAGCGGGAGAGGTCATTTGATGATTTACCTACCAAAAAAAAAAAAAAACCTTCCAACAGCGTGGTGGAATTTTCTTGGCGTCGCCCGTGATATTCGCGAGCACAAACTGGCCCTCTAGCTACGCATTACCACAACGCTGTTTTTCTGGATAACATGGGGGTACACCGACGCGATATACATTGTAGCTCGGGGCGACCTTTCGTTTCGCTTCCTTGTGACTGACTCATGGTGTTCTTCCGGGGTTACCAATGAAGTGAGTACGTACGGGAGAGGAATGAAAGTCACCATAATTATGTTCACTAGCTTGGTATATTGTCTAAATTCCACCCACGTACACATATAAGGTTTGAAGAACAGAAGGTGAAAGTACACAAAAATAATAGATAAAATCCTTATATTCATACGATATAATTATGTAAGTAAACATTAATTTCGTTCAAATAAAAACCATTGACATTGACATAACGACTACTGACGCTACACTAAATCCAAAAGTATTCCAGCACTAATTAAATACCGTTCACGGATCTGGAGGGGTCCTTTTTAATGTAAAATAGTGTGTAACAATGTATAATTAATAATGTTGACATTCAATGATGACATTCAATAATAATATAATAATATACTAACATAGTTATAAGTATGATGTACTAACAATGTATGGAATATTTTTTGATTCTGAAATAAATGAATAATAATAATAATAATAATAAACCTCAGCTCAAGCCACAAAGAACCAGGCAATAAATACCATACATGTATATATTATCAAGAATTCATGAACATAAGTCAATTTCAATTTGTGAGTACCATAACCAAAATTGCGAGTGCAACACTTTGGCAAAAGTGCAGTTAAACTCCAAATGAATGGGCCCGTTAATTTAATTTAATCGCTTTATTCAATTAATTGCTCACGGTTGCGCAAAAATACAATTTTGCCTTTTTTTACAGGCACTGGTGAGTCTTGATGACTCATTTACCTGTGGGAATGAGCTCCTGGTGAAGTACATCGACTGTTCAAAACTATTAGTATTAATATAATGTCAAAGGATTGGAGCTTTATTGAACGCGTAATGCTTTTAATTAGTGGTAAGGTCGGAAATGTTTTTGATGCCTGAAACATACTTTTTGCTGGTACTTTTATGATTGGGCAGAAGTGGACAACGCCAGGAACAGTGTCGGTTTCCTAGTGCTGCTAATCTGGAATTGATTTGCTACTGAGCACGGATATCCGCAGTAGAAATAACGGCCCCTTCGCAGTGCGAAGGTAGACACTGAACAAGTATATCATAAGTACTCGAAAGCCCGCGCAATCTCCATGTAAGAACAAGAACTATTACAGGAAATCACGATGTTTACTTTACTTCTTTACTTCTGAATCCGGTTATTGTAAACTCAACTCTTGTGTCGGTGCACATACCCTGTTTGTATCAAGACTTATCCCCCTCAGGCTTTTATTATATGTAGGTATACCGAACCATTTAAGTTGCAAAATAATCTTTCAGGAGAGTCTCTAAGCCCTAATTATGAATAGCCGCCTTTTAAGTCACCCCTCCAATAGAGGACAGTTCCCTACCGGAAGCCTTACGAAACATCATTATAATTATCCTTCTTTATATTATAATAAGCAAAATAATTCAATAACCTTCATCTTTTCCGTGGAATACCAATAGAAACTCATTGGGAATTCCTACAAAATTCTGTATTTCTTAATTATTTCCGCATCGACGACAAATATGTTGGCGATCTAACAACAGAATAGATAGGTACACTGGTACAGAAGACCAACTCCAGAGTGTGGGTTAAAACACGAACACGAACACATAGACGTACGGACAGCGAACTCAAACAAATGCCAGTCGCGAGTGCGCCTGCACTCGCTGTACGTAGTCACGTGTCCATGTGTGCGTGTGTTGACGCTGGCTGTATGTAGCCGGCCTTCTGTTATTACCCATCTATTCTGTGTTCGGGGCGTTCAGCCCGAGCGGGCGCGGCCATAAAACGGGCCACGACTGACTGATGGCAGCTGCGAAGCTTTACGAGTGCACGAACGGGGCCGATCAAAATACTCGGCTCTTGAATTTCAAGTTTGGCCATGAGGTGAGCGGCGATTAATAAGGATTTTTTTGCAAATTTAAGATTATTTGCTCTTTGAAAACATTATTGCTTTACGGAATACGTCCGTGCTACGAATATAAATAAGTGAATATAAGGACGATGATCTATCACAAAACAACTACTAAATAAAACATGCAAGCATAAAATAAACTTCCTTTTTATACAATAAATATTGACTTTCTACTTAGATATAGATACGAGATAGCAAAGTCGGTAGCGATACTAACTGCACAGTACGTACATCGTCACTAGCGAAAACTTTTTAAAAATGCACCCATAAGATGTTCTAAAGCAAATAACTCCGCGTGTTTCAGAGCCCTCCGCTATAACTTACTTTCAAAGCTTATAGCAAGGATTTGATTGACGTAAAAGCTCATAGGCCACGTGCAGGGCTTGTCAACCGTGTTCTCAAAGTAATATAGCCCCAATCCGACTACTGCGATGGCTTGTAAAGTCTACGTCATTACGGTTTTATAAAGTCTTCTAAGGCCCAATCTAGGGCTTTAAGTGTCTTTTTCCAGACAAGACACTATTTCCTATTTCAGTTCAAGACACTATCCCCCCTCCCACTTACTATCTACCACCAAAGGAGCATCTTCCTGCAGGGTTTAACCTTTCGTGGTCCGCTTAGAAATCCCTGAACCGTCTCCGGCCACAAGTGGGAAGTTGTAACTCTAACCTGGTAAAGTGGGGATACCTCGATGGAACGGCAGCTGAATGTGGATTTGGAGCTATGTCACAAACTATGCTCCACCTTCTATCTCGCCCTCTGTGTCCAAAACTTGCAGTGAAAGTGACCTCCGCGCTGCCACCGATGACGCTGTGGAAGTGGCGAAGTTTTGGGCCAACACATTTTGAGAAAAGTTGTGCCAGCTACACGAAGAAGAAGAAGAATGTCCTATAGTAAGATAGGTAGAATATTCCTTCAATTTTATCCCCTATTTGGTCTCTCGCTCAGTTATATGCACGTTTACACCGTTTAAAGAAAGCAAGCAGACTTCTGAACATGAAATTTTCATCAAGCAATTCAAGGAACACACTTCAACAGACGAATTGATTGATGTCCATCCATATATCCCTTAGTTACTGTCACCGCGCCGACTGGTATTGACTTAATCTTAGTCACCTCGAAGTGCAGCAGAATCAATAATACAGAACCTTATGCATAAAAATATCCTGCTCTGGGTACCTTGAAGTGTCTAATTCAATGAGCGACAGCCCAGAGGAGCCGGCACACTGGGTGTCTTACAAAATTCCATTTCAAATAAAGTCATTACGCACGCCCGAAATCCCTTGGAAAACTGTGAATAATGACTGGGAATTATACTGTGTTTTATGCCCCCGCTCCACCGGGCCACAGAGGGAGAACAGGCGAACAGAGGGGGGCGGGGGGACAGGCAAATTTTAACGAATTACTGGAAAGATTGGAGCTTTTGCCTGAAAGAATTGGTGTGTGAAATTAGATTGTTGGTTTAGGAAGCTCCACATCAGTTTATTATAACAAAGAAACGGTGAGACGGGCCCGTGTCTTTATAGAACAATCTGGCATACGGAGTACGCATAAATAGGTTATTAGGTTAAAGGTTAAAATCAAATAGACACTTACTTAGGGCGAGAGTAGGTAAAACCTCTCAAATAGTTCTGTCATAAGGTGCATATCTAAGTCGAAGCACAACAACTACTCAAACACTGCACCTCAGTCATACATTCTCCGTACAATTCCAAAATTTCCATTTCCTCACAAACTTCCCTTAATTAATACAGTACCGTCGGAACCCAAACAAAACACTCAAAACCCATTATCAACAAAATGCTTCACTCAGAAACGAAGCAGCATTAAAAAATATATCCTTAATTACTTAATTTTTTCAACGTGGGTGTACTTGGGTTCAAAGTTATCAGGAGGGCCCGGTTACCATCTGAGGGGGAGCCATGTAATTATCAAATGAGATTTTTATCTCCCTGTTAATATCTTTAATTTAATCACTTTGATATTCATGCTGTCCTGGTAATGGAACGTTAGTATCAGATGCGTTTTGTATGGTGTACTAGCTTTGGCCCGCAGGTTCGCCCGCGTGGGTATCGGAAAATATGCCATGGTACTATCGGGATTAAAGTACTATATATGTCAATCGGAGGACAAGGTGTTGTGGCGCAGCATGGGAGAGGCCTATGTCCAGCAGTGGACTGCGATAGGCTGAGTTGATTGATTGATATGTCAATCCAGGTTATAAACTATCTGTATGCCAAATTTCATGCAAATCCGTTCAGCTACCTTTGCGCCAATCTGGATCATACATCCAGACAAACAGAAAAACGAACAAAAATTCTAAAATCTTTAGTTTTGGCATCAGACTCGTTCCCACCCCTCGGAGCAATTACTTTTTTTTCAAAAATATTCAGTGTACAGTTTTGACTTCGTTACTATTTTATTATATGTATAGGTATGAGAAATTAATGATTCTGGTGTTTGTCGACTTAGTAATCCAACTGCAGATAATATTGTGGACTTTTGGACTTATATCTTTATCAGCCAATAGAAGATTTCCTTAGCATCTTCTACGACACTTGGCTCGTTAATAACTATCTACGCAGTAGCCGTTAAATAGACTAATTTAACCAAATGTTTAGGTAGCAACAAAAAACTACAATAGTAAAACTTATTAATATCATCATCATCATATCATTCTCCTGCCCATATCCCAATTTATTTGTGGTCGGCGCAATATGACTTTGTCTTCCATACTTGTTTATAATCGTCATCTCGGGAGTCACTCCCTTTATATCCACATCTTCTTTCAAAACTTAGGTATAAATATATCTTAGGCTATCTATCATCTATCTAACCTTGTCTCAACTATGTTGGGGTCGGTCTAGCCTAACCGGATGTAGCTGAATACCAGTATTTGACATACAGCGACTGCCTTATAAATATAACAGCTAGAAAATATAGTAACACAAAAATAGAAAACACCCAATCCAAAAGTTCTAAATAAAATCAATATCTGCGGATATACAACACGTTACACAAATTGTTGAGAACTCCTGGTACAAATTCTTTGCAGAATCCAATAGACGAGGCGCCGATGTATCATGCGAAACATTATACATCACTTGGACTATTTTATCCGTTCCTATTCCGGACATCGTATGCAGAATAGTATTCGAGAAACTTTGCCTTGGAAACGTACGAGATGGAAGATTATGGAAGCAAGACAAGCCTATTACATATTTTATTTATTTTGTTTTATTTGGGAAACAATTAGATACGCATTCGGTGGGCAGTAAAATTAATTCTTCAGGTGGTCGGTTCTACTTGACGAATTTGCTCACTATTTACTTTTAGATATTTGAAGATAGATAGATATAGATAAATAGATACTTTTTGTATTTATTTTTATATTTAGTTAGTCATTTAATTTAGTACCTAGTGTAAATAGTTAGTTGCATATAATCATTTTAATGTATATGAAAAAAATAAGGTACCTATATAATCTATATTGAACGCCAAAACCAATATAAGTTTATATAGAAATTCAAGCACCAAGAAACTTGTACAAAAAAATCAATCGTCCCGAAAACCTCAGGAGCAATAAGTCCCGTATATTACCTCTGAGCGTACCCTTCTCAACTGCCTGTTATCAGTATATTTTCACCCAGGCTACCGTGCAAGTCGCGGCCACTGCCTACCACACATTCTTCACCTTACCAAACAAAAAACAGCCCCTTTCACAAAGACAAAAGGTACACGTGAACTGTAGAGGTAAGTTTGTAGATGCATAACAAGTCGGACCGAGGTTGCCAACAATTTACAGAGTCCATTCGTGGCGATCGCTGGTATTATGTTTCTGTTAGATATTTGAAAATTTTCACGTTTTTATTGTTGTTTATTGTATGATGGATTGGATACCTTTGTTAGCTTAGGAAGCGAATAGTTCAGAGATATATGTTATGTTTGTAGCTAAAGGAAATGGGAAGAAGTATAAGTGAGAGATATTGTACACAACCTTTGAGATATTATTATCACTTATCGTTGTTTCAGTTATGTCTTATAAATAACTAAATTATCTGATATCCTATGAAAAGTATAAGCATTTCGAGTAATAAGCAGAAACGGATGTTGATGAATAGGATGTGGAATGTTCAACTAAATACCAACCTATCGACAATTAAAAGCGTAACTTAAACTGCTCTAAACTAAGCATCAATTAAGCGATAATAAAGTTAAAAGTTAACAATTCGTAACACAATTGGCTCAGTTAAAGCTACTAAGTTAATATCCGGTTAAAGTCGTTGCTGGCAGCGGGCCAGGTAAACCACGGCAATGATTACTACACTTTGTATTGTTACGGGTTTCATTAAAAGAATTTGATCGTAATTAAGCAAGAGTTAGGGAATATAAAGGCTTTAAATACTAGGTAACTGTGGGCGTTGTTCAAATAAATGTCTATCTAGGCGGTCTTCATCGCCAACTAACCTATCTAATATTCACACCGTACATCGCATTGATTTTGGTTCTCAAAACACTTTTTTACAAAATGAACAACCGACTTCTAAAAAAAACACTAAAAAACGTGAAAAATAACTTTAATTTCGAAAGTCGGTGTCTTTGGTTTTGTATTTTCGTTTTTAGCCACCGACTTCCAAAATTAAAGTAATTTTTTATTTTTCACCTTTTTTAGAACGCGGTTGTTTTTTTTTTTGTAAAAAAGTTTTTTATTTTTCCGTTATTGGTTGCGGTACCTACCCACACAAATTACTTGATATGTAAATAACAGTGACCGGAAATTATTAAAGCATCATAAATATAAACTAAGTGGAAAAAATATGCAGTATTAAGGATAACTCAAAAACTACGGGTCAAAACTTGATCAAATTTAAATCGGACCACATGTGAAGCACCAGCTATGAAATGAAAAAAGAATCATCCAAATCGGTTCACCCAGAAAAAAGATCTGAGCTAACACACATAAAAAATAATAAAAAACATACAGTCGAATTGAGAACCTCCTCCTTTTTTTGAAGTCGGTTAAGAAGTTGAACCACACACTCGAATCTTCGTCTTTCGTTAAATTAATGCTCAAGAAGGGATTCGCACGGCACACCTTCCTGCAGGGTAGCTACCATTCCCACCCCCATAACACCTTAGTCACCACTAACGATATCCACGCCCCACAGAGCAAGACCGTCACCCTCTAACCTCTTCTAAGTCGGCCCCATCAAGCTTTATAATTATCTTAAACAACACCAACCCCCTCCAACGAGTATTTACCCCTAAAGAGAAACATACACTAATTACTCCATCAGGGCAAAGTATAACATCTTCCAAATAAAAATTAGCATATGCCGCGTCCTCGACAGTAATTACATCATGGCTTTTAATTACTTCCCAACCGTTTACTGGCTTAGTAATTAAATACAGACAATTTTACGGGAAAATTGTGAGGAATACGAGATCTTGTCGGAATTGTCAGTTAGACTTAGCTTCTAGAAAATTGTGTACAACGTCAGAACTGCGAGGCGATGCTTTTGTGAAAATTGTTGATGAATTTATTTTTGAAAGCGATTTCGTTCGCGATATGATTTTGCTGCGTGTTGCTGAATAGAAAACTAAAGTCATTTTAACTTGTGACTTAGGCAAACCCCTGACATCGTGAAAGAAACCGAAAGTCACTGTAAAACAGTATTCCAACGTCATTAGACCATGAGTGGTTCATGATGGTCTATATGTTACAGTCAAGAGTCTTAATCGATCAAAAATAAATTTAACTGAAAAAAGCAGGCAAAAGTAATTTTGACTGAACACTATGGTCAAAAGTAATTTTGTCTGAAAATCTGTAGTTATTCGTGATTTTCACTGGCAATATGTGGTTAAAAGTGATTTTGACTGACGCTCTTAGTCATAACTACTTTTAACCACTAGAGCATCAGTCAAAATCACATTTAACCAGTCAGTATGTAATAAAAGATTTTATTATGTTGTAAATTCTTTTATTATGAAGGTTTAGGTTAAAGTTTAGTTAGATAATTAATACAAAGAAGATGTAAGAAGTACATAATTATATAAAAAATCTAAAAAATATAGTATGCGCGTTTCTTCGTAATTTATGTCGTGCACTTAACTCGTACTGCGTACACTCAATATGGTGTCACAACAGGTAGATTGCTTCAATTGTACTCTGAGTAAATTCACAGGGGCCGCATTTTGTAAAATTACTGTGAGTTGTTCATTATAACTACACTATTGTATTAGGTAAGCCTGTGATGATAGTTGTATGTGTTTTTTAAATAAATAAAATAACTTTTTAAGAGTTTTGACTCATAGAACCTGTCAAAACTACTTTTAAAGATATTAGTCAGTCAAAACTACTTTTAACCAGCTCTATTGGGCAAAACTAGTTTTGACTATAATTTCAGTCAAAAGTACTAGTGTCCAGAGCTTACAGTCAAAGTACTTTTGACTGATTTTGCTAGTTAAAAGTACTTTTGACTAGTTATGAGTTTTGACTGCAACATATAGATCGCGTTAGTTTTTTTCTAGACCATTGATAGTAAAAACACTGGATCTTTAGATTTTCACGTCAGTTTTACCTACCTACTTTATCTTAAAAAGTATTTATAGAATATCATTGCAGGCTACCAATCAGCAAAAACGATTACATTCCTTCCATTCCTCCTGATTCAGTAGTTTCAGTGATTATAGTCGCAGTAATAGAACTGGGGGGAGCGTTTACCTCGCGCGCGTATTGTGCGAAGTCGAAGCGACTGACAATGGAAACTTACCCCGCGCCGGACAAGTTGCCGACACCGATGTATGGACACTGGATATACCTACTTGCCATTCATATTTATTTCGGATACTTGTAAATGTTTCAAAGACTTTCATGGTTTTAAAGTAGGTACACTTAGTACGTTGTAGTGTCACTTACGAGATATCGTATGTACCTATCGTATATACGTAATTATACTGATATGTTGGTCTCCCGACATTTTGGAGCTAGCAACGCTGATGGTGCGGTAAAAGTTCAGACAAATCTACTCTCATTCTTTGTATTTTTAATCAAAAAAATCAAGTGAGTTTCTGAAGTCACAGCGGTATTTTCAAGCGTAGATACATAGGTAGATGATAAACAGATCGAAAAACAAGAAGATAATGTCGCGATGAGATTTTGAAAAGGTACCTAGACAAGGCAGAAACTAAACAACACTTACCTATTGTTAAAATCGAACCGTAATGCCAGCATGGCGCTGGATGTGTCCGCAAGTGACACAGATATGTGATCTCGCGTTTAATGCTTAAATCTAAATATTGTCATTTAATAAACTGCTACTTTGCTCGTGTATGATTATATTAAGCGAGCTTGCCATCTACCCGTAGCTATCACTTCAGACTACAATTTTCTTCAGCAAAATGAGATTTTCTATCTGAAAACTCATTACGCGCGATAATGACTTATTACATTAGTGGTGTCGTTGAACGCAGCTCTAGATCGGGGTCAACTAGTTTACAAACTCGCTACTGTCTAGCTGTCTTAATTCAGTTCTGCTGTCGCAGCCGACCGCTGCGGCTCCGCTGCGATTTGCCGACGATCAACTTGCGTTAAACTGTTGTTCACTAGAGTAGGACCGTTTAAAACGGAACTTTTTCAATTATTCCTCTTGTAGTTTATTGGATTCGATTCCAAGCTAGCGAGTTATTTGATTTACAAGTTCCTGCAATGTCGTTGAAAACTTGTACAACTAGTTATGAAGAGAGATTGAGGAAAATTTTCAGAGATGCCGAGATTGTCTGCTAACAAAGAACACATAACAAAAGTCCGTGGCTGCTGGGAAAAAGTCTTTTGTACTTGAAAGGCGGATACGGACCGAGTCGTGTTCGAAGAAATGTTTGAGATTGATGCGATAACGTTGGAACATGATGCCAAATCTCACACATAGTGTCTAATTACATGTGTCACTGATTTGATTATGAACTAAAATCAAACAAAAAGGAAATGGTATATAGGTATTTAACCGTAAAAACCCGTATATTGCTTGGTAAATCTCAGGTTTAACATTTTTAATTTTTTTATATTATTAGAGTTTGGTACATGCTAGGTTTTGCCAATGACGGTCGCTAAATGTTTTTTTTTTTAAATAAAACAATGATTGAATTAACTTAACCTAATCATTTATGTCAATTACTTATCAGTCGAAACCTTACATGTTTTTAATTATCAATATGATACATTTTTAAGTATCAAAATTTTTATTTATCATATTACAATATATATACATATTACCCATCAGGCAAATCCTTACACAGTTTAAATAAAAAATAAAACTTATTACAACACGGAGAGCTGTTACGGCATTTGGAATTACAAAGTAATCCTGCTGACTTGCAAGTGCATTTTTCGTTAAGAATAGAGTAGAATACTCTTTATTATGTACGCCATAAAAATTACAAACATAAATCAAGCATTTTTAGAGGCAGTTACTATTTTTGAATCCATGTCCTTCGGTCAAAGATAATTTTCCGACAACTTCTCGAAGACTCACTTATTTTTCAATTAACATCATCTTTAATGATCTTTATAAAGTCTTCAGAGCTTGAAGTAAACTGATTCTGCGGTATAAAGCTGTTTTAGTACTCCAATTTTGTTACCCAGTTGATAAAACTCATTGTCCTTTACATCTATCACAACTGCAATAATACTTTTCGGGTTAGTTTTAGCTCTGTCAATGTCGGGTACTTTCAGTCTTACATTTTGGTCAACTTTCACATTTTGGATGTTTATCAGCCAACGTGGCTTTCATTTTTTCAGCTTAGTTTTCCAAATTCAATTTTGGTTTGTTTCTAAGGCAGGTCTCACACTACCACGCGCCACGCTCCGGTGTGCGGGGCTGCATTATTTAGCATTGACCTCAGTACGTCAGTTTGTATATAAAACACGCATAGTGCAACACAGTGTCAACGCATCGACTTGCGTGGTTTCAGACCGCGCGCTGACCACGCAATAACGCGCGGGGGGGAGCCTGGCGTCCCACAAGGTATAGCACACTGGGATCTGCAGTAACGCGCAGATTTTTGCAAATAATGGACGTTTCCAAGATGGAACTCGATGTCGACAGGTTAATTTTGCGGTAATATCGAAATTTGCGGCCCCGCACAGAGACGCAGATAAAATTGCATGATGGTGCAGATTTGCGCCTCCGTCGACGCCGCGCGCGTGGGTGCGTCGCCCAGCGCCGCGGAGCGTAGCACGTGGTAGTGTAAGATCCGCCTTATTGGCGGGACAGGACGATGCGCCGAACATGTCTAGACATATCTATTTTTTTTATATTTAACGTGTCTCTAAGGTAAAACCTAAGATTTACCGAGTGAATGGTGGTAAAAGTTTGAAATTAACGATGATCACAGAGCAATTCGTACTTTTACCATTAAGAGTTGGTAAATCTTAGGTATTACTGGAAGATCTTAGGGTTAACCTAAGTTCGGGCTTTTACAGTAACATATATGCAGCATATAAACTAGGATTACCTCATTGAAACTAGATATCTACGGTGAGGGGCATCGGCTTTTAGAAACCTTTGTGGCTTTTAGCACTTCCGATAGGTGAAGTTTTCTTTTGACCATTCGCACAGATATTGCAGAGCGCTACTTTGCTGACTTATGCAGAATAACTTAAGTAAATTTAAGATGCAAAAGAGCGAAGCAAACTCGAAACTCAAACCTCAAACTCAAAGCATTTATTACAAATAAACCAATTACAGACACTTTTGAATTGTCAAGGGGTCGGTCGATCAGAAAGATGAAGCTAGTTGCCCATTCCAAAGCGTAGTAGGTACCTATTTAGGGAACATTTTAGCACCACGCTTTTAAAGCCGGTTGCAGACCAAGAGCTAAGCTGAGTTAGTTTAGGTTAGCTCGCATAGCTGAGGTAATTTTTCATACTTGTGTTGATAGATTGCGGTCTGCACACAAGTATGAAAAATCACCTCAGCTACGTAAGCTTAGCTAAACTAACTTCGCTTAGCTCTTGGTCTGCAACTGGCATTAAGGTAACCAAAATGGCAACCAACGTAATTAAGGCAAGTAAATAAGTAATAGATATGTTGCCGCGTGGCGCTGATGTCAAACAGATTGACTGATCCGTTTTGATGTCTATGCTCATGTGTGCTCCGCATCCACTATTTACCTGTCCTGGGTGTCGGAGCCCCTGTCTACGGGTATCACTTCAGCAGTGGTGTGACTTGAGCCGCTTTTACACTGTATCTTCATAAGCATGGGTAGCAAACCCATAATCATTTACCTACTTAGGGTTCTATTTCGTTCAGATTTTACTAAAACAATAAACCCATTTACTTTTCTCCAGATTGTCTTCAATAATGAGGAGGATAATCCGTAAAACGAAACTTGAAGACAGTCTAGTTTGTTCATCTTTACCGCAGAAGGTCTTGCTGCTTCTACTCGTAAAAGTGTATGAAACAATATTTTCCGATATTAAAACTGTATTTCGAATCTAGTCTCAACAAAAATTCGATTTAGTAACTTTTGTAAAACGTGCCAAAGTTTAGCAAAGTTCCGAAGTTGTCGCATATCGTGGGCAGAATATACGCTCGGCTCGTTTGCAGCTAATTTAAACGTTATTCCGGTGTGATAAAGGCTATAATCGTTTGCCACATACGCATAAATCCGTTATTATTAAGAAAGATGTGATGAACATCAATGTAAATATTTAATCAGTCGCTTCAGACGTTCATATTTACCTTTCTGTCGCTTTTAAATTATAACACTAGCTTCTGCCTGCAACTTCGCTCGCGGGGAAGTCGTAAGACACCACAATATATTAAAATAGAAGCCATATGTTTATAAAACTTTCCTGTATGATACGCTTGTAGTTTTGGTATCAGCAGCCAAAACATGAAGAGAGTCAGGGCTGGTGACGCGGGAGCATGCGACGCGCGACGTATAGTTGTCCGTGCGAGAAGCAAATCGACCTGAGGTCGATACCCGCAGCCTTCAGTAGTAAGTTCACATTGCTTGAGAATTTTTTCGTTGTTACTAAATTAATGAACGCCTGTGTATAGGACCTAATGGCACAACACTGATTTCTTACAGATTATTCCTGACGAACAGCTATCACTAAATAAAATAATATTTTTACAGTAGATTGTAAACGGGAATTCTCATTAACAGTCACCTAACTATAGATATTTATTTTTATTATGACAGGAGAGGCCTAAACTTAATGTATTTCTGTGTACGTTCTACGAACTATCGTATAATAATGATCAATTGTTGGGAATCGAACATAGGTTCGCAAGGCAGTCGTCGAACGTTTAAGCTATTTGCTTTGTTGATTAAGATAGCCGCTCTTATACAGGGTGGCAGGACGTGGACGCACGAACTTATACAGGGTGGCAGGACGTGGACGCACGAACTTATACAGGGTGGCAGGACATGGACGCACGAACTGTTGCCATGGATTCAGCATATGATTCTAGGCCCTCTAGTGTAGAAATGATTCGTCGGCTATCAAAAAAGAAATTCGCTATTTCATAGAAAAGTGCAATTTTAATTCAAAATATTTAATTCGAGCGAAGACTCATATAGGGTTAGTAACATTGTCCTCGTAAATATGTGTTGGTAAACAAGACGATACGATGACACATGTAACTGACAGCAGTGAATTGCATATGTCAAAGTCAAAGTCAAATCATTTATTTCAAATAGGCACATAAAAGGCACTTTTGAACGTCAAAATTTACAAAAAATTGAATTGATTCTAGTTGCCCCTTCCAAAAGATAGTTTCGTATCGAGAAGAATGGGCAAGAAACTCCACCGTTACTCTTTTAAAAATGTTTTACAATATGGACAGTCCACTCCGTCAGCAATTATTTTCAGAACCCTGTTAGAGCTGGCCACGATTGATGTTGCACGCTTGCGCATTATTGAGTAAAAGCAATTTACACGCGCAGCCGCACACCGCTGACGCACTGGAATCCCATGGCAACCCCATCAGTTATCTGAACAAGTTATTAAATTGGACACGAAGGGCTCGATACGACGCCTGTGAATATTTTTCCCACAAGCTACATGTGTAGAAGGTGGTACAAAATGCTCTAAAGAGCATCACCTTCACGTCTGCAGTATAACGTCCAAACATACATCTATCATATTTGCACGCAGGGAAAGAGCCCTCCGTTCCCTTTCAATGCCAGCGTTGTCATTAGGGTAAGCGGTGACCAAGTGACCTAGGTATTTAAATTGATCAACTTGCTTAAGAGGAACACCGTTTAGCTGTATGGAAGGCACATCAAGATGATATTTGGTCCGCGCCTCAAAAACAATGTACTGACTTTTCTGAACGTTATACAATAACCCATGTTCAGTTGCGTAACGTTCACATGTGGGCAATAGTGTCCTAATACCGCCGACTGAAAGACGTACCGCGCTCAGCAGTACCATGTCGTCCGCGTAACTTAAATTATTGACACAGACACCGTCAATATGACAACCGACATGATGACTGCTAAGCGCCTCGATTAGGGCATTCATATACAAATTGAAGAGGACGGGGGAGGTCAACCCTCCCTGTCTTCCTTCGTACTTCAATTAATATGGCTCCGATAGTACACCTGCCCACCAAACATTGTTGACCTGGTTTCCATACCAATGCTTGAAGATCAAGGCAAGCTTATAGCTTCAAGTTTCTTCCATAAAATACCATAGGAAATCAGATCAAAAGCTCTAGACAGATCGAGGAAGCAAGCAAAAACAGGTGTTCTTCTTTTTTTGTAGTACCTGACGGCCTGCTTAAGACACATAACTCACTTCCTGTAAAATGTCCTAGCCGAAAATCGAACTGATTGTCGCACAGCACAAGACGTTCGTTTAGCTGTATATCAAGTAGACCATCAAGCACCTTAGTGACGGTGGTCGCTAGAGAAATAGGTCTATAGTTAGTGTAGTTAGTTTAATTAGGTTATAGTTTAACTGCTGCAATACCTACGCGGTCAAAAAGTATGGAAAGGATATCTTTTTTAAAATAACCGATGTAAAATTTCAACGCACACTGCGTTGAAATTTTTTCAAAAGGTTCAGAATCATGTACTGACTCCATGGTAACACTTTGTGCGTCGATGGGGATCCAATCTTTATTAGGTCATGATTGACTAAGCTCCCTAAACATATAGTGGGATAATTCATTTAAAAGGTTAAATCTGTAACTGTCTGCTATATTCGTTCCCTATTCAGCCCAGTGAACTAATGGAATAATTCGGCTGTTGTCATACACTGGAATATTGTGTTCTCTCTCATCTCAGTCTCATTTCCTACGAAATGTATGGGAAGTTTTTTTGCGATTTCTAACTTTTCTAGTACTCAAACCTCAGTGATCCCATAGAGTTTATTTATCCTTATAAGAAACAGGATCGATGGGAATCCTTTTTAGGGTTCCGTACCTCAAAAGGAAAAACGGGTCCCCTTATAGGATCACTTTGTTGTCCGTCTGTCTGTCTGTCAAGACCCTTTTTCTCAGGAACGCGTGGAGGTATCAAGTTGAAATTCAAAACAAATACTCATGTCTACGGTCCCATGGAGCTATGAAAAAATCAAACTTCTAAGCCAACGCAATCAAAAGATACAGCCTTTAAGCCGCAAATTTTCGACACTCGCAAGGGAATAAAAACCTACATGGTACTTCCCGTGAACTCAGAATCTTGAAATTTGGCAAGAAGCAACATAAAGGAAAAATTGCGTAAAGCATATTTTAGTTAAATCACATAATAAAAATATTGTAATAATTTTAAACTTACTACCCCTTTCCTCATGAACGCGTAGTGGTATTATATTGAAATTCATATTAAATACTCAGGTTTATTTAAGCTGTAACAAAATGAAACTCCTATGTCAACGCAATCAAAAGAAACAGCAATTTAATCCGCATATCAAAACATGCAAACTCGCAACTACTCGCAAGGGGATCAAAACCCAAAGGATACTTCCAGTCGACCTAGAATCTTGAAATTTGGCATGAAACAACGTTTTATAGCACACATAAAGGAAAAAATCCGAAATCCTTAAATTTTTTGTTACATCACATTTTTTTTTTAAATAATTATAATCTTAGTACCCTGTTCCTCATAACTTTTACGTATACACCTACAGGTTTGTACGGAACCCTCGGGGCGCGAGTCCGACTCGCACTTAGCCGGTTTTTTTTTATTGTTAATTTTCTTCCCGACTGTATTTTTTTTTCAAAATCTTTGAATGCAGATCAAAATGTTTCAAAAACTTAAGAACTGTCTCCTAAGACCGTTTTCTTGTAGCGACAACAGTTAAGGTACCTGCCCCATCTTAAAAATCCATCCTGTTTATGTCGTGATTGACGTGAGTGACTGCTTAGCTCCATAAAGTTATAGCGTTATGATAATCATTTAAAGGATAAATCTGTAACTATCTCCAATCTTCTAACCTTTTGGCTCATCTTTTTACATTGAAGAATACGAAATATATGCAAAATTTTAACAAACTTATCCGGTAGTTTTTGAGTGATGCTGAAACACATATTCAGACAAACAGACAAATATTTTAAAAAATATATTTTCGGCATTAGAATTATTCTCAGACATCGCAAAAATTACTTTTAAAAAAAAACAATTTATTGTTTTGACTTCGCTACGATTTTATTAAAGTATGAATGTACAGGGTGTTTAGCGCATGGACCAATACAGTATAATATTTTGGGAGACTGGGGGGTCATTTGCTAGTTTTCACCCAAAGACCCCATGTCTTAAGTGTCACGGTAATTAAAGAACTTATGTATTTTCTTTGAATTACACGAAATGTTGCCTTTCAATCGTCATGACTTTTTTGTTTATGGTTACAATAGAACAAAATAACTTTTATTATAGTACGCAATCTATTGTTATTCTAAATAAATTATTATTTGATGTAATTGATCTGCAGAAAATGACTTATGTGATTCCAAAGTCTTAAAACTGTGTAAATGTATAAAAAATGACAAGTTCTAAATTCATTTAAACAAAAACTGAAAGCTATTTTGAACATAGCTTTATTTTAAACAGTTTTCTAGTTTATACCCTTTACAACGGTATGCTACATGTCATCGAAATAACTCATTATGTGGTCAAAATTAGACATACTAGTTTTCTGGGGCGGCCGATCACGCCCGATAACACCCGGAAAATTGAACCAGTTTGAACAATGCAGTCAACGTAAGCAAGTAAAAAGTCTGTCTCTTTCAAGCGCATGGCAGGGCTGTTCCATACCGCCCCGACATTAATGTGTATTATTATACCTATCATGTGTACTAGGTGTATTAGAACTATTAGAAGCAAAAAGACCCAACGGGGGTTATATTAATCGTGGTATCCAAGCCATTATAATTGTGTATTTGATAAGTGACCTATCTAAACGTGTACCATTTCTACCATTTACCATGTAAAATGACTCTTGTCCTTGTCTATAATTGGGTTGGAACTTTGGAAGTTCGTGACGTGACCAGGTTCAGTCGAGATTTGACTATCTCTGCTATTGGAAGTGTCTGTTGTTCTCTTCACAGTTGAGTTTTCTTGTAGAATTTTGTTATTGTTAAATCGTGTTGATGTTAAATCTTGTTTTCGTTAAATCTGTGAACTGTTTTTCGTTGTTCGTCTTGGCTCTTATTGTTACAATTCCTAACTTCAGTAACAAAGAGTATGCTGATATGTTGATGGCGTATGGCAGGGCTAATTGCAATGCGCATGAAATGCGTAGAATTTATCAGGAGCACTATCCTAATTAACTTTTACCACACCACAAGACATTATCAATAACTTATCAACGTCTGAGGGAGACCGGAAATTTGCATTTTCAAGAGCCTCCAGTGAATCTGAGACAACATAAGGTTGTAGTAGATAAAAGAATTCTACAAGTTTTCAATGAGGATCCTATAACAAGCATACGTTGTTGCTGAAAGACTTAACATATCAGTGAGGAGAGTGTGGTAGGTTCTTTGGGCAGTTGGAAAGCATGCCTTTCATTATACACCTGCGGGGAGTTGCGTACCACGCTAACAGTAGGAATAACTTTCATTTTGACAGTTCAACAACATTCAAATATAAAACAAAAATAAAACGAAAACAAAAATTACAAACATATGAAGCAATAGATTAGCAATAGGCTTCAAAATTATTCAGATTGTGATAGATAGTGTGTTACGTAATTAGGGTGTTGTTTAAGGTAATTAACACACAACGTATTTACTGTGGAATATGACAAATTTAAAAAGATTTAAAATCTGATCATTTTTAGTTTGAAAACGGTTTTTCAACAGATTTTCACTGGTAATTTCTTCAAGTGCTTAAAACATTAATTTTACTTTCACAAAATTTAATGATTTTTATGTGTTCGGTTCTGCCGCAAAATGTTACTTTTTTCATTGCTGGCCTTATAGAATTAACAACATCAGCTATGCAGATGACATGGTGTTGCTGGGTCCGTCGGCGGGAGCAATCATAGAGATGCTTAAAACGTGTGAAACCTACGCTGCCACACATGGATTAAAATACAATATAAAAAAATGTGAATACATGGTCTTTGAGGTCAGCGGCAAACGCCATGGAGAAGGACCAGGGTTGCTTTTGAATGGGTCACCAATTAATAGGGTGTCAACATTTAAATACCTAGGGCATTGTCTTGCTGCTGACCTCAGGGACGATGTAGACATTGAGAGGGAGCGCAGGGCTCTAGCGGTCCGGAGCAATATGTTGTCCCGTGGATTTGCGCGGTGTACAGACCAAGTCAAAGTAACACTTTTCAAGGCTTATGGCCAAAGTTTGTACACGGGCAGTCTATGGGTCAATTATACTCAAAGATCGCTGGATGTCCTGCGCGTCCAATATAACAATGCTTTCAGGATGTTGTTGAGGCTGCCTCGTTACTGTAGCGCGTCGGAAATGTTTGCTCAAGCCCGCACCGACGGCTTCTATGCAATTATACGCAAAAAAACTGCGTCGCTACTGAGGAGAGTGAGGGGCAGTCGGAACAGCATTCTGAAGACTGTAGCCGAGAGCTTCGGCTCTCCGATTGTACAGCAGTTTGTGCGGAGGCTGATCTTTACTAACACTAGGCACTAAGTTATTTTTTGTATGTTACTAACACTATATGGATTTTTGTCCGAAATAAAGCGATTATTATTATTATTATTTTTATATTTTTCTTGATAAGATTTAAAAAAAAATGCATTTGTGTAGCTGTCATAAACTCACGGATTTAAGTAATTGTTCCAGGTCTCGAAGAGAGTGATTATGCTAGACGACTGGAGTTCTGCAGATTTATACTGTATACAGATGTAGACGATAGCGACTTTTTTTAGAGAATTTTGTAGTTTGAAGAATTAAATTTTAGCCGCGAAGGAATCGTGAATTTCCACAATCTGCACCATTGAGAGAAAAGGGCCAGAATCCTCGCAGAATTATTTTCAAAGGAAGTTCAGCGTAAACGCTTGGGCTGGTGTAATGGGTTGAAATCTTATCGGCCCTTATTTTTTGCCGGAACGCCTGACTAGAGATATTTATCTCGAATTGTTTTTAAACGACCTACCAGATCTAGTATTACAAAGTTAGAAAGAAGGTGCGCCGATTATTTATCAAAATGACGGCTGTCCTGCATATTACCAGCGATCAGTACGAGAGCACCTAGATAATTGTTTTCCTAACTCGCAGATTGGCACAGGCGGCCCTATTCCTTGGCCCACACGATCCCCAGACCTGACACCCCTTTTTTTTTTTTTGGATGGAAAATCATCAAATGACCTCTCTCGCTCTGGGCGGAGTGGAAGGGCGTGTCAGACTCTTACTGACTAAAACCTACGGTAACTCTTTCGAACAATCTGCGACCCCGGCAGGCATCGGCCCTATCGGACCCCGTCAATTATGCTGACATCTCTTTGAGGCGCGCGTGGAACACAACGCGCCGCCGACCCGGGCCTGGTCCTTACCGGACGGCGAGCTGCCCATTGCTCGCCGTCCGCAGGCCCGCGCCTACGGTGGCCGGGAGTTGGCTATCGTCTCCCGACGCCCAGGGTGTCTCCTCCTGCGGCGACTAGGGGCGTGAGGGCGCAACGATTGCCTCTCCCTCACGCGCTCCGCCTCCTCCTTCGCGAGCATTACTGCTTCGCAGAAAGAGGTGACTGCTTCCCATTCCCCCTCGCTCCGGACCATGGCCTGAACTAGGGCCGGACGCGAGAGATCCCCGCCGCCGATCGCCGCCACGAGGACACGGCGGTGCTCCGCCCAAGCCGGGCAGACCTCCACCGTATGCTCCACCGTGTCCTCCGGTCGATCCACACAATGCCAACACCCGGGCATTTCTTCCCACCTTATCCGAAACAGAAACCTCCTGAAACAGCCATGTCCGGTGAGGACCTGCGTCAGGCGGAAGGTGAGGACGCCGTGGCGCCTCTCAAGCCACTCCTCAAAGAGGGGACTTACCGCCGCAATTGTGGCGTGCCCAGCGCTGGGTTGCGACAGTCGCAATCTCCATGCCGCCATGAGATCCCGCCGGAGCTCTGTCCGCTGTACCGCGATTTCTCGCGGTAGCAGAGTAACGCCCCGGCGTTTCGCCTCCTCGCGCCACTCCCAAATGTCCGCGAGGACTTTTGCCTCCAGATCCCATGGCGCCAATCCGGCAAGAAGGCTCGCCGCCTCGCAGGAGACCGTGTGGTATCCCCGGACCAGCCGGATGGCCATGACCCTTTGGGACGCGTTCAACCGGCATGCTAGACCTGACACCCCTGGATTTCTACGTCTGAGAACGTGCAAAGGAATTAGTTTACGCAATGGAGGTGCCCACAAGAGAAATTTTAAATGAAAGAATTAGCGTCGCGTTCGACACGATGAAAGCAGAAATGCGACTGCCACACAACAACAGTCGAAATAAGAAATAGAAGTCGTGCACATCCACCTGAGTACCAGACTTACTTTTTGTGTAGTTTATTTTTGAAAGTCTCGTATTGCACTGCTACACTTACTGAGTCTGGGAAAAATAAAATAAAAAATCATAAACCGGAAAAACTGGTTTTCACTGTCTTACACAAAGTGCACAACATCGATTTCAATACCCTGCATGTCTGATTAGATCAGTTAATGTAAACGCATGTTTGACAAATAAATTATCTTTATCTTTATCTTTAACTTTACAAGGGAACTCAACTAAAATGTGATTTATAAAGGACATAACAAATTTCTGTCTGACATTTATGGCATAATAAACAGATATGGGTATCAAATAATAAATTACAGGTACGTATTAATTAGTTTTATTAAATTCTTCAAAATGAACTGAAAATTGACTTTTTTTCCAAAATAACAAACTTGATAGTACAAACTTACAATAATTCAATAGTAGCATCATATTAGTAAAACAGTTACGATTAGGCGTAAAACATAAATGAATAGACAGTATTGGCGGATTGGGCATTTTCCAGCAAAAGGTATAACCATTTGGTCTATACTCATTTCTTGAGGACGAATTTGTTCGTGACATCCAGCTAATATGCGATCAAGTAAAGGCAGGATTTTCTAGATTTTTTGTATTTTTTGTTCCGGCTTCAATAAAACAAAACGGTTATGAGTCATAGCTCTTGCTATTATCGGAACTTTCTATTTTTCAGACCAATACATAGAAATTTGTGGGTACCTACTGCAATGCGGACATGATCATGGTGATACCAATATAGACCTTGAGCTCTTTTAAAGTAAATTCCATGGATTTACCGGTCCCCAAAACTTGTGTTCTATTGGTACAGGTTACTATATGGCTTAGAATATCATCATATATGTATTGCACTCCCATTCCTCAATATTTTTCTGGATAAGTATAGGCAGGTGGCATTAAACTATACATCACTGAATCTAGTGTATCGTGTATCCAAGTGTCTTGAATTCCAGCATTATTTTGTCGATTTATAATTGCTATCTGTCGAGGGGCTAATGATTGTGACCTTTCACATGTACAATGGTTACGACCACGACGTCGCCCGCACAATGCTCTTCTTGCGCGTCTTCTTGTTCGTGCTTGGTACGACGAAGTTGAAGGTGTGCAATCTGAGCTATCTGACATTGAAAGAGAAGCCACAGGAGGAACCAAGTGATCCTTATCTTCAGCCGAGCTACTGGACTCGGTATTACGGTAACCACGGGCTATTTGGTTGAATTCAGGTGGGACAAACGCCGGATCTTCATCTCAATCATCTCCGGAATAATCGAACACGGAGTCGCCGAAGAATCAATGATATCGTAGTTTGTTAACGCTAAAATTAAAACTTTGATGAAAAGGTCAACGTACTTTAACATAGTTCTCGGGAAGACAATTATACAAAAATAATGATTGCGTACGTTTGTACTATGCAAAGGACATAGAAAAAAATATCAAGGTTATAGGACAAATATTTAAATTTTTGGAAAAATAATACTCTAAGCTATAATAACCCTAATAATAGCTGTAATAGTTTGACTACCATTACGTTATTTTACACAAAAAAAGATAAAAAACCACGCAAAAAATTTACTGATGAATATAGATTTACTTACTTTTGCGCAAAGGCACGCTCGTGGGTTCACCTTTCGACGCCATTTTAAAAATAATGACGTATGAAATTTAACGTTTTAATTTTTTTGACGTAAGCCAAGAAGTCACTTAAAATAGCTAGCAAAATATTTTTGTGCTGGCAATTAAAATAAAGTCCACAGATTTTTAAATCTCTTACGTACTAGTACAAATGTAGGCAGGAGGGTATACGGAGTAGAGCACTTGGTACAAATTTTGTAACTGAAATTTTTAATAAAAACTTTTTATCTTATAACATCAGTCTTTTCTTTATCCCGATCCTGAGAACTATAAAATGAATCATTTCGATTACATGTAGCATACTGTTGAAAATGGTATAAACTAAAAAAAATATTAAAATAAAGCTAAGCTCAAAATAGCAATTAGTTTTTTTTTTTAATTAATTTAGAGAAGCTGCCATTTTTTATACATTTATACAGTTTTAAGTCTGAGTCTTTTTTTATAAGTATTTTTTAACAAACTAATTGCATCAAATAATCATCTATTAAGAATAAAAATACAAGAAAAGTTATTTCGTGCAATCACAACCTTAAACAAAAAAGTAATGACGATTTAAAGGCGAGAATTCGGGAAATTTAAAGAAAAAAATAAAAAGTCACAGCTGAAATACAAATTAATTATCAATTAATTAAATTAATTTAAGGTTGCCTGGAAGAGATCGCAAAAAGCTTTAAGACCGCCAATTGTATATTTTGTAGTAAATGAATAAACTACAAAGTCGAGTGACGATACTAATTTAACTCGGGAGTACAATAAATCCGAAGCCTGAAGATTGTTAATAGTGCCAATGAATTGCGTACAATCTACTATCAGAAAAGTCCTAGGAATCGTACATGAAAGCCTACGACGATTTTTACAAATGGAAATCTATAAAAGGCGTCATGTCTCTATCTGAATCAGTGCTTTTAGTCTACTCCCAGCATTTGTCATGTACAAAGCAACTAGCCTATGGTGCATTTATTCGATGCTCAGGTCGACATTAAGCATTAAAAATAATATTCAAATTTATACATACACCAAATTACGGGCATTTTTTTAAAATGTGTAAAGGTTTTAAATGAAGCCCCTGACCACAGCTTTCTTGTCACAAAAGTAAGTACTTACCTAATGATTGAATTTTTAGTAACTAAAATAGCTATATACTTACGTATACTTACTAGTGACCCGCTCATGCATCGATCGCTTGTGTGCGATTTACTGAAGCGTTGCGTCATGTTTCGACAAGCCAAAATGTCGAGATTTCTGCGCTCTATCCAAGTTAAATATTATTGTAAACCTTCGTTAGCTTTATTTATTTATTATTTATTTTATTTAACCATTTATGTACACACATATATAAACAGACAAGAAGAAAGGAACAGAAAAATAGGTACAAAGGTGATGCTTATTTCTAAAGAAATCTCTTCCAGCATACTTGCGATAGGAGAGTATATTAAAGAGATGAAGACAACGTGTGTGTGCGTGTGTGCGTGTGTGTGTGTGTGTGCGTGTGTTTATGTGTCTATTAGTATAATTATATGTGTCAATCAAATCTAAGAAAATGTATAACTTGTAATAGGTACATAAGAATTAATATACAGGCTATAGGGTAGATTCGGATACCCCACGATACAAGGGACCTAAATTTTACTTTTGGACAACAATGTTCCGGCCAGCCTGTATAATAAAGTACGTAACTTACCTTCCTACTTACTAACCTACCTGTCTATTTTTGTTACAGGTGGCCTTGATTTCTGGAGTGAATGGCGCTTGTCGTGGAAATTAACTCTTAACATTAAAATCGAAGATATCGAAAAACATTCAGATTTGTTGCTGGTTTTGCCAAAATCAAAGAAAGAACGGTCATTCGTAGTTCGTGGAGAATACGTAAAAATTGTAGAAAAGTATTTATATTCGAGGGGCGTAGAGCTTGCTCTACGCCCCTCTAATATAAATACTAACAGATTTTTCGTAGCTTTTATTAATGGCAAGTGCACCAGGCAACTTATTGCCAAAAACAAGAATAGTACCATACTGAAAAAAAATGCGAAATTCTGAAATTGACAAATGCCGAGCTCTACACGGGCCATTGTTTCAGGAGAACATCGGCTAGTCTATAAGCGGATTCAGGAGCAGACATGACCCAGAAAAGACACGGTGGATGGAAATCTGATTTAGTTGCGGAAGGCTACATTAAAAATTCTATACAGAATAATGCGGCAGCTTATTCAATCAGCTGCCGCATTGGTGACAACATCAAAATAAAAACACCGTCGATAATTACTGATCCTGGGACACCTTTGTCACCGCAACCATCCACATCAAAACACTATTCATCTAGCTCGTTGCCTCGAGCACCACCTTCATCAACTTTCACGATCCAAAATTATCCTCAGCAGACCTAATTTTCTGAAACTTTACTCAACAGCAATACGCAAATAAACTCTACCTTCACTTCAATAAATGTACCGAATAAAAACATAATTTTATCTTTCCACAACTGGTCTAATGTATCAAACATTACCTTTAACTTGTTATTGTAATATTAATAAATACTTTGATATTGATGAAAAAGCAACAGTGGGATTACCTACTGTTGCTTTTTATTGTCTCGTAGGTGGTTTGAAAAGTAGAGTATCCTCCTCGGGGATCAACGTGTCTTCGTCTTGGGCGACCTTGAATCACTAGAATCCTTCGTTACGCTCGGGATGCAAAACGGGCGCCCGCGACATAAGACACTGCTGTATCCCTTGGTGTATAATATACTATTGACCTTATAATTGATGAAAAATTCGTAAGATGACACAGTAACAAATGTACTTACATCTTACTTACTCATACACTTACTCACTAAAGTGTGATAAATTATTTCGTCGATCTTACATCTAAAAGCACCTTCCTATTTTAAAAGGGCAACAAGATTATCTTCCAAAGATTCCATGATAAAAACGCACTTTAGGACCTTTTCTCTATACCCAAATCCCGCCAGACGTACGTGGAAGGCTCTCACATCGGAAGTCGAAGAATAACTCCAAATCAAAACAAAATAGGCTATTCCAGATAACCGTTTAAATCATAAAACAAATAGTAATATCTGGTGAACAGGGCCGTGTATCTGCTAGATTATGGTAACTGGGTCGGCCGGTGTTTGAGATCATGAGCCGACCACTTATAAAACATAGTTCGACTGCGAGCTCCATTTACCCGCTGGTCACTCTAACCGGATCGAGCCGGTTAAATCCGGTAAGTGGGCCTCCGTGCTCAAATAAATCCCCATATTATTGTTATTGCCGGAGAGAATCCCTCCTTTGTATACGACCGTCTCGTGACGTCATGACCTGCTTTCTGATACTATTTCTTTCAATATAGGTACGTTAGGTGTATGTGCTGACTGACTATGAGTACTAAGTAAAATATTAAGATTATTAGCAGAGTGGACTTGGATAGTGGACCGAATGTGAACTCATAACCCTTGGGTTTTGTGTCCGGTTGATGGCAATAGGCTCGGCCTCTTCTTCTTTTCGTATCGATGGTACGCTTCTTCGATGTTTTGCTCGCCCTCTATGGGACTCAAACATAACAGGCGAAATTTGGGTTGTACTTTTCGGCTCTGCCTAATCTTTTGAGGAGCACAGGTGTGATTTTATGTTATTTTTATGACTGGTTTAGCAACCAGTCTTACCAAGGGGTATCGTATTACCTAGTCACTGGGTTCTGGAAGTCAGATAGGCAGTCGCTTCATGTAAAATACTGGTATTCAGCTGCATTCGGTTACACTGGAACCCGAGCCCACCGTAGTTGGGAAACAGCAGCCAGATTGATTTATTACCGGTTTAGAAAACATTACAACATATTTTTTATAGAAATAATAGGTTTAAAATTCTGGTGTAAGGAGTAAAGTAAGTAGCAAAAGCCGCTTCAGCTTATCAGTTATGGGTTCTGCAGTTAAACCAAGACGCGCGGCTTTAAAACTGGAGACTTTTGATAGGCATTCAAAATGATAAAAATCAATTATTTCAAACCCAACAGAGTTACTTGTATTTACGTGTCAAAACAATATTCCTAAGAATAATTTAAAATTAATATAATGCAAGTAAATAAAGTAAAAATACCGTAATTATAAGTTGCACTAATACTAACAGTAGATTGATCGGGCTATTTTGTTATAGGGGATGATGGTTACAGGGGAACGTTGATACAACGGCCTAGTTACGAGAAAGTTATTATTATAAAATGTCTCTGGCTTAAAATAAAGTTCGAGCCAAATACCTAAGGTACTGGATGAGGTGCATGACACGTGACAAATACTTGCGAACACCCAAATTATGTTCAATAAAAATAGGTTACATCTGTACGTGAATATTTTGATAACCTTACGATACATCCGTTCTACACTCGAAATACGATAATATCCGTGCGGGATACCGTTACGAGACATGTTGGACATAACCATTGTTAACGTAATATTATCACTATTTCTTTTTTTTCGCCTCCTCAGCCATTTTCTTTTTAAGTGACTCTGGCATCTCCGCAGGAGGAGGACGTGGCATCCTAGTATACACCTTGAAACCGTCGTAGACAAACCACTGCAAGCCCGTGAGAGTTCCGATCATGAAGATACGCAACACCAGGCCGCCCCAGATGCCCATGAAGCCCACGTCCTTCAGAATACTGCCTATGGAGGACCCTGGTTCTTTGTTCAACTTGGACACGATGGTGTCCGCGGGATGCGACACTACTGCACATAACACGCCCGCGATGTACCCCGCTGTGAACGTCAAAACTAACTGTTCTTCCTTCGAGCACTTTTCTCTCGGCTTCGGCGACACTGTTGCGTACAACAGCTCAAGAACTCTCTCGAACGAAGCGAACTTCATCATGGTGTATGGGATCTGTCGGCACCACAGAGGTGTGATTCCTTTGTAGAATGTTCCAAACCCTTCCGTGCTGAGCATGTGGGGCATGGCCCTGCGCATCTTCGACGTGTAGCCGGGCGTCGTCTGCATGCGCACTTTGACAGCTTCCCACGGCGAGAGAAAGATATCAGCGACAAACTCTGCGGACGCTGCCGCGGCTAAATACAAACCTGTTCTGTACAGGTAAGCGGATTCCTCACTAACCATGTTAGCGTATTTATATTTAAAGTATTCATAACCACTGAACTTGGCACCGCCTTGCAGCGTATACCCAATAAGTGTAGGCGCCCAACCCTTCACGAGGTTCGCGGGGCCGCCTTCCTTGAAGGACATTTGAAACCCTTGGGCGATAGACTTGTACTTGACGGGGTCCACCTGTAGTCGGCACTTGACCAAGTCGAGCGGCGTCACGAATGTGTGCGTGGTGCCGCACGCCAGCATGCCGCCCGCCGCGCACAGAATAAAGAACTTGTGGCTGTGGATCTTGCACGAGAACTCTTCCTTTTCACCTTTCTTAGACATTATGTTTGCTTAGTCTTTGTTTTTGTTATTTATTTTTTTAAGACTAGAAGGAAGCCTTCCGTCCGCACTATCTACTGTCGTGTAATTTTTATGCAATTTCAAAAAAACTATGCATATGGATAAATATTGGGATTATGGTGAGGATTAGGGGTATGTTCTGTGATACATGTCAGTGGTCAAAACTGTCAGTTTTCAAGATTGACATTTATCTAGTTGTGTCTGTGGATATAACAATAGGTGAGTAGCTATATCATTTATTCCTAGTGACAAAAAAATATCTGTGGATTGATGCAGTGAGTGGTAGAGTGCTACAAGGATCTTTTGGCGACTGAGTAACATTGACAGAGGGGCGTTGTTGGTTGAAATTTGTGAAAGTGTCACATAAATTGTTTTGACAAAACAAGCGCGGCGTTAGTCCCGATTTTGGCCACGTGCCCAAAATAATTTTCTAGCATTGTACAACCATTGAGATTGAAATCCTCTGTATTATACACGAGTGTAGGTGACCCACGAAGAAGGCCCGATTTATTTTTAACAATTATGGCTAAAGCAGCCTTATTTGTTAAAAAATAATCTCGACTATTCTGACCGCATCTTTCAGCATGCGTAGCATGGCCACTATAGAAACGGAAGACAAAATGACAGATTGTTGAAAGATTTCTACGGCGCGATGCCAAATTCAAGAAAAGAATGACATTTTGTTATGAAAATGACTTGTCTTCTCTTCGTAGAGTAGAGATAGAAGTGGTCATGCTACGCATGCCGGCCAGCTATTAAAGCAGAGAGTGGTTCCAAGACTTATAGCCAAAGTTCCAAAGATTTAGAAGCTCAAGCTTCATGCCTTACTGGAAGAAAGTTGGTAATATAAGATAAGAAAATAGATTTTCCGAAATATGATCAGTCTACAGCAGTCCACTGCTGACACAGGCTCTTGACCTTTTGAACATTGTGATGTGTGTGGACTAAGTCCTTTTGAATGCCATAAACACATCGGCGTGACCTATATTTCTAGTTTCCATTTGTATGATAAGCACACAAAAGTAATGATTGAATAACTTTTAATACATATTTTCGTGAATCGTTTATTTGTCCGCTATTGCCGTCATTGGTGTTTCTTCAGGCAGTTTTTCATTTGTTGGCTATAGCTGAACAGAGGCGTTCAACAGGAAGTCCATTGTGTGGCGTGTCCTTGTCAATGTGTAGTATGATCAGAGAGATGAGAAAATCATAAAACAAAGAAGTGCTCTCTTGGAAAAGCCCACGGCTATCCGAAAACCTTGACCAGCTCTTTCGTTTATCATCCACAATGCTGGTTCAATATCCTTTATCTTTCGCATTCTACTAGGTACTGTCTTGTCACTCTAAGAAAACAAATAATCGAATTAAAAATTTATTAATTTCATTTTGATCCTCTTCGCCTTACAACTAAGTTAAAATAATTCTAAAAATATGGTTTACTAAAATAACTAAATATTTTATATTAATTTTAATATTTGTATACACATATTTACAAACAAAAATATTGCATTGCTTTTTGTACTTTTTAGAGAACGATTAATAAGTGCCAAAGTATGTTAAAAAAAAAATATCTGACAATAATGCGTAGTTTAAAATAATCACTGATTGTTAGAACTTAAAACCTGATATACAAAAATAAATAAGCAATTGATTATTTAAAGTTCTTTTCCTTAGAATTGCTAGGGATGGGCAGTTCTTATAACAATTACTTACATCTATCGATGAAATCAGTCGATATAGTAAGCAACACAACCAACAATCGAAGTAATTGCCGTAAAGATTGACATGTATGTGAACATGTAAGTTCAAATACATGTCAATCTTTACGGCAATTACTTCGATTGTTTGACAACAGAGTTTTGCATGTGATTAAAGAAAAGAAGGAAAAGAGACCTTAAATTAAATTAATTCCTATTCCATAATGAGAATAAACTTATTCACTGGCGTTTCATATCAATGGCAAATTAACTAGTGGTGTATGGTTAATATTATAAAATAATCGATTCTATTTTCATAACAAACATCGATATTACGTCGATCAGTATAATCGTCAACTAACTACGTATTATGCATTCAATCTCACACAAATTATGTAATACTGCCGATGAGGCCGGACCGGCCGCTCGCTGCCGAGCCAGCCCGATGGAAACATGCGGCAAATATTTTGTGGGGACGGCCGTATTAGTATATGGATAAATCCTGCTCAAAACAATCGCAGTCATTGAATCGATCCTCGCACGAACATTAAAATAGAACAATTCCGTCGGCACATAATATTTAGTCACACATTAAACAGAACCAGTCTATCATTTCAATAACACATCAATTTTAATAGCGTAGTGAGACTTAATCGATACATTCCAATCCGCAATCCTTAGCGATTCATTCGATGAATCGGTTTAGAAATGTTTACTTTTATAATTTACATACGAATTGGCAGTCGTTTAATGTTCTGGCAGTGTTATAAATAAGAAATATATTTACAAGTCTCACTACTCGACACTAAATAAGCAGTTACAGAAAGCGCCTTCTCACCAAAGAATTGGTCAACATAGAAATAGCAAACGACATTGATAGTTTGCTTTCGTTCGGTGCCTATGTATGGATGTTATGCCTTTAACTGTGTCAACATTTGTGTCATTTCAACGGACCAGACACCGTGACTGTGACAATCGCGCGAGGCAAAAGCGATTCAGCTATCCATTCCTCATGGGATAATAAACAGACAACGTCACGATCCCGTAAGCTTTCGCGTAGCTAGTACATCTGCATTGTCACGAAGTATGGTCCGTTGAAAATTGACAAATGTTTACGCAGTTTTTGTGAAGCGCTTTCTATAGCTAGTCATCAGATTGTGCGTGGTCAGCGCATGCGCGGCGCCACGCGCACGGACACGTACAGGCGCAGCGGCGCCGGCACGTCGGCGTGGCGCCGCGCGCGCCGCCGCCCGGCCTCAGGCGGCGCCACGAACCGGGCTTCCAGCTCTAACTGCCTTTCCATTACCACCTGTAAAGTGAATAATAAGATAACATAAAATGTGATAATCACTTCTTTGCTCAAGTTTTGTATGTGATTATACTCATAGAAAAAAAAGAAAAGAGACCGCCGTTTGCGTCATCAAACACTACCTTTGCGCCGTGGCCGTTAAGGTAGTGTTTGATGATCGCGAATTATTAATGATGTCGGTATATATGCCAACAGACAGTCTTGACAATTTTGAAGTTTTTGTGAGTTGCCTCGGCGAGATTACTGCAATTATAGAGACTAGTGGTACTGGCACAGTGTATATACTAGGGGATTTCAACGCTAATTCAGGCGCCTTATTTTTGGCAATGAGCTTTTGAAGTTCTATGTTCAGCAACGGTGGTCGTGTGCCGACATATAATGTTTGGGACTAAATTCAGGTACGTATAAATTCCTTAGTAATGCTTACGGGACTACGTCATGGTTGTACCATGTCATCATTACCGAAGTCGCAAAATAAACTCTTCTGGATACAAGTATACGGTATGAGATGTCATCTTCCGAATATTTCGCTGTCGAACTGTCATGTGACCTTAATATTTTGGTGCCAAAAGTACGAATAAGGGGCTCATCGCCGGATAAGGTTATATGGGCGAAAAAGATAAAGAGCAACTCAGTTATTATTGGTAGCATTGCTCAACTAAGCTGCGTGATATCAACTTTCCTTGTGAATTACATAACTGTGCAGATGTAATGTGTAATAATATAGACCATAGACAAATAGTTGATAAATTGTATCATAATGTAGTGAATGTGCTTAGGGACGCTGCGGTGGCATGCTCTAAAAGTAGAACAATTAAAAATAAAAATAAAGGATATGTGACAGGCTGGAACAAACATTGCAAAAACGCATATGAGGAAGCTAGGCTTCGGTTTCATGAATGGGTCGCCCAGGGCAAAAATAGGTCCGGTTAGACTTATGACCAAATGCGAAGCTCACGAAGTTGGTTTAAACATCAGCTCTAGTGGTGTAGGGACAATAAAACTCAAATAAAGATAGACATTCTTGCGTCACAGAATGCCACAAAAAACTTTAGTAAGTTTTGGAAGGAGACCAACAAATTGAATCGGAATGTCATCAATCGGAATGTGGGCCATCAAAACCGGCATGACCCAACCGTTGAAGGCGCGCACCTTATTTCCGCTTAAAAGAAGACTAATTAATACCTTCTTCAGGCTACCAAAGAAGCGCTCCTTTGCATCATGTCAGCCACGTTGATGCCTTACGCTTCCGACATACCCAAATAATTATAGCTTTCGGATGAGGACAGAGATCTAAGGTGTATGGAATCCGAAAGTTGAATTCCCTCGGATTCCATAATCTCACCTCGCTTTATATGCATGACTGCACATTTGTCCACACCAAATTCCATCCTGATGGCGCTACTGAAAGTTTCAGTTACCTTCAGTAGCTCCATCAGTTGCAGTTCTTTGGGCGCAAAGAGTTTTCAGTCATCCATGTAGAGAAGGTGAGATATAACCTGACCACCACTCCTCAACCGGTAACTTAGACCTGAATTCTCCTGTAGTGTGCTTAGAGGATTCAGGGCTAAGCAGAACCAAAGTGGACTCAAACTGTCGCCCTGAAATATTCCCCGTTTAATCCATACAGGCTCATCATTTCTTTGGATCTGTCGACACCCTGGATAGCGAAGAACCGTCCTCCATTCCCCGATACACGACTTAAGGAAGGTGCGTAGAGTTGTATATATCTTGTACAACTCCAGCACACTTACAATATATCCAGCATGTCGACAGATCCTTGCGGTATCGACGAACCTGTTGGCTAATGGCCATATCGATGAAGAGTAGCTCGTTAGTACCACGGGACCCGTTCCCACATACATTTTTAGAGGTTGACATAATAGAGTTACTTTCAATGTGCGTATTAATTTTCGCTCTCAAAATGGATGTAAGAAGTTTATAGATCGTCGACACATACGTGATCGGTCTATAATTCTTGGGATCCGTGGGACTACCTGACTTATGGAGCAGGTTGGTAACGCCTGTTGTTAGAAACTGCGGAAGCGACCCGTACTCTAAGGATGACTGGAACTGAAATGCCAGGCAGGTGTGTGAACTAATTAGCCATTTCAACCAAAAGTTGTGCAATCCGTCCGGTCCCGGTGATTTCCAATTCGGTAACGGACGGACAGCTCTGGCGACGTCTAATGGCGTAATTAGGACTGCTTCCATTTCTGGTACAGTTTCACACGCTCGCCCGACATCCGGTATCCAGCCAGCCTCAGCGTGACAGACGGGCACTGACCAGATGCTGCGCCAGAATGTACTCGTGGCGGCATCATCCGGGCGGCACTCGTCTGTCAATTTTGTTCAGTTCGCTCCCATGCTCTGTACACCCATTTCTCTTCGCTCTGGAACATGCAATTCTGCGTGTACCGATCAACCCGCTGCTTATACCGCCGAATACGGTTCGCCCATGCACAAATTTTCTGCTTCAGGAAGTCGATGCGCTCTGTGTCACAGGAAATGCATTCTCGAGGGATGATTCCAGTCCCCGAGAATGCCCGCCTTACAAAGCGCATCACTCGTGGTAATGTATTGGCCTCCCTAAAGCAGTTGCGGATAGTATAGTTTGCAGATGAATACTCTGACCCCATCGATACGACGCTCGATCCTGCACTGCCAGGCTTGTACGGCTGGTTTTGGTCGAGTAGTCCCGTCACAGTACCCAAACTCATAGATCGAAGTCTCTTAGGCTGGTTTTAGCTACATTTACGGGCCAAAGCCAAGTCAATGCAGTGTGTAGTGTGTATTTAAGATGAGGATGTCTTTTCTTCCTCTAACTACATGAACTTCCTAACTATTCTGCAGGTATTTAAGATGGGAGCTTTCTGTAGGCTAATATAAACGGATTCTTCTAATGTTATTATTATTAAATTAAATGAATTCCCATACCCTAATGAGAATAAACATATTCACTGGCTTTTCATACAATTGCAAGTTAACTAGTGGTGTACCGTTAATATTATAAAATAATCGATTCTATTTTCGTCGGTAATAATGTATAATGTCTCTCAAAGTGATATTATTTAAAACTTATGATAATATAGACCATTAAAATAGTAAACTAGTTAAAAATGATCAAAATCTCTCATGAAAAACTCATTCAAATTATTATAAGCTTTTATCTTCTAAGAAATTAATATGTAGGTAACTTTCTTTTTCAACGCTGCATCACTTAACTGCTTCCAGCTTTTAGGTATTTTGTTATAAGGTTTTATAGCCATGAAAGACCCTTTTCCGCATAAGTTACGTTAGTACAAGTCGTTGCCCTACAATTATTTTTGCACAGAGCTACTTAGTTTGGTGAACAGAATGCGGAGATGACGGCTTCGTGATGGGTTTTTTTACACCCTGAATTAATATTATGTAAGTATCTTAACATACCTGACTCTTCAAATGTCTTCTTAACCTGAGCGCCCACGTGCCGTCCCGCTTGGACAGCAAGAAGATCTTGTCGTGGTCCCCGTACGCCACGCGGTAGTGCGCGCGCGCGCCGCCCTCGGCCGGCAGCAGGCGCAGCAGCGCCGCGCGGCCCCACGTCTGCTGCGGCGTCGCCGTCACCACGATCAGCTCGGCTTCTGGCTCCAGGAGGGAGCGGCGACCTAGTGGAGAATCAAGGTGGAGTAAGATAGGGGTTATGCTAAATCAAATCCATTTATTTGCCAGAATGTAGGTTTACAATCTAAGGACTTAAAACTATAGTGGCCCCTTTACATTCTACCATTACATATGGTGTGCAAATATTTAATTTTAACTTGCACATAAAAAATACGGCAACAACTACTAAGAGCTCATGCATTAGGATTTATAGAAATCAATGAATTAATTAATGTCAAAGTTATACCTATGTCAGTTCAACAGATAAAGTTTAATAAAATGTCAGATTAGAATTTATAAATAATTGTAAATTGTAATTAATATAACATAACTATTATAATTTTAAAGTCTCTATTCAGTAAAATTTTAACACTAATCAATTATTGTAAAGTTCTATGTTATTAATTTAAATTTCCTTAATAATGTAATAGTAATGGCAGAATATTGGACTTTTCAAACAAGGGCTTACAACTATCCGTATATCAGGCTCCATAGATTGCACGTACATATTTTTTTTTGTATAGGCAGCGAATATCGCTCAGGTTTGAATAGGCCTTAAGCGAGTACGGGCGAAACGTATCCGTGATATGCACAAAGAGCAGCTTCTGTTGATAACGTGATTCTTAATCGTTTATTGCGTAGACAAATCTGCCGAATTTATCACAAACGTAATTGACGTGTGTTTTCCAATCGCAATTCTGATCCAACATTATACCCAGAAATTTAGTACTTGAAAGTTTTTCGATGATAGTATCATTATTTTTAACGTCAATGGCTTTCTTTTATGAGTTTGGAATTGGATCATTTTAATTTTCTCCATATTAATTTGTAAGTTGTTCGAATGTAACCAGTGTATTTTGTCGTTTATTGCTTTGTTTATGTCTAGTTAATATGTGTCTGCATTTTCACATTTCACAATAAGGGTTGTGTCATCAGCAAACAATATTGTGTTATGGCAAGTTATATTTAGGAGATCATTAATAATATATATATATATATTATTAATGATCTCCTAAATATAAAATATAAAAAAAAAAAAATATATAAAATATTTTATATATATATAATATATTATATATATATAATGAATAAGAAAGGTCCCAATACACTGCCCTGTGGCACCCCAAAAATATTTTGTCGATAGTGACTTCTATGTAACACCTTTTTATTATTATGTATTTTAGAGATTTCCACACATTGATTTCTGTCATTTATGTAGTCTCTCAACCAGTCTTTCGCTTTTCCTCTTATTCCATATTTTCTAGTTTGTGTAAGAGCAATTTGTGATCCACAAAATCGAACGCCTTACTCATGTCTAGAAAAATCGCAGCAATTGGCAAGCCATCATTTATAGCCCGGGTATCAATTTTGATCAAATTGAGACATGCTAGTGAAGTAGTCCTGTTCGGTCTAAACCCAAATTTCTCACCTTTAAATATACGAAGTCTTGTTGTTTACAACAATTCTTCGTATATTTATAAATAAATAAATTCTCAAAGATTTTTGACATGATTGGTATCAGAGTCACTGGCCTATAATTGTTCATGTCAATTTTTTCTCCTTTTTAAAAAGTGGCTTAACTACTGTTTTTTTTTTTAATATGTGTGGAAAGGTACCTTCATCAAATGATAAATTTATTAAATTGCTAGGAGAGCTTTCAAAAGATACCAAACGTCCTACCAAAATTAGTCGAGGACCGAGTTCCTCGCATATTTTTGTTCATCTGCTAATAGCCACACCGCAAAGATCGTTGCTCCACCTAGCTTAGTCATGGGTACCCGTAATTGGGAATACGCATGTTTATTCTTTCTTCACTCAATCAATAAAAGATAGTAATATAAACCCAAGAAAACTGTTGTCTGCATGCTTGTTTGTATGTGTCTTACATTATTAAACTCCAATAATTCGTTCAAGCGTCCTTTACTGTCGGGGTCATAATGTGACGTAATTATTCACGATGCCCGTTTATACGAGTATGTATATAAAACTTTTTTGAAGAATATGACGTTATGTCACGTCTCATCAAAAATCATGTGATATAATTAACATTGATAAGTAACTTTGATTAAAATAGAAAGATACTTACGGCGACTACGCCTCTTGCGTTTCCTGACGATCATTGTGCCATTAGCGAATACTATCGCCTCATCCGGCGCTCTTCTTCTTCGACCGTTCACCTGAATAGAATACGATGATAGCATTTATTACAGCTGTAAGTGATTTGAGGATAGCAAGAGCTGTAATTGCCAGCAAATTACTAGCGACTTAGTAACATGATGGGTTACGGCTAGCCTCTTACGTACTAGGAATCGTTTTTTACTCAACAAAACGCCTTTTAAATTGGCTGTTTAAAATAAAATGACCGCATTACACGGCCTTAGAAAACCCCACACATCATCAATCATCTTCATCCTCATCATTTCTTCGGCTTCGATAGACCAAGTGCAAGTAAAAAGTGTTGTCTCACCTTACAACTGAAGCAACCTTCAGTAGATATCAAGTCTTTATCTCCACCGATCTTGTACTGGTCTCTGACGGGGAAGACGGGAGCGTCTCCGATGTCATCAGGAGGCAAGGCTCCATCTAATGCGGTGAGGCAATGTCCTGCCCCCACCAGTTGGTAGCCGGCAGGGCAGCCGCACTGGTAGGACTCGCCGAAGGAGTTGCAGCCGTACAGACAGCTTGCAGTTGCACAACCACCTGCCAGCTAAGATACATATGTCCTTTGAAGACAAATCGACAGAAGTTTTGACCCAAGAAACGATCTTATATGGAAGATGTTATAATAATCAGGACCTTTGATCCAGACGATTTAAACCATAAGACGTGCGTCTTCTTATTGAACGCTTTACCAAAATGTAATTTTTGAACTCGAATCTGAATTGTGGGCTGAATCGTGTTGAGTTATCGATACCCATCACGTATGTGATCCGCTAGCTAATGTGGTCCTGTCATCTTGTCTTCCATCTCTTCACCAAGTTAACCGCTTACCTGAAGACACACAGCATGTCCGGCATCCCAGCCGTACCCAGACGGACACCCACAACGGTACGCGCCTCCCACGGCGAAGCACGGCGACGTGCCGCACGGGCTGGCTGAACAGACGTCTTGTGGGACACACACGCCGCTTGAAGAACGAGTTGTACCTAAGAGATGTAAAGTTGTGAGGTTAGGAAGAATAAACCGGGCATAAATCCATACTCCGGGCTGCTACTGAAAAATTCCTGATGGATAAACCCAATATAACTTGCCGCACTTGCTTGTCACTTTGGCGAAATGTTGGTGTAGGTACTATAGGTACTCTCTCAACCTTTCCGCAGCCTCCTTCTGTGAAATGACGGTTTCACAGAAGGAGATCACCGCATCCCACGACTCGCCGCTCCCGACCATCGAACAAGCGACGGCCGGAAGTGACAAGTCGGCTCCAACTACTGACACGAGGGCACGGCGCGGTTCCTCCCATGCGGCACACTCTGCCAGCGTATGCCACGCCGTGTCCTCCGGACAGTTGACGCAGTGATGACACCGAGCGTCCGGCTCCCTGTTTATGCGACTCAGGTACTTCCCAAAGCAACCATGCCCCGAGAGCACCTGAGTCACCCTAAACGACAGGGAGCCGTGCCTCCTCCCGAGCCATTCGTTGAGCACCGGCCGGACCGCCTCGATGGTGACGAGACCGGCGGTAGGGCGTGAGAGCCTGTCCCGCCACTCCGTCACCAGGACCTCGCGGAGCTGCGACCGACGCAGCTCGATCTCTCGCTGCATCGGTCCACCAGCCCGCGACCGCACCTCCTCGCGCCACCGGTACAGAGACGCGAGGGCTCTCGCCTCTAGGTCCCAAGGCGGAGATCCGGCTAGTGCACAAGCCGCCTCGTAGGAGATCGTGCGATACCCCCTGATAGCCCTGACGGCCGTCGCCCTCTGTGGTTTTCGCAGCACTGCGATGCTGCCGGCCGTCAGGTCAGAGGCCCACACCGGGGCCCCGTACAGGGCCATGGATCGCACGACCCCGAGGTATAACCTCCTACAGGCGGTGCTCGGGCCCCCCAGATTGGGAAGCAGCGTTGCGAGCGCGCCCGCCGCGCCCATCAACTTGGGCGCCAGTCGCTGAAAGTGGGGGCCGAAGTCCCACCGGCTGTCGAGCACCAGTCCTAGGTACTTCATGGTAGACTCGACAGCAATTTGTGCCCCCCCGACCACGATGTGTGATCCCGGCGCTGGCGCCCGCCGAGGGCCGTGAAAAACCACAGCCTCCGACTTGTTGAGGGCCACCTCCAGGCCCAGGCGCCGTATGCGGCCCACTACCCGCGCAACCGCAGCCGTCGCCAGCAACGCTGCCTCCCTGTGCGAGCTCCCCCGGGCCGTGACCAGCGTGTCATCCGCGTAACACGTCAGGTCCACTCCCGGTTGGCGCTCGCCCCTCAGCACCCAGTCGTACCCGATGTTCCACAGGAGCGGGCCCAGGACCGAGCCCTGTGGAACACCGCACGACATGTCGCGCCGGCCCACGCCGTCGCGTCCCCTATAGGTGACACACCTTTCAGCCAAATAAGCCCCAACGATGTGGCGGAGGTACGGGGGCACCCTATGGTAGCACAGTGCCTCCCGAATACAGCTCCAGGGCAGGGTGTTGAACGCGTTGGAGATGTCCAAGGATACCGCCAACATCACCCCGCCCCGGGACACCGCTTCCTCCGCCAGGACTCTAACCCGCATAATGGCGTCTACAGTGGAGCGCCCATTTCGAAACCCGAACTGACTGTCATCCAGATCCGGCCCCTCTCTGTACAAGTGGCCGACGAGGCGGGCTGCAATTATCCGCTCAAAAAGCTTGCCCACCTCGTCCAGCAGTACTATGGGCCGGTATGCGGACGGCGAGTCCGCTGGGCGCCCGGCCTTCCTGAGCAGGACCAGTCGACCTGTTTTCCACTGGGTAGGGAACCGGCCCTGCTCAAGGCAAGCTGTGTAGAGTGCTTTCAGCTGGGGCTCTAGCTCTTCCAGAGCGAGGACGAGCGCTCGGCCAGGAACTCCATCGGGCCCCGGGGCAACAGTTTTGGCCCGGAGCCGTGTTATGGCTGTCCTCATCTCCGGCTGTGTCACCTCAGGGACGCTAACGACTCCCTCATCATCCAACTCTGCGGCTGTGGGCATAGCCATCGGCGGCGGTATATGCTCTTCTCTAGCAGGGAAGAGGGTGGCGACCACTTCATCCAGCAGCTGAGGCTGCAGACTCTCAGTGAGTGGGGGTGCCCAGGCACGAAGTTTGCCTCGGACCGCACGATAAGGGCGCCCCCACGGATCTCCGTCTAGGGTCGCCAACATCTCCTCCCTGGCTCGAGTCTTTGACTCGCCGATGGCCAGCCACAGAGTCTCCTTAGCCGCGCGGTACACCTCATACAGCGCGGCTTCTTCTTCCGGAACCCGTCGACGTCTCCTCCGGTATCTGGTGTACTGGCGCCTAACCTCCACGCACGTCACGCGCAATTGCGCGATGTTGGCGGACCACCAGTACAGCTGGCGCCTTGTGGGCTGTGTGCGGATACGGGGCATGGACGCATCGCAAATTTGCGTCATTGCCCCGCGGAACCACTGCGCCTCCGCTTCGACGTCGATGGGTTCGGTCGTCTGTGACTCCCGGACCCAGGCCTGGATTATTGCGGCCTCCTCGAGAAGTTCCCTGTCAATTCGCTTAAGCGACCAGCGAGGACCCTCCGTTTGCGGGGCCGATGGATGGCTGCCGCCCGTAGTCTGGGTGGAGACGTCGAATCGAATATATCGATGGTCCGATAGCGTCTCCACTTCTACGGCAACTCGCCAGTCGTGTACACGGCCCACAACAGCGGAGCTAGCGAACGAGACGTCCACTATGGACCCGCCCCGCTGCCGCACGCACGTGTACACTGAGCCCTGATTCAGGATGGTCAGGCCGGTCTCGACCGCCCACTCTTCCAACACTTCACCCCTGGGATCGGTGATCGGGGATCCCCACGCCACAGACTTGGCGTTTAGATCCCCGAGCAACACCACCGGGCGAGGGTGGAACCGGCTCACGACGGCACCTAGCTCGACAAGGAACCTCTCGAAGTCAGCGAGACTCTTGTTGGGAGAGAAATATGCCCCAATTATGACAATTCCGTCCGCGAAGGCTGCCACCCAGCCGTGTCCTCGAGACGGGCTGACAAGAGTCTCGCCAATGATGGCCACCAAACCGTCCAGGTCCCCTGCCCAGTTATCGAGTGGGGGGACGTAATACGGCTCGGCGACCACAGCCACGTGGATCAACCACTCTGCCATGCTCTGGAGCAATAGATCCTGAGCTCTGGCAGCGTGATTGATATTAGCCTGGAGGAAACGGAATTGTGCCATCAGTGGCATTCCATTTCCTCGGCTTCTCCTTCCCTGGGCCGGGAGTCCGCTATTGGGTTGCTAGGCTGTGGGAGGGGCGCAGGTCCTCCGACAAACCCAGTCCTCTTTTTTTTGGCTTTGGGTGCCTTGCATGCCTTTCCGCCAAGTCTGTGCTCCGCGGGCTTTCCTGCAGCTGCACAAAGACTGCAGTTTGGTGCCGCGGAGCACTGAGCCGCCTTGTGGCCGGGTTGACCGCAGCGAAAGCATAATTCACTGCGATCAGTTTGCGCAGTGCATTGTGCCCGGACATGCCCCTTTTCCAGGCACCTATAGCACTGCACAGCCCTCCTTGGCAGGAGTTTGACCCTGGCAGACACCCAACCCACCAGCAGCCGTCCACCGTCTACCACCTTATTCGCAGCCGCTACCGGGCACCGCACCCAAACCGTGCCCAGCCCGGCCGCGCTGTTGCGAATTTCGCCCGCCCACACACTCTCGGGCGGACACCCGCCATTTCGGGCGATGGCCGCCACAACTTCCTCCGGGGTCACCGAGTCGTCCAGCCCATCAACGCGCAATTCAGCCGTTAAAGTGGGCCTGGATACCCGGGCGTCCTCTGGCTTGAGGACCTCCCGGAGCTTGGTGGCCAGAACGTCTGCCCTCTCCTGCCTTGCAGCACCTGACACCTCAAGCACCCTGGCACCCGTGGCTGCCGCTCTAAAAACGAAGCCAGCCGGGGCGCCAAAATCGCCGAAGTTCAGCTTCTGCCGCATCTCCGCTAGGACCGACTTATAAGTCACTCCCCTATTTACAGCTTCGGGCTGCAACGTTATAACTACAGCCTCCGAGCGCGGGGGGGTGACCTTGGGTGGCCTTGTGCCCTCTCATTTCACAGAAGGAGGCTGCGGAAAGGTTGAGAGAGGTCGAGGCCACTCTCCCGATCCGCAGCAGACGTACCGGGCGTCGGCGGAGGGCGGACAACGCCCTCTTCCAGCCCCCATAAACGGGTCCAGAGGGACGGCGGACCTGGGGATGTCCGCCGCCCCTCATATAACAGGACCCGAGGCGGCGGCGCGTAGTGTTCCACGCGCGCCCCTATTCGACGTCGCGGGGGGAGTTTTACACCTCACTCCCCCCGCGGACTTGAGGAGGCCCGCAGAGGCGGGCCGGCACTAGCCGGGGATCGTGGAAGGCGCACAAGTTCCCATGATCCCCGGTGCAAGTGTGGGAAGGGAACACCGGGGTGGTTTTTAGTCAGTAAGAGTCTGACAGACCCCTCCGCCCCCCAGGACGGAGGACATCCATGAGGATTTTCCACCCCGGAACAAAAAAAAAAAAAAAAAAAAAAAGGTACTATAGGTACACCTCCGCCTGACCCTTCGGGAAAAACAAGCGTAATGTTAGGTATGTTCAGGTGTGTGTTAGGAAAATTTGCTTGCGGTCTGTTTCAGACTACTGATTATGTAACTCTATCTATTTTATTAGTACATCACCAGAGATCGGATATTCGGAAGCATATTCAGCTAAAGTTAAGATGGAATACGCTTTTGTATCGAATGTTGTTTTTATTTTGTTTTAACTAACACACTCAACCCTCCCCTTTCACTTACACTTCTACATACACATATTTGCATCAGGGGTTAAATATTAATTTTAAATAATTATGCACCCGGATAGATATGCAATCCAAGAATCCCGAGGTACTTTTTTAAAGAAATAGTTTTTTAGAAGTCGGTTCCATACTATACACCCGACTAGTTATGCATTCCCGGTATTCCTCGCATTCCGGTATTATTTTTTACGTAAAAAAAATTTTTAAGAAGCCGCTTCCATCAGAGCTAAAAATTAACTTTAGGTAAATATGCATCCGAATATTCGATTTCTGTACATCACAGACTTTTCTTGACTTGAAAGTTTAGTATTTAGAGTAATTGTAATGTAAACGCCTATAAATTTTATTTTTAAGTAAAACTACAAAAAAGTAACTCAACGCCATCTATTGCGTCACTATTGAATCATGCGTTTGACTCAAACCATTGTTGCACGACGACCGCAAGGAACGTAGCCCTAACTTCATGAGTAATACTTAGTTCCATCTGTCGACATGCCATCGATGTTGCGCTGTTTCTCATATAGTGTCTATCAAGCTTAGATAAACGGAAGTGGTTTATGATGAGCTACCATGGGGATTGTAATGTTCGTTGCATCAAATCCGCGATTGAACTAAAATAACTGCCGCCAATTACTGCTTCCGGTTACTTGAAACGCGAGCTTGCTTTGAACTTCTTAGTTGGAGCCGGGCTTTTTGACATGATAACGTTTTATAAATCGATGAACGCCGGCTGCACGCACGAAAAAGCATGACTCATTGTCACGTTCCGCCTGAGCCGATGACGTTATCACGTAAAATTATCGTCCGTAAACCGACTTTACAGACAACCACTTTTTTCACTGTTTGTGTTTGTGTATTATATTTTTGGAATCCTCTCCTCACAACCTATATTTTGATACCCCACGTGGTCAAGGAACCAAAAACCTTGTTTTATCACTTTACTTATTGACATCTGAAAACCGCCATTTTGATTTTATTAAAACAAAACCAAAACGAATCGATAGACACCTCATGTATTGAAATCCATTTAGCCGTTAGGATGCTTCGAGGGTTTATATAAACCCACGTAAGTGGGATCCCTTCTTTTTGCATAATGTTCTTTGTCCTAATATACTTCGGCATAACGATTTTGGCACAATTTGTTTTGGCATAATAATACTTCGGCATAATTTTTTTAGGCATACATTTTATGTTGGCATAATCAGCTTAAAGACTAATTTGTGCTGGCATAAATTTGATTCGCATAACGTTAGTAGGCCTAATGACTATTAGCATAACGTTAGTAGGCATATCATTGACATCATTACAATAAAAACAAAGGCTACACAATCGGGGATAGGATGCAAGAGCGAGCGAAGCGAGCTCGGGACTTGGGGCACCCTGACTCGGACAGGTTAGGTTAGAAGGGGATGGCGGGGTCTGAAAGACCCCGCCGTCCCGCGAAGCGGGGCTCCGTCGGCTACGCCTTATAAATAAAAAAGAAAAATATGTTTTAATATCAGTATGCGTAAATAAATTTATGCTTTAGGATATTATGCTTAAAAAAGTTATGCTTTTGAACTTTATGCTTAATAAATTTATGCTTTAGAATATAATGCTTAATCATTATTATGGTTAGAGAAATTATGTTTTAAAAAATTATGCGTAAGCTGTTATGCTTAATTATATTATGCGAAAACATAATTATGCCAAACAAAATTATGCTAAGTTATATTAGGTCTTAAAATTTTATGCAAATGGATAGGGAACCCACGTAAGTACATACAAAGATACGCGTGAAAAACATTATCCTATCTTCTTGGGGGTCTTATCACAATCAAGTAATCAAAACCCACATACCAGCCGGACAGTCACAGCGATAGCCTCCCGCGTAGTTCCTGCACGGCGACTGGCAGCGCCCGTCGTCGCACTCGTCGCGGTCCAGGCAGCGCGCGCCCGCCACGTCCAGGCGGAAGCCGCGCGGGCACACGCAGCGGAACGAGCCCAGCAGGTTCACGCACTTGCCGGGCGGCGGGCACAGGCCCTCCTCGTGGCACTCGTTCACGTCTGTGAAGAGGGATAGTAATAAGAATCAAGTGTCTATGACTCATCATCATCTTCCACCCCATGCTTGTCCCATGTTACTTAGTATCGGTGGCAATCACTACTGAGATCTTGCTCATGATTATCTATGGTTGCAACACACTCGGGAGGTTTACATCAGTCTGTAAATTTAGTTACAGGTTGTATTATTGAATAGGTGTGATCTGCACACCACTTTGTAGGGATGCACTAAATGATCTGTAATTCATTGTATGGCTTCGTAAAATATCAACACAATGGCCCTGAGGGTGTTATTGCCGGCTACACGACTTTGTCACATAACTTAGCAGCACTACAAATGCAAGCATTAAGGTTAAAATATAAAGACAAAAACTTAGTAAATGATACTCACCAACACACGCATCACCCCTCTTCTCATACCCATCTTGACACGAACACTCATAAGACCCCTCAGTATTACTGCATATCTGCTGGCAAGTATGCGTGCCTCGTTCACACTCATCCACATCGCGACAGTTGGCTCCATCCTCGTCGACTTCATAGCCAGTCCTGCAGAGGCATTCGTAGGAGCCCTCCGTGTTCTTGCACAGCTGTTCGCAAGGGGGGGGCCGCACGCTACACTCGTCTACGTCGGCGCATACGTCGCCTGCTGCCTTGTAGCCACGACCGCACACGCAACGGAAACTGAGAAAGGGATGGTGATGATAATGTTAGCTATGCTTAGTGCGAAATTGGATGATAAAGAACCGTATTATGTTTAACTAGCGCCACGCCCTGCTTTGCACGGTTTTTACGACTCGATAAAATTCGAAATTTCTTTATTACATGTAGTTTAATACGAATTTATTATCACATAAACGTTCCGGAATTAATTCTCTAAATGATGGTGAACACCGCATCAATATCCGTTGCGGAGTTTAGAAAAACAATGCGGCCACACAGACAAGTGACAAACAATGGAATATTACTGTATTTCTAGTTATAGCCAAAACAAAACAAAATTCTATGCCATTATTTATATGCCTTTATTGCAATTTATACATAATATTAGAAATATTTTCAAAACCCCAACTACGAACTAAATTTTGGGTGACAACCCAAAGATTTTCAGAATCCCAACACAAGGTAAATAGAAATCTCATAGACCTTGCACACTCTACACCAAACCAAAAAACCAACTGACCTGCCAATAGTATTAACACATCTGCCGGGCGCGCAGAGCCCCGGCATGGCGGCACACTCATCCACATCAAACATATCTATTCCGTTTCCTACGCCGTGGTTCTCTCCCGTCAGGCCGGGGATGAGCCCCGTGCTCCCTGGGCCTCCGATGCCTCCACCACCCAGGTTGATGGGCGAGCACAGTTCCAGCCGTTCAGGAGTGCCAGGTTGTGGGCACAGCTCACATTCTGGACCCCATGCAACACCGAGTGTGCAGCAACATTGAGCCCTGGAAATCGGAAATAAATGAGTCTCAGTAGTAATCAGTCATCATGTCTCACTACTTTGTAACAATATTATGTAATTTAAAAGAGTGCCAATGGAGTTTCTCGCCCATTTTTATTCATTAGTACCTATGCTTTGGAATGGGTAACTAGCTTCATCTTTCTGATTGACCATTCAAAAGTGCCTGTTATTGGTTTAATTTAAATAAATGCTTTGGAGTTTGAGTTGAGTAGGGTCTGCATATTTACTAGGTACAGTTCTACAAGGAAAAAAAAACTTCTGAAAGTCGATTATTAGCTGCTCACTTAGTAACATGTGCAGGAGGAATGGGGGTGGAAGCGATGGCTCTTGGCCACGGCTCCGGCATACAGCGACCTGAGACCAGCGACCTGTGGCACATGCCCGTCCGGTGATCTGGAAGATTATGATTGAGAATAATATTAGAAACCAAAATCTTTTTTTGGGAAACCATCATCTAGTATGATGAAGTAATAATTATTTTGTTTTTATCTTTATAATTTTCCGGAAGAAATAAATTCAAATTACTAAAGTAACACGTAAAAATCTGTAATCTGTCAGCTAGTTTTGTCACAGTATAATAAAGTAAGCAGTATAACGTCTTCATACAAAACGGCTGAAACGACGCGCTTCGAAATCTCAGCGTACACCAGTGCTCAACATTCTTGAGTGCGCCGACGGTGCAAGACGCTCCCGCACATTTATTTACGTGAAATATGGCACGAAGTTATCAACCGTATTGTTCAGTGTATGGATGTTTGAATTTATCAATATCGAAACCAGTAATAACCAGTAATTTAATAACCAACTCAGTCGGAAAGGTAAGCCTCTAAAAATAACATTATTTTTTATGTATTTCTGTGTTATGTAAGTATTTGTACATTTATTGAAGCGTGGCGACCATAACTTCCTTGGAAAGTTCTTAGTAGGTGAGTATCTCCCCTTTTTCCATGCGATCGATGCCCGAGTGAAGGAATAAAATATACCTATATTAGCTTTTATCTGTCACAGAAAGTCTTTATCGTGCGCCCCGCGATCATGAAACAGACGTTCGTAAGATCTGAACTATTCATCCAAATTATTTGGTGTTAAATGCAATTTCATCTATATAAAATTTCCCTAATTATAAGCAAGTTTATTTCTATAAGGATTTAACACTACCTACTTAAATTACCCTAGACAAATTATCATTTTATTGTATTTTTTATACAACTCTGTCATATTTTATCAATTTGTGAATTAACCTGAGCATTTATTTAGTACACATAATGTCATCGCGGACCGATGTGTATTTTTTTATAAAAATGTTTTAATTTTTAACCCGAATAAATGTATAATATCTATATTTCAGATTATCGAATGGCTTCAGCTAATGAGCCGAGATGAAAATATTTTAATGTACTACATACAACAAATCACAATGTTTTAAAAAATAATGCTCCCCATCAATAAATTTACCGGACGTACATAGTACAGTTACAACTCGAGAGAGAGACAGACAGAGATACAGTCAGTGTGCAACTGGATTGCACGTTTATTTACCGAGCAACCGTAGATAATTATTTCAAGGATACTGCCGAGACGTAATACTGCCGAGATATAATACTGCCGAGACGTAGTACTGCATACTTTATTATACTATGGTTTTGTGATTCGAAAGTCGGTTCCAGTCACGTGAGCAAAGATGATTTTTTATTTGGTATTTTAAAGAAAATCAGGGCAACAATTCGTTACTTTTTTAAGCCTTGCTTTTGTAGCTTTGCAATACAAAAACAAATCATTTTTATTGTTATTAAATCATTTAAAAAAAAACTTCTAGAATTACATCAGCAAGATCCATATTTATCAGCAATAGTGATCGTACTCACCAATACAAGCCATGCCATCTTCACTAGGTTCATATCCCGCGTCGCAGTCGCAAGCGAAGCCTCCCTCAGTGTTGATGCAGACACCAGGGGAGCAGCGGTCCGGGTCCTCTGAGCACTCGTCGATGTCCTCACACGCGTCTGGCGCGTCGTGAGCGGATGATGTTCGTCTGTAACCTGCGAGATGAGGAGAAGTTTAGGATACTGGAAGAGTTTACTTTGATGGGTTCGATTTGGTGATTGAAATAAGTAGAATGTTTCCAGATAACTGGTAAAACGATAGGTCTGCTGTGGCCAAATGTGTAAAGTGGCCAATCCCATCCATCATGCATGACATAAAGCAAATGGAAAAAATGTTGTGAGGCTACAGAAACTCTGTGTACAAGTGGAAACTTGGCAAGAGACCTGTTTAAGTATTATAAATGATAAATGATTTTATTTCTGTAAGTAGGTTTGTACAAACACTTTTACTCGTCAATCATATTTTTTAAACTAGATGAGGTCGGCGTTCCTATCTGACTACTCTGAGAAGAAAGGCCGAAACAAACTCAGAGGTCACAGTCTCTTTTAAAGTCCAGACATAATCTTGGTCAGATCATGTGAAGACCATGTAGATTGGTATCTGAAATAGTCTTTTGAGGAAAGAACCACACAGATTGAGTGGACCTGTCCAGTCAGTGCACGCATTTGTCAGTAATCTTGCAGCTCAACTCAGAAAGTCAGGACTTAAGGAGCTCAACGATTCGGCGAACAATACCAAAGAAAGGACATTTGGGTAGGCCGCATAAATTACTCAAACTGCCAGATCATGATTAAAATTAACTGAGAAAAATCAATGACCCACATAATCCTCACATTCACAATAATTAAAATAACATAATACTTTACAACTAAATACTCATGTCATTGTGTATATAAAATTCAACAATGCCAATGTGTATATAAAAAATCGTACATAATGTTTGAGAACCATGTAGATTGGTGTCTGAAATCGTCTTTTGAGTAAAGAACCACACAGATTAAGTGGACCTGTCCAGTCAGTGCACGCATTTGTCAGTAACCGTGCAGCTCAACTCAGAACTTAAGGAGCTCAACGATTCGACGAACAACACTAGAGAAAGGCCATTTGGGTAGGCCGCATAAACTACTTAATCTGCCAGATCAAGAATAAAACTGAAACAATGACCCACGTAGTTCTCATATTCACAATAATGAAAATAATATAATACTTTTTACAGTAAATATTCATATCTAAAATAGTTAGCAAATTAAAATCAACATTCACCGTGTAAATTTATTGGAACAGCTCAAACCCAAGCCTTTTTGTCCTCAATATAGTCTTTCACAGTATAATAGGCTTTCTGATCTTTTTTTAATAAACTGCCGATTCGTGCTTTGGAAGTACAAGTTCATACAGGTTTTCATAACCTACGTCAGACACCGGTGATTCATAACAATTGTATATTTATGTCGATAAATCATTATTATAACAAGATTTTTCTTGCTTCAATTATTTTTGGCTTCGCAAAATCAGACATTATCAAAAAAATCCAGTATGTATTCTCCACCTTCTTACTGCCAAATTAGGATCAAAATTTATTTATTTATTTAGCACAGCATCATCAGCCTATAATGTTCTCACTGCTGGAGCACAGGCCTCTTCTCTGTGAGAGGGAGTGGGCCGTAATACACCACACGGGCCCAGTGTGGGTTGGTGGATGTCATATGTCTTCGAATTTTTGGTTCTAGGACATGCCTGTTTCCTCACGCAGTTTCTTTCACCGTTTTGAGAGCAGTGGTGATGAACTAAATTACACAAAGTAACGCGCCTGTCCAGGTTCGAACCTACGACCTACAACTCATAAGTCGCGGCCGTGACAACTTGGCCACCACTGCTCTTTATTTATTTAATATAAAATTACTTTATTAAGAACTTACCTTCAGGGCACTTGCAGATATAAGAGCCTACAACGTTCTCACACGCATGTGGGCACACTTTGTTATCTTGCGCGCACTCGTCGATGTCCTTACAGTGCACGCCGTCGGGGGCGACCGCGTAACCATACGGACACGTGCACCGGAACGAGCCGGCCGTGTTGTGACAACGGAAGGTACACATCGCTCGCCCTTCTGCACACTCGTCTATGTCCACACATGTCTGTAACAAGGGTAATAAGGAGTGAAAGATATTAAAAAAAAACAGGGAGGAATGTTTACAAGATATGTACCCCTAGTCAATCGATATCGTCAACCATTTTGATCGATCCGATGCGATGCATGGCAGCTGAATTACCTTCCTCGATCTGAGACCCGAGACTATAGATTATGTTTTGAGGCGACCTACATTGACTGGTCGACGTTGATCGACCGCAATTTAGTTGCATCTTTTAATAAAGTGTGTGCTTCGCTACTTATATCTACCGATAATCATCATCTTTTGGTCTAACATTGTATATCGGTAATTTTATTTCTTATTGAGAGAGTTTCGCTAGTTTTTTAATGTTGTTTAATTGTAAACTTGAATGTTTATGGTTACCACCGGATATGAGATTCATTTGTCTAAGTTCTTGCCATGTCTTACCTGCTCAGGTCCTTGAGTAAATCCAAAGTTACATCTACACTCGTAACCTCCGGGGGTGTTGGTGCAGGTTCCATTGCCGCAGATCCTGGGATCCGCAGCACACTCATCAGCGTCCACACAGACGAGGCCGGTCGGGTTCAGGGTGTACCCGGGAGGACACTCGCAGCGGAAAGACCCGTCCGTGTTGATACAATGGCCTCCCTTACACACATCTGGACGGACCTTGCATTCATCTAAGTCCTGAGGAGGTAGGGAAATATTTATGATATTATGAAGATAGAAAGTAATTTTTTGCTAGCAAGCAAAAGGCTCCGAGAAATTTAATGTGACATGAACAGACGTAGGGCCGATTTTTTAATTATCAGATTACTTTTATCTGCTGAATATTATATATGGAGATTATAATTATAAAAAATAATATTTGACATATTATTATTTTGATTTGACATTTTCTATAAAAAATAATTATTCCTCAGATAGAAATTATCTGAACATTAAAAAAACGGCCCTTAATATTTTTGTATTGAATATGTGAAACGCAATATTCAATTTACCTGAGTAAGATTCGGTCGGCCCATTCCACCTTGGCAAATTCGAAGGAATTCAGGAGAATCGGGAGTCGGACAACGTTCACAATATCTACCCCAAGCAGCACCTGGTTTAGAAATAATGTTTTTCATTAGAGATTAAGTCTTGCAGAGGATCCAGAATGATTTATTACAAAGTCATCATAACACACAATAGTTTCAAAGAAGATGTAGTGACAACTTTTTTAAAGAGTATGCTAAGACGGATTGTTCAAGTTGAGAGGATGAGTGAAAGGCGACTAACAAAATGTATTTACAAGGCGGATGTGAATGGAACATCAGGAGGGGACGCCCTAGAAGGACATAAAGTGACCTTATTGTTAACGTGTTTCAGAAAGTTCAGGTGGGTAGTACTCACAACCGTTATGCGTGTATGACCAGATGTTTGAACGTAAACGAAGTAACAGGAGTATGTAAGGATCATAGCAAGTGGCGTTCTGTAGCTTCTGCCTACTCCATGGGAAGAAAGCGTGAGTTTATGTACTTATTTATATGTAAGTCATAATAGGTACACATTTAAAATTTGTATGTCCTTCGATTCAAGACTGTTATTTCTAGCATGATTGTAATTTCGATACGAGTAGCTTTATATAAAGCTTGAAGTGAGGCCATTGAAAGGGTAATTTTGAGTCTTGACCATGATTTTTCAAGTCTTTTAATATTGGATCAAGTAAACGCATACCTTCAGAACAGCAACACTCGGGTCTTCCGAGCTGCAGAGGCCTGGCTCGGTGGCAACGGCCTGAGTCCCACTCGTCGTAACAAAGCTCTTTACGTTCATCCACACAGATGGCAGCTGCCTTGTCGAATCGCCAGCCGGGAGGACAGTCGCAGACGTACCTGAACAATACAACTTTGTAAGAAAACACCCACAACAACAATCTAAAAAGCAATTCATAAGTACCAACATAATAAACCAACATAATTTTACTTAGGGTGACACAATGGTGTCACCCTAAGTAAAATTTCTACTTTTATATCTGTATTTTTTATGGTGTACATAATAAAGAGTATTCTATTCTATTCTATTCTATAATATGAGACAATATTTGTACACTTTGTTTGCAACAAACGTTTTAACTTTGAATTTGGTTGTTGCAATGTGGAAAGAAAATTACTGATTATGCTTTCAAAGAATACGTTATCAAAACAGCAGAATCTTTTATTTTATTTTTCACAAAACATCGTGATGGAACCGGCATGTCCTAGAATCAAATATTCGAAGACAGTGACATCTACCAACCCGCACTGGGCCTGCGTGAGGGATTACTGCCCACTCCCTCTCACAGAGAGGAGGCCTGTGTCCCAGCAGTGGGAACGTAATAGGCTAATTATGCTTATGGTTATATTTTTTACAAATGGCACCATTAAGCGACTTTGATGTGTGGAACGGACAGCATGCAATAGTGTCCAAAGTACAAAAGTTTGTTTATTAAAAAGTAAGTATACAGTACGTAAACAGTACTTATACAACCTAGACAATGCTTCCTATCCGTGAACCTAAGTTCCATACAAACTAAGATGTTACAACTTACCCTCCATTGAAGTTCCTGCACTCGCCGCCCGCGCACACGTACTGTATCTCCTTGCACTCGTCGCGGTCGACGCAACGTCTGCCTACTAATCGCCATCCAGCACCGCAAGAACATTCGTATCTGGAAGAATAAGTAGGTAAGTTAAAAGGCTGCAAGATGGGTTAATATTTTGTCTAGTTAAAATTTCTAAATTGACCTTGTAATATTGTAATATTGTAATTGGAAGAGGTAAATCAAAAAACACATCAATAACAGATTGTATAACCTGTCGTGTAAACCTGTTATTTCTTATTTATTTATGGTAGGTCAGTTTAAGTCTTTAGTTCTTATTTTTGAAGTCTAAAGTAATAATTAGTCACACTAACAGCACAACACCCTTTGACTATCAGTGTTAGTGTGTTTGAATGAGGAATCCAGACTGGCAACATTTTATCCAATGTGGCAATGCCTTGGTGACTTGCAAAGATCCTGAACTTTCCAAAGTTAGCCTTTCTAAAGATCTTACTCACCCTCCATTAGTATTAGTACAAGACGGCGATCCATCCCGTCCACACGGATGCGGCAGTTCAGAACACTCGTCCACATCCCGGCAGTGCCGTGCGTCTGCCGTCAGTGCGTAGCCGGGGGCGCACTCGCAGCGGAACGAGCCCACTGCGTTGCGACACCGACCGTTGCGACACACCATGCCGCCTTCACGACACTCGTTTATATCTGTGGAAAGGGATATATAATTCAAAGAGCCTTCACGACACTCGTTTATATCTGTGGAAAGGGATATATAATTCAAAGAGCCTTCACGACACTCGTTTATATCTGTGGAAAGGGATATATAATTCAAAGAATGGTCTGTGTGCATATACGTCGGTGTCAGTAACCAAACTGTCGCAAACGTTTGGTGGTAATCTTGGTGAAGATATGAATTATCTAGAAACGCAATACTTAAAAGTAGGTCCGGCGCACCCTGGGCAGTCTGCCCCCGTATCAGTTAAATGGCTAATACCTGGCTAAAACCTAGATATACTCGTAAGTTAAATGTAATAATACTTGCTGCGCCCCAACGGGGTCATGTACTCTTAAGTTTTAGCCTAGCCTGTAACTGAGTGTACAATACGCAAAAATTTATAAATATATAAAAAATAGTTTTACTAATGTAAGAACAATTTATTTCTGACTGGCGACCCGCCCCTGCTTCGCACGATTTGTACGACTTGACAAAACATGGAGATTTCTTTATTATAAGTTAATAATATTGTATTATACCCATAAATCTTCCTTCCGGAATATAATATGCTCTAAATGAAGTTTAGTAGCACCACGCGGTCACACAGACAGACAAGAAAAGCAACCGTGAATAATAATTATGTATGAATATAAAATAGATACCGATACGAGAGAAGAACAATTTGACCATTAATAAAACACCACTCACCAATACAATCATTGTTGGCACCAGGTTTGAACCCTTCATCGCAGTGGCACATGTACGAGCCGGGCAGGTTCTCGCAAGTGCCGTTACGGCACATGGGGCGCGGTCGCGAGCACTCGTCTACGTCTCGGCACACATTGTCGCGGAGAGTGTAGCCTGGTTTGCAATCGCATCTAGAAAGAAATTATTTGATAAATTGTGATGGAGAACGACACAATAAAAACCTAGAACTTTTTACCAAAATTTGCTGAAAATTAGCAGTTTCCAAACATCATTTTTTATTTAGCGGGCATAAATAAACATATTCTCCATTCGTTTAGAGATACCAGTCGTCATTTTGAATATCTGCCACTGACTATTGCAAATAACTGCTGTCATTAAAGTCACACAAGAGTTACTGAACTGGGCCGGTTGATTCATGGTTAATTTATTGATCCTGTTGTTCGTCATTGTGCTTGTTATGCTGTAGCTATTTACATTAGGAAGTTGAATAGCCATTCCATCATAAACAAACGGTCATAGCCAAATCAAATGAATGGTCACAATTCAAAGCGTCCCCTCACCTGTACGATCCTATGGTGTTCCTACACTCGCCATGCTCACATAGCCTCTCGTCGGCGCACTCGTCAACGTCCTCGCACTCGTCCAGCGAGGCCGTGAGCCTGTACCCGGGCGGGCAGCGGCACTCGTAGGCGCCGGGCAGGTTGACGCACTGCGCCAGGCCGCGGCACGGCGTGCGGTGCAGCGCGCACTCGTCGATGTCGCGGCACAAGTGGGACGTGTTGTCGTGTTCGTAACTATACACATAAAATGAGATATCCAACTAAGTAGAGATAAGTCGTCACATAAGTTACAGTTCACACAACCGTTAATATATATATTTTCTCTCTGAACCCTGGGATCCCGGACCTTTAGAAGGCATACGATCGGCCAAAGCCAACTCGCAGAGGCCCGTTAGACGATTTTAATAAAATGAGGCAGCAACCGACGATTATCCCTGTACGGACGACACAAGTGCACCCAAGGACAACCCCCGGTCGGTGTATGACACCATATAATGGATATTATTACATCAGTTTTTCTTAATTAATTCGACTTTTTAGAGTGTCGTCTCTGTCACTCATGTTAGTGTTGCGATATTAATAATTGCAATTCACAATCAATAAATGTTAGTGCACTACAGAGCGTAGTTCACAATATAATTTAGAAATATTGTCAAATCAGTCAAAAGAGCGAAATATTTGACAGCTGTTTGCAACGTTACTAACTTTCAGAATCTTAATTCGCGTCACTAAGTTTGATGACTTTTTTTTTGCTCTTACCCATGATCGCATCCACACTGGAAGCCAGTCGGCGTATCATGACAAGTACCAGGCTTGCATAACTGCGGCATGATATCACACTCGTTGATCGGCTTGGTCTCATTGGTCATGGGGTTGATGTACTCTCCCGGTTTCTCTCCGCAGAGTGCCATATGTTCGTGTGACCCTTTGTCGGGGCAGGGCTCGCAAGGCGCCCCCCAAGCTTTGCCCACGGAGCAGCAGCACAGGTACTTGGTTTGAGGGACGCCGGCAGCGCCGGTGCAGCGGCCGGTGTCGGGCTCCCAGTCCATGTAGCATTGACGTTGACGGACGTCCACACACTCCTCTGAAAACCAGAAAATGTTACATGAAATAGTGTATATAAATAAATGGATAAAGGTTTAGTTTCGTTTTGCAAAATAACATAACATCACGCCTGTAAGCCTTGAAGGGTTAGGCAGAGATGTACTTATAGCGCACCCACATTTCACCAGTTATGTTTAAGTCCCATGTAATAGGTGCGACCCTATGGTCATCAACCGGGCACATATCCAGATTCCGGGCTACAACTGAGAAATTCCATATGGAAAAACCCAATAACACTGTACCCGACCAGGGAATCGAACCGGGGACCTCTTGCTCAGTAGTAGCGCTTGCGACCACTAACCCAACGGGGCAGTCAATTTTGCAAAATATTAATATCAGAGAATATTAGAGGATTTAACTGGAACCAAATCAGCTTGATTGGTAGAAGTAAAAAATATCCAAATCACCGTCGGTGACACGACACTTAATATTCAAGAACCGTAGAACTTAACGACTATTGTATCAAAAAAAGTAGCAATAAGGATACACTTAGGTAAAAGACAGTATAAAAAAGCTAATACTCACTTCCATTAGGCATAGCCACATAACCCTCGGGACACAGACACACATACGACCCCTGCATGTTCCTACATATCCCAGGACCGCAGATATCAGGTCTCGCGCACTCGTCAATGTCCTCGCAACGCTGCTCATCAGCCGTGAGCTGCCAGCCGTCACCGCACGTGCACACGAACGAGCCGAACGTGTTGGTGCACGTGCCGTGCTCGCAGAGCGCCGGGTGCTGGGCGCACTCGTCGATGTCGGCGAGGGTGACTACGTAAGATGGCTGGAAGGAGTGTGAACATTGGTAAAAAATCGTTATAAAAGTAAATTATTGTGACATAACACGTAGATTATTGTAGGTTTAATTAGATTCTTATTGAATGAAAGGTTGCTGAGTTTCTCATATACCTTTTTTTATCATAGTTATGTTATATAAATCTTAAAGTTCCTAATAGTTTTAAATAGTAAATAACTTTAGTATATAAAAATAGTATAATTATAAAAGACGTCTCTATCGCATTGAGTGATGAACCTGTAATGTTAGTCTGTTACAAGGGAGAGAAGTAAATAAATAAATAAAACTTTAAGGGGAACTAAAATGTCATAAATATGACATTTCCGTTTCACTTACATTTATAGTGACTTTCAAACTGACCCACCAGAGTGCTTGATTTATGTCACTTTAATAAATGATTTTTTGGAGATAAGATACTTACAGGTTCAAGAACTGGTTGATATCCGGGACCACCGGGACAGAGTTGCCTATATGCTTCGGAACCAGGCTCCGGACAGAGGTCACAATAGTTGCCCCAAGCAGCACCTGTAATAAACCAAAATATAATTAGCACCAACCAATGAGAAATGTTGTATGCTCTCAAGTTATTCTTCAAACTATTATGTCACTTACCAACAGAACAGCAGCAGGCAGCCATGGTGCCATCTTCAGACAGCTCGTCACTGTCGCGACAGTGTTCGGCTCCAGATTTCAGATCCACTTTACCGTAACAGCGGGCTTTTCTCGAATCTAAAACGACATCATTGAAATACTATTACCGTGTGTTTTATGAAACATCTGGAATATTATTGAAATATACAGGAAAATCAAAAATCCTTGGCAGAAAACCTTCGGAAGCTGTGTGGTTATGTTTCAGAGCTTTAGACTTCTAAAATATTCGTAATTAAATAACACTTTCCAAGCCCCTTCGTCTTCAAATAGCATTCCGTACCTGAAGAACATTTTTTTTTCTAATAGGTTTAACTAAATAACAGAACAGTCTACGTATGAACATCCTATGTACCGTGTTTCTGGCCTCTAAATTGTCTTTGATTTTTTCTAATATAATAAAATACACCAATTAATAGTAAAGGAATGGAACTTACCATAACAAGCAGTGCCGTCAGAGACGAGCTCGTAGTTGGGCGGGCACCTGCACATGTAGGAGCCTTGCGTGTTGATACACTGCCCGTACTGGCATGACTGCGGTGACTTGCACTCGTCCACGTCTGTGCAGTTGAAGCCGGGCATCACTGTGACAAACAAAGAAAATATTAGATTAGTAGCAGATCGAAGTAGAAAATCCGCATTTTTAGGCACCAGAGGAAAAAATTAATATTCACTTTTGTCTGACGAACACACACCACTAGGTTCAAGTACTGGACTCATAGTTAATGACCTTTTTATTGTTTTCCAGGAATAGTTTAGAAAAATATTATGCTAAGTATTTTTAGATGACCAGTTAACTAATAAAACTTAATTTATACCTTATGCCCCAGCCATAAGTTGTAAATTAGAACAAGAATAAAGGTTGTGATGGTTATTAGTACACTTACAATCATCAATGCTGTCAGACTGGTATCCTTTGTCACAAATACACTTGAACATGCCGTACGTGTTCACACAGCGACCGAACACGCATACGTTGTCGAACGTCGCACATTCGTCCATGTCTGTAAAAGAAAATGTTAAGTTGCATATGAGTTTAAATACAAGAGGAACATATTTTTATACTTTGGCCCATTTGAATACCATTTTTTTTTTTCATGTTTAGTCTGAAGATTAGCTCAGTCTTGTTTATTTCAGTGCTAGTGTGCTAGCGTCTTTTTACATGGGCAACATTAAATTCCTTTTTTTTTCTAATCAAAAGTGGAGTGAACTTCTCATCATCATTATCATCATCATCACCAGCAAAGTAGCTGTCTACTGCTGGACAAAGACTTCCCCAATTGCACGTTAAACCCGATCCTCGGCTACTCTCATCTAGCTACTACCAGCCACTAAGGAAACATTGTTGCTCCCCCTAGCCTGAGGTCGCCCAGCGACAAATGTATAAGAATTTTAAAATGAGTGATTCTATCAGTGTTTCCTGGAAGACACTTACCAAGACAGGACCTGCCATCAGGCGACTTGGTGAAGCCGACGTCACAGTCGCATTCGTACCCGCCGGGCGTGTTCGTGCAGTGACCGTTCTCACACAGTGTGGGGTCGTTCGCGCACTCGTCGATGTCCACGCAAGAGTAACTGCACAGGGAAAATCAGTAATTTTACAAGGGAATAAAAAATGTAATATAGAAAATTCTAAACGAAAAACTGAAGTCTCGCAACATACAGAAATAGTACAATTATATAGGGTGTCAGGGACATCGACGTACAACCTGTTACCGTGGATTCAGTACATGATTCTGGACCCCTGAATTGAAATTTTTCGTCGGTTATTTAAAAAAATAATTGCTGTTCCATACACTTCGACCGCGTAGGTATTGCACTTTTGTAGGAAACAGGGAAAAATTTTAACGCATTGGGGTCCAGAATCATGTACTTAAGCCATGGTAAAAGGTTATGCGTCGATGTCGCGTCCACCCTGTATATTGTATTTCTTATCCTGATTCAACGATTCTAACATTTCACAGTTCTTAGAAAGGAAGCCTGGAAAATTGCTGTATCCTGCAATTGATTTTAAAATTATTGATGCAGCTTCTGCAACTGAAGATCAAAGATATCAGCCAATCAAATCCATCTTTTTATGTAACTTACCCATCTCCCTTATATCCAGTATCACAGAGACACATGAAAGACCCATCAGTGTTGGTACACGTAGCGCGCGGATGACAGCCACCATTATTGGTGAGGCACTCGTCAATATCTTCACATTCAGTTCCGTCACCTCGCCATCCATCACGGCAGCGGCATTGGAAGGAACCCTGAGACAAAGCGGCCCAATTATATTGGTGTACTAACTTGGTGATAGAAGAAACGTAGCCTCAAAGATTATTTAAGGTTATGAATTGCAGAGCCAAATCTCGGACCATCACAAAAATAATACTATGGCCTTTTACCACGATATTCAATAGCAAAACAAGGACTGTAAATAGCCTTTAACAATGAGTGTTTTTTTAATAACACGAAATACACATTAGCTCCTTAACAAAAAAACCGAACAAGGAATCCAAAGACCAAATCAAAAATCCTCTGCTGAAAAGACCACTCTACTTACAGGTAAGTTAATACAATCAGCAGCTGGATGACAGTCGCAGGTTCCGAGCTCGCACTCATCATCATCAGTGCAAGCAGGACCTTGCTCCGGTTTCACGCTATAGCCGTCAGGGCACCGGCAGACAAAGCTGCCGATCGTGTTATGACATTCACCAGCACCGCATAGGTCTGGCACCTGTGGAAAGAAATATTGTTAATGCTGTTGTTATAAATTAAAAGTCTCGGGATAATGTGGTGATACTTCGTGAAGTAATGTTATATTTTCGTTCAAAAGAAACAGTAATTTCGGTTAATAAATACTGAAAGACCAAGAGAGCGGTATTGTTACTTAATTCTTAACCTAAATTTAAATACCAAGATATTTTAACGTTGCGCCGCCATGTTGTGTAATTTTTTGGTCCTCAATGACATAATGAACTTCGCGACAACGCAAATCATTTAGCAGTTTTCTTTTCAAATGCAAGAGACGAAAAGCCCACCATACTTACATCAGCGCACTCATCAATATCCTGACACGTTGGTTTGGCCCCATCAGGCGAGGGCAGCAGCCCATCAGCACAGGTACAGACATAAGACCCGGGAGTATTTCGACATTCTCCACCACCGCAGGGACGCGCTCCTTTACCGCACTCGTCGATGTCGCGACACGTTCGACCGTCTGCGCGGAGGTGCCAGCCATCTCTGATGGTCACACATTGTATTACATTATGCAACTATCTTAGCAGTGTCCTTGAAGGGTTACATAGGAGAAGATGTTTAGTATGTGTAATTTACTCCATAGTTTCGTCAATTATAAATGAGCACAGGAAAAAGACGGATAAGTAGATTTCAATATCTGATAGACAGGCATGTGCTTACTTGGTCATCCCTATGTTATACAATTATGAGATTCAACTTTGATCTACTTCATTAAATAAATCTGACATCAAGTTTCATACGCCACCAAAAGAATAGACGACAAACTCAATAAAGCGTTTGGTTATCCAGGAAAGAACCCAAAAGGTATTTCTACATTTATATCTGAAATTCTTATGGTGTACATTTTAAGTGTATTGTATTATATTCTATTCTAAAGGTAATAATTAAACTAATAAATTGTTCCTTTGTCACTCACCTACAAGTACAATGGTAAGACCCTGGCGTGTTGACACACTCGTGCTGACACCTGGTGGGGTCCTCCGTACACTCGTCGATGTCTTCGCAGTGAGACTTGACGGTAGACTGCGCGTAACCTTCGTCACATACGCACTGGTATGTGCCCATCAGATTCTCGCATGCGCCATTGCTGCAGATGCCTGGAGGAATTGAATTGACTTATGAACGTAGGGCCCTATAAGCTAGAAACACTTTGAAAGGTAATTCAATTTTGGACAGGTCTAGCTGCATATAATAACAAGAAAATACCAATATTATTAGTATTTGCAGAACAACTACAATCATCTTACCAGAAGTAATAGAACATTCATCCACATCCTTGCAGGACAGTCTATCGGGTGACAGCTCCATGCCAGGACCACATTCACAGCGGAAGGATCCTGGAGTGTTGATGCAGCGACCACCGCGGCATAACCCTCGGGTTTCAGAACACTCGTCGATATCTGTCCAAAAAAATATATTAATGATATAATTCAGACAAAATAATGAATACAACAAAATGGAAGAGGAAAATTATGCATGACCCCAAGTAACATTGATAAGTAAGAAAAGGACATCCAGAAGATAATGTACATAAAAAAGTTGAGCAAATATGGTCTTTAGAGTCATCTTACCAACACAGACTTTAGAGAAGTCATCAGCCTTGTGTCCGGGACGACAGTGGCAGGTGAAGCTGCCTTCAGTGTTACGACATTCACCAGAACCACACACACCGTCTACAATCTCGCACTCGTTCACATCAACGCAGGTGTGGTTCTTAGAGTCCTAAGAAAAAATAAATGAATAATATAGTTCTAATCTCAACCGGAAAAGTAAAAAAAATAGGAAGGACAACACAAGTGAACATAGAGACCAATGAATCCTCTAAGACTTTTTATGTACCTATGTTCACAAATAAAGATTGAAGATTAAGGATAATATTTAAAACATCGTACCCAAGGCGTATTTTCGGTAAAAATAAATAATCAAAGCAAAGATAAAGTCAAAGTCAAAGTCAAATCATTTATTTCAAATAGGCACATAAAAGGCACTTTTGAACGTCAAAATTTACAAAAAAATAGAATTGATTCTAGTTGCCCCTTCCAAAATGTAGTTTCGTATGGAGAAGAATGGGCAAGAAACTCTACCGTTACTCTTTTTAAAAATGTTTTACAATATTATGTATACATATACAAACAAACCTTCTCATAACCAGGGAAACAGTCACAAGTGAAGGTTCCGACCAGATTCCTGCACCGTCCATGTCCACACAACCCTGGGAAGGCCGCACACTCATTGACCTCCATCTGTCCGGGTATGACTCCAGGTGCAGGAACTTTATGCCAGCTGTCTCCAGTGATGTTCCCCCAGTTATCTTCGCCTCCATGTCCCCAGTCGTAATCACCGCCAGCGTTATCCCCACCACCGCCGACGCCAGTACCACCACCGTGGCCGTCACCTCCCCAAATGACGGATCCATTTCCTAATGTGTCTCCAGGTCGGTCCCAGATGGTAGGGCCGTGAGGACCAGTGCCTTCCGCGATGCAGAGGTTGCGGTACGAGTCCGTTCCTGCGAAGACATTAAAGTTTTTGCAATAGAAAAAGTAAATACAAACTTTATTACTTACTTGATGGGTATTTAAGAATTAAGAGGAAAGTAAAAAAAAATTGAAAGATTTATCAACTTGAAACACTGATTCTCAATTAGTAACTTTAACGAACTTACCCTTCTTAGGACAAGGCTCGCATCTGTGGTCGCCCCAAGCTTTTCCGAGAGAGGAGCAGCAGCAGACGGCCCTCAGGACTTCGACCTGCAGCGGACTGGAGCAACGTCCTCCAATGAAATCCGTGTAGCAGTACTCACGACGAGTGTCCACGCAGCGGTTTCCTAGAAACAATGACAGTTATTGTATACCAGCTTCAACATTTTGCTAAATTACGATAGTCAACGTTAGTGATTAAAACGGCCTTATAATCATGTTCGTCTCTCTTTGGGGGCTACTATGCATGCATTCAATATTTGACAAATAGCAAGTCAACATTTGGCATAAAGTGAACTGTCATACGCAGCGTCAAGCAAGTTTGAACCATGTGCTGTGCACCAACTATAATGTTCAACGCCAACTGTCTTGCGTTTAAACTGAGGCACTTACAAACGATTTTATGTAGTATGTCACGTTATTTCTGCAACCTCCTCGTACACACAAATTTGATAATATTCTAAGCACAATAAACCAGTACATACCAGTAGTATCAAGAGCAAGTCCTGGTGGACATTCACATCTATAAGAGCCGTCTGTGTTGACACAAGTGCCACCGATACACAGCTCAGAGTCCAGCTGGCATTCGTCCACGTCACGACAAGTAGCACCGTCCAACTATGAAAAAATTGGTTATGTTGTAAATTTTCATCTGTTTGAACTGCTTGTCTGATGCTGTAAAGCCTATCCATGGAACATGCAAAACATATCTTTGTATTGCGTGAAACATGTTGCTAGGCAGCATTGTTAACATTATATTATGTGTATAAAATTTTTGCAGTAGTCTTTGGCTTTAGAAAACAAGATATATAGAACTTTCTTCTTTTCTTAATGAAAACTTGGAAAAGAATAAAATTTGGCATCATGTAAAAAAAAATGTCAATGGATTTAACCAATCATATTCTGGTTTAGACCTTGGCGAATCCTTTGGGACAAGGGCAGTGTTCGATCTCGCAGGGTTCACAGGGGGAGCCCCACGCCAGCCCTACGCTGCAGCAGCACTCCTGTCGAAGCAACGGCCTGAGGGCGGCCGCCTCGCACTGTCCGTCCACCACGCGGCGCCAACAAGAACCACGACGATTGTCTGGAAGAAAACACTTAGTTATGCCGAGAACGATATAGAATTTGGTCACCCGAATTTTGACTAAAACCACATTAAAAAAAAATGGATAATTTTTACTTCCGTGGAAATTATCATATTGCAGACACTCAAGAAAATGCCGAAAAAGAATTAGTGAACATTAAAACGACCCAGAATGACATAATGAAATTGTTTTCTTTTTTTAATACAAATGATAGACAGTATATCATTTTCAAACGAGAACATAATATCAAAAGAGGTGGAAAGTTGTTTTAAACTGCCGCGGTCTTTTGATAATCTTACCGATACAATGTTGTGCGGTGGCGTCGAGAACAAATCCGTTTTCACATTCGCATTCGTAGCTGCCGTGCGAGTTGATGCAGCGCCCGTTGTCGCAAGGGTTCGATTGTTCTATAAACCAATTGTAATGTTTAACAGTTATTACAAATGTAATCACAAGAGAGGGCCGAAAAAAGGGGTAGTAATAAAAAACAAATACCAACATTTCTGTATTTTGGTAAAATAAATACCCTAAGGGATAATCCTAACTATTAAAATCAATCATACGTTTGATAAATAACGTTAAAGGCGCAGGCATTTTAGAGATGATCGTACATTCCAATAATTCTTTTAAAACCCGTCAGGGAATTTTACGATAAAATAAATTACAAATCACTACACGAATTAATAACATGATAAAATTAAGCAGTGCAATGAGATCGAATTGCGTGAAATTAATGTTCGATTATAAATATCAGCATCAATACAACGGATGTTTGGTGACCAAGCTCGTATGTTGGTCAAATGATGCTAGTCCAGGGTTAGGATGCCCGATGGATGGAACATTATGATGTGTTGGCTTGTCACACAAAGGTTGGTAACCTGTTCCGACGGGGATCATAGGGGGAATGTCTCCCCGATCGTATTCCTTGACGATGAAAAGAGTCTCACCCTCGCATTCGTCTATGTCTCGGCAGATTTGTTCGTCGGGTTCATAACGAGTTCCTGGTGGGCATACGCAATTGAAGCTTCCCAGAGTGTTGCGGCACTGACCGCCGGTACAGTACTGGAAAAAATATACATCACATGTATCTATGTATGTTTTTGAAAAGTATTAGCACATTTTTATCGTAGATCACTCTAAAACTCTTCACATCAAGTAAAGCACTTGTAAAGCTAATTATACTTACAGACTGGTGCATATCACATTCGTCGATATCCCTGCAGATCCCATCATCGTCGGGATGGAACCCAGGATCACAGATGCACTTGTACCCTGGCTCTAAGTTCTCACAGGTACCGTGAGGGCAGATGCCAGGTATCATGGTACACTCGTTGATGTCAGTGCCTCCGTTATCTTTACTCGCGCCTTCAGGGCAGAGGATATCGTACTCTTTGCTGCCACGTTCGGGACAGGATTTGCAAGCCACACCCCAGCCTAGATGAAGACCTGAAATACAAAACATAGTAAGAAAAACTAGGTCAAAATCAGGTTAGTCAAAATTCACTGTCTACTTTCTCTAAACATTTTCGATTCCGAGTATTATTTACATTAGGTAACAGCATAAATATCATAACGTAACATTACCTTTGCTAGAACTACAGCAGCATTGAGATCTAGTCACTGGATTCTGTCCAGGCAAAGTACAGTGTCCTTCTTCATATTTCTCGTAGCACAAGTCTTGAACCTCATCTGTAAAGAAACAATAATTATGTGCCCAGTTTTATTCCATAATTAAAACATGCCCACTACTCATAAATAACTAGCCGTCCACTGTAAACTAGCGACGTTAACTTTCTTACCAAGACAAGTCCTTCCATCATTGCTCAGAGAGAACCCAGGCAAGCACTCGCATCTGAACGATCCAGGCGTATTGTGACAGCGTCCGTTCCTGCAGACGCGTTGTTCAGAACACTCGTTGACATCGATACATGCACCGCGGTCAGGGGTTGGCCGGTAACCTGCCTCACATACACACTGGAAGGAACCTTCGCTATTTACGCAACGGCCACCCTGAAATTAAAATAATTAAATATTTTAAATAATTGTGGTCCAAATATTGTCCTTGTGGAAAACCTACACAGCGATTAAACTTTTATCAATAAAACGGCAAATAATTTCACGTGCACGAGTGGCATAATATTATTCTCTTCTGTTAATCTAATTCCTTCATGAAATTTTCTGTAGGAAAACCAAAGAATAACAATATAAAATGTTTAGCTAATACTAACCTGGCAAACACTTTTATCAGAACACTCATCGATATCCGTACAGTAACCACCGGCGGTTATTGAGAAGCCTGGTTCACACTCGCATTCGTAGGATCCTGGCGTGTTGCGACATCGACCGCGGCGACAAACACGTGGGTTGTCGCGACACTCGTCTACATCGCGACACGCATGGCCTGTCTCTGTTGACTCGTAGCCGGGGTTGCAGACGCATTCGTATCTGACGATTAAAAGGACTAACTTTTAGATTCGTGATGTTAAAAATCTTTAACATTTATAACTCTTCTCATGCATTTTTATATTTATTTATTTTATCATTTATGTATATAAAGTAAAATAGATACAGATACGACATCTAAGTATTTAATACAAAGGTAATCAATACTTAGGTTATTATATCCTATTATTTATTTAATTCTAATCTTGTTAACAGTAAAAATTTAGACTTACCCTCCATCACCGTTTCTACAAACTCCGTTCGTGCACATGCCTCCGTGCGTCGATTCACATTCGTTTTTGTCGCTGCATCTCAATCCACCTTCAATTGGATCGAAACCAGGTGGACACCTGATAAAATGATAATTTTGTGTTAAATTGTATACGTAAATTAAATTGTGTTCGCTCCGAAAACATCTAAAAAATTACACAATTTTTTAACAAAAATAATGTTTTGAAGCAATGCAAATACGTAATTTTCGCACCTGCAGTCAAATCCACCGGGTCTGTTGATGCAAGAGCCTCCTTTACAATACTCGAGAGCACATTCATCGATGTCGATACAGGTCGGGTTACCATCCTGCACTACAGATTCAGCGCCGTCCCAACAGTCACATTGGTACCTGGCTCGAGAAAAGTCATTTTGTCAATATTGAAGACCGAAACTGCATGAAATATTATGAATAACTTGGTTACCTGGAAGAACCTCAGTTAATGTTGTATTTAGTCTTAACTAGTGACTCGTAATAGCGACATTTCAAAACATTAAGATTTATGGGCTAAATCCGAATTAAATAAATGTACGAGTATTATACAAATAAATTTTCTAAACGATGGCGAAAACCGCATAAAAATCCATTTTATTAGTAGATGTAAGCAGCCACACGGACGACGGCTTCGACAAGCGACTAGCTGAAGATAGATGATAACTCACCCCTTATCCTTGTCCACGCAAGTACCAAGTCCACAGATACCGTTTCTAAGCATGCATTCATTGATCTTCGCTATCGCTGGTGGTTCGTACGAGCCACCTCCTCCCCCCTCTTCGTCTCCGCCGCCACCAGTTACGTTACGGCGCCAGTTCGGTGGGATTACACCACCACCACAGAGATGAGTCCATTCAGCTGCAGGTAACATTCAATGTTTACATGTAATTTTGTTTTGGCAATGTTATAAATCTCCGTCGTACTCGACGGGAGATTTTTTCACTTAAAACATTGCCGTTCTTTGCAATTCATACATTTGGCAGTTCATCTACATTATCCGGAATTTCGCTTTTCCATTACAGATTTTCAGACTAATTTAAAAGCGGAGGCGAATAAGTCAACCACGACTAAATTCTAGAGTTTATTTTTATGTGTTATCACTTATTTCTAAGAATGCTGGTTAACCTGTAATTAGCGACTGTGTAAGTTCGCGACTATTGTTACCTATAATATTTATGCTATATTATATTCAGAAGCTTTTGGTGTACCTTCATCTACTTAAACAAATAAAAAAAAATGAAATGTTGTTCGTTGGTAAGTCGCTTACCACTTGAATACAGCAGCAGCATACATTCTTTTACAAGTACAATTGGAAAATTGCGCGGAAAATAGTAGGAAAATAGTAAAAAATCGGGAATAACTGAAAGCACTTGTTACTTTGATTTTTTTGTATAAATTATTGAAATTTGCACAAGACGTCTGTCGGGACATCTAGTAAACAAATAAGTGTGAAATGTTAGTCAATACTTACTAGAACCTCTAGGCGGGCAGGGTGTGCACATGTCCCCCCAGGCTCGTCCCATGTTGTATCCACAGCAACAGTCGCGGTTTGACAGTGACATCGGCAGCCGGTCAGCACACTCCCCAGTCTCGCTCATGTACGTGAAACAACTTCCCACTCGGCCATCTGTATCAGACAAACAAAGGATTTATTAAATTTGAATCTTCTCAAAATAAAGTTGAAGACATAATTATTTATTTTGTCTTCATCAGATATAAAGGTCTTATAAATGAGAAAGTAGCTACATGTTTTGCCTTTTAGGTAAGGCGTACAAAAAAAATGGCTCAAAACATAAGGGGTATGTAGTTAACATTATTACTCTCTCAAAATTGTAAGTCATGAAAATTACCTATACAGAATTTCTTATCTGGACTCGGAATGAAGTGTGGGTTGCAGAGACAGTAGTAATCGCCTTCGGTGTTTACACATTTGCCGTTCTGTAAACAGAGAAAATATTATTAACAATAAAGGAATTTGTTTTATGCTAATCTAACGAGTGCCGCTGACTCTGGTATTAACGTGGCCACCAATTTGGCCTAATTGTAATATAAAAAGTACCATCGCCTCGAAAACAAGAAGAAAATTTGTTCTATGCTAATAAGTGTTATATGGTTTCTTCACCAGTTTAAGTTACCAAAAAATTTAACACGATAATTCAAAATATCCGTCTAAATAAATTTAAAAATAACGTTACTCACAGGACAAATATCAGGATCCTCGCATTCGTCGATATCCTCACAGTTGTTTGTGACTCTGTGTCTCCTCTGACCGGGGGGACACTCGCAGGAGAACGAGCCAATGGAGTTGATACACCGACCTCCCTCACAGAGGCCAGGGACTGCTGCACATTCGTCTATATCCTGGAGACGGGAAAGTCTTATTTTAAAACAAAATGGAAAAACAACAAGGATTGCTAGTTGCAGGGTTGGTGCAGACTCGATAGTCAAAGAAACTGAAATGGCAACATAAAAGAACAAAGTCATAATGGAAAAGTATTTTATATATATAATGGATAAGTATTATTTTACCCGGACTCGCACAAGACAGATAGGACACACAAGCCAAAAAATACACAAAAATATAATATAGGTAGGTACTGACAAAAAATATAGTGCGTGTGATTTTTTACTGTAACTTATTTTTCTGCAATGGCAGTTCGCAACTCAACCAGCCCCCACCTGTGTATCACACTATCAACCACAATCCGAAGGATTTTGAATGAAATTCCTAAACCATTGCTTCATAGGTTTGAAAAATTCATCCGGTCAACGACGCAAATCACACAATTAATATTGTTGAACTGCCTAATTGAAAGGCATTGTTATTGTGTCTGTAAAGCTACACGTTGGCCCAAGCCACAGAATGCGTATATTACAACGATAAGTTTACGCAACAGTTACCGTGGCCCTGGTGCATAGGCAACAGAAGGAACACGCGTGGGTTTTAGTCAGTAAGATCTGACACGCCCTTCCGCTCCGCCCAGAGCGGGTGAAGCCATTTGATGATTTTCCAAACAAAAAACTAATAATAAAAAGTTTATGCAAATGTCGGTAGTTCAATGTTCTTATAATAGTTTAAGTATACTGTGGCGTACATTGGCTTAGGTTGGCCCAAAATGTAGAGAAGGCTTTCCGCAATAACCCGGCGGCAGTCAGAGATTCAAATCTAAATATTCATACTCAATCCAACAAAATCCAAATCTAACATCCTTACCTGGCACTCTTTAGTAGCCAAGTTCCTCAAATGTCCCTGCGGACAGTCGAGGTCCCCACAGCGCTCGCAGGGATGGCCCCAAGCAACGCCGACGGTGGCACAGCACAGCTGCTTTGTGCACACCACGCCTTCCAGAGCCCCCGTGCATAGGGCTCCTCTGGTGTCCGTATAACAAGGTCCTGGCAAAGAGCACCAAAATATTTAGGAGGAATTTTGCCCTGGACCGTTAACTAATTATTATTTTGAATATCATTCAAACTTCTTGAATTTCGTCTTATTTGACATTAATTGACAAAACCACAGACAAAACGATGATTTAAGAAATGTAGAGTTTCTATTGTACATAGTATAACTGGGCAGATGAAACCTTCATCCTAGTAACTTAACTTTTCAGTACACAAGACAATATGCGTTTGATTTGAGCAAAATAAAATATTTTTCTTTCATTTCATTTTCTTTAGGGATCATTCCATGAAAATAAAGGTTTTGTGGTTGCCTGTTTGTTTTTTCATTATCTTATGGAAAAGTTGTTCGTTCTTTAACATAATTAAAACTTACCAGTTCGTCTGTCGATCTCACACCTCGTGCCTGACAGTCCGTGGAAACAGACACACCTGTCCGGGGCTATACATCTGCCGCCATGTAAACATGGTTCCCGACATATTGCTGGAAATAAACAACTTATTTTGTTATTTAGACTTCACAAAAAACCAAGATCTAAGAATTTGCCCATCTTTAAATCTGTATCTTTTTTCTCAATTATTTCGATTGCTTGGAGTACACGTGCTATTGAGTGGAGACCGCGATTCTGCAAACGTATCATGCACACGCGCACGCGTTCGTACAGACTAGGTGGAGCGAGTCAGAGTCGAGCGATCAGAGTTGTTGAGAATCGAGCTGAATTTCGTGCAATTAGAGAGGCCTTCTCCAGAAGTGGACTGCCGTAGACTTATGATGATGATTTAGATTGTACCGAAAGTCAGATACCACTTAAGTTTTTAAATTAATTCTAACTATAATTTAAAAAATAAAATGTTAATGAAGAAAAATGAAGTTATAGTTTTTAGCTATCTGACCTCCATTATTGACTATACCTCGACCAGGTACTGCTGACAAAACATTATTTCTATAGTTTTACTTACGTTCAGTACAAAATTCACCACTCCAACCGGGTGCGCAGGAGCAAGTGCCGTTTGAACAAGTACCACCGTTCATACAGATTCGACGACAACCACCCGGTGTTCGCACTGCAATCGAATAAAACATCGTAATTAACATACGGGTAGTATGTTAATTAAACAAATAAATATTTAGAATCATAAAATCTTGTACTGTAGCTTGGCAATCTGGTTGTGAGTAAAAAGATTATGTATTTTTATAATTATTTAACATCTTGTGCGTAGCTTATTAAAATATCTTCACAAAATAACCTAATTTGATTGTTGGCAATGTTATTTTTGTGGTTTTCTTCAGGGATAATAAATTATAAGCTTATTTTTCTTATCGTTTTTACCTGGATACGGGTAAAGACCACCACCGCCGCAAGAGGGCGCCTCGACTCCTGTTGCGCATCGACACATATTGGGGGCCACACATGCGCCCGGGGAACCGCAGTCAGGGCGGCATAAAGCTGGAAATTATACATAAAATTAATTAAACGACACATAACGTAACACCATCACGCTTTTATTTCCTGAAGGGCAGGCAGGTATACCCATATTTCGGCAGTTATGTTTAAGTCCGTAGTGCGACCCGTAAGTGCGAGACGGGCACAAATCTAAACTCACTGGTTGCTACTGAGACATTCAAAACTTTGCTCATTCTGGACATCGAACCCAGGACTTCATGCTCAGTAGTCGCTTTCTAATCGTGCCCCTTGTCAATTCCTCATGTCTCAGGGATAGTAAATTTAATAATCTTCGGTTTCAATGAAAAATAGAAAATGAAAATATACTTACGAACTATACAAAGTAAGGAATTCGGCCGGGACGTCCATCCGGGACAGCAATGCGTGCTGTTGCGAGATCGGCACACGTGAGGGCTGCAACAAACACAATATTGGAAGCTAATGTTTTGGACACGCGCACGATCACACGAGGACAAGACTCTGTAGTCACAAGTGTTTGAAAGCAACCCGGGTATCTGGTCTGTGATAATCACAAAATTGAGAAAAGGTGACCTATTTTTTCGTAACTACAGTCTAAGAAACCACCTTTTTGCAGTTGCAAGCTCTCGAACAAAAAGTACAAAAACCTCGTAGCTCGGAGGCCACAACAACATAAGCTCATAAAATGTTACCTTCGGATCAACAATGCAAATTTCAGCTGCTTTTGTATGACAACTAACGAAGCGCTCATTAAACTCAGACAGGTGTTGTTTAAGTCTGATTTATTATCTAAGCCATTGTAAATACGTTCACAGCAACTTGTTCTAATGCTACTGCTTGAATATAATAGACTTGTTTAGAATTTGTAAGTTCTTCACCGACTTTGTGTCCAACGAACAGACCTTTTCTCTCCGCTAGATTATCATTTTCTACATACTGACAGATTTTTCTATTCACCGGAAAAAGAAAAATCATGTAAAAATACCTACCCGCTAACAACGCCTACCAAAGGACTTGGAGTGGTCCTTTGATACGCAACCTGATAACTAAAGCCACAACAAACTATTGCTACTGCAAACAATAAAAACAAAATTTTATAAGAAACAGAAGCTCTTTTGACTGTCAAACCCATCGTCATCGGACAATTAACACTTGCCAACGAAACTGTCTTAGTAACAAATTACGCAACACTAACAGAGGAGCTTATGACTGATCCCAATAACCTTGCTCCATGTACGACCGTATCTAAGTTGTACCGAATAGATTCTCCCCGCTTGTTTAAACTAGACTAATTTGTTCTAGGGTCAGAGAGTATCGCAAGTCCTTACACTGAAAACCTTGTATCGAAATCGAGATTTAGTGCAGTACTGCACTTAATTATTTATTATCACTGTTTTGCTAAATATTAGCTTATCATTCAAGAGCATTGCGGTCAATTAAACAATTCATTTTTAATAATAAGTATTGATTTATATTTCAATTATTTTTTATAAGTATCTATGGTAATATTAATAAAGTGAGATAAAATCGTTCCGGACTTAAGCTGGATAACAGTTTTTTTTCTTAATAACAATATTGTCTTAACTACGCTACGGTCATATCAAACAGAATTCAATTTGAATATTATTTGCGTTTTCAACATAGCAAGTGATAGTTACCTCATCGTTATGTCATTATATTATCACAGCAATACTAATATGAGCGGTACTATCCATTGATTAGTAATTTATAATCTCAGCAGTACTCAGAACTGATAATGTTATAATGCAATGTTTATCCATCTTTAACCGCGTTGTAGCTAACCTCTGCTAATGTCATTCCCTGTTTCTGTAACAAAATTTCCATAGTTGTCTTTATATACTGTGTTTTTATTATCACTATGTTCTTTAATACTTTAAAGCTAGAGTTAATAACTTATTTCATGTAGTATTACACTAGTTATTTTCGTGACTACCATCATTTTGCTTTTCATCTTTTAAACCTGGTGACCATTGTCCGAATTCGTTTCTGTCACTATAATCCTTGCATGTTTTGATGGCATCCACGACCTTGGTATCTAAACCCACTTGGTCACAGCCTGTCCCACTAAACTCGGCGTTGGTTACGCTATTGCCCTCTGCCCGACTCCCGAAATTATAAGCGTGAAAATCATCTACGCGCTGCCGCCCACGGTATGAGTACTACACATCATGTATTATGTTACTGGGCTCTATAAAGCAAATTGTGGAAGAAAGAGTCTTCTGTTAGTTTTCATTTGCACCATATTTCGTAACATTTTGCCTTCTCATCGCCTTATTTCTGCATCCGGATCTTTAAGATATTTAATCATTTGAAGCTTGCCTATAACTGTTTGACAGAATATTTTGCACTTTTATGCTTCTTAGTGACCAATAGATCAGAATTTAAAAGACTGTAGTACCTTTAGTGAATTTTGATAAAAGATGACTTGGTCGAAAGCTTTACTCAAATCCTTAACAGCAGTGATAAGTAACAGAATTTTAAAAAGTACATGCGCTTTAAAATACTCGTAGTCAAGATGCATTCACGTTAAAGTAACATTTTCGTTGACCCGCAGGATACAAGGCAGGACCACACAGTCAGTAGCCGAGCTTACAACAACTGACGGTAAAGAATAAATGTAAGTAAAACGTGTACCGCTTAAAGATGGGAATAGCGCATACGATTATAAAACCGTACAGTGTGAACTACCCAGATTTGTATCAAAGCAACAGCCGCATGCGCTTCACGTACGGTTCCAAGGACCGAAGAACGATGCACCTCCGATTAAAGGTATTTACATCACATTCTTTTACTTTGCGCGATTGATTTTTGCATTTACAATATTATATGGTGATTCAGCTGTGTTTAAGGCAATGATAATAATATGTGATGGTATTAATAGCGAAAACCTGATCATGAAGCTGTTTCAAAATTGAGAATTTGGATTGAAGGACCAAAGTTCCTGATCACCCGATAGTTGTTTTTGAAAGTTACACAGTTTCTATTCTATGAACCTGCTTCTGTCTTAAACGCTCACATGACCATCTTTGTTAACAGAGGTCAGGACATAGTTTCCGAAATTAAAATAATAAGCATGGCTTGTGCCAAGCTTTGCGTGCTTTAACTAGTGTAACTGATGGTCATTCCTCCATCTAATAGTTACCAAAGCTTCTACCATCACTGGCGACATCCAGAGATGTTTATTTCAAAATGTCACCAGTTCTAAAGGTTATACCAAGTTATGACTTATTCCAACTTACCCTACGAACTGGTTAGGCTTGCGCTCTGAGAGAGTGCGCGGTGCGCGGGGCCACAGGCGCGGTGGGCGTGTGGGCTGCGGGACCCGCGCGTCGCCCGCAGCTACGTGTGCGTACGCGCACAGCACTACCACTGCCGCCACGAGCTGCCACATTGTCATCTTGGAACCATCACCCTGGAACAATAAAATGGAGGTCTTACTTATGCATTTTGGAGAAGGGAACGAAATCATCTTAAAATGATGCGTGGTGTCGACTTCTCTAGTGATCATTAACAGACTGAAACTACGATGACCCTAACTACAAGAGGTTCCTTTGCTCAATGAAATATTACTTCGGTGTTTTATGACTTTTTTGTTGGATTGCAATCAACAGCAGTGTTCTGAAAAGCTCGCAAATATGTACTGTGTATGTATAATTTAAGCTAAAGTATCAGTTTATGTCCGGATCCTGGGACCTATCTTAATTTAACTTTTAAACCATTACAATTTGACGAAACTTTGTACATACATAAGATATGAATTAAAAGAGGTTATGAATGAACAATCCTTATCATAATATAGTTCATAAAAAAATTGTAGCGAATGACACTACAAAGTTATTCATCGCCACGTAATAAATACCGCACGAGTATAAATATAAGATAACTCCTAACACTGTATGAGATACCGCCAAAAATTAGTTATTAGTAACATTTAAAAATAAATAATTATTTATCTTATACTTAATAAAATTACTTAAGTGTCAAGCCTTCAATACGGTAACCTTATAAATTCTTAATAAACAAACAGTAATTGGGGCAATGATTGCGCGGTACATTCTTATCGGCAACTGCATTTATAATTGAGTGTTTACACAATAAAAGCACATTCTGATGTCAGTGCCAAAAACATTTTTAGATACACTTGCGCTATCTGAAAGCTTGCGATAAGAAAAATTTAAATTAAATTCAGTGTTTCATGAAGAATAATACTACGCTAGGTAAGTCGGAACTGAACATGAATATTTAAAAAAAAAACTGTTGGGATAGGTAGATCTACTTCAAATGTTAAATTAGTTTTGTTTTCAAAAGAATTTGTTGACAATTACGTAACTAATACTATGTAGGTAGTCGAACATGGATCAGTGACAAATGTTCAACGTAACGCAATAACATGGATCAGTGACAAATGTTCAACGTAACGTAACTTGGATTTCTGAAGAAGGTATTCCTGTTATTAGTTAAGAGAACATTTAAAAAACAATTTCGACGATGTAGGGTAACTTCGTTATCGACAAAAATGTACTTTAAATATTAAATTGGACATTTAATTAATTTAAACGGATTTTGGCAAATGTGATATCGGTCATTGGTGAGTGATACATTCAATTACCTAACTTACTCAGTATGTTAATTAGGTTAGTTTTGATCATTACAAGAACATTTAGTATTCAGCCAACAAGTCATTTAAACTTTTATTATTAAACATGTTCCAGCTAACTTAGGTAAGCTACCTATCCTGAGACCATATCATTTTGTCACATTTAGACTCAGAACCTAAACACATAACAATATCGTCAAATGATCCTTATAATAATAAAACGTATTAGTCACTACGTATATCGTATGTAGGATATTACATGAATTATAAAAAGTAAACTATAAGTTCACAACTAAGGAATACTCGTGGAGCCCTTGCGTAAGATCCTTTCAATTCCAATTTAAATCAAACACAATTCCTAAAAAAAAACCGTTGGAACAAGACCAAAAAGATCAGAAGTTACAACACTAAAACCTTTTTGGATAGAAAAAGACGGCACACACGACGAAAGAGGAGCAAGCACCGCACACGGCACATAGATGGCGGGAGGAGCGGGGCGGGAGGGATCAAGCAATCTGTGCCGAAATGATAACGAGGGCCGACGACCGCGCACGCATCACAATCACAATCTGTAGCTATAATTAGTAAAAATTCTTCATCAGCTTTGTTCTATAAATTACGTCATTGTTAGTAAAAGCAACAACCTTACGGTAGTTGTTGGCTAAATTGTAAAGTTGTACTGTCAATGAATGAATCCGTGACAACTCACTCAATATGTACATTGTTCGATGCTCTACATCTATTGACGCTTACAAAAGAACCTCTTGTTGACAAATTGACGCTTTTAAGTACTGCTGTTCCTCTATTGTCATAATTAGGTTTGACAATTACAAGGCATAGAAGAAACAATTCTTGCAAGAAGAACTTGGTCTTTAGCGACGCAACATAATTTCTTAAAAGATTCTAGAAGGTTGCCAGAGACTCTGTCGCTTTTCTCCCAAGAGTAACTCTGATATGCGTGTAGAAGGTAACATCATTCGCTTATTTGGCTTAAACTATTGAACACCACGTGCCTAGAACCTGAATTCTTCATACACGTTTTTCGGTTCTTACTTATTAAAAAACAGTGTTGCTTTTGTATTTGCTCTGAATTGGTACGAATGTTGTGAACCTATCGTAGAGGTATTGTATGTCATCAGTGTCGTGATCTCAGTTAGTTTTAGGTGGCGTTGTACCGAGTGGACAGGAACGAGTCAAAGTTGGGCGCCCATCAATGGCATGAGTCACGCAGTGTGAATGCCGCCGCCCACGACATCGTCTTCCTTACTTACTACATGGCCATTCGCCGGCCACACACTGGATATCATACTAATCAAATGTGACGAATTTTATGCGGCATTCGGACGTTTTTATTGAAAAAATGTTTCTATAGAAAAGCATGGACACGAGTTAGTAATAGGCAAATGCGGCTTTTGCATAAACAAAAAAATTGGCCCTTACTGGCCAAAATATCAGTCTTCTAAAAAACGTTATGAACTTCTTACTTGATGCTATTTTAGATTGTATCTTTGAATTATTTTATTTTCTTAGTTTCCACACATTACCTACATTATTTGTAATCAAGATTATCAACGAATAAGAACATTTTCGTTTAATATCATCAAGCATTCCTTCTATACCACATCTAATTATGTACTATTTCAATTAAGCTCACCGAATCAAATTACTCTCCGATACAAGCGCTCGTGATTTACCGATCCTTGATGAGTACCGTTAGATGCTGACCCACATAAACTCCCGTCAAATCAATCGTATCCTAAGCAAACATGACTCTTTTCAATATATCCTGAATGGACACAAATGAACTTTCACATTACATTGTGATTTAAATAAATGAAGCTCGATAAGTGTGTGGATAGGGAATCTTCCCTATCCATACACTTATATAGAGTTATTTCTTTAAATTTAAGGTGTGTTTAACAGTCCAAGAAAAGTAGAAGTATTAGTGCTACCTTCTAAATAAATTTAATCAGTTCACACCGATCTCATAAACTTCCAGGGTCTGTTGCATACAGATCATTATCACAACCACGTTAGTTCATACATCTCAACATTCTCAACCCTACCCCTAGAACAGATGTGGTGATGTCCTTTCTTCTCTTAGACCACACACAGTTTCTTTAGTGCAAATTCTAACATAAATGTTCATACAATTTCTCATAACTGCGTCCGTTATAAATTTATAATATTATTAGGTTCACTTATTAGTACGGCCGATTTATGCTGATTCTGATCACAATTGGCTGTTAGCACCAATGTATGACAATGCCCAACCACACCTTGATATGCTAAAGAGCGTCTTAAGTTATGACCATCATTAATATCAATGGACACAGAACTAATTCTGACCGATGACCGGGTTAAATACATGTTTTACTACAATTTAATTTATGCAGTGCTGAAGTTTCGGACCCTTTTGCACATTTGAAATCTTACTTTGCCAAATTATTTTGTGACCGCGGAAGCAAAGACCATCTTATATTCACTGTAATAAAAGTAGTGGAAGCAGAGATGATTGAAAAACTAAAGAAAATAATACTGGAAGTACCGAGATAGATCTATGAATTTCCTCATTCTCACCGCTATTAAAAAGCGTAGTAAACAAACAATATTATCATTTACGAAATAATTATTCAGCTTTACCTTTCTCATCGTTAACCTTCGTCCTTGACCAGGTTGGAATCGAAGCATCACCCAATCAGTGTCAAGTGACACGCAAATAGTGTGTACGGACAACAAACGCAATGATCAACGATGATGCGTCTAGCTCGACGCGACGGTCAGGAGGAAACGTCGGCACGCGCTTAGATCAATACAGTGAGGAGGGAGGGCCAATGTGTGAGTGACAGCGGTTTTGCTGAAGTACGGTCTACAACGTTACGGTGAACGGTGATGGATGGGATGGATTTTAAATAATTAATGTTACTGTATTTTTTTATGTTTTGAGGGTAAATCTGACAATAAATTAGGATCGAAATCCTGACTAATTGTCAGATTTACCTCCATAACATCTGACAAGCAAGATAAAGATAATTTAGGTAAAGGAAAACACATATTAGCACGTCCGATTTACACCAATTAAGAGAAACAAGGAAAATGGATTTTGTTGTCACGAAAAATATTGAAATCAATCGCTTACCCTACCTTATCTTAACTTAAACGAAATATCAAGACAGATTTCCGAATCTTACATCACAGAAACTACTACATAAATAGCTTACGCCTATGCCTTCCAACTGTTCCTTAAAGGCGAGCGAGTGCCCCCAATTGAGGGGTTATTAACGCACGCCACTGGCTGCGTCCGCGCCGACTTCTAACGATCCGATGCAACAAACAAACTCAACTGACGGCGATGCAGTTAGATTGTTTAAGTTAACTTGCTTGTATGAACTTTAAAGTGTTGCTGGAACAGTTATTGATTTGTTGGGAGTTTACAAAAATAACGATTTTATATGGGTATTTTATATATTGGAAGGATAATAAACACAGTTGGACCCGATATGGTTCCCTGCGGAACGCCTGTTTATTACCCGACTGCGCCAGAAGGAGAGTTATGTTTTTACGACATTTTATTCCCAGAACAAACTGTTTTGAGGTAACGAACTACAGTGGCATACTAACAAATGTAGAAACCTGTAGGTCGAAGGTAAACTTTCTGGGCGAAGGAGCAATACGAGGTCTTATGAATTACCTACATACCTGGTAAAGGGAAATGTAGTGGTCTAATAAATTAGATGCACAATAAAGAATATCTGCTTAACTTAAGTTCATTTTTTGTCCGTTAATTTACCCAATAAAGCATGAAGGACGCTGTCCTATAAAGTATTGTGCACACTGGCGCGACGCGACAGCATACACAAAGGCACCGCGTACAGCGCGACGGGCGGCGCCTTTGTGTCGGGCTGTCGCGTCGCGCCAGTGTGTACGAGCCTGAAGCCGTTTATGTCACGTTTTACTGAAGCCTCCAGTAATCCCGACGATTTCTTCGAAAAAGCCGAAGGCATTGATTGAAACAAAATTACTAGTTTAAACATCAACAGCAAATATTTTATTTTCGGTCTCTTTAAATATTACCAAAAGAACTGCTTACTGCATACTGCTTACTGGATTTTTTTATTTTTTTAAATGTAAAAAAATATATTGTAGCTGTGTCATCTTCAATATTCTATTGCTCAAAAACACTACAAAACTATGTAATAGCTTATTTGTCGGCATTTTTCCGTCAAGAGGGTGGTCCCAAGCCGGTACAGAGCCTGGCCATTAATTAAAATACTTAATTATACCAGCTTCGAGAGAACAATAATTAATTATAACCCGTATACTATAATGGTAACTTTAGTTAATTGATTGTACTAAATAATTTATTGGTCGGTTATGGAATGCCATAATAAACGTTTCTAAGTACCTTTCTATGCTCGATAAATAATTGATTTAAAAAAAACCACAGATGTTGGACTGAACTTGTATGCTCACACCACACACATTGTGGTCCCACGATCAGCGCTCCGCGAACTTCAGGCGAGCAATGCTGAAGACGATTTAGCGAGTAATCCGAATAGAAAAACACAGATCGCAGAACGCTGACTTCCTTTATTACTTTATCGGGAACCGTAACTGAACGTCATCATAAAACAGATATTAATAACTGCATCAGTAATGACGTAAGGTGTCCAAAACTATAAATAATTCAGAATGTTCACAATAAAGCGTGATCGTTAGTCTACTAGCCATAAAGTGAGTTCAACGACCTCGCCTGCATGCAGACAGCTAGGCGCCAAAACATTTGACATTGAATGGAGTGATTGATCGATCCATAATCGATGATCAATCGAATCACTCGATGTTACGCACTGCGCAGCTTTGAGTAACTGTTTCTGTGCTTAGTTTAAGTAGCTGTGTTGTAACATGCATTTAGCTTTTAAGCTTATTATTTAAGTACCTAATGCAATAAGTAAACCCCCTTCCTCCCTTCCCTTCCGTCCCTTTATATTAAATATAAATCTCTATATACAGGTTGTAAAACGACCCATGCCATAGCCGTCAACTACGCATTCTGTACATCAAACTAAGTAACATAGCCCAAAAATAATTGCTGGGAAACGAGTTTTATTTTTGGTGTTAAAAATCGCTGTTTACGGTAGTGCGTAACGTAACGCACGCAATTAATGATTGTGCTTATGGATGCATGCATGGCGGCGATCGGCGGCGGCGATCTCTCGCGTCCGGCCCTGGTTCAGGCCATGGTACGGAGCGAGAGGGAATGGGAAGCAGTGACCTCCTTCTGCGAAGCAATAATGCTCGCGAAGGAGGAGGCGGAGCGCGTGAGGGAGAGGTAATCATTGCGCCCTCACGCCCCTAGTCACCGCAGGAGGAGACACCCTTGGCGTCGGGAGTCGATAGCCGACTCCCGGCCACCGTAGGCGCGGACCTGGCGACGGCGAGCAATGGGCAGCTCGCCGTCCGGTAAGGACCAGGCCCGGGTCGACGGCCCGTTGTGTTCCACGCGCGCCTCAAAGAGATGTCAGCATAATTGACGGGGTCCGATAGGGTCGACGCCTGCCGGGGTCGCAGATTGTTCGAAAGAGTTACCGTGGCCCTGGCACACAGGCAACTGAAGGAACACGGGTGGTTTTTAGTCAGTAAGAGTCTGACACGCCCTTTCGTTCCGCCCAGAGCAGGAAAGGTCATTTGATGATTTCCCACCCAAAAAAAAGGATGTATGCAACAGTACAGAGGTCGTGTGGCTATTAAAAGTTGTAATATACCATTAAAAACTCGTTTTCGTGAAAAAAACGTTAATAAAAGTTGGAAATTTGACCTGCCATATCTCCGTAACCAGAAGGTTCCCAGGTACCATGGTCCAGTACATAAAAATGATTACAAAGACGGGGAGTACAAATGACTCTCGGCTTCGTTAGGTGTCTTTTTACAACCGTTATGTAAAAGTCAATTGCCATGCGTTAGTCTCGTAAAAACTCGAAAATGGCTCGACCGATTTTGATGAAACTTTGGTAAGTTATTAAAAAGGCATTGCAATGCATGCCGAGTATTAGCTAGTCATAAATAAAAATGTATTTAAATATACATCACCATTAAGTTTTTCGTATAGGTAGGTACTTAAATATTTTGAAACGCTGCTTGTTTCCAAATATAAAACGCTGTAAGACAGCATTTTACATTACATACACACACCGGTGGTGTGGTGGTGTGTGGTGGTGTGTGGTGGTGTGGTGGTGGGTGGTGGTGGTGGTGGTGGTGGTGGTGGTGGTGGTGGTGGTGTTGTGGTCTTATTATGGTACATACCAGAGGCTAACAAAAACCCACCCAAACCAAAACCCACTGCTAGGTGGAGGCCTCCCCATTTTCCTTCTTCACCTCTCTTTGACATTATTATATTAATACATATTACAATATCGACATAATTATTAATAATTTTCTCTCTCAATCTTTACAATATTTCGGAAGTGAAAATAAATATTTTTAAATAAATTAAAATAACTTATATACAACCATAATGTCTGTAGACAATGACAACTAATGCAAAAGAGGAATGCTAAGAAGTTGGCACAATCACCCCAGCGCTGATTTGCTGGATTCGTTTTCTCCTCTACCTATCGTTATTTATCTTGACAAAGTTTATTTTCGTTATATGTATGTATGAATATATTTTTCATTATTTTTCAAATTATCTATCCCTTATGTTGCACCTGCCATGTTTTGTTTCTGCATCACCTTAAGGTTGACTGGTAGAAAATGCCTCAGGCATTAAATCCGCCTTTGTACAGTATTTTTTTTTACTTCTGCATACAGTTTTAATAAATAAATAATGCTAGCGTTAAAAATGATTCAGCCAGTAATAAATCATTAAAATTGTTTAGTCTACCTGTTCGTCCTTTCCGTTTTTATTATACAGTACAATTAAGTATCTATAATATTATGACATTGGTAAAACATGTGTCTGGAAAATATTGGTCCTTTCACCTTACCTTGTTAAAAATAAGACGAATATATTATTGTGGTCTTGAAGGACCATTTTCTTTTAAGCTAACCTAATGGGCAATGTTCAATTGACGTGAAGGCTCACTAAAATGATGACTTACACATTTTTTTTTAAATCTTCATGTCGTAACCAACCTTAAAGGAAACACTGAAGCACCTCACAAAAAGTAACACAAACTCGATAAGATTAACCTCATTATGTTGCAAAATAAAGGTTTAAAGACCACGACGAGTATCAATCACGTTGATTGATCGCTCAGGTAAACAGCGCGAGCGACGGCACAACACTATTGGAACAAGAATGCGTGACACTAATCTTAATTAGAGCGCGTGGACTAATTAATTTAAGGTGTCTGAATTCCGCCAATGAAGCGGTTTGGAATTCCATGGGTTTTAGCTTTGACCTGTATAATTATGCAGATGTTTTACTGAACATTAATTGAAAAAAGGTACTTACAGTAGAGGCCTTACCCTGTATGGTGTTTCCATGCAACCTCTGTGAGTATTTTATAAGTTGATAGCATGACATAGATAAACACTATTTTCATATTTAGAAGATATAAAATAATAGAGACTCGGCTTGGAGCTGACAGAGCACGTCATCAAACTCATCAGGTAAAATGTTATGGATTGATAATAGTGTAATATTAATAATGTCTAGGTTATAAATTGTGAATGAATAAATCGAAATCACAACTCTCAATCACACAAAATATCTTCTCTTAAAACTCAATCACAAGTTCTACTAAATTGCTGTAATTATAATGTAAATATCTCGAATTTGACTTTATCAGTGACACATAATTATACGACATTTAAAACCGAAAACAATGCACTAAACTGTAAATATTCTATTCTATTTTGGGATACCAAAGATTTTCATACAAAAAGTTTTTTCTTCTGACCGATATCTGGGAGGTCCCAGGGGTCATGTTCGGATAAGCGAACTATCAGCCCCATGTCAGCACCACGAATATGACGAAACTGACCCATTCGAGCTAGCTTCGGCGATAAAAAAATAGGTCAAGGCCATTTCTTTTTGTGATTCATTATAGCATCTACTTGTATGGTAAAGTAGAATTAATTTCTTGCAGTGAAGAGGTGTACGTGTAGAATCCCTACAATGAAATTAGTAAAAATGTTGGTTAAAGAAGTGCCCATAGAGCCAGTAGTTAGCATCTCGCAAAATGGGCAAAACATTAAATAAACAACAAGGAAAATTGAAACTTACTCTAAAATTAATTTCTTTGAAAAGATAACTTAATAACCAATTTTCCCCTTATTTTTTCAACTATCTTTTCCAATTAATTTGTTTTTCTCATTAATCCTGAAAATCGCTAATATTGTGAGTCAATTACCTTCTTACTAGAATAAACTTATCTAACATAACTGTCATGACAATAGCTCAGTAGATAGCCAAAAAAAACGGGTGCACTTTGATGTAAATTCCGACAAGCGTCAAAATAAAAGTAAAAACGCAGAACCGACTTGACGAAAGTTTATCAATTCTTAGAATATTACCCTGCTGCAACAATAGAACAAGTTCCCAACCAATGCCAATCCCCGAAACTTTTCGTAAAAACATTGAGTCCCAAATTCCGGATCATATTTTATACGTTGTTTTGACATGGCATAGTTTCGGATAAAACTTTTCCTCTTATCACGAGCAACAAAAGACTAAATATAAATATTTTGTTTTGACCTCAATAACAATGAAATGCGTAGGTAAGTAAGTAATTCTGTTTTACTTCACCTGGCACTCCACAAGTACTAGGGCAACATAGAAACATGGAAGTTAAAACTGGCATTCAATTAACAGAGATATTGCTCATTCATTATACAAAGAAAGTTAAACGGTTTTCAAATCTGAAGTCTTGTTTTAGTTTAGCGACCAAGACAAATCAAAGATTAAGCAATCAAATTCCATTTATTTTGATCCAAAACAATTGGTCCTTTGGTCCTGTTGAAATTTTCAACAAGGTGGCATGGCATGAGCGGATACTTAAAATTCTGTATATAAGAACCAAGAAAACTACTGCTTGGCAACAGTAAAATAGTAGTGTAAAGCGTGAAATAGCCTCACTTAAGTTTTGTAGAGATTAGTTTGTACGGATTCACTTGAGCGGCGTGTACAATATCGATCATGCGATTAGGTTATTATGCGAATATTTTGTTCTAATTTTTGAAGTAGAACGAGACCACGGATTAGGATAAACATACATGTTTTAGGATTACCTACTGTTGAAATAATCTGATTAACACATTTTTGGCATTCCTTATAGGAGTCAAGCACTGAATCATCGAAATAGGAAGATATCCAAGACGATGAATAAGCCCAGCGATAATAAGATCATCTTATAGCTGCACAAACAAATCAGCCTATTTCAATCATAAGGAGGCCATTCATGCGTCGACTAGGAAGCGCAGGCGCCCCGGTGTACGTTTCAGGACGATCAAAGAGCCACTTAGTGAGGCACTCGCTAAATGGAGATAGCTCTCCAGAGCTTGTTTGGAAATAAATGTGCTGTTGTGTCAAAATCGTTTTCATATGATGGTTTTAGAGGAAAAGCCAACAAATGCCTAGATTGTAAATTAAGCCTGCTTTTTGTATGTAATCGCCACCTGAAGTCAACGCAATTTTAAGGAGAAGATAAGCTAGTATCACGTTCAAAAAATAATAATAATATACTCTTATATACATCATATACACTAATAAAGACATTCATTTCAGCGTATTGACATGTAACAGCACAAATAGTGCGTGATGACAGATCGTTGGGCACTCCTGCATACATGCAGATACAGTTTGTAATCTAGAGCGCCTAATTGACTCTAAGGGCGAGAGCACACTTGAGAGACCACTTCAGGAAACTTTGGTCCTAAGAGGCGAAGAGCCGAGACGATTCGGTTTTTCACATCAATATTCACACGTATTCAATCCAGTTCCTTTGAGGTAAAAAATCGGCCAATTTGATTAGTGTTATGAATTTCCTTGATTTAATAATTATGTTGTGAATGTTTAAGAAAGGAAAAGAAAGTAATTTATTTGTGATGAATCCGTAGGTAAACAAATCATTCCGAAATCGAAATTAACCCTTTGTTTTTAAAAACAATTGCAAAACTCTAGTGCACACAGAAATAACTTCAGTCAATATGAGTCAATTTATTCTTACATGCAGAACGGATCAATAAATCTAGAATTGATCCTTGAACAATTGAGTAGTAAATAAAGTAGAACGAAAATATCAAAATCATTTTGAAATAAAATACAATAGGAACGAATAAATAACTATGCAAGCAGACAATAATATTGTGTTTGCTACTTTTCAACCGAGAAAATATATGCGGATTCATAATAGTAGAATATCTAATCTGAACCTGAATATCTATCTTTGATTTTTATATTCTGTTTCGTTAAAATGTTGGGCCATGAATCTAAAATAGTCTGCAATACAGATATTGCAGACTATTTTGAGTTTTCTAAATTCTGGTTCCAGAATTCTTTTGCAACTTCTCATTTTCGTGGCCTAATTTTAAAAGTCTGAATAAAAAAGTAGTTCACATAATTATACGATCTCTGGTAAGAGATAGCCGAAGTATATGGCTGAAGAATGCCTTAAATAAACGAATAGGCGTGTTGATCTAAGTAGGTATTCATTTGGAACATTAGATAAGTTCTCAAAAATTTCAAGACGAAAAACTTTATTTTTGTTTTCTAAAATTAGAAATACAATTTCAATAAATAAATACTATGTATTTTAAAAAACGCCTCTCTCTTCAAATTGCAATCATTTGCAGTCTTTGGAACTCTCAATTTTATTAGAAGCCAAGTGCGCACTGCTTAACAACAACTTCTCACTTTTTTTTTAAAAACTTCAGCATGATGACATCATCTCCAACCGTATAAGTTCACAGCGACATTAATCCATATTAGAAAATAACAAATCCGAACATGTGCTTCGAAATCTGACCAACCAATGAACAAATACGCGGCTTATAATGGGAATATTCAAAAAACAAACAGAACCAACGAAGTCCATATGTTAAAACTGTGTTAAAGCAAGTTGCAGTGCAGCTGTGCAGACAATTTTCATGAAGACACCACTTATTGTGCAAATGTAGGTTACACTCATTAAAAAGGATTAAGACTTCACTTAAATTGTTGACTTTACAAAAAAATGTGGAAGGAAATTAAACCTGAAACAAGATCTTATGACATACAATATCTCAAACAAACTTATTAATGCATCGTTAGGTCGATTCTATGATACCTACTCATTTCGTGTGATGCAATTTTAACTAACGAATGTAATCGGTTGCATTAATGTTTTGCATTTCATGAAGTTGGAAAATGCTGAAAATATCATGTAATAGAAGCTTGTTAGCTATTGTACAAAAACAAGAGATCCAAAAACCATTGTATTTAAACTTCTCTACAGACAGCACCAAGAATATAAAGAGATAAATCCAGAATTAACAAATTGATGATGACATAACATAAGTACAGAACTCGTAACGTTTTATCGCTGGCGACAATACCGTTTAAACTGACAGATAAGTACTAGTTGTAATTCATAACGACGGGTTGTAAAATCGCGAACACAATGGGGAATTAGCTGTTAAATGTAGGGCCAATGCCGACCGGTCCTAGGACCCAACAGAGATGCTATGCAAATGACAAACATTACAGCTAAACGCGTCGGATCATACTGTATAATGCAGAATTGAGGTGTAAATTTACATTGACATTACAACACGTAAAAGGCGTGAAATCCGACATCAAACTGTAAGAGCATGTGTGAACGGATAACGTCATTCTATGATCACCAATTTTGCTGGCGTAGCATTGTGAACTAATTAAGATATGATGTATGCAAATATATCTTGATATTTTCAAAGTTCGACTTTCAAAGGACTTTCTAATGTTACTGCAAGTTTTGGGCTGGTGGCTCTCATCAAATAGCTTTTAGTACAAACAAAACAATAAGCTCAAGATTCAGCAGCTATCTGGTTTGAAGCACATTTAAAGAACTAACAGACCATTGAGAGTAAAGTGGTGGCTGAAAGTTTCTTGTACGAATCCATAAAGAGATACAAATGAGCTTACTCAATCTACTTAGCTATTTTGGAGAAAACAACAATTTTGGAAGGATTTTAGTCAGAAATCAGTTAGTATCACCTGGTAGAATTTCACATAACAGGCGTAAAGTTATCCAAAGCTGTACTTTGTACAACACAGAAGCCGTAGCAAATAAATATGACATTTAAATGGAGAGCGATATTCCCACACAAGTGAATTTAGCGTCGGACGTGATATGCTCCCGCCGATTGCGCAAATCGCCTAGCCTTCGGCCGGTTCCTACTCTGATAAGGGACTCATCGCTGACCAACGTTTAACCCTGGCCCTATTAACTGAGGATGTAGGCATCATGCCGATTGTAATGGCAAAATTATGTTGGAACTGCGAAAGTCATCGTAACTCACTTAAAAGTTCAACAAAGATTGAAATTGTTCTCGCCGTGGGAAGCGGAGCGAGCTTTTAGATTACTTGGGCAAATATTTAAAAAGTTTAGGCGGAAAAATTCTCCAGAGTTTAATCTAATTAATTTCTAATCTAAAAGTTTTCAAAAGGCCTACGGCGTACTAACATTGCATGCTTTAAAATTTTCAGGCCAGACAGAAATGAATTAAATATGATTAAAGACGATATAAAAATAAAATATTTTTAATACACATTACGTAATACAATACCAATCTCTAGCTCTATTCAAGAGACAATAGGCGGCAAACACCCAGGATCCGTCCGTAACAAAATTAAATCAACATTATCCTGATGGAATTATTATCACAAATTACCATGCCACTGGATTCCTCTGTGGAGGGCAACCAGAATACTGTTCGATGTTCAAGAGTGGTTCGTGTGTAGATGATGATACGACCGGATGGATGATAAACGCGCACGGTTACCGCGCCGACCGAAAGGGAGGACCGACTCGATCCACGGCACGCTCCCGACTGACAACTAAAATTGCGAGCTTTATCATCGACCATACAATGCGCGCACGCGCACGTTTGCCCAACCACTTAGATCTGTGTGCTTCCGTTACGCTATTAGTGTTGTCTTTACCAAAATGTTTGTTGGTATACTTTGAGTATTCTTAATTTGTGTACTTAATTAATTCCTGCTCTGAGGTATATCGGAACTCGAAAGTGGTTCCATTCAAAGTTCTGTTGTAACTTTCGCGACGCGACTTTTTCGTGGCTTATGGTTGAGTCATGATAAGGTAAAGATAAAACTGTAATAAATTAAAACTATTTAAATAGAGCATTGAATAATAACTATTGTATTATCACATCACATAATCGGAACATTTAAAAGTTATCCGAGCCACTACTCGCAGTAATTAGTGACAACGCGTGAAACCCAAAAGTGTTTTAATATTTTGGCGATCGTTATGTTTGCTGAATTATAACAATAAAGGATAATTTTATACATACAATATAATTATACAATCCTATAATAAATAGCATTAAACCCTTTCCACACATCAAAAGCTCATATATTTATCTGCAACTCTGCCGAAAGATTTCTGCGCGGAAATCTTTCGGTAGATTTACAGGTCTATCATTGTACTCCTTTTTACGACTAGTGCAATAACTAGTGCATTGCAATTTTTTCGTGTGTACAAAAACCATTAGCGTGGCCTGTACAACCAATAAAAGAGAAAACTTATGTTAGAGGTTAAAGCTTTCTGTTCTCTTAAAATCTGGTAACCAGAAATTCCACTGCTGTCCAGATAAATTAGGTCATTACTCTAAGTTATAACCCCCCAGTTTTGTTTACCGGCGCCAACTAATCGTGCACTCGAGTGCTCCTATGATACCCCACTGTTCATTAAATAGCCTTCATTTACATAAAAATTTAAATGAATTTGTGCTTAATGGCCGGTGATACGCATTCCCGATTATTTTAATTGTTTATGTTGTGTTAGATTATTTTTAATAATAGTGAGTGAGGTAGGTACCTAATGTTGTGTTAAATCTAAAAGCCGGGTTATGGTGTGGCGACGCTTGGGGAAGGCCTATGTCCAGCAACTGACGTCTTTCGGCTGAAATGATGATGATGGTGATAATGAAATCTAAGAGCTGACTGAATATGCAGGTTCTACTTGTTTTGCATGTTAACACTTCACACGATGTCTGATTTCCTCCAACAAGTCAATGTTTTTAAATACAAAATGAAACCACAACAAAGTCACTATAAACAAATGCTAATCTGTACAATTCTAATAGCCATAATAAAATATACGACCATTTACGAATAGATTTCTAGCACAAAAATAACGATGACTAACGAAACTGCAAAGAGGTTTAGAAGAAAAAATATCGTTGGTCACAAGCAGTGAATAACATCAAATAGAAGTAATTAGGCTGGTTGCACTTTGGGGACCACCTTAAATCACCGTATTTACTACAAAACAGTTAAAAAAAAAATTTGGTGGGAAAATATTACCATCTGGGAAACTCAGAGGGGTAGGTATATCAGGTTCCTCCCAACTGCAAAAAAACACTTAATGATCTTGAGCACGTAAGAACCTCCGGTGAGAATACACTGATTCTACTCACACATTTCCATGATAAAAATAATAAGTCCCTTCACATGAGCAAAGTACACTGACTTCAGGCAAGTCCTCAGAAAGTGCTACGTACTCCAACCGAGACTTGAACCCGAGAGACGAACACACAGAAGCCGCACGATAACCACTGCGCCATTCGAGCCGTCAATTTTAATAGCCCAACAGTCAACAATAGCCAGTGAGTTGTACGGACATATTCAAACAACTCAACGTCGCCTTGACTCTACAAACATACATTATTATTGTAAGTTGGTTCGACACTTGTTACTTAGTACCAACTTTGCATCTTGTTGGTATGTAAAATGCAAAGCATCTCATAAAATGTTTGTGACGTAGGATTTATTCTCGTGTGCATGATCGGTTACCAATTGGACCACCTGATCGGTAGATAAAGATGCTACTACATCTATCTTAAGTTTACCAAGAAGCATCCGTCTTAAAGGCACTAATACACTTTAGCATAGAGCACGGCATGTGAGGCCATATGATAGGCCCTTGGGGACACCTCACTTATTATCTCTGAGAGAATTAAGGGAGGACCCTTTAGCATTAAATGTGTTTAAAAACGATTAGGATAAAATTTACAAGATCTAGTTCGCTATAAGTATTCATAATGGGCCTAAAGCTGCTACCTTGCATTTATATGTTTGGTCTACTTAAAACTACGTCCGGCCTAATATTTTGGACACTACGTACACCTGTTTGTTACATCATTGTGTTGATAGACAACAATTACTCACATTTAACGTGCTATTCATACGTGTTATTAGTTTGACACGAGATTGATCGCTGCATTTGATTTCCTCGCCGATACAACACCTCCATGTTAGTGGCCAGTTCTGATTGACCACACTCGATTTGGGCTACGTAGGCGTCGCTAGTTTGGGATAATGTTAGATGGTAGTTGATATTGTTGCGAAGAGTTGCTAACCAAATATAAGGCTGGATTTTATTTTTAATTTAACAGCAATCGCAAATAAGTCACTGAATATGGTATTCACATTGTTTTAGAATAAAAACATAAGAGTTAAGACCAACACGCATTGATATTTATAACAACTATTCTATTAAAACCTCTATCAATAAGTCAAAAACGACCTGGAATATAATAAACAAATCAAAACCGTGTTTCCCTAAGGAATCCATTAGACAGATCAATTTAGATAATAAATTATTAAAAGACCCTCAAGAAATAGCAAACGCATTTAACGACTTTTTTGTAGACAAAATTCAACCCATTCCATGTACAGGAAATAATTCAGTCCATATTGCAAAACGACAAGATTCAATTTTTGTTGCCCCCAGTATACCTATAGACATTAAAAACATTATAAAATCATTAAGATCCACAAATAGTATAGGATATGACGGAATCTCTACGAAGGTAATCAAGTATATATCTGACTTTATCTGTAAACACTTGGGCTATCGCATAAATCTGTGTATTGTTTCAGGTGTATATCCAGATGCCTTAAAAATGTCTAAAATAAAGCCGTTATTTAAAAAAAACAATAATGAAAACATGGACATAGACATAAACACATAGACCAATTGCACTTATTCCGACCATATCTAAAAAATTTGGAAAATATATTTATAGGGAGTTGTATTCACACCTTGAAAAGAAACACATTTTAATCGATGAACAAAAGGGATTTAGAAAAAACAGGACAACCAATATGGCAATTTATGACTTCTTGCATAAGGTAATGATAAATATGGACGTTAGAATCCCAGTATGCGCTATTTACTGTGATATGACGCAAGCTTTCGACTATGTAAACCATAACGTGCTACTTCAGAAACTGGAGGCATATGGCATAAGAGGAAACATACTTAACCTAATAGAGTCTTACCTAATTAACAGAAAACAGTACACAGAAATAACAAAAATAAATATTAAGACAAAAAGAGAGGAGTTTTACATATCTGGCGAACGAACGCCTATTTACGGTGTCCCACAAGGGAGCGTGCTTGGATCACTATTATTTATCCTATATATCAATGATCTGCCCGGTGCTATTAACTAACCTATTTGCAGATGACAGCACAGTGACTATAACATGTAAGAATAATGACGTTTATGAATATGACATTAATGAAACCTTAACGACAATAATATCATGGTTAGATAGGAATAATCTTAAAATTAATTTAGATAAGACGACGATAATGCATTTTAGTCAACGGGTACACGCTGATATTGACATTGAAGCCCTCTACGATGGCACAGTAGTAAATAAAGTCGACGATACAAAATTTCTTGGTATAATGATAAACGCAAAATTGAACTGGAAAGCGCACATTTAATATGTAACCATAAACCTGAGCTCGTGTGCGTATGTCTTGTACAAACTGTCCTCAGAACTTAACCCAGATGCTTTGGTGACGGCCTATCATGGATTAGTGGCATCAATTCTGCGCTATGGTATCATATTTTGGGGTAGCTCAACGGACAAAGAAATAGCGTTTAAATCCCAAAAGAGGTGCATTCGGGCTATGTTTAAGTTACAATCGATAGAAAGCTGCAGACCATTGTTTAATAAATACAAATTATTAACTTTACCGTCTCTATATATTTTTGAAGTAGCATCGTTTGTAAAGTGTAACCCTCAACTCTTTCCACGACAATCTGACACTTATCCGCGCAACAGACGTGACAACAGCCAAGTTTGCTTGCATTCGGCAAAAAGTGCCCTCATGGGGAAAAGCTTTTTTTGTATGGCCCCGAAAATATACAACAAAATACCACAGTCTTATAAAGCTATGACAACAAATCAATTTAAAAATAAGATTCGAAATCTATTAACAGACAAGTGTTACTTTAATATAAATAACTTTTTGACAGATACCTTTTGACATGATTGAACTTTATATTTCTATATTATTATTATGCTCATAAAATTTAATAATGAATGTTAGTGACCCAATATTTAGTCTTTGGTTTATTAAAATGTGTTTGTTAAAATAAATAAAAAACTTGTACGCCTCGTCAGGCAAAACATGTACGGACTTTTTACATATATTTAAGATCTCGCATGCTTGATTTGTATGTGTACGCATGTTTGACAAATAAATTATCTTTTATCTTTATCTTTTATCTTTTAACAATATTTTAGAATAATTTCCAAGCACTAATAATGCTCAAAACTTTATACAATACAAAATATTGCAGAATTGTTCTTCGCAATATTGTGATATAATTATGTAGTTATGTGGTAATGGTTAGCTTAGGATAGGTTTTGGTAAGAGTGTAACTTCACCATTTCGATATAGTTAGTAGGTATTTAGTGCTGCCAATCTCTGTAAATCGTTTAAGTTGTACAAACAAGACAACTTAATTGATAATAATTTCCATAAAAAAAAAATTCAACACATGCTCGAAAAATGCATTTTCGATGCCTGTATACATGGCTCGAAAGTTAAAAATTACGCACCCTACAACGGAACGTGCGGTAAATTGAGTTAGCTGTTTTACCGCATACTCCGTTGTATGGAGCCTTTACGGTTTATTTTTAATTTCCATAAAAAATATATAAGAACTACACCAAGGAGTTTCACATTACGAGAATAAATAAGCTGAATAATCGAACGTCCTTGGAAGCGCTTTTGCTCAATACGTTTGTCTCACTTTAATACTAAAGAGAAAATGAGACAAAGATGTAGTTCTAATTTTCACCAGGCGCACGTGGCGCCATTTGCAATTCGCGCCATTTTCATATTAAAACATCAAAGATTGTTGCGACTTTCCGACTGATATTTATAAACAAAGTAATAATAAATGAGTTCAAGCAAGGAATCCGATATTAATATTGTACTATTTTCTCGCAAATGTGTTGAAAAACGTTGTAAGACACGCGTGCGGAAATTGGTATTTACAAACTCGTGACTATGGTAAGCCCTCGACTTCGTCACGGGCTTACATTCGTCTACTCGTTTGTAAAATCCAAATTTACCGCACTAGTATCATAAATAACTATTTATTGCAGCTTTGCAGGTAACAGTGACATCATATGGCATTTGTACTTAAAATCAAAGGTACCATGTGTACATAATTAAAATTATCCTTGTGTTTAATGACAATTTTCTTATAGGTACTAAACGTGTCTTCAGACAACTAACGGTTCTTCTAAGCTGTTCTACGAGATCATTATTTCGGAACTAAGCGGCGTTGAACTTTGACTTCGATTACAAAGCTTTTTATTTTTATTATCAGCAGCCCTGTTGATTCGTATACAAAGAACGATCAACTGCTACGTAGCTTTCAAATCCTAATGAGGGGAGAAGCAACACCAGTGCTAAAAGACCAAGCAGCTAAGCCCTGCTAAGTTGTTAGCCTGACTGCCTGTTATGCTGGCTACCTATTGGCAGAACTTTCTTGCTCTAAAGATCCCTGTTCTCAGTTAACTGGCATAGGTTGAATAGACATTATTTTTATTATTATTATTAACATTCATAGCCTTTTCCAAAGATATGCATTTAAAATCTTAGACCACCTTTTCCGGCGGGGGCTTGCAGACGGCGAGCAATGGGTAGCTCGCCGTCCGGTAAGGACCCGGGTCGACGGCGCATCGTGTTCCACGCGCGCCTCAAAGTGATGTCAGCACCATTGACGGGGTCCGATAAGGGCCGATTCCTGCTGGGGTCGCGGATTGATCGAAAGAGTTACCGTGGCCCTGGTGCACAGGCAACTGAAGAAACACGGGTGGGTTTTAGTCAGTAAAAGTCTGACACGCTCTTCCGCTCCACCCAGAGCGGGAGAAGACATTTGATGATTTCCCACCCAAAAAAAAAGCCCCTTGAGTATCTTACAAAAATCATCATCATCTCTTTATCGTCTATTTTTATTATTCAAAGCAGCGCTTGCATAGTCTTACTCATCACCTTGAAGTATGGCCAAGTGTTCTGGTACCTACTCGAGTACGTCATGTGTGAACATTGTTTTACTTCAATCTGGCCTTAAATTTGTCTCACAGATTAGCGGCTGCAGGATTATGAAAACTACTCCTTGATATACTGGGGCAATAAATAAAGTTTTAACTTTGACATAGTCTGTTGCGAACAGAATTAGTATGGACTTATCGCTGATTTGAGGTCATCGGTGCATTTATGAGATTGATGAGCTCTGTTTATGTAATGCAGTCAGGATAAACACATTTGCGGCTATAAAACGTCTATTTAATTAGGTACTTTATGTATATAATGTCTTACTGAACTTTATTGATAGATATAGATATAACATTATGTGGAAGCTTCGTCTCCCTAGTGTAACGTTGAATTTTCCAATCAATATTTGAACCGTGCACCTAGCTTCTGACATTTCATAAGTGCTCATGTAAAAAAGAAAAAGAAAGAAAGAATAAAGTTTATTTGGACACAGTAGGTTGGTTGGTTGGTTTGGGGTTTGGTTGGTAGGTGTATGCGAAATTAAATATTTCGAATTTGAATAGAGTCAACGGGCGTTCGATTCTTTCTAAGTTTTCATAACACATCATCATTCTCCTCCCTTATCCCAATTCATTTGTGATCGGCGCAACATGCTTTTTCTTCCATAGTTCTCTATTAGTCGTCATCTCGGTAGTCACACCCCCCCCCCCCCCCCCTCCCGCCATATCATCATTCACACAGTCCACCCATCGTTTCTTTGGTCTTCCCCTACTCTTAAAGCTTTCTTCATTCATACTCAAAACTTTCCCCACGACATTTTCCTCATTCCTGCGCATCGCATGGCACTCCGTAGCGGCATCACAACCGATTTCCACACCACTTTTTAGTTTACCGGTGCCTCTTTTAGACTTCCTCTTATGCAAGTACTCATTTCGCGTAACACCACACATCCCTCTTAGCATTCTCATCTCAGCTGCGTGCAATAACAACCCAATACTTATAAATACAATACATAGAATATATGTTGTCAACTGTAAATTCGTTTTGTTGACCTCCACGGCCAGTGGCTTCACAAGGTTCACGAACTTAGGATTCACAGAAAATTTCCAAATACATACGTGTCTATACATTAATTTATTTAAGCACGCATGAGCATCTCAAAAAAGCTATACGCCAATAAGTAGATTAGGAACTGCCTAAAACATTGTATTACGGAGGCGTTACCATCAACAATACGAGTAGGCTCGGCTTTATTGGCAGTAAAATTATTTGAGAGTATATGGCTAGAACTAGCTGTGTTTGGATATGTAATTGTCTTTGAATTTGATAACTTGATTGATAGGTAGGAAGTGGATATTTAGACTAGTGGCGCTACAATTTTGATTGGAACACCTTTTTTGGTGCAGTATGGGCTGTTACAAGTAGGCCATGAATTGCTCTAATGACCTCGCCAAAGTTAAATAAGAAGTTCGTTAACTATAATAAATTGCATGAGCGAATTTCAGAATATTTTCTTCACAGATCTCCATGAAGCCTTCGGGCTATAGAAGATTTCGACGAAAAGTCTCAACACAAGCGATGTCCACAATCAAAGATCTTAAATGTCCTGTCTTTTAAAATCCAAAATCATAAATACTTTATTTAAACAAAAACTACCGACTTCCAAAAAAAAACACTATAAAGTGAAAATAACTTCAATTTCGGAAGTCCGTGTCTTTGGATCTGTATTTTTTTTTGTTTGATATTGTTTTGCTCTTGACTCTACTCTGTTTTTTTGTTTTTTGCCACAAGAAGGCTTTTTGTGCAAAAATATTTATTTTTCTCTTTTTAGTGGGTCAGTTATTCATTTATCTAAATTACAATGCCTAGAGTCAAATGCTCATCACCTTTTTCAAAATATTGCTTTTCCCGATGCAGGGAAGTTAATTGTTGAAGAGTTCTCCTGGTAAGAACCAGAAGAACTGGAGCTGATGGTGAAGCTACCATCAGGTCCATTTCAACATATGCATTGTGACGAGCATAAATTGCTTAGCAACAGTAATCGAATCGCAACCCGTGAAATACTTATTATTGAGTAGTTCTCGTGGCCACCTCTGGTCTTCATCATCAGTTCCACTTCACCAAATGGTGCTTTCCAAGAGCAATTGCACGAGTTACCATAAAAAATACCCACATCGCTATAGGTGTGCCTATAAAATTTGAGGATTTCCTTCGATTTCCATGGGATCCTCTCATCAAGTTCTGATGTCGTGACAATGTGACCACCTCGAGAACATATCCATAGAACCAAAAAAAAAGTTTTCAAAATCAGTCTACAATTGACGGAGTAATCGGTGTTTTTTTTTTTTTTTTAAAAACATATTCCAGCCAAACATATAACCTCCTCCTTTTTGGAAATCGGTTAAAAAGTACATCACGGAAACGTCTATCGAGTTACTAGACTAATTCACAGTGTCCCAAAACAAATATTGACTGCTCCTCTCAGGGCCATCTTTACGATGATACCCCTTGTTTTAAGGTTCAAAAAAATCTTCCAGCTAGAGAAGGACGTTCACCTTCCCATAATATCATGTTTATAAGTTACACATTACGCTGTTTTTAGCATTTTTTTCGACTAATTCTTGTTTAATTTTCTTAGTGACACACGGTAATCTTGTATTTCGTTTCTTGTTGCCGCACGTAACAACATACTTTACCGAACAAATAAGTACTGTATTGTGTGTCCAAAGTCCTGTGTGATTTTTCTTTTAAAAACAACACTGTTAAAATGCATTTAACATTTTACATTTTTGAGTTGAGCCCTCCATAATGGAGGCCTAACCTCTTCAGAAATATGTAAGGTAATATTAAAAAAATGACCATGCCTATTAGTTGAGCAGTTGACTAATTTGTCTACATTACTATGCCGACTGTCAAGACGTCTAAGGACCCTTTGAAGGCAGAGAGCTGAATAATTGGTTAGAAAAGCTTATACATTTTTTATTGTAGGTCTCTTTCAACCTTCAGATTCCTATTATCCTGCAATAAAAATAATAAGCTTGAGTTTCTTCTTGAATTTCATCAACAAATGCATTCCACTCTTCACGTTGAATGAAAAGCAACTTTATTGGACGCATGCGCAGCACCCGTGGCAGTACCGTATCCATCTTAACTCGACACCATCAAATGTTTACAATAAGCCACTGCCATAATACAAGAGATATTTGTTTTGGAGCACGATAAAACATACCAAACTGATACATTTGTTTTCAGGCGCTCATATTTCTGTGATTACGTACTAGACGAGGTATTCGCTCGTCATCATATGGATTAACACGAGAACAGGGAGATAAGATTGCGAAATTACTTGTTGCTATGTAAGAAGGTTTAAAAACAACACATTTTCCTGTGTCTTAAAGTGGCAACCTTTAGGAATGTGGTCCTTTTTTCAAACCCAGTCTGTCAAACCTTCAAATCACATCCAGTCATCAAAGACGATAGGTAAGTTTGAAAGGCTAGATATTCAGTGTTGAAATACATGTTTCCTCTTTTCTCTAAGCCTATATTTTAACTCAATTCATATCCGAGTGCTCACAGCTTTCTTATTTCTGGTCCATTAAAAAAACAGGAAAGATGTGTTTATAAGTTAAAATACTGAAACAGTGAGAAACGATCAAAAACAATTGGTATTAATTCATCACCAGTTGGTACTTAGAAAAAAGTTTAACTGAAAATAATTATCACATTATCTTGGCAGAAAGTATAATTATTATCAAACTTAAGACAAGCAAAGAGCCTCTGTTTGTTTTATGCGCGAATTTGTCCGAATTCCTTTGGCACGTAACTTGGACAGTTTGCGAATCACATTCCAGGACAAGAATTAAAACATGACTCATCGCTTTGATTAGGAATTGTGGAGATTATTCTTGTATCTAATATTTGTTTTTAATTATTACTGTTTGATGACAATCTACTTTGTGCTAATTGCATAAAACCACATTTACCTGCTGGTTCTTCCTCAAGGAACCGTTATGGAAGGAAATGTTAGGTAGGACCTCAAGATCTTACCTAACGTTTTGACTGTCTTATTTATTTCTGAAATCAACTACAAACTTCCGTCAATCAACCGACTTAGCCGTTTGCAGTCCATTGCTGGACACACGCTTTTCCCTACTTCGTTTGCAGTCCATTGCTGGACACACGCCTTTCCCTACTTCGTTTGCAGTCCATTGCTGGACACACGCTTTTCCCTACTTCGTTTGCAGTCCATTGCTGGACACACGCCTTTCCCTACTTCGTTTGCAGTCCATTGCTGGACACACGCCTTTCCCTACTTCGTTTGCCACCAGCATGCGTAGCATGGCCACTATAGAAATGGAAGAAACGGAAAACAAAACGACATATTGTAAAAATTCAAGAAAAGAATGACTTTTTGTTAAGAAAGTGATTTGTCTTCGTAGAGTAGAGATATAAGTGGTCATGTTACGCAGGGCTTGTTCTCCTGCCAATCAGTCTATTCCAGCGGCTTTTTATGGTCGGTATTACCTCTAGTACAATTTTGTGGCGGTTGCTGAGCAAATAATAATTCGATACGCAGTTGCACATTAGGTACCTATTTCTGTGTTATGTCAGCAGGTACATGCAATCATAAATAAGGTGATGTCAGTTTTACTGAATCTACTCAGCCTCTTGAAATAAGACGCGACTTAAGTGCCACATGTATTATTTAAAAGATATTTTAATCTAGCTTACCCGACAGACGTCCTGTCCAAATTTCAATAGTTCATACAAAAAGACCATAGAAAAAAGGACGTTCAGTTTTTCCCGAATTTGAAAATTTTCCGGGAAACTTTTCCAATTTTTCTTTCCATAAAAACCTAATTCAGACTACATATTATCATTTGAAAATAAAATATAGTCAAATTGGTCACCAACGAACCGTATTTCACTTTTATTTATATAGATAGATAGAAGATTAGTCTGCCTAATAAACCTAGTCAACTATAGACAGATGAAACAAATTCCACATCATTCAATCTCTCCATCTTCGGAAGTATAATCTCCGATCAAGTACGAAGGCTACTTACCCCAGATCGGTTTAATGCATGAGAGCGATCAGTAAGCTAATTATAATTAGTGAGCACGTAACGCAGGTTGGCTCTTATCTCGTGTTTGTGAACGCTATCTAATCTCTGTTTGCCGCAGCCTCCTTGCTAACCTGACCCAATTTCTGGACTTCGAATGTTTTGGTTCGATGGCGTTGGAGATATTTTCATGTGATTATTTTTCTCCAATCTATTTTTCTGTATAGTCTTCGCAGGGTGGCTGCTAGCAGCTGATTGGAAAGGCAGCAGTTCACTGCTGATGATGATTATGATGGTGGGATGCACAACATAAAACATTCTGAAAATAAATATCTAGGTGAAGATAGATAGCTGTCTAGAGACACGAATCGTATGTTATAGATGTTCGGAAAAGCATTCGTCCTCTTAACAGCACGAAAATAATGTATGATCACCATCTCAACAGTAGGTAACTGGTTGCCGGGTGAAGTTCTACTAGGATTCGTTTTGTCAACAACTTCCCAAATCCCTCAGTTGATTGATTACGAAAAGCCTATACAAAATGCCTCAAGCGATTTTACAATGTTGAAGATCCTCAGAATCTCATAGGCATACAGACAGTATTGCGGAACATCTAAAACGAAACAAAACGGTACAAATTAATAGCGCCAGTCAATTTGCAGTTATCTCGGCTATACATTAGCTTATTACGTTATCTGCAACCTTGACTGGTTTTTAACTATTGCTATGAGCGTTATCAAGCGTGTTATAACTATTAGTGGTTCATTTAAGACATTTGCGAAGATCTCTTCAAGAATGTAAGGTGATATCAGCTGTCTTTTAATCATAATTTAAGGTCTTCAAGTTCAACGTCTTCTTGAGCCTGTTACCCTGGTACCTATTTATCGAATCACTGTCGCAACTTTCAGCAACTTCGTGATCAAAATCAACAGTATTAAATAACTGCTGATTCTGCTTTCGCCCTATGCATTAAGGAGCTCGTAAACCAAGAGCTGTGAGACAGAAAACGGTGTTACAGATAACTGATTCTGAAGGCTACTCGTTCGGACTTGAAATGAGTCACTTTAGCATGATTCCACCCTTATTATTTTTCATGTGTGTTTAATAGGAGTCCAGCTTTCCTACCTGATCATTAACACACAATAATGGACACCCAGCGAGGACTCGTAGAAATTAGAACATAAATCCACTATTTAAGACTAGCACAGTTGAAGTGAACATTATCGTTTGGTAATGTTTTAAGGAGACAAGATCTCTCTTAGTCATTCTGATTCAATATTGTTTGATATCAAATATTAAGGAGCTTAGCACTTACTCGTATGTCATCTAAGTTTGCGTGTATCTACCTAATGCAAATGAAGTACCTTTATTGACCAGTCGTTTTGTTTTAGTTTAGGTGAATGGGTAGCTACATTTCCTGTCGTGTATTTTACTGTGTCCTGGATCTAGTCAGCCGACTACGACAAAGCCAAAGGAGAGTTATCTTTTTTTATGGTTAGATACACCTCTGCCTAATCCATAGGGGAACGCAGGCGGTTTTCTGATTCTGCCAACAGCTTCCGATTTTTTTTAATACTCTTTTTTGTCATTCCCCAAGCACAGATACTGGATGAACTTCAAGTTTCAGTCCGGTTAGGGCCCCTGAGACAGAAGCCTCAATTCATATTATGCTGTAGGTATCGAAGAAAATTGCCAGTGTCCTGAACAACTACAGTATTAATTCACATTTCAGTAGCTTATATCAACATATCAAGAAACTAGATTGCTCAACGAGTGTAGGTAATAGCAAATCTGCAAACAGTAGGGAATGTTATGTAACGTAAAGTAAAACAGTACAGTTGGCAAATGTAGTTTTGTGAGATAATATTTGTTTTATGTTAAACATGCAAGTACCTTGTAGGTACCTTAGTAGGTATGTTAGAAGAGTACCGCGTGACTTCATATTGAAGCAGACTGCGGTTCGTCGCTGGATAAATAAATACACCAACGAACAAAATTAATTACCGTTCGGAGTACAGAAGCGATTAAACATTAAAATAGTTTCAGAAAAGTTTTAAGGGTTTTCTAAAGATTAGGTATTGAGCAGTCATACTCGTACTAGGTACTCTTTTATATAAGTTGACTAGTCTATGACATCTTGGAAAGTCTATTATAAGAGACCTCCAGGATCCTACATCGAATTGAGATTTTCTTTGTCTCTAGTCGAAATACAAGCTATAATAATTCATACCTTGGTGAGTGAGACAATTAGGGTGATCCAGAGCTGACAAACCAGGGTACGCCAGACGCACAAACGTTTCATCATTCAGGGAGGTAGTCCTGGAACTAAAGTTTCTCCAATTTTCATAACAAAACAGTCTCCTGAAAATAATGAAAGTGTAATAAGAACCTTAAACAAGACTTGCTTATCAGCCGATGCACACTGCTCGAGATAACTCTGACAATTGGTATGCGACCTCATACTGTGTTTGCTTTGCTATGCACCGAACATTGTGCAAATATTTTCGCATTTTTTGGCCCACATTACGTTTGCAAACACCCCACTATGTAATATCGTGGAGTAACGCTATCTCTGTTTGTTCCTTCTTGTAATTAATTAAGGAGACTTTTTTTGTGATAGATGATGTACTGCTTACAGCGCTACAAGGTTTATTGGCGTGTGGCCAAACTCGGAAATGACGCTGCCATCTTGTTTTGTCAATACAATTTCTGTGACAATTTCACAAATGTTTACGAACAACGCCCCCTTGTCAATGTCATTCAGACGACAAAAAATTCTTGTAGCACTCTACGTAGGTCTAGCTAGCTACTGCTATGAAGTGAGTAAGTAAGTAAGTATACATACATCTTGCTAGCTTAGCTAACCTTGCGAAAATAATTACTAAGCACCGTCAGCCATGTTATATTATGTAGTTCGAAAAGACGTTCAAAAAAATACAGACATTTATTTTTAGGATACCTACCTATCTACTCGGGTGTGCAAAATGAAATGTTGATACAAGAGGCAGAATTAATTGAGTATAATGTGCTTTTCCATAATAAAAAAACAGTTTTTCAAAATAGGAAAGAGAATCGCAATCAGCGTGACGTAAACCGTGATCGTACCAGATGGCGTTCTTTAGTTTCTGCCTGTACCATGGGAAAAAGGCGTGAGTTTATGTTTGTAAAAAAGAGAATCTAAGTCAACCTAACAACATTAATAGTCAAAATAAAACCTGCTCATTATGTCTAATTATCTGCATAACCTGGTCACGTCTAGTTTTGGGGTCAGTTGCGCAACAGTTGGGCCACGCGGCCCCACTATCTGCTACTGATAAATTGACGTTATACTTCATTCAATCTCTGATTATGTTCCAAATCTTCTAGTTTGTTAGCCTTATCGTAGTAACAACCTTAATTGGGAGTAATTGTCTATTTTTCCATAGAAGTGTATCTGCTGCTGAAAATAATGTTTGGAACATCGCATGGCAAGCATGTCTTCACGAAAATAATTTTATTTCCTTAAAGGGTTCAGTCCACTGCCATTTACCTACCTGCGACTACGCTACACTAAAAATCCTGAAAGCCCGTGCTACAATGAAACATTACTTGAAATTCACTTTAACATCTAGCCTGAGAATCAAACCCAAACTGTTACGAGTCCGAATTCAATCCTCTCCCCACATTTTAGGAACCTAGAAAGGTAAAAAAACATAAAAATTAAAAAGGCTCTTTATTTCATGCAAACTTTCTATCATTATTTTAGGCAAAAGACGTCCACTGCTGGACATACTCCTCCCCCAAGCACCGTCACATCGACTGGTTCTGTACTTCCCGCATCCAGCGAATTCCTGTGGCCTTCACAAAGAAATCGGTCCACCTTGCCTTCCAACGCTACGTCTTCCAGTACGCGGCCGCCACTCCAGAACCCACTAAAAACAATTTCCCGCCATTTTTCAGTTGTTTTTCTGTCCGCCAAACTGAGTGAATGTAACGAAGAAATTCGATACATTTTGAAGTTTTATTACAAAAAATAGACAAATGCGACACAAGCCGCGAAAATAGTACATTACTGCAGCGGCCGACAACAGAGGCATCGATGGAAGAAGGTGAGAATGTGGGATGAGGCGAAGCCGAGGCACACTTACGTGAGTCCATCAATGCCTGGTGGCGGCCAAACCTTCTAGGTATAGTACTTTTCTCAAATAATGCGCGGAAATTCAAAGTAAGTAAATTAATTATAAATTCTAGAATCAATGACGAACAACGATAATAATTTTTCTCGCGCCAATATGTTCATTTGTTTCTTTTTCACTAGCTCTATTTGCTAAGCCAGTGCTAGATTTAAAAAAAAATATGACTAGTTACCTCCTCGGTCGAAGTAAAAACTTCGGTCTATTTTTAAATTACACGACAAATATGAATTTTCATAGTAATTTATTCGGCTGCTAAACACAACAGATACCTATGGATTTTCATATTTACATTGCCGGCTGCTAAACACAACAGATATGGATTTTCATACTAACATTACCGGCCGCTGCTCGCATGTATTTGACCAGTATAGCATTTTCAATTTATCTCGAAGTAGGTTGTCAAAATAATGCTCGAATTTCTAAACATGTTTGAGAAAAATATGTGACGTAGCCAAAGACATTAAATTATTTTGTATCTATCTTAAATCTCTTTGGACGTAGCACAAAGTTGGATCCAGCGTTTTCAGTCCGGGAATTTTGATGACAAAGATGTAGTTCGCTCTGGTCGCCCTATTACGGAAAAAGTGGAGCAATATCGCCATAATAGTAGTTACGACATAGCTGAAGATAGCAGCGCATAGCTGTTTTGTGGTTGACCACAAAACAATTTTGACCCATTTGAAAAAATCTGATTATAGAAAAAACTAGATATTTGGATGCCACACGAGCTCTTAGTCTTGAATTTGTATATAAAATACGAAAGACCTTTTCCCTGACCTAATAAAATCCTAATGATACAAATAAAATTGATTTAAATTTTTGAATCGTTATTATAAATAAAATTGATTTAATTTTTTAATCGTTATTATAAATAAAATTTATTTAAATTATGAAATATTAATATTTCTTTGTTTCCGTACCTACTCAATAATGTAATTCGCGTTCAATGTTACGATTCCATTTCGATATATTATTACAATTTAATTTAGCTGGTAAATTAAAATAAAATAAACAATATTTGAGCCGTGGTAGCCCAATGGTAACGGCCACCATTTACGAGTTGTAGGTCGTAGATTGGAACCCAGACAGGCGCTTTACTTTGTGTAAATTATTTCATCACTACTGCTCTCAAAACGGTGACGGAAAATATCTTGAGGAAACCAGCATGACCTAGAACCAAAAATTCGAAGACATCAACGTTACATACATCTACCAACCCGCATGGCCCGCGTGGTGGATTACGGCCCATTCCCTCTCACTGATACGAGGTCTGTGTCCCAGTAGTGGAACATTATAGGCTGATTATGCTATATTTTAGTCATTAAATTCATATTATAATAATCAATAAATAATTCCACAACTATTATACGTACGTAACAATAAATAATTTGAAATAAATAATTTAAAATTTCGAAATAAACAAATAACACTTAAACTAAGCTGTATGAACCCCTCTATGGGTAAAGGCTTCCTCCAGAGCCTTCAATTCGTCTCTATTGGATGCGGTAAAAGTCCAGTTTATCCCGGCAACTGCCTGTATCTCGTCTTGTCATCGTGCCTTTGGTCTACCTCTGCGTCTGTAACCGGTGGGCCCACTCCAAGATGTGACTGTTTTAGTCCACCTATCGTCAGTGTATCTGAAAACATATCCAGACAATTTCCACTTTAGGCTTTGAGCGAAGGAGTCTGCGTCGATTACTTTGTATTTTTTCTTATACTTAGCAGAATGTTAAATTTTGTCTTGTAATTTTATATTCAGCGTACTTCTTTCTAGCGCTCTTTGACAGGAGGTAATTTTTCTCATGACTACAGAGTCGAAAATCCATGTTTGGCAACCGTACGAGAGGCAGGGTAGAAGGCAAGAATCCATAAATTTCCGTTTCCACCCATATAGGTACCTACGGGGAAAAGTCGCAAGAGAGAGAGGTACCAGTACCTACTCTAATTGCGTAAAACACTATCTTTCACAATCTGAATCATTTCGAAGCTTATTGATAATCCATTGCTTCATATGTTCGAAAAATGTCTCTGCTCAACAACGTAAATAACGCAATGAATGTAGTTCAACTATCAAAAAAAGCTATTCCTACTGTTAGTGTATTATACAATTACCCCGCTGGTTATTATTTATCCTGCTCCTGATTACCTGTTATTGCAGCATCATCTCAACCACGTGCACATAACTTAGAGCCATCTCCCGATGACAGCTACAAAAACCGGTCGCTGTAATAATCCCATCACTTGTTAACATTGTATGCAGGGCAATAACGAAGATTGGCTGCCATCACGGACGTGGCGGGCACTCGCCCCCGCGGAAACACTGCTGCACCTGACGACTGAACTAGCGATGACACCCGTCGGCACCTGCGCCATTTAATTTGCTAACGTTAGACAGTACGTAGGTACTTCAGACCAAACAACAGTGAGTAATTGGATCCCACACGACAAAATATGTTCCATATTTCTTTCAGATTCAAATATGTTTACTTGTAGAACATAGGTAGAAGGTACCTAATGCGGCTACATGATTCAAGCCTCTCAAACCACAGGTTTATCACCATTTCGTTTGAAACGCCGAACACATTTAGGTACCTATTCATAGCTATCTACTAGGGATTATGTCACCCCTGGGTAGGTATAGAGCCTAATGGGATAAAGAGTGTTGGAACAAAATATTAATAATTGTTTTGTTTTCAGAACAAGCGCCTGAGTAATTATTGTGGGCAGTGAATCAAAGAACTGATAAATCGTTATGATGAATGCTCCGTACTAATCTGAGGTATTGAGAATTTGAGATACTTGCGATTCTTGCGACATCCACGGCAGGTTACCATCATTGTAATGACTAGTACCTCCTTATATACCTATACTCTGAACTTCCAAGAGCCAGGAAAATAATACCTAAAATAGTCATCTACCTATAGATATTAACTCTGATTCTGATTCGGATTCTGGCAAACAACAGTCGCAGTGCAGAAATATTATTTATAGTATTTCCCGTAATGACGACACACATCACAGCTACGTGTTATTACCACAAATATCTCAAGGACTATTAATTACCTCCACGATCAGTATCAAGTCGTAAGTGACATAAGGATCACATATTTTTATCGCTACGTAGGTGTACATAAGTATAGCAAATTGTAGAGCATGGTAAATTGTAAAATTAGTAGAGCATCAGGCTGATAAGTTACGGTCTGTTGTCACTAGGGTTGACTCTCTGAATTAGAAATGTAGGGACATCACAATTTAGAAATAATGTTATAGGTAGTAGATATAAAAGAGTTTGTAATGGAGCCTGTTTGGGGAAGGACCCTCACCGTCCACGTTACGTGTTCTTGCCGCGTGCTATGTTCCGGTTTAAAGATACCTGTATGCCCTTTAATTACAGGCACATGAGACCTCGGACATGCAGCATTGTGACTGGGATGGCAAAATGCCTGTGATACCCCTTGGTCATTACCTGTTGTTGAAATTTTCAAAACACTTTGCCATTGAATGACATACTTACCTATAACAACTCAACTCAAACTCAAAGCATTTATTTCAAATAAACCAATTACAGGCACCTTTGAATTATCAGGGGGTCGCCGGGTCGGGTGGTCAGAAAGATGAAGCTAGTTGCCCATTCCAAAGCAGTAGTAGGTACTTATGGAGGAGAACGGGCAAGAAACTCCACGGGCACTCGATTAAGCTACAAAATATTGGTTACATCATTCAAATCGCGCCCGACGCGGCGGCGCGCGGCGGCGGCGGCGCGCGGCGGCGTGCGGCGGCACCGACTTTTCCCAAATGCGACCTAGTCTGTACTCTGTGGAACGAACCAACAAGCGACAGCGAGTACTCACTACTCAGTAATTCAATCAAACAAAACAATAACACTTCTTATTTTGATTACGCGAAGACTTATTTCACAATGTAATTGAACTACGACACGGTAATTCGTAGTATGACTTTGAAAGTTTCAAGTTTCATTTATTTGTAGTTTGGGGTTTGTTTGAAACATTATTTTGTTTCAAACACACCCCAAACTACAAATTTACACCAGAATTAGTACTTTTGACATTTGGTGAAGGAAATCATTATGCACTCTCGTTTTCTTCCCCATATAGGTAATACAAAATTATTAGCAGAGAACCAATTTCTGATCTGCAGTAGGGCGTTATTTACACTGTCAAGATTTTTTGCACGTGTATTAATTTAAAAAAAAATAAGCCAGCAAATAACACCATTTGTGGTTGCAAGCGATCAAGATCTACTACAAGCGCCGTTGACGGCGTTCATTTTATTAATAGATCTTATCTTATATCTGTATTTTCACTTAGATATACTTAGGTAGACATATACTTAGCTAAAACTAACTAAGTATATGTCCTGCTTACGTACCTACCACATAAATGTCATTAAAACACTATAAATAATACCTACCTTTGTTTATTAGAATAATTCATATAAGTAGAATTATTCATCAGGCAAAATAACTTACCTACTAGTTGCTCAGAAATAAAATCATAATGGTTTATTCATAACGAAGTAGGTAGGTACGAGTTTATTCACCAGAAAAAGAACATACGACCTAATAACTCTTACAAAGAATCTTCACAAATGAAAACTACTTAATAAATGAAATCATTGAAGAACATGGTCATATCTTCAGACTTGTCTGGCCTAGTTAGCGTGCACTTAGTCCATCCTAGACCTCAATAGGTGAAACCTGACTATCCGATCAACACTAATGATGATGGAATAGGCCTGCAACTGGGATAATCTAGCCGCCCACCACTTTGTCATAGTTACTAGTTTTATAAATATAAATGAGGTAAAAGATACCCACTAACCAGCAAATAAAGAGATGTATATCGACACATCAAAACCCAATTCAAGAATGAATTCCTATTCAATCATTGATGAATCACCCTAAGACTGAAGCACAGAGAAGTACCTACCTACAATCAACCCTCGAAATGAAAAGTAGGCAAAGCCCAGTCATCTATGAACAATCATCATCATCATCATCATCATTCTCTTCCCTCATCCCAATTTATTCATGGTCAGCGCAACATATCTTTTTCTCCCACACTTCTCTATCAGTCGTCCTCTCGTTAGTCATCCCCTTTTCTAACCATTTCATCTTTCACACAGTCCATCCATCGTTTATTTGGTTTTCCTCTACTTTTATAGGAACGATATATACCGAAAACTATGATATTATATGATGATGATATTGACATAGCAAGCCGTAGCTGCCAGCAGGTAATCAACAGTTAAATTGAATCTACTGGTTAGGTGCAGAGTGTACCGCGTTCACCCGAATGATCGAACTGAATCTTTTACCTAATACTTACCAGAGAGACAATTATTAAAACTGTATTTATGGCGTCAATTTATATAAAGATGCGACAAATTATGTGGCTTGGAAATGCCGTTACGGAAAGTTGTCTTGCGTTAGTTCCCGATGTTTCCTCACAATTTTCCGCCCGCATCTTACAGTTAAAGTAGGTTTACCAATCATAATCAAATGATTCTTCGTCAACCTGTCAACGTTTCAAGGTTTCACACCAACACGGCATTCCTCCATCAATTACGAAGAAGCAAATGCCCCACACAACTTGGTTGCTCGCTATTATTCCGCAAGTTCTACAAATAACGCAACGGTGTGGGAACGCGCTATCTTGATTGGACCAATCAGCTGCTGATCTGAGATAAATGTATCAATCAGTCCTAACACGCAAAAGATGAGGCTGACGTCATGGTCTTGATACTTGGAAATAATGTTTCATGCAGTTATTTCTGTATCATGTACGCACCGTGTTAGGGCAAATGACCACCCCTTCTCCACCCTTGAAAATACGACTGCACTGCTAGACGGATATGTCGAAATGTGTAATAATGTCTGCTACCACATTGTACCATAGCATTATGTAAGTACCTCCTTTTGGATCGCAGCAAAAAAACATTTATTTATATTTTTAACATAGCATAATCAGCCTATACTCGTAATGTTCCCACTGCTAGGACTAGCGTTACCGGAGAGAATTATTCGCGAAACATTCGGAAGTATTGAGTAGTATTCGGAATTATTCCCCGAGAAGAATTACAAGGAAAATATTTAGCTAAGTACATATTAGAATAGTTAGAATGAACCGCTGAGTCACGAGGCGGTATGCCACAGTTGCCATAATATAATCACGCTGACCGACATCGGGTAAGTAGGCTACTTATTGGATCACCTGGTAGAGTTCGACTATTGACCGCGAGATGGCGACGCAATTACCATTGCAAATTACATATGTTCCGCGTTAGTGATTGTGTATTCATACTCACGAATCTTCCTTCCTTCCTTCCTTTCTAACCTTGTTCACCGCAGCAGCAGAAAGCGCACGCAAGCGAGCACTACCGACGGAAGTTGTACAGTTACAGCTTTTACTTTTACCCGCTAGACGGCGTTAATGCCAGTGACTACCTATACATATATATTACTACGCGTTCATTCAAAAAATGAGTATAATACGATTTGAAAACTTCCGAATATTTCTTTCATCTACTTAGATATGTACTTACGTAATAAGTTTTTCTATGCGGTCTATTAGGTGTGAAAGTGATAGAGAGGTAAATACATAGTTAGATACTTAAATAAGTTTATAAGATAGTAATTTATGTTATAATAGGGAGGTACCTAACAGAAAGGATAATCTAATTATTAAGTATTGTATATTATTTCAAATGTCTCTTTATTGATTAATTTCGGTTGAACACTACTTATTTATTACTTAACTATGTAACTAGTTATTGATTAATTTCGTTTGAACACTATTCTTCAAAGAAATATATTTTTTACGACTATTTGTTTTACCAAAACATTTAAAGTACTTACGTATCTAGGCCCTAGATACGTACTTTAAACTACGTACAACGTCTACGTACTTACTGTTAACTTACTTAACTAATTATTTACGTTTTGATGTGTAAACATCTTAGCGCTCGGTCTACGGTAGGGGGTTGCTGGGACTTCCGAGGGTCAGACGCGTAAGCGTAAGACTTCGAGCGTCAGATGACGTCAGCGTAAGACCCGTGTCTATGTGAGCAAACTGATGCAAGCTCACATGTTTACACATCAATTTTCGTGAGTGCCAAACCAACTCACACCGATTTTTTTTTTCCATTAAATCGTAAAGCAAAAACATTTTTACGAAGTATACTAAACTTGTAAATAACATCCGGACAAAATCGGCCCATTCTAAACTCAATCATAGTAAAAATAAAATAATGAGTAGTCACAAGTAGATAACTACTTACAGGGAAATATTCCCGCATTGTAGGTACGTAGGAATCGAATAATACTTCGTTGAATTTATGAATGAACAACGGCTCGGTGGGTGTGCTATTGTTACGTGCAGTCGAGCGCTGGCGTCGCCGAACGATTAACGAGGGATGTTCTCAATTTATAGTCTACTCTTGCCCGCTAGATAGCGTTAATTCAAGTAGTGGCATGGCGAAATATCTGCTAAACGTAACGGCGAGTCTCCTCAAGCTACATAAGCACACGAGTACATTCGTAACTACTGGGAATAATTTAATTCTTAAGTAATAAAACGTAAGTTACCTACTTAATACTTACAATATTTATTTTACGCTACTTTTTTGCTGCGGTAGTATTCCTTCCAAACGAAGTATTCTTTTGAATGTTTCCGAATTATTCCGAATACTTCCGAAGTTTTGCAACGCTAGGACACAGCCACAGGCCTCCTCCCTGCGAGACGAAGTGGGCTGTAATCCACCACGCAGGCCCAGTGCGGGTTCAGCTCGCCGTCCGGTAAGAACCAGGCTCGGGTCGACGGCGCGTTGTGTTCCACGCGCGCCTCAAAGAGATGTCAGCATAATTGACGGGGTCCGATAGGGGCGAAGCCTGCCGGGGTCACTGGCAACTGAAGGAACATGGGTGGGTTTTACTTAGTAAGAGTCTGACACGCCCTCCCGCTCCGCCCAGAGCGGGAGAGGTGATTTGATGATTTCCCAACCAAAAAAAAAAAGGCCCAGTGCGGGTTGATGGATGTCACATCTCACATGTCTTCGAATGTTCACCGTTTTCAGAGCAGCAGTGGTAATTTACACGTTTACGACCTACATCTCGTAGGTTGCGGCAGTTTCTAAAGAACCACACTGCTCCATTTTTTTTTTCCATAATAAACGCGAAATAGATAAAACATTAAGAGTTTAAAAAAATGTTTATTTCACACAAAAATGTTTATACTCATCCCAGAAAACTTATAATTATATTCATTTACGCTTATACCTGAATAAATAGTGACAATCAATTATATTAGTAGGCCTGTCCCTCAGAGCCTTTCATATAAATACAACATCAATATCATTAGAAAGAGAATATGTAACATAATAGGTTGGGGAAAAAGTTTCTTCGCATTTTTTAAGAAAATTCAATACATTTTTTAATATAGTTTATTTACATTTAACTAAAGTATGTAGGTACCATTTTGTTCGATAACTTTTTGCCATCTTGTAGGTAGGGACATGATCCCATTGCTATAGAAATTTTGGGACTTCTGATCAAAATACCGCGACAAGTGGTTTTGGCAGTCCTCTCGTGATGTTAACCCTGACACTGCCTAAAGAATTCTGAAGAGACCGAAACAGGTGGAAATCTGAAGGTGCAAGGTCAGGACTATACGGCGGATGCATTAACACCTCCCAGCCAAACTGTCTTAATTTTTGCTGAGTGGCTAAAGATGTGTGAGGTCCAGCGTTATCATGATGAAAAACCACACCCCTTCTGCTGATTAATTCCGGCCGCTTTCTCTCAACTTCTTGCTTTAATCTCATCAGTTGTTCGCAGTAGAGTTCAGAATCGATGGTCCTGCCTGGTGGTAACAGCTCATAATGAATAATGCCCTTCCAATCCCACCACACACAGCATCACCTTGTTGCGAGTTAACCCGGGTTTCGCCACAGTCTGTGAAGCCTGACCGGCCTTTGACCACAACCTTTTTCGCACGTTCTTGTCGTACGTGATCCACTTTTCATCACCAGTTCACCAGCTTCTTCAAAAATGGTTCGGTTTCATTACGTCGTAATAAATAATCACAAATGAGTACACGGTTCATTAAGTTTCTTTCAGTGAGCTCGTGAGGTACCCAAATATTGAGCTTTTTTGTGTACCCAGTTTTTTTCAAATGTGCCAAAACTGTTTTGTGGTCAATTCCCAGTTCTTCAGCTACGTCGTAACTACTGATATGCCGATTTTGCTCCACTTTTTCAAAAATGGCATCAATTTTATCCGTAATAGGGCGACCAGAGCGACGTGCATCTTTGACATCAAAATTTCCGGATTGAAAACGCTTAAACCAAATTTGTGCTACTCTCACAGACACTGCACTAGGTCCATAAACATCGCAAATTTTTTCGCGGCTTGTGTTGCATTTTTACCTTTTTTGTAGTAAAATTTTAAAATGTATCGAATTTCTTCATTAGATTCACTCATCTTGACAGTACGAAAAACAAATGAAAATCACACATTTTCCTAATTTGAATTTGGAATTATGTTCTTTAAAATTTTAACTTTCAATGATACCAAAACCAGCCAGATACAAATATATAGCCAAAGAGATTTTATTACAACTTCATACATACTATAATGCGAAAAGACTTTTTCTCCAACCTAATACTCGTATTTATAATTTTCCAGTATTTTCAGACTGGCCCCCTATCACATGGGACTTTAACATAACTGGTGGAATCTCGGTGTACTGTAATGCTCTGCCAACTCCATCGGGGAGAACAGGCGTTATGGTTATATTATGTTTTCAAACCGTTTGTGTGATGACTTGATTAGACTTATCTGTCATGCGCAAGGGCAACACTTACATCGCGTTAACGCAACGTACACGCAGCGATAACGCGACGTCCAAGCGGCTTACGGAACAATTTTGTTCAAACTTTAGCAACAGGTTAAAAAAAACACGTCTTACGAAACAATACTTATTTCTTAACTATATTTACATGTTTCATGCAGTTTCTTTCTCAATATCAGACAACCTCATTCGACAAACTCCTAGAAAAGATTCAGCCTTTTAGATAGGACCTTAAATACGATCCTTTGGCCGCAACGTACTGTCCTGGACCCAGTCTATCATAGATTCGCCGCCATACTTTTAGATCTCGCTGACAATTTCAGCCTTTTTGGATTATTCATTCCTGTCTTTTGACTGGAGACGCATGATATGTAAAGCTTTGGCTACACTGAGGCGAATCCCGCGCGGAATGCGGGATGCGACTGCGCGGTTATACTGTTTTGATAATTAGGATGTCACGAACTATTCGCGCCAGTTTGAGCACCTCCATACAAATTAATTGACACAATCGATTCGATGAAGTTCGTCCACCCTGCGCGGGATTCACTTTGGTTTGGCCAGAATTTATATCTGTACAAATTGTACAATGATGTAGTATTTTAATGCTATATGCTATCTTAGCCATTACTCTACTCGTGATATATTACAACAGTTTGTTTAAATAATGGATTTGCATACAACATTACCGTTTATATCACGTTTTGGTTTATAAACTTGCGAGCAAGTCATAAACATGAAATAAATATATAATAGGTCTTTACCTATGAAATTGCCGTTTTGTATGAAAAAATTTAAACGAATTTTTTTCATGAATTTTTTATTTGTATTAATCGAAGTAATCACCCATGCAATCAATGCATCTTTGCCATCGCAGTGGCAGTTTATTGATGCCCTTCTTAAAGAAATCAGCTGGACGGGAGGCAACAAATTCTTCAAAGGCATTTTGTACTGCCTCTCGGGTATTAAATTTTTTTCCCGCCAAGAAGTTATCCAAATTCTGGAAAAAGTAGTAGTCTGAAGGCGCAAGGTCTGGTGAGTAGGGCGGATGACGGAGAGCTTCCAACCCCAGTTCTTGCAACTTGGAGACCGTCTGCTGTGCAGTATGAGGTCGCGCGTTGTCGTGCAGGAGCAGCGGAGACGAGCGATTGACCAATGCTGGTTGGAGATGCGCCAGCTTCTCCATCATTGTGTTCAGTTCTTCACAGTACACATCTGCAGTAATGCTCACCCCGTTTGGTAAGAAGCTGTGATGAATCACACCGGCGCTAGACCACCAAACAGTGACCATCACTTTTCTAGGGGTAAGTTTTCGTTTAGGGCATTGTTTAGGTGCTGAACCAGGATCCAACCAACTTGCTGAGCGCTTACGGTTATCAAACAGAATCCATTTTTCATCGCAGGTAACAATGCGGTTCAAAATTCCTTCATTTGTGTGTCTGTTGAGCAGTGCAAGGCACGTCTCGACGCGTACTTCGCGCTGGCGATCATTGAGTTCGTGGGGCACCCATTTGTCAAGCTTTTTTACCTTGCCAATTTGACGCAAATGGACCAATATTGTTTTGACGCTAACGTCGAAAGCTGCTGCTAATTCAGCCGTAGATTGTGTATCATCAGCTTCCACAATCGCCTTTAATTCGTCATTGTCGACCAAAGTCTTCGGACGACCGCGAGGTTCATTTTTCAGGTCGAAATTTCCAGAACGGAAGCGAGCAAACCAATAACAGGTGGTGCGTTGGTTTGTAGTGTTAGCTCCGTAAACGTCGTTGATGTTGCGTGCCGCTTGTGCCGCGTTGCTGCCACGACGGTACTCATATTCCATAATTACTCGAATTTTTAACGTATCCATGATGACGAAAAAGATTGAAATGCGATGAAAATGTAACACTAATCAATAAAGACATGTCTACTTTTAGAAAAAAAAATCCATGTTTTTAAAATAAAATTAATTTGAAATTAGAATTCTTAGCCAAACAAAAATTATTTTGATTTGAAATGGCCAGTACTGCAGAACGGCAATTTCATAGGTAAAGACCTAATATAATACACTACCTACCACTACTACATGACACAGACATGACAAAATATGGAAGAAATAGCACAAATATTTAAGAAAACGCGTTTACTGTGCAGCTAATAAAGCTCAGTTTAAAATGACACAGACGAGAAAAGAATTTCTTTCTAGTTCTAAATTCAGACTAATGTAGAATCCAAACGATTTATAAACTTAGTTTCTTCATCACAATACAATAAATCTATTATGGGGTACTGTGTTAAATGTTACAACAAAATACCTTATGAAAATTTAAAACTCATATTAAAAGTACACTTTGTAAACAAGCATATCGAGGGTTTACTGCGAAAACCTGCTAAACAACATTTTTGGCAAAAATTAGTTAAATACATAAAAAATCTTATCTTTTTGAGATTTTTATACTGGTAAAACCGACTAAGCGCTACGTTAAATAGTTTAGAAGATATTTTATGGTAAAAACAGTTAAATACAACAAGGCGCCTAATATTCGATTGTTAAAATATCATAAACGACGTTAATAATATTTTCCCCACAAGTGATAACATGCAAAACAAACTAAGCGTCAATAACATCTTTTTCTTTTCTATAAGTTAAACAAAATGTTCTTACACATATTCAGTAAATATAATCTAAAAGAGCTTAAACGTATTTAGCAGAAGAACTTTGTTTATTTCGCTATTATAACTATACTGCAAAAATCTAATAAGTAACTTTAATGTCATTTTACATGTACCAAATTTTTACATTATTAACATATTGTTGACATGCAAAAACGACTAAACTACTTTAGCTAGTTTAAGCAATACAAAATAATTGAATTCATTGCTAAATGACTTCTAGCAAACAGTAATACGCGCTCCAAACATGTTTTGACAGATCGTTGTCAGTGGCTCAGTTCGCTGAGAGTGTTCACCGTGAGTGTTACGAATTATAATATTTGGCGTAAATTGAATTAGTTTTCAATTATTTTCTCAGTAGTTAAATGTATGTAACAGATATTTGTGAAAATGACGTCAAGAGGAAAAAGACTAGTAAGTTTAGTGATCAAAAATAAAGAATTTGATACTGGTAAGTTTCATTATGAGATTATGCTTTTTAACAAACTTTATTTCCGAACTTTTTTCCTTATGTAGTAACTTATTATCTTTTAGAAAATGTATCAACTACAATTGGAAGCCCCGTAAGAGTCCACGAGCCTCAGTCTACACTGGAGTTTCGTCATTCAATAATTGCGGGTAAATTACCTACCTTCATACATTGAAGTATTATATCGATGCCTTCATACTTCATTATCGTTATAGCTACAGCTGTTTTTTGAAAATGACTAGTAGGTATATGTTGTGACACATTTTTAAAATTCAGTTGTTTTTTTCCACGTTACTTTAACCCCAGAAACACTCAAGCTGCCGAAGTAACGTGTTCTTTTTATCATTAACTACTATGTGAATTTTCTCTAAAATCAGGTGTTTAATTACCTACCTGCGTAACATGCTGAAACCTTTTAATCGATTTTCAGACGATCCAAGCATCAAAGTGTTTCCTAGTCATGCCAATACTTTAATTGAATCAATGCCATCCTGTTCTAAGTATCGAGAAGGTAAGTAAAGATACGATGCTACTAAACTTTCTTATACCTACCTAATTAGAATTAAAATTCGTGATTAATGTAAAGTTGTTGATATAGCTCACAGAATAAGCAAGCTGAAGTGGCAGTGGGCCAGCCATATTAGTCGTAGAACCTATGACCGTTGGGGTAGAAGTGTTCTAGAGTGAAGACCGCGAATCGGCAATCGTAAGGTAGGACGCCCTCAGGCTCGGTGGAGCGACGATCTTCGCAGGGTGGCTGGTAGCAGCTGGATGAGAGTTGCCGAAAATTGAGCTAAGTGGCGTGCAATTGGAGAGGCCTATGTCCAGCAGTGGACTACTGTGGGCTGATGATGATGATGATGATGATGAGTAATCTCTGAAACTACTGAACAGATTTAAAAAAATCTTTCACTAATTTAAAACTACACCCTTCTCGAGTGCTTTATGCTACGTTTTAATAACTTAACGCGTGAGTGAATCAGCGCACGGAGTGTAATCCTAAATAAAATAGGTGCTTTATTTTATAATAGCTCTTGCCCGCGGTTCCGCGCGCGTGGTATGTGGATAATAAGTTACTACTCGGGAATAGTGTAGCTTTCGATCAATGAAAGAATTGTTCAAATTGGACTGGTAGATCGTGAGATTAGCGCCTTCAAACAAACAAACTTTTCAGCGTTATAATATTAGAACCTGCCTGTAGATTACGATGTTATTATCTAAAGTTTAACTCAGCTCAATAGTTTGTTTCAGAAAAATCTATGGATGACGATGTTGAAAAGGAATTAGAGAGTTTATTTGGCGACGTTTCGGATACTGACGACCCAACATACCGCTTGCCAGATTTTCCTCATCAGCTTGAAAACGAAGATTCTAACGGTCTTGTTACATTAGAAGATTTACTTGGACCAAAAGAAAATGCAAGTGTTTAGACTTACAAAGAACAATAAAGTTATTGAGCAAGACAAGGTCCACTATCACGAATCAACGGCCATAGTCGAAGAGGTTTTAGTTGAACTGTTTAAAAAAGCTTGGTTACTTATTGAACCGTCAAAAAGGTGGCGAAAAGCGAACCCAAACAATTGGGCTTGTAATGTGGCTAAAAGAGACGAGCAGATGGTTTGCCTTATAAAATTAAAGCAAAATCCAGGCCAGCTAAGGTGCCTAAAGACATTGATTGCTCCTCGTGTCAATATAAATGCTGTGGTGTATTTGATATGACGAGTGCAATAGAGAAAAAGAGAAGGATAAAGCCAGATCAAACATAGATGAGCATTTTAGTTCTGTAACATTTGACTTGCAAGCAGTACTCCAAATACCTTCCTGCGACGTTGGTCTGCTTTATTATTCTAGAAAGTTGTGTGTATACAACCTCATGATTTACGAGGCTGCTTTACCCAATAATGCCTATTTTTTTGCATGGTCAGAGGTAAATGGAAGGAAGGGTAGCTCTGAAATTGGGAGTATACTGTTGCATTATCTTTCAAACTCTGTCCCTGAAAATGTCAAAGAAATAAGCTTATTTTCAGACACTTGTGGCGGTCAAAACCGCAATCAATATGTGGCTGCTTTACTCCTTTGGGCAGTGCAAAAAATTTACCATCTTAGAGTCATAGAGCAAAAGTTTTTAGAATCAGGACACACGCAAATGGAAGCAGATTCTATGCATAGTAGCATAGAATCTGCTAAGAAAAATACGTCTGTTTTTTCCATGATGGATTGGATATCTATTTTCAAGCGTGCTAGACGCAGGCAAACCATAAAAGTCGATGGGAAGAAAATAAAAAAAGAACTATACATTGTAAAAGAATTTAAATTTGACGAGTTCTTTGACCTGAAGCACCTTGCCAATACAGTTATGAAAAATAGAACGAAAGATGAACAAGAAAAACAGGTTCAGTGGCTGAAGATAAAGCGTATTAAGTATGTAAAAGGACAAGACAGAAGAATTTTCTTCAACTACGACATGAGCGATAATTTTAATGTTATAGAGATTCGAGAAAATTCATCGACTACCAAATTCCAAAGTGCGCTGAATCACGCCTATTCTACGCGAAATAAGAAGCGGCCCACTGAAAATTATTTGCCACCTATTAATCTGAAAATAAGTGAAGCCAAAAAAAAAGATCTAATTAATCTTTGTAACAAACAAATTATACCTGAGGAGCTTCATGGTTGGTTCAAAAACTTAAAAACTGACAATCAGATTGCTGATGAATTACCTGAACCAGCAGTCGGAGAAATAGAAAGTGGAGAAGATGATTAATAAATATCTTAAAACTGATTATAACGTGATTTAAAGTAACTAATTAAAATAATTGTGCATGTAACCCTTTTAACTTTTTCGAAAGTCAATAAATATTTACAGGTAAAACCAACTAACTTTTTTCCTTGATAGACTACACAATAAGTTACCTTATTTAGCATTATTAATTTCACCTATCATGCAGTAATTTATCATAACTACCCAACTTTCAATATAAATCATATAAAACATCAATAGTTTAGCTTCAAACGCGTTTTCTCAATGTACATGTAAAACCGACTAACTGTACGACCTTAGCCATGAATTTCCTTATTTCCCGATTTTTATCACACATATTTACATAGACTACACAAAATAAAAAAAAGTATTATATTACCTATATTGTGACTTCTAAAGTATTTAGGATCTACTGAAATTAAAGTATTTTAATTAGGTATAAACTTTTAAAACGCAATAACCCAAAACCGACTTGACAGCACTTAGAAGGTTTTCGCAGTAAACCCTCGATATAACAAATTAGAGGATTATATCCTAGATAAGAATGCTTGGAAACATGCTGGTCCTGCTCCGTAGGACAATCTAGAGTCTAGATAAAATCAAACTGGTTGCTAATTTAATTGTATAAGTTATAATTTTTATGACATTGTTTTTTACATTATGTAACTACTTTAACTCACACACTAAATTATTGCTTGTGAAATTTTGGAAAAATCATTTACTTTTCGATATTTGTAACTATGTGAGCACCATGTATCTATCTCATAATTGATTTACCTGTCATGCGTTATATTTAATTATTTTTACCTATTGTGGTATAGTAATTTTATTCTAGGTGCATCGTCTTCACATACATAATTAATGTATACATAATAATGTAAAACATTTTAAAAGAGTAACGGTGGAGTTTCTTGCCCATTCTTCTCCATACGAAACTACCTTTTGGAAGGGGCAACTAGAATCAATTCGTTTTTATTTTAATTTTGACGTTCAAAAGTGCGTTTTATAAAAGCCTATTACCTAAGCCTTTTTTGCCTATTTGAAAAAAAAGATTTGACTTTGAATAACTTCAAATCCAACGTAGTCCCACAGGTTCATCATTATTATAAAATCTTATCATAATTACTATCACACATGTAATAATGGCAGCGATCCTTTAGCATCAAAATTCATACAAAATGGTCAATCCTACTGAATTACATTCTCGTCTTTAGACTGAGAATCAAGAAAAGCTTATCAATCCTAATTATTTACAGTCTGCACATAGGAATCACTCCATATCATCATTAATTTTTACTCCTTTATGAAAAATCTTTTTATTATTATTTAAGTATTTTATTAAAAAGTGTCTAGTTACTCTGCTCTTAATTTCCATCATTACGACTGACATTCGAAACATCAATATTATCATAGAATCACTAATTATTCACCACACCTTACCATATTATTATTTTTAACACAAAATTAAAGTTTCACTGAAAATTATTCTCATCTTTAGAAGAAGCACTGATTATGATCACTCAAGGTAAAATAAATTACAAAAGAGCTTCTATAGTCTCTTTTCTCGGCTTTATAATAAAGTTATTTGTCTTTACACTGGACCTTATTCATTTTAATAAAGAAAGTGTTAAACTTACAAGGTTAGTAACTTAACCCTAGAATACTAATCTTATTTCATGACCGCTTATAATTAATAATTGCTTGAAAGGCTACTTCATAAATAAATCGAAATTTTAGACGCGTGTTACCCCCTAGCGTGTTGCGAGACACTAACGTACAAACCCATGCGCCCCCACAAATTCAAATAACATATAAAAAACCCACTGCAAGAGGCCCCTCAGGCTATGATTACTACTCCAGGGTTAAAAAATATCTAGGTACATTAAAATACGAGCGGGATCGGAAGAAAGCTGATCCCGTTCGGAGAAGGAGGCGTCGGGGAGGCAACCGCCTTGGCACCTAATAAGCCAAAATCCACCCACCGAACAAGATAGGTGGTCCTTTGGGGTCGCAGGCGCACAGAATGGGGACTCTGTCCGCCCACCGAGTGACCCCAGGGAAGACGGTGGCGCAGTGCTCAGGGGAGGCCCCTTTACAGTCTCCCCAGGGATGTGCCTTACAGGCGTTGCACAGGGGGGTTCCGGAATTGGTATTTTAAGAGGAACCGGGACCGCCCCCTTTGTGCTGATGGTAATCACCGGGGTGGTTTTAGTGAGGTAAAAATCCCACACTCCCCGACCTCCGTCCCCAGAGGTCGGGTGCTTGAAGGTTTCCCCCCGAAAAAAAAAAAAAAAAGGTACATTAAAATAAGATTGACAGGCACAGCGTTCTATGTGCCCCGTAGGACCAATAAAAAAAATATCTGGCCAAGATGCCTACAAAATAGCGCTCATAGTGCCATCAACTGGAACTGACATTATTCCAAAGTAACATAAGTGGCCATACATTTATTAGAAACGTCCGCATCACACAAAAATTCTACAGAAGTTTTTTAATCCAGAAGATTCAAAATGATGATGATATTTACTAATTATTTAATATTAAACCTTATTACTAAATGTGTACTACTGAAATTAACCTAAGCATCGCTTTATCCAGTTCCGTCTAGACTGGGTACTAATTTCTATACAACAGCTTAATATTCAAACTACTATCAGAGCTGTGTCCAGTGGCACATCCTAAGTCACGTAGGACATAACTATGTGAGCTGGTTGCCTATAAGGCGTGTTCCATAGATCCTAGGTGGCGGGTCTTAGTCACGAATTAAGATTAAGGTCAGAAGAGAGAAGAGAGATGAGAGATGAGAGAGTGAGATCATTGTCGTGAGACATGACCCTGCCCCATAGAGCTACGGTGACCAGGAGTGGCCGTTCTTTGAGATAAAGGCTAGATTCGCTACTAGGTCGGTCACTCAAAATGCTCGTGCATAAACTTGACACGAATAAAGACTATGATTACACTAGGTGTTTCTCTAACGCACTAATTTTAGTATGCACCTTTACAGTCTTATAAGACTTCAAAGGCACACAGTGCCGGCAGCACGTCTACAGGGGTTTCTTTATCATAACCAAAATTATGGTCCACGGCTTCTAAGTTGTGACGGTGACTGTTAATAGGCCGGCGGCAGACTAGGCGATCGTAACACTGGTACAGTGTGTTTTATAACCCTACCTTCCTACATCAAATGTATACTCTCAGATACGTTTTATGTAGATCAGCCTTTACATAGTTTTACAGTACACAGTCAACATTCCTTGTCAGTGGGGGCTCTCATACACGGAGGCATTCTGGGCTATAACTTATCTTTCTACAAGACACGGAGTCGAATTATATGCATATAGGACAGGATCAGGCCGCACAAAACAATAACGGTTACTCCGCGGATCGATGCGATCGAAACGACCGATCCACACTTAATATTACAAATGCGAAATTAACTCTGTCGATTACCTTTCAACGCCGTAACGGCTAAACGGATCGCGATGAAATCTGGCACGCAGGTAGACCATCACCTGGATTAGGACATCACGCGAGATCGGGCTCAAAATCAGACCAATATCGCAATTTAAAAAATATAACTTTTTATCCTAGTAGTACGTTTCCGTGATTTAATTTCCGATCGCCACGCGGGCGAAGCCACAACCAAAAGCGGTCGGCTATTAGTATGATTAAAATAAAATTAAAGATTAAAAATGATTAACAAAATTTCGTTTCAACGTTTTAGTGGTACGCGCGAATTAATCCGAATTAATTCGAATCTGCGCATATAATTCGATCATTACAACTTGGTGCCTTAAGCCATCTATTTCCCCGCCCCTCGAACCGCAGCTGACGTTCGGACAAACGATTAAAATTGTAAGAATCTAGACGCCTTCTTCATTGAGGCTTTAGCATATTCAGTGCGTTTCCCCGATACGCGTAGGCTTTGAACTCTCCTATCTTTTCACCATCTTTGTAAAGATATTGTCTGAAACACGTGTCGCAGAAGAAGGCAGGGTTGAAGGGAACCCTACTGCATCCCACCACGATCCATTTGGCGGAGAATTCGGCGCAAGTTGTGCAGTATACTGTTTGGTTCTGAGCTATGGCAGTGGAACATGGGTAGTTGTAGAGGCGTAAAGGATCAGTCGGGTTTAGGAGACGTATTTCAGAGAATAGGAACACGTGCTCGCAACTGCCTTGGTGGACGTAGACCTGTGGAAAGAAAATGACATTGTCAGATAACAGACGAAATGCTTCCAGAAAAAAGAATTGGGAGATTCCTATTAATTATGCTTAAAGGATGTTAGCTACTATTCTTAAACATGGGGAAATGAGCACACTATATACCGCTACCTAACCCTTAGAGAAATTCAGGTGTGATGTTTGACTTACATCCGGATAGCCCAGCTTCACCACCAGGTCTTCTAATCTGACAGCACACATGTCCTTCTTAGGGAACTCTCCGAGACGCTTTTTTCGCGCCCACTCACGGATGGGTTCGCTGTAGTCCACGCAACCTTCCCGTGTGTCCACGTAGAATACGTTGTTTATGAACAGGAAGCCGGAGGGGAAGATCTCCTGGAATGAAAGAGTTGAAGGGTGATGAAGAATGTAGGTAAAGGAAGGTAAGTAAAGGTCACGAAAGTTTTTCTTTATATAATATAACAAAACCTATTTCGAACCTTTCACCAGCGGCTATAAAGTTCTTAATACTAAATTGACAATTTAGACTCGGGTTTTAAAATGGTTTATATTTAGAACTTAAGCGTTGTTGAAATAAAATTCGAAATTCAAAAATGGCTCGATGGTATAAACCTGGGTCTAAAGCTAAAACAAATTCTAACCGACTTCAAAAAAGAGGTGGTTCTCAATTCGACTGTTTGTTTTAATGTCTACCTATTACCTCAGAACTTTTTTCTAAGTTAACCAATTTTGATGATTCCACTTAGTATAATTACATTCAAGACTAGCTTTTTCCCGCGGCTTTAGCCCGCGTGGATGTCGGAAATTATCCCACGGGAACATACTACCGGGATAAAAAGTGTCCTTTATGTTAATCCAGGTTATAAACTATCTGTGGTCTAAATTCCAACCAAATCCGTTCAGTAATTTTTGCGTGAAAAAGTAACAAACAAACATCCATCCATCCATCCACCCTCACAAAATATCACATTTATAATATTAGTAGGATGTTTTAATAACTTCCTGTCACTCTTATTTACATAATATCAAGTAGTGGTATTTGTGTGGGGTAGGTACCACAATTAAAAAATGAAAAAAATACTTTAAACAAAAAAAAAACGAGTGACTTCCAAAAACAACTACAAAGTGAAAAATATCTTTAATTTCGGAATTCGGTGACAAAAAACGAAAATATAAAACCATAAACACCGACTTCCGAAATTAAAGTTACTTTTCACTTTGTATTGTTTTTTTTGGAAGCCGATTGTTTTTTTTGTAAAAAAAAATTGTAATAAACCCGACTAAGCACACCAAAGCTCTGACGAGGTTACTGAAGCTCATTTTCTCAGCAAGAACAGTTCAACAAGGCCTTTTTGTGGAATTTTAGGTTAAGGGGGAAACGCCAGGGTGCACGAGAAATTAAAATTTTCTTTCGTTCTTTGCAATTTGCAGGTCAGTGTCAGGTTGTATGTTGAACGAAATATCCTATTGATTATTCAATAGTACGGTATTATATAAACTTAGGGGATCGTATTGATGATTATAATTCAGTAAATACATACTTTTTATGGTCGCCAATCATATTTTGTTCAACATACAACATGACACTGAAATGCAAATTACTAAAAACGTAAGAAAATTTGCACTTCGCGGGGGACCTGGCGTTACCCCTTTAAGAAGGCTCAACCCCAGGCAAGCAAGATAAAAGTCACCAAATCTGGGTCGCGGCAAGACAACTTAAAGCTCTTTCACTGGGCCATTGTGATGGAGATGACCATCAGTCAGCTATAGTCTATTCCAAAAGTAAAATGTAAACAAATGGATCAGAAAACGTATCGGTGGCACCATTTGTAGTCCACTTTCAAATTGAATGCTTCTATTTGATTATTTGAATACTTATATTCTTCATTTGACAATTGAGGTTAAACACAATTTTCGTCGATGACTTTTCAATTATTATTTAATAATGTTATTTGAACAATAATTGTTCGTTTTTTTTTTTTGTTAAAATGAGTTATAAAGTTGAAACCTTCTAAATGCAGATAAATGTGTTACTAATTCCCTTTAGTGAGTGCTTACTTAACAATTTACCCTGACCAAGGTTTGTTTACACTTTCATCAGATACTTTAGGAACAGAACAAATATCAGTTGATCTTACTCACAGGGAGGGTTACATACAACATAGTTTGAAGCACACAACCTACCTTAGCCTTAGTATTGGGCAACATATCGGGATGGTTGGACACGTCCACTCGCATGTCGAAGTCGTTGTGACAAACGAAGCGATCTCGAAGATCAGACAGTTTGTTTCGGCCCGTCAGTACTATGTCGCAGAGGAATACCGAGTGACGGGTGCGGGTCTGTAATGTGACAGATAAGAGTAACATAAAACCAGAACATTACGAGTAAGAACCAAAATCAAAGCATTATTTCAATTAAACCATTTACTCGAGCACTAAGGATGAGATTCTCAGACTGCACATTCATTTTATTTTGGTAGGTAAGCATTTCATATGAATTATATGGATGTGAATGTTTATTTTATTTAATTATAATATATGAAACATATTCAGATGCATAATACAATGTTCATATTCATATCAAATTCCTACTTTACGTAGAAAATTAAAGTCAAAGTGTGATCTGTGAATCTTGCCCTAAGCATTCCGTACCAATAAAACTAAGATAGTTTACCATCTTTTTATAATTTACCATAACAGAGGCCATAGTGGCACATACTCTCTAAAAAAACACCTGTCTACCTGTTAGTATAAAAATACAGCCCTGTAACAGACAGACAGACGGACAGATAGATTGCATAGACCCAGTGACTCATGTTCGCATGTTCGCATTGCAAACATTCGCCAAGGCCTTAACCATTTTGTACTTACGAATCTATCCTTGGGCTGGCTGTAAGTATAGGGCCTGTAGACCCTCACTCGGTACAGCATATCCTTGCCTGGCTCCAGGTCTACGTCAAGGTGAACATCAGAAGGCTTCAGGGATGTTGGTTGATATACCTGCAAGAGGACAAACATACTGTTGCAGCTAGTAATGTAGGTACCGTAAGCGAAAATAAAGAATGATTGAAAAAAAATTTTTGAACATTTGTACTTTCAGATTATAACAAATTACCTAAAACAAAAGATTGGGTGCTACAATTATAAAATTCAGAAATTCTCAGCAACTTTATTACTGTCCTTGAAATCTATTGAAGGCCTACTTGACATCTACATTGCTAACCGCTGAAATAATACTCCAAGTTTATACCTTACCTCTTGCGTAAACGGAAGACTCCTAACGCCTCTGTACTTAAGCTTTTTAGTAAAAAGCCCTTTACAGTCGGTCTCCATCCGCAGCTTGTTCTTTTTGAGGATGCAGAGGTCTGGCGCTTCACCCTCTTCAGGGGGATCGAGGTCTTCTACTATTTTCCCAGTTATTACTCCCATGACAGGGACATTGGTCTCCATCACTAATTCATTTCCTGTTTTTAATTGTTCTGGACTGTAATAATGTACATCAGTAAGCATCAATTGGGTCTCTCATTGTTAAAATAAATGGATTTGTAGTAAAGAAACAATTTGCAAGAAGGCACCTTTATTTTAAAAATGTAAATGTTTTTAATAGGTCTAGTGTTACTACCAATATGCAGTTGACTGTATTTTTGTTAATGAACAGTTTTATTGGTATTTTGTTATAATAATATATGAAATTATGACAAAACATTATGTTAACAGTATGTACAGTAAGCGTGTTTAAATAAATATATATTAAGGTATCAATATTTTCCTTACAGAATATGATTGTGTAATAATTCTAACTCACCTGCAATAATCTTCCAGCTGTTGAAACTCATGATCAGTCAAGCCACAGCCGACAAACTCTCTAATTTTATTTGAAAAGAACTCTTTCAAGTTACTACAGTCCTGAGGCTTCCCGTGTATGGGCAGGTACTCAAACACCTTTGGCAAATTCTTTGTTATTATCGGTGCTGTCACCAAAGAACCCTTAGCCTTGTACAATTGGGGTCCGGTATCTTCAGCAAACAGCTTAATATTACGTTTCTGGCCAATGGGTGGCATCACACGTTCTTCGAAAATGGTTCTTGTTCGTCTTGGATCATATGTAACTACATGTTCTGGTAGTCTATTTTCTTGAATTGCTTTATCAATTTTTGGATCAGTATTATCAGCTATATGAATGCCACCTTGTGATTCCATTTGATCATTTGGAAATGTACTTTCATTTTCATCTTCCTCCTCCCCTGAAGCATTATCAGGGGCAGGGTCTTCATGTAACGTAATTTCTTTTTTCACTGCATCAGTATCAGACTCCATGATTTCAACAATAACTTCATGAATAACATATTTATTCTCAGTCTCATCACCTGAAAATATTTTTAATTAAATGACAAAAAAAGATTTCCTTTTTTCAAAAACATGGGTTATGAATGATAATGAGAAACAAGCAACTTCAGATTTTGATATAGTATAGGCAAGTCAGGAAAAATATTTGCTTATCTGAAATTGCTAAATCTAACAATTAACAGTCAATGTTTTTAACCTTTTTAGGGTTCCATAGCGAAACGGCAGAAATGGAACCCTTTTAAGTTTATATCAGAACATTGATGTTTCACATTCTGTAGGCGACAATATTTAAGGTTTAAATTTGACTCGTAAGCTCAATGTTAAGCCCATAAACAGGGGCTCGGATTGAGTTCGACAGAAGTAAGTCAGAGCCGAAAGTCATACAGCTGCGGATGCGCGTTGGCGGTACGAAGATGAAATACCTTGTGCCTCAGACCCCACCTCATCGCTCTCCTCGGGTATTAATATTATACCTGATAATATAGTGTCACTACTCTCCTCGTCCATGTTTTCGCTGTACACTGCCGCCGGCAAATCTTCCGCAGAAATTTTCTCTCTAGAAGTTCACATGCCTTCTCTAAAATGTCTGCTGCTTATCTCCTGTCAGAATATTATTCAGGAAATAAAAGTGCTTTTCGTGCATTTAGACTTAGATTTTAGCAACGACATAAACTTAATACAGTCAGGACACAAATACACACACAAGTACCTTTGAAAGTTTGACTGACTTCTGACTTTGACATCTGTTTCTGACATGACATCTGACATTTCTGTTTCCAACAGTTTTGACATAGATCGTGGACCACTGGGTGAACCCATAGATGTGGAAGACCCAATAAATGGATAGGGACTCTATTGTGGAACCTCCCCCCCGACCCTTGCTCGACGAAGCGCCAGCCTGCACCGCAGCTGAGCCTGTAGCTTTAAATTCCCCAATTAATAATAATAATTATAAAAATTCGATCCAGCCTGTCCCACCTTGCTGTCCTCCCCTCAGTGACGCCCTAACTAAGCCGAGGTTCGTATCCCACAGGGGGTGCCCTTAGCGTGCGGTCACCTAGTATTATAAGAAATTCACCCCTGGCTGGAGGTTTTGAATTCGCATAAGGCGCCCACAGGACAGTCCGGTTAAGTAGCCAAGACCTATCAGGGTCACAACTATGAGATGCCAATCAAAAAAAAAAATTGTGGAACCTGTACTCGCCGTACCCATAGGTATAAAATGTTCCTTTATCCTGTATCCCAAATGTGGACACTGGACAGGTGTCAGGCGTGGACCACGGTGTTTGTGCATTCGAAGCGTTTTATGCCAGTCACCGTTTGCTCCGAGATTTTTGTGATTTATTTCTTCTTCTAAACCGTATGACGCCGGAGCGTGACCAAAGACGCGTGACAAGTGGGGCCAAATCAGGCCAAATACTAATATACTATTAAACTTTTTGGTGGGGGCAAACTTCAGAAAGTTGGTCTTAGAAGTTTGCTTTAGCTATTATAGAGTAGTACGTACAAAGAGATAGTAGCGTGGAAAATAATTACTACAAAATGTTGTGTTCTGTGCTTAAATCGGAGTGTAAGTGTACGAGGAGCTGATGTCAAAAGTGCCTGCTTGTCATGTTAATGTCACTCAGTTACTGTCACTTAATTCAATAGTTGTGTACCCCTTTAGGGGTATATATGTTCTGTGGTTGTGTACGACCTGTCACAACAAATACGGATTGTATCTACCTAATTTAATTTAATTAAAACATTTTGCAACATGCTTACTTTATGGAATTTGTTTGAGGCATCATTGCTTTGCTTGAACGCAGTCTGCGTCTTGCACGAAGAAAGATTCATGCAAAAGAGTAAGTTCGCAACTTAACCTATTCTCCTAATTAATTCAAAAACTTAACCCAAACTTTGCTATTTTACTGTGATAATTACTTTGTTTTAGTGGGTTGGGGATCCAACAATCAGAACCAAGGATTTGAAGATCAATCTACAGTCAAGTTCCAAATTCTAAACTTAGTCAGATCTATTAGGACAGTCACCAGAAGTAAGTAGTATATTATAAAACATTTTGCGAAAATACGGCCTTTTACTCTTGATTTCTAACAAAGCAGTTTTAAAATATATAATTCTTAAAGGTATTTTTTAATTGTTGAGCTCCTTAAGTTCCGAGTTGACCTACACGATTACTGACAAATGTGTGCACTGACTGGACAACAATCAACATGGTCTCACCACAACACCATTCCACCACAAGACCATTTCTGACACGTAAAAATGTTTGTACAAGCCTACTTTTACCAAAATAAAATCATTTATTATTTACAGTGTAAACTATATAGCGAAATTGAAGGGACCGGGTATTTTAATGTGTTTTAGAGAGTTTTCATCTCACAGAGAAAAAAAAACAATATAATTTTACAAATACGTTTAATTTTGACTTAATTAAGTGAAAACAAAAATTACATAACAAAGTTATAATTAGTTAAGTATCTTTGTTTAACCTTTGTCGTTTTTTTTTACTATGCCAGTATTTTAATTGTATCTTTCGTTGTATTTTATTCATATCTTGCGTTATAGTGGGATCATCTTCGTTAAATAAAAAGAATTTTTCCAACAGTTTTGCAGCATGCAAAGCTTGTACAATGCTTGGTGGTGGTTCATCATCTACTTCGTCTTCTTCGTCACCTTGTTCCTCCTCATTTTTCTTCACTGAATCAAGAATTTCTTCATCAGCAAGTGAAGCTGCTATTGCTAAGTTCTCGTCTACTTGTATGTAGGTTTCTAAATTTTCAGCAAAATTTTGTGGCATGTTAAACTGTTTCACCCACTCTATCAATGCAAGGTCATCCTCACTTTCAAACTCAGGTTCATCACCTTCAGAACTGGTACAAAGCCCTGCATGGCGATATGAGTGCTGTATGGTCATAGGTGTCACCTCTTCCCAGGCCTTGGATAAGAAGTTAACTGCATGCAGCATATTAATAGAAGTTTTACCTTCCGATTCGATTAGCTCCATTAGCAGTTTCTTTCTATAGTGACCTTTGAGACTTTTAATCACACTTTGAGCCATTGGTTGAAAGATACTAGTCCTGTTAGCTGGGAAAAATGCCAACTCTATGTTTCGAAAATCAGATATAGGGGGGTGAGCAGGACAGTTGTCGACCAAAAGCAAGATTTTTCGTCCCTTTAATTCTATATCCCATCTTCGCAATTCTTCTTCAAAGAGTTGACTTGTCATCCAGGCTGATTTGTTCGTTTTAAAGGTGACTGGCAATTGTTTAATGTTTTTGAAACACTGTAGATTTTTAAATTTTCCTATTACCAGCAGTTTCCTTTTTTCTGTGCCACTCATATTGGCAGCGACAAACACTGTGATGCGCTCTTTGAAGAGTTTTCCTCCTGCACACTTCTCTCCTTTAACTTTTAAAGTTTTATCCGGCGTTAACTTGTAGAAAATTCCAGCTTCGTCAGCATTAAAAATGTCCTTTGGAGCATACTTTTCTATTAATTGTGGCCACACTTTTTTTATCCAGTCATGAGTAACATTTGTATCGACATCTCGTGCTTTTCCATTCACTTTACCGTAATTGATACGGTGACGATGTTTAAACTTTCCAAGCCATCCTTCTGACGCTTTGAAATCAGTTATGCTAAGTTGTTTGGCAAATTTCCCTGCCTTAGCTTTCATGATAGGTCCCGAGACAGGCATATTATTCTGACGCTGCTTACGAAACCATGACAACATTGCCTGATCCAAATCTTCAAATTTAGGCTTTTTTAATTTCTTAGAAGACTTTCCATCCATCTCTGCCTGTAGAAATTTTTCCTTGTTCTTCCAAATGGTAGACACAGTAGATGGACTGAATCCAAAACGTTTTGCAACATTACTTTTTTTTTCTCCCGTTTCTATCGCGCGAATTAATGACACTTTTTCGTCAATACACAAAGTCTTTCTTTTACTCGCCATGTTTCCAGTTCGAAAATTTGAAACCAACTAAGCATAACGGAGAGATAACCAATAGCAATAAGACGACAGTAGGAAGTACAGTAAGTAAACACGTGCTAAGCAATTACAACAAACAAATGAACACATTTCTAAGAATTTCATGGTATGTACAAAATATTTACGACTCTGTATCAGTATTGTGTTTAAAGGTCAGTGAAACTAATGTTTATTGAGGTCTAAATAACGATGTATTGTTTCGCTATTGAGAGTGGTTGTAACTGGAACCCGAATGACGTGAGATCGAATAATACTTGCTCGAAAACGTTAACTCGATAGTACTTGAAATCAATTAATTATGAGCGTGACAGTTCACTACCTCGGTGCATCAAAATCTCGAATAACTATAAGCTCGAATCATCGGCAGCGTGAAGGACCATTATCTTGAAACATCATTTCTCAAACGACCATTTAATCGATTTACAAAACAGTTTTTATTTGAGTACAAATATTTGCAGAAATATAAATCAACTTTAATGATGATTTCCAAGGATCCAAAATAACGTTGAGGCATGGCATCGTCGTTGTAATGCCTTGTTAGACAATTAAAAAACTTGGATTATATGAAACAATTGGAAAATTTAATGAAGAACATGTAAACACTGAACACTTCATAGAAAAGGCCAATGCCGCAGTAGACAAGACTCCGCGTAAAAAGAAAATGGGACAATACAATGCCTCTATTATGAGATTAGGTATGTGAAAGTAAAGGGAAAATGGGTTTAAGTACTTGATTTTTTGAGAGGTAGGTATTGCAAATCATACTAAAATACAATTGTTTTTTTTTAATACACATGTTATTTATTCCATATTTCATACCTAGATATGTTTACTTCCTACCTATCTGGTAAAATAACTAGGTATTTAGAATGTTATTTTATTACCATCATTATTTTTCATGCTTGTAGTTCATTTATATTTCTACTCATTTAGATTGTTTCATTACATTGTACTCAAATAAAAATCCTTAAAACTGTTCTGTAAATCGATTAGATGGTCTTTTGAGAAATGATGTTTCAAGATAATGGCCCTTCGCGCTGCCGATGATTCGAGCATAAAGTTATTCGAGATTTTGATGCACCGAGGTAGTGAACTGTCACGCTCATAATTTATCGATTTCAAGTACTATCGAGTTAACGATTTCGAGCAAGTATTATTCGATCTCACGTCATTCGATTTCAAGTAGGGAACCCAATATGTAGTGTTTCAATACAAGGGTAACAATGTAAACCAAACAAACCTTAGCAATTTCTACATTATTATAAGGAGTTTTTTCGTTAAATAGAAGTTCGATAAAAAGAGTTTACACTGTAGTGATAGTAGTTGTATAAATGTAATGCGTCTATTGTAGGTACCAAGCTGTTGGGACGTTATAATATCGTGGTTGTAGAAGGTGGTACCTACTTAAATGAAATCACAGAGAGTATAACGCCTATTGAATGATGAACTTGAACAATAAGCACAGTGAGGCTTCTTACTGAATCTATCTATAAAGAACACAAGTTATTGCTACGGGGCGCGGGGAACAATGCATTTCGCCCCGTTAGCATTAGATATTGTTACCTGTAGTTCCTACACAAGCAATTTTTGTATGTTTTTCCACTAAAAACCTTTCCTTGTTTCAGTTCCATTGATCATATTGAATATACTTACGATAATATTTAAATTATTACTGGGATAAAAGAAGAATATTGATATTTAGGTGTATAAGAAGAAAACTATTTACCAGCAATGCAGCAAGACACTCGCTATGGAAACGAATTCAGATAATCACGCACGGTGTCAATTTAATAAAAGTTGTTTTCACTTTTCTTTGTCTTATCTCATTTTAAAATAATAGTTATTATAACCAATTTGCCAAGTTAAAATATAATTTTCTGCATTTCAAACATCTTCAAAACTTGTAAAAAATTACAAAATAAAATAATGATTGCAATATAAATTTTTAACCCATTTGGGTCCAAATACAAATCAGTAGCAAAATGCTGAAAAACTTTATTGAGCTACATTAATAAAGATTTTTCAGAATTTTGCAAACTATTATGACATTATAAAAAAAATACTTCTCTATGTATTATAAACCACCCTCCTCCAATGGGGCCAATGGGCATTATATGTATATGTATGGCATATGGCAGCATAAGTATGGTAATTTTTAAAAACATCCTTTTTGGATGCTTAGTAGGGTGTATTATTTGTTTTGTATCATTATCCGGGATTCATTTTGATTCAAGCACCTGTCTTTCAGCCTGTTGTCAGAATCAATGAGTATAATAACGGCATTTCCTTTGCCTCTCCGCTGGTGGCGCCCTCTATACTTACCATTAGTACTAAGAATTTTAAGCGCGCATCGATTAATGGCAGCGTTGGTTTTCGTAGTATAATTATACTACTTGTAGGTGGGCATTTTCACAAAAATGTGTAGTTGTGAGTTTAGACCTGTCCCTCAAAAGATTATTGTTTTTATTTTTAAAATACTACCCGTATCATGAAAAAAATATTACGTAAGGTTTATAAGACATCCAGCTATTATTTTATGAATGAATTACTACCCCAGTTAAATATACAGTATGGAAACCACATATATGCAATAAATGAAACCACATACTTGTTATCGCCTTTTCTGACCATACACAAAAAATGGACGAAATCGGTCCAGTAATTAGGTAAAAAACTAGAGTTCGAATTTTGATCAAATTTGAACACTCTGTAGAATTGGATAACTAGGTCAATGATTCAATGAACTTGAATCCTTGAACATTGAAAAGCGACGTTGCCATGCAGTGCAAACTACATATCACGACGCTGTTACGTATTCTACTTACCTATTTGCCTAAAATGTAAAATCGGTATACCTAAACGACAAGCTGGAATTTAAAAAAAAAAACAAATACAAAAGAAAAAAAAAATAATTAATGTAATACATTTTATTTCAACGTTTGAGTGCGCAAACTAAGTGTGTATGGAGGCCGCGGACAGCATCGCCCGACCCCCCGCGTGATCTCCGCCGCCGCCGTTGCTCTACGCAAATACATTCGTTTCGCAAATGTATGGAATTTAATACTGTGACGGTACGGCCCACGTGCTCTCACAGACAGGAAACCTGTGCAGTCAATGTGTGCAGGAAACATTATAGGCTGTTTTTTTTTTTTTTCGATACATGAGTACTTGAAATTACTGTTATAAAATACTGGCATTCAGCTGCATCCGGTTAGACTGGAAGCTGATTAGTACTTGGAAATTTGGAATTGCCTTTTGACCTGCCACGACCGAAATTTTGTTTTGCAATTTACACAAACATAAACTATTACTGGCACGCACTAAATTTCCTGCGGGTGTACGTAGGCAGCGGTGTCTTTGGCAGCATGTAAGATGCCGCCAAAGACACCGCAACAGGCGGCTCGAGATATGCGGCGTTTTTCAAAGGCGGCGGGCATTGTGAACGAATTTTGCGGGCGGCAGGGAAGGAGGTGTGCGTGTAAGTAAGGACACCTGTTATTGACTATTAGGGATTAATGATCGATGAACAAAAAAAACTGTTTAGCTTTAAATACTTAGGGCGTAGTGTCTTTATTAGAATTATCGTGCTCTTGTGACAATTCTAAAAACACTATGCCCTAAGTATGTATAGCTATACAGCTTCTTTGTTTAAGTGTGTTGTGTAAGTTCTTGTTAAATATTCAGTAGATTTAGAGATAAAATTAATGAAGTAGAAGTAAACAAAAACAATTTTACAAGTTACGTAGAAGCAACCTATTAAAAAAATCGTACCTACTTACACGTTTACTAGTCAGGAAGTCACTCCAGTCCAATCGTACAAAATTACTAAAACTTTTTTTAATACTTAATCAAATCAATAATTTGTTAAAAATATTAAAACAATCGAATGACACAAAAATGCTTGTATTTTAATGCCTTGTTTTGGTAGTAGGTAAGTAAGTGTAAAAAAGTATCGATAAACGATAATTGCGCCGTTAACCCTAAATTATGACTTTTATTATTTTCGCCATTATTGAGAAGTCTCGCTTTGTCAGTTCACCGCTGTCTTCCGGGATAGTGTATCGTGACTTTCGCAGAAATCAAACGCCAGCGCCGACAAAAAAGCCGCCATTGGATGTCACCCGCGTGCGTAGGTAGTTGCCGCTCTTCCTGAGGTCAAGGTACGTTTTCTAAACAGAGTGTTTACTTTTATAGAATTTATTTTGATATTTATTTTGATATTTATTTTGTTTGAAAATTTCACTTTTTTTATTTACGGTGTTTTATTTAATATTTAATTTTGCTATACTTCTGTGGACTAGTATTACTTGTGGTTTCATTTATTGCATATATGTGGTTTCCATACTGTATATTTTAAATTAAATAATAAATAAGTAATAGAGAGCTGTCAGTTTGCGTTGTCCCTCGACAGTCGAGAGATATTTAAGTGTACATTATTCTCGTTTTATCTTTAGAATTTACTGTCGATATTGTATTTTATTTTTAAGGAGACTGTGGTAACCATTTTACAACAAAATTAAAATATTACGGATTTACTCTATTAAATTATGGTAATTTAATTAATTTACTGAGATTTGAAAAACCCTGACGAGTCAGGTTTGTTACTGCATTTTTTCCAATACTTACCAATATTTTGATAGAAAAAGTTTATCTATAGCAATACTGACAGCATTAAGCCATCGTCATTTTGTAAAAATCGTCAGTTGCAAGTGCCATTTCACCGTGTGATGTAGTGCGTGACTCATTCATTGCTAGGTAGCAAACTTTTTGTCAAGGTAAGTTATCAAAACTATTATATATGTTGATATATAAATAATGTTATTCTGGTTGTTTCTGAATCGTTCAACATCTTGCATCATTTTTAAATAGTTATTGACATCCCACTGCAATCATACTTATTTTAAAATATATAAAATCCACAAAGGTGAGGTAACGTTACGTCAGTTTTGTGTGGTAACATACATGCCTGACATGCAAAGTAACAAAACTGACTGTAAAGAAGATTTCTCACATGATGCTGTTTATACCAACTTTGACAAAAGTAGGTAATGCTTTTTGTACGATACAAAGAGATAAAAAATGAGTAACTATTTATGTATTTTAGATTTAACGTTTTATTTCTTAATAGGCAGTATTGATAGGTAAGTACATTCGCCAATTTTATAATTAAAATAGATTTTTATTTAATTATTTATAAAAAAAGTTTTATTTTCAGTGTCTTGTACATGATACCTAACCTAATAAAAATCTTTAATTGTGTTCGTTTTAAAAATGAAGAGTTTAATTTTTATTTACACCAACAGAGTAGTTTTTAGTATACGATGAACAGACAGATGTAAATGGCACTTTACAATTTTGTTACTGTCAGATTTGTTACTGTCCCACTAATTTTCAAATTAAAATCCTTTTTCTTTTTTTGTACTAAAGCACTAATAACTTATTACGATGTTAATTATATAGCAAATTATAACTACAATATAAATATTATAGTCATATTGAAAGCAACTTGGTATCATAGCCTCAAAAACAAAATTTGTGTGTAGTTTATCACCACTGGTAACAAAATTGTAACTGAGTGCGTTTTTCTTGGTGCCATTTTAAGATATCGTATTTTTTCAGAGCGATTTATTTAACACAAACTGTGTTCTTAATTTGTGTATTAAAGAAAATTTGATTGTATTCGTTGTTTAATTTATGATCAAATTTTATACAAGTAACAAAACTGACGCCATTTTCTTGAACTACCCCAAATTTTCTTTTATTTTTAGGTGCTTATTAATTAATTATAGATATAAAGCCGAGATTCGTAAAATATATAGTTTAGAGCATTGTATAAAAATAAAATATCATACAAAAAATTAAGTTGAAAATATATCATTACTTTTCTAAGACCTACACATTTTTGTGAAAATGCCCAGGTACCATATTTTCATGATGTGTAGTATATAGTATAGCAATTCCAGGATTGTAAGCGAAAATACCATAATTTTACTTCCAAATATCGTAAAAACTAAGCAGTTTAATTTCGTCAGCGTTAGCAATAGCAACGTCAAATCTAAACAAAAAAGACAGCGCAGTGACTGAACCTAACACCTAGAAAAACAACGATTTCAATAGTCTGTGTGTAATAATTTATGCGGCGCAAATTTTTAATTTGGTTGCTGCCGTAAGCGAAAACATGGCAAAAACTAATCAAAATGTATGAATTACTACCGCGTTTTGCATCAGAACCTCAGCGGTCAGCGCTAGTGTGAAAACAATTGTAACTTAATCGATATAAAAAGAAAATGTACTTAATATAATTTTGAGCAAATAGTATCTTTTTACGTTCCATAGACAATCATTTTCTGGGAGTCCAATTCCAACACTGGTTGTGACTAGCGTTGCCGGAAAGAATTATTCCGAAGTATTCCCGTCGTATTATTCGCGAAACATTCGGAAGTATTGAGTAGTATTCGGAATTATTCCCCGAGAAGAATTACAAGGAAAATATTTAGCTAAGTACATATTACAATAGTTAGAATGAACCGCTGAGTCATGAGGCGGTGTGCCACAGTTGCCATAATATAATCACGCTGACCGACATCGGGTAAGTAGGCTACTTATTGGATCACCTGGTAGAGTTCAACTATTGACCGCGAGATGGCGGCGCAATTACCATTGCAAATTACATAATTATGTTCCGCGTTAGTGATTGTGTATTCATACTCACGAATCTTCCTTCCTTCCTTCCTAACCTTGGTCACCGCAGCAGCACAAAGCGCACGCAGGCGAGCACTACCGACGGAAGTTGTACAGTTACAGCTTTTACTTTTACCCGCTAGACGGCGTTAATGCCAGTGACTATATATTACTACGGGTTCATTCATAAAAATGAGTATAATACGATTTGAAAACTTCCGAATATTTCTTTCATCTACTTAGATATGTACTTACGTAATAAGTTTTTGTATGCGGTCTATTACGTGTGAAAGTGATAGAGAGGTAAATACATAGTTAGATAGGTACTAAAATAAGTTTATAAGATAGTAATTTATGTTATAATAGGGAGGTACCTAACAGAAAGGATAATCTAATTATTAAGTACTGTATATTACTTCAAATGTCTCTTTATTGATTAATTCGGTTGAACACTACTTATTTATTACTTAACTATGTAACTAGTTATTGATTAATTTCGGTTGAACACTATAATACAAAGAAATATATTTTTTACGACTTGGTATTTGTTTTACCAAAACATTTAAAGTACTTACGTATCTAGGCCCAAGATACGTACTTTAAACTACGTACAACGTAAACGTACTTACTTTTATCTTACCTAACTAATTATTTACGTTTTATCCATTAAATCGTAAAGCAAAAACATTTTTAAACGGCCCATTATAAACTCAATCATAGTAAAAATAAAATAATGAGTAGTCACAAGTAGATTACTACTTACAGGGAAATATTCCCGCATTGTAGGTACGTAGGAATCGAATAATACTTCGTTGAATTTATGAATGAACAACGGCTGCGGGGCTCGGTGGGTGTGCTATTGTTACGTGCAGTCGAGCGCTGGCGTCGCCGAACGATTAACGAGGGATGTTCTCCACTTATAGTCTACTCTTGCCCGCTAGATGGCGTTAATTCAAGTAGCGGCATGGCGAAATATCTGCTAAACGTAACGGCGAGTCTCCTCAAGCTACATAACCACACGAGTACATTCGTAACTACTGGGAATAATTTAATTCATAAGTAATAAAACGTAGGTTACCTACTTCATACTTACAGTAATTATTTTACGCTGCTTTTTTGCTGCGGTAGTATTCTTTCCAATCGAAGTATTCTTTCGAATGTTTCCGAATTATTCCGAATACTTCGGAAGTTTTGCAACGCTAGTTGTGACCCTCAGAACAATAATTAGAGCAGTGCTATAATTATTGTTCTTATTTGTGTTGTGACCCGATTTATCGACAATAAAGCGTCGTTTTTCGCGCCTTTTAGTAACAATATTTAAACTTCGCGTTTTTTTTAAACTATATACTTATTGTAATTTAAAAGTTTGGTAAAACTGTTTCAGTTTCATATCGTGTTTTTTTTTACCTCTCCGTTGTTATTAAGTATGGAAAATTCTAATAGTAATTTACGGTCAGAAAGTGTTAATGACGGCTCATTATCGCGTAAACGGGTTCGTTCTCAGACACCAAGTACAAAAGATAGTGATAGTGGTTCTTCTACGAGTAGTGGATCCTGCCCTGAGCAACGCAGAGCGAGAAGGTACTTCCAAACCGTGAGTTGTGCACAATTTAAGTTCTTCTCACAACAAGTGGCCTATTTAACGAACCTTATGTATAACAAAACATTCCGACGTTGAAAATACGAATTCTAGTGCTAACCTATGACTAAACCTACGACGACCTGAAAATATCAAACTTCAGATTTTGTCGGAAGTCAGTACCTACAACAGTAAAAGATCCGATTTACCCTTGGGCCAATGAAGCATTTTTTTTTTAATTCGGAACTACTGCCTATTAAGTGTGATGATTGGTATGCCGTTCGGTTTTCGGATGCACAATAGTTATTTATGATATTAGGGCGGTAAGTTGGTTTTTACAAACGAGTAGAAAAGTTGCAACAATCTTTGACGTTTCTAATATGAAAATGGCACGAATTGCAAATGGCGCTACGTGCGCCTGTTGAAAATTTGACCTACATCTTTCGTCTCATTTTCTCTTTAGTATTTAAAGCGTAACAAACGTATTGAGCAAAAGCGCTTCCAAGGAGGTTCGATTATTCAGCTTATTTATTCTCGTAATGTGAAACTCCTTGGTGGAATTCTTATATATATTTTATGGAAATTAAAAATAAACCGTAAAGGATACGGACGGCGCTATACAACGGAGCATGCGGTAAAACATGTACCTATATAGGTGTGAGTACCTATTTTACCGCACGCTCTGTTGTATAGTGCGTAATTTTAAACTTTCGAACTATGTATACAGGCACCATAAATGCATTTTTTTAGCAAATGTGTTGAAAAAGAAATATTCAGCAACCCCCGGTTTTGTCGAGTTGAATGCATGTTGAATGTTAACGATGAATTAAAGCGTTTTGAATCGGTTAGGTTAAAAGAAGATACACGCTCTTAATTATTGGAACGATCTTTTGCTGGATCAACGAATGCTTCACTTTCTCAAAAAAGACGGATTGCATAAACACAACAATAATTGGTGGATTGGTCATATGAGTCTAGAGAAACGTTGACACCCAACACGTTATTCGAAAAAGGGAAGAGAGTATTTTCGAAAGAATCCGCGTATAGTAAGGTTACTGATGACTTGTTACAAATAGTGTGCGGTCGTAGAGCCGATTTAATAAATATACGTTCAGAGGCTATGTTGCGCCAGATGTCCGAAGCTTTCATCGCGATGTATTACATAAAATACCTCCTGGTAATGACGAGGCAGTTCAAACATACCTTCAAAAAATTGGGGGAGGGGGGGGGGAGGTGGATAAATTAACTGTAAGTATCAACAAAATCAGTAGGTACCTCAAATTAATTATCCTGAAGATATTTTTTATCAAAATCCGTCCACTAGTAAGCAAGCTGATGATATATTTTTTCGTCGAGACAACTAGTTACAATAAAAGACAAAAACTTTTTTACAAAAAAACAACCGACTTCCAAAGAAAACACTAAAAGACGTGAAAAATAACTTTAATTTCGGAAGTCGGTGGCCAAACACGAAAATACAAAACCAAAGGCACCGACTTCCGAAATTAAAGTTATTTTTCACGTCTTTTAGTGTTTTTTTTGAAGTCGGTTGTTTTTTTGTAAAAAAGTTTTTATTTTTCACTTTTTAGTTGCGGTACCTACCCCACACAAATTCGTATACCACTACTTGGTGTGTAAATAACAGTGACAGGAAATTATTAACACATCATCCATATAAACTAAGTGGAAAAAATCTGCAGTATTAAGGATAACTCAAAAACTACTAGTCAGACCTTGATTAAATTTAAATGGGACCACATGTGAAGCACCACCTATCAAATAAAAAAAGAATCATCCAAATCGGTTCACCCAGAAAAAAGTTATGATCTAACACACATTAAAAAAAAAAAAAAAATATACTCAAGAATTGAGAACCTCCTCCTTTTTGTGAAGTCGGTTAAAAACATGGCTCACAGTCTTCACAACAAAACAAGAAATCGCAATCGCAGACTTTCACTAAAACAAGCGTCCCGAATGACTGTCGGACATTTCAAGGCGGTTGTCTAAAGCAATTTCAGTATGCTTGGAGCAAACTAGGTGCGCCAGACAAAATATGCCGGCTGTTAAACGGTACACGCATACCCTTCATACTGAAACCGCCGCTAATATTTCAGAGACCCACGGTTCTGAAAAGTTACAGAACCAAAACATCTCCCAATATGACCAACACAGATTCAAACCTTGTTAGAGTCAGGTGTGCTAGAACCTGCAGAACGGACGCCCAGATACCTTTCCACTTTCTTTCTGGTAACGAAATTAGATCAGACCTTCCGTTCAATCTTCAATCTGAAGCAATTGAACCAGTTGGTAGTAGCCAAACCATTTCAACTATTCAGTCACTTCCGTGTTCCAAATTTTTTGCAACAACAATATTGGATGGCCAAACTAGATCCATCAAACAGTACCAAACTCTAATGGGGAGACTCAACTTTGCAACGTTCGTGACTCCGAGAGGTCGCCTGCACTGGCCTGTACTGTCGCATGCTGCAATACTACAGTAGACAGCTGTCGGTGAAACACCCGTACCGGCTGATACTTATCCCTCAACCGCTCGGTCAGAGATGGAGTGGTGGTGTCAAGCTATAGGAAAGTCGATGCCGATCCACTTTAGCTCGGTGAGACACTTGTTGACTACAGACGCATCAGACATCGGATGGGGGGCACAACTCAGCGATACATGTATGACCTATTGTATAGCTATCTTTCACAAATAAACTTTATGATTATGACATATATTGTGGGTACCTGGGAAGAATTCAGAAAGGACATGGCATGCCAACAAAAAAGAGATGTTCGCTGTTTACGCAGCTATACGTCAGAACCAACAGCAACTTCAAAGGCACAGATACTGCTGCAAACCGGACAATCGGACAGTAGTTTCGTATATCAACAAGGAGGGCGGCACAGGTTCCAAGAAACTGCTCTAACAAACCCGACAACTTCTTGCTGTTCTAGACAAGCAGAACATTCATCTGACAGCACATTATTTTCCGGGCAGATTCAATGCGGAGGTGGAAGCTCTTTCTCGACAGAAGGCTTGCCCAGAGTGGCACCTTACGAGGACACCAACGACCCAAATCTTTTGAATGTGGGGCACGCCGGAGATAGACTTCTTCGCATCGAGAACAGCTCACATAGTACAGTCGCCAGCAGGTCAAACTACACGAAACTGTCAAATTTAATTTAGAAAAATAATAATGTACATAATTATACATTATTATTTTTATAAACCCTTTTTTATATTCCACATTAGTGTCTGGGTTCTAATAAACACGTCACTCAAGGTGGATTCCGGATATTGATACAAAACATATAATAGAAAGTGTTACTTATAATAAAACTTACCTATTATTTTTTCATCAATAACCGGAATCCGGTAAGGTCTACCTGGTGCATCATGAGGTAAATCGGGCCATCAACCGATGTGCGCTTAGAATACTTAGTACCTACGGTAAGTAAAGAGGGCGCCACCAGCGGAGAGGCAAAGGAAATGCTGATAACAGGCTGAAAGACTGGTGCTTGACTGAAAATGGATTCTGGTTTTTGATGAAAAAATAATAGGTAAGTTTTATTTTATGTAAAAAAATAACTATTTTATTTTATACATTGCCAACGTACTTCCATGTGGCATTTGTTGCGTTGTAGCTGGCTTGGCAGTTTCTGGGGGAAATGTTTTACACCATATACCAATGACACCAAAATGGCCTATATAGACCTTTAGGGGTCGACGACGACCCACAAAGGGTCCATGTTAGGGGAAAAAATAATTGGGGTGTCCGTAAGATGTTAACGGGGGTCCACGACAGTGGATCTCAATTAACCTGGTCGTGACTTTAATAGAGGGCTATGGAACGGAGTATTCTGGGTATCAAACTTACACACGGGTTATGAATACGACCATCCGTTCCATCACAAAGATAATTGATGTCATTTGGAAAGCTACCACGCTAAAATGGAATTGGGCTGGACGCATCTGCCGCATGTTAGGCGACCAATGGGCCAAACTTACGGCCCAATGGCTCCCTCTTAATGGCAAGCGACACCGCCTGAAAACGTAACAAACAGACGGACGACGATAGTACTATTGTAGCTGTAATGTCGGTAAGTTTTGTAGACAAAATTATTTTCGCAATTTTATAGTAGCGAATTAGTATACAGGCTGGCAGGGACTTTACCATGGATTCAGTACATGATTCTGAATGCCACTGCGTTGAAATTATTCGTCGTTATTTTAAAAAAAATGCCGTTCCATACATTTAATTTTGACCGCGTTGGTATTGCACTTTTGTAGGAAACGGCTGTTTTATTTTTTTAAGTAACGAAACGACGAAAATTTTCAACGTACTCGGGTTCAGGATCATGTACTGAATCCATGGTAACAGGTGGTGCGCCAAATGTCTCTGCCACCCTGTATCCTGTATCTCATAAAATTGTGTAAGTTAGTAGGATATTCGCTTTGTGGTTGCAATACACTTTGAACTTGTAGAAAATTGCACATAATGATACCAGACACCATGATGACCAGAGATCATGTTGGACTTTATTTTTATAATTTTCGCTCTACATTTCACTACAGTTAAAAATAATTAAAAAACACATTTGAAGTTGAAGAATTTGCACAAATACTATATAAGTTAGGGTCTACCCAAAACCGAAAAACATGGCAAGACAGAAAAGTGTGGGGACGTAGAATTATACTCAGAACCACCGAAGAAGGTTTACGACGCCTTCCATTGGGTCTTTCAGTGCCTACACTCCACAAATAAAATCGGGTGATATTTCAGCGAAACTGGAGCTGGTCTAGTTTCTCTTCAGCGGTCAGGACATGGAGATGCCAAACATTAGCTACAGCCAAATTCACCATGTAGGTACACAGAACCCACCACAATTTTTTGGAATTTACTAGTTAGCTTGATCAACTCCACCCATGCGGTACGTTTGTTGTAGTTCTGGAAGACAAAAGGGATGCCCACATCTACCTTTCTTCCTTCTGCAGAGCTCTATCTTTTTACCTTACCAAGAGGAAAAACAGAGTCATTGTTTGTACCCATGGTACAAACACTTGTCAAGCCAGCGCACGAATAAAATTTGATTGCCTGTATCAAATCAGTATTCAAATTCTCCTCTTTTTCATGTCCTTGACAGATACTAGTGGAAATTTCTTCGTCCTATCTCCCTCACAGTGCCAGTTGCACGATAACCAGCTTAATGCAGATGTCGCAGCAATGCGTGACTGGTAAAAAAGTTGTCGAAATACACGATATGCCCATGCGGAACGACGACATTTTTGATCCCAACGAAACGTTCATTACTGGGTGCCCCTGCTGATTTACCACAGTATAAATCGAAGACATAACAATAACCATCAGCACTTACAATCATCCAGTTTTTGTACCCAAATCCTTCAGCTGGTCGGGTACACTCTGGTCTGGAGGAATGGCCTCTATGTCCTAACTAATATTTGAATCATCCTCTTCATTCTAAATGTTTTCGATAGCTTCCTCGAGGCCTCGATTTTCTTAATCGCATAATGTTTGCTCACGCTGAAACTAAACCTGCGAATAAAAATCAAAACAAATATTAGCAATCAGTCCATTGGACCCATTCGGAGGCACCATACTAAAATATCTCCCCTTATAGCAAAATCTTGGAAACTACTTGAGATAATACATATTTAACATTATTTACTAGTACGAACTATGGTCAAGTAAAAAAAGAAGAAAAAAAAAGATAGTAATAACATTGTAAAAATTAAAAAAAAAAGATTTACCTTTGGTCAAACACTATTTGTTCAAGGAAGTGAATAAAACACTTATTACACTCAATCCAATAAATCACAAAACTGGAATTTGTTTTACAAAGCCACACTCTTTGGCACTACAAATTCGCCTGCTATTATAAGATTTAAAAAAAATAGTTTAAGAATGTGGGTAGGTACCTAAAGAAATAGCTCCAAATGGGGACAGTGGGCGTAAATGGGTAACAAATACATCAATCTGAATTTATTTTATTTCGTAATCATTTAACTGCGAGTTTTCAAGTCAATGTAGCTATTATCTACTTGTGATTTCTGCACAATGCAATAATAGTAGCCGCTAATTAGAGTATTTCCTTTAGAACTTAGGCGAAGTCACTTAACTTTATGTAAGGCAAATATTTTTTCCGTTTCTAGTGGGCCAGTGAGTTAATCGGTTCTCTATTGCCATGACTTAATTTAAAAGTAAGTTAATTTAAAAAATAAAGACTGAACAGCATGTATGAACGCAACTTTATGAATTTCCGTTCTATAATGTCTATACCAGACAGTGTTGCTAGTATAAAGCCAATTACTGGATAGTTGGGAATATTGTGTAAGACTTTGTCAAAAGAATAAAATAAGTGAAGGTCACAATCATGTCTATAAAACGGGTACCCAAACTAAAATGAATACAAACACGTAACCACTAATATTTTACATAACTATTTAAATGAAAACTCCTTCAATTATGCTCTGATCAACACTAAAAACGAAACTTTCCCTTGGGTTATTAAAATTATATTTACCATAGGAAATTAATTAATACGCGTCTGAGGAAGCGAACGGGACTTAATAATTTCTGTTTCAGAACATAAATTAAGCAGCTAAAAACGGGTAGTCTAGTTTCACTGGCTGGCAGCCCCGATCGATAAAATTGGCGGCCATATTTTATCAAAGACAAACAAAACGCCGGTCTTTTCTGCTCTGAAGCGTCTGTTGTTTCGACGCGGAAAATTGGTAAATGATGGCAGCAAATAATTATTTTGGGTTTACTCATGGAGGAACCCAATACGGGTAAGTTTTATTGCGTATTATTAATAAAATTTATGATGTAGTGAATTTAATGAAAGTACTATGAGAGAATTGTGATTGATGTGCCTTGTGCTCATGTTTGTCCTAATCAAAATGGCGTCTGAAATGTATTGATCGGGGGATTTTGATAGTGAAATGTGATTTTTTGTGTGTAATGTGAACTTTGTGTGATTTTAGTGCGGCAACGGCTAGCGCAGCGTATGGTGGGCAGACAGGGTACGCCGTAGCACCGGCTGCGACAGCGGCTACGTACGGCACCCAACGTGCGGCCGCTACAGGCTACGACACTGCTTATCAGGCGGCAGCAGCCACGCAAGGTGCGTAAAACCCGCCAATTGTTACGAAAATATTGTTAATACACAATTTGTTTACAAAATAAACATCCTTACGGACATAAATTTCACTTATCTCCATAACGACACCACTTTCCGTAAAATCGATAACACCGCGACATGATTTGCCTAATTCAATTATGTACCATAGTAAGAATGGCTGCTGAAGATGACAAAAGGTCTTGGCAGTGTATTATAGCTTCTAACAAACAGTTTCCTGTCAGTGACCTGTGATTCAGCCTCATGTATAACTGTACCTCTCTTTGGTTGGCTGACTAAGCTCAATAGAGATAAAAAAACCAGCTCATATCACAATGATCTAGATTGCTCCATCAGGTGAATTACATTGTTTAGTTGTTATATTTTGTGATGTCTGCCAGTAAGCCTAGGTACCTAGGTAATTACAGATCCTGCAATACATTTTATGCAAGTATAACAATACACATAAAACTCGATCATAAAATCTTGCATATAAATGACATGCAAAATGTTAACTTTCAATAACTGTTGATTCAAACAAAATCACTAGATTCTAAACATTCCGAACTGCCCATTGGGGTCTAAACATCTGCCAAATTACATGATGTATTAACTTTTAAGTATATTATTTTACCTACTCATATTATCTTCATTCAACACTGAACTCTAGAATCATTCATCTCAAATCACATCTCTTGCAAATAACAGCTTGCATGTTATGAATGAGAAAATGAGCTTTCTGATTAGTGCCAACACCAAATAAATAACTGAAATTACATAACACACTGATACTGTGCTCTAGATGCACAAACAGAAACACACAACAAACACACAAACACAAAAAACAGAACAGCAGAAACAGAAAAACAACAAAAAAACACAAAAACACACACAGACCCAGAAAAATTGTCAGAACTATTCTAAAAAAAACTGTTATTTAATAAAATATTCCACAAACAATATCTATCATGCCCATACTAAACAAAGTGACATAAGAGATCACAGTTCGTTGTCTGGCTGCCCTTATTCCAATTATTTTAGGGTTGGCATAGCATGGGTTCATACAACTCTTTTAGCCATCAGCAGCCCACTCACTTTCTGGGCATACCCGCTTTCAAATTTACCATCCATTGTTTCTTTGGTCTTCCTCATTCATAATCAAAACTTTTCTCACAGCATATCCATCATTCTTTTTTCTTTCCCTAACACCTCTGTAGGAACTAAAGCAATAAACTATGTATGGTTTTTTGTTATTGCAACATGTTGAAGATGACAATAGATATTGATTCAGAACGTTAACTTACTTTATTTTAGTTTTTTAAATAAACAGTTTTTGTCACGCTACAGCGATTAGGGTATAGATAATTTTCCCCACAACTATTCAGCCAACCTTCAAACTTTCAGATTCCTTTCCCACCTCCTTGCCATGGTACTTGGGGTCAGTGGACATTGTTTTTTCTTCCGTACTGTCCTATCAATCAGCACATTATTATTTACTCCCTTTTCATTCAAATCATGCTTCATACACCTATCTTAAGTGTTCCTCGCCCTCTATCCATTCCTTGTTCGCATGCTTTATTTCCTCATACATACTCATTTCTACTATAGATTCATCCTAACAAATTCATCATATCTGCTAATAACCTGTAACTCATGACATGATACTAGTACTGGTAACAGGTGTGGTTTTACCAGCAGCGGCTCACGCGCACGCACACGCGGCTGCAGCGGCAGCGTCTGCTTACGACGCCAGCAAGTCGGCGTACTACCAGCAGGCTGCCGCGGCTTACCCCGCAGCGGCCCCGCCACAGCCGCAGCCGACCTACGACGCTACGGCCGCCAAACCAGCATACTCTACACCCGCTACTTACGCTCAGGTGAGTTGTCAATTTGATGTGTTGTGAGTGTTGTGCCTACCCTTGTACAGTCAGGAAAATTTATTGCTTATTTGTTTGACAAACTACGTGAATTTGACGTATTGCAGTACTTGCAGTTGCAGCTTTCTTTACAACTGAAAAAGAGTGGCAATTATAGTTGATACTCGTATTTACTAAACAATCTGTTTCTCTGACTGTACAGTCATGAGCATAAATACCTTACAATTAAGGCCCTTTTGTAGTCCGTCGCGGCGGGCACTGGCCGGCCGGTGCTAGCGTTTAAACTGCTAGATTTTGTATATATTTAAAAAATAATAACGGAATTATAAAAGTATGTTCTTAAGCCCTAAAGAACAATAAGCCTTATCTTTTGATATAACTTTTACATGGTTTCATGATGGAATCTTTTCAAGGTACATTTTAAATAGCAATTTAGTGTCATCTTTATTATTTATTTAACAAGTCAATTATTATAATTCTCGTTTCTGTCTTCAGACAGTGCTTGACTGACTGATACAGCCTGGTGACAAGAGGGACGGACAGCGGAGTCTTAGTAATAGGGTCCCAGCCTTTGGGTCGGAACCCAAAAAAGTACTGCAACCTCGACTTATGCGAATTTCCCTAAAGTATTGATAGAAATTTTATGTTGTTTACGAACAGCCTTTTTGAACCACACTATTACGAAATTGGTCTTTTCTCAATGTTGTAATCGTTATTTTCACGAGAACATTGCTCTTGAAAGTTGCGTAGCTGTAAGGTTTTTATGCTCGTGACTACATATTTTTTCATGTTTGCTTTTTCATCAGTGCAGACCACCTAACTGATAATTCACAAGTCCGAAATATAATGTATGCCAATTTCGTTGTCCGATCAACTGGGATTAGATGAGCCAGAATCACTGATGGTCTGCAACTGATTTTTGTTGTTCCAAAGCTTTTAGCAGTAGTAGTTATTTGTGTTCAGTAGATATGTTTTTTTATGATACTTTGGTATCTCTCCCACATTTACCAGTGTCCCTGAAAATCGGTCACATTTATGTTACTAAAAACAATCAAAATGTTTAGGATTCCGTAGCTGATATCAATTAACATTTTGTAAAAAAAATGTTATTAGTTGACTGTGCAAGTAACTGTGTCGCATGTATTTTATTTTTCGTGAAATACTTATACCAATTGTGATAACTACGGAACACTTCTACCTTATGCATGGTATGACACACGCGGCGGTGTATTTTTTTTTTTCAAAGCATGTGTTGTGTCTCGCTGTCAAAGCCTCTGTTCCTTTCAAATATCTGTCATTCTTCTTCTCAATTTGGGAAATTTCTGACCATGTCTGTCCCGACACATCCACACATCCAGATGGTCACACCACATACGCCGCGCTCGATTACTGCGGAAATACCCTACAGGCGTCCAGTGAGTTACAATCATCATTTTATAATGTGGTTGACTAACCATTAGCCTAGCCTTTTCAAAACTATGTTCGGGTATAAGGCACTTAAATAATACCTGAATTGAGCAACCCACTTACTGAGGGATATTGGCATTATAAGGTTAGACTGATAGTTAGACTTGGGCTGCTTTCTGACTGCCCATATGGTGTTATATGTATGTGTATGGTAACTGGAACTAATGTAATGAATGGTCTCCCTCCCAACACAAGCACAACCTCAAGCTTGCTCTTCTAATGGACAAACACAACATGGACAAAATATGGCTATAATAAGCTAGTGTTGCTATAAGTGCCAATAGCCTGCCCAAACTAGCTACCAAGAACTTTCTTCACTTTTTAATCATTGTAGTAAATTAAGTATAAGCACTAGCTAATTAGAACTTAGTTCTCAATAGTTCCAATACAATCATTTAGATCAATCTCTTTTATTAGTTTGCATAATTTGTTCCACAAAAAAGGAAACAACAATAAAATTAAGGTCAATGTAGATGAGACTATAACACCTGTTATTATTAACATAATAAGCACATTAAATTAGAAGCTTAGCATTCATTTTTAGACAGTAATATTCACTCGGAAAATTTCGCTTTTTACTACATATTCAGTCCAGCAGATTTATTTTATAGTGCAAACTACTGAATTTATTGATTTGGAAGTCATCAATTCTATCTTGAAAAAAATTGTGTTCATATTGGATGCTCGCCAGTTTATATCAATTATCAACCATTATGTGGGAGTTCGTTTCTCTCAATATTTGTGGTTATTTTATATTACAGAATTTACTATATAGATTTTATCACAGTATAGGGTTATTGAGATGAACTACTTTTTTAGAACCATGTCAGCTTTTGTAAATAAATTTTCACGTTTACGTTTCTTATTTCATCTATTCACTCCAAGGCTTTGTTTTATATTAAAAACGTCCTATAAAAGTCATAAATTTTTCTGATCTTCGATAAAATGTTATTGTTACCAGGCCAAGCCATATTAATGTTTGGTCAAAGCAGAAATGTGTTTCAACCTTCAGAATACAGTCGCGTCGCGAATCAATTATTATTGTCGATTGATATGATGAAGCCATACATCATCAATCGAGTCTAATTTGTGTGTTGTTGTGCCAATGGATATACAATTGACATGTTAAACTTATTAAAGTACCTTATAAAAATTCTCACTTAAATTATGTCTTTAATATGTTCGAAATATTTATCTAGGATTTTTCTACAATATGCCTATTATTTATTCTGCTATAGTCTCGCCCTCAGAAGAATGACTCCCTCTAGGAATAATAATTATTAATTACTGTTCTTTCACATCCTTGTGCAATCAGCTTGGGTTTCATAGAGTACCCAATAGTTTTTCAGTCATAGATACTTTGGTTACCAGCTGTGAGCTGGTAGTCAATGTCTACGGTTAATATAAGCTTACATGACGTCTTTGCAGGTTGTTACTCTGAGGGCACTACAGTCTGTTCCAAAGGGATCTGATTAAAGCGTAAACAAGTGGATTAGAAATGTATCTGTGGATGTCAATTCATAGTCTCACTTACAAATTGAGTGCTTTGATTTGAATATTTGAAAACTAACCCTGAAATTGTAATTTCAAATAACCTTGAAGATATTTTTCTTTGACTATTCATTTCAATTAAAATTTAATGTTATTTGAACATTAATAGTTACACTGGTAAGAAATAAAGTAGAAACCAGATGAATGTGTTGCTTTTGCTAAATATAGATGAATATTCCTAATTCCCTTTAGTGAGTGATTGCATAGAATTTTAACCTGAACAAGGTTTGTTTACAATTTCATGAGATTCTTTTGGAACGTACAGTACCCCCCTACTGCTCCCACTTTTCCACGATTGTTTTGTTTTAAATGTATTTAGTGGTCGCAAGGATCGAATAATGTCTGTTTGAAGTCCAACTCCATGTACCAGGGCGGCGCGCGCGGCGGCGGCGCCAAGGCGGCGTACGGCGGCGTGTACACGGCCAGCTCGGCCGCGCCCGCCTACCCCACGCAGGCCTACAGCGCCGCGCCCGCGCACGCGCCCCTGCCGCACGCGCCGCACGCGCAGCCCGCCAAACGTCAGTATACACACGTCCACATAGGTACCGTGCTCTTTGTGCCAGCGACGCCTGGGGACTGCGGTTCTACTCACTAATTATACTAGAATATTGCGAAAACATCTAAAAATTATTAACAGGAACATGAACAGGAAAAAAGGACTAAAACTCCCCTCCTGTCTTTCATTATCTTAACCGCACTCCCTCGCTGTCGCGTACTGTACTTGTTTGTGTATCTTAACCACTGAGCAGTAAACAAATGGAGTGCTAACGAGCATAACACGTAAACACATGTTCTAATTGACTACTGTCCTGGAAACATACGCAAGTTATTGCAGAAGTCGCGCACGTTCACACCTCATTCCATTTGCTTATCACTCTGTGTTCTCAGTGTGAAAAAACCAATCTATAAACTATAAAGCTATTTTCCGTGTCATCATCTTCATATTTCATCCATTTTGTAGTATTCAGTAGTAAATTAGCTGTGTTATGTGTGTGTGTAGTCTATAACTTAATTTAGCATAAGCTAGAAAGTCTACAATAATTCTCAGTAGCTTGTCTTTGTCTTTTTAACACAATGTCAATGAGCAAATTAGTTACGAAGTCTAACATTTGAAAACATTTTAGTTTTGTTATGGCCGGCCCAATCTTCTGATCTATCTTATGAATCTTTTCACCAATCGTAAAACTGTATGTAAAGGTTACCGAGAAAGTTGCTAGTAATTTAATAGTTGGTACTTATTCATACTCTTTGGTATAAGCTTGCTGCCTATTTGTAGAAGGCGATAGCGCGGAGTTGCGGAATGTAGTATATGTAGATAGTACATACAAAATAAATAGCAGAGTTTTCTATGCGTGCATTACAGTTTCACTGCACTCCCACGCTGTCGCCCACTGTACAATATTTAGCAAAACATCGACCGAGTAGGAGAGAAGAGCGCTTTTTTTTTGAATAACCTAATATCACATTTTATCGTTTTTAAACTTCAAAGAAACCGAAAATTTGTCTCTATCGCGCGTATCACAGATTTTAAGAGTGTTTAAAATTATAGCGATCCTTTTCTTCTTACGCCAAGGTACACACGGCGACATATCAAGCTATACATTTCTAGTTTTATCTGACCTCGCATTGTATAGGGTATTCGTACAATGAGAAGTCGGCTTATACTGGAAATGTATAGCTTGTTAAGTAGTCGTGTGTACCATAAAATTGTACATTCATACATTACCATTATTCTAGCTTTTTCTAATCTCGGAGTGAATGTCATCTGACCTATGCAACCCAACTAATGTCAGATTACCAGTACATAATAGTTTCCAGTTTTGTGTGTTGTAATTTACGTGACTTTTGGGACGGATTTTAAAATCCATTTTTTTAATCTTTGCTGTTCCAACAGTTTCGTAAAATGCATCCGCTCTTATGTAGATTCTGTCCTCAGTTCAGATTTAGACTGTCTTTGAGAACTTTCTAGAATTATCAAATCACATTTGCCATACAGACAGTAAACCGGAAGCGCAGGCAAAAGCCGTGTTTCGATTGCACTATCGTCTTCCCTTATCGACGTTGGTGGCAAGGTTTAACAGCTGTCTTTGTGCCAAAAGCCTGCTAGATTTCCTTAATATTTTACTTTTAAAATTAATGAATGACTATAGCAGGTACTAGGTTTTCTCTGTTACATCATGCCTCTAATGTAGCACAAGAGGCTAGAATACTGACACAAATGTACATCCTCACAGAGCCGGCTAACAGAGGCAACACTGCATATGACACCGCTCTCTATAACGCAGCTACCATGTACGTGGCTCAGCAGAACAAGACCAGCGGAGGGACGTAAGTATACAAAATTACATATTTTTAAAACCTGAATCATACACATGTGTCTCCTAAGAAACTAGTTTACGATGTCATGAAAGTATGTTTTGTCTTTCAAGGTCACCATAAACTTATGAGAGGCATTACTGACTTTGGATGACGATAGTTGATTGCGCTGGCAGCTGTGACCCATTAACCAGTAGAACTGACACGCTGCCTAGCACAACCAGATAGTATTGTGTTAACAAATATTTGTGTGTTCGTTGAACAGTAGCAGCTGGAAGAACTACCAGAAGACAGGCATAGGTGCCGGCCAGGCTCGGCGACCTAAGCCTCCGCCCAAGGCGCAGCAACTGCACTACTGCGATGTGTGCCGCATATCCTGCGCGGGCCCGCAGGTAACGAACGCTACATGCCTTCTACACACCTACACTCGACTACACGCCCATGGCAACAATCTGACATTGATTAAGCCTTTATTTATATAATCCGTAGTAATTAGGCTGTTTTCGTTATTCAATTGTTACTGCTGATTTGTGGTTGGCAGTATATTTCTAGATCTTATATAAATCTCAACATCTAAAATATATGCAACATAAATTAGCGTGGTTCTGATTTCCACCACCAAGTTTTACGTTGTCATTTGACAATCTCGCAGCACGTTGTGTAATTATTTTTTCAAAGAGCAAGTCTGTCACAGACTTAAATTTTACTCAATAAATTGCTGAAAGCCATTAAAACGAAGGAGTTCTTCGTTCCGTGTCTGAATATGTGAGTGCGGCGATGCGAGCGTAGATCTGTATTTCAACGAAATTTCGTTTTGGTCACTGAAATAGACACATCAGTCAAGGTTGTTGACATTTTATTAATATAAATGTTTGAAGAAACTACATAATATGTATTTTGAACTCAAGGACAGCGTTTCGCGAATATTCGGTAATGTTGGTTATTAAATAATATCCAAGCATTTATTTAAATACGTTCATTAAAAATATCATAAAGAAAATAAATCTATATATGTATTTATGTGAGCAAATAAATTATCAAACATCAATTGTGAAGGTAAATGTGTTAGCTTTACTAACTAGTTATGTACAGCTAACCTAATCACCAATAAACAATCAATCAATCAAATTGATTTCAGGCGTGGTTATTTAGTAGAATTTCTTGGATTTTCTTCAACAAAATACAAAGCAACAAGCAAATGGAAATAAGGGACGTAGGTACTACCTTGAGAAATAAGACAAAAATATTGAATGAATTTGAATGTATCAAATTGACGATTCTTTTTCTCCAGTTAACACATGTTGTCCCACTGCTGGGCAAAGGTCTCCTCCCCCATATTTTTCCAGTCTTCTTTATGCTGTACCTTCTCCGTCCAATCGGCTAGGAACGAGTCCAAATCCTCATGCCAGCGTTTCTTACGCCTAATACTGAAATAAAAAAAGGCGAACGAACTAGTTTATATGCGTGTTAATTTCGTTTATATCGTATCCCGAATTAGACCCTGTCGGCGTGGCAACCAATTAATTATTGTTACTGTCCAATTGGACGCGATTGTCTGAAGCGTGTCGGTTATCTATCTGATATAACTCTAGTAATTAATGAGATCGTGTCAGTTTGCGTGTCCAAATACTATCAGTAGCAGGAACATGTTCATGATACTGATGACTAGTATATTATGTTTCTGCATCTGTACGCATATGTTTATGAATAATTATTTAGGGTTTCGTCCATGAAAATAATTTAATAAGTTTATGTTAGTTGTTTTGGGGGCTTGTGGCACAATAATAACAGCTGCACAGGTCGATCCTCAAAGTTAAGCAACGCTTGCCTAGGTTGGTGCCAGCTATCATTTGTAACATATTGACAGTCGTTATGGGGTAGTCAGAAGCCTGACAACCAATCTAACCAAGGTGTATCGTTTTACCCAGCAATTGGGTTGTGGAGGTCAGACAGGCAGTCGCTCCATATAAAATACTGGCATTCAGCTGCATCCAGTGAGACTGGTGGCCGACCCCAACTAAGTTGGAAAAAGGCAGGTAGATGATGACTTTATGAGTAATTGATAGGTTTTTGTTTTTCAAAACCTTGTGTGTTAATACTTAGCACACACTGCAAATCAAACGCAAGGGGATATGAACCGCTGAAGAATTTAATAATAATATATTATATATTATTTATATTCTAATATTTAAGAATATAATTTGTATGTACCTATATAATGAAATAAAGGATATAATAATAATAATAAAATTTATTCAAGTATAAAATAAAATTATGATTTACATTAATTAAAATCAAGGAGAATGTGCAATTCTAACTGTAATGTAATGTCTTTTAATATAAGCGCATGCATTCGTGATTTTTCTCAGAGATTGTTTTTAAAAATGCATAGCTACATACCTATATATTTGTTAGCTCATCGATTATATTCGAGGCGATGCGATATAACTGATCGTGAAAATAAGCCTTAGAGTGCGTGATGTTGAGCATTTTAACAGTATCAGCTAACTGCTTTTAATGATGCCCCCTGCTTTTAATGGAAGTGCGTGCTAAGCCTAAAGCATAACGTATTAGGTCGTTTATTTTTATTGGTTGTGGATGTATGATTCAGGCCCACTTTCACCACAAATAGCTAAGTACATTTACCGCTCAACATGATTAAACCATCGCTTTGTTTTTGTCAATCGTTTTAAGATGACAGAGATAGAATTATGTTTTAAACATGTTTAGCGTTAAACGCATTTTGTAATTTGTGGTGCTAGCGGGCCTCAGGCACCTGTCCCACTGCCGGCGATTAGCCAGAAGCGAGTAGAGCTAATAAGTAAAAACGAGTCGTTCGTTTAACAGTTCTCGTCGTCTAAAATCGCCTCATTCAGCGATCAACGATTAATATTATGTATGTCTTTAACTGACACGGGACCTACAATCTTTAGTACGTTCCTCGAGCGAGAAAATATTCGATAGCTAGTCGCTTCCTCGTCGGCGATGGGATCGGTGTCTCAAGCGCGTCGTATGCCCGCAGACGTACAAGGAGCACCTGGAGGGCCAGAAGCACAAGAAGAAGGAGGCGGCCGTGAAGCTGGCGGCGGCGGGCGCGCACGCGCTGGCGGGGCGCGGCGCGGGCGGCGGCGCGCTGCGCTGCGAGCTGTGCGACGTCACGTGCACCGGCGCCGACGCCTACGCGGCGCACGTGCGCGGCATCAAGCACCAGAAGGTCGTCAAGCTGCACACCATGCTGGGCAAGCCCATCCCCTCCACCGAGCCCACCAAGATCGGCCAAGGTACGCACCTCGAGCGGCGCCGCGTCTTAACCGAACGATTGTCGCGTTGCTTTGCTCGGCGAACCCGAACGAGCGCTCGCGTCGACAGAGGGCGCCTTCCTGTTTTCCGAACAAAGAGTGACTATGAGCGATCGCTTTTCGTTAGGACGCGGGGTAACACTCATTCGTGAACACGTTAGCGGATGTAGAACAAAGTTATACAAGGATTTTTTAGCGGGTGAACAAATTCGGAACTCACGCCCCCTTCTTGGTATTTCAACGCAATTTCTGTGACAATTTCTCAAAAGTCTACCAACAATGCCTCTTCAATGTCATTCAGGTAGCCATAAAATCCTTGTAGTACTTTAATAGAGCACGATGTTCACTAGCATGTTGACATCCTCAACCAACTTGCCACACAATCAAGTTAGGCTTCCTACTTTTCCCAACTAACACTTTGAATGACAACTTTGTTACGAAAATCAACTTATGCAAGAAAATGGACATTATGCATAATAATTGTTGTGTGACAAAGGGGGTTCTCAATTAAAGAATTTTATTTTATTAATATTCCACTAACTATTTATTAAAAACAAATTTTACTTACCTCCACTCTGCTCCATTTTGAGCATTTCACGGTTGTCCCTTGTTAGATGCTCGCTGTCCATTTTTTTTTTAATAATGCCTTTCCTTCCTGCTGTCCCAAATTATTACTTAGTAACATATTTTCCACTCACTAATAATGTTTTGAGTCTCCTTGTTTTCGCTGTAGAAGAAAAAACAAAGTTATAGAAGACATTTTAAATAACGAATCTGACTTCTTAACTTGTGTGTAATTAATTCAAAATTGTATGTATATATACCTACTTAGTTATGTTTGAGTGTAAAATACTTATTAAATTAAACGGAATTATTTGCATCATTATTATACACATTTCCCAGTACAAGTATATGAAATCTTTTCTCCCTATTTTATTATAATAATCAACTGTCAGTCAGTTGAAGTCGTCTCAGCTGTTGTAGAAACGTGTTGAATGTTGTATACCAGATATGCTCTCCAAGTACTTCGTCAGTCGTACGGAGAACATATTTGCCGATGCCCCGCATCTGTGCTGACACCCGCATCGCCACAACGCCATATCTGTATAAAAGCGCGCGTCTAGTTGGCAGTTAGTATTGCAAATAGTCAAATTTTCTCAGCGTTAACCATTTCGGCACCCAGTACAGATATGTGGAGTGTGTTATATGGGCCTTTTTTATAACAGTACACAGTATATTGAACAAAACAATAAGACAAAACCAGAAATTGAATGATAAGTAAAAATACATGTAGAAAAGGCCCAAAAATATCCTTGTCAAAACAAATCAACAATCAGAACTCTTGGCCATCGAGTAACAAGAGAAAATTTGACTTTTCCAATCTATCAGCCAAAAAGACGGTGGCGGGGACGCCGAAGATCGCATTCGTAGCGTCCGGCGGGCTCAGTACCGTCGCGGGTACATCGACCAAAGACCCAAATCCTGCCCAAGGAGAGAAAGACAAGGACGGCGAGGACAAGGACGAGGACGGCGACAATGAGCCTGAGGTGCAGCCCGTGGGACAGGACTACATCGAGGAGATCCGCGGCGACGACGGCAAGGCGCTCAGCTTCAACTGCAAGCTGTGTGACTGCAAGTTCAACGACCCCAATGCCAAGGAAATGCACATGAAGGGCCGCCGCCACCGCCTGCAGTACAAGAAGAAGGTACGTCACTTGTAGCAATCGTGTAGGTTAGCTATGTCCCGAGAGCCGCGTCAAACTTTGCGTAAATATGAAACTGGCTGCGTAAGTAATAACATAACAGCACGCATTCCCGCCTGTTAAATATTAGTATAGGACATCCACATTTGTTCACAATCTACAGCTTCATGTTTCGTTTTCAAAATTACGCCGAGTCGCTAGCTAACATAACGGGTCAGCTAATACGATGCGCTGTTCATTAAGGTCAGATCTTGTGTTATATATTTTTGATATCCAATGATTACTTAGTAAAAGGTTTGAGGTGCGCGTGAGCCTGGCGGTCACTCGCGATCGCCAAGAGATCCGCGCGTCAAATGATTACAACTTTCTAATGAGGATATACTACCTTTAATAGCACCATAACAAGCATCCAATATTCAGTGCAGTAACAGCAACCCATCGTTGTCGCGCAGGTACAACCGGACCTAGAGGTGAAGGTGAAGCCGTCGATGCACCAGCGCAAGCTGGCTGAAGCCAAGGCGCAGCGTATGATGGTACGTGACGAGATGTGGGCGCGACGACGCATGCATGACGTACGTATATATACGTTGATGTGCTTAGACACTGCTACTAGGATCTTTAGGCGCGTGGTCAAAATCAGAACTAAAACTGCAACCAAAAAAAAAGAACAAGTTATTTTTTTTCTTACCAAAATATGACAATGTTAACCAACAGCGCCCCCTATCAATGTTATTCATTCGCCTAACGATCCTTTTAGCATTGTACTTATTATACGTCTATTGGCTTGCGCTTGAAGAACTACAGTTATCTAATACAATAAAACTGAACTGTACTTCGTTCGTGAAAACCTACTTAAAGTATCCGACCGTAAAGTGTAGACATCGAGCTTTAGACAGTGAGTATTACTCGGGTATGAGTGACAGATGACGTACAAAGCAGAACCTTTTGTAAAGCGCGATGTGTCACATTAGGGCTGGATACCATGCTTAGTTTTGTATTGAAACATGATTTGGTGGGTACACATAATTATGTGATCGGTAACATGAAATGAAAAGAAACATGCTGTTTAAATATATGAAATGTAACAACAATTAGGCAAATTTGTTTCACGGTGTGTCATGTTGCATTGCATATATTTAGACTACATGTTCATTTCAATATAATATGTTACACCTCATGTTTTCAAATATGTGTACCAACCATATTAGCTTTATGAAGTGACTGCAGTGGGTGTGGTGTGATATCGCATGTTCACTGGTTTTTAAATACACTACACGCTTCGGTGTCACGTAAATGTTGCTTGAGATTTTGTAGAGAAATTGTTGAGTTAGGAGTAATCAGTATATTATCGTTGGTCCGCAGGGCATGGAAGAGGAGGAGCGCATGTACTGGGAGGGCGGCATGGAGCCCTGGTGGGGCCGCGGGCCTGTGCCGCCGCCCATGCACCACCACCACCACGTCAGTACACACCTACACACCTATACACGCTGCCCGCCCGAACTTTTGGACAGACTTCTCTCACTTTGTCATTTTGTTTATCACAACATAATTTCATTATTTTCACTTGTAGCCGAACTTCAGCGGAAGTTCATAAAAGATAGAGAATCGTAATAGATAATTGATTGTATTGAAATTATTTTTATACAGGGTCAAATTAAATTAACTGACGTAACTTCATGCGTTTATTGTTACTAACACATATGGATATTTTTTGAATCCGAAATAAATATATTTGATTTGATATCAATATCTAATAACGATAAAAGAAAAAATAGTTTGTACACTCGTCATTTATGAGTTAGTAAAATGTTTTTGTTTGTTTTATCGTCCATTTAATTTGACCCTGCATAGTAAGTACAGAAGTTTGAGTTATTATTTTTGTGTCCAGGGCATGGGCATGCCGTACGGGCCGGTGGGGCGGCGCCCGGAGACGTCGGACGACCGGCACGTGCTGGCCAAGCACGCGGAGATCTACCCGCCCGACGCGCAGCTGCAGGAGATCCAGCGCGCCGTGTCGCACACCGAGCGCGCGCTCAAGTCGCTGTCCGACGCGCTCGCCGACCAGGCCAAGCCTAAGGTATACACTAAATAACGGCACTGATAAATTACCTACGAAACTACCAAAAAAGTACTTTTGGAAGGGGCAACTAGAATCCATTGAATTTTATTGGCACTTTTGAACATCAGTTCAAAAGTGCCTTTCAATGTGGCCTACTTTACGGTAAGGCGGAAGCTACGCTTTACAATACTGATTCCCTTACTTCTGAAAAATACTCGTTCGTTAATATAACACATTGAGATTATTAAGCATGAGACTGCCTAACTCTCAGAAATGACGCTTTACAAAATGCTGAACTTTTATTCAAACCCGATTTGCCATTTTAACAACTGGGTATTCTTTACGACATAACTAATGTAGAGAAATACCTACTTAGCTTTAATAATTGACGTTTAAGAATGCGGTAATGTTTTTATGCTCAAATTTACAGTTACATAACTTCTAATTCTTAAAGTCCGGACGTGAGTTGTTTATGCTTATAAGTAATACACAAATTAATCGAGAGTAAGACTCTCGATTAATTTACCTTACAATATACCTTAGCTAACTTTTATAATCTCTTCAACAGGGAGCAGGCAAAGCTGCGAAAGCTGATGACCAGAAAGGCGATAAACCCGAAGGAAAGGAGGATGGTCGTGATAATCAATTGTGAGTAAATGTTGTTCCTTTTACTTTGTGTTCATGTATTTTGCTCTCATTCTTATTTTAGTTAAATTGCACCAGCTATCAGTTCACAATTGGCACATTTTATGTTTTCACTTTGGTTATGTTTGTGCACACTTTTGTACAGTTGTAATCGGAGGTTGAATAGAAATCAAATAAAGGATGAACCAAAGGAGGTTGACCAGGATATTTTGTGAGTAACTAGATGTATTAAAACTGACGTAGAGTTGGAACACAATCGTAATAAGGTTAGTGTAGTTTGTGTAGATAGACCGCACTCAAACGTGCATTATAGGGTAAGCTTACAGGACGTGACTAAGTTTTAGTTGTTACATGTTGTAGTATAGGTAGCAAAGTAATTTCAATTTTTTTAAGTTGTATGTTAGCATTTTCTGGTTTTATTTTCTGCCAGTCTTTGTTAAAATGTGTTTATTATACAAGGTGAAATTAAATTAGTTAGAGAAACCTCGCAGACGTGATAAGATATCGTTATCCGAATACGATAAAACAAAAAACGTTTTCGATATCAGCAGGCTTAGCATGACGCTTTCTATTTCTTGAAGGAATAGACATAGCTACTTCTCTACAAAATGACATTTCGTTTCTCAATTTTTGACATCGCACCGTAAAAATCCTTTTACAATCTGTCATTTCATCTTTCGTTTCTACCGATCGTTGTCTAGGTCCTTTTTTATGTAGACTATTTCAGAAGAAAGTTTTCTATCTCTAAACTGTCAAAATCACACATACAATACCCATCACGTCTGCGGAGTTTCGCTAGCTAATTTAATTTGACCCTTTATTGAAAACGAGCTCGATGCGATAGCGAGCTATTATTGCGCAGTTAATAATGGCTGTCAGCAATTGTCGCCCGAGCTAGGAAGTGGTCCGTCGACTGACACGCCTCTGTGCGCGCGCAGGTTCTCGTTCGCGGCGGAGGGCGAGGGCGCGGAGGGCGCGGGCGCGCGCGCGCTGAAGGGCGTGATGCGCGTGGGGCTGCTGGCCAAGGGCCTGCTGCTGCGCGGCGACCGCGCCGTGCGCCTCGTGGTGCTGTGCCACGACCGCCCCACCGTCACGCTGCTCAAGCGCGTGGCCGGCGACCTGCCCGCGCACCTGCAGCGCCTCAAGGTGACGGAGCAATGTCAACCGCGGTGGAGACCCACCGGCCTCACGACACTCAAATACTCAAATGTGCAATACATAATATGACGTCACTAATAACGATAACATCCACCGCTCAAATTCAGGCGGTGACGGACTGAGGGTCTACTCTCTGTCCGTTTACTGGTGCGGGCCCCTCCGAAGGTAATCAACAACTAAAGCGTAAACCCTACTCCCGATTGATTTCGGTCCGAAATCAATCAGGAGTAGGGACCACCTTCGGATGAGTTTCGAATGGAATCATAGACAATATTCGCGAACGAATGTGGCATGTCAATAGAGTTGCGTTATTTACCGGTGCATTACCGGTTTAATTACTTTGTGATTTTCAAGCTCATTAAACAAAAAATAATATTGTTATTGTTAGAAAATGATCTAATTTTTAACAATATACTTTTTATTATGTCTTTAAATATTTTTTGCATGGATATAACAGACGGTGACTAGATTGTGGCTGTCTAATGCTTATTAACCATAAATACATAGTAAATAAAAGTACAATGTAAAAGTGTTACCTATTTCGTTCTGTTATTAATTCAATATGTAACATTATATATGTAATGTACGGCAATTAGATCATAATTATTTTTTCACGGCAAGAAAAACGTGTGTACAAACGTTGTACACACAATAAGGTCCTTTGTACTACAAAGTACCTTATTGTCCAGATATTGCGCGGTTTGTTGTTGCGCCGACCCCAAGTAAATTTAGATAAAGGCAGGAAAACGATGATGATACAGCCAAGTTACAATAAGCACGTGTACGCAGGGCGGCGAGGAGGCCAAGTACAAGGTGGAGCTGCTGGCGGCCGAGGGCGGCGTGAGCGTGTCGGACGGCGCCGTGAGCGTGCTGGTGAGCCTGACGTCGGCCGTCATGCGCGAGCCCGCAGGTCAGTGCCGCCAGGGCGCCGAGGCGATGTTCGACGCCGCCAATTTCACACACACACCTCTGTACTATCACTTCTGATCGCTCCTGGCTCTTTACATGTTCTAGACAAAACTTAGCGCGCTGACGATACTAAGACGGACGAGTGGAAATTGGTAGTCGAAATCGTCACTTTATACTCCACCGAACGGAGGACCGATCAGCTCAGAACAAACTATCTAGAAATCTAGATTATGGTATCATATATTTTATATTCTTTGTATATGTATTTTACTAAGTATTTTTGTTTTACATCTCTGTGTGATGAAAAAAGATAATTTGTTCAAAGTTTACCGCCCGACGCCTGTCGCGTCGGGCACTGTGTTGAATGCTTATTTTTAGGTGTGAGTAGGTAAGATGCGGCGAGAAGAAAGGATTTTTGATCATCTTTTTCGATATATCCCGTGCGTTGACTCCGCACTGGTATATCACTCTACTGAAACGGAGCAAACATTTCCTTGTATTATCTATTCTTATATATTTATTATTTTCTTTATTTACGATTTTATATCACACCCTATTAATTTATTAGGCCTTAATAATCTTGTGAAGCTCGTCCTTTGCGACTTAAAATACCTTGACACGTTTTGTACGATCCGTAGATTCTCCGTACTGTCTGTTACGATTATTTACCGATCAGCGCACGACGCATGTCTGTATGGTCGCCGCTACGTCGGGATGCGACTCGCTGTCGCGTAAGTTCTCACCCCGTGCGTAGCGTGCGTGGTCCCGATACTGTACTGTTAGGGCTACTCATGTTTGCCCCGTTTTTGTCGATGTTTTGATGGTCAAACACCCTTTGTGTTGTTGTCGCTAGACGGTGGCGACATAAAGCGAGACGACAAGGATGTGCTACCGCGGCAGAAGTGTTTGGACGCGTTGGCCGCCCTTCGGCACGCCAAGTGGTTCCAGGTACATCGCCAGACATTATAAACGTGTGCGCACTCCACCCTACACATACTGTAAGTCTAGACCCGATCAATCGACTCGAACTATCTTTGCTCCTCACTCCCGAGTCACTATTTAATCGAGCTATATATTTTTTATAGTTTTCAAATGCGGGAGTGCGCACGTATTTTTTAGTCACATGTTTATTTATTTTTTACCATCTAAAGTAGTAGTCTTTTATGTTAAATTCGAGTCGATGTGAACTCCCGTGAACATGTGGCTACAAGTGCTCGTTGTGTGTGCCCAAGCTGCGTTTCCCCGCACTCTGTAGCCAGCATCGGGAGGGTACACGTGATCAGGAAACGCAGTTTCTGTGAAGTGTGTCGGTAAAGCGCGCGGCGGCGGCGGGCGATGGCCCGCCGGCGTGGCGCGCGCTCACGGTTGTCCCCCGCAGGCTAGGGCGGCCACGCTCACGTCGTGCGTCATCATCATCCGCGTCATGCGCGACCTGTGCCGCCGCATCCCCAACTGGACGCCGCTCAACCCCTACGTGAGTACCCTGTACATAATGTAGCGCCAATTGTACTAGTTTACTGAACTTACTCAATTACTATATTTTGCAATTCATTTGGTAATAATTGCTCTTTTGAAATTCTTTGAAATTGAAAAGAAAACTTATTTGCACACATTCGACCATAACAGTCATAGCAATACTGTAACAGCAGCAATATAACAGAGCAAAACCCGTACATTGCATCAGAAAAGATAACTTTTAGGGCATATTTGGACATGATGAGACTTGATGACGAGTCGTAAAGAGCTCAAAATGTGCGGTGAGCTAGCGACAGTGTTGAGTTATTCGACGCTTCGCAAAGTTCACCGCTGCTTGAGCACTTCATGACGATACGGCACTCTGATCCTAATACAAATCATTAAAAATGTCAAGTAGATGATAAACGCCCCAGCGTAGTCGCGTACTTTTGGCTCGATAAATTTTTCGCCTTGGTGACAATTCACGTTGTAACTAACAAGCCCTGCGTGCAACATTGGTGTGTTGTACTTGTACGTGAACTATCACTTGTGGCACGACGCGGCTCGACGATGTTTATCTACATAAAAGGTCTAAAAAGACCTAACGAAGCCAAGAGTCACTTATACCGTCATTGTGATATTTTTTTGGGTGTGGACCCTTGCGGCGGAGATAATGAAAGTCAAGTTCAATTTTTTTATTCTACGAATAATAAATAAGTCAGGAAATGTAACTGCGTTAAAAAATTGACACAACAAAAGTCGTGTCCAAATAGGCGGGGCTCATAAGTCGTGTCCTGCACGTCATCAGTTGGACATTTGTCTTGCAAGCGAGCACACGTCAAATCTTCGCGTACGTTTTCCTTTTTATCATTGTGAACTACAGTTGTGAAGTAGTGCAAGAACCACACAAGATTAAAATTCCAGGGATTACTTTTCACTAGTAAGTAGTAGGTTTCCCTGTCGATACAATTCGGCAAAATTAGTGGATAGCTGCAGTTAACCTAGAAAGACAAGAGTATGACTGGATGCCTGTGAAAGCCATCACAGTATGCTCTGCATTTCGACATTTTCATTCATTTCTTTTCAACAGACTATTAAGAAAGATAATAAAAATAAATGATACCGGAAAATCACTTGAGCGAGTAACCTGTCAGTAATATCAACACAAGTGTTTTTTTTAAATAATTGAAGATATTCTGCGCCCACTAAAAACAGTCACCAGACAAGTAACGACTATTACATAGTTTTGATAAATATAAGATCGTTGAATGTCTCAGAATCTGTCTTCACTATGTGGCACATTGTGAAGAAAGATTCTCTTTTAATGTCTTCTAGACAAAACCTTAATAAATTAATCATGTTTCGTGGGACATTACATTGAATTGTAAATGTTAACCAAAAAAAAAATATATATATACCTATATAATAAAAACATTGTACAAAAATATTGTTTTGTTATTGATTTGGTTCGGTCCACATATTGCATAACAACGTCCACGCCGCTATGACTCAGCTGTTATAGCAAACATTGCTGCACACGCGCGAACTAATCCCTGCTTTCGTTCTGAATTTAAACCAATCAATAGGCATGTCTATTTGTAACCTCTGAAGTGATTCGTATTTTGAATCATACGTCGTTTTGGATTTAAGTAGGGCCACTTTGTGTGTGGAATTTGTTCTGAATTAGACTTCCTGACTTATTATTTATTCGTAGTTTTTTTTTTTTACAAAAACAAGATTTAAATGTTATAAATTAATTTAATTCCTATCACAACTCTGTACTTTGTATACACCTATAAGTAAAATGTTTTGTTCGCGTTATCTTGCGCGCTGCCGTGTACAGCAATTTTTCACCGCAAAAATAGAAGCTGTTACCAATACCAATAAATTTTGCTCAATGTTACTTAGTTTGACGTACAGAAAGTGTAGATAACGGCTATGTGATCGATATTTTACACCCTGTATGAATGTTAGGTGTTTCACCGCCTCGTGCATTATGTTGAGTTTTGTATGTGTCCAGGCCATGGAGCTGCTGGTGTCGGGCGTCATGCAGTCTGCGGGCGCCGCACTGTCGCCGGGCGAGGCGCTGCGCCGCGTCATGGAGGCGGCGGCGGGCGGCCTGCTGCTGGAGCACGGGCCCGGCCTGCGGGACCCCTGCGAGAAGGAGCTCGGCGTACGTACACACACTGTACTGTAGCACTAGTGAGGCGCTGCGCCGCGTCATGGAGGCGGCGGCGGGCGGCCTGCTGCTGGAGCACGGGCCCGGCCTGCGGGACCCCTGCGAGAAGGAGCTCGGCGTACGTACACACACTGTACTGTAGCACTAGTGAGGCGCTGCGCCGCGTCATGGAGGCGGCGGCGGGCGGCCTGCTGCTGGAGCACGGGCCCGGCCTGCGGGACCCCTGCGAGAAGGAGCTCGGCGTACGTACACACACTGTACTGTAGCACTAGTGAGGCGCTGCGCCGCGTCATGGAGGCGGCGGCGGGCGGCCTGCTGCTGGAGCACGGGCCCGGCCTGCGGGACCCCTGCGAGAAGGAGCTCGGCGTACGTACACACACTGTACTGTAGCACTAGTGAGGCGCTGCGCCGCGTCATGGAGGCGGCGGCGGGCGGCCTGCTGCTGGAGCACGGGCCCGGCCTGCGGGACCCCTGCGAGAAGGAGCTCGGCGTACGTACACACACTGTACTGTAGCACTAGTGAGGCGCTGCGCCGCGTCATGGAGGCGGCGGCGGGCGGCCTGCTGCTGGAGCACGGGCCCGGCCTGCGGGACCCCTGCGAGAAGGAGCTCGGCGTACGTACACACACTGTACTGTAGCACTAGTGAGGCGCTGCGCCGCGTCATGGAGGCGGCGGCGGGCGGCCTGCTGCTGGAGCACGGGCCCGGCCTGCGGGACCCCTGCGAGAAGGAGCTCGGCGTACGTACACACACTGTACTGTAGCACTAGTGAGGCGCTGCGCCGCGTCATGGAGGCGGCGGCGGGCGGCCTGCTGCTGGAGCACGGGCCCGGCCTGCGGGACCCCTGCGAGAAGGAGCTCGGCGTACGTACACACACTGTACTGTAGCACTAGTGAGGCGCTGCGCCGCGTCATGGAGGCGGCGGCGGGCGGCCTGCTGCTGGAGCACGGGCCCGGCCTGCGGGACCCCTGCGAGAAGGAGCTCGGCGTACGTACACACACTGTACTGTAGCACTAGTGAGGCGCTGCGCCGCGTCATGGAGGCGGCGGCGGGCGGCCTGCTGCTGGAGCACGGGCCCGGCCTGCGGGACCCCTGCGAGAAGGAGCTCGGCGTACGTACACACACTGTACTGTAGCACTAGTGAGGCGCTGCGCCGCGTCATGGAGGCGGCGGCGGGCGGCCTGCTGCTGGAGCACGGGCCCGGCCTGCGGGACCCCTGCGAGAAGGAGCTCGGCGTACGTACACACACTGTACTGTAGCACTAGTGAGGCGCTGCGCCGCGTCATGGAGGCGGCGGCGGGCGGCCTGCTGCTGGAGCACGGGCCCGGCCTGCGGGACCCCTGCGAGAAGGAGCTCGGCGTACGTACACACACTGTACTGTAGCACTAGTGAGGCGCTGCGCCGCGTCATGGAGGCGGCGGCGGGCGGCCTGCTGCTGGAGCACGGGCCCGGCCTGCGGGACCCCTGCGAGAAGGAGCTCGGCGTACGTACACACACTGTACTGTAGCACTAGTGAGGCGCTGCGCCGCGTCATGGAGGCGGCGGCGGGCGGCCTGCTGCTGGAGCACGGGCCCGGCCTGCGGGACCCCTGCGAGAAGGAGCTCGGCGTACGTACACACACTGTACTGTAGCACTAGTGAGGCGCTGCGCCGCGTCATGGAGGCGGCGGCGGGCGGCCTGCTGCTGGAGCACGGGCCCGGCCTGCGGGACCCCTGCGAGAAGGAGCTCGGCGTACGTACACACACTGTACTGTAGCACTAGTGAGGCGCTGCGCCGCGTCATGGAGGCGGCGGCGGGCGGCCTGCTGCTGGAGCACGGGCCCGGCCTGCGGGACCCCTGCGAGAAGGAGCTCGGCGTACGTACACACACTGTACTGTAGCACTAGTGAGGCGCTGCGCCGCGTCATGGAGGCGGCGGCGGGCGGCCTGCTGCTGGAGCACGGGCCCGGCCTGCGGGACCCCTGCGAGAAGGAGCTCGGCGTACGTACACACACTGTACTGTAGCACTAGTGAGGCGCTGCGCCGCGTCATGGAGGCGGCGGCGGGCGGCCTGCTGCTGGAGCACGGGCCCGGCCTGCGGGACCCCTGCGAGAAGGAGCTCGGCGTACGTACACACACTGTACTGTAGCACTAGTGAGGCGCTGCGCCGCGTCATGGAGGCGGCGGCGGGCGGCCTGCTGCTGGAGCACGGGCCCGGCCTGCGGGACCCCTGCGAGAAGGAGCTCGGCGTACGTACACACACTGTACTGTAGCACTAGTGAGGCGCTGCGCCGCGTCATGGAGGCGGCGGCGGGCGGCCTGCTGCTGGAGCACGGGCCCGGCCTGCGGGACCCCTGCGAGAAGGAGCTCGGCGTACGTACACACACTGTACTGTAGCACTAGTGAGGCGCTGCGCCGCGTCATGGAGGCGGCGGCGGGCGGCCTGCTGCTGGAGCACGGGCCCGGCCTGCGGGACCCCTGCGAGAAGGAGCTCGGCGTACGTACACACACTGTACTGTAGCACTAGTGAGGCGCTGCGCCGCGTCATGGAGGCGGCGGCGGGCGGCCTGCTGCTGGAGCACGGGCCCGGCCTGCGGGACCCCTGCGAGAAGGAGCTCGGCGTACGTACACACACTGTACTGTAGCACTAGTGAGGCGCTGCGCCGCGTCATGGAGGCGGCGGCGGGCGGCCTGCTGCTGGAGCACGGGCCCGGCCTGCGGGACCCCTGCGAGAAGGAGCTCGGCGTACGTACACACACTGTACTGTAGCACTAGTGAGGCGCTGCGCCGCGTCATGGAGGCGGCGGCGGGCGGCCTGCTGCTGGAGCACGGGCCCGGCCTGCGGGACCCCTGCGAGAAGGAGCTCGGCGTACGTACACACACTGTACTGTAGCACTAGTGAGGCGCTGCGGCACGTGTGCGACTTCCTACTTAATAAAAATCTTAAATTCATTTATTCATTCACTGGCAGACAATGCACAGCCTAAACCTAAAAGCATTAAATTTCAAAAGAGTTTCTATTGTAACGAAGGTGAGCACTAAGGAAGGCTCCACATAAGCGGTTATGTAAGTAAGTATGTAAGTATTTATTTATTTCTCAGTATATGGTTCATTGAGATCTTACATTAAACACTGTTTCACACATACTACCTTTGCTGGTGTAGAAATATTAAATAATAAGCTAGGTACATGCAAATCAGTACTAGGTACATTATAAGAATTTTATATAAGTTGTGAAATTTTGTATTAACTTTATGAATTTATAATGACAAAATACTCATATTTAATCCAAAAAAAAAAAACATAATAATGTCTAAGTACTAATGGCATTATTAAGATCTTAATAAAAATATCGAAAAGTATGATTTAAAAATTCAACGACGGAATAAAAACACATATCTGAGAGCCAAGCAAACATTTTACTTTTAAACTTATTAATTGGTAACATTCTCAGGGCAGGTGGTAATTTATTATACATTTTAATTGTCATACAACTGGCATTTCTACTGTATAATTGTAATCTGAGCAGGTACTAGTTATTTCTCGGCATTTTTTTTTTTCAGTCTTTCGGAGAGTAGTTCATTTAAAAAATATAAATGAGGGTTTTATTTTACAAATAGCCAAACTTAAAAATGTGTTGAAAGTTTGTATGGAAGTACGACATTTTGCCGAAGGGAAACCGCAATAAAACTGCGCAGGAGCATCATGCATACGGTTAATCTCTTCACTGTGTCTCAAAACCGCGGCTAAGTCCAAAAAGATTATCACTGACAAGGATACACTATACAGTACACAACACACGTGTTTTTATAGTAAAATTGTCGTAAGAATGCATAAAAAAGACACATTTATTATAACAGCTGTATTTGGACATGATGAGACTTGATGACGAGTCGTAAAGAGCTCAAAGTGCGCGGTGAGCTAGCGACAGTGTTGAGTTATTCGACGCTCCGCTGAGTTCGCCGCCGATTGAGTACTTCATGACGATATGGCACTCTGATCCATGCAACATCAAAATTTATTAACATTATAAACGAGGGCAATTTTTTAAATTTGTCAAATGACGTTCTACTTTTAATAGTGATATTGATTAATTTTCAGGATGCTCTGGGTAACCTGCCACCCCAGAAACGTGAAGATCTGACTGCCTCTGCACAACAATTCCTAAGACAAATTGCCTTTAGGCAGATACATAAGGTAAGACTACTAATCTTTTATTATAATAGTTTGTATGTTTATTTGTCTTTATTATGTCCACTTGAACTATTGAAAGATATGTTCAGTAAAGTAAAAAGAAAAATGCTTTGTCAATTAACTGATTTTTCAAAGCCTTTTCGATTGATTTTTGGTTATCCATCCTGCCCTTATCCAAGTTTATCATTTGTTTCTCTGCTTTGATAGCCGTCATTTCAGACTTCACTTTTATCTTAGCCATCTTATTTTTACCCGACTTCGTCGACTTTAAGATTCTTTATACCCTCGAAACATTGTAAAGCCGGGTGGATTTTAATAAATGATGCATATATCGACTTGGCTGGGTCGCGCGATAGTTGTTAGAAGCTAGATTTTGTTTTTATAAAATCAACTGGCTGATTTTAGACGTCAACTAGTCGAATGCAGTTGGTAGCAGTTGTTTTAGTTCAATCTCAGACTTGATACCACCAACTGTATCAAACTGCTTGAAAAGTGAGCTTGTTAGAGTTCTGTACCCAAAGGGTGCCAACGGGACCCTGTTTACTACGGCTCCGCGGTCCCTCCGTCCGGTCGTCCGTCTGTCACAGGGCTGTACCTTTTAAACCGTAATAGGTAGTCACTTGAAAATTTCACAGTGTGTACTACTATGGCCGCTATAACAAATAATTAAAATGAAAGGGGGTCCTCATGCTTTTTTTTACCGAAGTATTTTTAAAATATCTAGTGTTAAAAAATATTGCACGGTGGTACGGAACCCGGCCTCGCACTTGGTCGCTTTTTATTTACATTTTAGTTGCTGTCGGGTTCTTGAGTTTTTTTTCCCTAACCATTCATCATTTTGTGTTTGCTGATCTATTATATTGCGTTACATAGGTACTGGACATGGAGCCGCTTCCCAAGCTGAAGCACACGACGGGCGCGTGGAAGTTCCCGCGTAAGCGCAGGCGGTCCAACACAGACACAGAGACCGATACGCCCAACGGTACGTACACGGCACGAGTTCACTTATAAATACTGTTAGGCACCCGTCCCACCACCGCGCCGACCAGGAAGCGACTAGCTATCGACTATTTATTTTCGTTTAAGAAGTGTAAATAGATGCAAAGCCTGTGCTAGTAAAAAGAGATTTATATACTAATACTTGATTGCTGACTGTTCACATTGCCGGCGAGAATTCTCTTTCCACTAGTTTGTCGCGACAAGAGCGAGAAAGAAAAACCTCGTTCAGTAATGCTCGCTTGGCGGGCAGAATGTTCGTTGCTCGCCAACTTGTTCCTTGTTGCTACTTTTACTCCTTTTGCGCTAAATCATGTATAAGTTTTATTTCGATTTATGTCGCGACGTAAAGTATCCCAGCGTAAAAGTGGCACATTTTGATTTAGGCCGGTTCAGTCGTCGCGCTTGAGGTCAGCGCGGACAGGACTGCGTGCGCCCTGCTCCCGCGGGCGGCGGAATGTCAATACTATGAGAGGCCGACTTATACTAGCTTTATTGCTACTGACGTGCGGCCTACTGTTCTACGCATTCTTTGCGCGGTGCACGATCCGATGCTAGGCCGACTCAGAAATGACCACTCGGCTCTGAGCGGTTATACACTGTGAGCCGACGCGTTGATCGTCAGCGCGAGAACAACACCAGCCTAACACATAGACCAGTATTTGGACATGATGAGACTTGATGACGAGTCGTAAGGTACTCAAAGTGCGCGGTGAGCTAGCGACAGTGTTGAGTTATTCGACGCTCCGCAAAGTTCACCGCCGGTTGAGCGCTTCATGACGATATGGCACTCTGATCCTTTTTTAGATAGATTCACCAATCAGGAATTAAATTTGACATAATATAAAAATAAAACTATCTTTTAAAACAGTTGCATTCAAATGGACAAGATTGAATTGGTTTTTTTTTTCAGGCGAAGGCAAGGTGGTTAAGACGGAAGAAAAAACGGATGCGTCGGAGAACCAAGCTAAGAAGTAACGCTCGAGCTCGCCGTGAGGCTTGCCGCGGCCGCCTCCTCCCTCGCAGCCGCCCAAAGCGTCCCCTTCTCCCCACCCCAGCGCCTCTTCCCTTCCGTACTCCCGCCCCCGACGAGTCCCCAGTAACCTACTACCCCGGCCTGCTTCCTGGCATCTTCCAGTCGATACTACTCGGCCCATCTACCTGGTCAACCCGAAATGGCCCTCCGAGCTGCCCCTCTGCTTTTCGGAGCCGATATTCCTCCCGGGCGTAGTCCCGGCCCCTGCCTGGTCCCGGTCCCGTCGCTTGGCCGCGGGAGCGTGTGCGCTGGCCGTGAGCTGCGTGTTGTCCATCGTACCGTACGAGCTGCGAGCGAGGAGCGGCGTCACAGTTCCCGAAACGTCTAGACTAAAGAGAGGCGCGTCACCCTTATTCTACATTAGTTCTTACGTGCAAATTTATCCGATATTTTGTATTATGTATTTGTGTATGAGTTACACGTTTATTTTTTGGTCACACGAACTTGTGGTCATGATCTGTCCAAAATATTCTAGTACACAAAAAATGCCGCGGTTTACAGTAGTGTTTAATATAGTTAGATTTAGACTATTCTATATAATGTAAGTAGTGTTAGCGTACGCGAAGAGACAGGGATAGTCTGATTGACAAGATACTGATCGCTGTGAAGGAATTGTCATAGAGATGATTGCGATTAGAGTAAATAGCTCTGCCTCGGACTTGCGATACTCTGGGATAATATAATTAGTAACATAACATGTTGGGGCTTCATTTTCCTAACGTTAGCGACGAAGCTGTCGCCAGTCCGCAGGCAGTCAGACGACTGTAGGGTTACAGTATTTGACGTTATTTATATTTAGTTCCTCACCGGTCCAGCCTTGCTGGCACGGGTACGTTCTCCTGCGACAATGCAGTTTATTTTTAATATACGATTACCCTATATTTATTAGTTTAGTAAGGTGTATATTTTTCGTGTATGTATTTTTGTGCTGTCTCTAAAGACGGCGTTATCTAAAAGTATACACAGTATTGTACCCAAGAATTGGTGTAAAAAATCTGCTTTAGTTCTGTCTTCATCGGAATCAGTAATTTATGTGGCAGTAGTGTTTTACCAAGTGTTACTTTGTTTTACTTGTACGTCAGGTAGGAAACAAAGTAGTCTCTGGAGTAGGCGTTAAGGACAGTTATATTGTAAGCTAATGCATCTGATGTTACATGTGATTTATACATTTTGTAAACATCGTTCACCTTGCAATAACTGATGCCTTATTTACGCAAGAACTATGTTATATACGATTACAGTTTGTTGCTATTCCAATACTAATGTTAGCAATGATACACGAATCAGTGTTTTGGTAAGGCACACAAAAGCAACATTTTACATACTACAATAATTGATGTCTAAATCTCATAGCACCATGTTATAATAAGATTTAAAATTCGGTGTGATGTACCTAATATATTGTTTATTTATGATTGGGTTGTGACCCATTAAAATTTAGATAGATTTTAATAAATAATCCATTTCGGACTAGATTCTGTGAAAACTTTTTATTTTTTTTCTTAAACTGTACTTTGGGAGATTAATGTCAATAAAGATAATAATGAAAGTTAACTCTTGGTTTTTTTTCTTTCTTTTTTTCCGCAGCTGTCTGCGGTATTCCGATTCTCATGCTATTCATCTGAAACTCGCGCGGGGGGTGCACGCTTGCGGTTCAGTATTGAAAAATAGTATGAGCAGCTTGTCGCAACCCCCACACGGGGCTACCCGCGCGGCGGACGCGTGCGACTGGTCCAAAATGTATAGTTTATTCACACAGATCGTTCAGGGTCAAAACGGTCATTCGTTCAAACATTTGTCCCAACTTCCAAAATGTCCAATCTTTGAGAATGTGGTAAAGTTCAATAACTCATCAATGCGCTTTTTTAATACTCCAGAGGTCGGAATCTGCTGGCCATTCCAGGTTCGCATTTAACCTTTTAACCGCACGAATTTATGTCAGTTCTGCCCCCAGCGCCCGACACATTGAATCGAAATTTATATACCTATAACAAAGAGGGATGTGCAATACTTAATATCCGTGACTACCGCAGGACCACCAACGCCAATCGTTTCCATATTTGGTAAATAATTAGTACTCAATTGGTACTAATTAGTACTCGAACAACAAAATTGGTACCTTAGTAGTTTTCGAGAAAATCGTCTGAAGGTGGTCCTGCGGTAGTCACGGCCCCTTCAGCAGGACCACCACGAGCGCCGAAACGGGGCAAGCTACAGCTATTCTAAGTATACAAATAATTAGTACCCATAAATGTGATTTATTTCGTAAAAAAAACAACTGAGCATTTGTATTTACGGAGAAATCAACGATGTTAACTTTCGCGCGCTCGTTCAGTAAGACCACGACATTGAATGTTGATTCCTGGTTTGATTGAGGAGCTTGTCGCTTTCCTCAAACATATATAGAAAATTAGAACCCAAAAGACAATGTCCAAAATCGCCCTGTGCAATAAAAGCATCGGACATACACGATAATGAATTATCTATTTTATTAAATAAGTTGAAAATACTATTATAACACGGACTAGCTGCATGCCAAAATGAAAATTAAAAGTATTTTAGGCGACGAATATCATTAATCACCGCCATCTTCGGGTGCGTTCCGAATTGCACTGTAATCGATTTGAGCGTGCTTACACCCGTTTTGAAATAGCCTGAGCGCGATAACGATGTCCCGTGAATCGTCTTAGATGACGTAAAGACATGCGCCATCTTGCGTTAATGCCGACCATGCCTTTTAATAATATCATCGTGAGCGCTGTCAAAAATTACAGTTGGGCGTTGTATTGTTGAGTTGTTTTGAGTCGCATCTTCGGTCTGATACATCTCAACCAACAAAACAGAAGTGTCAATGCATTGAACTTCTATTTTCCAGAAAATATCTAGTCGGTCTTTCTTTCTTGTACAAGGTTTGGGGTTGACGTTGAGCGAGCACTGTGAGCAGTGTGAGTGCGTTCACAAACGTTCCGAATTGTTGACAGCTCGCAGCTGTCATAATCGTGATATCTAAATCGGAACGCAAATTATTGATGTGAGCGCTGTGAGCGATTATAGCGTAATTCGGAATGCCCCCTTCGCCAAACGTTATGTCATGTCGTGTCGAATATGAATACGGATGCCCAATCAATTTTAATCGATGTTTTGCTTTTTTTTAACTGTTGCAAATTTTTTAATCGGAATCATATTTTGAATTTATTTCGACTATAGTGCAAATAGAACCATTAAATCACCATGCCATTATTATTATTCACTAAAAGTATAATTAATAGATAGGTAGTAGTTTTAAATAGGTAGTAAGAATAATGCTGAAGTGAACAAAACCTACATATTTCATCATCATAATTATTCAGGGTTTTCTATGATCGTTTAGAAAAGTGTGTGGTTTACTTCTAACTAAACGATCACTTACGAGTTTAGGACGATTAATATAAAAAAAATACTTAACGTTACTGGATGAAATAAAAATGTGTTCTTTAAAAAAAAAAAATGCACTCTAGATACAGATGTTATTATTAATATTGTTACAAGTATAGAAGAAGTAGAGAAGTATGGTTTTATTATAAGTGGTACATTGTCATACTTGTAATGGTTTTAATACTATCGAATGACAAAAGTTGATGTAGTAATGTTTGTAAGGTATGTCCATAGTAAATCTTAGGAAATATCGTTTTTAACGTATCGTATTCAGTACCCCTATTTTTAACGTCACAAAATGGTCACTTGTCACATTATTACTTAGGTTGTATACCTAATTATCTAGGTAGGTATTTAAAATAGCTAGACGCATTAGGATATTGTTTTTCAGTTTCTTAAAAATCACTCGGGGTCACGTTGTTATGAAAAACCATAATATTCGTGGTTCGGTTATAACCTCAAAATCTGATAGTTTTTTTTTGAAATGTATCTATTCTTTAGCTAGTCTGTTATAAATATAACATCTTAAAGGAATTTACTAATAATCGCCAATACAACACATAATTTTCCGATGCTCTACTAATTATTTACCAAATATGGAAGCGATTGGCGTTGGTGGTCCTGCGGTAGTCACGGACATGGATAAAACCGTGATGATTTCACGCCGATTTTTTTGTATAAATAACGTATAGCCCAGAACAAATTAGGATGGTAATAACAAAAATCAGGCTGTATAATAAATAAAACACCGTAATTTGGCAGTTGTATATATTTAACTATTACAGAATATTTCTTTGTACAATATGGAGATAAAAATCTGGTTGTATTCAATAAAAATAAAATGCAACACAAGACTAAAGTTGTCAAAAACGTGACAAAAATATATATCTTTACAAAAAAAGGGGCCGTTTAGAGGCAAAAATATATTACATGGTCACACTATACATATAATTACAGTAGGTAGTATACAATTTAATACAATGTCGATACATATTAGTAACCTAATCATGATTAAACCAACAGTAAAACGAAGCTCAATATAGAAACAGGGGACGAACAATTTGCATTTTATTCCTTTGAACTACAAATAACACGAGGGGAAATTAAGTACGTATAAGATATAGATACAGTAACTTAATTTAAACTGATTTTATACTAGGGGGGCAAAGCGAAAATTTGGATTAAAAATACTGCCAAGGAGATCAAATACCATCTTAAAACTGAAAATGTCTAATAAATATACAAGAAAATGCCAATCCTTACAAAAATAGGACGTTAAATGGCAGGGATGGTTCTACAACAACGTTCCAAATATAGCCCGTAAGTATAACAATATTGTGTTTTGTGACAGCGTGGCTGGGAAGCAAACATTAGCCACGCCGCCGCACTGTGGATCGAAAATCGCCTTTAGAAGACATAGAGCTGCTAAGTGTCGTTTTTTTAACTGTAGTTACCTTAAGCATTTGTCAAACAATATATTTCTGTAATTTTTAACAAATTGTTAGTTTAACTATTAGTATGTTTGACTACTGATCAAACAACGGCGAACCGTTTCATATTTAAATAAAAATACTTGGATTAAAAAAAAAAAAAACTGCATCAGTAACAGTTAAGTTTAGGGAGTATGTCAAAAAATCATAGATAACTAGTTCTATAACAATCTGTAAGGACGTTACGGTTTTCCTTGCAGTTTCAGAGATGATCGGATGTTTCATGTTAGTTTCATACAATTTTTTCGTAAAAACATTACAAGTCCTCGGTTTTTAAGCCAAATTACTTCTTGTGACATATTTGACAATAGTAATATGTAATAGAAACCATTTCAAGCACAAAAAACGACACTTAAAACTTAGCAGCTCTGTGTCTTCTAGATGCGATTTTCGATCCACAGTGCGCCGGGAGAAATGTTTCAACCTGTGAGGCAACCTAATGTTTATTGTCTAGTGAAGATATTGAACAAGTAGTTGGCTTCCTTCATGTTTCGTCTGATTTTCATCGGACAACAACGCTGGTTTCAATAAATCTCGATGTTTTGTTGGTACATAAATCCAATATAACTCAAGGCAGAATGACGAAGTTATAACTTAGTCTTACAGAGTTGTAAAGGGGATATACTATCATACATCTGTGTAATACACATTTCAATCATTCGTGAGGTTCGATGCATATTTAAAACTTATTTAAGATATGATCTTAGTTAAATGACAGTGTAAATCCCCCTAAGAGACGCGTAAATATCTCATAAAATAATTATTTTTGTTCTGCTAAAACGACTTAAACAAGAGTAGCCTGGCGTTAAAGGAACTCTTGCTCAAGTACTGAAATGATGCGAAGTTTTAATCATTTGTATTTACACATTACACGAGATTCATTGACCAAAAAACCCTTTTTTTAATAAATGATTGTAATTTTATCATGAGTTTGGTTATAAACAACATAACACTAGATTTTTTTTATGGATAAATATTATACATAAACATTGAATTAACCATCTGTTTAAAAAACAGTTTATTAGGAGGCAGATGGAAGCCAACTAAAACATGCGATAAAATTTGAAATCGTCAAATAAAAATAATTTTTTCTCAGAATTTTACATTTTTTTTTGTATTTTTTTTGTATTTTTTTTTATCTTTTTGTATTTTTTTTTGTTTTTTGTGGTATTATTTTTTTGGAAGTTCAATTTTATATATTTTTTTGTTTTTTCAATTGAGTGTCGAATTTTTTTATAACTTTTCAAAAAATCAAACTGTTTTGAGAGACACTTTTATTTATAAGTCTAATCAGTTTTCTTACATAAGTAACTTGTTTTTAAAAATTATTTATTGTACTATAATTATTCAGCGCGGCCAAGTGCCTCTTATGTAAAATCTTTATAAAACTTATACATAACGCGATATAAAATGCCAGGCGTTTTAATATTACATCAAATAGTGTCAGTGCTTCGGGCTATGAGGGACAACGTCCAGATGGTGAAACTTTACAAATAAAATTACAAAACAAAACTTAACAATTTCTAGTCTAGTTTTAATTCTAATGGCTAGCTATTCGAAACAATAATTGCCAGGCATCGATGAAAACATATCGGTAGATGCTGACCCTTAAACCAGAACAATAAACTACATTATGTGATTGATCTAACGACTAATTTAATGCACTAAAATTAATTTCCAAAAAATCTGTACAAATATATGAACTTTGATAAACAACAGAATTTCGATTCGAGTTCATGCGTAAAAAGCTTTAAAACTGTGGCGTAGTAAAAAAAAGTTAATTTCATATTGTCAGTTCATGATGACGTGTCCGATTACTTGTGACGTCATAGGTACAGAATTCCTCGCTCGTGTAACTCATATTATACAATCTTTGTATTAATTTAAAGATATGCATTGTTAGTATCCTCACATATTAATAATAGGAATTCTGCTAATCACATACGACGCCGGAGCACAAGAACGCACCAAAATATAACTTTACACACTTCTACCCATTTTACGCGTGAAAAATGACAATAGCAAAATGGTCCAATTAATTTTGACGCGTCTTGTCGTAATACAAGATATTTGCTCAAATTTATTATTAATTAATAGCACAACATATCAATTTAAGCTTTTCTCAATTTGAGAAAACTGATAAATTAACATGTCAATTAACATGTAAATTATTTAATAGGATTATCTGGCGAGGAAAGATTATAGAAGGCGTATAGTATTAATTTGACAAGACTTTGAAATATTCGTTGGACGTATGTGTATATTATTTCAGTCAAACGATGTTGAAATTTGACATTCCCTTACATTTACAGTCGAAGAAAACAATGTGTAAATATATTTTACAAAACATGTATGTGTCCTTATACGGAAGCCTTCAATAATCTTATGGTATCTAGCAACTGTTTCATTACATCGTATATAAAGCGTAGCCCAGCGCCAAATATAAGGCAACACAATCATTTAGCACCATTATTTAAGTTTTACGCATTCATCTTACTAGCAAACGAATCGATCTTCTTATGCGTGTCTATCGTCCAGATTGACGACAATGATCGACTGGTGACTCGAACGATGTCCATGAGAGCGCTCGGAAACTTACAACTAATATCCGCTATGGAGTGGAGAAATATTTGAGCCGACCAACTATCTCACGAGCATCGCTCGAGTCGTGGTCGTGTGTGAGTGCGTCAACAGTTAGTAGATCTCAAGCGCAAGTAACGTTGTGGTCGTTGAGCTGCAACCATTGCATCGGAGCGTAACAACTAATTGTAGCACCTTTAAACAATTACTTCAACATCCCACACTGTACACGTACACAATATAATTTTCTTTCGTATAGTATCACAGGGAATTTCTCATCTCCCATCGTACGCTCTCCCACATAAAAGGTCGCGCGGCGGGACCGGGCTCCCTCCGCGCAAACCATGCATATCATTATATTACATCATTTTATATAATATATATATTTTTTTGTCATTTACCCTTTCCGCATCACAAAAATACTATTTACATAAAAACCATACACGACCCTAAAATGAATATTTATGTATTTTTTTATTTCTTACTATTTACACGTATTAAATAACTTATAAATGAACAATAATAAATATTTAAAAACGAATAGGACCTTTTGTCGAGGCAGTGTAATGACTTTTTGCGATTGTCGCTTCAGTCACAGAAATGGAACAGACTTTATCGACTAGTGAACATCGACACGTGACTACGAGTCTCGGTTCAGTCTTGTTGACAATCATGTGCTAGAACATGCCTGGAGGCTACAGCTAATTTAGGAACAGCGCTCTACCAACATACACGATTGACTTCTGACACATTAAGTTAAGGCCGGGGAGCCATTTTGAATACAGCCTACAACAAAGAACCATTAAAAATGATTAGCTGTTTGTGATGAAGTCAAAGTTGAACACTTTCTTTAGCTGCCGACTGTACACAATACTACGTCAGGTAATTTACAATGTCGTCTGTTATTTACGCACTTCGTTGGTTGCATATGTTATCAATTACAACTACTTTGATATTGTTCGCAATCGAGTATGTTGAACGCATGTGTTTCTTTCAAACATTAGTTTTGAGGTATAATTTTTATTGTGACAACAGGAGTATGTTGTGGTGAGCGAGTAAGTATATATTTTCACTTAACTTTGGTCCGAATTGAGCACTGGGTTTATAATAGAAGGCTATTATAAAGGTGGCTAAAGAAATAATAACACTGGGTTTGTAAAATTATTGAACTAGCTTTCCACTTTAAAATAATAAAACAGAACTTTAAATTAAGTATTTGAGATCTATACGTAGGCAAATGAAAATGACAAAAGCTGCATGCTCGCTTTTGCACATTTCCTATTGAAATGATTGCCCGTAACTTTGGTTTATCAGTGCCCGAATTTTGCCAGAATTTAGTACTCAGTTCCTCATCTGGCAAAACGTCACTTCAACTTACGCAGTAACTGAATGTTCGTTTTAATAAAAATTCCACCTCAAAACGAAGCGAAACAACTAATAAATACAACATGGCACTATGGAATGTAAACATATAATTTTCATAGTGGCACATTTATAGTTTTTTTATAATATTAATACTCAACTGTTGTTAAATTTTCCTATCATCATCAACATGGGTACAATAAATGTGCGAAGGTAGACGTGGCGGGTCCGTGTCGAGGCTGCGCGGGACAGCTGCGGGCCGCCTCACCGCGCGGGCCACGCGTCGGCCAGGCTGCGCGACGCGGCCAGGCGCGCGTGCGCCGAGCGGAACGTGCTCACGATCTTGTCGAACGAGTCGCGGTCGTACACCGAGCGCGCCGTGTTGGTGAGGTCGAACGGCTCCTCCACGCACAGCAGCTTCCACTGGTGCGGGTCGTTCTTGTGCGCACGCGCCGCGCGACACACGCTCACCGGGACCCGCGCGCCTGCGCGGACCGAGATCGCCATCTTGTCGTACCTGTAAACGTACAATATTATTATAGTCCAGCCTAATATTGTCCCACTGAAGGGCTTTTGGACTGCCGGAAGGCTTCTTATAGTTTATGAGCATTGAACACCAAGCTTGCTCTAAACGGGTAATCGCTTTCAGACTTATATTAACAATTAGTCCAGGCTTCCTAGCGATGTTTTTCCTTCACCAACGACAGTAATGTCCAGGATAAACTCGGAAATTACATATGAATTAATAAGGTCACATTGGTACTTGCCGGGACTTGAACCCACAATCTCGTACGATACGTACATCAAATCAAAAAAGTTGCTATTAAATTAGCTGATCTTTAAATGTTTTGGAATCCACATCATTGTTGGTGAAAACTCTCCCGGGAGGCCTACCTACTGCTGGTGTCAAGCTTTGCTGTATTCCACTGAACCAAACTACGGTCGATCAACGTAAATAGATGGTGTAACATTCGCTAGTATCGATTGTCTATATCGAATAGCCAACGTCAACCGAGTGCAGTCTGGGTCGCACAGCGCAGCCCGACAGCAGCCGGGCTGAGGTAGCAGTGTGTACGCACGGGAAGTCGGCGTAGTAGCGCAGCATGTGCAGGAACAGCTCGGCCAGCGAGCTGCGGTTGTGCGCGCGCCGCGCCTCGCCCGCGTCCGCCGCGCGCGGCAGGATGCCCGGCGACGTGCCGCCTGCGCACAACGGTACTCAACTGATCAGCATATTATGGAACTTCCAATTTGGTCTGCGTGGGCCATGGATTATGGAGGGATCAAACGTGACTCGAGTTATAAATATAACATGTTGACTGATTGAGAGGGAGAGGACGACCAGAGAAAAAAATGGATTGTGTAAGGGATCATAAAAGGAAGTGAATGATAGCATGATCCTTCAGAGAAGAATGGAAAAGTACTATATTTTGCACCAACCCCAAGTAACATAGAATAAGGGCAGGAAAAAAAAAAATATGGGAAATATATCAGATGTACCAGAAAGTCTGACACTCATTGTAACAGTTGCATTGGATAATATACCATCTATATATACTCACACTGTAGGAAGTGTATGACCATGAGAGTGAGCGAGTAGGACGAGAGCGTGCGATGTCGCGCGTCGTTGATGTCATGCGCCTGCGCCCACATCTTGGTCAGCGCCACCAGCGGACGAACGCGCCAGTCCACTGGGAAATACCAAATAATGACCGTTGTAAAAGGTTTCCTCTTTGTTACAGAAGTGTCATTTTTTTTTGTTATTTCCCTCTTCCAAGTTTAGGTAATTAATTTAAAAAAAGCTCTGTATATACTGGGTAAAAAAGCCTGTATAAACGTATTCATAAAAGGATCAGAGTGCCGTATCGTCATGAAGTGCTCAACCAGCGGTGAACTTTGCGGAGCATCGAATAACTCAACACTGTCGCTAGCCCACCACACATTTTGAGCTCTTTACGACTCGTCATCAAGTCTCATCATGTCCAAATACTTGTAAGAAAAAAGCGTCTAGCAACTGGATTTGCGAAAAAACTCTTTGTAAACCAAAGGAAGTTTTGTAAGAAACAATGAGATAATTATTTGTTTTTCTTTTTGATCACTCTCTGTGTTTCTTAATCCCCTGATCTTGAAACTAATATAGAAGTGTAAAGTATAAACTAGTAAGAAGCGATAATAATTCAACTGAATTACAGTTAGAGTTAGGGGTAATACCAGCTGATATTTAAGTGTGTTTTTCCCCGCATTAAATATAAGTATCGATAGACGTTTAGACAAGTATTATTTGAATATTATTATTTATTGAATACCAACAGGACAAATTTACAAATACCGGCGATAAAATTATTTTTACAAAAAAAAAAAAAAACAACTGGCTTCTAAACACTACAAAGTGAAAAATAACTTTAATTTCGGAAGTTGGTGTCTTTGGATCTGTATTCGATATAGAAATCGTTTTTTTTTTTTTTGTATTTTTATTTTTTTATTTTTGCCGTTTTTTATATTTTTAAATGTTTTTATATTTTTTATATTCTAATATTTCAAAATGTAATTTATATGTAAATAATGAAATAAAGGAAATAATAATAATAATTCATTTAATTCAGACATAGTCCATACATTATATAAAAATAAAATAATATGATAAAAAATAATAATAACACATTACATTAAAATAATCAAAGACAAATTAAACAAAATTACACATACACATTAGAATGAACACAAACACAAATGTCAAATAATAATACGAGGAGAGGCGCTAACATGAAGCTGCATCCACCTCTGTATAAGGGACAGGTCCCACCGCTCGGACAACACCTTCAGGAGACTGTTCGAGCTTCTACGTAGGCGACTCAGTAGTGAAGCGCTCCGCTTCCTTAGGATCGCGTAAAAATCATCGGTCCGTGCCTCAGCAAACATAGTCGAAGCACTACAAAACCGCGGGAGCCCTAACAGTATCCTGAAAGCATTGTTGTACTGCACGCGCAGTGCGCTGTACGCCCGCTGCGTACAGCTGTCCCACAGGCTGCACGTGTGAAACGACTGACAATATGCCTTAAATAAAGTCACCTTCACAGGTCTAGTACATCGCGCAAACCTGCGAGCCAACATATTACACCGGACAGACAGCGCCCTGCGCTCCCTCTCAATGTCCAGATTGTCACATAAGTTGTCAGAGACCCAGTGGCCCAAGTACTTGAAATGCTGCACCCTTTTTAAAGGAATGCCGCAAAGAGTGACAGGAGGTACAGTTGAGTTACATTTGGTACCTGCTTTGAAGATTAAAAATTCACTCTTTCTAGCATTGTAAATGAGCCCATGGGCCTCCGTATATGACTCACATATGCGCAAAAGTTTACGTAATGCACCGATCGATGGGCTCAGCAACACCATATCATCCGCGTAACTAATGTTGTTAATACACACTCCGTCTATGGAACATCCAATATTAGTGCTGCTGAGCTCACCGATCAGCCGGTTCATATACAGGTTAAAAAGGCGAGGCGAGGATAAACCCCCTTGTCTCACTCCGCATTCCAACCCATACACGTCCGACCGCGCACCCGCCCATCTAACGGTATTCTGCTGCTTACTATACCAGTACCGGAGTAAAGACACAATCTCATGTGGTGCATCTGTTTCACATTGTAGCTTCTGCCACAGCTTGTCATAACACACCAGATCAAAAGCTTTTGAAAGATCTAAAAAGCATGCGTATACTGGTGTGTTTCTGTCCGTATAGTACTGAACAGTCTGCTTGAGACAGAGGATAGCACTCTCAGTTGACAAACCGCGTCTGAACCCAAACTGAGCATCATGCAAGTGGAGGTGCTTCTCCAACTGTCGGTCAAGCAAACTATCCAGCACCTTAGCTATGACAGTCGCTAGTGAGATCGGTCGGTAATTAGACAGATCCGATGAGTCACCCGTCTTATCCTTAACAATTGGCACTACGACTGTGTGCATTAAATCATCGGGTAAATAACCATGACTAACACACAAGTTAAATAATAGTGCAAGGACTCTTGGCAGGTGTACACCCGCGTACTTCAAATGCTCGATGCTAAGACTATCGTGACCTGGGGACTTGCCTCTCACCATCTTCTTTATAATTTGGGCCACATCCTTGGCGATGAATCTAACGTTAGAATGCCTAGGGCGATCCTCAGCTGCGAGCATCTGCGACGCGGACCCGAGCGGTGATACCATGCTAAAATGCCGCTGAAAGGCGCAGGCTATGTCCTGCGGCTCATGCGCACCACCAACACTCGCCGGAGAGCCCGACCTTGGATTCAGTTTATGGGTATTTTTCCAAAAGTCACCAAAGCTTTTATTAGCATGATGTTCCGCAATGATGTCCATCTTGATCTGACATTCATTATTTTGGCAATACTTTAATTTTTCTTTAAAGAGTTTCCTAGACTCACACATATTATTATAATCATGGCCAGATCTAGGACGTCCATAAGATACCCATGTCTGAAAACAAAACCTGGCCCTCCGGTGAGCGTCACTAACATGCCTGTTCCACCCCGTTACGTATTTAAAATTGTTGCGCTTAGGTGCAATGCAGCTTCTCTTAGCAGCTTCAGTCAAAATATTTACAATATTATTATACATCCCATTTATTGTAATTTTATGGTTCTGATCACTACGCATTCGCACATTTAGCTTAACTTGCTTAGCAACGATATTAAAGTAATCGAATCGTAACCACAATGAGTAGTTCCGGTGGCCACCTCTGGTCTTCATCATCAGTTCCACTTCACCAAATGGTGCTTTCCGAGAGCAGAGCAAATGCACGAGTTACTATTAAAAATACCCAAATCGCTATAGGTCTGTCTGCCTATAAAATTTGAGGATTTCCCTCGTTTTCCATGGGATCCCCTCGAGAGCATACCCTTTCAAACAATTTTTTATTTTTTATAAAATCGGTTCACTATTGACGGAGAAATCGGACCCTTTCAAACAAAAAAAAAAATATTTTTAAAATTGTTTCACTATTGACGGAGAAATCGGAGAACATGCACATAAATAAAAAAAACACATACAGCCGAACATAATTATAACCTCCTTTTTGGAATTTGGTTAATGAAAAGAAGGGCATTCAGACTAAAATATATGTGGACTAATTAAAAAAATCTACTACTAATGACTCTTACCCGTATTTTTAAGAATGTTTGCATTTTAACCTGTCTCAATTTGACAAAATATACTTCTAATATTACAGTCAAATTTGAAGGATTTTATTTACAGGAATTGGCCTTCTGAACAATCCAAAAGTACTCACGTCTTGAATAACAATGTAGAAGGTTTGTGTTTCTGATGCCGACGACGTTGTTACAGTTGAGGTCGACCTGCAGGCCGTTGCGCGAGTCACGGAACTTGAGGATGGGCACCTTCGCCTGGATCAGCTCCGCGTCTTGATACAGAACAGTGGGCGGAATAAGCACGTTATTATTAGAATTCACAGAGTTACTTGAGTCGATTGGTGTAGCAAAATACAGGGTCAAATTAAATTAGTTAGCGAAAATACGCAGATGGGTAACATATCTAATGACTATGAAACAAGATTTTTTTTAAAACTCAATTTCAATATGATGACTTTAATATGACCTTGTACGGAAGAGAAAGGAGAGGGGCAAAATATAGGGGACACATCCCCAACACCAATAACAATAATATAGTATACTTATGTTATTGGAAAGCTCTTTTAATAACGGATAATTGATTCTATAGCAGTGTATCTCGAATTGCAGTCGCTCGGCGAATTTGAGACTGACACAGTACATATGCCTAAATATAAACAAATTATAGTCATTGACAGAGCTTTCTGATGACATAATGAATTTTTATCCAAGTTCCTTTAAGACAGTACCGAAGATCTTAAAAATCTATCTAGATTTCTGTTGTACGACTTTCTTTGTTCATTGCCAGTTCAACCCGTGATTCATTGACTGTTTGATTCAAAAACTTTATTACAAAAAACAACCGGCTCCCAAAAAAAACCGTGAAAAATAACTTTAATTCGGAAGTCGGTGTCTTTGGTTTTGTATTTTCGTTTTTGGCGAACGTTTTTTTGGTAATAAACGTTTTTATTTTTCACTTTTTAGTTGCGGTACCTACCCAACACAATTCGTATACCACTACTTGATATGTAAATAACAGTGACAGGAAATTATCAAAACATCATCAATATAAAGTAAGTGGAAAAAATATGCAGGATTAACGATAACTCAAAAACTACTGGTCAGAACTTGATCAAATTTAAATGGGACCACATGAGAAGCACCTCCTATCAAATAAAAAAAATAATCATGCACATCGGTTCACCCAGAAAAAAGTTCTGAGCTAACACACAAAAAAAAACATACTGTCGAATTGAGAACCTCCTCCTTTTTTTGAAGTCGGTTAAAAAAAAGAGTAACATCAAAATGAAAATGGCGAAATAAACGACCAACAAAATTAACTGGATGTCTGAATATGACATCTTCCTTATTAGATTTAAATAAGTATTATCATAAATATTAATGGTAAACTGCTGCACACCAGAAATCTTAGGGGCAATACTCGTATTTTTAGGAACTTTCGCATTCTAATCTCCTCAATCTGTAGAGATCTTTAGTTTACTTACATTTTTGACATTGATGGCTACTGACAAGACATTGCAACTAGATTTTTAACGTTTTTAAATACGGGAACTGACTTTCTAGTAGAGTCAAATTCGAAGCATCATTTCAATTAAACCATTTACAGGCACTTTTGAATTGTCAAAGAATCGGTCAGTTAGTCAGAAAGTTGAAGCTAGTTGCTCATTCCAAAATGTAGATCTCGAGTTTGACGGAAACATAACAATGTATGTAATATAATGACAACTTATCTACTGTGTTCTCACTCATATTTTTGCAAATAAGTAATTATTATTTGCTTTAAAAACAACGCCGCTTTTTATTAATTAAATTGTTTGTCTGATTGACTATAATATAATACTCACTAGGGTCGAAGCTCCGAATGTAGCTCAGTATGTAGTTGAGGTGCAACAAGGCATGCGCGCGCGGGTCGAGCTCGTCTACCGGCCGCACGTACAGACACAGGTCCATGTCTGACGAGTCCAGTCCGAAGCCCGACATCGTGGACCCCACCACGTACAGGCCGTAGCGAGGGAATATTGTCTGCGGCAACAAAGGAGAACTATAAGATTGACAATTTCTCGAAGGGCGCGCAGGGCCTAGGAAAAAGTACGAACGAAAGTGATTTGTCTTTATTATTTTAGAATAAGATTCAAGAGGTCTTTTCATATTTAGGATCAGCGATTCGTTTGTCATATGAGGCAGTAAAATAATATTATGATAATGTTCATGGATGAGACCATACGCCATTTTTATGGAGTGCAATGGTGCTTGGTAAGAATTACTTAATGCACAATGGTGTCATCAAATTAGAAGTCACGAGCTTACTGATCACATTAATAAATTACCTTTACCCTAGAATTACAAGGTTCCATTATGTTAATATATTTCAGAAACAAACCTTTATTGTGATGAAAAGATATCTCCAAAGGTTCATTTTCTTTCTAAAAGTCTCTTCTGTTTGCTGTGACTTTATGAACTTGTCCCAAATCTCTTGAGACAATGTGTCCCATTTTGAACCTAGAAAAGTTTATAGTATTACATGTGTGTGCCTTCTGTACCTACGTTTATTGCGGTATATGAAAGTATGTAAGGATCGTTGCTGTTGTGACAGGGACTTTATAATTAAGGCTGTTGAGGTAGGTGGTAACTTGGACAAAAGGCCAATAATTGGGTGGGACACTTAAAATTAGTACTGCTACTTCGCAAACTGTCTCTTTTTGAGGTTTAGTATATTTTAATAGCGTCTAAATAAATTGAATACCCTATTAATATGGTTTTAATTAAAGAAATTGACTACCCTATTAATATGGATTTAATTAAAGAAATTGATTTGATAAAACAGCCTTGAACCCAGACTATTGAAAAACTTATAACCTTAATTATGCACCACACTATTAACATTTTTGTTTTCTTCCTTTACATTTGACTATATTATTTTCACTAATCATATTGGAAACATTTGTACAAATAGTGCTTATTTGTCAAAAACGAAACTGAAAAGAGAAGACAATAGTATGCAACCACTTTTATTTGCATCACAATGTTATTATCTGTGTTTCTTTCCGGTATGTTTTTTTCACATTTTGTAAAACAATACTGCTATTTTCAAAATTATAATCATTCGAACGACTCTCACTTATCACTCCCTTAAAGTTTCTGAGACTCACGAAACATTCGTTCATTCAGACACTCGTGACACTTTCTCGTCAAGTGCCAAACACTTACGCCACTCTCGTCAAGTGTCAGACACTCACGTCATTCTTCCGACAAAGTGTCAGACAAATACATCACTATCCCGCCAAGTGTCAGACAAATACATCACTATACCGCCAAGTGTCAGACAAATACATCACTATCACGCCAAGTGTCAGACAAATACATCACTATCCCGCCAAGTGTCAGACAAATACATCACTATCACGCCAAGTGTCAGACAAATACATCACTATCCCGCCAAGTGTCAGACAAATACATCACTATCACGCCAAGTGTCAGACAAATACATCACTATCCCGCCAAGTGTCAGACAAATACATCACTATCACGCCAAGTGTCAGACAAATACATCACTATCCCGCCAAGTGTCAGACAAATACATCACTAAGCTATCCCGTCAAGTGTCAGACAATCAAATTACTCTTCCGCGAAGTGCCAGACACTCACGTCACTCTACTGGCAACCGTCATGAACTAACGTCATTCTCCTGCTTCTGTAAAAATAAATATAATTCAATTACCGTTTAACAAGTCGTCGGGCGTGAACTTGACCTGGAACGGGTAGGCTCCATTCAGGTACCTCTCAGGCGCGATGCGTCGTTGCGGGCGCGCGTCTCGGCCGCGGCGGCCACGCCATTCCCGCACCTGACCGTATCCGCCCGTGTAGTGGCCGTTCGATGTACGTTCCGTATTGCGGGATGACTCTTCACCTATGAAACGGTTTTTATACATCATTAAATGATTTGAGAATCGCCAACATGAAAAATCAATAAACGTGTTTAAATTAGGATGAGTCTGCACTTATTGAATGTCAAAGGTACAAAAGACAACTACGGAAACGCTCGCACTTCACCATTTCCTAGCTGAGAAGAAGTAGTGTAACAAACTCCATAACGACACGTATGTCTCAATGCAATAGACAAGCCCCTGAATGACGACAGGCAATTGCCATGCAGTGGGCAGCTTGAATAATTTGTGAATTGCAATACTGGGCTTCTCAACCCTTGCAACTTTCTGCACAAATTATGTCGCAGGATCGCAGGTTAGGTACATGAATGAAATACAGCGTAACATCATAAAATCGAGGAACAAGTTGTTCTTTTGAAAAAATGAGGTCTTTACAGTTAAGCAGACAACAGATTACCATGAGTCAACGCATAATTGAATTATAAGAAATAGGATAACCTAATTACGGAGTGACTGGCACGGTCTGGTTAAACCCTGGTTATGAATTGCTTTGCGAATTACTCTAAGTAGTTGAGACATGCCAACGTTCTGGGGAACTACTTCTGGTAGTTTTTGATACTTTGAACGCACCTGGCATGTTTGTCGACTATTGTTTATGGATCCTTCCAGTTATTTTTTAAGCTGCTTAATTTACGTCTTTATCAGATCCTTTTACCGGAATCTCTTCATATGACTATGCAGCAAAGGCAGCCGAATTATGTATCGATCTGTTTCAAGTGAAATGCTATTGACTAATGAGTTGCAATGCAAGTACTTACACTCATGCAAATGAGTAGCAAGTCGATAAATTAACATCAAAAATACGTGCAATACACTATCTTGATGATGATGCATTAACTTGGTGTGTCATCAAACGTTATTCATAGCAATATTAGTAATGAAATTCAATAGTCAATAGATTTCATTCTTTCTCGACAAGTTTCTTCTTGTATAAAAATATAAATAATATTTTAATAGAAACACGAGATAGTAGGAAGGAGTGCTTTTCGTAGTAGGGGAACCCTGAACTGCGAGGTCCCCCTGTTTAGGAAACCCGAACACATAATGTCGCATATTTCCGACAGGAATTACAGAACGATTTGAATTACTTATGGTACCCATAGCAACTAACATGCCGCAATGGTTCGAGTTCAAAATCCCATTTAAGATAAAATGATACAGACGTGCTGTTCCTGTATTATAACTGGGTACTAAATTTATATAGGACAGATTAGTAGACTTCCACTCAGCCAAAGATTAGGGCATACGAAAAACACACTTACAAAAAAAAAAAAACTACTACGAGCAATGCCCTGCGAAACGTATGTATGAAGTTAATGTGTTGGTGCTAATATTTTTAATGAGCTAGCGTTCGATTAAAAAATGGCTTAGCAACGGCAATAAATGAATATTAACATTAGTTAAGTGGCGATAATTCTATTTGCTACGGAATTTTCAACAGGTGTTAAGTTTCGAGCGAGAGCGGTATCGTTATTATAATACATAATAGAAATTAAACTTGAATATTAAGATTCGTTATGCGCAAACCGATTAGATTTGTCAAAGACTCTTTTTGCAAAGAAAAAAAAATGAAGTGTATACCTTAAAACAAGCAAGTATGGTATATTAAAATATGCATTTTACTACCTAGTAAAGGTATGAGTCCGAAGCCGACTGTATGCAGCAGGCTACGAACTCGTACCTTAACAGAGCCATGTCATAGCTCGGTTATCAGTAAGGTATCGCATTAGGGAAATTATTGAATTCCTCTCGCTGCACCCTGCTACATGCATAGTCGGCATTTCAACATAATACCATGAGTTTTGCTTACCTTTTAAGGGGTATAATATCCCCATTTTTGCACAAGATTTCTAAGCAAGATCGCACAAAAGATAACCATAGAATGCACACTGCAAATAACTTCAATTAATTTTGATTAAAATTTTAGCGTTCGAGATATTTCCTCGTGTGATAAGCACAACTGCTTTATGCAAGTGCTAAACATGTGAACTTCTCATGAAATTGCACCATAGCCCGCTTACTGCACGTGTGCAGTGCGGTCCCCCTTCACGCATTGACGCATTTTCTAATGCGCATAATTCGAGAATATTCGCCATTACAACATTATTTCACTACTTGCGTAATTTCTGTGTCATACCAGGTACTGCATCCTGGGAGTAATCGTTTTAAAATAGTCTTACACTATTAAATACGTAATTTTATGATGCCTATTTTTAGAGAGAAGATTCAAGCTGCCATGTGTGCATATGTTAGAGTTAGAACCGTGAAAAAGGTCTATTGAATTGATTCTCTCAATTTGGTGCTAGTCAAGCATCGCTAATAACGAGACAATTGATTATTATCTATTGTAATGGCCCTCTAGCGGGTCACTTCGGGCCTGACTAGGTAGTTAAACCTTGACCGAAACTATCTTCATGTCAATGCTTTTTCGGAATATTATGCGTGTCCGCAAAACTCTTCCGCCAGACACTTCAGAACGAAAGCTCAACTCAGAATATATTGGTTTCAACAGAAAGTACTAAAAGTTGTTCAAAGTAAAACTTATGGATCTGACATTACTTTCCGTTTTTGGGGACCGCTGGTGAAAATTGGTGTACCTATTTTCATGAGGAGTAATATTTGGGTATCGAAATAAGGTTTTCGACTTTCGAAAAAACAAGACCGCAAGAGGAATCGTGGTTTTTAATTTAAGTACTGTAATAAAAGTATAGGTAGATATAAAGCTGTTGCGGGCGCCCACTGTACCATTTGAAGAGTCCTATTCTTAGTCGCGAATCACACGGCATAACGAACGACTCTTTAGATTTTTATGCTAATTTGGAAATTCAACGGGCGATCTGTTGTTTGGAAGCGGATACATAGCCGCTGCTATTTGGGTCGTCTAGCTAAGTAATGATGTTTTCTCGTTCTATTTATTATCGAGATCTGCAAAACTAGCCGTAGGAGCGTTAAATCGCTTCTAGCACTTTTTACGTCTCAGGATATTACGTAAAATTTTATTGCCTCTGTAATACGCAGTTATATTCCGGCAACAGATAATACATTTTTTTCTATTAAAATAATTTATGTTTTCAAAATAAAACGTGTGTTTTCGTACAGCATTTTAAATAATACAAACTGTACATAATAGGACTTGTAGTGTTTCCGTGTGCTATATTGTTAAGAATGCACGTCATAGGAATCAAAAGGTGTTTTGATAAACTTCGTGCGTCTTCAGAATGTGCGCGTCATTGCGACAGTCGGTCATGAAGTCATGAGGACAAATGGGGCGGGATACACTGACTGTGCCCAATTTTTTTTTCTATTTTGTTCGCCTCGTATACCTAAGTGTAAACACGCCTCACGAGAATAATACCGATCTATTTACTTATCTCTGGCATTCTCAAGGCTAAATCATTTAGATATTATTTACACTGTTATCTAATATTCAAAGTTAACGTCACGTTAAACAAACGGCGCATTCCATTGTCACCTTTATGTTGATGCACTAAAGCATAAAATGATAGCGTCGAGTTAAAGTATTCCAAACATCTAAATATATCTCAGCAGAAAATGTGTCTACAATGGGATTTTATTCTGGGGCTACTAATGTATAGGATAACACGTGTCGCACTGTAAACTGAGGGCCTAGACAAATGGCATTCGCTTCGGAGCGATTCTATTTCTACAATCGCTATCGCTTTCGCCAATGATTCCAAAAACTAGCGATAACGCTCGGCAAAAAGTGTCCCTTGGCTATGCATCTCTGTGGAAGTACCTAATCTTTCGACGCTGTCGATTCATTTCATAATCGAATGTTGCTACCATTGTCTAGCTAATTTTTATTCGTTGACCTATGATCACGTGACATTTCGATAGCTTATGTCAACCCCATACATTTTAACTTTTCTACTAGCGTCATCGCTAATCGAATGTTACTTTTTCTAGGCCCTCAGGAGCGCCAAACAATTACGACATAGTTTCATAAAAAGTAATTTGGGCATCAAGAAACTTGTTTACATATTTTTGTCCCTTCATGTGTGAATATACTAAACTGGGTGTTGTCATGTCGCACACTTTGGGAGAGGCCACTGCGATACGCGAAGCTGTTTATTTAAACGTGCAGAAGGAATCTGTGAGCGTTATCACATCACGTTTTTAGTTACTAACAAAACTACGCATTTAGTGAGGCGCCAGAAAATTGAGAAATAAGATTTAAAATAAAATGTTAGACACGTGAGAAGTCGCGTGTTGCGACTAATTAGGATACCTGGCCCACTTTTGTGACAGATCGTCGGTTTGTTAGTGAATGTACTGTAACAACAGGTTCACACTGTACTTTATCATTATGATCAGCTTATTCCACTATAGACCTCATCCATCGCTTTCCATTAAGCGCGATCGAGGTCAAGGGCAGCATTCAGCAATAAAAAAATAAAAATATTGGTGATTTGATTTTCCAATGAAATGGTATTTAAGCAAGTTCAAAAGTAGGTACTGTTTAAGTTTTTTTAAGTACCTACTACCTCCATATTTTCACAACTCTGATCATTATTTGAAGGGTAAAAAGTTACAAACTAAATAGTTAAGTTGCCTGTTCATTTAAAAAGATTAAATATCCATAATTCCACAGACATTGCACAGTATACAAATGAATCCTGATAATCACTCAATAATATACATACATTTAGGCAACATGCAGTTGAAGTAGAATAAATGTACCCCATTGACATGTGAGATATAAAATGATCAATGTTTCTAGTTGCTACACTGTGAATCTTCTTAATAATAATATGCTAATATAGTATAGTATTACTGTACTACATCTACCCACAATCAATTAAAAAACAATACTGCTATATTTTATATCCCCGTTGCCGTGGCAACATGGGTTTAAACAATCAAAGTAATTGTTTACAGTATTTAAAAACACAAATCAAGTAAGCAGGACATTTTCAAATGTATCATTTATCTTTTAGATTACAATGCGAACATTCTTAAAAATATATTACAACTATTTTCTTAATGTCCCTCGGGAATCATCGCATTTACGAATATCAAACAAATGCTAATTTCCATGTCCATCAATTATTAGATTTATTGTGTATAATAATTTGAATTCAGAACTAAGTACTTTATTGTTGTTTTGAACTCAAAAGATTGTTGAAAATGTTGACACTCACATTATAGTCTATTTGTGGCTACTTTTACCATGAGCAACTAATTGTACTTTCTACATTTCAAATATTTATCATTCTTTTGACAATTTTCATCATACATTACTACTGTATATTAGAGATTAACACAATTTCATGTGAAGGTGGCATAAAAATATTAGAAAACTGTCAATGTGAAACTGATAATATAAAATGAGATGCGTGATTTTGGTAGAATATAATCAAAAAAATTCATACTGACAAATAAGCGCTGATACCATAAACTGATAATATAAACTTGAGGGATTTTTACCTTTTTCTCCAGACTTGTTGGAGCCGGAAGCGTTACTTGAGAGGCTGGAGTCATCCGAGTCGTAATCGAAGGCTGTGTTGTCTCCCGCAGCCTTGGCGTTGGGATGGCGCTCGCGGCGCGGCTGCCAGCGGCGCGGAGTGGCGTGGGCGGCCGGCGACCCCGCCAGGCTCGGCAGCCCGTCCAGCGGGTAGGGCCGTGCCGTGCGCTCCTGCCCGCCCATCATGAACATCTGCCCCGGCCCTCCGAAGGCCCCGCTCCCGTGATACATCATCGGCGCGCCTTCGCTCATGCTCGCCTCTTTACCCTGTCGGCGGTTCAAATTGTAACTATGAGCGAAGTTCACGCGCACCGGCGAATTTTTAGACAAATTTTTAGCATACCGACCTGTATTTCGACCGTTAAATCCGATGGCGTCCGGTGTGGCGGACGACTATTGCGTCATAGTAGGCGTAGTAAATTAATTAGAGTATGGTGCGACGTCGAAATCTAGATTCTATTTATCTTGAGTACGCCGAAATTCGAGACGATCGTCAAATGAGACGTTCTTTCCGATATGATGGCTTCCGGCCTTCAATTATGTCGATTAAAACGTGTCGCTGGACTCCCACTGTGTGAAAAAAACTGGCTACAATTATTTCGACGCCGGTAATAATAAATCTACCCACGAATTATGGCAAATCTGTAAAATCTAATGAGGAAGATCCGCCATGACTTTAGGGAGCAACACTAGCGACATCTGACGGAAATGAGTGAAGTAGTACACGTGATTTTACTTTTTTCTACTTCAAATTCCGAAGTTCCAGTTTAGGCCAGTGATAAAAATATAATAATTTATTCTACAATCTTTCCAATGTTATAAATAAATCACTATTTTTACTAAATAATAGAAAGTTCATAAAAAAACTGCTAATAATTAAAATTCTAAATCACATGACATGTATTTATTTCAGATTATTTTTTCCTTTTGCAATATTTGGCTGGCAGTGACATTTCAGTAAACGTTCCACTACTCTAAAAGCATATTTTGAGCATTTTAAGTTGAGTCTTTGTTTTGCGAACGGGTATTGTATGATGCTACCCTTGTCTAACAAAATAAATGTAAAAAACATTTATTTTTTCATGCTGCTGTTTGACATGACATTAAGATTTGCCAGACACACGTAAAAATAATAAAATTACGTACAAAAATAATCTAATTTCCCGTTAAAAATTATTAACAGTGATAATGGAAAACATCTTGGAGTCTGTGTTATTATTAATTCAATTATAAAATCTATTTAGCGAGTGATGACGTTGAATGGGGACTATGTAACCCTAATAGTGCTAAAAGAAACAAACTTTGCTTTCTCATTGTTTGATTATCATCGTTATCTCGGTGGCACAGTGCGTTGATATGTCACATTTCGGAGATTTTATGGACGGTGTGCCCGTTAAAATATCGGAGAAGTATAAGCGACCGCTAAGATTCAATTTACCCTATACAGTTAACGAATGTCCACTAAGAGCGCAGAATGCCGTCGACAACGCTAATTATTCGTGTACGTTTGAGAAGAACGTCCTTGCTAAACTCAAGGAGCTTAGGAATGCGAAAGAGACGAAGAAGAATGAGAGGCGGCACCGTCTGCAGTTGCTACAAGAGGTGGAACAGAAGAGACTCGACGCGATAGCCGCCGCCGAGGACGAGGAGCGGTTGAAGCAGCTTAGCGTGTCGGAGGTGTCGTACCCCAGCACCGACGACATCAGCCCCTTGTCTGCCGACGAGAGAGCTGATAAAAACTGTGATAACACTGCTAAAGTAGATAGAACCTCCGACCATGCAGATGTGTCCACACACATTAACTACCCTACCACTAGTATTGCTGCCGAGTCTCAACTTAACATTCTGCAGCCCACACTAGTGAAGGCATATCAACAGGAGAATAGCTTACTTGATGACCCTGATCCACTGCAAAATCTGAAGTTAAATACAAAGATATCTAGAATAGCACACAACCATAACATAGATACACTAACATTTAGAGATTTTGAGAATGATACATCAAGTCCATTTGATAATGTGGAGCTGAAAACTATAAATGATATGGAGCTGCTGGCCCAAGTGCTGCAAGATCAAAATGAGTCCACTACCAGTTGTCACCCCCAGTCACACTATGCTCCAGAGCATGGGTACACCATGCCTAACTGTGCATCTCAACCACATGTTGATGGAGTCACATATTTACCAGCAACATACTTAGAACAACCCATGCAAAATACAAATATGATGTATGGCTCTCCACAGCATTACCCCATGTCAAATGGGTTCTATATCCCAGCAGATAATGATACTGCCAATATGTATATGCAAAATTATCAATATTATGTTCCTCCTAATCCATACCATGCTGTAGAACAATACTACAGTAACCAGTTACCAACAACATCAGGAGAGATGGGCCATGTGCCAAATGGTTCTACATACATTCCACAGCCTTACTACTTTCAGTACCCTCATGTTCCTGTGACGTATCAGCCTGCAAACGTGCCAGAGCCTTACCAAATGGTTGCACAGAATGAAAATACGGATCAAAATCAAGCAACTGCAGGACCACAGACTACAGTGAAGTCGAGATCACGGAGTGTGCCGGACATTGTTAGGGAATTAAATGAAGAATTGGCTAAACTGCGGATGAGTGAGAGATCTTATAATGTTAGTCCGGCTCCTAAGACGCAGGCTCCTCAGGTAGCAATCCCTGCTACAAGTGATAGAAAAGAAGAGAAGAGGAGTAGGAGGAAAACAGAGCAGCTGCCGAATCCATTTGAGAAATTGTCTCCAAAATTGCAGGATATGTGTCGGAAGATTCATGGAATGGGTTTTCCTCTTGACAGGGTAGCGAGGGTGTGTACGCTTGTAGGTGATAATGATAAGAAGGTGAGTGTCTTTGGAATCTTATAGTTTGTTTACAGTAGGATTTTACAGTTTCAACGCAATATAGAAACTGAATGTTTGGCCAACAGTGTCTCGATTAGGATGTGTAGTTGTGTCATCAGAGAATTTTACCCTCTTATCCACTGTAATAGCCTATCCTGCACTGTAATAGTCTATTGGGCTGTAGTATGCCTTATGTCTACTACGGAGTACTACAGAGTAAACAAAAATTGTATAAATTATACCAGGTGGCAGGGACATAGACGCGCAAACTGAAACCATGAATTCAGTACATGATTCTGAACCCCCTACGTTAAAATTTTTAGTAGGTTATCTAAAAAATAACTACTACGCGGTCAAAATGTATGACAGAGCTAATTTTTATTTAATAGCCAACAATGATTTTTAACACATGGGGGTTCAGAATCATGTATGGACCCATGGTATCAGGTTGTGTTGATGTCCCAGCGACCCTGTATATTGTTGTAAATATATATATTATATTGAGTATTATTATACAAATATCTGCCTGTATGGTACCTTTAATTCAATGCCAATTCTATTATAGAGGTCATATTTCTTAGCAATTAATTTGACCTGTTTTGGTAACTATAGAAATAATTTTTATCTGTAAATGTTTTAAGGTTTAGTTTGTTGGAAATGTGGCCACTGAAGCCATAATGCACAATTTGTGTATTGTGAATCAAGTTGTTGTTAATGAGAATTGCTAATTTAAAAAATATTTTACTTTAGTTTCATTAACTGCAATTAAAATTTCAAAACTTAATCATGTTACACTGCAATTTTAAACCCTGTGTCAAGAATATAAGGTCTTGTTTTGTGTGGCCAGTATTTCCCGCTTTTTGGGGCTTCCAGTGTGTATGTGTGTTTTAATTAATTACAATCAGATCCAATAATTCGTTATATAATAACCTAATTATGTAGCTTATTTGGAGCCAGATAACAGCGTTTAATTAAACACGTTAGTGGCTGGTGACGTTGGTAGTCAAATAATATCGAAACTACCCATGTTGATTATTATGACAAAGAAATAAAGTTGCTTATCGCATGTTCCTTCAAGATAACTCCCGACTTAGTAGCGAATTCTTTTGTGGATGCAGTGCGATTAGAAATTCGCCACTTCTTGGACGAAGGCATAACGTGGTGGACATTACGCCATTTTGGTCGTAAAATCGAAGGTGCTCAATTAGTGTTGATTGTTCATATTTTTACCGTTAAGGAAAAACAGGGACGACAACGATTTACTGTTACAATAATCTCCGTCATCTCATTGTTAAAATTGGGCCTATGGGCCTCTTATTATATTCTTCAGGCATCTAAATTAAACAACTCCATTTTCAAATTCCAGGTGATCGAAAGTCTATTAATACTGGGTGACCTCATGGACCTTGGCTTCCCAGAAGGCAGGGTATCCGCAGCGTTAGCCAAGCACGAATTTAACAGGGACAAGGCTTTGGACGAGCTTGTACCGTAACGGAGTAAGATAACCCCGAAATTATTGTACGTAAGAGGACTCGAAAAGTCGTAAGGAAAATGATTTTTTGTAGGTGGAAAGGAAAAAGGAAAATACTCCTTGATAGAGTCACGTTGTGGCTGACAGATAATGGCGTCTAAGTAATGTCTTGGGACTGGCAAAAATCTTACAATTGATAGTACATAGGTGTATAGTCGAGGAACGAAAAGGTTTAGTACTTTTAGGGCCATTTCTACTTGCACAGAGCATGATACTTTTTTCCGACCAATTACTGCCAATATTATGAATACAAACGACAGTCCGGAAGGTGACTCGTGCTCGCTATGCGATAAAATAATGTATTTGAAATATGCTTAACCTTTTCGCTCTAGCACTGTACGCTGGTTACGAATGTAAGTTAATCTATCTGGTTGGCAAGCAAAGTGTATACGCAAGAAGTTTTAGGGAATGGTGTAGGGAATATGAGTTTAGTGTGTTGCGCCGTGATTTTATAAATGCATTTGTATATTTGGTAGTTTGGAAGATAATAATATAGAATCTGTAGATACTGGTGTAAGCGTTAGTCGATGTCTACTAGCATGCGAACTTGCCGTTAAAAGTATATTAGTTTATTTCGTTATTTGCTTCGATGTTTTGAAATGGCATGAGTAATGTTTTTAATTCTTTAGGGGCTATCATAACGGCGTTTTTCTTTCAACGCGCGTGTTCACTCTGTAAACGCAACTATATACCGCTTCTTTTTTAAGGCAGAAAACGCGTCGTCGACGTGCGTAAATCCGCGGTCCCATGGCGTGCCAGGCGGTGCTACGCGTGCCGAGCACTACCACGGCGTGTGTCGGCCTGGTGCGGCCTGTTGACCACTATTCCAACATATCTAGTGATACGAAGCGCATGGCTGCGTGTACTGCCGCCATGGTTTTATAGTGCAGTGGTCAACATTTAATAAACATAGCAAAAAGATAAGGCGCAGCGCTGCGCCACGCCGTGCCTTTGAAATTACCGACTTCCGACGGATCGGACGGACAGCAGGCCCCCGCAGGCCTGGCGAGATCTGGCCTGTGAGAAAGCGGACCGTGGGACCGCAGCATTACATGAAACGCGCGTCTAAAATACGCCGTATGCATAGGCCCTTAGGTTTAGCGATTATGTCTGACGTTTATCTGGTTTTATGAGCTGAAGAATTGTAGTACACTAAATATTTATAAACTTATCACTGGAGTCACAATTTGACTTCTTATTCAAAATATGTTTTATGTTAACCAAAAAACATTACCGACCTTTTGGGGCAGTCGGGTAAAAAGGGGATAATACTATATTGCCCTGTCACTCTATTAATATGGCAATGATCGAAGGCAAGGGTAAACAGCAAATTATAAAGCGTTGAAAAATGCCAAGCTTATAAGAATAACCCTTTATTCTTAGAGCTTGGCATCTGTCAATAGACATTTATTTCTGAGGTGGAAGCACTGATGCTATATCTATGATTATATGAGCGCTTAGTGATCTACGAATTTATAGAAATCTAAAAAATTATGAACAGTATGTTGGTAGAAAAGTATTTTATTATGCACTCTCTACACGTTATTTACATAAACTCCATACTGATGTTCACTGATCGCGCATTTGTAAAACAGTTCAGGCTGAAGAGAAACCTTAAGAACCTATGTTCCATTCAAATCCTTATTTCCGCTTAAACAAATGTCAACTTTACAGTAGTGTAAATTAAGTTGATTTTAGAATGACTACTTCTTTCTTCTTTTCTTTTTGTACTATTTAAAAAGTCAAGTGTTTGAAGTTGTAGCGCAAACGGAACTTTAAGTGTAGTAATTAAAATATTTTTCCATAAACAAATGTTTGTTTACATGTTCGGTAACTAAATTGCAAATGTAGGATATATTGTTCACTTTCCTGGATTATCAACTAATCCAGAAAAATTAACTTTCTTTAGCTTTTTTTTTTTGGTTGGGTAGTCATCAAATAACTTCTCCCGCTCTGGGCGGACCGGGACGGCGTGTCAGACTTTTACTGACTAAAATCCACCCCAGCTGCCTTAGTATGGCGTGCTAATACCATCATGGTTCCATTGAGAAAAAGGGATAGTGCTATCGGTCATATATAGCTCCGTCTCTCTTTCACACTGGAACAATGATGGCTGTAACACGTCATAGTACGGCCTCTGTTCCTTCAGTTGCCTGTGCGCCAGTTCCACGGTAACCTTTTCGAACAATCCGACACCCCGGCAGGCATCGGCCCTATCGGACCCCGTCAATTAGTGCTGACATCTTTTAGAGGCGCGCGTGGAACACAACGCGCCGTCGACCCTGGTCAGGTCGTTACCGGACGGCGAGCTACCCATTGCTCGCCGTCCGCAAGCCCGTGCTTACGGTGGCCGGGAATCGGCTATCGACTCCCGACGCCCGGGGTGTCTTCTCACGCGGCGACTAGGGCCGTGAGGGCGCAACGATTGCCTCTCCCTCACGCGCTCTGCCTTCGCGAGCATTACTGCTTCGCAGATGGAGGTGACGGCTTCCCATGCCCTCTCGCTCCGTACCATGGCCTGAACCAGGGCCGGACGCGAGAGATCGCCGCCGCCGATCTCCGCCACGAGGACACGGCGGGGCTCCGCCCGCGCCGGGCAGACCTGCACCGGATGCTCCACCGTGTGCTCCGGATGATCCACATAGTGGTAACACCCGGGCGGGATTAGTTCAGTGCTGATGTTAGAAACGATATGCAAAAAAACTATAACACTTCTGCTTTACCTTGGTTTCTTCAAGTAGTAAGTTGTTGTATGCAGTTTCCGGATATTTGATCAGATGGGCTTAGCACTTCTAAGTGATCGAGATTGGATATGGCCGCTTTTGTGAATGTTAGGCCTGAGCCGCATGACCGCTTTTTAACGGTAAAACAAAAGAGATGAAATTTAGAAATGTCAACCAATTTTGTTCTTGTTGCTGTTCCATACATTTGTGTTCATATAAATCGACAAAATGTATGGAAGAGCTGATTTTGTTTTCGTGATTTTAGGGTTGGCCCCATAGTAAAAGCTGTTCATAATGGTGAGTAGAAAGACCCGTTTTCAGGTTTATTACAAATAAAAACTGAGGTATTTTCTGTACTCACCCATTTCGTAACAGAACGCGTCTGTAAAATCGTTCATGCGGATCAGGTCTCATGGGCAGTTTAGTTAATCTAAGAGGCTTTATAATTTAAATTATTACAAATATTTAAAATACAAATTATATAAATTAAAATGTATTGATTGGTGATTGCCAAATGTGATACGGTCTTTCTTACTTTGGTAGTAAGTTCATTCCAATTCTGTAGGTTATTCGTTATTTCGAGATTATTGCAAAAATACGTGTTGTGCAATTTTGATTGAACATTTAAAGGAAATGAATCAATTATGTTATTGTGTCTAGGTTATTAACAAATTGCTGGCAATTAATTGTTTTAAGGCCTTTCTTTCAATGTCTATTGCAAAAAACCGTATGTTGCAATTGCAACTTTATTTCGAGAACTTACGAGTCATATTTAACAGTCGTATATTATTTAAAAAAAAACACGATTGGCGCTGAGAGCAAGGACTCAGACTGGAAGAGGTTAAATTTACACGTCACATTTTGAGGCTGAGTTTACATTATAGCGGTGCGTGCAGCGTGTTTACTAATCTTGTACTTATATAAAAATGCATGCAAGTTCATCTTGTTCGCTGGTATTGCGTAAACGCAGCCTTACTCAAGTAAATACAAATTCTATCATGCACTATTTTAGAAGGTCGTTTACTATCGATTTTGATTGATAGATTGAGATACCTACCCGTTATTCAAAGGTGCCTTTTGTGTCTTTTACGCAGGAAAAGGAATTATGACACATTATTTTGAAAAGTATGTAGTTTATTTAGTATTTTGCCAGGTACTTATGCTAGGTTTTAGTCAACTGCCTTCATCTTTTTGCGATACTACATACAGTTCCTCGTCCTCCTCGGCGTTTTAGCTGAGTATTACATTGGCTTAATATTAAAAAAAAACGATTTCTAAACATATTATTATTAGACGTTTCTGACTGATCGACCCCTTGACAATTCAAAAGTGCCTGTAATTGGTTTATTTGAAATAAATGCTTTTAGTTTGAGTTTGAGACCCCAGCACGGATATATTTACAAGAATACCTAGCAATCTAATTCTCAATACAACTTTTGATACTTCCAGTTTGTTTCTTACTGTTGTCCAAACTTTGTCTGTTATAACCACTTAGTTTTTATAGTCTTGTACGGAAGTACTTAGAGGTAAACTAAAACCATTTATCACTATAGTTCTAAATCGTCTTATCGAATCTTTGAAACCAATCAGTTCTGATGACCAATATAACGGAAATGTTCCATTTTGTTTTGAAGACATAAGTACAATTAAGATAGTTGATCTTGTTTTGTTTAATTGGTAATAACGATTTTCTATCGAAACATTTTTATACTTACAATACACTTAGATTGATTGATCTGTATCTGTTTATCTATCAATTTCGATGGTAATCTACTTTGGTTGGGCGATAAGGGGGCGCTCAAAATATTGTAAAAGTGAGGAATTTACTAAGTATAACAATGAGTTGTGATACCCAGAAATACTCTATTAACAGCTATTTAAAACTGCCACACAATTGCCATAGTCTCGAAAAGCTAAAACCTGTAATAATATGTAAAAATTCACCTGTGCTCAAATTATTTGTCAACAATAAAAATTTTAACTGTACGCCACATCCGTGTTTGCCCTTATCTGAACAGAGTCGTACCATTAGAAAACACGTATTTATGATTACGTGAGATACAATGTATGATAAGTAATTGTTATGTGCCTAACGACCTTTTGCTTGTTAACATGGATTCTAGATTTGTGCGCTTCGGGCGTTTGAACCGCAACAAAGTAATGACAAAAAAGCTGCTAAACGGGGCGTTTCAAACGCTTGTATGTACAAACCCTGTCACTTTCCAAATTAATCGAGAAAATATTAAAAATAAGTTGAAAGCTTGTAATATTATAATGACGTTTAAATGCGAGTGACCGCCATTTCCAGGTCCTTATTTGAGAAAGCACTGAAAGCACTACAAGTTGTATTTTTAATTCTTAATGTTAATATTGTAAATAACATGACGTGCTAATTTTGTTATTTATATTTTGTATATTTATTTCTTCACCGCAACCACGACTTAATTACATGGAAGTTTTACTAATACCTTTGTGATAGACTGTGCACTAGTGGGTTAATCCTATTTTTTTTTCGGCGAAAGTGAGCTACAATGGTAAAGAATTATTTACCTTATTTCTTGAAGGAAATTTCATATATTTACCCCTGGAGAAAATTTTAAAATCAAAATCGATGTTAGAAAATTCAGTACATCTTCCGAAATCAGGACTTTATTACGTCACACAGGGAAATAAGAGTTAAAGCATAATCCCTGTTTAATCTGTTATTCTGTCAGTCGATGCTGTTACTGAAAACGTTTAGTTTTACTGTTCAGATCTAATTAAATGACATAAGTAGACCTTATAATATAATTTTTATTTCTCACTCGGCACGCGTTGCTAAGATTTTTAAGAAGAAGATTAGTTGCGTTTTCATACAAAATTCCTCCATAATGCTCGTTTATTTCTAGACTTTCGCAGTTACATACAAGTGTAATAAAGGATTTTTAAATGATTGTGATTTTGTTACGAAGAATTTTGTATGAAAATGTAACTCGCGGATCACAATAAAGCTTATAATATATTATTTTTGTATGTAGATAATAAAAATAGTCTAGTGTAAAATAAATTGAGTGAATATACCTTATGGGTGAATGCATTGAGACTGTGCGGGACGGAGGTCACAGAAAATACCAAAAACAGGAATGGCAATATTTAGTTGATCCTTTTTGTGACCCTCTCTTCGCCTCAATGAGTTTCCTATGGAGCAGTTTGTTTCAAACGAGGTTTTTATTTATTTGTAGTATAAAGAACGTTACTAGTAGTAAATTGTAAGTGAAGGCTTCGGTAGAGTGGATGGAGATTTTATACATTACAGCTTCACAAATGAAATGTATAAATAAAAATTGTTATTTTCACTTTCTTGTTTTATTAGCTTAAGGCTGTAATAATGCCAATAACCTTGAGCATTTGGGCGGAGCTAACGACCAACTGAATCTAAGGATAAGTGCGGGGGTGACGTAGACGCAGTCATTAATCGGACGCCTTTTTAATTTATTACAATAAAAATAATACATATTTAAAAAAAGTAACAGAACCAAATCATTTTCCTTTGTATTGCAAAGCAGTAGATATTTTTTTTAATACTCTTTTGATAAAAAACGAAGGAGTAAAATGGTTTCATCTCAATGATTTGGAGGTGATTTGGTGTGTTTTTTATTTTATTTTGTAATACCGATAGAAAAATTATGGCTAAACCAAATTACGTATTATATCATGTAGATTACTAACATTTTTTTTTCAGATGTAATTTCTCTGTAAATGCCGACGAAAAGTTGCTTCATCTGCATGCTTTTTTCAAGCTTTTTTCGAGAGTGCACCTTAATTTTGTTCAGTTGGTTCCATTTCTTTTTTTGTGAGAATTCCTACTACATTGGTGCTGCGCCCGCTCGTCTTATGGGTTTTCGGAATATATATGAGCTGTGATTTGCCTCGAGGTATTCAAATCACACTTCTGACAAGATTTGGGCCCATCCCACCTTAACCTATTCATCAAGAATCAAGAAAAGTTGCATTATCCTGAATCGTCAATGGCGTTACAAAATTCGCGTACGGGAGACCACTCACCACAATCACAATATGGTACGTTTCCATATTTGTTGGAAACGTAGAATTGTTTTATTGTTCACTACTTCGTCAGTACCCGGGATTCAGAGCATCTTCCACTTTTATTAAGTAAAATCGACGTAAAATAAACGTTTATGTTACGTCGAGTAGGTATCGAGTAAAATAAACGTTTATTTTACGTCGAGTAGGTATCGAGTAAAATAAATGATGTCGGCATCTTTGAGAAGTCCCTGAAACAAACTCATAGCGTCATCATCGCAATCATTATGGACTGGTTGGCTCTCTGTATTTCAGGTAGGTACCTAATTATTCTGATGTGAAAATAGAGCCCGGTATTCAAGTCGCAGAAGTGAGATACTCCGCGCTGCATCAATTGACAATTAGGTCTTCAATCATCAAACAGATAGTTAAAATACTTTATGCGCATAGCGAAATTAGAATAGAGAAGCCGGCATCGCCAAATGCGACAAGTCAATGACCATTGTTCTTTGTTAAAACATGACCCGAATAAACTAGTGTTTGTCTCCCAACAAACGCTTTATTAATTAACATAGTCGTCAATTTATAGACTTCTTGCTACCGAACGAGAAAAAACAGGAAGGGTTTATATGCAAACTACAGTGCCGACAGACAGAACCCACACCATGCAAATTATCTTCAACAAGTCAACACCACATCTGGTTTTAATTTTCTTACAATCTTCCATCATTTTGATACTCCAAAATCATCCTTTGCACCTTGTGATAAGAGTGGGTTAACAATGTGGGTTTTTGGTTATATTGTTCCATTTTGCGTATTAAGTCAATGCCAAGATTGTGATTAATGAATGCGTGCACGCATGCGGTTGTTTATACACCGGCTGCGTGTTTGTACTTATACCGTGGAGGTTAAGTTTGATGTGCCAGATAAGTAACTCGCCGGGGCGCCGGAATTTTTGTAGGAGAATTTGCCGATACCTGGGTATCAATGGGATAACCTAGTGGTCGAAGTTAGGAACATAAATATGGACCAACACCTTTTTCTGGCTGCATCATTAACTTTGGAACCGAAATTTGCAACTCTAGTTTGAAAGTTTCAAGGGCGTTTATGCATAAATGAATTTCGACAGGTCTCCGTCAAGTGAATTTGTTACAGTAGGTATACTCAATTAAAGGAAATCAGCTACCTGCAGTCTCGCGTAGTTCCCGGACTTTCGCAAATAGGTCATAAAATTTAGTTTCCGCGAGCCGGTGACCCACCAGACAATGCGCGACCACCGCATTGTCTATTGTCATCACCGGCCAGACATGCCGCGATGAATGGGGCAAGTTCATTCCGAACCGGCCCACATTAGCCGTCCGAGGGAGACGCAGGTACAGCGATTCCGAGAGCGCGATAGAGAGGCAAGCAAGAATACGGTCTGCGCGGACACTCGGAATTACCGCTGCTTGCTTGAGTTTTGTTTTGGAACGGTCCAGTTGCTTGGCGGGCGGCGCACGAGTCGAACTGTTCCCACGCGCGATACGATTAGCTCGACGCGGTGTAACGTAACATGAACGGGTCGCATTTCTATACGCGCCGCGCCTCGCCGCGCTCGCACCGCCGATAACATCTGCGAAACCAATATTTAGGCCGGCGATATCGAGATAGGGTTCGAATTCGTGCGCGACATTTCGCCGGCATCGCGCGGCCATGTGATCGCTCCCCAACCGATGGGAGCGAAAATCGAACAAAAAAGCCGCCTGCTAATGTCTACCCCTCCCGGGCGCTACAAAAAAGGGATAAAAAGGTTATTCCTGGAATGCACACATGTGGACGCCGGGTAAAAGTTGGTGCTCGTATTGAATTTTTAGTGCTACCACGATGCCTCGGAGGAGCAGGTGGATGCATCTGGCGGCGGGCATCGCGCTCGGTGTCACTTTCGGGATATTTCTTAAATTGTGTTTAAGGACTTCATCCAGGACGACTATGGAAGCATGTCCAGAATCGGCCAAGTTGTTAGTCGATCCGGACCCTATCGCCCTGATAGGCTTGATGCCGAACGAGACTGTTCACAACTCCAACAGGACATTAGTGTTCGTGGGTGTTATGACAGCTGAACAATATTTAGGGTCGCGCGCGAAAGCAGTGTACGAAACATGGAGCCAGGACCTGCCTGGTCGGATCGCGTTTTTCAGTTCGGAAGTGTCGCGTGCGCCGGGTTTACCTTTGATTCCCTTGCGTAATGTGGACGACAGTTATCCTCCGCAGAAGAAGTCGTTCTTGATGTTGCTGTACATGTATGAGAAGTATGGGGATAAGTTCGAGTGGTTCATGCGTGCGGACGACGACGTGTATGTGCGAGGTGATAAGTTGGAGGAGTTCTTGCGTTCGGTGGACAGCAGGAAGCCTCAGTTCATTGGTCAGGCGGGTCGAGGGACGAGTGACGAGCGGGATGCGCTATCTCTGGACTACAATGAGAACTTTTGCATGGGTGGTCCGGGCGTGTTGTTCTCTCGGGAGACGTTGAAGAGGGTGGCGCCTCATGTGAAATATTGCCTGAAGCACCTGTACACCACGCACGAGGACGTGGAGCTGGGCCGCTGTGTCGCCAAGTTCGCCGGGGTCTCTTGCACGTGGAGTTACGACGTGAGTAAAACATTGTTGTATTGTAATTTAAGCTAACTTTAGTAAACAAGTGACAAATGGCATTACTAACGACTTCTGTGGCGAAAGATAATATTTTTGGAACCGTGAATTATCATGCCAGTTTCGACATGAGTTACCTATATCGTTAGGTATCGTATGATTCTAATTGATATGTGGATGTGTAATGAAGTTATAACAAACAACGCTTGCATTATGTGCATGCTCGTCGTTCATGTCAGCATTTTGGCTAATAACGATGTTTTTCTAGCCGGTTTACTTAGCCAATACCGCGTAATTTATTATTTGAATTATAATATTTGAACTGTCAAAACGATCATATACTCGTACGTCCGCAAATCGATATCGGGTTTTTAAGTTTTTTTTTTTGTGAGTCATGTAATTATTTTAACTTAGGTACCTACTTATAATAAAAATAAAATAAAGAATAGTGGATAAAAAATATGAACCACATAAGATAAGTTTTTTATGTTAATTCATTCATAAGTCACGCCTGTGGTGGCCATGGTAAATCGTGGACTGGTAGTAGAATTAAATGTATTTTATTTAACTTTACGACATTACTTAACTCTGAAAGAAATAGCATCGGCCGTTCTTTTAAACGCTTTTAAACATGAAATGGTCAGTTTCCTTATTGAGCAGGAACTTGGAGGGCATGATTAGTAGGTACCAGTTTTATTGCCAAGAGTAAGGAAATAGTTCGATTTAGTTGGCTCATAAGTAACTATTCGGCGATTCATTGAGCGTAAACTATTCTTAGTGGCCAGTGTTTTTCAGGATAGGATCACTGACCGCGGCTCCGCAGGCAGTTGGTCAGTTGACTTTACGGTATTTTTTTAAGACATAAAAAAATAATCGTTTGACATTTACTTTTGCTAAATAGTCTTGGACTATTGTGTGTCGAGTGATGTAATAATACAACCTACCTATTACATTAATAATTATAACTGTAGTAAAACGTATGCAATAAACTATACTAAGTAGGTACATTGTACAATGTACCTACATACCTACAAGGTAACATAAGACATTTTCATTTTAAGAATTTTTCAGTGTTGTCGAACTGCCGAGTTGTACCTATTGTTCTAAATTCATAGCCTATAGGTAGGTAGGTAGGTACCTACATAAGTCATCGGTATGAAATTCATATGGATTAGACAGTACCTACAAACAGTCTAGATCTGTAGAATATGTTTCTAAGAAACTATATTCGCAAAAACACAAATTCCTCCTCTTTAAAATTAAACAAGTAAATAGTACCTAATGACCTGGAAAATAACTTCTGACGACACTGATTAAAATAATAATAATACAGTAGGTAGTGTAGGTTCCGATTTACCTTTTATTTTACGGGAAAACCGAAAAATGCACTTAGAAATTGTGAGATTGATTAAATCAAAGATTAATTAACTTTTCGCCCGGTTATAAATCAACCCGATTGATATCGTTTTAACAGCAATAATGATAAAGTTACCAATTATTTTTTTTATAGGACCGAACATTTTGTACGGAGGTATCTACATACCTATTTATAATTGGGCAGATTGCGATTGAAACAATTTCAGAAATGGCGATAAAATTGATTGCCGTCGTTTCCTGTAGAAAATAGAATAGAATTGAATACTCTTTATTATGTATACACTATAAAAATTACAGATATAAATGTTGAAATTGTAGTATACTTCTTTTTTACTTTATTGCATACATTCAAAACGTGTCAAGTGCCTAATACGTATTTCTGTAGTTGACGATTCGCCCACAAAAATACTTTTTTACAAAAAAACAACCGACTTCCAAAAAAAACACTAAAAGCCGTGAAAAATAACTTTAATTTCGGAAGTCGGTGTCTTTGGTTTTGTATTTTCGTATATGGCCACCGACTTCCGAAATTAAAGTTATTTTTACATCTTTTTGTGTTTTTTTTGGAAGTCGGTTGTTTTTTTGTAAAAAAGTTTTTATTATTACTTTTTAGTTGCGGTACCTACCCCACACACATTCGTATACCACTACTTGGTGTGTAAATAACAGTGACAGGAAATTATTAACACATCATCCATATAAACTAAGTGGGAAAAATATGCAGTATTAAGGATAACTCAAAAACTACTGGTCAGACCTTAATCAAATTTAAATGGGACCACATGTAAAGCACCAGCTATCAAATAAAAAAAGAATCATCCAAATCGGTTCACCCAGAAAAAAGTACTGAGCTAACACACATAAAAAATAAAAATAAAAACATTCTGACGAATTGAGAACCTCCTCCTTTTTGTGAAGTCGGTTAATAAAATAACTTCGTGCGAATCGCCTACAGAAAATAGTATATTATTTAAAAGTGTCGATTCGCTCGTTTCAGGCAAGTGATTTCGTGCGAATCGACTAATAAGCCCAAATTGGAACTAATCAGCTAGCTAGATAATTATATTGTGGCGATCGCATTGCAAGCAGCGTATACCTACATACCAGAAGTACCAGAACTATTTGGAAAACCGGACTGCCTACTGCACAAATTGTAGCAGATAAGTACTGCTGAAATTCGTAATAATAAAGATGTAAAAGAAATTGTGCCAAATTAATACAGCTCTTTTTATCCTACCAATTTATCCCACCAATGTCTGGCTCAATTATTAGTCTCCAAGACCACGTTAACTCAAATGACTCTTCTAGCTTCAACCAAGCTTCAACCCAATCCCAAATAGGTATGGTATCAAATATTTTCCCACATAATTTTTGGGATTTCAGAACACACTAGAAGAATGTCAAGTACCTAGCTTAAGAGAGGCTTGATGAAGCTTTTAGAAACGAAGAGAAAGACGTAACTATATAATAATAAATGTGCTGTATTAAGAGCCTACTTATCATGAAAAACATGCGTTTAATACAATAATATGAACCGTTACATTTGCTCTTGTTTCCACGGCTCGCGTTAATTCGAGCGGTTGGATTGCAGAACGAAAGTGTTACAATTACTTGGGTAATGGTTGCTTGGCTCTTCAAATGTTTGTTTATGTAATGATTTCTTTCTATTGTGATCTTATCTCCTGTATGTAAATGTAGATTTAGATGTGGCTTCTTTATCATCTTCATCATTAGCAAGCACAGCCTTCGTTACCCCTCTACAGTGAGTAAACGAAACTGTGGCCTCCTTTCTGTATTACATATAGTTGCTCATTTCACGCAATTCTTGTCCACAGGGCCTGGACAAGTGGCAATCGTTTTCAAAGCGTTTCGTATGTCTACAACGAATTTCATAAGCTATTCGGTAGCTTATGTCAGTTCCTTAAATTTTTAACTTTTACGTCATCGTTATCGGTGATAGAATGTCACTTTGTCTAGGCCGTCTGGTCTTTCCGACTTTTAATATGTCGTCAGTTTTGCTGCGCTTCCTTCTTTGACTTTGTAGTCTCTTTCATCTGCATTAAGCCGGATCTGCGGAGTCCGGTCCTTTGATCCTTGATCATTGAGTTTCTGCACGTAGGTACAGCTCATGTCGGCTGACTTATCGCTAGATCCGCCCAGGAGATGCTCCATCTAATTACGAATAATGTTGCTTGTTTTCTAAAGTGTTATTAATTCTCTCGTAGTCTTGTATTACAACTAAAGATTTTTATAATGACGGTTCAACCCTACATATGGATTGAATGGCACCCTTCCTGTAGTAGAGATCTGAGACTTCGTAGCTGTTTTTTTTCGTCCGACAGATATTCACAAACATCAAAAAAACTTGTGTATCTACTCAGTTTTTCCTCTCAAGCCGAACAGTTGCAAGCGGCGCTGGCGCCTCTATGGGGAGGTTGCGTGTGAACTGCAAAAACGTTGACATGAAAGCAAAAACAATATAATCTGCACAGATTAAACACACGTGTAACATATTCATATCTTTACACAACATGCTGTAAACGTTTTAGTATATAAACATGTAGGACTTTCTATAGTCATGTGTGAAGCTTGTGATGGGCCAGAAGTTATGTGGTTTATTTCTTTTAGTCGTGTTAGTAGGTACAGAATTTGTGATCACAGTCCTGTCTTAGATTATGGTTTCTGCGTTTCCTGGAGTTGTTGTTATCTGCATGGATAAGAACTAATCTATTCCTTTTTAAAGGTGAGCTAACCTATTCATTGTTTGGGTTATCATGTTATCAATCATAAATTTTACCTAGTGTAGTATTCTCCGGCATTACAACAATTATTATTAAGAAAATCGTGGTGTTAGTACCTACTGAGTAGTAAACACTACGATTTTCTTTGTCATCGTTACTACTGAATACGAAGTGTGCGTAGTCCAGGGCTAAGGATCAAGCCATTATAATTTTTCCTGTGTAGGTTTGCTTGTGATACTTTACTATTACTACCTACATACTACTTATAGCGTAGGTACAATAATGTAGGCACACTAACTATGACGAGTTATGTGCAATAAATTATCAAATACCTACGCAAAGTTATGAATGAGTTGAGGAATATCCTTCATGAGTTCAATCATGAACAATCTACATACATACTACATACCTATACTTGAAATGACGATCTTCTCGATAGTTTTTTGTTTAATTGAACATTTTAATCCACACTTACAAATTTTTCTAAAACAAGGTTCCAACAATTAATCAGTAATCGGCAAAAAAGCTCGTTTACAATTTAGACTCAACTTCCACGTTACTTTTAAACTAAGAATAGGTACGTGTGCGGCCGTAAAGTTCAAGGTAAACTGTTGTTTATTTTAACGCGAGTTTCCGTAATACAGGTTTGCACGAGGCCTTAGAAAAAATAATCGCTTGAGGATGATGGAGTTTGATTTATGGACGATCGATTCAACTTCATAAATTCCAGATTTGTTTTTAGGTGAAGTGGTTGAATCTAAATGTGTTTTTGAAATTGAAAGTTGGTTATAGATTTTATGGTGCGTAAAAAATATGGAACAATGTTTTTTGTGGTGCCGCTTATGTATGGTCTATCAAATCTTTCTATCGTTTTTATCATCATTCTCATGTATACCAATTTATTTGCAGTCGGCATAGCATTTCTCTTCTTCTTCGTTATCTCAGTAGTCAGCCTCTTTCGAGCCAAATCATCTTCCTCACAGTCCATTCATCGTTAGTATTGTTTCTACCGTTGTTAAGACCATCAGAATGAAAAACCTTGAGTTAATAAAGGTATCCTTAATTAATTTTAAGAATATATTCGAAAAAGTCTAAGCAATTTTTGTGAGACTTCTGCGAACTAGAATAAATTTCTTGCCCGTATCATGTCTAGAATCATGAACTTTGTTAATCCACAGTTAGACTACATTAGTATGCTAATGACAAAGAGTCATGAATGTGTCTCCATTAAATTAAGTGGTCGCATTACACGCTACGGTAAAATAGTAAATGCAAAGAACGGTTCACACTAATCTGCATAATATGATTTTCTCGTTACGGACACAGCATGAAAATAGGTTTAAGGACTTGCTTATCTCCACTGGTATTTCGGATTAGCAATTAGAGACAATTTTGCACTGTAACTAATAAAATGGTAACTCTTACAATATCGTGTGCTACTGCTTTGGTATCTTCATCAGCGCTGTTTAAAATTGTGTCCACATTTTACTTTCCCATAAAACCATCATGCAAATGAACTTGAGTTTGACCAATCCTTAACATTACAACAATAGTGGGCTTTGTATATATTTGAGTACATGCACCTCCCCAAAAGCAAACTCAGTTTTGGCTCAGAATCAGATAAAGGTGCATTCACCTTTAGCAGCTTGTGTGTAATAGCGTAATATCAACATTATTACTTTGCAAATCGGCCTGCGCTATCTTGTTGAACGATACAATGAAGCCAATGTGTAAAAACTTCAACCCTATCATTAGCTGAAGACACCGTGGGACTAGAGAAATGGTGATGAGTGACGATGGGCATTTCAAAAGATGAATTATTTGTATGAAAACAGGTAAGACAGATCAAAACAAAACAGGTAGGACGGTAGATTATTGTAAAAGATGACACAGCTAAGAAGGAAGTTGAACACTGAGATAGCAGATGATAGAGATAATGTGACAGAGATTGCGTGGATTCTAAATAATGCTCCTCGACAATCAAGTAATTAACAAAGTTACCTTCAAAAGCAATCCCTCCTACATTGATATCCTTCAAACAATTCTAATTTAGTTTTAGCATATATGTAGTTCGATGTAAGTACCCAGCGTTTGCATTGGTCGTTGTTTTAAATTAATTTGTATTCAAACATTGCTACACGCGTTACACCGCATGTATGTCTTTAAACTAATGCAGTTCAGTATTGAGATTTAGACGACTGCTTACATTTTCAAGGAGGTTATTTAAAAATGTATCATGATTTAGATAATTTTTCAGATTTCTATCAGTTGTTTTATCTAGTCATAAATCTAGTTATATCTAGTTCCTTTGAGGACTATTTTATGCTTCATTAATGGAATCTTCGCAATCCTTCTCAGGACCATATTTTTTCCTCTTCGTTTCAGTGTTTCGATGTTCTCACAGCAGTTATTTTCACACTTTTTTTGATTTTGTTGCCTATAATTTACCTACGTGCTCGTTAACTATTTTTAGAGTTCAGACACGATGCTCTATTTCAATTACCATATTTAACTATCTCTATACAACCAAGAAACAATTGCAAGGGAAAAACAGCACCATTTACTTCGATAAATATTCAAGTTAACACAGAACTGACTCAAGTTATATTTGTAATGGGGCATATTAAAGTATTAAAGCAACTGTCCCAACACACGGTGGTGCAATGGCGACCGGTTTTTTGTAACCGCGAGTAGTTTTTGCGACCACGTGATGTTCAGAGTCGGCTGGTCATAGAATCATGAGTGACGTAGAAGCGACACTATTGTGGGTATCGTTCGTCAGATACAATGATAATCGGCAGGATTTTCAAATACCAGAGCGCACTTACATAATTATGTCTGCCAAGATGACAACTTTCGTTACAGAGTTCGATATTATGTCCATGGCACGCTGATTCCTGACTACTAGACCGATAGTAATTTCAGAGAAAATCTTGTACTTTTACAATGAATGTTACATTTCTGAACCTTTTTGAAGTACAAGGTCCAAAATCTTACCAGCTGTAGGCCCTTTCACCCTGCTACAGCTTAATTTCAATTCTTCATCATTGCTTCATTTTAAACCGTCTTGAAACTATGTATTACTGCAGTAATTTAGCAAATGATGCAGTAGCTTCCTACAACATTGATTTAGCTAACCAAACATGTCACGGCCCGTAGGCTAGATAAGATAGCCTGGATCTCTGCAACAGTGCAACAGGCCTTATCACACGATCAATCTGTTTAATAACTGGGCGTGACAGTGAGAGTTGGGGCTTGGGCGCTTATCAAGCGATTTAGATACAAGGCCTTATTAGAAATGGGTTAGGCATGTGATTAATATGTCTTTATGGCTGAAGATACTCTTTGCTTATATGTGTTTTTGGTCGTTACTTTATTGGGTTCCCACGACTATACATTGATAAGGTTCCCTGATTGTAAGTACCAATTCTATCATCCACAAAGGTTCTCCGGAAAGTCCTCATATAGTACAGCGTTTTTCAGATTAGTGTTCATTTAACTATTATTGTTCATTGCCGTGTTCTAATCTTGGTAACGATACCATAAAATATCTCCGAAGTTAGAAAGGGATTCTGTTCTCCCCCATAAAGTAAGAAAAAAACATGATGAAAATAATGATAGATGCTTACAGCTGCTATGAATCCAGCCGTGTTTCGAGAATTTATAACATTCTCGCAATAGTATGCTTCAACGAAACAGATGCTATTCATAATAATTTTGCGAACTAATTAGCAGGCACGTGGTACTATTACTACGCCTAATTGTTTACACATTCGGCGTTATTGCTTCTTCAGTCGTCTGACAAATGAAACTTATCAAATCTGTACCAAAATTATTTTGATATGAGCTATGATATCTTATCTCTGGGTGACGTTGTTAAGGCCATCTGCGAGCTGCTAATGAAAAATTATAAATGTGATGATGCGTGTGAGTAGATGATATTATTATATATACGTCGCAGCCATCTGGTTAAATTAGCCAACTAATTGGACGCCTAGGCTGTTCATTAAACGCCGACATCCAATTGGATGCCTAGGCTGATAGTTAATTGAACTAGAATCATTCAACGTTTAACAACTTGGTGTATTGAAAGTCAGCCCTTTGAAGAGGACTGACCAAGACTCAGCCAAATGATTCAAACTAACCTAACCTAACCAAACATCACAAATTCATCAATAACCAATTTAACTAAATGACTACACGACATTCAGCCAACTGGTTAAACGTTGCGCTCAATGACTTGGCTAGTTCTCCTTCAGCTATTTAATTGGATTGCGATTGGATTGGATTGGATTGGTTTGCTTTTAATGAACAGCCTAGGACTCCAATTAGCTGGCTAATTTGACCAGATTGCTGCGGTATCTATAAGATACATGATTGAGGTATCTTCTTGATTATCTGGGATACAGTTTATTTGTCATACCTAACTAATGTATTTTTATATCCGATACAGATTCTTGCGATGCGTTCGACGAATAAGTAACAGGTGGTAGTGATGGATGTTGTGTTGCGTAGTGTAACTTAAAGAAAACTGTGATAATCAAATGGACTATTACTTGCATAATTGATACTTTCGTTGAAATCGTAGTAGTTCAAGCATGAACCACTAATGATTTTAATATAAACACATGCACCTACACAGTTCATATTTTATATTCTTTGCCGTTCCATTCAGAGGCAAATTATGCAAGTATTGCACGAAATGAAAAGAAATAATATCCTGCCGAATAAAAACTTGAATATACGAACACGTTTCTGGTTTTTGTAATATCTTTATCTAATTTCGAGCCTAAATATAATGTGCTTGATAAAATTTATCATTTTTATGTAAGAAAGTTAACCGCTATATATTTTGATATGCCAACGATTTTCAACGGAGTGTACCTATAAAAATGATAATAAATGACTGAAATAATAAATGACTAAATGAAATAAATGCTTTGAACAATGTATTGAATATTATACTAGTTTCTTGAAAAATTACCTAACGATTAAATATCTGCAGAGAATATGAGAAAGTAAAAAGATTTAAAATTTTAGTAAAAACCTTTTTAAAAACAAGCTTTTAATTAACTCAAAAGTACAAAATAAACCTTTAATATTTTCTTAGAAGCTTGAGGCTAATCTTATAGTGTACGCCTCAAGCTTTTAAGAAAATATTAAAGTTATTAGTTTACGTAAGTTTTATTTTGTACTTTTGAGTTCATTAAAAGCTTTTTTTTTAAGGTTACTACTGAAATTTTATTTTGTACTTTGTAGCGTTACAATTTGTTTAAATATCTGTTCTATCCATCAACTTCACTTGAAAGGTACTTGTAAAGACAAATCCAACTAACGTAAACACGCCTTTACACAAGTCATGGTGGGAAGCCAACCGAGTTACACTATCTAAGTTATGCCATACTTTAGAACGGGCTATCATAATTAAATGCATATACTAAATTTCATGCTGGTGCTGTTGCGCGCTGAGGAGATGTCTCGTATGGAATCAATCCTTGATTAGCAGACAGGTCATGGTGTATGAATGCGTAGATAAAATTTAGTGTCTGTGCGGCATAAATTCAATGTTTTAGTATTGTATAATTGCATAGCACAGGTGTGAGTACTATGCACCTACTATAAAGCTACCATTTAATAGGTTTTTCTTTCATTGACTTGAATGTGCCCTGGCGGCTGAGAGTTTGTCATGCTCACTCTAATGTCTCGCTGGTGGTGGCGTGTGTGTTGGATCATTAAGTTCCCTTCAAAATGGTTGAGCTGAATGGTGCTGATCTATGCGTCATGTTCGTGAACGGGCGCCGTCAGTGGGGACTGGTCATTTCTTGGCTGCCACGACTTATTTTAATTTAATTTAATATTTGAATTGCTTTTGTCTTTTTATTACGGACGCTTTTAACGTTCTGCATCGTTCTCACATGCATAATTTCAACATGAACGATGTAATCAATATTTTGTAACCATTTTTTGATTTAAAAGAGTGTCCATGGAGTTTCTTGCCCGTTCTTCTCCATAGGTACCTACTACGCTTTGGAATGGGTAACTAGCTTCATCTTTCTGACTGACCGACCCCTTAACAATTCAAAAGTGCCTGTAATTGGTTTATTTGAAATAAATGCTTTGAGTTGAGTTTGAGTTTGAGTTGACTGTTTAGGAGTTCCCTCGTCTGGAGCCAAGCCTTGGCAGCTAGAACATGGTGGACTTTAGAACGGATTATCATAATTAAATGAGTACTTATATAAAATTTCTTGCCCTTACTGTTGACCGTTGAGGAGCTCCCTCGACTGGAGCCAATTCTGGGTGGAGCAGTCAAGTCATGGTGGACTTTGGAATGGAATATCATAATTAAATGCGTATGTTTCATTTCGTGTCTGTACTGTTGCCGGTTGTGGAGTTTCCTCGCCTGGAGCCAAACCTGGGTGCAGCAGCCAGGTCATTGTGTACTTTATAACGGACTATCATAATTAATTGCATACATTTCATGTCTTTATTGTTGATCGTTAAGGAGTTCCCTCGTTTGGAGCCAATCTTGGGGGTCCAATCAGGTCCTGCATCATGCAAAATTACATTGTCTTTGAAACAGAATCAACATGTAAAATTTACCTCCGTAGGATAAGAGGAAGTGGTTTTAATTCAGCTTGCAAGTTTTGATCAATACATACTAACTAACAAGGCAAGTTAAAAGGTTGTAAAAAAAGAAAAACAGTTACTATACCGCTGTTTGCTTTTGTAAGTGAATGTAATATTTGCACAAGATAATACTTAGTACAAATGAAAGTACTAAGAGTTACTGCAAGTTTCATTGAACTGGCAAACTTGGGAGTTGCAATCTTGCATCCACTCAATTTGTTTTTGGGCCAGTAAAAACATCGCCACAAATCCGCTCAATTTTTTTGAAAAAGTGAACTTTTCTTCTGAAGCGACCTTGTTTCGGTATCTCAAAATATTGTTACGATTTCAAAACCATAGGCTACCGATATCTATTCTCCAAACAGCATGCATTTTGATCGTCCAACTCCGATCTTATGCCACCATATCTCTCGATACATTCGGAGGCGATCCTCTAACAAGTTTCATAATCTGGTTTGGCATACAAAACACATTGCATAATGAGCCCTATGTCCAGCAGTGGGAACATTTGGACTGATATGAAGATGATGCAGAAAATCACGGAGCATTTTATGGGCCCAGTTGTTACGATATCAGTGGGTGTTAGCAACTCTTATCTCGAGGTTCCCCGACTATCTCGTAAAGGGTTACGAGAACTTGCGAAATATATAAAGATATAGGTTACATTAGATAAGGGTTACTGCTTGTGACAAAATAAAATGATCAAAAGCAATTTTAGCCATTTTTTGCTTTAAAGTCTGTACGGTAGAAATCAGGAAGTCTGTTATTAGAGAACCTCATCGTTGAAACTGTTCCGAGCATTATATTTTTTCGCTATCGTAATTTTGTTATTATATTTTTCTTCTGCAGGTAACTGAATATGCTTATTAGCTAATGGTGGTGTAGCAGTGTCGATTCCTATTTTGTTCTTCAGTATTTCTTTATGATTGCGTTTTTATCTTTCTCTTTTCTTATTTGTCTGTACTTACCTGAAAGTGTCTTAATGATGTCTTATTCAACAGTTCTAACATCATTTAAATATTGAGACATTTTCGGAACTACGACATGCCTGAGTATAGGTTTGTCTCTATATATATATAGATATGAGTACAATGTTTAGTTGTATATACTCCTGCGTGTATTAACAATAGCTATCGTTCTTGTTTATAAAGACAGTGTTCTAGTAAGCTGCCAAGGACGGGCTAATGTCCTCTATCGAAAGCGTATTGTATTTATGATATCATTGACTTATTGTTGATCGTTTACGTTAATGGTATCTCAATGTTGATCTTTTGACGTTTGACTCTTAGTTAAGCAAAATAAATAGTTAAAAGGAATCGCTACAGAGTGTTTCTCTTTAAATAAACCATGTCTAAGGTTGTTATTTAGATCACAAGATAGGGCAAATTAATCAAGATTAGATAAGTAGTTAAGAGACTAAAACTTGTACCGTCTTGATGACAAATATTCAATAATCCGACTAATTATTTTCATAATCATTACGACTACCTACCTACTAGTTTTCTGAATTTCTCTGTTGTCTGAGTTCTAAATATCCAAGCTAGGCTATATCAGACATCTGAACGTCGAAAAATCAAATAAAGCTCCCGAAAAAGCCTACCCTCGTTTCCTAAGTGTTTAGTTAGATAGAAGCAGTATCACAGCAGACACCCCAGTCACATTTCTGTAGTCTATTCTGTAAACATCTCACCGTAGAGAAGTGAGCTGTCAATAGTGTCGATCCTTCACATCAGGTGAAATGATAGCTCACTTCAAACTCGCTTTACCTAAGTTTTTACAGTGAGATTTTTACAGAATTGACTTTCAACTTGCAGCACTAACAACACGCGAAGTGATAAACAATTGACATCGAGTTATCGAATAAACGTTAGCAGTATCAAAAGACCGTTGTACACTACGTATCCTGTGACGTCACATGTGTCACGAACATGCATGACGCGAATAGTGAACACGTCTAGCGAGTCATGTTGAATAAACATAGAACATATTCGTATTGTGACAAAATGTAGCGACAAGTGATAAATGTTCATATTATTTGTGACATTTCTAGTGCAATGTATAGATATTTAGAGTGATATGCGATATACATGATTCTAGTGAATCAGACTTTAGTAAAAATATCTACATCGTGGATCATAGGTGCCCTCCGTTTTTGACTGTAAAACTGTCAACTATTGTTTTTTAAATACTGATTGTGTTGAATAAGATACTAAAATAGGATTAAGGTCATTTTGTAACAATTAAACACTATAATAGCTGTCTCCAAACTTTGGACAGCAAGCCTTAGGAGAAATGGGCGCCAGATTTGTCTCGTCTTTAAGAGTTTCCATTCAATCTTTTCGGTCTGCGTTTCAATTTCGGAGGAACGGCACTTGACGGCTTAAATAGTATTCGAAACTTCATTTTCAAGGTCATCAACGTCTATAATTTTGTAAAACCGTTTTGTTTCACAAAACTTTATGCAATTACAATTTTATCTGCAACTTCACTATGACATGGTTATCAGTTCTGTAGGTGAACAGTTGAGCACACGCAGACAGACGCGTGAGTCACAGATTGATCGTGAAGTAATATCTCCGGACAGTGAACTGGCCGACACAGCGGATTATACTAGGAATTATTTTGATAAATTAACGTAGATAATAGTTCTGTGTCCATTTGTAAATAGGTCGTTTTGTCTGATGAATATATTGGAGGTATTCCCCATCCCTAGAAAAAGTAATTCGTTGCTTTTGCGAAAGTTCCGTTTAGGCGGACTGGCTTTTTTAAATGAGATGGGAATGCATTTGACCACTGTCTCAATAGCAGGCTCAACATGACGCTGCCTATTTCTTTAAAGAATAGACACGGCTATTTCCATACAAAGTGACATTTCGTTACTCCATTTTTGACATCGCACCGTAAAAATCCTTGTAATTTAAAATCTGTCATTTTGTCTTTCGTTTCTACTGATCGTTGTCTAGGTCCTTTTTAATGTAGACTATTTCAGAAGACAGTTTTCTAAGGTAGTGAAGACAATTTGATTTTGTAATCGCCATGCTAAAGACAGTAGAAAACTTTTTACTCGACGGCCACAAAGTATAAAAATGGAATGGAAAAATGGAATTTTTCACTTTTTGTATGGAAAATGTGAAAAATGATTACCTACATGTTGAGTTTTAGGGGTTTAAGTGGTTCATCAAGGGGTTCGAAATTTTCATTATCGTTGCGATAGGACACACCATTTTCGAGATCTAAGCAAAATAAAGGAAATACGCGAATATATTACTGAATTACGTAAAAAGTGCAGTTGACTTTTTCTACTTCGCTGTCGTCGTACTGTCTTCACGAAACGTCATTTTTGTCTGTTCTTCCGTCGACAAAACGGTGCTTCTGGTAAGCATGCTAAACAAAAGCGGTCACATTCATTTATATCGTATTTTGTCGACCAGTCACGAGATAATACTTTTTTAAAGGAGTGGCGCCAGTGGTCCCGTGTGCGCCCTCTTAATGGGGAAGCGCCAGGGTAGCCCGCGAAATTCAAATTTTCTTACGGTTTTTGCAATTTAAGTTTAAGTTCATATAATCCCATTGAATGACTTTTTCATGAAATAGTGATTCAGTAGGATTATATGAACATAAAGGGTTGTATTGATGATTTTAATTATTATAACTCTGTAAATACATGTTAAAGGAGGTTTTCTCTCAATCTTTACTTTTTATAACATTCTTTTTGTTTTTTCATTCCTGCCTTGACATTACGAATATATCTTTCAATAAGTAATATGTGTTATTTTTTCGATCCATAAAATACCTCTCAACAATACATACTTGTTACGTTCTTCAGTCGCGAATCATATTTTGTTCAACCTAAAACCTGACACTGACCTGCAAATTGCAAAAAACTTAAGAAATTTCGAATTCGGCGGGCTACACTGGCGCTTCCCCCTTAAATAAATAATATGCAATTTGAATGCTCACGAAACGACAATTAAATTTAATTATGAGGTAGGATAATGTTTAGTCATCATCAGATCGGCCTTCTCTTCGGCTAATATTATGGACGGTCGTGAGCGAATATCCATTAGTGTTATTATCACGATTGGTAAACGCTGTTATGATAGCAATATCCATAAACTGGCATTATCTCTTAGCTGTTGCCCTTCAAGAAAACCAACGATTGCACGAGATGTGTCTATTTTTGCCGAGAATATTAGGTTATACACATTTTATTTGTGTTGGCAAGTCTATTTATCCTCTAATTGACTCATCCGATATGCAGTATTTTTATGAGCTCTGCAAATCGTAAAAATATGCACTTTGTGATACCTGTATAATGGAACAGTGTCCAATAAAATATGGAATGCGAAGTTTCTTCATAAACATTGTTGGCATTACCAATGGTTTATAGCAGTGTTGCCAGTATTTGGACCAAAATAATGGCGTTCCACGTAACATTCTTGCCTGTAAGTGGGCTTTTTTCGGTGGACTCCTTGTGCAACACTATTAAGTCTTAATTGGAAAAGTAAATCAAATTAAGTCTTCAATAATATCATAAACCTGCTAATCTTCGACAGTATATTCATGATTGTCTCTCTGCGACTGTTCAAAATAATCTTAAGAACAAAAAAAAATTGGAAGATTAGTGCCCGTTTTCACTAATACTAAGGGACACCTAAATTAATGCCAAAATAAAAACGCGCTGTTAGATTTGGAACGCTCGGTTCAGTGCCGAAAGTTTAAAATCTAACAGCACGCTCCATTTAGGAATTCATTTAGGGGTCGTATATGTTAGTGAAAACGGGCATAAGATTTTCAGAGTGCAGAGCCCAATGACCGAAACGGCCCCAGGTTTGCGCACGACGCGACGACGCTGGCCTTTTTACCGAAACTATATATTATGTATTATTTTTCGTACTGATAAATGGTCAAATAATATACAAGTCATTTTAAAGTTTTTACAGTAACGTGGGTAAATAAAGTAGCCGGACAAAGATCACCAATGCATGACTTACATAATGTTTGTGAAGTAAATTAGAGTGACGACTCAAACGTCACGATTTTACCAGTAATGTTACATTTAAAGTAATTGTTACTTTGAGTGCTGGGGAAAACTGCTTCGACTATTATATACCAAATCTATGGCTTCGACAAACATGGGGGAAGCTGAGAAATATTATCTCATTTGCAATAATTGAGTCAGAGTTATTTTTAGATTACGGTCGAGACTAGATAGTTGATAACGCAGGTTTAACATTGACTACAGCAGGGTTAGCACGGCTACCGTTTTGTCGTCGGAAGAGTTGACAAAAATGACGTTCCGTGTAGACAGTACGACGGCAGCAAAGTAGAAAAAGTCAACTGCACTTTTTTTTTACGAAATTCAGTAGTTTATTCACGATTTCCTTTTATTTTGCTTATATCTCGAAAATGGTGTGTCCTATTGCAAAAATTATGAAAATTTCGACCCCCTTTAAATAACCTGTAAACCCCTAAACCTCAACATGTAGGTAATAATTTTCCATACAAAAGTGAAAAATACCATTTTTCCATTGCATTTTTATACTTTGTGGTCGTCGAGTAAAAAGTTTTGTACTGTCTTTAGCATGGCGATTACAAAATCAAATTGTCTTCACTACCTTAGGCAACTTTCAGTTGTCAGTGTGATTTTGACAGTTTGGGATAGAAAAAATTCTTCTGAAATAGTCCACATAAAAAAGGACCTAGACAACGATCGGTAGAAACGAAAGACAAAATGACAGATTGTAGAAAGATTTCTACGCTGAAATGTCAAAAATGAAGAAACGAAATGTCACTTTGTATTGAAATAGCTGTGTCTATTCTTCGAAGAAATAGAAAGCGTCATGCTAAAAGGCTTCTGGTAAACAAAAAAAAAATTTAAAAAAAATATACGGGTCGACTTGAGAACCTCCTCCTTTTTTTTTCGTCGGTTAATAAGCAAGTCTGATTTCCTTTGAACAAATTTGAGGGATACTGTTTGACAAAAGTTGACAGTCAACGCAAATTTTGACATTTCCGTTGCACAGCTCATACCATGGGAAGGGAAATCTGAATTGCTCTTTGTAAGGAGTCATTAAACCTAAACCTTTGGGTTGTCTTGAACCTCACTGACGAAAGTTCATTAAACCATATAAGAATGTGAACATAAAATATGTATGAGGTAGGTACCCTAAGGCGACCCTCTTGTCAGGGTTTACTACACGTTGTAAAAATTGCCTGCACAAAAATAATTCAATGATTATTATGCGAAAAGCAGGTTCTGTTTTTATAATAAACTAGCTTCTGCGCGCGGCTTCGCTCGCGTAGATGTCGGAAATTATCCCACGGGAACGTGCTACCGGGACAAATTGTATCCTGTCATCCAAATCCATTCAGCCGGTAAAGCATGAAAAGGGAACTGAGAGACAGATAATAAATGCAAATAATCTTTTTTCTATTTTTATTCAATAGGTTTATATGATTCTAAATGTCTATCTTAAAAGTAATAATAATTCATTTTAATATTATCATCATTAATTTGAAATACTCTAGCACTGCCATTAACCACGTAGTACCTATATATCAGCCAAGTTATTTTATAACTTAAAATTGTAGGTAATAAGAATAACTTTTAAGCGAGTAGACAGATTTAAATGAAATGAACTTTAAAATAAATAATTCCTCAAGATACGGGATCTTACTATATTTTCAATTCCACAAAAAATTCAATAATCATGTGAATTTTAAAATCATCCGCTATTTTACCCTCTTGGAGGATGATTTTACAAAAAACATGAAACTATTATTTATTTATTTTCTTACGAAAAGCATACATTAAAATTTTCATATATCTAACTATAGAAATACTAGGTTTCGAATACAAGCTTTCATCCGCTATATAGCACCCCTTTTTAGGATTATTTTTGAGACAAAAAGTAGCCTACGTCCTTCCCCAGGATGTCATCTGTCTCCTCGCCAAATTTGATCGAAATCCGTTCAGTGGTTTACGCGTGAAAAGCTAACACACAGACAGTTATTTTCGAATTTATAATATTAGTATGGATTGGACACCGTTTATGATTTTATAATACGCACGTTAAAAGGACCTAGTACGCTTTTTCTCTCTCGTGGAACTGCACCCTAATTACGTAACACTATCTATCACAATCTGAATCATTTTGAAGCCTATTGCTAATCCATTGCTTCATATGTACGAAAAATTTGTCTACTCAACAACGTCAATAACGCAATGAATGTTGTTGAACTGTCAAAATGAAACCTATTCCTACTGTTAGTGTGTTACGTAATTACCACGCTGGTTTCATAATTGTAATCATGTTAACTTTTTATTACGTTTAATAATAACTTAATAACCTAACCTAACTAAAACTATTATAAAACTAAAATATGGCGTCGAAAAATTCCTCCGCATCGCTGTCGACTGGTAATGAATCCAAGAGACGGGCGGCATTGCCACGTTGAATGGCAATGCTTATAATAGCCTCAAGTCGAGGTAAAAGCCAGCCAATCTCATAATTAGACAGGTATTGAAGATATTCGCTCCGATAATCTGACAAGAAAATATCGGTTAGTCCCGCTATGGTATGGTCCCGGTATGGCACCCTCTTAAAATACCTATCAAAAAGTCCCGCTATGGTACCCTTCAGTTTTTGGTACTGTTGTAAAGAAAAGTTATACAATGCGTTAAGAAAAAAATAGTATTAATAAAAAATATCTTTTCTTAACTAGTAAGCTATCACCAATTTAATTAGTTTTGTGTTTCTTAAATAATAGGGTTTGTCCTCAAAATAGTAGATCTGTCACCAAAATGTAGTCACCAAACAATGCAAAATCAGTTCCACAATAGCCGACGGAGTCCCGCTTCGCGGGACTCCTACTTCTGGGCGGTTTAAAAAAAAATAACCACGAAGGGGACGGCGGGGTCTTTCAGACCCCGCCGTCCCCTTCTAACCTAACCTGTCCGAGTCGGGGTGCCCCAAGTTGTACCAAATACCTGGGAACAATTTTTGTTTATCTGAGAACGAAAATATTTCGTGGCGATAGATGTATTGATACCCTAAATCAAGGTGGGATCATCCCAACGAGTAACAGTGTAACAGTAACTGTGACTCGTTGGGAATTATTATCCAAAACATTCCCAACGAGTCACACTGTTACCCGTTGAGGTGTGACTCGTTGGGAACAAGCTATTATTTTTTGTAGTTTATGTTTACAATTTGCGCCTTTTTCTCCATGTTGATTATTTGTAATTAATATTGTTGATTATTTTAAAAATTACATTGCAATTAATATTTCGTTTTACTGTTTGATATTTTTTTATAAATATTTTGAATTAATAAAAGACTGATTTAATATCGCAAACAGACGTTTTATTGATACACTTCTAAAAGTATTTATTTATAGATACACTTTTCTTTTCAGTTGTACCTTCTATTGTCTAACGTAGATCTAAAAGATGGGTACCATAGCGGGACTTTTTGATAGGTATTTTAAGAGGGTGCCATACCGGGACCATACCATAGCGGGACTAACCCGAAAATATTAACATGAATGTTCGCCATAAATCTACGTAATTGCTTACACCAGTCCCTATAATAAAACTTCAGAAAATCTAATCACAAGTTCTAGCCACAATAAACTGCTCTCGCCCTGCAGTCTGCCTGATTTGTCAATAGACCAGCAGTGGACCTATTTATTATTAATAATTTTATTCCAGAATAATTTTACATTCCAATTGTTAGTAAATAATACTCTTATATGTTAGTAAAAACAATCCCACGAGAGTATGTGGCAATCATGTAAACAAGCGAATAAGCTTTAATAGAGCCATTATTTACAGACCTGTTCATTTTATAATAGAAATATCTTAAGACACAGAGTAGTGTAAGACGGTGTAGAAACATTACGTAAGTACGTATAGTGATGTGATGATAGGATAATATAGAAACAATGCTGACTTGGTGAGTAATTGACAGCGTCTCCTGTAGTTTCTCAAAAAATCCAACTCTTTCGACTTATCTATTGGTTTCCCACATGGTGACAAAGAAACGTCAACAAGAACATGTACCGCAGCGTCCTCCCGTCTTTGAATGTACGGTATTAGGTACGACAAAGAATCCTCTACAAGCATCCGGAGAGGATTCTTTACTTTCCCGTAATTTGTGGTGAGAAATAAATAAATTCTATAGTCTGACGTTTCATTGGCAGGCTAATGTTAAATCAGGAATAAGCTGTCTGGCGCAACACCGTTGCCGAGTGACAACGTCAGTACACTTTCCTTTACTAGCCTTACAAATTGAATCAGTGGGATTCCTAGATCTAGTTGTTGCTCCATTTAATCATAAATCCGTAATGAAAACCCGTAGCCTTTGAAGCTTTTAAATGATCCTAAAATTATTTTATAACTCCATAATGATATGCAAATAACTTGCTCACGTTGAAAATTACTGTACTTTTCTAGGTCAATGGTGTATTTGTAAATTATTTTTATCGGTTTTACTTAATTATTACGTTGAGTTGTCAGCTTATATTTTGTTGGCTGCTTTTTATACATACGATGTTTTATTGTAAACGACTTTCCCTTTTTAATTTTACACGTACCTAGTCTGTTGAGTTAATATCGACGTCAGCATACAAACAGGGTGTAAAAAGACCCATCACATACCCGTCAACTACGCATTCTGTACATCGAACTAAGTAACATTGCACAAAAATAATTTCTGGGAAACGACTTTTATTTTGCTTACGCAAAACATTGTGCTTATGGGTGCATTCAACGGTACAGGGGTCGTGGGGGTATTTAAAGTTGTGTTATACATTAAAAACTGGTTTTCGTAAAAAAACGTCAGTACAAGTTGGAATTTTGACCGTCAATATCTCCGTAACTAGAAGGTTCACAGGTAGGGTCCGGTACAAAAAAATTATAACAATGACGGGGAGTACAAGTGTCTCTCGGCTTCGACTACTTTTACTTATAATGTTAACAATGAATGCTAGGCACTGTTGGGCAGATACCTCTCCAATATGCTAGCCCGTCATTAATGGTATTTCTCACCCACTCATTGCTATACTGCAATTAGTCCCGTTGCGAAAACCGTCGCTTCACCTAGCCTTAATGCATATCAATACGTTTTCCTCACAGCCATCAGATCAGTCACCTCACGTTACTTCTACAGCTAATAGGGGCATCCCTTGCCTTGCATTAAGTTTTAACTCTTAGTAATAATTTATATTATCATCATCATCTTCCTAGACTTTTTCTTACTATGATGGGACTGCCTATCTGACCTCCGGGCGAAGCCGCAAGCAGAAGCTATACTCTTCAACATGTCTGCAATTATTACATGCATGCAGTAACCTCATTGTTAGAACACGTTACTCTTTACACCAGCTGATCGGTCATTGTCCAGTGGCTACGCTTTATTAAAACGTTCGCTCGTTGTATTGCTACCTCCAGTAATTATGGAAATGTTGCCAGTAAATAAAACGTATACAGCAGACATAACTTTTATATTCAGTAAAAGAGGTTTAAAGATAGTATCAGTAAAAGATCTCATTAAAATGAAACAACCAGTTCTTTAAACCGGATAAGCTGAATACAATGCTAAAAGTTTTGTTTTTCGAAACTTTGCGATATATAATGCGGTATTGGTCGTATCTTTCCGAAAGTCGATAAAGAATATTAAGTGAGAAAAAAAACACTGATCAGTAATAAAAATGAAAATGATATAGCTTTCTCTTATCTCCACCTATATAAATGATATGTTTTATGAAAAAAGTTTAGGATACTACGTTTATGTAGTAATAAATTAGTATCTTTAAAATCTGCTAACGAGTTAAAAGTTATTTTTCCAGTAAACGATCTCCCAAAAAGCAAAAACTCTTAATGATCACGCTACGCTGCTCTCCTGCGCATAGCCTTGAGAAAAAACCACAAAATGCATGTTTTAAGCAGAAGTATTGTTCAGTAAATTACTTAAAATTACAGTGACCGTAACGTACTCTGAACATATTAATATCTCATAAAATAATCAGCTGGTATATTGTGAGCGAAAGATAATAACATAATTTAACTATACTAGTCACCTTTAGTTAACTCTCGTGATTTGCGTGTTAATAGATTTATAGTGGGTGGTACTAAAAGTGCACGATGGAGAAGTTGTCTTCGAAAAAGACGAGTATTGCATAGCTCTTTAGTATTGTATTTTATTCGATAACTTTAAAAATGGTTGTCTGTAAAGTCGGTTTACGGACGATAATTTTACGCGTCATAAGGAGTGGAAGAGAGATAGATGCGTCACAAACCGAACGCTTAGGCCGATCGTGCCTCTCTATCGCTTGTTCCGCGTTCTCGCTTGCACGCTCGACTTAGGCGGAACGTGACAATGAGTCATGCTTTTTCGTGCGTGCAGCCGGCGTTCATCGATTTATAAGACGTTATCACGTCAAAATATTACAAGTCAAAAGAAAACAAACTAATCAACTGAATATTTCATCAGCAGAAAATGGATGTAGATAGGTATGGGTTGGCCCAAGTCCTAGATACTAACTTGTCCAAGGTGACGCCTGCATTACACCGATTTTCTGCATTGCTTTGAGCATAACTCTTTCTGTGTATCTTCATTCCCACGCAATTGTTCCTCTTCTGAATCACATATCACTTAACACGCATACACTATCTTCAGTCTCAGTATCAGTGCGAATTAACTCTTTAACATTGTATGAGCCACGAGACCATGACCTCAGATTTGGTCCTCCGGTGGTTCCGCCCCACCGCACTCTGCCTCAAAGTGGGTGCACTCAAACTCAAACAATTGCGTATTAAGATGTTGAACGTGATTTATGCTTCCTATGTCTAGATTGAATGGCTTAGAGTGTGGTTCCACAGTCCCAGCTTGAGAAAAATGTGAATTTAAGCCTGCTTCACCGAAAATGTTGAGAAAGATGGTGAAATTTTGTAGTTGTCTGAATATAAGTGTCAAACATTGATCAATACGTTATTCAATGAGACTTACTCCATCGATGATGCTTCTTCTATCTCAGACGCGCTTAGGTGCACTATTAATGTTTGTATGGTAAATTGTACGGGGATCGCCCATTTTATTATTACAACTTATTTTACATAAATGCCTGCAATCTATGAAAATAAATTTTACTTAGGTACTGCGCAAACGGGGTGATTAGGGATGCAGGGGTAAATCAGGACGAAACTTGAAAAGGGATTTTAACATTGAAAAAATATAGTTTGTTGCCAACAAGGGCACTTAATCGGTAATTATAATATAGTAAACACATTAGAGTCCTTTTTGACAATAAACTATATTGTTTCAATGTTAAAATCCCTTTTCAAGTTTCGTCCTGATTTACCCCTGCATCCCTATTCACCCCGTTTGACGGTACTAAAAGAATTGACAGGCTGAAAATCAATTTACGAAAATATACCAATATATCGTACAATTCCCTTCTTCTTTAGCGGTGGGACCACACCTTTAGATGCTTATTTTGGCGATGACCTTGGTGACGCTGGCTCGTTATTACTATGCACACTTAGACTTTTGTAGACTGCTTGCCGACTTGTTGCTGTACATTTTAATGAATTCGCTCATTAGCAAGAACAAGCAAGGATTAGCGTGACAACTCATTGTTCTTCAATTGGGTGATCATAACGGATGTCCTGTCGTGTCTTGTAAAGTTTATCCGGAACATTGTCATGATTACCACGCATTGTAATTATGTACGTATGTTGTTTATTCAACGGATGCTGGATAACAGCAGTTTATCAAAACCAAAAGATACAATTCGCTGTCACATTGGTGATACCAGGATAGGTCCTGTTACAATCATTAGCATAATATCCTACCAGTATTGGATCATTAAGTTCCCTTCAAAATGGTTGAGCTGAATGGTGCTGATCCATACGTTATGTTCGTGAACGGGAGGGACTGGTCACCATGTCTTAGCTGCCACGGCTTATTTTAATTTCTGTTTTTTTTTTTTGGTTTTATCTTTTTTCTCCCATCGTTCTCCCATGTATAATTTCAACATGAATGATGTAAACATTTTTTTTGTAACTATATGTCGATTTAAAAGAGTGTCCATGGAGTTTCTTGCCCGTTCTTCTCCATAGGTACCTACTACGCTTTGGAATGGGCAACTAGCATAATTTTTCGGACTGACCCGACCTATTGACAATTCAAAAGTGCCTGTAATTGTTTTATTTGAAATAAATGCTTTGAGTTTGAGTATTTTCTTATACACTACACGTACCTACCTTATTTGAAATTTGAATCAGATTTATGTTAATTAGGATTAGTTAAACAATGATATTGCTGCCTGCCTCTACATCGACCACACACTTTCCAAGCCATCACAACAATTTCATAATCGTGTTATGCACTTCGTTAACTATATTTCCGATCCAATTGCAATTGAAATCGACCTTTATTATTATGTATCCCTTACAATGTTTGTTAGCAATTGAATTAATTTATACTTATCTTGTCTTACGAGTTGTAGGTCGTGAGTTCGAACCCAGGCAGGCGCTTTACTTTGTGTAAATAATTTCATCACCACTGCTCTCAAAACGGTGAAAGAAAGCATCGTGAGGAAACCGGCATGTCCTAGAACCAAAAATCCGAAAACATTTGACATCTACCAACCCGCACTGGGCCCGCGTGGTGGATTACAGCCCACTCTCTCTTGAAGAGAGGAGGCCTGTGTCCCAGCAGTAAGAACATTACAGGCTGATTATATATACTCGTTTTACGGTTCATCTATGTGTGAAATCCTAATTCAATAGTAGACAACCGAATGTTAATTTAATGTTTTTGTGTCAGTATGCTCAGGTGAAATGAAATGAATTGTTTATTCTGTAAATATGTTATCGGAATTACTATTACATGTCATATTAGAAAAATATGCTAGATGGAATCGACATTTCCTATCTGACTAAAGAAGATCTGATGATTTTCTTTTCCCTGAGAAGAAATAACGAAACAAACTCAGGGGTCAAAGTCTATTTTAAAGTCCAGACGTAATCTTGGTCAGATCATGTCAGGACCAGTACTACTACTTTCTTAGTCAGTTGTCAGTCAATCAACTTATAAGTCGGTTGAGAGCGTCCGGTCTGTACCAAGTGCAAAGGGCAACTAATAGAAATCCGACGACTGACGAAATACGAAGTTTCCCGAGGGACATTAAGAAAATAGTTGAACTGTACATTAGTGTCTGAAATGGTATTTTAGGGAAAGAACCACACAGATTTGAATGGACCTATCCAGCAAGCATTTGTCAGTAAAATACTACAGCTTCATGTACATGAAAATATTCAAAGCTATTCATTTCTTATTATTAGACTTCTAAGGACACGTTCCAATGTTAATTGCTAGCAGAACATCCTTTTAGCATTCCCTTCATACCTTCGCGATTGTTCAGAGCTATCTGTTGATCTCTGTAGGATAACCAGCACAATGGGCCAATGACCTCAAATGTAAGATTCCATTGGGAAATTGAATAATGATATTCTTCATGGCCGTAACCGTGACGTCTCCATTTATCGTATTGCTGGGTAAGTACGTCACAACACTCACAAAACAAAACTAGTGATTCTTCTGAAATGGTATTATGAGTATGTTTTCAATGTCAACAATCTTATCATCAAGCAAATCAATTTTTTTCTCTTCTCCTGTGTCATCAAGGGCTGTATAATAAAAACTCAGTGGTATGAAGACAAGTCAACTACGACAAGGCGAAAGATTAGCAAAATTGCAGTTGTATTTGTTAATTCCGGATACTCTTTCAATGAACAAAAAATTCTATTCTATAACATTTATCCTACTAAATTGATTGATTGATTTATAAAAAATTGTGTTAAGTTTTCCACATTTTGAGTCAATTCGCTGGTATACCGTAGCCAATTTTATAATGACTATCCCGATTTCCTAGGAGTCATAACCGCCGCTAGTATTATATGTGGTGAACATGAGATTAGTTGGCAGGCTGACCGCAATAGATCAACGTCCTTAGCCAGTTGAGTCTGTGTCGTAACACAACGTAGCGTTATCTTACACACGGACACCAGGATGCAATCAAGTCTAATTGGGAGGTTTGGAAAACATGCGAAGGGAAGTTTAGGTCATCCAACTTCCCCAACGTCAACTTTATCCGCAGATGAGGTTTAATTGGCAAAGCCAAAGACAGTATACGTGATATTATTGACTGAGACATGAGGGTTAGTCTGTCTAAGCAAAGACATGTGTTATTCGTGTAAAGCTCACACAGATCAAGCTTGTGCCAATTATAGAAGAAGATACCAAAAACCAAGGCTGCTACTTCTCTAAGCCCACCAAGTGATGGCAAGATGAGCATCAAACATGCATATGAAAACTATCCAAGAAAAGAACTTTGACGTCATCAGAACGTCTCTTCTGTGACTGTGGTCAGTAGCGTGCTTTTCAAAGAATCCCAAGTCCAGGAATCAACTAAGATAGACTGTGTAAGTGTGCACAGAGTAGCGTCTTTTTGTGATTCATAATCGTCATTTCGCCAGTACAAATAGATCAACGGCCTCAAATAGTCTAAGCTGTGTCGAAACGCCGCGGTGGTAGTGCGATTGAGGTGTTATCTTACAAACACGGGTATGCAATCGAGTTGAATCGGCATGTTTGTAACACACTTATTTGTTGACTGATGGCGTTTGTGGAGTAAACAGGTGTGTTTGTAGGTGGCAAGAATTTTAATGCATTGTGGATATATTTAGTAGTGTAAAATTTTGTGACATAAATGTATTTGAGCAAATGATCGAATTAATACAGATTGGTTATTGGTAGTTAAGAAAAAAGATGCGATGAAAATCGTTTTAGATGGAGATGTGAAAGAAAACCTGTTGATAGTTAAAAGATGACGCATTTACATAGGTAAGTATCATAGATGCAACAGTTGAAAGACAAAATGTAAACCAAATAATGTATACGTTCTCAAGCAGTTTTAAAAAACTGTAGCCAATAAAATTTAATTACCATAGGCATACAAATCACAAAGAACTACAACAGCCACAATTACGAATGTGTCCAAACAAGATCACAGCTTCATTCTTCAGACAATTCTCACGTTCTATTGTCGTCCTCTGCAGTTCACAACTGGTTGCCAAGTGACAATAGTGTGAACACATGGACTTAACTGACTTTGTTTGAAACTACCGCCCTTTAAAGCTTTGTGGGGCAACACCTGGTAATTTACAAGTCAAACTGGTAAATGCTTTTGGGATATTCGACTGGACTGGACTGTAATCAAGAATTTATTTCGATGCTCTTTGTATAATTTATATATCTGAGAGTACAAAGGATCGCGAGAAGGACCTGGATAGATGAGACAAGCACAGCTTAGGGAGAAATGTCAAAAAAGTGAGGAACATACTCCGCAGTTGGTGAAACTAGTCTATATCAATGATGATGATGGTCATGATAACGATCTCTGAGAATTAGAAGATTGTGCTTCCAATTATGTAAATAATCAGTTTATAGAAATCAGTTCAATATACTGACAATAACGATGGTCTCTGAGAATTAGAAGATAGTGTTCTAAATTACATAGTTTATGTACATAGAATTACTTCCTACTATATGAACACTATTAAAGTTTTAATTAGGTAAAGCACTTCATTCATTTAAACCCATGAGAAACGGACTCACTCGAAACATTTTGTTGATTGTAATGATATCCGAGCTGATTTTATCAATAAAATTGTTAGTGATGATTCATTTAAGTACTAGGTCTGACGGCGCAAATAATCGCAAAGAACGATATCGATTTGTACAACTATACGACTGTGTACCTACATTATAATTAGAAGTTTACATTAAAATCTTAATCGAAAAAAAACAACCGACTTCCAAAAAAAACACTAAAAGACGTGAAAAATAACTTTAATTTCGGAAGTCGGTGCCTTTGGTTTTGTATTTTCGTGTTTGGCCACCGACTTCCGAAATTAAAGTTATTTTTCACGTCTTTTAGTGTTTTTTTTGGAAGTCGGTTGTTTTTTTGTAAAAAAGTTTTTATTTTTCACTTTTTAGTTGCGGTACCTACCCCACACAAATTCGTATACCACTACTTGGTGTGTAAATAACAGTGATAGGAAATTATTAGCACATCATCCATATAAACTAAGTGGAAAAAATATGCAGTATTAAGGATAACTCAAAAACTACTAGTCAGACCTTGATCAAATTTAAATGGGACCACATGTGAAGCACCACCTATCAAATAAAAAAAGAATCATCCAAATCGGTTCACCCAGAAAAAAGTTATGAGCTAACACACATAAAAAAAAAAAAAAAAAAAAAAAAAAAAAAAAACATACAGACGAATTGAGAACCTCCTCCTTTTTGTGAAGTCGGTTAAAAAGAGGAGGAAGCAGATATTAGGAATCGAATACGGGTAATGCCATTATGATAGCACCTTAAGATACGTAAAGATCAGGCATCTCTATAGCGTAGTGATTTTCGCTAAATAAGGACAAAGATCCAGTAGAGGTTTGGAATTCCTTGGAGGTTACCATATACCCATAGTGTTATAATATGTATTTCATAATTACTGTGTTGTTCGCTACTGTTGTTTTACTAATTTCGAAGCCAATTATTTTGTCTCTTCTAATGCTTCATATGCAATACGCTGTCATAATCCTTTAAAACTTAGCTGTGTTTTCTGAAATGTAGTCCATAGTTAATTATTATTTATCTGCCTTTTAATAAATAAGGTATATGGAACAATTTGAATACAAGAAAAGCTCCGTCATGTTAGTTTTTCAATCATATTTCAAAACTATTAATGCAGTCTTTCATTAATAAAACAGATTCATATTCGTGCTTACTTACATTATATGTGGAGAAAATTAAAAAAATGTAAGCACAAACATGAAGACAACATGGTTTTGAAGCCAACCAATCGTGACAAAATTGAAATAAGCCTTAACTATCATAAACATCGCGAATTTTACAACAAAAGAGGCAATAAAACCTAGAAATCATTACATAATTATGAATAATCAAACTTCTCCCGTAGTCAGCACATTGCAACATATTATATAGCAAACGACATTCATGCTCTATTGTTCGTCGATTCGTTGCGTCATTGATAATCGGCTATAACTCCTTATACTAACGTTATGTGAGGCTGAGGCGTTTACGAGTTGACAGCTCAAGTTAAGATGGAGAAACTAAGACGATGAGGAATGTCCAATGAAAATTGAGCTGTAGTTTGAAGATTAAAGGTGTGGAAAATACATAATTTGTAATAAATGTTTAGGTTTAGCTATGCGAATGACTGAATCAAAGGCATTGAGGTGAGGCTAACAGGCTGCATAAAAGTACAATAGACAATACGCTTGAAGGCAATATTAACATGTTTCATTTATGTCAATCACATTATTTATAATTATTACATCACCGTGGGTCTCTTCTCTTGGCCCATTAATTCTTCAATGCAGCTGAACATATATTTAATAGAAACCTGGGATGCTTCTTTGGATGACCGTATGAACCGATCCAGCCTGTCCCTTACCGCCCTTCCCCAGCGAAGCCCTAAGCCGAGGTTCGTACCCAAACGGGGGAGCCCTTAGCATGTAGTCGCTTCATCATCATTATCATTTTAGCCGAAAGACGTCCACTGCTGGACATAGGCCTCCTCCAAGCATCACCACTTCGACCGTTTCTGTGCTTCCCGCATCCAGCGGATTCGCGCGGCCTTCAAAAGGTAATCGGTCCACCTTGTGGGAAGCCTTCCAACGCGACGTTTTCCGGTACGCGGTCGCCACTCCAGAACTTTTCGGCCCCATCAGCCATCTGTTCTGCGAGCAATGTGCCCTGCCCAATGTCATTTAAGTTTGACCATTCCTCGGTTTATATCGGTTACCTTTGTTTTCTTCTGCGGATCTCTTCATTTCTGATTTGATCACGTAGGAAAACTCCAAGCATAGCCCTCTCCATTGCTCTTTGGTTGGGTGACTTTTAGCTCTAGTAAAAAAGCCCATTGTGAGCGACCACGTTTCAGTACCATGTCAACACTAGCTACACGCACTGGTGAGACTTTCGTCTTGAGACACTGATGCGGTCTGTAGGACGAGACGATAGCTTCCCGAACGCTGCCCAGACGAGTCGGATTCGACGATCGACCTCTTTCTCGAAGTTGGACCTACCTAACTGGATAGTTTGTCCTAGGTAAACATAGTCCACAGCTTCGAGTGTAGCGTCTTCGATCTTCATGAGAGTGGGTGTTACGTGGGTATTTGACATGACCCACTCTTTCGGAAGCTCTACTGAGGTCATCTAGCATTATTATTTATTACTTTTTTATACATATATACTTTATTGTACACCAGAAAATACATAGCAAAAAATACATTTAACACTACAAAACATACAATGCACGGCCTTATCGCTTTCTGCGATCTCTTCCAGGCAACCTTGGAATGGACAGTGATTGCCTGGACATAAAAATGGGGTTGTCAATTGTGCAAAATAAAAAGCACATAATATAGATACAATACACTATAATAGATACAGAAATACATACATACTAAATAACTAAGCAACGAAAATAAATGACGACTACAGATTATTACAGCTACGAGAACAAGATCAAAGGAACAAGTAATGTTCCTTGACGAGTCTCTTAAATACAATAAATACAGGTAACGATTGAGCGCGTTTTATTTGAACTGGCAAATGCATTCCATAAACGAACGGCCTGGACAGAAAAGGATTTGTCGAAGAATGCATGAATGTTGTGGAATGCAATGGCATTTTAAGCTTCAAGTTTTAAGCTTCAGCATTGTATTGAGGTCCTTCATAGCTCTCAGCCATGACTCCTATATCGTCGGGAAACCGAAGATGTGTGATGTACTTGCTATTGCTGTTAGCGCCTACCCCTTTTCAGTCCACAACCTTAAAAACATCCTTCAGTGCAGCGGTGAATAGTTTTGGAGAGATAACGTCTTCCTGTTTCATACCTCGCTGGGATAAGTTTTGAGAGTCGGAGTGACATAGTGGCGTTTTCGTACAGACATTTCAGCACCTCGATGTACCAATAGTCGATCTGGCACCGTTGAAGAGACTGCATTACAGCCCATGTTTCCATCGAATCGAAGGTTGTCTCGTAGTCCACAAATGCTAAGCAGAGAGGCACTTTATAATCTTCGGTGTTCTGTATAACCTGCCGCAGCGTATGTATGTGGTCTACGGTGCTAAAGCATTTACGGAATCCAGCTTGTTCGGGAGGCTGGAAGTCGTCAAACCTGCGCGCGAGACGTTTCGGGATGACTCTTGAAAACAGCTTGTAGACATGGCTCAGAAGTGAGATGTGCCTATAATTTTTAAGAAGGGCATCGTCGCCCTTCGTAAAGAAAAGTATCACCATACCACTGTATTGAGCTTGAAGCATTTTGTCCTCGAGTATAATGGAATCAAACAGCTTCTGGAGGGCCTTAAGAACGGGTTTTCCGCCGGCTTTTAGGAGTTCGGCCGTAATTCTGTCATCACCCGGCGCTTTGTTGTTTTTGAACTGTTCAGAGCCATCCTAATCTCGTACAAGCTGACGTAAGGGATGTCTTCGGTATTGTTTCGGGTCAATGTAGCTCTTGGGTCGTTTGCGAGATTCGTAACGGGGTAACTTGTTGACGTGTATAACTGTCCATAGAACCTCTCGATCTCTCTAAACAGCTCAAGTTAGGTGGATATGATTCTGCCATCATAGGTTTTTAGTTTCGTAAGCTGGCTCTGCCCAATAGACAGATCCCTAGCAAAGACCTTGGAGCCTTTATTCCGCTCTATCGCGTCCTCAATACGGTCTGTATTAAAGCGGCGAAGGTCGCTTTTTAAGGACTTAGAGATCCGTCTATTGAGCAGCTAGTATTTGAGCGCATCGTCTGAAGAGTGCAAGATGATCTCGCGCCTCTCCTCCATGAACTGTGAAGTAGGATCAGAGAGCTTTTTGTTTGTATTTGTACGATGGTTCTTGAAGATGTTAGACCCGACCGTATGGACAGTTTCCACGAACCTGTCGTTAAAATCGTCCACGGAGCTCCCTAGGCACTCGAACTCGAAAGTTGTCGCTTAGTTTAGTGTAGTCGCTTAGTTTATAAGATTTATGCCCTGGCTGGCCTTAATTTATTAAGGCATCCACAAGATAGCCCGGTTAAGCAGTCAACAACCTCTTTGGTTGACAAGCATAATGCCAAAAAAAATTGAAGACCGTAAAAACAAAACTGCCTTTTGTAGTTTATTGCATCAGCATATATATTGCATATTATGCTTTCGAAGACGATTTCTGATTTTAAATATCAAATCTCAGTATTTCCAACAACCATTATGAAAATGAAGCTCAATAACCCTTAATAATAACGATGCTGTTATTAATTTTATACCCGAAGGTCTTATTAATAATTGGCCAATATAAACACTAAATAAATAGTAATAATGCGGTTCGATGATTGTCCCTAATAAGACACCCACATTCTGATATATTTGCAACATTGCAGGTTGGCCAGTATAACATGAGATTTAAAGATGGCGCTGATTCTTATTTCAAATGCTTTCAAATGTCAATAATATGTGTCAAATTGCATTGTATTTTGAATTTAGTTCCGGTTTTCGCCGTACACCTAGCTAAGCTGGGCGCTGCGTACGTGTTTATTAACATTTGTCATCATTGTTCTTGCGCTTCTCACGATGAACTGGGAGTTGGAGACTTCAGATTCATAATTATGTTTGTGATTTGTTATAATATTATACATTCGATTTCTTTTTCATTTGTACTGTTTTTGTAGCTATATATCTAGAATTCAAGAAGCATGATTTAGATTCCTTAAACTATTTAAGAGCACTAAGATAGATGAATAGCTAAATAGAATTCCTACTCTTAAAAAAAAACAGGTATAAATGGAGAAATTTTACATATTGCATCCAATTACTTTTAATGGGTATTACAGAAGTCCCCTATATTCAATGTGCAGCAAAAGCGATATACTGATAATTTAAATAATGTTAATTAGATACAGTGAGCGCCAAAATGCTTAAATAACAGTCACTGCTATCCCTTAAAATATACACCAAGTGACATCTGGCGTTGCTAAGAACTAACGTTTTTTTTTGTTAAGGCAATCACAGGCCTGTATTGTTTATGTACCACATACCAAGGAGCTTTATTATTTCAAAGGAAGTTCATTATACAGTCTAAATTGACCATGCAAAGGTCAATTTCATATCATACTCATAAAAAATGGAATTGGCCCTCACAGGACCAGGATGGTAAAGGACCATAAAATTTCAATTACTGCCCACCTTCCTGCTTAAAACATAAAGGATGGACAGTAGGTATTTCATCAAACTAATGACTTGCTTGGAACGCACTGGGCAAGAAATTCGTGGCTGACTTTAAATTATATATTAGAAGCGGTGAAGGGCGAAAGTTTTTTTTTTGGGGTGTTGCCTGAATTTTGTTTATTAATTGATTAAATATTTTGACTTTTGTCGTCGTTTATGGCTCATTTAAAGGTTCTGTCTTAATTATACCTATCTGCACTAACGACGGCTCTGCTATGTTCACATGCATTTCGCGTGGAAAGCGAAAACGTAGAAGAAGTCGTCCTGCCGCAACTAAAATTCCCAGTGCGTTTGTGTGATTAATTTTAAGATTGCGTGCAATGTCCTGATCGCGTGCACCCAGAAAAACACAGTGTTTATGTCCATTCTTGGTCATAATAAGTAAGTTACGGTTTGCTAAGCAAAAAGTTAATAACATGCTCTTTATAATAATCCCGGTGTCCAGCTGCCATTGGCGCCAAAAAACTTTACCTACGTACTTAGTGCTCCTTGCCTCGTCATGAGAACTAATTGCAGAGTTCAGTGAACCAATGATTTATGATATTTTATTTAAAAATATTAAATTAAATGGTTTCTGTAGACAATTTGCTGTTTAGTATCTAGGTACTGCGCAATTTTTTTAGCGTTTGTTGATATATCTGCTTTGGACTCCTTCGAAAGTGAAAATTTGTTGAGTTATCCTAGAATGTCGTAAGTCCTACGCAAGCACCTGAAAATGCATAGTCTAGGACACAAGTTTCCTTTGGAATTGGCAACTTGAGCTTGGTCAACAGCTCAAGTAGGTACTACCCAAAGACTACAATAGTATATTGGTACTGCCTATAAATTCCAATTTCTTACACTTTGACAATCCAGTCGTAACTAGGCATTTTAAGGTGTTGTTGAGTAAATGTACTGATTTTGTATTGTTGCAAATAAAGCTTCTCTTTTATTTGCTGAGGTAGCACTAATCAACTCTATTAATAAGTACCATAAAAATGCTGCGTCTGCGCGCTAAATGTCACACGAGTTGGTTGATGATAGTTTGTTGTGTCACATTACTTAGATATTTAATAATTAAAGGTGTGGTTTCGATTTTATTGCTGCTCTGAGAAACACTCAAAAACTAAGGAAAAGCGTTGAGTTGGCTTTGCAAAAGTATATTATTTTTACTTTTTTCGCAATTTGGATGCCCCATACATACCTCTCATACCCACCAAACGCTAAACGGGGTTCGGAATGATTAAATACCTTATGTTATCTCTTGTAGATCATACGGAGGAGTTATAACAGGTGGCCCAGAGGTGGTTCACCCATTATAATAATGTTGTTCCACCATCGGCCATTAAATTAGCAAGACTATGTAATTTTGCCCTTACCGACCATAGCCTTCTTGTAAGTGGCAATAATGAAGGGATTCCAGGAAAAGTGATAAGGTATGGTTATAGGGACATAACTTTGTTTTCCTTTGAGTGTTTTTATTTAACGTCTGTGGTCATAATGATCCCACCAAAAACATTTAATGTAAAGTAGAGAGTAGTAGTGTTAGATAACGCTTTCACTGTTAAAAAGTTATCTGATCTAATATAGAGCCAAACTCCTAACTCTATAAGGCTTAACTTTACAAACCTTACATCTTAGTCTTGGTCTTGGTCATCTTGGTTGGTGTGTGAGTTCAATAGACGAAAAATATGTCAAAGTGAATGAGATTGATGTTTTTTTAAATGATTGTGTCTAAAGATCATTGGATTGGGGACTGGATTCATTTTAGGTTACTAACCAGTTGTCTGCGATCATCTAGTGATCGAGCCATTTAATTTAAATGGTCAACCAGACAAATGAAAACCGCAATGCGGTCAATTCTATTCTATTTAAGATGGTCATAAAAGAGATTTTCTAGAATCCATAGGAGGTATACCCTGCCTCAAGCTTATTTGCCACAATTGTGAATTTTATTTGTTTTAATTAACCGTACAACACATTTGGAACAAAGCCCTTTCATTTGATTTTCGGATAATTTGGGACTCTAAACACAAAACTATATTAGGTACCTTGTATGAGATTGGTATTACCAAGACTGACTATCTGCATTATTGTCTCTCCTTCTCCCTTTAATCCATCCGAAGGTTGTCTGTAAAAGATCACTTTTAGCGATAAGACCGCCCATTGTGTCACTCTATGTAAAATATCTACATTTATATCTGTAATTTTTATGGTGTACATAATAAAGAGTATTCTATTATTTTATTTCAGCAGGTATTGGTTTGCCACATATTTCCATGTGATGCAATAATCATCCGTTGTGAACAGGTACTTCGGTCAGACCGGTCAATGTATCTTGACGTAAGAAAAGGCAATTCCGACTAATAATGCCGAGCCACCGGCATCAGCCGTCACCGGCCAATGACCGCTGCCAATCAAGTTTGGCAAACTCACTGCCAGATTGCTTGCTACTTGCGCGATTTGAAAATCGAAAGTGACGTAGCAATTTTTTAAATGTTGCCATTTAGTATTATTTATTTATTTCGGATTTTAAAAATAGCGATGACTATTCGCATGAATGCTTTTTGGTTTACTATTAATTTTTATTTGATTAGGTTTTAGTATACCGTCAACGTTGAATCGGTTCGGTAGCTCATTAAAAGCGATGAGGAAAATCTATGGCTGACTTTTATATTATCGCTTTGTGCCATATTACGATTTAATAACATTCTACAGCATGTTATTATGCTTACTAAATAATACAATTCTACATAAGTACATCTTAGTACCTATTGGTTATTATTGATGAGAGCAAAAATACCCCATGCGAATGGTGAATGCGATACTCCTTACTTAAGTATGTACTTATCGATGAGGTGAGTACAGTAGGTAGGTATTAAAAACATCATCATAATCTTTCAACTGAAAGACGCCCACTGCTAGGCAAACTTAGACCTCCTCCTGCATCCAGAGGATTTTTTTTTTCTAAAAAGTAATATAACCGTAATATGGCTCCTGCAGAGAGGCACGACGTGACGATGCGACACGATGCCGGTAGAATAGTTTCCAAAAAGTTTTCATAGAAATTGTTTTACTAGAGTCGCGTTGCGCCTGCCTGCGGTACCATAAATTCTAACAGCTTGCGACTCAAATCCAACCTTACAAATAGTCAATCAACTATATAAACGAGTTCAAGTTATAAAAGCAGGAATTGCAAGTACTTATTACACACTTCCTTTCATACCAACTGAGTGAGTTTAGCATAAATCTATCTAATATATAAAAATCTCGTGTCACAGTGTTTGTTATCGAACTCCTCCGAAATGGCTTGACCGATTTTTATGATTTATTTTGTGTATATTTGGTAGGTCTGAGAATAGGTCTTAAAGTATATTTCATACCGCTGCGGGTGAAACCGGGGAGCGCAGCTAGTAATATATAAATATGTAACTTCATATTTTAGATAATATAAGTCAAGATTTTCAAGCCTTGAAAATCTTTAGTGGATCTGCCTTAAAAGGTTTTTATATAACATCCAAATCCTGTAGTGCAAAGAGCTAGCTTTTAGTCCCCCAAAAATATGATAATATTGATTAACGACCAAAATTAATAATGTATCTGCTTGTGATTGGCCCTCCCAAAGATTCAAGATGTTTAATAATTTCTCAAGGCGAATGAAAGGGTGAGTGCTGGCATATGAGACATTTCAGCGTTTTGTCTGAAATGGCTACGCATTTGCAATGCCTCTAGTACTGCAGACAACCTTCGACCACTTAATATCAAGTGAACCGACAGCTCATTTTCCAACCAAAAAACGACATAACGCAGACAATTATGATTAAAATAAATAGGTTTGAAGATATAGTACCAAGCATAGACTTCAACAGATAGCTAGCTTTAGATAAACTTATTTCCGTGTTTTGTACACGAGAAAGACTGCACTGCGAAAGGCATTCTACGTGAATTAAGTCTATCAGGCGCGCTATAAACAGTTACTTATATGAAAATGATATATAATCCATCACATCACAATCACAACACTATTAAGTTAAAACAGTCTATCAAAACAAGTTGTCTTAAATATTTTAGGACACTATAGCTTTTCATAAGGCCATCAACCCGCAAATTGAAAAGAAAAAGACCACAATAATTTTGATGAGTATCTTGTACCACAAAATGACCAATTACTGGAGGGTAGCAATTTGGAAGGACCAGGAGAACATAAAAAACCGGAGCCATGTTTGTCGGTACGAATTCTGGGAATTAGAGACTGGAGCCTTTAATCAATGTGCATGTGTTATGGATCATATGTTCAACGTACATTTGTGTGACGCTGCCGCACATTGCTGGGTATCGAGAATTCTGGGTTTTTTAGATGCGAAATGGAAAAGTTTCGGTTTTACCGTTTTTGTAGTATTTTGGATATATAGATGTTGTGGTTTTTTTGTTGTGCGGATGAAGGTAATCCACACACACAATCCACTTTTAGGGTTTTTTGCTAGCCCACATCTCTCGATCCATTTATGTTGCTTATTACCCCAAAATGTTTGCAAATATTATCATGGAATGAACAGTTATGGGATTATAAGTTCCATAGCTATCAACCATACGGCACAACCATAAATAGCCATACGTGATGAGTAAAGTTCGGCAAAAAAGGGACATATTTTTTGCACCAACAACACCAACACATCGACAACTTTTTTATTCCATCTTAAAATTACTGTAATGCTAACTTAATTGCCATACTTAAACACATTCATAGCTCCTTACTTGGTTTGTAGTGTTGTAGCTAGCAAAACTGCCAACAAGTTTACCGTTAGCAGTCCTCTTTACCGGCTGGTCCACCGGCTTAATATCACGGCAAACATAAGTTGGCTTGGGGATATTTAGCTGTACTAAGGCTGTACCTTACATTTTTACGGACAATAGTTCAAGTGTGGCCACCAATATACTGCATGTGAGCTGTAGGTTTGTCCAATATTGATCGTAATAGTGTCCATGTAGATTCCTACTTCAACAACATTAATGACATCACACGAAACCGAATTTGCCATGGTTACACCAATATCAGAAAATTTCATGAAGCCCATATAAACTTTGTGATAGCTTAAAACTTCGATGGAAGCCTGCAGACTGTAGAGGTACAAAATATACTCCTTATTTCAAAAGCATCTGCATTGACAAGCAAGGTGTCATCGTCGTCTAAGTACCTACTTAGCATCAGACTCGTGGACGAGTCAATGAGCTCCAAATAATAATTAATTCACGATGTGATCAGACGGTTTTTTCTGCAGTACAAAAAAGTGTCGATAAAAACCCGGTAATACTGTTGACAGTGTATTTGCATTCACTTTAACAGTACCTTATTCAATATACGTTTCTGTGCAAAGAGTTTTGGAATTCATTTTACCGTGATGGATCTGCAGAGGATAAAAAAAACAATTATAAGATAAGGACAAGACATACGTGATTAAACAACAAAAAACACAATTAGTTGGCCATAAAATAGCACCTGTGTCTATTTACCTACTTGTCTGCTACTGGAGATATTTATTTATCACAAAATAAAGCTGCCAGTGTGCTTAATTTTTTTTTTTTTTTTGATGCCAATTACGTATTTCACACCTTCATTTTGTTGACAAGACTCGTCCGGTCGGCATCGGCTCAGCTGTGTTAGTTTGGGAATGCTGAGTTGTTTGCACAGGCATACTTTAAAATGTTTGATCAGTCTGAATAATCGCTATGTACTACTAATTATTTTTTGACCGGAAATATCCTAACACAGATTGAGTCACAAAATTTTTGCAAGCACTCACAGCATAGTTAAGAAACATGCAAATCTTACTTTAGTTAGAGTAATCGCTCACTCCTAGTCATCTGATTGTATGCGCCGCACCTCAAGGCACAAACGGGTTCCATTTCTGAAGGAGTTTCTGTACAAATACGCCCACGGTAAGCAAAGTATCTTTGGACATGGCGTTCAGGTGTCAGGTGTCAGTAGGCGATAATGGCGATAACTCTAGTCTTGCAGAATATTTGAATATATTGAGATTCCTTAAGATCAGTCTGGCTTGACAAATTAACATAAGATTATACTTATCTGCTTAGCGACAGTACGTGATAAAAACATAAGTACATAATGTCTGTTTCAAAAGTATCTGATGAAAGTGTAAACAAACCATGTTTAGGTAAAATTCTAACACAGTCATCTATATTCAAAAGGTTTCAACATTGTATCACCCCAATTTTTCCAATAATTAATTAGTATCTGAATAAAGAGTACATTCATAAATTGTAACTGAAAAATCATCGATGAAAATTGAGTTTGGTGATGGATAAAATGTACCCCACGGAGTACAAACATAAATTGAATACAGTTAATTTGAATTTAAAAAATAAAGAATTTTGAATAACTTTGTATGCCTTATAGCAGAAGTGGAGAAATAATCATAATTAAAAGGTTTTCTGCTTGATTTTTACCAAACCACCTTTTAATGTTGCCATATAATATTAACAAAGATCAGAACAGGGAAAAACAATAACAAAAAGCATTAAAAAAAAAAAACGCATAGCCGGCCTAAAATATACTTGTAAATTATTCGTAACCTAAATCTAATAAAACATCCTTTTTTTATGTTTTCTTATCTTTGAATTGAACCATCTATGATTGAATTTATAGATATTAGTGCAGATACGGGTAGGATTATTTCACGTTATTACCGTCAACACCGCTGACTAATGTCAATTGTCAATACCATATTCCCTCCTCTTTGACGTTTGCGCCGGGATTTCTTTCAGTGTTCGTTCGATTCGAATTATGTTTATGTTTTCGCTTATACGTTTATATTTTATAGTGTCGTGGCCCTCGCGAGTGGTCCACTTATTGTAAACTATGTAATACGAAATCGCTCATTATACATTTTATATTTTATAGTGTCATAGCGCTACGCGAGTGCTCCACTAATACTTATTGTAAACTGTGTAATACATAATTAAGGAAAATTGATCTTTTACAAGCGTGTGTTACTGTGATATAATAATTATAGAACGCATCAGGCGGCATGTATTATCATCATTACCCCCTGATGTGAATGTTCTTTTATCCGAGTGGTTAACTTTTGAGGTAACTTCTAGTTTCAATAAGTACCCTTTACTAAAATATTTGCGAGAGGTATTATGTACCCCATATTCTCACGTCATGGTCAAATCTTGAGACTAATAGGTTCTTATTTTACCTTTACAGTTATCACCTAATAGCGGTGTCGGTGGTGACTGCTATGACAATATAACAAGATACCTTGCAACCAATTCAAGGGAAAGACAACTTTAACTAAAATACTATTTATATTAAATGCTCTACAAATATGTACACATTCATCTACATAAAATACCTAAGACGTAGTTCAAAAATAAACTTTTTCAAACCCTCATAACTTTTGTCCACTACTGCTGATCAATATGCACCTTTTTAATTTTGTTTATAGAAGATCAGTACTATCAAATGACATAGATTTTATATCTGTACATTCTGGGGTATAAGCCCATACAATTTTTGGCCATGTCTTTTAACCTTAAAATTTTTGGTTATTTATAATTAGAATTTCGGATTTAAGTATACAAATAATCAAATCAAAGCATTCAATTTCCGGGCAGCACAAAAAATTGGCATTCACTGGTACGATTGGCTTTTTGATCCATTTGTTTACATTTTCATTAGATACTTTTTGCACAGACCATACCTAATTATTCATCTGATTCGTACAAATGAGTCAACTGCGAAGATAAGCCGGTAGAGCAAAGTCCGTAGTTAATTGATTTAACTTTATCGATAATGGCCGAGCAATTTGCTAGAAAAGTCACCGATGTCTGGAGCAAATGTCTTGTGTTTAATAGAAAACAAATCAGTATTGGATTACTTTTTACTGCGCACAGCGGTCGAACAATGTCAAACATTTTGCACTCAATTACTGCAGCGTCAGGTTTTTCCTCTACGCTTGCACTTGTGAAATTATCTTTGATTATTTTGCGGTATTCAGTAGTTATTAAAATGTTACACTGAAAAATCCAAATACCCTAATCTAATCCCTCGAAATAATATCTACATAATATCCAATATCGCAATATCTACGCTGTCTGCTTTGTAACTGTCGGCTGTGAAATGCTTTGGAATTTATTTAATTGCATTTGGTTTACATTTAAAATCAATTGGTTAAGTAACTATAATTTTGTTGTTTTTGATTTTATCTAAGAATCTTGACCATTTTCGTTAAGGCATATTATATTTCTACAATGTTCGTAAGTTATCTTAATAAATGGTTGTAAATAGATAAACTATGTACAATAAAATGTTACTTTTATGTACCGGAACTAATATGAAAAAGGTAACAATATTATTTTGAAATTATGTGTCTATCGTCTAATTATGTGCCTATCTATACGTCAGAATGTTGATTTTTTAATGTGATAAATAAGTCAACGTAAAATGTATTAAGTGTCGCAACTACCTACACTTTGTAGTAAAAACAAAAATCTACATCGTGCGGCACATTAAAGACTTTCACCCACAGGTTCAGGTATACTCGAAGTTTGATTTTATTCTTTAATATCCTTAGTCCTCTTTTCGTTTTGTAGGTGCCAACCAGGTGAGGACTTCTATCTATGAATTACTCTTTAAGTTTTAATCACCAAAGCCAATCGCAGCCTATTGCTGGACATAGAAGACGATCCACTGACCCTTAGGTTATTTCCGGTCCCAAGATTTGAATTGGAAATGGGGTTTTTACCTTTATTAGGAACTAGCTATTGCCCGCCACTTCGTCAGCTATCCAGGATGACAAGTAGCCTATGTCCTTACCCAGGTCATGGTCTATCTGTGTGCCAAATTTCATCTAAATCCGTTCAGCCATTTTGGCGTGAAAGCGTAAGAAACAAACAAACTTACTTTCGCATTATACTTAACCGCAGAAAGGAGTGTCAAAGACCTCTAAACAAAAATAAAAATCTCGGAAATCTTCACAGAAGTGAGAAGTGATCATGGGCAACACTTTATCTTTCTTTAAGTGTTTTTTGTTTGCTTAGCCTCTCCTGTCCCACTGCTAGACAAAGGCCTCCCCAAGTCCTTCCAGTAACTCTTATGCCGTTTTACCTTTACTTTTAAATATCTAAATTCTAAAAGGATCTAACTAAAATTCTTTTGTGTGCTTAAGCCCTACGTGGTAAGAGCTAAATGTGGTAAATGAGCTACTTATGAGTGTTAATGGGTGATGATTCAGCGGCTTCCCATTACTTCGGTAATTTTAGCTCAAATGGCTCGACCGGGCTCCACAGAACACACCGCGGAAGCTTGTGTGGCTGTCTTACGACCACCACCAACCTTACCATCGCATTCTAGGTACTTGGTAGGTGCTAAAAAAGCAGTTGCTTTTCGAGAAGATAGACTAATCCTCTTGATCATAATGTGTTCATTGATATTTACAGCAACACTCAAAAATCCATGAAACTTTGACGTTAATCGATGTTTGTAAGTGATAGGTTTAGTCTTCTTTTGTTTTCTACTTTTATTTATTTGTTAATGGGTGTTTAAAACTTGATTAGTGATCAATTAGTACACTACAAGTGTAACAAGTGCTTTAGTGAAGCACTCAGCGCCACTTACAGCAGTCATTAGCTTAAAAGGCACTTGAACATTTAATAATGTACTTCTTCATATAAGATATATGGCCTTTTTCACTATCAACCAGATTAATTACAAATAAGAATTTTACGAAATGGTCTCGGAGGTTATCAGTAGCTGGTGACCCAATAGGCCATTCATGCTCCAAAGCTTCTTTTTGAAGAGATTCTGGCACATAGTCCATTATGATCAAGGTAGGTTGTACAAGGATCACAAAGTTTTGTAAACACCTTTATTTTGTGTACCAACGTTCTAAGCAAATATACGATTATGATTATGAATTTATGATGGACCTCAAAGTTGAAATCGCTCCTTTCCTGATCTCAAACTATGATCTCTCAACCAGACACGCGATTCCTCAAACTATGTCAAGAGGACTATTCCGCCCAAGGACTGTAATCGGGAAGTAAAGACAGTCAGGTCTGTCTGTTCTTCTAAGATTGACATATCCTCGCGTGCGATCCTCAATTACACTGCAGGGGTCCAAATGGGTGCTTCCTTTGTCGTTGTTCTTTCATTGTCGTCAAATTGGCGCCGACAGCTTAAGTAGAGATCTTGACGTGACCGTCGTTTGACATGCAGATTTTTGATGAGGACAGAGAAATATTTACTGAATGAGATATTTAAATGTTACGTCGGGCACACCTGAGGGCCTAGACGAAGTGACATTGTATCAGCGAAAACGTTGATGGAAAAGTAAAAATGTCCCATACATTTTTGACTACCAAAAAGCTTGAAACTCATTGTAGAAATACGAAACGCTTTGAAAACACTTGCCTAGCGACTTGTCTAGGCCCTCTGGTAAGCCTGCACCCTAATTTCATAACACACTACCCATCACAATCTGAATCATTTTGAAGGATATTGCTAATCCATTACAACATTTATTCGAAGTCTGTCCAACAACGCAAATAACGCAATGAATGTTTTTGAACTGTCAAACTAAAAGCCATTCTTACTGTTACTGTGTTATGCAACTACTCCGCTGCGCTTGCTGACTTGCTAGCATTTTTATCACGAGATTAACTATTTCTTATATGTATAGTTCGTGCTGATACAGGAGAAGCCAAAATTATTCACGATTTTCAAGTTACTGCAATAAAGAAAATGTCATTGACTTTTCAATGGTTGGTGGGGTGTCATCATCAATCCCAATTGTAAAATTCTTTGTCATCCTCTGCCTTATCAAGTGCTTAGTATATTTAACTTTTGTGAAATGAATAAGTCATTATTGAATACCTCATAACTTTTTTGCAGTTCTGTTTGGTTGGTTTACTTCAAGATATCTGGTATGTCATACTTTCACATTATCAAGTCTGGCCCTGTTAACATATTCTTGCTTGCAGTTTGCATTAACGATATTATCATGTGCAAATAAGGTGTGACTTAAGTACCTTCGTCCTTAGTACTTAGCAGGTCTGAGTGACATCAGGTAGTAATGATTACAGAACTTTGACGTTTGCTTTTGCTGTATAATTTTATCATACTCTTTATTATTTCAGCTGAAATACGTCCACTGCTGGACAAAGGCCTTCCCCAAGCATCGCCACATCGACCGCTCCTAACCTTTTTGCACTCAGTTATACCCCAGTTTTCAGTGAATTCTGCACCTAATGGCGTTAAGATATATATATATTTTAAGGTAACTCTGTCTGCCTTAGATGTCATATCGTCCCTTAGCTAACAACACCGCATAAGTAATTTTTACCAACTTTACAGGAGACGAAAAAATTGTCTATTGTAACAAGGCTAACCGACTTACGCGCTACACTACTTTTCGAATTACGGCTTCTGATTGGATGAAATCTAAATCATGTGACCAATGGTTAGACGCGCAATGAGTAACTCCATCTGCATCAGCATTAAAATGTGAAAACCGCCAATTTTTGACTTGAGCGGCGTTGCAAGCTAAAGGACGATATCGTGATCTCCCTTATTATGAATCACAACAAGTACTTTTACCCTTGTTAAAATCTTTATTCGCTCGCTCCAGTATTGATCGATCACGGTTTTAGCATTGGGTATCCTTCAGTAATAATTCACTGGTTTTATTACAAGATGTCCAAGAAATCCTCCATTTTGTGAGACATTTGTATTCCATTGATAGCTTGATACGAAACATTTCACACGGAAATTCTTTTCTCAGACGTGTTTGACTCAACTATAAGGTGCACTTGGTATGCTGTGTGGTCCACATAGGAATCTGTATGTTAAGTGACCTAACAAAACGTACAAGTGGTTATGGAAATGTTTTCTCACGACCTTGCATTTTAGTAGTATAAAAGTCTGTGATCAGTATGTTGGTTAGAAAAGGGTCTTAATGGTGATGCAGAGTCAGAGTCCACTGTTTTTGTCAAATGTGCTATAAGAATGGTCCACATTAGCACTGCATTGCAAGCACTGGAAGTCATGGGGAGAGTCAGCAGTGGAATGATACCGGGTAACAATAACAGTGCTTTAAGAACGTTGTTTGGTAATTTAATGATTTTAATCTAACAAAGATCTAACAACTAATTGATTATCACAATTAAGCATTATTATTACCACTTTATTATTATTAGAGGACAGGAGGACGGTGCTTATATCACAGTATGATTTATTGTACTTAGCTTATATAATTTGACATAACGAAAGTTACTCCGTCATAAACAGGTTTTAAAACATACAATGAAGTTTTTTCGTGACCCGCTCGTCACGTATTCGTGTTTAAGATATTATTAATCAAGTAGTAGGTACACATAGAAAGAGTACTACGATTTGCATTAGTACCGCATTCTGCACATGTGAACTTATCAATAGATAAGATACTGGCAGTCAAGGATACGACTGATTTTCGATCGACAGTAACGGGCTGATCGAAAATGAAAGGTGGTAGATAACTATTCATAGGCGTGATGGTTATTGTTAAATGGTTATGTTTTAATATGATTGACGACTGTTTAATTTTGTTCTTTATTTATCCATTATTTTAACTCAACACTAATTTAGATATAGCCCCACAAAATGGTGTCAAACCAGATCTGCTTCAAGCAGTGGGAGTTTGGATTGAATATAATTTGGCTAATAGGTAGAGTAGTAAATACATATTTAAAGGTGCTATAAAATGAGAAATAAAAAATAATTCTGCCTCCTACTATGGAACATCAACCATCAATGGTATAACGCTTTCGTTTGATCCTTTTCCAATAGGACATTGTAAATTTATTATTTCGTAGACCGTAAGCTAATGGAAACAGATTTAGTTGAAACTCAGCTAACGAATGACGATCAAGCGCAAATCACAGATGCTTTTATATCAGACATTTTGAAGTAATTAATGGTAGCCCATGAATCAGCTGTCATCACCCACTAACTTGATGATGACAGCTGTTTGGGACCAGCACTGCACGTGCAGACCACAAAAGTAGAACGTGCCCGATTAAAGAATATAACAGATCCTTTGCGATTGGTTGCTAACACTGATTCATATCGCTTTCTAACAAAATTACTTGATACTTATTAATTGATACGATCAGGCCAATCATAATGCAACGGATATAAAATTGAAGCCATAAGGAATAGCATTGATATCAAAGAAGTAACAAGAAAAAATAAAGAAGAATTAAGCAATTACAATGATGGTATAATATTAGTAGATATAAAAGAAAAAAAGATAAATAAAGAAAATACGCTTATTTGCGGTAAAACATGACGCAAAGAATAACACAAACACAAAAAAGAACAAGTTGGAGGAAAATATGCGTCACATCATCCACGCAAAACCCAGATTAAAACTAAAAACGTCTTATCAGACTATCTTATGGATATTCTAGATTATTTCAATAGTAGTTGGTACTAGATAACGTAAAGTCGGGCGCAGCTGTCAGTAACATCACATTGGAAATAAAGAACTGTTACCATCTACAAATAGGAAGTGATTGTCCTACGAGTGACGTAGATACTCCTGATAAGAGTGACGTATATTAGTACCTACTGTATAGGAGTGGATGAGCTCAACAAAGGCTAAAAACGGAGAAACCGATTATCCAGAGAGGTAAATGATAAATGATTTTGTGTATGTAAGAAGGTTTATACAATCAATTTTACACGTCAATCATATTGTAAAAACTAGATGAGGTCGACATTTCCGTTTCGAATACTGTGAGAAGAAAGGCTGCAACAAACTCAGAGGTTATAGTCTCTTTTAAAGTCTAGACATAATCACGTGATCTGAACCATAAGAACACTTGTTTTATTGATTGCGTGACAAAAACTACTTGCTGTCAACTTTGCACAAAATGCTGGGCTGTTGACATTTTTGTTATTACATTCGTTGAAATATTTGTAGCTGAGATATTGGCAGCTGAGGTTGCTGTGGTTCTATCATTAGCCATCTCGTCCTTCAAGGCTGTACAGACTATTTCGAAAAACTGACTTGCTAATCCAAAGACAATTACTCCTTCCTAGTGAAGATAAGTTTAATCACTGAGCCAGGGTGGTAACGGGGGTCGGAGGTGGACCGCAGCGATCACTGTTTCCGCTGCGGTCAGCCCGGGCACAAGGCCGGCTCGTGCAATGCCACGCCGCACTGCTTTTTATGTGCGGCAGCTGGCAAGCCGGCCGATCACCGGGCTGGGAGTAAGGCCTGCGCCCCACCCGCCAAAGCCAGGGGCAGGGGTAAGCCCTCCGCAACCGCCGTCACTGCCGCACCCGCCGCCACTGCCATCGCCGCTGCTGCCTCCACAGTCGTCACCGCCGCTGAAACCGCGGCAGGGCCCTCACAAGGGCCTCGGGAGGGGGCTGAAATGGAGTGCCACTAATGGCCCCATTACGCCTCCTCCAGGCGAACATCAACCACTGCGTCGCCGCTCAGGATCTGTTGCTCCAGAGCATGGCGCAGTGGTCGATTAATATCGCCGTGGTCGCTGAGCCGTACTTTGTCCCGCCCAGGGATGACTGGGTGGAGGACCTGAGCGGCTCAGTGACCCTAATTTCGTCGGCCGCCGCCGGTACCCCGTCGCTCGAGGCAGTTAAGAGGGGACGGGGTTGCGTGGCAGCACGGTTCGGGGAGATTGTTGTCGTAGGGGTGTACTTCTCCCCGAACCGAACTCTCGCCGAGTTCCACAACTCCCTTGCGGAGTTGAGAGTCGTCGTCGTCGGGTACCATTCCCTCCCCGTGCTCGTGCTCGGGGACTTCAATGCCAAGAACACGGCTTGGGGTTCCCGGTATACTGACGCGCGGGGTAGGATGGTGGAGGACTGGGCTCTGGAGACAGGCCTAGTCGTCCTAAACCGGGGTTCTGTCCCCACGTGTGTGCGGATGCGGGGTGAGACAGTGGTGGACATTTCGTTCGCCAGCCCCGCTCTGTCGCCGCGTGTCATTGACTGGCGCGTCATGGAGGGGGTGGAGACGTATTCCGACCACCGGTACATCCGGTTTGACGTCTCCGCCCAGACCTCGAGCGCGCTGGTCCGACAGGCCCCGAGTGGTCCACGGTGGGCGCTGAAGCGGCTGGACCGGGAGCTCCTCCTGGAAGCCTCGATCGTACAGGCCTGGGTGTCATCACCGGACAGGCCTGCTGATATTAACGACGAGGCGGAGTGGTTCCGGGAGGCCATGTCCGAAGTATGTGACGTGGCAATGCCCCGGGTCCAGCCTGGACGCGCCTCGCGCCAGGTGTACTGGTGGTCGCCGGAGCTAACGTCTCTGCGCGAGGCGTGCGTTGCTGCGCGACGCCTGTACACCAGGCACCGCAGGCTCCGTGTCCGTCCTCCGGATACGGAAGCCATTCAGGCGGAGCTGTACGAGGGTTACAGAGCGGCGAAGACCGCCCTCCGAGCGGAGATACTGCGGGCCAGGGGACTGGCCCGTGAGGAGTCGCTGGGGACTCTGAACAGGGACCCTTGGGGACGCCCATACAAAATGGTGCGGGAGAAACTCCGCCCATGTGCTCCCCCACTAACGCAGAGTCTCCGGCATCAGCTCGTGGAGGGCGTGGTGAGCGCTCTGTTCCCTTCGCGAGGGGAGCACACTCCCCCGCCCATGGCTCCGCCTCCTGCGGTGCCCACTGTGGACCACATAACCGACGACGACGACGATTCTCCTGAGGTGACCGAGGTAGAGTTGAGAGTGGCGGTACGTAGGCTGAGTGCCAAAAATACCGCCCCAGGACCCGACGGCCTACCTGGAAAAGCCTGGGTCCTGGCCTTGGAGGCTCTCGGGCCTCGACTTCGAGGGCTCCTAAGCGCATGCTTGGAAGGGGGCCAGTTCCCACTTCGTTGGAAGACGGGGAAACTGGTCCTCATTAAGAAGACGGGGCGCCCTGCGGACTCTCCGTCCGCTTACCGGCCCATTGTGCTGCTCGACGAGGTGGGCAAGCTCTTTGAAAGAGTCATTGCAGACCGCCTCGTCGGGCGGCTAGTGCGGGTGGGGCCGGATTTGGCGGAGAGCCAGTTTGGTTTCCGCAGGGGGCGCTCTACGGTGGACGCCATCATGCGCGTGCGAGCCCTCACGACGGGGGATGCTGTGGCCCGGGGTGGGGTCGTCTTGGCGGTGTCTCTAGACATCGCCAATGCCTTCAATACCCTGCCCTGGAGTTGCATCAGGGAGGCACTCCGGTATCACCGGATGCCGACCTACCTCTGTCGCATAGTCGAGGCCTATCTGACGGACAGGGCCGTCATCTACCCCGGTCACCAGGGAGAATGGAACCGGCGAGAGATGTCGTGCGGTGTCCCACAGGGATCAGTCTTGGGACCGTATCTGTGGGACATCGGGTACGACTGGGTGCTGCGCGCCGACCTCCCTAGCGGCGTCAGCGTCGTTTGTTACGCTGACGACACGCTAGTCCTGGCACAGGGGAGGTCGCACCAGGCGGCGGCCGAATTAATGACACGCGGGGTTGCGACAGTCATTGAGAGGATCCGGCAATTGGGACTCGAGGTGGCCCTGCACAAGTCCGAGGCCATGTGTTTTCATGGTCCTCGGAACGCGCCACTCTCGGGTTCCCAAATAATGGCGGGAGGGGTTCACATCGGCGTCGAGTCGACGATGAAGTACCTGGGACTCGTCCTCGACAGCCGGTGGAACTTCGTCGAGCATTTCCGACGTTTGGCTCCCAGACTGGACCGAGCTGGGGCTGCCTTGAAGCGGCTCCTGCCCAATCTAGGGGGTCCAAACGCCTCCTGCCGGAGGCTCTACGCGGGGGTCGTGCGGTCCATGGCCCTTTACGGGGCACCGGTGTGGGCGCGTTCATTGAGGCTCCGACCAGCACGCCGTTTGAACGCGTCCCAAAGGGTCATGGCCATCCGGCTGGTCCGGGGATACCGCACGGTCTCCTGCGAGGCGGCGAGCCTCCTTGCCGGATTGCCGCCATGGGATTTGGAGGCAAAAGTCCTCGCGCACATTTGGGAGTCGCGCGAGGAGGCGAAACGCCGGGGCGTTACTCCGCTGCCGCGAGAAATCGCGGCACAGCGGACAGAGCTCCGGCGGGATCTCATGGCGGCATGGAGAGTGCGACTGTCGCAACCCAGCGCTGGGCACGCCACAATTGCGGCGGTAAGTCCCCTCTTTGAGGAGTGGCTTGAGAGGCGCCACGGCGTCCTCACCTTCCGCCTGACGCAGGTCCTCACCGGACATGGCTGTTTCGGGAGGTTCCTGTTTCGGATAAGGCGGGAGGAAACGCCCGGGTGTTGGCATTGTGTGGATCGACCGGAGGACACGGTGGAGCATACGGTGGAGGTCTGCCCGGCTTGGGCGGAGCACCGCCGTGTCCTCGTGGCGGCGATCGGCGGCGGCGATCTCTCGCGTCCGGCCCTGGTTCGGGCCATAGTACGGAGCGAGAGAGAATGGGAAGCAGTCACCTCCTTCTGCGAAGCAGTAATGCTCGCGAAGGAGGAGGCGGAGCGCGTGAGGGAGAGGCAATCATTGCGCCCTCACGCCCCTAGTCGCCGCAGGAGGAGACACCCTGGGCGTCGGGAGTCCATAGCCGACTCCCGGCCACCGTAGGCGCGGGCCTGCGGACGGCGAGCAATGGGCAGCTCGCCGTCCGGTAAGGACCAGGCCCGGGTCGACGGCGCGTTGTGTTCCACGCGCGCCTCAAAGAGTTGTCAGCATAATTGACGGGGTCCGATAGGGCCGATGCCTGCCGGGGTCGCGGATTGTTCGAAAGAGTTACCGTGGCCCTGGCGCACAGGCAACTGAAGGAACACGGGTGGGTTTTAGTCAGTAAGAGTCTGACACGCCCTTCCGCTCCGCCCAGAGCGGGAGAGGTCATTTGATGATTTCCCATCCAAAAAAAAAAAAAAAAAAGGGTGGTAACGGGGGGTGAGGCCGCTTTGCACGTGCCGGACGTACCTACGCATGTGTATAAGTATCATCGCTCATGCAAGTTCTTTTAATACACCCCTATTGAAACTGGTACTCTATATTGTGTTCATACAACTCAATTTCTTTTATACAAAGCCCCCATCATTTGGCGAGACGAAATGATTCTCAAATAAGGTCACAGAAGAACAATGTTCGTAATTTCACAGCCTCAAATCAGGTCGCATCTGTTTGCAGAATCGCGTCATTCAGCAAACGATTTTATTGGATATAAAACAGTTTTTATTAAGTAAATTGATGGATAGTGTAGTGTACCGTTTCTTTAGTTTAAGAGGTCGTTTAACTGTTCTGACAATTGTTAAATGTTCACCGATAGGATTCGATTGTGGCTATATGTACTCGGTTTTGGCAACGTCTTTATCGGTTTTTAACTGATCTGGCAATGGAAATATTTGATTTATGTTGGGCATTGACACTTTGATTTGCAGTGTAGATTTTATTGTCACTTTCTGCATACGTGTAGGGATGCACCATAGGTTCGTATCCTTGTTTAATATCGTGTATAGCTTTTTTTACTAAATAATCGATTATTCCTAAGCTTATGTCGTCCGATATTTCCTTCTCAAATTAAATAAAATGTCCATTCACTTCGTCCTTCGCATTCTCGTTATAAAGTCATATCTTAGGTCTGAACATCAACATGTAAGTCTAAGAAATAGGCCGCCAGGACCGGTTGTCGGCCGTTTCGAGAAAGTACGCCAACTTCACTCGTTTTTATCACAACAAGATTCTATAAGCAAGTGCATAAAACTCGAGTTGATGGAGACGGGAAGTTTCTAATAAGATTAATGTTTAGTTCCTAATGTATTTAAAATGAAGAAATTCTGACCATGATCGTTTTGGTACCTACGCTTTGGAATGGGCAACTAGCTTCATTTTTATGACTGACCGACCCCTTGACAATTCAAAAGTGCCTGTAATTGGTTTATTTGAAATAAATGGTTTGAGTTGAGTTGTCAAAACTTGTGTCAAAAGCTAACTTGGAGACCTATCCAGTTTTGAGTAGGTGACTTGGTCAACATGTTAGGTTCAGTCAGGCCTACTGAATTCAGACTACAATAATCTTACATAGGTCCAAAAATCCATTTCCCAAGTTTCACCATTTTAAGTCTAGGTATATTAAGATATACCATAGATAGGGTAAGCCCTATCTTACTTTTCTTCCCATTTCACATTCAGTTTAGGTATTCCAAGTACTTATCTTCGTCGTCTTGTCACCGATGTTCATCAAAGCTAAGCATAACGCGCTACACACTAAATATTTAGTTAAGATAGAGGAAGTCGTTGATCTCGTGTCATCGCAATCAAGGGTTCATTGTAGTAATTCAGAGAACCTCACAACACAATTAATAGGTCAATTGGATTACTCGACATTATTCTGCATCTAACGTGCCGAGTCTCCGAGAGTTTACTTAGCAATTGTTTTCGTTCACATAGTTAATTTACTGATTGTATGACGTCACATGTTTCAACGAACAGGAGTTATCTTGTTTGTTGAAACACGTGACGTCATACAATCAGTAAATTAACTACATCTACAAAAAGAAAGGAATTGTCGCTAGACAATTTCTCTTTTTGTGGATGTAGTTAAATCTAAAAGAGGATTGACAACAGTAGTGCTAGTGTAGATTTGGGAGCGCACAGGTCCTTCTTATCAGGATCCTTCCAAATATACTTCCGCTTATGCTATCACCAATATTGCTACTAAGAGTTCTGATTACAACATTCCCAGTTACCTGTCAACTTTATTGTAGCTGCTAAGTTGCCGAGGCAAAGTGACATTCTAACAGCGATAACGATGATGGAAAAATAAAAAATGTATTATATGGACATATGCTACCGAAAGGAGTAAGTATGACAATCCTGTTGAAAGTCATTGTAGAAATATGAAACGCTTTGAAAGCGATTGCCACTTGTATAGGCCCTGTGGAGTATAAAGGGTCTCCACAATTGGCTGTCTGGCTAATATTATAACCATCAGCTACTGCAGCTGTAATCGACACAAGAGAAGAAGAAGCAGCATTACCCAAACCCAAAGACACAAATCAAAATCTAGACAATAAAACAGTTATTCCCAAAGAAAGTGGGTCCGTGGCTAAGGCCGACAAAGACTGATGTGCATATTTACACACAATGCCTTTACAAAAACTGGTCGCGACGAACAAGCTCGTCCGTTTGCTTGAGAATGAAATTTTTGCTAAATTATGTTTTGATTCCTTTGCTGATGTTGTTCCATCTTCGTCAGTTTTGAGAAAAAAACGTCTGTTTGGTTTTGTGTAGACTTAGGATAAAAATAGATAGTGATTTATGGAAGGTGTTTGGGGGTTTTCAATCAGGTAGAATTTAATGTTATAAACTGAATTGACTACTTATAGTGGCTGTTAGATCTTGAAAATGATTGCGATTATCTCTCAGGATATTTCAGAGGTCCAATCATTGTTTTTGTACCTACTATAAAGCCATCGTTTACTAGGTTCGTCTTTCATTGACTTGAATGTGCCCTGGCGGCTGAGAGTATGTCATGCTCAGTCAAATGTCTCGCTGGTGGTGGCGTGTGTGTTGGATCATTAAGTTTCCTTCAAAATGGTTGAGCTGAATAGTGCTGATTCATACGTCATGTTCGTGAACGGGCGCCGTCAGTAGTGGTCATCTCTTGGCTGCCACGGCTTATTTTTAATTTTTGAATTGTTTTTATTTTTGTTATTATCTTTTTTATTACGGATGCTTTTACCGTGCACGTGTTTCTACATCATTCTTGCATGTATAATTTCAACATGAATGATGTAAACAATTTTTTTTTTGTACTTAAATGTTGATTTAAAAGAGTGTTCATGGAGTTTCTTGCCCCTTTTTCTCCATAGGTACGTACTACGCTTTGGAATGGGCAACTAGCTTCATTTTTTCTGACTGATCGAACCCTTGACAGTTCAAAAGTGCCTGTAATTGGTTTATTTGAAATAAATGATTTGAGTTTGAGTGTTTTGTGTTTGTGTTTGTAGCATATCGCAAAATAGTGCTCGAAACAGACCTCTCCCATTTATTGGATGAGTGAGTGGCACCAAATTTTCTCATTTGAGTTTTAACTCAATCCTAAGACTTTCTATTGTCGTATTTTTAAGTCCTTCATTTAAACTTAATAATTATTATAAAAAGAAAAGATTTGATTTATTTTATGTTTTTTTGTTACGCTTTCACGCTAAAACGGCTGAACGGATTAGGATGCAATCGGGCACATGGGTAAACTATGACCTGGATAAGATAAAGTATACTTTTCATCCCGATATTCCGACGGGATCGGGACTTATGCGGGTGAAACCGTGGGGGCGCAGCTAGTGAGTTACAATTCTGAGCTACCTACATCAGGCACTTACACATCTCGTAATTGCACAGGCCTAGATAATAAAAAATTGGCTACCTCATTATTCAGCATCTATCAAAACAAACAATACCATATTTTAAAGAAACCGTCGTCACCTGCTATACACACAAAGTCTGTTATAAACACAATTTCAACCGGAGCCGGTATAAAATCGAGAATGTACCGCATTAATACGTTTAATTCAATTATTATAACAGTTAGATTGTTGTTCACAGCGCACTTTCGCTCGGCTCTGTCGGCAATTTATTCCAGTAGGTATGAGTATATCGCGTTGGTTGACGACACTTTCCTCCTAATTTTAACAAATACTGCCGTTGAGTGGACACATTTTTTTATCGTATGTCCTTAATATTGATGTGAGTACGTAGGTACCCATGTAGTTTATTTTCCAAGTTCCTTAATTTAACATTTAAGGGGACTGCATGATCTAAACGTAAATTTATAATGCCTAAAAATATATGATTCACTGCAGTAACCAAAAACAGAAAAATATATGATATTCTTCTGGATATATGCTAGTTAGTTAGTGTGTTGAAAACATAATACAATTAACTTGATATGATAGAACAAAATCACGAAGATACCTCTAAAAACATATATTTTAACGATTAAAAACCATACTAATATACACGCAAACATTCAGATTTTTGGTCAGATTATTCTACAAGTAACATACTAACGTGATAGTGTTTTAATTTTTTAATCCAATGAATAGATTTTTTGTCAATCCATTATTGCTTCATATTTTGCAATAAATTACTAGCGTTGTGTCATCGCGCGTCTCTTTCTTTTCTATGCAATGCGACAGTGACCGCGCTTTAGCTCTTGTAAGCCTCTTAAGTCCCTTTGCATGGAGAAGTGAACGAAATGTTCTCGTATTTAGCCAAATCAACACAATTTTCTGTTCAGTTTTTCTAAATCCTTAGTTATTATTTTGACTAGTTTTAAGATGACAGACTAAACTAGCTCTTTGTATGCATGTGGCATATCTGGTGTTAGACACCTAAGAATTTTTAGGCGATTACGAGTCCAAATTTAATTTTGCCATCCTTCTGCCGGTTCGAGTTAACATAAGTTTACAGGTTTCGATTGCATTTGTACTTAGACATGCAAATCATTATTATATCCAATGGTTTCGTCTAAAATCTGTACTCGGAACTTCTAACTCATATGTTCATTATTCGTTCCTGTATAATACTTTAATATAATCTTGCGCACCCTGCGAGATGTGACTTACAAGATTTTGCATACGTGACCAAAACCATGTACCAAGGTGTTCGTGCATAAGTTTGTAACCAGTGCGCAAACTGTAACCATGAATTCACCACATGTTTCTGTACCGTAGTGTAGAAATTTTTCACTGTAGTGTAGAAATTTTTCAAATCAATTCAAAATATTTTATTTCATATAAACTTACATGGGCATTTATGAAACGTCAGAAGCTAGGAGCACGGTTCCAATTGGTTGTTTCGGCAGTTATATATTTTTATTAGTTGTTCCATACAATTTTGACCGCGTAGGTATTGCACTTTTCTATGAAACAGCACATTTTTGTTTTGATAACCCACTAGAAATTTCTGCGCTAGATGGTCTAAAATCATGTGCTGAATTAGTGGTTACAATTTGCGCAATGGATAAAAAAATATCCTGCATAAGGAACCGTATCGTTACCAAGCGGAGAGTACTTGCTTGTCAAACTTCATTTTAAAATTCAGGACTGTTAAGTGAACTAAGAGTCTCGGTAAGAAAAGAGAAACGGACAGTCTTAAATACAGATAGCAGCTGTTACGTAACGTGCAGAAAAGTGAATTAAATACTGTATAAACTTAGTTGAGTTCTATTCACAACCCCCGCACCCATGGTTCCAAGTTGTCAGCACCTAGTGAAACAAATACCAGCGTTGGCGTCGTGATTTACTCACATACCACCAGATCTAGGTCATAGTATTACTTAGACACGAAACAGACGCTTTTACTATCACATTGTTTGCACGAAAAACACGAAAAAATATTTAGTTTTCAAGTAATCGATACTTTTTTCGTAGCGAAAAATAGCTGACGCAATATAACGGTTCAAGGATTTCTAGAACATTCATGTTCGTAAATATTTTGAGCAGTTTCGTACATTCGCGTTATTTATTTTTTGAGCTAGCAATGAAACATATGCAGTGTTTAGAATGCAGTGTAGATTTCTGCAAATGTTTGGAATATTTACTCAGAGATGTAGTTTGTCTGGATTTGTTATGCTATGCATTGATGTTTTGGAGATTTGTGTTTTCGCTTTAATTATGTGCTCTGCCATATCACTCAGTTACGTAACTATGAAGTTAAAATTCTTTACGGCCTTTAAAATATATCTTGGAATCGATAGATTTGTCGCGTTAGGAAGAAATAAAACATCTGTATCAGAGATGGATCTCGAAGATTTGATTTAACTGAAACACCAAGTCAGATTCCAACTCGAAGGCAGAGTCGAACCGCGAACCCTTTCTACCAATTTAGTTAACGGTTATACCTAGTACCTATGTATTATATTAAGATTTAGAATTGATACAATACTAGCTGTGCACCCAATGGGTTCCGATCGACAATAATGACGAACTTCCATACTAACTTTCTTCCTCCATTTATCCCCTTTGGGGGAGGAATTTTCAAAAATCCTTTCTTTGTGTTACCTTCGTTATACAGGTTGGCAGGGTTTATTTTTATTAATAACTTACGAAAAATTTCAATGCAGGGTTCAGAATCATGAACTGAATCCATAGTAACAGGTTGCGCGGCGATGTTCCTGCCACCTTGTATAAGGAACTCTTGCGCAAAATTACAAGCTTTTAGACCGAGCGGTTTAGGCTGTGCGTTGTGTGTCCGTAAACGAATGAATCTAAGATTTTTATTAAGTAGATAATATATAGATACTAGCTGCTCCAAGCGGTTTCAACCGAAGCGGTATGAAATATACTTTACGACCTATTCTCAGACTTACCAAATATACACAAAAAAAATCATAAGGAGTTTCGGAGGAGTTCGATAACAAACACTATGACACGAGATTTTTATATATTAGAAAAATATAAATATATTTTATTAGTACCTGAAGTAAAACTTACCCGACTTTTATTACATAAGGGATCATGACTGTCAAGTTGTACAACGGTTAATATTTCTGTCTGATATTTGCCTGCGGGTAGTCGTGAGGTTGAATGACTGCTGCGTATCAATTCCTGGGTCGTCTACAGTCTAGACGATTTATGTCGATGTTTAAACGGCTTTGGTATCTTGGGATACTGGTAAAGGGATACAGTTAGCCTACGATATTGCCCTAGGTAATATATATATACGATATTGCCACCCTTTCGCATGTGATAAATAGAAATCACTTTTCACGGTACGCCACAAATTATATGAGAATATGTAATGTTGTTTTACTAGGTACGTGTTGTACTTACTGGGTGTGTGTTGTACTGAGTCAAACTCAAAGAATTTATTTCAAATAAACCAATTACAGGTACTTTTGAATTTCCAAGGGGTCGGTCAGTCAGAAAGATGAAGCTAGTTGCCCATTCCAAAGCGTAGTAGGTACCTATGGAGAAGAACGGGCAAGAAACTCCGTGTACACTCTTTTAAAACAAAATATGGTTACAAAATATTGGTTACATCATTCATGTTGAAATTATGCATGTGAGAACTATGCAGAACGTTAAAGCGAACGTAATAAAAAGACAAAAAAAAACAAATATTAAATTAAATTTAAATAAGGGTATGTTTTGTAGCGGGTATTGCCCAGTTATCATTGTGTTAGCGAGGTTGACTGCCTAGGGTGCGCCAAACGTTCAAATATTTTAGTATCAAAGTTGAAGCCTAGTGTTCTAGTGCTTTTATTAGTCAAACACATATATAAGATCAGAACTGTCATTCCAGAAGGGTTAGGCAGCGGTGTAGATACATATAGTAGCATTAGTTTCAGTTAGTTCTTTTATATTATCGTTAAGCCATTGTTTTTGTTCTAACAACCCAATTTCAATAATTTCGTTAGCCATTACTGGTATTTTTTTTCGTATGATCATGGGGCTAAATATAATCAAACATACAATCCTGATGTGTATTGAAAATAGAGCTGTGCGTTATCGCTACTGATAATTCTATATTAGTTTTAATTAATTCCTATACAACACGAACATCGTGTGTTATCGATTTTGCTGCACTCTATGGGTCAGAACAATTTATTTTAGTAGGTAAAGTGTTATCGCTCACAAATTACGTGACTATGCGTTGATTAGGAATTATGGTTGCCATTTTTTCGGCTCTGTTTTTTTGTAATTTTAATTAATATTTTAATTTTTGGTACATTTTGTTCAATTTTTGTGTTTCAAAACAAAATATTATGTTTATTTCTGAAGGTGCATTTTTTATTGGTACATTCATTCAATTTACTGTCATCGTCATCATTATTAAGACAAACAAACCACGTACACCCAACCACCGTACCACTAAACAAGTCCACGTGGTGTTAGACTTATGTCTACTACCACGTGGACTTGTTTAGTTATCTTGTTTAGTTTATGTAGCGCCACGTAGACTTGTTTAGTTATCTTGTTTAGTTTATGTAGCGCCAGGTAGACTTGTTTAGTTATCGTGTTTAGTATATGTAGCGCCACGTGGACTTGTTGAGTTATCTTGTTTAGTTTATGTAGCGCTACGTGGACATGTTTAGTTATCTTCTTTAGTTTATGTAGCGCCACGTGGACTTCTTTGGTTATCTTGTTTAGTTTATGTAGCGCCACGTAGACTTGTTTAGTTATCTTGTTTAGTTTATGTAGTGCCACGTGGACTTGTTTAATTTATGTAGCACCACGTGGACTTGTTTAGTTATCTTGTTTAGTTTTTGTAGCGCTACGTGGACTTGTTTAGTTATCTTGTTTAGTTTATGTAGCGCCACGTGGACATATTTAGTTATCTTGTTTAGTTTATGTAGCGCCACGTAGACTTGTTTAGTTTAGGTAGTGCCACGTGGACTTGTTTAATTTATGTAGCGTCACGTGGACTTGTTTAGTTATCTTGTTTATTATGTGTAACGCTACGTGGACTTGTTTTGTTATCTTGTTTAGTTTATGTAGCGCCACGTGGAGTTGTTTAGTTATCTTATTTAGTTAATAAAGCGCCACGTGGACTTGTTTAGTTAACTTGCTTAGTTTATGTAGCGCCACGTGGATTTGTTTAATTTATGTAGCGCCACGTGGACTTGTTTAGTTTATGTAGCGCCACGTGGACTTGTTTAGTTATCTTGTTAAGTTTGTGTAACGCCACGTGGACTTGGTTAGTTTATGTAGCGCTACGTGGACATGTTTAGTTATCTTGTTTAGTTTATGTAGCGCCACGTGGACATGTTTAGTTATCTTGTTTAGTTTATGTAGCGTCACGTGGACTTCTTTGGTTATCTTGTTTAGTTTATGTAGCGCCACGTAGACTTGTTTAGTTATCTTGTTTAGTTTATGTAGCGTCACGTGGACTTCTTTGGTTATCTTGTTTAGTTTATGTAGCGCCACGTGGATTTGTTTAGTTATCTTGTTTAGTTTGTGTAGCGCTACGTGGACTTGTTTAGTTATCTTGTTTAGTTTATGTAGCGCCACGTGGAGTTGTTTAGTTATCTTGTTTAGTTTATGTAGCGCCACGTGAACTTGTTTAGTTATCTTATTTAGTTTATGTAGCGCCACGTGGACTTGTTTAGTTTATGTAGTGCTACGTAGACTTGTTTCGTTATCTAAACAAGTGAGACCGCAACCGTGGGACCGCAGCTTTAAAGGTACCTATATATTATTATCTCGGTGAACCTTCATGAGTACGGTCTGATTGAACTGCGACAAGTTGTTAAAAGATAATCGACATCGTTATAAAGTTAAAGCGCAATTAATTAGATCGCAAGTTATCAAGGGACATGGTCTTTAATCTATTACCGCTTCGCGTGCGTTTGAGAGAAGCCGATATATACTCGTAGTATTTAACTGTTTGGTTTTCCGGACCATTTTGTAATCATAAGAGAATAATAAAATAAAATATAAATATTTATTTGATACTAAAAATACATGTTACAAACCAGTCATAATAAAATAGCACACGAATGTATTGCCACAAATCTTATCCTAACCCCATAACTAGGCCTGGACCTGTATTTTAGGGGTTAGCGTTCAGCCATGAGAGAGCTTCCTAAGCATTAATAACTAATTTGAAAGCTGAGCTGAATGCTGCTGTAAAGTTATAGTTTGATTATTTATAATAAATAGTATAAAAATACTCTGACAAATGAACGTGAAGTTAGTACAGTCATTGACAAAAGTCGATTAATACTTTAGTTTAAAAAAATATATAAACTTAGCTGAATATTTAATTAAAATCGGAATAGAAATACAATTCAAAGAGTTTTAACTCTTAACTATTATATGAAATGCTGAAATACAATGTACCGAATCATTTTGTGTCAATTTAGATGTGTAATAGTAGCAGTCTGAATCGACTCATGACCTAACCAATTTAAAAGCAAGTTCTATTCTTATTAACATCGCATGGTAAGTTTTCCTCAGGATTTTATCGCTTTTCCGCTGTCTACACCAACTGGAACCATCTGTGCGTGTTTCTTAATATTAGCTATTTATTACTAAGAACTTGATGTTTCCCCCTAAACAAGAATCTCCACAGAGGACGTAGCTATTAGTCATTTGCTTTTGTTCCACGAACTCCTTGATTTGTTATTCAAATAGATAATATGGTTCGTAGAGTAATGTGCGCAGCGCCTTTTGGAACTTGTTCTGATTCATAATATCTACGTGGAGTTTTAGGAAGAAGAAAATCAATATATATATAGTACTATATTTTGAATGTGAGAACGTTGTAGGCCTAATTTGTAGACTGGATTTGTAGACCTTTTTCTATTTTGTTGAGTGAGTACCTGTTACTTGTTGACAGACCTCCACTGTCCTCCCATACCTATTACACTATAATTTGAAAACATTATAAAAGCCATTAATTTTTAAAAGAGTAACCGTGGAGTTTCTTGCCGGCTCTTCTCCATAGGGAACGACCAATTGGAACCATGCACCTAGCTTCTGACGTTTAATAAGTGCCCATGTAGGTTTATGTGTAACAAAAAAAAAATGATTTAGGTTTTTTATTTTGAATAATATATAATATCAATATCAGCCTATTATTGTCCCACTACAAGTCAAAGGGCTCTTTTCATACAGAGAAGGTACGAGCATTGATCACCACGCTTACTCAAGACGGATTGGCGATTTCAGACTTATATTGACTATAAATCCAGGTCTCCTCACGATGTTTGCCCTCGCCGATGTCAGTGATGTCCAAGATATGCTTAGAAAGTTCATTATGATTAGAAAAAATCACATTGGTACTTGCCCGAATTTGAATCCTCAACCTCGTGCATGAGACGAGAGGCCTAAACCACTGGGCCAAGAAGAAAAGTATGAAGTTGTTATGAGTTAGAATCAAAGGCAGAAAACACTCAATGAGCAAAAAAATTTTCACAACCCGTTGTAGTCTTTTCCAATACGGGAAATCGCTTCATGTCATTTGAAAACATAAATAAACGCAAAAAGCTCACAAAGCGTAATTCGTATCGTGGCTTGACGCAAATGAACCTCTGGCAGTTTGAGTAATTTATGCGACCTACCCAAATGTTCTTTGTTTGGTATTGTTCGTCGAATCGTTGAGCTTCTTAGGTTCTGAGTTGAGCTGCACGATTACTGACAAATGCGTGCACTGACTGGACAGTTCCACTCAGTCTGTGTGGTTTTTCTTCAAAATGCCATTTCAGACACCAATCTACATAGTTTTCACTTGATCTGACCAAGATTATGTCTGGACATTAAAATACACTGTGACCTCTGAGTTTGCTTCGGCCTTTCTTCTCAGAGTAGTCAGATAGGAAACGTCGACCTCATCTAGTTTTTAAAATATGATTCACGTGTAAAAGTGTTTGTACAAACCTACTCACAGAAATAAAATCATTTATCATTTAACCACGAAATGAAGATTAAGTTTTATGATCGTTATTTTGAAGCGGATATACCTACAGATATATTTTCACAATAATACTCACGTTTGTAAACAGTAAGTCGGTCAGTTTTCTCAACAGATTTTCCCGCCAACAAACTCAAAACTCAGCTCAAACTCAAAGCATTTATTTCAAATAAACCAATTACAGGCACTTTTGAATTGTCAAAGGGTCAGTCAGTCAGAAAAATGAAGCTAGTTGCCCATTCCAAAGCGTAGTAGGTACCTATGGAGAAGAACGGGCAAGAAACTCCATGGACACTCTTTTAAATCAACATATAGGTACAAAAAACAAATTGTTTACATCATTCATGTTCAAATTAAAAATCTGAGAACGATGTAGAAAGACGTGCACGTTTAAAGTATCCGTAATAAAATAGATAAAAAAACAATTCAAAAATTTAAATTAAAATAAGCCGTGGCAGCCAAGAGTTGACCAGTCCGTACTGACGGCGCCCGTTCACGAACATGACGCATGGATCAGCACCATTCAGCTCAACCATTTTGAAGGGAACTTAATGATCCAACACACACGCCACCACCAGCGAAACATTTGAGTGAGCATGACATACTCTCAGCCGCCAGGGCACATTCAAGTCAATGAAAGACGAGCCTAGTAAATGGTGGCTTTATAGTAGGTACATAGTGCTCACACATGTGCTATGCAATTATGCATTGTTAAGAGATTGAATTTATACAATGCAAAGATGTTGTTGTTTTTACAATCTTCAGCAGCTCCAACAATATTTTCGAATGCTAATCAATTAATTTATGCCCCCTGTGGAGCAGGACCAGGGTTGAGCCAAGCATCTTTGTCAGCGATGTAATCCCCCAACTTATAATATGCTTGGCTGCATAGTGTGCGTTTTATACAAGATTTAAATTTTGTTTCATTCAGTTGGAGTATGTGGGGAGGTATTTTATTGTAACATTTTAAACAGTACCCCATGAAGGATGAGTCTACTTTAGCCAGTCTGAAACCTGGTTGAACTAATTGGTCCCTATTTCTAGTCATATAGTTATGTCTTTCGCCTCTTTTACTGAAAAGATTTAAATTTTTTCTTACGTACATGATATTTTCATAGATACATTGACAAGGAACCGTCATGATGTTAATATCTTTAAACAGTTCCCTTAGAGAATCGCGCCTGCGGAGGCAATATATTGCTCTGATGGCTCTTTTTTGCAGAATAAAGATACACTCGATATCTGCAGCCCGTCCCCATAGTAAAATACCGTAAGCCATGATACTATGAAAGTAACTGAAATAGACTAGCCTCGCGGTATCTACATTAGTAAATTGACGAATTTTTCTCACAGCATATGCTGCTGAACTTAGGCGTCCTGCAAGAGATGTTAAATGAGGACCCCATTGTAGCCTTGAGTCGAGCGTGATCCCCAGGAAAACAGTTTTATCGACGAATTCTAGTTTCTCTTTATTCAATACTATGTCACAATCATTACTTTTAACATTCGGTAAAGCAAATCTTATGCATTTAGTTTTATTCCCATTTAATACTAAATTATTAGCAGTGAACCAATCATGTACCTGCAGTAGGGCGTTATTTACGTCGTCAAGATTTGATGCACGTCTATTTATCTTAAAAATTAAGGAAGTATCGTCAGCAAATAACACCATTTGTGGTTGTTTTTTTAATAAATGGGGTAGATCGTTAATATATACTAAAAAGAGGAAAGGACCTAATATTGAGCCTTGTGGAACACCTATTTTTACTTTTAAACCACGTGAATTTACACCATTTATTTGGACTTTTTGCTGTCTATCATTTAAATAAGATTCTACTACAAGGCTGACACAAGGCTGCGTAGCGCTTACCTATGCCTAAGACTTTCGACGATCTCAAGGCCCGCGTAAACAATTGATCGTTATTTAGAAGACTTATTTACGTTTGGTTTATGTTAATTGCGAAAATTTCTAATATATTTAATTTGTCCTTTTGTTGGTCCGTCTGCTAGGAATACCTTCCTATTGGCCCTCAGTGACGCTAAAAATACAACTATGCATATTATTTTCTACTTCAGTTATTAACATGAATCTCCTTTGAATTTTCCAGATGCAAACCATCCTGCACCACAACGGCAGCGGGAATCTAGCATACACCGGCAGACTGAAGAACAGAGAGGTACATCGAGCAATCACCCTCCATCCTGTGAAGGACCACCGACAGATGTACAGGATACACTCCTATTTCAAGGTGAGTCTTATATGCCAATAATATAAATAAAATATGGCTACAACAAATTTTATCGAGATAAATTGAATGATACCTACAAGCTGCGTCTTAGAACCAACAGAAATTCGAAGGTGATGATGGGACCATCATTTAACCCGCTATCTAAAGTACTCAATGTAGATAATAACAGGACACAATACTGTCAGGACAGTTTAAGCAGTCACAGTTTCTTTAAAAGGACCGGTCAGTATTTTACATAAGGCGTCGTTAGCAATAATCCCACATTTTATTGTTTTACGACTTCACAAGACATATGTCTGGATTTAAGAATATACAATTGATTCTACTTAAACTTGTTTGAAAAATTAAATTCATATCAGGGAATGATGAGGGCCTTATCCACGTTAAACATAAAACTGGCTTACACAATAAAACTTATCCTAATTTCATGTACGGTGATCTCATCATAAAATATTTGAGCTTTCAACTTCAGCCACCTGTGATTGTAAAATAGGGTAACCCAGGACTTATTAGCCTGACAAGCAGGAGCTATTACTCCAAGATTTATTTTTAACACATGGGCTCCGACTTTAACAGCCAGTTCTGAATGAATGAGTAGTTTCAGATTTAGTACAATGTGTTTAAAAACAATTCGTTTCCTGAAGTTTGACTTTCCCGGACATTGTATCCACGTGTTTAGTTATTATTGTTTTAGTTTATTTTAAACGCTTTCCTAGTAATTGTTTGAAGATGATTTAGTTGTTCCGTTATTGTTTTGAACTGGTTCGTTCTCCAATTTCTTGCTCAATATTCAATTACTCTTTGTTATTTGTTATTCATACTTCTGCTCTCGTTCGTTTTGCTACAAACTAAGAACTGTATCTGTTTACTTCTTTATTTCTTCCATTTTCTTTTCTTGAATCAAACCTATTGCGGATTCAAGCCTTTAAGATGGGCCAAGTCAGTTCCTTTGAACAAGTCATGGTAAACATTATTATTCGAATTTCCATTACATATCCATCTGAATTTTGTATTTCAAGTGGCTAAGTAATAACAGTCGCAAGAGTTCATCGATCAGTTTAAGCTGCGCTCGCCGCGGTTGATCCGTGGATGGGCGACCATCTTTACATACCAAGACCTTCCGTGCCTGAGAAAGCACGTTAAGCCGTTGGTCCCGGCTGTTATTCATGGACCTTTGACAGTCGTTACGAGTCGTCAGAAGTCCGAAAATCTGACAACCAGTCTTACCAAAGGGTGTCGTATTACCCTGTAACTGGGTTGTGAAGGTCAGATAGGCAGTTGCTCCATGTAAAATACAGGTATTCAGCTGCATCCGGTTAGACTGGAAGCCGACCCAACGTATTTGGGAAAAGGCAAGCAGAAGAAGGAACTTATCACATCAAAATCGTGAGCTATGATCCTAATCGTTGTCACAATCCTTGTTGTAATCCATGTCCTAATCCTTGTCGTAATCCTTGTCCTAATCCTTGTCGTAATCCCTGTCCTAATCCTTGTCGTAATCCTTGTCCTAATCCTTGTCGTAATCCCTGTCCTAATCCTTGTCGTAATCCTTGTCCTAATCCTTGTCGTAATCCCTGTCCTAATCTTTGTCGTAATCCTTGTCCTAATCCTTGTCGTAATCCTTGTCCTAATCCCTGTCGTAATCCCTGTCCTAATCCATGTCATAATCCTAGTCGTAACTCTTCTCCTAATCCTTGTCGTAATACTTGTCCTAATCCTTGGCCTTTTTCTCCGAATGGCTTTTAACTTCTGACATTAGTGTTGTTTCGTCACAAATCACAACACCTCAGCCAGCTTCGCACTTTGATACCAAGTTGAGGGATTGTAAATAACAGTAACTAGTTATGATGTCAGTAGGTGTCAAGTGTGTCTGGTTATTTGACCATGAGTGTAGTAAATTCGGCGTACCTAATTCGGAAGTAGGTACGATAAGTAGCATTAAGATAATTTACGTATTTATTTAAAAACATTGTTTTGAATACTTATCAGGGTCAAACTAAGGGTCAGGTTATTTCTATTTTCAAGCGTGAATTGATGCTTTAATGAAAATATTAAAGTCCTTTGAGATACTTCAATTACGTTGAACGTCTGTTTTGAGAACTTATGGAAAATGGGTATTTTCCTTGAGTTAATTTTAATATGATCTGCGAGAATAGAAAACACGTGTAGGTCTATATAAATGTAGGCAATAGGTACTATGTTTTGAATGCGGTAAATAGGTACATATAAAACAATATTACAACAGAACATGAACAATCATTAGAATATCTCAAAATTGATTGATCTGACTTCCTCCCTTTAATAAACAAATAACCGTTTGGTAGAAGGTATTTGTTATAACTTCATAGGACCAAGAACCCAGATCTATGTGGAAGCTAAAAATCTGCGCATGCACACCAAGCAACCTTCCTTTGATCTTTAACGTTCATCTAAACTTGAGAGTATAAATGATATCAGCCTTAGTTTAGACAGAATGTACCTATCTAAGTCACTTAATAAATTTTTGCTTACTGATAATGGATGCCATTGTACTATAGATCGCGTAGCCTTGTGATTGTCTACTATTAAATAAATAACTTATGCAATGGAGACAGTATAAAGCCTGATGACAGGCCTAAAGCCAGATACATGGTGCGATTTAATTGCCAGTGGCATGCAATTCCTTACAGCCTACAATGGCTATTTATGTTACACCTATTCTAAACTATTGTGTTATTTTTGGGGTAATTCTACTAACAAAGAAGCGGTATTTAAAGCCCAGAAGAAATGTATAGGAGCCATAACTGCTATAAAAGTAACAGATAGTTGCAGACTATCATTTAAAAAAAAAAACTTACGTTACTATGTTTATATATACTCGTATTAGAGGATATAATGTTCGTTAGAAAAAATTAAAACCTCTGTAATAAGTTACATAGCAAAAGATACAAATTCAATATTATGTTTACATTATGATAAAACAGCGTTGTTAAATAAAAGTATATTATGTATGGCTCCACGCATATAAAACCACTTACCAAACTCATTCCTGGAGATAAGTGATATAAGTATATTTAAAAACAATATCAAAACACTGTTACTAAGAAAAGCTTATTACTTTGTCACTGAATATTTACAGGATAAACATATTATAACAATGTGTGTTAATTTGCATGACCTACTGTAGGATATGGCTAATGGACATTATTATTTGATTAAGACCTTTTTTTGTACCCATATTCGCAAATTAATAAATGATTATGATTGTGAATTAATTAGTTGATTAAGCAACAATAAAAGTTGCTTTTTACAAACTGTTGTTTAAAGAACTTTCTATAAACAGTGTTAAAACGGTGCGAATCGGTCTGTGCTTCAATTTAATTGTTTGCCACAGACAAGAAAGTTTCATCGTGTAAATGGGGTTAAAGAGAATGAAATAAATGGCATAGGTCTATCGACAAAATAATTATGTACATCCGTTTGACGTGAGGCTCCAAACTTAACTATGGCTAACTACGACTTCGGATATGCTTGTATACGTGAGACTCTATGCGGATACATATTCCAAAGATAGCGCGATGGCCATATGGGTCCACACTCCACACCCATTGCACTATCCTAGGAGTCCGTATAGTTCGCTAAATTCATACTTCCGAACGAAGGGATATCCAGAGTTGATTTATTTTTAGAGGTAGCCACTTCGTTATTGTTTATGAGACTTTGATTACACAGATGAGTTGTACGCCATTTTTTTCTTTTTATTCTGGTTCAGCCGGAAACTGTGAGTTTAATGATCCGGAATTTAGTACAGGATGGAGGTTTTATTGTGATAATTTCTTAGAATCTTGATGCAGCTGGGAAGTTGGTCAGGTGGGTGGTGTCTATAACTAACTATCTCTTTGAAGAAGTCCGGCTTAGCGTATGGTTTGTTAAGCCAATGCTCACGCTGCATTTGCGGCGTGTGATGAGGAATGTTACAGGTCTATTCCCGACTTACACACCATTTATTCAAACCAGCTATTTGCGTCTCGGACGACGCAACTTCAACTTGTAAAGCCTTTTTAGTTTTGATCGTTTTCCTTTTAACATCATTAGCTCACGTATCCATAAACAACCATTTAGGTGGGGGTTGGGGTGCACTTGACTCCAACAAATATTAAATCAAAAACACATGTATTTTTTTTTTAAATTGGTTGGCAGTCAGCACAGTTTGACCGTCGAAATTACATGATTAGTCTCCCAAAACACCCGCTCTTCACCACTTCATAGTGCTTTACCTAGAATGAAGAACTGGCGCAACAAATTCCCCAGCAGCACAGCTGTCTATAGTCATAGTCGTAGTCGTAGTCTATTCAGTTAGACGAAATTGATTCTATACAATAATAAGTAATTAACATTACGAAACACAAAACATTAAATTAAATTATTTGGAATGTTTTTTTTGATATTTTTTTTATTTTAGATGGGTTTGCTCTTGACTCTAGTCTAGGTCAGAGATGACAGAGACAAAGTCGACGATGGAGTGACCTTACCCAGAAGAAGCCTGTTCACTCTCACTTTGAAGAGATTTGGGTTGTATGCGGTCGGAAACAGGCGCAGGTAGAGAATTCCACTCTTTTTCTGTGTGCATTATAAAAGATGTTTGGAAGCGCTTAGTGCGAATTGGTGGAATAGCAACTAGGTAGGGATGGTAACTTGCAGTGCGCCTAGATGTCCGATGGTAGAAGGGGGCCGGTGGAATGAGGTCGTGGAGATCTTGGGCACGCTCACCGAAGTACAATCTGTAGAAGAACGACAAGCAGGCAACCTTACGGCGATGAGCCAAGCTGTGAAGCTTGGCATCCACCAGTTTTATGTCGCCAATGAGTCTCTTAGCTCTGCGTTCCACCGAGTCAAGCGCGGCAAGTTGGTATTTAGCTGAGCCATCCCAAAGGTGGCTGCAACACTCCATGCAGCATCGGACACGCCAATATACCAACAAAAGCATTGAAAACTATACTCAAGCAGAAATAAATAATTAAAACGCAAACAGAACGTAATACCTAAATAAAAGCCTCCAGGCATAAAGGGCGGGCCCGCTAACATATGCAGTGCTGCATTATGTTCATAATATAGCGGTAACTTGAAGTTACAAATGATAAACTAGAACCTTCGAAGTAAAACAGTTAATCACTAATAACAATGACAAAACCATGGTCAGCAAGATGACCTGTCACCGCAAGCAGCACTCTTTCGCGGGCATAACGCAAAGATCAGCCACTACCCCCCTCGCCATATTTGAGGGAAGAAGGCAACCCGTCACCCGAGGCTACCGCAAGCAGTGGCATGTAAGGGAGCATGACGGTTAGCACTTTAAAGCTTAATATTTCGCAAACGATTTCCTGGATCGAAAAATGGTTTTCACACACCCGCAATATTTTTGAACGGCCTATCCAACGACATCCCACACCATGGGATCATCATCCACAGCCCGACAGTACCTACTGCTGGGCATAGGCCTCTCCTTTCTTGTGCCAATCCCCATGGAGAGACGAAAAAAAAACATCCATCATTTACTTGTCGGGGAGGTACCCCAAGTATATTTTTTTATTTCAAGATGTTATTTTGCCACTTTGTTGTCGTGATTAATATTTATACTCATGCCAAATTACAGCTTGCTAGTATTAAGAGTCTCTGAGAAAAGCCGCGGGCAGACAGACAGACGGACGGACATGGTGAAACTATAAGGGTTCATTGTTGACTACGGAACCCTAAAATAAGTGAATTATTGTATTCCTATGATTAAAATGTGCACAAATCATTTCTTCTAAGTAGGTACCTAGTTCTCGTTGAAAGCATAAAAGCTTCTTGGAACAGGCGCGACACGCGACGTGACACAAGGGCACCGCCTGTCGCACGAAAAGCGGTGCCTTTGTATCACTTGTGATTCGCGTCGCGTGTCGCGCCTGTTTGAAGGATCCTTATCTAAATAATACGTGGGTTGTTTTTACGAAACCGACCCTTTATTAGCTGTAGTCATAATTATATTGCCAAAGTTAAAGGGGTTTATTTATAAACGTTACTTAAAGTTAAGTAACCTACGAGTACATTTTTAACGACTAAAGTTAAACATCTCTTAACTTTAAGCAACGTTTATAAATAAAGGGGTAAAGGCAAAATGAATGAATGTAGATAACCATGCTTTGTCAATGTATTTTTTACCGATATTTGTCATTAGGTAGCCGCTTTAAGGCTCCCGCAAATAGTCGCGACGCGACACCACGACACATAGGTGCCGCTCGTCGCGCGGCACGCGGTGCCTTTGTGTACGCTGTCACGCCGCGCCAGTGTGGACGAGCCTTTACATCTTCTTTCTAGTCTACGTATCTATTTGTTCCTTTTATTTCTTTTACCTTAATAAATATTCCTACATGTAGATATACAAATGAATGTGCCCTGGCGGCTGAGAGTATGTCATGCTCACTCAAATGTCTCGCTGGTGGTGGCGTGTGTGTTGGATCATTAAGTTCCCTTCAAAATGGTTGAGCTGAATGATCCATGCGTCATGTTCGTGAACGGGCGCCGTTAGTAGGGACTGGCCATCTCTTAGCTGCCACGGCATATTTTAATTAAATTTAATATTTGAATTGTTTTTGTCTTTTTATTACGGACGCTTTTGCCGTTCTGCATCGTTCTTACGTGCATAATTACAACATGAATGATGCCACCAATATTTTGTAATCATATTTCGATTTAAAAGAGTGTCCATGGAGTTTCTTGCCCGTTCTTCTCTATAGGTACCTACTACGCTTTGGAATGGGCAACTAGCTTCATCTTTCTGACTGACCGACCGCTTGATAATTCAAAAGTGCCTGTAATTGGTTTATTTCAAACAAATTCTGTGAGTTTGAGTTTTGAGTTTGACAAAAGAACTGACAATAGAAAATCAAGCATGTTGTTCTCTAAAAATAATAGGAAAATTAAGATTTAAATCGGTAACTACTTACTTGATGTTTTTGTTGGAATAATCGTTATTCAATGAAGCACATGGCAAATTGATATAAAATTATAAATATTTAGTGCAATATTAATCTACTCGCACTGTAGGATTTAATAACGGATGTAAACAAGATAATGCGGGTGCAATAAACGCATTTACATTTGAATGACTTCTTATCAAAATTGTTATCACAAGGAGTTTTTGGCAAATCTGAGTTCTCTGTTAATGATCCCATTATTTTTAAATCAGTCGTTATGGTCAGCAAAATATCCTCTGTGTAGGTAGGTAATTATAAGTCTGAAACAGACGTATAACTTTATTTGGCAAAATTATTAAAATACATGAAAAAAAATCGACTCGACCAGAGATAATGCTGTACCTACTAAGCTGAATGCTACGATAAGTGTAAAAGGTTATCGTAAACCACCTTGGCGGTATTTACAACGCCACATGCAAACTACGCATCGAAGACCTGACGTCACACAAATCCTGCATCACGCAAGCAGAGTTTACCGCGCGATCAACGTACCCCTTTCCCGGACCCCACCCCGCCGACAGATGTTCCCGATCTTTCGGGCGGCGTTCCATCCGCCGTCAGAGGATGACCCCTGACCATCCCCTGATTTTGGATGCTTCTGGAAGAATCTTAGGTTCAACCCCGCCGTGGGACCAGGAAGCGAGAGCCCTCGCGTCACGGCATCGGTGGCGCGAGGAGGCGTGGACGCGGGGCGTGGTGCAGCGGCAGATTACGCTGCGCCGGTCCGAGCTCCGATATAGCTATCGCCGAATCAAGAGTAATTCCTTAGTAGCTGTTAAGAAAACATAACTATTGAAATGTAGGAAATTAGTGCTCACTTTCGATATCCGCCTTGTTAGAGTTTTAGTCAGGCTAGTTCTCATTAAAACTGATTTCAAAGGATAGTCATATTAAGGCTCCTTCAAACAGACACGACACGCGACGCGAATCGCACGCGACACAAAGGGGCGGTGCTTTTGTGTCTTGTCGCGTGTCGCTCCTGTTTGTAGGAGTTTTTAGGAAAGATGAATTACTTTTAATATCATCATCAGCTTATAGTAGTCCACTGCTGGCCACAGGTCTACAATTGTTGCCAATATACCACCAATATTAATTTTGACAACAATTAACTGTCATCCCAATCTTAGTCTTACTTTCGCTGCTTCCAGAACCTTCGTATCCAAGAGCTTCGAGAACGTTCTCTAGACCTGCACCGAGACATCGCATCAGCCATGCGAGAGCTGGATGTTCCTGAAGACCTGGTCGCCAACTACAAACTGCAGGAAGACGTGCCGCTGTTTCCAGCCAAGATCGGGGAGCCAGACTACTTGGGGAATAATAAGATATTAGGTGAGCATTCTCATATATTGCACGTTCCTTCTCTGAATGAGAAAATGCTTCTGTCTTGGACTAGAATAAGCCCTACACCCCGTTCAGCAGCCGTTAGTGTGACCCTTACAATAATTTACAATTACTGCGGATTTGCATAAAATTCTGTCAGGTAGGAGTGAAGGAAGACTGCATTAAGGCTCGTGCACACTGGCGCGACGCGACGAGCGACACAAAGGGACCGCTCGTCGCGCGCCAGGCGGTGCCTTTGTGTCACGCTATCGCGTCGCGCCAGTGTGTACATGCCTTTAGGTTTGCTGTCTCTGTTTCCCTCTAAAAAATAAAAAATAAATTACTACCAACTTTTACTCTATCTCTCCCGACTTTCATAAACTTGATAAAATCGATTATATTTATTGTAAAGTTTGTGAACGCTGAATCTGAATAACCTAAAATTTTCTGTAACCTAGGTCTTCATGTTCTCGTACTTCTCATTCCAGGTGCTCCAATAGACATGAACCGCTACAAACCGAACACAGTTGAAGATATAGTTCCATTCGACTTCATCAGCAAGTCCTTGTACTCAGCCAGTCACTCCAATCCTAAGAGGCGGATTGAAGGACCACTTCGAGAGGCCCTCGATGATGTTATTAGAGAGGTGAGTTTAAGCAAAATTATTAAGTAGGGGCTGATATTATTGTTGCATCACCACCGTCTTATCAAGGGGTATCGTGTTACCTAGTAACTGGGTTGGTTGGTCAGATAGGCTGACGGCTGGTTATCTGACCCCAACATAGAATAGATACTCTTTAATATGTACACCATAATACTTACAGATATAAATTTAGAAATTTTACAAAGGGTGACACAATAGGCGGTCTTATCGCTAAAGTGATGTTTTAAAGATAACCTATGGATGGATTAAGGGCGAAGGAGAGAATACTGCTGGTAGTCTGTGGTTGTGGTGTAGCATTTACACAATAATACAATACATATGTAATGTACATACATAAAACAAATCTATATAAATATATACAATAATTATCGTGAAACAAGAGCAAAGAACATAAAATGATGTTTAAAGAGAGATGATATGTACCAAACTGTATTTATTTTTTGTGGTGATTGTTAAGATGATATAACTACAAAATGGTTGGTTTTGTGAATCAACTCCGTAGTTAATTATGTTTTGCAAAGTAGGCACAGCTTTAAAGGGAATTCACAAGGTTAAATAAGATGTAGACCTTTCCGGTTCGTTGTGAACAGTTTCGTTTTTGGTAACTCTTTCCCTGTTCCACGAATCACAAATGGATCATGGCTGTTGTTAAACAATTTTGTCTTTCCCGATTTAACGGATTCTAAATATTTGTTTTGTTTTAAGTACTGAGTAGATATTCGAACACAACTTGTAGTTTTATATATGTACGTGTTTCTATGACAAAATAATTATCTTCTCTTTGTTTCTTTTCTTCTTAAGTAACTTTTATATTTCCAGGTAATGGAGATAATAAACGCGCCATCTCGTCAGCGCGGCCGAGTCATAGACTTCAACGAGCTGCTGTACGGCTACACGCGACTGCAGCCGCTGCACGGCGCTGACCACGTGCTGGATTTACTGCTGAAGTACAGGAGGTACAGGGGGCGGAAGATGACGGCCGCTGTGAGGCGGCACGCCTATCTGCAGCAGAGTTTTACTAGTGAGTGAATTGTGTTAATAATGATTAAGATTTCAAAGATGTCGTGGCTACAGGCTACTTGATAGATGAATGAGTATTTTTTTATTGGATAGTATTAAAAGCTATCAGAAGAAAACAGAGGGTAGTCCTTAAAGGCGGTGTCATTGCTAAAAGCAAACTGACACAAAACCTTAGAATGGAACAACTGTTGGTGGTTATAATCTATTGACATTAACAGGTTGCTTGTGCATATGCTTAATTGTCCTACATGTATTAATACACATTTTATTTATTTCTAGGTATGGAGATCAGAGAACTACCAATGGGAGACCCACCTCCTTTCGAAGATCCAGAAGTATTAGACAAGTCTGATGTCAACATGAACCCAGTCGACTACGAAGACTTTGACGAGTCTCGACAGCAACAAGACGGCTTCCTTGATAAGTTAAATGTCAGAGAAGCACTCGAGAGTGGGCTGATGAAGTTACAGAACCTACCTAATGTATTGAAATGGGGTGATGATAATTCCGAGGAATATCCCGTATACGATAGGCGAATACATTTCATACTGCCCCTGTCCGGTAGACAAGAAACCTTTGGAAGATTCATGAGAAATTATGAAGACATCGTACTGAAGACCAATGAGGCTGTGTCACTAATAGTCGTAGTATACCTAGATACTAATAGTCCTCTAGACTATAAGAACACTGAGAACTTAGTCAACTACTACGTCGATATGTACGGTAAAGACATTAAAGTGGTGACGATGGGCACGGACACTTTCTCGAGAGGTGCTGCATTAACGGAGGGCCTGAAACTTTGCTCCGATGACGATCTAATTTTCTTCATAGATGTAGATATGATGTTCAATTTCAATACTCTTAGGAGAATAAGGATACACACTATCAAATATCACCAAGTATATTTCCCAGTAGTGTTTAGTGAGTACAATAATGAAGTGGTAAATAGTGACGATTACAATAAACTTTTAGGTGATACAATGGTAGACGAACCTAATCCAGAAGAAATGGAGAATGAGGAGCCAGTAGAAGAAGAAATTAAAACCGAAAAGGAATTGATAAACTTAAAGTACAGTAAAGGAATAAGTAATGATTTGGGGTACTTTAGACAATACGGTTTTGGTATTCTTGCTATGTATAAATGCGATTTTGAACGAGTTGGAGGATTCGATTTAAAAATCAAAGGCTGGGGAATGGAAGACGTTCAGATGTTTGAAACATTAATCAAATCGAATTTATCCGTATTTAGGGCTGCCGACGATAGTCTCATACATATTTTCCATTCTGTTACCTGTGATAAAACTTTGGAACGACCACAATTTTTGATGTGTCTCGGAACAAAGGCCTCTACATACGGTAGCGAAAAGCAGATGATTTATTATATGATGAATCATCCTGAGGTGTTGTGGCCCGAAGTGAATGCGCAAGAAGAAGCCAAGAAGACAGAAGAAGAGAAAAAAGCTGAAGAAGCAAAGAAAACGGAGGAGCAGAAGAAGATTGAAGCTGACAAAAAGGAGGAAGCCGAGAAAAAAGCTAAGGCTGAAGCTGACAAAAAAGCCTCGGCGGAAAAGAAGGCCGAAGCGGATAAGAAAGCCTCGGCGGAAAAGACGGCTGAGGCGGAAAAGAAAGCAGAGGCAGAGAAAAAGGCTGAGGCGGAAAAGAAAACAGCAGCTGACAAACTAGCTGAGGCAGAAAAAAAGGCCTCAGCTGAGAAAATATCAGGCGAAGAGAAAAAAGGTGCCAGATAGTACAGGGTTTAAAATATGGACTAGAAATTCGGTGCAAGTGAACTAAGTAATTAATTTGTATAAATATGAGTACGAATTCTAGTATTTTATAATGTTTTTGTTGTCCTTTTCTGTACATATTTAGTTAGAAAAGGAAGTCCTGTTTGAAGTAAGATATAAATTATAAGAGATTTTATAATTTTTATCTTAAATTAGGAGTTTTAGGTGAGAATGAAAGAATGACGCAAAAATAATAAAAAAATCGATTTCGAACGATACAATTACTTCTTTACTATTAAATGTGATTTAGTATTAGGAAAAAAATCTTGTAAAATTAGTTTTTCCCTTGAAGCTAAATACTTTTATCTTGCGTCAAATTATCCTTGTATATTTTATCCTGATGATTCCATATCTGTAATGATGCATTTAATTCTATTTTTATCAAACTAAGTAAACTTTTTATTTATTTATAATAATTATTCTTCGTCTTAGTAGACTTTATTGGAATCTATTGTGATATTCCCTATTGTTACCTATTCTCCAGTAAAAAATATTTTGACGATAAAAAAATCAAAAAAATAATGAAAGTATAAATTTTACGAAAGTCTATAAAAGATAAGCATTTATACAAATGTTAGCTTCGCTGTCCATTGCTACGTATGGTTATTCTTTTATCTTTAAATACAGTTAAAAATAGTAAAGTTGCTTTCCTATGACAAGCATCTTTTTTAAATATAATTACGAGATTAATTTTGTAATTTTAAGATGTTTACGTAAAATGGAAATGATAAAACAAAATCCAATGCCAGTTTTTATAATCATACCTATACATACTTCATTTATTTTGTACAAAATGACGATACGTTTTAGTGGGCACGGAGCTTTAGATTATTTAAAAGTAAAATAATAATTTTGTTCCTATTACAAAAAAATAAATAAAACCTATTACAACAAATTAATTAAAATATACATAATTATTATTTAGTATATAATATAATCTTTACCTACACTTATAACATACAAAATTAACCTTCTCTTTTAACTATTTATATTTTAGATTGGTGTATGAAAAACAGATTTTAGTCGGATAACTGTATTTTACTTTTATTATATACATTTCTTAACGTAGAGACGTATTTTTATATTGAAAGACGTAACTATTTTCCTTTAATTTTCGCAGCAAGGCTTGTTCTTCAAAATAGCCCTGCCTTGGTTTTAAACTCACTTTTTAGACTTCCTGACCACCGGTTTCTGAGTCTTTTATTATAATTAAAATAAAAAAAAAGTTGATTTACCTACTCTGGTCGCACGTTGACATATCTCACTTAAAAACTTTGAACGGTTTTTGGAATTGCATAGAGTTGTTAACCTCTAATTTTGTAATTATGGAAAAATAAGATAGGTCTCATATCATCTAGATCTTATCATCGCGAGTTCGTATTTCCGAAGCTAGACGATGATTGTCGAAGCGAAATCTTTTGCTGGGAAAGCTGCATAAGCTCATGTCAAGTGATACGATAGGCTGTTATTTCTGTTAACCAGCTTTTCAGGAACCGGGTGAAAGTTTGGCAATAAAAAGCATAATACTTTTATACATTTTAATTTATACAGACTCTAACGAAAATAAATTACTGCCAAGTTTTTATTGAGTTTTAAGCCAAGGCTGGAAGTTAAATCTAAGTTATCAAGCTTTTAAAGCTAATATCTTTTGTAAAATATTTTCTTTTGAACATCTACTGTCCATGTCATGCAGAATACTCGTAACTTTGGTTGTGATAAAGCTTATTTATCAAAAACTATTGAATAAGCTCAGGTTTGCGATAGGCAATACCACTTAAAGGCAATATTACTTACTTTACTATTATTAAGGAGGATACTGTGGATGATGCCAGGTTTTTGAGTACAATTTAGTAACTTGTAGTTATTTAATATTAAGATTGTTTAAAACCAAATTTGTATGCACTAGCTAGATTGAGATGGAAATGACAGTTCGGTAAGTAATTATCGTTTTTCCTAAACTGTTGTAAAAAACAAAAATAATGCAATAAAACAAAATGTAAAACTAATTTAAAAAAAAACGTTGTACCAAAGAAATCAAATATTTTTTCCAAACAAGACCAGGAAACATGTTTCGTCCTTACTAAACATCCAAAATATAACGCACAGTTTGCACATAACGCATTAAAAAGACAGAAGTAGTGTTATTTACCGGCAAAAGTCTGGCTTTAATGCGTTGTCTGCACGGGAACCTGGCATCATCGTACCAAGTAGTGCCCTGTCTTCATCCCCAACCCAGTGCTCTATCATAATACGTAAAACTAAGTATTATTTTTTAAATAAATGTAAATAATCATGTACATTGTTATATTTGTGCTCACTAAGTGCCAATCCCTAGTATTTTAAGTAGAACAATGAAGAAGCAAAACGTATGTATAATTATTATTGAAATTATTTTGTGTTGATATTAAAATATAAACAAAATTTAAATTGCATTGTGATTTGCAAGTGATGAAATTAATTAAAAGTAGATACCTATTTGGAAAATAAATATATTTTGTGATGAATTATTGTTGGAGTTTTTTTATCGACCCTCAAACTTGCAGACTGTTTACCATTCGATTCATAGCTAAGTTCCACCTTTTTAAAATTCTCTGGTCATGATCGATGTAAAATAATTACAAACCCATTCGAAAAGTTTTCACATATGAACGTGATAGTCCTTTTAAGGATGATTTTCACAAAACGACTCGCATCGCATCGGATCGGAACGGAACGGATTTTACAATCTTTAAACGATATTAAATCGTGTACACAGTATTAAGTCTACATTAATAAGCTGCGCACAGCAGCTTGACCGTGGGCGTCTTCCACGACACGCGATTGTAGCCGAAAGTATGCTGCGATGCGCCAGCCACCGGCTCCATTCGCCTGTCATCATATCGCCGTTTAGTCAGCACGGTCGAAATGAAACTATTTTACTAGGCGCAGAAACGGATGCGTTGCGTGAAATGGATACGGAGCCGATCGTATGCGTCGACATCCTGCCGGACGCGATCGGCTATCGCCGCATCCGTTCGTATCCTTTCCAATTCGATGCGATGCGAGCCGTTTGTTGGAAATCATCCTTTATCTGCTGCCCACACAAGACAAGAAGCTCTTGTGCGTTTATAAGGATTAACATACGAAATCTTAAATTTGCATTTAGAATAAGTTAGTAGTTAAAACATGGTTATATTTATTTTGGTGAAGAAATCATAATTGAAGTTGTAGAATGCTTGTCGAAGCAGTGGTTTGTCAATTTTCTTAACATACATGTTGAAGTTACTCTCAAACTCTTTTCTAGTGGCACTTGAAAATACGTAGTTTCTAAAGCACGCATATATAAAAGCAAGACTTTAGAAAGTCCAATGATTTTTGTATGTCACTCTTATTTTATCAGAACATTTAGGACTGTCATGCAAAAGAACGAGAGATGTAGGTATTGGAATTACTACATTGATTGATACAGAAACTGTGTGAAAATTATCCTTTTATCAAGTAGAATTGCAAAAAAGCAGGCAGCCCATTTAATGGTCAGTGGTTACTACCGTCTGTGTGCTGTATTCCACACTGTATTCCAGAGGCATCGTAGGTGTGTTACCAATGTTGCCCCAGGAGTTACAGGTTCAAATATATAATTTAAAAAAAAATGCGTATGTGTTGTGGAACACTCGGTTGGAACAAAGTTCCTTTCGTAGTACCTATATATAAAACATCCATAGAACAAATTTGATTACCATAAAAGGGGTTATATTGAGTCAACCTTAAAAGATAGACATATGCTGTCGCGTATTTTTTTTTTGAACTTTTAAAGGGGAACAATTCCGTTATACATGATTTTTGCGTAACTTTAATTGTTTACGCAGCGCACGCAACGAAAACTCTCAAAAGGAATCACTTTTTCCCGTTTTTGCAATTTTTTTCGTTTATGTTGCTCTCCTATTGATCGTAGCGTGATGTTATGTAGCCCAAAGCCTTCCTCGATAAATAGACTATCCAACACAAAAGGCTTTTTTTCAATTCCAACCAGTAGTTCCTGAGATTAGCGCGTTCAACCAAAAAAACAAATAAAGAAAGGGTTGTGACGGAAACTCGTGACGGAAAATTATTACACTTTTTTTCGCCTAGCCCCCATACGCCAAGTCCGAGAGATAAGGAACTTCGTTCCAAAAAATTTAGCTCTCTTGTCACATCACAATTCTACATCACCGGTAGCGTCCTGTCATTGCAAGCAATTGTATAAGATGGTTTTTGTTTTCTCAAGCTCACGTGCTCGAGTATTTTATCCCACCATTTTATACCACGTCCAATTTACTATTACAAACTTTCAAAACAAAAAATAATTAGTAACAACGGCCGACATAAAGATATCGTTATGTCCCAAGCTAGCATTAAGTCATTAATCACTTCATCTATATATAAAATAATCATGTACATAACACCTCGACCTGAGACCTGTCTCGTGTCATACTTTCGATACAAATCTTTAAAGAACCCTGTTATCAACGTGACACATCATTTACCCTACATAGCGAACAGCCTGCATAAAAAGATAATCACACGCCATGATTGATAACTGTCCCACAGACACTCTTCATTGTGTAAGTTTGTGATAGATCGTGTGATGTATGGAAGATGAGCATCTTACATAACACACTCTCAATTAATTCTATAGGCAAATAAAGAATCGATTTCTCTTTAAGTATAATCCCGTGGTTTGTTTACTTAAAATTCTATTTCTGTTACTTTTACTTCGGTTTGTTCTTTTGCTGTCTTGTGTGTCAATGTTACAACTGGCGGTCATGATTTGTGGGAATGTGTTATTTCTAAAGTTACAATTATTGCATCTAACAATCGAGTGTAGTGTGTCTTTGCATCACTACGGTTAGTCGGACGCTGGTCAACTAGAAATAATATTTTGAAGGCGATAGTTATATCATGGCAATCAAAATATCTATGTGGTCCTTCGGTTCTTCGTAAATCTATATACTTTAGAAATAATACCTATTAAGTGCTTGAATATCTCTCACCGGTTGCATCACAATCAAACACTTACACACCTTTCGCGTTAGTCTCCATTCTTGTGTGGTCCTTAGCAAAGGCCAATTGCGTTTTAGAAGTTTAATGGAAATATTATGTTAAGATATTTACTGAGTCAATTAATATCTGCAGAATAATTATATTTCGTCGAATGTCTTGTGCAAAAGCGCTATTCAGCGCAAAATTATTTGTTTTGCCGAATTCCTCACTTTCGTATTGACCAGGGATATAATGAGTCAATCAAGAATCATTATAATCAGCGTTGATTCGCATTTCTTTTTACCGATAGTATCACCAAAGGGAGTGGCCACAGTGACCTTTTCTTTTACGGAAACGATTCCCTCTCTGCTCACCCGTGATTGGCAAAGCCGAGGGATTAACACTTGACAGAAGCGTTTTTGTTATTCTTTTCCCAATTTTTACCGTTAATTGAGTTTGGGAAGCTCATGTTGGCTGCAGCATAGCATTATACTGGTTCATGAAATAACTGATAAACACCAGTTCACTGCTTAATATTTTCGTTGCTGTCACTTAGTTGTCATTACAAAGACCGTAGAGTCCCCATCGAAAAAAGACCAAATTAATCTCCACATCCAAATCTTCTGGTAACCTAACAAAGTATGTCACCACAGCATTAGTAATTAGCAATTAAATTAACAATGGCTGCACGCAACAGCCCAGAGGCAGAATCTTGCCATCAACGTGCTGTTGCAAAAGGAATGCGATTACATTGCGTATGAGTTGCTTAGAAATGTGCAGGCGCAGATTGTGTACCATCTTTGTAGCTATGTAATGTATTGTGAGAATTACATTTGATCTTCAGAGATCAAATGTAATTCTCACAATACTACTGACCTAGTAAGTCAGCGTTTTACAGACGAATCATATATTTTGGCCCTTCGACTATTAAGCCAATTCGACTCGAAGGACCAAAAAATATGATTTTATGTTGTATGTACGCATATGCAGAGGAGGTTGAGGATTGATTGTGTTTACTAAAATATTCCGAGATTCAAGTGGAGCATTCTCTTGATGATGCTACTTGAGGGTGTTTATATTTGTTAATCTGCAGCTAATTATTTGTTAAAGAACAGTTTTTTAACTGGTTCTAAATAACTCTTAACTTTTAATTTCCACATTTATAACTGTAATATTCATAGTTATGGTATACACAATAAAGAGTATTCTATTCTATAGGGTCAAATTAAATTAGCTGGCGACCTCCGCAGACGTGATGGGTATCGATAATTCATATTTTTCAACTCATACTTCATTTAACAACACTCAGCTATCGTTGACCCTTAAAAAAAACCCATCAAATCTTTTTATTTTTATTTTATCATGTTTAGATATCGATACCCATCACGTCTGCGGAGTTTCGCTACCTAATCTAATTTGACCCTGTATACTATTCTTAGTAGGGCCAAGTTTATTATCAAAAGTTTTGCTGCTGGGTTATTTAGCTATAGCCTAAGTATAGCTTTATCTACAAACTAAGAAAATAGCTTTATTATTTAAGCAAAGAATGTTAAATAATATAATAAGATCTAAGTTAACTAGGAATCACTTAGTATTCTAGGTGTCAATTTGTAAGACTGTCTGTTGACATCACCTATCATCGCTTCTGAGAAGTTTACTACTTTGGCATGTTTAGAATATGTTATTTCATTACAATGTTCTCTTTCGTTAGTCATGAACTCATGATTAATGCATAGTATGGTTTTCTATGAGTTTGTTATTTTTTTTACACGACGAACCCCCGAAATGCATAACACATTTTCGGTCACAATCCGAAGTATTTTGAAGGAAATTGCATTAGTAATTTATGGATTAGCATTGCTTCATTTGTTTGAAACGTTCGTCTGCTCAGCAACGTAAATACGCAATGAATTTTATTGAACTGTCAAAATGAAATACATTGTCATTGTGTACCTAGCAGTCTATTGAAACAGAAAGCAAGCAGTATGCTAAGTATCGATAATGGGACAGGGAAAACAATAATGAGACTAACAAGATTACAGCAGTGAATTCTAAAGAGTTGTCTTTAATAGTCGGTCACATGAATAACAACGAAAATAATAGAGTGAACGTAATAAAGTTAATCCAAAAAAGAGTAATAATTAATTACTAATACGATAAATATGATACATTTTATGAGAATAGCCTGCAATTTTTGGTTTGGGATAGAATACCGTTACCTACACGTTAAATATTAATAAAGGCGTTTTATTCCGTTATCTTGACATAATATAACATAACAAAAAAGACTGGGTGCTAGAATGTATGAAGCAAACTAATCACATCGTCATAGAGAAAGAGACGGTGCACGGTGCACCGTCTTTCAGGAAGCTTAGAACTTTCAATGACCCGAATGACACCGCGCGTTAGTTTCGCAACATCATCATACATGTCTGGCCGCAGTCACCAGCGGGTGATGACCATTGTCTTCTAAATCGCGTTGGATGGCGTAATTTTATGTAACGTGCATTACGCCCGCAATTTTAGTGAGATTAGCCGTGGGATCGCGGTGTTTCTCAACTATTGGTGGTACTTGGCCGATTGGGATCATGTTTGCTACAAGAACAGAGGTTTCCATTGGGATGTCATCACTAATGAGTTTATGTTTCTCTGGTGTATTCAATGTGGGTATGGAATGTTGCCAAATATAATCCATTACATAATGTGTTTTGTTTACCTTTCTGGTGATTCGATTGTTATTTCATAGAATAAATGCTACGTTATTCTAGTCAGAAAATAAACATAAGTTTGGGTATCGAAATGTAATCTAGAGTTTCGGCGACTGATATTGAATTCAGATGTTGGGTGCCACAACCAATGTTCTATTAACGACCCTTTCATTGTTTATTTGTTTGCTAGCATGACCACCAGAACCAGTTTCTGCATTTATGCAAAGTTTTTAATTTAGTTCAGTCGTTTGACCTGTCTAACCTCTTCGCCCATCCATTAACTTGGGTGTGTTGAAAACACAGAAATGAACAGGTGTTTATTATACCATAATTCAAACATTAAGAAACGTATTATAAAGTGTCCATTATGTAGCGTTAAGTACCCTTCTCTTTGGCAATCTTCACGGTAAATAACCCATGAAATATTTCGACAGGTTCATCTTTTAGAGTGTTAGATGCCCTGGACACTGTATTTATCAGGTATGATGCTACTTCTTTTTAGTGACCCAACCAGACGATGCCCGTTCCTTATATCTGAATCTCTGTACAATTCTACGTCATCGTCAGCTTGGTCTCGACCAGGACTTCCTACTTTCTTCTTGGCAGATTTTACTATCACATCAATATTATAAGTATTTGTTTTGATACCTTGTGTTTAAATATATGTGTGGAGAAACTTTGTGAGTTTCTCTTAATTGCTTAGTTTGTTAGCGCTATCCTCTGACCTTGATTGATCTCAATGGATACCTTTCTCATAAACTTTAACTATCATTGCGATTATGCAGTTACATTCTAAACAATTTTGGAAAGGCACCTTATGATGCCATCTCAAGACCAGTGGTCATCTTGTGATGAAACACGATATTGCCAAGCAATGAACATTTTCCTTTGATTTTGTAAATTGAACTATCACGATTCGTATAAGATGGCACGATGGAATATTAATAGAGGTTTTGTAATGTTATTTTAGTGCTTACCCATTTCATGCATCGCTTTATTTGTTGTGGTTAATTTGCAAGTAGTATTGGTGATGTTCAAATGCATTTGTGTATCTTTTTGCAAGAATTTCTTTGATATATTGCCTAAGGTGGTATCGTGCGATGTTGTGATTTTTTCGATGTCAATTTCTTTTACTGGATTACCCTGGGTGTTTGCTTTTATAACCCAGCTAGGTTTAGGTTTAGGTGAAGTTCATTCAAATTCAGTTTACGGTGTCAAAATGTATTTATTTTCTTTCTTTTTTGTAAAATAAAAACATAAACTTAATAATACAATAAGCTAACCTTACGATAAACTTTATACAAGATGTGATCCGAGCCCAGCGGCTAGCCACTTCACGCTTTGTAGCGCGACTTTTCAGCTGTTACTCTGCCAGTTTGACAGATATGACAGATGTCAAAATCGGCCACCAGTGACTGGTTAGCCGCTAGGACATGTTCACCCGTGTGCGTGCACAGTCGCAAGCGTTGGCCAGAGGCGGTGACAAGGGCCAGGGCCGACATCACCTACATTGTACGTGATCGCCGACCGATTCGAATACACATTCGAGTGACTCGGAGATGTTGCGAGCGCGCTCGAATAACGTCGACCATCCGAACTTTATGTGATTACGGCATTTAGACGTACTTCTTCTCCATTTTAAATCTTTGATGTTGTTGCTCATCTAAATGTGCTTGACAAGTTCGGATAAATTAGATAATTTAGTAAGGAGAGCCGTAGCTGCCGGAGGGGATAGCCGCGGGGTAGCCGCCGCCGCCGCCGCCGCTAGATGACTGCTGTTCGTATTGGGCGACCTGGATGGCCTGACGGACTCCTTCAAGCACGACTCCGACAACGCGGGCAGATGGGACGCCGTAGCTGGTGGATGGGGCTCCGTAGGAAGATGAGGGTGCGCCGTAGGATGAGGAGGGAGCTCCACCGTGTCCACCGTGACCACCGCCGCCGCCGCCGCCGGAGTTTGATTCTTCCTTGAGGAGGATGCCGCGGATTTGTTCGAGGAGTTGAGGGTCGACGTTCTGTCCTTCGGAAGTCTGGTAGCCGGTGGAGACGGCCTGGTATCCGCCGCCGCCGCCTCCGCTGCCACCGTGGAAGCCACCACCGCCGCCGCCGCCGGAGGGACGGTTGTAGTTGTAGCCTCCCGGGGCTTCAGCGTTGGCACACGCCACCAACGCGAGGGCTATGCACTGTGGAAAATCGAAAGTAAACTCTATTAGTTTCTGTCCAAAGTTCAAATTCGACTAATAAAGTGAACTGAAAATAGTGACAAGTGCGTGTAAAACTATGATTCAGCTGATAACTATGATGATAACAAATATTGTTTTAGCGTTAAGTGGTTATATATAGGTCATTTTGTTTTAGGTTTATCTTGTCCGAAATTACGATTATCTAAACGAGAACATTTGCTTACAAAGAGGATCTCTAGGATTAGCCAAGTAAGAAAAGTAAAGTTTCAGTTGTGCACTTAATATTTTTTTTATCTTCCTCTACCCAGTCACGCGCTTTTTAGCTAGGATACCTTATTAGGAACGGTTATGAACATTTACGTGACATTATTGTTGCTTTCTGTTTGTCTTCTCATTTGCGCGTGAGCATCAAAAGGTGTGCAAATAATTATATGATGCGTAAACATGACATAAGGCACTCACAGCTATTGTTTTTGAGTTAATTGGATGTGAAGTGCTTTTGAAATGATTGTTATGTTTATTTAGTATGATTTTTTTCAAAATGTATAATTTGGGCCGTGGCATTTTATTCAAGTAGGTAAATTTATTTTTATAACTATTTTTATTTATATCGTGTAGTTTTGATAGACAACAGGAAAGTGTTTAGTATCTACAAGCATGCGTTAGAAATATCAGCAGATTTATTTAGGACTAGAAAGACCACAAAAAATATTGGTCCTTATGCTGTTTGGAGTAGATGTCTCACCAAAGACAGAATGCAGCAGAGGCAGCTAGTATTCTATTCTATACACATGACTACCTATACAGCCATCAATAAGAACTTGTTCAACATTAAGCCTACGACCCAATTCAATTAAATTACTAACATGACAAAAACCACAAAAAATAAAAATGATGATAATCTTTTTATTGTGAACTAGGAACAATAGTTCAGGAGAGAAAGTGAGGTCAAATAAGAAGCAAAGGTACCGTTACATCACAAGCTACGCTACACTCAGGCGATTTATGTGAGAACATGAACTTTGACTTGCAAACAGGAAGACGATGCGATGCTTCGATTTATGCCTTTCGTGTTTACCTTTCGCTAAGGATTAGAGGTTTTGATCTAACTACTTTAGTTTATGGTTGCGTAAGGTATTGCATCTGCAAAGCTTGGAGCGTGAGAATCAATATTTAAGTGCTAGCCTCGCTTTTGCAAGGGATTCATTTTATAGAGATATTTTTACACTTATACCTACATTGCTTTGTCTAAAGCTATTATTATTATTCTTGCCATTGGATAATGAATCCTTTTATTTGAACTTCATAAGTAGTTTTTAATTAATTACCTTTATCATGCTTTTAGTGTGACCTAACCCTAATCCACTATTTATTAACGAATTGAAATTCATTGCAAGAAATAAACACCACATTTAGTAGGAAACTATCACTGAGCAATATGATGTTTATGTGCGCAAGAGTGGATTTCTTTACAAAAGCCGTTCCGTGAGCTTAGACCGCGGAAGATGCGCAGGTCATGTCATAATGACCATCTCATATTTTCTCGGTATGCTTTCTAATAGTAGATTGTAATGTGCATAAATTCCTGGCGGTTTTACATAAAATACTTTTTGAATGCACTAGCATGTTTGAGTAACATAAGCATGTTTCACATTGATTTGTTTATGTCGAATATGAAATGACTACAGTCATTTGTTTTTTTTTTTAATCCGTTCTATCAATTAAGTCTGTCATAAAAATAGGAGTAAATTCTCACTTTCATTCTAAGCTCATTATTTACAGATTTCTCTGCTGATATTGTCAATTGCACTATGATATGCGCCATAGTTTACGTCACTAGATGGCGCTTCCGCTGGAAGGCACGAAGGCGCCATTAACGAAAGCTTTCGACTTTGATCACAATCGTGCCTACTTATATAATGACTTCATATTTTATGGACAGAAATTATGGAGCTCATATTACATAGATGATGGGTTAACTTGTCACTGTAGACTGGAGTCGTTGTTGTGGATATTAGCGTATTATGGATTTCGTCGGCAAGCTTGAATTTTAAGAGATATTTGTCAAAGCAGATAGATGCATTGATAATTGATAAATATTAAGGTGACGTGCCTCGTAACGTAAAGTCACAATAAGTATTGAGATTCAATGTCCTATTCCTATATCTTACCTAGTTTCTGTAACGGATACATATTTTTACAGTTGGTAATGTTATCTTCACTATGAATGAAAAGTAAGTTTAAGTCTTTTTTGTAGGATCGTGTAGGCAATATACAAGTCTTATCTTCATTACTAGTACGGATAAATAAAAAACCTAATTATCGGTTACAGTAGATAACTTATAGAAATCCGCCATATTGTCAATGAAACCAACTGTCAATTCAAACTGACCACTAAAGAATTCTATAGCTAAGCTCATAAAGACTACAAAGTAATATTACGATGTTATTGTGAATAACATTTATGAATTTAACACATTATCATTGAAATGGTCATCGTTGGAACTCCTTTCATATCCACAAAGTAATGACCGTAAAATTAAATGGAGTTTTATACAATAGTAAAAGTTTTTGAGCATAATTCAGATGGCGATCGCTGATTTCTTTATTGAAGTAATGGAGTGATTAACATGTATAAAGTAATTAGTAATTAAGTTTGTCTACATAGTGTTAAGTAAGTATTTATGTAAATGATAAGCGACTGGTAAAATAATTTGTGATAAGTAGTACCTACCAATTCGGGACGGCAAAATATTTTAGCTTTCTCTATAAAAATGCATTTGGTCAGCAGGTGGCAACTTATTAACTATTGGAGGTTGCATTCTATTATTTACAATGATTTATTTTATGACTAACAGTTAGAGATTTTACGACTTTTATATAAGTTTCAAAGACAAAAGCTTTACTTTTTCGGTTGGATTTTTCTGTAGCGATTAAGCGAGGCGAAAATGTCTTTGTGAAAACAGAATTCAATATTCTGTTCTTATTTTGAAAATTGATTAAATTCCAACTGGTCCTTTGTGTCCAAAATGTTACCTCCTTTCTTAAAAACAAGGAAATAGAACTGTCAAATTTGGAAATCGAACCACGTTCGGGTGTACATCTCGGACACATGCTGCGATCCTGCTTAGAATTAAATCAGTTACGCCATGGTGTTTGCATTAGAATATTGAATTGGATTCGACCGTATTAGTGTCAAACCTATATGGGCAAAGAACAGGTGGTGATGCGCCAACTTTACATTAATTTAAGGCCAGTTACCGTTAATGCTTATCGCAATTGAGCTTTTATGGACGTTCACGTTGGCTGAGTATTTTAATCGTGTGAAAAACTGCAGTTTTTCGTGGCATAAATGGTGTTTTATATTTTTATAACTATGTAACCACTGAAATTAACATTATATTATGTTTTTACACTATCTTTAACATCATTAAATAAAAATATTTTTAGGAAACTTTGTTGCCAAGTGAAACCCATAAACAATAATGATGTTGATGATCATTTTGACATAGAAATATGAGTGTTAATTATCAGTAATTCATGACGACGTCGCAAACAACATATCTAATACACGCTTGAATCAATTAAAGTCAAAATAATTTACTACAACGTTTAGAAAGTTTACAACCAGAATTTTAGCAAAATATCTTTAACGTCATTTAGGTATACATACATACTATGCAAATGACTTTTTTGAAGTCAATTTAGGATTTCTATCTGATCCACAGATTGTAGAGAAATTTGAAGTTTTGTTAGGTAAGTATGAATTTCTAGCTCGACGTAAATTGTTTTTAATAATGTAGATCTAAAGTGCAATGATAGAAGACTAGGGAGACGTATCAAGCTAAGCTTTTGAAGGAAACACTTGAGACATTGCTGGACATTATTCTTTTGCTTCTAGCACAGTCTTAGGTTCTCCAGGATGGAGTTGAGTCTTATAGTCAAAGAAGCAAACTTAATGACGCCAAAACTAAGTACAGGTATATGTAGGTATTATTATGCTTTAAAAATAAACAGTCTACATTTAAAAGCTCATACACAAGGCCGTTAATCGCTTGATTACATTACAGCTGAGCATCAGTAGCAGTTTGACATTTGACCCGCGCTCGGCTCCTTGCGTAAGGTACTGTAATGTGCTCGCGTAAAATATTACAAATGTACATGTCTATTACAATTTATGTGGCCTTAGTAACTGTGCAACGATATATGCGTGGCTAAATGGGAGTTGAGTAATTGTATAGTAATTATTTTGGTGAATTGTGGGAATATTTCTGCGGTTAGTGCTTCACCTCCCATCCTTTTCTTTTAGAGGATTTTCTGTTTTCAGAAAAGGAAACATCATTTTTTGATAGGGAGTTTGGTCCGATGGTCGAAAATATAAACAATTGGAAGGGTTACCCGCAAGAAAAATCAGGGTTATTTACAACTCTTTGGAAAAAATGTGCGATAGATGCAGCAGTTAAGTCAATAAACCCAGTTATCATTACTTACGGGAACATTCTTTTCTTATGACACCGCAAAGAAACGAAACTCCGGTATTCTAATGGGAATGACAAAAGTGATTTGACAAAAACCGTAAATTTAAACACAATGGGCGGCAAACGTGTGAAATCATTTAAAATGTATGCGTTTTGACATTTGAATGGCGCTTCGTGTGCTTCAAGATTTATTATATCGATTTTTATATAATTCTTTGGGAAAATAGTGATGCGACTTTCACTGTTTCTTTAGGATCCATGTGAAAGGTTTTGACAGGAAAGGTTGTTTCAAGTTAATCTGTCGGTTATATTGTTGTTAGAAAAACTAATGAGGTTGTTTTTTTAACTGGCCGCGATCTTTCGTGGCTATAATCTGACTGAAGAAAGCATAACGGAATTTGCAATTCAAATTAACGATAGATATGCGAAATATGTAGTGGCTCTCAATGTCAGGATTTTGTGGTAATTTGAGATTCCAAAAATAAGTTGTTAGATAGCTACTTTCGTTTGTTACGCATATTTTTAGGGTCGTAAAATCGCGATCCTTATCCATAATCATTATTCCTGATCGATGTGGGTTAAAGTTAAAGTTAAAAAACCCAGCGAGATCAGATTACGATCGTGGTTTGAATACAAAGAACATGAACGTTTCTGTGAAGGCTGCGCATGATTCTAAGTATCGGACTGGACATTGCACTCTGGACTCTGCCAGAATGCAATAAAGTTGCAGTCTTTTTTATAGTTGTTTATATTTAATAATGTTTTGCAAAGTGCAGCACTTAATGGTCTATTAATGACCCAAAAGTAAATACCACTGTTTTGATTAATCATGATGTGTTTTTTAATTGATGCGATAAAAATTATATATTTAAAACCACGATCGTACTCCAAATTCGAATCAACGGTAAAGTTCAGAAATCAACATGAGTGCATTAGGCAGAATCACATTCCAAAAAAAGAAGAGAACGAACACCCACGATTCCTGATGCACTATTTTGATTTCGGAACGACACGGCACTTGTCACTTTGTTTTTTTTTCTTTTCACTAGAACAGGCACTGCACTGGACTTACCGCTACGAAGGCTTTCATGATGTTTAGGAGTGGGTCACTTCGGAACGTAGCGAAGTAATGTGATGATGTTGGATGGTGCCTGGTGATATATAGTAAACTACGGCCGCGGTGGGGCGGAGAAAGGATAGCTTAGGTTGTGTAAGCACGGGAGATGCTACCATCCGAATAGGAAGTTTCGGTTAATTGGAGGGCGTCATGCGATTTTTTTAAAGTTTTTTTTCTATGATTGACCGGCGAGGTCAAGGGTTTTGAGTGTCTTTTTGAGGTTAGAGTTTGAATTTTAAGACTGCTGTAGATTTCTGCGATGTTTTAATAAAATCACTTGACCTTAGACACAGCTTTGTGGTTTCTCAGTAGGTACCTAACAGTAATTTACTTCGTCGTGTCTATGTGTAGTTTAATTTGGCATATTTCACTATATTCTGCTTGATTTAATAACAAATTTATTCATGTTTCAGGAACGATGATGGACACTTTGACGTTGAAAGAACAATACCTAAGTGGGTATTATTAAGCTAAGTACCTTAGCTCTATGGTATTATTTAGATGTCAATCCATATCCACCAATCTACCAGTCGATAGATACCAAAGGAAATTATTTACCTAGATAAGTACCAATCGAACATTTAATACTACGTCACTGGTCTTTTAAATGAACCGAAGGACCAGTAAACGCTATTAGGAGGTAGAAAATGGCACATTGTAATGATTCCATGCTGGGAAAATGCTTTACGAGTGGTTACAGAAACAATAACGACCGACGAAACATAGGAACCGTGCAAATCTGACTTAGATAAAATATGAGAACTGCCCCAGCTGTCAGCTGTGACTAGAAACCTTTGTAAATCATAAGTAAACAAACATAGTCCTAAAGTAAACAGGTAAAAGCTATTTCCATTTTCACATGAGTCAGCAACGGGTATTGTTTACTAAGCAGGTGATGTAATCCTAGTGTTAATTGTTAGACAAAGATATAAAACTTGGTACGACATCGTAAATCATACGATGTGAGATATTTTTAGCATCGTGATGCATTGGGTTGGGCTTTATATCCTAGCTGTGTCCCGCGTTTTCACCCGTATAAGTCTCGACTCCGTGGGGATATCGGGATAAAAGTATCCTGTTCTAATTCAAGTCATGGTCTACCCATGTGCCAAATTTTATCCAATTCCTTTCTGCTGTTTTAGCGTGAAAGCGTAACATACAAAAAATCAAATCTTTTCTCTTTATAATATTAGTAGCTGTTGCCCGCGACTTCGTCTGCGATCCAGGATGCCCATGTCCTTACCTAGGTCATGGTCTATCTGTGTGCTAAATGTTATCCAAATCTGTTCGGCCGTTTTGGCGTTAAGGCATAACAATCAAACGAACAAACTTACTCTCGCATTTATATTATTAGTTAGGATTAGGGTATTATAATATTATTAAGTTTAGATTACTTTTACTTACTAGCGACCGACCCCTGCTTCGTACGGGTGTAATATATCGATGTGGCGACATGTCAAAACATCGAGATTTCTGTGCTATATCTAAGTTAAATGTTAATGTATTATATACATAAACCTTCCGGAATAAATGCTCTAAATGATGGTGAAAATCGAATCTATATTAGTTGCGTAGTTTAGAAGAACAACGCGGTCACACAGACACGAAAAGCGACTTTAATTTATAATATGTATATAGGGTGATAGGGACCTCGATGCACAACCTGTTACCATGAGTACAGTACATGATTCTGAAGCCCAGCTGCGTTGACATTTGGTGAAGGTTATTTAAAAAAAAAAATGCTGTTCCATACATTTTGACCTCATAGGTGTTGCACTTTTGTAGGAAACAGGCGAAAAATTTCAATGCAGGCGTTATATTCAAACTCAAACTCAAAGCATTTATTTCAAATAAACCAATTACGGGCACTTTTGAATTGTCAAAGGGTCAGTCAGAAAAATGAAGCTAGATGCCCATTCCAAAGCGTAGTAGGTACCTATGGAGAAGAACGGGCAAGAAACTCCATGGACACTCTTTTAAATCAACATAATATAGTTACAAAAAAAATTGTTTACATCATTCATGTTGAAATTAAAAATGTGAGAACGATGTAGAAAGACGTGCACGTTTAAAGCATCCGTAATAATATAAAAGATAAAAACAATTCAAAAATTTAAAATTAAATAAGCCGCGGCAGCCAAGAGATGACCAGTCCCTACTGACGGCGCCCGTTCACGAACATGACGTATGGATCAGCACCATTCAAAATAAATAAATATGTTTAGATGGTAATTGCTTTGCTTATAGGTCGATAATGAGTACTGTTGATGACCTTGCTTTACCATATAAGTTTAAATGTATCTAAGTCTTAAGAATCTTCATTCATTCGTCATGGTGTAATAAATCTGTTGGTTGACTCTGATTTGGATAGGGTAAGGTTGATTGCTGGGTATTTCAATACTCCTTTTCTGCTTTAAGTTATTTAGATACTTAATAAAATAGTAAGTACTTACGGTCCTGGGTTCGATTCCCGAGTCGGGAAAAGTGTTATTGGGACCGTCCACCTAGCTTCTGATGTTTCATAAGTGCCCATGTAGGTTTTTGTGGAGTAAAAGATTTTTAATTTTGAGTCGATTAACACTGCTACTTTTACACATCTTCAGAATTGACACAAAATTGTTCGATACACTATATTTCAGCATTTTATACGAGTAGAATCTTGACTTCTGTTGTGGTTAGCTCAATAAAAAAGATTTTTAAAACTGAAGTGTTAATCAACTTTTGTCGCTGTCTGTACAATATTAGATTTGTTGTGTGATTGATTAGTTAAAATGTCAAAATGTAAATTAATAAAAATAAAACATTTTTTTTTTGCTGTTGGCATCTTCTGTGTAAGCTCACTCCATCGTCGACTTTGTCTCTGTCACCTCTGACCTAGACTAGAGTCAAGAGCAAACCCATCTAAAACAAAAACAAAACAAAACAAAAATAGCTAAATGTGTGCAAAAACACACGCATTATGTTAATTATGTACAGCTAAAAATTACAAAGAATTTTCATGAACAAGTTTCACATTTATAATTTCTAAACGTCAACAAAAATTATTGAAGATAAGACTTCCATGCAGCTGACTGTTTTTTTTTTATGTTGAAGATGATCTCAAAAACCATCTCATAAGGTTTTGGCTCGGTATGAAATAACTTTTTTATGACTTTGACGTGCTCTAACTTTGGACTCCCCCAATAGTGGAGCAACTGGCGCTAAGATTTCTTATGCACAAAAAACAATTTTTGTTATGATTTTCAGTCGGTATGAAATTACTTGTTCAATCTAACGCTACCGTCCGTACTAGTAGGTACGTACTTGAAAACTAACAAGACATAATGCTTGTTTATGTAAAGTTTTTCATTATTAAAGCTCTGTCTACAACTGTTTTCAATACGTGACATTGAAAAGTGATTAACTCATATATTTTTGTACCTTTAGTGATTCTGACAACACTTATGCAAATAACTAAATTAGTAATTATACAAAATAACTTATTTCAAAATAGTGACGATGACCTGTTGAAGAAAACGTAGTACCAATCCGTACCTTGACCTCGGGTAAAGTATAATGTGACGGGTGCTACGAGTTATTTGCATATGCAGAACATAACATGACATGGAAATCTGAATTCATGAGTAGAAGGAGTAGTCGGGAGAGTACCATTAATACAATGTCAACTTAAATCAGCGAAACTCCGCAGACGTGATGGGAATCGTTATAACATACATAAACATAACATCACGCATGTATTCCCCGAAGGGTTAGGCACAGGTGTACCTATAGTACACCCACATTTCGCCAGTTATGTTTTAAGTCCCATGTAATAGGGGGCGAGCCTATTGCCATCAACCGGGCAAAAATCCAGACTCCAGGCTGCTACCGAGAAATTCCAGATAGAAAACCCAATAACACTTTGCCCGACCCGGGAATCGAACCCAGGACCTCATGCTCAGCAGTAGCGCTTGCGACCACTAGACCAACGAGGCAGTCAATCGAAAAGTCGAGGGAATCGTTATCTACATACGATAACATCTCTGTGTATGAAAAACATGTTTTTTTTTAAATAAAAATATATGAAAAAAGTCTAGAGTTTGCAAAGTTCAATCAGACCACAGCCAGTTTAAGGAAAGAAGGCGTCATGTTCGTGAACGGGTGCCGTCAGTAGGGACTGGTCATCTCTTCGCTGCCACGGCTTATTTTAATTTAATTTAATATGTGAATTGTTTTTGTCTTTTTATTACGAACGCTTTTAACTTTCTGCATCGTTTTCAACATGTATAATTTCAACATGAATGATGTTACCAATATTTTGTAACCATATTTTGATTTAAAAGAGTGGAGTTTCTTGCCCGTTCTTCTCCAACGCTACGCTAGGGAATGGGCAACTAGCTTCATCTTTCTGACTTACCGACCTAACCTAGTGAAGCTTCAATTCAAAAGTGCCTGTAATTGGTTTATTTGAAATAAATGCTTTGAGTTTTTTTATTTTAAGGCTTGCCTTTTCTTAGACCACAGCCTTATCAGTTCAAACCTTTAAAGCTATGGGTGACAAGTTGATAACATAACATCACGCATTCCCAGAAGGGCTAGGCAGAAGCGAACAGTTCACTCAAATTTCACACAGTTATGTACCTAACCGCCTTGTAAAAAAGGGTGATCCCAATAGTCATTAACCGGGCACAAATCCAGACTCCAGAATCCTAATTGAAGGTATCGTGAAAGGCAAATGGGGATGTGTCAAGAGAAAGGGCTGGCTGGAAATTGAAGCCCTTTTGTATATTTAAACAAGCATTGACTAGAGTCTAGACAAAATCAAACTGGTTGCTAATTTAATTGTATAATTTTTATGACATTGATTTTTACATTCTGTAACTACTTTAACTGACACACTAAATTATTACTTGTTAACATTTTAGAAAAAATCATCTACTTTTCAATATTTGTAAATATGTGAGCACCATGTATCTATCACATAATTATTTTCCTGTAATTGCTTTGTATTTAATTATTTTTACATATTATGGTATAGTAATTTTATTCTAGATGCATTGATATTGTAAAACATTTTAAAAGAGTAACGGTGGAGTTTTTTACCCATTCTTCTCTATACGAAACTACCTTTTGGAAGGGGCAACTAGAATCAATTCAATTTTTTTGTAAATTTTGACGTTCAAAAGTGCCTTTTATGTGCCTATTTCAAATAAATGATTTGACTTTGACTTTGACAATCAATCACACTGCCTAGCCTTTTCAAATAAATGATTTGACTTTGACAATCAATCACACTGCCTAGCCTTTTCAAATAAATGATTTGACTTTGACAATCAATCACATCACACTGCCTAGCCTTTTCAAATAAATGATTTGACTTTGACTTTGACAACCAGTCACACTGCCTAGCCTTTTCAAATAAATGATTTGACTTTGACAATCAATCACACTGCCTAGCCTTTTCAAATAAATGATTATACTTTGACTTTGACAATCAATCACACTGCCTAGCCTTTTCAAATAAATGATTATACTTTGACTTTGACAATCAATCACACTGCCTAGCCTTTTCAAATAAATGATTTGACTTTGGCAATCAATCACACTGCCTAGCCTTTTCAAATAAATGATTTGACTTTGACTTTGACAACCAGTCACACTGCCTAGCCTTTTCAAATAAATGATTTGACTTTGACAATCAATCACACTACCTAGCCTTTTCAAATAAATGATTATACTTTGACTTTGACAATCAATCACACTGCCTAGCCTTTTCAAATAAATGATTATACTTTGACTTTGACAATCAATCACACTGCCTAGCCTTTTCAAATAAATGATTTGACTTTGACAATCAATCACACTGCCTAGCCTTTTCAAATAAATGATTTGACTTTGGCAATCAATCACACTGCCTAGCCTTTTCCCACATATGAATTGAGTTCAGCTTCTAGTCTCGCCGGATGCAGCTTAATACCATTATTTGTTATGGAGCGACTGCCTACCTGACCTCCACAATTCAGTTACTGGGTAACACGATACCCCTTGGTAAGACTGGTTGTCAGACATTTGGGCTTCTCACTACCCGGAACGACTGTCAAAGATCTACGAATGACAGCCGGGACCAACGGCATAAATAAGAATTTACAATATTTGTGTGACAGTCCTGATTACAGCAGTAATACATAGTCGATCATTCTCGCCGTGAATTTAAGATGATCATATTCTTCAGTGCAAAATGTAAAAAAAAACCGGCCAAGTGCGAGTCGGACTCGCGCACGAAGGGCATTATCTATAAAAACGGCAAAAAAAACACGTTTATTGTATGGGAGCCCCTTTAAATATTATTTTTGTTCTGTTTTTTAGTATTTGTTGTTATAGCGGGAACAGAAATACATCATCTGTGAAAATTGCAACTGTCTAACTATCACGGTTCATGAGATACAACCTGGTGACAGACGGACAGGCAGACAGACGGACGGAAGGACAGCGGAGTCTTAGTAATAGGGTCCCGTTTTACCCTTTGGGGACGGAACTCTAATTATGATCATAAAATTATAATTATAAAGTCTTATCTGGTACAGCAAAAATAAATGCTCTCCAAACTATCCTTTTACTTTGACATTGATAACTAATAATTGAGTAGAATGTGAAATGCTTGACCCCAAAGTATAATATTATTAATATTCAAATGAATTCAAGATTTATATTTATGTAGGAATAATATATAGATGATACTGTGGTTACAGTTACCGGCACGTAAGTTGGCCAAAGATATTGTAGTGGGGGAAGTTCACGCACGCACAATTTCATACATTTTTACATGCGCGAACTTCCTCCACTACGAAAATCTTAGGCCAACTTACGTGTCAGTCACTATACATTTACTTAGAACCAAAAGCGACTTGATTGATCGCGCGACTCGCGACTATGTCATATTCATATAGCACGAACGCTTGACGTAAATGTAAAGTAAGTTCGATCAATTTTTGAATCGATAATATAACTATACTATAGTCTACTACCCGGCTTGTGCTACAACACACAACATTGTTTTAATATAACAATAATAAAACAATGCATAATGCACATTCGGTCCATTCATGATTTTATTTCCCTTTATTTTAGTATAGTTTAAAACTATCTTCGCATTATTGCCTTTCTAATGAAACCGGTTTGGGGCACATCGGTTGGATGGTTTCAAAGTCTATAACGGACATAGGTACAATAATTTTTTGTGTTCTATATTATATTGATTGATTGTTTTTTTTTTGCGACAAACATAATAAGTATCAATCACCCGTAGATATGAATAAAGTCTTTAAACTAAGTTAATATTATGTGCGAAACGACTATTTAAATTTTAAATCGTTCGAATTTACGTTACGTTTAGCTCGCGCGTTTGTGCCCGGGTCGCTATAGGTTAATTCACGTAACAAAAGAAGTTCTGTCGCAGTGAAGCTGCAGTTAAGTTTCGATCAAAACAACGCTTTTCGTATTATCGACGGCTTTATGCTTTGACTTGGTGCGAGGCTCTCAAGCTTAAAATCAGAACAACAATCATGGCAACTTCTTTGAAAATAATTTCTGATTTACTTACATTGTACAGTAACGTTCCTTCCTAGTAACACCAGCCGCCTTCGATAGACATGTGGCGCAGCTCGAAGAACATAAGGTGGCATATTCTTCAGATGAGTGAAGTCCGAAGAACAGTCCTTATCTTCGAGAGAGAGACCAGTTATCCCAAGGCGGCGTCGGATTCCTGGTAAGCAAATCCTCAATTTAGTGATAACGCTATACTTACGTAGAAGTTGTCAGTGTCTTGAAAAGAGTATATAACGTACCTTGTAATAGAGTAAACCAAGAGGCATATAGTCTTAAGATTCTGCAGGTATTCTAAGACGAATACTCGGCAGTTTAAGATAAGGAAGAGGAAGTATTGTGCGAAGACATCTCGGAGGCCTTGTATTCCGAGATTTACTACAATTCAATGCTCTCATGGGGGATTTCGCAGCTAAAGTTGTACAAAATGGCAGGTTTTAGGTAATTAGTAGCAAGATAAGAGTTTGTGGTTGTAAACTGGCGGGGTGATTACGTAACACACTAACAGTAGGAATGAGTTTAATGTACGTTATTTACGTTTTTGAGCAGACAAATTATTCGAACTTATGAAGCAATGGATTAGCAATAGGCTTCAAAATGCTTCAGATTGTGATAGATGGTGTGTTACGTAATTAGGGAGCAGTTCTGTTATTGCATATATGGCAAGTTCTGGTGTTTTGTACCTTTGTAACAATAAAGGTACTTTTTATCCATTCTTTGATTGTTTTGGAAACCCAGAATTGAACACGTTTTTTTTTCATCTGGTTATTGTCACGTGTTACAGTATGGTCTAGTATAGTACACCTCGTAATTGCTTTATCACTTTTGACAATGATTCCCAATAAATTGAAACTTCACTAAGATTGAAACTGTCACATAGACAAATAGAACTTGTCGTTTTATATGACATTCAATTCAACCTTAGAGTTGTAAAGCAATTACGAGGTTGATTATGCATACTTCAAACTGCTTTGGTAATGTTTTGTTTTACCTATGTTTTTGTTTGCCTGTATGTTATGTACTTATAAACATTGTTGATATTGATTGTCTTGTGTTTGTTTTCTTGTGATTTATTCTTCGGCAATTTTTGCAGATAGAGTAGATGTTTGCGTTTGTGTTCCTTAAAGGTCAGTTATTTGAAACATTGTAGGTTGCACTATACAGATTTTTTTTGGGATGTTGTTAGGTAAGATACCAATAGTGCAGAACATAAAATACCTGTGCTAACTGTTTTGCGTCGCCGGTTTTAAGGTTAAGTAAAAAGTTAGTTCACGGTGAAAATATACCTATTTATTTTCTCCTTTTTAAATAAATAACACAAAATATTAACAATGAAATAAGTTAGCAATAAGTTACTGTTAAATAAATAATGTATTGAGGAGAACCGCAGCTGCGTTAGTGGATAGACGAGATTACCCCGGGGGAGCCACCGCCGAATGAGCCAAGTTCAGATGTTGTCTGGTGGTACTGAGCGATCTGCCTAGACTGATCGATTCCTTCAAGCTCAACTCCAACAACGCGTCCGGATCCGCGTCCGGCCGATGAGGGCGCACCGAAGCTGGTGGATGGGGCTCCGTACGAGGCTGACGGCGCGCTGAATGACGAAGGAGAAGGCAATGCTCCACTACCTGATCCGGAGAAGGCTTCTTCTTGGAGTAGAATAGAGCGGATTTGTTCAAGGAGTTGGGGGTCGATATTCCGTCCTTCAGAAGTCTGCGAGCCAACTGGGACTCTCTGGTACCCACCGAGGCCGCTGCCGCTTTGGTTGCTGAAACCACCGGCACCTCTGCTGCCACCCCGGATGTTCCTGCCAACGGGACCTCTACTGTAGCCTTGGGAGCCACCTGCGTTTCCGATGGGGCCTGGAAGGCTGCTGCCACCACCTCCACTTCCACCTTGGTTGCTGACGCGACCAGCGCCGTTTCCCCAGCCTTGGAATTTGCTGCCACCCGCGCCTCCATTGCCACCTTGGTTGCCGACGCTAGCAGCGTTTGTACTATAGCCTTGGAAACTACCGCCACTAAAACCTCCGTTGCCACCAGCGCCTCCGTTGCCGCCTTGGTTGCTGAAGCTACCAGCGTTTGCGTTGTAGCCTTGGAAACTACTACCATCTGCGTTTCCAATGGGGCCTGGAAGGCTGCTGCCACCGCCTCAACTTCCACCTTGGTTGCTTATGCCACTAGCGCCGTTGCTCCAGCCTTGAAAATTGCCACCACCAACACCTCCGTTGCTTCCAGCGCCTCCGTTGCCGCCTTGGTTGCTGTAGCTACCAGCGTTTGCGTTGTAGCCTTGGAAACTACCACCACCTGCGTTTCCAATGGGGCCTGGAAGGCTGCTGCCACCGCCTCCACTTCCACCTTGGTTGCTTATGCCACTAGCGCCGTTGCTCCAGCCTTGAAAATTGCCACCACCAACACCTCCGTTGCCTCCAGCGCCTCCGTTGCCGCCTTGGTTGCTGTAGCTACCAGCGTTTGCGTTGTAGCCTTGGAAACTACCACCACCTGCGTTGCCGATGGGGCCTGGAAGGCTGCTGCCACCGCCTCTACTTCCACCTTGGTTGCTTACGCCACCAGCGCCGTTTGCGTTGTAGTCTTGGAAACCACTGCCACTAACACCTCCGTTGCCACCAGCGCCTCCGTTGCCGCCTTGGTTGCTGAATCTACTAGCGCCAGCGCCCCAGCCTTGGAAGTTGCCGGCACCCTTGCCTCCATTGCCTCCAGCGCCTCCGTTGCCGCCTTGGTTGCTGAAGCTACCAGCGCCAGCGCCCCAGCCTTGGAAACTGCCGCTACCAACACCTCCTTTGCCAACAGCACCTCCACTACCGCCTTGGTTGCTGACGCTATCAGCGCCGTTGCCCCAGCCTTGGAAGTTGCCGGCACCCGCGCCTCCATTGCCACCTTGATTGCTTACGCCAGTAAACATTGGGGTCCAGTCTTGGAAGTTGCTGCCACCTACGGCTCCACTGCCACCTTGGTTGCTAAGACTACCAGAGCCGGCGCCCCAGCCTTGGAAGTTCCTGCTGCTGCCGCCTCCGCTACCACCTTGGTTGCTGACGCCACCAGTTCCAGCGCCCCAACCTTGTAAGTTCCTTCCGTCATTGCCTCCGCTGCCACCCTGGTTGCTTGAACCACGGGAGACTCCGATAGGTCCTGGTTGGCTGAAGGCACTTGCGCCTACGCCGCTGCCTCCCCGGCCAGCTTGGTTGCCTCCGCTGCTGGCTGGCAGGTAGAAACCACCTGTGACTCCGTTGCCGCGACCTGCGGCTGTACTGCGAAGCAATCGCCCGCCACTCCCGACGTCGAAGAAACTAAAGTAGTCGTCGATGTAGCTCTTGATCTGGCCACGGGTGCACGCCACCAGCACGAGGGATATACACTGCGGAAAATAGACTGTATTAGTTTACGCTGACATTAGTGTCAAGAAAATGAAACAAAATTGACATGAATATTGTTTTTGGATGTAGATTATATTACGAGTATCTAGTTAGTATTCGTGTCTTTTTATTTATGAAAACTCTTAGGCCCGCTTGCACCACAAATCACTCATTATGTTTATCGCTAAATAAATTAAACCATCTCTCTGACTCTGTCATCTTCAAGAAGGTTTTACCACTAACCGCATTTAATGACATGTTCTGCAAGGGAGCCCTAGTTTTGACATAACCTTAAACACACCACTTGAATAACTTAACGTCTTTTTTTAATGACTATTTAGATTAAAAATAACTGATTCAAATTAGTTAGGATAGTATTTGAAACAACGAAAATATAATATCAAAATAACTATAATATAGGTTAAACAAATATAATCAGCTACTGTCTTTCAGATCTTTATATTTTAAGGATTGTAGAATCGTTTAATTTACAACAACGAAAACATATTATCGAAATAACTATAATGCAGCAACAATATGTCAAAGTCAAAGTCAAATCATTTATTTCAAATAGGCACTTATAAGGCACTTTTGAACGTCAAAATTTACAAAAAAATAGAATTGATTCTAGTTGCCCCTTCCAAAACGTAGTTTCCTATGGAGAAGAATAGGCAAGACACTCCACCGTTACTCTTTTAAAAATGTTTTACAATATTATGTATACATTAATTATATGTGAAGACGATGCACCTAGAATAAAATTACTATACCACAATAGGTACAATAACATAATTTAAACAAATATACCTAATAAGCGATTGTCTTTCCGTTCTTTATATTTTAAGGATTTAACTTTGCTTTAATATAATTTAAAGACTGCATACAGTTATCTTTCCTGTCTGAATTTGATACGTTATTGATTTCATTAAAATAGTATAACATCTTATCACACTGGGCGTTAATATTTTAAAGGAGCACATGTAAGTCGGTTGATTAAAAGCAACTGAGTAATAGTAGCACTTGACATTACGCTCGCGCTCGACTCATTGCATAATGCTGAGGTACGCTGTAATGTACATATTACAAACATGTTACCGGCGCACACATCGGTAATGTATGTGCGTATGTAACCATGCAGTGGTATATGCTGGTCTAAAGTGTGCTTAGAAATGAAAAAAAAAGTAGTAAATTATTAATCCAATTTGTGTAAAAAAAATGTCTTGCTTGGTGATCCTTATTTCAATATATTTTTATTTGTCAAACCACTATCCACATGATTTGAAGAGGTTACGCTACCTAGCCATGTCTTATACCCCTTGAGATACAAAATCTGTTCCTGTTTTCCCCACAATATACTAATACAAACAGACAGTGGAATCCCTGTAAAGGGATTACAGTATAGTTTCCACTACAGATCTTCATTTCAGCTGAAAGAGGGTCTTAAGCCTCTCTCCCTCAAGGGTTGCCACAGCAACAAATTTTGCGCCTTTATCAGGTCGTCGGTCCATCTTATGGGTCTACCCAAGCTACGCCTTTCACCCTTCGCACTTCGAATCAATTTCCAAGTAGGCTGAATCACATTCCCAACAGGAGGAGCTAAAACACACTATAGCCTCGATGCACAATTTGATGTCGGAAGGACACGGCACTTAAATTGTCACTTGCATTTTGTTTCATTTCACTAGAATAGACACTGTACTGCACTCACCACAACAATAATCTTCATGATTCTTAGTGATGGACCGAAGCGAAGTATTGTGATGTTCTTGGGTTGTGTCTGGTGATATATAGTAAAATGGCCATTTAGAAAGTGAATCTTCCAAAACCTGATTTTTCAAAAAAATACATCCGGTATCCTTTTTAGCTAGTATAATAAATTTAAATGCAAATGACGTTATGCGCTTTGATATAATTTTGCATTTCCATGTGATATAATCAATAGAATGCACCGGAATTGAAAGTGTTATGATTGTATTAATTTCGAGTAAAGCGTAACCTGTGTTGTATAGTGCAGATTTGATTAATATTTATTTACATAACACTATCTACCGTAAGGTACAGGCTATCCGAAAGAGATAAGGTTCTAGAACCTGTATGTTATAAGCACAGTAAATATCAGACTTTTCGGGTAGCTACGTTACTAAAGAAATAACTGTAGACTCAAAATCAAAATCAAACATTTTGTTTTTACATAAACGTACTTGGGCAATTATGAAACATCAGAAGCTGTACGCGGTTCCTATTGGTCGTTTCCTATGGAGAAGAGCTGGCAAGAAACTCAACGGTTACCTACTCTTTTAAATATAATCGGCTTTTACACACATAACATACATAACATCACGCCTGTATTCCTCGAAGGGTTAGGCAGAGGTGTACCTATAGCACACCCACATTTCGCCAGTTATGTTTAAGTGGCTTTTACAATATTTTCAAATTACAGTGTAGACCAGTCTACAAGTACCAGGTACAGGACTCCACACACATAAAGCACGGAATCCAGTATACTCTTATGTTCTCCATTGCATGTTCGTCATTGCAAATCGAATACTTCTTTTGGTCTTAAAGTTGTAATGACTTGGAAGAAATTTTTAAATATGTGAAAGTCGTTTTTCTTAACGTTATCCTAGTAATCGAATTAAATTATTACTTATTCACGATAATGAAGAATAATAATAAGAAGAATTATATTGGTATTCGTAATAGGACTACATTTAAAAGCCCAAAAAGGTCATAAATTAGTAAATTCCATTACAACTGAGTTTCAGTAGCAGTTTGACATTTCACACGCTCTCAATTCCTAGCATAATATCGAGTACTGGTAGTATGCTGTAATGTGCACATTACAGCGCAACACGGTAAATATTACCGTTGCACATGATTCCTAGTTTGTGTGCGTTGCTAACTGTGCAATTATATTATGTTGGAGTCCAATAGTTGATTTAATAATCTCAGTCATTGATGGATGGAAACATTAATTGTGAATGACAAAATTGTTATGATAAAAATCATGAAATTAAACACGAAAGACAAGGAAAAAGAAGAAACATTAATATAATGAGTACATTTTTTTTTCATTTATCAATTTTTTATTTATTAGGAATTATAAAATTTATCATGATCATAGATTATAATATACAAGCTAAAACTAAACTATATATGCCTACTATTTACAAGTGTATAATGTAAGACAAGAGCTCATAGGCCATCAAAAAATTCGTCCGCGTCGCTGTCAATGGGATAAGTGCCCAAAAGACTGGCAGTATTGCCACGTTGAATGGCAATGCTGATTCTTTGGGCTAAAAATAGGCCAGCCCTCTGATCGTGTGAGGAGTCGACTAACCGCTTGGCGATGTCCCGTAATATTTGATGAGCACTGTGACCCAAGGCCCTAGTATTTCAACCCCAAACGGCTCAAACAGTACACATAAATAATAAAACAACAATAGTATAACAACTTTATTGGGTATAGCACCAAATAATAAAATAAATACTTTTAATTTTTTTGTACCGTTAATGCTTCAGACGTGCCTCGCAATGTACGAGCCGTTGCGCGTTGCTCCCGGCTGTCATTCGTAGATCTTTGACAATCGTTACGGGAAGTTAGAAGCCCAAAAGTCTGACAACGAGTCTTACCAAGGGGTATCATGTTACCCAGTGATTGGGTTGTGGAAGTCAGATAGGCAGTCGGTCAATGTAAGATATTGGTATTCTGCTGCATTCGGTTAGACTGGAGGCCGACCCCAAAATAAGAAAAGGGAGACAGATTGATTGAATGATTCTGACTTTCATGCAACTGTAAATGAGTTACTATACAAACTAACTTATATCTAAATGGTGATGGCGATACTATGTTGAAGAAAATGAATAGTGTTCTTCAATTTGTCTAATGATATCATTTTGATATTTACAGTTGTTTCCGAAAACGAGAAACATTCTGTTTATTTTAAAACCAACAGACTAACAATTGGTTTGAATCTCGATTATGGCAAATGAATGGGGAAGCGCCAGGGTAGTCTGCGTACTTTTTCGAGAAGTTTTGAAAGAATGCACAAGAGTGCTATAGAGGAGTAGTTCTCCGGTAGTTCTTTAAGACTGCTTTTATGAATGTGTCGGACACAGGCAACCTTCCAGCAATCTGGGAAAATACTGTTTTCCAAACTTAAGTTAGAAATGTGAGAGAGTTGTTTTAACAGTGTTTTTAATGTACTCAATCTGTAGAAAAACATAAATCATAGTTTAATAGGAAGTTTTAATAATTAAATTTATACATAATTTACACTTACCTACTATTATTATTATTTATTTTATTTATCAAAAAACAAGGTTTGTAAAAAATCTTAACTTAAGATATATGCCCCGAAAAATCCGTTTTCACGGTTTATCTGTGGGAACGGAACAAACAGTATTACAAACAAGTAAGTATATTAGGGCAGACACTTAATTTTCACTTATTGTACTTAAAGTAACTAAAGATAATAACTTATATCTTAAACATATGGAAAGTTACCTAAGATACCTAGGTATTGTTTCCTACATAAGACTAGATTTAATTTTTTGAAAAAAAATATATGTTAATTTGTGCTTTTATTTTCATTATAGTTTGGTGATTATGAAACATGTCATATAAAATAGCATCACGCCTCTATTCTTTGTAGGGGTAGGCAGCGTGTTATGTTAAGTCCCATCTTATTACCCGCTCGTCCCCTTTAAAGGGGACGAGCGGGCGGGTGCCAAGTTGATGGCAATAGTCTCGCTCTTAGAAGCGAGACTATTGCCATCAACTTGGCACAAAACCAACCTCCCGACTGCTAATAAAAATTGGGTAATATTTAAACGCAAATCAAAAATAATAGTTTTTGTATCCAAAAACAATCCGAATTCCAATCAAAATCACTGATTGCACAGCAAAATCTCAACGCAAAACTTTTTTTTACAAAAATACAAGTTTTTTTTATAAAAAAGTTTTTATTTTTCACTTTTTTGTTGCGGTACCTTTCCCACACAAATTCATATACCACTACTTGATATGTAAAATAACAGTGACAGGAAATTGAAAACATTATCAATATAAAGTGGAAAAAATATGCAGTATTAAGGATAACTCAAAAACTACTGGTCAGAACTTGATCAAATTTAAATGGGACCACATGTGAAGCACCAGCTATCAAATAAAAAATAATCATCCAAATCAGTTCACCCAAAAAAAGTTCTGAGCTAATGCACATAAAAAAAATATTGTTGAATTGAGGACCTCCTCCTTTTTTTGAAGTCAGTTAAAATAAGCAACAATTTAATCTACTAAGCGAGGCGTCCTATTTCTGAATGGCAATAATAATAATAAGGCGTAGTGGGCGGAGACTCGCTTTGCGCGGCTCCTACATCTGGGTGGTTTTAAAAAAAAAACACCCTCTAACTTAACCTGTTCGAGTCGGGGTGCCTCAAGTCCCGAGCTCGCTTCGCTCGCTCTTGAATCCTAAATTCTCCTAGTACAGTAATATTGCATTTTGTAGCGATCCCTTCGACATAATTATTACGACAAAAGGCCGATGGGAGACAAATAGATAATATTCACACGCTACGAGTGTCAGTATTATGTACACTCTGGTGAATTTGCTTTGCAGTCAGTATTTAAATGATGGAAATAAATTGATAGGTGATTATTTGTTTCATTGGCAATTAATGATATCTTATAATAAATCTTTTGATAAGAGGAACCCAATTACGCTGGCCAGTCTGAGGATGAAATCTAACACAAGCACCTCGGTTTAATGACTTTTCAGGTAATTATTAGCTAAGCAAAATGAATAATAATAATAATATACATAACATCACGCTTGTAATCCCCGAAGGGTTAGGCAGAGGTGTACCTAGGGCACACCCACATTTCGTCAGTTATAGTTAAGTGCCATGTAGGTAATAGGAGGCGAGCCTATTGCCATCAACCGGATACAAATCCAGACTCCGGAGTGCTAATCGAAGAAACCAATAACACTTTGCCCGACTTGGGACCGAACCCAGGACCTCATGCATGCATACTAGACCAACAAGGCAGTCAACCATGTGCATGAAATATGTGATTTATGTGTATATTAAAATGTTGAAATATACAGTTTGAAAACGATGCTGTAGTGCTCATGTTCACACATTACAATTGAGCATTCGTGAGACTCATTATTTTTAAATGGTCTGAGAGGCTACAAAGGCAAGTAAATCAGACAAGCTTAAGCCCGCGACTTCGTCCGCGTGAAATATCTTGTTCCCCGACCCACCCCACCGCATCGCATCACCTGCCCGCGCTATTACTTCCTTTTCGCTTAGCGTTCTGACTGACTTTTTTATTTTTGATCGGCTCCTAAGGGTCCTAGCGTGATGTTAAGTAGCTTATAGCGTTCCTCAAGAATTGGGCTATCATATGCAAAAAGATTTTTTTAAATTCGACTTGTAGTTTTAGAGATTACCGCGTTTAAACAAACATACACTTCAGCTTTATTATCAGTATAGATATAGGTGTGAGCATTCATTAATAATATTTTTTATATGTGAGCATTTTAGTACTCACATCTATGCTTAAACATAAAAGGCAAGTTTTCTGTTAATATCGATACCGGATAAAATGTTGCAGACAAATATCTTGGTACCTAGTGGAGTAAAAGGACTACTTTTCATACACAGCTTGTTACACTAAGGATCAGCTCTTTACTCTCAGGCCCGTGTTTCAGAACCAAGCAATACATAAAACTACATAACATAACATCACGCCTTGTTTCCCCGGAGGGTTGGGCAGGGGACCCACATTTCGCCAGTTATGTTAATGGCTTTAAACTAGTTTTGAGTAATGCTTGAGGCTTGAGTAATGTTCTGTAATACGGGCCTAAGTAGGTTAGATTGACCAGACAGAAGGTACCGCATTAACTAATTGGTGCACGTCTACACGTACTCCTTAAGAGAAAACGTAGTACAGACGAAGAAGATTCAATGCATCTTGCACAATAGGGGGAGTACGTTCTCTTAGAAGCAGCAATTACTAATTGGTACCATTTGACTACCTAGACATAAATATGCGATGTGAGGTGTGCGCCGTGCACATCTGATGTGCGACGAGGTCGGGGTGTCTGGCTCGAATGAAATACGTCATGACTTAGTTAAAGAGGTTTTTCTTTGGATGATGAAGGACAAAAAGATTTAAGAATGCATTTTCTATTTAGGGCTATTAAGAGTAAGAATCTAATTCAATTGCTACGAAAACAGCGAATGAAAAACAAGCATTAAGAAACTAGACTGTGCTAGAACAAAAAATCCTAAGACGTGTGACGTCCACCTACCCGTATTTCAGGATTTAGTTCGCGTGGTAGATAAGGAAGCTTGTGCCCCCGCAGTGAGAACATTGTGGCTGATTTTGCTTCCGCTAAACTTAGCAGTTTTCAGTGTCGTATCCTTGCTAAATCCGTAATTCAGTTTCCTTAGCTTGGCGGTTCAGATTTCATTAAAGACCACTGGCATGTTACTTCGAAAAACTTCCAATCAGTTTGTTTTGCACATATTTGAGGCACTGGGTATAGAAGATATATCCCTTGTTACAACTTAAGACAAACCGTTTTCTTAAACAACAAACTAAATAGAACAATCGGTTTACAATCCACGATTCCGGTCTTGCACAGACCTCATTCAGTCTAGCACGGATTCTATGTCCCGTAAGTCTATAATACTTTTACTGAGAAATGAGGACCACTTAGAGCGGCATTCATTTAAATTTGCATTTGGGAAGTTGAAGAACCTGCTAAGCATCTTGTAGCCATAATATATTTAATCTTTAAACCTGTATTTTATGTTTTTAAATCGAGTCTGATCATTATTAGGTTCGGTTGTAGACGTTGACGGTTGAGGCATCCGTATTATTAGATTCTAGTAAATATAAAGTCAAATTTCAAAGATTTGGCTAAAGTACACAGAAATGTGCGATTTATATGATTACATTTGTGTGAATCTGTAAATCTTACGTAATTATTAACTTCGTTTTTCGTAGAATTTTGTACGTGTTTATTCATTCAAAATGTGGAATATTTGAGATCCTATTAGCTTCTATGGAATGTGGGAACTTTCTTAGAATTAGGTATGTGTTTATGTTGATTTCTAATTAACTCAAATGAGATGTTGGCATGTAGTGACCATGTTAATGGATATAATTAAAATGAAAACGATTTCATCGCTAATCAACTAATGCAACCAATCATTCAGCATTCTTAGACATAGGTATTGCCCAAATTGCAACACAGCAAAATAAATTGGTCTTTCTGCTTCCGCCGCAGATCTAGATCGATGCTCTTTACAATCTAATGACTACATACCCTCTTACTGATGGGTGACTCTAAAGGCGCATGCTAGCTGGTACCTACATTAATTGACAGCCCTCTACGAGGGACAATCATACACATTTGGCGCACCAGGAGTACCCAGTCTAGTGAAAGGGAATCGTTTGTCTTGTTAGGGGCTTGTGATGAGGAGGGATGAAATACATGTAAGTATAAGAGTAATAAATATGAATATAGATGTTATTGGATGGAGAGGGAGAAGAAGAACAAAGAATATATGGATGGATAGTGTGTGTGTGGAATGATATTAAAGAAAAAGGAGTAAATGATAGAGTGATGGCTAGCAGGGGAGAATGAAAGAAAAAAACTTGTTGTGCCGACCTCAAGAGGGGACTGCACAACAAGTTTAACAAGGGCGGGAAGTTAATGATGGGTGCCTAGTCAGCCCCACTACCATGCGGAATCTTTTCACCATGCCATAAGTTATCCTGTAAAGCTTAATGCCCCTAAAGAAAAAGATAATAAAGATAGCATTCGCTTCTACGGCTACAAATGATAAATGATTTTATTTCTGTAAGTAGGTTTGTATAAACACTTTTACACGTCAATCATATTTTTTTAATTAGATGACGTCGGCGTTTTCTATCTGACTACTCTGAGAAAAAAGGCCGAAACAAACTTAGAGGTCACAGTCTCTTTAAAGTCCAAACATGATCCTGGTCAGATCATGTGAAGTCCATGTAGATTAGTGTCTGAAATGGCCTTTTGAGGAAAGAACCACATAGATTGAGAGGACCTGTCCAGTCAGTGCACAAATTTGTTAGTAATCGTGCAGCTCAACTCAGAACTTAAGGAGCTCAACGATTTGACGAACAATACCAAAGAAAAGAACATTTGGGTAGGCCGCATAAATTACTCAAACTGCCACACCATGATTAAAACTAACTCACAAAAAAACAAACAATAATAAAATAAAAAGTCAACATTTGTGGTGTAAATTTATTGGAGCAGCTCAATCCCAAGCATTTCTGTCCTCAATATAGTCTTTTACAGTATAATAGGCTTTCTGGCATACTTTCCGCTTTATAAAAGATTTGAATGTATTAAGGCTTAGATCTTGAATGTGGCTAGGAAGTTTATTATAAAAACGTATACATTGCCATCTAAACGAGCCACCTATTTTCATGACCCTGGTTGTAGGAATAACTTTGTGTTTTTTCCTAGTATTTATATTATGGATATCACTGTATTTTTTAAACATACAAAAGAGTTTCATAAATATACTGAGAAGGCACAGTCATTATATTACTCTTTTTTTTGTCTCTGAGGGAGTGTCTGGGATTTAATTTATAAATTAAACGAATTGCATTTTGTTATTAAAAAAAAGGGCTGAATATCGGCGGCATTTGCCCACACCAGAATACCGTACAATATCACTCTATGAAAATAACTAAAGTATATTTAGTAAACGGGCTGTCTCTAAATCAGTTAATTCACGTTTTTTTAACGGCGTATGCTGCAGAGCTAAGCTTTTTTGACAATTTATTTATATGGGGGCCCCATTGAAGCCTGGCATCCAGTTATGCCTATGAGTACTGTCGTATTTTCGGGTTTCAACTCTTCACCCTTTATGAGAACACTAGTTTCCACTTGTCTTACATAAGGTATCGTAAGCTTAATACATTTTTTTTTTCTCGTTAAGAAGTAGGTTATTCAAATTCAATCAGTTAACAAGCTTTTGAACGCCATGTGCAATGGCTCTCTGGTCAAACCAATTTACCCTTTGAAGGTCAACATTACGTAATTTACAAAACGTACCACAGGACCAATAAATCGATACACAGTTAGCTATTTATAATCCTAACATGTTCGTACATTGACCTAGTCTAGATCAAGGTCGAAGCGTCGAAAAATCGGGTATCTGCATAATGTATGCCAAGTTCAGTATAGCCAATATGTCAAAAGTGAATCTGCAATTGTTTATGATAAACAGGTTGGGCAAAAATTACACGACCTCTTTGTATGCCCATGACATGTAGTAGGTAGACACATAAGGCTAGTTTTCGAGCTAGTATAGCAGGCAAGTAATATCATGGCTTGCTATCCTGGCTTGGCAAATACAAAAATGAGGATCCTTTTTTTGAAAAATCATCTACTTTTCAATATTTGTAAATATGTGAGCACCATGTATCTATCACATAATTATTTTCCTGTCATTGCTTTATATTTATTTCTTTTTACCTATTGTGGTATAGTAATTTTATTCTAGATGCATCGTCTTCACGTATAATTATGTTATTAATGTATACGTAATATTGTAAAGCATTTTAAGAGAGTAACGGTGGAGTTTCTTGCCCATTCTTCTCCATACGAAATTACCTTTTGGAAGGGGCAACTAATATCAATTCTATTTATTTTGTAAATTTTGACGTTTAAAAGTTCCTTTTATGTGCCTATTTGAATTAAATGATTTGACTTTGACTTTGAGGAAAGTTTTGTAAGAAAGTCAGCCCTACTAGCTACTACTAGTACTAGCTTTGGGCACGCCACAATAGCGGCGGTAAGTCCCCTCTTTGAGGAGTGGGTTGAGAGGTGCCACGGCGTCCTCACCTTCCGTCTGACGCAGGTCCTCACTGGACATGGCTGTTTCGGGAGGTTCCTTTTTCGGATAAGGCGGGAGGAAACGCCCGGGTGTTGTCATTGTGTGGATCGACCGGAGGACACGATGGAGCATACGGTGGAGGTCTGCCCGGCTTGGGCGGAACACCGCCGTGTCCTCGTGGCGGCGATCGGCGGCGGCGACCTCTCGCGTCCGGCCCTGGTTCAGGCCATGGCACGGAGCGAGAGGGAATGGGAAGTAGTCACCTCCTTCTGCGAAGCAGTAATAATCGCGAAGGAGGAGGCAGAGCGCGTGAGGCAGAGGCAATCATTGCGCCCTCACGCCCCTAGTTGCCGCAGGAGGAGACACCCTGGGCGTCGGGAGTCGATAGCCGACTCCCGGCCACCGTAGGCGCGGGCCTGCGGAAGGCGAGCAATGGGCAGCTCTCCGTCCGGTAAGGACCAGGCCCGGGTCGACGGCGCGTTGTGTTCCACGCGCGCCTCAATGAGATGTCAGCATACTTGACGGGGTCCGATAGGGCCGATGCCTGCCGGGGTCACGGATTGTTCGAAAGAGTTACCGTGGCCCTGCCGCACAGGCAACTGAAGGAACACGGGTGGGTTTTAGTCAGTAAGAGTCTGACGCGCCCTTCCGCTCCGCCCAGAGCGGGAGAGGTCATTTGATGAATTCCCACCCAAAAAAAAAAAAAGACGTACTAGCTTGCTTGCTTACTAGCACTCTATTGCTATCCTAGCTTCGGGTGTCCCGGGCATTAAATATTCATTTTAATTTGTTGGAGGCTGTATTCCGTCAGTCACTTTATAAGGCTGAGTTGAGCTGCACGGTTACTGACAAATGCGTGTACTGACTGAACAGGTCCACTTAATCTGTGTGGTTCTTTCCTCAAAAGACCATTTCAGACACCAATCTACATGGTCCTCATGGATTATGTCCGAATTTTTGTATACACATTGACATTGATGAATTTTATATATACGAGTACAGTAACATGAGTATTTACTTTGTAAAGTATTATAATATTTTAAGTATTGTGAATATGAGGACTATATGGGTCATTGCTTTTTTGCTTTCATTTTCTCATTTAGTTTTAATCATGATCTGGCAGTTAGTTTCCTGTACTGGAGGATGCCCGAAGCTTCTTAACTTTTTTCATGTTCTCTTCCGCAGAGGCAGAAACCAAACAGCCCGAGCGAGTGTTGTTTTCAATAATCTCTCTGCCCCTTTTAATTTCACTTGACCACTTTAGAACCGTAGATAATGAGGGTGCAGAATCATGGTAAACAGCCACCATCTCTTGGTGAATATTTTTTAGACATTTTCCTTGTTAGGTAAGGCATTTAATAACAGCGCGGTGCTCGATTTCCTTCAACATTGTCACGTTAGCTATTCCAGATGTCGTTGACTAAGGATATCTAGCAAACTAATGATCACAACTAGGCAACTGTATGAAATTTTACCTTTACACTCTTTGATACCTACCTTGACTGCTTCGTTGGTCTAGTGGTCACTAGCGCTAGTGCTGAGCATAAGGTCCTGGGTTCGATTCCCGGTTCGGGCAAAGTGTTATTGGGTTTTCCCTCTGGAATTTCTCAGTAGCAGCCCGGAGTTTGGATTTATGTCCGGTTGATGACAATAGGTTCGTCCCTGTTACATGGGACTTAAACATAACTGGCGAAATATGGGTGTATTGTAGGTGCACCTCTGCCTAACCCTTCGGGGAACACAGGCGTGATGTTATGTGTTATGTTACCCTTAGATAATGTCATAAATTAATTAAATTAATTAGTTAAATTACCCACATCATTAGTAAATCACCCTTATACCGAGAATACATTGAACGCTCCTCATAAAAGGTTAAATCTGTAACTATCTGCTATATTCGTTCCCTATTCAACCCAGTGAAGTAATGAAATAATTTGACTGTTATCATACGCTGGTATATTGTGTTCCCTCTCATCTCGGTCTCATTTCCTACGAACTTTGTGGGAAGTTTTTCGCAATTTCTGACTTTTCTCGTAGTCAAAATTCAGTTGTCCGGTAGAGTTTATTGATTCTTATAAGAAACTGTATAAATTGGCATTTTTTTTTTTGCTAAATGTATTTTTTTTTTATCTGTGACTGCGGATCAATTTTTTTCCAAAGTTAAGAACAAGACCGTTTTCTTGTAGCGATAACGATTAAGGTACCTGCCCCTTGTTTCCCCATCTCAAAAAGCCCAGTAGGTATATGTCATGATTGACTGCTTAGCTTCATAAAGGTATATCGTGATATCATTTGAAAGGTTAAAACTACTATCGTAATCATAATTATCTGCAATATTTGGGCTTTTCTTTTCACAATTTGCAGTAAACTATAGAATAATAAGAACAAATTGAAACCTAGAGACTGACCAGGCCTATTGGGAATAACTATGCAAAATTTGAACAAAAACTATCGGGTAGTTTTTGCGTGGTGCTGGAACACACATTCAGCCAAAAAAAAACGGCATTAGAATTGTTCCCAGACCTCGCATAAATTACTTTAAAAAAACCAATATACAGTTTTAATTTCGCTACGATTTTATTATGCATAGTCTTATAGATTAGTATGTTTCAGATAGGTTAGAAGGGCCTACAATGGGTAGGATTATCAAGCTACATGTCGGACATGGGGCTTGATAGATCTTCCTCTAATTGGATGCAGTGATTTTGTTTTTTGTACTCGTGTGTTACTACTAACATAGTTTGTAAGTTTTTTTGGTAATACTAAAACGCTATGGGCCTTCGATGCCTGAAAATAAAAGTTTATTTTTATTTTTTTATTATTATTAGTAAGACGGACCGGTCGGTGTCTGCAACTCCACGTCACAGTGCGTATTTTGCGAACAGGTGAGAAAAGCGATCATTCGATCCACCCCAGCTCTTCAAGGAAGGCCAGCAACACCTTGGTGTGACCGACAATCTCACCGAGGGTACCTGGGTTTCGGAAGTACTTTGCCCTGTAGGTATAATGGTCACCTATGAACCATTGGATTAAATTGCACGGTCAGACACAAGTTGAAATACCAATATTGAAATTAGCCTCTTATTAGTTACTTTAAAGTCAATTAGTTTCTTTAAGGTCAAAGTGAGGATGAGAAAGCTTTCATTATTTCTGACATTTCATCATTTTTAAGTTTATTTGTGGTTCAAGTCAAAAGCAATTGGAATACATGCTATATTTTGTGAACCGAGTTTAAATTTTATGTGTAGGTTATTCAATAGTTTTTGTAGATACTTCTTTTTACACCAAATTCTTAAACGTACCTAATACAAAGTTTCAAATCAAATAATAACGAAGCAATAATTAAAAGTATGCGTTTGTAATTACTGATAACTTTTCAACCTACAGTAATTTACACTGTAAATTAAAATGACAATAATGAATAAAATATGATTAATTACCTATTTACCTTCAACTTTATACATCGACAAAAAACATAACTTAAGATCATAACATAATATCACGCTTGTGTACCCCTAAGGCTTGCGCAGAGGTGTACCGTAGACCTCCATTTCCCCAGTTATCTTTAAGTCCCATGTAAAAGGGGGCGAGCCCATTGCCATCAACCGGGCACAAATCCAGACTCCGGGCTGCTATTAGTGTTGTGCGTCTCTTACGAAGCGCGTGCGGGCCAGCTCGACCAGCCTTCTGAGCGTGTTAGTGGGCCGCTGGGACTCGCTGATGTGGCGGCACTGGATGCGACTACACACTGCGGGTGGACGCGTCCAGGGCTTGGCATAAACTGGCACTCCTGTGCGGTGACACTTTGTGATTTTTATTTTTATTTATTCCTGTGGCTATGTTTTTTTTGTATATAATAACAATAGCTTTACAAGGCATTTTTTGTGTTATGTGTGTATATGGACTAACGTCTGAAATAAATGTCTTATTAATAAAAAAATCCAAATGAAAAAACCCAATAACATTTTTCCCAAACTGAGAATCAAACCCAGGAACTCTTACTCAGAAGAGGCAGTGAAAAACTCAAAAGTATTTTTAGATGATCAATGAAGAAAGACCCTCAACATAGTTATGATGAATAAACGAAAAACTAAATTGTTGACAAGCCTATAAACGGTAAGTGAAAGGAGGAAAAAAAAACAACTATAGTTTATGTCAGTTCATCTGTACGTTGCATATTCATCATCGTTTGCTACTGTTTTTTGCGCCGATCATAAATTATTTGTGGGCGGGATTAATTAAATTTATGTATGTTTTGCCATAATTAATCTTATTCATATCTATTAAATTGCGGATAAATTCTATCTCTACATTTTATTGCCAACTAATAAAGATTTCATCGACAAGATAGATTAAAAGTTGACTATGAGGATATTAACTTGAAGCTATTAGCTAATAACAACTTTTTCTTGTAAATTTAGTAACGCTAATCTTTTAAACTTACACCACAGTCCAACGTACACCTCCTAACACTTATTTTGCACCCACATTACCAAATGTGGGCTAAGTTTCATAGATTCGGTGCGATTAACTTTTCTTTTTACACTGTTTGACATTTGCACCGTTATACAATGGTCATGCGCGAGCCGTCAAGTCGAAGGCCATGTACTTACATACTTATAGTTAGTGTAACATGTGTGTGCTTCTGCCCTAGTAGAGAATATCTTTTGCTGCAAGACTTGAAAATTGTTTTCTAATCAGCGATCTGGAATAGATGTTGTTGTTTGATCGTCATTATGTCCTATTAAAATTTGTAACGCGAAGCTCAAGTGTTTTCTGTATTTTATTTTACCATTACATATTAAAAAAATGGATAGGTATATCATGTACAGTATTGCGAACATTGCGTTTATGACACGGTGCTCAGAGGGCCCCAGATTGCAGTCCGGCCGTCGGCGTGGAGACAATGCGTTCCTGACACATCAGTGAGACAATTTTAGTAACAAATAAAGATCAAATTGGCAAAACACGTATTCGTTTGTATAAAACTGACAGGTCTCAAAAACGAATTCTCTCATCAGCCGGACCGTAGTGGCAAGCGCTTTCAAAGTGTTTCGTGTTTCTACGACAATTTTTAACAGGATTGCTTTCTTTGTTTGGTTTGCTTTTCGATAGCTTATCCCATACATTTTTGACTTATCCAACAACGTTGTTGCTGATAGAAGGACACTTTGTCTAGGCCCTGAGGTCACAAGTGTAATAGAAACAAGCAGTACGTCTCGAAAAAAAAACGCAATCCCCTACCAATTTGCGTGCTCAATTACATGCAAATATCCACCTCTGCAATACAGTAAAACTAACGCTATCAGAATATTTATAGCCTAAACAGTTATTTTTTCTCGAAGCCGCATATTGAATACGAATTTATTGCAACATGACCTTCAGCTGTTCAGGGCCGGTCGTTTTTAGAAACGCCTGATGCATATTACGCGCGGCGGCATCTCTATTGTGCTGTAACATGGTCACTAATGAATTTGTAATTATTTCAACGTGACCTTAGTGCTGTTATATTTAGAAATTTAGATGTACTGGTTTTACTGACGTTTGGTAAATGTTAATGTGTGGTCTGTTGAGCCGGATGTTGCTGTCAATTTAGACGATAAAGCTGTGAGCGTAACCTTTTTAGACAAGAATCGGGAACTATAAAGCCTGATTTACGCGGAGCGATTTAAACGCCAGTCGCATAACACAAGTTGATGCAATAATACAATTTGCACCAATCAAACAGTGTTTAGACGATGCAATTAATTTGTTGCTTGAATTGTATTATATGCCACAGGTAAGAAACTTGCATCGTAGTATTATTTATTTGGTTATATCAGGTTGCCTAGAGACCCGCCTGCCTGGCTGCTGCCTGCTGCTGGTTGATTATTAAGTGAAAGAGTTTGAGAAAAAAAAAAACAGGACAATTGGAGGTCTTTTGTGCAACGGATCAATGGTGCGCTTTGCACCATTGATCCGTAAAAAATAATAATAAAGAAATACGAATATGAAGAAGATACTTGGTACGCTTCCTACATCCCCAGCCAGGCACGTATACAGAGGGGGGGATAGTTGGGATTTACCCCCCCCCCCCCCCCCGAAAACTGAAGTTACATAAAATAAAGTGTTTACATGGTTGTTTCAATGTTTGTCACCCCCGAACCAAAAGTTTGGATACGTGCCTGTCCCCAGTCATTATAGTTAAGGTAACATTTAACGCTTATTGTTAGGGCCATGTCGGCTAGGACACTTATTTTTTTCAACAGCGAAATATTTTTCTTCTATCGTCGATGTTCTTAAGACTTAAAGTGCCTGTTACACCACGCGGTAGCAAGGACTGTCTGTTAACTAGCGTAGTGTAATAAGAGTAAGCATATTATTCGGTCTTAATTACACCGTTAGAGGGCTCATCCGCGCTTACTGTCTAACTGTCTGAATATCGCGTGGTTTAATAAGAGTAAGACCATATTAAAATATATTATTTATTATTATTAAATATATTAGTAACGCTGATTGTACCAGCACGCTGCGCTTAGTCACAAGTTTAAAGCTAAAAAAACAAAACATTAATTCCTTCGTGTGGCAATTTTGTTTACGTGTTTAAAGCAAGATTTATGAACAACCCTTATTATTGGGATTATACTTAGTAAGTATAAGTGGGACTGGGAGGGCTTTTTGGGATTGCCGTCTCGGACAAGGAGCTTCGTATAATTAAGTTAGAACTTAAGTTAAGGTAAGTTCGTTTAATCTTATAATTATACAATCTCCTTGTCCGGGACGGTTTTACGAGTAGATGTTCAAAGTTGGGTTGTGAATAATATATAATAATATTAATATTATTGTACCATATTCTGACAAATAAAGTATGATGATTATGATAATTATTATGACCGTTCAGTCAGCGCGAAAACACCCAGTATTTGTATATTTGATCGTTTTCCCTGTAAATGCAAATACTCCTTAATCTTCTCCATATTTTTCTTCAATCTAGGTGAACTAATAATCGCGGTAAGAGCTACGGGAAGTTTCTAGAGCTTCGAAAGCTTTGCCGGCAACCGTCAACGAGTACCTACGCCTTGCGAATGAGTTAGCGTGCGGTGTACTAGCGAGCTTACGAGTATCTAGTAGAGTTTAAGACAAGTCTTAGCGAGACGGAATTGATACCGCCAGGTGTAATAGGCCCTTTAAGGTAAGTATGCAAGGTCCTTGGTAATCTTTAAATTGGTTTTCTCTCTGTTTTGGATGGCATCATACATTTTGAATGTAAATTGCGTAAGTTCCTCTAATGACATACCTACACAAACTGTGGCATTTTATTATATTGCAGGTGTTAATATAACAGGTATTTGTACATAATACATTTCATTGTATTGTGAATTAAATTTTTCCTTGACTTTTGCAGTGATGGCCCAGTGGAAACTGCCGCGACTTACGAGTTGTAGGTCGTAGGTTCGAACCCTGACAGGCGCTTTACTTTGTGTAAATTATTACACAAACCACTACTTACTACTTTTATATCTGTAATTTTTATGGTGTACATAATAAAGAGTATTCTATTCTATTCTATTCTATTATTTCAGCACCATTGCTCTCAAAAAGGTGAAGGAAAACATCGTGACAAAACCGGCACGTCGTAGAACCTAAAATTCGAAGACATGTGACATTACCAACCCGCACTGGGCCCGTGTGGTGGATAACGGCCACTCTCTCTCACAGAGAAGTGGCGTGTGTCCCAGCAGTGGGAACATTATAGACTGATTATGCTTACTATGCTTGACACTTAAGTAATTCAGTTTAAGGTTTTGAAGTAAAACCTGAAACTATCAGTTTTATCTATTAAAGTAGGCATGTTTCATCACATAAGATTTTACTAAGCTGTGATAGATAAGTACCTAGCAATACTTATTGTAGAATCGGAAAAGCTTTTAGTATGGGATTATGGTGGGATTTTAAAGCTAAGGGTAACACGTATATAATATTTATATGAACGTTAAGTTTGGTCCTGTGGCGTACCAAAGGACCACTACTTACCTAGTTCTAATAATCCGCAGTCTATTGGAACTAGTGATGTAAATGGAGTCATTGTAAAACACGAAGTAATCATCGAGTATTCAATTAGCCTCCTTTTCAACAACGCTAAAAATAGCTGCAATAATAATATAAATTAATAATTCGATAGATACTATTAACATAAAGTGCATTTTAAAGGTCGCATTAACACACTTTTCAATACATATTCGTAAACAGCTTCTGCCTGCGACTTCGTTCGCGTGGATGTCGTAATAATATATACAATATGTATACTAAATTATCAGACATAATTTACTTAAACTCCCTTGGCCGACCCACCGCGTCGCATCGCATCGTCCACCCTCGGTATTACTTCGTTTTCGCTTAGCGTTGTTTCTGACTTTTTTTTGTGTCGTCTTCTAATAGTGGTGATGTTAAGGCACTGCCAAACGTTAGACACCGTAAAGCGCTCAGTTTTTTGTTTCACAGTTAGGAATATCCGTAATATTACAAGCCAAAAAAAATTGAGTGTTTTGTCAAATGTTCAAAGAAAAGACTTATTCAAAAATATTTCGTACAAATAAAATAGAATCATGGTAAAATCAAACAGAGCCCAAAAAAATTTTTCGTCGCATAATTTCCAAAATGTTGAGCGTAAACTATCATATTTTATGTAAAGATGATAAAGGGAATTCAGTCAACTGGATCAACTAAAGAAATACCTAAAAATTATTCCACTAAGCCGTGCATTTATTTTATAATTTAATTAAAACTGTAAAATTATTTTTATTTTGGTGATCAGTCGATTCAACTAACATCAAACACATCGTTGTTTTGAAGGGAACTTATTTGCTGCTGCGATGCGTTACCAATGCTTCGTACCGCGCTTTAAATAGCCTTTCTCAAGAATTGGGCTATCAAAAGTTAAAAGATTTTTACAAATCCGACTCGTAGTTCCAGAGATTGGCGCGTTCAAACAAACAAACAAGGTCTTCAGCTTTATTATATCAGTCTAGATAATGTCGTAAGTGTAAAATTAACGATAATGTTATAGCTTACTGCTTCACCTACAATAGAGCTGGGTAACAGTAATATTCTGTTACGAAATTTTTTATAGTTTTTTTTAGAGAACCGTAACGGTGGTGTTCAGAAGAAGATTTTGTAAAAATCGTTACAGCATCAGCTAGGCAAATAGTTGGTAGGAATCTCCATTGTGGAGAATTGTTGTCTTTAGCTTGAGTACGGGGTTGTGAATTTAAACGGTTTTTTCGCTTCGCAAAAAGTTTAGTTAGGTCAGTAAAATTTACTCTCCGCCTTTCAATCTACATCACTACAATGCTAGACATAAGGTCTCCAATTGCACGCCATTCAATTCGATTCTCGGCAACTCTCATCCCGCTGCTACCAGTCACCCTGCGAAGACCACCTTATGTTTGCCGATTCGCGGTCTCCACTCAAGATCATGTTTACCCCAAGTGACATTGGTTCCACAGCTAATATGGCCGACCCATTGCCACTTCAACTTGCTCTTTAACAACATTAGGTACTTATTACTTAATTTAAACAATGGACAAAGCTATTGTTGCAACGGGTCGGTAAGTTATTTTGCAGCAACTTAATTGATCTAATGACTGCAAACTATTGACTAGGTATAGTGTATTTATTTTATTTCTTATTTTTTGTTTATTTTTAGTTTTCGTATGCTGCACTGTTTTTGACGTCATCACGTCAACGTCGGCTATCGCTGAAAACCAGCGCTGGGGCTCTGTCTCGCATAGGGTCGTAGAATTATGCTGAGCGATTGCCGTTTTGCATGGATGTGACGCAATTTTTCTCCCAACTCGTATTTATTTGTGTTTTTTCTTTGCATCATGTTTACCGCAAATAAACGTATTATCTTTCTTTTTTAAACCTTAGATTGTCCCCCTGAAAAAGCAACATTCTTTTACCACCACCGATGACCACTCGGTAGGGCCATTTCCCTATTCTCCAGGAAGTAATGGTAAGTAAACTTAAAACAATGTGAGGTGACACCCCTGCCAACAACATAAGGCAATCATATATCGGGTGCAAGTATGCAACTCAAGTAATGACAGGTCGAGCATCCCATATCGTAACATAACGCCTCTAAATGTTCATGTAACTAAATATCAGCGCTCGCGCATTTCCGTGATGACGTCACACACATTACACGTCGCCGCGTCGTTCTAAATGGCTACTGCGCGGGTCAGTTATGTGAAGGGTTAAGTGACATTGCCATAATCCATTATTCTAAATCTCTCAGCGTAGAAAAATTTCGTCAGTTTAAAAAAAGAAAACACTTTTCTAAAGTGGTTTCTAGGTCAAAATTTATGGAACAGCAATTTTTTTTTTTATAACTGACGTAAAATTTCAACGCTAGGGTGTTTAGAATCATGTGGTGAATCAATGGTAACAGGTTGCACGTCGATGTCCCTACCACCCTGTATAACAAATTTTCACAAAGACCTGTGAAGTGGCATCACCAAACCGCAAAATGCAAGTGCACTGTCGATATCGTAAACTAAACTTTACAAAAGGCATTCTTCTAATACAAATTGCAAACACAGTAACTGTCACAAATTTTAAATATTTTGCAAATGTTTTGAAATTATTCTTCAAGTACGAATCGATACTTACTGCAATTTGTAAGCAACACTTTCAAAGTTAAGGCAAAAATATTGATGTCTTAAATTATTGACTTATTGTAATATTGTAATGTAAGCACGAAGGCGTTTTGTGTATGATCTTTCTTTATTTTTGTGGTTTTAGTATCTAACATTTCCAGAATGTCAGATTAATTTGAATAGGCTTCGTCATATCGTGCTCCAAGTTTATCATTTGGTAATTGTATGATCTTCTGGGTTGCGTACCTGCTTCATTACTATAGGTAGTGTCCTTGAAAGGCTTTCGTGGCTTTATGTATGATGAATCGGTTGAGAAATGCGACCTGTAGAGCAGAACAGCCGGACATCTGGACATACGAAAGCAATTTTTCCTAAGCTAAAACGGAGACGCTTCGCCCGCGCTTCGCGCTCGCTCGGTCAAATACTTTAACTCTTACTACCACGTACTCTATTTTAACTCGGTTAATACTTTTTTTCCGCTGCAAGAAAAAATAAAAAAGTTCTGTGACACTTTCATAATTAACGGATTTTGTCATGTCAGCTTCTTTATTAAGAATAGCTAAACTGGTTAAAACATAGATTTTTATATTTCAATGGGTTAAAGGTTCTTCGCTTGAACGGGAACTTTTTTATTTTTTTTATTCTTTTAAGTACGGAAAACTAACGTTCCGCACTGCAATTTGTCACCGCAGTGCACAGATATATGCGAAAAGGCACGAGCCTTAATGCTGCGTCAGTATATGGAAATGCTTCCTTAAAATCCTTTTGTTTAATAAATACGTTATGTTGCCTTAAACTCATTTTAATGAGACGTCAAAATTTGTTTTATAAGGTCACATTCTTTTTGTAGATCATCCGCCAGACCAATCGGGTATAGTTTTTGGAGTTTTACGGCACTAACTCTAACTTCTGCTTCAGACATTGTATCTAATTAGCATAAAAATTTAAAATTGACGGTTACTGCATCATACGAAGTTTTGCGCTTCCTTAACACGTCCAACAATTGGTCGCTTATTGGGAAGAAGGTATTAAACCTGAAATGGTAACAATTCTCCCGCGCGACACTCATCGTCTCATTTCTTTCTCTTAATAATTATCTTGTGACTGTTTCTGTATTCTTCTGAAGATTTTCTTTTACCAGACTCTTCAAAAGTATCAAAAGATTCCCATTGATTTTCTACAAAAGTATTGAGTGACTTGTAAATCCTGGAAATTACCTGTAAGTTTGTGTCGACACCTTGTATAATTTTGGAACCTAAGTACTTATATTAAATTCTTTTAAAACAGATCCCCAAAATTCCGATAATCCGAATTCCGAAATTCCGATATATGGCCATTTCTAGGAAATTTAGTTGAGCCAATAGCCCTGCAGCTTCATTTTTAACCAGACTTTTTGGTGGGTAGTCACTTTTCATAGTTTCAAGAGCCGCTATTATTTGGCTACAATCTTAATTAAGGCTGGTATATACTAGCATCGTCCCTCGCTGACTATCGCTCTCGCCTATGGATACCTATGAACGAAAACGACACTAGCAACGTCGTAACATCCAGACTAATCCCGAGTCGCAACGGAGTCCGACGGACACGCCGCCGCGCGCTGTGCCGCCGCCGCCCCGCGTCCGATAGCCCCCCGTCTTCATATCTATCAAACTTACAACCAAATAAGTTTGAATTTTTGTTAATTAAGTAGGTAGGCTTTTAAAAAAATTCTACAGGCATATAAAGTCAAAAAGAAAGGCGCACAAAGCTGAGCGTGAGTTGCGGCTTGCGCCGCCTCTCGCAGCCTGCTGGACCGGGCCATGTCCCTTTTGGCCCTAGGGTAAATACGCCCCTGTCTATGAGTTCATGTAACGTGCAGACAACATGACATGCAGGACAGGATATTAGATATATAATAATACTAGCTCCTGCCCACGGCTTTGCCCGCGTGGTTGTCGGAAATTATCCCACGGGAACGTACTACCGGGATAAATTGTATCCTCTAAATGAAACTCATTCAGCTGTTTAAGCGTGAAAAGGGAACTGACAGACGGATAATAAATGCAAATAATCTTTTTTATTTTTATTTGAACGTGTTTTTTATGATTTTAAATGCCTAAAATAAAAGTAATAATAATAGCGCCCCCATTGACCACGGCGTAGATATAGTAATATCTACATAATATCTACATATTAGCTAAGTTATTTTATAACTTCAAATTGTAATAACTTTGAAGCGGATGGATTGATTTAAATAAAATAAATAATACCTCAAGATACGGGTTCTGACTATATTTCCGATTCCGTAAATCTCTTAGAAAGAGGAACACAAAAATTTCAATAATCATGTGATTTTTAAATTCATTCCCTATTTTATACCCTTGGGGGATGATTTTACAATAATCTTCACGATTTTTTTTTTTTACCAAAAGCATATATTTTTATTTTATATCCCTAACTTAAGAAGTGCTAAGTTTTACGTACAAACTTTCACCCCTTATATCATCCCCTTTTAGGATTATTTTTGAGACAAAAAGTAGCCTATGTACTTCCTCAGGATGCCATATATGTCCTAGCCAAATTTTATCGAAATCCGTTCAGTGGTGTTGGCTTGAAAGGTAACATACGGACAGACAGCGTTACTTTCGAATTTATAATGTTAATATAGTATGGATAACAAAAATAAAAAACAGATTCACCTTTGCCTTCATTAACAGAGATGAATATAGTAGTTAATTCACGGTCAAATTCGAATGAAGCAAACCCAACTTTGAAAGACTTGGTCCTTTTGGAAGTAGACAACCAGGTCTCATTGGAAGGTTGTCTGCTCGACGCTTGTGTATATTTCAGGATCAAAGATCACACTCCTGCATAATTTTAAACAGGTTGCTACTAGCCCTATTCGAAAACCGGTCATCAAGATGAAAGGTTATTGATAAGTACCGATCCAGAGACAGAGACAAAACAACACCAAATCCTCCAAACCAAAACAGTGAGGACCAAAATTAACACTAATCAACTTTTTTAGCGCAAACACGATTAGTCGATCAAAAAATCATTATATACTTAAGTGGATTCATTGTAGAAAACTGAACTATATTCTTAAAACATAATTTTGTACTTAATACTTACAATATCTTAAAGGCGCGACGCGACAGCACGACACAAAGCACCGCTCGTCGCGCGACACGCGGTGCCTTTGTGTCGCGCTGTCACGTCCCGCCAGTGTGCATGAGCCTTTTTGCCCAGCAGCGGAATGTGTTTGAGCTTAGCAGACATTAATAAAATCGTGTGTGGCTAGCTTTAGATTTCTATCTAACTATATTACATAATAATAGACCCGGATCATGTTTAAAACATGTAAATGAATGAATTAATTGTTATTTTATTAACGTTCACGTCTATTAACATTAATTTTTGTTTCTTTTTAAATCTAATTTATGCATCTAAGGAGACTGGGAAAAAGTGGCCTATGGACCAATAGCGATACGGTTTCGATACTTGTGTAGGGATACTTCATCGTTACGTTGTGCTAAGAGGAAACAAAATCTGACCCCGCAATTTTGATAAAAATGCACTTTTATGATATACAGGATGGATATTCGGACGGGTACCATAACCGTTGTAGCTACACGAAAACATTCTTTGGAGACTATTCTTAACTTTTTTAGACATTTTTATGTGCATTTACAAATTTTGTTAAGAACATGGGTAATTTACACAATAACTTTTTTTGATGCCATTAAATTTTTGTTTTTTCTTTTATGGATCAAAAATCTCTATTGGACCAACAACCGAGTTTAAATTACAGGAAATGTCACAAATGGCAAAAAAGCTTTGTCAAAAACGATTCATCCACGGTCTTTTATAACATAACGTCTTTAATAACTATTCTATATGAAAAACTAAAGTCCCCTTATTATGAATATCATTTTTTTTCTCAATCATCTTTTTAGGGGGCAGTAAATAATCAAGGGTTTTAGGATTGCGTCTATGAGGTGGTCATAGCGGTCAGTATATTTTGAGTATCAAAAATGGCTATTCAAACTAGGTAGGTACTTTTTGAATCTCTACCTACGATAATTTCCTACGAAATGTATATGTCACCGTATGATTGTGAAAACCATTAGTTTTTAATTTATCTCGTGAGATTGTAAATTGTCGATACATTGTGAACTGTACCATATATTAATTTTCGATAGTTTATAATTTATCCATGTCAAACCGTCAAATTGTGAACGAACCTGCACTTACTGACAGGGTTTACAATATGTCTGTAAAATTGTGGACCGTCCCTGATTTGTTGGTCTTGGCGGTAGTCGAATTGTTCGTAGAAACTAAGCTAGGGCACCCCGACATAATGGGTTAGGTTAGGTTAGAACTGTGACCAACCGCGCACGAGGCGAGCGAGCGAAGCGAGCGGTGCTACGAAAGCGGACGGCGCGGCGGCGAGCGGTACTTCCTAGTTGGTCGCATTTACTTGGCTATTTAATATTAGCGCAAGGTGTGGTCCACCGCATGCAAGTTTGATATCATTTCATTTGTCGGTTTGCCATGCCATACCGTTAAGGATTATTTTGAGGACAAAAAGGCTTGGGATTGAGTTGCTCCAATTTTTGCATACCGAATGTTTTTTTTTTGCTTTATTTTTTATTTTACATAAATTTTGACATTTTGATAACTATTATATATACAATGTCATGACAATTTACTTTGTGAAGTATAGTATTATTATTCATTTATTGTGAATGTGAGGACTATGTAGGTAACTTTTATTTTTTATTTTATTTTTTCACTTTTGCAGGTAGTTTCAATGATAATCTGGCAGTTTGAGTGCTTTATGCGGCCTACCCAAATGTCCTTTCTTTGGTATTGTTCGTCGAGTGGTTGATCTCCTTAAGTTCTGAGTTGAGTTCCACGATCAGTGACAAATGCGTGCACTGACTGGACAGGTCCACTCATTCTGTGTGGTTTTTCCTCAAAAGACCATTTCAGACATAAATCTACATGGTCTTCACATGATCTGACCAAGATTATGTCTAGACTTTAAAAGAGACTGTGACCTCTGAGTTTGTTTCGGCCTTTCTTATAGTAGTCAGATAGGAAACGCGGATCTCATCTATTTTTAAAAATATGATTGACGTGTAAAAGTGTTTGTATGAACCTACTTACAGAAATAAAATCATTTATCATTTATCATTTATCATGGACAGATTATAAACTATCGAAAAATAATGCGTTAAAATGTAAATGGTTTCTTGCAGTTCACAATTTTTCGATAGTTTATTATCTCGCGAGATAGATTATAAACTGACGATGTTCATAATTATACGGTGACATATATGGGGGAAGGATTTTTTTTTCGGGACTTTTCTAGTACCCAGACCTGAGTTGGTCTATGAGAGTCTTTTAATCCTTATACATAACTGCATCGATTGGCACTATAAAAATAAAACGTAAGAATTGTAATTTTTCTAGCTGACTGTACCAGTTTTAGAAAATCTGTGAATGCAGTTATCAATTACTGAACAACTTAAAGACGTTAAGAACGTATCCCTATAGCTAAAACGGTTAAAGTACCTGGCCTTGAAAATCCTGTAAATTCTAAAAGTATATTTTTCTCAAAATTACCTGTTTGATGCTCCTTTGCCAAACGGGCAAATAGATGAGGTATCCCTACACTAATATAAAAATCGTATCGCTATTGGTCCTAAGACCACTTCCCATACAAAATCGCCGAGTCTCCTTTTATAGAAACTTGTTTGCTTGCTTATTTTTTTTTTTAAGATAGTCACCAACATCTGCAGAATCATTAGAAACAGGATCAAAGGGCCACAGAATCACCCACTTCCCTAATAGCATTTATTGTTGGCGTTTGGTTGGGCCACGATCACGTGCACGTGGTTGCTGCTATTAGAGTTAGCATCATAATATATGTTCCTAGAATACGTGCTGAAAAGACTCAAACACCGAATTTTCGAGAAGATTCATATTCATATCTATATTTGCATTCCATAATGTCAATTTGATTCCGTTTTCCTGCAAGTGCCAAAGACGGTTATCAAATTATCAAGAGGCCAAATTCACAAATAGGGCTCGAAAATGTAAGTAGTCCCGATGTCTTGAATAGATCGGTTACTTCAAGGCTAACTTGCAATCGTGTGCCGAAATTATCTTAGGTTTGAAGCATCAGGATCAGACTGGATGAGGAGAGCCGAAGATCGGGTTCAGTGGCGTTCACTAGGAGAGCCCTACGTCCAGCAGTGGACGAATATAGGCTGATGATGACGATGAGAAGCATCAGGAGAGATATTGCAATTTTCTTTATTATTCCAGTTATTATCTTTTTGTAAGCACGTGTTCGTGTGACAAATAAACCTTTTTAGCGAGCCTATCCTAATTAAAAATAATTATGTCGTTCTAAGCGTAAGCCAACCCAGCCCCTTTGCACAAAACCTATAAACCTTCATTGTTTACTTAATAGTAAGATTCGTATTAAGGCACCTTCAAACTGGCGCGACGCGCGACGTCACACAAAGGCACCGCCTGTAGCGCGACGAGCGGTGCCTTTGTGTCGCGTTCGATTTGCGTCGCGTGTCGCGCTTGTTTATAGAAGCCTTTAGTGTGAGATTTTAATTGTTTTCGTACAACACGTTGTTGAGAGTTCTGTTACAAGATTATAAAAGTTTGTGATACGATCAATTACCGATGTTCAGCGTCTTAAATATGCTATTATGTCTGGGATGTTACTGTTACACTCAGTCCGTATCGTCCCACTGCTGGGCAAAGGCCTTTCCCCATGACTTCCAGTGCTTGCAGTTCATAGCTAATGTGGACCACTGGCCGTTTGTTTTGCCCAGGTCATCCCGCCATATTCTACGGAGTCTGCTGTTGTGTTGCATGTATCTAACTATTAGAAATAAACATAATATGATACAGAGCGCGAGATCTAAGCTGAGCTTTGCATTTGTGTGAGTCCACATAGAGATAGTGTAGGTGTGACATCGGCATAGAGCGCGACGCGTCCTTTGCTTGGTTTAAACCGGTTTATACTGCTTTTTGGCAATCGGCTTGAGGCGTGGTGCGTCCCTCGCGCGACTGAACTCCGCCGCGCACCTCACACAAATGCAAAGCTCAGCTTAGAACTCGCGGACTGTGCCTGTTCTTGAGAGAACAGAAGAGGAACAGGAGGAGGCATGGCCGTAGGAGGTGTAAAAGCGTAGTATGTACCTACTGTATTATTCTAGGTGCATCGTCTTCACATATAATTATTATGTATACATAATATTGTAAAACATTTTTAAAAGAGTAAGGTGGAGTTTCTTGCCCATTCTTCTCCATACGAAACTACGAGTACCTTTTGGAAGGGGCAACTAGAATCAATTCTATTTTTTGTAAATTTTGACGTTCAAATGTGCCTTTTATGTGCCTATTTGAAATAAACGATTTGACTTTGACTTTGACTCTGACTGTACTTCGGATGAGAATTTTAGGCACTTTAAGGTCGATTTTTACTTGCACCTTATTTTAATTTCGATTACGTATTGCAAACATTTTGAATGATAAAAACATTTTTACAAAAAAAAACGTCAATTTACATAAAAAAGTTTTTATTTTTCACTTTATATTGAGTCGGTTATTAATAAATCTAAGTTACAATAGCCTAATGTCAACTGCTCGTCACCTTTTACAAAATATTCCTTTTCCCAATGCAGTGACGTTAATTTTTGAGGAGTTCTCCTGTTAAGAACCAAAACCATTGGAGCTGATGGTGAAGTCACCATCAGCTCCATTTCACCATATGTATTGTGACGAGCATAAATTGCTTGGCAACCATATTAAAGAAATCCAATCGCAACCCGTGAAATACTTATTATTGAATAGTTCCGGTGGCCAACTCTGGTCTTCAACATCAGTTCCACTTCACCGAATGGTACTTTTCGAGAGCAAATATACGTGTTCCTATAAAATTTGAGGATTTTCCTCGATTTCCATGGGATCCCCTCATCAGATTATGACTTGGTTACTATGGGACCATCTCAAGAGCATACCCTTTCAAACAAAAAAAGAATTTTCAAAATCAGTCCACAATTGACGGAGAAATCGGTGAACATACATAAAAAAAAACATACCTACAAACATACATAGCCTAACATATAACCTCGGTTAAAAATTACAGTTTGAAATGTGACATGTGCTCGTTAAGTGGGAAATGAAATTATTTGAAAATTATTATTGTTATTTAAAACATACATACAGTCGAACATATAACCTCCTCATTTTTGGAAGTCGGTTAAAAAAGTCAAAGCACCCCTTTGACACCTAAGTGCACATTACATAGGACCAAATTTGTTTTTACGGAGATTTTCTGTACCCATTCTTCCTTTCTTCTTACTCTACATTCTTCACATTATTTACCTTAACAGTCGTAATAGTATGTGCTAATTACATTTAAATACATAAAGTGACAATCATTAAATGAATACAAAGTTTTATAATTTAATTGAATGGCACACAAAGCACTATTCTGACTGCTTGTGCTACGTCATAGGACCACATAGCATGTTATTAAAATTGTAAAAAAGCATCCAAGGGCGAGTGGACACGTACACGAAGCGTACAGTACCACCGTACAATATTTAACATTATATATTTTATTAGTTAGACGTTTGAATGTCAAAAAAAAAATGTCGAAAAAAAACACGTTTCTTGTATGGAAACCCCCTTTAATTTTAAACTTTATTTAATTTTTTATTTTGTTGTTATAGCGGCAACAGTATTACATGTTCTGTGAAATTTTTAAGTGTCTACATATTACGGTTCAAAAGATATAGCCCTGTGACAGACGGACGGAAAGCGGAGCCATAGTAATAGGGTCCCGTTGGCATCCTTTGTGAACGGAACCCAAAAAAACTGATAAACATTAGAAAAATATAAATAAATGCAGGCATCACTTTATTTTTATAAGAGCTGATTGATTGGTTGATGGTAGTCAATGTCGTAATGTGGCTTATAAAGTAAACGTTTAATTTACCCTTGTAACTGATTTACCTTGGATTGCTCTCAAAACTTAGGCCTCTACCTACGTGAGAAGATTAGAACGTTACGCATGTTCTGTTTCTTTCTATCTAGTACCGAAAAAAGTAAAAATTTAACAACAGAGGGTGAAAGAAAAAAATATTGAAAGAAAGTAATTAGCTTCAAACTATCTCTGCTTAACCGCGCCCACGTGAAGGTCAACATTTAATACAATTCCTATTATAAAGCTGGTATTAATATAATGACAATAATAATAAAGTCAAATCATTTATTTCAAATAGGCACATAAATGTCACTTTTAAACGTCAAAATTTACAAAAAAAAATATTGATTCTAGTTGCCCCTTCCAAAAGGTAGTTTCGTATAGAGAAGAATGGGCAAGAAACTCCACCGTTACTCTTTTATAATGTTTTACAGTATTTTGTATATATTGATTGTATAATTATATGTGAAGACGACGCACCTAAAATAAAATTGCTATATCACAACAGGTAAAAAGAATTAAATATAAAATAATGACAGGTAAATTAATTATGTGATAGATACATGGTGCTCACATATTTACAAATATTGTAAAAGTAGATGATTTTACAAAAAATGTAACAAGTAATAATTTAGTGTGTGAGTTAAAGTAATTACAGAATGTATAAACAATCTCATAAAAAATATATATTATACAATTAAGTTAGCAACCAGTCTGATTTTGTCTAGACTCTAGACTCTAGATTGTCCTATGGAGCAGGATCAGCATGTTTCCAAGCATTCTTATCTAGGATATAATCCTCTAAATTGTAATATTCTTGTTTACAAAGTGTAATTTTAATTATGAGTTTTAAATTTTCCTTCATTTAATTGCAATATATCACAACATATTTTGTTGTAACATTTAACATAGTAAATATGTATGAACTTTAGATAATCTGAAAAATGGTTGATCAATTTTATCTTTATTTCTAGTATTAAAATTATGTCTATCACTTATTTTATTAAAAAGATGTAGATTTTTTCCTACATACATACATAATATTTTCATAAATTAATTGGCAAGGTACCGTCATAATATTTTCTACAAAATCAATGCGATGGCACCCGTTGCATAATGAAACATAATGTTGAAGATCGCGGCTACTTAAGCAGGCTAGGCCTTAATTTATTAAGGCTTCTACATGCCTTAGTAAATTAAGGCCTCCAGCCAGGGCATAATACTAAACTATGCGACTACACGCTAAGCATTTTCAACTCAACCAAGTAGGTAATGTAGGGGCGAATTCCACCAGTGAAACTGAACGCGATTAGCTCATATAAGCCGCGTTCAAACCAGTTAGTCAATATTCCAGAACAATGATGACACTGACAGCTCTTGAACTCGGTTTAGATGTGCTTATTATGTTCAGACTCATTGATGAAAGCCCTAAGTAAGTTAACCGAAGCCTCACCTGAAATCAATATAATTTTAATAAGTTAACAAAAATTAAACAAATCCATTTATTTAATATTGCAAACTGTACAAGAACAGCACTACTTTAATTGCTTTATAATTATGTAAACAACAACATTACAGTTGAAAACGACCTCGGCCTTAAAACCTCCTCAATTAATCTTGACATCCTCACAGGATTCTTGATCTTGTTACACATTTTACCTCATTAAACTTTACCATATGAGTACAAAATAACCTTTTTTAATCATTATACATCATCTAAACAACCATAATGGCTTCACACGGCATTACTGTCATAGTATTAAAAATAGAACGCAACCTTAAACCTTGAGTTTTGCCGCTAGAGGCGCCACTTTCTGCAAACCACTCATAAAATTGTAAGACTTTTTTCACAAAATATACTAAAATATTCCACGAAAATACTTCTTTCGTTGAGAACTGGACTTTTTTCTGTTTTATGCTGGGCGTTGGTATGGCCGTGTAGTGCGGTTTCTAAGATTTGTACGGCAATAGAAATAAAATGTAGAAGTAACTCTCGCTCTGAACGAATTCTAAATGCCTATATATAATAAATATAAAGGTACAGTTTTGTGGCCAAAGTCAACACGAATAAAATATGCAGTTTATAACATCACATTCACTTCATTAATAAAAGTAGTAGAAATACCTAAGGGGCCATCCATAAATTACGTCACGTTTAGGGGGAGGGAGGGGGTCTACAAAGTGATATCGTGTGACTTTAAAATAATACCAGCTCTATCAATATTATTAACAGATTTTATTTATATTTTTATGACTGCCTGTGACAAGGACGTGGGGGTTCTAAAAATCATGAAATTCGTGTGACGTAATTTATGTAAGTATGACCTGTAAGTAGAAATTATCACCATCCTCCCTTTGCTCAATTTATTTTGTATCGCAGCAGCCTGTCTTTAATTAACTTACAATTTTTATATTCATTTATATCAGCCGCCATCAGACCGTTAAAGCCTGGGTATTGTAGTTATAATTATCTTTGTACTTCTATTTATCAGAATGATTGCTCCCTTGGTATTATTAAGAAGAATATCCACTGTTGCTACTTGATGCATCTTCAGACTTGATATTGAAATACGGGAACTGGTGGCTTTGTCGATTGCTCCTAATCTGCTTTAACAATTTTAATACTCCCATTTGGAAATCCAGAGTTTCATTGTCGTCAAAACTGTTTAGTGACGGTAAAATTCCTTTGAAAAATAGGAGATGTCGGTTGGATGCTGAAGGGTCCTGATTTGCTACAGGATCCACGTAAACCATATTCGCATCTGCAGTATGTTCCTCTATAGTTTCATCAATCTCCTGGCTTTCTGATTTGACATGTTCAATTATAACATTGCTTCCTGCCTCATTAGGTGGCATTATTTTCTGCAGAAACATTAATTTTTTGCTGTATAAGTAAGGCTTTGGTGTTTTAGAGCCTGACCTCTTTAGATTTTGGATCTTTTTGTAAGATCGATAATAATTGTCTCTTATGTGAGTCCACCTCTGCATAATCATCTTAACTGTAAAAAAAGAAATAGCGTGGATAAATTAATAATCTTAAAATTATTTAGACAAAGGCAAATTCCCCATAATTATAATATTACTTATAATATATTTATTTATTTATCTTTGGGTTGCCAACAGAGGCTACACAATTACATGCATGTTAACATAAACAGGGACAAATACCAGTGTGCGCCTCCTGTTATAGGAGACCACATCATTGACTTAATATCTAGGTAGGTAGGTATATGGGGAAACTGGTGGCTGAAAGTAATTTTTGTTGATTTTTCTCTAAAATAAATATGTATGGAAAACGCTTGTTAAGGTATGCGCATGTGCTGCAGAGGAATGAAGAAAATATCATGAGGTAAGTTTTGAGTATAAATGTGGATGGCTTTAAGAGTAGGGGAATACCAAAGAAATCATTGATACGAGTATATATATGTAAAGATGTTTTTGTATCAATTAATTTTTATTTACGGTCACCAAAACTGATAACTGATAAATAACTAGGGTCGTTGGATATGTCCAGTTGAAGTTTAGTAAGAAACCGATGGATATTTTCGAATGAAATTTAATTTGATAAATGACCTATTTGTTTTCTATTAATTTAAGTAATTTTATTCGAAAACATTCATCGGTTTCTTACTAAACTTCAACTATATTGACTACCCTGGTTACTTATCTCTTTTGGTGACTGTACGTCTGTCTCAGGGCCAAACGAAAATTTCGTACAAAACATATTTCGTATTTCATTTTGGGTAAAGTTTTTGTAAAATGTATAAAAAACATACCATAAGTTTGTCTTGTTATCTCTTTCCATGTTTTGAAATCTGGATATAAAGCCATCATTATTTGTTTCCAAGCATCTTGAGTTGCTGCGCGATTCTTATAAAGCTCCATAGTTTTGTCCCACAAAACGGGCTTCTTTTCTATCAAAGAAATCAGTAACCCGTTGTCTATGGAAGATGCGTCGGCCATTTTGTTATAAACAATTTTCAGCGTGTACTCCTCCCAACAACCGTTTCAACACTGGATGCCTAGCCTTGAATAAATGAGGAGCTTCGTGCCGTGAGAAACATATCACCATCTCTTTCACACGGCGCGATGTTACACGTTTTTTATCGCATGGCGACCGAACACGTTACGTGCGGTCGTTCACACCTCATTGTATTATAACATTTATAACACTGATATGCGCAGATTTGATACACCGTACAAGTATTTGTTAAATTTTTGGTTTTTTATATAGTAGACTTTGTAACGGAAAGAGTATCTACTCGTATTGTAGAACATAACTATTAATTAAGTACAGAATAAAACAGAAACACCACATAAACTTCAATAGGTATTTTTGAATTCAAATAGGTATTGACTTGAATAATTGTTCTTTTCGTTCATAGAATTCTTAGCGCTAAAACTCGAATTCAATTAAATTCTTAGGTATTCCTAAGAATTGTTATTAATTAGTCTATAAATGTATGTTAGGTACTGTTTGACTGACTAACCTCCATTAAATATTTGCATGCCATCACTGTGTGGCGGAATGTGTCTTTGCTCCCGAATTTTATACGTTACATCTTTTGTAGACACGGCTACATATCAAGATATACATTTCCAGTATAAGCTGATCTCGCATTGTATATGATTTCCGTACAATGTGAGGTCAGCTTACCCTGGAAATATATAAGTGTGAACTACATTTTTTTGCAAATAAACGATTTTGATTTAGGTTTGTCCGGATGCTGAAACTTTTTTGAGCAAAGTACTAACTAAATGTCCTAACATGAGGGTTAACACATATTTCGTAAAAACTTTTGTGAGTTAATTAGTAAAAAACACCTTTCATGTAAAGTAGGTTGCCAAGACTCACATTACGCTTTCATTTTGACCAAGATGTAAGATTTGTAGAGTTAGGCCTTGTAGAGTTAGAGGCTTATTGGCTCTAGGCATAACGGACAGTCCTCTACGCAGGGCTTGCATAGAGGCTGAGGAAGCCGTTGCGCATGTGCTCTTTGAATGCACAGGCGTCACCCAGATTAGGACACAAACCCTCGGGGCACCCAGATCCTACACAGATGCTCTCAGCAGACCAGGAGACATTATCAACTTCTGGAGGGAGGTGGGCTGGTTGGAATAACCACCGATGTTCGCCATTGCCCAAGCACAATGGTCCACATGAAGGAATAAGTGCGGAAACCATAACCCTAAAGAAGAAGAAGAAGAGGCTTGGCTCTAAATTCGATCTGATAACTTTTTAACAGTGAAAGCGTTATGTAACTCTTGGAAATGTTCTTTACATGAAATGTTTTTGGTGGGATTTCATTTCTTTTTGTAGGGTGCCCTATTTCTTTATATTTTAGCGATGATATTGTACCTACTGATATTACACCTACATGTTAAAATCATAACCATTACTTGTACCATAGTCGGGTAAAACATTTATTTCTTGCTTGCCAGCAGTTACTTTCTTTATAGCAAAATATTGATGGAGGCATAATTCTGAAGTAACACAGTTTATAAAATAAATAAAAAATACCATATTTGAATCACACACGTAGGCCTTCTTGTCACACACGTTTGCTCGTGCGATATTGCCTGACCCTTACCAGTACAAGGCTGCGGCCAGAGAAGCGCTGAGCATTCCCATTCACTCTTCAACTTCTAACGTTAATATTTAGATGATTACAATATGCATAGAGGTTAAGTTTTTAATAACTATTACAGTAATTTGTGCTGTTATATTGAGCGTGATGTTGGGTAATGATCATCTGCTGAATGTGGTTGGAATGTTTTCTGAGAGACTCTTAGGAATGCTCGGGCAAAGTGTTAATTGTGTTTTCCATTAAGTATTTCTCAGTAGCAGCCTGGAGTTGTGCACGGTTGATGGCAATAGGCTCGCCCACTATTACATGGGGCTTAAACATAGCTGGCGAAATATGGGTGTACACCATGGTGTGTAGGTAGGTACATCTCTGCTAAACTTTCCGGAATTACAGGCGTAATGTTGTGTCTTAGCAATGTAGATGTTCATCCGATTGCATTATAGTAGAAGAGTTAGCTGTTATTGGACAGATGATAAAATAAAATTAATGAAAAAGTCACATAACTCAGCTACCAGCAAATACACACTGGACAATGACAGACCTTGCTCGACATATTTGGAGAAGGACTAGTCCTTCTCTTAAATACCAAGGTATTGTGTCAAAGGGAATCCCTGTGAAGTGTTAAATCGTCCTTTGGTTTTAATGCGCTGCCTAAACGTGGGATACCGTAAAACGCTCAGTTTTTTGTCGCAAAGTTAGGCGTATTAGTACATATTACAAAACAGAAAAATATTGAGTGTATAATTATATAATATTCCATACAAATAAAATAGTATTATGATAAAAAAAAACGCAAAACAGAGATCAAAAAAATGTTCTTTGTCGCTTAGGTAATCCTGAAAATGTTGAGCGTTAACTATAATTTTTTATGTAATGATAATAAAGGAAATTCGATCAAGTAAACAAATACCTAAAAAAAAATCCACTGCATTTGTTTATAAATTTAAATAAAACTGGTTTTGGTGATCATTCGATTCACATAACATCAAACGCATCGCGGCAACAAATAAGCCCGGTAAGAAGCAATTTTTTGGGTAATTACCCAAAAATTTGCTTCTTACCGGGCAGAGCTATAACACGATATTATATCTAACAGTTGGGGACGAAGTTACACTGTGCCTCGGCAGGGCACGAGTCGAAGGTCAGTTTGTCATTGATTCCCTAAATATCTAAAAAATGTGTTAGAGAATAGAAGGTAAGTATAAAAATATAAACGTGTGCCTAATTAATATCATGAAGGTTAGGTATGGTATGCTTGGCTCATCTTCCTGCATCTGAGAAACGGTGCATAATGATCTAATGGATATTACTTATGTAATACTCTCTCACCTATGTAATCTTGATAAACTTTGAACCCTATATGTCATTACACGTAATATACGCTTTTGGTATAGTTCAGAGCTTTCGTAACGGTAGTTTGGCTACAAACTATTTTTTCCAGAAGAATGATCAATTTTCAGCTTTAAGTTACACTGGAAAATCTTTCCTTTTTGCTGTGAACAGGATACATACGGCATACCAAATGAGGTAATAGTGCACTTGTATGGTCGAACATTGATATAATCGTCGGTTGGTGCTTCATTTAATTAAAAACGTCTAATGGGCCTCTGCGAGTTGTCTTCGGCCCCTCGTACGCTTTCTAAAGGTCCGGGATCCCGAGAAATATCAAGAGGAGTATAAATTAATTTATTAAAATCGGACACAATTACCCATATTTGCGTTAGTATACTTAAAAAAAGCCACTTAAGTATACATAGTTTAATAGTTGTGTTTCTATCACCTTTTGTCCGACATTTGAGTGTGTCGGTTTAACCGTTAGCAGTAAGATATGCATGTTCAAATAATTAATTATCTGATATTAATAATTATGTTAATTTTTCATTCTTTAGTCATCGACCTTGATTAGGTTGGAATTTTATAGAAAATTGTTTGACATTAGGTAATATGTTTATAAAATCAATGCCAATAACAAATATGTTGAGTAATTAAATAATTTAAGGTAACGATACAGAAAGAGGTTGCTGGTCAAGGTTTTGACCTCTTTGCATCACTTTAATTGGCACCTAAAGCGTTTAATTATTCTAGTTAATAATAGTTTGTAGTGATTCAGCAATTGATCCGATCCAGCTACACCTTGCTGTCATTCCCCAGCGATGCTCTAAGCCCAGGTTCGTACCACACAAAGGGTTCCCTTAGCAGCAGAAAAAGAAAAGAAGAGAAGAATAGACAAAAATAACGTTTCGTGAAGACAGTACGACGGCAGAAAAGTAGGAAGAGTCAAATGCACTTTTTACGAAATTCAGTAATTTATTCACGTTTATCTTTTATTTTGCTTATATCTCGAAAATAGTGTCCTATTGCAAAAATAATGAAAATTTCCACCCCCTTAATGGAACCCTTAAACCCCAAAAACTCAACATGTAGGTAATAATTTTTTACATTTTCCATACAAAAACTGAAAAAAACCATTTTTATACTTTGTGGCCGTCGAGTAAAAAGTTTTCTACTGTCTTTAGCATGGCGATTAAAAAATCAAATTGTCTTCACTAAAATACCTTAGACAACTGTCTTCTGAAATAGTCTACATTAAAAAGGACCTAGACAACGATCGGTAGAAACGAAAGACAAAATGACAGATTTTAGAAGGAGTTTTACGGTGCGATGTCAAAAATGGAGAAATGAAATGTCACTTTCTAAGGGAATAGCCATGTCTATTCTTCAAAGAAATAGACAGCGTCATGCTAAGCCCGCTGGTAGACGCTTAGTTACAAGTTTTATGCCCTGGCTGGAGGCCTTCATTTACTAAGGCATCCGCAGGAAGGGCAGCCGACAACTTCCTGCGAGACGCCATACGAAAAAAAACCATATGTGCAGTTCACACACGATAGAAATCAAACGTTAAAAAATGTGAACTTCAAGACTGTATAATGTATTCTATCTCATTCTCTCGCACGTTAAATCCAATAGATATAGTTTGTCTCTTTTTAATGCTTTTTCGTTTCATCGAGTTTCAAATCACAACGGGGTTAAAGAAGTTATCACTTCAAAAAATCAATTACGCAATGCAATGGAAACTATAGGTCAATATCACGTTAGCCAAAAAATTGTAGATACTTGCTTAGATATGGTTTTTATAAACATTTGACCTTTGTTGTAAACTTGGTTATGTGCTAAAAGAAAATCTAGGACATTTATGTTTAAAACTAAACATAGGTTACATTGTGTAGTACAACACGTTATTGTGCGTCGCAATTAAATTGTGTTGGTTTCTGAGAATATTGTAGGTAGTTAAGCGTGGCTAGGCACCTCTTGCTTAATATTATAATGAACCGATTTGCATATGCTTTCGATTACAATTTATCGTATTAATTATAATTAGGTATGTATGCATTTATTTATTTAGTTTTATAGCAAAGCAATCGTACCTTTATATAGAAACTTACAATGTTTAGTGAGTCCAGGGTCTTAAGAGGCTTACAAGAGCTAAAGCGCGGTCGCTGTAGGATTGCATAGAAAAGAAAGAGACGCGCGATGACACAACGCTGGTAATTTATTGCAAAATATGAAGCAATTATGGATTTACAAAAAATCTATTCATTGGGCTAAAAAATTAAAACACTATCACGTTAGTATTTTACTTGTAGAATAATCTGACAAAAAATCTGAATGTTTGCATGTATATTAGTATGGTTTTTAATCGTTGAAAGATTTTTTTGAGGTATCTTCGTGATTTTTTTCTATCGTATCAAGTTAATTGTATTATGTTTTCGACACACTATCTAACTAGCATATATCCAGAAGAATGTCATATATTTTTCTGATTTTGGTTACTGCAGTGGATCATATATTTTTAGGCATTATAAATTTGCGTTTCGGTCATGTAGTCCCCTTAATGCAAGCGACAATGCGACATCTTTGTTAAAAACTGACATAATTGTGACATTTTCAGGATACGTGCTTTATAATAATGCAGAAAATGTATGAAAGAAACATTTAAAATGGTCGGATTGTCACATGGTCGCCTGTCCTCTTTATTAGGCCCCTTGGCAATAGGCTCGCCCCCTATTACATGGGACTTAAACATAACTGGCGAAATGTGGGTGTGCTATAGGTACACCTCTGCCTAACCCTTCAGGGAATACAGGCGTGATGTTATGTTATGTTATGTGTAGGCCTCTTGGATACACACTAGAATTTCTAGTCAGCGTCAACAATATTTTGTTCTAAGTACAAGAACTTTGGGTGCGCACCACCGTAGTCTCACCTTTGGGCGCTAACCAACGTAGCCTAAACTTTGGGCGCGAATCACCGTAGCCTGAACTTCGGGCGCGAACCAACGTAGCCTAAACTTTGGGCAAGAATCACCGTAGCCTAAACTTTGGGCGTGAACCAACGTAGCCTAAACTTTGGGCGCCAACCACCGAAGCCTAAACAACGCCTAAAGTTATTTTTTAGCATGATTATTACTCACAATGAATAAAAAAAAAACAGTTTACTGAAATTGAAATTATTTTAAATAGGCTGGCTTGTTCTTTGGCCAAAGAATTAACATTGCCATTCAACGTGGCAATGCTGCCAGTCTTCTGGGCACGTTTCCGGATGACAGCGAGGCGGACGAGTACTTCGAAGCCTAAGTGACAAAAAAAAAGAAGGATTTTTTTTATATATTAGTATAATATTTAGTTAGTCGTTTAATTTATTACCTAGTGTAAATATTTAGTTGAGAATAAATACCTACCAGAAACATCAAAATAAATAAGAACAATAGATATGTGGAGCTTTCACTGAAATATTTATTGACAATATGACTATGTACAGTCAGAAAAAGAGATAAATATCCAGGGTCGCCGGAGATAGCTGAAGTTTAGTAAGAAACCGAAGAATGTTTTCGAATAAAATGACTGTACACAGATACCCAATAGTCTGATAATCAGTCGTACCAAGGGGTATCGTGTTACGCAGTAACTCGGTTGTGGAGGTCAGATAGGCAGCTGCTTCATGTAAAATATTTATAAATATCTAAATAAAGCATCCGGTTAAACTGGAGCCGACCTCAACATAGCTGAACAGATTGAATTATGACCCCACAAGCTGACATTTTTAACATCTAGTACCAAATTTTGACTACAAACGACACTGCACATTTTAGGCATTCTACAAAAGTGGTGCCTTACAATATTTTGACCAGCATGTTCACGTAACATTACCGTAAGTCTTGGCTTCAAGTTCCGGATCGCGTGTGTTCTCACTGAGTGCCAGGTCCTAGGTCAGCATAGGCACACTAATTACGTTTATTGGTGTATTTTATTTATTACATCATCTGATGATAGGTTTTCTTGTAGGCATAACTCTGATGAACCAGTACCCTAATTACGTATCACACTATCTATCACAATCTGTATCATTTTGAAACCCATCAGCTAATCCATTGCTTCTTAAGTTCGAATTTTTTTTCTGCTCATCAACGTAAATAATGCAATGAATGTTGTTGAACTGTCAAAATGAAACCCATTCCTACTAGTAGTGTGTTACGTAATTACCCCGCTCTGGTTAGAAATATGAGCGTGATTTTATGTGTGGATGTAGTAGGTAGCATTTAACATTAAAATGTTTATAAATACTGGAAGATTATTCATTGATAAATCTGTAAGTTGGTACACTAAACTAGTGTCTAAATACACCACTATACGTATACTTATATAGGTAATTTCCATGCTCTTTATCTAAATAGGAAAACATACTTACTTAAAGAAGTGTGCTTTTTGGGGCTGTCTATTAACACTAAGGCCGATATCTATACACGTTACTTTAACACGTGCTTTGACGTATATCAATTCACGTCACTATTTTGCACTTGTAGTTTTACAGTTGTTGTACGTACGATAGTAACAGGAATAACACTTAGACAAAGTAGGTACGTGCTAAGTCACGTTTATAGTTCTCGGCCTAAGACTGGACGTAAAAAAATTGCTCATTCACAAACAGAGCCAATACCATTTGAGTAGCCCTATCCCAAGATTAATGACTCTTGACACACACGTATAAATCCATATGTTCATAATTATGTTAATACCAATCTGTAAACGAATGTATCAATCAGCGTTGAAATCTATCATCCCATGTGTGTAGAATTATTGATTTTGATTCGCATTCTATTTTTGTAAATATTTACTTTGAATGTTGAAAGTTTGAATCGTTGAGCTCCTTAAGTCCTGACTTCCTGAGTTGAGCTGCACGATTACTGACAAATGCGTGCACTGACTGGACAGGCCCACTCAATCTGTGTGGTTCTTTCCTCAAAAGACCATTTGACATGCCAATCTACATGGTCTTTACATGATCTGACCAAGATTATGTCTGTAGTTTAAAAGAGACTGTGACCTCTGAGTTTGTTTCGGCCTTTCTTTTCAGAATAGTCAGATAGGAAACGCTGACCTCATCTAGTTTAAAAAATATGATTGACGAGTAAAAGTGTTTGTACAAACCTACTAACAGAAATAAAATCATTTATCATTTACGTTTTCTGTATATTTACAGAAATAGAGCAATAAAAAGAAGATCTGACTTAGAAATACCGTTGACCAGCAAAACAGTAAAGCAAAAGGAGTATAATTATGTATTATAATCATAGCAGGAGGCGTCCTGTAGTGTCTGCCAAGGCTCATGGGAAAAAGCGTGAGTTTATGCAGTATGAAAAGAGTTTTAAGAAACTTTAAGGCCCGCATGCACCACAAATACTAGGTATGCTAAGCCTCGAATTTCAAACATATCTAATTCTTTTTCTGTCAATCGTTTGAAAGATGACAGAATGGTGTTTTAAATAAGTACCGTTAATAAAACGTGTAATTATTTGGGCCTAAGAATAGGATTTGTGTCTAAACATTTTAATGACTTCACTCACAGCGAGCCTCTTATACGGACAGTGACGAGGTCATCATTGATGATTATCAACTCCATCAAGCCATCGCCTCAGGCCTAAAAGAAACTCTTAGTTTCACATCTAAATTGCTCAAATTAGTTTGACCTGAGGCAAATAGGTACTGTGATAATGTTTGTATAATCACGCTGTCTCTAAATATGTAGAGGACTGCGAAACAGTACTTTCTCAAGACGTAGCTTTATACTGAAACTAGCTTCTGCCGGCAACTTCTTCCGCGTGAAATTTCTTGTGTCTCGAGCCACCGCGTCGCATGACATCACCCGCCCGCGCGATTACTTCATTTCGCGTACCGTTCTTTCTGACTTTTTTTCTTTTTGTTCGGCTCCTCCGTGTCGTAGCGTGATGTTAATAGCCTAAATAATTAACCTTACTACAAGGATTGGGCTATCAAATGCAAAAAAAAAAACTCAAATCCACTGGTAGTTCCAAAGATTAGCGCGGTGAAACAAATAGAATAGAATAGATCATTTATTTGTCCAAAACATAAGTATACACACACATGGCATGCAAGATGTTACATACAAATTATAGCACAGTCATGTTTTGCCTTAACAGCGTACAAATATAAACAGGTTGGTTATTTTTATTAGGATATAAACATGAAATAGTTATAAATTTGTCCATTATTCAAAGAAAATGAACATATCAAATTAAAAATTAATCAATCAAATTATAATAAAAATATAATACAGAATAGATTCATCAACTCGTCATAGAAATGTATAATAAAATAAAAATTAGCCAGGCAAAAGTCAAAGTAATTAGGAATAGAAATCTACATATTATTATATAAATTATATTATTTTTATTATAGATTCCCATCTGGTTCTGTAGTGCTATCCTGTAAAAATCTCACCCTGAAGGTGAAGTGAGCTTTAAGTGAGTTAGCAATCTCTAGCGTCAGGCGGGATGGCAGTTCACTTCAAGCTCACTTCACCAATTTTTTTACGGTGATATCTTTACAGAATTGCTCGGCTGGTTTGCTGGCATCATTAACACTTTCATTGACTTCACAGCCAGAAGCCTATTTATTTTCGTGTTAGATATGACGCTACGCAGGCGGTTAATTTTACCAAGTCAAAACAGACAAACTGCTTATAGCCGTGTACATTTGCGTACATTACCAAGAAGCCATGTGATCCAGTGTCGTATTGCACTCACTTAATTTTTTTTAGTGTCATTTTTAGAATGTCAACTTCATCTCAGTGTCCGTGAAAGTGTTAAGATCGTTACCGAGTTCTTGTTGCGATACAAATGTTTAACAGCAATTAAGTCACAGGCGTATGCGAATAAATTCCTTTGTCAGCAATTTCTGACCGCAAATGTGTGAAGCGTTTATGCCAATTGCCACGGAAGACTTAAATAAGTTCATGGTTAAAAAGTTTGAATAATTGGTACACAAAATGAATTTGCAAAATATAAAATTATTCATAATTACTAGATAGGTATCTATGTAAAGATTTTGACAGACAGGAGTTCGTAACATAATAATTGCTTGTCATTAAAAGCTGAAATAATCTCATATACCTACAAATAAAAATTAATTATTTTAATTACAACATTTAAATCGTGATAGTTCCTTATCGGACTTTCTATAACGACTTTATTAATAGTTTATAATATAAATTCATAAACAAATTATCATAAAAACTAAGTTCGCCTATTTGCTGTTAATTGAAACTTATAGGTACGTTATGGGTTTTATGTTGCGAAATGCGATAGTACCTTTTTAGATCGTACGATACGAAACCGATACGACTGAATATCACGATCATGACTAGCCGTTTTATAGTACTTGCTTTTTTTAAACTTTCGAATTTGTTATGTAAAGCTGACTGAGGCAGAAGACAATTAACGGTAGCAGGTCAATGAATTGGTAACATTGTCAATGTCAAATAGTTTATTTTAAGTATTAAAAGGAGCTTTGGAACGTCAAAGTTTACACGAAAATAGAATTGATTCTAGGCTTATTGTGTGAAAAGGCTATAGGAATTTCCAAATAGATGGCTGCAAATAATGGTTGGTGATTATTAACACCATCATTGATTACTTTTACACTTTTACCATTCCATAATTTTTATATTTTTTTTATGGAATAGTAAAAGTGTCAAAGTAATCAATGAGCACAGGTATATATTTTACTTAAAAGGACGTCCCTTTGTAAGATATACTGTAAGAGATGTACAAGTTTCTGCAATAAACCTTTTTACTTTATTTATTTATTTACTTATATCTATTCGAAATCTTATTTTACCATGACTTAGCAAAAGGTATACAGCATCGCAGTTCAAGGATGTGTAAGATGCTGTTTTCAGAAAGCTAATGTCAATAAACGTGTTTCTTTTTATTTCACATAAGTGAATGAGAACTCTAACTTTTCGCATCTCAGTAAGAATTATATTACATTTGGCTGATTTTTTTGAGCTAAATGTGAAGTCAGTTACTAATAATTACGGCTAATTAATTCATGTTATTTGGATTCTAAATAAAGTTAATCTCAAGTATCGAGCAATATAAAAGTCTTGCAAAAAATAAATGTTAGTAGATGCAGTATGTACTGTGCGTGATTGCCGTTTTAAGTCACTCACAAGTAAACACGTCTACGGGCCTATCGAGTATTCTGGTTTGGTCCAAGTGACTAACTTGTGGAGATTTAACAAGACGCACTACGCTCATGATCATAGAATTATAAGAACATTAAAATTTGCTCATTATATGTATACCGAGATCTTCCACCATTTTTTTTTTTAAACTTCATTTTAGGTTTTTTTTTAAGCTATCCATAGGAGAAGGTAAACAAGGTAACTAGCATAGCCCGAAAAATTGCCAAACTTAAGTTGCAGTGGGAAATATTACTCGCAGAACAGGATGGCCGATGGGGCCGAAAAGTGGCGACTGCGTACCGGAAGACGTAGCGTTGTAAGGCGTCCCACAAAGTGGACCGATGACTTTGCAAAGGCCGCAGGAACCATCTGGATGCGACCGGTCGATGTGCCGACGCTTGGGGAAGGCCTAAGTCCAGCAGTGGACGTCTTTCAGCTGAAATGATGATAAACCTTTAGTTTGGCACTTGATTCCCGTGCATGGCAGAAATTCATTAGTTGCATTTTTTCTACCGCTCTTCGCTTTTAACTTCCGCGGTCGTGAGAAGTAAAGATTGTGATGTATGATGCGGCCTTCCTCTGGAATACCTTTCATTTTTACATTAACAAGTAAAAGGCTATAAAAGCATACATAAACTTGGAAACGATTTGCATTCGGACGCGGTTCGCTCAGGTGGAATTTTTAGAGAAGTTACATAATTTTGTTGTTATTTTAGAAATTACCTTAAAGTTGTATCTTTATTTGGAATAAAAGCACACTCTTACATTAGATCATGTAAATTATGATTTTTACGGATTTGCTGTTTTAGTTTTAGTAGCTATAACTTTTAAATGTCTCTGTTGAAGTAAATCAGGTTTCAACCAGGTTTCAGGCTGGCTAAAGTAGACTCATCTTTCATGGGGTACTGTTTAAAATTTACAATAAAATACTTCCCATATACTTCAACTGAATGAAACTAAATTCAAATCTTGTATAAAACGCACACTATGCAGCCAAGCATATTATAAGTTGGGGGATTACATCGCTGATAAAAATGCTTGGCTCAACGCTGGTCCTGCTCCACAAGGGCGCATAAAGTAATTGATTAGCATTTGAAACTACTGTTGGAGCTGCTGAAGATTAAAAAAAAATATCTTTGCATTGTATAAATTCAATGTTTTAGAATTGTATAATTGCGTAGCACATGTGTGAGTACTATGTACCTACTATAAAGCTACCATTTAATAGGTTTTTCTTTCATTGACTTGAATGTGCCCTGGCGGCTGAGAGCATGTCATGCTAACTCTAATGTCTCGCTGGTGGTGGCGTGTGTGTTGGATCATTAAGTTCCTTTCAAAATGGTTGAGCTGAATGGTGCTGATCCATGCGTCATGTTCGTGAACGGGCGCCGTCAGTGGGGACTGGTCATTTCTTAGCTGCCACGGTTTATTTTAATTTAATTTAATATTTGAATTGCTTTTGTCTTTTTATTACGGACGCTTTTAACGTGTTGCATCGTTCTCAGATGCATAATTTCAACATGAACGATGTAACCTATATTTTGTAACCATATTTTGATTTAAAAGAGTGTCTGTGGAGTTTCTTGCCCGTTCATCTCCATAGGTACCTACTACGCTTTGGAATGGTTAACTAGCTTCATCTTTCTGACTGACCGACCCCTTGACAATTCAGAATTGCCTGTAATTGGTTTATTTGAAATAAATGCTTTGAGTTTTTTGAAAAGTATTTGAAAGTGATAAGTGTCCTCCCGACCTACCGACTATTTTTTGTCTTCGATAGCTTGAAACTAGAAATGTATTGGAGGATACTTATAATCATAGGATATTGTAGGAGCGGAACACATAGACCGGTCACGTCACGGGCATAGCCGGTATCATCCTCCTGTGCGCTAATAGGACATCAGTAATTACGAACCCATCCATACTTATAATCACGCACACTTATGAGTAGTGATTATGACCATAGTTGAGGAGCTGTAAAAGATTTTAAAGTGACTAAAAGAAAAGTGTAGCCGGCGATGAGTGCAAAAAGCTCTCTATTCAAGTCTAACCATTGCGATTAGACCATAAACTAGACATCATTATCATCAACCAACACAATCATTATCATCAATTCAACATCTCAAATGTTACAGATGTAGATACAGTCACCAACACATCAGGTTACAACAAACTGTCAGGTTTTCTCATTCGATTTAAAAAAAAAAAAACGTTTGGAGATTTTTGATAGTTTCGTGTAACTTGACCCGCTGGTGACAGTACATAGACCTCACTATATTATGTACTTTTAGGTATACTGATTCATCTTTCTTAGGCCCCGTTGTTTGATACATAGTCAAAAATGACCAATAGTCAATTAACAATTAGTCACTTGACAATAGTTAAAGTTTAACTACTCTGTCTGCGCATGGTTAACTTTCATAGCAAATTGTCATTTTTTAACTATAGTTAGCTTAACCATTTGTCAAACAACATACTTCTGTCATTTTTAACAAATTGTTAGTTTAACTAACGCATTTTAACTATTAGTATGTTTGACTACTGATCAAACAACGGGCCCTATGTCTGGTAAAAAATAAATTCACTTTCTGGTAACCAACACTTAACCAATTTAAATAATTCACGCGCAAAAGATAATTTTTTGAACTCTTGTAAGCCATCACGCTATGTCGAAAAGGGGTCAAGCTAGTTCGAAGTAATCTTAGCAATTTTGAACATTGAAAGCGTATCTGGTGAATTGCATGTAATGATAGTTTGAATTTATGTTTTTGGACACAATGAAATATGGATATTTTTATGAATGATGAAGTATGGCACTATTAATCATTTCTACTTTTATAGTGGGTACAATGTGGAGAACAGTATCACAACGATCCAGATATAATTCCCTTACATCATTATTTTAATACCTCTAAGTTCTGTGCCTCTAAGAATGAATATTACCTGGTTTTAGACAATCTTGTTGCCATCGGAGGTAAAACTTAGATGGGGTTCGCACAGGCGCGTGGGGATTAGCACAAGCAAAGAGAGGCCCATGCGCAGCAGTGACACAAATCTTCTATAAGAAAAGTTCAAAGGTAGCTTCTGTGATGTTAAATATTACTTAAATGTACCTAGTCAAATTTGTTATAATGCAGAGTGAATAGTTAGTTCATATCGTAAATTTTACGTAGGTATTGAGAATTTTGGTTGAAGTAACAAAAGAAAGCATTCTGACACAAACTTTCTTGTTAAGTTTCGTACAAATAAAGCCTTATGAGCAATTTGTTGTGTCGTTGTCCCGTAGTCATTCACACGTCAGGGTGCTGACGACCAGCTTAACTTGATCGTTCATAGAAGCGCTGCTTGCAAAAACAAATGAACACAATGTGTCGGATTTAGAACATTTGAAAGTATTTCTATAAGTCACTGCGTGTCAATGTAGACTGGGCGTTCTTTAGTAGCTGCATCAAGTGCCAAATCACTTGACACGGTGGTTGACATCTAAAGTAGGTATCTGCGAATTTCTAAAATTACAAGCTTTGGGGTTTATTTAAACACGTTGCTTAAAGTTAAGAAGCGTTTAAACATCAAAAATGTATGGTTAAACAGTCGCTAATCACTACTTAACTTTAAGCAACGTTTATAAATAAAGGGGTTTGTGACGAATCTTTTAATTGACCTTATAGTCAGAAGGTATAAGAAAAGTTTTCTCAATGCTGGAAATGAAAATGTGAAACACAAGTTAATTCATTCGCCAAAAAAACATACCACATTCATACTAAAAAAATAACAAGGAACAGTTTAACGAGTTATTCATTTTTCTGCGTAAATATCATTGACAGTTCTGGAAATCTATTAAAAAAAATAACCTACTAGTTTAATAGCGTCAGGTTCGGAAACTCTTTTGATACAACTCAACTAAAACAGAATTACTTTTTCAAAAAGCCAACGTCACGCGGTATTCCCAGGCGGTCACCCATCCAAGTACTAACTGCGCCCGATGTTGCTTAACTTCGGTGATCGGAACGAGAACCGGTGTTTTCAACATGGTATGGACGTTGGCGATAGTGCAACTGAAATTACTCTTTACTATCAGTGCAATTGGCAACTTGCCATCTACGATTTATTTCTGTATCTTAAATTGAGTATTCATTGAAGTGTCGGAATCCATACCTACTGCTATATTAGCAACTAGGTGTGCCCATGACTTCGCCAAGAAACGTTATCTATGCTCCGAAGTGACTGTAGCACCCACGAAGTAAATATAATACAGATGAAGTGAACTGTGCAATAACCATGACTACGAGTATGACTTGACTGTCGAGTCGTGAACACTCTAAAACCAAAATAAGAGGAAATTAGAGGAAGTTTGAAAGTTGCGCCAGTTACTGTTTATATTTTATATTAAAACTATTAGATTATCTCTAAAACAACCTACATCATTGTTTTAATATAGTAGTTTGCTAAGTAATGTTATATACTAGTTAACAAATTATTCCTCTCTCCTAACTCAGTTATTTTGCTGTGCCCGACAGGGTATATGATCTAATTATAAGTTTACCACCTAAAAATACCTATATGTGGAATGCAATAAAAGTATTGAGTATTGAGTACAGAAAAGTGGAAAGGGAATCGTTTGTCTTGGTATGGAATGAGAAGGGAAGAAATGTGAAAAAGAGTTATAAATGTTGATGGATGGAGAGAGAGAGAGGAAGACTAAAGAAAATATGGATATGAAAGCAAAAGGAGCAAATGATTATAGTGAGACGACAGAGAATGAAAAAAAAAATGAGTTGCACCGACCCCAAGACATAGGACAAAGGTAGGCAGAAGATGACTAAGACCAAAATAAAGTCCACAAGTGACATTCATTGTATTGTCGCCTATCTTGTTCGATAATGATCCACCAAATCTTTCGAACCGAGCCATAAAGTGCTTGTATAACTTCCATATAACAGAATTTAGAGATATTATTGTACAGAAAACGTAAGATGACGTAATGAATTTCTAGATTTGAATCTGTTGAAAGTCATGTTTTCTAATAGTTTACGAGGCCTTTTTTTTAGATGGATAAAAGATAGAGCTTGTAGATTATCTTGCAGATTCATCTAACGTTAGTGCTGAAATAATCTGATAAAGTATATTTATTAAAACTTCTCGCACACAATAGTATACACAGGCGGACTTAATGCCTTAGGCATTCTCTACCAGTCAACCAAGGGTGGTGAAGAGATAAGATGGCAGGTGCTCTGTATAACAGACGTTACTAATAATAATAATAAAATATTAAAAAGATAACATAAGTATTTATAAATAAAATAGGTATACAAGTACCTAAACAGAATATAAACTTATAATACACATACATACATATTTACTATAATATATATCTACATTATACATATATTATATATACATATACAAAAAGGGAAGGAGGTAATTGAGATGACTCTACGCTATTTATTTTGAAAATAACTCCACAATTTCCGCTTAAATGCATACCGACTGGTAGCCCTCCTGATTTCAAGAGGAAGCGCATTCCAGAGAAGAATGGACTGATTACGAAAGGAAGAATTAATAAAATCGGAAGTATGAGAAGGACAGAGAAGCAGAAGATTTTTGGAAGAACGCAGATTCTTATCATTCACTTTCTTACATTCACTGCATATAGATCTTATAAGTTGTTTCAGTCTTTTTTCGTTACTTTGAGTGGATGGTTTTAGAGTGACTGAAGGATGACTTTACAATCTAACGTGCATCGTGTACTTACCCACGGACAGCCAAAGAGACCGAAAAGTCTTCCAGTGATGACCAAATGGAGGTCGCAAAACTCAGCTGGATGCGGGCAGCACAGGGCACCGTTGTGGCAATTCTTGAATTCTTGAGGGAGGTCTGTATCCAGCAGTTGATGGAAATGAGTCAACAGTGCTTAGGGTAGGTAACAGCATTTATCAAGCTTGTATTAATGATTCTATGGTTCTGTTCAGAGGTATTAAAAAGTACTTACTCATCTGCATCCGGTAAGACTAGGAGCCGACCCCAAAATGGTTGGGAAAAGGCTAGGAAGAACCCTGATGATAATTCTGGTCAGTGATCTAGAAAGTATTTATTATTCACATCGTTTACTTTTTTATTTATTATGAAAGCAAACATATAGGAATGCGAGGTCTACGTTAATGTCACTATGTGGACATAAGATGCCTCTTCCAATTGTAATTGTGCCAAATAGCAGCAACGGTACTAGACCACTATTGTTGAATATTGTCACACAGTTTTCATTTTGTGTTGTAACTAAGTCAGTAGCATCATTTGTTACTGTTACGTTACCTAAAGCCTTGCGTATATGCAATGTCTAATTCTGGTCTTTGATAGGTTTTTATCTGCAGCCCACGACATTTTGCTTCTCACTGCTATATATAGGCCTTAGTATTGCACCACCTCTTTTGATTTTTATAGGGGAAACCTTTGACCAGCATTTGAGTCTTGACTGTTCAAATCAAGCAGGTAACCTCATGTATTCCCCGTGGTCCCTGCCGTGTCCCTCAAAGGGACCACCGGGTCTTTTTCTTCGTGGTCCTTGCGAGAAATACAATGATGCTGACTGTATATTGCTGCCACGACGCTACTTATAGTGCTATCCGTCAATCGCTAGAGATAATTTTCAAGCTAACCGATTTGATAGAAATCCTACTATCTACTAATCTTTAAGATACCAAGCTGTGAGTTTGGGTGCTGTTTATTTCAGTGCGGGGCAATTAAAACCTTACAATGAAAAAATACTGCAAATCTAAATCCAAAATTCTCATCAAAGAAAGTTTATTTCCTAATTGTATACAATCAAGTATCGATGATCGAAGTAGCGATGAATATTCAGCTCCTCACATTCCGTAATGTTATGCGGTGTCGATAAGTTGCGCCTGCGTAGTACTGACGCCATAACCTTTGCCTCTTACTTTCCAATGACCTGCGTAGATCGGTAGGGATGGGCGTCGTAGAATATGATATCGATGTTTTGATGGTAAATTGGTGATTTATCGACAAATGTGCCTGATTTTATTTGTCTAGTATTTACGGTCAGACATGAAGTGAAAGTAAACAGTATCAAAGTGTAAGTGTCAAATATTTTAAAATTACTTAGTGTTAGAGTAGATAACATGCCTTTCAGAAATGACAGTAAAAAAATAACAGTAAAATGAAATAACAGTAAGTAAGCAAGTAAGTCATAATTTATTTACCAAAAGACCTAGCCTAGGTAACATCAGTGTTATTTCACTAAGGGATGGGTATGGCTATTACAGATGAGCAACACCCCTGCCCTTCAAACTAGGAAAATCCAGTATGTTGAAGGACAGTATACTTTAGTGGGATTGACACGTCTTACAAAATATTTATAAAAGCGTAATAATTCTGATGTTAACATACATATTAATCGCATGGGCTTAAAAGTTAATTGTGAGAAGTGTTTGTGTTTCTGTGGAGTTAAACTGGTCCGTTGGGGTATGTGTGTGAGTGTGGTATATCTTCTGAGAAAATATCTGTCAAGGAAATTAAAAGTTAGGCATATTAATCGTTAATTTATAGATAGATGATACTTAAATTATTTTATTTCTGTAAGTAGGTTTATACAAAAAAAAACATGTCAATCATATTTATAAAGCTAAATGAGGTCGGCGTTTCCTATATGACTACTCTGAGAAGAAAAGCCAAAACAAACTCAGAGGTCAGTCTCTTTTAAAGTCCAGAAATTATCTTGGTCAGATGATAGATGAATCAAATCAAATCATTTATTTCTTTGCAAACATGGGTATAGTACATTGGTGTTTTTTATAATAAATAGTTCTCCATGTTTTACCGTCACGTGGGCATGCAAAGGTTTACAATTCCAAATAAAAAATCAAAGATATGTGGCAGATAATTGGAATAACAAAAAAATATAAAAAAATATATACCGTAATAAAAATGTCGTGTGGTCACAGCATTAAAAAATGTAAAATAAGACTATATAATGTCAAACGGAAATAAAAAGTAATTAGACCAGGATCAAAATAATTATGTCAATCAGAATAAAAGTATGTCAATCACTTACTGAATCATCATTAAGAGAATCGTCAATCGTGTAATATGTTTTCATAGTTAAAAATTCGTTTCGCGCCCTTTTAAATTTTAATGTAGTCATATTTTGTATAATATTAGGTACTCTATTTTATATGAGTGGGGCAATACCAAAAAAACTTTTTTTCATTAGTGCAGGTTTACATTTTACTTGACATAATTGATTAATGTATTGAGTCTTTATTGGATTTTTCCTGACCTCTGATAATTTTTTAAATAGATGTGGATTACATTTCACAAACAAAGCCATTTCTATTATATATAAACAAGGGAAAGTTAAAATGTTTAACGATTTAAAATAGGGAACACAGCTATCAATTGTCTTGAGACCGCACATTGACCTGATGCATCGCTTTTGCAGTCTAAATACCAGCTCCCTATCAGTAGACTGCCCCCAGAAAACAATGCCATACCGCAAAACAAAGGCAACCAGTCTATGGTACGCTGTTAAAAGAGCCTGACTGGTAACTTTCTTTGAGAGTTGAAAAAGAGCATATGCGGATTTGCTAAGTTTCTTACAAAGTTCTTCAACGTGAGGTTTCCATGTAAGTTTGCTATCAATTATAATTCCTAAGAACTTAGCCTTATTAGCTACTTCAATATCACAGCCCTTGTAGAAAATTCTAATGTTTGGGTTTTCACGGCGTTGATAAAAATGCATGACTTTTGTTTTCTTCAGGTTTATAACCAAATTATTATTATCTAACCAATTTATAATGTCACATAAGCAAGTATTAATGTCATTCTTATAATTCTTTGAGTTAGTACATTTTATTATAGCTGTACTGTCATCTGCAAAAAGAACCATTTTGTTGGTTGTTGCTTTCGGGAGATCATTTATATATATCAAAAAAAGTGGCGGATCCAATACACTACCTTGTGGGACGCCATATTTTACATGTCTTGGTTTTGATACATATATGGTTTCTAATTTAGATGAATGTGAAGACCACGTACATTTGTGTCTGAAATGGTCTTAAGAAGAATAAATTCTTAGAATAAATAAGTTCCTGTGTATCGCAATAATTTAAATTGAAGTTTAAATTATTTGTCTTTTAGCAATCTACCTAAACCGTAGGTGGTCTAGGGGTCTGTTAATCGGTTAAGCCCATAATTGGGTACTTTATCTCTGAAAACCAGAAAGGACCCTTATTCTTAATTGTCTTATTGATTCTGAGCAGCCGTCAAATACAATCATAACCGCAGTATATATTCTCAGTAATTTCGTTTTATCGACAGTACGACATCACTAGTAGTTAACCCATGATAGTTATTATGTCACCACGCACATAGCAAAGAAATCAGATAATTGTATGGCTGACCTGTAGTTAGGTTATGTTGCACGATTTGGGAAACAAAATAACTATCTGATTGTAACAGTGTAACTATTTCACAAGTGAAGCGTTTGTATACTGCGTCATGGAATTGGTGCTAGTGATGATACCACTACGTTATCGAATTTCAAGAAACAATGCTGGACCAATAAATAAGCCATGATTCACTTTTGCAATTACGTACTATTGATTATGGTAAAAAAAAGTATGTGAAGCCAATTTATTATGCTTCTCTCAGTTATTTTGTGGTTTACTTCCTTTTTATAATTGTACAACTACTTAGATCACAGTTCATAGTTTGAAAACTACATCTTCATAAATTAAAATTCATTTTCAAAATATTTTATTTCAAGTAAACCTACATGGGCACTTATGAAACGTCAGAAGCTAGGTGCACAGTTCCAATTGGTCGTTTCCTATGGAGAAGAGCCGGCAAGAAACTCCACAGTTCTTCTTTAAAACAATTGGCTTTTACAATGTTTTTAAATTACTCTGTTAATAGGTATGGGGGGACGGTGTAGGCCTGTCATTAAATACTAGTTCACAGATAAAAAACAGATTAGACTACTTATCACTGTTATATCATCTGGTTATGAGTTTTTTTTTTGCTACCTTTTTGCTGCACTGCTGGGCAAAGGCCCAGCAGTGCAGCAAAAAAGTGCAGGATTATATTTATTATAAATGATAGCCAATGCCACACACAGAGAGTAATGCCTGCATTAAAGTGCTAGTTAATTTTCAAACTACCTCATTTGTTTAGTGGTTGCAAACGCTACTGCTGAACATGAGGTCCAGGGTTCGATTCCCGAGATAGGCAAAGTGTTATTTGGTTTTTCCTGCTTGAATTTCTCAGTAGCAGCCCGGAGTCTGGATTCGTGCCCGGTTGTTGGGAATAGGCTCGCCCCCTATTACAGATAACTGGTGAAATGTGGATGTACTATAGGTATAACTCTGTCTAACCCTTCTGGGGATACAGGCGTGATGTTAAATTTTGCTAAATTAAAAAAAAAACTTTAACTTATCGATAAAAAAACACGGCAGTGCATACAGAGATAATTCAAACAACAACACTAGTGCATCTAAAATGAGTCGTGCCTAGGAGCAATTCATTTAAATGTGTGTGCAACAGTAGCTGTAGGTAATGATCGTACTCTCTTTACATATTATGTCACTGTCTCGTCTCACTCTCCTGAGTACTGGCACGTACGAACGAGGTATGTAACTGTGTTGTCTATTCTAGGCAGGGAACTAGCTTAGGTTTCTTCATTTTCTTTAGGGCGTAAAGTAATGGAGTCATTAGGATGGTGATGATGCTGCTCGTATTTCATGTATTCCTGGTACGAAATGCGTTGACTCACTCCCTCAAGATGCCTTTAAAGATGATGATAAGCAGGATTAGTTGCAGCTCATCCTTAAAGTTTTCTGTAAGCTTATGAAACTAGCCTTTTCTAATACGTTATTTAAGAGATTATCTTCAACATGAGGATGATACTCCAGCTCTGTGCCCTGACGTTTTATACTTTAAGTTTTTGAGACTCACAGCTTTCAGCAGCTAAAGTGATCAGCCGCTGTGCATTCGTTGTTTATGTTTAAAGTGACCAGCCGCGGTGCATTCGTTGTTTATGTTTAAAGTGACCAGCCGCGGTGCATTCGTTGTTTATGTTTAAAGTGACCAGCCGCGGTGCATTCGTTGTTTATGTTTAAAGTGACCAGCCGCGGTGCATTCGTTGTTTATAATAATAATAATAATAACTATGGCAGAATAAATATGGCAACACCGCCGTGTCAACAAAACGTCTCGTTTTCAATTTTATTTCATAATATCAACAAAAAAAGTAATTTTAACTCATATTTGCAATAGTTTACCATTAACCAAATCTAAAACCAGTAAATCACTTTTAAACCTTTTGATTACATACATAATACGAGTACCAGAATGTAAATAAATTTTAACAAAAACTGCCGAATCGGAGGTGACATGACAGATGTCACCTCCGATAAAACAAACAAAATAAGAAAATGAAGACAATATGTTGACAAGATCAGCCGCACGTCGAGCACGCCCACCACCTCCGGACTCGTCGCTCAGCTCCGCCTCGCTGCCGCCGGTATCCAGCCCCACTGTGAGCGCTGTGACGACACCGGCCGCGGTAGTTGCGTCGAGCTCGAGCGACGAGTATTTCTCCCCGCCCACGACGCCACCACCTGTTCGTCGACGTGGAGGACACCGGCCGCCGGACGGTTTAGGAGCTCGAGGCCCACCGGCCTCTGATAGGGTCCCAGCTCCCGGCGGAAGTGTGCAGCGCATGAGATGGACGCGATCCATCAACGAAAACGTCATGCGCTCATACTATGGGGCTACAGAGGGGGGAAACAATCTGACCGCGTACCGTGTTCGGATGCTCTCTCTTTTTCAAGTGCTTGAGCCAGCTGTCAACGTGTCGGCACAACGACTGTCGGATCAGGTGCGGGTCATCCAACGTAATCATATGTTGGATGACACTGTACTTGATCGCCTGCGAAATGAAATGCAGAGTAGTCATGTCATCGCCCCCCCGTCGCAGACTGTGGTAGTACTACCACAGTCTAACACAAGTCAAGCAGACGAGGAGAGTGATGATAGGGCTACAAACGTAAGTACCCAGTGCAATGATGAATTGAGGAGTGCTTTGGAGGATGCGATTCGAGAATATAGGTTCATATCGCCCGAACTTAGACCACGGTTACCTCGTTTACCCATGCATAACAAAAATAGGGTGCTGGTGGCGGCACTGGATGCGCAGTTGTCAAATTATTTTGATGACTGCGTAGACCTCACCGATACACATTCGATTCTGTACTGCGCGGCTGTAGCGGCATGTCGTGTAGCTCACGTCAAATTTGCTAATGATTCTAGAGCTACACGACCGAAACCAGCCGTACCAGCTTGGCAGTGCAGAATTGAGCGCCGTATTGGTGAGGCCAGAGCACTCATCGGCAAACTAATCTGCTTCAGGGAGGGCAATACTCGCCCTAGAGTGATGCGCTTTGTGAGACGCGCGTTCGCAGGGACTAATATCAGCCCTCAGGACTACATGTCCTGTGTCACAGAGCACATCGACTTCCTGAAGCAGAAAGTGTATGCATGGGCGAACCGTATTCGTAGGTATAAGCGGCGAGTGGAGCGGTACACTCAGAATCGCACCTTCCAGCGCGATGAAAGGTGGGTTTATAGGGGTTGGGAGCGACCGGATCAAGGTGTGGCTGACACGTGCCTACCAGATGATGATGCCATGTGTTCTTTCTGGCGCAATATCTGGTCGGTGCCTGTCAGTCACACCGAAGGTGATTGGACTCGGGAAGTCGAGCGAGCCTGTGATCCAATACCAGAAATGGGGGCTATTACCATCTGCCCCCAAGATGTAACTCGTGCAGTCCGCCCGCTGCCTAACTGGAAGTCTCCAGGGCCGGACGGACTGCACAACTTCTGGATCAAATGGTTTGGTAGATCGCACGCTCGCTTGGCTGCTCAGTACCAGGTTGCTTTAGAATCTGGTTCGCTACCCCAATTCCTAACAACAGGAGTTACCCACCTGCTCCATAAATCAGGTAGCACTGCGGAACCCAAAAATTATAGGCCGATCGCGTGTTTACCGACGGTCTATAAAGTTCTTACATCCATTTTGAGAGATAAAATTAACAAACATATAGACACCAACTACATCATGTCTCCTTCTCAAAATGGATGCAGGAACGGGTCCCGTGGTACTAAGGAGCTACTCCTCATTGATATGGCCATTAGCCAACAGGTTCGTCGTTCCCGAAAGGATCTGTCGACATGTTGGATAGATTACAAGAAAGCCTATGACTCGGTGCCACATACATGGCTCATGAGGGTGCTGGAGTTGTATAAAGTAGAGGCAACTCTGCGCACCTTCCTGATGTCGTGTATGGGGCAATGGAGGACGGTCCTTCACTATCCAGCATGTCGAAATACCCAAAGGAATAGCGAGCCGATAAGGATCGAGCGAGGCATATTTCAGGGTGATAGTTTGAGTCCGCTTTGGTTCTGCTTAGCCTTGAATCCTCTAAGCACACTCTTGGAGGATTCAGGTCTAGGCTATCGGCTGAGGAGAGGTGGTCAGGTTATATCTCACCTCCTCTACATGGATGACCTAAAACTTTTTGCACCCAACAATTCGCAACTGATGGATCTACTGAAAGTAACTGAAACTTTCAGTAGCGCCATCAGGATGGAATTTGGTGTGGACAAATGTGCGGTCATGCATGTAAAGCGAGGGGAGATTGTGGAATCCGACGGAACCCAACTCTCGGATTCCATAAACCTTAGAGCCCTCTCCGCATCCGAAACCTATAAGTATTTGGGTATGTCGGAAGCGTTGGGCATCAATGGTACTGACATGAAGCAGTCGTTAAAGGATCGCTTCTTTGACCGCCTGAAAAAAGTATTTAATAGTCTTTTATCAGGTGGAAACAAGGTGCGCGCCTTTAACGGTTGGGTCATGCCGGTTTTGATGTACTCTTTCGGCATACTCAAATGGACTCAGACCGAACTCGACGCCCTGGATAGGAAGGTCCGTACACTGCTGACTGCAAATCGAATGCATCACCCACGATCATCGGTAATGAGGCTGTATATCCCGCGAAAGTGTGGAGGTCGAGGCTTTTTAAATGCTAAGACCCTCCACAATCGCGAGATATGCAGTCTCAGGGAATATTTCTTAGAAGCCGACGTGGGGATGCATCGAGATGTGGTCACAGTGGACAAGGGCCTCACCCCGCTCTCCTTAGCTAAAGAGAACTGGCGCAAGCCAGTAGTGCTTGACACTAATGATCGCATGGAAGTATGGCAGACTAAGGAGCTTCACGGACGCTTTTTCCGGGCCCTACATGGGCCCGATGTAGACCAACTAGCGTCCGTAGCCTGGCTGCGTTTCGGTGACCTCTTTGGAGAAACCGAAGGTTTTGTCTGTGCAATTATGGACGAAGTTATGATGACAAACAATTACCGGAGATTTATTGTGAAAGACGGCACGGTTGACATCTGTCGGGCATGCCACCGTCCGGGTGAATCAATCAGACATATTATCTCCGGTTGTTCTCGTCTAGCTAACGAAGAGTACTTGCATAGACATAACCTTGTAGCCAGGATTATCCATCAGCAACTTGCTCTGAAATACAGCCTTGTAGAATCGGAAGTGCCGTACTACAGGTATGTGCCCGACCCAGTTCTCGAAAATGGACATATCACATTGTACTGGGATCGATCCATCATCACTGACAGGACTATTGTTGCCAATAAGCCTGATATAGTGATGGTGGATCGATTAGAGCGGCGCGCAATGATTGTTGACATAACGGTCCCGCATGACGGGAACCTCGTGAAAGCCGAGAAAGATAAACAAATCAAGTATCTAGACTTGGCTCGCGAGGTTGTCGACATGTGGGATGTGGACTCAGCGATCATTGTGCCGATAGTCGTGACAGCCAATGGCTTAATAGCCAAGAGCCTCGACCAACACCTGAGGAGGCTCTCGTTGGGCAGTTGGATCAAGGGCTTGATTCAGAAAGCGGTACTTCTGGACACGGCTCGCATTGTTAGGAGGTTCCTCTCTCTGGAGCCCTGACCGCCGGTAGCTTGGACCCTGTTCCCGATACCGGTGGGCTACTATTTTTATATTTTTAAATATTTTTATGTTTTTTATATTCTAATATTTAAAAATGTAATTTATATGTAAATAATTAAATAAAGGAAATAATAATAAAACGTTTATTTCGGAAACTTGCTCCATACATCTTTGTTAGTGATACAACTTACGTAACTATGTTAGTACTTACATTAAATTAAAAACAGAAACCAAATCAAAATAAAACCTACAATTACATTAATTCATGTATCTTCCTAAAGTATCAGACCCGTAGCTATGCATACGGGTCCAATACTCCAGGAAAACGGCGTCCAGCCTATCCCCAATCACCTTCAGGATACCATTGGCACTCCCACAAATCCTGTGTACCAATGATGCCGTTCTTTTCCTCATGATTGCTGCAAAAGTGACCAGCCGCGGTGCATTCGTTGTTTATGTTTAAAGTGACCAGCCGCGGTGAATTTGTTGTTTATGTTGTGACCAGCCGCGGTGCATTTGTTGTTTGTGTTTAAAGTGACCAGCCGCGGTGCATTCGTTGTTTATGTTTAAAGTGACCAGCCGCGGTGCATTCGTTATTTATGTTTAAAGTGACCAGCCGCGGTGAATTTGTTGTTTATGTTGTGACCAGCCGCGGTGCATTTGTTGTTTGTGTTTAAAGTGACCAGCTGCGTTGCATTCGTTGTTTATGTTTAAAGTGACCATCCGCGGTGAATTTGTTGTTTATGTTGTGACCAGCCGCGGTGCATTTGTTGTTTGTGTTTAAAGTGACCAGCCGCGGTGCATTAGTTGTTTATGTTTAAAGTGACCAGCCGCGGTGAATTTGTTGTTTATGTTGTGACCAGCCGCGGTGCATTTGTTGTTTATGTTTAAAGTGACCAGCCGCGGTGCATTCGTTGTTTATGTTTAAAGTGACCAGCCGCGGTGAATTTGTTGTTTATGTTGTGACCAGCCGCGGTGCATTTGTTGTTTGTGTTTAAAGTGACCAGCCGCGGTGCATTCGTTGTTTATGTTTAAAGTGACCAGCCGCGGTGCATTCGTTGTTTATGTTTAAAGTGACCAGCCGCGGTGAATTTGTTGTTTATGTTGTGACCAGCCGCGGTGCATTTGTTGTTTGTGTTTAAAGTGACCAGCCGCGGTGCATTTGTTGTTTGTGTTTAAAGTGACCAGCCGCGGTGCATTCGTTGTTTAGGTTTAAAGTGACCAGCCGCGGTGCATTCGTTGTTTATGTTTAAAGTGACCAGCCGCGGTGCATTCGTTGTTTATGTTTAAAGTGACCAGCCGCGGTGAATTTGTTGTTTATGTTGTGACCAGCCGCGGTGCATTTGTTGTTTGTGTTTAAAGTGACCAGCCGCGGTGCATTCGTTGTTTATGTTTAAAGTGACCAGCCGCGGTGAATTTGTTGTTTATGTTGTGACCAGCCGCGGTGCATTTGTTGTTTGTGTTTAAAGTGACCAGCCGCGGTGCATTCGTTGTTTAGGTTTAAAGTGACCAGCCGCGGTGCATTCGTTGTTTATGTTTAAAGTGACCAGCCGCGGTGCATTCGTTGTTTATGTTTAAAGTGACCAGCCGCGGTGAATTTGTTGTTTATGTTGTGACCAGCCGCGGTGCATTTGTTGTTTGTGTTTAAAGTGACCAGCCGCGGTGCATTCGTTGTTTATGTTTAAAGTGACCAGCCGCGGTGAATTTGTTGTTTATGTTGTGACCAGCCGCGGTGCATTTGTTGTTTATGTTTAAAGTGACCAGCCGCGGTGCATTTGTTGTTTGTGTTTAAAGTGCCCAGCCGCGGTGCATTCGTTGTTTATGTTTAAAGTGACCAGCCGCGGTGCATTCGTTGTTTATGTTTAAAGTGACCAGCCGCGGTGAATTTGTTGTTTATGTTGAGGCACACAGTATTTTACTCACTAGCCTAAAGGTATGTTTTGTGTGTGAGTAGGATCATCCATGCATCATATTCGTGAACGAGCGCCGTCAGTAGGCACTGGTAATTTCTTAGCTGCCACGGCTTATTTTAATTTAATTTAATATTTGAATTGTTTTTGTCTTTTCATTACGGATGACTTTGACGTTCTGCATCGTTTTCACATGCATAATTTCAACATGAATGATGTAACCAATATTTTGTAACCATATTTTGATTTAAAAGAGTGTCCGTGGAGTTTCTTGCCCGTTCTTCTCCATAGATAGGTACCTACTACGCTTTAGAATGGACAACTAACTTCATCTTTCTGACTAACCGACCCTTTGACAATTCAAAACTGCCTGTAATTGTTTTATTTGAAATAAATGCTATGAGTTGAGTTGAGTTGTATGCTAGAAGAGATTTCTATAGAAATAAGCATCACCTTTGTACGTATTTTTCTGTTCTTTCTTCTTGTCTGTGTATATGTGTGTGCATAAATGGTTAAATAAATAAATTAAATAATAATATTTTGAAAATAAATTAACTTTGAACAGGTATCAGTTTACAGCAAAACCACTGTCACATAAACTAACCGCTCACTTAAAACAGCAGTTTCCCCTATCAATTTCAACGTAATATGTTAAACTGCCGTTAACAAACCGACAGGCGTTTAAAACTGACAAGAAAGACGAGTATTTATGTCACAGAACTATCCATCACAATTCAATAGAACGTCTTTATGTGTGACGTCATCATCTTTATTTCTGACGTGGTCTACCGCGGGTCGTTAGTGTGGGAAAGGGCATGTCGTGTTTGGAGTTGGACCTATTGAGACAGATGTTGACGTAATTGAATGATAAGGCAAACGCGATGTAGGGCAGACAACAAAAGACATATAAATGGGCTGTGATTTTGTGCGGTGGTTGTACTCATATTCTCATTAGTAATACAACACAACATTCTCAGTAGTAACGTAGGGGATACGCTAGTACAAAAGTGAAATACTACTGATTTAGAGCGGGAATAAAATAATTAAAATTATATTTTGAGACGAAGGTAGCAAATTTGTATTTGTATTGTTTGGGACGACCCAGGTTTTTTTTAATGTAGGACAAAACTCAGTGGGCTAAACAAAGAATAAATCAGCTTTAAGCTTCTTTAGTTAACACAAGTTCGTTTAAACTTTGCTTAAGTAAGTTTGTAGTCTGAAATAAATGATTATGAGTATTTTCTTAATAAGAATAACATTTGCAAAGATTTCTCTGTAAAAAAGAATTTCCTACCACCACGCCCTCAAGTAGTGTTGCTATATTTCTTGTTCGAGGGTAGGTACGGGTCCAGTGATATTACAAACATATGAGATGTTTTTAATTTATTTTGCGGCCATCAATGCAGCGGCATTTCATGACCGCGATTTCCTATTGGGTGGTCTTTTTGTCAATCAATTCGTTGAGTTTCTAGTTTTATACAATAGCCTGTCTAGTGTAATAAAACTCCTTGGGTAGTTAACAATAATATTTAATTACTCCAATCCAACAATAATTATTTTTAAATCTCGACACAGTTACTTAACTTTGTCTCACCCGTAGCTCGCTCCAAAACCAAGTGAACGAATCGATTGCCGGATCATGTCCTCCATAACCACTTATCAACTGTCAACGCTTGGTGCTGCCACATCAATAATTGTCCTGAATAATAGTTATATCAATTTAGTCGATTTGAAAAACACAGATATGTGAACATAACACTAGGTAACACGCCTCATATTTCAAACTCAAACTCAAAGCATTAATTTCTTATAAATCAATTACAGGCACTTTTGAATTGTGAAGGCGTCGGTCAGTCAGAAAGATGAAGCTAGTTGCCCATTCCAAAGCGTAGTAGGTGCCTATGGAGAAGAACGGGCAAGAAAATCCACAGACTCTCTTTTGAATCAAAACATCAAATCAAATCAATCAAGTGCCACATAATTTACCAAAGGGTTGCGCAGGTCCGAAACTACTCATTTCGGTAAAACCAGAAGTGGGTACGAGCATGGTGATGAATGAATCTTTATACAGAGCGATTGTTACCTTCACTAGTCGACTAGTGGGTATACCTATCAGTCTTCGAATTTTAGACAATTCATTCATACATACATAAACTCACGCCTTCTCCACATGGGTGTAGGCAGAAACTACAGAACGCCACCTCCTACGATCCTTACATACTCCTTTTGCTTCGTTTACGTTCATACATCTGCTCATACGCCGGTTGCGACTACTACGCGCCTGACCAATCTGAATAACATCGAAAAATCAAAATCATTTATTTGCTTATGCAAATAAGAACTTTCAGTACCTTATTTATATAAGGTACTGAAAGTTCTTAAGATAATTAAATTGATCTATTATTATGCCATTCATATCGGCATGCATATTATTTTATGAAATTAATTAATGAACTTGAATAACGCATGCGATTAGTAAATTATATTAAATAAATTTTTTGGTCACAACTAATTAATAAATTACATTAAATATTACAATTCACAACTTAAACTCTAAGAACTCAAATACACTATAAAAACATATAGCAATGAGTATTGTTGTTATAAAAAGCTTAAATAAAAAAAATGGAAGTGTTGTTAGGTGACTTGGAATTTTGTTATACAATTTGATGCACGTGATATAGCTGTTGTTGCATATAAGTGTGAGATTCGTCTTGGGTTGATAAAGCTTGTTAGTATTATAAGATCGAGGGGCATAGTACCTTTTCTCCAGCTGAAGAATACTTTTATGTTTAAACACAAATAAACGTGATTCCTAGATATAAATGCACGGTAAGGTAAATATTTTATATTTTCTAAAGAAAGAGCGACAAGGCTCTATTTGTTTCAGCCCAAATATAGCCATTAAACACTTTTTTAGTATTACGAATGCTTGATAAATTTCCACACAGCGACCCAAAAGAACGAAACCATATCGCAAAATGGAGGATATATAGCCGTCGTGTGCAGTGCAGTAACTGCGGTATTTCTAGATATCTGGCAGTTAATACGCCTTAGAGGTTAGACAAAAATATTATTTCTACCATAAACGTAATTTACAGGGTTTTTCCAGGAGCAAAATTTAGTTAATGATATCCCAAGAAATTCAACTGAGTCAGTGTCTGTCAGGGTGACCAAGATGCTACATTCAGGGATGTATGATATTGCATAAATTTGGTTTTACTAATATTGACCTTTAAATTAGTTAATTTAGCTTCTAGCCACTCTATAGTCGTCTGGAGACCTGTGTTTATTTCCTGCTCGTAGATATTTTTATGGTTGCCTTTCAATATAATAGTAGTATCGTCCGCAAATAGTACACATTTATGATTCAAAATATTTGGAAAGTCGTTTATGTAGAGCAAGAACAGCGGTGTACCTAAGATACTGCTTTGTGGCACGCCATAATTATTTAACAAAAATGAAGACTGAAATAACACTCACGTTTTGGATTTATCATTATAACTTGATACTTCTACTGCCTGTTCTCGATCAGATAGATGTGACTCCAGCCAGTCTTACGCTTTTCCTCTGACTCCGTATCTGAAAAAAATATCAAAAAATTTATCTATCTAAAAGTTCATGACTGACATGATCAAACGCCTTACTCATATCCATAAAGAGCACTGAAACAGGATTTTTGTTATCAATAGAGTCCGTTATTGATTTTATTAATTGAAAGGCTGCTAAAGATGTGCTTCTATTTTTGCGAAGACCATTTTGTTCATCAAATTCATTAATTTCGTGTTTTTCACCAATAAGGTGACTATATGTCCTTCTATTCTAGGGCAGTGGTTCCCAAGCAGTGGACCATATTTTAGCTAAAATATGGTCCGCGCAAGATTTCAAACAAAATGATAGAAATTTCAAACAAAATGTACTAAATTAATGTAATAAATTGTAATAAATTTCAAACAAAATGATAGAAAGGCGTCCTTACATGTGTAAGGACGCCTTTGAATCTGGTTCTTTGGAGCAGATTTGGTGTAAAAAAGCAATTTCATACACTAAAATTCGTGAAATCGCAATCTTACGCTTTTCTCCACAACTTATTTATGCGATTAAGGATTTTCTGCTTTACTGATAATAAAAAACAAGTCCAGGATTCGATTGAAAGTAAGTGATGATATCGTGTAGCTTTGAGCAACTACTAAAAATTAAGTGTTTTGTTATTAATTAATGGTTCTTTTGAATTTTACGATTACGTATGTTAAACTATTCAATTAAAGTTTATTTTAGATTGATATTTTATTTTTTAGGTGTCAAAATAAGGTTGCGAACCACTGTTCTAGGGCATCCCCTCCCGGCGTTGCTCACATATGCCTTGTAAATACTGTTATATAAAGTAGACTAGTTTTAGACGATTCATCAAAGTTTTATAGAGTAATCACTGCTTGCCAGTAAGTTCCTCATCAATCCCCGATATTTTAACTTAACAGTATTGATCATGATATGTTTCTCTCAATTACTTCCATAATAGGAACCTTTTCATAATAATAACGATCCCTATTATCCTCCATCGCCTTTCATGACACCTACGAGAAATTGTCTAAATCCACGTCCGGAGTTACGCAAAATAAAATTTCATAGCAGATGTTTTAGATAATTACCCTCATGAAGAGCTATTGTCCTCAACAATAGGTCCTAACGAACAGCAGCACGTGAAGAAATCCACAGCACATCGGTCATCGTACTCTACAGAAACACATTCGTTTTTTGCGAGAACCATGCGAGTACATTCACTCTTCAGTAATGGTAGATGGTACAGTTTCGTTGAAATGGCCCCATTTGCACGTCTGAAATGTCGTGTAATTATATGAAATTATAGCTATAAATAGAGAACTACTGGATTCGACTGGTTGGTTGAAAGTAATGCAGTGAGACACAAGTGAAGGTTCGCTTTCAGCTCCAAAATGCATTTACCGTGTGTAATATTATTAGACATGATTAGTCTCGCGGACTGCCTCGTTGGTCTAGTGCAAGGTCACCAGTAGTGAGCAGGATGCCCTGGGTTCGGTTGCCGCGTCCGGCAAAATGTTATTCGGTGATTTTTTCAGTAGCAGGCCGGATTCTAGAATTGTGCTCGGTTGATGGCAATAGCTGGGATGGGACTTAAAGATCACTGACGAGATGTGGGTGTACTATAGGTATATCTCAGGCTAACCTTGCGGGGACAACAGTCATCCTGCTATGTTACGTTATGTAGTCTCGTGGTTCTCGAACCAGCCGATGCATAAGAAAGAAAGAAATAAATATTTTATTATTATTTGGGACATGCACAGAAAATACTAAGAGTAAAAATCCTTTATTGGCCGGCTAGAGTGGAGATTCGCAAGAGTAAACGTGCTCGGAAGAAGGAAGTATTCCAGTAAGATGCTGGTAGGGATCTTGACCGTACTTCCGGGATTGTCCTGATAGCCGTGGGTTACCTATCCACTCCTCAAAAGTACCTCAGGACATGTCGCCCCTTTGTCGCTACGACACTATGTGCTAGCGACCGTTTTTGGGGGCCCATTATTGAGTCTGCAAATCACCCTCTGCCATTTTATCTGTGTATTTTATATAAAACATTATTCAGGCAGTGGCCATAGTCATTCCATAGTCCTAGATAACCAGTCCACTTAAGCTACCCTAATCCATAGTCCAATATCTTTGTTTCCATATCCTGCCATAGTCCTACACCAACCGGGGGATGGTCTTGGATGCACTTGTATAGTCCGAACAGGGATAATCGTCGGTTGGTGCCTTATTTCATTAAAAAAGTCTAATGGGCCTCTGCGAGTTGGCTCGGTCCCTCGTATGCCTTCCAAAGGTCCGGGATCATAGGGTCCCGAGAAATGTCAAGAGACGTAAAAACAAAGGAGTATTTAAAACTAACAAAATTAACAATACCAAATGTCACTTGACAATTCAAAAGTGCCTGTAATTGGTTTATTTGAAATAAATGCTTTGAGTTTGAGTTTGAATAAAAACAACAATATACAAGTAAAAAAATTAAAGACCTGTGCGAGACCAAAAAGGCTCCTATCATAAGGCATCTGCAGGGACCTGCTAGATTCGCCGACCTAGAGGCATCGTCAAAAAGACTGGTATTCACCAGCGCCCATGTTGTAATATTACTGTCGAACCGTAACACAGGAAGACAAGAAAAATCATGAAGTTGCAAGCATAGTAAGTTGCCTATGAAAATGGGTGACATAACTGACTTCAATTCAACGAATTTGGAATAAAGAATGGTAGGAAACTGTCAAGTCAGACTGGGTGCAAGACGTGACGTAGGTACTGTAATTTGAACCAAAGTAATCATTCTCAAATTACTTAATATGTATGCCAAACATATCTCTTAAATAACTTAGACTTCTTAGGGTCATAACGTCAAGGACTTTATTATACAAAAAAGTATTTCTCAACAGTCTGAAGTTTGGCCATTGAGGCAGATACGCGGCTCAAATATAAACGCAGACATTTTGAAGTGATGCACTAGTTTTGGAATGAGGAAGCGTACTTATGTTGCAGATTTGGGAATACAAAAGAACGGCTGATTCACGGATATTCTTGCTTTGCAAATATCTTATTAATTAAAGTTTGCTGTTAATATAACTTTTAGGTTGTTGGTTGGTGAATTAGTTTGGTATTGCACTTGATTTTCTTTTGAATCATTTTGGGCTTACCCAATGTCAATTTAAAGAAAAATATGGCGTTACCTACGGAACCCCTCTTTATTTAAGTTAACTCTTACTTACTCGTAAGTCATGTTCGTACCGCCTGCTGATGATCGACGAGCTGCTAATTCTTTCACCTTCACTTTTTCTGAAGCGGATTTTATGTCTGACTAGGTTTTGGTAGGGCTTCCTGCAGTGGGAATTCACAGCCTTATAATAATTTAATAATAAGATTTCATAGTTAGGATAGGTCCAGAAAGGATCTACACGTGACTACAGGACTTACAGTGTCACCAAATCTTACAGTGAAATAGAGTTTCCCTATTCAGCATCATTCTAGAGTACGAGCCTAAGTCACTAGTATTTAAATTAGCAGTATTTCGACCTCTATTATAGGTAACAATAGGGATAATCCCAAACAAAGGTCTCAGGGCACGCACAGCCGTCATAACACGGCTTTAGTATAGAAACTGTTTGTAGTAAATATTTGTGATGCGTCGCGATGCTTTTACGGGGAAAACACTTTCCTCCTCGCCTCAGAATCCTTCTGGGGTAGCGGTGTAAGTTACAGGCGAATGTTGCAGCTGCTGGTCAGCTTTGTGTGGTTATAGCGTTATGAGGAACAGGGTGGAAAGTTCTTGATCCACCATAGAAAACGGAGGATCCTCCGACCAGACGGGTGTTGTGTCTGGTGGGCTACTGCCCGAAGATTGATGTCGGGACAATGTACATAATTATATGTCGCATCATGGGTGGCCGAGATGCGAAACATCGGGTATTCTTCACGATCCGACATAGTTTAGATAGGTGTGGGCACTGCAATAGGTATTCGAACGAAAAGATAATTTGAATTTAAAGTAACTTTAATAAACTAGCTATTAAGAAACGAAACAAACACGTGCGATAGTACTGAGCCTTTGCCAAGGCTGTACGAGCTCGACTGTCGAAATACTCGGTCTCTCCGCCAGTCCGAACTGCATCCTCTCCACCGACGATCGTGTTCAAGCGACACAACAACCGTCTGATAGAAGCATCCTCCCTTTTCTATGGAGGATGAGTGAAGTTTACACCCTGTTCCTCATACCTCTATATAATATAAGGAAGTGGTGAAAAAAGGAAAAAATGTGTCTTTATTAACACGATTTTTTAAATCCCTACTAAACCTTTGGCCAGCGCCCGCCGATCAATTGCACCACCGCCAAATTTGCGTAATTCATACGGAAGTTAGGAGAGTGTGCCTGACATAATGACTAGCGCATTACATTGTCAAACACTATGCATTGAAATTTGAACCTTTGTAATCGATCTGTACTGCACGGATTTGTATTTATTTACCAGTTTGTTATAACCGTTTCTTGACCACAATACGGGGGGGCAGTGTATCATTTCGACCGTCACGACACTTTTGTTAGTTTTGTTAGTTACGTATACTGTACGTAACACACTTTCAATCACATCTGAATGATTTTGAACGATATTGCTAATCCATTGCTTCATATGTTCAAAAAATTTGTCTGCTCAACAACGAAATTAACGCAATGAATATTGTTGAACTGTCAAAATGAAAGCCATTGCTACTGTTAGTGTGTTATGCAATTACTACGCGGATGTCCCACGACACGTTCAACACTTTTATTTGTAGTGCATTAATATTATTAATAGGCGGGTGGAGGATATGTAGATGCGGTCAGCGACAAAAGTCCATTAATACATTATCTAAATTGTACAACAGAGTTAATATTGTTTTAATTCCACTTCTGTTCCGATTTTAATTAATTATTTAGCCTTTACTTACCTTGCCTTTACTTTTGCTGCTGACTGTAGGTACTTCCCATCTTCAGATATTTCTAGTAGCTCCTTTAAGAAATTCCGTTTTTAAAATTGAAGGAACTTTTTTTTCCAAAAAATGCAGAAGGTCTTTCGAGATTATTTTCAAGAAGTGCAACTTACAAGTGTAAGGCGAGAGTAGGTACTCTAATCAGATGACATCACAACATCGAAGTAAAATCAAATATTAATCGATACTACTGACGATTTGTGTCAATCTTTATCCATTGAAAACCCTCGGTTTTAAAACACATTCATTACCGATATAGGTAAAGATTGATCAAACAATCCCAAGTAGATCGTTCAGTACGTACGACCACTTCTGGCGTAGCAATATTTGACTTAAAGAGACATTCTTATTAAAAGATAAAAAATAAAAGATAATTTATTTTGTCAAACATGCGTACACATACAAATCAAGCATGCAAGATCTTAAATATAAGTAAAAAATGCGTACGTTTTGCCTGACGAGGCGTACAAGTTTTTTTTATATAACAAACACATATTTCAATAAACCAAAGACTAAAGATTGGGTCACTAACATTCATTATTAAATTTTATGAGCATAATAATAATATAGAAATAATAATATAAAGTTCAAGCATGTCAAAAGGTATCCGTCAAAAAGTTATTTATATTATAGTTACACTTGTCTGTTAATACATTTCGAATCTTATTTTTAAATTGATTTGTTTTCATAGCTCTTAAGACTGTGGTATTTTGTTGTATACTTTCGGGGCCATACAAAATAAGCTTTTCGCCATGCCATAATTTTTTGCAAGCTTTTCCTGAGTCCAAGCAAAGTTGGCTATTGTCGCGTCTGTTGCGCGGAAAAGTGTCAGATTGTCTTGGAAAAAGTTGAGGGTTAGACTTTACAAACGATGCAACTTCAAAACTATGTAGTGACGGTAAAGTTAATAATTTGTATTTATTAAACAATGTCGATTGTAATTTAAACATAGCTCGAATGCACCTCTTTTGGGATTTAAATGCTATTTCCTTGTCCATCATCATTCCATTCATGTTTAAAAGTCTATTTTATTGCATATATAGACTGTCTTTCTCGTGTGTTGGTTGTAGACCCATCCCGCGTACTCAAACGAGAGAGGCTATTTTATTACACTCACAAAATGGCATTTCGGACACATTAAGCAAATGTGCTTGTTTAGATAGTAGAAGGGGCCAAAGCTGTCTGAAACGCAGTTGACGATTTTTTTTTTGCAATTTTACTAATAAACCTGCACTCTAATTGTGTAACACACTATCTATCACAATCTGAATAATTTTGAAGCCTTTTGCTAATCCATTGCTTCTTAAGTTCGAAAAATATGTCTGCTCAACAAAGTAAATAACGCAATGAATGTTGTTGAACTGTCAGAATGAAAGCTATTCCTGCTGTTAGAGTGTTACTCAATCGCCCCGCTGTTCCTAGTGCATTTGTGAATCATTTGAATGATCTAGATTCTAGATCATCAAGAGCTCTTGGACGATTATACCTACACTGCATATCCATTTCGTAGATCTAAGATCTACAACATTAATATGCAGAGTAGGAACGAGATTGGTATAGGATGCGGCTAATTTCAAATGTGTTTGTACATATATTATATGTATGATATTAATGTGAATAGCAAATATTCATAGGCCGCTTTTAGTGGTGGATGTGTCCTGAACATACCTCTACGTACCAACCTGGTACCATATCCTACGAATAAAGGCCCCCGCAGACTGCGCGACGCGACAGCGCGAAACGACTCTAGTAGAACAATTTTAATGAAAACTTCATGGAAATTATCCTACCAGAATCGCGTTGCGTCGTCACGTCGCTCCTTTATTAATGTATTTGTCTTTGAAGTTTGATGTACATCTATAATTTTATTATAGATGTAACTCGGTTACCTCAAAGTGCGTACACATTGCCTTTATCTATAACGTCGGAAGGTTATTACGCAACTTATTTCGTAATAATTGTGATAGAAAAAGTTGGCAACCTTGACAGAGCCTAACATACAAGGCTTATTTGAATATTTAACAAGGCAACATTAAAAAAATACGGTATGTTTTTATTCTATCTTTAATTAATGGCTCAGTCATATAAAATAACTTAATAAAATGGTGAAATTACTACATATTGTTGGGAAAATATATATAAAATAATATGAGCATAAATCTAGACATTAAATTGTCATTAGAACTAATTTAACAACACATTCTTTCAATAGAGAGCTTCCCAATCTTCTTGATTTGTTATTCTCACAAGTCGTTTTGACTCCTCCCACACATTTCTAGTCAACACTGTATCATTTGTGTACCAAGAACTGTAAAACTCATGACAGTCCCTATAATGTTTCCCACTTTCACTTTCAAACTTTGGGTCCACCGCTAAAAACACTGCCATAGTTGCTACTCTGGGTAGAGGTCTGCCAAACTTCAACAAAGCAGCATTTAACACATTCTTAATGAAAGGATTGTCAAAATTCCTGAAGAATTCCGACTTACCTAGTCCGGGATCCATGCTGTATACACTGACACCACTTCCTCTGATTCTCTTCTCCATTTCCGCTGTGAAGAGTATGTTAGCTAATTTCGCGTTGCAATAGTATCCAAAATTGGAGTATCTACCAACATCGTTCCAGTGGTCCAAGTCTATCGTCCCTAAGATCAAACCTAGTGATGAAACGTTGACGACCCTACTTGGAGCTGAGGCTCTTAGTACCGGGAACAAGAGGAATGTGAGGAGAAACGATCCGAAGTAGTTGACTTCCATCATCAGCTGTAGATTATCTTGGGTCCATTTGTCTTCTAATCCAATGGCTCCAATATTGTTGATCAACATGTCCAGTCTTGGTTCTGTCCTTAGAGTGGTATCGGCAAAGTTTCTGACAGAGGATAGGGACTCAAAATCCATCTGTCTGGTGAGAACATTTTGGTTTCCAGAAGCCTCTATGATGGTATTCTTCGCGTCAGCCAGTTTGGTCGGATTTCGGCTTGCAATGATGACTTTAGCGCCTCTTCTGGCTAAGTTTTTGGCTATTTCAAGGCCGGTTCCGGATGTCGCGCCGGTAACAAGCGCCACTTTTCCATCGAGCCGGACATTGGTCTCGCAATCCGTAAAATCGTCCTTTACAGACATTACGTGTCTACTTAGTTCCGAAGTTTTGTTAATACTGAGCGATACAGGTTAGAGAAGCCATGGCAGGAAACAACAAGGTTATAAATAAGAGAGGTCAACGAATGTTATATAAGAAAATTGTATTAGATGCAGAGTGTCCAAAAGTGAATGAATATTTTTTTAATAGCACGTCCATTCAAACTTCTTTACTTGAGGTGTCTGATGTATAAACATGTTTTAATTGCATTGATATTTTATTGTATTCTGTACTTAAAAATATTGTGAAATCAATTTAAATTTTATTGGATGCAATATGAGTTTTACCTGAATTAAATTTGTGTGCCATTATATACCTTTTTCAAGTCTTCTGGTTCAACAATAGCTTAATGAGCTACCTTTTTAATTAAATTATCACCGTTATCTATTCTCTATCACCACTTTAATTGGATATATTTATAGTTTTGCTCAACGCAGCACTTAGCTAGTTACCTCATTGTTTGCATTCCACTAAGTGCAGCTATCTCCTTAGTTTGCCAATGTCCTGGGTAACACAAGCGTAGTCACAATGGATGCGAAACAGGGCGTGAGATGCGTGCGGGCTAACACACGGCGCGTAACTAGTTTACGTAAGAGTTCATGATGTTATTAGGGTACCGTAGTTCTTCGCTTGATTTATTTTCACACATGAATAAAACTTCTAGGATATTGCGTTTGGTATAATTGGGAGTTTTTTTGGTTCCACGAATATTATAAAAGAAGCCATTAATTAATATTTGACACTTGATTTAAGAACTATATAACTATTCTTACATTTATTATAGTCATAGGCATCTCCACAATTGTATTCGAGTTGGCTTATGTTATCTATACAAGCTGATTATGCGCATATGATAACGATCGTTGCAATTAATTTGATGGTTTTGACCTTAAGTTTCAGATCAAGGCAACATGCGTTATAGTTGTTGCTTCTGGTTGTTAATTGTGAAATAGACAAGATGAATAACTAACATTATATTATTGCCAAGTTACAAAAAAAAAACTACAAGATAATCTACAATTTATTGATCTAAGTTTTTGGTAGACGCTACAAACTTCCTGAAACGGCAACCTTGTATCAATGCTTAACGTCAGCAAAGCTAGGGGTTACGCATCAAATCAGCCTATTGCAGTCCACTGCTGGACATAGGCCTCTCCCAGGCTGAGCCACAACACCCTGTCCTCCGCCTTCTGCATCCAGTCTGTCCCAGCCACCTTTTGAAGGTCGTCGCTCCATCTAGCTGGAGGGCCTCCCACACTACGCTTGCCGGTACGCGGTCTCCACTCCAGGACTCATCTGCTCCACCGGCCATCGGTCCTTCGACAAACAAACCATTGCCACTAGCTTGCTTGCTCTGCAAGCTACGTCGGTAATGCCGATTCTTTTCTGGATAATGTCATTTCTGATTTAATACTTCAAAGAAAATCCAAGCATAGTCTGCTCTTTATCACGCTGAGTGACCTTGACCTTTTTTTTCAGTAAAAGACAGTTCCATGACCTGTTGTTAAATTATTCGTCAGCGCCGTGCTGTGGGTCCCCTATAGCACAGCATCATGCTGAGTGGAAGCCTTCTTGTCACAGTCATGACGTGCAGCTGTCGACTATTTCTGTTTTGTGCTCGTGATTAAAGATCTACCTAGTTTGTTTGTTTCTTTTTATTAAATTGTTACCTGAGCTAATTATATTTTTTTGTATGCACGTGTTTCTGTGACAAATAAACCTATTTTTCTTTCTTTCTTTCTTTCTATCATTTTGTTATGTCGCGTAATATTGGAATTAATAATATTATTTTTTAAAGAAGTCTTAATTTTGTGTATTTTATAAATTTGCTTGACAACAGGATAGATACTTGTTGATTGATGGTCGTAGCTATTTTATTTTATTGGCTGTTCGAACAAGAATTTCAAATGCAGCCAGATCACTGACCCCGGATTCTGGAATGCTGATCAGTTTATTATATCCGTTTTCAAATCTCGGGTTACTTTTCGTGAAAGATTTGTCAAAATTAATTTGACCTGTCACTTGACATTGGAATTACCTACAGCCGATGATCTGTTTTGCAGAAATCCAACCGTGAAAACTTACGTGAAATGAGCTGTCATTCCACCTGATCCTAGGGATTGTCACTATTGACAGCTCACTTCACCTCATTTTTACGGAATAGAACGGGCCGATTATATTAGTAATCATCTCTTTCAAAGAACAAGCCAGCAAAAGAAGCTGATTGTGACGAAAGATGATAGCAAATGAATGTGTAAAGGTGTTAAAACATACTCGTATAATAAATACTAAATAATACATGGTGATTAATTGGCATCCGTAAAAAAAAATCGGAAATAATAATAAGGAATCTAAATATAACATATCGCGCATACTACACATAAAAAAAAACAAATAAGGTACTTAAACTGACCTTACTGTTAAAAAAGAAGTCAATGTACAATTTCCGGTAATATCATTGATATTCCGTTTGCGATGAGCATCTTATAAATATTTAGATCTGCCTTTTTTGTAATCATTGACGGAATGGCAACATGTATAATGCAGTTATCGTTGTCTTATCAATATTGTTCTTAATGTATGCTGAACATTGATCATGCAATCTTATTTTTAGCTGCGTTAAAACAACCATCTGCATGTTTTTATTTTAATGTTTTCGTTGAGAAACCACTTATTTTTTCTCCTAAAAAATAGAACTTTCCTTTTTTAAGTATGGCAATACTTTACGTTTAATTGAGTCTTAAAGTTAAATTATTTACAAAGTATACACAGTTTTTGAAGTTGATATATAAATCAGATCAATTTATCCGTCATTAAGCACAAAAGGGGGCTCACATTTTATTTTATTTATTGGGGAAAACAAACAATTACACATTAATAATTACAAAAGGATAGGGTACAGAAATTATACAAATGTGAAATCAACCACGTTCTCCACAGATACACAATGAGACAATTTGGTAAATTTTAAGACTAGCGTTGTAAACAATAAAAAAGGGGAATAAAAAATCAATATAAAAAAAAAAACTCAATATCGTTCGTCAAAAGTAAAAAAAAAAACGAAGACGAAATAATTTTATTGATTTGATTTAAAAATAGATCTCTTCATGTTTCAACATTGACTGGATAAAAGATTTCAAATACTGGATTAAATTGACGAAAGATAATTGTAATACTTTAGATAAATCAGTCAAAATATCAACAGGAACTAACATTGAAAATTCTCCTTTTAATCTGCGTAGTAAACGTATCAGTAATTAAGTGCAAAACCGGAAATGAGTGCTATTTCTGTAAATTCAATGATTATGTCCGTACTCGTCACGATAATAAACGAAATAATTCCTTCCACCTCTGCTGTATTTGGATTGCTAACACAGACGCATTGTTGATCGAAAACACGTCATCTGACTGTTTGAAAAAGGCTAAGCAGATGATTGCCTAGCCTTTTCTCCTGTCTAACCGGATGCAGCCGAATACCAGTATCTTACATTGAGCGACTGCCTATCTGACCTCCACAGCCCAGCTACCTTTAACACGATACCCCTTAGTAAGACTAGTTGTCACACTTTCAGGCTTCTGACGCTAACGCTGCATACGCTGCTGACCATCCTCTTATTTTAATCCTTCAATCAACTTTTATGACATACACGGGTAGCGCAGACAATTCTTCACTTTGGGGTCCACACGAAAGCAATTGTTAATATCGTATTATTAAAACAATTTCCTCATCTGTAGGCAATGAAGGCATCATAATGATGTAAACAAGTTATTTACTGGACTTATATGAAGTAATTATTGATCGTTCGCAACAGAAGCAGTAGTAATTGAACGGTAGAGCAAAAACAGAAGGCTATATGAACAATGTCAGTGTCGAGGCCACTAATAATGATGAAGACGATACGAAGATATAATAGAAACAAAAGAAGGTTTATTTTATTGAAAAAGTTTCTGCCTATGCGCCAGGAATCAAATCCGTTCCTTTTTAATCGACTAAAAAAAAAGGAGGAGGTCCTCAATTCGTCTGTATTTTTCTATTTTTTTTACGCTCAGAATTTTTTTCTAGGTGACCCGATTAGGATGATTATTTTTTTATTTAGAAGCTGGTGCTTCTCATGTGGTTCCATATACATTTTATCAAGTCCTGATCAGTAGTTTTTGAGTTATCCTTAATACTGCGTATTTTTTTTCCACTTAGTTTATATTGATGATTTTTAATAATTTCCTGTCACTGTTATATTTACATATCAGTAGTGGTATACGAATTTGTGTGGGGTAGGTACCACAACTTAAAAGTGAAAAATAAAAGTTTTTTTGTGTTTGAGGTGGGTCTGCAAGCAAGGCGAAATCCGAATCTATGGGTAGTAGAGCAAAGTGGTCAAAGGAACCATGACCTCGATCTTTACAGAAAAAAGAACCACAATGATATTTTTCTTAAAAGCTTCTGCCTTAGCTGGGAATCGAACCCAATCCCTTATGTTAAAAACCTCCTGTATTTATTGGGGTTGAAGATGATCCCAAAAATTGCTCTTTATGGTTTGGTGCGGTAAGAAATTACTTTTATTTTACGTTTTTTTTACAACTTTGACATGCTGAGACTTTAGAATCCCCCACTACTGGAGCAACTGACGGTCAAATCTCTTAAGCAAAGAGAAAACTATTATGTTTTAATTTTCAGCAGGTATGAAATAACTTGTTCGAAATATTAGTTATTACAACCTATAAAAAATTGTTAATGATAACATTTAACAGTTCTTTATTATTAAGTGTGACTTATCTATCATTATAATCATTGCAAGTTTTTAATAGTCATAATACTTATATTCAGGTAAATTGTACTTAATTAATAGCACATAATTATTACTAAATATTTTGAATAATATATTGAATATGTGGTGACTACAATGTCTACTAACTTAGTAACTTACATTCATATTATTGTTGATACAATCTCATACAACATTATTTATTTCCCAGTCTTCTTTTTCAGTTATTTTCACAGCTTTCTTCGATTCTTCCCACAGTCGTTTGGTCAGTAGTCGATCATGCACCAGCCAATGATTTTTGAACTCATGACATAACTTGTAAAGTTTTCCACTAACACCTTCCATCTCTGGAGCTGCTGCCAGATATGCTATCTGCTTTCCAACATCTTCCTTCCTCTGTCCAACCATATTAATAAATAATTGAGACACATTCTGAAAAACCCCTGGTAGATTAGTCAGTACGTTAGTATCTTTAACCAAATACGGATCATAACTGTTTGTGGTTACTCCAGTGTTTTTCAATCTTCTGTCCAGTTCTGCACTGAACAAATCAACCGCTAACTTAGAACTTCCTACTGCTGTTATTGGGTTGTACCTGCCAGGTTCGTTCCAATGACCAAAATTTATTTCGCCAACATACATTGTCGCTGCCACACCATTAACGATTCTGCTCGGGGCTGATGCTATTAACTTAGGTAGCAACAGATACGTAAGTAAGAAAGCTCCGAAGTAATTCACTTGCATTGTAAGATTCAAGTCATCTGCTGTCAATCTATCTGGAAGGCCTATAGCTCCAGCATTGTTAACCAGCACGTTAACTTGATTTTCCATGATTAGTTCATTTGCCAAATTCCTTACTGAACTTAGGGATCCTAGATCAACAGTTTTGTATGCTACATTGTGATTGCCAGTCGCTGCTATGATCTGGTTTCGAGCTGCCTTCAGTTTTGTTTCAGTTCTACTCGCAATGATTACTCTAGCTCCGTGATTGGCCAGATTCTTTGCAGCTTCGAAGCCCATTCCTGAACTTCCACCAGTCACTACCACCACTTTGCCGTTCAACTTAGCCTTAGTATCACACGTCATGATCAGGACAACACACACTGGAGTCGGTCAACAAACTAAAGTATAAGAGGAAAAATATAATCCTTACGTACGTCAGACTACATTACGTTTTATATTATTTTTAATTCAAGTAAGGATCCTTACTGAGTAACAATGAGATCTCATTTGATTTCCGCATCGACTAGTGCACCAAATACTACGCTTAAACTTTGGTCTTGTATAAAACCTTAGTCAGTAAATAGGGAAACTCAGGATTCGCAAAGAATGATGCTTAAATATATGCGTTTGAAACTGTAGGCAAATTGTTCTTTAATATTGTTATCGAAAAGATTACTTGAAAGGAGTGCCGTGCGAGTTCCTTTAGTTCCTCAGAAACCAGATAATTTCCAAGTAAAGGGGTCATGTAGAGTGGAATTTTACTGATTTTTATTTATAACATTTTTTTTTTAAAACGGTGGCTTTGCTGACAGCGTGGGTTTATTTATAAAAATGTGGTTTGTTAACATTTGTAGGAGCTAAATGTCATAGTACGCTTAATGATTTTACTGACCCATCCATTTTCATTTTCTGTTGCTATTTTGAGTACTAAGATAGCAATATTTATAGTTCAATTAAGTTTGTATTCCACTGAATCTTCTTGGTTGTTTTAATTTGCTATTCATATATTTTTTTCAATCTTAAAAGTACCTCGCTGATTTTTCATTTTTCCTCCTTCAATTTTTTTATTTTGCTGTGCGCGACAGGGTCCACGATTGGTACAACTAATGTTTACTTACCACCTAAGCACATTGTGGAATGCAATAAATGATTGAGTATTGAGTATTAAAAATTTTGATAATTTGAGAGCCGATTCCTTAGGAGTTTAGTAAAAGTAATGATAGTTACAATCTGTATCTAACAACTATAGATGGGCAAGCCACCAACCCGGGTTTAAACCCAGATGGGTTAAACCGTGTATTTTGGGTATAATTGAGTTTAAACCCGATTTCCACCCAAATTTCGGGTGCAAATGTTTTTTTAATCAAAAATGTAGACACGCGGAAGCGTGTCCAGCCAAGTTCAAAGAAAAAAGAACCGGCGATGCAGCAGTCGTGTGTTATATGACACGAATCATTTGGAGACTTTTGACCTCTTAATAACTCAAAATCTATTGAAAAAAAAACATGAAATTAGGATTATTTATTAAAATTCCTTAGATTAATTAAAACCCAACTTTCAATACGGTTATTGTGATATTAATGTCTAAAAATTGTCATTTTTATCACTGACTGACTGACTTCTTCAAAAACCCAACCCACTTCCAGATGACCTAGGGAGTTTTAATTTGGCGTCCAGCTGAGTAATTGTGTGTATACAAATGAAAAAATCTGAAAACAGTATTTTTTACGATTTGTAATATTTTCCAAGTAACCGATTTTTAGTAACACCTAGCGCCTTTCCAAACTATAATAGCAACAAAAAAAAAAGTTTCGCAGGAGTATAGGTACCATGAAGAAGGCGTGAGTTTATGTGTGTATGTATGTGAGGAGTGAAATATCATCCGCAAACAGGACACATGGCCCATCTGTGGTTTTGGGGAGATCATTTTATGTTTAAGAGGAATAGGAGTCCGCCTATAAAGCTTTCCTAGGGAATTGAAGCATATATTTGTCTGATATTAAATCCTATGAGTTGTTTCTTTTGTTTTTTCATTGTAATATTCAATCTCAACCTATTGCTCTCTACCTTTCAAATATGATGCGAACCATCATAAATAATAATATATATAATAATCATCATAACCATCATTCCCGCATATTCCTATTCCATTCCCTGTAGCTTATTTAATAGAATTTTAAGTTGCACTTTGTCGTAGGCATTAGTCAGATCAAGAATTAATCCTATTGCGTATTGTTTGGTATTGAAAATATTTAAAACTTCTTGGATGTACTTGTAAACTGCTAGCGTTGTAGATCTATTTTTGCTAAATCCGTTTTGGCAGTCATCGAATTTTGTATTTTTCAGAAAAGGAATATATAAGTTAAAAAGAAAGAAAAGAAAATACGTTTATTTGCGGTAAACATGAAGTTCGCACATTGCTTTTTCACTACTTTAGATGCTGTGGGCAGACGGGCAATTGGTCTATAAGTGTTTGGGTCTAATTTAGCATTATTTTTATGAATATGTTTTATTAGCAACGGCTCTAATAAAACTAATCTACTTTAAAAACCTTAGAAGTCCTTACTAAATTAGCGATTAACTCTCGGTGCGAAAACTTTAGCCGTTGGGACGAATTAAGCCAGCATAATTGTTAATTTTATGTAACTCTATACAAAATGTTGCGAAACACATAAATATAGGTATTTCTCCCAGCGCCTGCTAACTTACATATCACCATCGCCTCTTCATGTGTATTGTGTACAATAAGTTAAGCAAATAAGGTGTCAAGGTGTACCTACTTAAGTATGTGCCGGAAGACTAGGTGTGTACCAAAAGTATCTATTAAACGTTTATAGACAACAGGCGTCGAATCTAGGCTCTTGTAAATCACAGACTGTGTAAGAATGTATTTCTTTCGTAAACAATTAATATTGTTCACAATGATGTCAGATCGCTGGCAGTTGCAGTTTGTGTTATTCTTGGCTGTCTTAAGTTTTATACATTTATTATATACAAAACAATAAAAGCGACCTCTCATAATGGAATATTATTCTCCTGCGAAAGAAGGAATTGTTGAAAAACTTTTTGTTGCTATTATAATTTTGAAAGGCGCTAGGTGTTAATAAAAATCACTGACCTTTATGATACAATTATAGGTCAGTGATAAGAATAGATTGCTTGGATAATATTTCAAATCGTAAAAAATCACTGTTTTCAGTTTTTTTTTCCTTTGTACGATTTTACCCACCTGGACGCCAAATTTGAACTTTCTAGGTCATTTGATCTATATGTCAGTCAGTCAGTGATAAAAAGGACGATCTTTAGACGTTAGGTACTATCTCAATAACTATTAGAGCTGTATTTATGAAAGGAAACGGAAACGATTACATACAGATTTGGGCCTAAATGTAATGAGGTGAAAATGATGTGAATCAATATATTCAAACATATCAATACCTCGCTGTCAATTTTGACAATTTGATGGCTGATTTATTATTTAAAGTAAAGTTAGTTACAATATTTTACTAACAACCGATTCCTGAAGTGCAAAATATGTTCTTTAAATACTAATATTTATTATGTTTAGTGGGGAATGTTTGAAAAGTCATACGAATGAACGTCAAAGACTTGGAAGTCTTATGTAGGAACCTGATACCTGTAAGTAATAGGTATGGAGATATGGAAAGGCCTTCTAGAATAAAAAGTCGTCGGCCTAGTGTATTGCAGTGACTAGTTGTTATCCTTTCACACAGCGATCCATAGTTTCAACAATACCCACCAAACTAAACCACAATTTCAAGATCAAATATTCCAAGACCTAGGTCCAGAGTCCAGAACTCCAGAACAGCATCTACGAAACCAGTTTATTTCCGACAAATTGACAGAAATAAAGTAGTTTCCTAGCAGTTGCTTCGTACAAAAAAAAATATAATTCAGAAACTAAGTCATCTTGGAAATCGTGACGACTACGTAAGGGGGCGTGGCGTCGCCCCCCTGCCGCGGATTTTCTGTGGTGAGATGTAAAGACAACCCGATTTGTTTTCTGAACAATGGCCTAAGGTAGTATTGGAGCGCGCGATTAGCTACGCACACCCATGTGAGTGGTTGCTATTTGTTTTCTGTAGGCACACCGCGACACTGATTTATAGTGCCGCTTTCTTCACGACGACTCGGCCGTCTGTCCCCGCTCGGTGAGTTACCTGGGGGAGGCCCGGCGAGAGACGACCAGTGACAGGAGTGCTGACTTGACGCTCCTACAGGGTGTTTAGCTCCCGCCCGTCCCACTTCCAGAGCTAGCTGGGCACGGCCCGGGTTAAGGAACAGTCGTAAGTGTGTGAGCAGTTTTGTACTGTGTAAAACCGCTCAGCGTCAAGGTGAATCGTGAGCCCGCAACGCGCATTCACGTGTGAGTTAAGGCGCCTGTGTAGAGGTGAGTGTCTGTATTAACGAGCCTGTATTAACCTAGAACACGCTACGCAACGCATGCATGTTGTTTGTAGAGTTCAGTTGCGTCGAGTAAGCCGCGTGTAACCTGTGTGCAGATTACTCGGGCATCAATCCGGTGCGATGGGGTCGTTGTCCGCTAAAAGGTCCCCCCCCTGACGCGAGGCCCGGAAGCTACCCGCTTCGGGGTCTCGCGTCAGGGGGGGCGCGTGCCAAGGAGGCGCTATGTGCTTGACATGAGGCCAAGCATATGCGAATATGCCTTTCGCGAGGCGCCGCACAAACTCATCCAGGTTCTCAATCCCGAGATTCCTCTGGATTGTTTCGTTACGCGCGGAGTAGCTTTCAGCTCAACTGGCTCGTGAGGGCGAACCATGCCGGGGCGGCGTACGTCAAAATTGGGCGCACGTACACACGGCTACACATCAAGCTATACATTTTCAGTTTACGCTGACTTCTCATTGTAAGGAAAACCTATACAATGCGAAATCAGCTTACACTGGAAATGTATAGCTTGATCTGTAGCCGTGCGTACATCTTGTACACGCCAAGCTTGACGCGCGTCGGCATGCGGGACGAGAGCACTGGTTTAAGGAGGTTTCGAGTGACCCTACCCTGTGCGGTGACCTTACGGACATGTGGCCCCATCGTGAGCCGACGGTCGATGGTGACACCCATGTTTTTGACTCGGGGCGATCACTCGATGTCGGCTCCTTGTAGTTTTAAGGGTGGTGGGAGGGGCGCGAATCCGGTGCCATTTCCTGCGTCTTACCAACGTTCACCGACAGCCACGCCATCATTTCGACAGCCAGTCGGGAAGAAGGAGTACGAGGGCGCGTTGGATCTTGACTGTCGCATATTTCATTTGCATTTGTTTTTCATTTGCATTGTGTTGTTTGTATTTCTCAGTTGCGTGTTCATGATACTGTCAAGGAACTTCCCTATGGTTGTGGCTAATTATATCGGCCGGTAATTATGCTTGTCAGAGAGATCTCCGGTTTTGTTCTTTATTATTGGAACCACTACCGTTTTCATCATATCAACGGAGTAAAGGAGTGTCTTATACAAAAAATAAACAATAGACTTGCGACTTTCCACGCTTCATCTTTTTTATGACGTTCCTCACGTGTAATGGCATAATTTGACAGTACTCACCAGGTCTGATGTCTGGTTTACTTGTGTTACTAAAGTCGCAAGACATTGGTTCTACTGTAAACAGCCGTTTAAAAACACTTGCAATATTTTGATCCCCTACTGCACTGTCGTCAATCAAAGGAACACTCGCTTTAGGATTGAAGTGCACTGTTTTCTTCCAAAACTGCTAAAATCTTTATCCATACGTTTTGCCGCCAGAATGTCCATTTTTATTTGCTCAATATTATCCTGGCACCATGTCAATTTCATCTTAAACTCTTTCCATGTTTCACACATACTCAAATAATGGGGCCAAACACGCGGTTTCCCCTGAAAAACCCAGTTACTAAAACAAAGCTGAGCCCTCCTATTAGTTTCTCATAAGTGCTTGTTCCAGCCTTCAAAATACGTCTTTTTATTTATTTTACTGCCAATTTTCTACGAGGCACCACTCAAGATAGACTTAATGTTAGCGTACATTGTGTTAATTATATGCCTATGATCTACACTACATTGTCACATCAGTCCCGCAATTTCACTGGAAAGTCTACATCACGTAGTGCCCCGTTGCATAGCTCCGTATATTTACAAATTTGTTCCTCATTTCTTACCCCCCATAATATTCTGTTACCTACCTATGTCTCTGTTTGCAGCAGTTTTATTTAGTATAACTCTTACTTAAGATTACATGTTATTTCTATCGGAAAGCGGTCTGACCATGACACTTCATACAATACCTTTATTTTTAAATTGTTTAAAATGTCATTGACGTAGCCAGGCAATGATTTCAAATAACTTGGTAACAAATATGCGTCGGCAAATGACCAACTTTGTTCCTTACAAATATTCAGCATTTCATTATAAAATAAAGAAAAGAAAAGAAAGAAAAATAGGTTTATTTGTCACAGAAACACGTGCATACAAAAAAAATATAATTAGCTCAGGTAACAATTTAATAAAAAGAAACAAACAAACTAGATCTTTAATCACGAGCACAAAACAGAAATAGTCGACAGCTGCACGTCATGACTGTGACAAGAAGGCTTCCACTCAGCATGATTCCCTGGGATGCGCATTGAAGTCACCCACAATAAAGACTGTATCGATATTATAAGCATCAATTACCGCATTTATTTCTGAGACATATGCAGTAAATTCAGGTAGATTGACCTGAGAGTCCGTAAGCAAATACACTGAGAATACTAACATTTTTTGACACTGAGTCACACATTTGATTGCAGAAATGCGCACACTGTTACACGTAATAATCTCGACGACACTAAATGCACTCTTTTGCCATAGAAGGGCCACTCCACTGGTGGAGTCACTCCACCATACGGCCTCCTGCGAAGCATCCCTTCCGCAGTGTCTACCGCTGAGTTGGCCACCACCGCAATATCACAATGAATGTCGTTGAGATAGGACACATCGTGAGGAGCAGCCACGTCTTCTGCAACTATATCCGCAGTGTCACACAGTTTGTTTACACAATTTACTGATCTCTGTACAGACTTACAATTAAAGCTCAGCAGTTTAAGTAATTTATTTTTCGCAACCATCTTGAGGTATTACTGCCCGCTCCTTTCCAGTGATTATGTACTTCTGCCTAGCCTTAAATTAATATATATTTCTTAGTTACTTCTAGGAATATAAATCTTATAGGAGTCATACTCCTTCGAGTATTTCATGGGTACTTTTTCTGGTGCCACTAGAGTATTAGTTTTTACCGTGATATAATTTTCAATAATAATATCCTTCCGATCCGTGGTGTCCTTTGAAACATTGAATATAAACTATGGAATTTTTACGTCAGCGGCAGCGGCTCTAAATTTAGACGATGAGTCTACCGGAGCATATCCTTGTTTCCCTTTATATCTCATTGAACGACACCTTTTCACCTTAATTCATTTCCCTTCATCGCCTTCCTTTTCCATTCTTTGCCCGTCCATTCGTAATTCATTTGAGGTATGATCCGGTATGTTTACATTGTGCGCGCGGCTAACTGTGTTATGTTGCCCGCAACCCACCACTTGCGCCGGCTGCTTGTACGGTGACGGCGCGGCGGCGCCACACTGGATGGCGACAAAGATGATTTCGCACCTTTCGAAACCGCAGTTGATATACCGGTGGCTTCTACGCGCGCATTTGGTGACCTCGAAGACGCGCGTTGCCTGAATGAGATAGATGTACACCTCACTCTGCTCGCGTAAGAGGGAGATAGTACAGTTGCTGACTCGCTTGATAATTCTGCGCCTGCGCCTGAGCTATTGGAGACGTGTAGGCCTAGCCAAGTTACAAACGTTTCGTATCGAATCTCTTTCTACAATCGTTAACGCTTTGGCGTAAGCAATTTTAGAAAACGACAAGTTGGTAGCCAAGTTGACGCGATTGACTCGATCGCTCGTTCTACAATGTCATTAGAAAAAACCTATACTTTAGTCTATGGTGAGCGTTCCTACAAACGTCAAACTAACCTTTGTTATTTAAAAGTCTATCATACTCGGGCACTTGAAAGTTTGAAACATAAACAATGACGTGATACGCGTCATGAACTAATATCGCCACATAAGAAACAAACAGAACAATTGTGTTTGACCCTTTACTTAATCAATACACTTTATGTATTATTATGGATATCACTGTATTTAAAAAAAAAAAAAACACAAATATGTTGAGAAGGCACAGTCATTATATTAATATCCTAAAGTTTATCTCTAAGGGAGTGTCTGGGACTTAATTTATTAATTGAACGAATTGCCCTTTTTTAACCGACTTCACAAAAAGGAGGAGGTTCTCAATTCGTCTGTATGTTTTATTTTTATTTTATGTGTGTTAGCTCAGAACTTTTTTCTGGGTGAACCGATTTGGATGATTCTTTTTTTTATTTGATAGCTGGTGCTTCACATGTGGCCCCATTTAAATTTGTTCAAGGTCTGACCAGGAGTTTTTGAGTTATCCTTAATACTGCATATTTTTTTCCACTTAGTTTATTTGGATGATGTGTTAATAATTTCCTGTCACTGTTATTTACACACCATGTAGTGGTATACGAATTTGTGTGGGGTAGGTACCGCAACTAAAAAGTGAAAAATAAAAACTTAAAAAAAAAAAAACAACCGATTTCCAAAAAAAACACTAAAAGACGTGAAAAATAACTTTAATTTCGGAAGTCGGTGGCCAAAAACGAAAATACAAAACCAAAGACACCGACTTCCGAAATTAAAGTTATTTTTCACGTCTTTTAGTGTTTTTTTGGAAGTCAGTTGTTTTTTTGTCAAAAAGGTTTTTTGTAAAACAAAAATAGTTTGAATATCGGCGGCATTTCCCCTCAACAGAATACAGTACGACAACATGTAGCGGTATCAACATCGCTACATGCGAGCTACATGTCATACTAACGTCACGCAAATCCTGCATCGCGCAAGCAGAGTTTACCGCACGATTAGCATATATACATCGTCCCGACATCAACCGTCGGGCAGTTGCCCACCAGACACAACACCCGTCTGGTCGGAGGATCCTCCCTTTTCTATAGTATAGTACTCGTATGAGTGAACTTTACACCCTGTTCCTCATACCTCTATACTGGTGACCCCAAAAATGAACGTCAGCGCAGCTTTCGTGCATCATCACATCATCATCACTTCCGCAAGCTTTAGAGCAGCGAGTCACACAGCCAGCCAGCACCCACGGCTTCAACGGGTATCTTGACCACCAGCATGCAGCGACCGCGCATACCTGGTCATCATCCTCAGCCTCAACCCGGCGCTGTACCACATCCGACGCACTGGAGCATAACGCAGCGCCACCCCGACTCACTGGGGAAAACCTTCGCAGACAGTTCCGACTCACCGCGAACTATGCGACACCCGGTTCCGACTCACTGGAACCTCAACTGGCCCTGTCAAGCATCGCAACATACAAGACTCAGCGTTGTCGATTGTAGATTGTCAACTTGGCTAAGCCTGCTGACCTCTGCGTACAGTGCATAAATCCCATCGGTCTGCAGTTACAAGTAAACCTATCCTGCATGTATTAACCACCCCTCTTCGTATTAACTGAGGGTCGATATTGTTCGTCTATTTCTTTTCTGACTTCAAACTATCAATTTCGAGCTTGAGTAGTTTTAATTCTTCTACCGTCGCATATTGAGCATTAGTAAATATTTCTCCTGTATCACACGCAGTTCTTTCTAGATCAAAACAATGTCCTTCAGTAATAAAGTCACATCAATGTGGTCAAAAGTTACCGGCGACAGCTTCTGGAGATCTCGGGCAACAAAAACAGGTATTTCTTCCGGATCGGTTTCCTTCAGAAGGGTTATATATAATATCGTATAGGTTCTTGTTAGTTTTACGATCACCCTATCGCAACACACTACGTTGCGCAACCGACTCAAAAAGCAGTGATTTTTCTTCTTTAAGGCGATATATTGAAAAAAGTGTGCTTTTTCTTTTTAGTGTAGTTTTTTAAGTATATGGAATAGGTATTTAACAATTTAGTATATGTTTTATGACTATATTTCCTAGCATCCTATAAAAGGAATACACGATTCAATGAAATTTTCTCGATACAAAAAAAATGCAAAGTTCTATTATAATATGTTTATGTTTTTTTGAGTACTAGGGCGTAACGCTTAACAGTTATTAATTGGAGTTTACTATAAAACGTAGAAGATAATCGTATTAAAGTTTAAGTAAAGCAGTTTTAGTTTTAATAATACTTTTATTTTAAAAAAGACGGCATTTCGTTTTGGCCCATACGTTGTTTTATTCCGAGCACACACACATTATCACCATCCCTTCTTTTGCCTATCAAAAGTAATGTCATCACTCTCGTTCGTTCATAAATCAGTCGCCCGTTGGGGCTGATTGAGGATAAATCTATGTCACTTTTTTGCAAATCGGTGCGATCTAATTTACGTGATTTAAATAATTGTGTTTACAGAAAATGTTAGTAGCTTAGCAAGTCACGGTAATTATTTAATACAATTAGTGTTGAATAGGTATTTAGACTCTGTGTGTGTGTATTCTTGTGACTGTGAACAACATAACATTCGTTTTCTATTATTATTTCATGACGACATTCAAATTATTTATGAAAATGGAAAGAAATAAAAAACCAAAACTGAACAGTACCTTCAACGTTAGGAGTATCTGCTGTCTGCACAGGGAAATCAATGAACTGATTCAATAGCAATAAGATGATGATAATAGTGAGTCGAATGATCACCACCTTCACTAAAACATTACCAGCAACAATCTATTTTCGCCTTGCAAAGTAATGTTGGGTACATAAGCATTCTATTTTCTAGAGAAGAACGTCTGTTTTTATACCTACAACTTATAATAATCGTTTACTTAAAAAAATAGGCTAAAATAAATTATTAGTTTTTAGGTTTGAAATACGTCAAAAATACTTCAATATGTCAAATACTGTCACTACGAGTGATAGAGCAAAAAAAATGATGGAGTCCCATTTGAATTGTAAAAAAAGGTTAATTCTTACCCGACTACGGCAAAGCCAAAGGATGGTATTGATTTTACAGGCTATGTATGTATATATGTTTATCTGTTTTCTCATAACTCCTCGTCATATTTGGACAAACGAGATATCGTTGGAAGCGTCATGTTGTCCCGCGGGTTATATGCTACATGACGTCACATAAAAATCAACATGGCAGCTAAGAGCGGATGTGAAGTGTTATCGAGGAAAAAAATATATCGCGTTTGGTATCTAATAAGAGGTCTTAAAGAGTACTTTCTGAAAATATATCGGATATCTATAACTAAACCCGAAATAAGATCAAAACAATTGTGTTTCACTCAGACTGTTTTCAATAACACTAAACATCCTTCTAAAATGTTATGAAGGCTGGTTAGCAAATTATTTTTATCAAATTCCATTTGCTACCTACCCTCACTGATCTATAACCCCACAATAATTGAAATAAAAAACAAAGTTAAAATCTAAAACCCAACTACGACAAAAATCTGAACTAAAAAGTTATAAACAAGACATAGTAACAAAATAACATCAAGAAATATTCCAAACCCTAAGAGCCTTGGATGAGTGTAAAGAGGCTGGAAGTGACGGAATTCCACCCATATTTATAAAAAGATGTGCAAATGCACTAACTAGACAGACCTCTTAAACTTATTTTCGACAAATCAATGGCGGACGGAGTGTTTCCTGAGAGGTGGAAGGAAGCATTAGTAGTTCCTATTTTCAAATCGGGAGAAAAGCAACAAGTATCTAATTATCAGCCCATGTTAAGTTAAGTTAAAATAAATTAAATAAATTTTGTCACGATGTTGATACCGCTACATTAGTATGATTGTGAGCTAGGTGATATTTCTGTCAGTTACTAGATTATTTTTGCAACCCGCTATGTAGTGACGAGTATACTGTTGACCTAAAAACAGCAGCATGTACTAATCATAAGGTGGGGAAAGGCATGCCTTAAAAATACCTACACCATATGAACACAGCTTACACAAAACAATGTGTAGTCGGCAAACGTTGTTTTTGTTAAATATTTTTTATTGCACTTACAGTTTAAAACAATACGAACAATTTCTATTAAATAACATGTTAAGAATCCGGTTAATGGTGACAATGAGATCAAATAAGTTTTACATTATCTTTTTGCGAGATTTTAAATTCGCAAAATCATTAATTATATCGTCGTATGAAATCTTGTTCATTAGTTCTGACTCTATGCACAAAAGAGATAAAGCGTTAAGCTTTTCTTGACTTAAACTAGATCGTAGATAGTTTTATACCCGTTTCAAGCAAGAAAAGCTTCTCTCACCTGAACAATTTGTCACTGGTGTACATAGAGCCATGTGAAGTGCTATATCCAAGTTTGGATAAATGTGCTCCAAATTCTGTTTTCGCAGGAACAAAGATAGACTTCTTAATGGTCCAGAATCTGGTTTTATCAAAATTCTTTGAGAAGAAAGGTGGCATTGAAAGCTTACGCATTCCTGAACTAAATCAGTTTCTAAATCATTAGGATACATTTTTTCCAACGAAATGACTTTTTCCGTCAGGGTCGATGGTAACAAATCACTCATTTTGATTAGAAATGAAAACTTCTCGTTAAATTAGTGGTAGGCCTTTTGCCGTTTCTCTAACTCGGATACGAGTCTATCTATGAGGACGAGAAACTTGTTAACCCTGAAAGTTTCACTTGCAGTCATTGTAATAACTTCTTCAGATTTTTCATCAAATCTTTTTTTTCTTGTCGGTTGTCTTTTTCCAATCTCTGTTGTATATTGCTTCGATACGCTTAATTCCATCGCTTTTTCTTCGAAATACTTAAAATTCTCTCGTTCAGTTACAAAAAACTTACGGAGTGATTCGTAAAGATCGGCAACGGTGATCAAATCTACGGTGGAAGCCTGAATTTGAACAGTCACTTTGTATAGTCTTTCCAAAAAAACATTCCACACAACAACCACTACCGCCATTTCCAGTTTCTCAAAAGTCTTAAAAAATCTCAGTTTCTTAAAAATTCATGATCGCATAAGTACCTATATTTTACAGTGCATTTAGTAATCTTTTTTATACGGATTACGAACGTAATGTGTATACCTACATATAATTATAAGTTTTTTTATTATTATTTGGGCTAAATTTGCCGCCCCTCTAAATCTGCCGCCCTAGGCTCCAGCCTACTTAGCCTATTGGTAAATCCGCCACTGGAGCTAGGGATGGTTTGAACAGGTTTGTCCGTAATTTGGCTGGGATCATTGCATTCACGAGGAGGACTGCGTTCCTCTAAGGTGTCACACGACATGTCCATGGAGTTATCCTCGATCGCAGGTTCCGTGTAGCTGCGTACAGGCGTATTAACATTCGACCTAAGACGCCTGGTTACATTGTTGCACGACGGGCACTTCCATGAGGACTTAAATTCAGCGCTTAGCGCAGCATATTGGCCATGCGTAACATTGAGACACTCGTAGTTATATTTTCCTTCACATGCACAGCACAGGAGGATGTTATCATGGGCAGCAGTCGGTTCGCCTTGGCAGCAATTCATTATAAACTTGATGTAAATAAAGTTTGACTACAGGACAGCGCCACCTAGTTTGTTTCGCTGACAGTATGTGGTACACGGCCAGTGTGATGATCGCAGTAAAGTGTCAATACTTAGCGTTCGGTCACGATGGGCAAGACGTAGTAGTACCAAGAGAAATCAATAGATGCCGCTAGGATCGATAAATGACTTGCGAATTTGATATATCAGCAACCTATTCAAGATGGTAAAAAACTTTTTTACAAAAAAACAACCGACTTCCAAAAAAAACACTAAAAGACGTGAAAAATAACTTTAATTTCGGAAGTCGGTGCCATTGGTTTTGTATTTTCGTGTTTGGCCACCGACTTCCGAAATTAAAGTTATTTTTCACGTCTTTTAGTGTTTTTTTTGGAAGTCGGTTGTTTTTTTGTAAAAAAGTTTTTATTTTTCACTTTTTAGTTGCGGTACCTACCCCACACAAATTCGTATACCACTACATGGTGTGTAAATAACAGTGACAGGAAATTATTAACACATCATCCAAATAAACTAAGTGGAAAAAAATATGCAGTATTAAGGATAACTCAAAAACTCCTGGTCAGACCTTGAACAAATTTAAATGGGGCCACATGTGAAGCACCAGCTATCAAATAAAAAAAAGAATCATCCAAATCGGTTCACCCAGAAAAAAGTTCTGAGCTAACACACATAAAATAAAAATAAAACATACAGACGAATTGAGAACCTCCTCCTTTTTGTGAAGTCGGTTAACAAAACCTTACAAATGCCGTGGGGACACTGTAGAAGCTAAGTAAATAATGATTAACTTGATCGGAGACAATTAATGGAGTTTTGCGGTCCGATTTGTTGGTTTTTAAACAAGAACTTCGTTCAACATACGAACCACAGAGAAAAGCACTTATTAGTTTAGCCACAGCACGGATACTTTTGTAGCACTAGGCAACGGTATTGATTCAGTATTCCAGCAACCACAGTCACTAATTATTCACTTTCACCAATTTTTATGATTATTGAATACGGAGCAGTTACAAAAGTAAACTATCGGTATCGCCATCTAACGGTCGAAAATATTTTTTTTATTGCTTTATTGCTCTTTTGTGAGAAGTCATCTTGAATATGCGTCACAAATCTGGAACCCGTGCTAAGGCAAATACATTGATCGTATTGAAAGTATACAGAAAAGATTTATTCGTTTTCTATATTTTCGGCTGCGTATACCATACCATTCTGATAATTACATAAATCTTTTTAAGAAATTTCATTTACAGCCACTTATAAATCGTCGTGGACTAGAAGATTGCACTTTTCTTTTAAAAATTATGTATAACGAGATTGATTGTTCTGATCTCCTGCATAAACTGCGTTGCAATGTTCCCCAGAAATCAGTTAGATTTAATGCGCCTATCTCCATTCCTTTATCCTCTTCTAACTACAGGCAAAACTCATAAATAGTGCGAGCGAGTAAGAACTTTAATGTTCTTTGTAAAGAGTTCTCATTTGACCCATTTACCACCAACACCTATTCTGCACGCACTCAGCTAAATGCCGACTTTTTTAAAAGTGCTTAATACTTATTGCATCTTATATAATTATATATATACGTATATAATGTAATCTTTTCTATCGTGCTTGTTAGTGATCCTAAGATTTCTACTAGGTACTTTTTCTGTTTTTATCCGTGAGAACCTGTAATTGGCTCTGTGTTATTTATTCAATTGTTATCCATCTATTATAGCTGTTGGTTCTCCTATTAGTAAATAAATAACTAAATAAAATTGTCATTTGGCAGTATTAATAGATATGAGAAGACAATGTAGGCCAGTCAACAAGCAGGTACCAGGTACATACAAATAAATTACTGCATCCAGCAGACCCTTATATTATTCAGTTTACCTTTACGTTGAGTACGTAACAACTCAAATTGTAGAAAATTGGTATACTTTAAAAATATACTGGGTAACTTGTACGTAGGATGTACCTTTTAGAAGATATAAGTCAAAAAAGAAAGAAATTTGAAAATTTCGAGGGTTGTCGAACACCATGCAGTTAGCACAGGTCTTTCGAAGCTGCAAACTTCGTTTTACACTATAGATACCTATCCTAACAACAACCCAAAAAATCAGTGCAGTACATTTTTTTGCGATCTAACACGATTTTTGTGTCTACGGTGACTGGCCTATTATTATAAGAAGTATTATATTATGATTCATTATAGGACTACTTTTAAAAGCCCGAAATAACAAACAACAACAATTACAAATGAGTTTCAGTAGCAGTTTCAGTACCATTTCACACGCGCTCAACTCCTTGCATAATAAATATATAGTAAAGGTAGTATTAACCGAGGTACACGCAGTTTGTGTGCGTTGATAACTGTGCAATTATATACGCGGGAGGTCAAATAGTTGCTTCAAATTCGACAAAATTGATATGATAAAAGTCATGAAAATAAACACAAAAAAACCGGCCAAGTGCATGTCGGGCCACGCACGGTGTAGGGTTCCGTAGTAGCCCGTTGTCACAATATAGTACGATTGTGTTGTTCTTTATTCTAAATATAATGAAAACGTAAGCCGTTGGTACGGCACCATCTAGCGGCAATATTGTAAAACTTATGATAATTTATTATAGATCTTTTAGTTTTTTTATTTCATATTTTGTTTTTCAATGCAAGTCTTTACCCGTTATAAACAAGCAACTACTTCATATTAGTCACTTTAAGAGATTAATGCTAAGGATTTTGTATTTGGTACAAAATTATCCAACACCCAAGTTCAACGACTATTACTGCTAAACTAATAAAGTTATCTTAACCGCTATAATTTTCCTTTAATATCATGAAAATTTCCAGATTTTTCAAGCCAGTGGTTTAGCTTTTAGAGGGGGGGGGGGGGGAGGACACCCTACTGGAACAAAAAAAAAAACATTTAAGTTTAATATTTCGTAAATGGAGCATTAAATCGAAAAATTATTTTAGTAACCCACAAATCATTTTAGAAGACCAATTCAACGATTCTCCACACGATGAGGTAGACGATGAAAAAAACATTCATTCCCACTTCACAAGTAGGGGAGCTACCCTAAAAAAACAATATTTTCCAAAAAATATTTTACCACTTTGTCGGCGTAATTGATATACATACTCCTACAAAATTACAGTTTTCTAGTACTAACGGTCTCTTAGCAAAACCTCGGACAGACAGACAGACGGACGTGACGAAACTATAAGGGTTCCTTGTCAGAACTACGGAACCCTAAAAAGAAAAGGAAAAAGAAGAAACATTAATATTGTGTGTAGTTATTTTTCTTTTCTACCTGTAATGCTTTTGACGTGCCTCGGATTAAGAGTTCAGAGTTCAGAGTATTTATTTGTAAACATGGGTTATAGATACACAGGTATGTGAGACGTTACATTTTTGTAAGTTATCTATGCTTTGCCAAATGCTTTGTACAAATGTTAGTAGGTACGTATATCAATTTCAATTATTTCATTTCACAATATAAATTAAAATTTATAGAAAAAGCTAGGCTGTTGGATAAATCAATATAATATTCCCCTGACAATTAATTAGATTTCAATTATAAACTTCAATGTCAAAAGAAGTGCCAATTTAATAAAATATTTGAAAAATGTCAACAATAAAAATTTAAGATAAAATATAACTGTCAAAAAATAAAAATAGGATAATGTCAATTATTCAAATTAATACAAGAGTGTCAAACAATGCATAACTGGAGGAGGGATTATAGAACTGTCATCCAAATAGTCCTTTATTGAGTAGTAACATTTAGCAATTAAAATTTTCTTAAGTACACTTTTGAATTGCACGAGCCGCTGGTCCCGGTCATGTCCCGGCTGTCATTCGTAGATCTTTGACAGTCGTTACGGGTTGTTAGAATCCCAATAGTCTGACAACCAGTCTTACCCAGGTTTATCATGTTACCCAGTGACTGACTTGTGGAGGTCAGATATGCCGACGGTCCATGTAAAATATTGGTATTCAGCTTCATTCGGTTAAACTGGAAGCCGACACCAAAATAGGAAAGGGCTTGCAGATTGATTGAATGATGGGCTATGCAGATTGATTGAATGTTTCTGACGACTTTTATGCAACTGTATAAATTAGTGACAAAAATTGAAAAGAGTATGCTAAGATGATTTGGTCATGTTGAGAGGATGCATGAAGTGCGACTAATAAAAGATATTTACAAGGCAGATGTGAGTCGAAACACCGGGAGGGGACGCCCTAGGAAGACATATAGTGACCTTATTGGTGATGTTCTTCAGAAAGGTCAGGTACGTGGTACTCACAACCGGCGTGCGTGTATGACCAGATGTATGGCCGTAAATGAAGCAAAAGGAGTATGTAAGGATCGTAGCAGGTGGCGTTCTGTAGTTTCTGCCTACCCCCATGGGAAGAAGGCGTGAGTTTATGTATGTATGTATGTATAAATTAGTAATTGTACAAACTAACTTATTTCTAAATGGTGATGGCGATACCATGTTGAAGAAAATGAACTGTTCTTCACTTTGTCTCCTGATATCATGTTTAATATAAGTTGTTTCCGAAAACGAGAATTGTTCTGTTTATTTTAAAAAAACCAACAGTCTAACGATTGGATTGAATCTCGATTAAGGCCAATTAAAAATAAGAATAATTAATTGGTCCATTGTTACAAAATAAATGTCAAAAATAATAATATTGTATGCTTATTGTAACTAGAATTAACATAGTTATTTGAACAGTGGTCCTCAAACTACACAGTGCCTGTATCTTGCGGGCCTGATTTGCGTTATCTTAAATTTAATTTCAGGATGTTGGCATTTGACAGAATACTTAATTAAGGCCCTACCTTGAAAATAAATAATTGTTTGATGGGCGTGGCTTATTACCCCAGCGCGCGGGGAGTGAGGGTTCTATCTTCCGTGGTCGGTCGCCACGTTGCCAAACGCCAACGCTACAAACTTATCTGAACCTGAACCAGTGGCCGAAAGTCGAATTAACAAAATTACTGACTGGAATTTAAAAAGATTTCTTACGTAGCGTTATTCTTGTCACTGTCGCACAACTGTCAATCTAAAAGTGCAAGATAAAGACGGAAACTTATGAAAAATTTATTTGCTAAGTAACGTTAATTTTATCTCGGTGTATGAGATTTTCGCACTATGCATCTATGGAGTAGACAAATAATACAAAATATTTAATCAATATCCAAAACATTTATTTTATTACCTACTTATATTATACAACATGAAATTAAAAATAGTTAATTAATCTTCTTTATTTATGTAATATGAGATTGATAAACTCCAACACCGTTTCACCGATCATCATACACTGGCTTAATAATAGGTCTTTACCTATGAAATTGCCGTTTTGTATGAAAAAAATTAAACGAATTTTTTTCATGAATTTTTTATTTGTATTAATCGAAGTAATCACCCATGCAATCAATGCATCTTTGCCATCGCAGTGGCAGTTTATTGATGCCCTTCTTAAAGAAATCAGCTGGACGGGAGGCAACAAATTCTTCAAAGGCATTTTGTACTGCCTCTCGGGTATTAATTTTTTTTCCCGCCAAGAAGTTATCCAAATTCTGGAAAAAGTAGTAGTCTGTAGGCGTAAGGTCTGGTGAGTAGGGCGGATGACGGAGAGCTTCCAACCCCAGTTCTTGCAACTTGGAGACCGTCTGCTGTGCAGTATGAGGTCGCGCGTTGTCGTGCAGGAGCAGCGGAGACGAGCGATTGACCAATGCTGGTTGGAGATGCGCCAGCTTCTCCATCATTGTGTTCAGTTCTTCACAGTACACATCTGCAGTAATGCTCACCCCGTTTGGTAAGAAGCTGTGATGAATCACACCGGCGCTAGACCACCAAACAGTGACCATCACTTTTCTAGGGGTAAGTTTTCGTTTAGGGCATTGTTTAGGTGCTGAACCAGGATCCAACCAACTCGCTGAGCGCTTACGGTTATCAAACAGAATCCATTTTTCATCGCAGGTAACAATGCGGTTCAAAATTCCTTCATTTGTGTGTCTGTTGAGCAGTGCAAGGCACGTCTCGACGCGTACTTCGCGCTGGCGATCATTGAGTTCGTGGGGCACCCATTTGTCAAGCTTTTTTACCTTGCCAATTTGACGCAAATGGACCAATATTGTTTTGACGCTAACGTCGAAAGCTGCTGCTAATTCAGCCGTAGATTGTGTATCATCAGCTTCCACAATCGCCTTTAATTCGTCATTGTCGACCAAAGTCTTCGGACGACCGCGAGGTTCATTTTTCAGGTCGAAATTTCCAGAACGGAAGCGAGCAAACCAATAACAGGTGGTGCGTTGGTTTGTAGTGTTAGCTCCGTAAACGTCGTTGATGTTGCGTGCCGCTTGTGCCGCGTTGCTGCCACGACGGTACTCATATTCCATAATTACTCGAATTTTTAACGTATCCATGATGACGAAAAAGATTGAAATGCGATGAAAATGTAACACTAATCAATAAAGAAATGACTACTTTTAGAAAAAAAAATCCATGTTTTTAAAATAAAATTAATTTGAAATTAGAATTCTTAGCCAAACAAAAAATATTTTGATTTGAAATGGCCAGTACTGCAGAACGGCAATTTCATAGGTAAAGACCTAATATATATTTAAAAAAAAAAAAAAAATACCTATTATTACATACATTCCGTCACTATCGTAATACTCTTAACTTTTCTATCATTTCCTACTTTTCAAGTAAATGTATGTTCACCTTACTAAAAAAGGACACACTACTTTCTCAGTTTTCTCTTTCAAGATTGACTTTTCGGTGATTGTAAGCATTCCATTAGAATTATAAAGTGCATAGTAATTCCATGCAGTGTAATAAATAGATAAAAAAGATTTTCCGGCATAAGGTAGGTACTCCAGAAAGTTTTTTACACCTGACAAAAAAGTAAAAACGAAATTGCTATTTATGCCAGGCTCTATGTTAGCTTAATAGCTCATTGTACATGAAATAAAATTAAAATGGAAGTTATTCGCATTTTCTTCAAGATCGATTTCGTATGGCAGTGGTAATCTGTATGAATTATGCGCTAATTACACGACATATATTTTAGAAATTATGTTTCGTTCGTCTCGTTTATATACGAAAACCGAAACCAATGTTATTGTGTTACTATGTCATGTTTATAACTTTTTATCTCGAATTTTTGTCATAGTTGGGTTTCAGTTTTTAACTTTGTTTTTTACTTCAATTATTGTGGGGTTAGAGATCTTTAAGGGTAGGTAGCAAATGGAATTTGATAACAAGAATTTGCTTAGCAGCCTTCATAACATTTTAGAAGGATGTTTAGTGTTATTGAAAACAGTCTGAGTGAAACATAATTGTTTTGATTTTATTTCGGGTTTAGTTATAGATACCTACGTATCCAATATATTTTCAGAAAGTACTCTTTAAGAACTTTTATTAGATACCAAACACGATATATATATTTTTTTACCCGGTAACACTTCACATCCGCTATTAGCTGCCATGTTGAATTTTATGTGACGTCATGTAGCTTATAACCCGCGGGACAACATGACGCTTCCAACGATGTCTCGTTTGTCCAAATACGACGTGGAGTTATGAGGAAACAGTTAAACATACCTATGTACATGGCCTGTTAACATCAATACCGTTCTTTGGCTTTGCCGTAGTCGGGTAAGAATTCACCTTTTTTTTTCAATTCAAATGCGACTCCATTAATTTTTTGTGCTCTATCACTCGTAGTGACAGTATTTGACAAATTGAAGTATTTTTGACGTATTTCAAACCTAAAAACGAATCATTTATTTTAGCCTATTTATTTACGTAAACAATTATTATAAGTTGTAGGAAAAAACAGACGTTCTTTTCTAGAAAATAGAATTCTTAGGTACCCAATATTTCTTTGCAAGGCGAGAATAGATTGTTGCTGGTAATGCTTTAGTGAAGGTGGTGAACTCGACTCACTATTATAATCATCTTATTGCTATTGAATGAGTTCATTGCTGTTCATTGATTGCCCTGTGCAGACAGCAGATACTCCTAACTTTGAAGGTACTATCAAGTTTTGGTTTTTTATTTTTTTCCATTTTCATAAATTATTTGAATGTCGTCACGAAATAATTATAGAAAAAGAATGTTATATTGTTCACAGTCACAAGAATACACACCCACAGAGTCTAAATACCTATCCAACACTAATCGTATTAAATAATTACCTTGATTTGCTAAGCTACTAACTTTTTCTGTAAACACAATTATTTAAATTACTTACATAAATTAGATCGCATCGATTTGCAAAAAACTTACATAGATTCATCCTTAATCAGCCCCACCGGGCGACTGATTTATGAACGACCGAGAGTGATAACATTACTTTTGATAGGCAAAAGAATATTGCTCGGAATAAAACAACGTATGTGCCAAAAAGAAACACCGTCTTTTTTAAATAAATGTATTATTAAAACAAAAACTGCTTTACTTAAACTTTAATACGATTTTTGTCTATGTTTTATAGTAAACTCTAATGAATAACTCATAAGCGTACGCCTTGCGGTAAAAACATAAACATAGATAGAATATAGCATTTTTTTTGTATCGAGAATTTTTCATTGTATCGTTTATTCATTTCACAGGATGCTAGGAAATAGTCATAAAACATACACCAAATTGTTAAATACCTATTCCCTATACTTAAAACGGTACACTAAAAAGAAAAAGCTCCCTTATTTTCCATATATCACCTTAAGGGTAGGGAACTATCAAGTTATAATAAACATTAACAGCCTTATTTATAAAAATCTCGCTAATGACTGATTAGCCACTGACTAGCTAACTAATTAGTTAACTCTTAATCAATGATTAACTTTTCTTTATTTATGAGCGCTAGTTAGCAGGTGATGATTAGTTGCGAAACGAAATAGAGGTGAAATTATGCGTTCGGCACAGATTATATTCAAAATAGTCGACTCAAAAGCAGAATTTTAAGAAATAATTTGCCAAACCCAAGATTTTTGTATCTGTCGCGACTTTGAGAGACAAAAGTCAAAACTGAATTCGTGAGAATGAATTCTTTCTGAGCCTCCTCCTGGTTGTGCTTTTCCTATAAATCCTTTCATCATATGTACTTCAAATGAAGAATATTTAATAGGTACGTAAATGCTAGTGAGTAGGGCTATAATGAAGTGTGCGTTGTATTTGAATGCACCATGTTTTCATTTGTAGACGACTGTTATGACGAACAAAGACACTGTTTTCACAGATTCCAACAAGATTTTTTTCTAATAAGAAAAAACAGGGGTTGTCCTATATGTTTTATGGTTTAAAAAACATGGTGTGTTAGTTCTTCACATGAAACATGAATAAAACCACTTACCACAGTACAATATTAATTGTTTAAAAGCATCCCAAGTTGAGACTCACGACGGATCGCTCGTTCAATGACAGCGAAAATAATATTTTTTAATGTCATAGACTAATTCCTTCTAGGGTTGTCATATCTTAAACGGTTCGGAAACAGATAACGTATGAAACTAAATCCATGGAATTGGAAAGTACCGCTTCATAGTGGTGATACAAGGATTAAACTAAAATAAAAATAAAATGGTGTGACTTTCACAACATGGGCACGACAATTGGAAAAAAATTTGGTTGGTGTGCCATACCATGGGCATAATACGGTGACTTCACAACGCGGCCAAAAGCATCTCAGCGGATAATCGTATTAAATCCATCAGCTGATTCATATAAAATCCGCCATCTTGCCTCTTAGCGTCTCTTAACAGTGCACCGGAGGTGTTTAATTTTGACAGCTACTAATCAATTGCTTAGCGACCTCTTAGCGCTAAATAGCGTATAAGAATAAGAAATTTGCAAATCAGTTGCTTAGCAATTGATTAAAATTTAAGAGACGTTTATAAATAAGACTACTTGAGAAAAATAAAATAATTGTAAATAATGTTAGAGTATGTGTGAGTGTGGTGGTGAGTTGTAGGTGTTTTTGTGTGAAGGAACTAATTGACTGTGTGAATGCGCGGCCCGCGCAGTTAAGCCAAGACCCTCGACCCCGGCAAAAGTCGGGGACCTGACCTTTACAATCTTCGGGGCTACGAGACTAACGATGGCAGAAAGAGAAGACTCCTTCCTGCCTGCCCGGCACAGGCGCGGTCGCAGCCCAAGTATTTGGAGGGGTCACCATGGGTGCCGAGGAATATTTTTAGGGAGGTACATCTCGTTGGTCTAGTGATCGTAATCGCTACTGCTAAGCATAATCCTGAGATACTGGGTTCGATTCTTAGTTCGGTTAAAGTGTTATTCGGTGTTTCCATCAGTAATTTCTATGAAACAGCCTGTAGTCTGGATTTGTACCCGGTTGATGGCAGTAGGTTCGCACCCTAAAACATGGGACTTAAACATAACTGGCGAAATGTTGGTGTACTATATGTAGGTACACCTCTGTCTAACCTTTCGGAGATTAAAGGCGTGACGTTATGTTGATATTCGTGTACATCTCCAGCTCCACATTACTTATGCTATTCAGGGACTCAGATTTTACATGGGGTAGGGGGGGATATTGAATAATGCTGGAAAATTGGTCGTAGCACTTTTTGATAAATAGTAGGTATTAGAACAGTAGATTATGTGGGGTACCCAGAGCGAGCGAAGCGAGCTCGAAAATTTTAACAACCCACCCTGTTTAGGTTAAATTTTCTTTTGTTTTCAAAAAAAAAAACAGTTACATTGTCGACTCATGCAGGAAAGCCCAAGCAACTATGAGAATCTAGAATGCAAGAGCGAGCGTAGCGAGCTCGAAAATTTTGCTCACTCTCGGATAGGTTAGATTTTCTGTTGATCATTCCAAAATAACTAGGAATTAGTTGGTTTGTCGACTTATGAAGAAAGGCTCAAGAATCAAGAGAATGTAGAATGCAAGTGAGCCAAGCGAGCCTGGATATTTTAGCAACCCACCTTGAATAGGTTCTGTTGTCTTTTGACCATTATACAGAAAGAGAACATACTTTGTTAAGTTAGAAAAGACTAAAAGTTTAAACTCATTTTACAGCAGTTTAGGTTTTGGAATCTGGCCTAAACTTTAGCCTTTTGAACCTTACGTACAAGCGGGTGCCCAAATTCCCGACATTGCTTCGCTCGCTCTTGCATTCTAGATTTTATATTTTATAAAGGGCTTTCTGAAGTAAAAACTTCTTTTGGCGCGTTGAACGATATTTGGTAGGGGAAAATCTTATGGGTTCGCGTGACCGAAATGCTAATGTTATCAATATTAATATGATGTGTTGCGGTTGTTGTTGCTCGGAGTGCCGATTGATGTAAGAACCAGACTACTCGTAATAATAATTTTTATTTACAAATTATTAAATTTTAGTTTTTGATGCAACAATTAATTTGAAAATTAAAAAAAAAAACAACCGATTGTTTATAGTTTTATGTTTTCACTTCTGTTGGCAGTCCCCATGACTGCCTGTTCTTAATTTTTTATACCTATATGCCAAGGCTCAAGTACAGTTTTATGTTAGTAAGACTAGTAAATCATTCAGGCTGTCGACAGCTTGAATGGTTTAGGGGGGGTCATGACCCCCATGACCCCCCCTCCCCCTCGGACCGCGCCTGGCCCGGTGGCAGAATTGGTGCACAACGAGCGTGCTCTTACTCCGCCGCTATGCGTCTCTGCTTATACAGAGAGTCACACGTTGGAGCGTTTCTCCGATAGGATATTCGCGTCCGGACAACAAGACCCCTTAGGCACACAGTACCTAATGGGGCGTCATTGCGCGCAGCCCAGGGTGCACCGTTCCGAAGACTGGCCTTTCTTCTTGACGCATCCAAGCGAAACTTCAGCCCACGGGCACACGGGTAGGTTTCCTGTCCTAGCACCCCATCAACGGACTGTCTGTTGAACACACCATTGAATTGTCCTGTATTGCGCTTGATAAGCATATTAAAGTATGCGAATTTATGCCTCCAAGTTACCAAAATCTATCTGTGTTTGATTCTGGAATGGATTATGTGTTAAAGAAACTTACTACTAGTAGTAAGTCAATAATCTTATGTGGAGATTTTAATATTAATTTATTAAAAAATAACTCGAATACTGTCAGTTTATGAAGTCTTTTTGGGCCAAATTTGCCAATTGTTTTTATTGAACCAACCCGAGTGACAGCTTCTTCTGCCACTTGGTTAGATAATATTTTTTGTAATTGTGATTACTTACACAAACAAATTGTAAATAAGTTGCCATTTGATCACAATGGACAAACAAAAACATTTTGCTCCTACATGCCTTTACAAAAAATTCAAGGTTTAGGCCAATTACATGTAAAAATTTAAAGTATTAATAAAGGGCCGTATTCCTAATGGCTCTTGATTTACTAAGATCGTACCTGAAACCTGAAAGATAGAAAGGTTATAGTAAAAGTAAACGGCATAAATTAATTAGGGTCTGAAATGACAATGGGCGTTCCTCAAGTTTCGATATTGGGTCCATTCCGGTTTTTAGTTTACATTAATGATTTACCCCAATTACTTCAGAATGAACCGAAAATGGTGTTATTTTTGGATGACACATCATTGATCTTTAAAATAGACTGACGGTCACAAAATCTTGATGACGTGAATAACTCTATTAATCAGGTCCAAGTTTGGTTTACAGTAAATAATTTGGTACCTACTACATGAAAAAAAAAAACAAATGCATTGGTTCTTTTTTAAATTACGACCATGCATCATGCACAAATGCAATGTCTTCGAAATAAAACCAACATGTAAAATTTCAACTCCGTAGGATAAGGGAAAGTGGTTTTAATTTAGCTTGCAAGATTTTACCAATACATACTGTTCTGACTAACAAGGTAAGTCAAACAAAAGCTTGTAATAATAATAATTTCGGATTTAGGTATTCAAACAATAAAATCATAGCACTCAATATGTGAGTGGCACTTCAAATTGACATCCACAGGTTCAGGTTTAGACCCGTCTGTTTATATTTTAATCAGATACATTTCAAACAGATCCTAGGCTTGAAACGAGGACCCGACCCGACCCGACCCGAGAAGTGCCAGCGCACCGCAGCGAACGTCAGTGCTGTTTTCTCGCATGGTCCCAGCACTATGTTGAGCGATGGCCGTTTTGCGTGGATGTGACGTATATTCCCCGAACTTTATAGTTTTTGTTTGATTTTTCTTTGCATCATATATTACCGCAAAAATACATATTTTTTTCTTTCTTTCTTTACTTTTAAGCGTTAAAATGAAATACAAAAATACAGTTCTTCAAGCAATCTATTTCACTACATAGTACTGAAAATTATAGTACTTTCTAATATTATCTCTTCTGTTTTGGTAACTATGAAGTAGAACTTGCTTGCTACCTTGGAGGGAACATTCACATTTACTAAGTTACTGATTTTAAGTGGAAAGTTCTTGGGTGGAAATTCCAAGTTAAAAAGTCCATATTGGCCCTGGGAACAAAATGACATGCCAAATTATTTACTGGATTATTGAGATCAGGGAATAAGGAAGTCGGGGATCTAAGGTTTAGTGAAAAAAGCCTCAGGCGAGTGCCAGTTTCCAAGAGTTACAGAACATATTAAAAACTTAACAGATTGGACAAGACTGTTTAAAGCCTTATTAACTTTTAAAACTTACCGGCTTTAAAGGACATAGACCGTCGATATGTGCATAAGTTTTAAGATACTCGAACAACCAATCAATGTTTCGCACGTCACATAGTTTGGTCTTCACTAGTTCCATTGATATCCCGCCAACCAAGACTACCTTCATCTGAAAAATTTACAACATATTTTTTTATCAGCGATACAATCCACACACACACACACTTATCATCACGCCTGTATTCCCTGAAGGGTTAGGCAGAAGTGTAACGTATAGTACACCCACATTTCGCCAGTCCCCAACTTATAATACATAGCCTGCCTGCATAGTATGTGTTTTATACAATATTTAAAGTACTACAAGTACTAAAAACCTGCGCAAATACGTGTAAGGACTTTAACAAATCTGATTTTGTAATTATATTGGCAGGTTCAAATGACACAAACCCTGTGGACATTCCAACGTATTTACACAACACATTATGTCAACAAAAATTCACCAATGTGTTAGTCGGGCAAAATTACAAAAATAAAAACCTAAATGAAAAAAAAAATACTAAGGTGTGTGTGTTATAATTGTGAGAATTCATCTTTTGTCCATTTACATAATGATTTTAATATTTCAACAAAATATATCACAAAGTTAAATGCTTGTAGATTAATTCACAGGCAAATTTTGCATGCAAAATTATAAAACTAGTTTTCAAAAATATACCGAAAATAGACAAAAATGCGCCAAGGATGTTGCTGTACAGACCTATAGTTTATACGATGTTAGTGTACAGACGGATAATGTTAATATAGTTACTCAAAATCTAGATGACTTTTTTCGTGACAAAAATTAAGTCACGCTTAACAATTCTACATCAAAATATAGCCTGAGCCTTAAACAAACGTGTTGATATTTCGTTTGCCATATTAGATCTGCTAAATAACGAGATCAGCGTAGATGTACTGTGTCTTACTAATACACTCCTGCTTGAAGGTACTGAAAAAAACTGTCACCTAAAAGACTTTCCAACTGCAGCTTACTATTCAAGAAAAAATTCAAAAAGAGAGAGCGTTGTTATTCTTATAAAAAACGAAATTGAATGTAAAATGATACAGGAAATACAAAAAATAAACGAAACATGTGTATTTGAAAGTCGTGGTTTAGAACTAACTAAATACGGTATATTATTAATATGTGTTTACGGAACCCGGTCGTCGAATGTAACGATCGTTCTTAATAAGCTCGAGACTCTATTGAGGACGTTGTGTCGTAATACAAGAAAGAAAATTATTATATGTGGGGATACAAATATCAATATTTTAAAACAGTCAAAGGAAAGTAGGGAATATAATCATTTGTTAAATAGTTACAACATAAAACATGCTATCTTGACATCTGCTGGAATATCAGAAAAGACACATACTGCATACGCTTTGATCACATCATAACCAGCATAGAAAAAGGTTGTGCAAAAATACATAATTTAGGTCTATCGGATCACTCAGCCAATCATATTCTTGGGCAGTTACAAAAATACATCAACCAGTTTTAAAATGGTGGTATCAATTTAAACGAGACTATAGTAATAACATTAAGGAAACATTTTTAAACTCAATCTCATGTCTATCTTTAAGTGACGTATTTGAAGAAAACTCAACAAACGGAGCATTCCACAAATTTATCGATACATTCCTGCTATTTTATAACTTGTATTTTCCTACCATTCGCGTAAAAGTTACAAATAAAGCATTAAATAAATTAAACTGGCTTTCTAAAGGTATCTATAAAAATAAGCTGTAAGAATAAAAGTAAAATACACTATAAATTAAAATATAAAAATGATGAACCTCATAAAAACAAGTACAAAGGCTATTGTTATTTATTGAAATAAAAAACTTTTTTACAAAAAAAACAACCGACTTCAAAAAAAACACTACGAAGGGAAAAATAACTTTAATTTCGGAAGTCGGCGTTTTTGGATCTGTATTTTAGTTTTTTGCCACCGACTTCTGAAATTAAAGTTATTTTTCCCTTTGTAGTGTTTGTTTTGAAGTCGGTTGTTTTTTTTGTAAAAAAGTTTTTTATTTTTACTTTTTAGTGAGTCAGCTATTATTTTTTCTAAGTTACAATAGCTTAATGTCAACTACTCATCACCTTTTACAAAATATTCCTTTTCCCGAAGCAGGGACGTTAATTGTTGAGTTCTCCTGGTAAGAACCAAAAGAACTGGAGCTGATGGTGAAGTCGCCATCAGCACCATTTCACCATATTCATTGTGACGAGCATAAATTGCTTAGCAACCATATTAAAGTAATCGAATCGTAACCCGTGAAATACTTATAATTGAGTAGTTCCGGTGGCCACCTCTGGTCTTCATCATCAGTTCCACTTCACCGAATGGTGCTTTCCGAGAGCAAATGCACGAGTTACTATAAAAAATACCCAAATCGCTATAGGCGTGCCTGTAAAATTTGAGGATTTCCCTCGATTTCCATGGGATCCCTTCATCAGATTCTGACACCTCGAGAGTATACCCTATCAAACAAAAAAAGAATTTGGCAAATCCGTCTATATATGACGGAGTTATGGCAGAACATACCTAAAAAAAAAAAAAAACCGAATTGATAACCTCCTCCTTTTCGAAGTCGGTTAAAAATGCATTTTAGCGTCTCGGAAAAATAATAATACCAAATATATAAATAAAGCTCAACATAAGTATAAGGCAGCGTGGAATGTAATAAAAAAGCATACCGGCACAGATTTAAAACGCTCCTGTATTTCAAAAATTTCGATGGACAACAGTGACATTATAAGTCCTGAGTCCTGATTGTATTGCAAATCAATTCAATATTTTTTTCATTGACACGGTTACCAATATTTAGCTTGATATTAAAGAAGATCCAAGATTAAAACAAATGGATAATATTGAATCAATCAGTAATTCTATATTTTTGTAATTCCAAAGCCAGTGGTTATGATTATATTCGCACTGAAATCATAAAACTATCAGTCTGTATTTTTAATTTCAATAATAATTTTAATATTACAATGCATGTTAAATTATAAATTGGTAAGTTCATTAATTATTTGGACATTGTTTATTCTGACATTACTTATAATTTGAATGTATATTATTGCACAGGGTATAACTATTCTGCCGAATTTATGACATTATATAACCGATTAATTGAATTTTATGAAATTGTCTAACTATTATTTTTAATTTTGCATGCCTGAATTGGTAAATGCAGTGGACTGCGCATTCACTTAACACCTGGAAATGCATATATGTACTGTGTTTTGCAATAAATATTTGAATTTGAAAATTTGAATTTCAATATAATTCTAGAGCCACTTCTACATGTGGTTAACCTCTCTCTAGAACAAGGAATATTTCCCGATTTTTTAAAGAGATCAGTAGTTAAACCAATATTTAAAAAGGGGATAGCACTCAAATGGACAATTAAAGACTTTGATAAAAAAATAAAAAAATAAAATTGAAAAAGCGTTTCATAACAAACTAGCAAACTTCATTGAAAGCACAAGATTATTAAGGACGAACAAAATGGGTTACGTAAAAATGAAGTACATCTTTAGCAACCTTTCAATTAATAAAAGAAATAACAGACTGTATTGACAAGGAAATACCTATTACAGTTTTATTCATGGATATGAGTAAAGCGTTTCATCACGTCTCTCGTGAACGATTATTGGAAAAGGTTTCCAGATATGGAATCAGAGGAACGGCATATAACTGGCTGGAATATTATTTGTCCGACAGTGTGAATCAGTGGAAGTAACGAATTATAATGACCAAACTAAAACTTTAGAATCATACCAATCTTCGGTTATGTTTAATAGATATGGCGTGCCACAGGACAGTATTTTAGGGCCGCCAATGTTTTTGTTCTACATAAATTATTTCTTAAAATTGTATTATTGAATACAATTTTAATGGGATTATCTGTTTAATGACTGCATGATTATTATTTAAATAAAATATGTAACTTTATTTTATATTTGTACGCCGAAATTAAAGGCAGATTATGAGAACAATTTTGCACATTTTACCAACCTTATTGCAGATAAATGATTTTGATTTATTGAATTTTATTTTTATTTTGTCTCATTCAGTTGAAGTACTATGTGGCGATATATGTATTTTATTGTAATTTTAAATAATACCCCATGAAAGATAAGTCTACTGAAGCCAGTCTGAAACCTGGTTGACCTAATAGGTACTTACTTCTAGAAAGATACATGATAAAAAAACACCAATAGGTATTCTTTTTAACCGATTTCAAAAATAGGAAGAGGTTGTCAATTCAACTATTTTTTTTTATGTGTATTAGCTCAGAACTTTTTTCTAGGTGAACTGATTTGATAATTCTTTTTTTATTTAAATGTTGGAAGTTCTCATGTGGTCTCATAAAAATTTGATCAAGATCTGACCAGAAGTTTTTGAGTTATCCTTAATAATCCGTATTTTTTCCACTAAGCATACATAACTAAATGATGTTTTAATAACTTCATGTATCTGTTTTTTAAATATCAAGTAGTGGTATACGAATTTGTGTGGGGTAAGTACTACAACTAAAAAGTAAAATCTTTTTTACAAAAAGAACGAACCGAATTCCAAAAAAAAAACACTAATAAAGTGAAAAATAACTTTAATTTCGGAAGTCAGTGGCTTAAAACGGAAATACAAACCAAAGACACCAACTTCGGAAACTAAAGTTATTTTTCACTTTTTTTGTGTTTTATTGGCCCAAAGTTTTGTTTTTGTAAAAAAGTTTTTAGAAATCTGAGTTTTGGAGTCGTCCGATTTAGCGAAAGTCCACAATTTGCTCGTTAGATCTACCTTTAAATGACATTATGCAACAATCCCCATGTGATAATATGAATATCAATGGCACTGAGCACCACATTTTTTTGTCCTTTTTTGGAAACCTGAAAGCCCAGGGAATCAGCAATTTTGTGACCTCTTAAATTCACCCTCATGTATCACTATCACTTTTCGTCCTGATTATATTGTTAAAAAGCTTTGGGAGCTATCAGTTATTTTTAGGAGAAGTACAACGGTACTCTTATCTGAACCTCAGACTGTTTGTACCTTTAGACAAGAAGCCTAAATATTGTCGGATACATACCGTAACATTATTGCCCCATGTGTATCTAGTGGTCACCGTAAAGTTAGTCTTATAAGGCTCCCCTCTTCTGCTGCGCCGGGTTATACCATAACATTCCGTTACATATTTAGTATTGCAATAGTTTATCATTCCACCCTCCTGCTTTAACTGCGACTAAAACAAAAATAAATAATCTTACAGTTTAAAACAAGATCTCTTTTCAAGTCAATCAATCAACTCAGCCTATCGCAGTCCAGGGCTGGACATAGGCCTCCCCCAGGCTGCGCCACAACACCCTGTCCTACGCCTTCTGCATCCAGTCTGTCCCAGCCACCTTTTGAAGGTCATCGGTCCATCTAGCTGGGGCGCATCCTAAACTACGCTTGCAGATACGCGGTATCAACTCCAGGACTCGTCTGCTCCACCGGCCATCGGTCCTTCAACAAACATGCACTTCAGTTTGCTTACTCTCCGTGCAAGCTATGTCTGTAACTCCGGTTCTTTTCCGGATAAGTTCATTTCTGATTTTATCCTTCAAAGACTTTCTTCCTTTTCTAGCAAGTAATCTGATTAGACTGATCCAGTTAGTGGCATAAAATCTGAGATTGAACTAAAATGACTTTTACCAACTGGTACAAAACTGTTCATTTAAACCTTTAGTAGTTGTTTTGCAGGTTTTGCTTTATTGCACGTTATACTCTAAACACTTGACGAATGGGAGCTACCGTCACGACACTTTTGCTGTAGTATGTGTGTTTACAAGCGTACGTCTATGCATGGGTACCATACTGTCGTATAAGGGAGCGGCATACGCGTCAGCTGTTTTTTTTCATTTAGTTACTCTCAGATGTTGTTAAATTATTTAATTGTATCTTAAGAGGCATATAAAACCAAACCTGGCAATCTCCGTTGCGTCGAATTGTTGGGGAAATAGAAAAATATAACAAAAAATAGCATGAATTGGCTTGGAGATTGCCGTGTTTTATTGGAAACATAATTTTAGCAGTTTATTTCTATGGGACATTGCCGACTTTGCTGTGCTAAGGTGTTTTCATTATAATTGTAAATAACAGATATAGAATCTTGCATTTACAGTTCGATTTTGACAACTTATAGAGATTAATATACAGCGAAAGGAACTTTATTCCAACCGGGTATCCCACGACAACGCCCGACTATTTACCATTTAATTTCTAGTTCCTCTGACCCACTGCGTCCCACGCATAGTAGCGCACGCTCGCGCTATTACCTTGTTTTCACTGAGCGTTCTTTCTGACTTTTGTACTTTATGCTCGGCTCCTAAGGGTCGTAGCGTGATGTTAAATACTTTCCTCAAGAATCGGGCTATCAAATGCAAAATAGTACCGAGACTTCGTCTGCGTGAAATTTCTTGCTCCCCCAACCCACCCCATCCCATCGTAACGCCTACCCGCGCTATTATTTCGTTTTCGCTTAGCGTTCTTTGTGACTATTTTTTTTGCTCGGCTTCTAATGTTCCTAACATAATGTTAAACAACCAAAAACGGTTTTAAAATGGGCTATTAAATGCAAAAAGTTTTTTTTTGTAATCCGATTGGTAGTTCTAGAGATTAGCGTGTTCAAACAAAGGAACAGAGAAACTCTTCAGCTTTATTATTAGTATCAAGATAATTAAAATAATAGTGGTACTTACGGCAGAACATTTAACAAGTATAAATACAACAATAAATAAACAGAGAGCTCTCATGCTTGCTCCGACACTGTCGAAATAACTTTGAAAGAGGCAATCATTTTGAATGTTAGTTTAATAACTCGTAGCAGACATTCATTAATTTAATATCTTCCTGTAAATAATTGCTTAGATTAAATTATCATTTTTTAATACAAATGTAGCGGTATCTACATCGCCACATGCGATCTACACGTCACACTGACGACACGTAAAATCCTGCATCGCGCAAGTAGAGTTTACCGCGCAACTAGCATATATACAACGTCCCGACATCCTACGTCGGGCAGTTGCCCACCAGACACGACACCCGTCTGGTCGGAGGATCCTTCCTTTTCCATAGAGTATGGGTGAGCTTTACACCCTGTTCCTCATACCTCTATACACATATATAAATAAGCTAACGCCTTCGCCCCATGGGGGTAGGCATAAACTACAGAAGGCCACCTGCTACGATCCTTAAATACCGGTAAAATACTTTGAAAAAATGTTTGAATGCTGCTTTCAAAAAATCGTCCCCTCTAGTGCCCCCCTCAACTTTCCACCCTGTATAGATGAGAATTCCGAAATTCCTTAACAGTTCTCTGACTTACACAAGATGACTTTTAATTTGACATATTCCTTCCCGGACGTGATAATGTGACCCATTTGCATTAGAGTTGAGAATAGAGTTGAAGGGGGTACTAGAGGGGCCTTTTTTTTCTTCAAAACTAAGTAAAACAGCATCCAAACATATTTTTTAAGTATTTTGCCTGAATGTTTAAACGCAATTTCACTTATGTACCTACTTTGTATGTTTTTTTTAATATTTCCTTTAATTATAAATTTGTAGCTTTAATATTTAAAGAGCTTCCCGTCCGGGCCCAATTCAACATTTCAAGAATTGAAGGACAATGCGTTGACGAATAGATCGAATTTTAAGAATCGGGATGATCTTATTAGTACGTAAGTATTGTTTGTTCAATCGTCGTATTTCTCGGCAGGGCAGCGTTCGGGAAGCTACGCAATATGTGCTCATCCTACATACCGCAGTGTCTCAAGACGAAAGTCTTTGACCAGTGCGTGTTGCCAGTGATAACCTATGACAATGAAACGTGGTCGTTCACAATGGATCTCATTAAAAGGCTAAAAGTGTCCCAAAGGGCAATGAGGCTGAGGGCTATGCTTGGAGTTTCCCTTCGTCATCGAATCAGAAATGAAAAGATCTCCAGGGGAACCAGGGTAACCAACATAAGCCAAAGAATTGCCAAACTTAAATAGCGGTGAGCAGGGCCATGCTCGCAGCACAGATGGCCGATGGGGCCGAAAGGTTCTGCAATGGCGATCGCGTACCAGTAGACGTAGCGTAGGGAGCCCTTCCACCATGCTTGTGAAGGCCGCAGAAATTCGCTGGATGCGAGAAGCACAAAACCTGTCGAAGTGGCGGTGCTTGGGGGAGGCCTACGTCTAGCAGTGGACGTCTTTCGGCTGAAATGATGACGATGATGATGATGATTGGTAGGTGGATTTACGTGGTAGACTGTGAAGGAAACCTAACAATGTACGAGAATGTTAGGTTATAGTATTTGTCAACTTATTAACTCTGAACTTACTGTACTCTCTCATATTCTTGTGAATAAATGGTTTTTATTCTTAGCTTTGGACCGAATAGGGTAACACATAAAAAGCAAAATCAACTCAAATACTCCTTGCATAATCAGCCTATAAAGTTCCCACTTCTGGGACACAGGCCTCCCCTCTTCGAGAGGGAGTGGGCTGTAATCCACCACGCGGGCCCAGTGCGGGTTGGTATAATTATGTCACATGTCTTCGATTTTTTGGGTCTAGAACATTCCGGTTTCCTCACGATGTTTTCCTTCACCGTTTTTAGAACTGTGGTGATGAAATTATTTACACAAAATAAAGCGCCTGCCCGGGTTCGAACCTACGACCTACAACGCGTAAGTCGGGGCCGTTACCACTGGACCACCACTGCTGTACCAATACTCCGTAATAATTAATTAAAAAAAGCCTTTTTATTTCTTGTAGATTATACAGTTTATATCTATAATATCTATTTACACTGTAAAAATAGTTGCCCTACCTTTACCTATCTATTTCAAGTAACTTTTTACAAAAACAGTTTCTTATTTCTAGTAATAATATTCTTACATGCTGGCAGGGACATCAACGCGCAGCCTGTTACCACGGATTCTGTACATGATTCTGATTTTCGAACCCCATTGCGTTGTCAGTTTAAAATAATATATTATGTTCATTTTGTTCGCGTAGTTTTTGCACTTTACGATGATATAGCTGATTTTATTTTAGATAACTGACTAAAAATTTCTACGCTAGGGGTCTAGAATCATGTGCTGAATTCATGTACCAGTTTGCACGTCGTTGTCCCTGCCACCCTGTTTATTTAGGTATTAGTAGTAGTGTTTTGTTTTTGTTAATAATTGCATAACATGCATAATTAGCCTATAATATTCCCACAGCTGGGACACAGGCCTCCTCTGGGTGACAGGGAGTGGGCTTTAATCCACCACGCGGGCCCAGTGTGGGTTGGTAGATGTCACATGGCCTCGATTTTTTTGTTCTAGGACAGGCCGGTTTCCTCACGATGTTTTCCTTCACCATTTTGAGAGCAGTGTGATGAAATAATTTACTCAAAGTAAAGTGCCTGTCTGGGATTGAACCTACGACCTACAACTCGTAAATCGCGGCCGTTACCAATGGGTTAGTATTTGTTAGTAATTGTTAAATGTTAATTATTATAAATTTGTTTGATCTACAAGAACCCCAGGCTGGGTGAAAGCCTCCTCCAAAGATCTCCATCTATCTCTGTCCTCAAATATATTTGTCTCCAAAGTGGGCTCATACTCCTTAATACTATGTAATATCTGTTCACTTATTTATTTTGCTTAGATTGCACACCCAAAACCTAAGCTCGGTATTACATCAGAGGGGTGAAATGAAATACGAATGGTTAAATAAAATTATTTCTCAATAAGCAAATACAAAGATATTACTTGAGAATATTTTTATAACTCAAAATATAGTTCATATTATGATCAGTTCGGTACATAGATAAAATACAATAAATCAAATTGTCATCCAATACATTAAGATTATGTTGGTATAATATTTCTGTCAAATTACAAATTAGTCATGTTAAAAAAATATTTATAAAACAATTGCACACCTGCTTACTTCATAGTTTATGAGTATGTAGTTTTTGAATTCGTGATTGTGTACCCATTATTTTTTGAGTAATAACATTTACTTATCAATAATTCGTGTAGTATTTTTTTAAGGTATTTATATCGCTCATACTCGTAGTTCTGAACAAATGTGGAAGATTATTAAACATACGTGGACCCATACAAAAACTGCTTACAAAAAAGCTTTGTAAGCAATTTTTTTAATGTCTATGCTGCGCAGCTTATCTTTGCATCTGGCCCTAGTGCAAAATTCAAATAAGTTTGGATTTGATTTTATGAAAATTAGTTTCATATATTTATGTATGCACTAGGGAAAGTTAATATTTTTAAATTTGTAAAATATGGTCTGCATACAAACTATTTTTTACAAGCAAGCAAGCAGATTCATGAATCTGCTTGCCCGAACAGCTAGTTTTTAGATAAACAGTTATTGAATCAATCTATGCATAGTGGGTAAATTGTGAAACTCCAGCGCATGCATTCTCACTCACTCTAATTAAAAACCCGGCTCATTCCAATTCTTTATTCAATTCCAATTTCAATTTCTTTCTTTTCTTTCTTCTTTAGTGTGGTGCGTATTTGAATCTTCGGTTACTAAAATATTTTTTAGTAGAGCTAACAAAAATATAGATCACTATGTAATGTCTAAATCAAATTAATGATTAAGTATTTTTACGTGTCTGATATTTTTCGGGACCCTAGAGTCCCGTTTGGGACTTATAATTATTATTATTAGTGTTTTCCCTTCTTTCTCGCTCTCCTAGCATTCTGGTCGAAATGCAGCAAAGTGTCGATCTCGAGGATCAACTCCTTGGAAGCGGTGACGAAGAGCTCGAACTTGATGAAGTAGTCACCGTCAGCTATGGGGATCGGAATGTTCTTCGGCGGAAGCTCCATGTTGATGTATGTGTATCTGGCCTAAAGGAATTAAAAGGGAAGTAAAGTATTGGTTCTATCGACCAAAAGCATAGGAATAATGCATTTCTGAAAGAAAATAAATGGAAAACGAGTGAGGTGGATTATGTAACAGATGATAGTGAGTGAATGATAACGTGTCAGAGGAGGAACAAGGAGAATGGAAAAGGAAATGATTTTGCACCGAGTCTCATGGTTACTCTCAATAAAAAATGTATTATTATTATTAAGTAAGATGGGACAAGAGCGGGTAGAGGGGTGGGCAAGAAATGTGTCTGAACAAAATGTTTTTTTTTTTTACAATTGCTCTTTTACTTGATGGTTGATATTTCACGACATGCTGAGACACGAAAGACACAAAAAAAACTATAATGATGACTATTAAGGAAGCAGAAGTTCGAAACAAAAAAATTGACGTTGACGTTCCAAGTAAACGTTCTGAAATAACTGGATACATACTATTATTAACGTTTCGTTCTACGATGCGCTATAAGACAAAGTTAAAAAACATGTTGACCATGAAAATATTATTATATATCATAACTGACTTCTTAAACGATACATTTTGACTTTTAAAATTTGTGACAATTCCATTGGTACAATTTTATATTTTATCATTTTAATTATAGGTATTTGAAAACCTGTAAGATTTGTACACCTTCTATGGCATAGCAGGTAGCACCTACTTTATGTATTTAAATTCATTGCATGCATCCATTTGTATTGTAATCTACTCATGTTAAACAAATAAATTGATCTTTATCTCCTTTATATTTATATTTAAGTACCTACTCAATCTGCAGTTGGGTGTGGCAATTTTTTTTTCTTATTTTTTTGTGTACCCCCGTTTTCGCCTTGTAGAGTAGACAAAAAATGTGAACAATGGTTCTATGTTCTATGTTAGAGGGTTTGGTTTCCGCACTTAGGCCTTCAGGTGTACCATTGACAAATGCGTGCACTGACTAGACAGGTCCACTCAATCTATCTGGTTCTTTCCTCAAAAGACCATTTCAGATACCAATCTACATGGTCTTCACATGATTTCACCAAGATTGTGTCTGGACTTTAAAAGAGACTGTGACCTCTGAGTTTGCTTCGGCCTTTCTTTCCAGAGTAGTCAGATAGGAAGCGCCGAAGTCATCTAGTTTAAAAAATATGATTGACGTGTAAAAGTGTTTGTACAAACCTACTTACAGAAATAAAATTACTTATAATAGGTCTTTACCTATGAAATTGCCGTTTTGTATGAAAAAATTTAAACGAATTTTTTTCATGAATTTTTTATTTGTATTAATCGAAGTAATCACCCATGCAATCAATGCATCTTTGCCATCGCAGTGGCAGTTTATTGATGCCCTTCTTAAAGAAATCAGCTGGACGGGAGGCAACAAATTCTTCAAAGGCATTTTGTACTGCCTCTCGGGTATTAAATTTTTTTCCCGCCAAGAAGTTATCCAAATTCTGGAAAAAGTAGTAGTCTGTAGGCGCAAGGTCTGGTGAGTAGGGCGGATGACGGAGAGCTTCCAACCCCAGTTCTTGCAACTTGGAGATCGTCTGCTGTGCAGTATGAGGTCGCGCGTTGTCGTGCAGGAGCAGCGGAGACGAGCGATTGACCAATGCTGGTTGGAGATGCGCTAGCTTCTCCATCATTGTGTTCAGTTCTTCACAGTACACATCTGCAGTAATGCTCACCCCGTTTGGTAAGAAGCTGTGATGAATCACACCGGCGCTAGACCACCAAACAGTGACCATCACTTTTCTAGGGGTAAGTTTTCGTTTAGGGCATTGTTTAGGTGCTGAACCAGGATCCAACCAACTTGCTGAGCGCTTACGGTTATCAAACAGAATCCATTTTTCATCGCAGGTAACAATGCGGTTCAAAATTCCTTCATTTGTGTGTCTGTTGAGCAGTGCAAGGCACGTCTCGACGCGTACTTCGCGCTGGCGATCATTGAGTTCGTGGGGCACCCATTTGTCAAGCTTTTTTACCTTGCCAATTTGACGCAAATGGACCAATATTGTTTTGACGCTAACGTCGAAAGCTGCTGCTAATTCAGCCGTAGATTGTGTATCATCAGCTTCCACAATCGCCTTTAATTCGTCATTGTCGACCAAAGTCTTCGGACGACCGCGAGGTTCATTTTTCAGGTCGAAATTTCCAGAACGGAAGCGAGCAAACCAATAACAGGTGGTGCGTTGGTTTGTAGTGTTAGCTCCGTAAACGTCGTTGATGTTGCGTGCCGCTTGTGCCGCGTTGCTGCCACGACGGTACTCATATTCCATAATTACTCGAATTTTTAACGTATCCATGATGACGAAAAAGATTGAAATGCGATGAAAATGTAACACTAATCAATAAAGAAATGACTACTTTTAGAAAAAAAAATCCATGTTTTTAAAATAAAATTAATTTGAAATTAGAATTCTTAGCCAAACAAAAATTATTTTGATTTGAAATGGCCAGTACTGCAGAACGGCAATTTCATAGGTAAAGACCTAATATTTATAGTTTTAATTGGTTTATACGTATTTAAAAATACGCATCCTCAATTTTCATTATAAATTGCACCTACAACTGTTTGTCTCTGCATCACCCAAAGGTTTACAGGTTGAAAATGCCTAAGGAATTAATTCCGTCTCAGTACATTTGTGTGCTTAAAGTATTAAATAAATGAATAAAGGTATCGTTACTTACAGGCGGAAAAGGACACTTAGAAAGGGTCAAGTTAGTGAAGGAGCTCATGAACTCGTTCATCCACTTCGATTTGATTGTGTCGCACACTTTGGCCACGATTCGGAAGTCTCCGCCAGAAGTCAATGTCAAAGTGGTCGCGAACTAAAATAATGACAGTTTTATTTCGTTACATCCAATGATATTATTCTTCCATTTATGAAATAACTAAATTATACCTATAGCTACATAGTGTGGGACGCCCCCCAGCTAGATGGACTGACGACCTTAAACAGGTGGCTGGGACAGACTGGATGCGGAAGGCGGAGGACAGAGTGTTGTGGCGCAGCCTGGGAGCAGCCTATGTCCAACAGTGGACTGCGATAGATTGAGTTGAATTTAAGGAAGAGGGGACTCTCCTAACACCGGCTTATTTGCATAAAAGGAGGCCCCAATCGCTAGTTGTTAAGATTTACACTTGTTAAAATAATAAACAATTTTTCAAATTTTATATGGCTAAGAGGTCGACAGGTTATAAGCACGCCGCAAGTGGCACGTCAAAACTTGGCTGGTGAGCCATAGCTACATATCGTCTTGTCTCTTTCTCGCTCCAGATAATAACAACATGCTGTCCTACTTCCACGTGTCATCTAATGTAATATTGTGACATTGTGCCATTTTTGAAGATCGGACGTTGGGTAGGTAATGTCTCTTCCTCTTTTTATTTATTACTAGCTGCACCGACAGACATTGTCCTGTCGAAACAATAGTTCATACAAAAATGCCATAGAAAAACTGAATTTTAGAATTTTCCATTTTTATAGATTTTCTTTCCTTAAAAACTTTAGGACTGTTACAAACGTTTTAAAACTTTTTTACAAGAAAAACAACCGACTTCAAAAAAGCACTACAAAGTGAAAAATAACTTTAATTTCGGAAGTCGGTGTCTTTGTATCTGTATTTTGTTTTTTGCCACTCCTGTTAAGAACCAAAACCACTGGATGAAACCACCATCAGCTCCATTTCACCATATGCATTGTGACGAGCATAAATTGCTTAGCAACCATATTAAAATCGAATCGTAACCCGTGACATATTTATTATTGAGAAGTTCCGGTGGTCACCTCTGGTCTTCATCATCAGTTCCATTTCACCGAATGGTGCTTTCCAAGAGCAAATGCACGAGTTACTATAAAAAAAAACCCAAATCGCTATACGTGTGCCTATAAAATTTGTGGATTTCCCTCGATTTCCATAGGATCCCCTCATCAGATTCTGACTTAGTGACAATGGGACCACCTCAAGAGTATACCCTTTCAAACAAAAAAAGAATTTTCAAAATCGGTCCACAATTGACGGAAAAATCGGTGAACATACATAAAAAAAAAAAAAAAACATACACACAGTCGAACATATAACCTCCTCCTTTTTGGAAGTCGGTTAAAAACAAAAATAGCCGAATTGGTCCAGTCGTTCTCAAGTGTTGCACTTACCAACGAAAGTCATTTCATTTTTATTGATATAAAAGACGTTCACTACTAGATATTATTAATAAAATTAATTTAGTATCTACGTTTCAATTGCAATTACAGTGGCGTTCACATCATCTTTGACATTAGTATCATGTCATGCGGAACCATGTTCCGCATGACATAGTCTGCGATAGGCCGACAGTCACGTCATGAACCATTGACTTCTAACAAGGTAATTTGTCGAGCTTATATCCTATTCAATAATTTGAATATTACAATACAAAACGGTATAATTTAATAAAAATTACTTTTGTCTGGGAATGGGGAACCGATCACTTTTCCGATTTATTTTTTGTTCGAATTTAATTTCATCGAAAACTATTCACCGAAATCTTTTTTGCTAAATGCATTATTTGACAGATTTTTAGATCATCGAAGTATCATGTGTCATAGGTATTACAGACCTATATTACGCCGATTTAAAAAATAACTTATTTTATTGGCCGAAGCCTCTTTTGAACTTTTTTCATTTGCCTAATTATTTATTTGCCATATTTTCACCACACCGAAACAACATTTTACGGAATATAACATGGTCACAAATATATAGCTGGTAACTTGGTAGTATTTTCAATATTAAATTAAAACAGTGTCATAAAACTTCAATATGTTGTGCTACAAAATTTTGTGAGAGACGAATCGCTGCAAACCCGACATAACGCAGTCTTGTCTGCCCTACCCAGGGAGTGAAATTTAAGCCCGCGTAGGCGCGGAGGGGGGGGCGGCCCGCGAGTGGAGGAGCAGGTGTTTTGAAGGCCCGCCGCCACGGATGAGGCATTGCAAGCTGAAGCTGCGGTGGTGAGCGTTAAAACCATCTGCGATGATAAGCTCGCGTGGGGCCGCCCAAACCCCGCAGTGCCGGAGCCGTGACAGAAACAATGCATGCTGCATGTTGCATGCCTGCTTGCATGTTTCATGCTTGTTTGCACGCTGCATGCTTGCTTGCATGCTGCATGCCTACTTGCACGCTGTATGCCTGCTTGCATGCTGCATGCTTGAAGCAAGTATCCTTGCTTGCATGCTTCTCACTGAGACCACTTAAAATCTCTTTTGTTCTTATGAATGGAACTTAATAAAACAGTTGATTATTCAACTGTTTTATTAAGTTCCATTACATTTAAATAATTAATTAATCAGAATAGTAGGATAAAACAGTAGTATAATGAATATTCGGAAACATAATACGAGTATAATACTACAAATGTTATTTCGGCTAAGTGTAACTTCGGTAACAAGGTTTTCGACCAAATGAAACGTCGGAGTAACGAAAATAATCGAATTGATAATAGATCAACTGATACAGTGGCAGACGTCACTTCGATGAAGTAAAAAAAAACGAAACGATAATAGTTGAAAAGGTTTAGGTGAAATTAAATTCGGTCAAATATTTTCGAACTTCTGATAGGTAACCCTGGAAATGGTCTGGTGGATTAAATTACTAGCCAACAACTGTTGCGTAATTTTGAAGTTTATCTTGATAAACCAACTATAAAATCTAGTTGTAATGTATATAATATTAGATCGGGGAAAAGTTCTTTTGTATTTAATATACAAATTCAAGACTAAGAGCTCGTGTGGCACCCAAATATCGAGCTTTATTATACTTATATACCCAGACTAAAGAAGAAAAGTTGTATGTTTGACCTTCAATATCTCCGTAACTAGATGGTTCCCAGGTATGGTCCAGTAGGTACAATAAAATGATCACAATGGAGGGGAGTTCATTAGGTAGTACAAGTGACTCTCGGCTTCGTTAAGCGACTGTTTACACCCGTCATAGTTACTTAGCTGACATAAACTTATGATACCAATATACTACAAAAGGACATTGAAATCACTTACGCTAACATTATTGCCATAAGGCATGAGTATGGTGCCAGTCATGTTGGTTAAGTAAGGGTCGTGGCGACTCTTCCTGCCAGTGAATACTGTCACATCTTTGATGTACTTTGGGTTCGCAACCTTTAGCTTAGCTCGTTCTTGGCGGAAAGCGTCCTGAAAACCAAAATTATATCTCCCAATTTTTTTTTTTTGGAAAACTTACTGCTAGGCATGTACATGAGTGATTTGTTAATAACAAGAATACGGCCAATTACAAGGTACACAGATATTTATGACTTTAACGGCTAGTAGACTGTTAAAAATTATGAAGAAGTCATCGAAGAACCCTTCTTGAGAATCCCTCCTTTCCAGTTTCCTACTACTAAACAGTATTGATGTTTTACAGTTTGTGAGTACGGGCAAGAATAAAAATTACTGGTGGTTGGTTTAAGTGTAGCTGAATTTGGTTTTATTGTGTCTTTTCATATTTGTCTGAGGGAGACGAGATAAGCTCAATGCAATGACATTAAAGACATACTGCTTGAAATCGATCTAGAATGAGTAACAAGGAAATTAGAAATAATATGCAGTAATTTATTAGAGAATTAACTACCGCCAAAAACAAAACAATTATTAAAAATAAAAAAGTACTCACGGACGCCCAGTACCCAAAAACTAACATCAAAATAATGTACGCAATCAAATAGATGCGGTACATTTCTTCCTGAACCAATAAAATATATTATAGCCTTTAAACTACGAGTATTTTAAGTACACAGGCGGCTAACCTTCCATTTATGCCATTAAAACGAATGTTATATTATACAAATTGATGTTAGATTTGTACGTGATTACGTACGTCAACCGTGAGAGAGATTTAGACATCAATGTCAGCCATTAACCGCTTGTTTGCTCTCGTTATGCCTTTATAATTGAAGTACGAAGTTCTCTTTGGACCATCTATAATAATAATCAGCTGAAATGTTTCGATGGATTTAAGCCTGGTTTTGGAAATTCTGGAAAGTTCATTCCATTAGTAAGCTGAATTATTGAGGTAGGCAGAACAAAGAATAAGAATAGCAAATTAAAACAACCAAAAAGGTCCTGTGGAATACAAATTTAACTGAACTATAAATATTGCTATCTTAGTACTCAAAATAGGAACAGAAAATGCAAATAAATGGCTCAGTAAAATCATTAGCCGTACTATGACATGTAGCTCCTACAAAAGTTAGCAAACCACATTTATATAAATAAACCCACGCTCTCTGCAAAGCCACCGTTTTTGAATAAAAATGGTACGCTATGAATAAAAATCAGTAAAGTTCCACTTTACATGACCTTTACTGGGAAATGATCTGGTTTCTAAGGAACTAAAGGAACTCGCACGGAACTCCTTTCAAGTAAACTTTTCGATAACAATATTAAAAGACAAATTGCCTACAGATTCAAACGCATATATTTATGCATCATATTCTGTGAATCTTGAGTTTCCGTATTTACTGACAAAGTTTTTATACAAGACAAAAGTTTAAGCGTAGTTTTAGGGGCACAAGTCGATTCGGAAATCAAATGAGATCTCATTGTTACTCAGTAAGGACCCTTATTGCCTTGAATTGAAAATAATATAAAACGTAATGTAGTCTGACGTACGTAAGGATTATATTACCCTCTTATACTTTAGTTTGTTGAACGACTCCAGTATGTGTTGTCCTGATCATGACGTGTGATACTATGTGTGTGTGGTAGTAGTGACTGGTGGAAGTTCAGGAATGAGCTTCGAAGTTGCAATGAATCTGGCCAATCAAGGAGCTAGAGCTTATCATCACGAGTAGAATCGAAACAAAACTGAAGGCAGTTTGAGACCAGATCATAGCAGCGACTGGAAATCAAAATGTTGCGTGCAAAACTGTTGATCTAGGATCCCTAAGTTCAATAAGGAATTTGGCAAATTAACTAAACATGGAAGATACATCTAACGTGCTGGTTAACAGTGCAGGAGCTATAGGCCTCCCAGATAAACTGCCAGCAGACGACTTGAATCTTACAACACAAGTGAATTACTTCGGAGCGTTCTTACTTATGTATCTATTGCTACCTAAGTTAACAGCGTCGACGCCGAGCATAATTGTAAATGGTGTGGCAGCGACAATGTATGTTGGTGAAATCAATTTCGATCATTGGAACGACCCTGGCAGGTACAACCCAGTTACAGCATTAGGTAGTTCTAATTTAGCAGTTGATTTGTATAATGCAGAATTGGACAAGAGATTGAAAAATACTGGAGTAACTACCGAAGCTTTTATCCGTATTTGGTTTAAGATATTAACTTACTGCTAATCTACCAGGAGTTTTTCAGAATGTATCCCAATTATTCATAAATATGGTTAGACAGAGGAAGGAAGATGTTAGAAAGCAGGTAGCATATCTGGAAGCAGCTACAGAGATGGAAGGTGTTAGAGGAAACTTTACAAGTTGTCATGAGTTCAAAAATCATTGGCTGGTGCATGATCGACTACTGACCAAACAGCTGTGGGAAGAATCGAAGAAAGCTGCGAAAAAACTGAAAAAGAAAACTGAGAAATAAATAATGTTGTCTGTGTGTGATTTAGATTGTATCAACCTTAGAGTAATTAGACTTAGAGTGATAGTTTCATTCAAAATTCCGTTCAAAGTCGAAGCAACAACACAATGAATGTGTGCATATGCTGCACGTAATTAAATTTGCCAACACGCACACAAGCAAACGAGTAATGTTGCAAGTGAATTACGTTTTCCCCAAAAAGTGGGGAAAATGGAACTTCTTAACTTTAAATTTTCTTCTTAAATCTTGAGTACTGACGCGCCGAAAGTCATGCATAGCCTTAAAAGGCTAACTTGAAACGGTTTCACTTTAAGTGCGACTACTGCGGTTCTAAGCCTATTAATTCTATGGTATCAACAATATATGAGTTACTAAAGTATTAAAGTAGACACAGTTGGTGCCAATTCTCTTGTCACAAAATTGTCTAAAGTAGACAAAAAATCACCAAAATTTCGTTTATTCCTGTCAAACGACGTTTCCCATACTGAAAGTGACACAACTTAACTATAATATAGTTTGACAGCACTAATGTCATTTAGTTATTCAATTTACTGAAAACGGCAATTTTTGTATTCTGAATTTGCCGTTTTTTATCTAAAATTTTGATTGTCAAATTAAAATCAGACTGTTTTTAATCGCGATTAAAAGATATGGATTATAATTAGTTGTTATGAACAAAAATTTACACAGCACATTTCTCTACCATTTCTTGAAAATTTGGATGCTTGTGTGTTTGGAAATCATTATGGAAGCTTATGTGATTTCAGCTGTTGTCGATTCATGACGTAACAAACACAGACTCAGACTAATTCAAGATGTCTTAGATAGGGCTTTCCTACGGCGTCGAGAATACCGGAGGTTTTCAACTTACTGAACGAAAAGTTCTTTCATCACCAATTTTAACTTTTACATTTTGTTTTATGCCTCACATGTTTCACAGTAGGTACTAATCAGTATTAATAATATGTTCTGTACAACGGCTGTTATGTTACCATTTTATTTGCTCTTTCTTTGTTTTCTCTTTCTCACTTTTTGTAGTATTATTAGCGATAGTTGAGTGAAAACTTTTCCATATTGCTCATGATAATAATATATTTGTTGCTCATTATGATAATTTCCTCGTCCTCTTTGAAAGATTCTATTATTAGATGATCCACGTCCTCTACTTCCAGAATATCCACGACCTCGTCATCTATGTGTATATTCCGTACGGGTACGATAATCCTTTTGTAAGTGGCCAGGTTTTCCACAGCTAAAGCAATTTAAATTTGTTTGTGATAACGGCCTGGCTTCTACTCGAAAAGCATTAGAACTGTCATTTGATGCCTCATTCGAGTTTTTCTCTGCACTTTTTAATTTGATTTGGATTTTTATATAATCAACTGTTCTCTCATTTTCTGGTAGAATATCTATCAAATCACCGATATGATTCAAGTTCTGTGGCAGTGATTTTAACATAATTATAGTTAAGTTTTCTTGATCCGTAATGACTACACCTGCCTGCTTTAATTCATTTCCAGCTCTTTCAAAATCGTCGAAAAATAAGGAAAGTTATGCATAATTTTTCAATTTGACATTTTCAAAGTTATGTCGACACACAATTTGCAAGGCTGTCGACTTTTTCAGGTACATTTTATCAAATTTGCTGATAATCTCATAAGCTGAATCTAAATCACTGATGTATTCTAACAGTTTATTTGATAAGGCGCTGTAAATATAATTCGTCGCCTGAATATCACGACCGTCCTGTTTGTCATCGTCAGCTTTTGTTTTATTTAGCTTGCATTACCACATCTTTACACTTTTTGTATTATAAGAATTTCAGTACAAGTTTTTTCCAATAACTATAGTCTACTCCGTCAAAGATCGGAATTATTATTTATTATTAATAAAGACATTAAACATTTACGTATAAAATTAATGATTTCGATAATCGTAATCGTAATATGCAGTCGTACCGAATCCGTGTCGTACGATCTAATGAGGTTCTGAAGCATTTCACAACACAGTATAGCACATCCATAAGTTATAATTAATAGCAAATTGGTGAACTTAGTTTTTATAATTGTTTGTTAATGAATTTATACAACAAACTATTAATAAAGTCACGATAGAAAGTCTAAAAGGGAATTATCGCGATTTAAATGTTGTAATTAAAATCATTAACTTTAATTTGTAGATAGGTATACGAGATTCTTGCAGCTTTCTATGACAAGCGATTATAATGTTACGAACCCCTGTCTGTCAAAATCTTTTCATAGGTACCTCTCCTAAAGTAATTAATTATGAATTATTAGAAAACATTTAGCAAATTTATTTTTTGTGCCAGTTAGTACTAGTTTTTAATTATGAATATATTTTTAGTTTTCGGTGGTATAAAAGCTTCACACATCTGCAGTCAGAAATTGCTGACAAAAGAATTTTCTCGCATACGCCTGTGACTTAATTACTGTTGAACATTTGTATCGCAACAAGTACTCGGTAACTATCTCAATGATGCCAGCAAACCAGGCGAGCTATTCTGTAAAGATCTCACCGTGAAAACGTAGGTGAAGTGAGCTTGAAGTGAACTGTCACCCCACCTGACGCTAGAGATTGCTACCTCACTTCACTTTCACGATGAGATTTTTACAAAATAGCACTACCATAGTACAGAGCCAGACGGGAATCTCAATATAAAACTGTATATCTTGAGGAAGTCCTCTTTGGTAGTCATCTACATATTTCGAGACAGCATTATGATACGAACATAATCACAGTATTTACCTCAGGTCAAACTAATTTGAGCTCTGTAGACGTGGAACTAAGAGTTTATTTTAGGCCTGGGGCGACAGCTTCATAGAAATAATGAAAAGAAAGAAAGAAAAATGCGTTTATTGGCATTGCTGTAACAAAAGTACACCTTAAAACTATAAAAAAACGGAATTCAAAGATTATAATGCCAAAGGGGCCTCAGCTCAGCATAATGTCAGATGACAACACAAGGTGTACCACCTAAGGCTGATTTTCAGCTGCAACCCACGAGTGCTGTCCGCTAGCAAAATAATTAAAAATAAATTAAAAGTGTTGTGAAATGGTTGTGTGTATTGTGTTGTGTGATAAAGTTGATAATCATCAATGATGCAATGATAACCTTGTCACTGTCCGTATAATTAAGAGACTGGCTGTGAGTGAAGTCATTAAAATGTTTAAACACAAATCCTATTCTTAGGCCCAAATAATTACATGAATTTTATTTCCGGTATTTATTTAAAACATTATTTTGTCATCTTTCAAACGATTGGCAGAAAAAGTATTAGATATGTTTGAAATTCGAGGCTTAGCGTATTTAGTTATTTGTGGTGCATGCGGGCCTTAAAGTTTCTTAAAACTCTTTTCATACTACATAAACTCACGCTTTTTCCCATGGGGTTTGGCAGACACTATAGGACGCCTCTTGCTATGATTATATTAATACATATACTCCTTTTGCTTAGCTGTTTTGCTGGTCAACGGTATTTCTTATGAAAGTTAGATCTGTTTTTTTACTGCTCTATTTCTGTATTAAATATAGGGACAGAAAACGTAGACTTTCAACATTCAAAGTAAATAAAAAATAGAATGCGAATCAAAATCAATACCTAATTATACGCATAATATGTTGAATGATAGATTTCAAAGCTGATTGATTAAAAAAATAAATATAAGATCAAATCTATATTTATTCTTGAAATCGTTATATTTGTCAGAAATAATCCTAAATTATTTCGGCGCACTGCAGATCAATTTCCCAGGAACAGGCGTGACCAAACCCAACTATGTGTACTTCCCGGTAGGACTGCACTTATGCGCAAAAGTGATTTTCATATGGCTCCAATTATTTACAACAAGTTCCCTAAAAGTTGGAAGGAGCTTAATAATGTACACTTGAAAAGAAAAGACATATAATTAGTAAACCAAGCATACTATAACATTAAGGAGTTCGGAGAGGAAAGATTTGTATTGACATAGTAGCTTATTTGATTTGACATGATTATGGTTTACAGGTCTTATTAATTTATTTTTGGTTTTTATATTCTGTTTGTTTTTTTATTATAATATTATTATTATTCTAATTACCTACTTAATTTATTGTTATTTTAAGAGAATGTTTTAATTAATAATATTTCTTGAAATTTGCACGTCACATCATGTGGCAAACATGTCTGTACCTGATAATGTTGTTACCATCCTATATGCATGTCTTTTCTTGTATGTATGACACATGTTTAAGCAAATATATATTATCTTATCTTATTGTACCTTACAGATGTTAATACCATTAACATGTGAACTTAGAGATGTGTTCGATACAATTAAATAAATTAATATAATATAATATATGAATAATAATTATTATTATTATTGTGATTATATTATTAATATATCGTTATTGTGATTAGTCATTTTATACGTGTGTGTAATCTTAGCGACGTTAGAGTCATTAATCGTGGGAAACGGCTACTCAAATGGTGTTGGCTCTGATCGTGAATCAGCACTTTTCGAACGTCCAATCTAAAGCAAGATCTATAAACGTTACTTAACACGTACTTTGACTAAGCATTATTCCTGTCACTATCGTACAACTGTCAAACCACAAGTCCAAGATAGAGACGGGAACATGTCTTAGTCAAAGCACATGCTAAGTAACGTTTATAGATATCGGCCTTAGCCACAATAGACAGCCTCCTAAAAAAACGCACTCTTTTATGGAAAGTATGTTTTCCTATCTAGATAAAATGAGCATGAAAAGTACCTAAGTATACGTATTGTGGTGTATTTAGGTACTTAGTGTACCAACTTACAGGTTTATCAATGAAGCATCTCCCAGGATGCATAAACATTTGAATGTTAAATGCTACCTCCTACATCCACACATAACATCACGCTCACATTTGTAACCAGGTTCATCAGAGTTATGCCTACAAGAAAACCTATCAACAGATGATGTAATAAATAAAATACACCAATAAACGTAATTAGTGTGCCTATGCTGACCTAGGACCTGGCAGTCAGTGAGAACACACGCGATCCGGAACTTGAAGCCAAGACTTACGGTAATGTTACGTGAACATGCTGGTCAAAATATTGTAAGGCACAACTTTTGTAGGATGCCTAAAATGTGCAGTATCAGTTTTAGCCAAAAATTGGTACTAGATGTTAAAAATGTCAGCTTGTATCTTGTATAGTCATAATTCAATATGTTCAGCGTTTTTTCAACTATTTTGGAGTCGACTTTCAGTCTTAACTGAATCCTTTTTCAGATACCAGTATTTTACATGGAGTGACTGCCTATCTGACCTCCACAACCGAGTTACTGGGTAACACGACAGTTTTTGGTAAGACTGGTTCGGCATTTGTATAATCATAATTGTCGACAAATATTGCGGTGAAATACTTATGAAAATATTTATTGCTGGTGCCAATCCCTGTATCTATATTTAAAGTTCTTGAAACTTAGAACAAAATACTGTTGATGCTGACATGACTGTATGAAAATCTAGTGTGTATCCAGGGGGCCTATTTAATAAAACCGACAGGCGGCATGTGACAGGCGACCCTCTGACAATTCGACCATTTTACGTGTTTCTTTCAAACATTTTAAACAGCACGTATCGTGAAAATGTCACAATTATATGTCAGTTTTTGACAAAGATGTCGTATTGTCACTTGTACTAAGACCCTACACTCACTAAATTTTGTAAGTTTCTATTTGAGGGAACGATTGCTTTGGTATAAAATTAATTAAATAAATAAATACATATATACCTAATAATAATCAATACGATATGTAAATCGCTTCATTAGAATATTAAGCAAGAGGTGTCTAACCACACCTATTTACAATAATATTTCACGCACAATAACGTGTTAATATACTACACAATGTAACCACCTTAATTTAGTTTTAAACATAAGTGTCCTAGATTTACATGTAGAACCAGGTTTACAATAAAGGTCAAATGCTTACAAAAACCATATCTAAATAAGTAAATACATTTTTTTGGCTAACGTATATTTCCAGTGCATTGCGTATTTGTTTTTTTCTGTATGGCGTGTCGGCGGAGGTTGTCGGCTGCTTAACCGGCCCATACTGCGGATGCCTTAGTAAATGAAGGCCTCCAGCCATGGCATAAAACTTTTAAACGAAGTTCTACCCGCTAAGGGCACCCCTTGTGTGGTACAGACCTGGGCATAAGGCATCGCTGGAGGATGACAGCAAGGTGTAGCTGGATCGGATGAATTGCTGAATCACTAGAAACTATTATTATCTGGAATAATTAAACGCATAAGGGCCCAATTAAAGTGATGATGATATTGGTCCCTGCGAACGCGCGTCTCACAAAGCGCATCACTCTAGGGCGAGTATTGCCCTCCCTGAAGCAGATTAGTTTGCCGATGAGTGCTCTGGCCCCACCAATACGGCGCTCAATTCTGCACTGCCAAGCTGGTACGGCTGGTTTCGGTCGTGTAGCTCTAGAATCATTAGCAAATTTGACGTGAGCTACACGATATGCCGCTACAGCCGCGCAGTACAGAATCGAATGGGTATCTGTGAGGTCTACGCAGTCATCAAAATAATTTGACAACTGCGCATCCAGTGCCGCCACCAGTACCCTATTTTTGTTATGCATGGGTAAACGAGGTAAACGTGGTCTAAGTTCGGGCGATATGAACCGATATTCTCGAATCGCATCCTCCAAAGCACTCCTCAAATCATCATTGCACTGGGTACTTACGTTTGTAGCCCTATCATCACTCTCCTCGTCTGCTTGACTTGTGTTAGACTGTGGTAGTACTACCACAGTCTGCGACGGGGGGGCGATGACATGACTACTCTGCATTTCATTTCGCAGGCGATCAAGTACAGTGTCATCCAACATATGATTACGTTGGATGACCCGCACCTGATCCGACAGTCGTTGTGCCGACACGTTGACAGCTGGCTCAAGCACCTGAAAAAGAGAGAGCATCCGAACACGGTACGCGGTCAGATTGCTTCCCCCCTCTGTAGCCCCATAGTATGAGCGCATGACATTTGCGTTGATGGATCGCGTCCATCTCATGCGCTGCACACTTCCGCCGGGAGCTGGGACCCTATCAGAAGCCGGTGGGCCTCGAGGTCCTAAACCGTCCGGCGGCCGGTGTCCTCCACGTCGACGAGCAGGTGGTGGCGTCGTGGGCGGGGAGAAATACTCGTCGCTCGAGCTCGACGCAACTACCGCGGCCGGTGTCGTCACAGCGCTCACAGTGGGGCTGGATACCGGCGGCAGCGAGGCGGAGCTGAGCGACGAGTCCGGAGGTGGTGGGCGTGCTCGACGTGCGGCTGATCTTGTCAACATTTCTTCAGTTCCAAGTTTCCTATTTTGTTTGTTTTATCGGAGGTGACGTCTGTCATGTCACCTCCGATTCGGCAGTTTTTGTTCAAAATTTTTTACATATTGGTTTTATGGTCTCTTTAATTGTTTAAAAATGGTTTTCTGGTTTTTGGTTTGCTTTAAAATTATAAACTATTGCAAAAATGAGTTGAAATTGTTTTCTTTGTTGATAATATAGAAAAAATATTGGAAACGAGACGTTTCGTTGACACAGCGGTGTTGCCGTTTTTTATTATTATTATTATTCCTGGAAAAATATTCGGAACAAGCCATGAAGCCACCGGCCCCTTGACATAACTGACTTAGCTCATCGTAAGGATCAGCCTACTGCTAGATACTTGTATTTGTATGCACAAATCGACGGTATTACACCAAGCTCGGGCATCACTATCTGGAGACTCGGGATTAAACTCGCATAAGGCTTGCTTAGTATCTTATTAACTAGGTTCTTTAATCACGCGAATTAATTCCATCATTTGGCGTTGCTGCATTTCAAATAACAATTCCTAACGGTTATTTTCACTAGCACTTGAAAAAAAAACAATACTCTGACCTATACTCTTCCTGCGCCGCATTCCGTCTGATCCCACTTCTAATGACGGATGTCCGAGCGGCTGAGACACCACGTGTCGCTGCTGATCCGTCATCTGTTGGTCCTTCATCATGGGCGTGTACGTGCAGGTGTTTGGAAAATAATACTCGCAAAATAACGTACTTAATTTACTTTCAAATATCGCAACGAGACTTAACTATAAACTTTAATGATTACAATGATTATCACTGATTAAGTCTAATCACAATAATTGTTAAACTTGCATTTAGAGCCAATGGATTTGTGCGTGTGCACCGCGTGACGATCGCAACACAATGTGCTCGCCACCGCCGCCATGATACTCACCACCCCATTCGGTGTGCGGAGATGGAGAGGATGCGGGCTCATTCGTCTACTTAAAATAAATGTATAAATATTAAATATATTTCGTTATCAAAGACCAAAAAGAATAAAATAAATTAATAGTTTAAAAAACACTAGAATAACACGCTTTTATAAATGCACGTAAAAACAAAAAAAACAAAAAATTATGGATCGTTTAAGTTGTCTCTATTTCTGGGCTGAAGTGTAAACTATGTGCTTTTAATTATAATATTTGATTGTAAAAGCGTGGGGCGCTGGAACAGGAAAGACTTTCTTGTTAACAAATACTAATACTAACTTCCTGGCGGAAGCTGCATGAGGTCGCACAAGAGCATAACGTTTATGCCGCCAAAGGTTTACCAAAGGGAACCAAAGATATCTCGTCCACGAACAAGAACTCTACATTTTGCCACTGTTGACGCATTACCCTTATGTACTTAATTTCCTGAAAGAAGAGGCGTAAAAAATGTCGGTGAATGTCGTCTCTCCTCGCTGTTGGAACATGTTTTGTCTGAGTTCGACAAGCTGGTACTTTGAACAGACTGTTTAATGTAGAGCCACCTACTAGTCGTGCTGCAACTCCAGTTAGAGCGCCAATCTATGTAACCTGCTTCCCGTAACATCGCTTAACTTGATTTCTCAGCAAGTTACACAAAAAGTCTTTCCTGTTCCAGCACCCCACGCTCTTACAATCAAATATTATAATTAAAAGCACATAGTTTACACTTCAGCCCAGAAATAGAGACAAATTGAACGATCCATAATTATTTCTTTTTGTTTTTACGTGCATTTATAAAAGCGTGTTATTCTAGTGTTTTTTAAACTATTAATTTATTTTATACTTTTTGGTCTTTGATAACGAAATATATTTCAACCCTTCCCCTGTAAATTCTCTTTTACAAGAAGATTTCCTTGTTTCCAAGGTCCTCATCTCTATAATAGCCTTAACAAAGTACTAGACTTCTACTCACTACCTAAAATGTCACTCAAAAAGAAACTAAGTGATTGGCTACTAACACTAAACTACAATAATACAGAAAATTTATTGTTGACTCAATATAGTTCCCGTTAAACTATCCTACGCTCATACACATGCACACTCACATACAAACACAAACAGACACACACACACGCACACACACACACACACACACACACACACACACACGTACACACTCACACACTACACTACTCAACTCATACCATATATTGCTTTTGTTTTAATTTTATCTCTTTTAAATAGTTTATTTGCCCGTTTACTTTTGCTGCATAATGGACTAGTCATATATTTTGTAAAATGGCATGTATGTAACTAATTTACATTTAAGAAACATCCACTAAAGGGTCGGGCCCAGCATCTTTAACACAAGTTGTCTTGACAACTTAGCAAGGGTGTTGGTGTCGCCACACTATTGTTTAATTTTTCTTAAATTGTATGTATTAACATGTATTTAATGTAAAATGTTAAACTTGATGCAAATAAATTATTATTATTATTATTATTATTATTATTTATACATTTATTTTAAGTAGACGAATGAGCCCGCATCCTCTCCATCTCCGCCAGTGCGTCTGTATTGCATGTTGTTTTATCTGTCAGCTTAGAACAATCTAGCTCTTCAATCTGGAGGTTTGTTATAACCTTGAAACCTGATCGTGTTCAAAGTCCATTACGTGGCCTTTCTCACAAGTGCAAACACGACTATGATACGATATTCCATCATGGAATGCCAGTGCCTATCTTCCGGCTTCATCATTAGACCTTGAAACCTAATCGTGGTCACAGTTCATTACAAGATTTTTATCCAAAACAGCTATGATACGATTTTCCATCATGAAGTTCCGGTTCATATCTTTCGGCTGATGGAGCCGAAATCAGATGAGTTCGACAGTACCATATTATTGTATTGTCATCAAAACTACATACAGATACCAATTTTCATTACGCTACGACTCTTGGAAGATGTTTAAATTAGTTACCTTAGATTCCATTACATAGTCAGTTACATACAGGTCGACCTAATAAAAACGTGATAATGAAACGATAGGATACAAAAACATATGTTTATTTCTTTAAAAGTCACAGATTGTGACTCAGAACGACAGTATTTTCAGCTATCAAGCAATGCCCCTCCATTGCTTGATAGCTGAAAATACTATGGTTCTGAGTACCAGTGCGAGAACCATAACAGATAACTTTGCACAACATTCGTAATTCCTGTAATATAGCATTATTTGATGAATAATTGTATACTCAAACCCATAACTTATGTCTAAGACTAAATAACCTATTGTTTACAATATCGTAGGTACAGTAGGCTCACACCAAGTTTTTAGGGTTCCGTAGTCAACAAGGAACCCTTACAGTTTCGCCATGTCCGTCTGTCCGTCTGCAGCATAGCTCAGAGACTCTTAGTACTAGAAAGATTTAATTTGGCAAGGATATACATATTAATCATGCCGACAAAGTAGTAAAATTAAATAAGGAAAAAAATTTTTTTTTGGGGTGTTTACTTCCTGTACCCGTAAAGCGGGGATGTCATTTTTTTTTCGTCTGTCTCATGGTGTGGGGTATCGTTGAATAGGCCCTTAAAAATATTACAGGTCTGTGAAAACCATTTTTTGATTCAGGGATTCGTTAGCGTAAAATTAAGCTTTAAGGGGGATGCGCAAAGGTAGCCCGAGAAATTCAAATTTATTTACGTATTTTGCAATTTGTAGGCCAGTGTCAGGTTTTATGTTGATTAAAATATGATTCGCGGTCGTAACAAATATGGCTTGACAGAATTATAATCACAAAAATCACAATTGTCTTTCGTTTCTAACGATCTTTGTCTAGTTAGGTCCTTTTTTATGTAGACTATTTCAGAAGATAGTTTCCTATCCCAAACTGTCTAAATCACACTGACTCATTTTGCTGATCAGACCAATAATACAAATGGAAATATGGTATCAATGTCATTTCACGAATAAAGTTTCTGTGTACAATTTGTGGCATCATAAGTACTTATATACATAAAATTGGGTGAGAATGCAATCTCTGGCCTTGTCTTTTGTCATACTTGATCTTTCAGAGAGCTCCTAAACTTTGCAGCACCGGTGGGCAGACTTTGTTTGGGTCTTTAATTAATTTCGCCGCAAGTTCTTTATAAATGCACAGCAACGGCAGGCTTATGTTGTAATTTTTTTATACTCATTTTAATTTAATTTCGAATCCTTGAGATATTATTTCTAATACTATAAGGTGGAAACATTTCTGTAAACAATAAGCCATGGTCACCCTATCGAAACATTCAAACCGTATTGAAAGTTTTATATCGTGAAAAAAATACATTTGCCTGTTATCGGTAGTTCTACAGTAGTATGGTTGTAGTTGTTTGCGAAAAACGATCTCGATCATACTTACTTTCTTTGATAGTTAATCACGACTTATTTCCACGCGGTACCGTACTACAGCTCCTGAAATACTCAAAAAGGTCCTAGGTTTATACCTTGGACATTTCTGAGTATTTTTACAAATATTGACAAATTCAAATCTAGGCTCTACAAAAACTTCAGACATCTGCAATGCTTTTTCAGCGAGATATCGGCGATAACGTGTTTTTCACTGCTTCAATGGCGCGGCCATGGGGTTTTACTCTCACAGCTCCTGAAATATACACCTAGGATTTTTTTGTGTATTTTTACAAATTTTGACAAATTCAAATCTAGGTTTTACAAAAAACTTCAGGCCTCTGCCATGATTTTTCAGCGGAATATCGGCGATAACGTGTTTTTCACCGTTTCAATGGCGCGGCCATGGGGGTTTTAGTCTTACAGCTCGTAAAATATAAACCTAGGACTTTTTTCTATATTTAAAAAAAAAATATACAAATTCAATCAGTTATTTACCAAAATTTCAGGTCTCTGCAACGCTTAGTTTTAAAGATCTCCGTGGCTGCGCGGTTCTCCGCGTTTCAATGGCGCGGCCAGGTTCAAACCCTTATAACTTTTTAACCATAACTTTGACAAATTTATGGATTTGGGAATCAACTTTTATAATTTCTTACAAAATCTTGGCATAGTTTTTTTTTATATATATACTTATCGTCGTGGCTGCGCCATCGAAACGGACACAAATGTGCCGTAGCTCTCACCGCGATTATTAGTTAGACTAAATTGAATAAAAATATAGGAAAAAATACGGGTCAAGGAGTATTTGTTTTTACGGGAAAAATGTTCAAATATACAAAATACTGTCTTACTCTTATTACACCACGTGACATTCAGACAGTTATAGGCAATTAACGTCATTGGTTATAGATATATAGTCCTCACTACAATGTACGTTTATGTATCCTGCGTCCATCTTCCTCAGTCAGGTAAAAAAATAATTCATGTTCTGGTGTAACCAACACTTAACCAATTTAAATAATTCACGTGCAAAAGCGCGATTTAGATTTTTATTTTATTTATTTATAAGGGTACCTACTTATTGTATGTTTTCAGTAAACTAACAATTTGCGAATGAAGGGAAATGGTTTATTGTGAACCACTATATTGTATACTAAATTCTCCTAGCTAAATCAATCCTATTGACGTTTATCCGTTTGACGTTTATGTGGCATCGAGGTGGCCGTCATAGAGTCTCACTCCAGCCAGTGCTGGTCCGCCTGTTGCGCAGGTCTGACATGCGCTCGTTGAATAACATGTCCCACAGTTACCCCCTTAAAAATACGTACATTTCATGTAGGTTTAACTGTCCTTCCGGAGCGAGTAATGTATGGAACTTCTTCCATCTTCTCATTTGTGGCTACTGGTAGTATTTGAGCAGGTTTCCAGTGTTCCAATGACAGCAATGCTTCTCAGTTGGGTAATTCTATCTTGAAATGTTTGTCACGTTTCTCTTAACTTCATACTGGCTCTCGTGCGGTGGTGTAAGTGACTTCCGCACGTGATCTACACGCAGAAAAGCATGCGTGCATGTAGATAGCTGTTACGGCACGTAGGTGTTGATCACGTGATGTCTAATTGATGCACCTGCGGCGAGATGCTCACTAAGCGACTCCATTAATTCCCTTAAATTACGTGCCAATAACAGGGTCTTCTTAACTTATACTGTCTATGAGGTCAAATACAATATTCGTCAAAAAGCTTGTAGTTTTAGAAATTGGTAGATAATTTGAATGTCAACCATGCACCGTGTCAAGTGCTATGGCACTTGATGCAGCTAATAATAATAACAGATAATAATAAACTACCCCAGGGCGGTACCGGCTGCTCAGCAGTCGGAGAATCCGTCACGTTCTCTTCGAGAACGTCAAGCCCCCATTCGTATTCTGGGGGGGGCAATATTTGTCAACCACTTGCCGATGGCAACAAGAGCCGAGGAGGCTCCATATACACCACCGACTCCACCGAACAGCGAGAAAAGGAGCTTCAGAGTAATCTGAAGCCCCTGCGCGTGGTGGTCACACCGCTTGCCGTCGCCGATGGCAACAAGAGCCGAGGAGGCTCAAGTTCCGACAGGGACCAATCATATGACCTGGAGGAATCTAGGAGGAAACGCAGCCTCTCCTCTAGCGAGGAGAACCTGTTGGCCGCGAAGGTGCCAAAGGCACAGAGAGGGCGAGGTGGTTCGGTAGCGGGCGGATTGCCCGCTCGGGTGCCGGAACGTGACGGAAGGGGTCGCTTCATGCCCGTACGCCGGACCAACACGCCAGCTCTAGTGGAGCGCGTGGAGAGCGCGGAGAGCGGCCCCGAGCCCATGGAGGCGGACCTGAGCGGGGGCTCCACTGTGTCCCTGCTGGGATCGAACAGACTGTCGCGGCTGACGAGGTCAGCGAGTTGGCCCGACAGGCTCGTGAGCAGCGCTCTAGCCGGGTGGCTGACGGCGGGAGCGTTACAGCGGTGGCGCTCAGCCGCCAAGTCTTGGACGGCGTGGATGTCGTCCTGAAGGTTGCCACCAAATCGGGCAACCTGAAGGGCACATTCACCCGTGCCCTGAAAGTGGCGGCTGACGGCATTAAGGAGGCGGTTGAGATCCTCCTAACCCGCACTAGCACAGAGGAGACGGCGAAGCTATGGGAGGAGAACGGCCGTCTCCGAGCTGAGCTGGAGGACCTCAAGCGGCAGTTCACTGCCCAGAGGGCTGCTCCCGCGGCCACCGGCTCTTCTTCCATCGCGGCCCCGTCGTCAACTCCAGCGCCGGTCCCGTGTTCGACCCCTGCACTTGCGGATGCGGAGATCGAAATGATCGCCCGCATCTGCATGATGCAGTGTGGGACGATGGTGGGTGCCCGCTTGGAGGCCATAGAGGCAAGGCTCCTGCCGGCGGAAACCCTCCGCCCACAGCTCGCTGCGGACAAGCGGAGAAAAGAGGGGCCGGCTAATCAGGGGCCACTAATAACCACGACGGCAGAGTCGAGCCGGTCCGGGAGGGGGACCGAAAAGCCCGCAGAGGGTTCGTCCGTGCCCACTTCCCGGGCGGCTGCGCCACCGGCGGCCGCGCCTGGGCCTACCACGGAGGCCTGGACGACGGTCGTCAAGAAGGGCCACCGTAACGGGAGGAAGACGGCACCACCGGCACCGGCTGCGGCACCGACACCGGCACCAAAGAAGGCCCAGGGACCGCCTAAGATCAGAGCCCCACGCTCCGCGGCTGTAGTTATTACGCTGCAGCCCGGAGCCATCGAAAGGGGCGTCACCTACAAGGCGGTCCTTATGGAGGCAAAAGCCAAAGTCGCGTTCCCAGACCTTGGCACACCGTCCGGCTTCAGACTGAAGCCGGCGATTACGGGGGCGCGGCTGCTCGAGGTGTCGGGTGTCTCTAGCGGCGAAATAGCGGATATCCTGGCCGCCAAACTGAGAGAGGTCCTCAACCCGGAGGACGTCAAGGTGTCCAGGCCGATGAAGACCGCTGAGCTGCGCGTTGGAGGCTTGGACGACTCGACGACTCCGGCCGAGGTTGTGGCGGCCATCGCCCGAGTCGGTGGATGTCCGCTCGACGACGTGCGGGCGGGCGAGTTTCGCGCCGATGCTTCCGGGCTCGGCACGATTTGGGTACGGTGCCCGGTGGCGGCGGCGAACAAGGTCGCTGGCGGTGGGCGTTTGTTGGTGGGATGGGTTGCAGCGAGTGTCAAGCTGCTGCAGCCCAGGGCCATGCGGTGCTACCGGTGCCTTGACATTGGGCATGTTAGGGCACGGTGCACCGCCGAAGTGGACCGCAGCGAGCAGTGCTATCGCTGCGGCCAGCCCGGCCACAAGGCGGCCCAGTGCTCCGCGGCGCCAAACTGCAGCCTCTGTACAGCTGCAGGGAGGCCCGCCGGGCACAGAGTGAGCGGAAAAGCCTGTGGCGCCCCCACCAGCAAGAGGAAAAGGGGTGCCAAGGCTGCGGGGGGCTCTTTACCCCCCCCTCAGCCTGGCTGCCCTTCGGCCGACTCCCGGCCTAGGAATGGTGCGGAGGGAATGGATTGCGCCTAATGGCGCTCTACCATTTCCTCCAGGGCAATCTCAACCACTGTGCCAGAGCTCAGAATCTCTTGCTCCAGAGCATGGGGGAGTGGTTGATTCGCGTGGCTGTGGTCGCCGAGCCGTACTTTGTCCCCCCCCGGGATAACTGGGTGGGGGACCTGGATGGCTTGGTGGCCATCATCGGAGGGGCTCTCGTCAACCCGTCCCGAGGACACGGCTGGGTGGCCGCCCTTGCGGACGGCATTGGCGTGGTTGGGGCGTATTTTTCGCCCAACAAGAGTCTCGCCGACTTCGAAAGCTTCCTTGTCGAGTTGGGTGCCGTCGTGGGCCGACTCCACCCTCGCCCCGTGCTGTTGCTAGGGGATTTCAACGCCAAGTCTGCGGCGTGGGGATCTCCGGTGACCGATGCTAGGGGTGAGGCGCTGGAGGAGTGGGCGATCACGATTGGCCTGCTCGTCCTGAACCTGGGCTCGGTCCACACGTGCGTGCGGCAGCGGGGCGGGTCAATAGTGGACGTCTCGTTCGCTAGCCCTGCTGTCGCGAGCCGTGTTTGCGACTGGCGTGTCGCCGCGGAGGTGGAGACGTTGTCGGATCACTGATACATCCGTTTCGACGTCTCCGCCTAGACCGCCGGCGGCTGCAGTTCATCGGGCCCGCGAACGAACGGCCCGCGCTGGGCACTCAAGCATATCGACAGGGAGCTTCTCGAGGAGGCCGCTATTGTCCAGGCCTGGATCCGGGGGTCGGCAATGAGTGGACCTGTCGACGTCGAACAGGAGGCGCTGTGGTTCCGCGGGGCGATGACGCAAATCTGCGACGCGTCCATGCCCCGCGTCCACACACAGTCAGCAAGGCGCCAGGTTTACTGGTGGTCCGCCGAGATCACGCAGTTACGCGTCGCGTGCGTGACGGTGAGACGCCAGTACACCCGTTACCGTAGGAGACGTCGTCGGGTCCCTGACGAAGAAGCCGCGCTGTATGAGGTGTACCGCGCGGCTAAGGAGACTCTGTGGCTGGCTATCGGCGAGGCGAAGACGCGAGCCAGGGAGGAGATGCTGGAGACTCTAGACGGGAATCCGTGGGGGCGCCCTTATCGAGCGGTTCGAGGGAAACTTCGAGCCGCAGCGCCTCCACTTACGGAGAGTCTTCAGCCCGAGCTGCTGGAGGAGGTTGTCGCAGCCCTCTTCCCGGCAAGAGCGGAGTATACTCCGCCGCCGATGGCTTTGCCCACAGCCGCAGAGTCTACAGAGGAGAACGCCATTAGCGTCCCAGAGGTGACACGGGCAGAGATGAGGGCGGCCGTGATGCGGCTCCGGGCCAAGAACGTGGCTCCGGGGCCCGACGGGATCCACGGCCGAGCATTAGCCCTCGCTCTGAAGGAGCTGGAGCCCCAGCTGAGAGGACTCTACACAGCGTGCCTTGAGCGGGGCCAGTTTCCCACTTTGTGGAAGACTGGCTGTCTGGTCTTGCTCAGGAAGGCGGGGCGCCCTGCGGACTCGCCGTCCGCGTACCGGCCCATAGTGCTGCTAGACGAAGTGGGGAAGCTGCTGGAGCGCATACTCGCAGCCCGCCTCGTCGGCCACTTGTGCAGAGAAGGGCCGGACCTGGACGAGAGCCAGTTCTGCTTTTGGCATGGGCGCTCCACCATCCACGCGATATCGCGGGTGAGAGTCCTGGCGGAGGAAACGGTGTCCCGGGGTGGGGTGGTGGTGGCGGTGTCCTTGTCCTTGGACATCTCCAACGCCTTCAACACCCTGCCCTGGAGTTGTATTCGGGAGGCACTGCGGTATCATCGGGTGCCTCTCTACCTCCGCCACATCGTTGGGGCTTATTTGGCGGAGAGGTGTGTCACCTACATGGGATGCGATGGCGTTAACCAGCGCCACATGTTGTGCGGTGTTCCACAGGGCTCGGTCCTGGGCCCGCTCCTGTGGAACATCGGAAACGACTGGGTGCTGAGAGGCGAACTCCAACCGGGCGTCGACCTGACGTGCTACGCGGACGACACGCTGGTCACGGCCCGGTTGAGTTCGCACAGAGAGGCAGCGTTGCTGGCGACGACTGCGGTTTCACAGACGGTGAGCCGCATACGGCGCCTCGGCCTGGAGGTGGCCCTCAACAAGTCGGAGGCCATGATGTTTCATGGTCCCCGGCGGGCGCCACCGTCCGGATCCCACATTGTGGTGGGGGGGGGGTACGAATCGCTGTCTAGCCCACCATGAAGTACCTGGGCTTGGTGCTCGACAGTCGATGGGATTTCGGCCCCCACTTCCGGCGGCTGGCGCCCAAGTTGTTGGGCGCAGCTGGGGCGCTGTCAACGCTGCTTCCCAATCTGGGGGGCCCGAGCGCCGCTTGTAGGCGGCTCTACGTAGGGATCGTGCGATCGATGGCCCTTTACGGGGCCCCGATCTGGGCGGCTGACCTGACGGCCGGCAGCATTGCTGTTCTGCGAAAGCCGCAGAGAGCGGTGGCCGTCAGAGTCATAAGGGGGTACCGCACGATCTCCTACGAGGCGGCTTGTGCACTGACCGGATCCCCGCCCTGGGACCTGGAGGCGAAGGTGCTCGCGTCACTGTACCGGTGGCGCGAGGAATGGCGGGCGCGGGGCGAGCGACCGATGCAGCGACATATGGAGCATCGTCGGTCGCAGCTCCGCGAGGTCCTGGTGGCGGAATGGCGGTACAGGCTCTCACGCCCTACCGCCGGCCTCGTCACCATCGAGGCGGTCCGGCCAGTGCTCGACCTCTGGCTCGGGAGGAGGCATGGCTCCCTGCCGTTTCGGGTGACGCAGGTGCTCTCGGGGCATGGTTAAATGATAAATGATAAATGATTTTATTTCTGTAAGTAGGTTTGTACAAACACTTTTACACGTCAATCATATTTTTAAACTAGATGAGGTCGGCGTTTCCTATCTGACTACTTTGTCTTTGCGTTGCTTCGGGAAGTACCTGTGTCGCCTAAACAGGGAGCCGGACGCCCGGTGTCACCACTGCGTCGACTGTCGGGATGACACGGCGCGGCATACGCTGGCAGAGTGTGCCGCTTGGGAGGAGCCGCGCCGTGCCCTCATCTCAGGAGTGGGCAGTGACCTGTCGCTGCCGGCCGTAGTGAATGCTATGGTCGGTTGCGACGAGTCCTGGGACGCGGTGGTATCCTTCTGCGAAACAGTTTTCTCGCAGAAGGAGGCTGCGGAAAGGCAGCGAGAGATCTCATCCTCTCACCCGGCCTGGAGCAGGCGCACCGGGCGTCAGCGGAGGGCGGACAACGCCCTCTTCCAGCCCCCTTAAATGGGTCCAGGGACGACGGACTTGGGGACGTCCGTCACCCCCCATACATCAGGACCCGAGGCGGCGGCGCGTAGTGTTCCACGCGCGCCCCCTCTTAGATGTCGCGGGGGGAGTCAAACACCTCACTCCCCCCGCTCGACCGGACGGGGCCCGCAGAGGCGGGCCGGCACCAGTCGGGGGTTGCGGAAGATTCGTACGTTCCCGCGACCCCCAGCGCAGGTGTGAGATGGAACACCGGGGTGGTTTTTAGTCAGTAAGAGTCTGACAGACCCCTCCGTCCCCCCAGGGCGGAGGACATCCATGAGTATTTTCCACCTAGGATCAAAAAAAAAAAAAGGTTCTCACCGGACATGGTTGTTGGGCGGGAACTCATTTGAAGATTTCATACCCAAAAAAAAAGGGACACTATGCCGTTTCAATCGGTAATGTGTAACATTTCCTGTGCCTACTACTTTTGATGCCAGTTCATTGACGTGAGTTGATATTCTAGTCTGATAGCTTTTCTATGTCTAGCAATCTCTTGTTTGAACAATGATAAATGATGCCATAATTATTCATACCCAAAAATACCCACATTTCATTGTGTCCAAAACCATGAATTCGAACAATAATTGCAAGCAATTCACCATATATGCTTTCAATGTTCAAAATTGCTAAGATTAGGTACTTCGAAATAGCTTGAACCCTTTCAAAATACTCTTTCAAAATAGTGTGATGACTCTCAACAGTTTTTTTTAAATAACAAGTACAAGGCTACAAAAGCATACGTAAACTTGGAAACGATTTGCATTCAGGCTCGGTTCGCATAGGTGGAATATAATACAAAAATATATTAAATCTTTGGTTGGAAAGAAAGCACACTAACAATTAGGGCTCACAAAACCGCAGGTATATTAGAAAACCTGTTTGACGATTATTACTTCATCACAAAACCGGTTTTCCGTTTATTTCGCTTATTTCGATTATATTTTTAATATAACCTATTTTTATGATTCTAAAGTCTTTATTAATCCGTCTTTATAATCAGCTTTAGTGCTAAATCAGAGAACACGAGAATAAAACGAAAAACTCCTTTACCGTGTGTTCCTTTGTTGATACGGTTTAGTTTTGCTTGTAAGGACGTAGGTAAACTTAAAGAGGTGTTGCTTCTTATGGGTTTATTTCACTACTAATTAGCTACTTGTTACTACAGATTTTAATACGATCCTTTCTTACACACACACACATAGACATACGTACACACATGCATGTAGTATGGTTTTAAATGGTTCGAACATGCCGCCCACCAAAGGGCTTATAAAGACCTTTAAAAAATATAAATACAACAAGCTTAAGTAACTAATTAATTTAGATTTCATTATTAAGCATATATGCACAAGTCATAGACACAAATGAAAATACTCATACATTTTGTATAAATAAATAGTAAAAATTGATTGGATTTTATGAACATGAAACATAATTATAATATTAATCATCAATGTCTATAGGCAAAGGACACAACTTGTTAAAACTTCGCTTAACTACACTGTCACCACCTCTAACACTGTACACTCTTGTGACACCATCGTCGCCTGGATGCTTAGCAACAATCCGACCTAACGCCCATTTGCCAGGCGGAAGTTGATCATTTTTTATGAGTACAATGTTGCCAATATCAAGCTCCTTGCATCGTTTGAGCCATTTTGGCCTCTGCTGTAAGCTGGTTAGGTATTCTGCTTGCCATTTATGCCAAAAATCTCCAATCAATTTCTGCATGTGCCTCCAGCGTGACAGGTGACTAATTGGAACGTCTTGAAGATTAGGTTGAGGGACATTAATTGGTGCTTCGCCAATCAAAAACTGGCCTGGTGTTAAGGGTGTTATGTTATCTGTGTCTTCATCGTCTATTGGGCTTAGCGGCCTGGAGTTTAAGCACGCCTCGATTTGGCAAGGCAGGGTGCTCATTTCTTCGAATGTCAGGTGATTGATCAGAATTCTCTTCATGTGGTATTTCATGGATTTCACGCCCGCCTCCCACAAACCACCGACATGAGGGCTATAGGCAGGTATGAAGTGCCACTGCGTTCCATCCAGTGCAAGAGACTCTGCTACTGGACCTTCGAGTTCAAATTTTGCCTCCTTCCAAGCAGCTGCCAGTTCCTTATTGGCTCCTACAAAATTTCTGCCTTGGTCACTCCATATCTGTGAGCATCTTCCCCGTCTGGCGACGAACCTCTTGAAAGCACCAATGAAAGATTCGGTTGTGAGATCGCCGACCATTTCTAAGTGAATGGCTTTGGTGGACATACAAACGAACACGGCAACATACGCCTTATTCGTTCTGACTCCTCTGCCTTTAGACGCTAAGACTTGATATGGTCCGGCGAAATCCACCCCACTGTTTAGAAATGGTTTGGCTGGAGTGACTCTTACTTTCGGTAAGTCACCCATAAGTTGATTTTGTATTGCAGCACTATGTTTGGAGCATATTAGACATTTGCGGATTCTGGATTTAATTAAAGTCTTCGCCTTGATTAACCAAAATTTAGTTCTTAGGTAAGCCATCATTATTTGAATTCCACCATGTAAAGACTTGAGATGAGCATCTTTCACGATAAGTATGGATAAATTGCTGTGATTGTCTAATATTATTGGGTTTTTGGAGTCTTCAGGTAGGTCTGCATGTCGCAACCTACCGCCCACTCTAAGAATATTCTCTTTGTCCAGGTAGGGTCTCAGGAATTTTAATTTGCTATCCCTTTTTACTTCATTCCCTTTGCTTAAATTCATAATTTCATCATAGAACCTTTCCCTTTGTGTTATTCTAATGCAGGCTTTGAGTGCTTCATCTATTTCTTGAGTAGTTATGACTGCATCCTTGTTTACCATCTTTTTCCCCTTGAGAAATCTTTTGCAATAAGTTATTGATTTTAAAACTTCTTCCAAACTATCAAATTGATGAAATTGGTTTTCTAGGCTTTCTTCTTCTAATTTTAAATTTGTTAGTATCATTTCTCTTCTTTCTAAATTTGTGGTTAGGTTGTCAGGTTTATTGAATGTTATTGTTTTCTGTCTTAGCCATTTTGGGCCCTTCCACCATTGTTGATCTTCCTTTAACTCCAGAATATGTTCTCCTCGTGACGCAACATCTGCAGGATTATCGGTTGTTTTTACATGAAACCAATTGGATCCTGTGTTATCCAATATTTCAACTACCCGGTTTCTTACAAAAACTTGCCATCTTGTTGGGTCGCCAAGTAGCCAAGAAAGGACTATTGTGGAGTCACTCCATGCGAATATTCTATTATCCGGTATTCTCATTGCTGTTTTAATTTGTTTGAGCAATCGAGATAAGAGAAGGGCACCACACAATTCTAATCGCGGGAGAGATACTGGTTTAACTGGAGCTACTCGAGTCTTTGCAGCTATTATCTGTGTTTGTATTTCTTCCTTATCCCTTTCAACTCTGACATAAGCAACAGCTGCGTAGGCTTTGGTAGAGGCATCACAGAAACCGTGAACTTCTATGTTTGTTGCTTTATGATTTGTGGTTCCCAGCCATCTTTGTACTTCAATTTCTTTGACGTGTTGAAGATTATTTCTCAGCGCAGTCCAGTCTTGTCTGACATCCGTGTCCACTTCTTCATCCCAGCTGATTCCTTGCAACCACAGTCTTTGTATTAATAGCTTTGTTGGTAGCATAGCTGGGGCTAACCAACCTAGTGGGTCAAATAGTCGTTGGACGTCGGCAAGAATCGTGCGTTTGGTTATCGTGTTGATCATAGGAGGTAAGTTAAGACGATACTGAAACACGTCTTTGCCCATGTTCCAGCGAAGGCCTAAAGCTGTGATGGTGCCATGGATAGTGATGTCTAGACTGGCATGCGATGTTCGTTTTGCAGGTTCAAATTGTCTCAAGAAGTTAGCGTCATTTGAGCACCATTTTTGCAGTGTGAAGCCTCCCTTCTGTAGTATAGCTTCTACGCTCTTCGCTATGTGTATTGCATCTTCTAGATTGTCATTCGAAGCCATGAGATCGTCAACATAGAAGTCTTCTTTGATCATTTTGGCAGCATCAGGGCATACGGCTCCTTCATCATGTGCGACTTGATGTAAAGTTCGAACGGCTAAGTATGGAGCAGATGCTGTGCCGAAAGTGATGCGCGTAAGTCTGTAGTCTTTGACTGGTTCCCTAGGGTCACTCCTCCATACTATTCTTTGCAGGTCCCTGTCTTCTTTCGTCACTAAGACTATGCGGTACATTCGTTGTATGTCAGCCACAAAACAAATCTTCTTCGTACGCCATCTCATGATTAGGCTCCTCATATCTGTTTGTAGCTGGGGTCCAACTAGAAGTTCGTCATTCAAAGAAACATTGTTGTTTCCCTTTTGCGATGCATTAAAAACTATTCTGACTTTCGTAGTTTCCTTGTCTTCTTTTACCACTGCATGATGTGGCAGGTAAACACTATCTTTATTTATTTCTTCTTTTGATATCTCTTCCATATGATTCATATTTATGTATTCATCCATGACCTTTGTATATTCTGTTTTCAGTATAGGATTCTTCTCTAGTCTTTTTTCCAATTGATAAAGTCTCTTTATAGCTATTTCTCTTGTTTCTCCTTGTATTGATAACAGCTTCTCGGTTTTTCTTGGTAGTTTGACAATATACCGTCCGTCTTCTGTTCTTGAGTGAGTGGATTGGTAAACTTCTTCACATTTTCTTTCTTCTTGTGTTAGTGTAGTTTTATCTTCAATGTCCAACTCCCACATCGCTTTAATCATCTTGTCTAAGTCAAGGCTGTGGTGCATCACAATAATATCATTGGTATTTCCTTTTTCATGTATGTTTCCAAACAGGATCCACCCTAGGCTGGTATTTTGAGCGCATGGAGAACCTGGGGGACCTTTGATGATATCGCTTCTTAATATTTGGGCACATACTTCGACACCTAGTAGCAGATCAACTCTTCCTCGATTATTGAAGCCTGGGTCGGCTAATTCGAGACCTTCTAAATGAGACCAGGTGTTGGTTGGAATGGTATGTGATGGTAATTGCGTTGTGATTCGTGTTGACATAATATAAGCCTTCACTTTTAACTTGAAACTGCCGTCGTACCTTGATCGAAGCTCGATATAAGCAGCGTGTTTAACAGCAGTTGTGGTCGAGCCAACCCCATTGACTGTTGCGTGAGCAGGCATTCTCTTGAGTCGTAACAGCTGGGCAGCTCTCTCACTAATGAAAGTAGCCTGCGAGCCCTGATCAATGAGCGCACGCAGTACTGTCACTCTTCCTGATTCGTTACAAACTGGCATAAGTGCTGTGGCCAATAATGCTGTGCATGTGCTGGCGGTGAAATACGATGCAAGCTCAAATGGTTCACTAGCTTCTTTAGGTTTGGTTTGTTCTTCACTTTGATGTTGCTTGTTATCCAATTGATTGGTGGTACTTGTTTTTGCATGTTGATGAACAAGAGAGTGGTGGCGCTTATTACAAATGCGGCAGGACATGTTTAACCGACACTTCCTAGCTGAGTGTCCTGGTGCCAGACAATTGAAACATAGCTGGTACTTCTTCACATATTCACACCTCTCTGTTGGTTCCATTTTAGTAAAATCCTTGCAATGACATAGTGTATGGTTATCCTTACAAAGCAAACAACTTCTTGGTTTAGTTGCAGCAGGTATTGTAGAAGCGTGGACTGTATATTCTTTACCTTTTGATGGTTTATCCCTGGAAGGCGGAGCGATCAGTTCTAGTGTGCGAAATTTGGTCTGTAAGAACCTCACAAGCTCTTCCCATGTAGGTAATTCCTCTAAATTATCTTTGTACGCAAACTGTTCCCATTCCCGGTGTGAATCTGGATCTAGTTTCTGCACAGTCACAAATATGACGAATGGATCCCAAGACTCAGTCGACACTTTTAGATTTCTTAAACTATTGATGCACTCACTGGTTGTGTCTAACAATGACTTTATATTATAAGCAGTTTGAGAAGTAATCTTCTTCTGCATCATTAGTTTTCGAATGAGAGAATTCACTATAATCCGCCGGTTACCATACCGATCTCGTAACAAATCCCAAGCTTGATTGTAATTACTTTCTGTTATTTGTAAGTGCTTTAATAATGATTCTGCTTCACCGGTAATGCTACTCTTCAAGTAGTGAAGCTTTTGAACGTTAGACAATGTGGAATTATTGTGAACCAACGATGTGAAGAGATCCTTGAATGTAGTCCAATCTTCATAAATTCCCGAAAAGGTGGGTAACTGTATTTGAGGCAGCTTGAGATTTCCTTCATAAGTTATGCCGGTATTGTAAACAATGTCACTTAATCTCGGGTTATGGTTAACCGATAAAAGATCTTTCAAATCACCCTGCAGACATAAGTATAAATCTTCAATAACAAAGTAGTCTTCATTTGCAAAATACGGAACATCATTTTTCTTTTCTTTAGGTACAACCTTTAATAGGTTATGGTGCGCCGTAGTAAACTTCTTCCAATATTCTTCAATGGAATGCAATCGTGTTTCAATGTATCCTTTTGTAAGTCTTTGTTTTGGACATTTCTTTAGGTTAGTTTGCGCCTTTTGCAGTAATAACGCAACATCTTCTAACTCCGAAAGCAATTGTTCTGCCGTAGTAGTCATTGTTCCAAAAGATGCAATGTAGGTCACGTATTTGAAGAGATAATACAATCGTAATATTTCGTAAAAAACACACGTTAATTACTTTTCTTACTATGTGCACAAATCACTCATAGCAAACGAGTTCCTTATCTAAGGAATGCGGCGCTTTGTATTCGCACTGATCACTAGACCACCCAGGTAGATTTATTTATCCGGTTCGAAATTCGACCATGTTCCTTTGTTGATACGGTTTAGTTTTGCTTGTAAGGACGTAGGTAAACTTAAAGAGGTGTTGCTTCTTATGGGTTTATTTCACTACTAATTAGCTACTTGTTACTACAGATTTTAATACGATCCTTTCTTACACACACACACATAGACATACGTACACACATGCATGTAGTATGGTTTTAAATGGTTCGAACACCGTGAATAAACTAAAAAAAATACAACAATTATAACATCTGAGAATCAACAAAAATCTGGCTTAGATAGGTAACCGGCTGATGAGAAGATTCTTTCAGACTCGACACTCGTGGGAGGAGCTTTCAACAAATTATTGTACACCTGCAAAAGCTTTTTACTTTTTATGCCTCCAATTTCATAAAGGGCATCTATACTTTGATGAAGGCAGTTAAATCATTCTCAAATTCCGTGTATAAAGCAGTGATCGTCCTGTTAGGTTGAAACGACAATTGAGAGGATCCGGCAATTAGGACTCGAGGTGGCCCTGCGCGAGTCCGAGGCCATTTTTTTTTCATGGTCCTCGGAACGCGCCACTGTCGGGTTCCCAAATAACGGCAGGAGAGGTCACATCGGCGTCGAGTCGACGATGAAGTGCCTGGGACTCGTCCTCGACAGCCGGTGGAACTTCGTTGAGCATTTCCGAGGTTTGGCTCCCAGATTGGACTGGGCCGGAGCTGCCTTGAAGCGGCTCCTGCCCAATCTAGGGGGTCCAAACGCCTCCTGCCGGAGGCTCTACGCGGGGGTCGTGCGGTCCATGGCCCTTTACGGGGCACCAGTGTGGGCATTGAGGCGCCGAACAGCCCGCCTGTTGAACGCGTCCCAGAGGGTCATGGCCATCCGGCTGGTCCGGGGATACCGAACGGTCTCCTGCGAGGCTTCGAGCGTCCTTGCCGGATTGCCGCCATGGGATCTGGAGGCAAAAGTCCTCGCGCACACTTGGGAGTGGCACGAGGAGGCGAAACGCCGGGGCGTTACTTCGCTGCCGCGAGAAACCCAGCGTTGGGCACGCAACAATTGCGGCGGTAAGTCCCCTCTTTGAGGAGTGGCTTTAGAGGCGCCACAGCGTCCTCACCTTCCGCCTGACGTAGGTCCACACCGGACATGGCTGTTTCGGGAGGTTCCTGTTTCAGATAAGGCGGGAGGAAACGCCCGGGTGTTGTCATTGTGTGCAACATGTGGTATTTCGTTTCAACGAAACCACGTCTTTAATTTATGTATGTATTTATGTATTGTTTTATTTTTTGTTTTTTGCTGTTCATGTACGAACAATTACAGAACACTCATACACTATCTGAAAAACAAACCTTTAGTTGTATAATACATCCAAATCTGCGTTTCATGCCATCCTTTTTTAATATTTTTATACACTGACATTTTTTATATATTGTCACTTGTCAATTTTGTTTTTCTATGTAGCTAACGTGTTAAAGCCAGTGTTAATAAGGTTAGTTTATCTCTCAAAACCACCTTATTAATGCTGGCTATTTAGTAAACATGCCATTTATAAAGAATCAATTTATTTATCATAATATGAATATCATTCTCGATATAAATACAGGCCTCCGTGCCAAAATAAATAGTCTCAAGCAGAGTTTCAAAGAGTATATACCTCAACTACTGCATTTTTTATTTTCATCCCGGTGAGCACCGGCGACCAGCTCAAATATCTTTTCATCCCGGTGAGTATCGGCGACCAGTTCATAAAGTCTTCCAGATTGCTGTTGGAGGTCCATTACTAACCATACAGCTGGAGGTACCTTACTAACCATGCAGCTGGAGGTACCTGGACCTCCGTACTACTGAAGCTGGTCACCCGTGCTGCTGTTCCCTGATCCGCCGTGCTACCGAAGATTCCTGACTCGCCATGCTGATGCTTTTCCCTGATTCGCCGTGCTGTCGACGACTCCTGATTCGGCGTGCTGATGGCGATTCACTTACTATGATTTGCATTATATAACTTCACTTCTATTAAAAACATTGGTGACTTACAGTTAGCCCTCTCAAAATATCAAGAGGGTTAACCGTAACGTTACAATCGCCCGGAGGACACGGTGGAGCATACGGTGGAGGTCTGCGCGGCTTGGGCGGAGCACCGCCGTGTCCTCGTGGCGTCGATCGGCGGCGGTGATCTCTCGCGTCCGGCCCTGGTCCAGGCCATGGTACGGAGCGAGAGGGAATGGGAAGCCGTCACCTCCTTCTGCGAAACAGTAATGCTCGCGAAGGACGAGGCGGAGCGCGTGAGGGTGAGGCAATCGTTGCGCCCTCACGCCCCTAGTCGCCGCAGGAGGAGACACCCTGGGCGTCGGGAGTCGATTGCCGACTCCCGGCCACCGTAGGCGTGGGCTTGCGGACGGGGAGCAATGGGCAGCTCGCCGTCCGGTAAGGACCAGGCCCGGGTCGATGGCGCGTCCTATTCCACGCGCGCTTCAAAGAGATGTCAGCATCATTGACGGGGTCCGATAGGGCCGATGCCTGCCGGGGTCGCGGATTGTTCGAAAGACTTACCGGGGCCCTGGCGCACAGGCAACTGAAGGAACATGGGTGGGTTTTAGTCAGTAAGAGTCTGACACGCCCTTGCGCTCCGCCCAGAGCGAGAGAGGTCATTTGATGACTTCCCACCCAAAACAATTAAATAAATAAAATTGGTTGAAACGACAAAGACAGCACCAATGGTGTTGTCAATATAATAAATTTATTTGTAAATGAGACAATATATATGTACATTGTAAAAATGTCAAATCGTTTAATAAGTAATAATTATAGAAAAAAAAATACGAAAAAATCGAAAATTCGGTTTTCGCTAAACTGATACCCGGTATCTAAAAATGGCGTGAAACGTTTTTTCGATTTCGGTGAAACCGGTTTTGTGAACCCTACTAACAATAGATCTATGTAAATTATATTTTTATGGATTTAATATTTTAGTTTTTGTGACATGACTGCGGTATGGTATAACCATCACGGTCATTCAGTGTGGAGGAGTCACATGGACAGGAGGTACACACTAGATTTACAGCGAAGGATGTTCGGGGAATTATAAGGTCAATGTCGCGTGGTAAGTCTCCTGGCCATGACAGCCTGACCATTGAGCATTTAAGGCATGCCGGCGTCCACCTGCCCAGAGTTCTTGCCATGTTATAAACATTTTGTATAGGACATGCGTACTTGCCAGCAGAAATGATGAAAGCCGTGGTGGTACCAATTGTGAAGAGTAAAACCGGTGACCTAAGCGACGAGACCAACTACAGGCCAATCTCACTAGCCACAGTGCTTGCTAAGGTTCTTGACAGTTTGCTTAATACACAGATTGACCGGTATGTAAACACTCATGACAATCAATTTGGTTTTAAACCGGGACTTTCTACGGAGTCAGCTATCTTGTGTTTGAAGCAAACTGTCAGGTACTACTCCGATAGGAGCACACCTATTTATGCCTGTTTTCTCGACCTCTCGAAGGCGTTCGACCTGGTTAGCTATGACATCTTATGGCAAAAATTAAATAACATCTCAATGCCTCTCGAACTGATAGACATTTTCAAGTACTGGTATCTTAACCAGGTCAGCGTTGTTCGATGGTCGAGTGCTCTGTCGGAACCGTACAGGTTGGAGTGCGGGGTGAGGCAGGGAGGGCTGACCTCGCCGAAGCTCTTCAACCTGTACGTGAACGCACTGATAGAGGAGCTCAGCAGCACCCGTGTCGGCTGCCATATTGACGGTGTTTGTGTCAACAATATTAGTTACGCGGATGACATGGTGCTACTGAGCGCCTCGGTGTGTGGTCTCTCCAGGTTGCTGGGCATCTGCGAGCGTTACGCGCTGGATCACGGTTTGTTCTATAAAGCAAAGAATAGTGAATGCATGGTCTTTCGGGCCAGGGGTCGGAGCTGCCCGGATTTTGTTCCAACTATTAGATTGAACCGTGTCCAGTTAAACAGAGATCAACAATTTAAATATCTCGGGCATATCGTGACCTCTGACCTGAGGGACAATGTGGACATCGATAGGGAGCGGAGGGCGTTGTTTGTGAGGGCCAGTATGATCGCCTGCAGATTTGCTCGTTGCTCGGGTGCCGTTAAAATAACTCTTTTCAGAGCGTTCTGTACGTCCCTGTACACAGCCAGCCTGTGGGTTCATCTATCCAGAAGCAGTACAACGCTCTCCGTGTTCAGTATAATAATGCGTTCAGGGTGTTGTTGGGGCTGCCCCGGCACTGTAGCGCATCGGGGATGTTCGCCGACGCCCGTGTCGACTGTTTCTACACGACGATGCGAAAGCGGTGCACATCTCTGGGGCGCAGGCTCCGGACCACCCCCAACACTATCCTGAGCGTATTTGCGAACAGGTTTGATTGTCAGTACATTAACCATTGTTATATGATTAATGTAATGACAAACAAGCAAATGACTCAGAGGCAGGCGTATTAGTACCTAATATTTTTTTATTTAAATTTATGTTTTTAATTTGAGTTTATAACTTTAATTCTATTTGTATTATTTCATTAATTATTTTTATATAGGTTTATTTATTATGATTACAATTTTAATTTTAACTTAATTAACATATGATCTTTTAATTGGATTGAAATAAATGGTTTTGAATTGAATTGATTGCTAACTTTTAAATACTCTCTGTTGAAGTAAAAGTATTTGAAGGTGACAAGTATCCTCCCGACCTACTGACAATTTTTTGTTTTGGTAACTTGGAACTAGAAATGTATTAGGGCCATGTCAAGCCTTCTAAAATAGGAGTGGAACTCAGTCAGGTAAAAAAATTATTCACGTACTGGTAACCAATTTAAATAATTCACGTGCGAAATATAATTTTTTGTACTGTTGAGAGCCATCACGTTATTTTGAAAGGGGAAACTAAAAACAGAATAACTGTATATTTTCAAAAAGCCAACGTCACGCGGTATTCCCTGGCGGTCACCCATTCAAGTGCTAACTACGCTCGATGTTGCTTAACTTCGGTGATCGGAACGAGAACTGGTGTTTTCAACATGGTATGGACGTTAACGACAGTGCAACTGAAATTTCTCTTCACTATCAGTGCAGTTGGCAACTTGCCATCTACGATTTATTTCTGTATCTTAAATTGAGTAGTTATTAAAGTGTCGGAACCCATACCTACTGCTATATTAGCAACTAGTTGTTCCCATGAATTCGTCAAGAAACTTCATCCAGGCTCCGAAGTGACTGTTGCATCCACGAAATAAATACAGGGTGGCAGACACATCGACGCGCAAACCGAAACCATGAATTCAGCACATGATTCTAGACTCCCTAGCGAAGAAATTCTTCGTTAATTATTAAAAAAATATTAGCTATTTCATAGAAAAGTGCAATACCTCCGCGGTCAAAATGTATGGAACAGCGATTTTTGTTAATATTGGTAACCGATTAACAATTTTAACGCAAGGTGTTCAGAATCATGTACTCAACCCATGGTAACACGTTGCGCATTGATGACTTTGCCACCCTGTATAATACAGATAAAATGAACTATGCCATAACCATGACTATGACATGATTTTCGAGTCGTGAACACTCTAAAATCAAAATAAGAGGAAATTAGAGGAAGTTTGAAAGTTGCGCCAGTTACAGAAAAGTTGAAAGGGCATTATTTGTCTTGGTATTCGATGAGAAGAGAATAAATGTGATGTTAATGGATGGAGAGGGAGAGGAAGACCAAAGAAAAGATGGATATGAAATAAAAAGTAGTGACTGATTGGGCTGACTCCAAGTAACATGGAACAAAGGCAGGAGATGATGATAACAGAATTGGGACACTGTAATGGAAGAATAGAATAGAAGACTCTTTATTATGTACACCATAAAAATTACAGATATAAATGTAGAAATTTTACATAGCATATTATTGCATTTGCATTTGCATATTGCATTTTTTTTTTTATAATTTTGGTAGCGTATGTATGTAAATAAATAAGTAAAATAATAATAAATAAACATGAGAACGTTATTACGCAACGTATTTCGTAGTATTTGTGACAGCAACGACCTTGGCAGAGCGTAACAGACATAACTTAATTGAACATTTAACAAGGCAACATTAAAAACATTACGGTAGGTTTAATTAATAGCTCAGACATATAAAATAACTTGATAAAATGATAAAATTAGGTACTCCTTATTTTTGGGGAAATACAGATATGAAATAATATGAGCATAAAACTAGAAATGCAAATGTCATTGGAACTAATTTAACAATAAATTCCTTGAATAAAGAGTTTCCCAATCTTCTTGATTTGTTATTCTCACAAGTCGTTTCGAATCCTCCCACACATTTCTAGTCAATACTGTATCATTCGCGTACCAAGAACTGTAAAACTTTATGACAGTCCCTATAATGTTTACCACTTTCACTTTCAAACTTTGGCTCCACTGCTAAAAGCACTGTCATAGTCGCTCCTCTGGGTAAAGGTCTGCCAAAATTCAACAAAGCAGCGTTGAACACATTCTTAATGAAAGGATTGTCAAAATTCCTGAAGAATTTCGACTTGACTAGTCCAGGATCCATGCTGTATACACTGACACCACTTGCTTTGATTCTCTTCTCCATTTCTAATGTGAAGAGTACCTTTGCTAAATTCGAGTTGCAGTAGTATCCGAAATTGGAGTATCTACCAACATCGTTCGAGTGGTCTAGGTCTACCGTCCCTAAGATCAAACCTAGTGACGAAACGGTGACGACCCTGCTTGGAGCTGAGGCTCTTAGTATCGGGAACAAGAGGAATGTGAGGAGAAACGAATCGAAGTAGTTGACTTGCATCATCAGATGTAGATTATCTTGAGTCAGTTTGTCTTCTAATCCAATGGCTCCAATATTGTTGATCCAGCCTTGGTTCTGTCCTTAGTGTTGTATCGGCAAAGCTTCTAACAGAGGATAGGGACTCAAAATCCATCTGTCTGGTGAGTACATTTTCGTTTCCAGAAACCTCTATGATGGTATTCTTCGCGTCAGCCAGTTTGGTCGGATTTCGGCTTGCAATGATGACTTTAGCGCCTCTTCTGGCTAAGTTTTCGGCTATTTCAAGGCCAATTCCGGATGTCGCGCCGGTGACAAGCGCCACTTTCCCATCGAGCCGGATATTCGTCTCGCAATCCGTAAGATCATCCTTTACAGACATTACGTGTCTACTTAGTTCCAAAGTTTTGTTACTACTGAGCGATACAGGTTGTAGAAGCCAAGGCAGGAAACAAAAAGGTCATACTAAGTGAGGTTAACGAATGTTTTAAAATAAAATTGTATTACATGCAACATTAGTCCAAAACAGGTTGAATATTTTTAATACCAAGTACATTCATTTATTTACTGGAGGTGTCTGTTGCATATGCAAGTTTTAATTGCATTGACATTTTATTGCATTCTAATTTATTCTGTACCTAACTATATAGTGAAATTTAATTAATTTTTTAATTTTATTTGTTTTACCTGAATGAAATACTTGTGCCTTTATATATCTGTTTCAATTCTTCTGGTTCAACAATAGCTTAATGAGCTACCTTTTTATTTAAGTTAGCACTGTCTATCATTAGCTCTCTATCATCACTATATAATTGTACATATTTATAGTTTTGCTCAACGCAGCAGTTAGGTACCTAGTCACCTTATTGTTTGCATTCTACTAAGTGCATCTATCTCCTAAGTTTGCCAATGTCCTGGGTAACAAAAGAGGGGTCACAATGGATACGAAGCATGCCGTGAGATGCGTGCGGGCTAACACACGGGGCGTAACTAGTTTACGTAAGACCTCATGTTATGAGGGTACCATAGTTCTTCGCTTGATTTATTTTCACACATGAAAACTTCGAGAATATTGCATTTGGTAGGATTGGGAGTTTTTGGTTCAACAACTATTTTATAAGAAGCCATGATTTAAATTTGCCTCTTTATTTAAGAACTATATAACTATTCTTAGATTTATTATAGTCATTGGCATCTTCAGAATTGTATTCGAGTTGGCGTATATTATCTATACAAACTGATTATGCGCATATGATAACGATCTTTGCAAGTGATTTGATGGTTTTGACTCAAGGCAACATGCGTGCTAGTTGTTGCTTCTGATTGTTAATTATGAAATAGACAAGAGGACTAGTTGACATTGTATATATTATTGCCTAGCTAGAAAATAAAAACTATAAGATAATCTACAATGGATCTACGCTTTTGGTAGACGCTACAAGTATCCTGAAACGCCAAGCTTGTATCATCGCTTAACGTCAGAAGGGCCAGGGCTTACACAGCAAATCAGCCTATTGTAGTCCACTACTGGACATAGGCCTCTCCCAGGCTGAGCCACAACACCCTGTCCTCCGCCTTCTGGATCCAGTCTGTCCCAGCCACCTGTTGAAGGTCGTCGCTCCATCTATCTGGGGTGCACTACGCTTGCCAATACGCGGTCTCGACTCCGGGACTCATCTGCTCCACCGGCCGTCGGTCCTTCGACAAATAAGCCACTGCCGCTAGCTTGCTTACTTTGCAAGCTACGTCGGTAACGCCAGTTCTTTTCTGGGTAATGTAATTTCTGATCTAATACTCCAAAGAAACTATGAGCATAGTCAGCTCCATATCACGCTGAGCGTCCTTGAATTTGTGTATCAAAATATCTACTTACAGAGTTCATGATCACCATATCCTCCATATCGCCTTTTAAGTGCTAAGCCGGCTCCCATAATGTCAGAGCACCTGTTTATCGCCATATTCATATACAGAACCTTAATTTTTTGTTTTGTTCAGTAAAAGACGGTTCCAAAACCTGTTGCTAAATTATTCGTCTATCATTTTGTTATGTCGTTTATAATCTATTTTTTTTAAGTAAGTCTTCATAATATGTATTTTTACACATTTGATTGACAACAAGGACAGCTACTTGTTGATTGATAGTCGTTGCCATTTTATGTTATTGGCTGTTCGAACAAGAATTTCAAATGCAGCCAGATCACTGACCCTGGATTCTGGAATGCTGATCAGTTTATTATATCCGTTTTCAAATCTCGTGTTACTTTCCGTGGAAGATTTGTCAAAATGACTTCAACCTGTCACTAGACATTAGAATTAACAACAGCCGACTATCTGCACTGCAATTTGCACGTCACTCTCAGGTTGTATTTTGATTAAAATATGATTGGCAACCGTATCAAATATGGCTTTACAGAATTATAGTCATTAGAATCAGCAATACATCTCTTTAAGTTCATATTACCCTATTGAATCACTATTTCATGAAAACATTACATTTGAGGGCAATTCTAACTTAAGGAGTTGTACGGTCGCGAATCATATTTCAATCAAAATACAACCTCACATGCGTGTGTGTTGTGTGTGTGTGTGACATGGTGATTTATTAGCATCCGTAAGAAAAAATACGGAAACAATAATAAGGAATCTAAATATAACATATCTCGCATACTATACATAAAAACCAATTAGGTACTTAAACTGACCTTACTGTTAAAAAAGAGGTCTTTTTACAATTTCCGGCATTATCATTGAGATTCCGTTTGTGATGAGTACGTTATAAATATTTAAATCTGGCCTTTTTTGTAATAATTGACGGAATGGCAACATGTATATTGCAGTTATCGTTGTCTTATCTGGTTCGTTGGTGCTATTGTTGTTCTTAATGTATGCTGAACGCTTAACGCAATATTATTTTTACCTGCATTCAAATCACAATCTGCATTAATATTTTTTTTTATGTTTTCATTGAGACAATTCAATTCTTTTCTCTAATAACATAGCCATACATTACGATTAATTATTTTTTTAAAAAGTTTATAAGTTAAGTTGACGTTTAAAAAGTTTAATTATTTACAAACTATTTACGGTTTTTGAAGTTGATATAAGCACCAAAAGGAGACTAACATTTTAAAGCTGAATACTGTTCATCAAAAGTAAAAAAAAAAGTAGACGAAGTAGTTTAATTGATTTGATTTAAAAATAGATCTCTTCATGGTTCAACATTGACTAGATAAAAGATTTCAAATACTTGATTAAATTGACAAAAGTTAATTGTAATGCATTATATCAGTCAAAATATCATTAGGAAATAACATTGACAATTCTCCTTTCAATCTGCGTAGTAAACGTATGAGTAATTATGTGCAAAACAGGAAATGAGTGCTGTTTCTGTAAATTCAATGAAAGTTATGTACGTACTCGTCATGATATGAAACGTAATTATTCCTTCCACCACTGCTGTATTTGGACTGCTGACGCAGACGGATTGTTGATCGAAGACACGTCGTCTGACAGTTGGAAAAAGGCTAAGCAGAAGCCCGAGCCGATGATGGCCTAGCCTTTTCTCCTGTCTAACCGATTGAGCGACTGCCAGTCTGACCTCCACAGCCCAGTTACTGTTAAACGATACCCCTTAGTAAGACTGGTTGTCACACTTTCGAGATTCTGACGCTAACGCTGCATACGCTGCTGACCATATTCTTAATTTTATCGTTCAATCAACTTTTTTGACACACACGGGTAGCCCAGACAATTCTTCACTTTGGTGACCACACTAACGCAATATGTTAATAACATATTATTAGGAAATGAAGGCATCATAATGATGTATGAAACAAGTTATTTACTTGACTTAGATGATGTAATTATTGATCGTTCAAAAGAGAAGCAGTAATAATTAAATAATTATCTCTTATAATAAATATTATTACTTTTCTTTTAAGTATTTTTTTTCAATTTTGACATGCTGGCCTTTAGAATCCTCCCACTACTGGAGCAGCTGACGCTCAAATCTCTTACGCATTAAGACAAAACTATTATTGTTATGATTTAAAGCAGGTATGAAATAACTTGTTCAAACTATTAGTCATTACAACTTAAAAAAAAAACCTGATTAGTGATGACATTTAATTGTTATTTATTAATCAGTATGACCAATCTATCAACATAATCATTGCAAGTTTTTAATAATCATTATTACTTATATTTAAGTAAATTGTAATTAATTATTACTAAATATTTTGAGTAATACTCGTAGATGAAATAAATGGTGACTACAATGTCTACTTACTTAGTAACTTACATATTGTTGATACAATCTAAGTTGAAATCGTCACAACCATTTTTATTTCCCAGTTTTCTTTTTCAGTTATTTTCACAGCTTTCTTCGATTCTTCCCACAGCCGTTTGGTCAGTAGTCGATCATGCACCAGCCAATGATTTTTGAACTCATGACAAAACTTGTAAAGTTTTCCACTAACACCTTCCATCTCTGGAGCTGCTGCCAGATATGCTATCTGCTTTCCAACATCTTCCTTCCTCTGTCCAACAATATTATTAAATAATTGGGCCACATTCTGAAAAACCTGTGGTAGATTAGAAAGTATGTTAGTATCTTTTACCAAATACGGATCATAACTGTTTGTAGTCACTCCAGTATTTTTCAATCTTCTGTCCAGTTCTGCACTGAACAAATCAACCGCTAACTTAGAACTTCCTACTGCTGTTATTGGGTTATATTGTCCAGGGTCGTTCCAATGGTCAAAATTGATTTCACCAACATACATTGTCGCTGCCACACCATTTACGATTCTGCTCGGGGCTGATGCTATTAACTTAGGTAGCAAAAGATACGTAAGTAAGAAAGCTCCGAAGTAATTCACTTGCATTGTAAGATTCAAGTCATCTGCTGTCAATCTATCTGGGAGTCCTATAGCTCCTGCATTGTTAACCAGCACGTTAACTTGATCTTCCATGTTTAGTTCATTTACCAAATTTCTTACTGAACTTAGGGATCCTAGATCAACAGTTTTGTATTCTACATTGTGATTGCCAGTCGCTGCTATGATCTGGTCCCGAGCTGCCTTCAGGTTTGTTTCAGTTCTACTCGCAATGATTACTCTAGCTCCTTGGTCGGCCAGGTTCTTTGCAGCTTCGAAGCCCATTCCTGAACTCCCACCAGTCACTACCACCACTTTGCCGTTCAACTTAATCTTAGTATCACACGTCATGATCAGGACAACACGCACCGGAGTCGGTCAACCAACTAAAGTATAAGAGGAATAACTTATAATCCTTACGTACGTCAGACTACATTACGTCTTATGTTATTTTTAATTCAAGGCAATAGGGGTATATTTACTGAGTAACTACGAAATTATCATATGATTTCCGCATCGACTATAGTGCCACCAAAAACTACGCTTAAACTGCGGTCTTGTTTAAAAACTTTGTCAGTAAATACGGAAACTCAAGATTCACAGAGGATGATGCATAAATATATGCGTTTGAATCTGTAGGCAATTTGTCCTTTAATATTGTTATCGAAAAGTTTACTTGGAAGGAGTTCCGTGCGAGTTCCTTTAGTTTCTCAGAAACCAGATCATTTCCAAGTAAAGTGGTAATGGAATTTTACTGATTTTTATTTATAGTGTATCATTTTCATTAAAATACGGTGGCTTTTCTGAGAGTGTGGGTTTGTTTATAATTATAAATGAGTTTTGTTAACTTTAGTAGGAGCTAAAATAAATGTCATAGTACGCTTAATGATTTTACTGAGTAATTTATTTGCATTTTCTGTTCTTATTTTGAGTACTAAGATAGTAATATTTATAGTTCAGTTAAGATTGTGTTCCACAGAATCTTCTTGAGTATCTACCTCAATAATTCAGCTTATGAATGGAATGAACTTTCCAGAATTTCAAAAATTAGTCTAATATCCATCGAAATATTTCAGATAATTACTATTATAGATGTTTCAAAGAGAACTTCGTACTTCAATGGCAAAACGACAACAAGCAAGTGGTTAATGGCTGACATTGATGTCTAAATCACTCTTAAAGCACTTCAGCACTCGGGTGAGAAAGAATGTCTTGATGATAATAGGTAATTAATTGCACGGCAATTTATGTAGGTTTTAGAAAAGCATTCAGTTTAAATTTATAACATGTAATTTGACTGCACCAGGCGGCAATCCAACACGAACAGGGGGGAATCTTCCGACACAATGCAATGCGCGGGGTGCGAGGTAGGTAGGGCATACATCACGCCTTCGTCGGTCCATCCAACAATTTCCAAATGCGGGTAGGAAGACAGACAAAGCAAAATTAAACCACCGTATGTTTTTGTGAGCAAAGATCGAACACATAGTTTTCCCTTTTTAACCGATTTCACAAAAAGGAGGAGGTTCTCAATTCGTCTGTATGTTTTTTTTAATATTTTTTATTTGTGTTAGCTCATAACTTTTTTCTGGGTGAACCGATTTGAATGATTCTTTTTTTATTTGATAACTGGTACTTCACATGTAGTCCCATTTAAATTTGATCAAGGTCTGACTAGTAGTTTTTGAGTTATCCTTAATACTGCATATTTTTTCCACTTAGTTTACAGAAAAACAATTGAATTTTTCAATTGTTTTTCTGTCTGCCTAAATCTTATTACCACTACTTGGTATGTAAATAACAGTGACAGGAAATTATTAACAAATCATTAATATAAACTAAGTGAAAAGTACAACGTACTTTTCTTTTTAAAAATAATTGTCATCTAGTTATTGGCAACAAAACCGGCCTGATACAAACAGTACAGCCAAAGAGATTTTACTACAACTAAGATTTTACTACAACCTATAAAATATGAAAACACTTTTTTCCCTTCTACGTTGATTCCTGAGCAGGTGAGGGAAAGAAATAATTCGGCCCCCGACAGGGGCGACAGGCTCAGTCCGCCACTGGTCGTAGGAGTTAACTCCTTAGCAGTGCACCCTTCGCGGTAATTAGCGATTGTTTAAAAAGAACAATGGCAGGTATTTTGTCTACATTATAACCAAAAGGATGAGCAATTTGCGCATATACATGTATAATTAGTATTTTTTTCACTCTTTACCGCATATGTAAAAACTGTGCTGACGTAACGACACGTGACATCTAAACGAGATATTTCATCAAAATTTAATGTTATCGGGATATTATTAATTACACATCAGACAAATATCAATTTATTTTCATCGTTTAAATAATGACTGCACAGCAAATTAACCAGTGTGCATACACAATACTCACACTCGGGTTCGATACAAAATGCAATATCACTGTAATAAGAGAATTTAGTGTGCAAGAGCAAGCGAAGCGAGCTCGGGACTAGGGGCACCCCGACTCGGACAGGCTAGGTTTGAAGGGGATGGCGGAAGCGGGAAGACCCCGCCATCCCCTACGTGGTTATTTTTTTTTTAACCACCCTGAAGTGGCAGCCCCGCCTGGCGGGGCTCCGTCGACTAGGCCTTATTATAATTGCCATTCAGAAATAGGAGGCCTCGCCTAGTAGATAGTGGTGCGCCACGAATATAAATTGTTGCATAATTAGTTAGATTTTGAGTTGAGTATTTTGCTGTGCAATCAGTAATTTTGATTGGAATTTAGATTATTTTTCGGTACAAAAAGTATTTTTTATTTATTTGCATTTAAATACTATCCGATGTTATCTATTTAATTTAAGCAATTATTTACAGCGAATCATTAAATGTAGACTGCGGGGTATCAGACTGAGTATTCAAAATTATTTCATCAGTGGCGGCACAAACATGCGGTTTTTCTGTTTATCCGTTGTTTTGCTATTACTAGGTAAATGTTTTGCCGTAAGTAACTTTAAATTATGAATACAGAAAGTGGTTAGGTACTTGAACAGAGTAGCAGTCCAGCACCCGGCTTAAGGTAGCAGAAGAACACCGTGTGGTTTTAGTCAGTAAGAGTCTGACAGACCCCTCCACCCACCCCAGGGTGGAGGACATCCATGAGGACTTCCACACGATAAATGAACGGCCAACATTTCTATTCACTACGATTCGATACGCTTCCGTGCCGAATCGAACATCAATCAGTCTTAACGAAGGAGTCCTCATATCGCTGTTCATAAATCCAGAACCTGAAAATTTTGACAGCTTATAAAATATAGACGACCCTAATTACAGCCTGTCATTAGGTTGTGAATAGCTATGCTGGGGAGGGAAAGGAACTTAAATATAGAACTAAAGCAGCTTAAAAAAACTGGAATATCAATTAAAATAAGAGAAGTCGTTAATAAAAAATAAACCTGTTTTTATTTTAGTCAGAGCTAAAGCAGGAGGGTGCAACCGTGACCAAATGCAACTATAAATATGTGACGGAATGTTATGCTATAACCCGGCGCCTCAAAAGAAGGGACCCTTACAAGACTAACCTTACTGCTGTCATTAGATACCCCTGGGGAAACAATGTCACGGTATGTATCCAACAAATAGATTCATTATAATTAGCCTTTAAGTCGGACCAACATAAAGTGTACCTAGTCGTCAGCTTCGAATTTGGCGTTTGTTTATGTTTTGTATTTGTCCGTTTTCCAGTCAGCAAAGGCCTCCCTAACCTTCTCCATTCCTGTCTCTCTCTGGCCACTCAGCGTCATGTTGTGCCAGCAACCTGTCTGACGTCATCATCCCCCCTTTTCTGTGGTCTACCTCTCTTTCTTTGGCCGTTTCTTGAGTACCACTGGGTAACTATTTTGCTCTATTTGTCCTTTCCTTTAGTCATGTGTCTAGAACATTTGCACTTTAGTCTTCTGATTTTTGTCTTTGGTCTCGAGTCTAGACCAAGGTTCAAGACCAAATTTAACCCTTACTTATATTATAAATGCAAAAGTAGATAACTCTGTCTGTACGTTACCTTCACGCCTTAACGACTACACGGAATTGGATGACATACGGACAATATATGACCTTGATGAAAACAGGATACTTTTTATCAAAATCAAAATATTTTATTTCACATAAACCTACATGGACATTTATGAAACGTCAGAATCTAGGTGCACGGTTCCAATGTAGTTTCCTATGGAGAAGAGCTGGCCAGTAACACCACAGTTACTCTTTTAATAAGATTCCTAAAATGTGTTATTGTGCAGCATACTGCGCAAAGTTCGGACCGGCCATGATTCATCGGCCGGCCGTTTTGAAGCTAATGTAACCAGAAAAACGCCTGCCTCGTTGGTCTAGTGATCGCAAGCGCTACTGCTGAGCATGAGGTCCTGGGTTCGATTCCCGGGTCGGGCAAAGTGTTATCGGGTTTTTCCATCTGGAAGTTCTCGGTAGCAGCCCGGAGTCTGGATTTGTGCCCGGTTGATGGCAATAGGCTCGCCCCCTATTACATGGGACTTAAACATAACTGGCGAAATGTCGGTGTGCTATAGGTACACCTCTGCCTAACCCTTCGGGGAATACAGGCGTGATGTTATGTATGTATGTAACCAGAAAAATACTGTATTTTAAGTATGGTTTATTTTTAGGTGAGGGTGGTAATGAATAGCGGGATACCAGTTGAAGTGGTGAAATCAAAACTGTGTGAATGTCCAAAGATAAAATGGTTATGGGACTATATTCAAACTTATTCAAATATCGACAATGACTGTCCTTATAAGCCGGTAAGACTGTTTTAAATACCTGTAATGTAATTAGATGGGAAAAAACACACGGCCCATCTGATGGTAAGCGGTCATCGTCGCCTGTAGACATTTACAATATTAGAGGCATCGCAGATGCATTGCCAACCTTGAGATAAAACTAAATTATCTTATAATATGTGTCTCATTTACATGGAAAAGAATGAACGTATGGCCGATCGAGTTTTGAAATAAGTTTGTCTTTGCAAAACTTTGCCCCTTACAGTCATACCCGTGTGACTCTTCCCCAACTATTGCATACCTATAACATTCACTCCTGAATACTGTATGTAACATTTTGTTCTCAGGGGTCATACGGATTTTATAATTTGACGTTTCCACCCAAGAACATGCCACAGACGATCCTGAATCTATTTAAGGGGAAGTTTCACGCCAAATTTATGTTTTTAATTACCAAAACGGAAGAGATAATAGTAGAATCTGCTTTAATGTTCTATGGTTCAGATTAGTAAAACAGATTGCTTGTACTCGTAGAATCGAACTTTTGTATTTTATTTTATAGCTTCTATCTATGAACTGTTTGCCATGAAGCCTAAAGGGTACCTACGCTCATTCAACAAGTCATCATCCTAAATCAAGAAAATCGAAGAATTTTTGAGTTGATTATGATTTTCTCAATAAAACCCGGCACTCGGAAGGATTCCGCTTTAAAAACGAAGTATCTTCTTCCAAACAATTTTAATTGAAGTCACCAACAATTGAACAATGTCTCTTTTCACCGACTTCAAAACAAGGAGGAGGTTCTCAATTCGACTGTATTTTTTTATTTTTTTATGTGTGTTAGCTTAGTTCTTAGAACTTTTTTCGGGGTGAACCGATTTGGATGATTCTTTTTTTATTTTTCTAGCTGGTGCTTCACATGTTGTTGTTGTTGTTACCATTAAAATTTGATCAAGTTCTGACTAGTAGTTTTTGAGTTATCCTTAATACTGCATATTTTTTCCACTAGTTTATATTGATGATGTTTTAATAATTTCCTGTCACCTGTGGGAGGTACCACAACTAAAAAGTGAAAAATAAAAACTTTTTTACAAAAAAAAAGCAAACAACTTTCAAAATAAACACTAAAAAACGTGAAAAATAACTTTAATTTCGGAAGTCGGTGGCCAAATAAGAAAATACAAAACCAAAGACACCGACTTCCGAAATTAAAGTTATTTTTACGTTTTTTAGTGTTTTTTTTGGATGTCGGTTGTATTTTTGTAAAAAAGATTTTTGTGATCACGTTGTGCTTCTAAACTATGCAACGAATTTTGATATGCGGTTTTCACAAGCATTTATAAAATTTATTCCGGAAGGTTTAACACTAACTTCTGCCCGCGACCGCCCCCGTGAAATTTCTTGATCCCCCGAACCTCCCCGTCGCATCGCATCGCCCGCCCGCACTATTAATTCGTTTTTGGTTAGCGTTCTTTCTGCCATTTTCCCCATTGCTCGGCTCCTAATGGTTGCAGTGTGATGTTAAATTACCTTTAACTTTTGTCTAGAATTGAGCTATCAAATGTTATAAGAATTGTTCAAATCGGACTGGTAGTTCCAGAGACTAACCCGTTCAAACGAAAACAAAATCATACTCTTTATCTTTATGATACGGTCAGAAAAAAAGTTCGAAAGCATTTTATTTATAAACAAATTCAAGACTAAGAGCTCGTGTGGCACCCAATATCTAGCTTATTTTTATGCTTTTTCAAATGAGTCAAAACTGTTTTGTGGTCAACTCTTAACTCTTCAGCTATGTCGTAACTACTAACATACTACGAACTTCCTCCACTTTTTCAAAAATGGCATCGACATTATCCGTAACAGGGCGATCAGAACAAGTTGCATCTTTGACATCAAAATTCTCGGACTGAAAACACTTGAACCAACTTTGTGCTCCTCTCACTGACACTGCGTTAAGTCCATAAAAGTCACATATTTTTTTCACGGCTTGTGTCTCATATTTCCCTTTTTTGTATAAAAACTTCAAAATGTAGCGAATTTCTTCGTTAGATTGACACATTTTAGCGGACAGAAAAACAATTGAAAAATGACGGGAAATTATTTTTACTTTTTATTTTTCTTTTTTAAATCTCATCAATTTAATGGTATCAAAACCAGCCGGATATAAACAGTATAGTTACTGGGACGTAAGTTGGCCAAAGATTTTGTAATGGAGGAAGTTCGCGCCCGCACAATTTCATACAATTTTACATGCGCGAACTTCCTCCACTACGAAAATCTTTGGCCAACTTACGTGCCAGTAACTATACAGCCAAAAAATATTGAGTACAATTTTATACCTATAAAATACGTTAAAACTTTTTCCCCGACCTATTATAGTACAGATTTAGATAAATAAGTATTCGAGCCAATTATTAAGTTAATATGTAGATCAGTAGAATAAGATTTTTCAAATAAACCGTCCCCTCCCTTTTCGCCACGACTACTACGCTTGTTTTAAAAAAGCGTTTGGTACTATTCTATAATTTCACATTATTTAATCATAAGTTTTTAGAGGATCAGTTAAATATTTCCCTTAGAAAAATAAATAATACTCGCTAGACACACGTGAACAAAGTTATTTATTACCGCCGTATCGTATAAGATCGGCCGCTCGCTCCGCCATCGCGATGATCACCGAGTTGGGGAACAGAGAGACGGGTGAAGGTAGAACGCTGGCGTCCACGACTCGTAGTCCTAAAACTGACTTTACTCTGAAAAAGGTCAAAACAAGAGGCGGTTAACTAATTTAGATCTTGCCGAGGAACTGTGGTTGTCTGGGTGACGTTCTAAGAGGTTAGTTAGGTTTTCATGACTTCAAAAAGACTTTAGACTTCAATCTGACTAGCCTTTTCTCAACTATGTTGGGTTCGGCTTCCAGTGTAACTGGATGCAGCTGAATACCTATATTTTACATGGAGGGACGGCCTATCTGACCTCTAAAACCTAGTTACAACACGATACCTCTTGGTAAAACTGGTTGTCAAACTTTCGGGCTTCTGACTACCCGTAACGACTCTCAAAGATCTACGAATGACAGCCAGAACCAACGCTTTAGACTTTTAAAAGACTTTAGACTTCTGGAACCTGTCAATCGAAGAACATATTATATTACCGTAACTCCTGATCAACGACCTTCCCGCCAGCACACGTGCCTGCTGCATGGTGTCCCGTCACCGCCACCTCTCTGATGATGCACTCCAGGTATGCATCTGGAGGACTTGGGGGCGGCTTCGGCTTTAGAGCCATGGGTTCTTTTGTCTTTGACTGTTTCTTGCCACTGAAATAACATGAGTAGGATTGATCATCTGCATTTCCAAAATGATCTTCTCAATTTTGGTTTCATGCCTTGGCCCTTGGCCTATTTTAGAAGGTAGGTGACTTTATACAAAAAAGTAAATTAATCAAAACTCGGGTTAATAAAAATAAAAATAAAACAAATCCAAGACGCAAAATAAATGTCAAGGGATGTGTGTTATTTCTGATAATGCTTAAGCCTGAGTGCAAAAAAGCACCTGAAAATCTACACAATTTTTTATCTGAAACCAATGCCAAAAAATCATACAAGGATATTGACGCGCAAACTGTTATGTTAATAACATGTTTGTATGAAACAGATATTTCTTTTTTAATAACGGACGTGACCTTTCTACGCTGGGGCGTCTAGAATCATATTATCCTGGATTCGTAGTAAAAGTTTGCGCGTTTATGTCCCTTACACCGTGTATAATGCTCACAATTTCCTCCTCCTTATCACTGGTCCTTTCTGTTCCTCTTTGCTGTACCTCCACAATGAGAGACATCGTTCAGATCGGGGCCAGTGTATCCTGGCTCTGATGTCTTGGAACAGCTTCGATGATACCAACTGCTCGGCTCTTCGGATTGCTGTGAAGTATTAACATGAATCTTGCCAAAGTCATAAGACAAGTTATTTATTTGAAACAGGCTCATAAAATTTTTGAGCGTCAATATTAATACTCCACCTTTATCTACTCTAATAATTTGCATACATTAATAATTATCATTAAATGCGAAGACGATGCATCTACAATAAAATTACTACTTATACCACAATAGATAAAATAATGAAAAATGAAGCAATGACAGATAAATTATTTATGTGATAGATATATTACGAGTAGGTAATGCTAGAAGATTGAGTAAACCTAAGTTTACCCGGGTTTACTTAGAATCACCCAAGCTTTTGGGTAAAGTCCGAATGATAATTAAATAAATTTTAATTCAGGATTTACCCGTACACACCTAGGTCTACCCAACACTGGCTGGCTAATATATAATAATATAATATATATTTATTATATATAATAGAAAAAGGATCATGTTCAGTTGAGCTTGGATCGCCATCTATTATCTATTCTAAAGTGTCATAGGTAACAAAAATAAAATAAATTTCTACTTATGCCTACTATTGTACTAATCTCAATGGTGAATGTTAGGGCATAGTATTACTGCCACTACTACTTCCTAGTGTTTTAACTTGTTAAAACCAAGTAGGTACCTACCAGTTTAAAGATTCGGAACAGCAATCTAATTTGCGTATCACACTATTAATCGCAATCTGAATGATTTTGATCCATTGCTTCATATGCTCGAAAAATGTGTCTGCTCAGCAACGTAAATAACACAATGAATGTTGTTGAACTGTCAAAATGAAAGCCATTCCTACTGTTAGTGTGTTACGCAATTACCCCGCTAGTAAAGCTCGGGCGTTTTGAGTGACCGTCTTATGTATCTAATTTTGAAGTTAAAAAAGTTCTGATTGTCAGTCTAATTTGAATAAATAATGCTAATATTCGACATTGCAGGCTAAGCACCTGTTAACGCCTCCAACTAAATCTTATAAGTGCCATTATATTATAATTGTCGGTGTCGAGACCCTATCTACGCTCTGGGGCGCAAGTAGTGGGATGACTGCTATGCGCGCGCTCTCAGTACAACGTATCGTGTCGTGAATCAGAAGAGTTTTCTACGTCACTAAATAGAATTTAAAGAGATTTTGTTAAATTTGATGTTTTTTCTTTTTCTAATTAGTCTATCTAGCTTAACTTAGTTTTGTTATTAGTTTTCATATCAGAATCTAACAACACTGAAAAATTAAATTTTGCAAGTCGTTTTTAGAATAATGTTAGGACTGTGGTATAAAATTACGTAACTTGAAAATGTGATTTCTTGTTTATGTAAATATTTTACTAATTTTAGTACCAAAGGATAGAATTAAACTAAAACTAAGATTCCAGCTGGATTCATGTAAATCGGACAACTCGTTTAAAAGTTATTAAGAAAGAAAATTTTATTATGTGTAGTTATTAGGGTGGTCCTTATTTTTTGACTTTTGAATTATCCCTGGGGCACTTTGTCATTTGATTATATACGAGTACATCTAAATAAGTGATTTACTTTTTTTTTATTAAGCTTTTGAGGTCGCTACCAGCTGTCAAAGTTTTTATCAAAAGCGTTGAAGGACAGGTTAAATGGTGGTTTCACTAATGTTTCATTTAAGTGTTTATGTCAAATTTTACGTTCAAATGAAATCGCTCCTTATCCTCTCCTCCCCTCGACCCCTCTTCTGTACCGACGCGTCGAGATTAGCCCGCCCCGCACTTGTTCTAATAAGTCATTAACGAGAGCGCACGCGTTTTATTTTTAAAAGTCATAGTAACATGTTTTAAAAATAAATGATTGATGATAATTCGTATTAACAACAATAAATTTGTAATATTTTTTATGTCCTGGCTTTATGAATAAAATAATCCAACAAATACAGATTTTGAGTTTTTATTTAAAATGCAAACCTTGATAGCGACCTACAAAGGTCATTTAAAAAATAAAAAAAAAATACTGTTATAATTTCTTATGGTTTATAATCAAATTACGTGGTGCCCCGCGAAATAAAAGAAAAAAAAAAATCTTAGGAATAAGGACCACCCTAGTAGAAATGTTAAATTTTATTTAATATTAGACATATTAGAAAGTTTATTTAATAAAAATTGTAAGGATTACAGGTAAAAATACATTAAAATAAATGCTCCAAAGATTCCAGTACTGTAGGCCCATATAAAAGGCGTGCCATATTGCACTTCGTCAGCATGCCCCGACCCTTGCTCGAGCCAGTCCGCGCCGCTGAGCCTGTAGCTTTAAATACATCCCTTATTAATATGATTCCGATCCAGCCTGTCCCTTGCTGCCCTCCCCAGCGGCGCCCTAAGTGTAGGTCCGTACCCCACAGGGGGTGCCCTTAGCATGTAGTCGCCTAGTTTGTAAGTTTTTTAAGCCCTGGCATGCCTGTGGTTGCCTTAATAAATTAAGGCTCCCAGCCTTAATTTGTTAAGGCAACCACAGGCATGTCCGGTCCCGGGTCCATCAGGTTTGTCCGGTGTCCAGGTCGACGGCGCGTTGTGTTCCACGCGCGCCTCAAAGAGATGTCATCATAATTCACGGGGTCCGATAGGGCCGATGCCTGCCGGGGTCGCGGATTGTTCGAAAGAATTACCATGGCCCTGGCGCACAGGAAAATGAAGGAACACGGGTGGGTTTCAAACAGTAAGAGTCTGACACGCCCTCCTGCTCCGCCCAGAGCAAGAGAGGTCATTTGATGATTTCCGACACAGAAACAAGGCATGACCGGTTAAGCAGCCGACAACCTCCTAGGTTGACCTGCTAGAAGCCAATAAAAAAAAACCTTCATCAGTCGCAAGTAACACAGCCGTCGAAGAGGCAACAGCAAGGAAGAATCCGAAATCTGCAGACAAGACTCAAGACAGAAAGCCTGCAATTATTTCATCGCCTCCTCTACGCTACCCGTCTCTACCCGAGGTCCCTGTGGGTTGTAGCCCACAACACACTTACGCGTGCGTTGTGACGTGTGCCACCAGCGGAATCACACGACTCAGGTAATAGGGAGAGGGGGGGAAATTGTGGGAGATTGTCCCAGGACGACTGCGGGTGCAGGACGCGCCCCTGCCGTCCGCAACAATAACTTTAGGGCTAGGATAGGAGTAGGTTCAAGTCAATAGCCCTAACCAAACTCGTAACCTGTACCTTACCAGTTCACGCTTTGACCATTGTTCTCCCTTGACCTATTGGCATTTGCCAATTACAGTTCATAATTTTTATCTCTAACCATATATTTATAAATAGTATAGAATAACGTCACTTTTCGTGTCTGCTTGTGTGACCACTTAATTAGATTTTCTAAACTACCCAAAAGACGGGTATGCAGTTTTCACTATCATTTAGAGCATTTATTTCGAGTTTATGTGTATATAAACATATATTTAGCTAAGATAAAGCACAAAAATGTCAATGTTTTGACATGCCAGTATATTATCAGAAGATTGCACCCGTGGAAAGCAAGAGTATTCGAAGCAAAAAAATAATTAATTACCCTACCTTTTACCATACACTGGACATCATGATACTGCTCCAAATAGTTTGGATCCACGACAGGCGGCATGGAGGTGGTGGAGTCAGCTAGCGTGACGGTTCCTCTGCTCCTGGGCTGCACGCAGGTGCACAGGAACATGAAGCCTTCCTTATTGGTGTTGTTGTAGAAGGGGAACGTGTCGCGGAACACCTGGGGATAAAAGACTGTCAACCTGTGGACAACCCACCTGAACGTCGTCATAAGCCTTTAACAGTCCATTTCTGGACATAGCACCTAGGTGAGAGTAGGCGAGAATCAAGTTTAATGTCTTGCAATTGATAAACCTTACGCGAAAAAACCCTGTCCGATGAGGGAGACTGTTGAAAATTTGTATTTTTTTTATTAAATTGAGGTAGGTAATGCCCCCATGTGTACCTACTTACCCATAGGCACCCATAGGTAGGTACCCATTTCGGATTCGGTTTTGTTTTGTTGGAGTATTTAAAAGTAGAGTAAAAGAACACTATCTTTCCACTTTGTCATAGTTGCTTATGTATTTATTATTTAAATTACCTTATATATTTTTATATATTTTAGTGATATTTATTTTAGAAGTATGTATGTATGTTAGTATATTCTCTTATTGTATGTTTATATTTAAATTAGACAATTATTTTAGATTTTATGTATTTTGTTTTCCCTTCTACTCTTAAACACGTTGTCATCATCTCGTTAATATACTCTCCTATCGCAGGTATGCTGGAAGAGATTTCTTTAGAAATAAGCATGACCTTTGTACCTATTTTTCTGTTCCTTTCTTCTTGTCTGTTTATATATGTGTGTACATAAATTGTTAAATAAATAATAAATAAATATATATGTCCTGCAGTGGACTGCTATAAACGGATGATGATGATGTGCAAAGCAAATACCAAGAAGCAAGTAAATAATTTTTTTACTATGTTCTTACTTCATCCTTACCTGTGGTTTATAGTTTGAGAGATCTCTCAACAGTCTCTCACTGGCCGTCCCCATTGAGAACAGCATTACAGCAGACGTGTTATGATACTCCACGCCTGATAGAGGTGGAAATGATAATAGACCTGAAAATATTGAAAAGTTTAGTAAAGCATTTGCGTTCAAGGTGATTTCGTGAAATCGAGACGCCGTGGTGGTATGGGGAGAATAAGAAAGAAGAAAGAGGAGCAGCAAACAGCACATACTGGTTTCTATGTCCGCTGTTGTGAAGGTGATATTTTCCGCTACAGCAATTCGTCTCAGTTCAGTATATGATATAACAATGGATATAGTGTTAAATACTGATTGCTCTGTTAAGTCTGCTAAATCATTTTGGGTGCATTAAAAACGAGCCTGCACAAGTGGCGGTACTGAACGTGAGCCTAGTGAACATTGGGCAATCAGCCCTACTACAGAGCTGGTGCCTAGTTAATCATTATGACACAGCATTCTCGTATTTAGTTTGAGCTGACACAAGAGAAGGCAGTTTCCGGAAAACAGCTACGCTATAAAATAATTGTCCTCACCAGTATTCCTCCAGAAATACTCCAAGATAGTAGTGAGCGTGAAGACCTTGGACAAAGTGATGCTGATCGGTCTCTGGATACTGACGTAGATCGGCATGTTCATGTGATCGTGGAAGTTTCGGCCTACTTCAGAGTTGACTGATATCTGTTTTATTTTTAGCCTGAAAAATATTGATGATGGTGATCGTATCAACTGTATTGAAATGATTTTTAAAGTTGACAATCAAAAGGACTTTGATTTGGATTGTTGACAGTCTGAACAACAAAAAGTGCTTCAGAAATATTAAAGGGTTTTAGATCTTCACTGTGCGTTAAGTATAATTACAATTTATTAAAATAAGGTTTTCTTGAACATCAAAGTTTGCAAACGAACATAATGAACGAACGTAGATACCTACTGCTATAAGGTTGTTGTGTCTGGCTTATCAGAGCTACTTACTACAGTAGGTACCTACCTTTATTGCGAAAGAATGAAAGTATGTTTACACTACCTTTGTAACAACTCCGGAGGTCCGATCCCCGATAGCATCAGCAACTGAGGAGTTTTGACAGTCCCAGCAGACACAATGATCTCTTTGTTCACGAATATGTTGTCCAGCTCGCGGTGATTCTGCAGTATGTACAGCGAAGACGCTGTACGGTTCTCGAAACGAATCTGTAAGCAAATTTTAAAAAGCCATTGGAATGCTTTGAATATCTTGTCTAAAATTCGAGTGTGGAGATCGTTGAAGCCTGAATCTGTTATCCTCATCATCATAACTGCCTATTGTGGATTATCTATTGGCCCAATGATGTCCCAACAGAGCTCCATAAAGACCTCTTCACTTTCAGAGAAAGAACTAGCATTGATTACCACAATTGCTCACTTGAGTTGTAAATTTCAGCTCATTGTTTATTTATTTATTATGGTCCAAGATTTTCAAGAATACCTATTCATTCTAAGCTTTAATAAATTCAAATCTTTTATAAAATGGAAACTATGCCAGAAAGGCTATTATACTGTGAAAGACTATATTGAGGACAAAAAGGCTTGGGATTGAGCTGCTCCAATAAATTTACACGGTGAATGTTGATTTTAATTTGCTAACTATTTTAGACATGAATATTTACTGTAAAAAGTATTATATTATTTTCATTATTGTTAATAAAAGGACTATGTGGGTCATTGTTTCAGTTTTATTCTTGATCTAGCAGTTTAAGTAGTTTATGCGGCCTACCCAAATGTCCTTTCTTTAGTATTGTTCGTCGAATCGTTGAGCTCCTTAAGTCCTGACTTCCTGAGTTGAGCTGCACGATTACTGACAAATGCGTGCACTGACTGGACAGGTCCACTCAATCTCTGTGGTTCTTTCCTCAAAAGACCATTTCAGATACCAATCTACATGGTCTTCACACGATCTGACCAAGATTATGTCTGGACTTTAAAAGAGACTGTGACCTCTGAGTTTGTTTCGGCCTTTCTTCTCAGAGTAGTCAGATAGGAAACTCCGACCTCATCTAGTTTAAAAAATATGATTGACGTGTAAAAGTGTTTGTACAAACCTACTTACAGAAATAAAATCATTTATCATTTATCATTAATATATGTAGGGCACATAATTATGACTTTTTCACATTATGATTCACCACTTACTGAAACTGCCTGTGTTCTAAGCAAAATATGTAGATTCTTCCTCCTTAAGGCTGGTCTCAAATACGCGTCTAAGGTAGAATGTCGGCTGCCATCTTTTATCGTCGCTGTTGGTCTTCTGAAGATTGTGTGATTCTTCATAGAAGATAAAGATGCTTCTCTGAATGTATTCATTAGTTCGTCTTCATCGTCAATGAGTCTTAGTTGTATTGGTACCTGAGGACCCAGTTATGAAAAAATAAATCTGCAGCCTTTTATGGGCCAAACACACACATCCCACACACACATTTGTATAATTTCTGTACCCTATCCTTTTGTAATTTTTAATGTGTAATTGTTTGTTTTCCCCAATAAATAAAATAAAATAAAACAGAATGTATTAATAGTATTGGTAGGTGAATTTATATATTAGAGTATTAAAGTTCTCCTTCTTTTTGACACCTGATTTATAATGGCAAAATGAAAGGAGACAGAGGTCTACGCTGGTGGTTAGGGAACCACGAAGTATGTAGTATGTAGTTTTGACCGAAGTTACGGGCGTTTCCTACACCGTATCACTTACGGACATGAATTAATTCAGTTTCCGAAGTAAGAATGAGGATAAAAACTGCCACTTGCTCACTACAGATGTCGCTACCATTGTGCGTCTCAGAACTTGACAGCTAGCTGTCAATATCCATACATTTTTTGTAAACAAGCAACTTCTTTTACTCCTATTTATTTAACATGCCCTCTTGCGCAGCTGTTGACTGCAAAAATCAGGGAACTGATGTATTTCCCAAAGATGCTAAAAGAAGAAAACTGTGGGAAAGAGCTCTACGAAGAAAAAATTGGAAACTCAATAATACGAAGAGGTTATGTGCTATCCATTTTAAACCAGAGCCTTTTATCAGAGAAATGCATATACAGGTGATGCTCTTTTTCATAAAAAAAACAGGGAACTAAGTGTATTTTAATTGCAGGCACTTGTGGGTATTTATAGTACGGGTGTTTGTGTAATAAGATTATCTTTTAATCAACCAAAATATATCGAAACGGCATCTAACCAGCATTCGCTATGCTGCATTGTTTTTAATTCCCTCATACCAAACTACCTACTGCCCAATATTAATACAAATCCTGCACTGAATCCTAACGAAAGAACTGGCCCGCAATGGTAGTGGACAGACGTGTGTGGGACAGGGAGGCCTTTACCTAGCAGTGGGACATTATGCCTGCTGTACCATCTACTATTAGACTGCTGTACCATCTATTTTTTCATTTACGAAAGTCAAACCAGTCAACCAATCAGCTGAAAACAGATCAAATAGACTGTTACAGAAAAATGAGAAAAATCTTTGTTTTGATACATATTAACATATAGCGATCAAATTGCTGGACCTAGCCATGTTCAAACCCTAGATATTTGTGAAGAGCAATATAAATATGATGAATTTACAATGCTTAATGAAATATAAATATTTCCCAGCACATCATTAGAGCCAGATGACGGGTCAGATCAGAATCCACATACTGTATTATCAAAGAATACTTATAATAAGTAAATTTTGTATAGGTACAATTATGGATCTATACAGAAGTTCCGAAGACCGATCAAGTTATTCCTTTCGTATGCCTCCAGTCTTCCACAAAAAAGGACTTTTATGTAAAACTAGCAAAACAACCCATCCATTATAAAACGGTCATAATTTATTTACCTTTCTTCTAAAGCTGCTTTCTTACCAGTGGTAGACGCTTCCCTATTCCTTAGATCCACTTTTAGTTGAACTACACTCCAAGTCGCATACATTGTCCAGTTTTCGTTTAATTTGTGATTGACACAACAGTAAAAACATACACAACAATGGCGATTTGAAGACATTGAACAGTGCTGCCACCTTTAACGAGCTTTCAGTTTTTAACCCCATTAATGACAACACGATTTGACAGTTGTCCCTATGCCCGATGTGTCTATGATTGTCCGAAAAAAAAAATTGACACTTGTTTTGACGGATCAACTACCTTCAGACGGGCCCGTATCTTAGTTGACGGACTTAGAGAGTAGACCCCCAGGTTTTGCAAATGCAGGATCCTGTTGAGCAAGTTCGTCTTTCACATTACTTAGCGGTAGGTGCATTGCTCACAAAAATGTGGGGGTGAATAAGACGAAGCTTTTGGGATCACGACCGTGACAAATCAGAAATATCTATCAGTAAGGCTTTGTGTAGGTAGTAGTAGAAAATGTAACAACCTACTAAAAGCTATCTCCAGAAAATATAAAAAGTTCTTTCTTACCTTGGCCCCAGGACAGTCCCCATTCACCGCACAATGTCCTGAATCGAACTCACTCCTGACAGTTCCAAAAGCTTTTATAAAATATGGCCTCAAGTCCTCAGTAGTCCATCCTTCGAAGCCGAGTTGATTCCACCTTTCGTAGTCCTCGGGAAGACCAAACCCGTGGAGCAGGAAGTTTATTTGGCCTGATCCACCGAGGCCTTTGCCTCTTGGTATGAATTGGGACTGGAATAAAACCCCGTTACTTTATTAGATACTAGTACGTACTGCTCGATTTTTGCGAACACTTTTATACCGAATAAATTTCATTTCTAGTAGTTGTTTAACACTCAATAATTATAAATGTCAGTCGCCGCACCCAAGGGGGAATCCAAAGTTAGAACATGTCAAAAGTGTATAAAAAACTTATAAAAAAAGTCATTTCATAACGTGCCAAAACCTTATGCGGCCTTCCCAAATGTCTTTTCTTTGGTATTGTTCGTCGAGTCGTTGAGCTCCTTAAGCTCTGAGCTATACGATTAATGACAAATGCGAGCACTGACTGTACAAGTCCACTCAAATATCTATGGTCCTTTCCTCAAAAGACCATTTCAGAAACATCTACATGGTCCTCAAATGATCTGATCAAGATTATTTCCGGATTTATATATACACATTGACATTGATGAATTTTATATAATACAATGACATGAATATTTACTTTGTATTACTTATATTATTTTAATTATTGTGAATGTGAAGACTATGTGGGTCATTGTATTTTTCTTTTTTATTCTATGTTAATTTTAATCATGGTCTGGCAGTTTGAGTAATTTGTGCGGCCTAACCAAATGCTCTGTATTTGGTATTGTTTGTCAAATCTTCGAGCTCCTTAAGTTCGTAGTTGAGCTACAGGATTACTGACATATTCTTGCACTGACTGGACATGTCCATTCAATCTGTGTGGTGCTTTCCTCAAAAGACCATTTCAAACAACAATCTACATTGCGTTCACATGATCTGAACAAGATTATGTTTGGACTTTAAAAGAGATGATGACCTCTGAGTTTGTTTGGGTCTTTCTTCTCATAGTATTCAAATAGGAAACGCCGGCATGGAAGTGGGGGGAATAATGTCAGCCACGTAATGTTGCAATGGCACATCAGGCTAAATTCGAATTGATTTCCCAACCAAAAAAAAAACCAATTTCGAAACTATGGCTAATAGGGCAAAGTGGTGAAAGGAACCATGATCTTAATTTAGAAGGAAAATAAATCTGTTTCTTTTTTTTAAAAGCTGCCTGAGCCAAGAATCGAACCCGTTTTTTACAAAAACAGCACCCTGTTTTATTGCACTAACCGATAGTTGTTGTTCAACTACATCGTAATTGGCTGTAGGTATATGCTGTTCGTGTTCTTTAATAAATAAATTAAATTAAATTAGAATCACCAATTTAAATTGCATGCGGAGTTTACCTGTAAGTGATTGTTGCACTGTTGTAACAGCTCCGTCGACCTATCTTAGCGCAGGTGGTAATCAGTTACTAGTTATGTTTAATATCTACTTAGGTTTCTATTACCTATAACTACGATAGAACTTATAAAGAATAAAACAAAGAAAAAATACTTTTAAATATTTATTAAACAAAATACAAAGTTATTCTTTTTTTAAGCTTAAATTAGAAGCCACAGCTCGACAACACTAAGTTTTCATCATATTAGACCAAATAAGTTTTATATCTTTTGAGTGATAAGTCAAAACATTTTATATATAATGTAGATATGTTATGTCAAACGATGTTATATTTAATGTAGATGTTATGCTTATAAAAATTTGTTATTTTAAAATTATATCAATCGTTCATTATATTAACTAATCGCTATATTAAATAAAATTATAGGTTCAGTTGTTATATTAGGTCTTTACCTATGAAATTGCCGTTCTGCAGTACTGGCCATTTCAAATCAAAATAATTTTTGTTTGGCTAAGAATTCTAATTTCAAATTAATTTTATTTTAAAAACATGGATTTTTTTTTCTAAAAGTAGTCATTTCTTTATTGATTAGTGTTACATTTTCATCGCATTTCAATCTTTTTCGTCATCATGGATACGTTAAAAATTCGAGTAATTATGGAATATGAGTACCGTCGTGGCAGCAACGCGGCACAAGCGGCACGCAACATCAACGACGTTTACGGAGCTAACACTAAAACCAACGCACCACCTGTTATTGGTTTGCTCGCTTCCGTTCTGGAAATTTCGACCTGAAAAATGAACCTCGCGGTCGTCCGAAGACTTTGGTCGACAATGACGAATTAAAGGCGATTGTGGAAGCTGATGATACACAATCTACGGCTGAATTAGCAGCAGCTTTCGACGTTAGCGTCAAAACAATATTGGTCCATTTGCGTCAAATTGGCAAGGTAAAAAAGCTTGACAAATGGGTGCCCCACGAACTCAATGATCGCCAGCGCGAAGTACGCGTCGAGACGTGCCTTGCACTGCTCAACAGACACACAAATGAAGGAATTTTGAACCGCATTGTTACCTGCGATGAAAAATGGATTCTGTTTGATAACCGTAAGCGCTCAGCAAGTTGGTTGGATCCTGGTTCAGCACCTAAACAATGCCCTAAACGAAAACTTACCCCTAGAAAAGTGATGGTCACTGTTTGGTGGTCTAGCGCCGGTGTGATTCATCACAGCTTCTTACCAAACGGGGTGAGCATTACTGCAGATGTGTACTGTGAAGAACTGAACACAATGATGGAGAAGCTGGCGCATCTCCAACCAGCATTGGTCAATCGCTCGTCTCCGCTGCTCCTGCACGACAACGCGCGACCTCATACTGCACAGCAGACGGTCTCCAAGTTGCAAGAACTGGGGTTGGAAGCTCTCCGTCATCCGCCCTACTCACCAGACCTTGCGCCTACAGACTACTACTTTTTCCAGAATTTGGATAACTTCTTGGCGGGAAAAAAATTTAATACCCGAGAGGCAGTACAAAATGCCTTTGAAGAATTTGTTGCCTCCCGTCCAGCTGATTTCTTTAAGAAGGGCATCAATAAACTGCCACTGCGATGGCAAAGATGCATTGATTGCATGGGTGATTACTTCGATTAATACAAATAAAAAATTCATGAAAAAAAATTCGTTTAAAATTTTTCATACAAAACGGCAATTTCATAGGTAAAGACCTATTATGTTGTTAATATTAGAGATTTTGTTGTTATATCATCTGTTACTTACCCGCAGGTGCGTAGTACTCACAACCGGCGTGCGTGTATGACCAGATGTATGAACGTAAACGAGGCAAAAGGAGTATATATGGTTCGTAGCAGGTGGCGTTCTGTAGTTTCTGCCTACCCCCATGGGAAGAAGGCGTGAGTTTATGTATGTATGTATGTGTACTTACCCGTTAGGATAGGATAATGCGCACTATTTTGGAAACAAATGTACCTAGGTACACATACACACATTATTTATATTCAAGACAAATGAAAATTCATGGCTACCATGGTATTTTTGTCATGATAAAGTTTTTTTTTAAGATAAAACGAAAATCGATTATATCTCAGAAATTGCACGATAGTGGCACCATGTGTCTTTGGACAAAATGTGGCACTTAGTTGATACATACCAATTATAGAAATGACTATACGAAACAAGGCGAAACGCAGGCTTTTTTTTTTTTTTTTGGGTGGGAAATCATCAAATGCCCTCTCCCGCTCTGGGCGGAGCGGAAGGGCGTGTCAGACTCTTACTGACTAAAACCCACCCGTGTTCCTTCAGTTGCCTGTGCGCCAGGGCCACGGTAACTCTTTCGAACAATCCGCGACCCCGGCAGGCATCGGCCCTATCGGACCCCGTCAATTATGCTGACATCTCTTTGAGGCGCGCGTGGAACACAACGCGCCGTCGACCCGGGCCTGGGCCTTACCGGACGGCGAGCTGCTCGTTGGTCGCCGTCCGCAGGCCCGCGCCTGCGGTGGCCGGGAGTCGGCTATCGACTCCCGACGCCCAGGGTGTCTCCTCCTGCGGCGACTAGGGGCGTGAGGGCGCAACGATTGCCGCACCCTCACGCGCTCCGCCTCCTCCTTCGCGAGCATTACTGCTTCACAGAAGGAGGTGACGGCTTCCCATTCCCTCTCGCTCCGTACCATGGCCTGTACCAGGGCCGGACGCGAGAGATCGCCGCCGCCGATCGCCGCCACGAGTACACGGCGGTGCTCCACCCAAGCTGGGCAGACCTCCACCGTATGCTCCACCGTGTCCTCCGGTCGATTCACACAATGCCAACACCCGGGCGTTTCCTCCCGCCTTATCCGAAACAAGAACCTCCCGAAACAGCCATGTCCGGTGAGGACCTGCGTCAGGCGGAAGGTGAGGACGCCGTGGCGCCTCTCAAGCCACTCCTCAAAGAGGGGACTTACCGCCGCAATTGTGGCTGTGGGGGAGTTTAAGTGTCCATTTCCATACTAAGAAAACACTTTTATCGATTTTCTCCTGAAATATGAGTCCAATTAGAAAAAGTCTGAGAACAATATGTGTAGGATTTTGTTAGACGAATACTTTATAGCATTTTAAGTTTTTCTAAATATCAATTTTGATGCCCATATCCAACCTCTTCTATGGGGACGATCCACTGTGCGCAGGTGGCGTGCGTGAGTGGGACGAAATAACAAAAACATATCGCACCCTCTCGCACAATTCGCAGCGTTCAACTTCTAATAGTGCAAAGTCCAAACAGTTTAGGTTGATGTGTAGCCGTGTGTAGGTACATAGTGGTAGCCCATAATCAAACATCTCCTTTTCATTTAGTTCCTTTAAAAAAAAATTGAACCTGACAAGCTCTTTCATTTGATATGTCACACGGCACAGAACGCAATATTAATAATAATAATAAAAAACTAATTACGACCCCAAAGGTGACCCCGTATTCAAAATTCGGGTACTTAATTTTTACTTTAACTTCCATCGAGTTGGGAAGCCATTTTTTTTTACAGAAAGGTCATATTGTTAGAAGCCTCCACGTAAAGTTTGAAGTTGGGGAGATAAATGGTTTATGTACAATAAAAAACCGGCCAAGTGCGAGTCGGACTCGCGCACGAAGGGTTCCGTATCATTATCTATAAAAACGGCAAAAAAATCATGTCTGTTGTATGGGAGCCCCCTTAAATATTTATTTTATTCTGTTTTTTAGTATTTTTTGTTATAGCGGCAAGAGAAATACATTATCTGTGAATATTTCAACTGTCTAACTATCACGGTTCATGAGATACAACCTGGTGACAGACGGACAGACACAGACGGACGGACGGACAGCGGAGTCTTAGTAATAGGGTCCCGATTTACCCTTTGGGTACGGAACCCTAAAAAAAACCTAGAAACTTTGTAATATTTGTCACTTTTGACATTTTGTCTCGCCATTAAACGTTTCGTTTTACGGAAGGTCCTTAAGTACGTCATGATGAAATAAATACGATGTAATAATTAGCGATTTAGATTATTTCTATGCGTATTTCATTATGTTACCTACACATATTTTGCTGAGTTACATTATTGCTATTAAATTAACACATATAATAATTTACCCGACTATTTTTTTTTAAGTCTTGAGATTCCTTTAATGTATTCACAAGGCGGGGATCGGGGCAGAAATTTATCCCCCCCCCCCCCCCCGCCACGTTTTCCGACCCATAAATCGATGTAAATACAAGAGAAAAATCAATTGGGTTAGAACATTAAAATAACGTCTTAATCAAAATTCATTTAATGCAGATTACAGAAATTCATATGTGTAGGTACCGAATTTTAACTTAATCGGTCCCGTCGGTTCGGATTAAATTGGCTGTGACAGGCGAACCATAGACTATACTTAGAGAGTCGGACTGTGTCTTTTGACAGCACAGACAGACAGACACACGAGTGATCCTACAAGGGCCCCGTTTTTTCATTCAGACGTACGGAACCCTAAAAAAATGTCCAGATTAGGTTGATAGTCAATAAAACACAGCTTATCTTACCTGTCCCCAAAGTCCAAATGAAGAATACTTCTGCGGCTTAGTCCGCACAGCCCAATCATTAGGTCCTTGCTGGGCTGCTGTAGGAGTCAGCGGTATCTTGGTGAAGTAGCCCATGTGGTCTCCAGCTTCGACCAGCAGCACTTTGGTCTTTTCGTCTTCGGTGAGACGAGATGCGAGGACGCATCCTGCTGTGCCTGCACCGACTGTCGAGAGTATAACATTTGGTGCCTAAGACACTTCATAAAGAGCATATTCCACCTACCTATTGCTAGTGAAGTTTAGGCATTTTATGGAAATGTTGTAGAAACTGGCTATCCAGTACCAATTGACACTGCATGTCGTTTATGTTTTTTTCCTTAGATACCCTTTAGCAGTTGTGTCAAATAAAAGCAAAATCTTTGGTCCTGCGAGGTCATGCGTATTTGAATAAATAAATCGCTCACAGTAATATTATATTGAAACAAACATTGATAGCCAACGCCCTACCTATTTTAATAATTTAAAAAATAAACTTATTCTTGTCTTGTAGGAGCTCCAAATTTGAACAAATGACTTACCAATAATATAGTCATATCGCTTCTGCGGCTTAATAATTATACTCGTATACACATTCACATATCTTTGATACACCACATATGACACACATGCCATGAATAGCCCGAATAAGTACGAAAATAATGCCATTCTTATTCACCGAACGCCTTATAAAAGTTTACTAGCAATCAATTGTCACGAAGACATTTAAATCAGTGAGTGTTTTAGCAGGTTTTCAGGTTTTGTTGATGCGCAAATGGCAAACACTTGAAGGACTACACTAGGAAGGAATAGATTGCCAAGCAGAAAGTCTGATAACCCAGTAGTTTGATGTCTATAATGTTATTTAATTCTTACGTTACCACTAATTGAATTAGGTAGGGGTAGTAAACATTTAGCATAAGATAACATTTTATCAAAATTTACTGTTTGATAGAATGCGCTTAGATCACACCTAATGTAGGTACAGAGTTAACTATGTTATTTTTTTTTTTAATTGATTTCGTAAGTTGTTTTCGTTTCTATCTCATTCATCATTCTCCTGCCCTTATCCCATTTTATTTGGGACTTCTTCTCAATTAGTCGTTATCTCGTAGTGTCCCCCTTTCTAGCCATATCATCTTTCACACAGTCAATCCATCGTAACTTTGGTATTCCCTACTCTAATAGCCATCCAAACTCATGGGTAGTAAGTCGAAAGTACTCGAAACTTTCCTTCGCATCACATGCCCATACCATGACAACTGATTTCCACCATACTTTCCAGCCACGGGTGCAACTTTCAGACTTCCTCCTAAGTACTAATTTCTTACTATAACCATTCGCGTAACACAACACATCCCTCATTTCATTCTCATCTGAGGTGCATGCAATTGCCTTGCATTCATCCCTTGTGGCCCAACATTCAGATCCATAAAAGACTGGTTTAACCTTAATCAGTTTTCCGTTTCTTCTAGAAAAACTAGGATAGTAACCCTAGAAAGCTAAAAAGCCAAGCTGATCTTGTTAACACTAAGCTAGAAACAATAACTTCTTTGTTTTCCTATTCAATCGAACGTTGTCACTTTTTAAGAAATTCTAACTTAAATTTCTTTAAAAAATGTTTGTGCTACCTGCCTGCTAAGAGGATTAGTCTGCGATAGTAAAATGCGACGAGAAATCAATACTTCTTTTATATTACGACATGTATTAAATGATAAATTAGCCTGATATAGTTTCGTTGTATAAGACATCTACATTAGTTAGTCGTGGCTATAGCTTCAGGGGACCTACTCTCTGAGTCCGTCAACGAAGATACGGCGGGCCCATCCGGAAGTAGTTCGATACTTAGGAAGTGAACCCTACTCCTGATTAAATAACTTTTTGGGACGGGCAACACATTTCGGAAGTAACTAAGGACAACTGTCATATGGTTTTGTCATGAATTTTTAGTTCGGGCGCCACAATGTTATGTCCGAAAGTGATAGGTACGCACGACCAGCAATCAAGCTATACATTTCCAGTATAAGCTGACTTCTCATTGTACGAAAATCCTACACAATGTGAGGTCAGCTAAAACTGGAAGTGTATAGCTTGATTTATAGCCGTGTGTACAAGTGTAAGTGCAAGTGTGTGTGTGTCGTTTTTTTTGTATGTTTTTTTCTGCGTTATGTTTACCGTAAATAAACATACCTATTTTCTGTTTCTTTAAACGGAGTAGGAAACATACGTAACTTTGGCCGACACTACGGACTTCGTGCTTATGTAGTAGGCCCTATTGCGCGAATAGGACTTGAAACATGAATATTTTTTGCCTGGTTTGAATAAAATGTTTCTGTTTCATTATGCCATAGTACAGACAATACAGAATCAGCGTGTTTATAATATTGGTCTAATTATGAACCAATTGATTTTAGGACCAGCTCGGGTTTTTATTTATTTTTATTATTACCATAGGTAATTTAACCAAATAGCATTATCAGCCTATAACATTCCCAACGTTGGGACAAATACCTCCTCTTGATGAGAGGGATGGGGCCATAATCTACCACGCGGACCCAGTGCAGGTTGGTAGATGTCTAGTCTTCAAATTTTTGGTTCTAGGTCATACCGGTTTCCTCACAATGTTTTCCTTCACCATTTTGAGAGCAGTGGTGCTGAAATTATTTACACAAAGTATAGCGAATGTCTGGGTTCGAATCTACGACCTACAACTGCTAAGTCGGGGCCATTACCACTGGGCCAGCACTGCTCTAACTGAATAATCTATTTTTAAATAATGGGCTAATTCAACAGGCTACTTACGAAAATAAAAGATTCAGTTCACTATAAATAAATTTAATTATACTGCAACAATCTGTTAATAAAAATGACACAATATTGTTACAGAATAATTTGTTATAATTGCGTAAGAAACTTGCTTCTCTTTTTGTGATTAAGATGGGTCACTTACATAGATTTGGAACTTGAATGTATCATAATTAAGACACATAATTTATGATACCAAAACACAAAATATTTCAGAATATTGTGGTTACCGTGTCTGAAAAATGCATTAATTTGTATGGTCCTTAGTTTTCAAATATTATGGTGCTGAATATTTGAAAGTTCCAATGAAAACTCCAAATCACAGTTTACAAAATAAATCAACACTTAAAAACAATCCACTGTTTATAATTCAATGTCTCCACCATCTTCAATCATCTCGCCAGTAGCGGGCACCATAACGGGTGCCTCAATGACTTTCTTGCGGCCCTTAGCGTCAACAACCTCAATGGTTTCAGGTTCGATGTCCATCTCTGTCTCTTCCTCCAACTGTCTTTGTTTAAGACCAGCTGCCGGTGATCTGAAAAAAAGAGAATAAACAATTTAAAAAAAAAGAAGAAGTGGAATGGGCGTGCTCTTGCCCTTAATCTCGCCTGGTGGAAAGCAATAGATGAAGTATACGATGGAACAATCAAACCTAAAAGATTCCTGTTCGCTCTTGCTTGGGTTATACAAGGAATTCAACACAGATGCCGACAGAGTTCCACACTTTGGCCATGGGCATAACAAATGTAGAGGAGAAGCGCTGAGTACAACTAGTTGGTATATCGCATTATATCACTGCAGTGCTACTGGTAGTCCGGTAATGAAAGGGAGATGGTGGGATCAGGTCATTGCTCCTGTGCTACACTTTCCAAAGTACAGTCTGTAGAAGACCGAGAGGGGTAATATAATTTTTCAGCTGTATTTGGTGTGACTGAAGGACCCCAACATAGTTAACAAAAGGCTAAGCTGATGATACAACTTTCATGACAGGTATAATTATATTCATGTTTATTAATCTAGTTACACTGATAAATACTAAATATGTTAATAAAACTGCAAACAACCCTACATGTTTAGTTGTTGGTGGATGACTTAACTTATTATTACACAACAATAATAAAGATTTGGAAAACATCCAAACGCTGTTGTCAAACAGACCTGTAGGACGGGAATTTAGATGTGAGCATTTAGTTTTAGATAGTCTAGAACAGAACAACAAAACACTGAACACATAAAACATACACAGTCACACAATCTGAACATTCAAAACACTGATAGGGAAATAATGGTTCCCTTCCACTGTCAAGAGCAATGCTAGTCTCAGGTGATGAATTAACAAGCAAACAATGAAACCATCACCCTATCCATTTACTAATCTCTCGATGGGCTACTATTTGACTACTTTACACATTTTAAAACAGTCATTATGCATTAAAAAACTTACTTGATCAATGAGATATCCCGCTGTACTTCCCTGACATCTCTCTGCCACTCTACTTCTCTGCCCTTCCTCAATCTCTGCATTATATGGTTATTACTTCTTCTCTGTCTTATTTCTTCAACCTTCTTCATGGCTTCGATGGTCTTAGTCCATAATTCTCTGCTGTATTTGACTGGAGCATTGCGACGCTTTTCGAATTCAAATGACGGGTCAATAGCCAAGTCTTTGCCAGCGGTCTTACGGTACGCTTTGGTCCATTTGGTTTTACGTGGGTTCTTCTTCTTTTTGAATGCTGCATGGCATTTTGATCGGCAAAATCTGAAAATCTGATGACGAATAGGTTAGTGGCGTAATATTGTTGAACACTGAATGTCTGTCGGAGGATAAATGTGTTGAATAGTTACCTTGCAGTCATTTCTGACGAATTGGATCCCGTGTCCAGGATATACCCTGGACGAACAGAAATAACAAGTTTCTATACGCATTTTTTACACGTGCTGTTTTGTTTGGTAGCACGTCAAGAAGGAACCACAGAGCATGTAATTAGAAGGAACAATATGGCCGAATTGACTGACGTTTTGTAGTTGAGTGTTGTCAGTGCTTTAAAGGCATTCGTTTTATTATAATAATAATGTGTTTAATAATAATTTATGTGTTATGAAGACAGTAAAGATTAAATTAAATAATTTGGTACATACACACATACATAAACTCACGCCTTCTTCCCATGGTAAATAAGTTGGTGGTATGAAAATATTAATTTTCAAAATGGTCATTACAAATGACATGTGATTTTTTGTGTCATCTTACATTGTAATTCAGAACTAACTGATTTTATTTCTGCTACTCCTCAATAGAGGTCGCTACATCTGCATAACTGTTTTGTCACTACTAATCGTTAGATGGCACTACATTGTATGTAAAATGTATTTCAAGTTTGTGTTAAAATTACCTAAAGTGGTTACTTTTCAATCACCCTGCCCATTTATAGTCTTCCTAAAATATACCGTCGTGTTTACACCCAGGGATGGATGGTTAGTTTCTAAATTACCTAATCGTTCAATGTAGACAGATGAATATGAATGCATTTCCTCGGCTGAGCGAGCACAGATAGAATTACTTCGTTATTTATGGCTTTTGAATATTCAGTATCATATTTTTATTGACTTGTACATTGAATTTGGCTCAGTTGTAGCTTGTTAGTGTCAATTATAACAGTTTGGTAGAAGAAACTGTAGGTCGCTTTTATTTGCCGTTACATTTTACCTACTATTAATTTAGTTATCATTTCGAAATTACAACATGTCATTTCCTTCTTCTATGCTAATTAATGGGAGATAGGTAAGTAATTGAATAGACATAAAGATAATAATATAGATATGTTGCTAGAGAAATGGGTTAATAATTACATAATTTCTTAGCTGTTATTGCAGTCTTAAATCTAGAACTTTAATGTTAGAGACGCTAAGATGTGCTTAACGAGCATGTGTTTTAAGTTTTGTTATTGTTCTTACTCTGTAGGTACCTAAACGAATCAACTGCATCAGTGGCCAGGTAGTATCATTACCTACCTAAACTATTGACTGAAACCAAATTGGATAGGTAGTATAATACTTACCGTGATTCATCCACGTAGAAACAATACCTTGACTGTATCATGTATGACCTGCCATACAACATACAATTCAGACTTTATTAAAACAGATTGTGATGGTAATGTCGGCTGCCGGTGGTCCATTCATGCCAGCCACGTCTGCTAATGAGATGAGCGTCGTGCAAAGATTCACCATCGGCTCATTACCTCCCGCGGACATCATTACCAAATCGCCAGTCACATTATGCACACGTTCAGAATTTTTATCGCGCAAATTAGACGAATCACGAAATAGTTTTGTTAAATTCTAATGTGTGACGCGTCATTATATTTTATGGGTATTTAATTTACTTTTTATAGCTTACGTGACCTGTATCTGATCTGTTTTGAACTCATTGGAGAAGGATATTCTGGGTGGTAGTACGTCAGCCGGTAACAAATCTTTTATTTTTTTTGCGAATAATTACCGACGTATTTTAGAGGTTTTATGTGGGGAAATTTACATATAAAAGTATTTTTAGAGCCTAACTGGGTTCATGTTAAACATAAGGAATTGAAATGGACCGATGCAAGTAGGATTCAGTTAAAAATTAAAACTTTTCCGTGCATTACCTACGGGAATTTCAGACTTTTAATAATCTAAGTACCTAATTATTAAGTAATAAAGTGATATCTGGGTTGGTATGTGGCTGAAAGAATGACGCTATTCTGAAAATAATAAAGAAAATATTGTCTGCTCTACCTACATGTGTTTAAACATCTTTCAAACTGCAAAAAGAAAAAAGCATAAATAAGCAATTACTAAACTCTCTCTAAAAGGAGTCTTTCATCGACATTCTCACTCCCCGAAGGCAAACGCGAACAGTTGGACATTTTTCAAAGCTGTCCGGAATGCGTCGCGGTCTGCATTCATCCAATTCCCACAAGTGCAGCTAAAAGTTACAGCTTCATTAAAATTCGGTGCACATCGCATGCAAACACTGTGGACGTGCGATTTTTTTCACCAACAGTGTTCGTGCCTGTCGCGGATTACAGACGCCATGGTTTAGGGAAAGACAGTCTTTAAAAAAAGCTTCTTTATTTCCTGCAAATTTATACACTGTAGAGATTTTAAAGTTACGATTATGCTAACTAAATGAATTAGGTTAAGGAACATAGTGTTATGAAAATGATACGTAACGCTGCATTTAACCTTCTGGACGCCATTGTCTCATATACCTACTTAGATTTAAGTGACATACGAACGCTTACCCTGTACGCCATGTCACAAATAAGTATTTCACAAAAAATACGGTGCACCATAACACGAAATAACCAATTAAACCATTACTTTTGTGTGTGTTTTTATATATAACTACCTTAAAAAGTTAAGCTCGTGTCCGTATTTAACTGTATGAAACGAATTAAATTATACCATACCTACATATTGAGAAATTTGACAAAAAATGAGAAATTAAATGTGAAAACTCTCTTTTTTTTAAAAGAGAGTTTTCACACGCCTTATTCTTCGAATATATGTGACCGCTAGTTTTGTACCTATTATGATGGATAATATCCTTAAAAACTAACGACGATTAGTGTGAAACTTTCATTTAATACCTATAAATAATTTTTGTATCAGTTAGTATCGGAATAAACAAAACGATTCTTTTAAAACTCAGTTTTATAAAATCATACCAGCAGCTACACAATCAAAAATAAAATCTAGTCAGGTTTAATTTCAATATTCGCTAATCTAATCTCCTGCGCAACACCGAATTATCAGTCCCTTGTACGCCATAGTCATAGCTAGACGTCAAAACGGTGAAGTCCTATGACGTCACCGTTTTGACGTCTAGCACAGGTGATCAATTTTTCTTTATTGAATTCCATTTTTTTTTAGATAAGTTTTTTAGAGCCTGCGATAATGAGCGACAATGTAATGACTACCGAAAAACTTCTTTGCATAATAGAAGGAGTTGCAAACGATTATACGTTTTCGGAAACGGAATCTTTGGAACAAAATTATTATTAGGTAATTATTTTTTATTCAAAATTTGAGATATTATGAGACTGATTGGTGATTATAATCATTATGTATAACTGTTGATCTTTAATTTGTTGTTGTTTATTTTATTACTTCTATACAAACTGATGAAAATAACAATTATTAGAAGACTGATTTCGAAAATGTATTTTTGGAACAAAGTTCCTTAAACACGACTTGCGGTAGCAGTTGACTGGTAGAAATCGTCACGTAAGGAAAAAGCGCTATGTGACTATCTCTCTCTCTCTCTCTCTCTGTCTTTTTCTATTATAGGTACTTATATGAGTGTGCGTGTGCGTACGAGTATCGACATTCAAGCAGACGAGCATCGTGCGCGGTTCATTTATTTAGGTACTCTCATACGTTGTTAATTTATTTCATTGTGCCTGTTATTTATTACAAAATTTAGAGCGAATGGAACTTCGATCCAACCGGGTGCGGGGTGTCACCTGACACCTCTCGTATTTTCTATTAAAAAACAAAATTCTTCGCGATAAATTACGAATAGTTCATTTAAAGCATATTAGATAGAATCGATAAGCGGCATGCTGTACTGCTACATCCCTAATTCAGATGGATCGAGGATGTCATAATAATGGCTGGCCGGCCACGCCATTGTCGTAATATCAAGTCAGCAGATCGAGAATAGTGCTGTACCTACCCTCCATTACATCCTTGATAAACGCATCTAGTATTAAATTTTCTTCTGATCAGGATTGCACCTAGTAACGAGTTTGTCAGGGTCCAGGGCCAACAGCAACCTTCTGGCTATAACGATTTTTCATTAATGGGCAAGTAAAAACACCGTTCCGCGGGTTGAATAAATACAAGGTATTACTGGATAGTTCTTCACAGCTTCTCACTAGTAATCTTCGCCTCACGGACCTCATCTTTGAACTTCGCACGTCGTCGTTTGCAGCTAAACGTGTCAACAGTGTCGTCTGGTAGAAGCTTTTATCGGCACCTGTTAGAGAATTGATATCTTTAACATCTAAACGTAAAATCCTGTACAATTTCTTACATGGCGCCACTGCGCTGTCTGACTGAACTCCAGGAAAAGAAATAGCTAATCATTAACAGCAACTTCCATAATCTGAGTCTATTGTTTATGTCATTAACAAGTACCTAATACATTAACGTGATAAAAATGGAGCTACTTCCACTAATAAATCAAACAACTGTCATGATTTCTTGTTCGCAATATTATGTTCTGGAATTATTTATTTTAATTGGCAACACAGCCAACCGTAATGCCGTTTGAATTAAAATAATATGATGGTGGGAAAAATGTGAGACGAGCCTCACGCTTGGGCTCGGCAGTTCAGTTCGCAGAGAGCGGTCGACCTAGGAAGATAATTTGAATAACAGTTTAAAATAAGTAGTTAAGATTATATTAAAGTTATTCTGATTGTAATGTCGAGATTTTAAGCAGTGTCCATTTTGAGATTAGTTCAATACAATCTATTACTATAAAAAGTGGTTTTATGATACAAATAAATTAATTTTCCCGAAATTCCTTTGCGAAAAACAAAATTTCTTTATGAGTCACTTCTTTCTTATTTCTGTGAACAATCCCAAATAACTTCAGACCCATATAGGACATTTCCGCAAACCACTAAACTTGTGGGGTTATTAAGTGCATGCAAAAAAGTGCACGTTTGTGTTCTTAGTGATAAATGAGGTGACACGGAGAAACCGTCACGAGGAGCATCGTGATTATGTGTTTCTGATTTATAACGAGAACAGCGCTGGTGGTGGTAATTTTGTGCTTCTTTTGGTACTTTCACACTCTTTTAGGGTTCCGTACCTCAAAAGGAAAGAACAGAACCCTTATAGGATCCCTTCGTTGTCCGTCCGTCTGTCCGTCTATTTGTCTGTCAAGACCCTTTTTCTCAGGATCGCGTGGAGATAAGTATCAAGTTGAAATTAATATCAAATACGTAGGGCAGCATATTTGATATCTATTAATTTCAACTTTGGGGCGGTTGCCAACTTTTTTTAGAAGAAGTCCCTACCTATACCTATATTTACCTAGAGTACCTATATTTGATTTAAGAGAGGTTAAGTAAAGAGCACAAATTAACAAAAAAGAGTACCATTTGTTACCTACATAACATTTTTTTTATAAAAGAATTTTAAGACTGCAATTCTAAGTTAATATAGATCAGGAGCTCTTTTTAATCAATTTTAATGAAGCCCTATTCCTCTCTTCTCACCACTTCACATTCATGACTGAAAAGACTCGGGGAATGCTGAAACGGCGAGAACTGAGAGTACGTTTCTAAAATAGCATTTTTTTTCAAATATATAAGTATATTTCATAGGGTAGTTTTTTTCTGCAGTACTTGTTTTGCATAAAATCTGTGTTGTTTAATAATTCGCCTTATATTCTTTTAAAATTATGAATTCAGAACATAAACTGTGCATGTGTAGGTATGTTTAGTTTTTGTAAATTAAGTTTCCCTTCTTAATCACGATCTGTGCTATTGGGTATGTTCGTCGCCATTTTAAAAGTTTTCCAGACAAAAATCACTGAATAACACAACTTTCACAATGGAAAGTAAAAAACCGCAGAAAAACGAAATGACATGCCTCGCGCCTCTCGCGCCGAAATAAAAAAAATTTACGTCATCTGACATCTATTTCCAACAGACAGCTTGTCACATTGACATTATATTTTGACGTCACTGATTGTGGCTGCGTTCAGAAACGCCCAAATTTTATGGCTTTGGGTACTTACCAGTTATTAAGTTCAGTAAAAAGAAAATATTTTTGTGTTGTGGGCATGGAATAGTGCATCAGTGAATATTATGCCAAAAAAATTTGTTTATGTACAAAGAGTATTTTAGCGTGCTCTTATTATTAGTGTTATAGATTATAAGATACACCTACAAGGAAAAGAGTACGATACTCCATATTAGAGTACGATTGGCAACCCTAGGCTACGGTCACGTGGAGCTCAGTTTTTTTTTTTACGTAAATTCAATAAAAAAAAATGTCCATTTATGCGACATATTTTATTACTCGCAAATAAATCAAAACCTCTAAGGTATTTCCTATTGACCTAAAATCATGAAATTTGGCAAGAAGCAAGGTCTTACAACTAATCTCGAAAATCTAAACCAAGTAATAAGTAGTAGTAAGTATATCTAATCGAAGAAAAAATATATTTTTTGATTACAAACTAACATTTGCAGTTGGAGAATTGATAATGGCGTACCTTTTACGCAGATTATATAGGGGAGAACATTTTTCAGTTACAAAGTTAAGTTTGTTCTTGGGATAGGTTCATCCCAAGTACGGAACTCTTCGTTGTGCGGGGTCTGTCACGGACTTAGCCAGTTTATAGAGGAAATATAAATTTAAACTTTGGTTTGGTTTTGGTTGGAAGGGTTTTTAATTTTGGTTTTTAAATCGTGTTCACGATCCATTCATTCATTAGTTATCTACTACGGAATTGCTATCTCCTGAATGAATTACAAATTACCTACTTTAAATACTTAATTCTATGAGTCTGGGTTTGCGCCTGGTTAATGGCAATAGGGTCGCCCCTATACACTAGTAACATAATGTCTAACGCATTGCGAAACACAAGTATGTAAGTTTAATTCTTTTAAAAATGTGTCCATCTTTTAAATACCGGGACCCTTTACCCGATAATACCAGCCCTTATTGCATAACACACTATCAAGCACAATTTGAATTATTTTGAAGGATATTGCTAATCCATTGCTTCATATGTCCGAAAAATGTGTCTGCTCAACAACGTAAATAACTCAATGAATGTTGTTGAACTGTCAAAATGATAGCCACTCCTACAGCTGTTAGTGTGTTACGCAATTAATCCGCTGATTGGAAAACTCTCCTTCACATTAAAAATCAATTTGTGGGCAAAAGTGCATTCAACATGTTTTACGAAAATTCATTTCTCTACAGCTTTCTCCAAAGTTAATATATTAGGTTGGGGAAAAAGTCTTTTCGCATTATAGTATGTATGAACTTGTAATAAAATCTCTTTGGCTATACTATTTGTATCTGACTGGTTTTGGTATCATTGAAAGTTTGAATTTTAAAGAATATAATTCCAAAATCAAACTAAGAAAATGTGTGATTTTCATTTGTTTTTCGTACTGTCAAGATGAGTGAATCTAATGAAGAAATTCGATACATTTTAAAATTTTACTACATAAAAGGTAAAAATGCAACGCAAGCCGCAAAAAATGTTTATGGACCTAGTGCAGTGTCTGTGAGAGTAGCACAAATTTGATTTAAGCGTTTTCAATCCGGAAATTTTGATGTCAACGATGCACGTCGCTCTGGTCACCCTATTACGGATAAAATGGATGCCATTTTTGAAAAAGTGGAGCAATATCGGCATATCAGTAGTTACGACGTAGCTGAAGAACTGGGAATTGACCACAAAACAGTTTTGGCACATTTGAAAAAAACTGGTTACACAAAAAACCTCGATATTTGGGTACCTCACGAGCTCACTGAAAGAAACCTAATGAACCGTGTACTCATTTGTGATTCTTTATTACGACGTAATGAAACCGAACCATTTTTGAAGAAGCTGATAACTGGTGATGAAAAGTGGATCACGTACGACAAGAACGTGCAAAAAAGGTCGTGGTCAAAGGCCGGTCAGGCTTCACAGACTGTGGCGAAACCCGGGTTAACTCGCAACAAGGTGATGCTGTGTGAGTGGTGGGATTGGAAGGGCATTATTCATTATGAGCTGTTACCACCAGGCAGGACCATCGATTCTGAACTCTACTGTGAACAACTGATGAGATTAAAGCAAGAAGTTGAGAGAAAGCGGCCGGAATTAATCAACAGAAGGGGTGTGGTTTTTCATCATGATAACGCTAGACCTCACACATCTTTAGCCACTCAGCAAAAATTAAGAGAGTTTGGCTGGGAGGTGTTAATGCATCCGCCGTATAGTCCTGACCTTGCACCTTCAGATTTCCACCTGTTTCGGTCTCTTCAGAATTCATTAGGCAGTGTCAGGTTAACATCACGAGAGGATTGCCAAAACCACTTGTCGCGGTATTTTGATCAGAAGTCTCAAAATTTATATAGCAATGGGATCATGTCCCTACCTACAAGATGGCAAAAAGTTATCGAACAAAATGGTACCTACATACTTTAGTTAAATGTAAATAGACTATATTAAAAAATGTTTTGAATTTTCTTAAAAATGCGTAGAAACTTTTTCCCCAACCTATTAGAATAAAATCAAGGCAAAACCATATAATTTTTCTGCCTTCACTAACCATAACCCAGAAGCTTTATCAACACTTTATCAACTTCAGAATAAATGGAAAATTATAACAACAGTATTTAACCATCAAATAAACCATTGGAATTAGACAAAGACGTTTAAATCATATATGTAATGTCCTGAAAACAGACAGCGCCACCTGCCGGAGGAATGAGTTACTGATGTAACGTCTGCGTTTCGCCGGTATATCATGTGCGACGCCATCGCGACAGGAGCATGACGTTACACGATGATCAACAGCGTTTCAGGGGTTATGTATCAACTTTATCATATTGTTATTTTAGTAGATTCTTGAGCTGTTAAATACCTACCTACATGTGACCGAATGAATGAAGTGTTTGAGAGTATTTACGGCTTCACTCTTCATTTTAATGGGCATGCTTGACTAACTGCGTGTTCAACTGTTAGCCCACAATCGTGAGTTGGTTGCGCAGCATGGTTGTGAATCGAAATAAAGTTTGGTTATCAATTAAGGCTCGTGCACGCAGGCGCGACGCGACAGCCCGACACGAAGGCGCCACCCGTCGCGTGGCACGCGGTGGCTTTGTGTCACGCTGTCGCGTCGCGCCAGTGTGTTTAATTTAAGGTTAATAAAGATTATAGATTAATCATACAATCGTTTTGACTGCAGAATCAATTCAGTAGTTAACAATACCTAGAATCACTACTTAATAGTTTAATTTAGATATACGAGATCTAGATATTATTATACGACAAAGATTGTGGGTTAATGCTAAGTACGTATTTAGTAAGTACCTAAGCCTTTAAAAAAAATAACATATTTGGTTACGACGAATCAGAAACAATTGCTTTGAATCACAACATGATTCATATCTTTTTAACCGACTTTCCCAAAAAGGAGGAGGTTCTCAATTCGTCTGTATGTTTTTTTTTTTTTTTTTTTTTTTTTTTTTTTTTTATGTGTGTTAGCTCATAACTTTTTTCTGGTTGAACCGATTTGGATGGTTCTTTTTGTATTTGATAGCTGGTGCTTCACATGTGGTCCCATTTAAATTTGATTAAGGTCTGACCAGTAGTTTTTGAGTTATTCTTAATACTGCATATTTTTTCCACTTAGTTTATATGGATGATGTGTTAATAATTTCCTGTCACTGTTATTTACACACCAAGTAGTGGTATACGAATTTGTGTGGGGTAGGTACCGTAACTAAAAAGTGAAAAATAAAAACTTTTTTACAAAAAAACAACCGACTTCCAAAAAAAAACACTAAAAGACGTGAAAAATAACTTTAATTTCGGAAGTCGGTGGTCAAAAACGAAAACACAAAACCAAAGACACCGACTTCCGAAATTAAAGTTATTTTTCACGTCTTTTAGTGTTTTTTTTTGGAAGTCGGTTGTTTTTTTGTAAAAAAGTTTTCTGTTTTGTGATCACACATTATACTTAAAACTATCTGCTGCCCGCGGCTTCGCCCGCGTGGATGTCGGAAATTATCCCACGGGAACGTGCTACCGAGACAAAAAGTAGCCTATGTTACTCCTTATAACATTAGCTATCTGCCAGTGAAAGTCCGGTCAAAATCGGTCCAGCCGTTTCAGAGATTAGCCGGAACAAACAGACAGACAGACAAAAAATAAAAAATGGTATTTTGTTCTAAGTACCGTATATACTTCCGTACGCATTTAGTAAAAAGCTGTTATTTTGACATTACACACAGACACTTAAATTTTATTTATTTGTATAGATAACTCTATTTTGCCAGTCAATTTCATATCTAAGCTCGCACAGTCACATGTCACAAGTACAACCCGCTTACCCAGATCCCAGCAAATAAATCAACATGTTTATTAAAAACTGTCAGTTTCTTATCCAGCCATTTTGTGGCCCGACCGTAACTGTAGGCAGTCAGCGTGAAATCTGACAATAAACTGAACATTTTACTTAGCCTTAGTCTTTGATGTGCCGATACTGTGCGTATGCGCTTACAGAGAAACGCTGGCGCTGGGTTCTAAATGATGAATGTACCCTAAGAATTAGGTCTATTGTTTAGATTGTAATGAGAGTATGTCATGCTCACTCAAATGTCCCGCTGGTGGTGACGTGTCTGTTGGATCATTAAGTTCCCTTCTAAATGGTTGAGCTGAATCGTGCTAATCCATAAGTCATGCCCATGAAGGGGCGCCGACAACGGACTGGTCATCTCTTTGCTGCCACGGCTTATTTTAATGTCTCAATGTTTTTTTTTTGGTTTGTTTCCATTTTTATTATTACAGATAATTTTAACGTGCACGTCTTTCTACATCGTTCTCGCATGTATAATTTCAACACGAACTATGTAACCAATTTTTTTGTAACTATATTTTGATTTAAAGTGTGCCCATGGAGTTTCTTGCCCGTTCTTCTCCATAGGTACCTACTACGCTCTGGAATGGGCAAGTAGCTTCATCTTTCTGACTGACCGAACCAGACCGAACCCACGACCATTCAAAAGTGGCTGTGATTGGTTTATTTAAAATAAATGCTTGGAGTTTGATTTTGAATGAGTTTAATATTGTTGGTCAATTGTAACTTAGTATTTAAAACTCTAACCCCCCCGTCCTAACCAAAGCGACAGTCACGCAATACGCGATCGTCACGCTTCTTTATATTATGAATATGACGTAAGTAAGGACACGCGCGATCAATCAAGTTTTCGTTATAATTCATCGTATTCGCGCGACAATCGAGTTCAATTAGGACACAGGGTAAGTCTAGTCTCAGTTTTCATAGGTTATGAATGTTAGGATACATAGCCTGGCATGGTATGGTTATGCAAAAGGAAAGGATATTTATTAATGATAAAATTAATAAATATCCTTTATCATAAAAGTTCAATGCATTGTACGTATTCATTTATAATTAGGTGACAAGTTAAAATGAAACTCATGTCGTACATGAAGACATTATCTCGCAAGATTGCACATTAGCATTTAGTTTGCGCTGGCGCACCGCAGATATTCAACTGGAAAATATAATTATTCAGTGCACATGTCCTAGAAGGTTCACTCCGAGTGGTCCTAAGGGAATAAAAATAATGCAGCTACAGTTCCCACTTTTATCCTGAAGGTGACTTAAAGACAACTTATTGATGCAATTGAACTTTAAAAAATTCTAATCATGCCCTGGCCGTAGTGATTCTGTTGGATGGTGGCGATCCACGCGTCATGTTCGTGAATGGGCGCCGTCAGTTGACACTGGTCATCTCTTAACTGCCACGGTTTATTTTTATTATTCTTATATTTTGATTACTTTTTTAATATACTTTCTTTTTTACATTGTTCTTACATATAGAAGCAATAAGGATAATGTACCAAGGAGTTTGTAATATCTTGATTTAAAAAGAGTGTCCTTGGAGTTTCTTGCCCGTTCTTCTGCATAGAGATCTACGTTTTGGAATGGGCAACTAGCTTCAACTTTCTGACTAACTGACCCACTCTTTGACAGTTCCAAAGTGCCTGTAAATGGTTTAATTGAAATAAATGCTTTGGGTTTGAGTTGCTAAACGCAGCTCTGCGTTATTCTTTCATAGAAGGATAACTTGTAATGCGCGATGAAAGATAACAATATACAGCATCAAAATGTTAACTTGGTGGTTATAGAAACATGCTGCTGTCATGAAAATTGTAGTAACGTGTCTCATCGATCTTTGATGTCTTATTGTAGGAAGTCCACGTTAAGCAGTGGATATTTATAGGCCTTGAGGCGGTAATTGGTGGTATCCTATGGTTACCTAAGCTACAATTGTTGAGCATGCTGCTTATAACGTTGATTTTCTGTAATATCTTGTACTGTGATATTAACATCGAGACATCGACACCTCATGTTTAATAACTCTATCATATCTGCGATGCTCGAAGGTCGCATACTCCAAGTACAAATACCACGTTATGAAAGGACGTTTTATTCGCTTTTTATTAATAGATTATTTTACTAGTTATCGCGCGTTCACGGCCATGTCTTATTATAAGATGTCATGTCGCAAAGCTCTTGCGTTAGAAAACGGCATTGAAAACATTAAATAAAACTTACTTATCTAAATAAAATTTTAAATATTTTTATTGGTAGAAAGGACATTGGTAGGTACACAAAACGTAAAGTGATGTTAATATACTTAACTAGGAAATTTTATCAGACTAGCTGGTAAAACCGGGATAAAAGTTTCCGAGAATCTTACGTCCATCAGTGGACTGCTGTAGGCTGATCATCATGATGATGATTGTGAACTATGACGACCCTCGCTATTGAAAACTGATACGTTTGTTCTAGAACAAACCTCAAGCAACAAGCAGGAGCAAAGGACCGGCCGGCGGGCTGATACGCATTCGGCTAGTTTTCTATTCAATAGATAGGGTACGTATTTGAATATCGAAGATTAAAATACCTACTGTTAAAATATCGATGTTCATAACATCGAAAATGGAAAAATCGAACGACCATAAAACCGAAAATTAAAATAACGAAAGTTTATAGTATCGAATGGTTAAATATCCTACGTCCAATATATCTAAAATCTAAATATCAACAAAAGTTACATCGAAAGATCCAAATATCGAAATACAGATTATCGAATGTCCTAAATATCGAAGTACAAACTATCGAACGTCCTAAATATCGATGGGTACATAGAACATCGAAAATGAATATACCTACGTGTAAAAATGGGTTAATTTTCAACATTTAATACATTCATTAATTCACCCTAAAAATACGTACCTACAAGTTAAAATATCGAAAAAAAATTGATGTAAGTAGTATGAGTGGAAAAAGGTTGCTTCTGCAACGTCTCCGGCGCTACGGGAAGCTACGCTTCGCGCCTCCGGATTTTTATATACACTCTAGGGGTAACAGCCAAAAGACTACGTAAATTCGGGGTGCCCCAATTCGGTTTTGGAACAATTTTGACCTATTTTATCCATGAAAATCAGTGTCTAGTGTACAAGCATAGGTCAATCGTGAAGGTATTATTTAGGTCTTTAAATTAAAATATTTTCTTGAAAGTCAATATGTTGTGCTACTAAAGTTAGTGACAGAAACGTATCGCTGCAAAACCGCTGCAAAAACAAAATCTTCGATATTCAAATACGTACCCAATAGATAACGTAAAACAGCCCGGTAAAAATGGGCAATAACATAACAAAAGATGTCAAAAGCGAGGCAAATAACGTTTATTTAGCAAAGTGATAAGATTACAGAAACTACAATAGTATCCTTACTTGATGTGCTGCAATCCTGAATGCTGCCGGGAATTAATCAATACCATCAAGCAATGAAATTCGTAACAGAATAGAATAGAATACTCTTTAATAAGTACACCATAAAAAATACAGATATAAATATAGAATTTTTACATAGGGTGACACAATGGGCGGTCTTATCGCTAAATGCGATCTTTTACAGATAACCTTTGGATGGATTCAAGGGAGAAGGAGAGACAATGTGACTGATGAGGAGATTAAGCGAAGAAAGCAAAGAGCTAATAAAAAATTCTCTTCCATGCGATGACTAAGGATTACGTAAGTACCGTAAAACGGGGTGAATAGGAACGCAGGGGTGAATCGTAACGAAACTTTAAAAGGAATTTTAACATTTAAATAATATAATTTGTTGACAACAGGGACACGTAATCGGTTAATTATAATACAGTATACACGTTAGAGTCTTTTTTGGCGACAGACTATAATATTTCAATGTTAAAATCCCTTTTAAAGTTTCGTTACGATTCACCCCTGCGTTCCTATTCACCCCGTTTTACCGGTGTACATTACTTTTTACCGTTTCGCTATATAATGTCATTGAGGTCAAACTAAACTAAATTGTATGCTAAATAACATAACAACATTGCCATAATTATGTCCGTGTCGGGCTCACGACAGCCGTGTTCGGTCTGCTGCCCAAAATTGCAATGCTGTAAGTAATTAGTAAACTGCAATAACGATTTCCTAATTAAAATTGGCAATGACAAGAGAAACGTGATTAGAAGTTTGCCACTGCACAGAATAAGTAATTTTCTTTTTTTAAACTTTGTGTTAGTGGAGCTGCAATCGCAGTGTTGCTACACCTCGGAAGTGCCAAATCACTTTGACGTCTGATTATATGCCGAGCTGAGATGTGAGCGACGGCATTAAATCTTTAAACAAACGATAAACTGACAGTGTCTCCATGTACCTATTCCTAGAATAACATTATCTAATTAATAATTTGATCTTTAAGCTTTGATCCGAAATTGTCCAATGCAAAAATCTATTGCTATACTTAACCACAAATTTTATTGTTTCTTTTCAATGTTTTTCTATAAGGTATTTAAAAATGCATTTAATAAATATGAAAATAAATAAATTAAATAAATAATAATAATAAATTTTATTGAAACGAAAAACTCAGTTTACAGAATTCCCTGACCAGAATAAAAATCACCAAGCAAAATCATTACCAGTTTTACTTATCTCTAAAACTATTAAGTTTGTAACCTATTTTTAACCCGATTGAATATTAAAAGTTAACCCTGTGACACTGAGGTGGTGTCTGACAGACGGACATTTTTACAACCACAAGTAAGGTACGGCGTCTAGACGATACGACGTGACCACAATCACATTATAATGTTGTGTGTGGTCAGTGACATTATTGCTGCTGTAACCCAATGTTTTTGTTGAAAATTGTTTTATTGATCATCATGGTAAAGACTGATGGCCTGTTTACATCTTCGGATAAGTTCCTTTTTAATTATCTGGCTGATATGTTTTTACTTAGCTAATCTTTTCCATAGACCCAACGGAGATCAAAAGGAAATAATTATGAAGATCTTAAAAATTAGACGTTTTTTCTCTATTCCTAAATAGGGAAAAAGTAAAAAAAAAATAAGTGTCGGGAAATATTTTAAAGATAATTATGAAAAGAATTTTGTTTTTTTTTTGAAAATGTACAGAATTTTGAGGATGTTAACAATAAGTAGGTTCTTAGAACTTCGTTGCCTGTTAAGGCATTGCAATTTAAATAAATACTCTATAATACAGTTATACAATTTCGATTATATTATATTAATTATCATTATTCTTACGTTAATTATATTATATCATTTGTTTTAAGATAATAAACAATAGACAGTATTTGTTGAAAGATATTAAACAATAAAAGTTACTAAACAATTAAGCAATAATCTTCCAGGCATACCTTACCAGTGGTTTAACATTTACTAATCCATGTAATAAGAAGGACCAATAAATTCGCTTTGACGGTAATCCTGAATTGCTGCTTATCTAGAGCATAGGTATGGAGTCACGAAACTTTTAACGAATTACGTAACTCACGAATGTGCGAGCTTAGGAAAGCTTACCGACGTGCAAAAGTAGGCTTGATCCGAAATTATATGTTCTAGAAATCTTAGATACAGAGCAACTAAGCGGTCCAATGCAAAAATCTTATACATATATCTCTCAAAATTGGAATGTCAAATAAGTCCGAAGAATATTACGTGGTAGAATTTTATCATTCTATTTTCTCTTGTAATAGGCACTCTGTCTAGTCGAGGCCTTAATTAATTCGTATTAAAACCCTTAATTCGTCACAAATAATGATTGCCTATTCTTTTTCAATATTTTCTTCACAATTATGACGAAGAAAGGATTGGTTTTCTTATCAGTCTCTTGATTACTACATTTATTGATTGACTGCTAACTTTCATACATCAAGTTTGAACCAAGAGACATTTCTTACGTATAAGGTTAATCCCTATTCCCCGAATCGTGACTCCTAAACCGATAAACTGTCTCCATTCTGAACCTAATTGGACATGGTCTTTGCCCCTCATTTAGCCAAGAGACATTTATTTATCAGTAAATTAAAGGTTGGATTTAAAAGGTTTAATTGACCGTTAAATTATCCATAAATAATAAATAGGAACGTACAGAACCTTCAAGTAAGTACCCATCTCGTTGAGAGTTCCGCTTGCTTCTAACCTTTGTGATTACTCCAATTACTAGGCGAACATAATGTACTAGGAAGCTTACAATATGCGTTTAGTGATTCAAGTGTGACCGTTTCTAACTCGCATGCGTACTTTCTAGTTGGTAATATAGTTCGTAATGACCTAATACGGTGTTATGTTACCCTGGTAGGCAACAATGCTTAATGTAATGAGGCAGGAAGGTTACAAGATGTTGATTGAATGGTGCAATGGACGTTAGGACATTATTCACGGCTGTAAAGAGGTGGACGTATTTGGGTCCTTGTTTATGATTGTGTAAAATACATTAGTTAATCTTATATATCCTGCGATTGCGTCTCGTCTGGGATAGGGATATCTTAAATGGTGGTGATATCTTTAAGACTCGGAGGGGTAATTACGTAACACACTAACAGTAGGAAAGAGTTTCATTTTGACAGTTCAACAACATTCATTGCGTTATTTACGTTGTTGAGCAGACAAATTTTTCGAACATTTATGTAACAATGGATTGTGATACATAGTGTGTTACGTAATTAGGGTGCTGGTTCGAATTCGATTTTCTAAATCAATTGAATATAAGAATAATGCATTGCTTGCAGTTTGTAGTTAATAAACAGGATATTATTCTTCAATGGTCCCCACGACCACCGCGGACCATAATGATTATGATGAAAGTTCTGCGAAGTCCTAAAAGATGATTGCACGAAACCTGGTAATGCGGTCTTCTTTATCATGTCTAGCTCTAATTTGTCTGGGGCCATTCTGATTAAAGATAATGCAATGTATTATGATAGAGCTTGCTATGGGTTAGCAAACTCATCATTTCTAATGCAAAGTTTTGATCTTTGGCCCACGAAGTTATATCGAACGGTGACACTGGGAGATTTGAATGCTACCGACGTAATTTTAAGTAGATACACTATTTTACACTCTGCATGTCCTTTTCACTAGAAGGCTAGTTCCATTGAAAATGTACTTAAGAGGAAACGCGGTCACATGGTCGGCGTTCATTACCCACTAACGTATTCTTATTTTTTCTCCCTGGTTTATTATGCTAGTCCAAATATTTATTTACAATATATACCACTGCCACGTCCTTTTATTTTATTTTTCTGCGTAATTATATTAATTTATTATAATTACGCCACAAAACATAACAGTGCAATCGTGCTATCTATTTAGTTAATTCAGTAGCCGCGCAATATTCTATATTATGGCGCTAGTGTTCACAATTATGTTCAACAGTAAGTAAATTCCGTTATTGTTTCGAACGTTTGGAAGATCTCTTCATATCTTTTTATAGCAATTTTACTCGACATACTTTATAATAGCCTTGTTATTAAAACTGAGAGAATGTTTTGTTCTTCTTAAAATAACTTCTTATTTCCCATGACATCAGCGAGGAACATCGAGGAGATTTGTTTTGATAATATTTTAATGGCGTGTTCGAAAACGTCATTGTTATGAACTTCCATTGTTGTAGTTACGATGTTATTGAAGTGGGGTGATGATGTTCTGTATATTTTATTTTCAGGGATGTAAAATAAGATCAATCAGTCGTATTTGTTATACTAATTATGATGGTTTTCTCTTTTTTTACGGTCCTATTGGTTTGTTTTTTCGACGGTATATGACTCTCATAACCCAACACGGCATAATTGACTATTTCGGAAGGAGATTTAAGACAAGGAACCAATGTAGGTAGTCATTAGGTTAAACATACTTTAATAAATGTTCAACTGCTACAGTCTGGTTCTTCCAATCATCAATTTTATTTTCAACTAGAGCACTATGGGATTAGGAATACAGCTCTTGATTTACTAAGATCATACCTGAAAGATAGAAAGTTTAAAATTCAAGTAAACGGCATAAACTCATCGGGGTGTAAAATGCTAATGGGCGTTTCTCAAGGTTCGATATTGGGCCCATTCCTCTTTTTAGTTTACACTAGCTGGTGCCCGTCTTCGTCCGTGATCAAGTATGAAAGGAGCCTATATCCTTCTCCAGGTTATGGTCTACCCATGTGCCAAATTTCAACCAAAACCGTTCAGCCGTTTTAGCGTGAAAGCGTAACAAACAAACATACAAAAAAATCAAATCTTTTTTCTTTATAATGTTATTAGTTTAGACTAACTGAAAATATTTATTTTTTTGGTAGCATGAACACTTAATTGACATCTTAATTTACACTTCACCCTATTCGTCCTAATGCAAGACTGTCACATTACAGCACTAGGGACCCTGAAACGATCAATTGCAATTGTCAATTGCAATTGTCAATTGCAAGTGTCAATGTTTTGTGTCTTTATTGTCAATCGCTACAATTGCATTTTGTAGACGATCAATTTGCGCATCAATGTGTATCAATCACGTAAAAATTGACAGTTGCAATTGATCGTTTCGGGAACCTTATACACACACCCTTTAAACAGTTAAAAACGAATTACAATCGCCGATTACTACCCTACATTAAGATACATTATATTATGCTGCGTTCGCCCTACTAATAACTTACGATTGTTTACGCCACATTAAATGTATCGAGGCTACTTACCCAGTCCGGGCCTGTAGTTATTAGGTTACTACTGAATTAAATGTTATTTTATTTATTGGTCCGAGTTCCGTTAGTTGGATATTAGAATGCGTATCAAGTTGTTCTTGTTTACACCTGTTATTCTAGTAGGGTTTGGCAGAAATCCTTGGAACAGCTTCTAAGATGGATGACTGATGATCGCTTTTAGCGATAAGACCGCACATTGTATCACCCTATGTAAATTTCTACATTTATATCTGTAATTTGTATGGTATACATAATAAAGAGTACTTATTTTATTAAATTCTACAGAAAGTTCGTTACAAGGGATGATTATTATTTTCAAGATGAATCTACTGGCCAGCATAATGAAGAATCCATTCGATGTCCGAAGAGATGACAGCTTTGACAGATGGCCCAATCATTTAGAGCCAAACACTGGACTCTTATTCTCACGGACGCATCAAGGACCTTTGTAGGAGGTAAGTTAATACTTTTTCACACCACCTGCAGACTTAGTATAAGCACCGTTTTGTCGACGGAAGAATAGACAAAAATGACATTTCATGAAGTTAGCAAAGCAGCAAAGTAGATAAAGTCAACTACTTACACTTTTTACGAAATTCAGTAATTTATTCACTATTTCTTTTATTTTGCTTATATCTCGAAAATGGTGTGTCAAATCGCAAAAATAATGAAAATTTCGACCCCCTCTATGAAACACTAAAACCCCTAAAACTCAACATGTAGGTAAAAAAAAACACATTTTCCATACAAAAACTGACAAATTCCATTTTTCCATTCCATTTTTATACTTTGTCGCCGTCGAGTAAAAAGTTTTCTACTGTCTTTAGCATGGCGATTACAAAATCAAATTGTCTTCACTACCATATACAACTGTCTTCTGAAATAGTCCACATTAAAAAGGACCTAGACAAAGACCTTGTAAAATGACAGATTTTACAAGGATTTTTACGGTGTGATGTCAAAAGTGGACAATTTTGTATGGAAATAGCCGTGTCTATTCTTCTAAGAAATAGACTGCGTCATGCTAAGCCTGCTGCTCGACAATGTCAAGTTATATGTCATGCAAACCTAACCTAAACTAAGTCATTACAGTCCTGGGGTAGACAGCCGGGCATATTGTACTGAATTTCATTATGACCCGCTGCCGCTGGTCATTAATGTGATTTGAATTTGAAACATTGGAACCTCAAGTAAAAATCGCATACAAACATTTTCCACAGTACATAACATACTAATCCCATGCATTTACCATTGAGACCTGCACTAAAAAATAAATTTGTCGGAAATCGAACTGGCCACAGAAAATACAAATAAAAAAAAAATAGAACAAAAATAAAAAAGGCGGGAATACTGCTAATCACTTTGCTGATATACAACAAACTAAACTACAAATTCTCACGACAATGTCGAGTGATGTTAGTGATTTGACTTTGGAGTACATTAAATCCGCAGCCATTGGCATTGTCAACAATCCACTTCCAAAAATGTCCTAAGAATCGAAATATAAAATAAATAAAAAATTATAAATAGAAATTTATAAAAGGCGTCAAGTCTGTATCTGAAACAGTGCTTTTGCTTTTTTTAGTCTACTTCCAGCATTTATAATGTATGTACAAAGTTCAAGCAGCAATCTATTCGATGCTCAGGTCAACAATAAGCATTAAACATAATATTCAACCCAGACCAGAGCCCAGGCAGGCGCTTTACTTTGTGTAAATAATTTCATCACCACTGCTCTCAAAATGGTGAAGGCAAACATCGTGAGGAAACCGGCATGTCCTAGCACCAAAAATTCGAAGACATGTGACATCTATCAACCCGCACTGGGCCCGCGTGGTGGTAACATTATAGGCTGATTATGCTTATTTTATTTTATTTGGGAAAACAAACAATCGTACATTGTATATTATTTCTAGATACACGCTATAAGTAAATGTACAATCCACTACGTTTCCACATGTCACTACTTATAAAAGATAAAGTTTTGGTTAAGTTATATACGATCAATATATAACAACAATACACTTATTTCGTAATATAAAACCAAATACTTAATACATACTTATATAATACATAATAATTAAAAAAATTGAGCAAGGCGCATAAAGACTAGAATAGAATAGAAATCTTTTATTTTAGACAGGCAGTCCATAGGGTTAGTAACAATTTTACTTAACCTCTAGTGTTAGTAGGTTACAGACACAAATCAACATACTACAATTAAAAATCAGCGTGGAGCTTCATCGGGGAATCCCATCGATCTGCGAATACACTGAGTATACTGTTGGTGCTGCCACGAACACGCGTCATCAGGGATGCACATCTATTCCTAATAATGGCGGCAAAACCATTAATATTATTATTCGCAAACATCCATGACGCACTACAACGCCACGGCAGCCGCAGCAGCACTCCCAGTGCATTATTATATTGAACGCGTAGGTCGCTGTATGCCCGCTGAGTGAAGTTGACCCACAGGCTTATGCAATAATATTCAAATTAATACCTACACCAAGTTAGGGGCATTTGTAAAAAGGAAATTGGAAGGACATCGTGCTAAGAAATCAAAAGTTTTCACAACTCAAAATGTGCAAACGTTTCTAAATGAAGCCCCTGACCACAGCTTTCTTGCCACGAAAGTAAATACCTACCTAATGATTGAAGTTTCAGTAACTAAAATAGTTACATACTTACTAGCGACCCGCTCATGCATCGATCGCTTGTGTGCGATCTACTGGAGCGTTACGTCATGTTTCGATGAGCCAAAATGTGGAGAAACCTGCTCTCTATCGAAGTTAAATATTATTGTTAACCTTTGATAGGTTTGTGTATGTATTATTACAATTATATATTATGTGTCAATCAAAAACTGTATCACTTGTAATATGTAAGAATTAATATTTATATTAAAGTACGTAACTTACCTTCCTACTTACTAACCTACCCGTCTATCCTTGATTTTTGGAGTGAATGGTGCTTTCCGTGGATGTGAACTCATAAACATTAAAATCGAAGATATCGAAAAATATTCAGATTTGTTCCTGGTAAATTTGCAGAAACACCAAATCAAAGAAGCAACGGTCATTCGTAGTCCGTGCAGAATACGTAAGAATGGTCGAAAAGCACCAAGCTCTACGGCCCTCTAATATAAACACTAACAGATTTTTTGTAACTTATACGTATTAATGGCCAGTGCACCAGGCAAGTCATTGGTAAAAATAAGATCCGCACTATGCCGAAAGAAATTGCGAAATACCTGAAGCTTTACACGGGTAATTTTTTTAGGAGAACATCGGCTCTGTATTGCCGGATTCAGGAGTCAGATTAAAAGACACGGTGGATGGAAATCTCATATAGTAGCGGAGGGCTTAATTAAATAAAAGGATAAAATAAGCTACTGCATTGGTGACAGCACCAAACTAAAAACAACGTAGATGACATCAGTTATCGACGGTGTCCAAGTCAGTCGTCAGGCGTCGATAACATCAGTTGTACAAGGATCACCTTGGATACCTTAGTCACCACAACCATCCACATCAAAACACTATTCATCTCGCCCGCTGCCTCATTTAGTACCACCATTACCAACTTTCATGATCCAAAATGATCCTTAGGAGACCCAAGTTTCTGAAACATTAATCAACAGCAATATGCAAATAAACTCTACCTCCACTTCAATAAATGTACGGAATAAAAATATAACTTTGTCTTTCCACAACTGGTCTAATGTATTAAACATTACCTTTAACTTTTAATTGTTTTAAATAGGTCTAATAGCTGTATTTGTAATTTTAATAAATACTTCGGTTCTAGTACCTACTATTGCTTTTTATTGTCGATGTTATTGTCGATGTCGATGGAGTGAAAAGTAGAGTATCCTCCATCGGGGATAAACGTGCCTTCGTCGTAGGCGAGCTTGAATCCCTCGCTGCACTCAGGATTCAGGATTATTGTCGGGGACTACATGACGTAAACGCAAATTTATAATGCCTAAAAATATATGATCCACTGCAGTAACCAAAAACAGAAAAAATTATGATATTCTGCAGGATATACGCTAGTTAGATAGTGTGTTGAAAAAATAATACAATTAACTTGATATGATAGGAAAAAATCACGAAGATACCTCTAAAAAAAATATTTAACGATTAAAAACCATACTAATATACATGCAAGCAATCAGATTTTTGTCAGATTATTCTACAAGCAACATACTAACGTAATAGTGTTTTAATTTTTTAGTCCAATAAATAGATTTTTTGTAAATCCATAATTGCTTCATATTTTGCAATAAATTACCAGCGTTGTGTCATCGCGCGTCTCTTTCTTTTCTATGCAATCCGACAGTGACCGCGCTTTAGCTCTTGTAAGCCCCTTAACTCGGTCCCTCTGCTCGGGAGTTAACACTAGTCTTTCGTTACGCTCGGGATTCGATACGCCGCGGCGCCCGCGACATAAGACACTTCTTTAACTCCTTCTTTATCTACTATTAAGATCAACATTTTCTCACATCGATTTCCAAGTACAGTTAAATTTCTAATGTGTCGGAACCTAATACTTGTATTTAACTGTCAGAATGTCAAACGTTTTACGATATTGTCGTATATCTCACGTACTATTCGATACCAATAACTTTATGTTCTTATCCTGATAGCCGAGTTAACCGAACTATAAAACACTTTCTCTCTATTAGGGATATAATCGTATCGGGGGCGTCTGCCACAGGTGCGTCGACCACTGGGGGCCTAAGCCACGGACCCATAATAACATCTCGACAGGAGATGCCGGCTATATGAATTTACTTTAGGATGCATTAGAAAACTCGAAAACGAACAGTTTGTAGTGATATACGGTTTGGATGACATTGATACTATCGATTGTTGAAATTGGAGTAGGGATGACGTGGTGGTATAGGAATTAAAATGTAGGGTAAGCGTCACCAGGTACTACTACTACTACAACAGGCCATTACGGTGTTTTGGCAAGAAGGCTGGATGATATGTAATTTATTTATTTATTTTGGTTCGCCAACAATTGTTTAACACAAAACATTTACTATAAATTCAAGAATTACTTACAGGCAAACGCGACATGCAGCATTTTTGGTTTTACATCCATAGATACTAAAAATTTATAAAATTGAAGTGTCAGTTTGTAATGTCAAAATAACGACTTTTTACTATACCCTAAGTCATCAATTCAGATAATTTAAGTAAACAAAGAAATGTCATTGTCAAAATGACAGGACAGTGGTACAAAACAATTTAATATTAATTTTTTCTATCTTTTCATTACAGTTAACTATTTATACGAGCTATGCAAACAAAATATCGTAGCCGAACAGTGTTTGTTCTGTGTCGGAGTCGCGGCTTATTATCATCATAATCAGCCCTTTTAAGTCCAAGTTAAAACAAGGAAATATAACAACTAACAACAAGATGAAACAGTTAACACGATGATAATAAAGCACAATTAACAAAGACGCAGCGAATAGTATTATCCGGGAAAAGAAAACGAATGTTGTGAAAAGACGCGACTTTGTAATTATGTCAAACGAAATTTGAGAATGTTGGGAACTCCGGTAGTGTTACCAGTATCATAAAATATTTTATACCACAAAATTTTCTTTTTTTAATAACTTTGTTTAAAACCGAAAACTTATAAAAATTAACACGGTATAATAATTTTTTAATTATTATTTTAAAAATCAGAACTTAAAAGCAAATCTAACCTTGTTTTCCACCATTTTATGTGAATTACCATTAAGACGATATTTTTTTGATCTGTTATCACATTTGTTTACATAAATTATCTGAATTGATGACTTAGGGTATAAATGCATGTGAAAGTACATACGTACGGTACTAATAACAAAAAATAATTTATGTTTATTTTTTTATCTGTCTGCTGTCTGTTTGTTCCAGCTAATCTCCGAAACGGCTGGACTGATTTTGACGGTACTTTCACTGGCAGATAGCTGATGTTACAAGGAGTAACTATTTTTATTTAAATATTAGGACACAGAGCAAAAAAAAACTTAGTTTTTTTTTTAAAAGATTCTTACTTTCCAATGAAGGAGCACGGCTACATATCAAGCTATACATTTCCAGTATAAGGTGAACTCGTTTTGTATAGGATTTCCGTACAATGAGAAATCAGCTTATACTGGAAATGTATAGCTTGATATGTAGCCGTGCGTACCTACAACTACTCTCAAGCGACACGTTATTGATACCCGATATCCACGCGAACGAAGTCGCGGGTACAGCTAGAATTATTATAAAGTTAAAAAGAATAGTTATTATTAAAATTATTTAATTATATTTGGTAAGTAATTTGTGTGTGACAATAACAACAGAAATTTCATTGATTGATAACAGTAACATTAATACTATAAAATAATAAATATCTCATGATCTAATTCAAATACACGCCATCTTAAAATTAACATTCAATACCGAGATCATAAATTGTGACAAAAGTGCTCAATAATTAGGTTTTTTTTTTTGTATCAGTAAGATTACTGCAAGTTTTTAGAATTTTACATAGGCGTGCAATCGGTGAGTTAGCACCCAGAACCCTATTGCTAATCCATTGCTCCATATGTTCAAAAAAATTGTCTGCTCAATAACATGAATAACGCAATGAATGTTGATGAATGTTGTTGAACTGTCAAAATGAAAGCCATTCCTACTGTTAATGTGTTACGTAATTACCCCGCCGTTCAGCGCAATGGTGGGTAGAATCAATGGTGTGATAGGATTTCACGGATATCGGGGTGGGGTACGAAACTTTAAGAGATTCAGTAGTTTGAGCAATTTTATTTGTAATCATTTTTTAGAGAAACAAGGCGTCAATAACTTCTCTTCGAGATGATAAGGAGTGCATTTTGAAATTATTATTTGAGCCGACTATTTCAGGAGAGAAGCTCTTTACTTTAACCTCTAGAAAAAGCAAGGTGCCACAGAAACCATTTTTGAAATCTTTCCAAAAGTAGCTTATGTGTGGCGTAGTGTGGTCTCCATACAACACTGGAATACTCCAGGACGCTTACAAAGCTGTAATACAGCATTATTTTGGTATCAACCTGTTCAAAGTCCCTAATGTTTCTTAGCACAAACCCAAACATTTTGGATGCTTTCTTAACAATATTTTCGACGGATCTGAATTAAACGGACATTACTTACAATTTCCACCTCTGCCTCAGATTGACTAGTACATTGCAAAAAGTCATATAGGATCCCTATCTTATATGACTTTTTGCAATGAACTAGATGATGATGATGACATGATCTACCACGGAGTCTTGCAAGTGTCATAGGCTGTTTTAACCGCCATCTGCCACTATTTGGGAGCTCCAATTTAATAAAACAGAACCATGATTTTGTATCCTGTCGTCATGTTCGTGAACGGGCGCCGTCACTAGGGACTGGTCATTTGTTAGCTGCCATGGCTTATTTTAATTTAATTTAATATTTTTTCGTCTTTTTATTACGGACGCTTTTAACGTTCTGCATCGTTCTCAGCTCACATGTATAATTTCAACATGAATGATGTAACCAATATTTTGTCACTATATATCGATTTAAAAGAGTGTCCATGGAGTTTCTTGACCGTTCTTTTCCATGGGTACCTACTACGCTTTGGAATGGACAACTAGCTTCATCTTTCTGAGTCACCGACCCCTTGACAATTCAAAAGTGCCTGTTATTGGTTTATTTGAAATAAATGCTTTGAGTTTGAGTTTAAGTATTGCAAAAAGTTCCAATGTACTGTTTGTTTGACAATAATATTTTGCCCAGCTAAAATATCCAAGTGGATTTAATATCACATCACACTAGACAGTCGAGTTTGATGGCCAGAATATTTAGGTAAATTAGTAAATTACAGAACCCCCCCCCCCAATCATTACTATGTATCTAATCCTCCTCCTGACTCTACATACTATAAAATAAGTCACCAATTCATGTTCTAATCACCATCCTGCCCGACTCAAGAATAAACGTTCAAAGAATAATAAAAATCGGTTTAATAACCCATTAATCGGAATAGACCGAATCGAGTTACAATCGAATCGAATATGGAATGCATAAAATTCGAATGCACCGTGTATCGAATGGTATCGATAATAATGTAAATCGATACATCGATAATCGTTCACATGGAGATTGGGTGATAGTTACTTACCATTTGACGGCCAGTTTTGGTAGGTTGGTAGCATTGATAAGTTAAATTTTATTGTTGGCAATAAAGTTGTAACGATTTTTTGGTTTTTAATATATTTTGCCGATTCGAGTTTGTCGTTTAGATCGTTTGCATACATTATGTAACTTTTTTGTAGATATCTAAATTTTAAAGACGTTTTTAAGTAAATTTTGTGTGGTCCCAGTAAGGAATGGGACATTTCATAATGGGAGGGATATGAATCCCATTCCTTACTGGGACCACACGAAATTAATGTCGTAAGAAAGCTCAAATGAGTAATTAATAAGGTCTTTATTATTATTAATTCTGGGTTGAAAGATTATTATTATTAGATTCGTTGAAGTTTTCAATGATTCAGGAAAACCATAATTTTCCACAAGCAATTGAATTCACTGCGAAATTTCTGAAAACAAAAGAATGTTGTTTTTAACACTTCCAGACAATACACTATCCAAAAAAGAATAACCCAAAAATAAGTGCATACAATTTATTTTGGTGTACTCACATACAATACACCGAAATTGAATAATGCAATTTAAATACTACAAATAAACACTAAAGGTGAACATTTTAGTAATTTTTGCATATAAATCTTTTGTCGGCAAGAAAAACCAACAGAATTTTCCACTTTTTCACTACCTTATTTAGTTTCAATAGAGTTGAAAATAAGTAGTTTTACGTGCATATTAAGTTTGTAGGTTATAATCGCTTGTCTCGCTATGCGTTTTCGCCTCCGGGTGACAAGTGACTTTTGACTTCTTTTGTTTTGAAATATGGCGTACATTATAAGCGGGGAGCGATCATTTTTGGGAAGATTAAAAAAAAAAAAATATAACAACAAAAAGTAATCGTACTATGTAAATAAGTATCTACTTGCATAGATACATATAGGTTTTGAAATTGTTATTAATAGATTTTTTTTTTAAAGGAGGAGGTTATAATTATGTTCGACTGTATGTAAGTGTTTTTTTTTTTTAACTAATTGTTTAGAAAACAGAAATTTTTCTACCTGCTTCGTATTACTTTTGGGAAGAGATTTATAAATACAACTTCAAGTTAAATTAGCTAGCGAAACGCTGCAGACGTGACGAGTACCTATCTTAAAAAGATTAAATAAAAAATAAAAATAAAGTTTTTTTAACGGGGTCAACGACCGCTGTTAGTTTTGTTACTTGAATTAGTATGAGTTGAGACAATCAGTTTTCTTTATTTAACGAAAGAAAGAAAGAAAGTAAGAAATCATTTATTTGCTGATAATGTAGGTATACATATAAGTTGGAATAATTATTAAGTGTCCCGATACATTTTACCTTACGGCATGCAAAATATTATGATTGAATTTATTTAGTAATATACATAGATAGGTACAACTATTACAATTATTATTAGCCATAGTCGAATTTAGTAGGTAGTCACAGCTCAGACTAAAAAATCATTATAATTAAAGAATTAAATATAAATCTCTCGCAAATCATACAAAGAGGAATATATGTCGTAATGCGTAATGTCAAAATATTCCAAAAACTTTACCTGTTCTGTAACTGTGTTTAGATATTGATACCTATCACGTCTGGAAAGTTTACAAAAAAAAAAAAAAATGCATTTTCAAGTGACTATACATACACCGCCTGCTGTCGATGATTCCACAAAAAAGAAACCACATCAAATTAAATTTCCTTATCGTTTTATCATGTTTAGAAATCGATACCCATCACATCTGCGGAGTTTCGCTAAATAATTTTATTCACCATGTATTTGTATAGTATAAGACTAAAATAAATGGACACCTTTTAATATTAGACATACGCTGATAATATAGGTACCTACAATGTGAAATTAAACTAGCTAGCGAAACATCAAAGACTACACGGGTATCAATATGTATGAAGTATTTAATTTGAGCCTGTTTTATGTATACAGGAAGGCAGGGACATCGATGCACATCCTGTTACCATGGAATACAGTACAGACACCAAAAGAGATAAGTAACCAGGGTCGTCGGATATAGTTGAAGTTTAGTTAGAAACCGATGGATGTATTCGAATGAAATTTAATTTCATAAATTACCTGTTCGTTTTCTATTAATTAAATTAAATTATATTCGAGAACATTCATCGGTTTCTTACTAAACTTTAACTATATCGACGACCCTGGTTTACACTTTTGGTGACCGTACATGATTCTGTCCGCTCATGCGTTGAAATTTTTCGACAATATTTAAAAAAAAAACTGCTGTTTCCTACAAATGTGCACGTAACTACGCGGTCAATATGTATGGAACATAATTTTTTTTTCAGAATCTGGTACTGAATCCATAGTAACAGTAACACACTAATAGTAAGAATGGGTTTCATTTTGACAGTTCAACAACATTCATTGCGTTATTTACGTTGTTGAGCAGACAATTTTTTCGAACATATGAAGCAATGGATTAGCAATAGGCTTTAAAATGATTCAGATTGTGATAGATAGTGTGTTACGTTATTAGGCAGCAGGTTTCGCGTCAATGTCTCTGCCACTTTGTATAAGCCACAATAAGTAGGTAAAGTACATAATAAGTAGCATTTATACCTATCCAAAAAAAAAAAAAAAAAGTCTTAGTTTTTTTCAGCTAACAGTTTCTGAGCAGACCCGTGAGCATCAGGTAGTGTAAGCTGTCTAGAGAATGTTGTTGACGTTACCTTGTCATTTCTTACTTCTCGTGATCTCCGACCTGCGCCATTGTTGCCTCTCGTGTGTGAAAACCTTTGTGACCGTTGTGGTTTACCTACTCACCGACATTTTATGTTTTATGACTGAATGCCACCCTGATCCGTAGGAGACTGTTCTTAGGGTTTGTAAGAAAAAGTGTTTTTTTTATGCTAGCGGATGGGCTTTTGTTTATAAGTATTCGCAGATTTTTATGCCATTTATTTTTAACTCGTTGTCAACTGCCTCATTGGTCTATTGGTCGAAAGATCTACTGTTGAGCATGAGGTCCTTGGTTCTGTTCCCAGGTCGAATAAAGTTTTATTGTGTTTTTTTTATTAGGAATTCTTCTGAAGCAGCCCGAAGTCTGGATTTGTTCCCGGTTGATGCCAATAGGCTCGCCCTTTATTACATCGAACTTAAACATAACTGGCGAAATGTGGTACTATACGTACAGCTCTGCCTAACCCTTCGGGAAAACAAGGCGTGATGTTATGTTATGTTTATTTTTAATAATTTATCTTCAAAGAGGTTTTTTGTAACAATTTCTTCTTTTTAAATCTAATAAAGTATAATTCGAGTTCAACTACGCAAAAACAAATAAAGATCTTAAATAATAATTAATGTATTCAGTCTGCTTATGCCATGAAGCGCACTTTCCCATGTTAATTGAACACCAAACGACATAAACACCATTAAAATACTTTCAATAATGTTTTATTCGAAAATCAACACAAAATCAATAAGTGTCGTAAAATATCTTACACATTCAATCGAGCATCTTAATCGTCAATTTAGCAGAACTAGTATGGAACATCTCATTAGCTTATAGATTTGACTGGCTCATTAAGAGGGTATCACCACAAAACAGGAGAAATCAGAAGTTCCACTTGCTATGTGGGTATCGTTGAAGCGCATGAAAGCACCGAGTTGGTTTCGGTACGGGGGTTCTTTTTCAGCTGCAATTAGAACTGGCAAACTAACAACGTATAATGAAGACACTACTTCTATGTAAAATAGAATGCTGGTTTAAAATGAATTGAACCTGGCTGAACCAGACACAGGAGTAAAACAATCCCTAAATCATTTATAGACTCAATGCACTGAACACTGGAAGCAGCTTGCCAACCAGAGATTGGAATTATTGTACATAATAAAGAGTATTTTATTCTACTAACTAATAACTGGTGGTCATTCATAAGGGGCTACTAGCTTGAAGGAAATTATATAATTAGGACGAAAAAGATAGGCTTATGACCAGCAGTACTATAAATAACATGTAAATCAAGTGCTAAGTAATAACAATCGCACGGGTCGATCGAGCAGTTTAAGCTACGCTTGCCACGGTTGCTCCGTGGATGGGTAACCATCTTTACATCCCAAGACTCCTCCGCGCCTCCGTAAGCAGGCTAAGCCGTTGGTCTCGGCTGTCATTCGTAGATCTTTGACAATCGTTACGCGACGTCAGAAGCCCGAAAGCCTGACAATCAATGTTACCAAGGGGTATCGTATTACCCAGTAACAGGGTTGTGGAGGTCAGATAGGCAGTCGCTCCATGTAAAAACTGGTATTCAGCAGCATCTGGTTAGTCTGGAAGCCAACCCCAACATGGTTGGGGAAAGGCGGGCAGATTGAATGACGTGAATCAAGTGTCTTCCTCTTAAAATAGTGAATAAGAAAGATGTTTTTGGACGATTTCTGAATTTTATAATTACTTAGCAGTTTAACACATAACATAACATCACGCCTGTATTCTCCGAAGGGTTAGGCAGAGGTGTACCTATAGTACACCCACATTTCGCCAGTTATGCTTAAGTCCCATGTAATAGGGGGCGAGCCTATTACTCGCCGGGCACAAATCCAGACTCCGGGCTGCTACCAAGAAATTCCAGATGGAAAAACTCAAAAACACTTTGCCCGACCCGGGAATCGAACCCAGGACCTCATGCTCAGCAGTGTCGCTTGCGACCACTAGACCAACGAGGCTGTTACACGCGAGTTAACGGGGCAGGCGAGGTAGCAGTTTAATTTATATTTAAATTACTTATTAGCTAATAGGCTTGATTGTAATGGGAATAAAGTATCACCGACTATGATACGAAACACATTTTTTTTTTTATATCTAGCAGTAAACAAAAATGGCTAATAAGCTGTTGTGCTGTGACAAGAATTGCTACTGTAACTTTAAAAATAAACTCGTTCACTATTGCTTGTTGTTACGACCGTACCTTCTGATCTCATCTAGGTGATCCACCACCGACCGAGGTAATTATGGTTGGTGCCTATGGCGTGAGATACAGCGCCTCTTGTCGCTGGAATGCAGCTGTTGAGGTGCGAGTGCGACTCGAGTTCCGACGTCCTGTGGTATGTAGCTGTGAGGCAGGGAAGAAAATACGAAATACCTATAACACTAGAGGCATCGCCGATATATTACATGATTACAACTTTCAAGCTAGATAGTTAGTTGGTCTTCAAAACGATCGAGGTACCTATTGACGTCCAAAAATGGTGTTCATATTAGTGTCATACGATTGAAAGTAAGTCTTAACCAACTGCTCACCCTAAAGCAAGTGTACACTGCAAATAAAGTTTTATCACTCAGGGTATAAAGATTATACGCGCGTATAATGCTGTTGCCATCCGTACTTACGACTACTTAAAAGTAGGTAACTCGTTTTCCTCATTTGACTATCTCAATTTAATGTGAGATGGTAATCACCTGATTGGCTCTTAATTTAGTATTCGCTCCCAGATCATATCAGTTTATTTTGAAAGCAAATAAGCATTGACTTCAAAGTAGACGTACCAAGTATCGCTGAGAATAAAATGTTTATCCGCAGTCGCAAAACATGCAAAAGAAGCCAAAAATCTAAAAATCCGTTAAATAAACAATCCTCTTTTGGAACACCTCTTATATAGTCCTTCGAGGAAAAAAAAGAAATTTAAATTTCGAACGGATTATCCCGTCAAAAAAGTGACATGCGAGCATCCGAATTAAATTGGCAGAACGCGGTGGTCGAAGAAAAAAAGCACAAAAGTATCAAAGAAAACCGCAGACCGAGACGTCAATCTTGCAGATTTTCAGTAAAAAAAAGAAAATAAAAAAAAATACGAGGTGGGTTATTATTGCTGTCTCGTGTCTGTATTGGTAGCTCAGTGTGAGATCCGAACGCACCGCGCGCGCGCGCTCCCGTCATCGCGCCATTTCCCATTTACCACCACCGTGACACGAGTCCCATTAGAAAAAAAACATAGAACTTTAGACGATTTTTGATCGATAATTGGTATTCAATTCGGTATTTCAGTGCGTGTGTGACTGCCAGTGTTGTGTAGTGTTCTTTTTTTGAAATGCAAAGGTGACTTGTTTTACTTTTTTTCATTTAATTAAGTATTATCTGTGCCTGTACTATTAGTGGTTCGCTGATTACGTCGCGAGAATGCGCGACAGTTTTGGTAAGTATCAAGTTTAGCGATAATTACCTACTGTTCTACATTTTTATCTATTCATTTTTCATTGTATGAATCACAAAACGGTGTGATTACGGTTCGCAGGCGACATAATCTATGAATAGAACGCATCCATTCTGCTGATACATTCGATTGGCTGAAATAAAAAAGTTCGTGATGTAGGTAGTGGATATGCCAACGGCGATAAGTTTTAAATTCATCTGCTTTAGAAAGTTTGATTAGAAATTTCTATTAAATAAAATCATGGTCTTGTTCTACAAGAAATGTATGTTAATTAGTTTAATTTAGTGTGACATAAAAAATACGGTATCTCCATCACTATTGTTTTGAAATTTGTGTTTTGTCTAAAAATCAATGACCTTATGCCCGATTCCTATGTCATTAAACGGTTAAAAGTAACGTTCTTGCAACTCCATCAAAATCGGAGCGATGGCGATTCAATCTGGAGGTGTGGTAGGTAAGGCACCTCACATTGTCACACCTTTCAATTTTTCGACAGGCAGTTTAGCCTCATCATCATTTTACTGCATCATCCAGTCTTACCTACTTGCTCCGGCACGCGTAGCTTGTCTTTTTCAGTTAAACGTTTGATAAAAATCATTTTGAGGAGTTTCTTGGAGTATCTTACCCGTTCTCCTCCATTGGAACCTACTACGCCTTGGAATTGGCAACTATCTTCATCTTTCTGATTGGCCAACCCCTTGAAAATTCAAAACGTCCTGTAATTGGTTTATTTGAAATAAATGCTTTGAGTTTTTGAGTTCTTTGTATTCATTCCCTCCACCTTTTTAAGAGCAGTATTGATAAACAGTTTGCCCAAAGCAATCTGCAACTCTTCGTGGTTGTTTCCACTGGGTCACCATTACACCTTGCTGCAGCGTAATCGAGTAAAACCACGGCTATGTATGTATGAGATATCTGTTAAAACGGAACCAGCTCTCTAAGTTAGCGCCGATACTGGCACGTCTTAGGTAAATGAAACTGTTCAGCGGATGAATGTTAAATGTTAGACCTCATAAAGTCGTGTGACTGTGCTGAAACGACTATAAGGCAGAAGCGACAACGGTTTCAGTGTATCATTGGAGTGGCAGGATAATTTAATGACCGAGCGAGCGCGAACCGCGAGAGAAGCGTCTCCGTTTCAGCTTGGGCAAAAATGCTTTCGTATGTCCGGATGTCCGGTGAATGTCTGGCTGTTCTCCTCTACAGTTCGCATTTCTCAACTGATTCTCGTGAAATTTTGTGAACAGGTTTGATATTTATTTGGTTTTTTTTTTGACGATTCAGTATTTCGAAAGTTTTCAGAAAGGCGGACATATGGGTTTGAAAACATAAAAAAAACATATTTCAGCCATTTAGCGCTCTATGCGCGCGCTTTTTGTTTTAAGTTACGCGGTGAACATTTATTCAGTTTTAAGCTAACCAAAGACAGACTAGTGAGGTCTACAGCTAGTAGTCTAGAGCCACTAGTAAATATTCGTTTCTTCAACTACATACTCCAGATCTTTTGTACGGGTGGTTCAAGGTTTAGGGCATTCGTAAAATGCCTATGTTTGAACTTATGTATGCTATACATACAACCGTTATCGGGGTATTTTTGTGATGGCTGTACTGCTTTTGAGGACACCCAGATTGTGGACTGTATTGTACCCTCGATGCAGATTTTCTTTGGCATTTCGGTGTACCTCCCATACAAAAGAACAGGCTCGCAGTACTAGAATTGATATAACGATACTAATTATATCCTATAAGGATTAGAAAAAAATATAGTGTCGTAGTTACAAATAGGTATCTGATTAAATGACCACAGTAGATTCTCTGTAAACTTATGAATTCCTAATTCGTTCGAAAGACTAAGCGCCGCTAAATATTTATATAATTTCATTTAAATATACAATATTACGTAAATTGCACATTAAAATTTAAAGTAACCACTACCGTATGCAAAATTCATTTGTACAGTGTACACGGCAAATAAAAACTTTCTTAGGAGTACAATTAGGGCCAAACAAACTGTCCCCAATATATTTGTTTAGAGTCAGTTACACTTGTGGGTAGATAAAGAAAGAAAGAAATAAAATACATTTATTTGCGGTATATCATGCATGACGCAGTGTGCTAGGTGTAGCGACGATCTTGGACGGGTGGCTGGTAGCAACTGGATGAGAGTTGCCGAGAATCGAGGTGAATGGCGTGCAATTGGAGAGAGGGCTATGTCCAGCAGTTGCAGTGCAGCAGCACTGGACCGCTGTAGATTAGTGGTGAAATTATAAAACTTTAATTTTTTGGATACGAGGCTTTTGGCTACTTTGATGTCTGTATTTTTAATGTCATTTATTTGTAATGTGCGTTTTGTTTGTGCAGAATAAACAATTTTTCTTTCTTTTCTTTATTTTATGATGATGACGTAAAGAAGAAACACAAACACAAATATGAGAAAGTAGTGGGAAAATATACGTATGTGAGTGTGTGTGTGCGTGCAGATAGTATAGCATTTCAATTGTTTTATAGTAGAATTATAGTAAACCTACTTATCCTAGTAATTCCACTGGAGGATTTAATTTATCTTTACGTCCGCTAATCTCATTATGTCTGGTCGGCGACTACAAAGCATAAACTCGCAGACGTTTTCACTCAATGTTAAAGACATTGACACTACAAATATTTTCTTAGGTACTTAGTGTGTTTTCTTTGAGAAATGATAACACTGTTACGTTCTACTACAGCAAACTCTTTTGAATATAAAATTTTACTTGAAATTATCACGGATGTTGAAAGTCTAGTCCTGGTTTAATGTTAATAACCTACTTCTTAACGAGAAAAAAACTAAATGTATTAAGTTTACGATACCTCATGTTAGACAAGTAGAAACTAGTGTTCTCATAAAGGGTGAAGTGCTGAAACCCGAAAATACCACAGTTTTCTTAGGCATAACTTTGGATACCAAGCTTCAATGGGCCCCCACATAGATAAATTGTCAAAAAAGCTTAGCTCTGCAGCATACGCCGTTAGAAAAATTCGTGGTTTAACTGATTTAGAGACAGCCCGTTTAGTATACTTTAGTTATTTTCATAGTGTGATGTCGTACGGTATTCTGTTGTGGGGAAATGCCGCCGATATCCAGACAATTTTTGTTTTACAAAAAAGGGCAATTCGTTCAATCTATAAATTTAGTCCGAGACACTCCCTCAGAGATAAATTTAAAGAGATTAATATAATTACTGTGCCTTCTCAGTATATTTATGAAAATCTTTTATATGCACATAAAAATATTAATCTGTTTAAAAAATACAGTGATATCCACAATATAAATACTAGAAACAAACACAAATTTGTTGTTCCTACAACCAGGCTCAAGAAAATAGGTGGCTCGTTTAGATGCCAATGTATACGTTTTTATAATAAACTTCCTAGCCATATTCAAGATCTAAGCTTTAATAAATTCAAATCTTATATAAAACGGAAACTATGCCAGAAAGCCTATTATACTGTAAAAGACTATATTGTCCTATTGACTATATACCCAAATGTCCTTACTTTGGTATTGTTCGTCAAATCGTTGAGCTCCTTAAGTTCTGAGTTGAGCTGCACGGTTACTGACAAATGCGTGCACTGACTGGACAGGTCCACTTAACCTGTATGGTTATTTCCTCAAAAGACCGTTTCAGACACCAATCTACATGGTTCTCAAACAATATGTCCGATTTTTTATATACACATTGACATTGTTGAATTTTATATACACAATGACATGAGTATTTACTTGTAAAGTATTATGTTATTTTAATTATTGTGAATGTGAGGATTATGTGGGTCATTGCTTTTTTTTTTCGCAGTTAATTTTAATCATGATCTGGCAGATTGAGTAATTTATGTGGCCTACCCAAATGTCCTTTCTTTGGTATTGTTCGTCGAATCGTTGAGCTCCTTAAGTCCTGACTTCCTGAGTTGAGCTGCACGATTACTGACAAATGCGTGCAATGACTGGACAGGTCCACTCAATCTGTGTGGTTCTTTCCTCAAAAGACCATTTCAGATACCAATCTACATGGTCTTCACATGATCTGACCAAGATTATGTCTGGACTTTAAAAGAGACCTCTGAGTTTGTTTCGGCCTTTCTTCTGAGAGTAGTCAGATAGGAAACGCCAACCTCATCTAGTTTAAAAATATGATTGACGTGTAAAAGTGTTTGTACAAACCTACTTACAGAAATAAAATCAATTATCATTTATCATTTATCAGCCGAGAAAATAGGTCACCTTTTTAACCGACTTCAAAAGAGGAGGAGGTTCTTAATTCAACTGTATTTTTTTATGTGTGATAGCTCAGAAGTCTTGTCTAGGTGAACCGATTTGGATGATTCTTTTTTATTTGAAAGCTGGTGCTTCTCATGTGGTGCCGTATAAATTTGATAAAGTTCTGTTCAGGAGTTTTTGAGTTATCCTTAATAATGCGTATTTTTTCCACTTAGTTTATATTGATGATGTTTTGATAATTTCCTATCACTGTTACACAATACACACAACACATATCAAGTAGTGGTATACGAATTTGTGTGGGGTAGATACCACAACTAAAAAGCAAAAAATATAAAACTTTTTTACAAAAAAAAACAACCTACTTCCAAAAAAAACACTAAAAAAGTGAATAATAACTTTAATTTCGGAAGTCGGTGGCAAAAAACACCGACTTCGACGAAATTAAAGTTATATTTCACATTTTTTGTGTTTTTTTTGGAAGTCGGTTGATTTTTCTGTAAACAAATTTTTATTTACCAAACCAAATGTTTGAATTAAGCTGTTAGAAAGCTGTGTAAATTAACAAAATGTGTAATTATTTTGCTCGCCAGTGTACAAGATACATCATATATAGTACCAGATAGGGGTAAACGTTTACTTTGAGAGAAATGTGTAAACAATTAATTTTGCATTAAGTCCTTTCTCTAAGACTTTATTAAGTGGCTTGAGCATTTCATTAGATGATGAAGAGACTTGTTAGTGTAGCCTCGTTTTAGAAGTTGTACCTACCATTTGTCCTCTTCCCTGTTCTACATTCGTGTAGGTCACCTTTTGTGTCGGTATGATCTTTTCATCTTGAGAAACAAAGAACCTACTACGACTAGTAAATATTATAGTACATAACCTCACGCCTGTAATCCCTGGAAGGTTAGACAGAAGTGTCCTTATAGTACACCCCTATTTCGCCAGTTTTGTTTAACCGGTTGAATGCCGTAATTAAAGACACAATTAAAAAGCCATTGTGTCTGGAGTGGATCCACGTTCTAACATGCGAAAGGTTAAAGGTACGAGTTCGTAGCCGACTGCATGTAGCAGCAGCAGACGACGTGTCGCTGCGACACTACTGTTTTCTATGCATTTCTATGAAATACCTTTCGTAGCTAGCGACACGTCGTTTTCATAGAAACCAGTAGTGTCGCAGCGACACGATGTCTGCTGCTGCTGCATGCAGTCGGCTACGAAATCGGCACTTTAAATGATAAATGATATATGATTTTATTTCTGTAAGTTTGTACAAACACTTTAACACGTCAATCATATTTTAAAAACTAAATGAGGTCGGCGTTTCCTATCTGACTACTCTGAGAAGAAAAGCCAAAACAAAATCAGAGGTCACAGTCTCTTTTAACGTCCAGACATAATCTAAGTCAGATCATGTGAACACCATGTAGATTTGTGTCTGAAATGGTCTTTTGAGGAAAAACCACACAGATTGAGTGGACCTGTCCAGTCAGTGCACGCATTTGTCAGTAATCGTGGAGCTCAACTCAGAACTTAAGGAGCTCAACGATTCGACGAAGACTACCAAAGAAAGGACATTTGGGTAGGCCACAAAAATTATTCAAACTGCCAGACTATGATTAAAACTAGCTGAGAGGGAAAAAAACAGCAACAATGACCCACATAGTCTTCACATTCACCCATGTTCATTAGTCCCATATAACAGGGGGCCAGCCTGTTTCCATCAACCGCGCACAAATCCAGACTCCGGGCTGCTACTGAGAAATGTCTGATAGAAAAACCTAATTTATATTGCATCATACCTATACAAGGTGGCACGGATATCAACGCGCAACCTGTTACCGATGAATGAATTCATGAATTTAGTAAATGATACTGAACCTCCCTGTATTGTATATTATAAATTTTTGTGGGTTCAAAAAAAAGTCGCTGTTCCATACATTTTGACTGCGTAGGTATTGCACTTTTCTATGAAAAAGCGTTTTGTTTTTAATAACCTACGAAGAATTTCTACTTTAGGGGGTCTAGAATCACGTGCTGAATTCATGGTTACAGTTGGCGCGTCGATGTCCCCGCCACCTTGTATAATACTTAATATTAAGAACATCAAAACCGATCGTCATCATCCTCCTACATCCCAATACAAGACTTCCGCAGACAGGCGCGACGTGTGAGGGCGACGCGACTCTAGTAGAACAATTTCTACGAAAACTTAATGGAAATTGTTCTACAAGAATTGCGTCGCGCCTGTTTCCCTTTGAGCTGGGAGCCTTTATTTGTGGTAGGAGCTGCATTCGCCTTTTTATTCCACACATCTTTCTCTATCGACCGTCATATTCGTAGAATGTTAAAAGTCAATATATTTCTTTAAAAAGCTTACTTAATGTGTCTAAGAGGTTGTTGCTGACTGCGATTTTCAACGAGGTAAAGTATTTTCTCATATAAAAGAGTGGGCAAGCAATATTTCTATGTTTTATCAAATTCTCAGACCACCAGTTGGTATTTCAAGAACTTCCATACCTACACGTTCACGAAACCATTTTTTTAATACTAGCAGTGTCTTTAATACTTGACTCATATAGCCAATAAAGAATCATGTCGCTTACCGAGTTACCGACGATGGTAATTATTGGTTGTCAAGCGGTCCCAATAAAAATATGCACTAATTATACACTGTGGACATGTCACACACTTGTGGTTGGTTGCGAAGCTGAAACTTTGAGGATCCCTTCTTTTCGTTATTTTTTTTAAACTAATATATTTTGGCATAACCGTTTTGGCATAACTTATATCAGCATAAATATACTGTGGCATAATAATACTTTGGCATAATGCAATGGTTTGGTTAGATTCATTTATGGCAATAAACATTATGGCAAAACATTTATGCGTAATAATAATCATTATGCTGAATTTCTTCATGCCAATGTTTTTTATGTCAAATTTTATGCAAATGGATGGAGAACCGAAACTTTGTAGCACAGTTATGATAATGCATCCTTTCCTCCATTTTTAACAAAATATGAGCGTTGCGTAATTGAAACATAACATAACATCAGGCCTCTAATCCCCAATGGGTAAGGCAGAGTTGTCCTTTATTACATCCACATTTCGCCAGTTTTGTTTTAACCGCCGTGTTAAGGCTCCTACAAACACGGGCACATGCGACGCGACACAAAGGCACCACCCGCCTGTCGCGCGACGAGCGGTGCGTTTGTGGCGCGTGAGATTCGTATCGCGTGTCGCGCCTGTTTTGTAGGAGCCTTAATAGGAGGCGAGCCTATTTCCATCAACCGGGCACAAGATTCAGATTTCGGGCTGCTACTGAGAAAATCCTGATGGAAAAACCCTAATAACACTTTGCCCGCTGGGTATTCTCACCCAGGACCTGGTTCTCAGCAGCAGAGCTTGCGACCGCTAGACCAACGAGCATCAATGGTTCTCATACACATATGTTTTATTTTCATTAATTATCATTTATTATATTTTCATTCCAGTGTTTAGCAGATAGTTATACGAGTATCACTTACTTGGAATATAATTTTACAGATGCTGCACAAGCATTCAAATACATTAAGGCTCCTTTAAACAGGAGCGACACGCGACACAAAGGCACCGCTCGTCGCGCGACAGTCGTTGCCTTTGTATCGCATACCTACGATTCGCGTCGCGTATCGCACCTGTTTTTCAGGAGCCTTTAACCGCTGCAGAACGATTAGTCTATACTTTGCGATAGTTTTTCACATCCTTAAGGGGGATGCGCCAAGGTAGCCCGCGAAATTCAAATTATCTTACGTTTTTTGCAATTTGCAGATAGGTATCAGGTTGTATGGTGATCTAAATATGATTCACGACCGTATCAAATATGGCTTTATATAATTATAATTATTAGAATCAGCAATACAGCTCCCTAAGTTAGAATTGCCCTCAAATGTCATGATTTCATGAAATAGTCATTCAATAGGGTAATATGAACTTATAGAGATGTATTACTGATTCTAATGATTATAATTCTCTAAACCCATAGTTGTTACGGTCGCGAATCGTATTTTAATCAAACTACAACCTGACAGTGACCTGCAAATTGCAAAAAACTAAAGAAAATTTGAATTTTGCGGGCTACCCTGAAGGTTCCGCCTTAACTAGAGAGCTCGGAATCTCTGCGCCAGCAGCGTCTAGTAACGCCAGTACATAAAAAAATGTGGTACCGAAAGTGCGTTGAGCACACAACTTCTGTCACGGACCAAGCAAAGCCGTCAGTTTCTATAAATACGTAATTTCTGTCTCCGTGCTCGGTGTTCTCAACTACACACCAACAACATCAACAACATTCAATACCCCTGAATACTCAACAACTGTATCCCACAGCTTGCTGTAGTTATTTAAACTATAATTAGGCTATAAACGCATATACCGCGTCCACAGAAAACTGGTTTACGCAAATAAAGTTCAAGTTAACTCCGACCACTTTAATTGCTTACCGGCCGACTGTTTCGAAACCATGTATTTGTAGAAATTATGCAAGTTCCAATGAGTTTTTTCTAATTTGTAGTAGTATTAAAATATGTGATTTATTTTGTGGTGTTTTAATTGATTTTCTTACTTTGAAGTTTGTTGCACTGGTTATGGCTTTTGACCATCCTATGCCAAACTTACATAACATAACATCACGCCTGCATTCCCTGAAAGGTTAGGCAGAAGAGTACCTATAGTACACCCACATTTCGCCAGTTATGTTAAATTCCATGTACGAGTAATAGGGGGTGAGCCCATTGCCATCAACCGCGCACAAATCTAAAGTCCGAGCTGCTACTGAGAAATTCCTGATGGAAACCCAATTTTTTATTAGTGGTCTGTACTACCTAATGAACTTGAATCCCGGGCTGTAACTGAGAAATTCCTGATGGAAACCCAATTTTTAATTATTGGTCTGTACTACCTAATGAACTTGAATCCCGGGCTGCTACTGAGAAATTCTTGATGGAAACCCAATTTTTAATTATTGGTAATCTGTTCTACCTAAGTAAACTTGGATTCCATGTTTCCGCAATTAATGTATGGTGATTGGCACCGAAAAGAAAGGGGTGCCATTCTCTTGCTCTTCGGACCAAGGATTCAACACAAAAGGGGTACCAGCTCTCGTCAAAGCATAGTGATTAAAGCTATCCTGATTTTAACAATTTACGGCTCCCTCAAGGCTCCTTGCTATCTCCCCTCCTCTTCACACTGTTCACAAATGACATTCCCAAAAGTAAAAAGGCTCAGTTAGCTTTATTCGCCGGCGACACGGCCATTTACAATTCTGGTCGCGGTCAGGACTCTTTCGCTTGCACTCTCCAATTCTGCGCAAACGTCTTAGGCGCTTGGTTCTGGAAATGGAGAATCCAGGTCGACCCCTGTAAGAGGAAGATGGTTCTCTTCTCAAGACCGCGTCGTCCCACTCCCCCCCTCCCCAGTCCGATCACTATGTATGGCAAGCCGATTCCTTGGAAGAAGCGAGCTAAATATCTAGGTGTGATCCTTAACCACCACCTTACCTTCAGGGAGTACATAAAGACGGCTCGTTCACGCGCCTCCTTCGCTTCCAGTAGGCTCCATTTCATATTGACTATCCGGAGTAAATTGTCACTCAAGTGCAAATTGCGCATCTATACCGCGGTTATGCGTCCCATCATGACCCATGCTTGCGTTGTCTTCGCACACGCTGAACGTCGCCACCTCCACAGGATGCAGACCCTCCAAACCGATTCTTAAGAAAGGTCACAGGAGCCCCCTTGTATGTTCGCAATGAGAATCGTCATTTAGATCTCGGAATACCCACCATCCAGCAGTTCAGGAAACGCCTATCAAAGTTTTTCTTAGATTCTGCTATAAAGCACCCCAATCCCCTGATTGCGGCAGCTGCCCGATACACTCCCTCCCGCATAAGTAGGATTTGCCGACCGAGGTATTCTCTAACTATTCTCGATGACGCCACAACCCTCCTCCAGGAGAGAAGTAGGGCCACTAGTACTGTACAAAAGTACAAAATCAGACCGCCGTCCTTCCGACGCCCCAGTCCATGCCCGATCCGACCCTTGCTCGAGCCAGCCCGCGCCGCTAAGTCTTTAGCTTTAAATTCTTCCCAAATTAATCTAAACCCGATCCAGCCGGTCCCTTGCTGGCCTCCCCGGCGACGCCCTAAACCCTTGCCGTTAGCGTGTAGTCGCTTAGTTTTTAAGTTTCACGCCCTGCCTGGTGGCCTTAATTTATTGTGGCACCCACAGGCAAGCCCGGTTAATATTTTTTTTTTTTTAATATTTAAGTATATAATTTATATGTATATAAAGAAATAAAGGAAATAATAATAATAATATGAAGTTATGATGACAAACAATTACCGGAGATTTATTGTGAAAGACGGCACGGTTGACATCTGTCGGGCATGCCACCGTCCGGGTGAATCAATCAGACATATTATCTCCGGATGTTCTCGTCTAGCTAACGAAGAGTACTTGCATAGACACAACCTTGTAGCCAGGATTATCCATCAGCAACTTGCTCTGAAATACAGCCTTGTAGAATCGGAAGTGCCGTACTACAGGTATGTGCCCGACCCAGTTCTCGAAAATGGACATATCACATTGTACTGGGATCGATCCATCATCACTGACAGGACTATTGTTGCCAATAAGCCTAATATAGTGGTGGTGGATCGATTAGAGCGGCGCGCAATGATGTCGGCCTCGTGAAAGCCGAGAAAGATAAACAAATCAAGTATCTAGACTTAGCTCGCGAGGTTGTCGACATGTGGGGTGTGGACTCAGCGATCATTGTGCCGATAGTCGTGACTGCCAATGGCTTAATAGCCAAGAGCCTCGACCAATACCTGAGGAGGCTCTCGTTGGTCAGCTGGATCAAGGGCTTGATTCAGAAAGCGGTACTTCTGGACACGGCTCGCATTGTTAGGAGGTTCCTCTCTCTGGAGCCCTGACCGCCGGTAGCTTGGACCCTGTTCCCGATACCAGTGGGCTACTATTTTTTATATTTTTAAATGTTTTTATAAATTTTATATTCTAATATTTAAAAATGTAATTTATATGTAAATAATGAAATAAAGGAAATAATAATAAAACATTTATTTCAGGCAAAATAGCCCATAGGCATATACCAACCAAGCAAGTAACCGACAACCTCCTAGATAGACCTGAAGAAGTAAAAAAAAAACTGTTTAGGGCAGTGGCCATTTAGACTTATTATGAAACCAATATACAACGATAACTACCAACTTATAATTCCATAAGCAAAAATCAATCGAGGAAATCCTTAATGTCATTCTTAAAGTCCAGTTTATTGGTCACCAACACAGTACATTACACCGGTAACGGTGTACTTATTGAAATAGCTCGGCTGTATTTACGATGCATCGCGTCGCATAGCTTCACATAGCGCGCTCCACATATCAGCCGGCACATCAAAGCTAAGGGCGGGACACACTGCATACTAAATAACACAAAATGATTGAAACAGGAATGTTTCCTGTTATTGTTTTTACGTATCTTTGTTGTAGAAGTCGTGGTTTTTGTTTGTTGTAATGCCGACTTGAATTGTGTACTTGAAAAGTACCTAACAAAGTTGGTATAAATAATGATAATAATATTTTATTTATTTCAGACCTATTGGTAGTCCACAGTTTTTCACATAAACATACATTAAAAATTATAAACTATTTTAAATTCTAACAGATAAAACTTTTTTACAAAAAAACAACCGACTTCCAAAAAAAACACTAAAAGACGTGAAAAATAACTTTAATTTCGGAAGCCGGTGCCTTTGGTTTTGTATTTTCGTGTTTGGCCACCGACTTCCGAAATTAAAGTTATTTTTCACGTCTTTTAGTGTTTTTTTTGGAAGTCGGTTGTTTTTTTGTAAAAAAGTTTTTATTTTTCACTTTTTAGTTGCGGTACCTACGCCACACAAATTCGTATACCACTACTTGGTGTGTAAATAACAGTGACAGGAAATTATTAACACATCATCCATATAAACTAAGTGGAAAAAATCTGTAGTATTAAGGATAACTCAAAAACTACTGGTCAGACCTTGATCAAATTTAAATGGGACCACATGTGAAGCACCACCTATCAAATAAAAAAAGAATCATCCAAATCGGTTCACCCAGAAAAAAGTTATGAGCTAACACACATAAAAAAAAAAAAAAAAAAAAAAAAAAAAAAAAAACATACAGACGAATTGAGAACCTCCTCCTTTTTGTGAAGTCGGTTAAAAAACCCAAAATCAACAACTCATAAAAGAAAATGACAAAAAGTTTTAAAAATTACAGAATCGTATAAAAAATAAAATGTCCAATATAAAATTGTCAAATTGTAAAATATTATAAAATATTAAAATAAAAAACATATATGGTGTGCATAATAAAGATTATTCTATTCTATGCTCATAAGTTCAAAGTATAGTCCGACTAGGCATTTATTTAATTTCCCCAAACGTTTTTCTCACTTGAGCTTACTTTAGCATAATCAGCCTATAACGTTCCCTCTGGACTCTGCTAGACCGTAATGAAATTGTGGCCGTAATCCACCTGCAGGCACAGCTGGCTGGCTGGTAGATGTCAGGTGTACGAACCCAGGCAGGCACTTTACTTCAAGTTAATTATTTCATCACCACTTCTTTCAAAACGGTGAAGGAAAACATCGTGAGAAAACCGTCATGTCCTAGAGCCTACTATACTGCTGAAAATTCTTGATTAAACTATCCAAACAATCTAAGACCCACTTGCACCGCCAATCACTAAACACTTTTCGCGATAAACGAGTTTAAAACATACATAATTCTGTTTCTGTGAAATGTTTGAAGATGACAGAGACAGAATGATGTTTAAAACTCATTTAGCGCTAAACGTGTTTAGTGATTGGCGGTGAAAATGAGCCTAAGTGTTATAGTAAGACGTTCCGAGCAGAGGTTTTTGGCTATTAAAACTTAAATTTGTCGTAAAGGTGTCCACGTCCACGATGATATTGCGCTCGTTATCCGGTGTCACTGTTGAATGTTTCATGTACCTGTAAACAGAAATAGGTACGGTGATCTACCAGGTGTTGGCGGCTGTAGGTACCTACCGATTTACTGTCATGTAACCACAACTATATAGTGCCCCGATATACTTTCCTGGGCCGGCAGTCTCGACATAGATAGCGACGCTGTCGCAAACTACCGATCGCTAAATATTAAGGTGAAACCTCAGTTGTAACCCGGCAAATTCAAATTTTCTTTGAATTTGACGATTGATATGAAATTGATGATTATTATTCGATAAAAATATAATTCCCACAGTCGAGAATCCCATTTTGATCAACACACGACGTAAAACAGAGCTGTAATTTTCAAAAAACTAAGAAAAAATTGAATTTTGCGGGCTCACCTTAATATTTAGCGATCGGTAGTTTGCGACAGCGTCGCTATCTAATCGAGACTGCCGGCCCGGGTGCCTCTATTCGATAGGATTTACCTTATTTATTATTACAACGGAAAAATACTTAGCTCAATATACAAGCTGACCTTTAATTCATTTACAATCTTTCACGGGGTGAAAGTACTCATGAACACAAACAACTTATTCTGTTATGTTGTCACATTTAATAGTACAGCCGTTTTTACAAGTTGTTATCAGTCTGTTAAAATAATAAACTAAATAGTTTTACAAAGTTTTTTTTGTTCAAAGTAAACAATTTGAACTTTTGGCACGAAATAAACCACCCTTGATAATAAGGCACTAGACATGCGCGGAGCGATAGTATCAACAATTCAACATTATAAACTATGGTATTGTTGCCAAATAATCACAAATTAAGTTTAATATTGTTAAATAATAGGTTGGGGAAAAATTTCCTTCGCATTTTTTAATATAGTTTATTTACATCTAACTAAAGTATGTAGGTACCATTTTGTTCGATAACTTTTTGCCATCTTGTAGGTAGGGACATGATCCCATTGCTATAGAAATTTTGGGACTTCTGATGAAAATACCGCGACAAGTGGTTTTGGCAGTCCTCTCGTGATGTTAACCTGACACTGCCTAAAGAATTCTGAAGAGACCGAAACAGGTGGAAATCTGAAAGTGCAAGATCAGGACTATACGGCGGATGCATTAACACCTCCCAGCCAAACACTCTTAATTTTTGTTGAGTGGCTAAAGATGTGTGAGGTCTAGCGTTATCATGTTGATTAATTCCGGCCGCTTTCTCTCAACTTCTTGCTTTAATCTCGTCAGTTGTTCGCAGTAGAGTTCATTATCGATGGTCCTGGCTGGTAATAACAACTCATAATGAATAATGCCCTTTCAATCCCACCACACACACAGCATCACCTTGTTGCGAGTTAACCCGGGTTTCGCCACAGTCTGTGAAGCCTGACCGGCCTTTGACCACGACCTTTTTCGCACGTTCTTGTCGTACGGGATCCACTTTTCATCACCAGTTATCAGCTTCTTCAAAAATGGTTCGGTTTCATTACGTCGTAATAAAGAATCACAAATGAGTACACGGTTCATTAGGTTTCTTTCAGTGAGCTCGTGAGGTACCCAAATATCGAGCTTTTTTGTGTACCCAGTTTTTTTCAAATGTGCCAAAACTGTTTTGTGGTCAGTTCCCAGTTCTTCAGCTACGTCGTAACTACTGATATGCCGCTCTTGCTCCACTTTTTCAAAAATTGCATCCAATTTATCCGTAATAGGGCGACCAGAGCGACGTGCATCTTTGACATCAAAATTTCCGGATTGAAAATGCTTAAACCAAATTTGTGCTACTCTCACAAACACTGCACTAGGTCCATAAACATCGCAATTTTTTTTCGCGGCTTGCGTGCATTTTTACCTTTTTTGTAGTAAAATTTTAAAATGTATCGAATTTCTTCATTAGATTCACTCATCTTCACAGTACGAAAAACCAAAAATGAAAATCACACATTTTCCTAATTTGAATTTGGAATTATGTTCTTTAAAATCTAAAGTTTCAATGATACCAAAACCAGCCAGATACAAATAGTATAGCCAAAGAGATTTTATTACAAGTTCATACATAATATAATGCGAAAAGACTTGTTCCCCAACCTAATACCTACTAACACGAAAAAAATGCTAGAATGTTAATTGTTAAGTATTCATTATTTTAATTGTGTATGTTTCAAATACGTAATGTAGAATACATGGTTTCAAATTAACGTGATAACCTAACTCTGTATAAATAAGTACTGCAAAATAACTCAATAAAAAATGTTTGGAACAGATGCATATTTTCGCTACTCCCTTTAAAAAAAAAAAGATTACCAATGAGACAGAAGAAAAAAGCCAGACAAATTACCATTGGCCCTGATCACGTTTTGTTCAATAAAAAAACGAATTTCTCACCGCCGTACACAGATCACACATATTGAAGATATTTCTATGTCTATACGAACATAAGGAAGCTATTTAGCGCTAAAAAAACTTACACTTAATCTCTAGAGATTATCCTGTGGGGGTCGCTTTACTATAATTTTCAATCTAATCTGAATCTTAAATTAACATTAATAGAGTTTAAAATATCTTGTAGGAAAAATAACAATTATTGTACTAGACCATTGACAATTTTATAATTGTTTTAAAGAGATGAGAAAGTAATTAGGAATAAATTAGTTTTTATTTGTCTGTTGTGGTTATTTTCTCACAGTTTTTGAGAGAATTAACGTTTATCAGCTACTAAATGGGACGGGTTTAGGTGTATAAGTTATGTTTTCTAAAACGTTATGAAATATTTTGTTGTTCTCACCTATAATTTATTAAGCATAATTACATGTTGTTTATATGGCGTAGTTCCTGTAGTTACTGAAATGGTTTACAAAATTATGTGGGAATGCAACGCCTAATTCTATCTCGATCAGCTGATTGCCACACAGTTGCATAATTTTTTACCCGTCTGCGCGGCAGCCAAGACAGGGTTATGTTTTTGAAAAGACAATTTACAACCTGCACACTGAAAAGCTTCAGGTAAACCATAATTATGAACTTTTTATCAGTTTCCAGTAAATAATAGAGGCTTGACAATGACGCAATGAATTCACATATACAGTTCATGATCAGAGGTCCTATTAGTTCAAAATGGCATTTTCAATTCTGAATACCTGCAACCGTAAATCACCGTAAATATTTATCAAGCATTTGGTCCACTTTGAACGGGTTTTAGGAAAAACAAAAAGCTGATGTGCAACGCTAGAGTTGTTACGGGAAGCGAACACAATAGTACTTTATTTTAATTAACTCTTACAATACGAACACTATGTTAGCGCCGACTATTTGTTCACAAGCTGACTGGTGGTAGATACTATTACTGCGTGGAAAGCCGATTCATTTCTATTTCCATACAATTGAGAATTGAAAGGTTCAAGAATTAGCTACTGGTAAACTTTTACAAATGGGTTAGTTCATTTGTTGACCTTTGTTACCCGTGACTCTGCTCGCCGAAACTTGCCGCTGAATCAGTGGTGGCGTTATATACATACCGAGGAAATGTATGCGCTTCGGGAATCATTGTCAATCTTCGGAAACACGAACGCGTGATGATGAGATATCATAATTATAGAGCTGTTAAAACCATGAAAGTAGGAAGTACTTTTTGGTATTACCGTGGTTAGAAAATTATGGAATAAGAACTCCATGTAATTCTTAAAACTTTTGAATCACAGATGACGAGATGCGACCAGTCTCGATAACCTGAAAGAGAGAAAATTTCATAGACTAACAGGTGCACTACTACAAAGCGTGGCAGTAGGTACGAAACTTAGTTTCACGTTCATGCTTATTCTGAAACACGAAGATCACCGAAATATCTTTTCTGGTTAAACTGATTTAGTTTGATTGCAAAAGTCTGGAAGGCCTACTCAGGCACTTGCCAGATCTGGATTTCATCCTGACTAAATTCTCTTGACATTGACTTAATATGGACATGGTCTTGAATAACTGCTTCATAGGATCTTGTACCCAGCCGCTGGTTTTATTCGACCGTAATTGGCAGTTTAAATCACTTTTAACATTGTTGGGCAGTTAGGTCATGAATTCTTACCTCAGACCGAGCTAGACTAATTAAATCTACAGGTTCAAAGGCAAAGTGAAATCATTTATTTCAAAAAGGTACTTTTGAACGACATAATTTATTGATTGTAGTTGCCCCTTCCAAAAGGTAGTTTCGTGTGGAGAAGAATGAGCAAGAAACTCCACCGTCACTCTTTTAAAATGTTTTACAATATTTTATAAATAAATAAATAACTTTAAAAAAATATTGAAGACGATGCACCTAGATTAAAATTACTATAATACCACATTAGATACAAATAATTAAATATAAAGCAATGGCAGGTAAATCAATTAAGTGATAGATATATGGTGCTCACATATTTACAAATATTGAAAAGTGAATGACTTCTAAAATTTTAACAAGTAATAATTTTGTGTGTGAGTTAAAATTGTTACAGAATATAAATTCAATGTCTTTAAAATTATACAATTACATTAACAACCAGTTTGATTTTGTCTAGATTCAAATAGTCTAGCTCGGTCTGAGGTAAGAATGAATTTGGATGGTCCGTGGCAGTCAATACCGTCATGGCCCGTATTTGGGGCCGTTTTAAAGTGCTCTAACCTCCTAAGGCTTATCGTCCACGACGCCACTCATCACAAACTCGTTAATAACGTGTCTGTGGGTCGTGTCGTGTACGGTTATTAGCCATTGAAATACTAGTGCTGTTCAATTCTGGGTACACATTTGGTTATATATGAGTTTGTAACACGTTACTTTAGAGTAGCGTCGTAAGCTTTGAAGAGGCATTGTCAACAAAAATTGTGCAAGACCTAGATATCTACAAAATAAATTTAATTTAATCAGACCATAGACATTTACCCTTCACTAGTAACTATAATCCGCTCAAGTTGCCACATCTATAATTTATGTACCAGTTCATTACTTTATGTATGTAGAAGGATATTTATATTTTATATAGTATTAGTGTTTTCACCTCAATTCCGAGCTATGGGCAGGCACACCGTCATCAATATTATTATGTTAGTAATTAAACATCTTATTAAATTAATGTTGCGTGTACGCACATGACATACGGTAAATACAGGGTGTTCAACTATAAATTATACAGCGTGTTCTGTACATGGCAAGTTCACTGAAGAATGTGATAGATATGGTTATGATCTACCGAAATTGCAAAACTTTTAAGTTTAAAGTAATTTGTTGAAGTAGGTAAAACCGTGGTGTAGTAAATAAAAACAATGGTAAAAAAAATTTTTTTTTCGGACCTCTCCTATCTCATAGTTTTTGCAAGTATATACCAGCACAATCAGATATTGTATGTTGTTCTGTTTACTGAACACCCTGTGTATTAAAACAGTTAGGTGCATTACCTTGGTTTACATTGACAATATATTATTTAGTACATAATAGTAAATTATTTAAAGTTTACGCCTAGTAATGTAATATTAAAGTCACGTCAAATCTATTGTGATTTGTGATCCCGGTTGTGTGGTCTTAGGCCTAGGGTCTACCGTATCTTTGAAACTGAATATCATAAATACATTTTATCAAAGAGTGCTAACTGTAGTCAATTTTGGAAGACGTTCTTAAATTTTATTGCTGATAAAAATGCTTGGCTTAGCGCTGGTCCTGCTCCACAAGGGCGCGTGAACTAATTGATTAGCATTTGAAACTACTGTTGGAGTTGCAGAAGATTGTAAAAACTATCTTTGCATTGTATAAATTCAATCTTATAATATTGTATAATTGCATAGCACATGTATGAGCACTATGTACCTACTATAAAGCGACCATTTACTAGGTTCATCTTTCATTGACTTGAATGTGCCCTGGCGGCTGAGAGTATGTCATGCTCACTCAAATGTCTCGCTGGTGGTGGCGTCTGTATTGGATCATTAAGTTCCCTTCAAAATGGTTGAGCTGAATGGTGTTAATCCATGCGTCATGTTCGTGAACGTGCGCCGTCAGTAGGGACTGGTCATCTCTTAGCTGCCACAGCTTATTTTAATTTAATTTAATATTTGAAATGCTTTTGTCTTTTTATTACGGAAGCTTTTAAATTACTGCATCGTTCTCACATGCACAATTTCAACATGAACGATGTAACCATATTTTGTTTTAAAATAGTGTCCCTGGAATTTCTTGCCCATTCTTCTCCATAGGTACCTACTACGCTTTGGAATGGGCAACTAGCATCATCTTTCTGACCGATCGACCCCTTGACAATTCAAAAGTGCCTGTAATTGGATTATTTTAAATAAATGCTGTGAGTTTTGAGTTTTTTTGAGTTCGAAAGAAAAATTAAGAAAAATAACACTCCCTATGTCTCCTAGTCCATCCAGCGAAGGGAAGGGGAAGTGCCTGCCTTCCTATTTTAAGGGGGTAGCCACAGTAGGCCAAGATAAGGGTTTACGTTTATGGAAATAATCTTGTACCCTACTACATGGTGCATTAAAGTTATTGGCGAATTGTGGGTGTGCTATATCGGATGTGAACAGACGTTCAACGAAGCCAAGACTCACTTATACTCCTCGTCATTGTTTTTTTTTTTTACTGGACCATTCCTGGGAACCGTCTAGTTACAGAGATATTAAAAGTCTAACATGCAATTTTTTTTACTTTTCTTCACGAAAACAAGGTTTAAATGGTCTACATAATAAGCCTATAAAGTTGTCCCACTGCTGGGACACAAGCCTCCACTCTGTGAAAGGGAGTGGGCCGTAATCCACCACGCGACCCCAGTGCGGGTTGGTGGAAGTCACTTGTCGACGAATTTTTGGTTCTAGGACATGCCTGTTTCCTCACGATGTTTTCCTTCACCGTTTTGAGAGCAGCGGCATGAAATAAATCACACAAAGTGAAATGCCTGTCTGGGTTCTAACCCACGACTTACATATCGTAAGTCGTGGACGTAACCACTGGGCCACCGCTACTAAATAGTATAACTTAACTTTAAATACCTCAACAACTCCTGTACCAATGCATGCACCCATAAGCACACTTTTTTGCATGCATTACATTGCGCGCTGCCGTAAACACCAATGTTTCACTCCACAGTCACCACTATGTTACCATTTTATAAATATTACGTTTATGTAAACATTTAGAACATTTAGTTATTGTGTATTTATTTGATTTCCTTTTCTTTTTACTTTTCGTATGCTGCACCAGTAGAGGTCATCACGTCAACGCTGGTTGTCGTACAAAAACCAGCGCTGGGGCTGTCTCGCATAGGGTCTTAGCATTATGCTGAGCAATTGCTGTTTTGCGTAAATGTGACACATTTTTTCCCCAACTTGTTATTTTTTTGCATGTTTTTCTCTGCGTCATGTTTACCGCTCTCTGCAGCTCGGTATGAACAACTTTGAGAAGGAGGCTAACAGAAGAATTCGGCTGGGCTGGGCAGCGTTTGGGAAGCTTCGTCGAGTCTTCTCGTCGCGTATTCCGCAGAGCCTAAAGACTAGTCTTAAATCAGTGCGTCCTGCCTGTTATGACCTACGACGCCGAAACGTGGACACTCACAATACGGCTGGTCCATAAATTCAAGGTCGCTCAGCAAGCTATGTATGGAACGAGCTATGCTTGGAGTCTGTCTGAGGGATAGAATCCGGAATGAGGTGATCCGGCAGAGAACCAAAGTTGTTGACATAGCTCACAGAATAAGCAAGCTGAAGTGGCAATGGGCCGGCCATATTAGCCGTAGAACCGATGACCGTTGGGGTAGACGTGTTCTTGAGTGGAGACCGCGAATCGGCAAACGTAAGGTAGGACGCCCTCAGGCTAGGTGGAGCGACGATCTTCGTAGGGTGGCTGGTAGCAGCTGGATGAGAGTTGCCGAAAATCGAGCTAAATGGCGTGCAATTGGAGAGGCCTATGTCCAGCAGTGGACTGCTATAGGCTGATGATGTGATGTGGTGTATGTTTACCGCAAATAAACGTATTTTCTTTCTTTCTTTCTTCTTTCACACATTAAAGTGGCTTTCGTCCAGGCGTTGATTACCAACACCATCTTTGTCACATGCTTAAAACTTAAAATCCACATGAAAGTCATCTAAAATTAACCTAACACAAATTACAGACACTAAAAACTAAACAATAGTGTTCAGAGAAACTTTACCTCTTTATTCAAAAGTTAGGAACTGTCTCTGTAACGTCACTGTTTGTAAATCACGATCATAATAGAGCAGTGAAGTGGACATGAGTGTTAATGAACCTGCCTACTGCTTAGTGCCAAGCAAAGCACTAAGCCAGGGGGTCACTCAAGTGTTTAGCACTAAACTATATATGTAAATCTCCACGTTTCTACTTTCTATTGAAATTTGTTAGTGTTGGGGTATACGGTTCATTTTTGAAGTCGCAGAAACTTCTTAAGCGGCGATTCGATGATTGGACGAGCATTGAGAGTGAAATTTCAAGGACGCGTTACGTTTAGGTACATTTCTTTACATGAGAGAAAAGAAATATATCTCTCTCTGTCTCTCACACTATAAATCTGGTTGCATATTAGAAAATCAAAACTTTCTCGAGCAAATTTCAAAAGAACAATAAACGAAATAACAAAATTTAAATGACCAAATGTTTTATTTAGAAAAAAAAACCCAATGTATGTGACATCAAATGAACGACTGATCAAAAGTTGCTAGATGTAATTTTAAAATATGAAATGGTTCATTATGGTTAACACCCCGACTCGGATAGGTTAATAGGTTAGGCTAGGTTAGAACAGTGACCAACTGCGCGCGAGCCGAGCGAGCGAAGCGAGCGGTGCCGCGGCAGCGGCCGGCGAGCGCTACGTCTAAGTTGCTCGCAGATTTTATTTCACCATTTTCATATAATCCGGGTTTTTGCAATATCCGAATTATCAAATTACCCTGCGACATACATAATAAATAAATATCGACATTTAGGACATTCGATACTCTGTACTTCGATATTTAGGACATTCGATACTGTGTACTTTCGATATTTATGTATTTCGACGTCACTTATGTAGATAATTAGATTTTAGTTATATTGGTCGTAGCTTATCTAACCATTCGACATTATAAACTTACGTTATCTTAATTTTCGGTTATATGGTCATTCGATATTTAAGTTTTCGATGTTTTGTACATTTACATTTTACCCGTAGGTATTTTAATCTTCGACATTCAAATATGTGTACCCGACAGGCGCTATTCGCTAATATTAATATTATTTTTACCTTTTTCAGTTAATCCATTTGATAATTAATAATTTATCCAGTAATCCATTTTGACCTTTAAAGTATTTGGTCAATAGTGTAATAAATAATTTAAACATTGATATTCCAGACTTTGGTCAGCTGAACTTTTGATCAAATGACCATCGTTATTTTAAACTTTGTTGATTTGTACGTTGTTCTTTTGAAATTTGCTCGAGAAAGTTTTGATTTTCTAATATGCAACCATAAATCTCATTATTCTTTATTTTTTTAGAAGTGTCACTTCAGTAGGTTAATGAGCTGTTAGCCCATGTTTTAGTCAGCTAGGAAATTTCTGGTGTGTTGTCAAACTTAGCGACAAAATCGAATAGTCTTGAGATTTGTGTTAGGGAAACGTTTTAATTCAATAATTATTTGGATGCTAAATATTAAATTAGGTGGTTTAATTAATAAAGTACAGAAGTAAGTTTTTAAATAGCCCTTTAACGATTGATATAAAAAAATATAAAAAAAATAAGCGCATACTCGTAAGATGCACGTAAAATATAGCTGTAACGTCATTCCAAGCTGTGACATTTTCATAAGCATTAGGTAAATTAATTTCAGTTCATGCAAATTTAAAATTAAAAGAAAACCATGCTGTGAATTGGTTAACCTTTACACATAAGTTAGCTGTATCAGTAGATAATGTTTACGTTTATTTTAAGTAACATTATTTAAAGTAATTGAGTGACCTCAAAAGTCTTTATAAGCACGATGTCATTATTTGTGACCATTACACATATACATAAACAGCTTAAAATACAATTTCCTTCTTTATGTTTATCTTAATCAGTCAGATCTAAATTGGCCTCCAATTTGGTGTTTAGCTATTCCATGTTTTATTCCAGTAAAAAAGCATAAAAACTGCCCATAGCTAACTCGATTAAATTTTTTGTCAATAAAACCGTTTCTAAAATTTAAACTTTCCTTGAAAAGTAATCGAAGACAACATAACTAAACTGTATTGTCTCTACTCTAAACTTTGAAGTCTACAGAACCGTCTACCCGGTCACTTATTTATTACACTTATGTATTGACTAGCCTATTACAATACGGTATTAAAATAGTGGACACGCGAAGCTTAGAAATGGCCAGTTTACTTGAGTGAAATATTACAATAATATTAATATTTTATTGGAAATTGAATGCACTTGAAGGTGAAGGGCATTTGAAATGGCTGCGTAAATTTTTAAGTGTTTAGTAGGTAATAAATGTAATATTGTTTATTGATTCATTGATCTAGTGGTTGCTCAGCTTGCACTTGAATTGCTAGATTGCTTCGTATTCTAATCATACTTGTAGCTAGAAAGTTATCTCTTGGATATAAGACATTGCTAAACAGGAACTGCAGGGTGCAATAGGTTTTGATGTTGTGAATGCATAAAATTTTTGACGTCTGGCCGAAGTAACTTGAATTTCGGAAGGAAACGTTCCTACATAATTGTTACCTCAGTTAATAAACTGCTCTCTCTACCTGATTGTATTCGACGGAATAGCCTGCTATTACGTCTACTGACCAGAACCCTAATTACGTAACACACTATCTATCACAATCTGAATCATTTTGAAGCCAATTGCTAATACATTGCTTCATATGTTCCAAAAATGTATCTGCTCAAAAACGTAAATAACGCAATGAATGTTGTTGAATTGTCAAAATGAAACCCATTCCTACTGTTAGTGTGTTACGTAATTACCCCGCAGCAGGTAAGAGAGACTTTCCAAAAGTGTATGGCCAACAAGCTAAAAAAAAAACAACCAATTTTATGGCATGAAGCGAAAACTGTGCGCATGAAGCCATTAAATATAAGATTTTTTTTTATTGAAATAAAACCTTCATGTACATATTCTTCTAATACATAGAACAAAACACTGGTCTTATGAGGCCGAAAACATTTTGAAAAGCCATAAAAGTTTTTTGTATAAATCTCAAAAATACTGTCTTTTTTTCGACTAAATCGGCCTGTATTTTGTTGATCTTTTCCAAGTTACTATTCATTCTACAAAACAGCTCTGCTGCAATCAAAGTTGCTGCTCATCAAAGTGAAAGATACAAGGGGTGTTCAGCTCAAGTCACAAAGTTTATCGACCCTCTAATACAAAATTCGACACATGTCTCGTTTTGCCATACTATACCAAATACAAGGAAAAATGCACTCACTTAATTATTCAAGCAAACGTGTTGACACTAGAAGATAGCATCATGACGCTATCATTTGGCGTCGATAAAATAAACAATAATGGTATGTGAGATTGACGCATTTTTAACAAGACAAGCTCATGTAATATTCATGGGCCGACTCCCAGAGGATGTATGTAATCACGAAGGTACTCCATAACCGGCATAATTTATATAGGGTTTGCACGGCGAGGCAAATTTTTTGACGCGATTTTTGTAACTCACATATTTCTTTGGTATCGAAATATGTGCTAATTTCACATTACATTTTTTTTATCGGACTATTTCCATAACCTGTGTTATGCGATACGTTAACGTAAAACTGTAAGATTCTGTCCATTTGGACAGAATCTGGCTACTAATACTGCCTCTATTAGGTATTCCCGTGGGTGTTGCAATTGGTGGATATGGGCCATGTCAAACGGAGCTGAGTCGATCCATGTAATACAGGGAAGGATGCTTATTTTATATGGGCCAGTTCTTGACCGCAATCGCACCAGGTGGAAAGCAAACTTTGTTAATTTTACATTTCATACAATCGGTTTCAGAACAGGGAATCGAACGTAAAATTTAGGTACGCTCAACAACCATGCTTACAGTCTCTACATTTATATAGGTACAAGTCGTGTGCCTGATGGCATTCCCAAATGGTGAACTTCCATAAAACTTTAATTCCCTCTGAATTTTCAAAATCTTTCCTTAATGGTCACCTTCGTTAAATAAGGAACTTTTGTGAGAAATTGTATGCTTCTTGACCTGGTTTAGGCTGCATGTTGTCTGTCAGTGAAACAATTACAATATTTTTATGTACATGAACCATAGAGTTCGTACCTTAAGAAACGTATTTTTCAAGAGTCAGGGATTCGTTTCACAGCATTCTTAAATCATAAACTCTTTAGACCTTGCTTGTCCAGATTGGACTCGAGTTCCGGAATAAGAATTTATTTTAAATAAATGTTCTCTATTCAAATCAGATTTCAAATGTAATGGAACCGATCATAACGGTTTATAAATGTAACCAGTTAATTCATTCATAATTGAAAAATGTTCGATCAATACTATTATTAATGTTTACCACCATTTATTGTAATTTTAGAACAATTTGTATAAGTTCCACACCTTAAGGGCGTTCACTATTAAAACATTCAATAATTTCAGATTTGATTTATATGCTAACGATTTATAAATGAAGTTGATACAGAATTTGGAATCAATCGATTCGAACATGTTTTAAGATATCGATTTAGCAATTGGTGCATTCATAAATCGATTACAGCGAAAAGGATTTTATTGCAGCCTTGTCCTAATGTACTGCGATCACCTAAAAGTTTACTACCCAATACGCTTAATAACCCCGAATGGTTAAGCAGAGGTATACCTACAGTAAGTTCACATTTCACCAGTTATGTTTAAGTCCCATGTAATTACTATGGGATGAATCTATTCGGAATATACTCAGAAATTCCTATCGAATTACACTTTGCCCGACCTGGGAATCGAACCCAGGACCTCATACTCAGCAGTGGCGTTTGCAGCCTCTAGAGCAACGAGTCAATTCTATACCTAATCCTCGTGATTATTATTATCATTATTATCATAAGACTATCTATAATGTTAGTGATCAAGGCTCTCACCTCACCCACACTGAACATAATCAGCGTATACCGTTCCCACGGCTGGGACACAGGCTTCCTCTCTGTGAGGAGGGAGTGGGCCGTGATCCACCACGCGTTCCGTGATCCACCACGCGGGCCGTGATCAACAACGCGGACCGTGATCCACCACGCGGGCCCCTGCGGGTTGGTTGTCGCATTGAACGCTGACTTAAAATTGCTCGACAATGCATACTTCACAGCTTTTGAATGCCGAAGTCTGAGTCGATAGCCATTTCTTCCCCTTCTTTCATGTCAGTACGAGTTTATGGCACGTGTCAAGGAAAAATACTATAGTCAGTCAGCAAGCTCAAGCCAAGTCAGGCTTCGCTGGACGTATATTTATAGGTATTAGGTAGGTGGGCTTTTTAACACCCTAGAATGCATACATAAACTAACGCCTTCTTCCCATTGGGGTAGGCAAAAACTACAGAACGTCAACCTGCTACGATCCTTACATACTCCTTTTTCTTCTTGTACGTTCATACATCTGGGCATACACGCTCGCCGGTTGCGAGTACTACGCACCTGACCTTTCTGAAGAACATCACCAATAAGGTCACTTAAATGTCCTCCAAGGGCGTCCCCTCCTGGCGTTTCCAATCACATCTGCATTACATTTTGTTGGTCGCTTTTCACTCATCTTCTCAACATGGCCAAACCATCTATGCATACTCTTTTAAATTTTTGTCACGCCCTTTGCTGGTAATAATCAGTTATGTACAGATGTCTGCAGTATTTTCGATAATTTCTAGGTTAAAATGACAATGATTGCGCCATAGACATTACCAAACGAAGTCGTCCTTAGCTTAATACCAATGTTTATTAATACCAATACCCATTAGATTAATCCAGTTTTGTTAATAACTGCGCGACCTCAATTATACGGAGAACATAATTTACACATACCTTTGATTTCTAAAATTATTCGCTTATTGGCAGACTCGGTTCATATTGCTATATTCATACTTACTTGATTGAAGCTAGCTTAAATGCTTAAGTATAAAATAGTTTCTGCTGTGGTATTGGTAAGGGGAAACGGGTAATCGCTTATATCAGACCGTACTTTATTTCATGTTATTAGTTGTATACTTAATTATTTTATTTTACTTTATTGTCTATTTGTGTAGATATTTTGAAACCGAACTTGGTTTCCATACGTTATTATCGGGTAACCACTGAAGATTAGAGCTGTGCTGTGGGTCTCCCGTAGAACAACATTCATGCCGACTGGATGCCTTTTTTCACAGTCACGACGTGCAACTGCCGATTATTTCTGTTTTGTGCCTGTCATTATACAGGGTGTTTGGCAGAACGTTGAACCTATGAAAATGGTGGATAGGTGGGATCATCTGCTACTTACTCAGCCCTAATTTATTTGGCCCTGGCGCCCTGGATATTTAAAAAAAAAATTTTTTGCTTTCTTCTAGTTCCACCACTTTCTAAACTTTAAAGTGTAATTTTTATTAAAAATGGGTAAAACAGGCATTTTTTTTTAATCTCTATCTTTCTGTAAGTTTGAAGACTCATAACTTTTTTTCTAGCTAATATCTGAATAAAGCAATCATTTTATAAGAATCTGCCAACATTAAACGTAAAAAACAAAAAAAATGCCTGTTTTACCCATTTTTAATAAAAAATATACTTTAAAGTTTAGAAAGTAGTGAAACAAGAAGAAAGCAAAAATATTTTTTTACAAAAATATCCGGGGACCAGGGCCAAATAAATTAGGGCTGAGTAAGTAGCAGATGACCCCACCAATCCACCATTTTCATAGGTTCAACGTTCTGCCAAACAGCCTGTATGTAGATCTATTTTGTTTTTATTTTTCCTTATTATTAGATAGACTTAAATCCTCATCTTTTTTTTTGTATGCACGTCTTTCTGTGACAAATAATCCTATTTTTCTTTCTTTCTTTATTGGTATAATAGAACGAACTTTTATTAGCAAGATCGAAACTAGTTACTTTACATTTTAAAACATTGTTGAAGGTCTGTTTTATTCGTGTTTGCATTCTCCGCCTCAGGGCGAATGATTTCAACTAAATTCTAACCACCATCAAGTCGTTTCCTCTACCAGAGCGCACAGGATTATGTCGAGCGCTACTACCGCGACAAGCGACACTTTTAAATTAAATTTCCGGTATATGAAAGCTTATTGGCGCCTGTCGTCTGTATGTTTAATATAAGCCCAATGTTTCCAAGCTCTGTTAGATATTAACTTGACGGACTGTTTTTGACAGCGAGAACTGCATAGCTATTCACAACGATTCGAAAAGTTGTCGAATTAAAAATGTCACATTTTGAATTACTAATTATCCTGGCCCCCGACTGCAAATAGCTGACTTATGTCAACGTCTATGATTCATTGTGTTTAAGTAAGTCAACCAATCACAGCATCAAACTTGAGTTTTAACTACTGATTAAATTTAACAAGAAGCTGCTTCTTTCAGAAGCTGTATCTCAGTTTAGCTAGTTATTCTACCACGTTAAGCGAACAGAGCTAATCTGCCTAATGTGCGTTTAAGGTAATCAAACCGGTCTTTATCTGATAATTACTTCAAGCCATTTGACATGTCAAGAAAACTGACCATAATTTACTTATAGTTTCCTTTCTCAGATATTAATTTTATGTATTTTTAATAGAATGTAGATAGAGATCTCTTTGGTAACTCAAGGAAGTTTATTAGTCGAGTTGAGTTGACAATGTTTTTATGGTCTAAGGTACTAAAATAAGGTCTTAATAAGCGACAGTGCGGCGACGGTGGGATTGTCGAGGTTAACGATATTGTGTCGTCAGTTTTCACCGTAAGTTCTTAGAACTGGGTTCCATTTATATTGCGGTTTTATTAATTGATTGGTTAAATAATTAAACGGTTATCGCTCACAATAATATTTCCGCCTGATAAACAATGTGCTTTTAATTGTTTTGATAACTTACTCAGTTTGCCGTAAGAAGTTGTAGAAGTTGATCAGCTGTTTTGCGAAAGACGTGCGTATGAGCAATAATTGTATCTGATTACTATTTACCGTTTCAGTGTGAAAGATTCTCGACTATAATATTATTATTATTTATTATCAGCCATTAATGTCCACTGCTGGGCAAAGGCCTAGATAAATATGTATACAAAGTATATATTATGACGGAGAAAGTAAGTATCTCTCGTTATCATCAGCCATATTTTAACTACTGTGGGCGTAATCTGGGAAGTGTTCGTTATTGCACAATAGGAAAAACCGTTTGCAGTTCAAATCAAATTATAATTTACGATCAAATTAATGACACTAGCGAATCACACACTGTAGGTACACGACACAAGTACACAACAGATTTTCAGAACGCGCGTCAGTTTCTAAACGTGTTCACTGCTTGACCGCCACCGACCAACCTCTGCTTTTACTCCGGTCGAGTGTTAGCACTATGTTGCAGACTGTGTCGAGCGCCACCTGGTGGCGCTGGCATCCCGATTAGTCAAACGATTGATTTAACGTATTTCCGACATACATATATTTAAAACAACTTTTATTCTGAAATATCGAAAAACAAAAGATGATTTAAAAAAAAATTGTTACCTAATGAAAATTATGCATGAAATAGATGCTTATTTGCGGTATTTCAGAGTTGGTATCATAATTTAAGTTGTTCATAATAATGAGTACCTACTTTCAGCCTAGAAAGTTTATTATTATGAAAGTTTATCAAAGTTGGACTGTAGGTCATTTACATTTATTTATTTATTTATTTAACCATTTATGTACACACATATATAAACAGACAAGAAGAAAGGAACAGAAAAATAGGTAAAAAGGTGATGCTTATTTCTAAAGAAATCTCTTCCAGCATACCTGCGATAGGAGAGTATATTAAAGAGATGAAGAAAACGTGTGTAAGAGTAGAAGGGAAAACAAAATATGTACATAAAATCTAAAATAATTTTCTAATTTAAATATAAACAAACAATAATAGAATATACTAACATACATACTTCTAAAATAAATATCACTAAAATATATAAAAATATAATGTAATTTAAATAATAAATACATAAGCAACTCTGACAAAGTGGAAAGATAGTGTTCTTTTACTCTACTTTTAAATACTCCAACAGTTTGGCAGTTCCTAATGCCTGGTGGAAGTGAATTCCACAACCGTACCGCGTGCACAGTGAAAGAGTAGGAGTAGAAGTCGGTTGAGTGGGGAGGGGATTTGAGGAGATTTTTAAGATGCGACCTGCTTCCCCCATGTAATTCAAATCCTGGGTCAGGTGGCGCCAAGACAACATTATCATCATTCTGTTTCCCTCATCCCAATTTATTCGGGGTCAGTGCAACATGTCTGTTTCTCCCATACTGTAGGCATAACTAAATAAATACTAGGTTGTCACTTTGTCATCAAATGATGATCCCAACATCTTCGATCAATAATAGTATTGATCGAAGCCCAACATAGTTAAACCACAGTTAACTCGATACATAACATGCATTTGCTTTTAAAAAGTAAGTACTATAATCGTGTCGGTACGAAAAAAAAACATTAAGGTGTTGCCCAACCGTAGGACTCCGAAAACTCTCAGTTTTTTATCGCATAGTTAGGCGTATTGGTACATATTTAACGCAGAAAAAAAATTCGTGTGTTGTCAAATGTTCAAAGAAGACTTATTCAAAAATATTTCAAAAAAATAAAATAGTATCATGATAAAACAATCGTAAAACAGACCTCAAAAAATATTTTTCGTCCCATAAGTAGTTCTCAAAATTTTAAGCATAAATTATTCCACTGAGTGCATTTATTTTTAGCCAACTTCAAAAAAAGGAGGAGGTTCTCAATTCGACTGTATGTTTTTTTTTTTTTGTATGTCTATTAGCTCAGAACTTTTCTTTGGATTTTGATGTTTTTTTTTATTTGATAGCTGGTGCTTTACAGGTGGTCCCACTTAAATTTGATCAAGTTCTGACCAGCAGTTTTTGAGTTATCCTTAATACTGCGTATTTTTTCCATTTAGTTTATATTGACGATGTGTTAATAACTTCTTGTCACTGCTATTTACATATCAAGTTGTGGTATACGAATTTGTATGGGGTAGGTACCACATCTATAAAGTGAAAAAAAAACTTTTTTACAAAAAAACAACCGACTTCCAAGAAAAAACACAAAGAAGTGAAAAATAACTTTAATTTCGGAAGTCGGTGGCCAAAAACGAAAACACACAAAACCAAAGACACCGACTTCCGAAATTAAAGTAATTTTTTCATATTTTTGTGTTTTTCTTGGAATTCGGATGTTTTTTTTATAAAAAAGGTTTTTTCTAATTTAATTAAAACTGCAAAATTACTTTTATTTTGGTGGCCATTCGATTCAACTAACAACAAATGCATCGCTGTTTTGAACCTTATTTGTTGCCATGGTGCGCTATTGTGAATTACCTAAAAAATTGCGGTTGCGGTTGCGGTTGCGGTGCGGTGGTGTTGCGGTTACGGTAGTGCCTTAAATAGAATCCCCAGCTTATGTTTACAACTTTGCGAAAATAAAAAAGCTGATAGTTTTCATGTTATTATCTGCTTTTAATTAACTTGTGGGCTTGTTATGGTATTTTTATTGGTATTGCACTTTAATTGCATTGCTCGGTTTATTTGTAGAGGACGGATGTAGTTAGAAATTATTACAGTGTTGGTTGTTAAAATGTAACCGACTTTGTTTGTTGGATGAAAAGGGGTTTATAGATTCAAAGATTATCTAGCTCTAAGTTTATTATGTACATTCGTGTAAACTGATTGTCCATGATTTATTTGACATGATTTGTAGCTAAAGTGTTTATCCTTAGGGATGAAATGAAACAGAAAAAAAGAAGTTTTGCAGAAAAATAAGGCTCCAAAATCGTTCATTCATTTTTTTTTGTTTTTGTAAGCTAGTATTGTAGAAATATGTAGAAATCGTCACGTAACGAAAAATCGTTATGCCCCCTCTATGCGACTTTTTATTATTTATTTATTTAAGGAAAAACAAACAGTAGCACATTTTTTTTTATTACATTTTATAATAGAAAGAGACAGAGAGAGACAGTGAGAGATTAGATATTTTTAATGGTTTTCGAGGGTGCTGAAGCCGATAGTGACGTCAAAATGAAAATCCAAAATGGCGGCTGCGTTTTTTTTATGGATGTTGTTTTCATGGTTTTCGAGGGTGCTTAAGCCGATAGTGACGTCAAAATGGAAATCCAAGATGGTGGTTGCGAACATATTTTTTTTTCGTTATTAGTATCGTTTTCATGGTTTTCGAGGGTGAGTTTTACTAATACGAGTAGTGAGGTCAAAATGAAAAACTTATAATTTTTTTCACCGTACAATCTAAATATCCATAACGAATTATATTCGGAGTTGAAGAAAAAGCGTATGGAACTTGGTTCCTAACGACCCCTAGGTTTCTTTTTTCTTGCGGTTTTAGTATGACTTTTATAAATATTTAATTTTCGTCTGGAAGTTTGTTTAACCTAGGAAAAGTGTTAAGAGGTTTAGATAAATATTGTTTAATTGGTAACCTTTTTTTTTGTTTTCTGGGGAAACCTGCAAAAGGCACGCGACTTCTGGGGACGGAGGTCGGGGAGTGTGGGATTTTTACCTCACTAAAACCACCCCGATGATCACCATCAGCACATAAGGGGGGTTGGTAACTTACTACCTACTTTAGTTGTCAATACATGGGTAAGGTTATGCCGGATTTATCTGCTCCTGTCTGTCTCATTCGGGCTAAACATCCAATTAATTTGTGAAAGCAGAAAGCACGGGGTAAGCCTTTTCTTTGGGTGGGAAATCATCAAATGACTCACCCGCTCTGGGTGGACCGGAACGGCGTGTCAGAGTCTTACTGACTAAAACCCACCCGTGTTTATTTATTTCCGTGTTCCTTCCGTTGCCTGTGCGCCATGGACACGGTAACTCTTTCGAACAATCCGCGACCCCGGCAGGAGCACGGGGTAAGCCTGAGTTTCTTATTTACTTAAAGGACACATTTAATTAATCATTTAAGTTTGTGCCAGATGAAAACGAACTTCTATTTGATGCGCAACATAAGTATTGATGGAGAAGAACCTGGGGGGGGAGTATTTTTTTTTCATCAATACTTTTTAAAGTGAAAACTTCTTTAGGCGCTGTGAGTATTTTTTGGGTGAACAAAAATCATGGCACTTGCGTCATCGTCACCGAACGCTTTCCATGAGCTATATGTATACTGTGTATACACTTATGTAAGTGTACTTTTTGGGTGAACAAAAAGCGTGAAACTCGCGTCATCGTCACCGCACGCTTCGACGATACAATTCACAAGTTACTTAGTTTTCACTTCTATCGGCAGTGCCCGAAGACTGCCCCGCATTTTTTACCTACAGTGACAAAAACACTGTTGGTTAGTATCTGACGGGGTTTAAAAATAGTATAAAAACGTTACCTTTAGGTACATCCATTGCTCAATCTACTATGTAGAGTCAATTGAAATAATAGTGGTTCTTGTAATGAAATAAATGACCATTTCATCGATTGCACAACAATGCCCACGAGACCTAATATGAAAAGCTCATTACAAGACTCGAGAACAAATCGACAATATTACACACCGTTGTCAACAAAAGATACAATGTTGCCATACTCCTTTTATGGAGTTCAAGTCATGCCGCAACACTGGCAACACTCAAGTAAACCGGTGGCTTGAGTAAAGAGTCTCGACACCTCTATTATATGCACATTCTCGCATCAAGTTTATTTTCGCAGCGTTGATAAATCCACACGACTTGCATGCCCTTTTAATTTATTCACAAATCAATGATTCTGCGAGTGTTTTCGTTACGAAATTAGGCCTACATAGGTTTCCTATTTTCGCAACACTCAGTGGACATTGTATAAGTGGCGACTTTATCCGAATACGTCCGACTACTGTCGACGGGTTGTGTTTGCGCAAAACATTATTTTATACAAAGGTAATGTTGCTGGTCCGAAGTACAATTGTGTTTGACATCACGCCTTAATCCTTTGCTGTAATGAGGGTGTGTTCGGATTTCGATTTATGGGAATGTAAGTTTAATTTGGTAAACGTTTTGCGTTATAGGGGCCCGGTTATTTGAATTTTGTACGCTATTATTACAGAGGTAGAGTTTATTTTAAGTTGAGGTGGTATTATAGTAGCTTTAAACATAGGTGATACACCGTCGCCTGTATGTATGACAATAATATTTATGAAGGAACATTAAAATAATTGATGGCGATTTAAGGAGAAGTTATGAATGTGGTCGGCACATTTATAGATGAAACGGTAGCCATTCCACGATTGCTTGATTTGATTTACGAGTATTAGGTAAAGTACGGTCATTTAATGGAATTGCCCAATTTATTGGTGTGTGCAGTGATGAATCTTTAGATTAATTGGCATTGCTATCAGTTGTCAGTTAGGTACTAGGTTTTCGAAACCTTGATACTACTTGTATTTGATTCTCTAGATGCGGTTGAACCCCCAAATTAATGGCTAACGGCAGGAGAATTACGATGATGATAATATGCTGAACATTATGGAGTCACATCAGCGGAGATGGGTAACCGGGTAACAGACACCATTGCAATTACTGTATTATCTTTATTATCTTTCACATCTCAAAGCTTCAGCGTATTACTTTTCGCTGGCTTATTATTAACTAAAGCTTCTTATCGACATCTCATAAATTGATAGCTAAGTTCAAAATCGCCAATCGTAGATTTTTCATGATATTGATAACACTTACGTATAATATATACATATATATATGTATATACAATAAGACTTAGGTAATATAATGATTTTGTAAAATAATTTAAATAACTACCTACTTGATATTTCCAAACGTGTTGTGGAACAGAAGAATAAAATATTTAATTTTTTCGATAAAAAAATATCACGAAGTTACCTCTGATTTTCACGCATTTACGTTTTGTACATAATACGCTAATGGCTTTTAGGATACTAATATGTAAATTAATTGTATTACCTAATACAATGTGCTTGAGTTTTATGAAATTCCTGTTATTTTTGGATTTATTATGATAAAACGCTTTCAGCACTTACTACGTTCTTGCGGGAACTATATAAGCATATTTTTTATCTCACAAATCTGGAGTGTGCAAGGTTGAGAAATTTTGTCTGTATACACACCCTTAGCTAAATTATGTCGGAATTATTTCCCCTAAGTATATTGATATACCTAATTTCTTAAATTAATAAACAAGCTTTCGTGGCAGCCCTTATTAAACAGCATTAAACGCGTCGTCGGCCATTACCGCGGCATAATTGCGGGTGGCTGCGATGAGGTGCTGTGTTTACTGAAGGCGATTCGCGATTAATAACGTTACTTATAGGAAAATGTATGAAATAAGGAAGGCTCGTGATAATCAAGGCCTATCTCACCAAAATCTATGTTGTTGCTATGCGTGACTACATTGATGAAAAAATCAGTATCGACATTTCAGTCAAGTAAATAGGACCCTTGGCAAAAAACTCGTCTAACAATTGTGGATCTGTCAGTGGGTTTGGTGCAGATGTATGCTGGTACACTATTTCGTATATGTAGTTATACCTGAGTCAAGCAGAGCTTTTTTGTCAAAATATTTTTCTGTTACGAGTAGGTCATCTCTTTGGGTTTCAGCATACAGATTTAGTAGCGGCTACAGTAACAGGCATGGCGGTCATGTTAAAAAGAACTCGTTTACTTTTATATTTTTCACATTCCCGCTCTCCGCTATCTCTATTACTGATTCCTATCAACCTAATAATTACATAGCGAGCCGCTTGCACCGAATTGGAGGGCGCGGAACCGACAGTTTGTTTTCGCTTAGTTAGCTTATTATACAGCTTGTTCGTTTTATAAAAAAAGTAAAAATAAAGCCGGTTTTATACGAGGTGATCTTTCGCACTATATTTAGGTATCGTATCGGTTATGAGGTGTGGGATACAGGTACTTTAGATAGGCTTTTAAGTATAGTTTGTGGGGACTTGTCTGGGTTTGTGGTCTACCTATATTGGTAATCCTGTTCTGTATTGTTTACCTTGTATTACAAGCGTAGGTTTTTAATGAAGGGTATTAGCATGTAGTTGCACATCTGGTACAGGTTTCGTCTAATACAGACAAGGTCGTTTGGGATCGCGATTTGATGTGGTAATTGAGGAAGTACAAGAGGGGGGGGGGGGTTGGATTGTTGGGGGGAGTACTTTAGCTGGTGATTGGTGAATTTAATGCCGACATTTTGCGCCGTAGGTAAATAGATCTAGTTTTTCTATAAATCGGAAAACCACTTCCGATAAATGTAATCTACATTAAATATTTTATCTGTAATACGAATCGAAAGTGCCTGTAGATAATATAAATCTACACTATCTTTTAATGTTTCAAGAATTAAAATAAACAAGTTAAATGTACAAGTCAAGTGCCATTAGCTCACCGAGTTTAGCATAAATGAACCGACTAGCGCCACAGATTATAAAATAAACATTGATATTCCTACGTCAAAGTAAAGCCGACAACGCTTAATTTGCAAAACCTCGTTCCTTCATTTGCAAAACCTAATCCATACTAGCAGTCGATTTAAACCAAAACATTAAGACAATCGACGCAAGCGCAATGTCAAACTACGAAAAAGGACCAACTAGTCTTGATCCTCAAATCCCTTCTAAAACCCCCGCTTTCCATCATTCACACGATAAATCAGACAGACGAGGGAGCTCTCACAAACCTGGTCCCATTTCCAACCTCTAAAGAGCTGGCACAAGTCCAAATGAACTCAAGAAGCTTACGATTTATAAAAAATATATACCAAACAATATATTTTGCAAGTATCAAGATTGCTTCGTTTGAATAAATTAATTGTGTTCCGAGACGATTTCTAGGAAATAGTGTTGTAATTATAAAAATAGTGACATCGGACGTGGAATTTGTGTTTCACGTGTGTGACTAGAAATAACCTGATTTTATCTGTCTGGGTATTAGGAACCAAGTGATGTCTGTGACAATAGTTCTAATAATGTTTGTTTGAGAATTTTATTTCTTTTTCTGGAGTATCTTCTTTATTTTGGTATCCCTATTGTTCACTGCATTCTTCCATTGGAAAATAAAATGACGAAAATGACTTTTCGACCCTCGTGCGGAATCTATATGTGTAATCTTATTGACACGAGTTTTGTCTGCGTAATGGAGTAGTAAGAGAAATTTATTGTGAAGATTAGGACGATCAACAAGCTGATGTTTTCTGTAATCTAATTATATAACATGTGAATGTGTTTTTGGAGTAAATGGTTAATCAATATTTTAAGAAATACTTACCTTCTATTCTACCACGTGCTGAGCTTCAAACAAGGAAAGCAATCAGGAAACATTCATGGTTTATTTAATTAATAGGAACATGTTTCTGCAAACATATTACTTATAGGTTTGAAGGGTGCAGGTAAAATTACAGGCACTTTTACACAACAACGATTGAGATAACCCTATGGCCTCTCTGTGATATCTATTCTATAGCCTAGTTTACCTCATAAGATTTATAAGCACAGAGGTAAAGGAACGTAAAACATTTTTAACAAGCAATCCGAAATATGTATTGCCGCGGTATAATAAATTAATTTCGTCATATTGCAAATATATTCAGGCGCGATCAAGATACAGGAGGAATTCATGTCGCTTTTAAAAATTATAGCGGATTCATAAACAAGAGGCGGTTTCAAAGAATTGCCAATAACGGAGATCTGTGATAATACTCCGGTATTTGACCTTCGACTGGTAATAATATTAAAATCATATTATTGGTAAAGACTGTTTCACATTGGGACATACGACACCGTGTTTTGATAACTGCAACATATTATGATCAATTGAATGTGACATCCACCAGCCCGCCCAAGTCCTGCGTGGCGGATAATGGCTCGCTCCCTCTCACAGAGACAAGGCCTGTGTCCCAGCAGTAGGACCGTTATAAGCTGATCATGATGATGTACAAGGAGAATGTCTACCCTAGTAGTGAACAGATATATTAAGTTGAGGACCAAAAATAGTACCTTACTTTTCGACCTGCTCCATTGGTATAAATCAATATAATTCATTGGGGTTGCATGACTCAAACTCAAAGCATTTATTTCAAATAAACCAATTACAGGCACTTTTGAATCGTCAAGGGGTCGGTCAGTCAGAAAGATGAAGCTAGTTGCCCATTCCAAAGCGTAGTAGGTACCTATGGAGAACAACGGGCAAGAAACTCCATGAACACTCTTTTAGATCAAAATATGGTTACAAAAAAATGATTATAGAAAGTAACAAACGTCTTTAAGGGCTCCAGAATAATGAAAAAACAAAATTGGTGTATTCGACTTTGACGTAGAACATATACTCGTAGAACAACTTTGTTTTTGTAGTTTTACACATGTCCACATTTATCACACGCTTCCTTTGAAGCTGCTTCTTTAGACCCACTCTCCTAAACTCTCGCGTTTTGTAATGTCGTGTTTTCAATGGTTTACACGACATTACAGATTTAGAAGATTATGATGAAAATAAATGTTTTCTAATTATTCACTACGTTGGTCTTGCTGGCTTCTATTCGACGTAGGAACGTAACTCTTCACGGGACGTGTTTCGTGGTTCTGAAAAGTAGTTATGGAAGTAGTTATGGTCCTCCTTAAGTCTTTTCATACAGCGAGTTTTTTTTTAACCGTGGGTTTTTAAACTAGGTATAAAACAATATCCGATTGAGACTGATGGCTGTTTAACTGTCCATAAGGAACATTATATCTAAACCACGAGATAAAAGTATATTTTATATACTCTATAAAAGCATACAGCTTTTAAAAATGATAGTATCATTGTTATTTGTTTTTCTTGCATCTAAGTTGAAGTTGTTATGGTTACGGCATTATTCTCTCACGATCATCATTTGACCAGTTCACGCCGTTTTCTCTATTTCACAAATTTCCATAAATATAGTAGAATATACACTATTCTCTTTACGTTTTAAATATAACGAATTTGTTTAATTAACTGATATTTAAAGAATGAGCTTCCAATAGCCCCTGGTTCTCAGAACTGTCGATACGAAATTATGATAATCGCCACTTGTTTCCATAATTATGCACATATTTATATAATATCAGCTTTATAATAAGTTGTATATGTTTATTGGTTTGAAATGCTTTAAATTTCTATATATATTACGAGAGCATGCAGCCTCGTTAATTGTGCCAAATTATTGTTGTTACAGAAATTGTAATTTGAAACCATATTCCCGCTTTTGATCTAATTTGATTATATTAACCATGTTCAAATCTGAACAACTAAACATGTTGAAATTTATTAGTAATTTCTTCCAATAAGGTAAACAATCGGCAATTATGTCGGCTAAATCTTTTGAAAATTGGATCTTAGCCTTAGCTCTATTTCCCCTGACTCGCAACTCATTAAAATACTTACAATTTTCAACCAGCCACACATCTTTTAGAATTAGTCAAACCTTACCACACCATGTTACAACTGGCAGTACACCCCACCGCGCATGTTTCTCTGATAAACGACTCCACCTGCCCATATCTTACGCACCTACTGCATTGCCGAACCTAAGAACCTTATCGGACAACTCAATCTTTGAAAATCAAGTCATTTCAATGTAGATGCAGCCATATTCCAGTTTGTAAGGTAAAGTATCAAAATTCATAAGGTGTCAGCCGATGTTAATCTGTTTAATAAGCATTTTGATACTTATGATAGTATCGGCTTAGCTACGTAAGGGTTTCATTTAGTGGAGGTTTTATTAGTAGCGTTTTCTTAATGTTATTTTTATGGAAGAAAAATGTGTTGGGTATGAATAGTGGGTCCAAGATTAATGTTTGTCTGACACGTCGGAGTTCAGTAGATCAGCTGTAGGGCGATGTACGTCGTGTACCAAAGAGATGAGACCGAGATTTCATTTGCATTGCAAAAATCTATACAGAGATGAGAGCAAGACTTCATTTAATGTGGCAGGGAATGTAAATATTTTTGTAACGTAACTAAAATATTCATGTTGTGTATAAAAACGTGTAGCTGTTTAATCTTATGAATATAAAAACGTGTAGTTGTTTAATCTTATGAATATAAGAATGGTATAATAAAAAGAAGGTTATATTACTATGCGACTGGAAGCACGATACAAGCATGACAACAATGACCGAAACCCTCCACAAGTCGATTGGTCATTATGAATGGGTTTTGGTCAATATTATTATAGTGTTGTCACAAATTAAGTGTTGTGCTCAGAATCAGTCCCAAAATCACCTCGTTCAAACTTGATTACGTTCAATTACACAGCCTGTAATCACTCCATAAACGCAGATTCAAATTACCCAGCTTCCACTTCAATTACTAAAATTATTTATAGATCACCAACTCTATTACATTCTTTCACCCAATTACCGGTAAACGGTTTGCAAAACAAGACAAAATTATTGACTTGTCGACCGTACTGTACGTACGGTGTGCACGACAAAACATGACTTGCGTACGGTCTACGGGGTAACAAGAAACGATTCTGTTGCTAAGAAAGAAATACAACAGTACACGATCAACAGTGGTATTGTGATCGGCAACACAGTCGCGGAAACTAACGATTTTGAAACAATCGAATCGGGCTTACGTTTCGATCATAATCGTATTTCATAACGTCACCATGTGGGTTTATGTGGCAGCCTGCGTTGATATAGCGCTGTGTTGATTTTATTTAGTCATCTTTGCACTCGATTTCTTTTATAATGAAGCGAGGTCTTCATTCTCTCGTAAGCATGACGGTTTTATTTGTTTATCAAAGTGATTTTCTGTCTGCTCTTGTTTTTGAGGTTTTCCCCAAGCTTGAAGTGAGTTGTTATGTCTTTCATTTATATTATATTGTCAAAGCTTTAATTAAAGGCATGTATTTCGGTACTTCATGAAACTGCCTCGTTTTTTTTGGTATGGAACTAATTTGGAGAAAATGCATACATACGATTTTCAAACTTATAATTATATTAGTGCCTACGAGTATAACTCTAAATGATATAGATTTTAATACAATTTAATCTGCCTAGTCTTGTCCCAACTATGTTGTATGTTGTTCTAGTCTCACCGGATGCAGCTCAATACCAGTATTTAGTAGAGTTTAGTACAATTGCGTATACAAAAATATCTTTAACCATTTCTCAGAAGAATGTCTGTTGCCACCGCAAGAAGATAATCACTGTCTATTCCCGCATGTGTACTCTCTCTAACCGTACTAAGATATCTAACTTGGCAATCGACAGCTAGTTCCAAGTCTACAATAGTAGAAATGCGTTTGCTTTTATTGTGACTACACTGCCCGCAGCCACGACCGCGTGTAAAACGTCTGCTACCGACACTAACCGAGGTTCAGTCTAGATAGTTTATTTTACAGAACATCCCCAGGTGTCTGAGCTGTTACTGAGAATTTATAGTTTCCGTATAATGAAGACAAACAATCGCTCCTTTTACTACTGTTCGGTTATTAGTTTCGCCCTTAAATATTATTCCTCTAAAATAAATATTATCTTCACATGTCCTAATTCCTTTTGTGAAATTGGAGCTTTCATTTGTTTGTTTAAGTTTATTAGTGTTCCTAATCGTCAACGTTACTTGTAAGTAGTTTGGTTCTGATTAATGAGGCCCTGTGGACTGACAGATGGTGGGGTAAACATTGTAAGTGTAACATGGCAACTTGCTAGCCGATATATTCCAGTAAAGTCTGTTGTGAGCAGTAGCTTTATTAGTGCTTGTCTTGCTTTGGGCAATCAGCTCTATTGTCAACAAAAGGGCTATGTATATTCCTCTATTTGTAGTAGCAGTTTTTAAATGTGCGCTAACTACTAGAGATTTCATAATATGACTAGGGTCGTGACATCAATGAATATTTAAGTTTTCAATCTAAAGTGTAACCCAAATTGTGGTAATATCTGCTATAAACCTTTAAGTGTTTTGGTCTCTTATTTATCAATAAAACGATCAAAATCAACTGGTAATATTTACCGCGCTTCGATGACAGTCTAGATTAGTCAGTTTAGAAATTAGCTACGACTAATTTATTGTCTGTAGCGTCCATAAGTTACTCCAACGTGCAGGTATCAATGCACGCAGGACATAAGTGTCCTATCCTTTGCACAACAGCACCACATTTGCACTCCAGGTTGTAATCGTTCATGAATCTCCTTAGATTTTAGCAGGTTTTCCTTGCGTCGACCAACTTGGCCAGACAAGGGCTTGGTGAAAACAGTTTCTTGTTATTAGCAAACATTAGTTTGCTTCTGGTCTTCAGACGTGTTGATATAATTACAGCGGTCCATTCTTTCCCAGGAACAAATCGGAACAGTCCTCTCATGTCAAAGGTTATTCACCTCTCCACAACTTGTACAAATCAACTCGTTTTCTATCCCCAAAATGTTATCTCACAAATCTAACGCTTTAACTACTACGATATTGTAGGTACGCGGGACTTTCTCCAAATACTAATTACGGAAATAGAGCGTCTACTAATAAAGTGTTATGTTTATTAGAAGATTTTTATACGTGTCTGCGGTAATAGTTTATTTTATTAAGATGTTTACGAGTTTGATGTTTTTGAATGAACCTAGTATTTTTTTTCATAATTCTTTTTCTCTCGGGATGTTGCCAAAGAATTGGGTGCAGACGTAATTATTATTTGCTAAGAATTGAATATTAAATATTGGTTTGAATATAGCTAAGTGTTTATCGTCTACAGTTTCGCTAGTCTTTAATTTTCTTTGCTAAAGCTTGTATTTTTATGAAGAGACAGTTTTCCGTACAAATCAACCATTAAGGTTACTTCCTATATTGGTAATTTCAATAGAATCTGATAAAGGCTCTCTTTCTTCATTCATTGTTAACGAATCTTCCGAAATCTCTCCTCAACCCAGTCTACGACCAGAAACTCCTTATTTCTTTCAAAAACCTGTACCAGAGTATATCATAATGACCCAGCATGCATGTCACCTGGTTATCATAACTTTATGTAACTATTATTAGAGGCCACATAATCTGCATGCATGTTCAATAAACGGATAATCTTAGCGGGCTCGATACAACGAGACCGGCGCGGGCGCAGCGTCGCGACCTAAACTGGTATTAAATAATTGATCCATTAACATATATGCTGGGTAAAGATTAAATATAGATGTGACAGGAAGAATGGAAATAGAAATAGTAGATTTTATCGTTTACTGATTAATAAAGGACGATTATTTTGCAAAAATTGTAAGAGGCATTAATCTCGTTTTGAAGTCTCTTTCCTCTCTCGTTTAAGTATTTTTTTTCTGTAATGTCGTAAAAGGTGATAATATCAATTCTTGGAATAGAATTATGTATAGCACTCCGAACTAGACTCTTCCCCTAGCATCACCTTTGTACCTATTTTTCTGTTCCTCTCTTCTTGTCTGTATATATATGTGTGTACATAAATGATTAAATAAATAAATAAACTGGCGAAGTGTGGGTATAGTATAGGTCTATTCTGCCTATGCCCTTTGGGGAAAACATGCGTAATGTGTTTAGTTACCTATCTGGTGGTTTATCATAATTATGTTCTATACAAAAGCTGTCAAGCCGTAATTTTTAGTCCTCAGTTCTATGTTATCTGACTTTTGAAAATTCAGCCCTTAGAAGTGTAATAATGATTATATTGCAATTATTGAAATTATAGTTCTACCAATTTTATCAAACAGCGGCCTGTGTGGAATTTCCTAAATTGAATTGTCCCGGACATTGTACTGGGATACAACTCAAATCAGATAGGCTGTCAGTACAACTAATATGAACGTTTGTGCAAGACAATAACGTTCCAAACTTAGAACTGCTGTTTGACAGGTACAAGTTCCAGTTTGACTGGAACAACTTGCACCGAGAAATAGAAATTATTGCTTTGATATTTTTGTGACCATTCCCGTAAGACACTAAGCCAAAATAGCTGATGAATACATACTAAGTTACCCACCTACCCACTATACTTAATTGATAAATGTTTTTATTTCTGTAAGTAGATTTCTACAAACACTTTACACGTCAATCATATTTTTTAATCTAGACGAGGTCGGCGTTTCCTACCTGACTACTCTGAGAATAAAGGCCGAAACAAAACCAGCTGTCACAGTCTCTTTTAAAGTTCAGACATAATCTTGGTCAGATCATATGAAGACCATGTAGATTTGTGTCTGAAATGGTCTTTTGAGGAAAGAACCACACAGATGAGAGGACCTGTTCAGTCAGTGCACGTATTCGTCAGTAATCGTGCAGCTCAATTGCAAACTTAACTCAGCCTATATCTATCTATTTTGGCTATGAGTCTTTGTTAAGAAACTATGGATGAAATGAGTGAAAGATGATAGGCTAGAAATGGAGAGAACACTGAGGTGACGACTGATAAGGATTTTAATATAATATTATAATATAAAGAAGATATACTGCGCCGAACTTAAATAAATTGAGATAAGAGCATAGTGATGATGTCTTCGTTAAGTAGGATTATTCTATTGGACCTTAAGGCACAGAATACATTAAATAATAGTACAAGTACTTATGGTTAAAAAGCAGTCCGAGAAAAGGGTATCAATATATACAACTGTCATAACTGACTGAATGGAACTAAAAACATTTACCCAAAAAAATCCAGAAAATTACAAACTTTGGGTTCTAATTTAAACAAATAAATTTGATATAAAAATACAATAGCATATCTTTGAAAATTAACTGATCTATGACCACCTTGATTAGGTCTCGAATATGTGATGCATATATTTAATTACTCGTATCTGAGGTGCTGTAAAAGGACAAGGGGTCCTTTTATATTGATATTATGACCAGGACCTTGAATACAAATATAACTAATAATTAAAAAAATTACTAATGGTATAAAGACTTTTTGAAGATTTTACTTCAAAAAAATATTTTTGTGATTTCAAAATCATTGTCCTTTAAAGCAAAAATACGATCTCTATTAATAGGATTCAAATGATACTATCTATCCCTAGAACCATTTATACGATTGGATTCCTGTGCGATTTTTTTATTATTTTCATCTATTACCTAATTAGTCATCTCTTGCCACTAAATATAAGCTTTATTGACACTACCGCATTTAAGTTAATCATCAGCTCTAGCCCTATTAATTTTGACATACATTGGAATCCAGAATACAAGTGTAAAATTAACTCCCATTCCCACATCACATGAGATTTACACTTTTTAAAGCCGACATCTTGAGTATTTACCGCTGCTACCGCCACATAAATTAGTGGACCATAAAATAATAATCCATATTAACGAGCTTGACCATATTTAACTGGTTGTTTGACGTTGAAACTGGCCAATCAGGTATTGTAGACGAGACATTGTTGACGCCATTCACTTGGGAGATATCGATTGGTTGATGTAACGGATGCTGTGGCGGTAGGATGGCGGTAGGATGGTGCTGATTGAGATTCGTGATGGCTGATTGATATTCGTGATGGCTGGTTCATGTTTATTAGTATGAAGTTATTGCGTCACATTAGTGGAGGTGAAATAGTATGTTCACTCTATGACGACTTCTCACATTGGTAAGACTAAAATGGCTCTTTTTATCATTGGGACATTATTTTTCCTTCTATTTTCTACCATTTTAGTATATATCACAGCTACTACCGTTACTTGAGATTGGCTTTTCTGATAAGTGCATCATTTTCACTTGTAAAACTTAGGTATATGGTGGTCATCGCAAAGATCTTTCATCATGGACTTGTCATTCCATTGATTCCGGACTTTCGTTTTTCCCATCTATTACGTGCATTAAGAGGCCTTTTACTGATACCGAACTTTTATCAACAAATTACAGTGCGAGAGCCGAAATCGGCGTCACGGTGAGAATTTATGGTATCGTCTCAATTGAAGCTTACAACACACGTGATAAACAACTGACAAGCTATACTTTTCTCCCATTCCCAGGTTTTAAGAGCAATATGTTTTATACGCGTTACTTATTGAGTTATTAGCATATTGCTTGGTTATTAGTGTCTTATCGCGATCAAACGGAGAAAGTAAGAATTATGGTTTTTCCATGGGAGCTCATGGGAGTTTGTCACGGAAATCGTCGGTATTAATAAGTTGCAAATGTATTCGGAACATTGTTGAAGGGAAGGGTCCAGGCCTTGAGGGCACTGGTTTGAAGTTCCAATGTTGTGAATAAAATATATTTTATGACTCAAAATAACAAATTGAATCTGCAAATGCAGACAATTAATTTTATTCATATCATTGTTGAAATCCGTTGTAACGGAAAAAGAGGCTTTCAGATAACATGCTTATCACGCGGAGAGCTTTGCTAAATTTATCATTGCATCAATGCTCATCTCCCACGTGAATTGCTTTAAAAGTTTAGATTGTGTGTGTTCAAAATTTAACTACCTATTTGAAATGCACACCATAACGTGTTTGCTTCAATGTGAACAAATCAAATCACGTTTATTATTATTAACTTTTTCAGTAACAGTCACAATATCCGATCCAATCATAACAGCAATATCCGACAGATCGATTGTTGAATCGATGCATTGATACTGTTTGTGAAAACATCGCAATCGAAAGAATAATCGGTAACAATGATTTGTTTACAATCTCGCGATTAGAGGCGTGTTTAGAATTTCTTCAACTGTGTGTTTGAATATTTTTTTTTGACCCCATTTTCCCCATAAATAATAGGTTGGGGAAAAAAGTTTCTTCGCATTTTTTAAGAAAATTCAAAACATTTTTTAATATATTTTATTTAAATTTAACTAAAGTATGTAGGTATCATTTTGTTCGATAACTTTTTGCCATCTTGTAGGTAGGGACATGATCCCATTGCTATAGAAATTTTGGGACTTCTGATCAAAATACCGCGACAAGTGGTTTTGGCAGTCCTCTCGTGATGTTAACCTGACACTGCCTAAAGAATTCTGAAGAGACCGAAACAGGTGGAAATCTGAAGGTGCAAGGTCAGGACTATACGGCGGATGCATTAACACCTCCCAGCCAAACTCTCTTAATTTTTGCTGAGTGGCTAAAGATGTGTGAGGTCTAGCGTTATCATGATGAAAAACCACACCCCTTCTGTTGATTAATTCCGGCCGCTTTCTCTCAACTTCTTGCTTTAATCTCATCAGTTGTTCGCAGAAGAGTTCAGAATCGATGATCCTGCCTGGTGGTAACAGCTCATAATGAATAATGCCCTTCCAATTCACAGCATCACCTTGTTGCGAGTTAACCAGGGTTTCGCCACAGTCTGTGAAGCCTGACCGGCCTTTGACCACGACCTTTTTCGCACGTTCTTGTCTTACATGATCCACTTTTCATCACCAGTTATCAGCTTCTTCAAAAATGGTTCGGTTTCATGACGTCGTAATAAAGAATCACAAATGAGTACACGGTTAATTAGGTTTCTTTCAGTGAGCTCGTGAGGTACCCAAATATCGAGCTTTTTTGTGTACCCAGTTTTTTTCAAATGTGCCAAAACTGTTTTGTGGTCAATTCCCAGTTCTTCAGCTACGTCGTAACTACTGATATGCCGATCTTGCTCCACTTTTTCAAAAATGGCATCCATTTTATCCGTAATAGGGCGACCAGAGCGACGTGCATCTTTGACATCAAAATTTCCGGATTGAAAACGCTTAAACCAAATTTGTGCTAGTCTCACAGACACTGCACTAGGTCCATAATCATGGCAAAAAAAAATGGCGGCTTGCGTTGCATTTTTACCTTTTTTGTAGTAAAATTTTAAAAAGTATCGAATTTCTTCATTAGATTCACTCATCTTGACCGTACGAAAAAAAAAAGAAAATCACATTTTCCTAATTTTAATTTGGAATTATGTTCTTTAGAATTTAAACTTTCAATGGTACCAAAACCAGCCAGATACAAATAGTATAGCCAAAGAGATTTTATTACAAGTTCATACATACTATAATGCGAAAAGACTTTTTCCCCAACCTAATATGTTACAGGCTTAGGTACTTATTGTTTTTCTCTTACATGAAACTATGCTTAAATTAATTATAATTAATGTTTTAGCTCAATTAGCTTATTGTCTAGGACCCAGATAGCATTACAGCTTTGCGTTCAAAGAAAGAAATGATCTTTCTTACAAAATGTAATTACTCAATCATTATCGTTATAATATAAAAACTTAGTTCTAGATCTGTCTCCAAAGATCTCATGAGTAATGGCCATATTATACAAAAGTCTGTTTTGAATAAATACCAAAAACAATTATTGGTATCAAGTAACAAAATCATGTTCTGGAAACTAATAGAGAGATTATAAAAGTGAAAAAAAATAAGATTTCAATATACAAAGGGATAAGAATCATGTGAAATATGCGGAGAACATAAGATGACATTACCTGTATAGGTTATTAATTAAGCGTGAACAAGATATTCAATTAGGAACACAATGACATCAAAGGGACGTAAAGCGTAATCCCTTAAATATACATTTGGAGGGAAGGGTACAATATCATTGTGAGAGTATTAAATATGTTCCATTTATTATTGAATGAAACGGTCAAACTAGACTTCCGTCAAACATATTTAGGTGGTTTAAATATACAAGTTACAAAATAAATAACAATAAGCTCGAACTAAAAGTTATATCTAAAAGTGATCTTCAAGGAATGTTTTTATAAAACACAAACTTATATTAAAATTAAAGTATAGGAAGTACCTACACGGTGTATAACTTATGGTACCTACAAGTTGGTTTTACAAAGTGCAGTTAATAAATCTTTTCCTTATACACTCGCACCGGTGGGTGAGGTAACACGAGTCGGTGTTTTTGCCCTTTGCATTTCTCATTAGACCATTCATTGAGTAATCAGCCATCTCTTTCTATTAACCCACCAAAGAAAGGGACAAAAAACTTTCCCAGCTCCTTGGCGTGTTCAGCGTTAATAAAATTAAAAAGAGTGAAGTAAAGGCAAATTGGCAAAACGTTTTTTTTTTTTCAAATTTGTAAGGATTTTGTCGAAGTGTTTTATAACCTGGCAGTCATTGTTTCGATTTAAGCAATGAATTTGCTATTGTTTTAAGCGAACTGACCGCAGTAGACTGGAAACTTAATTCAGGAACAGGAAAACATAATAACTGTAGTTCTGGTACATTCGAACAATGGAGTCTTCAAAAAAAAAAAATATGAAAAAGACAGGATTTATAAAGAACGATAAATTAAACCCATTGGAGTTACATATACGAGTAGCTATTACGTGTATAGTTTTAGTGAAAAGTATTGTTACTGAAGAAGATCACGATAAAGAGAATGATTCACCTAGAACTCAAAAGAAATAATTTATCCGTTCGCAAGCGATAAATTTCAAATATAAGATAATTGACAAATATACGTTCACGAACATTCAATGAGAAAGATGAATGATCATAACTGATGCCAAGAACTCGGTGGTGCATTAGATGAATTGATGCACATTGCAATGAAAGCTGGCCCTTGCAGAAAACAAATTAGTGTACCTACATTAATATTTGTTATTGAAATAATAACACGTGTCATACTTCTTGAGACTGTAATATATTTGATGGAAGAAACCGAGAATAAAGCTTTTGGTTTCTCCCGTCAAAATTTATCAGTGTCGCATTAATCAGTTCCTTTGTCTCTTAAACCAACTTAATCTTTATTAATAACTTCATTGTTTGCTTTCTCATCTTTCGTAATTTCCATATTTCATCAATTTCCATTAATAACAAATTCACTTTTATCCAACTTATTATTTCTAACTGATAATATCTCCAAATACCATTTATCACTTCGATAGTTTTTCACTTCATCACCTGAAGCCGTTTCGTATCATATTTCTACATTATTTCTCCTGAGACAACATAAACTACAATCAAGATCACTAATGAGATAAGAGTCGGTAATCCAGCTAAGTGTATTATAAATTATGATATTCTATTTAAATGTGTATATTTCTTTAGTAAACCTCTTAATGTGTGGTTACTGATTTGTGGTTGATCATCACGCGATGGCTGACTGACTGAATTTATTATGCGTAATATTAATTGGTTTATTATAAACTGTTTCCTGTTCTGTGACATTCTTGTGTCCGCCAGGTGTTGGCACAGTTTGTTTTAACGCTTTTGTTGTTTTAAGATTTGATTAAGCACTTTCCGCGGCAGTAATTTCATATAAAATATCGCTGTATCTTAAAATATTATACAAGTGTAACCGTCTTTTCCCAGATAATAAACATTAGAAGTTACATTTTTAAGCTTGAATGTTTAATAGACTAGCCCTTTAGCTCTATTTTGTTGTTGTTATTTATATTGCATAGATTTATCATTCCACAAAAAAACTGTTTCCTGTTTCCTCCTGCATTTTTGTAAGGCTGATAGTTTTGGACGACCCTTGCACATGTCCATCAAGCTTATTAAGTTGCTCATAAGCAACTTAACATACACAACAACAAGCACAATGTTCTGAAGTGTATGTACATTAAATGCTCATTAATCTAATAACAAAACTGGAGTCAACTAAATCACTACAAAAGCGGCTGTCCTATTTCAGTCGTGAACCTCACGGCAAACTTTGCTGTTCCATAAAATAAATCATTAGCGCTGCTAAGTATAGAACTAGTTTCAACCTAGACTTAGACCACGAAACAACAATAATTGTGACCTACATCGACCATGAAATTAGTTTGGTGGCGGTCACACGCAACGATATTGTTGTGAGTAATCGCTGTTTCATTTCAGGAAATATTTAGGAGGGGTAGTCAACATGAGTTTTTAATGTATAACATAATTAGGTTCCCTATGAAGATAATTGGAACTAATAGTTTACTTAATTAACCATTCATTATATATATATAGGTGCTTCAATATAATCAACAATAATGTTGATTAGACAACGTTGACAAGCTTCCACTATGTGCAATGCTTTTCCGATATCATCAAAAGCTATATTAAATTCGTAAAATATTCGTACTGATATGCAACATGACACTTTCCCGTAAACAAAGTGTTCTCGCGAAATAAAATGCAGTTCTAAAATTAAACTAAAAAACTAAATTAAGTTCGGGGAAACCCGTTCTATAGCCGAACACCCAAACACAGATACAGCGCGAGCGGTAAGTACATGTCGATTCGTTGGCACAGTTTCGGTGTCGGTGGTCTTCGACCGTTTCGCGACACTTTACGAGCTCATTATAGCGTCTGAGAGCCGTCGCCACATCTAGTCTCGCACCTTACTATATTACTACATGACATGCTATGTAGACAGTGTCAACATTATAGGGGGAATGAAATGAAAGAGATAATTGAATTATTTACTGTTTTTGTTTCTACGCTGGGTTTTTCATACCGCGCAAAAAAAAGAGGAAAATGGCGTTTGTGACGTTTAATTGGGTACCTATGCAGTTTTGTGGGGATGTGGAATTCGTATTTGAGCTTCCGGTTTTCCATACCAATCTTAATGCGATGTTTTAATGCACAATAATTTATATCGACCATGACTTGGACTTGATTAATTCGAAACGAAATTACTCTGAGAAAGATTTTTTATGAAACACAAAGAGGTTTCGAGCCTTATTAAGTGATACATCAGAGTCTAATTAAAAGGACAGCGTGGAAACCGACAAAGAATCCTTTATTCTCTGCGTCCAATTAAATAGGCGTGAAAAGATTAACAACGTTCAAGATGCAGACAATGTGTTAGATAATATTCTTTTGTTTCATGTTCAGTTATTTGTAACTGAATTATAAAGTAATTTTCGTCAACAGAATATTGGTGTCCACACGAAAAAATTAAATCTAAGCAATGCCATCACTAAACCTGTTAATGCTTTAATTTACAAGATGTCGTCTGGCATCATAATTTAATTAACAATGCTGGTTGAAGTTACAATTTTTAGAAATCCAACATAAAATTCAAAATTAATGTTAGCAAAAATCTCTAAATCAAAACGAGTAACAATAAAATTTTCATCAAATTATATTGAATTCTTAAACTTTCACCACCTCTGCAGGCTATGGTTTCTTGCACATAATGTCTGGAGGACTTTCCAATGATAAATTAGACATTTAATATTTTTTATACGGATCATCAATTATGTCGTTTCTTGTTTTTTTTTTAAATATTATGTGTTGAGACCCAGAGTTGTTTTACATATGACAGAGCTGTAAAAGATTTTTCTCGTGAAATAAAATTAAATGGGGCGTTAGTGGTGCCATTTCACGCTCAAGTAACCAGAATTGTTTCATTAGTTTACATATATCTGTCTGTTTCAATAATAAAGCCAGTGTGTTTGACCTGTTCAGCGAAAGAACTAAGTCCAAAGTGCCATTCTTGTTTCGCTCAATGTAAACAATCCAAAATACAGTTTGAAAATACTTGCTATATTTGTACTGACCGCTATAGTTTTAATCGATACATTCCAAAATCAGCTCTTAGACCTCCACTGCTCCTTCTAGTCAAATGATTAATTCATAACACATGTTTTGGTATAATTATCAAATTATTTAATACTTTAATTACATGATAATTATTAATCTAGCAACGATTAGTAACATTATCATTAAAATTATCCTAGAGAAGTAGTATCCTAGTAGAAGTCACTTCACCCACACAATCCAATGTCACTTCCTGTTCAATATAAGTCAAGGATAACCAGACTTCCTTATTTGCGACTAAGGACTAAGATGCTTTCGAGTCTTGATCCACTTTTATTCGAGATGTCAAACAAGCGAATAAATCATGATACAGAAATATCCCCGTCGCCACAGGCGCCTCGGTATTTTTCGCGTACGATGCGATTTGGCAGACTTTAACGTCAATATGTTACTTTCCATTTCACCTTTGTCTGGCTGCATGATGCAAGTATACAAAAAATACCGCGATGATATTTTTTGTTTGCTGTAAGAGTCACGCTATCTCCGAGTGACGTTATGAGTCGAGTAGACAAAACAAAATAAAAGAACCGACTTATTAATTTGTATGTGGGGATATAAAAACACGGTGTTGAATCTTTTATTTCTGCAACATGTTGGAAGTACGCCTTGCACTTTATCTCATAAAGTAATAGTAGCCCTAGAATTGTCCCTTGTAGCACACTATTAATTTCGAAACACGAATGTATAATTGGGAGAATTTCTGCGTTCAATTATAATAATCTCTTTATCTAAGAATCGTAAAGCAATTTCAATAAAAGTTATCTTTGATCTACACATTAAAATTTTCATAAAAATATAACTTAACTATGTCGGAAGCTCTTAAAAGAACCTAAGTGAATTATGATTGCTAGCTTATTAAGTAATTTTATTTGTGATTTATAATAAAAACTTCCTGTTGTTTACTAACGCGACTGTATCTGAACAAAAGTTATTTCTGAAGCCAGACGACGGCGCTTACCAAAATAATAAACAAGCATAAATCGTCTTGCACAACGAGAGTAAATGCCGTCTTTGCCGACTAATTGAAATAAACTGCACGCAAAAAATGCTTTCGACCGACATAAGTAATACAGAATGTGTACGCTTTTTAATATATGAAATGATATATATTTTTCAGATTCAAAAGATCTGCGGATCGTTTTGACGTATTGTCAGCGTAATTAGGAGTTATGGGCGTTTAAGGCTGGGTACTCACTGGAAGCTAGCACGAAATAATTGCAATGCAAAGTTCATAATATTAGGTTGGGGAAAAAGTCTTTTGGCATTATAGTATGTATGAACTTGTAATAAAATCTCTTTGGCTATACTATTTGTATCTGGCTGGTTTTGGTATCATTGAAAGTTTAAATTTTAAAGAACATAATTCCAAATTCAAATTAGGAAAATGTGTGATTTTCATTTGTTTTTCGTACTGTCAAGATGAGTGAATCTAATGAAGACATTCGATACATTTTAAAATTTTACCACAAAAAAGGTAAAAATGCAACGCAAGCCGCGAAAAATTTTTGCGATGTTTATGGACCTAGTGCAGTGTCTGTGAGAGTAGCACAAATTCGGTTTAAGCGTTTTCAATCCGGAAATTTTGATGTCAAAGATGCACGTGGTTCTGGTCGCCCTATTACGGATAAAATGGATGCCATTTTTGAAAAAGTGGAGCACGTACGGCATATCAGTAGTTACGACGTAGCTGAAAAACTGGGAATTGACTACAAAACAGTTTTGGCACATTTGAAAAAAACTGGGTACACAAAAAAGCTCGATATTTGGGTACTTCACGAGCTCACTGAAAGAAACCTAATGAACCGTGTACTCATTTGTGATTCTTTATTACGACGTAATGAAACCGAACCATTTTTGAAGAAGCTGATAACTGGTGATGAAAAGTGGATCACGTACGATAAGAACGTGCGAAAAAGGTCGTGGTCAAAGGCCGGTCAGGCTTCACAGACTGTGGCGAAACTCTGGTTAACTCGCAACAAGGTGATGCTGTGTGTGTGGGATTGGAAGGGCATTATTCATTATGAGCTGTTACCACTAGGCAGGACCATCGATTCTGAACTCTACTGCGAACAACTGATGAGATTAAAGCAAGAAGTTGAGAGAAAGCGGCCGGAATTAATCAACAGAAGGGGTGTGGTTTTTCATCATGATAACGCTAGACCTCACACATCTTTAGCCACTCAGCAAAAATTAAGAGAGTTTGGCTGGGAGGTGTTAATGCATCCGCCGTATAGTCCTGACCTTGCACCTTCAGATTTCCACCTGTTTCGGTCTCTTCAGAATTCTTTAGGTAGTGTCAAGTTAACATCACGAGAGGACTGCCAAAACCACTTGTCGCGGTATTTTGATCAGAAGTCCCAAAATTTCTATAGCAATGGGATCATGTCCCTACCTACAAGATGGCAAAAAGTTATCGAACAAAATGGTACCTACATACTTTAGTTAAATGTAAATAAACTATATTAAAAAATGTTTTGAATTTTCTTAAAAAATGCGAAGAAACTTTTTCCCCAACCTATTATTATTTAAAAAGAAACAATAGTTTTTTGTTTGCTTGGTCTGCTATATCAAATTAAGGAAGTAAATATAAAATCAGAGGCATCACATAATAGGACATATCACATAAGGCATTTCATCATATGACGGGAATCTAAGACTGATAGGAGTAGTGATATCCTTGGCAGACAAGAAAATAGTACGATACTGAAAGATAAGACAGGACAGCCTTAATTTGAATTAAATCTACGATCGACTCGTTGATTCGCCATTTGATTGGCTAAGCTTTTTCTCGGTCTGTGCCCACCCTAATACGCAAACCTGAAGGTACAGTAATAAAGTTGTTTTATGACAAAAGTTTAAATGAATTTAAAAATGCCTGCTTTTGACTTATTGCACGTTGCGTGAAAAACAAGGGAACTCCCATGGTGCTTACACCTATTTTCATTTAAATTAAAGCTATTATATTTTATGATGAGACGTATCATTTTAAAATCTGCTGCAACCTTAAGTTGTTTGACGGTTTCTTTAATTGCCGTCTGATTCAAATAGCTATTCTAATAAGATTCAGTTATCTAACATTCTACAAATGATCGCTAATTTATATTCCACGAAAATGAAATGTTAATTTGCGGTTATACCACGAGGGCAGTGCAAATTACCAATTAACCTTTGTCGTGCTAATAAATATTAATAACAGGATTTTAATTATTAATTCTTGTACGGAGATATCATTTACTGGCCCAGCAATAACTTTAAGTATGGCAATTATTTGTATTTTTTACGTGCAGACATATCATATAGAATCGAGGATGGGAGTAAGACTCACGCATGGTATCATGTTCGATGCAGATAATTATTAAGCTACTAAATAATTATATGCGCCGAACAAAGATGGTCTCCCTTATACGTTTGAATAAACAGATAAGTATCTGTAATAGAGTTCGTGGGTATATGGCTGCGCCAAATTATCACTACACTCTTAAATGCTTCCTCTGGATAAGTTTGGACTCAGAAGTCGAGCGAAAGTGCCGCCATCGCTATTTTTCTCCCTCCCTAGTTTTATCCCATTATTTAGGGTCTGCTCTCCTCGTCAGTCTTTGCCAGACGTGTCTATACTGGGCCGTCGAGATATCTAGGTGTCCGGCCTCCAGGTCGTTGTTTACGTGGGACATTCAGGTCTTCAGCGCTTTTTTCGAACGGTCTCGATGCTCAGAACCAACGTCAACGCTATCCCCCTTACTTAGTATAAACATTGCTTATAGTAATGTTAAGTAACTAACTTAGACTGAATTGACTTAGTAAGTAACTTTAAGTAAAGTTTATAAGTCAGGGGTAAAAGCTTAAACCATAATAATAAATTAATTCCCTTTATTTTCCTCATTCTCAAATAGATCTTGCTACCACTCACGACTAGTAAGACGATTCTTTGGCCTTTTTTCTCGTGTTTAGTTTGGACTTGCGTTTGTCACCGCCACCAGATTAGCACTACTGAGTGTACTAATTAAATTGTAATAATTCATGACCGTTTTAATGACTTTCTTTGTCTGGCGAAGGGAATTATAATTGGATTACTGAAATTGACGTTGGTATTGTAAACAAATGTGTCTTCATAATGGTGTTAGTAAAGAAAACGCTTGCAGATTTAATACTTGTTTAATTTTAGTTTATGTTCAATAAATTATTGCAGTATTTGAATGTGTGTACATATAACTTCAAACAGGTACAATTCATGTTTCCACTCATAACGTTTCACTTAGCAAGAGAAAGTTAAATTATCGTATTTGAATAATTTATGATGTATGCTTTTCAAATACGAATTTATGAAAATAATATATAAGACAGGTAATTTAGAACAGAAAGGGCATAAAACTGGGGAAACATTTACTTAGAACATGAAATGGAAATCATTTGGAGCTAAATGTCTTCTCATAGCTGTCCTTATCATTTATTGTGTTAATATTACCTGGTTTTCAATCTTCCAATCTGAACTTAGTTTGTAGTTGTATCATTATTTGTATCGTTTAAGCCACGTGGACACCCACAATACTGTAGTAATACCGATTACGTAAGAATTTACATAGTTTACTCCACGTCCTGGCATAATATTTGTAGCGTTGAAGAATACTGGTCTGCCTTCGCAAGTAACTCTGCAAACGTGAATATATTAAGACTGCTTTATTAGTAGTAAATTAATATTTTGTCAGTTTTCTTTCTCACGGCCTTATAATTAATGGTTCCATTTTTGCAAAGGCACTGCTAATAATAACGGATAAATATTGGCAAAAATATTGCTGGTGCATTAAATTTTTCATAATAATATCTCATAAAGAAATGTGACAACGTTGATTTAATTTCAGAATAACATACTTTGGAGCCCATATTAGCGTATTCATAGAAATATATGTTTTAAAAAATCCTTTGGAAGCAAACATTTTTGAAAGCGTTATGGTTTTATTTTATAATGTGACTTTCAGATTGATAGTGTTGAGAAACATGTATGTTGTCTCTTACTTATGTATAGATTCATTTCCAATGTTTCATGTTCTACGTGACAATGTTAATTAAATATATCTGTACGCCACTGGGCAAAACATAGAGGATCTACCAATCTGTAACATCTCGCACACTGTTGTAATTTGACCTATGTTTACAAATAAAGCATTCTGATTCTGATACATTGTCGAAATTTGGTAAACTATTTTTCTGAAAATTCTTACGTCTTCTCGCAGGAAATTGATACAATATATAATAACTTTGACAACTCATTTAGGTAAGGTATCTAAATCCGCATATAAGTATGGTATCTAATCCGATAATGCGAACTGTCATAATACTCACGCAATGTCCCTCTACAATTAACATTTATCATAATGTTAATTACATTGAATTCTATTAACAAGATTCCTGTATAATTAATTTCACTAACTGATTGCTTTGTTAAGTGGTTGATTACAACTTATAAAGGTTTATATGCAATAACTGGTGTTACTGGCTAGTTTTAAACTTAATGCTTAATTTTCCTATTGACACCTCGATAATTAGTAAGTGTGTTGCAAATTTTGTTGAGTTCTATGACGATATTAATGATTCCTTTAATATCTTAAGTACTCGTATGTGTGTTCACCTTTGCTTATTCATTAGAAAATGTTCCTTCGACAGGTCTTAAGGAGCCAGCTAAACTTATTACATTTGATGAAGTTGAAATGTTGATGACATTTTCACACTCTTTTGTTTCTTTGAGGCTTTCATCATGTTCTATCTGGATAATATTATTATTGATCTTATTCCGTTGATTGTTGTATTGCTCTAAGCATTGAATACAAACGTAAATCATGATTCTGTTCCGAGTTATACAAGTATTTACGTCGTTTCGAATTATCAAATCAGGGCGGTCTCAAAGTTCTTGCTTCAAACTTGATGCATAAAGGAAATCCTATTACATGCAGCAAATTAACATTCATAGCTTGTTCACTATTAACATTATTGCAAAATTATCGTACAACTGTAAAATTTGCATAAGTCAGCAAAATCGGATCTGTTCATAGATTGTATGGACCGTCACTTGGTGCATAATTTGATAATTGAACGGCTTCGTGAATGTCAAATGATGTGATCTCCGTATTTGGTTGGTTAAGGCCTAATTTTGAATAATTAATATCCGATTCCTGCAAGAGCAAGTGATGTATCTTAAGGATTGTCAGTTCCAATACTTTATTGGGAGTTTTCAATAGTTACCGCTTGAGTAGCATCATTGTGTTAATATGTTTGAAGAAAAACACTGTTAGATTTCTGTTCTGTAAGAGTATTTAATGCTGCCGTGAAATACATTGCAGTATCTTAACTAAGATCATCATTTCCATTATGATCCTTGTAGTAATTATTATCATAGGCACATTTGAAACTTATAAGCAGCTATTTAGAGCTACACTCACAAGTGCTCAGTACCTAAGTTTTGAAAATTCCACCGTAAGATTTTGCCTACCTCCTCATCTAAATTCTCGTTGCGTCTCTCTTAGCTCTCACTTGTTTACGCTGCTAGGAAATAAATAATATTTGTTTCGTTTTCTCATCCTGTTAGAAATAAAAGCTAACATCATTACCAAGCGTTATTAACAAAGATTATATTCAAATAATCAAAGTGTCCAATAAATCATGTTTCTTGATAACGGAACATTAAAGGCTGTCAACTGTAGGTTCTGTTCCATAACGAAACATGTTCGAATCCGTGTGGTGACATTGTCTCGACGGTAATTGGTAGCAGTCGCTTTTGTTATATTTATGAGGCCCATAATTGGTAACTACGTGCAATACTTCTGATTTCATTGGCTGCAGTTTGAAAGTATCCAAAGAATTTATTAATCAATGCCAATTTAAACAAGATTTTCTAAACTGATCCGATATCGGCACGATCTTTATTAGAGACTATCCTAAGTATATTTTATTGCTTATGTTATCTATTATATCAACAAATTGTTTGGCAACCACAACGTCTTAATTAAGAGAAGAGAAAATCTCTTCAACATAGAAAACGACACCACTATAGCTTAAATGTATGATTGATTTTTAAATGCTGCATCTTCATATAAAGGAAAACCTTTCCCATAAACCACCACAATAGCCACTAACATTAAGATCGATATGAATAGCTAAAGCTCAATCCAAATTTCTCATACAGTACAATTTATAGTACAATTCGCATCCTACCGGCTTTGCGAGCTACTTCCGGAAATAAATCGTTATTACAGAAAACGTAAACATTCACATACAAATCAATGAAATTACATGTGAACTAGAACGTAATAACCCCCTTTACGACCTTAAGGCTAAACCTTCGCAATAAAAATAATTTCAGCGATGTAATAGAGTTTATGATGTTCTAATAAGGAACTGTATCGATGGGAATTGTTGAAGCGCTTTCACTGCTGGTTTTGATAGGACGTGTGATGGTTATTGGTGCTTTAGTGCCGTATTGGTTAATGTCAATGCGCATTGCATTGGTAATATCGTTTTACGCTTGACAAGGGCTATGAAAGGGACATGAACTTCAGAAATGAAGCGGTTTATAAGGAAATTGGTTTTAGTGGTGATAAGGCTGAATCGGATGTTTATTTCTCAGCAAAAGAATGTTAGTTTCTCAAATAATCAGAAGTATTTCTACGAAATTTTAGGCGTGATAACTATTAACTTTATATTTGACAATCAATTAAAAGCTCTGCTCTCTTGAGCCTAAATGGTCTTGCCGGTAAAAAAATCACCACAGTCATTTGATTTCATCTGGTTCCTCATGGTGATAAAGCGCGCGTCAACATAAAGAAAAGTAGTCAAGCAATATACCAATAGGTAGAACACAGACTCCATAAGAATCAGCAGAACCCACATTTGTAAAAACACGTGTAATTGTAGTTCATTACGGAACTAGGTAAATGAATAAATACAGCAGCGGTAACACAAACTCTCCGCGTTCATTGAAAGTCTATCTTTCTTTCAACAAAGATTGTAACCCGCAGACGCGTCAGTTGAAACAAGTATGGTATCGTGACCAGTGGCGTGCCTAGGGAGCAAACCGAAATACCTATATTAAAAAAAAACAGGTAATTCATTATTCTTATCAATTCTTCTGACATGATTGAGTTAGTTAATTTACAAGTTTGCATGACGTGTAGTTTGTTTATGTTTATTGTTGATAGTTTCACATTTAATTGAAAGCCGGGCTTACCGGCTTGTATAGAAGGACCGCCACTGGTCGTGACGTAACAATGTCTGTGCTTTTTGCTTTCATAGAATTACTTCACGATCACACTTATGGGTAAACAAATTTATGTAGTGAGTAACAGCTCTTTCAGTATAGTGTTACAAGTTGCGATATTCCAAATGAGTTGCTGGTATGGTTTATATTGAGTCATTGAGAAAGATTCTATCATGTCTATCTTAATTAATAATATATAATATATAATTAATATAACTATTATAATTATAGCAGTAGCTACATAGACTAAAAGCTTACTTTAGGGTAATTGATAATTTCAACTTGGCAGCATGTGCCTTGACCAAGTAAAGTGTTTTCATTAGCTTCGTTCTCTGAAGTTTTCAGATTTAAATATGATTTGATTTTATTCGAGTTATCACCCATGTGTTTCATGTGTACCCTTTGATGTACTCTCAAAGAATAGGTCTTAATTGAATAATTGGATTCCTTGTTTTTTTTTTTTTAGCATCTCTCAAGTACTTTCTTCACGTAGGCACAAACGCTTAAACTCGACACCACATCTCTTCCCCGAATCAATCTTTCCTCAAATACCGCGCGGGCGCATTGCATCCATATTTCAATCAGGCCCGATATACCGACGTGTATTTACAACATGTTTTAAAGCCCGCTCTATTTTGGACATGTTCAATCCGTGTGCTTATTTGGGCCTGTTTGTTTTCATATTAGGAAATAGTGATCTGTAATTCTGTACCATTTATGTACTTTGATGGTTTAGTTCTCGAGTTATCAGTTAGGCTTGATTTAGTTCTGTTACTTGTGAACGAAGCGTGCTATTTTTAACCGACTTCAAAAAAGGAGGAGGTTCTCAGTTCGTTGGAATCCTTTTTTTATGTATGTTCTCCGATTACTCGAAGAAGACTGGAGCCGCTTGATTTTTTTTTTTTAGTTTTAAGTTTATATTTTGTAGGTGGTCCCATTTTCTTACGAATCTGATGATAAGATCGTGGAGAAATCGAGGGAACTCTTTAAATATCATAGGCACACCTATAGCGATTCGGGTATTTTTTAAGTTGTGGTAACAACTAAAAAGTGAGAAATAAAAACTTTTTTATAAAAAAAAAACCACTGACTTCCAAAAAAACACTACAAAGTGAAAAATAACTTATATTTCGGAAGTCGGTGGCAAAAACCTGAAATACAAAACCAAAGACACCGACTTCCGACATAAAAGTTATTTGTCACTTTGTAGTGTTTTTTGGAAGTCGGTTGTATATTTTATAAAAGATTTTTTTAATATTTATTTCATGTTTAGGATATCTTTCGCTTTTCTGTCTATTCGTCTATGGGATTGGCTCCAAAAGTTTTGAAGTCAACTGAAGCTTGTGATAACCCGTTAGGGCTCATGTGGTGAAATAAGAACCTACTTAATATTAGGTTCTGCCAGATGCAAAGCAAAATAATGTCTCCAAACTCCACTGAATTAGAATAATTAATAGTTCTTCATTTGCACAAAAAGAAGGTAGAAGTTACAGATGTTAACTTTAAAATGATCCTTATACTAACCACCTTAACTAAGGCATTCAAACAGTTTATGCTATAATTAGATATGAGTCTCAAATAAATGATTTGTTTGGGGTCTTGAGATTAAACCGACTTGATATGGGCATATTTCATAAAAAATTGTCTCAACCAAATGGTGATGATGCGAAGAGTCTGTTCAGGTCCATGGCCCAAATGTAATCTGTAGCAGTATGTATGTTTAGGGTACTGGTCTTAAAATCCCTAATTCAATGAAGAATAAAAAAAAAACAAAGACTCACTCAATGTGTATTATTGACATATTCAATCAAATCACTACAAGTTTACCATGTCAAGATGATTTCAGTAAATAATTTGAAATAGGCAATACAATACATAATGTCAAGTTTAATAAAATAGGATTATAAATTCGTCAAGTTCGAGGTCAATACACTTAAATTAAAATATAAATGACCAACTTTACCCGGCCCGGCTTCGCACAGGGAGCACTAAGTATCTAACACCTACCCTACCGACCTACCCTACAAACCCTATCCTACCTACCCTACCGACCTACTCTACATACCCTACCCTACCTACCTACCTACCTACCTGCCCTGCCCACCCTACCTACCTACCTTACCTATCCTACCTCCCTATATATCTACCTCCCTACCCTATCTATCTTACCTACCCTATCTACCTTATCTACCCTACCCCACCTACCTACCCTATCGATCTTACCTCCCTATATATCTACCTCCCTACCCTATCTATCTTACCTACCCTATCTACCTTATCTACCCTACCCCACCTACCTACCCTACCTACCCTACCTACCCTACCTACAAACCTTGTCCTGAAATAACACAAAAGAAAAACTAATTTAATGCAGTCGTTCGGAAGTTATGCGCGTACATACATTTCGGCGATAAATTTTTATGTATATAATATACTCGTAGAATTTAGTACAAGTCATGATTACACAGATGTCATATTATCACTTTAAATTCTTATCGGTCAAAAATACCAAAAACCAAAGAGAGAGAGAATAATAACTAACAGTCCAAACTAATATTATAAATGCGAAAGTAAGTTTGTTTGTTTGTTACCTGTTCATGCTTAGACCACTGAACCGATCAGCCTGAAATTTTGCATATACGTTGTCAGGTGTACAGAGACGGAGATAGGGTACCTTTTATCCCGCAAAAAAGTACTGTTGTTGTAAAATACCGAGGAAATCAACAATAACGTTCTTATGATAATAGATGGCACCACGTGACTTTCGAAACATGATTGAGTTATAACCCGAATTGATTGTCAAAGTCTAAATTAACGCGAGCGAAGCCGCGGGAAAAAGCTAGATAGTAATAATAATTGATTAGTAGACTCGAATTGAGTTGAGTTTGTTAGTAATTTATTAGTAGAGTCTAAACTACTAACACAACACAACTACAGAAACTAAATCGTAAGACTTTGCGGCATAAAGTTTTATTGAAAATTCCATCCTTCCTGGTTACAATGACAGTTAGTATTACCGAACTAAATTAACAGTTACCAACAAACGATTTATTTAAAATCCAAAGTGATTGATTTGCATGAAAATCATTATGAAAAACGATACGACAAACGGTTAAGGTATCGTTAGATAATATGGAATTCTTTACTTTACGATTGTTGGAATTTGACGCAATGGCAGTCAACATTTTATGTTTCAGTCAACAACCGCTAACATTGCTAACCTGAGTTCAAGTCTGGTCCTAAGTCAAGTTGAAGTTTAGCAAAATTTTAGTACAATTGAATTCATAATTTAAAAAAATAGGTACTTAGGTACATTTGTGACAGATCATGAAAAGTCAAGTGACAATAACCCGAAAAAGAATTTGGAAAAAGGTAATGACGATGCTATAATGCAGGCCAATGTCATTAGGAACCAAGTTGACTAGTGTGTTACATATTGTGACCATCATCCCCTGTTACTAAGGTACACATAAATAAGCACTGAAACAAGTATCATTATACCTAAATCAATTTGTCTGTTACCTATTACTTAATAATAAAGAGAAAATTGTTTTGCATGATGCAGCAACCTTTGGCATTAGGTAACCTCACCATACTATCCTTTCATTTACCTAGCAAAGTACAAAACGGTAATACGTTAATGTTTTACACTCAAACAAGTAATAATTTCTTGTTTCCTCCATTACAAATCCATAAAATGTTTATCGGCACGTCAATGATTTATTGTTAGTATTCACCGGTAAATGACAAGCATTGTCATGTTTACAGCTCTTGGGTCATAAAGCAATCGTCCAGTGACATAATAATTAGATAATTAACTACTCTAAAGACCATTATTTTCACACGATAAATTTTTTATGACTCTATTATGTTTAGTATCATATAGATAAACTAGGTACTATTGACAATGACTATTACTTTTTCTAAAACGCGTAGAATACTCTCCGTCAGCTCATCAGGTAAATGGTATCATAAACTTCCCTTAACTTTTTCATGAAACTATGATTGTGTTTATATCACTATGATTGGTCGACCTTATAACACGCTCGTATTCTTAGTAAGTACGCGGTGATTAATCGTTGCTTTACACTGGTGTTTGCTGAATTAACAACAGATTATTTCATAGAGTACTTAGGTACATTTGTAGCAATCACATCGCCAGTAAAACTTTGTTGTAATTTTAAGTGAGATATCTTGAAATTACAACGACATCTTGCCAACTGATCGAATATCTGCTTCTACAAATTAATGACATCTGCATCCCCAAACACATGATACGCATTCAGTACGAAATCTATTGTTGTACATATTGTTTCTAAGAACGAGGACGCTGCAATAAATCTAGCCACGACACATGTAATTAATGTTTATGTGTTTGTTGGTGGTCTGACGTGTATATAAATCTTATCCCAATGATGTAATAAATTATTTCTATCATTTATTACCGTGCCGATTTCGGTAAGATTGAAAACAGTGTGTCGGCCTGTCATTCCGAGGAAGTTTGTACGATGCGATTGTGGGTCATTCTCAGATCAATACACGACTGCTAATTTATTGGTAGGGATATTGCGAGATGGATCTCAGGATCGTTGAATCCAGCTCCGATTGATTTGACGATTGAGTTGATGCTGCGTAACATATTTTGCTTGCTAAACAGTTAATTGATATTATCAAAGAAAACAAAGATGAAATGCATGAAAAAGACATAATTACTTTGATAAACCTCCTAAGTAAATATTCAACAATACGATCCTTTGAAGAATTAACCACAATTCATAGTCCTGCGTACCAAACTGACAGCTTGTGCGCCACGGAAGCACGTTTCCCTGTTGCAGTGAGAATTCAAAACATAAACAGAGTACGAAATCAATAAATCATTGACAGCTACTGCCGGATACGATCATAATAACTAACACACATGTTATTAAATAAATATCACGCAAATATAATACTTGGATGGCATGGACATTGTTTAGATTAAGTTATTAAGTAACACCCGGTCATAATTCACTTAAAGGTCGAAGGTCTTTGCACCAGTAAATCTTAAAGGTACTAAGACTGAATGAAGTTATAGGTGGTAATAACTTTAATAAACATTAACTAGAAGCTTTTGTAATTCAGACATAGTGACAGGGTAATTATCTCACAGATTTGAGGAAGTTATTTGTTCAGTCCTAATCCTTTGTGAGTTAAGATTATTGGGAGAAAATAATCTATAGTAGTTTGAAATCCGTAACATTCTTGAAGTTTTTTCGATTATAAAGTTCTCACCATCGAACTCAGCTCTAATGAATGTGTTGCCGCTTAACTCAAATTAAGTAATTTTGAACACTACTAAATTGACAAAATTAATTTTATTGATTTATATAAAAATAAATTTGACTTTAAAAATAACATGTTTGTCCCAAATATTCAAAGTGGAGATTATAGAAATGCAAATGTTCAGTATTAAGATCTTGAAGTTCAGCTTGTTTATATTTAACGTTAACCATAAAAATATTTAACGGATTTCGTAATAGATTTAGAAGTTAGTGAGTCATTGACATTGATCCTATTATTGTAACAAATCATGGTTTCTTCATTTTGAGGATTAATGAAACTTCAGAAGAGTTGTAAAACTTGACACATATAATAAAACACTTGATTCTGACTTGATGTGAGAATGTTAAGTTGACTTAGGGAAATTAAAGTAGTAATGCATAAACAAAGGTTTTTGAGAAACTTGGAGGTTCCAGACGTTAAACCCACAAATTACGATTTTAGAGAAATGCAGGATTGTGAAATCCGTTTGCGTTTATGGCATTAATGCTTAGTTGGAAACAAATTATTCAGTCGTACTTGTCAAATATGTTTTTTACAAAACTTTGACATAAAGCTGGACCGACAATTTCATGGTTGATAAACTTACTTTTATCCATGGAAATATTTATAGTGCTCACGATCTAAAACAAAATCATTTCATCTTCAAACTAATTGATAATATTGATAGTGTACAAGTGTATAATCCAATATAAAATGTAACTACTTTCGAAAGGATGGAGACCTGATGTCCTGAAATATAGTCATTACGGCTAACTTAGGCCCCAGTCTCCCACAATATAATTAACGTTATCATTCATTGTTCTCGCTACCATACTGGATATCCTATATTGTGGTGAGAAATAAGTCTTTGTTATATATTTATTTGACTGTAATTTATTTGTATCTTTTAAAAACATCTCAAGTCATATGTTTGTAAGTGACGTCAACAGAACTGTGTCTAAGTACTATGTCTACCCGACATCTCTGTTCACCATTTAAGGCTGGGTGTACACAAAGAAACGTATGTGTATTTCAATCAGCTCTTGTATCTTGTTGTGCCTCTTTGTTTGGACTCCGTCAGTTCCGCTCGCCTCATAGTGGTTTTACTGAAAGACATGTTTACTAACAGCTAAGAGTTGCTAACAGATCACTCCATATTGTCTTCACGTACAGCTTTAACAATATTGAAAAATATTGAGATGTGTGATGTACCTATATGCATATTGTAGATACTTATATCCTACCTCTTGTTACATCCCTACTGATTTGAGTTTTTAATTCGAGAATACTACATACTACGAGTTGTTATACCAATCTAGCTTCTGCCCGCGAATTCGTCCGCGTGAAATTTCTTGTTCCTCTGACCCACCGCATCGCATCGCATCGCCTGCCCGCGCCATTAATTTGGTTTCGCTTAGCGTTCTTTCTGTTTCTTTTTGTTTTTGCTCGGCTCCTAAGGGTCCTAGCGTAATGATAAACACTTAAAGCCTTCCTCAAGAATTTACTATATATATTTTTTTTAAATGCGGCCGTTAGTTCCAGAGATAACCCCTCTACATACTAACTTACTAACAAACAATTTTACCTCATTATAATATTAGTATAGATATAGATTGAACTAGTTTTTGTTACCTGACTTTGTGTTTCTTGGTAAAAATTAGGAATTTACGAAAAGCTTGAAATTTTTATTCTGAAATGTGAATACTGTTACATAGTGGCAAGCATCTGGTGAAAAAAAAAAACCATAAACCAGACAGAGATCCTATCTTAGAATGAATTAAAAAGAATTCTAATTGTGACTAGAAAAATACCAAAATTATGCAATAATGCTGCCTGGAATCAATTTCCCAAGAAAACGCAAGATTTTGGATTAACAGTTAACTTATCAGAATCAAACATCTGTTCTCGAGTTCCAAATACCACATGCTATTTAATCACCTTCCGTTTTAATTGCTACTTAAAGAACTTACTAACTAATCGATCCTCACTCACCATCACTCCCTTTTCGTAAACATTATGAAACATTTCCATTGGCACCTCGGCTCTTAACTCTCCATCTTCGTCATTGTTAACTTTGATATCAACGGTATAAGGTTCATTATCATTTGCATTATCAACAAAGTCAGTGTTATGAAATTCATTAGTTAATATTGACTGTGTTAAATCTCTTAATCAAATCGAACCCGAGTCAGTCATGACTCTGAGCTCCAGTATTTGTTCTAGTAATGATGTTTTGTTTGTTGTGTCAATATCAGCATTTTCTTACATAATGGATTTCTGAATTTCTATCGTATAAAAATTAGCACTTGCTGGGTTCCATTGTTTAGAAATATCGGGTGGTCGTAACTGTGAATTGAATAAAGTTCAATTTCGGAATACTTATGGGAACCATTTGAAACGTGTTTGGAAATATTAGATTTGATCTACTAATGCTAGTTGTGTCTGTTGGCAAACGGTGTATGTTTTAATTACAAACCGAAATTACAAATACCAATTAAATTGGTCGACATGACAACACATGTAATCGAATAGGATTCCAGAAACTAGACATTCGTCATTGAATTACCATAACGTAAACTAAGACAGTATTTACGAGTATCATGATTCGTCTTGGACACAAAAATAACTCAAAGATATAAAATTTTACGAGAGACATTTTCACTTTGTAACATACTTACTACAACATTATCCTCCTGACCGAATATCTTCACCTGGTTTTACAAGCACAAAAACATAAACACCATTGGTTACAGGCACACAAACTTTCCCATGGCATTTCTAATAGTTAGACAAAATAAGTGATTCATCACAATCATGCAGTTGTCATGCTCAGTGTTTGTTGATACTCTGTTGCTAGATATTATTACTTCACTAGCTTTTGCCTACGTCTTGGACTGCGTGAAATTTCTTGTTTTAATATAAAATGTATCCTATGGCACTCGGCTATACTGTAGCTTCCCATTAGTGAAATATTTTTTAGAATTGGATCATTAGTTCCGAAGATTAATTACCCGTACATATAAACGCACTCTCTTTAACTGTATAATATTAGTAAAGATGAAACTTTTTTTTTTTATGTATACTCTTTGTTTTAAGACACATCATTATTTGTTATTGTTTTGCCTGTAAATAGATCACCTGTATGAATAGTGTGTGTGTCCCATCCATGTGCAGGATTCTTTTTGAGTATTGTCACTCTGTGATCTCTAATCTTTGACTGTCTTCATTAAAATGATATGCATAATCAGCCTATAATGTTCCTCCTGCTGGGACACAGGTCTCCTCTCTTTGAGAAGGAATGGGCTGTAATCTACCACGCAGGCCCAGTGGGAATTGGTAGATGTCACATGTTTTCGAATTTTTGGTTTTAGGACAAGCCGGTTTCCGCACGATGTTTTCCTTCACCGTTTTGAGAGCAGTGGTGATGAAATTATTTACATAAAGTAAAGCCCCTGCCTGGGTTCGAACCCATGACGTACAACTCGTAAGTCGTGGCCGATACCACTGGGCCACCACTATTCAAATGATATGTGTAAGTGTGATTTTTTGTTACAAAAAAAACTGATCAAATCGCCTTAGTTCTGCCAAAATATGCCAATCCACTATCATAATTGATTTTAGTAAGTACGCCGTATTGATCCCTATGTGAGATGTTACTATTTTTCAAAAGCCTTTAAATAAAAAAAAATCGGTGTGAGTTGGTTTGGCACTCACGAAAATTGATGTGTAAACATGTGAGCTCGCATCAGTTTGGTTCACGCGCTCACATAGACACGCGTCTTACGCTGAAGTCTTCTGACGCTCGAAGTCTTACGCTTACGCGTCTGCCGCTCGAAGTCCTAGCTAGCCCCTACCGTAGACCGACCGCTAAGATGTTTACACATCAAAAATACTTCATACTTTAAGCATGTCGGTTAGTTAGCCGAAAAAACAACAATAGCATCTAAACAAAAAAAAATATGAATTCATAAAAATGAATGGCTTGCCGAAAGAAAAAACGTACAAAAAAGTTGGTAAATTTTTCAGAACTAATTTACCAATTGCAAAATGTACTAATTGTTTTTACTGTCGAATATTTCCAAAACCCTAGAGAAAAGTAAAAATATCAGTGGTGAACAGCTCTGCAACATGGTTTATAAACTTGCATTCACAATTACTATTTTTACTCAAAAATGCTTGTAATACGGTCATTATTTTGACAACCTTTGAGCAAAGTCGAACTTTCCGCGCTACTTGAATAGGCGCCAGCAAAGTTGCATGAAATTTCATTGCTGGTGAGTTTTAGCCACCAGCAATTTCTTTTGAAAATCCACTAATGTCGAGTTTTGTTTAAAAAATAGTCAGGTACAAAAAGATTTTATTCAGAATTTGGCTGTATAGGTTTGTAAATATGCAACCAATTTGCTGCTGCTTGTGCAATACAATTTATCAATGCCCAATTAAATAAATAAAAACAAAATTGCGGGGCATTGTTTTTTATTTCATTCTCCATATTTTTTTAATTTTAGTTTTCCATCAATTTTCGTGATAAAATAAAGTAAATAAAAAGTGTAAAAATTAACTCTTCAAGGGGTGAATCCTCCAATTCAATGTGTTTAAGACCGCCCGGCAGGACATGCAAAAGGAAGCGAAATTGGTGATTGAAAATTGATTGCCACCGAAATGAAAGGAAAAATACAACAAAGAAAATTAAGCTCTCATCTCTCTGGAATACTCCATGCTGAAGTACACGGTGTTGGTGAAGCACAATTTGAACATAAAAGACTAGCACAATCAGAAAAGAAAGTCAGACGGATTCTATAGGTGTAAAAAATCAAGTCTTGACAAAATGTGAAAAAGTTTATAAAAGATGGCCCAACTCTGAGTACTTGGCGGTGAAAGTAAGTGTCTATAACTTGAGTACATTCTTTATCTCAAAAAAACAGTCGGTAGGTCCTAATATATACCTACAAATAATTGCTGCAAGTAGTTCTTATTTTCGGCATTTACTGTGCGTGTGTCTCACAACAATGTCATGATGATTACTCTTCGTGACACTAAAACCAAGATAGATCGAACCTTCTTCGTCTGTGACACCTCATTTGCAGTAGTAAAAAAATATCAAGCACTTCGATCCGTTAAAGTAAAAACAAATAGATTTTTTCTTAATTATAGAAACTACAAATGCTCAAAACAAATAATAACTTAAACTTGCCCAATCCAGAGCAATTTACAGGTCATTGTTTCCGGCGATCATCAGTCACTCTGCTTGCTGATACTGGGGCATCCTAATAACACTCAAACAGTATGACGGATGGAAATCTGACAGAATGGCTGAAAGTTACATAGAAGAATTAGTCGGAAATCAAAGCAAAATCACAAATCAAATCAGCAAAAGTATGAACTTGAAACCATCGACGTCTCACCAAGAAGCTTCCACATCTTCACAAGAGCCTCTTGAATCATCAACCGCTGGAGAGTTGGCAATCCGTGATGTAGAAATGATCCAACAATCAAACGCCGCACTAGGATTATCACAAACTATAAGTAATATAAACCCTGGAAAGACGTTCCCGAATTTTAGTAACTATACTTTTAACAATAGTTACTTTAAATAAAGCCTTATAAGCTGGTTTTATTTAAATTTTTCGCATTGTTTGAGTATAGCACTATACAAACCTTGGTCCGCATTGATTGCGTTGCTGGCCACGCTATGATGGCCTTGACATTAGCTTAGCTACGGTTCTGGCCTTCAAGCTTCGTCATCATTGCAGCCCTTGTTGTCCGCACTAAAAAGGGCTCGACCTGTGGTCTCGGCCTTTATTCCAGCTTGTCCATCAAGGGCTGCAATGCTGACCGTGCTGTGTTGACCTGGAGCTACGCTACGCTGCGTTTTCGGCCATCATCAACGCTGCCAGAATCGCAGTCATTACAGACCGCAGCAGTAATGTACTGTTGGTTAGTGGAAACAAAGCAATCGCAATTTCAAACTTAGAACGTCGTTTTCTCGAATACATGGTGATGTGGATTGTTCCATTATGGCAGAACTATGTCCAATGGTTTTACGACAAAATAAATGAAGTAAAATGAATGAACTGAGAAAATTTATAGATTTTGTTGAAGATGAGCAAGGAAAGTACAAATAAAATTAATAGTGTTTGAGATGAATGGAAGAAAATTATATTGGAAATGAGAATAGTCATAATATTTTCAAATCGTAAACATTTCAACTAGAACTTTTATGGAAATCCGTATTTCAAATCAATATATCAATCTGCATAGTCTTATCACAACTGGTTTGGGGTCAGTTCCCAGTCTAACCGGATCTAGCTGAATACCAATATTTTACATGGAGCGACTGCCCTCTACAACTCAGTTACTGGGTAACATGATACCCCTTGGTAAGACTGATTGGAAATCCATATGTAGGACATTAATTGTGGACTGACACAATGAGATTAAAGTTATGAACCATCCTAATTCCGTCTTATAAATTTTGTAGAAAGTTACACGAACACATCTTTCATCGGAATTGAGATACAAACTTATAAATCAGATAAGCGTAATGTGTAAACAAAATAAATCTTTTCCTCACATCTAATACACAGTGCTCTTCCATGAATGAACTTTCAGAAGAAATTGCGAAAGCGACATGAAACGAAAGAGGCCATGTTGTAAAATAACAAATAAAATTAAATAGTAGAAAGGCTAGGTACAGACTTGATGGGTAATGTTTTGTTGCTGCGGGATATTTTTTGGTAATTAATTTAAACAAACTCTGTTAATATGAATTGTTTATTGTATTGTATATGTTATAATGAATTTAATTACGTCTGCTGAAAGTTATTTAAATAATATGTTTGTAGACAAGGTGTATACGAAGATACAACAGTAAATTAAACTTCGTATACCTAATGACGTTCCTAGTCTGCATCGACTCTCACTTTTATTTATTTTGTTTGTAAGAATCACTTTCTTAATATTTCCATGTTAGGATTTATTTGATAGTTTCAAAATACTCCAATGCATTAGTATTGCCAATTTTCATTTATTGTTGTACTGTCGTCTCCATATTGTAGTGTAAAGCTTGGTAATAGAATCAAAAATAAAACAATAATTAATCTCGCAATAATCTCCATTCATGAAATATGTTTCCCAAGTACATATTGGTTCGAGTCAGTAAAACAGCTGCTATCATAAAATAATATTCCAGAATTAGTTACACGTTTTATTGAAATGTCTTCGTCTGTTATTGTAACCAACACTACAGCTATAAAAATATTGCAAGCTCAACCAAATCGCGTACAGATGATACTAAAATACTCTTCCATTCGAATAATCCTTAAATAGCTATAAAGTGCAATAAAAACATAAACAAATATCGGATTCCCAACACACGGCCACGTTATATCCCCTTTTACGAGTTGCCTACAAGATTCCTAATCCCGGATCCCGGGATACTGTTCAGTGAAGACCAGTCTTTACATCGTTATGAATTATTTCTTTTGATCCTCTTACAGCGCGAATAATTCTATTAAAGTAAGTTTGTAAGATTTACGTATTGTGATATCATAAATAACGTAGAAAAATATATGATAGTAGGTACTAGATACTTCGTGGAAGTGTATAAATAGTGTTAATATAGTTACTTTTTAGTTGCGAACGAATAAATCAGTTTTATGCGGGTTTTTTGTTTCATGTTTATTGTAGTTTATAAAGATGTTATTGAATTATTATTTTTTATAAAACGTTGGACGTCTTTATTGGCTAGTTTATTGAGTTGTGTTCACAGACGATGGATGGATTCTATTAATATTGCGATAAATGGTGTTATTTTTAGATTATTTTTTAGGTAACTGATATGATTAATCATACATTGTTATATCCTTCATGAGTCAGTTTAACGGAAAAGCTATTCCATGTTCCCTTCAAAGAAACCCTTTTCCTCAGAAAGAAAAACGGAAAAAAAATACGTTTCTGGCTTCGGTAACATCTTAGAAAAATAAAGTGCAGCATACAAAAATAAATACGTAACTGTCCTTGATATCCTTGTTTGATGAAACCCAATGAAAACACGAATCATAAGTTATACATCAAACATGCACGGACTGTAGTAGATCAGATGAATCTAAGATAACAACATTACTATCATCTTAAATTAGAACCAAACTCACTACTTAGCCATTGCAGCTTCAACTTATTAGTTTAAGCACTAAGTATACACTCACCACCCACAGTTGAAGCATCTAAATCTAAACGCAAAACGAATACCTTCACCGGTCTTCGATCTATTTTAAATGAATCATTCATTCACCGGGTTCCTACTGCGGTTACTGTTGGTAGGATTACGGCTTACTATCCGTTAAAGAGATTGAAGTAGTAAACTACGTAGGTCTGCTGAAATATGTGTTTTGATAGTTTTTTTTTTTGTTGTAATTTCACCTCTCTATTGCAGATTGTTTCAGCTGTTTTCGTTTCACAATTAAATTATAACTAGGCTTTTGTTTAATAAGTACATCTCCGGAAAAAATATCGAGAAATGGTGCCACATTATTAGTGCTCTTCATCTGTATGAGAAACGGCACTCAATCAATACAGTCTATCGCAGTCCAGTGCTGGACAAAGGCCTCTCTAAGGCTGCTCCACAACACCCTGTCCTCCGCCTTCCGCATCCAGTCTGTGTCAGCCACCTTCTTAAGATCCCCGGTCCATCGTCGCTGGGGGGCGTCCCACACTACGCTTTTCGATACGAGATCTTCACTCCAGGACTCGTCTGCTCCACCGGCCATCGGTCCTTCGACAAACATGGCCAGGCCACTGCCAATTCAGTTTGCCTACTCTGCAAGGTATGTCGGTAACTCCAATTATTTTCCGGATATTTTCATTTCTGATTTTATCCTTCAAAGAAACTTCGAGCATAGTCCGCTCCATAGCGCGATTAGGGAAAGGCAGTAGGTACTGTGAAAAATAACTCATTACATAACGATACTGTTGACGTGTAAATGTGTTTGTACAATCCTACTTACATAAATAGAATCATTTATCATACTCAGGAAATAGATACCTGGGTACCTACTTGTGCAGTGAAAATATACGTCCTTCTATAAACAATAATGACTTAGTTACATAATTCACTAACTTGGTGGTGATGTCTCCAATTTCAGGTGATGGTCCATTTTTATCCACGACCACACATTAATTTCACGTAACAACTGTAACTATGTCTACGCGGTAGTTATAAAGATATGTATTACAAATGGCGGATGTCAATTGTCACCTAGACATAACAATGGATACGGAGAATTGGTCCTATCAGCAGTTCATATAGTTGCACTTAGACCTATGAAATGGAGGGGAATCCCGGGCGATGATGATGTAATTTGTCTATAGGATCCGAAGTGTTAAAGGAAGAGGTTATCGTAGTATAATGATTCTTAGAAGCGCAGAATTGCTTGTCGGGACGTTGTATATATGCTAGTCGTGCGGTAAACTCTGCTTACGCGATGCAGCATTTGCGTGACGTCAATATGACGTGTAGCTCGCATGTGGCGATGTTGATACCGCTACATCATTCCCCCCCGGAGACCGGAGGTCGATAGTGGCTTGAGTCTTTGTATCTGGCGATGCTTGCCAGAGCCAGTTCAGGTTCCAGTGAGTCGGAACCAGTTGTCGTATAGTTCGCGGTGATTCGGAACTGTCTGCGAAGGTTTTTCCCCAGTGAGTCGGGGTGGTGCTGCGTTATGCTCCAGTGCGTTGGATGTGGTACAGCGCCGGGTTGAGGCTGACTGCTGGCGTTAACCAGGAGAGGGTTTGAAGACTCTGCTTGTGGACCGGCCGAGAGTGCAGTTTGCTGTGCCAAGGTTGCTGATGAGGCTGAGGGTGATGATCAGGTATGCGTGGTCGCTGCATGCTGGTGGTCAGGACACCCGTTGAAGCCGTGGGTGCTGGCTGGCTGTGTGACTCGCCGCTCTAAAGCTTGCGGAAGTGATGATGATGTGATAATGACGTCACGCTAAAGTAGTTGCACGAAGCCTGCGCTGACGTTCAATTTTGGGGTCACCAGTATAGAAGTATGAGGAACAGGGTGGAAAGCTCACTCATACTCTATGGAAAGGGGAGGATCCTCCGACCAGACGGGCAGTTGCCCACCAGACACAACACCCGTCTGGTCGGAGGATCCTCCCTTTTCCATAGAGTATGAGTGAGCTTTACACCCTGTTCCTCATACCTCTATACGCTTGTAGTCATAATTATGCTGAATTTAGTAATAAGTTTGTATCAAAGAAGAATCAATTCAATCAATGCAATCTGTTGAAAGGATTTTGTTCTGCAGACTTCGTCAATCGAATCTAAATGGATTTAAAGTTGTGCCTTGTAGTGTATTTGTGATGATTATTGACGCTATACTGAATTAATCTGATTTCACAGTGAAGAAAATATTGTCTATGTAGTTTAATTATGCAACTTCTTTAGCTCCATTCCTATGCATTCACTTGATATTTGCCTACTGAATGGTTGCAACTTACGCCTACAGCGTCATAGTAACTGTTAATTTTACTACTTCATTCATCTGCATACCTATTTAGAATTCTTTTTATGACTTTATTTACTTTTAAAAATTCGTAAACGATAAATTTTATCGGCCTCACATATTTTGACTATAGATTCCCACATGCAATTTGTCGCAACGGCTATAAATGAAGACTTAAATAATCCCAGTAATAAATCGATCAACAGTAGCCGTAAACTATTGTATAAACACACCTTTATTTTGACGCACCGTTGACAGTTTCTCGAAAACCACATAACATTTGCAGTTGTCAAAATATTTTGAACATTGAATTTCAATTTCAATACCTGATTGAACTGAGAACGATAAAGTGAACGAAGAATTTATTTGACTGTAAATCTAAGTTGGTAGTGAAGTATCGAGAAGGGATTATCCCTGCATATCGATAATAAAACGGAGTTATATCGGTACTGATTTGAAGTAGGTCGTAGAATTAGCATGTTCGAGACAAAATCTCGTTAAGTGCTTTGTGAATTATGTTAAGAGTGAGGTGAACGGCTGATTTTGAGGTGATACGTCTGAACTCCGAATGTTGGTAGGAGCAAAACATTGATGTAGAGCTATTATTCGTCTATAAACTGGAACACTTACTGAAAGGATTTGTATTTCCAATCTTTGTTGATCCTCTTGGTTTGATTCAGTAGGGAATCAACTTTGGTTACAAAATCGATATCGATTTATACTTACAATCCTAGGTAGGTATCTAAACCATCGGTCTGCTTGAAAACTTAAATGTATCATATTGTATTCAAAGTTATAAAGAGAGAAAATATCGAAAACGAAGCTGTAGTGGTTTAATTTTAGCCGACACTTGATGAATGTAAATTAAAAATATTCACTTTTATTACCATAAAGAATGATGGGCATTTTTGTATGAAGCGTGGTCTGATGACCAATAGAGTTCTAATACATGTCAACTTATTGCTTATAACCGGCAACTACTGTAACAAAACATTTTATCAACATTTAACAAAACATGTTAAGAGTTAATAACTAATATTATTAAGAACTGCAGTGAACTTTAGCGTCATAAACTAATACGTTTACATGGTACTTGCAGGTCTGATATCTCTTCACCCCAGTATTTCTCTGTCTTCTGCCAATTTAAAAAATGCTTATGATGTAAACTGCTTCGTTGGTCCAGTGGTCGCTAGCGCTACTGCTGAGCATGAGGTCCTGGGTTCGATTCCCGGGTCGAGCAAAGTGGTATTGGGGTTTTCCATCTGAAATTTCTCAATAGCAGCCCGGGGTCTGGATTTGTGTGCGGTTGATGGCAATAGGCTCGCCCCCAGTTACATGGGACTTAAACATAACTAGCGAAATTCGGGTGTACTGTAGGTACACCTCTGTCTAACCCTTCGGGGAATGCAGGCGTGATGTTATGTTATGTACCTATAATATAAACTTTCATTTGATGTATAAGTGGTTTTTATTGGATATGTCGCTCAAAGTGACCCATCATTCTTTCAAGTCTTTCCAGTGTTATTTTAATAAATTTTATTTTAATATGTTTTTAATAGTTTTCGACAAAGTATGAACAATTTAATCAAAACTAAGAGAATTAGGAATAAAGTGAAAATTAGAAAGTTAACTTTACTTGCATTTACAGATACTTAATAGTTCCGTTGAAGAATTCCAACAAGATGGTATAGAAAATGAAAATAAAGTTCAACAATTTGTGAAATCTTTAGCGTACTTACTCTGTACTAATGACGTAAAGACTTGTCAATCTGTGCGGTCGTTAAGCAGTAAGTTATGTCTCATCTTGTCACGGAGTGTTCTCGCTATAAATCAGACGATACAACCTTCGCAGCTATTGGGTATGATGAAGTGGTTACGTATGTGCGTTTGTATATTACGTACTTATCACACTTGATGGATAATCTACTCACTACGTTGAGTTATTTTCAAAACTAGCCTTTTTCAAACAAAATTGTTATATTATTTACATATCGTAACAATCTCATCTACGTGCAAGCATCGATCATCCATCAAATTCATCGCACGCTTTAAACGGCGCGCAAAACCAACATAGTGTTCACTTTATAATTTATCGAATAAGGAATCAATGTTGCAGCTCTAACATCAAAGACGTGCATCGATACCAATACGGAATCGATTCAAATCGATTGATCAGCTCTCGATACACGTACAAAACCAATTTGCAAAACTGAGTTCAATTCGCGCCATCCCGTTGTAAAGCACACGAGACGGAATGACGAATTGTAAAAGGAAAGGCACGGTTTAAATCGTCGTTTAATGTGCAATTTGTATGACTGGTCGCTTTGAAATGAGCCAACACTTTGTGTGGATTCAACGGCGGAGTCAGCTCGCGTAAACATTAGCCAACATAACTTTGCTGTTGCTAAACCTGCGGTACTTACAAAATTGAATGATATCTTTATCGTCGTAAGATTCAAATTTTATTGATCTACGCTGGTTTGCTGATAAAATGAAGTTGGTAATTTCACGTTGTTGGCGCCACTAGAGTCGCGAGGCGTTGCATGCAACGAGTGCTCATCAACGCTTAAACGGTTATAATCGAATGATCTTTATGACATGCAATGACAGGAAATGACACGCGGATGTAATTCTACATTGGTTCTTATTTAGCACTTCTGCTAAACGGGCAATAAAGGTGACGTGAAGGAGTCTCGATTGGCTATAGGTTAGAACTGGAGACGAAATACTTTCTCGTAGATGATAATTTGAAGTTTATGTTAGATGTTTTTGATTAATCAGTTAATATATTCTTCTGTAATAGTTTTTTGAATGTCCCAGGTTAGTTACTGACAGGTACACTCTACATAACATCGCGCCTGTATTCCCCGCAGGGTTAGGCAGAGGTGTACCTATAGTACACCCACATTTCGCCAGTTATGTTTAAGTCCCATGTAATAGGGGGCGAGCCTATTGCCATCAACCGGGCACAAATCCAGACTCCGGGCTGCTACCGAGAAATTACAGATGGAAAAACCCGATAACACTTTGCCCGACCCTGGAATCGAACCCAGGACCTCATGCTCAGCGGTAGCGCTTGCGACCACTAGACCAACGAGGCAGTCAAAGTCGAGGCAGTACACTGTACAGTCAGGGTAAATAATTGCTAAACAAATTGACACTCTACGTCAATTTCCCGTGATAGAGCCAATTCGTACAACTGTTAATAAAGAATTGTATTTATAGATAAGCTGCCACCGAAAACCTTATGAGATAGCGATAGTGTTTTTGCTTAGTAATTAATTCCCTGATATATTACTTGGAAAAATGAATTGCCGCAGTTACCTTTAGATAGATATCTTTTGGCTTTCTTTAGCTGATTCATAGTCCCTTTTACTTGGCATTGCTTCTCCTGTTGTTCTTGGCTTGGGACTATTTATGGTATTGTCTTCTATAGTGATATAGTTCGTTCTTTTTGCGAATTCACATTTGCCAATGTCCATTACGTAAGACCTTCTATTTGAAGGGATTCTAACGAGCTAGTCGTTTAGTTTTATCTTAACAATCCAATGTAATTGCTTCATCTAAAGCTAATGCGATAGTCGTGTCCCTAGCCGATATCCTAACTTTATTGACATTGCAGGTACGTAGCTGCAACTCGTTAGTTTACGTTTAATTTATTTCATTGTTAGGTACTTGTTAGTAAGACATTCTAGTATAAAAGTTGTTGTTGTTGTTTTTTTTATAACTTTGCCCCACACTAGGAATTTCTCCTGTATTGTGGGTGCGTTTACAAACATTCAAACTCACATTCACAAACAGCCAGACCCGGAACAAATACTTGTAGGTCATACAAATATTTGTAGCGTGCGGGAATCGAACCCGCGACACGCAGCGCAGCAGTCAATCGCTTAACCACTGCGTCCACCGTGCCGTGCCGTGAAAAGTGCTCTTTAACTTAAGGGAGACTGTTTCGTCTAAGATTCTAAGTTTAATATAAATTAATATTATAAAGAGAAAAGATTTGGTTTTTTGTTTGTTTTTTTGTTTCGCTTTCACGCTAAAGCAGCTAAACGGATTTGGATGAAATATGGCACGTGGATAGACCATGACCTGGATTAGGACATATATATACTTTTTATACCGATATACCCACGGAATCGAGACTTAAGCGGGTGTAATCGTAGGGCGCAGCTAGTAAGTTACATTCAATAGAACTTTGTTACTTTTCATAATACTTCTGTATATAAGTACGTGTGACATTCACTTCTAATTTTAAAATATGTCCATTAAGGGCCGATTTTTCAGTCTTCAAATATATGTATTTTTTCTGAAAATGAATATTGATGATGATGATGATGGTAAGTGAATTCCTTGAGATGGGTTAAACTAGAGCTAATTTGAAATAAACAAGTTTGGATCCCAAGTTATCACTTGGGATCCGATCTTGGTTGTTTTGGAGCTATCGAACTTTCACCCTGCTATGTGGAAGGTAACAATGTCAAACCGCCATATTTACTCTTCAGATAAAAGTTATACTATAGGATGCTAGAAAAATCTGCCTTCAATCAATGAAATTTGACAGTAACATAACCTTATACAGTCTTCTTTTAACCAGCTTTCTTTTTGTGTACGAGTGCATGATCCAAAATAAATGTAACTGCTTCTGAAGGGGACCTATTGTCCTGACATACAGGCCTTATGCCTATCTTGGGCACCAGTCTCCCACAACATAATTAAAACTATTACGTATTGTTCTTGTTCCTGTTCTTGAGCTATTAAGTAGGTAAATATTTTAAATACAAAACCTGGAAAAATAATTACCACCTCGAATTTATTGAGAGTTTATTATAAGTTCATAACAATCCATACTAAATAGATTACAATACACAAGCAAACACTAAAATATATATACAATGTACAAGAATATAATTTAATAAAAAAAAGGAAAGAGCTCATAGGGCATCAAATAATTCGTCAGCATCGCCCTCAATGGGACAAGTGCCCAAAAAGCTGGCAGCATCGCCACGTTGGATGGCAATGCTGATTCTTTGGGCTAAAAATAGGCCAGCCCTCTGGTAATTGCGTGTTAATTTTACCAAACATAATATTAAATGCCAGTTTATTAAGGCATAACTTTAATAAACCGTTCCATGTTAACATAATGTTCCCAATAGAGTAACTAGTAATTTTCTGCAAAATTAACATCTGCCTACATCTTTCTATCTTTCTTTCCTTTTTCTTTCCTGGATCGAAAATATCTTTAACCCATATTAGTAATAGTTTAATATACATTTCATCTAAAATAATAGTGAAGATCTACACAAATGTAGCTTTAAGGGGGATGCACCAAGGTAGCCCGCGAAATTCAAAATTTCTTAATTTTTTTTGCACTTTGCAGTTGAGTATCAGGTTGTAAGTTGATCTAAATAAGACTCGCGGCCTTATCATGAGCTCATCCCCCTTTAGAGAGGAAAGTCTGTGTTGGTTCGTATGACGAGAAAATCTCTTAAAACGAGGGTCTGTTAAGAAAAACTTTTACCTCTTTGGCTAAATAAACGCCAAGGTTATATATGCCTTTTACAAAAGAGTGGTGAGCAGTGATCATTCTTTGACCTAGAAAAGTCTGATCTTGATATAAAATGTACCTAAGTGTTTGAAAATGTAGATGTAAATACTCAATACTCAATACTTTATTGCATTCCATAATGTGTACATAATAACAGTTGGTATGTTAAAACATCGAATCAATTATGGACCCTGTCGGGCACAGCAAAGTTAATTTTTAATAGGAGAGAGGATGAAGGCGCTTTTTGATAAGAAAAAAAATATATATATTAAATTAAAATAGTATAATTTGCTTTTCTGGTATTTATATTTTATTTAAGTTTTTGTATATATGTTATTAATATTATAAATGACAATAAAATAGCAATAAAATCAATATTTAGTTTTTTTCGGTCTTGTAGAATTGTTAATAAGATTAATTGTGCACTGTTTATCACATACATTTTTAAATTAACAGTATTTTAGTGTTTTAAAATAAAATTATATTTAAAGTGAAATTTAAAATGAAATATAGGTATTAAATTAAATAGTTTTTATTTTTGTTGAAATTTATCGCTAAAATATTCGTCAATAGTGTAGTAGTGTAAATACTTCAATCAATAGAGGAATAGTATTGTAAAAGTCGTTGTTTATTTTCAATAGTATGAATCATCTTAGTTTGAAAGCGACCTACGAATGCCTACGATATAGATTGAGATTTGACCATGGAAGCATAATAGATAGGAATAGCATCTAATTTCATCAAGTAGAAAAAGAGTGTTCCTTACTCTACAACCCTAGGTAGATGCTCTGGCACGAGCGTAATGACGATACTGCCTGACCTGAACAAACACAAAATTACTTAAAGACCTCCTAATTTCCCACATTAACAAACTAAGCACACAACCATACGGTATTTAGATCATCTGCAAACTGAGCTATTGAGCGGAGCGTGCCGACTTGCGGTGGTCCAATATTGACACGGCAATCGGCGCGGCCCGTCGCATACATATTGCGATAATACCGCGTCCGTCTAGCCGCCGCCGCCGCCGCCGCCGCCGCCGCCGCGACGCTTTATTTGCTCGTCCGCACGTGTGCAGAATGCCTTATATTTTATTTAATAGAATTATTTGGATTGTTGCTTTTTGTTGTTCATTGGCCGTAAATGTCGATTGTTGTGTTTTTTGTAAAGTTTCCGCCGCTGATGAGTCAATGGTTATATTGGGTTATTCTGAGGTAATGTTCACATCCGGATGGTATAATGTCACCGCCATTTTAACTGTGGTGTTAATGGTCACTCTTTTGTCTTGCCTATAACATGACAGTTCCCATCACTATCACTACTATTCACAAGTCACTCATCGTCAAATGTATTGCTAACCATGAGAACTTTGACCAAGTTGTCAGTGACGTGTCGACGCTTCGCTTATGACGCGATTTGTCCGTGTCCGGTATGTCAGATGAGGCGAAAATTATCCAGAAAATACGGGAGTTACGACATGATACACCTCAGGAATTTGGCTATGGTTACCACGATTTAAAATCGCAGAAATCTACACAGTAATTTGACAATTATAATAATTAGCTATCTCCTAATAGCTATTCTAGAAAATTTCATGTCAATAATAATACTGTCATAACTTTCAGCTGAAACTTTCAGAAATAGCTATATATTTAACTTTCCCACTCAATTATTACTAATGACTGCTCATGCTGCTCTGCAAATGATTTATACGATAATATACACAATAAGCATAATTACGTATTAATAAGCAGGTAATGAGTAGGTAAACAGAGTATAATCCACTGTATAAACAAGATGGATTCCTTAAAAGTCAACAGTTTTATTGGCAATTAAATATCAGACAACATAACTTTGCCTAATGAGGCTATTTAAGCTGAGGTTAACAACAAGTTCAATGAAAATACACGCTAAAAGGTCCACACTAAAAATTAATAGTTAAGGCATAGGATAAAAAATTACGCTCGGTAGACGATTTTAAGAAAAAAAGTCATTAAAGTGTTACGTCTGAGAAAAGAGCCGCTGCCTCTGAATAAAGCTTCGTTCTAAATCAATTATTATGGAAGAAGAAATAAATAAAGAAAGAAAATAAGTTTGATGATATAGCCATGATAATATATAAGTTAGATGGTCTGCCAGCCCTAGAAGTGGCGTTAGAAAGGAAACTGCCTAAGACAATAAAGTGGCAAAGTTTAGTAGGCACAGAAGGCGCCGACGCGCCGGCAAACGAGTATCATAATATATTATATGGATATTAGAGACATATTACATGTGTACTAACATAAAGCAGATAAAAGCAACACTTTAACTTATTGAACATTACCTGCAGGTAGATTTAAGATTCATTAAATTCTCGATTTCTATATTTTCTACTATTTTATATTTTCCATGCCTTTGAATTACTTTCATATATTCTGTTACTGTCTTGAATGAATAATAAATAATTATTATTTTGTTCTTTTCAGATTAAATCGAAGCTGAAATGAAGGAAAGGATAGGTATGTAAGTATTTACACTTACGGCCTAACACAACACGATTTCACAAATTCTATGTTTTACTTCATCATTTTCGTCTAAGCCTAGGTCTAAGTCTAGGTTAATTTATTACGACAGGCTCTTTTTGCAAAGAACGGTTGTTTGCTTTTGGCAAGTCAATTAGGTCCCTTAGCAAGTAATATATGAGCAGCATAATATTGAGCAGTGGTGGCCCGGTAGTATCGGCCGCGACTTACGTGTTGTAGGTCGTGAGTTCGAACTCAGGCAACTTTGTGAATTTTATTTCATCACCACTGCCCCAAAACGGTGAAGGAAAACATCGTGAGGAAACCGGCAAGTCCTAGAACCAAAAAATTCTAAGTCATGTGACATTCACCAACCCGCACTTGGCCCGCGTGGTGGATTATGGTCCACTCCCTCTCACGGAGAGGAGGCCTGTTTGCCAGCAGTGGGAACGTTATAGGCGTTATATATGTGTTGTGCAACTAATATATTGTTTATCTTGGATATCAATTCTTCAATTTTACATAAAACATGTACCACTTGACCTGTGCAACCTTTTGGGAAACTTCGCTTACCTGAATTGACTGTACGAGTATCATTAAACAAGTGCTAGTACAAATGAGTTTATTACTAGTCACTATGAAATGTTAATTAAGGATGAAAAACTAGAAAGAGGGAGATAAAACTGTTTATCTGCTAATGCTTTTACTGCAGCTGAATCGAAAACATCGCCATCAACTTGAAATATATTATTAACGTTTACCTTTTTTGACCTTTACTCTCGAATTCTGTACCACATTCGTCAAAGTCGCCTTTACTAGGGCAAGACCGTTCCCTTAAAATAAGTTATTATTATCATTGAAAGATGTTTTCGAGCTCGTCATTCGTTCCAAATGATGCATTGTTTTGAATTAATTTAAGGTTATTTGCATTATAAATGGAACCAATCTTATTGTATTTTCAATTATATGTAATGGAATAAGCTCCAAGTATTTTTCATCATGCTCTAAGTATTTATGTCTCATTAGGTACCACGTTTTTTGTATTATTTAACATAGGTAGTCCCTAATATACAGGGAGATATATTGTGTCCAAGACATTTCCTTTATTCCCTGTTTTTTTTATGTCATAAATATTTAATTCATCACTTTAAATGAAAGGTTTCTCAAGACTTAAGCCAGACGAGATAACATTTTCAGCCAAATTCCCTCATATTTTTTTTACTACTGTCTGCCAGGCGAATTAAAAGTGCTATTTTCTTTGCCAGACAACATTGATATGTTATTTATTTCGGTTAATCACCGGCGCGGGCGTCCCCTTCTATCGTACAATGACAAACGCTTGTCTTTGATCATGGGTGATTCGGGTGATATATGAACGATTCTAGTAGTTAGGATATTATTATAAAATCCGTTTATTTTATAAGAATGGGGAAGGATGGTAGACGGATTTTTGGGTTGATTCCGTATATTGATCCGAATTTTTGAATTACCGTTTTCTGATTAGATATAAGTATAGAAATAATATAAATATGTTCTACTTTCCTTATGTCCCTACGTCGGGTGGAAATCATCCAAGGCGTGATCTAGATAAGCTACCCCCATAACTATAAATAATACTTTAATTCAAAGCTTAGCTCAACGAAGTTAGAGAATAGAGAAGATACATACAGTATTGACCTACTCCTCCAATAGAAATATATCTCTCACTCTCTTTCAAGTTTCATCTTTGTCCGTTAATATCACTACACTGACTTCGCCGCCATTTGCATCAAGAAGATAGACTCGTCAATACAGTGTGTTTTCATCAGGCGAGCTACAAAAATAGAATTCTTCAAACTGCTACATTGAAAATTAAGTGGTAATTATTCTACGCCCTAAGTATTTTTAAATACGTTGACGAACTCTAAAAGCTACAAACTATTTGTTTGCGGTCTCGTTTGTACGGGACATGCTCGTTAAAATTTAATGTTCCCACCTAACTATAGACTGGTGCTGTAATGAAATTAATTTGAATATTTACTTCTGACTCACGCAATTACTCTGTTTTTACAAGCTTATTTTACACCGGAACAAAAATGATTACCCAGCGACATTATAAAACAAATGAAGCTACAACTTTTAATACTTGAGTTGAATTTACTATATCCATCTATAATTAACAGTGAGCAACGGCTGGCGAACTGATTGTAAATGTAAATAAGCTTATAATAAGCTTAACAAAGGCTAACGATAATATTAGGTCTTTACCTATGAAATTGCCGTTCTGCAGTACTGGCCATTTCAAATCAAAATAATTTTTGTTTGGCTAAGAATTCTAATTTCAAATTAATTTTATTTTAAAAACATGGTTTTTTTTTTCTAAAAGTAGTCATTTCTTTATCGATTAGTGTTACATTTTCATTGCATTTCAATATTTTTCGTCATCATGGATACGTTAAAAATTCGAGTAATTATGGAATATGAGTACCGTCGTGGCAGCAACGCGGCACAAGCGGCACGCAACATCAACGACGTTTACGGAGCTAACACTACAAACCAACGCACCACCTGTTATTGGTTTGCTCGCTTCCGTTCTGGAAATTTCGACCTGAAAAATGAACCTCGCGGTCGTCCGAAGACTTTGGTCGACAATGACGAATTAAAGGCGATTGTGGAAGCTGATGATACACAATCTACGGCTGAATTAGCAGCAGCTTTCGACGTTAGCGTCAAAACAATATTGGTCCATTTGCGTCAAATTGGCAAGGTAAAAAAGCTTGACAAATGGGTGCCCCACGAACTCAATGATCGCCAGCGCGAAGTACGCGTCGAGACGTGCCTTGCACTGCTCAACAGACACACAAATGAAGGAATTTTGAACCGCATTGTTACCTGCGATGAAAAATGGATTCTGTTTGATAACCGTAAGCGCTCAGCAAGTTGGTTGGATCCTGGTTCAGCACCTAAACAATGCCCTAAACGAAAACTTACCCCTAGAAAAGTGATGGTCACTGTTTGGTGGTCTAGCGCCGGTGTGATTCATCACAGCTTCTTACCAAACGGGGTGAGCATTACTGCAGATGTGTACTGTGAAGAACTGAACACAATGATGGAGAAGCTGGCGCATCTCCAACCAGCATTGGTCAATCGCTCGTCTCCGCTGCTCCTGCACGACAACGCGCGACCTCATACTGCACAGCAGACGGTCTCCAAGTTGCAAGAACTGGGGTTGGAAGCTCTCCGTCATCCGCCCTACTCACCAGACCTTGCGCCTACAGACTACTACTTTTTCCAGAATTTGGATAACTTCTTGGCGGGAAAAAAATTTAATACCCGAGAGGCAGTACAAAATGCCTTTGAAGAATTTGTTGCCTCCCGTCCAGCTGATTTCTTTAAGAAGGGCATCAATAAACTGCCACTGCGATGGCAAAGATGCATTGATTGCATGGGTGATTACTTCGATTAATACAAATAAAAAAATCATGAAAAAAATTCGTTTAAATTTTTTCATACAAAACGGCAATTTCATAGGTAAAGACCTATTACTTCAGAAAATAATAGAATCGAAGAATGAAATAAAGCCTCTAGTCCGCTAATCTCGGATAGTCTAATAATGGCATAAGCAGTTAAAACTAAAGACTTCCCTCAACAGATTCCATTGCCAGTCGATTACTAACGGATGTCCAGTTAATAAACTCAGCTTGGTGAAATAAATGGCTTCAGGCTGGCTCGTTATGCTCCCGCAGTCGCTGATTTACTGGTATTGAACGATAGGCAAGAGAAAGGGTAACAATCTGAGGAGTGAATGGATTGGAGACAAGCAAATTCTTTTTAGAACTAAATAGAGATGACTTTATAGAAGTTGATGTAGAAGCAAGTACTAAGGTTGAATACTAGGGTATTGAGAAATAGTAATTGATATAACCAATTTAATTATGGAAACATTATATTGATTAATTGGTAGGCTAGTAGTTGCTAGTCGGTTAAAGTACATAAGCACTGCTAAATCAAATAAAGATGATAAACCTTTAATAATTCAAATTCAAACACTGTTTGTTTCTCCTAATATACTTGTCTGTTTCGTGGTCAACACACAAAAACATTCGAAAAGCATTCTCTTCTCGATCCTATATTAACCACACTTCAATAAAGTGTTCCTACAAACATTTTTGGGAAATTTCAATGAAGATTGACATTCTTAAATACTCTTAATTTATACGGTCTTATGGATTTGGAAATAAAGTTGAAGATTGTGAGGCAGAGAATTAAAGAGTTAAAAGAACTATGTCAAAGGATCGTTTGGGTGTCGTTTGTCTCTGTCTAATTTGGTTTGATGACCGTTGATAGACATTGATAACTTCTAAATGACTTTATTTTTGGTTTGAAAGCTTCTGTTAGTGCTAGGGATGGCAACATTAAGATTCCTTTCTTTAGCTATTACAGAAGTTGTACTAAAATGGATTTGTACGACGGTAAATAATGTCTTGAAAGATATTCGGTAGAACTCTTGACATAAAAAAATATATTTTAATTTCTATGAAATATAATAATCGTAATTTTAGTGTTATCGGGTTTTTCCATCAGGATTTTTTCGGTAGCAGCCCGGAGTCTGGATTTGTGGCCGGTTGATGGCAATAGGCTCGCCCCCTATTACATGGGACTTAAACATAACTGGCGAAATGTGGGTGTGCTATAGGTACACCTCTGCCTAACCCTTCGGGGAATACAGGTGTGATGTTATGTGTGTATGTGTGAAATATAAAAAGTAGTTGAGTAATTTATGGATATTTAGAAGGAATGGAGAATCATCGTGACGATTAATTGACATGAGAAAACGAAAAATAAACTAGCAGGAAACAAAAAAGATAACGTTGCTGCAATGTCTTACATAATAATATATTGAATATAAATCTTGGAAAGCCTTCAATCAAAGATATAACTTCCTTTAATTAAATCTTCATTTGACCTGCGTCTAGTACAAAACATACTTATTAAAATGCCATTAATATTTAAATTAATATCAGAACTTACAACAAAACCTGTGTTTTATTCACAAAATCTACATTTACTAATGAAAAAGAAATACAATATCTTAATTACTACAGAAATGTCACGATATAAATAGTTGGTAGACTACGTAATTAAGTTAATTATTGTATTGTAGAGAAAAATGCCGTCGTTTGGATCCTGTTTGGTGAATTTGAATATCGAATAAATTTTATCACTAGGTCCGTTCATTCATAATGACCACACTTTGGCGCCGCGTCTTACGTAGTGAGTGGGGTGCAAGTGACGGAGGTGTAAAACAATTTATTTTGTAAATATGTAGGTGTAAACTGTAGTCCAGACATAATCTGTTGTTATTACAATATAGCTCACAGAATCAATCAAACAACTCAGTCTATTGCGGACTCAGACGACACGACAATATGTTGGTCAAATCCAATACAGCCGTTCCAAGCAGTCTGAATTTCTGGTCTAATTTTAGAATATTGGTATTTCCCAGTTATTGGATTGTGGAGAGATGGCAGACAATCTATGTCTTATATTGATAAGCCAGCTGCATTTGGATTAAGAGGTAACCGACCCCGAGATAGTTGGAGAAAGGCTAGACAGTGATTTTATTGGATGTCTACCGTCTACGCATTTGATCTACTTTATGATTATGAATTAGCGCATGACTAGTTGACGCATGTTTAGAGTGATTCCAGGAATTAGAATACAATTTGATCATGCCGATGAAGATTTTAATGGGTTGTTTCTGGTGTAAGTACGACCTACGCAAGTCGTTAAGAAACAGCTGAGATTTACTACTGTGCTTGCAGACTTGCTACAGCCAGTAATTTTTCATTGTAGCTGGTTCGCAAATATGTGTATGTACAATTCATTTGGTCTCTTCATTTTAACTAGTGTTTTCCTGAATATTTCCAAATATTTCCTTTACATTATTAGCAGTACATTCTAATTCCTACAGCGTTTATAATTTTAAAGTTTACAGCTCTGCTAACGTTTTTGTTCCGGGTTACCTAATTATATAAGTACGTATTCATAATAATATGTAGTTTTAACATCTATGCTCATCGCAATAGTTTTCTTGAATCTGACTGAAATGACAAAGATGCGTATGGTTTTGAACTGTATTACAATAAAACAAGGGTTGCTTTTCGCTGGCAATGAGACCAAACCTCAATCTATGAAAAATAATTAAAAGACTAATGAATCTAGACGACCGGTCGTAATCAGATTTGAGATAACTCCGGGTCATCTCAATGATAAGCCTTTCTAAATATATGCACATACAAACATTTCACTTTGCATTCGTTTGAATATTATTTTGCTAATATATTAAACTACCAAATGTAGAACACAAGTAATAATCAGCTTGATATTGCTCCACATAATCATAAAGCTTTACAGTAGGTACCCTTCTAATATATTCCTTTAATTAATTATCTAATTTGAATTAACATTTTATTGGTCATTGATTTTTAGTTAAAAATTTGGCCAGGCCCATTGCCAAATAATTATGTTTTCTAATACAAATTATTAGCATATGAAGAATTATGTTTTTTGCAAACCCGTCTAATTCAAAAATTTGTTTGAGCAGAAAATCATAATAGCTAATCTATTTCTTTTGATACAGTCGGAAACACTAGCTTCTGGTAAAAAAAGTGTGCGGTCAGGAAGTATATAAGTTGTTTTCAAGAGTCGTCACGAATCGTCCAGCGCGAAGATTCGATGAGTTTTAGCCACCAGAACCGTCTGGGTTTCCAGGAGAATACAGCACCTCAGACCACATCCACACAGTGCGGGAAATTATACAGAAGTCCAAAGAGTATAATCGGCCCCTGTATCTTGCATTCATTGACTATGCGAAGGCTTTTGACTCTATCGACATTTAGTCTGATTTGGAGTCTCTGCAGCGATGCCAAGTCGACTGGCGATACATCTAAGTACTGAGGTATCTTTATGAAAACGCGACAAAGAACAAACTCAGTGCCAGCCAACTGAACATATCCCCTGCGTCGAGGGGTGAGACAAGGGGACGTAATTTCCTAAAGCCTAAAGTCTTCAATCAGTGCGTCCTGCCTGTTATTACACTTATTACCTACGGAGCCCAAAAGTGGACACTCACGGTACGCCTGATTCATAAATTAAAGGTCACTCAGCGAGCTACGGAACAAGCTATGCTTGGAGTCTCTCTGAGGGAAAGAATCCGGAATAAGGTGATCCGGCAGAGAACAGAATAAGCAAGCTGAAGTGGCAATGGGCCGGCCATAATAGCCATGGAACCGATGACCGTTGGGGTAGACGTGTTCTAAAGTCGAGACCACGAACCGGTAAACGTAAGGTAAGACGTCCTCAGGTTAGGTAGAGTGACGATCTCCGCAGGGTAGCAGCTGTATGAGGGTTGCCGAGAATCGAACTGAATGACGTGCAATTAGAGAGGCCTACGTCCAGCAGTGGACTGCCGTAGACTGATGATGATGATGATCGGCCTTAACGCCCTCTAAAACTATGAAAACGACACCCAAGACGCCGAGTAAAAAAAAAATCGCAGACGTCATCTTGGTTTTTCATCTTGACTTTACAATCGGCTTTAGCAGCCTCGAAAACCATGAAAAATTCGCATAAAACTTTTCATTACGTGACGATTTCTACCAGTTTACTCCTACCGCAAGCTTCGTTCCAAAAAGTGTGCTCAATTGCTTATGCAACAGTTTTTTTACCATTATCACATTTCAAATACCTTTATTACTACCAAACATAACTTTAAACAGAATAAATCAATTCAAATGGCCTATTAACATGGTCTATCGCCATATATTGTTCAATTATTACTTACATACTCTAGTTTCATTGGAGCAGTTTAACATTTATTGGAGACGTTTCGTTGTATCTAACGCCTACCCAACAATGATTTTTAAATCGTATACATAATAATGTAAAATAAGTTCTATCTTCATTCACTTTCAATCGATTATTCTTGACCGCATAGCAATAAAATCGGATGCTTAAACCTTGTTCTTGGAAACACTACTCTAATGTAAGAAGAATATAATGGAGAATAATTTCTTCATCTAAGATATGCTCTACAGGAAAAAATTATAAGCTTCTTAACATTCTATGTACATAAACATTGGTAGCTGGTTAAATTCACACTGTTTTATAAAGACATATGGTCTTTGAACCTAACATATCATCAACTATCGATGTTAATTGCACGTTGGCACATGATATTAATGCTAAAATTGCTCTCACAGAGCACATCGATGCGCCAAAACCACATCTTATACTCTTCCTAATGGTACTTAGTCAGCATCTTCATTTTTAATAGCTTCTGCGACATCGTCTCTTTCATGTATAGCAGTTTTATACCCAAGTAAATGGTTTTGTTTATCGCCGGCGCTTGTTTGACTTATCTAACTATCAGCTACTTGTTATTTTATTTTTAATAAACTTGACACATATGGAGTTAGAGACAATGTTCTTAAATTAATTGAATATGTTTTATTTATATGAATTAATGTCTATTAGAAGGCAAATCACAGCAATCTCAAGAATAGATCGTACCAAAAAAGCGACTACGTATTGGTCTCAAGAACTTAAAGTGAAATTCGGTGTACCCCAGGGAAGCATTCTGGGACCATTATTATTTATCATCTAAATAAATGACTTTCCGACATCTATTGAGCATCCAATGACTCTTTTTGCAGACGATAGCACAGTCATAATAGCATGTAAGAAAACTGACACCTATGATCTTGACATTAATAATGCTTTGTGTGTAATGATCCATAATATAAATACTAGGAACAAACACAAATTTGTTGTACCCAAGGCTCAAAAAAATAGGTGGCTCGTTCAGGTGTCAATGTATACGCTTTTATAATAAACTTCCAAGCCACGTTCAAGATCTAAGCCTTTCAAAATTCAAATCATTATTTAAACGTAAGTTGTGCCAAAAAGCCTTTTATACCGTTAAGGATTAATTGAGGACAAAAGGGCTTGGGATTGAGTTGCTCCAATTTTTGCATAATGTTTTTTTTTTTTTTATTAATTTTGCAATTTTTTTTATTTTATTACATAACTTTGACATTTGATAATTATTATATATAAAATGTCATGACAATTTACTTTATGAAGTATAGTATTATTATTTAATTATTGTGAATGTGAGGACTATGTGGGTCACTTTTATTTTTTATCTAATTTTTCACTTTCTCAGGTAGTTTTAATAACAATCTGGCAGTTTGAGTGCTTTATGCGGCCTACCCAAATGTCCTTTCTTTGGTATTGTTCGTCGAGTGAATGAGCTCCTTAAGTTCTGAGTCGAGCTCCACGATTAGTGACAAATGCGTGCACTGACTCGACAGGTCCACTCATTCTGTGTGGTTTTTTCTCAAAAGACCATTTCAAACACAAATCTACATGGTCTTCACATGATCTGACCAAGATTATGTCTGGACTTTGTTTCGGCTTTTCTTTTCAGAGTAGTCAGATAGGAAACGCCGACCTTATCTAGTTTAAAAAATATGATTGACGTGTAAAAGTGTTTGTACAAACCTACTTACATAAAATCATTCTTCATATAACATTTGGCTTCTGTAATTTACTGGTTAGACAATAATAATCTAAAAAATAATTTTAATAAAATACAAATCTTGCATTTTAGTCTAAGAATACCAGTAAGAAATGACATTAACTTAAGCTATAAAAATCACACCATATGCAGAGTTAGTTATGCCAAATTCCTTGGACTAACCATTAACAAAAAAACTTGATAGTAAAGATCACATTGAAGAAATTAGTAATAAAATTAGTGGTTCTTCCTACGCATTGCATAAACTCACCCTAATCGTAAATACGGATACATTGCTTACTGCCTATCATGGACTTGTTGCATCGATCCTAAGATACGGCAGTATTTTTTGGGGAAACTCTACACATAAAGATGTTATATTTCGAATACAAAAACGATGCATAAGAGTCTTAAAATTACAGACAGTTGCATACCATGTTCTATTAAACAACAAATTCTCTCACTTCCTTCCTTGTATTTGTACGCCTTTCTAGGCAAAACATGTTTTTTTTTTTGTAATCATTCCAACTGATTGTAAACCTACACGTGTTTTGACAAATAAATATATCGACGGCGATTTGCCAATAACACCTAACTGACAAAGTAAATAAATTACACAAACTGAAAAAAACGTTTAACGCCATAAAATATATACGTTGGTTAAGTTAAGAGGCATTTCCACATTTTAATTTAATGCTGTTGCAACATAAAATACGCTTAGGAGATTTAATTAAAGCATGCGATTATCGCCTATAAATTCAAAACGATAAAAAGGTGAATTTCTAGAAAAATGTCAGTTAAAAGTTATTGGCACTTCGCCGTCGATATTGCACCTTTAGAATTGAAGTGGCTTAATCCAAAATTCTTGTTTTTTGGTACACGCCAAAAATGTAATTGAAGAACTGTCCATTTTTTAGGTTTTCGATTATCCTCCTATCCTATCCTTTTCTAGACTAAAATAGACTGTTTATTATTTAACAAACTGATAGAATACATGATTATAAGGCGTTCAATGTATAAAAGGCATTTTCTTTAAGCCACTTCATTTCTATAGGCGCGATATCATATCTTATATTATCTACAACGCCAATTTCGATTTTATGATCAGTTGTTTTATTGATTTCGTCGTGCTGGAAATATAACATCGTCAAAGGGAAGACTAAACATTCGATAGCCATAAGACCACGGGGGTCACCATTAAATGCTTCCCTACTGATAATATTATCGGACCAACTGTTTATTTCCCACGGAATTGCTAAGCCGTTTTAATTATTTACCATAACATTCGTGTTTAGAGGAAAAGTGCTGTTTTTGGATTTGTGTATTTTGCTACGGGCTATGTAAAAATTTACAAATAGTTTTAGCCTAAATGCCTTGTAGTCTATGTGCAGAATGAATTCATGCGATATTAGATTCTAGATTTAGATGACATCTGGCTCTAGGCAATACCATAATCAGCCTATAATTTTCCCACTGCTGGGACTCAGGCCTCCTCTCTTTGAGAGGGAATGGGCTGTAATCCACCATGCGGGCCCAGTGCGGATTGGTGGATGTCACATGTCTTCGAATTTTTTGTTCTAGGAAATGCCGGTTTCCTCACAATGTTTTCCTTCACCGTTTTGAGAGCAGTGGTGATGAAATTATTTACACAAAGTAAAGCGCTTGCCTGGGTTCGAACCCACGACCTACATCTTGTAAGTCGGGGCCGATTCCACTGGGCCACCACTGCTCATCTGGCTCTAGAGGAACTTTAAAATAATTACTTTCAGTATCTTATTAATAACTTAAGTGGAGATGCTGATTAGTAAAATGCAAACAATTACCCGATATTCCAGCAAAACTTTAATTGCAAAACATTAAACAATGTTCATTGCGCAGGCGCGGCGTATACACAAGATAGTATAAATAATGAACTTGTTTATATTTATTGCATCGTTAATAACGAACTTGATGAATTTAATTAGATGCTAAAAGTTACCACTGGTTACATAAATATTGTAAGCTTTGAGCCAAATGAGTAATAAAATTGTCTAGCACACCTTATTGCAATGCTTCTAACTTATAGAGTACTCCCTGAATGCAGGAAACGTCATAATATTAGCCCGTTAATGTCCGCTTCTGAATGGACCTTCTCTATTTATCGCCACAGTCAGTCCGCGGAAAACCTTTTTGTAATAACTACGTTTGCAAATGCAAAACCGAAGTTGAAAGGTAGTTTTACTGACCACACAGCGTATATTGAGTTCACAAATCAAAGAAAAATAAAAAGTAGACATCAATTTGGATAGTAAAATCACAAAAGAGAATAATAATACATCAGCATAATATGTCAGATCAAACCCTAAATATACATAAAAACTCAAGGCAAGCACTGAAAATGGAGGACTATCCAAAGTTGAAACAAAAGCAATAAGATAATGCTGATCGATAGCCCGGATGTACGGAGATGTATTTACCTTCGCAAAACGAACAATCGCTAAACAAGAGCGCAGTTAAAAATTTAACAAACACCGATCTTGGTAGTTACATGCTCATAAATTTCGCGAGAATAATCGATACCGATTGAGATATCAGGATTTTTGGCGATTCTCTCATCCAGTGAAATCAAAAGGATGTCTTCTTTAATTCCATTAAAATTAGATTCATTATGCTTTGGTCTTGCATATGTAAATTCATCATTTTGGGATCCTTTATCACTGCCGGTATTCCAATTTAAAGCTCTTTGTGATCTGAATTGAATTCTGATGCTTAAAATTAAGGTTCATTTTTGTATTTGCCACGTCCGGTCTAATTTTCTTTTGCTGTATAAGCAAGGCGGTCTCACACGTCGTGGTCTCGAAGGATTTCGGTAATCATAAATTGAGGAGTAGTAATAGTCAGTTTGTGGAAAGCCTAAGGGTCTGAAGTGAATGAACTCAGCCTGAGTTACAAAACGTTTTACACTCTGCTGAATGGTTAAAAATTCAACATTCGCTTTCTTTTGAAGTAAGTTGAATGGCGAGTTATTATCGACGATTATTCTTTACTCCAATTTGTTCTGACTTTTGAAGTTTAAATAATAAGGAAGTATTTACTGAAGATGGTTATGAAGCTTTGATTACTACTGACGTTGTAATTGCGCTTAAAATTCTTTAAGAATAATTGGTAATAAATTGTTTGAAATAAGTTGAGAGGATAGATGAAAAGTTTGGGCATAAATAAAAAGAATCAGAAGATTAAATGTATGTGCTTCTGGAGTTAAAAAAAAAACATGCGATGAAATAAAACGGGTACCAAAAACGACACTTAAAATTAACCTAATTATTGTTATTAATTTACGACCACATTTTATAAATTATTCAAAAGTACTCAAGACAAGAGTGTTATAACAATTTATTGTTTATAGTTTTAATCATAATAAACTGACATTATTGAGCTTAATAACAGCAATCATATCCTTTAGCTGTCAGTTAGGATTATTGAGAAGCGTATATTACAAATGTTAAGCACTCCATGTAGGCGACCATAGATACCCAAGAACGTGTACAGAATCAATTGACCTCATTAAATTTTATTACTAAACTAACACGCAATTAAAAATCTATGTAATTAATTATATGAGTATGTCGGTTCATTGACATTTTATATCAAAGTTCCAATTTGTACAAACGCCCGGTTTAACTGAATTTATCTGTGTCATAAAATTGTCGTAAAACTCGATACTAGGAAAGACAGGCATTTCGACTATGATAAAAAGATCTGTTTTACAAGTTTTTTTAGCCGATGACGCTGGTGTTATATTAGCTACGGGCCGGATTCGCTCTTCTGCCCCATTTTCACCTGTTAGGATTTAACTTATTTTGATATTTTAGCACTATATGTTCTTCGTAGTCCTAGTAGCCTAGGATGCAATTCAATCGTGGTGTTTTATGAATGACATGTTTAATGATTATGGAACAAAAAGCTTAATGAGTCGTTAAGGTGTGAGAACACTATTCGACCGGCGATATAATTACAAGGTCCTGTGTTTTGTAGACATACCCCCACATTCTTAGATCATGTTTCTTGTACTCGTAAACGTACTTTAGTTACTACTTGATGCTCATCCCAATTTAAACGAAATCAAACGATTTTGTATTAATGAGTTTGTGCCAAAGTCGAGGACGTTTTCCAAGAACTCTCTCTTCTAGGTTTCTTTATAAATAAGCATCACCTTTGTACGTATTTTTCTGTTCCTTTCTTCCTATCTGGTTATATATGTGTACATAAATGGTTAAATAAATAAATATACTTCTAAGAATAACGCTGTCAATAAACGTGATAGTTCTGATGTTAGATTTATGAAGGTAATTGATAAATATAGGTATAGGTAAGGTATTAAGATGCAAATTAGGAATATGTAACGGGTGTAAAAAGACGTTTACATCCTGTATTATCAAATCTTTTCTTTTATCTGTTATCTCTATTAAATGTTTTCATTTTCTCATGCTATTGACTAGCGCGTAAATATGAGGTGTGTGTCAACTCATCATTCCAACGAGTTATAAAACCCATAAAATACAGCAGCCATAATAATCGTCAAAGTGACTAAGTGCAAACAAACACATATTTTTGTGTGTATCTCTATGAATAATCTTATGGGTATTATTCATAAAATGCCGCCAACTATGAGCGTTTTATGATACACTAAAGTATTATATCGCAGATTTTTTCCGATGTCATCTTAGATTGTAGCCCGAAATGTTATTTAAAAAGGCGTTTAGACTTTTAATTAACAAGATATTTAAAAAATTTGAATAAGTAATAAAATCAAAAATACATTTTTGTGATATTATATTTCAATTCATGGCGCCAAATGAACCAGTTTTGTGTTTTAAATCGAAAACATTTATTTTCTTGTCTATTGATTTAAGATATTTATGACAAACATAGGTACCTGTTGCTCGTAATGAAACTAGTGTCGTATGCAGAATTAGGGAGATAAATAAGGATTATTGGGAAAAAAACATGAACAAATATGATATTTACTGAAATACAACCAGACAATAATCTGAAGCAATAGGTTAGGCACTCAACTTGAAATAAATAACGATAAAGAAGGCAATGTGCTTCTCACAAATAAGGCAGGTCACACAGACAGACACGAAAGGCGACTTTAATGTATATTAAAATTATACAAGGCTTTTTTGGCGCCTGTCCATAATCGGAACAAACTCCGCCATATTGTTTTTTCAATACATATCTCTATTCTATTCAATTTTTATTATGGCAAGCAAAGCCGACATCGACTATTCTGCCAATGTCTAGAGTGAATTGAAAAAACAAGGGTGCATTATTATGAATTAAAAAATAAAACGATAAAAATCTTCGATACTACAGTTGAACTTAATGTAGATAACACCAAAATGTACACTTAGTTTGCAAATAAATTTTTGACTTTGACTTTGATCTTATGGGGTTAGTACTGGACTGAAACAAACAAAAAGATAAAATTATATATATATTATAATTATTAGAACATTAAATATACATATACCACATTCACAATGACAGATTATATGGGGAAAAAAATCATAACATTATATTATTGTGGCGGATGAAAATCATCAGCGCCATAGGCAGCTTTGGAGAGGGAGAATACATTTCTCAAAACAACATCACAAATGTTTACCAACAGTGACCCCTTGTTAACGTCATCCGAGCGCCAAAAGATATTTGCAGCGCTTTAAGGATAGATAGATATCCATTATTCTTCATATAACACGGCACTTGGAAGTAGGCTGCAGATCAAGGAGTTTGCTTTACTAACCAGCATTAAAGTATTAAGTCCAGAATTTATCTCGTATACTTAGATCAACAGGATTATTCGGGTTATCATTGTTGTAAGAAGTTGGATTAGCTGTCACTAATGCTTTATTTGAGTTTTAGATCTAAGACGCTGTTGCCGCATGAATTTTCTTAGTCAGTCCCTTGTTATGAAGTATCATCAGATTCTTTGCTGAAATGAATTTTTGAACGACGTCAAGTATCAAGGCGTTTTGCTAATCTATTACAATAATAGCGTTGTTCAGTGTACTTGTCAAGTCGGGGTTTGGAGAACTGCTATATTTAAATGGATCTTTCTTACAAAATTTAACATTGAGCAAACTATAGAGTGTAGTTTTTTTGTGATTACCAATGACAATAGTGTAGTCTTTATTTATGATACGGCATAGCTTGACATCGCTAGAAAATACAACAATATGCTTCTCTCTATCACCCACTTGGACTTATACCGAAATCAATATGACGCAGTATGAAGTAAAGGCATCTTCCAATTGTTAACCGAATAAAAAGCTCAGATTATTACCATTCATAACAGCATAATTAACTTATCTGATTATTGCCGTTATAACTAGGCATTATAAAATGTTATGACTGAAACAATCCGATAGTCTACACTTGTAACAGAAACCAGAATGTTATGACCACCGCACACTTACGTTCTCGTAGATATTCCAAAAATACCACAACTGCTTGCAGACGACAACAGAACAGAAGTCAAAACTAAGAAATAACAATAAAATATGTGATTTACAGTAATACTTGACGCACCGTGTCAGTCACCTCGTTGGATTGTCGTAAAAATCTTTATTTTTATCCTATACTATTGGATCCGCGAGAGAATCAGAGATAACAGAGTCAGATATAAATGAATTACTAGCAGAGGATGTAGGTATCGGGTAATATAGACATATTAATAATTCTATATTAATAAATGTTTCAAGTCTTGTATCTGGAGAATAGGGTGAGGAGGATTTGATAAGTGATTTTATTGCAATGAGTTACTTGTAGCACTTCCAAGGAGCAACTATTTGATCTCTAGATGAGGCCATAATATTAAATGTGATGAATGACAGATCTTGGGCAATATGTTAATTTACTTACAGCTAAAACCAGGAGAAGCCAGGAATAAACAGTTGACTATTCTAGTTGACGCAAAGATAAGTACTCGTAAAGGCTAGATGTCGAACAAATACCAGGACTATTTCACGTCCAAGGCGCAGGCGCCACATAGCCGCAGATACTCCATTTTCATATGATTATCTCGTTTGTGATTTTATGTGACAAGGCTTAGGCGATCCTAGTTTACGGCAGTACGGAAACGGTTATCTGATGGCTTTTGCTGGTCGCTTTGAGTTCTCAGGAGGAACCAAGTTGAAGTTGATTTTGATGTTGTGTTCTGAAAAAATAAGAATATTGTTATTTTTAATTTCGTGTGGATGGGTTTTTTTTTAATGTGGAAATTAACTAAGCAGGGTGTCAGAATGAAGTGACCATTGATGCTCTAGATCTAATATGATACCCTTTATGCCTACGACAATTCAAGAGGTATGATTTTATATACTGAAAGTACTCGTCGGTAGTAGGTACGAGTATATCATTAGAGATCACGGTCCACCAGACATTGCAAAATTAGATAAAATTCGCTAAAAATATGACCCCGTTATTATTCATCGTTCGTACAAGGGTCCAATATTTTGAAATCAAAAATATTCCTATTCGCACGCCCATCGAAATAACATAAGATCCACTTCGTAAAACTTTTACGATCGAATTCCGAATGATTTACACATTGAAAGCATTTCCTTAGATCGTCCGGTTCTTTGATAGATTGTACACCATAAAAGGTCGTGTTGGGACAACTTTACGGCTGTATGGTGACGTTCCTGACGTGAAGTGTGAGAAAAAGAGAGATTTAACATTGACCAGCGAGCGCTTTACGATATTTTGATAGGCAAATTCTTGGCATAATTGAAAAAGTTCCGTTTGCTTTGTTTTGCTGGTGGAATGTTGCAGTTATGTATGGGAAAATGTTGAATTTAATGTCCAGGTATGACGGTTAGGAAGCGGAATTTTATATGAAATCGTGCAAAGGACCACGTTAATACCCTAAAACAACCGATACGTAGATTAATGAAAATTCTTCTTGTCAAATTAAGTACTTACTATATTTTTGTGAAAAACTTATGGAAAACTTGTATCTATATATATAATCATATAAGTTTATTTTTAACTGACGTAAACTCTTTCATTTATTTGGTAACTTTGGGATTCCTGCTGATTCTTTCGGTATGGAATTTGGATCACCAAACTTTCCTCTCAATGGCGGTCAAACTACATTCAAATATTGAAGCATGACGTGGGCTTTGTTAGAGCAGCAACAATATTCAACAGCCTGTTGCCACCCAACCTTTTGTCCAATATTTTATCAGAAGTAGGTAGGTAGATCATACATTTACATACCAAATGTCCGCCTAGCCCAACCGTGCGCGTTTACGATGCGGATTATACGAAACATTGACCACAATTTGTAAGATTTGTCAAATAAAGACATAAACCCAATAAATATTTATTGATAACTAAGTAATCTGTCGCCCAATCAGCTTCGGTCGTTGGACGACAAACGAAATTTTATTGGCCCGGAGCCGTTAAAATGTCGCTGTTGCATATGGTCATTGGTTTATGAGTCCGGTGACATTTTTGTTTCTAAAACCTCTTAAGCATTTTATGAGAATAACGATAAGCTTAATAATATCAATGTGCGTCAAAAAAGGAAATAATATATTTTAGACGCATCGCAATAGACGAAAGGATGTCGGACAAGGATTTGATTGTATTTTAATTAGTGATGTATATGTTAAATCTGCCGATAATGATCTGGTTGCCAAATTGACTGCATAAAGGCAATTTTTAAAGTTGGATGTGAATGAATAGAGAAACTATTAATTTTACGATCGTATTTCTTTATTTGTAGCGCTCCAAAGCATCAATATTCCAGTCAAATCAAAACTGGTTTATGAGACACATTCATTGCTCATTTTATTCGCAATGTTCATATTTTTTGTTCATGTAATCAAGCAATGGTCGTATTTCATCGCTGTTGATCAGCTATAAGCAGTGAAACCGTTTCCTAATTGTTTTTTTCTTTCATATATTTTATTATTTATTGACATATGCTACGATCCGTAACGGATTTTTATTTATATTGATAGTCATTATTAATTAAATGCATCGCTCACGCCTCTAACCATATAAGAATATACTCAAATTAATTTGTATGTCGCGGTGTGTGTTCGTTTTTGGCTACACTTGAAGCTAGATTCGACATTGAGATGTGGCACGCCCACATTGCACCAACTTTGTTTAAGTGCCATGTAATAGAGGGCCTATTGCATTTAGATTCATTCTTAAAATGATTTCTTAATTTAAACACACAAACATAATATCACGCCTTTAATCCTCGAAGGATAAGACAGAGGTGTACCTATAGTACACCCACATTAGGCACATAGGCTCGCCCACAATTACATGGGACTTAAACATAACTGGCGAAATGTAGTTTTTCTTTTAATGACATATTATAAATACAAAGAACTCTAGTTCGAAGGTACCCTTTCTATTATAAATAAACAATATTCCGAGTTCACCAGACGTCTCATTAACAGTCAACCACCGTAGTAAAGTTTATGTGCTTGCGATCCAGTAGTGAACGGATAGTACACACTTACTCCATGATTCATGGCTCGCGTAAAAATCACATGTATTGCTGCTATGTTAACATCGCTGTACACTAACACGGAACCAAGAAAACATGTTTCTTGGTTTACTACAAAATTATGTCATTTTACGAAAGAAAATTTCTAACAGCATATTCTACTAACTCAATTAATATTTGAGGGCTATACAATCCTCGAAACATGGAGGACTGAGATGAACTGAAGGAAAAAACAAAATAAGTATAGAAAAAGAGAATAAGTGAAGAAGTAGTAGATGAAAGAATTGAAATTTTATAGGGTAGGATAGAAATTGCTACGCCGCACAGTGGTTCGAAATCGACGCTCCGTGGACATTGAAATCAAAATTTCTTTAGACGAGAAATAAAAATCGGAATGGCTTTATTTCAGTATTATTTATAATATTTGGTAATATGACAGCTATAGACAGCACCATCTCCGAAAAAAAAAATATTTAATATTTTTTTGTATGAAGAAAAACACAAAAGTCGTTTTTTCTCATAACTTAATAAAACTTAAAGCCTGCGGCTTACATGGGGTGTTGTCCTACATGAGGCGATTCCGAAATGCTATAACACGCACACCCATGCGCGCCGCTTCACTCACAGCAGAGTGTTGAATTTCGAGAAATTCAGTTAGAGATTTTTACGTTGATTTATGTGTGATCTTGAAAATATACAAAGTAATTGACTTTAGTTTGCTAATTTGATTAGTTATAATGAGAAATAATGGAATATACAATATAAAAATACTAAAAAAAACACTCAAATTGAGACTCATTTACAATATAAATAGATTTTGCAATCTTTCTTATAATAATTTAATTCGGTGTTAGTAGATACACAGTTTGACTTCTTAATTAACATTAAAAAAAAAAAGTACAAAAACTTATAACTAATACAGAAAAATACTAAGAATAAGCAATTGTATAATTGAGAAATATATTATTTCACCACTTCACTCAGAGCAGAGTAATGAACTTCAAGAAATTCAGTGGATTTCTCGAAGGAATTTAATACTATATTATTTGATATCTTTGGGATAGGTGCACATACCAATGGGCAACGATAATTACATAGTAATGATTGTTTGATGTAAGCTGTTCGTAATCTCAAGTTTAGCAGGAAATCAATGCTTAATGCATGCTAATTAACTTATGATGGTAATTTAGTCTCATCTCATTAGTGCATGTTGCAAATATTGTTAACGAGTTAAGATACATTAGTTAAGGGCTATTTTTACGAAGTGTTTAACTAACTACTATTAATTAAGATACGATTAAGAGGGTACTTTTATATAAATAGGGACAACATCGTCAAAATCATTAGTTTTTGTCAGCAACTGTTCGCGCTATAACATTAACTTCTTGCTTACGTACTTACTTATTATCATGGAAGGATTTTATACAAATTTGGACATATTCATATTTGTGAAAACAAAAAGTTGCTTTTCGCAGCCTAGTATTTTGTTAGAAGCACTTCTAACCAAAGCGACAAATTAGTCTGAAGAAGAACAAAAAAAATTAAAACAGTTTTGTCAAGTGTATATGTGTGTTTTGCATAGAAATTGGAAATCGTGTAATCGAACAATGCATACATTTGTCAAGAAGTATGAGACATGGCTAGAAAAAGAGATCAAATGGCCCAACTTCATTAAAGACAGATTTGTACAAAGTGAAGAAATTGGATTGGTATCAATCGACTCTGTTACTGATACTGTTGAACCTTCAACCTCAAGTGCTAGTGGTATAAATGATGGTGCATCGACGTCCAAAGTAACTACATGTACTGTTAGCACTACAACACTAAAAAGGAGCCCAAGAAAACCTTTCTCAGAATTATGCCAAAAACAGAAGAAGAGAAGAATAGAAGAACTTTTAACGCACGACTCTCAGGAACTTGCATATGCTACTGCAGTGAGATGTGGTGAGGAGAATGAGGACGTGAAAGATTTAATAAAATATATTACCGAGCATCCTGTCAATCAATCAAAGTCAATTACTTTGTATATTTTCAAGATCACACATAAATCAACGTAAAAATCTCTAACTGAATTTCTCGAAATTCAACACTCTGCTGTGAGTGAAGCGGTGCGCATGGGTGTGCGTGTTATAGCATTTCGGAATCGCCTCATGTAGGACAACACCCCATGTAAGCCGCAGGCTTTAAGTTTTATTAAGTTATGAGAAAAAACGACTTTTGTGTTTTTCTTCATACAAAAAAATATTAAATATTTTTTTTTTCGGAGATGGTGCTGTCTATAGCTGTCATATTACCAAATATTATAAATAATACTGAAATAAAGCCATTCCGATTTTTATTTCTCGTCTAAAGAAATTTTGATTTCAATGTCCACGGAGCGTCGATTTCGAACCACTGTGCGCCGGCTAGTGAAAGAAAACAACTCAGGCCGGACTCATAAGCCATAGATGGATGAAAGCATCAAAGATGGCAAAGACCGTCTGACTGAAGTCTGCACGGAAGCTTTTGTATATGCCGATTAACTTATTTAGTAGTATACTTTAGTAAACAGGCAGCAAGTGAACGACCACATAGAAATATTAAATTCAATATTCAGTTTAATCTCTCAAACTAGGTTTACAATCACTTAAATTGCCTATAAACATATAATTATAGCATTGCCTTTAGCATATAGAACAAATACGGTACATCAGAACTGTAGGGTGGAACATGTTTAGTGGGCCGGCTCCCTAAAGATTAGCACTAACACACAGTTCATATCCCCGACCGGTTCGAAGCAAGCGTAGTATTTTACGTTGTATGTCTCTGATCTTAGAAGCAACTTGACACTCCTTCTGTATATTCGATGGCACACCAGTTTTGTTGGAATTCTATTAATTAGCTCAGACTAAACTAGTAAAAATCACTATTTGAACACCTTGTGTGAGGGACACAACAGGCAATTAATATTGTGGTACATCAAAGAAGTCTGATAATAATTTGTTGCTGGCCATAATCACCGATGTTTAGCATTACTGATTTATGACTGATGATATTCTTAGTAATAAAATTGGTCTGTACAAAGCTAAACTTTTGAAAACGGAGACCCTTATAGTTGTCTCTCTTATCTGTCTAAAAGTCTCTTCGTAAAACTCGATGTACCGTATAAACCTGCCTTGCCTTCACAACCATTCGATACGGTTCCGTGCCGAATCGAACATCAATAAATGTTATCGAAAGAGACCTCGTCTAAACGCTGCCAAGCCATGTTAAAGAACTAAGCCTCAATAAATTTTAATAATTTCTTAAACAGAAACTCTGTCAAAAAGGTTTCTATAAAGTTAAAAATTACTTGGATCACTTATAGGCTTGGAATCAATTAAGCTACTCCAATGTATTCCCAAACAACAAACTAATTTATACTAAGTGTTTTAGAATTAATAATGTCATTTTTATTTTTATTGATTTACGTGACTTATCTTAAGATATTACTGATGACATTTAAAAATATTAATGACTGTGAAAGTGAGTACCATGCAGGCTAGATTGATTAGATGACTTTATAACTCTCTGGCGGTTTGAGTATTTTATCCCTAAAATAGGGCTGAGCAATGCAATGGCTCTTTTGGTCAAAAGGCCTTTCCAGACATGACCTTTTTTTTTTTGATGGAAAATCATCAAATGACTGCTCCCGCTCTGGGCGGAGCGGAAGCACGTGTCAGACTATTACTGCCTAAAACCCACCCATGTTCCTTCAGTTGCCTGAGCGCCAGGGCCACGGTAACTCTTTCGAACAATCCGCGACCCCGGCAGGCATCGGCCCTATCGGACCCCGTCAATTATGCTGACATCTCTGAGGTGCGCGTGGAACACAACGCGCCGTCGACCCGGGCCTGGTCCTTACCGGACGGCGAGCTGCCCATTGCTCGCCATCCGCAAGCCCGCGTCTGCGGTGGCCGGGAAACGGCTATCGGCTCTCGACGCCCAGGGTTTCTCCTCCTGAGGCATGAGGGCGCAACGATTGCCTCTCCCTCACGCGCTCCACCTCCTCCTTCGCGAGCATTACTATTTCGCAGAAGGAGGTGACTGCTTCCCTTTCCTTCTCGCTCCGTACCATGGCGTGAACCAGGGCCGGACGCGAGAGATCGCTGCCGCCGATCGCCGCCACGAGGACACGGCGGCAGTGCTCCGCCCAAGCGGGGCAGACCTCCACCGTATGCTCCATCGTGTCCTCCGGTCGATCCACACAATGATAACACCCGGGCGTTTCCTCCCGCCTTATCCGAAACAAGAACCTCCCAGAAACAGCCATGTCCGGTGAGGACCTGCGTCAGGCGGGCCAGACGTGACCTTGCACTGTTAGACTCACATAAAATCCTAATAATATAATGTTTGGACTTTAAAAGAGACCATGACCTCTGAATTTGTTTTGGCATTACTTCTCAGGGATCAGTCAGCTAGGAAATGCCGGCGCACACTAGTTTTAAAATATTGACTTGTAAAAAGATCTATCTACTTACACAAATAAAAAATAAAATCATTTCATTTCGCTGTTCACAAATCCAAAACCCAAAATGTTGTCAGTTTAAACCAAATAGACGACGGCTATTCTTCGGACGGCCATAAGTGGAAATGTGTTGTTTTGATTCGGAAGCCTGTCGAATGGTTGTGAATAGCTATGTTAGTCGATACCAGGCATGCATATAATGATGCCCCAAAATTAATAAGATACTTTTAGCTTACCATCAGTGTTAAATTCTAACTCTAGATGTTAGTGTTGTTGGTGTTAGATATGGCAAGAGTGCCATATCTTTTGCTTCTATGATCCAGGTAGACTGCTATCGTACTAGGACGTCACACTGCCAATGACCCAGCCATTGTCTAGATCTTAATGTGTAGCGTGCGGTAGTATGTTCGCATGTGGGATTATAGTATTCAGCTTTATGTTCTGGTTTATCTGCATCGATTTTATTAGGCTTTATGGCTGAATCCTGGTTAGATAAAAAAATGGTAATTAATGTTTCAGTATTGGTAAATTCATCTTCAAGTAATCTCATTTTAATGTTTCTCTCATATCTACTCACACGTAATTTATTCATTTGTTTAAAATAGGCACAATAATAATTGTATACAGGGTTAGTTTTCAAAGACCAGCCAAATTTAAGGATGTGGTACAGACCATCAAACTGAACAACTCTCTCCATGGGACCAATATCATCATCGCGAAAAATTTATAAACTGTCCCATACAAAACTTCAATACCTACTCGACCCAAATGTATAGGACCGCTGATTTTTTTTTCGCGATTACGATATTGGTCCCAAGGAGAAAATTGTTCAGTCTGATGGTCTATACCACACCTTTAAATTTGGCTGGTCTTTGAAAAATAACCCTGTATATATTTATAAATATAATAAAGAGTGCGCTATGTTATGCCAGATGGCGTACAAATGTTTGTAATTAAGTAGTTTTCTTAAGTAGTTTACATAGACTTGGTCAGATTTGTGATCGAAGCCATGTTGAGCCAGCCTGTACAGGGTGCAGCGACATCGACGCACAACCTCTTATCATGGATTTAGTACTTACATGATTCTGGAACCCCTGCCTTGAATTTTTTTATCGGTTATTAAAAAAAAAGCTGTATCATACATTTTGACCGCGTAGGTTATTGCACTTTTGTAGGAAAAAGCCCATTTATTTTAAATATCCGACGCATTTTTTCAACGCATGGGGTCCAGAACCATGTACCTGAGTCCATGTTAACAGGTTGTTCGTTGATATCGCTGCCAACCTGTTTGTTACTTTTTATTAAATAATTATTACTGATTGTCGGACTGATTTGGCAGCTATGGACCACCTTACACAACGGAAAACTTCTTTTTCTACTGACTGATTGCCAACTCGCAGACTATTAATCGCCACGGAATAACACTAACAAATAATACTTTCCCTCCGGCGTTTGTGCGAAATGATAAACAGCTGTTACAATCTGGTTCTCGATTAACTTAAAGTTGACAATTGTTGCAAATTCTGAAAGTTGAAAGTCAGCGAGTGACAATATAGATAGGACTTTATAGGAATAACTGTAGGAGGAATCAGACGGAAGTCTTATTTTAAATGTTTCATGGATTTTATTAACTTGTGCCGTTGTTTGTTTGAAAACATTGTGGTTACAATGTAGAAGGATAGAGAAGCGAAACTTCACCAAGTCTAGTTGACTAAGTGATAAATAACTTATAATAAAGATTGACTTTATGTAATACAATTTTTTAACATGATTGTGGTGGTTTTAGTTTTAGTCAGAAGTAGAAAATTGAGTCACTCTCTTGAAAAATATTGTCATGTGAATATTCAAATATTTCTAGGTAGTATAAAAGACTAATAAAAAATAAACAAGGAAGATGATATGACAATGAAAAACAATACGGAACTAATAAACAAAACAAGAACCCGTGAAAGCACTTAGCACAGGAGTGTTAGCTCACAAACACTCCCTAAACATTAATACAAGGAACACTATAGCCAAAGTCATCGAACATAATTCGCAAACCATTAACGATAATATTGAAAGGAAAATTTTCCATCGAATTTATGATCAAGTACGTCATGAGTCATTCACAACCAGTCTAGCCAGAGATAAGGGGAATGTCCTGTTCCTTATGGCGGCTGTAAAACTTATGGGAGGCATTTTGAGTGTCCCTGTGTCTGACATAACTTTACACTAGTGACAGCTTTAGGCAGTTGCCTTTGCATGAATAAGGATTGACGATATAGAATATTGTATGAATGTCAATGTTTATGATATGGATTTTATTGTATTTCCAGTGATCAAAAATATGTAAGTACTTGACAATAAGAAGAGAAAGAGTAATGAACTTGTAAGTAGTAAAGTCGTAAGTGATGGAGCCATTACTTGTTTAGAGTTGATTTGTGTGGATACTGGGAAATAAGATAGAATAAGCTATATTCTTGACAGATTATTGCTCACTGTGCATGGTTCTTTAAGCTGACACTGACTGTTTTCATTTTATGATAGAATCGCCATCCCGCAATCAACATTGATTCTTAGATACTAAATCATATTGTATTTTTACTTCAACAGACAAAATATACTCGCACACACCCATGGTAAAATAATCTAAAGGTGTTGAATAAACTACAGCCTACAATCTAAACGTTGGAAAGAGAAAAAACATTATTTTGTTGTAAGCAGTTTACTTTTTATGGCAGGCTATTAAAAATCGCAACATGACACTATCAACATTTAAATAAATGCTGCTTTACATCCTCATTATAATGACATTTAAAAAAAACACCAAAAATCTACCTTATATTAGCATAAAAACAGCAAATTTTCACTATTATAATAAAATGTTGAAATGGATAACGATCTAACAATAAACATGACTGAAATGCAAATCCCGAACGAAATTACTATTATACCCTGAGGCGGTGCGATCTTATCGTACAGAACCAACTTAAATCTTGGTTTAACAACTTAATAATTATCACTGTAAGCCTGTAGACCACACACAGCCCTAACAGATGTCCTCCCTCGCATTTTGATATATTGCTTTGTAATAAGAAACCGGTCTAACTGGACGTTTGAACTAAATGAAGTAGTAAAACATATTTTTTTCGTCGATACTGTTAGTTTTAGCGGTGATGAAGTGGCGTTAATCTTATTGGTATATTCAAAAGTTATTTTTGTCTTATTTAGTATCTGAACCGGTATCTTTATAAGTACATAATACTCCTACGGATAAACTACATAAGACCAGATTCCCCACTTTTGTAAACGCTTAAAAGTTGGACTGAATCATCTTCATAAAATAACATTACTGGGATTGTAGACACAGGAATGAATAGAATAAAATAATGGACCCACATATAAAATATTTCAATCGATATTTTCTACACTATACGAGCACTGCCTATCCGAATGTAGTGTCGTAAATCAGGTGGAATATAAGGAGCAAGCGTGGGCAAAGACAGTTCCTTGCGGCACTCTAAACCAGTAGCGGGACTCCTTTATAGGAAACAACTTCTGAATTCTTACTAAAAGTCATCTCGAAACGAGGGATGTAATTATCCAGAGTACAATATTCATCAGACTTTTAATGAGGCTGTCTTATATTGAAGTTATCTTTATGAAGTCGATTCATTCGGTGCTTGATGCTGTAAGTGGCCTGAGATAAGTTGAATGTATTTCGTAATCATCGTTTTACTGCAATTAAAATTTAAGTTGAATGATAAATGTTATTATTTCTGCGATTATGGTGTGAATAAGAAGGATATGTCCTCTTTACTTATTTGCACAAAGATTCAAGTGATGTTTAGCAAAATATTGATCGACTACCTCATTTTACATTAGGTGTGGGTTTTTAAGTAAAGTGAAATCCGGTAGCTGTTAGTAGAGTACTGCTCTGCGGAATCAGACAGAAGGTTTTTATGTTTTTATTAGCAATGTGGGATGACAATGGACACAGAATACATTTTAATCTACGTACATATTAAAAATTTAAAAATCATTCATTAATTCACTGGCGGACAACGCACATCCTGATCCGCTCGGTCTGGAAGCATGAAATTTCGCACAAGAGTTCCTCTCGTAACGAAGGCGAGTACTAATGAAGCACTTTTAAAATTCTTCCACTAAAGGGGTTAAATACGGAATAAAAGGTTGTAAAGAAGATTGATATTTTTCACACACCTTGATAGATTATGCTGAGCCTTTACTGTGCATATTTGGAGCAACTAGTGCAAGGCCCGCATTTATTCATACACATTTTGTTGGCGTCCCTCCTTGGTTATGAAAGTAATTCTTGCTGTAGAAGTAAATTGACGGGAACATGCTAGTATATATACAAAATAAACAAACACTACTGTTTTATATAGAATCAAGAATTGGTGCAGAGATTAATTCTAATTAAGTTTCTAACAAGCTACTTTAAAGAAAATAAACTTTTTATAGCCAAGGGCAACTGTAAAAAACGCAGAATTTAACAACCGTAACATTCCAAATTAAATAACTGAAACGTTGGACCATAAAATTAGAAATGTAGACAATAGACTAAAAGTATATTTAGGAGCTGGTGGTGTGATATAAGTGACTATTCAGTGTTTTACGATTGTACATAGCGTTTAATGGACGGCACAGCGGCGTGGGATGTCGTTTATTATCACGGCGTTGAAGCCACTTGATTTATGCTGTCACTATTTTTGAATACATCTCTTTAAATTTATGAGCGTGTTCAAATAGTGCTTACGTTTCAGTGGCTTTATATGTGTTTTTGATTTGTAAAAGCGGTTAATTTGCTGTTAAAGTTTTCTTTGTAGGCGCTGCTTTAGTTTTTATGTAGTTTAAATTAAGTCTATTAATTCTAATTAGTTTTTATGACTTGATCTACTTGTTGAAGAAAATTAAATCTTTAGATTAACTACTCTCTTGTATCAGATTAATTGGACTTTATGTTTTCATTACGTACTCAATTTAGAATAATAATAAAATATAATCTGGCAGTTAGGATTGCCAAGAAAATTAAAATCACTTTTTGTGACTGACTGACTTTTTTGTTAGTAAAATATCTGTCTGGGTCCGAAGTGGTGATACACATCAATTGACAACACCTACTAAAATGATTGTGAAGCAATTTGTTTAAAAAAGCGACCATAAGCTATAGGCCCGCACGTGTGGTCTCGATACACGAATCAAAGTCGCGACCCTAACTCTGAAAGCGGACACTTGCTGACAGCAAATGACAACAACTAATTGATTTTATGTATTTTAAATTAAGTCGGCCACAGTTTGAGCCTTATTTTAAGTAGACCACAGGCAGTTATCGTTAATTTCAGTGTACAATTGCAAACTTGATGGTGAAATTGTTGGAAAGCTGAATTGTTCGCCCACTTCAAATATTACAATAAGACTATTTACATATCTTCTTACATATCTTGGATTGAAAGGGAATGATTGTTGTAATCATTTTCTTTGAATTGATAACGACGATTGTTTGAGATATTATAATCAAAATGACGACAAAGGAAAAGAAGAAGTCACTGAAGATTGGGCTTTAACAGAGACTGATCATTCACTGTTAGAAACGAAAACTGTAATAAAGCATGTTGAATAACGTTTGACTTGTTCAAATGCACAGCCTTGGGTAAAACATCGTCGTAACATACGTTGTCACTTTCAAACTGAATATTCTTCCTATTCCGTCTGGAACCTAAACCGGACTGGCTATTTTGAACACTATTAAATTACGGTTGAAATTGAGATTCTCTTCCTATTCGCAAATGTAAGATCCATGTTAATTAATTCAAATGGCAGCTTTCATCACTCACATGCATTATAACTTAAACCATTTGGAAATTGTCCAATAAGGAACGATTGAGGATTGAACTATTTGAGGTCGGAACTTGACCCAAGTGATGAGTTCACGGCGAGACAGAATTTTAAAAGCTACACCACAGGTCTTTTTATAGTCTATAATGATGAAGTTCAAAATTTACCTAATAAATAATAATGAGTACTTGAAATAGTTTAATTTGGATAACAGTTATGTAAAAATATTTCTAGCGATTGATATTGTTCGACCACTTCAATACTACAATCCCAAGAGTACCTAGTAATAAAGATATTTAGTATGTTTCAAAAGAAATTGCCGCATATTCCATGCTGCTGAAATCAAAAGTTTCTAAATCACTTAACTCCAACCACAGCTACTCAATCATTGATTACCATAAGCAAAGCGCGATTAGTTTCGCTTTTATCTTTACTGTCTTTATCATCAACCACAGACACATGATTGATTATCTTAATTACATCGTTATGCGCTTCATTAAACATTTGTACGGCGTTTTTTATTATATTTTTGTTATTGATACTCCCACATGACCAAGTTGTATCTTTCAATTCGTTTCTTTTGATTAGGATTTTATTTATGAATTGATGGATTCCTATTTTGGCAGGGATTGTGGGTTTATTCGCAAATTAAATGGCTATTCCTTACAAACATTATATAATTATTAGGTGACTAGATTTTATTAGCCACATTTGCAAATCATTAACTTAATTGCCGTGTGGTCTGTGGTTATGACTATGTCAGTCTAATGCAATTATGACAGGTCACTATACGAAAACCCAAAAACTTAGTAGAAGTATACTTTCTAAAATCAAAATAGCAGCTAAAAATTGGACTCCATAGCAGAAACGAGCTTTATCAGAAATGCGAAGACTAGCCTAAACTAGTTTCCTAAAGATTCTGAGATATTGACCAGAATTCATTAAAATAAAAGAGCAATGCATAGAAGGAATGACCCCAAAAATACAACAGCGACCATAAATCATCCCATGAGAAACAAATCACAAGACACTCCCATAACCGTAGCCACACATGCAGATCGGAAGTACACACGAAATTTCGTCAATGTTAATATATCAAGCGGTAGTTACACCCAGCCGCTGTAGACAAATGTGTAGGACAATACATGTTTCATCTTTTTGTGTCTAGTTTATTTCAGGAGTGTCCAACGAGCCGGTGCGGTACGGCCGATTTAAGCAATTTGTTTCACGTGGCAACATTTATAATGTCCGACATTCATTCTTGTCTATTTCAATATTCAAATTATGGATAAATATGCCCAAAGTTACAGGTTGACGTATTTTGAGCCTTGTTTTAAAATAGTTTATGTGGGTTTAAAGGAAGCTTCAAGATTTCATCAGTCACAACGCGGAACTAATTCATTATTCTATAATTAAGTTATTAATTAGAGTTAGTTAGTGGGTGCTAAATGAACAGTCATCATCACGTTAATCTATGAATGTTAGACAGTTACATACGACTTCTTCAAATGCGAACAAATTAGTTTTATGTGAATAGTTCTCAATTCTATTTTCGTACCTAAACGCTTTTCTTCTTCCACGGTTTTCTTTTCAGCAATGGTGAATGGGAATAAAAATAAATTAATGGATTTAATTTTAACATGATTTAAGTGCAATCGTAAAAACATCGAATCGCTCTCGTGCCGTAGACAGTCAACAGCATCATGTTATCCTCTTTGATACATTCAATCGTATCTTTTGTTTTCGCATTTTCTTGTTTTGTGATGTTATGTAATGTTCTGTAATTGTCTGTATTTAGAGTATGCGCAAGCAACTTTGTGCTCTATAGACACATTGTTTGTATAGATTAGGGGAATAATTTTGCTTGTTTTTGGTGTTGTCCGTTGATCTAGATTCTTTAATTAATTAGTTTTAAACTCCTTTGATGCTGGTGACAATAGAACAAATAGGTTTGTATTGCATGTCGGTATGTTTTACCAAGTGTGAAGTAGGAATTATTAAAGAGTGTGAGGTGAAATGTAGCGTATCTTAGTAAAACAGACGTTGTTGCAAGTGGGTTAATAAATTAGTGGCTGCTTGTCGTAAACTGGGATATGTTATGGCGTACTATTTTTGAATGATGTTGTTTTTTATCATGTCGTATTGAGTTGTTGAGTTAAGTGCTATCTTGAATCTTCATAACATTTTTGTTTCTCATGACCGTAGATTTTTGATCAAACGTCTTTTGGCTACACGCCTTTAGAGTTTTTTGAAATTGTTCTTAATTTGCTTTTGATACAATTTTGCAACAGACACAAAAAACACAATGTCTAAAAATAATTTCCTACTACCTACTCGTACCTAGACATAACTTGAAAAACTAAATCCCATCTCTTGGAATTAGACCCTTCCTAAGCTTTAAACAACAGAGACAAGACGATTTGTCTTGATTAGCAGAATCGATTCGCGATCGCTCATAACTTCAGCGGAAATATGACCAAGTGCTAACAAATCAACGCCATTCGAATGATAAATATAAATCGATATTATTTATCTCGATTACTGAGTTCGCAGAACTTCGGCTCGAGTTTCGATGTGCTGATGGCTGGTGGAAGTGAAATGTTGTGACGTTTTGATGGAGTGACCGCTACCGGGAACAGCTGTTGAGTGGTTGAATGTCTGGTACCTGAGCAAATAGACTCTGACAAAGAGATTAAAGACGATAAATGTATAGTGAGATAGAAAGTTTAGGTTTGATTGAGTAATTTTGTTTAACAACAGCAGTTCCGTCAATGCTTTGATGCAATCATCTGTCCTGCATCTACCTTTAGCAATGTTCTTGCGTCTAGGCCCTATTCTTTGCTTCAAGGGCTCTGTTTAAAAGTGTCTAGTTTTTCTGTATTCATAAGAAAATGTTGTAAGTTGTCACAGGTATATCTGGGGGGGACAGGCTTCTGCGCCCTACCGCTGGCCTCGTTACTATCGGGGCGGTCCGGCCGGTGCTCGACGACTGGCTCGGGAGGAGGCACGGCTCTCTGTCATTTAGGGCGACGCAGGTGCTCTCGGGGCACGGCTGCTTCGGGAGGTACCTGCATCGCATAGGCAGGGAGCCAGACGCTCGGTGTCATCACTGCGTCCATTGCCGGGAGGACACGGCGTGGCATACGCTTGCAGAGTGTGCAGCTTGGGAGGAGCCACGCCGTGACCTTGTATCGGAAGTGGGTAGCGACCTGTCGCTGCCGACTGTTATTAATTCTATGGTCGGCAGCGCAGCGTCGTGGGACGCGGTGATCTCCTTCTGCGAAAATGTCATGTCGCAGAAGGAGGCAGCGGAAAGGGAGAGGGAGATGTCGAGTGCTCTCCCGGCCCGTAGCAGGCGCACCGGGCGTCGGCGGAGGGCAGATAATGCCCTCTTCCGGCCCCCCTAAATGGGTCCAGGGACGGCGGACTCGGGGACGTCCGCCGCCCCCTATCATATAAGACCCGAGGTGGTGGCGCGTAATGTTCCACGCGCGCCTCTCATAGACGTCGCGGGGGGAGTCAAACACCTCACTCCCCCCGTTTGACTAGACGGAGCCCGCAGAGGCGGGCCGGCACCAGTCGGGGGCTGCGTTGAAGAGTGCTTAAGTGTCCCCGTAGCCCCCGGTGCAAGTGTGCGAGGGAACACGGGGTGGTTTTAGTCAGTAGAAGTCTGACAGACCCCTCCGCCCGCCCCAGGGCGGAGGACATCTATGAGGATTTCCACCCCGTCAACAAAAAAAAAAAAAAAAAAGGTATATCTGGGGCAAAAACAAAATAAGATTTACAGATAAAAAATTCACAATATTGAAATCTGGCGATTTCAAAAAGTCGTTAACGAGATAGCCAAGAAATCTTGTGGTGGTAATAAAAATTATGTAAAACATAAGATCAAAGAATTTCCGTGCAGTGATAAAACGTGGGATCTCGATATAATAAACACATATTATGTCAAAGGTACGTACGTGCTCTTATTTTCTAAGCATATGGTTTGGTACTCATGTTTTAAAAGAAAAAAGAGTTTGAGTGTCAAAGTATGAAAATATCATAAGTAACATTTAAAAGTTTTAGAAAGATCAGTCAGCACTTACAGACTTGTACTTAGCAACGCCTGAAGTAAACTTAGCTGCAAATTTAAAAGTCAACAATGTATCTATTCAAAAAACTTTTTTACAAAACATTAAACAACCGACTTCAAAAACAACACAATACAAAGTGAAAAATAACTTTAATTTCGTAAGTCGGTGTCTTTGGATCTGTATTTTAGTTTTTTGCCACCGACTTTCGAAATTAAAGTTATTTTTCACTTTGTAGTGTGTTTTTTTGAAGTCGGTTGTTAAATTTTTCGTAAAAAACGTTTTTTATTTTTCACGATTTAGTGATTGAGTTATTATTTTATCTAAGTTACAAGAGCCTAATGTCAACTGCTCATCACCTTTTACAAAATATTCCGTTCCCCGATGCAGGGACGTTAATTGTTGAGGAGTTCTCCTGGTAAGAACCAAAAGAACTGGAGCTGATGGTGAAGCCACCATCAGCACCATTTTAACATATACATTGTGGCGAGCATAAATTGCTTAGCAAACATATTAAAGTAATCGAATCGCAACCCGTGAAATACTTATTATTGAGTAGTTCCGGTTGCCAACAATGGCCTTCATCATCAGTTCCACTTCACCGAATGGTGCTTTCCGAGAGCAAATGCACGAGTTACTATAAAAAATACCCAAATCTCTATAGGTGTGCCTATAAAATTTGAGGATTTCCTTCGATTTCCATGGGATTCCCTCATCAGATTCTGACTTGGTGACAATGGGACCACCTCAAGAGCATACTCTATCGAATAAAAAAAGAATTTTGAAAATCCGTTTATATATGACGGGAGTTATACCTACCCGAACATACATAAAAAATAAAAAATATGCAAACATCCGAATTGATAACCTCCTCCTTTTTGAAGTCGGTTAAAAACAGAAGCAACCACGGATTACAGCAGAATTGCTTCTCTGAATGGATATTATCGTACAAATGGCGATGCAATCCTTGAAACAGTATATTTAGAAGATATGAGCATCAATTGTACATACATGCAGTTACTTGAGCTCTAGCCAGCAATATTTATAATCATAACACTGTACTAATGCACTCGATTAAATTAATTATCTTATCATTCCTACAAGTTTTAACATTTCCAGACAGTATATTAATACTTCTGTTTTATTTTATACATCAAAGGTCAGTCTGGAGTCACTTCACGTAAGTTGTACGTGAAGTGACTTCAGACTGACCTTGATATGCATGTGAAAGTCAAAGTCAAATCGTTTATTTCAAATAGGCACATAAAAAGGCACTTTTGAACGTCAAAATTTACAAAAAATAGAATTGATTCTAGTTGCCCCTTCCAAAAGGTAGTTTCGTATGGAGAAGAATGGGCAAGAAACTCCACCGTTACTCTTTTAAAAATGTTTTACGTATACATAATAATTATATGTGAAGACGATGCACCTACAATAAAATTACTATACCACAATAGGTAAAAATAATTAAATATAACGCATGACAGTTAAATTAATTATGAGATAGATACATGAAAATAATGCCAAAGGTCTAACTAGACCTTTGGCATTATTATATTTGATTTATATTTGAAATCTGAAACAAATATGTTTAAGTTTGAATAAGTAATAACTTATGACCATTTTTAGCAAAATTAGGATCGTAAATTAATTGACGAAGACCGATAGGAAAATTTTAATCTCCATATCAACGGAACCGCTTTATTATATAACAGTTAATACCCTGCTAAAAATAACAAATATAGATAACGGTAGGCAACAGGTATCGTAAGGATATCATAAATATTCTCAACTAGGTACAGATATTTACACTATTAACAGTACCGACGGCGGCGGTAAAGACATAACTGACCTTATATCAAATTAGCTTTTGCCCGCGGCTTTGCCCGCGTGGATGTTGGAAAATATCCCACGGAAACGTACTACCGGGATTAAAAGTATTCTATGTCCTAACCCAGGTTATGGTCTACCCATGTTCCAAATTTCATTCAAAACCGTTCAGCCGTTTTAGCGTGACAGCGTAACAAACGAACAAGCAAACTCACTTTCGCATTTATAATATTAGTTAGGATTAGGATTGTGACCTTACGACAAATGCAAATCTCTGCGTATACACACGGACTTCAACTGAGGCGAATATTTGTGAAGCTTATCAAAATGATATAGTATACATTATATGAAACTCATAGTAGGTGTCTTACTAAGTCACAAATTTTAAAAATATTACTCATGATGGTAAAGAAATGGAGGTTCTAGGTAAATGCAAAAGTAATTAGGTCACAAATCTTAATTTATATAATAACTGTAATAAGTCATTATCGTAAATATGTGTATTATATTGTGTATAACAATGGCTTTATATTACCGTACAAAATCTGTATGTAATGACTATCTGAATAATGTAATAATGTTTTAATATAGAAATTTCAAAAGTGTCGAACAATTATTATACAAACAGAAAATAAATTTATTAATTAAAAGCATTGTCAGTAAGACTGTCCAAAAATTAAGAACAGTAACAATTGAAGATTGAATTTACTCATCATACAATTTATGACGTAATGAACCCCAACATATCACCAAGCACGCTAACCAAACTCGAGACTTCTACGTCAACAAACCATAATGGGGCACTATTTATCTCAGCATTAGGACCACTCGATAAAGCCACTTAGCTAATTTAAGAGCAGTGATTTTCACACCTAAGGTTACCTAACCCACAGTTAAGCCGCTTATCATGGCTGCTCATAATAACTATCACGATAAACACCGACAAAGTTTTGATTTATTTTGGTCCGCTATCGATTCTCAGCTCATTATGCGCTGATCTGGTTGGTATTGGCGCCAGTCAGGTTTTCAACGATAATTGTGTTATGAAGATCGGACTAAGATAAGTATGGTGTGGTTTAACATATTGCCTGTATTTATTTATCTTTGTGAGGTGTTTGACGGAAGGTGCCGTCTCATGCTGTGGGTGTCATCTAGTGATTATCAGGTAGATGCGTAGATATTAGGAGCAGATATTATGCGTAGATTAGAGTATCTATATTGCATCCTCTGTTTACCATATTTCTAATTATTATGGCACATCGTCTTCGAACTCATTCGTATTGGCTAGATCCTTTTTTGTAATTTTAACTAATCAAAATTTTTGATGATCGTACCCAGAGATATCTGCATCGTCAATCACCTAGAAATTGTCCAACATATTACAACATAATAATCATCACACACCATGACACACCATGACTCATCATGTAATCATACAGTTAAGAGACTAGTCATATTTAGATTCCAACTCCAAAATCACATCGCTAAATCTAAGCACCATAATGCACCTTACAAAATATTCACAGCACACCTATAATATCTTATCGAGCCTCCAAATACTCATGTCAAAGTCTAAAGCCCAGCCAAGCCGCCCAGTTGTCGTTATCAAGATGTGTATATTGTGCCATAACAGGCCAGACCCGATAGTAGTTAATTGTAGCACTAAGTTCTCACTACCCGCAAGGCTATCGACCGCCTCTCGATAACAATACTACTTGAGTAATAATTAAGTGATTTTACTTTTTGGTTTCGACAGTTCTTGTTTTAATTAATGTGCAGTCTGTGGTATTCTTTGGGTGTGTGGTAATTATTGGGTTTGCTGAATATGTTAATTTTGTATGGTTTATGATCCTGTGGGTTGGTGTTCTCTCTTACCACTTCAAGAGGAATAGCATATATCATTAGCATGAATTGTGTAAAGATAAACTTCCAGGCATTACCCTATAAATTCATTGATAGAAATATAACAAAGCTATGTCGTCTTTGCTTCTAGCCATTATTATAAGAGATGTAAACTGAACTGAGTGCCAATGTGTACAAACACTATATTTTATTTACCATGATTGCCATCCAATAAACCTTCTTTCTCATGACTCATCGAAGGTACTTTCAGAAAAATCCACAGCTTTTTGGACAACGATTCGAGCAACGGTTTCCTTGACACCCAAAGCCGGCAATCTAGGTCTAACCATTATACGAAAAGGTTATAAAAGCATGAACATTAAAATTTTACTATATAGAATTGGGAACAATCCAAGTTTCCCAAATCCCTATAAAGGTCGGCAAAACAAAATTAACTCGAATAAATAGAACAACTGATCCCACATCATATTTTCATATTAAACTTTCATAGCAGCGAACTAGCTTTATCTTTCGATCGTGCTTGTACATTTTCAAAGACAGAATTTTGATCTTGATGTAGTAACTATTTCCAGATTGGTGCTTAGTTCAAATACATTTGATGACTACCTCAAAACCAGTCCAATCGGTTCCTTCGTTGGTTTTGTGTACCCCTTGTAGTTCAATGTAGTCCGAAAAATTTGTCGAGACAACGACACGCAGGCAAATGACGGATAGATTTAGTGAAACAGGATATGGCTAGAAAAGAGTTGATTCCTGAGATGATGGCTGATAAAGATAGATGTTCGGAAGAAGACATACTGATTCGACCCCAAATAAATTGGGATAAGAGCAACTACAACTAGTTCTACTGCATCTAGTGCAAAATGAATGAATGAAAACAGAGAACTATATTTTCAGTATAGTTATTATTAATAAATACTGTATAATCCCCGGTAGAAACGGTGTTGGCTCAAATCCACGCGAACTTTATCACAGCGGCGCCAAAGAGTTCGACTTGAAAGGGAAAATCCGTTCAATAAAATGTAGTGTGTACGTGCGTAGATTTGATCTTCCAGTTTCTGAGATAAATTAAAGTGAATCTGGTAACGTACCTATGTGTTAATACAAGGAGCATTTGTTATGTCAGTAATGGATGATCAATTAAATTTACAATAAGATACAGAACAGCAACGTTCCTACATGGTTGTTATTCATGTGATATTTTTATCAAGCTCGTCTTCTTGACCTTATCCTTTATTTTAGATAGCCCCAAAAAATACATAACATAACGCTGGTTTTTAACCGACTTCACAAAAAGGAGGAGGTTCTCAATTCTTTTTTTATGTGTGTTAGCTCAGAACTTTTTTCTGGGTGAACCGATTTTGATAAAAAAAAAAATATTTGATAGGTGGTGGTGCTTCACACGTGGTCCCATTTAAATTTGATTTGTATTTAGATTTGTATTTTCGTTTTTGGCCACCGACTTCCGAAATTAAAGTTATTTTTCACGTCTTTTAGTGCTTTCTTTGGAAGTCGGTTGTTTTTTTGTAAAAATATTTTTCCCTGAAGGATTAGACAGAGCACAAATTTTTTTTTTATTCAATTTAATCTTTGTCATTAATTATTTCAGCCTATTTTAGCGTTTAATTCTATTTCAATTTAAATTTATTGGACATTAATGTTGATGGGCACTTTAACTCAAAAAAAAAAAACAATGTTTCCCAAAAAATATCATATTGCAAATTCTGCTATTTCCATGCCGTTCGTTAACCTTGCTCCAAATAGTCCACAATAGCGTGCATTGACATTCAAAAAGTGAAAGCTATAATTTTTACAAATTGGATATAATTCGTACAATTAGCGTTCGGGCGTCGCAAATTATAACATGTTAAGATCTGAGTGCACGCGATACACCGACGAGTTTGTAACGCGAATCATGTGGCCTGAGGTACGTACGGTGACGCTTGCAGCGAGCGAAGGTGTTCAGAAAATTCCCTAATGGAAGTTCCAATACTATTGTTACTAATAGTTACTGCACTACTGAAATATTCTTGAAATAAGAACGATTTCCATCAAGGAATTTTCTGAACACCTTCGCTCACTGCAAGCCTCACCGTACCGGTGTCTTACTAGGAAACTATATACTGATATTCCACACAACCCATAATTTTCAGGCCAGGCCGCTGAGGCATCTCCATGCCCTATGTGGTATTCTAATAGGATTCACTTCAATGAAAGACACCCTAGATGTGTTTTTCATTACAATCATCTTATTTATTTGTTTTTTTTTAAACCCTTTTTTAATTAGCCAGTAATTCTGATTGGATATTGACTCTTTATTTCTTATTAGTATGATCTCTTTTGTCATCGAAGATGCCTCTGAACGATGTACTATTGCCCGTAAGCCTTATTAACGTCTTCCTTAACCTCTTAGACTTTTTCAAAGTTTATTATCTTATGGGCTTCATTGTTTTCTGTTGTCGCATTATATTCATCTTAAATACATTGATCATCAGTACAATCGCTATCACTGCAGCCCCACGTACAAATCGGACGAGCCGCTGAATGATTGACATAATAGTTGTTTTGACTCAGGTGTCGGGCTGCGTTTGATGCTATTTCGTGTTATTCGCCACATGTAACAGATTGTCCTTCGCGAATTTTCTGATAATGTCACGATGTATTGTTATTACTTTTGGTAATTTTGTTCTGATTGGTTGTCAAAACTATAGTTACTATGAATACGATTAAATTTCGATTTTGTACTTTTATTTTGAGGTTATGGTACTTTTATTTCCAATCTCACTGCATTACCATGTAACGAGATATAATTGAATATAATTAGTAGAAGCCTGGAGCCTGTATCTGTGCCCGGTTGATGGCAATAGGCTCGGTCTATATTACATGGGACTTACAAATAACTGGCGAAATGTGGGTATACTATGTACTCCTTTGCGTAATACCTCGGGGAAAGCAGGCGTGATTTCTTATGTTATGTAAAAAAACGAATTTTGTCAGTTTTACCTTTTTCCATGAGGCTTAAATTACTAAACGTAGTCAAAGAGAAAAATGTCACAAATACGTTAAAGTGTACGTGACAAACGATATAAAAGGTTATGGCGTTAGTAGAGGTGATCAGATAAGAGATAATTAACTGCAACACCAAATCTTTCAGTTAATTTCCAGCACCTTGCCAAAACAATACAATAATTACCATAATAGAAACAAACAAAGCTAATTAATTTATATGCCGTGATCGATCTACTATCAAGATACACTGCAGTTTGGTGTCGAGTTTCCAAACGTTAGATCAAGGACTCTAGGCATTGTCGGCTATGGCATTCGTTGATAGCAAATATTTACGTTACAGCCGTCTTAGAACTGAATTATTAACTGGTTTAATTAGGTATTATGACTTGTTTTGCATTTGAAACGTAGTTAAAGTTAAATAAGCACTCTTGTTAGGTTGATAAATGTGGATTTGGGGATCCAAGTCAAGCTTGAAAGTTTGATATTCTTGAATGCTTGTAAGTTGTAACTTGATCTCGTAAATGTGAATGGAATAAAATCGTAGTACAGTGTTTAATCTAAAGCTGGGACAAATCAAGGGCGGTAGCGGCTAGCTTACTACATATATCTATTATGACTGCTCTAAGCAACTGACTATCACGTGAATTGTCTCATCTCCTCCAACGAGATCGGCCTCATACTGTCTCGGCTCATTCCATGCTGTTACTTCCTATAAAATACTAGTTACAGTAGGATAATTAGCAATTAGCACAACCTTCGAAAATGACTAATTATAATTATACTTCTTGTTTTTCTTTCATTCCTCAATGAAAATTGTATCTGTAATTACATATTAGTTTTACCCATATACGGTAAGCTAAACGGCTAAGTGCTTATCGTAAAATATTCAGGTAATTAAAATGATTACACAGTAATTACTAATATCTAATACGTGTTGCTTATGACTGGAATTATCTTATAAATTCGTTATTAGTTCCAGCATTGGTACTTTTACAACCAATTTGAAACATGAACGTGTGCTAATGTCTCTTAATTTCAATCGGGCTGTTTTATTACATGCTTAAATATTATGGATTATTGAATGTTCAGTGGTTTATTCTGGTTTAGCGCTGCGACACATATTTGATTGACATAAACGTGTCAGTGACTCAGATATTTTTAGTTGGTTTTATGACTTACCAATGCTATGAATCGGTCTGAGTCACAACCTTTTTTAAACTTAACAGCTACATTTTTTTTGTGGGTACTCGTTTTCAGAACACTTACAGGGTGTCCGGTAAAGAATGGATATCCTTTAAATAACATATAATAGACTTTAAGGCAGTTCTAAAAAGTTTTTATTTTCCAAGAACCTAAGAGTTTTTGGAAAAAAAAAACATTTTCTTACATTCTTCTTCACCACGACCCCAAATGAATGAATTATTTTTGTTATTTGTTGTTATAATATTGTACGTTGACTATGCCGACAGAGCGTTAGTAAATAGTGTGTCTAGAAATTGCACAGTATTGTTTTATTTCTAAAAAGCTTGTCTTGGGTTACTACTTGGGATATATATTTTTTTGTATTTTTTTTAGAACGGCCATTAGGTATAAATTATATGATATTTCAAGATTGTCCATTCTTTACCGGACGCCATATATCGACATTCTTTATTTTAATTAGTTAGAAAGTAGGTATTGAAAATAACGAAAAACCTGGTAGACGATCACAAGCGATATGGGTTAACTATAGGCAGGATAATCAAACAACCTACATAGGTGGATAGAAAGCAAAAGATGAAAGCCAGCAGTGAGATTCTGAAGGCTGACTAAAAGTACACCATCGTTGACAAAGAAACACCATTCATCACCATTTAAAAAAATTATAACCCAGAATATACATATCAACATCTATGTCACAAGAACTAAACAAAAGATTTCTCTGTTATATCACCTACCGAATTACACCATTCACCTCACCATTCAACCGTGCAGCGGTCACGTTCAAATAATTCTATTTTTACGTGTATTTCGGGCCCAAGCCTTTGATATAGCTCACGGGTTGGTATGGCGGCCCTTTGATCTCACACGGTGGCCGCACACAAATCTTAAGTGACAAATTACTGATCAGTAGACCAATGTTATTTTAACTTTCTTTGTTTCGTAAACGATAAAAATTAATGCTTTATTAGTAATGTTGATTTAATTCTGTAATTTGGAATATTTTTTTGTGTTGTAATCCATTTTTTCGTGGGAACGTAGAGTTGAGGCGTTGATTAGGTTCGATTTATGGTTAGTCCGTTTAATTATGTATCATCAATGAGTACTAAATTACTTAAAACAGTAGATAAGGAGCCTAAAGTAGTTGCGTCAGTTAATTAGCTCAGCCGTGATCATTAACGACTACCCACTGCAATAGATATTAACGTTGGTAATGTCTTACTGAAAATATCAGCTTATGGTGAAGTGGTTTTGGCTATGCCAAATGCATAACGTTGAGCTGCTACACCACTGCATCTTACTGGAGACCTTGAAGGCCCTTCGTGATGTGAATTGACAGCTTTTGACGGATTTGGCGGATTTTGACGGCACGGTTGGCGCAGTGGTTAGGCGATTGACTGCTGCGCTGCGTGTCGCAGGTTCGATTCCCGCACGGAACAAATATTTGTATGATCTACAAGTAGTTATTCCGACACCCTGTTTGCGTAACACACTATCAATCACAATCTGAATCATTTTGAAGGATATTGCTAATCCATTGCGTCATTTGTTTGAAAATGTTGTATCTATTCAACAACGTAAATAACGCAATGAATGTTGTTGGACTGTCAAAATGAAAGCCATTCCTACTGTAAGTGTGTTAAAGTCAAAGTCAAATCGTTTATTTCAAATAGGCACATAAAAAGGCACTTTTGAACGTCAAAATTTAAAAAAAATAGAATTGATTCTAGTTGCCCCTTCCAAAAGGTAGTTTCATATGGAGAAGAATGGGCAAGAAACTCCACCGTTACTCTTTTAAAAATATTTTACAATATTATGTATACACAATAATTATATGTGAAGACGATGGACCTAGAATAAAATTACTATACCACAATAGGTAAAAATAATTAAATATAACGCATGACAGGTAAATTAATTATGAGATAGATACATGGTGCTCACACATTTACAAATATTGAAAAAAAGATGATTTTTCAAAAAAAAAAACAAGTAATAATTTAGTGTGTGAGTTAAAGTAGTTACATAATGTAAAAAACAATGTCATAAAAATTATAAATTATACAATTAAATTAGCAACCAGTTTGATTTTGTCTAGACTCTAGATTGTCCTATGGAGCAAGACCAGCATGTTTCCAAGCATTCTTATCTAGGATATAATCCTCTAATTTGTAGTATGCTTGTTTACAAAGTGTACTTTTAATATGAGTTTTAAATTTTCTTTCATTTAATTGCAATATATCACAAGGTATTTTGTTGTAACATTTAACACAGTACCCCATAAAAGATATATGTACTTTAGATAATCTAAAAAATGGTTGATCTATTTTATCTTTATTTCTAGTATTAAAATTATGTCTATCACTTATTTTATTAAAAAGATGTAGATTTTTTCTTACATACATAATATTTTCATAAATGAATTGACAAGGCACCGTCATAATATTAATCTTTTTAAATAGTTCCCTAAGAGATTCGCAACGACGTAGATTGTAAATGGCCCTGACAGCTCTCTTTTGCAAAATGAAAATGGATTCAATGTCAGCAGCCCGACCCCACAGTAAAATGCCATATGACATAATGCTGTGGAAGTAGCTAAAATAGACCAGACGCGCGGTTTCTACATCTGTTAACTGTCTTATCTTCCTAACAGCATAAGCGGCCGAGCTTAACCGCCCCGCAAGAGATTTTATATGGGGTCCCCATTGTAATTTCTCGTCTAGCATGATTCCCAGGAAAACCGTCTGATTAACAAATTCTAGTTTTTCTCCATTCAATATGATGTCACATTCGCAACTTCTAACATTTGGTAATTGAAATCTAATGCATTTGGTTTTTTTTTCATTCAGTACCAAATTATTTACCATAAACCACTCTTGGACCTGAAGAATGGAATTATTCACGTCGTCAAGATTTTGTGACCGTCGGCCAACTTTAAAAATCAATGATGTGTCATCTGCAAATAACACCATCTTCGGTTGATTCTGCAGTAATTGGGTTAAATCATTAATGTTAACTAAAAAGAGGAATGGACCCAATATCGAACCTTGAGGAACGCCCATTGTCATTTTAGACCCTAATGAGTTCATGCCGTTTACTTGAACTTTAACCTTTCTATCTTTCAGGTATGATCTTAGTAGATCAAGAGCTGTATTCCTAATCCCATAGTGCTCTAGTTTCAGCAGAAGTGTCTCATGGTTTACGCAATCGAACGCCTTAGAGAGGTCGCAAAAGATTCCAATGGCATCTTGTGCTTCTTCCCAAGCGTTAAAAATGTTCTTTATTAGGGTGACACCAGCGTCAGTGGTACAACGCCCTTTGGTGAAACCGTACCAAAATGAACTTTCATGAACTGTTGTTCATGAAAGATGGAATTTTTATTAAAGTGACGTAACATTTGATTAAGCATTAACTTTTCAAACACCTTACTGAGAACTGGCAGAATTGACACAGGCCTATAATTGTTTGGTTCTTTGCTATCACCGGATTTGAACAAAGGAACTACTTTACTGTGTTTCATAAGATCCGGAAAGACTCCTTGGTCTACACTGGTGTTAAATATGAAAGCTAAATAGGGCGCATTAGTTTCGATGAGAGATCTACAAACTTTTACATCCATTCCCCAGAGATCCTCTGTTTTTGATTTAATTTTAAGATCTTTAAAAGCTTTTATAACAGCTTGGGGGTTTGTATGCTGAAACCTAAACTCCAAAGGGCATGCCTTTACATTATTTTTAAGTAAGGCAGCAGAAAGCGCGGGTGATGAATTTAAAGCTTCAGTTATGCAATTACCCCGCTAGTCTGGCTGTTAATCTATATCGATATATATATAAATGAATCCCTATTTCCCTTGGTCACGCCATCACGCGTGATCGGCTGGACTGATTTCACTAATTCTTTTTTTGTTGTGTTCGTTATTGTCAGGAGAAGGATCTTATGAAATAAAAAAATAGCGAAGTTGATCGGAACGTTACAAAATTTAAGAAAACTTAACGCCAATATTAATTTTAGATAACTGTCAGTTGTTTGAAATAAATGTCAGCGATTGACAGAATGCGCGCTACAAATATCGTTTAACACAGATGGGTCGGTTGATAAATGAGTCGATAGTTTTAGTTTTAGTCAATAGTCAAAACTAAAACTAAACGACATATGACATTCATAGTTAAGACAGGACAACGTCTGTCGGGTCAGCTTGTGTATAATAAAAATAAATAAAAAAACGAAACTCATTTTCTATAGATACCTTGAAAAGTATTGATGATGATTTCAAAATAGATAAAAAAGGAACACAAGACCATAACCACAGACACACAGGTCTTTGAAATTTCAAATCTAATAATATCTGATTCCAGTCAAGTTCATCGTATAACACGGCACTACAATGTAAACACTCTCGACAAATATTATTATTGCGAGTAAAACTAAATAGTGGGTGTTTGTGTAGTAGTCTATATTATAGCGGTTTCCACAATAAGCCGGCGCCACCAGCGCGGGCGCATGCCGCAGTTGTGTTCAACATTTTGTTGTTTTATGATAATGACTTGAGGTGAAAACTTTGGGCAGTAAGAACGATTGTATATGGGTTGTGCATATTAATAACCTTATTCGTGGATTTTGAACTCGACATTTTAGTATCAAATGGAAAACTATACATAAGTTCACATAATTTAAACTTTGAATCTGAAATCATTGTATACATAGACCCGATTTATGATTAGAGAAACAAAAAACAAAAAAAAGTTTACTTCTCACCATTAAAAGTTACAATTATACAAATAGGTAGGTAAATTTTTGTGGTGCACAGAATATTGACCCTAGCCCCTGAACTAGGCGGGAACCTGTATCTCAGGGGATAGAAGATGGAATTTGGAGTTGAGAACTTGTCATCTCTACTTTATCATTACTTACTTAAGTTGATACCTTCAATTTAGCCCACCAAAATCAAAATTTCTTATGTGTTTTGCAAAGAAACATTGGGGCTACATTGAAAGAATCACTTTTAGTAAGACTTTCACAAGTTCTCAACGTTGTATTCTCAATTCAGTAAACGGGTGTTTAACTTAGAAAGAATATATTTTATGAAAAAAAAAAAAAGGCTTTCGAAGCCTATGGGGGTCGATTCTTTCAGCGAATTTACATGTTGAGGTGTTTATGTAGTTTGTATCTTAGATACGATGTTAAGACTTTAGCCTGCATCGTGTTTCCATTCAAACTCCGCAAGTATTTCATGAGGCATAAGATTATGAGATCAACCCTATTTCGAACATAGAAGATAAAAAATAATAATAGTGACTTGGCTTAAAAAACTGGTAGAGCGCGTCATCATATAAAATGCAATAAATTGATTTGATTTAAATAATAAGGCTTTCAATCCTACTAATATTATAAATGTGAAAGTTTGTGAGGATGGATGGATGTTTGTCACTCTTTCACGCAAAAACTATTGAACGGATTTGTTGGAAATTTGGCACACAGATAGTTTATAGCCTGGATTAACATGTAGAATACTTGTTATCCCGGTAGTAGATTTCCGTGGGATAATTTCCGACCTCCACGCGGACGAAGCCGCGGCAATAAGCTAGTACTAAATAAGCCTCTAAGTACTTTCATTGGACGACCCCGCCACAGTACTACCATTACTACAAAAAAATAATTAAATGAGAATGAAAATGCAGTGAAACTGTGTCCAACTCCTGCAGGAATTATATTATTTACAAATTAACAGTGAAAGTCATTGACCTTTTTCAGAATTTCAAAGTTATGAAAACAATCTTACCTAATTATGTAAAACAATTTGCTGGAACGTTGTTTTAATTATAATTTGAGTAAATACTTAGCGTTGAACTAATAACAATTACTTAAGTATGTAAATAAGTTGTTTCTATGCCAATTTCATATACAAAATTAAACAGAGTACCTAAGGGTAGGCGCACACTGACTGTCACTAATTCCTTCACATTTTATTTTTATTGCAACACTTGCAATGAAAAATATTTGTTCATAAAGAAAAGTTAAGCCCATGATTCACTGAAGCGTAACAATGTAAACACTGGCGATCAACTGAAATGATGTCATATATTGTAGTGACAAACTTTGATTGCAGTACATTCATCACTGCATTACTGATAACATCTATTTGGGTATATGACGATATGGTTCAGTTATCGAAGAGCTTTATTAATAGCTGTAAAGCTCTAAAAAAGGGATTGGTTTTATTGATTTGTTCCGATTTCATAATACTGGTAAATTACTTTGTTCATGCATGGTAGCAACGTTATTTATACTTTTAAGGCTCGTACACACTGGTGCTACCCGACAGCGCGACACAAACGCACCGCGTGTCGCGCAACGAGTGGTGCCTGTGTGTCGAGCTGTTGTGTCGCGCCTTTTTTTGGGAGCCTTAAGTATTATCTTTAAACGTCTTTTAAATTTTAATTAATTGATAAATAACTGATTAGCAATTTTTTTATTTATAAACGCTAATTATATCGTTAAGTGATAAATAGCGGTCAAAATTAAGGAACTACCGGTCCACTGTTTAAAGTTTATACCTTGCTAAGAGACAAGATGGTGGATTTCATATGCCTACAGTCATTGATGAGAGAGAATTGGATTTGATGGGAGACCGATTACCTGTGATTTCATGTGTATTTTTTATTATTCAAGGAATTCTCCTTGAGAAAACTCAGCAGGCTTAGCACGAGCACTGTTTTGTCGACGGAAGAATAGAAAAAAATACGTTCTGTGAAGACAGTACGACGGCAGCTAAGTAGAAAGAGTCAACTGCACTTTTTACGAAATTCAGTAGTTTATTCACGTTTTTCTTTTATTTTGCTTATATCTCTAAAATGTTGTGTCCTATCGCAAAATTAATGGAAATGTCCACCCTTAAACCACTAAAACTCAACATGTAGGTACTAGTTTTTCCCTTTTCCATACAAAAAGTGAAAAATTCCATTTTACCATTCCATTTTTATACTTTTTGGCCGTCGAGTAAAAAGTTTTCTACTGTCTTTAGCATGGCGATTACAAAATCAATTTGTCTTCACTACCATAAACAACTGTCAGTTGTCAGTGTGATTTTGACAGTTTCGGATAGAAAACTTTCTTCTGAAATAGTCTATATAAAAAAGGACCTAGACAACGATCGGTAGAAACGAAGACAAAACGACAGATTGTAGAAGGATTTTTACGATGCGATGTCAAAAATGGCGGAACGAAATGTCACTTTGTATAGAAATAGCTATGTCTATTCTTCCAAGAAATAGAAAGCGTCATGTTAGGGCCTCCTGGTCGGAGCCAGTGCCACTAACATTTTATCATTTTATTGCTTAGCCGGCATTGCTAAACTGTGTTTCGATTTCCTGTGTTTTTTTTGTGTATAAATGATTTTATTCCTGTAAGTAGGTTTGTACAAACACTTTTACGCGTCAATCATATTTTTTAAACTAGATGAGGTTGGCGTTTCTTATCTGACTACTCTGAGAAGAAAGGCCGAAACAAACTCAGAGGTCACAGTCTCTTTTAAAGTCCAGACATAATCTTGGTCAGATCATGTGAAGACTATGTAGATTTGTGTCTGAAATGGTCTTTTGAAGAAAGAACCACACAAATTGAGTGGACCTGTCCAGTCAGTGCACGCATTTGTCAGTAATCGTGCAGCTCAACTCGGAACTTAAGGAGCTCAACGACTCGGCGAACAATACCAAGGACAAGTTCCGGATATAGTAAGCATTTGAAATTATTCGTGCTCTGCAAGTTTCTATAGGCATCATAATTTTACCATGTTGGATGTCGGCAAAATGTGTGCCAACCTGTAGATATTAAATTCCTGCACAAGATTCTACTCATCCAACCTGAGGAATCAAATCAGGAACTTCGTTTGGAAATAAAACCAAAACTACATAATTTTAAATCGAAATTGAGCGCGAAAGTGGTCGCGTGTCCGAACTAATAATAACTCAACAAATATACTGGCTATTTAGAATATTTCTCCAGTTAGTCACTCGCTCAGAAAATCTAGTTACACCCAGTATTACATTATTTTTAATGTTTGACAAATAATGTATGTTAATACTATTGATGTTGACAATATTTTTAAAGGCGCGGACAAATATGTAATGGCAATAGGGTTGGCAAAAATATGTTTTAGTAGTACGTTTTGAAGTTTTTATATCATAGTCATAGTCATTTATTCATTAACAAGTAACTTGTATCTGAATGTACACACAAAATTACAACACAAGTTACACACAAAAATTACACAATTACAGTATAAACAATAACATAAATTACATTTGAATTTCGTCTAAACTACATCAACAATTTACAAATAATAAATTTACATTACGTCAATAGAAATTAGATATTAAATTAAACAATATGTCTAACACCTCTAAATTTAAAATAATAACAATAAAATAATTAATTAAAGACAAATTAGCATAGATTGATAAAAATTATATTAAAATTACAGTTAGATCAATAAATCAGTATGAATTATCATGATCGTAACATAGGATCACGCCTGTAATTTCCGAAGAGTAAGGCAGTGGTGTACCTATAGTACACCCACATTTCACCAGTTATGTTTTAGCCCTATTTACTCGTAGTTTGGGGTCAGCCATCAACTGGGCACAAATCAAGATTCCAGGCTGCTGAAAATTCCAATAACACTACCCGATCTGGGAATCGAACCCATGACCTTATGCTCAGCTGTGGGGCCTGCGACCAATACACAAACGAGGCAGCCAATGTGTGATGATACCAGCTATAATGTGTGATGATACCAGCTATAATATGTAATGATATCAGCTAAAATGTGTGATGATACCAGCTATAATTGCATTATGCAAAACTATATATCATCATCTTACTGTTAGAAAAAATATGAAAAAAAGAATACTGGTAAGTAAAGCTTAACAAATATAGTTGATTTCAACTAGATATTTTAATGAATTTGAAAAACATGTTGCTTATCAAAAATAAATAATTTTGGTGCTCGTAACTTCGGCCACATTTGGAATTTAGTACATAGGGTACAACTAACATCAAACCAAATCATCAAATCTAAACATTAGCCAGATATTAAATACATATTGTTGTTATCTTCGAATAACTCGGGTCAACTCAATAAATCTTCGTAAACCCATTTAAATTAGGAGGTGCAGTAACACTAATAATAATTACCGATACCTACAATTGCCTCAATCTCAATATTGTTTCTCGAATTAAACCAGTATCGGAGAATTCGCTCGACATTCCAAAACTTGACATCTAGTTATAATTTCACACCTCAAACTCAGTAGCTTACTTCGGTTAAAACACACTAGATAACTGTCGAAACTTAATGGGTAAGTTAAACCGTGAAATGGGAGCTAGTAACTATAACTGTTAGTAGTTACATTTTCGGTATACTTCGGTTGCCTATTATGATTCTTGTGGCACAAATTGAGTTTAACGTTTGTTTATTGAAAGGGGAAAGAAGCATTGTTTTGTCATAGAAATCAGGGCCTTTTTTAACCTATTGGAGGCCCTAGGCAGTTTGGATACTGGGGCCCTTATGGAGAATCTAGGATGCAAGACCGAGTGAGGTCAGCTCGAAATTTGTAGCACCCTGCCTCTGATAGCCTCTACCTCAGACGCTGGCAGGAAATGGGGCCCCATGAATCGAGGGACCCTGGGCACTTGCCCAGATTGGTCAATGGAAAAGAAGGCCCTGATTGAAATTACTTAAATATGAGTCAAGTAATAAAAGACGACGGACGATTCATGATCGAATGAATTTTGCATATTTTTTTATATGCGATGACCACAATGAAAGTGATACGCCAACGAAGGTCATCATCGTCATTCTACTCCCCTTATGCCAATTTATTCGTGGTGAGCGCAACATGTATTTTCTTCCATACTTCTCCATTCGTTTGTAAACGGCAACGAAGGTATCCTAAATAAAATAAATAAAATCTATTTTCTTTTTCAAATATTGTTCTAGATTATTCCGTACACGCCTGCTTATTTTATTTGCATTTTATGGCATTTTGTTCCTGTGAATACAATTTCAGTGGTACAGCCCTACTCGAGTGTGACAGACAGACAGACGGACAGACGTGCGTAGGCGCCGCACGTCGCACGCTTTGACTGAGCGTTCACCTTACCGGGTACAGCTATTTGTTTTACAAAAATGCAAAATTCCAGCCGTTTGTGTCAATCAATCGACGACTTACGAGCTAAAATTAAACTGTTTTACTGATATAGAATGCATAATTGCAACGTTCTCCTCAGAATGAGGAATTAAATTGAATTGTAAATAATTAATTTTTCATGACAATTTCTTAGGTATTGTGGATTGTTAGCTGATTATACGAGTACATATCGCACATGCAAGGGTTCTCACAAAGCTAAAACATGAAAAGAAAGTTGTCGTAAAGTTTCTGAATGGACTGAGGGGCACGCATCATTTTTTTAAAGCTACCTCTGAGCTGAGCCTTTTCCAAGCTTTAATAGAGCCGTTTTTTCTGTCTATACTTAATTTTAGGCTAAATGATAACTCTGTTATCTGGTTTTTGAATTGAGAATTTGAAGTGGAGAACTCATCAAACTTTTGCATTATTATTACCTAAGGTGATTCTTTCAGTGAAAGCCTGCGAAATTTAAAATTTCTAACGTTTATTGCAAATAAAATTTTAACTTCACGGACTACACGGCTGCACGGTTACTGACAAATGCGTGCACTGACTGGACAGGTCCACTTAATCTGTGTGGTTCTTTCCTCAAAAGACCATTTCAGACACCAATCTACATGGTTCTCAAACATTATGTCCGATTTTTTATATACACATTGACATTGTTGAATTTTATATACACAATGACATGAGTATTTACTTGTAAAGTATTATGTTATTTTAATTATTGTGAATGTGAGGATTATGTGGGTCATTGCTTTTTTTTCGCAGTTAATTTTGATCATGATCTGGCAGATTGAGTAATTTATGTGGCCTACCCAAATGTGCTTTCTTTGGTATTGTTCGTCGAATCGTTGAGCTCCGTAAGTCCTGACTTCCTGAGTTGAGCTGCACGATTACTGACAAATGCGTGCACTGACTGGACAGGTCCACTCAATCTGTGTGGTTCTTTCCTCAAAAGACCATTTCAGATACCAATCTACATGGTCTTCACATCATTTGACCATGATTATGTCTGGACTTTAAAAGAGACTGTGACCTCTGAGTTTGTTTCGGCCTTTCTTCTCAGAGTAGTCAGATAGTAAACGCCGACCTCATCTAGTTTAAAAATATGATTGACGTGTAAAAGTGTTTGTACAAACCTACTTACAGAAAATAAATCATTTATCATTTATCATTTACATTGAAGCAATTACCTTAAGTAAGAGTTTGATAAGTTCTAAACTTCAAATTCTCAATTCAAAAACCAGGCGTGTGTCACTGAGAGTATAATTAAAAAAAAACAAAATAAATATATACAGCGTGGCGCTACAATGGTGAAATTTTTAACACATGGATAGGGCTAGTGGCCAGTAACAATAAAAAATATAATAAACAAGTTTTTTTTAACTTAATTATTTATTTGTAATTTGGTTTAATTTCAATATGGGTGTATTCCTGAAATAAAAATGATTTGTTTTGATTTGATTAATGCTGAAATGAACCTTTTTGGCGCAGCCGTGACACACACTGTTGTTGTTAATATTTTTTTTATTTGTATTTTGTGTTTCACGAATATTTTTTATTGTTACTGGCCACTAGCCCTACCCATGTGTTAAATTAATGTCACCATTGTAGCGCCACGCTGTATAGGTATATCTTCTCAATTAAACTCTTGTCCTGGTTATTCTGTAGGTGTTACTATCTAATTGTTCTATTTTATTATTATAACTAGATCAATGTGAACACAATTACATCGTATTTCATCGTTTTAAAGATATTGTAGTGTTAGTTACCCAGTTTAAGTGCCAATAGGTATTTATTGCAATAATTCAAGCCTTTAATGTACAGTTAAGACAACCCAATAATAGGTAGGTACAATAAGAAGACAACCTACCATTTAAACGTATTTTTTATTCATAAATCAAAACCGCAGAAGCCCATTCACGGTTTTATTACAAAAACGTCGAAAATCTATAAAAATAAAATAAGTTTTTATTGTTAAAAATTGAATATTAAAATCAAGCACCATTTTGCACAACGAAACGCGAGCAGTAACTCTTTTGAACAATAAAACGCGTTTCGAGGTATTTTACGATTTTCATAAAATTTTTGTAAAGAAAACTCCATTGAAAGTAATCCTTCAAACCTTGAACTATTTTTTTTTTCACGCTTGGTGGATTTCTTTTGAGCTCATTGAATAATAAATATTCTTCGAAAAGTGCCAAAAATAAATCTTAATGTTTATCTTAAACTTTAAATTCTAAGAAAACTGCCTCATGTATTTCATATACTTAATTATAATCATCGTCTTATCATTAATTATAATTTTCACAACGGCTGACTATAGGTCACTTGTCATTTATTTGTACAAATTGCATCCAGAAAGCCTAAACAGTAATATTCTATGAACAATAACTATGATGGAAAATTCAAAAAAACACTACAAAGTGAAAAATAGCTTTAATTTCTAAAGTCGGTGTCTTTGATTTTGTATTTTCGTTTTTTGCCACTGACTTCCGAAATTAAAGTTATTTTTCAAAAATAACAATAAGAAATTTGTAGTTTTTTTTTTTGTAGAAACGTTTTTTTATTTCACTTTTTAGTTGTGGTACCTATCCTATACAAATTCGTATACCACTACTTGATATGTAAATAACAGTGACAGGATGTTATTAAAACATCAACAATATAATACTAAGTAGAAGAAATACGTATCAATTTATGTAATTATAATTTATGAAAAACACCAGCTTTCAAATAAAAAAAGAATCATCAAAATCGGTGAACCTAGAAAAAAGTTCTGAGCTGACTAACACACATTAAAAAAAATACAGTCGAATTAAGAACCACCTCCTTTTTTTTGAAGTCGATTATAAAAAATACACAGTCGAATTGAGAACCTGCTCCTTTTTTTGAAGTCGATTAAAAATGGAGTGACATATAATTTGATTGAGCTACCGAAAAGCTTATGTCATTCCTGTAGAAATACGAAACGCTTTGAAAGCGATAGGCCCTCAGCTTTTGTCTACGTAATCCTTCTTCGCATTATTCTACTGTCATTAAATATGTCCATTGAACTTCACCGTAGTTAGTATCTAGTCTCGAAAACCATGCACCGTATTATCATGCACATAAAATAGACAAGTTCTGAATTCAAACGAGGTCAGAACATGTTACGAGCAAAAGTTGAACTATAACATAAATCATAAGGACACATGTACCTAATGTTCATACCTACGACCCTACCTAGGTACGTGCTAAAGGTTGGTGCAGACATCATCTACGCAACAAGAATCTGCGTGTTTATTGGTGCTTCGATGTGTATGAAAATTGTTGCTTTGCGTATCGTGTGTAATCAGCTTAAAATATATGGCCCATTCAATACTGGCATCTGATTAGCATCGATAGACCTCGAGCAGTTTCGATTTCTTATCGATTCGGAAACGAATCGTTAACATTTGGTTGCTATAAATACATCAAAGGGTTTATCCTTGCCTTTCAGGTATGTTACACAGATGCCAGCAGATTGATCCAAAATCTGGTCTGACCGAATTCCGCATACAGCATAACTATTTTTTTTTAAATACTCGGAAAATTACTCATGAATATTTTCCACTCTGAGAAAGATGGACGATTATATCGAAGTCCTTTTATAATATAGGTATGCTAAATAAAATCTTTTCTCCACACCTATCATAAATCTTATTTTCTTATCTAACCATTTATTTACACACATATATAAATAGACAAGAAGAAAGGAACAGAAAAATAGGTACAAAGATGATGGTGGGAGGTGGGTTCTTCTTGGAACTGAACTAAGATTTTTTCGTTCTGTCTCTCTACATTGTTTTACATTTAGGCGTAGCAACAAGTAAAGGCTCGTGCACACTGGTGCGACGCGACAGCCCGACACATAGGCGCCGCCCGTCGCGCTGCACGCGGTGCCTTTGTGTACGCTGTCGCGTCGCGCCAGTGTGCACGTGCTTTAAATCGATTTGCACCTATTTTAAACCATTTCTGTTGCCATCGCAGCTATTTTTAAACAAACTTTATTCTCTACTTCAACACGATTTTCGAATGTGGTACCACATTTTAACTGCTTGGATTTCAACCACACATCAATGCTACTCAACAGCGCACACGCAATAAATATTCATGTTGTGAGTAGCGACTCAGCTGAACTCTGCTTTGTCATAAAACCCGTGACAAATTCATCGGGTGGATATCAAAATTGAAGCGGTTTTGTTACAAGTTATTAGCGGAAGCGTAGAACATACTATTCGGGGAAAGCTTGAGAAACTCCATCATCAAAACGTTGGCTTATATGGTGACCAATTTAAATGCTACCTATGCCCTTAGTACATCGCTCAACTTATTATTTAATTTGGAAGCTCATCGCAGAAAGCGGTTACTGCTATGAATGAATTTATTTGTCCATCGTAAACTTTTACGAAGGCAATGTCATGTCATACATATTAATTTCACAGACTTCCTTAACTAATATAATAGCTAACTGAAATTAAACCAGCAAAAGCTCTATCCTCAAACGCTCTTCTCTCACACTTGTACCAAATACCAAATCCCAACCGTTATGATTGAAATACATGCAACTAGGCGCCCATGCCACTTCGTATATTTTCGCTAGGGAAAACCTGGTGTTCCCAGTTCCTATGAGCTTATGACTAAGAGAAACATGTGGTGACTTGTTCAGTTGTTCAAAACACTGTTATGTAATTCAAGAGGTGATTGCTACAGTTTCAATAACATGCGTTGCTCGTTACAGTCATCTAAACGTGGAGGGGCTTGTGTGTGTGTGTGGGTGTGTTGGTTGGTAGGGATTGTGTTTGTATGTGTGCCACGTGTTTGTTTGTTACGTTTGTATTTACTTCATCCCTTGGTTAGAAAGTGAAGTTTATTTTTTATTTTTGGTGTTTTCGTTTTGTATTTGTTGTCTCGTTAGATAAGTTGTTGTAAACTTGAGTTCAAATCCCAAGTGGTGTGTCATGTGTTTTATGTGTATGAACATTTGATAGTGGTAGGGTGCGTTCGTGTCTCGTAGATAGGTATGGGTTGGTTCTTAAGATGTTCTGTTGGATTTTATTTAAGAAGCTTAAAGTAACGGCACGTGGCACTATTCAATTTTTTTATTTGAATATTGCCACGTGCCGTTAGTACCTACTCAAACATCGAGTAATATAAAGTAAAGTAAAAAAATATTTGCATAGATTGCAGGTACAGTAGATAAAATATGACAGGTGGTTGGTGTGTAAGGGGGGTGTGTGTGTGGTCATTTAAATCGCTGTACATTATTATTATTTTTCACTTAACGGCTTAATTTTATTGTTTAAGAAAGCAATTACAAATTAAAATGGCACTAGCCTTCACACTAGGATTCCCTGTGTTATGGAGACTAGTCTCCTTCTTCTTACAAGAATATAAGATATTAGGTAGGCACATACATATATGTATATCTTCATTAAGATTCCCTCAAACAGGCGCGACGCGACTGTAATAGAACAATTTATATGGAAAACTTCATGGAAGTTGTTCTACAAGAGTCGCGGCGAGCTATCGTGTCGCGCTAGTCTGCGGGAGCCTTTAGCATTGGTCGGTTAGCTTTCTGAGGCGACAATAGTCGAATGTTTTTCAGACCGTTACATCTAAATATAGTAAAGAAAAAACTTGTAGGTATATTCAATTAAACGTGTTTACAGAATTGTCTAAGTGTGTGATGAACAGAGATTTGATTTTCCGATGCATTTTAAGTTAATTTTGCGATGAAAGTATGGAAACAGCTTCATAAATTTTTTTTTTTTTTTTTAAACCAATATGGCAGGAACACCGGGAATGCATAACTCGTCGGATGTACAATACAGAAGCGACTACTAAAAAAAAAATTTTTTTTCAAACCTTGGGTTTCTTGGATTGCATATATTTATATTAAACTATTATATATATTTAACTATTCAGATGCATATTTATTTAAAATTATTATTTAACCCCCAATGCAAATATATGTAGAGTGTAAGAGGAGGGTCGATGTGTGATAATTAAAGTTAAGATTTTTTCGATACAAAGGCGCATTCAATATTAGCCAAACACAAATTTATTGTTCCTACAACCAGGCTCAAGAAAATAGGTGGCTCGTTTAGATGCCAATGTATACGTTTTTATAATAAACTTCCTAGCCACATTCAAGATCTAAGCTTTAATAAATTCAAATCTTTTATGAAACGGAAACTATGCCAGAAAGCCTATTATACTGTGAAAGACTATATTGAGGACAAAAAGGCTTGGGATTGAGCTGCTCCAATAAATTTACACGGTGAATGTTGATTTTAATTTGCTAGCTATTTTAGACATGAATATTTACTGTAAAAAGTATTATATTATTTTCATTATTGAGAATATGAGGACTATGTGGGTCATTGTTTCAGTTATATTCTTGATCTGGCAGTTTAAGTAGTTTATGCGGCCTACCCCAATGTCCTTTCTTTGGTATTGTTCGTCGAATCGTTGAGCTCCTTAAGTTCTGAGTTGAGCTGCACGGTTACTGACAAATGCGTGCACTGACTGGACAGGTCCACTTAATCTGTGTGGTTCTTTCCTCAAAAGACCATTTCAGACACCAATCTACATGGTTCTCACATGATCTGACCAAGATTATGTCTGGACTTTAAAAGAGACTGTGACTTCTGAGTTTGTTTCGGCCTTTCTTCTCAGAGTAGTCAGATAGGAAACGCCGACCTCATCTAGTTTAAAAATATGATTGACGTGTAAAAGTGTTTGTACAAACCTACTTACAGAAATAAAATCATTTATCATCTATCATTTATCATTTAGCCAACATCTCAACTTTAGGTCAATATGCATCCGAATATTCGATCTCTGGTTATAAATTAGTGAGTTAAAGTAGAATTATCCTTTACCTATCGGAAAAGAGCCTTCAATACCTGTTAACTTTTTTTAATAAGGACCATCATCACCTGTTAGTGACGTCTGCTTAGCCAATAGCTTACTACTTGTTCTAACCAATAACTTGTGGTTTTACAAAACCACTCAATTTCTTCGTGTAGATACTAAATAAACTAGTTGGTTATCAACAATATGTGTGGTTACAACCACGTACAAGTTGCTCTATTCACTTACAATTTGCGTGGGCTGAAGACGCAACTGATACCTACGCGTGTTCAAAGGCCACCCTGTTGAACTAGTGCGGCTAAACCTTTCTTGTAAACCGTTTAAATATAGTTGGTTTACTCTTCGTTTTAGAGTTTAACTTAACTAAGCGTAAGCCAACTACTAAAATAAAATTGAATTGAATTAACCTTTAAGGCAACAATAAGTGCCAGCGACCTTGAGCGAGTGGGAGGAGCATGCGAAACTTGAATAAAATTGCACAGAGCGTTAGCGTCTATCCGGAAATTGGTCAGCGATGCACTGCCGCCCGTCGCCCGCAAGAGCCCCCGCTTCAAGGCGCATCAAGTTTATTCGCAAAAACAACCCACCTTGATTTATCAAACACAATACAAATAAAAGCCGTATACAAAAATTTGGGTAATTAAATTGTCTTTTAGATGGTGCAGATTTCATGAAAATACGCCCGATAGTTTTTGCGTGATTATCGTTTTTGTGTTCGCGTCAGACATTACAAACTAATTACGCTATGTTATAAAAATATAATTTCAAATATTCACATATCAAATTACGAAGAAAATAGTCTAGTTTATAATTTTTTTTTTTCAAACAAATAAGACTATTCGTTTAGACGTTATGTTCAATTTGAAATCATTAGAAGTCGTATATCTGCGCCTTAAGGCTCGTACGAACAGGCGCGACACGCGACGCAACACAAAGGCAACGCGTGTCGCGCGGCGAGCGGTGTCTTTGCGGCGCGTCGTGTGTCGCGCCTGTTCGTAGGAGCCTTTATTGTCTCCAGTATTACAGCGGCTAGTAGTAGTAGATATCTAAATAGAGCTATAATACCGGAAGCAAAAGATGCATGTGTCAGCACTATGTTTGAGGCCCGTAGCGGGTTGGTAAGCGCTGGTTATCAGCTTAAATCCATGAATTAAGATAACAAAAAAAAAACACATCTTAGTAAGAAAGAGTTAATTTATTTTAACGATAATAATTTAGCCTAACCTAACCTACCCTAACCATTTTTCAGTTATTGTGTAGGTACACTTGGTTATATTTTACTTACTTAGTCAAATATACATAAGACTATTATTTTTATAATAAAATTGTAATCTACGAGTACATTTATTTCGTATAGCGTTACATTTTTAAGACTTTTGTTAATTGTTATGATTCTAAACTTGACAAAGTCTTCTATCACTTAAAATCAATAGACTTGTAGCATGTAACGTAACGCCTATCGATAATTTGTATCCTAACTCAATCGATGTAGTTAACAATATATCGATAGTCTTGAACTATGGAGGTATGATGCCTACGAACCGGTACAGAATATATATTTATTACACCTAAATATTATTAACAGCTTTTAGACGTAACCCTAAAATCCTTTAAAGCTCCTTCAAACGAGTGCGACACGCTACGCGAACCACACGCGGCAAGAATATACCGCCTCTCACGCGACTAGCGGTGCCTTTATGTCGCGCCTGTTTGAAGGAGCCTTTACACAAGTGGCTTTTGAATGTACTTACCCAATAATAATATCCCGCAAACAAAAAGCCGTAAAAATACTTTGAAATGATCTACAGCAAATTGTCCTTTTTCTATTCTTATCCAAAAAGCAACTCTACGTCTCACAGAGACTAAGTTTAAAATAGTGTGACTGGCAGTTTTCACCTGAGAGAACAATAATACTAATTAGGTGCCTTTGCGCAGGTACTTGGGTTTAAATGCTGATTGTTTAGCGACACCACTATTTTTGCATTACACATGCATGCGTTCATATTATTTGACCACACTTTTGAGTTCTTAAAGAAAAACGTAATTATTTGTTTTAAGTGCACTGTGAGAATCTGAAGAAGGAAAAATAATTATTAGTACTTATGACTGATTTTGTGAAATCATTGCTTTGGCCGACATTTCGTTTTCGTACTCGCTCGCTGCATAGTATCACACTTCAAGTTTAAACTAGTCTGACAATAAAAAGTCGAAAATCCACTTGAAAACACATAAAGTTTTATCTTATCGGTTTGAGATACGTTCTGGAATATAAAACTTTTTTTGGATGTAAAATACAATACAATATTACCAATTTCACTTAGACAATTTCTATCACATGCAATTAACCTCCTAAATCCGACTACGCAAACAACACACATATTTTGACAACCGTACAAGATAATGCTGAAGTACAACTCACATAAATAACACGATAGGTATCCAAAACTATGATAGATGTGCATTCAGATCTACGATACAAAATTCTAATTAATTAAAATCGCACCTTAATATCGATAACAGTACATCACAGTCGATAACAAACGCAGCTTCATCACTTCATCAGTCAAATGCAAAAATCTTTTCAGCGAGCTTTGCCAAGTTCAAGCGCAATAGGCGTGCGCCGGCGCACCGATACGCCAGTATCCGACGCACACGCAGCCCGCAAACACGCACCCATCTACGATCGATATAAATCGATTCAACGACAAATACGATTTTCATAATCGATTAATGTGTCAATTATTTTTATTTTCAGTTTACATGAGGATTGAATAAGTGTTCGGGTTTTTTTTTGAATTTTGAATTTGATTTCTTTTTTTTAATCGAGTGCCAGTGAAAAGTGTTGAGTGAAAATTATTGTTTATGTGTGTTAAGTGGACGCTGACGTCATTAAAATTGACAGGTGAGTGGTTACTTGTTAAAAGTAGTGGGAAAATATTTACGTGATAAGTAGGTACGTTATTATTCCTATGCGTGTGTACGAGGCATGTTTTGTCATGAACTAATGACACTTTCACGCAAGCTGACTTCGGTCTTTATTTATGTTTTTTGCGTAATGATTTTATTCAACCATGAATTAAAATAAATAGGAGCTAGATATTTTCTATTTTATCAAAAAACAAATTCTACTGATTAAAATATTAACCATAAAATTACGCCATCGCTCTACTTTAAAACTAAATAAACATCAAATAAAACTAACACTTCGCCAACCAAATACTTAGCAAATCCGAAGCTCATAAGTCAAAGTCATACTCATAACACACGCAAGAACGACCGTACACAGGCTGTTATATACTATAAAATACATATATATAATTTGCTCGATACGGCTCGTAAATTATAAATATATAACGCCCTAGTTAGCCGCATAACATATTACGACTACCGTTCTGTGAGAACCTACCGGATTAACCTAAACTTTACGTATACTTGAGGTTAAGGATTATTCAGTACTTACTTACCCAAGTGAAGTGACAGTATATTTTAATTACAGCTGTAATACAAATCTCATTCTTTCTTGATTGCCATAGGAGTGTTGTAGTTTATAGAGTTCTCGTTCAGTCTGTTTTTTTGCACCCCAATATACGATTATCTTGTTTTTGAAGAATAAGCATCTTGAAGTTAAAATCGGGCCACCACTAAGACCAATGCGATCAACAATTTATCTGCCAAGGGTGGTGATGGGCAGTTATCGTTTTTACTGTCTCTTGTAATGGACATAAGGATGCCCATTTTCACGTTTATGAGCTGATATTTAAAGTGCATATACCTGTATTCTGTTTAAGGAAATATATGCTATGTCATGTAGATGTAGGTTTACACTAAGGCTCTAGCTAACTAGGGTTTTTGGAATATTCTATATTCGTTATAATCTTACAATTTTCGATATCAGTATCGAATTGCAGGCTTGCATTGACTGCGATAGGCTAAGTTGATTGGTGAGCATAAAACATGACAATCACTAACCTCGGCTCTAACATCAAGCAAAATACATAATATATAGGTATTTAGTGCATTCAACGTAATCGTGTCACTGTATAAAAATGTCCAATTAAAATTCAAAATTGTAACAGCGCCATGTGAGCATAATAAGAACTAATCAAAAACCTATCTTAAAAAATGTATTTGAAGCACCAATAAGTAACGTTACTTTACCTTCACGTGGTCTTAAATTTACGTGAAATGGAGTATGGGTGCCGAATTCAACATTTAGCCAAAAAACAAAATAATCGACTTCTTTATTCCGCGAAATGACTTAGATTACTTGAATTTAAATCTTCATTAACGCCACTACCAACAGAATGTAAACCTAGCGACCATTATTTTCACTGTTATACTATCCTATAGTTGTTAATCTGTGAACAACGTTGTGGACTGCAATATTGTGTAAGTTATACATTTTGTGTATAACTTATTTCTATGTTTTATATTGTAGCAGTTCGTTGTTCCTTTTGAAAAATACATAAAAAATAGAATTATTACTATTACTCAATAGCTAGGTTGGTCAGCGTTAGTAAAAGCCAGCGCATTGCTACAGACGGTCAACGAAACTCTGTTGCTATGTCAATGGGGCAATTGTCATTCTATATTTCAGATTCAGTAAGTCAAATGACAGTTTTATTGAGTCTATCGATCGTAAAGCCTACTTCTACATTGTAATCCAGCAATTTCTCCTCGGTGATTTGAATCCTGAGGTAGAGTTTTGAATAAGGTAACTTTGTATAATCTAGAATGAAGTTCGCAATAACAATTTCGAATTGAGTCATTATTTAACATCTCTGTTGACCTCAAATTTTCCCTCGATATTATTAATGTCAGTATCCGAAGTCTATCTTACAGCTTAGTTCGACTAGTCGTCGTAAAAGCTGCTGCTCAGCATGAGTTTCTGGGTTCAATTCCCAGGTCAGGTAAAGTGTTATCGGGTTATCTTTCTGGAATTTCTCAGTAGCAGCCCGGAGTCTGGCTTTGTGCCCGGTTGATGGCAATAGGCTCGCCCTTTATTACATAGGACTTAAACGTAACTGGCGAAATGTGGTGTACTATAGGTACACCTCTGCCCAACCCTTCGGGGAAAGAAGGCGTGATGTAACGTTATGTTATGTATTATTAATGTCACTATCCGAAGTCAATTCCCAATCAGAAACGAATGGAAGTTTTTCTTACGTTAACATAACCATTCCGAGGCGCTATGACGTAATTTCATGAAACCAATACCTACATAAAACCTTTTTGTTTAAACAACCTATTTGCTTTCAGTTTCTTAACCTTGTAGTTTACGTTACTTTCCTTACGCTGAAACAAAGCATCTAATTTATAACAATGTCGTGTCACACTGTTTATTATCGAACTCCTCCGAAACGGCTTGACCGATTTTTATGTTTTTTTTTGTGTATGGTAGGTCTTAGAATAGGTCGTTGAGTATATCACATACCGATGTTGGTGCAACCGCGGGGCGCAGCTAGTAAAATTATAGAGAGAAAAGATTTGATTTTTTGTATGTTTGTTGGTTACGCTTTCGCGCTAAAACGGCTAAACGTATTTGGACCAAATTTGGCACATTGGTAGACCATGACTTGGATTAGCATATAGAATACTTTTTATCCCGACATTCCCACGGGATCGAGACTTATGCGGGTGAAACCGTAGGGCGCAGCTAGTAATTTTATAAGAATTGAGTTATTCAGAAACATATACAATGGACTTATAAATAGTTTAAAAACAAAATAGATCATAACTTAATTATTTTTTACATCAATGATTGACTAGCCAAACTTTTAAGCTTCATAATAATTATTTTCTAATATACCTACATAAATCGGTCTGTTTTTAACCTCCTTTACTTCAGTAAAACGGTTTAAGTACTATTTTTCCGTAATCTATACTTTGGCAAAACTACAATAATACATATTAAATTGTGCACAGTGCATTTAAATGCTTTATAAAAACATAAATATTTGTATTTAAAGATATTATAATAATATCATTACTTATCCCAATTTACTTGGGGTCAGCTCAACATGTCTTTTTTCCATACTTTTCTATTAGTTGTCATCTCAATAGAAAATCCCCTCTCTAGAAAATATTATAATAACTAAACATAGGTATTCTATTTTAAACCATATTTCCCAGACAAACAATAAAACGGACTGCAGCTTAGTTTCTATGATTATTAAGGCCGGTACACATTCAGTGGCACCCTCAAATAGACTGAGACGCGAGATAGTTTCAAGAGCAAAATAACTATAAATCAGTAGTGTGTGCAAGCGCAGCCGCCCAGCGCTGAAATGTTGATGACTTTGTACTGGGGGCACTTCGGGTGCGGTGCGAGGGAGAAACTTGTAGCGGGGAGCATGGTAAAATAATTTATGTATAAATATTGATGTCATGCATAACATGCATAATCAGCCTATAATGTTCCCACTGCTGGGACACAGGCCTCCTCTCTTTTTCAGAGGGAGTGGGCTGTAATCCACCACGCGGGCCCAGAGCGGGTTGATTGATGTCATAGTTTAGCTGTAAATGAAGTTTACTTGAATACAAAATAAGAAATTGTGAAACAGAAACTTACGCGAAGTTTGTGAAAAATGCATAACAATTACACAAAGGTTATTTGTCTCTTATCCGCCTTTTAGCAAAACTTAATTACAACGTGCATGCTATATGTATAATTATCAGGCTAACCATTTTTTTTTTTTTTACTATCGATCTGATTTTATCAATACTTTTTTTTGTAATAGTTAAAAGTAAATCGGTATCGTATCATTTCGTTTCAACTGCATTTGCACTGGAACGTTTAGAAGCAAGCAATCGCATGCCATAAAGCATGTTCAATTATTTCCAAACAAGAATTGCATGCAAGTGTTTACTCGCGTGCGTTTTCCATAAAATAGCATGCAATAATTGAATGCAAGTTTTGTATTCAATAATTGCATTGCATGCGATTATTGTATGCAAGTTTTGCCTCGTCTAAACACAGCGTTGTGCACGTCCTTGTAAAATGGATTCAAGTATTGAATGCGGTTTTATTGTACGTGCTGTTTACACCTATACCAGTTTAGAACGGCAACTAACTTGCCGGTATCGTGCAGTAATTTTACGTGTAGTCAATTCTTGCTTCAATTTTATAGGTATAGTATGCCACAGGCAATAAACTTGTACCATATAAATGGGGCTTAGTGAATTACAAAAGGAAAACAAAATGATAACATGAATATATAATGAATAATATTAATAATGTTATAATCAATAACATTAACACATCGCATAAACTAAAAAGACTACACTATTGCATACATTACCATAGATATATTATTAAAACTAATTTAAAGTGTATTAAAGTGCCATAAATTATGTAAATAAAAACCTATATTTAAAATTTCATTAAAATTATTATAATTTTGTAACTTGTCATTTTGTTTTACTTTCACCGTTGTTTGGCGGACAGATTTTAATGTATATGATAATGGGAGCATGCTAATGAACGCATAGTTCAACCTTCGAAAAATATTCTGGGTTCCAAAATAACTAATTTTGCTACAACATAATATCACGCCTATATTTCCCGAAGGTATCTAACAGGCATGCAGGGCAGCGGTGTACCTACACTTCACCCACATTCTGCCATTTCACCTTTGTTAATAATAGTCATATAAAAACTGACGCTACATCGGAAAAAATAAATCAGGTGAAAAAGTTACCTTTTATTTTTTAAATCGCTATCGCTTATGCTCTGAGGCAGCCGTTACAAAACCAACTTAGTTTGACGTAACGACAAAGTTATGTGCCCTTTGACAAATCTTAAGCAATTACTGTTAACACTAGTAAGTTTCTATTAACCAGTGGTGTAGTTACGGATGCAATATCAAAATAGAATACCACAATACATACATATTTCTGGAATCTTCCGCAGTTATGGATGAAAATGAGCCTTAGAAAAAGAAAGAAAGAAAGAAAAAGTATTTATTGAGAATCGCAAAGGATTATCACAAACTAAACTAAACCTAGCAAGCAAACGCTACTGCTGAGCATGGGGTCCTGGGTTCGATTCCCGGGTCGGGCAAAGTGTTATCGGGTTTTTCCATCTGGAATTTCTCGGTAGCAGCCCGGAGTCTGGATTTGTGCCCGGTTGATGGCAATAGGCTCGCCCCCTATTACATGGGACTTAAACATAACTGGCGAAATGTGGGTGTGCTATAGGTACACCTCTGCCTAAACCCTTGGGGAATACAGGCGTGATGTTATGTGTAAAAATAAAATAAATAAAACGGAAGTAAAATGAAAATAACAACAGAAAATCCTGTACAAAGCCAAAAGACCCCTATCTCAGCATGATGCTGCGACATTTAAAAAATAAGTGTCGCAGCGCTGGTATTGTGATAGGGCCCGCTGCTGTGATGTCACGGAAAGATACAGAAATAAATATAAAAATAAAATAAAAATAAGCTATTTGTGAGTAACATATTATAAATATATATATATGACGGAGAAAGTACGTGTCTCTCGTTATTATCAGCCATATTCTAACTATTGTGTGCGTACTTTGGGTAATGTTGGTTATTGCGCAATAGAAAAACCGTTTGCAGTTCAAATCAAATTATAATTCACGATCAAATTAATCAAACTCGTGAATCTCAAACTGTAGGTACACGACACAACCATACGGAACGCGCGACAGTTTCTAAACGTGTTCACTGCTTAACCACCAACAACAAACTCTGCTTTTACTCTGGTCAAGCGTTAGCGTTATAGACTCTGTCCAGCGCCACCTGGTGGCACTGGCGTCCCGATTAGTCGTCCAACGATTTAATCATCGTATTTCCGACATAATTATTGTAATCCGCGTGTCAGCACCCGACGTAACATCAATTATTTTGTAAAAACAAGCTCTTTAGACAGTCTACGTACGATGCAATGCAATATGAGGACGTACGACTGATTCTTGTTTTAGCATCGTTCAGCAGCTAAAACGATGATTTGGATTAACATTATATTCTTCATGATTTTCCGAAGAATCACCCTTCATTAAACACAATATTAACAACAATATATTTAGTACCTCAGCTTAGTTGTTACCTTTTGAAGGAAGAAATAGTACGAGGAATAAATTTTACTTGAATCTAAACTACGTACAAACAAATGAAGCAACACGAAATTTATACGACGCGACGTTTAGAAATTGAATTTGCACCGCAATATCCTGCTAAACAAATCTATGTTAGTCTTAAATTCTAACGAACGAAGCCAGGGCAGACTGGTGAAGTGGCTATTATGCTTACTTTGCATAACCGTTGCCCAAAGATATTTGTGCAGTCATATCAGGATCATAAGTATCACTTTGTTTACACTATCTGTTCTCGAAACTGATAAATGTTGACAGATGAATGAGTTGACTAATACTCGTACACATTTCGCTTCCGTGCTTTTTTTTTTGGTGTTTCCGTAGATATTTTGTACCGTCATTATGTTGACGTCTCATTTCGTTACATCTGTGAGCTTTCGATTCTGCAGTTTCATTGCAAATCGATCAGTAATTGGATCCAGTTTCTTAAACTTAGCATAATCATGGTTACGTTGTAGGTTACCGATTTTTGTATTCCTATTATTCCATTAAACTAGATAGCTTAATTTTTTTGTGATTGTAGGGGAGGTTTCAACTCCAAACCACGCACACTAGTCTGAGCCATAAGGTTTTGTCCACTTTTCTTTTGCTTATTGTGGTTTTAGATGGTAGAGTTATCAATAGAATAATTTGTACATCTTTCTTCAGCAGTCTTCATATTATTCAGAAACTATAACATTCCCAGTTAATATAAATGCAAATTGTCATCTTATACACTTCTGGAATTGACATTTTATACTACCATAACTATCGCAGTAGTATTATAACTATCATGATATTCATCCCAATCAATAAAATTATATTTATAAAAAAACTATATATTCAATATTGGTTGAACAGAATATATATTCCAGCCATTGGAATTCATCGGGTGTAGCTTTATGAAACCAATGGTTTTAAAATTAAGTAAAAGGCGGTGTTTCACGCCGAAAGCGTTTATGATAATTCTTGTTATAAAGGAAGAACGGTCAATTAATTTTACGGTTAAACGGCTGGTGACACAACGTGGTTGATTAAGATTACCTTTTGATGAGGCACTAGTTATGATTCGGTGGTTTGTCTGTGTATACTCGTCTTTAGCAATACTTATCATCCATTATTTAAGTTTTACCTACATAATCATTTTGCATTTATTCTATGAACAGAGTTTGTGACTTCTCTTCTCTTTTTCACTCCAGCTTTTAAGACCACAGGTCAGTCCTTTCGAAAAGGTTTTGTCTTCAATTTTCCATCATACCTACCAGCATTTTTGTGATTCCTTTTTCATCAATTTACATTACCAGATACTAAACATTTTATCCGTTATTTTGCCCATAATTTTCATTTAACCATTCCATGCCTTAAAGACCCAACCTGTACGCCAAGTAAGCTATCAACCCTTATAAACCCAATCGATATTCATCCAACAGACAGACATACAGTCGAGACACTTTCTACGCTCTCGTATGGAACCCGCGTGTCCAGTGGAATGTCACTTAGATCGACCGGATGCATTTTATGCTCACAATCGGGAACTATGGAAATCGACGACGGGAGCCGCATAGAACGCATGGACAATAAAATTTATAGCTATTTGGCTTTCTTAACTTTTATAATTAGCAGCTTTTTAGTTATTGACACTTTGGTTTTAGATATTTATGTGTATTGTGTGTGTTTATGAGAAGAGTACGAACTAAGGGAGGGCAGCTAAGAATAAATTAAAAAAATTAAAAAATATATAGGCTGAGAACCAGCACTTTTTCAATGTCAAAATTACATAAGACATTCCCCAAAACGCTCACCCTTCACCACTTCCTAGTGCTTTAGCTGGCAAGAAGAAGTGGCGCAACATACTCCCAGAAGTACAGCTATCTGTTAAGTTAGAAAAACTTGATTCCGTATGCAAAGTAGTTAACTTTATAAAAAAATAAACACAAGACATTAAACTAAATCATTTATTATGTCAGCTAGAAACACGCCAATATCGAACAAAAACATTGAAAACTAAAATATGTATTCTGTGCTTAGAGGGCACACAACGGTCCACTAGCGCCACTTTAAAAAAAATATATTATCTCGTGACTGAGAAGGAATTATGAATAACGGCTTGACAGGACCCTTGGTAAGTGTGTCTAGAATTTTATAAAGTCTCATATTGAGACACGAAGCAACAAAATAAAGTAAATAAAGAAAAACGGTCACAACCGGCGGCGGCGGTCTAGATCGAAATTTAAAAAGCGTATTTTGAATAGTGATAAGTATACGAGTACTTACTCAGAAGTATAATTATCTACCTATATATCTTTTACTTTAGTGGTAGTACCAATTTATTAGCTTTTCGCTCTTTTTTTCATTACAGACTATAGTGCTCTTTGGCAAACTGTATCAAAATCGAAAGGAAATCAAAACTCTATTAAATGCGTGTCAAAATATCAACTTTCTGTGCAACAGTGGGGAAAATAGACTCTTTTGGCCTTGGCATATTCAGACTTCTTATATACGTGAACGGTACTTTAAGTATAATGCTTTGATAACTAATTGGGAACATCTTGCTCCAAAATAGCTCTATAGGTACTTTATTAAAACTATATTATGCATAATTTTATTTGAGACTCACTTAGGCCTTTTATCAATATTTCTCAATTTCCGGATGTCTTCAAAGATCAAACAGTTCAAAAGCCGCTTCTGTTAATAGTGCACTTAAATAATTATTATGTTAATTCAATAATATTACAAGTTAAAAATATTTAAAAAAAAAAATCAGATCACCTTGTCTTGTTCAAACCAAAAATATTGAAAAGCGAAAGGCAAAAGATGAAAACAAAAAAATATTAATGCAGAAAGAATTAATCCGGATATTGTAGCACAATATACCTAAAGATATTGATAACCCACCCAATGTGCACAAACCCAATATTGATAAATCTGCATACAAAATAAAAGATTGCTAAACTAAATAGTATGAGCAAAATCCTGAACCAAGAGCAAATACTTCCAGTAATTCCTATCAGAAATAGTGGGAAACAACATCTTCCATATTTACTTACTGCAAGGCTATTTAAGGCACGCGCCTGCGCCTAAGTTATGTGACATCGCGTAATATTTTCATTGTAAGAGCTTTTAAATCAACCAGCGGAGGGACAGGGCTGACACAAGAATTGTACAATTTCTGCTTGGTGTAATGCTTAATTATTTTGGTTCGGAAATTGAAATGCTGTACTGGGTGGTTCATTACTGAGAATAGGTTTCCTTCTATTTTTTTGTTTGGTGTTAGTATCCATTTGAATACTGGTGCTTTCATATTTGTCTACTTTTGTGGTATTATGGCATCCTAACTCCATTATTTGTATCATCTGCAGAGGACTGGTTTCTAGTTTTACATTCAAATCTATGGCCTGATTGTTTAGGTAAATGCATGTTACCATGATTGTCCCTTTAACTGATAGTGACAGTCGAAGCAGTTTCTACGAATACATTTAAGACCATTGAAATGTACTTTCTTGAATGATCAAGACAAATTACAGTTGTTTAACATGATGTCATAGTCACACATTGCATTTCTAACATCACTTAGAACATTTCGCAGCCACGTGCATTATTTGAAAATCACTGCAATCAAGTTTATAAATAGTACTTAACTGGATGGTATCACGTCGGTTATAATTATAACAGTAACCCTTTAGTTGACTCCCATAACTTTGTAGAATGACCAGTGGTCCATACAATTTATGTTTTGCAGTAAGTAACCCTCATAACGAACATTGACTAAATGATAATGTGTATATATGTGTGTCATCTTTATCCATAGTTGTATGTAGATTCGAAGTAAATAGTTTCCCAAATACCACCAGAACACTACTTCAAATTAATTTTACGTTAAGACTGTGTAGTTAATTAAAGTGGACCAGTAATTTCTTTAATTATTAATTTGTAGTCTATGTCTGTTTACTTCTGTGTCTAGCACAAGTTGAGAGCTAGTATGTAACGCACGTTCTGCGTTTCCGTCAATCCTATGTTGTAAATGTCTAATACCAGTGTATTATGTGTAATATAATATATGTGTTATATATTGCACGAATATGGAATGCAATAAAAGTATTGAGTATTGAGTATTATTTTCCCAGTGCAGGGCAAAGGCATCTTCTTATACAAAGAAGGTATGAGCATTGTTCGCCACGTTTGTTCAAGTTGGATTGGTTATTTGAGACCTACATTAATTGTAAGTTCATGTTGCCTCAAGTTTTTTTCTTTACCGATGTCAGAGCTGTCCAAGAAAAACTTAGAAATTCTATGTACTTGCCCGGATTTGATCCCACAACCTCGTACATGAGAGGCAGACCTTTACGAATTTGTATAATTTCTAACTCATCGACTCAAGACATATAGTATGTTTCTCATTGACTAATTTACTGTTATGTTTTCCTAAGCTAGTTTAATATTTCATTACAATTGACCATTGCTATTCATAGGAGACATTTAATTTTATTTGTACAGTTATGGCGTTGGCTTTATGATATTGCGTATAACTTTTTTAAACCTTCATTCTCGAATGCAATTCTTTACCCAGTTTAATATTTTATTTTCTCTTCGTGATAGCTTTAACTCTAACAGCAGACTATTCTATAATTTTGTTCATTTTTCTCACTACCTTTAAAACTTACAACGGATCTGATGATAATATGTAGCAGATAATGAAGAACTTTCATATCTTCTCGATGTTTGGCTTGATACTGGGTTTCAGACATCCTTTGCTTTCTGTCAGAGGTTCGTAACTATTCATATATTTCGCAAGGTTACTTTTAATCTTTACTTTCTTCCACTTTTAGCATTCATAAAGTTTACGACTGAATTAATCTGCTATTTAACCAATAAGTACATATTTGAGACCCAATATAATTTTATGTAATGACACTACTAAACAACGCTTGACCTAAATATGGTAGTGGTTAATACCTCGATATTAGATTTACGGAACGTCATAAACACTTAATCTGCACAATTATCGAACAGATATAATGATATTTCATTTAAATTATGATGGAATAAACTTAAATGACGAGTGTTCCATAAAATTTTACAGTGACAATAAAATTACTTCAAGTCTCAGAAAGGTTAAAGCTTAGTGATGATTCCGAGAATATAATATATAATACCTATATACTCAAAATGTTAAATCACGAATCTATTTCAGTGTTGATTTATGTGTAAATCAAAGGAACTGACCAAAAAATCTGTGACTCAAAATTGACACGTGCAACTGTAAATGCAAATACGTAATAAATCCCTCGCCGCTGCACACTGGCTGCCATAAAGTCCCTTCCTTCTACCTTCAACCTCTGGCCGGAACAATAAATAACTTTTTTATTTTCACTTCATTCCATAATTGTTTACTTAGTAACAGAGCGGGCGTGCCACAGGGCGCGTGTGGGGTCCCTTCGTATATTTGCACACTACAGTTCTTTGTATCCATCGACCGAATTAGAACTACTTTTTTCGTCTTCGATTTCGGTATGAATGGTTAACAATGTGCTGTAAAAAGGGTTTTTATTCACTCGAATCAAAGCTTACTTGAGGTGTACGAAAACAAAGTAAAATTCCTAACAATAATTGTATATTCAACCTCGTAACTGCTTTACCACATTTTACTAAAACTACCAGTAAATTGAAGCATAACTGAGGTTCCAACTCTCTAACTGACACATTGATAACATCATCATCACGACTGTAATCCCCGAAAGGCCTTATTTATTGCGGCGATGCGCTATTTTCAATTACCAAAACATTTGCTTCTTACCGCGTTTTAAATGCTATATTTCTTCCACCATCGATCTTCCCACACGGAACGCCTTGTACTAATAGCTTGAAATAGTCTCTGTCATCGGTGTTTGTCTACAAGTTATTGGAGTAATAATTTACAAGAGAAGGTAGCTGGATATTTAATACACCAGTGATGGTAACACCTGATTAACCTAGTAGGCGTCTATTAACACGAGTCGATTATAATTTATCGTAAGCCTACCATCACAGATTCGTATTCTAAAAAACATAACACAAAATGTAAGAAATCCTTTTATACAAATTATTTGATTGAAATATATGTTTCAAGTTGATACTTAGAAATCTTTCTGTAGAGAAAAAGTAATCAGTAAATTGCTAATTAACCATAAACATCATGATGCGTTTTAACAACCAGTATGTATTTACTCTCATTGCAGTAATTCGTACAAGAGCTCATCATAACAACCATCAACCAAATAAGTAATTATTAAATGCGCCATCGAAGTCTAAAGTAATATAATCTTTATCGAACAATAAAAAGTAGCACAAACAAATGATAAAATTTCTCTATGCACATAAAGTGACAGAGAAACAAATGAGTGTTACCATAACAGTACTAATCGATACGACTCGTGAGGTCCAATCAAATAGGTTTATAAATCAAATATCAAAACCAACCGATTAGGTTTATAAATCGAATAAATTTTCAATTAGCCGCCGGCTTTGGGTAATGGTTTACCATTTATATGGATTAATATCTCGTGACACGACGATGAGTTTCGAAATCATCGTAAAGTTTTGTGTCGTTTTGGCTAAATTCGTGGCTTTTTGACTTGTTTATTACGGTGTAAATTGTGATTCCTGCCACGAGTTAAGTTAATAGCAAGTTAAGTTAATGTTTATTTAGTGTACAAATGTGATATATTCATATTAATCATCTCAGCAGATAATAAAATATCATCCAACCAAGACGGTATGATGGTATGGTGGAATATGACGTCAGTAAAAAAAAAACAAATCACACAAACATTTACTTTCACAACTATACTTCAATCAATCAGTCCATCGCATTTACCTTTTCAAACGTTTCAATATGAAAAACAATAGTGTTTTAGCAGTTTTACCATCAGTAAACCACCACCGCAGCACTAGTTAGTTGGTCGCAAGTGTTGGTCGCAATTCACTTTACGTTCCCATTGTTATGCCCGTATCCCTACCGTTTCTAAGAAATCGATATAAGACCCAAAACATTCGGGTTTTCTGAGAAAGGTGCGGTTTTGGAATACCGACACATTGTTTCAATACCGGCAGAATTTGATTTGAATGAACATTACTCCAATTTATTGCGAAAGTCTTTTGATGTACGTGACTGCTTGAACAGGTTCCTGCTTAAATGACTCGATGTCGAAAATAATAGTTATAATATCAGTACTATTTCCGTTATGGAACTCAGCCTTTAACAAAGAACATTATTGTACATTCAAAACATTATAAACATCAGAATAGAAAACCTTATCACCCAAACAAATAATTTAAAGTAACATCCAGCGCTTTCTTCTAATATTAATGTTGTCTAATGAACTCATACTAAAAGCCTAACAAGAAATCGTAAGATAGCCTTATCAAATAATGATATCAAAAAGAGAAATTCAAATTACCTATGCATCAATATGGTAATCGTAAGTCACCCATTTTAGCCCTCTTCACTTGTACCGTCAGAGCTAGAAAGTATACCAATGCTCCTTCGAAACGTTTGCTTAAAAGGGACCGACGTTTGACCTCATTTGTATTGAAACCCCTTGCTGCGTTGCCTAATTTGTCCAAAGGTTTCTATTCTAAAGTGGCGTAATTAACCTTATCTATATGAATATTGTTAAGTCCAATATGCTTTACATTTGTTTTGTCACTTAGTGCACTAGATTTGTCACTATCAATTTCTGTTTCTAATTGTTCTGTTTTGGTTCAATTTCAATTGAAATTATTCAAAGGGTTTCAACAAAGCGGCCGCTCTTTTGGTAATATAGTACATATATCATTATCTGAGAATTTATTTTGTTGTGAGATTGTGTAATTCTAAAGTTAAGACGTGTTAATGTGATCAGTGTAATAAATAAATATGTTCATTGTTTACACTGTGGTTAGATAGGTTTACCAAAACTTGGGTTCTTTTGTGCATGTAGTATAAACTATTAATAATAATCAATTAATATATGAATTATTTATTAATTTTACATAAAACGGACAAGGCCAATTACATTAGTTAAGATAAAAACGATACTATAAAGTATACAACTACACGACAGTCATACTCATGTCACAATACTCTAAACATACCGACAAAATCTTCTTATGTCTTCACCATTACTATGATTGGTAATTGCGTAAATGGCTTGGATTTACGCCATATTATCTTTAAAGACTTTCATGCATCGTCGCAGTTTTATTATGGCGCCATATAATATATTTACAACAAGCCCAAAAATCGCCAAATAACAGTTAAAACAACAGCTAACAGATAAATCACACCCTTCTATTCACCACCCAAAATATTACACCGGTTTTTAAAAACTTCTGGCGCCATAGAACAAAGCGAGAGAAAAAAAAATCTCGAACATTGTCCATTCGTATCACATCTCTAAGTGGTCCTTGTAAACGTGAATGATATTGTACGTGTGGAAAAAAAACTTGCCAATCGGTGTGTCCCTGAGACAAAAAGCTTGAACAATGACATGACAGGAACATGACACCAAAGGGATGATGCACGTGACTTAGTTACAAACGATATTTCTTGTCAAGGACATGTTCGAAGAAATGTGGATGAATGTTCCTTTTCTGTAATCTTCATTTGTTCTGTCTAATTTGGGTGCCTGGACAGCTTCTAATGAGAACCAAATATCCATATTAATATTGTGAATACGAAAGTAACTATCTGTTACCTTTGAACTGATTTGGATGAAATGTGGCACACGGTTAGACCTGGGTTAGGATAAAGATATTTTTATCCCGTTAGTACGTTCCTTTAGAATAATTTTCGACCTCCACGTAGTCGCAGCCGCGGGCACAATCTAGTATAATTTTGCATCCGGCTACTTTATCACACTGTAATCCGGTGTCTATGCAAATATCAGGTGTTACATTCTTTACTAAGATCCTGATAAGCACACGTGGCGCACGCTGAGCTGCCATTTAAGTGTCAATAGTTTCCAAAATACATTTTATTCAAATTAAACTTCTTACTCGAGTTATTAAGTTGTGAATTCAATGACCTGTCGATATTAATCATTCAATACCTTTGTCATTTATCATTTATTTAAAGGGTATTTGTGGGAGGTTATTAATTACTCATAGTTTAAGTTGTTCTGCGGTTTAGTCGTGAATGTTTTTTTAATCTATTTATAATGCTGATAAGTGTAAAGTGGAATTAATATCCAGTAGCTGATAATCCCATGTGCTGTACAAAAAACTGGGAGTAATGCAACAGTTTTTTCCTTCAAGTAAAAGAACAAAATTCTTCTGAAATACTTTGAATCATCCATTTGTAACTGACCACTTTAAAATGTATACAGTTCCTCGTTGTTTTTACTTGTTTTTATCTCGGTTAAAGTGTTTTTCTGTACTTCGTACAAAGGATCACAATATTTGCCACTTCATGCACTGTCTTCACGCCCTCGATCTGTCATTCTCACATTAACTTCTTCAGACATTGACCAAAGAAGACGTCACGTTTATCATCAAAGGCATACAGTCGACAATTCTTTAGCATCTGTCTAAATGCTGTAAGTAAAAATTAAATGGAGTCTTATCTTTTGTTGACAGCGACTGAGTGATCGCTTTGTGTTAAAAAGTGAGCTGTACCAAAGAAGACCGCGTTGCGTGTACTTTAAATGCCTCCGTTTAAAATGTAATTATTTTTAGTGTGAGAGGACGTTTTGAAATAATGGTCGGTGGTCGTTCTTGCAACTGAGGTATTGTCTTTGTAAGCCTTTTTGGCCGTTTGAGAAACTGATAATTCCAAATAATAATTGAAAACTTGGGCAAGCAATATTTTGTCTAACACGCACTTCTATCTCAACTTTGCTGGGAAAACAAGGCACGAATAGATTTCACTTTTAATACGATTTAATTAACAAGAAATCACCAATAACTGCGTTAAGGTAATAAAACTGGTCAAGAATTCAATTACAACTTGAAGTATCAATTTACTGCTTATAACCATAGCTGTTATAATGGAATAGGCAAGATTCCCCATCTCCCATCCACAATCGAAGTAACGAGTTCAATAACTGATTTTCTATACATAAGTTATGAAGCAAGATTACTAGTTTCCAAGAAATTAACTGGATACAACAACATAGCTATGAAATCGAAAGCTTTTCTTGAAGATTTGCATAAATAGGATCTTGTCTGTAATTAGGAAATATTCGATAATGGCCCTTATGATAGAAGAATAAGAGTTCATGTAGTTTGAATTGGTCGTAAAATGTGCTACGGTAAAAATTGTAAAGGTTTGCCCGTTGGCGACTCCAAGAGTCCTTGAGTCGGTGGCAATACTCGACAGCCCTTGAATGGGCTGAGAAATACGTAAGTGGTAGAAGGAGCAACAAAAATAACATTGAATTCTTTGCTATTAACTACTAATAGTGTCTTTTAAAGGTACGATTTAAATGCAGACAGCGAATTATCATCTTTATTGGATGCCATTTAATTTAAATTGGGTCATTTATTTGGTTTGTAAATTTGATTTGGAGATAAAACTTCTAAGAAATTATTAATTATGGTTTTGCCTTTCACAAGCCTTTATCTTTATATTTTATTTAGGCTTTTCGGTATTTCCAAATGGATTTTGTCAGAATTATTGATATTAAATGTACAATTATCTTAACTACTATCATGTGAGACTGAATGTGTGGCTCTGATATTTATTCGCATGTTCATGTAATCGTAGTTGGGATCAGAAATAAATTGTTAAAAGTTCAAGAACAAAATGCTACTTTGTTTGACATTCCTAGAGTTATTTAAGTATGTTACATTCGTACATGTACCTATGTTGGCCTTAGTTTAGAATTTTGGATACCTATTTCAAGTTGTACTTGTGCTTTTCACGATTTTATTCGAATCTTTTGCATTAGATAAGGTATGTTACTCATTATTAATTAAAATTACTAATGCAATACATTTTATACTCTTCTCTTCCAAGTGTCCAACCATTTCTTAATTTTACATTTGTTACTCAATAGAACTATCTAAATTATGAATTGTATCATTTTTTTTATCTATCAAACTAATAACTTCAATATATGGAACTAAATTATCAACCAGCATAACTATAACCCCATCACTTGCCTTACTGAACTTTAAACTGTTTAAATTAGAGTTGAAATTAAAATGCAGTGAGTCAGTTTAAATTGGTCTTTCTCCGATCGTCGAAGGAATTTGCGTGGGTGTTCAGAGCTTGTTTTCTTTGAGTTTTCGCCTCATTAAGTGTTTGTATACACACATTGGATACACTGTCGTACATGTGATAAATGCTTGCCCAATATAAATCCCATAGTTCTCTGTTATGGGAAACGTTATTGTTCAATTTACTCATCATTCTGCATGGAGCTTTCAAAAGGTGATGTTTACTTAGAAAACCTTAGTTTTGTTTTTAAAATTAAATTTTATTTGCTGTTTTAAGACCTACTTACATCCGGTAATTTTGATCAACCACCAGACTAAGGTATTTTGCGTTCAAAATTAATATGGAACTAGTAGAATTATTAAGAAAAGCTAGTTGTAAAACCTAGATAATCTCTACCTATATGATATTGTGGCAAACTTGGGAGAAGCCTAATGCCTGTAACTATCCACCATTAGTCTCTGATAGCCTGAGTAAATTTAATGATGATGTATTTTCAGATAATACATAACCTGAGCACATAAATAAATAAGAGATGAGCTTTATCTTTCAGATGCAGAGTTCATTAACATTAAAATGTGCAAATATTATTCTCATTCGCATAGTGTGTATGTGGCTATTGATTTCAATAAGGTCATGTTCAGCGAGCACCACATATCGGCCTATTTCCCACCATTATAATTTACAGGGCGCGTGAGTTAAGACCTTCATCTTTTAAAAAACATACATAGTAATTTTATTTATTGAAATATTTTCGTTTGTCTCCTTGAATTTATATTTGGGATCTATTTTTGTTTCTGTTATGAATGCTTCTATACTTTTAACACTTTCTTCTACTTTTGTTGTTAATGTCTTTTGTATTTGAACTTTCAATAGTCAGCAATTATCTGTATAATCTTGTTGTTCTGGAGTGTAGCTCTTAACAGAAAATATTCCTGAGAAATTCTTCCAATAGAAGTTAAAACTACAGTCGATTGATTTATGTTAACATCAAAGTAATCACATTAATGCAAAACCTCTTTTTCATTTCAACAACTTCTTGATTCCCAACAGCTTCTAGTTCAATTTATTTAAACATTTCAACATCGGCTCAGTCTCAAATGTTTTCCGGATTCCCGTATCGCATCACATATTTACATTTTACAAGTTAACCACTAGCTATCATATCGTTTTTATCATTAACCTCTTACCGTGCACAACATTTAACTAATTCGTAACTCTAAACCGTCCAAGCTTCCTTCAAAGATAGTGCGATGACATTTCACAACACTATTATCCAGATTACATTATTGATATCGTTTAAGTATCGATATTTCGTAACGTTGTCTGTTATCGGGCAATCGATAACCTTTATTCTACCTTCCGCGGTGACACGTTCAAGACTTGGGGAAAGTCAGATATTGTGAGGTAAGCTTCTAATACAATTACAAGTTTTGCTTCGAGTATTTAATTTCCAAGTAACAAGCAATGAATAACCCGACGGGTCTCTTCGTGGGAGTTGTAAGGATGTAATCTAGAACTGATGTCTTATTTCGAATGCTAATTTGCTTGTAAGTGGTTCCTGTTGCTGTTTAGCTTATTCTATTCACAGCAACAAACCAATTACCAAACTAACGCTAACTTTCAGCGAAGTTACGACAGTCAATCTCATAATCACAAAATAATTTATCTCTTAGTGATCTGCAAACGTTTATTAGGGAACATTTAATCCCAGCAAATCAAATCATGATTTTGATAGACTTATTGCCAATCCCTATAGCTTACGCCGCGCGCTTAGCGTTCGCGCCTTAGTGTTAGAACTGGCAAGCAAATTGGTATTTTTCTTGATGTAGTTAGAGATTTCACGATGAGACACTTATTTATTTATTGAACCATTTATGTACACACATATATAATCAGACAAGAAGAAAGGAACAGAAAAATAGGTACAAAGATGATGCTTATTTCTACAGAAATCTCTTCCAGCATACTTGAGATAGGAGAGTATATTAAAGAGATGATGACAACGTGTGTAAGAGTAGAAGGGAAAACAAAATACATAAAACCTAAAACACAACACACAAAACACTTTTATCGTTTATTTTAAATTCTAAGACTATGGTCGATATCACAACAATTAGCTTATGAAATAAATCTCTTTAGACACTTGGCTATATCCCAGACGCCATTACAGTTAATGATTCCATCTCCATTTGTTACTTTGTTAACATTATTACGAAACAGACCTTATAATTGGCAGTATTAATCACCGCACTGTCCTTATCGTTAGGTTTACTGAATAATAACATCACGACCGGTAATTTTATGTCCAGATATTATTAACCTACATGCAGGCGGTTGTAGGACAATTGTTAACAATTTAGTTTTATGTTAGTTAGCCTTATTAGGGAGGGCTCGTGGTTCAAGCGTTGGGATCTATCGACGCTTGTGGCTGCCCTAGCAACGCCCTAAGCCGAGGTCCGTATCCCACAGGGGGTGCCCTTAGCGGGTAGTCGCTTAGTTTTTAAGTTTTTTAATCCCTGACTTGAAGCCTTAATTTATTGAGGCACCCACAAGCAAGCCCGGTTACACAGCCGACAATCTCCTAGGTTGACTTGTGAAATGTCATTAAAAAAAACGCTTTTCGATGGTTTGCAATTCTTTACTCATCAGATCCGTCTTTATTTGGGAGGTCAAGCTTAAGTATCGTCGGGCCCAGTTTGAAACTCGACACGGATTGTCAATCCGTGTCGAGTGTCGAAGTCTAAAAGTTTAATTGTCGCGTCAGTCTAAACTTTTTGGATCAAGTTGCAAAGATCAGATGAAGACAGAACTGTGTTATCATTATGACATCCAACTACAGCTTTAAATTGGGAAAAAACTGCAATAGAATAAGTTCGAATAAAGCTAGGCTATTGATTAAATACCAAATTCTTGCTATGCCTTTTGTTAATTACATACATACCTACATACACTCACGTCTTTTTTAGATTCTGTTGATATAATACCAAATTCTTACATCATTATGCATTTTGTTAATAACTTGTAAACTTACGTCTTTTTCCCATGGTGCTAGGCAGAACCTACAGAGCGGCACCTGCTACGATCCTAACATACTCCTCCTCCGTAATTAATTTATGATTTTACACATAAACATAACATCATGCGTTTTTCCCCGAAGGGTTGAGCAGAGGTGTAGGTACCTATAGTACACTATCAAATCGGCAGTTATGTTTAAGTCCCATGTAATAGGGGGCGAGCCTATTGCCAACAACCGGGCACAAATCCAGACTCCGGGCTGCTACAGAGGAATGCAAGATAGAAAAACCCAATAAGAGTTTGTTCGGCATTAATGATTTTGTCCAGAACAAATATTTTCTGTTTGAATATACAATAAACTCACTCCTTCTTCCCATGGAGTAGGCAGAAAGCCACCTACTACGACTCTTACATACTCCTTTTACCTTCTTTTCGTGTTGTATTTTCTAATTAAAACAAGCACGCTATGTTAGTCTTTACCACGATACTTCTTGGAACTTGGAAGTAATAATTTTGCAGAGTCAATCAAGCTTAAATCCTTTGAACTTGGAAAATAACACTATGTAGCAGAAGTAAATATTGAAATACAACAAATTTATTACCCACTGTTATGAATTTACAAAGGTACTTAGGAAGAGGACTTGGCTTGAGAATTCCAGCTTTACTGTAACCGGAAGGATTTGCAAAATCACAATTAGTAGTAAAACACTAATGCTAGCTTGAATTGCAGCATCGTGCGCCTGAAAAATGGCACATTTAAGCAAATATTAATCAATACTTGGAATTGATTGCTGGTCAAAGATGAAGGATATTTTGTATTACAGGTAGCGCTTTTGCATTGGCAAGTTAGTAATGTTAATATTTCTAACCATCTCCAATTACTGAACATTAGCTATCAGCTCAGAATATTAACTCCGTTGTGAGGGGGGACAGCTCAGCGGTATTCTCGACTGCCGATCACCCTTCAATGTTCCTCAACAAGGACATTTATAATTATTATCAATTAAGTATTTATTGGTGGCCGAAGAAAAATGTCATATTGCATGGTGAAATGTTACAATTTTTGACCGTCAGCTAATTGTTTCGGTCCAAACTGTTATCGTAAAAATACCTTACCTTGTAGTTTATAACAAACACGCTCTATTACACCTAGCTACAAATTAGTTCAAAGTAAATCCCGTACATACTAAGAGTATCAGCACAAATCAAGATTGTAAGTGACCCACTGACGGCTTCCGAGAACTTTTTCGTCACATCTCATAGACATAACATTCTCGTTTCTCATTTCTCGTAGACATAACATTAGTAACTGTACTAACGTGCTTCCAGACGTGCAAATTCTTAAGTAATCAGGTGACAAATGTGACTGCCTCCTGAATAAAGGAGTCGTCTAAGTAGGTTCAGGTTTTCAGATGATAATAAAAGAAAGAGTTGGTTGAGTTTATGGTAGTGCCGAAACTCCATTAAGTGTTTATCTTTTTAATGGGAATCAGTTCAAGTTGATCAAAACAAATTGATATTTTTTTCGCGGTAAGAGTAGTACGTGCACCTTCATTGTGCTTACTTACGACGACCACATTTTAACTTTCATGTTTTCCAAATTTTTCCAAAAGCACTATTTATTTTATTCGGGAAACTTACAGCTAACCTATACAGTCACAGATCATAATACAGTGTACTTAAAAAATATGAAATTGAAGGATTGATATTGATAGTTGGTTTCTTTACAAATATCATTAAGCACTTTCATGTAGGCTATTGGTTGTCATTTGAATGCCTGGTAACAATGATGAATTCTGTTACAATGTGACTACATAACATCTTGACCCACTTCATCGACGCCATAAACACTTCACCATTGTTTTTAGGACGTTCCAAGAAAGTCCCGGGGCGGTCCTCTTAGCAGACGGGTGATAAGTAGCGCTTGTTCTTTATTGAGCCTCTGACACATGTGTGCGAAGGTTAAACTTAAGGGTATCGGTGTGATCTGGACCTTCCCATGTCATCACACAAACTTTTCCTACTAAACAAGTAAATAGCATAGCCATTTGATCGTGGTGGGTCTTCAATCTTGACTGAAAAGCTAGGGAAATAAGGTAGTAGGGAATTAGAGTGTGGTAATAATCCATATTAATATTATAAATTCGAAAGTAACTCTGTCTGTATGTTACCTTTTCACGCCTAAACCACTGAACGGATTTCGATAAAATTTGCCGAAGAGATAGATGGTATCCTGCGGAAGGACATAGGCTACTTTTTGCCCCAGTAGCACGTTCTTGTGGGAGAATTTCCGACATCCACACGGGCGAAGCCACAGGTAGAAGCTAGTAGGTAATAATGATACGACTGGACGTTGGGTGGTATTCTACATACATAGTGGCCCTTTTACCAGATTCGTAATACTGCTTTTTACGGGACAAAGTAGTTTTCCGAATTTGGTAATTGCAGTTCTTAAGTTTTTGCATAAAAATTGTGTTACCACTTCTTGAGTTTCTTCATAAAGCAAACACTGATAACAAGCTAAATCAAATTACAATACAACTAGTAACTAGCAATAGGTTACTAGGCGCCTCTAGTTATCTAGTACAACAATAATTGTATTATGAATTTGTATCGCACCCACTTTCAATATGAATTAGTATACTTGAATATTCGCTGCATTGGCCCATCTTTTCAGCGTCAATATTCAGTAGTAAAAACAAGTTAAACAAAGCTAACTGCCGTAAGGATTCCCACGCTAATGTTCATACAATGTGTGTATTGACATTGACACTTAGTGTCGCACAGTGTCACGACACCTTTGTCACTTTGTCACGTCCCTCTCACGCCTGTCCTACGTATTTGTGACAACAAAGCTTACGGAAATTATGATTATTGTTGTAGAGTAAATTGTTTAGAAGCTGTTTGCTCATGATGTGTAAACAAGTATTTATGGATCTTTAACATTGATCTGTCTCAATGACGTAGACATCTAATGCTATGGCGATCGTGTTTTATTTGTAAGGTTGTCACTGCTTGTTCTTCTGGGTATTTGATTAGCTATGTATATGATAAAGCAAGGATATACATTTATAGATACTGCACTTTGGAGACTGCATGTGACACCACATTTGTTAATGCTTGTAATCGAAGTAAGAATTTGCACACATTGTATAGTCCTCCAGACCGTTTTTCGGCCATGGCGGCCAATCTCAACGGAGACTAACCTTCGGTGCGAGAGATATTATAGTGCACAAGTGTGTGCGCAGACACAGGTGCACTCACTCTTCCCTTACTCTCGCACACACACACACACACACACACACACACACTCACACATGATATGTAGACCAAGTGCCTGACTGAGGCTATGTTTTTTAATATAGTCCAATAATGTAACCAAGTATAATGGTCTATTTTATTTAAAGGTTTTTTAATTAAATTTAAAGCAATGACGGTAAATTAATTACGTGATAGATAGTATAGATACATGGTGCTCACATGTTTACAAATATTGTAAAAGTACGAAGATGATTTTTCAAAAAAATTAACAAGTCATAATTTAGTATGTGAGTTAAAGTAATTACAGAATGTAAAATCAATGTCATAAAAATTATAGATTTTACAGTTAAATTAGCGACCAGTTTTATTTTTTCTAGACTCTAGATTGTCCTATAGAGCAGGACCAGCATGTTTCCAAGCATTCTTATCTTGGATAATATATAATCCTCTAATTTGTAAAATGCTTGTTTACAAAGTGTACTTTTAATATAAGTTTTAAATTTTTTCAAGGTATTTTATTGTAATATTTAAGACAGTACCCCATAAACGATGTACTTGTGTATACTTTAGATAATGTGAAAAATGGTTGATCTACGTTATCTTTATTTCTAGTATTAAAATTATTTCTATCACTTATTTTATTAAATCGGTGTAGATTTTTTCTTACATTCATAATAGTTTCATAAATGAATTGGCAAGGTACCGTCGTCCGTCATAATATTAATCTTTTTAAATAGTTCCTAAGAGATTCGCGACGACATAGATTGTAAAAGGCTCGGACAGCTCTCTTTTGCAAAATAAAAATGGATCCTATGTCAGTAGCCCGGCCCTACAGTAAAATGCCATATGACATAATGCTGTGGAAGTAGCTAAAATAGACAAAACGCACGGTTTCTTCATCTGTCTTATCTTTTCAACCGCATAACCGGCCGAGCTTAGCCAATATAAATAAAATATGAATTCCACTCAGAAGTATGGCAGAAATTTTACTGATTTGGCATCAACCTCATTGCAGGATTATATAGAAATACAACTTAACAGGAGATTTTCACCTTTGGACCGAAATTCAAAAACTATTCTCTTTTCAAATGAGGAAATTTATTAAAAACTATCCATAGGAGTAACAAAAAAATGAATAAACTAGCAAAAACATGCTTGATCCCTAGACACTTGTGAAGTGTGTATGCTTTGTATAAATGCGTTGAGTTTGTGTTTTGAGTTTGAATAAAAACAACAAACCGTAAGGCAAAGGCTTTCTTATAAGCAGAAACAAAAGGTTTAATCATAACTCTTGGCGACTACGTTTTGATGATTTCAGTCAAGCTTCCCGCAAGACATTTTCAGCTTGTAAACTTGGAAAAAGTGGAACAGAATTTTTAGTGCTTTAGGTAAGTACAGCTGGTACTCTAGCTGCTTCCAGACTAGTTCTGACTATTTATCCCTAGAACCTATGAAATTCAAATCGAAATCTATATTCTGCGCTCACGTGCAATATCGCAAATAGGCATTATTAACTCATGAAGACATAAATTATGGCCTCGTCGAGTAGGTTGTTGTAGGCACAAGTTTCCTATGACTTATGAGTTATTGCCAAGGCTTTCACCTCCGTCACTGACTGTACCATTATGTTTTAGGACTTATAGTGATGACGAAGTGTTGATTATCATGTTGGGTGTTATGTAGTCTATTCATAACTCTTCTGCCATTATCCCAATTTTGGGTTTGACGCAACCTGTCTTTTGTTCCATACTTCTCATAATTCTTCATCTTGGTACACTCCCTTTCTAACCATATCATCTTCCACACAGTCTATCTATCGTTTCTTTAGTCTTCCCCTACTCGTATATACCAGGCATATACAGGCAGTACTAAAGAAAGCGACTACGCGAACATCGCAAGTTTGCACGAACATTGTTCTTGCGACCCCGCGACCAAACGCACAGGTGTTGAATAGGTGGCCGAATTCAACGTGTAATCCTAATGAAATTTCTATAAGGACATTGTGTAAGAGTGTTACCAAACCACGGTCTGTTTGCGGCCTTGTGCCTATTATCATAATCAGCATATAGAAGGTCGCTGCTGGACATAGGCCTCTGTCAAATTCCATGTCATTAAACACAAGTGATTGCTTCTTTAATATAGCTACTACCAGCTACATTGCGAAGATGGTTTGCCCAGAGATCTAAATTAAAAATGTTATCATACGTAAATCAAAGATTTAGATGACCGATTAATGGCAACAATAGGTTTCCATCATCTTTAGAAATTCCTTTAAACAAACTCAGATCCAATGCAACACAAGTGGGTAGGTACTTGCATTTGTATGAATCACCTACCGTTCTGCTCATTCCCACGTTACAATACCCCGATACTATTTACACTCCACCTGACCCAACAGCCTGAGGTCCTTAACCCCTCCTTATGTAATGTTAATACTCTGACAGGTAACATCTGTCTGTCCGTATGTCACTTTGGTCCCGACTGATTTGCATATAAATAACCTGCAGTGGGAGTTTGCACATTCAACAAATACAGCAGATTTGTTTTTGTCTGCGTATCTGCATGTCTTAAGTTTGAAACCACTGGATGTTTTCAGGGTTACACTGAATGGGTTAATTCAGAAGTAGCACTTGATAATCGTCAAATTAATAGTTTTAAATCATTTAAAAATCAAAGTAACACACTTCAGTATGTAATAAGTGCACTTAAAACTTAACCCTCCTGTTGGGCTTCGCCGCAGAAGGATGAAAAAAATAATTTAATGAGCCCAAACTAGATGGGTTTACTACTAGTGTTAAAAGTTCGGATACACAGCTTACAGCTCTATCATTAGACCAACTTGATAGCACCATAATTATTAATGTATTGTCATTTGAAGTACATATACATTTGCAAAGTTGCAAATGAATACGACCGCCGGGGTCATTGCGTAATATACTAACAGTAGGAATGGCTTTCATTTTGACAGTTCAACATCATTCATTGCGTTATTTACGTTGTTGAGCACACACATTTTTCGAACATATGAAGCAATGGATTAGCAATATCCTTCAAAATGATTCAAATTCTGATTGATAGTGTGTTACGCGATTAGGGTGCAGGTGAAGGTTTGATTCCTAGATTTTCTTACCAACACACATTCAACTCTAACTAATAATAAGGGTGTTAAAAATCAAGTACATACGATACAAAAAACCGCGAAGCTACCATCACATCGATAAGAATAAATCAACTACATACATGTTGACAGAGACATCGAAGCTCAAACTGAAACCATGAATTCAACACATGATTCTCGACTCCGTTGCGAATAAGCTTTGGGCCGGTTATCAAAAAAAAATCTGCTGTTTCATAGAAAAGTGTAATATCCACGCAGTCAAAATGTATGGAACAGCAATTTTTAAAGTGAAACTTTTATTACATCGTCTCAAACTTTTTCGTATGTGTGTTGCATGTCGCGTGACGGTCGGCCGCGGAGTAGGGATAAAGTGAAAGGAAGGAGGTTTTTAGTTAAATGTCTATAATGTGAAAAAAAGTTTCACTTTTACCGTGGTTTTATAAAACCACACAATCCTTTTTTGTTTTCTTTTTCCTTGTAAGTTTTTTTTAAATAACTGGCGTAAAATTCATCACAGAGGGGTTCAGAATCATGTACTGAATCCATGGTAACAGGTTGCGTACATAATATATTAATAGTGCAACGAAAATACTATCCTTGCATACGGTACCATGTTGTATCATGGCTTGCAATGAGTATTCACAGTGAATGTTCGTCCCATCCTTCACGTAACTGATGAGCATGGTGCTGTCACAAACAGTCATCTTGTTACCATGCCATCCAACATTACCCCGACTTGTCCTTCTGTCCTTCATTACAATGATAACTTGTAAAAAGATATTGTGTCAACTGGTTATTGTACCGCGGAAGTAAACGTCAATTGATGGATGTGTTACCATGCGTCTCCTTAATAGAGGCGTTAGCGATTTGAAGTACTGCGCTCTGGCGACAATGTATGACGGCAGATGTATGTGCATGTTTATAAGACAATAGATGCCTGTTACAGAGGCTTTTCCAGATATTATTGTAACAGGTGCAGGAATGGTCACTTTGTGTTTCATTTGTATTGTATTTTAAATGCAAGAAATATTGAAATAAATATTTTGCACAGAGACAACAAACGCCATTTATCATTTTTGAACGCTATCATGAATGACTTTTCAAGTTTCTTTTCTTCATGGAGAATTCTCTTTAGCGATAATAGCCGCTCTCATATAATGGCTATGGAATCCCCTTATTTTTCTTGTTCATATGCCTTGTGTGTTCCATCGTTTTATGTGCCTTGTTGGTAGTCATTCAGAGGGCCTAGACAAAGTAACATTCGATTAGCGATGACGCTAGTAGAAAAGCCAAAAAATGTATGGGGTTGACATAAGCCATCGAAATGTCACGTGATCATAGGTCAACGAATAGAAATTATCTAAACAATGTTAACATCATTCGATTCTATTGAACGAATCGACAGCGTCTAACGATTACTTCCATAGAGGTGCGTAGCCTAGTGGCACTTTTTGACAAGCGCTATCGCTATTTTTCGATTCGTATGATGGAAAAATTTGTGAAAGCGATAGCGATTGAAGAAATAGAATCGCTCCGAAGCGAATGCCATTTGTCTAGGCCCTCTGATCCCGCATTTCGGGTTCAACTTGATCACGAAATTAGTAACAACGTTATCAAGAACAGCTAACAAGAAAACAAGGCAACTCATTAATACATACTTTAAAAAAGTTTTCGAAATGTCTAGTTGGTCTAGTGGTCGCAAACTACCACTGAGCACGAGGTCCTGGGTTCGATTCCCAGATTGGCCGTCAGGAATTCCTCAGTAGCAGTCCGGAGTCTGGACTTGTGCCCGGTTGATGGCAATAGACTTAAACGTAACTGGCGAAATGTGGGTGTAACCCACTAACTATAAGTTCACCTCTACACACACACTATAAGTACACCCTTCGCGGAATCCAGGCATGATGTTATATATATAAAAGTTTTATGCAAAAAAGTTTGCTTGGGCCCTCGATCACACCAATCAATCATCGTAAAGAACTTCTAGACTTATGACATACATTCATTGCACCTCCACGTGCTACAGTGCAAGACACGAGAATAATCAAAAAGTGGCTCACAGCTAGTGGAAACTAGAAAACTCTACTACAACTATACGCCCATCCATGAGGATTATTTACTGATGTCGTCGGTGGACTTGTTTTGTTTCTTATGAGATTTTTCGTGTACATCTGTAATTGGTACTCACTTTTTTTTTTGGAGCGAATTCTTTAACGTGGCTTAAGGTAGGAGTAAACTGTTAGAAATCGTGACGTAATGAAAAAGCGTTCAAGTTTCCATGCGACTTTCTCTAGATAGAAAATTATAGGATAGAATAGAAGAGAGATAGTTGTCGTAGTTTTTAAGGGTGCTGAAGCCAATATTGAGGTCCAAATGAAAATCCAAGATGGCGGCTGCGAACATTTTAATTTTTTTCATCATGGGTATCGTTCTCATTGTTTTTCAGGGTGCTAAGATGGATAGCAAGGTCAAAATGAAAATCTAAGATGGTGAAAAAAGTGCTTCTAAAAACTTATACTAAATGGCTCTATATTAAAAACGCGTTTTAAATTCACACTTTCTATGCGAGCGTGCGAGTATCGTGTAAGAAACTTCGTCCCTGACGGGGGTCCCCCGACCCAATACGTTTTTTTATGTACAATCTATATGCTGTTTGCGTACATATTTTTTTATTAAATATATAGACCTAAGTATATTTAAATACTTAACAAAGTAGTTATAGCACTTCATTACCCTGCCCGATTTATTTTCAGTACTTAGATAGTTTATTTTTGCCCAACTGCAACACTGAGGGTTAATAAATTCTTATGAAACTCATGCTAATGAAAAAATAACTCATCATTTCTATATTTTTAATCTTAGTTGTCAAGGTGGACCAATCGGCTTTAATACGGTTTAGGCATTCTGTAAACCGACATTATGAAATGAGTCGTTCCTAAAGAATTTCTGTAAATCAGTAATCGATTTAAGCGGCGCCGAAAAAGCAATAAAAATCGAAATTCGAAGTAAACTGATATTATGATAGCAGATTTAAGATAAGTATTAATTTAAATTTTTCGTTATGATTAAGTATTGTATAATTAGTAAGATAGGTGTGCGTGGACCACCTTCACAATCTCGTTGAACCTTTAGACTGATAAAATATTGCAATAGATAAGAATGACAAGGCATAAAATATATTTAATATCAACATGAGGTAATCAAAAATGTTACTTGATGGGCGTGGACTCATTCAAATCAAATAATTATTATCTATTCCATAAACAATTCATGCAAAGCCATGTTCTTTACAATCTACAGATAATCAAAAATGAGAAGCACACTTTTACCAACCAGAGTAGGGTTGCCTTGTCTGACCAGATATTTTTATCTGAGTTCTACCACATTATAGTTTGTACGAGCACTTGTTTGCCATTAAAATATGTGTTAGGTTGAGATAGAAGAAAACTAATCTGACTGACTTGTTTATCAGTTATTTATTATTTGTAACAACGTACATTAGAACGGTCTAAAATGTACTCAATGAAATTAGTAAAAAAATAATTTACATAGCGTAAAAACGCTGATTATAGCGCGCTAAATAAATGTGCGATTTAAAATCGTACAGCGCTGATAATGGGAATAATGTTTTCTCGTATCTTCACGAACTATGAAAGGATAGCTCGTGCCGTGGTTTAAATCCAGTCAACTGGATGGTAGATGCTGGTGACTGACTGCACACTGCACAGGGTACACCTAGCGTACATTTTAGTATATCTAATGGTGGAGGCTATTAAAATGCACCCCGATAATGATAATGATTATTTGATATCCTTAAGTTACCAATAGACTCTAACCACCCTCAACATAAACAAATGAATGAAAAAATGAAATTTTATGAAAAATAAAAACAATACGTTTTAGAAAATAATATTGCGTAACATATAATACATGACAGTTAAAACAATGAGTCGAGTACCTACAGTATTTGCCTAATGGGTGTGGTGACATCACTCAATTCTTGCGACAAATATTATTTATACTATCACCTTATTAAACCAAATACCTAATTACAAAGAATATGATGATGCAGCCATTTAATAGTTTTTACACATTCTTTCTTTGCATACGTCAGCTGATAGTGGCGTTACCTATTGTTATGCGTTAAACTGGTAATTGTTACACTGTTATGAATTACCTATTAGTCGAAATATTTGTGAGGTGATGCAACATAGAAGCTGAAGGTGCAAAGATATCGTTGGCACGACATAGAACTTGTTAAAGGGTCTTCAGATCTGATAGGAACTTATTATTATCTCGTTGTTATGATATCTAAAATGGTACAAAGTAATGTACCTAACTTACTTTCCAAGATAACATTGACAGAAATACGCAACACCTGCTTAAATAATTATTGGTATACATTTAATTTCACCAAAGATAACTTCTAACAAAATAATACATTAGGTAACTGCAATTAAAATAAGTATAAGCAAATGTGATCGACTTTTGACCAAGAATATTGAAACATTAGCAAAACATCCTTAAGGATGAGGGGACTAACACCTTAACAAAGGTTAAAGAAATTGATCAGTCACTTCACCCGATGTTGTTATATATGAGGAAAATCACTGCAAAGCCGAAGTGTTAACGATAAAACGTCTACATTAAATGCCAGGTTATTATAAAATACCTATGGTTCACAGCAAGAAGCAAGAGTACCTATGGTTGATGGGTATTTAGTCTGAACGACCCAATTATTAAAAACACGAAAATTAAAAATAAACCAGTAGGCTTGGCATTGTAAGAGGTCCATTTAGAATTTGATATCAGAATTTTTGTTGGTAGGTCTTCATAATCATTAATCCTCGTATCTTTTTAGCAGTTTGTTGAAGCAGGATCTGGGGCGATATTTATAAAATTTTCATTCATGTTACAAAGGTGATGATGACTATAATAGTTGCATTGCCACGTGCGCAAACTTTAAAAACACTTTGTCTATTCTTAAGAGGGCGCACACGCGTCCACTAGCGCCACTCCTTTAAAAAAGTATTATCTCGTGACTCAGAAGGAATTTTGAATAACGGCTCAATAAGCGACCTCGGTAAGTGTGTATAATTTTCTAATACCTTTTATAAACTTTCATATTGAGACACGAAGCAACAAAATGCGACCTAAATGAATGTGGCCACTTTTGTTTAGATCGAATTTTGTTGCTTCGTGTCTCAATATGAAAGTTTATAAAAGGTATTAGAAAAATCTTGACACACTTACCGAGGTCGCTTATTGAGCCGTTTTTTAAAATTCCTTCTCAGTCACGAGTTTTTTTTTTTTTTAAAGGAGTTGAGCTAGTGGACCCGTGTACGCGCTCTTAAACATCATCATTAAATTTAGTTTCCTTGCTCTTGTTTCATGTTTATTATTGTATATATTATATGTAGATAAGTATATGTACTATGTATACATATGTATTTAATGTATATGTAAATGGTACACCACTCACTACCTGCATTATTGTCTCTCCTCCGTTTAATCCATCCAAAGGTTGTCTGTAAAAGATCACTTTTAGCGATAAGACCGCCCATTGTATCACCCTATGTAAAATTTTTACAGTTATAACTGTAACTTTTATGGTGTACATCACATAACATAACATAAAACCACGCCTGTATTCCCCGAAGGGTTAGGCAGAGGTGTACCTATAGTACACCGACATTTCGCCAGTTATGTTTAAGTCCCATGTAATAGGGGGCGAGCCTATTGCCATCAACCGGACACAAATCCAGACTCCGGGCTGCTACCGAGAAATTCCAGATGGAAAAACCCAATAACACTTTGCCCGACCCGAGAATCGAACCCAGGTGTACATAATAAAGAGTACCTATTCTATTCTATTCTATTCTTTAGTGTTTCCCGAGTAGCAATTATGTCTTCAAAAGCAGATACTCAGCTTCCATTAGTAGGTCACTGTTGTTGACTGTCTATTTTACCATCGCGTAAAGAAAGTTCGTTAGACCAGAAACTTGTACTTTATATTTTACAGAACAATAGCTTCTAGACAATTAGGTAATCTTGTAACAGTTGTGTTGCAATTTGAGCCCGTAATCTGTCTTATGTAAGTTTGTTAGTAATTTGAGAATAATGGGCGATACCAACGGTAATTGGATGAGTCCTGATTTGAATGCTGGTGAAAATTAATGAGTCTTCCTTATGCTTGTTGCTTTGTATGCTCATCGCATGTGGTCATCATTATGGTCTAAAAAAACAAGGTCTGGCATTCCGGGAGTGACACATGCTTACGTCACTATACAGTTGCCACTTTATTGCAACAAAACCCGGATTATGGAAACATTTTCAGTCACCATTCTGTTACAAAATATATTATATATTATAAAACATTTAAATTGTCATTTCGTTTTTCTAATTAAACGAAACATTTCAATTTAAACATATACCAACGTAATTTTTAGTTAAAGCCTCTTTGTTTTATCGGATTCGCACAGGTAATAAAGGCGATTGGGGAATTATTATTACACACTACTGGTAACACAGCGGTGATGACGGAGGCTTGTGTCTCCCACGTGACTGGAATGCTATACCTGGCGAAGTATATTAATATACCATGCTCATCATCATCTTCCTGCTCGTTCAATTTAATTAAGATCAGCGTAGCATAATTATATTATTCTAGTCATCTGTATCAATTGTTATCTCAGTATTCACTCCTATTAAACAATTTTTTTTTAATCAAAATTCGCCTGCAGTTACTTTGATCTTCCTACTCCGTAGGAAATCTCTTTTAGCATCGTGTAGTACTAATACAAACATGTGATATCGAAAAAGAAACCACTGCGTGCTACTATTTTTGTAGGTATCTCTTATTACCATACTATCTAGTAATTGCATCTTTCACAAAATTCATCCATAGTTTGTTTGGTATTCTTACTCTTTTGCAGTTCTCTTTTGGTATCGTGTAATATTAGTACAAGCATGTGATGTCGAAAAAGAAATCGCTCAAAACATCATTTTTTTGTAAGTATGTCACATTTCCAAAGTGTGCTAGACTCGTCGGAGCAGACTTTTCCGACTTCATATCAGATCTTACGTATTTGCGTACTATAGGTGCTGTAAGAACTGATAATCAGGGGATTATGTCATGCAGGTAGGTGGCTGCATTCATCTTGTCACTGATAACATCATAAGAGAATCTAGTTTTCCTAATGATTACGGAAGCTAAACGGTTGTCGTATCGCGATTTGTAATTGTAGAAAGAGGTGGATGCCAATATAATGCAAGCATAAAATAAAATCAAAGAATTCTTGAACGTGTCACTCCTAATAAGTAATGGGTGCAAGATCATCATGACAAACAAAATCTTGAAATAACATTAGGAAAGGAAATATTATATATATTATTATAGGATTAAAAGACAGGCACTCAAGCACGGTGCTGACCGAGTGTCTTTGTTGGCTACATTATAGTACTCGTAATGCAACTAAGTCTAGTCGACAACTGACATAAGACCTTGAAAACACTAGGCCACATAATGACAAGTAAATAGATAAAGCATTATGTTTACAAACAAAAGTCTTAAGAAGACGCAGGCGCAGTCACGAACCGAACCAGTAAGAGCAACACGACTTGCCATAATCCTTTATCAACAAAATATTCTGTACATACATTAATTCTAGTTTCTGATGATATCTATAAAATTTACGGCCCGACCACAGTGCAAAGGCGAACTAGTGAATAAACGGACATAATGTAACTGATACTCAGATTTAACTTGAGATTATTTTAATGAAGGTTTTGTTGGATTTAATCAAATCAAATGACGGCAATCTGTCGTTATTTCTTGATTACGTAAAGCGATAGTATCTCGCGATGATTGACTAACTGGTTTGAGGTTAAAAGGATGTACTGTACCTGTGCCATTCAATCCTCGCGATTCATGCAAAAGGGTTTATTTAATTGTAAAGTCTTTGTTTGAAATGCTAACCTGTTTGCTATTGCTGTTCTAAATGCTATCCTATAGTATTTTGCAGTCATATTTATAGAATACTTACCACATTCTAATCTAACACATATAGCAAAATTTTCCGGATTATGTTCATTGCAAAACCTGACTAAGAATTTTTATAATTTATCGTTAGGATTAAGATTAAAAGAGATGAAGGATTCTTTTTGAAAATCTCAACAATCTAGTAGTAGTTTTCTTTGATGGACAATCAGTCATTAGACTGATCGTCCATGAAAGATCTTAGCAACTAGGTACTTAGATTGTTGAGATTTAGATTAGGTGCACGCTATCCAATTAATTACTAATTAAATCAAACAATCAAAACCAACTCAATGACGATAAGATTGTACATAATAAATATCAGACAAAGACCACACAGGCACGATCTAATTCTCTAAATCTACATTAACAAACTTAATCACACCTAAGCTCTATGCTAAACCTTACAAAATACCCTAGAAACAACCTATACATCACTACTCCCGAACCTAAATTAAATAGCGTGAAGTAATTTATTTAACTGTATTTTTGAATAACAGTCTTGCTTGCACGTCTAATAGACAGACAGACCAGATAGCTTGTTAAAAGCTCGGAGCAAGTTATACGAGGGCATGGGGTAATAAGTAAGACTTAAGATGGCGCACACTGGTCCACTAGCGTCACTCCTTTAAAAAAATATTATCTCGTGACTGAGAAGGAATTTTGAATAACGGCTCAATAAGCACCTCCTAGAGTAGTGGTAACGACCCCGACTTACGAATTGTAGGTCGCGGGTTCGAACCCAGGCAGGCGTTCTACTTTGTGTAATTTATTTCATCACCACTGCTCTCAAAACGGTGAAGGAAAACATCGTGAGGAAACCGCCATGTCCTAAAAAGCAAAACATCGAAGACATGTGACATCTACTAACCCGCACTGGGTCCGCGTGGTGGATTACGGCCCACTCCGTCTTACAAAGAAGAGGCCAGTGTCCCAGCAGTGGGAACAGTATAGGCTGATTATGCTAAACACCCTCGGTAAGTGTGTCTTGAATTTTCTAATACCTTTTATAAACTTTCATACTGAAATACGAAACAACAAATACGATCTAGAGGAATATAGCCGCTTTTCATTACATCGTTTTTTTTTTCTTCGTGTCTCAATATGAAAGTTTATAAAAGGTATTACAAAATTCTAGACACACTTACCGAGGGTGCTTATTGAGCCGTAATTCAAAATTCCTTCTCAGTCACGAGATAATATTATTTTAAAGTAGTGGCGCTAGTAGACCCATGTATGCCCCTCTTAATGCAATCTACAGATTTGTATGTAAGAAATTAAGACTTGCTGCATGATACATTTTGCGTGTAGATTTAACATTATATGAGCGTGTTGCACCTTGTATCAAATCTGTTTGCATAATGCAATTTAGTGCGTCTTGTCAGTCTGTCGAGCAGAAAGCTGGGTCAGTATCTGGTAACCTGGTGTCTTGTTTAGTACACTGATTTCATAATGTGTAACTTGTTGCATTTACACCTCATCACAGCTGATTAGGTTAACTCATTTGATTCTTTCTTTCTTTTGTTTTTCTTCCTCTTGATTTTATTTTAATATTGAAATTGCATGTGTAAATATTCATCCCGACTGTGGAACCCGTCATCGTGCCTGGTCGAACACACACTTGGCCTTGTTTATTTTATTTTTCCGTCGATTCCTTAGCTTAGAAAAACAGCAGTTTGGTTATTAGCATAAGCTTGTTTCATTAGGGCAATAATGTTGGATTTTCATTGAAGTTAGGAGGCTAGGCTGATGACGAATTAGAAATAATGCTATAGTAGAAAGGTTTAGGTAGTTAAATAAATGTAAACAAAAAAAAAACGCGTGACTCATAGATGCTAAACCTTTTATTTGGAATGTTAAAATCATATTATTTTTAGTCATTTATTAATAGGCTCTATTCTGAATCTGAATCTGAGGCACTATCAGTCACGTTAATAATAAAGCTTTCAGTGGTATCATCAATTATTTTGTCTAATTTAAACATTTTCTGTTCTTTCATTACATGACCCTCGCAATTTTTCCAATTCTCAGCAGTCGCATTAGCTAGTCTCTGGCAAAAGAATTTTTAGGTCAGCCATTTTAAAAGTTTTATTTTTCTCGGCTACAAACCCCTTAACTTGAGCCCATGTCTTGAAATGTCATGTCTTGAAACTATGTCTGTTTTCAACGGAAAACACTCTTTGGGCCATGTTCCTTCTACATACTTAAACACATTTATCAATGTGTGTTTCTCAGACGATGAAGGAAGTCCTGTTTTGAAGCGTTTTTTCTTCGGTGATGGAAATGATAGTACGGAGTTGGTCTGGCTAGTATCAGGCTCGGGTTCTCTTATTTTTCAACAATACGAATTTAAAACCAATAACGATAAATAACAAAAACTTACAATAGCTAAATAACAAAAACAAAACAAAGAAACAAGATATACCTACTAAAAAAATTCAACAAAATCGAAACGCACACGCAAAATCGCAAATGTCGAGATGTCGTCAAAGGCGTCTGGTTAACCGACTAAACGTAATACCTGCTACTTCAGTTGCCATACTACGTCACAAGTGTACTCTTCAATTTAGCAACGTTATCTAATTCGTTGTATTTTCTAAAAGGTTTAGAGAACCTATCTTTTTGGGCCAGATTGCAAAATATTATGCTACTGTATAAATCTAACAAAAAAATTGTACTCAAGCAATTACATCTACGAAGAATAGTTACGTATAAATGATAAAGTTTAACATACATTAATAATTGAGGAAACTATCGTATAAATCGAAAATAAATTTAATTCTGTTGTAACGTATTTTTAAACAAGAAAGTGCCAACTATAAAAAACCCTTTTTACGATTTGTTTATCTTTATTTAACCACCTAAACCTTTCTAGTATAGGAGGCCTGCTGTAGTAGCAGTCATCTTGGATTATTATAAGAGAAACAATTTAAAGAAGAAAAGAAAACTTTACGCAAAAGTCAATACGTTAAAATAATCCAAACTTCATAATGTTTTTATAGATTCACTTATTAGTCTTATTACACACAAAATCAACAGCACATATCCAATTACGACACACTCCTACTCAAGATCGCAGTCAGCCATTAAAATAAGTTAATTACCACATTAAAACAGTTTAGTAGTTCTAATTGAGCTATTATCACACCCGAAGTGTTTGGGCATCATTATGAAGAGTATCATTAGTCTGATTTAAATAAAAGGGTGAGTTGGATTCCCAACGGGACTTGAGATGAGGTAGAAGTGCTTAATAAAGTTGTAGCACAAGATTCTTATGGAGAAAATGAAATCAATCAATGAACCAAGAAAAGGTTGAAAAAGTATGTTAAATCATTTTCCACGACGCTACTCACAAGTAACCAGTTACAAACTAAAATCACCAGTGACTAGCCAGATTGTCACAGCACCAGTGTTTCGACGGTGGTCCGTACACGACGCGACTTACATGCTAGATATTAACTAGTTTGTGATTGGTTGCGTCATGTTACACACGTTACTTTTGAACAGTGCCGAGGACGATCGACCTTAAAGGCATATGTTCAGCAAAGGACTGAGGTTGGCGATAACGAAAGCATAACATACATACACAAACTCACGCCTTCTTCCCATGGTGGTAGGCAGAAACTACGGAACGCCACCTGCTACGATCCTTACATACTCCTTTTGCCTCGTTTACGTTCATACATCTGGCCATACACACACGCCGGTTGCGAGTAAGTTATAAGTAAGTTATAAGTAATTTATTTCATAACAATATAGATACATTGTGTAGAAAAATTAAAAAATAACATTATACAATTGCAATTAAAATAAAATTCATCAAATGCATTTAGAAAAGTCGATAACTAGTACTACGCACCTGACCTTTCTGGAGAACATCACCAATAAGGTCACTATATGTCTTCCTAGGGCGTCCCGTCCTGAAGTTTACACTCACAGCTACCTTGTTGTATCTTTTGTTAGTCGCCCTTCATTCATCCTCTCAACATGACCAAACCATCTAAGAATACTCTTTTCAATTTTTGTCACATATCTTCTTTTAAACCGCACCGTTGCCTTAACATAAATATCTTTCTTCAGCCTATCATGCATAGTCACAGTGGTGTGACTATGAATGATATGATATGATGTCTTTTCGTCCTTTTTTGCGAAGCGTGTGTGGACATGCTTCGCAAAAAAGCACGAAAAATAACGAAAGCATAAATGAAGTCTAACAGTAAACGATCATCAACAAAATAATCAACCGCCTTCAAATTATGTCAGTGTGAAAGTATTTTAATCAGTACGTACTTTACCCAGTGGATTACTAAAAACAACAACCAGAAAATAAAAGTTTCTAAATAAGGTCATCCCCTATTCCATAACTAAAGCCACTGATAAAGATGAGAAACATTATTAATCAAAAACAAAGTTTTATTTTAAAAACATCCTTTTTATGAGATCCTTTAAAATATTACCAGTACTTAACACTACAAGCCGGTAGAACATGAAAAACCCGTTAATATCACTATAAACCCATAATCACCATAAGCGCCGTAATTATGGGAATCGATAAAACAATCGATTGCATTCGATTCGATTCTCGGACGATTTGGGATCGTAAACCGATGGTTACAAATAGGTTCCTTTATTGCTTAATTATCCTTTTAAGGATTTAATTATGTTTTCATAGCGGTTGGGATGTAGGGATGTGTGCCAGTAGATTTTTGAGCTAATTGCATACGGAGATTTTTTGACTTACATTGTTCCTCTGTTGAGTAAAGCTTTTCCTATCAATCATTCAATGTGTTAAAGGCTGTAAAGTAAGCTATGTGACATACTTATAAATAGTTTGTCTGTGGAATGAAAGTCTCCCATTTATCTTTCACAAAACTTTCATCAAATGATGCTGTATTATTTGGACACATACACATCATCAAGCTCGTTCAATTCGCCTCCGTCAACTTATATCATTATACATTTTGACAAGGACTACGTTCATATTTAGACATAAGAGGTACTGTAGAACATAATTATGGCCCTGATATCAACTACTGGTACCATTATCATGACAATGCTTCCAAGAATTATGTTCAGTTAAACCAAGTCTTCTACTATTGCTAAGTTGTTTGACACCCAGAGCGTGGAGGCGATAATGAAAACACCATTGCCCATAAAACGATTCATGTACCAATAAAATGTCTTCCATTCATCCCAAGTGTCAAGGGACGTTTATTCATCTGCCATATGTATAACACCCTAATAACATTTTTAACACGAACCCCTTGGAACTATGAGAACTTGAGTAATTATAGCTCAACGGTCAAGTGTGAAACGCGATAATAAGGGAAGCGACCATTTTTATTGGTCTACACAATATTTAATTTGATTATGACCAAGGCGATAGATCGCATCAGAATGTGGATACAGAGAAATCGAAATTTGAAATCCTTCGTCGTACTCTTCGTGATTCAGAGACTAGTATACTTACCGATGACCAAACTCTTCGAATCGAAGCTGCAAATGATTTACCTGCAATACTTCATGGCCATAGTTTACGCGTGCAGTCATATAATTAATGATGAGAATAATTAGATATGTAAAGTATATGTATTTTTCCGGCGAGATTCCAATTACCTATACGCAGAAGAGTAAACCAGTAGAGAACATGATTCCAATTATCACAAAATTCTTTTGAAACATGAGAATTAACGGTTTTAAAGTTAACGAAATTGCTGGGCATTTCTAGTAGGTATTGATACAATGACAATCTGTTAAGTCTCAAATCATTGAGTATTGCCTTGTAGTGTGGCTCTTGAATAACTTAAGCAATGTTTTTGCTTCCCACGTCTTTTGAACGCATTATTGTAAATATTATGACTATTGGTTCGGTAAAAACATCTGACAGTGGTATGTGTTATGAATTTTATTTCATTGTTTTTAAAAATTATTATTGAAAAGTGTTTCTTTGGCAATGAGAAATGTTTGTCTGGACTTACATAAATTGAGTTAATAAAAATGACGTCATCAAAATCTTAATTAAATTATGCATACTGAAAGCTAGCTTACCTCCGAATCAGAGTTTGATGAAAATTAATGTTCATTTATTGCGTTCCATAATTTATAAAAAGATGTTACAAAAAGGGTTAAAACTAGGAACATTTTTTAAAAGAGTAACCGTGGAGTTTCTTGCGGGCTCTTCTCCATAGGAAACAACCAATTGGAACCGTGCACCTAGCTTCTGACGTTTCATAAGTGCCCATGTTGGTTTATGTGAAATAAAATTTTTTGATTTGATTTGAACAAATTTTGAACCCTGTGACCACAGAAACACAAAAAAAAGCTCTACCAATCTTCACAGCTGCAGCACCCAATTCATTGAATGGTGTCGCAATTAAATTCATAACCCACCAAGAACCTATCAACGCTGCAACTCAGTACCAAGCCTAACTCACACCCAACGTCGCAGCAACACTAGTTGAATATCAAATAAGGGATGACAAGCCATTAAAACACTTTGTCACTCCTATGACTTACATGGAAGTAAGGAAACTAATTTACCACATAATTGCAAAACCTAACCAGAACGTTTCATGAAGAATCCTGTCTTTAATAACTAGTTGCAATTGCGAACGCTTGCGTAACGTGGCGCCTGTAAGTGTTTTCTTATTAGTATAATAAATTGCTGCTGTGATTGGCGACCATTCATTATTTTGTGTAAAGTTTATCTTAATATTATGTAGAGTGGTTGGCAGTTTGTTTGTATTTAATTTATTTTTCTTGGGAGCTTCCTCATCAATTAGTCTTCTGCTGGAAGTTAAACTTTCCAAGAATCTTTAAAATTTACTGTTGTCGGAAATAGAGCTTCTATTACAATTAATTTTGATGAGATATTCATGTAGACACAGGTAATAATTATGACAAACTTGCAAGATTTTCACCAAACTATATAGCTTCTAACTTGTAAAAACGATAATGATTGCAATATTTATATTGATTTAGAAAACATAACATAACATCACGCCTGTATTCCGCGAAGGATAAGGCAGAGGTGCTCCTACAGTACACCCACATTTCGCCAGTTATGTTTAAGTCCCATGTAACAGGGGGCGAGCCTATTGCCATCAACCGGGCACAAATCCAAACTCCGGGCTGCTACTGAGAAATTCCAGATGGAATAACCCAATAACACTTTGCCCGACCCGGGAATCGATCCCAGGACCTCATGCTCAGCAGTAGCGCTAGCGACCACTATTTAGATTTACAGAATAATTTAAGTGAATGAGTAACGTTTTGTGTTTATTGGTTCAGGTTTTGGAACGTTTTGTTTGTTTTATATTTTGTTCGTATACAGTACAGAAATAACAGAAAGCAACAGAAAATAAAGAACTAAATGTAACCAAAAATTAGGTATAGGTAAATATAGCATTTTCTTACTATTAGTTACTTACTAGGTGAACAATCATAAAATGGAGCAATTGTGATAGTATTTTGACCGACTCGTTGGTCTAGTGGTCGCAAGCGCTACTGCTGAGCATGAGGTCCTGGGTCCGATTCCCGGGTCGGGCAAAGTGTTATCGGGTTTTTCCATCTGGAATTTCTCGGTAGCAGCCCGGAGTCTGGATTTGTGCCCGGTTGATGGCAATAAGCTCGCCCCCTATTACATGGGACTTAAACGTAACTGGCGAAATGTGGGTGTGCTATAGGTACAGCTCTGCCTAACCCTTCGGGGAATACAGGCGTGATGTTATGTATGTGATAGTCAATAGAACTAAATCATCTTAAACAGAAAGTATTTTTAGGTGCCAGGGGTTAAAGTACATAATTATATAAACCACAGACTACAGTTGGTCAAAACAAAAAACTGGCCAAGTGCGTGTCGGACCACACACAATGAATGGTTCCGTAATTGGGATGAATTTATCCCGAAAACAAACTTAATATTGTAGCTTAAAAACATCCCGTACGGGAGAATATGTATTTTTCAAGGGCAAATGTAAGTTTTACACACAATATTGAGAGATTTACCATGTTCCTCTAATACCATAAACTTCTTATGGGTTTTCCTAATTTCCTGTAATCTATAAGTATAGAACTATTTTCTGTATTTTTTTCAAAATTTTAGTCTCAGTAATTTCGGAGATAAGGGGGAATGGTCAATTTTCATATATTTTCTTAAATAACTTCAAAACTATTTATTTTTTAAATTAAACAAATATTTATTGTATAATTTAAAAATAAATAGTTTTTGTGTGTTTTTTAATTTGAGAGCCCCACAAAAAGACCTTTCATTATTTTGATGTGTCACACGGTACAGGTGGCAAAACCTTTTTTTTTATTTTCTAATTTGCCTCCCTAAAGTAACCCCCATATTTAAAATGTATTTATTTACGTTACACGTCCGTGTTTGGGTCACAGAAATTCATAGTGTACTAAATTTCAATTGTTCAATTTTCAGTGTTCTTTTTTTTTATTCGGAAGTATGGAACCCTAATAAACAAAATTATAAATTTCACATAAACCTACATGGGCACTTAAGAAAGAAAAAAAAGAGAGAGAGTGAGAGTATTCTATTCTATTAAACGTCAGAAGCTAGGTGCACGTTCTAGTGCAGCAACTATTATTATATAGTTAGTCGATGCTACTAAATTTGTGAATAGTTTTTTTTTCAAACTTAGTTAATTAAATCCAACAAAATACAAAACAAACAGAACGTTCCAAAACCTGAACCAAATAACACAAAAAGTTACTCATTTACTCCAATTATTCCGAACAAGCAACCTCAGTCCAATTCTGGTATAAATCTGTAGCTTGTCGCCGCCGTCAGAGTTGATATGTCGCTCGGCGCTAACGAAGTTTTTGTACGAGCCTATTAGCCCAAGCGTGAAGAATGCTAATCCAATGGACTGGTGTAAGACAGACAGTCAACACTCCGCCCTACATTGCAATCAGCTACAAGTATATTTGATTTTAAGTGCCAACTGTAGTGAAATAGGTCATTTCAAATCATCCCGTGGGAGACTCTTGATTTTGGGTATTTAGGTTGTTGAAAAGCAGGATCGTGTCTGTCTGTGACAACTGATTGGGCTGAATGTGTCGATATATCATGCTCGGATTTTCCTGTTCTAATTTGATCTTGTTCTGCATAAGATGACTTACAAATGTTAATGATTATCTTATCTTAAATGATGCACATACATATTACCTTGAGTATTGCATCATGGCTCCACTACCAACCTTGCTGGCTGTCTTATCTTTTTGCACGGCATGGATTATTCTCCTATAGCTCCTGCCTAGCTATTAGCCACTCCCTTCAGTTCAATATCGTTTAATATCTTATCTTACCTTTAAACTATATAATTTTCATAAGTTTCTGTTTCATCATCATCATCATCATCACTTCAGCCAAAAAAAATCAACTGCTGGAAATTGACCTCCCAAATGTCGACCCATCGATCGGTCCTGTGGGTCTTGTATTTGTTTAGTTCAATGTTATTCCTATAATTAACTTTTTCTTTTACATTTATCCTTTTAATTCACTTCATCATGTTTACAATTCTTAGTTGTGAACAAAACTTAGCAATCAGTAAACAAGACTACTGTGCACTCACCAGCCATTTACTTTAGTCCTTCACATTCACACGAACAAATGCAACATATTAATCTAAACAATTCGCTATCAATCACACTCATTATACGATACCTAATTCTATAGTGCTCGGAATTTAGGGACTAATTGATTAAATGAATACCAAATAGTTAATTAATCGTAGTTTTATAAATGCTCATTGAATAAAGTTTTCATGTCGGTATGGAAATATGTATTTTGTTGATCAGCAGGGATTCTCGTAATCTTAAACATGTCATGTTTTTACACCTGGTTTGAAGGGTGATTAAGTAACTTAATTCGTAATTGAGTCGTAGTTTCGTCTTTCTACAGGAGTAGTCGTTTGTAGACGACGAAGATAACAATGTTATGTGTTTTTAAATGTTTGGAAACCAATAATTTTGAAAACTGTTATTTTCTGCTCGTTTTAAGGGCGCATTGACTCGATTTTATAAAAACAGATAAACCGTTTGCACTCTGTCCACAGAAAAATCTATAAAGGTAAACCACTTCAACTCTGTGTAGAAGTGCCCATTAGAATCAGCAAAATCTACATTTACAGGCCATAACCTTTTCACATAAAGAAGCTGAATCAAAATGCTATTTAAATTTCTATAAACTCAACCATTTAACTTATAATGCACCCTATGAAACGAAACTGGAAAAAATGCTTGAAACCCATAAGCCACCCATGACGAATCCCAAACTCTAAGTCATAAAATTTGACCCACAACAATGCATTATTTACCATTATATATCGGCAGGGCGACACACAGACTAATCACAAATATAAACATCACGCTAACGTAGGTGTAAAAGCGGAAAGCAGCAACAACTCTGTTTGGATACAACACTAAAGCTACCAAAAACTTGACAATGAAATTGTATGGCTCAATATTGACCCTTGCGGTATGCCTGCGTTCCCACGATGTCCTGACGAAATTTCTCATGAAATAAACTTCTTTAATGTTGAATGTAACACTAGAGGGCGCCTGCTCCCCAATACGAAGGGTAAACAAATTGCAGAACAAATATTGAATCTGATTATTCGGGTACTCGGCTGGTATGGTTTACAAAGGCGGCTTTTAGATCACAAAAGACGTGGTAATTGAATTGGATTTTTGTGTAATCGCTGACCACTTTTGATCCTTGTTTAACATCTTTACTAGTCCGTGTTGGGAGGTGAGGAGTTTTTTGGTTATGGATTTAGTTCTGGTTTGATGTACGAGTCTAGTCATCAAATGGTTTAATTTTGTTGCCTTAATTCGGAGTGTGAGCACTTTCTACTTCTCTGAATAAGATTCGAGTTTTACCCACTAGCCTATTTAGGAAACTACCAAGCGGCAGGACGTCTGTCTCCATGAAAGTCTTGTAACAGAAACGATTACGATTTACTAGCTAGCCACAGGGAAATTCTAATGAATAGGCCAAAACTTGAGATATCTGTATCTATCATAGTAACTATATAACAAAGTCGCATTTCGTGTTTGTCTCTGTGACCGCTTAGTTCTTCTAAACTACCCAATGGATTTTAATGCGGTTTTCACCATCATTTAGAGAATTTATTCCGAAACACGTTTGTGTTTTCATTTTTTTTGTCTTGTAAATTGCGACCGTGGCAAGGGTGCATAGCTATCCCTCCCTGCTTCGCACGGTTTTTATTTCATATAATAAATACTACTGTTTGTATTACTCATCCTGCATCATCCCAATGTTGGGCAAAGGCCTCTCCCCATGACTTCCAGAATAATACAAGTGAGTTTATATAAAACTAGACATAGGTATACATCCATCCATCCATCCATCCATCCAACCATCCATCCATCATAATGTATAAAAATCACATAAAAAGTGTTTAATGATATTGATGACAGTACTTTCTAGCCAGATTCTAGCATAGATTGATTATAGTCAATCAAAGTAAATACAGAGGGTTATAAAAAAATAAAAAAACTATTTGGTGTTTCGATAATATTGACATCTACACCTAAACGCCAATGCGTCATACTCTCAACAAACTTCCCATAGAGAACTAAAGTATATTTGTCTAAGATTAAATCCATCGTTTGTACTTTATCCTTTTGATTTATGAATGCCATGCACTTGACGTTTGCATTTAAGTATAATTATCACAAATCATAATGTTTGAATTGCATTTAATGTACAAGTTTGCATGGCTCAGAAGTGATATTTTGTTAAATGGACTTCAATAAACCTATATGCACAACGTCGAAAACTCCAATTAATTTTGAATCCAATGTTCACTGTCTTCAAAGTTGTTATTTCTTTGAAACCGTTCCTGTATATAGTGTAAATTTTCTCGAACTTTTAGGATATTATGTGCTTTATGAATTCAGTTTTAAAGCTGAAATTGCTGTGAATAGAAAAGTAAAGGTGGTACAACTTTGCTTGAGCTCCTGCTGCGTTGTTTGTTACAGTTGTCAGTGCAGTAATTTAAATTTATCAGTTATGGTTACGCGAAGGTTCCCATTTTGATACCGACGAATTCGCGAAATGGGTTTTCATGGTGGTACGGTATCGCACAGCGGATAATCGACCCCAACAGTAATTATCTAGAATTATGGTGTAAGAAAATGTAGGAACATAACTGGTTCCAATTTAATATGGGCATAAAATAAGCTGATAGAAATGGGATGCCTCCCAGTTAGACAAATACGCTGTTAAGACTTTATTTTGAAAATAATTTTAGTAATAGCCAAAGATTTGGGACTGAACTAAATACTTGTACTCTACAAAGAGCGGTAAAACTGTTAAGTCATGTAGGTAATTATAAGGACACTGGTTCTTTCCCATTTTTTTTCAATGATAATAATGTGTTTTTAGGAAAGACTGTTATCTAAAAAGATAGGCTTATATTCCTATGATAAAATAGCCCTATTTTTTAAATGACAGTGAGAATCCTTATCAAACAATGGGGTTTAAGTCAAGTGTAAAGGTAAATAGGTCAATATGACGTATGATCTTAATCATACCTTCAAAAAACCAACAGATCTATTCATATTCCAGAATAAACGATTCGTGTCCCCATAATAATAACTTGCATAAATTCTTCAGCTAGCGCCACGTGTATTGCGGAAATATAATCTAGCGTAGCATCACTATTTACAAGACTTGGCAACGAGTTTGTAAACTCACTTACGAAGTGTCAAAACCCAATTTCAAATTTCCACGCAATGCTAACAAAATGATGTAATAATGTGTGAAGATGGTTTGATTATGTTCTATATTAATGATGTTATTTTGAATGTAGTCCAATTTGTCCAGATCTTCTCAGAATGAAAGAAAGTCTAAGAATCGTAGTTTCCTGATCAATAACATGCTTATCTAAAGAGCTAGCTTCAAATGTACAATCCTGAATAATATTATTAATGCGAAAGTAAGTTTGTTTGTTACCTTTTCACGCCTAAACCGCTGAACCGAGCATCATTAAATTTTGCATATACGTTATCAGTGGTACAGAAAAGGACATAGGGTACCTTTCATCTAGAAAAAAAGTACTATTCCTGAGGGAAAGAACAATAACTTTCGATAGTTACAATTGCTTTAGGACGCTAGATGGCGCTACGTGTCTTTCGGATCATGATTGAATTATATTATTGTGTTGTGAATTGTTGTGAGTTTTTTTTTAAATATAAGTACCTAATACCTTATTGGTGATGTTCTTCCGAAAGGTAAGGTGCGTAGTACTCGCAACCGGCGTTCGTGTATGACCAGATGTATGAACATAAACGAGGCAAAAGGAGTATGTAAGCATTGTAGCAGGTGGTGTTTCGTAGTTTCTGCCTACCCTCATGGGAAGAAGGCGTGAGTTTATGTATGTATGTTTTGATGATTTTGATGATCAGAGAGAGATTGAATCAATCTTGAGATTTTGTGAGTCTAGAGTGAACTCCAACACCGTTTGATCGAACCCGTGAAAGTTGGCACATAGGTAAGTATATATGTATTTTTAATGGAGGATATACAGGATTTTATTCGACCTCCACGCGGGCGAAGCCGCGGTCAAAAACTAGTCATAAATAAATCCAATAATTCCTAGATATAATGCAACATGCAGCAGTTTATTTTGCCTGAAGTCCAATTTTAGAGAAATGCACACTTTTCCTTGAAGCCAACATTCTCCAAATACTCACTGACATAATATTTTCAACTAAACTTATTTTTGACAATTTTGAGCCCTAGTCCATCTTAAAGGTAAACCACGACTATGTTATTCTTGTTATTAAAGTTAGTCTGAACCCTCACTTAATCATATTTTATTATCACTTAATTTCCACCACATAACTATCTGGAATCTGAATTATCTTAACTACAACCTTGTAATATTGTTAACTACATCATTATTTCGAAAACACCATAATTCTTGTTTCATAACACACGTATTATCACGGACTTGCTGGTTAACAGGTGCCCATTTGGCGTCCTTAACCAAGGAAGCTAGTTAGGTGTCAAACGATTATATCTGGGACTCAAGTCACGATTCCGGATTATAATAAACGGAATATCCATCTACGGAGTTGGAACTAGTTTTGATTTCGCTTTAAGACGAATATGTGGCTATTAAAGTAAAGGGAGGTGGTGCAATCAGAAATTATGATTCTGTTGATAGCCGTAATTAATGAGTTGGTTGAAAAGTTCATGTTTCAAGTCTTTAAGACTTAATGAAGGTTTAATTTACCATCGCCACAGGAACTAGTTCCTTTTCAACGCTATATTTTACCACATGTAGACTAGGATAAGCAGCTGTTTCTTTATCATAACAACTTATGGAATTACAAAACATAGAGACATGGCATTGACCACTTAATGAATTCCTCATAACCTCATTCTCCAATATTCCTCATTGCACTTGTCACTGACCGTTGAATAAAGGAAAAAAATGTAAAGCAACTCGATGACGTCATTCATCATTTACTTCCAATCAGACCTATTGCCACTAATTAAAAATATTTCTCTTGTTTCAGATACATCACAAACGTTTGACCTCTTACGAAGAACAAAATTACAAAGGTACCTATCATTAACTACTTGTTACTGTCGTCATTATCAATTATTGTTTTGGCATTGAAAGCAGAAAAAAAAATCCTAATGTCAGATCGATCAACATAAATCTCTATGAAAATACAATAAAAAGTAATGATAACGGTCGCAAGAATTGTGTTTATGAAACTATGGATGACTTCTTCATTGATGCATTAATTTATAGATATATCGATTCGGGAGCATTGATTTTAATCGATTTTGTTGAGTGCAAAAACGTGGCTCGTAAATTATGTACTAAAAATAATTTAACAAATAACAAACATATAAATATTTTTGATGACATATAACTGACAACCTATCTAGAGCTGCTCTATCTCCAATAGCTGTTAGAACAGTTGTCAAATGAATTGGGCATACGTATCTAAAATTAATTCAATAACACCTATTTTAATTTATCCGACCAATTTTATCCTACTCAGTTTTTTCGGAAAACATAAGTAATTGCTAAAGCTGCCTCATAGGTGCTTTCAATCATTTTCACCTCAGGCACACACACATCAGGCATATACACTACGGAATTCATAAAAAAAAATCTGCAATGAATTTCAAAACTACATCTCAATTTAATCAAAGTCAATTACGACTTCGGAATTCCCGACATCCATTATAATAAGAGTGCCCTGACTAAACCTGTTAGCAGCCGATGACAAACGACATGACAAACGTCGTGACAAACGTCGTTGTTAATTTGTCATTACTTCTTTTTCTTTTGAGCACTTTCATTGAAACAGACGGCTCTCTTCTCATCTCAATTTAGATTTTTAAACGGCTTTACGTATTGTGGCGATTCACTTTGAAGCTTCTAAGTGATCATTATGAGCGTCGCTTGATTGATTTTTGGCTTTGTTGTCTTCTTTTTTTAGTGATTTATTTTCGGATATATCTTTAGTACTGCACTTAGGCACTGGACGTGTTGTAGAAAGTTGTATATTTATTTTGATTTATTTAGCAATTACTTGACAAAGTTTGTCTTAACCCTATTCGTTTCATTGTACGCTTTACAAGTCTTATGGCAAGTCTAGATTTTATCAAAATATCATAACAATTGGTTGATTGGTTTCATTTTCATAAAATCAACATTCCATTTGAAGTCGAACAGTTTATTGATCTAAGAATCGATATCTGTATTATGAATGATGTAGCCGTACCCATAGTTAATTCAATAAACCCGATCTAACTGATAACTTGATCCATATATGGGGTCGAATCAAGTGAATGTCAGAACAAATTGCGATCGCCATACTCCCATGTAAAGCACGTAATGAATTGTTAATTGTTCTAATGGCCGATGTATGACATGATTATTGCCGCGCAGATAAGATCTGTGATTGACTGATAGAGTTGCGCTTGCGTTGAGTTTGCCAATGGGTTTCGCATTTGTTTTGACATTTCACAAATGTGAAGTTGTGTCACGATTGACATGAAGGAAAAATCTCAAAGATTTTTGGTTAAGGAAAAATCAATGACTCCGGCTTATAAACGTTTCCATAACTATGTGGAACGAACACCTCAAGAAGTAAGCAATCTTTTTGGTAAATTCGAAAATGGTAATGGAAAACTTTCCGATTGCAGAGGTAAGAGATCTAGCCATATTTGATGTTATTAAATTATGAGTAAATAAACTGATCATCATGCGCATACTAACGAGCGCTGAAACAGTTCCTGTATACAAATCTGAACCTGCAGTCAGCCGGTAGAACGCCGCGAAAAGATGTATGGTAGCCACGCGAATATATAGAAATGACACTCTTGACAACACTTTAAAGGACTTTGCAGTACATTTAAGATATGCAACACTTTAATGCAGACAAATAAGTGTCGCCAGTTCATTTATAGACACTTTGAACTTCATTGTACATTGTCAAGTGCATTTCTCCAATTCACAGGTCAAGTTTAACCAACTATTTTGATTGGTGCAAATTGGCGCCAATGTTTCAAACCATTCTGTCATCTTCTATCAATGAAACACGCTTGACGTTGCCAACGATAAATAATGTATTTTTAATGTTGAACTGTAACTTAAAGAGGTAAGGTTGAGTTTAATAGAATTTTATTTTAACCAAGAAATGTAAGTTTGTTTTGCGTTATTGTATCTGATTATCGCTTTTTGTCATAGATCTGTCACTATAAGGTTTGAAGTAATACTGCGTCATATGATATTTATAGATACTTGCTTGGTAACGAATTTACCTTTCGATTATATATTCAGTAAATAAGTGCTTTGACTGACAGATTTAAGACTTCATAGAAGTACCCGCAAAATTGAGTCAGACATATTTTTTGTAGAATTTATTTATTGGCAAATATGAAAAGACAAATGATTGGTATATAAAATGTAAGCCACGTATTAGCTTGACGATAAAATAGATGCTCTAAAATAACGTCTAAATGATGCAGCAGACGAGGTGTTATGGACGTTATTGCTAATATTTTTAGTCCTCAGATATTATAGATGAACGCCTTTTTTTCCATCGCTAAGAAATAATTACAAATAGAAATAAAGAAAAAAAAAGTTAACTCGAATAAATGATACTTAGTACCCAAAACAAACCGAATCTATAATTAGGTACGTGCACAAAACAGAAATAGTCGGCAACTTCATGTCGTAACTGTGACAAAAAGGCTTCCGCTCAACATGATGCTGTACATTGTGGGAACCACAGCACAGCGCTGATTTTTAATGGACCCCCAAGGAAGACATTGCCAAATAAATCGATCTTAGACAAAGTCTCTTTATTCTTATGAGATACCGCTACACCGAGAAAATGATATCAAACATACAAGTCCAATAACAAACCACTAGTCTAATAAAGGCATGATAATTAAATGTTTCGCTAAGTTAATAGAATAACAGGCGCTAGCGAGCAATTAACTAAGATTGATAGCTCGACAGTTCACTAACACGGCAAAATTGCCGCTCAACCGTGTCAGCCGTCATATGATTCATAGAGTTGGTTTTCAATTAAATTTATTGAGCCTTAGCTTTAGGCTTTAGGTGAAGGATTTGATTAGCTCTTTTCCTAACCTTAATGTGGTGAGTGGGTATTTACTCAGTAAGTTGAGCTTTATTAATTTGTTTTACTGACAGTTCAATTCTGAGTTGCCAGCTTTTGAGACTAGCTAAATTCTACCTCTATATTTCGTTCCTTCAAATTCATTGCGTTACTATATGACTGCCTTTATATCTAACGTTTCATATACACTTAAGGCTTCTACGGTTTTTATCATTTCAAATTCAGATTCATAATTTAAATCGCTTTAAGCTTTTTAGGTTTTAAATATAAACTCTATATAAATTCCGACCCACCACAGACATCATAATTTTCATTGCGAAATTCACACGTATTTAAATGAGAAAAGCTTTAGGTTATTACATTCGGCCTCCACTACGGACCCACCGCGGTTCGGCATCTTCATGATCTTTATTTTATCACTAACCTACATCTTGAAAACAGTTTGCATACAAAAGCTTCTTGATAGTATCACTTACGTTTAGTTGTTCGCGCATCCAATTCGCGCATTACGTTTATTGGCGATAAATCGCGAGCACGTGCGCTGAAAGAAATCGTCTGCAGTCGTTACTGTTTAAGTGAAAAAGTGCGGGTGGCTCACATTAACGGAGAATTTACAAAGCTTGACGTTGGTTCTTGGTACATTTTTTATCGACTAGAGATGAACATTGATCGTAAAGAGCTCTCAATTACATTTCATATGGAAATAGTTTATTTACCTATGTCCGTCATAATAAAAGAATATCATTTCACTTGTTGCAAACCCATAAGTTTCTTATAGATACAGACCACACATTAGTGATAACAATTTAACATTACCAGCGCCTTTATGTAGTAGCTGTAAGGGTGATATTCGTTAAGCACGTCTTCCCACTGATGTTGGTTGACTGTACAAAATTCTCATCAAAATTACTTCCGAAATCGTGACTTTTCGAAAAGGAACTCCAGCATTTTTATTTTCAATCCGATTTGTGACATAGCATGTGTGTGTGTGTGTATCGGGTCATTCCCGTCGTTCATTCGGTGATAGGTAGAGATCTCGCCCGGTGGTCGCCTGAGCACAGTTGTCGATAAATCTGGACATGTCAAGTTCTGCACCCACATTTTTATTCATCACCTCGCGATCTTTTTATTTGAGCTGTTGAAGACTCCCGCGGTTTTCTTTATATTTATTGTATCGATGAGCTGTTTCTTGTTCATAAATTTTCTTTGGTGGTATTTTATTGGTCTTGCGTTTATTAAACATGCCTGCAAGCTCGTTATTTGATGTCGGTATATCTTGTTAATCGATTTCTTTATTTATTATTTTATTGTTATCAAACATTTTGATTTTTAAACTTAGTAATCTGGGAGGTATTCTGGCGTGATTCGCAACTAATTTCAGAACCACTTCAAATACTATAACACCAACAAAACCATAACCTTAACACAAATCTATTTTCACATCGAAAACTTAAAACAATTAATGTCCCCTATAACTTTCCCGCTTGTAACGGTTCACTAAACCACACGACTTCCTACTTATGCAGTCCTGGTCGTAATCACGTTCAAACAGTCAAACAATCAACACTTTGCCTGTCTAAACTAGGAAAACAGAGTTTAGACACAACAAGAGCAATGCTTGGGCTATTTTTAAACTGTGCTTACGTCGTACGAGTCAAAACATTGTTTAATTTTAAACGCGCGATTAGAGTCCGCGATCGTGTAGGTGTTGTGTTGATTTAGCAATTGAATGTCGCCTTGTAGTAACAGAAGTTCTTGAGTTCGTTGTGTTTCAGACCTACTATTGCACGGTATCGAATCTCAAGATTAGAAAACATAGCATAAAATAACATCACTGTAAATATAGTAATCCCTGAAGGATTGTGCAAAGGCCTATAGTACACCCATATTTCGCCCGTTATGTTTAACTCCCATGTAATAGGGGGCGAGCCTATTGCCATCAACCAGGCACAAATCTAAACTCCAGACTGCTACTGAGAAATTCTTGACGGAAAAAGCCCAATAACATTTTGCCAGATCTGGAAATCGAACCCAGGAACTCATACTCAGGAGTAGCGCTTGCGACCACTCCACCAGCGAGGGGGTTTATAAAAATAACTAGGTTTTTTAAAGTCGTTTTAAGAGCGCTTACACGGGTCCACTAGCGCCACTCCTTTAAAACAACAAAATTCGATCTAAACAAAAGCGGCCACATTCATTTAGATCGTATTCTGTTGCTTCGTGTCTCAATATGAAAGTTTATAAAAGGTATTAGAAAATTCTAGACACACTTACCGAGGTTGCTTATTGAACCGTTTTTCAAAATTCCTTCTCAGTCACGAAATAATACTTTTTTAAAGGAGTGGCGCTGGTGGACCCGTGTAAGCGCTCTTAAGTATAAGTTTTTGCTAACTTAAAAAAATTGTGTACAGCTTTGCATATCAGGTTGATGTCTCGCAACTCTACGTCTGAGTACGTATTAACTTTCAAGTTGATAATTAATCAAGTTAATTATAGTTAGAAAAAGTTCTTTCTGTAACTACATTCAATCTCACTCAAACCGAATCACCTCGCATATTTTCTCCCAACTCGTTCTTTTTTGTATTTGTGTGTTTTTCTCTGCGTCATGTTTACCGCAAATAAACGTATTTTCTTTCTTTTTCTTTTATCTCCATTATTTCTTACATTTCCACGCAATTGATAATTAGCTTTCCTAAAAACGTAAACAAGTCCCAATACAGCAAAAATAACAAATATCCGTCCCTTTATTAATACAACTACAACAAGCTTCTAAAGTAAATTATAATGTTGGAGCAAGAAAGCGTATGTAATGTATTTCTGTACCACTCGTAAATTACCGCAGGGAAATGGTTACAACTACTGTATTAGTACGTTCAACTGCACGTACATGGTACCGATTTGACATTGACAGCGAATTTCTGTCGAAGAAAAAGCGCGGTTTTTCGTTCTTCAAGTGTTGGTTTTTCATGTGGTTGACTGTACCTACGGACTAACTAGCCCTTACTATTTTAAATACATCTTTATATTGGTTATTAATTGTTCGTGATTGATTCGATTTTCATTATGATGATAGACTTTCCTCGTAGACATAATAATTATAGAAACTGTGCTGCTTTTAATTAGTTAGGAAAGTTAACCTTGTATCTGTTAAATTTTCTCTATTCGTTATGATTTCTAAGCCATGTTGTTCGGATGAATCAGTATTGTCGCAAAACATTTACCATACGTTATTTTTTATAAGTTATCTCCTTAATTTTATTTGCACAACATCCAATTAATTAGCACAGTCTAAATCCTTCCACTGCCGGACATCTAATCCTCTCTCAGCTAGGCTGTAGGCAGACTGACTCAAGACTTTCTTTTAGCCAGACTATCACTCTATAAAAACAATGATGGCGCTCACATTCGCAACAAATTACTACTGACATAGTCACGGTTGAGAAAACCCTACTTGGTTACAAGAAAACTGTTTTATACCACATACGCCGTCTTCTAAGACCACAGTACCGGGTCTCCAATTATATATTAGAAACAAAACATTTATTAAAGGTTATATCTATGTTATGTTCAAAATATTTAGTGAAACATAGAGAATTCATAGCTGGCTTCAAAACAGGTAACGTAAAGGCTAACTCAAAATGTTATAGCCTTGTATTTGGCACTGTTGTAGCTACACAACTGACTCGTATTAGCAACAGACATACGTTTTATACTTCGTCACTGCTAATTAGATTACCTAAATCAGTGTGACAGAGTTCTATTAATAACTAACTGACCTGACAGACGTTGTACTGTCCTCAAATCGTGACTTATGATCTTAAGCTCGTACAAAAATCCTATAGAAAAAAAGACATTCAGTTGAGAACAGTTCAGGGAAACTTTTCCTGTTCTTCTTTCCATAAACTTATAATTGGGACTATTAGGAAGATTCGGAGATTTTAATAGAAAAATGCCCAAACCTGTCCAGCCTTTCTTAAAAGAGGCACTTACCAACGAATTTGAATTTATTGTATACATAAAGTGGCGAAAAAAAAACCATAATAAAGAGTATTCTAATGTATTACATTATCATCAGCCCAAAGAGTTGACTGTGGCACATAGGCCTGTAATCAGTCTGATTGGATGTTGAATTATGCAAACTTATGAATGAAAGTTTTCCTCAATTATACATGTAGGACATTCAATTTAAAAAAAATACCATGCCAAATTTTACAACCTCATTGAATACAAATAACACAACTGCGCATTGTAAGACATGTCCATAAATCGTATAAACGAGCTATACATGGACTATACACGGCCTATACAAGCCGGTCCACCTGTAACCGCTCGTAATCCGTAAGATAGCCATCGGGGAGTGCCTCCTCTCGCTTCGTTCTAGATAACGTACTGTCGAATGCTCAAGTCTTAAGTAAATTGTAGGATTGTGTGTAAGTTCAGTTATTTTATTTGGTCAGTTGTAAGTTGTCTTGCCTTTGCAAAGGTACATAGAGTCCGTAAATAATAAAGGTGACGATTTTGCTCACCAAACATTAAGTAGGGGCATAATCGTGTATTTAGTTTCCGTAGAAATGGTTTCATATCTCAGGCAAAATGCATTACTTCTGGCGTAATTGAAGGCGAATCTAACCGGGGTAAAAAATAGTGACAGTAGAACAGGACCTCCTACATTAAATCAACACTATGTAACAGCCTCTCTCTGAGTTCTTTGGGAAAAACGTTGAAACTGCGTCAAGACTAATCCGGAATCCTAATTATCCAACTGTAAATTTATTTGGCGGGAATAAAATTGATGTCGAATAAAAATAATATGTTCGTAAGTAGCACTTGTGTGCATCTCTGTACCTTGTACAAAATCAAGATGCGAGCCCGAGTGTATTCGGCCCGATGTCTCAATTAAACGTTTTTATTGGCCAATTTGCGCTACACAGCGACAGAAGAAAAAAAATGGCAGTCGTTTATAATCTCGACTTTTTTAATCTTTATACGGTTTAAATTGATGTAGGTTACGTTTTTGTAGCTGTTAATAGCTCTGTAGTAATATATCATTGTCATGATGAGTGTTAATTCATATTTAACATGTGATTTATTTCTTTCTTTTGATAATGAAGTGGTCGTAGGCTGGCTATGTGTGTCGCAGGACCGATGGCCGGTGGAGCAGATGAGATGAGTCCTGGAGTGACGACCACGTTTACAGGCTGGCAGGACTTCGACACGCAAACTATAACCATAAATTCAGCACATGATTCTAGACCCCCTAGCCAAGAAATTTTTCGTCGGTTATCAAAAAAAAAAACATCTGTTGTTTCATCAAAAACTGCAATATCCACGCTGTCAACATGTATGGAACAGCTAATTTAAAATAAACAAATGACTAATTTCAACGCAGGGGGCTTCAGAATCATGCACTCTATAACGCTTGCCACGTTGTGTGAGACGCCTCCCAGCTAGATGGACCGACGACCTCAAAAAAGCGGCTGGGACAGACTGAATGCCGAAGGCTGAGGACAGGCTGTTGTGGAGCAGTTTGAGAGAGGCCTATATCCAGCTGTGGACTGCGACAGACTGAGTTGATTGACGCTGAAGGTGTTTCATTTTCTTTCCAGTGCATAATCAGCCTATAATGTTCCCACTGCTGGGACACAAGCCTCGTCTCTTTGAGAGGGAGTGGGCTGTAATCTACCACGAGGGCCCAGTGCGGGTTGCTATACGTCACATGTCTTAGAATTTTTGGTTCTAGGCTGTGTTTCCTTCACCGTTGTGAGAGCAGTGTGATGAAATTATTTACACAATGTAAACCGACTGCCTGGGTTCGAACCCTCGACCTACAACTCGTAAGTCGCGGCCGATACCACTGGGCCACCACTGCTCCTTACCGGTACGTTCAACAGCGATGTTAGAGCCGCTGGTAATGAAGATAATGACTTCCCTTTCTTCGTGTATAGTATCCGTTCGGGGATAATAGCGGGTTACGGTGGACTCGTAATTAATAAAATCCCATGGTTTGTCCTGCTACTACGAGTCACTAAGGATAACCACGCACTCAGCCCGACACACCCCTAAACAGACGGAGACGCTTTCAGACGGAGACGCTTTCCTTAAAGTTTTCAATTTTAAAGACGACGTACCGTCAAAACGGGGTGAATATGGATGCAGGGGTGAATCGGGATGAAACTTTAAAATGGATTTTAACGTAGAAATAATATAGTTTGTTGCCAACAAGGGCACCTAATCGTTAATAATTAATAAATCCATTTTAAAGTTTCGTCCCGATTCACACTTGCTCTATTTACCCCGTTTGTAGATACTTAATACAATTATTTTTTCGGCCTCTTAGATCTGGTGGTGGGTGGTGGTCGGCAAATGCTTTTGCTGAATGTGAGGTCCTGGGTTCGATTCCCGGGTCGGGCAAAGTGTTATTGGGTTTTTCCATCTGGAATTTCTCATAGCAGCCCGGAGTTTGGGTTTGTGCCCGATTGATGGCAATAGGATCGGCCTCTTACATGGGACTCCAACATAACTGGCGAAATACAGACTTACTATACGACTACGACGTGATATTTTATACCACGCTGACATTTTTATATTTTTTTGATATTTTTTTATAATTTTATTTTTATTTTTATCAGTTGTTAAATATTTAAATTTAATTAGTCACATTTTTATTTTGGGTTTTTATCTGTTTGAGTTTATAACAGTTTATAATTGTTAATGTATGTGTGTAAAACTATGGACTAGAATTATGTCTGATATAAATATATTTTTTATTATTTTTATTATAGGTACACCTCTGCGCAACCCTTAGGGGAATACAGGCGTGCAGTTATGTGTTATGCTATTTTGGAATGTCTTTCGTTAGTACGAATTTGATTGAAACAAAAAAAATGAATATTCGGAATCGATCCACAATAAATTGCCGGAAATATCGCCTAACAAACATACAAAAAAAAAAACATACGGATAAATTGAGAACCCCCTCCTTCTTGAAGTCGGTTCAAAATAAATGTAAATTTGAATAGCCTTGCACTGTCAATAGAGCATTGACAGCAAGGCAATACAAATAAATGCTCAAGGTATTCATTCTTCTTGGGATTGGCGCCTGCTTGTGTAAATTAGACCCGACATGGTGGCAGCCTATGGCCATATTTTAGACAATAACATTAAACTAAGCTAAATAAATTTATATTTGTCTAAGTTAAATACCTATTTGTATGGTAATAGACGTGTCAGACGTTAAATTACACTAAATAGTAACAGTTGTAATAATTTGTTGTGGTTTTGGCATTCTGTTTTGGCAGGTCACTTTCGTGGTATTCTTTTTAAGCCTGTCAGAACCAGGTTCGAAAGAGTTACCGTGGCCCCTGGCACAGGCAGCTGAAAGAACACGGGTGGGTTTTAGTCAGCAAAAGTCTGACACGCCCTTCCGCTCCACCCAGAGCGAGACAAGTTGTTTGATGATTTCCCACCCAAATAAAAACAAGAAGCCTTACTGGTAAGCACAGTCTACAATTCAGTTTCATATAAGTTCTTCGTAATGTAGGCTATTGCTAAAAATACGTAGGCAATGTAATCAACTTGAATTATAGGTAACACAAGACTTCAAGAAGAAATCACAACTTGCACTCTATTTACATACGGTACTTACATGGTCTTCACAAGTGAAAATACTCGTATTTCCATATTTTGTAAGTATTGCGATACTTGCATACTTTGTTAAAACTTTTTCATCAATGTTCACTGCTTTCCTATTGGTCTTAAACACTCTCACAAAATATAATTATACATAAACAGGGTGGTGCCCAGGAACCAAAAGCAATAACATTGAACTTGCCTAGGAGTATATTCCTAGGCAAGTTCAATGTTATTTCTTTCTTTTTAATGTTTTTTGTTTATATTATAATATAATGTTAGAATTATAATCGATAATACACACACGATAACACGATATCTGCGCGTCGATAATTAATAACGCGCCTAATAGCACACACATATTATCACACTCACTTTTTTATCCTGTGGATCACCAGAAAAGTATTAATTAAAACGGGTGTAAGCAGACCCTTAACGAAGCTGAGAGTCACTTAATAAATGATAAATGATTTTATTTCTGTAAGTAGGTTTATACAAACACTTTTACACGTCAATCATATTTTTAAAACTAGATGAGGTCGGCGTTTCCTATCTGACTACTCTGAGAAGAAAGGCCGAAACAAACTCAGAGGTCACAGTCTCTTTTAAAGTCCAGACATAATCTTGGTCAGATCATGTGAAGAACATGTAGATTTATGTCTGAAATGGTCTTTTGAGGAAAACCCACAAAGAATGAGTGGACCTGTCCAGTCAGTGCACGCATTTGTCACTAATCGTGGAGCTCAACCACTCGACGAACAATACCAAAGAAAGGACATTTGGGTAGGCCGCATAAAGCACTCAAACTGCCAGATTATCATTGAAACTACCTGAGAAAGTGAAAAATTAAAATAAAAAATAAAAGTTACCTACATAGCCCTCACATTCACAATAAATAAATAATAATACAATACTTCACAAAGTAAATTGTCATCAAATTGTATATATAATAATTATTAAAATGTCAAAATTTCTGTAAAATAAAAAACATTTTTTTTTTGCCGAAATATAAAATAATCAAAAAAAAAAACAACATTCAGTATGCAAAAATTGGAGCAACTCAATCCCAAGCCTTTTTGTCCTCAATATAATCCTTAACGGTATAAAAAGCTTTCTGGCACAACTTACTTTTAATTAATGATTTGAATTTATTAAGGCTTAGATCTTGAACGTGGCTTGGAAGTTTATTATGAAAGCGAATACATTGACACCTGAACGAGCCGCCTATTTTTTTGAGCCTTGTTGTAGGTACAACAAATTTGTGTTTATTCCTAGTATTTATATTATGGATATCACTGTATTTTTTAAACAATTTTATGTTTTTATGTACATATAGAAGATTTTCATAAATATATTGAGAAGGCACAGTCATTACATTAATCTCCTTAAATTTCTCTCTGAGAGATTGTCTCGGACTTAATTTATAAATTGATCGAACAGCTCTTTTCTGCAAAATAAAAATAGTCTGAATGTCGGCGGCATTTCCCCATAACAGAATACCGTACGACATAACACTATGAAAATAGCTAAAGTACACTAAACGGGCTGTCTCTGTGTCGGTTAAATTACGAATTTTTCTAACAGCGTATGCTGCGGAGCTTAGCTTTTTTGACAATTTATCTATATGTGGGCCCCACTGAAGCTTAGCATCCAAAGTTAAGCCCAAGAATACTGTGCTATCTTCAAGATTCAATTCTTCGCCCTTCATTAATACATTCGTTTTCACCTGTCTAACGTGAGGTAGCGTAAACTTAATAATAATAATAATCGTTTATTTCGGAAATCAGGTTCAATTTTGTTAGTATTACAGTCTTAAAGAAAATGTTAGTACGTAAAATATTAAACTAATCGGGCATGAAAGGAGAACCACTCATCTCCTGTTGCAAAGAGAGTGCCACCCCATCCACGCCTGCAGCATTGGTGAATCCCACCGTTCAGACAAGGTCTTCAGGAGAACGTTAGAGGTGATCCGTATCCGACTCAACAATGAAGCGCAGCGCGTGCGCATCACAGCGAAGAAATCCTGTGTGCGCGCTTCTGCGAACATGGCAGATGCGCTGCACCACCGCGGCAGCCCCAGCATTCCCCTGAAGGTGTTGTTATATTGGACGCGATGGGCACTGTACGCGCGTACAGTGTCTGGCAGTACGACTTGAATAAAGTAATTTTTACGTCTCTTGTACAACGTGCGAACCTACGAGCGAGCATATTACACCGCACGGACAGCGCCCTTCGTTTCCTCTCAATGTCCATATCATCCGATGAGTCGTCGGTGACCCAGTGACCAAGATATTTAATCTTACTCACCTGTGAAAGTGGTATGCCGCAAAGAGTGATCACGGGCGCATGATATTGTTTTTTTCCCGCCTTAAATATCATAAATTCACTTTTTTTGGCGTTATATCTCAGCCCATGAGCCTCCGAATACGCCTCACAAATATTCAAAAGACACCTTAAAGCTCTGACTGAAGGACTCAACAGCACCATATCGTCAGCGTAACTTATGCTATTTATGCATGTTCCGTCTATCGAGCATCCGAAACCGGTGCCGCTGAGCTCCTCAATCAGACCATCAATATACAGGTTGAAGAGGCGTGGCGAGCTCAACCCCCCTTGCCTCACCCCACACTGCAACCTGTACACTTCAGATAAAGTGCCTGCCCATCGAACAGTATTCTCTTGATTACTGTACCAATATTTAAGCAACCAAATTAATTCAGAAGGGAGCCCCTCAACATTGTGAAGTTTGCTCCATAAAACATTATAATTTACAAGGTCAAATGCCTTGGAGAGATCTAAATAACATGCGTACACAGTTGTGTTCCTTGCTGTGTAGTAGTGAACAGTCTGCTTGAGACAGTAAATAGCACTTTCAGTTGATAAGTTTGGTCTAAAGCCGAACTGTGCGTCGTGTAAATGTATATTTTTCCCCAGCTGTTTATCAAGCAGGCTGTCCAAAACCTTAGCAATTATGGTGGCTAGTGAGATAGGCCTGTAGTTTTACAGGTCCGGTTAATGCATTTGTTTTTTTTTTTTTTTTGTACTCCCCGTCATTGTATTTTTTTTTTTACTGGACCATACCTGGGAACATTCTGGTTACGGAGGTATTGAAAGTCAAAATTCCAACTTTTACTGACGTTTTTTACGATAACAAGTTTTTAATGTTATAACATACCGTTGCATGTATAAGCACAATGTTTTGCGTGCGTTACGTTGCGCACTAACGTAAACGGTGATTTTTCACACCAAAAATTAAACTCGTTTCCCCGCAATTATTTCTATGCTATGTTACTTAGTTTGATGTACAGAATGCGAAGTTGACGGCTATGTGATGGGTCTTTTTTACACTCTGTATACTATACGTGAATAAATTTTATTAGACTTAGAGACTAGAAACAAAATTATTCTCTAGTATCCACTAACCATTTCTCCTTTAACTCCATCGTTAGCTTTTATTACCACAATAATAAACAATCGTAATTCGCGACAACATCATCACATCATATTCTAGACAAAAAGCAAAGTCTATAAAAAATGCACCTCATTACAAAGCCACCATTTCCTGTCTCGTAGGACATGAAAACGGCCATAACTAATGGCCGTTTGGCTATACACCTCAATGGCCCGAGCTAACAAACGCGCATGATATTTTACAACGCTGTAAAATCGGATAGACTATTTGACCTTATCAAGTCGGACTGACGTTTATACGTAGTAAATAACTAAAGTTTATGCTAGACCACACTTTGAGTTTTTTATTTAGTTTTTTTTTATATTGTTGAAGTTATGACACATGGGCATGTCTTTGTAAGTTTGTAAACTAAACAAATTATACTACCTTGCGAAATGTGGGTGTACTATAGGCTCTGCCTACACCTTTGGGCGTAACAGGCGTTATTTTATGTTAAACTAACAGTTTCCACTTGAAATTGATTAAAGTATGTATCCATTTTGTCATAGTAGGTAACAAAGGGCCCACAAAATTGAAGAAATGACGAAGGCACCAGCACCCATCTGTACCGAGTATAAAAATATGTGTTCTCTTGACACTCCATTAATTTATTTTCCACTTGCTTGTGGCAGCGGCTTCGCGTGATTGTCGGAAATTATCCCACGGAAACGTACTGCTGGTATAAAAAGTATCCTATGTATTAATCCAGGTTATAAACTATCTGTGTGCCAAATTTCATCCAAATCCGTTAAGCCGTTTTTGTGTCGTTGAGTAACGAACATGCAAACTACAATATTAAAACAACTAAACTATAATATTAAGTAGGATTACCTTTTGCTTAAGAAAGACCCAATATTTTCAGACAGAATCCCTCTTTCATTCCTTTCGTTCCTAATTTGAAAAACTCCTAAAACCTGCTTTCAGAAAAGCAGGCTTATGTTACGTCCTTCTTGCAGACGTTTTGTATCTCGATTCTCAATATCAAAGACACACGTTGTAATATTTCTGTATGCAGATTTAGTTGTACTTAATAGAGTTCTGTGTTAGCCGCGTGTTGGGTGGTGTTAAATACGAGTAATCAGCGAAGATAATAACAGCCTCACAGCTAACAGGTTGCTACACATGTGTTTAGGACTTTTTGCTTCGTTCTTGTTATTATCTATCTGCGGTAGGTAAGGTTTTGTAGCTAGTAGCTAGCCATTTTTATAAAACAAAAACAGTACTGGATACTTCGAATGGAGGTATTCTTCGTAGCTTCCCTAGCAACGTTTTTCACCATCATCGTCATCAGGCTATAGCAATCCACTGCTGGTTATAGGCCTCTCCAATTGGATGCCATTTAAAACAATCCTCGACTAATCTCATCCAGCTGCTACCAGCCATTCTTGAAGGTCATTGCAGTAGCGTAGGGCGCCCTCAGAATAGGTGAAACTTATCCTGAAGGCGCCCTACGTTACATTTTTCGTCGATTCAACGGCTGATTACTTAAATCGTGATTGCTGCTTACTCCCTTGATTCGGATGGCTCGTAGGATTCTTTACAATAAAAATAAAAAAATACCAGGCCATTAATGGCTCACGGCAGAGCAAAGGCCTCTTCTCATACAGAGAAAGCGTGAGTATTGCTGCATGATTTCAGACTCACCGAAAATAAAAGTCCAGATTTTCTTATGTTATTTTTTCCTTTACCGATGTCAGTGTCGTCCAAAATAAACTTAGAAAGAACATATGACTTGAAAAAAATCATGTCACGTTTTAATCATGATCTGGCAGTTTGAGTAATTTATGCGGTCTACCCAAATGTCCTTTCTTTGGTATTGTTCGTCGAGTCGTTGAGCTCCTCAAGTTCTGAGTTGAGCTGCACGATTACTGACAAATGCGTGCACTGACTGGACAGGTCCACTCAATCTTCCTTCAGGTTCTTTCCTCAAAATACCATTTCAAACACCAATCTAAATGGTCTTCACACCATCTGACTAAGATTATGTCTGGACTTCAAAAGAGACTGTGACCTCTGAGTTTGTTTTGGCCTTTCTTCTCAGAGTAGTCAGATAGGAAAAGCCGACCTCATCTAGTTAAAAAAATATGATTGTAATGGATTTTTTTTGTACAAAACTACTTACAGAAATAAAATCATTTATCATTTTATCATAGTCACACTGGTACTTGCTCGGATTTGAACCCAAAAGCCTTGTGCATGAGTAACCACTGGGCCATCACGACACAATATTCTAGTATTCTTTAGAATCAATCTGCCCAACTATTTTGGGGTCAGCTTCCAGTGTAACTGAATGCAGGGATACGAGTATTTTACATAGAGCGACTGCCTATCTGACCTCCACAACCCAGTTACCCCCCCCCCGATACCCCTTGGTAAGACTGGTTGTCAGACTATCGGGCTTCTGATGACCCGTAACGACTGTCAATGATCCAGGAATGACAGCCAAGACCAACGGCTTAACGTGCTTTCCGAGACATGGAGGGGTCTTGGTATGTAAAGATGGTCACCTATCCACGGACCAACCGCGGCAAACGTAGCTTAACCTGATCGACAGTGCCGTGCGGCGGTTATTACTTAGCCACAATGAAAATAATTATCTGTTCTCTAAGTGTATTCTTGCCTTACCTAGCGTGCACTAAAGTGCAGTTACGTGAAATGAAATGGGTAAACAGTAAATCCAGGAGCCTATCATTTAGTTACTGGCCATCACAATTTGATGTTTATGTTATTGGCTACCTATAAACGATACCCGTTTTAGTGCGGGTAGCATTAGACCCTGATCATATGCGGTGATTAATGTGCGTTTCAGTTAACAACCAGCTTACCTACTTGTGGCTAATTTCATTATGATGATGTGAGACACCTGGTTTTTTTTTTTTTTTTTAATCTCAAAGCTACTCTATTTCTGGTTTTGTAATGTCATTAGCAAATTCGAATTATTTATTTATTTTAAGCACATAACCCTTTTCAACTATATCTATGTGGCCCATGCGGTTTTCAATTCAAGGTGGATTTAATTAATATACCCAGAGGGCAATCTAATCAAATGGACCGTCTAGGACTTTCATCACACTTAAAAAAAACTATAAACTTTACAGCTGCCAGCAGCAGCTATGACATGATCACTTCTAATATTTATGAAAAAAAAAAAACTTTATTCACACAAGAGAGCATGAAGGCTTGCAAGCAATTGGCAATAACCTCCTTTATTACTGACGAAAGAATGGTGCTGTAAAATTGAAATTGCTACCACCATGCCTGCCTGTGGTTTATTAGTTGCCTTTAAATAATAATCTTCGCTTAATGCACCTTTTTTACGACCGAACAGAAACCTTTTACTGTAGAGCCTTGCTTTCCTATAGATGTGTGAAGATCTATGCAAAATTTGCTGCACAATTTTTGAACTTGTCTCCGTGAATTAAGGTTGGAATTTCAGTGTTTTAGCAGTACTGTAAAAGCCTGTGTGTCCAACTATTGTGTCGGTTAATTTTAGAACATATATGTATTACTAATAAGCTTGGAATTTCAGTGTTTAGCGGCACTGGAACAGCTTGTATGTCTATTGTGTCGGTTAATTGGTGGGGTCAGCGGAAAGTTAATTAAAAGTCCGTGTGATTTTAGTTTAAGTTCCTTTATCGCGAAGTGATTAGTTCATTTGACTTGGACTTAGTTTTTTTTAATATATTCTTACTACATGCATATTGCACCTACAGGCCTACACTTGTAATAAACATAGCGATAAGCAGGTAGCGAAGATCTTCCAATCTTATTTATTAGAATAGTTAAATTAAAAAAAAAAATGCAATGAAAAATAAGCCTTATGGCATCATCATCATGATAACAGCCGAAAGACGTCCAGTACTGGAAATAGGCTGCCCCCAAGCATCGCCACTTAGGTGTATTAAATAAATAAATAAACATGTAGATGACAACCCATATAACATGTTAACAACATCCCTGGTAAACTTGTAACGGTAAACCTCAACGCAAAAGTTCTTGCAACCCGTCATTACAGTGCCGCACAGTTTTATGCATATTCAATACGAGTATATCTAAAACGGAAGCATTATTATAAACTTGACAAGTACAGGCGTGCGCAGAACGAGAAACTTGTTAAATATTGACAGTTAAAATTGCAGCTGTTTTAAGAACTTGATTGATTGAGGAATTATTTTGCGGGTGTATTTTAAATTCTGGTGGCAATTCTTTGACTAGAGTGCGCGCAAAATAAGTCTGCACGCGGCTGAAATAGGAAATAATTGTTTGCTCTCATCTCGACGTTTATATCAGGTGTCTAGAGAGTGTGCTGTGTTCCGTGTTTTCCAAAGTAAATAATCGTTATCATTATGCCGAAAGTGATTGAAAGTTCAGGCAGGGATATAGTCTTGAAGGTCAAACACGCGCGCAGACTTATCTTGCGCGCACTCTACTAACAGTACCTGCTTACGCTAATGCTAATTACCTAGAGAGCAGCGTTAGAATATATATTTTCGATTCGACTCCAATATTCATTCATGTTTTTTATATTCGGCATCTCCTATCATGGATATTTTGAAAAATAAACTATTTTAACGTATTTTTATCCAACACGACGACGTACAAAACGTATTTTTTATTTATTTTCTAATATATATAAATCAAGCAAGACAAACCAAGTACCCAAAAAAAGGAGTGAAAAAACGATAGAATTTTTTATTGAAAGTTACGCTATAACTACACAAGTACACTACAGAAATAAATTTTAACCAGTGCGCAAACTGTAACCGTGAATTCAGCATATGATCCTAAACCCCCTAGAGTAGCATACTGATTAAAATTTATTTCTGTATAATGAAAATCCATAACAACATCAACTGTATGCCCTATTCATTTCTTATCAACAGCCAGAGTTAATCAAAAAAAAAACCGCACGATAATACAATACACACTTACACTTACAAACCACTTTGTGCGCGATCACCCAAACCGCTCCGTATAAGGTAGCACACATAACTTTACTTTCACAGGCAGCGTCTGCGCATGTATTGACGGCGCGAGCCAAAAGATTTACACCATCACACTTTAACACCGAATAATCAATTTTTATATGAAATCGTAATTTACTTTGCAATCTTACACCTCTTTCTGGTGCCGTTATGTTTGGCAATATAGCTGTGGTTTACCAGGGATGTCAATTTTCTCTTTGGAATGTAATTTCATTTAACTCATATTGCTTTTAATATAAAACTTTAAATGACCTGCTTTCAACAATGCACTGCGATGGGATGTATACATTCAAATTCATTTATTTGCCAGAATGTAGGTTTACAATGTATGATCTTAAAACTATGTATAATGGCCCATTTACATTCTACCATTACATATAGTGTGCAAATATTGCATGTTATCTTGCAAAATGCTATTGTTTTAATTCAATAAAAATAAAAAGACGATAACAGCAAATAAGAGCTCATGCATTAGGATTTTTAAGGAACAAATTAAATAATTGCTGTCAAAGCTGTAACTATGTCAGTTCAAGAGATAAAGTTTAATATAAGTAATATAAATAATTGTAATTGATAATGCCATAACTGTTAAAATTTCAAAGTGTTGACTAAGTAAAATTTGAAAATTAATTAATTATTTTAAGATTTATACCAATATTATAGATTTCAGTTTCCTCCTCCGCGATCTTACATATATTCTTTGAGATCATAATAGCTTTTTTCTTGCATTGCGTTTTTTTTGTTGTTGTAAATATGATCAAAGGTAAGTCTTTAAAGGCAATAGGAAATTTGTTATACAATTACCTTTACAGCATTTATGTACGAGCTCATTTTATACAATACAATCCACAGATAGATTGAAGTTTGCATTTTTTGGTCTTACATTTTTACCTTATCTACTCTATTAGCCTGTGCTACAATAGGTATATCTTTCTATTCTATTCTAGTCTACTTGTTAATATTGCTAATAATTAAAATAAGCCACTGCGTAAAATGACTCCTTTTCTCAGTAGCCACGGGTTGGTCGATACCTTTCCAACAATTAAAATAAATCTAACTATTTTGACTGCAAACCAAATTATTTCACCAACCAGAACACTTTATTAGGTAATAATTATAATAAACATAGAAACTTTATTATTCTTACGCAACGTTGATTTAATATAGCCGTAGTTAGAATACTCCCTAATGAAGTTAAGAGTAATTTTATTCACACTAATTACTAATGCCTTCCGATAGACTGTCATCATAAACATGGTTGGCCTCCCGATGTTAAACGACCTAACCAATTTCGAACTTTAAAATGATGAATATAGAATTCAAATGGGAATGTTGTTGAGTAACTAACTGCTTCTAAGAATTTGCATCATACAGTCCACACTTTGTCAATAAGACGATGTATCGCTTTTAAAATAAGGCGGATAAGTAGAGGCTCGTGAATTTAATTTAAAATCGATTAACTGATGCATTAATGGTCGTTTTAATGCTTTTCTAAAGTGTTGGACATTAATGAAGGAATGCAACAATAATAATAATAATGAAGTAAGCAGTAGTCTGCAAGCTGATTTTCATGAAGGCAGCGTGACCAAAACAAGACGCAGAAATACATATAATTTCCACATAGTCTGACGAACAAAATAGAATCCGTAACGGTAGAATCGTTTTAACACTTTCTAAGTAAGGGTAGTGTCGCTTGCTCGTACCGAATCATAATTTACACAACAACCATTAGGTACCAAACACAATTAATTCAACAATATATAATAATTCAATAAGCTGATGTTAGATAAGATATATCTATCTAAAAATCATCGAGTAGCATTTATACTTAAGACTATAGAACTCCTAACCAGTATTCGTCACTTTTTTTCTCAACATACAGAGAGACCCTCTATACCACAATGGTCTGAAAACACACTGGCGCTGACAAGTGACTGCACTATGTCATATCCTGAGAGAGACCTGAAAAAAACTCGTAAATTCCTAAACTACGGCCGCACATTCAATACGGCGGGCTGACATATAAACAGGGTCAAGGTCAGACTAGGTCAATCTGAATGAGTCACAAAGAGATTCACACGAAGGGTCACGAGCAAAGCCACTCGTCAAACCGTAAACTGGGCGCTTCCGTGTTGTGGAGACCTGTGTAGACTGTGGAACGAATAGAGTTAGAGATGAGGAAGAAAATACAAATAAAGAAATAATTTAACGAAAAAATTTAGTCAAAGAAATTATAGATGAATTAAATTATGTGAAAGATGATATACCTTATAGCGTACTGTGTATCTAGAAATAATATACAATGAACGATTGTTTGTTTTCCCAAATAAAATAAAATATAGCTGGAAAGGGGGTGACTGAGATGACAGCTAATAGAGATAAAGACATAACACGTCCCTAATAAATTTAGATAAGGGCAAAAATGCTTAGCGTCTAATTATTCAAAAGTGGGAAGTTTTGTTATAGTTTGAAGCTCATTGCTAAACATGGATCTCCAAATGATAGAAAAACTACAAGTACTAGGGAGAAATTAATATTTAGAACTTGGTTCAGTCGATGACAATATTGAAAGCTGTTGATCAAGTTTCTGCCTTACCATAAATTTTTTCACCAGTACCCCAAATTCTAACTCAATAAGCACCCAATCAACAAAGCTTTATTACTATTTTACTATTCACCTCTCGCCATTCCCAGCACTATCATTTTGATCCAACTTCGTAGCCGCGGCTTGTGGGTCGATAGCACCGCCCATCTCCGGATCTATCGGGTTCCCGCTAAGCAACCCATCGACATTGACATCGGCTGCAACTGTGCGCTCAGGATCACGTGAAAACTATCTCAATGTCACATTCTTTGACCTAGCTTTTGTGTAAAATTTATGTTTTTTGAAGAAATGTGCTTTAAGGTTAAATATTCGATGACCTACTAAGATAATATTAAAAAGATTAACAGTACAGTCAACATGGGCGGGCATCTTACTATCCAGAACTGATGCGCGAGCTGTGGAAGGAATCATTATCAAGAGCTGTAACGAAAACTATTAAGAGATGAATTAACTATATAGGTAGTATGGAGATAAATGCTAGGATAAGTGAACAACAATAAACTATTGATGATGATTCTATCTAATCTTATCTAATTTGCCTGTATTGTCCCTCTGCAGATTAAAGACCTCCCTCTCCTGTTCCACACAATTCTTTTTTGGCTAGTACCGGCCGGCGGTATATTTCGGTAAGAGTCTAGCTCGTCCCGCCATCTGATGATGATGTGATGATGATTAAATTGATGGAATCCAGGACCATCAACGCCAATGAAATACTGAAATACGAGTCAATAAATAAATAAAATCACGTGCTAAACATGTCCTTGTCTTCAACGTCCAAAAATCTTATGAGTAACCGCAGGCAGTTAGTTCATCAATTTCGGCAGTCGATGACCTACTTTTATAGCTTATTTTTTAATGTCCTTATTCCGTTTTCAATTGATGTACCATTCTGTCTAACTACTTAAGACTTTACAGTGTCGGAAATGTGCCACGGCCTTAACAGTCATAATCATTAGTGCCAAAGCACTACTTAAGACTTTAGAAACACTTTTAGTAAAAATATAGGTTAAAAGCTGATAAAAGAGACAGATTGTCATCCTACATTAAATATTGAGTCATGCAAAATACTCAATTCATTCCTTTTAATTCGAATGCATCTAATCAAATTCTTCTTCTTTCAATATGATGTCACAGTTGCTTAGTGCGTCACCAAATTCTAAAGGGCCTCTCAGACGAACTAATGCCATTTTAAATTATTATTATTTACTTGTTTTGTTATTACTTTAACTCACACACAAAATTATTACTTGTTGAAATTATAGAAAAATCATTTACTTTTAAAATCTTTATAAATATGTGAGCACCATATATATGTATATATCACATAAATAATTTACCTGTCATTGCTTTATATTTAATTATTTTTACCGATTGTGGTATTGTAATTTTATTCTAGGTGCATCGTTTTCATATAATTATTGTAGGTATACAAAATATTGTAAACCATTATAAAAGAGTAACGGTGGAGTTTCTTGCCCATTCTTCTCTATACGAAACTACCTTTTGGAAGGGGCAACTAAAATCAATTCAATATTTTTATAAATTTTGACGATCAAAAGTGCGTTTTATATGCCCATTTGAAATAAATGATTTGATTTTGACTTTATTATCTATATTATATTTTCGATATCTCTCATCTACAATGAAGCAATAGCCATCAATACTATTTCGTGTACCAACTCCTAAATAGTTTGATATACAGCCTTCGAAGGCGAACCACAAAATCTGCCTATCAGGTTTTCCTTTACTTTGATTAATAGAAACAAGAATGCTAATGTTTTGCGTATCTAGAAGCAAAATAGTTCGCTCTGTTTATATTACGATATGATTAATGGCTTCCTTAGGAATGTAGTGGATTATCTCCTTGGTCAGGAGTAGATTGATGGTAGACATGACGCCATCGCTGGTCCTTTTGTGGTTGGTCCTAACGTAGGCGATAGGAGTGGCAAGATCCGTAGGTATGAATAAACTGTGATATGACTTACGACGGTAATCATTTAGGATAAGGATACAATCAGTTATTATCGCACACGCAGCTATACAAATTTTCCAGTTATAAATCTTGTTCTAATGAAAAAATAATGAATACAGGCAAATGCATAACCAGGCCTTTCATTCGCGATATAACTAAAGAAAGCAGATAGACTTTAGTGCAACCTTTTCTGTAAGAAAATAGAAACAATAATAATAAAGCTGCTGTCGGCTACTTGAACCTCAAAATAATTTAAATCTCCTTGTCACATAAACCCTTCGATATCTAAACACTAACGTCCAGCTACATTACTCCTAATCTGAACAAAATACCGACTGTCACCGCCCTTATCCCGAACACCAATCCATCAGATTTGCAACTATAGTAATCCCACAAACATCTCGTTCGTGGGTGGACATTGGATAAAGTGATTATTATATTATAAATGTAAATAATCGATTAGCATGCGCTGGCGCCGCCCGAGCCGCGTCACTTGCACGCGGCGCCTGCGACGGCGTCAGCGAACCTATTAAAGGTATGCCTCCAGCTGCATGTGTGGTCTTGCGTAAGAATAGATTTCAAATTATAAGAAAATCGAAAGTACTGAAGTTTTGATCAAGATTACGAGTAATAGAACCCATAATAATAATAAAGCCAATTTATAATATCGTTTGTCAAACCTTTGATTTATAAACTAGGTTGAAAATTGGGCAGTTCCCAACCTGCAAAAAAAAACTAAAAGGAATTAGATCAGCAAAGCATGAGGCAGAGGACGGTGTGTTTATGAATATGATGATGATCCTTCTGGCTCGTCTAAAGCTTCAGTGGAGTAAAGAAGTAGATCCTCAAAAGGAATGCTGCACTAGACTTGTATTACCTATTATAATTCCGTTAACATCCGCCGCTCAAAAAAGACCTCCCATTAGTTTGCTTTCAAGAACAGCGCCTCGGCTACTAATTAATATTTGACTTACGAATCATTTTGTACTAAGTTCCTACGTGCGGCGTATGTCATACATACTAACTACGGACGCCTAATGCGCCTCGCCCGCTGTATGTCAAAGCCCTTACACGTTGATAAGATCGGTGTCGTGTCAATCGATCCCGCTTATCAAAACGACCGATCGATTGATTTCATTTATAATTTGTATCAAATTGCTTTTCAGTTAGCGTTCTATTAACAGCAATTTGCATACCTATCGGTCATGCTAAGCAAGTGAATACGTCATTAAAAATGTTGACTAGTTCTGTTTTATTTATAACAAAATAAATCAACGTCCATTAACCTAGTTTTTGATAGGAATTTGTTTAAAACGTTCATTTAAGTTAAACTGTGACATAATTAACTTTTAATAAAGATGAGGATTGGTGGAGTGATCTCTTACTTAAAAGGTACAACAAGATAATTGTACCAAGTGGGAATTTTGATGGAGCAATTTTATCTAATAGGCTTTCAATTGAATTGATCGAATTACAAGTTTTCAATTGCCGCTCCTGGAATGTTTCATTCTATGGCTAGCCTGGAGCTGCTGTTTCTGCGATCGGTATTTATGTGAAACAGTTTCTTATCTAACAGTGGCAGGATACCACAGACCTTAATATCATGAAATTAATTAAAGTATCTCACCAATTCTCATTCAGTGACTTTCAAACCATATTGTTTCATTTCGCTCATTTTTACCCACGACTTCGCCCGCGTAGTCTTTGCCCATAAAGGTACAAAGTTTATTTTTTTCCCGTTGCTTCCTGGTGCAAGTCTAAGCGGAGCTTGTTTCTATTTTCAGTGTTGGCTTTGCGTTTCTGTTAATCAGGCACAGAACTGTTTTATTTTTTTAAATAGAGTATTTATTATAAGAAAAAAAAACATAGTTCTTGGTAACCAGTCCATCTTAGCCACTGAAACCATAGTTCAATAATTATTTTTGTTTCCATATCCTGCAATAGTCCGGCCACCAACCGGGGGTTGTCCTTGGGTGCACTTGCACGTTGTATACAGGGATAATCGTCGGTTGGTGCCTCATTCCATTTAAAATTGTTTAGGGTTGCTGGTTTTGGCCCCTTGTACGCCTTCCAAAGGACCGGGATCCCATGGTCCCGAGCTATATTAACATATAAAAATAATAATTAATACAAAATAAAAATAAAAAATTATAATAAATATTTAATAACTTCCAGGTTACCTATCTATACATAATTATTTAGGTACCTACCGCTTGTCACGGTTTCCACTGCATTTATTATCACTTATAGGCAATGTTTTAAAATCGTGTAACATTGCACTAGTAAGTAAGTTGTCACATTAATCATGTCGACTTTAGTTTTCATAGTCGTTTATAAAGTGACGAATCACTTCTAATTCTGTGGGCTAAGTTTAGACTTTTATGATGCCATCGCTATAAAAAGGACAAGCAATTTCCATTTGGTTTATTTTATTACTTAACTGTAAGGAAAATTATCTCAAGGATTGTAAACGAACTAATCTGGGGAAGTAACTACTAACATACCAATTTCTCCCGCCTAGCAGCTTTGTTGTCATAGAGATCCGAGTTGTTATGGTATGGGTATTAATGGGAGTTTGTGTAATGAGGGCATCGCGCTTGAGTTCGCCGCTAGAGGCGCTAGTTTAGAGAAATGTCAAATGTACTGAACGCTCACTGTTTGCGGATTTTTTATCACGGATTTTAACTAATGATTCATCATTGTTGTAATGGTTGTGCCACTCCTGATTAATTATGGCTTAAGATTTTAAGTAAAAAGTTAGGATCTAATTTGGTAGCACTTGAAGGAAGAATAATATTTGTCTGATTCATGCTTAGGAACATTATAATCTAAATATTCATTTGAAGTTTTAAAATGTATTAAAATAAACATAATATGGATTTATGGATACTTAAACATATCCAAAACATCAAATAAAAGTACTGAGAGGACCTTATTCGCCAGTGGCGCCAACTGGTGAGCACAAAAACGATAGCCCCTATTACAGGCAAATGAGATTTCTTACCTTTGTCTGTGGAATAGCAACGAACCAGTGATGCCTCTGCTAATGCAGGTGTACCAACCTCTTGCTAGCGTATTGAGTAAATAGTCCAATCATTTGGTAGTTTTACCTGAAAAGATTTCCGGGAGCTTTTTAAACAATTTTCATTGTAAAATGAGTTCGAAAGGAGATATTCTCAAAAAGATGTTTTCGGGCGCCATTTTCCAATATGGCGGCGCGAGCGGCAAATATACGAGGAGGCAAATTGAAATTACGAAAAGACAAACTTTCACGGTATCACTAAACTCACGGAATACTTTCCAGGTAACCGACTTTCTGAGTAGCAAATTACTGTACAAAGCCATATTACTATATTATTAGTATGCCACGATGACAAAAAAACGTCAAAAACAAAAAAGAATCGTCTTCCAATCAAAATTCAAAAACCAGTCAGAACACGAATCCGTACAATACATACGTCAACGAAATATCGTTCAATCGCTTCGTACATGACATACAACTTCTAAACCATTTCAATAGATTATCAATTCAATACTGATAGTTATAATTGCATCAGTCGTTCTATCATGATTCATTAGTTTCAAGTAAGGACTGGCGCCGTCGTTCATTGGTTGGTACAACATTAAATATTTATTCGCGCACATTATAATATCTATTATGTACAATTACATATGCATGCTTAAGCACTGTTATTTATGGCCACCATCGTGGAAAACCGAATGGTGATTACAGAAAGTCGTTTATAGAATTAAGAGAAAATTATGCTGATCTTCGTGAGTCGTGCCATCATCCATTAGCTCACTTTAGTGAGCAGAACATAATACATGAATTCACATCGGTATAATATGTCTGTCCCAGGCGGTTCACTCTTTCTTTTACTAAAACACATAAATTTTAATATTTTTATAAGGATACTAAGATACTAATGGATGCACGACTCACTTTGCTAAAGCACGGAACAATAAAACCGACTATATTGTTCAAAATCTTTGACAATACCGGTCACAAGGGAACCAGCCCCTAATTACGTAACACACTATCTATCACAATCTGAATAATTTTGAAGCCTATTGCTAATCCATTGCTTCATATGTTCGAAACATTGGTCTGCTCAACAACGTAAATAACGCAATGAATGTTGTTGAACTGTCAAAATGAAACTCATTCCTACTGTTAGTGTGTTACGTAATTACCCCACTGGTTCACAGCAGCGGAAAGTTATTGCTACTTACAGTCAACCAAATACTTCTTCTTAAGTGTGTCGATGGCAAAAATAACACGACAAAATATATACAGTTTTTTTAATTTGTTTGGCCCAAAATTCAGCACCGCGGATACCGTTCGTTGACGCAGCCATTAAGGTCCTCACGTGTGCAGGTGACATGCGTCCCAAGATGGAAGGTGAGCCATTGTCTGTTGAGAGACGCCGCATACACATCGTACATCGTACTTTACCTTTGAAAACTTTCGCAATGCTATGAAATACCACGTGGCAGTTAGTATGGTGGACACATACTTTTAGCGCTTGTAGTACTCATGAAATTGAACATCTTTTACTATGAGTCCAACACTGATATAATATATATATATAAACTTACATATTGTTACTTTGTGAGTGTTCGTTTTTGTCTCTGCTTGTTATCGTGTCTGTATCCTTAATGTATATGTTTGTACATATGAGTCTTGATGCTTGAAATAAACAAATTTAATTTAATTTATTTATTTAATTTATAAAAATAAAATATGCTGTTCCACACAGAAGTGCAATTCTAACACGATCAAAATTTATGAAACAGTTGGTCCACACATTAAGGCTGCTCTCTCGAAAAAAGCTTGAAAAAAGCATGGAGATGAAGCAACTTTTCATCGGCATTTACAGAGAAATTACATCTGAAAAAAATATTTTAGTAGTCTACGTGATATAATACGTAATTTGGTTTAGCCATAATTTTTCTATCGGTATCACAAAAAAATAAAATTACACCAAATCACCTCCAAATCATTGAGATGAAACCATTTTACTCCTTCGTTTTTTTATCAAAAGAGTTTAAAAAAAAATTTGGAAAATCCAAAAGTGCACGACTCATAATGCTCATTTAATTATGAAATATAAAAAAAAACTTAAGTCGTTCAAAATTAATTGCCGAAAAAACAGCTGTAGTAGGAAGAAGGTACTGCACAAGCGCCCCTGGTGGAATAAATGTATATAATATCTATAGATATATCACCATCCATATGTTAATTTTCTATGGATATAAATAGATGTACAGTCTTGTAGTTTTCGTTTTTTATTAATTGTAATTAAACGACACTGAATTAATTAGCCATTCGCATTCAGTGACCTACAATCGTCGATTAGAATTAAAAAAAAAAAAATTAACTCAAATAATGGATTTTTTCACAAGTTACAGTGTTTCCGGGTTTCACACATGACGGACAGGAAAAAATTTTGACCTATTTTGGTGTTTTTTTCCTATTCTATTGCAGTAAATCAATTTTTAAAAGTATGAAATTAATCTCCATTAAATTATCTCGACAATAGTATGCAAAATATCTTGATTCCGTGAACTAACAAGGCTATAATAATAATAGCCGCCAAAATGAGGCGAAAAAATTTTTTCGATCGTAAAGCACTCTCTGATGCTTCGCATCATGAGTCGTGCAAAAATATCTACTGCTTTGCAATACAAAGAAAAATGATTTGGTATTGTTACTTTTTTTAAATATGTATTATTTTTATTGTAATAAATTAAAAAGGCGTCCGATTAATGACTGCGTCTACGTCACCCCCGCACTCGTCCTTACTCGTAGATTCAGTTGGTCGTTAGCTCCGCCCAAATGCTGAAGGTTATTGGCATTATTACAAGCCTTAACTGCTACTCTGTATAGTCGCTGGCACATTCTAATTGTTACACTGGATGTACGTTTCACTGTGAGTAGGTATATTGATGAGGAACGTAACCCCTTCTTCCCTTTATATGCTTTAACGATATCCTCGGTACTTACCATCCATTTTGTTTTTCTTTTGCTCTGCTCAGCTTTGAGTATCACTAAGTACTCAATATGTCATAAATATGATATTTAACGACTTGTTATTAGAGCACACTGAATAATATTGTTTCACTTTTAATGGTGGTTATAATAATTTTTATTACTGGCTTTATAACGTGTTAGCACCTACCCAAGACGTAAAAATACTGTAAATAGTTTTGGTCAAAGGGAAGTTATCTTTTATGTGGAATTTTAAGATCTGGGGATTGAATACTTCAAACTTGATTCTATACTTTAATAACATGATGTATGTGCAAGTGATTTTCTTATTCATAAGACTATTAAAGATCATGAACTATTGACCACCGTATTGTTTACTTGCGTACATTTTCATTTACCCGCACTCATTTTCACTTCTCGGTAAACAGACAGTGAAAATGATCTGATGATGTATGCAAGAAGTTGTTTGGTCAGAGTATATCAGGTTTTTGAATCATAGACCCTCATTTCCACTCGATCAAAGCAATCCACTTAGCCTTGCCGCACACGGGCCACACGCTACAGCCACAAAACACCGCCACCTGGCGTGGCGTGTAGTGACCACTGACGTTATCCGTCTCCAGCGAGTTCATATAAAATGTACGAATACTGTAGTCCGCAGCTCGGTAGCGGAGTTTTGTGTCTGTAGCGTGTGGCCTGTGTGCTGCGGCAAGGCTTATGGTTTTTCACAAACATTGTCATATTGTTATATTCAATACTTAAATGGTAAAAATTGCATGGTAAGGTACATGTGTTGATCGAGGGTTTTTTTTCTTCTTAAGGTATTAACTAGGAATTTGTTGAACAACTTGTTAAAAACACACAATGATAGCCTGCGTCATAAAATAAGATAAGTTTTCACAGACTAATTTTACAGAAAACCACTGCCAACCTGTCCAACGGTTTGAAGTTAAATATAAAGCGAAGGAACTTGGAACAACAAATACCTTTACAATTCTGATACAAATTGAACGCCTCTGACTCCGACCATTCAAGTTAGTTTATCTGCTACTGGAATTACTTAATCCGGTCTAGTCTTATCCCTCACGCAATCATCCTGACACGGAGCACGATAGTTAGCCGACAGAATAAATCGTTCCTTTTGAATTGATCGGCCTTGTTGCATAGTGGGCCATGGGATTGTGCAGTGGGGCATTTTTTTTTGTGTAGGCTAAGGCATAATTATTGTGCGTTGTGCGAAATAGGCTGATGGAGCTTTTTATGCGGAGAAATTGGAGGCTATGGATGTATATTCTTAAAATAAAAATTCAATATTGTATGGGCTGAGAAATGTTCACAATTTAACTGTAGTACATAGAAAATCATTGACCTACTATATTACGTACATGTAGAAGTATTTCTTACGTAAATACTATGCAACTAATTAGCAGCTTTATGTTAGTGTATTTTGCTCTATTTTTTTTTACATGTATGTATTTACTGCGTATTTGATTGAATTGTAACCTTGTGCTTCCGATATTTGCAATCTATTACCTATATATTCACTGGACTACAGAACATACATTATCATTTTATCAATCATGCATAATCAGCCTGTAACGTTCCCATTGCTAGGATACAGGCCTCTTCTCTATGAGAGGGAGTGGGCCGTAATCCAGCAAGGTTGCCCAGTGTTGGTGGATGTCACATGTCTTCGAATTTTTGGTTCTAAGACATGCCGATTTCCTCACGATGTTTTCCTTCACAGTTTTGAGAGCAGTGGTGATGAAATGAAATACACAACGTAGTAAGTTCCTGCCTTGGTTCGAACTCATGACCAACAACTCGTAAGTCGGGGCCGATACCACTGGGCCACCACTACCGAACATGCATTCCAACATTCCCAGCCCAATTATTTTCCCTGTTATATTCTTTTACTACCAAACGACGGAAATATGTGATTTGTACTGTTTCTCAAACTTAATTTAAATACACGAAGAGATTTTTCTATTACCTTGGTCCTTCCTTGCATAATAAAATGAATGCGTCCTTGTATATCTATAATTTAGCACATAGCAAATGTAAACTCGCCCTCCGTGCATTTCTCCTGAATAAGACATACGACGAGACTCAAAAGTACTTATTGACACTTACATGAAAGTAACCCTATTTCCTATTATTCAAATGCACACAGGTACACTCACTCTTACACATTCATATGTGTATATGAGTGTGTAAGAGTGAGTGTACCTGTGTATACACACACCCTTACACACGCACACGCACGCACTCGACTCACCACGCCAACACTCCTCATTCTAATTTGTTTTATTTAATTTTAATTTTGTTGTATATTTTAAGCTCCAAAAGCATACATGATTTTAGTGATACTCAAATTGGAAGTCGAAACTGTTTCCTTAATACAATTACTCAATAATCTAGCTAGGAGAGCAGCGATTCACTCAACAATTCGTTGCACCTATACTATGTAATTAATAATGCAAACTTTGTAAGTCCCTCATGTACTACAAAACCTTTATGTACCTAAATAAATAATTATTTATTTATTCTCTACTCGTGACACAGGCAGGTGCCAACATACCGTTCGTTCAACCTACGTATATCTGTGGTTCAAACAGATCGACCGTCCTTATGGCACCTTGTCTTGTCCACAAATCTGTGCTGCGTGGTTAACACTAAATTGGCACGGCCGCGCGGCGCAAGCGTCCTTTTAAGAGGGCGCACAACGGTCCACTAGCGCCACTCCTTTAAAAAAATATTATCTCAACGAATAGACTAGACGAATGTGGCCGCTTTTCTTTAGATTGCATTTTGTTGCTTCCTGTCTCAATATGAAACTTTATAAAAGGTATTAGAAAATTTTAGACACACTTAGCGAGGATCCTTACTAGCCGTTATTCATAATCCCTTCTCAGTCACGAGATAATATATTTTTAAAGGAGTTGCGCTAGTGGAACGTTATGCGCCCTCTTAACTGCATTGCTGATTATATTAATTTTAAATTGTACTAGCTGATCTAGTCGCGGTCAGTGATTTCTAGGTGTTTTAGGTTTAAGTGTTTGCTTATAAACTGATAAGGTGTTTTAATTAAAGTTTATTGATAGTTATCTTCCTTCATTTCTATCTTTAACTAAAAACAATTAATAATAGATAGTTTATTATTTTCACGTAACTTTGCGAGTAACGTAATGCGCCGACGCCAAGCAATATTATTATGGTACAAGGGCAGCAAGATGATGATAAAGGGCCTGTTTCACCAATTGTGGAGAAGTTCCGGTAAACCTATATAACCGATAAGTTTATACAAAATCTGTTCCACAAGGACGGTAAATCTGTGCGGCATTTCTCCAAATCTAAACCTCCTTCTGTCGCACAGACCGTTATCGACCCGTTAAAACTCGACATCCAAACACCTCGTGCTAAGAGTTAGACTTGACCTGAAGAGATACCACAGTATAACAAACGGGTTAACAAGAGGTCCCAGTCGACCCAGCGCCACAGAGCAGCAGAATGTTGAATACTGCCAGTACCGCCACATATCTCAGCGCGCGACAAATATATGAGCGCGGAACAACGCGCGACGAGATAAGGGAGTGGCCCAAAACCACTGTAAAGCTACGCAGATTTCATAATCAGAGGGAAAACGCGACGGTTTAGAGGCGCTTATTTTTAGTCAGAAAATAAAAATAATATGGAAATTGAAATAAAAATAATATGGAAATTTAAATAAAAACAAAAATGAGCCTCTTAATAAATGATTCAGTGCTTACTGCGAGAGCTGGTTCTAGTTGGTAGTGGTTTCTGATGCAGAACTTAGGGGGGGCCATTGTCCAAAAATGGGATAAAAGTAGGTATAAGGCTACATTAAAAAAAGGTTGTTTGATAGTTGACAGTGGTTTCACTGTAACGATCTGAATAATAAGTGGAATAAGTTATGGATATAAATTGTGATAAAATTACTAAATTTTTCGGCGAAATAAGTTATGTATGTATGTTTCACTGGAAGCCCTTGACGCATTGAGATTCTTCTCAAAAAAAGCGCGATTATAAAAAAAAAACTTTCGTTTCTCTTCGTCACTAAGAAACCTTTTCAAACTGTAGGTACATGGTAAAGGAAAAGACAAATATTTAAATTTTACTATAATTTTATAAACACCGTCATTTTATCGAAACAATCGACGGAAATCATTTCATTAAACACCATTTGTATATAAAATATTATTGATACTAACCACAGCAACAATATTCTTACAATAAGGATATTGTCTTATGGTTGTAATAAGCTTCTTAATTTATGATCAGACATTTATTAAGTTATTTTTATTCACACTCTATTGGTGTTATTATGGCTAAGCCGTTTTTTTTTTTATAACTTATTGAAATACTGATTTATAACTTAATTTACCTTCATGGGTCTGTGATATTTGCTTACAATCATATTATTAAAGTTATTAAAAAAAAAAAATGGTGACTAATAATCTTTTCTTATTTTTTCATTGATGTTTTCAATGTTAAAGTTAAGTTTAAACACATTGAAATACAATAGCTAAAGTTCATTTGTAAACTGAGGCTGGCTGTATTAAATTATATTTCATTGGAAAATTAAATCTTCTCTTTCCAAAATTTTACAAAAACGTTTCGAAAGTTGAGAAAGTTTTACATTTCAATCGCGTCGTTTTCCAAACCCAGTGCGTTAACCAGTGAAAAAACAAGACCGCTGTATTTGGTTAACGAACAACTGATCTAGATGACCATAAACCAACAGCTTCGTTAGTTGTGTCGCTCTGCAACCTTATCTACAACAACAATATGTTTTATTGTGTTCACGGAGTGTTTACGTAAACGCTTGATTTATTTGATAGGAGTTAGGACCTTTCTCTGCAAGATAGAGATAGCGATGAAAATGTGAATGGTTCGATATTGAGTGAGGATTTTGATAATCGATAGTTTGGTGATTGGGTTAGGTCACCAGAGGGCCTAGACAAAGTACCTAACATTCGATTAGCGATGACGCTAGTAGAAAAGCCAAAAAATGTATAGGGTTGACATAAGCCATCAAAATGTCACGTGATCATAGGTCAACGAATAGAAATTAGCTAGACAATATTAACATCATTCAGAAATCTAAGAAACGAATCGACAGCGTCGAACGATTACTTCCATAGAGATGCGTAGCCAAGTGGCACATTTTGACAAGCGTTATCGCTAGTTTTCGATTCGTATGATGGAAACATTAGCGAAAGCGATTGCAATTGTACTAATAGAATCGCTCCGAAACGAATGCCTTTTGTCTAAGGCCCTCTGGATAAGGTTTCCTGGTGTCATCGGGTATGGGGACTAGTGAAGCAGATACAGAGATAATTTGATTTTTTTAAATGACTGGTTGTACTTACAAAATTCAACTGTAACGATATCTTTAAATTACACCCAATTTAACGACAAGAACAAGACTCTTTTTCATGCTTAGCATTAACAAAGCAGGGCCGGCAGGCTCGACATAGATAGCGACGCTGTCGCAAACTACCGATCGCTAAATATTAAGGTGAATCCTCAGTTGTGGCCCGCCAAATTCTAATTTTCTTTGAATTCGACGATTGATGTGAAATTGATGGGTATTATTCGATAAATATATAATTCCCACAGTCGAGAATCGCATTTTGATCAACATCCGACGTAAAATAGAGCTGAAATTTGCAAAAAAACTAAAGAATATTTGAATTTTGCGGGCTGCCACTGATCACCACCGGATTCACCTTAATATTTAGCGATCGGTAGTTTGCGATAGCGTCACTATCTAATCGAGACTGCCGGCCCAGGACGGTTGTCGTGTTTATGGGTTTTTCAGTTGCGAAAGGATTCGAAAATTTATTTATGAAACATGTCTTCTTACGACAAAACTTTTCTCATGAATCGTGTCTGCCGTAGATATTAGCGTGCATACATATTATAATTTTATGCTCTATTTACGGAAGAGAATATGTTAACAGCAAATAAATATGTAAAGATAAACGAATGTAAATTAAAACACGTCAGACCATAGTCACACGTCGCTCAGACGTAGACATACGGTAATCTGTAGATAAAGTCCCTAATTGATGTCGAAGGAGTTCCTCACTCTTGATTAGTTCTGTAAGTGGCAGGTTAGATAATGTAGTATTAGTATGTGTGTATGTAAAGTTGATTGTACTATCGGTACTTGCTCAGCAATTAGAATTGACTTGTATCGAACTTATGTTTTTAAAATTGGAAAAGTATATGGCAAACCTATCTTAAAAAAGACGCAGTTTCAGATTATTATATCTTCTTACAAAAAGTCAAAATTAATTTTTATATTGATTTTGTACAGTAGTTCATAAAATTATGTCCTGTTTGTTAAAATTATTTTCCATAGGTAAATGTCGAGAGCTTGGACCTAGGTTTTCATGTTTCCTCTGTCTGTCTTGTACATTTCTTTTGGATCCTGTATTTTTTCTATAATAATAATATTTATTCAAAAATTATAAAGCATAAAAATTAGAACAGTTTTGCTTAAATGTAAATTATAGTGTTAAGACATACGTGCCTGAACTAGGTAATCCTGTGTTTCAGGCGAAAAGTGCTAAAATAGTATTATAAAAAATAATAAATAATCTAAAAGGTGACAATACACAACTGAATTATACTAATGTTGAGTAGCTCAACTCTTAGTTTCTAAATTTGATATATACTTATCGTAGGTGAGTATACATATTTACTTTAACACAGTTAATAAATTCTCTGTATCTTCGTAAGACATATTTTGGAGAGCCTCCTTGAGAATTATCTTACAATTTGTGTAGTTCAGGGAGTAAATGTTTGGTCTATTATATAGAAGAGGACCGAGGTACAGGTAAAATTTGGATATAAAAGCATGTTTTGTTGTATTTTGTGGGCAGACTATATCTTTACGTCTTTTATTAGAATGTTCCGTGATGTAGAGTAGAGCTGTGTGTTGTTTTAATACAATATATATACAAATTAGTTCTATGAATCTTATACATTCACACACATTCACACTATTATGAATCAAACTTACGCAAATAACATTTCCCACGTATTTTGCTCCACATAATAAAGTCACTGTCATTATATTTGTAATATAGATTATTAGTGCGTCAAAACCTATAAAAAATAGCACGTTATATTTAAAAAGAAACTATTTGGTCATAAACCTTTAAAACATAACAAGAATCCACAAATGAATCGGCAAGTCTATAAATTAAATTAATAGGGACATAAAAAACATCTAAAAATGTAATGCAAAGCTACTTAAAATCAAATACCTGACACCATTAATTTTATGTCCTGTACAAATAAAAATGCTGTAAAACACTTTTGGTTCTTAACTTTGATTCCCAAGCTTTAGGGTTCCATAGGAAAAAGGATCGAAATAATGTACAATGTATGTAAGTATCCTAATAAACTTTCTTATATGTTAAAATTAATATTGGTAAAAATCCACAATAGTTACCATGTTATAAAATAAATAATGACTACCTATGTCATTAATTTTATATCACGCCTGCAATCCTCGTAGGTGCGGGCAGGTGTACCCCATAATACACCCACATTTCCCGGGGTTTTATTTACTAACTTTATAGATTTAGCCTCTACGTTTACCGTGCTTTCCCAGATCTGTCACATTATGCGCTGCAAGGTTAATTAATCTACTACCTCTGAACACTATTACTTCTTGACTGTAACATTGCATCGTAAATGTCCATCTGCAGAACATTGGCCTCCCAATAAACCACATCATATAAAAGTCAAATAAAACGATAAGAAGATTTTACATCCTCTATCCACTTAATGTTTCCATTTAATGATGGGAAATTATGCATTCAAATTTTTGGGCAGTCATTAGGGAAAATATTATCGTGAACCAATTACGGGCCCCCAACAGTCCATTCCGACTCACGCCTTACCATTACAACTTAAAATAAATGTATACAACTTGTCACTGGTTTTATAACGGCTGCCATTAAATAATTCATTAGTAAAACGACCAATAATAAATCAGGAAAGTGCGACAGCACGCGTGCAGTGTTTTGTAACAGCCAATCACCGCGTGGCATTTCTTATGACTGCAATACAAATTGGATAATTAAAACACGTGTGAGGTATGGACTAATTGATTGTAAAGGATAGGTGTAGAGATCGATACAGGTAGTAATTCGCAGAAGTAATTAAATCCTACGTTGTTGTTATTAAGCTTTTAATTGATATTATTGGTGTCAAATGATGTAAGCCAAGGATTCGAGAGCAAATTGATCCTGTCGCAGACGTTTTTACGAAAATTAAAACTGTATAAATAATTACATATACAAAATATGGCTTGTGTAGTGTAATTTAATTATCTGTATCGAGTAGGTAGTTACATCGATCGATAAAAGTTCACCGATTGTAAATAACCACGGGACATAAACTCATCTATGTTCTTAACAAGTCCTTTCCTCTACCTCCCTCATCTGTCCCTCTTTTCTCGTTCTAAGGACAGAAAAGGCGTTCCTCAACAGAACCACATTACAAAATGTATTTAAATGGAACCGAACTTACTGCGATCATCAATTCGCCTGTCGTGTATGAAGTCCAAGGATAATCTGTAGGTAGGGGTACTGAAGATTTTGGGCTTATTATTAAACACAATAATAACCCACAAGTACCTACATAACACCTTACCCAATAACGATGATAACCACAGATAATCTCGCAAAATGCCACAACTCACGCCTGATAACGATCTTAAGGCCCGACACACTGACTACTGTGTAGAACCGATGCCAACGCACATTGTAACTAATAAGATAATTAATTATACTTCTATTCATGCTAGAGATATAATAAGCGTGAAGATTTGCTCATACTGAAGGTTATTTGTCATCGTTTAAGTCCTTTCCCAATTTGTAATTTAATTAAATTTCCTATTTAGTAAGCAATGTCATATTGGCTTCATAAAGCATATACAAAGCTATTCATTCAATGTATTGCTTCGATCAAGAATACACGTTGGCTTCGAGCGTAATCAGCCACTAAGACAAATGACAATCTCTGTTTGGCAAAGTTGAAGACTGAATTAACAAAAGCTGTTAAAATCGTAATTAGTTGCAATCATTCTACATTTATATATCGTCCTTTCTACTTTGACGTTTGTCACGTCTAGTATTCATAGAGGCGCCTGTTTATTTAAATGTCTTTGGCAACGCCTCACCTATGATAAAACAATAGAACTAGAGAGATTGGGGATTAACCTAGCATAGACTATTTACGAATAGTAACTGAGTTGTGGAGGTCAGATAGGCAGTCGGGCCATGTAAAATACTTGTATTCAGCTGCATCCGGTTAAGGAAATAGCACACATCAAATCGGAAAGGGATCGACACCGTATCAACTCGAGCTATTCAGTATTCTTTGTATGAAACTCCCTACTGCAACGCACACTAATCGGAATCGTAACGTAATCGCCTCGCCTCGGGGTCGGCGAGCCGTAAACGCGGCGTCGCCTAGAAGTAGCCGAGTCGACGTATCGGAGCTGCTGATCGGCTCTGGGTACGTGCTTACGTTAGGTTAACGCCTGTTCGACGGCGAGGCGACAGGCGATACGGTGAAGATCCCTTTCCGAGTTGATATGTGTGCTTACCTTTAGACTGGAAGTCAACCCCAACATGGTTGTAAAAGGCTAGGCAGGTGATGATGAGACCCTTCAATGCAAAAACTACAATCAAGATAAACACTTGTCTAAAAGAGTCGCTCAAGAAACGATAGAATGTATTTTATACCGCTATTATTATTTTATCTGGGCTTGCACTATGTGCTGTAAAATAGTCAGAACTGATGTGTTTTTAAGATTCCCAAGATTAACCAATACCTCATTAATGACACAAATAAATCTAGTTCGGCAACACCAAAACAACTGTTTCCTTTTAATAGACCAATGAACCTAATTTTCCAACAAACTTCATGATTTATAGCCTTATATAATCATAAATCATATTAATCGATTTGCTTCATTGAATATATAAAATCTTGAATATTTATAACCGTGACCAAAAGCTTATAATTATAACGTGAACTGTCGAGAGTTTAGTAGATATTAAAAAACTATGATCAGATGAGTAATCCGACATTTATATCTTTGAAATAGGCTTTAACATGGTACAAATCGCACACCTACAACTTTTCGGAATAAAAACTTCCTCATCTGCAAACTTTAATAACAGTCAGTCTGTTATATCAACAATGGAAAAATTAAGAAAAAAAAACCATATTGAAGGACGTGAAAAATAATTACTTATCAGAAAGGTTTTCCTGTTTTTTATGTGGGTGTGCTATAGGTACACCTCTGCCTAACCCTTCGGGGAATACAGGCGTGATGTTATGTTTTTTTAAAGGTTTTATTCATCATCATGACCATTGGAAGCCTTATTCCACCCACTGTTGAGTATACGCTCTTTTGTGCTATGCTTCCCTGTTCGGCGTGTGTTTTCCATGATAAGGGTATCAAAGAAAAATCCTACCAAGTTGCTTTCTACTGCCGGAAATAAGATGCCTTGAAACACATAAATCGTTAACATCTTTAGCACGGAAGCAGGGATAATGGCCCTAATGAGGATCCAAATCGATCTCATCTAGAGCCAATTCTACTGACAGGACTTTTGATAAATGTTTGTTTAGACTTAACGCTGTTTCCCTATACACATCGAATGGATCTGTATCGGGACCAAAATGATGCGTCGTACCCAATATAGTACGAATCAAACCAAACAGTCAGTTGTATGTTTCAATTTCATTCCTAAGTCAACATATTTCGCATATGGCGCCCAAAAGGGAAGGGTTCCGAATGATTTATTATAAGTATTATTAATAATGCACACGCCATTTTGCCAAAGATTTATACACATTGAAGCTTAATGGTATTCGGTGAAATATTAATAGTTAATGGAATATTTGAATCATTTGGGTCAGATTTTAATTAAATTAATACAGCAATGAAGACTGTTGGTATGGGAGTGAGTAAGATGTATCGTATGACGGGTTGAGTGGAAACTACTGCTGCATTGACTCGGTAAAGGTCGGGGGTCAAAGTAGAAGCTGTGTGAAACTCGCTTGATAGAAATAAGATGTTCTAAGTTGGTTACTAGAAATGTTGTTTATTATCATATCGACGCTGCTTTTGAGTAACGTTGCGGGGTTAGTTTTCAGGCCTGCCTGATGGTACCTTATTATCAGATATTTTCAAAGAAAATCATCTTAAAGTTATGAATAGGTACTTACTTAGAGAATACTGTGCCATAAGATAAGACCAGCTTATCTGATGGAATGTTTTTTCGGTCTGTGTATTAGTTACAGCATATTATTATCTATTTTCTTACTGCTCGATTCTTCGATCGAGAATATAGTCGAAAAACGTAGCTTCGATTTTACAAAATCAGCAGATTTCCAATTTTTATATAAAGCGTGGCAGGGACATTGACGTGCAACCTGTTAGGGATTTAGTATAATTATGATTCTGAACACCCTAGTGTTGAACATTTCCGCCGTGTATAAAAAAAAAAAATACTGATTCATACATTTTGACCGCGTAGGTCCCGTCCTTACTTTTCTATGAAACAGCTTTGCTTTTTTATTTTTGTTTCGATAACCTACGAAAATTCTACTCTAACGGTTCTAGGACCATGTGCTAAATTCATAGTTACAGTTGGCGCGTCGATGTCCCGGGGTACCAACCTGTACTTTTCATGATTACTCATTTGGAATTAACAGGTATAATCACGAATGTGTGTGTCCATGCCACAATAAGTAGAACTCAATCTATTACAGCACCCAGATAAAACTGTGATAGCATGGAAAAATCCGTTTAGTTTTCAACTAGCCCCTAACCGGTTGGGTGTCTACAATAATTTCACTCTTACTGAAACCAGTCCGGTCTCTTACGCAACTGACGATGTTTACCGCCTCACTCATTATATCGGCTAACTTAGGAACACAAGTAATTAGGTTTGTAACATTTTGGAGTTAGTTTTAAGGTCTATAGAGGTATGAGGAACAAGGTGTAAAGTTCTTGATCCTCCATAGAAAAGGGAGGATCCTCCGACCACATGGGTGTTGTGTCCGGTAGGGTACTGCCCGACGCTTGAAGTCGGGATGGGGTATATGGATATGCTAGTCGTGCGTCGAACTTTGCTTGCGTGATGCAGGATTTTGCGTGGCGTCTGTCTGATGCGTAGTTCAGATGTCACAATGTAGGTGCCGCCACATCATCGTTAGCCTACAGGAGTCTACTGCTGGACATAGGCCTCTCCTATTGCACGCAATTCAACTCGAGTTTCGACAACTCCTGCTACCAGCCACCCTGCTAAGATCATCGCTCCACCTAGCCTGAGAGCGTTCCTACCTTACGTTTGCCGAATCACGACTCTTGGGTCCTACTCTCACTCTAAGTTGAACAAAAAGAAGCTAAATACAAGCAAACGAAACATCGCGCCATCTAATTATAGTATCATGTGTACACAATGACATGTAGTAAAATAATTAATACTACATCACTTGGGCTATTAATTGCCTGCGCGTAATTAATACTGATGTCTAATCACAGACACGCGATATATCAACAACGCTATTTGCGGAGATATATTTTTAGATAATCCAATATACGGACTTTGCTGTTTTCACATGTCGAAGTTTGTAGTTTCACAGTTACGTTTTTAATACAAATAGTGTATAGGCTTTGCTACACTGCAAGCGGGTCGCGGATTGGATGCGGTGGGTGTCATACGCGGACCTCGAATATGCATGGAGTCATTGTTTAGAATTTAGAATAGAGCGTTGATGGCCAAAATTACCATAAGTTACAAAAATCGTGAACAATCACCAAGGCAATAAAATCTAAAGTCAACAAGACAATAATATTTATGACAAAATGAGGATTAGTAGTATAAAGTATTCTTCTAAATACTCATTACTCGGTTAGGGCCTGAAATTGAAGGGGCAGCAACCTTTTCTTATTTGACTTTTCTTTTTTGGTACTTAGCATCGTAAAACATATCGTATCTTAGTATCGTATGATAAAACAAATGAAAATGAACTTATTGATCAAGAAAGTCATCTCACCAAGTTTAAACTAGCAAAAATGATGACACCCTACGGCTGCCGCTACCGCCCCGCATCCTATGAAGCAGAATCTATGCTTTTGATTGCTTCCGTGTCAGGGGGTCTACTCCCTAAATACGATATCCGTAGTTTTGGCCGAGGTTGCGGGCTTTTAAGAGAGTGTATCACTTACGGATGTACAATTAGTTCGGGGCCGGAACTAAGAATCCATACACCCGATATGTAAATGCCCGTCTGAAAAATTGAATTAGGCACTGCCTTTGACGGAGCATCTACTTTCGGTCAGGCCCGTATCTTCGTTGATGGACTCAGAGAGTAAGTTGTGAGGTATGAACTGCGTAGAAATTACTCGCGGATGGTAAGTAAATGCTCAGAGTATGTGAATCGTATCAGAGGATCCAGAAATTTCATCATTTCATCTTATAATTAATGTTGAGTATTATCAGGAATAATACTCAACATTAATTAAAATTTGTTATTTTATTTCCTCTTCACTTTACAGAGTGCTCTAAGGATGGATTGAATATTTATTTTGTTAGAGACTCAACCGACTCATCAGCAATTGCAGATGACAGGTGCAACGCAATTAAAATGGATCACGACCAATGACAGCTTTTTCGTGTGGAAGTCTTCATAGAAGTCACGCCCCTCCGCCTGCCTCCCGACTTCTGTAGGCAGAAGCCTCGGGGGCGGGCGGAAGAGTCACCCACACTCTACTTGACTAACAGCCAGAGGCCGGAAGCTCGCACGCAATTATCTTCACAGAAGTCATAGGCACGCGAAGGAGGAGGCGGAGCGCGTGAGGGTGAGGCAATTGTTGCGCCCTCACGGCCCTAGTCGCCGCAGGAGGAGAAACCCTGGGCGTCGGGAGTCGATAGCCGACTCCCGGCCACCGTAGGCGCGGGCTAGCGGACGGCGAGCAATGGGCAGCTTGCCGTCCGGTAAGGACCAGGCCCGGGTCGATGGCGCGTTGTGTTCCACGCGCGTCTCAAAGAGATGTCAGCATAACTGATGGGGTCCGATAGGGCCGATGCCTGCCGGGGTCGCGGATTGTTCGAAAGGCCCTGGCGCACAGGCAACTGAAGGAACACGGGTGGGTTTTAGTCATAGTAAGACTCTGATACGCCCTTTCGCTCCGCCCAGAGCGGGAGAGGTCATTTGATGATTTCCCACCCAAAAAAAAAAAAAAAGTTGTTGTAGGCAGCTAGGGTGCTCTTATAGAATTACCGATGAGATCTATATCTCATCGGTAATTCTACTGGCCAATACCTATGGTATTGGCCAGTTCTATCACTTACTCAATTACATCACACAGTGCAAAGATTTCTTTATCAAAACATCTAACTATATCCGGTCCAATAATAGGATGTAGAAAGTCACAAGGATGTAACAGTTCGTCGCCACTGACCAGATCCGTTTGTGCTCAAACATTGTAGCATTGTCGTGTAATTACGTCACTCTTCTATATCTGTCAATTATCGTCGTCATTTGTTTTGCATGCATCACCACTAATTAAACGATTGATTTGCCAATAACTATTGACTACTAACTATAACTATAAACCGTGGGTTTGTTCGCGTTAAATGATAAATGATTTTATTTCTGTAATTAGATTTGTACAAACACTTTTACACGTCAATCATATATTTTTAACTAGATGAGGTTGGCGTTTCCTATCTGACTACTCTGAGAAGAAAGGCCGAGACCAACTTAGAGGTCACAGTCTCTTTTAAAGTCCAGACATAATCTTGGTGTCGCGGATTGTTCGAAAGAGTTACCGGGGCCCTGGCGCACAGGCAACTGAAGGAACACGGGTGGATTTTAGTCAGTAAAAGTCAGACACGCCCTTCCGCTCCGCCCAGACCGGGAGAGGTCATTTGATGATTTCCCACCCAAAAAAAAAAAGACAATTTTGGTCAGATCATGTGAAGACCATGTAGATTGGTATCTGAAATGGTCTTTTGAGTAAAGAACTACACAGATTGAGTGGACCTGTCCAGTCAGTGCACGCATTTGTTATTCGACGCATTTGTTAGCCAGTTATCGTGCAGCTCAACTAAGGCGCTTCGACGAACAATACCAAAGAAAGGACATTTGGGTAGACCACATAAATTACTCAAAGTGCCAGATCATGATTAAAACTAACGGAGAAAAAAAAAGCAGTGACCCACATAGTCCTCACATTCACAATAATTAAAATATCATAATACTTTACAAGCAAATACTCATGTCATTGTTAGGTTTAGACATCGCGTTATTATAACCAACTTGATCTTTCGAATTTAATAAATTTTTCGTATTCACCAGATTTTGCATGGACCAGTCACCCATTGAATCGATTCACGATCATTACTGAGTCGCTGATAATGTTTGAGCCTGATTGTGCCGATGATATTGTGTAAAATCCTTGAGGAAACTGAGCTTTATGTTCTAAAATGTGTATTCCACAAGTGGCTTCCAATCTCAGAAAAATAGGTAGGTATTTAAATGTCTGACTGATAAAGTTTAGTACGAAAAATTTTACTGATACTAAATTTTATAGCAATTTATTGCCCAGTTAAGAGAGTAGATACCGACAAACAGACAGAATTTCGCGTTAATTTAACCATATTGATTGTTACAACGCTAATAACTTAATTGCTACATGTGAAATACGTCACTGATGTGCTAAATACTTTACAAAATACGTTGTAAAATTAATTATGACACGTGTTTGTGTCTTTGCTATACAATATCTGACCTCAATGACGATACTTTAGTAGTTACTACGTCCGGCGCACCCTGGTGCTGTCAGTTCCGGTACTGGCCTTGCCGACACAACACATCTTCAAGGTATTTGCATATTGTTAGAATCAAGACGATAGCAAAATAAGTTGCTTGTCAACACCTTCAGGTCTCAAAACAAATTCAAAACCTCAAACCCAAACCATTTATTTCAAATAAACCAATTACAGGCACTTCTGAACTGTCAAGAGTTCGGTCAGTAAGAAAGCTGAAGCTAGTTGCCCATTACAAAGCGTAGTAGGTACCTATGGAGAAGAACGGTCAAGAAACTCCAAGGACACTCTTTTAAATCAGAATAATTATAATTACAAAAAAATTGGTTACATTTTGAAATTATACATGTGAGAACGATGTAGAAATTCGTGCACGTTAAGACTTAAAAGCCTCTGTAATAAAAAAGATAAAAACAAAAAAAACAATTCTGAAATTAAAATAAGCCGTGGCAGCTAACAGATGACCAGTCCCTACTTATGGCGCCTGTTCACGAACATGGCATATGGATCAGCACCATTCAGCTCAACCATTTTGAGACTAGAACCCTATGAACAAAGAAAAATATATGGATGGATCATCTAAGTGGTGGCAAGAGGTGAAAAAGCTGGTAAAGGCTGGCTATACACTTGATGATATAAAACTATACTTGGAGAAAGGGTACTTACAAATCCTTGACAACATAAGAACCTAGTAGATACCTACTTGCCTAACTGCTTCTCAAAATAAGCCTGAACCCAAATTCATGTGCAATGCATCAAAATTCTATTTAAGTACATTTAGGGTTTGGGTATTAAGTTCATTCTTGACCTAAACCCTAACTTTAAAATATTCATTAGAAACGTGATATAACCTGATTCTCACTTCGTCAGGTCTACCACATACCGATTACAGCTGCCCCCGCTCAAGGATTGACACTAAATGATGATAGATCAAGTTCGTCTTGCAGTGTAACTAGTAAAAGTCGGTAAAATGTGAGACGAAGAAGTATAAAATTGCTGTATTCCTCGGAGTGTCGACCTGGACGCAAGGCTTGCAACGTGACTATCAAGTTCAAGGTCAATCCATGTTTAAGAGATCACCAATAATCTCTTGATCATGGAGTGTAGAACAGTGTTATTTGGGTGCCTTGAAAGGTCCACTATTGCCATCTTTTTCTCGTATGGGCTCGAAGTCGAACTAATATAAGAAAAAGTCATGCCGTAGTATAAAAATAAGCCAGTTAGCAAGGCAGTAGCGGTGCTTGCCCAGGGTGCGCCCGCGCCGGTGCCTGCTACTTATATATTAGTATCGCCACTCGTAGAAGATATTCTCTCAAAACGAAAACTCAAAGCATTTATTTCAATTAACTAAACCATTTAGGTACACGCAGAAGGACGAAGTCGCCCATTCCAAAGCGCAGTTGGTTCCTATGGAGAAGAACGGGCAATAAACTATGGACACTCTTTTAAATAAATAAAAATATTGATCCTTAACACTACTTATGACGTCACACGAGCCCACATTCTTGTTCACAAAAAAAAAATGAGCAAGACCAACTAACGTGAAAGAGATCCGCTATAAAACGTATTCACTCAGTTCCGATTTTTCAAGATGACGCATTCCCAGATCCTGCTTAGAAAAAATACAGTACATAGTACAGAGAACGGTTAAAATAAGATGACGTATTAAAATTCAACTTAAAACATAACTTAAACAGAAAAATGTAAACACTTGTCGTAGATTAAGTTATCAAAAAATACTTATCAATCAATCACTTATTCATCAGACAAATATTTTAACTCTATAATTGCCGGCGCCACTGATAACTGATAACGTAGTAATAGATATCATAATCAGACATATCCTGTGACGTGTGACCGGAGTCGTGTCATGTGACGTCAGAAATTAGATTTACGAGATAAAAGTAGAATATTGGACTTTGATTGCTAAAACATGACGTCATTTAATGAAATTCTTAAGAAAAATAAGGGGGCGATGAGGAAAAACTAACATAGGTAGCATTTTTTTCTTTTGCTTTTCAGTCTAGATTGTTTCCGGTATAGTTTTAAAAACAAGCTCTATTCTTTTAAATAATTTATTTATCAGCCCTGGTGTTTTGACTGAAATAAACCCTTAGAGCGGGGGCACACGATGCGTTGCGGCACCGCACCGCAAAGATTTCACCGTATCGGCAGGCACACGAGCGGTGCGGCGCTACGGTGATAGGGTGAAATCTTTGCGGTGCGGCGCCGCAACGCATCGTGTGCCCCCGCTCTTACATTTTCACATATCTTTAAAAAACACACAAACTCTTGCCTGCAACTTCATTTATGTTTCAAACGAGTAGGTTTGCAAGCAGTTTTAGAAAGACATTTACATCGAAGTCAATTAATTAAATCCAATAGGATGTTATTGGTGGTCGGGTTAACCACAACGAAAGCCGTGGGCGGAGCTTGCGGTTTGCACATGCGCTCCTGTATCCATCGTCGCCATCTTTCTTCACCCCTTGATACCTGCTCCCCTTACTTCACACCTGAAAAAATTTGCCATGTTTATTTATGTTACGTTGGAAAGACGAAAATCTGCGATAACGAGTCAAGAAATATTTAAATTACTCCAATGTTAAACAAACACCTTTCCGTACACACAAGACATCGCTCAGATCTAGAAATTACCAAAATCATTCCGTGCTGCATTTAATTGACATTCGTGAAGCGCTGTAAAGACAATTTTTCAAAGTCATCCGACTTTGAAAAATTGTCTTTACAGCGCTACAAGGATCTTTTAGCGCTCAAATGACGTTGAAATAGGGGCGCTGTTGGTAAACATTTGTGATATTGTTTGAAAAAACAAGATGGCGATGTTAGTTCCGATTTCGGCCACGTGCCAAAAGCTCTTTTTACAACTTTAAATGACTATCCTAATGTAACCCTTTCTGTCCCGCAGGTGCGCGATGCCGTCGCGACGGTGGTAGAGGACCGGAGGGCGGCCGGATGCGGCCCGCGCGCGCCCGTCCGCCCGCCGCCTCCGTCACTTAGCGGCGCCCGCGCTCCCGCCGCGCTGCGACTATGCGCATGGCAAGCGCCCTGGCCACTCTGCTCGCGGTAAGTCAATAATTGATCATCATCGCCCAGCTGTTTACCAACTATGTTGAGGTCGGCTTCTAGAATAACTGGATGCAGCTGAATACCAGTATTTTACATGGAGCGACTGCTTATCTGACCTCTGAAATTCTGGGTAACACGATAGCCCATGATAAGACCGGTTGTCGTACTTTCGGGCTTCTGACTATCCGTAACGACTGTCCAAGTTCTACGATTAACAGCTGGACCAACGTGCATTCCTAGGCACGAAGGGGTCTCGGTAAGTAATGGATAGTCACCCATCCACGAACCGACCTTGGCAAGTCTGGCTTAACCTTCAATCAACCCGAGTGGCTATTATTACTTGCCTACAAGCTCTTCTAGTGGGTAAATGTGATATTATAGATTAAAGGAGCTCGTGTCTAAACTACAGTAACGTGGTTCAACAAAGTGGCTATACTGCACTTGCTACGGTTAATCAAGCTTCCTGTCACGGAAAATAGTCGTCCCTATATAAACCGTATAGACCGTTACGGTTTTTTCAGAAGCCCGAAAGCTTGAAAACAAATGACTGTAAGAATTATGACTCACCTCAAGACCAGGAATAAAGATAGCTTTATTCCAAGTCTTGAGGTGAGTCCCGGGTCGAATTCTCACACGAAACAATACTTTTATAGAAAAGTATTGTTTCGTGCGAGAATTCGACCCGGGTGCGTCCAGAAAACGGTCTATGCATTAACTTCAAAGGTAAGGCTGTAAGGGCATGGTAATGGTCCGCCGCTCAGCTAGTGAGTTATGTTCCGCTGCTGCCGGATACGATCCGTTAACTGGCCCAGGTGGCTTTGTGCCAACCATGTAATCATCGAGATGCGACTATGCGTAAGCGCCCTGGACCCTGCTTTAGTCGCCGAGGCCAGAAGCTTATCATTAGCACTCTATCTCATACGTTTAAAATTTAGAAAGTTGTTAACCTTTTTCTCTACTCATCACTGAATCGAATTAAACATCGAAACAATCATCAAAACATCGAATTAAATACATGCTACTTAATTGAGGCAACACAGAAAATTCAACTGCCTTAAAAAAACCCTTAAAAATTATTCAGCAATTGTTTGAAAATATTTGGGTAGAAACAAACATTAATCGGTAACCGGGGCTGCCGAAAACAAAACTTGAAAGACCAACGTTTTGGTATCGTAATCGTGGTAAGTAATCAGCGAAAACGCATAACAACGAACTTAAGGAAAATTACAGACAACGGAGCACAAAACCCATTTATGGCTTTTACGTCCATCAATGCAGTCTATAGTAATTAGGTAACAACTGAAAGAAGAACTCTTCCAAGGAGATCTAAGGTATAGTTTCTTTACTTCATAATATCACCATTTGACTGATGGGCTTATGATCGAAATTCTTCGGGCAGGCTTTCCTCATAATAATGCTTCAGTTGCCTTTATCGATAACCATTCTTGAAAATATTTAGGGTATTTTTGTTTTTGTTACCGTAAGATTATAATATTTTCTTAACTTCTTTTAGTACCTACATTAATACATCAATAGGTTCGTTTGAACTAATGTCCAAAATATTCCTAAGCTCATCCCACAATCGAGTATCCGAAACATCGACTAAATCGGACTAGTGATGTGTATCAATGTCAGTAAATTAGTATTTAATAGGTCAGGCCATCAGCCGGCATCGGTGTCGGGTGTCGAGCCCCTGGCGACAGTCTGGTGGGTGTTAATGTACCATTGTTTTGTATCAAGCGTATGTGGTCAGTGGTGATAAGGGATGCCTTGAATAAAGATTTTAAAAAAAGGTTGTAAGAAGACTATTACAGAAATGTTAAATGGTAATTTCAAGAAAGATGTCAAGTGATTGTGTCAAAAATAAATGCATTAACTAAAGGGAACGTAACTTTTGACAGTTCCAAATTTTTAAGAAATTAATTTACAGGCTAGTATAAAAATTATTAGTTCTTTCAATAGAAAACTTTTATAACGGCTTAAAGTTATATTGCGGAGAAGTTTACGATGTTGGAAATTGCAAACAAAAATAATAAAAAATATATAGTCCTCGTGGTACTATTTTTCACGAGAAGATGTTTTACGCTTAAGTTTAAAAATAATTCAATTATATTAAAAACTTTGTTGGAAAGGAAAGCCGATTCAAAATGTTTCGATAATTCAGAGAACGGATAATTCTCATTACGATATCGATAATTCGACACAATAAAGTTTCACAGACACATATTTTCCGGGTTTTACCCTGGCCTTGCAATTTCCATGCTCGCGCAAAAATGTGTCTGGTATGATAACATGTGTAAACCACACTTTATGTCGCAATTATTTGGTTAACATCATCTACGTACAGGCTTATCTGTAAAACTATCAAACATTTTTCATAACATTATATTTATTACTAGAGGCGATGATGAGCGAAAACTCGATGGAATTCCAATAAAGCGGTTCATTCTAATCGGACGCTTCATTATGCGGCTGAGCCGATACCCGTGCAGTATGGAGCAAGGCGCGAGCTGTACTAGTCGCTTATAGCACACATCCCGCCAAGCACACAGCCCGCGCGCTCGAAAATGGAATCGATTCAATATCAATTTTAAAAAAAGGTAGCCCTAAGTTAGTGATGTGTGTAATTTATTTAACAAAGTTCCAAAGTGTGATAAAAGTTTTCAAATGAACGTAGTGACGTTTTGTTTTATGTATGATTTATTCAATACATTGGACAAATTTATTTTTGCTCATGGCAATTAAAATGGTGAGTATAAGTTAAATTTTATTCAGTTTTATTTTACGTACAGGCACCTAAATTTTCGTTTGTATGTGCGTTATTTTAATAGATTTCTTATCGCCGAATTAATTGCTTTAGAAATTAAATATTAATTACAAGTGCGGTGATACAATCGCATTCTCAGAAAGTAGGACAAAAAGTGATATTTTGTAGGTAAATATTAAAAATCAATATTAAATGATAACCGTCTGCAAAAAATAAAAATTGTACCTTTAGTTATTAATACGAGTTAATTAATACGTAGTTTTTGAAAGCCCTAAATACTCTACTCTACTCGTACTAGCTATAAAATCAGATTTTATTGCAACAAAATTCGCATTGTATCTGACTTTTATACTTTTCTCTGTTCAACATTAATTAGTGTTCAACATTAATATAGTGTTTGTATAAACCTAATTACAGAAATAAAATCATGTATCATTTAATTAATAAATGAAGTAGCACAATCCTACACGCCCATAATCGTAAAAATATAATTAAAATATTTTTGAACAAGCATTCCTACTCACTTTTAATGTCCGCGTAGGACCTACTAAATAAAAATGCTCATATAAAATTAAAAATATCGTTCGGTAACCAATAACCATTTTATGTGTGAACGTTTCAATCGCCTATAAAACGCGTACGAAAATCTAGAGCTCAGGTAACACAAACATTAAACAATTTCCTACTTTCCCGTTTAGTGCATAATGCGGAAGTTAAAAAAAACTGCTTTTAGAAAAAATAACACTTGTTTATAGGCTTCTATTATTTCTCAATAGAAACTTATTTGAATAAAAAAATATCGGTCAACTGAGAAACAGATGTTTGTTTTACAGCATAATTCCTGCCTAGGGAAACTTTATAAGACATTCTTCTCGAAATAACGGCTTTCAGTATGCTTACAACAGCTGCTGAAACCCGTTGTTTTAATATGTACTTAACAAATAATTTCCTTTAGCAAGTAAATTACTTCTACAACATATGGCAATAAACATGTGTGTATTACAAGTAAATAGTCACGTTACAAAATAAATTAACGTTACATTGTTATTTTACGCCAACAAAATTATGATGAAAAGCACCATTTATTAGCGATAAATTCTATTTCATGCCTTAGTTTAACAGTAGTTTACGCGTGCAAGCAAAGGTCAATGTATCGGCACTATTGTTGTGGTCATGGAAGAACGTGATAACTCTAAAACGTGGTTCTCATTAAAATAATTATTAATCGATTATAGGGTATACTTAAAACGAATTTATGACACCGGAACAGCACTAGTAGCAGGTTTTCTTAGGAGAATACGGCGATCGAAAAAGAAAATCATGAAACGTGATTGACACTGACTTTTCTTGATTGGCGGGAAATGAAACTGACAGTTATTAATTTTTTATGACTGCATTGAGCCGATGACATCAAAATATATATTACCTACAATTCTTACTTATTCCACAATTTATGGGTAATCATAGTTTAATAAAATTTATTGATTCAGCTCATTATTACAAATACAAAAGCAATTAAAACTAAGCTTTTAACATAATAGGAAATGAAAAGTTTGCGCTCCTGGGCATATAGTAGGGATTAACCCAAAAATGGGTCACGGTACTGTTACTGTAGGAAACGGGCCAACAACCTATCACTTCATGTTATTACTTTGAGGTCATATTGCGAAGAACTCAATGTGGTTGTTTACGATGTACTTCTTGCATAGTATCTTGTTACTTACTCATGTACCTACCTACTTATTTTTAAAATGAAAACCCTCCTCTTTTTTAAGACGGTTAAAAAAGAAAAGTAGTGTATAAACCGATCTATTCAGTAAATATTTCACCGAGAAAACTTGGTGAAGTGAGCTGTCAATAGTGTCAATCTCTAGCATCAGGTGAAGCTCACTTCACCTACGTTTTCATGCTGAGATTTTAATAGAATAGGCCGGCTGGTGTGAACTTTATTACATTCCTGCGATCTCATTGATAAAACCTCTCTGAGAAAAGGAGAAATCGTGTCGGCATACTCGGGCTGCTCCACAAATTTAAGGTCGCTCAGCGCGCTATTGAGCGGGCTATGCTCGGGGTTTCTTTGAAGGATAAAATCAGAAATGAAGTTATCCGGAAAAGAACCGGAATTATCGACATAGCTTGCAGAGTAAGCAAGCTGAAGTGGCAGTGGGCTGGCCATGTTTGTCGGAGGACCGGTGGCCGGTGGAGCAGACGAGTCCTGGAGTGGCGACCGCGTATCGGCAAGCGTAGTGTGGGACGCCCCCCAGCTAGATGGACCACCGACCTCAAAAAAGTGGCTGGGACAGACTGGATGCGGAAGGCGGAGGACAGGCTGTTGTGGAGCAGCCTGGGAGAGGCCTATGTCCAGCAGTGGACTGCGATAGGCTGAGTTGATAGGATAGTAAAGATTTTGTAGTAATTTTCTCTTCAATATTATCTTCGCATAATTAAACAAAGATCGACTATCCGTATCGTACCATTTTCCTGACCAAGCAATGTATTTTGTTTCGTAAATAAAACAATGAGATGTGATGCTTGTCTAGCTATTATTTTTTTATTCTCTGTTAATTCGATAATTATACGAATAATTACACAAATAGTATTTGTAATTTTCTCGATTTAATCATTTTCTTTTTTGTTCGTATTAAAGTTTTTCATACCTACTTGAAGTGGTTTATGAATTATCAAAATCATGACCATGTCATATGAGATGAATGTAATTATGAGTTTTGTCTGTTTCTGTTTTTCTTTTTTCTATAACTAATGTAATAGGCGGATAGCTTTTTCATGTGAAAGTAAGTAAAATAAATAATTGTCTGGCTGATGACAAAACAAAAGAGTGTATGCGTCATTAAATTCGATAATTAAATTCAAATCTGACCGACAAGAACGCATTTGCGCTTAAAAAAAACTGACTTTACATTTACAATTCCTTTATTTTACATAATTACGATGTTGTTTCGATCTATTTTCTACACTAGGCTAGACGATGTTGACCCTTCACACAAGGCCCAGAGGTCGGCCGGTATGAATGACGTGCTCTAGTGAAAACTGGTCCGAACTACAACAAATTAAAGCCACTGTGGGCTCTCAAAGCCAATGCCATTGTCGCAAATAACGCTTACGATGACCTATCTTGAAACTATTCTGTTGTGCATCTATTTGAGAAAAGGATTAAGTAGCATTTTGAGGTAGTTCTTATCTTAACTTTATGTAAAAAAAAATAAGGCAAAAAATTATCCTTGAGGTACTTATGAAATAATATTTAACTATGTATTTCATTTTACCTCATTATTAAAGTTTTACACAAAGGCACCGCTCGTCGCGCGACAGGCAGTGCCTTTGTGTCGCGTGCGATTTAAGTCGCGTGTCGTGCCTGTTTGAAGGAGTCTTTAATGATAAATGATAAATGATTTTATTTCTGTAAATAGGTTTGTACAAAGACTTTTACACGTCAATCATATTTTTTAAATTAGATGAGGTCGGCGTTTCTTATCTGACTACTCTGAGAAGAAAGGCCGAAAAAAACTAAGAGGTCACAGTCTCAAGTCCAGACATAATCTTGGTCAGATCATGTGAATTCCATGTATATTGTTGTCTCAAATGGTCTTTTGAGGAAAGAACCACACAGATTGACTGGACCAGTTTAGTCAGTGCATGCATTTGTCAGTAATCGTGCAGCTCAATTCTAAACTTAAGGAGCTCAACGATTATGCCAGCGGTTTCATTCAATTGGTCAGGAGTTTGTTCCATTAAGTTAATTCAGTCAATTCAAGGTAAACAGTTAATTCTCATCATCATCCTCTTACTCCAATTTATTTGTGGTGAACGCACTATTTTTGCTTTTTCCATACTTCTCTATCCGTCCTCATCTCGGTCGTCACCCTCTTCTAGTCATATCATCCAAGTAGTTCGTTCTATTTTTCTAAAATGTTGTTCTGTCAATAATATGGTAACAAAGCCCGAGGCTTCGCCCGCGTGGCTACCGGGACAAAAAGCTTAAACTAAACATCAGCTATCTGCCAGTGAAAGTCTGGTCAAAATCGGTCCAGCCGTTTCGGAGATTAGCCGGTACAAACAGACAGACAGGAAGACAGACAAAAAAAAATGGTATTTTGTTATTAGTACCTTATATACTTTCATATGCATTTAGTAAAAAGCTGTTATTTTGACATTACAAACAGACACTTCAATTTTATTTATTTGTAGTATGTAGTATATGTAGTATAGTATAGATTTATAGCCCATAAAATAAATAATACCTATGTTTAAAAAAGTAGGTAAGTATTCACAGCGTGATGCTACACATCCGAAGCTCTATTACAACTAGGTACTGATCCCCTTTTAAATCAACATTCGTATCACTAATAAAGCCAGCTTAAATTCTAAGCTGACCATAACCTAAGAGACCACACGCCAAGTACCACAATCCAATCCCCAAACTATTGACTAGCGTACCTAAGCGCCACCAACGCAAGCTCATACAATCTGTTGAATCCGTTCGGAATTCCGCTCATCCTATTAGTAAGCCCACACGACAATAAACGCAGATATGCGGTCATACCCGATACATTGCGAATGTACGGCCGTGACCGTGTGACAAGGCTCTACTGTGAGGGATCGGTGCCTAGGATTATGGAAAACGAAGATTTGTAGCGCCTAGGCTAGAAGATATTGTAGGGTAATCTCGGTTTCTCGCAATAAAACTGATTGATCTTAGGAGAATAAATTCCGCAGTAAAATCAAAGTCAAAAGTCAAATTATTATTTCAAATAGGCACATAAAAGGCACTTTTGAACGTCAAAATTTACAATAAAATAGATTTAATTCTAGTTTCGTATAGAGAAGAATGGGCAAGAAACACCACCGTTACTCTTTTAAAATGTTTTACAATATTATTTATAGATTAATAATATATAATTAATTATAATTATGTGAAGACGATGCACCTAGAATAAAATTACTATACCACAATAGGTAAAACGAATTAAATTAATAAATAGCAATGACAGGTAAATTAATTATGTGATAGATACGTGATGCTCACATATTTACAAATACTGGAAAGCAGATGATTTTTCAAAATTTTTATCAAGTAATAATTTAGTGTGTGAGTTAAAGTAGTTACAGAATGTAAAATCAATGTCATAAAAATTATAAATTATACAATTAAATTAGCAACCAGTTTAATTTTGTCTAGACTCTAGATTCTCTTATAGAGCAGGACCAGCATGTTTCCAAGCATTCTTATCTAGGATATAATCCTCTAATTTGTAATATGCTTGTTTACAAAGTGTACTTTTAACATAAGTTTTAAATTTTCTTTCATTTAATTGCAATATATCACAAGGTATTTTGTTCTAACAATCGGCTGCAATATTGGGGATGAATAATGTTTCGATGATTTCCACGAACTCCACTCCAAAATCTGTCTACTATTATGACCATTGTCCATTCATAGTCTTCTTCTTCGTCATGTCGATGGCGCGACACGTGTAGGTATTAAATTTCGTTGGCACAAACCTTCGACACTTCCACGGGCAACGTCCGCGTCGGTAGTAGCGCACAGGTCATTATTACCATTCAAGGTAACAAGAGTGTTAAATGGAAGGTAAGATGGTATGTAAGGTATCCGAAAAGAAAGCATGACTTTTCATAATTCAGAACTAAGATACAGTATCGTTCACCCCGTCAGCATTGCTGGCATTTTCCACAAATAAACGTATCTACAATTTTTTACGGCTAAATAAAGATACAGCCATTATGACCGTCTACGAGATAAGAAACTAATTTGTGAATTAAAATATTTGTGATATCGACCAGTATCTCCCTTTATGGATTGATTATATCTTTACGTGACACACCCACCGAAGGTACTATTAAAATACGTCAGACTATAAAGAAGATAAAAAAAATATGTGGCGATGCAAATAATAATAATATAATTATGCAACCAGCTTTTTAGATAAAAAGAATCCAGCATATTGCTTAATTCATTTGACATCTTTGTAATTGTTCACTTATCCAAAGAAAATCAATATAAATCTATTAAACAAAAATATTATATAATAGATTAAAAACAGCCGTTGTAAAAAATGCAAATATCACAGGAGCTACAAATTCTGCCTTAGTATTTAGCTAAAAAGAAACATAAATTAAAGGGGATAACTCAAAACTTTCCGAACGACATACGATTACAAAGAAAGATTTTAAAATGCTTTATGAAAACATGATTGCGTACGACGCAATTTCACGTAAAAAAATAAACAAAACTGTGGAAAATTATGAAAAACTGAAACGTAGTACAATATTGCCAGAAAAAAACGTAATTTTTTCCCCAAAATCCTCGATCCTCGTCGATATTTTAGGGACACGACAACACGACTTAGGTATTATTTCGCCACAGTTGAAGCGTGCGAGCCTGTCTCAACTATAGACGTGCTAATTTATATAGCCGACAATCCTTTTGAATTGAAATTGATTTATGTGACATTACAATCTTGTCGGATTAAAGCGGGCAGCTTTGTATAGATTACGCAGCTGGTGTTAAGTTTGCAGTTTTTATTTTTAATGAATTCCTGCCTATTGAGTTTCCGATAAACTATGATTAATGGGTTTGAGCTGCGAAATGTCAAGTTAACTGAGACTTATAAATGCGTTTAAAAGGGCTTTGTCTAATTTAAGAGCTTTATACTTTGTAAAAAAAAAAAAAAAAACTTGGTTAATTCAGTATTAAAATTAAATGTACATAGATAACAACTTAGTCATTAAAAATAATAATACTATATCGTAACTTAACTAAAACATAACAAAATAAAATATAGCGTCGCAAAATCTTTGTAATTGTTTTCAGCAAAAATAAAAATAAACACAGTTTTTATTAATTGTTACTTCATTATGATGTTAACACGAAATGTGGGTGTACTTTAGGTACACCTCTGCCTTACCCTTCGGGGATTACAGGTGTGATGTTATGTTATGTGTGTTGTCATTAAAGAATACCAAGTTTTGTTATTTATTCATTTAGAATAGGCACACCGACAGCACAGTCACTTACAATTAAAATTAAATAACATCTCTAATTGACATGATGGGTATAGGTACCAATCATGCCAATTTTAGATGTTATTTAATTCTTCAGTAGATTAGACATAGGTGTCTAATCTACTGAAGAATTTATAAGCTTAATAAACAGATAAATAACATTCTACTCACCTACACCTAGGTATATAAATATTATGATAATAAAATAATTCTCGTCTATGAAATAAATACCAAAAAAATATGATAAGCTATAATAAATTAAAAATCATGTGATTCGTTTATTATGTTATATTTATATTATTATCACATAATAAACTAAACAACCAATAAAAATTGTTATATTTTGGTATTTCCCTACCAATTACTAATTCTTATCACATTGCTTACAATTTTCATATTATGATGTTGTATTTCTGTAGTTATCTAAATTGGGGAAGCAACTTAAAGATTTATTACGGAAAGTAAAACCAATTATTTCTTGGAACACGTCACAGCATAATTTTCATTTAGGTATACTTTTATCTTTATAAATCGAACGGAAAAAGCCAATACGCAACGCACGAAAAGAAAATGGCGTAGTTACCGAGCTTACTACTGTTACTTAATATTGTACAAAACAAGTGGTATGCATTTCTGACAAAAAACTAACCTTTTTACAAAAAGAAAAAAAAAGACAAAGTAAATAGATTTACGTCTTTTTTGTAGCCCTGTTAAAATGGACATTGTCCTTTTAAGGTTTTGCTTTCGTTACCTATTTTCTTTTGACCTTTATACAGTTTTTTCTCAGATTATTAATCAGTTTAAAATATTTTCGTTTAAACGATAAGTAGACCTCATTACCAAAAGTAAACGCACATAATTGTCTATTTCGATCACCTTGTTAGTCATACACATGAATAAAGCCATTCTTAACAATAGCAGCATAATTAAAAATAAATTAATAGGTAATGCAATCGCTTAGTCATCCATTGACATTCAAAACATCAGTAATTAAATCAGTATTAGGTGCATAATTAAAGAAATGTATATATACAGCATGAATCAGAAAGGTAAGGTTATATTTAAGGGTACAGACCATTAAACATAACCACTTTCACCATGGGACCAACATCGTAAACACGAAAAAATTATCAGCTGTCCCATACTTTTGGGTCGAATAGATATTGAATGTAGTCTTTATAATCTTCTTCACCAGACGCAAAATAATTTTCTTGCCTTTCGTGAGCTCTCTGACTACTATCAAGTCCAAATATAAGAAATGCAACGTTATAGACATCCCAACTCCAAATAAACATACGATAACACAACCCTGATCAATCCCAGATCAGATTAAAGACATTGCCTTAATTATTATGTCTAAAAAGCTGATTGGATATCATATTAATAGTCATAACTTTACAGGCGTAGACACATTGCGGCAATAGTTATCGAAACCATGGCCTAAGAGGGAGCTTTGACTGGCGCTTGTGTTAAAAGTTCCATATGAAAAGCTGCAATCTAATATAATTCTAATAGGCAGCGTAAAATCTGTAATAACACGTATTACATTAAAGTCGCTCACTGACATGTTAGTTGATAACTTTATTGAACGAAAACTAGAGCTTAGTGCAACTGGTTTTGTTTCCTTCTTTATCGGGTCACACGATTTATTATTAATTTTGTTGTAATGACTTTTATTGAACACCTCTATTAACGAGCCTTTGGATGTAAAGTTACAAGGACTTCAAGTTGATTTTGCAGTAGAATAGTATACAAATCTGTTTTTATTGGTACCCGTAGAATCAAAAACCTTATATTGGACAATCTAAGATTTGGCTTCTGCTACACTATTTATGCTATTTTTATGAAATTCTTTGATTCTGGCTTGTGAGTTCAACATTGCCTGACTATGTCACCTTCGTTTCTAAATGCTTACTTTATTTCAACACTGTTTTTGTTTCATTTCCAAATCACCAGAAACAAGTGGGTCAAAACCAACAATTCTCGCTGGTGGCGGTTATCTCCAACATGAATGATCGTGTTTACACAAACGTTTGTCCAAATATGCTCCAAATCAAAGGGTTCCGTGGCAACCCAATATTTGTAGGAAAGTTTGACCAAACTTTGTATGTAGAACATATTGTTGGACACCTTCGTTCATTGGAGGCCCATTTCCTGTTTGTTTTCGATAAGGGGCTGCGTAAATTATGTATGGACATGGAGGCGTACCGCATGTTTTGGAATTTTTACTTTCGTTATGCGTTTTGTTTCCTTGCTTATTGTCAACACTTGTTAGACTGTTCATCTTGATAAGCCAAGAATGCGTTGAAACAATTTTTGCGTCCACATTCGTAAGAGTACCAAAAATTCCATTCATACAAGAGTCATTCACTGCCTAACCGTCTCCTTATCGTAACCATTTTGTTCTATTGTATTACTTCACTGCCTTATGGGCTATTCATTTCTATTCCATGTTACTAATTATTTTAGACATGCTTCTTCCAAATCTTCCAGATAATATTGTGCAATCTCTTCTTTCATTTATTCTTTAAAATCATTATTTTTCCTGTTCGTCGTATCGATAAGTTATCGTTTACATACGTTTTATTGTTGATTTCAGTAAATTAGACAGGAACTATAACATAGACTGCAATGAGATTTAACTTTATATGCTTTAAATCTATTTCTGTATTTGAATAATACAATGTACTATATGTATGTAGTAAAACACCAATACTTCACCAGTTACAACCTAAATAACTTCACGGATTTGGCCAAAAGCGTATTAGTTTCTAAAACGTATTCACGCTTTACAAACTGAAATGTTAACTAACCTATTGAGTTATTTGCATTTTTGGAAATCCAATATGGCGACAAACAAACTTACTACCTTAAAAGTCGATTAGGAATATTTAACGTGGTAGATATTTTACTGTTAAATGATTTTAATTGTTTCCTTAGCCACTAGTTTAGTAGTATCTGAATAATTATATCCTTTGTTATTGGATGATAAATCTATTTTATACTGATCAAAAAAGGAATTAAACGACTCATTAAAAGGGCAAGATAATAAATTTAAAAGACTAAATATTGCTACAACAGCGGTTAATTCAAAGTTCACCATCACTCAATTTTAATATCCTTATTCTCAAATACAGGTCCAAACATTCCCCAAACTGACTCATATTCAATAAAACAATCTCCTTATCCTAATATCCAGCTTTATTCCTACAAGGACTGGATCTGTCATACTTGATACGAGATTTCCCTTTATCTTCCTCCGTAAATAACATTCTACCGTTAAAAAGGATTAAATCACTGAGGGAACTTAAGTCCGGCCTGTCGGGTATCAGGCTGATTGTTTGACATTTAATTCTCCATGGCTTTCCTTCTTATTCGCTGGATTATTAACTTCGCAAATGACATGTCCAAGTGACATTTCTTTATCGTGTCGCAATTGAAAAGGGTCTGCTTATTTCGGGTGTGATTTGTATGAGGTATGTGGGAAGTTGTTTCAGTTTTCAGTTTTGTTGACTCATGTCTTATGAGCGGTTCAATGAAGTTGAAGCTTTGCAGTTTCGTTGAGTTTGTCTTATTTAATTCCATTAAGTTTGGATTAACATTCCTGCAACTTTTAATTACTTTATTGATTTCATTTATGTTTTCAGTGCTTACAAAATTAATCTTCGCATTATCACCAAATTCATCATTAGACAGACTATCGACATAAACATGAAGCTCACTAGCGCCAATTACACAAATCATCTGATAATCGAGTCGCATTCGAGTACAATCGGCATCGATAAAGACGTATCGATACAATCGATTAAGCGTGGGCTGTCGGTGACATCGGCTCCATCACGATTGCTTTGTTTATTGCCTGTTTATATCGTGTTATTGCTTTGTTGATCTTGTGTTAATGGTTCCCATTCATTGTTTTAGTACAGTTTTGTCTTCATAAAAAAGTAGGGTTCATGTCGGCCTAAAGATTTATAGCTACTTTGAATGTAACTGAGTCATTTCGTGCCTCTATCTTGGCTTTTCTGAATATTGTATACAAACTATCAAATTTTATACCATTTACGGTATCTGATACAGTAAGTCTATTGATTACCAGTCAGACTAGTCCAACAGACCTACTTCAGTTTTTGCTGGTAGTCTGTCAGGGAGAAATCTCTAGAATGCTTTAATATTAAAAAGTGTCTTCTAAAATATTTAGTTTTCAAAACTTTTCGCAGTTACGTTACATGTTTAATAGCAACACTACAACTACACACATGATCCACAACAAAACACAAATCATTTTCATGTCCAACTAATTCATTCTACAGATTTTCTTCTTTATTACCACAAGTATCCTCATTACGTATTCGGGCATATTCATTTGATTGTATTACACGTCCTTTACTCAATAGGCTTGCATATTTGAAGATCTCGTCCTTCAGTGCCGTCGCTTCTCACGTTCACAACTCAAACGGATTATTTCCGAATCGGAATGTATTTAAATCTAATGGAGTGCGAAGCGTGTGTGCAGATCCCGCCGGTATTGTTTAGGGGTGGCAGGGATATAGGTGGACATTCAGAAGTGACGTAAATGTGGTGGAATGTTGTAAATTAATGATGTCATTTATAGTTAGTAGGTGTCGTTAGAGTATCTCGGTTTGTTGAAGGTGTTAATAGAAATCATATTAATGTAGCAACTCACGTTGCTAATAATTTTGTTTATTTTCTTGAATTGTTTATTATTTTTTAAGATTGTTGGGACTGCGGGGACTCCATTAGATATTTAGGGGATCTTAGAAAAAAATTAAATCTCTACTTTGGTCCAAACGTAAAATCATAGACCAGGCTATGCATAAATAGCAGAGGTAATATCGCGAGATGACTGTGCGTTAGTAGATTTAGTTTGTTCAAAATTTGAAACCAAATTCGAAAATGTGGAATAAGAAAAGAAGCAGGTTTAAAAAAGGATGGACGATAATCCATTCATCTTTTCCTTCTCTCTCTCTCTTTCTTTGTATTGCTCTTTTCTTGCTGAAAGATGGTACACTAAGTAGAAAGTTAGCTCTTAGATGATGGTGCTGCTGCGATTTCTATTGCTTCAGGATCAGTAAGTTATAAAGCTATTTAAAAATCAAATGTTCACATAAAACTAACTGCATTTCTCAACTCGAAAAGGCCTCAAAACTATGAATTTCTATGCGTGCCAACCTTGCAGCATCCCGCACTCGAGTCTCAAGATACGCTAAAAGCCGCTGCGGCGTGCACTAGCAGATAACGATATATTAAAATACACATTTATTCCTCTAGTGTCAAACCTATCAAGATTTATTACGCCCCATTTTTAATTTTTCATTATTCAGCTCTAGTTGGGCTTGTTTGGTTCCAGTTTTGAAATCGAAATGAATGGCGTCGATGGAAATAGGAATCGATGACGTGTTACTTAAACAGTACTTATTTAAGTACGTAGAGCTACTTCTTTAAATTTTCTTTTGTTTTGTTTCTCAACTTAATGCTGAGAGTCGGCTACATCAAATTAAATATTTTGTTGTTGACGATGTCATGGTTTCTCGGTTAGGCATCAGGCTCTTCGATCAATAAGTATTGATCGAAGAACAGGCTACAGAAACAATTGTGACTCTTTCAACGTCATTTAAAACTTCCTCATTAGTCTGGGACAGCAATGTCTAACTGGCTTCTTAAACCTGTAACAGGTTGGTACTCGTATGTCACTGGAATAGCCATTTTTGTTCTAAGTAGATAAAGGATTACATTTTTAAATCATGTGGAGTACTTAATATTGTAAGTACAATAACATATTGTTTTAACTGATGCAAGTGTCGTTACTTCGATGACTCGTTTTTTTGTTGTAGAAATCTTCAAGGACTCCCATTGTTTTGAAGATAACTTTACTATTCTGCTTGCTGATAAAGAAATTGTATCACGTATGACGCATCTTTAAACTAATTCGATCACAAATTTTGGGAAATAAGCTAATAACAAGCTCTCAATATGCACCACTGCACAATGTATAGCTTTAAACTCTCTGTTTCATTCAGTAAAAAAGAAAATGATTCACTTTCTATCGCAAGCAGACTAAACCAAGCTTACAAAATCGAAAGACCCAATCTATGTCATTAAGTAATTACGAGTTCAATAGTACGTAACCTTTTATACAGTTACATCAATTATCACATAAAAGAAATGTCTTCTTTATCGAATCAACTATCGAATGCTACACACCAACACAATAGCCCAATAAACATAGGTATCGAGAAACACGTCTGATGACGTCATCCGACACAACAATAACATCATCAATCTAAAGAAACAATCGATTGTCACCGATCGCGTCCGATACTCGTATGTATCGATTACGAACAATCATTTTAAATTGTTCTATGAGCGGCAAATTAGGGAAATCCTTGATTTATATTGTCTGTGGGCTGATGATTTGACAGATGTAATTGAAAACACACGTTGAGCGCCATCGTACTGGTGCGGGGTTAAACGCATTTGCCCTTTTAGTCTGTATATCAAAACATGGTATATCTAATCAGATATTTTGATTGTTCGCCCACCTATAAATAAAATTACTCATCTGCTATTTGCATGCAAATTTTATATTTAGGTAATGGAAGAATTATCTGCGTAGTGAGTACTTATATCCTTATATTGTAGAGAGGTCAAATGAGACAGGTTTATTAATTTCTTAAGCCTTAACAGTAGACAATAAATTATGATGGTCAAGATTGTATATAATATATTCTCCTAATACATAATGTTTACCCACTTCTGCCCACTTGTAGGTAACATTAAACCTTTCGGCCACGCCTAGTCCTTAAAACTTCTGTATGTCCTCAACAAATCACACAGACGAATTTATATGCTATTCGTACATGCTTAAAAGCTGGAATTGTGGTGCATTAATTTTATAATATACTTTATGGTTGAAGGAGTTCTCATGGCTGTGATTCGAATCAAGCGTTTGAGCCCATTAATTATATTGTTTGGCAATCTCTTATGGACACATTATAGTTTATTGTTATTGTAATTAGAAACCTATTTGTGGGCGCCACTGCCACCGTGCCACCGGCTGATGTAATAGAAAATATAAATGATAGTTGAGTGATTGTTGCGTGTTCTGTTCTGTGGAAATCCTTGAGCCAGGATTAGAGTTACAGGTAATCGAATATATCTATGTTCAAAGCTTTCTGTGGGTCTCCATTGTGGACTAAAGTTCCCATAGCTATAACAATGAGAACCTGGTCTGAATCATTGTCAAAAGCTGGCAAATCAATGTCCTAATTATTCAAGTAAGTCGTTTTGACACTGTAATATAAGTATACGTTGGATCTTGCAATGGATCCCTGCAAGCGATTGCGAATCTAGAAATTATGAAAACGATAAAAGTAGAAAACTTTCAATGTAACTTTAACTTTTTATTTCTCTCATAATGAAAGACCAACGGATGGATAAATATGTAGCTGATCATATTTTATACTAAAGCAATACAATTTGGCTATGTTTAGACATTTTTTTTTATTCTACCAAGGTCGTTTCACGCAGACTTTACATAAATAAATTCTACCATTTTAATTGATCTCAATACAATATAACCTAATTCTTTAACAATAAAGTCATTAATGACAACTACGCCTACGTCATGTTAACTCAAGTGTAGGTCCAAAGAAAATATTACATAACCAACATTACTTTGTTCTACTATAATATATTTATGTCATTGTATGAGATAAACAAATGAGAATTTTATTACTTAACATCATCTTATTGGAGTATATAAAAATCTTGACCTTCTTTATGCTGCTCTGCCAAGGGAAGTGCATCCCTATATTGAAAGGGTTTAGAGTCATGTGTATGTTTTGTGTTAAGATAGTAATTTTCTTTCCCATTGATTATATTGACTTTAATAGCGTGTTTATTGTCAATTAACCCGAACCTTAGGGCAATAAGTTTAGCTTTAGTATCACCGTGTTATCTATCTATGTAGGTGTTCGTTTGTGCAACCTTTATTTGTTTTCAACTGCATTGAAAGCTGAAATTATTACCAATTGTTCTCCGTAGGCTATCGCATGTTGTAGATTTTTATCGGTCGCTCGTAGTCCGGCTGAGTTTCGGTTGTTTCTGCGAGTAATTTTAAGTTATTGTGAAATTGCAAGTGATGGTGGTAGCAAGCTGATATAGTCAATTCGTCTTAAACAGGGGTAGTATTTCTTGCACATCTTAGATTTAGGTACTGTCTGAAATTATATTCAATCGATTGGCCTCCGAATGTAATTTCCACAGTAAATCCTTATAGTAGTAGTAGTCCTTATAGTAGTAAGTAGAAGAGTATTTTGAGGATATAAAGACTACGCTACTATTAATAATACTTACTACTATTGCTGTTTGATTATACAAGATTATCTGCACAAATTGTCGAAATCAAACCTTCAATGATTCTTATGCAAGACAACAGCCTATATAAATAAAACCATATTTCTTAATGTCAATCTTCAAATTAAATCACTATGGAAACATCCGGTCCGCTGTTATATTTTCTTACATTTTTAATCCAAATACCTTAACAGTTAACTAATACAATTTATAACAGTAGAGTCACAGTTCCGAATAATCTGTATAAATCTATGCTCTAAATTAGTAATTTCCATATTTACGACGCACAAAAACATGAAATTCAAATAATTAACTTGATTTCTATAACCAATAAATTAAGTTATGCCGCTTTCTGCTAATTACGAACTGTACCATCGATATGCCAGTCGTGATGCCTATTGCCAGTTGAATATATACTCTAACCTTAAAGGAATAGAGTAGCTTTTATGTTTACAAGAACAGTTTGATCTCTTTCGTCATTGTCAGTTATTTTGTTAAGAATATCGTCAATGATTTTCTAGAATTTAGTTAATATTGATTAAATATTTATTTTGGTTCTTTAAAAAGTTGCTGAGAATTTCTACTTTACGTAAGTCCGCTAACATCGTTTCTACATGACTTTAAGAGTACCTTGGGGCATTCCAATGATTCCGAACCGAAGGCTTTCGAAAAGTCTATTTTCAACTCATTGATCTGACAAATTAACAAAATGTTATTTGAATAGTTTTAACTAATTTTCAACGCAAGAAAATAGTTTTGAAGTCCTTATTCATTTCTCCCTTTTCGCGATATTCGTCGAATATCAGCAATAATCTTGTAATTATTTGAAATAAAAAAATCAGTTCTGTCTAAAGGCTAAATTATATTTGATATTTAATTCGCTTAACATTTTAATTAACTGATTTCCATGAATGAGAGTTATTATGCAAATGATTGGCAATAGGTTTTTATATCCAAAGAAACAAAATTAGTCGGTTGACCAATAAATCTGTTTACAGACCACATTAGTATTATTATTCGATTGGTTTCTTACATAATTAATAGATGTCATTTCATTTAACCCGTATTATAAGCTCGTCCACACTAATGTGGTTAAACAGATTAAGTTTGATTTATTACTTTGGTACTATTAATATGATAATTAAATGGTTCTGCCAACGGAAGAAAACGAAAGTGTCGATTGATTCTTATATCGTAAATCTACAACAACACACCATCAATGATTAAAGCAGTGGTCTATATCATGTCTCTGCCCTTGTGCCATATTACTTGGGGTCGGCGGAACACATTTTCTTCTTCCATTCTCCCTTATCAACCACGCTATCATTTACATTCATTCATTTACCCGTTCCTGTCATTTCATTCCTCACACAATGTATCCATCGGTGGTATTATCCATAAAATCTATAGCCAGGTGATCACATCCTTTCCCATTCATTGCTTGAATATCTTATCTTAGTTCTATGGTATGGTGTAAACACTGATTTGCCATTTTGGGTTTCTTACGTCTTTTCCTAAATTAATTTCATCATTAATATCAAAGTAGATTTAAAGAAGTAAAATCTTCTTTCAACAATCTTATCTACCGTAACTATTAAATATTTTCAACCTATTTCCAATACATTCTTAAACTTGTAACTTAGTAATACACAATAATTTAGGGATTATTTCAAGTTTATACATGTTATCGTTTAACTATTTTTAGAAATAACACGATTTTGTGAAAGGTCAATGTTATTCAAGTATACTTCATAGGCAGCATCGCTTAATAAGTCCAAATGTAAGTGTGATATGTGAATACTTACGTCTGGCGACAATCGTAAAGACATGTGTAAATTATCCGGTTAAACTTGTAAATTGTTACCGTTTAATAGGGCTGACAGTTTTGGTACCGTTACCGAAATACTTTTTGAATGAATGAACATCTTTTTACTATAAATAAACCTTAACTCTAATGTCGATCTTGAAAACTGTTTTTAAAAGGAAACTTTAGGCTAAAAATAAGTCATATCCCATAACGTTAAAACACACAGGTTTGGTTGCATCATCATTCGCTCCTATGCCTAAATCTACACTTTATGAATCTAGACATTGATCTTATCAAATCAATGCTGCCTGTATCAGAAATCTACGGTACATGTTAAACACCAAACTCACTCTTCAGGGACCTCATCTTCCTTGAGTCTTTCACATCAATTCTAAGGGTTGTGACCTCCTCCATTGATTTCTTTTTCACTGACAATGTTATGCCATCCGGGTCAGTCTTCGGCAGCATCGTGCATTTTAGTGTCGAGTGTAGTGCGAAACAACACTAACCAAACATCGATAGCACAGATATATTTGAAACAAATGTAATTGTTAATACACGAACATGGACATATAGGTTAAACATTCGCGTTTAAAATCAAATACGACGTAAATTCCAATGAGCATGCAGTGGCTAACACCTGTCTATTTAAGAATTAATGCGTGAACAAGACATTTCGGGAATTGCATCGTGTTCACCAGCTTGTTACTGATATTTGCATACAGATAGATAAAGAAGGATTTGTGTCAATGGCATTGGACAAAATAGGTCTAGAAGGTTAGCGAGATTTGGACAACAAACTGGCCAGGGTTTTTCATGTCATGTTGTTCAATAGTAAATTGATGGATTAGCGTCTACAATTATTTATGTTGCAGAATGTGGTTTCGATATAGGTAGTTACGAGAAGAAAAAGGCTTTACAATGCACTATAATAGACTGGTAAACATTGATTGATTGATTCTGTTTTCAGTAATTCAACATGTTAAGTTTACTGACTTAACTTAATTCAATTAATTAATAAGAAATCGCTGCTGGGGGCGTAGACAAGCGTCAATAGCTTTCAAAGAATTTTGTATTTCTACAGCAGTTTTCAACAGGATTGAAATAAGCTTTTCGGTAGCTTAATTATGTCCATCCAATACATTTTTCACTTTTGCATCATCGATATCGTTGACAGAATGTCACTTTGTCTGGACCCTCTATATATTTTTCTTCCTTAAATTTTGTGTTAACTCTCTCAATTATCGTCACCTCTCTTCTTTTTCACCTCTTTTCTTTATTTAAATGAGATTTCTGTACCTCTTTATTTCTAGTGGCATTACACAGTAGCGTTCAAAATCACCTTCCAGAACCTATTTAGATAAAACATCGTCCTACTCACATCCTTTAGCTGCCCAAGCCGCATTTTAAGAGCCAAAGGAGTGTCTACAAGCTTCCAAGCTTACTGGTTTCTGCATATATGGTAATTTAATTATTTGGATGGAGTGGTTATGGTTTAGAAAACATCTGTCCTTTCCACAAAGTATAATTAAATAACTGATTCTTTAAATATTGCTCCACAACTGGTATAGTCGTTAGTTATTTGATACTAACTGTTGTCTGCGATTACATTTGCGTCCTAGTGAAACTATTACTTAAAATATAACACATTCGGATGAATATTATCCTACGCATTATTTTAGGGCTTATTCTGCCTGTCTGTGTGCCAAATATCACCCAAATCCCTTCAGCACTTATAGCGTGATTGAGTTTGACTTTAAGTATCCACACTTTAACATCAAATAATATTCGTAGGATAATGGTGATCCACACTATTAACCAATCAGGCTTTGGCCAAAAGTAATTTAACGAATAAAGCAGTCGTCGAATCTTAATTCCTTCAAAATTATTTCGATGAAACGTAAGTTGATGAAATTCAGTAGGTACTGTTCGATAAAATGGTATGGAGATCCACACTTTATACCAGTGAGCCTTGCCGAAAAGTAATTCACTGAAAAAAGCAGTCGTCCAATCGAGACTCCATGTAGTTAGTACTGACCAATGAAATAGTCAGTGAAACGTAGTGTCCTTTGACTAATCCGTCTTCTTCAACCTCTTGTAATACTTTTCTTAAAAGCAAAGCATCATTTCTAATTATTTATCAAAGAGCCGTCAAATAAAATGAATCCCAATTAATTCTCAAGCTGAAGTTTATTCGCTGTCGTCCTAATTTCGCATTGCATATAGAATTCGTGGTAAATTTCTTTAGATTGATAGAAATGGGTCAATTTGTAGTGTTCCATAAAGTTTACTATTACGTCTATTAATAAATAATAATTAATTATAGAAATAAGTATTATGACCATTATATTAATAATAATTCTGATTTACGAATAATACTCACATTAATATATTCCTTATGAATATTAATTAAAACCATGTCTTTATAGATTAAAATAATAAGCTATAAAAATAATTAGGAGAATGCGCCAAATTCACCAACTTAAAACATGATAATAGGGAAGATGCAAATATAATATTTATAAAAAAATTATGATTAAAACGTTAAAAAAATGTTAAAGAAGGGCCACTGCAACGTGTTTAGTTTACATAATGTTGTTTCTTAACAATAATTACGAATTAAAAATGACTTGAAACAAAACGTATTTTAAAACACCAATCAGCGTTTAGTCACGTCACTCCTGTTATGACAACTTATTTGAGCTTATGGTTGTAAAAGTGAATATTATTTTATGGGAATATTAATTGCGTTTTTTTTTATAAAAATGGAAGTTGAGTTTATCAAAGCAGACTCCAGGAATTTACCAAGAGTTAGTGTTGACATGGTTGTAACTGTTTTTGTCGAAAGTGCAAAGTTTTAATTTGTTTTTGTGGTTTATGAACACTCTGAAGATGGATCTGAAACATGAAAGACATAATAATATATTTCTTCATTAGAAAGCATTATCCTTATATTATTATAAATTTGAAAGTTGGAATATTTGTTTGTCTCTAGTATAGGAATAAATCTGAAAGAATAAATCAAAATTATACCCGGTGATTTTTCAATGCTCTCAAGAATTTCAAGTTTTTCCTTTTCATTATTACTGATCTAGGTTTCAGTGGCATCATTCTATTTTGGCATTCAAAAATATGAGGTACCACATCTTTTTTCAGAACAAGTTTTCCTCCACACATTTTAAACTTTATCCAATTTTCGACGTCGTTCTCCAAATGTAAGATTAAAAATATGAAGACAAGTTTTGTAAGTATTAGGTAGGTTACTAACGCGTTTTTACGTACAAGCAGATTAACTAAGCAGTAACAAGTATATTCGCCGACTTACGTCAAAGTAATCTTCACAGCATCGAATAATGGTCTTTGGAGAATAAGTAATTGTCATTTCTCTTCGCAGCTTGAAACCACTTTTTTCTCAGTTTTGGGTCAGAAGGTCCAGTCAAAAACAATTTATTTGGGAACTTTGTTATGACACATTGGCACAAAACATAAATCAACACGGCTTTTTTTCGGAATATTAGTGGTATTGTTATGATCACCTGATGTTGATGGATAGTCCATTTTAATTTTTTACAAAAAAATCTCTCAAATGTCGAAAAAATATGCAAAAGTATGAAAGCCGACGAACAAGTACGATCAGTGACAGACAGGAGTGACGTAATCGGAACCATAGGTTTCGTTTTCGCGCGAATTATTTTTTTAATATATTTGTGGTCTATTCTACATGGAATTCTTTAAAATGAAAACAAAAATAAAAATATTGCATGTTACCTATTCTAATCGTTAACCAAAAAGTTTTATTAAAAATAACTATTTCGAAAATAAACGTCAAATCGTCAGTTCTTATTTCAAAACCACAATAACATTTCTACTTCTAGACCTCCGGTTCTCAAAATACAATCCTAGCTCAACAAAAACATGGTTGATTTTCTTCTGTCCATTGATGCTAGAGGTGTAAAATGATGTTGTTATGCTCATAGGAACTGTTGTTACATAATAATGATACAGAGTACTGAAATTCTGACAGCAGTTGTTAAATATGATGTCTGCAAATGCTAGCTATGTGAGTTATGTGGACTTACGCCGTCTGAGAACTAGTTTATATCATATAATTATGTGCTAATATATCTTTATGTATTATTATGATCAGGAATTCTCGTAATTTTTCCGACGGTATTTGCGCTTTGTTATTTTCCCCCAACTCGTTCTTTTTCTTTTTTATATTTGTATGTTTTTCTTTGCGTTATGTTTACCGCAAATAAACGTATTTTCTTTCTTTATTTTATTTTTCTTTCCGTTAGTAGAATGGTGTTGACATATTTATTTAGGTTGGTACAAGCTTCTGCATTGATAAAGTATCCCTTACGTATACAAATATTTATAAAAGAGGGTTAACCCATAAATGGCACTGTCCGAGAAATAATTAGGGTGGTAGGTCCAATGTATATGAGACATAAAACATGTTTTGTAGGTCTAATAGCTCGATACCATTTTTGTAAACCCCTGCACACCATCTACGAAAACAAGTACCTGACTATTGTTATCATCATAGATAATAACTGTATTATTAGTAAAATAATAACTGTTTCAAATATTAATGTAACATAATCTATACACATAAATAAAATTGGAGTGTCTGTTTGTAATATTAAAATAACCGCTTTTTACTAAATGCATATGGATGTAATTTTTTTTTTTGGCATTTTTGTCTGTGTGTCTGTTTGTTTGATCCAGCTAATCTCTAAAACGGCTGGACCGATTTTGACGGGATTTTCACTGGCAGATAGCTAATGTTATAAGGAGTAGCATAGCTACTTTTTATCCCGGTACCCCGTTCTTGTAGGATAATTTCCGACGCCCACGCGGGCGAAGCCGCGGGCAGCAGCTAATTGATAATAAAATAAACAAAATTATCACTTAATCGACTTAGGAACTTAATCCAACAAATCTATAATATTGAAGAATTTAAATGGATCTTATCAGATTAATAAATTCTTTTAAGGAATTGTATTTATTTATCTATTCGTATCATGTGCAAAATCTGTGTACGATTTCTATTTCTAAGTATTTTATATCCGTTTGCGAATCCCTAAATAATGAATAATTTAAATTAACACGTAGGAAATACCTATTAATACAAAACGTTCTTAAGAGGCTTACAAGAGCTAAAGCGCGGTCACTGTCGGAGTGCATAAAAAAGAAAGAGACGCGCGATGACACAACGCTGGTAATTTATTGCAAAATATGAAGCAATTATTGATTTACAAAAAATCTATTTATTACACTTTTACGTTAGTATGTTGCTTGTAGAATAATCTGACAAAAAAACTGAATGTTTGCAAGTATATAAGTATGGTTATTAATCGTTAAAAAAAAATGAGGTATCTTCATAATTTTTTTCTATCATATCAAGTTAATTGTATTATGTTTTCAACACACTATTTAACTAACATATATCCAGAAGAACATCATATATTTTTCTGATTTTCGTTACTGCACTGGATCATATATTTTTAGGCATTATAAATTTGCGTTTAGGTCATGTAGTCCCCTTTACAAAACCATAACTTATCTTTTGAATATTTTATACTATACATGGTGGCAAGGAAATCGACACGCAACCTGTTGCCATGGATTTAGTACATGTTTCTGAAACGTGCGTTGAAATTTTACATCGGTCATTTTGATTGCGTAGGTTACTTTTCAATGGAACAGCATTTTTTCCATATCCAACCAAAATTTTATTCGCTAGGGGGTCGAGATACATGTGCTGAATTCATGGTTTCAGTTTGCACGTCGATGTCCCCGCCACCCTGTAATAAAATAAAAAGCCTTCAATTTCTTGCGTTTACAGTAATAAATCTTAATTCTAGTAGGTATATTATTTGGTTAGATTAACTTAGACTACAATAATAATAATAATATAATAATAAAGGTTTATTGCAGAAACTTGTACAACTTTTACAGTAAATCTTACATAGGGATCTCCTTTTAAGTAAACGATATACCTGTGCTAGGAGATCCCGCTCTCCAATGATAGAAATTATGGAATGGTAAAAGTGGTGTACAAAAAATTACAAGTAAAAACTAAAACTAAACAAGACAGGACTTGAACTATAACTAAATAAAAGAAAAATAAACTTAGAGATATATCCTAAAATTTTGTGTGTGTGTGTGTGTGTAAAGGTGAGTGTGTGAGGGTGTGTGTGTGTATGCGTGCGCGCGTGTGTGTATTTTTCAATTCATATTGACGATGCTTGCAACAATAATTCAATATCATCATAGGACTTCATTTTTAGCCATTGAACAATTGCCTTTTTGCAGTCTTTAGTAGTCATATGATAGATGTTAATTATTTTATTTATTTTATTATATAGGGCAGCGGAATTTGTGTTGAATTGTCTTTTGACATATGCAGTTTTAACGAATTTGACTGGTGCTACACTGTATTTTCGCTTTCTTTCCAGATGGTGAGGGTCATAGGGCAGGATTTTGTGTAATTTTAAGACAGCATGTAGTATGTATAATTTTCTGACTGTGAGAATACCGCTAAAGGAGTATAACTCATTGGTTGGGAATCTGTATGGTTTGGTATACATGACCTTGATAACAGATCTCTGTGCTCGCTCTAGTTCAAGAAACTTCGTTTTTGTCGCACCGCCCCACACGGGTATGCAGTAGGTAAGAATTGATTGCGCCAGAGAGACATAGTTTTCAGTTAACATTTTTTTTGTTGTCACATGTCTTAGGTTCTTAAATATCCAGATAAGTTTTCTCATACGGGCCATGATCGTATCTGTATGAGTATGCCAAGATAATCGTTGATCAACGATTATACCTAGGTATTTTATATGAGTAACTTTTTCAATATTTTTACAAGAACAGTTTGTGCTAGATATATTATGACAAGTGTGGATTTTGGGAGTTACGTTAAGTCCTGGTTGAGTGTTGTTGTAGATTGTAAAAGCAATATATTTTGTTTTAGAAATATTTAGTGTAAGAAGATGTGAGTTCAACCAGTCAGCAATTTTGGAAAGACCCTTTTCAGCATATTGATATACAGATTACCATGTATCACCAGAGAAATTAATAGCAGTGTCATCTGCATATGAGAAAACGCGACCATTATCTAGCATCATTTTGCAGAGATGGTTTATATAAATTAAGAATAGAGTGGGGCCCAGTACGCTACCCTGTGGAACACCGTAGGTCACATAAGACTCCATACTAATATACTCTCCTACCTTAACCTTTTGCCTACGATCCCGTAGATAATCTATTAATAATGCTAACGGGCCTCCTCTTACGCCTATACCTTCCAGACTACGCACAAGAATGGGGACAGAAACGGTATCGAACGCTTTTTTCAAATCAAGAAATACAGTTAGACATCTTTTTCCTGAATCTACTAAGTTAACAATATGAGTGGTTAATGTTGTAACTGCGTCTTCTGTAGATAATTTTTGTCTAAAACCATATTGAGCTTGTGAAATAATGTTATATTTATTAGTGTAGCTGGTTAGTCTTGCGTTAATTAGCTTTTCAATGATTTTAGATATTGCAGGCAATACAGAGATAGGTCTGTAGTTGTTAATGTCGTCTTTGTCTCCACCCTTGTGCACAGGAGTAATTATGGCTTGCTTCAAAGCTGGTGGAAATTTCCCTTGGCTAAAACACAAATTAGCAAGATGTGAAATTATGGGTACGACTAAATCATGGGCAGTTTTTAAAAAAAATGTTGTAAGTCTATCCCAGCCTGGAGCGCTTTCAGATTTAAGGCCCATTAGACTAATTGTTAGTTTTATTAATTTCTATCTAATATCTGTTCTATATCTATAAATCTATATTTATGCAAGAACCCCAGTTTGGGTAAAGGCCTCCTCCAAGGATGCCCATTCATCTCTGTCTTGAGCGACTTGTCTCCAGTTTGGGCCTGCTGTTCTTGTGATCTCGTCTTCCCACCTTGTCAGTGGTCTCCCTCTGCCTCTTTTACCTATTGGGCCTTTCCATCTGGTTACTTTTACGGTCCATCTCTGGTCTGTGAGCCTCGCTATGTGACCTGCCCATTTCCATTTTAGTTTTTGTGCATAGCTCAAGGCATTAGTTGCTTTTGTTATAGCTCTAATTCTTGTGTGTCTTATTTTATCTATTCTCCCTAACTTGAGCATGCTACGCTCCCTGCCCCGCCACCCTGTACACTTCCCAAATTATCCAGTTTGTTTCAAGTGGCAATTTTCCTTAACCTAGTAATTTTATCTTGAGGATAAAGTGGAAAAAGGATATGGTTTTGTTTTAATATCTTTTTGGGATTTAGGGATTTTGAATGTGGGGTAATTTGGGATTTGGAAGTCCCAAATTAGGTATGTAGGTACATTTAGGCAAATAATATTAAAAACTTCTAGGTACAAGAAGGTAGGGTAGGTTCATTGATTAATATAGAATCTTTCTTTAACCGAACCTATCAATAGATTCTCTTGTTCGCCTGTTGCTCCTTTATCCATAATGCCAACGGTCCTCTGTACATTGATAAAATAATGATATCTATATATATTGTAAATTTGTTAAAAATTACACATATAAGTACTCGTCATTTTTATTTATTAACACCCTGTTTTTGAATTGAGAACTTGAAGTTGTATTCTTGTATTTTATAAGTAGTTATTTTTGAGCTATGTACCTATACCCTATGTTGCACCTGCCATGTTTTGTCTCTGCATCACCCTAAGGTGGTCTGGTAGAAAATGCCTCAGGCGTTAAGACTGCCTTTGTACAGTACTTTGTTACGTGGGCATAAACTTTTAATAAATAAATAAATAATGTCATAGATGTAACGTTTACTGGTTATCTTGTTCAGGTGCTGTGTGGTGCAGTGGCGGACGCGGGCGACGTGATAGCCAACGTGAGCCGCGTGCGCCGCGCGCCGCAGCCTCACTACTCGCACCGCGTGTTGTAAGTATCACACTGGCTTTATAGAGCATGCAAAACACAGGCTCATTCGCGAACGCGACGAAATAAACGCAACGTAAATTGGAACGATTTTTTATCGAAAATACAACTGTCCTATTTTGTTTGGTTATTTTTGTTGCATCAAGCAGAATAAGAGAATCACCCATAAATATGAATAAAGTCTTAAAATGTATGTGCGAAACTAGTATTTTCAATTTTGATATCGTTCGAATTTACATTATGTTTGCTCCGCGTGTTCGTGCTAGAACCATAGAAGACTGAATTCATTTAAACTACTCTACCATTAAAACTAGACAACAAATAACTCTCAGAATTGGAAAGCTTATAGTTTTTCACGACTAACTCCATCGTGTTTTGTCAGTTCTTTCTTGAATATCAATCACTGAACAGTACTAAACACTCTTTATAAATTGTTTCTTCTTTTTCGTAAAAAACAGATCATCAATTTTGAAATCCCAAACGACACTGTCTAAGTTACATGTTGCAATACCACTAAGCTTCGTCATGCACTTTACTTAGCTTCTAAGCGTAAGCACGTCTAAAACCAACACTCATACTGTTTCAAAATCTGAATTATAAGTACTTACATTCACTTAATCCTTTCAGAACGGACGAGGAGTTAGACATGACCGCGGCGTGGAAGCGCTCGCACTGGCGCGACATGCAATCCATCCTCCGACGAGAGGGCAACCAAAAAGACGGCGTGCAGTGCTGCCCGTCCGTCCTCGAGATGGTCACCAAGAAGGGAGGCCGCACGCCCACGGGCCTCTACGTAGAACTGTACGAAGACGGAGAGAACCAGCAGAGGCTCTTCGAAGTCTCCTGCGCTACCAATGTCGTCGACAAACCCTGTCGGTTCGTCGACGCGAGGCTCTACAATGAATCGAGGTGCATACAGAAGTACTCGTACTCCTATGCCCTTGTACGGTACCTCCAATCCACGGCCACCGAGACCCCTCAGCTGCGGACCGAGGGACATTTCTCCGTGCCCGGCTCCGGAGGCTGGTCCATGGACTATGTGCGCGTGCGCGCCGGTTGTGAGTGCCAAATTAAACCCAAATCAAATAAACCCGCCCGCAGAAGACACAAGCAGAGAAAGCGAAATAGGAGGGTCATCGAAGACGACGAGACCTGATTTCGGGCTCAGTGCTAGTGAAATCGTGACTTTGAACAAATTTGGGAACGTCCCATAGTATTACGTTTACAAAGATACCTTTTCTGATGTTTTCTCTTTGGTTCGGAACTGTTTCGTGTATAAAACAGCAGCAAAGCTATGTTTGTTTGTGTGGCGGCTGCAGATGGTTTCTCGTTACCTATTTCAAGTGTACGCTTGAGTGGTACAACTGTCGGTCGATGTATCAATGTATTTATTTTATTTTTCGTCTATATTACGCTTCTTGTTGTAGTCCGTTAGTTAGTCTCGATCTTATGAAATTAAAGTGCCTTTTAGTGCCTTAGATTTAAATAGTTCACTATATTCTAGGAATTGTTGAAATTTTGATTCCAATGCGCTATCTGTATGCAATAAGTATTAAATGTAAAGGCTAGTGTCACACGAGTCATAATGCCCTAGCAAATCTTACAATATTATAGTTGAACAACATCACAAATAGTTCTTAAAATAATTAACATTACATTACCGATACAAATTCACGGCAACAAGAATTCTAGTTTTTAAATATTCATACCTTTACAAATATAATTCGTGTGACACTCGCTTACAAACTACATGATAATGTAATAGTTACCGGTTGATCGAGGTGCATATATATAATTCGACTTCACTGCGCTGTCGCTACACCTTCAGTTAATTTTAAGATAGAAACCAACGACTTTCGTGTACAACGTGCTTCGGACGGTAATCTTAACGAACAGTATTTTCTACCGACTTATAGTTCACAGAGTTCGAATTTCCAAGTCTTGGCCATTTCCCAAATAATATGTCGGAATCGACTCCCAGTTCATCCAGATGTGGATGGATATCAGTATCTTGCATGAACCCATTGGAATTTCACAACTCGACTAGTGAGAGAGAATCCGGAAAATTGTGGCGGGAATTGTCCTATTGGCACTTTCTTTTTGGCTATGACTGCTACTGGACAGGTATTGTTAATTTGTAACAGCTTGTACTATTTTAGCATGCTTTTCAAGAGTAGTCTAAATCTGCAAAGAACCGTTTCCTATTTCCAATCTGTACCATTTCCCATTTTTTATCTTCTAGTTCTGTTTCGGCTTAGTGTTTCCTTCTATGATTCGGAGCTCTAGGCTTCCACAAATATTCGTGTGTAGTACGTGGTACATAGTAATCGTTGTGAATAACAGTAAAGAGCAGTCTGTGATCACTTCTTACACGTTCTGTAAGCCGTAGTGGGGTCACGATGATTCTCCTGTGAAACAATTATTTTGTGAACATATTTGACTTAATCTAGATTCTAGATGAATATCCAAGGCCCGTTGAAAAACCAAAACATGTGTGCAGTTCACACGCGATAGAATTGAAACCTTCAAAAGTATTCTATCTAATTCTCTCGCGCGTTAAATCCTATAGATGTATGTGATTGTCTCTTTTTAATGTCACCTTTTCGTTTCATCGAGTTTCAAATCACAACGGGGTTATAGATTTCACTTTAAAATATTAAGAACTTAGAAAGATCGGTAATGAAGTTGAAGATTAATTTGAGGAATAGTCAACAGTTAATTATAATATTAACGGCGATTTCATTGATGCCATTGCTTTATTTGGTGAATATCGTATTTGAAATTAGCCCGTTCTTTAAAGTCATCGTCCAATCTTAGAAGAACTACATTGACAAAATCGGGACGTGACTAAGTACATATTCACTTCATCAAAGTAGAATAGGTAAGCCAGAACAATGTTTCAATCATAATTTCGTTACATCAGTAACTCTAACTACAACAGTAACTGAGTCTGGTTGTTTTACATGAGGAGCATCGCCAGTTAAAGCCGTTCCACTGATTATAATGCTCTCTTCCCTTTTAAAATTAAGAATATTTATTCAAAGTTAACAATTTATAATTTTTTTGTTATTATTTGTAACAGTACTTACTTCTTAGACATAAGTGCGTCGAGTCAAAGATCTGTATTATTTTCTATTTTGTAATACTTTTATTGTATTTAAAAATGTAGTTATATATTTAAGGATTAATTTCATTCTATTTATACTGTTTAATACGAGGTATTCCGATATACAGTATGAATGTTAGTTTGTACGTAGAAATCGCTTCCATAAAATATAATTGATGTATATAAATAACGCAATAGTATTGTGGACTGAGATTATTTTGTGCATTTAGATGTGTAATAACAGAATGAGAGAATATTTTTATAATAAGATAACGCTATCCATTGACAGTAAAAAACTTACAACATACTTGTAGCGCCATCTTTTGACGAGTAGCTGTAAGCAAACGGTTTGTCATGCAACAACTAGATGTCGCTGCATACACCTAACCTGTCTAGCATTACGCAGAACAGTGCCATGTTTAATTAATTATATGCAAGCCAATAATAATCAATTTATTGGTCTGCTAAGAATTTAGAAAAGTTTGTTATATTCATATTATAGTTCTATTACCCGTTGACATTCAGTGTACTTACCATCGAGATGCCTCCATCGCTAAATGTAAAAAGTTCGAAATAATAATACCCAACAGTGCAATGTGTCATATGGTTGGTATAGGTATTTAATTTTAACAAAATCACTGCAAACTATAACAATGTTACTTCCATCATCACAACAGCTATACGTTATTTTATTGTTGACATCAAAAACAAAACTTTAAATAAAATAAAAACTTGAAATAGCAGAAAATCTTTTATTGTCAACTTATTTTCTAAAAGTCCTTTCAGGAATCACGTAAACATACCATCGTATAAAAATTTACAATACAAAAGTCACATTTTTTATCGCTAAGCACTTACACTTATTATTTGTAACTTGTCTTCTTCTCAAAAAGAATATAATTATTCAGCGTCATGATCTGAAAATCAGAGATTGAATATTATTTATTTATTTAGTGCAAACACTGTACGTCAGCAGGTCAAATCTCACACACCTGACGATACAAGCTGTACCACTTGCCTAAGTTCTTACAACAGCACCATCTCTTATCGAATAGTGAGAGACATGATTTCAACATCAATAAGGTAATTACATATTTCGACTCACCCAAATATAATGTTGTCAAATACATTAGAACAAATCCAAGTCCAACGGAAAAGAATTGCAATAATCCCGCGATTCTCTTGCGTTCATGCCAGCGCGCCCTCTCGCGGGGAAGCACCTCACTGACTGTCACGTAGAGTAGCGTACCGGCTGCCAAGCCCTGAAATTGATTAAAAAACCTTTAACTTTTCAAATCGATCAATAGATGGCAAAAGTAGTATCACTTGAGGATAGCTGGATACAAAAAAACATGACTGCTTTTGTAAGTATGAAGACTTTGTAATATTATCAACAAAAGTTTTTTTTTCTGACCTCCAAAATTACATTATTCAAAGTGAAATGTCACTCACGGATGTGTCACATACCTTTTTCTACCAACCTAGTTCCATATACGAATAAATTTCTATAGTCTTTGAAAGTAATTTTTCACTAGGTATTGAATTTCAATAGTTTTATTTTTTAATCTCTATCGATCCCATTGACCTCTACCGTAGTACAGTATCCAGCTGGAAAAACCTACCTACGACTTTTGGAAAGAGTTCGGCTTTCCATAGCGTCCTCTATGTCACTCATAATTACAATACAATACATTATAATTACCTAAGCGACAGTCTCTTTCTCGGTCTATGTGTAATTGAAAACCTCAAAACTAGAACCCAAAAACAAAAATCCTACCTGCATAACCGGTACAGCAATAGACTCCTTCAGCGAGTTAACGGTCTCCAATCCCGCGCCGATCCCGATTCCTGCCACAGATCCCGCACTGAACAGGCCGACACTCATGATGTGCGCACACGCACGGTTCGGGAAGTTCTCGCACAGTTCTGCGCCCAGACAGAAGCCGACCACGAACTTGTGGGACGCTACGGCTGCTAGTAAAAGGAGGACCTGAAAAGAAGAGGTGTAACGTTAGGTTTAATTGTACCTATATTGTCATGAGTTGTGACTGTGGCTTTAATAAATGTATTCATCAAGTAATCATCAAATTCCTCCCTGAAGAGGAGAAGAAAAAGCGGTCTGTGAGAGCAGAAGGTTGAAAAATTCGAACGAGCCGTGGATGAAAACTACCCTTAACATCTATACGGTTACCTCATCCTGTTAAGGCCCTAGGATCACACGGCTCACGTATATTAGTAAAACACACATTCAAGTACATAAAAGAAAGGATAATTTTATTATTGAATTCCTTGCAATTACAGGGGAAGATGACATTATAGAAGGGCGATAAAAAAAACTAGCCACGATAAGTTTTGGCAAATCTAAAAACTAGTAAGACCTTAGGGTCGATATCGCAACTAATAAAATCTACTGGTTTTTGGGAGACCCCTATTTTGCAATGACCATTTACTAGAGAATACGTAATTTCGGAGCAAAACAAAAATCTTATTATAGGTAGAATAGGTAAGATCTGATATGGACCAGCATGAAATTGTTTTCCTGTGTAAGGAAATATGTATGTGGGTAATTACATAAGAACACATCTACCTATAATTACACATTTACATTTATCAGCTCATAAAAATGCACCTATGTATGTTACTCACTCATGTTAGGTATGTACCGACCGGCAATCAGTTTCACCTGGCAAGTACAGTCGACAAAAAAGATAAGTAATAACTACATCACTTTTTTGAAAGTGAGCTGTGTTATCTTTGACGATGCTCGTTTGAATGTGCCATAAGTTTTAACGCAAGGGAGTGGTCGAAATGGTACAATTTATCGAGTAGGTCCACTCCCGGAGCAATCAGGCGCGACGCGACTCTAGTTAAAAATTTTCTATGAAAAATTCATAGACATTGTTCTACTAGTGTCGCGTTGCACTGTCGCGTCGCGCTTGTATGTAGGAGCCTTATATCGTAAACAAGTGTGAACAACTACAAACATGGTTTACGTAGTAGTCAACGTTATGGCTACGCTGCTGCTACACGACGACAACATCTACACATCGCACATCGCTTTTAGCGATAAGACCGCCCATTGTGTCACCCTATGTAAAATTTCTACTTTTATATCTGTAATTTTTATGGTGTACATAATAAAGAGTATTCTATTCTATTCTACACCCAACGTCTCGATAAATTTTCCCTATGTAAGCAAGGATATTGATTTTTTGCCCGGTTACTTATCTCTTTTGTTGACTGGACATGCTAGGCAACTAAAACACTGACTCAACTGTGGTCATACACCACATAAAAAGCGATTCACAATATCTGTAGCAGTGAATTCTTCATAATACAAGGACAGCGAGCTTCGCTACAATGTCTTGTTATTTAATTAATTTATTAACTACTCTGACATTCTAGGCCAGGGGATATTTAGACCATTTTGTGAACTGTGTTGGAATAAAACTGCGAGCTCTAAATAATAGTTTGTGAACAAAAAGTTGAACATATATGTACGGAAATCCTATACAATGCGAGATCAGTTTATACTGGATAAATATAGCTTGATATGTAGCCGTGTGCATCTAGTTGGAAAGATTCCTCCAGCCAGCGGTGCAAGATAGCTTTTTAGGAGTTGTTTACTGTGTGTGGTTGCTTGAAAAGTGTTGATTTCCAGTTTCCTAAGCATAAAATAGTTTTGAAATTATAAGGGTCCCTTAATAATGCGTTTTCTATATACTAGACCCAGTCCCGCCATTGTAGATATCTAGACTGCTGTGCACTGCAGCACAAGCAGTTAGTAAACTACAAGACTTCCAAAATGTTATTTGAACTTCCGTTCAGCAAGGCTACCAGCAAGGATAGGAAATCATCAAATGACTCCCGCTCTGGGCGGAGCGGAAGGGCGTGTCAGACTCTTACTGACTAAAACCCACCCGTGTTCCTTCAGTTGCCTGTGCGCCAGGGCCACGGTAACTCTTTCGAACAATCCGCGACCCCGGCAGGCATCGGCCCTATCGGACCCCGTCAATGATGCTGACATCTCTATGAGTCGCGCGTGGAACACAACACGCCATCGACCCGGGCCTAGTCCTTACCGGACGGCGAGCTGAGCAAGGCTATGCCTGACTCTTCAAACATAACATTAATCCATTTGCAGGCCAAGTTAGCGTCTTCCGATGTACGTACCTTCCTAAAAAAGACGCTTAAGTTTTGAAAACATCATCAGCCTATAGCAGTCCACTGCTGGACATAGGTATCTCCAATTGCAACCCATATAACTCAATTCTCTTTAACTCTCATCCAGCTGCTACCAGTCACCCTGCGAAGATCGTCGTTCCACCTAGCCTGAAGGCGTCCTACCTTACGTTTGCCGATTCGCGGTCTCCACTCAAAAACGTCTACCCCAACGGTCATCGGTTCTATGTATAAAATTTTATATTACACACACACATTACTTCATCACACACACATCATACACACACACACACACCCTTACACACATCACACTACATTTTCAGTTTTCTACATTATTTCTACATTTATATCTGTAATTTTTATGGTGTACTTACATAATAAAGAGTATTCTCTTCTATTCTATTGTAATATGGCCGCCATGGCCGGCCCATTGGCCACTTCAGCTTGCTTATTCTGTAAGCTAAATCGACAATTTTGGTTCTCTGTCGTATCACCTCATTCCGGATCCTATCCCTCAGAGATCCCAGACTCCAAGTATAGCTAGTTCCATAGCTCGCTAAGCGACCATGAATTTGTGGACCAACCGTATCGTGAGTGTCTACGTTTCGGCTCCGTAAGTCATAACTCATAACAGGCAGGACGCACTGATTGAAGACTTTAGTATTTATGCACATTGCTAAGGTGGTGGTTTCATTGTACTGAAACTTGTATCACCTCCATGCACACGAACTATGAACTGGCTAAACCTGTGACTTATTTACTGAGCCATTTTCCTCATGTCTGTTAAAATGACTAGGTTTTTCCTTGTGCAATAAAAGAACCGCAAGTAGAGCTAAAGAGAACATAATTGCATTTTATATTTTTGATGTTTCGGGTTGTAAATACACAATCTCTACCTAACGGGGTATACAAGCGTGAATTTGCAATGTCATGAAAAATAAAATACAATATGAAGTATAACCTTAAGTAAAAACCAGTACGATTTTCACATTTTTTTAAATAATCGAATATGTTTTGTACTATAGTAATACCTTTTTACTTAATAACTTCCATACCTACCAGTAGTACCTTCTCGTCCCTGAAATCCCATACTTTTGACGGATGTCGCAATACTACAGAATAATCAGTAAGCCAAGACCTTTTAAATGAGATATGTCTCAAGTATGTTGACTAAGTTTCAATTTTGGGACGCAAAAACCCATCGTCCTTAGTTCAATGAAATGATTTGTTTTCGTGCGAGGCATGGGACATCCCCGAACAAGGACCGGTGACCTTTTTGTAAGACCACGTTCGCGCGGACGTAAAAATATCCGCGATTTGTTCGCGCACTGGGTCTTCAACGCACTGCTTAGGGCCGAGTTGAAAATCCAAGTGTGTTTTTTGGACGCGCTGTTCTCAATGCTCAGTTCAACACCGAGAGTTGAAAATCGAGTGCGTGATAAAATCCTGCCGCGATATTTTTACAGTAGACCAAAATTGCTTATTGGATATTGTACGAGTATACCGCTTTCATGACTTACTGACAGGCTGTTGGCTAATTCAAAAGCAATTTTCTCCTTAATTTTTTAATAATTTTTATGTTGTTGTTTTTTATTGTCCGAACCCATAGGTTTACGCAATATGTCGCATTTCAACGTTGCATTCGTTATTTCAAGAAAAAATGTGGTTTTACCTATTGCATACGAGTAGATACTTATTTATTTGCAGCGATCGTTTTGGAAGACTAGCTGTGTCCAACAATAAAAGCAGAAAATTTAATGAGGAAAAACATTTAACTTTATTCTACAAAAAAAATGTGCAGGTAATTCAAAATGATAAGTCAATAAATGCAACATATGCGAGTGACATTCAGTTGCAGTCTTATCTTCTTTAAATATCTTAATCTAGGTGCCATAACCTTGGTCATTACGTTGCCTCGCCTAACCCAATTAGCACCGGGCAGATTAAACCGTAACCCGTGTTCGTATCATGTGTGACTTTCAAAAAAAAAAAACAAATTAGACTGTACCCCGTGGTCAGTAATTATCTACTAAAATAGTTTTTTTTTTGTGGACTAGCTGCGCACTGCGGTTTCACCCGCATAAGTCTCGATCCCGCGGGAATATCGGAATAAAAAGTATTCTATATCCTAATCCAGGTTATGGTCTACCCATGTGCCAAATTTCATACAAACCCGTTCAGCCGTTTTAGCGTGAAAGCGTAACAAACAAACGTAAAAAAAAACAAATATTTTCTCTTTATAATATTAGTTTTGATTAGCGGCCCGCCCTTACTTCGCACGGGTGCATTGTACTGACGCTGATGGGACGACATGCCAACAAAAGATCGAGATTTCTGTTTAAAAATTAATGTATTTTTCAATTATTATTTTTATTTGGGTTGAGTTTGCTCTTGACTCCAGTGTAGGTCAGAGATGACAGAGACAAAATCGACGATGGAGTGAGCTTACCCAGAAGAAGCCTGTTCACTTTGAAGAGATTTGGGTTTTATGCTGTCGGAAACATAGACGCAGGCAGAGTTCTTTTGCTGTGCGCATTATAAAAGACATTTGGAAGCGCTTAGTGCGAATTGGTGGAATAGCAACTAGGTAGGGATGGTAACTTGCAGTGCGTCTAGATGTCCGATGGTAGAAGGGGGCCGGTGGAATGAAGTCGTGGAGTTCTTGGGCACATATGCTACTTCATTCTTCTGCAGCTTAATTTTTCTGACCGACCGACCCCTTGACAATTCAAAAGTGCCTGTAATTGGTTTATTTGAAATAAATGCTTTGAGTTTATGTAAACCTTCCGGAATAGATTCTCTAAAATTTAAATGATGGTGAAAAAAGCATCAAAATGCATTGTGTAGTTTAGAAGAACAAAGCGAATACACACACATACAGACACGAAAGTCGGCTTTGTTTTATAGTGTATTGCAGTGCCGGTTTTAACATTACAGGCGCCCTGAGCGAAATTTCGGCGTCACCCCTCTCCCCTCTTGGAGAGTAGAGAGGGGCGAAAATTTTCAGCACTCTGCCTAGTTTTCATATGCACATTCATAAAGAAATAGGAGTTACTTTGTCAGCGTAAACAGAAAAGTTTGAGAATTCAGAGAATGTCGGATGCAAGAGCAAGCGATTCAAGATCTCAATTTTTTTTGATGGTTTTTTACTCCTTACGAACTAAAACAAAAGTACTCTGCAGGCGCCAGAGGTGAAGGGGCGCCTAGTCACAGCCCCTTCGGCGCCCCTTCTCTCCTGGCACCCTGGGCGGTCGCCCAGCCGCACCCTGCCCTAACGCCAGCACTGCTTTATTAATAGATGGTAGATGTCAACCACCCATTCAAATCTTACAGGTATTTTGTCATCATCAATTCAACATACAGGAATATTTAAAAATAATATCAGGTTCGTTTTTTCTTTTAATAAAGGAACCCTATCATTCCATGAACAGAATAATAAATAATAGGATTCAATAAGAACGCCATAAAACCATTAATCTATATATATAAAAATGAATCCCTATTTCCCTTGGTCACGCCATCACGCGTGAACGGCTGGACCGATATCACTGTTTTTTTTTTTTTTGTTGTGTTCGTTATTGTAAGGATAAGGATCTTATGAAATAAAAAAAATAAGGAAGTTGATCGGAACGTTACAAAATTTAAGAAAACTTAGCGCCAATATTAATTTTACATAACTGTCAGTTGTTTGAAATAACTGTCAGCGATTAACTGAATGCGCGCTGCAAATATCGTTTAACACAGATGGATCGGTTGGTAATGAGTCGATAGTTTTAGTTTTATCAATAGTATTATATAATAATTAATATATATTTTATCAATATCAAAACTAAAACTAAACGACTTAAGACGTTCATAGTTAAGACAGGACAACGTCTGTCGGGTCAGCTTGTTTCTAATAATAATGAATGACTCCATGCCATATTATTATATCTATAGTTTATATCTCGAACTATTTTCCTATTTGATAAACCCAACACCTATGTTTGATGCATTTTCCTTATGCTGCATATGAAATGCGATCATGCTCATGCCACAACCTCCTATTATGCGGGAGCTTAAAAGTAGGTAGGTATGGACCTACATCATCGTCTGCTTAGCATTTTACCAATTATGTAGGGGTAGGCTTCCAGTCTACCCACTTGTCGCTTCCGGCCGTCGCTTGTTCGATGGTCGGGAGCGCCGAATCGTGGGATGCAGTGATCTCCTTCTGTGAAATCGTCATTTCACAGAAGGAGGCTGCGGAAAGCTTGAGAGAAGCCAAGGCCACTCTCCCGATCCGCAGCAGACGTACCGGGCGTCGGTGGAGGGCGGACAACGCCCTCTTCCAGCCCCCAACAACGCGTCCAGAGGGACGGCGGGCCTGGGGACGTCCGCCGCCCCTCATATAACAGGACCAGAGGCGGCGGCGCGTAGTGTTCCACGCACGCCCCTATTGGACGTCGCGGGGGGAGTTTTACACCTCACTCCCCCCGCGGACTTGGGGAGGCCCGCAGATTCTGCACTAGCCGGGGATCGTGGAAAGGCGCAGAAGTTCCCATGATCCCCGGTGCAAGTGTGAGAAGGGAACACCGGGGTGGTTTTTAGTCAGTAAGAGTCTGACAGACCACTCCGCCCCCCCAGGACGGAGGACATCCATGAGGATATTCCAGCCCAGAACAAAAAAAAAAAGACTTCCAGTCTAACCAGATCAAGCTGAATACTAATACTTTTTCGTGGAGCGAAGGTTTATCTGACCTCCACAACTTAGATACCCGTTAGAAAGACTGGTTGTCATACTTTCAGGTTTCTGATTTCCCGTAAAGACTGTCAAAATTTTCCAAATGACAGCCGGGACCTTTCCGAGGCACGGAGGGGTCTCGGTATGAAATGGATGGCCACCCATGGTTGGTATCTAGGACCTACATTTAAATAACATTTATGAACTCTTCCCGTTTTTTTATATACTTACCTACTTGTAGATAGTATAATAATGCATTGATAAGATGGCCAGGTATAGGTTGAAAAAAGGATTATATTGCCCTTAACAAAAAAAACATTTTGGTACAAAACAATTTTTACCAGGTTGACTCATTCAATGGGATTGTACGAGTAGAACTTAGAGGGTTGTATTGATGATTTTAATGATTATAATTCTGTAAATACATACTTGTCACGGTTGCGAATCATATTTTGTTCAACATACAACCTGACACTGACCTACAAATTGCAAAAAAACGTAAGAAAATTTGTAGTCTGCGGGCTACTCTGACGCTTACCCTTAAGCATTTCTTTGTATATTTTTCTCAAAGTCATTTATTATGTACGCAACACTCAAAAGATAAGAGGAGATATAGTCGGCCTTAAAAATCTTCCTAATACTTTTGCTTGCGAATTCATACATTATGTTGATAAAAGTGAAGGCTAGTCTTATATACCGAATGCTTTTAACTGAGATGGTTAGTTATTTTATTTTCGTTCGGCGAATGAAGTCAACATTCGTCTATAGTAATCTAGATACCGTTAAACGGGGTGAATAGGGATGAAGGGGTGAATCGGAAGAAAACTTTAAACGGGATTTTAACATTGAAACAATATAGTTGGTTGCCAAAATGGACTCCAATGTGTTTACTGTATCATAATTAACGATTCAGTGTGTGTGTTTTCAATTGACGGTGTATAGTAATATACCGTCAATCGGAAACCAGTCAAGCAAGTTATGTAGTTTTCATTAATTGACTTTATACTTTTGACTTAATTGATGAGTAAAACTTGGTTTTTTAGTTTGTACATTTGCAAATAAGTCTAAATTGAGATTTAATTATACTGGCCATAATACGATATGATTGCGGTCTAAATGAAGCAATATTCCTTAAAAAAAAAACTGGTATATGTAGAGAATTCATTCTACATACATAAACTCACGCCTTCTTCCCATAGGGGTAGGTCGCGATCTATTTCAATATTTTACCATAAATTAGTACGGAAATTAATTGTTCAGCAAAATGGCACCCTACGTCAATTTTCCGTTTTATAGAAATTTCATAAAACTGTCAAAGAATGACCGTTGCGATTTGAATATACGAACGATTTGAGTTGGTAGTCCAGTAATTTTCCTGACTTTACAGTAAGTATTTTTAATATGATGAATCACGAATAAATTTATAAAACAAGAAACCACTTAGCCATAAAAAGAATAGTTTACCATTACAAATCTATTACATAATGTATATTTAATCACATAAATTAATATCTGCGAAACACTGCGTGCAATATGCCAGACTCGTCGATAGAAACACAAGGAAAATGACACGTAGGTAACGATGTGTTCATTTTATTGTATTTCTAATCTACAGTATTACTCAAATGCATTGGTAATGAATTAGCGATAACTAAGCACATAGCTGTGCCTATGGCTCGGCCCGTGTTTGGTTTTAATTTTCATATGCAATTTTTATATTCGCATTTTCCTCTGCTGTCCTGCCACGAGTGGAAACTCGTGAGCATAGGAATGGCTCAACCGAAGGATTCTTTTTTATAATTATGTAAAAATATAACACAGTATCACGATTCCGCGAATGGTTAGGTTAGGTTAGGCTAGTTAGGTAGGGATCGTGCGATCGATGGCCCTTTACGGGGCCCCGATCTGGGCGGCTGACCTGACGGCCGGCAGCATTGCTGTTCTGCGAAAGCCGCAGAGAGCGATGGCCGTCAGAGTCATAAGGGGGTACCGCACGATCTCCTACGAGGCGGCTTGTGCACTGGCCGGATCCCCGCCCTGGGACCTGGAGGCGAAGGTGCTCGCGTCACTGTACCGGTGGCGCGAGGAATGGCGGGCGCGGGGCGAGCGACCGATGCAGCGACATATGGAGCAGCGTCGGTCGCAGCTCCGCGAGGTCCTGGTGGCGGAATGGCGGGACAGGCTCTCACGCCCTACCGCCGGCCTCGTCACTATCGAGGCGGTCCGGCCGGTGCTCGACCTCTGGCTCGGGAGGAGGCACGGCTCCCTGTCGTTTCGGGTGACGCAGGTGCTCTCGGGGCATGGTTGTTTCGGGAAGTACCTGTGTCGCATAAACAGGGAGCCGGACGCCCGGTGTCACCACTGCGTCGACTGTCGGGAGGACACGGCGTGGCATACGCTGGCAGAGTGTGCCGCTTGGGAGGAGCCGCGCCGTGCCCTCATCTCAGGAGTAGGCAGTGACCTGTCGCTGCCGGCCGTAGTGAATGCTATGGTCGGCGGCGACGAGTCCTGGGACGCGGTGGTATCCTTCTGCGAAACAGTTATCTCGCAGAAGGAGGCTGCGGAAAGGGAGCGAGAGATCTCATCCTCTCACCCGGCCCGCAGCAGGCGCACCGGGCGTCGGCGGAGGGCGGACAACGCCCTCTTCCAGCCCCCCTAAATGGGTCCAGGGACGACGGACTTGGGGACGTCCGTCGCCCCCCATACATCAGGACCCGAGGCGGCGGCGCGTAGTGTTCCACGCGCGCCCCTCTTAGACGTCGCGGGGGGAGTCAAACACCTCACTCCCCCCGCTCGACCGGACGGGGCCCGCAGAGGCGGGCCGGCACCAGTCGGGGGTTGCGGAAGATTCGTATGTTCCCGCGACCCCCGACGCAGGTGTGAGATGGAACACCGGGGTGGTTTTTAGTCAGTAAGAGTCTGACAGACCCCTCCGCCCCCCCAGGGCGGGGGACATCCATGAGGATTTTCCACCCCGGATCAAAAAAAAAAAAAAAAAGGTTAGGAGATGTACCTAAGCCCGGTGTCACCACTGCGTCGACTGTCGGGAGGACACGGCGCGGCACGCGCTTGCAGAGTGTGCCGCTTGGGAGGAACCGCGCCGTGCCCTCATCTCAGGAGTAGGCAGTGACCTGTCGCTGCCGGCCGTAGTGAATGCTTTGGTCGGCGGCGACGAGTCCTGGGACGCGGTGGTATCCTTCTGCGAAACAGTAATCTCGCAGAAGGAGGCTGCGGAAAGGGAGGGAGAGATCTCATCCTCTCACCCGGCCCGCAGCAGGCGCCCCGTGCGTTGGCGGAGGGCGGACAACGCCCTCCTCCAGCCCCCCTAAATGGGTCCAGGGACGTCGGACTTGGGGACGTCCGTCTCCCCCCTTACATCAAGACCCGAGGTGGCGGCGCGTAGTGTTCTACGCGCGCCCCTTTCAGACGTCGTGGGGGGAGTCAAACACCTCACTCCCCCCGCTGGACCGGACGGGGCCCGCACAGACGGGCGGTCGGGGGTTGCGGAAGATTCGTACGTTCCCGCGACCCCCGGCGCAGGTGTAAGATGGAACACCGGGGTGGTTTTTAGTCAGTATGAGTCAGACAGACCCCTCGGCCCCCGAGGGCGGAGGACATCCATGAGGATTTTCCACCACGAACCAAAAAATAAAAAAAGGAGATGTACCTATTATATAAGTATAGTAGACCCACATTTTGCCAGTTATTTTTAAGTCCCATGGAATAGGGGGCGAGCCTATTGCTATCAAACAGGCACTAATCCAGACTCCGGGCTGCTACTGAGAAATCCCAGATGGAAAAACCCAATAACGTTTTTGCCCGACTCGCGAATAGAACCCAGTTTTTTTTTATGTCAACATAAAGAATACTGAGTACTATGGTTGCCTAATATAAAAAGGCAAAGTCGTTACACGGCTAATTAGAGGTTCTCACCAAGGTAGGTTAGGTACTTACTGACATTGAATATCCACAGATTACTGGAAAGTTATACCTACTTAAGGCTTCCGCAGACAACAGGACGTGGCAGCGCAACGCGACTCTAGTAGGAGAGTTTCTATGAAAACTTCATGGAAATTGTTGTACCAGAATCGCGTCGCAGCGTCGCGTCGCGCATGTCTGCGGGAGCTTTTACTTGCGCATTCACATTAGTGTAATGTAATGAAAGTGGTCCCAGGGGCCATATATCGCATGTTGCGTGTAGGGTTACCATATCTCAGGATTTTTAGGCTCCTGGCAGGATTGCGTCCGGATTGAGGGAAATCTCGGGAATCTCAAGATTTTGCGAATTTTTTATAAAGTAAAGTATCTCTATCAAGATGTTTCAGGTTTTTTTTTTATTGTTAAGTTACTATCAACTTAAACAAAAATATAATTTTCTTTGAATAGTATCACAGCAAAACGCATTAAAAAAAAATTAAAAAATGCGTCATCGTTAATTACGTTTGCGACAGTCTCAGGACTTTTTTTTTATAGAAACCAGGTATTTTGTCAGGACTTTTCAAATTTCCATATGGTAACCCTAGTTGCGTGCTGCTCACTATTGGCTATTATAGTGTGGCTGCCTACCTTAATGCCCTAGAGAGTGCTTGGGCCTAGTCATGTCTTTGTTGATGGCGACTTTTGGTGGTCAATAAAGATGAAGCTAATCTACAAAATGGTACTAAACAGTATGCCAGTCAGTAATTGTGTAATCTGCACACATCTTGGACATTGTAATCTATTAACATGTTTATTTCGGCAAAAAATAAATATTATTTACAAGTTAGCTCCCAATCAAACCATTGTGTGAACCATGGCCGTGTCAATGTCTACGCCATTCCTGTGACCTCGTCCTACATTCGAATATTAGAAGTGAGGTCTTTTTTTTTTTAATTAATCGTCACTTCAATTCTACAGTCCTCATTGTTTGCTATTATATAAATTGCAGGAATAAAGGCTCCCGGAAACAGTCGCGACGCGATAGCGCGACACAAAGGCTACGCGTGTCGCGCGACGAGCGGTGCCTTTGTGTCTCGCTGTGGCCTCGAACCTGTTTGCGGGAGCCTTAAAGGTGTGAAGTAACTAGACTGTGACTCGATCGATGACATCGACCGTACCAGACCATCGGCCAGATTACGTTGATGAATCAATCAAAATTAATATAAATCCAAGGTCATTTATTCAAATCAGGCTTTGGATCAACACATTTTGATCGTCAGAATCACATACTAAAGTCTCCCAGAACGACCGCCCTTTACGACTTCCTAGTGCTTTATCAGGGAAGAAAAAGTGGCGCAACTAATTCCCCAGCAGCCCAATGCTGCCGATTCTCTTGTACACCGAACTAAACTAACTAAAATATCACTAAAATTCCTTACTTTTGGCTATGAGAATCATAGAGTTATTCTGCAAAAAAAAAACTCTAACTATAAAAATAGTTTTGACGCAACTAAAAATTAATTTGACAATCGCGACTCCACATGGTACTTGTTGGCCCTACCCCGTGAGTTTTTTTTAGAGCCGGAGGCACGTTTGGGGGGCAGCCTCGACGTGTTTTAAATGGAATTTTTCATTTATTGAATGGAAAAAAGGAAAAATTATTACCTACATGTAGAGTTTTAAAAGTTTAAGAGGTTTAAGAAAAAGGGGGTCGAAATAGTCATTATTTTTGCGATAGGACACCATTTTCGAGTTATAAGCTAAATAAAAAAAAAACAGTACTGTTTTTGCACCTGAAGTCGAGGTGTTGTAGTGAATTTTAGTCCATGACAACTAATTTTATTTCACAACTGTTTAATGGCGATTAAAAATAGTCAGATTTAGTTAGACAACCAAAATTTTTGGTGAAAAACGTCAAAGTCAGAATAGTAAAATTGCCATTTTCACTAAATTACTAACTCAGTGCCCTTTTAGTGATGTCAAACTAAAATATAGTTAAGTTGTGTCACTTTAGTCTATTTCAGAATGGGAAGTCGTCGTTTGACAGGAATAAACTAAATTTTTGTGATTTTTAGTCTAGTTTTTTTTAGTTAGTTTTTTACTCTAGTTTAGAGAATTTTGTGACAAGAGAATCAGCACCAATGTGTATGTTAAGTTAGAAGAACTTGATGCTATGCAATAGTATACCGTGATCGACCATCGATTACGCTTAGAGGCAATCAATATCGATTATTCGATGTCGATCGACCGCACTACATAACTAAGTTTCACTTTTATTCACAAACAAAATATTATTATATTAACAATCTTATCCGTTATTATTACCACGGTTTATTTACTCCTTATCAGTAACGGAGCGAGGAGTAACGGTTTCGTTACGAAGGTATCTGTTATCACACGAGGAGTATCACAGAATGTGGGTCAATAATTTTATTGTAAATAAGTGATAACGCTCGTAAGGAAATGTACTAGACGAACATAGAAGAACATGGTATTAATAGTTTATATTTATCAACATTTGTTATTTGACTAGATAATTATATTGATACTATAATAGGTGTAGGTATCAAACAATAAAACAAAGGTGTTTGTCGTTACGTTTGGTCAACAAAGTGAGACTGACGCTTTTTCACGCGTCAGGGAAATTAATTAATCAATTTGAAGCCTATTGCTAATCCATTGCTTCATATGTTCGAAAAATTTGTCTGCTCAACCGCATAAATAACGCAATGAATGTTGTTGAACTGTCAAAATGAAAGCTATTTTTACTGTTAGTGTGTAACGCAATTACCCCGCAGGTTAAATTGCCTGTATATTCAAATCACAAATTTCAGTCTTTTAAAGTTGTATGAAAGGGCACGGCAAATTGACGTTGTGTGTCAATTAGATAAACAATAATTTTTCCTGACTTTACACTGACGAGTGGAAAAGCGTCACTCTTTCTTTAGTAGGTACACTATGAGGTAAACAGCTGGGTAATTCGTAACACACTATCAGTAGGAATGGCTTTCGTTTTGACAGTTCAACAACATTCATTGCGTTATTTACGTTGTTGAGCACACAATTTTTTCTAACATATGAAGCAATGGATTAGCAATATCCTTCAAAATGATTCAGATTGTGATTGATAGTGGGTTAGGCAGTTAGGTTGCTGGTAACTAAGAGATTATGGCAGCAACTTCAATCTGTCTGCGTAATTTTTTTATTTATAAAGGTTTACTTACAACAGCTTCTGTATACAATATATTATAAGTATAGGGAACAATTATTAGTCTAGGACTAACACAGTCGCCAATTATAGACTAACCAACATTATTCTCAAATATAAATGTTAGTATAGAAAATTAACAATATAGAACTAGTGTAGTATTAATAACTAACTGTTATCATTAATGAGTCTGCCAAGTCCGGTGAATTAGGTAGAATTAATCTGCCGTGTACATTAAAATGGCTATTGGGATATCACCAAGGACCTGTATCGAAAATAAATAATAATAATAATCCCACCGCTGTATCTCTACGTAGACGTCGTGGTGGGGCTTGCACGCTCCTGAACTCTAGGTGTGTACCGGTAGAGTTTACTTTGCTGAAACAGTTCTAGGGTGAGGACCCAGACCAAGAGAGATACAGAAACACGCAGGGCAGCTTGTGGCGAGCTGTTGAGCAGTAGCGACCCCACGGACCCTATCTCCCGGGAGAAGTCTTGTTCCTCATCTCTGGCTTGCCTTTATTGGCCGGCTGGAGTGAACAATGACGAGGAACAGAACTCCCACTTAGGGACTATCGAATAGAAAGTATCGATACTGTACTCATGAGTAGTATCGAAAAAAAATCGTACTTTTAAAAGTATCGATACTTCATGGTATCGAGTACTTTTCTTAGGGCCTAATGCGCATAGAGCATAGGTCAATATCAGTCAGTAAATAACGTCAGTTTAACTTCAGTAGGGCAGGACATGAAAAAGCAAATGGTATTGGTACACAAATTTAATACAATAATAGAAAAGGACAACTTCAAAAATAAATAGAAACAAAATTTAATTATTTAATCATTTAGGCATATAAGTAAATTAAAGATTATTAGGTAGATAAATTATTCGATACGATACCTGCCAAAAAGTACTCATTGACTAAACGTATCGAATGCAAAGTATCGGTATCAAATGGAAATGTACTCGATACCACAAAGTATCGATACTTTTTTCGTGTCCCTATTCCCACCTCTTATTCTTGCGTATATTGGCCGGCTTGAGTGGAGATTCGTAAGAGCAAACGTGCTCGGAAGAAGGAAGTATTCCAGTAAGTGCTGGTAGAAATCTTGACCATTTTTCCGAGATTGTCCTGATAGCCGTGGGATACCTCTCCACTCCTCATAAGCACCTCAGAATATGTTGCCCCCTGGTCGCTACGACACTATGTGCTAACGACCATTTTCGGGGGCCCATTATTGAGTGTGCAAGTCACCCCCTGCCATCTTATGTGTATTTTATATAAAACATTGGCCAGGCAGAGGCCATAGTCTTTCCATAGTCCTAGATAACCAGTCCACTTAAGGTACCCAAATCTAAATATCTTTATTTCCATATGCTACAATAGTCCTACACCAACCGGGGGTTATCCTTGGGTGCACTTATATAGTCCGAACAGGGATAATCGTCAGTTGGTGCCTCATTTAATTAAAAACGTCTATCGGGCCTCTGTGAATTGTCTTCGGCCCCTCGTACGCCTTCCAAAGGTCCGGGCTCCCGGGGTCCCGAGAAACAAAAACAAGAGACGTAAAAATTATAATAATAAAATAATGTTTATTTATCCAAATTAATACATGAACGCAGGTTAAGCAAAGTGGTAGATACTAAAATGAAAATACCTTATGTTATAAGTAATGTAGCCTATAGAATTGTAATTTGTAAAAAAATAAGTATTGTTTCAGGTTTGGCTTACAATTTTATCAAGATTTGGATCAGAGTTCGTGCCTGAAAACCCAATCAACAAAGAAAAAATAATAACATTGAGTTCTAAATAGCAGTACCTACCTACCTAATAAAGTAAATGAACGTTTGTAATTTATTTAAGTACCAATATAGGTATAATTATAGCTATTTTGATAACGGTCATGTAAAGGACGAAATCAGGTAAGCCGTATATGAAGGCTTTGCACAGTTTTTTGTCCAAAAAAACTTGTATAACCGGTTATGTCATGTTTGTTTCAAGTTTTGGTGCACCAATAACTTCCAAAAATTTGATTCCCTATAAGAATAACGTGGCTTGGTTATTTGTAAATAATTATTTCATAATATCACGCCTGTTTTTCGAAGGGTAGGGCAGAGGTATACGCACGGTTACATATCAAGCTATACATTTCCAGTATAAATTGACTTCTCATTGTACGAAAAGCTTAAACAATGCAATAGTACACCCACATTTCGCCAGTTATATTTAAGCCCCATGTAATAGGGGCGAGCCTATTGCCATCAACCGGACACAAATCCAGGCACCTGCTGCTGGGCTGCTACTGAGGAATTCCATACGGAAAAACCCAAATAACGCTTTGCACGACCCGGGAATCGAACCCAGGGCCTCATGCTCAACTATAGTACTTGCGACCACTAAACCAAGACGGCAGTTAAAAAAAAAAGGAATGTTAATTAAAAATAATCGTGGTAATATACTGAATAATAATCATAAGAATAGGATACGGTACATAAAAGAACCTAGTCATGCTGAAGAGGCATTTCCGTTTTCTTTATTTATCGATTCTGGACCCCCTGAGTTATATACATCGTGGTGCTACAATGGCGGCGTTAATTTAACACATGGGTAGGGATGGTGGCCAGTAACAATAAAAAATATCCGTGAAACACAAAAAACAAATAACAAAAAAAAAGTATTAACAACAACAGTGTGTGCCTCACGGCTGCGCCAAAAAGGTTCATTTCAGCATTAATCAAATCAAATCATTTTTATTTCAGGAATACACCCATATTGAAATCAAACCAAATTACAAATAAATTATTAAATTAATACAAAAACTTTCTTATAATATTTTTATTGTTACTGGCCACTCTACGTACCCATGTGTTAAATTAATGTCACCATTGTAGCGACACGCTGCATAGTCGGTTATTAAAAAACAAGTGCTGTTTCCTACAAAAGTGCGATACCGACGCAACGCGGTGAAATGTAACGAAAAGCATTTTTTTTTTTAAATAACCGACGTTGAACAACGCAGGGTGTTCCAGAATCATGTACTGTAACAGATTGTTTGTCGATGTCCCTGCCATCCTGTATATTCTATATCTAATAATATAATTATTCAAATGTATATTTGTAGGTACATAAATATTCATATTATAAATTCATTAAAGTCGCTTTTCGTGTGTCTACGTGACCGCATAGTTCATTCATCATTTAAAAAATTCAATCCAGAAGGTTTCTGAGTATAATTCATTCATATTATAATTACATATATAGGAAAAACAACGATGTTTTGTCAAGTCGTAATATCCATGCGAAGCAGGGGCGTGTTGCTAGTAGGTATTATTATAATCTTGGAATTATTCATGTTTAATAATCATAAAAATAGGCCATTGCCCGGCAGTGTGACGGCTCGTTAAAAAAAATAAGAATAGGTTATATGTAGAAATGTACAGTCGCCCGCAGGTCTACATGAAACTGTCAAATTTCTCCAAACGATTTTAAACCTTAAAATTTTAAAGGTTAAGTTCAAAATTGAATGAAAAAATCTGACAGTTTGTGGTAATGTGCTAGCGACTGTACTCATGATGAAGAGGCATTTTAGATTTCTATGTTGACATTATTTATAATGAATTTATATATAGTCCTTCTGAACGAATTTCGGCCATGGCCAATCTCAGCGGAGACCAGCCATCGACGCAGGAGATATTATAGTGCACAAGTGCGTGCGCAGATACAGGATCTTCCCTCACTGTCATAGCCCGATGGCAACACGACTCGATCGGAGAGAGACCAGGCGCAGGACCAACGGCTTAAGGCGGAACTTTCAGGGTAGCCCGCGAAATTCAAATTTTGTTACGTTTTTTGCAATTTGCAGGTCACTGTCAGGTTGTATTTTGATTAAAATATGATTCGCGACCGTAATAAATATGGTTTTATAGAATTATAATCATTAGAATCAGCAATACAACTCCTTAAGTTAGAATTGCCCTCAAATGTCATGATTTCATGAAATAATCATTCAATAGGGTAATATGAACTTATAGAGTTGTACCTATTGCTGATTCTAATGATTATAATTCTAGAAAGCCATATTTGTTGCGGTCGCGAATCATATTTTAATCAAAATACAACTTGACAGTGACCTGCAAATTGCAAAAAAAAATGAATTTCGCGGGCTTCCTTAACGCATCCCCCACAATGTGATTTTATATAACGTGATGATGAAACATTACATGTTTACATAGCTATGTAGGTACAATGGCACAGGTCATACACGGGCGAACCGCAGGTAAAAATGAAAGCTATATTATTTATTTGTCGTGACTTAGTGACGATCATTGATCACGAATTCACGACGGTTGCTAACTACGCTTTTGTCATTTCTGACCTTGAAATTAGGATTTCCTTATTATCAAAGTTATTTATGTATATTAAAGCGACATAACTTACCAACCTTAAATCCTGTTCTATTAAAGTTCTGAATATATGTATGTTCAGAACTTTAGTAGAACAGAATTAAAAAAAAACAACTGACTTCCAAAAAAAAACACTAAGTACAAAGTGAAAAATAACTTTAATTTCGGAAGTCGGTTCTTTGGTTTTGTATTTTCGTTGTTTGCCACCGACTTCCAAAAATAAAGCTATTTTTCATTTTGTAGTGTTTTTATTTTTCACCTTTTAGTTGTGGTACCACGAATTCGTATACCACTACTTGCTATGTATGTAACTAACAGTGACAGGAAGTTATTATAACATCATACACTAAGTGGAAATAATACGTATTATTGAAGCTAACTGAAAAGCTACCCAAGCAAAGTTAATAATATTTATACGGCAGTACCCCTGAGGCATACCCTATCCAATAAAAGAAGAATTTTCGAAATCAATCCACAATTGCCGAAGATATCGCATTACAAACACAAAAAAAAGACGAATTGAGAGCCTTCTTGAAGTCGGTTAAATAAAATATTAAACTAGAAACTTATAATATTTGTTTTGTTTTAAGGGGCATCCCCCTTAAAGAAAAACAAATATAAGTTTCCATGAATCGTATAACATACAACCTGATACTGGCCTGCAAATTGCAAAAAAACGTAAGAAAATTTGAATTTCGCGGGCTACCTTGGTGCATCCCCCTTAATACCTCTACTCCAATCCAATCTTTTGGACGTAAGTTCTCAGTCAAGAGGTACGTACCTACAGCTACTTTACTTCAACACTATGTTATGACATTTTTTTCCAAATTAAGTAGTACCTACTTATAGAAAAGGTAAGCCATCATGATCTAAAGCGAAATTTAGATTAGCAACAAAATTTGCTGATGTTGACTTCTGCAAGCTTACTCAGAAAACTTGTAGAAATGAGTTTGCCCTGATGGCTAACACCGTAAAAAATGCTAGAAGAAGTCAACTTTCTGCAATTTTTATTGGTAATCTAAACTGCGCCTAAAAGGACACCTAAATGGAAACTAAAACATGATTTCATCCAAAGGGAGAGGTCTCCTCTGGCCCTGAAATTGCTTATTGTGGTGCTGTGGGCGTGGCGATCTATTACCTTTCACTTGTGATCTTTAACCGCAGGTTACTGATATTTATAGGACTCAGATAAGCTCTAGAGAACTTGTTCTACTTCCCACGCAAATCACAACTAATGACCTGATTTTGTTAATGGTTTTAGGGTTCCGTACCCTAAGGCTGCAAACGGAACCCACTCGTCTGTCTGTCCATCTACCTGTCTGTCACAGAACTATATCTTTTAAACTGTAATAGATAGCCAAAGGAAACTGTACCCTAATTGCGTAACATTACGCTATCAATCACAATCTGAATCATATTGAAGGATATTGCTAATCCATTGCTTCATATGTTCGAAAACGTTCAACAACAACAACAACGTAAATAACGCAATTAATGTTGTTGAACTGTCAAAATGAAAGCCATTCCTACTGTTAGTGTTTTACGCAATTACCCCGCTGGAATCTTGGTCGAAGCGAGATGAAGAGCAGCGTCTTACATCATGATGTCCTACCCTACTCCGACCATGTATCGCAGAGTCTTTATAACCTACTAGCTGATGCTCGCGACTAAGTCCGCGTGAAATACTCCTACGACACTCGGCAATACTGGCTGTCCGTTAGTGAAAGAATTTCCAGAATCAGGATAGTTATTACTATTACGAAGATTACCGCCTACCTACCTACATACAAACTCAATAAAAATTACCTTTATGTAAATTAATATAGTACCTAAACTAGCTGCGCCCCGCGGTTTCAGGTGCAGAGGTATGAAATATAGTTAGGACCTATTCACAGACCGACCTATAAACAAAAAAAAACATAAATATCGGTCAAGCCGTTTCGGAGGATTTCGATAACAAACACTATGACACGAGATTTCATATATTAGATAAAATTTATTAATAGTAAATTAATATTAGTAAATTAAGATCTATGATTTTTGTGTTTCTAGTCATTACTTGGCAACGATCTAAATGAGATAGGTACAGTACATATTTAAAATTCCTTCAAGGAAATATTCGTACTAATATTAATTAGTTTATTCTTGATTGATATTCAATTAATTCAAGAATTGCTTACGTACGTACAGATATATTTTATGTTAATCGCCTATCGTTGTTTTGAACATTATCTGATTGTGAAGGATACACAGTATTTTATTTTTAAACATTTTATCTGGATATGAAGAGGACAGACCATTTATTGAACAAACGAAGTACAAACCTACTATTGAATTATTGAAACCAAAAATTAAATTATTTGTAAGTATAGCGCTGAATCCGGTGTCGATTCCCAGTCTTGGGTATTCCCAGTGTTTATGTGTGGGCTTTACCTCTGCCGACCCCTTCAGGAACACAGGCGTGATGTTCTCTTTCTACTTATTACCTAACTGAATTGTTGAAGGACTGGATCGTAGTAGTTGGCGTTCTGTAGTTTCTGCCAAAGCCCATAGGAGAAAAGCGTTTATATACCTATGTGTGTAAGTATGAATTGTTGAATATGTGAAAGTGTCTGGCTGGCTGGAGTATCGTACGTTTTTTTCGTCAAAGTAAAAACCTGTATATAGTGCTACCATGGTTTTGGTTTTCGAATCAGCATGACGTCACGCGTAAAGATGCTCATCCATCGAGCAGAACACAACAATTGTAACTCTTGCATGTTTACTGTTCTCGATTTGAATGTTTTGAAAATATTGGAGAGTAAAATGAAAGAAAAAATACAGCCAATAGGAAGTATTTTTCCTGTGTAGCTTTGTCTCGCTCTATCTTTGTATCCTCGTTTGCCCGTAAGTAGTCATCCTAAATACGTATAATATACAGGATTATTCAAGTACCCAAAGAGGTTAATTTGAAAAACAAGCTATTTGTTACAGAACATGTAACTTTAGTAACTGTCTGGTTAAATAAATTTTGCATCATACCTACATATCAAAAGTAAAAGTCCTTTGTGACGTGGTTAAAGAATCTTCACGACAATCCATGTGCAGATGAATTTTCGAAATTCCTTCCTTAGTATTCACTTTCGTTGAACGCATTTCGCATTTAAATAAGGCACTATTGTGCAAAATTTCAAGCTTATAGACCAAACAGTCTTTCTCAGTCAGTTAGTGAATTTAAGATTTTTATTAAGTAGGTAGATTATCACCAAAATTGTCATTTCATGAATAAAGCTTAGAAAAAGGCGGGTTATGAATCTTTGATATATAAATACAAGTAAACGGTTAACGTTTCGGATATACGATAAAGCTAACGGATCTTAAAATAGACGTCATCGGAACAGACTATGAATGGACAATGTAAAGTAGGGGGAATTCATTGTGAAGCAAGTTGACTACAACTTTAATTGCCCCGTATATTCAAAAAACAATATTGTCATTCTGTGACAGTTCTGTGAAATGGCTATAATAGGACAAGACGTAGAGTATCATGATGCACATGATGTAAGGTCTAAAGTGAAGAAACCTGATTTCCTACATTAAATAACACCATAAAAATGCTCTGCTTACCTGTGTAGCACTCTCCTGCAACCCAATCGCCATTCCTTCCAGCACACTATGCACGAACAAAGCAGAAAGCAGTCCCACCACACTAGAAGAGTTCGTATTACAAGGCTCATTATGGCTAACGTGGCGCAGCTCCGATACTCCTTCTCTGTCCCTCATTTCTCCATCATGGTCTCTTGGCAGCAACCTGGTCTGTTCACCCACGTGGTTATGCCTGTCGTGATTACCGCTGCTGGAGAACAGATGAGATAGCTCATCTACTAAGTAAACAGTGAAAAATCCAATGCATAATGTCAATTCTGAATACTGTGGTAGATGTTCCCTTGTTTCTGGCAGCATATGGACTAGGGAGGTGGATAAGAGGACGCCTCCTCCGAAGCAGAGTAAGCAGGATAGCAACAGAGGATGTCTTTGTCTGGCTGCTTCTGAGAAGCAGGCTGGAAGCATGCCTGCGAAGAAAGCTCCTAAGCCCAATGTGAGCATGGATATCGCTCTCGCTGTAGTGATATCCATTTTGGTCAATTTTTGGTTTACTACCTTTGATTATTCACGCAATCTTTAGTACCTATTTATTTGTCTGTCTTCGGTAAATTAATTTGCGTTTTATATTTTATTTACTTGCATTTCCTTCCTTATTAGTATTCCTCCTTTTCTTGATTTTGTCTTATTTTTCACTTACAAAACCGTCTTCACTCACAAAAATTTCGGTACATCTATTTTTACTCACTTCACTGAACACATGTGTCGCAGTGACACTAAAAACTTTATCATATGTAATATTTACATATGTTTATCAATAATAACATTCAGATTGTCCAGTATCACTGCACACCGCCACTCATCGCGGCTACCCACCACAAATGACATGCTGTAATCAGTACATACCCGTGCAAACTTAATAACACCGGCCATTAACAAACTTGGCAGCCTTATCACAAAGCACCACGGTTCAATTTCGAACAGCGTGAAGATTATTCGATGTTAATTTCATTAGTCATGTGTACGATTTGACCAATTATGTATGAGCTTCCTCGTCCCTTTGTTTCAATCGTTTTGTAGGTCAGTTAAAGGTGATCAGGCGTTTTTGGGAGGTCAACTTTAAATGGTGTTAAACAAAGAATAACGAAGTATTGATGAGTAAATTGTCAGTTTGTAATTTTTCCTATATAGTATTGTAACAAGAAAGGGTTTGTTATTTAAAAAATTAAACTGTAGATAGAGGGGTCCTATCTACTTGGAAAAATGGGTGATGTTTTACAATGTCTAATTATTACCTAAACGCTTCAGTTTGATACAAACGAGAACCACATTTTTGAAACCGGTTCAACTGCAGTTTAGGAGATTGCGTCAGACGAACAGACTGAATCTTTTTCTTAATGTTATGCATAAATTGGGCACAATATGCTTAATTATTATATAATTTTTGCGAAATGTGGGTTACCGATCAATCGCTGGGTCAAACTGATCTAGGCCCACGTTGTAGATTACGGCCCACTCGTTCTCACAGAGAGGAGGCCTGTGTCCCAGCAGTGCAAACTTGATATAAGGTTGACTGTGCTATTCACCTCTGCCTATTCCTTCGCGGTATTGAGGCGTAAAGTACAGCGGGGTAATTACGTAACACACTAACAGTAGGAATGGGTTTCATTTTGACAGTTCAACAACATTCATTGCTTTATTTTACGTTGTTGAGCAGACAATCTTTTCGAACATATGAAGCAATGGATTAGCAATAGGCTTCAAAATGATTCAGATTGTGATTGATAGTGTGTTACGTAATTGGGGTGCAAGTTTACCTATTAATTATGACGATCAGTGTGCTTCACCGTTCGTATAGCAAAAAAATATTAAATGTAGGTACTTATTACAATCCTAGGATAAGTTGGAATGGTGAAATCAGGCATAACTTACTTATCCAACTGATAATTCATGAAAAAGTACTTAATTCTAATAATAATAATACATTTTATCTGTCGGTGTCGAACCGGTTATCAATTTCCTTACGGGTTGAACGTAACTTTAAGCACTTTGAAACATCTTAGATGATTCAAACGTGTATGTTTAAATGATGGTTCTACAATCAATATTTTTTATTTTCATAGTGCCTGTTTTCTGAGGTCCTTCATAAATTCTCAATAGTTATTATTTTTTACAAAGTTACTTATTTCTTCCAAAGATATCTAACAAATAACACTAATCTATCGAATAATTTAATTGCGGTAAAGAAACCTTAGAAAGACAACTACTTTCTTGAAATATAAGGTATTCATCCAAGGAAAAAAAGATTGTCATTAAAATTTTCACTTATCTATGACAAATAAAAAGAAAAGAACGTCAGAAAACACGTGTCATAGAGTAACTTAAAAAGTCTGTTAGCCACCTCGGTAAAAAGGCACTAAAAGACATAAAAATCGTGCTATTTCTGAAGATATAATGAAATAATGAACGAGTTACTCCAGAAACATGGATGTTCTAACGTGTTCAGGCTCCCGGAAGGACTTAAGGAGCTCATGTCGGATATCACACGTGAGGTAGACCCTTAAATATTTGAAGATAGACAGGAGAACTGTAGCTTGTGGTGTCAAGATAAACAGGGGAACAGTAGCTTTTGATGTGGAGTGCTGACGCGCTAGTGAATGTCATCGATGTGCCAGCGTTTAACATCGCATCGCTGATAGTTAGCACAATAGGTCTATGGCAATCTTCAGCCAAGCTATTTCTCAGATGAGACATGGCTAGGCATACTATGATACACAATTTTATTATAACATGCACAATTAACTTTTAACAGTGTAAGCGATTGTTGCTTGTCCATTAAATAAAATAAATAAATAGCTATGTATATTCTAGTTAGCTTCCCTTCAAACCTGATGTAGCTCATATCAATATACATGAATCAACTATATTTTGACCACTATAAGTTTCCAAAACAGTAACACCAGGTAAATCATTTAATAGGCATTTGCGGGCTTCTTGCTGAGTGGCCGTAACGACTGGTAATACAGTTTTGTAAACCATCTCATTGCTGTTATCAAGCCTTATACTCTTAGTGCTCATGCACTTGAGCGACACGTGTCGCTCGTGTGTATGAGCACTAACCTGCGGCTGTTAGAAGAATAGAAAAACTAATCATGATAAAAATAACTCAAATATATTCCCACATAGGTGCTACGCTGGCAACCAGCAAAGATACTAGACTTCATAGCCAACTACCTCTCAGCCATGCTGATCACTCGCGAGCACGGCATCATGGCGGTCAAAATACTAGACGAGCTATGTGACTGCCGACCCACCGTGGCCGAACATCTGCTGCAAATAGGCTTGGCTCAACCTCAGGCTGATGATCTGGCTGCCATCATTAAGGACGAGATTGAAGGAGAGCAGCCTGTTGAAGGAAAAGGTATGATGACGATATTATGGTTGGAAATCTTAAAGGTCTAATTTAACTTTTCAATACGGAGGGTGCAATTATTGCACCCCCGAAGTCCTAAACGAAAATGGCCATGATAGCAAAACGACCTATAATCAAAACGACACTAGCAAAACGTCCTATTATCAAAACGACACTAGCAAAACGTCCTATTATCAAAACGACACTAGCAAAACGTCCTATTATACACTATGAACCGTTATTCTAGACCTATACAGTGAGACAGCATCTTTCCGGATCTGACGTCACGACCTCTCTTGTTCCCGCTCCCGCCCGGCTCCGCCCCGCTGTGGCCGTGGGGAGGGGGCGTGGAGCTTGCCCGAACAGTCAGGCGCACTCTTCACATTGGCATCGTTTTTCGGTGCGATCACACCTCTTTTAGTGCGGGCAACAGCGCTGCTGTTTAGTGTTTAAAATTACCTACATTTTTAGTTCGTGGAAAATTTTTATTCATTGGTTATTTGAAAACTCGGTAATAGTGTTTCGAGTACTATTAAAGTTTTGAGTGCGTGTTTTGTATACGTAATGGAAAAATCCACGAAAGCGCCTGCCAAGGGTGACGGGAGTCGCCCGCCTCCCCCTGCATCACCGCAGGCATCTTCTTCTTCGTCGTCGTCGAGCAGCTCCGCCCCACGTCAGAGACGCCGGCAGCTGCGGCAGGAAACCCGAAAAAACGAGCGCAGGTTAGACTTGCTGTCAAATCAAGTCAGTGAAATATTATCCTACTTAAAAAATAACGATCGCTTTTCAAACAAAGAAACCGAGGCCGAATCTGATTCTGATATTTCCTTACATCCATCTGACCGCTTGAGGGTTTCTCTTGGGAATGATAACCTTCTCAGTAAACCACAGAAGGCTAAAGTATTCGAATTTCAGGTATCCACTAACCTAAAAGAACCTACTGTTGAAAATGCCTCGGAGGGTAGATTACATGTGCTAAATAAACTACATCATTTTGATACTAATGATTGGCAAAGGGTTAGATACCTAGAAACTGAGAAAAAGTATGTCGCTAAGCCAGGTTTTTACGAACTCGATGGTAACACTGAACTTAGACATTGTGATACAAATTCTTCTTGGCTTAGATTACTTGATAGATCGTTTGGAGCTTTTACTCATGGGCTTATACAACAAAATGAGATGCTAAGAAACAACTTTCAGCAAATCATAGAATGGACGCAATCGCCTGGCTGTGTACTTAACGCTGACACGCTTTTTGCAAAGATTAATGCTTCTTTTTCCGAAAATTCATCTTACATGAAAGTATCCGAGGATCTCTTGCAAATGAGTTGTGGAAGACTTGCTGATATCATTCAAAGACGTCGTGACTGCATTTTGTCGGGTGTCAAGGACAAATATGTAAAGGTGGACTTGCAAAAGATCCCCCCAACAGAATATAACCTTTTTAATCCACAGGATTTAACTACCTTTTTACAAAAGGCTGGTGGTACAAGTAAGTTGTTCTTTGCTCAAAAGCGCTCTGCGGAAGAGTCTCATGCCATGTCTATGCGGAATAGACAGGATGGCCCTCCAGCTAAGCGACCACGCAAGCCCTTTCACGGTGACAATCCTGGGTTCGATCTCCAGCCATCCACGAGCTTTCAAGCGCCCTCCAAAAGTAGAGGCCGAAAGTCGGGTTACAATAAATCCGGTACAAGGTATAATGAAAACAAAAAGCGGTCCTGCGGCAATCGTAAATCCAATCAGTATCGTAAGTGACTATCCTCAAGAAATTTTATTTTAAGGCGGGCGGTTAAAAAATTACATTCAAATTTGGAAGAATTACGGTGCTCCGGAGAACATTATAAAAATGATATCTGGTTACCGAATTCCCTTTTTCAAAATACCCCCACTTCAAAGTCCAGACTTATTAACACGTTTTCAAACTCCAACGAGCTTATTGATGTCGGAACAAATCGAGATTTTGAAACAACAGAAAATCTTGATTCAAGTAGATCCATCTCCAAGTTATGTCTGTCCGATGTTTTTAGTGCAAAAGTCAGATACCAGCAATCGCCCGATATTCAATTTAAAAAAATCTAAATCGCTATGTAATGCAAACAAAGTTTCGCGTAATAAATATGTACCGTGTGCCGGATTTCTTGCAACCGAACGACTGGGCGATCAAAATAGACCTTTCTCAGGCCAATTTTCACCTAGCAGTCAACCCAGTCATCACCCATTTCTGCGAGTATTATACGCAACAGAAAAGAAATCGAGCCCGAAGCTCCTTCAGATCACTTGTCTGCCATTCGGGCTGTCATCAGCACCCAGGGCATTTGCGACAGTGACAAATTGGGTAGCAGACGTGCTGCGCGAGAAGGGCATGCGAGTTATCGTCTATTTGGACGATTATTTAATAGTGAACCAAGATCTATTAACCCTAATGGACCATGCTGCGAAAGCTATAAGAGTCCTAACAACTTTGGGATGGATGATCAACTACAAAAAATCCACATTGATCCCTACCAAGGTAGTAGACTATCTCGGCATAAAATGGAATCTTGCCGTGAATTCCAAGTATTTGCCCCCAGGAAAAGGTTTCCAAAATCTCCAATATGATACGCCACATACTACAGGTAATTCGATGGAGTTTGCACGACGCTCAATGCTTGCTAGGCATGCTAAACTTTGCAGCCTTCGTTGTACCCAGTGGTCGGCTTCATTGCCGCCCGTTACAAGTAGCTTGCAATCGGCTTCCAAAGCACCAAGCCCACGTAAAACGCCCACTCGAGTCGGAAGTGTCGACGACCTTAATGTGGTGGTTACGAGCTCTGTCTACAGGAACAGCGATACATCCAGATCCTGTCAAACACTATGTAACGAAGGACGCATCTGCCAGAGGCTGGGGTGCCATATAGACGATGCTTGTCTGAGCGGATTATGGTCCCCGGAGCAGAAAAAAATGGCACAGCAATTTAAAGGAAATGTGGGCAGTTATACAGGCCTTAACCAATCTCAACAATCTCTACGTCATTCAACCGTGCTAGTTCAGTCAGACAACAAGAGTGTGGTGAGTTACAATGCGGAACGAGGGGGGTCTCCGATCACAGAACCTCTACCGGCTAACTTGCATGTTATTCGAGATTGCGGACGAGAACAAGATTCACCTGGTCTCTCAGTACCTGCCCGGTCAGGCAAACACAGAAGCAGACATGCTGTCAAGGCTCAAATAACCTGGGGAGTGGACCCTAATGGAAGAGGCATGTCAAGAGGTATTTCACAACTTCGGAATGCCCGAAATAGACTTGTTCGCCTCGAAAACCGCACACGTGCTTGCGCGCTACGTCTCACGAGATTGCAAAGACTCGAACGCAGAGTTTCACGACGCCTTCAGCAGAAGGTGGTCATACCGTCGAGCGTGGATATTCCCACCACCACACCTAATTCCACGAGTTCTGTCACACCTCAACCTGTGCAAGGGTCGATACATCCTAATAGTACCGCACTGGTCCAAAGTGTTTTGGCGGCCAGACCTGAAGAGGAGAGCGGTGAGCGCTCCTTTACCCATATTCAATCTTCATCAGCGGTTACTAGATACACGGACTTATCAGCCTCCGGTTCACGTGGACCAGATGTATCTAGAGGCCTGGCTAGTGAAGGGTGGTGTGCCGAATTAACAAATTGGTCTCAAAACGAAATAGACCTACTTAATGCTAGCTGGCGACCCCCTACGAAGAAAATGTATGCTGGTATTTGGAAAAAATGGTTAAATTGGTGTACTCATAATAATTTCAACCATACATACAACCCCTCTTGTGCCCAAGTCGCTAAGTAACTAGCATACTTACACTTAACTCTTAAACTGTCCTATAAAACTATTTTAGTTTATAAATCAACAGTTGCCACTTTGGCCTGTTCTAACGGACAAATCATAAGCAGTGATCCTATCGTTCAGAGAATGTTAAAAGCTATTTCACTTGCTAATGTTGATTCTAAACCTAAAAATTCTTTCATTTGGGATCCACGTATTGTGGTAGAATGGCTCAGCTCTAACCAGCCGCCTCATGCAAGTTTATTCCAAGATCTCGTCGCACAGCACTGATTTTGCTACTCGCTTCTAGTCGTAGAGTCCATGACCTGACACTGTTACGGGTTGATAGTGCACATTTTGAAGACAATTCTAATCATATTGTTTTACACCCAGCATTTGGCTCAAAGACAGATACACACACACACAAACAATCATCATGGAAATTGCACACACATACAGATAAATCCATATGCCCTGTATGGTGGATACGTAAGTTGATAGAAGTATCATCATCACGTAGAATTAACAATGGCATTAATCATTTATTTATATCAACTCGTGGCAGAGTCAGGCCAGCCTCACAAACAGTGATTGGAGGTTGGGTTAAAACTATTCTTAAGGAGGCAGGAATAGAGGCTACTCCTGGTAGTACCCGAAATGCTGCAGCATCTCTCAACTGGCTTGAGTGCCACAATATTGACGAGATCATGGCAAAAGGGAACTGGCGTGTCCCCAATACATTTGCACTGTTCTATTCCGCCGAAATTAACACATCGCAAAGTCGTAACAATTTATCTCTGACATTTGAAGCTGTGTAGATTCTAAATAATATATGATTACCTACCTATTAATCAATGTAATTTCAATAAATAATTCAGTTCAAAGCAACATATTGCTATATTAAGTTAAATTGATTTATTTAATCTTAGTAGGTATGCTATGAATGACTAATATAACTTTAGTTCAAAGCAAATCTTAATTCTTCAAATATCATATTATTAAAGCATATATTGTGGTGCTAATAATGTTATGTGAATGGCAAAACTTATGTACATGTAAGTTCTTATTACTGTGGTACCTACTTAGTTTTGGTGGTTCAAATAAAAATCTTTTTCTTTAAATAATTATACAGTATTTATTTCTAATAATAATGTTCTCACACAGTTATATTTTGTTTAATATAAATACTCTAATACTTGTATCTATATTAAATAAAATTATTTAAATACCTAAGTAATTTCTTTTTCACACATTGGCATATACTTAGCTTGCCACCAGGCGATAATAAACACATCTAACTGTATAGGTCTAGAATAACGGTTCATAGTGTATAATATAATGTTTTACCTGAAAATAAAACAGTTATTATTTACGGAACCTTATTCTAGACCTATATTTTGAATCCTGTCCGATGGACTCATAATCCACCGGAAGTGAGATTCAATGTGAAGAGTGCGCCTGACTGTTCGGGCAAGCTCCACACCCCCTCCCCACGGCCACAGCGGGGCGGAGCCGGGTGGGAGGGGGAACAAGAGAGGTCGTGACGTCAGATCCGGAAAGATGCTGTCTCACTGTATAGGTCTAGAATAAGGTTCCGTTTATAATAACTGTTTTATTTTCAGGTAAAACATTATATTATCAAAACGACACTAGCAAAACGTCCTATTATCAAAACGACACAAGCAAAACGTCCTATTATCAAATCGTCCTATGAGCAGTATGTCCTATTAGAACGTCCTATTGGCAAAGTATCAGTAATACTGAGAAATAACTATCAATTTTTACCCTCATGGCTCATTAGGGCATTTATTGAAAGGTATATAGTGAAACAATTGAAATGGAAAAAAAGACGTGTGGCACTCGGGGACTGCCGCGGTAAAGCTATTGCATAGCATTTTGTATACGAATAAGAAAAAAGAATTCAAAAAATTTAAATCCAAAATAAATTTAAAATGGGGCGCTTTACCCTAACCTTATCGGGGCCAAAAGATAGGCCCTTTACTGCCGATTCCAAAGACCCCAAACTCGATACCTCTACGACCTCCGGTTCAAAAGTTAAGACCCGGGGGGGTGAAGTAGCCCTGGACGGGTGGAGGGGTTGGTCAAAAGGGGTGACGCGGGGGGGTCCCGGGATCATATATAAGTGGGATTGATTTAAATATAAATAAATATAATACAACTTAATATTGGGGTCGAAAAAGAGGGGGTCCAAAAAGGGGGGTCAAAGGAGCTTGTCTGTATGTATGTACTATTTGAGAGGGAAATTTGGTCAGAATTTTGATATTCCCAGCCGTTTCCGAGATATTGGGATATTAAGTTTTAAGATAGTGGTGATTATAATAAATGTATGGTGTCCGACTAGTAAATGATAAATGGTACGAAAGTAAATGGAAATAAATATTAATTCAAATTACACTTTTTGATAAATACCTATACACCTATATACTTTCTCATAAACAGCTGCTTATGTATTCGTCCGATTTCGGAGCAGCTCGTCTCGATTCGTGCGAGCTTCGTAGAGTCGTACAATACGTCTAGTTGCACGCACACAAACACCGTGTCGAAGACTGCCGAAAAGAAACGACGTTAGACAATGCACGGCCTTCAAGCCACACCTCCGTGCCCGTCGGAGTGGGGAGCATGAGGTTTTTTTTCGTTACGGAATTTCTGGCTCCGGTCCCCGCGCTCAAGGCCCGCGATAGAAGCTATGCAATAGCTTAAAAGACTGTTACTTTTTTTAAAACAATTTAAAAAGAGTAGTTTTTTAATTCGCCTGTATCCTGCCGTATTTCAAATCAAATCAAAATATTTTATTTCACATAAACCTACATGGGCACTTATGAAACGTCAGAAGCTAGGTGCACGGTTCCAATTGGTTGTTTCCTATGGAGAAGAGCGGGCAAGAAACTCCACGGTTACTCTTTTAAAAATAACGGTCTTTTAAAATGTTTCAAATTACTAAATTACAATGTTGATAGGTATGGGAGGACAGTGTAGGCCTGTCAACCAGTAACAGGTACTCAAAAAAGTAGATTAGGTCTACAAATCTACAGTCTACAAGCTAACTTGTAGACTGTAGATTTGTAGAACTTCGTGGAGTTTTTTATAAGTATTGTTGCTTCTTCACGAATCCAATATGTATGACATAACACCAAGCTTTTTCCACATTGTGTTTGAGGCCAGAACTGCCCAAATTTCGATGGAATCAAAGGATTTCACGTAGTTCACAAATTCCATACACGGCGGTTGATTGCACTCTTCGGTCTTCTGTACAAATTGCCGAACAGTGTGGATGTGGTCTACGGTACTGAAACCTTTTCGAAAACCAGCTTGTTCTGGCGGCTGGAACTTGTCAAGTCTTCGTAACCACTCACGAGAACAGCTTGTACACGTGACTCAGAAGTAAGGTTGATCGACGATGGGTGTCGCCTGAATAACGCAATAAACAAAACATTTTAAAAGTCGTTTTTTTTTTAAAGATTTATTCTATTTTAATGTTTTGTGTCTCAAGCAGAAGATACATAAAATGATTATGTTAAAAATCTCTTATGTAAGTATGTGTAATATGACTGTACCATGTCCGCTCTTTTGTTTTAAGTAACATTTTCTCATTGGACAATTTGCTAATAGGACGTTTTAGGGCCCGTTGTTTGATACATAGTTAAAAATGACCAATAGTCATAGTCACTAGACAATTGAAAGTTTAACTACTCTGTCTGCGTATGGTTAACTTTCATAGCAAATTGACATTTTTTTTTAACTATAGTCAGCTTAACCATTTGTCATACAACATACTTCTGTCATTTTTAACAAAATGTTTGTTTAACTAATGCATTTTAACTATTAGTATGTTTGACTACTGATCAAACAACGGGCCCTTACTAAAGTGTCGTTTTGACTATTAGTCGTTTTGCTATTAGGACCATTTTCATTTAGGATTTTTCGATACGGAGGGAATAAGTAATTGGTTCACATAGGTCTGAGGCCGGTGCTGGGACCGGAACTATTGTGACAATCTTAAGGACGCTCTTTGGGCAGTCTCCAAAAACTTACCGTGGTTTGCCTAATTCTTGCAGAAGTAGTTCCTATCTACGAAGTAAAATACTGTATAAACTCAAGCAATTTTTGATTAATTTTGCCTTTATTTTGAAGAATGTATCTGTATGCAACGAATCAGGGAACTAATTTAAATGAAAGACGAGTACGTGTGCTGTTGCTGTGTACATATATTTCTCCGAACACAAAGTTCGTTTGCCAGACTCTTACTACAAGGAATGAATGTGCTAAAGTCATTCTCTTTTATTATTGGAATAACACACACACTTAGCATTGTTTTTTCATTTGTAAAACTCATAGTACAATTTACCATGACATCGGCAAATCTTGGTATCGGCCAACCATCCATTCTTTGTTGCGTTATTCGGCGAAACGTGCTGTCGCTAAATAATGGTATCCACTAATAGTTTTTTCGTGTTACCGTTCAACGGTGAGCCATGCTTGTTGTAGACAAGTATATCGTTCAAGTGTAATTCTATATAAGTTTACCGTACGGGACCCTTCTCCAACTGCAAGTTGTAAATGTAGGTATGCTTCATCAGACAAAATCAAACTATTATTCATAATTTACTAAGTGAATTATCTAACCAAGAATTAGCAGTATCATAATTATACACATTGACTAGCGGACCCGACAGATGTTGTCCTGTCCGAACAGCGCAGCGCCACAACCTATCGGGTCCAATTGTGAACTAAAACCATCCAGGGATCCACTGAAATACACACAAAAAACATCATCAAAAAAGGTTTAGGATTTCAGTGACATACGGTCGTACAGAAATATAAATATATGCAGGAAGCACCCGTTTTCTGCAGACGATTTGTCATTTAACATAATAAGTCACACTTTCAAAATGCGTGATTCCTCTTTGCGAAATCCATTACTATTTGTTACCACATACTTGGAGAAACATCAAAACGATAGGTAGCAGATAGCTGTGGACATTTGTATGCACACTGGGTGCTTTCAATTGCCAAACGCAATGCAACATCAAACACTTTCTCATTTTTATTAAGTAAGGATTGATTGAAATTAAGCAGTTTTTGGTTTAACTATATCTCAATGTTTTGGTTTGATACGAGAAGTAAAGGAGCGGTCGATCTCGCGACGCTTGAGGGGAACATTATGTCCAGCATTATGTTAATTCTGAAGATATGCTGGTTTTACAGAAAAAGTGAAAGAATCTGAAATATTAAAGAAGGTGCTACACCGCCACCCTCTCGACGAAGAAATGTCTGTGAAAGTGTGTCAAGTCGCCAGAAACGCATACCGTGACTATTGGTACAGGAAGAATATAATGAAGAAGGTAATATCTAAACATCATTATTTAGGAATAAACTAAACGATATAACGCACGTGCCAAACATAATCAATATTTACATACTCAGGCCGAGATTAATAAACGTTATTAAGCACGTGCTTTGGCTTAGCATTATTCCTTTTACTAGCGCACAAGTGCGTGATACAGACGGGAACAAACCTAAAGCCAAAGCGTTTGCTAAGTAACATTTGTTACATAGTCTCGGTGTTAGTCCTTTTGCCAACCAACACAACACAACAACAAAATATCATGTGCCTCTAATTTCACTGCTAGCCAAAACCATCTCTGAGGGTTTTCATGAAAATTCACGCCACCAGTTGGCGCCATTTTGACAAGCGGTCTTCCATTTCGACATTAAATAAAATATATAATGACGTTCATCATTCGTTTCATTCGTTCGTTCATCATTCAGTCACAACTAAAGAAAATATAGGCGCTTTGACACTTTTGACAGCAGCCCGGACTTGGTGTCTCAGTGCTGCCACCTGGTGATCGTCATTTCAGAAAACCCTCATTCGCTAACACATTTCCTTTAACAATCCGAAGGATTTTGAAGGAAATTCCTAAACCATTAAAATTCCAAAATTCGTATGCTCAACAACGTAAATAACGCAATGAATATTGTTGTATTTTCAAAATGGAAGGCATTGCAACTTTAAGTGTGTTATGCAATTTCCCCGCAGAACCCAGTACTTTGTGGCTGAAATAGCTATGGTGGAAAGTAGGTTACCTAAACGATCCATTTTACCAGGAACATCTAGTTAATGATATAGCTTTGTTTGTACACGACATATCAAGTTGTAGTTGACCTCGCATTGTATAGACTTTTCGTACAGTGAGAAGTCAGCTGAAACTGGAAATATATAGCTTGATATCGTGCGTACCTACTTTCAGGCCATAAGGACAGAACCAGAGGAGGCCTGGGAAAAGGCTGCGGAGCACACGCTGGACATTTATAGGAAAACCCACCCATCCATCAGCGAACTACGACGAGCTACGGAGAAAATTCAGGTACGGTCGAGGAAAGATATCATGCAACGTTTGGGCCATTGTCAATAAGTTAAATATGACAATCGCACTGTGCTGCGTGCACAGTGCGATTGACATATTTAACTTATTGGCATTCTTAACTATTGTAATTGTACCTAATACTTAAATTCTCTCAACAAAATACGCTTTTGTTTAGATCGAATTTTGTTGCTTCGTGTCTCAAAATGAAAGTTTATAAAAGGTATTAGAAAAATCTTGACACACTTACCGAGGTCGCTTATTGAGTTGTTTTTCAAAATTCCTTCGCAGTCACGAGATAATATTTTTTAAAGGAGTGGCGCAAGTGGACCCGTCTACGCCCTCTTAAGACTGGTTGTCACACTTTCGGGCTTCTAACTACCCGTAACGACTGTCAAAGATCCACGAATGACAGCCGGTACCAACGGCTTACCGTGCTTTCCGAGGCACGGCATATTAGCACGACTGTAAAGTCGAATATAGTGCTACCATGTCTAAAAATTAATATTATTATACCATGATTCATGCATTCATTCATTTGGGCACTTTAGCCTTAATAGGTTTATATATTTTCCAACTAAATACTGTAACATAGTCGGAAAATTCGTATACAAAATCAGTTTTTGTTGCCGACATGTTATGTTTAAACACTTTCTTGTAAAGGCTGCGTACAGAGGATACCATGTGCGTAGAAGCGTGCTGAAGCACCTCATACCTTATGAGAAAAAGAAGAGGCTGACCCGTAAGGTGGAGCTTCCTGGTCCACCGCTGGACATTGCCACTTCTAGGGAAATAGATCTGGGTCCGGTCATTGTAAGTCACTTTACTAGTTTTTGATTTAACCTTTCGAGACCCACCAACTCCTAATAGAGGCATGAACCATAGATCATTAGTTGATTAAAGTTGTGTAAAGCATTGTATCATTTAAATAACCTCATTTATAAAAAAAAATGACATTTCGAAGAAATTATACCTACAAAAAAAAATCATTATTTACGAAAATAAAGAAGAATTTGCACCACAAATCACTAAATACATTTAGCGCTAAAAGAATTTAAAACATCGTTCTTTTGTCAAATATTCGAATTAGACAGGGGCCGAATGATGTTTTACTGAAACATGCTAAGCAATAAAATAAAGTATTTTTAGTGATTTTCGGCGCAAGTGGGCCTTAATATTTTCGCCTATATCCTATCTTAAGGATGTTGACGGATGATAATTACCAGTGATCGGAGTAGGTAGATTGATTTTTAGTACTTGTATCATAAATGCACACAGAAAGAATAACATGGATAAGCCATTTTTCCGGAAAGTAATTCCGGTATTTCCGGATGTCGTCCTGGCATGTCGTCGGCGGGCGTACGCATTGTTCTGATAACCGGTTATTGTACCACCCATGATCCTTTGTTCTGATTGGTCGTTGGGTTTTGTCAAATCGTGACAAAAAAAAAATAGGAAGAATAATAAAGAATAAAATTGCTCATTTTATTACAATTCCTACCTTTTTTTTGAGGATGGCAAATCATCAAATGACTCCTTCCACTCTGGCAGAATACAATTCCTACATAAGTTCCGGTTTTTTTTTAATAATCCACCAATTCCGGAGGAATGTCCATAGTAATATATACGTTTCGGATCAATGACCCCAGTTCAATCTACCTACTCCGATCACTGATAATTACATACGCTAAAAAAAAGACATGTCCTAGACAATCAAAATTAAAGATGATAACGTCCGTGGAATGTTCGAAGAGGAAGCAGGGGAAAAACTTGGTCTCAAATACGACCCAATGAAGACCATCACCAATGCTGACGATGACTATCTTCAGAAGCATACGACCCAGGTCTACTCCGCTAAAGTGAGCGTTATGGAATTGTCTTTGTTAAAACCAAGCTCTAGGATAGATGAAGGTTTGTAACTTACATTAATATGTACTTTATTTATTTAGTGACACCAACCAACCTATACTGGACCCGAGTGGTGGAATACGGCTCACCCCCTTTCGCAGAGAGTAGGCCTGTGTCCCAGCAGTGGGATACTTATAGGCTGATTACGCTTCAATGAAGTTTTTTTGTGAGTTTTTATGTTTGTCAAAGGTAATATCAATTACCTTTGACAAACACTCAATATTACACACTCCTCAATATTTACAGAGAATTATCTCTGTAAATATTGAGGTGATAACAAAAAAGAAAACTGATAAAAAGCTACGCTACAATATTACTGAATGACAGGAAACTTCTTGTGCCAGAAAAAAATATCGTTTCTCTGGGAATCTCCATGTGGATAAATCCGCAGGACGCAGTATTTAGACTGTACTTTTCGATAAATAGAGCGTAGATATATCAGACATAAAAGTTGCATTGATAATAACTCGTATCACCTCAAATCATCTTGATAACAGCAGCATGGGTCAGCAAAATGGTAACAGCTACTGTAAATGTTGCACCGGAAATAATGATAAAATGTTGTACCGGAAATAATGATAAAATGTTGCACCGGAAATAATGATAAAATGTTGTACCGGAAATAATGATAAAATGTTGTACCGGAAATAATGATAAAATGTTGTACCGGAAATAATGATAAAATGTTGTACCGGAAATAATGATAAAATGTTGTACCGGAAATAATGATAAAATGTTATACCGGAAATAATGACGATGAAATAAATAGCGTAGAGTCATCTCAATTACCTCCTTCCCTTTTTGTGTATATATATAGTATATGTATAATGTAGATATATATTATAGTAAATATGTATGTATGTGTATTATAAGTGTATATTCTGTTTAGGTACTTGTATACCTATTTTATTTATAAATACTTATGTTATCTTTTTAATATTTATTATTATTATTAGTAATGTCTGTTATATAGAGCACCTGCCATCTTATCTCTTCACCACCCTTGGTTGACTGGTAGAGAATGCCTAAGGCATTAAGTCCGCCTTTGTATACTATTGTGTGCGAGAAGTATTAATAAATAAATAAATAAATGACAAAATGTTGTACCGGAAATAATGATAAAATGTTGTACCGGAAATAATGATAGAATATGCTATTTATGTAATTTTTCAGACATTACTGACCACAAGCACTTTCTGCCGCGCCATAGAATTTCATTTGCCCAGGTAAGTAAATGATGATTATTGTCATTTTTATTAAGGCGTGCAAGAAATAAACTCTCTTTAGTCAATTTCGTATCTACTTATTTGTGAGAAAGCTTGAAATAATTGAAACATAATGTCTGTGTGACGTGGCGCTCAAACATTCGTATCAGTCACATACATCACTTGTGCGCTCTTGAATATATAGTTTAATTTAAATTTGATTTACTTAATGAAGATATTCTATTATCATAAAATAAAATTTTAATTTTGTTTTAAGAATAGATGAAGATTAATGTGTGATTTAAAAATTTTTGAAACGGTTTGATTATATAGGAAAAAATACGTTACTGTCTGGGTATTTTTCGAAAAATAGGTTTTTTCGGCTATATTTTGTATGAAGTTGAATAAAATGCTCCAGCCACGTGCACGTAGACCTTAAAATGATGTTGATGATATTTTTTAATGTCCAAAATCAAGCATAGTTTCTAGTTTAAAGGTGATCAAACGTCAGTCTCCTGTAATTTTTTGGAAAGGTGTTGCGAATATTAGTCATTTTCCATTAATACTTAATTTATTTGAAAATAAAACTCTTTCAGCCACATGCAAAACAAAGAACTCAACTACTTTTCTTTTTTTAATTATTATTTTCCCTTTTTCATAAATAATGCACAAAATTGATCAAAATGTATCGATTTCGTGCATGACTACTTCAGAAGTTACTCACTGTCGTTGTTAAAATTAAGAATGCCTTATACCAAAAGTTTAATATCTTCGATATAATTAAGTTCCTTGATACGCATTCATTCTCTTTGCAATAAAATGGATCCCTAGATTCTCTGTGATATCTGGAATGGTTCAGTATTGCAATTGTTGCCTACTGCGTGTTTTGCCAAACAATCCACAGCAGAGAACAAGAGATTTGTTTTTTTTTATTAAAATGACATTCTCACAGAAACTGCCAATGATAATAAAATGACATTCTCACAGAAACCACCAATGATAATAAAATGACATTCTTACAGGAACCGCCAATGATAACAAAATAACATTCTCACAGGAACTGCCGATGATAATAAAATGACATTCTCACAGGAGTCGCCAATGCTAATAAAATGACATTCTCACAGGACCCGCCAATGATAATAAAATGCCATTCTCATAGGAACCGCCAATTATAATAAAATGACATACTCACAGGAACCACCAATGATAATAAAATGACATTCTCACAGGAGCCGCCAATGATAATAAAAGGTCCGCATGACGAAGCGCTAGAAGTGCCCGAGATGCCGGGATTACGCACATGCACTACTGAGGCAGCAGCCTGCGAGCCGCCTGCAGCATTTGAAATACCTGAAGAGTTAGCTGGTAAGTGTAATTGAATTTAGTAGTAAGGTCGACTTACGAAAACCTTAACGGTACTTAGAACCTTGTCACATTATACGATGCAAATGGCGACCTCAAAAATGTGACGTTGACAAGTAACGAGTTTAATGGGGCAAAGTCCAAAACTGATCAACTTTTTTGGGGTAATCTATCTGTCCCAAGCAGCAGTGTAGGAATCTCGCTCAATATTCCGCTTCAAAATCGTCTTTTTAACATAAAGATGTCCACTGAATAAGTTTAGTAACTGATGGCCAGGCCTCTCCAAGAATCACCGTAATATGTGTGCTTGAAGATAATGTGAAGAACTTTATTGCTGAATAAAGGCTGACAGACAGACGCGACGCAACTTTAGTAGAATAATTGCTATGAAAACTTCATGGAAATTGTTCTACCAGAATCGCGTCGCATCGTCACGTCGCGCCTTTTTGCAGGAGCCTTAATGAATTTTCCAAGGATTTGGTATTTCAAAATTGAGGTAGTCCGATTATAAGATATCCAATTATGATTTTAAGCGCCTAAAATTATGTTTGAGCAGAAATCTCGACTGCAGCACATCTCAGTCATTAGTAACTTTATCAATATTGCGATTGAGAGAATAAGATATTAGAGGAGAAAATCTTTTGTTATGATAATGTAATATTATAAGGGATACATTCTAAGCTGTTAGGCATAGCAAATAAATGTAAAAATACCATAAATAGAGCTAGAACGTGTAAAAAGTAATGAGGAATAACTTGATGAATTTATGAATATAAACGTGGAAAAGAAAAAATAGTTTATTTTCTATTAATTGTTTCAACTAGCTCAGCAACATGTTTTGTGTTGTGGGGACCGTTTTCAAAGCTTTTTTTTTTTTTCCCCCGCATTTTTGTGTGAAAACTTTTATGTCGTCGTTTTAGATCACACGTTACTAAAGAAGCAATAGACATCGTTTTTACCCAACTGCCCCAGAAGGAGGGTAATGTACTTATTTAAAAAGTGTTGTTTTTCTTTCAGGAGATATCAATATTTTATCAGCTCGTTCAATCGAAGATGATCAGGATAACTATTGATTTTTCAAATGTCTTATTATTTTTTTATTAGCTAAAAGTATTCTATTGATTTCTAGGAGTAGTTCAAGCATTTTAAAATGGCTTTATAGATTTTTCGTGAATTTGTCCAAATTCATTGTAAGTATTAGACGCAATTATTTTGACTTGAAAAGTCATGCATGGCACACTAGAATTGAAACTTATTTTGCGTTGTCATAATTATAACTGTTTAAAATAAATTCATTAAAACCACCAAAATGGATGATTTAGTACCGCCTCAGATAAAAGATAATTGTAAACTAGCGCTGCCTGACGGACTGAAGGAACTCATGAGTGATATTACTAGAGAGGTGAGTTTAAATCTTATTTTTTTTTATCACCCCCTCATATCGTCAGCGGAAACCTGTAATCAGCCTATGGTAGAAATAACAATAAGATGACATGTGTCATCCTCATTGAACATTAGTCGTACATTGAGCTGCACGATTACTGACAAATGCGTGCACTGACTGGACAGGTCCACTCAATCTGTGTGGTTCTTTCCTCAAAAGACTAAACCAAGATTATGTCTGGACTTTAAAAGAGACTGTGACCTCTGAGTTTGTTTCGGCCTTTGTCCTCAGAGTAGTCAGATAGGAAACGCCGACCTCATCTAGTTTAAAAAATATATATTAGGTCGGGCAAGGTAGCATTTGGTTTGTCCATAACTATGGAATTTCTTAGCTAGTACGGAATTACAGAGGCTTGATTTGTGCCCGGTTGAAGCCTATACCGAACCGCTGACCTCATCATTATCATCATCACCAGCCTACAGCAGTCTATTGCTGGACATATTCTCTTCAATTGCACGCCATTTAGCTCGATTCTCGGCAACTCTTAACCAGCTGCAACCAGCGACCCTGCGAAGATCGTCGCTCCACCTAGCTTGGGGGCGGCGATTCGCGGTCTCCAATGAAGGGCACGTCTATCCAACAGTCATCGGTTCTTAGCTTCCACAGCTTATTTTAACTTAATTTAATATTTGAATTGTTTTTATCTTATTATTACGGACGCTTTTAAAGTTCTGCATCGTTCTCACTTGCATAATTTCCAACATGAAAGATGTAATGAATATTTTGTAACCATATTTTGAATAAAAATAGTGTCCGTGGAGTTACTTGCCCGTTCTTCACCATAGTTACCTACTACGCTTTGGAATGGGCAACTAGCTTCATCTGTCTGACTGACCGATCCCTTGACAATTCAAAAGTGCCATTAATTGGTTTATTTGAAATAAATGCTTTAAGTTTGAGTTGACTTAAATACAACTGGCGAAATGTGGGTGTGTCTGCTTAAGCCTTCGGGGACTACAGGGGTGAAGTTATTCATGTAGGTATCCGCAAATGTTAAAAGAACTATCATAATCATATATTTTTTCTAGGTCCTAAGATACCAACCGAGAGACCTCTACAAGTTCATCGCTGACTACCTCTCCGCTATGCTTATAACAAGAGACAACTTATCCATTGCCGGTTACATATGCAATGATATAGCCAACTGCATTTGCGAACCGGAGTTGCACAACGAACTTAGAGAAATAGGCTTACCTGAAGATGATATAAAGACTGCTAGAGATATTATTGTGAATTATTTGGAGAAGGGTAAAGGTATGTGTAATTCACCACTTCTACTAACAGTTGTAATGTACCAGGAGGAAAGGCTTATTAACTTGCTAAAGTTACTGCCTTATAAAATTGTATGTGCTTATAGGTTACATTCAACTTCAAGTTGAGTGTACCTAAGTTATAAGAAGCCTACAATTATATAAAATCTTTTTAAAGTAAATTTGAAAAAGCACTAAAGCTGTGTCAAATATTTAAACAGGATTTAAAAAAATATTGAGCAGGAGTTTACAGGCTACACTTTGAAAAATGCCCGCTGATTCCCAAAGTGTGCTACGCAATGTGACTATTAGTCAACATGTTGTTCATATTAATGCATTAGGCGTTCACATTTGGTATTCATTCTTTTATTTTTTTACTCCTTGCAGTCGATGAAGGCAATCTCCTCATGATACTGATTAAGGACGCCAAAATAGATGAAGACATGTTGCCAGCTGTTCAGGATGCCATCCGGAATGCTTACCTACGTCATCAGGCGCACAACACTACTAAATATGAGGTTATTAATAAATACCATGCACCAATATTTTTATGTCTAGATTTTCTCTTTATGATCACCAGAAGTACAGAGATCAGAAGTAAAACGAAGCTAATCGACATTTACCTAGTAGTAGCGAGGAATAAGTGAAAGTTGGCAGGCCACATATTGTCTTACAGACCGGACAATTAGATAGGGTAAAAAGATGCTGGAGTAGAGAACCAACATTAGCAGTAGAAGCATGGCAGGCCACGAATCAAGTGGACCAACGACCTGCACTCAGTACCTATTTGGTGGATATGGGTTGAAAGGCAAATGCTAACTCTTAATACTCTTATTCCAATTGAAACGGGTTATTTCAACTGGAATATTAAGAGTCGGCATTCATTAAATTGTGACATTTTCAGTCAGCTTCGGACAGCGAGCAAGATGACATGATGTGTGCAGCGAAGCATACCTTAGACCTGTACAGAAAGACGGCACCAAATGAGGAGTCGTACGGAATTGTGGCCGAGAAGATACAGGTAAAAACTTGTTTTCAAACACAGACAGATGCATTTACTTGGTTCCACATCCTTTCGGCTCCACATTCAATTTACTGCACTACCGAAAGGTTAAAAGCCTTACAACCAGTATTGTCGTGTTAAGCGTCTCCCAAGATGTTGGGGGAAAAACCAAGCAGAATATGATGATTGACCGCAATTCACATCTGCCAACAGAAATCCTACCGCGCTTACGGCGTGAGACGGGATTCTGCATTGAAGAATAAGAACACGAAATCAGTTGACAAGTCCGTCACCCTGGTGGACCCTGAACTTAGACCGGAGACGTCCAATTCTTACGATATCGCCTTCCCGAAAACCACGTACTCTGAAGAAGCAATGTCAATGGGATCAAGTGCAGAGGTGAGAAATTTACGTGAAATCAAACGTCCATCTTTCTATTCCGAAAGCTTAATCTGATAAAGGAACTGCTCTAATTCCCGTTATTTATCTGCAACAGGACCCAGAGATACAAATTTCGTCGTGTATGAATAAAATAAGTAAGTTCTAGCATAAAATAATAACATTAGAATAAGATATCCAATTCATATTATGTTCCTTGCGAAACATGTGTGGTATGACTATGAATGATAGGCTAAAGAATTATGTGATAAGGCAACTGTGCGGTTTAAAAGAAGATGTATTGACAAAAATTGAAAAGAGTATGCTTAGATGGTTTGGTCATGTTGAGAGGATGAATGAAGGGCGACTAACAAAAGGTATTTAAAAGGCAGATGTGAGTGGAAACGCCGGGAGGGGACGTCCTAGGAAGACATATAGTGACCGGACTGGTCATGTTCTTCAGGAAGGTCAGATGCGTCGTACTCGCAACCGGCGTGCCTGTATGACCAGATGTATGAACGTAAACGAGGCAAAAGGAGTATGTAAGGATCGTAGCAGGTGGCGTTCTGTAGTTTCTGCCTACCGCCATGGGAAGAGGCCGTGAGTTTATGTATGTATATATGTATGTATATATGTATGTATATCCATTTCAATACAAAAGACTTAGTTATGAAAAGCTGTGGTGTCCTAGGAAAGCGGTTCCGTCATATTATAAAGGCCATCATGAAAGTCTGTCATTTTTACCAGTTTTTGACATTAAGGTGTCACAAAACGTTCTACATTTAGACAGCCGTTATTGTAGATCGTTAACCGCTTTCTTAGGAAACCTAAGCTTAACTCAACGGGTAAGTAATATATGATATAATTACAAAATCTCTAATATTTACAAGATATAACAACTGAATCTATAATTGTATTTAATATAATGATCAGTTAATATAATAAACGATTGATATAAATTTAAAAAAAAAAAATTAAGCATAACGTACATTAAATATACCACTCAAAAGCCATAAAACCTATTTAGTCTAATAATAGAGGGGATCTGGCGTTAATGGTCACTGTTCTAACCTAACCTAACTCACATGATTCACCAACAGGTAGAGGGAATCTGGCTTCTAACCTAACCTATCGGAGTCAGATTGCTCTGAATCGGGGTGTTAACTATAATGATGGTATCAATATATATTTTAAACGATAGACCTAATGATTTTCGATTAATTAAACGTTATATGCAATAACGTTATACGAAATAAGTTTTAGAGTATATAAACGTTATATGTAAAGAAATTATATCAACAGTTGGTATAACTCACGTTTATTACATCTTGTCAAAGTTATTGAAATGAAAATTATACCAGATTACTTTATATGATATGAGACGCACCCTAACTCAACAAATGATTCTGTCCTACAGGAATAGCGACAATTTCGTCAACTTCGCTTGCCGGATCATTCATGGCCCTACCTTCATACAAGCCATACTCTGTCCATGACTGCGATATTCTGTCAAATTTGGATGAATTTCCGGAAAGAGAACATGCTCACATAGACTACACTGCTGACGACCCCCATATTTCTATGGTTACAGAAGATAAACACTTTTATAAAAGGGACAATAAAAAGATTAGCTTCCATCAGGCAGCGAAAAAGATGGGATTGGAGGCGGACGACGATTCTGAATCGAACGACTCAAATCAGAACGAATATAAGGAAGGAGCTAATGCCGACACTTTCTATCATAGAGGTGTGATGAGGATTGATAGTAATTACGATGGCGATACAGAAATTGTACGGAGTGATGTTGATGTAGGTGCAAGCCGTGATAAGAGCTCTTAGAACAAAACTGTTCCTATGTTGATCGATTCAAAAAGTTATGAAATTATAGAACAAATAAACTTTGTGGTTTCATGGACAAAATTCGTCAGACTCAACGGTGTTTTATGCATACTATTTCTCCGTGGTACGTGGTATTTTTCCCCCTTGTTTATATAAACGTTGCTCAAAGCTATGAGACACTTAAACGTCAAAAAATTATGGATGGAATTATGGATGGAGACGCTAAACATTTTATAACTTTAGTCAACGTTTATAAATATGGGCATTAATATTTCGCGTTAAGTTGGAGAGATAGAATAGAATAGAATACTCTTTATTATGGACACCATAAAAATTACAGTTATAAATTAATGATGATGATTAGTTAATTAGAATTCATTTCTTAAACATTTTATAACTTTAGTCAACGTTTATAAATATGGGCATTAATATTTCGCGTTAAGTTGGAGAGATAGAATAGAATAGAATACTCTTTATTATGGACACCATAAAAATTACAGTTATAAATTAATGATGATGATTAGTTAATTAGAATTCATTTCTATGATAATTAAGTAATGTGTCTTTAATGTCGATACTTGAATTTTAAATAATATAGCTCTTTTTATTATAATAAATTTATTTAATTTCAATACAGACCTTAATATCAATTGTAGGACGTATACGATTATGTAATATATAATTTTTTTGGTCAATAATATAGTTTATATAATACATAACCTAAAATATAACTAAAACTTATGTACTAGTAACGTGTGGGATAAAACAGTGCACTTTAACTAATTATGTAAATGCTTTGACTTTTATTTAACAAAATATATTTATCTAAAGCCCCCTTTCACAATAAGACGTTTTGAAAGATAACAACTCTTTTTGTCTGTTGTGTGATTCAAAATAAAGCAAATATAATAAAAAATGTATTTTAAATTTTTCATTGATTAATATATGTACCTATTAATTTATTTACTAAGTATTTTACTACCACAAAAATAATATTTGCATTTTATTTTTTATTTTAAATCTATATTCTTATTGAAAGAAAGTCAATTCCATGATGGTGATTAGTGTATGTGAATGGAGGCAACACTGAATTGATAACATACTTAAATTATACAAATAAACAACACTTTTCAACAATAAATAAATGAGATTGTCAAGAAATAAAGGTATACACATAAATATCATATTTACCACCGGTCTATTACGTCATTTACTATTTTAAAAGTAGCACAGAGTATTTTAATTCGTAATTGCTAGCGCACAAAATAACAATGCATAGCAAAACGTTGGCAACACTGGAAACGTCAAACTTCAAAGTTAAACAGAGTTGCCAGATCAAATAGTTTTGTTGTGCATAGTTATTACTGATATTTACTAAAAATATTCTTTTAAATTACAAATATATCTAGTTACGGTAATATTAGTGTTAGTGTACAACTAAGAGTTTAGTAGAAATCACAGCAAAACTCAACAAACGATACTTACATACGTAATTTTTATTAATTATTGTGATTGAAATTATGCTTACAACATTATCTAGGAAAACCGAAACATCGATAGACTAGCGGAATGATCCCCTAAAATTAAATAAAAATAAATTGTTCGAACAAAAAATTTTACTTAAAATAATAAATCTTATGTACAAGTTTCGTTAAAATTATGCGAAGCTGTCATACTGGTGACGTAAATGGTATAAATCTATAATTCCATAGATTAAAAAAGATAACGAAATTATAAAAACATTAAACTTTTCTTTACATTTTTTATTTATTTGAGCGATCAATTTTCTAGAGATCTCGTAACTTATACTTTGGTATGTTCCAAATAGTTTATTTTTAAACTAAGGCTGGCTATACACTAGGTTTGAGATACGTATGCCAACGCTGTCATGGATGCGAAGAAGGTTCTTACGAAGAAGAGTGTTGTTTCAGATGGTGTCCACACCGCCGCCTAGCATTTTGTTGCCATATTCGCTTAGCACCTGAAATTAATAAGCGAAACTTTATTATGTTTACTACTGTGGGTACAGAGCCTGTTAATAAGAAGTCATGTTATCATCATCATCAGTCAATTTAGCAGTTTATTGCTGGATATTAGCACATTGGCCTGTCCAATAATATCCAATAATCCGCTTAAGCTCGATCCTCGACAACTTTTATTCAGTTTCTATCAGTCACCCAGCCTGACAGCGTTCCATCCTACGCTTAACGATTCGTGGCCAACAGTCATCAATGTTCGCCTAATATGGCCCATTCACACATTCAACTTGCTGATTATCTGGGTTAAATTGACTCATATTGTTCCATCCGACGGATCCCTTTATTTCATCCTTCCTTTTTTATTGGATGGCAATCAAGCTGGCGGCCCACCTGATGGCAAGTGGTTACCGCCACCAATGGGCTACTGCAATACCAGTGGCATCGCAGATGCTTGCTATCCTGGAGACAGAGCTAGTGCCTGTAACTACACCGGCACACATACCCTTCAAACCGAAACCGAGCAACTTTACTGGGCGACAGATATAGGTATTGTGGTAGTTCAGCCAGCCTTGTAGCTTCACATGGATACAGTATTATGGAACACAAATTGGAGACAGTTAAATGAATTCTTGTCGATAGATACATCTTTTTGAGGCTGACTGGACTTCTCCGGACTATCCACTAACCGGCACTGGGCCCGCGTGGTGCATTTGGTACTGCCCGCTCCCTCTCATCGATAGAAGGCGTGTGTCCCAGCAGTGGGTACGTTATAGGCTGATTATGCTGGACTTCCCGGACGAGCTCCTTTACATAGAGCTCTACTATTATTTCTTTCGAGGAGACCGTTCGTAGCTCACCTTGTACACGAAGATATAGTGATGCCTGTTGGACAGCGAGTGCGGGCGCTGCGCGCGCAGCGAGCGCACCACGCGCGGCACGTCGGCGGCGCCCGGCAGCGCGCGCGCGCACACGTCCAGCGCCACCAGCGCCGCGCTGCGCCCCGCGCCCGACGCGCACGTCAGCACGCATGGCCGGATACCTAGGGCACAGGCTCCTATACTACAAGCTTTTGAAATATGAGGAGCCGGTTGTCGACCAGCGATACCAGCGAGGAGAGAGTTTTGGAGACGCACGTCGAAAGTAGGTCACATCACTCACTGAGTATGAAGAAGGGCACCAGGGCTTCGGAGCCCAAAGACTATAAAGTCTAGTAACACATAAAACCTGTCTACATTCATTTTCCCAAGTTTTACATTTCCACTGCAACTAAGGCATGACTGCATAGTCCAACTCTCTCAATACTTAAAGCAATGCCTAAAAGCAGTGCTTCAAAAGTAGTAAGATATAGGTAGGGAAACAGGGAAATACTTTTGCTTACTGTAAATAATTCTAGCTGAGTAAACAATAAACAAATATCCTACCTTCAACTTCAGAAGCTGCCTTCATCCTCCCAAGAGTTCCATTGGTAGGAGCAGCTCTTCTCAGCTGTTCTTCAGCTCGAGCTGGTGAGTAGACATTGATGCCGTTGCCCGAACCTCCCTCGTCACTCCTCAGCTTCGATAGGTTGCTGAACGACGAACGGTTCTGGTCGCCATAGATCACTTCCACACCTGGATGGAAATATATAGTTAGCAAGAGTACTCAAGACTTGTTAAGTCATTCATTCATAGTGATTGATTCATCCATGAATGAGATCAGCAATTTCCCCTAAAAACAAGACCGAGAGATTCAATCTATTCGAATAGGATCTATGTTTGACTCGAAAATGAAAGAGGCTTCGCAAAGCTGATGTTGCCAACATCCACGTTTGGTCTAGCGCCGCCACTGCTCCAATCTTAACAATCGAAAATCGGACGGCACATGAAATTAATTATGGCAAGGCCATAGATCTGCTTGCAGAACAAATGGCTCAAACACTATCCTGTCCTATCCTAATAAAAATAAATGCCCGACATATCAATGTACATTTGAAAAAAAAATGTGTTTCATAGAGACACAAACAGCAGTTTTTGCCCCGCCTCGAAAAAATCTAGATCCGGGGCTGAATAGATTTCACTTTTTTTTACTATACATTGATATCAAGTAATGCAAAACTAGTTGTTGGAGTTCACAGCAGACAAAAGTGAATCCAAACAAGCCCAGAGACAATTAATGGTCATCTTTTAGCTGCTTTGGCATATTTTTATTTTCTGAATTGTTTTATTTTTGTTTTTATTAAGGACGCTTTTAACGTGCACGTCTTTCTACATCGTTCTCACATGTATAATTTCACCATGAATGATGTTACCATTTTTTTGTAACAATATTTTGATTTAAAAGAGTGTCCATGGAGTTTCTTGCCCGTTCTTCTCCATAGGTACCGTACCTACTACGTTTTGGAACGGGCAACTAGCTTCATCTTTCTGAATGATCGACCCCTTGACAATTCAAAAGTGCCTGTAATTGGTTTATTTAAAATAAATGCTTTGAGTTAATTATGCGGAGAGCACAACGCTCTGAACCTATAGATCAACAAAACTAGATAAACAAACATCAAATCGGAACGAAATGGAATAAAAATATTTCCATAATTTTCTTAAACTGCTGAAATTCTGAGGCAGGTTACAGTGTACAGCTTTTCTGTTTTATCGTATGATAACTAGGTAATCCAATTTTCAACTTCTTACCTTCTTCATCATACTCTTTGGCAGTCTGCGAGATTTTCATATAGCTCCTCATTTCGCACAAGAAGTCTATAACGGAGTCGTAATCATCCGGAACTCCCTTAGCCGGCCAGAAGTACCACAGATGTGTGATCTCTCGCCAGGTTCTGGTTCCCAGGTTGATCAGCTGGACGCTGGAGACGGCGTATTTGTCACGCTGTTCTCGTTTCTTCAGGATGATCTTAAAGTCTCCGAAGATACGCTTGTTATCTGTGATTTCTGATGGTGGAAGGTATTCGTAGCACTTTTCCTGGAATATAATAAGATTGAGTTACAAATTACGATATAGTGACACTTTGCAGTGATATTTTTTATTGTCACAGTGACCAAAGGTATTTTGCAGCCGTGCAGTGTGGTGGTTTTCTTTGGACATATGTATTTATATATGTTCACAGTCACACAAATACTTACAACTCCGTTCTCCATGTATTCCGTAAGCATGACGACGAGCCGGGAGTTCTGTTCCCATATCATCCTCCAGAAGTCTATCACGGTGTTGGACAGAGGTGCCTGGCTGGCTATGTAGTAGTTACGGATGTTACCAGGTCCCTGAAATGAAGGAGAAACTTTAACTCAAGTTCAAAGGTCTATATTTTTGACAAGTTTTTGATATTGATGGTCGCTGTGATGTGATTGCGACTAGATTTTAATCGTTTATAATCACGAGTATTGGCTTTTAGGTCGTGATCAAAATATTGCGCGTCTGTTGATTTCTGCGAGCAAACAATTTTAAAAGGTACGTGGGTCAGTTTAAGCGTAGGCGTTTGTAGAGTTGGCAAACAATGTAATCTAAAACGTGGGCTGATTTTCTTTACTGTTACATAGGCAGTAAAGGCACACTGTATTGTGAATTTGTGATGTTCATGTTTAATCGACCAAGTAATTGTTTTTTCTCCCTAGGGTTGAATGTCACTAGCACGTCATAAAACGACAAGGTTCATTTGGCTATGTGACGGTATATAGTTTCAACCTATAGTGAAGTTTCAATTAACTAGGAATTGTTGTCAAAAGTGATAAAGCAATTACGAGGTCAGCTATTCTTAAGAGGGCGTACAACGGTACACTATCGCCACTTCTTTAAAAAAATATTATCTCGTGTCTGAGAAGGAATTATGAATAACGGCTCAATAAGGACCCTCGGTAATAAAAGCTATTAGAAAATTATAGACACACTTACCGAGGGTCCTTATTGAGCCGTTATTCATAATTCCTTCTCAGTCACGAGATAATATTTTTTTAAAGGAGTGGCGCTAATCTGCCGTTGTAAGCCCTCTTAATATATGTATATTACACATTCAATATAGACACAGAATAGTTAGAAAAAAATTAACGTAAGAATTTATTTTCATGGGAATAAATAACTACAGCAATCACTCCGTGTCAGCAAAAGCCGGAAGGCTTCTAGGAAATATTCAGAGTCATAGGATTGTGTCTCCTTCTCCCTTTAATCCTTCCAAAGGTTGTCTTTAAAATATCGCTTATAGCGATAAGACCGCCTGTTGTGTCACCCTATGTAAAAAAAACACATTTATATCTGCAATTTATATGGAGTAATAATGAAGAGTAGAGAATTCTATTCCATTAACTTAATTTAGTATTAATGGCTAATTTGCTGTACTAAATATATAATAGTAATTAAATAAATCCTCATTTTTCTGTACCTAATAGAATTTCAAAAACACTCACCGTAACATAATTAGCATTAATATACTCCGTAGTGGGATCATTGCCGAGTCTCGTCAGCGGGACCCTAGTCTCCGGCAGCGGCAGTACATTGGAGTAACGGTTCTTATCCTCACAGCCCGGAGGCACCTCATCAGGTCTCACGGTCACTGAGGGTATCTCTGAGAACTCAGCTGTCATGGATTCCACGTCCATCGCGAAGTTGGCTAGCGCTGCGTACTGCATTGGATGGGAAGTGACCTGGGACATAGTGGAAGTTAGAGAATAGATATAGAATCAAAGAAATAATTTAGCATTTAACTCGCGTTAATTTAGAATTTGACAATCAATTCGGGTTGTTCGGGGAATTATAGTTAGGAGGATGAAAAACCGGTCTATGGATACTCTAGACTCACATAATGAATTAGGTACTTAAATAAAAAAAATAAAAAAACACTTAACACACTACTAAAGTTTCTACAATAATATAATTCAATCATGATTCGAAAGACATGGGGCGCCATCATTATCATAAGAACAATATTGTTGTTTTCCTCGGGAACAGTACTTTTTTTCGGGATGAAAGGACATATGACATAATATGTCCGTTTCTGTACACCTGATAACGTATATGCAAAATTTCAGGATGATCTGTTCAGTGGTTTAGGCGTGAAAAGGTAACAAACAAACTTACTTTCGCATTTATAATATTAGTTAGGATACATGAGGTGATCATGATCATTCTGTGCCTTGAAGAGCCAGAGTACAAAACCTTAGAATATTAAAATCGGTAAATTCAGTTGAGGTGAAAATAGGCTCAACTTTCTGACTAACTGACCGATTTGTCTTGTAAATAGGGTAATATCCTAGCCAAAACGAAATATCGATGATATGTGTCCTTCAAATCCCACTCTGGGCCTTCGTAGGGGATTACGGCCTACACCCTGTCTCAAAGAGAAGGCCTGAATCCCAGTAATGGGAACATTATTGTATAGTCCGTTCCAAAAGTAACTGATGAAAATGTAAACAAATGGATCAGAAAACGTAGTACCTGTGGATGCCGATTTGTAGCGCCACTTATAAAATGAGTGCTTTGATATGATTATTTAAATATTTGAATGCGTAAGAATTTAACCTGAACAGGGTTTGTTTACACTTTGATTAGATACAATTGGAATGGACATTAGTCTTATTATGGCGTATTTGTGTAAGTCTGAGTGATCAATTATAGCCTAATAGATACTTATAAATATCATATTGAACTGCCATACCTCGTCATCATAAGCAGGGTTCCCGTAGCTCCTCTTGCTGGCTCGGAGGCGGTGGTTGCCCTTCCTGTGGCCCACACTGACGCTGTCCAGGCTATACGCATCCAAGGAGACTGGAGTACAGCGCTGGGCGTAGATGCCCCTACGACCGCGGCGACGGACTACCAGCTGGAAGAGAGGAATTGGGTTAGTAAAGTTAGCACTGACGAATGCGTGCAGTGACTGGTGGACGGGGCCGCTCAAATTTTTTCTTTCCTTAAAGACAAATTTAGACACTGATCTACATGGTCCTCGCATGAGAGACTGTGACCTTTGAGTTTGTTTCAGTATTTCTTCGCAGAGTAGTCGGTTATTGAACACCGACCTCAACTAGGTGTTTTAAATATTATTGATGTGTATAAGTGTTTGTATAAGCCTACTTATAGATATGAATATCATTCATAGTATTTTGGTGGTGGTATGGTTGTTGAAGCTCGCTTTTACAGAGAGGAGGACCTATGTCCATTGCTGTAGTGGGAACATTATAGGCCGATTATGCATCTGGTGCTTGATACGTAGTTTTATATTTTGGGGTAAACTGCTCAATAATAAAATGAGCTTCCTGGTTAACGCTAAACGCATTTAGTGATATGTGGTGCAAGCGGGCCCAAGTATATCTGTGTCTAACGTTCAAATAATATTGAGAATAACTCGATAAGAATTCTCGACATGAGACAATTCTTAGCCCTTTCACAGTCAAAGCAGACATAATAGTTCAAATAGTTAAACAATCTCCGTGAATCATTTGTATATTGTAGCTCATTGCTCGCATGACTAGGAAAGGCTAAATAATGATGACACATCCTAAGCATATTCCGATAGTAACTATTTTTCATTATAAACATAATTTTATAATAAACTTTTCATTACAAATAAACCAATTTTTCTGTTTCTGTTACAATTATAGTGCATTACTGCAGCGGTCGACAACAAAGGCATTGACGGACGAACGTGAAAATGTGGGCCGAGGCGAAGCCGAAGTAAACACACGTTAGTCTATCAAGGCCTGGTTTCGGCCGAGCCTTGTTTAGTACTTTTCTCAAATAATGCGCAGAAATTCAAACTAAGTAAATTAATTATAAATTTCAGAATCAGTGACGAACAACGATAACTTTTCTCGCGGCAATATGTTCATTTGTTTCTTTTTCACTATAAACAGTTCTTATTTGCTAAGCCAGTTCGAGATTTAAATAAAAAAATTGATAAGTTACCTCCTTGGTTGCCTTGCCTCGAAGTAAAAGAGTTCGTTCCATTTTTAAATTACACGACAGATAAATGAGTGTTCATATTCAGCCGCTAAACACGTCAGTTAAGTATTTTCATACTAACATGCTGTTGATCGCATGTATTTGACCAGGACAGCATTTTCGATTTATCTCTAAGAAAGTTGTCAAAATAATGCTCGAATTTCCAAGCATGTTGGAGAAAAACATATTTTTCTTTCTTTCTTCATAACGACATTGGTTATTCTCGTTAAAACTCGTGCCGAGAAAATTAACAAAACATTACGCCCGTATTCCACGAAGGGTTGGGCAAGGGTGTATAGTACACCCACATTTCGCCGGTTATGTTAAGGTACGAAGTATTAGGGGGCGAGCCTATTGCCATCAGCCGGACACAATTCAAGACTTTGGGCTGCTACTGGGATAATCCCTAATAGAAACACCCAATAACATTTTGCCTGGGAATCAAACTCAAGTACCTCACGCTCAACAATCGCACATCGCACTTGTGACCACTAGACCACAGAGGCAGAAGATTACTTTGAGTTAAAACAACATAACATTACGCCTTTTGTTCAAAGAAGGGGTTGGCAGAAGTCTATGTTAGGTACCTACACTGTAATTTCGCCATTATTTCATATAATACAGAGGGTACAAAGAGCCATCACATAGCCGTCAACTACGCATTCTGGACATCATATTAAATAATATTGCAGTAATATAATTGCTGGGAAACGAATTTTATTTTTGGTGTGAAAATTTGTTATTTGCGATAGTGCGCATTGTAACGCACGCCAAACATTGTGTTTAAGGGTGCATGCAACGGTGCAGGGGCCGTGGGGGTTTTAAAGTCGTGTTATTATAACATTAAAAAATGTTTTCGTAAAAAAAATGCGGGACAGTCTTTGGGGACACTGACGATATAAGTAAAAACTAAGTAACTTGTGAATTGTATCGTCGAAGCGTTCGATGACGATGACGGGAGTTCCATGATTTTTGTTCACCCAAAAAGTGCTCAACGTGCCTAAAGAAGTTTTCACTTCAAAAACGTCAGTAAAAATTGGAATATTAACCTTCAATGTCTCTGTAACCGGAAGATTCCCAGGTATGGTCCAGTACAAAAAAATATATAACAATGACGGGAATACAAGTGACTCAAGGCTTCGTTAAATGTCTTTTTACATCCGTTATACCTATAAAACGGGCCAAGTCAAAACAATTGTTTTATTAGTATACTGTGCCCATTAGCACCGCCTCCAGGCTCATCCCTCAACCGTACAAATAAGTAAAACATGCTAAATATGGGAAACACTCCTAAAATAAGCACATCATGTGTCACTCCCTGAATATATTAAAATCAGACCACGGAACTTACAATTGCTAAGTACTGCCTACGCTTATTTTGCAATTACAAGTCTTAAGTAATTTTGCTAATAGCATTAGGTATGTCTCCAACCTCTAAACATAGATTTAGTCTACTCTGTTTACCACACACCACGACTGGCTTGAACGTTACATGATATAACTACGAAGTATTTACTTTAAATACGATAACAGAATATTACGCCTGTATTTTATTCATCAGCAGTGTTTACGCTGCAGCTGAGAGGTTGCTCAGTTCACCAACATTCATTGCGTTGTTTACGTTGTTGGGCGGGCAAATTTTTCGAACATATGAAGCAATGGATTAGCAATGGATTAGTTTCAAAATGATTCAAATTGTAATTGATACACGTAGAGGGTGCCGGCTGGATTTACTACACATGACATCATCTAAACCAAGAAGATAAAGCAAAACGCATTCACAGAAAAATGACTAATTTTATGATTTTCAGAACAATCAAAAATCTACTGAAAATAACGTTTGGAATTCGCAAGGATAAATTCTTTGCCCTTTAATTTTGTCCAATATTTGAGATAATTGTTGGGATTACTAATTTCAGGTTTTTTAATCCATTAGATATTGTTGGAATTACTAATTTCAGGTTTTTTAATTCATTGGATGTTGTTGGAATTACAAATTTCAGTTCTTTTTAATTTAGTGATTCCAGGTTCGTCTTATTCAAAAGAAATGATGCCTGCCATTCACGTACCAACAAACCTATTATACATATACATTGACAAAGAAATCCTTATTCTAAACATCAAACTATAAACAATGGGTTATCAGCAGGACGTCGGATTTCAAAGCTCAGCACTTAACTAAGCCAACTGTCATCACATTCAACAGACAGCTAATTCATTCATACATAGCCGTTGAGATAAAATACTTTGTAAGTATAAATATTATAGGTACATATGTTTTAGACACAACAAAACCGTTGCGGACTTGCGGCTTAATTTATGTTCAATTATGTTTAGGCTCGCGTTTGACCACGGAATCATCTGATAGAATTCAGCACATGATTCTGGACCCCCTAGCGTTTAATTTTGCGACGGTTATCATAAAGAAAAACAGCTGTTTCATAGAAAAGTACAATACCTACACAGTCAAAATGTATTTAACAGCATTTTCTTTTTTAATAACCAGCTAAAAAGCGCGCCTTAAAGAGATGTCAGCATAATTGACGGGGTCCGATAGGGCCGATGCCTGCCGGGGTCGCGGATTGTTCGAAAGAGTTACCGTGGCCCTGGCGCACAGGCAACTGAAGGAACACGGGTGGGTTTTAGTCAGTAAGAGTCTGACACGCCCTTCCGCTCCGCCCAGAGTGGGAGAGGTCATTTGATGATTTCCCACCCAAAAAAAATGTACTGAATTCATGGTAACAGGCTGCCCGTCGACGTTCCTGTCACCTTTTACAATAGGAAAAGCAAATTTTCAACAAGTCTTATGCCAAAACAATATGATCAATTTTATCGACAAATCTACGATAATAAGGCATTTTGCCCCTACTGTTTCAAATGGCGGCCATATTTTTAAATATACGGATTGTGGACGGATTAAATTTTTTAATATAGGTACGGAGTGTCATTTATTTTGCAATATCCACCGATGTAGACGTCCTACAGGCATAAAAGTGGTTTCGTTCGACAGCTACAAAAGTAGGCAATAAGTTGACACTAAAAGGTTTATCAAAAAAAACTTCCATAAAAACCTTTAAAAAAAATACTTGAAACGAAAAAAGTGTGAAAAAATTTGCTTGTTTTGTTTACTTTTTAAATGTTAAAATAGGGGTTAAAATAATATGGGCAAAATGTCGAATCATTCCACTGTGCCCCACCGAGCCGCCCCACTAGTGGGGCAAAGTGGAATGCCTTAAATTTCGCAGTGGAATCTGGCCCACTACTTCGATTTAGTGGGGCAGTTTCCACTTCTTACTATCGTGGATTTTTCGATAAAATTGATCATATTGCTTCGCCGTAACGGGTCGGACACCGGTGACCAGACACACTCTACAAACATTACAAAACCTTCAGTCTTATCTAATATAGTAATATATAAAAATCTCGTGTCACAGCACAGTGTTTGTTATCGAACTCCTCCGAAACGTCTTGACAGATTTTTATGTTTTTTTTTTTGTGTACTTTTGGTAGGTCTGAGAATAGGTCGTAAAGTATATTTCATACCGCTGCGGGTGAAACCGCGGGGCGCAGCTAGTAAGTCATAAAATCAAAAATATCAAGAACTTTATGCCCGACCACAGAATCAAAGCATCGAACACTTCGAATTACGAACTCGTGGGTCCAGAGCGAGCTACAATACTTTTATTAGTAAAAGTTCACTAACTTGCATCGAGAGCAATGCACGCAGACCGGCAATAAAGGAAACACCAGTAGCTTTAAGACCTAATAACACGTTATTAGAACTCAAAAGTAAGCTCTAGTTTACACCTTTTAGTTTACATTTAAATCACCTCGGATTTGAGACACTTCGAGTAGCTCTCTAAGAGTCTTCTTGTGTCCGAATCAAAGTAACCAACGATAGTTTGCATTACTACAATCTACAGAAGTCTAGAGTGCTCTTTCCATAGCTCTATTGTTCTATCTTGAAGAATAATGTGCTTTAGAATAATCTATATCGTTAAAGAAAGCATACGAGACCATTCTAGCCAGACATCACGTATAAACCTAGATCTCTACTTGATTTCTATGACTTATTACCTCATCTCGTTATCACTGACGACGGGCTTGTCAAGTCCTTAAAAAAGTTATGAAGGCCTAAAGAAAACATATGAACCACATAAAATCAAAAGTGCCAGAGATTTCTGGTAAAGTCTTCTGAGAAATATATCAGAAATTGCCACTCAAAGCGAATGCTATGCGACGTGGTTGCCGTGTGAAAACGTGGCCAATTCAAGAGCCCGTTCCAGTCCTAGCCACTTGAAACCTTAATTTATGAGGTGCCCTATGCCTGTTAGTGTCCATTGTTGCTTATGCGGTATGGTAAATGTTTAAGTAGGTAGTTTATTTTTTCAATGAGCTTTTTACAAACTTCTGTCAAACGTTTATTTAAATATATTATTGTACAAGAACCGACAGAGGTAATTTTTTGCTGTGGCCCTATTCTTACTTACTTACTTACTCTATTTTTCCATTATAAAGGAGAGACGCGGCAGTATGCCAGACAAGTTTTCAAAAATGTCGTAGTCCCTCGATATTTTATTTCATCGTCATTCCTAGCAAGCTAATCAAGCAAATCTTTCCTATTTAAATATTTATGCTAAAATAATTATGAAAATTTTCACATGGATGCAGAATCGGATTAATGTATCAATGGAGTCGTGCACAAAAGGTCCGTCATCAGGCTGGCTTTGTTTATAATTTGCATTGTAAAAACATCCTCCGCGTCGCGATACTGGCGACACCTACAGCTTACTACGAACATAGGTTAAATGTGCATGGATTGAAGAAAGTACGCACTACGATTAAATTGTTAGGTTTTTTTAAGTTGATTTTTTTTCGTTCATTATTTTAATAATTGAGGCATATAAAAACAAACTTGGCAATCTCCACTGCGTTGAATTGTTGGGGAAATAGAAAAATGTATTATAGAATAGCATGAATATTGGCTTGGAGATTGCCGTGTTTGTATTGGAATCATAATTTTAGCAGCTTATTTCTATGGGAAATTACCGACTTTGCTGTGTTAGGGTGTTTTCATTAGAATTGTAAATTACAGATAAAAAATCTTGCATTCAAAGTTCGATTTTGACAAATTATGGAGATTGCCATGTTTGTTTTTATATGCCTCAATTATTCGGTAACTGTGATTGGTATTAAGATAAATATATGTTTACCTGACCGTGGCGAAGCCCAAAAGAAGGGTATGTAGCTACTGTTTTTAATATATTGTACTTATGAAATATATTGACAGTTCTGTTACAATTTTTTTTTTATTTTCTCATCAAATATAGAGACATACCAAATTTTAATAAACAATTAACCTATTAAGTCACAAACATAAAACGATTCTCACGGTGAATCCATAATTAATTTATACTTTCTAGTCAACAGAAGTAAATAATTATAACAATACAGAAAAACAGTCACGTAGACAACAACTAAAGCACACACACACATCGACACAGTTCAGTACGTGACTAGGTTCCAAGATGAATAAACTCGAAATACTGATTTTATTACTTTTGATTTATGTATTTTTTTCGGGCCCCATAATCCTGAGAAAAGGTGTTTGCTTTGTATGCATCTCTATAAAAATACATGGTTATTTTATTTTACCAAAACCCAAAACTAAATAAACTACCTATATTTTCAAAACGAAACAAGACCAAGACCTTGAAAAATAAACTTTCTTCACAATCGCAGCCGTGTGCAAGTAAAATCCTATAACGTGCCAACGTAGCCAACTAGTACTTACGCGTAGCCATGCATGGTTTAGCTTGCAATATCCCAGTCCTCTATGGCGGCGGGTGCCCTGCGCGGCACACACAACGCAGTGACGTATCACCCGCCGTCCGGCGTGTGCGCAACCAATCTCGTTCATTGTATTCATATTACACCTCTTTTCTTTTCATTTCTTAGTTTGAAAAACGGAATCCGATTTATTAATATTCTTTAATTGTTTTGTAATGAACGATATTTGTTGTTGCTGAGTCATTAGTTTTATTTTATTAGTGTTTTGTAATTTTTGTTTGAAAAATTTATGGGTGAGCATATATTTTATTATTTTTTTTTTCGACATTTTACTTTGAACTTTATTTGATATTTTGTGTTTTATTTTTATTTAATTTAGAAGAATTTCGAATAGGAAAGGGTACCTTCATGAAGTAATGATCAACTACTGTTTTCATTGGACTTTTTCCTTACTTAGAATTTTTGTATAATCTAAGACGACTCACTGACCTAAGTACCTATTACAACTTATTCGAGTTTTGTCGTGGGCCAAAATTACTCCCGCAACATTTTTTTCAAAAAAGCTATTTTATCAAATAGGTTTGGCCTACTTAAAAGTTGTAAGCCATCGTTGATAACGATTTTAGCTTTTTACAACTACGTAATCGGAAACAAACGTCTTTTCTCTTTCCGCGTTAAATATAGGGCTAAGGAAACATCTTGTAAAATTAAGGTTACTTACCTATCATTAACTAGCTTTTTGGTCGGTTTTAACATAGGTGGTGTCTGAATCTAGGTATAGGTATACGTAAGGTGTGGCTAACCACATGGCTAGAAATCAGTTAGTTTTTATTTGGCCACAGGGTCATCTTAGAGGCGGGTTTCTGTCCCAAATTCTATTATCCTTTTGATTTTTTAATTTCGTGTGCAATAAACATAATTCTCTCTATTAATTAATTAAATATAGGCAGGTACTAAGCTCGTTTAAGTTTCCTAAGCTCGCTTTTGTTCTCGATAAAATATTTTTTAATCAACGGAAATATTTCATAAATCCTCAAAAACTTTTTTGTCACCTAATGATGATCGTCTTTTTTAAATAATTGCCTCTTTTTTTTAACTTTCTTGCCCTTTTATAGTTCATCCCGCCCAAATGGGTTAGGTTAGTACTGTGTGGATTATTTTGGGTTCGATAAAATACAGGCTTTAGTCAATAAAAGGTGCCTTTTATAACTTCAAAACAAGCTAAAGCGTAAGAAATCGATCGGAAATGTATATAAGGTTAGTTGTAGCACAACCTGAGAAAGGCTATTGTCATCTAGCGTAGTATAATCAGTCTATAACGTTCCCACTGCTGAGACGAGCTTGTAATCCATTGTAATCCACCACGCGGGCCCAGTGCGGATTGGTAGAAGTCACATGTCTTATTTATTTTTCTGGTTTTAGGACAAGCCCCGGTTTCCTCGTGATGTTTTCCTTCACCGTTTTGAGAACAGTGGTGATGAAAAAAATTTAAAAAATTAAAGTGCCTACCCGAGTTCGAACCCACGACCTACAACTTGTAACTCGGGGCCGTTACCACTGGGGCACCACTGCGCCTAATATCTAGCTTTTTTATCATTTCGTTTTCTCATGTTAGGAGTTAATAAGTAACCCTGGTAACTTTTAAAGTACAAGTCCGTAGCCGACTGCAGGCAGCAGCAGCAGGCGACGTGTCGCCGCGACACTACTGGTGACTATGTATTTGTATTTCTATGAAATACCTTCCGTAGCTAGCGACACATCGTTTTCACAGAAATACATAGAAACCAGTAGAGTCGCGGCGACGCGTCGCCTGCTGCTGGCAGCCTGCAGTGGGATATGGACTTGTACTTTAAGACTAATGTCCTTACCGAACTTTATCGAAGTCGACCGCATCATCGAAGAAATCTGAATTTCAATGTCTGCGAGTCTTTTTATGTACCTTCTCGTTGTTGTTTTAATGCAGCGACAACATATTTTTTTAAATCGAAACCCCCTTTTTATGGAAAGTATGAAAATATGCTCTCTCTGAAAGCTTAGTCTGTTTTTCTTAGGATCCTGAATTTGGCACTCATAAAATGCAGAGCTGCATTTCTTATAATTATTACATTGCTAAACCACAGTTTCGCTTACAATCACGAGCTATCACAAAATAAGAAATCCAGATGATGAACTTAAACATGATCGTAGTTAAATGATTAAAAGGGTTACCTACATTCATACAAATTCAGACCCTTGCAAAAACTTAATCTGTTGCTAGGGAGCAACAGATAAAAGTAGACGTTATTTTAAAGCAAAAGAAAACAAGCAAAACCACATACATACCTATAATTTTTAACGTAACAAATTAAAGACCATTCATTGTTTCCATGCATTTTAATAAAAAACTTCAAACGACAAAATCATAAAAGTACCAGGGCCCGATAACTAAAGAAGAGTTCTCCAAACTTGTGACCGACATATCTAACGGCCGCCCAAGTATGCCAATTCTCGTTACAAACGATAACCATATCTCGGTGTCCGGTGACCACATTAGACCGCTTCGAGTTGCAAACCAAGGAATTTTTATCGCCATACGCGACGAACGAGACCAACTTCCGATGAGATATTAGAATTATCTACAGGTATTTAAGCGTTGTGTGGTATACTTTTTATGTTTTGAAAGCTCTTGGGGATTTCTGTTAGCCTGGTACTTAGAACTAAAAGTAGTAAAACCAAATTAGATATTCTTAAGAGGCTCTTGACTTAGTTACAAACAAACATAAACAATTCAAATGTTTATATACCACGCTCACGGTTACTAATGGCGTCAGCAGAAAAGTATTCATCATTCTCCTCCCCTTACCCTATTTATTGGGGGTCGACGCAACTTATTGTCTTTTTCATCGATACTTTTCTATTAGTTGTCATCTCGGTAGTCACTCCCTTTCTAACCATATCATCATTCACACAGTCCATCTATCAATTCTTTCGTCTTCCCCTACTCTTAAAGCGACCAACATTCATACTCAAAACTTTCCTCACGAGCAGAAAAGTACTCAATACTCACTCAATCATATATTGCATTCCACAATGTGCGTAGGTGGTAAGTAAACATTAGTTGTACCAATTGTGGACCCTGTCGGGCACAGCAAGTATTCAAGTGCTTGAAATTGGGTTTGATATAATTACAATAATAATTGTAGTTTAAATAACCGAACTATTTATTAACGTTGAAATTATTGTTTAACTGCTAAATTATTTATTTCTCCTTTCGCTGTATTTTGTTTTGTCAATTACTTATATTAAAAAAACTCAACAATAATAATTGTGAATTATTGAGGATAGAACTTTGCGGAGCTCTACCGCCCATCGAACTACATAGTTTGCCATGGCAGTTCGTAATTTTGCTAATCCGCAATAGCTATACTTAATAAGCCATTGTTCCATTCCTGTTACAATTACAACAATACAATAATAATATTAGTAAACCTATTTATTCTTCTTCATTCAATAATTGCACGAATCAATATTATTCACATTAGTTTATTTGACTGTTAACTAAACAGAACCCGGTTATTACCTGCAGAGACCATTGTAAATTGTAGTAATTTAAATACTAAATTAAAATGCTTGCCTACTCATGTCCACTGGTTTTAAATATTGTGTCGATCCCATTAACCCATACTACTCGTAATATAATAAATTCGAAAGTAACTCTAGTCTGTATGTTACCTTTTCACGCCTAAACCACTGAACGGATTTCAGTAAAAATTGACAGCGACATAGGCTACTTTGTCCCGGTGTCGGTAGCACCGGTAGCACGTTCCCGTGTGATAGTTTCCGACATCCACGCGGGCGAAACCCCGGGCAGAAGTTAGTTTATCATAAATCCTTTTAAGATGACAAATACGTAATATTGTTATTCTTGTTTTTCAGACTATACTGTTGCATACGACTGGTCCGACTACTTGACGTAAGGAAGAGGTAATTAAAAATGTTTTTCCCCTATTTAATTTGTAGGTACCTACCGTAATGTTACTGGCCACTGGCCCTACCCATGTGTTAAATTAATGTCGCCATTGTAGCGCCTTGCTGTATTATCTGTAGGTATGTCATTATAAATCGTGTTTGTCTATGACCGCGTTGTTCTTCAAAACTATACGCAACGGATTTTCATGCGGTTCACTATCATTGAGGGAATCATTCCGGAAGGTTTAATAATAAATAAATATTAAACTAAATATAATACAGAAATCTCGATGTTATGTCAAGTCGTAAAACCGTGCGAAACAGGGGCGCGTCGCTAGTTTAGAATAAACATTAGTTTTTTTGTGTGGGAAAATTACAGGCTTATTAATTCATTAATAACTTTAAATTCAAAATGTGTCACGTACCTACTTATTAATTTCCCTTATAATCAATTAGCTAATATTATATTTAACACCCAGATGGCTATAAATATTTATGGCATATTTTACCACCTTTATAATTTTCAATTAACTTACAAATTATTATCATACATGACATTATGACATAGGAAGTCTATTATTTCTGACACGTTCTAATCAACATTGTGTATCATTTCAGAAACGAACCAGCTTCTTCATGAACTCAAATCTACAACGTTCTCCAAAGTAGTGAACGTAATTTATCGTGAGGTAAACCAATAGATATTATGCTCATTACTTTGGATATGTTGTACGAATATTCACCAATTGAAGACCATGGGGACCGTGAATAAGACGAAGACGTTTTGGAGAAGATAAATACAAGATTTGAAAAAGATCAGAAGACATTCTTGAAGCTATTGTTTGATCCATTTATCTGGGGGCACGGTAGTGCCCCCGCCAAGACGAGCCAAGCGAAGTGCAAGGGCACTACCTACCTTTTCTCAAAGTGTTTCGTCGATTTTTTTAACCCTCATAGAGTTGCTTTCCGATGTACCAGATAGTTCATATTCTCAGTGTATGATGTCAATAATAGACTAATTAAACATACAAAGTCTCAATTGAATAGCTCTAATACTTTAGATTTTATTGATATCTAAAATACACCGATTTCGTCACTGACACACTCACTGATGATCATCAAAATGTTTGGCTACTTCCTGAAGTACTAGAAAGCTGAAATTTGGTATGTAATCTAAGTTTAGTATACAACCAACAAAAAAAATATACTTATAACTTTCGCCCCCCATCCCCTAAAATGGGGGGGGTGGAAGTTTTTATGAGACTTCAAAATGTTAGGGTACTTCCTGAAGTGCTAGAAAGCCGAAATTTGGTATGTAAACAAAGTTCAGTATACAAAAAAACACTACCGTGCCCCCAGATAAACTTAAAAAAAGAAGAAAAAAATAAACACTAAAAAGACTGCCTAGCAACTTACAAAAAGAACTGAAATCCCACCAAAAACATTTCATGTAAAATGTTGCCAAGACGACCACATAAGGTTAGCCCTGTGAAAAAGATATCAGATCTCATGTAGAGCCAAGCTTCTGAATCTACACGGCCTAACTCTACCGACCCGGTTGGCTGTTTCGTTACTTACTTCAGAAACTAAATATTCGCATCACCTCCACGACGGTAGCGAAACGGCGAAGCCATACATTTTTACTGATATGTAGAATTTGTGAAGTTAGGGTCGGTAGAGTTAGGCCGTGTAGATTCAGAAGCTTGGCTCTACATGAGATCTGATATCTTTTTCACAGGGCAAACCTTATGTGGTCGTCTTGGCAACATTTTACATGAAATGTTTTTGGTGGGATTGTTCTTTATGGTTATCACTTTGATTAAAATAATGATTATGTTTATGATTGTGTAAAATGTGTAATGTAATAATGTACAGTACAACTATGTTCTTAATATCCTTCGGCAATGTTCGTGTTTTGTCAGTCGTCGGATTTCTATTAGTAAATTGCATGAAGTTAAAAGAGTATTAACAATTCTATATACTTTCAAGTTGATTGAGAGCGTCCGGTCTGCACCAATTGCAAAGGCAACTGATAGAAATCCGACGACTGACGAAACACGAAGTTTGTCGAGGGACATTAAGAAAATAGTTATATTGTAAGTAGGTAATATTTTGAATTTTTTTCGTAGAAATCTTTTCCGAGCTAGGTAGTATGAATCATATAGGTACTGTTGATGTCTTTATTCTATTTGGATGGGTTTTCGATATGGATAGTTGTAGATTTATTTATATATTAATTTTTGTTTAGAACTTTTGAGCGTGCTGTAAGACTTATTACTTAAATGATATCTTTTGCTATCTTTAAAATTCATTCCTGTTCGAATAGTATAAAATTTTGACTTACCAGCAATCCAATGAGCAGTATCAGTGCAATAACTCCGATGGTGCTGACAGCGATCGCGACCGCCGCTCCCGAGCCATTGTCTTCATCACCTAGCACTCTCGAAGAAGCCTCCGTAGTCATGTCTCCCGCATAACTTGTCAGATCTTCACTGACGGCCTTCGTTGTATGTTCTGAGTCCGTCGTCGTATCAACCACCGTTGTATCGTGGATCTTCGCGTTTCGCTGCGTAGTCGTTTCATCGCGTATTGTGGTAGTAGGTGGCGCATCAGTCAGTTTCTCTTCCATTTTCGTAGATACTACTACAGTTGGTCTTATAGTTTCTTTCGTAGTTACTGCTACAGTTGTAGGTCTTATAAATTCCGCTTCAGTGGTTGCAGCTTCTGTAGAAGTAGGTCTGAACGTTTCTTCAGTAATAACTTCGTTGCTTTGACTATTTTCTTCCGTACATTCAGTTTCTTGTGATTCACTTGAATTTTCTGTAGTTTCAAGCTCTGCCACTGTGGTTGAAGTAATTCTCTGTTCTCTTTCTGTGTTAATTTCAGTGACGACTTGAACTATAGTGGTTGTTGTATCTTCGGTTTCACTGGATGTTGATGTGGTTGATGGGACTTGTGTAGTTGTTGCCTGGGTAGTCTCTACGGTTGGAGTTTCAGTAGTGGGTTGAGTAGTGGTTTCCTCTGTAGTCAACTCGGTTGTAACCTCTTCAGTCGGCGGCTGATTAGGCAGCTCTGTTGTCGTTGGAGGTTCAGTCGCAATTTCAGTAGTGGGTGTTTCTGTAGTCTCAGCTACCTGTTCTGTTGTAGTTTCTAAAATCTGAGAAGATAGTTCTATAGGAGACGTCGATTCAGTGAAAATAGTCGTAGATTCTTCTACTGTTTCCGTGGTTATATATTTAGGTCTATAAGTAGTGACTGGGCTATCTTTTAAAGTTGTGATTCTTGTCCTCGTTGGAAAAACTGGATGCCACATACTAGGCGTGGTGCTATCAACAGTCGGTGTCTCAGTTTCTACATCCTCAGTTGGTACGTAAGAAAATCGAATAGTGGTTATCTCATAATCAGTAGTGGTATTTGGCTTCTCTTCAGTTACAGTCTGATTAACTTCAGAACTGGCAGCAGATTCATCTTGTGGCGTAGTGATGTCCGCTGGTAGTTTCGTAATTGATTCAAAACCGGTTGACCTTGTTGCATCAACTGGTGGAATTGTCTTTTTGTCTGTGTTATTAACGTTTTCTGTTGATTTCTTTGCTTCTGTAACGGATACCCAAGATTGTTCTGTTTGGTTTTCTATGGAATTTGACTTGTCAGTGGCAGCTGGTTTTGCACTGTTCTGAACAGAAATAATGCTCTCGGCGGGCAGTCTTAGGTCCGATTTAGTCTCCGTTGCCGTTTCAGTTTGCACTTCAGATCTTGATGAATTTGGAGCAAGCATTGGCAGCCAAGGCAGTTTGTTCTGCACCACTTCTGTAATCTTCTTTGGAATGATATCGTTGCTTATAGGGATGGCCGTCGTCGAGGTTGTGGTTGCAGTGGTTGTTTCTTTATTGTCTGCAATGTACGAAATGTTGTTACTTTATTAAACAATACAATAATAATTTACAATTATATTTTTCAAGGTAGCAGTCATGTTTCGATAATTGGATTTGTTAATGCAAGGTTTTATTTAATATTATTAAATTATTGACGTGTATTTAATTGCTAGCAGTAACGAATCTATTTTGTGAAATAATTTAAACAATATGATTGTATTGTTTATACACGTTTACTCACCTAAAACTTCCCCGACTTTCTGCAGCTCATTTTCGTCGATGTTCTTTTGCGCCGACGCGGTTTTGTTCACCGCGCTGGGCGAAGGTGGGGGGCTCCGTAGGCTGGCCAGCGCCCACGCCGTCGATGTCGGAGGTATCTGCCACTCACTCTCCGTCTCTACCTCTGTCGACGTCACCGTTGACGTCGCGAACCTCGTCGAGCCTCGCTTCCACAAACTCGGCACAGTATTGTCAGATATCGCCTGAGAATGTACCACCTTTTTCGGTCCACTAATGTCGCTTTGCAGAACAGGATCTATTTCTGAAGAAACTGTCGTTAACATTGTTCGGCTTGGTTGTCGCGGTAGAGCTGTTGTCTTTTCTTTTATACTGAAGTGCTCAGAGTATATCGTCGTAGAATTTGTAGGTCGATGGTATACCTTTTGGATGTTTCTAGGCACCATCCAAATACGTTTATTTTTTGGAGTTGTATGATAGAATTTACGTGTCTGAAGTCTTGGGTGCGGACTTGATGAAATATGTTCAGGTTTTAGTGTCACGCTGTTTGGAGAGTCTTTGTTATTGTTGATATTGAGACGTTTAGAATAATTTCGGTTTCTGTTAAAGGTACTCGAAAACTTTTTTGTTACTCTTTCCGTAGACGATATGGAATTTTGCGTGGAAACAGGGATAGAATTCACTGAATCAATTATAGGTAGAACACTGGATAGGGGTAAGTAACTTGTAGGCGATATAGATAAGCTCTCAGGGCTTGGATCAGGGAGTGCCGGCCTCGTTGCTGCTGGTATCGATTCCTGAGTAACTCTTAATGACGCCAATTCCTCCTCTGCTGACGTGCTCGGTGTAGGCAAAGGTAACGACTCATTGTCACAGTCGTCGTCATGAGTGATAGCATAAGTCTCGGTAGACATTACAGACATTTCATAATATATACTTGTACCTTGTACATCAGATAACTCTTTGTTAGTATTAGCACCATCGTTGTCTAAGAGACGAATTTCTTTGGTATTTTTTATAAATACTGTTGAATGGTTAGTTGGAGTGTTATTATTCATTTTCCCCATGCCTATATTTTCCTTAATAATGTGGACGTTAGTTGCATTAGGACGAGTAGCATTAGCTTTTATAGTGTCTAAATTCTTAATAATACCGGTAGAGATCTTTTGAAATTTCTGGTCGAAGTAATCATTTTTCGGTGTCGTTAGGTCGCTGTCGAAATCGAAGAAACTTTCAGATTTATAAATGTCGTGGGTAGTGTCTTTGTAGCCATAGGATGCTTCGCGAGGGAAGAAACTGGAGAAACCTCCGTAAGATGGACTGCTGTACTCGTTTTTAACTTTGTTATCAGAACTCTCGTTATCCGAGTCTTGGGTGAAGTCATCTCCATAGTGAAAGCTAGGTATTGTAAAGAAACTAGTATCAAATTTTCCAGAAGTGAATTTCTCAAAAGATTCCTTTTCTTCTTCATCTTCTTCGTCTTCTAATGCTTCTTCACTATGTACTTCTTTTTTTACAGTCACTGGAGTAGTGCTGCTGGTAAATGCTGGAAATTTAGTTTTCTTATAATTCCGCATGCTGTCAACTATTTCCGCAGGCTTTTTTACTTCTGCTGTAGGTGTAACTATTACTAGTGTCGGTTTTTCAGTTGATCTAACCCTTCTTTGTAAGCTTTCTGTGCTTGACTGAGTGTGGAATCGGACTCTTCCCCTTTCTGTTCTTCCCCTATCTTTGTATTTTGCATTTTTTTCTGTGTGTTCTTCAGAGGTTGAGTCTTTGGAGTTCAGTTCATTGAGGGAGACGTCTGGGGTCTTGGGTCGGTTCCTCGCGAGCCAGGCGCCATTTTCGTGGCCATACCGCGGCGCCCTCTCATCTTTGACAGTAGTAGATGTCGTGTCGGGTATAGCGTTGCCGCTAACTGCTGTGCCGCTCAACAGTAGTAAATTAACTACTAATGCCGCACCTGAAATTACAATGATTATGTTGAAACACTCATTCTTTAAATATCATGTGTCATGTATTTTCTTGTCAGAAAATGTAATGTACTTATAATAATTTTAAATATTCGAACTTTTTTGTCTTATTATTATAATTATTTATAATTATTGCTATCGATCGTGTCCACTATTTAGCTGTCCAGACTACATTATACAATGTAAATGTTTCTATCAATCTATTTCTAATAAAAAAAAAATTGTTAAAGCCATTATGATTTGTTTTAGTAATGAAAGTTGTGCCTCACCTAAAAATATTCTCACTGGTGACTCCATGTTCATAACATGTTGTCGTTAGGAAAACTGTATTCAACTCTGCTTCATCTCCATCCTGTCATTGCTCGCCCTGAAATCGTAAAGAAAACAACTATTAAGTTCTTAATAATTTTACATAGGTACAAATTCGTTAATTATCGGGTCTAATTAATTACATAACATAACATCACGCCAGTAATCCCCGAAGGGTAAATATTTAAAACTTTCTAACCCTATCGTTAGTAACTACACTCGAGAGCAATGAATCCGGGTCACTTAAAGAATGTTAAAAATCTCGGAAACTAAAAATGATAGGTTAATGCAATAAATTGTATTTAATAGACAATGTAATACTCCTTAAATGAAAGTAAAAAAAATATGAGTCACCATACATTTTATTAACACAAAATTACATAAAGAAAAAAACTGCTGATCTCTCCTTAAAACAAAAATAGGAAACATGAAATTTTTGAACTTTATTACGATTTTCTTGAATTTTAATACTTCGTATTGCCTCCTCGTGCTTCCATTACTGCGTTTACGCGGTTTGGCATGCTGTACACCAAGTTCCTTATACGATTTTGGGGAATATTCTCCCATTCCTCTGTGAGAGCAATTTTGAGCTCACGAAGCGTGATTGGGGGAGGGTTTCGTTGTTTTACGCATCTGCCTAGCTCGTCCCAAGCATGCTCGATCGGGTTGATATCCGGGCTGCGCGCTGGCCACTCCATACGAGTAATGTTCATCTCTTGAAGGTAGTCATTCACAATCCTACCTGTATGAGGTCGGGCATTGTCATGCATAAATATAGCATCCTCACCTAAATTGACCATAAATGGACCAACGTGATCATTGAGGATTTCTTCCACATATCTTACGCTAGTTAAAGAGCCGTTTTCTATGATCACCAGCTCTGTGCGACTTTCAGAAGAAATTCCGGCCCACACAAGTACAGACCCACCATCGTAGGCTACTTTTTTTTCGATGCATGCTTGCTTGAATCTTTCCCCTGGTCTTCGATACACTCTGTGTCTTCCATCGTGCTTGTAGAGCATAAATTTTGATTCGTCGGAGAACATAACTTTTGACCAATCTTCAATACTCCAATTTACGTGGCTCTGGGCATATCTTAGTCTTGAAATACGATGCCCACGCTCCAGTTTAGGGCCGTTTGCAGGTCTAAGGGGTTTTAAGTTAGATTCAGCAAGCCGACGTCTTACTGTCCATGCACTTGGGTTACTTCCTCCGAGGCGTCGAAACTGATTTGTGAGTTCAGTTCCCGTGAGAAAGCGATTTCGAAGCATGGTGTTCACCAAGTATCGGTCTTCTCGTGCTGTGGTACACCTGGTTCTGCCCGTTCCTGGTCTGCGTAGGTTAGAACCAGTTTCTTCGTAACGTCGGAGAACTCTTTGTACTGTTGACAGCGACACACCGACAGTCCTGGCTGTATCGCGCTGACTCCGGCCGGTTTCCAGCATTGTAAGTATTCTGGTGCATTCTTCAGGCGTAAGCGACATAATTTCAGCTTGAATAATGAATATAGAGCACTATCAACATGGTTTATGTACCCACATAAATGACAGATTACAAACAAAAGCAAAACCAAATGCTGTAATTTCGTAGTTCCATCTTCGAAAGTGGCCCTTTTTCAAATTTGTTTTTTTTATGATATAACTTTACAATAACTAAGAAGTTTTAATACCTTAATTTAAGGAGTATTACATTGTCTATTAAATACAATTTATTGCATTAACCTAGCATTTTTAGTTTCCGAGATTTTTAGGATTCTATAAGTGACCCGGATTCATTGCTCTCGAGTGTATTTAACTTGAATGGCTATTTCATGAAATAGTCATTTATATGAACTTAGAGGGTTGTATTGAAAGAAAGAATTAAAGTTTATTTGGACAAAGCTCGGGATCGTGTTCCTGATTATAATTCTGTAATATTAGGTATACATTTACGGTCGCTAATCATATTTTGTTCAACATACAACCTGAACTGACTTGCAAAATTGCAAAAAACGTAAGTACGTTTGAATTTCACGGGCTACCCTGCCGCTTCCCCCTTATCATTGTGATTATTATTTTAATATTGTGAATGTGAAGACTATGTGGGTCATTGTTGCTTTTTTTTTCCCCTCTCAGCTAGTTTTAATCATAGTCCGACAGTTTGAGTATTTTTGAGTTTCTCTGGTATTGTTCGTCGAATCGTTGAGCTCCTTAAGTTCTGAGTTGAGCTGCACGATAACTGACAAATGCGTGCACTGACTGGACAGGTCCACTCAATCTGTTTGTTTTTTCCTCAAAAGACCATTTCAGACACAAATCTACATGGTCTTCGCATGATCTAACAAAGATTATGTCCGGACTTTAAAAGAGACTGCGACCTCTGAGTTTGTTTCGGCCTTTCGTCTCAGAGTAGTCAGATAGGAACCGCCGACCTCATCTAATTTTAAAAAATGATTGACGTGTAAAAGTGTTTGTACAAACCTATTTACAGAAATAAAATCATTTATCATTTATCACCCTAGTGTTAGTCACACATTAAACTAACTACAATTAAAATTATTAGTTATGCAGAGGTGTAGGTACCTATAGTACACCCATATTTCGCCTGTTATGTCTAAGTCCGATGTAATATGGGGCGAGCTTATTGCCATCACAAATCTAGGCTGCGGGCTGCTACTGAGAAATTCCTGATAGAAAAATCACATTTTATCCGACTTGGGAATCAAACCCAGCACAGCAGTAACGCTTGCAACCACTAGCTAGACCCACGAGGCAGTTAGAATAATTGTTATATTGTGTTTAGTTGTTGTATTCTAATTGTTGGGTCACTGATCCTTAGTTCTCGTTAGATAGATAACATCTACTCAAAGGTGATAATTTGAAAAATCGTCTCACGGTGTAGTAAAAGATAGGAAAATAAATTATATCTTCATTAGCTACATGAGGTTGCAATCGGTCACAATAGTGGCTATGGGAACACAGTGACATAACTTCAACATGGTGTAATACCGATGTCACGTGCCTATGGCATACCATGCTCTCGTGGAAAAATGCAATGATTTGTAAATACAGATGTTTTATTTAGGTTTTATTCCATAGAATGTTGATACTGAAAGGTATTTTTAATGTTATAGATAAGTCAGGGTTGTTATGAATTGTTATAATCACAACTATCTTTGAGTGGAAGGATGGAATTTGATTCTGTATTAGATTTTGTATGTCTGAATTCGAGACCCTTAGCGCATTTTAGGCAATATTTTCTATCGATCTTTCCGAAAAAGGAAATTATATCTTATATTACATAAATACACTTTTACACTAGAAACAGCCTGGAAAACTAAAAAAATCTATACAAACAAGTACCTAATTCGTGCAATCGATTAACACAAAGCTCCTACTGATAATTCGCTAGCACGTACACAAAATACAACTAATTACTATTACAAAACAAAAGACTGTCAAAAACAAAACCGATCAACCTTCTAGCCACTATTCATCAACCTATCAACCTTCTAGCCACTATTAATCAACCTATCAACCTTCTAGCCACTAGTCATCAACCTTCTAGCCACCATTCATCACAACATAACCTCGTAGGAACTATCTTTTAACACTTCTACACTAAAATTACCGAACTTAAGGTACTCCCTGACCCACATACATAATTATCGGTCCACTCATATAGTGGTAACGGTAATTACCAAAACAGAATTACCGCCAGGAGTGGTAATTGGTCAGTAATTGTCAACTGCGTTCAGTGGGTCAGTTGTTACAAGTTGGGGTGTAATCTATGTGAACTATCGTCATGATTAATGTAGGAAAAGCAAGAGTAACTTTGCTATTTCAATAATATTGGTACCAAAGAATAAAATTGTACTTACGAGTTTTTTAGGTTAATGGACCTGCAGATTAACCTACCAATGACAGGGTTAGAGTGATTTACAACTAACTAGTGTACCCAACAATCTCTTACTCCATTGGTAACTTCAGGACTTTTTTCTGTTTTATTAAGGAATAATACCCTCCTTCTCTTATTCTTTACCTAAGCAGGATATTTTCAGGCGATAAGTTAGCTGGTACCGGCCAACCCAAAAGCAAAGGACCCCAAAAATCTGACAACCAGTCTTACCAAGGGTTATCGTGTTACCCAGTAACTGGGTCGTGGAGGTCAGATAAGCAGTAGCTTCATATAAATTACTGGTATTCAGCTGCATCCGGATAGACGAAAGACGACCCTAACATATTTGGGACAAAGCTTATGCAGACAGATTGAGTAAAAATGCCTTATGTTAACCGGTAACACCTTCATTGTTTGTCATTGATGATAACACAAAGACACTGCGAGACCGTCGCCGTTCGCGTGATTTAATTTTCCTCTACAAAGTTGCAAACGGATTTGTAAAATGTAGTGATCTTGTTGAGCGTATCCAATATTCAGTCCCTTCAAAACCTCCCAAATATCCCATCACCAGGCTGTTTCATATCCCTTTCCGCAAATCCAATCAACGCTCCCTTGCTCCGAATGTGCAGAAATTTCAACAGTTTTTGTAAATCATCAGAAACCGACTTACACGGTGTGTCAGTTAATAAGTTTAGAAGATCAGTCTCTGAGGTACGGGAGTGCATTCAATGAATATTCTCAGATATCACTCACACTCATTCCCTTTCACCTTCCTCCTCTCGTGGTAACATTTTGTATGCCACTTATTTTTAATTTTAATTTCTAATTTTATTTTCTATTTGCAATTTATGTTTTTATAAGTATTTTTTTTGTTAATTACGATGTTGTTTTGTGGTGAATGCTGTGTACTTATATACCTACGAGTATAATAGGCATACATACCAGTACTTTTAATATGTTATTGTTGTGTTTTAATTTTTTGTACGTAGGTAATGATGTTGGAGTACCAAAAAAAAAAAACCGCGCCGGATGTTGTAAGCTCCAAATAAAGCGCAAAATGTCACATTTACTTAACGCGTTAATTATTACGTTATATACTTGAAAGTAGCGAATAATTGGATTAACTGGACAAAGGTCAGGATCGCTGTCAATTACCCAGAACGCTTACAAACAATACAATTATAACATCCTCATTGACACGCAAAATACGCATCAATCACAAGGATATAAAGGCCATATAAGCTTGCTATAAATGAATACATTGCTGGCTAAAACGATTAGAGAAATAAAGTAGTGGTTGCAAGCACGTAATGAAATGCAATTTGCAAAACCACGTACCGTTGTGCGATTTGGTCTAGATTAGGTAGTCGTTCTAGATTTAGGTAGATCGAGGCTGCACTTACTGTAATGACTTTCTAATGAATATCTTGGTTTGAGATTAAGAGGATTGAATAAAGCTAAACGTTATGGAAGCACGAGCTGCGTGTAAAGGACAGTGTGAAGGAAATTGGTGTAATTTGTCGTGTTTTTTGTCGAGAAAAAAATCTTTACTGGTAATGAGAAGCCCAAAAGTCTGACGACCAGTCTTACCAAGGGCTATCGTGCTACCCAGTTACTGGGTTGTGGAGGTCAGATAGGCAGTCGCCCCATGTAAAATACTGGAATGCAGCTGAATCCGGTTAGGCTGGTATCCGATCACAACATACCTGAGAAAAAACAGTGACAATGCAAAGGAGGAAGCACCGATCGCGAGCGAACAAGAACCGCTGCGGCAAAGCTCCTACCTCTTTGGCTCCTACGGATTCCGGACTGAGCCTGAGTGCCGCAAAGCCAAACACACCGGTGTACATCTCCCGCCTACGGCGCCTACACTACCGTGAACCGATTTGTATGATTCTTTTTTTGTTGGAAAGGAGTTATCCCAAGGGTGATCCCATAATAAGGAAACCAGGATCTGATGATGGCATACCAGAGAAATCGAGGGGAACCTTCGAAAATCGTTAAGGCAACCAGTGCGTTTGTTAATTTTTACATTAAGTATTTTAAAGCACTACAATTTAATGAAGGTCTGGAGTCGATCTGATGATGGAGCCGAAACACAGTCGAGGGAATTCCTCAACGATTTACAGTAGCTACCTTGTGTTTGGACTTAATTCATTTATATTGATAAGAACTTTGCACCCATATGGGTTATAAGTGCCATTACAGGTCTGATGATGGAGACCATAAACAGTCGAGGGAATTCCTCAACGATTTACAGCAGTTACCTTTTGTTGGGCTTACTTCACACGGTTCAATATGCCAAAATATTCAGTTCGTACAAAAATAATACCTAATTTAGATTGAAGTTTTACATTGGACAGCCAACCTACTAGTCATGCTGATGCGTCAATTTGAGACTGAATTTAAGTTGCATAATCACGCCATCTCTAGCAATGCTCTTTCGTTGGTTGCTAAGCAATGTATGCTTGTCAAAATGCATATGGTGAAATGGGGCTGATGGTGAAGCCACCATCAGCTCCAGTTCTTCAGGTTTTTATCAAGAGAACTCCTCAACAATGAACTCCTCAATTCCTTGCATCGGGAAAATAAATCTTTTGTAAAAGGTGAAGAGCAGTTGACATTAGGCTATTGTAACTTAGAAAAATTATTATCTAACCCACTAAAAACTGAAAAATAAAAACTTTTTACAAAAAAAACAACCGACTTCCAAACAAAACACTACAAAGTGAAAAATAACTTTAATTTCGGAAGTCGGTGGCAAAAAAACTAAATTACAGATCCAAAGACACAGACTTCCAAAATTAAAGTTATTTTTCACTTTGTAGTGTTTTGTTTGGAAGTCGGTTGTTTTTTTTTGTAAAAAAGTTTTTTATCTATGGGCCTCAGTTGCCTGACAGTAAAATAATTATTATTATTGTTATTAAAAGGCACACAGATTATTGTTGAGTACAAAGCTTTTGCTAACTACTGTATGGTGACATACCATACAGTAGGTAGCAAAAGCTTTGTACAAATCATACTTTGATGTTCTGCAGTGAAATATTGCCCTTCAGATATTTTTACATCGGTAAAGAAACTCCTTTACTGCTTATCTCACGAAAAGTAATTAAATACGAAGTTTAGAGACTGAGTTTGCCAAATATTTAAACCTTTAACTTCCCCAGCACCCATACCTTTTAAAACAAATCAGTGTATTCAATACTCAATATATTTATTGCTTCCACATGTGAACTTAGGTGGTAGGTAACAAAATATGACCATTGTGGACCCTGTCGGGCACAGTAAAAGTAGAAGAGAGGAAGAGGGCTTTTATTTGACTACTTAGTTGTTAGTTACTGTTATTATAATTATTGTGATTATTTTATACAACATGTAATTTAAAATTTGTCATTTAAATAGGTATTTAATGTAATAGCATTTCACTAATAGAAATCATTTTAATTTATTTGTGAATGTATTAAATTTTTGTTCTTTAATTTTTTCTGGTAATTTATTATATACTCGTATTTTCATGGACATGACTAGTATACTTGTTGAGTGCATTTTTAGCTTGTATCCTGGTAAGTTTAACCTATTTTTATGGCGCAATGTATATCTTGACTGTATATTTTCTCTTGTTGTGTAAAAGTGTTGGTAATTTAGATTTTTGGTGTTGTTTTGTGTAATGCTGCTGTAGTTCTTCGTCTGCCCAGGAGGAGCACATTACAAAGCTAATCTCTACTATGTAACTTCTGCAAAAAAACCCTTATAGATCTATAACGGGTGTAATAAGACACTTAACAAGGCCGAGACTTACTCGTACTTGTACTCCCCGTCATTGTATATTTTTTTTGTTCTGAACCATATCTGGGAACCGTCTGGTTATGGAGATATTGAAGGTCAAAATTCCAACTCTTATGGCATCCTAAGCACAATGTTTTGCGTGTGTTACATTGCGCACTACCGCAACCAGCAAGTTATCACACCAAAAATAAACGTCGTTTCCCAGCAATTATTTTTGTGCAATGTTAAATACTTAGTTTGATGTACAAAATGCGTAGCTGACAGCTATGTTATGGGTCTTTTTACAACCTGTATACTATATATATATATATATATATATATATATATATAATATACACACTATACTCTGTAGTAATAATAAAGCTTTCGAGTTTGTTTGTTTTTTTGTTTGTTTGAACGCGCTAATCTCTGGAACTACCAGTCGGATTTAAAAAAAACCTCTTGGCATTTCATAGCCCAATTCTTGAGGGAGATTGAACAACACACTGACCCTTAGCAGCCGCGCAAAAAGAAAAAAGGTAGAAAGAACGTTTTTTTTTTTTTTTTTCCTATTTGGCAGCTCGTAGTTGTGACCACTAAGGTCCTGGCTACTTAACCGGGCAAACCTGTGGGTGCCTTAAGCTACTAACTTAAAGCCTCCAGCCAGGGGCGAACAATACTTAAAATTTAGGTGACCGCACGCTAAGGGCACCCCCTGTGGGGTACGAACCTCGGCTTAGGGCGTCACTGAGGGGAGGGCAGCAAGATGGGACAGGCTGGATCTAAATTATATTATTATTATACTGGGGAATTTAAAACTACAGGCTCAGCTACGGCGCGGGCTGGCGCGTCGTCGAGCAAGGGTCGGGGGGGGTAGAAAGAACGCTAAGTGAAAACGAAGTAATAGCACATGGATAAAAAACCGAGCGAGAAATGTGACTGCTATTTTAGTATATTGTGGTGTCTTACGACTTCCACGCGAACGAAGTCGCTGGCAGAAGCTAGTAACTTATGAATGAATGAATGAATGACTGAACGAACGATATCTTTATTCGCAAGAATTATCTAACAAAAATTCTTAAGATCTATGGGTTTCACTATATTCGGCATTTCAGCCGTGCAAATAAATATATATATAATAGATATGGCTACTTGTCAAAACAGATGGTAGGTAAGTAGCTCGTAACACTTACATTCTTATTAAGTACTTAGCCGTATAATAAGCACGGTACTCAAATACCCAGTAGCATACTTACAATGTTGACAAACACTTAGACCCTTAAATATCCGTAATCATTCTTTATTGGGACCGCGCCATAACCAGTTAGTTAAGTCATAAAGTGACTTAAAGTAAGTACTGTCCTAACCGTCATAACATAATGTCGAAATGTTGCTTGCACAAACCGGAAATCGAACACGGATACTATAGCAAATTATTGATAATGAAAGAATAGGAATATCTTTTAGGAACAACCTATATCAATGCAAAAACATTCCTCCACCACTTTTGTTTTAAGGCTCCTAAGGCGCGACACGACAGTGCGACGCGACTCTAGTACAACAATTTATATGAAAACTTCATGGAAATTGTACTACCGCAATCGCGTCGCGGCTGTCTGTGGGAGCTTTTAAGGACGGACGGTCAGATTGGTCACCGAGATGTTATCTCGTTAGTTTTCGATAACATTTCGCTTAGTAATATAACATTACGCTAATTTTATTTGTTGTTTCTTTTTAACTAAGTCCCTACTTTAAGTGGTCCTAATTCTCTAAATTACCTATGTAGTCGATGATTTTGGTGCACGGTAAAACTCTGATGAGTTTATGTTGGCACCAACAGAAATGAATAAAATGTATATCGCACCTTCGGTAAGACAAGGGTGGACATAACTGCAGTTTTAGTGATTTTACAGGAGTCATTTTAAAATCTTGTCGCACCAAGATAGTCAAAAAAATGCACCAATATGACAAAAGCACTGCTGCCCCCTGGCGGCATTAAGCTGATATTGACACGGGTCTTTGTTCCTCCAGATAAAAGGGACTTTCTAAAGGCTCCCACAAAGAGGCACGACGCGACAGCACGACACAAAGGCGCCGCTCGTCGCGCGGCACGCGGTGCCTTTGTATCACACTGTCGCGTCGCGCCAGTGTGTACGAGCCTTAAAGCACTTTGGCATACTTAAGTAATTTTTTGTCAGTCATGCCCTTGTCAATTAGGCCCCGACGGGCTATGCTCGTGGAGACAGGCGCGACACCGCGCTTATAGTGAATTAGTAATCACGGCACGTTTTTATTGTCAAAAGTAGGCTCTTTTAATTCATTTAGTTTGAATTTTACATCGGCCGTGAAAGATGCATAAGGATTATGCTATATGCATACCATAGCCTATAATGTTCCCACTGCTGGGACACAGGCCTCTTTTCTTCGAGAGGGTGTGGGCCGTAATCCACCACGAGGGCCCATTGCGGGTTGCTAGATGTCACAAGTTTTCGAATTTTTGGTTCTAGGTCAAGCCGGTTTCCTCATGATGTTTTCCTTCCCGTTTTGAGAGCAGTGGTGATGAAATTGTTTACACAAAGTAAAGCGCCTGTTAGGTTCGCCCCCACGACCTACAACTCGTAAGTCGTAGCCGGTCCCACTGGGCCACCACTGGCCTGAAAAAGCTGGTGTGAAAGATAATGATTAGCCTATTATTTTAAAAGAACTAGACGGGACACTTGACTAAAACTTTTAATATTAGCAAATAAACTAACTGCTTCTGCCACAAAATCACTTCATAAGTGTTAAAAACTTAAAGTCACGAACTTCTATAATGTCAAACATTTATTACGTTTTCTTTTCAAATAAAAGAAATGTAATGCGAACAAAAAAGGCAATGGTGAGTGAAACGTTCGATACAGTCGTGTCGGAGTAAGTGGTAACTTGGTAAGTAAAACACGACGATCGTGACAGAATGCGCCTGAGCACCAATTCATGTTTTTTTTTGTGGTCGGACGTTCGAGTATCGATAGTTATGTTATCGATAAGATATTCAATTCATGCAATCGAAATTCGAAATGAAGCTTATTGATGCAGCTTTCACACTAACTCATATCCCTGAATTGTTTTAGACATAAAAGTCACAATAACTTTTAAATTGAGGCGTTGTCCTATTCGTTATAATGTCAGTGACTCTATTTTTTATATATTCTTTATTGTACACCACAAAATATATAACAAAAAAAAAATATGAAACACTACAAAATATACAATAGGCGGCCTTATCGCTTTCTGCTATCTCTTCCAGGCAACTTTGTGATTTGCCTGGACACAAAATGGGCTGTCGTTGGTGCAAATAATATACCTATACAATACACTAAAATAGATACACAGATATATACATATCCTAAATAATAGATATATACATACTAAATATATAAGCAACGAAAATAAATGGAGACTATAGATAATTACAGTTACGAGAACAAGATCACAACGACAAGTAATGTTTCTTCGAGAGGGAATGGGAAGCAGTCACCTCCTTCTGCGAAACAGTAATGCTCGCGAAGGAGGAGGCGGAGCGCGTGAGGGAGAGGAAATCATTGCGCCCTCACGCCTGTAGTCGCCGCAGGAGGAGACACCCTGGGCGTCGGGAGTCGATAGCCGACTCCCGACCACCGTAGGCGCGGGCTTGCAGACGGCGAACAATGGGCAGCTCGCCGTCCGGTAAGGACCAGGCCCGGGTCGACGGCGCGTTGTGTTCCACGCGCGCCTCATAGAGATGTCAGCATAATTGACGGGGACCGATAGGGCCAATGCCTGCCGGGGTCGCGGATTGTTCGAAAGGGTTACCGTGGCCCTGGCGCACAGGCAACTGAAGGAACACGGGTGGGTTTTAGTCAGTAAGAGTCTGACACGCCCTTCCGCTCCACCCAGAGCGGGAGAGGTCATTTGATGATTTCCCACCCAAAAAAAAGTAATGTTCCTTCACGAGTCTTTTAAACACAAGTAACGACTGCGCGCGTTTTATTTCCACTGGCTTTTTATATTCCTACATAACTCGAATTAAAAAAGAGAAAAGCCCACTGGGTGCTAAACTAACAAGTTTCAATTTCATAATGTTCAATAAAAAACAAACAACACGTATGTAAACATTTAAAACCAGGTCAATTTATTCGTTTGTACAATTACGTGTTGTAGCCCATCCCTATTGCATTACATTACGTCGACATAAAGCAAGCGAGTCGACGCGCGAGTCGAATTTTAACTTAAGTCACAACACTAGGTACAGTCGAGAAAAAAATATATTCGCAGAATTGATTTATTTTATTTCTTTTGAATACAGATTATTTTGTTATTAATGGGTGTATTGACATTTATCGGAAGGGCAAGTTGCAATAAAATATTAAAGTAGTATTAAAAACGATCACTGTCAATTCCAATCCTATTTAAATATACACACATACATACATAAACTCACGCCTTCTTCCCATGGGGGAAGGCAGAAACTACAGAACGCCACCTGCTACGACCATTACATACCATGGAAACCCTACCCTACCCTATCTCCCTATCTATTCCTTCCTATTTAAATATCTACCTTCATAGATTGGACCTGATTGCCTACCTACATTTTTTTTGTACCGTAAACCTCTATTGATTTTCATTCTTAATAACAAGTACCTATTCTCAAAGGGTAGGTACTTAAAAAACCCAACACTTTTTAAGACATCCTTTTGTTTGTCCTCAGTATTTTTTTTTAAATATTCGCGACTTTTCTTTGTCACGTGTTTTTGTTTGTTCGCGATAAAACCACCACATGCTATTATTCTTGTTACTACGTGACCAACACACAATTATTTCTAACCTCCAAAGCTTTGGCTTCCTAGGGTACTGCTTCCGACATATTTTATCGCCCATCAAGAAACTCTGTCTTTTTCAAGACATTGACATTGAGGTGTCAAAAAACGCTCTGTGTTTCGCAGCCGTTAAAGTGATCGTTCACCACTTTCTTAGGAATCCAAAGCTTAACACTTGTCCAACCGTCTATACGTTGAACATTATTTCAGCTACGTGCGTCTTACGTGCTGGTACTCTATACTCTATGGGCTCTATGCCCTTATTCGAGCAGTTGTACAATACAACGCACAAGTAACGACTGATGCAATACTAGTCAAGGACATAGAAATCTTTGGCAGCAATCTTGATGCTGTGTTGTCTCCAGTCGAGAGGTTAATGAGATTTTCGTCATTTTAATTCTGTTTTGGTTGTATTGCTAACATTTTTCAAGGTGATTCTCAAAGGCCTATTTCCGGAACGAGACGTTTCTAGAATGAATCTCAACTCAAATATAATAAATAGGACCACATTAAATTAGCTAGCGATATCTAAATACGATAAAATAAAAATATAAAATATTTCATGTTTTTTTCTGGGGTTAACGACCGTTGGGAGTGTTGTAATAATTGAGCTAAAGTAGTTACAGACTGTAAAATCAATGTCATAAAAATTATAAATTATACAATTAAATTAGCAACCACTTTGATTTTGTCTAGACTTCAGATTGACCCCGGGCTGCTACTCCTGAAATTCCTGATAGGGAAACCCAATAACACTGCCCGATCTGGGTATCGAACCGAGGACCTCATGCTGCAACTTGTGACTACCAGACCAACGAGGCGAAAACTATGTCGTTTAAATTATTTGAGACGTATTTTGCATTGACCACAAGTGTTTACCTCCAATTTGTGTGAATAAATAATGTTCTTTTTATGACATTGATTATTACATCATGTAACTACTTTAACTCAGGAAAAATCATCTACTTTTCAATATTCGTAAATATGTGAGCACCATGTATCTGTCACATAATTAATTTATCTGTCATTGCTTTTTATTTAATTATTTTTACCTATTGTGGTATAGTAATTTTATTCTAGGTGCATCGTCTTCACATATAATTATATAATTAATGTGTACATAATATTGTAAAACATTTTAAAAGAGTAACGGTCGAGTTTCTTGCTCATTCTTCTCCATACGAAACTACCTTTTGGAAGGGGCAACATGATCAACTCTATTTTCTTGTAAATTTTGACGTTCAAAAGTGCCTTTTATGTGCCTATTTGATATAAATGATTTGACTTTGACATGCCTTCTTAAGCTTATTTCTTTTATAACGTCACATCATCTACGAGTAAGTAAATCACTACATTTTATAAAACCAAGTTCCCCCGCCGCGTCTGTCAGTCTATCTGAACGCGATAAACTCAAAAAGTCCCGAAAGGATTTTCATATGGTTTTCACTAATGGACGGAGTGATTCATGAGGAAGGCTTCGGTGTACAATTGATTAACGGTTTTGTGTAAATCGGCTGAAATATGTCGATGATTGTTGAAGATGTCAGAAAAATTCATGCCGACGACTGGGAGCTCTACTGGCGTGCGCCGCGTAAACCAATAAGAGTTCTAAGAAAACATCCACGCGGTCGAAGTCGCGGGCTAAAGGCACTTTTCGTATCACGGGGTCTACTCCCTAATCACAAAATGCGTAGTATCGGCCGAAGTTACGGGCTTTTCTAACTTCTAATCACTTACGGACATATGGTTAGTTCGGAACCCGAACTAAGAATAAATGACAACACGATTTGACAGTTGTTCCTACTTCCGTTAAGTATCTGCCCGTCCGAAAAATTGCATTTGACACATATTTTGTCGGACCAACTACTTTCGGATAAGCCCGTATCTTCATTGACGAACTTATAGGGTAGACCCTCAGTCTGCGTGACCGCATTGTTCTTCAATATTACGTAATGGATTTTGATGCGGTTTTCAACAATATTTAAAGAATTTATTCCGGAATGTTTATGTGTATAAATATTAATATTCAAGTTTAATAAAACGCAGAAATCACGTTGTTTGACATGTCGTCACATACATATAAATGGCACTCGTGCGATGCAAGGGCGGATCATTAAATAAAAATAACATAGATTTTTATTCACAAATCCAACCTCTAACTTTTCTTGTTTCACCAATAAAAATGAACGCAAACTTCGAACGCAAATAAGAAAAAGTGTAAAGATAAATGGATTGCTTTTATTTTACACACTGCGTCACCGATCTGACCTAATGCCAAGGTTTCTTTGTTACTATATTTGTTTAAAGTTAACGCTTAGTAGATATTATTTTGTTCGGCTACATTTAATGCCTCGTTGAACTTTCAGACATCATGTTTTTGTTGCGACCACAAACCTACTGGATTTTAAATAGATTTTGTACAAATGAATTTTATTTGTAACTAGCTAATGCTCGGCATGCGTTTCAATGCCATTTTTTTCAATAAACCCTTTTTTTTGACCGAACAAAACATTTTTTTTTTAAATCGTGCCGTTTTTTGAGTTTTTGCGAGACTAACGAAAAGCAATTGATTTTTATATACATATGAGAAGACGAAGAAGATTGACGAAGGGAACTTAAGCCGGTACCCCGACCAAAACCTTGCCAGAGAGCGTTATTCAGAGGCTATTAACTCATTCACTATGGGTAATAAACTACATCTAAAAGCACATTATTAATGTTCGATATCCTATCATCACATTGCACGTTCTTATTTGTTTTTAATTGTTATAAATACATTAAAAATCTCCTTGTAAAAAACTGACTAAAATTATTGATTGCATGCATCTTTTGTTAAAGGTGACATTCTATTAATTTGAGGATTACACTAATGGATAGATAATTTAAAAATCTAAATAATTCACGTTTTATTTTTATTTAAAACATCGCTTGTCTTTTTTTATTACAATAATTTCAATATATTTGTGAATTTTATGATAAATGAGCGTGCGCAGGGAGCGAGACTCAGCGGGCGGCGGGACAGAGAAGGACCGAACGCTCAAGGTCATTTGGTCGGAGAAGCGCCTTAACAATCTATTGCTTTACTTTTTATTCTCCTGTCTCCTGTGATACAGTTTGTCAACTAGTGGGCACCTACAGGATACAAGATGAAATTTTTTCACTAAAGTTAAGTACTATATTGTATTGCACAGTTTTTGCTGTAACTGGTTGAAAAATAACTAACACAACAAAAGCCTACTCCTTATAGCTTTCCGCCAGTGCGTAACAAGGCTCATGTCTTAACAGCGGCCTTATTATGACGTGCTAATACCATCATGGTTCCATTGAGAAAAAGGGATAGTGCTATCGGTCATATATAGCTCCGTCTCTCTTTCACGCTGGAACAATGATGGCTTTAACACGTTCTAGTACGGCCTCAGAACACAACATCACGCTTGTAATCCCCGAAGGGTTCAGCAGCTCATTTTGTCTATATTTATATGCAACGGCACGCTTGCACACATTGTAGCGACCACAAACATATCGTTTTGAATATAAAATAAAAATTACTGCAACCAGAAATGTTTAACTTGCTAGTTCCAAAACAGTCAATCAAGATAATACAAATAAAATATGAAAGAAAGAAAAATAGTTTTATTTGTCACAGAAACACGTGCATACAAAAAAGATAATTAGCTCTGGCAACAATGTAAAATAAAAACAAACAAAATAGATGTATAATCACGAGCACAAAACAGAAATAGTCGACAGCTGCACGTCATGACTGTGACAAGAAGGCTTCCACTCAGCATGATGCTGTGCTATGGGGACCCACAGCACAGCGCTGATTTTCAGTGGTTACCCAAAAAGGACGTACGGAAACCAAGTCAGGTTTAATAAAATAAAACATACAGTAAGCAATATGGGGTGGCACTTTTATAAACTTGAGAAAAAATACACTGCATTACCGTCTACGAAGCAGCAGCAACAGCATTCTGAATGTGATTGCTGCCCGTTTTGACCGCTTGTTCCCAACGAGTCACACCTCAACGGGTAACAGTGTGACTCGTTGGGAATGTTTTGGATAATAATTCCCAACGAGTCACAGTTACTGTTACACTGTTACTCGTTGGGATGATCCCACCTTGATTTAGGGTATCATTTAAGCTAAATAATGAAGCGAATAATAAGTGAAGTGAATAATGAGGCGTAGCCGACGGAGTCCCGCGAAGCGGGACTCCTACTTCTGGGCGGTTTAAAAAAAAATAACCACGAAGGGGACGGCGGGGTCTTTCAGACCCCGCCGTCCCCTTCTAACCTAACCTGTCCGAGTCGGGGTGCCCCAAGTTGTACCAAATACCTGGGAACAATTTTTGTTTATCTGAGAACGAAAATATTTCGTGGCGATAGATGATATAGTAACAGTGTAACAGTAACTGTGACTCGTTGGGAATTATTATCCAAAACATTCCCAACGAGTCACACTGTTACCCGTTGAGGTGTGACTCGTTGGGAACAAGCTGTTTTGACTGTCCTTTCCAGAATCGGTGGATAAGGACAGCCATAGGCATCAGTTAGGTATACGTACTGACAATACTAACATAATTTTAGGTACAATTTTTGTTACTGACACACTAAATTTTATGTTCGTATGTTGTGTTATTTGTGATATTATAATATGGAGATTCTCTGAAATAAAATTATTATTATTACACATAAATGTTTCGTGACTCAATGAAAAACTATTTACACTGTATTTTGGTGTTCTGTTAGAAGAACTCAAACTCAAAGCATTTATTTCAAATAAACCAATTACAGGCAGTTTTGAAATGTCAAGGGGTCGACCAGTCAGAAAGATGAAGCTATTTGCCCATTCCAAAGCGTAGTAGGTATGTTATAGTACGACAGGAACATTATATTGAAACATTTAAGTGTCTGCGGACGTTCAATAACGATGACTTTGTTTACCTACATAGCACCACTGCAAAGGCACCACTGCAAACAATATCAAAATCAATCTGCGTACCTTTTCCCAACGACGAGGGGCGTTCTATGTATTCTCGGTATGAGGGTAATTTACTAATGATATGGGAAATTTGACTAATTAATTAATTAATGACATTATCTAAGGGTATAAAGGTAAAATTTCATATAGTTGTGATCATTAGTTTGCTAGTTATCCTTAGTCAACGACAACTGGAATGGCTAACATGACGATGTTGAAGAAAATCGAGCTCCGCGCTGTTAGCAAATGCCTTACCAAACAAGGAAAAAGTATGAAAAATATTCACAAAGAGATGGTGGCTGTTTACCAAGATTCTGCTCCTTCGTTATCTACGGATCGTAAGTTGGGGTCGGCTCCCTGTCTAACCAGATGCAGCTGAATACCAGTATTTTCTATGGAGCAACTGCCTATCTGAACTCCACAATCCAGTTACTGGGTAACACGATACCCCTTGGTAAGACTGGTTGTCAGATTTTTGGGCTTCTGACTACCCGTAACGACTGTCAAAGATCTTTGAATGACTGCCGAGACCAACTGCTTAACGTGCTTTCCGAGCCGTTGAGTTGAGTTGGGTGAGTGGTTTCGATATGCATAAATAATGGTTGGTCACCCATCCATAAACCGACCGCGGCAAGCGTAGCTTAACTTTCGATCGATCCGTGCGGCTGTTATCATTTAGCCTTCAAACCTTCGTTAATAAAGATTCAATAACTACCTCAATTTAATTGCAGTAAGAAGAAACAAGACTGCCAGGTCATTAACTCCCGTTTACCTTTAAACGATAATCCTAGACATGGTTTTCTTTTTTCTCTGAACAGTATGCGTAGCATGATCACTACTCTAAGAAGAGAAGTCAAACAAAAACTTGACTGATTTGACCTTGTCCCTGAACTTGACTTTCTTAACAAAAAGGCATTCTTTTTTTGAATTTTGATATCGCGCCATAGAAATATTTCTACAATCTGTCATTTGGTTTTCCGTGTCTTCTGTGAGTGGTCTACGCATGCAGGTGCTTAAGTTACTTTACCTCAAGTTTCACCGAGAACATTCAAAACAAAAGACTGCGACGCGTGTCACCGTGACCCATTTACCAGCACTTGTCACAGTCTCCGAGATACTAGAGCATTATAATTTTACAGTCATGCACACGTAGCTTAACTGTGAAAACCACACTAAATTACCCATAAAAAAACACCTCGTTAAAGACGTGACATCTCGTTATCTTGGTAACTAATGAAGGAGACATCTTCACGGAATCATTTTCTGTCAATATCACGATCTCTCTATCGAAGTTTCGTAAGTTTGTGAAGAAGAAATGGGCAACAAAAAAGAAATGTTGTTTTGAAATGGATAGCATTGTTGTACTGGTAATGAAAGTGAATCAAAGTCACGGATAATATAACAGACAGAAAATAACATGATTTGATGATTCATCATTAAAAAAACCTATGTCATATATATTGACGCACAACGTTGACGCTTTGCTACTCGTATTTTAACGGATTGCGAATTCCATGAATTTGATCGATTGCGAATTTGAACATACGCGACGAAACGCGTCATTTCATATCAGCATAACTTTCTTGCTAGATATTACATACTACAGCTCGCGACTTTTAAAAAAAACAAAAAATCTTATTATTTGGTGACATCACAATGAACAATAAGTATTTTCTAATATGTAGGTATTAATTTAATTAACTGAATAAAAGAAATGAGAAGAATAAAAGATACCTACATAATTACGACAGCTGTTTTTTCTGCAAAAAACAATGCTTGTGAGGACATCCGGCTAACGGGGCACAATGCTACGTTTAAATCGAATTGCATAGAATCTAATCTTAAAATCATTAAAAATATTGAGACCCCTGCTGCTGTCCTATCTTTTACACCAAATTATATCCAATAATTACGAGTACAAATTGCAGCAAAACGGTTTTTCTGAAGTCTATGCAATAAACTCCCTTAAATAATTATATTTCAACGGCTCTACTAATTTGCTTCACCAATTACTTATGCATAAAAATCGAGCCTGAGAAATGTTGAAACTAACAGAAATGGGATCTAGCAAAAACCTGTCTGGTTTTCTGCGTTTTTCGTAATTCTACGGTTTAATTGCAGAACAATCATATTAGTTTGCAATTATTTATAATTTCAGTGTCAGCGACCTGAAATGTAACAAACAAAATGATTCGAGAAACAATATTAGTTTGCATTTCAATTTTAGAAGCGGGTGTCCTCTTTTAGTCCAAAAAATTGCACCGTATTTTTATTTAAGTATCTCAACTGTCATCTGGAAAATGGCAAAAGGGCCTGTTGCACTAGGAACTCTTAATTTTGGAATTAGAGGTAAGCACCATCCTGAATCCTGACTGGCAATTAAGATCCTAACCGTCCTTTTATCAACTTTTCCTAATTTCCCATTCCTAAATATTAATGGTTCTTAAATACAGAGTATAGAAATGACCACTATTCAGTAGTCAGCAAGTACTTGTTGATAAGACGCCTTTGCGCTCTGTTAATTACAAATTACGATATAATTTTCACTTTTACACAAACTCCGAAACTATATACAAATTAAGCGAAAGTAAATTCCTCTTTACATTCAACGCTCATTTAGATACATTATGCAAACTTATAATTATTTTTACAACTAACATTGTGAAGGTCAATGTCTTAAAATTGTATTAATTAATTAATTAGAATAGAAACCTTTTACAAATTGCTCAAACAATAATGAAACAGCTATAGGAACGGATAGAATAATAACAATAGAGAAAACTGCCCATAACCGCAAAACAGTAAGATTAGAATTGTGGTAAACCGATTCTTTATGATTTTTGGTTTGCTAATGTATAATTTAACCCTGGAGTAAATACGTCTGTCAAAATATTTCCTGTCATCCGTTAAAATGAATGCATGGGATACCTAGTGATTATAAGAGAGAGGCAGACTTCACATAGATGAAAAAAAAATTGAAGTCGAAAACTATTTCGGGTTGAAGTAAGTAGATTCCGACTTCAGCTCTTTTTTATTTCACAATCAAGATGACTGAAAATTTCAGGCCTTCGTGATTGTGCCATCTAACATCTAACCATCTTGTACCAACACTATCGTAAAACTTATGAAATCACAGACGTAAGGGCTGAGTGATAAAGATCAGAGAAAAGTACCTACATAATAACGATAAAACATTACCATAATTTCAGTTACTTATGAGTATACTCGTATTACTACAGTAAGTACGCATGTACGCATGAATTCGTACCTTATGAGTCAGTACTGCTTTCCAAATTAGTTACTTCACCATAATTCAGTTGTTTATGTTTAAGGTGCGTTATCGATTTCACTTTCAAATAGGCTTCCTCAACCACACTCTAAATAAACTTAAAAATAAACTAATCACTCCTGTAGCATTTTTTTATGGACGATGATGATGGTTTTTCCACAAAGTGTTTTCTCATTACAAATTATTCGAAATGTTCCAATGGGAGTATCCCCGATGAATCAAATTATAGATACTGAGTTAAAATGCAGATAAATGACACAAGTCACCATTAACGTGGTGGGCGTACCATTCTCGAGTTACCGTCTGTTACAGTCCGATAACATTGATGATCATCAATATCACTATGTAACACGGGCTTGTGTAATTAGTTGGTAAATACTTCAATAATTTCATTAGTCACATCTGCCCTTTGGTCTCCGTTGTGAGTTGTATAATGCTTGGCCAGTTTATCTTTGACTGTCTTCCAATTGCTAGACGCAAGAGGACATCTTATGGACCATTTTCGACCAATGCTCAGAACAAAGAACGTTTGACCGATCTTTGTGGCAGCGATACAGACTATTACATCATTATTATTGAACAGAATAATAGAGAGATAAATAAAGCTTGCAAGCTAACAAAACGAAGATATGAGTAATGCAAATGTTATAGGATTAAAACATGACTCAAAACAGAACAACTTGAGAACCAACCCGAAGCATCTTTTGCAACAATTGCAAACTGGCTGCTCAAAACTGGACTGCAAGTAATAAATTTACTTTGTAAGCAAGCTTTACTAAGCCGTCGTGCTTGTGAACCGCCAGGAGAACATAGCTCACGGCAACACAACGAAGCAGAGAAAGTGTAGCATAAAGAACTATAACTATCTGCGGCTTCCTTCAATAATAAAGTAATCCTTTGTGAATACTGGAGAGCAAACCAAGAACTATGTAGTAAGAAGGTCCTCAACCTTTGTACTATTAAACGCGAAACGAGCTTACTGGACCGATGCTTTTGAAATATTGGCGCGGATGTTGTTGGACCTGCGCAATAAATTGTGTTGGATCTTGTTAGCCTGTTTAGCGGTACACCATTTGAATCACGATAAGTATAAGTTAGACTGTTTGGCAGATAGAATACCTATGCTTTATTGAACACCATGATTAGAACAGCAGCTTCAAAATCAAAATGAAAATATTTTATTTCATATAAACCTACATTAGCACTTGTGAAATGTCAGAAGCTAGGTGCACGGTTCCAATTGGTCCTTTCCTATGGAGAAGAGCCGGCAAAAAACTCCACGGTTAAAAATAATTGGCTTTTACTATGTTTTCAATTACATTACAGTGCGAATAGGTATGTAGGCCTGTCAACTAGTACCAGGTACTGAATAAAATTGAATATGGTCTACAAATCTACAGTCTGGAAGGCCTACAATGTTTTCATATTCACAAAATATAAAAGAATATATAAAAGATAAATAAAATATAAAACCTATTTAAACCACATACTACTATAAATTACACTCAACGCTATGGAGGTCCTTAAATAAAATTGGTCCTAAAGTCTTTGCAACTAAGGTTGACATTGCATATAAAATCAAGCACGATAGTAGAGCACTAATAGACTATACAGAATTTTTTTTTATCTATTGGCTATAATAACATGATTTCATTCAAATATGTATTTAGATATGCAAGGTATCTGCGTAAACTCCAAAATATTGTTAAAGAGTAAGAAACCTTCCCATTGAACTACACTGAAAAGAAAAGTGAACAGCGAAAGTATTTCAACCAAACATGACCTAACCGTCACTAAACTTGCTCAATTTGACAATCTACAATAGAAAAAAATATATTAAACAAAGAGACACAGCGAAGGGAAAGTACAGTGAACCGCCATGTCGCTGTGGCTCACAAAACTGACAAGGAAATGACAATTTGCTTGTACTCTGAACGTACCTTGCGCAATGAACGCACTGCGCTCTTTAAGATGAAGAATGTTCTAGAAATCGTATATCTAAACGGTGTATCTATGGACTTTTGGTTATATTCATAATCCTACCTATGTTTTACTCGAGAGATAATCATACAAACACATGATTATTTCTTGCAGTTCCGATAACTGATATTCAAAGCCTCATAATAATCAACCATATGATACTTAAATTAACACGTATTCAAATTATTTTATAAATCCAAATCCAATAAAGAATAAAGCTGTTTACAATAAAGAATGAAAACTCCACGGTCATTGATACAACAATAGTTGCGTAACATCAATTGGTAATTGTATCAAAAGCGATGGAAGGGTCAACTGATCAACTCGATCCGACCGATGACGATGATCGCCAGCGTTTGTAAGCGTTTCAAACATGCGGGGTAGTTGCGTAACACACTAACAGTAGGAATGGGTTTCATTTTGACAGTTCAACAACATTCATTGGGTTATTTACGTTGTTGAGCAGACAATTTTTTCGAACATATGAAGCAATGGATTAGAATATTCTTCAAAATGATTCAGATTATGATTGATAACACTCTGTTACGCAATTAGGGGGCTGCATGGCATACATATCTGCTGTACTGCTTTTATGTTTTCTAAACTATATTTTACCTTAGAGATAAATGTAGAAACTTGAATATTTTGATAGTAGAAGTTAAATTGACTATTAAAACATTAAAATTATTCAATTAGCCAAAATGATACTCTTTCTTCCTCTACTTCTTTCTTCACTGTGTTTTAATCGCGTCATCTGTGTATCGTCTGTAGGTATGTAGTCTTATTAGTTTTATAGTCTTCTGTATCCTAGTATTCATTGACTTCACTCTCTTTTGATTATTTTTGTTTACATCGTGGTCAAGATAAACTTTATCTGTATACGCTGCTGCTCATACTTTTGATATTAAATGATAATATACTACTGTCTGTGGCCTATATTCTTATTCGAGGACATCTCGCTTATTGGTATTCAAGAGTTCATGTTAGTCAATCATGATAGTTGCTAAGGATTTAATTATAACTATCAATGGCCATTATAAACAATAATTACTTTATGTTTTCATCTGTCTTGAGTTATCGCTGGATTCTCATTGGTTTTCAGTGTTATGCCAATATTAATAGATTCCTTTGAATATAACTTGTTTAATATGGATATTGCTGCATTTTTTTAAATATAGTACATGATTGTGTACTGATGTATAATTAATTACTTTGTGCATGATGTGCACATGCGTTATGGTATAACGATCAGTATTATTCCGTTTAAAGGCATGTCCTGCGCACATCAGTTACATAATGCACCGATGTTGGCGATGCCATATTGGCCAAACATTACTTACGCGTGTTTATAATTCGTTACATGTGTTTAAGATGCTTAACTGCGTGTGAAAACTAAATTAGTCGACTAACTACCGGATTTTCCGAGGCACAGAGTGGGTTTATGAGTTAGGCCATAGAAAAATTGCCATGCACGATCGCTGAAACCCCGGGTACTATCAAAACTATAGTAATTCAGATAATCGTCACAGGGATTCTATTCACAAAAGTCAAAAGTTTATATGTGCAGATAGTGACAAATGCAAAAAAACATATTAAATACTTAACATTTTTATAAGTCTCCAAAACCATAAAAAAGATGGGGGTTAATTGCAAAGAGCGGCAACAGAAAATAAATCGTAACAAAGCAGTGACAGATGAGTTAAATGAATGCATATGTGATAAGTTTCCATATTCATACTCTCGATTGCTCTAATTAATTCTGCAGTAACATTAAAATGTCAAAGAACTATAAAGAAAGTTATCCAATCATCAGGAAGCGTTAATTGCTTATTTATGTTGACAACAGACATTATAATCACTAATCTCTTAGGATTGCGTTATTATTAAATGACATCTTCGGTCATCGACCGAGTTTGCATAACGTTATTAAAAATCGATTCATCTCAAATTAGATACAGAATTATCTTTCTAATAGTGGCTTAATCAATTCGTCTACGGTTTAACTGCTACATCTATTTATTCACTCTTCTTCTATGTGTGACTCTTCTAGCAAAAATTGTTCGTCAGCATCTGATTCATCTATACAAATAAATAAAATTGATGTGTCTGTAATGTCAAAATAGCAGCTTTTCATTAAATGCATATGAAAGTATATATATACGGTACTTCTGTTTGCTCCGGCTAATCTCCGAAACGTCTAGACCGATTTTGACGGGACTTTCACTGGCAACAGAGGCTACTTTTTGTCCCGATAGCACGTTCCCGTGGGATAATTTCCGACACATACGCGGGCGAAGACGCGGGCAGCAACTAGTCTTTAATATAAGATATCACTACATACTTCCGCGATTGTTTTAGAGAAACGTCTAGTAGATGCTAAACCTCTAAAACTTTTCTTTATTAAACTACTAATATAGTCATTGCGGCTTGCTTTGAATAAAGAATTGTCGTCATAAGCGCATAGAATAATACGGATATTACCTATTCTTTGAATTGGTTCGCGACTAAGTGAAGAAGAAGTATATAAAAGGCAGACATGCTGCACAATCCCCAAGTAAATTAGGATAGAGGGCAGGGCAATGATAATGATGTATGTAGTCACCAAAAGATATAAGTAACCAAGTTCTTCGATATAGTTGAATTTTAGTAAGAAACCGATGGATGTTTTCACATGAAATTTAATTTGATAAATTAACTGTTTGTTTTCTATTACATAACATTACATCACGCCTGTATTCTCCGAAGGGTTAGGCAGAGGTGCTCCTATGGTACACCCACATTACAATCAATCATGTACAATCCCATGTAACAGGGGGCGAGCCTATTGCCATCAACCGGGCACAAATCCAAACTCCGAGCTGCTACTGAGAAATTCCAGATGGAATAACCCAATAACACTTTGCCCGACCCGGGAATCGAACCCAGGACCTCATGCTCAGCAGTAGCGCTAGCGACCACTAGACCAACGAGGCAGTTTTCTATTAATTAAGTTAAATTTTATTCGCAAATATCTATCGGTTCCTTACTAAGCTGCAACTATATCCGATGACCCTGGTTACTTATCACATTTGGCGACCGTACTCACAGCCTGATGAAGGCTCCAATCAAATCTCTCATGCCCTCACGTTAGCCGTTGTGATTGGATGATCAACTTGAACAGATTTTCATTCAGTATAGGCACAGAGGACCGTTTCTTACCACCCAAAGGACAAGAGACATTGCTAGAGTAGCTGGCCTTTTCGACACTGGAAGAATGAAGCTGGTTAATGTTGCCAAGAACAACATCATCCTAATAATCTTTAGCCTTTTAAAAGTCCACTATCGCATCTTTAAATCTTCTTGGACCAAAAAATATGGCATTTGTGTTGTGATCAATACACGCAACATAAATACCATATTTCTTTTGTTTTCCTTGTAATTACCTAAATCGTATTTAAATAAGCAGAGATTACAATTACTATTGTCATGATCATTAAAATGTTCAAAACTGTTCACTACCATTTCGTAAAGTGTCGACAACTGACGTTACATGTCGCATGCATAATGCACAGTTGCCAAATATCATGACATTATGCGGATGTCTTAAGATATAATGATATTGTGATGACAAACAAATACTTATTTAACCTAGTTTCGTAAACAGATATTACTGAAGCTTTCAACTAATGACGACTTTGGTGAATGACAATGTTCTATTATCAAATGTGCTTAGATGACCCCTAATTCAAACTTATCCCAATACACGTAATACTGCAGGACATACACACACACACACACACCTTAACACAAAGAAACACACCATCTTACATGACATACATAATTTACTACTCAAAAGAAAAATAAAAATCCTGCATTTTTCCTTGATTTATTATTGGCATAACTTAATCTGTACCTAATATATATTTAAGGGGAAAAACTGGCTCATGCAATACAGTTAATACTACAGGAGTAAGGGCATTCTGTAATATTGTATACATAGCTGGTGTCAATAAATTTTATTATTTATTATACTTTTTTGAAAGTTACAGGCATATGTATAAAGGCTCCAAGCAAACAGGCGCGACGCGACAATGCGGCGCGACTTTTGTAGAACAATTTCCATGAAGTTTTCATAGGAATTGTTCTACTAAAGTCGCGTTGCGCCTTTTTGTGGAAGCCTTAATGTGCTTTAAGATAAAAGATTAGAAAACAAAGGACGTAAGACTGAATTCTGTTACTGGTACTTAGCAGAAGCGTATGCCTAAAGTAGATTGTGTTATGTTGACTGATGATAACCTCCTAACATTAGTTTTAAAACCCGCACTTAACATTAACTTTCATTTGGTGACATACTCGTATTAGATACATTATTTTGGATGTCAAGTTTAAGATTGTGACAGTCATTTACAGAATCTGTTAAAACTGCGACTAAATGATAAATTAAATTTATTTCACACCTACATAATTACTTCTTGAACCTTTCTGAACTGACCTCTATATGAGTACAACATAGGAATGTTTTTTTTTTACAGATTAAACACTTAAATTAAACTAAATAGAGACCCTACTGCAAAACCTACGTACGAGTATACTATCAAACGTTTCGATAAAATACGAGCAACAAAAACATATGAACACAAACATAGGGAAAAACCCGTTTCAAAATGATAGCAATAACAAATGAAGAACAAACAATTGACAGACGGCATGGAATCGTTCTATGAACCATAAAATTACACATACTATACACATAGGCACATAGTACATAGTAAATGCAGGAATGAAACTGAACTACGATTGAAAACCAAATAGAATTGCGTTTCTGCATGCACTTGTGTCAATAGACAAACACACCTGACACGAAATAGATATAGACACAAAAGGTTCACTACTACATGAAAATCGTAATAAGGCCAAAGTAATCAAAATAATCTGAGCTTTTTCTAAGGATTTTCCTATCAACGGAATATTACTATATTAGGAATTACTTTCATTTTGACAGTTCAACAACATTCATTGCGTTATTTACGTTGTTGAGCGGACAAATTTTTCGAACATTATCAAGCAATGGATTAGCTATATCCTTCAAAATCATTCAGATTCTTATTGATACCGTGGAACATAATTAGGGTGCTGATTTGTCCCTAGAGAAATTACTCTTACGTTTAGCAGCGTTATTTCGCTCAGATTTTTCCGTACCACACAATATTATCAGCAAACTTGTTAGTAATTTCTCTTGCTACAATATAATCTCTAATACATATCTAATCAAAATGATCTGCAATATAAGTAAGTATCTACCACATTATTGATGTTGGCCTATTGAATATTTTTCATGTGAGCCAGTACTTAGTCAGGATTTAAGCTATTATTTTCTCTCCAGTCAGCAAGATCATAATACCACGACGTGTTGATTAGCCAGTTAGGTAGATAGCCGGGCAGACCCAGGTTGTGCTAGATCATTAGTGAGCTCAGAGATATTTATTACTGAGCCTTTTAAAAATATATATTTGTGATGATTGGACCTTCGTAATTAATTTACTTGACGCCAATACTAGGGTAGGTAATTTGGAAAAACACGGGACTAATAACAACTATCGCTCACGAATACGTTGCGAGCTCTACAGGGTTGTCGCTGTCTGAATCATTAACATTTATTATCTTGTCTACAATTTTTTGTAGAACTATAGTTTGAGCTAGATTTTGCTCGGTGACACGCAGTTCTTCTTCATATGTTTTAGGTACATCAGATGTTACTTATGATGAGTGTGTTCATGCGTAAAGCCATGACCTATGATGGGTACACAAACAATATACATATATATATTTGGAAACCAAATTTTATCTAACGGAATACTTGGCGAGAAAAAACCAACATCTTCTGTAGTCTTTTACAATAATTGTCTCCGAATATTTAGCATACTGTCACACAATCGTGCATGTATTCCGTACACAAATAACAAGGAAAGAAACAAGTGCAATAATCAATGAATTAAATATCGGCACGAGACAGCCCTGCCGTGTGATGAAGAGCGTGGGTTTCGGTCCAGCGAGCCGCTTTACGCTTTCTCTAGCGCAGCCATTCCTCGCTGCACGACATATTGTGTGCATACGATGTCATGAGCTGGTTGGTGGAGCTGGGACAAAGGCCAGGATTCTGGTAAAGTAGCTTGAATTAGTACTGGCTCGTTCTGCCACGTAAGTCAGGAGAGAGACGGAAGAAATTAAGATCGGATCTTATTTTGAATTAGACAGATTCTGTCATATTCCGGGTCGTATTGGGTAGGTGCGCGTTTGGACAGTGTTCCATGATGCGGTCGACAATGCTGATTTAAAAACTCCCAGGTTCTCGTTATCGGAAAACACGGCTAAAGCACAGCTCTGTAACGCTCATGCATTTTGACAAACCTATCCACTCGATTATTCTGCCAAGGTTTTGTATGAGGGTACAAGACCAAGGTTAGACTTAAAAGTCATTGTTGCTCTCTATGTAGGTACCTATAGTGTCTGGGATGAGACATGGCAGTGAACAATTACTGGATAAAATTGGTATGATGAGGACAGTTTCTGCACCCCAAGATGATATGGTAGTCGTTTCGTGTTACTGTTAAATTTCCACCTCTGCATCCGGGTAGATTAGAAGCTACCGTTAATTACTGATCTAGAATTAAGACGCGAATGTCAATAATTAAGATTAATGATGACCGTTTCGTTTCCTTGATATTAGTTGATATTATTTGAAAGGTATTTTAAGTACCAAGTATAGTTTTGAATATTACCTTTTTTCTAGTCTAGCACTCCACACGCATTCTGAAACAAAAAATATATTATTATTAACAAAAAAGTTATTTTGATTTCTAGTAACATGCTGAAAATCTACTGACAAACACGCAAATCACCCGAAAAGGTGCTTACCCTTAATTTACCTTCAAGTGTAACAAGCTTCCTGAAAAATGGCGCGAACAAATAATATAAATACATGACATGCCTAAACCTGACAATTATTACCACAACCTTATTCGATGATCGCGTGTACCAAACAACAGGCAACAATCGGGACATGTACCCTTTGATCAACCATTATGAACTGACCTGAGTCCCTTCAAAAACTATAAGTAATCATAGGTCATATGAAAATGGATGATCGTTACTACACCTATAATTGGAGTTTAACCACTATGGGCTACAACACAAAGGGTATTTTACTGTGTAATGTGTGTGTTAAAGCTTTGACAGACAAAGGGGTTGGCATCAAAGGTGATCGACCTATTTTTACTCGATCACCGGTCAACGGCATTGCGTTTGTTATGGTCAATTAAAAAGCATATATTTTATGAAGAGATTCTATGCGGATATTGGGCATTAAACTCTTTAGATAAATAATGCAGATTGTGATTGTGAGTTTTTCATGCGATCATTGCTTTTTTCAGTTGTATTGTGTGTTGACCATAGATAAGTAATGAAAATCTCGTCGAAAGTTTTTAATAACTGGCCCAAACATAGATCATTAAAGTGTGGAAAACATGAAAATCTAAATTTTCATTTCTTCGTCGTTTTTTATGTTCTGTTTTCGTCTATTAGGAAAATCTTGTTATGAGTTTAGTCTAACTTACCATAACACACCGGTATTTAGAAGTCAAAGTACTAGGCTCGTAGAAACAGTATGAGCTTACACAACAACCAACCAGACAGGCTAGTTGGGCAATCCCGGCTGTAATTAGGAGCAAAGCACTACTGATGTTTAGTAAGCTCAACAACCGGTGCAAACTATTTAGTCAGATCAGAACATGCATTAATACTTGAAAATAAATGAAAACTATGTTTGAAAAGTGTGACTGATACCTATACTCGTAATTATTTGAAAACACCTGAAATCAGCTGCTGAAATCATTTTTACCTAACCAAAATCATTTTGTACTGCAGGGGAATCCCAAGAATCCGTAAAGCAGTGAAAATTAATGAGGGTTAACAAATTCATAGGTGTCTCAATACAATGAATGCATTTTTTCTTCGGTACAATGACTAAGACGTTTTTCATCTCGCATTTCTTTGACCAGGAGAACAGAGTCGAAAAGGAGTTCTCAATTCAATCGCAGAGTTCCTCCAAGAATGTCTGCGTACTATTTTCAAATTACAAGTACTGAAGTTCATCTAGCTAGAGTAGGTACATCCTCGGGTGTTTCCGTGGCTCAGTTGCAAAACTTTACAAATGGCGTCTTCGTGCGCAATCGACTCTCGGCTTCACGTTCACTGACGCTCAGCTTGCCTAACTGATCTCAGATACCAATATAATAATAGACATTATTATGTTTAGGATCATTTAGTATGTATTGTTTGTTTGGGCGTGTATTTCTCACGATGTTTTCTTTACTGTAATCGTATGTGCCTACACGGTAACAATATACATGTATTTAAACAGAGTACGCTGTAGCAGGTTCGGTCGAATTTGTAACTAGAAGTACACATTTTTCTAAGGAGCCTCATCATCGATTTTCGAGTTAAATAAGAAAAACAATATTCAACTTTGCACTCATGAATTCTCATGCTTGTTGGTATTGTGGAAAAGTCGTCAAATTCTCAACAATTGAAAAGAGGCAGCCTTAGAAAAACTAATATTTTCCTACATCGTGTTTTCAAACAATAGGAACACAAATGTACCTATTGTCAAAAGTAAGACAAGCACTGTAGAAGAGAACGGAAGCTTGCTCGGTGTAGGTACCCGGAATCATGGAAGGTCAGCGGCTTCGTGCCTTGCTTGCAAGACTGCGAGAGCACATTTATCAAGTACCAAGGAGTCACAATCGGTAGAATCTAACATAGAAATAATTGTACTTATTATGTCCAAAGGACAAACATACTTAATTTCACACCATTCATCATAATTAACAAGAGTTAAGCTAAATAAAAAAATATTTTGAAAGCACCAGTAACTAAACGGTAATCCACTAACATTGAGACGTGTAATGTCTCATAATTTATTGTCCATTTGCTATCAAGTTGAGGAAGGAAAATGAAGTTAGGGTAGGTCAAGTCTACCCATGTCATGGAGCCTTTAGCAAGGCTTTTTTATTTTATTAAATAGGAACAACAAACAGCTACATTATGCAATATTACAAACAAAAATACATACGTAATTTAAATAATAATGTAGCCCACAGCGCTGTTCACAGATTACCATTAATAGAGAAAATTTTAAAGTCACTACGAGGTGAACTGTTCATGAATAGCAGTTACACTTTATAAAAACAATAAAAAAATTAAGTATTTTAAAAACAACAACAAACAATTAGTCGAAGAGCTCGAGTGTCTCATACAAAAAGCTACGAAACCTTTTCAAAGAGCATATAAATATATTATGTCAATGTTTTCGAATGCTTCATTGTAGGCCAGTACCAGCATACTCGTACATCATAAGCTGACTCACCAACCAGCCACATTATTTGACCCGAAGATTATTGCATTTCGAATGTCAGACGAATTTTATTGACTACGATTCTTCGATGCCTATAAAAATGCACGCGTGATTTCAAATCGATGTTTTTATTTATTTGGTTGTTAATGAATTATTTTATAAAAACCATTTAACTAAACAGGAGAGCGTGTTGGACTGGAATTGGCTTTGTCTGCCCTTACTTCTAGTGGTCGCAAGAGCTACGCTGAGCATGAGGTCCTGGATTCGATTCCCGAGTCGGGCAAATTATTATTAAGTAATTCCATCTGGAATTTCTCAATAGCAGCCCGGAGGCTGGATTTGTGTCCGGTTTATGGCAGTAGGCTCGCCCCCTATTACATGGGAATTAAACATAACTGGCGAAATGTGGGTGTAGTAGATCATTCCACGTTTTGTTTGTTTTTTGTTGTCATTTGCCAGTGTCGCAACGCATTGCGCAATGTTTATTATTGTCTTTGGTCTTTGGACATCAAGAAATAGACAACATTGTCAAACTTTTAACGTTTTAAGTATGAGGCTTTAGGCTACTTTTTATTAGTGTACGTATTTTCTCTATAATAGCTTTTCTTTGCATTGTGCGTGTTGTTTGTGCAGTTTAAATAATTTTTCGTTCTTTTCTAACTATAGGTGCACCTCTGCCCAACCCTTCGGGAATACAGGCGTGATGTATGCATGTCAGCAGTACAATTTAAATATCGTCATACCTACTTATTTTATTTTATATATCGACGGTGAATTATCAATATCTAATAACTAACATTGAAGTGATTTTCACTTTAATGCATATTCGTAGGTAAAATATGTAAGACCTCGTATTTGCAAAGAAATAAGGTCTGAAATAATTATCACAATCACTAGCGTTTCCCAATTACAATTTTTTACATATAAGTAACTTTTTGATTCAAATGTTAAAATAAATTAAACGGTTTTTTCGCCTCCTGTAAAATGATGATTTTGTAGTTATTAGATATTTATTTATTATTATTTATTAAAACTTCTCGCACACAATAGTATACAAAGGCGGACTTAATGCCTTAGGCATTCTCTACCAGTCAACCAAGGGTGGTGAAGAGATAAGATGGCAGGTGCTCTAAATAACAGACAACAACAACAACACCACCAACACCATACAACACCGTCGATATCTAGAACTAATACGTATTAGATCTTTTCAGACTAATCAAAATATAATGCATAATTAAATGGTTTACACTAATACCACACACTAACATGTAAGGTGGGTGTAAGTACTACTTTAGTTACACCTCTAACCTAACCCTTCGGCAAAAACAGGGTAATGTTACGTATGGACAATAGTAGTGCCGAATGGACAATAGTAGTGCTGAATGGACAATAGTAGTGCCGAATGGACAATAGTAGTGCCGAATGGACAATGGTAGTGCCGAATGAACAACAAAAGTGCCGAATGGACAATAGTCTGAATGGACAATAGTAGTGCCGAATGGACAATAGTAGTGCCAATCTATTCGCCTAAAATCTCAGCGTAAAAACTTAGGTTAATTGAGGTATCAATAGTGGCCATGGGCGCCGCGAGCGGGATGCAAGAGGGTGCACTTGCACCTCCCTGGCTTCAAAATAAATTAATATAGGTGTAAAAACAATCCGAACTAAAAAAATATCCGAACATTCCTAATACAATAATAGAAAACTCAACCTATTCGAGACGAGATCCTAAAATTTTCGAGCTAGTTTCGTTCGCTCTAGCATTCTACAATCTCTCAATTCTAAAGCGTTTCTGCATTAGTCAACAAAGTACCGAACTCGTATTTCCAAAAATCTAATCGGCTCTAGGCGGGGTGCTAACATTATCGAGCTTACTTCTCTCGCTCTTGCATCCTACTTTATCTTAATTCTTAAGCTTCTTTATATCAATCGACACAGTTAGTCCTCTTTCTGTATGCATGGACAAAATAAAACCTATCCCATTCGAGGCGAGATGCAAAAATTATCGAGCTCGCTTTGCTCGCCCTTGCATCCTTCATTAATTTCTCTTCATTGTTAAGGTTTTCTGCATAAGTCCACAAAAGTTACTCCTTGTATGAATGGACAAATGATAACCTAACATGTCCGAGGTGAAGTGCAAACATGAACAAGCTCCCTTCGTAGAGCTGAAGATTCACCCCGCGGAAAATAAACTTGCCGGCGCCCATGATACTGTCAATCCCTAGCACCAGATGGTGGTGCTGTTCCACAAACGATAGGTCACTTAATATCATGTCCTGCGTGTCCTGTCAGCTGCACGTTACAGGATTTAATGGATGCTAGTGATGGCGTGTAGCCGATTTCTGGGCCAAGTCCATTTAGATTGCCATCGACACGCTAAGAAGAAGAAGCATTAGGTTCAAGTTTTCACGGTGCGATTTTTACAAAACAGACCGGCTGTTATTAAAAACAAAACATTTGTTTAACTTTGGAATAAATAAAGAAAATACATATATTTAGCACAGTCTACAAAGCACACAACACAACTCAGACAAGAAAAATAAAACAAATAAAAACAAAACAAAAAAAAAAACAATCGAAAGGGGTCGCTCTATCGACCAATCCCAAAGATATTAATAAACAGTTTCTGTTTAATCTAAAGTGCAACAATCGTTTCTCTTATGATAATATTAAATCAAAACAATATTATTATATTCACGTAGATAGTACCCGTAAGTCGTAATATATAATGTCAGTGGGTCAAGTTTGACATTTATATTCCGATCTCTCCTTAAAAGGCATTACTTAGTCGTGTACAGATACGATTTGTACCCATTTAAATCATGGACATGAACGAATGAACTAAGTACATAATATTTTAATAGCGCACAGTAAATATGTTTAGTAATTACTTGTAGAATCAGAGGGGTAATTGCGTAACACATTAACAGTAGGAACGGCTTTCATTTTGACAGTTCAACAACATTCATTGCGTTATTTACGTTGCTGAGCAGACACATTTTTCGAACATATGAAGCAATGGATTAGCAATATCCTTCAAAATGATTCAGATTCTGATTGACAGTGTGTCTTCATTTTGCCGCCCTTCTGGCAATTTATTCGTAGTCGGCGCAAAATGTCTTTTCCTTCCATATTTCTCTATTAGTCGTCATCTCGGTAGTCACTCCCTTTCTAACCATAATTATCATCTTTCACACAGTTCATCCATCGTTTCATCCATCGTGTCTTCCACTACTCTTATAGTCATCCACATTCATACTTAAAATTATCCTCATGACATTTTCCTCATTGCTCCGTAGAATCCGTTGTAGAATCAGGTAACTCAAAATGTGACTTTTTTTCAGAATCGACGTAAATATGATTATTCACTTCATTATTTCTTTTAATATGATGTTATCGCAAATTTTACATATTTTGAGTTACTACAGTATTGTGTTATCAGTGCGATGTATATTATAATAATAAATAGGTACTTTTAAGAATACTACAATCAGGAAGGAAAGATACAGCTCTCTTTTTGCTCTATTTTGCAAATAATTTAATTTTTTCTCAACTTTGGTGTAACCGTAATAGAATAAATTCATTTTGCGGTAGCTAGAAATAACAACAATTTCAGTGGCAATAAAAAAACTGATCAAAAAGTTCCCTAATTAATCATTCAAAAGAATATTCCTAAAAACTAAGATCACTTGACTGTAAACAACCGTTCAAGCGTTCAAACATTAAGGTTCCCGCAGAGAGGCGCGACGCGACTTTGGTGAAAAAATTTCAATGAGACTTCATGGCAACTGTTCTACAGGAGTCGCGTCACGCCTATCTGCGGAAGCCTTTATGTATTATGTATGTGCACAAATAGATTTCCTTATAAGATTACAACCTTGAATTTTTTGCTCTCCACCGCTTATGTTGTTATATAAAAGTTATCAACTGACTTGACTGCCCCGTTTATTAATTAAATTGATAATAGTGACGTGCAAAAACCTACTGGACATACTCGTGATAAATAGAAAATTCTGAGTGAGAAGTACCCATACTTCAAGGCTAAAACCGAAGTTATGTGAAATAGAGGCAGATGGTCGTAAGAATCATACGTTCAAATTAATTATATTGAGAATGCACCTGAGTAAGAAATAAACAGAACCCATGTATTTTTGTGCAAGATTCGATAGTGTTACTTACAAGAATCATATCCTGCAAAGGAATATTATACAAGGTCAAATTATATTAGCTAGCGAAACTCCGCAGACGTGATGGATATCAATATCTGAACACGATAAATATAAAAACTAAATGATTTGACAAAAAAATGTCTGTGGAGTTTCGCTAGTTAATTTAATTTGACCCTGTATAGAAAATTAAGAGATGGCATTGTTTTACAAAAATCGCATCTTTTTTATCGTCATTGTTATTCTTGTATTAGCATTAAAAATTGATCTTCAGTGAGGTACCTGACATTTTGGTTTACCTTGTGGAAGCCACAAAATTGGTTAGGTGTTGCAAAACTTTATACTCGACAGACTGGATACGAAACTATGCAAATTTATCATTAACGAGAACAGGCCTTCGCACACTGAAAAAGATCTAGACATGTGTTTTCAAAGACTTGCTTGAATATTTGGAACGGTTCCAAATATTCAAGCAAGTCTTTCCCTAGGTTCTCCTAGGGAACTCCTCTCCTTCTCTAGGTTCCAATGGAACCTACATAATTATTAGATTCTAAATAGAATTTAAAAAAAATAGAGAAACTTAGGTGATACATAGACCTATTGAGAACTCTCAACAATTACAGCTAGGTATAGTTCGACCAACTTAACTGTGCAATTATTGGTGGCGCTGTTCGTCACCAAAAATACAAAAGATAAACAAAATCCGATTGTATTTCCCATTCAAAATGTTAGTTCCAAAAACGTCCGTTTCACAGATAAGTTGGTCAAAATGTACCCTGCTTACCAAATTGTTGAAATTATGACATTTCCACCCATTATTATCATTGCTAAGGTTTAGGGGCCCTCGCACTTTCAAAAGGGGTTGTGTAAGCTGAGTAGTAGATCGACGATCATCGCTGGTAGTTGGTGATGTAGTGGATGAGACTGACCAAGGTTCGAGCTCCGTCGTGTGAACTTTGGATATACCAATGTGGGCACAGACATCTTCAAGTAGCACGCAGCGAACAGCTAGCCATACAACTATTTAAAAGTAGGTAAAGAGGGTTTTCACACCACCAGATGGCGCCACTTTGCCAAGAGGTCTTCCAGTGCGACAAAGAATATACAAATATATGATGACACATTCATCATTCATTGTATTGATTCGTTCATCATTCAGTCGCGACTAAAGAAAATATAGGCGCTTGACACTTTTGACAGATGCCCGGACCTGACGTCTCCGTGCTGCCACCTAGTGAACGATATTTCAGAAAACTCTCCCCAGAATTGTACAGGAAGTGACAGAAACCTTGTCCTTGCTCTCAAAGCAAGGATACCACCAGGTGTGACGTATGAGTCACGGCTCAGCATCGCAGCTCAGCAAGCGATTAAGCGTGAACCGGTCACGCTTGACGACTAACGTTTCCAAATAATATCACTTTTATCCAGCTTCATTGGATGCATTAAGAACTTTAAGGGCGAAGCGCTAGGGTAGCCCGCGAAATTCAAATTTGCAGGTAGGTATACTTGTATACACACAATTATAATAATTAAAATCATCAATTCAACCCTCTAAGTTCATATAACCCTATCGAATGACTATGTCATCAATAGGGTTATATGAACTTGGAGGGTTGTATAAATACATACTTGTTACGGCAGAATCATATTTTGTTCAACATACAACCTGACACTGACATGCAAATTGCAAAAAACGTAAGAAAATTAGCGCTTCCTCCTTAAGGCCCGCTTGCACTACAAGTCATTAATTACATTTAAGGCTAAACGTAGATTTGTGTCAATCGTTTGAAGATGACAGAGACAGAATATGTTTTAAATATGTTTAGCGCTAAACGCATTTAGTGATTAGTGGTGCGACATCGTATAGAAAAGGTTAAAACGGAACCCTATGAGATGTATTTATCTGTCTGTTTGTATGTCACGGCCGTTTCTCTCAGTTGCTTTTATTGTTTTTCACTGACTTTTTGCATTTGGTGTTTTGCTAACTTTTTGCATTTAATAATGTGCTAATGACGCACATAGCGTGGCAATGATAAAAATAGACTTCCATAAAAATACATAAAATAATTATATTTGCAGCATCGACATAAGATAATATGTACAATTGTATAATATATTTGTCTTGGTAAAAAACAGTGGAGAAAAGAGAAAAGCCAGTCCTAACAAGAAGAATATTATGAAGAGAATAACACTGTTAAATAAGGAGATCATACAATTTGCAAAGAACTTTGAACAGTATACGAGTATTACAAAAATTATAAGAAAATTCAATAAACAAACAATATTTGTTCAGGACTTAAATCTTTATACAATTATTGTACCTTAAATTAACCTTTAGTTAGTGGCAAGACACAAGACAAGTGCAACTGGGCTTAAACTAGGACGCGTGTGCTACAATGGATATGCGACGCCTCTTTTGTAGAAATCAATAAAATATTAATTATTGCATTCTTCGATTTAAGGCGCATTCGATTTTAGCAAACTTTTATAACTACATAGAATAAGTCTTATCCTGATAATAAATTTTGAATTTTTGACAGTTTTTCCATACTAGAAGTGTGAGCCGTCAATTTTACTCCACGGATAAAAGATATTATATCTAACTTTGGTAAAATCTTAATCCATCTAGGAGAAATCCAAAATTCAGTTAATTCCCGCTATTCATTCACGTGACATTATTATAGTAATTAATTTGTGATGATACCGTATAAAAGTCAATTTAATCTTGATATTATTTATTAAGTGATAAAGTAATAGTTAAAATCAAGATTAAAATCTTATAATTGGATTGTGATTATGTACTCGGTTAATTATATTTTATTTTGCTAAAATGTGGAAATACAGTTCACTGGAAAAAACTAGGTACTTATATCCGTTTCATAGATTTTTTAATCATTGGTTCCAATCGAAGTGGGAACTCTTGCCAAATTAACCATTACCTCTGAATTTACTCTTACCAATACAGAATAAATACTATTAACTGTGATATAATTGAAATTTAAATCTTTATTGCATATCACATGTGTTTTACCAACCAACCAGCCCAACTCGTTTTATTTTTTTGTATTTGTGTGTTTTTTCTTTGCGTCTTGTTTACCGCAAATAAACGTATTTTCTTTCTTTCTGTCTTTTTTACAAGATCTAAATAATAATTACGAAGTTCACATGGACTCTGTCGGGCACAACAATTAGATAAAATATGAATAGTAGCATGGCTTAAAATTATTAAAGTAAATAGGAATTAATTGTGCGTGCGTCATAATTAAAAACTGGGATGTATTCTTGTCAAAAATTAAAAAAAACAATATCACATTTAAATTTTTGATATACCTACGTTGTCTTTACAAGAAACAAAGCTAAAGAATTTCCATCGAACATCTGAAATCTTTTATGGATATGAATAAATACGACGATGAAATAACGATGGAAACATAAAAATTCCACGCCGTATGGCGAATCAATCATAATTATTATTTTCTCTAGCTGTACTTTTGTTGTTTGAATAATTCACAGATTTTACTGGGGCATTCCATTGATACACATACATAAACTCACGCCTTCTGCCCATTGGGGTAGGCAAAAATTACAGAACGCCACGTGCAACGATTCTTACATACTCCTTTTATCTTCTGAAGGTCGTTGGTCCATGTAGCTGGGAGGCGTCCCACACTGCGCTTGCCGATACGCAGTCTCCACTCCAGGACTCGTCAGTTCCACCGGTCATCGGTCTCGACGGAAACGTGGCCAGATTGTCAATTCCTGCTTATTGTTGAAATGTTTCAACCAATATGTATAAAATAAACGTTGAATTACCAAACAAAGTAACACGTTTTCAGGAATCTTTTTTTGTTCGTTTTCACAAAACTACGAAAAAGTCTGTAAAAATAAACTATCCATCCATCAGACAATACAAATGTGTTGCGGATTATACAATAAGAAACCTATTATGCCCATATAAATCAACTGAATCGATTACTTACAACTGAATTCGGGTGCGCGCGCGCGTTTTTTCATAGAAGAAAACGCACGCGCGTCCTAGCGTGCAGAGCGAGAAATCATCGGAGTTATGCATATTTATAGTCTATGGCTTTCTCCCTCTAGTATTTGATATGCTCATACAAAATACTGTAAGACTGATAATTTTATCGATTACTTTAGGTACATGAGTACATCATTGTTGATAATATCTCAATTTTGTTTTTTTTATGTTCATTCATTTCCTTATGTGATAATAAATGATGACCTAACTTTCTACGAAATTCATTCGCATAGACGGTAAATCACCTGCTTCTGAAAACTTTTCTTTTCACTTCTTATGGAACTTTCGTCATTAGAAGGTTCTTATGAATGGCCATAAATAAATTAAAAGACGTCATGCTGTAAGGACTCGTAAAGATTAATGACCAAGAAAAATATGCAACAGATCATTACTTAAAGTCATTTTAAAGGTCTCTTAAATCCATAAGATGAACAACCTATTATTTTCAAGATAGTTGATACCTAGAGGTTTTCATCACTACCAACATTTCAGCCGAAAGACGTCCACTGCTGACATAGCCTCCCCCAAGCATCACCATAACGGAAAAGGATAAACTTCAAAGAAAGATAAAATATTTCTTTTAAATCCAAATACGATTATTTACTTATGGAGTCGTCATTTCAACTTCAAAATGAATATAAAACCGAACCATTGTCATGCATTTGAGACAACAAGTACCAAAGTTATGATTAACGGTGAACAACGCAATGTAACCTTGGTCACCGCTCTCCGCAAACTGACCATGAAATTAAAACGTTGCTAAAATATGATGTTTTGTTTATCATTGTGCCTCTGGGATACTTGACTTCTCCAACCAATTATTCAGCAATTTTTTACTTGAGAGTTAAATTTTTCGTAATGTTGATATTGTGGCTTGGCCATAGGTAAGATGAAGAAACTGGTCAAAATTGTGCCGGTGATTTGGTATGGCTCTTACCAAATATCCGTCCGGTAAAGTTTTAAGTAGGGAAATTCGAGTAAACTGCTCTTAAGGTTTTTGGAGAGCTTATGTATAATTTGATGAAGGTTTCGATCGATTCCGTGCCGAAAGTCAGTCATTTAATGACTAGATCAGAGTGAGAAAACAAAGATTTTAAATTATAGCGAGAGAAAAAGGAAGTTCTTAAAATTACTAACTAATTACGTGTTTTCGTTATTATTTGTATGTATGTAGTTAAGTATATTCTTATATTGTATGTTTATATTTAAATTGGAAATTTGTTTTCAATTTTATGTACTTTGTATTCCCTTCTACTCTTACACACGTTGTCTACATCTCTTCTAATATACTTTCCTATCGCACGTATGGTGGAAGACATTTCTTTAGAAATAATCATCACCTTTGTACTTATTTTTCTGTTCCTTACTTCCTGTCTGTTTTATGTACATAGATGGTTAGACCTAACTTGTAGACTAGATTTGTGGACCTTTTTTATATTTTGTTGAGTACATGTTACTTGTTGACAGGCCTACACTGTCCTCCCATATCTATCAACACTATAATTGGAAACATTGTAAAAGCCCCTTATTTTTAAAAGAGTAACCGTGGAGTGTCTTGCCGGCTCTTCTCCATAGGAAACAACCAATTGGAACCGTGTACCTAGCTTCTGACGTTTCATAAGTGCCCATGTTGGTTTATGTGAAATAAAATATTATGATTTTGATTTTGGTTAAATAAATAAAATCTTTTTTTATTTAATATGAAACGCATTCAGCAACAATAACTAGGTAGGTGTAATTTTCTCTAGATTTTCTCAAACACTTTTCGGTCACCACAGCTGCGAGTACCAGGATGTCATAAAACGCAACAGCATTTCTAAACACTCGAACAGCTTGGTATCCCTGTATAAAAACCCAGGTCCATTCGCTTTGGCTCCGTGACCAATGATGAAGCAACGATGTTGTCATTGCATAGGTGATTGCCATTGAGTAACAAGTAATAAATTGGGAGCCTTATTACGTGTAGCTATTTTGGACACAAAGAAGTGTCCAGCAATTTGATGAAAGATTGCAGACGAAGTCACAGTAATGTAAGCAAGAGTATTGCAAGGTATTTGAAGCGATTGAATCGTCTTAAGAAATCGTTTTGTCTCTTCGAAAGCATACTGAAATACATTACGAGATTGTCCGTAATACGCTTTAGAAAGATACAGCTCCTTGTTGACAATAATTTACCAGACAGTACACTGGATTCCAGTATAGAAAAATTGACATAAAGAAAATGTTTATCAGTTTCATCCGAACCTACTAAAATCGATTCGACATCAAGATCGATCATTTTGTAGGTTTGTGCCGCCCCTATTAACAAAAAGACATTCCATTTTCCAACTACCAGGATCGCATAACTGTCCTGAAGATGGACCGACAGAACTATTCACTCTCAAGCGGCGCCAATTTTCTTATACTACCACACGTATTACATTACCACACAAAGTTACAGCATATTGCATTAGAAAATATGGCCAGTGATCACTGTAAGCTATATAACGAGCTTTCCCAATAATGTCGTCGTATAATAAAAAAGTTAGTGAAAACGTCATTAAGCCTACACTGTCGCCTTTTCACTTTCAATGGGTAAACAGCTGGTACTGGTACAAACGCCTTTTGTGATCTAAGAAGAATTGTAAAATGGATTAACTTTCATTAGGTTTTTAATCATATATGGTGGCCACTTAAAAACCAAGTCTTTTGAAGTTTTGCAAGCATTTAACTACCTAACCTAACCTACCTTGCAATCCTAGCCTTTGATTAGGTACCTACTAGATTTGTGCTTGTTACTTATGCTTTTAAGTAACTTGGCGTAGCAAAAAGGGCTTTCAAGCCCATTTAGATACAAATGCTGCTGCATCTTAGTAAAAAACTGCTTGGTACTTTCATCTTCCTGGCATTGGTACTTGAAAAACAAGTAAAACTGTTGCATCGCCTTATATTGTCCTATATTTGTGAAGTCACCAGCAAGAGCTTCAAAACTCACCTTCACTCATCATAAAGGGCTTTAGGCCTCACAAATAAAGACCTCGCGCGAGGCAGGTAATACATTGCACGAGGCGAGCACGTCGGTACAATACTGAATGAATTTGACACAAAGGTCAAGCGGTGTCGAGAGCTGCGTGCGCCTGCGCATACGGCCGGTATTTATAGAACGGTGACAGACGGTCAAATGGTAAATGTACTGTAAATGGTCGATTGGCTTATGACTGTAGAGTACAGGACCATAACTCGACTTGGATCGGGGACACATGCAGATGACTAGATGAATGCGATTCTAACACGTTTAAATTAGAATAGCATATGACAAATGATTTATGATACATACATACATAAACTCACGCCTTCTTCCAATGGGGGTAGGCAGAAACTACAGAACGCCACCTGCTACGATCCTTACATACTCCTTTTGCCTCGTTTACGTTCATACATCTGGTCATCCACGCACGCCGGTTGTGAGTACTACGCACCTGACCTTTCTGAAGAACATCACCAATAAGGTCGCTATATGTCTTCCTAGGGCGTCCCCTCCCGACGTTTCCACTATGATTTATGATAACCTACTTAATTAAGTTACTACTGTCTTTAGGTAAATTGTTCAGTGAGTAATAATCAAAACCAAATCAAGCAAGTGTCAAATACTGATTGCCTGTTTAACTTCACAATGGGAAAACCATAAGCCAGTTATGTCATCTTACCTTTAAAATTCAATGGGACAACATTTATCACGCTTTTATCGTGCCTCAAATCGTTGTTATGTTTAATTGCAACTTGCAACTCATTCTTTCATTGAGAAGTTAATGAATTAAGCATAATAATACTAATTTATTATTTCTTTGCTAAGACAATCGTTTAAGATTAACACGTCACAACAAGAATTCCTATCAACAGCTCACATTTAATTTTCAACTTTAGCTTTTAAGCTACAAAGTTCATAATAGTCTCAAAGAGGATGTGGTTGATATGACATTTTGTGTTTACCACAGATAAGCAAAAAGTGCGGTTCCCAGCTCTATTGTGTAAACTATATCAAGGCGTTTAGTAAGACCAATTACGAACAAGAATAGCATTCGCCAATGACAAATTTAGCAATACGTAATAGAATCTTTTGTACGAATTTATATAGAGTAACGATCTCCTTGCAACCGAAACTAAATTCAATTTTAATAAAATTATAAAATAATTTCAGTGGAAAACAGCTGTCCCGAAAATATTGAGACAAAACAATACGATTTAACGAATCAAATTAATTAGGTGTGACCGCTCGTTGAAACTTAATTCGCTGAAGAATAAATTAGGCAAAAGTAGGTGAATTCATTATCATTTGCTTGATGCGAATAATTTGACTAACATTACAAACATCATTCATTCATTTCATTTGATAACATTGTATATTTTAACACTATACATCTTAACCTATTATAAAAGAGTCATCAAGACAGATAATTGCAACAAAACAAAAAAGAGTTTGAAATACTGAATATAAATAACGTTTACCTCCAAAATAATGATCATGCAAAAAGTTCAAGTTGTCTTTGCTGCTGATTTTTGCATTCTCAGGACAAAAAACAATATAACAGAGCACAGTTGATACTCAAACATTTCTTCGCTATTTCTCATCATAAGATATTTCGTTTTAAATTCTTTTAGATTGGCAGGACCGCCCTTTTATTAACTGTCTTTATCAATAAGCGATACTTGTGAACAGCTGCAATCACTGTAATCAATATTGTAATACATGCTGGACCACATTCATTTTAATCCAATATGGATGTGTCCATCACGTTCCAGAATATATTCGTGGTAGTCGGAAATTATCACACGGGAACGTAATACCGGGATAATAAGTATAAACTACCCCGTTTTTTTTTTTTGTTCTATAGGGTTTCAACTATCTGTGTGCAAAATTCCATCCAAATACGTTTAGCCGTTTTTGCTTGATTGAGTAACAAACATCCAAACATACAAACTTTCACATTAGTAGGAAGTAGGAAAGTCCAGCGATGTTTTTCCTTTACCGATGACAGTACCAAATGTCCAAGATAAACTCAGAAAGTACACATGAGTTGGTACTTACCCGGATTTGAACCCACAACCTCGTGCATGAGAGGCGAGGCGTTAACCACTGGGCTATTTCTATTCTCCTACTATATGTTAAACTTATGGCGATTTAAAAGAATGTCCGTAGAGTTTCTTACCCGTTTTTCTCCATAGGTATCTACTACGCTTTGGAATGTGCAACCAGCTTCATTTTTCTGACTGACCGAGCCTTTGACAATTCAAAAGTGCCTGTAATTGGTTTATTTGAAATAAGTGCTTTGAGTTTGAGTTTCACCTGTCACCCAAGTTATCATTCACTCCCTTTTCATTCATCAACAATTACGTTCATCACTCTTTAGCCACATATATCATAAATAAATCTACTTTACAGAATGTAACGATCTCGCGGAAGTAAAACTGGAAAGGCTCAGGGTTCTTTACGATCATAGGTTACAGGTTAACTGCCATAACTTTGTGCTGTAATTAGTGCTACCTGGATTTAAATTGCAACTGTCTCCTACCTACTACCTGTATTATAAACAACAATTTATCTGTCTGCTTGTTCTTTAACATTAAAAATTGTAGCATCCATAGGAACATTAATGACACTTTTCATCAAAACAACAATAAAGTACTTAGTTCTGAATTCAAATTATTATACACATTAAATCTAATAATTGATGCACATGGAAATTAGCATTCGTTTGTATTCGGAAATCCGATGATTCCCGAGGGACATTAAGAAAACAGTTGTACGGAAGGTAGTTAGTTATAGCAAGTCGGCATAAATTATAACCAGAAATCATAGAAAAAATAATGTGAATTTTATTATTTCATAATCTTAATATATTCTTAAGATTATATCTAATGAAAAGTAAAAGTATATCCTTAAAATTAAGACCAATGACTTCCTGTACGGATTTGAATTCGTGCAATAAAAAATAACGATATTACATAAACCAACACTTTTACCCAAAATCGTAAAGCACAGCACACATCCGTCACACGTTTTAAGATGATAATTAAATTAAACAGGTTTTTTAAAGGAAAAGTTTAACATCAAACTTATATAGTAGATCTTTGTAGGTCGCAGACGCAGTAACCGAGGGAATCCCAAGGAGCTGCCTAGACTTGCTTAAAATTGTATTAAAGTTTTACCTGTTTACAATTTACATAACAGAGCGTTGACAAAACGATGAGTATATCTCTTGTTAGAAATAAGAAATTGGGGGCAATCGAGAACTACAGCATAGGTACACATTACAGAATTTAGCCTTATAGCTTTGCGTCAGGAGATCTAATTTAAGTAAACTATGAACCAGCACCGATTCACCGGGATAAAAAAGAGAACAAAACAGTCGACAGCAGAGATACTCGTAGCAAGTAAACATCCAAATCGACACATGTCCATCTTGACATTGGACCATCAGAAACTTCACGTAGGTGTGGAGTACTGCTCAGACCGGTTCGATTCCCGGCCGGTGACTGACCCACTGAACCCGAAACATACTGAGCAATACATGAATCATGTACCTACAAGGATGTACCGACAATGAATTTTAACTGTTTTTTTTATAAATCAACCGTTGTTTGAAACAAGAGATCAGTCGGTTATGGAAATGCTAATCTGTTTTGACCGAATTTTCTCCTGAAAACAGTTTAGTGAATGATAAACTTCAGTCTAGATATTTTCTTTAGTCGAGTTTGAGACAAAATTAGTCATGAATAAGAGAAAAATAACAAAGGATACAAAGGTAAAGTGCACATCAAGGTCACAGTGAAGACATTAAAACCGATGTTGGGATTTCCATCTCACGTTTAATATTTTCCACTATGTATTCTTTCAAAAATAAGCTATTTATCAGTAATTCTTATTTTAAAGTATCGTACAGAGCCCTCTTTGGTTCATGCCTCATTTCTGGATCTGATTGGAATTGCATTTACACTCGAGAGCAATGAATCCGGGTCACTTAAAGAATGTTAAAAATCTCGGAAACTAAAAATGATAGGTTAATGCAATAAATTGTATTTAATAGACAATGTAATACTCCTTAAATGAAAGTAAAAAAAATATGAGTCACCATACATTTTATTAACACAAAATTACATAAAGAAAAAAACTGCTGATCTCTCCTTAAAACAAAAATAGTAAACATGATATTTTTGAACTTTATTACGATTTTCTTGAATTTTAATACTTCGTATTGCCTCCTCGTGCTTCCATTACTGCGTTTACGCGGTTTGGCATGCTGTACACCAAGTTCCTTATACGATTTTGGGGAATATTCTCCCATTCCTCTGTGAGAGCAATTTTGAGCTCACGAAGCGTGATTGGGGGATGGTTTCGTTGTTTTACGCATCTGCCTAGCTCGTCCCAAGCATGCTCGATCGGGTTGATATCCGGGCTGCTCGCTGGCCACTCCATACGAGTAATGTTCATCTCTTGAAGGTAGTCATTCACAATCCTACCTGTATGAGGTCGGGCATTGTCATGCATAAATATAGCATCCTCACCTAAATTGACCATAAATGGACCAACGTGATCATTGAGGATTTCTTCCACATATCTTACGCTAGTTAAAGAGCCGTTTTCTATGATCACCAGCTCTGTGCGACTTTCAGAAGAAATTCCGGCCCACACAAGTACAGACCCACCACCGTAGGCTACTTTTTCTTCGATGCATGCTTGCTTGAATCTTTCCCCTGGTCTTCGATACACTCTGTGTCTTCCATCGTGCTTGTAGAGCATAAATTTTGATTCGTCGGAGAACATAACTTTTGACCAATCTTCAATACTCCAATTTACGTGGCTCTGGGCATATCTTAGTCTTGAAATACGATGCCCACGCTCCAGTTTAGGGCCGTTTGCAGGTCTAAGGGGTTTTAAGTTAGATTCAGCAAGCCGACGTCTTACTGTCCATGCACTTGGGTTACTTCCTCCGAGGCGTCGAAACTGATTTGTGAGTTCAGTTCCTGTGAGAAAGCGATTTCGAAGCATGGTGTTCACCAAGTATCGGTCTTCTCGTGCTGTGGTACACCTGGTTCTGCCCGTTCCTGGTCTGCGTAGGTTAGAACCAGTTTCTTCGTAACGTCGGAGAACTCTTTGTACTGTTGACAGCGACACACCGACAGTCCTGGCTGTATCGCGCTGACTCCGGCCGGTTTCCAGCATTGTAAGTATTCTGGTGCATTCTTCAGGCGTAAGCGACATAATTTCAGCTTGAATAATGAATATAGAGCACTATCAACATGGTTTATGTACCCACATAAATGACAGATTACAAACAAAAGCAAAACCAAATGCTGTAATTTCGTAGTTCCATCTTCGAAAGTGGCCCTTTTTCAAATTTGATTTTTTTATCATATAACTTTACAATAACTAAGAAGTTTTAATACCTTCATTTAAGGAGTATTACATTGTCTATTAAATACAATTTATTGCATTAACCTAGCATTTTTAGTTTCCGAGATTTTTAGGATTCTTTAAGTGACCCGGATTCATTGCTCTCGAGTGTATGTAGTAGTACCAGCGATTTTCACCATGCAGTTTTAAAAATGAAAACGGCTTTATCTGCTTCCAGCTCTAATTAAACAGTTCGATATAATAGGTCGGGGAAAAAGTTTTTTCGTATTTTATAGGTATAAAGTTGCAGTAAATTTTATTTGGCTGTACTGTTTGTATCTGGCTGGCTTTGATACCATTAAATACTTAGATGATATTTTAAAAAGAAAATTATAATGTAAAAACAATTTCCCGCCATTTTTTAATTGTTTGTGTTTCCGCTAAAATGAGTGAATCTAACGAAAAAATTCGGTACATTTTTAAGTTTCAAAAAAAGAAAGGGAAAAATGCGACACAAGCCGCGAAAAAACTATGTGAGGTTTATGGACTTAACGCAGTGTCACTAAGAGTAGCACAAAGTTGGTTCAAGCGTTTTCAGTCAAGGAATTTTGATGTCAAAGATGCAGCTCGCTCTGGCCGCCCTGTTACGGAAAAATGCCGGTGCCATTTTTGAAAAAGTGGACCTATATTTGTAGTTACGATACAGTAGAAGAGTTATGGGTGAACCACAAAAAAGTTTTGACCCATTTAAAAAAGTCTGAGTACACAAAATCTCGATATTTGGGTGCCGCACGAGCTCTTAGCCTTGAATTTGAACATAAAATATTAAATAACTTTTTCCCCGACCTAATACATCCAAGTTAGTTGGTAGATAAACATCTAATGTCGTAATTTCTAACGCCTTTTATTTGAGGAATGCTGATATCAGCAGACGACTTCTCGCTCGACTAGGATAGAATATATATAATATTCGTAAACAGTTTCGAATTCGTTTTCCTAATTACAATTACAACGTTAAAAAAATAAGCCTTGCAAATACATAATTTTCCATAACTATTCCACTTCTAGTTTCATAGCCTTTTACGCAAACCATATCACTCTGTAACAAGCATACAGTTTACATTTCCATAGCAACAACAATCATATTTAATTTACTTTTTATTAAATCTCCGGCCACGGCTAGCTCGTTACGCGCAGCCGAGTGGAGAATCATTCACACAGTCACACTGATTTCAAGTAACCTATGACAGCCAATAAAAAGGGACCTTACCTTACCTTAATTTCATCACCTTCACGGTGTTCTGAAGCCCGAATGATTTCTTCAACCTACGCTCCATCAGCCACAGCATCAGAAAAACAATTTCCATCATCATTTGTTACAATTAATTGGGAGCCTTCGATTCACGCGAATAAATCGACATTGTATGTTGTTTTTTTTTGTATTTTTTGTCGTGTATCTTCTACGAACTGGTCGTGATCAGGTGTCAATCTTTTTGTTTGACTGTTAATACACCGAAGCGTTATGTTTGGTTTTATAGTGGTTGCGTTTGTGATTTTAAACTCGTTTCTTGTAACGATCAGTTTAAAGTATGCAGTATGGAAGTAAAAGACATGTCGCACTGACCCCAAATAATTTGGGGTACGGGCAAGATAAAGAAAAGAAAGAAAAAAAAAGAAAAAATAAAGAAACATAATGATGTGATGATGTTAATGAGTACAGAGCAGTGTGAAATGACCATTTAGTTCTACTTTAAGAACGACTCGATGAAAAGTCAAAACTGTAACTGTTAACTTAAGCGTTACCATTACCATACGATGGCTAATGCCCTGTCTCTACCTACATTTAAACATGTAGCGATGCACATTACCCTAATGCCTTTCATACTACGTTCTTGAACTTATAAGCCCACACGACTCCGCTATAGTTCCACGAACAAAAATGTGTGTTCCAGAAGCACGAAAACAGTACTAATCTTATAATGTCATTGTGTGAGTAAACGTATTTTCTTTCTTCTTTCTTGTTATCATTATATTTTCGATTATTATCATAAATAATCGCAGTTTATGTATATCTGTCGGAACCATATGATCTCTAATCGAGATCGTTGTTCAGTACTTAATTCTTTATTTTCTTCAAACGATTTTCTTAACGACGCCGTTCATACTTTTTATGGCATTTCATAAATAACCTTTACGATTCAAATAGCCACAGACAACAATTTGACAATCAGATACATTGTCTTTTATTTTTATAATGCTCGCTTCAATGGTTTATAGCTCAATTAATTATTTTTTATCGTTACTTACTTAATTTTAATTATTGCTACATTTCTTTTTGGAGTGTGTTGTAGGTAAACCTAATGTTGTTTTATACAATTTATCGAGTGTAAGCACCGAATGTGTAAAAAAATTGCAACAGGGACTTTGGTGGCCACTAATCCACAATGACATTCCCCATCAATCCCAAGTTGTGAACTTTTCTTCCGCAAATCCCCATTGACGTCTCATAGAGCTCATCGAGGGTCTCATAGTAAAAAAAAATAGCCAAGTAGGTGCAGCCGCTATGAAGTGATGCGCGTATAAACGTTTTTGGCAATTGATTTTTATTTATATAGAATATGTAAATCTCGTGAACAAAGATGATTATTAATCCAAATACGAGTTTTAAGACGCTCATAAATGCTTTATGATAACGTAGTTTTCTGAAAAACTTGAGACGAGGTTGACATTTAGCAGTAAATGTGACGATCCATACAGGATGTGTAAGTTTCATTGACAGCTATTATTAGTAAAAAGAAAAGCGAAACGTCTTCCTCCTGCCATTTCCCTTTTCCGTCAAGTTCCACTTTAATTTAAACTAGTCGTGCACTTAATTATCAAACCACTGTAAATTCAATCATCCATGATGTGACTAATTTCCGAATTCCGCGAAATATCATTTATAGCAATGTTATTGGAAACCATTTCTTTGTAAGTACCTACTTGCAAGGTAACCGGTAGTCTGTCTGTGTTATTTAAATGAAGTTTTCAGCTACCAACTTGAATTAAGTAATAGATTACTACATTTTCTATTTCTTTCGTGTGGACCCAAGATTTAAACCAGGTAATAATTATTTCCGTTGTGGAAGATTGTGCTGCAATAATAGCTTTTCGTGTGTGACTGACAATTCAAAGTCTCCTGGATGTACGTGTATCATCAGTATTACATTCATCACCATCACTTGTAAAGAGAAAGACCATGTTTTCTTTTATTATTATTTGTTTACGTTTACCGACGTTTGTATACACTATAGCAATGATGATAGTGAAAGCTGGGATACCAATTATATCCAGGCCTTCTGGAACAAATAAAGATGCTAATTCACTTCCAATCTCAGACATAGCGCTGTCAACAGTGACATGAGGCCGGTTTCGTAAACATGTGTGCAATTAGTGAGGTGTAGTTTGGTTGTAAATGTGTACGTGTGAGCGTGTATGCACAGAGCAAGGTGTAGTTTTTCATGCTTCACTGTATTGTTCGCAGGGCTATGTCTTAATGTTTGATTGTGTCTGAGCTTCGTACTGGCATACTCATAGTCGTCTTCGGATGTTGAGGCCTCTAGTTGATCAACTGATTACATTACAAGGTAGTCTACGGTTCCTTTCTACGATTTGATAGACATTTGAATGTGTAATTAAATCAATTTATGTTTCAAACACAAAGATCCATTGTGTACCTCATAATTTGCTCTTTATTTCAATTTGAAGCAAAAAGATACGCATTGGTTGAATTAAAATAGAACCTTACTTTTCTAGAAATGCTGCCTTATTTGAAACGTAGGTATTGAGAGGTATGAAGAACAGGGTGGAAAGCTGAAATGAGAGAATCCTCCATATATTTAAATACAAATTTGACTAGGTCCAAGGATGATACGAGCAGAATGTTGTGAGGGAAGTTTAGAGTATGAATGTGGATGGCTATAAGAATAGAAAGAAACGATGGATGAACTGTTTGAAAGATGGTATAGCTAGAAAGGTACACGAATATGACGACTAATAGAGAAGTATGGCAGATGATGACATGCAGCGCAGGCGCCATATAAATTAAGATGAGGTGAGGAGAATGATAATGTTAGTTAGTTCTGACAATTCAACAATATCCTTTGCGCCATTGACGTTGTCAGCAGACGAATTTTATTTTTTATTGTAACACCTTAAATCTATCATTACAGGTTGTCCTAATGCGATAGTTAAGTCTAGATATAAATCTCGATACTTTCTACTTCTTAAATGTACTGGGTACCTATATATTTTATAAACTAAATTCACTAATTGACAATAGACTAACAAACATAACACCTTTTAACTTAATTTTAACATAACACCCTAGAGGTCGCCAGAGTACTAAAGTCGTTCAGTGAACAAGAAAACAGGTCAATTTTATCCGCTACCCTGTTGAACGTGCAGATTGGTGGGCGCAGTCGACAGCTCCAGCAGCCGCGGCCGCCGCCACCTGGCTCGCATACTCATCTGGTACGCACAGCCGAATTGACTGCAGTATAGCAAAAATTTTAATTTTACCCCTTATTACATGGAACAAGTATGTGGCTAGTACTAGTTCCTGTTTAATCTCTAATTTATAGTATCCAAGTATTCCCAAAATATACAAGGTATGAAGGATACGATTAGGAATTTCCTTCAAAAACTGAAAGGTAGTGATTTAACTTTACACACTACAACTTACACACTAGTGTTAACAAATTAGGGTGCTGGATATCATGGCAAGCCAGAGAGCGTCAATGCTTGCAAAGACAATACCAAATTACAGTACATCTTTGTTTCATCATTATCGTCCCGTTATCCAAATGACCGATCACCATTTCAGATTATCTATATTTTGTCAGTTATCATTATTGCTTATTGCAATTTTATAACCTATAATTTTCTAGCATTGTATTATTGATAGATTTGTATTGTTCAATACCGTTGCCAATACTTCAACATTTAATTATTGTAATACAAAAAAAACATCTGTCGACATAAATATTAAGTAGCACACTTTATTTTAATGAACAGAGCAGTCTTATATTTATCATTTTGGCAACTGTTTATGTAATCCAAAATATCTAGAGTCGAACTAGTGGCTTCATCAAATTATTCACATAATGGAATTTTCAAAGAATCTATCCTATAATGACAAACTCGTTAAGTTGGTTTCAAAATATATAGTTGCTAAAGATCTTGAATTCACATTTAAAACAAGTTCTGTTGAAGACTTATTGGCTTGATATCGATGATGTTATTTTTGCAAACTGTTATTTATATTATTTAACATCTTATAACAAACAACACACATCAAAAGGATCTAGGGGTCAAGCACGTTTTTGCTAGTTACTAAAAATCTGTATTTTTTTAATTATAATGATTGTTACTCCCATGGATACTTTTTAGTGAATTTTGTCGTTTGAAAAGGCAATGGTTTTTGAGTTTCGGTCAAAAGATGAAAATCTTTTGTTAAGTCGTATTCCTATATAATCCTGCGACGGGTTTAAGGCCAAATCAGTAAAATTTCTGCCATACTTCTAAGTGGAATCAATACAAAAGAACGTTATTATGAAAGAAAACGTCATTTGAGCCGAGAAGAATATCAGAGCCGTGGGAATGTTGTATGCTGGTCCTCGGCAACGTGCTATGGCAATCGCTCTGGGCACTACGCAGAGTGTTATACGTCGACTTTGGACACGTTACCGCATCACTGGCAGCGTGGCAGAGCGCCATGGAGGACGAGCTCGCATCAGCACATGCAGACAAGATCGTTACATACAAATTACGATACGACGAAATCGAACAATGACCGCGATGATGTTAGTTACGAGGCTTCATAGGTCTTCAGGGAGTTAATAAGCGGGCTTACCATAAGAAATCGCTTCCATGAAGGTAGCTACGTGTACCAACTATTGAGAGTTTTGTGTGTTTTTCTGACGAATCTCGTTTTCCGCCGAACTGATTTGGATCAGAGGCAATCTCAATGCACAGATTTACACTGAAACGATTGTATCAGATGTTGTCATTCCTTTGCGGACCCATGTTGATGCTTCATCTCTTCTTATGCATGATAATGCACGTCCACACACTGCCAGAGTAGAGAGCAAACACACTTGCCGCAGTTAATATCAACGTCCTACCATGGCCTGCTCAATCGCCAAACTTGAATCCTATTGAGCACGCATGGCATATGCTTCAAAGAAGAGCTCTGCCAAATATGAATACCGTATACACACCAGAAAATCATTTTCGCCTATTACAATGGACGTGGGCGGCCATTCCGAAACGTGATTTGGATGAACTCATATTGAGCATGCCGAATTGCTGCGATTGTGTTATACGAGTTAACGCGGAAATACTACACATTGTTTATTTTACGCAATTTCTTTTTTTTTAAATCTTATTTTAATGTCAGGATGAACTAAGGTGAAAAATCCAGAAAAAGCAAAAACAGAGTTCATCTTCGATCTACACATACGAAAACATTTTATTTAATCAATCTAAGTAAATAGACATTTTTATTTAATTTCAATAGGGCTATATATATTTTTTTTAATCCCTTGGTCCCTAGACACTTTTGATGTGTGTAATCAAAGCCGCCGACATTCAGACTATTTTTATTTTGCAGAAAAGAGCTGTTCGATCAATTTATAAATTAAGTCCGAGACAATCTCTCAGAGAGAAATTTAAGGAGATTAATGTAATGACTGTGCCTTCTCAATATATTTATGAAAATCTTTTATATGCACATAAAAATATAAAATTGTTTAAAAAATACAGTGATATCCATAATATAAATACTAGGAATAAACACAAATTTGTTGTACCTACAACAAGGCTCAAAAAAAGGCATGTATTTAACGCGGCGACAAATTAATCTGAAATTGGGATTAAAAAATAATTAAAGCCGGTAGCAAAAATAGTAGGTTGGCAGCTACAGTGAAGAATAATTTTAAGTAGAAAGTAGCAGCTTAATAATCAGTTGTTAGCTTTGTTTTAATTTAAACTGGCATCGAGTTTCTGTTTTGGCGAGGCCTCCTATTTCTGAATGGCAATAATAATAAGGCGTAGCCGACGGAGCCCCGCTCGGCGGGGCTCCTACTTCTGGGCGGTTTAAAAAAAAATAACCACGAAGGGGACGGCGGGGTCTTTCAGACCCCGCCATCCCCTTCTAACCTAACCAGTCCGAGTCAGAGTGCCCCAAGTCCCGAGCTCGCTTCGCTCGCTCTTGCATCCTATCCTACTGTTAATATTAGTCACCATTTCATTATTTATAGTACCTCGCCTATGATTTCTAGTAGCAAATAGTTAGTAGCCCTTTAAGTTGTTAGTCGTCTGCAAAATAATTAGCCTCAAAAAAATAGGCGGCTCGTTCAGGTGTCAATGTATACGCTTTTATAATAAACTTCCAAGCACCGTTTTTTAGTCTTTTATTTTACATAAATTTTGACATTTTGATAATTATTATATATACAATTTCATGACAATTTACTTTGTATTATTATTTATTTATTGTGAATGTGAGGACTATGTAGGTAACTTTTATTTTTTATTTTTATTTTTCACTTTCTCAGGTAGTTTCAATGATAATCTGGCAGTTTGAGTGCTTTATGCGGCCTACCCGAATGTCCTTTCTTTCGTATTGTTCGTTGAGTGGTTGAGCTCCTTAAGTTCTGAGTTGAGCTCCACGATTAGTGACAAATGCGTGCACTGACTGGACAGGTCCACTCATTCGGTGTGGTTTTTCCTCAAAAGACCATTTCAGACATAAATCTACATGGTCTTCACATGATCTAACCAAGATTATGTCTGGACTTTAAAAGAGACTGTGACCTCTGAGTTTGTTTCGGCCTTTCTTCTCAGAGTAGTCAGATAGGAAACGCCGACCTCATCTAGTTTTAAAAATATGATTGACGTGTAAAAGTGTTTGTATAAACCTACTTACAGAAATAAAATCATTTATCAAAGGAGAACCCCTGAGCTTTAGGAAATCGTCCAATTTTTATAAAATTAATTATGTGAGTGAATTGCGTAATCATCTTGGAATGGTAGATGATAAAGACGTACCCTATTGACCTGAAAGACATATTAAAAAAAAAAAACTTCTTCCGAAAACTGAATGTGTCAGTGCACTTAATAATAAAACTGAAGACTCGAATTACAGATCAGTACCTATTAAAACTGCTCATCCCATCAGAAATGACCAGCAAAGATTTTTTTTGCCGATACGGTACCTATATAACCAAAACGGTATAACAGTGATGCCAATAGAACGCAGGCACGTATTGCATTAACAGATTGAATTAAGTGACAGCTAGAAACTAGTCACACCGGCTGGCAACCCATCTCTGCCATCTCTGCGCCTTACGAAATCAATTTCCCTCAATTCAACTCTTTCTATTAGAAAATAAAGTTGAATAGACTTACAACTGTGCAAGGCAAATGGATTGTTACTTTTGGTAACGCCTATGAAATCGAACTCTTTGTAGAAATACAGAAAAGCATCTTATAACCCAAATTCCATAGATAGTCTTTATATGAAAACTTATAGGTTTTCATATAACTTTGATTTCGTTGTAAGAAAACCAATGAGTTGCAATAACAGAAGTAGGTAAGCAGTCCTTCGAACTACGGACGAAAGCAAAAGGACAATTTATTAGATTTGTCTATCAACGATTTCATCATGCTAGCATGATGCATTTTCTTTTCCTTTTTCCAATTTTATTTTCCAATTTTCGTTCTTTTCCTAATTTTCTCATTTATTTGGAGTCAGTACCCAATGCGCTGACCCCAGAAGCCTTTATCTTCCAGAAGAATACAATATCTCTATCAGACATCATCTCAGTGACCACTTCCTTCCTAGTATCATCTTTCAAAAAAGCTATCCATCTAAAACAATAATCCGCTTCACCTTGAAGTCAGTGGACCTTGGATTCTTCCTCTACTCCATGGCCTTAATCCGTAATAAAGTCTACACTTGGATGTAATTACTGTGAGTACTACAAGAGTGTAATGTAATTGATTATGGGCGTATGGCACGGACCGGCACGGCGCGGGCGCTGGCATCTGTGCGATAGCATTGTTGACGCAGGACAGGGAGTGGATTGTGTTCTGACATTTGATTTTAGAAGACAAATAGGATTTGTGTTCAACAACAAACTTATTTTGATGGTAGGTGTCGCAGATGAGCTCAATATTAAAGAAAAAACTACAGAATAATCGGTAAAATAAAATAAAAACTCCCGATACAAAAAAGAGCTGATGACCTTGAAACAGTTGAACCGACTTTGATAAAACATGTCTACGAACCACCGCTAGAAAATCTGCTTTCAAATAAAAAAACCGCATCCTAATCGGTTCACCAGTTTTAGAGCTACGGTGCCACAGATAGACACACATATCGGCTAAACTTATAGTTATAACACCCCTCTTTTTGCGTCGGGGGTTAAAAAGGAGCAAAGGTAGAAAGGAAGTGTGGATTAAATTCAATCATAAAAACTTATAGTTTTCTATTGAATTTGTTTACATTACTTGTCTTACACTAAAACCACTAACATAATCAAACAAGTACCAAAACAAAGAGGCTGGAAGCAACGAGATAAATATAAAACACAGGAAATACAAACAATGCTTCTACGACAAACTGTAAGTGCTAACCTGCCCACCTAGAACTAAAACTAGTTTTAAAATCGTCGCTGCTACATATTCAAAACCCCGGATGTCCATAGTCAAAACTAGAAGTCTTAGTTTCCCACATTCTATGAACGTTACATAAATTAAAATCTCCAGCATAACGACAGACATGAAAGAAATATTAAAACAAAAATTAAAAGCCTTGAGAACGATAAGCAAACGTAAACGTACTCAGTAAATGAAATACGTAGTCACAATCAGTTCTGTCTTACAGGTGTTCAGGTTCAGCTATTGTTGAAGTTCTTTTTGTAATTGCAGGAGAAAAATGTGCAGATAATAAGCAAGTTTATGTGATAGACTTTTTCAAGTAGTAGTTCCCAATTTTCCTAAATGCTAAATAAACTTGCAAACCAAACTTTCCGTTTCTCCAAATTGTTTGAAAGATGGTCCAAAACTGTTTTTTTTACATAGAAAAGCAATAAATGCAGCGTTAGACGTCTTTACTTCCGAAGTTGAAATGGGTCAAAGTTATTGAAAATTTTACGTCGCTACAGATAGGTGAAATATTGTAGAAGGCCAAGACATTTGCCTAGAAGATTGATCAACCAGGGAATTCACAGAGAGGTAACCATAATAAAGAAACCAAGAAAATGTGAATGATTTTTAGGTATAAAAACTTAGCCATAAAACCAGAAGCCGTATACTCACCACTTGCGAAACAAATAACAAGATAATAAACCAAGCAAATAAGCAGTTGCAACACGAGTTAATATGCCACCTAATTTCGCATCCTTGTTCGAGCGACAATGGTTTTCCCAGACCGTTTCACTGCATCTACGATCCAATGTGCTTGGACTGCATTTATGTATGTTCGTCTCAAGGTCCTTATATGGAATCTTGTCCATGCAAGTTGAATTGTATCAGATTTTCTGACTTCATTTTGCTATTAAAAGTGGTTTGATAAAAGATGTCTAAGCATCTGTCCGTTGGTACGTAGGTCCAGTATGAAAACTTCATAAAGGATTGTTAAAGATCTTGGGTGTCAAGTCTCGGTTACTTCTAGGCTAGCCTGTATTATCGTTGACTGCATCATCACTAACCATCCTATAAGTTAGCGGCCAAAAGCGATCCTATCAAACACAAAAATCGCATTAGAATTTTCTGGATGATGACCATCTGAATCACCTCTACAATTTTCAATGGAAAACTTTTCTGGTAGACTGTGACACCAATAACTTTCACTATCAACTAGCTCCGGAACTTGGCTCCACCACTGACACACTGTGCCTCTATGACCCACTATATTATCAATTATGTCACACCTAGAACCCCAATATGGCAGTGCTTACGACAGGTGTAATCAAAGACATTGATCATTCGCCACACGTGGCTCCAATTAAACTACGAGCTATTGTTATTGTCAGTTGCATCGTAGTGTTCGTTAATTCATTCATTGTGTTACAATAATATTGTTGTTTATTCAATGTCAGTAGATACTTGGTTCATCTTCGTATCATTTTCGCTTGATGGCCTAATATTTCCGTGTTCAATTATCTCCTTGCCTTTTTCTTATCATTTGTAGCTGGATATGGAGGGAGCAGTGGTGGCCCAGTGGTATCGGCCCCGACTTACGAGTTGTAGGTAGTGGGTTCGAACCCACGCAGGCGCTTTACTTTGTGTAAATAATTTCATCACCACTGCACTCAAAACGGTGAAGGAAAACATCGTGAGGAAACCGGCGTGTCTAAGAACCAAACATTCGAAGACATGTGACATCTACCAACCCGCACTGGGCCCGCGTGGTAGATTACAGCCCATTCCCTCTCAAAGAGAGGAGGCCTTTGTCCCAGCAGGGGGAACATTATAGGCTGATTATGTAGCTGGATATAGGACAAATATTTTGATACTAATTCTTGCATGCTATTCTTTACTGTGATTATTTAAAGATATCGTGGTTAGTAATTTTTTATTCAAGGATGAATATATTATTAAAACCGTTAGTTTGGGAAACACCATCATCACCGGTATCTTAGGATAACAACACACGTCAGAATCACTTCGTGAATCATGCTCCAAGTTCACCATTTATGATTCTCAAACGTGTTTCTAAGACCACATTAACACGTCAATCGTTAGTAATGTGTGTTTCCATGTCAATATCCCACAAAAATCTATGAAAGGAAGTCGAACTACCATGCACATCGATACCGAATCTATGCCGACTCTAATCGATTCGATACCAACTGCCTTGCGCAACTCTAGTTACACAATCGATGATAAATTCAAAATTATTGACTTCGCATAATTTTTGTGGATAGTACGTAAAATATGCTGATCTTAATAGTAGTGCGAAACCTTATTCGTGTTTGGTTTTCAGTTGAGGTAGTTTGAAGCATTATTAATGATGTATATTTTATTTACCTTATTAATTTATCTATTTGAAAAGCTTAGCTTTATCTATAGAAGACCTGAAAAAAAAATTGGAGTACCTAATCTAAACGCTGAAGACAGAGGTCCCATAATAATGACATGAAAATACTATAAAGATAAATGAAATACCAAGACTCAAGAGAAGGAGTAAGAACCTTACAATCTTAACATACCGAAATTCCTCAAAATTATACTTTATTACATTTAAATGCCAACAAAGGATTTATTAAGATTTCATGTCAAAACCAACACGGGGGATCTGGTAATCGATTCGACGAACTTGAACAATTAAGTATAAAACGCGAAGAAACAAAACAGGTTTGCCAGAAATAATAAGGATGCGATTATAAATTCGTAATTCTTGAGTAACCACTGAGAAGAAAAACTGTTATTTACTTCCGTAATGATTATGATACCCTTTTTTTTTTTTTTTTTTGGATGGGAAATCATCATGGGATTATGATACCCTGCGGGCTTAGCATGACGCTATCTGTCTCTTCGAAGAATAGAGACGGCTATTCCCATACAAAGTGACATTTCGTTTCTCTATTTTTGACATCGCACCTTAAAAATCCTTCTAAAATCTATAATTTTGTCTTCCGTTTCTGCCAATCGTTGTCTAGGTCATTTTTAATGTAGACTATTTCAAAAGACAGTTGTCTAAGGTAGTGAAGACAATTTGATTTTTCATCGCCATGCTAAAGACGGTAGAAAACTTTTTACTCGACGGCACAAAGTATAAAAATGGAAAGGAAAAAAGGATTTTTTCACTTTTTGTATGGAAAATTTGAAAAATGATTACCTACATGTTGAGTTTTAGGGGTTTCACAGTTCCATAAAGAGGGTCGAAATTTTCATTATTTTTGCGATAGGACACACCATTTTCGAGATATAAGCAAAATAAAAGATAAACGTGAATAAATTACTGAATTTCGTAAAAAGTGCAGTTGACTCTTTCTACTTTGCTGCCGTCGTACTGTCTTCACGAAATGTCATTTTTGTCTATTCTTCCGTCGACAAGACGGTGCTTGTGCTAAGCCTGCCTGGAGAGCCATTTTCCAAATAACAAACTTACACGCAAGATACGTTTCCTGCAGTTGTATTAAAATCTGTCCTATGTTTGAAGTGTCCATTCTTATACGATTTGCTTTGAAAATAAAGAAGAATAAGATAATGTTTGTGGAGACTGGACAAACAGCAACACCCATAGGCGTATTAGTAAAGAGGAAAGCAACATATCCATTACGAAACAAGAATTACAGCTCGTCGACTTAAAACAAAAACAAATAATAGACATGAAGAAAGAAACTGCGCCATCTTCCTAACAAGTTATTAAAGACCCAGAGAGCCCACATGACGTAAGAAGTGTAAGCAGTTAGAACCAGCCAACCTTACTGACACGGTGAATAGATATAATGTAACTAACTGCCGCAACTGCTAACATAATAGAATATCAATTGCGATTCAGTTTCCCAAGGCCAATAAGTAAACGAATAAAGAAGGCCCAGACTCGTATTGATTCACCGCTCGCGTCGCTACAATAGATTAGCCGATCAGCACAGTTGGTAGAGTCTAGAGTAGCTGTGGCTTGTGTTATTACTATTAGTTATTGCCAAGGCGGATCACTAACATTGTCGTAGACTGCATCTTTTCTAACGGTTTTCATCTGGAGACTTCTTTCTGACGACCAAAAGCGTCATATTTTGCCGTTTTGTTGTGTTTTGGATGGCAACGTCATCCGGGGGCCGATTCTACTAACCCCATTGTTCTGAAATTGCAATTGAACCTCAGCGCAATCAGGGCTTTCGAGCATTTTCTTATTCTACTAATGAACAACGACCCAGCTGTGGTTACGATGTAGCTGCCCGTTGCTGACGATATGTCGGATTCTTTGGGAGGAAAACCAAATGGTAGACATCTTTATGCGCCATTATGGGGGAGGTGGCCTACGGGATCTCGGGTGTAACGCAGCAGCTCTAAGTGTGCCTTCCGACAAACTCTACAAAAGAAGAGTAAATTAACGGTGTTTTGTTGTATCTTCCTTGGCGAATCTTCTGTTCTTACCTATTCAATGACTAGCCCACAGTGGGCCAGTAGCCAGCCGTCCGCAGCACTTGGTAACGTATCATTACTAACAATTTTCTGTTACATTTCATTAGAGACGAGCCTATAATTTTATCAACAGAAATGTTAAGAGATAACAGTACCTTACACGTTACAGTTTTTGTTACTGATGAACATTGTAATTGTTTTGGAAAGTGACTGACAAGAAGTACCAAATTGTTTTTGAAAAAAAAAAACCCAGTTTTTCGTTTATTTACCCTACTGATTTTGTTTTGATCATTAACATAGAGATAGGAAAGTTAATTAAATATAATAGTAAATTGAACGTGAAGCCACGATAAAACAAAACATTGATAAAACAAAACATTGATAAAACTGCTTTCGAAATGCATAGTTTTTCAGTCAATTGTCTTTCGGAAACATGAAAACCAGGATAATTGAGCATAATAATATGTATAGAAATAGTACTTACCTCGCATGAGTACCTTCAATCTACTTGTAGAATTAATACTCAGGTTCTAAGGTACTAAAGAAGTCGTGCCAGTCAGGTTCTCAACCAATTATATATCCATTTATCCAAACACATATTACTGCTAAAGTTAAATGTGAGACGTGTTTTGGTCCCAGTTTATCTTGTAGGTACCAAATTATCTTAGAAGTATATTTATTGAATGAGGCAGAACTTGCGTCGTATTTTTTTTCCTACTTTCTTTAAGTTCTAATTAAAAAGTTGCGTTTTAACTAAAAGTATCAATAAATTCGTAGTAAAATAAACAGTGTAGACAGTCCAACCACGTAACTCGTGATTATAGACACAACATATCACCAAAAATGCAAATTTTACGTTTAAATACCAGTTGAAAACTAGTATTTTTACGAGTAGACAGCGGAAATCAAGTCGCGTTCGATTTGATGTTCTTTTATTATAGTGTTCGGAATCTTGTTACAGCAAAAAGCCAGTTTTAATATTCTCCTATTAAAATTGTAATGCTGCTTCAAGCTGCAGTTTATAGGAAACGTAATACGGGTATAAATCCCTAGGCAGGCATGAATTACTTTATGGTTTTAACTGAAGATAGTTAGCCAGTAAATTATTGGGTATCAAACGATGTATAAGTACCGGCTGATGTTATCTTTTTCGGAGATAGCTTGATTTATGTAGGTTTATTCGAGGCAAAAAGAGTATGTAACGTAGCAGTTGGCTTTCTGTAGTTTCTGCCTAACCCCATGGGAAGAAGGCGTGATTTTATGTAGGTATGTATGTATGTATTCGATCGCACGGCTGCAATGACGACATGTCAAATCATCGAGGTCTCTGTGCAAAATTTTAGTTAAAAATTAATTTATCTAATTATTAGGTATACACTTAAACCATTCGGAATAAATGTTCTAAATAATGATGAAAACCGTATTAAAATCCATTATGTAGTTTAGAAGATCTACGCGGTCAAAGACAGACAAGAAAAGCGACTTTGTTTTGTACTATCGTATAGAATTATAGATATACAGATATAGAAAGCTTTAATTTCATTCGTATTTAAATCACGCATAGTTTATTTTTGAAAAAAACAATTAATTAATAGGTTTATATATAAACGTTGCTTAGAGTTAAGAGACATTTAAACGTCAACAATGTATGGTTAAACAGTCGCTAATCATCGTTTATAAACAAAGGGGTAAATGCTTACCTAATTATGAACTAGATACCTAAATAAAAAACAAGACAAGTGATAACAAGGATGAATAAAGTGGTACCCACTAGACAACATAATTTTATCTAATATTTTCCTTATATTTTACGAGACTATTCGATAACTTAGCGATTGCTAAATTAGATGATGTTGCTGTAGAAATTGTAACCTAGAAACTGAATAGCGCTGCAAGCTATAAAATAAAAACAAAATGTCAACAGTCTTGCAAGTATTCAACTGTTGCACTATAATATGCAATAGATGCATTCTATCTAATATAAGAAGCGAATAATGAATCGAATAGCGAAATCTTTATGATTACCATTTTCAATCTATACCTATAAACGCAACCAGTCGGTTATCTTTTAAACTGAAGACACGTGAACATATTCGTAAGAAGTTGGGAAAATCACCCCAGCGCTGATTTGCTGGATTTGTTTTCTCCTCTACCTATCGTTATTTCTGTTGACATAGTTTATTTTCGTTATACTTATGTATATGTTATCTGTGTATTTATTATTTTTCGTGTTATCTATCCTTTATGTTGCATCTACCATGTTTTGTCTCTGCATCACCCTAAGGTTGACTGGCAGAAAATGCCTCAGGCATTAAGTCTGCCTTAGTACAGTATTTTTTTTTACTTGTGCGTAAAGTTTTAATAAATAAATAATTGCAATTTTCAGAGGCAGCAAGTTAACCTTTACTGATCCAGTTGGCTATTGCCTACTTTTACTAGTTCATCAAAAAATGGTTCTTCTTAGCGTGTCGATGACAATCAACATAGAGTCGGCCCAGCACCCTAACTACACACACTATCACAATCTGAATAATTTGTCTGCTCAAGAACGTAAATAACGCAATGAATGTTGTTGATCTGTCAAAATGAAAGCCATTCCTACTGTTAGTGTGTTACGCAATTACCCCGCTGAAATTGGCTACAAGTTTGGCACCTTCAGTAGCGTCAATCAGTTCCTGTACGGTGCACTGGACACGATATTAAGTGCCCCATTGTTTGTGGGACAGCACCACATTTACACTCGAGGGCGGAGTCATCTGCGAATTTCCACCTGAGCAGGTTTTCTTTGCTTCGGCCTGCCCGAGCCCAGTCTTTTTAAAAACTTCTAGGTAAGCCAAGGCAACTCAAAAAATGGTTAAGACGAAGCCATAAGGCGCGGCGGGGCGGGGGGGCTTTCGGATAGTATGATTAGTAGGTAATGAAATTGATATAAAGAAAAAGTAGAGCTGCAATTCTTCTTTTGTGAGCAACTCAAAACAAGAAATAGCTTTGCTTATAAAGCTAGAAATCAAGCGTTGATTTAGGCAAATTAGCTCACCATCAACAATCAAAAGTTTATTTATAAATGTCGTTTAAACGTCAAAAATTTATAGTTAAACAGTCGCTAATCATTACATATCTTTAAGCAACGTTTATAAATATACCCCAAAATGTACATGTTCTCTGTTCCTCGAGTAACATCGCAGCGCACGCGCAACTCTTGTAGACCTACTCATTGCATAATGGAGTTTTTTTTTTTTTTGTACCCTGTTATTAACAAAAACATATTATTACCAACATAACATGAAATAAGATATTTACGCAGTAGTGACGCAATCATATCAATTTGTACGCGCGTTGCAAACGCCATATTTTTAGGGCGTGAACGATCGAGATACTATAATGATTTGTAATGTAACGCACTGAGGTCTCGCTTTGCTTTTGTTATTCTGTCTTTTAGGGTTCCGTACCCAAAGGATGCCAACGGAACCCTATTACTAAGCCTCCGCTGTCCGTTCGTCTGTCCGTCAGCGGGCTGTATCTCATGAACCGTAATAACAAGGGAAACAGAAACATTCAGTTTGTATTTCTATTGCCGCTATAACAACAAATAATAAAAACAAATTTAAAATTAAAGGGAGTCTCCATACAAGAAACGTGTTTCTTTTCGGCGTTTATTGCTTTGTGTTACGGAACCTTTCGTGTGCGTGTCCAACTCGCACTTGGCCGGTTTTTTTTAACTGTGCTGCTCTACTGGCAGTGGCTTGGGATTATAAGTACCTAGATAAAAATCTTGCATGCGCAAGCCCCGCAGTGGCAGCCTTTGTGTTCGTCTCTTGCTAAGAACTACCTACTTAGTTAAGTTAAAAGATTAGTACCTATGTGAGAATCACATGCCGATAACTGAGTGAGATGCATCATTCAGCCATGTTAAAATAGTGTGAGAAAAACGTTACAAAACGTCAAAACTAAATCAGTTTCTAAAGCGATTAATTAAAATCTTATATTAGGTACCTACTAAAACCATAAAGCACATTGCGCACGTTCAATGGACGTGGTCAAGGGCGGATCCAGAATTTATTTCTGAGAGGGGCACATGGGCCAGACAGTTAAGAAGTGTCTCCCTCATCTTGTATTGCACTATGTTGTTTTTGGGATTCATCCTTTTTCAATAACATTTAAGAATAACTACAAACAAAAATGCAATTTTAGCACCCCGCCTCGGATAGGATTGATTTTCTATTGACCATAGATACAGAAATAAGAGGAACTTTGTCGACATAGGTAGTAAAGTTTAAGAAGCACCCAGAGTCTCATAAGACTCTGGGGTGCAAGAGCGAGCGAACCGAGCTCAATTATTATAGCACCCCACCTCGAATTGGTTTGTTTAGTTTGTCTTTTGACAATTCCAGTATTAGCTAAATATATTTCATGACTTGAGGAAAGCTGTTTAATGAGACTTTAATAAGACCGCGCATATTTTTAGCATTATATGTTATCCTAAAATCCTCTCGCCGACTCTAAGCCAGTGCATTGTTGGCATAGCAGACCTCAGTGCCTGAGTACGAACTGACTGCACCACTTTGAACCATAATACTTATGCCAAAGCTGCTGAAGATATAGTAGGTACTTCTTCGGCGTTTATCATTGAAGCAATGTCATGATGGATATGCATTCAGGCCAGTCCATCCAAACGATTCGATAATATTTCACTCATAATTCCGGTTATAGTTCAATCATGATTCGAAAGACACGTGGCGCCATCTATTATAATAAGAACGTTATTGTTATTTTCCTCGGAAACAGTACTTTTTTTCGGTATGAAAGGTACCCTATATCCGTTTCTGTACACCTGACAACGTATATGCAAAATTTCAGGATGATCGTTTCAGTGGTTTAGGCGTGAAAAGGTAACAAACAAACAAAATTACTTTCGCATTTATAATATTAGTTAGGATACCGGTATTTTATTTTACTGCTTTAAATCTTTGTTAACTAAGTATGAATAAAAGGAAGAAATATCTCTCAAAATTTGTCGGAACGCCCAATTTTAGAACATTCATGGAAATTGCAGTGATTCAGCGTAGCAGTAACTGGAATCATGGCAAAGCTTCTAAAGATACTAAACTTGTTTTCTAAATTTGATACACTCAAAATCTTGTTTTATATAAGTACCAAAGCTTGTTTTGAGAACTTATGGGCTATAAATAATTTATATTGTCCGATGAAACTGAAAAAAAACACCGATGCAATCTAACAAAAAATAATCTCGATACGTGCAAAAAGTTCCGTGACTTAGCCCAGCGGGGTAATTACGTAACACACTAACAATAGGAATGGCTTTCATTTTGACAGTTCAACAACATTCATTGGGTTATTTACGTTGTTGAGCTAACAAATTTTTCGAACTTAAGAAGCAATGGATTACCAATAGGCTTCCAAATGATTCAGACTGTGATTGATAGTGTGTAGCGCAATTAGGATGTAGGTGCGCACGGGCGTATTTATAGGTATCGTGGCGATTTTCTTCGCGCACTGGATTTTCAACGCTCTGCTTAGCGCTGAGAGTTGGAAACACAACAGAGCGCGAAAAAAATCGCCCGTTGCGAACCTGGGCTGGTAAAAGAACAACGAAAAGCCTAGACTACTAAAGAAGATGTAGGTAATAAAATATTATTGTTCCTTAGAGAGGAAGCAGTGTCAGTAGTAAAAAGTATTTTTCTAATCTCTCGAATTTACTCCTGTTTTACTCATTCGGTCGCAAGTGCGACTGCGCGTGAGCATGGGGTCCGTGGGTTTCGATTCCCAGGTCGGAAAGCTATTTGGGTTTTGCGGTCACTTCCAGGGATTTCTCCTAGCCCTGTGCCTCGATTCGTGCACAGTTGGCAAAAGACTCTCCCCCTAATACATGGCGAAAATGTGGGTGTTCTAATACACCTCTACCTGATCCGGGGATACGTTATGTTATGGTATGTGGTCAACTCCTGAACAGGTCTAACGGGGGATGAAAGTTTGCGAACAAAGTCTTAGTCTATTGGTTGTAGAACTATCTATAAATAATTCTGCTGTTTGCTGAGTGGAACTACGTGCTTGTAATTCTAGAATAGTTAGGATAAAGGGGAGCCTTTATCAAGCAAACAGGCGCGAAACTACTCTAGTAGAACGATTTCTATGAAAACTTCATGGAAATTGTTCTACAATAGTCGCGTCGCACTGTAGCGTCGCGCCGGCCTGCGGGAACCTTAAATTGAAAGGAACCAGTTATGTAGATTCACGTGGGCGATAGACTTGATGGATATACTTGATGCTACACAATAGCAAACTCGCTAATTGTGCGCAATTATCAAATCTGTCCCGCTGTCAGTGTTCAAAAACAAAAAAAAATGATGGTCGCACGAAACAGTAAAGTTCGTAAACAAAAATGTATGTTTTCCGATTTGCTTGTAGATTTCGCAAAATGCTTGGAGGCGTAAAAGAAGAAGGATAGGCTGACGCATCAGCTCTTCCTAGCGTTATAAACATTTTGCGATCACAAATCAAACTGAGGTGCTAGAATCTGCTAGAACTTTCACCATATATGAACAGATCTTTATAACTCGGAGTGACCAAGGGACTGCCCAAGATTCTACTGACCTATCTGAAAAATAAAGTTAACAGCCGTTGCAACGGGATATGATGAATGGAACGAGATACGTATATTAACGTAGGTGGATAGAATTATTAATACTGATTGTACACAATAGCTCGCTCGCTAATTGTGATCAATTATCAAATCTATTCCGCTGTCACTAGGTACTTGTGTTCAATTATAATGTAACGCGGGAAATCAAACACGCTTCTCCAATTTATAAAACGGAACAAGAATTTTGTGTTCATTGGTTTCGGTATAATAATAGGTCGAAAGTCCTACTGTTGAATGAGAAGTTTGGGATTTCACGCCGTGAATTGAATTTCTTATATCCTGCAATTACGATTTGAGTTTGGTTATCCAATTATCATCTTTGGAAGCACATCTATCAGTTTTTTCTTATTTATTTATTTAAGCATTTATGTACACACATATATAAACAGACAAGAGGAAAGGAACAGAAAAATAGGTACAAAGGTGATGCTTATTTCTAAAGAAATCTCTTCCAGCATACCTGCGATAGGAGAGTATATTAAAGAGATGAAGAAAACGTGTGTAAGAGTAGAAGGGAAACAAAATACATAAAATCTAAAATAATTTTCTAATTTAAATATAAACATACAATAAGAGAATATACTAACATACATACATACTTCTAAAATAAATATCACTAAAATATATAAAAATATAATGTAATTTAAATAATAAATACATAAGCAACTCTGAAAAAATGGAAAGATAGTGTTCTTTTACTCTACTTTTAAATACTCCAACAGTATGGCAGTTCCTAATGCCTGGTGGAAGGGAATTCCACAACCGTACCGCGTGCACAGTGAAAGAGTAGGAGTAGAAGTCGGTTGAGTGGGGAGTGGATTTGAGGAGATTTCTAAGATGCGACCTGCAGGGCGCATCAAAAGGACGGGCGTAGGAGAAGCGTTCCCGCAGATAGGATGGCGTTTTAGGGTTGTGCAACACAGGAAAGAGGACAATTAGAGATGCTTTGAGGCAGTAGTTCTTGAGCTTGACTGAACAGCAAAACGGATTGACACAACCTAATGAAGGCCAGGTCTTTCTCAAGGTGAGAAACGAATGCAGTGGATCCATATAAAAGACACAAACGAGGTGGTTGAAACTTTGAAAATAATAAACGCTATCATCATCATTTCAGCCAAAAGACAGACAGCCCTAAGGGTAAGGGGCGAGCCTATTGCCATCAATCAGGCAAATATCCAGACTCCGGGCTGCTACTGATTAATTCCTAACGGAAAAACCCAATAACACTTTGCAGGACCCGGGAATCGAACCCAGGATCTCATGCTCAGGAGTAGCGCTAGCGTCCACTAGACCAATGAGGCAGTCTCAGGTAGCATGCTTTCGTTTTCCAGTTAAGTGTTGTAGGGACATTTGGTTTCCCCACGTTTGGTAGGTGGTTTTAAAATGCATAGAAATAAACCAATCTTATAATGGATTTGGTGATAAACGCTATGAATAAGCTGGTACAGATAAGTTAGAATTAAAATCCCCAACTTAGACAAATGTTTAGAAAAAACTAGCAAAACCATAAATAAATCGCAAAAAGAATAACATAAGATATGATGGACGCGTGCATTTAATTGGACATAACGGAACCGAGGCCCGGAACAGTGTGCAGTCAGCAGAACCAGTATTGGATGCCATACAGCGCGTTCCGTGCTCCGTGATACACTTTTGTAACAGCATGAGTCAGCGAGTACAGTCGACCAACGAGATTGCTATATAAGCAGCTAACTTGCAACTACCTTGGATCAATCCGTCAAAAAATTAAATGATACTACAAACACAACAAACAACAAAACTACTACAATGACACTTTCCCTGTAGAGCAGTTTGGATGTCCGAAATGCATTTTTTTTTAGCCTCTACCGCCTTTTGTGGTGCATAGGACGACTGAGACCATTTAAGTCACTAAGTCCACCAATGTGTCAATTGGGAATAATCTCTGCCAACAATGTTTTGTTGTGATTGTGCCGAGTACGAACTGAAGCCTAGTTTAAAATTACTCTTATAAGTATGTCTAAGGTACTGGCAATGGTCATTACCTACTAGCACTAAAGTAGGTATGCTATTAGGTATTAAGCAATGTTCATTTGTTCAGTACTTACTCCATAAAGCATGCTAGTTGTAAGCTTGCTCATAAGCACACGAGTCAGTACAATATGGTTGGTACTTACCTATACGCCTAAAAAGTTACTACGCAGTACGTACTCAATAAAAATGAACATTGGCAATGCAGTGGTGGATTTTTGTCTGTATACTTAACTTTTTGGTTGACTGTACATACATCCGCCAATAGGTTTGTTTCAATATGCCCCACTTCTAAAATGCCGATGGAAGTGTTAAATACTTGTCGATAATTAAATTTGAAGAAAGTTGTTGGGATTGCGATTTAGTTATGTTTTTGCGGGTGAAAAGAATGTTAATGATGCGATGATGGTATTTGACTTTTTTCCTTGCATTGTTTTGATTTCGATGCTGTTGTTCTTACAAGCATTCTTTGTTATGGTTTTGCTCTGTTAGCCTGAACTCAGATTTTTTATTTGCTAGACCAAAATGACAGCTGCGATCCAATGACTTTAAGCGATACGTTTTGAGTTCAAAGATGGAAAAACTGCCAATGTGTAGAATATGTTTAGTGAAGAATATACGAATGTATGTAGTGATCAACAGGAACTTGCACGAACTATATGAGAAGCTGACTGATGTAAATGGTCGATCGCAGCCTAACCGCAGCTGCCATTTTGGTCTAGCAAATTAAAAATTTAGAGTCTAGACAAATTAAAAATCTAGATCCACTACGAGATCAAACAGAACACAAAGTTGATCTAAGATGAAGACTCAAAGTCTTTGCTCTTTTACAAAAATTCAACAGATTATATTTGAATTTTTTGGATAATATGAGTGGGTTCCGAAAAACGTTATTTCGGAACGTTAGTCACTTCACAATCAACAAGTTTCCACAGAAATCTTTGCCATCTAAGGAAAACTCAACAATAGGACGCGGATTACAAAGATCTTACCCATGAAGATAAATTTATAGGCTAACAAGATGTCATTGTCAAGTCAATAAATTACAGTAGGTGGGGTAGTTAACAACAAATGTTGCCAGCTAGAACGAGGGACACTGCCATGTATGCGTGTCTAGAGTAGGTAAACTATTTATGCATATTATTGAAACCTAAGAAGCCGAGCTATTTTCGCTTATAAAGTAGGAAGAAAAGGCACACAATTAAGCTCCCTGGATCAGAATTAAATCGGAAATTGACCCCAAATATTTGAAACAATTTAAATCAACTAATAATTAAAAAAACAATGTTTTATTGTCATTAGAAAATGATGTGAGGAAAAGTTTTCGCACCAAGTCCCGAAAAGAAAAGCCGGTTTTTACAACCAAGAATCAATTCGGGGCGCTTTGAAGGGGTTCCATTCAACCAACCTTATTTTGCCTGTTTTTCTGAATGCTAGTCCAAAATATTAAAGACGTAACGTCCCGCGTCCCAATCATTCTTTCTTGACTATCAAGAAGTTTTGTTGATTCACGACACACTTCTCTCCACGATGATAAGCTATCCCAGTGATAAGAACACAAAAGCTTTTATCTTCCCGATTATCTCCACTCCGGGAATGACACACATAGACTCGGCAAATAGGTATTCTGGGAATGATGCCTAGATAAAACTTCTCACAGAGTTGGTTATATCAGCTTTGGAAAAGGTTAATTAGTACATTGATGCAATGTATGAAACTGTCTTCGGAACTAATTCAAACTCTTTATACAATAATAAAATATAATTTTATTGTCATTCCACAAGACAAGTTGTGTAAATAAGAATAACTCATAGCACAACGTTTACAACTTTTAACTTTCAAGGTAAGGAACACAGACCTTTCTAGTTCTATGTTTTACTAAAGTTGCTATTAAATACATTCCAACACATGTAACATTCCACCAAAAGAGCTAGGTACGCTTTTCAAAGAAAATTTATTCCATTCATTCAATTCAAAATAAAAATAACAAAGCATTATCGTGTACGCGCTTAAAAATAAATTAAAAACATTATCACATGTTTACCTCGAGAGCCTGTCCCTTAGATCCGGATTGTGCCACCACTAATAAAAAAGAAAATAAAACTTAACACGAACACACAACACAGTTTACTAACACTAAAAAAAGTTTGTTTATCACACTTTTTCGAAAACAGGGCGTGGAACGTGTTATTTCGTAAGTCCGTTGGCGGGAAAACGCGTGCGTTCAGAAGCACGCGCGCGAACCGACTGACTCGACCGCTCGGCCGCTGTTAAAAAAGACGCACCGAGATAATCGTTGCATTCTGCCATCGGTATTAGAAAACGAATAAATCGCATAGATACGGTGTATTTGCTAATGCTGTGCTGTCCGACTGAATGCGCTTGGTAAATGCAATATCAGGTCGGGCTGAAAGCAATGCAAAAGAAACAATTCACAGTTGTTTTAAACTTAAACTGAAGAAAGATTTATGTGCTAATTACAGCTTTTTAACTTGTTCCGCTTTTGAGCCAGTTATTAGTTTGAGTATGAGTAGGTTAGGAGAGATACTTATTAATTACTGCATCGCATTCTCGGCAGCGAACTTGGCCCTGACAGTACGTGATCATTTCATTCCAGTCGTCGAAAAGTTAAATGCACGTTTTTATTTCATGGCTTCACATCTTTGTAATATACTTGCTACAAAAGGAGTAATTCATCATTGACACTTCGTCTTTAACCCGAAGCTAAATTATAGACTTGTGGTAGGCCTTTGACTCCGTTATTCAGTAGCGACAGTAGTAAGAGAAGGGTTTAAGGTGATCACATTACAGAATATTAATGTTGAGGCCCCTAATTAAACCCTAATTTAGCATGAGAGAAATGGTGACGCTTCTAACGATAAGAAACTTTGATTTGTAGAGTAGGTGTCCCAGAAGGAACTTACTTAGGTCCATGTCTTATGTAGCCTACTAGACTACTAGGAGACAATATGGTGAAACAGAATATAGATACATTACAGAGGCAGTAACATAATTTTGTAGAACATTTCCACGAGGTAGGCCACAAATCATATTTGAGAACCGGAAAGCAGAATAAATCGTAACGCAATAAACAAGACCTATTTAGAGAGATCTGATTTTTGTTTTAATTTTTTGTCTATTCAACATAATAACTTCGGGGTCGAGTTTTAAAACCAATACATACTAATATTATAAATTTGAAAGTAACTTGTCTGTATGATGTATGATTACCTTTGCACGCCTAAACCACTGAACGGATTTAAAAAAAAATTGGCAAGGAGATCGATGGCATCCTGGGGAAGGACATAGGCTACTTTTTGTCCCGGTAACACGATCCCGTGGCATAATTTCCAACATCCACTCGGGCGAAGCCGCGGGCAGAAGCTAGAGTTATATAAATGAAAACTAAAGGTATCATCTCAACTCATTTATTCACAATCCATTTTGTTTACACTATTTGTACAATAATACGTTTAGAAATAATATAAATTACGAGGTTGGGTCAAATCTAACTAAAATGTTATCAAAATGAATAAGATTAGCAAAAAAACAGCTAAAACAAAATGTCACAATATTCACATAAAAGTAAAATATGTCAGTTAATAAATTATTATAATAATTAAAACTAGATGCCAATAATTTAGTCACATTAAAAGCACTCGATTTCATATTAAAAAGAAAACGCACACATTGGTAACTTTACTTTATAATAACATAAAAATGAAAATGAATCTAAGGACCGGCGCAGATTGTCACAAGAATAAGACCAAAACTTGATGACCAAAATCAACCTTTAATTTTAGGGTAAAATAAATTAATCCTTCGCATTCCGATTGGCGAGAGACAGGGTGTTGTGGCGTAGCCCGGGAGACGCCTATATCCAGTAGTGGACTGCGATAGGTTGAGTTGATCGATTGATTGATTCCCGATTAATTTCAGTTAATACTTGACATCAACCCTAATCTATACCAATCCTTAGAAAATTCGTATCTATAACTACAGTACCAAAAAACGTCACACATAATACATACTCTACCGAGGTTCAGAATGAATTCAATACTAATTCCATGATAGCCTAACATTTATCTTGCAAAAATACATTTAGCCGAATGAGGCTTCTATTAATTTACCTATTTATAAATTCACTCCGTTCAAAATCCATAAGAAGACTCACAAATTACAAAAAAATATAATAATGTATATAAAATTGTAGAACATTAGCAAAATATTTGTTAAAAAACTTGTAAAATTTATACTCTGCCAATACAATTATAAGGCAACATTGGAAATAATTCATTTTTATAGCACTTGGTGGCACTGGCCCGAGGTGTTGCCTGTTTAATATAATAATCAAGGTAATATTGGTGGTTTTAAAAAATACATAAGTAGATTATTTTTTTGTAATATATACGGGGTCAAATTAAGTTAGCCAGCCAAACTCTGTAGGCGTGATGGGTAGAGATATAGAAACAAGATGGAAAAAAAAGTTTTTTTTTTTAGAGATTAGCGAATTCTAATAGTGTGTTGTTACTTGACGTATGAGTTGAGAAAATATGTTTTATCGTACATCGATATGGATACCAACCACGTCTATAAAGTTTACACAAAAAAAAACTGCTTTTTTTAAACTGATATTTCAAGTGCATATAAACTCAAAGCATTTATTTCAAATAAACCAATTACAGGCACTTTTGAATTGTCAAAGGGTCAGTCAGTCAGAAAAATGAAGCTAGTTGCCCATTCCAAAGCGTAGTAGGTACCTATGGAGAAGAACGGGCAAGAAACTCCATGGACACTCTTTTAATCAACATAATATAGTTACAAAAAACAAATTGTTTACATCATTCATGTTCAAATTACAAATGTGAGAACGATGTAGAAAGACGTGCACGTTTAAAGTATCCGTAATAAAAAAGAAAAAAAAAACAATTCAAAAATTTAAATTAAAATAAGCCGTGGCAGCCAAGAGTTGACCAGTCCCTACTGACGGCGCCCGTTCATATATTAATTGCGGTCCATGACCGCACAAAAAATCAGCAATAGAATTTATTATTTGTTTTATCATGTTTAGATATCGATGACATCTGCGGAGTTTTGCTAGCTAATTTAATATGACCCTGTATAGTATAGTAATTAGTAATATAGATTAGTTATACATTTACGATGATGTATTCCATCAGTGGTCAAAGTTCAAAACTACTGCTTGTTCCAAGAACTTAAGATCTTGAAACTCAGATCTAAGTATAAATAAATAAATAAATAAAAACAAACGTCTTATCATATAAAAGTTAAATAATAATAAAACAACACACGTCATGTTTATTTGTACTTTCATTAGTATTACATACTCGGTCGCAACCTCAATTGAATTTCGAAACGATTACAAAGTGGCTCTGTAACTTCTTTTGGTTGTATTGAAACATTTTATGGAACAACAAGTCAATAAGTAAGACTAATTGTTTGGCTGTTAATAATAAAAAACAGGGTTCCATTAACCTAGTAGGGTATGTCAACTCGACAAACAAAAACGTCTTTAATAATTTCAGTTCAAACTCACGGTGCTATATTTATTGCGTCATGCAGAACCCCACCCAAAAGAGTAATTTGTATATATTTTAATTATTAAGATCGAGACACAAACGCCAGTCAGTAGATTTACCTCCAACATTTCAAACAAATGTGAATCAAAATTGATAAGGGATGCTACACACTTGTATGTTTCGACACAGCCGGGCGGCAAATCGAATATATATTTCGCCGCCCGGCTGTGCCGAATCGTGCCGAATCATGCCCACCCGAACTAGTGTACGTGCTCGCCTAACGGTTCTATATCGGAAGATACGGGGTCAAAAGTAATTTTATATTATATAAAATGTCAAAATAAATATCGTTCTACAAAAAACAATTGAGGCACAATGGAATGATTTGGTATTACCATTACAATAAAATATTATTAACTAAACACACTGATAGTCGCTAAGTAATAAAATTACACTAACATTTTAAAACTAAAAGCATTTACGTATTAAAATGTACAATAATAACTTTGGTTGGATTTGTACTGGTTTCATTTCATATAATTATATGTATCAGGGGATCATAATTATAATCCTAGAAGATGTCTTCACTCTAGAAGATAACGCCAGTATTATCTACTCTATGGCTGTTGTGATGTGAGGGTTCGGAACATATTGACCACAGGCTTAAAACAGAAATGGAACATGCTAGATTACTGTTAAGTCGACCTCATAATTGCTTTGCCACCCTAAGAAATGTCATAAAACGACAAGGTCTATTTTTGCTTTTAAAACAATTTTCTTGCATCAACTTTAACCGAGATTCAATTTATTGGGAGTTTTTTTTTGTCAATAATGGTAAAGCAATTATGAGGTTACCTGTACAAGAAGCAGCTATCAGCATGATAAATCAGTTACAACATTATTATGGGTTAAATCCTAAGAGTAGCATGTCAAAGGTATGGTTTACTCATTCAATCTGCAGCCATGCTCACAAAAAGTGGCATGGTTCTCTCGTTCTAGCATAAAATACGCCTACAACATGATTACCGATTATTCCTAAGAGCAGGAAGTCATCACAGCGGCATGGATGTAACCATAAAAATCCTTTCGCCACGGCATGAGTAGAATCACACACACCAAACACATAGAGCTTTAGAAAGAGACAGTCAGTTATGAGTGAAAGAGACGAAGTTCTACAAAGACCAACTTTTCTAAAACTCCAAGTGTTATATGGACAGTCCGTTACTGTATATTGTACTCTAGGCTACTACGCTTATAATATTTTCGTTAAGGTAACCTTAAGCCCGATGACATTGTTCTTCGTTTCAGCTTAAGAGTAGAATGTTAGTACAGCGGCATGGTTGCCTCTCACCAGCAACGTCCTCTCTGCTGCTGTGGATATAGCGTGCAACCACGCGAGGTATAACGCGGGGGGTACGACGTTCCTTCTTCGCGGCATGGGCAGCGTCACGCATACTAGGCGCGCAGACCGCGACTGTGAGAGGATTAGTTCGCGCAGGCGCAGGTGACGGTGTGTGCGGTCTTGAGCTGCTATCAAGTCCGCTTCGGTTATGCCCGCTGCGGAGACGAATGTGGTTAAGGCGTTTGTAGGCAAGATTTTGGAGAATGAATACACCGTGTTGTGTATCGTACATAATGAAGTCTGAAATGGGACTTAAGGGCAAAAACTGACGCACTAAATGACGGGGTCTGATAGGGCTGATGCCTGCCGGGGTCGCGGGTTGTTTGAAAGAGTTACCGTGGCCCTGGCGCACAGGCAACTGAAGGGACACGGGTGGGTTTTAGTCAGGAAGAGTCTGACACGCCCTCCTGCTCCGCCCAGAGCGGGAGAATTAGATGATTTCCACACAAAAAAAAAAACAAAAAAAGGAAATACTAAAACTACATACATCAAAGTGAGTGGTCATAGGAAAAGAAATTGAATTTTAATTTTTTGTGCTCCTTATGTTTAGCCAAAAGCGGAGGGGCTCGCAGCTAAGTAATAACAGCCTCACAGGGCGATCGATCAGGTTAAGCTACGCTTGCCTTGGTCGGTCCGTGGATGAGTGACCATCTTTACCTACCGAGACCCCTCCGTGCCTCGGGAAGCACGTTAAGCTGTTGGTCCCGACTGACATTCGTGGATCTTTGAAAGTCGTTACGGGTCGTCAGAATTGTGAAAGTCTGGCAACCAGTCTTACCAAGGGTTGTATCGTGTTACCCAGTTACTGGGTTGAGGAGGTCTGATAGGCAATTGCTCCACGTAAAATACTGGTATTTAGCTTTGTCCAGTTAACTGAAGCCAACCCCAAAAATAGTTGGAAAAAGACTACGAAGATGATAGTTAAGTTTAGCCAACAATCGAAATCAATATGTTTTCTTCAATCTTGCAAAAAGGAATTTTATGCCATACTTTAAAAGCTTTTCCACAGCTGCTCATCGGAAGTACTGCACAAATGTTTAACGAATAGCTACATCATGTTTAAGAAAACTTCCCAATGAAAGAAAGAAAAATATTGCAATTTTTCTTTCTTTCATTGGGAAGTTTTCAAGAAAGACAACATGATTCTAAATACTGATACATACTGTTATCATCATCAGCACACTTGAAGGGCGTCACCAGTTTGTCAAAGTACGCGAGTGTGGAGTCTCTCGGCCGCCGCGTGATGTCGGCTACCATCTTCAGAGCTGAGTAGTCTATCCGGAACTTAGATAACAGAGAAGCCATGCTGTGGACAATTACTTAACATTACCTTTGTCCTATGTCGGTTTCAGAAAGCGTGTTCAATATCAAATAGTTTCGTGTAAAGGACTGTGCAAACTAAGGCGAATCGCGCGACGGGACGCGAGACACGACTGCGTGCGTCTATTGTTTGATGATTAGGAAGTCGTGCAACTATTCGCGCCAGTTTGAACCCCTGAATAAAAGTTAGTTGACTCAATCGGAGCGAACGGATTTTTTCCGCATCTAGCGCGGGTTTACTGAAACCGGACCTATACGATTACTGAAACTTCTAAACTGACTGTCAGGACAGGTCTACTCAAATCTGTAAGTTCTTTCCTCAAAGGAAAATCTCAGACATAAACATGCATGGTTCCCACATGATCTGACCATAGATATGTCTGGACCTAAATATGGACTTTCGAGTTTCTTCGGTGTTTTTTTCTAGGAGTAGTCAAATAGGAAATTACATTAGCTTTCGTTCATCGTCCCGGAACCTGGATTTGTGCCCGGTTGATAGCAATAGGCTCGCCCCCTATTACATGGGACTTAAACATAACTGGCGAAATGTGGATGCACTACAGCTATACCTCTGGATAACCCTCCGTGATGTTATATGTTAAGTTGGAATAGCTGATAGTAATATATGAGTAAAACGGTTATCAGTACTCACTTTCGCTCCTCAATCTCGAGTTCTGTGTTCTTATTGGCCAGTGTGAACACTCGTAGTGGACACGATGACCACGCGCGTCGTGTCGATAAAATATATGGCAGGAGTAGGGTTAGACCTGTATTCAAATCAAAATTTTGAGTATAGAAATAGGGTGAGGGATAAATACAGGATGAGTTTTTGTCAATTTTACTCTCTTTAAATTCTCCAGTTTCTTATAAAACTAAACTAAACTAATCGATGAGAAATAAAGAGTTGTTAAACAACTTAAGTTTGATTTAGGACAAGCATAAAACAGAAGCAGCAAAAAAAACAGCCTGTATTATTGTAACGACCGACAGTGTCACTAATAGGAAACAAACCTTGCAAAGGAATATAGAGAAATAGAGGAACAGGGTGGAAATTCCCCATCCTCTATTACTACTCGCGCAACGTTTGGTTTCGGAATGATGTATATATGCCAGTCGCGAAGATAACTTTGCTTGCGAGATGCAGGATTTGTGTGATGCCGCCACAGGAACTTTATAAGACAAAGAAAGATAATGGTCTCACCTCCATCATCATATAACCACCACACGTCCACAGTGCCGGCCTGTCGCTTGGTGAACTGTTCCACGGACGTGAAGGATGACGCGCGCCGCGCTGTGGACGCGCCCAGCGCGCGACGCACCGCGCTGCCGATGCCTTTGCCCAGACCACTTTAGGGGATAACCAATAGAGTTAGGATCACATACAACAAGCTTCAAGTTTATTTTTCGCACCACCTGCTTAATAATGTCAAATTATATGTCATGCAAATCTACCGTAAAGTAAGTCATTATAGCCCGAGACGCACAATAATATTGTACTGAATTTAATGGTAACCTGCTGCTCAATAATATGATTTGAATTTGGAAACATAACAAAAAAAACTAGTAAAAAAAAAAAACTCGAAATGCTTTTGACTACCTCGTCTTGACCACCGGGGTAATTGCGTAACATACTAACAGTAGAAATGGCTTCCGTTTTGACAGTTCAACAACATTCAACATTTTTCTAACATTTATGAAGCAATGGATTACCAATAGGCTTCAGAATGATTCAGATTGTGATTAATACTCAATACTCAATCATTTATTGCATTCCACAATGTGCTTAGGTGGTAAGTAAACATTCGTTGTACCAATCGTGGACCCTATCGGGCACAGCAAAATAAAAAATTGAAGGATTGGTAGTGCAGGAATAAACTCTGAACTCGCTCGCTTCGCTCGGGAGCACTAGAATCCTTCCCTTGGGATTCAAACTAGCAAACATGACATAAGACATTACTTTATCTATACAGGGTGGCCGGGACATCGACGTGCAAACTAGCACACATGACATAAGACATTACTTTATCTATACAGGCTGGCTGGGACTATGACGTGCAAACTAAAACCATGAATTCAGTACATGCTTCTAGACCCCCAGCGTAGAAAATTTTCGTCGGTTACCAAAAATGAAATCTGCTCATTCATAGAAAAGTGCAATACCTTTTTTTTGTGTGGGAAATCATCAAATAACTTCTCCCGCTGTGGGCGGCGCGGGAGGGCGTGTCAGACTTTTACTGACTAAAACCCACCCGTGTTCCTTCAGTGGCCTGTGTGCCAGGGCCGCTGTAACCCTTTCGTATAAACCCGCGACCAAAACCAAACCACCACACCAACCAAACCTATGCGGTCAAAAGGTTTGCAACAGCATTTTTTTTTCAAATAACGGATGAATAATTTCAACGCAGGGGTTCAGAATCATGTTCTAAATTTATGGTTTCAGTTTTCGCGTCGATTTCCCTACCACCCTGTATATTAAACGATTTTCTACACTTGTATTTGCAAGCTTTCGTGTAAGTAAGTTTCGTTCGCTTGCTTGGGGAAGGTTGTCTTTTATTTGAAAACATGGCCTGTTGGCCACAGTTCGGTTTAAAGCTCTTCCCTACTCTTTCCCTAAACAGATTTCAACACGATGCAATAACAAAAATAAAACAGTATCTTTGTTTATGTCATTTTAACTGACTTCAAAAAAAGTATGAGGTTCTCAATACAACCGACTTCGAATAAAAGACACTAAAAAATGAAAAATAACTTTAATCTCACAAGTCGGTGGCAAAAGACGAAAATACAAAACGTGTTTCTTTTTTTGGAAGTCGGTTGTTTTTTTTACTTTCTAAGAAGAAAACATCTACAGGATTAAACTAGTTTGCGAAACTCCGCAGAGGTAATGAGTCAATCCCTAAACATAAAAAAATCAAAAAAAATAAGGTATTTTTTTTTGGGTCAACGACCGTTTTTAGTTTATACTAATTTGACTTTCTATAAATGAAAAAATAAGACCAAAGTTTACCTTTCTTTATCATCAGACTTGTGTGCATTTTCCTTTTTCAACGCTGCAGGGTCGGCAGACACGGTGCGACCCAGCTGAGGCGAGCCCAACGATACGTCGGACATACTGCTTCCTACATATTAGACGTATGTTGTTACTTATGTTAGGAACAAACGGATGCATTCATTGGATAATCCTACCGCGTAGACGTACCTTGGCATAGCTACTGTCTGTTCTAAATCCTTAATATAAATACTAGGAACAAACATAAATTTGTTGTTCCTTCGACCAGGCTCAAGAAAATAGGTGTCTCGTTTAGATGCCAATGTATACGTTTTTATTTTAAACTTCCTAGCCACATTCAAGATCTGAGCCTTTTTACATATACAATGACATGAATATTTTAATTATTGTGAATGTGAGGACTATGTGTGACATTGTTTCAGTTTTAATCATGGTCTGGCAGTTTATGCAGCCTAACTAAATGTCTTTTCTTTGACACCAATCTACATGATCCTCAAACATTATGTCCGAATTTTTATATACAATGACATGAGTATTTACTTATTAAATGACATATTATATTATTTTAATTATTATGAATGTGAGGACTATGTGGGTCATCGTTTTTTTTCTTTTCTTTTTAATTTTTATTCATGATCTTGCTTGCAGTTTCAGTAATTTATGCAGTCTACCCAAATCTCCTTTCTTTGGTATTGTTCTTTGAATCGTTAAGCTCCTTAAGTTCTAAGTTGAGCTGCACGATTACTGATAAATGCGTGCACTGACTGGACAGGTCCATTCGATCTGTATGGTTCTATCCTCAGAAGACCATTTCAGACACCAATCTACGAAGTCTTCACATGATCTGACCAACATTATGTCTAAACTTTAAAAGAGCCTGTGACCTGTCAGTTTGTTTCGGCCTTTCTTCTCAGAGTAGTCAGATAGGAAACGCCGACCTCATCTTGTTTTAAAAATATTATTGGCATGTAAAAGTGTTTGTACAAACCTACTTACAGAAATAAAATCATTTATAATTTATCTGATGAAAGTTTAAACGCTTAAGCAATAAAGAAAAGCTTAATAAAGAAAGTAAGAAACTCGTTTATTTACGGTAGGACATGACGCAAAGAAAAAAGAACAAGTTGGGGGAAAATATGCCTGACATCCACGCAAAACGGCTTCGCTTAGCATAATGCTGTGAACCTGTGCGAGACAACCATTACAGAGCTGGGTTTGGAAAACCATCGACAAAAGTTGAGGTTATAAAATTAATTTCAATTGTGAAATTAAAAACATTTCTAAGGTGACTTAAATAGGGATTTTGGGGATTAAGTATTCAAATAATCACATCACATTACAAAAAACCCAATAAAACACTTATACCTGTGGATTGAAACCGAGGTACGTTTTCTGATCCTTTTGTTTACATTAACATCAGATACTTTAGGAACAGACCATAGCTAGAACTAACCAATGAATGCGGCCGTTCCGTAGTCCAACGTTGATATTGTCACAAGTTTTCCTGTGACTTGTAATGATGTCTTGTTAACTTGTGCTGTTTGTTTGCTGGTACACACAGACAGGCCTTCGAGGTGCGTCCAACGGATTAGGTTAGACAGAATAACGCACAATATTATACATCTAGCAGTAAGTTGCTATCGTATAAAGAAGTTGCAGTTGTTTTTATCATTCAAGTTTGTTAAAAAGAGAACACGGTTTTTAGTTTAAGAATCGAAGAAGCACTTTTCCCAAAAGTCAATAAGGTTAATAAGAATGATTAAATACATTAGAAGCATGCAAAGAAATGTGAGATTGGACCTGGGGGCCTACAACCACTTCTTATAGCTACACGTCCTGGATACTTCCATCTCTTACCCACACTGAAGTAACATTAAAATAATACTGCTGTATGAGGTGGTGATAGGTTTCCTAGGGTCGTATAATGAAGTGTTAGTACACGCGAACGTGCTTGGCATACTTTGTCATAATACATGCGAACAGGGTTACTAAAAACTCTATACTCAATCTCTAGTCATCTGGCTCCCGCATTTTATGACCACAGCTGTCCCGAATATTGGCGTATAGCAAACCGTGATCCTAGAGGCCCATTTACATGATGCAAGTGTCGTGCCTCTGACATACAATAAAATTGTAGCAACAAATGACTTGCATCGTCTAAACACTGCAACAGACGGTGCTACTTTTATTGTTGCTTCAGCTTATGGTATGTCACAGCCAATGAAATCGCACCGAGTAAATTAGGCTTAACACTCGTCACTCTCACACTGGAACACCATGTGAGAGTGGGACACAGCTTTACCGAACGAATAGCACCATCCCTTTTCCTTACCGGAACAGCTATGGCTTCAACAGTTCATAATACGACCAATGTTTAAAAAAGTTCTAAATAAAAATGGCGACTCACCTCTAGAATGCATGTTGAGACTCTCTGTGGACTTAGATTCCTTGTTATCGCCCATGGAACCTAAACAGAAGCTGATGTGTGATGGCTGCGTGATACACATAAGGGTACATTTGCTGTGGAAAATACTTCGTGACGTCAAATGAACGCGCCTTTAAAAAAATGTAATAGCAAAGTCGATGCGAATGCGGGGCGAAGGCGATAACTTTCAGAGCATCATCTGCCCAACCTATTCCCAACTACGATGAGGTCAGCTTCCAGTCTAACCAGATGCAGCGGAATACCAGTATGGTACAGTCGCCAGCAGGTCAAGCTACACGAAACTGTCAAATTTCTCCAAACGATTTTAAACCTTAAAGAGTTGGTAATTAAGTTCAAAATCGAATGTGAAAATCTGACAGTTTGTGGTAACTTGATGAGCTGCCGACTGTACATGGAGCAACTGCCTATCTGATCTCTACAACCCAGTTACTGGGTAACACGATACCCATTTTTAAGACTTTCAGGTTTCATATTTTATCGTAAATTAGCAACTTCAAGCTTTAAAAAGAATCGGACAGGTATGAGCGACACAGACGACGCATTACAAAGTCGAACTTTTAATTCTTGATGTGCCATATTTACCGTCGGGAGCTGCAAAGTCATATTGAAAGATCGCCATAGTTCGCTACGTTTTAGCTTCGCTGTCTGTCTTACAAAGGCTAGAATTAATTTAGCAATTGTTTGAGAATACGCCCAATTTTGTCGGTAAAAGATAGCAAAGCAGTATTTTTCGCAGCAAATGTGTAAAGAGTTATTAATCAACAAAATGGAAACTACGTTCGAAAGTATGTGTTAATGCCGATGAAGAATTGATTCGTTAGTCATTCTAATTCATTTTCTAACACCCATTAAAACTAAATTCTGAAAAGCGGAAAATTTCGTTATCACTAATACACCGAAAAAGTGTGGATTTAAAGAATTATCCTGATTTGGTACAGTTGTTCATGTATAATTGTTTCGGATATGGTCGAAATAAGGCTATGATCATGTTGCAAGATAGATTTGTTTGTCTCGGTTAGAGACTTATTTAGGCAAATTAGACAGATCGTGATCTTTTAACATGTTTCTCAATCAAACCGATTTGAATCGCATTAGCAACGACAAATCTTTGTATTTGGCAATGATAATAATTAAAGAATTATTTTCAATAATTGTAGTTTCGGGATTGCCTAATTAGTTTCATATTCGGAGCACTTGCTCACGACTCAAAAATACACCTAAGGATGTAAAACCATAAAATACGATTTATCTTAGTTAACATCTTAGGTAACAAATAATTTGCTCTCTTCCAGGATCAAAACTAAAATTCCATTAAAAACTTCGAGGGTAAAAAGCTACTATAGACTTCTATACAAAAATGCAAGCTGTGGTTACCGGTCATTGAGTGTGTTTTATTATTGTAATAGATAGTTGTGATGTATCTCTTTGGTAATCCTTAAATAAATAAATAAATACTACTTTTGCCACAGTATTCAGTCAGCCAGTAACTTTAGTAGCCAGAATGCCTTCGTGTTACTGTGGAGATATACTTACGTGAGAAAGCAGACAAGTCCTTCAGGTTGACATCAGAGAGGTACGCCTGCACATCGTCATCCATTGCGTCGGCGGTGTACTGCCCGCCCTCCACGCGCAGTATCGCGATAGCCATGTGCACGTCTAGCGCTTTGCTAGAACACAGATACAATTACAATCTGTTTGCTTTTGTGGATAATTTATATGATTTGGCCAGTAAACATAACTGGACAGACCCACTCAATCTGTGTGGTACTTTCCTCAAGATACCATTTCAGATACCAATCTACATGGTCTTGACATGATCTGACCAAGATTATGTCTGGACTTTAAAAGAGCCTGTGACCTCTGAGTTTGTTTAGGCCTTTCTTCTCAGAGTAGTCAGATAGGAAACGCCTACCTCATCTAGTTTAAAAAATATGATTGACGTGTAAAAGTCTTTGTACAAACCTACTTAAACAGAAATAAAATCATTTATCATAACATGACATCACGCTTTGTATACCCGAAGAGTTGGGCAGACGTGTACCTATAGTACACCCGGGGCCAGTAAATTTATCATAAAATTCGCATAGAAAAAAGGGAAAGGATTATAAATACAGGAACACAGAACAAACGGCCTACTACATGGGACTTTAACATAGCTAGCATGATGTGGGTCAACTATAGGTAAACCTCGTCTTCTGCCTTACCTTTCGGGGACTACAGGCGTAATGTAATGTTACACACTGAAGGAATTAAAAATTACTGAAAACTTTAACAACGGCAACATACCGAGGCAAATATGTACGTGAATTTGTGCTATACAACTCTGCCTACCCCTACAGGTAATTCAGGCGTGATGTTATGTTTCTTTCAATACTACATGATACTAAACAAGGCTAGCTGGTGGAGTAACCATTGGACACACTTCACACTTCCTCTACCAAGTTTGAAGGCTGCCTAACAATTTCAATGTTTTCGGATCCAGTTCATTGTTTCACCAAATTATAATTTAAAAGCTTAATTTAGTTCCAAGTTTGGTTGAAATATAAATATTTTAAAGCAGTTAGTTAGCAATAGGCTTGTACCCTATTGCATGAGATTTAAACATAACTGCCTAAATATGGATGTACAATATATCTCTGTATACCCCTTCGGAGAATAGTCGCAATGGTATGTTATTAAAATAGTAACAACACACTTACTGCATGACTTCAACATAATCGACGATTTCGTTTCTCTCACTCGTTTGCCAATTCTCCTTGAATCCCATCAGCAGAATATTAGGCTTCAACTTGCCGATTCCACTAGCCTGCAATCAAAATTCATGAAATTCATTCATTCATGAAACAGCATGGCCCATTGTATAAAAGGTCATTCACTTAGACTCATATCAAACCACACGTCAAATTAAATGTCTAATTAAACGTCAAACCATATGTCAAACTAAACTTCAAACCATATGTCAAAGTAAACGTCAACCGAAATCGATTCCATAGACGTCACTTGCGAGCACTTGTCTTGCGGGTAAGGTTATATGGCGGTGTTAAAATTTATTAACCGTAACTTTGTGAGCATATCTTTCCCTGTATTGACTGTTACGTTTATTTATCTTGACTGGAATCACACTAAGAAGTGGAAGTTACTACAGCAGGAACAGAAAACTTCTACTAACTAACTGTCAATAACACTTGTATAATCTACCTGTGAGTAACATTTTTATGCATCTAACATTCTAACTAAACTATTGTATTAAACCTATTTATAGTTTGCCGACATTCAAAGGTTCTATTTTGCGGCAGAAACGAAATTTAGCGAATAAAATGTGACTACCAACCAATGGAAATCGATATAAACTCCCTATTATATCATAATAGATTGACGCACAGGAAGCTGCTCATCAGTGGTAAAACTTTGACCTTGAGTTGGCCTAGCGTAGTACGGAGTTTATTGTTAAACTGACGTGTGGCGTACCATACTAATTCCGTCACTCCCTTCTTGGATATCAAAATTTCTATTTTGCCAAAGATAAACGACGGAATCTTAGGGTGTTGTCAAACTCTCAAAGAGAATGATGTTGTGAATTGCGTCTGGACAATAAAATATATTCATATTTCTTTCCAGAACAAACATGGCTGTATTCGGAATGACCGTCCGTTATGCCTGGTTCGCTGTCCCTATTGGAGGCTTCCTTCTAGGCAAGTACTTGGATGACCGAGAAACCCTGAGGATGACCAGCTTCAGGGACAAGTCTAAACTCTATGGAGATGTTACGGGCAAGAGAGAGACACCATCCTGGCCTTGAAGGTGTTTGGAACAGAGATTGTAGTTATCATGTTTTAGATTAAAATAAAGTCTTAAATTATTGGCTTTTGCGTTTTTTTATGTCATCATGATTCTCTTGCTCTTTATACCAATTGAATTTTCTTTAGTGATTGACATAATGAATGGTTTGGAGTCTGTGCTCCTTATTTTTATTGTTTACAGTTGTTTTACTTTGAAAATGGTTAGATCTCAACACTTCCTAAAGGCGAAACAAACAGATAACATTGTGTTTTGTTTTAGGCATCCAGTATGACATGCAACTTGTTAACATGGATTCAGTACATGACTCTGGACCCAACTGCGTAAAAATTATTAGTCGGTTAATTAAAAAAAAAATGCTGTTTCATACATTTTGACCATGTATGTATTGCACTTTTCTATAAAACTGCTTTTTGATAACCAACAAAAAATTCTTACGCTAGGGGTGCTAGAATCATGTGCTGAATTCGGTTACAGTTTGCACGTCAATGTCCCTCCCACCCTGTATTTTTTTTACTTAGTAATTCTTACCTGCACTAAAGCACTGGCTCCATCCTTGAACCCCACGTCATCCACGATGGAGTAGAATGCCTTAATCTTCCGTTTGGTGAACCACTGGTACGCGCGACTCGCTAGTGCCTCACGACCGCGGTGACTTACTTGGCCCTAGGGATTAATAATTATAATTTACGCAATGCGATCAAAATTATAAGTCATTTCTTGCACTTTTTGCACGTCAAAACGCCCGCTCTTTAGCACAACTGTCTGTTCCTTCATTAAATTAGTTGTGACCAAGCTAATTAACCCTGTCCCATGAACCACTTTAGGGTTAAGGGTGATTATCTAACAATTGTGTCTGCAAAGTATGAGACAGTGAAAGTGTTAAGTTTAAATAGCTTGCAAGGAAAACTATGTGGGAATGTGACTATGTGGGTCAATGTGAAGACTATGTAGGTCATTATTGCTTTTTTTTTCCCTCAGCTAGTTTTAATCATAGTCTGGCAGTTTGAGTTTTTGTGGCCTCCCCAAATGTCCTTTCTTTGGTATTGTTCGTCGAATCGTTGAGCTCCTTAAGTTCTGAGTTGAGCTGCACGATTACTGACAAATGGGTGCACTGAATGGACAGGTCCACTCAATCTGTGTGGTTTTTCCTCAAAAGACCATTTGAGACACAAATCTACATGGTCTTCACATGAGCTGACCAAGATTATGTCTGGACTTTTAAAGAGACTGTGACCTCTGAGTTTGTTTCGGCCTTTCTTCTCAGAGTAGTCAGATAGGAAATGCCGACCTCATCTAGTTTTTAAAATATGATTGACGTGTAACAGTGTTTGTACAAACCTATTTACAGAAATAAAATCATTTATCATTAAACACGAATCAGTTTGGTCTTGTGGCCATGGGCGCCGGCAAGTTTATTTTCAGGAAGGTGCGTCTTCAGCTCCACGATCTCGACCATTTTTGTACTTCACCTTGGATATGTTAGGTTATCGTTTGTCCATTCATACAAAGAGTACCTTGTCGACTTATGCAGAAAACCTTAACAATTAAGAGAATATAGTATGCAAGAGCGAACTCGATCATTTTTGCATTTCGCCTCGAATCGGATAGGTTTATTTTGTCCATTTACTGAAAGAGGACTAACTGTGTCTATTTATACATATTAGGTTGGGGAAAAAGTCTTTTCGCATTATATGTATGAACTTGTAATAAAATCTCTTTGGCTATACTATTTGTATCTGGCTGGTTTTGGTCAAACTCAAACTCAAACTCAAAGCATTTATTTCAAATAAACCAATTACAGGCACTTTTGAATTGTCAAAGGGTCAGTCAGTCAGAAAAATGAAGCTAGTTCATATCATTGAAAGTTTAAATTTTAAAGAACATAATTCCAAATTCAAATTAGGAAAATGTGTGATTTTCATTTGTTTTCGTACTGTCAAGATGAGTGAATCTAATGAAGAAATTCGATACATTTTACTACAAAAAAGGTAAGAATGCAACGCAAGCCGCGAAAAATGTTTGCGATGTTTATGGATCTAGTGCAGTGTCTGTGAGAGTAGCACAAATTTGGTTTAAGCGTTTTCATTCCGGAAATTTTGATGTCAAAGATGCACGTCGCTCTGGTCGCCCTATTATGGATAAAATGGATGCCATTTTTGAAAAAGTGGAGCAAGATCGGCATATCAGTAGTTACGACATAGCTGAAGAACTGGGAATTGACCACAAAACAGTTTTGGCACATTTGAAAAAAACTGGGTACACAAAAAAGCTCGATATTTGGGTACCTCACGAGCTCACTGAAAGAAACCTAATGAACCTTGTACTCATTTGTGATTCTTTATTACGACGTAATGAAACCGAACCATTTGTGAAGAAGCTTATTTTTGATAATTGTGTCTTTCACCTCTTTTACTAAAAAGATGTAGATTTTTCCTTACGTGCATGATGTTTTCATAGATACATTGACAAGGTAACGTCATGATGTTAATATCTTTAAACCGTTCCCTTAGAGAGTCGCGCCTGCGGAGGCCATATATGGCTCTGATGGCTCTGGTTTCTTGTATTTCGCCGTCCGAAACGCAAGCATATTTTAGACTGCAAGCTGTTATGGCCTGCACAGCAAGGCAAATATTTGCAGCAAATTATATTTCAGAAACATCCTCAAACAGAATGGTACTTGTGCAAGTGGGACTCAAATAGTTTTATTTGAGTCCCACTTGCACAAGTACGATTCTGTTTGAGGAAGGGTTTTCTTACCTGCATAATATGGCCACAGAGCATGAGCGAGTGTCCCTTGGTAAGTAGATACGTGAAGTCCGTCAGTATGGGTCGCTCGCCCGGGAAGCCGGTCAGCACCAGGATCTGAGGCCTACAGACAAATTACATAACACAGTCGTTTCGCTGGCATTTAGTTATAGGTGTAAGATGTATGTATAGTCACGAGCATAATACCTTACATTTACGCAACATTTAAAAACAAATTTCTCATAATAACGGTTTAAACTCAGAAAAGACCTGTATCATACATAATAGATTGGCTTCGAAGAGTACTAGTCACAGGACATCGAGGACTCGTCATACTTCCGTCCTCTGACATTGTTGTGGGCTGTTTGTGGATCTCGGGCAATTAAAAGATGATTACAGTTTCACAAATCACAATTAACAACCATTGTTCTAATTACATAACATAACGCCCGCATTCCCCGAAGGGTTAGGCAGAGGTGCAGTGCACCTATAGTAGGTACCCAAATAATCTAGTCCATTAATAATAATAATAGAAATAAAATAATAAAACTATGGATCAATCACTGTCATGTATGTTCGTAACACCATAAAAATTCTATCGATACTTTATGAGAATCGCTTTTGAATCTTGCGTAAATGTATATGCACGTGACTGCCCCCGACGTAATACATGGCACGTTGAGTTTTAGGAAAAAGTTCAGCTTTGTAAAGCGTCGTCCCTGTCACAGTATTTGTATGACAGTGACTCAAGCTAAGTCATATTGACGCCTGGGTAATGTTATGTGATGCAGGAAACCTACCTAAAATTCTTGACATGCTCCGTGACGGTATTGAGATGGTAGACGCCAGTTAGTGCCACCTTGTACGTCTGCGCCTGAGTCGTGGAGCCCCAGTTCACGTCTGGAATTAGCAGAATATTTAGAAAAAAAATGGATTATGGCCTCCCACGAGGTGAAGGTGAAGGCCGCAGGAATCCGCTGGATGCGGAAAGCACAGAACTGGTCGAAGTGGCGGTGCTTGGGGGAGGCCTATGGCCAGCAGTGGATGTCTTTCGGTTCAAATGATGATGATGATGATGATGCTAATGGATTAATAGTCCATAATACAATATTAGTACTTAAACGTAAAACAATCCGTCCGATCTAACTTTAGCCCGAGCCTAAACCTTCGAGCCAGTTTTTGTATTTCGAACTTTATGCCGACTATAGTAAAGTTCTTAATACAAAATCGTCAACTTTGTCAGTTTTGTAAAAGGAACTGTATTTGGATTTCCTTAGGTACCTACTTATTTAAAAAAAAAATAGGCTTGATGGTTTAAACCATGTCTATAGAAAAACCCTGTTTTGTAATAAGACCGATCATGTATTACGTCTGCTGAGACAAGCACATCACCCAATGAGGAGTATTACTGCAATATTCTGCCGCCAGAGTGCAGCACTAGCACAAACCGTAAACAGTTTTTAAAATGTCCGTAGGATGCCATAATATCACAGTACAGGTTTTTAATACATGAATAATAATAAAACTATTATAATTTAACACGTTTTCACTAATTATTTGTTACTAATAAATATGACATGATGAATCATGGCGGTTTGTTTACGGTTTGTGTTAGTGTCGCCCCCTACGCAAAGTTTTGCGTAATGTTCCCTATTTTTTCCGGATATTCTGTTTGTAGTTGGAGGGTCCGATGACGCAGAACACAAATGGCCTTGATCGGTGCCACACGTCTGATCCTCATGTTGAGTATACAGTTTCAGGGAAAATTACGTTTATTGATGACATGGATTTATTTTTTCACCGTTTGCCAATTTTACTATACAAATAAAATATCTAGCCGAAGCTGCCATTCCTGCTCTATACGAGACGTAGCCCATCTGTCTTTCAAGTGCTTTTATTTGAATTACACTACAGAAAGCGTTTGTAATTCTTACTTTCTCAAAGCTAACATAATAATTATATATTATAACGATCTAAATAATATTATATATGTTATATGTCTTATTTATTTCGGAATACACATACAAATCCACACAATCCTTATAGTATTAGAAACAATGACTTAAAAAATATGCTAATAAACTTAATAAGGATATCTATGAACAAATAAATTTAATAAAATAAATAATAATAAATAAATGTATTACCTTTCATCTTTCTTTCTTTCTATATCTTACCTGGTTTCCTATAAGACACGAGGAGATACAGCGTCAGCAGGAAGCTGAAGGTGACGAGCGCCTGTATCCACGAGATCACGAACATTATCGCTACGCACAACATCGAACCAACCAGAGACAACCACATGTTGTAGAACTGCAACACAGACATACCAGAACCATGGATTTACTTGCTGAAACCTGATGAGGGATTACTTGATGTTATGACTTAATAGTTTTATCGTCATTAAATATCGATACCCGTATGTGAATAATTTAGACTTGTATTTTTAATTAATGGAGAAATGTAAAGACGAGATGGAAATCGGTATCGGACACCAGCCCGTATTACCTATAATAGCAATAAAGAAAAACAAACAAAAAAACAACTCACTTTGAAAAGTCGGTGTCTTTGGTTTTGTATTTTGGTTTTTTGTCACCGACTTCCGAAATGAAAGTAATTTTTCACTTTTTTGTGTTTTTATGGGAGTTGGTTGTTTGCAAAAGTGTTTTTAATTTAGTTACGTACGTATACCATTATTTGGCACTTAAGACCGAATCTCATCACGCCTCTAAAGTTTCGCCAGATAATTAAAAACCACCTTGTATGTGGCCACAACTCCTTTTATTTGCGTGTTGTATCAAGCACTCATTAAGAATCTGCAAGATCTTTACTCACCCTAAAAGTAGGTCGCCAGCCCACAGGTTTAGCTAAACTCGCATGGAACGTAGAGAAGTTGATCAGCGCATACGCAGCCAGGAAGAAGTTGGAGATTAGAGGCGCGATCTGGTTCAAACCACCTGCGAACAAATTACATGTTGTGACATAATCAGCCGAACACTTTCAAACGTAATGCAACAAGCCCGCCTCGAGACTATTCCGCGGCATCAATGAATCCTATCAATCAAAAAATAGTCTTACTCAAAATGCAATTGCAAGTAAGAATCGTGGCTTTACTGAGATGGAGTAAAAATAAAGCATGATAAACTGTTACGACAATTTCGAGATTAAATTTGAAACAAATAATCCCGTTATTTATTTCAATCCAATTTCTTGGCGACTCAGGCATTCACTTCTAGCGGCATCTACATCGCTACATGCGAGCTACGCTTCACACTGACGTCACGCAAAATCCAGCATCGCGCAAGCAGAGTTTACCGCGCAACTAGCATATATACAACGCCCCGACATCAACCGTCGGGCAATTGCCCACCAGACACAACACCCATCTGGTCGGAGGATCCTCCCTTTTCTATAGAGGTATGAGTGAACTTTAAACCGTTATTAATAGAAATTCCACCGACAGCGTTTAAAAAATTACACGCAACCTCAATCATAACCAAGTCTGTCAGTATTTCATGCAATAAACTTACCCATTAGTATAAAAGCGACAGCGATGACGAACGTAAGTACATATCCTCTCACGGGCTCGTTGTTGGGCCCGTAGCCCTTCGCGAAGAATATCAGGTACGGGTACAGTTTGTCTTGACATAGCGCCTGGAATAAAAAACTTACATATTATCAAAAAACAAACATCCCATAACCGTTGTGGGGAAAACAATGGTAAAATCGCTGGCTACGTGAAGGAAACACGCTCTTTACGTTTAAGGATTAATTGCTACATTTGTTTCCGTCACGGGAGGAGAGAAACATCAGGCTTACAGTGATATCATTTTTCAGTAATAGGTTGCTTATTAGGCCTTTACGTATTTTATTTTATTCTGCTATAATTCACTAGCAAACATATCCCAAAAACCAAGTAGCAGAAGTAATTCAAACAGTGAAGTCCTTACAACTTCCGCCGCCAAGTTATTGTAGTAGTACCTACTCGGGCCCTATCAGAGCGACACTTATTTTTAAATGTCGCAGCATCATGCTGAGATAAGGGCATTTTAACTCGTACAGGACTTTGTTTTTATTATCATTTTACCATTGTTTTTTTTTTAAGAATTAGTTTAGTTTAGTTTTTGATATTCTTGTGCCAGTCCCGATAAATACTTTTTCTTTCTTTCACACTTTGATGTTCGAACTATTCCACAAAAAGGACTACAACTATCTTTATTGAATGCACGTTTTATAATGTATTAGTTAGCCCTGCGGTTTCACCCGCATAAGTCCCGATCCCGTGGGAATATCGGGATAAAAAGTATTGTATGTCGTAATCCAGGTCATGGTCTACCCATGTGCCAAATTCCGACCAAATTTGTTCACCCGTTTTAGCGTGAAAGTGTAACAAACAAACAAACATACAAAAAAATCAAATCTTTTCTCTTTATAATATTAGTTTAGATAATGGATCCATAATCTTATATAGTCAATCTTAATGATAAGCAAACTGTCACACACTATCACCTCGACAGGCATCGTGGTTGCCAGTAAATATGGTGGCAGGGAAATCGACGCACGAACTGTAACCATAAATTCAGCACATGTTTCTAGACCCCTACAGTAGAATTTTTAAACCGGTTATCAAAAAAAAACTGCTGTTTCATAGATAAGTGCAATATCTACGCGGTCAAACTGTATCGAACAGCAATTTTGTTTTATGATAATTTATTTTATTTTTATAAGTAGGTTTTGTACAAACACTTTTACACGTCAATCATATTTTTTAAACTAGATGAGGTCGACGAAATATCTGACTACTCTGAGAAGAAAGGCCGAAACAAACTCAGAAGTCACAGTCTCTTTTAAAGTCCAGACATAATCTTGGTCAGATCATGTGAAGGCCATGTAGATTGGTATCTGAAATGGTCTTTTGAGAAAAGAACCACACAGATTGAGTGGACCTGTCCAGTCAGTGCACGCATTTGTCAGTAATCGTGCAGCTCAAACTCAGGAAGTCAGGACCTAAGGAGCTCAACGATTCTACGAACAATACCAAAGAAAGGACATTTGGGTAGGCCGCATAAATTACTCAAACTGCCAGATCATGATTAGAATTAACTGAGAAAAAAGCAATGACCCACATAGTCCTCACATTCACAATAATTAAAATAACATAATACTTTACAAGTAAATACTCATGTCATTGTATATATAAAATTCAACTGTGTCAATGTGTATATAAAAAATAGGACATAATGTGTAAGAACCATGTAGATTGGTGTCTGAAATGGTCTTTTGAGGAAAGAACCACACAAATTGAGTGGACCTGTCCAGTCAGTGCACGCATTTATCAGTAAATTGTCATTTATTTCAAATAACCGATGAGAAGTTTCAACGCAAAGGGGTTCAGAATCATGTACTATGGTAACAGGTTGCGGGTCGATGTCTCTGGCACCGTGTATAACATGGCACTAACCTGAAACACTTTGGGCGCGGACACGAGAGAGGCGAGCGCGGACGACAAAGTCGCCGCGAAGCAACCGCCGTAGATGAGCGGACCGAACCCTGATACTAGACGTATCACCTGTGGATAAATAATTGGCTACTATACTTTACCATCCGTAACATAACTGGCAAAATGTGGGTGTGCTATAGGTACAACTCTGCCTAACCCTTCGGGAAATACAGGCGTGATTTTATGTATGTATGTATGTATGTATGTATGTATGTATGTACTATCCGTTTTTGATAAATGGCTCAAAGTAGATTAAGTGGGAAGCGCCAAGGTAGCCCACGAAATTCAATTTTTCTTACTTTTTTGCATTTTGCAGATTAGTATCAGGTTGTATGTCGATCTAAATATGTTTCACGGCCGTAACATATATATATAGAATTATAATCACAAAAATCATCAATACAACTCTATAAGTTCATATTACCCTATTGAATGATTATTTCATGAAATCATGACATTTGAGGCCAATTCTAACTTACGGAGTTGTATTGCTGATTCTAATGATTATAATTTTGTAAAGCCATATTTTATACGGTCGCGAATCATATTTAGATCACCATACAACCTGATACTGATCTGCAAATTGCAAAAAACGTAAGAAAATTTGAATCTCGCGGGCTACCTTGGCGCATCCCCATTAAACGATTTTAATAACATTATAAATCTAATAATTGATGGACTTGAAAATTAGCATTCGTTTGTATTCGGAAATGCGATGATACCCGAGGGATATTAAGAAAATAGTTGCGCTGGACGTGTCCGTTAATATGGCACATCCGAGTTCTAGAGCGACATTGTAAAGCTTCTTCTCTGTCACTCATGCTTATGTAACTCTCTCTTTTTAAAGCCCGTTGTGTCAAACGAATGCCCGAATACAGTCCCGGTGGTATTGCAGAACAGGCAGGGTCAGTAGTAGACTTACATCATTACTATTCTGCAGTCCATAAGAACAGGTCCTGTTAACAGCACAGTCGGCCATCGCCCACGTGCTGATGTCTGTGACGTCACCCGACGCGTCCCGCAGGACTGTCCACCCCGCCAGCAGGGCTATCACTAAGTACGATATCGTTGTCAGCAGGATCGCTAGAAGAGTTCCTTTGGGAATCGATTTTTGAGGATCCTGCAAGGGAAAATGGAGTTATGTAAGGCGCTGAGCAGAGTCAAAACTGACACAATACTAATGTAAGTGAAGACTTAATACTTACTTGTATTAAGTCTTCACTCACATTAAAAATCTCTCCGGCTCCAATTAATCTTTTTCAAATTTTCCATAACTTTTTTTTAACATTTTTATATTTGGTATTTATACTTTTCAGCATAAATACATAATAAATAATAAAAATATTTTGATTACAGACTACATAGGCCCACATTGTGTTAGTAATTCAGTTCTTAAAATATAAATTAAGTTTTCCAACACAATAAAAAAAAATCTCTGCTGCCACTTCGGGGTGGTGTTATGTTTAATATAAGATTTACCTTCAAATCTCCAGAAATATTAGCGCCTGCCAATATCCCGGTAGCCGCGGGGAAGAATATCGCGAACACTGAGAAGAAGTTATGTTCCACTCCCTCGAAGTGCCTGTAGTCGGGCCCTAAGTTACTCTGTAGCACCGTCCCTGAGAATTAATAAAAGTATAACTTGTGATAATGCTGGCTATCAGCAAACGAAGCCAGAATATATTCTTCTACAAACAATCGTAAAGGCTCTTTTAATGCAAAAGTTATTATTATTATTAAAATAATGTAAAGAAAAAATCAAAGAAAATTCGTTTATTTGCGGTAAACATGACGCAAACAAAAAACACACAAATACAAAAAAAAAACGAGTTGGGCGAAAATATGCGTCACACCCACACGAAACGGCAATCGCTTAACATAATGCTACGACCCTATGCGAGACAGAGCCCCAGCGCAATGTCGTGGTAGCCTGGTTCCAAGTCACCTGCACACAATAAGCTAGCACTGCTTATTCCTTTTCTGTATGAGAAGAGGCCTTTGTCCTGCAGAGGGACTGTCACATGCTGGTATAAAAAAATATGTGTACCGCTACTACATAGAACAGTTATGTATTTATCAACTTCAGGAAATGTTTTGGATCTTTTAATGTTCCGTCAAACGGGTTGAATACGGATGCAGGATACTGTATTATAATTAACGATTAAGTGCCCTTGTTGGCAACAAAATATTAATTAATTATTTCAACGTTAAAATCCCTTTCAAAGTTTCGTTCCGATTCACCTCTGCATCCCTGTTCACCCCGTTTGACGGTATTTATTATTCAACTTTATAGAAAGAAAGAAAAATTGGTTTATTTGTCACAGAAACACGTGCATACAAAAAAAACATTAGCTCTGGTAATAATGTAAAATAAATACAAACAAAATAGATCTATAATCACGAGCACAAAACAGAAATAGTCGACAGCTGCACGTCATGACTGTGACAAGAAGGCTTCCACTCAGCATAATGCTGTGCTATGGTAGCTGTCTATAATTGTTATACAACACCATAAAAAAAAAAAAAAACAGGCAGTAACTTACAATTATACCCGATGAATCCCTGCGCCGTCTCCAAGTCGCTCTTAGGGCCAAGTATGGAGCCGATACAGAAGTCTGCTATCGCCGCTAGCAGTATCACTAGCAGGACTATCTGGGCCTTCGCCTCCCACTCCATACCGACCATTACTATGCCAGTCAGTAGGACTATAGTTATGCAGCCGTAGATTGCTTGGTCCTATAAAGTGAAAATTAATTAATTAATTGCATGATGCCAGATGTATGAACGTAAACGAGGCAAAAGGAGTATGTAAGGTTCGTAGCAGGTGGCGTTCTGTAGGTTCTGCCTACCCGCATGGGAAGAAGGCGTGAGTTTATGTATGTATGTAAAAAAAATACAAAGTTTTTAGGTGACGGTTAAAATAGAAAAATGTTATTGATTTTTTTATGATGTCCGGATGGCTGATACATATTTTCCAGAATTGAAAAAGTTGCCGGATAATTTAACCGAAGTTATTTGGAGGTAGTGAAACGCCAAAAGAGTGCGCATTCCCACTTATGTACCCAGCAAAGCCCACATTTATTGGGCAGATACCTCCGAATAGTTATTATTCACCAGATCAATAAAAAGAAATGAACGAAATGTATGACAAAATAGACTACTTAGATAATTTAATCGGCATTCAGTCCTAGAGAACTAAAACCGTCCCTAAACCGTATAAACATATTTCTTTCAGTCTACCACAGGTAGCCTGTGAGACATTGCCTTGTGCGATAAGACCGCCCATTGTACAGTCGCCAGCAGGTACTACACGAAACTGTCAAATTTCTCCAAACGATATTAAACCTTAAAATGTTGGTGGTTAAGTTCAAAATTGAATAAGAATCTGACAGTTTGTGTTAACTTGATGTGCTGTTGACTGTACACCAGTTTTAAATATGTTTGTCCTCACGTCAATCATATTTTTTAAACTAGATGGGGTCGGCCTTTTTTATCTGACTACTCTGAGAAGAAAGACCGAAACAAACCCAGATGTCTCTTTTAAAGTACGGACATAATCTTGGTCAGATCACATGAAGACCATGTAGATTGGTATCTGAAATGGTCTTTTGAGGAAAGACCATTTCAGATTTCAATAAAGCGTTTAATAAATGAATAAACCAGCCAAGGATTTGGCCAAGATCATCGAAAGGAACACATAAGTAAGAGTATTCTCTACATAAGCACACGTACCCATCCCTTATCCACCATATAAGCAGACTCCGGTATCAGCGTGATGAGTGACTCTCCAAACCCGACCACATACATCGCACACGCCACGGCGTTCGCCATCGAGAATATCAGCCCGATGGAGCCGCCGAACTCAGGGCCCAGCGACCGGGATATCATGTAGTATGTGCCACCTGAAAACAACATTATTAATCGACATTATTAATTTGACGGCACGGTTGGCGCAGTGGTTAAGCGATTGACTGCTGCGCTGCGTGTCACGGGTTCGATTCCCGCACAGAACAAATATTTGTATGACCTACAAGTAGTTGTTCCGGGTCTGGCTGTTTGTGTATGTGAGTTTGAATGTTTGTAAAGGCACCCACAATACAGGAGAAATTCCTAGTGTGGGGAAAAGTAAAAAAAAAAAAAAACAGAATGTAGTCGAGCCATCACATACACGTGCATGTGTGGGTAACATGGGAGGACTACACCTCACCACACTACACACATACAGGATTCCCACACATTTTGGCACTATCACCCATTCTGTCTAAAAAGTTTTAATCCTGCTGTTTTTATTTTTAGGTAAAATATAGATCGAATTTGAACTGTCTTGTATTTTTTTTAGAGTTCCGTACCCAAAGGGTGCAAACGGAAGCCTATTATTAAGGCTCTGCTGTCCGTCCGTCCATCCGTCTGTCAGCGGGCTGTATCTCATGAACCGTAATAGGTAAACAGTTGAAATTTTCACAGAGTGTGTATTTCTATTGCCGCTATAACAACAAATAATAAAAATAAAATAAAGTATAAAATTAAATGGCGTCCCCATACAAGAGACATGTTTCTTTAAAAAATATGTAGGTAGTGTTAAATATTGTAGGGTAGTACGAAACCCTTCGCGTGTGAGTTCGACTCCCCCGGTTTTTTTTTTGTTGTGTGTTCTTTCTTTACGTCATGTTAACCACAAATAAACGTATTTTCTTTCTTTCTTTCAGATTTTTTTTAAGTTCTGATATAAACAAAATCTATTTTGATCACACCTCGACTTTTCGGAAGTGGGGGAAGTTCGCTAATGAATGCGATTATGCGACACAGTATTTTACAAAGGCAGTAATTAACGTACAAACAAACTATGTACGTTGCGATTGTGTCCTTTGTCCCAATAAGTAAATAATTAAATGTGCTTTGTTATTAGGAAAGTGTAACTAAACAAAAATAGTGTTAAAGAGCCATCGAACTCAGGGGCCAGCAACCGGGATATTAAGAAATTAAAATTTATCTGACTCAGATTAAGACACACAATTTAAGAACACAAAAAAAACTGTTTTTTTATTTTTTATTAATACAGTATTGTGCCTCACGGCTGCACCAAATAGGCCTAGTTAAGCATAAATTCTAGATAAATAGTGCCTGACGCATACTCCATAATATTTACCACATCAGAAGTATGGTGTCACCTAGTAACATGTTATTACAAACAGTGTTGGTTCGAATAAGTTGCCTACGGAGCAGAATCCGTGCCAAAGAATGACCAATTGCTAAATATCAACCGTGAAAAAGGAAATTTTATTTACTTCTGACCTAACAAATACACAAAAAAAAAACAGTCAAGCCGTTTCGGAGGAGTTCGATAACAAACACTGTGACACGAGATTTTTATATATTACAAGATTATCAAGTTTTAGTTTCTCATTGTGAAGAAACAATGAATGTAAGTTTCTAAGGAACAGTCTATCGAGCTATAGCTATTTACAAACGTGAATTTGCGTGTGCATCCATAGGACAATCTAGAGTCTAGACAAAATCAAACTGGTTGCTAATTTAATTGTATAATTTTTATGACATTGATTTTTACATTTTGTAACTACTTTAACTCACGCACAAATTATTACTTGTGAAATATTTGAAAAATCATTTACTATTCAATATTTGTAAATATGTTAGCACCATGTATCTATCTCATAATTGATTTACCTGTCATTGCGTTATATTTAATTCTTTTTAACTATTGTGGTACAGTAATTTTATTCTAGGTGCATCGTCTTCACATATAATTATATAATTAATGTATACATCATATTGTAAAACATTTTTAAAAGAGTAACGGCGGTGGTGGGTGGTGGTGGCAATAGGCTCGCCCCCTATTACATGGGGCTTAAACATAACTAGCGAAATGTGGGTGTGCTATAGGTACACCTCTGCCTAACCCTTCGGGGAATACAGGCGTGATGTCATGTGTTATGTTATGTAACGGTGGAGTTTCTTGCCCATCCTTCTCCATACGAAACTACCTTTTGGAAGGGCAACTAGAATCAATTCTATTTTTTTGTAAATTTTGACGTTCAAAGTGCCTTTTATGTGCCTATTTGAAATAAATGATTTGACTTTGACATCTATGTTCAGTAAACAATAAGACAATTATAAATTTAATATCTATTTATTTTGCAATCTAATTAATGTATGACTGGTTTGTTTTTTTATAGAAAACCGTACTTAGGTGCAGCTGTTAATGATCTCTTGATGTCATTAAATTGCACACTGCACACTTGTATTTTCCTCTATCATTTTCATTGTTTGCGACATGGGATTGATATTAAGGTGTATCAGCACATATGTGATCCATTACCTATTCTGACGCCGGTATTTCCCGAAGGAGCAAGCATCTTATAATGCACCCACATTTCGCCATAGGTAACAACCAATTTGAAACCGTGAATCTAACTTCTGACGTTTCAGGAGGTCTACTCCCTAAGCACGAAATCTGAAGTTACGGGTGCTTCCCACTCCGTATCACCTACGGACATAAGATTAGTTTTGAGCTCGACCTAAGAATTAATGACACCACGATTTAACAGGTGTCCCTACTCCAGATGTGCCTTTGTCCGTCCGAAATATTTAATTAATCGGATGTAAGTTCCAGTCCGAAGTTTCGATATGCTTTCGGACGGGCCCGTATCTTCGTTGAAGGACTTAGAGAGTAGGCCCCCATATATGCCCATGTAGGTTTATCTATACTAATATCACAAATTCGAAAGTAACACTGTCTGTCTATTGCCATTTTACGGCTTAACGCTGAACGGATTTCGATGTTTGGCATATAAGTAGACCATGACCTGGGTTAGGATATAGAGTACTTTTTATCCCGGTAATAAATTCCCGTGGTATTATTTCCGACCTCCACGAGGGCGAAACCGTGAACAAAACCTAAAAAATATATATTATTTTATTGGAATTTAAAACCTTACCTCCTTTGATGACTCCGTTGGTGCTGATGGCCGACATGGACAGCGCCGTGATGGTGGTCACCACGGACGTCGTGAGGATCAGGAGCATTGACTGCGCTGCCGGAAAATAACGCTTTCAATTTCCACATTTATGTACGAAATAGAAGAATATGTATCCATCATTGTTCGTGACAAGCTCTGTCCTCTATTCTTGGTTAAATATAAATCGAAGAACAGAGGCCAGAGGCATACCTTAAAGCAAATAAACATCATCCCGATTTTGGCAGGGCGTCTCAATTTTTTTCCCAAAATTAAAAGTCCCGCACGGGACAGGCTCAGTCCCGCTTTTTGGGGATTGCTCGACGGTGCGGCTCGGCGGATCTAAGAATCTTAGCTATCTTAGAACCGGCGTAGACGAGGGGTAATAACTTTTGAAAACAATCCATACTATTGCAGTTAACGATTGTTTAACAGTGTGATATATCGAAGTAATTTCTGCGGCTGAGTTTAATACATAATACCATCGATATCACGATCAAAAGTGGAAGTACCTGGTGCCTGGAAATAGCTCGTTATATTTCTTGAGTACTTGTTTTTGAGTGCTTCACTAGATCATTTGGTCCACCATAACATAATCAGCTTATAACGTTCCTACTGCTGGGACACAGGCCTCTTCTCTGGGAGAGGGAGCGGGCGTGATCCCACCGCGTATAATTATTCCCCCAATTTGTAGTGTATTTCGTTAGCGAGGTTTTACTTGTTTGACTCTCTTCTTGGAGATAATTGATTTTCATTAAAATACATTTTCTAGGGCCATCTATCATCATTGTAAACTAAATTTGAAATTCAAATAACAGGATACGAAGTAGAAAAAATTATAAACTACAGATTATTTACGTTTTTGAAGTGAAAACTTCTTTAGGCGCGTTGAGCACTTTTTGGGTGAACAAAAAGCGTGAAACTCGCGTCATCGTCACCGCACGCTTCGACGATACAATTCGCAAGATACTTAGTTTTCAAATAAAAATTAAATTATTATTATTTTTTGTTTGATTTTAAATAGATAGCAAATTAAATTGGAAATCACACATTGATACCTTATGTAAGAAGCTGAGTAAGTCTGCATACGCTCTATATACATTATCACCTGTAATTAACACAGATGCTCTTCTTACTGCTTATTATGGCATAGTAGAATCACATTTACGGTATGGGATCATATTTTGGGGAAACTCTACTGAAAAAGAAACCGCCTTCAAGGCGCAAAAAAGATGCATTCGATCGATGTTTAAAATTAAACCCACTGATAGTTGTGAACCATACTTTAAAAGTTATAAGATTTTAACATTACCTTGTCTATACATACTAGAGGTAGCTGTGTTTGTGAAGGCAAACCCGAGTCGTTTCAGACGTATAGCTGACGTGTTTCCCCGCAATAGACGCGACAATAGCTTACTTTGTCAGGAGCCAGCTAAGACAGCACTCATGCGCAAAAGTGTCTACTGCATAGCTCCAGTTATTTATAATCACTTGCCTAAGAGTTGGAAAGGGCTTCCAGTCCAATTATTTAAAAAAAGACTTCGTAGCTTTTTAGTGGTGAAAGCTTATTATAATTTAAGTGAATACCTTACTGAGAAAGATTTTTTAAGTTAGAATAATGTTTATTTTGTGTACCTACTTTTTCGTGTAATGTTTTTTAATTCTACCTACTATCTAGTTATAAGTTGATGTTCTATATCTTTTGCATGCCTACGTGGTAAAATGTGGCTGAACTTTCAATATGTTTTTTTTTTTTGTCACCATTTAATGTTACCCATGTTTGCAAAATAAAATTATCTTTATCTTTATCTTCACTTCTATCGGCAGTTCTCAAAGACTACACCGGATTTTTTTGTTTATGTCCCGCTTTTTGACTCAAAAGGTTTAAAAAACCCATTTGCCGAAAAATTATCTGGCAACGCTGAAAATTAGCCACTTTACTAATTAGTTTCTCAAAAACTCTCAACTAGCCAACTCAAAAATCCTAATAAAGTACTATATTATCGATAAATTGCCACCACAAACCATACTTATGCTATACAGGATCGCAGAGACATTGAAGCGCAACCTGTTACCATGGATTCAGCACAGGCTTCTGAACCCCCAGCGATGCAATTTATAGGCGGTTATAAAAAAAAAACTGAATAATTCAGCATTTATTTTATTCATGGTTACAGTTTTCTCGTCGATGTCCCTAGCATCCTGTATTCCCTTGCAACGTAACCATGGCTGAAGTTGATAAGTTAAGTTTATTATTATTGTTATTTCTTCCATAAGTAAATACGTCTATTTTTTATTGAAATTGAACTGTCCAATAACTTGGATTTATTTCTGTAATGTTGTGCATGTATCACCCAAATAAAAATAACTGCGCGTTGCGTTATAGACTTAAAATTATGTAGGAATATTGTTTCCGTTCAATTCACTACTCGCGTTAACAAACTAATGTAGGTAGGTACTTATACTTTAAGTATTTGATATCAATAAACACGAACCTTTTTGGGCTCTGCCACAGTCGGGTAAAAATCAATGGTACTAACCCACGCCCGCTTGTCCTACGACCCAAGAGAGCCGAAGAAACAGCATGACACCCCATATGTTGAGGAGACATCTCATCAACACACCCTTGATCCAGCCAAACTTGATGTTCGTAGAACCGAGCGTCGGCGTTTCGAGGTCTTTCTCCAAAGTCTGTGGCTGAAAATGTTTGAAAAGTTCGGTTAATATTACTAGGAAATAAGAAATGTATTAAGTAAACCTATACAGTAGTATATTTGTATGTTTTCTTAACTAATTAAGACGTGTTTGTGCTTATGGCTGCGTATACCTGTAATAGGTATACATACCAGCACTTCCATTTTATTATTGTTTTATATTAATAATTAATGACTTTGTATGCTGCTGGTGGTGTACCAAATAAATAAAGACAATAAGGGTAGGAAGTTTGTACAACACTGGCAAAAATTATGAAGAAAATAAAAAGTACTAGGCCACCAGAATGTTCCAAGAGGTAGCAACAGGATCAACTGACTATCAAAACGTTGTTTCTACCAAATCCTTCGGTATACCGTATGGATATAGGAAGAGAATTAATTTGAGAATTCAGATTTCATAATTCTCCTAAAAATCTTAAATTCATTAATTCATTCAATCACTGACAGACAACGCATAGCCTAAACGCTGGGTCTAGAAGCATGAAATTTTGCACAAAACATCCTTATGTAACGAAATATAGCAGAGGGATTTATGAAAATTCATCCCCAAAAGGAGTTAAAGGGGATGAGAGTTTGTATGGAAGTTCGTCATTGTTGCAGATGACAATCCATTCACATTAAGAAAATAAGTGAAAAGTACTAGGCAACCAGAATGTTCCAAGAGGTAGCAGCAGCATACCCCAAAGACTATCAAAACGTTGTTTCTACCAAATCCTTCGGTGTACCGTATGGATGTATGAAGAGAAATAATATGAGAATTCAGATTTCAAATTCTTCTAAAATTTATTAATTCATAAATTCAATCACTGACAGGCCACGCATAGCTTTAAACGCTGGTTCCTAATTTAACGAAATTGTGGATAGATTTATGAAAATCCATCCCCTAATGGAGTTAAACAATAACATTCTTCGTTTTGGCATGTATTAACTGCATTACTTTGAGTGCATGGTCAAGGTCATTTATTTAGGGAACAAGGAATGTGTTGCACATTCTACTATTATACTATAAATGCGTCAGTTTTGATATATTACTATAACACATAAGATAAGTTCGACGAAATATTGTTTACAATGAATCAGTTCAAGGAAATAAATTTTGTTTATGAGCTTATCTTGGACTTTACTGACATGGGTGAAGGAAAAACATCGTGAAGAAACCTGGGCTTATAGTTAATCCATACTAATATCATAAATTCGAAAGTTCTGTCTGTCTGTATGTTACCTTTTAACGCCTAAACCTATGAACGGATTTCAATAAAATTTGGCAATGAATTTGGCATCCTGGGAAAGGACATGGCCTACTTTTTGTGTCCTACCCTACCCTGCACATCCGTATTAGAGAAATCTCATTATTATCTTAAGTTAGACATTTAGAAGCATAAAAACCAGATAAATAAAAATAAAACATTTATTATCCGTCTGTCTGTATGTTACCTTTTCACAGTTTAACGGCTGAATAGATTTGGATGATATAAGGATAGGCCATGTTCTGGGTTAGGACATAGGATACTTTTTATCCCGATAGCACGTTCCCGTCGGATACTTTCCGACATCCACGAGGGCAAAGCCGCGGACAGAAGCTAGCATATATTTCTATACTAATAATAAAGAAACATTACGCTCTGACCCTTAGAAGCCGAGCAAAACGAAGCAAGTCAGATAGAACGCTAAGCGAAAACGAAGTAACAGCGCGGGCAGGCGATGCGATGCAACGCGGTGGGTCAGGGGCCGAAATTTCACGCGGACGAAGTTGCAAGCAGAAGGTGTAGGTAATATAAATCTAAAATCGCCAACCTATCTTGTGCAAGTATGGTGATCAATGGTCGAGCCTTCTCTGTACGAGAAGAGGCCTTTTCCCTGCAGTAGGACAATGATAGGCTGGTATTCATAATCAGCCAATAATGTTCCCACTGCTGGGACACAGGCCTCCTCTCTTCGAGAGGGAGTGAGCTGTAATCTACCACGCGCGCCCTGTGCGGGTTGGTAGATGGCACATGTCTTCGAATTTTTGGTTCTAGAACATGCCGGTTTCCTCACGACGTTTTATTTCACCGTTTTTGAGAGCAGTGGTGATGAAATTATTTACACAAAGTAAAGCGCCCGCCTGCCTGGGTTCGAACCCACGACCTACAACTCGTAAGTCGGGACCGATAAGGCTGGTATTACAAAAAGCAAATACATTATGAGAAAATATTTATCAGAAATAATGTTTGTTTATCACCTTTTATTTAACGTCGAATCATATTACTAAGTACAGACAAGAATTTTTAGCGTAAACTACAATAGCGTAGCGTAAAATACAGTTTATCGTGAAACCAGCAGCCTAACAGATTCTTAAGGCGGTCGGAATATACTGTTTTATGTTTTCATTTGTACATATAGTACTGTGCAGCCAAGTGAACTAATTAATCCCTTAATCTCCTCTAACTACACCTACAAAGTAGGAATAGTTAAACCTTGGCTAGCATCATATATGACGAAACTTGATAGAATGATATTGATTCTTGGTTTCAGTATCATATCCTGGACACCACTAGTGACAATTATGTTAATTAATAAGAAACATTTTGCGTCCTGCTTGATAAAACCAAAAACAAGATTTTATTAAATAGATTGGCCCGCTATGACTGCAATTTCGCCCGGTAGATAGCGATGGATAAGGACAATGGAACAACCATATTCGGAAGATGCATGTTCCCTATTGAGTTAATCTTCTATCAACATACATACCTACATACATAACGGGTGTAAAAAGACACTTAACGAAGCCGAGAGTCACTTGTAAACCCCGTCTTTGTAATATTTTTTTGCATTGGACCATACCTGGGAACCGTCTGGTTACAGAGATAATGAAGGTTATTTATTCCGATTTTTCGTTATTTTTTTTTTTACGAATACTAGTTTTTAATGCACAACGTGGGGATCTACAACCCCTGTACCGTCGCATGCACCCATAAGCACAATATTTTGCGTGTTGCATTGCGCTCTACCGCAAACAGAAAATTTTCACAGGAAAAATAAAAGTCGTTTCCCTGCAATTATTTTTATGCAATGTTACTTAGTTTGATGTACAGAATGCGTAGTTGAAGGCTATGTGATGGGTCTTTTTACACTCTGTATATAAACTCAGGCCTTCTTCCCATGGAGGTAGGCAGAAACTACAGAACGCCACCTGCTACGGATCCTTCATAGGTACTCCTTTTGCTTCGTTTACGTTCATACATCTAACATACGTCGGTTGCGAGTACTACACACCTCAACACCTTTCTGAGGAACATTATCACTAAGGTCACTGTATGTCTTCTATCAAATGCAATTAAAATCTGTAGACCACTAGTGATATAAATAGAACTTAATACATCTCTCTCATCACTAACTCATTACATCAAATCACACTTAACCAGTACACCAACAAACCCACATTAACCCACGCGTCATTCCATTGCATCAATCTTTAATTACAATCCACTACCACTCGTAGACACATTCATTCATACTTCACTAATGAACGGGTCAGAGATCAGGATGGATGCAATAGTTAATGAAGTGCAGACACCTACGGGCTATGGGCCGTAATCCCTTGAACCGAAGGTTAATTCAATTAATGGGTTGTGGGGGGAAGGTCTCTTACAAAGTGAACCGATGACCTTGTGAAGGATGCAGAAATCCGCTGGATGCGGGAAGCACAGAACTGGTAGAAGTGGCGGTGCTTGGGGAGGCCTATGTCCAACAGTGGACGTCTTTCGGCTGAAATGATGAAGGTACATTTAGTGGGACAAGTTACGCAAGGTCGTATGGATGGTAGGAAGTACGTACTAAAGGATAGTACGAATATTTACTTCATGAAGTAGTAAATTATTATTACTTTAATTAATGTAAGGACTATGTGGGCCATGTTTTGTTATTCAACTAATTTTTAACTGTTGTTAGTACAGTGCAGTTAGTACTGTATGCGGCCTACCCAAAAGTCCTTTGGTATGGTTCGTCAAATCGCTGAGTAGAGCAACACGATTACTGACTGAACGGGTCCATTCAAATCTGTATGGTTCTTTCCTCAAAAGACCGTCCCGGCACTAATCTGCATGCTCCTCTTAAAGCCTAACCAACATTATGTCTAGACTTGAAAACAACTGTGACCTCCGAGTTTGTTTGTTATATTTCTTCAGTAGTCGGATAGGAAGCACCAAAGTCATCTAGTTTTAAAACATTATCTATTTTTGACGTGCTAAAGTGTTTTCGAACCAATTTACAGAAATAAATACAATTTATCATCATCATTTATCATTTACTATGGATACTGGTCCTGTGGGAGTTCTTGGTAATGTTACCAAGTGTGTTACGAAGAATTGTGGAACATTATAAGAACTTAAGTGATTGATGATGTCATATTATCTGCAGGTAAGTGATGTTTGAAAGTTTTGATGTGGTCATTGATTGATGTCCTGTGATACGTATTTATAAGTAGGTAGGCCTACTTTATTGATTATAAGAAAAGGTAAAAGATAGGGCTGTTGGTTTTCATTGGTTCAAAATAGTGTAATAACAATCAGCTCCTTTTATAATCCAAAAAATAAACGACAGCTCCAAAGCGCCAAAATTTGGTCGTCATTCCCCATTAAAAAAGATGAAAGTAGCCTGAAAATTCAATACATACATACAACTCATGCCAATCAGGCCAAATCTGCCCACTTTCCCCCAGAACAACAAAGAAGCCGCAAAAACAACACAACTCTAACCAAAAATACATTAAATTAAATTATCCAATCGCCATTGTCGCGGACGCCATGGACGCGGTGTTTACCAAGAGGTCCCGCGTGCGTCTTACAACGTGACCAATTAACTGATGGACGCAATTACCACAATTAGCAACCTGGACAGCTAATTATTATGGGTTAAGGTTCATACTAAGTACTGAGGTAAAGTGGGAAAAGTGATTCAGGTCAATTAATTAATTCAATATCAGGGTAGTTACCAGTTAGTCCCTATAGTCCAGTATTGTCAAATGGGGAAGGTCGATCAAAGCTAATTTGTAGATGGCGTGTCCATAGCTAGGTCCGTACGGCCTACCAATATTTGACATTTCGTTCATTCATTCCATTTCGTGTTCATTCATGAGTTTGGTTTTATTCCACTATTTCGTTATTTTCGGTAATTTCAATATTTAATCGATATGAAAAGAGTCAGAATTAAAAACTTTCAATATTGCTTATTTCCTCGTAAACACTTTCTTCAAAATGTTTCCGATATAATCTCGAATTCTGTTTAGTTTAAAATAATTATCTGCGAATAGCTTTAAGCCACAATCTTCTAACTTTAGGTCTTTCGGAAAATGGTAGACTCCAGTTTTCGAGCATTGAGGAACACAAAAACGAGTCATTTTCGCAAAACTAATTAAAAACCACCTCACGCCTTACATTATTAGCTTGTTTTGGGAACTAGCTACAACAGCGCCATTTTGACAGTTGCCTTCCCCCTATGGTAATCGCGCCTTTGCGTCGGCCAGTTCAGATACCAGCTAGGCTTTCAACAGTTACGTATAATGGGACACTTTAGTTCTTTTAGCCCAAAGGTCATTTGATCGACGATGATATGCCAGTCCTACAAAAGCTTAAAGGCTTTCTGGATAATGTATACCTACTACTAGGATACTGCGCTCCACATTTGGTTCCAACGTTTGTTGTGGCTGGCTTTCGGTCTAACCTGCATTTCGAGAGTTCAATCGTATATCTCCCAAAATCATCAACTATGTCCAGTCGATAAGCTTTGCTAAACGAAATAGGCGCGGTTCTAAGTTTTCCCTATCGCGCACCTATTTTCTATAAACTCAATAATGTGCCCCCCTTTTTGAGGATAACTACGACTTATAATTATATCCTAATAGGTAATACCTATACAAAATAAAAATACAGATTATAAAACTACGTTTATATCCAAGAGTTTTAGACTCAGTTTGATCGAAGCCCAGGAGGGGGTCTACCCCCGTTGCCCTCCCCCCCCATCTCCCCCCTCTGTATCTATTCGCACTTGAAACGAAAAAACTATCTCAGAAAAACACTCGTCACCTTAAGTGACAGGAATAGCGTAACGCTCATTGTTATAGCTTATCGATTATATTTTATGGTTTATTAACTGGTTTTATGGTAACTGTTTATATTATACAGGGTGTCTGGTGGCAGATTTAGGTTTTCAAAATAAAATAAAATAAATACCTTTATACGTATAGTTTTAATAAAAGTGTTAAAATACAGAGTCATAATGCGGATTTTATTTTTTAAATATGATGTCATCCAAATGTCTTCCATCTTGTTGCACACACTGTTCAAAACGGAGCCTCGTATTCCGCGCCACACGCTGCAGTAAACTCGGTTCAATTGCGCCGATTTCTCGCCGAATATTTTCTTTTAAGTCCACAACAGTTCGCGGATTGTTGGTGTAGACTCGCGCTTTGAGGTAGCCCCACAAAAAAAAATCCATTGGGGTTAGGTCGGGGGACCTTGGTGGCCACGGGATGTCCCCAAAGCGACTAATCAGTTTTTCAGGGAAATTTTCGCGCAACAAATCCATTGAAGCTCTGGCCGTGTGTGCAGTCGCACCATCCTGTTGAAACCACGTGTGTGATGAGAACGATGGATGAGCTCGCAGGCTCGGCAAAAAGAAATTCGAAATCATGTGTCGATAATTCTCACCACTGACATTAGTCGCGTGGCCCCGTGCATTTTCAAAAAAAAATGGCCCAATTATCCCACTCGCGGATAAAGCGCACCAAACAGTTACCCTTGGGCAATGTAATGGTTTTTGGTGTTTCAATCGAGGATTGCGAGTTCTTGGAGCCCAGTAACGACAGTTTTGCTTGTTAACGTGTCCGTTTAGATGGAAATGAGCCTCGTCACTCCAAAAAATTGAATTCGCAGTGCGAAAACGCTCCAACATGGTTTCACAAAAAAAATTGCGTGACACAAAGTCATTTTCTTTTAATTCTTGAATGATTTGAATTTTAAAAGGATGGAACTTCATGTCCTTTTTAAAAATTTCATGAACAATCGCTCTTGGAAGTCCCAGTGAAGCTGCCCTTTTCCGTATTGAAAGTCGTGCATTTTCACGTAAACTCCGTTCCACCAGTGCGATGTTTTCCGGGGTCCTTGACGATCGACTAGGCCCTGGCCGTGGTGTGTTCATAGCCGAAGCAGTTGCGCGGAACCTCTCCACCCACGAACGAATTAAATTCACACTCGGTCCATCGCTTATCCGTCGAATATTGAAATGTGAACAAAACTGCCGGCGAGCGAGTACGTAAGAATCGTGGCTCTTGAAAAACGCTTCGATAGCGAATGCGCGATGCTCACCCGACCACTGCGACATCGTGACTGAGAAATCCGCACGATCAGTGGTTCTAATGACACCACCCTCCCCCCCGCACCGTTTATAACTTTTTGAAATATTCGATTTTTAAAATATAAATCTGCCGCCAGACACCCTGTATATGGTTTATTAATTTATGTGTAATAAATAACACATTTCATTACACTTGTTCTCGTGTCTGGTGTCCAGTTTTCGCGGTTACCGATCAACCGCATTCTACAAATGTAGGTATTACAAATAACCTTCCTTTGCTTTGCAGGCAGTTTTTTTTTAACGTGGTGTTCGAACACCAGTTATTGCAGGACATATTGCTTTTAGATTTTTCTTATAGAAAATTTTCATTAGGAGCCTAGAGTTTGGATTTGTGTTCATGGGAATAGGCCTATCCCCCCATTACATGGAAATAACAAAACAGACGAAATTTTGGTGTAGATACAGTACACACCTCCCCCCTTTACTTCTGGGAATACCTACAGGCGTGATAATTTGGTACGTTGTTATGTAATAATCAATCTATTTTATCGAGCATTAATATAAGTTTTCCTGTACGTAGTTCCTGTTATGTTTGCTTTATCTAAATAATATTATAAATAGGAAACATTACATGTTTTGTATGTTTGTTTGTTACGTTTTCACGCTAAAACGGCTGAACGGATTTGGATGAAATTTTACACATGGATAGACCATGACTACTACTTACTACACTTTTTATAAATTCCTACGGGGTGGAGACTTATGGAGGTGTAACCGCGGGGCGCAACTAGCTTCATATACATTAAAATGCTTATATCTATCGTATATACACTCGAGAGCAATGAATCCGGGTCACTTAAAGAATCCTAAAAATCTCGGAAACTAAAAATGCTAGGTTAATGCAATAAATTGTATTTAATAGACAATGTAATACTCCTTAAATGAAGGTATTAAAACTTCTTAGTTATTGTAAAGTTATATCATAAAAAAATCAAATTTGAAAAAGGGCCACTTTCGAAGATGGAACTACGAAATTACAGCATTTGGTTTTGCTTTTGTTTGTAATCTGTCATTTATGTGGGTACATAAACCATGTTGATAGTGCTCTATATTCATTATTCAAGCTGAAATTATGTCGCTTATGCCTGAAGAATGCACCAGAATACTTACAATGCTGGAAACCGGCCGGAGTCAGCGCGATACAGCCACGACTGTCGGTGTGTCGCTGTCAACAGTACAAAGAGTTCTCCGACGTTACGAAGAAACTGGTTCTAACCTACGCAGACCAGGAACGGGCAGAACCAGGTGTACCACAGCACGAGAAGACCGATACTTGGTGAACACCATGCTTCGAAATCGCTTTCTCACAGGAACTGAACTCACAAATCAGTTTCGACGCCTCGGAGGAAGTAACCCAAGTGCATGGACAGTAAGACGTCGGCTTGCTGAATCTAACTTAAAACCCCTTAGACCTGCAAACGGCCCTAAACTGGAGCGTGGGCATCGTATTTCAAGACTAAGATATGCCCAGAGCCACGTAAATTGGAGTATTGAAGATTGGTCAAAAGTTATGTTCTCCGACGAATCAAAATTTATGCTCTACAAGCACGATGGAAGACACAGAGTGTATCGAAGACCAGGGGAAAGATTCAAGCAAGCATGCATCGAAGAAAAAGTAGCCTACGGTGGTGGGTCTGTACTTGTGTGGGCCGGAATTTCTTCTGAAAGTCGCACAGAGCTGGTGATCATAGAAAACGGCTCTTTAACTAGCGTAAGATATGTGGAAGAAATCCTCAATGATCACGTTGGTCCATTTATGGTCAATTTAGGTGAGGATGCTATATTTATGTATGACAATGCCCGACCTCATACAGGTAGGATTGTGAATGACTACCTTCAAGAGATGAACATTACTCGTATGGAGTGGCCAGCGCGCAGCCCGGATATCAACCCGATCGAGCATGCTTGGGACGAGCTAGGCAGATGCGTAAAACAACGAAACCCTCCCCCAATCACGCTTCGTGAGCTCAAAATTGCTCTCACAGAGGAATGGGAGAATATTCCCCAAAATCGTATAAGGAACTTGGTGTACAGCATGCCAAACCGCGTAAACGCAGTAATGGAAGCACGAGGAGGCAATACGAAGTATTAAAATTCAAGAAAATCGTAATAAAGTTCAAAAATTTCATGTTTCCTATTTTTGTTTTAAGGAGAGATCAGCAGTTTTTTTCTTTATGTAATTTTGTGTTAATAAAATGTATGGTGACTCATATTTTTTTTACTTTCATTTAAGGAGTATTACATTGTCTATTAAATACAATTTATTGCATTAACCTATCATTTTTAGTTTCCGAGATTTTTAACATTCTTTAAGTGACCCGGATTCATTGCTCTCGAGTGTATATACTAGTAATAAAGCTGAAGAGTTTGTTTGAACGCAATAAAATCTCTAGAACTACCAGTCGGAATTGAAAAAATATTTTTGCATTTGTTAGCCCAATTCTTGAGGAAGGTTATAGGCTATTTAACATCGCTACGACCCTTAGGAACCGACCAAAAAAGAAAAAAGTTAAAGCGAAAACGTAGTAATATAGCGCAGGGGCAGGCGAACGATGCGATGCGACGTGGTGGGTCTGGGGCTGAAATTTCACGCGGACGAAGTCGCGGGCAGAAGCTAATATAATATAACACAACTAACTATATGATTAACTATGTCAGTTTGTTAATCATTTGTCGTAAATAACCTTTACTTTGAATATACTTACCTACTGTGTGCGATTGTACTCCAATTTAACCAACAGTTAGAAGGGCGTAAGTTCAAAGAGTTCCTGATGCAAGACCAGCGGGGGTAATTGCGTTACACATTATCTGTAGGAATGGGTTTCATTTTGACAGTTCAACAACATTCATTGCGTTATTTACGTTGTTGAGCAGACAAATTTTTCGAACATATGAAGCAATGGACTCGCAATATTGACGTTTCGCAATAAGGGTGCTGGTACATACCAGCACCCTTATTGCGAAACGTCAGACCCTTACCTTCCTAGATAGTGAAGCATTGTGCAGCTCATCCAGCGTAGGTCGGGGCGCTGCGTGGAGCGATAAAACATTTCTATAGTTGTCCAGCCTTGGCAAAGCTTCTCGGGTGAAATGCCTGTAAATATACGTTACTACATAAATCACTTTTGTATTGACAGAACATCAGATCTACTAGAGAGAGACTATGATCCGATTCTATTAGTTGAATTTTACGACTTGCGTATATGAAATGAAACTGTTTTATTTGAATGTCGCTTGCGACTTTTCTGCTCGTGTGTGCATGTGCACATTGTAATTACAATTTACACCAAATCTAGCTCAAAGCATATGATATTAAATAAGCAAAACCGGTCTCAAATCGCCATTTTTTTCAAAAAAGGACGAGGTTATTATGTTCGGCTGTATATATGTTTATTTTTTAAATATATTTTCACCGATTTCTGCGTCAATTGTGGACCGATTATGAAAATTCTTTTTTGTTGTTTGAAAGGGTATGCTCTCGAGGTGGTCCCATTGTCACCAAGTCAGAATCTGATGAAGAGATCCCATGGAAATCGAGAGGGGATGACAGTTTGTATGGGAAACTTAGCATTTCTTAAGTTAGGGAATATGAAAATTTTAATGTTTTAGGTACTTACGAAAAAAAAGTTTCAGCGTTTTTGTAGAACCATTCCCCAAGGGGTAAAATAGGGAATTATTTTAAAATTCACATGATTATTGAAATTTCAATAATCATGTGAATTTACGCAAATACACTTGCACGAAAGACCTTGCGCGAGTCTACTTACGCGAAAAAGTTGCGGAAATCAGATTTCTTCATATCACGCCTGTATTCTTTCAAAGGGTTGGGCAGGGGTGTGTAGTACTTACACCCACAATCGCCAGTTATGTTCAAGTTACAGACCAATGGCGTAAAAGTCCAATCACGCAAAAGTGCAATCTCGCAAAAGTCGAATCGCGCAAAAGTCCAATCGCGGAAATGTCTTTTCGCGCAAGTGTCCTTTCGCGCAAAAGTCCATTCGCGCAAGTGTCTTTCGCGGAAATGTTTTTCGCACAAGTGTCCCAAATCCAAAGAGAAATAGCACCCTCATATCCATTTCGAATGCCACATGTTGGGCGCCAAAAAATATCATCTGCCTAGCCTTTTCCCAACTATTTTGGAGTCAGCGATCAGTCTAACCGGAAGTAACAGAATACCAGTATCATTTTTGGCTCATTTGTCAACATAAAACATTTACCTGAAACTCTTCCCATATTTAGTGTCAGTACAAGTGAGAGGATCATCACTGTCCATTCCATCGGAATCTGTATGCTCTTGATCATCCTCCGGGTCATCTTCCATCTGAAAACAAAAATAATATACAGTTAAACACAACCTCGGGGTTTTATCAGCTACGCGGTTAATTTACCTTTATCTTATCTAGCTTTGGTTAAATTCGCTATGACTTTGATGTCATATTAATTTAGTGAGTGCTAGTACTTCATCGAAATCCTTTGAGAGTTATCATTAAAACTTTGCAATCCCACCAAATGCTTGATTCAGGTTAAGCAGGTGTCTGGCGACGGCTGCGGTTACGCCGGTAGTGGGCCGCATACGGCGCCTGGGCCTGGAGGTGGCCCTGAACAAGTCGGAGGCTGTAGTTTTTCACGGCCCTCGGCGGGCGCCAACGCCGCGATCACACATCGTGGTTGGGGGGGCCCGAATTGCTGTCGAGTCTACCATGAAGTACCTAGGACTGGTGCTCGACAGCCGGTGAGACTTCGGCCCCCACTTTTGGCGACTGGCGCCCAAATTGATGGGCACGGCGGGCGCGCTTGCAACGCTGCTTCCCAATCTGGGAAGCCCGAGCACCGCCTGTAGGAGGTTATATCTCGGGGTCGTGCGACCCATGGCCCTGTACGGGGCCCCGGTGTGGGCCTCTGACCTGACGGCCGGCAGCATCGCAATGCTGCGAAAACCGCAGAGGGCGACGGCCGGCAGGGCTATCAGGCGGTATCGCACGATCTCCTACGAAGCGACTCAGGTGCTCTCGGGGCACGGTTGCTTCGGGAAGTACCTGTGTCGTATAAACAGGGAGCCGGACGCTCGGTGTCATCACTGCGTCAACTGTCCGGAGGACACGGCGTTGCATACGCTGGCAGAGTGTGCCGCATGGGAGGAGCCGCGCCGGGCCGTCGCGTCAGAAGTTGGAGCCGACTTGTCGCTTCCGGCCGTTGCTTGTTCGAAGGTCGGGAGCGCCGAGTCGTGGGATGCGGTGATCTCCTTCTGTGAAACAGTCATTTCACAGAAGGAGGCTGCGGAAAGGTTGAGAGAGGTCGAGGCCACTCTCGCGATCCGTAGCAGACGTACCGGGCGTCGGCGGAGGGCGGACAGCGCCCTCTTCCAGCCCCCATAAACGCGTCCAGAGGGACGACGGACCTGGGGACGTCCGCCGCCCCTCATATAACAGGGCCCCAGGCCGCGGCGCGTAGTGTTCCACGCGCGCCCCTATTGGACGTCGCGGGGGGAGTTTTACACCTCAATCCACCCGCGGACTTGAGGAAGCCCGCAGAGGCGGGCCGGCACTAGCCGGGGATCGTGGAAGGCGCACAAGTTCCCATGATCCCCGGCGCAAGTGTGGAAAGGGAACACCGGGGTGGTTTTTAGTCAGTAAGAGTCTGACAGACCCCGCCGCCCCCCCCAGGACGGAGGCCATCCATGAGGATTTTCCATCACGGAAAGAAAAAAAAAAGGTTAAGCAGGTGTGAAAAGCATCCAATGCTTTTGATGAGACCTAAAACTACCTCGCCTCAACAATACTGCCGTGCTAATGAAAAAAGACGTATAATACTTGGAAACTCCTACCAAAAGACGGTCTTTTAAACAAGCACGGCAAAATAAATGATGTGATGATCTATTCCTATCTAAAACCACGCAATAACATGCAATACATCCACATCACAAGATATATCGCATAAAATGGAATCTTAGCTATGAATAAACTTGAAAACCGACTAAAACGGCTAACAATAAAACGTTTTGAAATATTTACACCAGTTTCACGTTAGTCATAGCTACGATTGATCCGTTTACTATCCAGCAGTAAATCATTCATAAATACGGAAGAGGATTGTGAGCAAAACATTTGTGACGTCATATGATTCCAGCTATATTTTTGGTTAAAAGCGTCTTAAAAAGCCGACGGTGTTGGCCAGTGGGATAATGGGCTGACGAGTGATGATGTTCAAAGGTTAGAGGCCAACGATGGGATGTCCGTCATAAGAGTAAAATAAACAGGTAAGTACTCCCTATGATATACAATGGAGAGGGAATTCAAAGAAATCTTTCGTAGTTTTATACATATACCTCCATAAAGGAATAAAATCCAATCCATATAATACGATTCAAATTTAATGGCGGATCGGAACATGAGGCGAGTCGCTGCGTAGTAACCAATTCACGTATCAGCGGGGGTGAGGGGTGCGGTACTGCGCAGCGAATAACGCACTTCACAGCCGCCATTAAGTTTGAATCGTACTGTACAAGAACTCTTGGGTTGGCCTAATAACTAAATCTGTGAGATCAAAACCCATCTTAAAAATAACATGGGTTCAGGAAGCTAAACTGGTTTTTTTTATTTATAAACCAAATGGCCACTCTTTAAAATACAATGAAGCAGAACAACTGCGAAATAAGGTATATGTGCTGAGATCTAACAAGTATCGTTCATTCATTACAGGTACATACCTCCGGTTGTTATAGGATGGTACCTGAAGACCTACATTGACATATGGCCGCCGTAATTGTTACGGTTCTCTGTAATATACTCTACCGAACCATTCATGCATAATCAGCGTGAAGGTTGTGTAGCGACATTTTCCGTACTATGTTGTTTACAAATACTGTGTTGACCAGAAAAATTAAATATTTGGACATATGCCACACACAATAGAGCATAATTTGCTTTAATATATCTCAAATTAAATCATTTGATTCAAATAACATAGACTAAGAATAGGAAAACACACAGTCACATTAATTAACATCACATACAATTACAATACAAGTACAATTTCTAAGGATTCTTCATGGACTCATGGTGAACCAGACATTATGACAAAAGCGATAAGAAATCTATAATTGACTGATGGAGAAATGGATTTCATTTTATGGGTTGCAGCTGAAAATCAGCGTCAGGTGATACACCTTGTGTTGTCATCTGACATTATGCTGAGCTGAGGCCCCTTTGACATTATAATCTTAATTTTACCTTTTATTTTTATTTTTAAGGTGTATTTTGTTGCTGCAATGCCAATAAACGCATTTTTCTTTCTTCTTTATTGTTCTTGTCGGAGACTAACTGCGTGAACTTACTCGTAGTAAGAAACCATAACTTTCTGCGATGGTGACATGACTTTAAATGGCTGTAGTTGCAAAAGTAGTTTATTGTGAACTTGTGTGTTTCTGTGTGTAGTGCCTGTTCCGCATTTTAACGGTTTTTCATTCCCAGCTTACACTTTCCATTTGAAAGCAATGAAGAACAATTTTAGACATCTAAAAAAGTACTAATTTTACGCAGCTCCGCGCAACAGGCTCTATGTATAAGAAACGCAGAACACCATAACATCGCGTGGTATAAAATAACAAACCCATGAGTCTCTAGAATAATAAAACACTATAGCATCAGTTTCCAAGCGAGTCATATACTACATATTCTGAGCCAGATATATTTAACGTGGTGAAGTTTAACCCATATCATTACGCAATAAATATACCATGGCCGCATTCTCATGGTTTATGATGTATATATGAACTTGGCAGTTTTCGAGGTTTAGAAATGATCGATACAGTCAATCCATCGACCAGTGGTGAAGGTTTAATATAGTGTTGGTATGACTGCACTAGTTAATCTTGCCCAGCATATATCCACATAATCATCCGATGATGTTCCAACTGCTGGGACACAGCGTTCTCTCCAGGAAATGGGCTGCAAATGTAATCCACCACGCGAGCTCCGCGGGCTGGTGAATGTTACTTGTCATGGAATTTTTGGTTGCTCGTCCAGAAATACAGAAGGAAGGGCAAGCTTTTAGTAAGCTAGAACCTGAATCACAAACCTTGAACTGCCCGTCACTATTTCCGCTAAATTGGGTTACATATAGTATATATATATATATATATTTAATTGATGTTGAACGAATATATTTACATACAGATCTCGTCGTCGGAAAGTAAATTGATTATAATTAATCATTATTTATAATAATTACTTGTAACTTAATTATTTAAAATAAATATCTTAACTACAATGATTTATTAAAGAGAGTAGTTTTGAGCTTGTTGAGAACTTACCCTTGGACCGAAACTAGTCGGACGATCCCGCTAATTGCATGTTGAAAAATCCGTAGATATTTCTAAACTAGTAACGGGCCGTCCATTAATCACGTGAGGCCCGAAAGGGGGGTAGGGGGTTTGGCAAAAATCACGAAATATCACATGAGGGGGGGGGGGGGTGTAATGACATCACGTGTATTGACTTTTTCGTCAAACGCGCGATTGGAAACCGAAAAGCCAGTTTATGCCAGTCAAAAACAACCTGCAACCTTTCTGTCTAGTCATTTTTATCATGGTCTTTAATTTCATAATAAAATTAGATTATACTTTATACCTGTATTTAGAGATAATATTCGAAAAAAAAAAATAGATTCTTTGTAGGAACCAAAAATACAAGTAATTTTGGGTGGGGGGGGGTATTCTTAAACCTCACCACGTATCACCAAGGGAGAGGGGTTAAAAAATGCTAAAAAACATCACGTCGAGGGGTGAAAGGCGAAGGGATTTGTTTGAAGCGACAATTTCCGAACTTTACAGGAGAGCCATTTAAAGATTCAAAATTAGGAAAAAAAATATATAAAAAACTACTACTCTTACTTAAATGGAGATCGGGGATCTTTACTGCAAAAAATCCCTTAATGTTTTGGTATAATTTTCTATGAAAAAACAGCTATAATTTCCATGATAAACGTCGCTTAATACAATATGATCTGTATCGCCTTATTTCTAGAGTAAAGAAAAATTATTCAACTGCCAACAATGTCGCCAAACAGCGGCAGATAAAATGATTTAAGTGACATTACAGTGCTTATGCAGTAGAAAGAGAAATTATTTAATCCACGTATCTCAATGATTATAGGAATAGGCTATTTTGTTTAACTACCAATTGGGTTTTGATAACGATACAGGCAAGTTGACTTAAGCAACCATGAACATTCTTAATGAGTTGTTTGATGTTTCATGTTTCGAAAGGATTTCATAAAAAAATGGTTGTTGATACAAGATAATAATGACAGATTTATGAGTAAGTTAAGAAGTTGTTGTATTGAAAAGGGTGAATAATTATTATGTCAGGAATTGTAAAAAAAAGTTCTGTAAATCAGAAAATCTTTTATTACGTACCTAATACTTTAACTACTCAGTCTTAATGAGATCCTAAGTATCCTTATTAAATATTATAAACTTGTTACTGAAGTGGATATAAATGTACTTAGTAAGTAAGCAACATTATATATTGAGAGAAACGTATTTCTATTGATCTCCATACTTCATGGGTACTGAGGACCAAATGGATTTAAAATACGTAGATCTTTGTTTTGGTTACGATAATTAAAGCTCTCTAAGAAGATATGTTTGTTACTGAAGATCTTCTTTTCGTACTGGGCTGTAACGGTTTTGTTTCGTTTTCAAAAGTTTTTTTGGCTCCATGGTGGGCAAAAAAATTAAGTAAACATAAATAAACGTAGTACTTATAGGCGTTAATAGGGAACTGATGAATAAAGCAACATACATATACTCGTATACCTAAGATTGGCCGCACATCACTGGTAACTTAGTTTGTCAACTTTTTTTTTAACATATATAATATTTTCGAAGCCATTGTCTGTAAAAATAAAGCAGACGGCAAAAAAAAATAGAAAGCATGTTTAATTTTTTGCTACTTTGCTATTTTTTGCAACAGCACGCATCCTGGCTCCCGCAGCCGCAGACCCACTACACTCACGAGTGACTGATGCGCCCGCGCGGGGCGGGACAGTAATATTAGTGCCACTGTTTACGAAAAATATGCCACAATTTATTTGTTTTAAATTTAAAACAAATAAATTGTGGCATATTTTTCGTATTGTGGTGTTTTTCGTTTTATGTAATTACATAGATTGTTAGTGTCGTATTAAAATTGGATGGTTTAAAAGACAAACTATTCAAAAATGATACAGACAAAATGTTTTTATTCTAACCACTTCATATAAGGTTTATCTTAAGTGACGTATTTAAAAAATGTGGATACTAACAAACTGTTCAAACGACTAAGAAACACAGCTTTAAGAACAGAAATATTGTTTAAAGCTCCAAACAGTGCAAAACAGTCGCAGCGAAAAGGATTTAACCGACATGTGTTATTTAATTTGGCTGACGACGAATTGGTTGAAGCGACATTGGATAGTGTTAGTAGTGGAAAGCAAAATGTATGAAGGTACTTAACATCTAAAGTAAAGTATATCGAAAAACGCTTTATCTGCCATCCAACTGAAATTTAAAGACGAGAATAACGGCTTATGCTCCGAATCTCTATTTTTGTGAACAGCTTAAATGAAGTACAAAAAAAATAGGGCAAATTTGCTGGCGGATCATACATCATGGTTGAGAATTATGCACTAAAATTGCATTGTCTTAAGCGCCAAATAAATGCTCAGAATTGTACGAAACCCGGCTCATCCAACGCAGAAAAAATTGCTGATTCCGAATATAAACTACTCAAAACAAAATAGGGCCCACCCTCGTTATTTTTAATTTTTGTCTTACATATACTGAAGCGGTAATGCTAACCAAAATAAAGCATTTGATTGTGTAGTTGACATGTTGATTAGTAATTTTAAATGTTTCGAATTACAACTTGAGCGTTTTATTCAAGTAAGTAGACAGAAAAAGTGAAGTGCTTGAAAAAAACATGAAATGCACCAATTCTGTCACTTGTGTTCTCAGTGTGACTCTAAGTGTTGTTGTTAGACGTTGCTTTCTTGGACAGTTTTGTTTGATAATTGTAATAATCTTGATTATTATGGCTGGTTCTCGACGTCATATGGACATGGAAACCGCAGCAAGAGCAGTCGCTCTGCTTCAAGAGGGAGAGTCTCAGAGATCTGTAGCAATACGTGTCGGTGTGTCGCGAAGAGCTATCCGAAACGTGTGGGAGCGCTACCAGGAAACCAGGAGTGTGGCTAGGAGACCTGGAACAGGAAGAGCTAGAGCTACAACTGCTCACGAAGACCGCTATATCAGGTTAACTGCACGTCGGGAGCGTACTGTAACCGCCCGGGCCTTACAAACCCGACTGCGGCAATCTACTGGTACACAAGTTAGTGATCAAACCATTCGTAATCGACTCCACGAAGATGGCTAACGTTCCAGAGTACGTGCTCTTTGACTCAAACTGACACGGGCTCATCGTGCAGCTCGTTTAAGGTATGCTCGCGAACATTTGGACTGGACCATGGATAACTGGAGCACAGTACTCTTCACAGATGAATGTAAGGTCAAGTTTTACAGTGATGAAAAACGAATATGAGTATGGAGAAGACAAGGCGAACGCTTTACAGAACCATGTATCCGTGGAACAGACCGTTTCGGGGGTCCAAGTGTTATGGTGCGGGGTGGAATAAGCTTGGTAGGCAAAACAGAGCTGGTAATTCTGGATGAGGGTTCTGTAACTGCTACCAGTTATGTTGAGCGAGTAATCCGACCTCATGTCATTCCATTTTCACAAAGAGTGAGTGCTGGTTTTGTTTTAATGCAAGATAATGCTCGTCCACATACGGCCCGTATCACATAAAGAGCTCTTTCTGACGCCAGTATCACGGTTTTGCCATGGCCTGCAATGAGTTCCGACCTTAATCCCATTGAACATTTATGGGATCAACTGAAAAGAACCTCAAAGAGAACTACAGTCAGGTGAATAGTCGACAGGAGCTCATAAACGCGTTAAAAGTCTGTTGGGAACGAATACCGGAACAAAATGTTACCTATCTGATTGAAGGCGTACCAGATAGGCTCAGAGAGTGCATACAGAGTAGAGGAGGCCCCACTCGCTACTAAGCATAACATCGCTAAAGCAACAGTCACAAAAAAATAGTGATGGGTTATGTTTACATTTCTCATTATTTTGCTGCAATTTCCCTAAAAAGTGTTTTTTATGTGTGTGTTTGAGTAAATAAACAACTTTGGATATTGATTATGTTTAAACAATTTCTAAATCCCTAGCCTAAACATATCTGTCCATAAGCACGAGATAAACCTTAATACTTTTTAATGACTGCCTAAAAACGTGGTGGGCCCTATTTTGTTTTGAGTAGTTTATATTTAACTCAATATCGTCCAAAATGTCGCTTCAAACAAATAGCCTTTCACCCTTCGACGTGATTAATGGATGGCCCCTAACTTGTTTCAAAATAAACTTCTATACCTACTTCCATGTATTATTTTACATTGAAAACCAGTTATTTACATGACATTGAAGGACAAATGGCACCTTTATCATGACCACATACTTTACATTAGTTTAAAACTCGTAAAACGCTAAAATATAAGTCACGAATCTAATTTGTGTCAATGATTTTTTCGTCATAAACTTTTCAAGTCATCGCGTGCAATTGATTTAAGTCACGCTTCCCATTTAACGTAAGACCTATGGCATATATTAATAGGGGAGAGCTGGGACAGTTCACAAAAAAACCCATGGTTTGTAATAACATTTTTCCCGACTTGGGAATCTAACCAAGGAACCCACGCTTAGCGGTCGCGTTTGGGACCACTAGACCAACTAGGCAGTCTGCACCACATAAAACCACCACCAACATTATGTAAACTGAATTATAAACCAAGCATAATTTTCTACTAACTTCTACACAAAAATATAATTATTATTATAATAAACAAATATCTAACAACAATGGATGGACAGTCTCGTGACGCCGTCTGCCCTTTCAACATTGATCTACACAATATCAGAAAGGCTATGAAGGTCATGAACTTGAGTCAAGATAATCTTTTCTTTGTTCCAGGTGCGGGAGGTGGGTAGGTACCTAAGTTTCCAAATATGTACAGTTATTCAGACTATATATATATATATGTATGACTATACTATATGTTCTTCACCTATGTTTAACAAATAAATAATTCTGATTCTGATTCTGATTCTGATTCATCCTGACTGAATTTTTCGAGAAGACAACAGCTGTAGGCGAAAATTAAATCCCTGATGAATTGAGTCTTCAAAAAATCATCCAGGTATATCTTGTTTCGAACAGGAACAAATCTGGACATACTCCTTCCGTAACTGGACGAACAATGCAGAAAAATTTATGTCTGATCGTGTTTTATCCGTTATACCGTACTTAACCATGCTGTAGGTACAATCTTAGCACACTGTGGTAATCACTTGTTAGAGCTTTGAGTTTAGTGTAAACCCACCAAATTATCAGTAAGTACACAACAACTCAAAGGTAACATAGTAGCCACAGGGGATCGAGCGGGACTGTCTTGAGGCGCTACCATTGAATTGTGTGCTACATTTATTATATCACACACATAATTCTGGAACACAGTTCACGCCCTCAAACATTGTTTAGGGCAGGACCCTATTTTTAAAAAAAATACAGTATTATCCACAAAAACCATTAACGAAACACGTAAAATTGTCGGATTGTCGCCTGCCACCTGTGGCTTTTATTAAAAAGGCCCCCAGATCAGGCGGATTTATTCCACGTTGATTCGGTGACGGTCAAGAAAAAATTGTATGGCACTAGACAGTTTAAGAACCAAAAGTCTTGCTATACTAAACCCGAAACAGCCGCTAATAGTAAAGTTAAATAAAAAATAAACCTCCAACATAATGAAATAATACGCTACTTTAGGCGTAACGCGTAACGAAATTCAATATACCTACCGCAGTCACCATAGCACATTAGTAACGGAACTACAGGTAAACTAAACAATGCGGAACATTTTCAATAGCAAATAAACAAAATATTAATTGTTTCTCAGCTAATAGTTGGTGTTGCTAACTGCCCGCCCTGTCGCTAGGGTCAACTTTTCGACTTCTTTCACTTCCTCGAGTCTCTTAGGCTCGTTTTAAACCACTTTTAAGTAAAGCTTGAGTCTTCAGTGAGGTTCTGAAATTCGGGCCTTAGTTAAAGTTACCTGTAAGATTTAATGTTTGACTTTTTTTTTCTTCTCTTGTAAGGACACAAACTATAGCTCATGTTTGACATTGGCTATGATTTCCCTCCGGCCGTTTTCACAACTGCGATTCGCAACCAGTTGCGTTGCCAAATCGTGCTTGAGCTTCAAGGGCCTACGAGGTCTATTGCTACGAAGTGCCAAAGGCATACTTTTGGTACGAAAACAGTTTTCCCAGCGATAGTGAACATAACTGTATACTTCCAGTCACGGCCAGATGAACAATGGCTCATTAATTCGTTAAATAATTCCAAATTGTTCCATGGAGCACACGTGGGCCCTTTCGACTCGGTAACTGTACACCGCCTTTGTAGCGTTAAAAATATTAATCTTGAAAGAGAAACTGATGTCTAAACTTTCTCTTTGATTTATAATATGCAATACTGACACACATTAGGGTTTTGATCAATGACAGGGCCAGGGGGCACTCCATTCATCAGCCGTGCATATCGTTAAAATTCCATGAGAGCTTAGACATTCCCAAGTCTGGGAAATTAAGTGATACACAGAGAATTCATCTCTGCAATAGTAATACTTATGGATTCAATATTGATTCAAAAATCCGCTGTCTACGCAGTGGAAATCCTTGTTTTTCCTAGAAGCAATGAAAATGTTGCTCGTGTCATGATACCATTACTGTTTTGCTCATGGAATATTTACCACCACACCGAGTTATCTCTCAATAATTTAATGGCGCAAGCGCAATTTATACGTATTGACGTGTAAGTCAAAGTTGTAAATCATTTATCATTTAAACTTGTTCTAGGATATGCGAGAACCATGTTGTTTGCTGTGCTAGTTTTAATTGCGCTGTTAAGGCCATCAACTTAGTTCTAGCTAAAGTCGCACAAGATGAAGAAACAGCTTATTGTAGCAGATTAAAACGTAATAGGTAAATGCGATAAACTTATATCAAGTATGTTGGAGCGAATTTCTCTTCAATATACTAGCAAAAACATAATTTTTCTTCCAAACTAGATTGAATAGTAAATTAATATTAAACACAGGATGTTTACATTGGCGCCATTCAAAAGATATATATCATCTTCTGCTTTCATATCAAACTGCAGTAAAATTGAAAGTAACGACATTTTTACGGTTTTTCTGTGGCCACAACTAGCGGTGGATCCTCTAGAGTTTGCTGAATTTCAGCCTCTGTTAGTTACAATTAGGGCTTAAAGTTGAATGTTAAATTGGATGTTCTAAAATTAGCCTCCGCCCCCGACATCATGCATAAAGAGAATGGTTCTGTAGCTATTTTCGTCCTTCTTTAAGAGGATGTCTCTTTTATGAGAATCAGTGTGCTGAACTCATTGTAACAAGATGATGAGTGTTTATAATCGAATGCGATGAACTCGCTGTGACTCAATGTTTAATGGAAGCATGAGAAGAATGTCTTGTCGTCATGTAATCCAGGGAAACTTGAAATATTTGGCCATCTTTCAACACACGTGGCACATAATCGGTTCAATGGGGAAACTAAAATAAATGTTTGTAACAGAACACATTAGTTTCAAGTGCAACAAGCTACAATTTGAACTGGTACTTTTCAAATTTTGTAATGGACTGTGAAATGAACTGATAACGTACTTAGAAGATGGTCCAAAGAAGAACTTAGGTGCCAAATCAAATTTCCAAATCAAATTCAAATTCAAATATTCTTTGTTTTTTTGTAAATTGCAGCTCCGCTTTAAGGCGGTACCCCGACCAAAACATTGCCATAGTGCGTTATTCAGAGGCTATCTACTCATTCACTATGGGTAATAAACTACATCTAAAAGCACATTATTGATGTTCGATATCCTATCATCGCATTGCACGTTCTTATTTGTTTTTATGTGTTATAAATACATTTAAAATCTCCTTGTAAAAAAGTGACTAAATTATTGATTGCATGCATCTTTTGCTAAAGGTGACGTTCTATTAATTTGAGGATTACACTAATGGATAGATAATTGAAAAATCTAAATAATTCACGTTTTATTTTATTTGAAAACATAGGCTTGTCTTTTTTTATTAAATTTTTTTTTTTTTTTTTGTGAATTTTATGATAAATGAGCGTGCGCAGGGAGCGAGCCACAGCGCGACTTAGCGACGCACACTGGTCCCGAATGATAAAAAAGGGGACATTAAGAAATTTTTGACAAAAGGTCAACCGATTCAGCTTATTTTTTTTTTTGTAGACACCTGATGCAATTACAAATCACTTTTGTACATTGAGTTTTTGCCAAAAAAAGCCGTATTTTCAGAGAAAAAAAATATTCAAATATTTTTTGTATGAAAAAATCCTAATTTTGTCTTTATCTTCCAAGATTCAAACGTATTCAAAATAAAACTTAGCGCAGCTTGTAGAGGGGCTAATTGCTCACTACTTTGTCATAGACACTCTTCTGCGATTTTGTGCTCCTTTTGAGTTACAGGCACTTTAAATATTTTTTGTATGAAAAAATCCTAATTTTGTCTTTATCTTCCAAGATTCAAACGTATTCAAAATAAAACTTAGCGCAGCTTGTAGAGGGGTTAATTGTTCATCACTTTGCCATAGACACTCAATTGCGATTTTGTGCTCCTTTTCAGTTACAGGCACTTTAAATTTTTCGTTGTCGGATGAGCTTTACTAGTTTTTTGTAGACAGTTGATACAATTACAAGTAACTTTTAAAGATGTATTTTTTGTTAAATAAGCCGTATTTTCAGAGTTAAAAAATTAATTCAGGCGGATTAGAAATAATCTTGTTAAAGATAGACTAAGATGTAATAACATTTTCTTCATTAATAAGTAACTCTTATAAATGTCTTTCTATTAAAAAAAGTCTTATTTTAAATATATCAAATAAACAACTTGGATATCTCAAAACGTGTACAGACATGTTCAGGTACAGGTAATTTATTGTGTGACTCATATTCAGATTATAAGCATTTTTTGGTAATGAGTCATTGCTTAATTAGCCGATTACTTACAATTTGGGCTATATTTGGTCATCTAACGCTAGTGAATGCGTCGGAAACGCTGAATGATAAAAAGGTATAAATTGCAATTAAAACTTTTCCTTCGTACTTTAACGGGCTTAGGACCGTCAAAATACAAACCTATATAATAATATAGGTATTGTATTAAGGCGTACTTAAAAATGTTATTACATCTTAGTCTATCTTTAACAAGATTATTTCTAATCCGCCTGAATTAATTTTTTAACTCTGAAAATACGGCTTATTTAACAAAAAATACATCTTTAAAAGTTACTTGTAATTGTATCAGCTGTCTACAAAAAACTAGTAAAGCTCATCCGACAACGAAAAATTTAAAGTGCCTGTAACTGAAAAGGAGCACAAAATCGCAATTGAGTGTCTATGGCAAAGTGATGAACAATTAACCCCTCTACAAGCTGCGCTAAGTTTTATTTTGAATACGTTTGAATCTTGGAAGATAAAGACAAAATTAGGATTTTTTCATACAAAAAATATTTAAAGTGCCTGTAACTCAAAAGGAGCACAAAATCGCAGAAGAGTGTCTATGACAAAGTAGTGAGCAATTAGCCCCTCTACAAGCTGCGCTAAGTTTTATTTTGAATACGTTTGAATCTTGGAAGATAAAGACAAAATTAGGATTTTTTCATACAAAAAATATTTAAAGTGCCTGTAACTCAAAAGGAGCACAAAATCGCAGAAGAGTGTCTATGACAAAGTAGTGAGCAATTAGCCCCTCTACAAGCTGCGCTAAGTTTTATTTTGAATACGTTTGAATCTTGGAAGATAAAGACAAAATTAGGATTTTTTCATACAAAAAATATTTAAAGTGCCTGTAACTCAAAAGGAGCACAAAATCGCAGAAGAGTGTCTATGACAAAGTAGTGAGCAATTAGCCCCTCTACAAGCTGCGCTAAGTTTTATTTTGAATACGTTTGAATCTTGGAAGATAAAGACAAAATTAGGATTTCTTTCATACAAAAAATATTTCAATATTTTTTTTCTCTGAAAATACGGCTTTTTTGGCAAAAACTCAATCTATAAAAGTGATTTGTAATTGCATCAGCTGTCTACAAAAAAAAAATCAGCCGAATCCGTTGACCTTCTGTCAAAAATTTCTTAATGTCCACTTTTTTATCATTCGGGACCAGTGTGCGACGGGACAGAGAAGGACCGAACGCTCAAGGTCGTTTGGTCGGGGAAGCTCCTTAAGTCGTATGTTGATCAAAATGCGATTCGCGACTGTAGGAATGTATTTACTGAATAATAATCATAAATTTCATATCAATCGCCAAATTTTGGAAATTTGTTCCACCTAAGAAGTTTCATATGAAATATTCTGAAAAATTCTTAGGTGGAAAAAAATACTCGCTAACCGGTTAAAATCGCTACTTTCTAAAAGAGCCACCACTCGATATTTCTCTTAGAAAATGCAAGTTTCATACGACCTTCATAGTCGAGTAGCATGTACATTTATTTAACTTTGTTTCACGTACGTGCACGTGAACTGACTCATTAAATACAGTAGCAGAAGTAATAAAAGCATTTCTGCCTGCACTACTTTCAGCAAACTTTGTTAGCAGGTAACAATAGAACTTGGGTATTTCGTTGCCAGAATATTAGTAGCACATAGCCTCAGACCAAATAAAAAATCAAGACATAGCGCCGCGCGCTTCGAACATCACAGTGATCATAAATCATTTATTTATTTGCAAACATAGGTAAGACATACATGATATTTTCCTTATAATAAAGTGAAGTGAAGCATGCACAACTACACCTTGCCCTTTGCATACACGCTCCCACGCACACATTTACAACCAAACTACACCTCACTAAGTGCGCACATGTTTACAAAACCGGCCTCAAGTCACTGTTGACAGCGCTATCTCTTGATTTTTTATTTGGTCTGAGCACATAGCAGTCCAAAAACGATAATTTACTTCAGTCTGTTGAATGAACCCTTTCTAGATCTACAACCGTAATATCTTCGATTAGGTACTGTAATTAACGGTCAAATAATAATTATCATGACAAACAAATCATTTCTTTCCTTTGCGTTGCGATGTTTTTAGTGTCCACATTCATATTTCGGGGTGCCCATACTCCGGAATCTTGTCCTTCATTCGATTTTCACGTACGCACCGCGGTGCGGTGGCAGATGCTAAGTGCACTTGAGTGAAATCGTAAAAACAGTCATAAAAAATTAAAGTCATTATATTATCGCGGCAGGTGAAATTGCCTTTAGGCGGTACAGGTAGATGTCTTCAGAGGTTTTCTACGTCATAAACCATAACCCTTGCATTGAGTACTGACGTCAGAGTGGCTTTAAATAGAGAAAGGTAGGTATCAAACAAAATATCAAGAAAAGAATATTCCGTAACATTCTTACATCCCTTGTTATTTTGGACGATGTCGGAAAACGGATTGCTCATAGTGGTTAAAGAAGGAACTGCTCATATGATTAATGCTATGAAACCGTACACCTGTAAAGGCTCCCGCAAACAGGCGCGACGCGACAGCACGACACAAAGGCGCCGCTCGTCGCGAGGCACGCGGTGCCTTTGTGTCCCGCTGTCGCGTCGCGCCAGTGAGCACGAGCCTTAAGTCCTGTGACTGGAGATACGCTCATTTTACGGACTGACGTCAGCCCCACTTAGTCTGTACAATTGTACATTTATTACAACTTCAGGCTTAATATTTCCTCTAGGAATGACTAGACAACTTCTACAAATTTTGTATAAACTGGCACCAATGAGTGGATGCAACAAATCACCTCCTGGAGTGCTGATGACACTCCATGGCAATGAGCAATGCCTGAGGAGTAACATCCATTGTAATGTACCTATGTTTGTAATGTACCTTCGAAGATGTAGGCAGAAGTGTGTTTGGACAGACGAGTAATCTGATAAATGTCTCATCTAAAGAGGATTCCACATACTTCCTTCCGTCCTTACAAATGAAGAGTAGCCAGTACAGACCACTGTTCTATAGTCCTTCCGTATTGGCTCTAGAGCAGTCGTCAGCTAATGCGTCCATTCTTACCGGGGCCCGTAAGACACGGGCACGGACGAGGCAAGAGGAAGCTTGCCGCCGCCCGTGCACTTATCCAATTTGCCGCTATTATGATTTATTGGTAGCGTACAAGTAGGCGCCTATGACCTAGACCGACTGCTTCGCGACCGAGCATGTCAGCGTTCAGTAACACATTAGAGGGAAGTAAAGGGAATTGCAAGAATTAGACCTAGCATTCCCTGTTCATCCGTATCAAAGAGGTTAAAATTATTAATTTAGATGAACCGTCTAATTCCGTCTTGACGGTAATTTGTTGGCAAGAATTCGCGTAATTTTTGGAAAGAACAAGGAGTTCTGGATTAAACCTGATATCAAACTGGAAAACAGCCAAATGGTTCTTAGCGGTAGTGATTCATGGTCGTAGAACTAGTCCAGAACCCGGAAGGAACTCTTTAACAGGGGCCAAGGTTGCTGTACATCCGGTGGGCCAACTGCCAGTTCAGTAATTAAACATTTTAGAACGTGATGGCTGTAATCTTTCCTTCCATGTGGTGCGTGTGAACCCTAAATTTTGTCGATATTTTTCAACGTTTCGGTCGTAGCAATGCGAAAATATCCGCTTTACTAGACCAGGTCTGAACAACACTCCAGTACAAACCCACCCACCCGGCCTGAACCGGATTTTATTGATTTCAACTTAGACGGAAGAACATTCTAGTGGGGATCTCAAGGTCTAGTGCACACAAGAAAATGTACTTGATCCTGTTGGTCTACGGATACAAGTGTGGCCTACGTCACGGCTGGTTTACACAGCAGTTGATTTATGGTTTCTGGGAATCGTTGGGATATAGACACATAGGTATGTAAATAACGTCACAGTCGTCAAGTTTATATATATTTAATACAAGTTTATATCGATGACTGAATACGACTGAGTCGACTGACTCTTACGGAGTTATTCGGGCGAATAAATATTAAAACTCGCCCGTATAACTCGCTAATAGATACTACCCCGTCGAGATTATTTATCGATGATTATGTTAATAAGTACTGTTAATTCATGAATTTTGATAGCCCCATAGTACTTGGGAGGGAAAATTAACAAAACCGCATTATCAAGGACGCGAAGCACATGCCAAACGCATGCCATGCACAATAACGACATGGATGGCGAGCGATTAGCCGCTTACCATGCGCAGTAACGCAATGGCGAGCGCATACCTTGCACAGCAACGCATATGTGTATTACATGTCAAAATTCTGCGCGCGGCATATACATTATCCGGGACCGGGACAGAAATGTGTGTATTGTGCGTGTACCGCGTGTTCTAACGCAGTAACGCACATGGTAGCGCACAAGACGTGTGCGTAACTCATGCGTCAAAGTTACTAACGCAGCTCAGGCATCCGAATTTCCAACAGAATTTGGAGTCTACCAATGTAACTACACTTCATTAGCTCACAAGCTTTCATTAAACGCTGTAAACAGTGAATACTTGTGATAATTTCCGGAGCTACCGCATTATGTTAAGTTAAACAATAATTTTTAACATAGGTACTAGGTACATGAATTACATTCAGATTACACAATGAAGATTTTATCTGCGCATTGTTTCAAAATACTGTATGTGGTCACATGTTTGTATATCAGCTTTATCTTGTTTGAATGGGTCATTCATGACTTATTTCAATGATTGCATTGCCCATACATACAGCACAAGTAATGAATTATTTACTATGACAAATGAATGCCACATAATTGTATGAAGTGGAATGTGCCATTAATTGGATGATAAAAAACAATGTTTTGAATCTGATGCTTTAAACAAGTTATCAATAATTATTCCACGAGTGAGTAGGTCTATTGTGTAACTATTTTGAAAATAATCCAATTTAGTACAATGTATTTCTATTTATAAACCTATGTTAATATTCATGAACCAATTTTTTAATAATAATGTTACTGTTTTATTTGAGAAAATTCATGTTCTAGACTGTTCTAGAATAAATTAGTATAAGAACCACATAGAGACAAAACCTATTTTTTTTAATAACTATTATACAGCTGGGTTTAATGGGTTCAAATCAAGCTAATAAAACTTAGAAAACATTTTTTTTCACATAGGTCCTGATAACACTCACCTGAAATCTAGTAGCAGATGGTTGATCCTTGAACCTGGATGGCTTCTCCACATCTCGGAAGCTACTCTTTGTGACCGGCGAACGCGACTGTACCGAAACCGACCCGTTCGACACCGCCTCCGGCAGCAAGCGATCCTTCTCCCCCGGCTCCCGCGTCCTGAACTGAAGCCCGGCCTCCAAGTCCTCGGTCCTCAACGGCACGTCAGCAGCTGTAGGGTACTGTATGTTCCCATTCGTCGCTGCCATAGACTTCGCCGAACTTATCTTCCGAAACCTCCCAATAATAACATCCTCCTCATCGTTTACCGGCACATTTAACTTCTCTGAAGCAGTGCTCGTGTTAGCCTCAGGCTTCACAGGGCTTAACTCTATGTCCTTCTGTGGCGTACCCATCTTTACAGTCGGAATAGTTCAACAAATTATTGTATTAACACATTATTTTTAATTTTGATATATGACCGATATTTTATAAACACAAAGCACGGGGTAGAATTCGTCGGCAAAAAACGTTGATCGTGTTTTGAAAACCGATTGTGGTTTTAGGAAATATCACTACAATGTGGTTTTCTGTTAGAAATATTGTAAGATAAGTGATAGAATTTTAAGCACACGAAAAGCGTGTTGGAGCTATTTTGAACAAACGCTCGCTTTGCCGTCCATTTGACAACTAACTGAATGGTGACTGAATGAATGATAAGCCAGCTATGCTATTCGAGTTTTCGATTCCAGTATGATTATGACAGATAATTGAATGAACCGTGTAACGTATAAAGTCCGTTCCGTCTCACGAAAGAAGTCTCGCAGCCCGCAGGATGCAGACGCAATGCTACACCACAGGCATGTTACAGAATCTCTATAGTTATCTTAATATCTTATTACTGTTTAATAAAATGCACAATCATAAATAGAGAAAGGTGTCTGAGGTAAAATGGTTGTTGTAGGCAGAAATGTTGCCAACTTTACAATATTATTAGTTTCACTATGTTTCTGAACCACTACTTATTAACTTACTGAGACCAATTGAGACGTACTCTAGCGCCAAAACATAAACCCTCGTACCCACGGGCGATTTTATCGTGCCCAGGTTTCTCAATATAGTATCAACTGTTTAGCGCCGACATTTGAAAATCCAACTGTGTATTTTTATGACGCGCTGCGCTGGGCTATAATGTGTTGGTATAAAAAATATAAAGCCGTCGTCGTCGCGTCGCGAGACGCCTGGCAGATGTGAAACATCAAAACTATTTTGTGTAGAAACTATATATGAAAGGATGGTTTTTTAATACTAATGTATTTTTTTTAATAGTGAAGAATTTGTTTCTTTCAAAAATCTGTTTTTTTTCTTTTTTAATATGCAATATTTATTTCCTTTAGTTGAATACTACAATTCATTTCGAGTAGTGACGCTGTTGGTGTGGCGAAGCGTCGCTACGCCCACAGTCGGTCTGACCCACCACATTATATGTTTCACATCAAAAAAGTGATTTTAAAATGAAATCAAAAAATCATAACATGTACAATTGATTTTTGTACTAACAATTTACAACCAATGAACTTTTGAATACGCCTATATTGAATAATAATTGTCTAACAAACATTCATCGCGCATCATTGCTTCCGGTTAGCGAGTTGCGAGATAAAATGATAACATCTCCATGTTTAGATTGCGGCCGAGTTTTTGAAACAACGTGTTCTATTGATAGCGTTTAAAACAATGCATGTATATATTTTATAGTCCATAGTTCATAGCGGGTATGAACAACACCAAAAGTCTTGGCAAAAGATCTTCATTTTTTTTTTTTTTTAAATTAACAACACTGGTAATATGTAAAACGATTTTATTTTTTAACACTACAACAACGCTGTGCTTTAAATGGATATTACCGTCCGAGAAAAATAGTAACGAATTTATTTTTATTTTGTTATCAAAATATTTTCAATTTCAGCAATATTGCAATAAAATAAACAAAAATCAAGGGTCTAAGAAGTTGCAAGCGCCAAAAAATAAAAACTTTTCGCTGTCAATGTTAATGTTATCCACAATTTTGCCAATTTTGCAATAAATGTTATCAAACAGTTAATAATAATGGGAGACTGTTAGTAGTGTTAGTGTCACGGTGCTGTAGCTTGGAATAAAAGTATGGGAATCATATCCGACCAGTTTCAGTAGGCTTCCGCTCTTGGAGATACACTACTCAATTCTATAGATTTTTAATTTACTAGTAGAGTAATATCAAAGATGAATTTTCTTATTGGTAGATGGCGCTGTTCTCAAAATGTTCATGGGTTTCGTCAAAACCACAGACTACATAGAGATACTATGTGTAAACAGGTTTAAACACAATATTTTCCATTTTAATCAGATTTTCATAAAATAACAACATTATTTTTTACAAATAAATATATTTATGGAGTTGAAACACCTTTTAAATTTATTGTGCTAACATACAACGTTTGTTTAAATGGATAAAATCATCTAATAACGCAACACAAATTTTTGAAACTCTTTTATGTATAAATGGAAAAAAAGGAACGCAACTCGCGTAATTGTCAAAATATGTTGTAATTTTTTTTATTCCGAACAGAATTTATGGATGCGGTTCGATTAATTTCTGGATTATTCTTGACGACTTTGCTTGTACATTTAGGATTCTGCTTCTATCCATTGACCTGGAAATGTATTGGATACCGGCAACCGACAACTTCGCTTTATCGGAACGACGACCCCTGCACGAAAATCTGGACTGTGTACTTGTTTGTGAAACGCACCGATATTGTGTTGTATAAAAATATGAACGCAAGCAAGTGTTGTGTGCTGAACTGCAAAAATTCAAGAGTTGGCCTTCAAATATTGTAAAAAAATATTGAAGAAGAAATAAAGTAGGTATTTGACATTGGCTTTTGTGTTTTATTTTTGGTTAAAAACTACTACCTAACTAAAATGGAAGGAAATAGGACAGAGCATACTGCAAATTTGAAACTAATATAGCTCTAAGGAGCATTGTAATGTCTACGTATAGCTAGTAGCTATACGTACCTATATATTGCTTCATGGAGTGTTGTTTTTAGTTGTTGCTAGAGGGCGCCAGCGCCTTGAAATGTTCGAGTGACGTCTCTATCTCCCTATATAAAATGTACTCTGTGGCAGTGTGCCCACCTTAGGATATTTTCCCCTAGATTTAGAGAATTTTTGTACGTTTAGGGGATTTTTTAGGGTATAAAATTATTTAGGGTAATATTAAGGGGAAAAAAAATATTTAGGGGATTTTTTAGGGAAAGTTTGATTTTAGGTTCGCAAAAGAATTTAATGCGTGACTGCGTGTATCCGAACGTAACTTGGTGTGCTGATGTTGTGATGTACCGTTCTCTATAATATATTTTTCTCTTTCGCGTTGATAGATTTGTGTATGCGGAAGGGAGATGTCGAATACGAATAATAATAATAATTATTATTATTTTATTTTCAGGCAACTGAGGCCTATAGATAAAATACACAAATTACAAAATAATACATAATAAAACTACAATGCTACGGGTACGGACGTAGATGTGTAGGCTACTTTAATAAATAAGAATAATTCAATTAAATTTGTGTTTTATTCGTAAAATAAATTTTAGGGGAAAAAAATATTAAAAGTGCCTAATTTAGGGAAATTTCACGAGGAGCCCGGGGAAAATCAAAATCGGACGGTGGCAACACTGCGTGGTTAGTGTCAGTTTCATTCCACAAAGACTGGTGTTGTTGTATTTTTAGAAAATTATTTTTATATATTTAAGATGGGATTCGATGATGGTCAGATAGTTTTAAACCATGAAAGTGGTGCTTATTATGCCGGCCAGACTGTTTACGGGCGAATGCTTTTCTCCCAGGGTAAAGAAAAAACTATTCATGGTATGTGTTTACGCCTATTTCAATATGACACTGTTCAAAAAAAGATCCATAATTGAATTAACAAAAACTTTATTGCTACGCCGCGCGCCGGTTTCGTGTGTTGGGTATAAAAATGTTTATCACAATAACCTATGAACCAATGTCTTCTATGTGATTTTATCTTCTAAATAACGGTCAAATATGACCATTGTTCTAAGTGACCTATTATAGGATTTATAATAAAACCGGGTTATGTTAACAGCCAAAAATCCATCCTCTCGTGTAGCCATTGTAATGCAAATTTTCAAGGATAAACTATAGAATTCATAGAAAGTAGTTCATTGTGTTTTTGACTACTACCTTATACTTCAGTGAATTAAAACATATTAATAATTTGTGTCTTTTCTTTTTTGCTTGTTTATGAGGTAGCACTTATATTTAAAATTTCAACATAGCATTAAAGATCTTGTGCACAAATATTATTAAAATTAAATAGTACTCCTCTTTTCAAACATTCAAAACTTTACATATGGCCTCCTTTAATGAAACAAAAATTGCAGCTGGTAATAAACAAATTAATTGAGCAGAACATAATTTACAGCACCATAGTTGATTGGATAATGGTTGGTATGTCTGTGTTGTTGGCTGTTTGGCCTTGATTAAAGCTTGCATGCCATTTGGAACTGGTATCTATTTATAGTTGTAGCTTTTAGTTCAAATAAAGCATTAAAATATTTTTAAATTTATTCCACCCAAAGACAATAGAATATCTAGTTGTAGTGGTGTCTATGTTAAATAGTTTTGGCTGTAATATTTGTAGTGATGTAATGCTATGTCTTGACTGAATGAGATAACACTGTAATACACATTTATTATCAGTGTTAAATACATTGTAAACATGAAGTTTTATTCTGAATGATTTTGCCATAGCTTGTGTTTATTAAAATGTATTTTAGTCAATTTCAATTTATCCATGAAAATCTAGTCAACTTGTATCTTTCACAAACTTTCAGCTCAATCCGGTGCCAGCATACTTACCAGACCAGTTTGATTGTATCATTAATGGTAAACCCAATTACTACTAATTCATAAGACCTCAGATAATGATTGCTGTGCTAAGAAGCTTTATCATGAAAACAATATTTGTTATAATATTTGTTAGGGGTTTTCATATAAGACAAATGCATTTATTTTGTATTAATTGTAATGCAATGTATTATTAAATTGTATGTAATAATTTAGCAAGATAAAACAGTACTTAGATAAAAAAAAACAACAACAAAAAAAATAATTAAACAACTAATGTAGCTTATGTCAAACTCAAAATGTTTATTGCAATTAAACCAATTAGGGGCACTTATGAATTGTCATGGGGTGATTCACTCACAAAGATGAAGCTAGTGGTCCATTCCAAAGTATAGTAGGTTCCTATGGAGAAGAATGGTCAATAAACTCCACGGAGACTAGTTTAAACCAAAATATTGGTTAAGTACATCATTCATGTTGAAATTATAGTATGTGAGAACAATGTAGAAAGACTTTTGCATTAAATGCGTCCATAGTAAAAGATTTAAAAAAAAAAAAACCGTGGCAGTTAAAAGAACCCGGCGTCCGAAAGGCGCGGGGCCCCGCTCCCGTTCATGAACCTGACGTATGGGTCAGCACCATTCAGTCCTTAAAACTATATCAAATATAACCACTAATATCTATTTTAAACATAATATTACTTACAGTGAAACTAGTATGTTTGCACTGAACTTATCAACATTATCTCAGATGTTAAGCAGCAAATGTAATTATACATGTGGCATTTTTTTATCTGAAACTTATCTATACTGTTGCCAAAAAATCGACATAAAATTGTTATTTAATTAGGCTGGATTCTCTGAGTATTTCAGAGCTTAAAGGCTATCAGAGGTAATACTGGCTTGGCAATGAATCAGCATTGTTGAATCTGGAGTTATTTTATTTATTGGATCTCCAACAGCGGCCACACTATTACATGCTAGTATACAAGAATCGGAACAAATTTGGTGTGCGCTTCCAATTATACGAGACCACATCATTCACTTATAATCTAGGTAGGTAGGTATCTAGGTAGTTTTGTTTCAGCCAAGTTGATATTATATTCAATATGCCTTCATGTGTGGACATACTTACGTATGCCCCACTGCGCAACCACCATTCCGGCTGGCTAATCATTTTACTACAGCATGAGCGATCCATTGGTAGATAGTTTGTGTCATTACAAGATTAACACAAAGTACAACTTGTATTTCTAGATGTTATGTAGTAATTTCTGTAAACAACTCCATTCAGAATCTAAGATCACATTTTGGAACCACAAACTCATTGTCACATTGTGTAAAGGTCAAATTGTATTGCAACTGTTTTAGGACCTTTTTAATACAAACTAGCGCTTTGCCCGCGACTTCGTCTGCGTGGATTTAGTACGTTTTAAAAAAAAATAACATCCCCTCCACCCCGTTTGAAAGGTAGTTTTCATAAATTAATGTTTACGATCTTTATCATTTGATTAGAGAAATAAGTATTCGGGCCAAATTTTAAGTTAATAGATCAAAGGAATAACATTTCTCAAATAAACTGTGTCCTCCCTTTTACCCACGACAGGGCTTGTTTTAAAAAAAGCGTTTGGTACGTCTCCATTGTATGACTTAAAAAATATTTATACCCATTAATCCACCCCTTAAACTTTATTACTTACCCTTTTCCTCCCCGTTAGGAGTTCATTTTTTAAAAACCCTGGTAAACAGACTGTTTTATTTTTTTTGTTTTAGGTAATCCGACAGCGCGTAAAACTTTTTCCTTTCTAATTTTGACACGCCCTAAGTTCTCTATGAGGGGTTGTTTAATAGTTGTGGTTGAAAACTTAGTCTTTATTATTTACTGAGGCAAATATTGCCAGGTTTCAAGTTTATTAACCATAAGAAATAAGATTTACCTATCATATAAACCCCCACAGGGATGGAATTTTGAAAAATCTATTGGAATGTTTCCATAGCTTCACTCAAAGATTATTTAAACCAATTTTTGAGTTATAATTAACTGAAAAATTGCCATCAGGGTCCGATTTACGAAAAACCCAAAAACTTATTATTGTTTATTTTCTGTTAACATTCTTTCATACAAACTTTAACACCCGTAAACCCCCGTCGCAGGATAGTTTTGAAAAACGAATAAGTAATGAAAATCTCTATTACTTAGGGAAGCATTCGTGCTTATCAAGTTTCAAGTTTATCAACCCAATGAATAAGATTTTTCATACAAACTGTATCCCCTCTTTTCACTCCTTTGAAGGTCGAATTTACAAAAACCCCTTTTTATTGCTTCTCTAGGTTATAATAGCAAGCCGTGAGCAAATTTTCACGTTCCTAGTTTTTTTTTTTTTTTTTCCTAATTGGCAGCTCGTAGTTGTGACCACTAAGGTCCTGGCTACTTAACCGGGCAAACCTGTGGGTGCCTTAAGCTACTAACTTAAAGCCTCCAGCCAGGGGCGAAAAATACTTAAAAATTAGGTGACCGCACGCTAAGGGCACCCCCTGTGGGGTACGAACCTCGGCTTAGGGCGTCACTGAGGGGAGGGCAGCAAGATGGGACAGGCTGGATCTAAATTATATTATTATTAACTGGGGAATTTAAAACTACAGGCTCAGCTACGGCGCGGGCTGGCGCGTCGTCGAGCAAGTGTTGGGGGGGGGGGGGACAATTACGTCGGGGGCGTCGCGTAGGACCTCGGCGGCGAGGTCGGAACGATGGCGGTCTGTTTTTGTGTACTGTACTGGTGGCCCTACTGCTCTCCTGGAGGAGGGTTATGGGGTCATCGGGGTCGGACAGGGCATGCCTTGGACGGCGGGTACGACTAATGCGGGAGGGGGCATATCTGGCAGCCTCGACAACCAGAGGGTTGCGATGTGAGGCCGCGGAGTCGAAGAAGCGCTTGGAAATGCGCTTCATGAACTGACGGATAGTGGGGATTTTAAGGTCGAGATGGAGGATCTCGTTCCGAACGAACCAAGGGGAGCCGGTTGCCCTACGGAGGAACCGGTTTTGGAGGGTCTGCATCCTATGGATGTGGTGGGGTTTCGAGTGTGCGAAAACCACGCTCGCGTAGGTCATGATTGGTCGAATGCACGCTGTGTAAATGCGCAATTTGCACTTGAGTGACAATTTGCTGCGTGCATTCAATAGGGAGTGGAGTCTACCGAGAGCGAAAGCGGCGCGCGAGCGCGCCTGCTTTATGTGCTCACCGAAAGAGAGTCTATGGTCCAGAGTGACACCCAAGTATTTGGCTCGCTTCTCCCAAGGGATAGGCTTGCCGAACATGGTGATCGGACGGGGAGGGGTGGGGTTGAGTCTCGGTTTCGAAAATAGAACCGCTTGACTCTTATCGGGATTGACTTCGATTCTCCACTTCCTAAACCAGTCACCGAGTTGGTTGACTGTGGTTAGGAAAGTGTCACGTTCCTAGTCCCAGTAGCAGTACTTATATTACTCTTTGCCCAGTAGTTTCAGCTGTGCGTTGATATGTCTGTCAGTCAGTAAGTCACTTTCTTCCTCCTTTTATAAGTATAGGTATATGTATAGATGGTCTATCATAAATCAACCTAAAGCTGCCTAAAGTTAAAGTAGAGTGGCAAATTAATGTAAATAATACTACATTTACATCATAATTGCATCATGTCTACTTCTTCGCTTCGCTCTTGACAGAGCGGTCCAGTCGGTCTATTCTGTAAAAATCTCACCGTGAAAACTTAGATGAAGTAAGCGTGATTTGAGCTGTCAATAGTGTCAATCCCTAGCATCAGGTGAAATGACAGCTCACTTCAAGCTGGTATGTTTTCACAGTGAGAATTTTACAGAATACACCTGCTGGTCACAATGAATTGTGTCCAATCGCAGCCGTGTAGTCGTTGCACGCCTCACGATCTCTCTCCATCTGCGGGGTCATTGCGTAACACACTAACAGTAGTAATGGCTTTCATTTTGACAGTTCACCAACATTCATTGCGTTATTTACGTTGTTGAGCAGATCAATTTTTCGAACATATGAAGCAATGGACTGATCCATTGCAATAGGCTTCAAAATGTTTCAGATTGTGATTGATAGTTTGTTACGCAATTAGGGTGCAGGTTCCGTTTTATGACAGTATGGCGCGTTCATTAATAGGGCCAGGGCCAAAAAAAAATGCGCTAGCAAACTATTAATTTTTAATAATTTCTTGCAGGCATCTATGTGGATATGAAGGGCTTCTGCAAAGTTCACTGGACGACGACGCATTCTCGAACAGTAAACAAGCGTACACAATACTACACTGTTAACCACGACTCTTTTGAAGAATATTTTAGAAATAAAAAGTTCATATTTGGCAATGAAAATGGTAAGGATTAACGAAGATAAAATTTGCTATCTCTAGGCAATCACATTTGTTCTTTTGTTGGATTATTCATGTTTTCAAAGAGACCTTAGCTGAGTAAAGTATTGTAAGTTTTTGTCGGTAACATCCAATATAAAACTGCCAAAATTAATTGGTTTTAAAGAGTTAACCGAAAATAGTACATTTTGCCTTGGCATCGGCCCACATGCCTTATAAGGAAGGTTGAAGTGCCTGAAAACCACATCAAATTAAAAAGACCAACCTGTTTGATTGCACAATACTTAGCTTTCATAAATTATATGCAGAATTTAATTAGGTATTATTGATGTTGGTTGTCATGATTGTATACATAGAAAAGTATTGCACACATACCATAGCGCCATAGTGGTTTAGTTACTCTGGTCTACACTTGAATGGAAATCTATAATTAATATAATAGACCATTGATAAACATTGAATTCATTGTAGGTACCTTAGCAATGAATAATGATGAGCGGCTCATATTCTGAGCTAGATTGTCGAAGGATACGGTGCCGCACCCTGGTGATGTGGTCGGGTATCAATTTTATGGGCATTTGTTTTCCTAAAATTATTACCTCTCGGACACTCTTATATACAGGGTGTCCTTGGAAGTATGGATCAAATCGAATAGGGGCGTTGGCAAGGACATTTCCAAACAACAATTGCTATTTTTTACGGTTCAAAAGTTATGACCATTTTGTTTTCGAGCTGCTTAAACGGAAAGGCCCACTTTTCTACAAAAACCTGAAAAAAAAGAAATGTTAGGCCTGATAGCTTTTTTTAATGATTTTTATCTTTGAGCACTATGCGTAATGATAGAAAAACGACAAAAACTGGATATAACTTTTGAACCGTAAAAAATTGCACCGACATTCTCAGGGTTAAAAAGTTTGGAAATGACCTTGCCCACGACCCTATTCGATTTAACCCATACTTCCAAGGACAGCCTGTATAATAAATGTGCCTTTTTGTGTGCCTTAAATAATTATCAATATTAGTTACTTGACTAGTATTTCAGGACACCAAGTCCTAAAATACTAAATAGCCAAGTAATTGTGACCAACTTGGATGTAGTGCTCGTCGGCCGCTACCACGGCACCCCTCCCCTCCTTTCGCTCGCTCGGCTCGCGCGCCTTTGGTTACAGTTCTAACCCAACCTAAACCCATTTGGTCGGGGTGCCCCAGCTTAGTAACTGCAATCAACTTTAAGAGAAGGCCAGAAAATTAAAGAGAGGCTCATTTATTTAAAGAAGCGTATACCATTAGAAGACCAAAACCTTTTTAGAAGCTCATTTAATTAAAAAGCGTACAACATTAGGTCAATAAGTTTATGGAGGATCAATTAAATAGTTCCAATTATTATGTTTGTACCCAGGCGAACACCGCCTTCAACCAGGTCAGCATGAGTTCAAGTTCGAGTTCCCCATTCCAACGAACTGTCCGTCAACTTTCGAAGGGACATACGGACACATTCGATACCGCGTCAAGGTGGTCATGGTCACCTCCGGAATGTTCTCGATGAATAAGGACAAGTGGGTCCCTGTCAGAGTACACGCCCCGTTGGACTTGAACCAGAACCCTTCCTGCAGGGTAAGAAGTTTTTTATTTTTACGTCATTATTTTTTAGACGTAGGAATAACAGGAGCGCCGCTGCAGCCAGCACCAATTGATTTTTTACACCGCAGTTGCTCCACAAGTCCCAGAAAGAAAAAAACACTATTGGAAACTCGCTTTAGATATTTTGGCACACGGCACCAGCTACTAAATCGGCGCCAAGCGCTAGTAAGGGGGGCACGGCTCCTCAATGAAAATATTAGATTTGATTTGATTTCAATAAATAAATGGGAGTGCTTCTGCTGTCGGGTCTGGAGTGACTTTCGCTATCACTTAACTAAGAGAACAAATGCAAGACCCAGCGAAGCGAGCTCAGGAATCTAGGCACCCTGATTCGGATAGGTTGGGATACTTAGTAAGGGGGAGACGGGACACCAGGCCTCGTCTCCCCCTTCAAACCTCAAAACAACCTTTTGTAGTTTTGTCAGTTATTATTGATTAAAAAAAGCATGCCCAACATTATAGACATAAATGTATGTTACTGCACAGTTGAATTTCAATAAAACAGACATATTAACATTAAGGAAAGAATAACAACAAGAAATAATATACGAAATTTTCAAACAAAACAAGTAAATAGTTACTTATAAATTTTATATTATAGTGCTTGTGGCACAATTATTACTTTTATGGGGCATGCGGTGCTAACCTATAAGAAATTGTCACACTATTTAACTTTAGATTTTAGCAAAACATTATTTAAAATTTTAACCGTCTTTAGTAAACAATTATTGGTTGGTCATTAAAGAAAAAGAAAACAAATGAGTATTTCATTCCTCACAGGAACCGATCGAATTTGAACTGTCAAGTACTTACTGTTGCTGGTGTATGAATGCGGGATCCTCGGAGGTGACGGTGAAGATGCCTGTAGGAGGCTACTGCTCCGGCCAGATCATACCCATGGAGGTATCCTGCAAGAACGACAGCAACGTCGAGATCGACGAAATTAAGCTCGCAATTAAAAAGGTAATTTACAAATAAGTAGTTCAACTCAATATTTCTGCTTAGAACATCGACCCAACGCCGCCTGCTTGTTTACGAACCAATAACACAAAACCTTTCGTGTCTAGGGTTGCCATCTGTCCGGCTTTAGCCGGACATGTTTGTTTGTTAGTTTTTTAGGTCGTGTCCGTCTAAATATTTCCATGTCCGGCCTGTACGGCTTCCGTTAGGCTGTTTGTTAGTGTAACGCGATGCACGCAGCGCCTGCAGAACGAACGCAACGCAACTTACGCAAGGCGCAACGTGTTAAAGACAAGGCGGGGGCGGGGGACAGTGGCTATTCTTGGTTTGCGCGGGTTTTGTCTTTAGTCGGTATAAAAGTGAGGTTTGGCTATTAAAGAAGGTAAAGTCCGGCTTTTAGGGCAAAATGTCCGGCCTGATACAACGCAGAGTCAGGCTTTTTTATTTTAGAAGATGGCAACCCTTGTCATGTCAGTATAGATGCACCTCTACCTAATCCTTCGGGGATTACAAGCGTGATGTTTTGTTCATCATCCCCTGCTTAGCCTTTTTTCAACTATGTTGGAGTCGGCTTCCAGTGTAGCATAGAAGCCTATCACCTGCTCAGTCATCCCGAGTTGTCTCTTTACTATGATATTGGTAATGTTGGTAAAAATACCTATAGTAGTACTCATAGTATTTTTAGTATATTTTTATTTTTGTTCCGGGCACATCGCTTTAACATAATGTAATTATAATTAATGATTACAAAATATTGTAAACCATTATAGTTTCTTTCCTACTCTTTGGAAGCGGCAACTAGATTAATTATATTTTCTTGTAAATGTCGACGTTGAAAAGTGCCTTTTATTGGCCTATTTGAAATAAATTATTGGACTTTGAGTTTGTATATCCAGGACGTGAACTTCCTGGCGATATCCCAACCAGGGACGCGCAACGAACACGACACTGTGGCCGAAATAAAGAAGGGCCCAATTCCAGGCCACACTACGCGCAACTGGACCGTCGAGATGGAGGTGCCCGCCATGGACATTTATAACGTTGACGCGTGCCGTTTCATCGATATCAACTACAGTTTCAAGGTCAGAAATATTCCACATTGTCATATTATACAGAGTGTAAAATGCCCCGTCACATAGCTGTTATCTACGCAGTCTGTATTGCTTAGCCGCGAACCCTGGTATACAGGGTGGATTTTTGAGATGAGGCAGCAAGTGCACCTTAACCGTTATAGCTAGAAGAAAACAGTCTGAGGATTTTGGAAAAAAAAATGTACAATCAGCAGGAAAATGGGCAATTTTCACAAAAACTTTTTTTGTGCCAATCGATCATGTTTCATATCAGGATCAAAAACCTCTATAGGACCAACTGGGGTTTGAGTACTAGAAAATTCAGAAATCGCAAAATACATTTCGTAAGAAATTAGACTACAACTTACTGTTTTACCATCGATAAACTGACAGCTACAAAAGACTAATCGAAAAACAAATAAATAATAATAACTTCTACTTTGGGTATTATTTCACCTTAAAATTAAAAACTTGAAACTTTACATACCTGTATGAAAAAGTGAACAATAAACTTAAAATCTTCCGCTTGACTAAGTTTGGGTGCAAAAAGCAGGTTCAGGATTGGCTGCTTGGTTTTAATTATGCTGAAACGGAAAATCTTTTAACATTCAACTGATAAAGTTTTCATCATCTCATACACACTTACACCCATCACATGCATACTTACACTCATCACATACACACACACTCATCACATACATACTTACACTCATCACATACACACACACTCATCACATACATACTTACACCCATCACATTCACACATACATTTTGTTACCTTTTAGTCCTAAGTTTAATTAATTAATTATACGTAAACCGTTGCATTTGTTACTAAAGGTTATATTCCTTATTGTCCGTCGAAAGAGACTGGATCCTGCGACACAGGGTATCCTAGTGGGGGATCCAGTGTCTTACCTAAGTATTGTAACACACGTTTATGAATGAATAAAACCTTTATTATTATTATTATTATTTACATTTGGACTCATCTAGAATGTTCACTTTTGTGCTCTAAGATATGAGGTGCTCAAAATGGTAGCCGTTTTGACGTAGACATAGGTTTACTCTCTTTACTACAGAGCAGGTAGCAGCTGATAATGTGAAAGGATGAATGCCAAAGAGGACCGTGGTAAGTGAATTTTTGAATTCATGAACACTGTCGTATTTCTTTTTATAAAGTTTTTTTTTTTTAATAGCCCCGCATAAAAAAAACAAGGCATGAGAACAGGACTGCGAGGTGGCCACGGTATAGAATAGAATAGAATAGGTCTTTATTTGCTTAGAATGTAGGTACATAAAAATAAGTTGTTAAGTTATAAGTAGGATCCATGTACATTCTGCCTTAGTATAGCATGCAAATGTAACACAAAGTAGAGGATATTAACAATATTACAAAAATTTGTCATTTAAGAAATCCTGCACAGAATAATAACATTTATCTACAAGTAATTCTGTGAAACGTTTTTTAAATTGTTGCAACGGTAATTTTTTGATTTGGTCTGGTATTTTATTAAAGATTACAGGAGCCATACAAATCACATTTCTTTTCAATAAGCTAGTTTTAAATACGCCCGTGCATAATAGATTCTGGTATTGAGATCTCATAGCTGTACCTCGTTTTCTAGTTTCTATTAAAGTTGCAAATAGACATCGATTTGTTATTACAAATATTGCTAATTCAAGAATATAAAGGCATGGGAAGGTTAATAATTTATGAGACTTAAATATAGGTACGCAACTGTCTGTAACTTTAAGACCAAATATAGCTCTCAGGCAGGACCATATGATCCTATCCACTGCCTCACGAATTGCCCGTTCAGATTAGAACGGGTTTGGGGCCTGTTGTATGGCGGAGCGCCATCTTAATCTTCAGAGGTTATTTATGTCACAGAATTTCGCAAATCATAAGCAACCAGGCTACAATCTCAATTCTGTTTTCAAAGCAAATTAAATAATGACGCGTAATCATTCGAAATTCCATTTTTTTTTTGTTTTTTTTTTGGCCAGTTTCTTTGTAGCGGTTATATCCATAATTATAAAGTAAGTTGTAGTCTCATTTCCTACGAAATGTATGGGAAAAGTTTTTTGAGCATTTTGACTTAAACCTCAGTTGGTCCAATAGAGGTTTTTGATCGTTAAATGAAACATGATCGAATGGCATAAAAAAAGTGAAAATTTCCTATTTTCCTGCTGACTGTACATTTTTTTTCAAAATCTGAATGCAAATCAAAATTTCTCAAAAAGTTAAGGAAAGACCCCTATGACCGTTTTCCTGTAGCTGCCCTTGCTGCCGCATCAAAGGTCTGTGTTCACCAACATTTAATCAAAAATTTAAATTTGAATGTTCATCAACATAAATTTTAATCAACCGATTAAATGGTTAATTATAATCACCGATATTTGTTGGTGGTCGGGGTTCCTTCAAAATCAAATATCGAATAGCAAACTTATGATTTATGTTGTGTCGCAGTCGCAGCTTCAGTAAGCATATGCTATGTATCAATTGAAAATGTATACAGGGTCAAATTAAATTAGCTAGCGAAACTGTGGTCCAAAGAGATGTGGCGTATACCTAAACATTATAAAACAAAATAACAGCATGTTGGCAGCAAAAGTAAGCAAAGCTGTTACCCTCCTATTCTTATGCTTACGTGTTTTTTTATTTTATTTATTGCATTCATGTCGTTTACAAGGTCTTGTTACAAATATAAGTTTCGTACATGAACCCTGCTAGGGCACCGCAACATTATGTTTCTTAATTATAAATTAAATTAAATTATTATTGCATGAACTAAATAAAATTAAAATATTATACAAAGTTATTAAAAAAAAAAAAAAAAAAACATTGTCATCCTTTCATTATTATTTAATTTATTATTGGATGTCTTTATTACATTTCTACATTATTACATTTGACGCAATGTAATGAATGTATCTTCAAATAATCTACAATATTGATATTACAGAATGTCAATTTGTTAGGATCTCATTTAGGCTATAATAACACTTCTGTATTAGGTGCATTTTAAGTGCGTTTACAAATTTATTGTCAAATTCTATGTCTTTAATCTCATTGGGTAATTTATTATATATTTTTATGCACATTACAAGAGGTCCTGAGTGAAACATAGCTAGTTTTGAATTCGGCAATTCTAATTCATTTTTTACTCTTAAGGAGCGTTGCAGCGGTCTTTGATTCTTAGCTACAGGGAATAACGACGCATGTTTTCTAACAAACTTGCTTACTTCCATAATGTAAATGCTTGTTAGGGTGAGCATTTTATATTTGATAAAATAAGGTTTACAGCTCTGCATTTGGTCTATTTTCGCATGAATTCTCACACATCTTTTTTGTAAAATAAAGAGTTTTTCTACGTCAACGCAGTTTCCCCACACTACAATGCCATAGGTTAACCATGAGTAGGCGTAGGCGTAGTATGCTGTCATCGCTGTTTTGAAGTCGGTTGATCTTTTCAACCCATTCAAAGCATACGCAAAACTTGCAAGTTTGTTTGACACAACATTAATATGTGCCTTCCAATTTATATTAGTGTCAACTGTCAGACCCAAGAGTCTAAATTCATCAACACACTGGAGCGGTATGTCATTGAACGAGTAGCAAATATTCAATGGACGTTTTTGATAAGGTCTGTATTGCATAAGTTTTGTTTTAGAGAAATTTATTTCCAAATTGTGGTCCTTCAGCCAATTTCCTATTTTTATAAGTATATCGTCCAGTATTAAATTTAATTTGCTATCGTCGTCACATGGAAACACTATTGAGATGTCATCAGCAAAAAGGACACTCTGGGCATTTATTTCTCTCGGCAAATCGTTGATATAGATTAGGAATAAAATGCACCCTAAGACACTGCCTTGTGGTATAGACATATTTACGTGCTTCATTTGTGATCTCACGTAGGTCATTATGCCAGTATCCGGGTGAAAAAATTCCACTTCAACGTACTATGTGCGATTTTTTAGGTACGAGCAAAACCACTCATACGCGATACCTCTCACCCCTATTTGGTACAGTTTATTTTGTAGTACTTTATATGATACTCGATCATAGGCTTTACTCATATCTAGCAGTAACCCAACGGCATATTTCTTATTATTTATACATTTTAATGCTTTTTGCACGTAATTAAATACTGCTAATGTTGTAGACTTATTTTTCCTAAATCCATTTTGACTGGTGCTAAAGATCTTATACTTCTCGCAAAATTTATTTAGCCGTTTAGACATTGCAGTTTCGAATATTTTTGAAAATGTAGATAATAATGCAATAGGGCGATAATTTCCTGCGTCAGATTTTTTGCCCTTTTTATATATAGGTTTTATTATAGATATTTTTGGTAAATCTGGGACAACACCCTCCATGAATGATTGATTAATGAGAAAAGTCAAAGGCATTGTTAGTTCGTCTATACATGATTTAACAAGTAATGGTGGTATTTCGTCATGACCAAAACTTTGCTTATTTTTTATGTTTTTAATGATAAGTTTTACTTCACTTGGATCAACTGTTTCCAAATATATGGAATTTTCGCAAGGAGAAACAACATGTCGACCAGGTGGATTCTCGTCAGATCTCGTAGCATTTGTTTTTCCTACCGATACGAAATAGTCATTAAAGGCGTTTGCGACCGATCTCGGATCGTCAACAAGAATATTATTTACGTCAAGTTTTATACTTTCTCTAGTTTTTTTTTGTCAGTTTGTTAGTACGACTTTTTATGATGAGCCACATTGATCTTATTTTATTACTCGATTTTTTCATAAGGTTTATATAATTTAGTTTTTTAGATGAAATGACTGTCTTTTTGAGGATTTTCTCGTATTGTTTGTAATATCTTCGAAGTATATGATTATTAGCAGTATTGATTAATATTTTTAGTTCACGTTTATGTTTACAAGCTATTTTTAGGCCAGTAGTTAGCCATGATTTTGTTTTCTTGTTCTTGACTTTTAACAACTTTTTTGGTATACATAAATTTAATAGTTTTTGTATAGTTTTATGAAAGGATGCGTAATTTTCATTTATATTTTGGTTATTTGTGATGATTTGATTCCAATCTACTTTGCCGAGTTCTGATTTGAATAGTGATATATTATGGGAATTATACAGTCTCTTTTTCGTATAACGTAGTTTTGTTCGTTCCGATTGTATGTTGTTGTTTGGTAGAGTAATTAGGACTCCTTTATGATCTGATAGTCCCAGTTCTTTAACATCTATGTTAATCTGATTATCAAAGTTGGTGAATATAAGATCTATACACGTTGAACTGGTAGCAGTTACTCTTGTAGGTTCAGTTACACGTTGGCGGAAGTTGTACCTATTCATTATATTCAGTAATGTAAATGAGATCGGTTTCTTTAGTAAAATGTTTGTGTTAAAATCTCCACCAATAATTATTTGTTTTCTACTGTCTTTTAAATTAATTTTTTGTAAGAGTTTCTCCAGACAATTAAAGAATGTTTCGGTTTCCCTATTACATTGTGGCCAATATATTACAATTAATAAAGTGTTTAATTGAGGTATTTCAACTGCACAAGTTTCAAATATGAATTCAACTGTCAAGAGCTTAATATCTTGCCTTTCATCGAAATCTAAATTTTCTTTAAGGAATATACATACGCCTCCGCCCATAAATTGGTTACGGCAGAAACCGGTAGCCAGGTTATATCCCACAAGTTGTAGTAAGTCTTTTTTTGTTTCTGATATCCATGTTTCTGACAAACAAAATGCTTGCTATATAGCTGTCGTATTTTAATGATTCTATTAAATTTCGTTTGGTTTTTATACTTTGTATATTTTGATAAAAAATATTTATGTTATTAACGAAATGTCATATTGCTGCGATTGTCAATAACTTCACCCACGTCATTAGAATTTGTCAGAAGTATAGGGTAACTTTGGGTCATTTGATAGTTAGGGTCAACAGATGGATAGGTCAATATATCCTCGATGTAGCTATTTATTGTGGATTGTATGGAGATCATCATGTCTTTTATATTCTGAAATATTATTTGCAATCCAGCGTTTTTTAAGATACCGGTGCATCTATCGAACATAGTGCTATCGTAATTCAAATTGAGATTACTATCTAGGAAGTAAGCATGTTCGTGTGTAAGTACATCAAGATACAACATGTTATTAAAAGTCTCTACCCTAGAATTATAAAGATAATAATTATTATAAAATTTATATGTTGGCGTACAAATAATTATGTTTGTATGGTTAAGTTCTTGCAAAGTGTTTCTAATATGAAGGATAGTGTCCAGGTAATTGTTTGTAGTTCTGAAATCCTCTTCTCCCAGTAGTATAATGCAATAGTCTTGGGTAGAGAAGTTTTTAAGCTTCTCTTTAATTCCTTTTAGTAAAAGCTGTGTATTTCCTAAAGGTATGATATAGTGGCAGAGTTCAAACCCATTCAAAATATTTTCCGCAATCTCGAGTAGTTTGTTTTTATTGTCTGTGCTTATGATACATACTTTCGGGCGTTTTATGTAGGCTCGTTTATTTTGGAGTACCTTCTTACTTTTTTGTTCTTGTGTGGCGTTTTGGTTTACTTTAGTATTTATATTAGTAAAATTACACGCTCTGTATTTGATGTCATTTCTTGAAGTGGTATGTTACTTATTTTTGGTTTTTCCATAGTAATAGAATGCGTGAATGGCGTTGACACTCCTTTGTCGGTGATTACACTTGTGATAGGCTCGTTATTTGTAGTTCCAGATATATTTATTAATTATTATTAATAATTATTATTCGTATTTGTTTGTCTATTTATAGTTTTCTTTGGGGTAGCTCTTCGTTTAGCGGGGCTGTTAATTTTTTTAAGGAGTTCATTGAACGTGAACATTGGTATATATTTTATTTAAATCTGTTCAGGTTTGTTTTTCGAGAGTCTAGGAATAAGGAATTTATAAAGAAATTTAATGCCCATTTAATATTTATTGAAGAAAATTGTTAACATCGTATTTAAATATTATATTCTTAACAAATAGAAGATTTTTTTCTTTCTATATATTGCTGATGTAATCACCATCCAGACCCCCCTACCCCATGTCATCAAAAATAAGCAAAGCGAAGACCCCCCACCCCCCTTTGGTGCTTACGTAATAATTGAATAGCCCCATACTTCAAGTAATTAAATCACATGCGGTCGCTGATCCAAATAAAAAATCATCAAATCATTTCGTATTGTTTTATCATGTTTAGATATGGATAGCCATCACATCTATGGAGTTTCGCTAGCTAATTCAGTTTGACCTTTTATAATGTACTAGCAGCTTCTGCCTACGTTCTTCTTACTTCGTTTTCGCTTAGCGTTCTTTCTGACTTTTTTTCTTTTTGCTCGGGTCCTAAGGCATAAGTAATTTATTTCATAACAATATAGATACATTGTGTTGAAAAATAAAAATAAAAAAATAACATTATACAATTGCAATTAAAATAAAATTCATCAAATACATTGGCTAATTATTTTGCAGACGACTAACAACTTAAAGGGCTACTAACTATTTGCTACTAGAAATCATAGGCGAGGTACTATAAATAATGAAATGGTGACTAATATTAACAGTAGGATAGGATGCAAGAGCGAGCGAAGCGAGCTCGGGACTTGGGGCACTCTGACTCGGACTGGTTAGGTTAGAAGGGGATGGCGGGGTCTGGAAGACCCCGCCGTCCCCTTCGTGGTTATTTTTTTTCAACCGACCAGAAGTAGGAGCCCCGCAAAGCGGGGCTCCATCGGCTACGCCTTATTATTATTGCCATTCAGAAATAGGAGGCCTCGCCAAAACAGAAACTCGATGCCAGTTTAAATTAAAACAAAGCTAACAACTGATTATTAAGCTGCTACTTTCTACTTAAAATTATTCTTCACTGTAGCTGCCAACCTACTATTTTTGCTACCGGCTTTAATTATTTTTTAATCCCAATTTCAGATTAATTTGTCGCCGCGTTAAATACATGCCAAATACATTTAGAAAAGTCGATAAAATAATAACGGTCAATTAAGGTCCTTATGGTCCTAGTGATGTTAAATCCGACTAGTAGGTAGTTCCAGAGATTAGCACGTTTAAACAAACAAACTCTTCAGTTTTATTTTTCTCGTAGATGGATTGACTGATTATAAATTATTGTCAACAGCAGTATTTCATGTTGCATATTAAGTTACTATTTGAATACAGCTCGTATTTTTATATTCCACAGGTATCTACGGAAATCGGTGGTTGCCATGAGGGTACTGATGAAACCCACCCTATAATTTTTGGCACTATCCCCTTAGTCGGGTTCCAAGATAATGTACAAAACCCACTACATGACCAACTGCCATCTGTAGATATTCAAAATGTACAGGGAGTCAACTGTTACCCTCCCCCACCTATTATAAATCAACCACTGGCAGACTCGTCTTACCATAATGGAAAAGTTTACCCCAATAATTCTGCTTACCCTGGTAACCCAGGCTTTCCAACCACTCCCAATCTCGACGGCAGGACCTCGCCTTTTTATCCTGGAAATCATGGAAATCAGCCATACCCTAGCGTTTCTCCTTACCCGCCAAACCAGCCTTACCCGGGTGCGAATCCTCCTTACCCAGGTGCGAATTCTCCTTTCCTGGGTGCAAATCCTCCTTATCCTGCAGGAAACTCTCCTTACCCTCCTGTAAACTCTCCGTACCCTTCGAACACTCCGTACTCTACTGACAAATCTCCTCACGGGTCTCACTCGAACCTTGTCCCGCCTTACCCTGAGGCTAACCCAAGCGCCGTACCACCTTACCCGGGGGCTAGGCAGAGTCCCGTACCGCCATATCCTGTAGGAGCTTCTCCACTGAAGACTGGAACCATCGGCTTCGGGGTACCAGACGGTGATGGGGCTAAAATGCCGCTGTTACCCATGGGATCTAATGTGCCCTATGTAAGTTTATAACTGCATAAAGTTTTATTTCGCACGCCAGGTTATCAAAAGCCGCCATTTTACCCTGTTAACTTAACTTATCGTTTTGCGCCCCGCAAACAAGGTTTTAAACCATTGAGCGATTTACCCCTATTGAAAATGCTGTTTTTGGTGCACAAAAGCTGTGAATTTGAAGTCTTAATTTAATAACACCGTTTCTAACCTTACCCTGTTCTATCTTAGTTTTATGTATATTTTACACAGTTTTTTATTACAGCCAACAAGTCCACCGTCGAATCCGTACGCAACTGCCTCCGCGCCTGAGCCGTCCACGCCCGGGAATGATGAACGTACGTCTAAACTTGAATTCAGAATCTTTTAGATGCATCACTTACATACAGTGAATTTATCGTTATTCAGGGCGGATTTTTGAGACGGGGCAGGGCAAATGTGTGGGAAGAGTATAGATGCTTTTTTAGTACGCTAACCTCAGTAGGTTCAGAAGAGACTTGTCTTGAGTTCTTTAATCCTTATATGAAACTGCATCGTGTAAGCCACAGCTCAGAAATAAAGGGGTTCGCAATAGAATCTTAAACAAATTATTTAAACGCAAACATATTTATTTTCTTTTCCACAATATTTGTAAAAACACTCTGATATCACCGAAATAATAAGTCCTGTACTTACTCGCTAAAATTATTTTTTTAATTACACCAATTTTTACGCTGATACTGTCGATCACTTGCTCGGTGTCTCGAACAAGAAGGCCGGCAGTCAGTTGTCTCCCAATAGATGCATTCACTGTCATTCGCTATGGGAGACTCCCATAGAGAATGACAGTGAATGTCATAATGATCGAATAATCGAGTACATAACTAGGGTTACCAGATAGAAGGTAACAATCGATTAGCATCATGAAAATAAAACGTTACTGTGTACTGTGTGGCTGTGCCATTTTTCCAAAATGTGCGAATGCACTTACTCAAAAACTCAAGAACGTTTTTTCCGTATAAATACAACATTTAAGGTATCTGCTTGTACTGCCCCGTCTCTAAAATCTACTAGAGACCATTTGTAATGAAGAATTTATTAGTCCCATTAATATTTAGCGTAAACAATAAAATCATTTTTTTACAGAAAAGCTACCTCTGGATGATACCTCGGAACCGCCGCCATATAACCCAGAATTTATGAAGAAAAATGACAAAAAAGACGAGAAAGAAACGAAATGATAAACGAACTACCACAATTGCTACCAGCTGCAGTAGTATAAAAGTGCAGTGATAATATGCCAAACTGGGCGTTTTAAACACTCGAAACGCAGGCAGGGTAATACCGCGTATTTTAACGGGTTAGGATCGTGATATTAGCTGCCAAGCGAAGGCTTTTTTCTCTTTAAATTCGATGAATGTAATACTTTCCGCCATGACAGTCACCAAAAGCGAAAAATACCCACCATTACGGCCCCGTGTGCTTTAATTTAATAACTGTACATACTATGAGGGTATTATCACTGCATTCTTACTACTTCATCATCTTACTATACCCGGGTCAGCGCAGTTTCGTTATTCAAGTATCAAAATTTTTATATCACGCCAATTTCAAACTTATGATCAAGTGTTTCAAGTTGAGTTTCAATTATCAATTCACCGCCATTTTGGATGGTCTGCGCTGGCCCATAATGTCTTTATACGATGATTAATATTGGTGCATCTTGACGCTTATTCATTATTTGCATGAGAATTATTATTTATTTCTTGTCGAAGGTACTGCAGTTACCATTAGTCAATGTTTGCAGAATCATTTATTTTATCAGTCTAGAAATAATTATACAGTAATATTTTTTTAACGTTTAAGTACACTCGCTAGCAGGTCAAGCTACACGAAACTGTCAAATTACTCCAAACGATTTTAAACCTTAAGGTGTTAAAGATTAAGTTCAAAATCGAATGAGAAAATCTGACAGTTTTTGGTAACCTGGTGTGCTGGCGACTGTACATCTCAAAGAGTACAAGCGAATGTGGTGCCATCTGGCGGAAATTAGTAGAAAGAATGATACGATCTCGATTGGATCATTATGAGAGTATGGCGGTGCTGCATTTAAAATGTAGCTGTAAGCAGTAATATTTTATGAACGTTTAAGTTCAAGCGAATGTGGTGTCATCTTGCGGAAATTAGTGGAAAGAATGATACGATCTCGATTGGTTTCATTATGAGAGTTTGGCGGTGCTGCATTTAAAATGTAGCTGTAAGCAGTAATCTTTTTTGAACGTTTATGTACATCACAAAGAGTACAAGTGAATGTGGTGCCATCTGGTGGAAATAAGTAGATAGAATGATATGATCTCGATTGGTTTAATTATGAGAAATTGGCGGTGCTGCATTTATAATGTAACTGTAAGCTGTATCTCATTATAAAATGGAAGACTGCTATGGAGGGCTGAAAGGATATAGAGTTAAGAAAATAAAATGTACTGTAATAAACGTAACAAACAAATATTGTAACATCAAGGTAGGTACTTAAGATATAAACTTAAAGATCTGTATTAAGATTTACATTTAAATTTCTGTTAACATTTAATGGCGGTAAAAGCTATTCTTTTGTGTGGTAACTTTACATAGGTAATATAAAAATAAAAAATGAGCATATTGCTGTGGTCGAAATTACACAGAATATTTTTCTCTTACTTTTATTAATTTAGGATAATGTGCCTAATAAAATAAGAGCCTTTTATTCATGTGTGTGTTGAGAAGTATCTAATACATAAGTGAATTCTTCCACTAGCCTCAATTTTTTTTGTAATTCAGATATTTACTTGTTGTTCTTACAATATTATAAATAAAGCTCTGTCTACACAGGGCTTGTGTGTGTGTGGATAGGTCCATAATACACTGCCGGACACCTGAATCGAGCCACTCAGCGTTGCTTTATATAAAGGTGTGTAACTTTTTAGATTTTCGTGAATTCAAATTTGGAACAAGGATGAAACCAAAATGATGGCCGGTATGACATCTTCAAAATATCATAATATCTTTTTATGACTCATGTCTATTTTGATGTTTCAGACCTTTATACCTACAAATATGCTCGGTGGCTTATTTAGAAGTCCGGTATAAAGTTAGAAATGTTATAAATTCGATGTTAAGGCTTTTTAAAGCATACACTACAAATAAGAGCTTTTTTATATTTTTTATTATATTATAGTCGTAGACTTTAAAATTATAATGTATTTTACAATTGTTATATTTTTCAGCATTTATACCTACGTAAAATTAAGCTTAAAACGTAATGTAAGAAAATATTTTTAACGTTATAATTTATCTTAATCTACTCTACAGTAATTTTCAACCGACAAAAACTTGGTACTTAGTATGCCCGTTTTCACTAACACTAGTCGACACCTAAATGAATCCCAGCATAAAAGCGCTTTTGGATATTCAACGCTCGGGTCAGCGCCGAAAGTAAAATAATTCAACATCGCGCTTTTAGGCATTCGGCATTAGGCATAGGCGTCTGGTGTTAGTGCAGTAAGGTGACGGGCATTAGATAGCTTTATTCTTTAACTCATTTACATAATTTTATGATTTATTAACATTAGTACTTCTCTTGTTCTTTTTCTTTCTACCTTCCGCCTTTTTATGGTGCATTGGTAAATTAGATTAAAGTGCTTTATTGTCTATGACACAAAAATGATACCGTATTCTTTTAATATTTTTTCATATTATTTATATTGAAAGTCATAGTTTTAAGATTGTATACTTGTTATGTCTATTTTTATGTAGTAACTAGTCAATAGAAAAAAATATAAAAGTTATAACTGGGATGTGCCTTATCCTCACACAGCGACAATATACAGATATTTTAGTAAGTTAAACGCATTTATTCATTCCTCTTGTTTCAGTCACGGATAAAATCCATGCTGTTATAAGTGTTCCTGATAAACAGTAGAGTATTCAATACGAAAACTGTAATTTTATGACAATATTCATGTAAATATTCAAGTGATGCCTTCAAACAGACCATGTTCTTCTTGTAGTTGTAATAATCTCGAATATTTTTTTGTTTCTTTTTTATGAATTCAATAAAGACGTGTTGTAATTAGTTCTTGTGTTTATTTATAAGCTAGGTACCCGTCAATAAGGTCAGTTCACAGGAAGAGGTGAAGTGACGAGATGCGCACTTTAAAAAATAATGATTCAGTTTCAACGTTCAAACAACTTTGAAACCTTCCAATAAAGAGAACATTTGTATGTTTACGGCATGGACATATACAAACTGGACTGAGCTCTCGTACCAAAAACACGAGCAGAGAGAGATATTGCATACCGAGGCTTGTTTATCTCTTTCTAATAGGGTGACCAAACATTTTTATAACTGACAGGAAAGTTCGTTTTGAAAGAGATAATTTGTGTCCGGTTGATACTAAGTGATTTCAAATTATTGTTTTGTAGCGGTATCTACACCGCCACATGCGAGCTACACGTCACACTGAAGTCAGGCAAAACCTGCATCGCGCAAGCAGAGTTTACCGCGCGACTAGTATATATACAACGTCCCGACATCAACCGTCGGTCCCCGACCCTTGCTCGACGACGCGCCAGCCCGCGCCGTAGCTGAGCCTGTAGCTTTAAATTCCCCTTATAATAATAATAATAATAATGAAGGAACATCTCCATCATGTCTCCTTCTCAAAATGGATATAGGAACGGGTCCCGTGGTACTAAGGAGCTACTCCTCATTGATATGGCCATTAGCCAACAGGTTCGTCGTTCCCGAAAGGATCTGTCGACATGTTGGATAGATTACAAGAAGGCCTATGACTCGGTGCCACATACATGGCTTGTGAGGGTGCTGGAGTTGTATAAAGTAGATGCAACTCTGCGCACCTTCCTGAAGTCATGTATGGGGCAATGGAGAACGGTCCTTCACTATCCAGGATGTCGAAATATTCAGAGAGATAACGAACCGATAAGGATCGAGCGAGGCATATTTCAGGGTGATAGTTTGAGTCCGCTTTGGTTCTGCTTAGCCTTGAATCCTCTAAGCACACTGTTGGAGGATTCAGGTCTAGGCTATCGGCTGAGGAGAGGTGTTCAGGTTATATCTCACCTCCTCTACATGGATGACCTAAAACTCTTTGCCCCCAACAATTTGCAACTGATGGAGCTACTGAAAGTAACTGAAACTTTCAGTAGCGCCATCAGGATGGAATTTGGTGTGGACAAATGTGCGGTCATGCATGTAAAGCGAGGGGAGATTGTAGAATCCGTCGGAACCCAACTCTCGGATTCCATAAACCTTAGAGCCCTCTCCGCATCCGAAACCTATAAGTATTTGGGTATGTCGGAAGCGTTGGGCATCAATAGTACTGACATAAAGCAGTCGTTAAAGGAACGCTTCTTTGGCCGTCTGAAAAAAGTATTTAATAGTCTTTTATCAGGTGGAAACAAGGTGCGCGCCTTTAACAGTTGGGTCATGCCGGTTTTGATGTACTCTTTCGGCATACTCAAATGGACTCAGACCGAACTCGACGCCCTGGGTAGGAAGGTCCGTACACTGCTGACTGCAAATCGAATGCATCACCCACGATCATCGGTAATGAGACTGTATATCCCGCGAAAGTGTGGAGGTCGAGGCTTTTTAAATGCTAAGACCCTCCACAATCGCGAGATATGCAGTCTCAGGGAATATTTCTTAGAAGCCGACGTGGGGATGCATCGAGATGTGGTCACAGTGGACAAGGGCCTCACCCCGCTCTCCTTAGCTAAAGAGAACTGGCGCAAACCAGTAGTGCTTGACACTAATGATCGCATGGAAGTATGGCAGAGTAAGGAGCTTCACGGACGCTTTTTCGGGCTCTACATGGGGCCGATGTAGACCAACTAGCGTCCGTAGCCTGGCTGCGTTTCGGTGACCTATTTGGAGAAACCGAAGGTTTACTTTGTGCAATTATGGACGAAGTTATCTTAACGAATAACTACCGGAGACATATTATGAAGGACGGGACGGTTGACGTGTGTCGGGTATGCCATCGTCCAGGTGAGTCCATCAGACATATTATCTCCGGATGTTCTCGTCTAGCTAACGAAGAGTACTTGCATAGACACAACCTTGTAGCCAGGATTATCCATCAGCAACTTGCTCTGAAATACAGCCTTGTAGAATCGGAAGTGCCGTACTACAGGTATGTGCCCGACCCAGTTCTCGAAAATGGACATATCACATTGTACTGGGATCGATCCATCATTACTGACAGGACTATTGTTGCCAATAAGCCTGATATAGTGATGGTAGATCGATTAGAGCGGCGCGCAATGATTGTTGACATAACGGTCCCGCATGACGGGAACCTCGTGAAAGCCGAGAAAGATAAACAAATCAAGTATCTAGACTTGGCTCGCGAGGTTGTCGACATGTGGGATGTGGACTCAGCGATCATTGCGCCGATAGTCGTGACAGCCAATGGCTTAATAGCCAAGAGCCTCGACCAACACCTGAGGAGGCTCTCGTTGGGCAGCTGGATCAAGGGCTTGATTCAGAAAGCGGTACTTCTGGACACGGCTCGCATTGTTAGGAGGTTCCTCTCTCTGGAGCCCTGACCGCCGGTAGCTTGGACCCTGTTCCCGATACCGGTGGGCTACTATTTTTTATATTTTTAAATGTTTTTATATTTTTTATATTCTAATATTTAAAAATGTAATTTATATGTAAATAATGAAATAAAGGAAATAATAATAATATAATTTCGATCCAGCCTGTCCCACCTTGCTGCCCTCCCCTCAGTGACGCCCTAAGCCGAGGTTCGTACCCCACAGGGGGTGCCCTTAGCGTGCGGTCACCTAGTATTTAAGAATTTCGCCCCTGGCTGGAGGCTTTAAGTTAGTAGCTTAAGGCACCCACAGGCTTGACCGGTTAAGTAGCCAAGACCTCAGTGGTCAAAACTACGAGCTGCCAATTAGGGAAAAAAAAAAAAAAACTACCGTCGGGCAGTTGCCCACCAGACACAACACCCGTCTGGTCGGAGGATCCTCCCTTTTCTATGGAGGTATGAGTGAGCTTTACTCCCTGTTCCTCATTCCTCTTTAGTTTGTAACTTACTTAACTTCATTGTAAGTAACTTCATTTCAATATTTTTGTAATAAATTATTATTATTATTTCTACTTTTATATCTGTAATTTTTATGGTGTACATAATAAAGAGTATTCTATTCTATTCTATTCTATTCTATTAATTCACTATTTGATGTTCAAATAGTGAAATAATAATTTATGAAAGAAAAAAGAAAATTAAACCTTTAAAATCTATACATATTGTAAAAGACTTTTTCTCGAAAGCTGATTATTTGAAACTGACATTGTTGTATACTATATAATTATATAGTCCTCCTTATCGATTTCGATAACGAAACGGACGTCCCTTTAAAATTATTATTTCCTAGCGTGTGCCTGTTGTATACTATGTCGGTGTTGAATCGTCCATGTACCCATGCTTTAAAAAAGAAGTTATGATACCTAGGCTACAATATTGTTGAGGAGACACATGTCTTGTGTCAAATCATCAAATATGATCACGTATACATGGTTTATGATGACGTAGGCAAGCTATTTAAATGAAGCAAAGGGAAATAAAACTAAGTGTGTGTGACAAACATTTTTTCAAACTCAAAATCGAAGCATTTATTTCAAATAAGTAAACCAATTACTAATAAACCAATATAAAAATCTGCTGGCTTGAAATTAAGGCTGCACACAACAGAATTTTTGGTAATTGTTTGTGATTCAGGAATTACATCCAACCATTTTTGCTTCACTTCTCCTTTTGATGGAAAGCTGTAACCAACATACAAATAATTCTATTTCAATCATACGATACATAGGTGCAAATTGTATTTATTACATAACATAACATCACGCCTGTATTCCCCGAAGGGTTAGGCAGAGGTGTACCTATAGTACACCCACATTTCGCCAGTTATGTTTAAGTCCCATGTAATAGGGGGCGAGCCTATTGCCATCAACCGGGCACAAATCCAGACTCCGGGCTGCTACTCATAAATTCCAGATGGAAAAACCCAATAACACTTTGCCCGACCCGGGAATCGAACCCGAGATTTATTATATGCATTATATTAATAGTTTTATTCAGAAATACACTAAAGCGTTGGTTTCTTCCGTCTACAAAACTTCTAGAGCATGGTCATACTACTTATTGTTATTAAGCAAAATCTTTGTAATTCCTTACCAATGAATGAAAAGCCAAACCAGCATACGATTCACTTTTACATGTCTTGATAAAAGACTTTTCACCATTTCCACCATAAAAATTACAAAAGAACCGTAGCTAAAAGTTTAAATGCGATGCGTCTTCACAAAATAACAAAAAGTCATTCGCATGTCAGATTTTTATTACAAGAGTAATTTTATGATAACTACCAAACAATTATTATTTTGATTATTTTATTTAAAATAATTTATTTACTACTATGTACAGATTGTAAATCTGATAAAATTATTAAAAACTAATCTAAAAGCTAAAAATATTTATACGTAACTTATTTTACTTGCAGTTGGTGAAATATTTTCTACCATCTATAATATTTTTATTTTCTGACAACTGAGAAAAAGGGACAAACAGCCTCGGCTTTGACTATCTCTCTCAGCTCGTTTTGCCTCGGCTAAGATAGCATAACAAAAGTAAACCTAAATGTATGTAACAGTTGTGGTTCATTTTTGTATGATACGATTTTTGGAGAGCTCAGTCCAGTTTGTATATTAGGTCCATGGTTTACGGACACTACACAGACTGACAGACAAAGCTCAGAAAGCTAATAAACGTTGCAAATTCAAAGTCAATTCAAATTGCAAAGTCGCAATGTCATGTCAACGACAATCACTGTCAAAAATGTAGGTACAGTACAACTATTTTCTTAGTGTCCCTCGGGAATCATCGCATTTCCGAATACAAACGAATGCTAATTTCCATGTCCATCAATTATTAGATTTATCATGTATAATAATTTTGTTTGTATTCGGAAATGCGAGGATTCCCGAGGGACACTTAACAAAATAGTTGTACCTACTGCAAATAAAATGTTTATTTTTTTGACAGATTAAGATTATAATGCGAAAATTCATAAAAATACGGGTATTTATCTCAGATAGTTAGGTAATGAGTCATCAGTTTGCTGTACACTAGTATAATAGGCAGACGGCGGCAATAGAAACACAGCAGAAATTAACACCAAAAAAAAAAAAAAAATATATATATATTTTTAGGTGTTAAAAAAAAGGAGGAGGTTCTCAAGTCGACCCGTATATATATATAAGTATATATATATATACTTATATATATATACGGGTCGACTTGAGAACCTCCTCCTTTTTTTTTCGTCGGTTAAAAATAGTTCTAAGCGCGTTGAACTGCTAAATTGTTATGAGCCGTCTCGCTAACTAATTTACATGAAGACGCTAAACGAATAATAAATAGGAGTTCTTTCAATAAAAACACGTTAATTCTCACGGTAACAATTCGTATATTTTATTATCCGCAGTATAAACACGTCTGAAATTATAAGTAAAGAAAAAACAATATAAAAAATACTTATTACTTACTAAGAAATTATATCAAAACTTAGCACTTATTACATAGTTTGTGTTGCAAACAAAAAATTAGGTCTCTTAATTATTTATTGTTAGTTTAAACAAAATTATTATGTTAGTATTTTAAACTTTCATTTCATTCCATTCCACATTCAATCTTTCCTGTTCTTAAATCTCATTTGAACTGATATGGTTGGTTTTGTTATTTTGATTAGCCAATCCGAACACTGCCATCCGGCTTTAATAGCGTACCTACAAATTCTTCTTCTTTTAGAAAGTAACTAGCAAATATCAAAGATTTAAATGCATTAAGCAGCTGGTACGATCAGCAAAGTCGATAAACACTGTTACTTTAACATTAGGTATTATCATCAAACTAAATTGGAACAAAATAATTTATTTTTAGCATTTCTCACAATAATTTGTTATTTTAATTTCTACTTATCTTTCGATAAAAAAACAGTTTACTATTTTAATACTTGTTTAATAATATTATGCTATAAAAAATCCGAAGTGTCAATCGACTTACGTTGCTAATTATATTCAAGGTTACATTTACATTGGCATTCAGTACCTCCGTCTCTTCATTCCGCACCACTCTCTTCTCATTTAAAGACTAGACCCAATGTGCTTATCCTACTTTAGCCACCATTTTTTACATTTTGTTAAACTAAACATTTCTAACTTGATTTACTAATGATTAACAAATGTTAATCATTAGTAAATCAAGTAAAACTCATCAGTCATCACACTCATCACCCAATGCGTTATTAATTTAATTAATTAGATAAACAAAACAAAAGTATAAAAATCGATACTAAATCTATGTGATGGTAAAGTGTATACAATCCTGCATACTAAGGCTGTTATATTAAGTCACTTGTATATGCAAGGTAGCCTACATAAAATTATAAATTCTGTACTGAAACAAATTACATCTGTTCAAATGTCTATTAAAATATCAAAGCTGGGAACGACAAGTAGGTACCTCCTCCTACCTTATATCATTCTGAGGTCTATTAATATTATTATTAATAGAGTACCTACATTGGACATATAATTATAATTGTTATACATCATAGCTAAGAAAGACCGTCTCACCGTAAATAACAATGACACTCCTGGACTGACTGTTTGTCCAAATACAAAAATATTGAGTAGTTATTTTTATATAAACTTATAGAAAATATGGCATTTCAGTGTAGAATTATCCACAGTACATTTTTTTTTGTCTTTTACTAAAAGAGGCACCTTGAAAATGTTTTAAGCACCGTTTGACCTCATACATGGTCAAATTTTCATAAGCACGGATTACAAATAATGTAAGTACAATGTATATGTATACAATATTGTTAAACTGTTAATTGTTACATATATGCATTTTAAGCGAGACTATTAATAGAATAGGTATATTTATAACATTTTTTTAAGGCCGATTTATTATCATTCTTATTACAACACTAAATATAGCTTAATATCAGTGTTTGTTAACAATATGCAATATTATATTCTTAAATCTATTTAATAATCATATAAAGTTTATAAAACGTCATTTTAAATGCTAAATAGGTAGAAAGGAGGTAATATTAATGTACTATGTTTATCACGTTAGTGATTTTGTACGAATATTATTATATAAAAACTTGTAAAAGGTTATATTTGCGCGTAAGTACATATTTGTATTAAAGCTTTGTCCAACATTGCCTCTTATGGCTGATTAAACACCTTTATATTGTCTGTATGAAATAATATTTTCATACTCTGAAAGCGTAAGTCACACGCGGCTAAGTACCCAGTACTATAGGACGGTTTCCTTAAATTATTTAGCTTAGCCGAACATTTCAAAATCCTATTATATGTATCGCACTTACGTTAATAATAAACAAAAAAAGTAGGTATTGAAATCACAAGACAGATCTGTCCAGTTCTGTCTTTATAGGACGCAGTATTAAGATAAAGTACGCAAATATCATAGTAGTTAATATAATATGCTATGCGTTATCAAGTAGTCTGTTTTGTCACAAGAACTTTATCAGCGGCTAGCGCATAAACCGCACGTCTCAGGACACTTGAACTACGAAAACCGCTCTTACTGCTACGAAATCAGGGCGCTGTCAAAGTTAGTATAGACGTGGGGTAGATTGAACATCCTACTTAGTTCGGCGGGGGAGCAGTTGGCTGGTATCCTCCCTGGGTATACGGCGGCCCACCATTATTACTTCCGGGCATTTGATTGCCCGCGGGGTAAGGTGGCAGGGCACCATACTGTGGGGGATTCATTCCACTCGGGGCGTTGGTCGGATAGCCGGGCCCGCTTGTCGGATAACCGGGCCCACTAGTCGGATAACCCGGCCCGCTAGTTGAGTAACCAGGTCCGCTAGTCGGGTAACCCGGCCCGGTAGTCGGGTAACCCGGCCCGCTAGTCGGATAACCAGGCGTTTTACCTTCAGGCAAACTTTCCGGAACCTTGAAACCAATACCATAATCTTGATATGGTCTTGGCTTCATTTCCATTGATACGGGAGTTTCGAACTTATTTTCTGTTGGATAAGGATAGGGAGGTGGACTGTCCGAGTATGGACCGGTTTGAGGTGGTTTGTTCTGGTTTTGAGCGGCTTGAACCGGACTGTGCTGGGCTCTTTGGAGGCTAGTGTTGGATCCTCTGAAACCAGCGGTGACGGGAGGGAGCAACAGCTGGGTGGTATTGTTGGGGTCAGGAATGGGCCCCGTGGGCAGGCTGTGGGCTAAGGGGTGAACGTACTCGCCTTCTGTAAACTCTTGTATAGGGATCAATCCAAGGCACAGTTCGGCGTCGTCCTGCAGGTCGTCGTTACAGCCTGACAGTTTTATTGTTATCTGAAATAAAAAACAGGATTAAAAGGATATAGCTTACCTTTCGGGGCTAAATAGTGCAGACGTCGATGTTCTCATATTTTAAAAGTATGCAGCGATTTTGGTGGACAATGTTCCACTAGGTTAAGTAGCGGGCACTTCCCTATTACTCAACCTACTCAGATTACGAATTCAGAGAGCCTTCATGAGCCTTAGGAACCGGGGGGAAGGGGGGACATAAATAACAACATTGTAACCAACTCACCCGGAAGAAGTACCCCACATCAATAATGCGGCAGTTCTCGAGATTAGGCGCTATAATCTCGGGCACAGCCAGGTCTACGGTGAAGTTCCGCTTGCACTTGCCCATCACGGGCCCCTTCTTTGTGGTGACCAGCACATTTTCTGGTAGTATATACTCGGACTGGGGCTGCTGGCTTCGGTATAACTCTTTCTGTCGAGGATTATCTTAAAGTTTAGTTTCATGGGGTAAACTGCATGCGAAAGTCAGGGAATTAAAGCCTGAAAAATTTGCCAAAACTTCATATAATTAATACTAGCGACCCGCCCGTTTTTACTACTTTACAAAATATCGAGATATCACTATTTTAGTTACTTGTTTAATATAAATGAAACACATAAACCTTTCGAAATATATTCTCTAAATGATGGTGAAAACCGAATCAACATCCGTAGCGTAGTTTTGAAGAACAACGCGGTCACACAGCCAGACACAAAAAGCGAACTTTAATTTATTATATGTATAGATTACAGTTATTTATGTACTTTTATTTAAAGGGATGTTTATGCCAAACTCGTTTATAATACGCCAATTATACCCGCGGTTTCCGCAAACAGTTATGACCGGTCAAATTAACTACAACCACAGCCTCAATTTTAAACTCATTAAAGAGGAAACGTGTTATTTTATTTATATATTATATAAATCAGGCGTGATATTGATGTGTCTGCCACCGTGATCTGCAGTGCCCTATACGGACGGCAATCAATCGACTGCGGCCCCAAGTAGGTCGGTGCAACACAATCTTGCAACATTGGGGATTATAGATCCTTCTGATACCCAGTGCGAGTGCTGTGCTCTTGACCAAACCTTATCCCATCTGTTTTAGTGTGCACTATCAATACACCTGTACTTTTGAAGACCTAATAAACGCCACTGATGCCGCGAATAACGCGGGCACCTACAGGGCTCCACTCAATTAGTACAAATCCATAAATTCAAAAATAAGCAGGAAGTGATATGATAATATAAGGCTTGTGTTTAAACGCCTACCAGAAAAATACCTATTTTACTACCAAAAAATTCGAAATACTCACCAAATTGTGTCCACCAGAATGGATAAATGCTCACCAAATTGTGGTTCATAATTTATTGTAGAAATTAACCTATTTTCCTTTTTTATTTATAAGGCGTAGTCGACGGAACCCCGCCTCACGGGGCTCCTACATCTGGGTGGTTTAAAAAAAAAACACGGAGGGGATGGCGGGGTCTTTAAGACCCCGCCATCCTCTTCTAACCTAACCTGTCTTATCCCACCCATGCATTTTGTAGCAAACTTATTTTTGGTGAGCAACTTAAACAAGATTTGGTGAGCATTTATCCATTTTCGTAGGCAAAAAGAGTTATAGTATCTAAGCAAAAAGATAATTATTCTGATGAGAGTATAATTATTTTGGAACATAAAACGTTGTTCTTTAGGCATCTCGGTATAGATTGGGTTTATTTTATTTGAAGTTAACATATTGCACCTTTAGAACTGAAGTGGCTTAACTCAAAATTTTAAGAAAATGCCTTTTATACATTGAACAACTTTTAAGCATGTACTTATTGTATTCTATCAGTTTATTAAATAATAAACAGTCTATTTTAGTCCAGAAAAGGATAGGATAGGAGGATAATCGAAAACCTAAAAAATGCCTGTCCATTTTTTCTTCAATTACTTTTTTGGCGTTTACCAAAAAACAAGAATTTTGGATTACGCCACTTCAATTCTAAAGGTGCGATTATTTTACTTGGTACTCAGTCTTAGGGTCTAAAAATTATTTTGGTAAGCATTTAAATTGTAGCCATAATATAATATATTAATATTGATTGCTTACCGAAAAAATCTCGAATATCATCTTAGAGATTTCGACATTGCTATCGTTATCCACTTCGATGGCTACGGGTATCACTTGCCCGGGACAGTAGCCCGCTACTGGCAGCCGTACGCGAACCGTCACAGGATCGGAAGAACAGCAGCAACTATACACTTCTTCGAATTCCAGATCTATAGGTTCCTGGGAATGAGATGATTGATATAAGAAGAGTAGGTAAAGAAAATAAATTATTAGGTTGGGGAAAAAGTTTTTCGCATTATAGTATGTATAAACTTGTAATAAAATCTCTTCGGCTATACTATTTGTATCTGGCTGGTTTTGGTATCATTGAAAGTTTAAATTTTAAAGAACATAATTCCAAATTCAAATTAGGAAAATGTGTGATTTTCATTTGTTTTTCGTACTGTCAAGATGAGTGAATCTAATGAAGAAATTCAATACATTTTAAAATTTTACTACAAAAAAGGTAAAAATGCAACGCAAGCCGCGAATTTTTTTTGCGATGTTTATGGACCTAGTGCAGTGTCTGTGAGAGTAGCACAAATTTGGTTTAAGCGTTTTCAATCCGGGAATTTTGATGACAAAGATGCACGTCGCTCTGGTCGCCCTATTACGGATCAAATGGATGCCATTTTTGAAAAAGTGGAGTAGTTACGACGTAGCTGAAGAACTGGGAATTGACCACAAAACAGTTTTGGCACTGTAGTGTATATAGATATACTTATGATTTGTCTCGAGCGCATACGTCACAAGGTGCGGGCTGCGTGGGGGTCAGTCTATGCCCAACCGCCAGCCCGCAAGCACGTGGTGGTGCGTAGGCGAGCCAAATACCATTTTAATATTGTGTAGCTACACGAGGTGTAGCTAGCTACACTACATGTGGTGACGAGGATAAAACAAAAATAATAATAAAAAACTGCAAGTAAAGTGACTTATAAAAATAAAAAAAAAATGTATATTTGAATGATACTATTATGCCGCAAAACAGTTATTTCAAATTCTTTATGCTCATGTAATTGTTTACCTATTGAAAACAAGGTACGAGTAGGTACTCATTAAACTTAAAATCTTAAGTCCGCTATCTAGATTCAAAAGTTAAAATCGGCAACGTTAATCGTGACGCTGCTGCAGTGGTGACAACTGATTAATCTTATGTTTAAGTTGTTTACGTAAAGATGTGCTCTGAATGACTCATTACATCGGCACGCCACGCGCCGCCGAACGCCGCTGCACTGATAACTTTTTATGAATGATCAATTTCTTGTTTACGAATAGACACTAAAGGAATTCTTATAAGCTTAATAATGTTTTGACTTAGTACAGACACATTTCGCCATTTAGTGCCTACGTACTGGTAGGCAAATGTTCTCGTGTAAATGTGTAAAACAGTTTAAACTGCTAACATTCATATTGATTTAAAAATGCAGGTACATATGTTTACATTTGAGTGAAAAAATTAAACTGTGATACCTACTGATTTAATTTACAATAAAGGTTCCAATAATATCCTGTTCTATACCTGGATAATATTTCACATACTAATATACCCATCTAAAGTTTTTAATTACTTCAGTAGTAGATAATTTTATTGTTAGTGCTACCTACCCAAATAAGTTCGTGTATTTTATGACTTACTTCAGTAAATAAAGTGAGATATAGATCACGATCGCGTAATGAGACATGTGTGTGTAGTGTCTTAGTGGATCATGTCTGTGAAAAAAAAAAAAAAAAAAAACATGATACTTAATAGTATTCAAAGTATAGGCAGAGGTGTTTTGTTAGTAATTACTTTGGAATATCCACTTGAAACACAATGATTCGTTGGCAACTCAAGTCTAATAACCGATGGAGCCTAAATTGATACAACATTATTATTATGATGTGAAAGCAGCACTGCTGATCATTAAATTGACTCAGTTTGACAATGTTCGGAGGATAATTATGTCCGCAACAGCGTTAATGGTCACTAACTGACAACATGAGATACTTAATGAGGCCGTAAGCCGTAAAAAAAAAACCTACTTTAATGGTTGAATAAATAAAATGATAATAAGTCTTATTTGAACTTGACAACAATGGGTACAAAACACGCCAAGTGGCCCCATGGAAATGTTGCCAGTTAAGTGTTAAAAATAAACAGAATTATCTGATCATTAAATTGATATGGGACCAAAAATGAACTGGTTGGTTCCAGATTATTGTCATGTCCCAACTCATGTTTGTGAACTTCAAATAAGCAGAATTTTCTGATCATTAAATTGATATTGAAACAACAATAAACTGGTTGGTTCCAGGTAATTACAATGTCCCAACTCATGCTTGAGAAGTTCGAGTGCGAAGGAGAACCTTCATCGGTTGGAGCCCGATGGGAGCGTTGGAAACGAGCACTCTTTATCTATCTCGACGCTTCTGGTATTGATAAGAGTGAGAAGAAAAGAGCAAGCTTATTGCATTTTGGTGGTTTAGAATTACAAGAAATATTCTACAATATCCCTGATAGCAATGTACCTGACACAGTCGAATCAGATATCTTCAATACTGCAATAAATAAACTTGATGCCTATTTTACACCGAAGCAGAGCAAAGTTTATGAGCGTCATTTATTTCGTTTAATTAAACAAGAAACTACTGAAAAATTTTAAAAAATTTTAGTGCGCTTAAGACAACAAGCCGACAAATGTCAATTTAATGATAAAGATGACCAAATTATATAGATCAGATAACTGAAAAATATTCGTTACAAGGGCTAAGAAAGAAAATATTGCAAACAGGAGATTCTATGACATTGGATAACATAATAGCTGAGGCAAATGCCCTCGAAGCAGTTAATCGCCAAATGGAGGATTTTGGGGATGGTACCAGGAAAAACATAGATATAAATAAAGTGGATTTAAAAACACAGCATGAGGTCTCGGGTTCGATTCCCGGGTCGGGCAAAGTGTTATTGGGTTTTTCCATCTGGAATTTCTCAGTAGCAGCCCGGAGTCTGGATTTGTGCCCGGTTGATGGCAATAGGCTCGCCCCCTATTACATGGGACTTAAACATAACTGGCGAAATGTGGGTGTATAGGTACACCTCTGCCTAACCCTTCGGGGAATACAGGCGTGATGTTATGTTATGTGTAGATTTAAAAACTAACAAAAGAAGGGACAAAGACCATTATAAAACACGCACATATAAACCTGTTTGTGGTAGATGTGGAAGTAAAAACCACAGCTCCCAAGACATCAAGTGTCCAGCAAGGGATAAAGATTGTTTAAAATGTGGATTGAAAGGGCATTTTAGACAATATTGCAGAACTAGACTACCAATGAAAAGGAAAAGTGAAATGAATAATAACACAGACAGTAAGAAATTTAAACCACAAACAGTAAAAGAAGAGCCGAAACAAACAAGTAGGCGTGAAAATGACATACATTACGTATTCAGAATAGATAAGGACAGCGAGTTAGAATGTGACATAGGAGGGGTAAAAGTCAAGATTCTGGATGCAAATGTAATTTAATCACTGGCAAAACATGGCAAGACTTGAAAAACAATGGAATACAAATAACTAAACAGACAAAAAACCCTAAGAAAACATTTTATGGTTATGGAAGTAATGAACTTTTAAAACTAAGTGGAGCTTTCGAAGCTTATGCCAACATAGGTAACAAATCTGAAGTTGCAACTTTCTATATAATAGATGACGGAACCAGGAATCTTTTAGGGAAACAGACAGCTATGACTGCTATGAGTATGGGACTTCTCAATGATGATAGTGTGCAACCAGTTTCATAGCCACTTCGGAGAATTCCTATACCTCTGGAAGAAAAAGTTAATAGTAAAATCAAAGAACTAATAGACAGAGATATAATTGAAGAGGTCCATAGGTCTTCGAAGTGGGTATCTCCAATAGTACCTGTCTTAAAAGATAATGGAGAGGTTCGCCTATGCGTAGACATGAGGCGAGCTAACAAAGCAATTTTGCGAGAAAACCATCCACTGCCAACAATGGACAAGCTGTTACCTAAAATGAAAAGTGCTAAAATTTTCAGCAAATTTGACATTAAAGACGCATTTCACTAACTTGAATTGCACCCAGATTCTCGTTTTATAACCACTTTTATTACCAGTAAAGGCCTTTATCGATATAAACGACTAATTTTCGGTATCACATGTGCTCCTGAAATGTTTCAAACGACGTTAGACCGTATTCTTTTAGGATGTGACGGAACAATCAATTTTATTGATGACATTTTAGTGTACGGAAAAGATAGAGAAGACGACCGAAGATTAAAGAAAGTAATAGGAACTTTAGAAGAGAACAATGTGATGCTAAAAAAAGACAAATGTTTATTTGGAATGACTGCGATACAATTTCTTGGACATGAATTTTCGGACAAAGGAGTCAAACCATTACAGAAATTTGTATCAAGTATCCAGGGATTTCGACCACCTAGTAATATAGGTGAGCTTCAGAGGTTCCTGGGTCTTATAAACTATGTCGGGAAATGGGATTCCCAATTTAGCGACCAAAACTGAACCTCTCAAAGAGTTACTTCGGAACAAGCAAGGAAAAGGATCCGAAATTAGTCAATTCTGGGGTTTCAAACAGGATGCCGCGTTTAATGAGCTAAAGTCGGCTTTATCCTGTATTCCTACTTTGGGATACTATGACGTGAAAGATCGGACAGTGGTTATAGCCGATGCTAGTCCAGTAGCCCTGAGTGGTGTCTTGATACAGATAGACCACAAAGAGCCAAGGATTATCGCATATGGTCATAAGACATTGACAGACTGCGAACGGCGATATTGCCAAACAGAGAAGGAAGCTCTGGCATTAGTATGGGCCGTAGAACACTTTCACGTTTTTTTAAATGGTAAAGAGTTCGAACTGATAACTGACCATAAGCCACTTGAGGTCATATTTGGACCCAAGTCAAAATCATGCGCCAGAATAGAACGGTGGATTTTAAGACTCCAAACATATGCATTCAAGGTCGTCTATAAACCAGGCAAAGAGAACATTGCAGATTGTTTGTCTAGATTATGCCACTTGGAGAATTCATCTGTAAATGAAATCGAAGATTACGTACATTGGATTGTGGAGAAAGCAAAGCCTACAGCCGTGCAAGATCAGATCAAGAGATTATAAAGGTTAAAGAAGGTATTTATAATAATAAATGGGACGATGACGTAAAAAATTACAAGTTATTTGAAAATGAGCTGTGCTTTTATGAAGGAGTTTTAATGAGAGGAACTAGGATAGTAATCCCAAGTGAACTACGATATCAATTTTTAACGGCAGCTCATGAGGGTCATCCCGGGATAGTCTTAATGAAGGCTAGATTGAGAACTAAAGTGTGGTGGCCAAAGTGCGTTAAAGATGCTGAGACTTTGGTTAAGTCTTGCAAAGGATGCACCCTTGTCTCAGCTCCAAATCCACCAAACCCCCTTAAGAGACGAGAATTGCCAACTGAGCCGTGGGTAGACATAGCTATGGATTTGATGGGACCGCTTCCGAGTGGAGAATTTATATTGGTTGTGGTGGATTATTTTAGTCGATATAAAGAGGTGAAGATAACTCGCAAGATTTCCAGTGCAGATATCATATTAAATTTAAAAACAATATTTAGCCGTCTTGGAAATCCATCAAAAATAATTGCAGATAATGCAATTATTTTTGATGCAATTCTGTATGCAATGCAATTCTGTAGCGAAGAATTCAAGCGGTTCTGTAACGAAAGAAACATAATTTTGTTCAACACTGTGCCGTATATAATTTTGTTCAACACTGTGCCGTATTGGCCACAACAGAATGGTGAAGTAGAACGCCAAAACAGAGATATCTTGAAACGCTTAAAAATCAGCCAAGCTGAGAAAGCAAACTGGAGAGAGGGTTTGGAGGAATACTTGGTTATGTACAACAGTACCCCACATAGTGTGACAGGAAAGCCTCCGGCAGAATTATTTTTCAAAAGGCAATTTCGTGATAAAATCCCAATGGTCAGTGACATCCACCGTCAAGTAGAAGACTCGGAGGTGAGAGATATGGACAAGTCAAAGAAACAGTTGGGTAAAGAATATGCAGATAGAACACGAAGAGCAAAACAATGTGATTTAGTACGGGGAGATAATATTTGAAAAATATCATTAAAGACAACAAATTAAGTTTAAATTATGACCCTACTCCTCACACGGTTGAAAAAGCAGCAGGAGGAGATATTGAAGTACGAAATGATACAACAGGAAAAGTCCTTAGAAGAAACGTAGTACATCTGAAAAAAATTGAAGGTCAGTGGAAAATTTTGAATGACAAAGAGCCTGAAGAACTAAATTTAGAAGATACGTCTACTTTGAGAAATTAAGAAGAGATATTAAAATAATTTCTCAGGGAAGGGAAAAGGGAGTTCTTGATAAACAAAATAAACAGGACCTTATATTGATTATAATGGGGTTAAAATAAAGCAATTACTTGTGATGATTGATTAAAAAACTTATTTGATAAAAATGCCAAGTGGAGGCTTACTTAATTAATAAAAAGATAAGTGATTCACTACAGAAAGGTTAAATTATGCAGACTACTTGTACCTTAATAAATACTCGATGATGAATATAAAAACTTATTATTTATTCCAAAAGATCCTTAAATATACAGAAATAAAATAAATTAAAATAAGGAAGGGATGTAGTGTATATAGATATACTTATGATTTGTCTCAAGCGCATACGTCACAAGGTGCGGGCTGCGTGGGGGTCAGTCTATGCCCAACCGCCAGCCCGCAAGCACGTGGTGGTGCGTAGGCGAGCCAAATACCATTTTAATATTGTGTAGCTACACGAGCTACTACAGGCACATTTGAAAAAAACTGGGTACACAAAAATGCTCGATATTTGGGTACCTCACGAGCTCACTGAAATAAACCTAATGAACCGTGGACTCATTTGTGATTCTTTATTACGACGTAATGAAACCGAACCATTTTTGAAGAAGCTGAAAAGTGGATCACGTACGACAAGTACGTGCGAAAAAGGTCGTGGTCAAAGGCCGGTCTGGCTTCACAGACTGTGGCGAAACCCGGGTTAACTCGCAACAAGGTGATGCTGTGTGTGTGGTGGGATTGGAAGGGCATTATTCATTATGAGCTGTTACCACCAGGCAGGACCATCGATTCTGAACTCTACTGCGAACAACTGATGAGATTAAAGCAAGAAGTTGAGAGAAAGCGGCCGGAATTAATCAACAGAAGGGGTGTGGTTTTTCATCATGATAACGCTAGACCTGACACATCTTTAGCCACTCAGCAAAAATTAAGAGTTTGGCTGCGAGGTGTTAATGCATCCGCCGTATAGTCCTGACCTGGCACCTTCAGATTTCCACCTGTTTCGGTCTCTCCAGAATTCTTTAGGCAGTGTCAGGTTAACATCACGAGAGGACTGCCAAAACCACTTGTCGCGGTATTTTGATCAGAAGTCCCAAAATTTCTATAGCAATGGGATCATGTCCCTACCTACAAGATGGCAAAAAGTTATCGAACAAAATGGTACCTACATACTTTAGTTAAATGTAAATTAACTATATTAAAAAATGTTTTGAATTTTCTTAAAAAATGCGATGAAACTTTTTCCCCAACCTATTAACCCAGATTACGGTATACAATATTCGCACAAAAACAGAAAAATCATTGAAGTCATCGAAGTAGATTCTATTGTGTGCCCCCAAATAGTCCCTATTGAGCAATTGTGTACCTAGTGTTATAAAGCCACCTGGCCCAGACTGCCTAGACATAGCCTAAAAGGTGATACATACTTGTTCGGGTCGGCTTATTCGATTCGTCAATATTTGTAAAACAAGACAGCCGACCCAAAGCATTTACCCTACCCTCGCTGAATCATGTTCGGGTCGACTAAGCTAGCCGAACGGCTTTTTCCCGCACGATATGATTATGTAGGTCCCGCCCGCCTGTGCCAAATGATGCCGACTCGAACAAGTGTGGTGCACGACATAAATACGCAAATACCAACATTATCCCATTAAATAAAAATACCCCATTATTTCAACACGTTCTTGTGCAAAGTTGGAAAAAATATTTTACACTAACATCCTGTCTCGCAGTTTTCAAACAAGAGAAGCACAAGAAAGCAAATATGAAAACAATCACAGGTAAGTACTTACTTTAATCCTTGGACTTCCCAAATTCAGATTGAATGGTGCTACAACTTGGAAGTCCTTCGTAATTACTTCGTGTGCATGTATGTGTTCCGGGGTCACCAGATGTGCCGTCATGGAGTAAGACACTTGACCCTGTTCCCCTTTGAACGATGATGGAGCCGTGAACGGTATTTGGAACTTAAAAGGAATATTCTGTCTACCTGTTGAAAGTCGGGAGGTACCTGAAATGGTTGTCAAATTATAATATATTGTTTTTTTTTTCGTTTTTGGTAGTAACTGAATAAACTACCTTCGTAAATGAGCTGAGCTAAGACTAATGTTACTATACCTGATCCCCCTGCCAGATTGTAGGTATAATTAAAGTATTCCTCACGGCCCTCATACTTAATCATTTTATGATTTTGAACACCATTAACAGTCTCTATTTCACTCTCAGTCCATAACACTTTGGCTTCTCCAAGGAATTGCATGTAGATTACTGAAACATCAACAACAATCAATACCTAAATTATAAACGTCACCATCTGACAGCCTTTTCCCACCTTCTAATCTTCTAATGTTGGGGTAGGCTTGCAGTATAACCGGATCCAACTGAATACCAGTATCTTACATGGAGCGACTGCCTATCGGACCTCCACAATCCAGTTACTGGGTAATACAATACCCCTCGGTAAGACTGGTTGTCAGACTTTCAGACTTCTGATGACCCATAATGACCAACAAAAACCCACAAATGACAGCCTGGACCAAATATCCAAAGGGAAAAGCTAGTTTTCAGCAAAAACGGTAGGTTAGTATTGTTTTCTGTTGATTGGTCTAATGTATCATTGTAGGAGGAAAAGATGATATAATGCTACAATAGTAAGGAAATCAAATTAAGTGTCTTCTAATGATGTGATTACTTCAACTTTCTAATGATGTGATTACATAATTTTTCTAATAATGTGGTTACTTCAATTTTCTAATGATGTGATTACATAATTTTTCTAATGATGTGATTACTATTTTTTTTATTAAGTATTCTAATACACAGACCTTAATGTGTGGGGCTTGTGGCTAAATTATAACAGCCGCACAACTCGATCGAAGGTTAAGCTACGCTTGCCGCGATCAGTTCGTGGATGGATGGCCATCCATTACATATTGAAACCCCTCTATGCCTCAGAAAGCATGTTAAGCCGTTGGTCCCGGCAGTCATTGGTAGATCTTGGACAGTCTTTAAGCGTGTCAGAACCCCAAAAGTTCGACAACCAGTCTACAGTCTTACCAAGGGGTATAGTGTCATGTTACTCAGTAGCTGGGTTGTGGAGGTCAGATAGGCAGTCACTCCATGTGAAATACTAGTATTCAGCTACATATGGTTAGACTGGAAGCTAACCCCAACATAGTGGAGAAAAGGGTACGCAGATTGATTAACACAGACCATTATTTCTTTAAAAATTGTCATGCTGAATTAAGAAAAATATTAATTGTTAAAAACTGTGATTTACACACACCATAATTTCTTTAAAAATTGTCATGCTGAATTAAGGAAAATATTAATTGTTAAAAACTGTGATTTACACACACCATTATTTCTTTAAAGATTGTGATGCTGAATTAAGGATAATATTAATTGTTAAAAACTGTGATTAACACAGACCATAATTTCTTTAAAAATTGTCATGCTGAATTAAGGAAAATATTAATTGTTAAAAACTGTGATTTACACACACCATTATTTCTTTAAAAATTGTGATGCTGAATTAAGGAAAATATTAATTGTTAAAATCTGTGACTGTTTTTCGAGAAATCAAGAATAGAAGAAGACTGTAGGTATTCTACCACTTCTAGATCATTTTTTTTTTTGAATTGTAGATGTGTTTTTTCCAAGTAATTTTACAGAAATAAAATATGATTTATAATAGGTAATACGGGCTGGTGTCCGCAACTACAAGTCAATGCGCGTATTTTGCGTACGGTATGATTTATAATTTAGGTAGACAATCTGAATCATTTTGAATCATATTGCTAATCCATTGCTTCTTAGAATCGATTTTTTTTTCTGCTCAATAACGTAAATAACGCAATGAATGTTGACCTGTCAAAATGAAAGCCATTCCTACTGTTAGTGTTTTACGAAATTACCCCGCTGCTAGTGTAATGACAGATGTATAATGCTAATGTATAGACATGAGTCTAAATAGTGAGACTGCACTTAAATATCCTCAATGGCAATATGTTGTGGACCCTAGGCAATCAGTAGCCAGCAGACTAATATTTTTATCAGGCTCTGTAATAACGTAGGTACCTATCTTGCTTTAAGTCATTACAAATTTTATTAACATTAGGGAACGCAAATAAAGATATGAATGTGAATACTATGGCATGGCCTATTCTTCTGTTGTTTGTGTAAACAGGGAATATATTAGTGTTGTTTTTTTGCTTTACTTACTTATTTATATATTTAAATTCATGTCTGGAACCATAACATAAATTCATAGCATCTAAAATTCTAAACCTTACATTTTCTGGATGGAAATATAGGATAAGTATAAAAAATAGAGGAAGTACCAATGTATACATAATATACCTTAGACCTTAGTATCTATCAGTCACCGTCAGTACCTACTTACCAGAAAAAGTTATTGGTTGATCCAGCTCAAACATTATTGAACCTGCCACAATCTGGCCGGAATAAAACACGAATACTGGACTCGTATCCAAGTGTATCACACCATTGTTGAAGGCGCCAGCCATTATGTTTAATTTACATAAAGAAAATCACCCAAAAAAAATAACAAACTTAACTGTTTGAATATACAAATAATACGCGAAAACAACCGTAGTCACTTTAAATAGTAAATCAATACGTTATGTATTCATTCTGCGTTACGGTTGATAGAAAAGAATAGAACACAGTCACACAGCCAACCTAGGAATTTGGGTTGGGCTAAAAGAATTATCGGCGAATTGACTAAATTAGTTGTTTACGCCAAAAAATTATAAGTCTTAATTTCATATATTTAAAGTTGTATTTGGCTTTGTAAGTGTTCGTTATCTCTATTATTGCTTTGACCTAGCTTTGACGTTTTCACTCATTCATATTTCATTCGATTAGCTAATTCAATTTCTTAAAATTCATTCATTCACAACAAATATATACGTTTGGATATTGCAAAATATGTAAGTGAGGGAAGTAGAGAGATTGGTCAATTTTACAAAATATTAGGTGTTGTAATGGCCCTATAGGTATGTAGAACGTAACTTGAAATGTAACGTACAGTTGCCAGCACATCAAGTTACCACAAACTGTCAGATTTCCTCATTCGATTTTGAACTTAACCTCCAACATTTTAAGGTATATAATCGTTTGAAGAAATTTGACAGTTCCGTGTAACTAGACCTGCTGGCGACTGTACATTGAAAGGAACAGTCATGCCGTCCAATGTTGCAACAAGAAACGTAACATAGCACAATTGAATTTTTTTAACATGTGTTACATTTCATTTTGTACATTTCGTGTGTTATATTTCATGCTGCATATACCTACTTGGAGTTTGGATGGCATGTTCGTTTCACGTATAGGTGTGTACACAAAACCGAAGAAGAACTTTAGTTTTAGGAGTATGCTAATAGGTAATGAAAGAAGGTCATTACCATACTCTGATGCGAATGATAAACTAGTAAGTAATGATAGTATTTTGTGTCCAAGTTTTTGTTTGCTTCCGTCAAAACTAAACGTGAGGAGAACGTCAATGTTCTGTTATGTCTTCTAGGAACTGTCACTTTTCTCGTACTATAGTCGTAAAGTGGTCCTTCCTTTGTATGGTGCAAAAGTGCAATTTTTATCATGATGAAATGTTCTGTCTCTTTTTACTACAACTATAACAAAAGAGATAGAGGCATAAAGCGTAAAATTGTGGTGTTATCTTTGCCTTCATGAATCATGATTCTTTTTCAGTGATCGTTATATGGATCACGTTCAATCACGTTGTTGGTAAACGTAACGTCTCTATAACGGAAATAATAACAACTTTTCAAGATGGGAAAGCTGGACGTCGCAATGTTGCGTTATTTAACTGCTGAAGACTTCAGAGTTTTGACTGCAGTAAGTAGCTTTGCTGAAATAAATACACTTTTAGTAACCTCAAAACTAATTTTTATATTTTGTTGTTAATTCTTGACATTTCCAGGTGGAAATGGGTATGAAGAACCATGAACTGGTTCCTGGTTCTCTCGTGGCGTCCATAGCGAATCTTCGGCACGGGGGTGTCCACAAATTAATGAAAGAACTGTGTAAACATAGATTGTTGACATATGAGCGTGGAAAACATTGTGAGTACATATCTGCACTATACATTAAATAAATGATTGAACTTTAGGTGGCGTTCTATAGTTTCTGCTTCCCCCATGGAATGAAAGCGTGATTTTATGTATGTATGATTGCACTTTGTGAATTTTATTAACATTTCCAAAAAAAAAAAAAAACAAAATGTTTATTTCTGTACCAACTAGTATACATTACATTACATTTACTTTCTTTATTCAGATGATGGGTACCGTCTCACAAATTCTGGGTATGACTACTTAGCTCTAAAAGCGCTGACCAACAGACAAGTGATTGCTTCATTTGGCAACCAGATTGGAGTGGGCAAAGAATCTAATATTTATACAGTGGGTGATGAAGACCGTAATCCGTTGTGTCTGAAGCTGCACAGGTAAATTATGATTAATTATCATATCTTCTATTTAATGTTAGATAACTCGTTTTGGGGATTCACATATTATAAAGTTTCTTCAGCTGTTAATCGATAATAAAGTGTGATCATCACCACATTTCCTTAATATTACATAGTGGGGGAATGGACCATAACATCTTTATAAATATTGGCTGCCCATGATGATGATCCTCTTTTAAATATTAGAACAATTAACTATAATCATTTATTAAATGAATCAGTCATCCCATACATTATTTAGTACCCAATATCCTCAGATAATGCTGTGACCCTTCATTATAATTTCAGACTGGGCCGCACCTGTTTCCGCAATGTAAAAGACAAGCGTGACTATCATGCGCATCGGAACCGTGCATCCTGGCTGTACCTGTCACGTATTTCAGCCACCAAGGAGTTTGCTTACATGAAGGCTTTGTATGACAGAGAATTTCCTGTTCCTAAACCCATTGACTTTAACAGACATTGTGTTGTGATGCAGTTGGTGAGCGGTGGACCATTGTAAGTCTTGAGTTACTCATTTTAATAAAATAGTATCTATATCACAACAAATCTAGTCATATAACCGAATTAAATTATCTGAAAGTTTTAAACTAAAGCTATTCGTGAATTAAACTTAGTAATTAAGTTAATAAGTGCAAAAGAAAAATAATAAGTTTCAAAATAGCATTTGATATTGTCAATTATTGATTTCTTTTGACATGATTCGAAGAAGGCAAATTACTAAAGGATTTATTTAAAAAAGAATGCTCTTTCCACCATAATAAAATGAATATTCCAATTTGGGTAATAGTACAGAAATATTCTTGCTGTTCTAGGACCTATTTATTTAAAAAAAAAACAACCGACTTTCAAAAAAAACACTAAAAGACGTGAAAAATAACTTTAATTTCGGAAGTCGGTGTCTTTGGTCTTGTATTTTCGTTTTTGGCCACCGACTTACGAAATTAAAGTTATGTTTCACGTCTTTTAGTGTTTTTTTTGGAAGTCGGTTGTTTTTTTGTAAAAAAGTTTTTATTTTTGACTTTTTAGTTGCGGTACCTACCCCACTCAAATTCGTATACCACTACTTGGTGTGTAAATAACACTGACAGGAAATTATTAACACATCATCCATATAAACTAAGTGGAAAAAATATGCGGTATTAAGGATAACTCAAAAACTCCTAGTCAGATCTTGATCAAATTTAAATGGGACAACATGTGAAGCACGAGCTATCAAATAAAAAATCATCCAAATCGGTTCACCCAGAAAAAAGTTCTGAGCTAAAACAAATAATAAAAAATAAAAAAAAAACATACAGACGAATTGAGAACCTCCTCCTTTTTGTGAAGTCGGTTAAAAATAATGCTCTTTCCACCATAATAAAATGAATTTTCCAATTTGGGTGATAGTACAGAAATATTCTAGCGGTTTAAGTCAGGTGTCCCACTAGGTTGCATTCCTAGGTCCACTATGTAAATATTTATGAAAATGCATAAAGTTAGATTCACCTTTTACAAAATAAACATTCCTTGTTTATGCGTTAATTGGTTTTCATGGTTACAGGACCCACGTAGCTTCAGTAGCGGACGCGGAAGGCTTGTACGACGAACTGATGAACTTGATAGTGCGACTGGGCAACTGCGGTGTCATACACGGCGACTTTAACGAGTTCAACATAATGATCGATGAAGACAACCATCCAATCATCATTGACTTCCCACAAATGGTCTCCACTTCTCATCCTAATGCTGAACTGTGAGTTTTTAGTGTAAAATAAAATCTCGCATCTCGCTCTCTTAAACTGGATCCTGGGCTACTTTAGTCATCTACCACTCGTCGCTATTATTTTATGGCTTCATTCAGTCACCTTTCTTAGCAAAACTTTAATCATTAGTAAACCACATAAAGTTTCTGATGAGCTTAACTATCTTTACAGTTACTTCGACCGCGACGTGCGCTGCGTCCGTGAGTTCTTCAAGAAACGTTTCGGGTATGAGAGCGAGGGCTACCCGAAGTTCAGCGACCTTGAGCGAGATGACGTGCTCGATACGGAGGTCGCATGTTCCGGTTACAAGCGCACCAAGGACGTTGATAATGAACTGCTTGAGGTAATTGGAACGGGCCTTGGATCTCCCAAATTGCTTTTTAGGGTTCCTGTAGAGAACTTCCTGTTGACTGGAATCATGAAATTCTAAAGTGTTGTGTTGTGGTTTTTCTTTTTTTTGTAAAGCAAAAGTCCGAAAGTCGTTGATTTGTAGTTTTATGACATTTTTTTTTCGATTACAAACATACATTTGCAGTTGGGGAATTGACCGTGACGTATATCGATGTATGGGGGAACATGTTTTACAACTACAAAGTTAAGTTTGTTATTGGGATAAATTCATCCCAACTACGGAACCCTTCGTTCTCCGTGGTCCGACACGCACTTGGCCGGTTTTTTATACTTATAGTACTCGGGCGTAAATATGGCACATCAAGTAAAAAAAATGGCTTTGTAGAGCGCCGTCTCTGTCACTCACAGTAGCGAAGGGTCAATTTTTGTAAGAGGTAAGCCGGAGTATATATCTTTAATGTGATTATATTATTTGTCTATAGAATACTGACTGTGCCATTTTTCAACGGGAAGCCGGTAGGAATCGAGTTTTATGGAACCTTCGCCACTGATGAAGAAAGAGATTTTCACACAGATATGAGGGCCTTACTCATATCCTAAGTGAAAATCTGTTTCTTAAGAGGAAACACGGTCACCTGGTTGTTGACGTTCATTTCATACTAACACAGTCCTCTGTCTTCTTCCTGGTTAATGATACTTGTCCAAATGTTTTTTACGATTTAATTAGTATGCAGGATGTTGTTCAAGGTTATTCAATTTATTTCATAATTAATTGGATGGATGTCTTGCTTTGTGTATATTTGAAAGTTTAATTCGTGGGCCCACTGTAGTCCTAGGACGGCGCTTATTGCAGTGGTAGTCTGTATATTTTTTAATAAAATGTATGTCTATATAGATCTACCACTATGTTTTATTTTTTGGCGTGACGTGAACGACCACGTGACCGCGTTTCCTCTTAAGCTCGATGTGTCGTTTTTACTTATTAACCCCCGACGCAAAAAGAGGGGTCTTATAAGTTTAACCGCTATGTGTGTGTGTGTGTCTGTGGCACCGTAGCTCTTAAACGGATGAACCGATTTGGATGCGGTTTTTTTTATTTGAAAGCAGGTTTGGTAGCGGTGGTTCTTAGACATGTTTTATCAAAATCGGCTCAGCCGTTTCAAGGTCATCAGCTCTTTTTCTGTCGGTTATATTTTTTATTTTAGCTATTATTTTTGGGGACTGTTTTGAGTCTGAAGTCGGTCCCCTACAAAACACCAACCCAAGTTGCCCGGTTATTGGTTCATTGCAGATTCGGTTGCAAGCAGGAGTTGTAGTGGTAGAAGTTATAAAGATCATCATAAAATAATAATAATTCTTAAAGTAAAAACAGCCGCACGGGTCGATCGATCAGATTAAGCAACGCTTGCCGCGGTTGGTCCGTGGATGGGTGACCATCTTTAAATACCAAGATCCTTCGTGCGTTGGCAAGCACGTCAAGCCGTTGGTCCCGGCTGTCAGTCGTGGATCTTTGACAGTCTTTACAGGTCGTCAGAAGTCCGAAAGTATAACAGCCAGTCATACCAAAGGGTATCGTATTATCTAGTAAATAGACTGTGGAGGACAGATAGGCAGTCGCTCCTTGTAAAATACTGGTATTGAGCTGCATCCGGTTAGACTGGACGCCGACCCCAACATAGCTGAGAAAAGGCAGAGAATTGAATAAAAAAAATACCGGCCGTGCAAGTCGAACTCGCGCACGAAGGGTTCCGTATCATTATCTATAAAAACGGCAAAAAAAAACTGTTTGTTGTATGGGAGCCCCTTCAATTTTTTTTTTTTTTTGGATTTGTTGTTATAGCGGCAGCAGAAATACATTATCTGTGAAAATTTCAACTAACTATCATGGTTCATGAGATACAGCCTGGTGACAGACAGAGGGACAGTGGAGTCTTAGTAATACGCTTTGGGTACGGAACCCTAAAAAGTAACAGTATTGTTCTAGACGTCATATCAAATACACTGTGCAACATACAGCGGGGTAATTTCGTAACACATTTGACAGTTCAACAACATTCATTGCGTTATTTACGTTGTTGAGCAAACACATTTTTCAAACATATAAAGCAATGGATTGGGAATAGGCTTCAAAATGATTCAGATTGTGACTGGTAGTGTGTTACGTAAGTAGGCTGTTAGAATGGTGTCATAAACATTAATCCCCTGGCTCCTAAACTAAGTTTATAGGTACCTGAAACTTGCAATAGTGTTCCTTCAGTAAAAAAATAATTACGTACATATGTCGTAATCATGAATATCTGATTTAACTTACTGTTATTTTTCAGGAAATGGGCATCGGGCTTCAAGTAAGTGACGATGAAGTGGAATCTAATGATGATGAGGCAGATAACAAAAACAAGATGACAGAGCAAGATCTAGATGAGCTTAGGAAAGAGGTAAAATGATATTTCTATTTCATTTAGCCTTTTGACTGGTTTTAATTTTTACATTTAAAAAGGTTCTTGTATTTATCAATGACTTCTTTGGATTATACCAGTGTATCAGCATTCCTTCTCAAACTTAATCGTATTTGTAAACTAATGTGACATAAAACTTTTAGGTGGACGCCTCAATACAGAACGACGAGCGCCCAGTCCTTCATATCACAACAAAAACCGTTAACCTTACCATATCAGACAAAGAAACCCCAAAAGAAGAAGATGAAGAAGAAATACCAACACTCGTAGACCCAACAGAAGATGGCGATGCAGAACTAAACAAAAATTCTCAAAAGTACAGACTTGCGATGATCGAGAAAGCTTTATCGGACGTTAGATCAATGAGATCGTACACGTCGGCAAGTACGATAGCTCCAGAAGTAGTGAAGCAGCAAGTGAAGAAGAACCTAGAAATAAGACAGAAGAAAATGGAGCGAAAGAAGGCCATCGCGAAAGGAGAAGCTAGTGCCGTCACGAGATCGAGGAGAGATAACAAGGAAACTATTAGAGAGAGTCATGGGCTGTGGGGATGGGATGAATAAATGTTTATATTATTTAATTGTTGTTTAATTTGCTACTAAATAAGAAAGAAAAGTAAGAAAATACATTTATTTAGTACAACAAGAAAAAAAAGAAAAAAAAACAAGTAAAGTGTAAAGTGCGTTGTGAGAAATTAGCAGAGAGGTGTCCCCCGTCGTCGCGCCAAAAGGCCCAGAGGCCCTAGACAAGGTAACATTCGATTAGCGATGACGCTAGTAGAAAAGCCAAAAAATGTATGGGGTTTAACATAAGCTATCGAAATGTCACGTGATCATAGGTCAGCGAATAGAAATTAGCTAGACAATGTTAACATCATTCGATTCTATGAAACGAATCGACAGCGTCGAACGATTACTTCCATAGAGATGCGTAGCCAAGTGGCACTTTTTGACAACTACAAGAGTTATCGCTACTTTTCGATTCGTGTGATGGAAACATTAACGAAAGCGATAGCGATTGTAGGAATAGAATCGCTCCGAAGCGAATGCCATTTGTCTAGGCCCTCAGTTCAGCAAAAATGCCAGACAACTAGTGCCTGGTGCTGGTTTTCAATTGGACCCAAGTATATATGGAAAGACGGGTGGATGTGTCGACGCTTGGGGGAGGCCTATGTCCAGCTGCAAATGATTATGATGACGAAATAAAAACAATTACATTGTTTTATTATTATTATTATTATCTAGATCGCCTTAAACAGATAGTTGATCGACAAAATCTATTGACGATTAAAAAGTATGCGTATGTGTGTGTATGAGGGTGTGTGTCGTAAAATAATTACAATTAGTAGTCTTCATTTTCGACTGTTGTCTGAGGCGAGGTAGTCGCTCGGTCATTGGTACTCTTAACCCAGTCATGGTTCCTCTTGTAAAGGAGTTGCAGATATGTTTCTATGCAAAATATCTGGAAGAAATGCCGAGCTTTATACGGGAGGACAAATAAAACAACTACCGAAGACTATGCCAATGATTAATCTACAATTTACTAAAGCGATCATCCTTCTAGCAGTAAATTTGTCCACCACTAGCCAGACTCCTTTTCAGTGAAAAAAAAACATGGTATGAACTGGGAACCTCCTTTTTGAAGTCGGTTAAAAAGACCCTTTGGGAGCCCGGAGCTGAACTACACCAAATCCTATCAGTTAACAGTAGCAATACGTTTTTTATTTGCCACGACAAAGTTTAATTAGCTATTCACTCTTAACGAATATTTTGTTTCAGACGTCTCGATATCTATCTTTTTTTACCGTTTTTCGGTCAACAGTGTATCCATCCAATCTGAACGTGAAACCAAACACGCTGGTTGATATTTTAGACTCGAACACCGTCACGTTGTTGTCCTCGCTATTAAACGGATAATTGTGTAGAACGTAGCGACCAGCTTCAACTGGACATTTTATTCTGAAAGAAAACTGCAATCAGGAATATTTTGGAACTTACAGGCGAAAGTCGAAGGAAAGACGTGCATTTTTGGTGCAATTCAGGTGGAGCTTATGTCGTAGAACCTATATAAGGTTTATTTAGATATACTACTAGCGGCCCCCCGCGGTTTTACCTGCATAAGTCTCGATCTCCTGGAAATATTGGGATAAAAAGTAGGTATCCCATGTGTTGATCTGGTTATAAACTACTGTGTCCCGAATTTCATACAAAGCCGTTCATGCCGTATTTGCGTGACTAAGTAACATACATGGGGCACGCCACATTTGCGGCGGTAAGTCCCCTCTTTGAGGAGTGGCTGGAGAGGCGCCACGGCGTCCTCGCCTTCCGCCTTACGCAGGTCCTCACCGGACATGGCTGTTTTGGGAGGTTCCTGTTTCGGATAAGGCGGGAGGAAACGCCCGGGTGTTATCATTGTGTGGATCGACCGGAGGACACGGTGGAGGACTGCCCGACTTGGGCGGAGCACCGCCGTGTCCTCGTGGCGGCGATCGGCGCTCGGCCCTGGTCCAGGCCATGGTACGGAGCGAGAGGGAATGGGAAGCCGTCACTTCCTTTTGCGAAGCAGTAATGCTCGCGAAGGAGGAGGTGGAGCGCGTGAGGGTGAGGCAATCGTTGCGCCCTCACGCCCCTAGTCACCCCAGAATGAGACACCCTGGGCGTCGGTAGTCGATAGCCGACTCCCGGCCACCATAGGCGCGGGCTTGCGCACGGCGAGCAATGGGCAGCTTGCCGTCCGGTAAGGACCAGGCCCGGGTCGACGGCGCGTTGTGTTCCAAACGCGCCTCAAATAGATGTCAGCATAATTGATGGGGTCCGATAGGGCCGATGCCTGCCGGGGTCGCGGATTGTTCGAAAGAGTTACCGTGGCCCTGGCGCACAGGCAACTGAAGGAACACGGGTGGGTTTTAGTAAGTAAGAGTCTGACACAGCCTCCGGCTCCGCCCAGAGCGGGAGAGGTCATTTGATGATTTTCCACCCAAAACAAAAAACACAAAAAAAAGTAACATATTACATCCAAACATACAAACTTTCTAGTAAAATTATCTCAGTTCTATAGGGGATCACTTAACTACTCATACTTCGACACACAGGTTTGAGAAGTCGTCTCACTTTGGAGTAGTAAAGTTGAAGAGTGTGCTGTACACGTTCTGCTCGTTCTCATCACCACTGCAGCCATTGTTCACCACGAAGAATGACTTGAAGAAGTCGCACGAGTCTATGTTACGAATGTCCACGCACTTCTGCATAGTCGCCTAGAAAATAAGACATTTGCAAGATCTGTGGAAATAGTGAACGTGAGAACTTAGGTAGGTACGTACAGTCAATCCATTGGAAATTGACGGCGCCTTTATGTACTAGCAGTAAGGGCGGTTTTCACAGTGCAGGTGTGGGGTTGGCTGTACAAGTGTCACTACATATTGTCTAGCTTCCAGGCAGTTCCAGCTTGGTTCACACCTTGTTCATGGGCCTTGCTCGTGCGCCATCCCGATTTTGACGCAACCAACATTTCTAACTTACCTTTATCTTCCAGCCATTACTAATGTTTTCAGAAATAACAATCACACCACTCAACTTCGAATCGTATGTCTGCGTTGTAACGCTAAGCTCAGAAACCTTTCCGATGGTCATCTGAGGTTCGTAGCATGGCCCAACACGTGTAACCAGCAAATGTGTAGGCGCTCGGATACTGTCTATTACAACGAAATGAGAAGCTAACAGAACTATTTGAACAAACATTTCTGCCTCTGATTCAAAAGCGAGGTACAAATCGCAGATTATCTGATCGTATGGGAGTGTGTTTTTATTATTGTTATGTGCAATTCATTGTTAATGTCTTTATAATGAAAGATTCACTGATGTGAGTACAAAAGTTGATTGGTAGTATTAATAGCATAACAATTTTACGATAAGATCAGTCGGGATTCCAGTGAAATGAAGGTCCAACCAGAATCTCATCTGTGTTTGTGATAAGACCAACACGCTGCGTGAGTTTAGCGTGCGGCGGGCGTTGCAGTACTTTTACTGTCCTCTACGCTATGCGTGAGATAAAGACACTCTGGAAAAGGTACAATAGGTACACAAGACAGGATGTACCGCCTCACCCGCCTGACGCCTATCTCTGGCGACGTATCTTGGAGTCCTAGCTATTGCGTATCCAGTGAGAAGCTGCCCTAAATCCAATCGTAGGCGGTTGGCACAATGTATTAAAAAAAATGTATTGTAGGCATGGACCTAAATTGTATGTAGATGCGAAAAAATAAGGAGAGGCAGAAGCTGTTATCTGTGGATGGATGACAGACAGATGACAGACAGACGGTAAACAAAAACAAAGTCATAACCTAAAAATTTACTTGAACGTGCAATTTTCACGCAATTTTGCAGTGTTGGTGAATTAATACACATTTGTATGCCATTTAAATGTGATACTGAATAAATGGGACTAGGAAATTCATTACAATGTCTCATGAAGATAGTAAAATCGATGTAATAAAGGTTTGTACAGTTTTACTTTTATGTTCTTGCTCCTAATAATCTTGAAATATAAAATCTATCATTACTATGGAGCATGAATGACCGTATTTCATAACTTTCAGAAAAGAAAAGAAGCTACATTCATAGCCAGCGAATTAGATAACAATGCCCCAGTAGACAAAATCATTGAATATTTAGAAGAAAATCATAAGAAAAAGAACAAAATTTACACACTGTACAGTCAAACAGTGAGACAGAGACGGACTACAGCCAGCAAGTACTACGATAACAAGCATTTCCTTCTTGTTGGCCATCCTTTAAACGTGTTCAGTGATGACTGGGATGGAGGCCTTAACTCAGGTTACTTTGAAACATTTTCACACAAAAGTCTGCTGCCTAAAATGATTTCGTTGATACAGAATATTGATAAGAAAGATCCAGTTACTGAGTATATGAAAAATAAAATGGTTTGGCGGGACACCATGCAGGATTTCAAGAGAATTATGAGTAAGTTATATCATTGCGATTTGTTTCTATCAATTAACTCAAACTGTCAGCTGCATCAAGCGAAACATTAAATATTATGTGACATTAAAGCCTGTATTAGACACACCCTCACGACTCAACACTCGTTGAAACAAAGCAAAAAAGTAGTATGAAAGGGTCATAGCTGGTGTCATTCTATAGTTTCTGCCTGGGAAGAAGGTGTGAGTTTATGTTTGTATGGTTGGTTGAAACTAGTTTTAAGAAATGTTCCGAGTCTTGATGGAGGTTCTGTAATATGTGCCTAAGTTCAAATTGCTGCTGGTTTAGCACTATGTAATGATTTAATTATAACAATCACCGTTTAAAGCTTAAAACATAGTCCAAAGAACATTAAGGTTTGAAAGAAAACAAATCTACACAATAAAATGAAATGCTGTTCATTGTTATGCATATCACTTTAGAACGGCTAGACGAATCTGGCAATTTTTTTAGGTTTTAAAATGTTCTTTCAAGAACATTTACAAAAAGACTTTTCAAATTTTTCAAGAAAATTTTTAAGTTTCCTGGAAAATCTTGAAATTCGGGATAAACTGAACATCCTTTTTTGTATCAATTATTGAAATTTGGGCAGAACAAAGTCTGTTGGATCAACTGGTAAATAATATTATTTGATCTTCACCAGGTCTTATGGGTAGAAAACGTAAATATGAATGGATCAATGATGAAGTATTACACTGTCCCAAGCAACTGGTTGAGATAGCAGCACATTACGAACAGAATCCTGATCCTTACTTCGAGAGCAGCTACAATTGGTACTATGCTGGTCATGGGAACATGTTGCTGATAAGTTTCTGTGGACTTGACTATTTGGTGCATAGTGAATTTAATTGCATGTGTAAGTACTCTTTTATGGACTTTATATAAATCAATGATGAACCTATAAAGTGGACTCACCCTGGTTCTGAATATACCTGCGATTATGCATGTTTAGATAATTTACCAAGACCTATAGCAGTCTGCCTAATGAAAAGCTGTGAGTACACTGACATGAAAACCAAATATTTATCTGTTACAGTATACAATGCTCTTATCAAAATTCATTGTATTTTTTTGTGTGTTCTTCCAGATATTTCCCATTTCTTGAGGTATAATTTGTTGATAGAAAACGACACTGTAGTAAAGTTTGACTGTGGAGAAGACCTCAACATCTTTGAAACAGTATCATCACAGAACTTTATATCATTGAGAACTAAGAACAAGATATTTGTATTGAAAATACAAGAAACTGATGGTTCTATTCAAATAGAAAAAGTTAAAGAAATGGAGTCCACATTACCTTTCACTGGTATATCATTTGATGAGTATCATAAGAACATATTGTATGTTACAACTCTAGACTACAAACTGACTATTGTAAACTTAGATAGAATGACGGGACGTAGTAGACAGTTACGAGGGAATGTAACAAGTATGATCGACAATTGGAGTACTGTTCTTGGCTCCGAAAGAGGTTTCTTCACACATGTCTCGAAAAATTCCATTACTCTCTATGATAAGAGAACTAACTCTGCTTTCCAACGGTGGAAAAACCTTAGAAGAATCACAGATGATGTGGCATGTAATGACATCAGTGTCGCAAGCCACGCCACAGACAAACGCCTGCTATACTTCGGGACCGATCATCATCTATTCCTAATGGATCTACGCTACAACAAAAAAGAAAAAAACAACCTAAAAGTTGTACAAAGATGGACACATGGTATGCAGTGTTTACCCACGTACATGTCAGTGTGTAAGTTTGATTATAACAAAGAGCTGATTAGTTTAAGCAGTCAGTGGTGTGAAGACATGTGTGTGGTCAGTAACCACGCAGACAGGCTGACCAGGCACACAGACATTAGCAGCGTTACCATCCCATATCGGCCACCAAGTATATTACAAGTTTTAAATGAGGCTAGAGAGAAAATGCTTTGTTGTGATTTGAATAATCCTATTGATAATAGACTATGCACTTCAATCACTGGATTATTAGTACTAGAACAAGATGATAAATACAACATACTCATGTTGAACTCACTAGGGGACGTATCTTATCACACTTTATGTCCACAATACATGATTGCATTTTTCGACGACACTGGTACAGAACTTCTAAACGAATGGAGTAAAGCTTATAAGAGAGAACCAAAAGACTTGGAAGTATCATCTACAGAAGATATCAGTAACATTTGGAAAAAGTTGAAGAGAATACCTGACGATTTTAAATTAGGTGAAAATAAGTTTCACAGGAAAGTTAGCAAGTTCAGTGAAAAGGAAATATATGACGCATTTGAAAACGAAGAGATCGCCTCTGGACTCTTGGACATATGGCCCCAGACCCAGTATGAGGATACTAAAGATGAATCCTCCTTTGGTTTATTTTTCAGTAATGAATGACAGTGAAATAAAACAATAATTTTATTTATAAACAACTATATTTCCTACCTATATGACTGAGTTTTTACAAACAACCTTGCATACATCAAATCAACGTACAAACATATTCACATTAAAATTAATTCATAAACATGGCGACGTAGTTTTAAGCTTGCGCGTGCGCCGAGTAGTAAGTACGAGTAGTAGCAAGTTTAAAATTACGTCGTCGTAGAAACAAGCTGGGAACTATCAACCATTCATACTAACAATTTAATTGGTGTTGCATGAAGCAAACTACTTACAATGCATGTAAATGCAAAGTTGTTAAAGCTTAGCTTTTTAACAAAATAGCATCAGTAGATATCCCGCAGAGGTATTCATTCAGTCTTCGGGTACATCGTCGAAAACTGGAAAAATAAGCACAGTTGATATCTCCCAACCAAAGAAAACAAATATAACAAACATAGGAATCACTTAATTAGTTCACATTCAGTTGTAGCATAAACAATTTAAATAATACAAAGAAATACATGGGTAACACCTAATCCAAAATTTATATAGTTTACTAGATGATACAAGAACAAATCTTGAAATCTCTCTAATTTTCGATTGTCTTTTCTTGTATTTCCTAGGGCCATATTAGGAAGTCTCAAAGTAATTTTTGTTCCAGTGCGAAAAAGGGATACAATTAAGCGTCCCATATAGCTCCATCTCTTTTTCACACTGACAAAACTTTTCCCATTACGGCCCCACATAGTACAGTATTTTTATCTCACGAAGCGACGCGCGCTTTAGTTGTAGTAACCAAGTGTACAAACACGCTGTGAATGTGTGCGTGAAGACGAGATCACGAGAAGCGTCAGCATATAACACACACACACACACACTTCCGACTTCGCCGTTGTCTCGGTCGGATACCGAGAGCTGCTGCGCTTACACACACATTCAAAGCGTGTTTGTATAGTTGGTTACTACAGTAAGTAACCGAAAGTAAAGCACGAATCGCTTTGTGAGATAAAAATACTATAAAAGATATTTACAGATGACGGAGTAAAGACGTGACAAAGCAAGAATACATTTGAAAATTAAAAATTCGCCTTTGTCACTGTCATCTCTGACCTAGACTAGAGTCAAAAGCAAACGCATCTCAAATAATAAAAATAAAAAAACGTTAATTTTAAGAAGACAGATGAATAAATAAGAACATTTTAACAATTTCATGCACCAGCACCCTAATTACGTAACAGACTATCTATCACAATCTGAATCATTTTGAAGCCTACTGCTAATCCATTGCTTCATATGTTTGAAAAATTTGTCTGCTCTACAACATAAATAACGCAATGAATGTTGTTGAACTGTCAAAACGAAACCCATTCCTACTGTTAGTGTGTTACGTAATTACCTCGCGGATCGAATATCATTTTATTATTAGTTACATACCTACAATGATTATAATTATCATGCCAATTTGGTATTATAAAGGAAAAAAAAATGGTTTACTATTAGGGATGCAACGGAAAGCGATTTAGTCGGATATTGGCCGAATATCCGGCAGGTTGGATATTTGCACACAAACCACACTGGCCAGTAAGTTACACAAATATGTTTCATTTCATTAAGGTGCGCATTATGACTTAACACGCCATATATATATACAGGATTATTTTTAATACGTATTTAAACTACGGACTGCACTATAATAATATTAATATCTAAGGGTAGTAAAAATAAGCGTGAGTTGTAGTGCTGTGCCTCATATCCATGGTAAACAAAGACAACCTTTTTCTTACAATTTAATAGCTGCGCCCCGCGGTTTTACCAACATGGACATTACCACTAGAACAAATTAAAAAAAATGCTTAGGTCACTCTCAGGCCCTAAAACACTTCGATCCGTTGCTGCGTGAGATGTTGGTCAGACTACGCTATACTATTTCGCTTTACGAGGTGGCAGGGACATTACGAACAACCTGTTAGTTACCATGGATTCGTAATGATTCTGAACCCCCTTTTTTGTGTGGGAAATCATCAAATAACTTCTCCCGCTCTGGACGGAGCGGGAGGACATGTCAGACTTTTACTGACTAAAACCCACCCGTGTTCCTTCAGTTGCCTGCGCGCCAGAGCCGCGATAACCCTTTCGGACAAACCCGCGTCCCTGGCAGGCGTTGGCCCTACCGGACCCCGTCAGTGTGTGCTGAAATTTTTTGAGGCGCGCGTGGAACATAACTCGCCGTCGACTCAGGCCTGGTCCTTACCGGACCGCCAGCTGCCCATTGCTGAATTTGACTCCAGCTTATGAACCGTTACGATATAGCTATGAGAATCGCTAGTTTATCGCGTACAGCAAGCCAATACTTTATAGCATAGCGTCGTTTAACCGTGTCCGTTTAAAATGTATGATGTGATGAGCGATATTGTTGTGTTGTACAATATTTGCTATAGGTATGCTATGTTTTTGTCGGAAATAAAAGTTATATTATTATTATACTAGCTTTTGCTCGCGGCTTCGCCCGCGTGGAGGTCGAAAATTATACCACGGCAATGTACAACCGGGATAAAAAGTATCCTAAATGTTAATTCAAGTTATAAACTATCTGTGTTCCAAATTTCATCCATCCATACATCCATCGTCACAAACTTTCACATTTATAATATTAGTAGGATATTATAGCGTAGTCTGAACTGCCCTTTCCACTTTCCTAATAAATGCAAAAGTGTGTATGTTGATGGGCTGGTTGCCCTTATTTCACGCAGCAACGGAGACATAGATCTACTTAAAAAAAAAATACGTATGAATAGATTATTGGCTGGAAAGTGACATAGGCTACATAAAACCGCCGAGCGATACCGCGGGTAGAAGCTATGGTCTGTTCCAAAAGTATCTGGTGAAAAGGTAAACAAACCCTGTTCAGGTTAAATCCTTACGCAATCACTCATTAAAGGGAATTAGTAACACATTCATCTGTTTTGACGGGTTTTAACTTTATATCTCACCACTTTTTCTAAAATTATTGTTTATTGTTTGAATAACATTATTAAATTGTAATTGATAAATCAACGACGTAAATTGAGGTTATAAAATTAACCTCAATAGTCAAATTGATAACGTCTTTATGGTGATTTAAAAAAAAAAGTTTTTTGGTTTAAGTATTCACTTAATCAAATCAAAGCACTGAATTTGTAAGTGGCACTACAATTTGGCATCTATAGATACGTATTCTCATCCATTGACCATTTGTTTACATTTTCTTCACATACTTTTGGAACAGACTATAGTTTATATTAATTTCTGGTTGACTGACGTACCTACTACTGTTAGCGCCTGGTAAAGGTCCTGAGCCAGCTCCTAGTAAGCGGCTGGTCGGGCCCCTTGTTCTCGCGCTCTTTCTCCTCAAGCTGTTCCATCAGCTTGCGCTGGTTCTCGCGGAAGGCGGCGATGGGGTCGTCGAACTGGCTGTAGTACGTCAGGACTTCGCGCACGTCGATCACGTCTGACATTGCTATCGCTGTGAGGAAGGAAACAGTAACATTAACATCATGCCCGTATTCTGGGGATGACATAAAATACCATCAAAACTGTGCTTATAAAAAACTGGATGTCTCATATTTCCGACCAGCATGCGTAGCATGACCACTTCTATCTTTACTCTAAGAAGGGAAGACAAATCACTTTCTTAACAAAAAGTCATTATTTTCCTGAATTTTAACATCGCACCTTAGAAATGTTTGTTCTACAATCTGTCATTTTGTCTTCCGATTCTTTAATGAGTATGCTACGCATGCAGGTACGAGTATACAAAGTAGGAACTGCAGGAAAACAATGCAATAGTAAAAATACACTAAGTGCGCAAACCACGCTGGCATAATGACAAAAAAAAAACAACAAATGTGTTTTCCAGCAGTCTTGGAGTGAAGCACGCGTAGCACGTAACATCGTCCGGTCGTTACACGCTGGGCGCGTTTTATCGCTCATTCGTATGAGAAAATACACAAACCAAACGGTTGTGTGAGCGCCGCACTCATTGGCCGATACAGGTGGGTGCTATGGGGGCCACAAAAGACCCAGGAATTCCATACTTTCGACTCAACTTTTCGATTCAATTCAGCCGAAAGGTCATTCTCCACTCTACGCCGCTTGAAAGTATGGCAACGCACGCGGACAGGGGAGGAGCAGCTTTGCGGACTTGCACTCCTACACATCCACAGGGATGTCCCAGTTGATGTCGATAAAATTATAGATAGGTTTGCCAAAAGCGGCATAAGGCGCGTTAACTTTATTTGGAAAAAATTCAAACTAATAAAAATTTTTTTTTTGTTTACTTGTGATTTTAACCCTAGCTCCGAACCTTATCGGAATGCCCCCCCCCCCCCCCCCAAATATGAAATCCTGGATCCGCCCCTGGCCGCACTCACGTTCGGTTAATAGAAACACAACAGCGGGGTAATTGCGTACCACACATAAAATGACAATTGAACGCAATAGCTTCCATTTTGACAGTTCAGCCTCGTTCATTGCGTTATTTACGTTGCTGAGCAGACGATTTTTTCAAACCGAGTAAGCGAATGGATTACGATTGTCCTTCAAAATCCTCAGATTGTGATTTGTGATTGAAAGCGTGCAACGCAATTAGGGTACAGGTGAGTTTCCAGCAGTGAAGTAGTTGGTAAATCTTCACAGACGTGATGGGTGTCGGTAATTCAGTATTAACTTCTGTGAAGTTTCGCCAACTAATTATAAAAGATTCCATTGCCCCGTTGGTCTCGTGATCGCAAGCACGACTGCTGAGCGTGGGGTCCTGGGTTCGATTCCCAGGTAGGGCAAAGTGTTATTGGGTCTTTCCATTAGGAATTTCTCAGTAACAGCCCGGAGTTTGGAAGTTGGCGGTGTGATAACCCCGTGCCTCAGAAAGCACGTTAAGCCGTTGGTCCCGCAAACTGCGGTTCATCGCTCTCAGGTCTTGTCGGATTGCCGTCCCATTGGACTATGAGAGTGAGGGATGACAGAGTGCACCTGCGTCTGCGCACACACGCCTGCACTATAATACCTCCCGCGTAGATGGCTAGTCTCTGTTGATATTGGCTGCCATGGCCGAAATTCGGTCTGTAGGACTATTATTATTATAAAAGATGCAGTAATGAGACAGATAGTGGTAGTGGTGGTAGTATTATGCAGTATGTGAAGTAGTATATGTTTTTGTTCCAATAAATATTTGTATTTGTAGTAGTGTTCTTACTCTGTAGCAGATTGGCGAGGTCCAGGAGAGCCGTGTCTTCGTCAGCCCCCTTCCATTTCTTGAGGATGAGGGAGTTCTGCGGGTGGAACTTTGTAGCTTGCTTGTTCCAATCGATCACAATAACCTGCAATTACAATACGTAGGTCGTAGTCTCTTCTTAGTCTTCAAAAGTCCAGTCATGAGTACTCATAAGGCAGTTATAAAAAAAAAAACTTCTTGTCCCTGATTCTCTATTGCATTTTTTAGATACTTTAACTTAACTTTAAACAATATTTATTAATAAAGAGGAAGAAACTATACCTTAGAAAGATCCCGATTTAGTCCCTCCAGATTCTTAACATGAACACCATCGATGAAGTGCGTAGAGTCCCTAAAGAGTCTGTATGTAATGAACTTGTTCTCGGGGTCCAGTTTGTCGAGGACTGGCCATATCATGAAGGCATTCTCAGAGGTGAAGATGACCACCTCGTAGTTTGAGTTGGCGACCGACTGGAGAAACTGGTCAACGCCTGGGCGCTTCTTGAACCTGGTGATGCAAAAGACAAATGTGGATGATAAGTATTTATTTATTTAATAAAATGACTTTGACATAATTATCTCGGGGTCCCTGGGGTCCCGGTCCTTTGGGAGGCATATGACGGGCCGAAGCCACCTCGCTTTTAGACAATTTTAAATGGAATGAGGTACCAATCAACGATTATCACCGACAACCCCCGGTTGGACTATTGCAGAATATGGAAACAAAACACATTGGGCTATTGGTTTGGGTGGCTATAGTGGATTGGTTACCAAGAACTATGGAAGGACTATGTCTCCTGCCTGGTCAATGTTATGAAATACACGGATAACATTACAGAGTGTCTTACACACTCAATAATGGGCCCTGGAAACTATCGCAAGCACATAGCGACAATTATTTATTTAATTATTAAGGTACACCAACAGCTCTTGTATATAAATAAGTAATAATAGCTTCGCCTCGGAGTCGCAGATAAAAATAATAAAACTAGTGGCTCGAGAATTTAGTAATTATGGCAAAAGACTTCTTAAAACTTAAAATTAAGAGCATATAGGTAAATAAAACAAAAACCAACAATATAAATTGAAATAAAAATTATATCAAAGAAAGTACGTAAGTAATTCCTATGTATAGTCCGACAAATATCTTTATGAATGTAATAATGGCGATGGCGGTGGTGTTTGTCAAAAAGCTGTCAATTCCAGCACATTTAATTTAGTTATTTATTTCGCTAAATGCGAAAGTGTAGGGTTTGTTTAAGTGGCAGATTGTAGTTTTTGTCGGTTTTTGATTGACACGCTAAAAGACCAGAGGGCCTAGACAAATGGCATTCGCTTCGGAGCGATTCTATTTCTGCAATCGCTATTGCTTTCGCTAATGTTTCCATCATACGAATCGAAAACTCTTGTCAAAAAAGTGCCACTTGGCTACGCATGTCTATGGAAGTAATTGTTCGACGCTGTCGATTCGTGTCATAGCATCGAATGATGTTAACATTGTCTAGCTAATTTCTATTCATTGACCTAAGATCACGTGACAGTTCGATAGCTTATGGCCTTATGTCAACCCCATACATTTTTTGGCTTTTCTACTAGCGTCATCGCTTATCGAATGTTACTTTGGCTAGGCCCTCAGAGGCCCAATTATGAACTCATATTTTTTTTTTTAATAATGTGTGCGCTTCCTAAGCAAAGATACACTCCATACGCTAAAGGTTGGTGCACAACTGGCGAAGCGCAGGTCAGCACGGTTTTCAATAACAAATATGAATGTTGCATTGATTGAAATAAAGTTCAAAATAAATAACTTACAAAAGTCCGAGAGAGCATTGACTCTGACAGCGGTACGCGGTTAAGGTTATTTATTTTCGACTTTATTTTAAGGGGGTGCAATGTTGATATTTGTTTGGCAGGGAAAATCTTTACTCTGCAGGTAGGATTGAAGAACATACCTCCATCCGGTCTGGTAGGACCAGTCGGGATGTACCAGGACATCAGTAAACTCTAACACAAGGGTGTACGTGGGCTGATATGGAGGAGGCAGCGGGTCAGGCAGCAACTTCTCACGGGACGGCTCCTTTATCATCTGTAGACCAAGAAAATTGCAGCACGCGTCACAAATAATCAATTTCTATTTCTTTCTTTCTTTTGTTTTCATGCCAGTATTCCCACAAGGGTGGAAAGAGGTGGGATAGGGTGTAAACCAGTTAATTGCTTTACCAACCTAAGGTTACTTGCACGTCTTGAAACTACAAAGTCTATTTGTCTGTGTCAGTTAGACAGTTCCAAACTTTCAACCTGAAGCCCTATTTACACGGTGCAAGTTTACTGGCTGTGGCATACCATAAAATTAAAGCAACAAATAACTTGCACCGTCTAAACAACACGTACAATTTTTGCACGATACGGGCAAGTTGATTGCCGTTCAAAACTGGTATAGGTGTAAACAGCACGTACAATAAAATCGCAGGTATAATAAAATTCCTCGTACAATAAAATCGCATTCAATTCTGGCATGAAAATTTTCTATCATTTAAACATGAACAAACGAAACAAGTTAAAACATCTTGAGAAGACGTTCAATAAAATTTAATTAAATATTTGGCAGCGCGAATACGGGGATACTTTAATCAATTGTACAAGGACGTGCAACTCTGTGTTTAGACGACGCAATACTTGCATGCAATAATTGCCTTGGTGTAAACAGAAGTCGCATGCAATTATTGTATGCCATTTTATGGAAATCGCACGCGAATAATACCTTGCATGCCATTCTTGAATGGCAACAATTGTGCTTTATGGTATGCGTTTATCGCTCTTGAACGTTCCAGAAACTTGCACCGTGTAAATGAGGCTTTAGTGAAGTTACAATTTACTGGGCATTGTAGTCAAAAGTGGGAACGTAATTACGAGGTCATTCCACTGGGCACAAACAGACTCAAGACTACACTGAAAATATGCTGACGAAAAGATTCCATATGTATGTAGCCGTAGCCCTCAGTACACGGACGCCTCGGCGGTCGCTGCTAAAGACGGCATTGTCAAGATTTCCAGTTTCCATACAAACCAAGTGTGTAACCGTTTAAGTAAGTAAAATTTTATTTGTTAAACATGGTGTACATGATTGTGTACATTGCATGGAAGATAATAAAGATACAGAAAACTTCTAACATGTTCAGCCGCATATCGTGGCGTACAAATTGGTAGGAAGAGATGGTGCATAAATCGTGATAATATTCATCAAAATTACATTATAGAAATTATGTAGGTACTTATTACATCATCATTATTCATTAAAGATTAGGTATCATTACAATTCAGCAAGCATATTACTACTCGCACAACGACACAAATTACAACAGTTGTGCGCTGATCGCGCTCTCAGCGTCACGAATTTTATTAGTACTGCCGTCTCTAGACGCTGACGGCGCACGGTGGATCGAAAATCGGCTGTAGAAGACATAGGATCTCGATTTCTTAAATGTTATTTTTTTTGCTGGAAATGACTTCTGCTGATCATTACTGTTCTATAAAATGTCATATGAAGTAAATGTGTGCACAAATGGAAGAGTTATAATTTTTATAAGAAAAAAATGTATGGAGCTACTATGAAAAATCGAATTATCTCCTAAACGGCATGTTTAACCGTAATATCCTTGGAGGTGGTCATAGTGCTAATTATTTATAATTTTTTGGTTGCGGATTTGACGAAAAAATTCATGCCGTTTTTTTTAAAAAATCGTCAAAATATTTTCATTTGTTTTTTCATATGAAACGATTCCTTTTAGTGTTTATGTTGAAGAACACGGACTTTTAACTACACGTAACCTGACAACGAGAGTGATAAGGAAAATTTGTAAAAAAATTATATATGTACTTATTTGTAAATTTGTATTTGAGTCTGTTTGGTTTTTTTTTTGTAATTTAATGATATTTTGTCTTTTTTTTTATTTATTTTACTTTATTTTACAAATGCTTAGTATTAATTCCTTAAATTAAATTATTTTGTATATAATATAACTTTATATGTTACTTAAATAAGAGTTTGATAATCTTTTTTTATTTAAATTAGTAAAAATGTGTCAAAAAACAGCAATTTTTTTATTTAATTTTTCTTGTTTTGTGTGTTCTTAATATTTGGGTTAATAACATATCGAACTTTTTAACTTGGACACTAAAAGGGATCGTTTTACATGTAAAAATAAATAAAAATATTTTGACGATTTTTTAAAAAAAAACGGCATTAAATTTTTCGTCAAATTGGCAACCAAAAAATCATAAATAATTAGCACTATGACCACCTCCAAGGATATTACGGTTAAACATGCCGTTTAGGAGATAATTCGATTTTTCATACTAGCTTCATACAAATTTTTCGTAAAAAAAATATATTTCCTTCGTTTTTGGGCAGAATTAACTCGGGTGTTATTTTTGTACATAGTAATGATCAGCAGAAGTCATTTCCAGCAAAAAAAATAACATTTAAGAAATCGAGATCCTATGTCTTCTACAGCCGATTTTCGATCCACCGTGCGGCGCGGCGGTTCCGTGTACTGTATATGTAGCCAAGGCTAGGCAAGGCACACAGACATGGCTTTTTATCACACATGAGCAAAAGGATGGTACCTTTTCATAAAAGGTAAGTTCTTTCCACGTGCGCCGTAGATACTGCAGAACGATGGGCATTTCTGAGAACTCGTCCACAATGATTTCTCCGTCGTCATCGCGGCGTGGGGCGCCCATCTCAACCACGAGGCAGCTACCCATGACCGTCATGGCGCCACCGAATACTGCGAACCTGCGATATTAGACGATATTAAGGTATATCTATGGTCACTAACAAAAGTCAGTTAAGGCGTGCTTAACAGTTGGTCACATCTGAGCAAGTGTGTAGATAAGAAAGATTTTTTTTTGCAGCACAAATTTAAAAGAATAACAGTACAGATGTACTGACTACTAAAATAATACAAATACATGTCTATAAGTATGAAATTTTATTCACCAGAGTTTCAAATAATTTTATGTTAATTAAGATTATGTTGCAAAAAATGACAGCACAAAACTTAAGACAACCTAAGAAGGATTTTGAGTTTAAAACACTGAAACAGTTGCGTTGCTTCCTCAAGGTGTACAGTACACTCTCTTGCCCTATCTCAATTTATTTAGGGTTTGTTGCAGCATGTCTTGTTTTTCCATAGTTCTCTATTAGTTATCATTTGTCAGTAGTAGCCATTTCTAGTCATCTCATCTTTCTCACAGTCCATCCATTGTTACTCTAGAAGTCTAGACAAAACCAACAAAACAGTCTGAAAAGATTTATGGTTTGTTCTAAAAGTATCCAATGAAAATGTAAACAAATGGATGAGAAAACTTACGGTCTGTGGATGCCAATTTATAGTGCCACGAATTGAGTGCTTTGATTTAATTATTTGAAAACTTTAAACCAATATTCTAAACCACCTTAACTATGTGTTTAATTTGGCAACTGAGGTAAATTTTATAACAAAAAAAATATAGAGCTTTAGCGTGGCGACACGTCGCCACGCCAAAAATCGGTTTTACCGGCGGCTATAGATGTTTCACATCAAACAAGGTCACCCATCCAAATACTGACCTTGGCAAGCGCTGCTTAACCTGGCGGCTTCACTATTGCGAGCTAATCAAGAATCAAACTGGTCACCCATCCAAAGACTGACCTTAGCAAGCAAAGCTTAACATTGCAAATTCATTCTTATTTACCCTATTTTCAAGGTCCACATCAAAAACTATTTTGTAAAGAAAATATAGCGTGGCGACGCGTCGTCACGCTAACAATCAGTTTACCCACGGCTATAGATGATTCACAAAATTTTCGTAGACAACTTTTGAATGACAATTTAAAATGTTATTCCAATAGTAATTGTTGGAAAATCTGATGAGATACGTTGAAATCTTCTAAATACAGATGGATGTGTTACTAATTCCCTTGAGTGAGTGATTGTGTAAGAATTTATGCTGAACAGTGTTTGTTTACACTTCATCACATACTTTTCGCAGTGGGATTAGTAGCTTATTCTCTAGACATACCCCATCTTCATCCGTCTCCAACTCTTCTCGTTTTCTTCTGTCTTCTCCTTGTTCTCTTGGTCAAACTTCTCCTGTTCCTTCTTAATAGCCTGTGCATCTTCTGTGGAGAGTGGAGATTGTGGGAAAAAGCGGCCCAAGATATCCGTTGACTCCGGGTCTTTTTTATTTTTATCTGGAAGTTAGGAAAATATAAAATCATTCAGTTTTATTTCAGTGGTAATACTGGGAGATGTTCCTGTTTTTTTTTTATATGTATACAAATAAATAAAATTTAAGTGTCTGATTGTAATGTCAAAATAACAGCTTTTTACTAAATGCATATGAACATATATATTATATGGTACATAAACAAAAACATTATTTTTAATAATTGTCTATTTGTTCTGGCAGGCATTTCGACAGGACTTTCACTGACAGATGGCTGATGTTCTAAGGAGTAACATATGCTAATTTTTGTCACGGTAGCACTTTCCAGTAGGGTAATTTCCGACATCCACCCGGTTGAAGCCGCGGGCAGCAGCTAGTAGTAAATATTTCAGTGCCTGCAATTTCTTAATATTCTATAGTCATCCATTAAAATAAATATATATATTTATGGCAGAAAATGACAATGCAGCAGGCCTAATCGGAAATGGTGTAATGAACTAGATGCCTTTCCAAAGGATTGGCCCACATTTGTTTATGACTGAGAAAAGTAGAAAGCGAGAAGGGAGGCCTTTGCCCTGCAGTGGGACAACATAGGTATCATCATCTACCTGCCTTTTCCCAAGTATGCTGGCGTCGGCTTCCAGTCTACCCAAATGCAGCTGGATACCAGTATTTTATATAGAGCGACTGCCTAACTGACCTCGACAACCCAGTTACTGAGGAATACAATACCCCTTGGTAGGACTGGTTGTCAGACTTTCGGGCTTCTGACGACCCGTAACGACTGTCAAAGATTCACAAATGACAGCCAGGACCAATGGCTTAATGTACTTTCCCAAGCACGGAGGGGTGTTGGTATGTAAAGATGGTCACCCATCCACGGACCAACCGCGGCAAGCGTGGCATAGCCTGATCAATCGACCCGTGTGGCTGTTATTACTTAGCCGCAAGCCCCACAACATATAATAATAAAAAAGTAAGAAGAATTTTATAATTGTTTCAGGGGTTTGTCAGTTTGTCACACAGGCACATAACCTCTTTACTTATTTTGAATAAGATTATTGGATTAATATTATATTATTATATTTCCTTAAAAGAAACTGAGTGAGAACAACCATGTCACATGGCTGTACTTACTACTCTCTTACATCAGAAACAATTTGGCACATTTATGAAACAAAGAAGGGTGTTTGAAGTTTTTACGTTGGATAAACAGTTTTGATTTAATTTTAAGGTAAGTATTCTACATTAAACTGGTACCTTCTGGGTCTCCTTCACTGGTTTTAAAATCACGCCTCAAAGTTAATGATTTATGACAATAAATGAGTGATAATAGCAATGATAATATTGTCAGAAATTATTAGAATGGTTAGGTTTTTAATAGAATTCTATAAAGGGTTATTTTAATGAACACATTATTGATTCAACATTTGCCGGGTGTAAGGCGAAAATTGGATACTAACCTCTATTTTCCGTACTGTACAATTTGGGCGAGTTGGCAGAAAGTAACCATATTTTCTGCCTTGAAAAATTTTTGGAATGCTGATTTCCTATGTTACAACACGCAGTTCTTGTTAGAAAAAGCACTTTTCTAAGAGACATTATTTCATTTGAAAAATCACATTCACAACAAATGAAGAAACGTCATTGAACTGTCTGTCTGTCATATTTTCTGGTATCCTTTTCTTTTTTTTTGGCACCGCATGATTTGTGCGTTCGCTAGTATCACGTTTAGTTCGCCAATGTGCTTGTGTGTTGCTGCACAGGCAGATTTCTAATGGTGTCGCCACATGCTTGGCAAACAACGGCAAACAGCGAACACCAAACAACAAACACGAACGTGTGGATAGGTGTTTGCCTGTTTGTGTTTGTGTTTGCCAGTGATCGGCGACGGCGTCGGTTTTTTTGCACAAATCAAAGAGCGTTCGACAAACGTGTTTGCGTTGCGATGCATCCAAACGCTTGTTAAGCAATCAGTAGTACGCGCGAGCTTGCGGGGGGCCGACGACGTTACCAAATTATAATTATATATAAATACTCTTTATTTCGAACACACCATCGCAATCGTTAAAGTAGTACTAAGAATTACTTAAAAAAGTATGTTAGTAAACTTTCACAAAACTAAAATAACTTAAAAAGACGTGGCCCAACTAATAATAAATAATAATAATAATAATGTTTTTAGGATGCTGGATGTGGCTAGGAAGTTTATTATAAAAACGTATACATTGGCATCTAAACGAGCCACCTATTTTCTTGAACCTGGTTGTAGGAACAATAAATTTGTGTTTGTTTCTAGTATATATATTGTGGATATCACTGTATTTTTTAAACAAATTAATATTTTTATGTGCATACAAAAGATTTTCATAAATATACTGAGAAGGCACTGTAATTATATTAATCTCTTTAAATTTATCTCTGAGGGAGTGTCTGGGACTTAATTTATAGACTGAACGAATTGCCCAAAACATAAAGTGTCTGGATATCGGCGGCATTTCCCCACAACAGAATACCGTACGACATCACACTATGAAAATAACTAAAGTATACTAAACGGGCTGTCTCTAAATCAGTTAAACCACGCATTTTTCTAACGGCGTATGCTGCAGAGCTAAGCTTTTTTGACAATTTATCTTTGTGGGGGCCCCATTGAAGCTTGGTATCCAAAGTTATGCCTAAGAAAACTGTGGTATTTTCGGGTTTCAGCACTTCACCCTTTATGAGAACACTAGTTTCTAATTGTCTAGCATGAGGTATCGTAAACATTAAGTAAAGATTTAGTTTTTTTCTCGTTAAGAAGTAGGTTATTAACATTAAACCAGTTAACTACTATTGCAAGGGTGCTATTTACATTGTCAGTAATCAGCTGTTGACGTTTGAGTTTAAATAAAAGTGAAGTGTCGTCTGAAAATAACACTATATCATGTTTATCCTTTATGAGGTAAGGCAAGTCATTTATATAAATAAGAAATAAAAATGGCCCAAGAATTGTGCCCTGGGGGACCCCCATTCTAACTACCGATCCGGGTGATCTTTTTCCATTAATATCAACTCTCTGAATCCTATCACATAAGTAAGAAGTAAGAAGATCCAGAGAGGCGTTTCGGATTCCGTACTTGTGCAGTTTCCTGATCAATGTTTCATGAAGAACACAATCGAATGCCTTGGACAAATCGCAAAAGATTCCCAAAGCATCGCATTTGTCCTCCCATGCATCATAAACATGTCCTAAAAGTTCAACTCCGGCATCAGTAGTTGAACGACCCCTCGTAAAACCGAACTGTTTGTTATGCAGTAATTTGTGTTTATTAAAAAATCCTTGCATTTGATTCAAAAGGTTTGGCTAGTTACGTTGTTGAGCAGATTAAATATGAAGCTATGGATTACCAATATACAAAGCGTAGGTACTTATAAGCAATATACTTTATAATGATTCAGATTTTTATTGATAGTGTGTCACGCAATTGTTAAGTACTCTGTGCTCAACATTGATTCACTGACTAAGTGACTGATGGATTATTTTTATTACTTATGCAGGAACCAAAGCGCTCATTAATTAGTTCACTAAAAACGAATACCTATACAAGCAATAATTGTAAATTGCAACGTTGCAAGCACTTTACAGTCACCAAATATTAAATGTGGTGTTCTGATAATTTTAGAGCTGAAGACTATAATGATGAAGGATTTTTCACAGTTCAGGGTATAAATCTAATTTAAAAACAGGCCAAGTGCGAGTCGGACTCACCCACGAAGGGTTCCGTACCATTATCTTTAAAAACGGCAAAAAAATCATGTCTGTTGTATGGAAAATATGTATTTTATTCTGTTTTTAGTAGGTATTTGTTGTTATAGCGGCAACAGAAATACATCATCTGTGAAAATTTCAACTGTCTAACTATCACGGTTCATGAGATACAGCCTGGTGACAAAGGGACAGACAGACGGACGGACAGCGGAGTCTTAGTAATAGGGTCCCGTTTTACCCTTTGGGTACGGAATCCTAAAAACACAATATTATTAGTGCGTTAAAAGTATATTGTGAAGTACTTATTTCAATATCACAAAAACAAATGTGTTTTAAATTCATAAATGCATGTTTTTAACCTTTTGGTATTTTTTTAACATATAGATAAGGTAACAAGAGGATGAATTAAAGCGGAAATAATATTGAAAAACGCTGAAAAATTTTGCGCGCCTTTGACAGTTTGCTTTGTTTAATATACCTTGTGTCAAAGTGGCGCTATCTGCTGTGTCAGCTTTGCGTAATATTCCCTTTCCTTTCCGGGGAGTTAGGCGAGTTTACATCTGGTTTTCATTCATTTTTTCACTAAACTTGGGTACTTGGAAGTGGAACAGTTCGAGTCATGTACTCTTTTTTTTTTTTTTTTTTTTTTTGGGTGGGAAATCATCAAATGACCTCTCCCGCTCTGGGCGGAGCGGAAGGGCGTGTCAGACTCTTACTGACTAAAACCCACCCGTGTTCCTTCAGTTGCCTGTAACTCTTTCGAACAATCCGCGACCCCGGCAGGCATCGGCCCTATTGGACCCCTTCAATGATGCTGACATCTCTTTGAGGCGCGCGTGGAACACGACGCGCCGTCGACCCGGGCCTGGTCCTTACCGGACGGCGAGCTGCCCATTGCTCGCCGTCCGCAAGCCCGCGCCTACGGTGGCCGGGAGTCGGCAATTGACTCCCGACGCCCAGGGTGTCTCCTCCTGCGGCGACTAGGGGCGTGAGGGCGCAACGATTGCCGCACCCTCACGCGCTCCGCCTCCTCCTTCGCGAGCATTACTGCTTCACAGAAGGAGGTGACGGCTTCCCATTCCCTCTCGCTCCGTACCATGGCCTGTACCAGGGCCGGACGCGAGAGATCGCCGCCGCCGATCGCCGCCACGAGGACACGGCGGTGCTCCACCCAAGCCGGGCAGACCTCCACCGTATGCTCCACCGTGTCCTCCGGTCGATCCACACAATGCCAACACCCGGGCGTTTCCTCCCGCCTTATCCGAAACAGGAACCTCCCGAAACAGCCATGTCCGGTGAGGACCTGCGTCAGGCGGAAGGTGAGGACGCCGTGGCGCCTCTCAAGCCACTCCTCAAAGAGGGGACTTACCGCCGCAATTGTGGCGTGCCCAGCGCTGGGTTGCGACAGTCGCACTCTCCATGCCGCCATGAGATCCCGCCGGAGAGTCATGTACTCTGTGGTTCGAGTCGAGGAATAATAATAATCTGTGAATATCACATTCCATTCCGTAAAATTAAACATTTCTAACACATTTTTACCATTCGAACAATTTTGTCTCTGATGTGACATGTGACAGCAGTTTGGCATTGGCAGTATTTTTCTCTGGAATGGAATGTATTATTGTGTTTTTTTTTTAATAAAATTAAACCTGACAAAAAGTACGGAAAATCACAAAATTGGGAAATGTTTTATGAAAAAGATAGTTGTTGATATATAACGATGTCATCAATAAGCAAGCAATCCTCTTTGATGAATTTTATTAAGAAAACTACTGGAAACTCGAGTTCAAACAATACAGGGTAGACTAACTTTTTACTTTTTAAACTTAATTTCGATAATCCTCGTCGTCATTTTTGTTATTAAACAGACCATTATTTTTAAATATTTCCTGTTTTTACGTACCTAACAATAATAACGTACATTGTATTTTGTTTTGCTTGTACATAAAATATACTCACAACTTGGTGTTGAGGGTAGTAAGTGCTGTGATCTTTGTCTGCGCTTTAGAAAGACCGGCGTCAATTTCTAAATATGTAACGTAGAAACCCAAGTTACTAAAACTTGATAATTTGAACATTATCTCTATCCCATGAGTCATCCGTATCAATCATCAGCTGTTGTCAAACAATTCAATTCAATTATTATCATTCAAGTTATGTGAAAGAAGAGGACCTTATCTTGTACTTTATTTCAATCCCGAATATGCTCTCCATAAAATATTTAACTCATGTTGACGTGCTGATGATCATCAAAACTAGTTTCAAACGAATCAATTTCCGAGAAACATGTGCATACAAAAAAGATAATTAGCTCTAATAATAAAGAAAAATAAGATCTATAATCACAAGAACAAAACATAAATAGTCAACAGCTGCATGTCATGACTGTGACAAGAAGGCTTCCACTCAGCATGATGCTGTGCTATGGGGGACTCACATGACAGCAGAGTGCTGATTTTCAGCGGTTACTTGAAAAGGACATACAGAAACCAAGTCAGGTTTAATGATTGGTACAATAGGTAACAAAATAAAATAATTTTTGTATAGTAATTAAATAATTGCACTTCAGATGACTGCTGCCAGCATCATGGGATCAAACAACTCTTTCTTGCCTTCTTTTCTCTTTTTTTTTGCATTTAGTAGATTAACCATTAGGTTTTATTAATAAAACCTAGATAATCTAATAAAGCTCTTCTAAAGGTTACTATGGTTGAATTGAAACTTATTGTGGTGCTCATCAATATTGACTTTTTCATTAGTAGGTTCCTTTTTGGAAAATCAAAGAAAAAACCACATGTAATAATATTATATGGGTATAGGTATAGTGGAAAAAATACTATTATTTTTTATAAGCATACTAGCTGCACCCCGTGGTTTCACCCGCAGTGGTATGAAATATATTTGACAACCTACCAAATATACACGAAAAAAAAACATAAAAATCGGTCAAGCCGTTTCAAAGGGGTTCGATAACAAAAACGGTGACATGAGATTTTTATATATTTGATTTTTTTGTGTTACAGTGGAAGCAAAAACGAGCAGGTCTCTGAGAAGAAATCCAGATTTGTATTTAAATCAAAATCCTCAAGCACCACAGCTAACTGTGAGTATCATTAATTATGAAACTATGAGTATCATACAATATCTTAACTAACTTGTTTATTAAATCCAAATGACGAAGTTCATTATGCCCTAATCATGTACAGCAAATTTATATTTTCAAGTATTCTTCATTAATTCAAACTAGAGTTTTGATAATAGTCTAGTTAATCAAGGCAGCGTTTTGAGATTGAATAAAAATAAATATTGTTAGTGATTCTGATTGCACTTTCTGGCGACAATAGATGAAAGATTACGGTTCTATCCGTTCATTCGGTCAATGTAATTAATTGAGTGGTAGGAATATACCTTACTTTGAGGTAGAGAAGATTACCAGGCGGCCACCATATTATCAGAGAAGTTAGTTTAAAAGATAATAGGTACAAAATTAAAATTACACATATTAAACAAAATTACTAATCCACTAAATTATTCTACTAAACTTTAACAAACAGAACAAAAACTAAACAATAATAAAATTCACAAAAACTAAACATTATAAACAGTCTAAGCTTCAATTTTTTTTTCACTCAAGAATTCTGTTACACTTTAGTATGCTTTGACTGTCAAGAAGCTCTGAAGCCTTTTTTTAAATAACAATAGCGGCAATTCTTTCCAACTTTTGGGTATTTTATCCATTATGGCTGGAGCCATGCAGTAAACACTTTTGCGCATTAGTGCTGTCTTAGCGGACTGATGACACAGTAGGGTATTGTCGCGTCTATAACGTGGAACACATAACATTACGCCTGTATTCCCCGAAGGGTTAGGCAGAGGTGCACCTATAGCACACCCACATTCCGCCAGTTATGTTTAAGTCCCATGTAATAGGGGGCGAGCCTATTGCCATCAACCGGGCACAAATTCAGACTCCGGGCTGCAACCGAGAAATACGTATTACGTGGAACTACATCGGTAAGACGTTTAAAATGCTTTGGGTTCAACTTAACAAACACAGCTACTTCTATAAGTACAAACATGTTAGTGTCATTATTTTATACTGTTTGAAGTATGGCTGTATGACATGCAAGTATCGGTACTTTGAAGCTTATATATCGCCCGTATGCATCTTTTTTGAGCCTTAAAAGCTGTTTCTTTTTCTGTTGAGTTACCCCAAAATATTATTCCATATCGTGGGTGGGATTCTGCTATACCGTAGTAAGCAGTAGGATTGCATCCATGTATATTATGGTGTTCTGGTGTTTTTTTTTTTGTGCTCTTTTACGAGTCAGGACTGAGCTTGTTTTCTTAATAATACTTACTTTTAACGTTTGACCATGTTTCTCTCTTGTGATAAGATACGTAAACGATTGACCCAACGCCGTGTATACTTCGTTTTTGCCTTTTTGATTTGGATTCGACGAAAATTTCAAAATGCCGAGAAAGTCAGCCTCTAAGTGCTATTTCGGATGTATACCGTTTAAAGGTATGGTTCTCATAATTATTAACATCTTACAATATTCTTTTGGCACAGTATATTTTTCACACGAAAACTGATTGCCTTTCAGGAAAAGTTCACCACTTTCCACCACAGGAATACCCTTATATTGAAAAATTTTAACAGTGGAAAGTGGTGTTGAGCGGAATAGATCGGAAAAGGGGTGATAATTTCATTTATAACAACATACGTATATGTGATCTCCATTTTGAAGAGTATTACCGAACAGCCAGTGGGCGTCTTACTAAAAATGCTGTTCCTACATTGAATATTGGTAAATACCAGCACCATACTAGCACAGACCGGGAACCTAATTGCGTAACACACTTTCAATCACAATCCGAGAGTTTTGAAGGATATTGCTAATCGATTGCTTCATAGGTTTGAAAAATATGTCCGCTCAAAAATGTAAAGAACGCAATGAACGTGAGTGAACTGCCAAAATGAAACCCATTGCGACCAATTGTCATTTCATGTGTGTTCCGCAATTACCCCGCAGTTTGAATATACATAATTACACAATTAATAATTATGTGTTTTATGAATAAATAGCAGCGCCCCGCGGTTTCACCCGCATAAGTCTCGATCCCGTGAGAATATCGAGGATAAAAAGTATCCTATATTCTAATCCAGGTCATGGTCTACCCATGTGCCAAATTTCATCCAAATCCGCTCAGCTGTTTGAGCGTGAAAGCGTAACAAACAAACGTACAATAAATTCAATATTTTCTTTTTATAATATTAATTTAGATCACAGATCTGTGATGAAATGGCGGCTGTGAAGGCCATTCACTTCTGGCCTCCGTCGGACGGAATGTCCGAGATGCGGCCAAGGTCACCCGCTTTACACCCGCCATGGAGCTTCTCCGAATGGAGAATGAGGAGCTCCGAGCAGACCTGGCTGGCCTCCGAGCAGCCGGCCCCCGGGAGGTGCTGCAGGGGGCGCAGCATGAGCAAGGCCGGCCGGCCTGCCCGCTAGCACCGAGCCGGCAGGTCTCATTTGCCGTCGCTACGGACAAGTTCGGATCGGAGGGGCCGCCCAAGCCCAAGAAGGGCGGGGTGGGCTCCGCGCCCCGAGGTCAGCAGCTGTAGTGATTACACTATAGCCGGAAGCAGAAAAGAAGGGCGTGTCGTACCGCGAAGTGCTCGCCAAGGCGAGGGCGGCGATGACCCTGGAGGAGCTAGGCGTTGCCCATGGCATCCGGGTGAAGGTCACTGTGACTGGGGCCCGGATGCTGGAGGTCCCTGGTGTGGCCAGCGGCACGACCACTGACGCTCTGGCCGAAAGGCTTAGGGCGTCCCTAAATGCGGACGAGGCCCGAATGCGTTGACATGCGCATCCTGGGCCTGGACGACTGTGACGGAGGGAGAGGTGGTGGCCGCCGTCGCTAGAACTGGGGGGTGCCCTACCGAGCTCGTGAGGGCGGGCACCATTCGTCCTGACCACACTGGGATTGAGCCATTGAGCTGACCCGTGTCGGCGACCAGGAAAATTGCCGGGGAGGGTCGAAGGCTCCTAGTGGGCTAGGTGGGCCGCGCAGGTAAAACTGCTGGAACCAGGACCTATGAGGTTCTTCCGCTGCCAGGTAGGCAACGACGTGGGATTGCAGTGCATCTAGGAGGTGGACCGCAGCGATTACTGCTTCCGCTGTGGTCAGCCCGGTCACAAGGCCGGCGCGTGGAATGCCACGCTGCACTGCTTTGTATGTGTGGCAGCTGGCAAGCCGGCTGATCACCGGGCTGGGAGTAAGGCCTGCGCTCCACCTGCCAAAGCCAGGGGCAAGAGCAAGTCCTCCGCCACCGCCATCACCGCCGCAGCCGCCGCCGCTGCGGCATCCACCGTTGTCGTCGCTGCAAATACCGCGGCAGGGCCCTCACAGGGGGCTCGGGAGTAGGCTGCTGATATGGAGTGCAATAAAGGCTCCAATACGCCTCCTCCAGGCGAATATCAACCACTGCACCTCCGGTACATTCAGGCCGCCGCTGGTACCCCGTCGCTCGATGCTGTTAGAGGGGACGGGGTTGCGTGGCAGCACGGTTTGGGGAGATTGTCGTGGAAGGGGTATACTTCTCCCCGAACGGGGGTGGAGACCTTTTTCGACCACCGGTACATTCAGTTTGAGGTCTACGCCCAGACCTCGAACGCGCTGTTCCGACAGGCCCCGAGTGGTCCGTGGTGGGCGCTGAAGCTGCTGGACCGGGAGCTCCTGGAAGCCTCGATCGTGCAGGCCTGGTTGTCATCACCGGACAGGCCTGCTGACATCAATGACGAGGCGGAGTGGTTCCGCAAGGCCATGTTCGAAATATGTGACGTGGCAATGCCCCTGCTCCAGCCCGGATGCGCCTGGCGCCAGGTGTATTGGTGGTCGCCGGAGCTAACAACTCTGCGCGATGCGTGCGTTGCTGCGCGACGCTTGTACACCAGGCACCGTAGGCTCCGTATCCGCCCTCTACGAGGGGTACAGAGTGGCGAAGACCGCCCTCCAAGCGGTGATACTGCAGGCCAGGAGACTGGCTCGCGAGGAGTCGCTGGGGACTCTGAAGAGGGACCCGTGGGGACGCCCCTACGAAATGGTGCGAGATAAACTCCGCCCATGGGCTCCCCCGCTGACGTAGTCTCCGGCCCCAGCTCGTGGAGGACGCGGTGAGCGCTCTGTTCCATTCGCGAGGGGAGCATATTCCCCCGCCTATGGCTCCGCCTCCTACGGTGCCCACTGTGGACTACACAACCGACGATGACGACGATGCTCCGGAGGTGAGCAAGGTAGAGCTGAGAGTGGCGGTATGTAGGCTGAGTGCCAAAAATACCGGCCCAGGACCCGACGGCACCTGGAAAAGTTTGGGTCCTGGCCTTGGAGGCTCTCGGGCCTCGACTAAGAGGGCTCCTAAGCGCATGCTTGGAGGGGGGCCGGTTTCCACTTCGTTGGAAGGCGAGGAAAGTACTCCTCATTCAGAAGCCGGGCGCCCTGAAGAGTCTCCGCCCGCTTACCGGCCCATCGTGCTGCTCAACGAGGTGGGCAAGCTCTTTAAAAGAAAAAAAACAGACTGCCTCGTCGGGCGGCTGGTGCGGGTGGGGCCGGATTTGGCGGAGAGCCAGTTTGGTTTCCGCAAGGGGCGTTCTACGGTGGATGACATCATGCGCGTGTGAGCCTTCACGACGGGGATGCTGTGGCCCGGGGTGGGGTCTGGGGGCCTTCAATACCCTGCCCTGGACTTGCATCAGGGAGGCACTCCGGTATCACCTGATGCCGACCTACCTATGTCGAGTGGTCGAGGCCTATCTAAAAGACAGGGCCGTCATCTACCCCCGTCACCAGGGAAAGTGGAACCGGTGAGAGATGTTGTGCGGTGTTCCACAGGGATCGGTCCTGGGGCCGCATCTGTGGGACATCGGGTACGACTAGGTGCTGCGCGCCGATCTCCCTAGCGGCGTCAGCGTCGTTTGTTACGCTGAAGACACGCTGGTCCTGGCGCAAGGGAGGTCGCAGGAGAGGCGCGCCAGGCGGCGACCGAATTAATGACACGCGGGGTTGCGACAATCGTCGAGAGGATCCGGCTGTGGCGTAGATTAGTAACTAAGTACTATTGAATTATGTAGAATGAGCAAATAATAATTTGCTTAATAATAATTTATTCTTTAATCATTTATTCTGATAAATGTAAAAACATGTATATGCGGACGGACAAGCAAACGATGTTTCCTAATAGTGACGACACCGGCCGATCGCCTGACCGCTCCATTGTTCAAAGCGCGAGGTGGGGGCTTGCATTCCTGAGACGCGCCGCGCGCCAGTGCAGGCCGGCGCACGGTGGATCGAAAATCGGCTGTAGAAGACATAGGATCTCGATTTCTTAAATGTTATTTTTTTTTGCTGGAAATGACTTCTGCTGATCATTACTGTTCTATAAAATGTCATATGAAGTAAATGTGTGCACAAATGGAAGAGTTATAATTTTTATAAGAAAAAAATGTATGGAGCTACTATGAAAAATCGAATTATCTCCTAAACGGCATGTTTACCCGTAATATCCTTGAAGGTGGTCATAGTGCTAATTATTTATAATTTTTTGGTTGCGGATTTGACGAAAAATTTCACGCCGTTTTTTTTAAAAAATCGTCAAAATATTTTCATTTTTTATTTTATTTTTATTTATTTTATTTTATTTTATTTGTTTTTTCATATGAAACGATTCCTTTTAGTGTTTATGTTGAAGAACACGGACTTTTAACTACACGTAACATAAAATAGCATCACTCCTATATTTTCGTAATTTATTTAATTTTGTAATTTAATGATATTTTGTCTTTTTTTTTATTTATTTTACAAATGCTTAGTATTAATTCCTTAAATTAAATTATTTTGTATATAATATAACTTTATATGTTACTTAAATAACAGTTTGATAATCTTTTTTTATTTAAATTAGTAAAAATGTGTCAAAAAACAGCAATTATTTTATTTAATTTTTCTTGTTTTGTGTGTTCTTAATATTTGGGTTAATAACATATCGAACTTTTTAACTTGGACACTAAAAGGGATCGTTTTACATGTAAAAATAAATAAAAATATTTTGACGATTTTTTTAAAAAAAAACGGCATTACATTTTTCGTCAAATTGGCAACCAAAAAATCATAAATAATTAGCACTATGACCACCTCCAAGGATATTACGGTTAAACATGCCGTTTAGGAGATAATTCGATTTTTCATACTAGCTTCATACAAATTTTTCGTAAAAAAAAAATATTTCCTTCGTTTTTGGGCAGAATTAACTCGGGTGTCATTTTTGTACATAGTAATGATCAGCAGAAGTCATTTCCAGTAAAAAAAATAACATTTAAGAAATCGAGATCCTATGTCTTCTACAGCCGATTTTCGATCCACCGTGCGGCGGCCCGCTAGTCAGCTGATTGCTATCCAAGTGACCAATGTGTCGTTCGGTCCGCTACCGCTTTCGCTTACGAGCTTTAAATAATATTGTACTGTGCCTTCTATCTGTCTACTTCTATCTATCTTCTACTACTCTTCATTCTTACTATGCTGTGGACTTTAATCTGTGTACCTATCAAACTAAGTTCTTCCAATAAACGATAAACGTTACGTGTCGGTGTAAAAACTTTTACTCCTAACCACACACCCGCATACCTCAAGAATACTACTAAATTGGTGACCCCGAGTAAGAACACTACAATGACTGACAAAAGTGAGCGCAACGTAATCGCGGCAGGCCAAGATAGTGGTGAGAAACACCTGGAAACATTCCGCGTGGGCGTGAGAGTACCACCGTTCTATCCGGAGAAGCCTTCACTTTGGTTTTCGCAAATGGAAGCACAATTTGCGCTTTCAAACATAAAGGCAGATGACACGAAATTTTATTACGTCACAGGCCACTTAGATCCGCAATACGCTTCCGAGGTTCGGCAATTGGGACTCGAGGTGGCCCTGCAAAAGTCCGAGGCCATGTGTTTTCGTGGTCCTCGGAACGCGCCACCGTCGGCTTCCCAAATAACGGTAGGAGGGGTTCACATCGGCGTCTAGTTGACGATGAAGTACCTCAAGTAACTTTTCCGAAGTTTGGTTCCCAGACTGGAGCGGGCCGGGACTGCCCTGAAGCGGCTCTTGCTCAATCTAGGAGGTCCAAATGACTCCTGCCGGCCGCCCTACGCGGTGGTCGTGCGGTCCATGGCCCTTTACAGGGCACCGGTGTGGGCGCGTTGATTTAGGCGGCGATCAGCTCGCCGGTTGAACGCGTCCTAGAGGGTCGTGGCCATCCGGCTGATCCAGGGATACCGCGCGGTCTCCGGTGAGGCGGCGAGCGTCCTTTCCGGATTGCCGCCATGGGATCTGGAGGCAAAAGTCTTCGCGCACATATGGAAGTGGCGCAAGGAGGCAAAACGCTGGGGCGTAACTTCGCTGTCACGAGTAATCGCGCCACAGCGGACAGAGCTCCAGCGGGATCTCATGGCGGCTAGGAGAGTGCGACTGTCGCAACCCAGTGCTGGGCATGCCACAATTGCGGCGGTAAGTCCCCTCTTAGAGGAGTGGATTGAGAGGCACCACGGCGTCCTCACCTTCCGCCTGACTCAGGTCCTCACCAGACACGGTTGTTTTGGGAGGTTCCTATTTCGCATAAGGCGGGATGCGGGGGCCCGGATGTTACCACTGTGTGGATCGTCCGGAGGACACGGTGGAGCATACGGTGGAGGTCTGCCCGGCTTGGGCGATCAGCGGCGCGGCGGCGATCTCTCGAGTCTGGCCCTGGTCCAGGCCATGGTACGGAGCGAGAGGGCATGGGGAACCGTCACCTCCTGCGAAGCAGTAATGCTCGCGAAGGGGGAGGTGGAGCGCGTGATGCTAAGGCAATCGTTGCGGCCTCACGACCCTAGTCGCCGTAGGAGACTCCCTGGGCGTTGGGCATCCCAAGCCGAATCTCGGCCACCGTAGGCGCGGGCTTGCGGACGGCGAGCAATGGGTAGCTCGCATCGTTTGTATCGCTGACGTAGCTTATCTCTGTAGTTCGGGGTGTGAACCGAAGTATGATAAGAGGTGAAACGATGCTCCTACGATGCCACCTGCACTTTATACATGATGCCCTGCGAAAGCATTTCAAAAAGGCCGATGGCAAGTGCGGCGAGTACTTTTCGGCCTGCGTCAAAGGATAGAATCGCGCTACGAATTCATTGGTAAATTCCGCGCATTTAGTAGGGTGCGTATGATTTAAAATTCAATATTTAAAAAAAGCATTTTTTCTTTTCTTAGTTTCTGTATATATTGTTCTAGTATGAAAAGTTATGATAGATCAATTTCTTTTCATGTTATTTAAAAAAAATAGAAAAAAAGATCTTTGCCATATCTAGGCTTCTACTCCGTTCACCTATTTATATCCATTTTTTTTTAAGAGTAATGTAAGTCAGTCGGTATAGGTATTTTTGTCAGGGGAGTCTGGCCTATTTAGTTTTAATTTATTAAGGCGTCTACTTTCCATTTGAATACAATCAGAAATAGTACCTATATATTTAAAGTGTATTATCAATGGTTCAAACGTTGTGCTCTGTGCGTGTGTTATGGTTGGTTAGATTATTTTTTGTTAAATAAAAAATAACCCGTGCCTATTTTACATTTTAGCTCGATAAAAATATTTTTGAAAACGATATCTGAGTGTCCACTTTGGTTCTCCTACTGGATTTCCGATACGTGTCAGTTTATCGGTGAAATGAAACTGTTACCATGCCGTGCTGAGATGATTGATATCATACATCAAGTTTTTTTTATGATTATTGGTTAGTTGCGATGCATCAACTATGTTTTGCGCGTGCAACGTGTTTCGTGCTGTCAGCGAACAATCCATGCAACTGCAATGATTGATGGAAAACAAAACAAGTTGACATGTTGGATCATTTGCTTCCAAAGCGGTTCATTTCTCAGCACTGCTGATCCACGCATGATTTCGTGAACAGAAGCCGTTCGCTCTCAGTTGAGCCTGGTCATTCTTCACTGCTATTGCTTTTTTATTTAATATTTTTTAACTGTTTTGGAATATACGTTTGAAAAAATAAAATAGGGAGGTCCGTTGGTTGGAAGTGATTTGTTTTATTCTCCTTTGCGCGGCTAGAACCTAGAATTCTCCCATAAGTTATTGCCACGGCAGGCCAACCCCTGATGTTGATAACTATCCTAAGACAGCCTCTTCACCACAGGGTGAGTATGACATCGACCAATAGGATCCTTTGATTTTTGATTAGTCTAACCAAGCCTTACTAGGTCATCGTTATTGTTTATTTATTTAACCATTTAAGTACACACATATAAACAGACAGGAAGAAAGGAACAGAACTTACGTACAAAGGTGATGCTTATTTTTAAAGAAATCTCTTCCAGCATACCTGCGATAGGAGAGTATATAAAAATAGATGTAGACAACGTGTGTAAGAGTAGAAGGGAATACAAAATCAAAAACAATTCTCCAATTTGAATATAAACATACAATATGAGGATCTACTTAAGTACATACAAACATATTTCTAAAATAAATATAAGTAACTAAAAAATATAATGAAATTCAAATAATAAATACATATGCACAGCGACATATACAGCGACGCAACTTATCTCCTATAATTATAAGGCGTAGTCGACGGAGCCCCGATTGGCGGGGCGCCTCCTTCTGGATGGTTTAAATAAAAATAACCACGAAGGGGATGGCGGGGTCTTTCAGACCCCGCTATCCCCTTCTAACCTAACTTGTCCGAGTCGGGGTACCCCAAGTCCCGAGCTCGCTTCGCTCGCCTTTGCATCCCATTCCACCCATGCATTTTGAAGCTCATCTAATACAATTATCGCTAAAATATTTAATGCGTCGCTGATGAGCCCTGCCGGCAAAGAGTCCTGTCGGCGAAGAGTCCCGTCGAAGTAAAGTCTGGTCGGTGATCAGTCTGTTGGCGTAGTGTCTGTCGCGTTTAGTCATACAGGGAGAAAAAGTAGTGTGTTGGTGTACATGATCGTTTTGGTTAGTGTATGACAATATAGGCAAGCGGTCATCTTTCTTTTAGTTGGTCGATACTGAAAGACAAAAATTGTGTCATCCTGGGCACAATTTGACTTGTCATCTGTTTGTGACTACCATCATCATCTACCATCAATTCATCATAAGACAGTCAAAAGTAATATATCACTGGATAGAGATATTTAAAGTATTCTTTCTTATTTAAATTTCAGGGACACCCCCATTTAAAACGACTACAGATGATCAGCCACAGAAAACGGCAAGTACTACTTTTTTACACTAAGGACGAATTTCACCAAACTTTTATACCTAGAATAAGGTCATAACCTGAGAATAAATTTTGAATTTTTGACCCGTTTTTCCATACTAGAACTGCCAGACGTCAATTTGGTTCCAGAAATAAAATAATAATAATAATTGGTGCTTCATTTCATTAAAAACGTCTAACGGGCCTCTGCGAGTTGGCTTCAGCCCCTCGTATGCCTTCCAAAGGTCCGGGATCCCAGGGTCCCGAGAAATGTGAAGAGGTAAATAAATAATAATAATAAGCCCTGACCACCGGTAGCTTGGACCCTGTTCCTGATACCGGTGGGCTACTATTTTTTATATTTTTAAATGTTTTTATATTTTTATTTCTAATATTTAAAAATGTAATTTATATGTAAATAATGAAATAAAGGAAATAATAATAATAAGTACTTATTTCACAAAAAAAAAAAACGGCACTTTGCGCTGTATAGGTACATAGTTTGAATTGAATATTATATATTGTATATATATATATATACATATTGAATTGAATTGAAATATATCATTATTATATAACTGACTTTAATAAAATCCACCCTTAGAATATTTTATATTACTAGATGGGCTGTGTTCCATAATACTAATATTGAACAGACTGCACATTAGTGGTCACACCAGAATTACGAAAATCACCCTTATGTCTACGTGATAAAGACTGTCCATGTCAAATTGTTACCACTGATGTGTGGTTCACTTTACCAAATACCTTTTAAGAAAATGAATGTTTTGTAAAATAATAAATACTATACAATAACAACATAATTTTGCTAAAAATAAATATGAATAAATTAATATAATAACTGTATGATGTTTCAGGCCCCAAAAATTGCGAATGAGTATCAAGAGTCACCTCTACTTCTGCCTACCCGGAATGTGTTGAACAATGGCATCAGTCCAATCACACGCAACAATAGGACACGACATGATAATCAAAGTAATGACATCTTTGAAATGGATGTGGTAAGTCAGCTTATTATCTTATATACAGTTGCAGTACGAAAAGTTGAGCACCTTAGAGTACAGTACAGTCCGCGAGATCTAAGCTGAGCTTTGCATTTGTGTGAGGTGCGCGGCGGAGTTCAGTCGCGCGAGAGACGCATCGCGCCTCAGGCCGTAAGTCCCCTCTTTGAGGATAGGCTTGAGAGGCGCCACGGCGTCCTCACCTTCCGCCTGACGCAGGTCCTCACCGGACATGGCTGTTTCGGGAGGTTCCTGTTTCGGATAAGGCGGGAGGAAACGCCCGGGTGTTGGCATTGTGTGGATCGACCGGAGGACACGGTGGAGCATACGGTGGAGGTCTGCCCGGCTTGGGCGGAGCACCGCCGTGTCCTCGTGGCGGCGATCGGCGGCGGCGATCTCTCGCGTCCGGCCCTGGTTCAGGCCATAGTACGGAGCGAGAGAGAATGGGAAGCAGTCACCTCCTTCTGCGAAGCAGTAATGCTCGCGAAGGAGGAGGCGGAGCGCGTGAGGGAGAGGCAATCATTGCGCCCTCACGCCCCTAGTCGCCGCAGGAGGAGACACCCTGGGCGTCGGGAGTCCATAGCCGACTCCCGGCCACCGTAGGCGCGGGCCTGCGGACGGCGAGCAATGGGCAGCTCGCCGTCCGGTAAGGACCAGGCCAGGGTCGACGGCGCGTTGTGTTCCACGCGCGCCTCAAAGAGTTGTCAGCATAATTGACGGGGTCCGACAGGGCCGATGCCTGCCGGGGTCGCGGATTGTTGGAAAGAGTTACCGTGGCCCTGGCGCACAGGCAACTGAAGGAACACGGGTGGGTTTTAGTCAGTAAGAGTCTGACACGCCCTTCCGCTCCGCCCAGAGCGGGAGAGGTCATTTGATGCTTTCCCACCCAAAAAAAAAAAAAAAAAGGCCGGTTGCCAAAAAACAGTGTAAACCGGTTTAAACCAAGCAAAGGAAGCCTCGCGCTCTAGGCCGACGTCACACCTACACTATCTATGTACACTCACACAAATGCAAAACTCAGCTTAGATCTCGCGGACTGTACCACCATATTTAGTGTTCGCGATTATATTCAGAATTGTTAATCATATGTCGACGTGATTTTCATAAGTACAGGCAAACCAGAAAAGGTGTGCGCTTCGGTAATCTTTGTGGTTCCGAAATAACAAGGCGGTCGCGCCACAGAGTAAGTCCAGAGAGGCAAAACTTCTAAGTCTTGTTATACCACGCTTTCTAGTGGTGCTCCTATCATTGCGCGTTTGTATGTATGTATAAAGTTTTCTACCTGTCGGGTTACTTACTGCGGTCTCAGATTGTCAATTTATCACTCAAAAGTTGTGGAAGTTTTTTGGAATTGCGTAGATATCTTAGTCAATAATTTTGTAAGCAAGTACAAAATATGCAAGTACTTCCATGGCTGTAACAACTCAATGTTAGATCTCATCATCGCGCAGTCATATTTCCAAAGATAGACGATTATTCCCGAAGCGCATACTTTTCTATGGAAACCAGTAGTTTGTATTAATATTCAACAATTTCAGGACGATATTCAAGACTTTCCAGTAGTATTTAAAAATAAATCTAAATCTCGAACACCAGAGAGACGAAATAGATCAATTAGGATAAGCTCAACCCCAACTCCACCAAAGAATAAACATGAAAGACAACAGAACAATAAGAAGATTTTGAAAACCCCTGAAAAGCCGCGTCTCAAAGACAAGGACCCTTTGAAGAACATCATGGTGGACGAGTCCATATCAGGGTTCTTGGAAACTGTGACCAAACACACTGCGCTGTCGAATAATAAGGTAAAATAACTTAATGCGTCAGTACAATTTCCTTGAAAGGTTCGTGTTATTTATAGCGAAAAGCCGGTTTTAGACCACAACTGGATACCGCGATTTTATTTCATCAACCCCATTTATGATGTTAGCAACAGTATTTACGTAATATTGCTTATGTTTCGAAAACTTAGCTTTACAACTAGGGATTTTTTTTGGTTAGAAAAAAATTGAGAGTTGTCTAAAAAAGAAGTGGAAAAAGTCACCCAAAAATATTGTGTATATTTGCAATTTGTTCATGTTTTAGGAAGTCATAGAACCTGGAGACAAGAAACGGTGTCAAGAACTTTATATAGATTTACTAGAAAAGATATTTCACGCTTTTGACAAAATACCAAATTGTATAAAGGAAAAATTCCCGGGGTATGACAGAAGAATTTATGCGAAAGTAAAACAGTTACAATGTAAATTAAAGAAAATATTAGCCAAACCTGATAGCGTAAGTGCACAAGCATCACAGAGTATAAATGGCGATAGACTTAGTAACAGTGACAATAAATTAAATGGTAGTCATAGTCCCTCTCTTCTTAGTAAATATGATGATGATACAGACGACTTTGACCTGGTGTCTAGTGGAGTACATAAAAGAGTAACAGAATGTTTCCAAGAAGCCAATAATCCAGGAACTGCAACTTCCACGCCTGACTTTGTTTTCAATGAAAAAGGACCAGGAAATAAATTACCCAAAAAAGCTTTGACATTTGACGCATTTTCACCACTCAACAATTCATCTAAATTGGAGACAAGCTGTCAATCAGAATCAGAGAATACAAGTACATCTGAACAAGTTAAAGGCAAAGGGAAATTTGTGTTCAAAAAGCCATCAAGGCTTACGGTAGAGGAGAACAAATTAACGCCAAACAAAGATATACCGTCATCTACTGCTGAGAGAATTAGAAACGCTTCGGAAAAACTGAAACCTTTGACTGCGACAGAAGCACCGAAATGTGTACCAGTAGCACAGAGCTCTCTAGAGTTCCAGCCACCACAGCTAAGCAAAAACTCTTTACTAAACAGCAATAGACCTAGCACAGATTCCGTTAAAGACAACGAAGAAGACTGTGAACAAATAGATGACTATGAAGTGCCAATCGACATGGATGATGTCACAGATATTATGTCGGAAGCAGCTCAAGCGAGTGTCATTAACATCAGTGATTCTGTCGCTAGTACCAGTAATGCAGATGCAATGAACAGTGCTATAGATATACCTATTGATGAAGATGGCTGGCCAGAATATAGGCCTGAGGACTTTGAAGAAATAATAGAAGACATAAGCAGCCAAGAGCCACAAGTGTTCAATCTGATGGATGACTCGACGGTGAAGGAAAAGCCTAAGTATGAAGGGATGGGTGACTTCCACGTCGGCACACAGAACGATGGCATCACGGGTGAGTTGTAGTTTTTGTACATTTTTGAAGTGAAAACTTCTTTAGGCGCTTGAGCACTTTTTGGGTGAACAAAAATCATGGAACTCGCTTCATCGTCACCGAGCACTTTCCATGAGCTATATGTATACTGTGTATATAATATATATGTGTACTTTTTGGGTGAACAAAAAGCGTGAAACTCGCGTCATCATCACCACACGCTTCGACTATACAATTCACAAGTTACTTAGTTTTCACTTCTATCGGCAGTTCTCAAAGACTGCCCCGCATTTTTTTTTTACTGTTTACAATACCGGGCCGTTTTGAAATAATTTGCGAAACTTCACTGACGTGATGGGTATCTAAAACTGGTTTATAAAAACGATCCTTAAAAATCATAATTTTAAGTAAACAGTTAATGACGTCGTCAACGTCCTCATATCGCTCGTGGTGACCTATAGCTATACACGGATCTTTAGGCGTGAGAGCAAAATCGGTACTAACGCCTTTATCTTGATGTTAATAGATTTCGCAAAACAATTTCACAAATGTTTACCGACAGCACCCCCATATCAACGCCATTCGAGCGCCAAAAGTTCCTTGTGTAGTCCTTTCATTGTTATTTTACCTCAGATCTTGCATCACTGTCCAAAACAAAGTGATCTTAATTTTCGTTTGAATAAGGTTGCTGTTGGGTTGCTACTATCAGAGGTAAAAAAAAACTGTGGGAAAAGGACTGTCGCAGTGTAGCTGATGTTTTGATTTTATCTGTTATTTGTTTTTCGTTTTTATTGTCTTTTAATACTGCTACTCATCATGGCTGTAAAGTTTCGCCAATTCATTTTGAAAAGCCCTGTATAATGTATCACTTTGGAAGTTTGCACATGCACCGCTTCGGGCAATAAAAGCTTGTGTTTCACTCGTCTTGAGCAAGTGTTGTGATCTATGGTCATGCCTTCTCTGTATGAGAAGCGGCTATTGCACTGCAGTGGGACTATAACAGGCTGGTGTTATTAGAAAGAAAAGAAAGAAAATACGTTTATTTGCGGTAAACATGGTGCAAAGAAAAAACACAAATACAAAAAGAACGAGTTGGGGGGAAATATGCGTCAGAATCAGAATCAGAAATGTTTATTTGCAGGAAAATACATACAAATTACACGCACACGAAACACGCCACGTCACGTTATTACGTCACATCCACGAGAAACAGCAATCGCCTGTGTTAATATTATTTTTGTGTTTGACTGCTGCCTCGTTAGTGTAGTGGTCGCAAAGCGCTACTGCTGAGCATGAGGACCTGGGTTCGATTTCCAGGTCAAACTCAAACCATTTATTTCAACTAAACCATTTACAGGCACTTTTGAATTGTCAAAGAGTCGGTCAGTTAGTCAGAAAGTTGAAGCTAGTTGTTCATTCCAAAACGTAGATCTCTATGGAGAAGAACGGGTAACAAACTCCAAGGACACTCTTTTTAAATCAAGATATTATATAATCCCGGGTACATTGTTCTTGTTGCGGTCGGGCGTATTAATCGGTTTTTCCATCAGGAGTTTCTCAGCTTGGAGTTTGGATTTGTGCCTGGTTGATGGTAATAAGCTCTCCCCCTATTACATGGGACTTAAACATAACTGGCGAAATGTGAGTGTACTATAGGTACACAACCTAGCCCTTCTGGGATTACAGGAGTGATGCTGTTATTATAATTTTTGTGTAAAGTTAATTAAATTTTATTTGCATCGATTGCAGGTACATAAAATAAGATGTTACAATAAGATGGATGGGCCTTGTACAATCTACCTTATCTATGGCATGCAAACATTAATGAAATTATCACTAAATTGGAAATAAAATTAAATTACAACTTTAAAACATTAAACGGCATAGCACATCCACAATACATAAATAAAAACATAAAAAAATCCACTTAAATACAGTTTTGAATAAAAATCGGATAAATTGAGAAAAAACTTATTTTTTAAATGTTTATGTGTACATCGGCAAATTCGTTTTTCAGGCGAGTTCGACGGCTTGGATTACCCTCACTCAGCGCTGATGCTGGAGGTGTTTCAAGAGAGGTTCGGGCTCAGGTCCTTCCGTCCGAACCAGCTGCAGGTCATCAACGCGACACTGCTGGGGAACGACTGCTTTGTGCTCATGCCCACCGGGGGCGGTAAGTGGTCTCGCTCTTTACCTCATTTTAAATAGACAAGTCATTTTGCTAATTCCATTTTACATACATACATAAACTCTGGCCTTCTTCCCATGGGGGTAGGCAGAAACTACAGAACGTCACCTGCTACGATCCTTACATACTCCTTTCGCCTCATTTACGTTCTATTAATTTATTTAATAATATAATTTTAATAATACTAATTCCATTTTCTACAGTAAAATATATTATATCTATAGAAGATTTTGACACAAGCGTTCTCCTCCACAAATAAAAATTAATCAACAATTAATATTGACATCCCATGGAGAAATGATTTATAAAAGTGATTAGTTCAAGGATCAATAATGGATTACTTGAGCGGCTGGTGTAAATAGCCAACTGCTCATACATCTCATAGTTCCCCTGTTCATACTCCTGAAACTTATCCTCCTCATCCTTCTGGTAGTTGTGGCTGGCGCTTTAATGCGATCATAATGTACAGGTAAACCAGAAAAGGTATGCGCTTCAGTAATCTTCATGTTTTCTAATTAACCCGAACGTTGCACCACTGAATAACCCCTTACAGAGACAAAGCTTCTAACTTTTGCCCTGCCGCCCTTTCGAGTAGTGTACCTATCATTGGGCGTTTGTATGAAGTTGTATATCTGTCGGGTGACCTACTCCGGTCGCAGTTTGCCATATGTCACTCAAAACTTTAAAAAGTTTGTTGAAGTGGCATTCATAGAGTTGTTAATCAATAATTTTGTAATCATGGTAATACAAATTAGGCACGTACTTCTATGGTTATAGCAGCTATGTATTAGATCTCATCATGGCGCGTTCGTAGTTCCGAAGAAAGACGATGATTTGCGAAGCGCATACTTTTCCTTGGAGATCCGTAGGTATATCCGTTTTGTGGGGTTTCTCATTATGTTCATTTTAGAAAATTGACGTCCGCAGGTAAATCACTGTGCTACCAGCTCCCGGCGATACTGATGCCTGGCGTTACCATAGTGATATCTCCACTCAAGTCACTCATTCTGGACCAAGTCAACAAACTACTGTCGCTAGATGTAAGTCAGTTGGAATTAATGTAAAGTCTGGGAAATTGATGGGTTAGTAAATTGACTAACTAATTTAGAGGTATGAAAGTGATATGAGAGTGGTATAACACGGCAAATTGACGTAGTGCGTCAATCTGCTAAACAAATAATCTCCCTGACTGTATATAAGTAAGTTTAGTTTTAAATGGCAGGTTATCACGCGTATGCATTTTGTTGAGTCCATACTAACTTTTTAATATTAAAACACATAAAAGTGATATATGTAAGACTTGACTACTTAGCGCAATCACAACATTGTTTAAGTGGATCCTATTAAATGATATTTTAAGAAATTGTCATTCAATAGGATTATATGAACTAAGAGGCTTGTATTGATGATTTTAATGATTATTATTCTGTAAATACATACTTGTGACGGTCGCGAATCATATTTTGTTCAACATAATAGGTCGGGGAAAAAGTCTTTTCGTATTTTATAGGTATAATGTTGTAGTAAAATCTCTTTTGGCTGTACTGTTTGTATCTGGCTGGTTTTGATGCCATTAAATAGATGGCATATAAAAAAAGAAAAGAGATCAAATTATAAAAAGGATAAAAAATTTGGTGCTTTCCTCCTCGACTATTTTTTTTTTTTGTCTATTACCTGTCGGCTATAGAAACACCTATGATGAAGCATCCGTATTGTGTAGTCGTTGGGCCTGTGCTTGATCTCTCCCCGGTCGTGTGAGATTGCCGTTCCATCGGACTATGAGAGTGAAGGAACAGAGAGTGCACCTGTGTTTGCGCACATACTTACTTGTGCACTAGAATATATTCTGCTTACTTACCTAATCTCCGTTGAAATCGGCCGCCGTGGCTGAAATTCGGTTGGCAGCATCTTTTTATTTCCTTTATTTCACTTTAAACAAATAAAATTAAAATTTTCAAAAATTTCTAAAAATCACAAAAAAGAAACATGAGAAAAACAAAAATTGTTCACCATTGTCGGGAATAACAGGTCTATCCTGTAAAAATCTCACGATGAAAACTTATGTGAAGTGCGCTCGAAGTGAGCTGTCAATAGTGTGAATCCCTAGCATCAGGAGGTATGACAGCGGGCTTAGCATGACGCTGTCTATCTCTTAGAAGAATAGATAAGGCTATTTCCATACAAAGTGACATTTCGTTTCTCCATTTTTGACATCGCACCGTAAAAATCCTTCTGAAATCTGTCATTTTGTCTTTCGTTTTACCGATCGTTGCCTTTTTAATGTAGACTATTTCAGAAGACAGTTGTCTAGGGTAGTGAAGACAATTTGATTTTTTAATTGCCATGCTAAAGACGATAGAAAACTTTTTACTCGACGGCCACAAAGTATAAACATGAAATTTTTCACTTTTTGTATGAAAAATGTGAAAAATTATTACCTACGTGTTGAGTTTTAGGGGTTTACGGGATTCATAAAGGGCGACGAAATTTTCATTATTTTTGCGATAGGACACACCATTTTCTAGATATAAGCAAAATAAAAGATAAACGTGAATAAATTACTGAATTTCGTAAAAAGTGCAGTTGACTCTTTCTACTTTGCTGCCGTCGTAGTGTCTTCACGAAACGTCATTTTTGTCCATTCTTCCGTCGACAAGACAGTGCTTGTGCTAAGCTCACTACAGTTTAAGTTTTTATAGTGAGCTATTTGTAGCTCACTATGAAAACTATGCAGGTGGTATGACAACTCACTTCAAGCTCACTTCACCTAAGTTTTCAGGGTGAGATTTTTACAGCAGGTATCGGTAGGCAGGCATAGGAGCGCGCAAGCCCCACCGCGACGTCAACGTAGAGATACGGCGGTGGGGTCATTATTATTATTGTTGTGTAGATCCCTGCGGCTCACATGTCGGGTGACGTATCCCTGGCGACGTGTGACGAGATCTACCACAAGCTGTCGTTGCGAGAGCCAGGCATTAAGCTTCTGTACGTCACCCCCGAGAAGATCAGCAACTCCACCAAGTTCCAGTCCATGCTCAGCATGCTCTATTCGCGCGGCAAACTCGCTAGGTAATGTAAACCATGTTTTTAGGTGCAGGTTGTTGAGTTTGTCATCTATATTTGTTGAGGGGTCATATTGAACCACTTCCTCTTTTGAAACCGAAACCGAACCGAACAGCACGCACGCATTAATTTGTTTGTTATTCATTCTATGGTCTCATTTTGACAAAGAAAAATAACCAAATACAATGTCAAAAAGTGCAACTAGCTAGGTCGATAAAAGTCGACCAGTCGATGTTAGTCAACTCAAATTGTAATCGAATGTCAATGAACGACCATCGATCGGTATTTTTGCAACTGACTTCCATAATTTGATCAATTTTACACTATCGGTGGCATAAAAATTGTCAATTGTCATGCACCATCCTAGATCCATGTGAACCGTCGATGTGTACGATTTATCGCTATCTGGAGAGCCCTAAAGTAAAGTACATGGTCGTGAACATAAGCTTGCACTCAAACTTATGTTTACGACCATGCACTTTAAAATTTGACAAAAATCAGGTATATATTGGTAAATATCAAGCGATTTTGAACTGTGTGGTACGGTGTCAGGTTCGTAATCGACGAGGCGCACTGCGTGTCGCAGTGGGGCCATGACTTCCGGCCCGACTACAAGCGCCTGTCTGTGCTGCGCACACAGTTCCCCACTACCAACATCATCGCGCTCACTGCCACGGCCACGCCGCGCGTGCGCACGGACATCCTGCACCAGCTGCAGGTGTCCGCCTGCAAGTGGTTCCTCAGCAGCTTCAACCGGCCCAACCTCGCCTATAGAATACTCGAGAAGAAGCCCAAGTCTGTTAACCAGGAGATTGCCGCACTTATTAAGCAGAAGTTTTTCAGGTTAGTGGTGTTATAAATAAGTGGACTTTCAATTTTGTGAGAACCTACTGAAGTGTGACTCTTGATTTAGGCCCGTATTACTCAAGACTCAAACATTACTTAAAACTAGTTTAGAGCCATTTGATTGGTTGAAACTAGTTTAAGTCATGCTTGAGTCTTGAGTGAGGTTCTGTACTACGGGATAAATTTATAAGAAAAAAAAAAGTTTTCTTCTATTCTTCTTGATTTTTTTTTTGAGGTTGACCTTTTGAAACAGAAATGTATAGCAATAAAGAACTTGGACTAAGAAACATTTATAGTCCACAACTGTTCATGATGACGAAATCCGTGATCGTGGAACCCCTTTTTTCTATCCAAAATAAGGGTGAAATCATATATGCGCGTTTTTCTATTTATCTCCATTTTCTTATTGGCACGAGGCGACGCTCCCAAGAGCGAGAAGTCCGCTCACAAGCATCCGCACTGATTCTCATCCGAAAGGGCAATCACGTGCGAATGGACTTCCAATTAATTTATCTTCTGAGTGACGGGAGAAGATAGAAATACAGGAAAATGGTGATGTCTGCGTGTTATTTCATTTCACCCTAACTGGTTTACAGAGTATGTGGCATAGTGTACTGCTTGTCACGGAAGGAGTGTGAGAATTTATCATCGGATTTGCGTAAGGCGGGCATTCAGTCTGCGCCCTACCACGCGGGACTCAGCGATAAGAAACGAGAGGAGGTGCAAGCAGGCTGGGTCGCTGATAAATACAATGTGGTAAGTGAGTTGGTACTATAGGTTGACCGGTACCGCGGTACCGCGCCTTAGGTATGCGCGACGAGGCGGGGGGCGGAGGGCCGAAAGCGTTGACGAATGAGCGGCCTGCTCTGCCCCCTGTGAGTCCCGCACATACCTAAAGCGCGGTACAGCGGAATCGGTCAAGCTATAGTGGAGATATTATTGGTATTGTATTACTGTCTTCAGTCGGCTAGGATTATCACACAGTGAGTGCCTGATGACGGGCGTCGCCACCGAGGTAGGCCAAAGAAACACCTTTGCAGTGGGACAACATAGGTCAATTATAAAATTAAAAATGTTTTTTTATATTTTTTTTAAACCTTCTAACTGACCGACTCCTTGACAATTTTAAGTGCCTGTATTTTTTAGGGGATGCAGAAGGCGAAATGTATTGTTGACCAGATTGTCACATTATGTAAACTTTTTTGAGCTTTGTACTATTTTAATTAGCAATCAGGCCGCGGTTAGTGACACATTTTGAGTCATTTTATGATGTGACACTGAGAATCGATGGTCCACGTCGCGTGTTTACAAACGCTTCTTCACAACAACACTTGAACGGAGTTGGGCTAAAGAAGTTTTTGGGCAGATCGATTTTAAATACGAGATATGTACGCTTCTTAATTGTTACCATCGCGGGTAGAACCTGGATGAGGCTGGCAGAAGGGCGTGGGGATTGGCACATGAAAAGAGGCCTATGCTCAGCAGTGAGGGAAGTGGGGCTGTGGATGATGATGATGATGCTTCTTTAGCATAACACAACATGAGCAGTGTTGAGGTGATGAAGGAAATGCATTCGGTTTATTTGTTACTGGTTTCGATTTCGAACGTTTCTATTGCCCAACGCTGCACGGACAACCCCCGCGCTCCCTCGCCGTGTCTGTCCCTGCTACACTATTTTTACACGCTACAAAAACGCGTGTGTATATTATGTTTTAAGCACATAGACTTGAACGCATCACTGTGGTATGAGAGGATGCGCCAGCGGGTGGCGCGAACTTGGATTCTCGTTCTCCTTTTCTATTTTTACATGCGCGCTGTTTCCCGTGCGAAAGCCGATTCACGCGTTAAAGAGCACATGTGTAAAGGCGGCTATTCACAGCATGTTTGTACACTTGGTAACCACAAGTAAAGCGCGCGTCGGTTCGTGAGATAAAAATACTATATGAAGAAGCGTTTGTAAACACGTCGACGTCGATCGAACGCGGTCTGGTGGCACCCTAACGTAGCGCAATGTTGTGGTCAGATCTGCGCGACGATCGCGTTCGGCATGGGCGTGGACAAGGCGGACGTGCGCTACGTGATCCACCACAGCATGCCCAAGTCCGTGGAGGGCTACTACCAGGAGGCGGGCCGCGCCGGCCGCGACGGGGACACCGCTACTTGTCTGCTGTACTATTCGTACTCTGACGTCGTGCGGTATAGAAGGTTGCTTGAAAGTACGTTGGCTTTCTTATTTTATTACTCCGTCTTCTTCCTTTCCGTCTTTTGCTGCTCATTCAACAGGAACTGTGGATTTTTTGTGGCACAAACATTAAATGTTCATAAGTTTACTATAGTTCAATTCAGGCGGAGTCTGAAATGGCTTCCGTGCTCGATATTTGGAAATCAAAACAGAATCATCATCTTTACTAATGGAATCCACTTTTATGATGAAATTATATAAAGTGACAATTAGTGAGAAGATTAACAACTGGATGCACTTTCTAAAAACTTTATGAAACTTTGGAGCGAGAAATGACGAGACCTGGCTGCCGTATTAATTATACGATTAAAGTTATGCGCCTCGAAAATCTTCGTGTTTCCGAATTAGATTTTATTATGTAACATCTAATTCAGAAACTAGTAGTACTGTATGTCTTGTCTGCCTCATGGGTCTAGTGGTCGCAAGCGCTACTGCAGAGCATGAGGTTCTGGGTTCTATGCCCAGGTCGGGCAAAGAGTTAATGTTTTTTTTTTCCATCAGGAATTTCTCAGTAGCATCCAGGACTCTGGATTCCTGCCCGTTTGATGGCAATAGGCTCGCGCCCTATCATATGGGACTTAAACATAACTGACAAAATATGGGTGTACTTATAGGTGCACCTGTGCCTTACCCTTCGGGGATTACAGGCGTGATGTTATGTTGTGTGTTACAGTGGACCGCAACACAACGGCGGAGGCGCGGGGCGTGCACATCGCGAACTTGTTGCACATGGTGGAGGTGTGCGAGAGTGTGGCCGAGTGTCGGCGTGCGCAGGTGCTGGCCTACCTGGGCGAGCGGTTCAACAGGGACGAGTGTGTGCGGGACCGGGCTACGGCCTGCGACAACTGCCTCAACGCACACGACTACAAGGTCACTTCCGTAGAAATATTAGTATTAATATACAGTATTTCAATTAGGGACAATAGGTCGAATCGACTCACTGACTGTCAAACTACAGGCTGCACGATAGATATGGAATCATGTTAAATTAAACGAGGTATTTGTTAACAACAGTAGTATATTAATTTAAAGTAAAAACAACAAGAGCGATTCACGCGAACTTAGCAATGGTGGATGTTGACGCCAAAAATGTAGCATAAAATTAATTGCCTCTTATAGTCTAAAAGGTCTAGCACGCAAAATCATTAATTTATAAAAAATGATTTAAAGTTATTATGATGAACATTCGGTCGCTTCCTATATCCATCACTTTCCTTCCCATAATGATTGGGAGACAAGAGGACTTACTTCGACCATCTTCGGCTAATGTTGGAAGCAGTTCCGTTCGTAATGCACGTATGGACTCGATATTTTACGAAGGACAGTGCGCATCAAGACACAATCGCACATTCGTATTTACGTGTGTGCACGTAATTTCTAGAAACTTTTCTAACCGCTATAATACATAGTGTCATAGTTTTTAATACGTAGTGTTAAAAAAGTCGGGATTATTATTACTCCCTACAACACAGAAACTGCGGCGCGGCGCGCGGATCACGCACGGAACACACCGTTGTTTACAGGGGAACGTAGTAATATTTAATAATATTTATTTGGCAAAAAGAAGAAATACAATGCATGTTACGTTGTGAGAATAATACATTTTGTGCTCAATTTTTGTGAATAATGACCCCGATGCTAGGAAAATCCTGTGTTATAGGGGCCATCCATTCGTCCGCTAAGATTATTTTACAAAATTAGGGAAGCTAAAACGTGTAACAGCAGCAATATTGTGTGAGTAAGCGCGTGTAATGTGGTGTAATGGGGAAAGTGTATGAGTGTGTGATGTGTGATGTGTGTATGGGTGTGTGATGCGTGATGTGTGTATCAGTGTGTGTGTGTGATGTGTGTCGTGTGTGCTTAGAGAGGGAAGGCGATTTGGGTGTGTGGGTGTGTTAGTGTTCTTAATACTAATAAATTATTTATTTGTATAGGGGTTTAATCAGTGCTTCTGTTTCATCATAATCTAGGGTGAGGAGGAATTCTTTAGTTATTTTTTTTACATTTGTGTGTGTTTAATGTATGTTATGTTTTTGATGTATTTTATTGTATATAAGGGCACTTAGGTAGGGGTAGTGACGTCTAGCGAATGTAGTTTTTGTATGTGTTGTGAAACAAGCCACTAATGTACACTCCTTAAACGAAATTTAGTAAGAATTTATTTTTGTACGTCTTACTAGAAAATACCAAAGTCATCACTGATAAGTGGTTACATTAAAACAGATTTTTATGGCTTTGTATGGCTTTATCTATGATAAACTGTGGTAGGTATTTTCTGGCTATGCACGATTGCACGACGCGACGCACCGCACCGACGCGCGACGTCGCGGCGTGGTGCCTGACCTCTAATTTTATCATTTTGTTCTAGGTGCGAACTTACGGTTGGTACTATCAGACATGGTTTTAATTTTTTCCTGTAGGTACGGGTACCAATTGCATCTAACGTGACATTGTTAGGTATTATTTATTTATTGGGATATTACAGGAACAAGACAAAAATCTTACCACTAAACCGGGTTAGCTCCGTGGGCACCAAGACAATTGTGACTTTAATTTTCCCTTCATACTTATCGGGCTTAGGGCTGTCAGAAATTCTAGCTGAATATAATTTAATTGGCCGTGATCCAGTAGCCGCTGTGTAGCTGCCAGTATTGTAGCAGGTGTGGGAATCTGCGGGTTCAAAATCCCTCCCCTACGCAGCGCCGCTAAATGTTCTGGTTGAGAGTACATGCGCCTACCTTCCGCCAGATTGTCACCAGCAATTGCGTAAAAACGCACCATATCCTAAAATTAGTTCTAACTATTCGAATGTGGAGTGGTTATTCCACATTCGAATAGTTAGAACTAATTTTTCACAAAAATAAAACGCGCGATGCGTGCCTGTGATGTAAATACGTCGGATGCATATGCGTCGCTCGCTCGAGAGATTTCGGTAGACTGGCTACCGCCCGGGCGGCTCAGGCAGCCCGCGGCAGTCAACAAAAGAAATGGGTGGAGCGGTACTTCGCGCGATTGCATGTCATTGGCTAATGATTTATTTGCATTTCGGCCCGTATTGGCCGGACATCCCTGTAGTCCACGTGGACTCCCCATAACTCTTGAATGCCATATCGCTACCGCGATGAGTATTTTGATGTTACGGTTAATGTTTGAACACGTTTGAGTAACATAAGACTAATTTGGGAACGCCTAGTTTAATTTGTTTTAATAACATATTTGATGCTATAGAATGGTAGTAGACCAAGGTCAGAACAACGTTTGTTCTAGCAAAACTGTGATTCAAATGTCACCGTGTATAAAACTATTACTAGTAGTCAGATAGGAAACGCCGACCTCATCTAGTTTAAAAATATGATTGACGTGTAAAAGTGTTTGTACAAACCTACTTACAGAAATAAAATCATTTATCATTTTTCATTATCATTTACTGCAACCTACTAACGTTGAGTTTACACTAATCGTGAGTGACAGTGCAGTGATTTCGTGCCGAAGGAAATACTGACTAATGAAGCCACGTGGAGCCAGCTAGCTAAACAGCCCACACCAGTATTCCATTTCAGTCCTTACTCCCTTCCTCAGCGACGAATGCTCTCTTCGAACGCGTCACGTAATTAGTAATGAACCCACGAACAATACCTGAAATCACCGCAATAGAGCGAGCGAGATAGCACGTTAAGAGCGAGCTAGCTGTGTAATAGTGACCACAGAGTAAACAATAACATTCAAATGTCATGTAGACAATGCAACAGTTTTACAAGTATTTAATCTAATAAAACATATTATTATCTAAGCCAAATAACGTCACGTCCTGTCGAACCGTGTATTAATCTTGGCCTTTGACATGCACCCCTTTTGTTCAATTGGCTGAAAAGGCTATTCAATTATACGGATTCAAATGAAATTCCCTGGTGAAACTTCACAGATTTGATAAGTATAGATATCAAATGTAAAAAAAAAACTCATTCATCATTTCGTGTGAAGTTTCGCCAACTAATTAATTTTGGGCGTCTCTGAAAAAGGTTCTATTTCTTTGGTTGTCATAAAATTGGGCTGCCAAAATAATGTGACGAAAATATAAAATGTACAGGTGACTTGTGTGGTTCAGAACATGTAGTAATCTTTTTTACTCATTTCATGTCTAGCCGGTGGACGTGACGGAGGACTGCAAAGTGATAGCGCGCTGTATCCGCGAGAGCTGCAGCGGGCCGCGGAATTCTTTCACGCTGCTGCACGTCGCGGACGCACTGCGCGGCTCCAAGCAGGCGCGGCTGCAAGCGCTGCAGGGCACGCCCTTACATGGACGGTGAGTTACATGTGCGACAGCTGCAGCGGGCCGCGGAGCTCCTTCACGCTGCTGCACGTCGCGGACGCACTGCGCGGCTCCAAGCAGGCGCGGCTGCAAGCGCTGCAGGGCACGCCCTTACATGGACGGTGAGTTACATGTGCGACAGCTGCAGCGGGCCGCGGAGCTCCTTCACGCTGCTGCACGTCGCGGACGCACTGCGCGGCTCCAAGCAGGCGCGGCTGCAAGCGCTGCAGGGCACGCCCTTACATGGACGGTGAGTTACATGTGCGACAGCTGCAGCGGGCCGCGGAGCTCCTTCACGCTGCTGCACGTCGCGGACGCACTGCGCGGCTCCAAGCAGGCGCGGCTGCAAGCGCTGCAGGGCACGCCCTTACATGGACGGTGAGTTACATGTGCGACAACTTCTGCACAGTATACAATTCACTCACGGAGAAGAAAGGTTATGCATAATTAGGTAACTTGTTCCGATACAAAAAAGGTGTCATTTGCCCATTATGCGGATACAAAATCGACGCGAGACAGAAAGAGGGAAAGACAATACAAAGTGTTTTTAATAAAAAAAAACACTTTTATAAATTAGTACAAAAATAAACTTTTTTATTGCTGTAAGCAACTAATAGCAATAAAAAAGTTTTTTTCTCATCTCATCAGCGAAGATTCGACAACAATATAGAAAATGCTCTATGTATGTATATTTATTACGTGTACTCTTGGGACCAATTTCCCAACAAAAAAAAACTTTATATGAATGTGCCAAATTGTCAAGTGCGCGTAAACTGCTGCAATTGGCTGTCGATAAATCATTCAACCGCCATTCATCCTCTCAACATGACCAAATGTTTGAAGCAAACTCTTTTAATGTTAGAATTTGACGAGTAAAAGTGATTGCCATATCCTCCCCCAGCTGCACGTCGTGGCACCGCGGCGACCCGCTGCGCCTGCTGCGCCAGCTGGTGGTGCGCGGCCTGCTGGCCGAGCGCCTGGTCGTCAGCAACGACATCGCCTCCGCCTACGTCGTGCTGGGGCCCAAGGTGGATCAGTACGTACTCACTAATATTACAAGCGGCTAAGTATTCATGCGTAAAAATCTTAAATTCATTCAATGACAAACATCACACAGCCATAACTGCTCGGTCTATAAGCATGTAATTTTGCACAAGAGTGCCTTTTATAGCGAAAGTTTGCAATGAAGTATTTTTGAAAATTCATCCCATAAAGGGGTTAACTTGGGAATGGAAGTTTGTAATTTTTGGCGATGGGAAATCCCATTGAGCTTGTCCATCTTTATTATTAAAGCTATAACTATTGTATTTAATCCTTGTAAAAAAGGTTGACATGCATACATACCTGCCTATATAAGGTGTGTCTATTCATACAAGATATATTTTAAGAGATACACCCATAGCTGGTACAAAACCTACGGGCACGAAAAAATTTTTTAGAACGAAGTTCCTTTTCGCATGGTACGGACTTGGCGGATGGGGACTAGGCGAAAAAAAGTCTAAGAGTTTTCTGTCACGACCCTTTCTTTAGTATAGACGTTTTTTTTTGAACGATGTTCTTTATCGCAGCTTGCGGTAAGGGTAATTTTTTTGAAATCGACACATCGAAAATCCGTTATGCCCCCTCCATCCGACTTTTTATTATATAATAATATAATAGAAAGAGAGAGAGAGAGAGAGAGATAGTTTTGCATGCAGGTGATATACCTTCAACAATCTTATTGTAAACCTAGGTGCCATTCCTAAAAAACTTTTTATATAAAGAGCAATGTTATATGGCTTAGCGCATATCTCTCTGTTGCGTCGTTTAGATCTCAATGTTTCAAACAGATGGATGTTGGATTTGACAAATACTGCTGTCTCAAAAATCTACATACAGGGCAATGTTAAGATTTTAAATATTTTGAAATATGGAATACAGCTTACAGTTGGTTTAAGTTTAAACACAGCACGCACACATTTTTTTTGGGCCTTAAACTTAAACGCAATTTCTTTGTCAGTGGAATTTCCCCAATATATTATTCCAAAACGCAATGTAGATGTGACATAGACCTTGTAAGAAATTAGAACAACGGATTCATTTGCTATTTTTGCTAGATTGTAGAGTGCATATGAGTACTGGTTTAGTTTTTACAAACAGCTTCTACATGACATTTCCAGTTTAAATGAATATCCAAGTGAAGTCCCAGAAATCTAGCACTGCTTGTTTCGGCTATTATTTCATCTATATATGCTATGCTTAAGTTAAGTTTTTTTGTTCTTTGAAAAAATGTCATAAGCTTTGTCTTATCCATATTTATTTTTAATTTATTTATAAGTAACCAATTTATGATGAAATGGATGGAATTGTTTATGTCATCTTCATAAGTTTCTATATTTTTGCATGGAACAATAAGTGTACTGTCATCGGCAAAAAAAACAGTTTGTGGCTCAGTGCATTTTGGTAAATCGTTAATATATATGAGAAACAACAAGGGCCCAAGGACAGTTCCTTGGGGTACACCACATGTTGTATCTCTAATTGGTGACATATGAGTACCTTCTAACTTGGAGTTAGAACAAATTCTATTTAAAACAGTGGCTTGCTTACGTCCAGTGAGATATGTTTTGACTAGATTTAATATGTTTCCCCTGACGCCGTATCGTTCTAACTTACCCAGTAATATTTCGTGATTTACGTGGTCGAATGCTTTCGATATGTCCATAAGTACTGCTGCTATTAGATTTTTTTTGTCAACATTATTAACAATTTCTGTAAATAATTCATAGACAGCTTTATTAATGTTTCTGTTTTTCCGAAAACCATATTGTTCTGTAGCCAGTAAACTGTTTACTTCAAAGAATGAGTTCATAGATTTATAAATTACTTTTTCAAAAAATATCGACAATACCGGTATCAGAGCTATTTGACGGTAATTTGAAATAGCAGTTCTATCGCCTTTCTTATGCAGTGGTTTAATTATGGTAATTTTTAACAAATTAGGAAAGTGGCCATGTTCTATGCATAGATTAATAACAAAACTCAAAACAGGTGCAATTATATGCGACACAGATTTTAAAATCTTAGTAGTTATTCCATCATATCCCACGCTATTTGTGTTCTTTAATGAATTGATAATATTAAATATTTCCAACGAATCTGTCGGTGTCATAAATAGAGATTTGGGATAATAATTTACGCAAGATATAGCATTACTAGTATTGTAATCAATATCAGAATAAATTGAATCTATAAAGTAATCATTGAATGTCGTGGCCATTTCTTTAGGGTCACTTATTAGTTTATCACCATTGAGTAATTTTTTTACGGATTCAGAGGGGAAGTTTGATTTACATCTAATAATTATTTTCCACGTAGCTTTAGTTTTATTCTTAGCACTATTAATTACATGACTGTTTTGAGATATTTGTGTCAAGCGGATCACCTTATTTAATCGTTTTGAATATTGCTTAAGTAGATGTTTATTTTCAATATTACGTGATCGTCTATACTGCCATAACATTTCTCTTTTTCGTTTACTACATTTCCTGATACCTTTAGAAATCCATCTCGGGGATTTACGAGTAGAGATTTTTTTCCTTACAGTTGGGAAACACAAATCGTAGAAAAGTTTAAATTGGTCATAAAATGAATTAAAAGCTAGTTCTGGATCGGTACTATTGTATACTTCATCAAAACTTAGATTACTAATGGCTTCATTAAACTTAGACCCGTTCTCAGGGCTATAATCTCGACTTAGTACGTACCAGTGATCACTTGAACAGGACTTTTTTACAGGACACTTAAAGATTTGAGCTGTGTGGTCAGATAAGGCCAATTCTAAAACTTCACCACTACCACCCTTGATACACCTCTGCCTATCCCTACGGAGTAGGCATGCGTGATGATTTTAAAAATAAACCAATATGGGTATACATGGTAACTCGAGCTTAAATCATCATCAAAAATCTTAATAGACATAGGCAGTCGTGGACATACCTACTATTGTAGGTACACGCTGTTTTTGAGAATTTCTGTACCTACAGAAAACTCCAATGTCGTTGCCCAACCGAACCGGAGGAATGACATCATGATCGGCACTCGCGAGGTAGTCACTTAGTGCCTCCCTGAGATACTTGTTATTGTAGCACACCACTATGTGTTAGTACTCCTAGTTGGTATACCTATAGTTTGGCATTGTTGCGTTTGTTGCCCGAAGCCCGACGCGTGTTAGGAAAAGGCGCTTGCGGTGCGACACGCGGGTCGTGCGGGACTGATGGAAGAGGCGCGGGGGGCAGGCGCGCTCGCGCTCTACTCTTTGATCATTCATATAAACCGCGCGCCATCTTATGCCGGCGCCATCTTATGCCGGCGCCATCTTATGCCGGCGCCCGCTTCAATGACAATAAACTCTACGTAGTAACTAGCGTAATGGAAGATAAAAAATAAGGAGCCAGTACTTATTTGTTATGTGTGTATAGTAATTTCATTTTTTTTTTTTTTAATAAAATATTTAGATTAACTAAAAATCTTCTGTACTAGCTATAGATGTATGTCATAAAATCTTTCGTAAATTAATAGATACACCTTATATATGTATTTAATACTTACTATAGTTACTATGCTTTATTTCCTTTGTAATTTTATCCACTAAATCCACGTTATAACTTCTATAACATTACTCTTTTGCTAAGGGGACGCTTGAAAATGGCGTGTCGTAATTTTTTACTTAATATATTTTTAGCTACAAAGCCACCCAAACACCATAACATAACATTGTAGCGGCTTCTACAACGCCACGTGCGAGCTACGCGTCACAATGACGTCACGCAAAATCCTGCATCGCGCAAGTAGAGTTTACCGCGCAACTAGCATATATACAACGAACCGACATTAACCGTTGGCTAGTTGCCCACCAGACACAACACCCGTCTGGTCGGAGGATCCTCCTTTTTCTATGGAGGTATGAGTGAACTTTACACCCTGTTCTTCATACCTCTATAACATAAAATAAATAAAGTATCAACTTTACACAAGTGTACATTAAGACGATTTCAGAATGAACTAATATTAGGAAAAGTAAAAAAAAAAGTGAGTTGAAGCAGAAATAAATGAAACTTGATGTGAAATTGACATTGTTTTCGGTATCAGAACTCCCAAAATCCAAGAAAATTACATCCGTGATGAAAACTTTACAAATTGTAACCACCATTTTGATTTTTTTATTTCATTTCTCGATATTCATAACATACACAACATAACATAACGCCTGTAATTCCCGAAGGGTTGGGCAGAGGTGTACCTATGTACACCCACATTTCGCCAGTTAAGTTTAAGCCCCATGTAATAGGGGATGAGCCCATTGCCATCAACCGCGCACAAATATAGTCTCCGGACTCGATATTCCTGTCACTTTTTATTCGCCGAATTTCAGTTCCGCCGAAGATAACTAGGACTTTTGAACGTGATCAAACAATACTGTATTTATTGTTGGTTGTGTGTGAGCAGATTGATGCGCGGCGGGCTACGTGTCGTGTTCCCCATGAAGCTGTCGCGCGCGGCCCCCGCGGCCCCGGCGGCCCCTGCGGCCCCCACGGACCACTCGCCCGTGGCCGCGCTGCTCAAGCGACTGGAAGAACGCTGCTACGCCGACCTGGTTGAGGCTTGCCGGTAATAACGCACACCTTACATGTATTTCTTTTCAGGAAAGTATGCAGTCCCATAGATATAATTAGTATTCTACAAAAACGTCGATAAACAGCACTGTGTAGCAAATAGCTTCCTTTGTGAAGATTTGAAGTTGCTGAGTTAGAACCCGCATTACAAACGACTTAAAGTTATAGAGTGATCCCAACTACACAATCATTCATTTATCAAATTCATTATTTGCATAACACAAGTCTAAAGGATGTTAAAAAAGATTGTATTAACTACACTGTATACTTCTAGCTTTAATTTTATTACCGCCATCTTTTATTTAGAAAAACAGCCCTATTGACGCCAAGAAATGTTAAATAAAATAATCTGACTCTTATAGTCTAAAATGCCTAGTACGCAAAATCATTAATTAATAAATTTAAAACAAGTTATTTTGATGAGCATTCGGTCGCTTCCTATATCCATCCCTTTCTCTCCCACAATGGTTGAGAGACAAGAGGACGTACTTTGGCCATCTCCGGCTAACGTCGGAAGCAGTTCGCAACCGCCACGGAGGCCACATTTTTACGAAGGACACTGCGCATCAAGACACCGCTGAAATCGCACATTCGTATTTACGTGTGCGCACGCAGTTTTTGGAACTTTTATAACCGTCATAATGTAGAGCTGCTAATAAGGCATGCTATTACCGTTGAGTGAACATTATTCGTGAGTGAAGTGCGTGATCTCGTGCCGAAGAAAATAAGACTAATGAAGTCACGTGGAGTCAGTCGCCCACAGCAGAGGTCAGTCTTTACTCCCTACCTCAGCGACGAATGCTCTTTTCGAACGCGTTATGTAATGAGGAATGACCTTGCGCACAATACCTAAAATTTCATCGCAAACATAATATTAGTATTAGATAATTAACCCTCCAAGTCCTTTCATAGTTAAGACAGTCTCTGTCGGCAACCCACCAAAAATCTTATTGTAATTTTTAACTCTAATAAAGATCACTGATTTTGGAAAAGTCGGACAAGTAAAACAACTGTGAATGGACTTTAGACTATAATGTTGGTATGAGAAGCTTGCGGTACAGTAATGTGGTGCTTTGTGCAGTGAGATGGCATCAGCCCGCGGCGTGTCGCTGGCGACCGTGCTGCCGCAGGCGGCGCTGAAGGCGCTGGCGGCGCGCCTGCCCGAGCTGCCCGAGCACGTGCTGGCGCTGCCCTACGTCACGCGCGCCAACTACCACAAGTACGGCGACCAGCTGCTGCACATCACCAGCGCCTACGCTATCGAGAAGATGGGTGAGCATGTCCTCATGTTACATACATTGTATTCTTAAAATAATAAACCCGTAAAAATCCTATCAGGAACAAAAAAGTGGCAATTCTAAGCTTTGGCTTGTGGAGCTCGCACACCACGCAGCCACGATCACGATTGGCGAACGACCAACCACAATGTGTCCTAATTGGCACGAAGTCCGTGCACTAATTCGTAAAGCCGTCCACAGCTGTCTTTGATTTTGTAGAAACAGACTCGCACTCTTCTGTAAACGTGCGCGTCCCACTAAACGCAGCGAATTACATACGAATAAAGTGTTGCTAGTGAGGATAAAAACACCTTACAATATTTCAGATATTTAGGAATTTCCTTATGATTTTTATATAACTATTGCTGCTGTCTGTCAGCTCATTACAACATCCCAATACTTTTTTTATTTTTTGATCCGGGGTGGAAAATCCTCATTGATGTCCCCCGCCCTGGGGGAGCGGAGGGGTCTGTCAGACTCTTACTGACTAAAAACCAACCCGGTGTTCCATCTCACACCTGCGCCGGGGGTCACGGGAACGTACGAATCTTCCGCAACCCCCGACTGGTGCCAGTCCGCCTCTGTAAGCCCCGTCCGGTCAACCGGGGGGAGTGAGGTGTTTGAACACTACGCGCCGCCGCCTCGGGTCCTGATGTATGGAGGGCGACGGACGTCCTCTAGTCCGTCGTCCCTGGACCCATTTAGGGGGATGGAAAAGGGCGTTGTCCGCCCTTCGCCAACGCCCGGTGCGCCTGCTGCGGGCCGGGTGAGAGGATGAGATCTTTCGCTCCCTTTCCGCAGCCTCCTTCTGCGAGATTACTGTTTCGCAGAAGGACACCACCGCGTCCCAGGACTCGTCGCCGCCGACCATAGCATTCACTACGGCCGGCAGCGACAGGTCACTGCCTACTCCTGAGATGAGGGCACGGCGCGGCTCCTCCCTAGCGGCACACTCTGGCAGCGTATGCCGCGCCGTGTCCTCCCGACAAACATCCTAATACTGGGCTAAGGATCATGGATGAATCATTTCCTGTTGGTTTTATCTAACTCGTCCCTCCAACATCCAGGCTCTATGTGTCGTGGCGTTAGCGACGCTTTCTGACTGTGTCAAGGCTCAAAATCAACATAAAGGGTATTTTGGCCCAAAAAAGCTCATGAATTGGTTCTCTTTTAAATGAAGTAAACTCTTTCGACTTTCGAAAAGTTGTCAAACATTTAAACAACAATATTCTGTCATCATCAGGTCTCCTCATGCAGTACCAGGACGAGTTGGAAGAGGAAGAGTCGAAGGTGGTAGAAGACCAGGCAGCCTCGGACTCCGACACGGACTGGGGCCGCCTGGCGCAGACAGCCGACGTGTCTGTGTCGGGGTCCCAGGGGGCCCGGCGCAGGGGCCGCGGCCGGACCTACCGCGGTGGAGTGCGCAAGAGGTAACTATACGTCTTTCAATATATTTTTTTAACTGACGAAAAAAACAATGGAGGATCTCAAGTCGACGCGTATGTACACACGGCTGCACATCAACCTAGACTGTTTGGACTTTGCACTATTAGAAGTTGAACGCTGCGAATCGTGCGAGAGGGTGCGTTATGTTTTTGTTATTTCGTCCCTCACGCACGTCCCCTGCGGGACCGCGTCGCACGCGTCACTGCCGCCACCATGCGGCATGCGGCGCTCTATTCTTACTATACTATACCTATAAATACGTATAATTTTTATTATAAGCTCGTTGCGTTCAGATAAAATAATATGGGTTGTTGTTTTTCGATTTGCGCTGCGCCTGTAAGTGTGCACCAATACATCCATTAGGTATTATTATCAATTATTACATACTAGCGACCCGCCCCGGCTTTACACGGGTCCAATGTAGATACTAAATAATGTGGTGTCAGTGAGGAGTGATTAATAATATTCTGTTACTAAATACATAAATAAAGTTAGCGATCAAGCCACTTTCAGCATACAATCATCAATTGGTTTGATTTATAAATATGCACACGCCGCGCCCCCGCCGGCCGCAGCCACCCAGGATGTACGTACGGCCCGACGGCATTTTAAATCTCTGATATTTTCTAAGATATTCATTTAATTTTAATGATATGCTATAAATGGCAATTTTGATCTAAATTAAATGCACCACGTATCTAACGTATTTAATTGGATAAGGAATAATACTGTATTGTTTAAAATAGCTTCGTAAATAACCCATTATGTTTTTGTAATATGTAAAACATAAAAATGGTTACTGTGGGTTATCCTTAGGAGATAGACATATACCATTACGGACTTTTTTGTAGATCTTTTTAAGATATAAAATTTCGTATATATTATGTTGACCTATCTTGTAATGTTTAGCCAGCGTTTGCAATGTAAGCGCACAAAAATATGTTTTTTACGACATCACATTACAAATCTTTGAAATTCTCGGGTTTTCTCTCCTATAATATGCACGTATTATACATATAAACCTTTCTCTTGAATCACTCTGGCTATTGATGAAAACCGCATTAAAATCCGCGTAGTTTAAAATATCTAAGTGTACAGACGGCGGGAAGCGAGTTTGTTTTATGCTATGCAGAGATTTCTAGTTTTTCGCCACGGTTAGAACCCATGTAATTCGGAAGTCGACTTCATTTCGGTTTTCATACAAACTTTAAACCCCTATTTTACCACCTTATGGGTTGATTTTACGAAAACACTGAAATATAAGTTGGAAAAGGGTGTGGAATTAATAGATGATAAAAGGTTAAATAATATTAGGTCTTTACCTATGAAATTGCCGTTCTGCAGTACTGGCCATTTCAAATCAAAATAATTTTTGTTTGGCTAAGAATTCTAATTTCAAATTAATTTTATTTTAAAAACATGGATTTTTTTTTCTAAAAGTAGTCATTTCTTTATTGATTAGTGTTACATTTTCATCGCATTTCAATCTTTTTCGTCATCATGGATACGTTAAAAATTCGAGTAATTATGGAATATGAGTACCGTCGTGGCAGCAACGCGGCACAAGCGGCACGCAACATCAACGACGTTTACGGAGCTAACACTACAAACCAACGCACCACCTGTTATTGGTTTGCTCGCTTCCGTTCTGGAAATTTCGACCTGAAAAATGAACCTCGCGGTCGTCCGAAGACTTTGGTCGACAATGACGAATTAAAGGCGATTGTGGAATCTGATGATACACAATCTACGGCTGAATTAGCAGCAGCTTTCGACGTTAGCGTCAAAACAATATTGGTCCATTTGCGTCAAATTGGCAAGGTAAAAAAGCTTGACAAATGGGTGCCCCACGAACTCAATGATCGCCAGCGCGAAGTACGCGTCGAGACGTGCCTTGCACTGCTCAACAGACACACAAATGAAGGAATTTTGAACCGCATTGTTACCTGCGATGAAAAATGGATTCTGTTTGATAACCGTAAGCGCTCAGCAAGTTGGTTGGATCCTGGTTCAGCACCTAAACAATGCCCTAAACGAAAACTTACCCCTAGAAAAGTGATGGTCACTGTTTGGTGGTCTAGCGCCGGTGTGATTCATCACAGCTTCTTACCAAACGGGGTGAGCATTACTGCAGATGTGTACTGTGAAGAACTGAACACAATGATGGAGAAGCTGGCGCATCTCCAACCAGCATTGGTCAATCGCTCGTCTCCGCTGCTCCTGCACGACAACGCGCGACCTCATACTGCACAGCAGACGGTCTCCAAGTTGCAAGAACTGGGGTTGGAAGCTCTCCGTCATCCGCCCTACTCACCAGACCTTGCGCCTACAGACTACTACTTTTTCCAGAATTTGGATAACTTCTTGGCGGGAAAAAAATTTAATACCCGAGAGGCAGTACAAAATGCCTTTGAAGAATTTGTTGCCTCCCGTCCAGCTGATTTCTTTAAGAAGGGCATCAATAAACTGCCACTGCGATGGCAAAGATGCATTGATTGCATGGGTGATTACTTCGATTAATACAAATAAAAAATTCATGAAAAAAATTCGTTTAAATTTTTTCATACAAAACGGCAATTTCATAGGTAAAGACCTATTATAATTAGTTTAGAAAGAACACGTTTTGCACACATCATTTTGACATACCTACAACCACAGACAAGATAGAAAACTATCTAATCAACTTTGCATTTCATCATAGACAAATATAACGAGGTTTCGTTCACCAAGTTCAACAATATATACCTATTTTTTTAATTTTTAACCGAAAAGCTAAATATGAACATTCTTAGCGACGGATTTTCATTCAAACTTTCAATCCCCTTTTTTACCGCCATTTTTTTATTTTATTTTTATTTAAGAACGTTGCCCCACACTAGTAATTTCTCCTGTATTGTGGGTGCGTTTACAAACATTCAAACTCACATACACAAACAGCCAGACCCGGAACAACTACTTGTAGATCATGCAAATATTTATTCCGTGCGGGAATCCAACCCGCGACACGCAACGCAGCAGTCAATCGCTTAACCACTGCGCCAACCGAGCCGCCATTGATTTTATAAAATCACTGAAACACGTATTTCTTCATTTTTAACCAAACTAATCATAATATTTATCATACATTTTAAACTGTTTTTCCCTTCATTACGACACAACGAAGCAATCAATACATCAATATGATTGTGCATAGATGATTAATTTTGGGTACTCACTGGCAGAACAGAACACTGAACACGAGGAAACTATTGTAGCGAAAAATTTTGGCAAAAAAGTGCATCTGTGTGCGTAGGCGCAACGCAGCAAATGCTGCGATTGGCCGATGCCACGATACTCAGTCCCTTTCCTACAATTCTCTGCATTGCTGGTAGCGTAGTTATGGGTATATAGGGTGTCTAACTTGATGTGTAGCCGTGTGTACAGCGTGTATCAGAAATGTGTGGTCATATTAAAGTGTACTGGACATCAAACTGATTCACTTTCTCCATGGGGTTAAGCTAACACGGGGGGTGTGGAGGTGGTGTGTGTAATTTTTAACTTTACGTAATTAATTTGCTTGTTTGTTTTTTGGCGCCGATTCAATTAATTAATATTAAATCGGCGCCAAATAAAAAAAAACCTTTTTAGGAGCTTAGACTAAAAAAGGTTTTTTTTTTATTTTCCGTGTTTCGTTAATGTTGTCGTCCGTAATTCTTTTTTGTTGAAAAGATTTTTGTTTGGCTACTAAAATTCAAGAGGATATCAATTATAGCGTACCCAAATATTTTAAGTGCGGCCAGAAAGAAAAAATACTGGATTGTTACGGCTGTTTTCGTAGTAATAAAATATGTTTAAGAAATTATTTCCCGTAAGTAAACAGTATTTTAATTACAGGAGTATTTTCTATTTTTCCAACAAAAAAAAATCGACTTCGGAATCCTTTCTGAGTACTGACATGATTCTTGATAAATGTCAAAAGTGTTTTTAAAAAGTGTAATATATTATGTCTCTTTGTATCAACTACCAATCATAATTATGTGTATCAGGTTCAAACGCAAGACGACATCAGCTGCCAAGAAAAAGGGGGCGCGTGGAGCCGTCGCGGCGCGCGGAGCGGCCGGCGGGGGCGCGCGGGGGGCGCGGGAGGCGCGGTCGTCCAGTGGTTAGTATTACCTAGCTCGTGTACCTGTACACCTGGGGCCTTAGTACATTAGTCCTCTGTGCAGGGCCACAGGCTCAATCAAGGGCCCAGAGGGGGCAGCACTCCGCTCAAGTCTCATTTATTTATTAAACGTAGGTCAACTTGCGCTACAAATCACAAAATACATTTAATGCTAAACTTAATTAAAACATTATCCTACCCCGGCCATCTTCAAAATTCTAGAGCTGAATGGTGCTGATCCATGCGTCACGTTCGTGAACGGGCGTTGTTAGTAGGGACTGGTCATCTCATAGCTGCTACGGCTTATCTTAATTTAATTTAATATATACGAGGGCGGCACTGAAAATTTCGGGAATCAAGGAAGTGACACAACATTACTATTTAAAAATGTATTAATTGCTTTTCGAAGTATTCTCCGCGAAATTTGACACATTTTTCCATACGATGGAACCAATCATTGAAGCAACCATTCCATTCGGAAGTTGGGGTCTCCAAAATGGCCGTTTTGTAGGCGTCCACAGCTTCTTCAGGTGATGAAAATCTCTGTCCACGCAATTTATTCTTTATTTTAGGAAAAGTATAGAAATCATTAGGGCTTAGGTCGGGGCTGTACGGGCGGATGGTCTAATAATTCTATGTTTTCTTGCTCTAAAAACTCTTTTGTTCTGTGCGCGGTGTGAGAACTCGCATTGTCGTGATGGAGGATGATGCGGCGGTTGCAGTTCTCTTTACGGAGTTCAGAAACGACCTGTGGCAAACAAATGCTAGCATACCATTCTGCATTAACCGTTCTTTCTCCCTCAAGAGGAATAGTCGTAACATGGCCGGTTTTGGAGACAAACGTGGCCACCATTTTTTTTCCAACACTCCGTGAACGAACAATTTTTGTTGACTTTAACTCATTTTCGAACACCCAAACTCGTGAATGGTTTTTTGTTTCGGGTTCGTACGCGTATATCCAGGATTCGTCACCTGATACGATGTTGTATACAGCATTTGAGGATCCTGCGTGGAATCTTTCGAGAGTTCTGACGCACCAAGTAACGCGAGCCGCTTTTTCCTCTTCACAGAGCGAATGCGGTATCCATCGGGAAAACCACTTTTTTACACCAAATTGTTCATGCAAGATTATTTGTATTTGACTCATGCCAATGTCTAAAGTTGCCTGAATTTCGCGGTATGTCACATGTCGATCTTCCTCAATCAGCTTACACACAGCATCAACGTTTTCTTGGGTGACTGCAGTTTTTGGACGACCTTGACGGGGATCATCACTGAGCTTGACACGTCCACGTTAAAATTCAGCAAACCAGCGATAAATTGTGGCTTTGGATGGGGCTTCATCACCAAATGCAGAAATCATCCGGTCAACACACTGTTTTTGTGTTAAACCACTTCGAAAGTCATAATAAGTCATCGCTCTTGAATTTTCTCGAGTCAATTCCATTTTCTCAACGACTAAACAAGTTTGACAAAACCTTGTACCACCGAGAATCTTTTTTAAAATAAATATATGGTATTCGATTTTTAAAACCAAGGAGTTTTCAATTAAAAAGATTTTAATATGACAGGAACAGTGGAAATATTCCATTCCCGATACTTTTAGTGCAGCCCTCGTATTTTTTTTTTCACTAATCCCTTTTTTTACACTGAAGCTTAAATAAATAAATATTTTGATTTAAAAGAGTGTCTATGGAGTTTCTTGCTCGTTCTTCTCCATAGGTACCTACTACGCTTTGGAATGGGCAACTAGCTTCATCTTTCTGACTGACCAACTCCTTGACAATTCAAAAGTGCCTGTAATTCGTTTATTTGAGATAAATGCTTTAACTTTGACTTCAAATGGTTGACAGAAGTGGAACAGTGTTTTAAATTCGTTTAGCGCAAAATGCATTTAGAGATTTGTAGTGCAAGTAAGCCCACTTGCTCTACGAACTGTAAGTACTTGTATTGTAGCTAAAACCAAGGGTTGTGGAAAGAAAACATAGTAGGTGCATCGTCTGAATGGTGTTTGCGTATGTTTAACTTTAGGTCCAGTTGGAAACTAGCGTTAGGCACTAGTTGTCTGGCAGTTTTGCTGAACTGGCCCCAATTGGCGTAGCCGTGAGGCACACATTCCGACTAATTTCTTACAACGGAATACAGTTCTTTTTTAATTTTGCCAAAAAGTAGTGTGCCATTTAGTTTGTACTTTCTTCCTTACTTTGTTGTAGGCGGGCGACTGGGTAGCATGCCAGTACCGCGCGGCACGTCTGCACAGCTCAACACGCGCCCCGGAGTGTTCAACCCATCGCGACTCAACCTCATATGAACGAACACCCACCGATAAAGATAGATTTACTTTAATATAGGGTTACTGATGTTCAAAACGCATTAAACCTCATTTACACGAGTCGAGTTACTCGCCTTCGAGTCTCGCATTAAGACAGACTTGAAACTTCTCGTGTAAACGAGCCTTTAAAAATGCTCTCACTATTTGTTATTTTCTTAAAAACAATGATTAAGTTACGACTTAATTTATTTAACAAATAATCGAATGTGCCTGTTCTATTTTTAAACTGTAAATAATTTTTGAAATTCGTGTTAATAATAATAAGTATTTTAATTAAATATTAATAATTGAGTTTGAGTTTTACTTGGCTTTCGTATGAAAACGAACTATATTTGAGAGTGTGTGAGTGTGTCAATAAGGATTAGTATGAGTTTCTTGAACTACAAACTGTTACCGATAAAAGGTTTCGTAAAAAGTTTGCTAAGTGAAAGGCTCGAATGATACTGGCCACGTGATAAAGCGAACTGGCTGCGCCATCGCGAAATCACAAGAAGTTGTTCGAAATGCACTGCTACAAGGATCTTGGCGTTCGAATTACGTTGACAGGGGGGCGCTGTTGGTAAATATTTAGGTGCAATTGTTTTGTGAAATGTATTGAAAAAACGCAATGGCGATGGCGGCGTTAGTTCCGATTTTGGCCACGCGCCAAAAGAACCCTGTAGCGCTACTCAATATACCAGCCTAGCTCTACCAAAAAAAAAATAAAGGAAGAACTTATCCAACGAAACTACGTTGTAATAGGAAGTGTGGAAGTAAAAGTCAATAACTTCTGTACATGTATAATGATCTTCATCGCGTTGCCAGACTTTGCCAGGTCCAGCGCTTCCTTGGTCTTCTGCAGCGGAAAGTGATGCGTGATGAACTTCCTGAGGGCTATCGCTCCGGATGACACCGCCGCGATCGCTGGTGGGTATCTGAACAGAATAAAGATGTGATAAAACACTTTGAGTCTCACTACAAAACGACTTTTTATCCAAGCAGTGCCGGCGTTTGGGTAGGGTACGACTGAGCGACCGCCCAGGGTGCCAGAGGTGAAGGGCGCCGAAGGGACTCTGACTAGGCGCCCCTTCACCTCTGGCGCCTGCAGAGTACTTTTATTTTAGTTCGTTTGGAGTTAAAAACCAAAAAAAAAAATGTTGAGATCTCTTCGCTTGCTCTTGCATCCGACATTCTCTGAATTCTCAAACTTTTCTAAATAAGCCGACAAAGTAACGGAATGCTGAAATTTTTCGCTCCTCTCTACTCTCCAAGAGGGGAGAGCCGCGTCGCCTAAATTTCGCTCAGGGCGCCTGTTATGTTAAAACCGGCACTATATCAAAGTTCAAACCTTCGAGCCAGTTTTTGTATTTCGAACCTTATTCTGACCGTAGTAACGTTTTTTATAGAAAATTGACAACTTAGGTTTGGGTCTAAAATATGTTTTTGTATTAAAAACCTTAACTTTGTCAGAATAAAGTTCGAAATTAAAAACAGGGTCGGTAGATTAAATTTGGGTCTAAAGATAAACCTTGTACTGTAATAAGACCGTTTGAAACTGTGTCGTCGGTCTAGTAAGAACTAAGTCGAAATTAATAAAAGTTACTTCGCATTATGCATTAGCAGAACAGCAGAGACGAGAACATTGCTAGCCAAATTACGTGCTAAGTAACGTTTATTAATCTCGGCCTTAGTCTGAGCCTGGGGGACTGGGTTCTCCCTGGTCGAGGAGTATTATTATGGGGTTTTCTATTAGAATTTTTTCAATAGCATCCCCGAGATTAAATTCGTGCCTGGTTGGCCAGACACGCCCACTTTTAAATGGGACTTCAAATATAAATGGCGACATTTAGGTGTACTAACACCTCTGCGAATACGGTCGGGCTATGTGTAGGTAGTTAGACTTAATAAAAATACTAGCCAAAATATTATTGTCCTCCTGCAGGGCAAAGGCCTCTTTTTCACACAGAGAAGTCACGAGCATTAAGTTTCGAGCAAGCGTAGTGTGCTTGCTCAAGACGGGTTGGGGATTTCAGGCTTATGTTAATTATAAGTCCAGGTTTTCTCACGATGTTTATCCTTCACCGATCTCAGTAATGTCTAAGATAAACTAAGAAAGTATCTAAGTCGTAGTGAGACTTACGTGTTAACAATTCTGTAGGAGCCTCTTACGTCGACCTCACGTAGCAGTGCTTGCGTCAGCGGCACCTCTACCTTGCTGTCCCCGATACCCACCACGAGCACTACACCTGCCGTCTTCGTTACCTGGCAAACGACAGAAGTGTCATATTTCAACCTGTAACTCTATACACGCATAGGTAGGTACAGTCAGCCTCAAAATAACATCGACAAGAATTACATACAAGGCCTGTTAGCCATCTAATAATATAAATTAATGTAGCCGTGTTGATGTCGCTAGTGTCATATGTAGAGTGTTACCAGCATGGCGACTCTCTGCGCAGAGGCGTAGGCGCAGGCATCGATGGTGACGTCAGGCTGACAGCCAAGCTGCGCCACGATGCCGTCCACCACCTCTTGCTCGCTGTAGTCCCTCTTCACCAGTAGTGTGTAGTCTGCGCCCAACTCCCGGGCTGTATCCAGCCGGGATTGTACAACGTCTGGGAACAAATTCAGACAAATATAATATCATCATCACAATCTTCCGTCTGTATTCCCAGAAGGTTTAGACAGAGCTGGCGTTAATTACACCCACATTTCGCCGGTTATGAATTACTTAAGTCAAGAAAGCTTACTGCCAACCAGGCACGAGTCTGAACTCCAGGTTGCTACTGTGAAGTTCTTGATGGAAAAATCCAATATCACTTTGCCCGACCTTGGATTTGAACAAAGGATCTTACTTGCAGTAAAGCAGCGGGAGTCTCGTGATCCGGCGGTGAACCAAAGTTGTCGACATAGCTCACAGAATAAGCAAGCTGAAGTGGCAATGGGCCGGCCATATTATCCGTAGAAACGATGACCGTTGGGGTAGATATCTTCCTGAGTGGAGACCGCGAGTCGGTAAACGGAAGGTAAGACGCCCTCAGGCTAGGTGGAGCGGCGATATTCGCAGGGTGGCTGGTAGAGGCTGGATGAGAGTTGCTGAGAATTGAGCTGAATGGCGTGCAATAGGAGAGGCCTACGTCCAGCAGTGGACTGCTGTAGGCTAATGATGAGTGGGAGTCCCAACTAATACTTTTCTTACTTTATTTTGTTTCTTGCGAAATGGGCCTTCGTTTGACCTCGATGTCGCGCTTATTCTCGCCTGATGGAAAGCGATGGATGAGGTATACGATGGGACGAGCGTGCTCAGAATATGTCTGTTCACTCTTGCTTTGAAAGATGATAATATATGAGTATGTAGGTATATGTGGAAGGGAGAGATATGCACAGACACAGGCAGCGAGTGGCTTTCTTTCTTAAGTAAAGAGTTGATGTAACTACGTTACCCGTGATAAGTATAGTGCTGGCGCCCATGGCGCGGGCCGTCATGGCACACAGGATGCCGATGGGCCCGGCGCCCAGCACCAGCACGCGCTGCCCCAGGCGGATGCCGGCGCGGTTGCACGCGTGCATGGCGATCGCCAGCGGCTGTACTGCTGCACCTTCCTCCATGCTCAGGTTGTCTGGCATCCTTATGAAAACAGATATGTTAGACTTTCAAGCTAGTCTGTCTGTTTATTAATAGCAATACGCAGACAGTTTCAGCGAAGAAGAGTCAGCTGTATATGTATCAACACCATACCAATCTGTAGAAACATACATATCATATACTTACCTATACATGTTTTTACATATGTTTTTAAACATATTTGAAGTAACAACACTACCTGCGGTCGTTGGATCCCAAAGAAAACATCTTTTATTAAAACATATTTAGATAAATATACTCATCACGTCTGTAGAGTTGCGCTAGCTAATTTAATTTGACCCTGTATTTGTAATGATGCATGTTTGATGTAAAGGCAGGAACCGTACACTGCCGTTTATATGTGATATATTAACGCCCGGTAGTTTAGGTAGGTACTGGTGTTCTAGCCTCAAGCTGCCAATTTTTTCTGGCATTTATCTAATAAGTAGTGGAACTAGTGGAAGTAACTAACTTGTGGCAGAAATCAGCGATATGTTTGTAGTATTGGCAGAGGTTGCCGGGCGCGCCCATGGAGGAGCAGTAGTGCGGCGCCACGCACAGGTTGTAGCGCCCCACCTTGCAGTACTCGCAGGCGCGGCACGGCTGTGTCGGCTCGATAGACACGCGGTCTCCCACGACCAGCGACGTCACACGGGAACCGATCTGGTAGAAAATAATATTGCTGTAGTATTGCTTGACCTAAAAATCATAGGTTCGTTAGGTATTACTCGTACCACCTCCTTTGTATAACTTATAGTTTATACAAAAACAAACACTTTCTTTAAAGTTTGCTGTAGGTACTGTAAAGTTGTCTTCATGTAAATGTCGCAGGCAGATTGTACGATTTGTTATTAAACATACGGCGTCGTCCGTTTGCATACTATCGCCGTTATATACATATAATGCCTAAGGCAAATTGATGACACTTCTGATCGCATCCATTTAGTCAGTCAACAGTCATAATTATGTTAGAGTCACCATCATTATTAACAAGTTCAGCAGTAAAAACTGAGCAGTACCTAAACTAACTAAAAATGAGTCTTAGCTCATAACAAATAGGTACACACATCAAAACTGTTTAGGAACAAATAAGTATTTTTTTTAAATGCACTACTGTAATTAAATCAATATGTATAATTAGTTTCAAACTCAAACTCAAAGCATTTTTTTCAAATAAACCAAATACAGGCACTTTTGAAATGTTAAGGGGTCGGTCAGTCAATGTCAGATGAAGCTAGAAAGAAAGAAAGAAAGAAATCATTTATTTGCTGATAATGTAGTTATACATATAAGTTGGAAAAACTTGAGAGGTGTCAAGGGACACCCGGATGGAACGAAGTTCTAAAAAAAAAAAAAAAATGATGTTGTTGTTGTTGTTTGTTGTTGTTGTTGGGGTTGTTGTTGTGGTTGTTGCTGTTGTTGGGATTGTTGTTGTTGTTGTTGTTGTTGTTCAATGCGAAATAGAAATTAAAATATCTGGCTTGCTTTCTATAAGAGAGAGAGAGAGACAGACAGAGAAACATGCGACGCCGCACAGCTTACAATAGCTTACTATAGCAAAAAGTGTCGTGACAACTTTTCGTAAGAATTTTTTCCGTCTAGCCCCCTTTCACAACGCGCGATAAGGAACTTCGTTCCAATAATTATTAAGAGTCCCTATCAATTTCGGCGCGCTACTAGATTAGGTAACTATCGGAGCGCAGCGTGTCTGTGTGCATTCGAACTATTGCTAACAATCGCAGTGTGCGTTGTCGTACGGTGAAGCGGGAACAAAATAATCTTGATTCGTAACCTCTATTATCAGCACTCCATAGTTTATACTTAGTACTGGGTTCTATATTACTGGATGGATTTCATTGTGATTATGACGTGTTATGTTTAGGTACCCCATAGAGATATCGTTACCTAGTACGGTATTCACTATAGTAAAATCAAACTATAATAATTATAAAGTGTGACCGACTTATATTAATATAAGGTACATCTGAAACTAATTACACGTGTCATTGTATTCCTGTATTATTTACCTACTACAGAACGCCGGGGAGGTTTTTAGATAACGGTACGCTTCGAGATTCCTGTTTATCTTTATTTCCCTCGCTATTAGACCGCAGACCATGAGAGTATAGTAATAGTATAGCGAGCCAACTTGTCGTATTATAAAGCTAACAAATTTATATTATGTATACAAGGTGGAAAAAACGAGCGGGACATGGAGGAAAAGTACTTTAATATAGAAGATAACAAATTTTACTCAAACGAAACATTCTTTTGTTTTTAGCCCATCCTAATCTAATTAATGTTTATAATTTCCTATAATTATGTTTTTGGAACGAAGTTCCTTATCGCGCGTTGTGAAAGGGGGCTTAGACGGAAAAAATTCTTACGAAAAGTTGTCACGACACTTTTTGCTATAGTAAGCTATTGTAAGCTGTGCGGCGTCGCATGTTTCTCTGTCTGTCTCTCTCTCTCTTATAGAAAGCAAGCCAGATATTTTCATTTCTATTTCGCATTGAACAACAACAACAACAACAACAATCCCAACAACAACAACAACCACAACAACAACAACCCCAACAATAACAACAAACAAACAACAACAACAACATCAAAATTTTTTTTTTTTTTAGAACTTCGTTCCATCCGGGTGTCCCTTGACACCTCTCAAGTTTTTTCATTGCATGTGTAGCAACAGCGTGAAAATAAATACAAGATTCTTTTAGGTTTTTTTATTATTACACGTATCTACATACGGATTTTATACTAGAGTTTAATACGAGGTGTTTCAGATATTCATTGAACGTGCTTTTCTGGAGACAACAATTTCGGGTAGTAAACATGTCATATAAAATTTACATAGAAGAAATTTATATTTACATAGAACTAGGTACTGAAAGGGATAAATTATAATGTGGGTACCGGAAATCCTATAAAAAAACATCATGTCCTTTTACTACACCCATATGGGTGTAGTAAAAGGACATGAGGTTATGTTATCTGTTATGTGTCTTAGCTATATAGCTAAGACACATAACAGTACCCATTTGCCATTATAAGTGACCATGTTCCTGAACTGACTGGTGACTTGTTCTCCTTTTCGTCCCTATAGAATATAAAAAATATTAATTATTATTTATTAAAAACTATTAATTTATTACAAATGTACAGTGTGTTTGCACAATAATTAATAGGTGTCACACAAAGCATAAATAAAAAAAATTACTCAAAGTCTCAAAACTGGTTCGACCTAGTATAAAATTACGTGCGATTCGCGAGTTACGTCGGGAGCGGTGAACGTCACGGGCGACACAGGTCCGTCGTCGAGAAGCCCTTGGGCGCGACTCCCAATCTATTACTATACTCTATGGGCGCGACTGAATGCCTCGAGCAAGCGCAACGGTTTATAAGGCATTATTTAGATATTTTATTACAATTATATAAGTAGTCAAAAATAAAATATAAAAATTGAGTTTGGTAGATAAACACCTTAAATTTTAAAATATTTCAGACTTTTTCTTATTTTCAATAAATTCTTACGCGTAGACGACGATTTTGCACATGATTTTATTGCGTTTTTGCAGCGCGGTTCACATTTTTTTTTGGTGTACTAATTCATTAAACTTTTAGTAAAATAAATCGTCTACTTACTAATTTACTATATGCCCAGTATTAAGGATTTTTCTCAGATTGTTATTTGCTACCAGTAAGCTAAAAAAGCAATTGAAAAATCTGGTGTTTCGTGCTTACGTAAAAACGTGTGTTAGATTTTTATTTTTAGTAATTTATATTGAGTAGCTATCAAAATTTAAATTCGTCCACATACTAGATAAATAGGTGACGAATCAGATCATTTGAAAAAAAAACAGATATCTTAAGGTTATTGAGAAATTTGCACTGAAAAACCTTGAATTTTCTGTTTTTAGACCGCGAAATTGATAGGGACTCTTAAGTGTCCCGATACATTTTACCTTACGGCATGCAAAATATTAGGATTGAATTTATTTAGTAATATACATAGATAGGTACAGCTATTACAATTATTATTAGCCAAAGTCGAATTTAGTAGGTAGTCACAGATCAGACTAAAAAATCAAAATAATTAATGAGTTAAATATAAATCTCTAGCAAATCATACAAAGAGGAATATATGTCGTAATGCGTAATGTAAAAAAGCTTAATGTCAAAATATTCCAAAACATACAATCACAATTAATATTAGAAAATTGAATTTAGATAATCTGGTAATGGTGCCGATTCTCTTGTCACAAAAATCTCTAAACTAGACTAAAAATCACTAAAATTTTGTTTAGTCCTGTCAAAAGACGATTTCTCATTCTGAAATAGACTAAAGTGACGCAACTTAACTATATTTTAGTTTGACAGCACTAAGATGGTACTGATTTATTAGTTTAGTGAAAATGGCAATTTTGCTATTCTGAATTTGACGTCTTTAACTTAAAATTTTGATTGTCTTAACTAAATCTGGCTATTTTTAATCGCGATTAAAAAGGTGTGGAATAATATTAGTTGTCATGAACTAAGATTAACCACAACACCTCGACTTCAGGGGCAAAAACAGTACTGTATTTTTATTTTTATTTTGCTTATATCTCGAAAACGGTGTGTCCTATCGCAAAAATAATGAAAATTTCGACCCCCTTTATGTAACCTTTAAACCCATATAACTCTACACGAAGTTTTTTTTTTTTTTATATTTTCCGTACATAAAGTGAAAAATTCCATATAAAACACGCCGAGGCTGCCACGCATGCGCGCCCCCGGCTCTAAAAAAACATCACGTGGTAGGGTAAACAAGTAGGTACCAAGTGGAGTCGCGATTGTCAAATTAAATTTTAGTTGCGTCAAAATGATTTTTAAATTTAGAGATATTTTATTGCAGAATAGCTCTAAGATTCTCATAGCCAAAAGTAAGGAATTTTAGTGATAGTTTAGTCAGTTTAGTTCGGTGTACAAGAGAATCGGCACCAATGTCAAAATCTATTAGGTATGTCAAATTAAAATATAACAACATTCATAAAATCACTATTAAATAGATAACAATGTCATTATTATCTTCTAAAACATTCTAAATTTCAAAGACAACGTACATTTATCACTAACATTTTCCTATACTTTTGTAATTTAAAAAGTCTTTAATTGTGTAATAACGTTTCTCCAGCAATAGTTTTGTTACCTAATTGTTTTTTAAACATTTTTATGGGTAGGTCTTATAAATTTTCAGGTAATTTATTATATATAAGCGGTCCCACGGAAAGGATGCTATTTTTTAATAAGGCTTTTATGACCACCTGTGCACAATTGGTTTTTATACTGGGACCTCATTGGTGCTGTGCGTTGTCTTAAGTCAATCATTGAGGTAAATAGGTGCTTATTTAATTTAACGATTAGGGCAACTTCTAGTATATATAAACAAGGTAATGTCAGAATGTTTAGGGATATAAAAACAGGTTGACAACCTTCTGTAAACTTAAGACATGTCATTGATCTAAGACATCGTTTTTGGGCCCTAAATATTCTTTCCCTCTCACTGCAGTTGCCCCAAAATATGACACCGTATCTTAATAATGAAGCAACTAATCCATGATAGGCTATAACTAATGTATTTATGTTTAGTTTATTTGAGAGGTTATAGAGTACATATGAAGATTTACTAAGTTTTTGGCACACATTTTCAGCATGAGATTTCCATGTCAATTTGTCGTCAATCTGCACTCCTAAGAATTTAGTCACTGAAGTTGTCTCTACGATTTGGCCATTATATTCAGTAGTTACTTTTTTTGGCTGTAACCTCTGGTGAAAATGCATGAATTTAGTTTTTTGTAAATTTATGACTAGATTATTTTTATTAAGTCAATCTATTATTGTTCTAAGTGTGCTGTTTATTTCATCTTTGTAGTTCGTTTCGTTCATACATTCGACTATAGCAGTGCTGTCATCGGCAAATAATGTCAATGGCTGTCGAATTTGACGGGGTAGGTCATTAATATACAGTAGAAACAGTAATGGTAAACAGTAAGGGTACTAGTTACCAGGTATATATGTTCTGTGCTAGTTACCCATTCCAAAGCGTAGTAGGTACGTATGGAGAAGATCGGGCAAGAAACTCCATGGACACTCTTTTAAATTAAAATATGTTTACAAAATATTGATTACATCGTTCATGTTGAAATTATGCATGTGAGAACGATACACAACGTTAAAAGCGTCCGTAATAAAAAGACAAAAGCAATTCAAATATTAAATTAAATTAAAATAAGCAGTGGCAGCTAAGAAATGACCAGTCCCCACTGACGGTGCCCGTTCACGAATGTACGATGCATGGATCAGCACCATTCAGCTCAACCATTTTGAAGGGAACCTAATGATCCAACACATATGCCACCACCAGCGAGACATTAGAGTGAGCATGATTAGGTTTGATTAAATTAAATATTTTCGTATGTGTAGATCGACGAAGTACTCTCTGCTTTTGTATTAATAAAGACTTCGCGATTTTTGCTTATGCTGGAGTTTTCACCTCAGTTAATTAGTCATTAAAATGTGATAAAAATAAAAGTTTTTGATAGTTTTTATTGCGTAAATAACACAATCGCAGCAATTCGGTATATACTCAATATGAGTTCATCCAAATCACGTTGCGGAATGGCCGCCCACGTCCGTTGTAACAGGCGAAAAAGATTTTCAGTATACGGTATCCATATTTGCCAGAGCTCTTGTTTGAAGCATATCTCATGCGTGCTCAATGGGATTCAAGTATGGAGATTGAGCAGGCCATGGTAGGACGTTGATATTAGCTGCGGCAAGTGTGTTTGCAACGACTCTGGCACTGTGTGGACGTGCATTGTCATGCATAAGCAAAAATGAAGCACCAAATTGGGTCCGCAAAAGAATGACAACATCTGATAAAACCGTTTCAGCGTAAATCTGTACATTGAGATTGCCTCTGATCCAAATCAGTTCGGTTCTTCGGCTGATCCAAATGCCCGCCCATATCATGATTATTCCACCACTGTATGCATAGACTTCCTGGCATGATTTTAAACGTTCTTGGCGTCCAGGGGTCCTCCAATACCGTGTACGTCTAGTATCTGACCATATACCAAAGCGCGATTCGTCAGAAAAACACAAAACGCCACTTTTTTTCTGTCCAATTTTTGTGTTCCCGAGCCCATTGTAAACGGGCTCTAGCATTGCGGGGCTCAATAGGTGGTACACGTAGCAGCCTTCGGGAACGGAGATTGACTTCATGCAAGCGATTTCTTATAGTTTGATCGCTTATTACCATCCCTGAAGAGCTATGAAGCCTCGTAAGCAACACAATTGCGGTCATTGTACGATTTCGTTGAGCAGTAATTTGTATGTGACGATCTTGTCTGCGTGTCTAACGTTCTTTTGTTTTGATTCCACGCAAGTATGGCTGGCAGGTATTTACTGATTTGGCCTCAAACCCGTTGCAGGATTATATAGGAACACAACTTGACAAAAGATTTTCATCTTTTGACCGAAATTCAAAAACTATTCCTTTTTCAAATGACGAAAACTACAAAGTATCCATAGGAGTTACAACAAATATTATTAAAAAAACAGATTTTTGGTAACTAGCAAAAACGTGCGTGATCCCTAGACACTTTTGATGTGTGTATTTAAATGGGTAATTAAATAAATATTAAGCAGTAAAATGGCTAAACGGCCAGTTTAAGTGTGGGCTGACTGCCCACACTAAACTGCCCTGTGTTAACTACACATCGGAATTAGTAGCTAAGAAAACTAAGTTGGAAGTAGCGCTCACACAGGTCACAGCGGTCACAATTCTAACCTAACCAAACCCATTTCGACGGGCTGCCCTGGCTTAGTTACTGCGACCAAGTCGGCTCGCGGGCGGTTGGTCACAGTTCCAATCGAACCTATGAACTGCCGAACTACTTTTTTACTGGCCATTCACTTATTCAGTATTTTTTGTACTCACTTTGTAGGATGAACTACCGACCAATTTTCTTTTTATTGCTGTTAATGTTTTACTGTTACACTAATTTACCAACCGCCGAAAAATAGAATTGTTTCAACTGATCGTAATAACCTCCCTAATGTTTAAATAACAGTTGTAAAAATTATTACCCTTTATTTATTAGCAGGAGTCCGCTGAACGCCAGTTTGCATGGACACTTAGCGTGTTTTACACGCCGGATAACCGTCAAAACCTTTTCTCTAGTCCACGGCTTTTCTAGTGATACCGTTTGAGATTCGTAATAATTGTTAATTTTTTTTATAGTAAACATCATTAAAATCACTTGTTTCTTGCGGCACGCACTTGTTTTCATCTTTATTTTCGGAAACACTTGCACTACTGGACGCTTTATTGTTTGTTGTTTTGTTTAGCAGTGCCTCAGGTAGCAGGGTAGAAAATAGAACTACCAGTTGTATCAGTTCGGCCAAAGGCATTTTGTATACATACGAGGGCTGCACTAAAAGTATCGGGAATGGAATATTTCCACTGTTCCTGTCATATTAAAATCTTTTTAATTGAAAACTCCTTGGTTTTAAAAATCGAATATCATTTATTTATTTAAATAAAGATTCTCGGTCTTGTCACAACGTTTTGTCAAACTTGTTTAGTCGTTGAGAAAATGGAATTGACTCGAGAAAATTCAAGAGCGATGATTTATTATGACTTTCGAAGTGTTTTAACACAAAAACATTGTGTTGACCGGATGATTTCTGCATTTGGTGATGAAGCCCCATCCAAAACCACAATTTATCGCTGGTTTGCTGAATTTCAACGTGGACGTGTCAAGCTCAGTGATGATCCCCGTCAAGGTCGTCCAAAAACTGCAGTCACCCAAGAAAACGTTGCTGCTGTGCGTAAGCTGATTGAGGAAGATCGACATGTGACATACCGCCAAATTCAGGCAACTTTAGACATTGGCATGAGTCAAATACAAATAATCTTGCATGAACAATTAGGTGTAAAGAAGTTGTTTTCCCGATGGATACCGCATTCGCTCTGTGAAGAGCAAAAAGCGGCTCGCGTTACTTGGTGCGTCAGAACTCTCGAAAGATTCCACGCAGGATCCTCAAATGGTGTATACAACATCGTATCAGGTGACGAATCCTGGATATACGCGTACGAACCCGAAATAACAAACCAGTCACGAGTTTGGGTGTTCGAAAATGAGTTAAAGCCAACAAAAATGGTTCGTTCACGGAGTGTTGCAAAAAAAATGGTGGCTACGTTTGTCTCCAAAACCGGCCATGTTACGACTATTCCTCTTGAGGGACAAAGAACGGTTAATGCAGAATGGTATGCTAGCATTTGTTTGCCACAGGTCGTTTCTGAAATCCGTAAAGAGAACTGCAACCGCCGCATCATCCTCCATCACGACACTGCGAGTTCTCACACCGCGCACAGAACAAAAGAGTTTTTAGAGCAAGAAAACATAGAATTATTAGATCATCCGCCGTACAGCCCCGACCTAAGCCCTAATGATTTCTATACTTTCCCTAAAATAAAGAATAAATTGCGTGGACAGAGATTTTCATCACCTGAAGAAGCTGTGGGCGCCTACAAAACGGCCATTTTGGAGACCCCCACTTCCGAATGGAATGGTTGCTTCAAATATTGGTTCCATCGTATGGAAAAATGTGTCAAATTTCGCGGAGAATACTTCGAAAAGCAATAAATACATTTTTAAATAGTAATGTTGTGTCACTTCCTTGATTCCCGAAATTTTCAGTGCTGCCCTCGTACGGCGATCGAAACGTCGTCGATTGCGTATCAAGGACTTTTAGGTACATAATGACTAGGCGTTATACATTTTGCCTTAGGAATTATACATTACGGCGACAGTATACTAACGGACGGCGTCGTATGTGTAATGACGAATGATACAATTTGCCTGCGACATAATCACTCCGAATCCCATTATTTCCCCGAGCTATCATTCAGCGAGATGGAAACAACTTGGAAATGATTAAGTTGGAAAATATAGTCAAAGTGCGTAGTCGTAACATCGTCTTTTGATACAGTTTAACGATAAACCGTCGACTGTCACTCATAACCTGTCAGACAATCTCTTTCTACAGCTGTATGTATCATAACTTACTAGCCCGATACAGAAAATAACTGAACTTACTTTGACGACGACGCCTGCGCCCTCGTGGCCGATTACGATGGGTTCAGTGACAATGTCCATGCCGCAGGTTCCTGTAGTGTACATCTTCACGTCAGACCCGCATATGCCCACGCAATCCATCTTTACTAGCACCTCTGCAAAAACCAATTACCACATGAAGACAATTAAAGAGAAGTTTGAAAGAAGCGTGGAGATTAAGTATAATTTTCAAAAGGAAACCTGGAAAAAGTCACACGCAGCATGAGCAAGTTTGGTCTGCGTGGTAGGTAGGTAGTTAATGCTCGTGTTTTCTTTGAATGAGAAGAGGCCTTTGTGCTGTTGGCCCTGCAGTGGGAGTGACTATAAGGGCTCTTCTCGAATAGGTATTAACAAACCCCAGATCAGGTTAGGTACATACCATCATCGCTGATTTCCGGCACTGGGCAATCTTCCTGAAACAAGTTGCAATTACCAATAAAGTTACATCACAGAGATTAGTTTAAGGGTTAAAGTTCACTTTCGATTAACAGTTATAACTGTTAATCGAAAGCGACGAAGCTGTTGAGCGACTCGACTCAACTCTTGCGTCTTGTTTTTAAGCGTTTATAAACGCTTAAAAATAAGCGCACGCTGCTAGTAGATTTGATTCAAACAGACAAAGTTTAAATTGGTTTTTTAACTGTAGGCTCCCCGAATCACTCGCTGAAAATCTTTTTTAGTAAATTGCCTTCCCATTACATAAATGATTAATCAAAGTTGTAAACACTTTTTATAAATAAACTCACAATTCTGATATCGTAAGGTCCATGTAGGACCGCTGCGCGGTTGTCGGCCATTTTCGTCGGGATTCCAAACCACAATGGCGCGATCGTTCTAATTATGTAATGATCATTATTTTGATACACAATTTGTTCAACGTTTCTCGTAATGTAAACATATGAGAAAGATATGTAATCGTGATAACAAGAGACCAAAAGGTCTAGTTTGTTTACTTACATAAGGCTGCTGAATAATCTCGTTCTCTTTATTTAATACACAATTTATTTGTATAACTCCACTCGGCAGTGTGGAAAGGACAAACAGAAACAATGATTCTAATACCTACACATAGTAATTACTATTTTCGAAGCTATTTAGGTACGTTCATTTGAATTGCACCGCTTGGCTATTTGCGCTATGGTAGACACGAGTCGCAGGTTCGATTTGTTAAGCTATATTTTCAGCAGTAGGTACCTAGACGTTTCAGGCTGATAATTTACTATAGTGTGCAGGTCAAGCATTTCACTTCCACAAGCTTTCCATTATTACCAGAATCTGCACAGTTATTTCTTCCTCATCATCATCAACGTACAGCAGTAAAGTCCACTGCTGGACATAAGGACCAGTCTCTCTTATCGCACGCCATTTATCTCCATCTTCGGCAACTCTCATCCAGCTGCTGCCAGCCACCCTGCGATGATCGTCGCGCCACCTAACCTGAGGGCGTTTTATCTTATTGTTATCCGCCTAGAAACGCTTATATTTCAAATACTTGTGTAAACAGTGAAAAGACATATCAAATATTTAATAGATTAGTACCTAAAGTTTATTCACTATCAGTCACAAGACTTCAAACTTCATTATTTGCACAATTACTGTCTTATTTTATCATTATTTGTTTGCCTGGTGAATAATTGTGAATGAATGCGGTTGTGACGGGACAAATTATTTAAGAATATTTATTTATTAAAGCTTTATGCACCAGTGAAAAAATACTGTTGACTTAATGCCTGAGGCAATATACCTCATAGAATATCTCGTGCTGTAGTAAATAGGTACTCGGGACATTATATTGCGTTCGCGATTAATTACCAAACATGTAAATAAATAGGTTTGCACTCACATAAACAGTTTGCGTACTCACATAAATTTGTAAGTATAACTTTTTAAAAGTACTATACTCAATTTATTATAAGTAGCATTAGAGAAATAACGGCCAAATAACAACAGTTATGGTGTAATATTGCTGAAAAGACTGCATTCTAAAGTTTTTTTTTAAATGTGAATGGTGAATTGATTACATTGCTATAGATTTATCGTTAACTAATGGAACTTAGTAAACGTTTTGTTGAAATAACGAAAGGGTTATAACCGTTATTTTGCTAATGTAAATGGAGTAGGTATCCCATGTAATGGAGACCATACGGATGGAAACGGAAGTCATGAACACCTGCCTACTTCCCTCTTTAACATACGCCTGCCAAACTTGGAAATTTACCAGAAAAGTAAAAAATAAAATTACATCCTGCCAAAGGAGTATGGAAGGAAGCATCTTGAAAATTAATAAAATCCAAGAGATCCGCCATACTGATATAAGACAGAAAACTAAAGCCATTGACGCTCTCAGCTACTCACAAAAGCTTAAATAGCGATGGGCTGGACATGTAGCGAGACTTAGTGATATTCGCTGGACTACAAAGACATCATGGGCAGGTCCACTAGGACAGAGAAAAAGAGGAAGACCAAATGCACGCTGGGCAGACGATATCATATAAGTAGCAGGTATTCAATGGGCGCGAGCGGCAGCAAATAGAGAGTACTGGTCATCTCTGGAGGATGCCTTTACAGTTCATTGAAAGGGTTCTTGCTAACAAAATACAAAATATCTAATTAATTAAATCAATATATATTCTTATTCTATCCAATACGAGTATAACATTAATTCCAAATCCAATAATTATTTAACTACACTCGAGAGCAATGAATCCGGGTCACTTAAAGAATCCTAAAAATCTCGGAAACTAAAAATGCTAGGTTAATGCAATAAATTGTATTTAATAGACAATGTAATACTCCTTAAATGAAGGTATTAAAACTTCTTAGTTATTGTAAAGTTATATCATAAAAAAATCAAATTTGAAAAAGGGCCACTTTCGAAGATGGAACTACGAAATTACAGCATTTGGTTTTGCTTTTGTTTGTAATCTGTCATTTATGTGGGTACATAAACCATGTTGATAGTGCTCTATATTCATTATTCAAGCTGAAATTATGTCGCTTACGCCTGAAGAATGCACCAGAATACTTACAATGCTGGAAACCGGCCGGAGTCAGCGCGATACAGCCAGGACTGTCGGTGTGTCGCTGTCAACAGTACAAAGAGTTCTCCGACGTTACGAAGAAACTGGTTCTAACCTACGCAGACCAGGAACGGGCAGAACCAGGTGTACCACAGCACGAGAAGACCGATACTTGGTGAACACCATGCTTCGAAATCGCTTTCTCACAGGAACTGAACTCACAAATCAGTTTCGACGCCTCGGAGGAAGTAACCCAAGTGCATGGACAGTAAGACGTCGGCTTGCTGAATCTAACTTAAAACCCCTTAGACCTGCAAACGGCCCTAAACTGGAGCGTGGGCATCGTATTTCAAGACTAAGATATGCCCAGAGCCACGTAAATTGGAGTATTGAAGATTGGTCAAAAGTTATGTTCTCCGACGAATCAAAATTTATGCTCTACAAGCACGATGGAAGACACAGAGTGTATCGAAGACCAGGGGAAAGATTCAAGCAAACATGCATCGAAGAAAAAGTAGCCTACGGTGGTGGGTCTGTACTTGTGTGGGCCGGAATTTCTTCTGAAAGTCGCACAGAGCTGGTGATCATAGAAAACGGCTCTTTAACTAGCGTAAGATATGTGGAAGAAATCCTCAATGATCACGTTGGTCCATTTATGGTCAATTTAGGTGAGGATGCTATATTTATGCATGACAATGCCCGACCTCATACAGGTAGGATTGTGAATGACTACCTTCAAGAGATGAACATTACTCGTATGGAGTGGCAGCGCGCAGCCCGGATATCAACCCGATCGAGCATGCTTGGGACGAGCTAGGCAGATGCGTAAAACAACGAAACCCTCCCCCAATCACGCTTCGTGAGCTCAAAATTGCTCTCACAGAGGAATGGGAGAATATTCCCCAAAATCGTATAAGGAACTTGGTGTACAGCATGCCAAACCGCGTAAACGCAGTAATGGAAGCACGAGGAGGCAATACGAAGTATTAAAATTCAAGAAAATCGTAATAAAGTTCAAAAATTTCATGTCTCCTATTTTTGTTTTAAGGAGAGATCAGCAGTTTTTTTCTTTATGTAATTTTGTGTTAATAAAATGTATGGTGACTCATATTTTTTTACTTTCATTTAAGGAGTATTACATTGTCTATTAAATACAATTTATTGCATTAACCTATCATTTTTAGTTTCCGAGATTTTTAACATTCTTTAAGTGACCCGGATTCATTGCTCTCGAGTGTATATTATGATTGTGTTGTGAATCATACATATTTTTTTTTTTTATATGAGTTTCTATTCATACTACTTTTTACGTATTTACTAAACATCTAAATAATCAAGGTTTAATCATATTATTTTTATTGTTTTTTAAATGCTCTAAAATTAGTAAAATAAATCTAAAATTGTGAAAAAAAAATTGAATGCACATTGTTATTGAAATTTTATTGTGAAAAACAAGAAATGAAAAGGCTTTTTTATATTTATTTATTTATTTAAATGGAGTATAGTCATTCTGAAATCGACTTAATTAAACAGATTCATAAGGTTCGTATTCATTTAAGTGCAAAATACCATTCACAGGAAAAAACTTTGGTATTATACATATTTGACCTGTCAGCATGGTGATACCGGGCTAACTGCCCAGGGTGCACACATGAGTGGTTCTAGGTTACATGGATCTGTGCAGTTTAGAGCGAAGCCATACGATGTGTTGCCGGTCAATCATATAATAACAGCGCGTTACTGCTTTGATTTTGACGCAATGAGTTCCAAATGGGCATTGCGGTGTCGGAACACAACGCCGCTTACAATAACGTAGACGTGCTTTGGCAAGATATATTTTTACATGTTGTTGTTTCATAAAATATTACTTTATGAAACAACAACACTGCGCTGCGCTGTAATGCATCATCCCTTCCCGCTTCGTCGCACAGGTTCCCTAGTAGGTACGCTGTCTAACCTACGTAACGTTGCCGCACGACGTAGCAGTCGTAACGCACCGTGAAGCATATGTTTTAGTGACTTAATTTTATATGTAGGACGACGTAGCGTTACCACTCAGTCGTCGCAACGCAACGCAAAAAAATAAATTTATGGATATCGGAATAGTATTAATAACAGTTCAATATCTATAATTTTTATACCAACTGTAAGTACATATTAAGAAAAAAATAAAACCTATCTTTACCCATGGCCTGTGATACCTTTGTTAATGACGTGGGTGACAATACAGGAAAACAATTATTTGATTACCCTACCTACCCGTTATTAACAAAGGTATCACAGGCCATGGGTAACGATAGGTTTTATTTTTTTCTTAATATGTACATACTTACAGTTGGTATAAAAATTATAGATATTGAACTGTTGTTAATACTATTCCGACATCCATAAATTTATGTGCTCGAATGTACATCTCCTAAACAGCTCAATACCATTGGCAACTTAATTTGGTCGGATTATACGCGGAGATTTAGTATGCAAAAGTAATGAAAGCTAATTTCTCTTAAAATACACCACTTAGGAATCTGAATTTTTGGTCACTATAACTTCTTTAGGAGTACAAATTTTTGTATAAAATTGGGGAGAAAAAACAGAGTTTTTAATAGGGAAATCTTGAAATGAAAATTTAACAGCGTGACTACCGCTACCCCACCAATGGCATGGTCACGGACAGTCAGTCGTCGCTACGCACCGTGAAGCATATGTTTTTGTGACTTAATTTTATATGTAGGACGACTTAGCGTTACTGCTCAGTCGTCGCAACGCACCTTGAAGTACATGTTTTAGTGATTTAATTTTATATGCAGGACGACGCAGAGTTACCTCAGTCGTCGCAATGCACCGTGAAGCCTATGTTTTTATGACTTAATTCTATATGTAGGATGACGCAGCGTTAACGCTCAGTCGTCGCAACATATTGTAGCTTCGCTCTTAGGGAGTCGGGCATAGGTTCAGCGCCTCAGCAGCTTGGCGACCACCTAGATTTTTGGGTATTTTCTAAATACCTACACAATTTAGAAAACAATCAAACGACAGCTTTCGGAAAACATCAATCTTGATTTATTCAAATATAAAAATATTTTATTCTCATTTACTTGTTCTTTTTCATTCTATTTTTATTGTAATCTAACAGGTATAATTTCGTCTGGAATAAATACCTACCTCTAAATATCATGACCGATTTGTAACACATTCATTATTTTAATAACAATATTTTCAAACTTAATCTAAACAACGAAAACTGTTCCTTCTTAACAAATAACAATTTTAAAATTAAATGTCAGTTGATACTTATAAATACGATAGGTACCTATATCCATTTGCGGTTATTCGATCAACATGATTTTGAAACAAACTGTTCTACTCAATAATACCGCTGTATTAACAGAGTAGCTAACAAATGGAATACTAATACGACACAACAGCAAAAAGGTTCCATCTGCAAAATAAATTCGTCAAACACGATCTCTGCCGATCTAGGTGCGACTTGAGTTTATACAGTGGTTTATTAGGCAGGCAGGGATTGACGGTCACATTAATTCGTGCTTGGAGCCAAAATAAGCTAATGCGAATGAAGCATTGGTCGTTCCACTAGGTACTTACATCTAGATAGGTCATTAGTTTATTTTTGTTGCTTTTTTCTTGTGCGAAATAAAAATAAATGCATTTTTCTTTCAACACCGACGGAACCTTTAATTTATGTCGTACTAAACCGAACAGTTCTGAAGCGGAGATCAGAGAGCCTACCACTACCTCGTATTATTGAATCTTACTTTAGTGTGGGAAAGAGATGGAGCCTGTACATGTTCCATCTCTTTCGTCCTGTATAGGTAGGTACTAGGTCCCCAAGTGCTAAAGGAGGTTAGAACTTGTTGGGGTTGTTAGCGTCGCGCGGCTGCACGTGTATCATGACCTTGATGCCGGCGCCCTGGCGCGCCACCTCGTACGCCTCCAACGTCTGCTCCAGGCTGAAGTGGTGCGTCACCAGAGGCTTCACGTTGATTTTACCGCTTGCTACCATGTTCAGCGCGATTGGGTACCTGGGGACATCATACAAACATAAATCTTCTTCGTGCCCTTGTCCAATGTTACTTGGGATCGAGGCAACACGTGGTCACTCTATCATTTACTCCTTTTTCTTTCATGTCATCCTTCAGACAATCCATCCATCTTTTCTTTGGTCTTCCTCTCCCTCTACAGCCATAAACAATAATAAATAAATAAAACAGCCTTAATTTCTAATACCAAAGTAACATGTAAAATTTTAACTTAGTTTTATTCTATTACTGTCGAAGAAGAAGTCGCCTCTTTGGCGTAGGCCTTAGTTTCCTGCTTCAAGCTGCTTGCATCCAATTTACACTTTCCTCCTATAGGTATTCTTTATTGTACATCAAGAGGAAGAAGATAACATTCTAATATCATGCCTCTATTCCTCGAAGGGTGCATTCACACTAGACCAATTAAGAGTTCTTAACCTATAGGAGTCCAAGTCCACTGCTGGCATAGGCTTCACCAATAGCACGCTATTGAACTCGATCCTCGGCAAATCTCATCCAGCTGTTACAGTCACGGAGTACGGCCTGTCTTGAGGACGTCCTACCTCATGTAGAAACGCTATAGGTATTCACGCTCAACTGGATTATTCGTTCCATTCATTACTCAACTAATAGCTGTTCCAAAAGTATCTGATGAAAGTGTAAATAAACCCAGTTCAGGTTAAATTCTTACACAATCACTTACTAAAGGGAATTAGTAACACATTCATCTGTATTTAGAAGGTTTCAACTTTATAGATATCTCACCAATTTTACCAACAATTATTGTTTAAATATTATTATATTCTAATTCATCGATAAATAAAGATTGAGGTTATAAATTTTATAATCTCATTATTGTCAAATGGTGATTTAAAATTAAAATATATTCAAATAAACAAATCAAAACACTCAATTTGTAAGTAAAGTTAATAAAAAATTGGCATCCACAGGTACGTTTTCTAATCCATTTGTTTACATTTTCATCAGATACTTGTGGAACAGACCATAAATATCATCACCGTGCAGTAAAAACCGTGTGATTGCTTTTTTGAAATAAATTAAATTATTAAAAATTAAATTAAACGTTATTATACTGGGGAAGACAAAAACAGTCTGAAAAATTGCCAACATTGGCGTTCTCAGAGGTTCTCGTTATCATCAATAGAAGGTCATTAGAAGCATCTTAGAGCTTCACGTTTGTTCTAAATATGAATTACGAGGTTTTCACTACACGGCGACGATGTCCAGGTAGGATCTGAAGTGGGTACATACTCGTTGACGTAGCGGAAGATGCCGCGGATGTCCACCTCGCGCGACAGCGCGCCGGCCAGCGGCACGGTCTGCTCGGGCGCGCCCATGCCCACCAGCACGGCCACGCCGCCTGCCTTCGTCGCCTGGGCACACACGTACATACTCATAAGTACTCGAACTCAATGGATATATGGATGGCTTTAAGAGCAGGGGAAAACCAAAAGAAACAATGGATGTGAAAGATGTTATGGCTAGAAAGGGAACTACCAAGATGACAACTAATAGAAAAGTCTAAAAGAAAAAATTGAGCCGTCACGGGACGCCTGGTAGATGTGAAACATACCATCGTATAGCGTGGCGACGCGTCGCCGAGGCATGCGTCGCCACGCCAACAAACGGTTTTACCCGCGGCTATAGATGTTTCACGTCAAAAAGACGTGTTGCGCCGAGTATGAATAAATTAGAATGATGACAACATGTGCTCAGACTGAAACCATTTATTTCAATCAACCATTTATTTCAATTAAACCATTTACAATCACGTTTGTATTGTTAAGGAGTCGGTCAGTTAGTCAGAAAGATGAAGCTAGTTGCCGTTCCAAAACGTAGATCTCTATGGAGAAGAACGGGCAAGAAACTCCATGGACACTCAGACACTATTTTAAATCAAGATACTTATTAGAAAATCTTGGGTACATTATGATTACGATCTTATTTCACTTGACCGATGTATATTTTTTTATGGTTCTTCTTTCCGTTAAACACATGTCTAGGTATTTAACGGCAATTTAAGTAGGTTCTCTGTTTTGTCATTTTGAAAACCTTGGTTTATAAATATTGTGGTGTGTTAGACACGAACTAGATGATGCCCGAGACCTCATTCAAATTAAAATTTCAAGACCTTATAGTTCATAGTATCTAAATCTACTCTTTTGGTATTTCCCTCAGAAACAGATTTTTTCCTTTCATGTCTTTATTTTCAGGATTTTAAAACAGTAGGTACCTATACTATGTTAAAAAACTTAGTATAGTTTAGCAACTTTACATCCGGTTTCTGAATCGAGAATTTGAAATTAATATTTTGAGAACTTATCAAACTATAATTTATATTAAACATTACTCACGCCCACAAAATTCAAAATTTCTTTGCTAAATAATACATAAGAAATTTTGAATTTCCGCGGGCTACACCGAAATAGTCACTAAGCTAAAGTAGAGTTTGACAAGTTCTCAACTTCACATTCTCAATTCAGGAACCCGAAGTGTTTTCACAGTTTTTATATCTCTGATTTTGAATTACTGTCAAAATCACAGCGATTTTTATTTTAGTAGCAATAAGGTTTCAATAGCAAACTTATTGCTGCTGTCAGAGGTAAACTAACAGTAGAAGGACTGTAGTTGACATCACTCTCACCAACAGCGCCGCTCTGACGGTGGCCTGCGCGCCGCTGGCGTCGAAGGACACATCGGGCTCGCACCCGAGGAGCTCGTGTATCTTCGTCACCACTTCGTTCTCGTTCGCCTCTCGCGTCACCAAAAGCGTGCAATCTGCGCCCAGCTGCTTTGCGAAGTCCAAGCGAGACTGCAGAACGTCTGCGGAAAGAACAAGAGAAGATATCAAATACAGATGTTTTCAACACATTTGCTCAAAAAATGCATTTACGATGCCTTTAATCATTGTTCGAAAGTTAAAAATTACGCACAATACAATGGAACGTGCGGGAAAATAGGTACTCACACCTAAGTATCTGTTTTACCGCATACTCCGATGTATAGCGCCGTGCGTATCCTTAACGGTTTATTTTTAATTTCCATTAAAAAAAAAAATAAGAATTCCACCAAGGAGTTTCACATTACGAGAATATATTAGGTCTTTACCTATGAAATTGCCGTTCTGCAGTACTGGCCATTTCAAATCAAAATAATTTTTGTTTGGCTAAGAATTCTAATTTCAAATTAATTTTATTTTAAAAACATGGATTTTTTTTTCTAAAAGTAGTCATTTCTTTATTGATTAGTGTTACATTTTCATCGCATTTCAATCTTTTTCGTCATCATGGATACGTTAAAAATTCGAGTAATTATGGAATATGAGTACCGTCGTGGCAGCAACGCGGCACAAGCGGCACGCAACATCAACGACGTTTACGGAGCTAACACTACAAACCAACGCACCACCTGTTATTGGTTTGCTCGCTTCCGTTCTGGAAATTTCGACCTGAAAAATGAACCTCGCGGTCGTCCGAAGACTTTGGTCGACAATGACGAATTAAAGGCGATTGTGGAAGCTGATGATACACAATCTACGGCTGAATTAGCAGCAGCTTTCGACGTTAGCGTCAAAACAATATTGGTCCATTTGCGTCAAATTGGCAAGGTAAAAAAGCTTGACAAATGGGTGCCCCACGAACTCAATGATCGCCAGCGCGAAGTACGCGTCGAGACGTGCCTTGCACTGCTCAACAGACACACAAATGAAGGAATTTTGAACCGCATTGTTACCTGCGATGAAAAATGGATTCTGTTTGATAACCGTAAGCGCTCAGCAAGTTGGTTGGATCCTGGTTCAGCACCTAAACAATGCCCTAAACGAAAACTTACCCCTAGAAAAGTGATGGTCACTGTTTGGTGGTCTAGCGCCGGTGTGATTCATCACAGCTTCTTACCAAACGGGGTGAGCATTACTGCAGATGTGTACTGTGAAGAACTGAACACAATGATGGAGAAGCTGGCGCATCTCCAACCAGCATTGGTCAATCGCTCGTCTCCGCTGCTCCTGCACGACAACGCGCGACCTCATACTGCACAGCAGACGGTCTCCAAGTTGCAAGAACTGGGGTTGGAAGCTCTCCGTCATCCGCCCTACTCACCAGACCTTGCGCCTACAGACTACTACTTTTTCCAGAATTTGGATAACTTCTTGGCGGGAAAAAAATTTAATACCCGAGAGGCAGTACAAAATGCCTTTGAAGAATTTGTTGCCTCCCGTCCAGCTGATTTCTTTAAGAAGGGCATCAATAAACTGCCACTGCGATGGCAAAGATGCATTGATTGCATGGGTGATTACTTCGATTAATACAAATAAAAAATTCATGAAAAAAAATCGTTTAAATTTTTTCATACAAAACGGCAATTTCATAGGTAAAGACCTATTATAAGCTGAATAATCGAACCTCCTTGGAAGCGCTTTTGCTCAATACGTTTGTCTCACTTTAATACTAAACAGAAAATGAGACGAAAGATGTAGTTCTAAATTTCACCACGCGCACGTGGCGCCATTTGGAATTCGCGCCATTTTCATATTAGAAACGTCAAAGATTGTTGCGACTTTCCGACTGATATATAAACAAAGTAGTAATAAACGAGTTCAAGCGAGGAACCCGATATTAATATTGTACTGTTTTCTCGCAATTGTGTTGAAAAAGGTTGTATGACACACGTGCGGAAGTTGGTATTTACGAAATCGTGACTATGGTAAGCCCTCGACTTTTCGTCTACTAGTTTGTAAAAATTAACTTACCGCACTAGTATCATAAATAACTATTATTACAAAGTCAAAGTAATATTTATTTGCCAGAAACACGGTAGGTAAAGTCAGGGAAATAAATTGTTAAGCTTGACTACCAAATTGTCCGTATGATCAATCACGACTGTCATTGTTTGACTTCGTTTTTCTATAAATATTTTTATTCTGAACTTGCTATGATCCCTTGTTGGTAAAATAAACGTTATCTATTTATTATTATTCTTATTAGACAGTTGTATGAAATGGCTATTCACGGCAATTTCACGTAGGGTGCCAATTTGACTAACAATTAATTTCCCTGACTTTACATAGGATGAGTTCGCTGTGTAACTACATACAGGGGCGGATCCAGGATTTCATTTTGGGGGAGGGGGCATTCTGACAAGGTGCGGAACTAGGGTTAAAATCACAAGTAAACAAAAATTAAGTTTTTAATAGCTTGAATTTTACAAAATAAAGTTAACGCGCCGTGCCGCCTTTGGCAAACCTGTCTATAATTTTATTGACATCAAATGGGACATCCCTGTGGATGTGTAGGAGTGCAAGTCCGCAGAGCCGCTCCGCCCCGTCCGCGTACTCAGACATGTTTTTAACCGTCGTAGAGTGGAGAATGACCTTCGGGCTAAATTGAATGGACAAGTTGAGTCGAAAGTATGGAATTCCTGGGTATTTTGGGGGGCCCATGGCCCCCATGCCCCCCCCCCCCCCCCCCGTGTATCCGCCAATGACTACATACACAACTATTGATAGAGGTGAGATGAAATCTTTTTGGTAAGTCCGTAGGAATTTTACCAGTTAATTTAAAGGAGCAATGTAAGGCTTGCTCTGAAGTAGGAAGAGCATAGAAAACGAAGTTGTGTAATCTTGGTAGATAGATAGACGGTGTACTAGGGTGTGTAAGAGTATTCCTCTTACTAGTACACCGTAACAAATTATAAATAAGAACCTCTCGACTAATTATTTAAGACCGGCGCTCACCAGGCAACACGGCGCGGCATGGCATGGCAAAGGATTTTTGTGAGCGGAAATGATTTTGAATATTATTTTCATACCCTTAGCAATAACATTTCGTTGATAACGTCACAAAGGGACTTGCACATACCGCAAGATACTGCGGCATGGCCATACAAATGTTAATGCTTTACCGAGCCATGTCGCGACGTGCCGGCTATAGTGAGCCTTTACTTAGGTACTTTGAGAGTGAAAACTATCTGTTATTCTTTCCAACCACACACAATATTGCAATTTAATTAGCCTCTTACCAGTAATGAGTACTTTGCTGGCGCCCATGGCTTTGGCAGACAGCATGGTGAGCAGGCCGATGGGCCCGGCGCCCAACACGAGAACAACGTGCCCGCCCGTGAGCCCGGCGCGCCGACACGCGTGGATGCCCACCGCCAGCGGCTCCAGAAGCGCGCCCTCCTCCATCGACACGTGGTCAGGCAGTCTAAGGGACAGATGAACAAAACAGTTACCATGGAGTCTAATCTTGGGGTTTTGGAGGTCGGATAGGCAGTCGCTCTATGCAAAATAATGGTATTCGGCTGCATCTGGTCAGACTGGAAGCCGACCCGAGCTGAAAAAAAGCCGAGCTGTTGAGAAAAGGCGGGCAGATTGATTTGAGTGTAATGTTTGGACTTTAAACGAGTTTGCTTCGGCATTCCTTCTCATAGATCAATCACCTAGGGAATGCCGGCGCCATCTACATACTTTAAAATTTTAACCAAAAATATTTACTTAGAAAATCTACATAAAGAAACAAATATCATTTCATTTCATTTCTCTTGCCTGTTCTTCTACATAGGTATCTATATCCTGGAACGGACAAAGGTCAACTTTCTGACTTACATATGAGTTCTTGATAATTCAAAAGGCGGAAAGCGCACAGCGTCGTTTTTCCGCCCAATATGGCACTTTCGGAACGTTTAAACTTCCTGCGATGGAGAAAAATTCTGCTTCGTTTTTCCGCCGAGATTTGATTCTACCCTATGCACCATAGATATGCAGCGTCAATACTAACTTGAAGCAGAAGTCAGCAGCATGCTTGTAGTATCTTGCGAGGTTGCCGTGCACGGGCGGCGTGGCGCAGAACAGCATGTCGGGACAGAGGTGGTAGCGGCCCGTCTTGCAGAACTCGCAGTAGCGGCAGGGCACGCCCGGCTCGATGGCCACGCGGTCGCCTACCTTTAGGTTCTTCACCTTGGCACCGAGCTGCAGATGCAAACGTTTATTCAATTAGTACTGGACACTGGATAGCAACTAACCATCAGGCAGATGAAGTGATAAAACCTTTAACTTTCACGCGAATGTAGTCGTGGCTGGTACGTGTACGCACATAACACATACATCACATCACGCCTGCAATCCCCAAACCGTAAAGCAGAGGTGTAGTTACGTACAGTTCTACACCCACATTTCGACATATGTTTGTGTAAGTCCCGTGTAATGGGGGGGGGAGGGTTACAGGGTGGCATACAATATCTAGCTATTGTTAGTTACTCAATACTCAACGATTAAGTGTTGAGCTATTGTTGTTCTAAAACACCTTTTTTTTTTTTTCTCCTTTTCCTAGGGTTCAGCAATAGGATAGACCCTAATCTTATTTCAATCTAGCCTTATAAATAGACTAATAAGTATTTAAATTATAACACACTTTTCTTATTGTCTCTATTAAGGCGAATACACTTCGTTCGTGTGTTTGTTTGGCACTTTTGTACTTTACACTATTCACTAACACTAAACACTAGCTCGAACGGTTTTGTTCTTTTAGGTCTTCTAACTAGAAAGAAAAGAAAGAAAAATAGGTTTATTTGTCACAGAAACACGTGCATACAAAAAAATATAATTAGCTCAGGTAACAATTTAATAAAAAGAAACAAACAAACTAGATCTTTAATCACGAGCACAAAACAGAAATAGTCAGAGCAGAGAACAAGCGAGTTTCAGAACGAGTGTGTCACACAGATGTACAGTAGCCGGCAGGTCAAGCTACACGAAACTGTCAAATTTCTCCAAACAATTTTAAACCTTAAAATGTTGATAGTTAAGTTCAAAATCGAATGAGAAATTCTGACAGTTTGTGGTAACTTGATGTGCTGGCGACTGTACTAAGTGACAGAGACGAGGCTCTCCAGACATTTGTCATCATCAACTGCTAGTCTTTTTCCAACATGTTGGCGTCGGCTTCCACTTCAACCAAATGCATCTGAATACCAGTATTTTACTTGGAGCAACTACCTATCTGATCTCCACAACCCAGTGACTGTGGTAAGACTGGTTGTCACTCTTTCGGCCCTCCGTAACGACTGTCAAAGATCTACAAATAACAGCCGGGACCAATGCTCTAACGTGCTTTCCGAGGCACGGAGCGCTCTCGATAAATAGGTAATTGCCGGACCCATCCATGGACCAACTTCGGCAAGACCCGTGTGCGATCCATGAGCCCCTTCAAAGAGTTGTCTCCACTCGACAAAGTGTTGTACTTTTCCTGAAACTCGATGTGCCCAGCCCATATAAACGGGTATAGTACATAGATAACTTTCAGTACCTATCAAACGCTGACCTCGTTCGCTGTTAGTGCTTATTTATGGTCTGTTCTAGTCATTTATTCTTGGCACTCAATTTGCTGCCGCTGTGGCACATCTTAATTCTATGTCCGCACAAGATAATAGGTTCGTCTTGCTCTAGTGATGCGTAAAGATCTGCTAAGATTTTGTTAAGCGACGGAATCTGTTGACTACCAAATAAATATAAAAAATGCACTTGACAGGTCTGCCTGTTAATACTCCAGTATTTAGGACAGTTCAATTATATTTAATGTAACTATCCTCAAAGCTTAGGTACCTGCTGCTACAAGCATTTATAATAATATTTTCCTGCCCTTTTCTCTTTCCCTTCGAAATCAAAAGATTTGGAGTTAGAATAACGAAAGAATGTTCTCGGTCTTATTACCTAAAAAACAAGTTTTTTCTTTAGACATGGTATAAACCATCGAGCCTGTTTTTGAAATAAGAATTTTACAGAAATCGAAATACTCCTTTTACAAAACTGATGCTTAATAAGGTTTTACTGGACGTAGGTAGGTTGTCAATTTTCTAAAGTCGGCATAAAGTTCGAAATACAAAAAAACTTTTTTACAATAAAACAACCGACTTCCAAAAAAAACACTAAAAGACGTGAAAAATAACTTTAATTTCGGAAGTCGGTGTCTTCGGTTTTGCATTTTCGTTTTTGGCCACCGACTTCCGAAATTAAAGTTATTTTTCACGTCTTTTAGTGTTTTTTTTGGAAGTCGGTTGTTTTTTTGTAAAAAAGTTTATATTTTTGACTTTTTAGTTGCGGTACGTACCCCACTCAAATTCATAACCACTACTTGGTGTGTAAATAACAGTGACAGGAAATTATTAACACATCATCCATAAAAACTAAGTGGAAAAAATATGCAGTACTAAGGATAACTCAAAAACTACTGGTCAGACCTTGGTCAAATTTAAATGGGACCACATGTGAAGCACCACCTATCAAAGAAAGAACCAAATCGGTTCATCCAGAAAAAAGTTCTGAGCTAACACACATAAAAAAATAAAAAAAAACATACAGACGAATTGAGAACCTCCTCCTTTTTGTGAAGTCGGTTAAAAACAGGCTCGAAGGTTTAGGCTCGGGCTAATCTAGCTAACCTAACCTAACCTAACCTAGATCGTGTATTGTAATAAGACGGTCTGCGTCTTGGATGGTTGAAAGTTGGTACCCATAACCATCATTTGTATTCCAATCCTACTATCCTACTAATATTGTAAATGTGAAAGTTTGTGAGGATGGATAAATAGATGGATGTTTGTTACTCATTCACGCAAAAACTACTGAACGGTTTTGGATGGAATTTGGAAGACAGATAGATAACGTGGATTAACATGTAGGATACTTTTTATCCCGGTAGTACTTTTACCGTGGGATAATTTCCGACATACACGCGGGCGAAGCCGCGGGTAAAAGATAGTCTTACGTGAAGACACAAAGTCACAAAAGCAAGATATTAAAATGCCTACTAGTATGAAGTTAATGATGTTATCCTCTTATCTTGTAATATTTACCGACATCATGTGTTATTATGTTTATCATATCAGTCTATTAAACCGTTAAGTACATTATAATGATTATCATCGTAAGTCGCGGAAAAGCAGATAAACATCACTTAGGTAATAATTTTTGCTGAACATACAACCATGCATTTATTTAACTTTCAATTGTGACATTATAATAATTGTATTGTTACTACAATGTTTTCCTTACGTTATGAATAAAAATACAGAAATAAAAAACCAAATTACTTACTGTTGACATAATTGTGGAATTACTGGCTTGAGTGCGTTACAATATCATCGAACTAGGTACATGATGTGATATATGTAAACTATCAAGGTTTTCATCACACTAAATGCGTAACCCACTATCAATCACAATCTGAATCATTCGAAGCCTACTGCTAATCCATTATGTTCGAAAAATTTGTCTGCTCAACAACGTAAATAACGCAATGAATGTTGTTGAACTGTCAAAATGAAAGCCATTCCTACTGCTAATGTGTTACGCAATTACCCTGCTGGTGTAGGGAGCAAATGAGCATCAGCAAATAGTTAGCCACAGTAAACAAAGAATTACCGAGATAGTTAGCCCAAATCTTTTAATGGCTTACGTGGAGTGTTGCATAATTTGTAAGCCAAACGTGATAACTGAGACATGTACTAAAAAACCTTGACTTAGAACAAAATGTAGCTCAGCAGATCGTACACTTTACGTCAGACAGTGACAAAACTCTTTATCAGCATACATAATTGATACTGACGACCCGTGACTTTTAATTTTATGATTAATTACATTGATTGAGGTCACTGTCCTTTGAGGTGGCTTTTATTCAACAAAATTCAATTAGGTAGGGATATCTTCACAAAATAATTTATAGGTATTTCATTTAATATCGGAGTAATGTGTGAGAGCATAGGTACTTCTCCACTGTTTTATCGTGGACTGAAACAAACAACGTAGATTAAGGTCAAATAACAGACTTATTTATTGATAAACTCACGGGTGATAGTGCACTGACGTGGGTCGATAGGTTTGAAAGATGTGTGTTATACCTAACAGTTGTTACCTAGCAGATTAACCCCACAAACGATTAAGCAGATATCCTTATCACTTTTAGTTCATTTTTGTCTTCCATTTGACATCTTTCACTTGAAGTGGAACGTCTGAATACAAAATGAAACAATTGCGAATAATTAATTCATTAGTGAACCGTTCCAACAATGTTGAACTTCGGCACCCGGCATCTATCGAATGATCGAAAAATTAAATGGAAGGAGCAGATGAACGATCATTCTTATGTAATTTTGTCAGTCACGTGTAAGCGTGAAATGAAATCAGCTCAAAACCGTAGTAGCTGACTGGGACAAGGCTCAACACCCGTAAAATTTTTTCGGATAAAGCCACGACTGACAGTTGTATTTCGGCTTTCGTAATTCAATTGTTTCTCTTGGTCGACTATTAAGAAGCTGTCTTTCCGTTTCTATTCGTAAATGCTGGAATCAGCACACGTAGATTCTTTCGCAAGCTGCATAAGTATAACTACTTCACCCTTTCATCGTTTCGACATCCTACAAGAATAGCTTCCTTCCTTCATTATGTAGTAGATAAACTTAACATCTTTGTGACGATATCACAAACAAAAAAAAAGGGAGCATTCCAAGTGACGTATTTTTGTTTGCTTGCATCTTGGACGTTGTTGATTTATAGATCAACTACTGTAGAATAGCAGCTACGTTTGTGACGATCAATGACTTAAGGCGACAATAAGTGCCAGCGACCTTGAGCGAGTAGGAGGAGCATGCGAAACTTTTAAGCGAATGAAATTGAACAGAGTGTTGGCGTCTACCCGGACATTGGTCAGCGATGCACTACCGCCCGTCGCCCGCAAGAGCCCCCGCTTCAACGCGCATCAAGTTTATTCGCAAAAACAACCCACCTTGATTTATCAAACACAATACAAATAAAAGCCGTATACAAAAAATTGGGTAATTAAATTGTCTTTTAGATGGTGCAGATTTCATGAAAATACGCCCGATAGTTTTTGCGTGATTATCGTTTTTGTGTTCGCGTTAGACATTACTTTACAAATTAATTACACTATGTTATAAAAATATAATTTTAAATATTCACATATCAAATTACGAAGAAAATAGTTTAGTTTATCATATTTTTTTTTTTAAACAAATAAGACTATTCGTTTAGACGTGATGTTCAATTTGAAATCATTAAAAGTCGTATATCTGCGCCTTAAGTTTAGTTGTAAGGTTTTGAGCTGTTGACTGCGGGCCAACACACTTATTAAGGTGCATCCACACCGAAGTTAGGTACTTTTGTGGAGCAACGTTTGCAAGTGTCAGTGAGAGACAACGTATAATAAAAAAGTTATAACTTCCCAAAAGTTAAAGAAAGTCATATACTTACCTACTGTTATCACGTTGCTAAATGTTACTTTAAGAAAAGTAACTTCGGTGTGTAATGTGGATGCACCTTTACATTTGGGTCGTAAAAATGAGAATGGGATACCCTTTTCCTGAATAATGATTTAGTTTAAAGATTGCCTTCTCCGTCATCATCCACAGCCCGACTCAACCCATTGCCGTACATAAGTCTTAGATGAAGACAGTCTTGGTTAAGGGGGATGTGCCAAGGTAGCCCGCGAAATTTAAATTTACTTACTTACTTTTTTTTTTCAATTTGCAGGTCAGTATCAGGTTGTACGGTGATCTAAATATGATTCGCGGCCGTGTCAAATATTTATTTCTCTAAATTCACATTACCCTATTGAATGACAATTTCATGAAATCTTGACATCTGAGGCCAATTCTAACCTATGGCTGCTCTCTCGAAAAAGCTTGAAAAAAGCATGCAGTTGAAGCGACTTTTCGTCAGCATTTACAGAGAAATTACATCTGTTTTTTTTTTGTAATCTACATGTTTTAATACGTAATTTGGTTTAGCCATAATTTTTCTATCGGTATCACAAAATAAAATAAAAATACACCAAATCACCTCCAAATCATTGAGATGAAACCATTTTACTCCTTCGTTTTTTATCAAAAGAGTATAAAACAAATATCTACCGCTTTGCAATACAAAAGAAAATGATTTGGTTTTGTTACTTTTTTTAAATATGTATTATTTTTATTGTAATAAATTAAAAATACGTCCGATTGATGGCTGCGTCTACGTTACCCCCGCACTCGTCCTTAGATTCAGTTGGTCGTTAGCTCCGCGCAAATGCTCAAGGTTATTGGCATTATTACAAGCCTTAAGCAGTTGTATTTTTTAGTTGTGCCCGACAAATACAGTCAGAGCCAGGCACAATCTGTTTGCGCAACTTCCATCCAAAACTGTAGCCAGAGCCGAATCCCCAGTCTGTCGTACTCTGAAGGTGCTAAATGCCCTTCTGACTGCCAACCCTGAATGTGATGTGTTTCGGATGAATGGAATAAAATTATGCGTATTTGTCTGGTGTTCTGTGAGAGAAAGTATGCAAGGGAGTCCACTGTTCCATGCTAGTTTTAAATTATGTACAACTTATTATTCTCGACGTAATAATTGTTTCTATGTTAATTAATGTAATTGGTGTTGTACCATTTTAATTAACTATAAATAAAACTGCTGATTCTAATGATTATAATTCTGTAAAGCCATATTTGTTACGGTCGCGAATCATATTTTAATCAACATAGAATCTGACACTGACCTGCAAATTGCAAAAAAACGTAAGTAAATTTGAAATTCGCGGGCTACCTTAGTGCATCCCCCTTAAAGCCCGTTTTCACTAACACAACGCATTCATCTACGTTTCGCCGAGTGTTCAGGAAAACGTACGCCATACGTCTGTTGTCGAACAGTCTCGATTTTTTAATCAACAACCTTTCCTATACGAAACCTATCATTAATTCACGTTTTGGATAAAAAAGGGGGTTTCTAAAACAGTTACCCCAGCTCCAGCAGGAGAATTACCAGCTTAATAAGAACCGAAAGGAACCAACCGGGGCAGATGTACGGCTGCAAAAAAATCTGATTACTTTTCAATAGCAAGGCAAGACTGAGTTCACGGTCACTGCCATCGCCGACAGAATATAAATAGCCGACAAACATGTGTGTTCGTGGGTGTGTCAGTATAGCTACGTAGTCGACAACACACCTCCAACAGACATTTTAAACTATACCAAGTAATTTTAAATACCAAATAACCGGCTTCTCGCGAAGTGTGGTCGACCTTGAATATATTTTGGGGCCATATTATGTGACAATGTTTGCAGAATAAAATTAATATCGTAACCATAGCTGGACAAGGCGATAACAACAAAAGTTATCGCAGCAGTATTACGCAGTTCAGTTACTACACGTCAACCTTTCAATAAAATTATAAGAATACTAGCTTTTGCTCGCGAATTCGTTCGCGTGGAAGTCGTAAGACAGCACAATATGACCTACCTACTAAAATAAAAGCCACATTTTTATGAAACTTCCCTTTTTCTACGTTGTTAGTTTTGATCTCAGTTGCCAAAATATACAGAGTCAGGTAGAATTAGGATAATTGGTCAAAGCTAGAGATTTTTTTTTTTGAAATCGTGCTCGTAGCCTCAGCTGGTGTTCAAACTACGTCAACGTGCATTCCGACATTCGAGACATTTGTAAGATCATTTGACATAATAATTACATGAACGGGAGAAAGAAAAAGGGGTATTAATCAATTTAATTTAAGGACCGTCGCTGGTGGCGTTTGGCATTCTGTAGTTTCTGCCTACCCCCGTGGGAAAGGAAGTATGAGTGATGTATTATGTTGGAAGATATCAAGTAACTGGCTGTATAAACTAACTGGCGGTCAAGCGTCTGAAAACGTGTTCTTACCTTAGCGACGACTCCAGAGGCTTCATGTCCCATGATCATGGGGTCTTTCAGGACGAAGTGGCCACAGGAGCCATTCTGCCAGTAGTGCACGTCTGAGCCGCAGATGCCGACGCAGTCCATCCGGAGTAGCACCTCTGTACAAAAAAAAAACTTTAATAAGTAGGTAATAAAACGAATATCGGTCATGGCGGCCAATGTGAACAGAGACTAGCTATCGAGGCAGGAGATTTATAATGCACAAGTGCTTGCCCAGATACAGCGGTGCACACTCTTCCCTCACTTTCATAGTCCAATGAGACGGCAATATAAAAGCACCACAGAGAGATCAGGCGCAGGACCGTGCTTTCGGAAGCACGGGTATCTCACCGTCAATTTCCTAACTTCTGGCTGCTATTCAGACATTCCTAATAGAAAAACCCAATAATATCTTGCCCGACCTGGGAATCGAACCCGAACCCTTCGCTCAGCAGTCTTGCTTGCGTCTACGACACGAATGGGGCAGTTATTTGTGAAGGTGAACTGGTCTGGCTGGTCTGGTAAGCTGGTTTGGTCATGAGAGGGTGAATGAGAGACGGATGTTAGTGGAAACGGAGGGGACGCCCTAAAAGGACGGTCACTGACCATATTGGTTAGGGTGATGTTCTTCAAAAAGGTCAAGCATACCCGATGTGTGAACGTGGACGAAGCAAATGGAGTACCTACCTACAATACAGGATCGTAGCAGATGGCGTTTTGTACTTTCTGCCATTACTTACATATATAGGAAAACAGAGTGAGTTTAAGTGTACCTATGTATTGACTATTGATCCACGTATGAACAAGAAGTTGGCAAACACTTCCAACAAGCATAAAGTGGAGTACATATTTGCTTGTTTTGTTGAGGAAGATCAATACTGAAAGTATCGGTTTGTTTACAAGTACGCTAAAGAATAAACATACGAGCAAATACGTTAATTTCTATTATGTTCTGTCTGTAATCCGCTTGTTCCCAACGAGTCACACCTCAACGGGTAACAGTGTGACTCGTTGGGAATGTTTTGGATAATAATTCCCAACGAGTCACAGTTACTGTTACACTGTTACTCGTTGGGATGATCCCACCTTGATTTAGGGTATCATTTAAGCTATCACCAATTTAATTAGTTTTGTGTTTCTTAAATAATAGGGTTTGTCCTCAAAATAGTAGATCTGTCACCAAAATGTAGTCACCAAACAATGCAAAATCAGTTCCACAATAAATCACCTAAAATCCTGAGATATAAGGTCTAGTACCAAATAAATGTTTTTGTATGTATTATAATAGGTGTGTCCTAATAAGTATTTCAACAATAATGAGGCGTAGCCGACGGAGTCCCGCTTCGCGGGACTCCTACTTCTGGGCGGTTTAAAAAAAAATAACCACGAAGGGGACGGCGGGGTCTTTCAGACCCCGCCGTCCCCTTCTAACCTAACCTGTCCGAGTCGGGGTGCCCCAAGTTGTACCAAATACCTGGGAACAATTTTTGTTTATCTGAGAACGAAAATATTTCGTGGCGATAGATGATATAGTAACAGTGTAACAGTAACTGTGACTCGTTGGGAATTATTATCCAAAACATTCCCAACGAGTCACACTGTTACCCGTTGAGGTGTGACTCGTTGGGAACAAGCTCTGTAATCATAGGTAACAATATATTTACGTAGGATAGCGTTTTGATTGGCTATACCTATTAAAATTTATGCTCATCGTATATTCCATTGTCTTCGAGACAATATTAAAGTTTTAATACCTAGCTGCTTCGTAATAATATCAGTTTAAGTGTTAGCATGACACTGGTAGTGTCACAAGTAAAACGAATTTGTTTTTAGCTGTTCATATTCTCATTAACTTTTATCTTAATATACAATGTAAGTACAGTACGATTCACGAAAGATGACCACAAATGGCGACCGTCTGCGCACGTACACTCATGAAGAAAAGACTTAAGACAAAATAATATTTTAATGTTGGTTAAATAATTTGTGTAATGTTGTAAACGCCGGTTATGCAAATAAATCAAACGTAAGTAATTTTAAATGTTTATTAAAATAAATTGAACCAAAAATATTATAAATATGTGAAACACATTTAGTCGCTATCGCTATTCTCAAGTTCCATGATTCCCTCTATCATGGAACTTGAGGGAATCGTGGAACTTGAGGAACTGGGGCCGGGTTCCATATTAAAGTCTTCATCTTCCGATGATTCAGGAAAATCCACATCTGACGAATCTTCGCTCTCGTCAGATTCTCCCACACGTATAATTAATTCCTCCGTAAGCACATCCACGATGTGATCACTTTTTATATAGCTTTCTTCTATAGATTTTACTTTGTCACATAGTTTTTTCCATTCCTCTGGTCCCATCAGATTCACTTTTTCTTTAATTAAATCTATAACGCAGCCAATATTCCACTTTACGTTTTTACTACTCACATAACCCTTTATAGAGGCCCAAGCCATTTCTATCGGATTTAAATCCGGATGGTACGGTGGGAGACGGAGAACATCGTGACCATTTTCCATCAAAATTTTGTCAACGGAGTATTTCTTTAAACGAGGTTTGTTATTTTTTATTATATCGTACAATTGAGGTTTCAACATATTGGAATCAAAGCTGATTCCATTTTTGGTAAGCCACTCTTGCATGTCGGATTTTCGGGAATTAGATGTGGGAGCCATATCATATTCTTTATTGTGGTATGGGGCGTTGTCTACCACAACAACGGAGTTCGGTGGGAGATTGGGTACCAATTGAGTTCGAATCCATTTCTGATAATTTTCAAAATTCATGTCGTCATGATAATCTCCTGATTATGTGCCCGACTTGAAAGTTAATAATGCATTGGGCACAAATCCAGCCTCTGACCCGGCATGAACGATTACGACTCGTTGGCCTTTTGAGATAGGCTTTTTCAGACCTGATGTAGAACCGTCAGCCCAGCCCATGGGTTTTGCATGTGTAGCATGGACGTACGATTCGTCAGTATAAATGATTGGTCTATTGTGTCTTCGATATTCTTGGAGTTTTTTTAGGTAATTGATTCGTAACAACCGAATAGCTGATGTTTCTATTAAAATATTTCGGTTATTTTCTGTTTTTTTCCACTTAAATCCAATTCTTTTTATTAATCGACCCAAACTTGTTTTGGATCCTTTAAAGTTAATATCTTGATGTAATTTTGCTCGTAACTTCTCTAAAGTTGGCAATTCTTTTTCAGTTAAATGAAAGTTATGGATACATCTCTTAATTACCCCTTTGTCAAAGTCGTCAACGTCGGAGGCAGGGTTACGGCGCGGTCTCTTTTTACCAGGGGTTCTAAAAACCACTAAAAACGGTGAAGATTTACTTTCTTTTATAATTCTTTGTACTGTCGATACAGACGTCTTTGTTGCCGCGGCCGTTTTTTTGTAAGCTTCGAGTATTTTAAAATCTTGTGAAAAATATTGAAACACGTTGTACACCAAACTTCTCGACTGTCTATTCAAAGTATTGCCTTTTCCTCGCGGCATTGTGATGGCTTAAAATAGCAAATAAGTTCAACACAATAACAAATCTCAACAAAAAACTTAACAAACAACGAAAACTTAACAAATAAAAAACAATTTAAAACAAAGAAACACTTCTTTTCGACTGTACTCGAGAGCAGTGTGAGCGCGTCGACGCCGCGATAGACGAATAGCGACTGAGCAGCCTATCACGAGACGCGCGCGCACCAATGGCGTCGCTCCGGTCTTGACGCATTCCGCCCGCGCCTCACCTCGCACCTCCAAAGGGACCTAAAATATGCCTTCTGCGCCGTGGTCATCTTTCGTGAATCTTACTGTACATTGACTAGGTAAAATAAATGGAATAACTGTTTCTTATAGTTTTAGTATATGTGTGAAATCGTAGGCGTATCACTATTACTACATATTATAAAACAATGTTCCGCTTCGACTGTCAGTCTGTTTGTCTATCTGAACGCGATAAACTCAATAACTTCCGAATTTTCATACGGTTTTCACCAACGGACAGAGTGATTCATGAGGAAGGTTTAAGTGTATAATACATAAACGTTTTGTGTAAATTGGCTGAAATAAGACTATGATTGTTGAAGGCGGAAAAAATCATGCCGTCTCGTTCTTTTTTGTATTTGTGTTTTTCTATGTGTCATGTTTACTGCGAATAAACGTATTTTCTTCCTTTTGCTTTCCATGCCGACTGGCGTGCGCCGCGTAAACCAATAGAGTTATATAAAAACAATGGTAGTTCTTTCCAGTGAGATATTTTCCGACATCCACGTGGGCGAATCCGCGGGCAAAAGCTAATACTAAAATAAGAACTACACTATGATATCAAAGTTTTTCTTGTCTGTATGTTTGTAAAAGATAATCTCTGGAGCTACAGATCCGATTGTAAAAATAGTTCCACTAATAGAAATTTCACTATTCTAGACAAACAAAAATTTTTTTTTTTTTGTTTATATTCCAATAATTGTAAGACTCCCGCAGCTCCTGCGGGATAGGTCACGTGAACGTGAAGGCACGGGTAAGAGTTACCAAAATAGAGTCTACTGTTTACATCCAAAACTGTTTGCTCCCTCAAACAGGCGCGACGCGACAGCGCGACACAAAGACATCGCTCGTCGCGCAACACGCGGTAGCTTTGTGTCGCACTGTCACGTCGCGCCTGTGTGGACGAGCCTTAATGAAACATAGTATCACGCTTGCATTTCCCGGAGGGATAGGCAAGGGTGTACTTATAGTACACGCGCATTTCGTCAGTTCTATTCCATGTAATAGGGGGTCAGCCTATTGCAGACCGGGAACAGATTTACGCTCCGAGGTGCTTAACCCAAAAACACTTCGCCTGACTTGGGAATCGAACCCAGGACCTCATGCTTAGCAGTAGTGCTAGCACCACTAGACCAATGAGGAATTGATGAAGATAACTAAGTATTGTAACCAATATTTATTTAGTGATAATGGCCGCAATCGACTATATCGATCTGTATTATATGTATGGGTCCGATCATAATTAACAAACTACCCGATGTAATAAAAAATGAGACATTTCCACTTTTCAAAAAGAAATTGACAGATCATTAATTAACAAATGTTGTTACGAGTACTCAATTGGCGAAAATTTACCAATAAGAATTTAAAGTGATAATATGACATCTCTGTACTAAATCAGACTTGTACTAAATCATTTATATTTTAATTTAACTTTATTGACCTCAAACTTGACGAATATAAAAGCCCATCATTATGTATTGTACGTACCTATTGCCTATTTCAAATTATCTACTGAATTTTAAACTTGTATTGATTTGATTGAATGTGTTAAAATTGTATCTAATAAATATATTGAGTGAGTCTTTGATAATATAGCCTACTGTTTGCATGCTTTAGTTGAAGGTAGTTAGTTTAAGGATCATATTTTAAACCCTACTTTCTGTGCAAATAGAGAACTATTATATTCTAATTTATCTGCACAAACATGTATGCTTTTACGTAAATAATAATGTAGGTAGACTTGTAACAATTTATATTCCTCTTTCTGCCTTTGTCCATGTTACTTGGGGTCAGCGCCACACTATTTCAATCAAATCAAATCAAATCAAAATATTTTATTTCACATAAACCAACATGGGCACTTATGAAACGTCAGAAGCTAGGTGCACGGTTCCAATTGGTTGTTTCCTATGGAGAAGAGCCGGCAAGAAACTCCACGGTTACTCTTTTAAAAATAAGGGGCTTTTACAATGTTTCCAATTACAGTGTTGATAGATATGGGAGGACAGTGTAGGCCTGTCAACAAGTAACATGTACTCAACAAAATATAAAAAGGTCCACAAATCTAGTCGACAAGTTAGGTCTACAACGTTCTCACATTCACAAAATATAAAAGAATCTATATAAAAATAAAAGTCTATTTAGACTAAATGACATGATTGATTTTTTCTTCCATTCTCCTCTTTCAGGCATTACTATATCCTTCACTCCTTCTTCTTTCACATCACGTGCCACTTAATATTACCTACATAACATAACTTCACACCTGTATCCTTCAAAGCGAAAGGCAGAGGAGGAAGCACGGAACAGATAAAATGCCCTTTTATGTATTTCGTGAGTGGAGGTATAGCCACTTCGTCAGTTAACTCTTTGCAGTCGGAGAGAGCTTAGCTCAAATCCAGACTCCGTAATTTCGTAACGGACTAGCCGTGTGTCCGATGGTATTTCACATTGGCAAAAATTACGAACTTCCATACAAACAAATTACAGTTCGCGCAAAACTTTATGAGCTCTCGGAAGTTGGACGCGAGTGGCTGCGCAGATGCATAATACTTATAGGTGTCCGAGGAAACTCTCACTCTCACTAAACTGTACCATTCGCGGTTTCGTTCTCGGGCCTACGTTCAGAGGGCTCATAAAGTATTGCGCGAACTGTACCATATACCTTTACGGCATGAATTTTTAAAAGTCCTTTCTTAGAGCCCACTTCAGTCATATAAGAAACTCTTGTGTAAAATGTCTCGCTTCTACACCCAGAGGTGTCGGCTGTGCGTGTTCTGTCCATATCAGTGAATTAATTTAACTGAAAAGCCTGACTAACCAGTCTTACCAACAGGTCAGATAAGCAGTCGCTCCATGTAAAATACTGGTATTCAGCTGCATCGGGTTATACTGGAAGCCGAGCCCAACATAGTTGTAAAGAGGCAGGCAAAAGGCCGAGATAGATAAATCCAATAATTCTGTCTGATCTGATGATCGAACCCATAACCCTATGCTCAGAAGTCGATGAGACCACTAAAAGAATTCAAATTCAAATTCAAATTAATTTATTGTAGAACATAGGTAAGGTAAGATGTTACAATTACAATATAGTTATACATATAGGTCTGCTATGTCTCGCCATTGAGGCATACAACATTCATAAATCGTTAAAGAAGAACAAATTAAACACTAATTAATATAAAATACAACAATAATAATAGGGTACATTGACATTTTTTTAAATATACGATTATTTGTGGAATTGTGGTTTGTTCTTAATATTTACAAATTATTCATTAGGTATTATATTATGTCAGATTACATGTCACATTGTATGTTAAATTAAATGTCAATTAAATGTCAGTTTCCAAATTATTCTACAAATCACTGCGTGAGTTTATCAGTATTTTACATTTAATTTTCATATCTGGTTTGTCATATTAAAAGTCGACTGGTTCTGTGTTTTGTCATTTAAAAAATCTTTAATAGAATAATAACATTTAGCTATCAGGAATTGATGTAATTTTTTTTTTTAAGTATTTATGTCACTCATATTTCTGAAAAAAAGGTGGAAGGTTATTAAATATATGTGGACCCATACAAAAGATGCTTTGATGCAAAAGTTTTGTTTTGCTAGGTACTATGCGCAACTTGTCTTTGTGTCTGGTCCTAGTATAAAATTCAAATAAATTTGGATTTGATTTTATGAACATTATTGTTTCATATATGTATACACTAGGGAGAGTTAATATTTTTAAATTTATGAAATGTGGCTTACATGAATCCATCCGTTGTAGATTGCACATTGATCTAATACAACGTTTTTGAGCTTTAAATGCACGGTTTTTTCTACAGAGTTGCCCCAATAAATGATTCCATAGCGTATGATCGAAGCAACATATCCATGATAGGCAGTTAGTAATGCATGTTGATTGACGTTTTTCTTTAATCTGTAGAGGGCATAAGAGCTCTGACTAAGCCTATTGCACACTTGCTCAATATGTGCTTTCCAGTTTACTTTACTGTCTATATGAAGACCCAAAAATTGGTTACTTTTATTTCCTCAATGTCAGTTTGATCGTAACGTATGTTTAAGTCACAATTTGCTTTTACTCGCTGTTTAAAATTCATGATTTTTGTTTTCTCTAGATTAATTTTCATGTCATTTTCATCAAGCCATTTTATAATTGTTGTCAGAGTATTAAGTAGGTCAATTTTTAAAACAGTCCTATCATTACCGGTAAGCAGTATCGTACTATCGTCAGCAAATAGGGTCATATGATGCATTGTAACTGTCGACATGTCATTTATATAAATTATAAAAAACAGTGGGCCTAGGATGCTGCCCTGTGGGACTCCAGAGTTTATATTTCTAACCTCAGAGGTAAAGGTCTCTTCAGTTCTGGTAATTTGGGAGATTATTTTTAATTCTACTACCTGTTTTCTGTCACTAAGATAGGATTCAATTAGTTTATGCACGTTACCTCTTATACCAAACGCATATAAAGAAAGAGGTACCTAGTCACAATAATTCATACTAATTGTACTATCCTAACTAATATTGTAAATGCGAAAGTAAGTTTGTTTGTTTGTTACCTTTTCATGCCTAAACCACTGAACCGATCATCCTGAAATTTTACATATAAGTTGTCAGGTGTACAGAAACGGACATAGGGCACCGTTTCATCCCGAAAAAAAGTACTGTTCCCAAGGAAAACAACAATAACGTTCTTATGATAATAGATGGCGCCACGTGTCTTTCGAATCATGCTTGAATTATAACCCGAATTGATTGTCAAAGTCTAAATTAACGCGAGCGAAACCGCGGGCAAAAGCTAGTAATATTATAAATGTGAAAGTTTGTGAGGAAGGATGGATGTTTGTTACTCTTTCACGCAAAAACTACTGAACTAATTTGGATGAAATTTGGCACACAGATAGACCATGACCTGGGTAAGAACATAGGCTACTTTTCATCCTGGATCGTAGACGAAGTCGCGGGCAACAGCTAGTATTATAAATTCGAAAAAAACTGTGTCGGTAAGTTACGTTTCACGCGTAAATCACTAAAGGGATTTCGATAAAATTTGGCAAAAAGATAGATGGCATCCTGGAGAAGGGCATAGTCTACTTTTTGTCCCGATAGCACGTTCCTGTGGGATAATATGCAACATCCACGCGGGCGATGTCGCGGGCAGAAGCTAGATAATAATATAACTTTAATAAACTCACCATCGTCGGCTATTTGTGGTATCGGAGTTTGCACCTGAGAACAAGAAGCATTGATAAGCGTTACATCAACAACAGCATACAGCCGAAAGACGTCCATTGCTGGACATTGGCTTCCTGCAAGCATCGCAACCTTGGCCGGTCCTGAGCTTCGTTTCTACGCCCGCGGGGGCTTTCCCACGCTGTACCCACCTTCCAGTAATACTTGCATAACATGCATAATCAGCCTATAATGTTCCCACTCCTATGACACAGGCCTCCTCTCTTCGAGAGGGAGTGGGCTGTACTGTAATCCACCACGCGGGCCCATAGCGGGTTGGTGGACGTCACATGTGTTCGAATATTTGGTTCTAGAACACGATATTTTTCTTCACCGTTTTTGAGTTACACAAAGTAAAGCGCCTGTCTGGGTTCGAACCCATGACCTACAACTCGTAAGTCAGGGCCGTTACCACTGGGTCACCACTGCTCTGCAGTAATATTTACATACATAATTTAAATTATCATTCTATTGATAAGATCTCAGGTATGGTTGATCCTCTGCTGCTAATTTTTATTCCTTGTAGTGGAGTAGGAGCATTCGTAGATCGGAGCTCACCTAGGATTTTTTTTTTACTTTTCGGTTTATTCATTGGTAAATTGTTTATTGTCCATATTGACTAGACATGCACCTAGACTATCATATACTAGAACAGTTATTAATAGGTAATTAAGTACCTATTCCAAATGGTTCTGTGACCATGCGTGGAGCGTGGTTTAAAGTGGTCAAAAATTTAATCGCAGACAAAATGATCTTGGATAGGGAAACAAGGAAAAAATTCCTCCAGCAGAAAACCACTATTAAAAAAATCTACATCCTCAATTTATAACTTGTTTTGAGTGTTTTCAAACGTGTGTGCTTAGCTGAGCAATATAAGGAAATATTATTAACAACAGTAGATATCCATAAAATTCACCGATTACATAATAATTGCTACCAGCATAATATTTATTGATAACGTTTTATTAAAATATACGTTAATTTTTAAATTATACATATACTTGTAAACAGTAGGTATATATATTTTAGTGTTAGCTTGTATATTGTAATCTATTTAGATTGATTAAACTTACAGAAATATAATCGTTTTGATAACGCTAAGTAAACACTTGACTGGTAGTATCTTAACTATTAATCCAATAATAATAATTGTAAGCAAGTAATATTCCATTCCATTGCTGGAGATAATAACGATTCCTTGGCAGAAGTATTGATCGCTAACCTAGCAAACAGTTTAAAACCAGATTAAATTAAATTCACTTTCGCACATACCTACGTATGTATTTTTGAACTTCAAGACGACTCAAAGTTATTTAAATATTCAATCGATTATGATTAGCAATTCTAATTCCTCGCTTTTTTAATAGAATTATTTAGTTTTATTCTTATTTTCATGGTTTTAAATTATATTATTATGGACTCACCAGTTGCAAATCCTTCGGTTTGTTAAGAAGAGCGGTTAAATTGTCTGCGGCCATTTTGGACGTGCGTTTGACTCGGCGCTCACTGAACGACTGGTGAGGAACTGAGGAACAGAGGAATGGAATGGGTCGTCGGTTGTGGGACGACTGATTATTATTGAAGCAAGTTGAATGGGGCAGCGCGCCAATAATACAATGTGTGTGATGTGTGAGGGAGGTGTGTCAGTTTGTGCGTAGACTTTGTCGAGTAAAATAATAGTATGTTTTTTATTAGTATAGTAACTCACTATAGCCGTACTATACAGCAAAGGTCATATCCATGACGTATAGGACTGTGAACTTTTGTATACAGAGGGTTAAGACACCGCAATAACAATACATGAGCCAGCGACACTATTTTTGAAACGAAGTTCCTTATCGCACGGTACGCACGGTACGGACTTGGAGGGTGGGGGCTAGGCGATAAAAACGTGTAAGAATTTTCCGTGACGAGTTTCCGTCTGGACCCTTTCTTTATTTGTTTGTTTGGTTGAACGCGGTAATGTCAGGAACTGTCACTGGGTGGAATTGAAAAAATCTTATTGAGTTGGATAGTCCATTTATCAAGGAATACTGTAGGTTATATAAAATCACGCTACGACCAATAGGAGCATACCTAAATGAAAAATGTTGCAAAAACGGGAAAATAATATTCCTTTTGAGAGCTTCCGTTGCGTGCGCTGCGTAAACGGTTAAAGTTACGCAAAAATCATGTATGACGGAATTGTGTTCCTTTAAAAGTTCTAAAAACAAATCCGCGACAGCACATATGTCTATCTTATAAGGTTGATTCAATATAACCCTTTTTATGGTAGTCAAATTTGTTCTATGGATGTTCTAAGTATACTACGAAAGGAACTTCTTTCCAACTGAGTGTTCCACGACACTAACATTTAATGTTATAACTTTTTCACTCGTCTTGCTAAATCAGTTCGTCATTGTAGTACTCTACCAGAGCGAGGATAAAATAGCATATTGTCCTCTAGGGGAAAGTATTTTTTTGTCTGTTACCAACGAGCCTACAAAAACGAAAAAGTCTTTATTCATAGGTAGAATAATCACGAATAAAGACTCGACTTATTACTGTTTCATAAAATAGTTTTTTTTTTTTTTAAATGGAACTAAACACGGCGATCTCTTCAGTAGAATGCGTGCATTGCGTTGCAGCCACAGAAGAAAAAAAAACACTACATATATAATAATTGTATTATTGGATTATTTAATTTTCTCGCAATCGAAGTGAAAAGTAGAGTGCACACGACGCGGCGGCGCTCAAGACCCATTTATAATTCGGTTTCTATACCTCGTAGGTATATAATCAAGGGCGGATTCAGGGGGGGGGGGGGGGGGTGGCTCAGGCACAGGGGCCCAAACGGTTTAAGTGAAATATAATCGAATCGTTTGGATGGACTGGCCTGAATTCGTAAATACATAATCATGACATGACATTTATCCATCATGACATTGCTTCAATGATGAACGCTGAAGAAGTACCTACTATATCTTTAACAGCTGTGGCGTAACTACTAAGGTTCAAAATGGTGCATTCAGTTCGTACTCGGGTACTGAGGTCTGCTATGCCAACAATGCACCGGCCTAGAGTCGGTGAGAGGATTTCATGATAACATATAATGCTAAAAAGATAGTACGGTCAGCGGGACCTCGCGCTTCAAAAGATTATACAGCTTTCTTTAACTCATGTAAAATATATAGCTAATACTGTGAATGGGCAAAAGAAAAACTAACCAAACCAATTCGAGGTGGGGTGCTAAAATTATTGAGCTTGCTTCGCTCGCTCTTGTAGCCCAGGGTCTCTTAATTCTTAAAGTTTACTACCTATGTCCACAAAGTTACTCTTATTTCTGTATCTATGGTCAAAAGTAAATCAATCCGATAGGATAACATTTAAGAACAACTACAAACAAAAATGGCATTTTTGTTTGTAGTTGTTCTTAAATGTTATTGAAAAGGAATGACTTCCAGAAACAACATAGTGCAATACTAGATGTGAGAGACACTTCTTGACTGTCTGGTCCCATGTGCCCCTCTCAGAAATAAATCCTGGATCCGCCCTTTTATATAATGGATCATTTTAGCCTCTTGTATAACAATCTACTAGGTATATAAATCTCCAAATTCTCTGATGGTCTGTCATTCAGAGTAACCACTTTTCAGATTTTCTTTTAATTAGAATTTAGTCTACGCCATAGATATAAAAAATAAGTTTTGTATATTTGTATGGTCTACGCAAACAGACCCAGCGGCTAGAACACATCTAGTAACAAATTACTTTATGTATTATTTTTGTCTAAGTTGTTTGCTTTGTAGTAAGTACTTAATAGTTAAGTAGGTATGTATTCAATTATTCTAAAAGTACGTAAATGTAAGTGCTTTGATTTATGCACAGATATACATATGTGTAGGTTAGGTACCTATACAAATAAGTACCTCTCCTATTACTATGCTGTCCGTACCTACTGGATTTTTAGGTTATGTACCTACCTAACTATCGCTCAATAGGTACATGTTTTTGGCAAAAAAATCTAGACTGGCTAAAATAAGCTTTTTCAATACACACCTGTAGACAATTTTAAGTATTTTTTTCTATGGTTAAAATTCTCCAAAATCTATTTTTTGTTAATTTTGTATGGAACTAAAAAATAATCAGTTTTAAAAAAATGATGTTATTATTGCACTGCATTATTTTGACTTAAATAGGTAAGTAGGTTGATAATACTAATACATAATATAACTAGATGACACATTTCACTATCTCCATCATCTTTATCATCGATAACTTTATAAAGTTTACTAGTAAGTACCTACCTACTACTTTTTTTCTACCATAAAAAAATAAAAATATGTTAATGATTTTATTTGACATTAATTTAATTTTATTAGTGTCGCCTTTCAGTCATTAAATGTCTGAATTAAATGAATTATTATACGAAATCTATTTTTTTTATGAAAGGCATACTGTGTCAGAATTCTCTTCCACCCACACCCCCACCCGCTCACACCAAGCGAGCATCTTCCTGCAGGGTTTACCTCTCGTCCACTTGAAAGTCCGCACCCAATGGGGAAGAGTAACTTCAATCAAACTTGTAAAGTGGGGCTACGTCGATGTTTGTTTGTGGCTGTACTGGTCCGCACTCAAGATTTAGAATAGAATAGAATAGAATAGAATTTTATTTTGCAAATATGGGTAATCTTAAGATTACATTTAGCTCAGCCACATTTTACCAATCGGCATGCAAACATTTGAAATTATTTATATCACTATTATTACACTTATTTAGATCAATTTATAAATTACCATTATAAAATTCTTAAATCATCAACTTAATTAAAAATATATGTTTGTATTAAAAGGAAAATATAAATTAGTATCATAAGATTAAATATCATGTCATTACTATTACAAATATCATACCATTGTCATTACATCATTTAACATGTCATTACTATTACCAATATCATTATTATTACAATTCCAAAATCAAAATGTCAGAAATCAAAATGTCAAAGATCAAAATGTCAAAAATGTCATAAATATATATACTTATATTATTATTATTATATATATATTTTTTTTTTATATTAAGATGTCACTAATTAACAAATATTTTTCTCCAATAGGAACTCAGTTACACTGTAGTACGTTTTGTCTACCAAAAATTTCCGCAATCTACTCTTAAATTGTGCTGTATTTAAAAGTTTCCAACTAATCGGTAATTTATTGTAGATAATGGGGGCCATGCAAGAAACGCTCTTACGCATCAAAGTGGTTCGACATGATACTTGACATAATTTGCTGTTGTCACGCCTATTCCTTGAGAATACAACAGCCAGGCGCTCAAAACGAGATGGATTTTGCTTGACAAACACAGCTACTTCAAAACTATAGATACACGGAAGTGTCAAGGTTTTATGTAACTTAAAATAAGGCGCGCAACTGTCTGTCGATTTAAGTTTTAACAATGATCGGAGACATCTTTTCTGGGCCTTAAAAGCTATATCTCGATCAGTTGAGTTCCCCCAAAAAATGATATCGTAGTGCAAGTGCGATTCAACTATTCCGTAGTAAGCCGTTAGAAGTGTTTTGACATCTACTATGGAGGATAACCTATATAACACATATGCGGAGGAACTCAATTTTTTACACAAACTGTCTATATGTGCTTTCCACTATAAGTTGCAATCTATTTGCAACCCTAAAAACATGGTATCCCCTGCTTCCTCAATTTTGTCATTTCTGTAATGGGTGTTGAGATTAGTTCCGCCAGGAGTACGTTGTCTGAAGTGCATTATTTTTGTCTTACCTAAATTAATATTTAAATTATTTTCGTCTAGCCATTTAATTAGTGCGTCAAGAGAATTATTTATGTCATTTTCATATGTATTTGTACTTTTACATGGGATTGTTATAGTGCTATCGTCTGCAAACATAGTTATAGGAAAGAAGAAGGATAGAGTAAATATTTCCCTGAAGCAAATCAACCATTTAATTTACTTATACATTCTTATGCATTAGGGATGGGCCGAGCGTGGTTTGAACCGAATACGAACTTGGGCAGAATTTCATTTATTTTCACGTTCACCGCGCATTCTCGAAAGTCACGTGAATCTTGTTTACGCGAAGAAACCAGAAGTCCAATTGCATCAGAACTAGATAGATACCTGATAACCTGAATGATGTTTTGCTGCCTATAGGCCAATGTCAATATATATGGCTGGTAGAATAAGAATATTCACAAGTTATATAAACCCTGCATAAGTTTTTTGGCACGAATATTTTTATCGCCTTCTGGAAACTTCAGAGGTAGGAATAAACTACGAACAAAATCGTAACAGGCTTCTGCCAGATAACCAAAAAATCTAGTCTAGTCTTTGGTGATTTTGCGCCATAACATGCTCAAGGTACATTTTGAATAATGGTAGCTATTAATAAGATTTAATTTGACACTTTTATAAAAATTGAGATTTTGGGTGACAATTATTTCAATGTTTAGAAGTTAAAATTCTGGTAATGTTTAGAATACATTTAAATGTTAAATATTTATCAACTAACAAACAATCAATAAATGCTTGAAATTATTTCACTGTTTTTTTTATTATTTTAGTCAAAACAGTTGAGTTATTTTAATAATTTCTTATAACGGATGTTCGGCATTTTGAACCGACTTTTGGCCGAATGTCAAAGTTCGGTTCAAACTGCTGAAGTTCGGTTAAACAAAATGTAAACGAATTTCGGCCCATCCCTAATATGCACACATCCAGTCGGACTGGTGTGGGGCAGGTTCGTCTAACTCTAAACACTTCCAACAAGGACTTTTTCTTCAATGGATATGATGAATGATATACTTCTAGGGATATATCCTCATTTCATAAACGCAACATACTTTGTAAGTACGTTGCGTTTATGAAAATTGGATACAAATGTTCTCATTATAATATCATTAGAAAATAATTGTATAGGTAATCATTTCGTTGTTCATGAAGTATTTAGTAGGTACCTACCAACTAAATACTACTATGAACAACGAAATTAGACTTTAGAGCTTGTAAATAAAGACCAGAACCGTGAAAAGGTACCTACATACAATTTAGAAAACTAATTGAGTTATAATAACGTAACCTACCTAAATTTCGTTTACAGTCCCTCATGATTCAGCAAACAAGCTGTAGAATTATACAGTCATGATTACGATGAGCTATCAAATAGTTATTTTGCTATTCTACATTTCGTTTGCAGCCTCTGCCATGGCACCGACGCACTTGCTAGTAACAAGGGCCGGGCCTTGCAATGACGCTGCAAGAACCCCCATTACCGTATCCGAGTTGAGTTTGTCCACACAGACGTACGATTCGTTGCTCAGTGGGGAGTTCAATGTGACCGAGGATATTGAGAATGGCTGGAAGGTTAAGGTGAATTGAGTTTTTTAATTCAGTGTTTGCATTTTTCGCTGTGTTGCTAGGTCATTGGTGACCGTCTTATCGGTACATACTACTTTTACAAAAACTAGCGACCCGCCCCTGCTTCGCGCGGGTTTTATAACATGATAAAACATCGAGATTTCTTTATTATATGTAAGTTAAATATACATGTATTATACAATTTATATATACCTTCTTCCTTTTTTAAATTCTCTAAATGATGCTGAAATACGCATCAAAATCCGTAGCGTAGTTTAGAAGAACAACGCGGTCACACAGCCAGACACGATAAGCGACTTTATAATATGTTGGTATAGATAGCACATGCCGTGGTTACAAATATTCAGCCAGTCAGCAAAGTCGTTGAGGAGCTGACTATCTTAGATTCGAGAGGCCCATTTGTTTCCTATAAACAAAAAAGGCACAGTATGTAGACCAGACAGCTCTTTCGAACACCAGGATGTGCTTAACACACGGCTTTTAAGGACTTTAAGCTTGTCGTGATTGTCCTCATCAGAGCCGAGAGCGCTGGCGTTCGGCATCTTGTGGATGTGAAGAGAAAAGATATTGTGTTTTAGCGAGAGCTCACCAGCGATTTAAGACGTATAGACCGGCAGTAAAGTTGTTGTGGCCATCGCAGGTAGAACCAAGATGAGATGAGATGGAACCAAGTGAAGATTGCCACAAGCAAAGAGAGGCCTATGCCCAGCAGTGGGTCGGCAGCAGTCGGGCTGTGGATGGCTGATGATGACGACGGTAACAAGAAGGGTATTTGTGAATGTTCCTCCCGAGTGCTAAGAATATTGATCTACAAACAAAGAAATTGCATTTTGTCAGCTGGTAGTATAGAAAGAAAAAGAAAGAAAATACGTTTATTTGCAGTAAACATGACGCAAAGAAAAAACACACAAACACAAAAAAAATGAAACGAGTGCTGGTAAAACAGTCTCCCTGTTTCCAGGCAACTATGCAGAAATGCGTGGACATTCGCAACATGGACTCGTGCGACTTCTTCCGGTCCTTCTACTTGGTGAAGGACGGCTGCAGCGACGAGGATGAGAACGACCAAGAGACTTATAATATGCTGTTCCACTATGCGAACCCTAAGTGAGAGCTTGACTGTATTTATAAATGTTTCATGAAGGCCTTCATCAAATTCTTGTATTGATTGGAGAGATAAGAGAATGCCTGCCTTTCATCATCACTGTTGGAGACTTCTCCTGCCTCAACGTGGTTCGATTTTCAGTTTGTATGCCATACGCAGAGAAGTACTTGGGGTCTTGTTTGGGGCATTAAGAATAAAAGAACCAGCTTTAGTATGTTGAAGTCATCATTCACCTGTTCCTATCCCGATTTCATTGCATTCGGCGCTGCATGTCTCCTTCTTCAGTCACCCCCCTCTTTCTAGCTATATTATCATTTCACACAGTCCATCATTTCTTTGCTCCCGTATAAAAATTCTATCTCGACACAAAAGCAACTGAAGTGTACTCAAATGATCGCTGCAAATTCAGCGAAACAATATCTACAAGAACTGTAAATATAAAACCAATAATAATTTCAATTAACAAAACCTATGTAGGTATTTGTTTTTGTGACCCAATATTATCAGGGTCTTATCATTATTGTGTACATTATATTTGAGCCAATATACCTATTAATATTATATCACATTCAATTTGGTAAGTATCTACATACTTAAGTCATCGGATAGTAGATTTTATCGGTTTTTAACAAGTTTATGTATAGGTACTTGGTACTTTTTATTAAATTTAATTCTAGATCTTTTAGAACGCAGTGCACTAAATGATGAAGAAATCAAGAGTAAGTATCATGGAATCTCTACAACAATCTCTGCAATACTACCTATCATAACAACGCGTTTAACAGTTGTTTAGGCTAAACAACTGTTACTTATTATTTTTAACCCCGACTTCAAAAAAAAGGAGGAGGTTCTCAATTTGTCTGTTTTTTTTATTGTATTACAGATTAGAATGTCCCATACAGGCAGGTCGCTACAAGCTAATAGATTACCCGTTGTTCACCGAGGACAACTACCTGGTGGTGCCGGAGTCTAAGATATCGACCAGCGTGTTCGGATACACTTTCAGACTAGACGGATTAACTGAAAAGCGTCGTAAGGTTAAAATTTCCTTTTTACACATTTTGAACGAGACTGTGTCGTCGGTCGGTTTTGGTTGCTCTACTACTCTTTGGTGGGCTATACTCCTTTCCCACTTATTAATAAACGCGGAGTATAGAAAAAGGAAAAGTTACCTTAAACCTTGAAAAACGTATTATGGTACAAACGATGTAATTTCTGGTGTAACTTTACTCCTTGTTTATTATTAAGGGTTTGAGTCCTGGGTACAATTGAATGGCCAGTATTTAGGGTGGTTCATTTGCACTCTCAAACTGAAACTCAAAGCATTTATTTCAATTAAACTAATTACAGGCACTTCTATATTGTCAAGGAGTCGGTCAGTCAAAAAGACAAAAGCTAGATGCCCATTCCAAAGCGTAGATGTACTTTTGGAGAAGAACGGGCAAGAAAAGCCACGGACACTCTTTTAAATATAAATATTGTTAATAAATCCAAAAAATAGATGGAGGGGTTCTGAAGCTGGTTTATTAGGGTTCTCGGAGCTCCCCTCTATGATGATCACATCAGAGCGGGAGCTGCAGATGGTGACCACAGAGGTCGTGTTAGCTATCAAATTAAGTAATTAACCAGACCTAAACCTGTCAATTGCCCCACTAAAAATCCTAAGGGTGGCATCCCACATCGACGCGCAAACTGAAACCATGATTTCAGCACATGGTTCTAGACCCCCTAGCATAGAAATTAACTGCCAATTGTCAAAAAAAAAATCTGTTGTTTCATAGAAAAGTACAATACTACGCAGTTAAAATGTATGGAACAGCAAATTTTTGATGTGTAACATCTATAGCCGCGGGTAAACCGATTGTTAGCGTGACGACGCGTCGCCACGCTATATTTTCTTTACAAAATAGTTTTTGATGTGGACCTTGAACATAGGGTAAATAAGAATGAATTTGCAATGTTAAGCTTCGCTTGCCAAGGTCAGACTTTGGATGGGTGACTATTTTGATGATTATATTGAGTTTCAACTTGATTCGTTCGCAATAGTGAAGCCGCCAGGTTAAGCAGCGCTTGCCAAAGTCAGTCTTTAGATGAGTGACCATTTTGATTCTTGATAAGCTCTCAATAGTGAAGCCGCCAGGTTAAGCAGCGCTTGCCAAGGTCAGTCTTTGGATAGGTGACCATCTTTATTATATTGTGTTTTACATTGATTAGCTCGCAACAGTCAAGTTGCCAGGTTAAGCAGCGCTTGCCAAGGTCAGTCTTTGGATGGGTGACCAATTTGATTGTTGATTAACTCGCAAAAGTAAATCCGCCAGGTTAATCAGCGCTTGCCAAGGTCAGTCTTTGGGTGGGTGACCATTTTTGATGTGAAACATCTATAGCCGCGGGTAAAACCGATAGTTGGCGTGGCGATGTATGCCGTCGCCACGCTAAACGATGGTATGTTTCACATCCGCCAGGCGTCCCGTGACGGCTCAATTTTTTTTAAAATTAACTGGCGAAATTTTCTACATGTGCCGAATTTATAGTTTCATTTTGCGCGTCGATGTCCCTGCCACCCTGTCTATGAAAAGAAAAGTGCCGATTCACACTCACCGACTGAACCTCAGGTTTAGAATCAGAAATTATGCACAGACGTTCTATTTTTCGAAACACACACGGCCGGATTTTTCGAAATGCACACGGGATAAGGAATTCATGGGCGGAGGGTCGCTGGCAACTTGCAATCAAGTTAGAATGTTAGAAATATTTATCTTTTTTTTTTTCCAGATATTCTGCGTAGAAGCTCTACTGCAGCTGTTGTACACGCGGAAACACAACTGGGTGGAGAAGACTCACATTAAAGACATTACAGAGACTACTTTCAGCACACCTGTCCTGGCCAGTGGGGAAGAGGTGTGAGACGGATATACAGGGTGTTTGGCAGAACGTTGAACGTACGAAAATGATGGATAGGTGGGGTCATCTGCTACTTAGCCCTAATTTATTTTATTTTTATTTTTGCTTTCTTCTTGTTTCACCACTTTCTTAACTTTAAAGTGTAATTTTAAAACAGGTAATTATTTTTTTATCTTTTTCTTTCTGTAAGTTTGAGGACTCATAACTGTTTTTCTAGCTAACTTCTGAATAAAGCAATAATTTTATAAGAATCTGCCAACATTAAAGATTAAAAAAAAAACAAAATTTTGCCTGTTTTACCCATTTTTAATAAAAATTACACTTCAAGATTAGAAAGTAGTGAAACTAGAAGAAAGCAAAAAAAAAAAAAAAAACCAGGGCGCCAGGGCCAAATAAATTAGGGCTGAGTTACCCCACCTATCCACCATTTTCGTATGATCAACATTCTGCCAAACGCCCTGTCTATAGAAATAAGAAGAATGGTGGTCAACGTTCCCCATGCTTACCTTAATGACATGGATTGAAATGAATTACAATAAGTATTCAATATTATGTCATAAAATCTTAGATTTTTGTATTCTTTACTTTCTCACATAGATTCCAGAAATCAAAGTCTGGTAGTAAAAAGATGATTTAATTATGATAATATTTTATTTTATACAAAAAAATGTACATTTAAAATCAAATCAAACATGCTGTAAAAGTTATTATACGTAAGACAACACAATTATACAATAATATTATAGAATAGAATAGACACACGACACGATACACACGATACACGATAAAAAATACAGAAATACATGTAGAAATTTTACATAGGGTGACACAATGGGCGGTCTTATCGCTAAAATCGATCTTTAAAGCGATTATACAGCAAACAGTTATATAATTTACAATAATTGTAAATTATAATTATTATATGATGAAATAACACCTGAAATCAATGGACGTACAATCAACTGACAGCGCAACAAAAACCACTCTTAAAAAACTGTAGCAGTAAGAGTGGTTTTGTTGTTCAAGTGTTACTACCTACCTACTATTAACGTACGGTTGTCCGTAATCCGTACATATAGTCGCGGTCCGTACATATGACGCGGTCTACATTCAACATCCTGTAGCAGACTGTAGTTAGTGCGGTCCTTGGTGGGTCTCCCCTGACCTTGACGTTCCAGGCCTGGGATTGCTCGCACTTAAATAGAAAATATTACAAAAAGTTAATTTAAGTATATGACAAGTATTACCAGTTTTAACAAGGGGCATGGTATTACTCGGTAACTGGGTTGTGGAGGTCAGTTAGGCAGTCGCTATATGTAAAATACTGATATTCATCTGCATCCAGGCAGCCTGGAAGCCAACCCCAACGAAGGCAGATGATGAAAATAACGCAATTCAAATGAAAGGGGAATAAGCTTTTGTCCATATATGCGGACTAATGTTCTTCAGAAAGGTCAGGTGCGTAATACAATGTACAACAACAATGAACAATGTACGGATGGTTACTTGTTGCTCAGAGCGCGAAAAATACGCGCGAGCTTGCAGGCGGGCCCGTCGCATGTGTCATGCTCCGCAGCAGAACCACTTTGACTATATTATGTAAAAATTACAGGATTATATGTAGACAATGGTCTATATTTTTGTAGCTTAATATCAAAAATTGTATATTGTTAGTTTCTTGGAAAATATCAATTCAAAATGGTCATGCTACAGAGCATACTCTCCAGCAGAACCACTTTAAAATAACGGTTATTTCACGCTGATTATGCACAGGTCATAATAATAGGTCTTTACCTATGAAATTGCCGTTTTGTATGAAAAAATTTAAACGAATTTTTTTCATGAATTTTTTATTTGTATTAATCGAAGTAATCACCCATGCAATCAATGCATCTTTGCCATCGCAGTGGCAGTTTATTGATGCCCTTCTTAAAGAAATCAGCTGGACGGGAGGCAACAAATTCTTCAAAGGCATTTTGTACTGCCTCTCGGGTATTAAATTTTTTTCCCGCCAAGAAGTTATCCAAATTCTGGAAAAAGTAGTAGTCTGTAGGCGCAAGGTCTGGTGAGTAGGGCGGATGACGGAGAGCTTCCAACCCCAGTTCTTGCAACTTGGAGACCGTCTGCTGTGCAGTATGAGGTCGCGCGTTGTCGTGCAGGAGCAGCGGAGACGAGCGATTGACCAATGCTGGTTGGAGATGCGCCAGCTTCTCCATCATTGTGTTCAGTTCTTCACAGTACACATCTGCAGTAATGCTCACCCCGTTTGGTAAGAAGCTGTGATGAATCACACCGGCGCTAGACCACCAAACAGTGACCATCACTTTTCTAGGGGTAAGTTTTCGTTTAGGGCATTGTTTAGGTGCTGAACCAGGATCCAACCAACTTGCTGAGCGCTTACGGTTATCAAACAGAATCCATTTTTCATCGCAGGTAACAATGCGGTTCAAAATTCCTTCATTTGTGTGTCTGTTGAGCAGTGCAAGGCACGTCTCGACGCGTACTTCGCGCTGGCGATCATTGAGTTCGTGGGGCACCCATTTGTCAAGCTTTTTTACCTTGCCAATTTGACGCAAATGGACCAATATTGTTTTGACGCTAACGTCGAAAGCTGCTGCTAATTCAGCCGTAGATTGTGTATCATCAGCTTCCACAATCGCCTTTAATTCGTCATTGTCGACCAAAGTCTTCGGACGACCGCGAGGTTCATTTTTCAGGTCGAAATTTCCAGAACGGAAGCGAGCAAACCAATAACAGGTGGTGCGTTGGTTTGTAGTGTTAGCTCCGTAAACGTCGTTGATGTTGCGTGCCGCTTGTGCCGCGTTGCTGCCACGACGGTACTCATATTCCATAATTACTCGAATTTTTAACGTATCCATGATGACGAAAAAGATTGAAATGCGATGAAAATGTAACACTAATCAATAAAGAAATGACTACTTTTAGAAAAAAAAAACATGTTTTTAAAATAAAATTAATTTGAAATTAGAATTCTTAGCCAAACAAAAATTATTTTGATTTGAAATGGCCAGTACTGCAGAACGGCAATTTCATAGGTAAAGACCTAATATAAACAAATGTATTTATTGTACATCAAGATGACATCTACAATTTTAGATAAATACTTACTGATTTTTAGTAGGTAACATGTAATTGTTTTATCGGAATGCGCCTGCCATGAATTTCTTAGCATATAGCAAGAAAAACAAGATTAAAAGAATAAAATAAAAAAAGAATCATCCAATTCGGTTCACCCAGTAAAAAGTTCTGAGCTAACAAACATTAAAAAAAAATGCAGACGAATTGAGAACCTCCTCCTTTTTGTGAAGTCGGTTAAAAAAGGTGATACCATATTTATAAAGGGAGTCAATAACAGGCGAAGTAAAGATAAACCACGTTTCCAAAAGGCGCAAGATTCGGGTGATATTTATAGAAATGTTTATCCCGTTATTAAAAAAAATCGCGACACAAAAGTGCCAATTAGAGACATTAAACGGCCTTCAAGGGCCATCCCTCGCGACCCTTGGTCTGCTCACCAGGATCCGCGTCATTCCACTTCAAAAGAGTAAAAATGACACTAGTGTGATGATAGATAGATAAACTAGATTAAGCCGATTATTATTATTAAGGATTTAGATTTTAGTTTCATTCAAATTTAGAATTAATTGTTAGTTACAAAAGCATACATATGTCAAAGGAAGTCAAATAACGTTCGTTGGCTACCCACCTTTAATTAGGAATTACACATATTACAGGACAACTCCATACCTATAACCTTAACCTTTAAACCAAACCACAACTCCCAAATATCCTTACCTCTCAGTAAAAGGTTCTTGATTGTCTTGCTCTCCCTTGGTCTTGCAACGAGTTCTACAGGGCGACATTATTATATGTATGTACCTATCTATTAACCTTGTTATTTGCTAAAAAATTCATGGCAGGCGCATTTCGATAAAACATTTACATATTACTAAAAATCAGTAAGTATTATCTAAAATTGTAGATGTCATCTTGATGTACAATAAATATACATTTGTTTATATTATGACCTGTGCATAATCAGCGTGAAATAACGGTTATTTTAAAGTGGTTCTGCTGGAGAGTATGCTCTGTAGCATGACCATTTTGAATTGATATTTTCCAAGAAACTAACAATATACAATTTTTGATATTAAGCTACAAAAATATAGACATTATCTACATATAATCCTGTAATTTTGACATAATATAGTCAAAGTGGTTCTGCTGCGGAGCATGACACGTTTATTTCGTTGCCTACGCGGTGCGTACACACTGCTGTGTACACAAGTTCATTGAGTCAGCAAAGTATTGTTCTTAGAATTACGTTGTTGTCCACCGATATATTTTTTTTTGCTCTTTTAAATACGCTACGTTTATGTTCAGGATTTTTTGCTTTATACGTACTTGTTATCCGGCCACGACGTAGATGTTAGGATTATTGTCGTTTTTGCCGTCACGATCAGCCAGGAAGCGGAGTTTTAACATCTGGCGACTAAAATCCTTTACTCACTAAGTGGCCTTCTCACAGTGAGGAAATTGTATGTACTCCATGCTGCTTTGAAACTACATAAAACCCTTCGCTATGATTCTAGTCTTAAAAAAAAAAAAAAATATCTTGTTGCACCAGAAGTCTCGGTTAAAACCTCACATACAAAAAGACAGTTCACCAGACAATCCGCTTCCATCTACAACAAATTAAACAAACTTTTAAATATTCAGTCCATGACTTATCGAGAATGTAAAACATAATATTGAAACTCTTTTTCTTTTTCTCAAGTACTCTTTCAGAGTGGAGGCGATCGCGGATGCTAGCGCGGGCGCGTGTATATCAAAATGTATGTAGACGCCAGTTGCGTTCACAGTGCTCCCGCGACCCGCGCGTCTGCATGAGGCGGACGTGAGCGCGTGTGGCGCGGGTGTTTCACCAAAAACTACCGGACATACTTATCTACATTTAGACAAACAGACTAAAATTAAAAATAAAATATTTTCTGCATTAGAATCGATCACACCTCGCATATAATACAAAAACAACAAAAAAAAATGTTTTGACTACGATTTTATTATATAATAGGTTGGGGAAAAAGTTTCTTCGCATTTTTTAAGAAAAATCAAAACATTTTTTAATATAGTTTATTTACATTTAACTAAAGTATGTAGTTAGGTACCATTTTGTTCGATAACTTTTTGCCATCTTGTAGGTATGGACATGATCCCATTGCTATAGAAATTTTGAGACTTCTGATCAAAATACCGCGACAAGTGGTTTTGGCAGTCCTCTCGTGATGTTAACCTGACACTGCCTAAAGAATTCTGAAGAGACCGAAACAGGTGGAAATCTGAAGGTGCAAGGTCAGGACTATACGGCGGATGTATTAACACCTCCCAGCCAAACTCTCTTAATTTTTGCTGAGTGCCTAAAGATGTGTGAGGTCTAGCGTTATCATGATGAAAAACCACACCCCTTCTGTTGATTAATTCCGGCCGCTTTCTCTCAACTTCTTGCTTTAATCTCATCAGTTGTTCGCAGTAGAGTTCAGAATCGATGGTCCTGCCTGGTGGTAACAGCTCATAATGAATAATGCCCTTCCAATCCCACCACACACACAGCATCACCTTGTTGCGAGTTAACCCGGGTTTCGCCACAGTCTGTGAAGCCTGACCGGCCTTTGACCACGACCTTTTTCGCACGTTCTTCTCGTACGTGATCCACTTCTCATCACCAGTTATCAGCTTCTTCAAAAATGGTTCGGTTTCATTACGTTGTAATAAAGAATCACAAATGAGTACACGGTTCGTTAGGTTTCTTTCAGTGAGCTCGTGAGGTACCCAAATATCGAGCTTTTTTGTGTACCCAGTTTTTTTCAAATGTGCCAAAACTGTTTTGTGGTCAATTCCCAGTTCTTCAGCTATGTCGTAACTACTGACTCCACTTTTTCAAAAATTGCATTCACTTTTATCCGTAATAGGGCGACCAGAGCGACGTGCATCTTTGACATCAAAATTTCCGGAATGAAAACGCTTAAACCAAATTTGTGCTACTCTCACAGACACTGCACTAGATCCATAAACATCGCAAATTTTTTTCGCGGCTTGCGTTGCATTTTTACCTTTTTTGTAGAAAAATGTATCGATCTGCCTCGTTGGTCTAGTGGTCGCACGAGCTACTGCTGAGCATGAGGTCTCGGGTTCGATTCCCGGGTCGAGCAAAGTGTTATTGGGTTTTTCCATCTGGAATTTCTCAGTAGCAGCCCGGAGTTTGGATTTGTGCCCGGTTAATGGCAATAGGCTCACCCCCTATTACATGGGACTTAAACATAACTGGCGAAATGTGGGTGTATAGGTACAGTCGAGTTCATTAATATATTGGCAGTGACAATGTTTCAAAATATTGTAAGCGTTAAAATGATCATATAGTTCTATACAAACTTAGACATCAATAAAATGTTATCATATAAACTGTTCATAAGTATGTCACAATATTGCAGTCAAAAATATCTCACTACTCTTCGGAACATAAATATCTAAATACCCTCGAGTTCATTAATATATTGGCAGTGACAATGTTTGAAAATATTGTAAGCATTTATAGTTCTATACAAACTCAGACATCCATAAAATGTTAGGTATCATATACACTGTTCATAAGTATGTTACGATAGTGGCAGTCAAAAATATCTGACTACTCTTCGGAACATAAATATTTAAATACTCGGTATCTACACCGCCACATGCGAGCTTTACGTCACACTGACGTCACGCAAGTCCTGCATCGCGCAAGGAGAGTTTACCGCGCGACTAGCATATATACCAACCGTCGGGCAGTTGCCCACCCGACACAACACCCGTCTGGTCGGAAGATCCTCCCTTTTCTAAGGAGGTATGAGTGAACTTTACACCCTGTTCCTCATACCTCTATAACTCTATAGATTTCAATATATTTGGTGCAACCTAGGATTCGTAAATATCCATACAGATGCCGGCGATATCGACTGGACCCCTCTGGTCGAGAACGATGACATCGACCGTAAGGTGGATTGCTTTAACACAACCGTTCTCGACTTGTATGATCAGTATGCCCCTATCCGTCGTGTCAAAGTTAGACATAACCCTGCTCCATAGATAACGCTAAAAATGAAAGAGCTTATGGCTCGCAGGGATAAAGCTAAGAGCAGATATAAGCGCAGACCTTCAGAGCTGAATCTGTATTTCTACAAATCCTTACGTAATTGCTGTAGTCATCGGTGTCAAGATGCTAAGAGACGCTATTTCCACGATCAACTCAATAATCGCAGTTCTTCCGATGTATGGAAATTTCTCAAATCTGTAGGCATAGGCAAATCTCCTACTAACCAGTGTAAAGATGTGAATCTCAATGATCTCAATAAGCATTTGTCTACCCTTCTCTTTTTCTCTTGATCCGTCTGTCAAAGCTGCAACACTGGAGAGTCTTGCTAGTTTGCCGTTACCGCAATGTTCTAGCTTTAAGCTTAGCGATGTTACTGAGGATGACGTCAAGAAATTTGTACTTGCGATTACTTCTTCAGCAGTCGGTAATGATAAGTTGTGTTCAAGAATGGTAACTCTTATCCGTCACTCTTTACTTCCTGTTCTCACTCACATCTTCAATCACTCATTTTCCTCTTGCTCCTTTCCGTCAGTTTGGAAACAGGCGCACATTATACCTCTGCCTAAAACTAGCGATTCTTCTTTAGTAACCCACTTTAGAACTATTTCTATTCTCCCATTTCTCTCTAAAGTTTTTGAGCATATAGTTCATAGACAATTATCATTTTTCATGACGTCAAACTCGATAATATCCCGTTTTCAATCCGGTTTTCGCCCAGGTCACAGTACTGTATCCGCGCTTTTAAAAGTAACTGACGACATCCGCTGGGCAATGGAGAATAAGTCCCCTACTGTACTTGTATTGCTTGACTTTAGTAGCGCCTTTAACTCAGTGGATTTCGAAATTTTACTCGGTATCCTCACATCTATCAATTTCTCTTCTTCCGCCCTAGCCTGGTTCAGTTTTTATATTCGGGGCCGCTCTCAGTGTGTTCACCTTGAGGAGTATTTCTCTGATTGGTGTAGCCTCACGGAGGGCGTTTCTCAGGGTAGCGTTCTCTCTCCTCTCCTCTTTTCAATTTTATAAAACTCGAAGAGTAGTAAAATAATAACTTTGTTTAAATCGGGAAGCACATCAGACCCCACGAACTTTAGGCCAATTTCTGTGCTTCCCACCTTCAGTAAAATATTTGAAAAATTGATGCTAGATCAATTGCAAAAACATTTTAATAAACATAATTTATTAAACAGTAAACAATTCGGTTTTACAAGGGGTCGCTCTACTACCGATGCTGGTGTTGAGCTTCTTGCACATATTTTTGAGGCCTGGGAGAAGTCGCATGATGCCCTAGGTATTTTTTGTGACTTGTCTAAGGCTTTCGATTGTGTTTTTCATGATACATTGATCAGGAAATTAGATCACTATGGTGTTAGAAACACGGCCTTGGATCTTCTTATTTCTTATTTGAATAATAGGATCCAAAGAGTGGACGTTAACGGCAAGCGATCCGCGGGATCTATTGTCAGTATGGGAGTTCCACAGGGCTCAATTCTTGGCCCGTTTTTATTTCTCGTATATATTAATGACCTACCTTGCCTTGTAAAGAACAGTCATGAAATAGGGTTATTTGCAGATGACACATCACTTTTATTTAAGCTTAAACGACAACAGACAGTTACTGACGATATAAATAATGCTATCGCTAAAATAGTGCATTGGTTTAGTGTTAATAATTTACTTTTAAACGAGAAAAAGACTAAATGTATTAGATTTCTGACACCTAACGTTAAACAGGTCAAAACCAATGTACTAGTAAATGGGACGGAATTGGATCTTGTGGACACCACTGTGTTCTTAGGTGTTACATTGGACTCGAAGCTACAGTGGGGCCCACATATAACCAAATTGTCGAAGCGGCTAAGCTCTGCAGCCTACCCGGTCTATAAAATCCGTCATTTGACTGATGTCGAAACAGCCCGATTAGTATATTTTAGTTATTTCCATAGTGTTATGTCGTACGGCATTTTGCTGTGGGGAAATGCAGCCGACATTCAGGCTATTTTTGTGCTGCAGAAACGAGCCATTCGAGCAATTTATAACCTTAGTTGTAGGCATTCACTGAGGGATAAATTTAAGGAAATAAACATAATGACTGTCGCATCTCGATATGTATATGAAAACCTTATTTATATAAAAAAGAATATTAATCTATATTCTAAACACAGCGTCATTCATAACATAAATACAAGATACAAAAATTTACTTATTGTGCCCTCGACTAGGCTCCAAAAAATTAGGATTTCATTTAAGTGCAAAAGTATACGTTTTTACAACAAACTCCTAAGTCTTGTTAAAGAACTGAGCCTCAATAAATTTAAATCATTTGATATATATTTGATATATTTATTTGTTTGTAAACATGTGTACCATTATACATTTACATGAAAATGTGGATGTAAAAGTGAAAATCTGAGAGTTTCAACATGTTTTGCCACCATTGGCGTACAAAATGAATTATAGACACTTGAAATATATTTCACAATTAAGAAATAAAAAAAGCATAACAAAATTAAAATATAACACAAATAGATTAGAAACTATCATTTAAAAAATCTTTAACATAGTAGTAACATTTTTCCGTGAGTAACTTCTTAAGTTCTCTTTTGAATAAATTTGGCTGGTTTATATTTTTAATAACCTCTGGAATTTTATTATATATTAAAGGTGCCATACAAAACACGCTTTTGTGAAGGAGTGCTGTTTTCGCAGAGTGAGGCTGTAAGAAATTCTTATATTTAGTACGTCTATTTCTAATGACATTGTCTGACAAAAGAGGAAACCAGTGAGGATTGTTTTTTAACAAATAAAGCTATTTCCAAGATATATAGTGACGGAAGTGTCAGTTTAAGGTATTTAATAAAGAGTGGTTGACAGCTGTCCGTAGTTTTGATCTTAAACATAGCCCGAATACAACGCTTTTGCATTTTAAATACCATGTCGGTGTTTGTCGAATTACCCCAAAATATTAGACCGTATCTAAGCACCGATTCAATAAGTCCATAATATGCCATCAATAATGCGTTTCTACTCACTGTTGGTGCCAGTTTGTACATCGCAAAAGATAAATTACTTATTTTTATACAAAGGTCTTCTATGTGACATTTCCAATTGAGTCTACTGTCAATTTTTAAACCGAGGAATTTGGCTGTTTCTACTTGATTTATTATATTATTATCATATATTAATTTAAATTTAATTGAATTTTGAGGTCTTTGACTGTAGTTCATTACATTTGTTTTATTTATATTTATTTTTAGATTATTATTGATTAGCCATGTTATTATAGATGTTAGTGCTTTATTTATGTCGTTTTCAAATAGATTTTTATCATTACATGTAATATTTACTGTGCTGTCGTCTGCAAATAATATCATAGGTTGCACGGTTGCATTAGGGAGATCATTGATGTAGGTAATAAATAGCGTAGGTCATATTACGCTGCCTTGGGGAACACCATATCTAACATATCTGACTTTGGATTGGTATTGTTCTACTTTTTTAGTTTTTATGTTAAATTTTGTAATTTGTGTGATTTGTTTTCGATCAGCTAAGTAAGATTTAAATAGTTCTAAAACGTTTCCTCTTATACCGTATGCCTCCAATTTACTAGCCAATATTGTGTGATCAACATAATCGAAGGCTTGTGTCATATCGCAGAAGATGGAGCATACAGGGGTAGTTTTATCAACAGCAGTCATCACATTTTTAAAAAACTCAAAGATAGCCATATTTATATTTTTATGTTTTCGAAAGCCTTTTTGTTCGTTGCATAAGATATTGTTATTTTCTAAGTAATTATTCAATTCTGTATTGTAATAAGTTTCAAAGATTTTAGAAAATATAGAAAGGAGGGCAATGGGACGATAATTTTCTACTAATTCTTTATCATCTTTTTTCAACAAAGGTTTAACAATTGCTATTTTAAGATCTTTTGGAAATGTGCCATTTGCTATAGACAGGTTAATAATATGACTTAAGTGATGACATATCTGATTATTTACTTCTTTTACAATTTTTGTTGAAATTTCGTCATATCCGACACTTTTTGTATTTTTTAGGCCGTTTATTATCTTAAATACATGAAGAGGTGTACTTGGAGCTAAAAACATTGAATTAGATCTATGATTAATTAGGGATGTTACTTTTTTATCAGCACCCAGGATTGGTTGAACTTTATCAACGAAGTAATTATTAAATGTGCTAGCTATTTCTGTAGGATTTGTGATACTTTTATTTAGGACTTTAATTTTTTCTATGGGTTCTCTAGGTAAATTTGGCCGTACTTTATTAATCATTTGTCATGTTGTCTTTGATTTATTATTTGATATTTTAATTTTGTAATTATTTTGCGCACGCTTCGTTAGTGATACATTTTTTTTTAATAGTTTGGAATAATTAATATAATTTTGTTTATTCGTCTTTGTTGCTTTTTGTCTAAGTTGCCAGAGCAATAATCTTTTTCTTTTACAACAAATTTTTATTCCGCGTGATATCCACTTAGATTTATAATTAACTTTTATTATTAAACTATTCTGCGGAAAGCACAGATTGTAGAATAATTTAAAATTATCTATGAAATATGTATAAGCATTATCTGCGTCATTATTTGTGTAGATTTCCGAGAAAGAAAAATTATTCAGGCACATTCTGAATTTATCAATGTTTTCTTTACAGTAATCTCGTTCCGTTTTATACCAGTATTTAAATTTGAAAAGCTTTTTTATTGGAAGTTTTATTAATTGGGCCGTGTGGTCTGATAAACAAAATTCCAACGCTTCGGCCTTACACTGTTTTTTGAAATCATGGGCAAAGTTATCTAAACAAGTCATGCTAATCAGTCTAGTAGGTTGCTTTAAAGCAAGCTTTAAGTTGAAATTTAATAACAAACATTCGAAATCTAGGGATACATTATTACTTTTTAAAATGTCAATATTAAAATCTCCAGCTATTAAAATATTATTACAGCTTATTTTTGTAATGAGCAGGACTTTTTCAAGTTTTGAAAGGAATGTTACCACATTGTTAGGATTCGGTACTCGGTAGACACAGACAATAATAACTTTGTAGTCAATAAGTTCGATAGCACAGCATTCAAATACATTAGTTATAGTATGTTTCTTAATATCTGGAATTTCCCTCCATTTATGCTCTTTTTTATATTTAACATTTAACATTAAATTTAACATTTCTATAAAGTTAAAGATTACTTGGATGACAAAAAGCTTTGGGATTAATTAAGTTAATTCAATGTACCCCCAAGCAACAATCCATTTTATACTGTGATGTATGTGGTTTAGAATTAATAAAGTCATTTTTATTGAATTACATGACATAACATATTATGATTTTTTGACGACATTTAAAGAGAAACCTGTCTGTGAATGTGAGTAGCATGCAGGCTAGATGAAATACATGATATTCTTTTTAATATTGTGAATGTGAAGACTATTTGGGTCATTGTTGCTTTTTTTCCCCTTTCAGGTAGTTTTAATCTTGTTTGGCAGTTTGAGCAATTTTTGTGGCCTTCCCAAATGTCCTTTCTTTGGTATTGTTCGTTGAATCGTTGAGCTCCTTAAGTTCTGAGTTGAGCTGCACGTTTACTGACAAACACGTGCACTGACTGGACAGGTCCACTCAATCTGTGTGGTTTTTCCTCAAAAGACCATTTCAGACAAATCTACATGGTCTTCACATGATCTGACCAAGATTATGTCTGGACTTTAAAAGAGACTGTGACCTCTGAGTTTGTTTCGGCCTTTCTTCTCAGAGTAGTCAGATAGGAAACGCCGACCTCATCTAGTTTTAAAATATGATTGACGTGTAAAAGTGTTTGTACAAACCTATTTACATAAATAAAAATCATTTATCATTTATCATTTGTTACCATAGTAATCTCTTCTAGCTTCCATCTCTACGCAGATGACTTGCAGCTATACATATAGACATTTTACTTTAGAGCAGACGCGGGTTCTGCAATTGCTGCAATGAATCATGACCTGGCTTGTATCAGCGTTTGGGCGCAGTCTTTTGGTTGGCAAGTTAACCCAACTAAATCCCAGGCCATGATCATAGGTAGCAGATTCGTTCGCAATGCGGCTGATGTTGCATCTCTGATGCCTTTATATCTCGGTGGTGTTCTGATTGCCTATACCGAAACAGCCAAAGATTTGGGTGGAATTATAGACTCCAATCTTTCTTGGCGTGCTCAGGTCAATGAGGTCAGTCGAAAGGTACATTTCTCGTTTCATTCGCTGAAATGCCTTCAGTCTCCTGCCCTTGAAGACTAAAATTTCTTTGGCACGGACACTTATTCAGCCGATTATAGATTATGCCGATGCCTGCTTCTTGGATGCAATTGAGGAGCTATTAAACAAGCTTGAACGCTTGCAAAACTTGTGAATTCGCTTTGTTTTTGGTCTGCGAAAGTATGACCATGTTTCTCACCTTCGTAAGGAACTCAAGTGGCTCCCGATCCGCTATCGCAAGAACACTCGGATTTTATGTCTCCTCTTTAACATCTTACACAACCCGTCTTATCCTTCCTACCAGCGTCAGCGATTTACTTAGGCTCGCCCTAGCGACGCACCGTGTAGATCACATCTTAGATCTCTCCTCAAATCCCATCCTCATAGAAGAAGCTACTATTCGTATTCGTTTTCTGTTCATGCTGTAAGATTATGGAACTCACTTCCGCCTAGCATTCGAGATTTAAAAACTATTTCTCATTTCAAATACCGAGTAAAAGAGCATTACCTTTCCTTTTAACTGTGAGAATTTATATATTTATATATAAGTTTATTTATTTTAGCAATAAGTATTTATTTAAGTGTATGTTATTGTTATTTATTTTTGTATTATATATAAGTATAGGTATTTAATATTCTAGTTTAAGACGTCACAAATCAAATTCTTCTCTTCTTGTTCTCACACACTATTGTCTACATTTCTTTTTCATTTCTCCTTTCGCAGGTTTGCTGGAAGAAATTTCTTAAGAAATAAGCAGTATCTTTGTACTTAATACTAATATGCCGTATCTGTATCTATTTTACTGTGTGTACATAAATAATAATAAAAAATAAAAAAAAATACAGCTTTGAATATTCAACTAAACGGCCTTTACCATTAAATTTATTTTTGCTTGCCGGAGCAGAATTACGAGTAATAATGCAATGTTGCCGTTCGTAATACGACTGTATCAATCTGACAACATTGCGTAGTAGCTGTATTATTTGATTAATTTAATTTTAGGAAATCGTAGGGTCAACGCAGAGTATACCTATGTGTTTAAAACTTTTCAGTAAGTTTAAAAAAAAAAAATGAGTACACATTAGTATTTACTTTTTATTTTATTTTTCTTAAATTCTTATTTTGTTCTTCTGAAAACCTAACATTTAAAATAAGGTAGGAAACTTCCGGGTAAAGTTTAAGCGATGGTGCTACCAGTTTTAGAACCTGGTATATCCACCATTGACATCAATAACATCTTGCAAAGGTTCACGCATTGATGCAATCATGTTTGAACAGGCGGCGCTACTTCTCAAGTTTCCCAAATCTCATATACGTGGGCCCTTAAATTGTTGACTGATCTAACTCGCGTCGAGTCCCAATTTTGAACCATTAAACCCCATAAATTTTCTATGGGGTTTAGGTCAGGGCTTCTTGGCGGGAGTTTAATTAAATGTAAATCTGCTTGTTGTTGAGCTATCCACTCCTGGAACCCTTCTCGCATTGTGGACGGAACTTCCGTCGTGTACAAATTCGATTCGATGGCCATCGGGTAAACAATTTTAGCGGTCGGAATAAAAACATTTTTTAATATGTCGACATAATCGACACCAGTCATTCGACCAGTGATTTCGCATATTTCCATGGGCCCAGCGGCATTCATCCACCCCCAAAAACCACATGAGATACGCCCACTTCGTCTGTTAGGAAGAATGTTTTCTTCATTGTATCTAGTGCTGTTAGTACGGTAAAGAGATATTCGCCCATCTTTATCAGACACAAAAACTTTTTCGTCCATAAGTGCTACGTTATCAAAATTATACTGTAAATATCTGTTGGCGAAATTCAATCGTAACATTTTGTGTCGCTCATTTAAAATAGGTTTCCGGGCAGGTTGGCGATAATGGAGTCCGGAGTCTTTAAGCTTTCTCCTCACGGCTAACTTTGACACAGATAATTCGGCGGCAAACAACGAAGTCTGTATAAATCTTTGGTTTCGCACTCTAGTAACAAGCTGTTCGTCTTGTTCTCTAGTTGTCTTTCGAGCTCTACCATATGACACGTGCTTGTTAATAGCCCCCTCTTCTTGCCATCTATTCCACCATAAATCAAGTAAATTTCTCTGCAAATAGCAAATAATTCAAAATCAAAAGTAGCGTAAGTACATTAAGTACAGTAAAACAAAATAAATAGCTAAATACATCATTCTAATACATATTAACCGAAATACCCAACTCTTCAGCGACATACGGGTTGAATTCCCTTGTTCCTTCAAAGTGACAATAACATGTTTCGTATGTTCGTCTATTCGATACATAATTATTAATGTTTGTTTCCAAACAAGAAAATTATTTTTAAAATATTTATCAATCCACGAAGAGGATGCTATCCAGGTATTCGGATGCAGGATGTCATGACTGACAACTTTAAATTGAATTTGTTTCAAAGAAAAAGGTTACAATATGATATACTTCTTTATAGAGATTTTTCAAAGAATTTAAGACACCAATTCGAGACATTATTTCAAATTGTCAAGATATTTTTCATAGAAAAATTGCATAGATATTTTTGAACCTAACTTTGCGCTAAATAATATGAACAAGGGATTGCGCACAATTTTTAGAGTCTTTGTCTGTATCAATATTATTGATATATTGTAGTCACATATTTATGATGTCACAGACTGTTTACAATTTATTGTAAGGCAAAGCTGTTTAGAGTTTTATGAAACTTACCATTGCCTATATATTTTTGATTCATGAATATGCTCATATATTAAAGAACTCGACTGTACACCTCTGCCTAACCCTTCGGAGAATACAGGCGTGATGTTATGTTTATGTGTGATGTATCGAATTTCTTCATTAAATTCACTCATCTTGACAGTACGAAAAACAAATGAAAATCACACATTTTCCTAATTTGAATTTGGAATTATGTTCTTTAAAATTTAAATCAAAACCAGCCAGATACAAATAGTATAGCCAAAGAGATTTTATTACAAGTTCATACATACTATAATGCGAAAAGACTTTTTCCCCAACCTAATATATCAAGTCTGTTGTTATAAAATGGTGTGGTCCATAAAATTATAGTGCGGTCATATTAGATTTTGTAGAATGGGTTTTCTAAAACAGCTCTAGGCGTGTGCTTATAATATGGTGTGTACGAGTAGGGATCCTGCATGAATAAGTTTAGTTGCGAGTTTTTTGTTATTGTATATGTACCAACATATAGGTAATTCCTCATTGTAAGTTTTAATAAAATTTGTATTCTAAGCTTAGGTACTTATTACTCAATCCTAATCCAATAGAAGATGCGAACTTAAGGCGAAAGAGGCGGGTAGCCCGCAAAATTAAAATTTCTTCCGTTTTTGCAATTTGCAGGTCAGTATTAGGTTGTAAGTTGATCAAAATGTGGTTCACGACCCTAAAAAATATGTAATTAGGTATTTACAGAATTACAATAATTAAAATTATCAGTCCAACTCTTAAGTTCAAATTACCCTATTGACCTGTAAAAAGAAACCTATTAAGGATTCTTAAATCCTGATCTTGATGACTTGATCGTCTCACGCCACGGTCCGACCCGACGCCCCAAGCGGTAAAATCATTGCAAGCACGCAGACGCCTTGGCAGCGGCTGCTTGAGGCGGCACTTTCAACACTTTTCACGTATACTCGCACTAAGACTCTAAACGTATAGAAACGTCCGTGGCAGAAGTTGTACGCTAAACGCACTTTCGGCGCCACGAATGTTATTAGTACCTACTACCGTCTCTAGTCACTGCCGGTGCAGCGGTGCAGCGGTGTGGCGGTGTGGCGGTTTTGTGATCTGCGGTTAAAATAAATACACCAATCATAATTTTTAAACTTATATTTTTAAATAAATAAACAATACCAATTAAATTTTTCAAAACGACAAATTTTGCGAAGTCGAGAAAATCAATTGAATAAAAGGGGGCCATTAACAAACAATTAAATTGGTAGGTACGGCAATTGTTGTTGGTCAAAAACTTTACCCAAAACATTATTTTTGATACTTTTGGTTTAAAACACAAGGAGTCAAGTCAAAAACTATAATATACATAGGTACCTACTATTTAAAGTACCTACCTTTATACTTTAAATGCTTACTTGAGCATAATGCATTTAAAAGTATTACATATAAAAAACAAACAAAAATGAGAAAACTAAAAGAATGCTAATGAAAATGTTCTATGTATATGGCCCAACACTAATCCGTTTCACGACTCTCAAATACGATACAAAATTTCAGGAAACGATAAAGCGGCGAACACAGTAAACACCAAAAGTGAATAAACCGTAACTAAAATATCTCTTTTCATTTTCATAATCGGATCAAAGTCTGTTTTGAAACGAAATTGAGCTTTATTTGCCTTCCTCATATTTTTTATCGTCCCTTTTTCAAGGGATTCCATTGTGGTTTTATAGGCCTTATTTTCGTTTGGCTTTTCGATTATTTGGTTATTATCATCATAAAAATCAAGAGACTGTTCGGGTTCTCTAGTAATTAATATTTGTGGAATATCTATAATGCTTTTATGATCTAATGATGCAGCTTTTGTATTGGCAGCAGGGCTTTCTGCAAAGAAAATGGATTGTATAGACGGCTCGCTGAGCACTCTGATTAATGAGTTGGCCATGGTTGTACTGCGACTCATGCCATGCGAGAGCATTTGTGATGGAACAACCGGCAATTTGCTGACAGCCGCTCTGTCTATAAAGTCTACACCTACTTCTTTATCAACGTAAATCCTATTGGGACACCACAGTTCGTTAGTGTAATTTGGTATTATTTCCGTAGGGAAATTCAATTGACCATTAACCTTTTCAGACCCTTCGTTGTCGGATAAATAGAAAGAATACAGACTCGGGTTAGACTCTAACTGTCGGAGTTTGTCTAGAGACGTAAAAGAAACTACACCGCAATGACTACTTTTCATAGAATTTCCCAGTGCAGCGGCTTCATTTACTAAAATCGTTTTCAATACTTTGCTTTGTTGATCCTCAGGGAGACTTTTATCACTATTAGTCATTTGTGTTTGACATGTTGTGATATTTTGAATTTCGTTTAAGAGTTCGACTAATATGTCTAAGGACGTTGTGTATTCGATATTGTCAGGCTTATCCGCTACAGACACGTTTTCATTTTTCCCTATTACAGTATGGGTTTGTGACTGTTCGCTTTTTAATGGATTTTCCATTTTTTCATTTTGACTGCAATCTTTGAAATCGTGATTTGGTTCTGCATTGGTTGTATCGCCCTTGTTTATTTCTTGCTTTTTGTCTGATGCCATGGCATGAATATAAGTACTACTTATCCCTACAGTGACAAATGTAGTAGCGGCCAGAAAGTCAACCTGAGCAGCTTGCTCGAAGCGAAGTGTAGGCTGTGCACCTTCGTAAGTGTAACTGTCTTCATCAGTTTTATGATTATTAAGTAAAGGCTTTTCCTGCTCCGATTTTATTGAAACTTTATCAGATAATTGTATAAGGGAGTTAGATCTGCGCTGGGTTAATTTATAATCCGGGAAAGCATATCCAACAGTTGAAATTTTCATAGGGAAATTGGCGAATCTCCAATCTAAATGAGATTTCGATAATTTAGGTAAATCAGAAAAGTTTTCATTAGTTTTTTCTTGTATGTTTTGTGCGATTGGAGTTTGAACAATGAGCGAGCCTGCGTCTCCGGGTTGTAGAACGAATACTTGCTGCATCGATTGTTTTGGAGTCATGGTCAAGTTTTTGATCCGTAACCGTTTTTGAAAAGCGCCCACCGGAATATGGTTACATAAAGCATTTTCTGACTTTTCTAATTCTACGACTGATCTACCAGGTTGTAAATCGTTTCGAATAGCGCCAGTATTGCCAAAATCGGTTTGCTTCTGTTCTTTTTCAGAGGCTTTGCCGATGTTTTCAACTGACGTTATTACATTATTATCATCCAGTATATCTAAAGTGTACTCAGAATCAGAAAACGTTCTCAGACGTTCGCCATTGGATATATTATCAGCGAGAGAAATGCTTTCGTGACATTCAGCCAGTACCTCCAGACCTTGTGAAGTAGTAGTCCTCATAATTGAGTTTATAATATTGTGTAGCCGGCTTCCTAACTCGGTAGACTCTTGAATTGGTGCAGATGAGGTCGAAGACGCTATAACATGACCAGACAGTTGTAACAATTAGTTGGGAGCAAATCACTATCGAAAAATAAATTAGCTGTCGAGCTACGGTACACACCCAGTTCGATGTCGTTCGGTAGTAGAGGGACGCGCGACTTGTGCGCACCCTGAGGCTCGTTGCTGATTGTCGAGGTAGATCTTGCCTGTCCATAATGATTTTTCACGTATGATTGAACTGCCACCATTTTTTTCATTCTGCGTTAATAAGAAAGTTAAATGATAATAATTGATTAATCATAATAAAAGATTTAAAAAAAAACAGAACCAATTACTCATGCTTGCAAATTATTAACTTACAACGCTTGGGGCGATTCCGGCACGCTAGCTTTTATATAGGATGACCCCGTTACTTGGTTCAGCCTTTCCTTAGCTTCAGGACTGCTGCTCCGGGAGTGACGTGTTCTGAATGCTCGCTCTAAATTGTAATATACAGGAGTACCACAAATTACGTTATGATTCAACAAAGCACATTACCAATAATATTTTGAGTACTCGTAGCTATTATATTTAAGTTAGCAATCCTTAAGAAGTTAAGAGGAAAGCGCCAGGGCAGCCCGCGAAAATAAAATTTACCTACATTTTTTGTAATTTGCAGGTCAGTATCAGGTTATATGTTGATCAAAATATGATTCGTGACTGTAACAAATATGTATTTATAGAATTATAGTCATTAGTCAGTTAATTAGTGCGTTAAGAAAGCTCCTCCGAATCTATGAAGACTGCGGTGACTCATGGTCTCAGGTACAACTCAACCAAAAGCGAGCTCTTAGCGTTTAGGGCGCAAAATAAAATATGTAACATTGTTCCACCGGTTACTTTCGGCAGCGTTCCGCTGAAAACAGTCACTCGTTTTAAATATCTGGCGCACTGGGTCACCGATAGGCTGTCGGATGACAACGATTTAGAGAGGGAACGTAGAGCGTTGGCTGTCAGGTGTAACATGCTGGCCCGCAGGTTCGCACGGTGTACGCGAGAGGTTAAAATAACACTGTTCAAGGCCTACTGCCAGTCGCTGTATGCGTGCGCCCTGTGGGTTGGTTAGACACAGGGCTCGTACAATGCGCTACAAGTCCAATATAATACTGCGTTTCGGGTAATGCTGGGGTTGCCGCGCTTCGGTAGCGCGTCGGGTATGTTCGCGGACGCACGCGTTCCGGATTTCGGCTCGCTGCTGCTTCTGCGAATCACATCACTGATGCGTCGGGTGCGCAACAGCCCCAAAAGCCTCGCGGCCACTGTAGCCAGTAGGGTGGATGTCCTAATAATATGTCGCTGTATGGCGCGGCGGCTCACAGACCGTCATTTAGATATTATGTGATATAATAAGTTTATTTAACGTGTTTTAGTTAGTAATTGCCAAATTGTTTACTTGTATGTTATGGGATCTCTGATCTGAAAATAAAGATTTATTATTATTATTTTTATATGTTAACATAGCTAAGGACCATGGCGTCCCGGTCCTTTGGAAGGCGTACGAGGGGCAGAAGCCAACTCGCAGATCCTCCTTAGTCAATTTTAAATGGAATGAGGCACCAACCGACGATTATCCTTGTATGCATTGTGCAAGAGCACCCATTTTATTTTATTTTTTTGGTCCGGGGTGGAAAATCTTCATGGATGTCCCCATTCCTGGGGGGGCGGAGGGGTCTGTCAGACTCTTACTGACTAAAAACCACCCCGGTGTTCCACCTCACACCTGCGCCGTAACGTACGATTCTTCCGCAACCCCCGGATGGTGCCAGCCCGCCTCTGCGGGCCCCGTCCGTTTGAGCGGGGGGAGTGAGGTGTTGACTCCCACCGCGATGTCTAAGAGGGGCGCGTGTAGAACACTACGCGCCGCCGCCTTGGGTCCTGCCATATAGAGGGCGACGGACGTCCCCGAGTCCGTCGCTCCTGGAGCCATTTAGGGGGGCTGGAAGAGGGCGTTGTCCGCCCTCCGCCGACGCCCGGTGCGCCTGCTGCGGGCCGGGTGAGAGGATGAGATCTCTCGCTCCCTTGCCGCAGCCTGCGGCTTCCGTAAAACAACAATGCTGCCAGCCATCAGGTCAGCCGCCCAGATCGGAACCCCGTAAAGGGCCATCGATCGCACGATCCCCACGTAGAGCCGCCTACAAGCGGCGCTCGAGCCCCGCAGATTGGGAAGCAGCGTTGACAGCGCCCCAGCCGCGCCCAACAACTTGGGCGCCAGCTGCTGGAAGTGGGGGCCGAAGTCCCACCGGCTGTCGAGTACCAACCCCAGGTACTATAGGTATATATTAACGATTTGCCAAAATGCGCTGAGCATCAAACTGTTTTGTTTGCCGATGACAGTACACTTATTGTTCCATGCCAAAATATAGAAACTTATGAAGATGACATAAACAAGTCCATCCATTGCATCATAAATTGGTTACTTATAAATAACTACTAATAACTACTTATGATTTTATGTATTTTGTTTTCCCTTCTACTCTTACACACGTTGTCTTCATCTCTTTAATATATTCTCCTATCGCAGGTATGCTGGAAGAGATTTCTTTAGAAATAAGCATCACCTTTGTACCTATTGTTCTGTTCCTTTCTTCTTGTCTGTTTATAAATGTGTGTACATAAATGGTTAACAAATAAATAAATAAATAAGACAAAGCTTATGAAATTTTATCAAAGAACAAAAAAACTTAACTCAAGCATAGCATATACTGATCAAATGATAGCTGAAACAAACTGTGCTAGATTTCTGGGACTTCACTTGGATATTCATTTAAACAGGAAATGTCATGTGGAAGCTGTTTGTAAAAAAACTGAACCAGTACTCATATGCACTCTACAATCCAGCAAAAATAGTAAATGAATTCGTTGTTCTAATTTCATACAAGGCCTATGTCACATCTACATTGCATTTTGGAATAATATATTGGGGAAATTCCACTGACAAAGAAATTACGTTTATGGCCCAAAAAAAATGTGTCCTTGCTGTGTTTAAACTTAAACCAACTGTAAGCTGTATTCCATATTTCAAAATATTTAAAATCTTAACATTGCCCTGTATGTAGATTTTTGAGACAGCAGTATTTGTCAAATCCAACATCCATCTGTTTGAAACATTGAGATCTAAACGTCGCAACAGAGAGATATGCGCTAAGCCACATAGCACTCCTCTTTATACAAAAAGTTTTCTAGGAATGGCACCTAGGATTTACAATAAGATCCCTAGACGAATTACAGAAATAGGCAAGATATACGATTTTAAAAAGGCTTTCCTGAAAATATTATATGAAAAACCATATTATACAGTGAATGAATACCTAACTGACATATTATAATTACCTTCTCTAATATTATTATAATTTATTATTTATTGATTTGACAATTTATACTACAATTTATTAATATTATGTTTAATTGGAATGATTTTAATGTATCGAAAATTTTTATTAGAAATTATTTGTTTGATAATTATATTATAATCTGCATGTTTGTGCCAAATTATATTTGTACGCCAATGACGGCTAGACATAGCGTTCTTTAATAGTTACTACATCTGTACTTAACGTACCTATGTTCAACAAATAAATTATTTGTATTTGTGTTTGTACTTCATGGTGAGCTCGACAGCGATTCGAATTCGAAGTACCGCCTTCTGAATCAAGCCCAGCTGCTCAACGAGAGCCTCCTTAGGTGTTGGTCAAGGCTCTTCGCTATTAAGCCATTGGCTGTCACGACTATCGCCACAATGATCGCTGAGTCCACATCCCACATGTCGACAACCTCGTGAGCCAAGTCAAGATACTTGATTTGTTTATCTTTCTCGGCTTTCACGAGGTTCCCGTCATACGGGATCGTTATGTCAACGATCATTGCGCGCCGCTCTCTTCGATCCACCACCACTATATCAGGCTTATTGGCAACAATAGTCCTGTCAGTGATGGATCGATCCCAGTACAACGTGATAGTTCCATTTTCGAGAACTGGGTCGGGCACATACCTGTAGTACGGCACTTCCGATTCCACAAAGCTGTATTTCAAAGCAAGTTGCTGATGGATAATACTGGCTACAAGGTTGTGTCTATGCAAGTATTCTTCGTTAGCTAGACGAGAACACCCAGAGATAATATGTCTAATTGATTCCCCCAGACGGTGGCATTCCCGACAGATGTCAACCGTACCGTCTTTCACAATAAATCTCCGGTAATTGTTCGTCATCATAATTTCGTCGATAATTGCACAGACAAAACCTTCGGTTTCCCCAAAGAGGTCTTAGCATTTAAAAAGCCTCGACCTTCACACTTTCGTGGGATATACAGTCTCATTACCGATGACCGTGGGTGTTGCATTCGATTTGCAGTCAGCAGCGTTCGGACCCTCCTATCCAGGGTATCGAGTTCGGTCTGTGTCCATTTGAGTATGCCAAAAGAGTACATCAGAACCGGCATGACCCAACCGTTGAAGGCGCGCACCTTGTTTCCGCCTGATAGAAGACTATTAAAAACTTTCTTCAGGCGGCCAAAGAAGCGCTCCTTCAACTATTGCTTCATGTCAGTATTATTGACGCCCAGCGCTTCCGACATACCCAAATACTTATAGGTTTCGGAGAGGGCTCTAAGGTTCATGGAATCCGAGAGTTGGGTTCCCACGGATTCCACAATCTGCCCTCGCTTTACATGCATGACCGCACATTTGTCCAAACCAAATTCCATCCTGAAGGCACTAGTGAAAGTTTCAGTTACTTTCAGTAGCTGCATCAGTTGCAAATTGTATGGGGCAAAGAGTTTGAGGTCATCCATGTAGAGGAGGTAAGATATTAGCCGACCACCTCTCCTCAACCGATAGCCTAGACCTGAATGCTCCAGCAGTGTGCTTAGAGGATTCAAGGCTAAGCAAAACCAAAGTGGACTCAAACTATCACCCTGAAATATTCCTCGCTCAATCCTTATCGGCTCGCTATTCCTCTGGGTATTTCGACATGCTGGATAGCGAAGGACCGTCGTCCATTGCCCCATACACGACATCAGGAAGGTGCGCAGAGTTGCATCTACTTTATACAACTCCAGCACCCTCATGAGCCATGTATGTGGCACCGAATCATAGGCCTTCTTGTAATCTATCCAACATCTCGACAGATCCTTTTGGGAGCGACGAACCTGTTGGATAATGGCCATATCAATGAGGAGTAGCTCCTTAGTACCGCGGGATCCGTTCTTACATCCATTTTGAGAGGCAAACGTAATGGAGTTGGTGTCTATATGTTTGTTAATTTTAGCTCTCAACATGGATGTAAGAACTTTATAGACCATCGGTAAACACGTGAACGGTCTATAATTTTTGGGATCCGCGGTGCTACCTGATTTATGGAGCCTGTCGTTAGGAACTGGGGTAGCGAACCAGACTCTAAAGCAACCTGGAACTGATCCGCCAAGCGAGCGTGCGACCTTAAAAACCATTTTATCCAAAAGTTGTGCAGCCCGTCCGGCCCTGGAGACTTCCAGTTAGGCAACGGACGGACTACACGAGCCACGTCTTGGGGGCAGATGGTAATAGCCCCCATTTCTGGTTTTGGTTCTCATGCTCGCTCGACTTCCCGAGTCCAATCACCTTCGGTGTGACTGACAGGCACCGACCAGATATTGCGCCAGAAAGAACACATGGCATCATCATCTGGTAGGTACGTGTCAGCCACACCTTGATCCGGTCGCTCCCAATCCCTATAAACCCACCTTTCATCGCGCTGGAAGGTGCGCTTCTGAGTGTATCGCTCCACTCGCCGCTTATACCCACGGATACGGTTCGCCCATGCATACACTTTCTGCTTCAGGAAGTCGATGCGCTCTGTGACACAGGACATATAGTCCTGAGGACTGATATCAGTCCCTGCGAATGCGCGTCTCACAAAGCGCATCACTCTAGGGCGAGTATTGCCCTCCCTGAAGCAGATTAGTTTGCCGTTGACCGCTTTGGCCCCACCAATACGACGCTCAATTCTGTACTGCCAAGCTGGTACGGCTGGTTTCGGTCGTGTAGCTCTAGAATCATTAGCAAATTTGATGTGAGCTACACGACATGCCGCTACAGCCGCGCAGTACAGGATCGAATGAGTATCGGTGAGGTCTACGCAGTCATCAAAATAATTTGACAACTGCGCATCCAGGGCTGCCACCAGCCGGCAGCGATCTCTCGCGTCCGGCCCTGGTTCAGGCCATGGTACGGAGCGAGAGGGAATGGGAAGCAGTCACCTCCTTCTGCGAAGCAGTAATGCTCGCGAAGGAGGAGGTGGAGCGCGTGAGGGAGAGGCAATCATTGCGCCCTCACGCCCCTAGTCACCGCAGGAGGAGACACCCTGGGCGTCGGGAGTCAATAGCCGACTCCCGGCCACCGTAGGCGCGGGCCTGCGAACGGCGAGCAATGGGCAGCTCGCCGTCCGGTAAGGACCAGGCCCGGGTTGATGGCGCATTGTGTTCCACGCGCGCCTCAAAGAGATGTCAGCATACTTGCCGGGGTCCGATAGGGCTGATGCCTGCCGGGGTCGCGGATTGTTCGAAAGAGTTACCGTGGCCCTGGCACACAGGCAACTGAAGGAACACGGGTGGGTTTTAGTCAGTAAGAGTCTGACACGCCCTTCCGCTCCGCCCAGAGCGGGAGAGGTCATTTGATGATTTCCCAACCAAAAAAATAAAATAAAAAAAGGGCTGCCACCAGCGCCCTATTTTTATTATGCATGGGTAAACGAGGTAAGCGTGGTTTAAGTTCGGGTGATATGAAGCGATATTCTCGAATCGCATCTTCCAAAGCACTCCTCAATTCCTCATTGCACTGGGTACTTACGTTTGTAGCCCTATCATCACTCGCCTCGTCTGCTTGAGTTGTATTAGACTGTGGTAGTACTACAACAGTCTTCGACGGGGGGGGCGATGACATGACTACTCTGCATTTCACTTCGCAGCCGATCAAGTACAGTGTCATCCAACATATGATTACGTTGGATGACCCGCACCTGATCCGACAGTCGTTGTGCCAAAACGTTGACAGCTGGCTCAAGCACCTGAAAAAGAGAGAGCATCCGAACACGGTAGGCGGTCAGATTGTTTCCCCCATCTGTAGCCCCACAGTATGACCGCATGACGTTTTCATTGATGGATCGTGTCCATCTCATGCGCTGCACACTTCCGCCGGGAGCTGGGACCCTATCAGAGGCCGGTGGGCCTCGAGGTCTTAAGCCGTCCGGCGGCCGGTGTCCTCCCCGTCGACGAGCAGGTGGTGGCGTCATGGGCGGGGAAAAATATTCATCGATCGAGCGCGACGCAACTACCGCGGCCGGTGTCGTCACAGCGCTCACAATGGGGCTGGATACAGGCGGCGGCGAGGCGGAGCTGAGCGAGGAATCCGGAGTTGGTGGGCGTGCTCGTAGTGCGGCTGATCTCGTCAACATATCTTCATTTTCCTATTTATTGCTTGTTGTAGCGGAAGTGACATCTGTCATGTCACCTCCAATTCGGCAGTTTTTGTTCAAATTTATTGCATTCTGGTATTATGGCTCTTTTTTCGATTAAAATGGTTTTCAGGTATTAGGTTTGCTTTAAAATGATGAACTATTGTAAGAATGAGTCCAAAATTATTATTACTTTGAAATTATAAAAAAATGGAAAATTAGACGGTTTGTTGACACAGCGGAGTTGCCAGTTATTATAATCATCAATCTTGAATCAAAATATTTTATATCACCTATACCTACATGGGCACTTATGAAACGTCAGAAGCTAGGTGCGCAGTTCCAATTGGTTGATTCCTATGGAGAAGAGCCAGCAAGAAACTCCACGGTTACTCTTTTAAAAATAAGGGGCTTTTACAATGTTTTCAAATTACAGTTTTAATAGGTATGGGGGACAGTGTAGGCCTGTCAACAAGTACCAGTACTCAACAAAATAGAAAAAGGTCTACAAATCTACAGCCTACAAGGCCTACAAAAAAAAAAAGTATAAGAATCTATATAAATTATGAATAAAATAATAAAAATAAAAGCCTATTTTTGATTGCCATTACAACTGTAACAAATTCGAATTAAAATCCTGTCTACAAACTTAGGAAGCTGTATTGATTATAAATACATATTTATTACGGTCGCGAATCATATTATATTTATCAACATACAACCTGCAAATTGCAAAAAACGTATGAATATTAATTTTAAATTTCGCGGGCTAATTCAGCTTCGCATAGTAAAAAAAAACATTTTTTTTTAAACCTCAATCTTCGTTTCAAGAAATCAAATAAAATTCACCTTTACACACCTGAGGGTAGCACAGGCGAAGGTGGCTTCAATGCTCCAACAGCGGGAACTGCCTCGGATCCAGTTCGTTTCGGTTTCCTCCTGGTGTTGCCCGAGCCTGCTGGTCTATCCACGGAAATTAGTGGTGCTGCTGCTAACCGCTGTAACCTATCTGTCATTAAAGTTTTTCCATATTTAGTATGGAACTCCTCACTGTGAGCCTGGACGTACGATCTCTTCGGCTGTGCGAGTGAATTCAATCTTGAATTAAATTTGGAAGGTCCACGGACAGCTTCGCCTCTAGCTTCTTTGGCTTCGTCTAAGATTTCTATTATTTTCTTTTTTTGTAGTCTCTCTGTGTGCTTATCGTGGACGGAAGTTTGTTGATAAGGAATTTTTGGTAAATCCATCTCTTTATGTTGTTTGAATTTCTTTTCTTTTGGCGATACAAGTATCAAGTTCCTCTCGGTTTGAGACTCGTTGTGTTTGTCAAGTCGTGAGCGCCGTTTAAGAGAATTTTTTCGCAACCCACTTTTACCATCAGAGGATGCCAAGTCAACTTTCCTAGCATGCTTTTGTTCAGTATTAGGCTTCTGTCTAGTTTTTTGAATATTTTCAAATTCATGTAAAAGTTGTGATATTGCTTTCAAAGGATTTTCTGATACCTTTGTTGTAGGACTAGTGCCTGAACGCCGGCAATTTTTTCGATTGTTTTCTAATAAATTTTTAGGGATCAGCGACGATTTTGAGCTGATAATAACTTTAGGTACGACAGGTGACAAACTTCCAGGTTTTCTTTTAGGAGTATTATTAGGTTTTTCAGAGTTATTTTTGGCAATGCTAAAATAACTTGGATTAGACGATGTTATATGATGCTTCAGGCTTGTTCCACTCTCACTGCCCTGACACGTCGAGCTCGTCGGACCTTCTTTCTCGTCGACTTTTTTGGGAATACTCACAACGAACTTGCTTTTGGTCGACTTATTTTCAGGCTCTTGAGCCTTCCCTAATTTATTCATCAAAGTATATATCTTATCTATATTTTTTCTACATTCTACTGTAGAGGCAAGCTTCTTCGGGTCAGTGTTATCTTTCTCAACCATAATTGGAGAATTTGAGGGAGTTTTATTGAGTATGCTTTGAGATGTAAGCAACTCCTTTGAAGTAATCTCATCGGTAATATCATCGACTTTTGTGGTACTCAACCTGTCAATATAAGAAGGTATTATCATTACATAAAACTACCTGATGTACTAAGATTTCCTTTAGGGACGCAATTTAGCCTGTAAAACCATAGGTATGTACTTACGGCTTAACTTTATCCGGAAACATTTCGTCGTCGCCAGTATTAAGGTCACTTTCAGACGGACCGATAAGCGAAAGGTAATTATTTCGGTATTCATTTGAAAAAACTGATGTGGACGTCGAACACAAATCTTTAGCATCGTTTTCATTTCGTTTCATATTGGTGTACATCATTTCCGTAACGGCGTCATCTAAGTAGTAGCTCCTGTTGATATATTTTTTGCTGTTCTTCTCTGATGTTGACACCTCCGATACGTCATGCTCGCCCTCATTATCATCCATATTTATCTCTAAAACGTCCTGTTTTCCTGCTTTTCGGTTTCTTTTTTTCTCTTGTTTACTAGGATCGACGGTCGTAGTTGGTCCATAGATTGAATTATAGAAAGATTTATTGGATATCGACAACTTTGTAACTGAGCTAGCAGACTGCGGCAGTGAAGTTCCCTTTACGTACTTCTGCTTAGTAATCTTGCAGTTTTCCACTAGCGCCATTTTCTTCTTTTCCCGCCGCTCTCTGATTTCTAATAGCTTCTTCCGTTTCTTTTCTTCCATAATATAGGATTGGTTCTCGTATGGTGATTTTATTCTAACTCGTGTCGGCGATTTTTTCTTCTTCGATGTTGACTGTGATATTTCTTCCCCGCTTTCTTCTGTTAAAGCAGTCTGCATGGTCAACTTTCGTATAGTCAATCGCAAATCGTCAGCAAACACATCAGAAGCTGCGTCCGTTTTTGATGGCTTATGATTCCAACATAGAATGTCTTTTAGTGCTTCACCAGAGTCAGTCGATACCTGATAGTTGGAGTTTTTTAACGACACGTTAACCTCATTATCGCTGCATCCATAGTCAATGCTATCTAAAAAAGAATCTTCGACAGGATTGTCGCTTGAGTGAGTGCTACACCCAGAATCTACGGACACTTCATGTACAGTTTCGTTGATTATTATCGGTTCCAATTCTAGTATTTTGGGTTTTCTTTCGGGAGCGGGTTTATCATTAGTTTGTTTTATATAAGACAAAGGTAACGGCAGCACTTCTGGTCCTATTGTATCTGAAAAATAAAAATAAATGAACAAATGATTATTTTGATTATTATAAAAGATTATCACATAACCTTTAAATATTTTTGAAGTTTTTACCGCATTCAACAGGCGCAGATTGAAGAATCATAATCGAGTTAATGTTGCTGATAACCTGTCCTGTCTCAGAACGTTGTAACTGGAACACCACATCGACTCTTTCCTCAACTGGCCGCTTTTCTTTCTTGCAACTTATGATAAGATTTTCAGCACAACATTTGCTAAAAAGTTTATAAGGTCCACATAAAAGTTTCGGTACTTCCACCACAATTTTCTTTTCGAGAATTTTTGACAAAGATCTAATATCTACTGCTGAATGAACTATGTCATCCCATGTAGTGTTTTGGCCACTAATCTTTCGTTCCACATGTAGTGGTATGCTGGTAGACGTAGCCAGCACTTTAGTATTCGCGTGTAGATCTTCCGCAGTGTTCTCAACTTCCCGCCACTTTTCCCTAGCTTTATCTGTTAAATAGTCACCGTTGCTGATACGCTTTAGTTGATCTATCGTATTCTTAACGTATCGAATTATATTGTCCATATAAAAGTTGTAATTATCTTCCAGGCGTTTGCAACAAATGTAATCAAGTAATGAAGCTGGGAGTACTGTGCCGTCAAAATCAGAAAATTTGTTTATTAATTTTAAACTTTTCAGCTGTTCTTTTATGTATGGATCTTTGAACAGGAAGTGTTTGTCGTATTCGGTGGTGAGGTTCGAGGTTTGCATCTCGATGTCGCCTAGTTTGTGACAGAGGGTGTTCTCTGCGGAGGGCGGCGCAGTGAGGAGGTCGAGGCACTCGCTGTTGAGCAGAAACATGTTGCGCAGGTCCTCGTTGCTGTACATGTCACTGACGTCAGAGTCAGAATCCGCTTCGTCGTTATACACCACGCTCTCGATGAGCTGGTTCGGTTTCTTGCATCCCAGTTCGTTAGCATTTGACATCAGCTTCGTCCCCAGATCGATATTCTTGTACAGAAACACTAAATCTCTGGTTGTTAGCTTGTCAATATCTGAATGAACGTTTATCAATTATCAACAAATTTAGATACTTATTGCTGACGAGAAGCTTGAAATGAAAAGATAGAATATTTTAAACCCAGTCATTTCGCCAGTCAACCGTTAAACGGAGTGATGAAAGCCATGCATCGTCCACCCTTTCACTATAATAGTTACAGGATTAGAAGAACCATTGGAGAGCCAGAGGCTTACATCCTCTTCGCACTACATCACCTATGGTCAGTGGGTCGTCTTAATCTTAATATATATATATATATATATGTCGTGGATAGATGGCGCCACAGTAGAGCGGACAGCGCCATCTAACAATTTGATTCGTAAACGAATAATCATGTGATCGGAAACGCAAGCGAGCCCTACCGCTTGGACACGATCGTCGGTGGAGGGGATGCAGCGAAGACTGGCGGAGAGACCGAGTGTGGCGACAGTCTACAGTGAACAGTTGAGCTCGGACAGTCTTGGCAAACGCTCAGTACCAACGCACGTGTTTGTTTCCGTCCTACGTGTTTATTTCGTTCGCTAAGTATATTAAAGTTGTTTTAAAAAAGTGGAATTATCATTTCGTTCGAGTACCCACTACAGTGCGCCCGCATCTACCTAAACTATGTCGGATCGCGAAGAAGACCCGATGATTCGCATCTCGGCCACCAATGATGCGACATATATATATATATATATATATCTCTTATCTTATCTCTTCCCTAACTAATCTGACATACTTTTTTGGTTTTAGTCTAGCCAATACCAACCTTACCTTAAAACGCAAAAATAAAATAAGAACTTACCAGTGGTGTCAATTTTTTGGTTTTTAGCCATAATTTCGAAGAGTTGATTGGCTGTTTGATATTCATGTGAATCGCTCTCCTCTTCGGAATCTGCGACACTCTCCCCTCTTCTCCCGTCATTGTCAGGTATCTTACTTATTAACATGCCTTCTATCACAAAGATTTTGATTCTAACGCCTTGATAAGCAAAATTAACAGCTGCTTCAAAAGATATACAGTATACAATACAATAATGCTTGTAAAAACACAATTGACAAAATCGTTTCTATTATTGTAAATTTTTGGTATCATTGTAAAAATATACACATTGGAAAAGAATTTGTGTCATTATTTTGAATTTCGAAATATAACGTCGTTTTTTGACGACCAATTGCCGGCCAGTTGATTATATAAATTAAACGTGACCAAAAAGTATGGCTTACTTGCGCGTTTAGTCGGGTTAAATGAATAAATGTAGAGTTTGTAAACTCGCGAGTTAAGTAGGTAATTAAAATATTAACTCTTGTTGCGCGTTGCGGCACTAACAATTTATTTACCGGGTTATTTAACCAGATATTTGTGTTTTTTGAGTTGGGAACATTGTAGTTCAAATGACGAAACATAAAGCAATTGCTATGCCTATGCCCTGATATGTAATCCGACCAAAAATGAATGAAAAAACAATGAATGGAAATTGTATACCCATATCTTTTACACTACATTACGATACGTAATACTTTCTTGTCTTTGAATTTTATAACATGACATTTCATTTTAATCGTGTTGTATAGGGTTTCCATGGAGATTTAGGCCCGTATTAATAAACGTTCCTCAGCCCAAGAGGTCGCACTTGATAACAACCTTGAGATCATGACCGTATTAATAAACATAATAATTTGTGTACTTAAGTTACGGCTTGGGTTTACGTTATCAGCCGAGTGATGGACTGATTAATAAACGGAACTCTACACTTAAGTATACAATAGGTGTGTGTACTCGAGATGCGTAAACCTGAGTGTAGGCAGTCCGTGACTTAAGTCACAGACTGCCTACACACTCACACTCACTAGTATGCCGAAAGTTTAGCGACTTTACTCTCCCATATCGGCGGATTTTATATTTAAAAGTTTAACGCTAGGTTTACCCCTAAGTCTTGGTGACGCAAGATGAATTATTTGATTAACCCTGAGTTAGCTTTTAACTTGAGACTGAGAGTTATTTAAGATAACCCATGAACGCGCAAGCGGGCACGAGTCCAACGTTCCGATCCGACATCCGAGCCAAAACCAAACTCATGGTGCAGGGTGCGATATGTTTCCATGTCTCATGCGTTTACGAGCACAGGTTGCAAGACCGCGTTCCACGTTGTACGAGGGGTGTTCAATGTATTCTCGGTATCAGGGTGATTTACTAATGATGTGGGTAATTTGACTAATCAATTAATTAATGACATTATCAAAGGGTATAAAGGTAAAATTTAATATAGTTGTGACCATTACTTTGCTAGTTATCCTTATTCAACGACAACTGGAATGGCTAACGTGACAATGTTGAAGAAATCGAGCACCGCGCTGTGATTAAATTCCTTAGCAAACAAGGAAAAAGTCAAAAAACTAGTCACGAAGAGATGGTGGCTGTTTACCAAGATGTCGGTTCAAAAGTGGTCAAGTGAATTTAAAAGGGGCAGAGAGAGTATTGAAGACAACACTCGCTCGGGCGGCCCTGTTACTGCCTCTACGGAAAAACCGTGAAATAAGTTCGGAAGCACTGGAGGATGCCCGAATGCCACCTCTCCGTTGGAACCGTACACACTATTCTTCATGACCTTCTTTACCTTTCAAAAGTCAGTGCAGGATGGGTGCCGCGAATGCTGTAGAGAGTTTTTAAAGCTCTGTGGTGAAGTTCCATCAAGTATTTTCGATCGCATTGTTACTGGAGATGAAACGTGGGTTCATCATTATGACTCCTGCTTAATTTCAGGAAAGTAAGCAGGAGTCCATGCAGTGGCACAAGAAGGGTACTTATTTTTTTTTTTTTGTGTGGGAAATCATCAAATGACCTCTCCCGCTCTGGGCGGAGCGGAAGGGCGTGTCAGACTCTTACTGACTAAAACCCACCCGTGTTCCTTCAGTTGCCTGTGCACCAGGGCCACGGTAACTCTTTCGAACAATCCGCGACCCCGGCAGGCATCGGCCCTATCGGACCCCGTCAATTATGCTGACAACTCTTTGAGGCGCGCGTGGAACACAACGCGCCGTCGACCCGGGCCTGGTCCTTACCGGACGGCGAGCTGCCCATTGCTCGCCGTCCGCAGGCCCGCGCCTACGGTGGCCGGGAGTCGGCTATCGACTCCCGACGCCCAGGGTATCTCCTCCTGCGGCGACTAGGGGCGTGAGGGCGCAATGATTGCCTCTCCCTCACGCGCTCCGCCTCCTCCTTCGCGAGCATTACTGCTTCGCAGAAGGAGGTGACTGCGTCCCATTCTCTCTCGCTCCGTACTATGGCCTGAACCAGGGCCGGACGCGAGAGATCGCCGCCGCCGATCGCCGCCACGAGGACACGGCGGTGCTCCGCCCAAGCCGGGCAGACCTCCACCGTATGCTCCACCGTGTCCTCCGGTCGATCCACACAATGCCAACACCTGGGCGTTTCCTCCCGCCTTATCCGAAACAGGAACCTCCCGAAACAGCCATGTCCGGTGAGGACCTGCGTCAGGCGGAAGGTGAGGACGCCGTGGCGCCTCTCAAGCCACTCCTCAAAGAGGGGACTTACCGCCGCAATTGTGGCGTGCCCAACAAGAAGGCTTCTTCGGGGGCGCAGTACTAGAAGGGTACTGCGCCCCCGAAGAAATTCAAAGTTGTTCCATCTGCCGAAAAAATCTTGGCCCGTGTTTTGGGACTCAAAAGCGAATTTTGCTGATTGGCCCACAATAAAAGGTGAAACCATAAACGCAGCATCCTACGCATCCACTTGACGAAGTTTACGCGAAGCAATTAAAGAAAAAAGACGGAGTAAACTGACCACCGGTGTGTTGCTTGTTCACGACAATGCCCCGGGCCACACGGCGCGTCTCTCCAACGCTGCTGTGCGAGATTGTTGTTTCGAAGAAATTAACCGCCCACCCTATAGCCCGGACCTAGCCCCAACTCTATTATTATGTGTTCCCTGGTTTGAAAAAAAGACCTTCGTGGGACAAGATTTTCCTACGATGAAGAACTTAAGGCGGCAATAAATGCGCATTTTTTTGAAAGAGGAAAGTTATTTTTTGCAAGGTATTGAAAAGTTAATTTCGAGAAGTAATAAATGCATTGAGGTAATGGGGGATTACATTGAAAAATAAAAAACTATTTTAATTGAATTTACCGTTCATGCCGGATACGGAGAACATTGAACGCCCCTCGAATGTTGAAAAGTATGTAAAGCTACTACAACTGTTCCGCAAATATACCTAGGTATAACAGCTACATGTCATCATGGTTTAAAAAATTGCAAATAGTGTTATGGGAAACCAAAGAAGGATGATTCAATTTTCTGTCATCATCGTCATTTCAGCCGAAAGACGTCCACTGCTGGACATAGGCCTCCCGCAGGCACAGCCACTTCGACCAATTCTGTGCTTCTAGCATCCAGCGGATTCCTGCGGCCTTCACAAGGTCATCGGCCTTCCAACGTTACGTCTTCCACTACGCGGTCTCCACTCCAGAAACTTTCAGCCCCATCGGCCATTTGCAAGGAATAACCCCTGCCCACTGCCACTTAAGTTTGGCAATTCTTCGAGCTATGTCGGTTACCTTGGTTCTCCTGCGGATCTCTTTATTTCTACTTTGATCGCGTAGGGACACTCCAAGCATAGCCCTCTCCATTGCCCTTTGGGTGGCATTATGTAAGTAGATCCATTGGAGCTTGTGGCAAATAATAACAGCCGCGCGGCTCGCTCGAAGGTTAAGCCAAGCCTGCCGAGGTCGGTCCTTGAATAAGTTAAGACCCCTTAGTGTCTCGGAAAGCAAGTTAAGCCGTTGGTCCAGGCTTTCATTCGTAGACCTTTGACAGTCGTTACAGGTAGTCAGAACAGAAGCCCAAAAGTCTGACAACCGATCTTACCAAGGGGTACCGTGTTACCTAATCACTGGGTTGTGGAGGTCATAAGTGCAGTCGATTAATTTATAATACTGGTATTTGGCTGGAGCCGGTTTAACTGGAAGCCGTTCCCAACCTACCTACCTACCTATAAAAAGTTGGCATAAAATATACTAATGCGCATGATCAACAACAGAGCAACTGTTTGAAAATAAAACCATTGGGTATAGATTAATAACATTTATTCAAATATAACAATTACATTAAGTACATACATTACGCAAAATAAAATACTGTATTAGAAATTGGAATGTTAACTTGATTAACTATTACATTTCATTCGTTTAAAACCTACATGATATCAGTCTTAATTAATAAATAGCACTAAAATACGTGAATGTTTATACATCGATGTAGATATTCGAGTGTCGACTTCTCTATAGTTCCCTATAATATTATGTAGGCATTTAAAATTATCCGTGTTCCTACAGTCCTTTCACAGTTATTTTTTCATCTGATAGCAGCAACCCAACAGTAACCTTATTGTAACGACAATAAAGATCACTGTGATTTGGACAGGGATGCAAAATCAGAGGTAAATAACTGTCGAAGGACTGCAAGTATAGTACTCAGCCGTAGATAGGGCACATCGAGTATTATAGATTGTCACACAGTTGTGGGAGACAGAGACAACGCTCTACAAAGCCGATTTTGTTCTTCTAAAGCTAATTGGACAAAAATATTATTATGATAATTTTCGCATACCAGAAATGGTAAATAGGAGGATCCTGTTAAAGTTATACAACAATGTAGGTACCACCTGTATTATGTGAATAAATATTTTATTTGACCCACGATATGCCGTATTAAAGCCCGCGTAGTGTACTAGGTTTTAGGAACTTCTTTTCACACGTTCCAGCAGCAGCAAAGCCGACACAGATGGCATTATGTAGGGGTACATCACCAGTACGGGTAAAAGCATACATACTCTTCGCCGGCGGGTACCCGGAACTGGCACTCCGGCAACCGGAGCGCGTGAAAAAGAATTCCTTTTATTGCTTCAACAAACAGTGCGCACTTATCACTAACAATGGAAATGATTGATTTGTGAACGAAGTCTATAAAAACCCATTGTTTAACAAAACAGCGTTTGACAAGAAAAAAGAGTGATGCCCAGTTTCTGAAAACCGTACTGAACTTTATATAAAATTTAAAATCTTGTGTAAAGCAATTTGATTAGCTGTTGTTACTCCAGTCAACCAATCAGCAGTTGACACGAGATTTGTCAGTGTGTTAACTTAGTATGGTAGGAACAGATCGAAATTTTCAAAAAAGTTTGAGTAGAAACGTAACGTAACTTTCCAGTTCCATAAGAAAGATATTAATATGTACGAATCTGTTTCAAGACGCATGCCTTACAACGCTACAGGGTTATTGCGTCGCGTGGGCATAGTTGGAACTAACGCCGCCATATTGTTTTGTCAATACAAAGCGAATTTATGTGACACAATTTCACAAATGTTTACCAACAATGCCCTCCTGTCAATATCATTCAGACGCCAAAATATCATTGTAGCACTCTTATATTTTATTAGAGCCTCCATACAGATTAACCTTTTTATTTGATAAAAACGTTAGCTGTATTCCAGTGTTATATTTAATAGTAAAAGTTGAACCGTCTCATTAAAAAAGTAGTTCTACCTTTAGTTCAAGCTCATATCTTCGAGCCAGTTTTTGTGTTTCGAAATTTATTCAGACTTACTTAAAGTTCATTATACAGAAACTGTCTATAGAGCCGAATCTAACGAGTAATTAAGCCTTAAAAAAAATTCAAACAGTGCAATACCAATAACATTAATTAACATAGAAAAAATTACAAACGGTACCTACATAGTATTGACGATTATGTTGTCTATAATTTAACAAAAAACGAAAAAGACAAGATAATAAGAATAATTTATTTGCTCTTACACGAGTACAAAACATACAACATAAATTGTCAGTATGTAAGAGATGTTAAAAGTTTTTTAAATGTAATAAATATGTAAAAAAAAAAGTAAGTAAATGAGTGTAAGTACCTAATAAATTTTGAAATAAAAACACTGGTTCGAAGGTTTGAACTTGTACAACACGGCCAATGAACCATGGCCGGTCTGAATATAGGCTCTCCGAACTTTCGCGCATGTTCTCTCACTCACCATCGCCTCACGTCACCATTTGGTTCCTAAAATATGTAATTGCGCAGCCTTTTGCGCAAAGTTCGGATCGGCGATGATTTATCGGCCTTATAACTTAAACTCGTATTGAGACGGGAAAAGATCAGCAGAGCTGATGGTTGTATCTACGCCGGTGTCCTGAACAAGGACTCTAACAGTTCCGGTTCTGTCAAGTCTTTCTTGTATTGTTGCGACAATTCCTGGATGAGGTGGCGCCGGCGCACGTGCGGCGGCTGGTACCTGCAATATTGATTTAATTACCGGGTGTTGTTAAAGAGCGTGTTATTGAAATCGTAAAACTTGTATCACAAATCTCTAAATATTTTTAGCGCTAAACGAATTTAAAACATCGTTCTATTTCTGTCCATCGTTTGAAGATATTTTCTTGTAAATTTTGACGTTCAAAAGTGCCTTTTCGGTACCTATTTAAAATAAATGATTAGACTTTGATGACAGTGACAGAATGATGTTTTAAATAGGTTTGTGGTGCAAGTGAGCCTTAAACTTTAAAAACACCTCCCTGTATAGTTGACTGAGTGATAGTGATTAATGGCAGAAGACATGGTTAATTACAGGATAAAAAACACACGACTTCGAAAAAACCTTAATTAAGGTCATTCATAGAGATTGCTATATGCAATATGTAGTGTCATAATATGAGAATTTTGGTGTGTAAAATGTGCAGTGTATGGTCTGTTTTAAAAGTAACAGATGAAAATCCAAACAAATGGATCTGAAAACGTACCTGAAAATTAGTAAAGCAGCTTACAAATTGTGTGCTTTGATTTGGTTATTTGAATAATTAAATCAAAAATTCAAATTTTAAATCATATTAAAGAATTTCTACATTTGTCAATTAAGGTAAATTTAATAACCTCAATTTTCGTCGATTATTTAGATTCATTGATTACAATTTACTAATGTTATTTAGACAATAATTGTTGTAAAAAATGTGGTGAGATATAAAGTTGAAACCTTCTAAATACAAATGAAAGTGTTACTAATTCCCTTGAGTGAGTGACTGCGTTTGAATTAAACCTGAACAGGGTTTATTTACACTTTCATCAGATACTTTTGGAACAGATAGTACAACACTACTGTGTTGTACGTACAGGTCAGTGTTGAGGCGCGTGCGGCGCGCGGCGTCGAGCGCGGCGCGACGCAGACAGTCGGGCAGCAGGCGAGGGGCCAGCAGGGCCCCGTCGGCCAGCACATGTGTTATGTGCAGTGTGTAGTGTGTTGTACGTACAGGTCAGTGTTGAGGCGCGTGCGGCGCGCGGCGTCGAGCGCGGCGCGACGCAGACAGTCGGGCAGCAGGCGAGGGGCCAGCAGGGCCCCGTCGGCCAGCACATGTGTTATGTGCAGTGTGTAGTGTGTTGTACGTACAGGTCAGTGTTGAGGCGCGTGCGGCGCGCGGCGTCGAGCGCGGCGCGACGCAGACAGTCGGGCAGCAGGCGAGGGGCCAGCAGGGCCCCGTCGGCCAGCACATGTGTTATGTGCAGTGTGTAGTGTGTTGTACGTACAGGTCAGTGTTGAGGCGCGTGCGGCGCGCGGCGTCGAGCGCGGCGCGACGCAGACAGTCGGGCAGCAGGCGAGGGGCCAGCAGGGCCCCGTCGGCCAGCACGCCCGCCTGCGGGGTGGCGCGCACGCGCACGAGGCCGCAGCGCCGCGCCGACACGCACAACGTGGCCACTTCGTGCCGCCTCCACGGCAGGCCCGTCTCGCAATACGGCAGCAGATCGTCTACACACAAACATCATGAAACTCATATCAAAGGAGACGACTCAAAAATCCTAAGGTGTCACAAATGTTAGGTCAGAGCAGTTCGTACGTGTATTTTTTGTTTAGTCACCATTTCGAGCGATATAATAAATTACTACTCTTCTCACTCATAATCTGGAATGCAAATCGTCATTAGCACCGAAATTGGGTACATTTAAAATCGTCTCCTTTCATTAAAAATACAAGAAAAAATCGTTAGCTAAATGTTTTCGCTCGCTTTTTTCTCAGTAACCGATTTTGACCAAAGTTTATTTGTATGACAGATTCCGATTTGATACGCCCACGTTATATTCTTATAAGGCCCGATTTCATTACAGTCTTTTTCCGTATCTGAAATAGTAGCACACTCACCAATAGGTAAATTCAAGTGATCTTCGAAGTCTTCCAGCCATATAATAAGAATCTTCGTTGTGTAATCCCTATTACGCCTTCCGCTGCCTGAAATTCCACGATTGTGATGTTATAAAAAACACAATGACATTTTCCCATTAATTTCTAGAGCAAGAACCTCTAAATTTTATGAAATTAATGCCAAATTAGGTAAGAAAAATGTTTGTGTAATAAGCCACCAATTTCATCCCAAGAAAAATAACGGCCAGCGCCCACTGAGCGGAAAATTGCATGACGTATATTCATAGTAAACGAAAAACATCTAGCGACATCAAATTTTGCGCGATTGTTGCTCAACATTATTTACGGTATCTACGGGCTTAACTCCTATCTTAGTTGTGTATGTACCCCTGTTATGTACGGACCAGTAAGTTGTGCGGCAGGCTGCTTGTCGAGGTCGAGGCTGAGCGCGCGCAGCTTGTCGTGCAGCTTGGCGCCGCGCTCGCCGCCCGCCGCCCCCCCCGCGCCGCCCGCGCCCCCCGCGCGCTCCGACTCGCTCACACTGCGCGAGTAACTCCCTGTGGCACTCCCGCCCTGGGACACGTCCCAGCAAGAACCTGCGCCCTTCTCCGAGCTACTAAAAAACAAGAAAATAATAAAAAGTACCTACTAACAATCAACTACTACCATAAATATCAGAGAAGCAATTCCTGTATTTTAAAGAACGTTCACATTCTAATCTCAGTTTCAATGTGTCTAAAATACCTCTAATGTCCTTACATATTTGGCATTCTTTTTTATATTTATTGTCACTGAGATTATAATATTATATATTGTGCAGTAAAAATGTATATTAAGTGCATTGTTATAAAGTTCATATTGCACTAACAGATAAAAAAAACACATAAGCCTAAATGGGCACTTATGAAACATCAGAAGTTTGGTGCACGGTTCCAATTGGTCGTTTCCTATGGAGAAGAGCCGGCAAGAAACTCCACGGTTACTGTTTTAAAAATAATTGTTTTTTACAATATTTCCAAATAACAGTGTTAACAGGTATGGGAGGAGAGTGTAGGCCTGTCAACAAGTACGAAAATGGTCAACAAATCTACAGCGTACAACGTCCTCACTTTCACAAAATAGAAAAGAAACTGTATAAAAGATTAATAAAATAATAAAAATAAAGACCTATTTAAACCAAATGACATGATTGCCATTACAATTGTAAAACATCTGAATAGATATCATGCCTACAAAAACCAATAATAAAGAGTTGAAATTAGCATTGTAGGTATACAGGGTGGATTTTTGAGACGGGGCAGTAAGGGCAGATACCTTAGCCGCTGTAGCTACAGGAAAACAGTGTTAGGAGATTGACCTTAATTTTTTGAGAAACTTTGATCCGCTTTCACAGATTTTGAAAAAAATTACAGTCAGCAAGAAAATGGGCAATTTTCACGAAAACTTTTTTGCGGCCAATCGATCGTGTTTCTTATAAGGATCTAAAAACTATCGGACCAACTAACTAAATAAAATAACTGTGCTTTGAGAATTATCTAATTCTAAGTCACAAAAAGCCAAAAACTTTTCCCATACATTTCTTAGAAAATGAGAATCCATTTTTTTTTATGCTGTATAGACTGACTGCTACAACGAAAACTGGCCGAAAATAAACAAATAAAAATTAAACGAATACGAGTCATTATTTTATTTGCTTTGAAAACAAGATCTTGATAGTTAGCTGCATGTTGTTTCTAACATTCCTTGACTAAAATTACCTCAAATAACTTTGCACGTGTAGACTTGTTAAAAGTTTATTTTTTAAACATTGCAGATTGTATTTTAAATATGATAGCAATGTTATCACTTGTAGAAGCGTGTTATACTTTGTAGGAGGAACCACCTTCTAGCGAGATCCTTTACAAGATTTGCAATAACCTGTCTGGTTGGTACTCGACGCATCGGGTAATTGATCCACTCCAAATTAGCTATAGAGTTTTCATTATTTAAAACATAAGCTTTTAAAAAGTCTAAACGTTCTAAGTTATTTGAGGCCATTTTTGACAGCGAATGTTAGAAACCGCATGAAACTATCACGATGTTGTTATCAATGAAATAAAATAATGACTCGTATTCGTTCGAAATTCGAAGTTTAATTTTTATTTGTTTATTTTTTCGGTCAGTTTTCGTTGTAGCAGTCAGTCTATCCATTATAAAATGATAATATGCATTCTCATTTTCTACGAAATGCATGGGAAAAGATTTCTGACTTTTCCAGTACTCAAACCTCAGTTGGTCCGATAGAGTTTGTTGATCTTTATAAGAAACAGGATCAATTGCTTAAAAAAAGGTTTTTGTTAAAATTGCCCATTTTCTTGCTGACTAAACAACTTTTTCAATATCTGTGAATGAAGATCAAAATTTCTCAAAAAGTTAAGGTTAGTTTGCTAAGACCGTATTCCTGTAGTTACAGCAGTTAAGGTACCTGTCCTTACTGCCCCGCCTCAAAAATCCATCCTGTAGAATGTCAAATAAAATAAGATAATAATTATTTGTTTATGGTTAAAATTTGTTTATGGTTTAAAACTGGTTTATGTATATAATAAAAGTTACCACGACTGTAAAAAAAGTATAATAGACTGGATAAAACCACTTACCTATGAGGAAACCGAGGCACTCCTGGAACACGTTGAGTAGCCGAAATATATGTATACCATAACTTAAAACACCATACACTATACCACACCACACACCTCATCACACACACCTCACACACCACACCAAAACACAACACAACACAACACACCACACTACATCTCACACCATACCACACACCACACACCTCACACCACACCACGCACCACGCCAAACTTCACATCACATCGCGCGCCTCGACACATAACACACACACATAACACCGCACTACTTACCTCACCACACTATAATTATGTACACCACAACACATGCACTAACTGCAATAAGTTTTATTTTTACTTTTAATAATTTAAATTACAACTTAACTTTTGATTTTTATCTCCTTAAGATTAATAAATTTAAGCTTAATACAGAAAAATGTACAGGCATTGCATATTTGCCCTTAAGGTCACAGTACACTGTATTAACACTAGTTAGTATATGTGTATGATAACGATGTAAAAGAGCGGAGCCTTCTAATACAGGCATTGTTTGCCTAAAAGAAGGCTCCAAACACGTTTAATGTAATGTAATTTTCTATTTGTCACAATAAACTACTTGTATTTGTATTTGCTTAAACATTCAAGAAAAGACATGCGTATAAGATTTCCTCAATGCCAAACTTCCTTGTCTTCAAGACAATGAAGTTTAGCAATAATTTCTTCGTCGTCTTTAATTTTATAATATGCTTTTTTGTTAAGGACACATTTGATGTCGGTTTTGAACTTTCCATCACTAAGTTCTATAACCGACTTTGGCAACTTGTTATAAAAGCGGACACTGTTCTTAAGAAATGACTTGCTTGTTTTATTTAATCTAAATTTGGGTATCACAATTTCATGTTTATTTATATTTTTTATTCATGTTTGTTTATTTATATTATAGAAATCGCTTCTTCTTTAAAAAAAAATCACGCGAACATACATCATATTTATACCGTCGCATTTCAAAATGATTTCTAACCTTAGTCCAAGCACAAACCTTCCAAATCAGTTATTATATTTTGAACTTTATTTGACGAATGTAAAGTTCCTAACAGAAAAACTGACTTTGGAACCGAGTCCAAATTGCCAATTTTATAGGTATTAAGAACTTTAAATCAGTCAAAGTTTTTTGTAACGAGATGGATGGGTTTAGGAGACTTACCGATTGGACAAGCACGTTCCATCGACGTCAGACTTGATGCTATCGTTTCTATCCTCACTGTCCGTGGGTTCGCGGCCGGAAGGTACCACGAAAGCTATCTCGTTCGTCGAGTCTGACCAGTACAGTACCTGATGGAGATAATATTAAAGGAAAAACATTCAACATTAATATTGGCCTCGTTGATCTTAGAAATCACAAGCGCTACTTTTGAGCACGAGGTCCTGGGTTCGATTCCCAGGTCGGGCAAGATGTTATTGGGTTTTTCCATCTGGAATTTCTCAGTAGCAGCCAGGAGTCTGGATATGTGCCCGGTTGATGGCAATAGGTTCGCCCCCTTTTACATAACTGGCCAAATGTGGTTGTAACTATTATGGGTATACCTCTGCCTAACCTTTCGGGGAAACAAGGCGTGATGATGAGGTCGTTATCTCTTTTAAATAAGTACTTATAAATTATGATGTTGTTATTATTAATTGTAAAAAAAAAACTATTTCATTCAAAACCATATTTGTAGGTATAAAAGCGTGATGATGTACAGTAAGTGGAAACGTATATTATGAAATTGACAAACAACCACGTCAATTTGTCGTGTTATAGCCATTTTATACAACTGTCAAAGAATGACAGTTGTATAGGCAATGCCTAGTGTGAGGAACCATTGTTAACCTAATTAAGTTAAAAAAAATTTTTTTTACTGTTATCTGTTAATGTAAAGTATGGTTAAGAAAATGTCGTAAAATGGTTTTAAAAAATGATTGTTATTGCTATCAGTCGCTACCTGTTCCCTAGCGTCATATATGGCGGGCGCGTGCTCCCCCGGCGGCGGCGCGGCGTGCGCGGGCGCGTCGTAGCTCGTGGCCACGTGGCCCGCCCAGCCCGGGTGGCCGCGCACGAGCACCGGGCTGCCCAACCTGGAAGACGTGAACAAAACGACTGTTATTGAAGGGGCCTGCTAATTATTCGAGACGGTAAACGTAAGACCTGATGTATAAAACGTAAATGAAGCAATTCAATCACACAAAAAGCATCGGAAAGAAAAGGGTCTTAAATGATGTATGCTTCTGCCATAACCTCCGCTAACTGTAAGGGTAAGCGCATACTGAACAGCAAAATGCTCAAGCAATTTTGTTCAGTAAATGTAATACGAGGGCGGGTCAATAAGTCCGTGACTTTTTGAATTTCTGACCTCTTTACTGAAACAGCAACACTGCTCCTGTCAACAGGCATCTGTCAGTTGACTCCTGTCAAAATTTAAACTTGCTGCGTCAGTTAGTTTGTGTTTGACAGCTATTTTTATCAGAATACTCACTAATTTGAGGAGAAAATGGAAAAAAGTGAATTTCGTGTGCTTATTAAGCATTATTTCTTGCGAAAAAAAACCATTACCGAGACCAAGGCTAAGCTTGATAAATACTATGGGGACTCTGCACCATCGATTTCAATGGTAAAAAAGTGGTTTACTGAATTTCGTTGTGGCCGTACAAGCACTGAAGATGCCGAACGTCCTGGACGCCCAGTTGAGGTCTCTACACCCGAAACAATCGAAAAAATTCACGATATGGTGTTGGCCGACCGAAGATTGAAAGTGCGAGAGATTGTGGAAGCCGTAGGGATCTCGCATGGCTCAGTGGTTTCAATTTTGAATGATCACTTGGGCATGAGAAAGCTTTCCGCAAGATGGGTGCCGCGTTTGCTCACAGTCGACCACAAACGCAATCGTGTAACAACTTCACAGGAAGGTTTGGCGTTGTTTAATCGCAATATGGAGGAGTTTTTGCGCCGTTTTGTAACCGTGGACGAAACATGGATCCATCACAACACACCAGAGACCAAACAACAGTCAAAACAGTGGGTTTCTAAGGGTGAATCGGCGCCGAAGAAGGCCAAGGTGGGTTTGTCAGCCAATAAAGTTATGGCGACTGTTTTTTGGGATGCACGCGGGATAATCCACATTGACTACCTTCAAAAGGGAAGAACAATCAATGGGGAATATTATGCCAACTTATTGGACCGATTCAATGACGATTTGAAAAAAAACCGACCTCATTTGGCCAAGAAAAAAGTTCTTTTCCACCAAGACAATGCAAGGGTGCACACATGTGCAGTTGCCATGGCAAAAATCCATGAATTGGGCTATGAATTGCTCCCTCATCCGCCCTATTCTCCAGATTTGGCTCCGAGCGACTACTTCTAGTTCCCAAACCTGAAGAAATGGCTTGGTGGAAAAAGATTTGACTCCAATGATGAAGTCATCTCGCAAACAAAGGCCTATTTTGAGGACCTCGACAAATCATTTTTTTTGGAAGGGATAAAAAAATTGGAGAAGCGTTGGACAAAGTGTATAGAGCTCAAGGGAGACTACGTTGAAAAATAAAATTATTTTTTTATCAAAAAATCTGTGTTTTATTCCAAAAGTCACGGACTTATTGACCCGCCCTCGTATAAACTAAATTCGACAAAAACACAGTACGTCATACAGGTATTCTCTTGTACGCTATTTTGATTGCCATTTAGTTAATTATTAATAAAAACTGCTTGAACATTTTGCTATTTCGTGTGTGGGATTAAGATTTAGTAAGACGGTAACATTGCAGCACATTTACATACACTCCCACACATTCTGGACCAGATTGGTAGGATGGCAGACCAAAATACTCTTACTAACTTCTTATAATTTTATTATAACAAGTAAAAAAAAAGTTTCTTATAGCACATCTTGCTTGTCTTAATGTCCGTCATTCATTCCCTGGGTTGCCAGATCACTCATGCAATAAATCACTCAGTTAATGCCCCACTCACGTGACACGAAGTGTTCGGAAATATTATTATACAGATAAGAAATCTTAATGATTTCGTTAAAATTCCTACATACATACCCTCTGAGCATGCGCACGAAGGCGGGCGGCACAGTGTGCAGACTGCGCGCGTTGCGCACGATGTCGGCGGCGCTGAGCTGCGCGGCGCGCGCGCAGAACACGTGCACCGTCACCGCCGCGCGCGGGCCTCACGCGTCCTACATACATACCCTCTGAGCATGCGCACGAAGGCGGGCGGCACAGTGTGCAGACTGCGCGCGTTGCGCACGATGTCGGCGTCGCTGAGCTGCGCGGCGCGCGCGCAGAACACGTGCACCGTCACCGCCGCGCGCGGGCCTCACGCGTCCTACATACATACCCACTGAGCATGCGCACGAAGGCGGGCGGCACAGTGTCCAGACTGCGCGCGTTGCGCACGATGTCGGCGGCGCTGAGCTGCGCGGCGCGCGCGCAGAACACGTGCACCGTCACCGCCGCGCGCGGGCCTCACGCGTCCTACATACATACCCTCTGAGCATGCGCACGAAGGCGGGCGGCACAGTGTCCAGACTGCGCGCGTTGCGCACGATGTCGGCGGCGCTGAGCTGCGCGGCGCGCGCGCAGAACACGTGCACCGTCACCGCCGCGCGCGGGCCTCACGCGTCCTACATACATACCCTCTGAGCATGCGCACGAAGGCGGGCGGCACAGTGTCCAGACTGCGCGCGTTGCGCACGATGTCGGCGGCGCTGAGCTGCGCGGCGCGCGCGCAGAACACGTGCACCGTCACCGCCGCGCGCGGGCCTCACGCGTCCTACATACATACCCTCTGAGCATGCGCACGAAGGCGGGCGGCACAGTGTCCAGACTGCGCGCGTTGCGCACGATGTCGGCGGCGCTGAGCTGCGCGGCGCGCGCGCAGAACACGTGCACCGTCACCGCCGCGCGCGGGCCTCACGCGTCCTACATACATACCCTCTGAGCATGCGCACGAAGGCGGGCGGCACAGTGTCCAGACTGCGCGCGTTGCGCACGATGTCGGCGGCGCTGAGCTGCGCGGCGCGCGCGCAGAACACGTGCACCGTCACCGCCGCGCGCGGGCCTCACGCGTCCTACATACATACCCTCTGAGCATGCGCACGAAGGCGGGCGGCACAGTGTGCAGACTGCGCGCGTTGCGCACGATGTCGGCGTCGCTGAGCTGCGCGGCGCGCGCGCAGAACACGTGCACCGTCACCGCCGCGCGCGGGCCTCACGCGTCCTACATACATACCCTCTGAGCATGCGCACGAAGGCGGGCGGCACAGTGTCCAGACTGCGCGCGTTGCGCACGATGTCGGCGGCGCTGAGCTGCGCGGCGCGCGCGCAGAACACGTGCACCGTCACCGCCGCGCGCGGGCCTCACGCGTCCTACATACATACCCTCTGAGCATGCGCACGAAGGCGGGCGGCACAGTGTCCAGACTGCGCGCGTTGCGCACGATGTCGGCGGCGCTGAGCTGCGCGGCGCGCGCGCAGAACACGTGCACCGTCACCGCCGCGCGCGGGCCTCACGCGTCCTACATACATACCCTCTGAGCATGCGCACGAAGGCGGGCGGCACAGTGTCCAGACTGCGCGCGTTGCGCACGATGTCGGCGGCGCTGAGCTGCGCGGCGCGCGCGCAGAACACGTGCACCGTCACCGCCGCGCGCGGGCCTCACGCGTCCTACATACATACCCTCTGAGCATGCGCACGAAGGCGGGCGGCACAGTGTGCAGACTGCGCGCGTTGCGCACGATGTCGGCGGCGCTGAGCTGCGCGGCGCGCGCGCAGAACACGTGCACCGTCACCGCCGCGCGCGGGCCTCACGCGTCCTACATACATACCCTCTGAGCATGCGCACGAAGGCGGGCGGCACAGTGTCCAGACTGCGCGCGTTGCGCACGATGTCGGCGGCGCTGAGCTGCGCGGCGCGCGCGCAGAACACGTGCACCGTCACCGCCGCGCGCGGGCCTCACGCGTCCTACATACATACCCTCTGAGCATGCGCACGAAGGCGGGCGGCACAGTGTCCAGACTGCGCGCGTTGCGCACGATGTCGGCGGCGCTGAGCTGCGCGGCGCGCGCGCAGAACACGTGCACCGTCACCGCCGCGCGCGCGCCGCACGCGTCCACGCGCCGCACTGCGCAGGCGAACCCCGGCGCCGTGTCGTCCAGCGCTACCAGCCGGGGCAGGCTGCCCTGGGGTATGAAAAAGCTTCTTTACAACACACATAACCAGTGCGAGAGAGGTGACGCTAAATATTAATAATACCACCCTTTTTAAAAAAGAAACAATTACACAAGGTGGCAGGGACATCGAACGCACAACCTGTTACCACAGTATAAAAAGATACAGTAGGACGACGCCTTTGATCTCGTGGTAAATGCCGACAACGTGTAGGCATTGTCGCGACAGCTAGGGTTGTCCCAAGTAAACAATATTTATTTATTTATTTTAATCAACATCGTCATCAACATTATTACGCCGTTTATTTATTTTCATACTTATTTATATACATTTTTAAATGTTTTTATAAAATATAAAAAATCGTGATCCGCCGGTATCGGGAGCTTAGTCCAATCTACCGGTTGTTAGGGCTCCAAAGACAGGAACCTGCTCACGATATGGGAGCCGTATCGAGGAGTACCTACTGCCTTCTGAATCAGGCCCTTGACCCAACCGCCTAACGAGGACCTCTAGAGATGTTGATCGAGGCTTTCGGCCATCAGGCCATTAGCCAATACGACAATCGGCACAATAACAGCCGAGCTCACATTCCACATATCAACAACCTCGTGTGCTAACCCCATTTTTTTAAATTATTCGTACTAATGTAACTGCCAAATTGCCTTGACATTGGGTGAGGGTGCCAAAAATTTCTGACAATTCAACAAATATGTCCACCTGTCATGACAATTTAGTTTTTAATAAAAACTAATTTGACAAGTTTTTCAGGACAAATTGTCACATGGCGCCTGTCAAGAGAAACTGTTTATATCACCTGTCATTGTCGCGTTTCTTAACAGGCCCCTGGTTGCTCACCCGAGTCGCAAAAATTCCGCGTTGGAGTTTGCCAAAGAGAAATGAAGCGCAGCATTTTAGGCGTTCAACGAACTGAAAGAATACGAAACACCACGGTGCCCTCCAGCACGGCGATCCTAGACATAGGGAGAAAGGCTGCCAAGCTGAAATGGGATTGAGTGGGTCACGTCCATGCGGTGACCGCTGGGCAACAATTTGCACACGGTGGTGCCTGGGGATCGAGGTCGGCCCAGGGACAGGTGGCGAGATGAACTAGACGCGTACGCGCGGGTTGGATCAAGATCACTTTAGAAAGGATGCCTGGAAGGATTTGGGGAGGCCTTTGCTCAAAAGTACTACAGAGTAGACAAACTTAAAAAAAAGAATGCTGTTACATACAGTTTGACTGCGTAGGTATTGCACTTTTCTATGAAACAGCCGTTTTTTTTATAACCGATTAAAATTTTCTACGGTAGGTGGTCTAGAATCACGTGCTGAATTCATGGTTTCAGTTTGCGCGTATGTGTCCCTGCCACGTTGTATACGACATTAGCACTTCAGAATATGTCCCAATATTCTAATCAGTATCGTTCTGATTCTGAAAAATAATTTATTAAAACAAAATTCGATTCACTTAATACGCTACCAAATAGCGTATTAGCTGTTATCGACGACATAAATTGAATATTCTGTCAGAAACAAAAAGTAAATTCGCGTATAAAGTCAGTTCGCGTTGATGAGAGCTCATCGAGTTGACGCGACCTGGATGCTGGTGTTCCACAAGGCGGTATTCTTTCTCCATTGTTATTCTCCATTTTCATCAATTTTATAACTCACTGTCTTCGGTGTTCGTATCATCTTTATGCTGATGATCTTCAATTGTATACAGCTGCGCGGGTAGAAGTTTTATCGGACGCTATAGCTGATGTAAACCGAGACTTAGCTGCTATCAAGAAGTGGTCTGATAGTTTTGGGGTATCAGTAAACCCTTTAAAGTGTCAGGCCATTGTAATTGGAAGCCCGCACATGATGGGTAGGGTGGCGCTTAGCTCTCTTCCTCCTCTTATTTTTAATGGTACCATCATACCTATTACCCCTACGGTGAAAGATCTCGGTTTGCATCTTGACTCAACGCTTAGCTGGCAGCGCCAGGTTTCTAGTGTTAGTCAAAGGGTCAACGGTACTCTGCGATCCCTGTATCGTTTGAGAAACTTTTTGCCCGCTAAGACGAAAACTATGCTTGTGCAGACTTTGATTTTCCCCATTATTGACTATGGTGACGTGTGCTACTTAGACTTGAATGCGGTTTTGCTGGATAAGCTTGACAGACTACTCAACAATGGTATCCGATTCATATTCAAACTCAGGAAGTATGACCATGTGTCGAGTTACAGGACTGAGCTCAAATGGATGTCCATCCGCCAAAGGAGAAGTTTGCGCTCTTTGACCACACTTTTCTCGTTTCTCAACTCTCCCACCCCTCCCTCTTATCTTATGTCTCACTTTCAATATCTATGTTCTTCACACGCTAAGAATCTGCGTTCTTCCAACAATCTTCTCCTTCTCTGTCCTTCTCATACTTCCGATTTTATTCATTCTTCCTTTCATATTCAGTCCATTCTTCTCTGGAATGCGCTTCCTCTTGAAATCAGGACGGCTACCAGTCGGTATGCTTTTAAGCGGAAATTGCGGAGTTATTTTCAAAATAAATAGCGTAGAGTCATCTCAATTACCTCCTTCCCTTTTTGTGTATATATATAATATATGTATAATGTAGATATATATTATAGTAAATATATATGTATGTGTATTATAAGTTTATATTCTGTTTAGGTACTTGTATACCTATTTTATTTATAAATACTTATGTTATCTTTTTAATATTTATTATTATTATTAGTAATGTCTGTTATTTAGAGCACCCGCCATCTTATCTCTTCACCACCCTTGGTTGACTGGTAGAGAATGCCTAAGGCATTAAGTCCGCCTTTGTATACTTTTGTGTGCGAGAAGTTTTAATAAATAAATAAATAAATAACACATAAATAAAGAAAATTAATAAAATTATCTAAATAAATACCTTTTTATCGCCGCCTATATTCAGATATCCAAAATGTGACAGGAATAATCTTGCTGTCTGGAATTCCGTCACCGGTTCGGGAGGGATATACTCTTCGGGAACCTAAGAGTAAGTAAATAAACAATATAATTAACATGAAAGATCGTAATAAAAAGGTATGATTGTCACACAATTTGGTAGTGAAAACATTATTTTCCGTTTTATTTTAATTTGTTTTCTATGTTTCACAAACTGTGTCCAAATAAAAGTTATTCTTTCTTTCCTTTCCTTATCTCTCTCTTTGAGGCATAAACGGCTTAACGGATTTGAATACAATTTGACACGCCCATAGCTCGTGTCTTGGATTAGTTCATAGGATACCTTATATCCAGGTAAAGGAAGAAGTTTCCCTAGAACACAAGAGAAACCGCAAGGAATCTAACTCGAGGCCATACCGGTGAAAACTTTCGCACGTAAACTTGAACACACAATCATAGATAATTTGCATTATATTGCCACTTAATCAACTATCTACTTCTGCGTGATGATTTTTGATCGACCGTTTGAAATAAAAAATACTAATTAAATTCAGTTTCTATGAAATTTGTACTTTGTCTTGTATACCATTGAGTATACTTGATAATTATCTGATGAGTCAGTGTCAATATTTATACCATCACTTTTCAAAAACCGGATCTATTTACAATACTGGTTGGCAAGCATACTCACAACATTATCTTCGGTATCTTTGACTTTTTTCTCGATGGTGGCCTGTTGCTCCAACAGTTTGAATAACGTGGGGGCTTCAGAGTCGTTCAGTTGACGTAATACTGCTTCTAAGCTCGGGAACGCCGAGTCACTGCAGAGAGGAAATTTGTATTTATTTGTATAGCTCAGAAATAGGTTTAAACAGTTTATTTACCAGTTCATTAAAACCCAAGGTTACCGAATACATTTGTACATTTCTTAGTAATGTGATATACTTTTTAAAATTTGTAAAACTTAAGATTGGGCTGTGTCAAGTCATTGCTGTAATGCATAGTTAGTATTTTTTTTATCTAACGTATACGTTCCATTGCTAGACAAAAGTCTATTACTCCAAGATGATAATGGCTACATAGACCAGTGCTACGCCGACGTTAATGTTAGTTTAAAAAAAAACAATCGAAAAGATAGCTTCTATAGAGTTGAGTATAGGAATGAAACTCAATATGTTTTAATTAATTTATATTAATAATGCTGTTCCTTAAATACTATAACATAGTTTGGGTTAGTGGTGCTACCTCAGCCTTCTTCAATGTTGAATACACCAATCACAGCATTCACAGCATTGCATTAAAACCGATCGCGCTTGGACTTCAAAGAAGAATGCCCATTTTTCACCTGGCTATGTATAGTGATGAAATAAATCTTAAAATTCAGCTAATTTAATTGTATATTAATTACGTTTATCACAATGTTAAAAGAAACGCAGGAAAAGAATATTTTATAATATTTCTTTATGCTTATTCTACCTAAGAGTAAACTTATACCATGTTTTGAACGCATCTCAACTTCCCAGTTTTTACGTTCCATTATAAATACCGCTACTTGACTTTATTCAACTCTGTTTCTGAGTTTTATAAATTACTTTACGTTTTATTTAATCGGTAAGTATTTCTATATTAGTCTTTTCCGTATACAGAATAATAAAAAAATAACATAATAATTAAATAAATTAATCACGCAGTATGTAATTGAGTTCGCAAGAGTGAAACGGATTTTTTGAACATTTGACAGTTCTGCGATTGGCATCGGTCATCGGTGCAGTCCTTCGTTGTTGCGCTTGCGTCTCGTTGTGTACTGTGCCATTTTGTGTGTGTTACTTTTTACGACCCTATTTACCGCCCCTGGACCTCGATATCTTCCTCATCTGACGACCTTTGCTTACCATACCGTTGTAAATCCATCCTCTTGACGTCTTTGTGGACGGTCTACACTTAATCGTCAGAGCCATTCTATTGTTTTTGAAAATCCTTCAGAAGAGCAAAGACAGATATAAAAATGTGTCTGGCAGAGGTGGTATAGCCGAATATTTTTGTAATTGCTTGGTCGGTCAACGAACCATTGGATGTTGCGCTCACATTATGACATTAGTGTGGTACCTTGGATGGGCTAGGTAACAAGAAAATATCTCCGCTCTAGCAGAATTTCTAGATAACAAAGTTATAAGAGATTTAGATGAAAATGATGATAATTAATAAACCATTCCACTTTAACATAGTGTTTTATTTGTTTTTCCCGTTTTGTTCATCAGGTATTTATGTATGTACCGTAGGCCAATAAAATGTGTTGGGTCTTGGGTAGATAAGTGATCACTTTTGACAATACAAGAACTTGTTAGACTTTTTAAAGGTATAGAAACTATCTAACTATACCCATCGTTTTTTTACTAAAAATGTAGTTAGTAGGTACTTATGTGGGTTGGAGAAACAGCAGTAAATGCTCGACACTCGACACTCAATTTATAGTGACAATCATCGAGTTTAAGCAGGTCACTGCTTAGACTCGATGATTGTCACTATAACATAAGGGAGTTTGCTTCAAGGAATTCTCAAAGTAAAAAAGACTTTACACTATGCATATCTCGCCGTAGGTGAGTATTATGTTCCTTGATGCATATACATAGCCAGGTAAGTATTCCTATTTGAGACTATACTTCGAGTGTTAATAATTAGGTCTAGCACATTTATTTATCTTTATTTAGTAAGTAACGGCAAATCCTAACCTAAAAAGTAACATTCATATTTTTTGGACTTCGTAGCGTTTAAACCGTAAAAATGACTATAAGACATTATTTTCTAAACTTACAGGTAGTCTTTCTACTATACCTCATAACTATACATAAACGTTAATTATCAGGTTTTTAAATGTATGGGAAGTGGGCATTGTTCTTTGTGGAGCGCGATATAAAAGCCGTTCTCCAGTAGTTTCGTCTCAACCATAGACTCTCTTTCGGTGAGCACATAAAGCAGGCGCGTTCGCGCGCCGCTTTCGCTCTCGGTAGACTCCACTCCCTATTGAATGCACGCAGCAAATTATCACTCAAGTGCAAATTGCGCATTTACACAGCGTGCATTCGACCAATCATGACTTACGCGAGCGTGGTTTTCGCACACTCGAAACCCCACCACATCCATAGGATGCAGACCCTCCAAAACCGGTTCCTCCGTAGGGCAACCGGCTCCCCTTGGTTCGTTCGGAACGAGATCCTCCATCTCGACCTTAAAATCCCCACTATCCGTCAGTTCATGAAGCGCATTTCCAAGCGCTTCTTCGACTCCGCGGCCTCACATCGCAACCCTCTGGTTGTCGAGGCTGCCAGATATGCCCCCTCCCGCATTAGTCGTACCCGCCGTCCAAGGCATGCCCTGTCCGACCCCGATGACCCCATAACCCTCCTCCAGGAGAGCAGTAGGGCCACCAGTACAGTACACAAATACAGACCGCCATCGTTCCGACCTCGCCGCCGAGGTCCTACGCGACGCCCCCGACGTAATTGTCCCCCCCCCCCCCCGACCCTTGCTCGACGACGCGTCAGCCCGCGCCGTAGCTGAGCCTGTAGTTTTAAATTCCCCAGTTAATAATAATATAATTTAGATCCAGCCTGTCCCATCTTGCTGCCCTCCCCTCAGTGACGCCCTAAGCCGAGGTTCGTACCCCACAGGGGGTGCCCTTAGCGTGCGGTCACCTAATTTTTAAGTATTTTTCGCCCCTGGCTGGAGGCTTTAAGTTAGTAGCTTAAGGCACCCACAGGTTTGCCCGGTTAAGTAGCCAGGACCTTAGTGGTCACAACTACGAGCTGCCAATTAGGAAAAAAAAAAAAAAAAAAAAGTTTCGTCTCAGTGATTCAAACGACTCCACGCAGGCATGTTGTCGTGGGCATATGTTAATATATCTTCCTTTTCTTCATCGGTGTTAAGGTAGTAGGCAGGCTTCAATCGGTCAATCGATATGTTTGCGATTCTGTTCGCCAACTGCACATTGAAGTATTTATCGCAACGGTCGATCACTTTATGCGGACCGCTGTAAGTTGGCGTTAATGGCTTGCGGACTGCGTCGTTGCGAATATATACGTGTGTGCATTTCTTTAGATCGCCGTGCATAAAAATAGCCCGATTTGTGTTGGTTTTTCGCTGTACCTGGGCTTTCTTCAATGCTTCGCTTAGGTGGCTCAAGAAGTGTGATGAAGTGTTATTTGTGGTAGTGGATAATTCTCCGTAAAATTCCCCTGGCAATCGTAGTGTTTGCCCGTACAATAGTTCAGCCGTGCTTGTTCCGATGTCGGCCTTAAATGCTGCACGTAGACCCAGTAGTACAGTTGGTAGTTCGTATGTCCAACTGGTTGAATTTAGTTTTGCAGCTAGTGATGTCTTCAGCGTACGGTGCCAGCGCTCCATCAAACCGTTACATTGAGGGTGATAAGCTGTGGTACGATTTCTTTGAATGCCCATGCGATGCATTAGTTTGTTGAATAGTTCGGATTCAAACTGTGTGCCGCGGTCTGTTGTTATCGTTGCTGGACAACCAAATCTTGCTATCCAGTTTTCGTACAAGACATTTGCCACGTTTTCTGCAGTTATTTCATCGATGGGATGCGCTTCTGGTCACTTGGTTGCTCTGTCTATCATCGTTAGCAAGTATCGATAGTTGTTGGTTATTACTCACGTCACTACACTTCGATACGAAATACATACTTGCTACGGTTGCGAATCATATTTTGTTGAACATACAACCTGACATTGACATGCAAATTCCAAAATAACGTAAGCAGTTCGAATTTCGCGAGATACCCTGGCGCTTCCCACTTATGGTCCATGTCGGTCATGTTAGGTACAACGCACAAGGAGGCGTGAGTCTCGCATGTCGACGGGCCGCGCACGCGCAGCTATAGATCCCTGTACAGCTATACTCACAGCGCACAAGGCGGCGCGTGCGGCAGCAGGCGGCAGGCGGGCGGCGCGGCAGGACGCGAGTCTCGCATGTCGACGGGGCGTGCGCACGCGCAGCTATAGATCCCTGTACAGCTATACTCACAGCGCACAAGGCGGCGCGTGCGGCAGCGGGCGGCAGGCGGGCGGCGCGGCAGGACGCGAGTCTCGCATGTCGACGGGGCGTGCGCACGCGCAGCTATAGCTCCCTGTACAGCTATACTCACAGCGCACAAGGCGGCGCGTGCGGCAGCGGGCGTCAGGCGGGCGGCGCGGCAGGACGCGAGTCTCGCATGTCGACGGGGCGTGCGCACGCGCAGCTATAGATCCCTGTACAGCTATACTCACAGCGCACAAGGCGGCGCGTGCGGCAGCGGGCGGCAGGCGGGCGGCGCGGCAGGACGCGAGTCTCGCATGTCGACGGGGCGTGCGCACGCGCAGCTATAGATCCCTGTACAGCTATACTCACAGCGCACAAGGCGGCGCGTGCGGCAGCGGGCGGCAGGCGGGCGGCGCGGCAGGACGCGAGTCTCGCATGTCGACGGGGCGTGCGCACGCGCAGCTATAGATCCCTGTACAGCTATACTCACAGCGCACAAGGCGGCGCGTGCGGCAGCGGGCGGCAGGCGGGCGGCGCGGCAGGACGCGAGTCTCGCATGTCGACGGGGCGTGCGCACGCGCAGCTATAGATCCCTGTACAGCTATACTCACAGCGCACAAGGCGGCGCGTGCGGCAGCGGGCGGCAGGCGGGCGGCGCGGCAGGACGCGAGTCTCGCATGTCGACGGGGCGTGCGCACGCGCAGCTATAGATCCCTGTACAGCTATACTCACAGCGCACAAGGCGGCGCGTGCGGCAGCGGGCGGCAGGCGGGCGGCGCGGCAGGACGCGAGTCTCGCATGTCGACGGGGCGTGCGCACGCGCAGCTATAGATCCCTGTACAGCTATACTCACAGCGCACAAGGCGGCGCGTGCGGCAGCGGGCGGCAGGCGGGCGGCGCGGCAGGACGCGAGTCTCGCATGTCGACGGGGCGTGCGCACGCGCAGCTATAGATCCCTGTACAGCTATACTCACAGCGCACAAGGCGGCGCGTGCGGCAGCGGGCGGCAGGCGGGCGGCGCGGCAGGACGCGAGTCTCGCATGTCGACGGGGCGTGCGCACGCGCAGCTATAGATCCCTGTACAGCTATACTCACAGCGCACAAGGCGGCGCGTGCGGCAGCGGGCGGCAGGCGGGCGGCGCGGCAGGACGCGAGTCTCGCATGTCGACGGGGCGTGCGCACGCGCAGCTATAGATCCCTGTACAGCTATACTCACAGCGCACAAGGCGGCGCGTGCGGCAGCGGGCGGCAGGCGGGCGGCGCGGCAGGACGCGAGTCTCGCATGTCGACGGGGCGTGCGCACGCGCCGCCACAGCCGCGCCCCGCAGACCGCGCCGCGCCCCGCGCGCTCAGCGACCACGCGTAGCGACCCCAGCCACAGCGGATTATAACTGCAAGCCCATTCAAACAATACTATTGAAATATTGACAAATATATTGACTCCCCAACATCTAAGAACCCTACACAGTGATCAAATCTAGATCACGAATCACGATCTTTGATCATAGGTAGCGGTCCAGATTGACTATGGTACTGTTTGCTTATGGGTGAAGAAACCACGTATCTCGTACCCCGTACCTTTTTATTATTTTATTCAAGAGTGTCCATAGATTTTCTTGCACATTCTTCTCCATAGAGATCTACTTGTAAAAATGGGCAACCGGCTTCAACTATCTGACTAACTGACCGACCGAAAAGTGCCTGCGAATTGTTTCATAGAAATAAATACTTTTACTTTGAGTTTGAAAGAAATCTGTCGAAAAGCTTTGCAACCACAGAAATAAATTAATAGAGAATTGTCTATAAAATTAAATAAGAATTTACCAGGCTATCATAATTCACCTATAAGTGTAGGCTGCGGCTCCTCACTGTTGCTGAGCGACTAAAAAGTGCTGTAGCCCAGCTGATACCGTGCCACCAGTAACCAGGCTATCATAACTCACCAATGAGTGTAGGTTGCGGTTCCTGGCTGTTGCTAAGCGGCTCCTCCAACAACGATAGCAGTATATTTCCGTCGGCCACGAAATGACGTAGGCGACCGTGGCCCAGCGCGGCCAGCCAACGCTCGTCCAGGCGGCACCACGACGACCCATTGCCGCCGTTGCCTATTTGCTGGGTTAGAAAAAAGAAGACATTGTTTGAAGCTGATTGAAACACCTCATAATCAACATAACATAACATTATGTCCTTCGATGTTACATGTTCTATACTTGTATCTTTACTTCGTATGGTGTACATAATAAAGAATATTCTGTTCTATCCTACTCTTGACAGGAACTTGACCAAACCAGAAAAAATGGTACTCGAAGTTGAGAGATGTTTGTTAAATACAAGCAGCCAAAAATCCAGTCTTCAGAGAGCACATATTCTAGTTCAATCCGACAACAGACCATTTGTCGCACATTTAGGATGAGCGAGGGATACGTTCCTTAGGGACCCTGCACTTAACTTGCAAAATTACGAAGTTAGTAGAATAGCTGAACATCGCTCTCTCATTGGTTACACGGCTTAGCCGACCGCTTATCTAGGAACAGACCGGCCGGATGGGCTCCTGTTGCTCAAGTTTGGAGGGGGGGGGGGGGGGGAGGCAGTCCGATTGCAAGAGGCAGTGGTCGGTAGAAGAACAAGGGACTAGCTAAAAATGTAGTTGGAGATAATCCACATTAATTACTTATAAAGCTCCTAGGTAAATGACACAGTCTCGATTGCATGGCATTAGTCCTAAATAACCTGATCCCAATTATATTTTATTTGTGCGTACAGCACATACTGTTTATTCATTCATTTAATTTTTACCTTTACACATATTATAATTGTCTTAAACTCTAGGTATTAGAGTTTCTGTACCAACAGATGTTACATCTAAACAGTTTCTTGTCTATTTAGTAAGTTTCAAAAGCATTATCCTTAGCTTGGTTTAGCTGAGGATAATGCTTTTGAAACTTACTTAATTTTCTTTCTTGGAAGTGGACTGCCAAGAAAGAAAATTACGTTGTTGATTTTGGTTTACAATAACAAGTGTGGCTAAGCTTCATCGAAAGATTTTTAAACAGACAAGATAGAGGAAGTATAATGGCTGTGGAGCCTTCGAGAGGCTGACTGGTGATTAGTTTTATCAGATAAAATTTAAACTAGAGGAGCCACTAGGCATACATAATGATTACTTTTGTAAAGTAGTAAAAGAGAGGGCCACCTCTCAAGAGAATTTAGAATGATCAGCATATAATGTTCCCACTGATGGGACGAAAGTCTCCAGTCTGTGAGAGAGGAAGAGGATTTATCATAATTATGAGAATTTTTAATTCCCTGTGAAAATATTTGAATATGTTTGTGTACATGATTCACATTTTAAGTCAATTTAATTGACAATTAAAGAGACTTATACTAAAACAGATTCAGCTCGCTGTAACCTTAGATCACCACGAGTGCTGCCATAGTGAAAGATCATAGGTAACGAAGAGGGAATAAAGGTACGTTTATACATGGTAAAATCTAAGACTGCATCTTCAACCAATGCTGTGTTTTTCATAACATAATAACTGTTATGTTTTAATGCAAAACAGCTCTATTACCTGGAAACTGCAGGCCAGATCTTGGCTTCAATCCCCAGAGTGAGGCGGACTTTTATTGAGTTTTTCAGTATAGAATTTGTCAGTTTTGTCAGCAATAGGTACGTCCCCCCTATTACATGAAACTTGAACATAATAAGCAAAATGTATGGCCTATGGCTATACTTCCGGCCTACCCATCCCTTTAGTGAATACAGACGTAATGTATTGTTGTCATGTTAAAAACTATTTTTTAAGCAATTATACACAACTTTACCTGTTCTAGTATTAACATAAGTAGAGACTCGGCAGCATCCCGGACTCTCATGGATACAGGCTTCAGTTCCTTCTCGTCCTTCATCTTTGGAAGCTCACCTGGTTTTCCTGTAACAAACAATATTAATAATTATGAATGTATTCGACTAGATTTTGTCATGCAAACTTTCTTCCTCAATTATACCACATAAGGGATGGAATTTTTGAGACTCTTGAAACCCGTTTACTTCATGATTATTAATTACCTGAAAGATCTGATACTTTTTTAGGTACCATTTTAAAATTGGCCATTTCGGTACCAGGCTAACATATCACAGCAAGAGGTTTACCCTGAATTGTCGCTGACCGATATATCCGACTTCCAGAAGCGTCCCCGGTCGGATTCAGTACCAAGCTAGCATGACAGTTAGGAGCTTAAGTAATAGGTAATACGGGCTGGTGTCCGTAACTCCACGCCAAAGCGCATATTTTTCGTACGGCAGTAAGGAGCTTATCTTGAGTCTGGCTCCCCGATATGCTGAGTTCGACGACTCCAGCAGCGTTGATGACCAGCAGCGATGATTCAGTACTAGGCTATTACGACAGTAAGGCGGTTACCTTGACTCTTGCTCCCCGATATGCCAAGTTCGACGACCTCTAGCAGGGTCGCTATGCACTCCTGGTCGGCGAGCAGCGCGGGGCACAGCCAGGCGGCCAGGCAGGAGTAGGCGGCCACGACGCACGAGTGCAGGTCACGCGAGTGCGCCTGCGGCGGCCGGCTGCATTGCACCGTGATGTAGTCACAAATCCAGCGCACGGCGCGCTTGCGCTCGATCGCTTCTGACAGGGGAATGTTTTATTTCTAGTGATGCTCCAGCTTCGCACAGTTTTTTACGACGTGACAAAGCATGAAGATTTCTTTATTATGTAAGTGTAATGTTAATGTGTTATACATAAACCTTCCGGAATAAATTATGTAAATGATGGTGAAAACCGCATCTACATCTGTTTCGTAGGTTAGAAGAACAACGTGGTCACTCAGACTGACACGATAAGCGACTTTAATAGATAATCATAATCATCTGAGGCTTTAGAGCCGCGGGTGAGCCTTAGCCCGGTAACTTACAATATTTACCTATAAATACGAGCTATGCTAGGAGTATATTTGTGAGTTAAAAGCCCATTACGGTAAACAAAAGTTGCAAAACTTTGTCAAACACTTTCATGTTGCCGGCACAAAATCACGTTGAACAACTTATTGATTAATTTTTATTACAGGGCTTATCAGATAAAAAGAAGACAGAAATATTTTAATAATTACTGTCTCTATGACCGACGTGTTCATACAAATAAATACCTTACGAATATTTGCATAATCTTAATTGTTATAGTGCGATATTCAAAAGTTATTTTAGACTTACCGATAACAAATTCTAGATAGCATGCAAAATACAATACATAGATATTAATTAAATACTCTCTCTTACAAAATAATACGAATTTCAATCATAAATTCCAATGACATAGGTATAATTACTATTCTTTGACAGCATGTAACTTCTTTTTATTATCACTTAATCAACTTTCCGAAATGAGTAACGAATCTAGAATACCATATTTGCATGATGTTACATTACAAGTAATATAGTCATCATTTACTATGTAAGATTTGCAACTGACCTGGCTTCGAAGAATGCAGCTTGGCGAGTCCAGAGAGCAGTTCCAGCGCGGCCAGAGAGACCTGCAGATCTCCCTTCCACGAAGAGATGAGGCGGTGGCACACCAGGTACGTGGCGCGAACCACCAGCGCCGCACCTAGTGGCACTCGCGAGTCATCACTTGTGGGACTCAACTGGACTCCGAGAACCTACCCATGGCTGTACAAGAATCTTATGGCGCTTGCTTGTTTTTCTTTTTTCATGTCAACGTCATTCGAGCGCCAAAAGATCTTTGTAGCGCTGTACTCCATACGGTGGATGTCCTGTCATATCTAAGGCTCGTTTACACAATGAGTGTAAACACATGAGTGCGATAAATCGTCCAGCGATTCTCGCCTACGAGTCGACGGTCGAAAAACACTCTACATGTAAACGAAATTGCATCACTATGGATTACAGACTGCACTGTATGGAGTAAGATAAATAGACGTACTGGATTCTAGACATTTACAAAACGCACAATTCTGTCAATTCGTATAATAGAATTTAATACACTTACAAAGTCGTCAAAAGCAACATTTTTGATCAAAATAAATCATCGTCTATGGGAGCTATAAAATAATCGTCTGATAGGTATTATAAAACATAAATGATTGATCAAACATAACAGTAATGTTTAAAATTGAAATGTACTGTGAAATCACGAAATAAAGGCAAGCAAAACAGTAAGACATAAAAACAAGCGTTGATACGCACACTGTAAACTTTAACGAGCATGAGTTTAATTCTAGAGAAAAACGATTTGATTGTTTACTCCAGGGTTTTTTTTTTAATGAGAATCTTTGAAAGCTTAGAGTGTGCTTGTAAAAAAAGAGCAATATATTGACATGGAAAATCAAAATTATTATAACATACCACGTTTTCGGACACAAACTATTGTGATGTTGACAACCCGGTTACCTTAAAACCTTTGTATTTATGACAAAAACAAAAGCTGCACAACATTTTTTCGCGACTATATTACATTTTGCAAAAGGTAAAAATAAATAAATGTTGCCAGCTGCATGTTTCCGCAACACAAAAGTTGTTCCTGGCAATGTGCCTCTTTCTTAAAAACCTCGTTATTCTTGGATAACAAAAGTTGCGAATGTTGCAGGAAACAATGTTTACCAACTGTTTCTCAATTTTAATTTCCCATGAATCCTGAGCTTTAATCTAGCATTTTTTTGCTATTGAATGCAACTTATGTAGTTTCCTCGACAACACTGAACATGAAGTTATCAAAACTCGGTAACTTCCCGGAATCGAGATGATCTTTAAGCCTGATTTATACAATGCGATATAATTGCCTGCAGTATACCATAAATTGAAGCAACAATAAGACTTGCACCGTTTAAACAGTGTTTAGACGATGCAAGTCATTTGTTGCTTTAATTTTATTGTACGCCACAGGCAAGAAACTTGCATCGTGTAAACGGGGCATTAGAGTGTAGTCGAGGGAACGTATAAAAGAATACGATGGTGAGTATTTGAAATGGCTGTTATGTTATTTTTCTCGTCAACAAATTGCCCTTTAGAACGCAAACAAAAAGGTGTGTAATTACCGAAAACAGGCGAGGATGGGTCTAGCTCCCTAACGTCGGCGGCGAAGTCGTCGAGAGAGTGTCCCTCCGCGCTGCCAGTAGCGCTGCCGCTGTCGGAGCGCGCTACAACACGCGCCACCCGCCGCCCTCCTCGTTAATGTGTACTCAACAGCTTCATGATACGTGTTTGTTACATATCCGTTGTTAGACATGTACGTTTGTATGACATAACATTTTGGACTTCTAAACAGACTTACCTACCCATGGATTGAAAGGCACATCAATGTAATTTATTGTCAAATTCGATGTAAGTGATTATGGTTGACTTTCGTTGTTATTTTAGTAACCTAACCGCAACAATTAGTATAAGATTTAACAACAGAAATTAATAGAGTTGATCAGCCTTTCTGAGTTTGTGGGGAGCGTGGGATAAACAAGAATGAATAAATTCATCAATTAATTGCAAATAGTATTACAACTATGGCTTCGTGTTATAATTTTGGTAAAAGTAATAGATTCTATTACAATGGTAAATGTAAAAAATGGCATAAAACATTAATCATTAGCGGCTTACAAGGGTTTCATATTTACTTTTGAAGATCTGTCGCGTTTATGATATTTAATCTGATACTAACATTTTGATGTCGGCTTGCAAAATAAATGTAGCGTGTATGTGTGTGCGTTATTGTGATTATTGCACATGTGTTTGTGATAGCAGTGGTTTAGAAGGAAAGAAAGAAATATCTTTCGTAGCAGAAAGAAAGGTAATCTTTCATCTTTCTTTCCTTCAATCTTTCGTAGCAGTGGTTTAGCTTGATAACTTCACGAAGCTATGAAACTGGTGATAGTATTGAAAGTAGCCCCTCACGATAATGTTTAAAAAAGGGGTACCTATATCAACTACGGCTCTTAACACACGTTTAGCCTATTTCAAGACGAATGCCTTTCACATGGCGACAAATATTTCGTCCTGAAAATTCCATTTTTTTTGGTATATTCCTAATTTTCCACGATTTGTGAGCTTGTGAGTGTAGTTGTAGACATTTACATATGTACCACTTTAAAATAAAATTACAGTTCGAATTAAATCCCAGAAGATTCGTCGATAATATGTGAATGGGCTATGAACGTGTCAAAAGAGCCTGATTCATTGGTAGGACCATTCATGACGACTAAGGGCCCGTTGTTTGATCAGTAGTCAAACATACTAATAGTTAAAATGTGTTAGTTAAACTAACAATTTGTTAAAAATTACATAAGTATGTTGTTTGACAAATGGTTAAGCTAACTATAGATTAAAAAAAAACAATTAGCTATAAAAGTTAACCATGCGCAGACAGAGTAGTTAAACTTTGACAGCTATTGACTATTGTCAAGTGACTAATTGTTAAATTGACTATTGGTAATTTTTAACTATGTATCAAACAACGGGCCCTTAGTATTTAATGAAACTTGCCTTTACCCTAATTACCTACAACATACCTTTATAATCCGTGCTATGCGACATGGTGGAGCCCGGCGGCGCGGCGTGCGCGTGCGCAGCGTGCGCGTTGTGGCGCACGCACAGGTACAGCGCGCTCAGCAGCGGCACGGCCAACGCGTCGGAACTCTCTACTTGTACCGCCGACACGCAGATTAAAGATATCTTGCCGCGGGTAAAGTCGCCTAATGTCATGCCAGCACTGAAATTTAAATGTAAGGCTTATGTCGTGGTATTTTCTTTTGCTATCCTATATACAAATATAATAAAGTGGTAAAAATTGTCTGTTTGTATGTAGGGGATAATCTCTGGAACTAGTGGTGGGATTAAAAATATATTTTTGCATTTGATAGCCCTATTCTTGAGGAAGGCTACATGCTATTTAACATCACGCTATGACCCTCAGGAGCCGAGCAAAAAGAAAAAAAAGTCAGAAACAATGCTACGCGAAAACGAAGTTATAGCACGGGCAGGTGATGCGATGCGATGGGGTGGGTCGGGGGACCAAGAAATTTCACGCGGACCGAAGTTCCGGGCTAATATATCCTATAGTGTCGCACTACTGGGCAAAGGCCTCCCCTGTCTCCTTCCAAACCTCTCTGTTTTGTGCGGTCTCTGGCCATGCTGGTCCTGCAAACATGATCAGATCTGCACCTCATCTTCGTCGTATGTCGTGGTAACAAGGTTAATTTTTAAGAAATGCATTTATACTGCAGACACTGGCATTACTGGAAAGGAAGTTTGAAGCTTCAATCAACTCAGCCTATCGCTGTCCACAACTGAACATAGGCCTCGCCCAGGCTGCGCCACCACACCCTCACCTCCGCCTTCCCAGTCCCCAGTCCATCGTCACTGGGAGGCATCCCACACTACGCTTGCCGATACGCGGTCTTCACTCCAGGACTCGTCTGCTCCACCGGCCATCGGTCCATCGACAAACATGGCCAGCCCACTGCTACTTTCAGGTTGCTTACTCTGCAAGCTAGGTCGGTAACTCCGGTTCTCCGTCTCCACTTGTACCGCAAACACGCAGTTTAAAGATGTACGGCATATGTTGTGTAATAAGGTTCGTTTTTCTTTGGCAATATTGAGATTTCTACTCTCTTTAAAGAACTGGACTCTACTGAAGCTGATATTATTATACTTACTACTCGTTACATCCAGGAAACTCAGGTACCGGCAGTCCCTTATAATGGTAAGGGAAGGCGACCAGCGACAGTAGAGCGCTGATGGCCGCCTTACGGAGCTCTCTCTTGTCTATGGTCCCGCACTCCAGTTTGGGCTCCCTCTCTGACAGAATCTGGTCTAACGCGTTTACGAAGTCAGGAACTAGAACTAACACGCCATCTAGGTCCAGTCTGGAAGTAATAATTATTTTTATAGAATATTAATGACCAACTTAATTTTAAAACGGTTTGCCTATGCTTTCCGAACGTTTATCGTTTGTATATTTTTTGGTTGGATGCTTTGGAGTCTGTCAACTTCAAATGAGTTTATTTGCATAACACAGGTTTATATTTATAAATAATTATAATCTGTAATATGTAATTTTATCTTTTTGTTTGTTTCAGTCCAGTACTAACCCCACAAGATCTACATTACGTTCAACTATCACTAACGTATCATCGTAGATTTTTATGGTTTTTTTTTTAATCTAAAATAATACACATTTGCTTTTCAATTCACTTTAGACATTGGCAGAATAGTCGACATCGGCTTTGCTTGCCATAATAAAAAATAGAATAGAATAGAACACCGGTTTATAGGATGTTACAAAACCATACGAGGTGCGCAAATTAGGTTTACACGTGCAATCTTTGAAATATTGTCATACAAATTAAATAATGTTTTATGTTAATCATATTAAATCGCAACCTTAAAATACAACACGATGAAATGAAATGAAATATTTATTTATGTAAGTAGATCTTTTAGACACTTTTACACATCAATATTTTGTTGGTCAATATTTTAAAACTAGATGGCGCTGGCATTTCCTAGCTAACCGATCCCTGAGAAAAAATGCCGAAGCCGAAACAAACTCAGAGGTATCTTCTAAAGTTCAAATATTATATGATTAAGATTTTATGTGAGTCTAACAATGCAGGGCCATGTCTGGAAGAGCCTTTTGAAGAAACAGCCATTGCAGCTTTGAGTTGACCTGTCCCGATAGACGGTATGCATGCATGTAACAATATCACACTGCCACTACACTATAGACGTGAATAGTGCTACAACCAATCAAATCACCATCATATCATCATCACCATATGATCATCATCATCCTATCATTCTCTTGCCCTTATCTAAATGTATTTGAAGTCGGCACAGCATGTCTTTTTCTTTCATATTTCTCCATTAATCGTGAATGAATCACATAAAATTATTAAAAAAATACAAAAAATTAAAATAATAATTTACGACCATTAGGAAATGGCTCGTATCTTTATGGGCTGATCGGGCCATACGACATTTATGCGTCAAACTGAAATAAATAAGTCAGTAGGTAGACTCACAAGCATAAATACCTAAGCAACATTCAAAATAGATTTTCTCGTGTAATTGATTTTTGTAGTTCGCGAACGAACTAGTTTGTAAGAACGCTCCCACTGTGGAACTACACACATCAAAAGTGTCTAGCGATCAAGTACGTTTTTTTAGTTACAAAAATCTGTTTTTTTTTATTATATTTATTTTAACTCCTATGAATACTTTTTAGTGAATTTCATCATTAGAATAGGGAATCGTTTTGTAATTTCGGTCAAAAGATGAAAATCTTCTGTCAAGTCGTATTCCTATATAATCTTGCAACGGGTTTGAGGCCAAATCAGTAAAATTTCTGCCATACTTGTAAGTGGAATCGATTCAAAAAAACGTTATTATGGAGAGAAGACGTCATTCGAGCCGAGAAGAAATGATCAGAGCGGTGGTGGGAATGTTGGAAGCTGGTTCTCGATAACGTGCTGTGGCAATCGCTCTGAGCACTACGCAGTGTTATAAGTCGACTTTGGACACGTTACCGCATCAATGGAAGCGTGGCAGAGCGACATGGAGGACGAACTCGCATCACCACACGCAGACAAGATCGTTACATACAAATTACTACTCGACGAAATCGTAAAATGACCGCGATAATGGTGTTTACGAGGCTTTATAGCTCTTCATGGATAAGCGATCAAACCATAAGAAATCGCTTTCATGAAGTCAGTCTCCGTTCCGGAAGGCGGCTACGTGTACCACTTATGAAGCCCCGCAATCGCAGAGCCCGTTCACATTGGGCTCGTGAACACAGAAATTGGACAGAAGAAGAGTAGCGCTTTGTGTATTTTTCTGACGAATCTCGCTTTGGTATGAGGCCAGATACTAGACTTACACGGTATTGGAGGGTCCCTGGACGCCAAGAACGTTTAAAATCATGCCCGGAAGTCCATGCATAAAGTGGTGGAACAATCATGATATGGGCGGGTATTTCGATCGGCGGACGAACCGAACTGATTTGGATCAGAGGCAATCTCAATGCACAGATTTACACTGAAACGATTGTATCAGATGTTGTCATTCTTTTTTCTTGGTTCAAATTGGTGCTTCATTTCTGCTTATGCATGGTAATGCACGTCCACATATTGCCAGAGTCGTTGCAAACACACTTTCCGCAGCTAATATCAACATCCTACCATGTCCTGCTCAATTGCCAGACTTGAATCCCATTGAGCTCGCATGGGATTTGCTTCAAAGAAGAGCTCTGCCCAATATGTATGCAGTACACGGGTACACACACCAGAAAATCTTTTTCGCCTATTACAACGGACGCGGGCAGCCATTCCGCAACATGATTTGAATGAACTCATATTGAGTATGCCGAATAGCTGCGATTGTGTTATACGCGTTAACGACGGAAATACAGACTACTGATTGTTTATTTTACGCAAACATTTGAATACTTTTATTTTTATATTTTTATCACATTTTAATGTTAAAATTAACTAAACTGAAAAATCCAGCATGAGCGAAAAATCTTTATTAATGTAAAATCAGAGAGTACTTTGTCGATCTACACATACGGAAACGTTTTATTTAATTAATCTAAAACGACGACACGTCCAGGCTGATCCAGGAACAGATGTAGGTGGGTTCCTCGGGGGCTGATTTAGCCAGACTCAAGGCTGTATCGCAGCCGGAATCGGGGGCATGGCTGCACGCGCTTCCTTCACCTCACCTGGGCACGTTGCTTGATGACGACTCTTTGCGTGTGGCGGTGGCCCTCCGCCTGGACTGCAAGGTGTGTGAACCCCACAGATGCACCTGCGGTTCCATGGTGGAGGCCGATGGCCACCACGCTTTGAATTGTCGTCGTTGCTCGGGGAGGTTCCCGCGTCACCATGCGCTCAATGATATTGTTCGGAGGGCTTTTGTGTCGGCTGATGTCCCCTGCCTGTTGGAGCCTCCGGGTCTGTGCAGGACTGACGGCAAGAGGCCGGACGGGCTGACCCTGGTGCCTTGGAGGAACGGCAAGTGCCTAATTTGGGACGCAACTTGCGTCAGCACTGTTGCTGCCAGCCACCTTGGTCGCACCGTCCACTCATCGTCAGCAGCAGCTTAGGACGCCGCTGAGAGGAAGAGGACGAAGTACGCACCGTTGGTGGACCGTTACCATTTTGTGGCCATTGCCGTGGAGACCATGGGTGCTTGGGGCACTGAGGCCAGGAAGCTCATTGGTGAGATAGGGCACAAGCTCCGTGACAAAACGGGTGACTCCCGCTCCGGCTCGTTCTTGGTGCAAAGGTTAGCCATTGCCATCCAGCGTGGCAATGCAGCAAGCGTTTTGGGCACCTTTCCACCGGGGACAGTTAGGGGTGGGTTATTTGACTAGGCATTTAATGAATAGGTGTGTACCTGTATTTTATTGTCTAATTATTAATCTAAATAGACATTTTTATTTAATTTCAATAGGGCTTTTTTTTTTTTAATACCTTGATCCCAAGACACTTCATAAGTGTAGTTTCCAGATCCCTCGCTTCTTAGTTCATTAGTTCGATTGATAAGACTTACTTGTAGTAGCGAGAATAAGCGAGAGGGCGGCGCCGCCCGAGCTATACACGTCACTACTACCACTTACTTACTCAAGACCGCATGCAGGAGTAGAAACAAAGCGAGCGAAAAATCTGCCTTCTTTGGTTCGAGATGGGAGCTGACGAACTTAAAGAACGATCTAGTTCGCTAAGAAGCTGCGAATTATATAGAACGCTCCAGGTCGCAAACTATTTTGCGCAAAACTACAAGTTAGAAAAAATACAAATTTCATGAATAGGTACTATATTCGTAATACCATAACAATTCTAGCTACCAATACTTTAAGAGTAAATTGCGTTTGAATATTGAGTAAGTGTAAGGTAGGCCCTCCTAAATAAATAAATAGTTGTGTGTAGGAAATAATACTTTGAAAGGGTCGCGATAACGAAATCGACCACGACCATAAATACCTTACAAGGGTAAGGTATTTCTCGTGGGGAGTGTACAACACGCGGTATAGCGTGCCCAGGGCTTCCGCGCGACCTGAGTGTACCTGAACATGTCGGGCGCGTTGTAGACGACGGCGGCGGCGGTGGCGGGGTCCCGCAGGCCGCGCGCCAGCGCCGCCATGCAGCGCGCCACGTAGGGCGCCAGCACCTGCTCGCGGCACTGCTTCGAGTGTACCTGAACATGTCGGGCGCGTTGTAGACGACGGCGGCGGCGGTGGCGGGGTCCCGCAGGCCGCGCGCCAGCGCCGCCATGCAGCGCGCCACGTAGGGCGCCAGCACCTGCTCGCGGCACTGCTTCGAGTGTACCTGAACATGTCGGGCGCGTTGTAGACGACGGCGGCGGCGGTGGCGGGGTCCCGCAGGCCGCGCGCCAGCGCCGCCATGCAGCGCGCCACGTAGGGCGCCAGCACCTGCTCGCGGCACTGCTTCGAGTGTACCTGAACATGTCGGGCGCGTTGTAGACGACGGCGGCGGCGGTGGCGGGGTCCCGCAGGCCGCGCGCCAGCGCCGCCATGCAGCGCGCCACGTAGGGCGCCAGCACCTGCTCGCGGCACTGCTTCGAGTGTACCTGAACATGTCGGGCGCGTTGTAGACGACGGCGGCGGCGGTGGCGGGGTCCCGCAGGCCGCGCGCCAGCGCCGCCATGCAGCGCGCCACGTAGGGCGCCAGCACCTGCTCGCGGCACTGCTTCGAGTGTACCTGAACATGTCGGGCGCGTTGTAGACGACGGCGGCGGCGGTGGCGGGGTCCCGCAGGCCGCGCGCCAGCGCCGCCATGCAGCGCGCCACGTAGGGCGCCAGCACCTGCTCGCGGCACTGCTTCGAGTGTACCTGACCATGTCGGGCGCGTTGTAGACGACGGCGGCGGCGGTGGCGGGGTCCCGCAGGCCGCGCGCCAGCGCCGCCATGCAGCGCGCCACGTAGGGCGCCAGCACCTGCTCGCGGCACTGCTTCGAGTGTACCTGAACATGTCGGGCGCGTTGTAGACGACGGCGGCGGCGGTGGCGGGGTCCCGCAGGCCGCGCGCCAGCGCCGCCATGCAGCGCGCCACGTAGGGCGCCAGCACCTGCTCGCGGCACTGCTTCGAGCACAACACGCGGCATAGCGTGCCCAGGGCTTCCGCGCGACCTGCACGTGCAATCATAAACATTGTCGCTAACCAATAACTTGATCTACAATGTGTTCGTAATTTCGTTTTAGAACATGTAAAAAAATATGTTTTTTTTTTTTTTGGGAGAAATTGTTTTACATCCCGCACATAAAGTTCAGTATGCGCTACAACTTTTAATATCTTTATGATTCTTCAATAATACTAGTCATTCTGATATCAACTTAATTTACACTGGCTTAAAGCTGATATTCTTTTAGTCTGTTCAATAAGTCAGTTTTTAAGGGTAAGTTACAAGGGAATTGAAAAATTGTTCATAGCAACACTGTGAATGAATCATCGATGACTCAAACAGTTTTGATACTTTACATAAAAAAGGAATCCGATATTAATAATATTTGCTCCTTTCCGCACGGATTTTTGAAAAGACGGGGTACCACTTCTAACTTGATTTTATTTAATGATTTCATTACGGATGCTATGGATTTTTTTCACTTTTTAGTTATGGTACCTACCCAACACAAATTCGTATACCACTACTTGATAAATGTAAATAACAGTGACAGGAAGTTATTAAAACATCAATAGTGTAGTGGAAAAAATACGTATTATTAAGGATAACTCGAAAACTACTGGTCAGATCTTGATCAAATATGGGACCACATGAGAAGCACCAGCTTTCTAATAAAAAAAGAATCATCAAAATCCGTTCACCTAGAAAAAAGTTCTGTGGTAACAGACATAAAAAAAATACAGTCGAAAAGAGAACCTCCTCCATTTTTTGAAGTCGATTAAAAAAAAAACAATAAATATGCACTCTTACGTACCTGGCTGATAGCTGAGCATGTTCAATTTGTACGCAGCATCTGATATGGACGGAGGTGGTGGAGTGCCTTCCGTACGCTCTGAAACAATTTACAGTTTCATTAGCATTCATTACTACCCCGTTCCAAGGTGAGTAGGGTCGGCCGCATTACGTATTTATTTTTCATATGAAATTCCAGCGTTTTCTTTCTTCTCAGCCATGTCGTTTTTCACACAAACCATACATCTTTTCTATGGCATGCCAATTGATTCTCGTAATATGGTGTGTTAAGATAATTAACACAAAATAAAGTGTTAAAGCAAGATGGTCAGACGTGATCAAGAAGGGAGGCAGTATTTAACGATCGGTCCACACTGCAGAAGACCGCATAACTTTGAGACGCGTGGTCGCGATTTTCAGCATTGAGGGAACGACGAACAAGAAGTAAGTGTTTTAACACTTAAATAGTAATAGTTCATTTTTCAGTAATAGTTCTTGTAAAAGATTCTTGTTCTAAAGAACTAATTAAACTACTAAATTATAGAATGACACCTAGGGCTTCCAAAAGATGCTAGCATCAACTGAAGCAGACATAACATATAGGCAGTGTACGTGTATACTCACGTTGGTTATTATAAGCTGGTGTAGTACCAATAAGAGCTGCCTCAAACAGCCACTCTCCGAATAAATGGAAGATCGAGTTCACTTTCGGGCGAAGCGGCGTTAACGGCGGCTTGTCAGACTCCCCCACTAAAGAACAAAACAAGAATGAAGAGTTTTAAAGTATATAGGACAACAAAAAATAATGTAACTCGTCGATGTTGCCGACTGGGAAAATTCCAATTTCCTACGGAGGACTGCAAGTTGTCCCATCATATCACTATTGAACTCATAGTACACAAAAATGGAAAGAAGTAACACACCAGATTAGCAGGCAGCACCTGGAACTTTATGTAGAGTACACATACGAGTATGTGAAACATATCATGAAATGTAACATACGTTGAGACGAACATGCCGTCCAAATATATGCAATGTAACATGAAATGTAACACAACAACAAGACAAAAGTAAGCAAGTCAAAATTCGTACAAACGATTGATCGCGTACTCGGGCGACTATCACTTTTGGTTAGGGCGCGGGGTCCGAAAGTAAGAAAACTTTATTATATAAACATAACCTTTCATATAAAACGTAAGCGATGATAATATTTACCTTGAGATGAGATAGAGTTTGGTGGCGTGGTCGGCACCACACTGGGCGGGCGGCTGCTCGTCAGACCAATGAGCGACGTGCGCGGAGTACCTGCGTATGCGCACAATCATATTACAGATTCAGTCAGCCTCGAAAAGATGCAAACATCGGCAAGAATTCATTTGATTGTCTAAACATTGTGTTCCATAATACTGAATCAATGTGTAGCTAGAATTAAGTACCCAATTTGTAATTTATTTATTTATTACTGGAACCACACAAATTTACAGAGGCGGATTTAATGCCCTAAGCATTTTCTACCAGTCAACCTTTGGGTGATGCAGATTCAAACAGTGGTAGATACAGTTACGAAAAATTGAGGAATAAATAAATAATAATATGTTTTCTAGCTACACATTGAAACAATATTATGGAAAAAGGATTGTAGACAATAAAAATAATTCAAGCCGATGTATTATACATCTTTATGTGGCTAACTGTACTACCGTTACTTATTGACGGATGTGATTACTGAACGAAGGCTGACTAGATGTTGACTGATTGTTACTAGATGTTGTTTACTGTCCAGTTAGGAGGATAAATAAGCGCAGACAGCGCATTTTAAATGAGAAAGAATGACGTTGAAAATTTAAATACTTCATTTAAAATGAAGAGATATTATTAAAACTGTGGTTTCTAACATAACTTTGAGTACCTACTTACTTATACTTACAAGTTACAACAAACTTGAATAATGATAATTAAAAAACTTTTGGAAAAAAAGTAATGGCACCCCAGAAAAAAAACACGCAAAAACTAAAGGAAATTGAAAAAAAGAGATAGATAAACAAACAAACCAAAAAAAAGTAACTCGCCACACACAGTAAAAGTGCTAGTATCAAACAGGTGCAAAGAAAATCTAATATTTATAACACAATAAAAATAAAAATAACCTTTCAACCAAATACTTTATACTCTACTACTTATCATTTTAAAATTTACATTTTAAGTCTATCTATTGATATTTCAATAATAAAGTAACTAAAATACAATTATTTTCTACGATCCTGTACAGGTACAATCAAGGATATTATTATTTTATCAAATTGACACACTATGTCAATCTGCCATATTATAGCCATTTTATACAGCTGTCGAAGAATGACAGTTGTGATTTCAATATATGAACAATTAATGTTGATAGTCAAATTACTAAACAATAATTTCCCTGACTTTACAATGCAGTTCGATATGGAAACTGTTTTGATTTCAAACAGCAAATTGGATGCGAGGACCACACGAGATCCAAGAACCGGACAATGTGGCGATGCTCGGGGGAGGCCACATATCCTGCAATGGACGTCTTTCGGCTGAATGGCATGACGACCTCTACAAACAAAACCGTTCCCATATCCTTGTATGTCAGTGTGAATCTTACTTCTCTCAGGCAGCTTGTCCCGCGGGCGCGCCGCCGACACGCTGAAGGACTTGGCGAGGCGGCGGTGCGCGGGCGGCGTGAGCTCGCCGTCGTCCGGCTCGGCGCCCGCGCCGCCCCCGCCCGCGCCGCCCGCGCCGCCCGCGCCGCCCGCGCTCGCCCACCAGCGCTCCGAGCCGCGCCCTGAGCCACCCCACGTTAACACTACTTATGGTACACTACAGTGCTACACATGCTTTATATCTACATAGTAGGGCTCATTTGATTACAAAAAGATGTTTTTGAACAGTACAGTAAATTGACAAAATTGTCTTTAATCAAAAGTCTATACATTTGCATTTGCAAATTATCTGGGGACCAACTCTACTAAATTACAAACGTTACAGTGGTCTCTCATTATGATTTACTGGCAGACAAGCCGTGAGCCAGATGGGGTTTAAAAATTACAAACTTTCATCCCCTATTTATCCAAATTCGTCCCCATTAAGGAATGAATTTAAAAAAATCGTTCTTTAGTGATTAATTTCACTATATTAGGAACTCTTGTCCATAATTTGATGCTTTTAGACCAGTTCAGCGGTTTAGGCTGAACGTTGTTTATCAGTGAATTAATGAATTTAAGATTTTTATTAAGTATATTTATCATCATCACAAAATCTGCCAATAACTCACAATGGCGAGACCACTGCAACGTTTGTAAATTTGCAGAATCAGGCCCCCGTTGTTAAGTTGATAGACTACAAATTATATCATGTTTGTACAAATAAAAACTTCATAAAATGCTTCTTATTCTTGTATCGAATAAACCCTATTTATGCTTCAATCATCTCTCCCGAGGAATAAGAGCACAGAGTAGTGAATAAGTGGATTGCTTAGATGAGGAACGTTCCGTCCGTCGTCAATCGCTTCTTCAATACAAGTTTGTAAATTGAGACTAACACTCTGTTTATTTACTACTGCATATGGTAGAAGCAAGAGGTGAAAATATGTATTATATAAATTTCTTGACATATTGGTTCTATATTAAATAAAAGAATATATACATACATACAAATAAATAAAATTTAAGTGTCTGTTTGTAATGTCAAAATTACAGCTTTTTATTATATGCATATGAAAGTATACGAGGGCTGCACTAAAAGTATCGGGAATGGAATATTTCCACTGTTCCTGTCATATTAAAATCTTTTTAATTGAAAACTCCTTGGTTTTAAAAATCGAATACCACTTATTTATTTAAAAAAAGATTCTCGGTCTTGTCACAAGGTTTTGTCAAACTTGTTTAGTCGTTGAGAAAATGGAATTGACTCGTGAAAATTCAAGAGCGATGATTTATTATGACTTTCGAAGTGGTTTAACACAAAAACAGTGTGTTGACCGGATGATTTCTGCATTTGGTGATGAAGCCCCATCCAAGACCACAATTTATCGCTGGTTTGCTGAATTTCAACGTGGACGTGTCAAGCTCAGTGATGATCCCCGTCAAGGTCGTCCAAAAACTGCAGTCACCCAAGAAAACGTTGATGCTGTGTGTAAGCTGATTGAGGAAGATCGACATGTGACATACCGCGAAATTCAGGCAACTTTAGACATTGGCATGAGTCAAATACAAATAATCTTGCATGAACAATTAGGTGTAAAAAAGTTGTTTTCCCGATGGATACCGCATTCGCTCTGTGAAGAGCAAAAAGCGGCTCGCGTTACTTGGTGCGTCAGAACTCTCGAAAGATTCCACGCAGGATCCTCAAATGCTGTATACAACATCGTATCAGGTGACGAATCCTGGATATACGCGTACGAACCCGAAACAAAAAACCAGTCACGAGTTTGGGTGTTCGAAAATGAGTTAAAGCCAACAATAATTGTTCAGTCGCCAACAATAATTGTTCAGTCACGGAGTGTTGCAAAAAAAATGGTGGCCACGTTTGTCTCCAAAACCGGCCATGTTACGACTATTCCTCTTGAGGGACAAAGAACGGTTAATGCAGAATGGTATGCTAGCATTTGTTTGCCACAGGTCGTTTCTGAACTCCGTAAAGAGAACTGCAACCGCCGCATCATCCTCCATCACGACAATGCGAGTTCTCACACCGCGCACAGAACAAAAGAGTTTTTAGAGCAAGAAAACATAGAATTATTTATTAGACCATCCGCTGTACAGCCCCGACCTAAGCCCTAATGATTTCTATACTTTCCCTAAAATAAAGAATAAATTGCGTGGACAGAGATTTTCATCACCTGAAGATGCTGTGGACGCCTACAAAATGGCTATTTTGGAGACCCCAACTTCCGAATGGACTGGTTGCTTCAATGATTGGTTCCATCGTATGGAAAAATGTGTCAAATTTCGCGGAGAATACTTCGAAAACCAATAAATACATTTTTAAATAGTAATGTTGTGTCACTTCCTTGATTCCCGAAATTTTCAGTGCCGCCCTCGTATAAAGTACTTATAAGTTTTCTTTTTATAATTTTGTCTGTCTGTTTGTTCCAGCTAATCTCCGAAACGGCTGCACCGATCTTGATGAAATTTGGTATGGGGCTACTTTGAACCCTGGAGAAGGACATAGGCTACTTTTTATCAACATACCACGCGGGCGAAGCCGCGGGCGGAAGCTAGTTAAAGGTACAGAAATACTGTTTTTAATCAATATAAGAACTTGATAAAATATCCCTTAGCAATCTTCGGTAATATATATAATTAAAGAAATAATCTTATTGTGCTGTAAGAAAAAAAATCCCCAACAAAATACAAAAGGAAAAAGAAATCCCATGGCAGGAAAATTGTGCCTATAATATAGGGACTCACCTTAATCAAGTTTTCATCAAATTTGTAGAAAAGTGGTCCATCTAAAAGCTGGCCAATAAAAACCGTGCTGATATTTTACACTCTACAGTGCAAGCGTGCAACCGAAAATAGACCTTACGGCCATATTCTAGAATGTAGCTAATTTACGAATACCGATTTAAAACAAACTAACCTATGGATCATTGTTGTGTGATCATGATATTATTATTAATTTAGCTAAAAAGAGGTCAGTATGAAATCTGCCGTGACGTTCTAGAATACGGTTCTAAATATGATTAATTCCTACAAATAAAGATTTCAATTTGAAAATTAACACGATTTTAACCCATAAAGTAGCAAGTCATCAAATTTCACACTTTCCTATTGTTCAATTAGTAGATTACAAAGTAGTGCCCCCAAATAATTCTCATAGCATCATTATGCTTTAGATCCTCTTCCTGTGACAGAGTTGATTGGTCCAAGACTACTTCACATGCAATACTTTGACATCATCATCAACATGATTATTTTATAAGTCGAATGAAATTACAAATGGGTGTACTACAGGTACACCTCTGCCTAACCCTTCGGGGAAATACAGGCGTGATGTTATGAAATTTCAAATCGTGGCATAGTCTTAATCCGATAAGCGTAGTACGCCGTACTACGCTTATCGTGTTTCTGTGACAAACTAATCTATTTTCTTTTTTCCTTTGTAATGTGCGTCGCTCAAAATTATTCGAGGAATTTATAAACTACCGTTTCAGGCCATCACAGGGAGAGATACCTATACTTGAATTCAGAATCATAGATAATTTACATTCGATGCCACTTACTCAATTACCAAATTGTTTGTTTGTTAATAGTTTTAGTCAAGTTAGGATATTATATTTTTATTGTAGTCGTTTTTAATTAATTTAGTGTAAGATGTTTATCCAGTGAAAATAAATATACGTTTATATGCCTAGTGCTATTAGGTATCAAATTTTGTGATATGTAGTCTAAAACCCACTTGCAGCACATATCACGAATTGCATTCATGCATGCATTTTCTGTCTTTTATTTTTAACCGACTTCAAAAAGAAGGACGTTATCAAGTCGGATGTTTAAATATTTTTTTTTCTTTTTTTTAATGTGTATTTTGGCATAATTCCGTCATATATAGACGGATTTGCAAAATTCTTTTTTTGTTCGAAAGGGTATGCTCTCGAGATGGTCCCATTGTCACCAAGTCAGAATCTGATGAAGGGATCCCATAGAAATCGAGGGAAATCCTCAAATTTTATAGGCACACGTATAGCGATTTGGGTAATTTTTATAGTAACTCGTGCATTTGCTCTCGGAAAGCACTACTCAATAATAAGTATTTCACGGGTTGCGATTCTATTACTGTAGTATGTTTGCTAAGCAATTTATGCTTGTCTCAATGTATATGTTGAAATGGAGCTGATGGTGGCTTCACCATCAGCTCCAGTTCTTTTGGTTCTTACCAGGAGAACTCTTCAACAATTAACGTCCCTGCATCAGGGAAAGGAATATTTTGTAAAAGGTGATGAGCAGTTGACATAAAGCTATTGTAACTTAGATAAATTAATAACTGACTCACTAAAAAGTGAAAAATAAAAAACTTTTTTACAAAAAACGACTTCCGAAATTAAAGTTATTTTTCACTTTGTAGTGTGTTTCTTTTGATGTCGGTTGTTTTTTTTTATCTTTTCATTTTATGTCTGTCTCTTTCATCTTCAAACGATTGACAGAAATAGAACGATGTTTTAAATTCGTTTGGAATTTAACGTGTCTAGTATTAGTGATTTGTGGTGCAAGTGGGCCTAAGTTAAATAACGTGTTACCATCATCATATAAATAAAAATAAATACTGTTCGATGGTGAGCGCATCACTTGAGAACGGCTGGACCGGTTTGTCTATTTTTTGTTTTAAAATGTTCGCGATAGCTCGAATTAGCTTTTTATGGTAATAAAAATTTGAAAAGTTTTCCAGAAAATTATCAAATTCGGGAAATACTGAACGTCCTTTTTTCTATGGGATTTTTGTATGAACTATTGAAATTTGGACAGGGCAACGACTGTCCGGCCAGCTAGTTTGTAATAAAAAGGTCCTATATAAATTTAAATTACAATGGAACTTGAACTTTGTAATGAATAATAGATATTAAAAAACTTGATAATTATCTGTGATTCTAAACTGAAGTTTACTTCAAATGAACCAAGCAATACTCTACGGAAGCCCCCACACCCCACCAACCCAACGTGTGCAGTACTTACCGAGGAAGGCGTCAACGTGCGCGGCGATGCCCTTCATAGCCTTGTGGAAGATCGAGGGCAACGCTTGCAGGCATGGGTGTTGGCTCGGGTCGCGACTGCCCTCTTCTTGAGTTATTGAGTACTAAAGACAAAAATGTCAATTATAAAAAACTGTAAAGTATTATAGGTAGGGAATATTATACCGTTAAACACACATTGTTAAGAGGGCGCACACGGGTCCACTAGCGCCACTCCTTTAAAAAAGTATTATCTCGTGACTCAGAAGGAATTTTGAAAAACGGCTCAATAAGCGACCTCGGCAAGTGTGTCTAGAATTTTCTAATACCTTTTATAAACTTTAATATTGAAACACGAAGCAACAAAATACGATCTAAATGAATGTGGCCGCTTTTGTTTAAATCGAATTTTGTTGCTTCGTGTCTCAATATGAAAGTTTATAAAAGGTATTAGAAAAATCTTGACACACTTACCGAGGTCGCATATTGAGCCGTTTTTCAAAATTCCTACTCAGTCACGAGATAATATTTTTTTTAAAGGAGTGGAGCTAGTGGACCCGTGTACGCGCTCTTAAGGTTTAAAATTAATTGCGCCTTTATGTCGTAGACTTAAGGGCGGTTTTCATAGTTCAAGTGTTACTACTGCTAACGAGCAGTCTTTCGTTAAATTATTTTGCATAAGCACAATCAACCTACGTTAATTACACTACTGGGACACAGGCCCCCTCTTTGTGAGAGGGAGTGGGCCGTAATATGCGTGTTAGTGGATGTCATTTGTCTCAGAAATGCTGGTTATAAGACATGTCAGGTTACTCACGATATTTTGCTTCACCGTGTTGTAGGAGTGATGATACAAATTGTACAAGGTAAAGTGCATGCCTGGCTGGGTTCGAACCCATGACTTACAACTCGTAAGTCGGGGCCGTTACCACTCGGCCTTCCTACAGTCCTATTAGCGGTCAGATTGGTGTTTTGTATCATTGTATGTAACCAAACCTGCAAGAAGTCAGGGGTCTGACTTATGACATGCGGGCGGCACAGATCCACAGGGTTCCCTATTGTGTGCAGCATGCGGTACCAGCTCTGCATCACAGCTTCCGGGCTCATATCAGCAGGAATCAGGTTGGCGTCTTCTTCACCTGGATAAGCGAGGAAAAATATTGTATTTTTTTTTCCTCTATAGGACTAAGTATAGTAACTATGCTTCTCTTACAGATAAGGAACGAGTATAACTGGCATAAGACGTTAGCACGCGGGGTGTTGAGAATTCTTGTAAAGGCTAGTGTGGCCAAAGTGGGCACAGGTCTTCTTATGAACGGCGTCTGACATCTGTTGGGTAACAGCATTATATTGAGCGTTGGCCGATTTACGTTTTTTACCTTGGTTACAAAATTTCATGGTTCTAGACGCTGGTTTAGGCTGCGCGTTGTCTGTCAGTGAACGAATGAATGAATTTATGATCCAAACTGAATTGTGCATGACTTTCGTCTTGTCCAAATTCATGCCGAGATGAACCCGCCGAGAGGCTCCATTTAGGCTGTCCAGCATCTGGTCTAACTGTTCCAGCGTCTCTGCCATTAACGATGTCATCGGCAAAGGAAAGGTGTGAGATGTACTCGCTGTTCACGTTGATACCCTGTCCAGTCTAGTCCAGCGTCTCGAAGACGTCCTCCAACGCATTGGTAAGCAGTTTCGGGGATACCACAACTCCCTGTTTCTCCCCTCGGGGCAATTGGATGGGCCTGGTTATCTGATCCTGGACCTGGACAGTCATCGTGGCAGTGTCATACAAACATCTCAACACTTAGATGTACCGCCAGTCAATTCGACATCGTTCCAAAGAGGCCAGAATTGCCCCTAGTTCGATGGAGTCGAAATTTTCCGAACAGTATGGATGTGGTCTAAGGTACTAAAGCCTTTTCTAAAACTGACTTGTTCTGGCGGCTGGAACTTGTCAAGTCTCGGCGTTACGGTTCGTGACGACCCTCGAGAACAGCTTGTACACGTGGGTCAAAAGTGAGATGGGTCTACAGTTCTTCAGCAATGTTTTGTCACCTTTTTTTAAGGACAAAACCACCGCACTTCTACTCCACGCCTCGGACGTTGTGCCCTCTTTGATGACAGAGTTGACGAGACACGCATGCTCATTCAGGACTGGAGCCCCGTCCGCTTTAAGGAGCTCTGTCGTCATTCCGTCATCATCAGGTGCCTTGTTGTTCTTTAGCTGCTCAAGAGCCGCCCTAATCTCGCACTGGTCGACATCCGTGATGTCCTCCTTGTAGTGGCGCGTTAATTCCTCTCGATAGTCATCTGTGCTATGTCGCGCTGGTTTCGCCGTTCGCGTTGAGTATAAGTGCCCGTACAAATCCTGGACTTCCTCGAGTATCTCAGATTTCGAAATCACGAACTCACGATTCTGCCATCCGCAGTTCTTAGTTTGGTCAGATGGGACTTAATTGCTGAGCGAACACTTTCGACCCTGGGTTCTGCTCAATCGCGACCTTGATGTCATGGGTGTTGGAGCACCGAAGGTCGCATCGCGTTAGCTTTCAAATGTATAGGTTTAAGGCACTCTTATCTGTCGATGACGGCTGCGTGGATGGCCATACTCGTCTTTCCTTCATAAGTGCAAGAGTCTGCGAGAAAAGTTTGGACACCTTACTTTTTAGCTGCGTCGGGAAAAGTCTGCGGGACACGCTTTGAAGTGCTTTGACCACCTCGTAGGTTTACACAACACCAATGCCTGTGGTTTCCAGCAGGGCGAATCGATTTCGAAATTCCAGCTGGAACTTTGCGGATCCTAGAGCAGCTTGGAGCTGCGTAGGTCGGAAGGTAGGCCTCATCACGCGGATTCACTCAGCTCAAAAGTTGATATTTAGAGTGCCACGGACAAGCCTGTGATCGCTTCCGGTATTAAACTGACTGATCACGGAGATATCTCTAACTTATGTGCTTCTAATCCGCCGACAAACTTACTGATGGGCATGACTGGGAACAGCGGGCCGTACATGTGCTTGAGCAGGCGCGCCGTGAGCGCCAGCGACGCGCGCGTCCACTGCTCCGCGAGCGGCGCGCGGTGGCGCCAGCGCACGCACTGCTCGCGCAGCGTGCGCCACAGGGGGGGCACGGGGAAGCATCTGGGGAGGGGGGAAATACACGGTGTAAAAAAAAGCTTAACAAAGCCTAGAGTTACTTATATTACTCCCCGGCATTGTTATCATTTTTTATACTGGACCATACCTAGGAACCTTCTGGTTATGGAGAAATTGAAGGTCAAAGTTCCAACTTTTACTAATTCAAATTTTGTATGTTATCCATATAATTCAACTTCAAATACCCCCACATCTCCTGACCGTTGCATGTACCCATAAGCATATTCTTTGTTTTCCTTACACAATTTTTCACACCAAAAATAAAAAGAAGGAATTTCGCAGCAATAATTTTACTTAGTTTGATGTACAGAATATGAAGATAACGGCTATGTGATATATCTCGTCAGTAAACCATTCAGAATGTGGCAACTCATTCATCCGTGTTGCCGGTTTTCAGCAAGGTGTTTGAAAAGGTAATGCTGAATCAAATGCTCAATCATTTTAACACCAATAACATCTTACATGATCAACAGTATGATTTCACCAAGGGACGTTGTACGACTGACGCCGGTGTCACCTTATTAAAACACATATTTACGGCGTGGGAAGAAGCCCAAGACGCTGTAGGAATCTTTTGTGACCTCTCCAAGGCATTTGATTGCGTCGACCACGAAACCCTAATCTTGAAACTTGAGCATTACGGACTTGGAAAACTTGCTCTCAGTTTAGTAGAATCTTATTTAAATGATAGACAACAGCAAGTTCAAATAAATGGTGTCAATTCACTCGGTTTAAAAGTAAAAATGGGTGTACCACAAGGCTCGATATTGGGTCCTTTCCTCTTTTTAGTATATATTAATGATCTACCCCATTTGTTAAAAACCCTACCACAAATGGTGTTATTTGCTGACGATACTTCTTTAATTTTTTAAATTAATAGACGTGCATCAAATCTTGACGACGTAAATAACGCCCTACTGCAGATCCAAAATTGGTTCACTGCTAATAATTTAGTATTAAATGGGAATAAAACTAAGTGTATTAGATTTTCCTTACCAAATGTCAAAAGTACAAATTGTGAGATATTATTAAATCAAGAGAAACTAGAATTCGTCGATAAAACTGTTTTCCTGGGCATCACGCTTGACTCAAGGCTTCAATGGGGTCCTCATTTAACATCTCTTGCAGGACGGCTAAGTTCAGCAGCATATGCTGTGAGAAAAATCCGTCAATTTACTGATGTAGGTACCGCGAGGCTAGTCTATTTTAGTTACTTCCATAGTATTATGTCGTACGGTATTTTACTATGGGGACGGGCTGCAGACGTCGAGTCTATTTTTATTCTGCAGAAAAGAGCCATCCGAGCCATATATGGCCTCCGCAGGCGCGACTCTCTAAGGGAACGGTTTAAAGATATTAACATCATGACGGTACCTTGTCAATATATCTATGAAAACATCATGTACGTAAGGAAAAATCTACATCTTTTTAGTAAAAGAGGTGAAAGACACAATTATATCACTAGAAATAGGGATCAATTAGTTCAACCAGGTTTCAGGCTGGCTAAAGTAGACTCATCTTTCATGGGGTACTGTTTAAAATGTTTCAATAAAATACCTCCCCATATTCTTCAACTGAATGAAACTAAATTCAAATCTTGTATAAAACGCACACTATGCAGCCAGGCATATTATAAGTTGGGGGATTACATCGCTGATAAAAATGCTTGGCTCAACGCTGGTCCTGCTCCACAAGGGCGCATAAAATAATTGATTAGCATTTGAAACTACTGTTGGAGCTGCTGAAGATTTTAAAAACTTATCTTTGCATTGTATAAATTCAATGTTTTAGTATTGTATAATTGCATAGCACAGGTGTGAGTACTATGCACCTACTATAAAGCTACCATTTAATAGGTTTTTCTTTCATTGACTTGAATGTGCCCTGGCGGCTGAGAGTTTGTCATGCTCACTCTAATGTCTCGCTGGTGGTGGCGTGTGTGTTGGATCATTAAGTTCCCTTCAAAATGGTTGAGCTGAATGGTGCTGATCTATGCGTCATGTTCGTGAACGGGCGCCGTCAGTGGGGACTGGTCATTTCTTGGCTGCCACGGCTTATTTTAATTACGGACGCTTTTAACGTTCTGCATCGTTCTCACATGCATAATTTCAACATGAACGATGTAATCAATATTTTGTAACCATTTTTTGATTTAAAAGAGTGTCCATGGAGTTTCTTGCCCGTTCTTCTCCATAGGTACCTACTACGCTTTGGAATGGGTAACTAGCTTCATCTTTCTGACTGACCGACCCCTTGACAATTCAAAAGTGCCTGTAATTGGTTTATTTGAAATAAATGCTTTGAGTTTGAGTTTGAGTTTGAGTTTGCGTTTGAGTTGAAAAAATTTAATGCTTCCACAGTTTTTATAAAGAGTGATCACGTCAGGCGTGTTGTCGGCACTGAACGCCAAAGTAAATGAATAGGCCAGGTGTATTCACTGTCACTGTATAAGTATGAATAATAACCACAGATCGGAAAAGGTAGAGTATATTTACCTAAACTTCGTAAGGTTTGGTAAGTAACATAGAGTGGATAATACCTCCTCTAAAATACCGGGATTACGCAAAAAAGCGCTCTATCGCTTTCTGTTGTAAAATGTGTGTGAGCGCATTCCTAAATAATATTTTGTTGAGATTGATGATGAATGATGATGTTTCTGATTGATTTTTATATTAAATGTTACGAGTTACGAGCATTTGTAATTTTCCCCAATGGACGGCACGAGATCAAAAACAGGGTTATTTTTTTGTTCTATACTTTTGAAGGATATTAACTCCGGTTCTTTGTGCAGTGTTAACAAGGTTTTTGTGTAATTGTACATAAATATATATTGTTTTGATTAGATATTTTGCTTTTTATTTTTAATATTACCCTATTTATCGCAATATAATCAAGTAAATACTTACACACAATAACCAGCCAATTTTTCAATTTATTATCCTATATGTAAAAGAATTTAGTAAGGAACCCTAAGAAAGTAATAAGATTCTTCGAAATAATAATGTGTTACGAATGTATTTAAAGTGCAATAAATAATTTGCAATTCTTTAAATCCCGGGACGTAACCGTTATGATTCCGGGATTTTAGAGGCGATATTATCCACTCTATGTTACTTACTTCCTCGAAGTTTAGGTAAATAGACTCTTTCTATTCCGATCTCTGATAATAACGCATGGAAGTGACGGGCATCGTCTTAAGTTACTTATTATTACAGCGTTTTTCGAACGCACCTTGCGTATCACCTGCACTTCGGGAGAATTTACGTAGAAACGCCAGGGCCGGCAGTCTCGACATAGATAGTGACAATGTCGCAAACTGCCGATCGCTAAATATTAAGGTGAATCCTCAGTTGTAGCCCACCAAATTCAAATTTTCTTTGAATTTGACGTGTGAAATGAAATTGATGATTATTATTCGATAAATATATAATTCCCACAGTCGAGAATCCCATTTTGATCAACATACGACGTAAAACAAAGCTGCAATTTGCAAAACACTAAAGAAAATTTGAATTTTGCGGGCTACAACTGAGGATTCACCTTAATATTTAGCGATCGGTAGTTTGCGACAGCGTCGCTATCTAGTCGAGACTGCCGGCACAGGAGTCTCGGTTTTACTGGAAGTGAAGCCTGAAAATGTTTTTTTGTGTTGTGTTAGGGTGTTTTTAAATGCTTACCTGTGACACGCCAGTATCCACACTTCGAACAGCACACACAGCACCCTCTCACAGAGCTGCTCAGCGGCAGAGTGATGCGGCGCGGGCGGCGACAGTAAGGCCGACGCGGCCGCTAACAGTAACAGTAACAAGGAGCGCCACTCGCGCGCGCCCAGCGCCCCGCCGTCCGCCAGCGCGCGCGACAGGCGCAGCACTCGGTGGCACAGGACGGCCTGCTTGCTGATGAGGTCGCCACCTGAGTAGGTAATACGTCATGCAATGGTTTGTTGTTGGTGCCAACTTGTTGCCAGACTTCTCCTTTAAAAGTTCATATTTTTGATTGATCTTACTTATTAGGTAATTTATAAAAGGCAGAGCTCTTTATTTGTTCTTATGTTTGGTGGTCTGTTGATGCACACCTAGATAGCCTATTAAATAGGTACTTTTTTTCTTAATTTTATTTCAGTAGGAATTGCTGTTTAGGTATGTAGTAGATTCTTAATGCACATATTTCGTTTTAAATATATCTGACTAGCTTTTGTCTGCGGCTTCGCCCGCGTGGATGTCGGCAATTATCCCACGGGAACTTACTACCGGGATAAAAAATCCTAAATCCTTTGTGTTGATACAGGTTATACGCTATCTATGTTCCAAATTATATCCAAATCCGTTCAGTAGTTTTTGCGTGAAAGAGTAACAAACATCCATCCGTCCATCCAGCCTCACAAACTTTTAAATTTATAATATTAGTAGGAAGGAAGTAGGATATAAATAATATTAATGATAGTTGATACGTAAACAATAGAATTAAGTCTATTAAAAGATCTGTAAAGATAGTTATGAGGAAAAAAAAAAAAAATCGTCATCAATCAGACGAAAGACGTCCACAGCTGGACTTATATTTTTGAAATCTGTGTATATTTGTGTGCACGCTTAGGGAATTGTTTGCGAAAGCAAGCGATGTAAATTCTCGCAACAGGCCAGACCCTTACAGGCTCGTGTTACATGTCCTCCCAAGCCTTGCGAAATATAACAAAAGCTGCATGTTTATGTGTGTCCAGGTATACAATAGAATACCAAATGAATTAAATACAAGATTGTTCAAAATTAAATAGTACAAATGGCTATCTGCCAATAGTTTTTACAGTTCCTGGAACATAAAATCGCATGATGAGTGATTGTATTGCTATGCATGTAAAATTTACTAACACTGTTCACATTATTAACACTGCCATCTTTTAAACCTTGTTTTTAGCAAAGAAATGACATTGTTATTATTTTTTATATCATTATAAACGTTCATCCCGTGCCTTGCGCAGCAAAGGTAATTCCTAAATACTTTTATTTTTTGTAAAAACTTTTTTGCTGACTTACCCAGTTCCATTTGGTATATGAATGTGAGAGCTTGTAAAATAAATATAATATTTATTTCCTTCCATCAAAGTGTAAGACCGTTGATACCCGATACAAAGTTCAGTTACCTAATGCAGTTCTTATACAGTCTCTTAGATTTCTTACTTCATTTGAAACAATTACAAGTAAAGCATATCATTCAGGCATGGGGATGCGGCTGTAGCTGCAAGTCCACAACCCACAGAATTATTTTTAGTCACTGACGCTCCCCCGTATTCGTGGTAAATAAAAGTTGTGCAACATTGTTGCAGCACTCAAACAGCTCTATTAAATGTTGCTAGCAAGTTTGCACAACACAAAATCATGTTGATGAGACAATTTTAATAAAAATGTTGGTGGTAAACAACAAAGTGTTGTTTAAAATACCATATCATTGTTGAATTATGTTTATAGGGTAAAGCCAAATTTATAAAGAATGGCAGCTGGGTGTGGATGTGGAGCTATGTCGCAAACTATGCTCCACCTTCTATCTTGCCCTCTGTTTCCCAAAACTTGCAGTCAAAGTGGCCTCTGCGCTGCCACCGATGACGCCGTGGAAGTGGCGAAGTTTTGGGTCAACAAAATTTGAAAAATGTCGTGCCAGCGACACGAAGAAGATCAAGAATGTCAGCAGTGATTATTGTCTGTGGTAATATAAATAATTCCGATACTACTGCTGCATCGGGTTGTCCCTTTTTAACTAGTTTCGTCTGTCCATGTAAGTTTTCTTACTAACTTGGACATAACAAAAACATAATATCACGCTTGTATCCCCTGAAGGGTAAGGCAGAGGTGTACCTATACACCCACATTTCGATCATTATGTATAGGGAGCGATAACCCAGCACAAAGAATATGAACTCACTCTCGTTAGGCCTCGGCACGAACAAGTTATGCAGGTGTCGCAGGATCTTCCGCGCGTACTTGTGCGGCGCGGCGGCCACGGGCGGCGGCAGCGCGGGCGGCGGCGGCATGGCGGGCGGCGCGGGCGCCAGCAGCGGCGCCAGCCACGCGCAGCACACGCGCACGCAGTCGCGCAGCGCCGCGTGCTCGCCCAGCGGCAGGGACAGCCCGAAGCGGATCACTTCCAGCACCCATTCCACCTGCGGCAACCAGTAGAACAGTGCAATGAAACACCCCCTTTGATCGAGTTCAAATATTTATTGCTCTCACGAGGTATAAAAGTCATTACAGTTTGCCGGTTTATTTTTGTATCTTAAAGTATGTGAAGTCTTGGGTAAGGGAAAAAAGATGTTTGCATTTTTTATGAAGAGCCAGATTTCAAGAATGTAAAGAGAGGTGAGAGTTAGAAGGAGTTAGAAGGTATTTAATGAAGTATGGCTTCATCCATTGACGCTCATGACCAATTCGACTATTCTTATCCCAGCAACTAACCATTATTTAACCAAATATTGAGGCAACTCTCACTAGAAATGTGTGACTGGGATTCCTAACAAAAGTCTGGGATTCACTTGCAGCATTATCTCCTTGCAATTGCACCCACCTCAGCATCAGTGGTAAGGGGGCTGGGTTCGTGTGAGGCTAGCTGCTTGACCACGGCCAGCACCACGTCCCGCCCGCCCACGGCGCCCAGCACGCCCCGCCCCCCGCCCTCCAACGGCAGAGAACTCCACTCGGAATACATGCCGCCGCTATCTTTATTCTGAAAAAGAAAAGAAAAGTCAAAACCAGGTCACATTTCAACAAATTTTCAAGTACTTTGATGCAGTTTATGCCAGATATTTAAGTTCAAACTCAGATTTGATGCCACCATTTCTTTATTACATAACATCACGCCTGCATTCCCCGAATGGTTAGGCAGAGATCTACCTGGGCAACAGTGGCGTTCCTTCCATACAAGCTGGAAAGCCTGGCTTTCAATTAAATATGAACCTATCAACAAAAAACATAAACAAACTTGTAAATCACCTCACCCCAATCATGTTGCAAGAATTGATAAGATTAATGACATACCTGTTATTATTTTTTAATATAGGTATTTCGGCTTGCCCCCTAGGCACGCCACTGCTCAGCAGCGGTGTGTTTTCAGAAAAATCTTATCAATAACCCTTTATTTTGATACCCCACATGGTCATGGTAAATACTTAATCATATTAATTTATCAATATGACTCTCATCTTTGTTTTTACTTATTGTATTCTAAAATGCCACTATGATTTTATAAAAACAAACCATGGCCTATAACCATTGTGAGACCTAGAAAAGTCAATAGGCACCTCATGTATTAAAACACATCTAGCTGTTAGGATGCCACTTACATACACAGAAGTGAAAACATACCCCTGTCTTTGCAGTTGTGCAGTTGGGTAAAAAGGTTGGTCGGTTTGTGGAAGGGTGACAATCCATTAAGCCTCAGAAAGCATACTAAGCTGCTGGCATGCTTCGCTTGCTTAACATATCTCCAACGGCGATTGACTGGTTTCATAGTTACCTGTATGGCCGCCGGCAGCGTATATGCATGGAAGAGTCTTGCTCTTCTTGGTGTTATACTGCTGCCGGTGTACCTCAGGGTGGCGTTTTATCTCCTTTACTCTTCGCATTATTTATAAACTCTATTTCCAAAAAACTTATTTCTTCCTACCACCTTTATGAAGATGATTTACAAATATATAAGCAAGCTGCCCTTTCGGATTTGGCTGATGCAATTAATATAGTAAACAAAGATTTGGGTTCAATTTGCGAATGGAGTGAGGCACATGGGTTGCAGGTTAATCCATCAAAGACTCAGGTCATTGTTGTTGGCAGCTCAAGGATGACCCCCAAGATAAACTGGTTGCAGCTTCCCCAAGTACAATTTAACGGAACTGCTATTCCAGTCAGCGAAAAGGTTAAGAACCTTGGGGTTTGGATCGACAAACATCTGTCTTGGGGTCCTCAGTTACAGGACGTAAGTCGCAAAATTTTTGCGTCTGGTAAGTCCCTGAGACAATTGCGGAACTTTCTTCCAACTGCCACTAAAACTGCGCTTGCACAATCCCTTTCACTTCCCATCCTTGACTACGCTGATGTCAGTTATCTCGATCTCACTCAGGCGCAACTCGATAAACTTGAGCGACTTCAAAACTTTTGCATAAGATTTATATTTGGCCTTGCGCAAGTATGATCACATTTCTGAATTTCGTACAAAGCTCAAGTGGCTTCCCATACGTCTTCGCCGGAATTCTCATATCTTGTTTCAGCTCTACAGTATTCTGTTCAACCCTAAAACTCCCTCTTATCTTAAAGAACGTTTCAAGTTCCTTCATGACACACATAATAGATACCTGAGGTCATCAGAAAACTTAAAACTAGAGATGCCGAGGCATTCCACCAGTTTTTATGACAAGTCTTTTACAGTTCAAGCAGTACGGTTATGGAATGCCTTACCCATGTCAATAAGGCGTGCTCAATCTTTGTCCACTTTTAAAATTCTGGTTAAAAAACACTTCCTCTCTCCTTAAACATTGTCATTACATTTAGTTTCCTTACTCTTGTTTCATGTTTATTATTGTATATATTATATTATGTAGATAGGTATATGTTTTATGTATGTATGTATTTGTTGTATATGTAAATGGTACACCACTGACTACCTGCATTATTGTATCTCCTTCTACCTTGAATCCATCCAAAGGTTGTCTATAAAAGATCGCTTTTAGCGATAAGACCGCCCATTGTGTCACCCTATGTAAAATTTCTACTTTTATATCTGTAATTTTTATGGTGTACATAATAAAGAGTATTCTATTCTATTCTGGTCCCAGCTGTCATTCGTAGATCTTTGACAGCTGTTACAGGTACATAATCAGAAGCCAAAAAGTCTGGAAACAAGTTACTGCTTAACACAATACCCCTTGGTGAGCAAGGGGTATTGTGTTACCCAGTAACTGGATTGTAGAGGTCAGATAGACAGTTGCTCCACGTAAAATACTGGTATTCAGTTGCATCTGGTTAGACTAGAAGCTGACCCCAACATAGTTGAGAAAAGGGTAAGCAGAATTATATATATTTTGTACCGGTAGCTAACATACAACTACTTCAAAGGTATGGAAGTTCTCTAATTCTTCTTCATTGTCAATACAAGGAAGAAGAATTAGAGAACTAAATTTTAATTTAGACTAAACTTAAAGGAATCGCTTTCTAAATTAAACCACTATTGTTTCAAGTATTTTTCAAACTATAGTTCATGTTTTAACAATTATAGTGAATTCATTGAGTACCTAGGTTTTATTTTTATGAAGTGATACTGGTGTACATATTGAAAAAATAAATAAATAAATATTGGGGGCGTAGTTTCACCTGGAAAATGATATGTATAAGAGCAGAATTATAGTTTTCTGAATAGTTATTTGGAGATAATACTAAATGCAAATTTTGTAGAATTGGTCCAGACATGAAGCTCGTTGAGCTGGTATAACTATGCGCCAGGGACAGTGTAAAATAACTTTTTAGAGGAAATACAAGCAAACTTACCTGGTTGTTGACTCTATTGAAAATGCTCACATTCATAAATAACACTTAACGGTACCCTCTAAAACGGGTCACTAACTTCCGCCAACAGAAACACAAATCACAAAAGCATTATAGTTAGAAGTCACGATATAATTAAAATCAACAGGATATTTCATATAATATTATAATCACTACGAATTTCAGAAATCTCCGCTGTTGTAAAACAACTGTGAAAAAAAGCAATTTAGCGAAACAGAAATATAAATATGAATACGAGAGAGAAGGATAAAAAATTAAGAAAGAGAGGCGTATACGTCATCTGTCACTGTCAGAATACCGGATAAATGGAAATTTTGCTTGTGTTTTGTCTCTGTGTTGTTACGTTTATCTGACAAAGAGGAGACTATTGACAATGCTTAAATTTAAAACATGAAACGAATTTTTATGTTTCAGACATTTATGATTACGTTCAGAAATAAAACGGAAAAAACCATAAAAAGTTAAGTAGTTATTTCCACCTCTTTCCCATGGGGGGTGGGAGCATAGATCATACACTTCCACTACACATCAAAGAGTACCTACTTTAAGTATACGGGTACTTCACATACACTTTTAAGGGATCGGCTAGTGGTCAACAGGAGCAGTCATCTGGAAATCAGTGTAGTGCCCTATACCGTGCGGACCGCAATTTTTAAATCGTTTTCCTTGTGTTTGCGCTAGTTCCAGCCAGCACTTGTGCGAACACAGGGGGAACCCCACCGCGCTGCCCGATGAGTTTCTCACCGCAGCGGTCGCGGCGGCCACAGGGGAAAGATCAAGATGCCGAAGTCGCGCGGCTCGTTTGGCCGCGATGCCGGGCCCCCGGAGCCCCGTCCGGTGTTGAACCGGGCGACGCGTCGTCCGGTGCGCCACCGGCCGGCCCCACCAGCAAGAAGATGAAGAAAAAGAAGAGGGAAGAAGGGAGAGGGGGGGGGATTGAGTGCCGCGGAAACTGCTGGCCCACCGACGTCATCGGTGCCTGCGCGTGTTGCGCCGACGCCGAGTCGGGAACGCGCTGTACCCATCCGCACTGCCGCGTTCCGCCCGGTGCCCATACAGGCCCCGGGGCCCGCCGCGAGTGCTACCCACGCACCGCTTGCGCGCAGCGCGGCGCCGCCTGCGGCCGTGCGCTCCGCTGCGCACGGACCCCGCCTCTCGCTGGCGGGACCGGCGATGGCGGAGCATGAGCGGCCAGCGAGTGCCGGGGCATACACATACCCGGTACGAAGGATGTTACAGGCGCCCGATTCACCGGCGCCCCCCCGAGCCTCAGCCTTCGACTCGCCCGCCATGCTGTCGGCATGCTCCTCGCGCGTAGTGTCGAGCATGTCGCTGGCGTCGGCGGGCTCGGCCGCGTCCGGTCGCAGAGACGTGTCTGGGGATACGACACCGCGACCCGGGTGACGGCGCACCGAGGGAGGAGCCGACGCCGCGATAATGATGTCGCCGGCTTCGCCGGTTTGATTACGAGTTTCGGGTCGAGCCCAGACCCCAGCGGCAGCGTCGCAGGAGGAGTACTTACGAGGCGGCCGATGAGGAGGAAGCGAAGCGGCCCTGCCCTGACCCGTCGCGGCCACAGCCCGACAGCGCGCCGCGGGGTCGGGGTAGGCCAGCGTCGCCCACATTTACTGACGCGGCGCGCCGCTCGCCCCCCGCATCTCCTACACCTACCACCCCAGGGGTAAGTACCGAAATCGTACACCCCCCTGCCCCCTTTGCATCTACCGCACCCCCTGCTGCTCCCCCGGGCGCACAGACGGTGCCGGGTGAAACCCAAGAAGAAGCTGAGGTACCCTCGGCTGGTGGTGAACAGGCTGCACGACTGGGCCACTCATTTCCGGGCCATCAGTGCCAAACTGCATGGGCCGGCCTCCGAACACTCGTCCATACGGGGGTGGAGTTCGCTTCACTCCAGACAGCTAAGAGGAGTACAGGCTGCTCCAGCGGTACTTGACTGGCCTGGAGAAGGACAGCGGCGTATCGTGGTTCGCCTACTCACTGCCGGCGGACCGGCCTAAAGATCGCAATTAGAGGATTACCTGCGGACACTGACCCTACGGAGATAGAGGAGGAGCTCCGGGCGTTGGGGTACCAGCCGGAGTATGTGCGCTACATTAAGCGCGCACAAAGACGACCCGGCTGTGTGTTCCACGCCATCCTAAAGAAGACCCCCGACGTCCGGGCCATATATGACACCACCATATTTATGTATATGCGTGGTGTCAAGATTGAGGCTTGGCGTGGCAAACGTGGGCCCGCCCAGTGTCACCGGTGCCAACGCTTCAGACACAGCTCGCACCAGTGCCATCGGCCGCTCGCTTGCGTGCGATGCGGTGGCGAGCACGCGGCACGAGACTGCTCGCGCCCGCGGAAAGAGCCGGCCACTTTTTTTTTGTTGACAGGGTGGAAATCCTCATGGACGTCCTCCGCCCTGGGGCGAGCGGAGGGGTCTGTCAGACTTCTACTGACTAAAACCACCCCGTGTTCCCTCGCACACTTGCACCGGGGGCTACGGGGGCACTTAAGCACTCTTTAACGTAGCCCCCGACTGGTGCCGGCCCGCCTCTGCGGGCCCCGTCTAGTCAAACGGGGCAGTGAGGTGTTTGACTCCCCCCGCGACGTCTAAGAGAGGCGCGTGTGGAACATTACGCGCCGCCACCTCGGGTCTTATATGATAGGGGGCGGCGGACGTCCCCGAGTCCGCCGTCCCTGGACCCATTTAGGGGGGCCGGAAGCGGGCATTATCTGCCCTCTGCCGACGCCCGGTGCGCCTGCTACGGGCCGGGAGAGCACTCGACACCTCCCTGTCTCTTTCCGCTGCCTCCTTCTGCGACATGACATTTTCGCAGAAGGAGATCACCGCGACCCACGACGCTGCGCTGCCGACCATAGAATTAATAACAGTCTGCAGCGACAGGTCGCTACCCACTTCCGATACAAGGTCACGGCGTGGCTCCTCCCAAGCTGCACACTCTGCAAGCGTATGCCACGCCGTGTCCTCCCGGCAATGGACGCAGTGATGACACCGAGCGTCTGGCTCCCTGCCTATGCGATGCAGGTACCTCCCGAAGCAGCCGTGCCCCAGCACCTGCGTCGCCCTAAATGACAGGGAGCCGTGCCTCCTCCCGAGCCAGTCGTCGAGCACCGGCCGGACCGCCCCAATAGGGACGAGGCCAGCGGTAGGGCGCAGAAGCCTGTGCCGCCATTCCACCACCAAGACCTGACGGAGCTCGGACCGGCGCAGCGTGATCTGCCGCTGCACCAATACCACGCCCCTCATCCGTGCCTCCTCGCGCCACCGATGTAGTGACGCGAGGGCTCTCGCTTCCAGGTCCCACGGCGGGAATCCGGCCAGTGCGCACGCCGCCTCGTAGGAGATCATGCGATATCCTCTGATGACTCTGACGGCCATCGCCCTTTGCGGTACTCGCAACACTCCGATACTGCGGGCCATCAGGTCAGCTGCCCACACCGGGGACCCATATAGGGCCATGGATCGCACGATCCCCACGTACAACCGCCTACAGGCGGTGCTCGGGCCCCCCAAATTGGGAAGGAGCGTTGACAGCGCGCCTGCAGCGCCCATCAACTTAAGCGCCAGCCACCGAAAGTGGGGACCGAAGTCCCAGCGGCTATCGAGCACCAGTCCCAGGTACTTCATGGTAGATTTGACAGCGATTCGGGCCCCCCGACCACGATGTGTGATCCCGGTGGTGGCACAATCAAGAAAGTTCCAGAAACCGAAGAGTGGCGTCGCTACCGGCGCCCAAGAAATCAATATCCGAAGGAAAAACAATGAACCCACAACCTGCGCCATCAAACTGTTGATGGACCTGATTAAGGCCATCAGGCAGGGCCAGGATATTGAAACGGTTATCCTCGATGGCCTGGCCACCTTACTTACCCTGTACCATAGCTAGGCCATTGAGGATAATCCACTGGAACGCCCGCGACCTAAGGGACAAGGTCGACCCCCTCCGCCATCCCCTAAGGGAACAGAATATCGACGTGGCGCTAATAAGCGAGACGTTCCTGGGACCCGAGGATAGGATTAGGTTCCCGGGATATCTCGATTATAGGAAGGTCGAAAGGTCGGCTCACATGAGGTACCGTGGTCTGGTGGTACTAGTGAGGCGAAGAGTCGTCCATCAGGAGCTCCCCTTGCCGTCGCTGAATAGCTTTTACGCGCTGGGTGTCCAGCTGCACGTAGCCGGCGAGGACTTAGACATATACGCGTGCTACAAGCCGCCCGCGAATCATCTGGACGTGACCGAGTTGCGGGCCCTTGTAGACAGCACACCACACGCTACAATCCTCGCCGGGGACTTAAATTGTAAACACCCAGCGTGGAACTCTTATCATACGAATACCGAGGGGAGACGGCTCTTCGCGGACGCGGAAGCCTTCGGCTATACGGTGTCTGGCCCAGAAACGCCGACCCACTACCCTGATGTCTTACGGTACATGACGTCGTAGTCCACTGTGGGCTACACTGCCAGATCACGCAACAAGTGATAGACGACGAGCTACAATCGGATCATCAACCCGTGCTCGTCGTCTTATCGGGTATGCCGGCCCGACTGAAGCCCGTAGCGCCACTTCGACGTATCGACTGGACGAAGTTCGCCGAGGAAGTGGAGATGACCACACCGACTCAGCCTATTCGAGACAACGTCACAGCTTGCATACAGAGCGCCTTACAAACGGCGACTAGCACGCAGCCGCAGTCCGACGCGCCATCCTCAGGACGAAGCCCAAGAAGGCCCCCGGTGCTGACGGTATCACCAATACAGCGCTGCGCCACCTGCCATACCGTATGGTAGCAGCGCTGGCGCGCCTGTACACGGGGATACTGCGCACGGGGACCTTTCCCGCTTCGTGAAAGGAAGGGCGCGTCATTATGCTGCCCAAGGCGGGGAAAAATACCCTGAAGCCAGAGAGCTATCGGCCGATCACGCTGCTGCCGACAGTCTCCAAGGTGTTGGAAGCACTCCTGCTGCGACATCCCCAGCACCACGTCATCCCCCGGCCGGAACAATTCGGGTTTCGGGCGGAGCACAGCACGACGCTCCAGCTGTCGAGGGTAATGCATCACCTCGCAGCCGCGCTCAATAAAACGGAATATTTTGTTGCAGTATTCCTCGACATGGAGAAGGCTTTCGACCGTATGTGGCACGGCGACGGCCTGACATACAAGATGGCCACCACAGGCGCGCCCCGTCGTGTTGTCAAGGTGATCTCCACTTTTCTCTCACACAGGACATTCAGGGTGGTGGTCGACGGAGCGCTGTGAAGCGCCCGTCCGGTGCTTGCAGGCGTGCTGCACTCGACCTTCTCCCCGAGTGGCTGTCGAAGTGGCGGCTATCATCTAACGTGGGTAAGACGCAGGCGATGGTTACCGGGTTTGCGCCCCTCCTACCACCCTTGAAGCTACAAGGAGTCGACATCGATTGGTCGCCCCGGGTCAAGTACTTGGGTGTGACCATCGACCGTCGGCTCACGATGGGGCCACATGTCCGCAAGGTCGCCGCGCAGGGTAGGGTTGCCCGCAACCTGCTCCGCCCAGTGCTCTCGTCCCGCATCCCGGCGCGCGTCAAGTTGGGCGTGTACATCGCGTACGTGCGCCCAATCATGACGTACGCCGCCCCGGCATGGTTCACCCTCACGAGCGAGTCGAGCCGAAAGCTGCCCCACACGCAACAGAACCTTGCGCTGCGGTCCATCGTCGACGGTCCTCGCTTCGTGAGGAGTGTCATTGCCCGGGACCTCGGGATTGAGAGCCTGGATGAGTTCGTGCGGCGCCTCGCGACGGGAATGTTCGCGCGGGCCGACGAATATGCTTGGCCCCACGTCAAGCAGATAGCGCCCTGGCATGCGCGCCCCCCCGACGCGAGACCCCTGCCCCGCGACCTGTTAGCGTACAACTGACCCCATCCACCGGACTGGACTCCCGAGTAAGCTGCATACAGGTTACACGCGGCTTACTCGACTCAGCTGAACTCTACATTACCAACATGCATCCGGTGCGTAGCGTGTTCTAAGTTAATATAGACACGTTACGTCAGCGTACTACAGACACTCACGACTCACGTCTATACATGCGACTATACTCACACGCGAAGGCGTCGCGCGGGCGGCGATTCGCGTAGACACTGAGCGGTGTTATACACACTACAATACCGCTCATACACTCACGAGGACTCCTTAGCCCGGACCGTAACCGGCTAGCTCTGGAAGCAGGGCGGGCGGCAGTCGAACACCTTATTCTGCAGGAGCGTCGAGTCAGCACCTCTGTCGCTGGTCGTCTTCGTCGGGCCTCCCGTGGGTAACCAGGGGTCTCACCTGGCGGGGACTGACCGGCGAGGTGTCGTGAAGAAAGCGGCGCTATGTATTAGCGGCGTGGCGCGCCTACAGAAAACAAATAGCAATCACTCAAATGGGTACGCGTTGCGACGCGTACGTAATAAGCCGTAGGCCAATGCAGCTGACAAAATGAGGGGCCCGTATTAACAGGTCCCATAAAATGATGCCGCGGCCGGGGGGCAATACGCCCCGGTACCGCTCGCCACGTCCCCTTACAGGGGTGTCGCGATTTCTCCATTTACAATTTTAAGATGGTAGTAAGCAGACCCCTTTGTGATTGTTGCTGCTGCGTTATGTCCATGTCGAGTAAATACTTTTCTATTTCTTCTTATACACATCAAGTTATACTTTTGCATTATAAGCTGTCCTTGTATTGTAACAGTCTAGGCTTTCTGAACAATGATAGGTCAGCTTAATCTGGAAATGTATAGTTTGATGTGTAGTCGTGCATACCTAACAAGTGGCACCATAGGCGAGGCAATGACGCTATATATAGCATTACTTTAATTAAGATACCAATAAATACATAAGTAAGTACCTGATAATGATAAGGCACAGGCTCAGGGTTGGCTAAATACAGTAACAAATGATAAACACATCATGATTTAGTCTTAGATAGTTTATTTAATTAGTATTATTAAATGTTACAATACACTGATACAACCGTTATTCATAAAATGCATTTATTAATAAAAACAAAACTTATTCATGTTTGTTACATCAACATGGTTAAGTATAATGAGTGATTGATTACCTCATTATTGAATAATACAAAAACTCGACAGAAACCCATTATTCTGTGTCTGCACTAATATGGCCTAATTTGATTAAGTACCTATAGTAATAATTAGTCAGTAGTAATTTGGGCCATGCTTAAGTTAGACAGTCCAATATAACTTTTTGGAGGCCTTAGTCTAGCAGTAAATTATACTTTATTGAGCCTTAACCCAACAAAGAAATTATAATAAAAGATCGCCAAACCTCGTTACACAATAATAGAAGAACAAAGTACAGACAGCACCATAATTTACAACTGTATTACATAATTATAATTTTGATACAATTTTTATTCTTATTTATTTACAAGACTAGAAACTAAAATTAGAAAGATTTTAGCACTGATGCTGTTCTATTATACAGCATGTATCAGAAAGGTAAGAAACATCAATTAGAACAACTTTCTCCATGGGTCAACATCATAATCGAAAAAAAAAAAAACTGTTCCATACAAAACTTCAATACTTACTCAACCCAAATGTATGGGATGGCTGGTAATTTTTCGCGATTACAATGTTGGTCCCATGACAGTGGCGTGCCTAGGGGTCAAAATTAGGGCGAGCTGACATATCAATATAAAAAAAAAACAGGTATGTCATTATTCTTATCAATTCTTGCGACATGATTGAGTTAGTTAATTTACAAGTTTGCATGACGTGTAGTTTGTTTATGTTTTTTGTTGATAGGTTCACATTTAATTGAAAGCCAGGCTTTTCGGCTTTAAGGGAAGGAACGCCACTGGTCCCATGAAGAAAGTTATTCAGTTTGATGTGCCTGTACCACATGGCACCAGTAAAAATCACCTCACCTTTCTGTCACATGCTGTATACCAAAGCAGTATTGTTAAAGAGTTGTACTAGTTTTTTGTTTCAAACGTGAACAAGTTTTTAGGAAAGCATGGAAGTTTTCCTTCAGCCCAATTTTACAGCTTGTATTTACATCTCTTCTCCCGAAGAAGAAAACAATAGTCTAAGTTATGTTGTATTTAACAAAATCAGGGCCATTATTAATAAATTGTAATCTCAAACAATACAAAAATAGTACAAAAATAAATTTCTAAAGTCTTATAAAAATAACAAATATTCCTAAAAGCTACCGGGTTAATATACTGAACAAGAGTGTAGGTAAAAAGTCATGCCTATTTGATTTATTGTGAGGGATTTTTAATATCCAATAACATTATATTAAAGTTTTAATTGGGGGACAATATTTTTTAAATGTTAGTAAGATAATAAGTCATTGATAAACTGTTCAGGATACATGTGTAATGACTGAATATTAAGCATTTTTTTTTTCATTTTTTTTTGTTGTCATTACCTTTTGCCATTTACTTATTTATTTATCCTCGTACTCCATTATCTTTAGCATCCCTAGCTTCTTGATATTTGACCTTCCATTTATCAAGTTCTATTTCCATCTCTTGCATCCTGGACCTATTCTTACTAAGCAGTTGTTCTGTCACCTCCAGTTTACCTTTCCAGGATTTGATCTCTGTATCCTTTTTGTCCTCTGCACCCTCCAGTGTATGAGCCAACACTGTATTTTTTGCATGCTTCACTGTAGCTTCCGCCTCTTTTATTATCATCTCAGCTTTCTTGGTCAATTCGTCTTGAATTATAAGCATACTGACTAGCCGTCGAATAACAAAGGCTAAGAAAATAGCAAAGCCAGTTATGTAGAAGTTTCTCTGCGCTCGAAAAAGCTTCACACTCCCTTTCATTTCACTTGCCAAGTTGGCATGAGCTCCGGCTTCCGTGTTGCTGGAATACTTTCTCATTTCTCTTATAGCATCAAGCAGGAATAGACTTAAAACACCTAACAATACATAGAAGTATGCAGCTGCATGTTGTTGGAACATCGAAAATATCCGTGACTTGAAAAACTGGTTCCATCTCCTGGGACTAAATACGGGCAATATCATGATGATGACGATCGCTACCTCGAAGTAGAGGTAGCCGGCAATAAATGTCCATTGAATAGACATTTTATTTGTTGTGGGCTATGGCCCGGCCGGTTTTTGAGTAAATACACTAATCTATCAAACGTAATTATTTATTTTTCTTTTCTTCTAGCTTTTCAGTGTACGTACAGCAAGTGCCTTCTATTCAGCACATTTATTTGGAATTTTGGATTTTACAATGCAGTTGCACCAAAATAACTTTGACAGTTCAGAATTTCAGATTGTTTGTTCAGTTCGGATTGGCTTCGGAAATTGGAAGTTCAGAAATTGTTTTGTTTCTAGAATTTAATTTAATATTTCTGTCTCGGTTGGCTTTAGTGGTTACACTATTGATAAAGAGAGAGCAACACAGACAGACACTCACAGACTACAGCCATTAAAGATAAAAATAATATTTTCAAGAAGAGTATCCCAAAGTATCGATTCATCGATTGGCTCACGGTATAGCCCTATATAAAATGTACTCTGTGGTATGGCCCCTTAGATGGTCCACTTCATCGTCATCAGTTTTTACTTTAGTAAGGCTAAGCGCGCACTACAAATTTTAATCGTTGCGGATAATAATCTGCAGCGCAAATCTGTGAACAATACCAATATATACTAGTAGAGACCGCACACTGCGGTAAACCATCGCTTGAGAATTCGCTTGAAAAAATATTTTCGTTTGCTATTTTTTTTTGCAGTTAAAAATCGTAACGATGAAAATCGCAGGGTGTGCATAGCTTCACGACGAGGTATGCTGTGGCCGGAGCGGGGTCGGCTTGGCAGTGTCTCTAGACATCGCCAATGCCTTCAATACCCTGCCCTGAAGTTGCATAAGGGAGGCACTCCGGTATCACCGGATGCCGACCTTCCTCTGTCGTGTGGTCGAGGCCTATCTGACGGACAAGGCCGTCATTAACCCCGGTCACCAGGGAGAGTGGAACCGGCGAGAGATGTCGTGCGGTGTCCCACAGGGATCGGTCCTGGGGCCGCATCTGTGGGACATGGCCGGGGCTGCCTTGAAGCGGCTCCTGCCCAATCTAGGGGGTCCAAACGTCTCCTGCCGGAGGCTCCACGCGGGGGTCGTGCGGTCCATGGCCCTTTACGGGGCACCGGTGTGGGCGCGTTCTTATAGGCGCCGACTAGCCCACCGGTTGAACGCGTCCCAGAGGGTCATGGCCTTCCAGCTGGTCCGGGGATACCGTAAGGTCTCCTGCGAGGCGGCGAGCCTCCTTGCCGGATTGCCGCCATGGGATCTGGAGAGAGCGAGCGAAAAGGCGAAACGCCGGGGCGTAATTCCGCTGCCGCGAGAAATCGTGGCACAGCGAACTGAGCTCCGGCGGGATCTCATGGCGGTATGGAGAGTGTGACTGTCGCAACCCAGTGCTGGACTCACCACAATTGCGGTGGTAAGTCCCCTCTTTGAGGAGTGGCTTGAAAGGCGCTACGGCGTCCTCACCTTCCGCCTGACGCAGGTCCTCATCGGACATGGCTGTTTCGGGAGGTTCCTTTTTCGGATAAGGCGGGAGGAAACGCCCGGGTGTTACTCGTACCAGTGTGGATCGACCTGAGGACACGGTGGAACATACGGTGGTGGTCTGCCCAGCTTGGGCGGAGCACTGCCTAGAGGGCATGAGAAGCCGTCACCTACTTCTGTGACCACCAGCGTCAGAACCATTTGGCGGGGTCCGATAAGGCAGATGCCTGCCGGGGCCACGGATTGTTCGAAAGAGTTACCGTGACCCTGGTGCACAGGCAGCTGAAGGAACATTGGTGGGTTTTAGTCAGTAAGTCTGACATGCCCTCCCGCTCCGCCCAGAGCGGGAGAAGTGATATGTATGATGATTTCCCTACCCAAAAAAAAAACCATGTGCGATTCAAATACGTGCTTTTTTCAAACAAAATTTTTAGTACTGCGTCAATGAAAAAAACAATTATTATTTTTTGTGTTGTGTTTTCATCAACTTGATTTAAAATTGCTAATTATAAATTAGTAACTTTTCATTGCTGTTTTGCTACGATAGGCAAACCAAAAAAGAAAAAAAGCGACTGTCAATTCGTCATGTCATTTGATCAATGTTAGGAAAATTGAAAGAAATATTATTTTAATTGTAGATTCCACAAAGCAATGGCTAGTATAGAACTAGATATCTGGCGAGGCGAATGGGGACTCGCCTCGATTGATTTAGAATGTCTAAAAGTCTTAGTAAGTGCTTTTCTTCATAACCTAAAACCCGAAACTGTGCCGGTATATACTTTAGTATATATTTTTTATTTCATCGTTCGCAGACTTACATGAAATTTATTGGAGTGCCTGTACGAGTTCGAGAAGCGAACAATCCATTTTTTACACCTAAAGGAAGGCTCCCTGTTATGAAGGACGGCCGCAAGCTACTTTCAAATTTCGAGGAAGTTGTTGAACATTTAAAATCTTTGGTAAGTATATTTCTTGTTTCTTTTCCTTTTTACATAGTTTCTCTTTATGAATAACCGATTTATTTTATTTCTATGGTGGTATACTAAGCAATCAATTTTAAATAATATTACATCATTTTAACTATTGCTGAAGGAGCTAAGGGAACCTCTTGTTTCTTATATATGTAAATTGTTTTATAAATATCATTGTTTTACAGCATTACAGCACAGATGTTCACCTAAACACAAAGCAGGCAGCTGAAGCTAGTGCATTCACACAATATTTACGGGATAAACTGTACCCAGCGTACCAATATGCATGGTGGGTTGACGAAAAGAATTACTGTGATTTAACAAGACCAACATATGCTAAAGCGCTGTATATGCCATTCAACTTTTATTACCCATCACATTACCAGAAAGCAGCAAAAGAAATGATTGATGCTTTGTATGGAGAACACACAGAATTAAGGGAAATTGAAAAAACTGTAAGTTAATAAGAAAGATGATATCCAGTTTATTATATTTCTTAAAAGTTGTTAGTCTTCTAGTATTTTATCATGAAAAAATATAACTATTTCCTGCCTACCATATTCACATTGCCCTAATTGTTTATATTTAAGATACTCGGATACTTTTAGATTTTAGTTCAGTTCTCTGTCCTCTCCTCTTTCCAATTTTCATAAACTTGGTTACCTGAGTAATCTCTTCTAGTTTCCATCTCTATGCAGATGACGTGCAGCTGTATCAACATTTTGCTGTAGCTGATGCGGGTTCTGCAATTGACATGCAATGACTCATGACCTGGCTTTTATCAGCGCTTGGGTGCAGTCTTTTGGTTTGCAAGTTAACCCAACTAAATCCCGGGCCATGACCATAGGCAACATGTTTGTTCCCAATGCGGCTGATGTTGCATCTCTGATGCCTTTATATCTCGATGTTGTTCTGATTAACTATACCAAAACAGCCAAAGATCTGGGTGTAATTATCGTCTCCAATTTTTCAAGGCGTGCTCAGGTCAATGAGGTCAGTCGAAAGGTACATTACTCCTTTCATTCGCTGAAATGCCTTCAAAGTTTCCTGCCCTTGAAGAATAAAATTTCTTTGGCGCAGACACTCATTCAGCCGATTATAGATTACGCCTGCTACTTGGATGCTACTGAGGAGCCATTAAACAACCTTGAGCGCTTGCAAAACTTTTGCGTTTGCTTTGTTTTCAGTCTGCGAAAGTATGACCATGTTTCTCACCTTTGCAAGGAACTCCCGTGGCTGTGGCCCTTCCAACTCAAGTGGCTCCCGATCCGCTTTCGCAGGAACACTCGAATTTTATGTTTCCTCTTCAAAATCTTACACAACCAGTCTTATCCTTCCTACCTGCGTGAGCGATTTTCATACGCTCGCCCTAGCGACGCACCGTGTAGATCACACCTTAGATCCCTCCATAAATCCCATTCTCATAAAACAAGTTACTATTCTTTTTCCTTCTCTGTTGATGCTGTAAGATTGTGGAACTCACTTCCGCCTAGCATTCGAGATTTAAAATCTATTTCTCATTTCAAATATCGAGTAAAAGTGCAAATAAAAAAAAATAAAAAATAGTAATTCCTTTCCTTTTAACTGTGAGAATTTATATATTTATATTATGTAAGTTTTTTTTTTTAGCATTATATTTAATTAAGTATATGTTATTTTTTTGCATTATATGTAGGTACATTTACTATTCTAATTTAAGACGTCACCAAATCAAATTCTTGTCTTCTTATTCTCACACACTCTCTCGTCTACATTGCTTTTTCATTTCTCTTTTCAGGCCTGCTGGAACAAATTTCTTAATAAGCAGAACCTTTGTACTCAATACAAAAATGCCGATCTGTATCTATTTTACTGTGTGTACATAAATAATAAAATAAAATACTCAATTTAGTTTTTCCCATATTTCAGATATACAATGAAGCGGAGAAGTGCCTCAAAACACTATCAGATAGGCTAGGCGAAAGTGAATACTTCTTCGGCAACCGTCCCTCCTCTTTTGATGCAACAGTGTTTGCATACCTTGCACCACTGGTAAAGGCACCATTCCCCAATTCCACTCTATCCAATCACGTGAAAGGCATAGCAAACCTCTCGAGATTCGTTGCTAGGATCAACCAGAAGAATTTTAGACATGTTACAGATGGTAAGTTTTTTGTGAAAATATATCAATTTTGTTTGTAGGTACTTCTCAGCATGCTTTTAGGAGTCAGCTAGGAATTGGGCTACGAGTTTCGCACCTTCAGTAGCGTCTATCAGTTGCTGTAACATGCAGACAACAGCACACTGATGACAACTAGTCACACATATAAATCTGCGGACGTGATGGGCGTCGACATCTAAATACGATAAATAAAAATAAAAAAGATTGGATGGATTTTTTTTTGGGATCAAAAAACGGTGGTAGTTTGTAGTACCTACTTGAAGTATGAGTTGAGAAAATCTGTTTTCTTTTGTTTTATCGTGTTTACATATCGATACCCATCATGTCTGTGAAGTTCAGTCACAATCTATCTATATATATAAAAATGAATCCCTATTTCCCTTGGTCACGCCATCACGCGTGAACGTCTGGACCGATTTCACTAATTTTTTTTTGTTGTGTTCGTTATTGTCAGGAAAAATAAGGAAGTTGATCGGAACGTTACAAAATTTAAGAAAACATAACGCCAATATTAATTTTACATAACTGTCAGTTGTTTGAAATAACTGTCAGCGATTGACAGAATGCCCGCTGCAAATATCGTTTATTATCACAGATGGGTCGGTTGATAAATGAGTCGATAGTTTTAGTTTTAGTCAATAGTCAAAACTAAAACTAAACGACATATGACATTCATAGTTAAAACAGGACAACGTCTGTCGGGTCAGCTTGTAAAATATATATTATGTAACTGCACAAACTGCAGTCCATGACCCCACAAAATAAATATTAAATTATTTTATTTTTTATCATTTTTTTAGATATCGTGACCCATAACGTCTGCGGACTTTCGCTAGCTAATTTAATTTGAACCTCTATATAACGCGGGGGAATCACTCGCGCTCAATACCTTTATTGTTATCAGCAAATGTCTATTTGAACCATTATAATTAAGTCTTCTATTACAAAATTGCAGAATATAACAGACTGAACTCGAAGAAGCAATCAACAGGCACGCAATCAGAGCGCGAAGCAGCCAACTTCCCGAACCAGACGCGCAACAAGATCCTCGCTGCCGTGTTCGCGGCTGTAGCCATGACTGGCTATGCCGTCGCCAACGGGATGTTTCAGGTCAGTAAGGATACTTTAGCAGCAGCAAGTACAGCACCAAAATCTTTTTATAGCTATGAATATATTTAATATTTGTTTGATATTAAATTCGCTCTTTTGATATCTTTCCCTTTCCGTGGCCAAAAAATCGGAGCCGCTGTTTCCACGTGGCGTTTAGTACACACACGACGTTTTTTATGAGCTTTGATGGCGAGTTATCTGCCTTGTTATGCTGAAATAAGCAGCACTAGTTGCGTTTGCAGCCCGTGCTTGATACGTTATACGCTCTTAATGGAACTTCTCATGTAATGCCCCGCTGCAGCTGCTGCACGCTACAAGAAACAAATCTCCGAATTTGAGGCCTTAGAAAATGCTTTGCTAAATGTGCATGTTGTATTTACACCTTGTTAGTTTGACTGTAAATGTAAACAATGTCGAATAAATTTCAAGATACTGAGTAATTTGGAATTTGTTATCTAAAAATAAACCTTGTTTTGTAATAAGGCGGAGTATTTTTATTCGCATTAAGTGAGTGTCAGGAAAAATTCGTCAGTTGTTTACTTTATTGGAGAATCTGAAAAAAGCATGGTGTAGCTAGTGTTTGTCTCAAGTTGTATTCTTATTCATTCTCACAACATCTCATTTTGTTTGTTCAGGACTTCAAAGAGTTTGAAAATACGCGAGAATACAACGACATGTTTGAGAATGATGAAGACGACAACTGACGCTGACTGAAGCTCGGGATCGCCCCCCGCCCGCCGCCACGTGGCTCGCACGTCCAGCCACCAACATTGTCTACACACTGGCCATTGTTTCGCCGCTTCTATATTGCGTCCGATCTCAATACAAGAAAAATCGGCAGAAAGTACGTACAATGTACATGGTTACGACCTCAGGTCGCACGCACGCTCAGAAGCGTTCATTATAAACACTGCGGCAGTTTTGGATCGTATTTTCTCGGATTTGGATCGGACGCGATATAATAACGTATTCACTATTTTAATGTGTCTTTTAAAAATTCAACTTGTCTACTATGTATGAGTATCGCTAAAGCTGCAAGTCGTAGAGTCGTAGCATTATCACGGTGTTGGCGGTTCATATACCATTATATTATAATATTCAGCTAGTCTGGCGATAGTCGTGGCTTTTAGTGACTTTTAGAGACTGTTGTGTATGTTCCTGTTTTACTGACGAAACGTCGTATTATACCATTGTTATTAATTACTTATAAATTATTGTTGAATGAAAGATTTTATCCTTATTTACTGCGGTCAAATAACATGGCAACACTCATAATAAAGTCACTATACTCCACAGATAGTTTATAATAATATGTGTTTAGAAACATATATACTGCATTTAGTACTTGGTTTTTAAGATGACATGTAGTTACATAAATATTATGTATGTCTTGATGTTTGGTTGTTGCCTCTTACTGCTTGTTTTAGATTTTGTATGAAACGTCATATTTTCGAGTTTATTTCTTCATGGATTCGATGAAATTAAAAACTTTAGTCTTGAATATTCATGTTTTGCAATTTGATATCGAAGCCAATGCGTTATGTTAAAGTGATAAGAAAACTCACAAAAAATGATTACCTTTGATTGTCAGTAGATATTGCATAAACGCTAATCTATTTTTGCAATATCTGCTGTGGGGATTTTACTTAGCGACGTTACGTGAACACAGCAGTCTTTTAATGTAAGCGCTGCGTTTATATTTCGCCATGTTCCGACATCCTTGAAAACTAAAGTTACAGTAAAGTTCCTATAATATTGAGTTATTTATGTTTTTATACTTTAAACTTTGTTGCTTTTGTGTTAGAGGTTATTTTACTGTTTCCCTTTCCCTACTAAGTTAAAATTGATGTCTTGGTTGTTTAGCAGTCGTAGGCGCATCCAAACATTTGAGGCACTCGGTCTATTAAACTTGGGTTATATTTTAGTAAATAACACCACAGGTAGAGATTTTGGTTTTGTGAATGAGAATTTATTTGTTGATTGTTTAACTTATTCCGTTAAGCGTGAATAAAATGTGGTTCGTTGATGTTGCATGTTTTATTTTTTTGGTTTGTTTTGTAAATACATCATCATATATATGTATATATATATTTGCGTCATTCTGGGACTCAATATCATCATTATCGGGTTTGGTTCGGAGTTGACATACGTATCGATTTTTCTTTTTGGTGTTAACTTCGGAGATTTCGACATATTCCCTGAAAGACGGATTTGAACACTGAAGGGTAAAAAAATAAGAAACCTTCTTACCTATAAGGTAAGGTTCAAAACCCAACAATTTCCTATGTGACCTTTCTCTAACTTACAGTGAAGGTGATGAAGTAAGTGACAAAACCTGGAATTGTCTGATATCTGCAATTCAGTGAGCACAATGCTCGTATCTTTATTGCCTTGCAGTAGGAAAAGTACAAGATGATATTATTATTATTCTAAATTCAACAGCGCTGGGCATCGTGGAGCTGGCAGAGAACGATGCTGCTCAACCGCTTCCACATTGCCAAGAAACACTTCGACAAAATTACTAAATTAAAAGCAGCTAAGACGAGCGAAGACTCCAAACCGGCCTAATATTGTAACTAGGTTTAATTTTTGGTTGTATTCCATTGTAAACTATTTGTGTGACCTCGAAGATATTTAGGTATCCTGTAACAGAAACGACGAAAACAATAATCGAAACTTATCCTATAGGTACTTATTAGGATCATTCGACAGGGATTGATACTTCAGTGTAGTTACCAAGGACTTTGCAACTTTAAGCAGAAGTAAATTCCCCCTGAATAGAAATTTGTAAAAAAAAATAGGAAACTAAAACGTCCAGGCTACCATAGTACCCCAAAACTTTTTAGGTATTTTTCAGACAAATTATAATGCGAACATTCTTAAAAATATTGGGGTGCCCTCAGTTCATATATCTACTTGCTACATTCCTGAACCTATACTACCTACCAAAGATTATCAACAAGGCAACACCATCCATTCCATCAACATCATTCCCGATCCTGTGCCAATTCTCTCCAAATTGATGTTAAATGTTATGTAGGTAAATGTCAGTAAAAAGCTCCGTCCCTATTCACATACGGTTTTACTCGATCGAGTGAACGCGTTGAGTAAAATTCACGGCACAGGCTTTCGTCCACACATTCTGCATTTATTTATCGAGCGACGGGCGACGTTCAGTATTCAGTGTATTCACCGAACTGTTCGAGCCAAAAGATGTCTATTCAACAAAGGAGACAGTGTCTGCATTTAGCAAGTCTCTAAATTCTCAATTATAAATTAATTAAAGAAAATAAACCTACTACTACACTTTTCCTGGGTAAAAGTCTAAAAGATTGTTTAGATCGCCGCTCTGATTACAGCCATCTAAACTTGATTAACGAGCTGTGTCCCGCCGCGTAGATTATAACAATAAAATTATTTAAGGATGCTTGAAGGGCTATATGAAGAATAACTTTTTATGCTTACCCCATTAATAAAATAAAAGACACTCGACTCGAAAGACGCGTACAATGATACGCCCGGGTCAAGCTGGACGGCTCACCGTTGATTTCAAGTAGGTGCGAAGGAAATGATCTATAAAGCCGGCTGATGCGACCTTCGAGTTGTGAGTTTTGCGGTCCACGCGTTGATTTTTACTTGTTTGCGAGTAAAACTATTGAGTTCTACCTAACGCGAGTGCCTACGGAGCTTTAAATGTCCCAATTCCGAAATATTATAGTAAGTAGGTACAACCACAACAAATGAATGCACAGAAATATTTTTATCGTTGGTCTAGTGGTCGCAAGCGCAACTGCTGAGCACGAGTTCCTGGGTTCGATTCCCAGGTCATAATGTTATCGCCCCCCCTATTACACGGGCTTAAAAATAACTGGCGAAATGTGGAACCCTTCGGGTATTACAGGCTGATGTTGGGTTATGTAAATAATTGTACCTACTTATTATGGACTTACCTACTTAAACCTTATTGAGGTTCTTTGTGTCTTCTGTTTAGAGCTAGGTTTCTCCGGATTAATCGAGCGCCCAGAGAAGCTGCATAAAGAACTTGATCTTCCTTTTCCTACTGAGGATGAGCAACTTTCCACCCTGTTCCTCATACCTGTAAAGACCCAAACTCGAGTAGTAAAGAAAAATGTTCGTGGTGTCCCATAATTATAAGGTTTTCCTGCTTTCATGGTTTAACACGTTGAGCTCTGTTTGGGAACTTTAAATGAGCTGTACTTGCATTTACATTCCAGTGGTAACGTAAGCTGGTGTTTTATACAATATGGCAGCTTACGAACAAGCTCAAGCCAATATCAGATGCTTCACTTTTTTGTTCTTTTTTGCCTATAATGCGGCATCTTTTACTCGGAAGTAAACACAAAAATCAAAAAAATGAAATGTCTAAGTGAACCGATCCAAACATGTTGGATTTCAGCGCTCGGCATCTTTCACTCGCCTACCGAATGATCGAAAAATGAAATGCGCAGATGGACGTTCATTCCTGTGTAATTTTGTCGGTGTCGTGTGAACGTGGAATGCAACAAAAATTAACCTTCCCTCGAGTGAACTATTCTTTAAAGCATTTGATTTCGTCTCTATGGCATTGCAGGCAGTTGCTTCCTACTCGTAACTGTATGCTGTAGAAAAATAAAATTGATATACATCTACATTGTGGTGTTTTGTAGTTCCTGCCTATCCTAATGAGAAAAAAGCATGACTTCAAAACAGCGGGGTAATTACGTAACACTAACAGCAGGAATGGCTTACATTTTGACAGTTCAACAACTTTCATTGCGTTATTTACGTTGAGCGGACAGATTTTTCGAACAAGAAGCAATGGATTAGCAATAGACTTCAAGTTGATTCAGATTGTGATAGATAGTGTGTTATGGAATTAGGGTGTAGGAGTAGGTTCTGAAAACAGAACCTATAAATCCTAAAAACTCATCGAATACGATGATTTTTTATATGTATGTTTATGAGTTTTATGGCAATAGATTATAGAATAGGTACTTACAAAGTAATTTTAAATATTATAATAATCGCCCCCTATTACATGGGACTTAGAACATAACTGGCGAACTGCTCAACCCTTCGGGGAAACAAGGTGTGAAATTATGATAATTATGTAATCATTCTGTTGTGCAATGTGTTTGGTATGTGTCGTAATTTGTGGTTATTAAAGTGGGGTAAAAACATTAAGATTTATATTATAAGAAAAGGCAGCACAATATTGCGTATGCTAATAATGAACTTACACGCTTCGAGTCTGTTTCATAACTGGTTTTACTGATTGGTATTAATTTATGTTTACCAAAGAGCAGAGTTTATTTTATTTACTGCTATTTTTATTGAGTGAGATTTATTATGCCATTCTAGTATTATAAAATATAAGGTTTTAAAGACATTTACTTTACAATGTTTTTAAATGTTGTGCTGTTGGAAATAAAGTATAAATAAAACAAATATTTCTCGTAATTTCTTTATTCCTCACATTTGAACATTGTGTAACAGGTACACTTACAATTTGGTACGAATAATTTCAACATACGATTTGGACTGCACTGGGTTACATGATAACTATTTACTATACTGATTATTTTGATACAATGACATTTTATTATACGGTTAGAAGACGAGATGGCACAAATTTCCGGCGTAGGCAGAGACGGGGCTTATATTAAAAAAATTACGTCAAAAATGATAAATTGTAGATGGAAGTAACTGCAGTCTTACATTAAAACTATGTGGCTACGTTTTCAAAGTCACTTTTTGAAACAATTCTGTTAAAATCGACTAAACTAAAATGTACCATGCATCCCATCTCTTCTCTAGTACAAAATTTCCCGCCCGTGCGACGATGACAGTGTAAGCCCACGTTCGAACGGACGTAAAAATTTCGCGGCTAGATTTATCGAACACTGGATTTTCAACGCTCTGCTTAGCACCGAGAGCTGAAAATCCAACAGTGTGTTTTTACGACTGGGATACACTCTATTAGATTCTCAACGCTCGGCTCAATAGCGAGAGTTGAAAATCCAGTGCGCGATATTTTTACGTCCGTGCGGACGTGGGCTAACTAAAACGACGTAAACGTCGTTTATTAATCAGTTTTTAACAGTTCGTAAACTTATAAATTACATAAATATTCGCTTCTATACGATAAAGTTAATTACACTTACAATGTTACAACAATACTGCTTGTACGTTCCAACTTGATACAGTTAGATAAGGCCGTGGACTCACAAAAGAAATGTTTGCAACTGACTTCGAGCGCTAACACTTTTTTATATGAATCATTCACACTGACTGCTCGCAATGTACGCAAATTACTTAACTGTGTGGCCACGGCCTAACATGCAGTTAATATTTCAATAAGGTAACAAGAACAGAGGACGACAAACGCGTCAAAATATGTGATGTCGGATATTTTGCAAAATATCAAAACTAATCAGTAAATTCTATTGTATACAACAGTGTATGTACATAATACGTGCAATCTACAATGTTTGTTCGTGAACAAGTGGTTTGTCTTCTGTTCGCCAGTCTTAGTAAATTTTCTGACCTTCCAAGGTCTTTTACCTATTAACTCCATGACGTCTCAACGCCACTGTGCCCTAACGTTGTTTCACAGGTCACTTTAGCAAGGAATATTCCGACTGTCCCTGCTTAAAGTATCAAAAGTGCCAACTTAAAGCAGAACTGATAAATTTTTAGGTTTTTTTTCACAATTTTATACTGTCCTTAGTTTTCAAATAAGTTTTGCACATTTGATTATTTTTATTATTATGAATAAGTTTATACTGTCCTTAGTTTTCAAATAAGTTTTGCACATTTGATTACTTAGGCCCATTTTCACTGCCAATCACTAAACACGTTTAGCGCTAAACGAGTTTAAAACATAATTCTGTTTCTATCAAATGTTTGAAGATAACAGAGTCAGAATGATGTTTAAACTTGTTTAACGCTAAACGTGTTTAGTGATTGGCGGTGCAAGTGGGTCTTAGGGTCAGTCAACTTGCGCGTTTAGATTTAAACCGATACCATCACATCTATAAGTGATAAGTTTCTTCAGTTACTTTCATTTGACCTTTTATCAAATTAGGGGTTCCTAATTTGGGGCTATTTTTACATAGCAGCATAAGATATTTCTCTACCAGTCCTTATTATAATTTCATAAAGAAAGTAACGTCGCATAAAGACTTGTACTGTTTAAAAAGATAAGTGAATACATTGTATTCAACCGACTTACTATACCACGACTATGTTAGTAATCAATGATGGACATTCATTAGTATACATTTTAATATTAACATAATTATCAGTTCGATACTACAGCTGAACGAAGTTATTACATAAATAATAATTCAAATTACAATTATAGCAAAATAAATATTAAAATAATAACAAAGAACTTAAGTAAGCGTTGAAGCTGCCATATTTACAACATAATCATTCAATTATTATTATAAGTTAGATTTGGTTTTGTGTACGTCTCGGTTATAAAGACAGTTTTATCGAATGTCTTGGAGAAGTAATAAAGTTTATTGTTGGTGCTGTGTTATCGGCTAATAATACGGTGTAGTAATGGTAACAAAGTACTTATTTGTAAATATTAAGCGGTCTGTTCACTATCCTGCATCAATCTTTGATGTAAGGATAGTGAATAGTCCGCTGCTTGTGAATATTAATAACGAAGATAAGCTCTGTTAGTAATTAAGCTGGAAATAGAAAATAATTATATCAATCTGTTATAATGGAATAATTCAGGAATGGCCCAATTGTGTCTACGTATTCTTAACAATCGTGTAGACGAAGGATAATTTCGAATAATTTTAATGGTCACACCATAAAACGATTGATTATAAAAATAGAACTATTATTCTAAAATGGAATATACATTTCTCAATCAATTCCTTGTTACAGGGAACTTATAAAATATGTTTATAGAGTAAACGACGTTATATCACGACTATATACACCTTAATTATTATGTACGTCTTATTAACAAGAATATATTAACTTGTAATTTACCTAATACTCCTTATGATGGCTGCGGCGTTCTAGACTATGAGCCTTGTTCGTTTTTTTCACTTGATCTAGATAAACGGAGAACAGTTTGTTGTTGACAACTTTCTGTTATTTTATAAACGTGGTACAAAATCAGGAAGACAGGTGCTTTATTTTACTAGAAAACAAAAATGAAATCTAACGCAAACGGTGATCTATTTACACTTCTAGTTATTTAAACCATCACACTATATTTACCGAAGAAGCTTATTACTTTATTACAAAATTATTCTATCATTAAAAAAAAAAAAGGAAATTACTAACAGACATGGAAACAACAACAAACCGCTCACCGCAGGCGCAATGTACATGTCACAAGCAAACAAATTATTATCAATTAAAAACAACTATTCAGCGGAAGCGATACTAAGTAGACATTCAACATTCAACCTTACTTCATGGAGATAAGTGTTAGGATCGCTTGGAACGGTGTTTTCCTTAGTCGGGAGCGTTGAGTAGGGACTGTGATTCTACGAGTTGACTAGCGTCTATGAGGCTGACTTGCATGGAGTCCAGGCTGCCGGTGATGACGTCAGAGCGGCCCACACTGAAGGGGTAGAACCGGGAAACTGGGGGCCGTTGCTGAGGCTCTGACGATTCGTCGCCGTTGGAATGCCGCGAGAGGATCGACAGGGATGGCAGCTTCTCCTTTATTTGGTGGATCTGTTGGAGAATAATCAGGTTTAACAAGATGCTGGGCCGGTTGCTCAGGGTACGCCGGACATAATATTTAACTCATGTAGGCTAATTTAAATCATGGCTATAGTGAAACTGGTAAAACATGAGCCTGGTAAATTCGTAACAGTAGTAATATTTCCGTGATTTCCGCTTGGCCAGCTGTTGACATAGTATAAGCCTAAATACTAGGATAACATGCGCGTACTGTAGTGTGCAGTGAGGTCACAAATACAGCAAACTCCGAACGAATGCCAACGTCATTTTCCTTGTGCCACGCTTATAACAGCTGTTTTAGTGATATGCGAGGTACCAGGTTTGCATGAGAGCGCTGTAGTATACCACTCTTGGACAATTTACCGCCGACGCACATTTGGGCGTACCGCACCGCAACGCAAAAATTCGCCTACATCACTTTCGTACATTTTGTATGACATCATACCTTAGGGATGTCCTTCCTAAATGTCATAGCTACCAGTGTAACATGAGGGCTCTGTAGCATATTGACCTGTCTAAGCACCCACTGCCACTAAACATGTTCTGTGGAATGGCAGTTTATGGAACTAGCTTAACATTTTGTGTTAAATAAGCATAAGGTAGGTCGGCTTTTGTTTAACTTTCGTTTTTGTAAATGCGCGTTGCTTCATTTCAAACTATTTATGTTGGTCGAAAAAATATTTGTTGTGAGTTTTTTTTTAAATTAGCTATATTTAAGTACTAGGATAACATGAGTTTCCATTAGTATTATAAATAACCTCATGACTTGGCGATGCACTCACTACTTATCTTGCCCTATTATGGTTATGTCATTAGCAACATTTATTTACTAGGATAACATAAGCCTCCTGTAGTATACTAACGTGCCGACGACGCACTCAGCACCTATCTTGCCGCATTATGGTTATGTCATTACCAACATTTATGTACTACAGCTACATAAGCCTGCTGAAGTATATTGACCCTTGACGCACTCACTACCTAACTTGTCCTAGCATCAAGAGTTTTATACAACACATGAAGAAATACAATCACGTTACACACTCTTGACATAAATCAAGATTAAACATGTCTTTTCTTTTTGGTAGTAATATTTTATTCATCGCTCAAATACACAGAAAACTATAGTTTTGTATAATTTAGAAGCATTTTTTCAATTTTGTAAATGTGAGTGCCATGGATTCGTTCATTACATCATTATTATGTATGTTGACTTGAAAGCATTGCAGTTGAGACTAGGTCATGCTCACTTAAATGTGTCACTATTGGTGGCGCGTGTGTGTTGGATCATTCGGTTCCCTACAAAATGGTTGAGCTGGATGGTGCTGATCCACGGGTCATGTACGTGAACGGGTGCCGTCAATTGAGACTGGTTATCTCTTAACTGCCACGGCTTATTTTTATTATTCTTATATTTTGATTTCTTTTTTAATATACATGTTTTATTATTATTTTTTACATTGTTCTCACATAAAGAAGCAACAAGAATAATGTACCAAAGATCTTGTAATATCTTGATTTAAAAAGAGTTTCCTTGGAGTTTCTTGCCTGATCTTCTCCATAGAGATCTCCGTTTTGGAATGGGCAACTAGCTTCAACTTTCTGACTAACTGACCGCCTCTTTGACAATTCAAAAGTGCCTGTACAGGGTTTAATTGAAATAAATGGTTTGAGTTTGACATTCCAACTTCTCCGCTAAGAATAAACTCTACAAGTCTCTATTATAATGTCTATAAAAATTGATATATTCTTAAAACAAACAACTTATAACAATTTTTCGTATAAAAGTTGTACGAAGTGCTAACTATATAATTATTATCTTAATAATTTATTAGTACAGAAACGCAAAATACGCGCTTTGACGTGGAGTAGCGGACACTAGTCCATTAAGTTAGCGATGAGATCACACATTGTGCCAACCCTTGTAAAATTTCTTCATTTATATCTGTAATTTTATGGTGTACATAACAAAGAGATACATAACAACTATCTATCTATCTATCTAAACGTTCCGGGAAACTTTTCATTTTTTTTTTCCATAGTAATCTAATTCGGACTATTACGAACATTTTAAAACCACAAGCCACACCACCGATCCAGCCGTTCTCAAGTTATGAGCTCGCCAACGAACATCATTTCATTTTTAGGGTTCCGTAGTCAACAAAGAACCCTTATAGTTTCGCCATGTCCGACTGTCCGTCCATCCGCAGGTTAGCTCAGAGAATCTTAGTATTAGAAAGCTATAATTTGGCATGGATATACATAATATTAATCACGCCGACAAAGTGCTAAAATAAAAACATGAAAAAAAAGTTATCTCCTTTTTTTCTCGTCTATCCCATGGTGTGGGGTATCGTTGGATAAGTAATTCAAAAATATTACGGATCTGTGAAAACCATTTTTCGATTCAGAAATCCGTTTGCGTAAAATTAAGCTTGAAATTGCTAATTTTCGTTAAGAGTCAAGTGTGTCCCCCCCCCTGGCAGCTAAATGGTTGCATTTAGCTATGTGAAAAAATTCACGGCAGTAGTATATATAACTAAACGAAAAGGAAAACTCAATAGTTTTCCTTTTAGTTGCCTACTTAGCTGCAATCAGCTAAGTAGGCTTTACAGGTTTACGAGTAATAGTCGACCAACTTACATTTGCAGTTGGAACATTTGGGAGAACATGTTTTTCAACTACAATGTTAAGTTTGTTCTTGGGATAAATTCATCCCAACTGCGGAACCCTTCATTGTGCGTGGTCCGACACGCACTTAGCCGGTTTTTATTTATTGACCGAGCGAGTGCGAAGCTTCTCCGTTTCAGCTTGGGCAAAGATGGTCCGGCTGTTGTCCTCTACAGGTCGCATTTCTCAACCGATACTAGTGAAGTTTTGTGAGCAGGTTCAATAATTATATGTTTTTTTTTGTCAATTCAGTTTTTCGAAATTATTCATAAATAGCTGACCCGACAGACGTTATCCTGTCTTAACTATGAATGTCATATGTCGTTTAGTTTTAGTTTTGAATATTGACTAAAACTAAAACTATCGACTCATTTATCAACCGACCCATCTGTGTTAAACGATATTTGCAGCGCGCATTCTGTCAATCGCTGACAGTTATTTCAAACAACTGACAGTTATGTAAAATTTATATTGGCGTTAAGTTTTCTTAAATTTTGTAATGTTCCGATCAACTCCCTTATTTTTTTATTTCATATGATCCTTCTCCTGACAATAACGAACACAACACAAAAAAAAAATAGTGAAGTCGGTCCAGCCGTTCACGCGTGATGGCGCACGGTGGATCGAAAATCGGCTGTAGAAGACATAGGATCTCGATTTCATAAATGTTATTTTTTTTGCTGGAAATGACTTCTGCTGATCATTACTGTTCTATAAAATGTCATATGAAGTAAATGAAAGAAAGAAAGAAAGAAAGAAAAGAAAGAAAATGAATTTATTTAGCACAAACAACAAGGCACACAACACAACATATAATAAAACAAACAAATAAAAAGTGTAAAGTGTATAGTGAGAAATTAGTAGGAAAGTGTGCCTCGCGGCTGCACTAAATAGGTCCAGTTCAGCAAAAATGTCAGACAACTAGTGCCTGACGCTGGTTTTCAACTGAACCTGAAGTGTGGTGAGGTGACGGATGTAAATCAGTTTTGTACTGCAATGTGTGTATATATGTATACTTATGTAAATAAAATAAATGATTGTAAGAGAATAATAATAACGGATATTTAATTAATTAGTATAGTATTAAATAAAACTGCATAACAAAACATAAACAAACTGACAAATAAAATGAGACAGACGCATGGTATAATATCTATAGATCTATTTACTTTTACAACAAAACCTGTTTTGAACGATGCCAGACTTCCACGCTCCAACACATTGTGTAATTAATAAATCCGTGCACTTATCGCACAATGCGCTGCAAGCAGCCGAACGCGTCGGGCTACTTACGGACAGTTTTACTACCTAATTTATTTCAAACTTGTCTTTTAGTTATGTTAACATGTCGTCGTATGGGTTGCATTTAGATTGACATATTACGATAGAATATACGTACATACATAAGTGAGCCAAACATTGTTGGCGAATGTGGAAGTGGAAGTGGAAGTAAAATCAAGCGTAGACAGACGAAGAAGATTAGGATGAAAAAGGTAAGCGCTAGACAATAATAATAGTAGGTACTTGCAGAAAAAAGTCGACATACTTAAATTGTTTATAATGTGACAGGTACCCACCCATTTTAAGTATTACGTTTCCCTTCTACAGCCTTATGCCTCTCTATGGGGATGACAATTTCAAACCACACCAACGGTTCGCCCACTGCACTGCCAGGTTTTGGTGAAGGATGGGTGAATTGGCGCCAACCCGACACCACACGTCACAGTCGCTTGCAAATAGGCCGGGCACATTGGGTAAGCATGAAAACCAACGTGGTTCAGCAATGCATAAGTCGTTGATAAACGTTGAACTTATTTTAATATGTTGTCTTGTATTGTACAGGTCTCATATCTGCGATCGGACGCGACGTAGCGATGCCGGGGTATAGCATCAGCAACCTCTGGGCCCGGAACACGACACGAGCGAGCGAGCCGAGCCGAGCGTAAGCATGAGCAAAAGCAATTGCCACCAAAGTGTACTGTTCAATAACAGCCTTGTAAGACCGATAAACCGACAGCAACACTAAGTCATACTTAAGCAAGTAGGTACAAATATTATATAATTGAGACATTTAGTGTGACCATATCCAGCTTCCGTTGCGCTTCTATGAGGTACTGCCGTAAGCGTCGTCTAAATGCGTGTATCGTGTTAATAACTCTAATCGGTGGTGGCAGGTTATTCCACACTTTGGAAGCCGCATAACGAAAGCTGCCTCTAAAAGCGGCTGTACCCTGATGAAATGTGTGCACAAATGGAAGAGTTATAATTTTTATAAGAAAAAAATGTATGGAGCTACTATGAAAAATCGAATTATCTCCTAAACGGCATGTTTAACCGTAATAGCCTTGGAGGTGGTCATAGTGCTAATTATTTATAATTTTTTGGTTGCGGATTTGACGAAAAATTTCATGCCGTTTTTTTTAAAAAATCGTCAATATATTTTCATTTGTTTTTTCATATGAAACGATTCCTTTTAGTGTTTATGTTGAAGAACACGGACTTTTAACTACACGTAACATAAAATAGCATCACTCCTATATTTTCGAAGGAGTTGGCAGAGGTTTATAGTACACCCACACGTAGACAACTATGTTTGAGCTAGATATTTATCAACACATCATGAGTTTTAAAACTTTTCATACAACCAAATTACCAATTGTTTACTCTTCTAATGAGTCCGAAAAGAAGTGATTAAGTAACTACACTGATTAGGTCTTCTAATGAGTCTAATTTGTAAAAAAAATATATATGTACTTATTTGTAAATTTGTATTTGAGTATGTTTGGGTTTTTTTTGTAATTTAATGATATTTTGTCTTTTTTTTATTTATTTTCCTTTATTTTACAAATGCTTAGTATTAATTCCTTAAATTAAATTATTTTGTATATAATATAACTTTATATGTTACTTAAATAAGAGTTTGATAATCTTTTTTTATTTAAATTAGTAAAAATGTGTCAAAAAACAGCAATTTTTTTATTTAATTTTTCTTGTTTTGTGTGTTCTTAATATTTGGGTTAATAACATATCGAACTTTTTAACTTGGACACTAAAAGGGATCGTTTTACATGTAAAAATAAATAAAAATATTTTGACGATTTTTTTAAAAAAAACGTCATTAAATTTTTCGTCAAATTGGCAACCAAAAAATCATAAATAATTAGCACTATGACCACCTCCAAGGATATTACGGTTAAACATGCCGTTTAGGAGATAATTCGATTTTTCATACTAGCTTCATACAAATTTTTCGTAAAAACAATATATTTCCTTCGTTTTTGGGCAGAATTAACTCGGGTGTCATTTTTGTACATAGTAATGAGCAGCAGAAGTCATTTCCAGCAAAAAAAATAACACTTAAGAAATCGAGATCCTATGTCTTCTACAGCCGATTTTCGATCCACCGTGTGGCGTGACCAAGGGAAATAGGGATTCATTTTTATATATATAGATGGCGAAGACATGGGGGTTGAAAACGTAAAAAAAAAACTGCCATTTTACACTGTTTGCGCGCGCTTTTTCTTTTAAGGTGAACATTTATTCAGTTTTAAGCTATGCAAAGACAGATTAGCGAGATAGTACAGCTCACAGAGTCACTAACTAGTAAGAAAGAAAGATAGAAATGATTGAGTATGGATGGACCCTTGACGCACTTACTTCAAAATTGCAGTACCTACTGTGGTTATGTCATTATCAACATTTATGTACCAGGGCTACATAAGCCTGCTGAAGTAGGTAATATGGGCTGGAATCCGCTGACCCTTGACGCACTCACTATATCTTGCCGTATTGTGGTTATGTCAGTACCGACATTTATGTACCAAGGTTACATAAGCTTGCTGAAGTATACTGACTCTCGATGCACTCGCTACATATATTGACGTATTGTGGTTATGTCATTACCAACATTTATGTACGTAGCGCTGGAAGGCATCCTACAAGATAGACCGATGCCAGACGGCCGCAGGTATCTGCTGGATGCAAAAAAACACAAAACCGGTCGAAGTGGCAATGCTTGCTTGGGGGAGGCACATGTGCAGCAGTGGACGTCTTTTCCTCTTTATCATTTTGTTGCAATGATTAGATGTACCAGGGCTACATACGCCTGCTGAAGAATACTAACCCTTGATGTAAGGTGGTGTTAGTTTGAACAAGTTATTTCATGCGAGCTGAAAATGATAACAATAAAGGTATTCCCTTAGTTCATAAGAGATCTAACCTGCTCCAGCTGTGGGGGATATCTTAACTTTACAGCGTGTCAAAGTTGGAAAAAAACCTAAAAAGAAAAGTAATAATACCGCGCCAAAAACCTCATCATTTTCAATACAAATAAAATAGTCAGCTGCATGGAAGTGAGGGGAATATGTCTATCGCGTAAACGAACGATGTGAATTTGCCAGGGCACATCAGGGCTAAATTCGTAACTACTGATAGTAAGAGGGGCAACGTGGTCACAGGAACGATGATTTCAATTTTGAAGGAAAACAAAACGGCCTTTTTTATTTTTGAAAATGCTGCCTGAGCCAGGTTATAGAACCCGATGACGATGATCCCAAATATTATTATCACTTAAAGTTTTGGGCGCGGTATGACATTACTTTTTTATAAATTTATTTAACAACTTTGACATGCTATAACTTTGGATTCCCCCTTAGGTACGGCGACTGACTGTCATTCTGATGATTATTCTATACATATTATAAATTAAAGTCGCTGTTCGTGTCTGTCTGTGTGACCGCATTGTTCTCCTAAACAACGCAACGGATTTTAGTGTGGTTTTCAATATCATTCAGAAAAACAATTTCGGAAGGTGTCTCTGTATAATACATTAATATTTAAAAATAACCATGCTTTGGCAAGTCGTATAAACCGTGCGAGGCAGGGGAGGGTCGCTTCTTGAATAATAAACAACTACTATAAACCGACAGCTGTAATGAGTCCTTGCCCGCGGGGTGCAGGGGCGCGGGGGTACGACGACAAAGGGGACCGAGGGAGGTGCGGGTGGCGACATTAAAAAAATTAAAAACGATTTCCCGACCTTTTTCTATTGATTTTCTGTCCGCCAAAATGAGTGAGTGAATATAACAAATAAATTCGACACTTTTTTTTTTTTAATGGAAAAAAAGCAACACAAGCCGTCAATTAAATATGTGTGACGTTTGTGGACTTTACGCAGTGCCAATAAGAGAAGCACAAAGTTGGTTCAAGCCTCAGAACAATAACTAAAGCATAGAAGGAAGGCTAAAATAAAAATTCTGTAACTGCCTTTAGTCTCATTCTATCTTATGACAAGAAAAAGGATGTTAGAATGAGATGAATGATTCGCACTTTGTTTTACTTTTTTGGCTTGTCGTAAGATGACTTGTCATTTGGTTCTAATTGGTTATAATTCAACCCGCCCAAATTAGGTAGTACTTTGCTACAGAGTGTGACAGTTCGGTCATTGAACAATTTTACTTGTTCGCGTGTTCATTGTTCATGAGTTTGTAGTAAACTCCCAAGGTTACATGATATTTTTATAATAATTCTGTTGTTCGACTGCACGAATTCTTTGTATACATATACATAGTGAGTGTGTGGACTCTGTGGTATAATGTCTTGTGTGGTTGGGGGCTGCAAGTCCCATTCTTTACGAAAAGAAAATAACCAACAACTATTGACTTTCCATCGGTAAGTTTTTGTCAAATTATTTGTCGAATGCGAGCTGATAACCGAATATAAACATAAAACAAGTTTTGCTGAATCACTTTGTAGTGGAAAGCAGTCGTAATAACTATTTCAGTCGAAGTTTTAGCGACTATTCGGAAATTTCTTTGAGTTTATCATAAATATGCATAGTGACGTAAATAATATTTTGTCGATACTTTTATTTTACAGATTTCCTAAAGACGATGTGAAAAAATATATATGGGTAAATCGCATTGATAGAAGAAATTGAACTCCAAAAAAAAACAGTCACATTTGCTCCAATCATTTTACTTTGGATTCATTTATGTGTAATGAAACTGCAAAATGGAGACGACTTAGATATTTAAAGATATTAACATCATGACGGTACCTTGTCAATATATACATATATGAAAACATCATACACGTAAGGAAAAATCTACATCTTTTTAGTAAAAGAGGTGAAAGACACAATTAGTTCAACTAGGTTTCGGGCTGGCTAAAGTAGACTCATCTTTCATGGGGTACTGTTTAAAATGTTACAATAAAATACCTCCCCATAAACTTTAACTGAATAAAACGAAATTTAAATCTTGTATAAAACGCACACAATGCAGCCAAGCATATTATAAGTTGGGGGATTACATCGCTAATAAAAATGCTTGGCTCAATGCTGGTCCTGCTCCACAAGGGTGCATAAAATAATTGATTAGCATTTGAAACTACTGTTGAAGCTGCTGAAGATTGTAAAAACTATCTTTGCATTGTATAAATTCAAGCTCTCAGTATTGTATACTTGCATAGCACATGTGTGAGCACCATATGTACCTACTATAAAGTTACCATTTAATAGGTTCGTCTTTCATTGACTTGAATGTGCCCTTACAATATACAAACCTAAAGCTATATCTGATAGGACATTATTATTGTAAATACAAACATAATTTTATACCCACTACATATAGTTACTTGTTATTTTTTTAAATTTTCAGAATTACAAGTTAAAGTTAATGTAGGTCTGCACTTATGAACTTCGACTGTAACTACCTGTTCTACTTAAAATGTCGTCCATTACATTTTAATCTTAGAGCTTAAGCTGTAACAAATAGTCGAATTTTAAAATAAATTTACTGTTCCCGTAAAATTTGTTGATTTATTTGAAGTTTAACAAATTCCCTGTGCTCATTTGTTCATGATTTTTGTTAAAATTTATATATTTCAAGAAATGTTAATATATCCCATCACAGACTTTCATTTTGGCAATTAATGCATGTTATCGATAAATTTATCGACGTTGAAAGTGCGTGAGTCACATCATTATTCAGAATAAAATTAGTGACAACCTACACAAAATTCGAAATGTCTTTTGTACGCGTGTCCTTCTCTAACATATCAGCAGCCTCCATAAGTCAAAGTGAACCAAATATATTGAGTTCAGTTGCTATTTTAGCCTTCCTTCTATGCTTTAGCTATTGTTCTGAGGTTCAAGCGTTTTCAGTCCGGGAATTTAAATGTCAAAGATGCAGCTCGCACTGGTCTCGCGCCTGTCACGGATAAAGACGATGCCATTTTTGAAAAAGTGGAGCAATTTATTTTTTTTGTCTGGCTCGATACTGGGATGCCACACGAGCTGTCTTGAATTTGTATATAAAATACGAAAAAACTTTTCCCCGACCTAATAAAATTGGTCTTAAAAATCGTGCAGTACCACCGACGATTGACGCACTCACTACCACCTAACTTTCCGTATTGTGGTTATAATATGTCATTAGCATTATTTATGTACTAGGATAACATAAACTTTCTGTAGTATACTGATCTGCCGACGCAGTCATTCCCTATCTTGAAAATTCGCCATATTGTGGTTATGTCATTACTATCATTTATGTACCAGGACTACATAAGATTGCTGAAGTATACTGACCCTTGACGCACTCACTACTTACAGTCTTTAGCTATATAATAATTAGCCAAAGACTATACTTATAGTATTTCAGTTATTTTACCTCTGATAGAAACAAACCATTAGCAACCATATTGTTACGAGAATAAAGATCAGTGATTTTAAAGGTGCCTATTGTGAACCAACATAGAAGTGCCAGGATAACATAAGCCTGCAGCAGTATACTGACCTTCTGAAGCGCAGCGTAGTTGTGCACATGGTACTGTATGGTGCCGGACAGCGGCGAGTCGAGTGGCACGAGCCATCGCTCGTAGCACTGTGACCACAGTTCCATGCCGGCTACCGACGTGCAAGGTTCTAATCGACTCAGTTCGGATGCGGACTTGCTTGGAAGCGAAGATTGTGCTGTGAATAGGACAAACGATATTGAATTACTGTAGTGTAATAATGCTGGCACTACAGTAAGCGTATTTGCGCAAATATTTGCGATATTTCGTTAATTAATATAGTATTAACTTTTTTTTATAAACATAGGGTTTATCCATACTAATATTACAAATGCGAAAGTAAAGAAAGAAAGATAATACGTTTATTAAAGTTACTCTGTCTGTCTGTTTCCTTTTCACGAATTTGGTACACGGATAGACCATGACCTGGGTTAGGGGACTTACTGGTTAGGGGGGAGGATACTTCTTATTCATTATCAGTAAGTACCTTGGGATAATTTCCGACCTCCATGCGGGCGAAACCGCGGACAAACGCTAGTTTTATATGACCCAACTAACGTTAATATTTAGACAAATACGTCAAGTGAAAAAGGTTCAGTTACAGAGCTGATGTTTGGACATGTTGCAAAAACACAACTTGCTTGTGAATGATGTTTACGCCCGAAAAATAGAGTGCTATAAGGATTTTTTGGCACTCGAATAACTTAAACATGAGGGCGCTGTTGGTAAACGTTAAGGCGGAACCTTCAGAGTAGCCCGCGAAATTCAAATTTTGTTACGTTTTTTGCAATTTGCAGGGCACTGTCAGGTTTTATTTTCATTTAAATATGATTCGCGACCGTAACAAATATGACTTTACAGAATTATAATCATTAGAATCAGCAATACATATCTATAAGTTCATATTACCCTAAGGAATGACTATTTCATGAAATCATGACATTTGAGGGCAATTCTAACTTAATGAGTTGTATTGCTGATTCTAATGATTATAATTCTGACCACCACCACTCCTGATGTTGACATATTTCATGATTCCGTGAATATCTTTAAAGCCCAAGTTTTAAGTTTTAGGGTCCCAAAGCACGCCACCCACATAATCTAAGTTTAATTGTGTTAGTATGTAATTGTTTCTTGCAACCTCTGTAGCTTTTCTAATGTAATTTGATATTTCTGTTTTTATGGTTTGTAATCACTTAAATTGTTTAATTTTTGTTTTTACCTTAGGTTATCACTGTATTTGAAAATGTTGGTTCACCTGTTATTGGCAACTGTATAAGCCCATGGCTGTTACCCACTGTTATGTGATATTTTATATACAGAAGCTGTTGGTGTACCTTTTTAAAATAAATAAATAAATAAATAATTCTGTAAAGTCATATTTGATATGGTTGCGAATCATATTTAGATCACCATACAACGTGATACGGACCTGCAAATTGCAAAAAACGTAAGAAATTTTGAATTTCGCGGGCTACCTTGGCGCATCCCCGTTAATGAAGTTTATTGAAAAAACAAGATGGCCGCGTTAGTTCCTATTTTGGCCACGCGCCAAAAGATTATTGTACAGTTTTACTCACATAGCCTTTGCGAGTGTACGGTATTAGGCTTGACGCCGAACAGCGGGTTGTAGAACAACGCCTTGTCTTGCTCCGAGAACTGTTCGCCCCAGTCCCACACGGGCCTCTGCACGAAGTTCTGTAAAGAATACTTATTTTTGAATATATTGTAAAAATAGAGAACGAGGAACTTAGTTTTGTCACATAATGCATGAGACTTGAGTAGTAATAGATTTAAATGTTATTTTGTTTTGCAGCCGGTAATATATTTGAGGATAGCACCGATCATATTATTACCTTCTAAAAATGCGTGTTTGCTATAAAGCCGGTCGCAGCTTTGAACATTTGAAGACTTTGCAGGACGGGCTAGCACAGTGCACATAAGTGTGTTTACAATTTACACACCTGCTCAAATAAGCGTGCCACACATCGAAACTTAGAGGTATTTGCGTATGTCTGGTGTAACAATAACTTGCTGGAACGCAACTATACCCAGTTGTAAATAAAACCAACATTACCTTAGCCACAGCCAGCTCTCGGTCCCGCGCGCAGTTGAACAAAAACGTGTCAAAAATGTGGTTATGTGCGCAGTCCCACAGTGTAGTCAGATAGGTTTCTGTGAACTGGAAGTCTGCTGGGAACTGCTGCAGTAGCTGCCACACGCAGTCCAAGTATAGGAGCAGAACTGGGGCAGTTTGGGCGGAGGTCGTGTCCTTAGCGGTCGAGTCTTTTGGGTTGCCCGGACGGGGGAGACCGAATCTGAGGACATAAGTTTTGTTGATTTTAATGAGGACCAAGTGTAAGGAGCGCAGAGCTTTTTATGAATGATATTGATGATAATAAACTTTATTATCAGGTACATAAAGTGAAACGTTGAAAGAGAGTGAGTTGTCTTAAGGCACGTTCTCGTGTACGAGCACGCGAGAAGGCGCCTGTTCTCTTAAAATATATTATAAGTGATTATAAGGTTTATTGTCCAATGTCATGAAATCCTCTGTTCTTATTAACCGTCTCCACTAACCTAAAAGTATAATTTTCTCAAAAAGTTTAATATAACATACATATCACTTTCTATCACGGTAAAACATTACTTTAAATTAATCAAAATTACGAATAATTCATTTGTAAAAGGAGATAAATATGCTAGTACCATTTTCAGTTACGCAATAAATCTGGATAAATATTTCGGACAACTTGCTTGCAAATTATATTGAACTATCGAAATAAGGGCCCATAAGGAAACAGTGATACAGAATCAGGATAATTAACTTTTTCCTCTCTATTATTTCATATGATTAACATTATAAAAGGATGAGCTTTAGATACCCAAGCTACCAGGAACACATAGACGTATGGTAGTGCTCAAATATTGCGGATAATCGAAATAGGTACTGTAATTACCCGTCTACAGCAAAGCAAAAGAAGGGTTTTGATTTTAATAGACTGTTCATGTATGTATGTATGTTCATTTGTTCTCTCATGAAAATATACAAAAGAGATTATTTAGAAGGCTCTCGGCAATAGTTGGTGTTCAACGCACAATTAAGCATTGTAATAATAGACAGAGTCTCATCAAAATCAAATCGTTACTGTCGTAAAGACTACCAAGTTTAATGAATTAAAATATACGTCAAATCCCCCCCTCATCATGGAAGAACACTTTTGGCCGCAGGACGTGGTGTTCCGTCGCTTCCGCGGACAAGGCATACGTATAGCGATTTGGGTCTTTTTTATAGTAACTCGTGCATTTGCTATTGGAAAGCACCATTCGGTGAAGTGGAACCGATGATGAAGACCAGAGGTGGCCACCGGAACTTCTCAATAATAAGTATTTCACGGGTTGCGATTCGATTTTAATATGGTTGCTAAGCAATTTATGCTCCTCACAATGCATAAATGGAGCTGATGGTGGCTTCACCATCGGCTCCAGTGGTTTTGGTTCTTAACAGGAGAACGCCTCAACAATTAACGTTCCTGCATCGGGAAAAGGAATATTTTGTAAAAGGTGATGAGCAGTTGACACTAGGCTATTGTAACTTAGATTTATTAATAACTGACTCACAAAAAAGTGAAAAATAAAAACTTTTTTACAAAAAAAACAACCGACTTCAAAAAAATCACTACAGTGAAAAATAACTTTAATTTCGGAAGTCGGTGGCAAAAAACAAAATACAGATAAAAACGACACCAACTTCCGAAATTAAAGTTATTTTTCACTTTGTAGTGATTTTTTTGAAGTCGGTAGTTTTTTTTTAAATAAAGTTTTTTACTATCACAACTTTTGTTTATATAAAAATATGTATGTTTAGGTTAAGGAATTTTTCTATGGGCCTGTGTCGCCTGAAATAAATGGTATTATTATTAAAATACGAGACTACCGAAGGGTCATGTTTGAAACCAAAATTGACATGTCGATAATTTCTTAGTACGAATTAAGTAGTCATTTTTGTTTGTTATGAAAATATGTTTTTTTTTTATGTTCTATGTATGTATTTGGTTTTATAATTTGAAAAACACATTTTTGTTTTAGCTTAACCTATTTTATTATTGAGATTATTATAAATTTTGTTACTGGTATTTAATTGTAACAGAAAAAAAAAAAAAAAAATTATAAGTGTTGTTGAGCAGGCGTGTGATTCAATACCAGAAATGGAGGCTATTAGCATTAGTCCTCTAGATGTGGCTCGTGCAGTCCGTCCGTTGCCTAACTGGAAATCCCCAGGACCGGACGGACTGCACAATTTCTGGATTAAATGGCTACAAAGGTCACACGCCTGCTTAGCCTCGCAATTCCAGTCATCTTTAGAGACTGGGTCGCTACCACTGTTCTTTACGACAGGAGTAACCCATCTGCTCCATAAATCGGGTAGTACTGCGGAACCTAAAAACTATAGACCAATTACATGTTTACCGACGGTCTATAAAGTTCTTACATCCATTCTTAGAGCAAAAATTGCAGAACATATAAAAAATAACTCAATTATGTCTGTGTCTCAGAATGGATGTAAGAATGGGTCTCGCGGTACTAAGGAGCTGCTCCTTATAGACATGGCCATAAGCCAACAGGTTCGTAGATCCCGGAAGGATTTGTCGACATGTTGGATAGATTATAAGAAGGCTTATGACTCGGTGCCACATACATGGCTCATTAGGGTGCTGGAGTTGTACAAAATAGACGCAACTCTACGCACCTTCTTGATTTCTTGTATGGGGCAGTGGAGGACGATCCTTCTCTATCCAGGATGTCAACAGATCCAGAGGACCGATGAACCGATCAGGATTGAGCGAGGAATATTCCAGGGCGATAGTTTGAGTCCGCTATGGTTTTGCTTAGCCTTGAATCCTCTAAGCACACTGCTGGAGGATTCAGGTCTAGGCTATCGGTTACGAAGAGGTGGTCAGGTGATATCACACCTCCTCTACATGGATGATTTGAAACTCTTTGCCCCCAACAATTTGCGACTGATGGAGCTACTGAAGGTAACGGAAACGTTCAGTAGTGCTATCAGGATGGAATTTGGTGTGGACAAATATGCAGTCATGCATAAAAAGCGAGGGGAGATTATGGAATCCGTGGGAACCCAACTTTCGGATTCTATACACCTTAGATCCCTCTCCTCAACCGAAACCTACAAGTACTTGGGTATGTCGGAAGCATTAGGCATCAATGCTGCCGACATGAAACAATCGTTGAGGGAACGCTTCTTTGGCCGCCTGAATAAAGTGTTAAATAGTCTTTTATCAGGCGGAAACAAGGTGCGTGCCTTTAACGGTTGGGTCATGCCGGTTTTGATGTATACTTTCGGCATACTCAAATGGACTCAGACGGAACTTGATGCTCTGGATAGGAAGGTCCGTACATTGCTGACGGCATATAGGATGCATCACCCACGGTCATCAGTGATGAGACTGTACATCCCGCGGAAGTGTGGGGGTCGAGGATTCTTAAATGCTAAAACCCTCCACAACCGCGAGATTTGCAGTCTCAGGGAATATTTCCTTCAAACTGACGTGGGGATGCACCGAGATGTGGTCGCAGTGTACAAGGGCCTCACTCCGCTCTCCTTGGCAAAAGAGAACTGGCGCAAACCTGCAGTACTAGATACTAACGATCGTAAGGAAGTATGGGAAGGCAAGGAGCTTCACGGACGCTTTTTCCGGGCCCTACATGGGCCTGATGTAGACTTTTTGGCGTCTGTATCCTGGCTGCGTTTCGGCGACCTCTTCGGGGAAACCGAAGGTTTTGTCTGTGCGATTATGGATGAAGTTATCATGACGAATAATTATCGGAAATACATTGTCAAGGACGGCACGGTTGACATCTGTCGGGCATGCCACCGTCCCGGTGAATCAATCCGACATATAGTTTCTGGTTGTTCTCGTCTTGCTAACGGTGAGTACTTGCACAGACACAATCTAGTGGCTAGGATTATCCACTAGCAACTTGCCTTGCAGTACAATCTTGTGGAATCCGAAGTACCATACTACAGGTATGTGCCCGACCCAGTTCTTGAAAATGGTCATACCACATTATACTGGGATCGATCTATCATCACTGACAGGACTATTGTAGCCAATAAACCTGATATTGTGGTGATAGATCGACGAGAGCGCCGTGCAATGATTGTTGATATCGCTGTCCCTCATGACGAGAATCTCGTGAAAGCTGAGAAAGATAAAAAAAACAAGTATCTTGATTTAGCACACGAGGTTGTCGACATGTGGGGCGTGGACTCTGCAATCATTGTACCGATAACCGTTTCAGTAAATGGCCTAATAGCGGAGAGCCTCGACCAACACCTCAGGAGGCTCTCATTGCGCAGCTGGGTCAAGAGCTTGATTCAGAGAGCAGTACTTCTGGATACGGTACGCATAGTGAGGAGGTTCCTCTCTCTAGACCCCTGACCACCGGCAGCTTGGACCCTGTTTTTGATGCCGATGGGCTACTATTTTCTATATTTTTAAATGTTTTTATATGTTTTTGTAAAAGTATTTAAAAATGTAATGAATATGCATAAAAATTAATAAAAGAAAATAATAATAAAAAATAACTATTTTAATAAAACAGCTTATGGTTGTTTTATTTCATGGATGCAGTCAAAATGAGACTTAGGGGTAATCTTCACTCAGGAACTGACCTTTCGTGAGCATATCAGTAAGATATGTAAAAAGGCATACAGAAACCTAGGTTTCGTACTCAGGCAGGCTCAGGGGTTTACCAACATCACGACACTCAAGGTGTTGTATGACGCAATAGTCAGGAGTCACCTTGAGCATAGTGCAGTCATATGGGCTCCTCATGAGGCGAAATATAGTGTCATGTTGGAACGTGTCCAAAATAAGTTCACACGACACTTGTAATTCAAGTTGTATGGGGTATATCCATTTTACCCATTGATGTACCCTACACTATTTGTACTGGGTATGGTAGGGTACAACGCGTTTAAGGTGCGACGGCACTTTGCACTAGCAGTGTATATAGTGAAGCTACTGGGTGTTTCTTCGAGTTTACATTTATTTTGCACTTTTTTCTGTAATTTTATAATTTTGTCTAATTTAAAAGTAAGAGTAGTCGGATATAAATCTACATTGCAGGCAGTGAGGATATGTGTTTAGGGCATTGAAGATTCCGCAGTACAAATTGAGAAAAATAGCATCGAAGAAATCTTTTGGGAATGGTAATGACATTATGTTACTGGTAATGAAATTTGTGTTGCTGGTAATGATTTTATGTTCCTGGGAATGACGATAAAAAAGAAAAGCATTTAACAAATTTTTGTTTTTATTGTAGAACCAAAATATATTAAACTATTAAATCAACATAGTATTACCTAATCAGTTTTCAGTAACCACCCAAAGTAAATAGGCAAAAAAAAAATTTTTTCTTACGTATAATTGAAACATTTTCATAGTCATCAATAAAATCAACACAAACATTTTGTTAACATCACTATTTATTCATTATTTCAGTCTCTTATATTCTCTTCTTTCTACGCTAATCCTTAACTTTTATTATTTCTTAAAATTTCTTAACTAAACTCTTATATTTGGCTGATTTACTATATCTTTGATTTAATCACTCTACTTCTCTTCATTTTCAAGTCATCTTATTTAGCCGATGCCCGATACACCCTTGATTGTTGTTTTCATGAATCATTCTTGTTTTTATTCTCTAAATCTTAGTTTTCTTCTTCTTAATTAGCTGATTTGCATCTTTCATTGTTGTTTGGAGTCATTCTAGTTTTTATTTATTCTTTAATCTTCTTCTTATTTAGCTGATTGACATCCTTAATTGTTATATCTGATAAAATGTGTATCCTTTTTCTAGGTGGTATTGTTCTTCCTTTATTCGAATCAACGATACTTTTGGAGCACGATGGCTGCTGGTTTTCTGCGTTTGCATGTCTATCCAATTTCTTTTCCAAGAGTTTATGGGTACCAGTTGTAGTTTGTGTTATAGTTTTTGGTACACTCGGTTTGGTTTGTGACAAAGGAATGTCAACATCATAATCTTCAATATGACTTGGATTTGGGACTATTTTCTTATTTTCTATAAATCCTAAATGTTTGTTGTGGTGACAAATCTCGCCAGCATCGCACAAAAAACAACTGATAGACCGCATCGTTGTAAATCTTTGAAATTTGTCCCAAATAACTTGGTGCACAGAAAAAGTTCCTTTAAATGATTTTAAATCTTTGGGTATTTTCTTTTCTCTTTCTATTACGTCTGCCTCTTCAACTGCTTTTATAACTATGTTTTCTATGCGATCGTTCATAGCATTGCAAAATTGGCTAAAACTTCCAACATCTTCACCAAAACGAACCATCTGGTCGGCTGTTCTTTTCAAAACTGCGCCAACTCCATCTGGGGCACCCTTGCCGTGCCCAGATTCCGAGTAGTTCCATGAAACCCTTTTTATTTGTGGGAAATCTTGTGACATCTGAGAAATTACATAAAACATGTATTTATTCCTGTACTGGGAGGATGGTGAGTCAGACAGAAAGTGTATAGTTTCAGTGAAGGGGTTTAGCTTGTATGCTTCTTGCAGTAACGGTATCAAATGCGCCCATATTGCTGGCACATCGTGGCGCGTACATTTACTTATAGTACAGACACACGTCGCTTTCACGGTTCCTGTAGAGAAATCATGGGTGTAAATCACAGCTGTATGCAAAGACACTTGACTGCGACTGCCAGCAAAGTGAAAGCTTTGAACTTCTTCGGCGTACTTAAGCGCATAAATCTCTGAGAAGTCCACATGTATCATTGCTTCATCAAATCGCAATAGATTTTCTCTCATATTTTTCATCACCGTATACGGCTTTAAAACCTTATAAGAGTGCAAAAAGAATTTCGGCAATGCTGTTTCCAACTTTTGGATCAACTTTAAAGGTTCTTCTGTTTCTTTCTCCTTGGATGTCATCTGCTCTTTCTTCACAATTCCTTTGTTTGTAGTAATTTCTTTATTTACCCTTTTCCATTCATAATAGGTTACAAGAACGTTGTTTGAAAACTCCATGTATTCAGGCACTCTTCCTGTACATGTTCTCTCCCTCCAAACATTTGGGATTTTTAGGGTCACAACATACGGATTTTAGAAGTTCCGCAGAATTTCTGGATTTTAACATTTTGGCCTTATTTAAGGCATTGATCAGAAGATCCATATTGGTGTGGACGATGCATAAACAAGTGTCTCTATTTTGTGGCTTTGGAAATAAGACCCAAAAAGGCCTTTCTTTGCAAAATGTGGAGTAATGAATGGCAATGTTTGTTTCCTTTATGAATTTATGGTATAGTTCTGTTAAAGTTGCCGTTAGAAATCGCTTTTGATGTCGTATTTTATTCTTTGTTATGAACTCCTTTTTTCCTGCTCTAATGACGCTGTTATTATCATCATTGTAAAAGGCTTGTATGGCCTCACGAATAGTATCTGATATTTTTGATTTCAGTAGTTTTTTTGGTTTCTTAAATTTTGGTAAAACTTTTATAGCTCTGGGCTTCTTCGATTGCAAGCTGTTATTTTCTTTAGGTGCCTTATTCATATTTTCTTCACTTTGTCGACGTCTAAGTTCTCGCATTCGATACAAGGCATTTTGGCGTTTCAATGTCTTAATAATTTCTCTCAAATATCCCTGTTTTTTCTGTTCCTTGTAACGTACTCTTCTTAAAATCAATGAAACTTCTTTAGCTGTGTAAACCCGATCGCCAACCACTTTCAATGGATCTCTTGAATTTTCTTCAATAATGACTTCTTGGTTTTCTTGGACCTCAATTTGTACTGGTTCTGGTAATTTCTGTCTTTCTTCTTTCTTGCTTTGCCTGTAACGTCTTGAATTTTCTTTCCATTTCGTTCTTTGTAGTTTCTGTTTATTCTTATTTTTTTCTGTAATTGAAGTAATATTCTTTTCTGCTTTTCTTTTCAAATAGCGTGCTCTTTGTTTTTCTTTTTCAATAGCATATAATCTAGGATCATTTTTGATTTCGGCGTAACGACGTCTTTTGCACAGCCTCTGCTGAGCAAGGCGCTCTTCTTTTCCTATCTTTGTTTTCGCCATAAATCTGTGAATAAAATGACCCACTCTCTAGTTTAATGACTTCAAGGCGAATTATGATAACCGAATACGTAAAAAATACAGTCGAACATAGAATAAACCAACCTTCTTCTTTTTTGAAGTCGGTTAAAACATAAATTCAACTCATTTGTCATTACCCGCAACAATTCGTCATTACCCACAACATGAAATATCCCGGCAATGACGTTACTGGTAATGACGATTTCAATTGAAACATGTCTGAACTTGTTTAAAATGTTCATGAGGAATAATATATTCAGTGGAAGTTTTTTAGGTTTCATATTACGTGTAAAACACTGAAATAATGAAATTGCATACATAAATAACTCACCGAGTAATCCTAAATTCCGGTAATGATGTTTTTCTTGACGAAGGCTGCGTAGAAACACTTTTTTCCAATTTTATTCACAAAATACACGCGCACGCCGGACGAGTACTCAAGGTCGACTAACTATCGAAAGGGGGTGCGGGGGGACGCCGCGCAGGATTGCGGGTTACAGAGCAAAGTGTCACTTTTTAAACTTTTTTATCCCTTTGCGTGTAATGACAGAAAACAAATGCCAAACGTTTTTCGACTAAAATAATATATTCGGTTTTTTAAATCGGCCCTTATTTATGCATAAAATAAGAACATATATATTATTACTATTATAAAACTTACGTACATTAAATTGGTTATTCAGGCACAATTATGAAATTATTTTTGATAAACTAAGAATGTGCGTAATTTGAACGTTGTGGGCGATGACGTTTGGTACATATTTTATAAAATAGAATCAGAATTAAACTACTTATGTTCACAGAGAGGAAGTGCCTCTTTTTAAAATTATAATAGGAAGCTAAGTTATGCCTTTTTTCTAAAAAAATTACAGCCTACATTTTTTTATTAGACTTGAACATCGTTTTTCGCTCATTTGAAGAAACACCCTACTGCGTAGCGGGGCGCATAACCCGGGAGTGCTGCGGCACCTGCACCTTTGCGTGCCAGAGCGGTACGTGTGGAGGCGGCAACGTCCGCCCCTGCTTGCTGGGCCAGCAGCCAGAACCAACCTACTGGCGAGAACTCCTCTCACTAGAGCCTTGCGTGTGCTGAATGAGGTTCACGAGAGGGTTATTTTGATGTAGGTTAAGATTTAGGATATTTGATGTAATTTTATAGGATGTAGATTAAGGATTTAGCATGTAAGGCCACTCTATCTTATTGGATCACTGATCTGTAATGGTAGTTGTAGGTAAGATGTTCGTAAATAAATAAAAAAAAAATCCGAACGAATATCAATATCGATAAATAAATAAAAATTCCGAACGAATATCAATATCGATAAAAAAAAAATCGATGGTACGGACTTCTCTTTCGGGGCAAGCAGCTTTTGTTTCTTTTGTTGGTAGTACCTACCGCGTCCCTCGCCAAAATTGACAGACTTTTTGTTCAGAATATTGCGCTTATGTCTTCTCCAATGTTATATACTCTAACACGAAAACCGATGTTATTTTGTTATGATGTTCGTGTTTATAAATAAACCTTTCAAATTATAATTTTTGTCGTAGTTGGGTTTTAGTTTTGAACGTTTTTTTTTTTATTTCGGGCATAACGGAACAACGAAATAGAATCCGGATACTTAAATTATTAACACATTAATTAGGTAGGTAACTTTTTCCTGTCCATTATTTTATATGACTATTTAACATTTTAAAGGATGAGCTTAGATACATAAGCTACCAGGAACACATAAATGTATGGTAGTGTTAAATTATTTCAGAACGGTATGGCAGTGAGTGTGTTGAGTGTTATTGTGCTAGGTCGAGATTAATTAAAGTTACTTAGCAACGTGCTTTATTCAGCTTAGCATTATTTCTGTCACTGTCAAACTAAAATTGTAAGATAGAGATGGGAAAATAATAACTAAGCCAAAGGACGTGCTAACTAACGATTATAAAAAAAATATTCGGCCTAAGCATTATTTACTAAGGTCGTGCTGTAAACTATGCTTTAATAATAGTAAAGTATGAAATAAGTTCATACAAGTTACCAGGAGCGCATAAATGTGAAGAAGTACTCACCTATCACAAAACGGGTGTCCAAGCGCGATCCATTCCTTCTGTATGAGAGACTGGAAGCCTGATATCGTTCTGAAGTGAGGGTCGACTAGCAATTGAGTGAGGCATGATACCACGGAACAATAGTCTACGCCGTCACCTGAAAAATAAGGAAATATTTATTTTAAAAAATTGTAAATTAATTGGTGTTTGTTTAAAATTATTTACAAACAAAAGTTTGAAACAATTATATTATTTACTAGGAAAACAGGCAGTCGTAGTGCGAGTATTATTTATTTTTAAAAGCCTTTACGCCTCTGAAATAATCATACCATGTCTAACACAAACATCCGCGCATTTGAAATCCGCGGCAAGGTAATCCCTCCCTCCATAGAAAAAGAAATACTTCGTATAGCAGTGAACTTGAGCGTATCATACGCGTCGAAGCTATTGGCGCGATTTTTAATGCTTTTGTAGCGTATGTGCTTAAAATTTGCCAGGATTGAATTCTTTACCATTATAATTTATAACTGATTGAATGTTCCACATACGCCCCGAAATTGTAAGCTATTAGCACGATTTGGGTGTGTAAAATTACCTTCTTGTAGGACAACAGTGACGTTGTTAGACAGATGTTGCGCGGCGTCTTCGGCGAACGTGATGCAGTTGGCGACGTAGCGGAGCCACCGGCTAGCGTCCAGGATTGAGTAGTATTGGGAGTCTTGCATCTGTAATCAAGGAGGAAACAGCTTTATAGCACTTACCTTGAATCTTCTTATTTCGTGTCGGCCGAACAATCTACGGCCGGTATTACACAAACTAACTCAAGCATTACTTAAAACTAGTTTAAAGCCATTTGATTGGTTGAAACCTTTTTATTTTTTGGAGAATGCTTTTGTCAGGTTAGTAGCTTATACCGATGTAAAAATGTGGGCAAGTCAGCGAAGTTGCCTACCCAGGGCGGTCATAAATTTCTTGAATGAAAACCACAAACCATGAACTTATAATACAATAATATTTATATAACCTGCCTATCATGACAAAAACAAACAAATAAACCGCATGAATTCCTGTTGAAGTACAAAAGGAAATCGTGATGCTCTTCATTCATAAAACCATAACATGACAATATTGCAGGAAAATGAGTAAATCTTATCCTTAAGTGAGGTAACCACAAAGTATGTATGTTGTTTGAACAGTATTGATTTAGGCGGTTATATTATCTATTTCTGGGAACAGCCTACAAGATGCAAGACTGTTAAAGATTATTTTATACTATGTACTTTAAGTAAAGATTATTTATAATAAGTATGTTCTTCTCCTGAATCCCGGGTAATGAGACACAATGATTATCTATTGTCTCGACCTGGCTCGCGAGGTTGTCAACATTGTAAGCTGTGGAGTCAGTGATCATTGTGCCGATAGTCGTGACAGGTAATGGCTTAATAGCCAAGAGTCTCCAACAACACCTGAGGAGGCTCTCATAAGGCAGCTGGATCAAGGGCTTGATTCTGAAAGTGGTACTTCTGAACAAGGCTCGTATTGTTAGAAGGTTCCTCTCTCTGGAGCCCGGACAGCCGGTAGCTTGGACCCACAAGTGGGCTACTATTTTAATGATTAAAATGTTATTTATGTGTGCTTATTAATTATTAAAGGAAAGAATAGAATAGAATAGAATAGAATACTCTTTATTATGTACACCATAAAAATTACAGATATAAAAGTAGAAATTTTACATAGACCAACCAACCAATAAAACCAAAAACCAACCAATAAAATAAAAAAACCAATGATTAACGTTTTCCTTGTATATCTCTTAAATTAAACAGCAGTACAGTACGCGCATCGGAAATCGAAAGACTTCGGCTTTGTAGAGCGCCGCCTCCGTCACTCATAGCTGTCTCTTTCACAAACTAGAAGTGTCAAAATATTATTATTATGGCTGCTTTTTAGTTTATGACATTAGATGACCTCGATACGCTATCGTATTTTAGTTATGATGGCAATTCTTAAATGTATATTGACAATTAGCAAAAAAAGAAAAATAATTTATTCTGCACAAACAAAACGCACATTACAAATAAATGACATTAAATACACACATACAAAATAGTCAATAGGCTCGTATTCAAGCAATAAAAGTTTGTCAATTTTGTCCATTGCTTGATGTTATGGCTAGGGACCAAAGACAATACACATTATGATTTAAAATTTGATCAATATCCAGTCTGAGGCCCACTTGCACCAACTCACTAAAATAATAATCGAATTTAAAACAGCGTTCTGTTTCTGCCAATCGTTTGTAGATGATAGAGACGGAATGATGTTTTAAATGTCTTTAGCGCTAAACATATTTAGTTAGTGATTAAATATAAGGCAGGTGTACCAGGTGTTCATGAAAAATTGGTGTTGTGTGAGTATTTAAAATGTTATGTTACTTACCCAAAACTGACCAAGCGTGGTCGGCGTACACAATTCAACAAGTTTCTTGTACGAGGTCTGGAGGGTCCCCAATGGTGGGAGAATGCCGGGGCCGCCAACATTCGTGAACGTATTACCACAGAGGTATAGAACGTGGGGCGGCGTCAACTTTGGGTGGGAGCGACGCACCTGAGAATTCAGACTTTAAGTTAGTGTTATAAGGTGGGTTTTTGATTGTCACTTGTTGTTGTATTTGAGATTTATATTTGTAAAAACCGATGATACAGTGGATATTCTTAGTATTTTTTTGAACATAAACATAACATCACGCCTCGTATTCCCCGAAGGGTTAATCAGAGGTGTACCTATAGTGCACCCACATTTCGCCAGTTATGTTTTAAGTCCCATTGTAATAAGGATTATGCTTTTTTTCTCTCCTTTAATTTAAATTTGTTTCATTGGCTTTCATTGGAATGGCGCTCAATCAATTTATTTATTTATAAATGAACGACATATTTCGTAGATAATATAATCTTAAGAGTTTAATAACTTCTGTAGAAGTTTGTTGTTTATTTTCCGCGTGTAACGACTAATGATTACGTGTTTTACATAACGTCCACGACGCTTAGCTAATCGATCTGACCCGTCTTCTGTACTTTGTAATCAGCTATATATAAATCTTGAATACGATTCAATGTAATTGGATTAAACCTGGCATGTGTTTAATCGAACCTCAAATAATTCCCATTTTGATTTACTAAAAATATTATTACTCTAATATAATGATTGAACCTCTTTTTGTGAACCTCTAATAATTTATATTTTGTTGTCTTAAAACTACTAAAGTAACTGTGACCAAATAGTCCGCGCGTGGTTGGTCACAGTTCAAAACTAACCTAACCCATTAGGCCGGGGTACCGCCTAGTTACTGCGACGAACTTTGAGAAAAGACCAGAAAGTTAAAAAGGGGCTCAATGATTTAAAAAAAGTGTCCATCATTAGAAGCGCTACGAGTTATTAGAGGTTCATTCATTTAAAAAAGTGTTAACCATGAGGAGGTCAACTTATTGACCTCCTCATGGATCCTCCTTAAGTTTCGACCCGTTTTTTTTTGCTCTTGAGAACGATTTCGGCGTAACTTCTAGGCCTTATGCGTATCACCTGTCAAGTTGCATTGCGCATGTTTACTATAGCAATTCAAGTTGCTATGAATATTATGAATGTTTTTAAAGGGTATAATCCCGTGCATACTTTAGTTCGAGCAACTTTTAAGGTATGATAAGATAAAACCATTTATTTGTCCAAAACATGAGTAGGTACACACACATGGCTTGCAAGATACACACACACATGCCATTGAACATCTTGCATTCTAACATAGCAGTGGCACTTCCACCGCTAAAAATTAACTTGCGTGAGGTAGGTTGAGCAAAGCCGCAAGGCTTTGGCTTTAGAATAACGAAATAACTTTTCGTCTTTTCAAAGCGTTGCGATTTATGAATTGTGACGCCCAAAAAGCCTGTTCCAAAAGTCTGTGATTTAAATGTAAACAAATGGAGAACACACTCGTTAAAATTGATCGTATTTTTTTTTCTTTTGTTTCTTTAGAATTATACCCGTTTGTACTCGTACGTTTATAATGTAAGGGAAGAGCGGAGCCTTCAACTACACAAATTTTCTATGCCCAAATGGAGACTCCTCGATATGCAGTTTAAGTCAAATAAGATATAACAAATTAATTTATTTTATTTATAACGTTCCTGTGGATGCCAATTTGTGGCGCCGCTTACTAATTGCGTGCTTTGATTTTATTATTTGAATTTTGAACTCGAAATTCTAATTATAAATCACCTGAATCATGTTTTTCATTTGAAAATTGAGGTTAATTTTATATATCCTCAATTTACGTCGATGATTTTTCAAATACAACTTAATAATGTTATTCAAACAATAATTGTTGAAAAAAAATGGGGAGATATAAAGTTGAATTCCTCTAAATACAAATAAATGTATTGCTAATTCCCTTTAGTCAGTGATTGCGTAAGAATTTAACAGGAACAGGGTTTGTTTACACTTCTATCAGATACTTTTGAAACAGACCATAAAAGAGTTTTGTTTCTATCAATAAAGCTTTTATTTACATACCTGCTCCAACAACACACTCTCCGCCGTCGCCGACTGTTCAGTACTCAACAACTCCCCACTCCTCAACAAAGCAGCACCTTCAGGCCTCCCCCACACCCAAATAGGAACTCTTCCCGACCGAAAATGACGCGCTGATTCCATCAAATTGTAATCCAACACAGAACTGGGCACTATCAACGTCTCGCCAGCAGTCAACATGAACGCATCAGAAGTTCCATTTATGCAAGTGATCCTCCAGTGAGGACATTCACACCGTTCAAGTTCCCTCTTCCAGTCGCCCGGGCGTTGGAACATGTTCATATCTGAGGGGAGCGTGGGGTAGTACGGCTCTCTGTACTCGAAGGCAAAGAGGAGGTCGTGCCGCTTTGGAAACGCGTGGTGCATCAGTGCGAGACCTATTTTTCGGCCATTGTCGATCGGTGAGTTGGCAAAGCTGAATGTTAGGACCTTCATGTTCTGGAATGGAAAAATATTTTATTATTTTGGTGGTTTGTAGTTTTTTTGCAGACCTGTTGGGGTCGCGGTCCTGTAAAAGCAAATGTGTCTGTAGGTTGTCTAGTATAGATCTAATAATTTGTCCGGATAAGTCTTAGTCGAAGATATGTTTTGAAGGTAATGCCATGTTTGAATAGAACTAAAAAGTCTTAATCATGCACCTCTGACGTATCATCTTTTGTCAAACATGGTAAACAAAATAATACCTGTTTCATTTTCCGTAAAAATATTCATGGCATGAAATCATTCATTTTAATTTATCCGTCCATAAGCATCCGATCATTCGTCCGGTAAGGACCGGGCCCATGTCGACGGCGCGTTGTGTTCCACGCGCGCCTCAAAGAGATGTCACCATAAGTGACGGGGTCCGATAGGGCCGATGCCTGCCGGGGTAGCGGATTGTTCGAAAGAGTTACCGTGGCCCTGGCGCACAGGCAACTGAAGGAACACGGGTGGGTTTTAGTCAGTAAGAGTCTGACACGCCCTTCCGCTCCGCCCAGAGCGGCAGAGGTAATTTGATGATTTACCAGCCAAAAAAAATAATTGCATCCGTTCATTTATTTATTCAGTAATAAAACAATTCACGTTATGTTTGAACATTATATGTATATTATTATTATTGCTTGCAGAAAACGTTAAATAAGGTACATTTCAAAATAATTATCTAAACTAATACTATTTGAATTTTTGAGGAAAGACTTGATTTTGTTTGTTACGCTTTCTCGCTAAAACCGCTGAACGGATTTAAATCAAATTTGGCATATGGGTAGACCATGATCTGGATTAGGACATAGGTTACTTTTTATCCCGATATTCCTTCGGGATTGAGACTTATGCAGGTGGAACCGCGGGGCGCAGCTTATAATCGATAAAAATAAGATATTCGTTTTCAATCAAATTCTAATCAGATATAATAAAATAAATATATTATTTCTTAACATTTTAATAAACAAAGTTTCCTATTTAAACTATTTAACAACTACTGATCTAATTCGTTACTTATCCACTCGCTAACCATGCAACATTGAGTCACGTGTTAATCTGATTAGATAGATAGTGACCCGAACAGATTGCCACGGTAACGCATCTGCTCCAAATATGTATTGTGTATTATCTGTTTATACAACACATATCTGTGTTTTATGTAAATACAGGGTCAAATTAAATTAGCTAGCGAAACTCCACAGACGTGATGAAAAGAAAAAAAGGATGTTTTTTTGTGGGGTTATCGATTCCAATTAGTGTTTTCACTTGAAATATAATTTTATAAAATCAGTTTTTTTTTGTGTATCAGCAAATCTCCGAAACGACTGGACCGATTTTGACGAGACTTTCACTGGCAAATAGCTGATGTTATAAAGAGTAACTTAGGCTACTTGTCTTTAAAAACGAATAAGGTTTCCGCGCTAAATCATTAACTGCCAAGAAATCCAATATCCTATTATACCTTTTCAGGTCTAAACCACAAAACAGATTTCGATAAAATTTGGCGAGGACATAGATGGCATCCTGGGGAAGGACATAAGGCTACTTTTTGTCTCGGTAGTACGTTCCCGTGGGATAATTTCTGACATCCAGGCGGGCAGAACCTAGTTTTATATAAGTTTGCATACTATACAGTAGAATGCTCTGGATTAATTGCATTATTATTGTGATTCTAAGTGTGGCTATAACGCAGATGTATTTGGCAATGGCATAATGTAGTCTTCATGAAGGTGATTTACACCGCATTGGGCTCGCTTTGTGGATTAGTGCCTACTCCCTCTCACAGAGAGAAGGTCCAGACCTTGTCTGTGAGAACATTATAGGCCGATGATAACAGGTAGGGGGGCAGTTCCATTGTAGATTATAGACATATTTCATTGATAGCATTTGGTAATATGACATTTGCTCGACTGTTTATTCAGATGCAGAATGCAAATAAGATAAAGCTACTGCCTGGCTGGGTAAAACCACGAATTATAGGAAACTTGCTCTTCACTCGCGTGTAGATCGGAAATTATCCCACAGGAACGTACAACCGGGATAAAAAGTATCCTATGTCCTAACCCAGTACAAAAAGTTTGACAAGGAAAAACATTAAAATAAATCAAAATACAATCATAAAAATAAAAAAACAAATTACATAGCAACAAATTCAAAAACTCAGAAAGTACAAATAAAAAAAAATACCATAGATGTCAAAGGAAAAACAATAAAATATTATTCTTTGGATATTATAACTCATAGGTCCTTTTTAAACTTTGCAATTTTGCATGTAATATCTAATTCTTTGTTTCAATGCTTCGTTAGACTGCCTACAGAGTCTTGACAGAGTATTGGTTACTTATATGGATTTAATTTTTAACGATCTATAGAGCGGCACGAATAGCTTTGTATAAAACGTGAGATATAAAATTACTATTAATTTGAATACGGCAGAAAAACAATATTGGTTGAGGGAGCAAAGCTGTTCAATGATTTACCGGAGGATGGGAGGAGGAGGAGGAGGAAGAAGTGTGAAAGTTTAAGCATATTTAAAGCAAAAAATAAGAAATATGTATGTACCCTGTAACGTCGCCAACACCCCAGAGGCAAATTTAGATGTAAGCACTTTGTATCTCATTTTAAGTGAACTGTTATCTAAGTTCTTATGAGAAATAAATTATCTTTAAACCTAATAGTTTTAAAGTGAGTCATTCAAAACCATGTTGACAATACACATTCCAAAAGTGTCAATGGTATAGAGCAGTGGTGGCCCAGTGGTAACGGCCGGAAACGAGTTGTAGGTCGCAGGTTCGAACCCAGACAGGCGCTTTACTTTGTGTGAATTATTTCATCACTACTGCTCTCAAAACAGTGAAGGAAAACATCGTGAGGAAACCGACATGTCGTAGAACCAAAAAAAAATTAACACATGTGACATCTACCAACCCGTACTGGGCCCGCGTGGTGGATTACAGCCCAGTGTCCCAGTAGTGGGAACATTATAGGCTGATAATGATGAGATGGTATATGCATCAAAATGGTTCTAGAAATCTGCGTAGGATATGTAGATAACATTTGAAGTAGGTAGTACCTATATTCGAACAATGAATCATCATCGCGTTGATGCTCAGATCAGGAAAGCAATTAATATTCAGTGAACTTATGAAGCGTTGTTTTACAAAAAATGTAACCACAAAAATAAATAACATTCTACAGAAATATGTAATAACAGATATAGGTAGTAAATATTGATTTTTTTCAGTATTATATATATATATATTCAAATAACAATCCAATGATTGTTAATTTTTAAACTTAGATCTGACTAAACGTTTTCTACATAAGTCGCAGTTTTACATGGTATTTCGGGGAATTGGACACGCCACTTCTAAAGAACTTTATGGTCAATAAAAATTGTATTCATAAATCTGTAGCTCTAGGTGGCTTAAAATAAGATTGCTTTTATTGAATTGAACATTTCTTTAGCCCCACTGTGATTTGAAACTTGATGAAACGAAAAAGCGTCATTAAAAGGAGACAAACGCATACATCTATGGGTTTTAACGTGCGAGAGAATCTTGAAGTTCACATTTTTGAAGGTCTTTATCAAACAACTTTAAAAAAAAGGAGGAGTTTATTTTTAAATTTATTGACTCTTTCATTTTTTTTTATTATTATTTATTTATTTATTTAATACTTCAAGCACACAAATGTACAGAGGCGGAATTATTCTTAATGTTACTCTTCGTTCCAGTCCAAAGATACCTTTAGAGATATTAGTCGATTACTTTTAATTCCTTCATAATATTTATTACTTTCAAACATTCTTCTTTCATCCTTGTTTCTGGGTTGAGTCCCAGCTAAGACTGCAGCAATTAACAGGAAGTTTCGATCCTGAAAGATCCTGTTAAATCCTTATTTAGCTGCAGCTTACCAAATTACAATTGAATACACTTTTATTATAAAGAACATGGTGTGTGCCTTTTAGTCCGAAGAACTATAAAAATGTACTTTCATTCTATGTACCCACCTTGCATATAACCTGTAGCCCCTTCACCTTTCCGGGCAAATCGCCGTACGGCATGAGCCGACGCCGTCGCTGTGGTCCGCCGTCCGTCAGCCACACTGCGCCGACGCCCGTCAACGGCACGTCAAACGCGCCAAGCAAGTAGTTCCGTTGGCAGTATTCCTGGATTCATGTAAATATATTTGTATAAGTTTTTAGTATCAAAGATGGACTTAAACTTCTCTATTAGTCGTCATCTCCTCTCCTCTCTTTCAAACTTGCCTCACGACACTGATTATGTGATGAAAGGTTTGAATATGAATGTGGGTGGCTATAAGAGGAGAGGAAGACCAATGAAACGATTAATCGACTGAGTGTAAGATGATATGGCTAGAAAGAAAGTGACTACTGAGAACAAGACTAATAGAAAGTATGGAAGAAAAAGACGAGCACCGACCTCAAATATATTTTGTTACATACATTGAGGGCCGAAAGTTCTCCTCATCATTATTTTCTTGCTCTTATGCAAGAGAATGGTGATGAGGAGGACTTTGGGCCAACAATGTATGTCATGTTTAGATTATACTGTGTGCGCTTGTATCATACCACTGCTGAGGAAAATTGAAATCTAAAACTACATTTTATAAAGAGATAAATCTGTTTGTTCGAGGTAATCTCAGGAAGTAATGATTCGTTAAAAAAAAACTTTAACTGATATAAAGCTACACTATTGCAAGTTTAAGATAGTTAAACAATGATTAATTTAAAAAAATAGAGCTAAATCTAAGCTGTTTCTGTTAATTGATGCAAACATGAGTTTATATGGAATGAGTATAATTAAGTATTTTTACAAACATCACTTATTGTAAGTAATAAAACCTATTGTGTTCGTTTCTATTAGGTTACATTTTGAGTTACACTCATTGCCTCCAAAAAGCCGAGGTATAAACCAGATTAACTCGAAGTAGGAAATAATTGTGAGTTTAAAGGTAGAGGAAATTCAAGTACCAAGGCCGCATAAGTCGCGAGAGCCAATAGTTCCTATTGTTGACCTGTGGACGCTAGCAATCACAAAAGGAGAATTCGGAGTAAATAATTTAGTCAACCAGTTGACGGCCAAGACCTTGCTCTAAAACTAAAACTCTATTTTCTACAGCTCAATCTTTTAATTTACTATTATAAAAATACTAGATTCTGCCCCCGCCTTCGTCCGCGTGAAATTTCTTGTTTCCGCGACCCACAGTGGGCTGATTCAAATCATTTTTTTGAAAGTGTATTTTTTTTTGCACATGGAATGCTAGAAGAGACTAATTACATGCCTAAAACTATATTTTTCATGAAATGGGTACGTAAACGGAAGTCTTGAGAATTTTTTCTTTAAAAATTTGTATGGAGAAAACATAAAAAAATAAGATAACTCTGCCATCGCACAATTGGCCCTAATTCCCTTCTAGGGTATTAATCGTTGTATTTTGGATTTTTTGACATACTCGGTATCACGGCCTCAAATGCAATTTTGGTGGACCAGTTTGGATTTAAGTCTAGAATCCAAATAATTATTAAATAAACACAAAAAAGTGGTATTTAAAAAAAAGTATTTATTAATTTATCACAAAGAAAAATACAGAAGCTTCAAAATAAATAAACAAAAATTAAATGAAAATTAGAAACACTGAAATATACAAAATACAACAAGAGTTACAACAAAAGTAATTGGTTCATCAGTCATCAATATCATTATCTGAGTCTAACTCAGAGTCAGATTCTATCTGGGAAACGTTTACAACCTCTAAGTCAGAAGAATCAGATTCAGGTAGCTCCAGCAGAGTTAATGTTTCTTCGAAAAAAATAAACTTTTTTTTTGCATCCATCGTAGGTCTTACTGATGAAATAAGTGGATCAGATGAAAGAAGAAGAAAATTTTAAATATCTTCGTTGGAATTCACTCTGCTTTTCTTCCGAGAGTGGTGCTCTCGGAACCGCCTGAAATCTTTGTTACGAGCTTCCGATGCCTCTTCAGAAAGCTTTCCGATTGGTACAATTTTATTCTGGTTGATGATGTCAGATCCATGAAGCAGTACTTTGTGTACTGTTGACGACATATAGTACCAATTATATAATGCCACATAATATCTTTCAGCAGTCTTGTACGTATATTCTTTGAATTTCTCAACCCTTATATGTTCACCAGATGTAATAGCCTGTAAAATTATTGCAAATCTGCGGATCAGTTCTTCGTCTAGTCCAGTGATGGCAGCAGTTTTTTCTGGAAACTCAAAGAATCTTCTTGCAGTGTTGCCGTCATTGGTAGTTCCGTGACGTTACTTAACCATATCGATGAGCAGATTCATTTCTTCCTTAAATCATAATTTTGGATGATCTTCTTTCTTGCATCTCTTGAATTCTGTTGAGCTTTGGTTTTACAAGACCAAACTTTAACATGCAGTCTGTAGGCAATATGCAGGAGACATTCCATCATGTTGATGCGTGCATGTAGAGAAGAAATATCAAGATCCATCATGGTCAGCATAAGCTTGTCTCGAACAGTATTGCTGTCACATTCAGTAGGTCGAAGTGCTGATATTTCGGCGTCCATTTTTCTTTTTTCTTCTTTCACTACTGCTTCGCTCTCCTTAACAAATAAGAATTGCACTGGCCGACATAATAAAACTGAGCAAGGCTTTGGGTTCTCCCATACTGTCTCTTCTTCACATGTCATTTTCAGTGGTACCAATGAGGTCATGAAGATACTCGAGTCATCATCGTCAGTGTTTTGCGTTGATTCCATCTTCTGCTTGTATCTACTCTGGCTGGATGCTCCATCAAAACCCCACTTAGATATTAATATTAGTTTTTTTTCATGAAGATCTTGCGGTAAACATTTCATGATTCTTTTCACTGTTACATCCAACAAAGCCTGCAGCGTAATTTTTGCTGAGGAGTCTGTTACTGTAATGGAGTCACATTGAGCTGGGTAGCACTCTTTCTTTTCTTGCTGCACTCTATAGTAAGAAGGGTATAAATTATTAAGAACCTCTCGAATAGCTGACTCTCTCAATGTAATGTATTGCCATTTTGACAGTTTGAGGGATAACAATAAACCAAGAGCCTTTTGAGCAGTAAATATCTCTGTGTGAGGTGGTTTCTTTATCATGTTTTGAAATTGGTCGATTGCTTCTGGATTATTTGCTAAATATTCAATAATAGATGCAAAACGGTTTTGACCATCTTCTTTCAATTTGGATACAGCTGCATATACAAGTTCCGTCGAATTTCGGTCCATTAGATCACCACTCCGTCTTTTTTTTTGCTTCGTTCCCAATTCTTCAAAAGGCATCAGAGAGCAAATTTTTCTCTTCGTCATCGTTCCACATGTTGATGTTGATGGCTCCACAGAAACTGATGTACCAGGGCATTCTTCATGAGTTATATTAGTTGCATTCTCGTGAAGATTTTCTTTGATACAGCTCGACCAATCAATCTCAGCCTCGAGCCAGCTTCCGTATTCTCTTCGAAAATTATCAATTTTCCGGTGTGCCGATTGCCAACGTTTTATAACGGCTCTTGTAAATTTTCGGCAAAATTCTTTTAAAGTAACGCAATCTTCTTCTAATAAACTATGCGTCAACCGAGAAACTACGTTTTAAAATAAATGTTGATAATCGCCGATGCCTTCGGAACTTTTTAAAATAACGAACAAATCAAGGTTTGTCACAATGCTATCCATTATTGCTGTTGTACTTTCTACGCTTAAAGAGTACCTATATTTAATTTGCAATTTGAATGCACTTCTCTTTTATAGTTTACGCCATTAACAAAAATCGAACTTAACTACCCTCAACCACGAACATGTTTGGTCAATGATTCAACGAAATACTAATATAATAAGCTAATCTGTTTCACGTATTTGATTATATTATACGAGGGCTGCACTAAAAGTATCGGGAATGGAATATTTCCACTGTTCCTGTCATATTAAAATCTTTTTAATTGAAAACTCCTTGGTTTTAAAAATCGAATACCATTTATTTATTTAAAAAAAAAAACTCGGTCTTGTCACAAGGTTTTGTCAAACTTGTTTAGTCGTTGAGAAAATGGAATTGACTCGAGAAAATTCAAGAGCGATGATTTATTATGACTTTCGAAGTGGTTTATGAATGGATGAAGCCCCATCCAAAACCACAATTTATCGCTGGTTTGCTGAATTTCAACGTGGACGTGTCAAGCTCAGTGATGATCCCCGTCAAGGTCGTCCAAAAACTGCAGTCACCCAAGAAAACGTTGATGCTGTGCGTAAGCTGATTGAGGAAGATCGACATGTGCCATACCGCGAAATTCAGGCAACTTTAGACATTGGCATGAGTCAAATACAAATAATCTTGCATGAACAATTAGGTGTAAAAAAGTTGTTTTCCCGATGGATACCGCATTCGCTTTGAGAAGAGCAAAAAGCGGCTCGCGTTACTTGGTGCGTCAGAACTCTCGAAAGATTCCACGCAGGATCCTCAAATGCTGTATACAACATCGTATCAGGTGACGAATCCTGGATATACGCGTAACCCGAAACAAAAAACCAGTCACGAGTTTGGTTGTTCGAAAATGAGTTAAAGCCAACAAAAATTGTTCGTTCACGGAGTGTTGCAAAAAAAATGGTGGCCACGTTTGTCTCCAAAACCGGCCATGTTACGGACTATTCCTCTTGAGGGACAAAGAACGGTTAATGCAGAATGGTATGCTAGCATTTGTTTGCCACAGGTCGTTTCTGAACTCCGTAAAGAGAACTGCAACCGCCGCATCATCCTCCATCACGACAATGCGAGTTCTCACACCGCGCACAGAACAAAAGAGTTTTTAGAGCAAGAAAACATAGAATTATTAGACCATCCGCCGTACAGCCCCGACCTAAGCCCTAATGATTTCTATACTTTCCCTAAAATAAAGAATAAATTGCGTGGACAGAGATTTTCACCACCTGAAGAAGCTGTGGACGCCTACAAACGGCCATTTTGGAGACCCCCACTTCCGAATGGAATGGTTGCTTCAATGATTGGTTCCATCGTATGGAAAACTGTGTCAAATTTCGCGGAGAATACTTCGAAAAGCAATAAATACATTTTTAAATAGTAATGTTGTGTCACTTCCTTGATTCCCGAAATTTTCAGTGTCGCCCTCGTACATTGCACTTATTTGAATATGTGAGCCATTAACCGCTAATGAGTAATAATTAACCGGTATAATTATGAGGGTAATTAAGTTTTATTTTCTTTTGATTCTAAGAAATGATGCTAGTTACATTGTATTATTAATTCAATAAATACGCCATTTTTAACCTGTTTTACAAACGATGTAGGTATATGACATGTTTTTTTTAAATTATTTTTTGTATATTAATATAAATAATATTTGGATTACATTAGACAATGTTAAGTCAAACTGGTCCACCAAAATTGACACATTAATTTTTATTAATACTGTTGTAGTTAATTGTTCCGATCATATTCATGTATGTTAAGCCAAATAGGTCCAACGAAATTGCCACAAAATCAAAAAAAAAAAAACACATTAAAAAAAAAAAGCGCACCTTATGCCGTGATACCGAGTATGTCAAAAAATCCAAAATAATTCAAGGATTAATACCCTAGAAGGGAATTAGGGCCAATTGTGCGATAGCAGAGTTATCTTATTTTACCGCATTCGCCAGGCGCCAGTTTTACGTTGTGAGCTCCTTCATTTACAGAAACATTGCTAAAATTATTCAATTAACTGGGCTAAATCAACATGAAGTCAGGGTTAAGGTACAAGGCTGGCTTCAGGATCAGGACTACGTTCGAACAGAAGAACTACTCCACCTCCGGCAGTAGCCGTACGAACTTCGTCTACCCATTCTTATCAATCGCAATCTCAACAATTTCACCAAGATACATAAATACAAATACTAGAACACACATATATGCGAAATACACAAACTAAATCACACATACTCACCCTCACGTCCACACAAACAATTACACATGCACACTCACTAATGTGAGTGTGTAACTCGTTTTCCTTTAATCATAGTTTAATTTTTCTTGAAATAATGTCATTGTACTTACAAATCTATGTTTTTTTTTTTTCCATGATTTTGTATACAGATATAACACACTGCTTAGTAAAAGGTTTTTTGGTATCATAGTGACAGCAGAACACTGACTCCTAAGTCACAGGATCTCCTAGTTTGGGAGTCAGGGTTTACTCTATCTGTATTACCTTTATTCACTGTAATTCATGCATCCTAGTTTTTAATCATTGTTGAAGGTTTTTGTATAAATAAAGTTTTTTTTTTATAAATGTTGCTGCATACACATTTTTAAAGAAAAAATTCTCAGACTTCCGTTTACGTACCCATTTCAAGAAAAATATAGTTTTAGGCATGTAATTAGTCTCCTCTATCATTCCATGTGAAAAAAAAATACACTTTCAAAAAAAATATTTGAATGTCTATGAAACGCTGATTTCAGCCCACTGTGTGCCGTGGCATTGCATCGCCTGCCCGCGCTATTACTACGTTTCGCTTAACGTTCTTTCTATTTTTTTTTCTTATTGCTCGGCTCATAAGGGTCCTAGCGTGATATTATATAGCCTTCCACAAGAATTGGGCCATTCAATGCAAAGATATTTTTTCAAATCCGACTGGTAGTTCCCGAGATTAGCGCGTTTAAACAAACAAACTCTTCAGCTTTATTATTAGTATATAGATAAGTATGTTCCTATATCCTTTCCCACCGTTTCGCCAAAAACTTTCTACGGCCACTAATTTCTAAAAACATTGTCATAAGTACGATTACCGAAAAAGTATCGGCAATTATAGACTGGGCTGCAAAGAAAGCGGTCGGTTATAAAAAATGCGATAACTTATAAAATATTTTAGCAATTCTTTTAAAATAAAAACTAAATTAAAGTTTATTCCATTACAAATATAGCAAGAAGTAAAACCATTTTATTTCTTTTTGGTGATTGTATTAAAAAATAACATAAATCCTACTAATTTTAAAATTATAAATGTGAAAGTTTTTGAGGATGGATGGACGGATAGATGGATGGATGGATGTTTGTTACTCTTTCACGCAAAAACGTCTGAATTGATTTAGATGTAATTTGGAACACATATAGTTTATAACCTAGTTTAACACGTAGGATACTTGTTATCCCGGTAGTACGTTCCCGTATGATAATTTCGACATCCACACGGGCGAAGCCGCGGGAAAAAGCTAGACTTTTTTTTTTAACTGAACATCTTTGAAACCATTTGTTTTACTTTTGTTTCTGTTTGTAAATATGGTATTTCTTGTGCAGAATTTCATTTTTCTGATCAAATTCCATCGTAGCGGTATCAACATCGCCACATGCGAGCTATACGTCATACTGACGTCACGCAAATCCTGCATCGCGCAAGCAGAGTTTACCGCGCGACTAGCATATATACAACGTCCCGACATCAACCGTCGGGCAGTTGCCCACCAGACAAAACTTCCGTCTGGTCGGAGGATCCTCCCTTTTCCATAGAGTATGAGTGAGCTTTACACCCTGTTCCTCATACCTCTATACCATTAAAAACATGCCACTAACCCCTGAATACTGTACCAGAATTCTGACAATGCTTGCAGACGGGCGCAGTCAGCGTTATACAGCGAGAACTGTTGGTCTGTCGCTATCAACCATTCAAAGAGTACTCCAGCGATTTGAAGAGACTGGATCCAATATTCGCAGACCAGGAACAGACTGTACAAGGTGCACGACAGCGCGGGAGGATCGATATATGGTGTCAACAATGTTGAGAAATCGTTTTCCACGGCTTTTGAAGTCAAAAATCACCTTCTACGTGCTGGAGGAAGCATTTCGAGCACGTGTACAGTGAGGCGGCGTCTTGCTGAAGAAAACTTGACTTCATTTAGACCGGCAAATGTTCCAAAACTCGAAAAGCAGCATCGAAATTCAAGGCTGAGTTACGCTAGAGAACACATGAATTGGACTCTGGACTACTGGTCAAGATTAATGTTTTCGGACGAGCCGAGGTTCATGCTATACACGCACAATAGGAGGCAAAGTGTCTACAAAAGACCAGAGGGCCTAGACAAATGGCATTCGCTTCGGAGCGATTCTATTTCTACAATCGCTATCGCTTTCGCTAATGATTCCAAAAACTAGCGATAACGCTCGTCAAAAAGTGTCCCTTGGCTATGCATCTCTGTGGAAGTACCTAATCTTTCGACGCTGTCGATTCATTTCATAATCGAATGTTGTTAACATTGTCTAGCTAATTTTTATTCGTTGACCTATGATCACGTGACATTTCGATAGCTTATGTCAACCCCATACATTTTAACTTTTCTACTAGCGTCATCGCTAATCGAATGTTACTTTATCTAGGCCCTCTGGAGAGCACTTTAACCAAGCTTGCATTGAAGAGAAAGTGCCCTACGACGCAGACTCCACACACGTGTGGGCTGGAATTTCTTCCGAAAGCCGCACCGTGCTAGAGGTGATAGAAAATGGCGCTTTAACTGCAGAAAGATACGTGAATGATAGCTTAAATGAAACTGAAAGAAGCACTGATAGAGCAATGGGAGAATATTCCTCAGCATCGGCTCAGAAATCTGGTGGAAAGCATGCCAAACTGTATTAACAGCTCGTGGTGGCAATACAAAATATTAAAATGTGTAAAAATTGCATATTTGATACCGTAGCACATTTTTGGAAATCTAGTGAAAATGGTAATTTTTACTTAACTTACGTTTATTCAAAATAAACTTCATAATCTTGTACTTTTATGACATCGATTTAATCAATATAAAATTGTCTATAATACAGTCTTTATTTCATAAAGCTAACTCCAATATCATGGAAGTTATTGAGGTTTTTAATACCGACCCGCTTTCTTTGCGGCCCAGTGTGTCTGCCTACACAAATCTCCAATTTACTACTTTGTTTTATATAACGTAAATAAAGCATATTTACGGCGGAATTTACTTTCGGAGAAGTTCCTTAGGGAAAGAACCCAGCCAAGATAAACGTCTTGAAAGACGTTCATTCAGGAGACGTGAGTCAAGGTTTCTAGGTTGATTAATTTATTGTCAGCCTTTCCTTGATCAAGTTTTACTACCTATAATTCGTCATTAAAACGAAGACCTTTTTTATCCGACTACGGCAAAGCGAAAAGGAGGGTTATGGTTTTAATAGCCTATGGATATTACATAATTTTTATCGTGTGGAAATACTGGATTATGGATATCCCCTAGAAAGGTCAAGAGTTATGCTGAACTTTTGCCTAGTAAAACCACATGGCCTGGTTGATATAAAAATTTGCGACTGTTTTGATTATTTCATACTTCTCTATAGAAGTATCGAATATTGGAAAAACATTTGTTTCATTCGCTGTTGACGAACCAAACCAACATAGCATAGTTCTTCCACAGACAGTAGGTAATACTCACATCATTGGTTGAGTTCTCCAAGGGCACAAAGGACAGTTTGTAGTTGGTGACGAAGAGTGAGCCAAAGCGGCCGCGGTCCCACTCGCTGAGCGGCGTCAGCATCACCACGCTGTGCGCCGCGCCTGTTACCAACTCGCCTGACGACAAAAAATAAATGTTTATAGATATGCCATCAAGGTTCCAGTTAATCTCAGAAGTAAAGTTTATTCGTCGGCCAGCCCGGGGCTATTCGTCGGTCGAGTTGGCCGTAAGCTCGTAAAATTTAAACTTGTCTCCAGCCTTTTTCTTATTCATGCGCCAAGGTAGCCCGCGAAATTCAAATTTTCTTACGCTTTTTGCAATTTGCAGGTCAGTATCAGATTATGTGGTGATTAAAATATGATTCACGCCCGTAACAAATATGGCTTTACAGAATTATAATCATTAGAATCAGCAATACAACTCCTTAAGGGGACTACATGATCTAAACGCAAATTTATAATGCCTAAAAATATATGATCCACTGCAGTAAACAAAATCAGAAAAATATATGATATTCTTCTGGATATATGCTAGTTAGGCAGTGTGTTGAGAACATAATAGAATTAATTTGATATGATAGAAAAAAATCACGAAGACGCCTATATTTTTTTTTTTTAACGGTTAAAAACCATACTGACTGCCTCGTTGATCTAGTGATCGCAAGCGCTACTGCTGAGCATGAAGGTCCTGGGTTCGATTCCCAGGTCGGGCAAAGTGTTATTGGGTTTTTTCCATCTGGAATTTCTCGGTAGCAGCCCGGAGTCTGGATTTGTGCCCGGTTGATGGCAATAGGCTCGTCCCCTATTACATGGGACTTAAACATAACTGGCGAAATGTGGGTGTGCTATAGGTACACCTCTGCCTAACCCTTCGGGGAAAACAGGTGTGATGTTATGTATGTGTGTATGTAAAAACCATACTAATATACATGCAAACATTCTGATTTTTTGTCAGATTATTCTACAAGTAACATACTAACGTAATAGTGTTTTAATTTTTTTGTCAAATGAATAGTTTTTTTTTTGTAAATCTATAATTGCTTCATATTTTGCAATAAATTACCAGCGTTATGTCATCGCGCGTCTCTTTGTTTTCTATGCAGTCCGACAGTGACCGCGCTTTAGGTCTTGTAAGCCTCTTAAGTTAGAATTGCCCTCTAACGTCATGATTTCATGAAATAGTCATTCAATAGGGTAATATGAACTTATAGAGATGTATTGCTGATTCAAGCCATATTTGTTACGGTCGCGAATCATATTTTAACGAAATACAACCTGACAGTGACCTGCAAATTGCAAAAAAACGTAACAAAATTTGAATTTCGCGGGCTACCCTGAAGGTTCCGCCTTAAGATCTATGAAAGAAAATATAAAATTCATTGAACTTAAAATTCGTAAGAGAAAATCAGTTTGAAACTTCAAAATAAATAGGTAAAAGCTTTCTTTAGGATGAACTTCGACTGAAACAAAGTTCTACAAAAAGCGCTATTGTTTGGTTAACTGAAGCAGTAGGTAGCGAAGGTTAAGGTTATTCAAATGCCGCGGAAAGGTCGTGAGTTCATTCCTACCCTACGCTATGTAAACATATCTATAGAATATTTAGGGCAGATTTCCACCGAAGTGAAGACGAGCGCGGAGGAGAGAGGTTTTGTAAACAACCAATAAGATAACGTCATCGTACCATGGTTTCGTGATAACGATATCTTATTGGCCGTTTGCAAAACATCTCTCCTTCCGGAATCCGGGCCTTACGCAGGCTTTCGAAAACGAAGGCCAAAAAAAATAAAGCTGAGCTGGAACTGTGCGAAAAAAATAGAAATGGTTACGCAGTTTATGAATTTGAAAACAATCTATTGGTGGATTTTTTTCCTGGCTCGTCACTGCGTTTGCATAGCTCTGGTGAACGCCAGCCAAATAATTAAGATAAAGAGACTCTTTGTAATGTGTTTTACAAAAATAGATTCGAATATACAGCTTCCTAAAACATTCATGCTGATGATGCATCACGGTAAAAAACAAAGATTCACGGTATCATAATTACCAGACCTATAATTATAGTCACAACACTCATGGTCATGGATATTCTTTCTTACTTCACTTTGTTATGTAAACAGATATTGAAAGCGTGAGTGAGTCAAAGGGGTTTTTTTCTAGCGATGAAAGATACGAATATTATTACGGCTTTTTTTGTTACGTACGTATACGTAGGCTCGCGTCATCGTGCGTGTTCTCAGGTGACGAACGACAGACGTCGAACTTGCACAAGAATGACCTCATCGCGATGTTTTTCCTAGATTTCCGTTTGTGGATCAGTTCCATAATATTGGTATGGATGTCTTTGACAGTTCAAAGACATCCTTACCAATATTATAAATTCGAAAGTAACTCTGTCTGTCTGTATATTACCTATTCACGCCTAAACCACTGAATGAATTTCGATAAAATTTGGCAAGGAGATAGATGGTATCCTGCGGAAGGACATAGACTACTTTTTGTCTTAAAAATAATCCTAAAGGGGGTAATATAGTGGATGAAAGTTTGGATGGGAAACTTAGTTACTTAGTTCAGCAGCATCCTATACTGTAAGAAATTCCGTCAATTTACTAATGTAGGTACCGCGAGGCAAGTCTATTTCAGTTACTTTCATAGTATCATAGTCTTACGGTATTTTACTATGGGGACCGACTGCAGATATCGAGTCTATTTTCATTCTGCAGAAAAGTGCCATCAGAGCAATATATGGCCTCCGCAGGCGCGATTCTCTAAGGGAACTGTTTAAAGATATTATCATCATGAAGGTACCTTGTCAATATATCTATGAAAACACACTACGTAAGGAAAAATTAAAATCTTTTCAGTAAAAGAGGTGACTGACACAACTATAGGACCAGAAATAGGGACCTATTAGTTCAACCAGGTTTTAGACTGGCTAAAGTAGACTCATCCTTCATGGGGTACTCTTTAAAATTTTATGGCGGTGGCACGTCTAAATGCACTAGATCTCTGGGTTAAGAGAGACATACCACACACCGCGCTGCTTGAGGGACTCAACGAGGAGTTCCCCATTACGAAAGCCATAAATGACCGGGCACCCAAACAACTTATCTTCGATAAAAAATAAAAAATACAACTTTAAGAGGATCGCCGATGCGAGGGCTTGAGCCCTGCAGAGCTGCGCATCTTCACGGATGGATCCAAAACAGGTAGTGGCACAGGTGCGGATCTTCTCGGAGGTCTTCAACATACGCATAGCCACACATAACACAGTGTTGCAGGCTCAGTGCATGGGTATTTCTGTAGCCGCTTCGTCCATCATGGCCAGGGAAGTTAATGACCACTCGATCCGCATACTCTCAGATAGCATGGCTGTTCTGCAAGCGCTAAACATTCACACAGTTGGTTCTGGGCTAATATACGAGTGCCACCAGCACCTCAACCAAGTGGGTAGCCTCAACAACATAACCATTCAATTGATAAAAGGACACAGCGGTTCGCTAGGTAACGATGCAGCTACCGAACATGCCAATAGGGGGTCGAGCGCACCAGTGGCACCAATAGGACCTGAAACCATCGTGCCACTCCCCTTGGGTACTTACGCACTCTAGTAAGGAAACGCACCAGGGACAGACATCAAACTGTGGGTAGACCAAGGTGAGTGCAGGCAGGCTAAGGAAGCACTCTCTACAATAATTGATGGTCTTCTCACTAAACAGGTTCTCCGACTAACTAAACAACAGCTGCGTACAGTTACATCAGCTTTAACTGTCCACGGGTCATTTAATAAACACCTCTTTGTGATAGGAGCCACAGACAGTCCGCTGTGCAGGACCTGCATGGAGGACGACGAAACAGCAGCTCATGTGCTTCTAAACTATCCGCTTGATCGCCACGTACAGGGCAAAGTACTTCGGTAACCCAGGTACCTACTCTACGTGAGATTGTCAGTAACACCAAAGCGTTGCTGGCCTTCCTCGAGGAGCTGGGGTGGATTGAATAATCGATTTTCCCACCCGTACGCAAAATACGCTCAATAACGAGGAGTTGCAGACACCAGCCCGTATTACCATACCTGAAGCATTTTTTTGTAACTATATTTTGATTAAAAAGAATGTCCGTGGAGTTTCTTGTCCGTTCTTCTCCATAGGTACCTACTACACTTTGGAATGGGCAACTAGCTTCATCTTTCTGACTGACCGAGCCCTTGACAATTCAAAACGGTCGGTAATTGGCCGACACAACATTAAAGACCAGTGACTTGATTTCTTACCATATACTCATAGGAGTGTCTGTGCGACGGCGACGGCAGCGAAACGCCCAAGCCGTACATTTTGAGCAAGATGTAAGGTTTGTAGAGTTAAGTCTTCAGAGCTAGGGGCTTGGCTCTACATTAGATGTGATAACTTTTTACAGTAAAAGCGTTATAAAGTCTTGACAACCAACCTACTTTACATGAAATGTTTTTGGTGGGTAAAATATTTACCGTACGGAATCCTCTCCACGTAAGTTTAACTCGCACTTGTCCGGTTTTTTATTTTTAGTATTATAAACACTTTATCTATAAAAAGTGCTAACGACCTACTCACAATGAAATGAGTCATCCGTTAATTTTAATGTATAAAATTGTGTTACGTAAATCGCGCTCTGATTAACAACTTATTTAATGGAGTATGTATTGTTGTTATGAATATTGAAGCATATACCTTACAGCTTTATAATATAAGCTCATTTCACATGTAAGTAATTAAAAATAAAACAAATCAATGCACTAAATGGAAGTAAATGGACTAGAAACATGAAAATGGAATGGTAAGTTAAAATTATTGGACCGAAGGAAACTCGTTATTCTGGCACTTGTTAATATTGTAATAGCAAACCTGACTCCAGAAATAATGATCTTTACACCTAATAACCCGTCATCGTAGTGTCATTGTGCTGAGATATTCGGGAATTAGCGGAAGGAAACATGTCCTTGTGAGATTGCTTTATCAAAGACTAGCTTCTGCCCGCGGCTTCGCCCGCGTGGATTTCGGAAATTATCCTACGGGAACGTGCTACTGGGAAAAAAAGTAGCCTATGTCCTTCCCCCAGAATGCCATCTATCTTCTTGCCAAATTTGATAGAAATCCGTTCAGTGGTTTAGGCGTGAAAAGGTATTACACATACGAGTTACTTTCGAATTTATTATATTAGTATCCATGGATTGAAAACCGAAGAGGGCGGTAAACTTTATAGTGCTGAAATTCGGTAATAGGACCATGATTTTTTGTGTTGATGTCACACATATCAAAGACCCAGCTGCGGTAACTTTTATTTTGGCACAATCCAGCAACGGTCTGGGATCTAGTGGAGGGTCAAAAAGTAGTGAAATTACCAGATTGTAAGGATTATCAGACGAGATAAAAGAGGATTCGAGTGTTGACGTAGGTATGGTAAGGAAGCATTTGGTAAATCGGAGATGAAACAAGTACTAGGCTGTTAAAGTATCGAAGAGGTTGATTCGAATCGAACAACAACAAGAACCATGCGAAGCGGCACATATTGGCCGTCAAAACAAGACTGGTACTAGGGTGTCATAACAACCGCGGACAGTGCGCGTGTGCAAGACAATACAGCGAAAAGTTTTGGTTCTGGCATCTGATACGATTGAGTTTTCTAGCGGCCTTCACACTCAGCGATCTGGACCATACTTTTTTTATCGCGATTTGTCGAAGAAATAAGAACGATTTGCGCAATACGCGGTGACCGTGAACGTTGTCTTTGACTCATGCGGTATCGTGCAACGGAAATATTTGCGGTATTGTATGTATTCTGGCGGTTCACTTTTTATTACTGAGCATTTTGATATTTCAAGGAAATCTGGAACGTATCATCGCCATTTTTAGAGTTAGGGGGAAAGTTCTTAAGTTATTGACTGCTCTTTGCGCGGTACACATAGGTACAGTTATTTACAATATATTAGTTTGACAAGTTTGACCGATTACCCATGATATCATAGGCGTTTTTGTCTCCATATTTAGGTTTTTACGACTTCCGCTGAAGTTATGGGGTCAGTCATTATAATATAATTGTTAAGTATAATATCATACGTTAAGTTGCAATATGCTTTAAATTATAAACCATAATGCAACTTAACATAAGAACTAAGGAGAGTACCTACCTAGTTGCCTACTTCAACAATGTGCATCCTACATATCACATTGTTTACAAATAAAATGTAAATTGTAAATAAATTATTGTAACATATTTTTATGCTGACAGTATGATAAATTATGCTTTCGATAAGCATACTGGACAAGGTCACAGATATATCAACACACATAAAATTAATTAGATACTGGGACGTCATAACAGCCCTGTAATTACTGAATCAATTAGAAATATTAAACATACCTTTCCTTAGAACACCCATTGCGAATCACAATACACCATCAACTGGTATAGGACACCACTTCCTACCATTACTATGGCTCGCATTACCAGGCATTCATATAAGGCGATACAGTTACGCATACGTAACGCATACATAATGATTATTGTTGTAATTTGCATCATGCCTCTACTTGAGTGAAATAAAATGTTGGGCGTATACATAGGTTACATTGTTTTGTCCTTGAATGAGCGTAATTAAGACGAAATGTAATGCGTCATTGACCTCTCGTAGTTTGTAGAACATCGCCGGTGATTATCGCGTGTGCGTTTATATTTTTAAACGAAAAATATATATTTAGGGAATATTCTGTGTCTAAAACTATTTTTATTGTTTCCTAATATGGTTTTTTTACGATTCTCCTCTATATTACGTCAAATTGGACTAATTTTACAATTAAACATGTTTTACACTGTCAGTTGTTTGCCTTTTTCAATATATTACACATAGTTCAATCTCAAGCTTAGTTATCTGCCAGTTAAAAAATTTAAATAATCTTACATTTATGCAGATTCAGCTATCTTTAAAATTGAGTGCATGACTGAGATGACTCACTTGACCAATGTTTCTTGAAGTATTAAATTGTTTTGTTTAAAAATATATATTATGGTGCCTCATTAGCACTCGAAAGAAGTTTCCAACCTATCATGGCTTGCATAAGATATAAAAGCATATGTGTAGAGTTAAGCAGGCATATAGTCCACTGTAATATATTTCAGCCAAAAGCGGAAGCCAGGTTATATGTACAGTATTCACTGCTATCATTATTTGTTTTTTTATGGCTTGCCCAATCTGATTATTTACCTAACAAGTGAGTTATAATAATATTATGGTCAGAAGAATGGGTGAATATATTACAAGAAATCAGGACATTTATGGATAGCATAATGGTGTCCCATAGGCCCTTTAGCACTCCCTGATTAGAAAACAGTGATGGTATTTTTAATAGATTTTTAATAATTATTGCATTCTCATTGGATTGATATTGTTGTTAATCACTGCATGACATAATCATCCTTCATTTTTTATAGGTTGCTTAGTTAAATAATCATTAGTTTGTGAAAATTGTTAGTTAGACACTTAGAAATGTGACTTTTATAGTATTTGTTACCCAGAATTGTCTAACTATGATTTGAATTGTTTCTCACCCAACAAGGCATAGGAACCATTCTATGAATTAAAAATGAAAATATGTCTTTATAATTGAAAAAGTCAATTTCTGAGCTGAGATTTCTGAAATAAGTTGCTTTTTGTCAAACAGTTTAAATAATTCATGGTCTTACTTAATAGAACTAAAACAAAGGCTTGTTTTATTTGTACTCACCATTTAGAAGCTTAGGTTTCACTTCTTGTAGTGATCCATTTCTTTCTCCTTTACTCTGAAACAAAGTTTAACAACATTGATAATATTTTATTGACAAGTTACACAGTGAAGTGTTGTTTACTTTGCATGATGTTGCAGGCTTATCTATATTGCTGTGCTAAAGAGCTTTTAAGTCCACTGCAATTGAAATTTATAAGGTATTTATGAACTAAGTAATGAACTGATGATCTTCTTAAACATTTCTGAAAGGGAGATTTTTCTAACCTCTAACAGATAAATAACAACACAACAAAAAAAGAAAATAGAAATGGTTGTAAGAAAATGAAATACTATAATATCTTACCAGAGGAGATACATTGATGTAACTCTTGAAGTTTTGAACCAACTTTTTCTCATTCATTGTAATCAAATAATACCAACACTGCGTTGACCCACTTTGATCTTTTTCAACTCTGTTTTTTCACCTATATATTAATAGATCCTTATATTAGGTTGAACGGAAGGTGATAATTGATTAAATTAACAGTTATCCACATGATTCTACTTATTTATTATATTTTTGATAACAATCATCCGCGCAAACACTGTACTATCTGGATACAAGTTATTCTTTAACACATTGGTGTACGTTTGATAAAACGGTCAACATATTTAAACTAAACATAATTAACACAAAAATTAGCTCGAGACGATGTTAAATTCATGTTAAAAGTAATATTTTTATAATTTTATAGTATGTGACCCACAGCAACACGCAAACGATCAACGACAGCGAACGACAGATAAATGTTAGTATTGCAAGAGGAAATAATATTAATCTTTGAAATGATACCAGTATCAAAAATGGTTATACTCATGTCTCAGTTGGAACTGTCGGGCTGTTATTCTAATGCGTAATAATTTATAGTTCACCATAGCATCCGAGTATAATAATCGTCTGCTAACCGATTTTGCTAGCTGCTATTATACACTACCAGACTGAACAATCGAATCAATTTCTTTACGATAGACAATAAAAGTCAAATGTTTTTTAACCTGTGTTGTTCCATCATCTGTGACTTTTTATTGAAAAAAAAAAAAACTGGACCATAGACTGTGCATGTCTTCTAAAAAAATGGCGATTGTTAAATTTTTGTTGAGAGTTTGAAAGCACAATCCTCAAGCACTTATTTAAAACTTTAAATATCTGTTGGTGAAACTGTGAATATATATTCTGAAAATGGCTGACGCGTTGGTAGAGCGGAGACCCGCCGCTCGGTTTTTCTGCCACAGGTGTAACATTGAATTCGAAGATGTTTTGCAGGTAAAAATCAATATTTTTGGTTATATTTCAACATAAATGGGCCTCCTTTTAGTGTATTATGCTTATAGATGATACAAACATTATCCCTTTAATATGAGGAGTTGGTTTTGTACGACTGTACATAGAGGGGCGAGATTTCCGTGGCTAATTTCCAATGAGGCTATTGGTGCAGCCGGTCGGCTCACAATACTGCGTGACATTTCTTTGGAAAATTGTTCTGGGGTCAGAATTGACGGAAATTGACAATTTCACGCAGTTACATCATTTGCATTATGTGGCGTTCTGAATAGTGATCCCTGCCCAGTACATATTTCTATGTACTCAGTTACCTACATGCATACATCCCACAATAGCCCCTGGAATGTCATTGATGTCAATAGAATCTTCGCTTTAATTAGTCAGCCAAAACACAACCACCAAGGATAAAGTTTATTGACAGGCTTATTAGTCATCATCCTTAAAGTTTAAACAACCAGTGTAGATATTCAAGGATGTACCAACACCTATTTTTCCTTTTACAATCAAAATGGATCAGAGGTGGATCGTCATTGTTGAGCACGACGCTGTCTTTCCGTCTACGATCTAAAGTAGACGTCTCATCCTTGACATCCGTCACATAAGTGGGAAATGAGCCCACTCCCAAACAGAGGACATAAAACCCATACATACATTGTTAAGGAAAAAAAGACATAATTACTATTACCATACTATTTCAGGATTACACATGCCCATACTGCGCGAGTGGTTTCATTGAACAGCTTGAGAACGAGACTGAGGGGCTGGCGCTGTCAGGAGATGACTTCAGTGATGCCGACATGAGCAATATTGATGACATGAGCAATATCGATGACATGAGCAACCTGGATGACTCGGATGATATCCACCACTTATCACAAGTATGATATCTAGTATCTATAGTACCAACACTTACTACTTGTTGTAACTGAAAACTAACTGAAAAGTGTGTACTACATTGTTACACACTACTAAAGAATTGTTACACAAACTAAGACCTATTGTTCGACCACAAGCTATTTTTATAAAATCAAGGTATTGCTTTTATCATTGTAGGATAGATTACAAAAACAAATGTTATGTATGAAGACTTGCATTGAATATTTAACAAACTTATACAATCAGTTTAATCATAGACTCAGGAGTTAAAGGTCACCAGCTATATTACCTGAAAAAGGAAACTTGGTGTTGTTGAATGGAAAAGGCATAGGACCGGGTGTTGTGGGTTTTAGATAACTTTAGATTAGGTTAGCTTTAGATTAAGTGAGGTATTAAAGGCTGAGATGCTTGACAGATTGAATGAATTTATTTATTAGGCACACCTAACTTATTTACAAATTAATACATAGATTAAACATTTACAAGAAGGTCCTGTGTACATAACTCACAGGCGTGCACATCATTCATAGAGTAGGATGAATAGACTTGCCATTTTAGTAGTACATAGTGATTGTAATAAGAATAAGTCATCCTACTGGGATCCGCTGGATGCGAGAAGCACATAATGGGTTGAAGTGGTGATGCTTGGGGGAGGACTATGTCCAGCAGTGGAGGTCTTTTGGCTGAAATGATAATGATGATGAGGATTCTACTGGTTATGGCCCCTCACATAACAATAGTTGGCCGTAAACCTTCCTTGATTTATGTAGGCTGTTAAATTCCCTTTATGGTCTGAAACAAGAACTAACATGAATTTTAATCTGTCATTGAGGTCATGATGTTGGCTGCCCAATGAACTGTGAACAAGCAATAAATAATAAGTGCCTATCATGTGTGAGTCATGTTGAAATGTTTACAGTCTGCCATCATAGCTCTTAGTGCAATTTTGCTTGTGTTCTAATCAAGATACCTGTTTTTGTTGATTATTATGATTAAAATATTAGATAACAATAATGCTTGAAAAACAATTTGTTACTTCATCATTACTTCCTTGTCCTTGAACTGAGCTCAAGATGCTTGTAAGGCTCTTCTATTAAATACATGACTAGCTAGAACTTTAGTTGGTATTAGTTTCCCTATATCAAGAGAAATGGTTTTAACAGCCTGTTGATTAATCTGTTTATTGAAAGAACTTTCTATTAAAAATATCTTAAATTATTTCTTTGTATGAGTATGCCAAGATTATCAGTTTTTTAATGGTATGTGTGTTTTATACACACTGTTGTATGGTTTGTTTTATTATCATCGTTTTTTCTGATAGCAAATTTTAATGTGCTGAGTGCACGACGGAATGGACAAGAGGATAGGGTGAGAGGTGTACAAAAAAGGAATGTTCCCATTTATTTCCAAAACGGTTTGACCGATATAGATATGTTTATATCCATTGTGGACGTTTTCAAACATTTTAATTATGCTTTTGTTTATTATGTTATTGTGTTGGCATGTCACTTTTTGTTTATCTGTCCAAACCAGCAAAGACTTTTCGATTTTAACAGTTCAGTATGCCTCAGATAGAAAGAATTGTTCGATCATATTGTATGGCTTTGCAGTGGTGTCAGTGGCGGAAAAAAATAATACCACTATCAAACTAGAACTGTTATTTTGCACGACTCACACATGTTTTCGACCACGCAATTAAGTATGTCAGGACACTCCCGGGATGTGGCCATTCTAATTTAACGTCGGCGTTCGTTATCGCGTGAGGGCGCGTCACGCGTGAGGCGAATTTTCATAGCCCATGTGACGCGTCCGCGACGTGTCGTGATAACGAATGTTTTGAAGTTTCCACCAGTACTTTAGCGCTTGGCGCCCCACGTGGCCGAGCGACGTATTAATAGATTAGACTGATTATGCGCATTTGATAAACTGGCAATATTTATCACTGACTTATTGCCCTTGCTGAAACACTGATAACAATGTTGATAGGGTTTTCTTGAAAGTTCTAGACGTTACGACGTTCGGTCTTTTTGTTATCAAAGTAATGGATATTTACAAAAACACATGTATTTACGAAGGATTGTTATTTATATATTAAGTTGGGAAAAAAATAATTTTCCACTTTTATCTTACGTCAAGTAATAATCATTTTGTGGTCTGTCTCTATAATCACCTGCTTTATTTAAGTACCTACTTACCTACTATGAAATAACTAATTATTGCACAATGATTCTAAACAAGGAGAGGCTCCGTCTACGTAATGTGATTTATGTGAATTGCAAATAGGTATTTGTAAATGACAACGTTTTCATGACGTCATTTCATTGTTAAGCTGAATGTGCACTGTTTTGACCAATAAGACAAAACAGCACAAATATTGACCCAACACCTACATAAATATGGTCGAGTAAAGTACTAGGGAGACATGAGAGCCCAGGCACAAGAGGGGCTAAGGTTAAGGAGCTTTAGATTAAGAAAGGGGAAAACATATGAGTAATGCCCTAAAATCGTTAGTAGTTACCTACCTACTTATCAAGCTAAAGTTAGAACGTACGGAATCCACAAACTTTCAGAAAACTTCGAAATTATTGTTATTTATAAAATAATTTTCTTAATTTCAGGGCACCCCTCCAATGTTGAACGATCTAGCATTCCTAATGTCCGGCGGTCGGTTACGGTAAGTCATAGTTACTCCAATCAATGATATAAACTTATATAAAGTAATCAAAAAAAAAGTAAAGTAATCAATGAAGTAGATCAAAAACCGTCAAGTTGAAGTAGGAGCCGTATCTCCACCTCAATGAGCTGAGGGCCAATCTAACCATTATGTGGTGCCCTGACACAGCCAGACAAAACCAACAAACAATGGTCCACATTAGGCATTTGTTCGACAGTGGATTGATCCTGATTGACAGTGACTAGTCTGAAGACTAAATAACCTTTAAAGTTAATTTATAGTCTGTTCCAAAAGTATCTGATGAAAGTGTAAACAAACCCTGTTAAGGTTAAATTCTTACACAATTACTCGATTCAAGGGGTGTTGTACAAATTCACCTGTATTTAGAAGGTTTTAGCTTAATATGTTCCCACTTTTTCCAACAATTATTAAATTTCAATTGAAAAATCATCGACAAAAAGTGGGGTTATAAAATTAACCCGCACCCTAATTGCGTAACACACTATCAATCAGAATCTAAATCATTTTGAAGCCTATTGCTAATCCATTGCTTCATATATGTTCGAAAAATTTGTCTGCTCAACTACGTAAATGATAGGTACAATGAATGTTGTTGAACTGCCAAAATGAAAGCCATTCCTACTGTTAGTTACTTACGCAATTACCCCGCCGAATTGAAAAACATCTTTAAGGTGATTTTGGGTTTAAGTAATCAAACAATCAAATCAAATCACTGAATTTGCAAGTGGCACTACAAATTGGCATCCACAGACATCTTCTGATCCATTTGTTTACATTTTCATTAGATACTATTGGAGCAGATCATAGAAGTATTATTTTAAAAACTGATTGTTGTGGTGTACAAAGACCTTGGGGCGCGCGTACGTTCGTGCAATTACGCCCTGGGGTGCAAGAGGGCTCGATCGTGTGGCTAGTGCCCATTACGGATAAAGTACAAACAAACACGATGTTTGTTCGTATTACTTACGCGATTTGTAATTTTTTATCCAACTTCCAAAGGCACTCTACTGGGCCTTTTATAAGTATAAAATGGCAATGACAGCTATGACAGCCATGTTAGTGGACAGAAAGATGTTGCTGGCTTTATTAATAGGATTTTTTTATGATACACTACCTGCTCGAAAATTGCACGCAGCTAGCGTGCAATTTTATTAAACAATTAACAAACATACGCTATTTGAGCATGTAAGCTACCTACCCTTTAACTCTAATTTACGAAAGTTTCAGTGCCGATTGTGTGTTTTTGAAATATCTGTCATATAAAATGTCGTTTGTTAGTGGAATCAGGAGCCTGTAATGTTGTGCTACTGTAGCACTGATCAGAGACTCGGTCGGGGTTCCAGACAGCTCCTGTAAGTGTGTGTTCCCTGTCAGTAGCGGCGCGGGGCGGCGCGAGACGCTGATGGAGCAGCTGGTGTGGATGATAGGCGGCGCGCGACCCGCCGGCGCCGCCACCGCGGGCGCGCCCTTCGTGCTGGTGGGCGCGCCCGGGGACTACGTGTTCGGCGGAGAAGGTAAATACATATATCTATTTCGCTTATAAATACATATCGCATAGCCATTATATACGCATTCTGTACATTATACTAAGTAACATTATTCAAAAATTATTGCTGGGAAACGAGTCTTATTTTTAGTGTGAAAATTCGCTCTTTATTGTAGCATGCAACATAACACGAACATATTGTGCTTGTGGGTGCATGTTACAGTGTAGGAGTTGTGGGGGTATTTAAAATTAAGTTTAAGCATTATAAACTTCTTTTCGTGAAAAAAGTCGGAATATCAAGTGGAAGTGAATGGAGTTCTCAGGATTGGTGCAGTACAAAAAAAAAAAACAATGACGGGAAGAACAAGTAATTCTCGGCTATTTTAAGCATTTTTTTACAGCATTATAACTACCTTATGGTTTTTCTTGTGTTATTGCACGTTCCAGATTCATATAAACGCGGCGAGTTCCTCATGTATTAGAAATCCTAGCGAGTCTTTAATCTCTTTTTTTTGTCTCCTTTCTATAATCGCCTTTTTTAAGCGAGAAATTTCGTGTAAGCCGCCTTAATTCTATCTTGAAATTATATGTAACGCTCATTTACAAAGTATTTTAGTTGTTATGAATTCCATTAGTTTTTTGTTTTTGTGTCTACGTTTGCACTTATTTTTTGTGGTACGCAAATAAGAACCGTTTTAGCCGCCAGCAATAAAGTGGATAACTGCATTCAATAAAGCATTCTTTTTTACTTTTTTTTTTCATGTCACTTTAAGTATCTATTTATTAATTTCAGGCCTGGACGCAGTGGTAACACAGCTGTTAGGGCAACTAGAAAACGCGGGTCCTCCGCCCTTACCGCGAGAACAGATAGCGGCCCTGCCGTCTGTACAGGTAACTGAAGAACAGGCTGCGGCCAACACATCATGTTCGGTCTGCTGGGAGAACTTCACGACTGGTGAGTGGCACCTCTTGCTTATCATAGTTGCCTGGTATATGTGGTTCTTTAAGGACAAACCACTGCCAGGGTATTTGTTCCTTAAGAGCCCTTTTACAAAAAAACGCAAACAATCTCCGATTTTCGTAATTTTTTGCGTCCATTATTTCAGTAATGGTTAATGATAAATTATAGTTTTACTAGCTTTTGCCCGCGGCTTCGCTCGCGTTAATTTAGAATTTGACAATCAATTCGAGTTGTTCGGGGAATTATAGTTAGGAGGATGAAAAACCGGTATATCGACACTAGACTCACAAAATGTATTAGGTACTTAAATAAAAAAAACTCTTATTCGAGAGACACGTGGCGCCATCTACTATCATAAGAACGTTATTGTTGTCTTCCTCAGGAACAGTACTTTTTTTGGGATGAAAGGTACCCTATGTTCGTTTCTGTACACCTGGCAACATATCATGCAAAATTTCAGTATGATCGGTTCAGGGCTTTAGACGTGAAAAGGTAACAAACAAACAAACAAACTTACTTTCGCATTTATAATATTAGTTAGGAAGTTAGGATTCATAATTTACCAAAACAATTTTGTAGAATATTCATTTAAAGCTCTAGGACTAACAATGTGACCCTTTCCCCCTACTGCTGCGTTAGTTAAACGTTCAAAAGGGGTATTTTTAAAGTACTGTATCTCAATTACCTTTAGCTAAAAACTGTTTTAAAATAAACCATATTATTCGGAATACAATCCCATTGTACCGCAACTTACCATTTTTCGATATTTTATCTGCGGAATCCCATACTAAAACTAACATCAGATTTTCAAAAAAAATGCATATTTTTTTATTACACTATGATAGTATAACAAAAAATAACATAGATACAATCATTGAGAAATAAGTTTAAAAAAAAAATATTAAAATAACTTTTTGATAATACAATTCAAGTATAATTGGATAGTATACAGTATGGAAACTACATAATATATGCAATAAATGAAACCACAAGTAATACTACCTACTCCACAGAAGCATAGCAAAATTAAAATTAAGTTAAAAACCGTAAATTAAAAATAAAAACAAACTAAATATAGTTTTTTTTTTACTTTTACTAAATTTATTTTGATATGAATAAATATCAAAATAAATTTAGTAAAAGTAAACGCTCTGTTTAGACAAGTTACTTTGACCCCACGTAGAAGAGCAGCAACGATGCTCGCGAGCGGCATGGCGGCGTTTTTGTGTAGGCGCCGGCTGTCATTCGTTTGACAATGTTCGATGAAATTAAAATTCACTAAGTTCATTTTTTCCGCCAGGTCTTTATTTCGCGATAACTGAACTGAACTCGATGTATTGTTCTATGGCTCACTCTAACTAAGCACACATCCATCTTTTCTAAGGCTGCAGGTTGGGTTCCGATCGAAATGTTCGTAAGAGGATGGAACGTGACGCGGAGCAACTCCTTCATGAGTGTTGGGCACTATGTGCTGGTTGTCCCTGATCCTTGATGGTGAATAGGTTGCTTCCTATACGTAGCATTGTAGCGGTATCAACATCGCCACATGCGAGCTACACGTCATACTGACGTCACTCAAATCCTGCATCGTGCAAGCAGAGTTTACAGCGCGACTAGCATATATACAACATCCCGACATCAACCGTCGGGCAGTTGCCCACCAGACACAACACCCGTCTGGTCGGAGGATCCTCCCTTTTCTATGGAGGTTTGAGTGAACTTTACACCCTGTTCGTCATACCTCTATACTGGTGACCCCGAAAATGAACGTCAGCGCAGCCTTCGTGCATCTACATCAGCGTGACGTCATCATCACTTCCTTCAAGCTTTCGAGCGGCGAGTCACACAGCCAGCCAGCACCCACGGCTTCAACGGGTATCCTGACCACCAGCATGCAGCGACCGCGCATACCTGGTCATCACCCTCAGCCTCATCAGCAACCTTGGCACAGCACACTCCACTCTCGGCCGGTCCACAAGCAGAGCCTTCAAACCATCTCCTGGTCGACGCCAGCAGTCAACCACAACCCGGCGCTCCCACCACATCCGATGCACTGGAGCATAACGCAGCGCCACACCGACTCACTGGGGAAACCTTCGCAGACAGCCCGACTCACCGTGAACTATGCGGCACCCGGTTCCGACTCACTGGAACCTCAACTGGCCTTGGCAATCATCGCAAGATACAAGACTCAGCCCACTATCGACCTCCGGTCTCCGGGGGGGAGTGATGTAGCGGTATCAACATCGCCACATGCGAGCTACACGTCATACTGACGTCACTCAAATCCTGCATCGTGCAAGCAGATTTTACCGCGCGACTAGCATATATACAACATCCCGACATCAACCGTCGGGCAGTTGCCCACCAGACACAACACCGGTCTGGTCGGAGGATCCTCCCTTTTCCATAGAGTATGAGTGAACTTTACACCCTGTTCCTCATACCTCTATAGCATGTCAAAACAACAATTTGTTATCTCTAAATCTACTTAATAATATTTAATATGATCGCACTTAAACAAATAAGCTGTTCAGCTTTAAATACTTAGGGCGTAGTGTTTTTAGAATTATCACGATAATTCTGAAAACACCATACCCTAAGTATTTAAGGCTAAACGGCTTTTGTTTCATTCATCGATCATTACTCCCTTTAAAAGAAGCTAATGATCGAAAACAGGAGTCCTACCCTACGGGGCAGGCGCGCGCGCACGTGCTACGTCGCCTTTGAAGAACGCCCCATGCCTCGTACCGCCTGTTTAGAGAAGCCGCATAAAGACGCCGCTGCCGACGTACACTCGCTGTGGCAGCCGCCATTAAGTTTGCATCGTACTGCTTGTCAGACTTTCGGGCTTCTGACGATCCGTAACAACTGTCAAAGATCCACGAATGACAGCCGGGACCAACGGCTTAACTTGCTTTCCGCACGGAGCACGGAGGGGTCTTGGTATGTAAAGACCACCCATCCACGGACCAACCGCGGCAAGCGTAGCTTAACCTGATCGATCGAACCATGCAGCTGTTATTGCTTAACCACAAGCCCCCTTAATTATAAGTGTATTATAAATTCCACCCTGTCGGTTGAAGTGTACCACTTTTACATTTTAGGCAAATACGTAGAATACGTAACAGCGTCGTGATAGTTTGCAGTGCGTGGTAACGTCGCTTTTCAATGTTCAAGGAGTCAATCATTGACCTAGTGATACAAGTATACAGTGTTCGCTCAAAAATTAAACTCAAAACAAATTATGTGGTATCCATACTGTATATTTCCAAATTATATTTACAAATTAGTCCCGCGCCAGCGCTTGTCGAAGTTAGACCCACGTCAGATTTTGCGTGCGCAACTATCTCTTTCCCTCTCGTCTGTTATCGTACTTACACTCTTCGCACGACAATTTTATAGTTTAAAAAATTTATATTTTCCCGCGCGCGATTTTGTGAACTGGCTCTTAATGTTGATGGTGGTAGGGGGACCCAGAGGGTGTTTGAGCAAGCATATGCAGGTCGAAAAGTTCATAGCTGAGTGGATGCGGCATGATGACAGAACACTGAAAACTTATTTGAAAAGTTTCAGATAGGAGCCCCGTGGTTAGGGAACCATTTTAGATTTCTAAAATAGACAAAAATCCTACACCACTATGTGGTAGCGACAGTTTCCGGGGGCCCATTATGGAGTGTGTAAGTCACCCTCTGCCATTTTATCCGTGTACTTATATTATAAAACATTGGTCAGGCAGGAGATATAGTTCTTCCATAGTTCAAAGTAACCAATCCACTATAGCCACCCAAACCCATAGCCCAATGTGTTTCGTTTCAATGTTCTGCAATAGTCCGGCACCAACTGGGGGTTTTCCTTGGTGGCACTTGCATAGAGCATACGGGGATAATCGTAGGTTGGTGCCTCTGATGCAAAACGTCTAACGGGCCTTTACGAGTTGGTTTCGGCTCCTCGCACGCCTTCCAAAGGACCGGGATCCATCATCCTCAGATTTTCAAATATAAAAATAATAATATAGGTGCTGGAGTTGTACAAGATAGATGCAACTCTACGCACCTTCCTTGTGTCGTGTATGGGGCAATGGAGGACGGTTCTTCACTACCCAGGGTGTCGACAGATCCAGGGGAATGATGAGCCTGTATGGATTAAACGGGCGACAGTTTGAGTCCACTTTAAGTTTATTTAATTTATTTATTTGGTACACCAACAGAAGTACATACAAAAAATTAAACAGAACAGCTTAGCCCTGAATCTTTTAAGCACACTAATGGAGGAATCAGTTCTAGGCTACCGGTTTAAGAGAGGTGGTCATGTCATATCTCACCCTCTCTACATGGATGATTTGGAAATCTTTGCCCCCGACAAATTGCGACTGATGGAGCTACTGAAAGTAACTGAAACTTTCAGTAGCTTCACCAGGATGGAATTTGATGTGGATAAATGTGCAGTCATGGATGTAAAGCGAGGTGAGATTATGGAATCCGAGGGAATTCAAGTTTCGGATTCCATACACCTTAGATCACTCTCCTCATCCGTAAGCTATTTAATATTTGCGTATGTCGGAAGCGTTAAGCATCAACGTTGCTGACATGATGCAATCGTTGAAGGAGCGTTTCTTTGGTCGCCTGAAGAAGGTATAAATTAGCCTTCTTTCAGGCGCAAACAAGGTGCGCACCTTCAACGATCATGGGTCATGCCGGTTTTGATTCAAATGGACTCAGACCGAACTCGACGCCCTGGATAGGAGGGTCCGTACACTGCTGACCGCTAATCAGATGCATGAACCACGATCGTCGGTGAAGAGACTACAGCCCGCGGAATTGCGGGGATCGAGGGTTTTTAAATGCGAAGACCGTCCACAACCGCGAGGTGTGCAGTCTCAGGGTATGCACCGTGATGTGGTCGTAGTGGACAAGGGGCTTACCCCGCTCTCCATGGCTAAAGAGAACTGGCGCAAACCTGTAGTACCTACTACCGATGACAGCAAGGAGGTATGGCAAAGCAAGGAGCTTCACGGGCGCTTCTATCGGGCTCTTCACGAGCACGGTGTAGATTCCTTAGCGTCCTATCCTGGCTACGTTTTGGTTACCTTTTCGGGGAACTTAAGGTTTCATCTGTGCAATTATGGACCATGAAACATCCTGTATTATTGCACCATCCGATTGTGTCGCTCGCAAGGATCAAATTCTGAGATGTACACACGGTAGACTGAAGGAAATGGTGTCATCAAATTTGACTATTTAAGTCATTATGCGTCAGGCCGCACGCGATCATACGAAAATCAAGAGCTCGGAATATCACGTTATTTTTGTCCATTTTGGAAATCTGAAAGTGGAATCCTAACCACGGGGCTCCTACCTAAAAAAATTCAAATATTTTTTCGGTGTTCTCTGATCATGCCGCACCTACTCAGCCAGTACCGGTTTTAAAATTACAGGCGCCCTGAGCGAAATTTCGGCGGCGCCCCTCTCCCCTCTTGGAGAGTAGAGGGGCGAAAAATATCAGCACTCCGCATAGGTTTTCTTTTGTCTATTCATAAAGAAATAGGTGTTACTTTGTTGGCTTATGCAGAAAAGTTTGAGAATTTAGAGAATGTCGGATGCAAGAGCTAGCGAAGAGAGCTCAACAATTTTTTTGGTTTTCTAACTCCAAATGAACTAAAACAAAAGTACTATGCAGGCGCTAGAGGTGAAGAGGCGCCTAGTCACAGCCCCTTCGGCGCCCCTTCACCTCTGGCACCCTGAGCGGTCGGCCAGCCGCGCCCTACGCTGACGCCGACACTGTAATCAGCTATCAAATTTTCGCCCTGCATATGCTTACTCAGAAGCCCTCTGGACACTACCATGGGTGATTCAAACCACGTTGGGATTATGGTAACCTGGTAGCACACTTGATAGTCGTGCATTCGTTGAACTGAACTGAAAAGTAGGCCGCAGCCAACACATATGTACTGTCTGGTGGGAGAACTTATGACTGGTGGCTCCCTAGCGACTAGTGATGTGACATACTCATAACATTACTAACTTACTGGCTAATTATAGTTGCCTGGTTGGTACTTGAGTCTCAAATAGTGCAAATGTACCACCAGCAATTAGTTTACTACTGCTAAGTTAAATAATGGTTTCGAGACCATCGACAACCTGTGATTCATTTGAATAATTGAACTTCTTCAAGAGTTTGCAAGCCCGCACTCAAATTGCGTAATGCACTACCAATCGCAATCTGAATCAATTTGAAGCCTATTGTTAATCCATTGCTTCATTCATATGCTCGAAAAAATTATCTGCTCAACAACTTATATAACTCAATGAATGTTGCTGAATTGTCAAAATGAAAGCCATTCCTACTGTTAGTGTGTTACGTAATTACGCCGCTGGTTAGCAGCTGAATATCGTAGTTCTGTTTTCTTCGCTATGCTCGCTAGGCAGACAGATTATGTTGAATCTCTTGAGGCAACTCTTCAATCTGGGCGGTAGGCCAAAAATAAAACCTGCAATATTTTCTAAATGTGTCCGTTAAAAATTCCAGGTGAATCGGTATCTCGGTTAGAGTGCGACCACATCTTCCACGCGAACTGCATCACGCCGTGGCTTCAGTTGCACGCGACGTGTCCCATCTGCCGGCGCTCGCTACTGCCTGAGGAGGCCCCGGAGGCGCCCGCAGCCCCGCCGGGCCCCGTGGACCCCGCGGCCCCTGCCACGGGCACCAGCACGCCCGCCGCCAACACCGACACCTCCGCCAGCCAGTACCGTGAGTCCTTATGTAAGACTGCACTGCACCTTCATGCGATCCTAGTAAGGATACGAATCACCTAACGCTTTCCATATTCTAACAGTCAAACTACCTTTTAAAACATAACAGACAGACGGTCGTATTCTCCTTAGGAAGGAGAAAAGGTTCCTTTTGTTTAAGTCCGAAATTAATTTATTAAAATATTTTATTTCACATAAAAGCTACTGGGACTCAACTAGAACTGCACCTAACATTAAACGTTTCATAAGTTAAACCTTAGGTGCAGGTCTAGTTGAGTGTCAAGATAAAAATATAGTATCTGCATTATTATTCGCGTCAAGTGGATCTAGATTTGATCTAGGTTATTTTTATTCTTATTTTGATCGCATACTACTACATGTAATTTAAATTAAATCTCCCCCCATTTGATATACTTTCAGCAGACAACATCATGACACCGCACATAATATTACCGATCATATTCACTTTTAGTAACAGCTTTTTGCATCTATTTCTAACTGAGGCTGCTTTAAGGCAAACAGGCGCGACGCGACAGCCCGACACAAAGGCGCCGCCCGTCGCGCGGCACGCGGTGCTTGTGTGTCACGCTGTCGCGTCGCGCCAGTGTGTACGAGCCTTAAAGCTTACCATGTGCTGCGTCATTTTTATATTACCGCCAATTGTTTGCTTTTCTTAGGCTGTCGCATTGATGCAGACGTAACTCGAAATCGTATTTTGCGCGATTTTTTTACTGGTGTATATTTTTATTTTAAGGGATATAATATGAATAGTTCGGTGGACCCTGCGTAGTAGTTTAGTTGGTTAGGTGGTCATGTCTGGGTCTATCGAGTGTCGCGTGGACACTGACGCGTGTCGCGTTGCAGCGTCGCTGACGCAGCTGCTGGTGCGGCGCCTGCCGCGGCGCGCGGGCGCGGGCGCGGCGTGGGCGGCGCTGGGCGACACGAGCAGCTCGTCGGGCAGCATGTCCACGTCGTCGTCGGTGACGGCGGGCGGCGTGTGGGCGCCGCAGTCGCGCTCCAACACCAACTCCACCAGCTCCAACTCCACGTCGTCGCTCAACTCCACGGAGCGTGAGCGCCAGTACAACATGGACATTGACTTCGACTAGGGCCTCCCCGGCCGCTCTGCCGCCCTGGTACTCTGCTAGACAGTGACGGTCGCCTCGGTAATGGTTGTGTTGGTGAAGTGTTATGTTGTGATGTGCTCGTGATACGACATTGTTGGATAGTAAGTTGAATCGTTTATTTTTTTATTTATATCAAATTGATAATATTTTTTCATAATGTCACATGAATACGACCATTGTACGAGATCTATGTATAAAATATAAAGTTGATACCATTACTTAAAGTTCTTACTTTTAGATAATAAATCATCATATAAAGGATCAGTCGGAATTGTGTGCCTTTGATTTGTATTTGCAGTGTAGTGTAACATTTCCATACAAGTGACAGTCGTAATGTTTTTCAAATGTCACATGCTATATTACAACACTGTCCTATGATAGAGACAAGCTTTGTACATTTAAAACATTCTAACTCGCGAGTAAATTATTTTGCTACTGTGAAGATAATTTAATAAGTTATTGTTTGCAAATATTTAGTTTTTCAACTGTGTACAAAATTCCCTGAGTGAGTAACAATATAACGCAATTTTCTTTTGTAAATTTTGTAAATATGCATGTAAGTTTAAGAACTTTGCTATAAGCTGTAGTATATTTAATACTCAGCTAAAAAGCTGAATATATATTTCGCCAAATGAAGTGATTTTAAATTGGGTTTTATTAATATAAGGGGATCCTTTTACTACATGTTCTATAATCGCCTAGTAATCCAAAATACTTTAGACATAAAGAAATATTCCATCTATACGTTGACAATGCAAGAATCATTGAATTGAGTAAGCATATATTTTTGTATATAATGTGAATGAGTGTTTTAAAGAATAATACTTTTTATTTTCTGCTTTTGGAAGAAAGATTTTTTGTAATGGTGACCTTTTTATATAGACCGCTTTTTATTTAGGGGAAAATACTCGCTCCAGAGTATTAAATGAGTGTATATGCAAATGTTAGAATAGATGTATAGTCAAATATATTGATTGGTATGATCTGAAGTTACGTAGTGTAGATGTGATGAACTTACACTTGTGACTTGTGGGGCAGTACAGTGAGTGACGCGTGCGTGCGGCGCCAGTCGCCGGACCTAGGCTACGACGTATATGAGATATAGAGGAGCTTGTGAGCGAATGACTAGCAAATAGATACTTCACATTAAATTATTTTACGATTATAATACTTTTTTTTCTTTTGAGTGCTGTATTATTACTGTTCTGTTTGTGGTTTGCTCAAGTGTACAATGTTAAACAATGGGATTGAAGATATCATTAAATTACTAACACATAAGTTTTACGTCCTGACTAAATGTTATACTTAGTGTAATTATCTGAGTTTTCAATAGACATTCTTTTACTACAATTTATGATGAATATATGGAGTAAAAATGTGTGATCCAATTAATATTTAGATGTCGTGTTTATCTTCATATTTTTGTAATTCACACATGGCAGGACATTCCTGGTAGAGTTTGAGTTATCGAGTTTTGAATAATTCTACATTGTTAACAGAGTGAGACGATTGTGAGAATATATTTTTAAATAGTGAACTGGCTATTAGATTTTTGAAGTGTGACTTTGATCGAGTTTATTGAGTATATTTGTAAATAGCAGGCCACGGGCTCGAGTGCGGCGAGGCGACGCAACGCATCGCGCGCGACGCGTGACCGACATGTGACCGACACGTGCCCGTGTACACAGTGCGGGCCGCGCGCCTGCCGCCACACTCGAGCCCGTGCCCATTAAGAGATACGAATGTAAGTAAAACGAACAGGTCATGACGAGACACCAACATTACTAAATAGCTGGTAACGATACTCGATGTTCCTATCCGACTTAGGTTACTTACTAGTGTTGATTGGACGGATGTGTCACCAGGCCGACCCAACATGTTCCAACTGGCGCTTCAACCACGGCTAGGCGCGATGTAGATACGGTCGTGATGATTGTCCTATAAGATAATATACTGTACTATATAATATCTCGCCTAATTACTTTAATAAATAAGGTAGAAATCATTAACATACTTCTAGGCTCTTGGTGATTCATGTGTCTCAAAATATGCATTTCAAATTTTAGATCCGGGCAATCTGGATCTTAAGACTGATCTCTTAAGTGATAATACTTAAGTTAATAAAATTTGAAATTGTATTTTTGTATAATCATCACTTATTCGTAGATTAGGCCTAAACATTCAGAGGGTTGGATGATGAACGTGGCTGAAAACATTCATGTGATGCAAAATCTATGTGTCCCTATAAACTTTTGTTTGGTTTTATAGTTGAAAAGGAAGGCACGTTAGTTATGAAGTATATCCACCTGGTTCATATTTATTAATAGTTAGGTTGGAACACGACAGTTTTAAATAAATTACGGTTGGAAACAATTAATTTGATATGGAACTTTGTGAAGCCGCGCGCTATCTAGGTCGACGTCACAGGCAGGTGTTTGAAGTGAAAACATTAGGATTGCTGATTGTTGATATCTATAAGTGCATTACTGTACTGGAAAGTATCGATTGGAATCAATATTTAATGCAAAGGTTGTTAAAATAGTGACGAGTCATGTTTGATTGATTTTTATTTTCAAATGAAGAACATTTTATGTTTATTAATTTTGTGTAAATTAGCGTTTTTTTTTTTAATTTCAATCAACAACTCATGTCGACACCGCAGTCCACTGTCGGTCACGCTTTTTTGGGTAGTATCATAATATTCAATTAGTTAATTAAATTAAATACCGTCACTCTACCTTAGGACACCACATAAAAATAGTTCAAATACACATAATGTAAACATTGTCTTAAACAATTCAATAAAAAATACAGTATTCATTTACCTGTCTTTTATTAATAATATGAATAGCCCAATAGTGATAGGCTCCTATTACACCAGCCACTTGCTGTAGGTAGCTGCAAAGTGCCAGCTACTAATGGACTTCGTTATTCACACATTTATAGAGGCACTGTACAAACGAGGTGAATAGGGATGCATGGGTGAATCGGGAGGAAACTATAAAAGGGATTTTAAATATAGTTTGTTGCCAACAAGGACACTTAATCGTTAATTTATAATACAGTAAACACATTTTAAAATTTTGCCAACAAACTATATTATTTCAATGTTATAATCCATTTTAAAGTGTCGTCCCGATTCAACCCTGCATCTCTATTCAAGCACAATATTAATGTATGAGAGCAGATTTCACTGTCCGATTATTGTCCATAATCTTTTGGCTGTTGCATGTAGCTCTTGTAATAGAGTCATAACTATCATTGAGATTTTCATTTCAATAAAGCCTTAGTATATAATAGAACTATTGTAAAAAGGTTTTCAAGTATTATCTCTTGTTTTCCATATAGTAAATACACACGGCACATTTAGCGAGACATAAAAAAAGCCTTTTTAAAAAAAAAAAACGGTTTGATTTTACAATTTAGTGTTTAAAATTACGCCTTTTAAAATTACATCACATTAAATATTAATTTTGCAAGAAACAAACTTTTTTTGTGAAAAATGTACTTTCTTGATTTTTTAGGGTAACCAAGAAAAGTTATAAAAAAAAAAAAAACAAATTAATATCGCGTGTTTCCTCCACGTGCCCTTATTAAAGTTTCCACCCGCCTAGACATGCTGATTATGATGTTATATATTGTTTCCTGTGATAGTCTCTGCCATTCCTCAACTACGGCGATTCGCAGTTCACCAACATTGACAGGAGCTGGGATTCTGGATCTTAATCATCGTTTCAGCATATCCCAGATGTGTTCTATTTGATTCATATCCGGTCATCTCGCCGGCCACTCCATAACTGTGATATTCATATTATTAAGATATGCTTGAGTTGAACGAGCAGTATGCGGCCGAGCATTATCGAAGTCGTCATCGGTAAAGGGGGTAAACAGTACCACATTGTCTTCTAAAATTTCTCTTATATAACGATCTGCAGTCAGACTTCCTCCATCGATCACCATCAGCATGCGTAGCATGACCACTTCTATCTCGACTCTACAAAGAGAAGAAAAATAACTTTCTTAACAAAAAGTCATTCCTTTCTTGAATTTTGACATCGCGCCGTAGAAATCTTTCTACAATCTGTCATTTTGTCTTGCGTTTCTTCCGTTTCTTTAATAATCATGCTACGCATGCATGTCCGTACGAGCTCCCAAACATATCCCCCCCAAATCATTATTGATCCTCCACTATATGCCACAGTAGTTTCAAAATTTAAATTCTGCACTCATCACTAAAAAATATTTCACCCCCTTCAAACCGGTTGAGCTGAATGGTGCTAATCTATGCTTCATATTCGTGAACGGGCGCCGGCAGTAGGGACTGGTCATCTCTTAGCGGCCACGACTTATTTTAATTTAAGTTAATATTTTCATTGTTTTTGTCTTTTTATTACAGACGCTTTTAACTTTCTGCATCGTTTTCACATGCATAATTTCAACATAAATGATGTAACCAATATTTTGTAACCATATTTTGATTTATAAGAGTGTCCATGGAGTTTCTTGTCCGTTCTTCTCCATAGGTACCTGCTACGCTTTGGAATGGGCAACTAGCTTCACCTTTCTGACTGACCGAGCCCTTGACAATTCAAAAGTGCATGTAATTGGTTTATTTGAAATAAATGCTTTGAGTTTGAGTTTGAATTGGTCCGTGATCCAAAGTCAATGTTCCTACGATGCTTTTGCGATGATGTATCTCAAGTTTTGAAGCCTAGTTGGGTACGAACGAATCAAAACCAGCTTCTTTGAATCTTCTTCGTACTGTACGCTTACTTACTGTGACACCTCGAACTTCCTCAAGCTCATTGCTGGCTTGGACGGCCGTTAGACATGGGTTCCTACGTATAAGCAGCGGAATGAAACGCTCATCCCTGCTCCAAGTACGTCTTTTTCTGCCTTGTCCTGGCCTTCTCACAAAAGCATTAGTTTCCCTGAATCGTTGGATACCGAGATAAATTGTTGAAATAGGTCTGCGAAGAATTCTTGACATATCTCTGTAGATTTGATCATTTCTCCTCATCTCAAGTACCCTGGCAAACTCATTTGCGCTCAATTCGGGCATAATAAAGTTCCTGACTTTTAAAAAGATTTAAACGTAAAAGAAAAAACAAATTGAACTGAATTTTAATGAAAATTTTACGAAATTTTAAACCAAATCCATAAAATGATGATTAAGGGAAATTCGCTCGAAATGATGTAAGTACAAATAAAATTAAAACAATCGCATAAAAGGTGACGTTCAATTGTTTTTTCCAATTTGAAATAATTGTTTCTAAAATAAAACGAATTAACAACCAGACAGCAATGTTCAAAAACTAGATTTTAGAAAAAAAAAAATATGTTCCGCTAAATTTGCCGGTGTGTAGTATCCATTAAAATAAGTTCTGCAAAGTTCTATATCAAATTATAAAATTGTTACATAATGTATAAAGGCAGTCTTAGAGGTTTGTAAAAACGTTAAAATTATTAAGGAATGTAAATGTTTTAAATAACATTAAATTTTAATGTAAAGTTTGAAAATAAATGCAAGTATATTGATTTTAGTGTTGTTATTATGTTTTGGAATGGCCCTTTTGCTAAATATTGTTCAACTATATAATGAGTGTATCCTTTCATCCATGATATAACAAGTATTTGGTAATATCAATCCGTTTATTAATAAACTGATTAGCGAGCCTCCCCTGCTTCGTACGGTATGTACGCCTTGACAAAACATTCGAGATTTCATTATTATATTTAATTTTTATATTATTTATTTTACACAAACCTACCAGAATTAATTCTCTGAATTATGGTGGGAAACCGCATCAACATCTTTTCAGTAGTTTAGATGAACTAAGCGGTCACACAGACAGACGAAAAACGACTTTGTTTTATACTATTTATTCAAGATAGATTATTTTAAGATTGGGTTGGTGGATGTGCCTCAGTGACAAAATATTTGTATAATAAATCGTAGTTATAGCACATATCTACAGCCAAATAGTCTTTCTCTAGTCTCCTCATTATAACGGTTTTTCTTTGAATCGAGTCCCTCTTTTCGTGACGGATGTAAAGATCCAAATATTCAATAGACCATTTAAATGGGCTCCTTATTGGTCCACGAACACAATAATGTCAACTAAACCGGGCTGCTATTCAGATGTTTTTTATAATAATAATAGTACTATATTATTTTATGTACCTAATACTGGGGAGACGAAGTTCTTTTGTCACTTTTTGGTACTTTACTTGCCCTTGACACAATAATATCAACAATAGCGCTATTTTGGCTGCTCTAGTTTGTGTGGACTACAAACAAAACTCGTTTTAAATTACGTAACATTAGGGAATTTGGGGGACTTGTGACAATATTTTACAATCAAAAACTGGGTACCTACCTACCAATTTGTCGTTATATTCAAACTTTCTGTCAAAGAATGCCTGAGAAAGACTTTAACAAAGGATCCTTTTAGAGAAGTGGTATATAAATAAATAGTTCCGTTATTCAATAAAATCGTACAAAAACACTAAATTGATGCGTATTATGTGTTGCGAGGGAGGGGTTGAGCAGGTAACACAGGTGTCAGGTAGATTAATTATGTAGTACCAGGAGAGCAGATGCGCAGACACGTGCGCGGGCGTCGAGCAGGCGGTCACTAGACCCCGGATGATTTATTTGTATTGGTGTAAGTTTGAACATCGTCCTTTTGAGATGGTGGGAGCATTGGATTAAAGGCCCCCGCAGACAGGCGCGACGCGACTTGTAGAAGAACTTTCATGAAGTTTTCATAGAAATTATGCTACTAGAGTCGCGTCGCGCCTGTTTGCGGAGCCTTAAGGTAAGTAATTAGAAGGGGTATCAGTTTAGTAAGTAGTAGCACTCTGTATTTCAGGTGTACCTACACTAAGGCACCATTCAAGAAACGTACAAAAGATTGTTTGTCCTGTTTAAGAGAAAAAAGATACAAAAACAAAAAGGAATCACAAAAAAGGACAGTTACATAACAAAAAAGAGAAAAACAAAAGAAAAAAATACATAATAGAAAAGAGAAAGAGGAAACAGAGAAAAGGAGGAGGAGGGGGAGGGGAAAAGAGATACATAATTATGTTAATAGTTGATCGCTGACTGTCCACACCGCCGCGCGCCAGTGAGTATGCGTTTGTCTTAGCGACAAGAGCTATCAATGAGAGTATTCGCTCAGCGACGCTCGCTTGGTGGGCAGAACACTCACGCCTGGTACATACGCAAACCAGCGAGTAATCGCTAGACGCCATCGCGCACTCGCTGCTCGTTCTTCGTCAACTCGTAAATCACCGGCGGTGGGCCAAGTGCCTTAGGATTTCCTACATATCAATTTAAACGATTGGTGTTAATTTATGAAGCAACTTTTAACTACTAACATTTTGAATTAGATCATATCTTTACCGCACGTGGATCTAAACAGGTGCAGGTAATTAAATAATGTACTAGCAAAGAGCTTCATTAATCTTAAATCTTTATTAGATGGTAATTAAAGCTGTTAATGAAATTATTTAAAATAAATAAACGGCCAACTGCTTGCTTGATTAATTTAGTAGGCAGCATCACAAATAAATAAAATATTAGTAAGGTGTGGCCAACGCCTGTAACCTATATATCGAAAGTTCACTATTCTTTCGCTGTCTGCTTCTGTAAATCAGAAGGGAATTCCAAAAAGTGCAAGAACAACCCAAAGGTGGTAGATCAAATTCATCATTATAATAAACGCCTGACGAAAACTGCCGAGCGATTGTACATTTAGATGCATTGCAAGGCGCAGCTGCATATTTTTTGTATAGAGAAGGTACTGTCTTTACCCGTCCCTTTCTTCTTTCTCCTTGATTAGGAACTATAATAACAAATCCAATTACGACTAAAAAGCACGCATAGTTAAAAAACACTATATTAAAAATTAAACAATAAGTATTCGTTGCTGCCTGCATCAGACTGTAATGTTGTTAAACATGGTGCCTTCAAGATGTTTATTAGGTTGCCATTCTTTACTCTACGGGGAGTGCAATAATGGGATTTATTAGTGTAAACATTTTTATAGTAGTCGGCTGCCATATTTTGTTCGTGGAACAAGCATGTTGTAAAGTATACCTACGTAAGTAAGTAGGTACTTATAAGTGTTGCTTGGTAAGTCAAGGACCTCTCATTGCTCTCAGGTTGCAAAAGTAATTGCGGACTCAATGATCTAAGTTCGATTTGCTGGTAGGAAAATATTATTAACGGGTTTAATCAGGCCTACACTCATTTTGGTGCCTGGGATTTTAGACTTGATTTTAAGTTTGTCTTATATGGTGATATCAAAAATGCTACTGTTTTATTTTGTATCAGCTCTAGTTAATGAGATAAAAAAAATGCTTTTTACAATAATAATAATTTATTTTGGCATTAAACATCAAGAATGATTTGAATGATTTTCTCAAATGAAATTGTCTTGGGCACTCACGAATAATTCTCCAGCCTAATATCAGCCATCTTATGAATGTCCCACCTGCCTTGATATCTATTCACTATCGTCTTTACGTCATAACGGAAACGTTTTCATTTTTCTTCGCTAAGGTGCCCTAAATCATGTTGAAAGTGATCTATGTATATGACTATGGAGGTAGTGTACTTTTATACTCATGTTACAGCCTAACTTTTTAAAGCCTATCAGCATGTCCTCAACTAGTTCTATATAGTTGTTCACCTTGTAATTTCCCAGGATGTTTTGTACAACTGCTACAAAAGATTTCCACGCAAGTTTTTCCACATTAGTCATAGAAGCCTCAAAATTAGTGGTGTCTTTAATTAATTGACGTACTTTTGGTCCATCAAAAATACCTGCTTTTAATTTCTCAGTACTTAAACTAGGAAATTTCTGAAAAATAAATGGAAAATATCGACCATTTTTGTCTAGAGCTAAAAGAACTGCTTTAGTTTAGTAGTAGTATAGTACTGTCATTATAAAGACGCCAATAACTTGTCTGATAGGTCTTCAAACCCATGTAAGGAAGCAAACCACTTACATCACAACACAACAATATACAAAATGTTCATCAGAAGAAAAAACTTGCAGTAAGTTTCCTTCTCTAGAGCGATATGAAGTGATTCGTACCTACACCTGATGAAAGGCATTTTTTTTCTTTTAATCTTGACGCTGGCAACTCAGCACGCTCTTTTGAGAGTTCTAGTCTCTGATCAGGTCATGAAGCTCATTCTGTGAAAATGGTTTAGGATTTGGTGTTTCTCCGCAGTATTCAAAGTCATCATCTACTTGAGTAAAACTAGGTATTTCAGCATAATCCTCATGAGACTGTTGCACTGCTTGTTCAAAAACTGGTATTGGAACATTTTCTGAATAGGTCTTTGTTCTGAAGAAATATTAGGATATTTGCAATTGTACCGATTGTTTTTATTGATGCCCACTATATTGATGCCCACTATATTGATGCCCACTATATTGATGCCCACTATATTGGTCATACAAAAGTAACAGTCGTTCATAATGATTTTTTTGTTGTCGCCAAATCATAGTAGGCACTCCAAACTTCAAAGACTTACGTGTCCCTTTCTCGCAGTGTCGCATATGTTCGATGCACATTTTGCATACACTATGAGGCACCCACACTATCTTGGTTTCTAATTTCAATGCCGAAGTAAGCAAAATACAAGTGAATCACAGTTTCTGTAATCGATTTTTGCTGATCTTTCAATATGTAAGCACCACAAACATAACAAAACATATCAGGATCGTTAAAACAACATCTGGACGTACTAGCCATAATGAAATAATAACATACATTTATCAATGTTATTGTAAGAATGGCTGTTTACGAGAATAAGACCGCAAGAAATTCAAAATTAGGGTAGTAGGTAAACTAGAGCTGATGAGTTAAAATGACAAAAACCCGTTGGTTTTTACCAAACCAATATAGGTACTGTACATTACCAACCTTATCGACTACCGACACAAACAGAGTTGCACCATTATTATTTTTGGTAAACCAGCTATAATAAAACCAGCCTAATATTGTCCCGCTGCCGGAGAAAGGGCTCTTCTCATACAGGGAAGGCACGAGCATTGATCACCACGCTTGCTCAAGACGGGTTGGCGATTTCAGATTTCTATTAAATATAAGTCCTCACGATGTTTTCCTTCACCGATGTCACGTCTAAGATAAACTAATAAAGGGCATACGAATTGAGAAAGTTACATTGGTACTTGCCAATAATAATAGTAATATTTTTAGGGATACTCAGGCATAGGTTGCAGCTTAGCCTATGATTAAAAATGTACATAGTAAATAGCCACAAGAGTAGCCCTAGAAAGTAGCTGCCTATTACTGGACCATGACAATGCATGATATTTGTACGTACAAAACCTTTGGGCATTTTTCCTGGAAATAAATTATCTAAATACCCTGTCAAAAAACCCACCACTGCATGGGATATTAACATCGTATTCACTAATACGTAAGTACACCCCTGCCAAGCTCTTTAGTGGTTACCGGCGTGACGGTAACATAATGTAACAACAGTTATTATGGCTCATTTAACTCTCTTGATAAACAGCATACGGTGAAACCCACATTTGGGGAAACCATTGATGTATCTGCAACGTAACGGTGGTTCCACTCATGTGCGACTTTACTTAAGACGCGATGGGTTAACTTGAAAGCGATTTTTTATGTTTAATGTCGCATTGATGAAGTGTGAATCCACCTTTCGATAACTACGAGTCTCTGAATACCTCAACAAGATACTAAAATGATTAGATTACTGAATGACTATTACAAGACATAGCTACTTGAGTAACTATTTGGTACACCACATTAGTCGCAGTCATCGCATGGTTTAATATAATTTAACAGCTGTTTCTTATCGTCTCATGTAAACGAACGCTTAACATGACCATAACTTATCACAGTCATAACTTATAACATCCTATATTTTATCGCTTCTTATATTTAATTTAAATCCTCGATCACATACGAACGCGGCCGACACAAAACGATACAAAACTGATGTGGTGCGGCGAGGTAAACAAAACGAACGCGGGCGCAATGCAATTATTACAAAGGTGCGTGCGCGCAGCTGACACCGCACCTGCCGCCATCTTTAACATTTCTTTAAGTTTTTTTTCGCCATCGGAGTTATTGGCCTATTTTTTATGGCGCAAGCTGTCCCGGCAGCTGACGGCCGCATATGTGTGGATATAAAGGCTTTGTTGCCGTTGACTGGCAGGACAAGGATTCCCTAAGGCGGTATCTAGGATAATAAGGGCAACGCCAGCTGCTCAGATTGAAAGGTTCGAATCTACGCCAGCTGTGGGTGCTTCGTCTTCGCGTCACACGTGGATAACTCTAACCTTTTTCGCCGCCTATTGTTGTCTTATCGTTTTATTTGGTTTTCAAAAAAAGTTAATTGTGAGTTTTTGTTGATTCTGGCTCCCATACGGCCATGGGAATATGTACTCAATAAGAGATGGCCTTCTTCTATAGGATTTTATTAAAATTCGAGAGCTGCCATATGATAATGTAGATACTTAATACTAATGGCCTGGCATTTAGGTTTACCTGATCATTCTTGATTAGTATTTTTAACCGACTTCACAAAAAGGAGGAGGTTCTCAATTCGCCTGTATGTTTTTTTTATTTTTATGTGTGTTAGCTCAGAACCTTTTTCTGGGTGAACCGATTTGGATGATTCTTTTTTTATTTCATAGCTGGTGCTTCACATGCGGTCCCATTTAAATTTGATCAAGGTCTGACCAGTATTTTTAGAGTTATCCTTAATACTGCATATTTTTTCCACTTAGTTTATATGGATGATGTGTTAATAATTTCCTGTCACTGTTATTTACACACCAAGTAGTGGTATACGAATTTGTGTGGGGTAGGTACCGCAACTAAAAAGTGAAAAATAAAATCATTTTTCCAAAAAAACAACCGACTTCCAAAAAAAAACACTAAAAGACGTGAAAAATAACTTCGATTTCAGAAGTCGGTGGCCGAAAACGAAAATACAAAACCAAAGGCACCGACTTCCGAAATTGAAGTATTTTTTCACGTCTTTTAGTGTTTTTTTTTGGAAGTCGGTTGTTTTTTTGTAAAAAAGTTTATTATTATTTTAACAGAGCAGAATGAAGTAACTCATCATTAGGTAGCAAATTCGTTGGCGGCGTCAGCTTTATTTCTAATGGAATCTTGCTAAGAATTTTATCGCTAACAATAATGTTCGCTAAGTAACTATTATAGTAAGTAACCGTATGTGTAAATGAGGACCTCTTTAGTTAATCATTTTCCGTAACACTAAACGCTTAAAGGCATGATTACTAATAGGTACCTGAAATTCCTCGTATTGTGTCCATGATGATTCTAGAAGCTTGTCGTTCGAATGTGACTCAGTAGGGTCTACGACCTATGCACCACGCAATAAGTCTGACAAGAGCGATATACGTGTTTGTGTTGAAGTTGTCCAGCCACATTATTATGTGGCTGTTGCACTAACTTTTGTTCGACCACCTGCTGCACTTTTCTGTAATTAGCCAAAGAATACGGCGAGGACAATGGAAAGGGGAAAGGTTGTATGTGATCTAATTATTGGCAAGTTATCGTAATTAATGTTGGGATGTGTGATTAGTGTTTCTGTGCTGGACTTTTAAATGACATAAGTACTTACAGTATTTTATTGTTTAATTTTATGTAACGTAAAACTTTTTAATTTGTCATTTTTGATTAGTAACAAACAGGAGTGGCAAATGGATTCTAAAATGTACCTACCTAGGTACCTATATAAAATATTTTACTCCTCATCGCAATATAATTCTGAGCAATGAGTAGAATCTTTCCCATAGCTATACGGTATCAGCAGGTCCCCCATGGATCGATGGTGCACACCGTTAGAGGAGCTCCCTTCACAAAACTAGGTCATGTTCCCCCATAGCCGGCACCCTTGTTACCAAGAGACTAGAACCACGCAAGAGATTGAGCTTTAAATCTGCTGGAATAGATAACGTTCTTTATTTTAAGAGTATCGTATTACATTCCGTTCTCATTGATAATTATGTACAGAACTTAGAATACTTTCAAGTTAATCAAACGGATAATTATGCTCTACTTCGTGTCTTGAAAGTTGGAAGGGGCTGTATTTTTTTTTTTGCGCTTACTCTGTATTTAACAACGATTTTAAAGCCAGTTGAAGTTATTACCAGTCAATTACAGGTACCTACCTACATAATTTGTAGACTTTTTTTGACGCAGAAAGACAATAATTAACAAACTCCGCAGGTCAGATCACAGTCGCTAAATTGAATATAACAACATTTATCTGCATAAAATTCGAGCAATTGGGAAGAGGTAAGACTGCATGATTATGACTGAAACTGATGACTATGGCACAATAGCGCAATGGCTAAAACGTAGGTGTACTGCCGTACGAGAGACCATGGATTGAATTATTGCCTGTTTTCTACCCTTTCTAGTTGACTGGAACACAAGCAAAGAATAGCAAGCAAGGCTTGCAATTCCTTTATGATTTTGTTGATATTTAGTCTTCCCCCTTTTTATACGTTTATTATTTATTCTATTTAGGTTAAAACCCCCATAAATATGCATCCTGTTATCCCTTTTATGATGGATTGTCGCAGACAAAATTGTTTTCGGCATTCGGATTTTATCGATCAATACGCTAATGGGTATTTTATTACACTGATAATTGTATTTGATTTGATAAGGAGGGATGCTTGTAGTTATGGTAAAGGACTGTAAAGAAAGAAGAAAAGATAAATGTTTACTTTCGGGATCTTATTTATGGTTTAAGAACTTTATTTCTCAAAAATAATTACATTCACTTATATGAGAAAAAAACTTATTTCTAATTAGAAAACCTTAGGCGACGCGACGATTACACAACAAAAATAGGCTAGATTAGTACAATACTCGAAAATAGCATAAAATTTAAAATCAAATCGAAACATTTTATTTCACAGAAACCTACATGGGCACTTACCGCACTTATGAAACGTCAGAAGCTACATGCACGGTTCCAATTGGTTGTTTCCTATGGAGAAGAGCCGGCAAGAAACTCCCTGGTTACTCTTTTAAAAATAAGGGGCTTGTACAGTGTTGATAGGTATAGGAGGACAGTGTAGGCCTGTCAAAAAGTAACAGGTATCCAACAAAATATAAAAAGCTCTACAAATCTACAGTCTACAAGTTAGGCCTACAACGTTCTCACATTCACAAAATATAGCAGAATCTGTATAGAAACAAAAGTCTATTTAAACTAAATGACATGATTGCCATTACAACTGTAACAAATCTGAATTAAAATCCTGTCTACAAAAGCCTTAAGTAAAGAGTTGAAATAAAAATTGGAGGTCTATAATGTCAAATAATGAGAATATTATGTCAAAGAAGAAAGTAAAAAACAAAAAGAAACCGCTGAAATGTGTTTCTCTTTGATTATATACAAAGGTGTTCCTTTAGAGATTTTTTTAAAGTATACATGGATTTTTGATCTTTTACATTCCGAGGCAATTTGTTGTAAAGCTTTATTAAGAGCATCATGGTATTTAACGTGTTACTACAGCTGAAACATCACTTTATTCAATTGAACGTTTCAGTAGGTAGATGGATGACAGATACAGAAGCGGCTTTTAATTCGATGAATCCAATAGCATTATTATCATTGGTATTTTGATACCAATGATAATAATGCTATAGGATTCATTGTAGCCGCACTTAGGCCATTGGGGCTGTGATTAATTTAGCACATTAATTTCTCTCGTAATTTGCTTAAATTAATAACTCTCTTAAAACGAAGAAACCACTTTCTTCGTTCAGGCGCGAAGCGAAACCTAAAATGTTGTGTATTTCAGGTTTCAGCTGTCTGCGTGAAAGTCTTTACTTTTCTGCTGTTCGCTGGCGAAATTAAAACCAAGTTCTTTAGCCATAAACATGTTGCTTATTCGGAATCTGGTGCAAATAAAAAAAAACGATCAAATATGTTTTGGCTTTAGTCCCAAATCCAGAAAATACTACTACGAGTGCAAACCATTAGGCAAGCAATTTAATTGTACGTAGGTTCTATGTGATATTCTGCGATTACTGACTTACCTACTCAAGAATACTAGTGAGTCACCTCGGCTTCGCTCGGGCGATTAAAAAGCAATAATTACCTATATATTTTTATTTAGAGCACAATGTAGGTATTATTAGTTCTAAAGATTCCTGTCAAAAACGCATCGAAATCCACTAAGAAAAAAAAATAAGATAGAGAAGAGAGATTCTGGCTCTATTAAGGATATGTTGAGCAGGAACTTCTGGGGAACACTAGCATACACCAACCCTTGTTAACTCCTGGTATTTACCTTTGCATTTCTCAATTCTCGTCATATTTCTCACATACTAAGTAGTCATAAAATTGCTCTCTATAATCTGATACTAACGACCCGGTAGGTACGAGTATACTATCGGATAATACAGGTAGTCCCTTAGTACTGTAGCTGTTTAATTGTATTACTCTCGTTTCATGGTGCCCTGGTCGTTGTATGGGGTCACGGAGGGTTGTATCGGGGTCGAGGACTCTGGCACACCCCTGCTTTCACCATGGCGATGGCGTTACTATGGAAGATTATATTAATGATTTTAGTCCCCGTGGCTTTGGAAGTTACGGTGAATTAGGACAATAAATAGGTTGGCACAATTGTCACAATATTGTGTCGGTTACAGTGAATTTTGGTGAAAGGTATCAATCAATCAAGTTAATTAATTGTATGTTTTCGTTCATATTCATAGTTAAACCAATTTTCGATAATCTAAATATACTAACATTATATGTAATAAAGCTAATGAGTTTGTTTGAACGCGCTAAACTCTGGAACTATTAATACTAATAGCCTAATTCTTGAGGAAGGATATAGGCTATTAAACATCACACTATGACCCTAAAAATCCGTGCAAAAAGAAAAACGTCTGAAAGAATGCTAAGCGAAAACGAAGTAAGAGCGCGGGCGGGTGATGCGATGCGATGCAGTAGGTCGGGGAACAAGTAACTTCACGTGGACCAAGTCGCGGGCAGACGCTAGTACCTACATTATAAATATACTAAACTCTTCCGAACAGATTAGAGGAAAACTTCCAAGCGGAGACCAACAAGATTTATGTGGATCTCAGGAGGAACTGATATAATGCTCATAAATAGTTTGTTTAATTAAATAGACAAGAACTTTTATTCTAATAAGGCTTTTTATTTAAATAAATCTGTACATATTCCTTGTTGAGAGCAGTGGTGGCCCAGTGGTATCGGCCCCGACTTGCGAGTCGTGAGTTCGAACCCAGGCAGGTAATTTACTTTGTGTATTTAATTTCATCACCACTACTCTCAAAACGGTGAAGGAAAACATCGTAAGGAAACCGGCATGTCTTAAAACCAAAAATTCGAAGATTTGTGTCATCCACCAACACGCACTGGGCCCGCATGGTGGATCATGGCCCACTCCCTCTCACTAAGAGGAGGCCTGTGTTCCAGCAGTGGCAACATTACGAGTATAGGCTGATTATGCTATATTCCTTGTTGATCAATATTATTAGCTTGGGGTTATTAACATATTTCGATGGTAGGTAATCTTATACCTCTGCCAGGGTCGCGGATTGTTCGAAAGAGTTACCGTGGCCCTGGCGCACAGGCAACTGAAGGAACATGGATGGGTTTTAGCCAGGAAAAACTTGACACGCTCTCTCCCGCTCTGCCCAGAGCGGAAGAAGTTATTTGATGATTTTCCACCCAAAAAAATAAAAGGTAATCTTATACCTATCAACTAAAGCGAGTTAACAACGGCACATTCAAGATATGCGCTTGCGTCGTCCTTCAAGTAACTAGTTGCACTCAAAAAACTAGAATACCCAAACAATTCCAAAGATTTCAACATGAATGGCGAGGACCTGAATTAACCTTCAGATAAAATTATAAAACAGGCCTAAATAACAGTAAATACGTTGTATTAATAGTCAGAGGCCCAAAGGAGGATAATAATAGCGTCACAATTAACGGACGGGGTTCAGCGGCCTGACGAAAGCCTTGGACGGGCCGACACCCGCGCGCGGTGCAGCGGGTGTCAACGCACGTCCACCGACTGCATTCGATTCGAATACTTTTACTTCGCATATAAGTAGGCTGTATTTGTTGTGTCTGTAGGTAGGTGTGGGCTGAGATGTATAGATGTGTTAGGTTTTTTGCAGGTCTGTTTGTTTTGTTCGGATTTTTTACTGTTAAGTACCTCGGGTTGCCCATTATCAACAATTCAACATACATAGTAAAGTATTATTTATTACCCGAGATCGATTCTCTAATATAACAATTTGTGCAAAAGCATTGAGATACATAGAAATGATAGAATATTAAAAAAAAAAAAATTGTACACTGTTTTATATAAAAACTATGGAGTACTTTTTGTTGGTAGTCTTGGTATTCCTTTTGCCACAATCTGTGATTTCTGACAGACAAACCGATAACCTTTGTATTGACAAAGTTTGCACATGTAAGTAGGTATGAACAAAGGTAGTTCTTACCTATTTATTTATAGGTTTACTTGTAGGTTGTAATAGGTTTATTAATTCCATTTTCTCCAAGAAAAGAGTAAATTGCACATAGTGCTTCACATAATAAACATAATAACTTAGCATTTGTCGCAGTCAGTGTTACTAGTTCACTAATAATGCGTTATTGTGGCCTTTAGGCTCCCAACCTCATTATTTTAAATAGTACTTAGTCAATACAGGTCCAGTTACCTTCTTTTTGCGACTGATATAATAATACTGTGTTGGATTACGACTTTTTGAAATAACTTGACAAAGGGAACGTTTGTGCTCGCCACGAAAAGAAACAAACAGGGTGGCAGGAAAATCGACCCGCAAACTGTAACCAGGAATTCAACACATGATTCCAGGTCCCTAGCGTAGAAATTGAATAACCGACGAAGAACTTTAAAGCAGGGCGGTTCTGTATCATGTACTTGGTCTAATCCATGGTAATAGGTTGCGCGTCGATGTCTCTACCTGCTACCCTGTATACTCAAGAAACATATTTGTAGTCAAGCTCATCATCAAAAAAAAGCCCACCGTTAATGCCCTATACTAAATTATTTTATTTAAAAAGCTCGGAATGAACTTTTTTTTTCTAAAGGACGATAATTTTTTTCCGTGTTCATGGACATATTTTAAGTGGTAAGCACAAAAACTCAAACCAGGCAACTCTCTGGTCATTTACACTATGAAAATAAATATATTATGTGCACGGTAATCGAACCCGGACTACTAGTGGTGGATGCTAATCACTTGTCCACTGCGCCAATCGACAATTTTTATGCCTTTCACCACAAAAAAGTCACTGTAACTTATATATTCCTACCAGGAGACCAAGACTCCACAGGAGTTAACTTTGTAATAGAACCCCAATGCTTCCGCTCACCCCTCCAGCAAATAATGGACGCGTAAGATAAGCGAAGAATCTTTTCGGGATGTTTGTCCACTTTATGATATACAATCCTATTTAGGATGGTCGCCCCCTATACTAATATGACATCACGATTATAGTCTCTGGCAGAGAAGGAAAGGATATTTAAAGTTACCACCCCCCTTTTATAAAGGATTTGCTAGTATAGTGGTTGGTACGAATGGTGCAGTGTTTAAGCTATTGGCGTATGCGCCTCGGGTCACGTGTTCACAAGTAGGTACCTACATATATGCAGCCTCTAATCTACGGGTTAATTGCGAAACACACTAACAGTAGCAATGGCTTTCGTTTTGACAGTTCAACAACATTCATTGCGTTATTGACGTTGTTGAGCAGATAATTTTTTCAAACATATGTGGCAATAGATTAGCAATAGTGTTCAAATTGATTCTAATTTAAATTGATAGTGTGTCAGGCAATGAGGTTGCTGTTTGTGAGAGGTGTTTGTTGGAGGAGACATTTATCTTTTAACCTAAAAGAAGCGTTATTTATCATCCCATATAGGTTTAAAATTATAATTTAGGTTAAAGGACACATTTATCTTTGGGTCCACATTAGATGTTCGTAGCACTTAATACATTGTTAGTTATGTTATAAGTAAATATGAATTTAAAATGTATTCTGTTAAAATAAATAACAAAATAAAATACATAGTATTGAAAATATATACATAATTATAAATAATGGGATATCTATACTATAGGACATTTGGAACTTAATACCAGGAAATCATAAGCAGCAGGTAGCTCAGTATATTCTGCCAAATCCGAGACCGAGCCAGGCTGACAATATTTTTTTATAGTGATTAGATTAGATCGACACACAAAGAGGTTTTTATACCCACCAGGTGCATCACCCATTCGCCATTTGCAGCATGTGTCTGCAGTCGCTAGGTGTACAGATTAAAATGATTACGCATACACATGTCCCTAAGACAGGTGGCTACCGGTGCCAAGTAGCCTAATGATTAATTAAAATATGACGTTAAAATTACATGAAATATTTGATAATATCACAATGTAATTTTCAACTGGCTCGTCTTATACAGAGAAGGAATGACTATTGATCATCACGTTTGCTCACGATGGTTTCCCTTAAACCGTGTCACATCATGGTGTCAATTAAGGTAAAATGATATTTGCACCTGTTGATTTTCTCCACGTTTGAAACCTGTAAGCAGTAAGTATGCTATACGGGTCTGTAATCAGTTATCACATGGTATAATAATAAACGTCGCCAGGTACAGCATTCCGGGACACAGTGGTCACGTGGGAGACACAAGCCAACGTCATCACCGCTGTGTTACCAGTAGTGTGTAATAATAACTCCCCAACCGCCTTTATTATCTGTGTGAATCCGATAAAACAATGAGGTTTTAACTACTTAACAATTACGTTGGTATATGTTTAAATTGAATTGTTTCGTTTGATTAGAAAACCGAAACGACAATTTAAATGCCTTATATATATTTTTTTACAGAATGGTGACTGTCTTTTTTCCATAATTCGTGTTTTGTTCCTGTGGCAACTCGATAGTGACGTAAGCATGTGTCATTCCCGGAATGCCAGACCTTGTGTTTTTAGACTATGAGTTTAACGGACGTTCGGTTGTTATAAACGGATATAAATCAAAACACCTACTTTGTTCACATTCGAAAAATAAATTAAACCCTTTCTTATTTCGTTGTCAGGTAAAAAAAGGCGTAAAACTTCGTACCAACGCAATGAACTTTGGTTCACTTACATCTTTAGCTTAAAAAACTCATCATGTGGTGACAAAATTATTAATTATGTACAGTATTATTTTATACGCTCGCTTCAACACTATAAAATTAATACAGTAGCATTAAACTAGCCACAATATGGCGATCCTGTAGCTTATAAGTTTAATCCTGGCTCGTATAATTAAACAAACATAAAAGTTTTAAAGTTCACCTGGGGTACTTGCACTCTGGTAATCTTTAATTAGGAACCGGTGCGTTGTTTGATCGTAATAAGTGCAACAGTGACTAAGTATTGCACTTTAATGGATTGATTGAACGTAAACGTAACATTCTTGTATTTTGACATTTAGGTAATTATAAGCGGTGTGGGGCCATTGCATTCCCAACGGTAAAATGACGAACTTTTATACAAACTTCATACCCTATTTAATCCCTTTAGGGGGTGAATTTTTAAAAGATAGGATAATTGACCCAGTGATTAAGTGTACACAAAAAAACACAATTAAATAAAAACTAATTACATGGATATTATGAAGATACAAGGCGCCAACATACAAAAAATCACTATGACTATGACCCACTTAAAATCAATAACGAAGATGCAAAGTGCGGTGTGCATCTCATGGTTGCACCAAATGGGAGTCTAGCTCAGTATGTGTTAGACAAATATACGCGACGCTGATATTCTGCTGGAGCCCTGCAGTGACATACGGACGTCCAGCAGACGAGATAAATACGCGAATTATTGGTGTTGTGAAATTGTGCTATGCGTGGAGTGAGAGCTATTTATTTAACCATATATGTTAACACAACATATACAAGGTGGCAGAGACATCTTCGCGCAACCTGCAACCATGGATTCAGTACATGACACCACACTACACCATACCCCACCAAACCACACAACACTACGCCACACCACCACAACCCTACTACACCACACCACCACAACCCTACTACACCACACCATACTTCACTAGTAGTCACAACCTTCAATATTAACTTTTAATGTTGTTTTTTTTTTTACTGTGTTCTACCAAAGGTTAAAAAATTGGAAAATCCAAAAGTGATCACACGCGTATTATATTACAAGTGGAATACAATAGAATAAACGGTGTGACAATTAAAAAGATAATAGATATAAAAACTTATAAACGGTTGTGAGTTCATTAACAAAAATCAATAGGGTTCCTCCTTAGCCCCTAAGACGACCCACTGACCAAAATAATGGTTGAAACATTTTTTTTTATTACATTGACAGCTAATTATAAATTTTAGCAATCTTTTTTTCGACTTCATATAACAAGTAGTGCAATTTATTTCTATAGCAAGTTACCCACCTCCACCCTCTTGCCACCGCAAATAATACGTACCTATATATATTATTTGCGGTGGCAATTTTTGACAATGACAATTTTTTTTTATAGTGGCGCCACCTAATGGTACAAACGGTAAATATATAAAAAAAACATTCTATGTGAGCCGAGAGAAAGAGAAAGAAGTACACGCATGTGCATGTAATAAGAAAGGGATGAAAAAAATACAAAAGAAAAGACGGAGAAATTTGATCAACTTTCCTTGTATTTCTCTAAAACGTGAAGACTAACCGACAGACCAACTGACGGCGGTACATATATTTTTTCAATTACAATTTTCAAGTGAATCAATTAGAAATTAAGATAATCTTATAATTTAATGTCTCTAGTTATTCAATCATTAATATTGATATGAATTTAACGTCTAGCTTAGAGTATAAGAACAATTTTATGTAGCGAAACTGAGGAATGCCCACATATCGAGAGTAGAGCACTACCACACGCTGCGTGTTGTGAGTCGTACAATAATTTGTTACGATTAACTTTAAGATTTAATACTCAAACACTGTTTGGGGGGGGGCTGGTAATCTGTGTGACAAGATTTCCTAGTGAGATACCAGTCTCTCACAAAGAATTTATTCGGATGTTATAATCTTCATATGTTTAAGATGCTTTTTTAAAAGAGAAATAAATGTTTAATTATTTATTAAGTATTAAGAACTTCAGTTCCTGGAACACAGGAAAATAAAAAATCTGATGATTCTGAACCCACTTTTTTTTTTTTTGTTTGTGGTATCATCAAATTATCTCTCCCGGTCTGGGGGGCGCGCAAGGGCGTGTCAGATTCTGAAACCCCCCTGCGTTGATATTTTCCGTCGATTATACAATCTATATATAATATTCTTCGCTATGGGGTCTAGAATCAGGTATTGAACTCATGGTTACAGTTTGTGCGTCGATGTCCCCTGCCACCTTGTCTAAATAGACATGAACAATAGAACATAAAAATACGTATAAAGGTGGTGCTTATTTCTAAAGAAATATCTTCTAGCATACCTGCTATACTAATTAGGTAAGTATACCCGCAATTTAAATTATGTATTGTACAGTCAAGTAAAATGTTGTGAATGTAAGTAAAGGTCACTGCATACTGGACGGCGGCGTTAGGCCGTGGACGGGACGGAGACGAAACGTGGTGTTATGAAAACACGGAAGGGTGTTTAAGGCGCATATATACGACTTTTAATGATTTCAAATTGAACATCACGTCTAAACGAATGGTCTTATTTGTATGAAAAAAATATATGATAAACTAGACTTACTTGAACTTACTAGACAATTTAATATCAATCAATAGGATTATATAAACTTAGACGGTGTTATTAATGATTTTAATGATTATAATTCTGTAAATACATATGTACTTGTTATGGTCGCGAATCATATTTTATTCAACATACAACCTGACACTGATCTGCAAATTAGAAAAACGTAAGAAAATTTGAATTTCGCGGATAACCCGTCGGTTCCCCCTTAATAGTACCTAGGTGAATTGTAGAAATTATCGCGTAGTTTCCAAAAAGACAAGGCAAAGAGAGCTTTAGTGCATAAAGAGAGAATGATCATGTTTCTTCTACCTTCAGTGAGTGGAAAGCTGTGCTGAACCAAACAAAATGCTGGTTATCAGGCTACGGCTGTAGGCTAAATAAATAATGAGGTATACTTAAAACCTTTCTGTGAATGCTCTGCAGCATGGAAATGGTCTGCATAACCACGCTTATGTTCAACGGGTATTAGCGATTCCAGCACATCGTAACTATCCTAACTAATATTATAAATGCGAAAGTGAGTTTGTTTGTTACGCTTTCACGTCTTAACGGCTGAACAGATTTCGATCAAATTTGACACACAGGTAGACCACGACCTGGGTTAGGACATAGAATACTTTTTATCCCGGTAGTTCGTTCCCGTGGGATAATTACCGAACTCCACGCGGGCGAAGTCGCAGGCATAAGCTAGTAATATTATATGTCTCCATATTTTCTTACGAAGTTTTCCTTCATCGTCTGTCATGTCCAATAATAAATAGATACTTCGTTCCTTGTGTGAGTGTGTACGTACAGATACCCTCTGTGCGTGTGTGTCGTCATTTTGTTATTGGCTATTGATCAATCAGACCCTTCGTACATAAATTAAAGCAGGAGCGGTACAGCCCACAAGAAAACTGTTTGTTGCTTTGATTTATTTGTTTTTCCGCGTTCGCCCTCTTTTAAGATGCGATTAAGGGATGGTTAGGATTATATGGACATGCAAGAATGTTTACGTAACATATTTTGACTGCTTTGTTAGTGGTGAGCGTGAGCTGCTAGGTTTGGTGCCCGCGTCCTGCAAACTATTGTTGGGTGGTTAAATTAAAAAAAAAACTCAGTAGCAGCCATGGGGTCTGGATTTTGCTTGATTATTGGCAATTAGCACACCCCCTGTTACAAGGGCCTACTCTGAACACATGTGGCTGCAGAAGGTGTACTATGCATGCCTATCCCTTCGGGGAATATATTGAACTTGACATTTTCGTGTTGCTGACAAACTGTCAGGAAAATCGTCACTCCAAACGATGGTTTGTGACGCTTCTAACAAGATCATTAAAACTAGAAATCAGATATAATTCACCCTAACAGGGATTCTGGGTCTCACTAAAACAACTTGATAAATCTACATTCTTTCAGATTTTATCTTCAAAACTAATTAACTCGTTACTAAAAACATTCTGTCTTTTCTTGCCACTCTTCTTTCAGCGCAAAAGAAAATGTTGTTTTCTCTTTGCAACGCGAAAAAGTACTCAAAAGAAAGAGGCCACTAATATGAAATTACAAAGTTTCTGAGCTCGTCAGTACAATATAATCGAATTAATTGTGGGCAAAGCCGCTATTTATCTTCTTCCTCTCTAATAAGTCCAACGTATCTAGACACCTTGAGATGAGACCTAGGACGTGTCTGGGCGACGGATATTGAGTGATATTGATGAATGTTTCTTTGGAACCTAAGTTTAGGTCTTACCTACTGAAGATGGACTCATTTCAAAATATTGAAGGATGTGCTAACTACTTTAATGGACTTCTCGAATTGCAGCCTTGTGTTAAATGTTTTGAGTTTCTGATAGAACTTATCAATTACACTTAAGCACTTTATAGATGAGAATTGAGTTTTGATTTGGTAGTTTTTTTTATTTTTTTTGCAATACTGTAAATGATAAATGATTTTATTTCTGTAAGTAGGTTTGTACAAACACTTTTACACGTCAACCATATTTTTTTAACTAGATGTGGTTGGCGTTTCCTATCTGACTACTCTGAGAAGAAAGGCCGAAACAAACTCAGAAGTCGCAGTCTCTTTTAAAGTCCAGACATAATCTTGGTTAGATCATGTGAAGACCATGTAAATTGGTAACTGAAATGGTCTACGTCTTAATGAGGATTTAAAAATGAATATTTTTTGTATAACTGTCATAAAAACAACTGTACGAGTATATGCTATTAAAAATCGCTTTAAGAATTATGATGTGGTTTAGGAGTAATTTTATGAGCCTTTTGCCTGTAGAAGTCATCAGAGTCATTTTATTCAGAAAGTATTATGGGCTTTCCCATTGTTCAGTCCTATGGTTTATCCTCAATCAACTTTCCTTATTGGGTTTTCTATAAATAAAATAATTCCAATATTTACCGTCATGAATGCAATAATTGTTTCGTCGTAATATAATACCTTTGTAATTCCGTGCACGTTTAAAACAAAAGACCTGTTACTTATTAACAGAGCACGTACCAGGGCACCAGCCGGGGCAAGAGGTATCGTTGTTCATAAGGTAACGGCCCAGAGGAGCATCTGGCAAAGTTTGCACAGCAAACGTTCACTTGGCGGCCCTTTGGTAACCGATAGATTGCAGCTTGGCTGCAGTCCTCTAAAACCTGTGATCCCAGTAGAAGCTGCAGAATATACTTTTTTCTTTTTTTTTACATTTTTATTGTGGTTTACGGTAGACGGAAGACGGCTAGATCAGCAAAAATCTTGAGGAAAATCTATCTCCTCGCTTGTCGGGTCGTCGGTTAATTGTTGATACTACTTTCTTTTGCAAACTAAAATTGTCGCATGCTGGTATTTTTAACAGATTTCAAAAAAAGGAGCAGGTTTTCAATTCGACTGTAATTTTTTAATTTGTCTTACCTCAGAACATTTTTCTAGGTGAACCGATTTTGATGATTCTTTTTTATTTGAAAGCTGGAGCTTCTCATGTGGTCCCATATAAATTTGACTAATATCTGACCAGTAGTTTTTGAGTTATTATTAAGTATATTGATGATGTTTTAATAACTTCCTGTCACTGTGTGGGGTAGGTACCACAACAAAAAAGTGAAAAATAAAAATAAAAAAACAACAGTAGTCGGTGGCAAAAAACGAAAATACAAAACCTCAGACACAGACATCCGAAATGAAAGTTATTTTTCACTTTCTAGTATTTTTTGGAAGTCCGTTGTTTTTTTTTTTTTGTAAAAAAGTTTTTATATATTTCAGGGTTCCAACTTTATACTGGGCTGACCTTGACTGTGACCTTTAGAAGATCAATTATTTGGCCGTCTGTCACACAGGTTTTTTATTTCTTGACTAATTAAGTAATTCACAACAATAATAAGAATATGATAATGTGAAGTAACTTACGACATACGAGTATCTCACAAAATCGTATCTTCCTGTGTAGTGTATGCAGATGTTGGTGTGCAGTACAAATATTGTCTGCCGCACCGCAGCACCGTCGCCGCCGCCGCCGGCTCTGACTCACGACCAAATAATGGGAAAACTGAGACACAATACACTAATCGATGCTCTTATAAAATGCAAAGATGTTATCTCAGTGGAGATCGAATTCAGGCGAGTTTAGGAGAGACTATTTTAGTATTAAAAAAATATCTAGACATTGACACCCTGCGTCAATTTGCCATTCCATACAACTGGCAAAGAATTGTTGTGATGTGAATACACGCATAGTTTAAGTTGGTAAGTAGGCCTCTTTGCTTACATTTGACTTCCGTGACTTTACATATATATTGTTCCATAGACATATCGTGGTCACACGATGGAACTCGACATACGACGTGGTTATCTCGATTCCTTACTTTAACATCTCGGTTGATTTGATAGTAAGATCCCAAAGAACTTAATCTATCGCCAATCACTGACTTAATTTGAATACCTCAGTAAAACCTCAGACTTACAGCTCTTATTTCAATTTGTTGTTGCGTCTACTCGACAATCATAAATTTTCAGATTGGCTAGTTTACTATTGGACCGATGATATGAATAACAAAACAAACTTCCTTTGTAGTCCTCCACAGTATCGAAACAATGAAAATCAAATACCCATATTTGTACGATCATGTCAGACCAAACTGTAGCTATACGGATCGTTAGCTGGATCATGTGGACAGACAGACAGACTGATCCATTTGCGGGGCTCGCGATGGCGGGAGACTAGTGAAAAAGCAAATTAAATATTGAATACTCGCTGTGAGGGAGTGTCGGGAGTCCAGGAGCTTTTTTTTCAACCCGCTACGTTTGTTTTTTATGGACTGTTTTCAAAAGGCAGACCTAACGTGGTGAATTTGTAATTTCGATTGATCAGGCTGATGAATTTTTGAAACTGTGATTTTTGATTTGCCTTTGCCGGCTATGTTGTCCTGATACTTTTCGGAATGATTGGTTTATTTTATTTCCTCCTATGTTGAATTTGAAAAGAGTGTGATTTTTGGCGTTAATCGGGGTTCGCCTGTGTCCAGCAGTGGACGGTTTCAGCTGAATGATACGAATTTGCGATACACCTTAAAAATAAATGCCTCATCATTTTCACGTAGCCTTTTTTATGACAGACGTGTGGTGTGATTAAAATATTGAGTGCAGCACTCTCTGCTTTTTTTCATCTCACGCATGTTGTAAAACAGAGGAATTTCGGTCGTGTGGCTTATAAGCGATAAGCTTGCACCGTGGCGCCAATTATACTCTCATAGGCTAAATGAAAAAAAAAGTCCCCCATGACATGGTGGACTTATTTTTAAAAGTTTATCATATCATACCTACCTATCATATTCAGTATTAATGGTAAAAGTTAAAAAGTAGGTATTTTGTTTCGATTTTACGGTTACTAAACGCGGATTATATTCACAAGAGTCAAGAATAAATTGGTTGAGTTTAACCGTATTGGTCGGCTCAGTAAACACAACTATGATAACGTTCTGGCGCCGAGACACCTTTTCCGCAGGGCTACATGCTTGGTAACGCAACCGTTACGACCAATAAGAATAAACATACTAGGAAATCCATTTCCGCGATGATATTTTCCAGAGTTGTTTAAAAAAGAGTTGGCTAGGGAAACAAAGAGTAAACATAACAAAAGTTTGAAATACGCGAGTCAGGTGCGGTGCGGAATGATATTGCGAGGCGAGAGAGGTCCCACTTTGTCGCAAATACAATCTACGTACTTGCTACCGGCTCTGCGAGCTTGGTACTTTTTGTATGCAGTTGTAGAGTCTGTCTATGATGATATTTGAATTCTCTCGTGCTACTACCGTATTGTAATAACGAAAGGACTAGTAGGGTGCTGGAAGTCGGGTAACTAAACTTTTCTGCTTGTTAACGAGGAGTATTTTTTACCATATACTCCATTTATTCATTAGACAAATATCGGTTATAAACCTTTCGATATAAACGTTTACTAAGTACCGTTATTTAACGATAAATATAAAGCAATGTTACTTAATCACCATTTACATTAAAAAATAACTCTAAATTGTAGTCATTTCAACAATATTACACAATAACTGTTGTTATTTGGCCTTTATTTTATAACGATATAATAAATGGAGTATAATAATTTGTTACTCCTCACTGCTGCATTGCGGATTGGATAACTTACCATGAAGATATACACGAATACATCTGAAACTCCTCTTATTGTGATAAGCTGCGGTACAGCGGTGACGATGTGTTGCGGGGTTTAGTGAAACAAATCTGATCTATAAACTGGCGGGAAAGCTCACATCATTCAGTTTAAAAAGTAAAGTAGTTTTTTTAAAGCAAAACGCTTGCAAAAATATATATAGCAACTTGAAATCTGCAGGCTACAGAAGGTTGCCTGCAAGAAACAGTAGAAAAATCATGACAGTATATTGGCAATAGTAGTTTTTTATCCCTCTTCTAAATACTTCTTGTTTCATGCCTATTTTTCTTGTTACATTAGAAAACGTAGTGTAGTTTCCGCGGCAAGTTTGTGGTAGCCAGCGGAACAATAAAATAAAAATATTGTCGCGGCCCGAGGGACGTCCGTACGCTTGAACACACAATAAATATAAATAAACTACGACGTGGACAAACAAATGACTGATACGTTTTGTTTTAGTGACATTTTGTTTTTGTATAAATATTTGTAGCACTTATACATTTCCCGAAGGCCGACAGATAGCATCAACTTTTCGATAAGTCCCATGTAATAGTGGGCGATCATTAACATTTATCGAATACAAATCCAGATTCCGAGCCACTGCTGTTAAAATTCTTATGGTAAGGCCAAAAACACTGATGGACCCGGGGATCGATCTCAATACCCTAACTAAGCATTGGCGCTTTCGACCACTCGACCAATGAAACAGTCAACAGTGATACTAAAATACTAATAAACTGACTGATAGCTTTTGGTACGCATTTGGGACAAAATACGTTAAAGCTCTTTATCCCGTATACAAACAAACACTGGTGATTGTGGGTTTTCTTAACTTTAAGCGCAAAACATCAAAATTAAGTATTTTTTCACATGGAAGTAGGCATTAACTACAGACTACTTCGAATGGCTACGATCTCTATCTACCCCTTGCTCCGTAGAGTTAATTTCATGGTATTCAAAAGTATTTATAAGTAACAGTGAAAACAATTTTTTGTATAAGTTTGAAGGAAAAAATCAGTATAGCGTTCTAAAGAGAGATCAAGTCAGTCAGTAGTTGTTTCTAATAAATAAATAAATAATAATATCCTTAGTTTTAAACCAGCGTTAGATCTACCAACATTGTATTCAACAAGAGAGCCGCTACCCCAGTTGTCACGACAGAGAATATCAAATGAAAAATAAAATTTACGGCGCGTAATAAAAATGGGACCCACTTTCCTCCTTATATTTTTTGTTGTTTTGGTATTGATCAATCAATGTAATATTAAGGTAAACTATTCATAAGCAAATGAGTTGGAAACGTCACAATAACACGCAAACCTTCAAACGAACGAACATAAATCAGGGGCTGGGGCCGTTGTACCCTAGCAGGAAGCAGAGTCGATGCACCCTACGCACACAGACACACCCCGCCGGCAATACGGTTAGCTCACCGTAATTACAACTGTGTGCGTGACACGAATACACGAAAACGCGGAAGTACCACATTAACATATATTTTCCACGCACACAAATACACCGTACACAGTGTCGCTACACGTCTCTGACTCACACAGTCACAGATTTTTCTTTGAGGCTGTGGGTGTGTGAGTGCCGCCCTGTAGCTACGTCGCCGAGGGTGTGGCGTTCACAGAGACGCTTTGAAGAAAACTGGGCGAGTGTCAGTGTGTGCGTTTGTGGGTGTGTCTGAGTGCGTGACTGAGCTGAGTAATGTCGATACAGCGTGTATTTATTTAGTTAATAAGTTATAACTGTGATTTTGGTGCGCTATTTCAATGTATTTATAATGCGAGAGACGTTCTATTTTGAAACGCATATTTTATTTGTTTTAGTTTTCATTCAATCTGCTTATTTGTAGCAACTTAACGGTAAGTAAGTACTATTGAATTATAAGTTGTTATACCTGCTGAAATCAATAAAATAAAAAAAGAGAATAAAGCTTTACAATATGCACACGTTTACGCATATCCCCCACTAAACATTGCATCATAACTCGCCACAAAACCAAGCCAAAAACTAAACCTGAAGTGCAGCAATGCACAAAACTTAACTACGTCATTTATACAGCAGCCTGTGTATACAGGGTGCGGCGTACACGTGTCTACGGCGGCTGGCTGTAGCAGTGTGCGGGGGTTGCAGGGGGTGGAGGCGGGCGGCTCAGCGGCGCGGAGGGACGGAGGGCGGGAGGTAGTGCGGCGCGAGCCCGGCGCGCCCCCGTTCACGGCCAGGGGTCGCCGACCGCACCCCGGCTACGGCGTAACCCCGCTACGGAGCTACGGAGCTACGGCGTAGCTTCCTCTTTTGTTTTAATTTCAAACCGTCTATGTTATTTGATTGTTTTTTATTTGGGTCACATCATTATTGTCTAATTGATGGTTGTATTGGAATATTTGAATTGATACCACTGCCTCTAAACATTTCGGTTTATTTTTTTATTTGGGATTGTTTATTTTTGGAATGATTTCAAATTAGTAATAAAAATAAAGCTAATTTTATCTTCCAGGGTTTATAACAGAGCAGTAGTCAATTTTCAATTTATTTTCAGGATCGTCAGTGAATGTATTACAGGAACCCACCCCGGGGGTGTGTCTGGTTTTGTTTTTCCCCTAAATAACTTACATACTTTTAAAATAAGAATTCTACTCCTGCAAATAACTAAAGTTAAAGTAGTGTTTAACTATCTAAACAAAAATAAAAAAAAGATTCCAAAGATCTTTTAATTTTTGACAACGTTTTCAAGTAACTGCAGGAAACAAGAAAATCAAAAAATATTTGTTTATCTAGTAGTAGTAGAGTAAAACTGCCACAGAGAAATAAACATACCTACTTAACTAAAAACTACCCTCTTTTTGCCTCGTTACAAAAGGAACTGTTATCTACGACCTCTTCCTATAAAGAACGGGGCTGTAAAATTGGCCACGATGCGGTGCCGACTAGCCTTAATTAATGTCATGAAATATATCACGACATGCTTTCAGCAGGCAGGGCAGAACCATATGAATTGTAGTTAAGATATTACTGCCGGCTAAAAGTTAAAAGGAATTGTAAGGGATATTTTTGTGTATGAGAATGGGTCGGTTCATGAATTGTTTCTTTGTGTCTATGTTTGTTTCCCGCCATGCTGATTGAGCGGGAAAATCCAGGCCCAGACTATGTAACGTATCAGCCTAGTTTCGTTTGTGTCGACATATACTTATAAATAATTATGCTTTTATAAACTTATCTTCAGATAAGTGTACCTACCTAATTAAAATACGAACTTCCGCAAACAGCACTGCATTTCAGTTCAGTTTCCCGCCACCTATCTCTCTAACCTAAAAACAAACGCATCACTATTCAGCCAAACCCTTATTTATACGAGGACTGCATAATTACTGCAATCGGGATGCAGCAGAAAAATCAGGAAACGATCACGCAAACCGCGTCACTGTTACATAAGCGCGGGAGGGGGGCGGTTACGCAAGCGGCACGGTGGGGGGCGGCAGGGGGAGGGTCGTCGATCGATGCGCGGCCGTTCACCCGCCTGCAATGCGCCTCGCCGCCGCACGCCGCCTGCACACATCCGCCTCCGTTTCATGCTACCCTGGTACCCGAGCCAGCGCCCGGTCGTTCGCTTTTGGGGAAAAATGGGGAAATGACGTTTGATATACGAGTTTGGGTTTCAGGTTACCTTTGTAATTTCGTTCTTTAATTAAAGTTTGAGCTTAATTTGATATTTTTCACAAAAATCTAGTTTTCTTTTTTTGTTAATGCTAACTTAGTTGCATTGTGCTCTGGTTAGGCAAAAAATAATAATCAAAGCGAATTAGAACAAAAAACTTTCATGTCATCATGATAAATTGTGACCAAAAATTTCAAAACAAAGAACAATAACCATGCTTTGTCAGTAAAAATAGTATCATTAATCAGCGAATTTAAAGAACGACGTCTCTGCGAAACTATAGAATTTTCTTCTGCAGTGTAAAAGTTAGAAACAGAAACACACTGTATCGGACGTAGACACGGCTACGTGAGAGCACGCTACGCGCGCCGTTGTAGCGGGTCTACGCGCGTGCTACGAGTACTTATAGAGCTGCAGGGGATTGATTTTTCCTTATTTCGTATTCGCGTCGTGTTTTAAGATATTTCGGATAATGGCATACTCTATGGGGCACGGAAGTTTTCGTAGCGAAATTGAATCATAGGCCTTGTTTACTTTGTCCTTAATACGCTTATGAAATGGAAACATTAATAAAGAGGTAGAAAACAAAGCTTTTGTTTGTTTCTAGTACACATACATGCATGTTTGAAACATAATTCACGGGTAGTCGACAACAATACTCGAACTTCCAATAGGACTGAGCTGCCGAGCTGGAATGAAATAGGGATTCCATGTGTAACAAAGGCATTTGGAGCTTACGAACGTGTGCGGGAAATGCGTCACGTGTTTCCAGAGTGCTCGGAAAAATAGTTATTTGAGTGCAACTGAGATTTGTTGCCCGGGCAACTAATAACTGAAGGCTTTTAAGAAACAGGAATTATGTTTTATAAAAGAAACAAGCTGGATTTGTTAGTATTTATTTATTTAATTGAGTACATAATATGGTTGTCTTAATTCCATTAGCCTTAAAAGCATTCCCCGCTTTGAAAAATAAAGTGATGCGTAATGGTTTAATTACTTTTGTCAGTAATTAAGAATCTGATGATAATGATTAACAATGTCATTGAAGTTATCTGCGGTCATCATGTTATCAGTTCAGTGAGTGTGGCGGTGTCACCACTCTCGTTGCGGTTATACTGGTTTGATGACATCTATACTAATATAATAAAGCAGAAAAGTTTGTTTGTTTGCATGCGCTAATCTCTGGACCAGTCGGATTTTGAAACAGTCTTTTCGCATTTGATAACCGATTTATTCAGGAAGGTTATAGGCCATTTAACCCTTAGGAGCTGAAAAAAAAAGAAAAAAGCTCAGAAAACACGAAAAGCAAAAACAAATTAATAACGCGGGCTGGCGATGCGATGCGACGCGGTGGGTTAGGGCCGAAATTTCACGCGGACGAAGTCGCGGGCAAAAGCTAGTAGTCTCGGTAAACAAAAAGAAAAATGCTCAGAAAACTCGAAAAGCAAAAACGAATTAATAGCGCGGGCTGGCGATGCGATGAGACGCGGTGGATCAGGGCCGAAATTTCACGCGGACGAAGTCGCGGGCAAAAGCTAGTAGTCTCGGTAAACAAAAAGAAAAAAGCTCAGAAAACACGAAAAGCAAAAACGAATTAATAGTGCGGGCTGGCGATGCGACGCGATGCGGTGGGTCAGGGGCCGAAATTTCACGCGGACGAAATCGCGGGCAAAAGCTAGTAGTCCCGGTAAACAAAAAGAAAAAAACTCAGAAAACACGAAAAGCAAAAACGAATTAATAGTGCGGGCTGGCGATGCGATGCGATGCGGTGGGTCAGGGCCCGAAATTTCACGCGGACGAAATCGCGGGCAAAAGCTAGTAGTCTCGATAAACAAGTTCAGTTTAATACTATTTGTATTTTCCACTTAATATTATTCGTAACCAATACATCGATGGATAAGTGTATACAATGTAGCAGGTAATAAAAACTCAACAATCTGTTAATAATGTTCCGTGAAATATAATACTCGCGACCTTTGAACTTGCTCTTTTGATTCCCATCGTACATCATATGTTGTAATGTAGTGATCCTTATTTATTACATCAAGTGATACTTAAGTAAGCATGTTGCATGTGATTAAACCTCATTGAAATAATAAAATGGTTACAAATATATAGGCTAATGAAACATCGACGCTCAAACTGTAACTATGAATAATTCAGCACATGATCCAAGAACCATCGAAACAGCGTAAAAAAAATATTGTCGATTATATTTAAAAACAAAACACTCTTTCTTCCATACGTCTTGATCGTGAGGGTATTACACGTTTGTTGAAACAGCAGATTTTTTTAATAGTCGATATATTGTTACACTAGTGGAACTAGAATAACGTGCTGATTTCACGGTAACAGCTAGTGTGACGATACCTCATTACAACCTGTATATTTGTCCCTTACACTCTGTATATGCTGAAATGATAAGAGATCGCAGACGTAACTGAAATAGTGGCGCTGCCTTGGACGAACCCAAGTAGCATTGTTTTATTCATATTAAAATATAGTGGTAAATATGCACATAAGCTTTACCATCTCCTTATATGATAGTTAGCACCGCAACGGCATGGCGGTCGCAGGAGCCAAAAAAGCAAAATGTTTGACTCTTGCGACCAAATAGCCAACGAGTCTTTAATGCGAACAGCGGGGTAATTACGTAACGCACTAACAGTAGGAATGGGTTTCATTTTGACAGTTCAACAACATTCATTGCGTTATTTACGTTGCTGAGCAGACAGATTTTTCGAACTTAAGGAGCAATGGATTAGCAATCGGCTTCAAAATGATTCAGATTGCGATAGATAGTGTGTTACGTAATTAGGGTGCAGGTTCCCATTAGAGACTTGTTTTTTTTTTCCAACTTAACAACAAAGAAAATAGTTGTAAACTATGATTTCCTGTAATCCAGAAATGCTAGTAAACGCTGGGAAATCCGAAACAGAAATAAGTTTCCAACATACAGGGCGTAAAAAGACCCATCACATAGCCGTCAACTACGCATTCTGTACATCAAATTAAGTAATATTGCACAAAAATAATTGCTGGGAAACGACTTTTATTTTTGGTGTGGAAATTTGCTGTTTGCGGTAGTGCGCAATGTAACACACTCGAAAAAGTGTGCTTGTGGGTGCATGCAACGCTACAGGGGCCGTGGGGGTATTTAAAGTTGTTTTATAACATTAAAAACTTGTTTTCGTAAAAAAGCTTCAATAAAAGTTGGAATTTTGACCTTCAATATCTCTGTAACCAGAAGGTTCCCAGGTGTGGTCCAATAAAAAAAAATATAACAATGACGGGGAGTACAAGTGACCCTCGGTTCGTTAAGTGTCTTTTTTTCACACGTTATTTAGGTACTACGTACTTTAATGGTGTCGCGCACTCAACTGTCGATTTCCTCCACTTATCGTCGATAAGTTTAAAAGCCGTGGAAAGCAGTTTATAGACTTGGTGTGGAATCCTCAGCGCGTCTGTAGGCCTTCGCACGAAATAGACTAGAATGAGTCGATTTTCTGCAACTTGGCACATGTTAAGGAATTATATTTGCTGTCTTAGCATCTTGCTTGTTCAATTTCCCGCAAACATATGAAATTTTATTGCTTGAATACTCGTATCTTTCAGAGCAGTTTATTGCAGTGCACTGATGATATTATCATCACCGTTAATATTACACGATGCGATGAGACACATGTCTTAGAACCGATTCCTGGAAGGAAAATAACCTGGAAGGGAAATTACCTGGAAGGAAAATTATCTGGAAAGAAAAATACCTGGAAGGAAAATTACCTGGAAATAAATTTACCCGGACGGAAATATATCTAGAAAGAAAATTACCTGGAAGGAATAACAAACACAATTTTCCAAGATCTAATAGCAGTGAAAGCCTCATTTCAATTATCACTTTCGTTTCCCTCTTTCATCTTTATAAAGAGAGAAATTAATAATAAGAAACAGTTTGCATAATGTTTTTAATGAAAAACAGTTCGTACTTGATATTCATCTCTTCTAACAACCTGCAGAAATATGTTTTGTCATCAACAACATATTACAGGTCCTCTGCTGAAGCCTCGTCTATCACCCTTTACTTGGCAGACATCAGGAGTGGACGCTGCTACAGAATTTCGTAATCGAAAACCTCAATGACGCGGGGATCGAACCCAGACTCCACGCGTAGCCGGCTTTCGACCACTACACCGACGAGGTAGGTAGTCAAAGCCACAAAATAGCTAAGAAATTCTAAAAAAAATTGTTTGCTCAAATGAGGTAGCAAATATGTGCACCGTTCAAACTGCCATTAAAATAATAACTATAGTAACTAAGCGCTTAATCGATATTAAATGGAACCAGTATACTTACCGGTCTCGTAAAATCATGTCTGACTCTGAAGGCCACAGTTTAATCCATATTTTTGAATTAACTTTGTGACTGTCTTTTGACTTCATTAAAGCCTTCTCTTCTCTGCATTCAAAGTACTTTGTATCAGAAACAAAAAAATACACGGATTGTTTAAATAAAATACTGAATACATCATTTTATTTTAAAAAAAAAACATGTTTAATTGTATTCTTCGGTTAACAGTTTAATACTAGAATTTGTACCATTCGAGTCTCATCGGTTCGAGTGCCGACGGTGTGTGGAGTGAACCGGAAGCTGCGCCGCCCAATATGATAAAACACGTGGTAAATAACGATGTATTACCAATAAAATCAAGCGAAACGGAACATAATGTGTCAGTAGCATTATTCAAATAAAAGCCATATTCAAGAAAGTCTTATTGATCTTAAAATTTCAAGTAGATCAACTTGAAAGCTATCTGTGAATCACAATTCACACTGTTAATTCGAGCAAAAATGACTCAAAATACAAGACAAGATCGCCAAGAATCATCAAAACATCCAACACGTTGTCTAATACTCACAACACAAATAATAAAACTCATTAACAGTACAAACAAACACACGATTGCACAGTGTACCTGACCTACCCCTACCGGCAGCGCAATGCGACGTGCACACGTACCCTAAGCACAGCGTATAGCCCGCCAGACTTACAGCAGCACTAAATTATACACCACTAGGTTTATTGTGGGGGCAGACAACACTGATGCTATAGACTTGGGGACTTTTGTTTGATGATCGATGGGGGATATCGATTTTTTGTATGACGGTGGTTTGATTGACCCACAAATTCTACAAAATATTGTAAAATTTGTGGGTGATGATCTTGAGGAACGTTGATTGACATGATATTATTCAACTTGATATTATTCTTTTTATTTTTATTACTGTAACCTTGTTGACATTTGAATTTTTTTGTATTATTGTGTCATTTTTACTGTAATTCAAACGATTTGACATTAATTTGCATTTTTTTATTATTTTGTTTTTCTTAGTTGTTATTCATAATAATAACATCTGTAAATTTGTGTAAATTAAATAATAAAATGAGTTACATGCCCAATTGCCCATGCGACGGTGGAACATGGAGGACTCTTATAATACAACATCAGGTACTAAATACCCATGTTTGCAAACCAATAAATGATTTGATTTGATTTGACTGACAAAGTGGGAAAGCAGGTTTTGCGTCGAATATCTTAGATTTGATTAAACATTTTGAGATGTTAACTTTTGGAATATGACCATTGATTTCATTTTAAAGATCTCGTCTGCCTCGTTCGCAATTTTGTGTTTGATGAAGCTCTTACTAGCTTTAAACCAATAGGCGGCTGGATTATATCTTTTGTCGAAATGGAACTTGACCTCATTAGGTACGGGGTACGTTTACAGTGTCTATGGATCAGCAGTCAACCTCAAGCATTGTACCGGGTTGCTATCTCATCGCTTTCAATCATCAGAACTCTCATTTCGAAATTATTCCCACGGAATTCCCCCTTAAGCCAAAACAAGTTTTCTTTTGACGAGAACTGCATGGAAACTCTGCATGGGGCCAAGTTCCGGTCGTTTGTTCGTCCTTGAGCAAAGTGCCCAAGTCGCCAGTCATCGCGGTCGGACGGCAGACAGCCTCTAGTCTAGACGTGGGGTTCCAAGTGCATTTTTCTGTCTGGACCCCTCTTTCAATGTAAAGCGAACCCCATCGTTTATGCGTGTGCGTTATTTAATTTTAAGTACAAAAGTTTTGACGAAACCGTTCTTATTAGCATACGCTAACGGTCCATAATTGTCTGATCTGATGTTATTGGAAAGTTCGATGTAGGTAGTGATTGCCTTTGATGTATTTTGCACGTTTGTGCTTTCAATTTTTGAGTAGCAATTATTTGTGTGGTCGCCGACTGATTTCAGTTCAGAGGGTCTGTTTGATAACTTTTGCTATTTTCATTTGTTTTGATTAGGTACACTTGCATGTTTGTATATCCATAGATATAATTTATATTTCTATGTTTGTATCAGTAATGTTATGATTTATCTAAAGCAGGTTTGTGTACTTGTATGGTTTCATTGCTGAAGAATATTCTTGTAATAAAACAATAACCCTTACAAAGCATTAATAATTGAAATACCTTAGTGTACGAGGGTGACACTGAAAGTTCTTAGAAAATCAAAAACTGAACCAACTAGCAAGTTATTAGTTTTATTAAATCTTTTCAAAATAGTGTCCATTTAAATCAATACATCGCTACATCCGAAGGAACCGCTGAGAAAAGCACTTTGCCCACTCGTCCTTAGGGGTCTCTTTAACGGCATTTTGAAACGCAGCCACTGTTTCCTTGGCGTCCATAAAACGTTTTTCTTTTATTTTCGGAAATAAATAAAAATCGCAAGGTGTGAGGTCGGACCTATAGGGCGGGTGACCCAGTAATTCCACGTCTGACGTCGCCAAGTAGTCGATTGTTTGCTTGGCGGTGTGCGAAGAGGCGTTGTCGTGGTGAAGGAGGATCCTACTGCGAGGTCGTTTCTCCCGAACTTTTTCCAAGACAAGTGGCAAACAATTGTTAGTGTACCACTCCGCAGTAACTGTTTTTAGATCCTATAAAACAATTATTGCGTAATTACCTGTATAATGACCTGTCCTTCCGAAGAACGACGCCACCATCTTTTTTGCCACGCTTCAACCTCTCTTCACTTTAGTTGGCAACTCCTCGGAAGGAAACACCCAGACACCAGACTGTCTCTTAGTTTCAGGATCATAACAATAAATCCAGCTTTCGTTACCCGTAAGTATTTCGAACACAGCATTTGAGTCACCTCCGTTAGATCTTTGAACCATTTCATGACACCAATCAACACGAAGGAGTTTTTGGGCCTCTGTCAAATTATGAGGCATCCACCGAGCACAACGCTTCCTGACCGCTAAATGTTCATGGAGGGTTTTATGCACTTGACTCATACCGATGCCTAAGCTTGTCCGAATCTGTTGATTAGTCACTCTTTTGTCAGTCTCTGTCATACGCCGCACAACACTGATGTTACCTTTAGTCATAACACATAACATAACATCACGCCTGTATTCCCCGAAGGGTTAGGCAGAGGTGTACCTATAAGCACACCCACATTTCGCCAGATATGTTTTAAGTCCCATGTAATAGGGGGCGAGCCTATTGCCATCAACCGGGCACAAATCCAGACTCCGGGCTGCTACCGAGAAATTCCAGATGGAAAAACCCAATAACACTTTGCCCGACCTGGGAATCGAACCCAGGACCTCAAGCTCAGCAGTAGCGCTTGCGACCACTAGACCGACGAGGTAGTCTTTAGTCGTCGCCGTAGAAGGCCGTTCCTCACGCAGATCATCGGTGAGATTAGTGCGACCACGTTTAAACTCATTAAACCAGTTGTAAACAGTGGCACGAGATGGGGCTTCATCGTGAAAGGCCAATCGAAGTCTATCATAACTTTCTTGTTGACTTAAATAACATCGAAAGTCATAAAAATCATTGTACGAAAATTTTCTCGCGTTAAATTCATGCTGACGTGACACAGACAATTTTCAATTTGCCGCCAAATCGTAAACAAATGACAAATGAATCTGAATGAATGATATCTGATGAATGAATGAATCTTTGAATGGCAAAGAGTTCCATTTTCAAAATTTGAACTAATTTTTTTGTTATATCGTTTAAAAGTGGCCAGTTCTAAAAACTTTCAGTGTCGCCCTCGTACATGGTGAATACAAAGAAGGCGACTACCTACATGAAGACTAAAAGAGAAGTACGAAAGGAAAATACATGTTGCGTCGACCCCAAAAAAACTGGTTTATGGGTAGGAGAATGATGATGATCGTAGATGGTACAGTCACCAAAAGAGATAAGTAACCAGGGTCGTCGGATACAGTTGAATTTTAGTAAGAAACCGATGTATTTTGTTGAATTAAATTAAATTTCATAAATTAACTATTTGTTTTCTATTAATTAACTTAATTTTATTCGAAATCGTCCATCGGTTTCTTACTAAACTACAACTATATCCAACGACCCTGGTTACCCTGGCACTTTTGGTGACGCTACATCTGCTCTTTGCTAGAACGATTATTTATAAACTTAACTAATGTACATACAATCTTATTCAGGGTAGCAACAAATCAATGTTAACATAGATTTCTTAGAGCAGAGTGGTGGCCCAGTGGTAACGGCCGCGACTTACGAGTTGTAGGTCGTAGGTTCGAATTCTGACAGGAGCTTTACTTTGTGTAAATTATTTCATCACCACTGCTCTCGAAACGGTGAAGGAAAACATCGTGAGGAAACCGGTATGTCTTAGTAACAAAAACTTGCAGACATGTGACATCCATCAACCCGCACTCGACCTGCGCGGTGGATTACAGCCCGCTCACTCTCACAGAGAGGAGGCCTGTGTCCCAGCAGTGGTAACGCTATAGGCTGATTGTGCATAGAATTTTTACACTTTTTAAATGGTCCCTTTGGGACATAACAATGATAGTAGTAGACATTACTATGTTTACAATACTACGTTGGAAACGGAATAAGGCGTTCAGACCCATTAGACAATTCATAACGTCCAGTCACAACAGACATTATTATAATGGCGATAGAATTTGCACAGAGGATGCTTAGCTACACATTTCAGTCTGACTAAATACGTCACTGTCTAGTGTCTAGACTAAATCTCGTCTTAACAGACTAGGAATATATAACCTCCTGGAAGTCTACGCCGGAGCCGCGGGCAAAAGTTAGGGGCACACAAAGTAAGATAGTGAACAGTCGATGTTTTTCATTGTTGTGGTCTGGAATGGCGAAGGAGGCTTCAGTAGTAGATGTAGTAGTGCAACATTATATATATTTTTTTCTCAACTCCAAAGTGAAGACATAAATATAGATTCTCTTTTTTTTTAAGAAATAAGTTTGTTACTATAAGGTGTCCAGACATTAGGCAATATTTATTTATTGTATTAGGGGAGTTAACTTTAGCAAAGACACAATCTAATAAACCGGATGCGGAAATTGAAGAACCAGGTATTGTGGCGCAACTTTGGAAAGAGCCTTTGCCTTGGCCAGCAGTACGTATAGAATCTAGAATCATTAATTTATTTATATATGTGGGTTTCATGAAATTCATAATCTTGTAGTATCGAACGAAAAGTAGAAAAGTGAAATAAAAAGAACGAAAAGTGAAAAAACCAGTTGTTCATCTTTTGATTTTCATTTTAAAAACTGATCTTAAGGTTCCGGTAACTTTAAAATCAGTGTCAGTAATGAAAATCTAATGGATTACAAATTAATGCGGATTAAGTACTAAGATTGAGACTGGCTTAGAAACAATATCGTGAAAAAGGGGGTTTATTTTTCTAAAACATATTTAAGTAGAAAACAAAACCTCCCGCCAGAAACAACATTGTCCTCATGTTTTGTGTGACGCTCCCTTGAGGGGTGACTGAAGGGGAACGATTGAAAATTTTATAAAATACATAATAATTATTTGACACACTTTACTAACGCGGTGTGTGCAAAAAAGTGTTAATTATTAACACTCCGATAATTGATATTACTTTGTACATGTATTTGCCAGAATCTTCTACAGGCAATTAGCAATCTGTGATTTTGTGATATTGTTATCTCCAGTAACCTGTGAAACAGAAGGTATATAATGAGGCCTGTTACCAGGCTGTCATGAGCCACGAAAAGGTCGTAGCTCGTAGGTCTAATAATCGTTTAGATACTGTACATAAAGCGTTATAGGAGGTAGCTATGTGCGATGCGTACATAGCCAGCTCGGAAGTGGCTGCAGGTCGTTGCACATCCCGGCCGACGTAACAGGGGTTTGGGGGCGCGGGCCTCGCCCCCCCTGCCCGGGCAATTGCCCCTTTGGTTCATTATCAAAGTTCACTAGTACGGTGCACACATATAGCTCGTTGTATCGACGACGTCGCGATGCATACACGCCTGCGTGCTGGACCACACTATCGAGAGCTCCCGACTCTAGCCGCAGAATGAAAGCAAAGCTGTTCGAACAAATATTGCAGCTCCATGTAAACTGGCCTCCGTGACAGGGGGTGTCGAACCGTGCCAGGGGCTGTCGAACTGTGCCGACGTTTCACGGAAACAGTCGAACCCCGGGCGGGAGTTTTGACAGCTCGCCCGGAAAATCTGCAGCGAGGAAATGCGCTCGCCAACTTAGTTAGGTATTTAATTTGTTAATTTTAAACTTAATTGTTATTGAAATAAGGGTTATAGTACCATTACACATAGTTTGCTTCCAGGAATTCTTGGTTTCTGTGGCAGGGTGTGCTTACACGTACTTACGTGCAAGTAAAATATATTAGTTATTTCACTTACCTAGGCAGACACCTCGTGAAATTTTAATTTCGAAATGGGGTTATACCTAATTACGGCAAACTAAATTAGCGTCCAGCAACTCAAAAATTATGCATTCTCACGTATCCGCAGGAATTAGAATACACTACTTACTCATATTTTGCCAAAAATACCAACACTTTATTCAGTGGTACATGGTATTGGCAAATAAGTAACAATACATAGGCAGCAAAGAGAAACTGTTTGGGCACAAAAATAGTCCATCACAACCGTTGCCATGACGCCCGCCGTACGCAGCCAGCCGCGCGCGCTGCTTCAAAGCTTTATATACTACCAGGCATACATAGAGCGTATGTAGGTGATTTAAATTAATTCGATGGGAAGTTTAGAGAGAGAGTAAAATCTTCTCAAGTCTTCAAGATAAGTTTTCACTCGAGACGGTAGACAAAGACAGAAGCGATTTAGTCTAATTATTATTTGCACTATATTAAACGTTTTTTTTATTGTACTGGATGGCAAGAGTATATATAGCAATTAAACCTCTATGGTAAATACTATGTCTGTAACGGGGACTACTTAACTAATGACTGGTGGAGACTGAATTTATATCGTCTTAAATGGTCGCAAAGTGATTTTAATGTCCCCCTGGGATGTCGGGGAAAGAATACTAATGATTAAACTATTAAGGGTTCGGACTGTGTCGTTAGATTACGTTATATGTAAAGAGGGTTATATTTATGAACTGTTAATTTAGGTAGTTGCACATTCTACATTGTATGTTGCTAGAAGCTTGATAATTTTGTAATCAATGCAGTCTTTGGAGGGTTATAATAATAATATAAAAACACTTTAACATAAAGCTCAGAATATAATTACTAACATTATTGTACTTTAACTTTTTTTATTCTATTTTATTTATTTTTTATTTTATTGTGTAAACTAGTTAAGGTTGGCAAGAAATATAAGGCATTATTTTTTTTTATTTTTTTTTTATTACGCTGTCTACTGTGATGAGCTTTTTTCAGTGCATTTATAACGTAAAAGTTTCTATACCGAAATTATCGATATAATCTATCTTATAAATAACTATGATAGTGATAAAAACAATTTAAAATTGTTTTTTTTACTTTTTCTTATTGATCTTCTATACTACTTTAAGTATCTACGCTTAGACCGCATTATACAGGGTAAAATTAAATCAGCTAGTGAAACTCTACAGACGCCATGGGTATCAATATTTAAACACGATAAGATAAAAAATATTTGATGTTTTTTTTTGGTGGGTCAACGAGCGCTGGCAGTTTTGTTACGTACTTAAAGTACGGAGTTACGAAAATCTGTTTTCTTTTGTTTTATCGTGTTTAGGTATCGATATCAATTACGTCTGGGAAGTTTAAACAAAAAAACTGATATTTGAGTGACTGCACTAAATGCAGACGACGACCCCACAAAAAAAAAAAGACGTGTGGCACTCGGGGACCGCGGTAAAGCTATTGCATTTGTATAAGAATAAGAAATAAGAATTTAATTTTTTTAAATCTAAAATAAATTTAAAATGGGGCGCTTTACCCTAACCTTATCGGGGCCAAAAGATAGGCCCTTTACTGCCGATTCCAAAGACCCCAAACTCGATACCTCTACGACCTCCGGTTCAAAAGTTAAGACCCGGGGGGGTGAAGTAGCCTGGACGGGTGGAGGGGTTGGTCAAAAGGGGTGACGCGGGGGGGTCCCGGGATCATATATAAGTGGGATTGATTTAAATATAAATAAATATAATACAACTTAATACTGGGGTCGAAAAAGAGGGGGTCAAAAAAGGGGGGTCAAAGGGGCTTGTCTGTATGTATTTACAATTTGAGAGGTGAGTTATAGGGGGGGAATTTGGTCAGAATTTTGATATTCCCAGCCGTTTCCGAGATATTGGGATATTGAGTTTTAAGATAGTGGTGATTATAATAAATGTATGGTGTCCGACTGGTAAATGATAAATGGTACGAAAGTAAATGGAAATAAATATTAATTCAAGTTACACTTTTTGATAAATACCTATACACCTATATACTTTCTCATAAACAGCTGCTTATATATTCGTCCGATTTCGGAGCAGCTCGTCTCGATTCGTGCGAGCTTCGTAGAGTCGTACAATACGTCTAGTTGCACGCACACAAACACCGTGTCGAAGACTGCCGAAAAGAAACGACGTTAGACAATGCACGGCCTTCAAGCCACGCCTCCGTGCCCGTCGGAGTGGGGAGCGTGAGGTTTTTTTTCGTTACGGAATTTCTGGCTCCGGTCCCCGCGCTCAAGGCCCGCGATAGAAACTATGCAATAGCTAAATAACATTTTTTTTTTTCTTGTTTTATTGAGTTTAGATATCGATAGCCATCACATCTGCGGAGTTTCGCTAGCTAATTTAATTTGACGGTGTATTTACATCAGGCTGTGAAGGCTGTGCTGCCATGCAGTATATTAATAACTAGATTCTAACGAATACGAGCTCCAGTTCCACGGAAATTGCACAATATTTTGTTACTAGAAACTTGTTCATTTGCAACGAGAGTTTTCACAATTTTTGCATACTGAATGTTGTTTTATTTATTTTTATTTATGCTATTTTTTATTTTACATAAATTTTGACATTTGGTAATTATTATATATACAATGTCATTACAATTTACTTTGTGAAGTATAGTATTATTATTTAATTATTGCGAATGTGAGGACTATGTGGGTCACTTTCATTTTTATTTTATTTTTTCACTTTTTCTGGCAGTTTGAGTGCTTGCGGCCTACCCAAATGTCCTTTCTTTGGTATTGTTCGTTGAGTGGTTGAGCTCCTTAAGTTCTGAGTTGAGCTCCACGATTAGTGACAAAGCGTGCACTGACTGGACAGGTCCACTCATTCTGTGTGGGTTTTTCAAAAGATAATTTCAGACACAAATCTCCATGGTCTTCACATGATCTAACCAAGATTATGTCTGGACTGTGACCTCTGAGTTTGTTTCGGCCTTTCCGCTCAGAGTAGTCAGATAGGAAACGCCGACCTCATCTAGTTTTAAAAATATGGTGGACGTGTAAAAGTGTTTCTACAAACCTACTTATAGAAATAAAATAATTTATCATTTATCCCTTTCATAGTAGGTATCTACAGGCTGGTAGGGACATCGACGCGCAAACTGTAACCATGAATTCAGCGCATGATTCTAAACGCCCCTAGCGTAGATATTTTTAGTCAGTTATCAAAAAAAAAAACAGCTGTTTCATAGAAAAGTGCAATATCTACGCGGTCAAAATGTATGGAACAGCATTTTTTTTAAATAACGGCGAAAAATTTTAACGCAGGTTCCAGAATCATGTACTGAGTCAATGATAACAGGATGCGCGTCCATGTCCTTGCCACCCTGTATAGGATTATCCAAAACTACATTACTAATCGACAACAAACTTTGCAAACAATAAAAAAACAGTAGATTTTTCTGAAGTTTCACTTCAACCCACCAATATTTAATGTCGATACGTACCAGGAGTACATACATCATAAACAACTGATGCGTTAGCAGCCCCATCTCGGGGCTATTAATTAATTACCGTAATTGCGAGTGAGGATGCGATCCTGTTCGCAGACAAGGGGTGGAACCAGACGCCTATTTGAGTGTGACCATGTTTTGATATACTGTACCTATTGTTACTATATGTGCGCCAATTTGAGCCGCTGCGCCCAGACGGATGCCAGTCTGAAAGAGAAAATTAAATTATGCCTTTATTACTTTTTTAAAAGCTTTGTTGCGATATTGAAAGGGCTCTTTTGTGATCAGACATGTTTTGACGGAGACAGGTAGGAAGGTAAATATTATTTTGTGTAAGCAAGTAAATTTTTTAGACTGGTTCAGGCAATACACTTTGTAGTAAAACTTTTTACGTGAATGAAATGCCTTTGCTTTTGCAGATAGGTAGACGGCACCGGCGGCGATGACTTTCTGTCAGGTCAGGTAAACAAAACACAGTTTGTATAATAATTAACAAGAGGTAACCTAATTGTCTTTCCATACAGTGTCTTTATAAGCGTAGACGGGTACTATAAATTTCTTAAAAACTATTGAAAATTCAAAATAAATATAGCTATAATCAATTGGTGGATGAATCGACTAAAGTTCCCGTTCTCGTGAATTGCAATGTAGCTAACAGACAAACAGTTCAAAATAGTAGTTTCAGGTTCACATTGCTAATAACTTGGAATACGACTGCTTCCAATTATACTAAATACACTTCCACTGAGCCTAGCTTATACAGTTGGTCCACAGATATTATGGCAATACTCGTTGTATTGCCATAATATCTGTGGACCAACTGCATCGTGCTAGTATTCAAGTTATGGAATTAGTATGTACTTTAAAGTACAACGGAATCACAAGCACTTGTTCTTTATTTGAATCTTTTTACTGAATAGGTAAGTCTTGTTTGTGTTTATTTTTCAAATTGTCTATTGATACCACTTCAGTAAATTGTGCATGTATTTCGAAATCATTTGTATGTATGTACTTATTTAGTATTTATCATTGAATTGAGTATTAATGTTGCTTTTTTCTGGGCCGCACAAAATAAATTATTATCTATTTATACATCTAAGTGCAGGATCTTGATCGAATGCTGACCTACCTAACTGTCGCCTCTCGACGCATCGGTCTTGGGATGAACATAGATAAAACCAAGGTTATGTTTAACGACCTTATTACACCGAGACCAATTGTCATTGCCGGTGTTCCCCTTGACGTTGTTCAGAAATATCTTTACCTCGGGCAGAATATGCAGTTGGGTAGGAACAATTTAGAGAGGGAAGCCGATTGGAGGAGTCAGCTGGGATGGGCAGCAATTGGTAAACTACGTCAGGTCATCTCGTCGTCCATACCACAGTGCTTAAAGATGAAAGTCTCCAAAGCATGCGTCCTACCAGTTATGACCTACGGAGCCGAAACGTAGACACTCACGGTGAGACTGGTCCATAAGTTTAAAGTCGCTCAGCGAGATATGAAGAGAGCTATGCTTGAAGTCTTTCTGAAGGATACAATCTGAAACGAGGTGATCCGCCAGAGAACCAAGGCAACCGACATAACCCAAAGACTAAGCAAGCTGAAGTGGCAATGGGCTGGTCACATCTCTCGCAGATCCGACAATCGTTGAGGAAACCGAGTTCTAGAGTGGAGACCGCGTTTAGACAAACGTAATGTGGGGACGCCCGCTGGCCAGGTGGAGTGACGACTTGCGAAAGGCGGCTGGCAGAGACTGGATGAGGAGAGCCGAAGATCGGGCTCAGTGGCGTTCACTAGGAGAGGCCTACGTCCAGCAGTGGACGAATATAGGCTGATGATGTTGATGATGATGATACATACTATAATGCGGAAAGACTTTTTCCCCAATCTAATATTTCAATTTTGAGTGCTTGAATTTATTATTTAACTTATTTCGTATGAATATTAAATTAAGTCTTTTTATTTATATTCGGTCCATTCAATATATTTAATTTTATTAAACAGATGCCATGCCGAGTACTAGTATCGTTCAAAGTGGTGAGCCTGTATCTGGAAATATTATTACAGCAAAAGGTGAGTAAATATAGTTTTTATATTGAATTTATTAGAATTATTAGAACTTTTTGCTGGTGCATGTTGTTATTTATGGATTTATTTCAATTTTGAGTGCTTGAATTTATTATTTAACTTATTTCGTATGAATATTAAATTAAGTCTTTTTATTTATATTCGGTCCATTCAATATATTTAATTTTATTTAACAGAAGCCATGCCGAGTACTAGTACCGTTCAAAGTGGTGAGCCCGTATCTGAAAATATTGTTACAGCAAAACTTTTACATCAAAAGCAACTAAATGCGGAACAAAAATGCAAGCGGCTTAAATCTGGTGACAATTTTAACCGAGGCACTAGTGACCACAATACAAGTACAAGTCGAGATACAAGTACAAGTCCAGAATTAATTGTTAATCCAGAGGAATTTCAAAACTCGTCAGATCACCCTCAACAATTTGTCAACCATGAATCTTCGCCGAAGGCTCCTGAAAATACAAATGGCAATGCAAACACCACTACTCCTGCGGGTGTACGCTGTCGTCGGTACCGACGAAGACTCAACGCTCGAAGAAAATCCTTCATCGATCTATTCATTATATATGAGACATAATGGAGCAAATAATCTTTTAAAAAAAATATTTGAGGATAATCCATTTGGTTTTGCGTGCACTGTTTGTGATAGACTATGGTTCAAAAATGATTTGAAATCTCCACCTTTATCGTCCAGTACGATTTTACAAAAAATATGCCCAACTGTCTCGTTGCAAGACATTCTTGTGTGTGCGACCAGTAAAACCTCGTTAACTGCTGGAAAAATACCAAATTTGGCTGTGTACAATGGATTTAAGTATCCGCCTAAGCCTAATCTCGCTGAATTGGATTTAGTGTCCAAGCGATTAATATCACCGAGATTACCCTTTATGCAAATTCGACGGCTAAGATACGTACAAGGGCAATATGGAATTGCTGGACAAGTAATCAATGTGCCCGTTGACGTTTATAACATGGTCCAAACTCTGCCTCGAAATATAGATGATAATTATTGTATAAATGTACACATAAAAAAACGTTTAATGCACAAATCTAGTTATTTGCACGGACTAGTGTAAAAGGGTATTGTTAAAAACTGGCTCAGTTATCTTGTAGCTACTTCGCTTTATAAGCATTATGGCATTAAAATTAAGTAGTCATAATGTCTTGCGAGAGTTAAGCGATGAGAGTGAAAATCCAGTTGTTATTTTAGACGATATCGCTGAACCAATTGAAATTGAAGATAGTCTAGTTGCTGAACAGCATACTCTTTTATGGTCGGAGGATAAATATTTACAAATTGCACCGGAAGAGAACAAAAGACCTATAAGCTTGCTGTTTGATTCTCGAGATATGGTACAACGATCGATGCGGTTTTCACGTATTTTAGTTACCATAAAATATTGGTTACATTTATAAACTGTGAAACTCATGATGAAGATGGAATTGATAATAGAATGATTGAAAATAATTGAAAAACGGATCAAAATGACTCAACGATTATAAAATATTGTTTTCAGTTTTTTAATATGTGTATTTCATCTAATTGTTAAGTATTATGTATGTCGTACTCTAAGACACAGAGTTCAATCAAAATATTAATTGGAGACCTAGTCTACTTTTATCATTACATTATAGACATAATTTACAACAAACAAAAAACAAAACACAACAAAATTTTGACAAAATTATGATTGATGAAGCGATTTTTATACCCTTAATGGAATATTATTCCGATTTTTTTTAGTTAAATGTCTATAATGTGAAAAAAAGTTTCACTTTTACCGTGGTTTCATAAAACCACACAATCCTTTTTATTATTTAAGATTTTTTTATTAAAAATATAATAATTTATAACATTAAAATTCAATAAATTAACAAAAAGAAGAAGAAAGAAATTAATCAATTAATAATAAATATAAATTTCAATGCAATTCAGTGCCACCTTCCGTGAACCTCAGCAGGCTGCAGTGAAATATAGCTAATTCACTAGAAATAATATTATATAATCGTTTGGTGTATACAGGGTTGTAGTGTCATCGACAGGAAACCTGTTACCATGGATTTAGTACATGATCCTGAAGGTTCACTAATATTTCACCAAAACACCATTGGCAATTTTTTAGTTTACAACCAACGTTTCGTATACTATTTATTTCACAAACAACTTATTACGCAAATGTTTCTTTTTATAAACACTCGCTTTACAAACAATTATTTGGCAAAGCTTCTCTTTACAAATGTTTCGGATGATATTTATTCATTTAAATACATTTTTCATTTAATATTTAGGTTCTTTCGGAAAAATCACGTTTATACTAAATATCATTTTATAATACATTTTCTAAACCAGTGACACAATATTTGAAATGATTATGCAATATAGAGCAGAAAATAACATAGATATTAAGCCAAGAGATTGCATATTAGATTTTGAAAAAGCGGCTATCTTAAGCTTGCGATCAAATTTTGAAAACGTAAACCTACGTGGTTGCAATTTTCATTTGGGTCAAATAATTTTCAGGCAAGTATGTACTAAAGTTCTTTAAACCTAATAAAGTTTTATTTTCTATATAATCTAGTCATTTCTGGCACTCGCCGGCCGCTGCCGGGGCACCGCTCGCTTCGTACGGTCGGCTCGTGCGTAGGGGGTCACAGTTTTAACCTAACCCAAGCCAACCATATAAAAAAAAAAACCTAAACTAACTAGTTCGGTTCCGGGTAGCCTACTAAAAATAATCTCTTTTTTTCTTTTTTTTTTCTAGCGCAGCTCGTTTCTGGCATATAAATTTGTGCGAGAAAACTTACCCGAGCCTATATTTTTTATAAACAAAGAATTCGTAATAATACGAGTCAATTAATGTAAAACGTTTTTATTCCAAACGTTGTTCTACAAGAAAAGATGAAAAAAAAATTGTTTGTCAAATAATACGTTATTAAAATAAAAGTTTATCGGATAATTATTTTCTTATGTTTAGTGATGAAATGACAAATCATGTTTTAGCCAATCGTGATGGTCGTAGGATGGTCTGCCCACCAACATCTTGGAATAAACTCTAAGTACAGTCACCAGCAGGTCAAGCTACACGAAACTGTCAAATTTATCCAAACGTTAACATATTGATAGTTAAGCTTAAAATCGAATGACAAAATCTGACAGTTTGTGGTAACTTGATGTGCTGGGGAGTGTACATCTTACACAACCAGCAGCCACTTGAATAAAGGAGGTACCCACACTGCATAACACCATGCCAGTATTCGTTGTGTATTAGAGTAATATATTAAAAATTATATTATAGATATTACGAGTATATTAGAATAAATTAGCTTATGTCCGCGTCGTCGCCCGTGTGAATGTCGGAAAATATCCCACGGGAACGTGCTATCGGGATAAAAGTCACCTATGTTCCTCCTTATAACATCAGCTATCTGCCAGTGGACAAAATCGGTCCAGCCGTTTTGGAGATTAGCTGGATCAAACAAACAGACATACAGACAAAAATACTACTAATATATTTATTTATTTATTTATTTATTAAAACTTCTCGCACACAAAAGTATACAAAGGCGGACTTAATGCCTTAGGCATTCTCTACCAGTCAACCAAGGGTGGTGAAGAGATAAGATGGCGGGTGCTCTAAATAACAGACATTACTAATAATAATAATAAATATTAAAAAGATAACATAAGTATTTATAAATAAAATAGGTATACAAGTACCTAAACAGAATATAAACTTATAATACACATACATACATATTTACTATAATATATATCTACATTATACATATATTATATATATACACAAAAAGGGAAGGAGGTAATTGAGATGACTCTACGCTATTTATTTTGAAAATAACTCCGCAATTTCCGCTTAAAAGCATACCGACTGGTAGCCGTCCTGATTTCAAGAGGAAGCGCATTCCAGAGAAGAATGGACTGAATATGAAAGGAAGAATGAATAAAATCGGAAGTATGAGAAGGACAGAGAAGGAGAAGATTGTTGGAAGAACGCAGATTCTTAGCGTGTGAAGAACATAGATATTGAAAGTGAGACATAAGATAAGAGGGAGGGGTGGGAGAGTTGAGAAACGAGAAAAGTGTGGTCAAAGAGCGCAAACTTCTCCTTTCTCCTTTTACTTTCAAAGTCAACGTCAAATCATTTATCTCAAATGGACACATAAAAGGCTGCACTTTTGAACGTCAACATTAAAAAAAAAGGGGTTGAGTCTAGTTGCATAGTTTCATATTCATTTACTGTTTTTTTTTCAGCTGTTAATATTACAAACAGACACTTCAATTTTATTTATCGTATAGATAGGCAAAGTGTCTAATATCACCCATATTAATTCACCAGTTATGTTCAAGTCCCATGTAATAAAGGGCGAGCCTTTTGCTATTAACCGGGAACAAATCAGGCTCCGGGCTGGCTCTGAAAAATCCCTCAAGGAAAAACCCAATAACATTATCCGACCAAGGAATCGAACCCCCTTGCTAAGCAGTCCCGCTAGTGACTACACCAACGAGGAAATCCTAACAAAAAAAAAAAGAAGTATGTAGGTACTTACAATAAACATTTTCCTATTCCCTTTGTTCGAAACCTCATATCTGTATCAAATACCTCGCTTTATTAATTGAGAGTCTTCGTACAAAGCGTTCGATGTTCGCCGTCACATAACTGAGTAAATATGATTGGGAGCACATAGCATTGCAACAACAGACGCACAGTGTACAAAAAGTAAATAGGTAGCGTTGCAGGATCCTATCTACTACACAATCATACTACGCAGCGATATCTATGCGCGGTGCGGTGACCAAGTCTGTAGGGAAATGGGAATACTTCCTGGTTTTTATGTGGTCCTCGTACTGTTCGGTATTACATTCATAAAAAAAATAAAAATGAGGGTCGGGAGGCGCTATTGATAATCATAATTATGAAACAATTAGGTACGTAGCTGCACGGTCATGTTTACCGCAAATTTAAACGTATTTTCTTTCTTTCTTTCTTTAGGTTTCCAGAATCGAATTGCAAGTGAGAAAACATTAGGTTGGTTGCCAAACAAAGATGCTCTTGATGAGTATTATTGTAGAACTTACAGAATAGTAAATATCGTATTATTTTCAGAACAAATGTTTGATAAATATTAATAAAACGAAGTAGCAATTGTTCCTGAAATTGATTTTTTTTGGAGTTTTATGAACTGTGTTACACGTTATAGCCATAATTTGTTCCGTATTGAATGTAATTTTAAGTAATGTGATGAAGAAGGTTAGAATTTACTGAAATGGAAATGCTGATAACGATAGTTAAATATTTTAAATATACACACCCCAATTTGATTACAGTAGTTAAAATGATTCTAACGATTCTAACATGTTCATGTTTCAGCTTGTCGTATTTACTACCTTTGTGACATGATTTTTTTTCAGGAACGAAAAAGAAAATTTAAAATGTTAGCGGAGATTTACCTTATATTAACGAAGTACCCACCCCGCTTCGTTAAGAGCGGGTAGTAACCAAAATTGCCTATCTTCAATTTGATTTTTCATGAAATTATTAAGACTTAGGTATAAAATAAAAATAATATAAGTAACTACATGATATTTTCAAACTTTTTGTGGAACAGAAACACAAAATGTTAAAATTGTCTCGATAAAACATCATCACGAAGTTACCTCTAATTTTCTCGTATTTTCAATTTGTACTTAACATGCTAATGACTATTAGGATAAAAATTAGATGAATATTTGTATTAATACAAGGCGAAAAAAAATGTGGAGGCGTTTTTTGAAATTCCTTTTATTTTTAGTTTTATTACGACTACAAGCTTTATGCACTTACGACGTTTTTAGTTCGTGGAAGAAATCATCTTCCATCGCACGTTGCGGGAACTTTAAGCATATTTTTGTTTCACAAATCAGTCGCCGTCGCTCTGTTGAGACGAGAGGACTGCGCTTGAATTTTCGGCTGCTCTGGTATATAATTTATTTGAGTAAATAATATTTTCGTAATTTATCACATTGTAGGAAAGAGACTGTGAAATAGAAAACATGAAAAAAACAATAAAACCACTTCCGAAACGATTATTAAAATCGTTAAGAATTGATAAACTAAATAAATACCGCGGCTAAACCATAAAACAAAAATATTATAATAATTCAATGTTGATATTTGAAAACTCAAGATGACATGAATTTATTTGACAGATTTTTGACTAGTATAGTACAACTAGCGCCACTGTTCTGCATTTCAGTCGATTTTCTTGCGGAGAAAATTTACAACATACAGTTCGTGCTGGAGATTTTAGATCTTATTGCAAATAAACTCAAGATCCAAATTCGTTTACTCCCACTTTCGTTGACAAAATGGTTCGTCTAAGGTGAACCTTAGACGAACCATTTTGACCAACCCCGAATCAAGATGAAACTCGAAGTTTAACATATAAGTAGGTTATTGGTCTAATAATATTAGTGGAGTTAGGCGGCTTGCTTTTTAAAGCTAAAGTTTCAACAGTTACAAAAGAGGAACCTAACAAACTTTCGACTTTCTTTGCCACGCATTTATAATATATGCCAATTATTTTGTCGGTAAAGCCGACTAATGTAGGTACTGTTTGTTCCGAAATTGGCCTATTTTTAACCGACGAAAAAAAAAGGAGGAGGTTCTCAAGTCGACCCGTATATATATATATATTTTTTTTTTTTTTTTTCTGTTGAAACTTGGCACATATACGTAGTTCTAATGATGCTTCAACAAAAAAGAGACCTGAAGATCATCTGATGATGGAGAGGGAAGACAGTCTAGAGGGCTCCTCGACAGCTTACAGCAGTTAGATCGTGTTTGGGCTTATTTCATTCATCTTGATGAGAACTTTAAGCCTAGCTGGAGTATGACTGTCATAGAGGGTGTGATGTTGGGTACGGGAGACAGTCGAGGGAAGTTCTAAATATTAGCAGTGAGAGCATACTCAAAACATTCAAAAGCTTATAAATTAATAAAGGTAATATTTATTACAGCTATAAACAGCAAATCCTTAACTTCTGGCATATTCCCTATAAAATGGAAAGTGGCAAAGATAGTGACTATACATAAAAGGGATAACAATTTCAACATAAAAACTATAGGCCCAACTCAATTTTGAGACGGAAGCCGATAGTAGGATTCAGCTGCGATGGGCAGCATTTGGTAAACTTCATCAGGTCTTCTCCTCGTCTATACCGCAGTGCCCAAAGACGACAGTCTTCAACGCGGGTGTCCTACTGGTTACGACTTACGGAGTAGAAACATCGACACTCACGGTGAGACTGGTCCATCAGTTTAAAGTCACTCAGCTAGCTATGGAAAGAGCTATGCTTGGAGTCTCTCTGAAGGATAAAATCCAAAACGACGTTATCCACCAGAGAACCAAGGTAATCGACGTAGCCCAAAGACTAAGTAAGCTGAAGCTGCAATGGGCAGGTCACATCTCTCGTTGAAGTTCAAGAGTGGAGAACGCGCTTAGGCAAACGTAGTGTGGGGCGCCCGCCGGCCAGGTGGACTGACGACTTGCGAAATGCGGCTGGCAGAGACTGGATGCCGAGAGCCAAGGATCGGGCTCAATGGCGTTCACTAGGAGAGGCTTACGTCCAGTAGTGGACAAATATAGGCTGATGATGATGATGATGAATGGTGCAAAAATAAAAAAAAAGTATTTGAACTCAATGAAGTGTTACTACGTTAAATATACAGGAAAAAATAATCTTATAATTAAAGGCAAAATAATAATAAAAATAATATTAAAACAGACTATACACAAAGACACAATCAGGTAGCAAAAGTCATCCATCAAAAACTAGCACTCAAATATAAACTCATACAAGATATGAATACTCCTTATTACAAGTACGTACCACAAACAGTTCTAGAAAATATCACTCTAAGACTAAGTACCAAAGTAAAATATGTTAACTTCAAATAAAATAAACCCTCTCTATACCGAGGTGCCTAAAGAACAACGCCTTAAGTTCCAAAATAATTATACACTCATCAGAATAATTGTACGTGTTGTATTTATATTCTTATTGCCTACCAAAATGGATAAATGCTCACCAAATCTAACCATAGACGGTCGACATCAGGGGCACCCCGAGGTTCGGTTGGTTAGGTTCCTTTAAACCCTTTAGACAGAAATAGGAGCCCCGCAGAGCGGGGCTCCGTCGACCTGCTTATTAACCCTAACCCACGCCGGTCGACGTCAGGGGCTTCCCCGAGGTTTGGTTGGGTACAGAAATAGGAGCCACGCTAAGCGGGGCTCCGTCAAGCTATCTTGGCAGGTAGTAAGAAATTAAAAGACGTTTATTAATCCTTATGGCATAGAATAAAAAGGCAAATAGGTTAATTTCTACAATACTTTATGAAACACAATTTGGTGAGCATTTATACATTCTGGCAGGTATTTCGAATTTGTTGGTAGTAAAATAGGCACTTTTCTGGTAGGCGTTTAAATACAAGCCCCAAAAAAGCGTCCAAGATGCTGGGTTTTTGTCATAAGACAGTGCACTTTTTAGTTGATATGTAGCAGAATACTGTAATATGATGTGGCGGCCGCACTGTGCTACGAATAGTTTGCGTCTAGAACACGTTCAAAAACGCTTTGATTGGCATCTAGCTGTTTTTGTTGGCATAGCTAAAAAGACATCATCTTATTAAAAAAAAATAGCTTGAATTTCTTCAACACTTAGAAGAACGAAGATGTTTAAACGACGCAATGTTTGTATGTAAATTTCATAAAGGAATTATCGACTAGCCTCCACTGCTCGCACTCAATATCTTGCGTGCTCCGTCCGTCATGAATTCCGCGTAGACCTGTTACTACTCTTTGTCCTCCACAGAGAAAATCGGTATAGCATATAACTGTCTATATGCTAGGTTTTGCAAGGTTTTATTATGTAATAGCTATCTAATCGATTTACACTTTGATTCCCTAAGCTGAAATCTAAAATTGTTGACTGTTTGTCTAATTTGTTATGAAACCTTTATGATGACTTTTGAATCTAGCATATTTTTCCCCGGTATTAAGATTGCTTGAAAAGCTGTCAATTAACATAATTTAATTTGGGTGATGTGGTGTTTACCTTAAAGTACCTAATTAATCCACTGTACTAAGTTTTAATTTCATGTTTTTTTTAGAGACATCTATAGTGTAAGCCATTGTTGGTAGTCCTAAATAAATAAATAAGTTCATTTATTTGAAACGGAAACTGAAAAGCGAAAAATAAAAAACTTTTTTACAAAAAATTAAACCGACGAAAAAAGAAACTGAAAAGCAAAAAATAAATCTTTCAGTCTAACTAAGCTCTTAAATTAATGTAAATTACAAATTTTGAGTCGGCGCCAAACAATCACCGCAGATCGATTAACGACGATCATTCAAGCTGCCATAAGTTTTCATGGCGCCTTGTATGTTTGGTGCCAAAACGGTGTAGGAAAACATCGTGAGGAAACCGGCATGACCTAGAACCAAAAATTCGAAGACATGTGACATCTACCAACCCGCACTGGGCCCGCGTGGTAGATTACAGCCCATTCCCTCTCAAAGAGAGGAGGCCTGTGTCCCAGCAGTGGGAACATTATAGGCTGATTATGTGTACAGTATAGGCAAAATAAACAGATGTTTTTCCTACTGAAGGCTTTCATTGAAAATAAAGGGACTGGACAATGATCATATTTCGTTTAAATATTGTAATTGAAAAACCATTCGAGGATTAGAGTTGCTGATCACAGCGGTCCAACAAATTTCTTTAGATGATTTCTATTTTTGTTTAATTGATTTCATTTTCTCAAAGTAAAAAAACGGAAGGTAAGTGATGCAATTATAATTATTCGATTTAATATCGTCAAAAAAGCAAGTTTATCGAGGTTGTTTTTATCATCATGTAGGTAGTATCATGAGTATGTAGTATAGGACTTTGATGGAAGTGCTTTGCTTTTTAGCGTTCCGTGCCTCAAAGGGAAAAATCGAAACACTTATAGAATCACTTTGTTATCCATCTGTCTGATCCCTTTTCTGAGGAATGCGCAGGCGGTATCAAGTTGAAATTGAAATGTATTAATTTGGAGCTGTAAAAAAATCGAGCTTCTAAGACGTTTACTTAGAATCTTGGCATAAATTGTCATTCATTTCGCATATTTTGACACTCACAAACAAATTAAAACCCATAAGATACATCCGGTTGACCTAGAATCACGAAATGTGGTAAGAAGCAAGGTCTCACAGTACAAATAGGTACAAGAAAATATCTGGAAATCCTTCATTTGTAGTTATATTACATAATGTAGGGGACCACATTTTCTCAACTACAACGTTAAGTTTGTCTTTCAATTCGGAATCGAAAATTTAAAGGCCGTATATTGAATTAACATTTACTCTTTATTTCATTCAAGTCGGTCTACTCTCCAATTTAACAACCCACCAGCATCGGTAACAGATTCAGGGACATACAATAATATTGAATAATATACCTACTTGTAGGTATATACACAGCAATCATACATCATGGTACATTGAATAGAGCGGTTTCATCTGATTATTTTGCGTATACATACTACACACAAGAGTCAAATTCAAATGCCTAGATATACGCCGGGCGAAAAGTTTCTGCTGGCGGGAAGGGATTGTGTTTTGTTTTCGTCGTGTTTGATGAGAGGGGTAGGCAAAGAGGCGCGGGTGAAACTTGTTTTTTTTCTGTCTTGTGCGCCCCCTTAAGGTAACATTACAAAATTTCCGCCGCCTCAATGGGTTTCTGATCATAATTTTATCCGACATAATTAGTCCATATTTTCCCATCTATCGAGCATCAATCATGGCCACCCCAATGCCCAGGGTTGCAAGCTGGCGGGCGCATCCGGCGGTCGCCATGACTACCGCCGCCCGCCGCCTGCCGCCTGCCGCATCCTACACACCTATATCACCCTGGTACCACGCTACGCAATACCAGCCTTTGATAACTTCTGGAGCGAATATTATTATCCCCCTGTTACTTTGTGTATATTGAGATTTCCGAGAAATGTTCACGTAATAAAAGGCGGATAAAAGGAGTACAAGTTGTATGAGTGTTGTGTGACTTATACAATGTGAGTTATTCTTTTTCTGCAGCAATTATGTTGGATCTATGATTTCTGTGAAATTCTAATTAATATATTTTCTGCTTCATATGTAAAGTACAGTAAAATCGCAGAACACAATTAATAGTATTAATATCCAAGCCTGCAGGGCTTAATTAACGACAGGATGTGCATTCATTAGCCATAATATAAAGTGTAATTCTACCATGTTACCTGATTTTCCTCAGAAAACAAAACGAAATGAATTTTCACGTTGTGTCTGTTACTGAAATAATTCGTTTTTCGTTTAAGTATTAACTTATTCGATACAATAGTTTAAAATATCGAAATCGGAAAATGCGTCGTTGTGCACGCAATATTTCAATTCAATGGTCGAAGTTTACACTTCAACTTCTAAACTTTAAACGCAATCAAAGTCAAGAGAGCTGATCCACACTTCTCACTAAAGTAATCATTGTCATATAAACCGAAATGGTTACAGAGACTTATAAGCTCTCGATCCTCATCCATATTCTACAAGATCGGTGAAAATCAACAGTCACCTTGGAAGCCGAACTTTGGCATATGCTTTGTTGTCACAATGCACCCGGTGCAGTAGTGGGGAGAGGGCAATGCGCTTTGCCTTGGGGTAGGTCTGGCACGCCAATATAAGGAGGCGTCGAGACAGATACCCTTACTAACGACACTCCAATTACCCCTAATATGTAGACTACATTTCACTATTCACAATCCATTGCTGCTTAACTCGGAAGATGGTAAAATTGTGCAGGAACAAAACCAGCAATGGAAAAGTGCGTAGAGATAGTCCCGTATATAGAAGTGAGGCTCGGTTTGAAAAATGTAAGGGGATTGCAGCCAAATTATCGGACTTCCCGAAGAAAACAAACCCAGGAGGCTAGTTACTCACGCGCTGCGACGCTCGATATACTTACTTGTTTGCAGGCACTGAATGTGTGTGCACCTACTTGAATTTATTGCATCCTGGTAATTCAACAATGCGTTGCATGAACTTGCATGCTTTTTAAGATTTACCATTTTTGTTACAGTTACAGTTTTGAAAATGTATCTTTAACTGATTTTAAAATAAAACAATAGGTGATGAAAAAGCCTTGAAATTATTCCAAGGTATTTAAGTACATTTTGATTTTAAGTACATTTATGGATCATGTAACTGCAAAATCTGCAGACTTTAGAAATAAATCTCAAAGTTTAATTTCTATTGGATGAATATTTATAGACGTCATATTAAATAATGAATCCAACTTATTTTTAGTAAGTACATACTTGTAACTTTATAGGAAAAGCTATTACGTTTTTACGTTTTTTCTCATAGGATTTTCCGGAAGTTCGATAAAAAATCGTTATTATTATCTCTAAAAGTATATACTACCATTTATTTTTCTTTTCCTGGAAAATTCGTTTAAAATTTTATGAAATCTTTTATTTTTGTTGATTCAATTAATTTATAAACACAGTAAGTTACTAGCTTCGACTACGTTACTATCCATTTATTTAACTGAATTCCCGTAATTCTCTGAATACTCGTCAAAGGCGAGCTGCACTATTGGAACGATATTCCGAGAAATCCTGTTACTTAATAATATTAGTATATAGGTAGCAGGGACATCGACGCCCGACCTGTTACATGGGTTCGGTACACGATTCTAAATCACCGGACTCGCACACGAAGGGTTCTGTACCTCCGTTTAATATTTAACACTATATATATTTTTTAAATACTTTAGTAAAAACACACCGAAAAAACACATTTCTTGTTTCTTAGTTTTTAATTTAATTAATTTTTATATTATGTGTTGTTATAGCGGCCATAGTACTACACAATCTGCGAAAATTTCATGTGTATTACCTATTACTGTTCAAAAGATACAGCCCTGTGATAGACGGACGGACAGGGAAACTTTATTAGTAGGTTCCCTTTGGGTACAAAACCCTAAAAATAAACTAAGAAAATTCCAAGATGAAGAAGACAAAGATTTTGATTATTTTCACTAAAACATCGTTAAGTGGAGTGAAGTGTAATAAATAAGGCTAAGTAGTTTCCCTTGCCTCATGAAAAATTCAAGATGATGTCGGAGAGAAATGGAAGCAGCAGGTATATTGACTTAAATTGTATCTCTGGGAGTGGATACAAGTATACACGTTGAAACACGGCTGTCGAGGTAAAGGGGTAATTTGCAATTAACAATTACTTACACTCCTGTCAAGTTTTTTAAGCAACAAGCTGACCCGACAGACGTTATCCTGTCTTAACTATGAATGTCATATGTCGTTTAGTTTTAGTTTTGACTATTGACTAAAACTAAAACTATCGACTCATTTATCAACCGATTCATCTGTGTTAAACGATATTTGCAGCGCGCATTCTGTCAATCGCTGACAGTTATTTCAAACAACTGACAGTTATGTAAAATTTATTTTGGCGTTAAGTTTTCTTAAATTTTTATCTCTAACAATAACGAACACAACAACAAAAAAAGAAAGTGAAATCGGTCTAGCCGTTCACGCGTGATGGCGTGACCAAGGGAAATGGGGATTCATTTTTATATAGATATAATATATAAGATAGATAGATGGATAAGTATTATAAGATGGTATTGAAATAATTAAAAACCTGAAAAGGGCATTGTACTCTTCATTATAAACCAAAAATTCAGAGGCTTGTATATATTAAACTAGCTTTTACTCGCGGCTTCGTACGCGTGGATTTTGGAAAATATCCCCATTGTTTTCATAACTCCATTGGTTTACGCGGCGCACGCCGGTAAAGCATGTCGGCATGATTTTTCCGACATCTTCCACTGTTCATATTTCAATTTCAATTGTTTATATTTTAGCCAATTTACACAAAACCATAATGACCTGACTACACTGGAAGATGTCTTCAAGGTTCTGGACTGGAAAGGGGTTGGCGTCAACATCAATGGCGAGTACATCACTCATCTTCGGTTTGCCGACGATATAATAGTCATGGCTGAGACTATGGAGGACCTCAGTACAATGCTCGATGACCTCCGTAGAGCTTCCGAGAGTGGGTCTTAAAATGAACATAGACAAGACAAAGGTCATTTCAAATGCCCATGTAACACCCACTGTCATAAAGATCGGAGACGCTACACTGGAAGTTGTGGACGAGTATGTTTAGCTGGGACAGACTGTCCAGTTAGGTAAGTCCAACTTCGAGAAAGAGGTCAATTGTCGAATCCGACTCGGCTGGGCAGCGTTCGGGAAGCTACGCAATATCTTGTCGTCCCACATACCGCAGTGTCTAAAGATGAAAGTCTTTGGCCAGTGCGTGTTGCCAATGATGACCTATGGCACTGAAACGTGGTCGCTCACAATGGGCCTTATTAGAAGGCTAAAAGTCACCCAAAGGGCTATAGAGAGGGCTATGCTTGGAGTTTCCCTAAGTGATCGAATCAGACATCAAGAGATCCGCAGGAGAACCAAGGTAACCGACATAGCCTGAAGAATTGCCAAACTTAAGTAGCAGTGGGCAGCACATTGCTCGCAGAACAGATGCGGCCGAAAGGTTCAGGAGTGGCGACCGCGTACCGGAAGACGTAGCGTTGGAAGGCCTCCCACAAGGTGGGCCGATGACCTTGTGAAGGTCGCAGGAATCCGCTGGATGCAGGAAGCACAGAACCGGCCGCGGTGGCGGTGCTTGGGGGACGCCTATGTCCAGAGCAGTGGACTTATTTCGGCTGATATGATGATGATCATAATAACTGAAACACCTAAACCTTCCTCATGAATCACTCCGTCCATTGGTGAAAACCTTATGATAAAGAGGAAACATAACAACATAAATCATTGACAATAAACACATATTTTCGTAGACATAACGTTATGGATGTACTGAGATTGTTTTCAAGGTAAAAAACGCCTACTCGTATGGCCAAACAGCGTGAGTTAGCATGTACCTATGTGCAGTCAGAGAAATTAATTGGTTATCAAATTGACTGCCAACTAAATTTTTCTGTATATTCAAATTGTACCGGCTTTTACACCGCCACATGCAAGCTACACGTCATACTGACGTCACGCAAATCTTGCATCGCGCAAGCAGAGTTTACCGCGCTACTAGTATATACTACTCTGTCAAGAAAGTAACGGGAAAAGTTCAATAATACACAAAACGTTTGTTCTTCATCCAAATTTATTTTATCACCTTCAAAGTATACTCCGATTTATATGTATGATTTGATATGTATGATTTTCAGTCACTATTTCCTTCGCTTTTGCGATGTTAACTTCAGTTGCAGACGTTGATGGCCTACCAGAGCGAGGCAAATCTTCCATCACATCTCGACCGCTTTTGAACGCTTTGTACCACTCATAAGCACGTGTTTTTGGTAAAGTCGATTCACCGTAAGCCTTCTGTAACATTTTCAGTGACTCCGAACACGAAATTCCATTGGCGATGCAAAATTTAAGACAAACTCTTTGTTCGGTGTTTTTGTCCATAATGAAATTCGCTATACACACTAGATATGATATAACTAAAAACAGCACTGTATCTATATATATAAAAATGAATCCCTATTTCCCTTGGTCACGCCATCACGCGTGAACGGCTGGACCGATATCACAATGTTTTTTTTTGTTGAGTTCGTTATTGTCAGGAGAAGAATCTTATGAAATAAAAAAATAAGGAAGTTGATCGGAAAGTTACAAAATTTAAGAAAACTTAACGCCAATATTAATTTTACATAACTGTCAGTTGTTTGAAATAACTGTCAGCGATTGACAGAATGCGCGCTGCAAATATCGTTTAACACAGATGGATCGGTTGATAAATGAGTCGATAGTTTTAGTCAATACTCAAAACTAAAACCAAACGACATATGACATCCATAGTTAAGACAGGACAACGTCTGTCCGGTCAGCTTGTTTAATATAAATAACAGCTGCAACTCAAACTCCGCGCCAAAATGGAAAACAGTTGTGCCAATCTAACAACAACAATAAAAAATTGAATTTGGAACCATAAACAAATCATCCATTCCCGATACTTTTTTGACTGAAAGTATACAACGTCCCGACATCAACCGTCTGGCAGTTGCTCACCAGACACAACACCCGTCTGGTCGGACGATCCTCCCTTTTCTATGGAGGTGTGAGTGAACTTTACACCCTGTTCCTCATACCTCTATAAAATCATAACTGTCATTCTTCAACAGTTGCATGAAATGGCTAAAAGGCAAAAAAATATCTCTGACCTGACTAAGAAACCCCGTTGTATCCTCAACAGAGGACCACAATATGTCAGTCATCAATCCAAGGTCGCTGGTCGGGACAAACGCAGTAACCTTCTCGTCAAAAAGGTGGCTTGTATTACAGAATTCTCATTAGAACGCAAATTAAAACGCGCTCACCTTTTAATGACTTTTGAAACATTTGTTATTAAAAATTCACGTGTTTTTTTTATAACAGTATAATGATTACTGAAAAAATCTCGAGTGATGTGTGTGGGTTTATTTGTATTTTTCAGAGCGTGGTAAATATTGTAAAAGAAATTGAACGGAAATAGGAAAATGTGACTGAGATGGAGTACTATAAATGCAGTATGGCTGCATGTTTTGGGTAAAAGGGCAACATAGGAGGTGGAGCATTGTTTGAGACACAGCTCCACATCCTGCTGCTGTTCCGTCGCGGTAGCCTTACAATTGGGTGCGGAGATGGTTCAAGGACTTCCAAGTGGACCTCGAAAGGTTGCACAGGAAGATGCACTGCGCTACCACCAATAACGCCGTGGAAGTGGCGAAATTTTGGGCAAACCAAATTTTAACAAACTGTCGTGCTAGCGACACGGAGAAGAAGAAGACTATAAATGCAAGGAGAAGTAATTCCTAATGTTATTTTAAAGTTAATGGGGTAAAAAGGGACTGCACAAAATGGTTTTGCACTAAAAAATTTAGAACTTGAAACACAAATATTTTTGCCATGTTCAAAATAAATTAAATTAGTATATACGAGTACTTACTACTCTTAAAAGTCTAGGGAACAAGCCAAGAAAAGTCTTTAGAAGAAGTACTGGCCACAAAATTTTTTGAATGCTAGTTCCTGCATTAAATAACTGTTCTAAATAAAAAACAAAAAAACTAAAAGCATTTTGGAATAAGGAGGGAAAAATTCACTTGGTGTCAGCGTACAGGGCGTTTTGAAACGTAATAACTTTAAAGATTCAGTGTCCTTATTCGTTCTTTTCGTGTGAAAATAATATTCACTGCTCTCTTGTAACTTTTGTGACTTTCTAGCGTTATGTCACGTCGTCATTTAACTTGGGAAGAGACGCTTAGGGCTGTGGGTATGCTGGAAGCAGGGCGCAGTCTACGGGAAACTGCCGACGCTGTCAACCCGTAACCCGTAGCCAAGCATAATTTGCCGATTATGGGCGCGATACAGGGCTATAGGAGATGTTGCTGAACGTCACCGAGGAAGATTCAGGGTCACTACCCAGAGACAAGACCGCTTTCTGTAAAATACTGTAAGGAGGCAGCCTCAAATTACGGCTCTCCAGCTGGTAAACAGACTCCAGTCTCAACACCAATTGGTCATCAGTGACCAAACTGCTAGGAGAAGATTACATAAAGTTAATCTTCACGCTCGCCGACTGCTTAGAGTTCCAGCTCTTCATCGCAGAAATCGAGGGCGTCGATTACTGCGAGCTAACTTACGTTTGTACTGGACCAACACTCAGTGTGCTCGTGTTCTCTTTTCCAATGACTAGCGCTTTGGGTTTCATCCCGATACAAGAAGAGTGCGTGTTTGGTGAGCACCCGGTCGACAGAGTCGACTCCAAAATTCTCGGGAAGTTCATCCATACCAGGGCGGAACGATTATAGTGTGGGCTGTAATTCGGCCGGGTAGAAGAACGGACCTCGTTTTGATACGAGACAATTTAAATGCGGAACAATACTATGACGAGATTGTGCAAACTATGGTCACCTCACCAACAGCAGTATGGTCACGATTTCATGTTCATGCAAGATAATGCGCGTGCACAAAGGCCAGGCCGGTGATGAAAGTGCTCTGCGAGAACAGTATCTCGTTATCAGAGTGGCCTGCTCACTCCGCTGATCTCAATCCAATAGAGCATGCTTGGGATTAATTTGGCAACAGATTAATAAAAAGTAGCTAGGAATGTTCTTTTTTATTTAATGTTATCTGGGCGTTCGTTTTTTTTTCGTTTTGTGTTCCAATTTACATTTTTATAAGATTTTTTTATGTTTCTCTAAAAACCCTTTTATTTAATCAAACAATGAAAATCTATATTAAATTATGCTTCTATTGATATAAAATGTTACATAAAAGTGTTAGTTTTATAGGAAGGAATATAGGAAGTCGGTGGCCGAAAACGAAAATACAAAACCAAAGACACCGACTTCCGAAATTAAAGTTATTTTTCACGTCTTTTAGTGTTTTTTTTGGAAGTCGGTTGTTTTTTTGTAAAAAAGTTTTTATTTTTCACTTTTTAGTTGCAGTACCTACCCCACACAAATTCGTATACCACTACTTGGTGTGTAAATAACAGTGACAGGAAATTATTAACACATCCATATAAACTAAGTGGAAAAAATATGCAGTATTAAGGATAACTCAAAAACTACTGGTCAGACCACCTTGATCAAAGGTGAACGGCAGATTTAGTACATCATACTTTTTTTGTTGTTTTGTTATAGAATTTGTACCACTTATTAAGGCAACTAAGCCATTTATGTTCATGTAAGAATACTATTATTAGAACTTCGGATTAATTAATAATATCAATAAAAATATTTTAATAAATAAACGTAATAAAATCGTAAACTAAACGCAGTTATGTTTTAAGAAGTTAAAATAACACATATATCGAAATGATAATTAATTATTTAGAACTAGAAATAACGTTAATATAATTAAACATTTAATATTATACCTACGAATGCATAATTGTAGCATAAAATCATAATAGTTAACGTTTTAATGATGGGAATGATTTTCGTCATCCATATTTTTTTTGTTCATATGGCAATTATTTATTGACAGTTATAGAAAATCTGTCTTTCAGTTCTGAGTTCAGTTTATGCTGTCATTTTGGATTGTGGTTTGAGACTGCCTCTAAGCAATTAAGAGAATTATCTGGGTACCTAAGCTATGTTCGCCATGAGGGTATTACCCGACCTGCCCCCTTCTTAGATGAAGTAGGTAATATGAAGAATAAATTAACTACAAGTACAAAAAAAATAATGTAATTACAAAAACAAAGTATTGTTTTATTGACCTATGTAGGTACGCTCATAACTCCATCAGAACTTCATCATTACCAAACTGTTGCAGTCCGCTGCTAGGCATAGGTATCTCCTAATGCACCCCACTGAGTAGGTACGACCTTCATCTCAATCTACTTACTTAATGGTAAGTAAAACACTACAAAGATAGCGACAAGTAAGAACATTTACTTTATCATCAAAACAATGTTTATGTACCTATATTTAACAATCTACATTGGTACACTAGAACATAACCTTAAAAAATAAAACTGGTTATAACTTCTACGTCCCAACTTCAAAAAATCTAAGAATTTAAAAAACGGCTTGTCTATCATATTAACTACCAATTAAAACAAAAAATATTCCAAAAAACAACATTTTATTAGCTGTACCAAATTCCCATACAAGCCTGCCGTTCGCCTTTAAATGGGACCACATGTGAAGCACCACCTATCAAATAAAAAAAGAATCATCCAAATCGGTTCACCCAGAAAAAAGTTCTGAGCTAACACACATAAAAAAAAACATACAAACGAATTGAGAACCTCCTCCTTTTTGTGAAGTCGGTTAAAATAATTAATATGAATACCCTTGTGCCCTAGACTTTGTTGAGTAGTGTTGTCAAGACGAAAAATTACAATCCCGGAACTGATTTATAAATGTTGCTCAATTGATTTACAAGTTCAAAACAGAATTAATCATTTTTTTGTACCACGAGGAAATACAAGAAAAACAAAAGTTACTGCCACGTGGCGCCATTTCCAGCTAACCTTTTGCACAATAAAATAATGTCACCTGTAAATGCCACGTGGCTCTGCGATCACATGAAAACACAAATATACAATTCACTCGATTTCCGAAACAAAAATTGATTTTTGTTTGATGCCTGTTAAAAACAAAAGGTTATAAATTGGATGATGTTTCAATAGTAGATACATTACTGCAGCGGCCGGCAACAGAGCCATTGATAGCCGAGGCACATTTACGTGAGTCCATCTTAGATGCCTGGTTCCGGCTAAGGCTTGTATAGTACTTTTCTGAAATAATGCCTGGAAATTCAAACTAAGTAAATTAATTCTAAATTTCAGCATCAATGACGAACAACGGTAACTTTTCTCGCGCCAATATGTTCATTTGTTTCTTTTTCACTACAGCTGTTTTTGCTAAGTTAGTTCCAGATTTAATTATAAATCTTTTTATTTTTATTTTATAATAATTATGTTACACATAAATAGCATTTTTTTTTCTTATTTTGTTTTTTTTTTGTATTTATTGTTTAATTCTGTATCTGTCCGTGACACCACAGCAGCGGGCCCTATCAGAATACCAGCGCTACGACACTTATTTTTTTAAACGTCGCAGCATTATGCTGAGATGAGATAGGGGCCTTTTGGCCTCGTACAGGACTTTCTGTTATTATTTTCATTTTACTTTTGTTTTTATTTTATTATTTTGGTTTTATGAGTGTGTTTAGTTTAGATTCTGATAATCCTGTGCGTGTCCTAATAAATACTTTTTCTTTCTTTAGTTCTTTCTCTTTATTTAAATAAAATATTTGATAAGTTACCTCCTCAGAATAATACCTCCTTGGTTGCCACGCGTCGAAATAAAAATTTGCTCGCATATATTTGACTAGTACAGCATTTTCGATTTATCTTGAAGAAAGTTGTCAAAATAATGCTCGAGTTTCCAAGCAACTTTGAGAAAAAAAATGTTGTTAATTACCAACATAAAAAGTTTAGAACAATTTTACCAAAGACATAGTAGGTATTGTATTGTATACTTATTATTAAGTAGGTAGGTTGCGTATGCTTAATGTCCTTGAGGAGGCATCGAGACCTACACAATCTAATTTCGTAAACAGCTCACATAGCGACAAAACATCTTAACAGACGTAAATAAACACTTTATAATCATAAAATTACGCAGTAACATTTCGAACAGCCTATTGGCCCACCGATATAATTATTGAAACCCTACAACGCGTAATCCCCCTTTCCGAGAGGCGGCGAGCGTTGGTTATTAAAAATCTCCGTGAGCTCTAGGCGATAGGTAGGTAGGTAGTCAGGTTATAGGTATGTCTGGCAGTCTGGCGTGCAGTTTCGATCTGTTTCGGTCTGCGGCGGTAATAGTGCAGCCTTTATGCCCAGACTGGTGATGTCACACTGCATCGCTCGCACTCCAATAGATAAATAAAACACTACATAGTGAAAAATAACTTTAATTTCGGAAGTCGGTGTCTTTGGTTTTGTATTTTCGTTTTTTGCCACCGCCTTTGAAATTAAAGTAATTTGCACGTTGTAGGGTTTTTTTTTCGAAGTAGGCCGCAAGTTTTTGTAAAAAAAAAAAAACACTTTTTAGTTGGGGTACCTATCCCACACAAATTCGTATACCACTACTTGCTATGTAAATAACAGTGACAGGAAGTTATTATAACATCATCAATATACACTTAGTTGAAAAAATATGTATTACTGAAGCTAACTGAAAAACTACCGAAGCAAAGTAAGTTAATACAAAATTTATGAGGCCACTCCTGAAGCATACCCTATCCATGAAAATAGAATTTTCGATTTGGATCCAAAATTGATGGAGATAACGCGTAACATTTATACAAAAAAAATACAGACGAATTGAAAACCTCATCCTTTTTAAGAAGTTGGTTAAAAACGTTTACACGCCACTTTTGTTAATAGTTCACTGTGGTGTGTCATTGTCTGGGTCAGTTCGGAGTTTTATTACTCATTTTTATTGTTGTTAGGGATTTTCTAGAGGGTGTGTCAGTGCATTTTTACTTCATGATAGATCCTATTTGCTGTTTTTCTTATTTGAAAACTTCTTTTTGTCATTTAAATCAGTGCACATCAACGAAGAGTTTTTGTGTATAGTGTGACCGGCTACATTACCTATGTATGCAAATAAAAACTGAGGTTTTGCGTGTGCTTGTGTTGTGACTAATGTTTTATTATTGTGATTACCGACAGCAACCATTTCTAAATATCACAGACGGAAAATCTGAAACTCCATTTCATCGTCCATTTTGGAATGCAACGTCCTCACTGACGTGATTATTCGAAGTATTCCCGTTTTAGCACCTATTTTTAGGGCACCTAAGCATTGAGCACCAAAGGTATTCCCATTTGAGCACTAATCAATATTTTAACGTGGTGCTCAAAGAGGAACAAAAAAAACTATTTGTCTCTATTCGCAATTGAGCACCTACGGTGCGGTAGTTTCTAGTGATGGGGTGTATAATAAATCATATCGATACAAAATCAGTAGTTTTATTGCAGAATGTTATAATTTAATAAAAACATATCATCATTACCATAAAAAGTTTACTTAATCATTTATTGTTAATATCACAATAAGTTTCCTCAACTTTAATTTTATCTATCCCCTAAACAATTGTAGGCTGTAACACTAACAAAAGAAATCGGTGTTGTCATATTATTATGAAGAGTAGTTACGCTGAGTGGGCCGTAAACGGGTGACGGCGCGCGAGTCACCCTTACCGTTCATCGGGATATCTCGAGTAACCCGAAATATGACGAATGAAATCGAACTGTTCCGGAACTTGTTTACCTCTTAACTCGTATTGTTTGCAAATATTTTCTATTATTATCTATGTAAGCCGTAGGTGTAAGCCGACGTGACGTATAGAGTGATAAGTTTTTTCGTGTCGAAAATTTTACTGACTGTAATACGTGAGTGACAAAATAATCTAACAATCGAGCCAAAGCCTGGTTCAAGTAATAAAAATGCAGCCATTATTAAGCTACACTACTAGTAAAAGTGGTGGGCCAATAATAATATACGAAAATAGACTAGAGCATAGATAGCATAAATACTGTATACTGTTGTTATGTGGAATGTGATTTCTTTTATTTATCTTAAGTAAGAAGAAAATAATATAAGGCTGATTGTGATATCTTAACTAATATTATAAATGCGAAAGTAAGTTTGTTTATTACCTTTTCATACCTAAACCACTGAACCGATAATCCTGAAATTTTGCGTATACGTTTTCAGGTGTACCTAAACGGACATAGGGTACCTTTCATTCCGAAAAAACTACTGTTCCCAAGGAAAACAACACTAACGTTCTTATGATAATAGATGGCGGCACGTGTCTTTCGAATCATAATTGAATTATAACCCGAATTGATTGTCAAATTCTAAATTAACGCACGCGAAGCCGCGGGCAAAAGCTAGTAAATAATAATTACTTAGTTTCCTAAAATTAATATGATAATAAAAGTACTGCCAATTTTTATTGATATGCTTTATTATACACCCCATCGCTAGAAGCTACCGCACCGTAGGTGCTCAAAAGGGAATAAAGATAGTTTTGATTGTTGTCCATTGAGCACCAAGCTTTTATATTGATTGGTGCTCAAATGGGAATACCTTTGGTGCTCAGTGCATAAGTGCCCTCAAAATAGGTGCTCAAACGGGAATACTTCGATTATACTGCCTGCATTTCAGTGATGTCGTAGGTAATAAATAATTACTGCTACCAGGAACATATAGTGCGTTAAAAGCATAGCCTCGTGTGCGCCCAACTAATCAACGTTACCTGTGTGAAGGCTCACACAGGTAACCAATCAGCGTTTTGAAGGCTCAAAACGCTGATTGGTTTGAACATGTAATCCAAAACTACTACAAACTAGGGATTTTCAGACTTATGATTATTTAATATTGATGCACACATTTATTCTTATGTGATAGTTAGTCCCGACACTTACGTCAACAACTTGTCCCATGTAGGTAGGTAAGCGTTTTCAAAGCCTTAAGTATCAAGATTCATTCAATAGAGTGTTCTCAAAATAGGGTTTTATTTTTATAGAAGGTTAATTATGTAATTCATAAATTCATATTAATGGACTTAATATTCCAAGTTTGTCTTCAAAAATCTGTTACTTTTGGTTAGAAAACCTATCCAAAGGGATTAACATATTAATTCGATGGAGAAAACTTTAGAAACCAATTACAGCGCCCCAGACAGTCACATTCGAGCTGACATGTTGGAGTTTATTCCTCTATGATCTAATGGTATTGCCCTGGCCACTAGGTTATTCACTTTTTGACAGCTGCCATAGAACGTAACTGTTCCAGATTACGTAAAAGTTAATTTTAAAATGCATTATAAAATAAATATATAAACTACCTTATCTTATTGAATTATCTTAGTTATGACTTCTTACTGGCATTAAAATATCGTAAATGTATCACCTAAAAAAAATATGTTATGCTTATTAAATATAGTTACATTCTATTGCACTAAGAGATGGGATTGAATGTATTCGCTTCAAATGAATAAATCGAAAATAATCATTTACATATAGGTGAATTAGTATAGAAAACCCTTGCATCCACTCAAATATCAATAATATATCTAAATTAAACAATCCTAAATACATAAATATATTTTGAAAAGAAGCGAATAGATTTATATTGCGGGTTTTGTAATCGAAAATTAAACGACCAAATAATTATTTACAAGTTTATTTTATTTATATATGTATTTATTATTCGTCGTCTTCCGACATGCGACCTTTATCTGATGAAGAGACTTCGCCTAAATTTATTACGAGTTCTTGCTCTCTTAGATTGTTGAAAGTCACAATATCTTTCTCAATCGGATAATGTTACTCGCATAGTCCTTTCCACTACACTTAACCAATTTTCAGGCGTCACTTGATTATAGGAATCCTTGTAACATTGCGAACGCTAAAGTTCTACGCACGCACAAAGTTAATACGGATGAATACAGTGTACTCAACTTGACGTATTTAAAATGGAGAAAACACCCGGCATATAAAAAAGATTTGACTAGCACAGGCCTCTTGTTGCGAGTGATAAATGTGATCAAAATGGGAACAAAATTAATATGTAGTAAACCCTATATTTAAGCGTATAATACACTACAACACAATTGATACGACAAACATGTGTATACTATATTTTCACGCAAATTTTAACTATAAAACCTGCATAATTGAATTTAAATTAAACGAAGCGACTAATAACATTGCTGTATATTTAATAATAATAAATACAGGCACAGAAACCGCACCATTTTTTATTCGACAGCAAAAAAACGATAATTGGTACTTCATACAAATTAACGTGTCAATAATCGAATCGATAATCGAAATGTTACGTTGCTGCAATCACTAGCGCCATCTGTCAAAAAGTGAATAACCTAGTGGACAGAGTTATAGTATTATAATATAATAAATCCACGCCCGACCTCGAAGTTAGACAAAACAAATATACTGTCTACTACCCACATTTCACTAAAATAAGATATGGTCTCGTAGTTGTAAGCGCGCCTGCTGAGCTTGGGGTCCTGGGTTCAATTCCCAGATCGGGCAAAGTGTTATTGGGTTTTTCCATTAGGAATTTCTTAGTACGGGGAGTATGAAAGTTGGCGGTGTGATGCCTCGGAAAGCACGTTAAGCCGATTGTCCTGCGCCTGATTTCTCTCCGGTTGTGTCGGATTGCGTGCCGTCCAATCGGACTATGAAAGTGAAGGAAGTGAGAGTGCACCTGTGTCTGCGCACACACGCCTGCACTATAATATCTCTCGCGCCGAATGCTAGTATCCGTTGAGACAGGCCGCCATGGCCGAAATACGGTCTGGAGGACTATACTATGCTTACTAGTACAATGTACTACCTACATATTTGTTATTTTATTCAGCTCATCGTTCGATCACCTGTAGGGTGATGATGATGACGATGGTGAATCGTTCGAGGAATTCATGACTCAAAGTATTTCTACTGATAATTGAACTGAAGCTGAATCGAAGCTCCAATGATGGACTAGAATGCTTTTTGCGTTGTCAAGATGCGGGTTATTCCGTTTATCCACCCAAAAAAATCGACCCTAAGGTGGATGAAGCCGGAAACGCATGTCCAAGAATCCACCTTAGGCCTAGTTGGATAAACGGAATTTATAGGGTAAGGATGGATTCTCGGACATGCGTTTACGGCTTCATCCACCTTAGGGTCGATTTTTTTGGGTGGATAAACGGAATAACGGGCATTTTATTTTTATTTTTTAAAGCAAATTATTGTGCAGTCTAAATTGCTATGCAGCATCTTCAACAAAGCCAGAGCCATTCAAGTAGTACAAAGAGGCACATAACTAATCGGAATGCAGGCGGCAGTCGTTTTCACAGTTCTTTTGTGTCTGCTCGTCTGGCCAGTCTAATGGATACCGGATTCAGCCGCTTTTTACCTCGCACAGCCTTTTGATTACTAATCCCAGATGAAAGGATGCAGATTGTTTGGATGTTATGCTTTCCTGGTCTTTGAGGGGACAGGCTTTAAGTGATTAAGGCTTTGTTATCAGTATTTTGCAATAATATGTATGATTGCTTTAGGCATTCTAATTTATTTGGTGTCGGCCCAGCATGCTTCTATTTCCATATATTTCTATCGGCAGTCATCTCAGAGGTATTTATCAATACGAAATATCCTAGAACTCCTCTATAAACAGATCTTACTGGTTCCTGGGTAGGTGTACTTCACAATGGGCAAATGCATACCAGCAACAAGCACACGGATAAGACGAAGACACGTGCTTAGATTCTTAACTTTCGGTAAGGATACCACGTGCGGATTACTGAGAACCCCCGAGGGAAAACAGCTTGAGTGTTTATTTGGTGCTTCAGCTCTTTGGCCAGCCCGTAAATATATCTTTTGTTTGAACACTTATTAACAGGGAAATTATAATAACCACGCTTTTCGCAAGTATTGTTGGCGCAATGTTTGTTGCTACTTCGTAGATCAAAATATTATAGATCAATCACGTAGCAGAATCACTTTTAAAAGAGATCTCCAATAAATACCCAGTAAAAAGGCGGAAATACTTACCATGAAAGCGTGGGAGGGAACTGAAACAGCTTTATATTGGCACGCCAATTAGCAAGGTATTAGGTATCTGCGATAACAATAATAAGGACCTGTGCAGGCGGCAGACTTTTTGTGTGATCAAGTCTGCGAGGACGAAATAATCTGTAAAATTCTGCACGTATTGTACAAGACGTGACAAATTGTGTGTTGTCTCATCAACAATTTGTGATGCAATTTTATAATTGCCGAACTAATAATGAATAAAAAACAATCACAAAAAGAAAACTTGCTGGGAAAACGAAATTTTGAGCAAAAAGCTTGCTCGCCTTTGAACATGCCAATCTCACATGATTGCCGTACGCTGTCTGTGATTTAGATATTATGTGTACAATTTTGAATAAAGAATGCAGACCTCACAGACTTCGTGCGTCGGCGTCGCAGCCTCAATTGCACAAAAAGTCTGTCGTCTGCGCAGTCCTTATGAGATCATTTAACTTCGTGTTCCCCGGGATACCAGTGTGTTTTTATTTCAGTAAAGGAAGGTAGTTTCCTCCAATGACGTAAATCGAGCTATAATAGTCGCAGATTTATTGGAAAAACATGTTTTTATTTTGGTTGCTAGGCTTATTTCTGAGTAGAAGTTGAGCTTATTACATAAGTACAGTACTACTATTTTCTTAATGTCCCTCGGGAATTATCGCATTTCCGAATACAAACGAATGCTAATTTCCATGTCCATCAATTATTAGGTTTATCGTGTATTTAAATTCAGAACTTTATTGTTGTTACGTCAAAGCAAAACAAAAATAAAGTTTTAAGTTCTGAATTCAAATTATTAGACACGATAAATCTAATAATTGATGGAGATGGAAATTAGCATTCGTTTGTATTTGGAAATGCGAAGATTCCCGAGGGACAATAAGAAAGTAGTTGTACTGTAAGTGTTATGTTGTTGTTCCGTTTTTATGTGAGTGCAACAAGAAACTGTTAGGTACTTACCCCCAAAATGTTTTTTTTTCAAAATAGGATGTAATGTGAGGGACCTTACTTATTAACTAACGCCTCCTCACATTTGTTGAAATCAAATCACCGAAGCCTTCCTTTTATTGCGGGGAAAACGACTTTGTTACCTACCCTACAAAATGGTCAAAGCCTTAATACAAGATAAATGAAAAACATGTAGTCGAGAAAAAAGCTCCTCTTGCATGAAGGATGTTCTTCTAATGAAAATTAATTTAGCTCCTTCACTACAAGAGTGCAAATCTCTTTAATTATTTGAAGTAGCAGTTAACCCTTACCCGCTGCGCTGCCCGCTGTGAGGAATCAAGGACGGGACGAGAAAGCTCCACGGATTCATAAAGCTCTGGTACAATGCAAGCGGGGAGAGAGCGGAGTATATAAGTGAATGGATGATAATGAAGGGAGGGAAGGTGGGACGTGCTCTGCAAGAAATTGGTAAGGAAATATCCTAGAATTCTTGTTCTATTGATATGTACGTGGGATAAAACTTATCATGACGGGTTTTTCCGGGACGGTAGAAAGGTAGATATTGCAGGTAAAGGTAGGTGCACCCACATTTCGTTTAATATATTTAAGTCCCATGTACATAGGACCAGCCTTTAATCGACGTTACAGAGAAAATTGCACGACCTGGAAATGGAACTCAGGATACCAGTCGCACGATTGTTCAAGATTATGCCTTAGTGGCACATTTGTAAACACGTCGATCGATATCAATAATTACTTGGAACTTTGGATAGTATCTAATTGGGAAGGTAGGTACTCGAGATTTAGGCCCACTTGCACCATAAATAACTAATTATGCATTTAGTGCTAAGCAATTTTAAAACATCGTTCTATTATGCCAATCGTTTGAAGATGACAAATGTTTTAAACGTGGTGTTTAGCGTTAAGTGCATTTAGTGACTTTTGGTGCAAGAGGGCCTTAATGTTACACCTTCATGTTTGCTAATGTGGGGGTCTAACTCTCTCTAAGTCCGTCAACGAAGATACGCGCCCTTCTGAAAGTAGTTGATCCATCAATAAAAAACTGTCAAATTAAATTTATCGGACGGGCAAAACACATCGGGATTAGGGACAGCTGTCAAATCGTATTGACATTCATTCTTCGTTTGGGCCTTAGCTAATCTTATGTACTTTAGTGATACGGAGTAGGAAACACCCGTAATTTCGGCCAAAACTACGGATATCGTGCTTAGGGAGTAGACACCCTGAAACCTGCCACGCTTTCGGTGAGACATCACCTCGCCGATACAAATTACAGTTGCCGGTCGGCGGGTTTTTCTTGCCACTCAAGGGCTAGTCACCGTCCGTCCGTCTTCGGGGTGGCGATTGAATCATTGAACGATGTACGCGAGATCAAGTTTCGTCGTGCAATGTAACTCTATAGTACTAGGGCAACAAAATATTGCAAGAGGTTTTTTTAGTAGTCACGAAATGGGACTGTTTTTTGGATTGGCAAGTTCAGATCGGATTTCAAAAAAGGAATTGGTGGCGTTTAAACATGTTCTGAAAATAGCTAAATAGACTGCTTAAGCTAGAAAGCGGTACAAGGCTGTTATGAAAATGATGACAGTGTCAAAGATTTAAACCGCGTCAAAAGATAGTCGTGTTTCTGTTTCGTTGTGACACCTTTGACAGACAATGACGTAGTGACTTGACATGATTGTCATGGAAACGCTATATAATAATGTCTGAGCTCACTCTTTATAGTATTGATACTTTTTTGCGTGACTAAGTATGGTGAAGGCAAATCTAGCGATTTAAATCTTTGGGCAGCAGAGTTTGACATTACGGTGTCAAAAACACTCTCTAGGAAAACACACCAACTTACTTTTATAAACAACGTTCTAGTGACGTCCTTCACCAGTAAATTGCGGCCGCTATGTGGCTGGTCACCGCTTTTATAGGAAACCGTAGATTTAGTAAGTATAAAAATCCTTTTAGCGGACGTAGCGGGGTTGGCAGAAACGTAAGCCTGCTTGCATAACAAATCACTTAATTATATTTAGCAGTAAACGAATTCAAAACATCGTTATATTTCTGACAGTTGGTTTTAAAAGTTGATAAAGACAGCATGATGTTTTTAATATGTTTAGCGCTAAAAGTATTTAGTGAATGGTTTTACAAGCAGGCCTTAGGCCAGCTTACTTTTTAACCACTTCATATAACTCTAATTCTCTCAAAAACAAATAAAATACTGCTACTCCAGTAAGTACAGGACAATACCATAATACTCTTAAAACTCTATAGGATTAATTCAACCCTACCTTTGAATTCACCCTAGCTATTGTGTTGGTCGCCTACCGTCAAAATGATTACCTTAATTAGAGAGAACCCCTACAAAACGAATAGGCATTTAAGGAGTTAGATCTTGTATAATAGACCACGAATATAATTATTTATCACCAGTAGGAAGGGTCAATTTATTTAACTAATCATCAATTCAGTATTTGTATTGAAGATAATTTCAGAGGTTGCTTTTTTGTTTTAATCTAATACCTATGATGAACATACCTAGGCAGTCTGACCAAGCCTTTAAATAATAAAAAAGCACAAATTTAAAAGGAACTTGAAGTTTTACGCAAAACTGGGTTATTTATCAATACGCCAAGAAATCTCTAAGAAAATGAGAAAAGGACAAATAAAAGCTTGGAACCAAGGAACTGAACTTTATTCTCTAAATACATGTCGATCTTCCAGGATTTATAGTTTCCTGGTACATTCTAACATCACATTGCAGTGCGCTAACGTTGAAACTTTTCAATCAGTGGCGAAGACGAAAGAAAAGTTTCTTTAAATTAATAATTTAACTAACGTAAAGCTCATAAGTATAAAGAGTAGCGGGTGCTATTTTATGTTTTTTACTAGCGACACGCCCCTGCTTCGCACGGTCTTTACGACATGACGAAACATCGAGATTTCTTTATTATAAGTATGTTAGTTTAAAACACACAAACCCTCCGGGCTAAATTCTCTAAATGTTGGTGAAAATCGCATCGGCATCGCCTAGTTTAATAGAACAACGCGGTCACACAGCAGTTACGAAAAGCGATTTTAATTTATAATAATATGTATACTCGTAGTTAAAGATGTTCAACTTCTTATGATACATCTTATCAACTTACCAATTTCAGGCCTGTTCTCGATGTTCATTCTCTACTTATAATCTCCAAATAGCTGAAATTAGACTTTCCAAAGTTCCAATGACCGCTCTTTTAGATCCCTTTGTTAGATAAGTTGTGTTATAAACTGTGTTAGGTCTCGTATAACAGTCCCTGAGCCTGCCAACATTCTACGTCAGCATCACGTACGGCATTAGAATAAGGTGGATTTAATCTGGTACCTAGCATTTTAAAGCAGACGCACTGCAGCACTACACAAGTTAAAGTGCAGGACGAATGCAGGAAATACTCCTAACGTTAGACAGAGCAACGTCAGAGCGGTGCAGTGTTGAGTCCGGGCCCCGCCCTGCTACCACGTGTCTGTAGCACCTTATGTCTGGCGCGTGATTGTTGTGTGTAACTGAAAATAGCCTTCATGTTACTTAAGTACAAGTGAACTACAATATTATCCTAGCACCCCCGCTACTCTTTTAAGCAGACACAGAGATGAGTCACTAAATCAATCATTGTGTTTTTTTTCGAAGTTCAAAGCTGTACGGACAAAGGCGTCTCAGAATTCGGGCCACAACACCCTGTTCTCAGCCATCTCATTCGAGCCCAAAAGCTGAACATATGCCTTTACAATGATATGCTACAGTATCATCATTTTTCTCAGCCTTCTCGTAATTTTTTTTTCTGCCTTAAACTCATTCATTCCTCAGAGAGTCGACCCACGTGTAAACTCACCATAGCAGATATTTTAAGCTCGGAGAAATTATACCAACCTTCTGTTTTTGTTCCATTTTGCATGCAAATAAATTCATGTCGCTGTAAATCTTACGAAATTCTGTTACATGTGCCATGTCGCTTGAAACGTGAGCGACATACAACGTCTCAATTTGAAGCACTTCGTTTGTCGCACGCGACAGCGATGTCGCTTTGTGTTGCTTGACGCTTCCTCATCGCGAGCAGTAAGCTTTATGTTAGTTCCCTGACTTTGTGCTATGATATGATTGATCACCTTTCATACATGCTTGCCTGGTATTTATGTGGTGTGAAGACTATTTATTACATAGGAATATTATTTTGACTTTTCCTACTGATTGATGTGTTGGAGAATGATAATAAATTCTCAAAGGAATGAATAATTGTATAATTATCGAAAAAACTCAGCCAAGTAAGTTTCTTTGTTTCATTAATTACCCAATTGGGCATTAACATTGTAACGGATCCTAAGCAAACTACCAATATTACTGATCCTTATTTTCACGGATGGTCAAATTCATACCAGTACGTAGTTGTCATGGCATGGCATGGGGAGTGATAGATATTATTGTGTTTTTCATTTCATTATCGGATCCCGTCGTAACGCATCTGTCATTATACTTATTGATTTACAGTGAGTGGTGGTGGAGGAGGGGGTGTCATGAATTTTGAAAGCACATATATCTACCTACTTGCTATTTTCATGAATTTAGATCCCGTACAAAATGTTTTTTTCAATAAAATTTTATACCTTTTTTTAAATATTTTTTTACCATCCGTAGATGCCGGAAATTATTTTTATTCAATATGATTACAGGTGTAAACAGTGACGGTCCCACATGAGGAAGGAAAATTTACGATACCATTCTTCTTTCAGTTACGTAGCTACGTTTTTCAAATAGCCTCATATAAAGTGGCGGGAAACGGCATCCCTTCAAATAGAGCGCCTTTTACCGCCACGCATCGTGGTTTTGTTGAAAACTCTCATTACATAAGATAAATAAAAATCTAATAAAGCGGTGTAATAGAAAAGTTTCTAAATACGTAGCGTAGGCGGGGTGCAGAGGTGGGCGGTCGTCATGGCAACGGCCGGTTGCAGGAAACTGCACAATCGATGTTGCCAGACGCTCCGCTGCCGCCTGTGGATCAATGTGTCTCTAGTACTACGCCCGGCTCCCGGGAAACCTACCTTACTGCGGCGGTGTGAGTGCGCTCTCTGCGATATATCGCCGTCCTCTTCTAACGCAACAACCATTTTCCGACGAGCCCCTTAACTAGGTTGCGGCAACCCGCACGCTTACCTGAAGCCTGGCGGGCGCGAGCTCAGCCCGCTCTGGTCGTACATCACAGTGTGCGGCGCTTTTCCCCGGCCGTTGGGTAAGTGTGCGTGGGTTGTGTCAGTGTTACGTAGATCGCGTTCCATTTTCGAATGTTCACGTCGGGAAACTTGTGAATCGGTTATCTGTGTGGAGTTGTTTGTTGTTGTGGGTGCGTTCAGAAGCTCAGCGCCGCGCGCCGCCGGGACCATTTGTTTGTTTTGTTGTTATTATCGTTCAGAAACCCTTCAGTTACTGCATAAATACTGTAATAAGAAAATACATTAATATTTCCTAATGATATAATTAGTTTTTTTCACTGAACACAGCCTCAGTTGCAGCGGTGCTGAAATCCGTTAACGTGGTCCATAATAAGCATACAGTATCGAAACTACGTGAATATAAGTTTCTCAATAAGGATTTCAGGGTTTGGTAAACATAGGGCGGGAATTTCTCCTAAAAGCCGCGTAGCCCACACCAAAATAAGCTTTATTAAGAGACAATAAGGTCGGATTTATTTAGAAAAGCATGCGAAGGGGAATGCTATTGACGATATCTGATGACTGGCTAAACGATAAAATATTTAGATGGACTAATAATTAATAACGTTGTCTTAAAGCGTAGGGGAACAGATTTTATAAGTTAAATAAAGCTCGGGAATCTGCGATGAAACGGCGGATTTGTGGAAGGGTTCGATAAATTCACGCATCATTTTTAAATTACAACATATTTTTTGAAAATATATCGATTTTCATTAATAGCAAAGCGAGTTGTATAAACGCAAACTTGGTCCAAACTACCAATTAAGATACTTAAAAAGGAATTTAGCGTAAGGAACCTCCTCACAAAACGATATCCAGGACTAGTTTTTGTGACACGCCCAGGGATCTTGAGGTTCTACTAGTCTTCTATTCGTCTTCTCCTTGTGTGTTCTGTCTTATGACATAAGACTAGTATGTCAGCTGATCAGTCAAATCTTCTCAAGAAACTCCTTAAAATTATTTGTCAGGTGGCGCTATTGTATACGTATTAGCTATCAAGCTATGCAGCGAACTAACACAAAGTTACCACTAAAAATCAGGCTTTGCTGTAACTATAAATTGTGGATTTTATATCACCGCACTGCATTAGTGTATCTAATGTTACCTACCAAAAGGGGGTAGGTATCTGAGTTCAAGATCTAGGACAATGCGCTTGCGTTAGTTTACTGCCTACCAGGAGATCTTAAGGAGGGAAGTGAGAAGCCTCCTATCACTTTCTTCGAAGAAAATGACTGAGTCCATGCGTGTCAAACGAAAACCTTCAGATGACGAACTACCAGGAGATTATGAAAATGAATGATTATCGTTTTTTAATAAAACGTTTTTATTTTTTTCTCAAATGCAAATCACAATAAACTTGAATTTCTCGAATAATTCACGAATGAGAAACGTTTAACGCTCACATAATTTCGATGTAATTTTATATCAGGACCTCGATGACAGATGTAATGACACAACAGGCATGAAATATAGGTATTCCCCAGCCGCGATCGGATGCCAAATAATATTACGGTGGATGAATAATGCCGATTGACAGAATACAGACGGTATTTTATTAACGGCATTCGCAATTATAGCCTGATTTTTATGAACTTAGGTAGTTAATAAACAAGGGGATTTATGGATTTCACTTATTTTTATGAATTTGAAACTGATTTGTCACGAGTCATGACTATTTTAGTTTCAAAGTGTATTTTGAAAGTTAAGTATTTCTAAAGTAGAAACTGCATGGGAGATATTTATATCCCGTTCAGTTTCTGAGCAATGGAAGAAAGTTCAAGAAAGAGTGAAAAAATATAAATAGATAGTATGATCCTGACGCTGCAATGTTGCAAATTGGTTCAATTTGACAGGTTTCAATATTATTGTGGCACTTGACACTATTCTCAACTATTCTTGAAGAAACGATAAGTAAAACATTAACAATTTTTTTTTTAGATGTCTGTTTGTATGTACAAAAAAATAGGATCTTGGGAATTCGTAAAGGACAGACATGTAATTCATTTCACAGAATGCTCACAGAGGGGTCCTGGTGTCCCTTACAATTCTATAAAGTACAAAAATCTCTTTTAAATTAAGTATTCATTGTGGTTGCAACAATAACATGAGACGTGTCAAATCCCAGCGAAATGTATAATTGTGATATTGTCCAGTTCTGTTCGTGAACGGGCAAGTTACTACAATAGATAGTTACCTGATATAATGTAGTATTGAGTAGAACACACGTGGACAACTTGTGTGTCAAACTGTGAATCAATCATAACTGATTCGCAGGTCGACAAAAGATTTAAGGGATTTATTGGTGTTTGAGTTAGTTTTTCAGTCTGGCCTTAGCTACGCGCAGTACTTGAAATCTATTACTGTCGTTACGACACTTCTCTCCATTTACTTAGTTATTAGGAAAAAGTTCCCCGTTTCGGAAACTCCTTGTGAAAAGACTAGTTCAAGTAAAACCAATACTATACCTATTATTCCACCACCTAGAAAGCGGCATTGATTTGAACCCACCAACCTCTTTTTGCTGCCATTTTCCATCAATAGTATAAGCAAAATTCCTGAAGATCCAAAGTGATATATTTTGCTCGAAACTAGTATGAATAATCAAGCATGTGTACCAGGAGTGCATACTTAAAAGAAGACTTCATCAACCCAAAATTCGAACTTAAAATTTCACGAAGGCCAAAGGTTCAGGGTGGCTAGTACTTGGTACATAGTAAATCCAACGTTAACGGCACTGTCCTTAGTGTTACGATGAGTTTGTGGCTAATTAGCACCATCGTGTAGGTTAACTCAAACCTCCACGGATTACAAGAGGTAGGATCACACTGGAAACGCAAATTAGCGAGGGAATTACAATCGAGCTGAGGAAACTTGAGGAAATAATTTCTCAATATATTTCGATTTGAAGTATGGCTTGTCTAAACATTGTTATAATGTTTCTGATTTGCACGCTGGGTTTTGCATTTTGCACTTATAAATTAAAAATAATTTACGACTTTGTGATGGTAAAGAACCTATTAATTTTTACAAGAGATGCTGCAGAAGTGCATTCGAAAAGCTGCATGTTGAAGGATACATAAGCAATTTTAAATGAAAATCAAGGAAAATTTAAAATGAAACAAAGATACTGTCAAGCGAAAGGTTCAGAGTTCGAATCCTGTAAATACCAGTTTGAAAGAAAAATAAGATAAATATTTTATTTGTGACACGCACAGGAAACACAAACAATTTAAAACCAACATTTAAAAGTAACAAAATAATGGCCATCTCAGCACAATGCTGCGTTACTTACTTATAAATAAATACCGCAACGCTGGTATTCTGATTTAGAACATTTTTTAATTACGTAAAAGTAAATGAAAAACAACGTGCGGAAACTTATTTCAAATCGTGAATCAAGTGTGACGATCAATTCTCATTCCTTTTCAACAAGATGAGACTGATGATTTACCAACCAAAAAAAAAGAAAAAAGGCTAATATTCTAACAAAACATTTGCCAGCCCGTTCCATAGTTCACTATGCTCGTGTGATGCAGGGCGCGTCGCACTGGGCGCGTCCATGCGTCACGTTACTGCGCCCACCGGCCACAGTCGACCGCGTGCTCTCCACGTGCTTAAACCATGAAGGGTGGTGAGCAAAAATCTTGGTGGAACACCGTGGTCATGGTATTTGGGATTAGGGTAAGAGTAGATTAGTCCAGAAAAGTCCGGCTTTTTGGTCTTCCATGCGGACTTTTCACCATAAGGGTATATTTTTCAGAAACCAAAAAAATAATAGTACTGCAAAAACAAAGGTGTCGCATGCGTGTAAAAAGTCCGGACTTTTTTTTGCAAATGGACTTGGACTTTTAAAATTTTGGAATGGTAACCCTAGATTAGAGTCTACCATATACCCTTATCCCATGGCCTTGACCGAAACTATCATTAGGTAAGAGTAGGTTAGTTAGTATCCATGGCAAGCCGCATGATTTCTCGAATTATATAGATGGTTAAAAACATAGTAACTAACGCACATTTAACGTTCTAACATTACTAGGAATACAGTACTACTAGGAATTGTCAAGGGAGAAATTCCCTTAATCACCATACTTGACAGACAAGAGCAAGCCGTTGAACATGGCTTTCTCTGTTAGCAACACAAGCTTTTAAAAACAATAGGTACTAATACAATGCTAAACATGCAGGAAGATTATTTCATTTTTAATTTAAAAAAAACAGGCAAGATTTCACTCGATAGAAACAAACTAAAGAGTGTCTGATGTAATAAATTAATAATACTGGGAAATTACTACAGCAAAACCGAAGAGAAGAACCCTTTAAAATTCAAAGAAATATTCGATGCACACTCCAGTATTCAGTTACTAGCTGTTTCCCGCGACTTCGTCTGGGTGTATTTAATATTTCATAATTTTTTCAAACATTTACCAGGGATGCAAAGCAGCCTATGTCTAGCCTAGGCCTCAGGCTAATAGATCTTTCGAATGTTATTTATAACAATCGGTAAAGTGGTCTAGGCACGAAAAGGTAACAGACAGAGTCACTTTCGCATCTATAATATTTTATGGTAACTATAAAGAAGAATGGATTGAATACCCAGCAGAAAATATCGAATATCACACCATTCACAACTATTCTGCAAAGTGAAATAAATGCGAAAATCTACGCTGAAGCTATCAAAGCCCTAATAAACCTACTATTATCAGGAAATTACTAGGATATCATATTACATAGGCACTGTGCAGCAATATCTTGCGCGCACCGCTGGAAAAGTTTAGTGAGCTTCTTTTGAATTAATTACCCGCTTTTTTGTTATTTTAGAATACAGGCAGATGTTGATTTTAATTTATTGTTCGCATGGATGAACAAAAAATTTCGGACAGATTCTCGCTAACTAAAAACTGAGTCACTCAGGTCGGCCAGCTTGCTGTACGTACAGGCCGCTGTTCGCACACATTCACACATTAGTCGGCCGACGACCGACGCGATTACGCGCGCAAACGGCATCACTCACACATAAATATATTCACAGTTTTCTCATTGCGGAGTTCCGTCCGACTTTTTTTTTTCGTCCTTGTGTTCAAGTGACAAAAAAATATAAATAGAAGAACTTCTGGATCTAAAAATCAACACGTATTACGTACGAAACGTTAACCTCAACAAAATTTTTGTTGCGCACTTGAGGTTTGCTGCTACTCATGTGCGCCGGGAGCGGGGTGCGAGAGGGTGCACTTGCACCTCTCTGGCTTCAAAATAAAATGTAGGTGTAAAAAAATTCAAAACTAAAAATATATACGAAAACGGCTAATAAAATAATAGAGAACTTAACCTATTCAAGGCGAGATCTTAAAAATGTTGAGCTCGCATCTCTTAATTCTAAAGCTTTTGTGCTGTAGTCAACAAAGTACCGAACTCCTATTTCCGAAAATCTAATGGACCCTTTATCGAGCTTGCTTAGCTCGCTCTTGCATCCTACTCTATCTTAATTCTTTAGCTTCTTTAAATAAATTGACACAGTTAGACTCTCTTTCTGTTTTTATGGACAAAATAAAACCTATCCCATTCGAGGCGAGATGCAAAAATTATCGAACTTGCTTTGCTCGCTCTTGCATCCTCTAAATACATATTTTTTTCTGCATGAGTCGACAAAGTTACTCCTTGTGTGAATGGACGAACGATAACCTAATATATCCGAGGTGAAGTGCAAAAATGATCGAACTCGCTTCGTGGAGCTCAAGATGCACCTTCCTAAAAATAAACTTGCCGGCGCCCATACTGCTACTGTTGAGCTAATGAGGCATAATGAGAAACATTTTGTGAGAAGGTTTTGAGAATGAGTATTGAATTATTTGAAGATCAAAGAAACGCGAATGGCTTCCAAGAGCAGTGGTGGACCAGTGGTAATGGCTGCGACTTACGAGTTGTAGGTCGTAGGTTCGGACCCTGACAGGCGCTTTACTTTGTGTAAATTATTTCATCACCACTGCTCTCAAAAATGGTGAAGGAAAATATCGTAAGGAAACCGGCATGTCCTACTAGAACCAAAAATTCTAAGACATATGACATCTACCAACCCGCACTGGGCCCGCGTGGTGGAATATGGCCCGCTCCCTCTGACCGAAAGGAGGCCTGTGTCCCAGCAGTAGGAACATTATAGGCTGATTATGTGTACTGAGATGACGTAAAAAATCAATTATGGAAAAAGAAGACATAGGTAAGATACTTGGCCTATCCCAAATTAATTGGGATAAAGTCAGGCGGTTTGCTTGCATTGTCTACATACTCTATCCACTTCCAAAAATATTACGCTTGCAAAATCCCCACGATTCACCTCAAATATTAATTTATATCGTGTGTCATCGGAATTAACGCCTTATGATTCACCCTTCGTCTCCTAGACGTACAAATAGGCAACCGCGCCCCCTACCGACTACATTAGGTACTAATGCCATTATTTTAGCGTTCAAATTACATTTTGTCTATGGCTCTGAAAATGGATGACCACATGCTCGGCCGGTTACTTTCTGTGAAAATTGTAATTTATTTTATTAGGTACTATTTAGAGAAAATCTTGTAAATACTAGATTGTTAAGTCATTATATTGCATTTTTTTAATTGCTGCAATTTTTATATAATCTATCTATGTATATCTATCTATATTAATAATTAAGCTGAAGAGTTTGTTTGTTTGTTTGTTTGAACGCGCTAATCTCTGGAAATATCTACCTGTCGGATTTGAAAAATTATTTTAGCATTTGGTAGCCTATAGAAGGGTAAAGGCTATTTAACATCATGCTAGCATCCCTAGAAGCCGAGCAAAAAGAAAAAAAGTCAGTAAGAACACTAAGTGAAAACAAATTAATAGCGCGGGCAAGCGACGCGGCGACGCGATGCGACGAGGTGGATCAAGGAAACAAGAAATTTAACGCGGGTGAAGTCGCAGGTAAAAGCTAGTTAGTTATACAATACAATGAAACTATTCTGAAGCGAAAAAGTAATTAAGTAATTGATCTCAATAACAACAGTTGGAATTCGGATTCCATATTATTATTATTATTATATTAAGACGCAAAAATATTGTTTTCCAAACGAGCGAATTTCTCGCAAGCTTAATTAGGACAAATAACAAGTTGTTTCTAATTTTTTGTAATGAATATTCAGTTGTAATAAATTTTACGTTTCGCCCACGTCAGCAATTCAATTCAATTTTCAGCTCTGACATGGTTGGGTGCTTTTATTTATTGCAAGCTGTTCGTGCCCGGCGTCGCTCGGTGTGAATTTCATACAAAAATAGCATCTAAATTCCCGACATACCCGGTCGATTTTCATACAAACCTTGTCCTGCCAACTATAAACAAAAAAAAAAAATAACCAAATGGTGCAGCCGCGATAAAGTGATGCGCGGACAAACATTTTAGGCAATTGATTTTTATTTATATAGATTTATCTCGTATTTTCCTTTTATATAAGTATCTAAGTACGTACACATATAACATAATTATGTTTGTTAAATATATTGTCATTTTTTTAATAAAAAAAAAAAAAAGCGCTGCAGAGCTCAGTAGTATTTTTTCTATTTGTGATGTTTGTAAACGATTTAAAATCTTCAAACGCATGAAAACAACTCAGAAAGAACTGCAATACAGTATTTGTCCTTAAAACAGTTTGGTACATACGGGAACTGAACCCGTGTTCCAATTGCCCCAAGCGAGCCGCAGAACTATCATTTTTTACTAGCGACAGTATCAGCACAGTATAAAAAGTTATGTATAGACTGTGGTATCAGTATTGGTATTGGTAATTTTCTTTTAATCACATGCTGATATAAGGCCACTAGTAAACCGGAAGTATAGCGACAGATGCGCCTAATCGAACAAAATGGTCGCGACAGTTAAGGCTCCTTCAAACAGGCGCGAAACGTGACGCGACACAAAGTAACCGCCTGTCGCGTGCGATTCCCGTCGCGTGTAGTGCCTTTAAAGGGTTATGTTAATTTTATAATGTGCGTCTTATTTGTGCAGAATAAACAATTTTTCTTTCTTTTTTCTTATCACTATCAGTGGAAGGTATGATGATCAATGATAATGAAGCTTTATTACGGTAGACGATATTTGATACAAGCTCATTGCAAAAAAAAACAAATATTGTTCAACAGTTTATCAACAGCTAGACGTTTAAAAGAGATATAACTCCATACTTACAAATGCATAACGCCCCATCCCTCTTCGATAAATTTGCTTTATGAGCGAGGACCCTTCATCCCTTACTAATAATATCCAGTCTAGTTCGTTAAAGCACTAGGAATGCCTAGCCATATAGCCCCTATAGCCCCCAGGGTTTGGTGACCGCGGCGCGACGGAGAGACAAACATACTCATTGTCACGTGCCTAGAGGAAATAGGGATGGCGCTTAGATATGCCTTATGACTCATATTCATTAGTCGATAACTCGGTCGATATGCAGCACGCGGGGACTCTCCGAAGGCGGAGTAGTGACTAATATAAGTCACATATCGATAACGCGGTTGGTACACCGTCTGCGGGGAATCCCCGTAGTGGGCTTAGCCACCACAAAAATTCATAGGTCGGTTAAAAGCGTGTGGAGATTCACATCTAATGAAAATGACCAATGAAAATGAATCTTCAAAGTAACTTCCAAATGTGCGGTGCACGTTCTCCGTACCGTTCCCAATCGACTTATGAAAACGGTTCCCGATGACATGCGTTACAGAAATCTCCCGCACCCCGTATACGAGCCCTATCGACCAATGAAAATGAGCTGTAGGAATTTCCTATAATATCCTTACTAATATTATAAACTCGTAAGTAACTCTGTCTGTCTGTCTGTGTGTTACCTTTTATCGCCTAAACCACGGAACGGATTTCGATAAAACTGGGCAAGGAGATAGTTGGCTTCCTGGGGAAGGACATAGACTATTTTTTGTCCCGGTAGCACGATCCTGTGGGATAATTTCAGACATCCACGCGGGTGAAGCCGCGGGCAGAAACTAGTATTTGATAAGTAAACCGAGCAGGAATATCAAGAAAAACAGGAAAGTTCCTCATTATTCTATAGTTTTGACATCATCAACAGTCACTGTTGGGCATAGTCCTCTCTTTTTTTGTTGTGTCAAAAAATTCAAACGCTAATGATGTATACTTACATTATACTACTAAAACGATCCATGAGTACATCCATACAACACAATATTTTTTTTTTTTTATCTAGTAACTTCCACTATAACTTCGATATGGATAAAACCTCTCCCGTTATCTATCGATACCAGATTATCCCTTTCCTCATATCGATAGTAACAACCCTAGCAGAGACGGGGAGGCTTTGTATCGCAAACATATCGATACCTGTCTTGTCGGATATAAACAGATTGTAGAGATTCAGTTAATCTGATTTGATTTTAAATTAACATCATGTATATATGTGTTTATTTACATTCTCTATTCATAAACTCTTTTGTTTATTTTTAGATTGTTTTCGTCGTTTCATGTATGTAAAGTAAAAGGGAGAAATAGGAAAACGATCTGTTTGAGTTTATGAATACCTTCTGTTAGTAAATAAAAGGTTGTGTAACATAATTACGTAACTTAAATTGAGTAAAGTAGGGACTGAAATTATGTAGGGCGGCCGCCAGAGTTATTTTAGAACTTACTATGCTATTTTAGAACTTACTATACTATGCTATTTCAATCGTAGAACTCCAATCGTATTCAAACTAAACGTTAGTTCAATAAAACAACCAACTACTCAATTCATGGTTACGTAACCAAGAAATACCAAGAATGTCTAGGGTTAAACCTTGAAAAATAAAGCTTGGAGTAACCCCCGCAAGCAGGGAATTTAAATTCAAGGTCAGAGTACCAGGGTATTATAACTCCTAAGATAATGCTAAGTCTTTTATTACAGAAGACATTGCAGGCGTGATTTAGGCGCGCGACATATTTCACCTGTTTTGTCAATAAAGAGGGAAAGTAAAAGCAATTGTTTGCGCGTGGTAACACTCGATTATATTATTTGCTTAGTACAAGAACGCCAGAGTCTATGAGGAGGTTTCATAAGTCACTGAGAATAATTGGTAGAGTAAACACAATATTACAGAAGCTCATTACTTTGGCTGTACTCTTAATCTAACTTTTAGAATTAATAAATCTTTGTTCTTTGTACTTCGAGGCCTTCTTGCTTGCCTGGGAGCTTCACTGCAGAACAGCAAACTACGACATTCTGCGGAGAAAGACTTTTAACATCTTAACAATGTAGAAGTTTGTTTAAGATTGCAACTTTCTGAGTTAATATGGTCAAGCAGCGACGATTTGGTTTATTTAATAATTTTCGAATAACATCTTTTAAAAAAGGTATGTTTAGTGTAAATACTGTAAGTTTAGCATGCCGCTTTCTATTTCTACGAAGAATAGACAGCTATTTCTATACAAAACGACATTTCGTTTTTCCATTTTTGACATCGCACCGTAGAAATCCTTCTACAATCTGTCATTTTGTCTTTCGTTTTTACCGATCTTTGTCAAATTCCTTTTTTTAGTTGACTATTTCCGATGAAAGTTTTCTATCCAAAACTGTCAAAATTACGCTGACAACTGACAGTTGTCTAAGGTAGTGAAGACAATTTGATTTGTAATTGCCATGCTAAAGACAGTAGAAAACTTTCTACTCGACGGTAGACATGGGTAGTTCGCGAACGATTGAAGGAAATGAACTACTTCATTTCGCAAAATAAACTTATCATTCAATCAGTAGTTATTCAAATGGGTCTCTACTTCATTTGCTTCAGTCTTTCTTTTCGCTCCAGTTCACTCGTACACGTTTGTGTCACTTGGCACTTCGCTCGCCGGCTAGTCCAAAGTGTATGATCTATCGGCTGGTCGGCTGACGAACGACGACGGGCGCTTTGCCGACACGGAGTTATTTACAGGGTAGTTAGTCTAAACACACTGATAAATGAACTTTCTTATTATACTGATAATGTCGAATTTAGCTTACAAAAATGTACGTAAACTATAAGAAAAGTACGTTCATGTAATATTATTTATTATTGTTTTACTATTTTTGTAAGTTTTGCAACGGATGTAAATAGGTATGTATGAATAATTCTAAATCACTGTACTTACATTTTTTGATTTTTAAATAAAGAAAAAAAAGAACAAGTCATTCATACTACTTAATAAAAATAGTTTTGCTTTGATTCATATGTCATGGTTGACAATCCTAAGCCTATATAAAGTATGAAGGAAAATCGGGATATGAGATAGGTTTCTAACTGAATTATATAGTGTAGTGCATTATTTGTGTACTTATCAATCCAACCTTCGATAACTTATGACTATGGACTCGTTCTGTTTTGCTGAACTAAATGAAGTACTGAACTAAATGAGTGGACTACTTCGTTATGCGAAAAGATATACTTCATTCATTTCTTTTCACTGACACATTTTGCGCATGTCTACTCGACGGCCACAAAATATATACGGTTATCTACATAATCATGATTTTACTAAAATCAAATTTGACAACCGCGACTCCACATGGTACCTACTTGTTTGCCCTACCCCGTATTTTTTTACAACCGGGGTCGCGCATGGGGTATCCTCGAAGTGATTTACATGGAATGTTTCACTTTTTGTATGGAAAATGTGAAAAATTATTACCTACATGTTGAATTTTAGGGGTTTAAGTGTTTTATAAAGGGGGTCGAAATTTTCATTATTTTTGCGATAGGATACCATTTGCGAGATATAAGCTAAATAAAAGAAAAAAAGGAATAAACTAAATTTGGGTGATTTTTAGTCTAGTTTAGAGGTATTTGTAACAAGATAATCGACACCAAGGAACTGGTTAAGGCCAATATTACTGTAATATTTTGTTGTTCCAAAATACGGCATTTCGACACTTTGAGAGAAAATGTTGTACTTGTCTTGAAAAAAAATCCAATGTCAAAAACAAAGAATTCTGAGTCGAATTATGTAAAAGAGTGAATTTCGTAAAAAGTGCTGTTGAATCTTTCTACTTTGCTGCCGTCGTACTGTCTACACGGAACGTAATTTTTTTCTACTCTTCCGTCGACAAAAAGGTGCTCGTGCTAAGCCTGCTGGAAAGAGTTTCGAGTGTAATCGCGCTATGTTTGGGTTACATTTAATACATACTATCCTGGTATCTTTGACCTTATTTGCGAGTTTGTATGTAGGTAATCTTCGGAACTACTGATGCGATTCCGATAGTTCTTTCACTAATGGGAAGCTACATTACCCCTGAGTGTCATACATTTTTTTATGTTAAAACGACAAACTTCGAGCGGACAAAGTCACGCTAGTACTTATAAGTATATTATGATATTTTAAATCACACACGTATATGCGTGAGTTTATCATGGTTAATTAATTTACGGTTCAAGACACCGTTAACCAACCATAAAACGTTAAGTCAAAGCTAAGCAAGGTCTTTTTACACGAAATAGTCCTTGCAAACGTCCCCCCACAAGGACTAGCAACCCATAGGTTAAAACATTTCCATTAAAATCAAATAAAAGCCATTATTAAATAAAATATCGCCATCCCTTTCTTCGGATATTATTAATACCAGAGTGACAAAGAGGTAAGACGTGAGTTCGTTTCCTCCGCATTATCGGAACGTCTTTATATCAAACTTTTGATATCTATTTGAATAAAGTTCAATAGTAAGTTAATTTTGTTCAGTATTGGAAAAATTATAGGATGGAATTTATAAGTGGTTTGACCGCTGCGTAATGGAAAATGCGTTATGTTGATCCATTAATTAAAGTAAAATGTATGTACTTTAATTAATGGACCAACATAACCACAAACAATATACACTCGCTGTCAATTAATACGGGCTGATGACGAAAACCCCTGTAACTTGCAAATTAATACTGGTACATGCATGAAACTACAAAGGTAGTTTCATGCATTTACCAGTATTCATTTCATACGATATTTATTAAAGTCTCTGTAATATAAAGATACCACAGAGACTTAAAAATATCGTATGAAATAAAACCTTATTTGATCTACAACGTAATTAAAAAACAATTAACATTTTAAAAACCTCTCATTAGAAAATAAAGTTCAGCTTACAGGGTTTTGGTGTATTTTGTTATTCCTATTTAAAATTTCATTATGATAATATTTATACCATCGGCCTTTTTGGTATCGTTTAAGTGTTGATGGACAAAACTCAATATGGTTTTCCGACTTCTACGCAATCGGACACGCGGTGACAGAAATAAATATATACCCACTATTAATTTGACTATTCGTCATATTTCTATAACCAGCTAAGTATAGCTGACAATATCAATGTGTGTCTTATAACTGAGCTGTTAAGGTTTGATTTACGTTGTTGATAATGAGCCAGAGATTTATACATACCTATGTTATAAAGTGTACTAGATGTGTCAATAAAAATAAGCTCCAGCTTATAACAAACGCTCGTAAAGATCTTTTGCTGAATTTGAAGATAACTGACATTGTTCGAACGAAAGTACTAACGCTACAAAGTTTGTTGTCAATGTAAACGATACAGATCTCGCCACCTGAAAGTGTAACCTGGCTAAGTTAAGGGCTTAAAACACTACTCTACGTTTAGGAGCCCTAATTAGCATTTAGGAAAGTGTAATAAGATTTAGGACGAGTGGGATCCTAATAGCCCAGTCATGATGGTTCCTGCCTTGCTTGTTAATTAGGATTACTAAATACAGAGTAGTGTAATAAAAAAAGGCTTTTAGCTTGACACATACCTATACACTATGCGGTAAAATCTTGCACTTTTTACTCAAAAATAACAATTCAGTTCAGTTTGAATCGCATATGCATTTTAGTATGGTCCGAAATTACTCGGGCCATCCGATAAAATCCACTTGATAACCCCTTGCCACAATATTTCATACTTCCAACGATCGAAATTTTGAAATATTATGTTGTTTTGTCAATGTGGATCTATGCCCCCCTCCCCTCTTGTCCGTTTTAAACATACCCAGAAGCCACATCCAGTGCTCCAACATCCGTACCCAAGCCCAAGGTGGTAGTATCAGGGAATCTCGGCACGCGATTTGTAAATTACCCTGAACAGTGGCGCGGCGCGCGGCGGTGCGGCGTCCCCATTCTGAAGCTCACCTACTTCTGGCGGGCATGCACCTCACCACGTGGTAGGGGAACAAACAGACTGGAAAAACGGTTGATGTTTATGTAGTGAGTAAAAGCTCGGTACGAGTACGAGATAATGTCATGCGACTATACACGTGGCGAAAAAAGGTATGAGATACGTGTATAGACGTCCTTATATATTACTTTTGCTCTAACAACGTAGGTACGTTTATCGGGTGGAAAAACCTATGAAAATCTACACAGGCCTGATTTTATGTTGCTTGTATTGTATCGTACATTGGTTCCAAAAAGGCTATTCGATATTCAATGAATTATTACGCAAAAAACGAGTAGCGTAAGGCCCTACTCGCCTACTGGATTCAATTTTGTGTGTAAACAAATTGTAGTATTTTCTAGTGGATACTTAGATATTGTTATCACCTACAAAAGTCGACAGAAACAGGTTAAGGCAGCACTTTTAAGAAAACCCTCTCGTAAAATGAAGACACCCTACACGTAATCACCTTGCTAGACAAACGGGTCAGTGACTGCAATCAGTCCTCTCGATGGAGCCATGTAAACTGTTTAGATGTAGGTAGGTGTACTCAGACGCATCTTAGTAGACGGAAAACCTACACCAACACACTTGGGAAGAATTTAAGAACACATTAGGATAGTTCCTGTAATGATAGCAGTGTTTGTGATAAATAAATAAATTTAAGTTTGATGAATTAGGTGCACAAAGAATTGAGAGGAAGAAGAATAAAGACTTACATCAAGATAATTTTCTTTGGTAGTAGAGTGACCAAACGGGCCATAGTTCCTTAGGATATAGTAAGGTACCAGAATATCATAAGTGGGGAGGCACCAGATGCAATTTGAATACAGTAAAATATAACTGCAAAAAGGTGCACTGGGTCTTGAAAGCTAAAGAGGTCCGTGGATCATTTTGCAGTTCTGAATAAACTACTTCCTACTTCTGCTAATTCCCTAGTACGAAGGTACGTAAAATACACCTAACTTTCTTTACTGTAAAACGGGATCTTTATCCTACTATAAGTATAATATTAGAAATATTAAAGTTTGTGATGACGGATGGATAAGAGAAAAAAAAAAGAAGTTTATTGCTCACCAGCATAGCAACAAGGATTACAATTTAAAACTACTTAGTAATGAACTAATGTCATATACTCGTACCTACATTATACAACAATAATCCAGCAGCATGGATGATGGATGTTTGTTACTCTTTCACCCAAAAACTACTGAACGGATTTGGATGAAATTTGGAACACAGATAGTTTATAACCTGGAGATTAACATGTAGGATACTTTTTATACCGGTAGTACATTGCCGTGGGATAATTTTCGACCTCCACGCGGGCGAAGCCGCGAGCAAAAGCTAGTACAAAATACTGGGAAAACTTTGTAGTGCTAGCATACGTTCAATTAAAGTGGGTATAAGATTAAAGATTGCAAGTTAAATGGTCAGTTCAAGGGTAAGACGGTCAATTAAAAGGTTTACTTATTTATAATATTGGTTTAAAAATCAGATAAAAAATGTGTAACATGTAAAACTTTGTAAAAGTTTAGGGTAGAAGGCAAAGTTACCTATATAATAATTAGTTTTTCACATGTCTGGGGCCTGTACAAATAAAAATAGGCCAACTGACCCTTTATTTAGTAATAAAATAGCTTCAAATAGTAAATAAAAGTGGAGTCCTAACGAGGGGGCAAACCCATGAGTCAGGCAGGGCTTTCCTGATGGTTGCCATCAGGTTAAATGTCACTTTTGGTGATTGCTCGTCAGCTAATTAATTAAGGGAATATATTTGACGTTTTAGTTGACTGTGCAATATTTGGCGAAATTAACCCAGTAAACTAAAATGTACTTTTGTTGTGATCACTGAAATAGACTTAGCCTGCTTGATCAACAAATTTCTAAATACGTTTAGCGCTAAGCGAATTTAAAACGTTGGTCTAGTGGTGGCAAGCGCTACCGCTGAGCATAAGGTCCTGGGTCCGATTCCCAGATGGGGCAAAATCTTACTGGGTTTTTCTATCTGGAATTTCTCAATAGCAGCCCGGAGTCTGGATTTGTGCAAGGTTGATGGCAATAGGCTCGCTCCCGTTACATGGGACTTAAACATTACTGGCGAAATGTGGGTGGAACGCTTCTGTCTATCCCTTCAGAACACAGGCGTTATGTTATGTGTGTGTGCATTTAAAACATGGTTCTGTTTCTGTCACTCGTTTGCAAATGACAGAAACAGGTTTGGCGCGCATTATGGTACTTATAACGGGTGTAAAAAGACACTTAAGGAAGCCAAGAGTTACTTTTACTCCCCGTCATTGTTATCATTTTTTTGTACGGGACCATACCTGGGAACCTTCTGGTTACAGAGATATTGAAGGTCAAAATTCCAACTTCAACTGACGTTTTTTTAAAGAAGAAAAAGTTTTGAAGTTTGAAGCTGAAGTTTTTAATGTTATTATAACACAACTTTAAATACCCCCACGAACCCCGTACCGTTGCATGCACCCACAAGCACAAAGTTTTGCGTGTGTTACGTTGCGCACTATCGTAAACAGTAATTTTTCACACCAAAAATAAAATTCGTTTTCCTGCAATTATTTTTGTGCAATGATACTTAATTTGATGTAAAGAATGCGTTGTTGACGGCTATGTGATGGGTCTTTTTACACCATGTATGTTGGTGCGTAACCGCTGGCGCAATTTGCTGACTGGTGAGCATGGGTTCGATCCCTCTGTCGGGTCTTGTCATTGGGTTTTTCCAGAACTTTCTCAGTAGAACCCTGGAGTCTTGATTTGTTATATCCAGTTTATGGCATTAGGCTTGTACCATTTTTAACCGACTTCAAAAAGAGGTTCTCAATTCGACTCTCTTTTTTTATGTGTGTTAGCTCAGAACTTTTTACTAGAAGAACCGATTTGGATGATTCTTTTTTATTTGAAATCTGGTGCTTTACATGTGGTCCCATTTAAATTTTATCAAGATTTAATCAGTAGTTTTTGAGTTATCCTCAATACTGCGTATTATTCCCACTTAGTTTAAATTGATGATGTTTTGATAATTTCCTGTCACTGTTATTTACAGATCAAGTACTGGTATACGTATTTGTGTAGGGTAGGTACCATAACTAAAAAGTGAAAAATAAAAACGTTCACGTTTTTTAGTGTATTTTTTGGAACTCGGTTGTTTTTTTTATAAAAGTTTTTACATTACATGGGACTATGGGACTCAAATAAAACTGGTTAAAAGTGGGTGTACCAGACGCCTGTATCTACCTACCCCATCTGGAAATACAGCCCTGAACATATGTAAGTGTGTTATATTTTATTTGAATTCATTATTTGGTGGCTTTTAACATTACAATTGTTTTAACATTTTCTTTTGATCAATTTAAATATTGTTTCATTTTCATATTTGAACAATTTCGAGTTAAAAATATAAAGAGTACTCCCAAATGATGAGTAATTAAACAATGTCTAGAGAAGATTTACGTTTTTGTAATTCAAAAAGATGACGGTAATTTATTTAAACTTCAAGAGTTAGTTGAAATCCTTTAATTATTAACAGTCCAATTTATTTTAGGCTAGAATGCTGACGAAATTATAACATTATTAATATTTTCTATGAGATGAAAAAGAAATATGAATTCCTCCATTTGTATACCTAAGGCAAGGTACAGTCAGGTAGAAAATAGATTAATATTTTAATAATAATTTTAATAAGCACGCAAGTTTTGTATTTGTAAAGATGAGTTATATTGAGTAGTTTAGTTTTTTTTTGTATAATTCTCTTGTTGGAGTTAAATAATTATAGTGAAATAATGTTTTTTATAATGTTGTTTTGTGTTCTTTGTAGTGTGTCTAGGTAAGTTTTTTAATGTAATGTTTATTTTTAAAATTATAATTGTTATACCACGCTGCGTTCCAAAACGGGTATGATGGACGGAGGCAAGAAGGCTATCAGGCTCAAATGGGATTGGGTTGGTCACATGCCGCATGCACAATGACCGCGGGGCAAAAGTCTTCCCAAAATAGGTGCCCGAAGATGGACGGCGCCGCCGAGGCCGGCCTCGGAAGAGGTGGCGAGATGACCAGCTGGGTAATGCGTAACGCACTAATAGTAGCAATGACATTCATTTTGACAGTTCAACAACATTCATTGCGTTATTTACGTTGTAGAGCAGACAATTTTTTCGAACATATGAAGCAATGGATTAGCAATATCCTTCAAAATTATTCAGATTGTTATTGATAGTGTGTTACGCAAGTAAGTTGCTGGCCATGCATACTGCGAGGTCTGGTTCGAGGAGGCGCGGGAAAAGAGTTCCTAGAAAGACTTGGGGGAGACCTCTGCCCAGCATTGAAACAGTAAGTACCTAAAGCCATTTTTTTTTAAATAAATTTAGCTGGTGTAAAACTGTTAAACTAACACAAAATTTTAAAATGAGATGCAGTGAATGAGATCGAATATTTTTGTGTTAATTTAGACATTATGTAAAGAGTTACAGTATTAATGACATAATACTCTTGTGTACCTCTTAGCGTGATGTTCCAGGAACAAAGAACAACAGTACAATCAGCTGATTACAATTCCGCGCGAGTAGCAGACGGTAATTGCGGGAAGTGGCTCACTACCACTACGGAGTTGTAGCCTGTGCTTCACTACGTAGCCGTACAAACTATTTATTAGTGTAGATCTACGTATGATCTACGTAGTACTCTATATCTCATCATCAGAGATCAGATATTCAGATGCATATTTACCTAAAGTTAATTTTTACCTGTGAGTAATTTTTAGCGGCGTCTTGTATAACAATCAGATGTATATTTATTCAAAATTTATGTTTAATCCCCGATGCAAATATGTGTATGTAGGGTGTAAGAGGCGGGGTTAGTTAAAACATAAATTAAAATAATTATTTTTATTAAATTAAATTAGTACCTATATCCTGATTGGGCGTAAATATTACCTCAGCTACAACTTTGATCACTACGTTTTGATCGCTATGATTTGGTCCAGTTTGGTCACAGAAATACGACGATAGCGGGATTTTTTCGATGCAAAAGCGCATTCCATATTAGCCAACATCTCAACTTAGGAGAATATGATCGGAACATCTGATCTCTACTCAACACTGTAATTAGACAATCAATGTTACTTTTAACACACCATAACATCACGCCTGCATCCCCCAAGGGTTCGGCAGAGGTGTACACCCACATTTCGCTAGTTTTATATAAGTCCCATGTAATAAGGGGCGAGCCTATTGCCATCAACCGGGCACAAATCTAGTCTCCAAGCTGCTGCTGCTACTGAACCCAAATAACACTTTGCCCGACCCGGGCATCGTACCTATAACGTCACGCTCATCAGTAGCGTGTTTATTTTAATAAATTAAAATTTGTTCTTATAAAAAGACAACTAAGTTCCACTCGGAGCGTCTCATTTCTGATCTTTTCATTATCACCGCTTTGACGACTGGTGATACTTTAATGTAGGTAAAGTCCACTTTAATTGCTTTACAACTTGTGACGACAATTCCCAGTAAATTGAAACTGCAGTAAGGTTTTATTTATTTAATTAAATGGCACTTCAGCAACATAAACAAGAACTTGGAGCACTTCAGTGGACTAATGTTTACGTCAATAAAGCTTTGGCTTCCTACGAAAGCGGTGACCGTCACATAAAGGCCGCAGTGACGGGTGTCATGAAAATGATGGCGAAGGGGTTTGAATTTACGGCGTCAATAACGCTCTTTAGGAAAACACACCACGTTACTTTCATTAATATCGTTTCAGTGACGTCATTCAACGGTAAAATCTTAGGAAGCCCGAGCTCAAAAACAGACATGCACAACATTTGCATCACTCACAATTCTGTCAATAAAAGGTTGAAAATATCTGTCAAATAGACCTTGTTTTATGACGGACAAGTTACATTCAACCTCAGGGTAGTAAAGTAATCATGATGTCGACTATACTTCCGGCGCACCTTGGGCAATGAACCCTGATGACACCTGTCTGTCTCATTTACCACTGCTGGATAGTTCGTGTTACTAGGAGACAAGAAGACGCAAGGAGATCGAAATTTTTGTTTACATAGGGTTAAACCTAGTCGATTTGTGGCTTAGTTAATCAATCACGTATTGGGCACGTGCTACCCATACTCTGTGAGGTTGAAAGGTAAAGTTTGTCTCCCTTGAGACGTGCTAAAGGCGTTGCTGCAGCATGTCTCGCCGGGGATCGAGCCAAACCTAGGGCTGAGTGCCTTAGGTCTGGCTGCCAGCGATTAATAAGAAGCGAGTAGATCAAGCCACTAAAAATGAGTTAGCGAGCAGCTATTATCTATTAATGTAAACAGTATCTCTTTTACTCGGGACCGATAATCTTTTGTACGTTTCTTGAGCGAGAAAATCGTGGATAGCTAGTCACTACCTCGTCGCTGGTGGGACAGGTGCCGCATGCTGAGACCGGCTACCAGGGTTGTATGCATAGGTAGCAGTGCTCTCCATAAACAAAAGGTATTATGAAACATTATATTACAAACGAAAAAAGACTGATTCAATCTATACCAACAGATTAAATAACACCTGCCCTTCCAAAATTCTGTTTAGTATTTTGAAATTTAAATTGTCATTAGATAAAAGTGGAAATTTGGATGTAGTATACAGTCCTAGGTCTTGTCACCATAGCCCGGGCGTCTTCTAAAGATTTACCCCTGGAAAAAAAATGGTACTGTGTGCACCTCTGCTTATCCCATATGAGGAAAACCGGCGTGATGTTTTGTTTAATTCTCACTAGACCTTTCAGTGTACAGTAATCTTTTAAAGAAGGAGCATGGTGTATCTATAACACATGTTCAAATCGAAAACGAAATCCAATCCCCAGTTACCAACGACCTCGTAATCGTAACACAAATCTTGCGCAGATTACAAAGTTTTATCAATTCGCGTAAACTTAAGTAAATCCAGTTAGCAGTACTTTAGAATGAATATGAGTTGTTCATGATTCGCGTTACTTCATTATCCCTATGTCTGAGCCAAGGAACCTTTGTGTAATTATCTCTTTAACCTAATGATACATGTTTAACAATATCTTAACTTTTTGGTAAATCTTTTCTTATTTACAAGTCTATTTTTTAGATACTCCAGCGTGTAACCCCGTGGCCCTGAAATAAAAATTAATGACGTTATTGGTAATGTTCTTTAGAAAGGTCAGGTGCGTAATACTTGCAACCATCGTGTCGTGTGTACGTAAGGATCGTAGCAGGTGGTGTTCTGTAGTTTCTGCCTACCCCCATGGGAAGAAAGCGTGAGTTTATTTATGTATGTTTTTTGTTTATCTAGGTACAGTCAACTGTGGCATCTTTACTCTCCATGAGCAACTTTACCCATGAGTACTGTAGTTTTACACCTATTTCTCGATTACTAAACATTTGTTGCCACCATTTAATATCAAACCGACACAAAAGTAGTAAAATCTACTATTTTTGTAACAGATTTTTATAATCGATTTAACTCGTCACGCATCGCTAATGAGAAACAATTGATTATATATTTTTATTGCCCTCTAGCGGGCCACCTCGGGCCTCACTCATCGAGAGATATTTAAGAACAGTAAGTACTGTGCTAATGGGTAAATTTGTTCATGGAATGTAAAGTTGACGGTACCAAAAGTTGAAAGCTATCGGTTTTGCTATTCAGTTGTATGTACATAAACATAATCTTATAGATAGGCTATTTTCATTAAACATAATTATTAAGTACAACCATCTACATTCAAGAGGTCATAATATAGACAATTACAGTGATAATTTGCTTCCTGAATTAATTATGGTTACGAATTCTCTCACGCGACAGTACCGCATTATAATAATTAGTAATGGTTTTTCAAACATCAATTATTATCCGAAATCTATGCTTATGGCACCAACTGATCCGTTCGAAATATTCAAAATTATTAATTCATTGAAAAACACAAATAGCGCCGGTTACGAAGGCATTACAACTAATATCCTAAAACTTGTAGCAAACAATATTGCTCCAGTGCTAAGCTGTATAATTAATTTATGTATAGAAAATGGACACTTCCTAAGTAAGCTAAAAATGTCATTAATTAACCTACTACACAAGAAAGGCGAAAAACAAACATCTCAAATTACCGCCCAATAGCTTTAATTCCAAGACTGTCTAAAGTGTTTGAAAAGGTTATATATAATTCCCAATATTCTTTTCTTGAATCAAATAGTAAACTTGCCACGGAACAATATGGATTTCGAAAAAATAGAACTATAAACAAAGCAGTCTATGAGTTGTTCTCCAAAATTGTTTTGAATGTTGACAAAAAAATACCTAATCCAGCACTACTAATGGATTTGCCAAAAGCATTTGATCATGTAGACCATAATATATTATTAAGAAAGTTTGAACGCTATGGGATTAGAGGCAATAAGTATGTTAAAATTGATTAAAGCATACTTAACTGGCAGAAAACAAGTGACTGTCATAAATAGGATTTGTCCAAAGAGAAAAGTAGAAATTGCGTACATGTCTCCAACTAGATAAACAATATGTGGGGTTTCTCAAGGAAGTGTCCTTGGGCCCCTGCTATTCATTATCTATATAAACGATTTACCAAAATGCACTGAACATCAAACTATACTATTTGCCGATGATAGCACAGTAATAGTTCCATGCAAAGACATAAAAACATATGAAAATGATAAAAACAGTTCCCTACAATATATTATTAATTGGTTAAAAATAAATAAATTAAAAATAAACTTAGATGAAACAAAAATAATGTCATTTTATCAACGGACAAATCGAACACAATTAAATGTCATCCATAAAAATAGAATAACAGCTGACACCAGTAATACCAGGTTCTTGGGACTGCACTTAGACAGTCATCTATCTTGGAAATCTCACATTGAAATTATCTGCAAAAGGTAAATCAATACTCTTATGCACTCATAACTTGAGAAAGATTGTAAATGATTCTGTTGTCCTAGTAGCGTACAATACCTTCGTAACATCGACTCTATGCTATGGAATTATATACTGGGGAAATTCTACAGACAAACTCATCGCATTCAAGGCGCAGAAGAAATGTTTACGATTTACCGTCAAGCTAAAATCAACTGATAGTTGCCTGCCATTTTTTATAAAGTATAAGTTGCTAACCCTGCCATGTTTATATATTTATGAGACAGCAGTATTCGTGAAATCAAACTTACATCTATTTGAAATCCTGAAGTCAAAACGTCGCAACAATGAGATTTGTGCTAATACACACAACACAGCATTTTACACAAAAAGTTTTCTAGGCATGGCACCCAGAATGTATAACAAAATACCGAAGCCTATTAGAGACAAACGCGATTTCATTCATTTAAAAAAACATTTAAACAGTTTCTTAGCGCAGAAGGCCTAATATTCAATTAATTAATACCTAAACAATAATACAAACTACACATAACATAACATCACGCCTGTAGTCCCCGAAGGGTTAGGCAGAGGTGTACCTATAGTACACCCACATTTCGCCAGTTATGTTTTTTTTTTAAGTCCCATGTAATAGTGGGCGAGCCTATTGCCATCAACCGGGCACAAATCCAGACTCCGGGCTACTATTGAGATATTCCAGATGGAAAAACCCAATAACACTTTGCCCGACCCGGGAATCGAACCCGAGACCTCATGCTCAGCAGTAGCGCTTGCGACCACTAGACCAACGAGGCAGTCACCACTAGACCAACGAGGCAGTCAAACAAACTATGTGGATAAATATGTGCATTACAAGAAGAGTTAGAGGTAGTTAAATGCTATGATTATATTATATTTGTCGCCCTCTAAATTTAAATAATAAAAATGTTTAATTCTGTTATTTCTAAAAAAAAAAAAAATGTACACGTTTTGTACGCATAATAAAATTGTTAACTTTGTTTTAGCACTAGTTTTATGTAATGACATAAAACTAGTGCTAAAACAAAGTTAACAACACACCAACACCACCAACACCAACCACCATTTTTTTTTTTTTTTTTCGCTGAGAAATGCTTTATGCATTCCCGCTCGTGGGGGGACGAGGCGGGATATGTGGGACTCCTGTCGGGATGACAGTATACCCACTAAAACTCAGCGGTGTTCCCACATCGCCGTGATGGGAAGGCCATGGGAATCCGGCTCAGCCTTTGCATCCACAACCCTCCCGGCGCGTGCCCACCTAGCTGGTGGGCCCCGCATGCCCCCCAGCTTGGGGGGGTACGGGAATGGCCGGGAACACCTGGCCATTCCCGTCCGACACTGGTGGAGGCCTGTGCAATACAGGCAAGGGCGCCCCCGCACCCGCTGCCTGCTGGCCTCCACCTGGGAGGAGTCGGAGATGACTATCAAACTGACGTCTTCTTCGACCCCTCCTCCGCCTTCGGAGCGACGCCGCGTGAGGATCGTCCTCCCGCGCGCGCTCAGCCGCCTCCTTCTGGGACATGACGTGTTCGCAGAAGGAGGCGACTGCCGCCCAGGACCTCTCATCCTGCAGCATGGCATTAACCAAGCCGGGAAGTGAGAGGTCCGGTCCGATCACCGCGATGAGACTGCGGCGCGTCTCGGACCACGACGGGCACACCTCGAGGGTGTGCTGCGCCGTGTCGTCCACCGCGCCACAGTCTTGGCACGACGGCGTCTCCTCCCGTCCTATCCGGTGCAGGTACGATCCGAAGCAACCGTGTCCGGACAGCACCTGCACCAGACGGAACGAGAGGAACCCATGCGACCGCTCGAGCCAGTCTCGCAACACTGGCCCAATCGCGTCTAGGGTTCGGCGGCCAAAAGCTGCGGTGGCGAGCTCCCCCGTCCAATGGAGGACGATGGCATCCCTCGCCTCTCGCCGGACGGCCTCCCGCTCTTCCGGGGCTGGGCGTTCTCCTCCCGCTCTCCGCCCCGCCGTCCATTCATATACTCTGGCGAGCACCCACGCCTCGAGTTCCCAAGGAGGGGTGCCGGCCAGAGCACATGCTGCCGCGAAGCCCACTGTGCGGTAGGCCCGCGCCGCCCGCTGGGCTATGGCCCTTTGGGGCGCCCGTAAAGCGGTGGCGTTCTCCCTCCTTTGGAGGGAGTCCTCCCAGATAGGAGCCCCGTAAAGGGCCATACTCCTCAAGATGCCGGCGTAAAGTTGCCGGCATCGCGCGCTGGGCCTCCCCAAGTTGGGTAGCAGCCACGAGAGCGCGCCTGCGGCCTTCAGCAGGCGCGACGACAGCCCGCTAAAATGCGGACCGAAGCGCCACCTGCTGTCGAGTACAAGGCCCAGATATTTCATCTGGGCCTTCACCTCAATTCTGATGCCCTCCACGAAAATGTGGGCATCAGGTGGGGGGCGCCGCCGAGGCCCGTGGAAGAACACGGCCTCGGTCTTGTGCAGCGCCACCGTTAAACCTAGGCGGCGGATCCTCCCCGCGACCAAGGATCCACCTGCCGAGGCCAGATTGGCCGCCTCCCTAAAACTCCCCCCCCGGGCGGTGAGGAGAGTGTCATCCGCATAGCAGATGACACTCGTGCCCCGAAGGAGAGTTCCCCGCAAGAGCCAATCATAGGCGATGTTCCAGAGGACAGGTCCTATGACTGACCCCTGCGGAACGCCGGCTTCGACGGCGTACCGCCGGACTTGGCCAGCCCTATTAACGAGGACGATCGTCCGATCCTCTAGGTAGCTGGCCAGCAGACGACGCATGTATAGGGGCACTCCGTGGAATCGGAGTGCCTCTAGGATGGTGGAGTGGGGAACGGAGTTGAAGGCATTGGCTATATCGAATGACACAGCCAACAATCCGTCCCTCGCCTCCATCGCCCCCTTCACCTGGCCCTTGAGGTGGGCCAGCGCGTCCACCGTGGAGCGCTCAGCCCGAAAACCGAACTGAGCGTCCGACAAGTCCGGCCCGATACTCCGCAGGTGGCTGTTCAGGCGGCCAGCGATTATCCCCTCGAACATTTTGCCGACCTCATCGAGCAGAACGATGGGCCGGAATGCCGAGGGGGAGTCCGCCGGGCGGCCCTCCTTGCGAAGGAGGCACAACTGCCCCTCCTTCCACGGTTTCGGGAACCTTCCACACGCAAGACATGCGCTGAAGAGGTCCCGAAACCTCTCCTCCATTTGAGTGGCAGCGATCGCCACCACTCTTGCCGGAACACCGTCGGGGCCCGGAGCCGTCTTCTTGGCGCGGATGTGGACAATCGCCGCGCGGAGTTCCAACTCCGTGACAGGGGGGGCCTCCTCTTCTTCCTCAGCTGGCGGAGCTATCCCCAGTGGTGCGCCCATCACTGGTGGGGTGAAGTTGTCCCTGCACGGGAATAGGGACTGAACCACCCCATCCAGGAATGAGGGCTCCAGGGTCTCGGCCACTGGGGGACCAAAGGGGCGCAATTTGTTGCGCGCCGCCTTATAAGGTCTCCCGTAGGGGTCTCTGTCGAGACCCGCCAGCATCTCCGCTCTCGCCGAGTCTCTGGCGGCGGCGATGGCCCTATCGAGGACCATTTTTGCCTCCACATACACCTCATAGAGGTGGTCCTCGTTGGCGTGAGCTCGTCGACGCCGCCGCCGGCTTCGCGTGTAGGCCCTTCTTGCCTCCACACACGCTGCTCGTAGCCCCGCCAGCTCCACCGACCACCAGTACACGGCGCGCCTGGGTAGTGGTCGGCGAGACCGAGGCATGCTAGAGTTGCATACCTCGGTCAGAGACCCCCTCAGGCGCCCCGCCACGGTATCCACATCCAGGCCGGCGGAAGGCGGCGAAAACCAATCCTGGATGAACGCTGCCTCCCCTGCTGCCTCCCTGTCCAGGCGGGTGAGAGCCCACCGCGGGAACGGCGATCGCCCCGAGAGGGGCCGCGTCTCTCCGGGGCCACCGGTGGAGATATCGAACCGTACGTAGCGGTGGTCCGACATAGTCTCCACCAGGTCCACCCGCCAGTTTAACACGCGCGCGGCCAACGCAGGGGTGGCGAAAGTGACGTCCACTATTGAGCCACCCTGCCGCCGCACGCATGTCTGGACGCTTCCTCTATTCAAGAGGGAGAGTCCAGAGGAGGCTGCCCACATCTCCACTGCCCGCCCGCGAGCGTTGGTGGCCGGGCTACCCCAGTTCACCGACTTGGCATTCAGGTCTCCCAGTACGGAGACCTGACGCGGCGCCGCCCTGCCGACCACGGCGGCCAGGACTCCGAGATAGTTCTCGAAGTCCTGAAGAGGGCGGTTTGGGGAGAAATAGACGCCCACAAGGGCTATTTCTCCCCACGCGGTAGCCACGTATCCCGGTCCCTTCTCTAATAGCGAGAGGGGAGGGGAGTCTGTGGAAGACCGCGCCGCTAGTGCCACCAAGCCGTCCTCGTCACCCAGCCAGCTGCCGGGGATTGAGTAGGGCTCGGCGACCACCGCTACGTTCACCAACCACTCGGCCATGACCTGCACCACCAAGTCCTGGGCTGCCCTGCAGTGATTGGCGTTCGCCTGGAGGATGTGGTAGTTGGAAACCATTATTCCAGCATCCCACATCCCTCCTCGGCTACCGCCGCTGGAGCTACAGCGGCGACGACGGCGGTGGTGGTGGTAGCAGCAGGGCGAACCTGCGCCGGCACTATGCCCTTCCTCGCGGGCGGCTTGCAGCTCCTGCCCGTCATCCTGTGGTCCGCGGGGCGGCCACTGGCGGCACACGCCGCGCAGCGTAGCGTGGCAGCGCGACAAGCGGCACTCTTGTGTCCCTCCTGCCCGCACCGGAAGCAAGACTCTCCCCAGTCGGACTTGGAGGGACACGTGGCTCGGGTGTGGCCGAACGCGAAGCACTTGAAGCAGCGCATAGGCTGGTCTTCAAGTGGCCGGACCACAGCCGAGCTGAGCCCCACAAGCAGCCGTCCTTTGGTCGCAGTAAGGACGGCCCCGGCCGCAGCGACTGGGCACTCGACGCGGATGGTGCCCATGCCGCGGCGCCCGGGCCTGATAGCTCCACCCTTCACTGCGCCAGCGTCGCAGCCTCCGGCCGTTGCAACGGCCGCCACCACGTCCTCTTTGGTGACCGAATCGTCCAGATCGGCCACCTCCAAGGCTGCGGTCTTTACAGGCCTGACGACCGTTGCCGCATCCGCGATGACCTCCTGCAGCATTCCCGCGAAGAGGTCTGCGTTTGCGCTGCGCTGCTCCCCCGAAAACTCGAAAATTCGAGCCCCGGCCAGGGTACGGCGGCACGTGATGTTGCCGATCCCCAGCCGGGAGGGATCCGCGTTGGTACGAGCCCGTCTTAGGACGGACTCGTACGTCTCGCCCCTCTCCACGGCCTCCGGGGTGATGGTCACCACGACCGCCGCGGTTTTGGGAGGAACCAGCTTCTTCCCGCCGGCTAGACCCTTTTTCGCCGCTGGGGCAGTTGCATTGAGGTTGGGGGTGGACCTTTGCCCTTTTCCTCCCCTGACCACTTTCGTCCACGGCGGGTTGGACGGGGTGGTGGAGGGAAGAAGGGCGTCCTCTTCCTGCGAGTTCCGGGGGGCTGCTGCTGGAGTGGCAGACGACCCGGACGCTCCCTCCGCGCTCGTGGTGGGCGTTTGAGAGGGCGTGCTCCTCTTGCCCTTGCCCTTGCCCTTGGAGGGCTTCTGGGCCCGGGGCTGCTCGCCCGATGCCGGGCCTCCCAGAGGCGCAGGTTCCGGCTCCGTCGGCGGTGGACTCTTATCCGCCGCTAGCGGCGGGCGGAGCCGCTTCTCGGGCAAGAGTCGGTCCTCAATGCCCGCGAAGCAGCCTCTGATGAAGGCCCTCTCCTCCATGACAACCCCGCGGATTATTGCCTCGAGGCTGGCTGGGGAAGAGGGGTCCTCTACCCCCGTACCTGGGGCAGATTGGGCAGGCCGGGCCGTGACCTCAGCCAGCTTCTGGTGTAGCTGGCTGACCTCCGCTTGCAGGCGATCCACCTTCGCCTGCAGCTGCCGCGTCTCGTCTGTGGCCGTCCGCTTCACCAGCTCCAATACGATGCCGTGCATGCTGGCGGCCCGGCATTTGAGAGCCTTCTGGAAGGTCCCCTTCAAATTGGAGGACTTTGAGGCGACCTCCAGGACCTCCTCCTTGTCCTCCTCTGCCATGCGCTCCAATTCCGCCAGGGAGTGGTCAGCATATAGCACATTAGACGCACCATAGCCAGCTCTCGACCTGGCGGCTTGCGCCTGCCGCTCCTTTGCGGCGACCCTCTCCTCCAGGTCTTCCTGGAGTTGCACCCGTTTCGCCAGATTTAGCTGGCGCTCGGCGTCCACCAAGCCCACATCGTGAGTAAAAGCCGAAGCAGAAGTCGAAGCCTTTTTAGACTTCGACTTCTTCTTCGACCTGCTTGCAACCGACTCCGAGGAACCCCCAGACCCGAACCTTAGATCGGCCCTCTTCCGCTTGGGGCGATCGTTTTCGGCCGCCGACGTGTCCATATTGGACTCGTCAGCGTCCGACAACTCGTCCGGCCTGCTGAAAAAGCTGGCCGCAGACGGTGCGCGGTCAGCTTCCGACGCCAAAGCGCCGCCGGCGTGGCCCTGAGAAGGGCCGTTGAGTTGGCCCTGAGAAGGGCCGTTGGGTTGGCCCTGAAAAGGACCGTTGGGTTGGCCCTGAGAAGGGCCTTTGGTTTGGCCCTGAGAAGGGCCTTTGGATTGGCCCTGAGAAGGGCCTTTGGGTTGGCCCTGAGAAGGGCCGTTTGAATCACCCTCGGAGGAGCGATTCGAGTTAAAACAAAGACGCCCGGAGGCGTCACGGCTCGGCTTCTTCGGCATATTCACAGACGACCGCGTTTTTGTCTGCGAGTCACAGCGCACTTTAGCCGCCGGTCTGCCACTCCGTTACGGTGGTCAGACACGGCGTTGCCCGGGGGAAACTACGTGGAAGTATGCGCTGTGGGGGATCCCCCAACACCAACCACCAACACCAACACCAACAACCAACACCACCAACCACCAACACCACCAACATTTTTCCACGCTAAATGTAGCGTGGAAAAATGCTGTCATATAATTTTAAGGAAATTTTATTATTTTACATACCTAAGTTTAGATACCTACTTGATTTTTGTTCGCCGTCAACGGCAAAACATAGAGTACTTATACATATTTTATTTACAACACCTGTTTTTTACATCCACCTATGTTTTAAAAATAAAAAACTTTGACTTTAATAATCACCTTCCACTCTCAACAAGATCAAGTTTTTTCACATATTCCCACACAACTCCATCAAATTAAAAAAAAGAGCACCTCAATCTCAATATCGATATAGAACATATTGTAATAAAAAGCGATCAGCTTAAAACCGCATCGATTGGGTCATGGGAACAGGAAGCGAGGGTATGTCTGTAACGTGAGCGAGCGGAAGCGCGCCGGATGCAGCACCGCAGCCTCCCGTCGCCCCCAGATGAACTGACCATGTGGTGCCCAGGTACGTACAGGTATGGAGCAACTTGTGTTACTTTACAGGTAGGCAAGTTTCTAAATAGGTAATCATAGGAAGGAAGTTATGGAGAAGAGAGTTTTTGAATAAAAATGGTTTGTGAGATCGAGGTTGTTTTCTGAGAATATAAATTAAAATATTTTGTCCACGTCGTATATAAAAATATTTGTGGGACAATTTAAAAGTACCTGTAAATGGCTTAATTGTTTTTTTTTTAACTTTGATTTTGAGTATTAAAATGTTCTACGGTTTTTCTTTCAGTCGTGACAATTTTAAGCCAGGCCAGGACAGACACTTTGTGTAATAACACAGAGTGTCTGTCCTGGCCTGGCAAATAATTGTTTTGCTAAAAAGTGTGGGCCTGGCTAAAAATTTTAGTCTTAAAACACTCGAAGAAATCGAGGGAGGCCTTTTTCCGGGAGTGGAACAGTGTCGGCTAATAAAAAATAATTAACAACAGTCTATTTTAATTACCTTAATTGGTGTCTAAACTTCAACTGATCTCAATCGTAATCCGAATCATTTCCCAATTAATTCATCTAAGCCACACGCTTAGCATACGGCCCACGTCACACGATCCTATCTGAAGGTAGCCGTTTAGAAACATTGAGAGCATACCAACGAAACTTTTCACCCTCTACCGATGAGACGGTTCAAGCCCGTCTAGACAATACGAGTTTAAATGTTATTGTATGACACTTGTTTGCAACAAGACGGTGAAAGCCCGTCCACATAATATTATAACTTTACTAGCGACGCACCTTTGATTCGCACGGGTGCAATGGCGACATGTAAAAAAATCAAGATTTCTTTGTTCAAACTAAGTTAAATATTAATCTATTAAATTCGTAAACCTTCTGGAATAACAGGTCTAAATGATGGTGAAAACCGCATAAAAATACATGGTGCGGTTTAGAAGATCTCAGCGGTTACACAGACATGACTCGAAATGCGACTTATTTTCTCAAATATGTCTATTTCGACTATCAAATCAATTTTCCCGCGTCCGCGTGACTCATGTTTAGGGTTGCTAACTTCTTTATATCAAATATAGTATTTTCGAAGCTATTGCCTGTAAAAATATAGTATATATATATAAATATATAGTAAGTAGGTATGTTTAAAAAAATACATATTTTTGCTACTTACTTTGATCCTTTAACGTTTTTTTTGAATTTCTCATAACTCTACAAAAAACTAAAACTCTAAATATAAATTACGGTTACAAAATACTCGTACTATTATTTCACCTTTTACGAGATCAATACTGGCTATTGCGCTCTTCTCGCCATTTTGTGTTCATCACTGAATATAAACGTTTAGTAAAAGCTAAAGTTGCTTGTATAGAAAGAAGAAACTTGCTAAATATATTGAATGAAAATAGAAAAAATGTCAGAATCACTGAGCAACGACTGTTGCCATTTTTCAGCAGTAGATATAGTTTTGTCAGTTTTGGTCAGAAAGAGCAATAGCCAGAATTTTATTAAACTGATTTATTTCTAAATATAAATTTCAAAAACAGATTCAGGCTGCGTTTCGTTTTACAGTTTTTTTTAATAAAATAATGTTATTCATCGAAAGTATGGTAGTTTCTTCTACTATATATTTTTTTAGAAAGATCGTACATAGGCCTCCAATAAAGTAGGATACTATATTACATAGTAGGGTTGGCAACCATATTCATGTTAGCAAGAACTCGCAGATATCGAATGTTCCTTGACACCGATCTACGATTTGCAACTGGTACTGAAGGTTTGGTTTGAAGGACTGGTACTGGCACGCCACAATTGCGGCGGTAAGTCCCTTCTTTGAGGAGTGGATTGAGAGGTGCTACGGCGTCCATACCTTCCTCCTGACGCCGGTCCTCACCGGACACGGTTGTTTTGGGAGGTTTCTGTTTCGTATAAGGCGGGAGCAAACGCCTGGGTGTTACCACAGTGTGGATCGACCGGAGGACACGGCTGAGCATACGTTGGAGGTCTGCCCGGCTTGGGCTGAGCACCGCCGTGTCCTCGTGGCGCACAGGCAACTGAAGGAACACGGGTGGGTTCAGTCAGTAAAAGTCTAACCGCCCTCCCGCTCCGCCCAGAGCGGGAGAAGTTATTTGATGAATTCCCACCAGTTTTTTTTTAAGGTTTATAATATTGTGCCAAATGCATAAATGCATTTTATTTTTTTAAATAAATCATTTAATAGATCGACAATAAATCTATTCATTTCATACAATCGGATAAAGTACCAGTTATAGTCTTGTGAAAATCCGAATGAGTATTTTCAAAAGCAAAGAGTTTGTTTTGATAGTAGGTTGTTCAATTTTAGTTTAATCGAGGGTCGTGCAATGAATCATAATTATGACTGTTGAAAGGATACGTTCATGTCGTAGGTTCTTTATAAATTTAGCATTATTTTAAAGAATTTTGGAAGGTTTTTCGATTGATTAGTCATTTAACATTTTAAAGTGCTTACTTAGCCTTAAGAGGGAAGCGCCAGGTTGCCCGCGACTTTTTTTTCCGTTTATGCTAATTGCAGGTCAGTGTCAGGTTGTAGGTTGAACAAAATATGATTCGCGACCGTATATATTTACAGAATCATTATCATTAAAATCATCAATACAACCCTCTACTAACTAAGAGGGTTGTATGGATGTTACGTTTGCGAATCATATTTTTTTCAACATACAACTTAATACTGACCTGCAAATTTTAAAAAAACGTAAGAAAATTTTAAATTCGCGGGCAACCGGGATTATATGTTAGATAAGAATACTTGGAAAGATGCTTGTCCTGCTCCATAGGACAATCTAGAGTCTAGACAAAATTAAACTGGTTGCTAATTTAATTGTTTAATTTATCATTTTTATGATATTGATTTTACATTTTGTAAATACTTTAACACACACACTAAATTATTACCTGTTAATTTTTTTGAAAAATCATCTTTTACAATATTTGTAAATAAGTGAGCAGTACGAATCACATAATTAATTTATCGTAACGGTGGAGTTTCTTGCCCATTCTTCTCCATACGAAACTACCTTTTGGAAGGGGCAACTAAAATCAGTTTTTTTTTTTTGTAATCGCTGACGCGTATAAGTGCCTTTTAGGTGCCTATTTGATATAAATGATTTGACTTTGACAACCTGGCGCTTCGGGCGGTACTATAACGTCTAGTGCGTTGCTAGGCAACCGCCAGCGCGACACGTGTACTCCAAGGCCGCGACCTCCGAATTTGCTACTATAGCAAACATATCATGTCGTCCGTCTGCGCTATAGTTTCACAATTCGATTACATACAAAGACTGGAGGTCAGAGGACAGTTGCTCGAGTACATATTTTAGCGAAAAAAAAGAGGAAATTCGTCATATTAAACACGTAAAATTTATTATTCATAAAAATAAAAAAATAAAATGTAAAAAAAAATGTTATAAAACACAATTGCGGAATAGGCAAATCGACCTAAACTAAAAGAGAGTACGAGAAAACTTAAGGTATATCGAATGGTAAATGTCTGTTGCGCTGGTTTACGAACTAGGCAATCGTTGCAATTGGTTTTTAGGCTAGTGACCATTAAAATACGTAAACTTTTAAATTAATGTTATCTCATAAAGATTACCAAAGTTATCTCTATAAAAACAGTCACGGTTAATGGTAGACTATCATTAAAATATAAAGGTATTTTCTTGGACGCTGGTGGACCGCTGGCCTTCGTGGCACGGCAGAATGGATAAAGGTGATAGTTTCCACCGCCTATGGCGGCCTCAAAGAACAACAGACCCCGAAGTATAGCAGACGGTAAGACAATCACGTGTCGTGGATCAAAGAGGGCTTGCCGGTCTCGAACTTCAGGTTAGCTCGCGAAAGCGACGCCGTAGAACCGCAAGCCTGGTAAATAGTCTTGTACCCGGAAAAGGGCTGGAGGCAGCCCTTTTCAACTGGTTCTACACCTACGACAAATAAAATAGGGTTTTACACCAGAGAAAAGGCTAAGACTTCCGCTGAGAGAGCAGATGAGGAAACGTACGTACCAGGTTCGAAGAAATGTCGTGCTTTATTAGTGTGGCGACTTGGTTCGCTGTAAAACTTTTGAATCAGTTCGATACGGATTGAAAAATACAGAAAAAATATGGAAATCGACTGCTCATGATTTATATTTTTTTCTATATCCATCAAATGTTTTGCATATCAACGTCAAAGTTTGAAAAATTCTCAAATAAAAAGATTGATGACCACACATATTAAATAGAAAAGTAGGTTGTAACCGCAGAGGTCACGCTGCAATATTATTATAGACTTTTGAATTGATAGATGTAGTTATTTACTCCTTTGCCAGCCTCACCCAGGATTGGCACGTGAACAGAGAGGCCTTGTTCAGCAATGGGTGAAGTAGGACCGTGGATGATAATAATGGTGATGAGTTAGTTACTGCGTTCCAGAGTAACGTTCCTATGAAGAAAAATGGGCAAGAAACCTCATCCAATGGGTTACCCTTGACAACAATTATTGTACCGTGACAGTAAGTAACAACTAAAACTAAGTCTACTTAACATAATTTAGGGATTGTTTTCTTCAGTTATCTACCTAATTAAGCATAAGTAGTAACTATTAAATACCACTCTTGGGTAAAAGTCCAAAATGAACTTCTTATTTAATGGTTAAATGTAAGGACATCATGCATTATTTGCGACGGTCTTTATCAGCTACGCTAGCAATTTGTTAGCTTAGTGCACAACTCTATTTTGCTTGCTGTGGTCTCCTGTAAGTGAAGGATTTGTTGTCAATTATGTATGTGTACATTTTTATTGGTGATCCTAAAAAAAAATGCGTCAGAACTAAGATATTTTTCTTCTACCGGTCATTAACTAATATAGGCATAGCCAAGGTCGCGGTACGATATTTGCTAACCGCACCGTACCGGACATGATATCTATACTGCCTTGAGCTTAATTGTAATTCCTAGAATCTAAAAACTTAAATAGGTTCACGGGCATTTGCGCGTACGCATAAAAATTAAGCGATTTTTTACGGTTACGGTGGAAGATGGTTATTTAAATAGAATATTGCGCACAAACGCTATACTTACCTACGTATACAATTTTTTGTTATTCAAACTGCTTCATTGGCGTCTTAAGTGCTTGAATCGATTGACGAAAGCGAGGTTCTGAGTTCTTTAGTGATTAGTCCAATAAGTCTGACAGTTTTTTTTTTTTCTATATCAGCCTGGAAACACATTTCTTCTTAATATTAGGTCTTTACCTATGAAATTGCCGTTCTGCAGTACTGGCCATTTCAAATCAAAATAATTTTTGTTTGGCTAAGAATTCTAATTTCAAATTAATTTTATTTTAAAAACATGGATTTTTTTTTCTAAAAGTAGTCATTTCTTTATTGATTAGTGTTACATTTTCATCGCATTTCAATCTTTTTCGTCATCATGGATACGTTAAAAATTCGAGTAATTATGGAATATGAGTACCGTCGTGGCAGCAACGCGGCACAAGCGGCACGCAACATCAACGACGTTTACGGAGCTAACACTACAAACCAACGCACCACCTGTTATTGGTTTGCTCGCTTCCGTTCTGGAAATTTCGACCTGAAAAATGAACCTCGCGGTCGTCCGAAGACTTTGGTCGACAATGACGAATTAAAGGCGATTGTGGAAGCTGATGATACACAATCTACGGCTGAATTAGCAGCAGCTTTCGACGTTAGCGTCAAAACAATATTGGTCCATTTGCGTCTAATTGGCAAGGTAAAAAAGCTTGACAAATGGGTGCCCCACGAACTCAATGATCGCCAGCGCGAAGTACGCGTCGAGACGTGCCTTGCACTGCTCAACAGACACACAAATGAAGGAATTTTGAACCGCATTGTTACCTGCGATGAAAAATGGATTCTGTTTGATAACCGTAAGCGCTCAGCAAGTTGGTTGGATCCTGGTTCAGCACCTAAACAATGCCCTAAACGAAAACTTACCCCTAGAAAAGTGATGGTCACTGTTTGGTGGTCTAGCGCCGGTGTGATTCATCACAGCTTCTTACCAAACGGGGTGAGCATTACTGCAGATGTGTACTGTGAAGAACTGAACACAATGATGGAGAAGCTGGCGCATCTCCAACCAGCATTGGTCAATCGCTCGTCTCCGCTGCTCCTGCACGACAACGCGCGACCTCATACTGCACAGCAGACGGTCTCCAAGTTGCAAGAACTGGGGTTGGAAGCTCTCCGTCATCCGCCCTACTCACCAGACCTTGCGCCTACAGACTACTACTTTTTCCAGAATTTGGATAACTTCTTGGCGGGAAAAAAAATTAATACCCGAGAGGCAGTACAAAATGCCTTTGAAGAATTTGTTGCCTCCCGTCCAGCTGATTTCTTTAAGAAGGGCATCAATAAACTGCCACTGCGATGGCAAAGATGCATTGATTGCATGGGTGATTACTTCGATTAATACAAATAAAAAATTCATGAAAAAAATTCGTTTAAATTTTTTCATACAAAACGGCAATTTCATAGGTAAAGACCTATTATTTCGAAAAATGTATGCGTTCGCACATTATTAATTTTCAGTTTATTTACAACTAGCTTCTGCCCGCGGCATCGCTCGCGTGGAACGTACTACCGGGACAAAGGGTAGACTATGTCCTTCCACAGGATGCCATCTATCTCCTTGCCAAATTTTATCGAAATCCGTTCAGTGGCTTAGGCGTGTAAAGGTGATATACAGACAGAGTTACTTTCGAATAAATCATATTAACTACCTATGGATTCTGATACAAACCAACACACCAGAAAATCTTGTTAATAATTAATCTATTATATATTTATTCTTACAGATATTGTTACGTAATTATTAGAACCGAGCAATAATATACAAGAAATTATAAGAAAAGAATGTTGTTATGATTTCCTTGGCATTTCATATCAAATTATAAACTCTCGTGATTGTTGACGGGTCATAAAATTTGATTATTTTTTCTAACAGTTTAGACATCAGACTTACATAATCTGGTAAACGTGGTCTGGAACAAATATAGGTTAAGGACCTAAATAGGGTTCTGTTTGTGGAAAGCGACTTGAAAGACTTATGGCTACTAACTACGAAAGGCGTTCGAGCTTCAGAAACTTCAAACTAGTGTATTGTTGAAAGGATAATTACTTGCTCTTTAAACCCGTATACGATAGATGTTGTGACTAATAACATTGTAGTAAAACTAATTACAACTTGATTGCTACTTAAAAGCCTCAACAGATAATTACAAAAATATCGATTAAGATATAGCAACACAGTTTTACATACTTACTCAAAGTTTAAAGTTTCATTATTTTTAAAGTAAATTTGGACAAATACAGTTTCAGTGCAGCTAGCAGGTGTTTCTTGTAAAAAATGGCTTCGCTAAGAGATTTATCGCTGTGCGGGGTGCAAAATGGGTCCATACTGGGTTCGCAAGAATAGTTAGTCTCAGATAAGGCAAAAATGTCCTGATTTAAAAACAAGAACAATACTTCAAAGCTATCACTTTTTTATATGAAACTGTTCTTAACAAGATAACGCCACAAAACAACAGTTATAAAATAATTTATTAGCCTATCACTGACCCGTGTGAATGAGTTAACCCTCTAATCCGGCCGGTAACGGATAATCTCCCGCCGTTTAGCGCGGCGATACAAGGGTTGTACGTAATTGGCTTGAGTTTAAATAGTGACAACATGGCTATTATCGGCGTGTTAGTTTATCACTTAAGGGTGATAATGGTCATGATTATGATGACCACTCTTGAGGATGAAAGGTGCACCCATTAAAAGCTTCGTCTTCTTTCTGTATAAGCTATAAGATAATTGTGCTCCTTAAGTTCTGAGTTGAGCTACACGATTACTGACAAATGCTTGCACTGACTGGACAGGTCCGCTCAAATCTGTGTTGTTCTTTCCTCAAAAGACAATTTCAGATACTAATCTACATGGTCCTCACATGATCTGATCAAGATTATGTCTGGACTTTAAAAGAGACTGTGACCTCTGAGTTGGTTTCGGCCTTTCTTCTCAGAGTAGTCAGATAGGAAACGCCGACCTCATCTAGTTTAAAAATATGATTGACGTGTAAAAGTGTTTGTACAAACCTACTAACGAACGTTTTTTTTTTGTTGGGAAATCATCTAATGACCTCTCCCGCTCTGGGCGGAGCAGGAGGGCGTGTCAGACTCTTATTGACTAAAACCCACCCGTGTTCCTTCAGTTGCCTGTGCGCCAGGGCCACGTTAAGTCTTTCGAACAATCCGCGACCCCGGCAAGCATCGGCCCTATCGGACCCCGTCAATTATGCTGATATCTGTTTGAGGCGCGCGTGGAACACAACGCGCTGTCGACCCGGGCCTGGTCCTTACCAGACGGCGAGCTGCCTATTGCTCGCCGTTCGCAAGCCCGCGCCGGCCGGGAGTCGGCTATCGACTCCCGACGCCTAGGATGTCTCCTCCTGTGGCGACTAGGGGCATGAGGGCGCAACGATTGCCTATCCCTCACGCGCTCCGCCTCCTCCTTCACGAGCATTACTGCTTCGCAGAAGGAGGGGACGGCTTCCCATTCCCTCTCGCTCCGTACCATGGCCTGGACCAGGGTCGGACGCGAGAGGTCGCCGCCGCCGATCGCCGCCACGAGGACACGGCGGTGCTTCGCCCAAGCCGGGCAGACCTCCACCGTATGCTCCACCGTGTCCTCCGGTCGATCCACACAATGATAACACCCGGGCGTTTCCTCCCGCCTTATCCGAAACAGGAACCTCCCGAAACAGCCATGTCCAGTGAGGACCTGCGTCAGGCGAAAGGTGAGGACGCCGTGGCGCCTCTCAAGCCACTACTGAAAGAGGGGACTTACCGCCGCAATTGTGGCGAGCCCAGCACTGGGTTGCCACAGTCGCACTCTCCATGCTGCCATGAGATCCCGCCGGAGCTCAGTCCGCTGTTCCGCGACATGATCTGACCTAGACTTTAAAACACACTTTGACCATTGTTTCTTCTTAGGAATAGTCAGATAGGAAATGTCAACTCCATTTAGCTCATTTTTTCTATGAGTTGTAAAAGTGATTCCGATATCCTATTCACATAATAAACAATTACCTGTACCATTACCTAGCTACATTCATACACAATCAGACCAATCAGGGCAATCTGGTACAGTAGGGGGTCTGACTGTCCAGGATGCGCCAGCGACCATCTTTACTGCTGAACACCGGTTAACCATCGACTTAGGTAGAAACAGCTCATCTACGACGTTTTACTGCCTAAATTAATTTGTTTTTAAATTGCAAAAATACACAATAATATATTAAAAAAATCAAGAAATTATTTATCAATGATAAAACATCTCAATCAATCAAAACAGCAACATTACCATAATAAATGCAACAAAATCAATCAAATCAATTACTTACTGATATTCAATAAACACAGCATCTATTAACAGGATGTCCCCTGCAACTTGACACCCTGCTGCTACCAACTTTACTTTACAGTCCAATAACCCAATACACCAACATCCATAACCTCTAAAAGTTTACATATAAGGGTGAGTTTCCAAGTGGAGTATTATTTTTGAAGTGTTCGTTGGGTGTGGTAATGTTTAATAGCTACTTTATAAGCACAGGCAGATGTCGTAGGTAAGTGTAGTTGGAACCCGGTCGGTTTTTGAGCACGATCACACGTTTTTCTCATAATTTCGTACCGGATGTGTTCTATTTTTAAGTGCGCAGGTGGCGACCAATCAGGGCTGTTTGTTGTTCAACAAAAGAAAGAAGAATTGATTTTTGAAGTGATTGTCTCTCTTTTGAATTTGGAAGGAAGTTGTGATAAGCTTATTTTACGTACTACGTGTTAATTACACTGCTGCAATGATCTTTTGGCAACTTACATAGGGCTGTCACTCGGTTATTAAAAATAATAAAAAAACCGAGCAAGTGCGAGTCGGGATTCGGCAAAGAGCACGGTCGGACGGACGGACGGATAGACGGTTAGACGGAGTATTCGGTCACCTTAATATATCTTTTGTCTGCTGAATAAATAATCTCGCTATAAAATAATTATTTGGTCAGCAGATTACACAATTGGCTCACATATTAATTGGTTTGCCTTGGGATCCTCATGACACACACATCATTAATCCTTCGAGCTGTTTCTCCAGAGCTGGTGCCATGGCGGAACTCATATTCATAAATAAAACGATATTTTAAGTTTTCCATTATGTGATTAGAACGATGTCAACGAAATATCAAATCGCGAAAACAGATGAATCACTAAATTCTAAACAAATACATAAGCCTAAGTTTGAATTTGGAATTCGTAACCAAACGCCAGATATTTGAGATCAAATTGGTCAGTTCGACAAAACGCCAATTTCATAATATTTTATGTAAGGACCTATAAAATTAATATGACTTACGGACGGATAGACAGACGGGCATGGCGAAACTATGAGGTTTCCTTCCTTGTTTTACTATTTCACGAACGTAAGTTGTGTATCTAATACAAAAGGTCAAACGGAATCTTGCTAAGAGGGCCTACAAACACACTTTGGTACCTACTAAAACAAAAGTACGAAACAAATATATATATATAAGGGAGATTGATATTGATACAGGCGGTAGGTAAACTATAAGAATAATAAATAATAATTGTTATGGGAAATCCTTACCTATCGCTATCTTAGATATACCTATTACCTATTAACTAAATACTTCTGTAATAACTTATTAAAAACCTTGGTTTTATTACCATTATTTGCACACACAGTACAACAATTTGGCATTTTTTTAAACAATTTAAAATACTAAAAACAAAACGTCCGCGTCGTATTGCAGCTGGTGGCACACCTTAACTTAGTTCGCTTGCTGAGCTGGCTCAAACCGGTTTCTACTTGCGCGGGCGTCGGTGCACCCCCCGCGCGCCTTGTCGGTGACAGGTCACGTACACATAGCTGTGCATGTAGTAGTGTACCCGCGCACGGCGCACGGCGTTAGTATGAAGCTTGGCTTCTGCTCGGTTTTTTATTATTGTGCTCGAACGACGTTGACAGGGGCGCTGTTGGTAAACTTTTGTATAAGTCACCAATATTATAAGTAACAAAAGGGATAAAAAAAGTGTGCGGGTGCAGGAGCTTCAGGTCGATTTCAACTTCGTGCAACTCGGGATGCTCGGAGTCAGGCACAGGATCAGCAGGATGTATCAGGATCGGCAGGGATTAGTGGAGCAGGATAAAGACCGGGCTGCGGTGTCCTACGCCGAACAGGATGAGGAGGAACCTCGTCTTTCCCTGTCCTGAGGATAGAGAGAGAGAGGAAGAAAAGTCTTAAGAAATATTTTATAAGTAACGCTTCGTTGGCGGCTTCGTTACAGCGCTTTATAGCGTTTCACGCCGGCCGGGAGGATCCCGTTGGTGTTTTCACCTCGTGATCGTAATGCTGACGTCAGAGATAGCGCCTCACGCTCGGCAGAAGGAGTGTCTCGATCTTCTATGGCACGTGGGGAAGCGCCCCAGCGTCGGAGACCTCCCCATTCAGGAATAGTCAGCTGCAGCGTCGTACGCCACTCAACTAGAGTGCCTTTAACGTCAGAGGCCTTCCTCTGACGCAGACGAGAGGGCCGGAAGCAGAAGAGGAAAAGGGTCACAAATACAATATTATAGATAGGTATTTTCTATCAATGAAAGAAGTTTCTTCCGTGAATGACTGTAACTAGATGGTTCAGAAAATACAATTATAACAGAAATTAGGCTAAGAGCTGAACTAAAACTTCGTTAAAGAATCCGAGCCTGCCACTACTGACCGCTATTCTTGTTGTCCCTCTCTCGTCCTTCTCGAAGTCACATTTTCCACATATTTTAAGTATTTCAAACATAAATCAAATTATTTCGTAATAGATTGACGGCCAGAAACAATAAAGTGGTTTACATAGAGAACCTGACCTTATTACTGGCTTTACTTTTTAGCTACTGACAGATGACAATTTATAATATAAATGTCAATGTATAAAAATATTCTAAGATTATGAGATTCTTATCTATTATTATTAGGAGGAAATAAATAGTATGTCAAAAAAAAAATGGCGGCGTTAGTTCCGATTTCGACCACGCGCCAAAATAACCTGAAGCGCTATACTTATTTTTGTGATACAAATGATCGTATGAAGAGTACAATTGATATTAAATCTGTTAATAAGGCGATGTCATTATTTGTTTCATTTTCTCAGCCACTGACACTAGTTCAAAAGACAAAAAGAAAGGGAATATCATTAAATTCGAGTTGTATATTATGTCGTCGTGCGATCGTAGAAATGGCCATATCGTGATCAGCCTCGCCATTTCACGATACCATTTCATGATTTGAACATCTAACATATTTCATATCGTTCAACGCTCAGCGTTCGCCAGATACCCGTAAAAAACATAACCCTATCTTTGCTGCCGCGCTGTCGCGTAATAATTCCTATTCGACCTATTCCTATTCGAATAATTCCTATTTCAGGGTCCTAAAAATACTAAACGTACCTAACTGCGATCAACTTAGATGTAGGTTGGTCACAGTTCTCACCTATCCCATTTAGTTGGGGTGCCACTATTAGCGGCGTGAAATGCAACTTCTTTGCGATATGCCCGCCTAGTGGTCAGCTGGGAATATCGATAAATACGAGTAGGTTGCTTCCGTCGATCCACCCGACCTTCGGATTAAGCGCATCGTGATATAACTGGCTATATCATGAAATGGCCAGGCAGATCACGATATGACCATTTCTACGATCGGACAACGACATATACCTGTAGCGGTATCAACATCGCCACATGCGAGCTACACGTCATACTGACGTCACACAAATCCTGCATCGCGCAAGCAGAGTTTACCGCGCGACTAGCATACATACAACTTCCCGATATCAACCGTCGGGCAGTTGCCCACCAGACACAACACCCGTCTGGTCGGAGGATCCTCCCTTTTCCATAGAGTATGAGTGAGCTTTACACCCTGTTCCTCATACTCTATACTGGTGACTCCGAACATGAAAGTCAGCGCAGCCTTCGTGCAACTACTTCAGCGTGACGTCATCATCACATCAGCATCACTTCCGCAAGCTTTAGAGCGGGGAGTCACACAGCCAGCCAGCACCCACGGCTTCAACGGATATCCTGACCACCAGCATGCAGTGACCGCGCATACCTGGTCATCACCCTCAGCCTCATCAGCAACCTTGGCACAGCACACTGCACTCTCAGCCGGTCCACAAGCAGAGCCTTCAAACCCTCTCCTGGTCGACGCCAGCAGTCAGCCTCAACCCGGCGCTGTACCACATCCAACGCACTGGAGCATAACGCAGCGCCACCCCGACTCACTGGGGAAACCTTCGCAGACAGTTCCGACTCACCGCGAACTATGCGTCACCCGGTTCCGACTCACTGGAACCTCAACTGGCCCTGGCAAGCATCGCAAGATACAAGACTCGGCCCACTATCGACCTCCGGTCTCCGGGGGGGAGTGATGTAGCGGTATCAACATCGCCACATGCGAGCTACACGTCATACTGACGTCACGCAAATCCTGCATCGCGCAAGCAGAGTTTACCGCGCGACTAGCATACATACCACTTCCCGATATCAACCGTCGGGCAGTTGCCCACCAGACACAACACCCGCCTGGTCGGAGGATCCTCCCTTTTCTATAGAGTATCAGTGAGCTTTACATCCTGTTCCTCATACCTCTATATACCTACACAACTTTGTTTACAGCTCGCTAAGTAAACATTACCCTAATGGCTGTCAATAGAGCGAGATGTCCATCCTCGTTTAAAGTAACCAGGGGTCTCTATTTGTGCCCGACGTTACGACCTGCATAAGTACAAGAATAAAAGACCGCCTGCCTCTTTGACCGTACTGGCGTAAGGATACATCTAGTTAAAGACTAGGAGATCAGAAATGTTGTAGCACTCAGTTAGATTACGACATACAGTAGACGTATTGAGATTACAAACGCCCTTAGAGAGTGATCTGTGATGCAGTCCCTGCAGCCTGCATCGGCTAAGGCCCATCGTCCACGACGCACCAGTGAGTAGCCAGAATGTTTCAGCACTCTCAAAATACCGTTTCAGATACTAATCTGCATGGTCCTCACATGATCTGACTAAGATTATAAAAGACTTTAAAAGATACTGTAAGCTCTGAGTTTGTTAGTAGTCAGATAAGAAACACCGACCTCATCAATATTTTTAAATATTATTGACGTGTAAAAGTGTTTCTATAAACCTACTTACTAGATTATAATAATAATAATAATAAAATTTCTTTATTCGGACAACAAAGATCCATAATGTTAGTAATACCTTAAAGCTAGTGTTAGTAGTAATATTCTTATTATAAAATGAGTTTGAGATTGAAGCATTTTGCACAGAAGATGACCAAGTAAGGTACAAGTTTCTCACCTGGCCATCCTCTCCACAAAATGCCTCACAATGGGAGAATAGACACTATCTGCCACTGTTTTCAGAATGCTGTTGCTACTGGCCCGAGTTCTAGTTACTAATGATGCGACGTTTTTTCGAATGACGGCATGGAAGCCGTCAGTCCGATTCTGTGCAAACATTTCCGACGCACTACAAAACCGGGGCAGTCTCAAGAGCATTCTGAAAATATTATTATTTTGGACGCGCAGGACATCTAGCGACCTTTTGGTGAAGCTGGTCCATAGACCCCCCCCGTACAGACCCTGACAATATGCCTTAAATAGCGTTATCTTGACCTGGTCGGTACAGCGGGAAAATCTACGAGCCACCATATTACCTCAGACCGCCAATGCCCTGCGCTCTCTCTCTATATCTACATTATCTTTAAGGTCGTCGGTAAGTATGTGCCCCACATATTTAAATGTATTGACTCTGTTTATGTTCATGCCATTTAGGGTAAGATTAGGTGCATAGTCTTCGCATTTACCGGCGGCCTTAAAGACCATGTACTCACATTTTTTTACATTGTACACGAGCCCATGTGCAGAGGCATAGTCCTCGCATACTTTCAACATCTCTGCAATGGATCCTGCAGTTGGGCCCAGCAGCACCATGTCGTTCGCATAGCTGATACTGTTAATATTAACACCACCAACCCTACAACCGACACGCATGCTGCTAAGCTCGACTATGAGGTCATTCAAATATAGGTTGAAGAGCCGTGGAGACGTCAACCCCCCCTGCCTCACACCGCACTCTAGCCCATACGTTACAGAGAGTGTGTTGGACCACTTAACATTGTTAGTTTGGTTCGCGTACCAATACTGCAAGATTTTACGAACTTCAGCCGGTACATTCCTGTCCCCCAACTTCTTCCAAAGAACATCGTATGACACGAAGTCAAAGGCTCTGGAAAGATCCAGGAAACAGGCATATACCGTTTTACGATCAGTGTAATATTGAACAATATTCTTGAGGCTTAGGATTGCACTTTCCGTTGAAAGTTTAGGTTGAAACCCAAATTGTGCATCATGCAAGTATAGATGATTTTCCAAGCACGAATCAAGCATACTGTCCAATATTTTAGCAATTGTTGTCGCAAGAGAGATTGGGCGGTAGTTTCCCTTGTCCGAAATATCTCCTGTCCCGTTTTTTACTATCGGTACTACTATAGTTTTCATTAGCTCAGCTGGTAGGTATGAGTGACTAATGCACAATGAATAAAACAAGGACAGGACCCTCGGCATATGAATACCAGCATACTTAAAATGTTCGATGCTGAGTCCATCGTGTCCGGGAGATTTGCCTCTACTCATGTTTTTAATTATGGCTCTGACCTGTTTAGCCGAAAAATATATTACCGTTTTCACTCCCTCACGGCAGGACTCAGTACCGTTCATCGTAACTGAGGGACCAAGAGGTGACCGCACTTTAAAGTGTTCCATGAACATGTTTGCGATTCCCTCTGGATCATTTATTCCTCCAACGGTCACCGGTAGCCCAGGTTTGGAATCCAGCTTACGCGTAGCTTTCTAAAACTTACGAAAATTATTCGTTAACCTTTGTTTAGCTATAAAATCCATTTTTATTTGTTCACTATTTTTTTGGCACCATTTAAGACGACCTTTAAAAATTTTGCGAGCCTCACTCATTTCTTCATAAATAAGTCCAGAAGTCGGTCTATTATGTAATACCCACATTTGGAATTTAAGCCTGGCCATCCGGTGGGCGTCTCGAACATGATTGTTCCATCCACACACTTTACCTCTTCTAGGCCTGCACCTTTCTTTCTCACTCGTTAGTACAGCAGCGTCACATAAAATATCTACAATATTGTTATAGAATTTGTCTAGAACACGTTTATGTTCGACTAGGCTACATGACCCATAACTACACTTTGTAAATTCTTGAGGGAGATCAATGTACCGCAACCTGTTATTGCATAGATTTTGATATCTAGTCATTTGCGATTCATCCCTCTCACCCCAAATTACACTACAGCGCGGGGCATTTTGCGTTGTCAACTTTTGCCTTACTATATTCAAATCACACTCAATGTATAGTGGTAAGTGGTCAGATAAAAATACATCCTCTTCTATGCCTACCCTAACAATCGTTTGCCACACTGATAACGATACAACACAATGGTCTAACCATCTTCTGCACATCGTGAGCTTCACTAACAAAAGTGTAGTTATTCGCCGTGTAGCCCAGTTTCTCTATATCAGCAGAAATCCAGGATTGGTCAGCGCAGAAATTTGTGAGTTCCCTAAAATTAGAAATTAGATTAGACTACTACATTTATCACTAGTATTTCAATGGCGGTCCGAATATGACGCAACCAATCACAAAGTAGGTATCGTCGGTTATTTGCGGTAAACATGAAGCAAAGAAAAAACACACAAATACAAAAATTAACGAACAGCGGCACCGCGGCATCGCGGTTCTGTGAGATAAAAAAATATGATAGGATTAATTTAGTATTTATGGCTAATATATATAATAATAAGTAAAGAAATAAATCAATAAATAACATGACTGGCAAAATTAGAACAAGTTATACACCTCTGCCGAAGCCTTCGGCTTCAACCGGTGTAGTATTAAAATTATAATGACGATTTGAACTCTCAATTTATTAGTCATCTTTCCACGGTGAGTAGAAAGACTCCAATAAAAATACAAGTAAGTCAATAATTTGTTCACATCGTGCAGCTAACTACCCCTCGTCAGGTGGACACATTCCCAGGAGCTGTGACACTCACCTCTTTACGGGTCATTGTACTTGACTACTACTATTCTAGTATCTTCGACAGGTCAGCCATCGATTGAGTATTCTATTTATATCGGTCATTGATAAAGTAAGTAGGTAGTCTTGCTTTTAAACCGACTGCGGTGAAGCACAAAAGGAAGGTCATGTATTTTGACTTTTACAATATCTTGTGTTTCGTAATACATATATCTTTCATGCATCATCTCTCTTCTTCAGCGATTTAGGCAATAGAAATGCTTGTTCCGACCGGGAATCGAACCCGTGATCACTAGAACACAAGCCGATGATGCCGTGAAAAACATAAGTTTTGAAATTTGAACAAATTCAATGCATCTGGTACAAACATTAATTAACCATGACTCTAGTGAATGAAACCATATTATTTATTATCTGTATATAATATTTAGGTGTCAGTGAACTCCGTTACCTAACTAGACTACTCCAGCATCTTACTTAAGTTTCAAATGAATGAGCCCGGAAACTCCGGGGCTCGAAAACTTTTAAAGCAAAAAGCCAAACACTTAGCCAGTGGTATAACACGGTAATATCCCAACCAAAACTTCAGCACAAATTGTTATGATCCTCTACACTATCCAAGAAAGATAAGAATTATATTATGTATCAAAAAATATTAAAGTACATTCGAAACCATGTACATACCGTATTGAAATCGTGTGGAGTGCGCAATAAACACAAGCAATATGTAACCATCGCTACGTGTGTTGCGTAGTTCACGCCGCTACGTGCTACGAATTTCGTAGCACGTCTACAATATGATAGCGTAGCGTAAGTATAATTTTAAAGTACTTACTGGGTACTGACAAATTATTATTTTAGTGCCTATGTCTTCATGATTGCCTGGTAGTTTGACAGATGAATGTATTGTCACGCTGTTTACAAGATTAATTTTCTTAAGTAAGCAGTTTAGTTGAAGAAGCATTACACACTTGTTCGGGTCATATCGAATATAATATCTGTAGCAATTGCTTCTGGTCAACTTTGTTGTTTAAAGCGGAGGCGCTAAGATAGCCCGCGAAATTCAAATTTACTTACGTTTTTTACAATTTGCAACAAATGTGGCTTTACAGAATTATAAATGATAAACAGTGATCGGAGTAGGTAGATTGATTTTTAGTACTTGTATCATAAATGCACACAGAAAGAATAACATGGATAAGCCATTTTTCCGGAAAGTAATTCCGGTATTTCCGGATTCAATTAAATATTGTTAATGTTGGTAGTGATATTATTACTACTCAATTCAAAATTTAAAGGAAGGTATCAAAACTAAATTAATTCATTATTTATCTGTTGAATAATAAAAATAGGAAGAATAATAAAGAATAAAATTGCTCATTTTATTACAATTCCTACCTTTTTTTTGAGGATGGCAAATCATCAAATGACTCCTTCCACTCTGGCAGAATACAATTCCTACATAAGTTCCGGTTTTTTTTTAATAATCCACCAATTCCGGAGGAATGTCCATAGTAATATTTACGTTTCGGATCAATGACCCCAGTTCAATCTACCTACTCCGATCACTGATGATAAATGATAAATGATTTGATGATAAATGATAAATGATTTTATTTCTGTAAGTAGGTTTGTACAAACACTTTTACACGTCAATCATATTTTTAAACTAGATGAGGTCGGCGTTTCCTATCTGACTACTCTGAGAAGAAAGGCCGAAACAAACTCAGAGGTCACAGTCTCTTTTAAAGTCCAGACATAATCTTGGTCAGATCATGTGAAGACCATGTAGATTGGTATCTGAAATGGTCTTTTGAGGAAAGAACCACACAGATTGAGTGGACCTGTCCAGTCAGTGCACGCATTTGTCAGTAATCGTGCAGCTCAACTCAGGAAGTCAGAACTTAAGGAGCTCAACGATTCGACGAACAATACCAAAGAAAGGACATTTGGGTAGGCCACATAAATTACTCAATCTGCCAGATCATGATAAAAATTAACTGCGAAAAAAAAAGCAATGACCCACATAATCCTCACATTCACAATAATTAAAATAACATACTACTTTACAAGTAAATACTCATGTCATTGTGTATATAAAATTCAACAATGTCAATGTGTATATAAAAAAATCGGACATAATGTTTGAGAACCATGTAGATTGGTGTCTGAAATGGTCTTTTGAGGAAAGAACCACACAGATTAAGTGGACCTGTCCAGTCAGTGCACGCATTTGTCAGTAACCGTGCAGCTCAACTCAGAACTTAAGGAGCTCAACGATTCGACGAACAATACCAAAGAAAGGACATTTGGGTAGGCCGCATAAACTACTTAAACTGCCAGATCAAGAATATAACTGAAACAATGACCCACATAGTCCTCATATTCTCAATAATGAAAATAATATAATACTTTTTACAGTAAATATTCATGTCTAAAATAGCTAGCAAATTAAAATCAACATTCACCGTGTAAATTTATTGGAGCAGCTCAATCCCAAGCCTTTATGTCTTCAATATAGTCTTTCACAGTATAATAGGCTTTCTGGCATAGTTTCCGTTTTATAAAAGATTTGAATTTATTAAAGCTTAGATCTTGAATGTGGCTAGGAAGTTTATTATAAAAACGTATACATTGGCATCTAAACGAGCCACCTATTTTCTTGAGCCTGGTTGTAGGAACAATAAATTTGTGTTTGTTTCTAGTATTTATATTGTGGATATCACTGTATTTTTTAAACAGATTAATATTTTTATGTGCATACAAAAGATTTTCATAAATATACTGAGAAGGCACAGTAATTATATTAATCTCTTTAAATTTATCTCTGAGGGAGTGTCTGGGACTTAATTTATAGATAGAACGAATTGCCCTTTTTTGTAAAACGAAAATTGTCTGGATATCGGCGGCATTTCCCCACAACAGAATACCGTACGACATCACACTATGAAAATAACTAAAGTATACTAAACGGGCTGTCTCTAAATCAGTTAAACCACGAATTTTTCTAACGGCGTATGCTGCAGAGCTAAGCTTTTTCGACAATTTATCTATGTGGGGGCCCCATTGAAGCTTGGTATCCAAAGTTATGCCTAAGAAAACTGTGGTATTTTCGGGTTTCAGCACTTCACCCTTTATGAGAACACTAGTTTCTACTTGTCTAACATGAGGTATCGTAAACTTAATACATTTAGTTTTTTTCTCGTTAAGAAGTAGGTTATTAACATTAAACCAGTTAACTACTATTGCAAGGGCGCTATTTACATTGTCAGTAATCAGCTGCTGACGTTTCAGTTTAAATAAAAGTGAAGTGTCGTCTGCAAATAACACTATATCATGTTTATCCTTTATGAGGTAAGGCAAGTCATTTATATAAATAAGAAATAAAAATGGCCCAAGAATTGAGCTCTGGGGGACCCCCATTCTTACTACCGATCCGGGTAATCTTTTTCCATTAACATCAACTCTCTGAATCCTATCACTTAAGTAAGAAGTAAGAAGATCCAGAGAGGCGTTTCGGATTCCGTAGTGGTGCAGTTTCCTGATCAATGTTTCATGAAGAACACAATCGAATGCCTTGGACAAATCGCAAAAGATTCCCAAAGCATCGCATTTGTCCTCCCATGCATCATAAACATGTCCTAAAAGTTCAACTCCGGCATCAGTAGTCGAACGACCCCTCGTAAAACCGAACTGTTTGTTATGCAGTAATTTGTGATTATTAAAAAATCCTTGCATTTGATTCAAAATAAGTTTTTCAAAAATTTTACTAAAGGTAGGTAGTACTGAAATAGGTCTATAATTAGTAGGGTCTGATGTACTACCCGATTTAAATAACGGTATTATTTTACTGTTTTTCATAAGATCAGGAAACTCACCACGATCAATACAATTATTAAAAATAACAGCTAAAGTAGGTGCTACAATGTTTATTATGGACTTAGCAACGTCCACAGAATTACCCCATAGATCTGCGGTCTTTTTAACATTTAATGTGTGAAAGGTTTTAATTATATCTTTGCAGGTGACATATTTGAAATGAAATTCAGAATCACATACAGGAACGTTTTCCTTAAGTAAAGACTCTGCAGCAGTGGGTGATGAGTTTAGAGATTTAGTAGTGGATACGGGAACATCAGCAAAGAAATTTTCAAAGGCCGCGGCGACTTGGGAATCTGAATTAATTATATTGTCATCAATATCAAGCGTGTAGTTACTACAGCGGTTGCATGACCTTCCCGTTTCGCTGTTAATGATACTCCATGTCATTTTAATTACATTACTACTATTTTTAATTTTTGAACTCAAATAACGTGACTTGGCCATACTGCAAACTCTTTTAAATAATTTTGAATAATTCTTAACATATAAATTAAATTCAGCAGTGTTTATACAAGTCCGTTCATCATATAATTCATAAAGTCGTTTTCTACTTTTATGTATACCAATGGTGGCCCAGTCACTGAATGAAGCGTTACTATTCACCGAGAAAGTCTTTGGAATGAATGTGTTATCAAATTGTGTGCAATACATATTAAAAAAATCATTATATTGTTCATTAGGGTCATCATTAGTCGACAAAAATGGTAATTTACTTAAAAGTTTAGTTTTAAATGTTTCCAAGCGATTACTAGTTTTTGAGGTAACAGTGATATCTTTTTTAATAACTTTTTTGTTAATATTAGGAATAATGATCAATTGTCCGCAATGATCAGAGTCTATTAAATTAATCATTTCTTTGTGGGTTGGTGTAACATCTGTGTAAATGTTATCTAGGCATGTGGCACTAGTGGGAGTTATTCTAGTGGGCTCCAAAAATTGGTTAGCAAGATTGTATGACTGAAACAAACTTATAATTTTAGTACTTAACCCAGAATTTTCTAACAAATTAACATTAAAATCACCACAAGTTATGATAGACTTGTTTGAATTACAAATTTTGTGCAACACTTCATCCATAACCTTTTCAAAACAATCATACAATCCTGAAGGTGGTCTGTACACACTTAATATAATGAACTGCTCCAATTCTATACAGGCTATTTCAATTGTCCGCTCAACAGATAGGCTCACAATATCCTTGCGGTCTTTAAATTTAAGTTGGTTATTTACTATAATTAATGAGCCACCATGAATAGCATTTACTCTGCTGAACGAACTACCAACCTGGTGATTACTAAAATTGAACATGAACTGGTGGCTTTTAAGCCAATGTTCTGTCACACAAAGAATATCTATATTGCTATAATTCAGGAATAATTCTACTTCTAAATCTTTCTTCAAAAACCCTTGAATGTTTTGATGCACCAGGTTGATACTATTTAATTTTTTTACGCTTCCATTTGATTTATTATTTGCCTTTGTTACATTTTTGCAAGAGATTGCCTCTATTGTCCTAATTTCTAATTTAAATGATGATCAATGTCATTAATTTTGACCAAATTATTGGCAGAATTGATTAACAAGTTATTGCATTGCTCAAAAGAAGCAATTTGTTTAGCCAAGTTTTTGGCTGATAAAGAAAAAGAATATGATAGCGACACAGCTATCTGTCTTCTGTGATAGTTAGAGAGATAGTATTTAACAATATTATACCTATCTTTCGTCAAATACAAATTATTACCAACATAATTGTTAGTATCAATTAAATGGAACAGATTATCATTATATGTCAAATTGTGCAATGTCATGTTAATGTCAAATCTTAAGTTATTTTCTTCCTGTGGCAAACTGTTACTATAAGGAAATGTAAACAACACAATTTTTCTTAAATTAAGGTTGCACAATGTTCTATGATTTTGGAGCAATTCTCCTTTGTTTACATTTCCCCTATTTCCCATAAAAATTAATAATGTTGTTTCTTGCTTAAAGTTACATTTTATAATCTCTTTCATAATATCAATTAAAGAACAACCAGGCATACAGTAATTTATTATTGAGTGTCCTAGAAATTCATCTGTCAACAAGTGGCCTAAGTCCTTTCCAATCTCATCACAAAATAATACTATATAATTATTTATTTTATTTACAATTCGTTTACATTGTTTAATGGAACTAATAATAGAAGTAACTGTCAAATCAACACAAGGATGCGGTAAGATGGTATTGCATGTTGACAATGAATGGTCCGGTGTAGGTACAATGGATGGTGTTTGACAAAGCTCACAGCTGTTCTTTTGTGAGTTGACCAGCTCATTCATTGCCAACACATATTCCCTCATTAGATGTTCAGAGGTATTATATTTGTTAGTCATTGAACTAAGTTTCTCTTGCAGATGGTCAAGTTGAGATTGCAAGTCCTGTGTGTCATTGTTGTACCTCCTAGTACTTTGCTCCAAATTAAAAGAACACATATCTAGTTGTTTAAGTAAATTTAACCTTTCTCTATTAAGTTTAACATTCTTGATAAAGAACCTTTGTCTTTTTACCATTTTCTGTGTTTTTACAATGTATTTATTAATTTTTATGTATTTTTTCAGTTTGTTTTTACTGGTGACTACTTTCACTGAATTACAAGATTTTGATTCATCATCACCTGTCAAATCAATAGTATAAGAGGGGTTTATGGCAGAAACCATTGACGGGGCAATTGGCACCAATTCATTGAAAAGACTTTGATTCAGCGAGGCAGTGATGTTGTGATTTGTAGTCTCAAGCTGAGTAATCTGACTTTGAGCCTCATGTAGCTGCTGTTGAAGTAAATATTTGTGACTAAGAGCTTGTTCATACTCTGTGCTACACTGGCTAAACCCGTCCACAACAACTTGGAGCCTGTCCCGGGCTTCTATGGCATCAGTGTATTGAATATATATCTGAGCCATTTCATTTTTCATTTCATTTCATTTATAATCATTAGAATCAGCAATACAACTCCTTAATTTAGAATTGGCCTCAAATGTCATGATTTCATGAAATAGTCATTCAATGAGGGTAATATGAACTTAGAGAGATGTATTGATGATTTTTATGATTATAATTCTATAAATAAATATTTGATACGGCCGCGAATCATATTTAGATCAACATACAACCTGATACTAATCTGCAAATTGCAAAAAACGTAAGAAAATATGACTTTCACGGGATATCCTGGCGCATCCCCCTTAACAAATACTGCCGAATCGAATGTGCCGACCGAAAAAGTCTTTACACTCCTGTGTCAGTTTCATTTAAGTCCTACTGGCGATCAACATTTCTAGTTCCAGTCGTAACGAGATCATTAATATTAGTAATTAATTATTGGTATCAAGCCGAAACATTCATAACTAAAGTATATTGAAGCAGATCTTCAACCTACTCTCACGAACACTTTCGTTGAGATCTCTCGAACGATTTCAATAAGACGTCTTATGATTTGTGTTCGATATTCATGAATTTATGATACAGTTTTAGTGAAAAAGAAACTTGCCACGAAAAGTTTATTGTAGGAAGAAATGTAAACATTATACTTACTAGAAATAAATTGTAACTTTTCAAACCCTGAAACAGTAACTGTACTGAAACAATTTAAGCACTATTTTTATACATCTTATCGTCATTATACATCATTCACAGCCTGACCTCACCCATTGCTGAAACCTATGCCTCTCTATGCTTGTGCCAAGCCCCATTACGATTCATATCGTATGTTCATAAGAATAAAGTTCAAAATCAAATTCTTCTTTTCTTGTTCTCACACACTATTGTCTACATTTCTTTTTCATTACTCCTTTCGCAGATCTGCTGGAAGTTTTTTTTTTGGGAAAATACAGTATAAATCTTAGAAATAATATAGGTATTACAAGTATCATTAGTATCTATTGTACTGTGTGTACATAAATAATAAAATAAATAAATAAAGGCTGATACACACGGTGTAATTTAATTCCCTGTTTGTTCCCTTTACCATAAGTTAAAGAAACAATTAAAGAATAAGAATTATTTATTTGCAGACAATACAGATGTTACCAGTTGTAATATCAACTGATTTTATGAATCTTCTTTCTATTATCTAGTTTAAGCAAGTCCGTTTTGTAATGCTGCAGTATTCATCCCCATAGGTCATCACTCCACTTTGATCTATTACTGGAGAATAATTAGTTTTCCTAGAGTAATTCATTACATATTGCAATAGTGAGGATTTGCCTCATTAGCCAGGGTTCATTTACTGATTGCCTTCCCTAGAGACTTGCTAACGATACAAGGAACTGCGTTGATATTGTCTTTCCATTTTCTTCACAACGAGTATTCAATATTGTAAGGTAAAGCTTCAGTCCTTTCATAGTTAATTACCTCTGATCTTGCTTATGGAGCAGCTGTGGCCAAGTGGTAACGGCCCCGACTTGCGAGTTGTAGGTCGTGGGTTCAAACCCAGGCAGGCGGTTAACTTTGTGTTAAAAAAAAAACACCACTGTTCTCAAAACGGTAAAGGAAAACATCGTGAGGAAACCGGCATGTCCTAGAACCAAACGAACGAAGACATGTGACATCTACCAATCCGTACTAAGCCCGCGTGGTCTCTCTCTCGAAGAGAGGGGGCCTGTGTCCCAGCAGTGGGAACATTATAGGCTGATCCTGCTTATGCTATCTATGCTTGCTTCACTGACAAAATCAAAGTGATCTTTATTTTCGTTAAAATAAGGTTGGTGTTGGGTTGCTGCTGTCACAGATAAAACAACTGTGAAAGAACTGTAGACTGTGTTCGATTGTTGACATCGACCGTCCACATCGATCCAGAGTAGTAATGGCAATAGTACATCCATCGACTATCGAATACATTTAGAGGCGATCAATACCGACTGATCAACGCCGATCGATTATAATTTTGTTTCACCTTTAAACGTGAGGTGCCATTAACTTTGTATCTATGTATTGTTTTGTTTATAATTTGGCCGTCCTTGGAGTAGATGAATTCTTAAATGATGGCGAACCGTAGAGGAGATGCACACCAGCTTGCTGGACCGACGAACCGAAGAAAGCTATTTTAGCAGACTAGATGCGAAATTGTAGAACCAGCAGCTTAATTACGTAACACACTAACAATTGCAATGCCTATAATTTTGACAGTTCAACAATATGCATTGCGTCATTTACGTTGTAAGCAGACGACAAACATTTGTAGCAATGGATAAGGAATTTTCTTTGAATTCTTTCGGATTGTGTGTTACGAAGTTGGGGGGCTGGTGTTGTGGAGATACTTGTGCAGTATGTTGGTCCATGTTGATGGAGTATTATTTTCACCAGCTTTGTGCTCATGATAGCTGCTAATAGTGATTATTATCTCTATATACTATTTATAATGATCTTCAGATTATCTTCGATTTACGGCAGGATTCAGTGCATGCAGATCAGGCTGGTTTTTAGGCAAGCTGAGTGTCATTGTATTCGTTTTTACTTGTACTAAGTTTCAATAAATGAATTGGTACTGAGTGGGATTTTTATGGACTTCAAAATGGAGGTTGGTACAACAAGCACCTAGTATTTTGTGAAAGTCAGTTTGAGACAATTAATCTGTCTGCCTTTCACAACTATGTCAGGGTCGGCCATTCAGTCTAACCGGATGAAGCTGACTACCAATATTTTACATGGAGCGACTGCCTATCTGACCTTCACAACCCACTTACTGGGGAACATGATACCCCTTGGTAAGACTGGTTGTCAGACTTGGGATCCTGACTACCCGCAACGACTGTCAAAATATACGAATTACAGCCGGGACCAACGGCTTAACGTGCTTTCCGAGGCACGGAGGGGTCTCAATATGTAATTGGTAGTCACCCATCGACGAACAGACCGCGGCAAGCGTAGCTTAACCTTCGATCGACTCGTGCAGCTGTTATTACTTAGCCACGAGCCCCGCCGTCAATCGAATGTCACCACCACTACGACCAAAGTCAAGTCATCATCTAATAATTATAATGACTTTATTATTTATTCCCAAACTGTAACCGTATTATACCTCTCTAAGGTTGAACACATACCAACTCGGAAAGGGATCGTCACCGTATCCCCTGTCGCCTCGCCGTCAAACATGCGTCAACCTAACGTAAGCACGTAATCAAAGCCGATCAGCAGCTCCGATACGTCGACTCGGCTACGGCTAGGCGACGACGCGCTTACGGCTCGCCGACCCCAAGGCGAGGCGATTACGTTACGATTCCGATTAGTGTGCGTTGCAGTAGGGAGTTTCATACAAAGAATACTGAATGGCTCGATTTGATACGGTGACGATCCCTTTCCGAGTTGATATGTGTGCTATTCCGTTTATACACGTGAACTAACACTTATCTCCTAGTTCAAGTTCGACGAAACCTATTCAGTCATGAGACTCGTTGAAGTGAGCGAAGTGTTCCAAATGTATCTGTAACAGATTGTTCCGGTTCAAGGTTCAACTTTCTGTAAGCTTTGATACTTAGCTAGGTATGTATACTTACCAAGTATATCATCTTATATTATTTCGTTCAGTTACGTACAGGCTACTGTAATACCAATCATTCCTACGGTTTTTCGGGTGAACTTATGCAATTTATATCCAGAACTTCAGGTTCTCCAGACCATGTTGAAATGTTCGTACGGGAATCGAACCCGTGGATTGGAGGGTAGGTGTAGTGTAGGCCACTACGCCAATAGTCAGGCAACATTTGCTTGGGAGTTAAATGGTTGTTGTAAAGTATAAGCGAAAACTAAATAAGCATTCCTTTTTCAACTTAGGGGTCGAATCCGGGAAATCGTTAGCTCTCCTACTGAAAACTAGACCAATGGGGTAGCCATCTTTAACTTTGTGTTGGTCAATAAAGTTCTAATTTAATCGTGTTGGCGTCTAGTCTACGCCACACGGCTTCTATTCATGTGCTACGGCGTAGCGGCGTAGGCACTGCTACGAGCATCAAACGGTGCTACCTTATGAAGTTACTTCTCATGCCTTCGCCAATCTCCGTCGTCTTGTGTGTAGGAGTAAAATAAAACATATAAATTCGAAAGTTATAGTTTATATTAGATTTATAATAAGATATGTAGTCTACAAAATTTCACAAATTTTCACAACGTTATTTGAACCTAAAGCGTCTACCCATTTTATTACGAAAATAAAATTATCGAAATCACTGGATCTACGTACGGCGGGGGTTCATTTTACGTAACCATTATTTTTAAAATATAATCTAATAGGCTGATATTTTATTCTCGCGTATTTTTACATGAGTAAGTCAAAAACTAATAACGGTAAAAAAATAAAAAAATATCAATCCATAAAATGAGCCCCCGGTGAACTCAACATACAACGTCGCTCTCATACATATACAATAATATTTGTTATTGTTATATTTAACTAGAGTTATACAGAATAATGATCCTATGAAATATAATTATGCATTTTTTAAATTTATTCAATAATATAATAATACTTAATAAGTATCCATAGGTAATGGTTAGTCAATGTCGTGCTACAGACTACGATAGTTTATATAATAATGAATGAGTCGTATTATTCTTTATCATTTATTACTTTAAATTTATTATTCGATATCATAACCACTAAACGAACATACAGCAGCCTCGGCCCGCAGCGCGGGCGCACGTAATCACAAAAAAACATCGTCAACACATAAAATAATAATCAATAATAATAATCATACAGATAAAAATCATTCATAAAAACATTACAATAAAAATCTAAACATTAAAACACACTTAAAACAAACATTATATTAATATTATCATAATCATAGTGTGTACGTATGTATAATATCATTTAAGCGAATATTCGTATAGTCAAAAATAATGTGAGCATGGCGCGCGGGGGAGCGGGGCGGGGCCATCCGATGCGCACTAGACGCGCCCGGGCCGCCAGCGTCAGTCCGGCCCGGGCCGGTCCACAACCGACTCATTACCTAACAACACATTAGCTAAGGCGCCCGCGGGCCCCACATACACTACATTACATTACACTAGACTCTGAACAGACAACAGGCCGCGAGCCGCTCCCCGCGCCGCCCGTCCCTCGCCTATTATATTATTATTATAATATCTTAATACTTTACGCTATTACGTTAGTAAGCTTTATAAATTTTTCGATTTCTCATTACGCTATCAATAATAATTATACAACTTTTTTTAAATTTTATGTTTTTTTTCGAAATTTCTATCATAACGTACTTTCGACTCTCTCTGCGGCGAAGAGCGCGGCGCGCGCTCGACGACCTAATAAAAAACGTTCATAATAAGAAAATATATCGTGAACAACTCTGCCGACTTAAGATAGGTACGGCGCGGCGGACGGGCCGTGCCGGCGAGGCGCCGACTTTTGGCACCAGGATTTCGATTACGCGATTTTTACTTCTTTTAATATTTTTTATAACGATTCGAGTAAAAAAGATCCCTACTACGAGAACGTGCGACTCGTGGTTGCGGCGGCCGCGGGCGGCATGCGCCGGCGCCTTACGAGATGATGCGGATAGCCTGGTGCGCTGGCGCCGAGCACGCGGGGCATGGCGCGCCGCCCGCCGCCAGCCGCTGCGCGCACTCAAAGCAGAACAGGTTGTGTCCGCACGGCACCAGCGCCGCCGCCACGCCGCGCTCGGCGCACACGGCGCATGCGCGCGCCGGCGACGCTGCGGGCGACGGCCGCGTGGGCCCCCAAGCCCACACGCCGGCCGCACCGCCGCTGGGCGACTCGAACGACGGCGACTCGCCCAGCCCCTCGTCGCGCTCCGTCGACGACCAGATGCCCAGCAGATCGCCGAGTCGCGCTGAAGAACCACCCGATGAGCACGAGCCGGCTGATGAGAACGCGGCTTCCTGCTCGGGCCGCAGCAGCGACGCCAGCCCGGCGCGGTACAGCGTGGCCAGCGGCTCGCTGTCGGTCTGTGCGGGCACGCCGGTTCCGGCCGAGCCCGCCGCGCCCGTACGCAGAGCAATGTGCGCCTCGATCTCCTTGCGCGCTGCCTCCACGCTCTCCGGCAGCCCCGTCACCTCGAACACAGGCTCGCGCTCACGCGATGGCGTCACGATGTACGTGTGTGTAGTGTGTTGGATGCGCTTGATGGTGGCGCCCTTGGGCCCCACGACGAGCCCGACCACGCGGTACGGCACGCGCACTTGCGCGGTGACGTGGCCGGGCGCGCCGGCGGGCGGCGGTGGTGCGGCCCCACACTTGCGCGACGCGCGGATCTGAGAGAAGTGCTCGGCCGCCGAGAGGATCTCACGCTTAGCGCGCGCGACGTCCTCCTTGCGGCCGGTGACTACAAACACCGGCTCCTCACCGCGGACCGGAGTCTTGATGTATGTGTTGGTCTTTGCGCGCAGCGCCTTGATCTTGCAACCTATAACAAAGAAAACGAATTTTACAAAGTGCTACGTTAAACATTCTTAGTGGCTTATGCCAGTGAATCAAGTTAGCGACCCAACATAAGTCTGTTGAAATACAAGGTTGTTTAAAAAATCGACATTCATAGCGGTAGTGGCATTGTACAGTACTGAAGGCCGTTTAGACATTGTACATTTTGGGTATGACGAAGTAGCTGCGGGCATGTTCTCAGCGTCGATATGGCCCTCGAGACAGGCCCCCGTCCCGAGCCACCAGACGAATAGTTAACAGAATACGTAACGTAATGTAATTCGTCAGTCGGCGTCGAGACGGCGCGCGGAGCGGACGCCCTCCGTACTCTCAGACTACGTGATGACTGATGGTACCGATATGAAGATAATTATATGAATTGATGACTTAAACACAAGTCAAATATACTTTGAAGACACATATCTAACACCCTGAAGTTGATAAGTTAAATTTCAGACAGTCTACAATAAATTCGTAGCACGTGTATGTAGTAACGTATTGAGTAATATTTTCGTCTCTCATCAACACGTGTCGTGGACACAGCTCCGTCCCGCTCGCACATCTTACTCCATTGCGGCAAAAACATGGCAATGTTGCTCGCAGCATCCTTCGTTAAGACATGACCTGACTACTTAAAACAACACTGAAAGAATTCCGAAGAGGGGACATCTCGAATTTAGAAAATCGAATTCTTTAAAATTGATTCTTCTTATTACGTGAACAGAATCAATGAAGAACTTATTAATCCTCGATTAAGTATGAGTTGATTGCGTAAGTATATATCTGTAGTTCCCAAATTATCATAGTTCAATGTTGAAAGCACATTTTTATGTGCTTTCAACATTGAACTATGATAATTTTTCCAACCAAATATTTATAGTGCTCGATATTATATATTATATTCAGCATACAAATAGTTACATAACAAATTAATGAAACAATAGATAATGGCCGGCTTGAAATTCAGTTCGCGTGAAAAGCAGGTATAATCCCCGGCGGTTACAAATGGGAAAGGCCTATATGTAGGGTAGTTTTATGAATCACAGGTTGACGACCCGAACGGTAACCTCGCCGGCTCGCGTCAAACCGAATTGAACCCTACGGCCTTTGAAATAAAGATAATTGGTTTATTTATACAACATGAATTCCGTTCCGATTTTTGCTTTGATATTTTGAGCTTTACATCTATTAATATAAGGTTTTAAGTGTATTGTTTACTTTTTCAGTTCGATATTTGTGGAAATATCCGTAAGTTGGAAGAGGCTCGCTTTTCGATTATGATTCAGATTAGTACGTCTGTGTCGATTGATTACAGCGGATCGGCGGCGCGTCATTAATTTGCCAACAATTATTTCTACTCTTAATTTATTACCATAATTGATTTGACACGTTGGTTTTTTGTACATTTAATTTTGCACTAACAAACTTAATTGGTGGCAATTAACTTCTATTTGATAAAAAAGTATAAATAACTCGAATAATCTTCAAATAAAGTAAGCCAATTATGTTTGTTTTTTTATTTCCCACACATTGTTTGCCTGCTTTAAGGACTAGCTAGATAGACAAAAACTTGTAGTTATGTCAGTCAAGTTGTGTGCAGTGACGTATGCTCGTAGCTCGTAGGGTGGTGCTACGATCTTCGTAGCTTCGTAGCAGAGTTGGCTGCTAAATAGAGTTAAAAATAAACGGCAACTTTTGGCCTACTGCAGAGAGTATGCTTTATTTATATTTTGTTGCAATATATTTACATAAAGATCATACTAGTGTGAAGCTGCTAAAACATTCATTTGACTATCAATTTCAAAGAAAATCTAATACATTATCAAAATAAAGCAATTTTTTAACTAAACAAAGATTATTAAGAGAACAGAATTAAACGCTTTAAAAATAAAACAAAAATAAGGAAACCAATTTTTAAACAATCATTGCTGTTAACATAAGTTTAGTAGCTTAGCGATTTTCCTTCCCTACACAATAAGAAACCTTTATTACCCCACCGAGGGGCAATTTTAAACTTGTTATTATATTCTTTGAGAAAGTTCGAATTCCAGTAAAACTTTCTGGTACTTTCAAACGACAATGAATTAGTAAGTCTTAAGAAAACGTCCCTCCAACGTTAAGTGCCGCGCGTTAGTAAATGTGCACAAGTGGCTGGCTCTCTGCCAAGCTCCTATCTGGACAAATTAGCATGCGCAGTTAGTTAGCGGCACTGCCCGCTCCCGTAATGTATGGAGGGATTAACATAATTTTGTTTTAGATTTTTCAGCGAAGTGGTTAAATATATAGCCGTCAAGAGATTTGGAAGAAATGCTGGTTCAAAGATGAATGCGAAAATTCATAGATACTAACTATGCAGTACCTTATTAGTATTTCTGATCAGACCATGTCCTACTTGCTGGTGTGGTCCTAAGTGCCCGATTTCTTGCACCTTTGATGACGTAAAGAATGTCACTGTTGCCGCAATCAACATGGCCGCGTACTAGACTCGCACAATATAAAGAAGTCAAATCAAAGTGCCGTCGACGAGAAAAGACGCAGAAGAACCTATTGCCTACCTCGTTGGTATAGTCACCGCAAGCGCTACTGCTGAGCATGAGGTCCTACGTTCGAGTCTTGGGTCAGGTAAAGTGTTATTGGGTTTTTCCACCAGGAATATCTTAGTAGCAGCCCGGGGTCTGGATTTTTACCCGGATGATGGCAATAGGCTCGCCCCCTGTTACATGAGACTTAAACATAACTGGCGAAATGTGGGTGTACTGCAGGTGCACCTCTCCTTAACCCTTTGGGGAATGCAGGAGTGATGCTATGATAAGTACCTAATTGCCAAGTTCAGAACGGAGTCTCGAAGATTAGGGTATCACAGTAAACTAATGTACAGTATTAAGTAGCTTAAATTACTACTAGGCTATCATATTGCTGGAGAACTATAAATCTATCTTCACAAAAAATAATAGACAAGCGTTTGTGACCTGACTGTCTGCCGTCACAGACTGTTGAGATGTGGTAATATATTGTCAGCGTGTTACTGACCATAGAGCCTAGACTGGCGTTTATTGAGCATCTGCATATACTAATCAGGCAGACAATAATACGTAAGTAACGTAGCGTAGATTAGTTTGATTAAGATTAATTTTTCAATCGTCAGATATTTTATATGTACAAAAAGTAACAAAGTTCTAGAGTTTCTATTATTATTTTCACAATCAAAAATAAGTTGTGTAATGGGTTCACGTCATTATTTCAACAAGGTTTGAAATAGCGGCACAAGTATTGAACCCTCATGTTTTGGTCAGAAAGAGATGAAAGATATTGTACTTGTAATAAATGTGGATCACTCTTAGTACTGGGATGCGTCGTGAATGTGGTTCAAATAATGTTTTTGACTTGTAAACCAGAATGATCTCAGGGATTGTTCTTCTAAAAGAGTAAAAGTGACCACGAAAAGCCGACAGTATTTTTTTAACTATTTTTAATTTAAATAATACTTCTTTTAGACCTATATCAAACAATTATACAAACTACAACATCAACATAACATTGAGTCTAGGCCACATTTCGCTAGTTATGATTTTAGTTCAATGTAAAATTTGTCATTTCTACGACGGTACAGATCAGAAACGAGCTTAAATAAATTGAAAATGTCGTCAATACGTAACTTGGTTGAAACTACCGTGACCCATATACAGCAATAAAACACTCCCTTTTATTAATGCTGCCCTATTACTAAATTATGCCTGCTACTGCTGCCTTATTATTCAGCGCTTAGTTTAGGAAACCGATGCCTGGAAGGTTTTCTATGAAAATATTTTCGTTAGTTAATTATTTAGTACCTTGAGAGGAAGGGCGTATTTTAATGTTTTGTTGTTTTATTCATATACAATATTGTAGTTCTAACAAAACTCCTCAGTTGAAGGTATGAATAATGTATAGTTAAATTATATTGTATCGTTGGTTTAAGGAACTGTGGCCACCATATAATAATAATAATGTATTTTCAAGACACTGATGAAACATAACTTTCATTTATCTTACAGGTTTTGCCCGCGGCTTCACCCGAATGGAGGTCGGAAATTATCCCACGGGAACGTACTACCGGGATTAAGAGTAACCTACATGTTAATCCAGGTTATAAACTATCTGTGTTCCAAATTTCATTCAAATCCGTTCTGTAGTTTTTAAGTGAAAGAGTAACAAATAAACATCCATCCATCCTCACAAACTTTCACATTTATAATATTAGTAGGATTGGTTTTAACTGTCCATCGCTGTTATGAAATAAAAGAATTTACGTATCTTATTATAACAAAAATACATGAAACTCAAAAATCAACCCAGCCTGCAATAAATACCATCCGTTGCAAGCACACGACAAAGTTGAAAGCCTCCTTTCGTACGCGCCATACCTACCATTCATAAGGGTGCTACGTGTCTACGGAGTGCTACGCGGGCACTGCACTCGACGGGGCTACGCGGCTACGCAGCTACGGCGTAGCGAACCGGGTCACCGCCCCCGTCCCGCTCCCCCCTGTAGCCTTTTCATGAGTAATATAAATGCGTATTTGACGTGAATTCTTACGTTATTTTATGTTTTAGCTGTAAATGTTGAGCATTAACAAGCGAATTATTATGACTGCCTTTTTTATGTTTTTTTTATATATTTCGGATGGTATCTACTATCGTAAATTGACAATATTTATTTCCAAATAAATTAATGTTATTAGGTAATTGATTTCAGACTTTACTTTCTTAACATAAGTATTATGAAACTTACAAAAATCATTTATCAGTTAAACAACGCATGATTTTTTAAATGGCAGAATAGTAATAAAATTATGAAAAATAATTTTCTGAAAGCGACGTAGCCAGGAATAACCACAAAAGCCTGATGCGGCTCTGCGAGGGTAACGACCTCAGATTTGTCATAATAAAAAGGTTCGAAAGTAAACGAGATAAATGTTTCTATTATTTGGAGATAATAAGGTTTCCTTTCGACACGTTCTCTTGTTAACTATGGATATAGAGACGAACACAAACTAATTTGATTTCAGTTTTTAGTTTCTTTTGATAAGTGCAATGACTCTAATTTCTTTATTCCAGTAATGATTAGGTACAATATCGATTGGACAAAGGAAATAGGCTATAAAAACGAAAATCGTCATATTGTGTTTTGGAAAAAGTTTACTTATAAAGTTTCTAACTAAGCATATCCATATTTTTTCAATCATAATATCCTAATTATATTATTTATTACTAATATAACACTTCATAGAAGCCGCTTAAAAAAACAGAAAGTCAAAATAAATTATTACTTCCCTCTGTATAAAAGTATCGCTACGGTCGCTGCTACGCGGCTACGAGATCGCTACGGGCGGCCGCCCGCTACGATTATGTTCCAAGTCGCGCATGACTGGATCGCTGTTTTATTTGTAAGCTTTTTTTACTTTACTACTGTTTTGTTCTGTTTCAATGAAAGTTAAAAGGGTTTGTGTTTTTAAGGTGAATATTATTTTAAGTTAGTTACTATACTCGTATAGCTGATATTTTGCAGGCTATAGATGAAATTTACCGTTTATTGGAAGTTTTTCTCCCTGTACAACATCATCACCATCATCATGTGTGTGTGATTTTTAATGTCCCTGGACATAAAAAATGTTCCATGTAACATTCAAGTTAGAACATAAGCTAAAAGTTGATAACTTAGCGAATACCTCCGAGCTAAATACTTCCGAGGCATTCCGCCATGCCGTGATTTATTATCATGTCAACAAATAACATATCCTTCAAGCTGATGTAGACTTTATTTTTATAGCTATAGGGTTAATTTTACCGTGATAAGATCGAACTCAGTTAAGACTGACAGATTTGTAGACGCTGACTATAATAAAGGGTTCTGTATATTGATTAAATATGTTTGTGTATTAAGGAAACATATTTGATAATTACTGACACACATAATATACAGTTTACTATGAAACATACTTTTGTGTCTGATGGTAACATACAGCTCTGTGTATTGTTGGTTCCCTAGTAGATTTTATATTATATTTTAGAGGCAGCCGTAAGAAATTACCACATTAGATTAGTTTAATTTTCATCGAAACATTTTAACATGTGCTTTCCGTGTTTTAGGGTCATTTTTCTAACTTTTTTAAATACAAGACATCTAATTAAAGAAATAAAACATATAAAGAAATTCGTGTATTTTTCCTGCACACATTTTCCTCATCATGTATCAAAATCATAATTTCCTGTTACGTAATAAAGAAATTGTACTTTTTGCTCCCCCTTTTAGGGGATGAAAATGGTCTATGAAAGGTTCAAATGTTATGTTTATGAACTTAACCTCCTTTAACGTCTGCATTGTTTAAGTAAGAAATGTGATTAATTGTTACTTTTTAAGTTAAGGTTAATTAAGATGCCAAATTAGTTTATTTTTAACTTGTTAGATATTTTTTCAAAACATTTATATATAGCAAAAATGTATTTCCATCTTTTCGCCCTCTCAGTAAAAACAGAACGAAACATCACCCGACCCGTCTGTTAAAAGTGCAGTAATTTGGCATTCTATACGTAAGCATGTAGGTCAAATGTAGGTATACCAGTACATAAATATATAAGCAAGGGAAGCTCCGAAAAGTGTAGTTACACTGAATAATGAAGATGACAAAGCCTGTGTTTTGTCTCTTTCCCACATAGCTTCTCACTCTATCTGCACTTCTTGATATTGTATGAGGATAAACTGATATTGATACTTTATACATAGTTTCGGTATATAACGTAACAGTATTTCTGTTTCAGTTGGTAATTGTTTTGTCAATAACCAAGAGAGTAACTTTCTACTATAGCAGATGTATGACAAAGATTCTTTAACAAAGTAAATCCTCTTTTATCCTCCCGGAATTATTTTTTTTCTTTCCGTAGGGGGATCGAGTTCGCAGTGAATCGCACTTATTGCGTAGAAATATTATTAAACCCGGATCCAAACACCAGGACCCTACGAAGGGGAGGAGATGATCGATACCTGACGGCGTCAGTCCACGCGGCGTTAACCCGAGACTCTTCACAAACGACTTTGCTTTGTATACAAACAACGTTTAATTCAAATATGCAAATGAAGCTCCAATTTACTAAAACAATTTTGTACCTGTCATCTTTTATTTGTCAAATGTCGGTTACCGTTATTTATATACTTTTTCACTTTACGAGCGCTGCGTTGTTCAGATAACCGAGTTCACAACGTTAGTTATGATCTAACTACGGCATAACATTTTATAGGGGTTTGGTAACGTGCCGCGTATACAGTACCCAGAATACATAGAGAAGAGAAATCTTTCTAATAACAAGACAGCAGAGCATTGACTAGTCACCACGCAAACATAAATCATAGGACGTCGCCATAACAACGGCGGTAGGCCGTGCAGGGGTGGGCAACCTCGGGGTACCCCCCGCTCTAAGGCAAGCTGTTTTCCCGCGCCCGCTTTACTACAGCTGTTTCCCTATACAATGCTATAGACACTCTTCCTGTCTATAATGGATTCCCGGGAAGTCGGGAATGAGTTTTCATTTATACTGCCTTTTCTCTGTTCTGATTCGGAGTATTTTTCTTGCCCATAACATATTTTTACCAAGATAATAGTGGTTTCGTTCAAATGGTTTTGCTCTCATTATATTCACCAAGATATGTGTGCACGAAACAATAAACAGATCGATTGTTTGCATTATTAAGGCCAAGTCGTTTATGTTTATTGTAACGTTACCTTTTAAGCCAACTACAATAAAAATCGGAATGAACAGAAATAGTACGTAACAATGTTAATTTCTGAATTAAAAAACGTCCGATAAATGGTGGGTTTTGTAAATAAAAGCGGGCGCAGTAGGGAAACGTTGGCCAATGCTGTTTGACCAGAGACACGGTTTCGTCATAACGTTTGGCGGCGCGCCAGGGCCGCGAGGGCTCATCAGATCAACATCCAGTACTGAACTGCAGTGAACTCAGACTACGACGTCAAAAACTGTCAACACTTCACAAATTGGACAAACAATTGTACAAGATGTGTACGATACAATCAATTTTTGAGGACAAGAACTTTCGTTAAAATATTTGTGGAAAGTCAACCGTAAATTAATCCTTTACAGCAATAGGTATTGAATTGGACAAATGGAAATAATTAAATATAATTACATCGCGGATAAGCAAAAATAAGGTGATAAAACCTGAATCAAGGGGTTAAGCACCCAAATGAGTCAATTGCTATCCAACTTTTACCCAACCTCAAGTCACACACTTGAACCCGTGATAAGACGCGAACTTTCTTGAAAAGTGTCGTTAAGTTGACCAGTGTGACGCATGCGGTACTGGCGGGACGAGCCGGAGAGCATGTGTGGGGGTGTGGGTCGTGGGGGTGCGGGGTGCGGCGCCGCAGGGGCGCGTGCCTAGTCGCACCCTCGCCACCCCGCGATCGATACCGGTCAACGACCCCGGCAGCGGTCTGCGACCGGTGCACTGCCGGCCGCGGCCCCGCGAATCTAACCCACATTCATGTCGAGTCGACGCAGCCCGCCCGCTAATTACTACACGCAGATTACGCTGAAATATGCATTGTTTGTATTTGGGTCACGTGAAGGGGACGTATGGTTTGATTCTACAAGTGAGTGCCTTTTTTAAGCCTGAATAAATTTATCCTCAAGTCCTTGTGTTGTTCTTATTATTATTTTTTTCAGGTCTGTGCACAGGAAGAAAATTAATTTTAAATTACATTACAGTTTTTGTCGCACATCTCTAATGTATTTATATTATTTAATGCATAAAAAAAAATATGGACAGATCTAATTTACACGGTGTCATACATATATTTTTCACGATTAATACTCGTAACATTTTTAATTTTCCGCCAAGACTTAAACTGCTATATAAAAAATACTTTGTAATAACACAAAGTTTGTTGCTAGAAACAACAAACGATTCAACGAATTCCTCAGTAAAACAAAACATTCCCCGGCCTACTTATCGCAATCTTTATTAAAAAATTATGCCAGCCACATTATAAACGCGAATCATCACCATTTTTCACTAACATTGAGGTAACTTAAAGAAATTTTCCTCAGGGGAGAAAATGGCAGCTTTCCTTGAGTTTTGGAGCGGCCATTGCACTCGGCTTATATAACACCAGGGGTACAGAGGTAACAAGAGGTAAGCAGACACTTCACAACTTCAGGCCCAAACAGACGTATTAGGCGGCTTCGCGGCAAATAAGAAACGACCTTAAGTTCTGGAGGGTAAAATCTAAATTTTACTGGCTCACGGTCAGGAGATGTGTGTACAGGAATGATTAATGATGCGTCTTAGCGCGTGCGGGTGACACCGGGGGTGCGGTGCGGTGAGGGGAGGTCGGGGTTGATCGAACTGAAATTGGCAGCGTTCAACGTCCGGCCGACATTTGTTTTATTCAGTAATTTGTCATGGTACAATGGTTATAAATTATTTAAGTATCACTTTTCTGTGGTCCCTGATAGGTCATCAATTAACAAAGATTTTAAAATATTTTAACCAATATTAATTTATGTGTAATCCGATTGAATAAATTAAAAGTATCAAAATTGTTTACATAATTTAGTATTCGTTGCTTCAAATTTAGGAGCATTTGAAAATGGAGCAGTGGATGTTTTGAAGACGAGGCCTTTAGCAAAGCAATGTGGATCTTAATAAGTTACGATTAGGTTAGATGTTGAATGGGAGTAGTCGACTTGTGCCTTTCTTCGCCCAGCGGTGAGGAGCATCTTTGAGTGTCTACTTAAGCAATTAGGGACCTTGTTCCTTGAGCAATAAATGTTAATCTCGTTTAATGTTTTGGCATCGAGTTGATACATTGCAGGAGGGGGTTGACACGTGGCGTCTAGGGAATGTCGCGTGGGCGCGAGGGAGAGAGGTGTTCGCTATTTCGCTCTGATTGCCCGAGATAGACATCTTCCGACGAAAGGGAAACGGCGGGACGAGACCATGTTATTTTCGTGATGGTTAGTTTTTTCAATCTAAATGTTGTTCAAGATTGCGGTAAGAATAGATGATTTATTTTTGAGGTTTATTAATTTGTATTTTGAGGTTTGTTGTGAAACTAATGTAGCTGTTATAGTTAACGAAAGTGTTTTTGATGATTGGACTTAGGCAATATCGTAATGAAAGTTATTTTGCCCTGGTATTCCAGATTTTTGTGCCCGATTGATGGTAATAGGCTCGCCCCCTATTACATGAGACTTAAGACATAACGAAATCTGGCTATTACTATATGCACACCTTTGTCTAATCCTTCGGGGACTACTAACAGGCGTGATTATGTTAAGATATTTTTCAGCAAAATAATGAATTTCAGAATATTTCCCGTACATAATCCTTCAGTTACCGACTGTACCCAAAAAGTCACACATTGCCGTAACTCCTATGCTAATGACTTGCCATTTATGACCGCCATGAAATGGTTACCTAACGCGTTGTTGTCTTGATCTTAATACTAGGGTACTTAGCACTGTCTTCAGTTGTACGGGAGTTGATGGCTTACCTGGAAAAAAGAGCAAAGATTAGTATTGCCATAGTTTGATAAGCTTGAGGATTTTTTTTAAATGGTATTTATTTGTAATGGATTGCGTCGTTGGTGTAGTGGTCACAAGAGCTACTGTTGATCTTGAGGTTCTGAGTTCGATTCCCGGGTCGGGTAAAGTGTCATCTTTAATTTCTCAGTAGCAGCCCGGAGTATGAATTTGTGCCCGGTTAATGGCAATAGGCTCGCCTCCTATTACATGGGAATTAAACATAGCTGGCGGAATGTGAGTGTACAATAGGCAGCTACACCTCTGCCTAACCTTTTGGGGAACAAGGCGTGATGTTATGTTATTTATTACCAGGCTAACATCACCATAAGTAAAATACTAACACAGTGAGCTAAGAAACCAGTAATAATTAATTAGTATAATTGCTGAGATGGAAATGTGGATATTATTACGTCTATAAACGTACCATCAAACAGACACATACGGATGTAAGTAGACATTAATTAGTAATTAACAGGTAGTTGAAAATTTTACGATCTGCTAAGTAAGGGGATAGCATATTGCTCGGTTAACTTAAAAGCTGTCTATTCAATTACATCGAAAGGGTAACAGAAGATTTATAAATTACTAGCTTTTGCCTTCGGCTTCGCCCGCGTCATTGTCGGAAATATCCGACAGGAACGTACCTACTGCCGAGATAGAAAGTACCCTGTGTCCTAACCCAGGTCATGGTATATCTGTGTGCCAAATTTCATCCAGATCCGTACAGCCGTTTTTGCGTGATTGAGTAATAAACATCCAGACATACAAACTCACATTTAGAATATTATACGAGAGGATAATTAAAGCCAGAATACTTCATCAAATAACATGTTTAGCCAGACGATTAGTTAATCAAATCGAACTCGATACTTCTTGTTATAACTAAATTAATTGTGATTAATAGTCCACTCAAGCAAATAATACGGGTATTTTTATTATTATCAGAACTTCGATGTAGGTAGGTAAAAGTCGTGGCAAGGTCAGACTGGGCAGAAACACAAAAACTTGCCACCCAAACCCTCGGCCACAGTCAATGTGCAAACAGTAAAACAATTATATCTGACATTTAATAGAAGTGATTTACGATTTGGTATACCTATTCTTTTGGCTGTGGTGTTCAGCGAAATGATTGTATATGCGACGTGTTAGAATATTTATACTGTATCTCTGAGCGGATGTTGATTCGCGACGTTTGCACGGAGTTGTGTTACTGTGTGTTCAGTGCTGTGCAGCAGGTCGTATTATGCCTGATACAGTTGGCAGGCCTGTCATATTATATATATATATATATATATTATATTGGGCACGCCACAATTGCGGCGGTAAGTCCCCTCTTTGAGGAGTGGCTTGAGAGGCGCCACGGCGTCCTCACCTTCCGCCTGACGCAGGTCCTCACCGGACATGGCTGTTTCGGGAGGTTCCTGTTTCGGATAAGGCGGGAGGAAACGCCCGGGTGTTGGCATTGTGTGGATCGACCGGAGGACACGGTGGAGCATACGGTGGAGGTCTGCCCGGCTTGGGCGGAGCACCGCCGTGTCCTCGTGGCGGCGATCGGCGGCGGCGATCTCTCGCGTCCGGCCCTGGTTCGGGCCATAGTACGGAGCGAGAGAGAATGGGAAGCAGTCACCTCCTTCTGCGAAGCAGTAATGCTCGCGAAGGAGGAGGCGGAGCGCGTGAGGGAGAGGCAATCATTGCGCCCTCACGCCCCTAGTCGCCGCAGGAGGAGACACCCTGGGCGTCGGGAGTCCATAGCCGACTCCCGGCCACCGTAGGCGCGGGCCTGCGGACGGCGAGCAATGGGCAGCTCGCCGTCCGGTAAGGACCAGGCCCGGGTCGACGGCGCGTTGTGTTCCACGCGCGCCTCAAAGAGTTGTCAGCATAATTGACGGGGTCCGATAGGGCCGATGCCTGCCGGGGTCGCGGATTGTTCGAAAGAGTTACCGTGGCCCTGGCGCACAGGCAACTGAAGGAACACGGGTGGGTTTTAGTCAGTAAGAGTCTGACACGCCCTTCCGCTCCGCCCAGAGCGGGAGAGGTCATTTGATGATTTCCCATCCAAAAAAAAAAAAAAAAAAAAAAAAAAAGGCCTGTCATATAGCATTACTGTTCGCCGATTACAACTTATTTATAAATGTTAAGAATATTTCGTTTCATAATAAAAGTAAAACTTTGACTTGAATGGCACTGACGACTATCAAAATCGGTGAACTTTTCAAGAAAATAATTCCAGTGGAAATATCAAGGTTTATCGGTGAATCCTTACCTGCCTAAAATGATTACTTACTTCATTTCTTTATAATATAAAGATAAATTTTCATTTGAAAAATCGTGCTATTTGTTTATTATGTAGTACTTATGTTTCACAGCGTTATTTACGTTTTTTTTTGAGGTTAATAAGGATGTGTATTTCCTTCCTTATGAGTATTTCTAAAAAATAAAATACAAATACAACCTACATACTAAAAAAGCTGACTTTGGACAATACGTCAAAAAAAATTGAATCAATTTAATTATATTTTCTTTAGAAACCTATTAAAAAATGTTAATTTAAACTTTTCTAATAAAGTATCAGAGTCAAGGCTGCGCGTGCGCAGCTTTCAAATATAGAACGCGAATTAAATAACGTATTGTGTAGTTGTGCTGAACAATAGAGGAGCGATTCGCTACCATTACAATTAGTATAGATCAAGGTAGCGATGAGCACCATAATATGCTACTTAAACCTTACAGTTTAACTTACATACAATCTTTACTGACATTTGATAGACTTGAATCATACTTCAAGTCAAGGTAAAATATGAATATCTACTTTAATTAAAAATGCGAAAGTGAGCGTCTTTTTGTGTTACTAGTGGCTGTGTTAATTTCATGGCTAAGCTAATAAAATAAATGTTTTCACAGGGAATCTTAACAACTTCTTAAAACATTATCATCCCAGGAGAGCTGCCGGTATTTTTCTTACCATCCCGTTATCAGGATCGTTTTAATCATTAATTAATGCAAAAAGGCTATCGTTACCTCATAAAGTACCAGGGACCCATCACAACACGAGAGGTGAGATACTACAACACATAAAAATTACACTTTATTGATCCCCAGACCCAAAAACTAATTAATACTCTAAACAAGAGGCGACGATCATTTGTTTAATTAAGATATAATAAACAAGAAAAATATATTAAGTTTTTAAACATGTAATTAATACCAAGATAATATATTGCACCGACTATGGAAGATTAAAAAATTAAACACCCATATTTGCATTCACATTTTTTATCGAATAACAAATCAGACATATTTTCGTGACATTAAGCCGAAGTACCACGAGCCGAGGCCTTAAAACACGCATCTTATTGAATGTAAGAATGAATGAATTATTAATGCGCGGCTGTCTGTGTAAACACTGCGTTATGACTAAATAACATTGAATTTGAATTTATCTTTTTAATAAAGTTATAAGGTTAAGGGTGGGGCTACATCCTCATCGAGTTTATTAGAAAAAGTAAAAGAATATTTAACTTTCATTTTTTATTATGTTTATCTTGTAGGTACAAGCGGAACTAGATAAGAAACTGGAGCATAGGTTTCTCCTCTAGAAGCTCTCTAAATATTAATCTATCCGAAAATGGGATTTACAAGGTAATCGGTGGACTCTCACATTTTATAGAAGAGTTGTTTTTGTATAGGTATAAGATTAACAGCTAATATACGTAAAAGTTGGTGATTGAGTACCTACATTACGAACAAAACTTCTGATAACAAATGACCATCTGGACATTTGTTATTTTAATCTGTTAAATATTAATATACATAAATCTACAATATTTCGGTGCCACACTGACTACCTCGCAATTAGTTATGAACTTATGACGCAATGATGACAGTTAGAAACGAAGCACGTGTAACTATGATATCTCATGGGAATTTGATGAACCCAAGGTTATTATCATTCTTAGAAGCAAAAAGTTTGATAACTTACCATTTTTTTCTAGACTGTTCAAATATCCCTTCACACCTATAAAGTGAGTCAACCTTAAAACTGCGCATTTACGAACTAGATATGACTAACACAAAGTGCATCGAACCTAATTTTGACAAGTCGACGCACTAGGTAGTAGGTACCACCGCAGATCTTCAAGATAAACTTTTGCATTTGTCATAAAATAAACGAGAACAGGTTTAAGTTGTACCTACGTCAACGTATGGACAGAGGCGTTATTTATGTTAAAGATTGTTTAATACTACGCCAGATAAGATAAAAGTGGCAAGAGAAAATAAATGGACTCCCGAATGTGTGTTCCCAGCTGAATCATGCAACGTTGCAGGCGGGCGGTGACGTCACCAACGTGAAAAATAACGCATTGTGGGGCGTTGTGTAACCTATATCTTAGAATAGACAGCTATCTCCCGATTGGCAATAACTAGTGCATATTGTTAGCATATTTCGTGAGTATTCAAACATGTATCAGCCCAAATTCCTGTAAGTATTTCTTGTCAGAAGTAAACAGCTGATTACTATCTTCCGTGGGCTATAAAAGCAGATTTATTTGCCTCGCCACGTGATAACGACACATCGGTCAGTTACAAAACGTTGAGCGAGCGACGAACCACCGAGCCACACGCGTCTCGAATCACGTACCTACCTACGTCAAACGATCTTCCAACAATTAGTGTTCTCGCGAAAATCGATCATAACATTGATGGAATCGATTGCAACAGGAATTCATAATATTCGGGATAGTAGTAGTAGAAATAAAAACAATGGTAAGTAATTATCTTTACGGCGTGTGTGCCTGTGGGTGAACGCACCGGCGTGGCCTGGTTGGCCCGTCGCCAGCTCTCACGGTAAACGCTTCTAATCACTGAACTCTTAGCGAGTTAGTATGCTCCTGATAGCTTATAAACGCCTGGTACTTGCTAAGCCGATGCACCTAGCAGTCATGGGTCGAGCTATGTCACTGGTCAGTTTTCCTGGGCGATAATTATAAAGTTCATTAAACTGTATTACGAGTGTGACGTAATTCGTCATGTGTTGCCTACTAATTAATAATTGCGGAACAAATAAACTCTGCTATGTTTATTTAGATTCATAACAGTTCTGTGAAAGATTTAAAATACTTTTTAAACAGCACAAGTTTGTATAATGTCAGAGGATCGTTAAATTGTGCAACTCCACCAACATTGGGTATTGCAGGAAGATTTACGTTCGGGCGATAAGCGTTATCGGTTAATCAACCCGGGTATCTCGCGGTGCAGTGACATAGACCTTACCGCACCTCACGTCCCGCTCCAAAAATTCGGTCAAGTGTGAAAACGAATGCAACCGCTAAGGATTTCTTACGACATTCAATGTTAATTTATTTAATTTTATTCATTCATTTTTGGATTATGAACGAATCAGCTGATAAACGAGGTGAACAGTTAATCAAAATACAGACACAAATTATTGCTTTTTTAAAAAAGGCCTTGGTGGGCCATGAACTTTTTCACGAAACATTCTAAAAACACCTTTGCCCAATTTAATTGTTACAGCAATTTTGTAAGCATTTAGCAACACGGAGTACGTATGTATGTATAGTAATTTTCGGTTAGACAAAGCGATCAATCTGCGGATTTGTCTCAGTTAGCGACTGGACCCCAAACAAAGATTGGCCAAAAGCACGTATGTTTTATTGGTCTGCCGGCGAAATATCAAAAGTTGTTTTAGGTATAGAGCTGTATATACCAGGTCACCATGACACGCGAGTCATGTTTAGATGTTGATAACTTCGTGGCTATGACCTCCTTCATTGCCGAACGTTAGAGCCCGTTTCCGGCTAGCAGCTACATATTCGCAACTGAGGTCGTGCTAAGGCTGCTGAGAGCTCGAGAAACGTAGCATTTGGTACAACTTTTGTTTATATGTCATCGCATACATTAGCGAATGATCAAATAGCTCGTGAATGTTGATGCTCTTGGATGTTCGCACGAGGTGACAGATGTGCCGCGCCGTGATGTGCCAGACATGATACATGCGGCTGCATGAAACGTTACAAAAGAGTTAAGTATCCAGGAGCTTGCGCTAACATTCTTCCATGACAAATCTATTGTAGAACGTCCACTTTTGGAATAGATCACCCTTTAAACACTTGAATAAGAAACAGTCATAAAAAGAATGTTGAATACCATAGAGGATCTTCTAGGTAACAACGACCAACAAGCAAAAGGACTCGACAAGAAAAGGGGAACACACGCTGACCCAAATTTAAGCGAATTTGTAAAGAATCTATAGCGGAATCATGTTTCGATACAATTGGCTAAGGTACTAAGGCCCCAGGTGGTAAGTGGACTGTGTTCAAATATTACAAAACATAAAAGCCGATAGTATCTCGGCCTTGAGTTTAGCTATTCGGTAATGACCCTGCGCAAGCGACGCTAACCGTCGCCGTCGTCGTAGTTGCGATTACTTGTTAGACCTGACCCACAGCTGGACGGCTAGGCGAAGCGATTAAGTTGCAAAACATTTTGAAATACTTTAAACAGTTCAACGACAGTTGTAACTGAAAGATACATCTATTGGATCTTATTATATTACTAGCTAATGCCCGGCATGCATTGCAATGCCTTTTTAATAATTTTTTTTTATTTAGGAATCTTCTCCGGCGCGCACATAACTTACCAAAGTTTCATCACAATCGGTTGGGCCATTTTGGAGTTTTTCTGAGACTAACGCACGGCAATTGATTTATATATCGTCACCGTATAATGATGAAGATCCGTTAGTTTTAGTTTTCAAATTGTGAACTGGTATCAAATTTGCATCCGAAGGATCACACCTTGCGCTAATAGTAAATAGCCATGTAGCTGCGGTCAACTCGGAAGTAGCGCTCACCGGCCGCTACCCCGGCACCGCTCGCTTCGGTCGCTCGGCTTGCGCACGGCTGGTCACAGTTCTAACCTAACCCATTTGTTTAGGGTGCCCTGGATTAGTTATTGCTACCGATTCGGCTACTGCCAAGACCGACAAATCAGGGACATTGTCAGTTTGACATTCGATAGATTGTAAACTATCGAAAATTAATACGTTATATTGTAAGCAGGATGGTACAGATCACAATTTATCGACAGTTTACAATCTCGCGAGACAAATTATATATAGATTTTGCAATTCAAAGCTAAGTCAACTTTAACGCTCAAGGGTATAGTTTAAAAACATCAGGCAGCTTAGCCGTCGCGTTATCTAGCAGTATGCCACCAGCTTTACACTATGTTTATTTTATAAAGACTGCGAATAGAATCTGATACAAATTGTATAATATTATTAATCTTGTTAGTATGAGAACCGAGACCAGACCAGCGGAGCTCATCTCCTACACTTTACTTAGCTGAAGCGTTTTGTTGTGACTTGTGATGTTGAAAAGGCAATAAGTCAAAAATTCAGAATATTATGACGACTTAAAAATAGATTTATGCATCCTCACTGTGCCATCCCTACACGGCGGATGTTCTGTAATTATTTACGAATGACACTTATGTGTTACAAAGGCTTGTTCATACTGTCCCTGTACTGATCTTATTCTCATCATTTCTGAGCCTATCAAAAGTTAGGTATTTTTCGATTTTCCTTGTGAATGCATGGTTTGAAGCGAAGGAACTTTGTGTTTAATAAATTTAGAATAAAGTCGAAAACCTATAAAATAATCCAAATAAAGTGAAGACAAGTTAGAACAACAGTACCAATCTTTAACTTAGTAACTTAGTATAGCTTAAATGCGACCATTTTAGTCAGGAAATCCTCCAAGTCGACTCTTCGAAGTAAATGTAAGTATAATGAAGTGTCATAATGTCAATATGAACATAGCTTTGTTGTGTGAAAAGCCGCACGAGCTTGCGGTTAATTTGCAAATATTATTAAACGCGAACAAAAGACGTGCAGACACCCACACGCGGTACATTTGTGAGTATTGTGAGCATTTGGAAGAAAGTTCACGAGGAATAAGGTGACAATGACTACTGTATGACCCATAATTATCCGTGGTATGACCGATATATTAAAGGGTCTAGTGATCGTTTTGTTGGTTCAATTTTTGCAAACAAGTGATATGCTAGAATTGTTTAACTATTAAGGTTTTCGCCGACGTATGTATTCCTGAGGGCCTAGTCAAAGTAACATTCGATTAGCGATGGCGCTAGTAGAAAAGCCAAAAAATGTATGGGGGTTGACATTTAAGCTAACGAAATGTCACGTGATCATAGGTCAATGAATATAAATTAGCTAGACAATGTTAACATCATTCGATTCTATGAAACGAATCGACAGCGTCGAACGATTACTTCCATAGAGATGCGTAGCCAAGTGGCACTTTTTGACAAGCGTCATCGCTAGTTTTCGATTTGTATGATGGAAACCTTAGCGAAAGCGAAAGCGATTGTAGAAATAGGATCGCTCCGAAACGAATGCCATTTGTCTGCCATCTGGTCTCTTCTTCTTGGTCGCGTAGTTCGTTACTGAAGGCGTTCGTCGTTTCATGTATGATGTTCTTTCACTTCCTTCGGCTATCGGCTTCTCTCAGAGCTGTTGTATCAGAGAGTCTAGTGAGGACGGTTACTTGGTCTGCCAAACGGTTAGGTGACCGGCCGCAAGGTCTAATTCCTAGTATAACTTAATATTTCTTGCATCATTGCATGTCAGAACCGAAGTACCAAAAAATCGTTGAGATTATTTTAATTGGATCGATATACAAGGCGTTTTTTATGGCAATTAATAATGCATTGTTAATTTAAATTCGCCTGCAACGTTGATGACGTTATTATAAGGTAGTCAAGTACAAGAACTCTTGACATCTATATCGTAGACGCCTCGCCTTTGATTTATCGAATAAAGTAATTCATTCCATTGTGTTTTTTGCGAACATCGTAAAACATAACGCCAAAGGTCAGCACTAGCAGGATAATGTTACAACCAAAACGACAAATAAAGCTCCCATTGTATGAAAAATAAGCTGGCAGAGCGAACTGGCCGTGTGTCGCGCTCGGCTCGGCGCGGCGGTGCGGCGGTGCGGACGCGGTGCGGCGGTGCGCGCCACACGCTGCGCGATTACGACGTGACGACGAAACCCGAGCTTAAAAATCTTCATTATCGCAACCATCACCCATACGTTATGCCCTACAACCACATAAACAATCTCAAATTTAATAAAAACCTCATTAACTCTCCTGTCACAACTCCCATGCAAATACTTACCATAATTCAACAATGAATCGAGTACTCAGAACTATTTAGTCGATTGTAACCGTCCGTTTAGTGTAGTCTCATCGCTATTCCGTCCCTGAGGATATGAATGGAGGATAACATTATTAAGCTCCACAAATAACGGTCGTGAATGCAGATGAGCCCTGTCGCTAATCTAAAGTTGGCGCCTGCCAACGCTAGAAATAACAGAGCTCTGTAGAAATGTCGATGTCCAAATACTATGAGTGACGCACTGGCGGGTAATCCCACCACGTGGACCAGTTAGTACAGCACGCTACTGCGTAGAATTATAAAACTTTAATTGAGATCAAGAGCAACGCGACGGATGCAGCCCTGAATAATGAAACGAAGCTCGAACATCCATTATCAGTAAATACGAGCGATGTTCAACATTCAAAGCAATGTCTGAGAGGTTCATGCGCGTGTTTTATGCGCAATAACTTGCAATATTATCTGAAGCACAGGTTAGTTCATTTTAAACCGCGTCATGCCCCGTGACGCTCGCGAATCGACGCTTCCTAAATTCTAAATAGATGGCGCGGCGGTAATAAAGCTCTGATTGTGTAATAAAACTCAGCTGCTTGGAGTAGCGCCACGGAAAAAAGTGTAAATGTACCGCGTTGTTTACTAACATTCAGTTGTAAGTTTCACGAACGTGGCGATCAGGGTTCAGCGTCTTTACCACAATTATGGGACCTTTGACTTTGCTCTTGGACGATTATGCGATCCTTGTACTGGGATAACATAGCTGTTGTGGAGCTTTCAACTCGAGCTTGTGAACTTATTTACCGAGACCGATGCGGTTTGAAACGATATTAAATAATCGATTGTTATTTTTTTCGTCTCGGAGGTGTCAAGTTTTTGCTGCACCGTCATTATGACGGGTCGAAAATTGCAGTGCTATCGTTGCGGTCGGGTACCATACTACTAACGCTCAATTAATTTCGAATGCGATTTGACAGCATCAAATTACAAACAAATAATCGGGTGTGGGGAATTTATTTACTCGTAGCAATAGGAATATGTGCAGTCTCGATGTGTCAAATGTCGAAAACCGAAAAAGTTTTGGCGTGGTTGTGCGAGTCGCTTTGTGTGGTGTACATTGCGAAGTTTGTTCGGTTAATGGACGTGTTTGTTTAGTGCGGCCGTCGATGTAAAAGGTCAGCGGTGGTCGGCGAGTGCTGATGACGAATGTAAGGGGTTGATGAACGCGAACGCGATCTATTTCCGAGCGACTAAAAGCGGCAGCGGCTCACCGAGTGACATTTAGTCGGGCTAGGTGCATCCGACTCGGTACTATCCGATACTATAGATAACTGTACTGAAACTACGAATAGTTTTACTATAACTGGAGCTTTTGGACGTTTTAAAAATTCATGATTGAAATGGCGACGTCTGGTCTGAGAATCGGAGTCACATTTTTCAGATAAGATGTTTAGAGTCTTCGTCAAATGGATCATTATGTTTGCACGTGGAAAACGAATAGTTAACAACATTCTGCAAAACGATAAAGTTTCGCTGATAACGCACGGATTTTCGCTGTTCGCATAATCTCAGGGTTTTTTAGCCACTGTACAGATATTAATCAGTCAGAAATCAAGTTTTTATTTTTATGAATGGCCGTTCCACGCCGTGTATATTTCCTATATCGTCCGTTTATGACTCGTAACCAGTTTTAAAGGCCTTTTAGTATTAGAATGCGTTGAAGGATGTGTAAGTAACGATCGGGCGCACATTCCTCTTGTAGGTAACGAAGCTCGCGATTCGATGCGAGCCGACGCGTGCCCAATCAGATTAAACTGTGAAAATATTAGTGTGATTATGTGCCACGTAACATGTACATAACGTGCACGCACGAATTTACGAGTTTTGTACATATTTAAACGTTTCAAACGAGTTTCGTCAGCAAAAACATTTTGGCGTTAACCAAGAAATTATAAATTATACAGTCCAACTGCGTTTATGTATTTAAAAAATATAATTTCGTTTAAAGAATGCATGGCTTGAATTTTCTTTTCCCTACTGAAAAAAAGTGACAGTTGACATCTGTATATTTATCACTCGGAAAGTGTATTCGCCAGAAATATTGTATAAACAAATAACCTTCTCTTTTTTTAAGTAGGTTTAAATATACTTAATGCTTTATTTAGAACACGGAAGAACAAATGTTTTTGCCCTAATATGGTTGGCTGATTTAAGTGACCGTTTAGACATAATTTAGTACGAAATACTTTACAATAAAGAACAAAATAGAGATGACATAAACAAAATAGGAGGTGGGGTCTCTGTTCATAGTCCTTGAGAGCAATAGAATAGCAATCCAGATACGCTATAGTAAAATTAATTAATTAATTTTATTATTTATGTAGCAGTAAAATTGATACAGATATTAATGATACAGTAATGTAAAAGAAATACCTAGATAGTCGTCAGATCGGGAAGTCTAGGTCGGGAGACCTAGGAAACGCTGGCGTGATGACTGAGAGGCGTTTATTGGAGACTAGTTATCGCCCGCGGCTTCGCCCGCGTGGAGGTCGGAAATTATCCCACGGGAACGTACTACCGGGATAAAAAGTATCCAACATTTTAATCCGGGTAATAAACTATCTGTGTTCCAAATTCCATCCAAATCCGTTCAGTACTTGTTGCGTGAAAGAGTAACAAACATCCATCCATACTCAGAAACTTTCACATTTATAATATTAGTAGGATTGACCAGAGAAGGCAACACACAGGGAAGATTGGAAAGCTGTGGGGGAGAACTTTGCCCAGCAGGGGAGTGGGACAATACAGGTTGAAAAAACTGAAGAAACACCTATGTATAAATAAACAGCGAAGTTTCACAAGCTTTTTTATCAACCATCGACAAATTAACAATACAATTTGAACCGTTAATTTGGCAAGACAGCAATAAAAGAAGGATCGTTGCACAGAAGTGATTTACAGTCTGACTGCAACACAAATGATTGATGATGTGATTCGCGGAAGACGCGCACCATTTGATGAAGTTAATTTATTGCGAGTAACAGACACTTTTAAATGAACTTCTGTCAGGAAAAAACACGCTAATATTGCTCTCAAATCAACTGTTTGTTTTGATTCGTCGCATTAACATAAATTAGTCACACGATATAAAAGCTCCTGCAGACAGGCGCGACGCGACGGTGCGACGCGGTTCCGGTAGAACAATTTCCAAAAAAAAAACATAGAAATTGTTGTACTAAAGTTGCGTCGCGCCTGTCTGCTGGAGCCTTAAGACGGTTTATTTTTTCAATTTATATGCTACTGTCGTATAACCAGATTGCAGATAAAATCATTATTAGTGTTAGCTTCGCGAAATAACTCATTAAACAAAAATGATACGAATCGTAAACACACATGTGTGTTCGCGACAGATCCAATTCCGAACATTTTAATTAAGGTGCGCCTGCGCCGCCATCGATACAGTTCGAGACAAAGGGAGAGTAACAAATATAAAATGAATCGCCTCGCGACCAACGACCAGTGACCAGACGACCAACGACCAGCGACCAGCGACCGGCTACATCGCGAGCTTTGCAGAAACATCTTAACACTCCGTCGCGACTGAACGATTTAAAACTCCTTCGAGTATCAGATTCGCAACCAAATAGGTTAATGGATATTTCGATTGCAATTAGAGTTCGCTGACCGCTGCCGGTGACCGCCGATATCTGTGCGGTCGACATCTTTTCGCACGCACTCGACGAAATAACAAACAAGCAAGTCATTACATTGACTAACGAGTAACGATTGTCTTATCGACGCTTCTTTGGCAAAATTAGGCAGTTTGTTTTTTTTATTGGCCAAATTGAAAGTGGCATAGATGCGCAAGATAAACAGTGCTTTCATTTTTATTCGTCCTCGCATTCTATTCAGGTTTGGGCTGTCACTTTTTGTTTCGTTGCGCCGGTAGTGCGGTGCGCTGCGAGTAGGATCTCGATCGGTCGCGGGCAGCCTTGACCTTCGGCTGCGATCGGTCGCGCGGCCGAGCGTCGACCCGCACCGCCCCGCCGCGCCTCCAGCCGCCGCTAGAGATGCACTACTACTTATTGTATTACACCGGAATAAGTATCGATGCTTTCGATGTATCGAGTAGTTCCGAAACAAATTGTTAAAGTAGCACATTTGGTTCAAGTACCCTTAATAATGGCGAGCCAGTCAAACCCAACATGTGCCTGATTGATTACGTAATCACTTAATAATTTAGATATAACGCTACTAACAACGAATAAATTAATGTCGTTGTAAAACAAGAACTGTGGGCTTTATTTTAGCGGCGACTGGTGGCCAGATACCGTGTCTTGCTTGCTTTGAACGGTCAGTTCACATTTTTGTGATTACCCAAAATTGAAAATATTTGATAATTTCTAATTAATCGATAGAAATAATGGTGTTCGCGTCACTAAGCATGGATCGTAAGGAGCGGTGCCTCTGGACGCGTACGATGCACCTCTGCAATGCGTTGTCTTCCGCAAATTATGTATGTATGGGCTTACCCAATCACGTGATGCCAACCTCACAACATTTTTATAAATCGAACGAAACCTTTAGCTCGTCTGCCTTTTTTATTTATTTGTGGCTTTAGTAGTTTTCCATTCAGCATGATTGCAAATAAAGGTTCTGTAATTTGCAAATAAGAGGAAATGGTTTCAAATGAGATGGAACAGTGTGTGTACTAGTGTCAGTGACACGTAGGTAAGGCTGAATGTGTTCGTCTTGAGGGGCGCCTCGCCAGCCATGACAGCACAGTGCCTCGCTTCCGCTGGACACCGGACTCACGGACACGCCGAATAAACAAACAACATACACGATGCCAAGAATACTATTGTAATTGTAATAAAGCGCTTCATATTAAACTATAACTCAAGGGCGCAAATGATTCGTTGGTCAATATTTTTTACCCAAATCAAGTACCTACCAGAATCGATTTTAATAGCTATAGGATCACGATAAGTAAATTGATTTCCGCAGTAATATTTATACAAATCTTTATCTACTTTTATCACGAACTACCGGAACTTTTCGCTAAACTACTGAAACTATGCACTAGTGGATGTTGGTTGTAACAGGGCGGTAGACGCGGCAGACACGGCAGACGGGACAGACGCGGCGGGACGTAATCTTGTTAGTCAAACATACGAGCACTTGAATTATCGTGCGTTAACGGCGCACACACATGAATGGTACATACGGTATGTACGTGAGCGTACGCGATTCATTCAATTTGTTTACTCGGAGTCATCGCATGCCGCATGCCGCCGCGACGCCGCGGTCAAGGGCAGCGTCCATCGCCCGCCACGCACTCGCCCCAATTATTACAACACCTACTGGAGCCGCGATGTTCGCAGCAGTGATCTATACCCACGGCTTATGCGAGACACTATCTAGCTTTGTTATTGTTTACACATGCCGAAGTTTCGTGCTAGTACATGTAGTGTATAATGGATGAAACTTGAATATCTTGGTTTATTGGCGTTTCTGAGGGGATTCAGCGTAAATTCTCTGGGAGTCAGGTGTTTTGTAAGCAGTTACGTACTTGATGTTTGTTCAGCAAGCAGCTAAGAGTGCGGTCGTGGCACGTAGTGTTGTGAGCTAGGCAGCAGGTGGCATAGCTGGCAGCATGTCCACAACGTGACCGGCGCAGGCGCACCACGTGGCGCGAGACCTTCGTCCGGACCACCAACTCTTAGGTCATTTACTCCAATTACGTAACACCCGTGTAACAACTATGACTACGTATATAATCGGCGGAATTTTTATTGACTAATTATTCGCCATTTTTTATAAGTGGTGAAGTCAGCGGATATAGCTAAATATTCAAACAGTGTATCATTCGAGGCTAACAATAAAGTATAAAAAAGCCTTCGGATAGTTCGGATCGAATTATCTCACGTCGATTTCTATATGGGTGTGTACACAGGCGGTGTGCTCGCTCCTGCCGCGTGCTGCGGGAGGCTGTGCCACACCGCTCCACAGCGCGGGCCGAGTGCGAGATGCAGCCACATTCCACGCCGATGACTCGCCCCCGCCGGACCACCGTCGCGAGCTTTTCACACGTAAACAACATGTGGAAGACGTTCATTGCTTAGATTTTACTACTTTCGACGCCGTCTTGTTTCAAAGATAAAGTGAACCATTCATCGCGCGTGCCCGCGAGGAGTCAACGCCCAGACGGATTAAAGGGCCGATTAACGAGCACAGTTTAATTTATAACCGGAATAATAAAAGCTCACGGAAGGACCGCCGCGCACCGCGCAGCCACGCCAGCCCTGACTAACCCATATCGCTCCCAACGCATAACTCAAGTGTCAACAAAACATACTGCTCTCAGCATTCATCTACAAACGATTTTTTCACAAAGACGTCCGACTTGATATAAGAGATGCTAATTCGACGCATTCGATCTTATTAGCTAAACGCGCCGACATAACTTTCGGTTTCGCACAAACGTTAACATTGATTTAGAGCAGAACGATAAAAAGTAAAAGAGTCGGGACATTGAAACCGGTTGAAGCATCGTCCGGGGCAGCCGAAAACTCTGTAATTATGTTAACGAGATGCGCCAGAGACCCACGTGCTCGCCGCTTAGTTTATTAGTGCGATCGTAAACTCAACGATAGTGAAAGATGCTTTCATAACTTTGAGCTACTTTTATAGATTGGTAACGCACGTGTCGTCGCGATAGGCCCCACATCTGCTCGATAACTCTGATAGTGTATCGGGACCGGAAAACGCGGTGAGATTTGCCGGTGAGTCGAGTGCTGGAGGTACCAGGGAAGCGTGACTGATAAGGAGGTTACTCAACGGGCTGAAGGAGCCAAGGTCGCGGCAGATGTGCGAAGCACAGGCTCGTCGTTCACGGCTTATCTCGTCGAATGTTTGCCAAGCATAAATAAGCAGCGCCTCAACACAGTACGATCGAAATACTCGTCGATACGGCGCACCATGTTTATGGGTGTGAACGCACTCGGCTATGGCGTCGCGCGTCGTGAGAACTACACTAGCACATATTAGGAGCGATGATACGCGATAACGCGACACGTGGTAATCGAAGCTTAGCGACTACAATGTGTCAGTGTAACATTGCGTAACAATTCCAAAATATGTTTATCGGAACCAAATGCGTACACTTTGTGGGTTCGAGCTTCTCGTTAGTCAGATTAAATATTTTTTTAATTTATTCCAGTGCGAGTTCACCGAGGTATCCGACCGATTAAGAGTTCACGCGATCTCCGCGGGAGGGCGAGATGACGCGCCGCTAACATTCCAAAACCGATATTATTTATTTTTAATAATGCCAATGAACGCTTAGCACGTTTACCTTTGATTTGCATCTACTGACTACTCCTTTATCGAAGCACTTCCTGCTGGAGCCTTATTTGTGTTGAGATTATTCGTGAACGATATTCATTCAAGTGGAGAGCGTCGCCCGCCGGCGCGGAACGGGCTCGGGCGCTGACGAAGCGAAAACTACTCGCCGGTCGGAACCCGGCCAGTGCCAGTGGGTCAGTGGACCCCGGGAGCCCGTGCCCCCACAGGAATCCCGGCTGAAGGCCGCCATTCATAATAAAAATGACATCAACCGCGTGGGAACATATAAATGCCCAGCAAACGACCGGTCGGACCGGCAGATTTAATTACGACACCGCTAATTAATATTGACATAAACGACATTCGGCGAAACCGTTCCTCTTCGTCGTTAACACAACGAAACTGAAAGCTGCGAGGGTAGCGTTCATAAAAAGACAAGAAAGCATGTAGACGATCGTGATGCGTCAGCGCAATGCACTTCTGCTGGGGCGAGTGCACTTGTCACAGTATGTTCGTCTCTGTCGCGCAGCCGTCAGTACCGTCGCGTCATATCTTGCGTCTCGCTCGCGCCTCATCACTTTGTTTGAGGAAGTGCGCCTCATGCTTACGGGATCGCTCCGGCCGGCAGCTGCTTTGCATCGCATACCGAGCGGATTAGGAGCCGAAGGTTTAGTCATTGAAGAAAATCAATCCAATAGCAGCGCGTGTGGCCGCGACATCTCCCCCATAACAATGAGTGATAGTGCATCCGTCTCCCTCGCGGCGAACCTCGCCGTGCTGTTGCTCCGCCAGGTTCAATATCCCAGACCTTGGGCCGATCGCGAGCACCGAGGGCCAGTTGAAACTAGTTACTCATACCTACCAACTACCACCTGCTATCCATGTAATTTAGTCAGTATTTTTAACATCCTTACTCGAAATAATCCGTTTATATATTATGGATTTGATTGTAGCCATTGTCGACAGTGTCGTGAGGCTTTGTAAGGAAATGGATTTTTCCATCGCTTTGTCGGCAATGTTTGGACCATTCGGTCGGGGTCACGTTTTGACATAAACGACTGAACATAAAAAATTTAGTAGTTTATGATTTCTCTACCAGGAAAACTAATGAAGAGTCGGTGGTCGGCGCCGAACCTCGTACCTACATCAAAATATACGAGCGCCCAATTAGATGTCGGGCGCATTGCGAAAATAATATAAATATTAGTAGAACCGACAAAGGTTTTTAATCACCGATCTCGATGCGTTTTGTTCCTTTTGCGGTCCGAAATTACAGGTTGCGAGTTCGCTCACCCCGGCAGGCTCACACCGCGCTTAGGGCAACTATGCTCTCGTGGATCGTGTGAAAAATTACCCGAGATGTTGCTCTTATTTCGCATTATAATGGCATTCGATATGTATAATTTCTGCATCCGGCCGAATATAAAGCAGCGGCACGGACGGTGTTGCGGTTGTCGATCGGATTTGAAGATCGATGAACTCTATATCGAAAGGGCCGCTGTCGTTTGTAGTTAGCATTATAAATAATTTCAAAAAGAACAATGAAACCGAAAGCGTTGTCGACGGCGCGGCGGCTCGGCTCGCGGCTCGCGGCTCGCGGGCGAAGCGGCGGCGCATCTCACCACTCGCTCCGCCGCCGCGGGCCGCGCCAGCACAAGGTTACGTGGTAGGGGCGGCGACCGGCGAGACGGCCGTGACGTCACGGGCGCCGGAAACGATTGTCCGCTCATAGTTACGGTTACATTTTGAGTTTAGAAGAAAGTGTTCTGACGCCGCGTGCGCTAGGTCAGTGCGACGTACTTCGATCACTCGTTACATCATACATTTGTAACTCGTTTGGTGAACCTCGGCCGAACATGTTTTCAAAATAAAATAAACTAAGTTAATTCGTTGTTGTAAGTAGGTAGGTCATAAACCAAAAGCGACAACAAAAGCCTGGTAGGTTTTGTTCCGAAAACGGCAGATGTACAAGAAAGCGGTCGACCTCAGCTGATAGGCGACTGATAAACAAATTAATTGTCCGCGGGACGACAATGGACGCCGTTTTATTTAGCATGCAGAAATACTAAAAATAAAATCGCTTGTGGTTGGGTACACTTACGTAAACGTCCTTATTTATGGCTAAAAGATTATTTTTTACAGTAATTACGTAATTTTGTGTTATTTTGGGTGCACTTACGTCATAATAAGGTTTTTCAAGTGTTACAGATGATTTCATTATATTGTGCCATATGAATATAAAGTGTATAGGTACATACTTAATCACTTACTACTTTTTGAGTGTATATACAGCCGATGCTTACCTGGGAAAAGAAAATAACACTTGTTAATATAATAATTCGTTTAAAATTTAAATACACGGAGAAAAATTATATTTTTTTTTAATTTTTTTTATTCTAAAAAAATTAAAATTCAAAATGGTAATCTAATACATAATACCTATTCAAGAAAATGCTTAAAATAATTCAGTCTAAAATTCTGTATTAATTTAAGTAAAACTAGGTTTACAGGAATGTAATAAAACATAAAGATTGTAGAATAGAATAGAATAATCTTTATTATGTACAACATAAAAAATACAGATATAAATGTAGAAATACCTACCTAGTTTGCTTTGTACTATTTTAGTTAAGTAATTGCCATTGTACTTTCACAAAACTTTTGCAACTTAAGCCACCTTGTTTCTTTCAAGCTTGGAAAACTTATTTTCCTTGCCCGGTCAGTTCAGTGCAAATTAAAAAAAAACTGTTCTCTTAAAAATATTGTCATATTTAAGTACCTATTTGGAATTCATCTGAACGTCATCTGTGTTAAGGAGAAATGTTAAATATTTCATAAACATCGCAAACACACAATACATTTTTGCGTAAATCGGTAAAATGACGTGCGGTACACAACACAAGAGCGTTTTGTTTACAAACATAGGTACCAATATTGTCAATATTTCATAAACCAACACAGTAACCACGTTCTGTAAAAACTTGTTACAACTCCTTTTATGCATTAATTCATTATTTTCACTTCATGACCTACTCAACCCGTTTTTATGACCGTCACAACGTCCGTGAAGCTCACTTGCCCAATAATAATTTACATAGTAGGTATGTACGCAACGCGCCTACCATTCCTTAAAAAATATTTTGCTTAACATAGCATATCGCGGGTGAGACGCGAGTCACAAGGCATTATTGTGCCACCAATTCACTAAGACCCCCCGACTCACCTTCCATGGTACCACTTGTGTGTAATCGAAAGAATCAATGTGAACTAAGAGGTCAGATAAGCCTGGTCAGGGTGTATTTAAATACGCGTCCCGGCCGTTAGCGTTTCCGATAGGCGCGTGACGCAGACGTACGCACAGAGAATTTAAAGTGACTCAGACTAGGCGCAAGAGGAATGAGCCCCGCACACATGCTACAATGTATGTACTGGACCCCAACACTCTATCAACCAATAATATCGCACTAATTGTTCCGCTGACGTAGGTACCACAGTCCTACTCCCAGACGCCAATTAATAAACTTAAGTGTCAGAAATAGTTTATTCGCATCACTACCTTAAACTTACAATAAATAACCATAACGGTAAACTTTCGCTATTGTTTTATTTCTGTCCTAATTTCTATCGACCTAAAACAACACGACGTCGCACAAGTGACTTCGACTAAAGAAACGAACAGTGTCGATTAGAAGTCCCATTAAGTCAATTATCAACCTTTAATTAGCCGATAAATCGCGAGGCAACAAGCCAACAATGTCGACGAATCCTAGGTGGAATAGGAAGAGTGGGCACTGGATACTGAGCAGCCAGAACGAGTCCTGCAGGGAGCGGGTAATCGAAACAAATAGAGTTGAGGACATGCGATCATTATTTGCGTAATCGCGCAACTCTTATTACCTACCAACACATAAAGGTCGTGTTGACTGTAGATTACAGTGCACTCGCGAGATAGAAATACTTCTCGAAGCAAGTGAAGCGCGCGTCGCCGGCGCAGCCGCGGGCGGGACGCGCGACAAACGGTATCAACAACACTGACGCTAATTTTCACCAAAACCATTTAAACCTTTAATGTGTTATAAAAAGTAATGAAGAAACTCACGCCGCGGTCGTCATTATCGTTCGCAGGGACATAATTCAGCGTTCTCCGGGCAGTAAAATTAAAAACGCGTAAATGGCGCGGTGGGCTCGCGGAACCCTACCAACTTCAATTAGATTTCGCGAAAGGCGAACAATAAGAAATAAAATCTGATCTTTTACGAGCGCTCTGTCAGGCGTCGGTCAGGGGAGATGATCGTAAAAACGGGAATGCAACGGGGCCGTGTTGCTAAAAAACCAAAAGTTAACCGAATCCCGACAACTTTAAACCCGAAACTGCTGGGACGAAATTTGATGGGGCGGTTTACAGCCCAAAAGTGGGTCACTCGAGTACAAAGGCACGGCCACGAATTTCCACTTCAATTGATGCGCGCAATAAAAATGACGCCGAAGGTGAGATGAAACATTGCCTCGGAACAAGAAGTACCTCAGCCAGGCTCAACCGCCAAGTTTAAGTAAAACTTTAAAATCAGCGTGGGAATCGTGAAACGGATAATTCGGTTTACTGATGCCACTTTCTTAGTGATCGATTCTGTGCACATTCGCATTTCAAAACATAAAATTCGCAGTCGTTCGTCGCACACGAATACTTACGGAATGCAAAACGGAATCTCGCTCGGTCTTTGTTGCGGATTCCCAGACGGCGGCAGTGGACGGCGGCCGAGGTAAAAAGCGGTAACATGTACCGCCTTATAAATTATGAACCCCACCGGGGGTTATTAGTTGTCGAAATGACAGCGGCCGAGCCGACCAGTGCCGAATGTGACGCCCGCTTTACCGTTACAAAACCTAGACCACTAAAAAACTAAGGGCGATAGGGTCGCCCGGCCTGTTTGGTGCACCTCTACTTTTATTTTTATCGATTTAAATTCGACTGCGCTCAGAAACAATGCCTCACGGCAATAAAAACATTTTGAATGTAGAACGCAAACATAAACGTACATAATCATTATATTAATTAATCGTGATGAACGGGAATCTTGCGACATTAAATTACAATAACATTGTTATCAAGTCACATATTGACCTATCAGAGAAAGCAATAAGTCATCGACTTCAGTGAAATGAAAGAAATCCTCTGTTGATTGATGATTACACGTCAATGTAAATAGACTTTTATATTATAAAGTTATTTGTATAACGTTACATAAGTGATTTAATGCGGAACACTTTTTATTATTATCCTATGTATCATCGTAGAAATTGTAAGATATTCTATTAATAGTTCATTGGTGTTATACATCTATGCGTATGATAAAAGCTATTTACAAGTGCATAAATCAGATAGAAGGCCGAAGCATCCCACGCAAACAAGATCGAGGTAGGTCGGGATAAAAACAAATACTGAAAAATACACGGAATCCATTACAGTGACAACGCTACCCCATTCAGTTATTAAAAGTTCAGTGGATGATTGATGCAGAGTAATCACATCAACTTCAGCATAACCTTGCTAACTCGATCAGTGTATTCGCTCATTCGACCGCCTACTAGGTCATAGTTGCCTAGTACCTCCATTGTGAGCCAATTAATTTGCTAAACGTGATGTTTTTAAATGGGAAGTAACCTAAACATTATCGAAACAAATTAATATTGTTTCATTAGGTATCGTCGAAAGAAACACGCTTAAGCTAGTAATACCTACCTGACTGTAATTACAGGTTTACAGCTAATCATATTAATAGTTACACAGTTTTTATGTTTAAATCACCGGGTATGTAATAGGTGGGTCTGTTTTGATTCGTCCTTTTAGATCAAAACTTGAAGACCTCAGAAGTCATATTTTTTGTATTTTCAACAGCTCAATGATAGCCTATTTTATTTATATTGAAAGACGGCATATTATTATCCCTCGTTAGCTCACGCCAATAACTGGCACTTACCAGGGCATCACGAGTGCAGAGGTTGTGAAATTGCGTGTGACCGCAAGACATCCGGCGGACAATGGCGCATGCGCCCGGCGCGGCAGACGAAAGCCCAGCGCGCCGGATGTATGTAATGTTCAGATATTGGTGTGCATGTACACATTTATTGAATAATGCTTTACTTTTAAGGATACGAGTAGTTTAAAAACACGAAACGCGAGACTGGCGGTGATAGCTAAGAAAAGTAAAATGTGCGTTGCATAAATCCTTAGGGTCTTGCATTGCAAGCGCATTTTCCGGGAGCTTTCGTTGAAAGATAGATTTTTTTACCAGAATGTTCAGAAAATTTAAAAAAAAAAAACACAACTTGACAATGAACTGAAGTTTATCGATATTTATACCATTGTGGACTTTCGCAACGTTCAGAAGAAAACCGCAAGGAAGTGGGTTCAACGCCAAGATCTCGTAATTATTTAATATCGCCGTGAAGTTTATTTTCATGTATTACTATAAAAACGAAATGGGGAAAATAATCACTTCACTTACGTGCACTGTCCATTGGCCAGTATTATGTGGTAACTGACAAGGGCTACATAATATAATAATGAAAGTGGTCATCAGAAGTATCAAATGAAGCGATCTATAAGACGGGTTGTTACCGCAGGGCTCGTTATAGGGAAGCCTTGTATGTGTGGGAGCTGCATAGTGCAGAACTGGTTTCTCTATTGTGTACGAGGCGTCCGATAGTCCTCTTCTTGTTTTTGTTGTCCTAGTCCATGAAAACAAGCGGTGGTGAAATATAATAGAAAAATAAACAGCTCAATACGCAATTAACTTATTCCAAAGTCATAAACGTTGTGATTCTTAATTTAAGCGGATAACAATAGAAGCTTCGAAGTCAAAACTTAAAAAAAGTTCGTATTGCCTTAAATTGCCATCACGAATTTTGAACAATTCCAGATTTCTTTTGTAACTGAAGCGTTTATACATAATGTAGGGGCAAATTATAAATAACCGTATATTTTTCAAAAGATTTCCATAACATGACTTAACTCTTTTGTTCGGAAACGCACGCATTCCTGCTCTGAAACGGCAGCATACAACATTCGATCTCATTCTTATTGTTCAATAATTACTGATATTTAAAACTAGATTGACAGCGGCTATAGGATCTGTAGCACCCATTTATTACCGGCGACCTTCAACACTAAATAAGCCTGATAGGTTAATTGCTGTGAACAGATTAGTTTTTAGTGGTTTTTTTTGGACCACCAAAAAAAACCCGATGTTCTTTGTTTATGATTCATAATTACAATACGGTGGAGAGGCAATCACCGAACCTGTCATTATACTGTACAAATAACTACTTATTTATACATTCTGAGTGTGGCGAGTTAATTTGATACCTGTAACGGCCATGTTATCCTAGTCGTAGCCTCATTTAGGTATTTATTTATCGATTGGCCAATTGATGTCTAAATAAAAAAAGGGTTGCTTTATTATATCGCTATATTTCATCGGCCCGTTTCTCATAGTTTACTGTTAACAAAAAACTTAATGTTGTTTATGGTAACGTAGAATTAAGATTAATATGCTTATTTTTTTGGGTGTTATTCCGCTAAGCTCGATGATTATGATTTGTGCCCATTAGACCTACATCAAACGGTTCGCGTGTGACCCATGCTGCCCGTGCATAGTGCAGCGCTGACGCAATGCATCGCAGAGAAAAAAACAACTGTTAGATTAAACGCTCTCAACAAAAAAATATTATTTACCTTGGCTTTATTTGTAACACGAATTTTTTGTGCGATATTAATATTGGGGTTAGTACTTAATAATTTTATGCCATAAAACTTATACGATGCAAAAATAATTAAGTGCTCATAAATCTGAGCAGGTGGGTTAAATTAATAAGAGTTCTCATAATGCGTAATCAGCGTAACAGATTCGTCCTCCATTAAGACGTTACGAGAACGTCCCAGAGGAGGGACGTCCTCTACCGCGGCGGTGTCAGCTCCTTTATCTCGGGCTGCGATATAAGGTAGATAGCATAACCAGCGAGCAACACCGCGGATCGAGATAATAGGGTATTGTAATAATAAGATAATAACACGTCTGGTCTAAGCGGTATGGCGCAACGGCGCGCTTTTTTCCCGCCGCCCCGGTATTGCCATGTCTGTCTCGCAGATTCATTCCCGCCCGGTTTAACTAGTTCAAGGTTGTTAAAGATATCGTGCTCGTGAATGGGTGGCTTTATTTTTTTGTCAGCAATAGGTCGTCTTTAGGTCACCGGAGTCACCCGCAGCCGGAACGGACGATGTCGTAAAGCAACACAAAGAATCTTGTGTTGTCCTCCCATACACACTGATCATAACGTGATACCTATCTACCTAGCTATTTGTTATTCGCTCACAATTTGTTTCGCAAACACAATAAATTACCCGACGACTGTTACACATTTGGAACATTACAACAAAAACAAAACGTTGTCGCTAAAAGGATCCGATTTAAAAATTAATTAACTACTTATGATAATAAGTTTGGGGTCCGACCAAAAATGCATATTTAATTGTGGAAAAACATCACAAAAAGTGGTCTCGAATGACGAAGACATTAAGTTATTTTGTAACAGAGTGCAATGCACTGGGAACTGACCGCGTTAGGTTGGCAACCCAACGGAGGGCGCAACTAATATGCATCCAATCCAACCGTAAACGATTATTGGAATTTCGAATGTGCCACGTGACAATCATTCTGCGGCATTTGAATTTAAATTTGGAACGCGTCTTGGACGATTAGTTCGTGAATTAAATTAGGGTGCTTCGTTGTTTATTAGGTCTTCAACTGACCGTCACATTACGATGAGGAGTTACTTTTTATAAAAAAAAGAACTCCACACGCGAAATTATTGGTGCAGAAAATATAAAATTGACATTTTACTTTCCGGGTTCGTTCGCCAGGTGCTCGGAGACCACCGTGCTATCGAACGCGACCGATACAAAGTCACTTACAAGTAACTTTGTTGATAAAAAAGAAACAAGCCACCAGCGCACAGTAAGTCATCCGTGCTTAAATTAAAATAATCTGCGAAATATCAAAACATCTGTCAACCGGCGGCTAACACTTTGATCTATGAGCTGGGGTCTGTTCCGCGCCGAGTCGATGACGAAAATCGGTAAAAAATCCGAATCACGATTTTTCGCCACTTGAATCGAGTTAGATTACATATGTGCCAAATTGGTGATGGGTGACTCTAATGAGATTCTAATTTGATGTTTATTGTTCGTATTTCAATTAGATTTTTACATAATAAAAAGCCGTATCATTGCAAAAAGGTCAATTCAATTGTCTATTATATCTTCATACTCGAGACTTATTTGATGAGTTAATTACGTATAGAGCTTTTGGTGCTGTTTTCCTGGTATCTAAAGACAAATTTTCAAAGATGGGCGATAAATGGGACTGTAGCTTTCACAGAGGCACTTGAGAGACGAAATGAGATGGAAATGTGGCTACAAGGAAGCGAGGGGGCGTCCTTATTGACCTGGATATAAGGGAAGTGGATACCGGGACTTTCACTAACACTTTAAACAACTGATTACATTGAGAGAAGGAATCAATGGTTTTCTTTCCTTAAATTATACGTGAGCTAAGAAGCTGTAGAATTGATCGGAATTAAACTTGTGTTCGTTCTTGTCGAAAGCTTCAGGATATTGCTTATAAGACACTAGTCATAAAAAATACATCAGAAGCGCCACACATTATGATTAAATCTAACTCTGTCCATTATTTAGTTTACACAATGGCATAGTTTGTCGTTTAACAAGCTTCCAACTGTCTCGATAAGCTGCGACCATTATTACACATAAGAGCCGTGACGTTATTAGTTTTTCGTCTTAAAGTGATAAACATCTGAATGAATTGTGATTCATTATGTTCGAGGTCGATCTTTATGTGAAATAAATCGTCCGATGAAACGCCGGCCACATCAAACGACGGCTCCTCCGACCAGACCACCACTTAACATTGACCTTCTAAAATACCCCACAGACCGACTCCTAGACTAAATGATTAACATACAAGGGACACGAGGAAGGTCGCATAAAGCTAGACGCTAAACACTCAGATTTTACCAAAACCGTGAGATACTCGCAGAATGTAGAATTAGCCGAAGCCGATGCTGGTTTTTCGTTAAAAATGTCGTCGGCATTTTAATGACTGTTCGGACATACCTGAAATATCGAATTGATAATTTATTGCCTTTGTATTGTATTTAGTACAAAATATTCACGATTGCAAACGTTGTTCTTAAAAATAATTAAAAACTTGATTTATGGATGACCAGGTCCATTTAATTGATTCTTTAGGTAAAATAAGTAGTTGTCTTTTCATATAGTGATACGATTTTATTTAAAAAATAGGTTAATAGCGTAGTATAGCGTTTACAGCGCATGTATTTTCCGTGTGAATGGTCTCGGTTCACGGTTGGACGGGCGTCAGCTGGTCGTTCCCTCAGACTCCCACACTACCTCACTAACACGCCCTTTTACCCCTAATTACGGGGACTGTGTTTCTGTGTCAACACACGAATTAAAAAAATACACATTACAGTGACGTCGAGTCATTCTAATAGGAAGTTCCACGTTTGAAATATTCTGAATTCTAGCTGGATTTTTAATTTCTGGTTAGAATCTGATCGGTCTACTGTCTATTTAGATCGGACGTTAGCGCAGAAAGCGATCCCTAACATTTCGTTAGCTAATCGTCGCACAATAGATCACACCGCAGACTTTCACTCACTTTCGTTGTTTCCTTGCCAACAACTGTTCGACATTAAAAACAATATGGCGGAGAACAAAGGTCCATTCGAGCGATTCCGGCGCAAAAACAAGATCGGTTAAGTGTTGGAAGTAAAGGGACGAAAAAAGCCAATTTCCAAGAATCGTTGACCACGTTGCCAATTATAATAAAATTGTTGTTCAATACCACCAGCGGAAAGCTGAGCGTTAGCATACGTTTGTTATGGATGGCGAGGGTTGCAGGAATGGCGGGCCTACCACATGCCACATTATTGTCTGATAAAGCTCCTACGATGCAACATCTCGTTTTCTCCGCTCGCGCTCATTAAAATGTACAGTAGGCACTTTAATTAAAGGATATCAGCCAGACGAACAACAAACATCGCAAATTTACTCATTCTGACCAGAAGTTCCATATTAATAGTTGGCTCAACAATGCTACTTTTCGCAAATTGTTTTTAAAAGGCAGCAATTTTGTTGTCATGATGCAGCAGTCGCGCGAGCAGCTATCGTGTGCCATCTTGTAAAAAGTGAACGAATAGGGTCCGACTCCGAAATCCATTGTCGTGAAAGGATGTCGGTCTGTCGGTGCATCGTCTCGATTCTAAGGACTATTACTGAGGAATGCCACCCCGCGGCTCTCGCTTTCCGAGCGCAGCGAGCGCGTGATATAATCGTTATATAGTTTATTCAATATGGTCATTATCGATACTTGTGCTTATCGATACTCGAAAACGATCGATGCTGGGAAATCGAATGTAACACTGGCAGGTTATCGTGGCTGTCTTTGTAAAGTCTGTTGCTATTGTTGTGAGACACGCATTATAAGCAATCTGTTTTATGGGAGACATTTTTCAATTATCAGCAGAAGTCGTAATTACAGGCCCGGCGCATGCGCAGATGCTGCGTGCGATTTTTTCTTCCAATTTATATATAGGCGAGCTGCATGGCCTGCATGGATCGTGCCTCAGGTGTCAATTGCTGTGTAAATGTCTGTAAAGCAGCCTCTGATTGACGCAATTGGCCAGTTTTAAATTCTGTTATTGAAACCAGACTTTAATGTGTTATTTCGTTTGCCTCGAGTCAAGCTGCTGTAAATAAGTCGTGAGCAGTCTTTGTCTTCTTAAAAGAAAATTAAGTTATGTACATATTTTGCATGTCGCGATACTTGTGGGGGACGCCCCTGTCCAGCTTGGAGCTATGAACGCAATAGTTGTTGTACTTATGTAGGAATCTTATTTTTTTTTATAAAAGAGAAAGAAATGGAAAAGTTACAGTTCTGAGAAAGGATCAGAAGTTTTAGGAGCTAGTGAGCTTAACTCAAGGCCTCATCTCGAACATTTGGTGAGTTGTGTGGCGGCGGCAAAAACTTGAGCAGGTGCAACCGGCAGATGTTGCCACCACTGATACGGCTTTTCGTACGGAAATAACAAATTTTAAAATAACTATACGTTTTTGTTAATGTATTTCGGCGCCATTATGTGTAATTTCGTGTTATCATTATCCATTCCACAACCCTCGGTGGAAAGGTATCTAAGTAAAGGTTACGTATTCAATTTTTTATAACCGTACCACGTGTCAATATCATTCGTTATTTCCTACAGCCATCAGTAATTCATTTTCGACGCTTGAGTTACTTTCCTGTGCGGCGAACAACTGGCGGTGTTTTGACCCCTTAATTTTATTAGCATGAATAAATTAATAGTTCCTTTTTATATGAGTTTAAGGTTTATAATTTGAAATATTTTATTAACGTCAGAATTACGAGCGAGACGGGCACGCGACTGTGACCGCTGATGTCACGAATATAACACTGACTGCTGCACTACAATGTAAGTGCATCAAGTACCTTGTGCTACCAAGAATCGAACCGATTTCGAATTCGAAAACAAAACAAAATTCCGTTTCCGGGGCACCGGTCGGCAGATGGCGCCTTTCCGCCAGCTGCACCGCCTCCCGGGAACAAACCGACTGCAAGTAACGCCGCCGCTCGAAAGCGACCGAGATGAGGACGACCACCGCGGACCGAAACCCCGAATAAAACCTAACATTTCTCTCAGACATTCTCAGCTTGATTAACCACCGGCGTCTATAAAATACTGTCATTTTATTTAAATACGCGACTATTGAAGGTGAATGTGTGCGGACCGGAGCGACCGGAGGAACTTCTTTTATCGAGTGAGCCTGCGCGCAATCTTTAATTACAACAACCTCCGATACCAACAGGTGGCTTATGTGAGCCTTTGGAGTACAAAAAAATGCTGTACACAATAATTAACGACGCGAAATAATGTACCCGGCATCGGCATGCGAGACGAAAATCTAAAGGCTCGACACGCATCGGACGCGGGAGCAATACGACACCGGCCATTGAACACATTTTCACGAGGGAAATATCGGCTTACACGCTGAGAGTTCGCCACCCACTACGCACACTATAGTCTTTCACAGCTAGACCCCTACTCAACGTTTGCGCCCCTGGTAAACAGGTTCGCGATGTCAACAGGGTGGATTGTAAACGATGATCCTTTTCATCCTCTTTATCCCAATCTAGTTACTTTATAGCTCCATCTGTCAAATTATTATCCTCAGGTTTTATAGAAACATCAACAAATAATGTAAAAAAAAACTACATTATTCAGTCCCTATGGACCACCGGTCACCCTCGCGGTCACAACACATTTACATGGAACGTGCGCTACCCCACACATGACAGCTAAGGAACATACGCAAATCCGACAATAATGAACTCCGGCGTCGCCATAAATCCCTCTCCAAACGTTTAAACGTGCATTTAATTTATGGTATAAGTTTGATTAGTGCGCAGGTAGAACCCAAAGGAGCAGGTAGACTCTTTCACGGGAATTTAAAGAACCCGTGATTTAATAGCGGCCCCAAGCTCTCACAAGGACTTTTTTTCCGGTGGTCACTTTAAGATACAGTTAGGATTCTGACAAAATATCGGCCCTTTTGTTGCAAGTGTTAACAATTTCACAATTTGGAAAAATTCGACAATGCTTTAGATAAGAATTCCTTTTGCCCTTCCATCTTATTGTTTCGAGACAATAGTTTAAATGACACCAGTTTACTGAGCGTTAAAATTGTCAGCTCATACACAATGCGCAGTCAGCAATCGGTCCTTATGGTCCTTGAGTTCGGCGCGTTTGAGGTGTTGCTCCTGACTCCTTTCATCCTTCTTGTCCGTGTGTGTTCACATTAAGGGGGAGCCGCCAGTTTGCCCGCCTTAAGGTTGGTTCCGCCTGAGGAAGCGCCAGGGTAGCCCACGAAATTCAATTTTTCTCAATTATTTTTAAATTTGCAGGTCAGTGTCAGGTTGTATGTTGAACAAAATATGTTGTATGTAAAGTTTATATAATCCCATTAAGTAAATGACTATTTCATGAAATTGCCATTCAATGGGATTATATTAACTTAGAGGGTTGTATTGATGATATTAATGACTGATAATTCTGTAAATACATACTTAATACGGTTCCGAATCATATTATGTTCAACATACAACCTGACACAGACCCGAAAATTTAAAAATAATGGAGAAAAATCTAATTTCGTGGGCTACCCTGGCGCTTCCCCCTTAAGGCGGAACCTTCAAGGTAGCCCGCGAAATTCAAATTTTGTTACGTTTTTTTGCAATTTGCAGGTAACTGTCAGGTTGTATTGTGATTAAAATATGATTCGCGACCGTAACAAATATGGCTTTACATAATTATAATCATTAGAATCAGCAATACATCTCAAGTTCATATTACCCTATTGAATGACTATTTCATGAAATCATGATATTTGAGGGCAATTCTAACTTAAGGAGTTGTATTGCTGATTCTAATGATTATAACTCTGTAAAGCCATATTTGATACGATCGCGAATCATATTTAGATCACCATACAACCTGATACTGACCTGCAAATTGCAAAAAACGTAAGAAAATTTGGATTTCGCGGGCTACCTTGGCGCATACCCCTTAAGTTACAAATTTCCACTTATTTTGATAGACGAGCGATAACCCTTGCGTCCGCAGCCAGTAACAAATACACAATAAGTCACTAATAACATGAATCAAAGGAAATCCTACAACTGAGTATAAAACACCCGTAGGACCCGACGCGGCCAATTGTTGAACATTTGTTTGTCCCAGTTCAAGTGGGGCGCTTCACTAAAGGGCTCGGGAGCTCGAAGGACGCTACAGTTAAAATCGGTTAAACCTGTCTACGTTTATGATGCCCTAGTCTAGTAAGTAATGTTTGCTACCGCCCCTGATCAACCTGGTTGATTTATTTTAAGCACCACGTTCTGGCTATTCTTGGCTAATAATGTTGTACTTGCAAATTGCTGCGGCAAAAACACGTGCAGTCAAATAAAACTTTATGTTTCAGAATAACTTCAGCCATGTAAGTTTCGAGACTTATGCAAGTATGAAAAGAAACTGCGAATAAAACTAAATAATAGTAACTAATAAGAAAATTTAAACTGATAGCCGGATGATGTTAAGCAGGTAAAAACCAATGTACTAGTAAATGGGACCGGAATTGCATCTTGTGGACACCACTGTGTTCTTAGGTATCACTTTGGACTCTGAGCTACAGTGGCCCGGGCCACATAATTATAACCAAATTGTCAAAGCGGCTAAGCTCTGCAGCCAACGCGGTCTATAAAATCCGTCATTTGACTAATGTAGAAACAGCTCGATTAGTACATTTTAGTTATTTCCATAGCGTAATGTCGTACGGCATTTTGCTGTGGGGAAATGCAGCCGACATTCAGGATAAATTTTGCTGCAGAAACGAGCCATTCGAGCAATTTATAACCTTAGTTGTAGGCATTCACAGAGGGATAAATTTAAGGAAATAAACTTAATGACAGTCGCATCTCAATATGTATATGAGAACCTGATTTATGTAAAAAAGAATATTCATCTATATTCTAAACACAGCGACATTCATAACATAAATACTAGAAACAAAGATTCCCTAAAATATGGCTGAGCTACGCGATGACTGATGCATGCACGCCGTCTGTTGGGGCAGCTCAACTCAAAGCTGCAATGGCTCTTTCTTCAAAAGGCTCTTCCAGACATGGCCCTGCATTGTTAGACTCACATAAAATCCTAATAATATAGTGTTCTGACTTTAAAAGAGACCTCCGAGTTTGTTTCGGCATTTCTTCTCAGGCATCAGTCAGCTAGGAAAAGCCGCCATCATCTAGTTTTAAAATATTGACCAACAAAGATCTATTTACAGAAATAAACATTTCATTAATTGCATTTCATTTCATATAGAAGCTACACCCTTCTACTCTCTTCGTACGCCACTATTTCACTAACTCGGTAATTACAAGAATAACAAAGTAAACAATTTAATTACGGACTAGTTAAACTAAGGAGTAGTTATTAGTTGGTCCAAGTGTGGTAAGTGGTAACTGTTAGGTGTCAACGGTGGTGGCGCGACCGTTGAGCCGGCCGCTGCGCACACGCACACAACCCCGCACCAACGTGCACCGGTTCGAAACGGAAAGCGCAGCTGCCAATGTTTGTCAGTTGAAGGCAGAATGCAGCTTTGTCGTTGCCCTTTTAAATAAAATTTCATTGAATAACTGGCGCGGGAGACGGTTAAGGTGCATCTAGTGTTGCCTTTTAGAAAATAGAAAAAGTTTTTTTTTTTGTTTTTCTAAGATACAATTATGGGAATCGAAGTCCTTGTTTTCGTATAGGTACGTAAATTAATTTGTGCTGTGCCGTTAACTTGTGAGAGCAATATTGGTACTACATAATTTAGAACAGATTTCACAACCGTTAATATTACTAACATGTGTTCTAACGTTCATAAACAAGACGCGTAACGACTGTCAAATGTTCAAATCGAAAATAACAATCGAAGTTTTGAAATTATAAATGAGTTAATTATGTTCATAAATAGTAGAAGCTAGTATTTTAAAGTAGTTTAATGGAATTCATATTGGAACCCAGTCTTTAGTATAAATAGGTGACATTCTGTAAGTCAGCCGAGTACATAGGTATTTGCCACATGCTGCACCTGCCTCAGTTTTTATTTTTGTTATTTTAAAGCGGTCATACAACAGTCACCCGTTAAAACGATCGCTATTGAGCGGGAATCGAATAAATAGTTTCGGTAAACCTGTAATGCGAATGCGAATGCTATTCAGCGTTAATTCGATAAAATGAAAAAAAGTTTTACAATAAATCGAGATGTGGAATCACGAATGCTGCTATTGTATTTCGTAAGTAGTTTTTCAGTTCAAAATGAACGAAGTGCAGTTAAATGATCTTTTCATTATTTCGAATTTACGTCACACACCACTTAATAGTGTTTCCTTGTTATCTAGCAGTTGATAAGTTAACAATTGTTAAGCTATCAATAATCATGTGAATGTGAAGACGGTTGAGGGTCGAGGGCAGGTGGCGCGCGCGCCCGTCGCAAGACGGTTGGCAGATGGCAGCGCCAGCGATAACTTGGGATAATTTGTAAACGGCCAATTTATTATAACAACCCTAACCGATACTACTGATGGAGGTTTTAATGTTTTTTGACAGCATTAACGAGAGTACGTCCAGTTTAATGGTAATTTATATTGAATGCAGGGTTTCTAATTCGCCCTGAATTTTATTATTTAGGACACATAATTATTAGAAAATGACGTAATATGCCCCATGTCCTCGGGCAAGGACCTTGGGAAGCCATGTTAAGGTTGTTAGCGTTTATTTATACCATATTAGATTGAGTTTTTGCCAAAAACAATAACTTTCTTTGATTACTGTTCTGCTACTGAATAAAAAAACCTACTTGGAATCACCCATTGACCATTATTTCCTCATGATACAGAATAATATAGGTACAGGTTTACATTAAATTATTAATTAGTCAGTTGATATAGGAGAGTTTTAAATATTAATTAGCCAGTTCACTAATCGTGTAGTATAGTACATGTCCTTAATAGCACATGTGGTGTTGCTAGGTAGAACGGAACAATCTTTCATGGCGACAACATTTTGCACATCTGCGCTCTTCGGACTTTGACTCGAAGACATTAACATCATATCCTGTCATTAAACCTTCACGAGAAAAACGTACGCTCCATTTTTTTCCCAACAATAATGTAGCCCGCGACAAATAAATTAATCTCAGACAGAAATTGCCATCGCATAGTTCTCTTGGAATATAACCGCGAACGTGTAAGTAAGGCGGAATAATGAAAGTCACCCGCGGGATGGCCGCTTATTACTAGCCCTGGATGAAGAGTAAATCGAAATGGGAGTGAGTCTAATTCGCGGCGCCGCGCGCTGGCCGGCTGACAGCCCGAGATGGATTGTTGTCAACATTAGTGCGGGAGCATATCGACTTGTCGCTCTATAACATTGCCCCCGCCGACCACTAACCCGTGATGACATAATTCAGAGCGCGATCAATCTAAATTAGAACCAATAGCTCATAAAATTAGAGTCCATTTCACTGCGCAACGTCACGTCATTGCGGCTTTACGATCCGATCACAGCCACTCTCGTCCAGGAGTACATGTCGCGAGACGTCTGACATTCGATTTCAAGCTCAGAAACAAAACGGCTCAAGGTCTACAATTAAACGCAGGAGCGGGTTTCGCGCCGGATTACGGGCTTATTCGTGCTGCCGCGGCAATTAGGAAGTCATTCATTAGGGTCCCTAAGTTTCGCAGACGTGGGGGTGCCGTCGCACCGTGACGTCACGCTGTTCTTTCGCAACGCGCTATGATTCCAAATGATTTCTAGTTCGCTGCGCCTCGCCGCTAGTTAGTGCTCCGCTTCGAAAACAAAAAGTAACCATGTTTAAGAATGCTGTTGGTGCGACGTGCGCAATACAAACAGGAGCGAGTTAGTTCGGGCTCGGCTCTTTCTTCCCGCGGCGGTGGCGCCACTTCGAGCGACAAGGACGGAGAAATGCACCTTAAAATAACCCTCAAATTCGACGTAGTAGATACAGAACTCATACAACCATAGATTTCATTTCCGAATGTACGAGAAGGATGCAAGATGCGGTTAGTGGCGGCCCAGAATGCATCTGTCAAGTCACACAAAAAATGGGGCCCTGGAATTTTGGGACGTCTTGGCAACGAAGGGACACATGCTTGTTTATTTTTTTACCGCCAGAGTAGTTTCATTCAAAAATTGTCAACGGATAGAGGATTTGTATAATCTTGTTAAAGTTATATCAGTCAGCTCGATAACAACCAAGCTGACGTTTATTGCTTTCAAAAACACATAAAATCATTAATTTGGTGTTTTTCTATTATTGCGCGAGATCATTTAACATTAAGTTATCAATTGAAATTAATTTTCTTGAGGCAGAGTGCTGTTGGGGTGGACGACATAATTTCTAACATTATGAGCGTAATTCGTTCAATACAACGTCGTGGGAATCGGATAATTTAAGTGGTACCTATCAATTTCCCTTTTAGCGTCCCATTTCCGCTTGGAGTAGCGATAGTACAAGCCAGCGGTGTGGCTCGCGTCCACCAGGCGGGCAGCAGTGTGCAGGAGCCGAAGCCTTGACCCTGACTGCGGTGGCGTCGACCGGAACGCACGCCGAGCCACATTGCGAATCTTGCCGATTGGCGTTCACTGCCTAGCCGGTGTTGCGATCTTAGTACATTCCGCTCGCACGTGTGCTTTACGAGATTGTTTTCTCTTTCGTTTATGTTCGAAAATTACATCGATTAAGTTAAATACAACTTGCATCTATTTTCAATAGTGTACTTGTTTTCGCGAGTACTAAACCAAGTTAAACATTGCTTTAGGATATTCCTTTCGGTATCGTTAATAACGATTCCCATACTTTTCAATCAACATAGCTACACTACACTTGAACAGCTTGAACTTGATTTAATCAAAACGCGGTTACTAAGCAAGACGAAACGGCCTAGTAACGTCAAAATCGAGAGTTATTGTTGAGAAAAAAAGTCAAGTATCTCGAGGAGTAAACAGACCGGGAGAGGGGTAAGCAATCATTGATGTAGAACCGGTTGTAGCTACTCGTCATCTAGAACCGGCTTGCGACGGACAGGGATGAATTACTCACCGAAACTTTGGGGAACATAGGAAATAAATGTTACGAGCATAGCTCGCACGCCAAGCCAACGAATACCCAATACTACGAGGTCAATTCAGAGATGAGCAGAGTTTTACCATAACAAAGAAGATAGCGTCTTGCAAAAATACCAGACCGAAAATGATGAACATAAAACGCTTAAAAATACAATGCACTATCATAAAGTATCGCTTATGTAAATACCGCTGTGACAGTTGGACAGTTCACCTACAAAACATCGGATTCACAAATGCAAAAACATTGTTCGGCACGCTACTACAAATCAAAACAACAAACGCGCCGACAGGAGGTCCGATCGACATCGAGACAATCATCGGCAATCGTATCGATAGTCGACGCGGGTCCGACACGAGTCGACAACCGGACGTGACGTCACGCTGTCCCTGCGTAAACGCGAGAATTTTAAACAACCTCCTTTTGGTATATTGCGTTGTCTTGAACAGATGTCATTGGTACAAACAAAGATGTCTCATGTTTGACATTTTATTACTATGTGTTTAAGGTTCAATTTGTTATAAAAAGTTTCCGATCAAAGGATAGACTTATTTAATATTCACACCGTATGAAAAGTGCGTTGTTAAAAGGTCGTATTAGGTTTTGACACGAATTTACAATAGACAATAGTCCAGGGGATCCATGGAATTCTATTTTTACCTTCTTTTGTTCTACTACATTTGCCCTGTGATGCCTCATATGAAGGCTAAACACGAATTAGTAATATGTTGGTCAAACTCTGAATCTTGGCTACAAAGGAAGGACCGATAGCGGTTGCGAGAATTTACTCGTTTAAAATTTAACCTAGTCAAATAAAAAAAGAAACCAGAATATAGAAAACGTGATAAAGAAGTCATAGACATTTGAATTTAGAATTACAAGAGCATTAGACTTTGAAAATGAAGCAAATCGAAGAGCTTAATCCAGACAGAAATAAGGAAAAAGAAAACAATGAGACACAAACTACAGGTAAGTTTAAAAAAAAAGTTTCATATTGTTGTGTGCTTTGTAAAGATCCTCTTCATAAAAGTCTTCCACGCGGAATGATTTTGCGAGTCGAATGCGTCAGTATTGAATTACTGACTATTGTGCCATCAGGTATTCAAAAATATAAGCATCTTCTAAGATTTTTTTACGATGTAGTTCGTATTTGGTCAGGATTTTTTTCAGCTAATATGTATTCACGGTTATGAATAACCTTAATTCTTAATACAAATGGCTACTTTGGAGTTTAAAGCAAAACGAAAATATACTGTTTATTAAAGTAGAGTAATTGATTTATAAAAGTTTTCTTTGAAGGCTTTCAGTTTCAGGAATTAGAGCCTAGTTATCTAAAACAAGCTGCTCTGTTGTTATTCAGATTATCATAACAATTTTTTTTTATTGATAAATAAGTTGTACTTAAAACATAAGTCGATATTGTCTTACATTAGTATTTGCAGGTATAAAACAACCTCATTAAGATCAGGGAAAAATAAAAACCTTTTTATAATCAACATTAAGACTTTTGACATATTATTATAAACTTTAAATTGGATCTTAAACGTGTTTCAAAAGCTACTGCAAAAACTAAGGACGCTTTTATTTACTTTTTATCGCCAACCGATCAGAATTTACCAGAGGAAACAGAACGTAACGCCCTAATTATAACAACTGTTTTGAAACCCACAGCCCACCTTATCGCATTTAAGTTAACGGCCCTCCTAATTATGTCTTTCGGTTTAAATATGGGACAATCATTGTGTTCTGTGAGTGTTAAAGATACTTCAATAAAAGTTACTAAGTTAATTCTCCTCCATTTTCTCATTTACAACGGACATGTTAGCTTTAAAATAGTTATCGTTCGGCTATCAAAAGCTCTCTGTAAAAACCCAAAGTTTCTCACCTAATAAAGTCAACCCGAATACCAGGGCTACCTAAACAACAAAAGGTAGGAGGCACCATCAGTAATGTGAATATGAACCGTGCGAAATTCTCCAACTTCTCCCTGGTACTATATAAAGGACGCGCGTAGTTTGACAGAGTTGTAAGTGAAGCAGCTGCGTTTTTTGCTCTCGTTTTACAAGTTCCTTAGTCTGGAAATGCAAGGGACCTCTCTCTATACATATGCCTATCTATAGCACGGATATTATTGTTTCGTTCTACAGCTATGGGAAAGGTTTCCGAGCGAAACGGCCACTATTAAACGGGTCGGATCGAAATAGGTACCAGTTTTTGTATAATGCGATATTATTATTGTTTAGTTTTTTTTAACTTTTGTGTTTATCTTTTGATGTACGCTCCAGGGCATGATTTAAGATTCGTTTTCAAGTTTTGGTAAATGTTATACTGAACTTTTAAAGATCAAGAGCTTGCATAAACAATAGTAACAGACTTACTTCAATAGATTTAAATAATATCTTATTTAGTTCTTTTAACTAATTATAAATTGATATTGTGTTTACAGTAGACTTGAACAAAATTTGGAAAATCCAAAAGTGCACGCCTCATAATCTCATTCAATTCTATAAAAAATAAAAATATAAATAGATATACAGTCTTGTAGTTTTCGTTTTTTATTAATTGTAATTAAACGACACTGAATTAATTAGCCATTTGCATTCAGTGACCTACAATTGTCGACTAGAATTTAAAAAAAAAATTAACTCAAATAATGGATTTTTCACAAGTTACAGTGTTTCCGGGTTTCACACATAACGGACAGGATTTTTTTTTGACCTATTTTGGTGTTTTTTTCCAATTCTATTGCAGTAAATCAATTTTTAAAAAGTATGAAATTAATCTCCATTAAATTATCTCGACAATAGTATGCAAAATATCTTGATTCCGTGAACTAACAAGGCTATAATAATAAAAATAGCCGCCAAAATGAGGCGAAAAAAATTTTTCGATCGTAAAGCACTCTCTGATGCTTCGCATCATGAGTCGTGCAATAGAAACCGAACGGAGCTTTTAATTTTCATTCAGACTTTTCAATGATTTGACTAATGGAGTAGCTCATATCAATATTAAAGTGTATGCCACGAACTAGAGGCGGTTCTATGCCCTACTTTAATTGACATTATTCTTAGTGAAACTGAATTTGTAAGCAATTATGACAGGGATAAAATTATAATGAAGATCTAGGTATCTAAAAACATACGAGGGAAAAGCCTACGACCCTCGTCTTCTTAATACTTCGATCAGTTCGAAAATGCGAAAGTTAAATAAACGATCAAGCGAAACGCTTTTCAAGAATGCGAAATTAAGTGTAGTTGGGTACACAGCCGTCAACGTGAAAATAAATAACAATTAAAAGTCCAGAGGTACCAGAACCACATAACCGTGAACAGGATCATATATGTTTATCTTAAAAAGAGCAAAATAATTATGTGTAGCGATGGGGCTACAATTAGCGACCTGTACGTTGCAAAAGGTGAATTCGTATAATATCATGTTAATGAGCGTCTCGAACAAAATGTTTATATTTTTAATAATGACAACTCAATTTCGGAAAGTGTTATAAATATTGTTTTAATTATTTTAAAGAGTTTCGTGGCTAATTGAGTCGTTTGTATACCTACCTATGCATGTGACAGATTCTATAGAACTTTGGAGGGTTGTTTTATTTTCTTGGCCTTTTGATGTTGGAGTATAATGTATGTACCTAGTCATTAAATAACATAGGATCAAATGTTAAGTAATTTGAGTGTGGATTTAAGTTAACTGCCTTGTTCGTCTAGTGGTCGCTAGCACCACTGCTGAGCATGAGGTCCTGGGTTCGACTCCCAGGTCGGGTAATGTTATTGGGTTTTCCCACCTGGAATTTCTCAGTAGCCTGGCTTTGTGCGCGGTTGATGGCAATAGGCTCGTCCCCTGTTACATGGGACTTAAACATAACTGGCGAAATGTGGATATACTATAGGTACGACTCTGCGCAACCCTTAAGGGGGAACAAGGCGTGATGTTATTTTATGTTATGTAAAGTTCATCTTTTGAGAGACATATCGAGTGTTATTGATTGTTTTACGTGCTTTTGTCATATGTAACTTTAATTTAATAAACATACGAAGGAAAGTTTCGCCAGACGACGCGAATGACGTTGCTATCGGCTGTGTGCTATTATTACCAGCTTGTCGTAGGTTATGTACCTACGTGATTAACGGAACTCGACCCGGGATTCTTATTTCGTCATAAATATTAATTAACGACTGTTACCGATAATATTATGGCGGGCAGTGTGAATGCTAATTTATTAGGTATAATGTAGGAACGAGTTATGTATTGTATTTATAAAAATAAATATATATAATTATATAAGAAGAAAAAGTGGTAACAATCCTCAGGATTTAAGATTACAATGCGAGGCTATTTAGAACGGGTATTGGACTAATCAAATTGCAGAATGTAATATTCTTAATAAATTATAAACTCGTATATTGTTCATTAAGTTCTAAATACAATAAGGTCATGCTAACATTGATAACGAAAATATCAACAACAATAAAGGGTATGTTTTTATTTTACCTGTGAACTAACTACGGACTACGCTAAAGTACACATTGATTCTACCTACGAAGTGGGTAAGGTCGGTGAAACACAAAAAAATAACTGACGGTGAAGCGAATTCCAACAGTTTTCTAACATTTTTTGACCGCTAACCTACCTGTATCATTATAACGTGATCTGCTATGGAATAGATAATTGATTTCTTACGCAGAGAACGCGTAGATTTGAAAAATTAGTGCCAGATAAGGACTGCCGACGTCCTTTGTCGGTACTTTTTGCTCGTCCCTTACAAAAAAGAAAACCAGCCCTTGGGTAACGTTTTTTGCCGAATTGTACCTTTTAATTAGAACCAACGAAGTGTTTTTTCGACTTTCAAACCCCATTTGGTTCGACTGATACCGAGAAATTAGATCGAATTTAGATGGATGCACGATGATGACAATTTGTTGGTAGCTTATATTATGATGATGCAATTTAATATTTTTTGACGGTAAACTCCTGTTGCAATTAATAACAAATAGCTAAACGTTTAATGTTTCGTCATATTATAAAGTTTTGAGTAGGTACGTGAGTACTTACCTACGCATAATTTGGACCGAGTACCTAACTACAGAACTACTTTGAAAAAGAAAATGAAATATTTTAAGTAATCTACAAAAACATCTACGCATGTTATAATTTACAGTGAGCACGCAATCTACATCATCACGTAACAGATGACACGACGGCGAGCGAAGGATCAGCTCACTGTCGGAGCTTTCGGTGTCTGCGGAGATCCTGTCTGCAACGAGTACGTACCTGTGTACTACAGCTACAGATAGACGTATTTACGCATCTATCTACACAACACTACGACTGACGGCGGCCATCGGATAAGCGTAACAACAAATATTACGAGGGTAAACAAACAAAAACAATGCAATTTTTTCGCCGGGCGTCCAATTCGCACGGAATCCTGTCACTGGGTGTTGGTTGTGATCGAACATAACCTAAAAGCGGCCGGCGGCACGTGCGCCCTTACATAAGGGTGGCGCGGTCCAACCCCGACGTCTGACACCGAATAACCTCTACAGCTGTTCGGCGTGGTCGCGGCGTGACAACAAGCAGGCGACGTGACAAGAAGCAGGTGGTGAACGTGCAGCAGTAGGTACCTTGGCGACCGACGATCTCTGCGACGTGCTCCGAAGACGGCACCGGCACGCACTCCGTCATGTTCTGCGATTTCTTGGCGCGGTCTTCGGGCGGCGGCGCGAAGCCTAGCGGGCTGGCCAGCGACCCCGGTGTCGGCAGCGACTCGCCCAGACTCAGCATGCTCAGCTCCAGCGCCAGCTGGAACGCGCGCTGGTCCTCCACCAGCCCCCCGCCGCCTCCAAGATCCCCGAACAAGCTTGACGGCATTTCCACTTGAGAAGCTATTTTCTACGATTTACTGAGAGGTTGTCCTCTCTGTCACTGGTATAATAAAAATTGGGGTGCGTTCGATCGTTTCAAACGCCGCGTTTTGTCATGAGAGACGCACGTCTACCTTACACGCCGCGCGGTTCTGAACTAACTGATGTGCCGGCCGGCGACGGCGGCGAGCGCACGCGCCCAGCGCGCCGGCGCGGGGTGGGGACGCGGGGCGCGGGGCATGGGGCGCGGGGGCCGGGGCGTGGGGTGGGGGCCGCCCGGCGGGGCCCACTGCAGCCAGGGCGGGATGCGTCGCAGCTTCCGCCCGCCCTGGAGGTACCTACACTACGCCTGTCCGTGCTTTAACACCTTGCCGCGCGCTCTCAGCTAATTATTTCGAGATCACGTTTTATGTTGTAGGTGGACACCGCAGATAAGGGGTATAAAAATTACCTTGATTTATGGGGAAGTAAGGATTTATAAAAGTTCGTAACGTACACTATAGTTACAATATTAAGGTACATTATTTTATATGAATAATAAAGTTGTAATCACTTCTTTAAACAAAACTTGTCTGATATAAAATAAGTTGAACACGGTATCAATACCGGAATCACGAGTCTACTTAGAACTCGAGCTGCCTCGGTCTCCTCTACGTGATAGTGTCGGCAGCTCGTTCGGCAGGCGTCACTGAGTACCTATTGTTTTAATCGGGCCAATAAATAGACGAATCAATAGAACTCAGGTAAACTGAAATAGGACGAAGTGATGTGGACTGCGATGCATTTTTTTGTATTGTCAGCATCAAAACTGAGTTCGGAATGAAATCACGATAGATCATCAGTTTATTACTGATGATGTATCCGTGTATTTCGAAAATGACGACGAGGTAGCTCAGGGTCTGGATACCTATTACTAGATGGATGACTGACGTACAGATAACACGGATAAGGAATTAATATTTGAAATAATTTTATTTTCCATTTGTATTGCATCTGTTGTTACAAGATCAAAATTAGTAATCAGTTCCTGTCTGTGGATAGTTAGGTTAAAAATAAATTTAAGAAGGTTTGTAGTATTTTTAAGCCGCTTTTTCTTATTAAAAATCCTTGGAACTTCCAAATCGTTCGTGCTCGCATGGTCTATTTTACTTGTTTATTAATTTTGAATTACTAAATGTTCAAAAAGTGTAGTACAAGGACACGATATGACTTTTCTCCAGCATTGGGACAATATTAGGTTAAAAAATGGTTTCTCTTGAGTAATTCTAATAAGTCTGAACACGTAACTCATTTGCCGCGTGTACCTTTTAATAAAAAAAAACAAAGATTTTGAAATAATTAATAGCCAACATCCTTTGTTTGCTGATTATACCGAGTACCTACAATCAGTAATCGGCATTCAACGACATCAAAGTAATGTTCCCTTATCAGAGTCAGTGAGAAATGGTTATCAGCGACGGGACGTGAAATTCGAAGAACGTTGGTTGTTCGCCATCTGACCTCACCTCATGTCTGCGTCCGGTAACTATACCTAATTATTATTTATTATTATTTTGTAATTTCGAATTAGTATTTCGATCTTCTGTTTTATGATTGCCTATTACTTACGCAATTAATGTCAACTGGGCTAATAGCATCACGCAAAAATGTAAGTCATTGCAATGTAACTCTTATATAATTGTAATAAAGTATAAGTTAGAATGAATGCAGGGAGAATATTAGTAGTGCGCAGACAGACGCTTCGTCTTGCGCTTTATGCAATATACTGACGAAAACGCAATTCCAGAAGAATGCGTAATTGAATAAAACGTAAGATCCATCTCCTTTATTCGCCTTGCCAGGATGATATTATAATTTTGAATCGTTCATCCTTTGACAATCATCCTTTCATCCTTTCCGATAAGAATAATTAAATCACGACTATTCATTCTACTGTCTCCTTGGTCTAGTGGTCACAAGCGCAACTGCCGAGTCTGGGTTCGATTCCCAGGTCGGGCAAATTTTTATTGGGTTTTTTTTTCTACTAAGAATTTCTCAGTAGCAGCCCGCAGTCTGGATTTGTGCCTGTTTGATGGAAACAGGCTCGCCCTCTGTTACATGGGGCTTAAATATAACTGGCGCAATGTGGGTGTACTACATAGGTATAACTGTGCATGACCTTTCGGGAATTACAGGGTTCATGTTATGTAATGCCTTTCTGCCTATCATGTTTACAATAATCGTTGAGTTAAAAGAGCCAAAAGTTAATTCACAAATTTTTACTTGACAAGCAACGATTGGCAAAAACATGATTTGTCATTTCATTATTATACAACAACAAGTTTGCCAAATAATTCACTTATGAAAATAATTATCCGATAAACCTTTTTTTTAACAACGTGTTATTTGACAAACAAAATATTTTTTTCATTTTATCTCCTATAACGTTTGGAATTAAAAAATAATTACATATTGACTTATTATTACAAATTCTTTGTTTAAAAAATATAGGCCCGGGTATGTTTTCTCGCACAAATTTATATAATAATAATAATATAATATAATATAATTTATTCAGACAACCAATGATCCATTAAAATTTGAATTTACATTTATAATGTTAGTATGAACTTAAAAACTATGTTAGTACCTAATAACTAAGAGAGACTTAGTCCCCTGGGTGAGGCTCCACACCAGTGGGCTGTCTAACTTATTGCCTATGACATTCAGGATGCTGTTACTGCTCCCACGCAATCTGCTTAGCAGTGAGGCTGTCTTTTTGCGCCAGGTGGCATCAAAGCCGTCCGTGCGCGACTCATCGAACATTGTTGACGCACTGCAGAAGCGCGGCAGACGTAACAGCGCCCTGTAGGCATTGTTAAACTGGATGCGCAGAGAATTGTAAGCCCTTTGGGTATATCTGAACCATAGGCTCGCCGTGTACAGAGATGTGCAATACGCTTTGAAATAAGTTGCGCTAGTAGAAAAAAAAAAGATTATTTTTAGTAGGCTACCCGGACCCGAACTAATTAGTTTAGGTTGATAATAAAAATAAAAAATGGTTGGGTTAGGTTAGGTTAAAATTGTGACCCCCTCTACGCACGAGCCGAGCGAGCGAAGCGAGCGGTGCCGCGGCAGCGACTGGCGAGTGCCAGAAACGACAAGATTGTATAGAAAAAAAATACTTTAGTAGGTTTAAAGAACTTATTTGACCCAAATGGAAATTACAACCACGTAGGTTTACGTTTTCAAAATTTGATCGCAAGCTTAAGATAGCCGCTTTTTCAAAATCTAATATGCAAACTCTTGGCTTATAAATATCTATGTTATTTTCTGCTCCATATTCCATAATCATTTCAAATATTGTGTCACTGGTTTAGAAAATGTATTATAAAATTATATTTAGTATACACGTGATTTTGTCAAAAGAATCTAAATATTAAATGAATAAATATCATCCGAAACATTTGTAACGAGAAGCATTTGCCAAATAAATGTTTGTAAAGCGCGTGTTTATAAAATAAAACATTTGCGGAACAAGTTGTTTGTATGATAAATAGTATACGAAACGTTGGTTGTAAACTGAAAAATTGTCAATGGTGTTTTGGTGAAACATTAGTGAACCGCGTTGAGTCTATTCATTTGACATACAACAGAACTGGCACAAGTATATGATTTTGCAAGTTTTTGTTTAGCACACGTCTTTTAACCTTTATACCTATTTTCCTTATGAAAACTTTCACCCTTCGCCTGTTTCAATGCTCGATACCAAGGAGGCAGGCCTAGTGAGAACTTAGTATTTATTAAGTACATGTCAAAGTCTCACTCCTTATTGTAGTTGCGAACAAAAAGTTAAGATTTTTAGTTATTTTCGGTTTTATGACCCAGAACGAGTGAGGAGTGAGGGGATTAGTGGTCGTGGTGGTGGTGGTGGTGGTGGTGGGTTGACGCATGACTGTCCCTCCTCGACCACTCTTCGGTTTTAGTGAATTTTGTCAATTAGTTTGGTATAGTTATTTGAGATCAAATGATAACAGCCACACAGGTCGATGGAAGGTTAAGCTACGCTTGCCGCGGTCACTTCGTGGATGGGTGACCATCCATTACATATCGAGACCATTCCGTGCCTCGGAAAGCACGTTAAGCCGCTGGACCCGGCTGTCATTCGTAAATCTCTGAGAGTCGTTACGGGTAGTCAGAAGCCCAAAAGTCTTACAACCAGTCTTACCAAGGGCTATGGTGTTACCCAGTAACTGAGTTGTGGAGGTCAGATAGGCAGTCGCTGCATATGAAATACTGGTATACAGCAGCACCCGGTTAGACAGGAAGCCAACCCTAACATGGCTGGGAACAGGCAGATTGATATTGATTTAAGGTCATGGTAGGGTTACAAACTTTTTTAATATCAAAATAATATAGTATTTTCGAAGCCGTTGCCTGTAAATATAAGGTAGATGGCGAAAAATAAAATATAAAGAAGAAATGTTAAAAAAAAAAAAACATAACACGTTATTAGCAGATTTTTATTTTATTAAATATTAATTTTATAAAATATTACGTTTACGTTTATGACACTCTAAATTAAGGTTACAAAATACCATCAATTCAGCGTTTCTCCTATTTTTTTTTACTACTATATATAGGATACTATATTATATAGTAAGATTGGCAACCCTATGGTTTTGTCGCGTGGGTTCTTTTTTTAAAACCTTGTCCAGAGGGGCATTTCCCGTATTTTGAAGAGCGATCATTTTCTAATCTCAGTGTCAATCTGTCAAAAATATCTTTAATTTGATTTGAGAAGAGATTGTGACTAGATTTTTATAACGGGAATTCGCCTTCAGGATATGGTTATTGGAGGCAGTTTATCTGCTTAGCATTAACACGCAATATACACATAAATAATGATATGGAATACTAAACTACTATAAAAAGTCTAGAGATAAGACAAAACAAGGGATGATTTTAAGATTCTAACAACACATATGTAACAGTGGTATCAAATGTCAGTATAAGGTATCTTTAAAAACATTCCAATTATCAGATTACCTGAGCGATCACTAATTGGCATAGCCGCAAGCATCTAGACGTGTCAATTCTTTTGCGAACTTAGATTACCACAATAAGTTACATTTCAGAGAAGAAACCTTCGATCAATAATAATTGATCGAAGGAAGAAGCCCATGTCTTCTATCCAGACCATAGTTTCTCGACCTTGTTTTGCCCACTGCACACTGAGAATATTTTTTTTCTAGAGCCCCCCATTTTTTAACCGACTTCACAAAAAGGAGGAGGTTCTCAATTCGCCTGTATGTTTTTTTTTTTTTTTTTTATTTTTTTATGTGTGTTAGCTCATAACTTTTTTCTGGTTGAACCGATTTGGATAATTCTTTTTGTATTTGGTAGCTGGTGCTTCACATGTGGTCCCATTTAAATTTGATCAAGGTCTGACCAGTAGTTTTTGAGTTATCCTTAATACTGCATATTTTTGCCACTTAGTTTATATGGATGATGTGCTAATAATTTCCTGTCACTGTTATTTACACACCAAGTAGTGGTATACGAATTTGTGTGGGGTAGGTACCGCAACTAAAAAGTGAAAAATAAAAACTTTTTTACAAAAAAACAACCGACTTCCAAAAAAAACACTAAAAGACGTGAAAAATAACTTTGATTTCGGAAGTCGGTGCCTTTGGTTTTGTATTTTCGTGTTTGGCCACCGACTTCCGAAATTAAAGTTATTTTTCACGTCTTTTAGTGTTTTTTTTGGAAGTCGGTTGTTTTTTTGTAAAAAAGTTTTTATTTTTCACTTTTTAGTTGCGGTACCTACCCCACACAAATTCGTATAACACTACTTGGTGTGTAAATAACAGTGACAGGAAATTATTAACACATCATCCATATAAACTATGTGGAAAAAAACTGCAGTATTAAGGATAACTCAAAAACTACTGGTCAGACCTTGATCAAATTTAAATGGGACCACATGTGAAGCACCACCTATCAATTAAAAAAAGAATCATCCAAATCGGTTCACCCAGAAAAAAGTTATGAGCTAACACACATAAAAAAAAAAAAAAAAAAAAAAACATACAGACGAATTGAGAACCTCCTCCTTTTGTGAAGTCGGTTAAAAAAAACAACCGACTTCCAACAAAAACACTAAAAGATGTGAAAAATAACTTTAATTTCGGAAGTCGGTGGCCAAAAACGAAAATACAAAACCAAAGACACCGAATTCCGAAATTAAAGTTATTTTTCACATCTTTTAGTGTTTTTGTTGGAAGTCGGTTGTTTTTTTGTTAAAATGTTTTTTAACTTACCATCTGTCGCGAATCTGAAACAGCTATTGCCACGATTATAATTTAAACGTGTAACATACATAATCGTAAGATCCCATCTCAAGGCCTCCTAATTTTCTCTAGGTCTTTTACTGCCCCCCTGAAAGTGTCAAACGCCCACGAGGGCGCGTTATCGCCCACGTTGAGAACAGACAGACATATTTGCAAAATCTATCCAGTAGTAGATCAAATGATTTCTTGTCGATGTGTAGGTACATATTTTTGAGGCTGACTGTACAAACACGAGCATTAATACCTTACGCAATATTCAAAAGTGATTTTGAGAAAAGACCTTAATTTCATAATTGTATGGTTTCAGAAAGACTTTATTCGTTACGTCATAAAAAATTTATCAAAATTTCAGTAGAAAATCGTTTTTGAATCTTGGACAAGTAATAGTAAGGTATTTAAGCTCGTCACTGCACATACAATTGTTGAATCCCGTGTCCATTTTGTCCTTTCTGTCCACAAAATCCATCCTTGTCAGCAGTGGATTAAATCCGCGGTGTCCATTACTCCTGGCAGGATTTACGTGACGGTTATTAGATGACGTCAGGTTCTACTATGCCTACGATGTGCTACGAGTCTACGACGGTGCTACGGAGTGTGGTTTGCGTAGAATTTGGCGTAGAACCTAGCATGAACGTAGCGTGTGCTGGAATGCAGTTTGGATTTGTAGTTTACATAGGCGAGTACGGCTATTGAAAAGGTGATATTTATATTGATCTTAGTTAACTGAAATTTAATGGAAAAGTGATAGGAAGATTTATTTTAACAAATATCCAAGTTATCGAATTAGAGTTTTTAATTATTTAAAAATAGGTGGTATTCTTGGAATACATATTTCAAATAATAAATAATTTATTTTAATGGAATAAATGGCTTTTTTTATGCGTGGCAACGCAGTCCTTTCCAAAATATTAAATGAATTTATCGTAATTCTTATAATTAAGGAAATTCCTACATGGTGAAAGACGAAAAAGTGACTCTTAAGAAGAGATGATATTTTCCAACACAACACCAAAACAAGTACTAAGTAACAAATAAGCTACAGAAACATCATAAATTCGCAACATATTCTCTGGCTGACCAATCGATACACTCCCAGCCAGCAACTGATCTGGTTAGTAACAAGGTAGATACACCGACACAACGCCCGCGCTACCCAAGCACTAACGTTAGCTAGACGAACCGTCTACCCGACAACTATTTCTGGCGCGCTCCGTCTGGTGTCACGGTCCACAGATTTCATATTATTTCGTTCTTACTTGAGAGTAAGAAATATGTACATAAAGTGCCTTTATTAATATTTTTGATTGGTAATTTAATTATCTATACTTAATATTATAAAGAGGTAAAATATGTTTGTTTGTAAGTACCTAATTACTCTGGAACTACCGGACTATTTTTTTTTTTTTGCATTTGATAACTCAATTCATGAGTAAGGCTATTTAACATCACGCTATGACCCTTACGAGTTGATCGAAAAGAAAAAAGTCAGAAAGAACGCTAACCAAAAACGAAGTGATAGCACGGGTAGTTAGGTGATGCGATGGGACGGGGTGGGTCGGGGGAACAAGAAATCACACGGACGAAGTCGCGGGCAGAACCTAGTACTGAAATTAATATGGTAGCTGTTGTGATGGCACACACCCAGGCAAGTACCCACCGACTTTTTCAATTCATATACAATGTACTTTCTGAGTTTATCTTGGACATTACTGATATGAAACCTGGACTTGCAGTTTATACAAGTCTGAAATCGCCCGTCCCTACTTGAGTAAGCGTGGTGATCAATGCTCGTGGCTTCTCTGTATGGGAAGAGGAGTTTGGCCTGCAGTGGAACAATAAAAGGCTGGTATTAATATTAGGTCTTTACCTATGAAATTGCCGTTCTGCAGTACTGGCCATTTCAAATCAAAATAATTTTTGTTTGGCTAAGAATTCTAATTTCAAATTAATTTTATTTTAAAAACATGGATTTTTTTTTCTAAAAGTAGTCATTTCTTTATTGATTAGTGTTACATTTTCATCGCATTTCAATCTTTTTCGTCATCATGGATACGTTAAAAATTCGAGTAATTATGGAATATGAGTACCGTCGTGGCAGCAACGCGGCACAAGCGGCACGCAACATCAACGACGTTTACGGAGCTAACACTACAAACCAACGCACCACCTGTTATTGGTTTGCTCGCTTCCGTTCTGGAAATTTCGACCTGAAAAATGAACCTCGCGGTCGTCCGAAGACTTTGGTCGACAATGACGAATTAAAGGCGATTGTGGAAGCTGATGATACACAATCTACGGCTGAATTAGCAGCAGCTTTCGACGTTAGCGTCAAAACAATATTGGTCCATTTGCGTCAAATTGGCAAGGTAAAAAAGCTTGACAAATGGGTGCCCCACGAACTCAATGATCGCCAGCGCGAAGTACGCGTCGAGACGTGCCTTGCACTGCTCAACAGACACACAAATGAAGGAATTTTGAACCGCATTGTTACCTGCGATGAAAAATGGATTCTGTTTGATAACCGTAAGCGCTCAGCAAGTTGGTTGGATCCTGGTTCAGCACCTAAACAATGCCCTAAACGAAAACTTACCCCTAGAAAAGTGATGGTCACTGTTTGGTGGTCTAGCGCCGGTGTGATTCATCACAGCTTCTTACCAAACGGGGTGAGCATTACTGCAGATGTGTACTGTGAAGAACTGAACACAATGATGGAGAAGCTGGCGCATCTCCAACCAGCATTGGTCAATCGCTCGTCTCCGCTGCTCCTGCACGACAACGCGCGACCTCATACTGCACAGCAGACGGTCTCCAAGTTGCAAGAACTGGGGTTGGAAGCTCTCCGTCATCCGCCCTACTCACCAGACCTTGCGCCTACAGACTACTACTTTTTCCAGAATTTGGATAACTTCTTGGCGGGAAAAAAAATTAATACCCGAGAGGCAGTACAAAATGCCTTTGAAGAATTTGTTGCCTCCCGTCCAGCTGATTTCTTTAAGAAGGGCATCAATAAACTGCCACTGCGATGGCAAAGATGCATTGATTGCATGGGTGATTACTTCGATTAATACAAATAAAAAATTCATGAAAAAAAATCGTTTAAATTTTTTCATACAAAACGGCAATTTCATAGGTAAAGACCTATTATTATGGTAACTTTACTTGAGCACAACTTTCACGTAGGTCGTTAAGCACATATACCAACGGACATAAGTACTATGTATACCTCCGTCTTTTTGCTATCGATGTTTATTTAGAAGCCAATCAACTCTGCCTATTGCAGTCCACTGCTGGACATAGATCGGCACCCTGATTATGTAACACACTATCTATCACAATCTGAATCAATTTGAAGCCTATTGCTAATCCATCGCTTCAATTGTTAGAAAAATTTGTCTGCTCAACAACGTAAATAACGCAATGAATGTTGTAGAACTGTCAAAATGAAAACCATTCCTACTGTTATGTGTGTTACGTAATTACCCTGCTGTTGTAAGTTGCAAGAAAATACACGGTTCCTTCATCATCAATACAGTTTGTTCCAGCCGCCTTTGAGGGATTTTGAAGCGACTTTAAAAATAGAATTTTTAGTAGTGCAGACTGTCTTTTCTTAAGTACTTATTTGTGTATCCGTGACGCGTATCCGATTAAGATTTAATCCAGCCCAGCTTAGATACACCATTTAATAAAGTGAAAGAAAGTATTAGAAGACTAAAATTTTATGTGATTCATTTATTTATTACAACCAAAATATACATAACTCGAATATAACCAAAAATATAAAATTACATGTAACATTTCACACGATTCGGATTTTGTAATAGAAGCACCACATGAATTCCGGTTTTAAATGTATTCGTTCATTTTGAACCAGAAAATAGCTGACTACCTACCCTCTACTAAATGCTGTGACCTCCTAATACTTCCCTCGCGTGTCTTGCGAAATTCAACCCTACGACGTTAGTTATAGGTGCGATGCATAGCCTCGAAGACACATCGTACTGAAACTGGGTCGACCGGGGTTATTGCCCGGGCCTCGAAATAAAGGGTGGTTGTCGATATCCAAAAGTTCATTCTATATCCGACTTCCGTGTTATTTTTCTGTAATTCCCTTGATTATTGAGGTACCGGCTTTTTTCTTTGTTATTTTCGTAACGGTTGAAAGTTGTTTAAAAAGAAAATAAGACAAGTTTTTCCAACACCGACATGACCGATTTTGTCGAATAAGCGCGCCAATACGGTAAAAGGACCAGAAATCCCTGGCAAAACATTTCCCCCAAATTTTACCTTTTAATTAAAATAGGGTATAATAGTATAATATCACCTGGTATACATAATATATGTATACCAGTTTATACAAGGGTGGGTGCTAGGCTGAAACAAATAGTTATATGGTTAGCTTGCAGTTTTCTGGTTAGAACAAAGCAATTTCTTCAATCACCGTTGTCGATCGATATAATGAATTCTGTAGACTACTAGGCTATCGCAATAAGTCTAGCCGCAAACATCGTGAGCAACTTTTTGCCAAAAGTTTTAAGAGTGCGAAACTGCACTCTTAATTTTTTGCATCAAAATATTCACACGTTATAATATTTTCTCATGGAGGCTTTGCCTACAAAGCCGATGTGTTTTTGTACATATTGATCTATCCTTTTTGTGTATATTTATATAATAATGCGAGCTCAAGCTTTATGAAAACGTGGATTTCTCTTCAATACATGCATTCACTTAAACGGTGGCGGGTTCGGGTGACCAAGCTATGGTATTAAGGATAATAATTTAGAAAGAAAGAATAACGTTTATTTGGACACAGTTCGTGAAACACTAAATACAAGTAATAACAAAAAAGTGAGAATAAAGTTTTAACAAAAATAGTGTTTAAAAAAATGCGGGGCAGTTGTTGGGGACTGCCGATAGAAGTGAAACCTAAGTAACTTGTGAATTGTATCGTCGAAGCGTGCGGTGACGATGACGCGAGTTTCACGCTTTTTGTTCACTCAAAAAGTACACATATATACACAGTATACATATAGCTCATGGAAAGCGTTCGGTGACGATGTCGCGAGTTCCATGATTTTTGTGCGCCTAAAGAAGTTTTCACTTCAAAAACATGTTTTACCCTCACGGCTGCGCCAAAAAGGTCCGTTGCAGCATGTATGTCAGACAGCTGTCTGACGCTGACTTTTGATTCTTTTTAGGATTTAAATGGGTAAGTGGCACTGTTTGTGGTACAGGCAGTGGTGGCCCAGGGGTAACTGCCGCGACTTACGAGTTGTAGGACGTACGTTCGAACCTAGACACGCGCTTTACTTTGTGTAAATTACTTCATCATCACTGCTGTAAAAACGGTGAAGGAAAACATCGTGAGGAAACCGGCATGTTCTAGAACCAAAAAATCGAAGACATGTGACATCACCTGGCCCGCGTGGTGGATTACAGCCCACTCTCTCTCACAGAGTGGAGGCCTGTGTCCCAGCAGTGGGAACGTTATAGGCTGATTATGCTGGGTTAATGTATGGTTATAGGTAATCATACCTAACTGGTACCTACATCATAGATAAAATCAGACTTATTGGTAAAACTGCATTCTGTAGTACCTATTATTTTCTCAAAAAAAAAACTTTTAAGGCATGCAAAATAACTTCTGCTGTTGCGTTCTGCGGTTGTAGAAATGCAGATAGCTGCGTATCGGGTGGCTTTGCTTGCAATTTTATTCATAAATCGAAGTTGTGAAGAAATTTTATATTATTGCTGATATGCAGTTAATTGTTTACATTGGCGAAAAACAGTTGAAACTTCTTAAATCTTTCCGTTAAGGTACGCACGACGACATAATCAAGCTATACATTTCCAGTAGGTATAAGCTGCCTTCTCATTGTACGTAAAGCCTATTAATGTCAGGTCAGGTAACACTGGAAATGTATAGCTTGATATGTCACCGTGTGTACGACATTTTAAAGAAAGAAAGAAAGAAAGAAAAATAGGTTTATTTGTCACAGAAACACGTGCATACAAAAAAATATAATTAGCTCAGGTAACAATTTAATAAAAAGAAACAAACAAACTAGATCTTTAATCACGAGCACAAAACAGAAATAGTCGACAGCTGCACGTCATGACTGTGACAAGAAGGCTTCCACTCAGCATGATGCTGTGCTATAGGGGACCCACAGCACGGCGCTGGTTTTCAGTGGTTACCCAAAAAGGACGTACGGAGACCAAGCCAGGTGTAATAATTGGTACTACATCTACGTAACAAAATATAATAAAAGAAACAGTACATATTATTAAATAACATAAACATCCATTAACAATTATATAGGCACGCCGTGCGATCTTAAGCAATGTACCCACCCGTATTAGTATATTTATAGTCGTATATAGGTACAAGAATATCCAGTTTAACATCATCTATCCATTTGGTGACAGACAACGCATTCCGTAGACCGCTTAGTCCAGAAGCATGGATTTAACACAAGAGTGCCTTATACAACGAAGATAAGCACGAAGGAACGATTTTAAAAAATCCATCCCCTAAAGGGGTGAAATAGGAGATTACATTTTGTTCGGGCACACGGCTTGTAGTACATATACGTTGTACTATGTACTTACAAATCTAACAATTCCCTCCCACTTGAACCGTGAGAACTATCCTTATTACTCTCGTTAAGTTAGTCACCCTCAGTCTGTACGTCTCAAGTTCAAGAATAAGTACACTGCGAGACAACAATGAATATAAGCAGGTAGTGATTTTTTTAGCGTAAGGCCCTTTCAGGCCATCTGCTCATAATACGCCGGATAGCAGATGTGAGACGGGTCTTTTGTCCGTGAGTGTAATGTTTTTTTTTATTCGCCTGTTACACACGTTCCTTGGATGTCGTTCGATGTTTAAGATAAAAACGGATGCTCCAAAAGACGTATGATGAATCGATTTTTGAATATTGCGAATAGTATCCGGTCCTGGTTTCCTGTTCGTTTTTGAAGTCTTGCGTCAACTATTGTTTGGCGTAGATTTAATAGCGGATCTTGTTATTCAATAGTTTGAATGTATCTCTGCGAGGTATTCTTTCCGGTAAATTGTAGCTATGAAGGGCGGAAGTATCTTAGCTTTCGCAAATTGAATTAGGTACGGATAAGTATACAAGGTGGCAGAGACATCGACGGGTAAACTAAAAACATAATGTATAAATAATTTAAACTTTTCTGTTTCATAGAAATACCACCGCGGTCAAAATGTATGGAACAGCAATTCTTTTTTTTAAGAGGCTTACAAGTGCTAAAGCGCGGTCACTGTCGGATTGCATAGAAAAGAAAGAAAGAGACGCGCGATGACACAACGCTGGTAATTTATTGCAAATCATGAAGCAATTATGGATTTACAAAAAATCTATTCATTGGACTAAAAAATTTAAACACTATTACGTTAGTATGTTACTTGTAGAATAACGGACGAAAAAAATCTGAATGTTTACATGTATATTAGTATGGTTTTTAATCGTTAAAAATTTTTTTTAGAGGTATCTTCGTGATTTTTTTCTATAATATCAAGTTAATTGTATTATGTTTTCAACACACTATCTAACTAGCATATATCTAGAAAAATATCACATATTTTTCTGATTTTGGTTACTGCAGTGGATCATATACTTTTAGGCATTATAAATTTGCGTTTAGGTCATGTAGACCCCTTAAGGATGCTGTTAGTGCTACTCCGGACTCTATTTAATAACGACGCGAGCCGCTTGCGCACGATGGCATGAAAGCCGTCTACTTATGATCAGCTAATTAAAACGAGGCAACCCCGTTATCAAACTAGTTGATTGTGTAGATCACAGCCTGCCGAAAGCAGACCGAAGAAAAAGTAAACAAACACGTGCTTCAAAACTGAAATTCAAGTACTGCCAGGAAATAAACAAATAGATAAGTGGCTCATTACTACATCTCATTCTCTTTAATACATCTAACAATGAAGAGTACTTACAATGTTTTCTTTTTGCAGGTAAAAGACAGTCTTGAAATCTTTACAATATCAGCCGGGTGTACACTCTTAATCCTTTAGTTGTTCGCACAATACGTAGACAATGGTTCAAGAAGCAAGATGCTATCTCAAAACTTACCTACCTGACTACCTCCGTACCTGAGCTGAGCTGAGCGGTTACTTTCATATTATTACGTTTAATTCATGTATTTACTTGTTTTTTTTTCTAAAGGTATGTAGGTATTTTAAACTATATTCAGTACCTACATACCTTTGTTGCGATATTTCTTTGGTGAGCTTATTTTTATACGAGACTAGCTTCTGCACGCGGCTTCGCCCGCGTGGTTGTCGGAAATTATCCCACGGGAACGTGCTACCGGGACAAAAAGTAGCCTATGTCCTACCCCAAAACTCAAAAAACTCAAAGAATTTATTTCAAATAAATCAATTACAGGCACTTTTGAATTGTCAAGGGGTCAGTCAGTCAGTCAGAAAAATAAAGTTAGTTGCCCATTCCAAAGCGTAGTAGGAGCCTATGGATAAGAACGGCCAAGAAACTCCACGGACACTCATTTAAATCGACGTATAGTTAGACAACACAACTGGCGAAATGTGGGTGTACTGTAGGTACACCTCTGCCTAACCCTTCGGGGAATACTGGCGTGATGTTATGTTTATGTGTTTATGTTATATAGTTAGAAATAAAAAAAATGGTTACATCATTCATGTTGACATTATACATGTGAGAACGATGTAGAAAGACGTGCATGATAAAAGCGTCCGTAATAAAAATATAAAAAGAAAAAAAACAATTAAAAAATTTAAACTAAAATAAGCCGGGGCAGCCAAGAGATGACCAGTCCCTACTGACGGCGCCCGTTCACGAACATGACGTATGGATCAGCACCATTCAGCTCAACCATTTTGAAGGAAACTTAATGATCCAACACACACGCCACCACCAGCGAGACATTAGAGTGATCATAACATACTCTCAGCCGTCAGGGCACATTCAAGTCAATGAAAGACGAACTTAGTAACTGGTGGCTTTATAGTAGGTACATAGTGCTCACACATGTGCTATGCAATTATACATTTTTACCCCAGGACGCCATCTATCTTCTTGCCAAATTTTATCGCAATCCGTTCAGTGGTTTAGGCGTGAAAAGGTAACATACAGACATTAAAAGTTTTACGTCTTTCATGCAAAAGATTACAATTTACGGTTAATAACTTTGGTAGTGCCAAAAGTCTGGCAGCAATGCTACATTGGAAGATCAATTTATGTAATTTTTTTGGCGATGGAACTGGTAAAGCCTTTTGATATTGGGAGGACGTCGTTGTCGACCTATAATGTAACGACCCCCTATATGACGATATAACGAACCCCTTGCTTATCCTGAAATTTTGATGTTGATGTTAATGTCCACGTTCATGTATATGTAAAATCCATTCAGGACAGGACTTGTACAAAGAAGTGTACGTACCATCAATATTAGTGCCAATAATTGGGTAGTAATTGTATTCAGTACTTAATCGGTGTCTCCATCTATATCAGTTCTGGTATGTAACATTCTTATTAAAGTTTTATTTTGCTAGTTAGACAGCTGAAAGCCAAATGAGCCTTGGTAAGCAATTCATACATCAAAATTCAAATCACCACATCGAATTGAAACATAAAATTCAAATCATCCCGTTAATGTTGAAAAAATCACATTTGGATGTAGTACAGTTAAGGGCTGGTTTCTTGGCGAAGGGTCGCGACTAGGGTGGTTTCTCAATTCCCGGGATTTTTTTGGTCCCGGGAAGCGAAAACAAAAACAAAATATGTCCCGGGAATTCCCGAAAATCGGGAATTTAAAAGATATGCATTATTACCTTTTCCTTTGAAAAAGGCTTCTGTGGGTTTGAGTTACGTAACTTTACGAATTTGCGCTGCTATATTATTATGCTGATTTACGAATGATCAACGGACCGACGCTGACCGACACCGAGTGGGAGTGGAATAAAATAACAAAATATTTTTTTCATGAAACTTTTTGTACTTATATTAATTTAAAATTTAAAAAAATCTAATCTTAATCTTCGTAACAGTATTTTCATTTCTGAGCAAAATAAGCCTTCAAACATGCTAAAGCATTTAACGACTTATCGCAAAGCCGACTTCTAATTTCTGTAGCGAAAATCTCTTTCACTCTCTGTGGATGTCGATTTAAAAGATAACAAAGCTATACAGTAACTCCAGTTTCGGAGTCCCTTTTCTAGAGGTCTCAAAGAGTTGGAAATCCTTGTTTAGTTTTACGAAACGCAAAATCGTAAAAACTTGTGAATGCTTGTTTTCCCGAAGGTGATAGGGGGATTCCCGACTGAAAATTCCCGAAATCAGGATCGATAGCTTTCCCGGGTATTCCTGGGATCGAGAACCCGGGAAAGAAACCCTAGTCGCGACCCTCGATCAAGCCTGCAGCAGCTGGTTGCGGTCAACGACCTATCCGAAACGGCCGGCCGAACGGAAAAATGGGCAAATTACTTGTTCGCCAACTTTGATTTACCAGGAGAACCGAAGATTAAGGAGATAGAAACTGCACCTCCGTAAAAAGTAGCTAATTAAAGAACATGAACTAACTTCAATAATAAAATAAAAACACCGAAGTCGTCATGCATACGTTATCATTTCCGAGAAATGTTACGTTTGGTATTAAAATAAAAATCCATATCAATACTCATTATTTTTATTTACGGACTCCATTTTAGGCTAAGTCATAATTAAAGAAAAACTGGCTGTCATTTGTAAGGGTGCTCTAATTCCCAAGCGAGTAGAGATTGAAGGGTTAAAGTTTCTAACGGATCATTACAAACCAGTTCTAACGCCCTTACAAACAAAACGGTAACCCTTCATATCACAATATGGTTTTACATAATGGCCTCTAATACTGGGCCAATTTTTAGCAGCCCTAAGAACTAGGGATGGTTATCATTAACAGTCCGGAAAACCATGGCAGGCAACAGTGCCGTGCAATGATGTGTGCATGGACAACAGCATCGTAGGTATTTTAATGAATAGGTACCTGTACTAAGTGCTAATTATATTATTATTATTTGCCAGTAATGTCCCACAGCTGGGTAAAGGCATCTCTATTCCCTTATACCCTCTTTCTGTCCATAGCTGTCAAGTACCAATCTTTATTAAAGGAGTCCAGCTCATCCCGCCATCTCCGTTTGGGCCTGCCACGATGTCGTTTGCCATTAAGCGGGACCCACTGGGTGGCAAGTTTGTCCCATTGATCGTCTGACATCGGGCAGATGTGTCCAGTCCAATTCCCGTGTGACATCAGTTATTTTAGTGATGGAAAAGATTGTTGTATTCTTAACCCAGTCCACAAGTTTAATACACAGAATACTCCGTTCTATAGCTCTCTGGTATTAAAGAGGAGTGTCTATTCAAAAGCGGATATTTCCAAATTTATAATTTATTCAAATAAATATGTGGCCTTCTTACTTATGCTAAAATACATCATTATACATCTTAAACGAATGCAAAAAGCGTGACCCGAACAAAACGGGATATTTCCTCAAAAAAAACAATCTAATTCTAAATTCTACAATCACTTTATTTTTAAGTTTTCTGAAAAATAAGATAACATGCAGTTATCCCCATTTGAAAAGACACTCCGCGCACTAATTACAACAGTAATTAATTCCACAACATACATTACCACACCTGAACAATATTTTCTTATAAATTATCGTTCCTTTTAAGTAACCTTAACCTAAAGTTTATTTTATGTTTTCTCCCTTGTATGGACAAAACATCGCAATTTATACAGTACGTCTATGTATAATTTCATGCGTAAAAATATCTGGGGGCACGGTAGTGCCGCCGCCAAGACGAGCCGAAAACAAAAATCAGGGGCACTACCTACCTTTTCTTGAATTAAGATTTACGTCTATAGGTAAAGCTACTAATAATATTGGCAGTCCATGCACATTAATCGTATTTAACTGCAAAATTATATTGAAAAGATCGCCCCATGAGTGCTCAATGCAAAGCTTTTCCCACCGACTCATACCATCGCCCTAAGTTTTCGAGCTCTATAAGATTTTGCCTTGCGAATTTTTTTACCCATTGCCTTTTGCCGACCCCAGCCCCAAGGTGAGTATTGTAAGGGCCCTTTTCTCAGGCCCTTGGCTCACGTGAACATCTGTCGTTGCACCGGCCGGCGGCCGTCGGCCCTATATGCAGTTGCATACAATGCAAGACGCTTTATTTCGGTTATTTCAACGGTCGAATTTGAAACGAGAACGAGACGGTTGATTCATTGATTTATGGTAACCTGGTAGCAGGGTTGGGTATTGATAATCTTAAATAGTACCAAAACTTAAGTAACTACCAATCAAAGTGCCTAATTAGAATTACAATTAATATCAAACTACAACAGCGGTTAAATAAACGGATTTGGCTAGACTTGGTAGCAAACGCGAGAGCTTTAAATGCTGGAAACGTTCAAGCAGACGGGGATAAATAAAATAAGACATATAATAAACTTGTGTAAAATCCATACTGCAGGTGCACACGAAAGTGAGTTTTTGTTTGTTTGGTACGTGGTAATAACGGTTAAACTATCGAACCGACTTTGATCTACGAAATATATGTATTACTTACGACCTCAGACCAATAAAAAAAACTTTTTTATTGGAATGAGATTACGACTTAGGTAATTACATACGTGGATGGAGAAAATCCCTAAAGCAGCTACATCAGATAACAATCGATTCTCTTCCTGTAGATTCGTGACACCAACACATTGATAATAATTAGTTAGTTATACTCGTAACTTGGAGGAAACCTGATGGGTCTACGTCAGTAAAAGGACTACATGCTACTTTGTTCCGTTTGGGGGGAAATAACGTAAGTTTCACCCTATATAGTAAAGTTACGAGTAATAATGTACTTACATACCCAATTTTCTCGCTACGCTTGAGGCGTGAACCAAAAGCAAAAGAACCTCAAGCATTTAAGAAAATATTCTAAAGTGTTGTTCTTTGAATGTTTTATAAAGTAGGCAACTACTTTTTAGTTCAATACGCTATCCATCTAATCTAATATTATAAAGTGGTATTTGTTTGTTTTTTTGTTTGTAGGGGATTATCTCTGAAACTACCAGTTGGATTAGAAAATATATTTTGATAGACTAATTCTTGAGGAAGGTTATAGGTTATCTAACATCACGCTACGACCGTTAGGAAATGAGCAGAGACAAAAGAAACAGAAAGAACGCTAAGCTAAAATTAACAAATAGCGTGGGCGGGCGATGCGATGCGACGGGGTGGGACGGGGCTACAATAAACTTCACACGCGGACGAAGTCGCGGGCAGAAGCTAGTGCCTAATATTATAAATGTGAAAGTAACTCTGTCTGTCAGTCTCTCTGTCTGTTACCTTTTCACGCCTTAACGGCTGAATGGATTTCGATGATGTTTGGCTAGAGACGTAAATCCACGTATGTGGCCCGTAGGTAGACCATGACCAGGGACATAGGATTATTTTTATCCCGGTAGTACGTTCCCGCACGATAATTTCCGACCTTCACATGGACGAAGCCGCATACAAAGAAGAAAGAAAGAAAGAAAAAGTATTTATTGAGACTCGCTCAGGATTATCAGAAACTAAACATACTCGTACATACAACAACATACAACATACAACAGCTAGTCTCTATAGAAGCTTGATTTTTTTAGGTTAAAAAAGGGTAGACCTATTATTTTCATCCTCATTGTCTATCTGCATTGACCTCAAAACAGGTACTTTATTTTTTTAATAAATATTTTTATGGCCTGGTTGCTGACCTTTTAGCCATTTTCTTTTTAGTTTACGCGGCCAACCACAGATCAAATAGGTACTTACATGGGCGTAACCATAGATTTAGTATCACTATAGGTACTACTTGACAGCTGTACAAAGCAATTTTTGACACGTTAATGTCAAATACTGCTGAAATGAAAGGTTTATAGAACAGCCGCTATAATATGACGGCCACCTCTCTTTTAGGAAACCGTAGCGTAATAAGTAAAATGTAATCGATAACATTGAGTGATAAGCAGACAAAGTAGTCCTCGCAGTATTTTGTTCTACGTGTTTGAAGTTTTAAAAACTATGTCACTTCTTATCTTCGTGATCTTCTTAAATAATGACTTGACGTCACGGTTGGCGCAGTGGTTAAGCGATTGACTGCTGCGCTGCGTTTCGCGGGTTCGATTCCCACACGGAACAAATATTTGTATGACCTACAAGTAGTTGTTCCGGGTCTGGCGGTTTGTGTATGTGAGTTTGAATGTTTGTAAACGCACCCACAATACAGGAGAAATTCCTAGTGTGGGGCAATGTTTAAAAAATAAAATAAAAAAAAGACTTATTAGCAACCAAAAGTATAGAAGTCTTTAAAGCTTTTTAGTGTTTTTTTTTTTTATCATTACCTTGATAAATGGCACAATTAATAGTAAATCATGTACTAAGGGGATAGAGCAGTGTTTTAATGACGCGGGCGCTATTTTGAATCCGGAACGCAACGAAGGATGTTAGAGGCTCTCGAGCTCAGCGAGGGAGCTCTGAGTTAACTCCTGAGCGAAGCGAGGTAGTTAAAACTAGAATCCTGAGTGCAGCGAGGGATTCAAGCTCGCCCAAAACGTACTCACCTTTGTCCTAGAGGAGATTATTCTTAAAAACCAATTCGATTATTGAATTAGTAGTTTATGAAACTGTTAAATAACCGGGGAATATACCTATAAGTTATGTGCAGTTTCATACATTATTTACTCGACTACGTGATAGACACAGATTATAAGACAGGGTTATGTTTAGAACTCTTTGGTCGAGCTGTACATTATAAAAAATAAAATATTATGTAGAAACCTTTTTAAAAACAAGCTTTTAATTAACTAAAAAGTACTGAATAAAACTTACGTTTACATAGATCTTTAATACTTTCTTAAAAGCTAGTTTTAACTTAAATTTTATTTTGTACTTTTTAGCATTAGAATTTGTTTAAATATCCGTTCCTTATCTTCACTTGAAATGATCTTGTAACGACAAATACTACGAACACAAACACGCCTTTACACAAGTCATCGTATGAAGCCAACCGAGTTGGACTATCCAAGTCATGCCGTGCTTTAGAACGGGCTATCATAATTGAATGAGTACTTATACAAAATTTCGTGCCTGTGCTGTTGACCGCTGAGATGATCTCTCGTATGGAGCCAATCCTGGGTCAGCAGACATGTCATGGTGTACGAATTCGTAAATAAAATTTTGTGTTCGTACTGTTGACCGTTTAGGAGTTTCCTCGTTTGGAGTCATCCCTGGGTGCTGCAGCTAGATCATGGTGAATTTTAGAACAGACTATCATAACTAAATGCATAAGTATATCTTGTCTGTACTGTTGACTGTTGAGGAGTTGCCTCGACTGGAGCAATTCCTGGGTGCAGCAGCCAGTTTATGGAGGACTTCTGAACAGACTATCATAATTAGATGCGTATATTAAATTTCGTGTCGGTACTGTAGACCGTTAAGCGAGTTCCATCATCTGTAAGCGTGGGTGAAGAATCAGGTCATGCATCATAAAAATACATTGCCTTTGAAAAAGAATCAACATTTGAAATTTCAACTCCGTAGGATAAGAGGAAGTGGTTTTAATTCAGCTTACAAGATTTAACCTAAACGAACTAACATACAAACATTGCAAATGAAATAAAAGCTTGTAAATAAAAGTTTTCATACGATTTTCTCAGTTGAGGTTCCAAATTCAAACCACGTTAATGACCAGCGGGTCATAATGAAATTCAGTACAATATTAATGCCCGTCTAGAGCCTAGGGATTTAATGACTTGCTTTAGGTTAGGTTTGCCTGACATATAATTTGACGTTAGTGAGCAGGTGGTGTGAAAATAATATTATCTTATCTCTTTTACAAAAAAAAGGTGCGAAAATAATGTGTTATTGTTACAAGCTATACTTACAAGCATTGTCATCCTCTCTTATCCATTCATGTTCCCCTAGTCCTATCCTATTGAAATTTCAACAATGTTCTTTCTGGGTACGAATGAAAAAATACTCCATGTTGTCTTCTTAATTATGGTAACATGGTAATCAAGTAGAATAAACGTTATTCTTTCTGAGTATTTTTGCATTTTGACATATTATTTCCTCCTAGTTTATAATTTCATTTTTCTACACTTACTAATAATAGTAATAAAGAGGTAAGAGAGTTTGTATGTACGGGGTAATTTTCGGAAAGTATGTAGTTCCAAAATTCTTTCACTAATGGGAAGTTACAGTATTTTAATTTCACGCGGACAAAGTCGCGGGCAAAAGCTAGTATAATACAGAGTGTAAAAAGACCGATCACATAGCCGTCAACTACGCAGTCTGTACATCAAACTGAGTAATATTGCACAAAAATAATTGCTGGGAAACCAACTTTATGTTTGGTGTCCAAAATCGCTGTTTACGGTAGTGCGCAACGTAACGCACGCAAACCATTGTGCATATGGGTACATGCACCGCTACAGGGGTCGTGGGTTATTTAAAGTTGTGTCATAACATTAAAAACTTGATTTCGTAAAAAAACGTGAGTAAAAGTTGGAATTTTGACCTTCAATATCTCTGTAACCAGAAAGTTCCCAGGTATGGTCCAGTACAAAATAGTTATTTATGATACTCTAGCTGTAAGTTGGTTTTTGTTTGGTTGGTTAACTCGTGACTCTGGTAAGCCCTCGACTTCGTCTCGGGGTTACATTTGTCTACTCGTTTGTAAAGACCAATTTCCGCACGTGTGTCGTACAATGTTTTTCAACACATTTGAGAGAAAACAGTACAATAATAATATCGGATTCCTTGCTTACAGCATAATCAGCCTATACTGTTCCCACTGCTGGGACACAGGCCTCCTCTCGGTGAGAGGGAGCGGGCCGTAATCCACCACGCGGGCCCAGTGCGTTGGTAGATGTCACATGTCTTCGAATTTTTGGTTCTAGGACATGCCGGTTTCCTCACGATGTTTTCCTTCACCGTTTTGAGAGCAGTGGCGATGGAATAATTTACACAAAGTAAAGCGCCTGTCTGGGTTCGAACCTACGACCTACAACTCGTAAGTCGCGGTCGTCACCACTGGGCCACCACTGCTCCGCACGCGATTCTTTGCTTGAACTCATATTATTATTTTGTCTATATATATCAGTCGGAAAGTTGCAACAATCTTTGACGTTTCTAATATGAAAATGGCGCGAATTGCAACTGGCGCCACGTGCGCGTGGTGAAAATTAGAACTACATATTTCGTCTCATTTTCTCTTTAGTATTAAAGTGAGACAAACGTATTGAGCAAAAGCGCTTCCCCTTGGAAGCGCTTTTGCTCCATTCGCTGAATAATCGAACCTTCTTAGGTTCGATTATTCAGCTTATTTTATTCTCGTAATGAGAAACTCCAAGGATAATAACCAAGGTGGGATTCTTATGTATTTTTTAAGGAAATTTAAAAATATATCGTAAAGGATACGCACGGTGCTACGCAACGGAGTATGCGGTAAAACAGATAGGTATGTACTTAGGTGAGAATACCTATTTTACCGCACGTTCCTTTGTATGGTGCGTAATGTTTAACTTTCGAACAATGTATACAGGCTTCGTAAATGCATTTTTGAGCAAATGTGTTGAAAAAAATATTACAATGATGGGGAGTACCTACTTGACTCTCGGTTCGTTAAGTGTCTTTTTACACCCGTTTTATCTTACAAAGTTTCAACCCGCTTAACTCCGCTTAACTCAATAAATTAATAACATTTACTAATTATATTTCTTGTTCTTTCATTTCAAAACTAAATTCACCTTTCATTAATCGGAAATAAGTGTGCATGTTTTTGAAAATTATACCATTATTTAAATAGCAATATTTTTCTCTAAAAAAGAACCCAATTTAAACTAAAATCGGTCATTAAATATAATTTATTTTATCATCAACGATCGGTAGTTTAACGATTTAACTATCAATGGCATCACGTGTCCAAGAAAGCCAGGTGGTATTCTGTCTACCTGAGTCTTTTGAATTATTAGAAAAAGTGCGGCAAATAATGGACGAAGATTATTTCCTTTCAAGAAATGTTTAGCGGTAAGAAAATAATTTATTTACTGTGTGCAAGTAAAGAGAGGACCAAGTACAACAATGTATGCAAGTATATTACCTGGTCGTACGTATACGTTATAGATTTATACTATGTACCTATGACAAAAAAAAGCGCGTTCGGAAATACCTATGTTTTTTTTTTTCACTCAGGCGTTGAAAATGATAATGATATTATTTAGTTCAGGATTCATACTTGAATGCTTTATTATCAATACGGTGTCCAGAGTTCCAGGCCCCTTCATTTTCTCGCGTGCCATGTTTGAAGCATTGTTTCACTACTTAGCATTGTTTTTACTTTTTGGTGACGCGGACGGCGCGTTAATAACGCCTACTTAGATCTATTTTATTTTACGTGTATGTTCGGCGGGTATACATAAACATTTATGTAGTTTTAACACACATCTTAAGCTTCATCAACGCTCATCAGGCGACTGTAAGGGCCAGTCTAAATACCTCGACGATTTAGGCCATGATTTTTGACCGACAGAGCACGAAGCGTCTCCGTTGCAACTTGAGCAAAAATGCTTTCGTATGTCCGGATGTCGTTTCTCAACCGATTCTCGTGAAATTTTGTGAGTAATTATATGGAATGATACTGTCGTATCAGTTTTTCGAAATTTTTCAAAATGGCGGAGATTTGGGGGTTGAAAACGTAAAAAAACATATTTCAGCCATTTCGCGCTCTTTGCGCAGGCTTTTTGTTTTAAGGTGTTAGGACTCGCGAGGTCTACAGTTAAGAGCTAGTTTAAGGTGTCTCAGTTAGGAACGGTTTCTTGATGATACTTCTTCGAGATCGGCTTCCACTAACTGTTTCCTATAGTATCTTATGACATATGAGGACCCTTCATCAATAGTTGCTGGCCTTAATGAATGGATAACTGTGGTTTCTGTTTTAAAATTGAATGTTGCTTTTTTCTTTGATGAGACACATCCTACTTAATTTACTGCGGTTTGATCGGTTATCGACGTTTCTATTATATCTTTCTAACTAAGACCGCATAACTTGGAGACGAGTCGTATGTGGTCGCGATCCTCAGCACTGAGGGAACGACGAAGAAGAACTTCATGATGAATGTCTTTTATTTTTTCAAATACTTTGCAGCTTGATCACTCGATATTTTAGGTCCTTGTTGATGCGAGTACAGGAACACCTGCCCGTGGTGCGCCGTGTAGGCGGCCCCTATGGCGGGAGAAGTGCTTTTTCTGAATACCTACTGTACGAACAAACTCTGTTGGCAGGAGGAGGCATTCTAGACATAGAGTCCCCTTACTTGCTACAATAATTTATTTTTAGGTAAGTATAGGTACTTAATAGTCGGAACTGAAAATAATGCCGGTCACGCTCTTGTCGTAAGTACACACTGTATGTCACTATTGTAGGGACACTACACGTAGGTACCTACCTACTATCTACGCGTAGATTTTATTTCCTACCTACATTAAAAAAAAATGGATAAATGGAACTTAGGCGTTTTTGAGAAAGACCGACTTTTATTTACGGATTTCATTTAGGATGTAGGTACCTACTTCTTGATATCTTATGAGCATTGGTACTTATTATGAAGTTTGTAAAAAAATCCTCGATTCACTGTGTATTATTTATCCCGTCGTTGCGTGTGGACTGCGGCCTCAAAATGTTATAATGGAGCAGCAACACAAGTGTAAACTTAACCATCGGCATCGTAGGTATTGGCTACCTGTAAAGATGGATTTGAATAATATGTTTATAGAAACGCGATGTGAGATTATAATCCGGGAAAAAGCATATAAGTATTTACATATGCATCGATAACGTTGTAAATTAGTTATTTTGTAGTTGTTCTTAGTCCTCACTTGAGACCGTGTGATGATCTCAGTTTATTGTATTTCGATAATAGTAATGTCCTCTGGCGGTATTTAAAAAAGTTATTTACATCTTTAGCATGTTTTGCATCGGAACCCTCAACTTTTCATAGCTTTTGGGCTTATGCTTAATCCCTATAAAGATGACAAGATGGCGTGATGTTATTGTTCTGTTTAATTGTAGTTTAGTAATGCCATCTAGCGATTTTTATTCAAGCTTGTACGGTCTCAACAAAACATATTACAATCATTGGAATATGGCAACAATGTACGTTTCTAGTTGGACTAATAAGCTGACAACACTGATTAAACGTCAATCAGTTGTCAAAATGGCACGTCAGCAGCAAGATGTTGATGAGCTTTTCGATGTTAAAAATGCATTTTATGTTGGAAATTATCAACAAGCAATCAACGAGGCACAGAGTGTATCCGTGAGTAATATTTGTGCAAACAAAACTATCCTAAATTCGCCATTTCGGAGCGTATTTCAACTTGTTTTGGGCGATGACGTTGTGCCGTTCCTGTTTTCCTCAAAATTCCAGTTAAAACCTATGTTTCGAGTGTAATTTATATTATAAAGTCGCGTATCAACTTTAATCAAACATAATTAATCACTTTTTCAGCCATCAACACCTCTCCTAGCGCTTCAACGAGATGCATTCCTGTATCGATCGTACATCGCTCAAGGTAACCACAGGATTGTATTGCAAGAGCTGAAAACCGCGGATCCTATGCTGCAGCCTCTGAAGACATTAGTGGAGTACTTGACACCAAACGCCAACAAGCCAGCGATCGTTGCTGATGTTGATGGGCGTGTGAGTAGCTCGTTTTTTTTTGTAGTGAACCAATGACTAATAAAAGTGTTGATATGACTCCACAAAATAAAGCTTTGAAGGCAATCTGAAGAAGTAATTCATTATTAGGTGTACTGATTTAAAACATAGTGATAAGTTATATATGTATAGAGTATCTTCCCCTTTTCTCTTGGGTGTGCGAACAGGCCACACTTGGCTGCCACTTTTTGACCAACCAATAAACTTAAAAAATTCAAAGCAGCTGTAAAAAGTCTAATTGAAATAAATACTTAGGGTTTGAGGGTTTAACAATTACTACAGTTTAAAACACAATGTTCATAAAAAGAATAGAATGAAAATAATGATGCAATATTGACGTTGGACCTCTGAACTACCTTTTTTTAGATTTTTAGTTATTAATTCCAATCAATGTAAAATGCTATTTCGCGTGTACTGGCAAAATTTCGTAACATGATATTTTACTATTTATCCCATTAGACATTGATAGAAATAACTTCTAAATTATGAGATGATAGTTTTGCTGCGAATACCTCCTAACTTTAATTAGAAATAACTATGTTGTTGTGTAGAAAATTTGTAAAAATAGCTATAATATTAGTTCCTTACATATGAAATTGATGTTTTATATGGAAAAAGCAAAACTATTTTTTTTTTTTAAATTTTTATTTAATCAATCAAAGTAGGTACCGTTGTGATCTTTGCACTTTTGCCATTTTATAGTTCATTGATTCCTTTGCTGAAAAAATTGCGAAAGCGAGAATCAACAAAATCTTTGAAGGTGTTTTGGACTGCCTCATCTGAATTAAAAAATTTTCCAATTAAGAAATTATCCAAATTCCGAAAAAAGTGGTAAACGGTTGGAGAAAGGTCCGGGGAGTATGGTGGGTGACGGAGACATTCCAATCCTACTTTAGTTTCGCCACCGTCTGTTGTGCAGTGTGTGGTCTAGCGTTGTCCTGAAGCAGCAGTGGGCTAGAGTGGTTGACCAATCTCGGCTGTTTAACGGCTAGCTTTTCCATCATGGTTTCCAATTGTCAGCAATACAGCTCTGCCGTAATCGTCTGACCAGAGCTTAGGAAGCTGTAGTGGCTGACACCAACACTGGTCCACCAGACACTAACCAGTACCTTTTTTTGTGTCAACTTTCTCTTGGGGCAGGATTTAGCCGGTTCTCCTGGATTTAACCACTGTGATGAGCGTTTCCGATTATCGTATAGGATCCATTTTTCATCACAAGTAATGATACGATTCAAAATCCCCTCGTTATTGTGACGGTTGAGTAACGTGACGCAGCAGTCGACTCGTGTTTGTTGGTTTGCTTCACTTAGTTCATGCGGTACCCATTTTTCAAGGTTTTTCACTTTTCCAATTTGTTTCAAATGATTCAAAATGATTTTATCACTCACACCGAAGCCTGCAGCTAACTCTGACGTGGTTTGAGATGGATCCGCTTCCACAATCACTTTCAATACCTCATTGACAACTAGGGTCTCCGGCCGTCCACGAGGTTTGTTCTGGAGGTCATAACTTCCAGAATGAAAGCGTTGGAACCAAAAAGTACTGTGTTTTCTTTTACAATGGCTTCTCCGTACACATTATTAATCCTTCGAGCTGTTTCTGCGGCGCTAGTGCCACGTTGGATTTCGTATTCGAAAATAATGCGATATTTTATGTTTTCTATATTGAGCACAGAACGATGTCAAAGCAAAATTGAATGGCGCGAAAACAAATGAATTATTACATTCGAAACACAAATGACACGCTTTAAATTGAATTGAATTTGAATTTGGAATTCTTAACCAAACGCTGGCTTTTTGAGATCAAAGTGGCCAGTTCTATAAAACATCAATTTCATATGTTTGTCGTCAATATGTTGTCAAAACTGATCATATTGTGTGTTCTTTCAGGTTGCAAAAGGTACAGAGCTGTTGAATGAAATCTTCCTTATTGTAGCGGCCACTATCTACTATCATGAGGACAACTACGAAGCAGCACTCAAGTATGTTTAATTTATTTTACTCATATTAGTAACGACCTGCCCCTGCTTCACATGGTTTTTACACCTTGACATAATATTGAGATTTCTGTATTATATAATATCAGTTAATATTAATGTATTATACACATAAACCTTCCGTGTTTAATTCTCTTAATGATGGAGAAAACTGCATCAAAATCTGTTGCATAGTTTAGAAGAACAACACAGTCACACAGACTGATACGAAAAAAGACTTTAATTTATAATATGGTTAGTTTTTTTTTTTTTTATTTTTTTATTCTTTAAAAAAAAGAAACCAGGTTCTTAATAATTAATTACAATCTAGCCTATGAGACTAATAAGCAATTTTAATCTAACTTAATTTTTTACGTGATAATTATTTTAAAACTTAGAATAGTGTTGATTGTACTTTACAAGTCCGTTCCACTTTCTTAGAGTCTGATATAATGATATAAACACTTTGTTCATGTGTTATTATGTGTGTCATTGTCACTATTATTTCTACACTTTTTACACTACACTAACTCAAAGGATTTTAGATTTAAATGCATCTATTATGACAGAATAAGCTGTAGTTTGTAAGACTTCCATAACTGGACTTTGGCTTGGACTCAACTATTGATAAGAACAACAGTAATTACATACATAGAGCTTGATTCATACTGTACTCAATACTCAATTCTTTATAGCATTCCATATGTATTACATAGATGGTTTAACAAAGTAAAAGATCAATATGGACCCTTGTCTGCATAGGTACTGTCTAATAGATAAATTAAATGAAAACTACAACAGATTTTTAATTAAGTAATCTGGCAGATAAGTGAACCAGTTCACTTATCAATTAACTTATTATTAATGTCTAAATTATTTTATTTTGCGTGTTTTAGTCAAAATATCATTTCATTATATATGTACAGTGTATCAATTAATATTTAAATTTCCTACTACCATTTCTAGAATCCTCCACAATGCTGAATCACTAGAACTCCGTGCGTTCACTCTGCAGTGTCTCCTGGCTATGAACCGACCCGACCTGGCCCGCAAACAACTAAAGGCGCTGCAAGACATTGAGGATGACAGCACTCTGACACAGCTGGCTCAAGCCTGGTTGAACTTGTCACAGGTTAGCAAAACTAGTGTTCCTTCTATGGTGTTGCTTGCTTCATAGGTTTGAAAAAATTGTCTGCTCAGCAACATAAATAACGCAATGAACGTGGCTGAACTGTCAAAATCAAAACCATTGCGTTCGATTGCCATTTCATGTGTGTTTATGCAATTTCCCCGTTGATCATACATGTTTTGTTGGTTTTTGTATTAATTGGTAACTCATTCATTTGCAGGGTGGACCAGGAGTGCAGGACGCACACTATAGTATTATGGAGCTGTCAGAAAGGCTCGGCGCTCTGGGAGCCGGCCCGGCCGCCGTCGGAGCCGCCGCCGCTGCCTCCCGAGGTACCTGACGTGACGGTTGAATAATATTGATTTTGCTATAAGTTAATACAACGCCATCTATTGCCTTGTGGAGGAAGCTCATAAACATCTTGTTGCTTGGAAGTCCGCCCTGGTTTATTGTACTAACACCCGATTTCTTATTTGAGAATTAGAAGCTCAGAACTTGTCAAACTCTACTTTAGCATTCCTTAAGGTGTAAGCCCGCGAAATACAAAACTTATTTTCAAAAAACATTAAAGTACCTACGATATGCACTAAGTACACTTTTCACTTTCACAAAGTGGTTGTTTGGAACTGGCTTGCACTGTGAAAAAGTTTCCAGCAAGTTAACATGGTTATATATACTTCCCTGAAACTGGTTGATCAACGGGCACGATAAAACTTGATAGTTGACTCCGCAGCCTAATTACGTAACAAACTATGAATCACAATCTGAATAATTTTGAAGGATATTGATAATCCATTGCTTCATATGTTCGAAAAATTTGTCTGCTCAACAACATAAATAACGCAATGAATGTTGTTGAACTGTCAAAATGAAAGCCATTCCTACTGTTAGTGTGTTACGCAATTACCCCGCAGATATTTTTTTAAATAATACCTCAACAATCTCTTACCCGTATCCCAATTTATTTGGGCTAGTTACGACATGTCTTATTCTTTCATAGCTGTGGGCTGTGTGTTAGTCGTCATCTCGGTAGTCAACCCCATCCCAGCCATATCATCCTTCACACAGTCCATACATCGTTTTTTTGGTCTTCCGCTACTCTTATAGCTATCCACATTGATAATCAAAACTGCTCACGACACTCTTACCTACATTTTTTTTGTTCTGTCCAGGCATGTGGGAGGAATCCGAACAGATGCTGACGGAGGCACAGGCGCGCGCTCCGCAACAACCTGACTTGTTGTTGGGACTAGCTGTCACTGCAGCGCACAGCGGGAAGGCGCCTGAGGTCACTATATTTTTATCATCAAAATAACCTACTTACTTAAAAATCTTCAAATTCAAATTCATTTATTGTTTGTCACAGGTGAAATATCAGTTCTCATAATTATTATAAAAGATCGCTGTAACATACCTATAAGGTGTACAATATTTAATGCTGATCCCATACTTATTTAACATTAAAATCATTGTTCGTCCTAAGTCAACGTCCATCATTACCATTAGTCATGCATTAATATAGTTGTTCATTCACAAAGTCGGATAATAGAATTAAGTAGTGGCATTGATTTCATATCAATTAAATTATTCATTGATTTCTTTGATATTAAATTACTCATTGGTGCCATAATAAATTAATTATTTGTTGATTTAATTAAATATGTTATTGATGTCATACAAAATTAAATTACATACATACTATCGTTATTGTTATCGCTATTCGTTAAACACAGATAAAACAAAATACATTTTATTTACAATGAGAAATACTAACATACCGCTTACTAATCTAAACATTTACGCACATAATTGTAGCACGTACGCTGACACTGCATGTTCCTGCCCCACTTTAGCTAAAGCTGACCATTTAAAATATCTGGGTGTCACTATTGACTCCAATCTAAATTTCCGTAAACATATCGATTTACTATGTACTAGAGTGCGCAAATTAATATATGTATTTAAGTATTTACGGAATATAGCAGACTATAAATTAATTAAACAGGTTTATTTAGCTTTGTGTCAATCCGTTCTTACCTATTGCATAACTTCTTGGGGTGGTGCTGCAAAAACAATTTTGCTTCCTCTAGAGCGTACTCAAAGAGCAATTCTAAAGGTTGCTACCTTTCGGCCTTTTAGATTTCCTACACACCAGCTCTATATAGAATGTAATGTACTAACAGTAAGGCAATTATTTATACTAAGTATAATATTACACCAGCACACTGCACTTCCTTTTGATCCAGTACCATCCGACAAGAGAAGGAAGGACTTGGTTTGCATAAAGCCTCAAACTAGACATGCGTTTGCAAATAGATTTTATGTGTTTTTAGGACCTTTTCTGTATAATAGGCTCAACAAGTTACTAAGCTTCTATAGTATAAGTTATAAAAAATGTAGTAAAATGTTATCAGAGCATTTAGCGCTACTCAACTACACAGACACAGAAAAACTTCTAGAAATTTTGTCATGATGATAATTTAGTCCCTCGTAAATATTTACTTTTGTATATTTACATAGGTTTAGTTTTAGATAATAATGTACCAATATGCTTTTTCTCATAGTTGTTAATACCTTTTATATCAATTTTACTTTAAATTTGAGTGTTCCAATTTAATTGAATTGTAAAGTGATGGCCTGAAACACAGGTTTGAATTAACCTAGATCGGGTAGGTCGCTACCTTACATTGTAATTCCGAACAATCATTACTTGCACCTGTTCTAAACATATTTTAGCTTTAGTTTATTTTTAAGCATTATTAATTATTGTTTGACAAATCTTACTATTGACTAAGTGTACCCTTTTTGTAACGTTTTTATTCAATAAATATTCTATTCTATTCTATATTCTATTCTATTGTTACATGTAATTACTTATATCTTAAATTTATTCATGGACAGACAACACACAGCCTAAACCGCTGGATCTAGAAGCTTGAAATGTTATGCAAGAGTTCCTTAATTTATACAAGGTGGAGACGACACTACGACAATAAATTAAACTGTGTATACCTAATGCTGTTCCCAGTCTGCTTACGAAAATTCAATCAAATATCACCAATAGTTTAGTCACTATAGCTAGTCAGCTCATCAGTACTATTTAGTTTGTTTGAAAAAAACACTTCTTTTATTTCAATGTTAGGATTGATTTGATAGTTCCAAAATTATTTTATGCATTAGTTTTGCTAGTGTTTTCATTTATTATTTATATGAAAACACATTATACATTATTCTATAATATTGTATTGTTGTATAACGAGAGTGAGCAATAAAAAAAGAGTTTTGAAAATTTATTTAGGAGGAAAAGGGTTAAATAGAGATTAAAGTTTGTATGGAAGTTCGTTATTTTTGCCGATGGGATAACCCATCGGGCATACGGCTTATATCCAAAGAAAAACCTCCCCGGCTGAACAAGGAGGAAACAATGCCGATAGTCTCCTTGATAAACTTTTAGATCTAAGTACCTGTTCATTAAAATACTATTGTTGTAGTGATCTGTCGACGTCGTCAAAAATCTTGATTTCCGCGTAGGCTTCACAGATTAGGGTTTATTTATTAAAGTTAAAGATAAGACGTTTAAACGCCAAAAAATGTAGGGTTAAGCAGACGTTATTCATTATATAACTTTTATAAAATAACCTCATTATCTCTGTCTATTTTTTGGGTATTGTGTGCTTAATTCCTGATTTGTGCAAAAATCTATTTTGATATGTGATGAAAGGGACTGTTCCAGCACGTTTTTTTTACAATACCTTATTTTATTTGACTACCTCATTGGGCAGCAGCCCGGTGTCTGGATTTGTGCCCCATTGATGGCAATATGCTCGCCCCCTTTTACATGGGAGTTAAACATAACAGGCGGAATTTGGCTGTACTATGGGCACACCTCTGCCTTACCCTTCGGGCAAAACAGGTGTGAATTAATGTTTTTTTTTTTACAATAAATTATTGTTATTTTTCCAGATATTCAACCGCTACATAGCCCAACTCCTGGACAGCCACCCAGACCACCCTTACACTAAGGAACATCACGCTAAGACAAACGAGTTCAAGCGCCTCGCCGCGCAGTACCAGCCCTCCGTCTCAAGTTAAACCTTACGGTCATAGCGATAGAGTTCAATATCACTTATGATTATATGTATGTTTGTGTAAACTAAAGAGCCTTTATTATTATACAATTTTGAAGTTTTATTGTCGATCTTCTTATAATTTAAAATGTAGATAGTTTAGATGTGCTTGGTTTGTAGTTTTTGGTTTAGTTAATGTAGTGTATTTTAGAGTCCTATATTTTAATCTTATTTTTATTAGTACAAGTTGCCTCAGCCAGCCTACGTTGATGAGTTAGTTTGTGAATGCAGCACACTGATTGCGTTATGGGTAGGTACTTAATATTCATTGTTTAAGGTACTACTCGTACCTACTTAGCTTCATTGATGCAAATAGTCAGTTTTGCACTTGCTAAACCTCTTTGGTTTAATGCCTTGCCTTGCACTGAATGTATTAATCAAATCAACCTATAATATGACTTATGCCTCTCTTAAGTTGCGCCACAACACCTAGTAGGAACCTCGTGAAAATTAACTTAATAAAATATTTAGAATAGGTAGGTATCAAAACAAACGCCACGTTATACAAATCTCCTTTATGCTCATGTAATCCTAGTAGAAGCTGTAATCATAATCGTTGTCTGGTTCCTCGTCCTCCTCGGAATTAGTCAGGTTTGCTAGTATGTGGTACTGGCGGAGTTTCTCTAACGCTGCCATGTCATCCATCAGACCTAGGGGCAGGTCTGATGGGTCAGGCTCGCCCTTGATCAGGGTCCAGTCCGTTGTAGATTCATGGAGGATCTCGCCGTTCAAACCTGTAATTTAAATAAGTTATGAGTCACAACTACTTACAAAAAAAGTAATTAAAAACTTCTACCTTTTTTTGTCGGTTAAAAATAAATTATTAATCTAGCCCCAGCTTCGCCCGGATGAGATATAAAACCTTCCTCACAAATTATCAAAATTATGGTAAAAAACTACATCAAATCTGTCAAGTTAATTAGAAATAAGTACTAAGCAAATAAACTAAAACTCAAAGCATTTATTTCAAATAAACCAATTACAGGCACTTATGAATTGTCAAGGGGTCAGTCAGTCAGAAAAATGAAACTAATTGCCCATTCTAAAGCGTAGTAGGTACCTATGGAGAAGAACAGGCAAGAAACTCCATGGACACTCTTTTAAATCAACATATTTTAAATTTACAAAAAAACTACTGCTAGTTGCTACGCCAGGATTCTAAATTGCTCATTTTTCTTCATCAATAATCTACGCGTTTAGCTACATCTTTATCAAATTATTTTCATAAATCGTGTATTATTTATTTAGTTTCTGCCTACCCCCATGGGAAGGCATGACTTTATTTATGTATGTGTATTATTTATTCAGTTCCTGCCGGACACAACGACACTACCATTCATTGCCGACATTAGTCCATTACCACAGAACATAATATACCCTAAAGGTGTCCATTACCGACAGCCACGTGGACACACGATAATAAGTACATCAATCAGAATCAATATGCTAGTATTACATTTTGGCTAGACGACCTCGGCACGTAACTGTTTATATAATAATTTAGTAACTAATCACCATCTAAAAAAGCGACGGCATGTTTTTCGACGATCTTCAACCTACTAATCTAGCCGTCAAGCGCGAGACATCTAATTTGCAGTTTTAAGTCAAAATGTCCAATCTTTCAATAACTCATCAAAGCGTTTTTTTAATATTCATGACAAAATACTGAAAGAATCAAAATATTTTTTATTTTTAAGTAACAGACTGATTGATTTTTTTTATTGGTGAATTGATTTATTGTTATTGTGTGTTTTAGTAGTATGTTGATTATATTTTTTATATTACACATATTGACCCGACAGACGTTGTCCTGTCTTAACTATGAATGTCATATGTCGTTTAGTTTTAGTTTTGATTAAAACTATCGACTCATTTATCAACCGATCCATCTGTGTTAAATGATATTTGCAGCGCGCATTCTGTCAATCGCTGACAGTTATTTCAAACAACTGACAATTATGTAAAATTAATATTGGCGTTAAGTTTTCTTAAATTTTGTAACGTTCCGATCAACTTCCTTATTTTTTTATTTCATAAGATCCTTCTCCTGACAATAACCAACACAACAAAAAAAAAAAAGAAAGTGAAATCGGTCCAGTCCAGCCGTTCACGCGTGATGGCGTGACCAAGGGAAATAGGGATTCATTTTTATATATATAGATTATGACAAAAATATTGATTTCGGGTATGTTGTGGTCTTCTCTGGTCTTAATTAAATAAAACATATTTTGATTCTTTCAGTATTTTGTATTTAATGTTTGACAAAAGTATTTGATAAAAAGCGCTTTGATGAGTTATTGAACTTTACCACATTCTCAAAGATTGGACATTTTGACCCTAAACCTGAACGAATAGATCGACTCGGGCGGCTGTTATGTTATTTTGTAAGTAGGTATATTATTAGATCGGAGAATCTAATATACGCCTACGCAGACTTCGATTTTCTAAAATTCGGCGCGGCGGCGGGCCGTGTGTATTAGGTTAATATAAATTATAAGCTCTGCCGAAGCAGAGCATTCAAAAATATTATAGACTCATTTGAGTGTCCCCCTCCACGGAAATCTTTAGTAAAAGGCGAAAGATTTATGCGTTTTGAAGGGAAACCAGAGTTAACTAAAATTTGATCGCCCGAGCTTATATACTCCGCGCGGTAACGAAACCATAGCGCGATCTAATTCGATCCCAACGCCATCTAGGGAAGCGAGGGTCAAACTTTTACGACTTGGTGAAGTTATCAATAATACAATTCTGTAACTTATTATGTTTAAGAATATCAGAAAAATAAAATAAAAGAAAGCCATGATTTTTTTGTGCATCATTTTGATACAATAAACACTGAATGTATGTACCATCAGGGTCTGTCGTAAAGTTTTTAAAGAATGATATTATTGTCTCCCTTATTCATTAAATATTATGACGACTACGTAAATAGCGCACTATCAATGGTTACGGATTGGTTTACCACAAAATAACCTAGTTTTCCTTGCCAAGAAAACGCAATGTACCTATAAAATTCGCCTTACGGAATGTTAGAAATCTAGGACGCAACATCGTCTTAGATAAAGAGGTTTGTTGCGCCACTTCTTCTTCCTAGCTAAAGCACTAGGAAGTGTTGATGAGCGGGCGTTTTGGGGGACCGTCTTAAGTAATTGTGACGTTCAAAAACAGCTGATTCTCAACCTAGTTTGAATACCTACTTAAAAAATATAAAATTAAAAACTGATAGATCATAATATTTGAATGCGGGACATACAGTTTTGATTTTGTTGATAGGACGTCAGACATAGTGTCATAAAATCAATGCCGGGAAGGGAATTATTATATTGATGATGTCTATAATTTTCCGAACCAGGTTGTATAACCATTCCATAAAAATAAATAAAGACTAACAACACTTACCATTAGGCAATATATCGACAGGTCCTTCGATGGGCGGTGCGGTGTAAGCCTCTAACTCTTGCTCCGTCTTGCTCTCCCGGTCCAGCTTCTCTTGTTTGCGCTGGCGACGCCATGCCTTCTGTAGGTTGAAACGCTCGGGCCTGGAAAACGTCAAGCCATGTCTTTAGTCACAAGGAAGTAAAGATATATGTCATTGTGTCTATGAATTGGTTACATAAACAAGTGATTAAAGGAGGAGGTACGCCCAATATACTAATGATTCGGATAACCAGAAATGATTAGGTAAGCATCAATCTGTGAAGTCAGAGTTCTTAATATTTACAAAAAACGTGACTCATGGCTATGTGATGACATTTTCTATGACCATGATAAGCATATAGGCCATCGCCATAGGCCTTCGTGTTTACAAAACGTGATTTTGCCTCAAATATTTTTCTTGTACCAAGGACAGATATTTGGATTAACCTTATCGGACCTAAAAAACTAATAGCCTGTAGAGGATCGTTAATCTCTAGCACAGTCCGGAATAAACAAACAAACAGTGATATCATCGTATCTTATCTATTCGTGAAATAAACATAATGTTTACTATCCATCAGTAGGTAAACTTACAACGGCACTGTTCAGAATGTGTCAGAAAAAAGCCTAGCAAAGGATTTTTGACCTGATAACGGCGTATAAATGGAAAAGCATGACTCATTGTCACGTTCCGCCTGACCCGATGACGTTATCACGTAAAATTATCGTCCGTAAACCGACTTTACAGACAACCCTTAATTTTAATCCATTCTTTTCCTAATCATAGTAAGATATTTAGAAGAGTACTGAAATTAAATAGTGGAAACCCTGTTTTTTTATGGGTGTCATAGAAAGTTACTCCTTACGCCTGTCCTGACTATTCAGTGACAAATGTCTCGTTAATGGTCGGTATTTGGACCAAGTCCCACACATTTTTGCTCAATATCCATTGTAATTGCTTTTTATATCATATCCAAACTAACTGGGAACTTACTTCTCCTCATCTTTGAACACCCGTGCTTCAATGTTCTGGATGTCATGTCTCAGGTCTGCTATCATGAGCAGCATGAGGTCTAATGAGCCCTTTGGACCCCTAGGGCCGCGAGGACCCCTTGGCCCGCTGTCACCTTTTGGTCCTTCCATACCTGGTGAGCCGGCCGGACCCTGTAACATGGAGTTCAGAAGTTTTATATTGGGTCCGTTTGTTTGCTGAAATAAATGCCATGAAAAGCGTTTTATCTGTTTAAGTTTTTTTTACTAACCTGAACTGGACCACACCTTGGCAAAACCCTTACTCCATTCCTTCCACTTGTCTCGATTTAGGTATTATAAAAACAGATTTCATTTACTTACCCTTGGACCTCTTTCACAACGGCAATATCCGCCTTCTAACGGCGCCGTGGAATCTAATACTCTGTAAGCGTAGGTTCCTTCTGCGAATCTATCACCACCTTGAAAGAAAGGATAACATTTTTATACGTTTATATAATATTCATTTCCTTTTGAGACCCGGCCATCATAGTTGATCGTACCTACCGAGATGGTTCGTCAAAGTCTTACTCACGCACTTCGGTTAATAATGGCGCTTTATTTGCTCAGTTAGGTACCTATTTCACATCAGACCTTCGAGTAAAAATAATGCTTACATTTTATTATTTACATTAGCATGGTAAAAGGTAGCATTGTTTAGTCACTTAGCCAAATATAACCATCCTCTTCTTGGCGTGTCGATGGCAATATAAATGGACTCGGCCCAGAATTGGTTTTTGGCGCCATCACTAGCATCCATCAGTCCCTGTAACGTGCAGCTGACAGGACACGCAGGACATGATATTAAGTGTCCCATCGTTTGTGGAACAGCACCACATTTTACACTCCAAGGCGGAGTCGTCTATGAATCTCCACCTGAACAGGTTTTCTCTGCTTCGGCCGACCTGGGTCCGAAGTCTGTTTAAAGACTTCCAGGTTACCCGAGGCAACTCATGTCCAGGGGGACACATCTTCAGCGGGTGGAATGAATGGTTTGGTAAGGAAGCATTGTCTCGCCACAGCTTCAGTCTTTCTTACTTACCATCTCTTAACGCAGGACTGTCCATCAGCTTTTTAAGCGCCGCCTGTGTGGTGTGCAGCTGATCACTCAACTGCTTGATCTTACGAGATAGCCAGGTCACAGTGTCACAGGGTGCGTAACACCTGGATGACGCTCGCACCAGCGGCAGCGGCTCCTGAAGCAATGCGGTTACCTGGGCTGACTTATGTGACATCTTTTTTTATGTTTCAGAGTGAACGATATAGACTGCTATTCATTCTGATGGTGTAGGGATAGAACTATGATTTTTCTCAAAGGTCGTCCAGAATTTCTTCTATCTTGTAGTGCGTGAGTAGTACCGATTACACACGCATGACAAGGTTCTGAAGTGTGCGTGGGGCAACGGAGAGAGATATGATGATGTGTAGCTGTAATTTGCTAAATTGATGATGAGGCAATAGGCAGGGTTATAGTTCCAGTCCGTCATTGAGATTAGCCGCACTGCGGCGTACCGGATGTAATATGGAAACCATGGGAAGATGAACAGTTCTCCGGATAATAAACTAACTGTAACTCACTGGGACAGCACCTCTTCGCTCACACTTCTTGCCATCGCTGGCGAGGACCAGCGGAGGTGAACAATAACAGTGGTACCCGCCGGGGTCGTTGATACACCGCTGGTCACAGCCGCCATTGTTGGAGGAGCATTCGTCCACATCTGGATACCAGGAGATCAGAAATCAACAAGCGTATTATTGACAGTCGAAATGAAGAATCAAGAATGATAAATGTTTCGCGGAGCTCGAACCTGTTCGAACCTGTTTTTGAAGGAAATCTAAGATATGAACAAATTAAAATAAAATTGCTGATATCTAAGATTATCTTTGGGCATATTTGTATAAAAATTGTCAAAAGGTCCATTCAAAGTAGTACGTGTACTACAGCTAGCTTTATTCCGGTTTGCTGGCGGGGATGCCGAATTACATTGACATTAGTGTCAAAACATTTCATGTTTCTTTCTAATTTAGTTAGCCTTTGTTAGTGTATCGTTAAGAACAAAATATTGTGTTTACCAACGCAGTAAGGCTGCGTCTTCCTCCGGTAGTGGTCTGCATGGAACTGGAAGCCGCTGTGACACGTGCACCAGACGCGGTCACCACGCACCTCGCACGCTTGTTCACACAGCTGCAAACTGCACGGGTCAATCGACCTTGGTATACATCTGGTAAATGGAAATATTAAGGCTATTATCATCATCATCATAATCATCACTCATTTGCCCTAATCCCAATTTATTTAGGGTCAGCGCAACATGTCTTTTTCGTGTCATGTCATGTCATGATGTCTGTTTTAAGCTATAAAAGCTTTAAAATCTCCGTGGCTCTTCTAAACTTCCCACGATGAGACAGAACTTCAAATTACTGAAACCCCATATTGGACCCCTTCCCTACAGATCACGATAACTTGGTCGCGACTTCTTGTCAAAATTTGGCAAGCATGTTCAACAAACGATTTCACAGTTACTCGTCAACGCAAGTTCGTATTCTTTGGCACAGCAAACAATGTAACTTTATGTAACGGTCTAGCGGTATTAGCAATCCTGCGCTTGATGCCAAAATATTTCAAAAGCGAAACATTACTAATATGAGGACCAGTAAGAACCGCAGGACCACCCTTATTTACTAGCACATCTCTATTAATATTCCTTAGAATAAGAGTCAACATCTAGTCACAACAATCAATATTCTGCTTAGCAAGCACAGTTAATCAATTACCATAGTAATATAGTGATTGATTATGCTGGCTACTTAGCAGTTCCTCATTCCTATGCTTCACATGACAACAAGACTCGTCGCCCTTCACACAGACGCGTCTGGAATATAAATCAAATCTCGTCAGCGCCAGAGATAGACGAAGATGGAAAGGCCACAGCTTTCTTTGTGACTAAATCCCTTGATCCTTTGAGCTGCATACAACTCATGTTTCTAATTGGGATCAGGCGTTCGTCTTCGATTTTACAGAGAATGTGGGTCGATTTTGGGTGTCGTAAAAGGTAAGGTTGTCAAAAGGACCGCTATCTAGTCGAGACTTCCGGCCGGCCCTGGGCCGGTAGTCTTGACTAGATAGCGACGCTGTTGCAAACTACCGATCGCTAAATATTAAGATGAATCCTCAGTTGTAGCCCGCCAAAATCAAATTTTCTTTGAATTTGACGATTGATATGAAATTGATGATTATTATTCGATAAATATATAATTCCCACAGTCGAGAATCCCATTTTGATCACCATACGACGAAAACCAAAGCTGCAATTTGCAAGAAAATTTGAATTCTACGGGCTACAACTGAGGATTCACCTTAATATTTAGCGATCGGTAGTTTGCGACAGCGCCGCTATCTAGACGAGACTGCCGGCCCTGCTGTCGAATTTTAGTAAAGATTTATAATGACTGTTATTAGCAGTGATCGGAGTAGGTAGATTGAACTGGGGTCATTGATCCGAAACGTATATATTACTATGGACATTCCTCCGGAATTGGTGGATTATTAAAAAAAAACCGGAACTTATGTAGGAATTGTATTCTGCCAGAGTGGAAGGAGTCATTTGATGATTTGCCATCCTCAAAAAAAAGGTAGGAATTGTAATAAAATGAGCAATTTTATTCTTTATTATTCTTCCTATTTTTTTTTTTAGTCACGATTTGACAAAACCCAACGACCAATCAGTACAAAGGATCATGGGTGGTACAATAACCGGTTATCAGAACAATGCGTACGCCCGCCGGAAATACTAAATCCGGAAATACCGGAATTACTTTCCGGAAAAATGGCTTATCCATGTTATTCTTTCTGTGTGCATTTATGATACAAGTACTAAAAATCAATCTACCTACTCCGATCACTGGTTATTAGACATTTTTGAAGCTAATACCTACTCAATCTTTTTGCATTTTTAAAAGGTTACGTGGCGCTACTTGGGAGTAGTCCATTTCCGGCAGTGGATGGTGCTGTGATATGCTGTATGAATTCTTGAAGGCGAATTTAATAAGGTCTTTTCATGATGCCTACTTACGAAGACTGGCTGCGTTTTATTCGTTTGATAGGTTCAGTAAGTATTAGGCTAGCACTTATCTCTTACCTCCCAGCTATGAAGACATGAGTATCACAGCACCTCAACTTGATGCACTGTATCTCTACGCCGTCCACGCGGCACATCTCGCGGGTGCGCAGGAGGCTGTCGGTGGGGCATGGCGAACTGCCGTCTAATCTGAAAGTAAAAGATACAGCTATAGCCTGTTCCAAGAGTATCAGATGAAATTGGAAACAAAGCATGTTTAGGTTAAATTCTTACGCAAAATCTAAACTAATTAGTACCTAGTTTCAACTTCATATCTCACTACTTTTTCCAACAATTATTGTTCGAATCACATGAAAAATCATCGCAGAAAATTGTGTTCATAAAATTAACCTCAATTTTGTCAAATGAAATATAATAAGGTGATTTAAAATTAGAATTTCAGGTTTTAGTATTCAAATAATCAAATCAAAGTTCTCAATTTGTAAGTGGCGCTACAAATACGTTTCCTAATCATTTTTTTTTCTTTAGTTGTGTTTGCTCTTGTTCACATTTTCATCAGATATTCCTGGAACAGACATAAGTGAGTTAGCTTTCCAGGTTAGTGTTTCACAGCCTCACAGGTTTCTAACAGGTATTTTGTTTGTGAGAACAAAATATGATGATGTGGCATCACTAAACTTGATGAAATCACTGAAGGTTTGACAAAAAGTTTGCAATGCATATTCTAAGATTACTTTCGTCCCTAATTGTGTAACACACTATCAATCACAATCTGAATCATTTTGAAGCCTATCGCTAATCCACTGCGTCCTATGATCGAAAAATTGGTCTCCTTAAAACGTAAATAACGCAATGAATGATATGTATGATTTTATTTCTGTAAGTAGGTAGGAATGTTGTTGAACTGTCAAAATGAAAGCTATTCCTACTTTTAGTTTGTTACGCAATTACCCCGCTGATGTAGTACCAAAGTTCTTTAACGCCTGTGTGTATTTTTATGATGCATCTTTTTATTTAGATATTGCACAAATAGAACTGCACGTTATGATGTTTGAGCGTTAGATGATCTACATGAGGAAACTCTCGACTTCTGCTAAGATTTTATAGACGCTTCAATTAAATTTTTGTAATGGCAATCTTTGAAATTGTTCGGTAATTGGGAAAAGGTTCCGCCCACAATGAGGTTATAATAAGTAAATGTTTTACTTCAGACGGTATTACAGTCCATTTTATCACAATACATAAGTACAATAACTTTAAGGTTTACTGTACTGCTACTTTTCTTCATCTTCTTTTTCAGAAGTTGACTCTATTATGGGTTTACAGACATGACATGAGTAGGCTAACATCATATTTATTAAAACAACATGAAATCATAACTCAAGCTTAATTATAAATAGATGTTCCACATCTGTGGTTTATATTATAAATGTATACCCAATTTAAAAATAATAATCTGTCACACGTCATTTCTATAAATCATCCTTGTTTGACACAGACGAACAGACATTTAACTTCGGAAGAACAACAAAGAAACTTTAACTTATAGTTTTATGTTCTACAAAGTCGCTTGGAATGCTGATAAGCTCATGAATGAATAATAATGACCTAATTATTGTTTATAACGTAGATGCGTGTGTGTGACTTGGAGATTGGGACGCGAAATTGAAATTAACAATGTTTACTACTTCTGGGATCACGAGACGCGACAGTTGAAATGATTAAATAAATTTTAGTGGTTATCTTAGTCCTTTGTTTTATGAATGCACGGAAAGGACCAAGGACTTTGGAAGATATGTAGTAGAGATACTTTTTTAATGTTGGCCAACTTTATTTGTTAACCACCTAAGTATTTACATCAACAATAATATTATATTACTAGCTGCGCCCCGCGGTTTCGCCCGCGGTATGAAATATACTTTACGACCTATTATCAGACGTACCAAATATAGACAAAAAAAAACATAAAAATCGGTCAAGTCGTTTCGGAGGAGTTCTATTTAATAACAAACACTGTGACACGAGATTTTTATATATTAGATATTCTATAGGTTTACTCTAAGGATGATAGTTAAGAATGTTAAAGGGTCCTTTGGAGCTTCTTGCTCGCTTGCGTTCTTAGTTTGATCATTTTCAGCACTATTATTTAATTATTTAATAAAGCAAAAACCTTGTCCAAACCAATGCCAGACTGCAGTTACGTCTACCACGTGCTAGCTCTGTCTGCTCATGGTCTGCTCCTTTTTTATAAGTATCATTATAAATTGAATCTCATTTCATGACACATTGATCCAGTTGCTGGCTATGCAAAGTGGTCATAGCCATTGTCTAATTAATTTGTCATTTAGTATCTTAATTGACCCCGAATTTCATTTCGCTGTTTTTTTAACTCATCAAGGATCGCTAATGAGGGTCGAATTAATATCCAAGAGCTTGATAATGTTGGTAGGTACAATCATATTTCTTGAATGAATACTTACTATTTTCACTCGCGTTCTTCCTATACATATAAAGGTTAAGTTTGGAATTTAATTACTATTTTCAGTCGCGTTCTTCCTATATAAAAGATAAGTTTGGAATTTAATTACTATTTTCACTCGCGTTCTTCCTATATAAAAGTTAAGTTTGGAATTTAATTACTATTTTCACTCGCGTTCTTCCTATATAAAAGTTGTTTGGAATTTAATTACTATTTTCACTCGCGTTCTTCCTATTATGTAAAAGTTAAGTTTGGAATTTAATTACTATTTTCACTCGCGTTCTTCCTATTTAAAAGTTAAGTTTGGAATTTAATTACTATCTTCACTCGCGTTCTTCCTATATAAAAGTTAAGATTGGAATTTAATTACTATTTTCACTCGCGTTCTTCCTATACAAAATTTAAGTTTGGTTTTTTTTTTTTTTTATTCTTGTCGTTATTAGAATGTCCTAACTCTGGCGGTAAAGAAGTTAAATATGACCTTAATAATTAGAATAATTAGAGTGTTAAAGTATATGACCTGCAGGCCCCTAATTGCGTAACACACTACGAGTATCTATCACAATCTAAATCATATTGAAGCCTATTGCTGAACCATTGCTTCATATGTTCGAAAAAATTGAAATCTGCTCAACAATGTAAATAACGCAATGAATGTTGTTGAACTGTCAAAATGAAAGCCATTCCTGCTGTTAGTGTGCTAAGTAATTACCCCGTAGGCTGACATAGTATACGAGAGCTGTCTGCATTGTTCCCATAACTAACAATTTGGTGTCAAATGTCATTATGATACATCTTGGACAATGAATAAACTATTAAGTTTATGAGCACATCATCACTTAAAGCTTTTAAGCTAATGAAACTTTAGAGTAGTTATAATTTTTAACCATGCGTGTTCATACTAGTCTGAGGGTATACGGAGTTCCTGAATGCAAAAAGTCCTATTTTTACCCGACTGCGCGACGCAAAGGAGGTTTATGTGTTCATCAGCCTTATATGTATGTTTGTTCCTTTGTGGCGCTCTTATTTAGACCAAACGCGAGGGCCGATTTTGATGATTCTCACATCAATCGATTTGTGATCGGTTTGTTTGTATCAATTGATTTGTGACTTGTGAGTGTCACTAAAGATATGACAGTAATCAAAATTCAATATGGCGACAACCAGAAGCCATATTGTCAAAAAGAAGAAAATGAAAGACAACGAAGTTATGTCGATTGGGGTATCATTTAATAGGTTTTTGAAAATTATCTCTAAGTTTCTCTAATCATTTTTCATTTTGTTTTCTCATTTAGGATCTATAAAGATTTAAAGTTGGTTAGCGACCATTCTCACAAAAAATTTCAAAACTTATAATAAAGCTGTAATAAAGATCTTATCAACGTTAACAATAATTATTATAATATACATACATACATACATAAACTCACGCCTTCTTGCCATGGGGATAGGCAGAAACTACAGAAAGCCACCTGCTACGATCCTTACATACTCCTTTTGCCTCGTAAACGAGGTTCATACATCTGGTCATACACGCACACCGGTTGCGAGTACTACGCACCTGACCTTTCTGAAGAACATCACCAATAAGGTCACTATATTTCTTCCTAGGACGTTCTTTCCCGGCGTTTCCACTCACATCTGCCTTGTAAATACCTTTTGTTAGTCCCCCTTCATTCATCCTCTCAACATGACCAAAGCATCTAAGCATACTCTTTTAAATTTTTGTCACTACATCTTGTTCTAAACCGAACCGTTGCCTTATCACATGATTCTTCAGCCTATCATTCATAGTCACACCACACATGCTTCACAAGGAACGCATTTCCACAGCATTTATTCTACTTTCATGCTTCTTTTGTCACACCCAACACTCACTTCCACACATAAGCGTAGGCACCAGCACACCATTGTGAACAGCCAGTCGTGCTGTTTTGGACATCAACTGGTTGGTCACAATTGCATGTGTAGCACCATTCACTTTATTTTCCGCATTTACTCTTCTTTCCACATCTCCATGAATCTTTCCATCCCTTTTAAACAGACGCCCCAAATATACGAACTAAACTTACTTGCTCCACACTCATATCATTTAATTTCACATCACATAACGATATATCCTCTTCTCTTTCAAACACCATGACCTTCGTCTTATTCTCATTTATATTCATCCCTTTCATTATATTTGATTTATCCATCAAAGTCACCGTGTTTTGCAACTCTTCTGCTGACGATGTAAGTAGAACTTGATCATCCGCGTAGAGAGGGCATTTTACAGGCAACTCATTCATCGTCAATCCACACTCATCCTCTTTCAAATCAGTCAGACAACTATCCATGTACAAGTTGAACAGCCATGGTGACGCTACGCAACCCTGTCTAACACCCCTCGAGATGCAGAACCAGTTCGTGTATACCAAATTTATCCTAACACAAGCACTGGAATCCTTGTATAAAGATTTCAGTGCCCTTACCAAGCGCCAGTCCACACCGTACATGGGTAGTGTCGACCACAGTTCTTCCCTCCACACACTGTCATAGGCCTTCCCCAATCCAACGAAAGCACGGTAGTCTTTCTTGTGCTTTGCCAGATGTTTTTCGGCTATGCACCTTAGGGAGAAGATCTGATCCATAAAGCCCATTCCTTCTCTAAATCCTGTCTGCACATCCCATATTTTCTCACCTGTCACTCTTATCACTCTATTCATTAACACCTTCACATACAGTCTGCCGACAACACTCTATAATGTAATTTAATACATGATATAATTCAATTCAAACACTAATAAAATATAATTCAATATAATTCTTAAAACCGATTGACAAACCCAGCATGTTTCTGCTTTGAAATATTAATTTATCGACCGTTACCTAAAACATTACTTAATACAGAAAAATAACCTAATTAAGAATAAATAAATAATAATAACTAAAAAGTTTAAAATAAAAAAGCTAATTTAAAATATAAAAATATGTAATAACCCTAGTTGAAAAACATGTTCTCCTATACGTTCCAACTGCAAATGTAAGTTGGTCGACTATTATTCGTTAACTTGTAAAGCCTACTTAGCTGTGATAATTTTTCTTTTAACTTCGTTATATTTAGTCTGGCCATAAATACTGTTACAGTTAAAAATAAGAAAGATATTACATTTGAATTTGGAATCTGTCATTTTTATACGATTGTTCATTGAGATTTCTAATTTTGGCGCCAATACATTGTACAATATTTTGCGATATTAAAATGGAGTGGGGTGATAAAGAGAACCGAATCGCTGTGATTGCATTACACAAAGTTGGTATGGAGCCAAATGCAATTTTTAAAACTCTCCATACGCTCGGTATTAGTGAAATGTTTGTGTACCGGGCTATTAATAGGTACAATGAGACCTCCTCTGTTTGTGACAGAAAAAGATCTGGCCGTCCACGTAGTGTTCGTACGAAAAAGGTGGTCAAAGCAGTAAGGGAAAGAATTCGAAGAAATCCTGTCCGAAAGCAAAAGATTTTATCTGGGGAGATAAAGATAGCACCCAGAACCATGTCGCGTATTTTAAAAGATGACTTAGGACTTGCAGCCTATAAGAGATGCACCGGTCATTTTTTAACTGATAATTTAAAAAAGAATAGGGTGGTAAAATCGAAACAACTACTGAAGCGGTACGCAAAGGGAGGTCATAGATTTCTTTTGTTTACGGATGAGATAATCTTTACAATTGAGCAACATTTTAGCAAACAAAATGACCGTATTTATGCTCAAAGCTCTAAGGAAGCTTCCCAATTAGTCGACAGAGTGCAACGTGGGCATTATCCGACTTCAGTGATGGTTTGGTTGGGTGTTAGCTATGAAGGAGTGACTGAGCCATATTTTTGTCGAAAAAGGTATCAAAACATCGGCACAAGTGTATCAAGATACCATTCTTGAGAAGGTAATTAAGCCCCTTAACAACACCATGTTCAATAACCAAGTATGGTCCTTCCAACAAGACTCGGCGCCGGGTCGTAAAGCTCGGTCCACGCAGTCTTGGTTGGAAGTGAACGTTTCGGACTTCATCAGAGCTGAAGACTGGCCGTCGTCTAGTCCCGATCTTAATCCGCTGGATTATGATTTATGGTCAGTTTTAGAGACTATGGCTTGCTCTAAACGCCATGATAATTTGGAGTCCCTAAAACAATCCATACGATTGGCAGTGAAGAATTTTCCCATGGAAAGAGTGCGTGCTTCTATTGATAACTGGCCTCAACGTTTAAAGGACTGTATTGCAGCCAATGGAGACCACTTCGAATAAGCTTTTTATATTTTAAATTGTTTTATATTTATGTATTAAACTAACACACTGTAAAAGTAATAAATATTATTTGCAATAAAAAAAAAAAACTTCGTGACAATATTTATGGCAAGACTAGGTAGGCTAGGTATATACTACTGCCGTGAATTTTTTCACATATCCAAAAACAACCATTTAGCTGGCAGGGGGGGGGGGGGACACTTGACTCTAACAAAAATTTGTACTTTAAAGCTTAATATTTCACAAACGGATCCCTTAATTTAAAAAAGGTTCGCACACACGCCCAATATTTTTGAAATACCTATCCAACGACATCCGACACAATGATGCAGACGAGAGAAAAAAAAAAACATTTTACGTGTAGAGGTAGGTACCCTAATTTTTTTTTCTATATTTTATTTAACCACTGTGTCGGCGTGACTAATATGTATATTTATGCCAAATTACAGCTTTCTAGTACTAATAGTCTCTGAGCTAAGCTGCGGACAGACAGACGGATGGACGGACAAGGCGAAACTATAAGGGTTCCTTGTTGAATACGGGGCCCTAAAAAGATGGAAACAAGATGACCAACTACTTAGTACAACCTCATGCAGTCGGAGGCATCTTAGTAAATTTAACAATAAAGACCTTATTACACAGACAAAATTTTTGTTTTTTTTAAATGAAATATTCAATTACTAAAGTTTAACACAGCTTTGTAGCTGACTTAAAAGCCTGTTTACCTGTGGGCAGGGGCGTAGTTACCGCCGTATCAGCCGTATCAATGATACGGGGCCCCCAAGCTACGGGGGCCATGGGGTATGTAGTAATTATTCGTAAAATATTACCCAAGACCTCATTCTTATTGACAAGAGGTCGGTAATAAATGAATACTTAGTAAAAGCTTTTAAGATATAGGCACGGCTATATATTACACTGAAAATATAACCTATCCGAATCAGGATGCTCCAATTTTTTATCTTGCTTCGCTTGCTCGCATTCTCTTAAAAAAAGTTACAAAGCAAACTATACTGATCCGGTCTAGAATACTCCAATTTCCGAGCTCCCTTCGCTCGCTCTTCAATAAAAACTTTCCATATTCGGGTCAGGATATCTCAATTTTCTACCTCGCTTCGCTTGCTCTTGTATTCTCTTAGTAAGGGCGTAATAACAGTTTAACCTCATGACTCTGAATGCTATTTGAATTATTTTGTAATCACAAAATATCGCCATTTTCAGCTGCAGTCGGGTAAAAAGGGCCCCCAACATATTTTAATACAGGGCCCCTATAGGACTAGCTAAGCCACAGTGGTGGGGATTCTTTTTGGTATTTTGGTCCTAAATCAGCTTGTAGACTTTCTGACATTTGTTGGTGGAAAACCTATGTGATTAAAATGGAGTTTTTATTTAGATCGATGAAGATGATATGCATCGTTTCCAATATCAACTAGCATTTAAACAAGCTCAATACTCAGAAGCTTAGTCAACTCAAGTGCTTTATTTATTTATTAATACTTTATGCACAAGTAAAAAAATACTGTACATAGGCGGACTTAATACCTGAGGCATTTTCTACCAGTCAATCTTAGAGTGACGCAGAGACAACATAAGGGATAGATAGCTCGGTCACATCACCAGTAACTACCTAAGTACCCAATCTTTCGCCCTAAGATTTCCAAGAACACTTCAATGGCTTCTTATACTGGACTATTAATACCATGTGCAATAACGCTGGTGTAATACTTCATATATTATGATGGTGCAAGTGTGCAAGTGTGCAACGTACTCCATTCAGTAGCAGTCGTTGAACCCACGCACTTTGATTTTTAAACGGGGCAATGCAACTGATTCATAAATTAATTGAAGTAATCAAAGGAAATGTGGACTCTGGGTCATGATTACTTTATTGAGTCGTCCAGTTGTTTTGTAAGTAAAGCTGTCGACAGCTCTAGAAAGCTGTGGACTGACAGAAACATTATTTTTACCTATGGGTTAATGGGACTGTACTAATTCAAACCCAATTTTTTCCCTCGTAGCCCGCAGGTAACGTAATTATAAACTCGCGCCTTAAATTCTAATTAATTATTCCTTGTTTCACATGTTTTCCGAATAAACCTTGCGTCGAAATATGATACAGGGTTGAATTAATATCATCATCCACAGAAATAAAATTATTCGGAGCAACTATTTTACGAGCATCACTTCCGCCAACCAACCGATACTTATGACAGAAATAATTAAAATAAAAAAATCACTGAAGATCACTGGTGATGAGCAGCTTCACAGAATAACTAGCAGCACATGAATCACTCACACGTCTAACACATCGTCGTGATATGCGTCCTCCGCTTGGTATCCTCTCTCGTCCTGATAGCAGAGTACCAGGGAGGCAGGCCAGAGCAAAAGTAAGGCGGCAAAGGCCGCGGGTGCGATCGGCGCGCGCATCGCGACTGTGGCTGCGCGCACGCCGCGGATATGCGTTTGAGCAGTGATAGCCAAAGTTATAGTTGTACGTATGTTCGCATACACGACTTCCTATAAGTTCGGATATCACGAAATAATAATATGATACAATTTTCCTCGTTGCATAAATAATGCGCCATATTTGTACACTTCACATATTTTAGCAAACATTGGAATACTCTCAATAAATATTGAATCGGGGCTATTTCTGGGCCCTACGTTTTTAGTCTTCTGTAGTGGTCATGTCACTCATTGGGAAGAAATTGAGTAATGAATCTATCAAGTACGCAAAGCTTTATTTAATAGAAGCCGTTATAAATAAGTTATCCTTACTATATGTATATTAACATATTTTTAATATTATAAATGCGAAAGTAACTCTCTCTGTCTGTCTGTCGCCTTTTCACACCAAAACTACGGAACCGATTTAAATGAAATTTGGTACACAGATAGTCTAGAGCCTCAGAAAGGACATTGGCTACTTTTAAATGCGAAAAAAGGGTTGTAAGGGGTTGAAAGGGGGGATGAAAAGTTGTATGGAAGTATCGTCATTTTTAGAGCTAGAGGCTTGAAACTTATTTTTGTGAGTACTGGCCACCGCACAGTCGCTAGTATTCACATAAAAACCTAATTTCAGGAAGACATTGTGTGTCATGTACGTAGGCATTGTAGCAACACGTATTATTACAATATTATTTATAAACTAATAGGTCTTTCCACGTTAATTAACCCCATCAATTGGTAGCAGAGCGGGGTTACCGAAAATACGGCAACAACAAAAAGTACGAAAAATGACATCGACAAATTATCGCATAGAATCGCTAACGAAGTCAAACTATGACACATGGTGCCTACAAGCGCAAGCTGTTCTGATAAAAAATGATTATTGGGACATAGTAAGCGGCGAAAAAGGGTTGTCACCAAACGCGGACGCGGCGGCAAAATCGGCATTCGCCAAATAAGACTTAAAGGCAAGAGCTGAAATATTACTTCTCCTGTCACCGTCAGAATTGAAACAAATAAAGATCTGCACGTCAGCCAAATCCGTTTGGGACAAATTAAAAGCTATTTACAAAGTACCCGTAAGAAAGGCAACCTTATTAAAACAGCTAGTTCTCAAGCGAATGTCAAATGACGAAGATATCCGTGATCACATAAATAACTTTATGGACATCGTTGACAAGCTCGCCGATATGGACATAAAAATACCTCCAGAACTGCTCAGTATTATGCTGTTATACAGTCTGCCAACAACATTCGAAAATTTTTGAAGAGCCATAGAGTCAAGAGACACATTACCTTATCCTGACGATCTAAAAGTGAAAATTCTAGAAGAATACCAGGCCGGGAATGGTAGTGATCAACCTGAAAACTCTGAAGCATACCTTCTCAAAGAAATAAAAATGAAACTATTATGCAAGAGCTGCAAAAAGAAGGGTCACACTACTGAGGCCTGTTGGGGCAATAAGAAGAGAAACACAAATGAGAAAACGAGCTGACATCGAGGCAAGAACTTCAACGTCTGCTTGAATACTGAAAATTCAAATATCAATGAAAACGTATGATGTTTAGATAGCGGCTGTTTTTCTCATAATATATGTGCGGCGACAAGTCGAAATTTTCTACAATAACCCCTGAAAATGGTATACTGAAGTTGGCGTCAAACAAGTATACAAGCAAAATTGAAGGCAAGGGAACGGTTTCAGTTACGTGATGACGAAGACATGACGATCTCTACACGACGCAAGTGCTGGAAATAATTCACAATGACGTCTGTAGACCTTTCGAGTGTGAGACCCTAGCAGGCTCAAGATATTATGTCACATTTATAGATGATTTCACCCGATACTGCCACGTCTATTTTATAAAAAAAGAAGAGTGACGTGTTAACGATTTTCAAACAATATAAAAACGAAGTCGAGACGTTCCGCAATAAAAGGATAAAACACTTGCAATCTGACAACGGCACTGAATACCGTAACAAGGAGTTTGACGACTTCCTCAAACTGCATGGCATCCAAAGAAGATTAACCACATTTTACACCCCACAACAAAATGGGATCAGCGAGAGAAAGAACCGGTCCTTACTAGATAAAGCCAGATGACTGTTGATTGAAGCAAATGCCCCCAAAAAGCTCTGGACAGAAGCAGTAGCTACGGCAAATTATCTCATAAACCGTAGCACTTCAAAAACATTGAACGGTGACATACCATTCACTAAGTGGATAGGCCGAACACCGTCCGAAAATCACCTCCACGTTTTTGGCAGGAAGACCTTCATCCTAAAAAAGAACAGACGAGGAAAGCTGACACCGAAAATTAAGTAGGGTGTATTCATGGGATACTCGATGACTACAAAGGGTTATAGATTATTTATACCTGAAGATGATGACGTAGTGACGAGCAGGGACATCAAGGTTATAGACAAGATGTACTACCAAGATAACGACACGAGCTATGAAAACCTTGTAAAAGAAGAGGAACATCGTAAGCACACACCTGAAAAAGAAATCAGAATTAAACAAAAAGAAAATAATCACAGACAGAAAATAGAAATTGAATTTACAGAGCAGAAAAATGAAATACTTTTGCAAATTCCTGGCATTGAAAATGACGACCCAGACGACATTGATTTATTTGATGACGCCTCTGAGACTGTAGAAGTACCTGAAAATGGGAGGCCACAAAGAACAAGGTACCCACCAGCATGGACTAAGGATTTTATATTAGGTGGCTCTGAAGAAAATAACTTACTCACAGGGGTGTCTTATCTCTCTGATGAAAATGAAAATGATGAGTATTGGCATCAGGCTATAAAAGCTGAAATCAAAGCGCATGTTAAAAACGGAACCTGGAAAATAGAAAAGAAAAGCAACGATATGAAAGTCGTGAACTACAAGATGGTCTTACGAAATAAAATAGGATCTGATGATAGCGTGACAAGAAAAGCCAGACTTGTAGCACGAGGCTTCATACTCGATTTTAATTAAACATACGCACCCGTTGCGAAGTTAAGCTCAATTAGATCTGTCATCGGTATAGCTGTAGAAGAAGGGTTAAAATTGAACCAAATGGACGTAACAGCCGCGTACCTAAACGGTGAACTGGAAGAAAAGATAGTTATGAAATACCCTGACTACTTGGAAGAATACCTGACAGAAATTATGGTCGAAGAAAGTACAAAAGATGATTTAACAATCTACAATAAGACAAAACAGATGCTAAAAGACATTAAGAGCATTCCAAAAGAAAAAGTTTGCTGTCTTATCAAAGCATTGTACGGACTCAAGCAGGCAGGGAAGCAATGGTATATAAAACGCGACAAAGAATTAAAACGCATAGTGTTTCGAGCATCAGAAGCTGACTCATGTCTATACATAATGGAGAAAAGAGGAGCCAAAATTATAATAACAATATATGTCGACGATTTATTGATTGCCTACTCGTGTCCGAAAACATTAAAAGTAGTAAAAGATTTAGTAAATTCAACATTTGAATTAAAAGATTTTGGAAAACCAAAACGGCTTATTGGTATAGACTTATCATACAATGGAGATGAAATAAAGTTGAACCAACAAAAAAATATCGAAGATACCCTAAAGAAGTTCAAAATGGAAGACTGCAAAACCATATCTACGCCAATGGAGCCTGGGCTCAAATTGGAAAAGGGAGACAAAAAAGAAACACAGCATCTGCCATACAAAAACCTAATAGGTACGCTCATATATTTGGCTGTAGCAATTCGCCCTGATATCATGTTCGCGATTAGCTACCTATCACAGTTTAACGATTGCTACAATGAAGAACACTTCAAGTGTGCCAAAAGAGTACCCCGGTACCTCAAAGTCACCAAAAATGTCGGTTTGACATTCACTAAAACAGGACAAGACCTGTATGGAATGGCAGATGCAGACGGGGATCGCTTGCAAGCTTGACAGAAAGTCATTTTCAGGCTATTGTTTTAAATATGCTGTAACGACTATAAGTTGGATGTCGAAGAAACAAAAGAGCATCGCACTTTCGACAGCCGAGTCAGAGTATATAGCACTAACCGAAGCTACAAAAGAAGCTATCCACTTGAAGAACCTCTATAAAGATTTAGAAACTAACTACGAGCGCATAGTTATCTTAAATGATAACCAAGCAGCCATAAAACTAAGCCACAATCAGATAGTGACGTCAAAGTCAAAGCACATCGACTTAAAAATGCACTTCATCAGGAACTGTATACAAGAAGGAGCATTAGAAATCAGCTATCTGCGAACCGAAGATATAGAAGCAGACTTACTGACCAAGGCTCTAGCTGGTCCGCGATTTATGAGATTGCGTAGCAGCCTAGAACTCTCTTGATGACCGCGATAGTGCCGTGAAGAGGAGTGTGAGTACTGGCCACCGCACAGTCGCTAGTATTCACATACAAACCTAATGTCAGGAAGACATTGTGTGTCATGTACGTAGGCATTGTAGCAACACGTATTATTAAAATAATATTTATAAACTATGTCTTTCCACGTTAATTAACCCCGTCAATTTTTTAGGCTGTTGATTCAATATAAATAAATATGACATTCAAAGTTTGTAAAAGTTTTACCCTTAAGGGTGTAAAATAACAATAGGGAATAGGGGATGAAAGTTTGAAGTTTCAGTTTGAAGTTTGAGTTTGTTTGTTTGATGTATTTATACGTATGTGTCTTATGTGTCAAATAATTAGCCTAAATAATTAAAAATGCTACCCAAACACACTAACCCACGCGAACGAAGTCGCGGGCACAGCTAGTAATAGATAAAGATAATTTTAGACCAAGATATGAAAGTAAAGTAGAGCAAGAACGTAATAAATATTGAAACCCACGCCTGAAACCTGAAAAGTAAAATAAGTATGATGTAATAGAAAGAATAAGTACTTACCAAGATTTAATAAACAAAAAAACTTCGACATTGAGGTAAGAGATATGAAGAAGCACAAAAAGTTTATTTGGTAAACTTTCATTTGTTTTGAACAAAATATATTTAAGATTACACGGGTAGAAGAATCGTGCCAAAAGTAATATGGCCGAAGTGTTAAGTTCGGTATGACGTAGAAGTAATGTTAAAGTAGAAAATATGAAAATACATAGAACAACACTGGGGATAGTCTGATATCTAAGTTATATCGCTGATAAAAATGCCTGGCTCAATGCTGGTCCTGCTCCACAGCCATAACTAATTGATTAACACTTGAAAATACTGTTGGAGCTGCTGAAGATTGTACCTTGTGATTGTGTAGACCTTTGCGTTGTATATACTCAATTTCCTTCCTTTGTATTATATAATTGCATACGATAGGTTTGAGTACTATTTATCGGGTAATGTTTTTCATTGACATGAATGTGCCCTGACAGCTGATGGATGTCATGCTCATTGAAATGTGTCGTTGACGGTGGCGCGTGTTGGATCATTTAGCTCCCTTCAAAATGGTTGAGCTTAATGGTTCTGCTCCATGCGTCATGTTCGTGAACAGGCGCCGTCAGTTGGAATAGGTCATCTCTTAGCGGGTTATTTTAATTATTTTATTTTTGGATTGTTTTTTATTATTTCTATTTGCTGTACCTACGCTGGACACTTTTAACGTGTACGTTTTAGTATCATCGTTCTCACATCTAATTACAAATTCAACATTAATGATGTAAACTAACATTTAAACAACAATATAATTTAAAAGTGTCTCCATGGTGTTTCTTGCCCGGTCTTCTCCATAGGGTAACATACTACGCTTTGGAATGGGCAACTTACTTCATATTTCTGACTGACCGACTCCTTAACAATTCAAAAGTGCCTGTAAATGGTTTAATTGTAATAAATGCTTTGAGTTTGAGTTTTGAGTCTTTGATTAATATTCTGGGAAGTATTTTGCATATATACAGGGTGGATTTTTGAGATGGGGCAGCAAGAGCAGCTACCTTAACCGTTGTAGCTACAGGAAATCGGTCTTAGGAGACATACCTTAACTTTTTGAGAAATTATGATTTGCATTCACAGATTTTGAAAAAAAAAATACAGTCATCAGGAAAATGGGTAATTTTCACAAAAACTTTTTTACGCCAATCGATCATGTTTCGTATAAGGATCATAAACCTGTATTGGACCACCTGAGGGTTGAGTACTAGAAAAGTCAGAAATCGCAAAAAACCATTCCCATATATTTCGTAGGAAATGAGACTACAACTTACTGTTACCATCGATAAACTGACAGCTACAAAAAAGCCTTATCAAAAACAAATAAAAAATAATAACTTCTACTCTGGGTATTATTTCACAGTATATTTCGTTTCCTTCAACGTTTTGAGAGCAGTGGTGATGAAATTAAATACACAAAGTAAAGTGCGCGCCTGGGTTCGAACTCGTGGCCTACAACTTGTAAGTCGGGGCCGTTACCACTGGGCCACCACTACTCTCCACAATTTACACATAAGGTAATTACTTTTAATTATAATTGATTCATTATTTATTAATAATACATTTAATTGACATTATTTATTCGAATGTGACTTTGTATTCTATAGATTCAAACTGATTACTAAAAAAACTATATATTTATACACCAATTTCATTGGTAGGGCATAGAGCACGACTAAAATGTATACAAGACCTTTATTTTAATATGTGTGTCCACAAATAAAGATTGATTGATTGATTAATCCCGTTGGTTGTTTTTCGAGCCGCGGGCAAAAGCCAGTCTGAAATAAAATATACTTTTCGTTACAGATAAAAGTTATCTAAGAAAAAGTGGAAATACAAAAGTTTGAGCATCAATGTATCTAGTAGTTAGTAAGAGTCCCGAAATAGCCTCCAGTGCGTGTAGGGTAGATATAAGACGGATATAAGCCGCTTGAGTGTTGCGGCCGTCACGGACGATTCCGAGAGTTATAGTTAGTATGGCCATCATGCGTGAAATTATTAGGAAAAACGGATTTTTATACCAGAAAAATATCTTTGTTACTCAAACATACATCATACATACACACGACACATACACACGTCACATTTACTTACCAAATTAACACTAGAGAGACGCTATATGTTTTGTTTCTTTATTTTATTGACTTTATTTTATTTTTGTACCTACTCAACGATAGCTATCTACCTACCCAATGTAACTCCGTACTAGTTTGAATCAATTTAATTTGAATTCAGAACTAAGTACTTTATTGTTGTTACGTCAAAAACAAAACAACAATAAAGTACTTAGTTCTGAATTCAAATTAATACACACGATAAATCTAATAATTGATGGAGATGGAAATTAGCATTCGTTTGTTTTCGGAAATGTGATGATTCCCGAGGGTCATTGAGAAAATATTTGTACTGTACATTATTACAATATTTAGAGACGCGAAAAAAGTTATTATTAATTCATAAGTTCAATCTCATAGAAATATTAAGTCTTTTTTTTAAATACTGTTTTAAATACTCCTTTCCTAGATTATTCGTGGCCACATCAGTTTATCTGTAACTGTCTGTAAAGTGTTTGTTTACGGTACCATGCGCGGGCACCGACAGCTCACGGCCACGATCCATCGATCTACTGACACACTGCTGCTTATGCAATAAACACATAACATGTATTTATAATATCCTGGTACACAATCTGGATTCCTTTTGATGTTAATTTTTTATTTGCTTTGATTGATAGACTGTTGATCGTTTTTAACAAACGTGTTTACTCGGGTACGCTTTTAGTCTTTCTATACTCATTCATTTGTTCTTTGATCAATACCCTTCGCGGGATATGCCGCACCTCCTTTCCTGAGCATGATGCACAACCACATGCACTTTCCAGGATTTTAATGAAGCCAATGATAGATCTGTCCAGCATACCTAGCATGGACACTTCTATCTCTACTAAGAATAGACACATCGCTTTCTTTACAAAGTGACATTTCCTTTCTTCATTTCTGACATCCCGCCGTAGAAATCTTTCGACAACCTGTCATTTTGTCTTGTTTCCTCTGTGGTCATGCTACGCGTACTGGTGGCTACATTCTGGTTTGTACAAAATTTTAGTCAAATCGACATTTAACGAAGAAATATACCTAAGTACTAAGTAGTTATATAACTTCTAAACCGGGAACTAAGGACCAGAAAATTGTTTGACACACAAATTAATTACCTATCTACAGATTTGTTGTGATTTTGGCGCTTCATAATGAGCACGCTACAGAGCGATTGCTTATGTTATGCGCTTATGTGCTTAGTAAGTTAAACAATTAACGCAATATCATGTACATAAAGACATCATAATATAAACTAGAGCGTGGGGCAAATGGACCTCGCGCCTCTAAGATTAATGACCAGGAATTAGTGTTTAACTGCTTACTCTGCTCATAAAACGGTTCATTTGCAAACGTTATATTCATAATCGATGTCTTGGTGGTTAATGTGTCTACTTCTGTAGACCTGCGGCGTAATTGCGTAACACACTAACAGTAGGAATGGCTTTCATTTTGACAGTTCAACAACATTCATTGCGTTATTTACGTTGTTGAGCAGACAAAATTAACGAACATATGCAGCAATGGATTAGCAATATCCTTCATAATGATTCAGATTGTGATTGATAGTGTGTTACGTAATTAGGGTGCTGGAGTATTTATGTAGTCTTGTAAACCCCACCTACTACTGACTCATTTATACATTTTCAAAACACAACTGAAATATCTTAATAAAAATAAGTGAGGCAAGGAGGAGCAGTGGTGGCCCAGCGGTAACCCCGACTTACGAGTTGTAAATTGTGGGTTTGAACCCAGGCAGGTGCTTACTTTGTGTAAATAATTTCATCACCACTGCTCTCAAAACGGTGAAAGAAAACATCGTGAGGAAACCGGTATGTCCGAGAACCAAAAATTCGAAGGCATGTGACATCTACCAACTGGGCCTGGGCCCGCGTGGTAGATAACAGCCCATTCCCTCTTAAAGAGAGGAGGCCTGTGTCCCAGCAGTGGGAACAATATAAGCTGATTATGCTAAGGAGATTCGCTATCCCCAAAACTTTCCTCTGCAATCTAAGAAAGCTTTTTCAGGGATCTTGAGTGGGACAATTTCGGCATAAATTTCAACAGGAGGCAACTTTACCATTTAAGATTCGCGGATGACTCCTAATAACTGACAACCCTAATACGTTCTAACATAAATAACGAGTAGTTGGACCTCACCATTAATAAATAAAAAACAAAAGCAATGACAAAAAGAGAAGAACTAGCTTTAAAAATAGATAATGAAGATATAGAATATGTTACAAATTACACATACTTAGGGCAATTTTTTTTCTTGACTTTTCTCTGGTCTCTGGGGTCCCGGACTTTTGGAAGTCGTACCAAGGGCGAAACAACTCGCAGAGCCCTGTTAGACGCTTTTAATAAAATGAGGCACCAACCATCAACGACTATTCTTGTACGCACTATGCAAGTGCACCCAAGGACAACCCCCGATTGGTGTAGGACTATTGCAGGATACACGTAGAAACAAAGATATTGGAATATGTGTTTGGGTGGGTAAAGTGGATTGGTTACTTAGAAATATGGAAGGACTATGGCCCCTGCCTGATCAATATTTAATATTATGCACTGAAGAAATGGCAGGTAGTGACTTACACACTCACTAAAGGGGCCCCGGAAACTGTCGCTAGCACTTAGTGACGTAGTGATAAGGTGGCAACATATCCTGAGGTGCTTGAGGAGCCGAGAGGTATTCCACGGCTATCAGAACAATCCCAGAGCCCGGAAGATGGTCAAGATCCCTACCAGCACTTACTGAAACACTTCCTTCCTCCAAGCACATTTGCTCTTGCGAATCTCCACTCCAGCCGGCCAATAAACGCAAGAAAGAGGTGAGAACTCTGTTCCTCGTTAGGGTTCACTCCAGCTGGTCAATAAAGGCAAGCCAGAAATGAGGAACAAGATTTCTCCCTGGAGATAGGGTCCGTGGGTTCGCCACTGGCCAACAGCTCGCCACAAGCTGCCTTGCGGGTTTCTGTATCTCTCTTGATCTGGCTCCTCACCCTAGACCTGTTCCAGCAAAGCAAACTCTACCGGCACAGATCTAGAGTTCGTAGCGCGCAAGCTCTATCACGACGCCGACATAGAGATAAGGCGATGGGGATATTATTATTTAATAGAAAGAACAGTGGCTTGTGCTTGGAAAAGATATTGGTCCCTTAAAGAGATATTCAAAAGTAAACACTGTCCTATGACAGCCAAGAAAAAAGTTTCCAACTCGTGTATCATGTCATGTCTCACGTATGGATGCCAAACTTGGGCGTTGACTCAGAAAAATCTTCTGAAACTGAGAACGTGTGAAAGGGGAATTGAAGGAAGTATGTTGGACGTGACGCTAAAAGACTGCAAAAGAGCAGAAGATATTAGATCTTCGATAAAAGTGGAAGACATATCAAAGAAAATAAGACAGTTGAAATGGCGATAGAACATGATAAGGGATAGCATGATAAAATGAAGGAAAATCATAACGGAAGTGCAAAACCATGATAGCAAAGAGGCAGACTAGCTAAAATATGGACAGATGATATCAAGATTATTGGAGGGACAATCTGGTCAAGAAAAGCTAAAAATACAGAAGAATGGAAACAGCTGGAAGAGGCCTATGTGTCACATGACACGCTGACCACTAAAAGGGGAAATCCAATGAGCTAGATTATAAGTTAACACTTTCATGGACGGTACCAGTTGAATCTGCGTTTTAGATTGACATAATAAATTTCCATATATTTAGACAGTCTATTTAGACTTTACGTTTAAATACGTAGTGCTGCATAATATTAAATGTTTTGAAGACTTTATGACAGAAACGTTTGATCACGTCATAGTTACATGCGTTTTGTCCTTAGATTATAAAATGTCGATTTGTCATAATTAGTACAACGCGTGCACTCGTGACACGGTCGGGCTAAATGTAGGGACACGGGAGGAGTGCGGGATGTATAAACACGTTGCGCGTGTGTGTACCACACATTGCCAAGCACACATTTTTAAAATGGTCAAAAACCTATTCCATATGACAGTAAAGTTCAGAGTATTTGATATGTTGTGATTGAGACACAAGGTGCACATCATAGAGTTTTTAATAATAATCCCACCGCCGTACCTCCGCCCATCGCCGTATCTCTACGTTGACGTCGTGGTGGGGCTTGCACGCTCCTGAACTCTGGGTCTGTACCGGTAGAGTTTACTTTGCCGAAACAGGTCTAGGGTGAGGAGCCAGACCAAGAGAGATACAGAAACCCGCCGGGCAGCATGTAGCCAACTGTTGAGCAGTAGCGACCCCACGATCCCTATCTCCCAGGATAAATCTTGTACCGCACCTCTGGCTTGCTTTTATTAGCTGGCTGGAGTGAACAATGACGAGGAACAGAGCTCCAACCTCTTTCTTGCCTTTATTGGCCGGCTTGAGTGGAGATTCGCAAGAGCGAATGTGCTCGGAGAAAGGAAGTATTCGAGTAAGATTCGGGTAGGGATCTTGACCGTATTTCCGGGATTGTACTGATAGCCGTGGGATACCTCTCCACTCCTCATAAGCACCTCAGGACATGTTGCCCCTTTGTCACTTCGACACTATGTGCTAGCGACCATTTTCGGGGGCCCATTATTGAGTGTGCAAGTCACCCCCTGCTATTTTATCTGTGTATTTTATATAAAACATTGGTCAGACAGGGGCCATAGTCTTTCCATAGTCCTAGATAACCAGTCCACTTAAGCTACCCAAATCAGTAGTCCAATAACTTTGTTTCCATATCCTACAATAGTCCGACACCAACCGGGGGGTATTGGGTGCACTTGCACAGTGCATTCAGGGATAATCGTCGGATGGTGCCTATTCCATTAAAAAAAATCTAAGGGGCCTCTGCGAGTTGGCTTCGGCCCCTTGTACGCCTTCCATAGGTCCGGGACCACAAGGCCCCGAGATATGTTAACATAAAAACCTCCTCCTTTTTTGAAATCGGTTAAAAACAAAATAATAATAATAATAATCATTTTTATTTCAGGAAATTATTCGCATATTAAGCACTACTACTTTTGTTTGAAAGTTCATGGAAATGAACATTCCGCCGTACATGATCTTTTTTTTTAACGTTGTGCCATATCAAAATCATACATTATGAGATGACGTACAATCACGTACCGCCCGTGAAAGGGTTAAAACAGTTTGCTACTATGTATAAAAGAATGTTTATCGTTTTAGTTTAGTTTAGCAATAAAGGCTTAATAATAAAACAGCACCTTCTACATAATTTCCAAAAGAAAAGCTCAACGATTTTGTCTATATTCTTCACCTTTGTTTTTGGTTGGTATCTGATATTACATTGAACCTAAATTAATATTTTCAAACATTATGTAGATATTGGTCTTTCTGTACAAATGAAACCTAGGTGCAGGTGCCGAACTGAAATATGTAGTAGAATCCTTGTTACATTTTTATTATGATAGAAAAAAAAATACTGGGTAGATAAAACCAAAAACACGATTTAACATCAGTTTGCAGCTTAGCGATCAGCTGCTGCAATCTACTCCCGATTCCCGATCAAAAGCTAGAAAAATACTGTTATGAAATAATATTGATTTGTTGCTTGTCGATACTCAACTTAATTAAATAAATAGCCGCACCAGTTAGAGATAGTTCAAATATATCGCGATTGTAGTTATCTGTACTGTGTGTTTAGCAGCCGCAGTAGTAATGATGACTGAAACGGATATACCCGACTGATGAAAATGTCCCCGATTTTTTTCGTATTTATTCTATGGGAATATAGTCCTCATATTATTATAGAAAATAAGATCAAATGATCTAAGCGGAATAAAACAACGCCTAATCAAATAAATAAAAGTGCCAATAAATGATTTTATTTTTCTCGATTCTTTCCCTTAGAGCAGTTTCCATTTTCACGATATGACAACAAAAAATAAAGTTATGCCCATTTTGCTAAAATTTCAAACTTTAAACTGCTTTAAACAATTTGGTTTTTGTTGCTTATACCCTATTACCTTTTAACCGTCGATATACATATTTTGTATCATATTGTGGCTATAAAATATTCTAGATCAAATTCGTTGTTATACGTTTTAAACTTTCCCTTTACAGTCGCTATGAAAACTGCAAAATATGTACCTACATTTTCAAACGAAACTATAAATATAATTAGGTGCATAGGCACCTAATTATATTTAATTTTTTTTTTTTTTTTTTTATTTAATTAAAAATAATGTTTTTCTTGAAGTACATAGGTACTTCAAGAAAAACATTATTTATATCAAAGTAAATATAATTATGTATTACAAAACGAAAACCATAAAATCCCGACGTGACGTGACCGCTACGCGACACGCTACGCGTCTAGCTACTCGTACAACAGTCGAGTATACCGTCGCGGCGCTTGGGAAAAATCACACTTTTCCTCTCGTGTAGTCTGCCGGCCGTTAGTGTTTGTTTGGACACCGACCTCGCTCGAACTCCCCATCAGCCAACACAAATACATACCAATACAAATAAATACACCCTAACAACGTTTAAATGACGCTCTTCACTCTTCTAATTGCCAGTTTGTTTACTTCGGTTTTGTCATGGTATCCTAATGAGCCCAAATTGTGGGTACCAAGGCACTATGGGTACCAAGGAGTGCATAACGGGCTGGAGCATGCGAAAGAATTTGTGAACGAGTGGACCGTGGAAGTGCAAGGTGGTGAAGAGGTAGCTCAGTTGGTTGCTCTGGAACTGGGATATGTTTTTGGAGGGAAGGTAAGTTTATGACATCCGCGTTTTCAGTGGCAAATTCAGAATTAAAATGAAATTATTATGTTTGAATTTATTAGCCTAAACCAAATTATAGCCAGTTATAGTAAAACCCATTCGTATATAATTAATTATTTTCAAATACTGTTCCAACTTTGGAAAAAATGCAAGTGATTTTTTCCAAAGGCTTTAATGTTATTTATGAGAATAGGCGCCTGGATGATCTACTATTGTTAACTATATGTTTTGAAATGGCAAAGAACTATAAGTACTTAATAACTGATTACAACAATCTTTAAATAAACAGTAATGTAGAAAAATTGCTTCATTTAAAAGTATTGTGGATCGAAGGACCAAAAAAATAATTCTTAGAAATACTTTAACTACTTATTAAAAAAAAAACTCATGAATTGTTTTAACGTGTATTACGAACTAGGACCGAGATTTCTGAGTGATGCCATTTTAAGTTAGAATTTAGATTCTTAATTTGCATATTTTCTGAGAACGCTTCTTTATCACTTATTTAAGACTAGCTCTTGCCCTCGGCTTCGCCCGCTTGGTTGTCGGAAAATATTCCAAGGGCGTACCTACCACCTGGATTAAAAATACCCTATGTGTTAATCCAGTTTATTAACTATCTGTGTGCCAAATTTCATCAAAATCTATACCCTAAATGCGTAACACACTATCATTCACAATCTCAATCATTTTGAAGCCTATTGCTAATCCATTGCTTCATATGTTCGATAGTCTCCTCAACAACGTAAATCACGCAATGAATGTTGTTGAACTGTCAAAATGAAAGCTATTCCTACTCTCAGTGTGTTACGCAATTACCCCGCTGTTCAGTTTTTTGTGCCAATCCGGAAAATACATCCAGACAAACGGACAACAATTCTGCGTTACTATTTTATTACTTATATGTGTAGATATAGATTGTTCGCTTTGTTCATAGTTTTTAAGACAACATTTAACACGCTACATTTGTCACTTACATAATTAACTTAAAATTAATCTCTTTAGACTAGTTTTTTTCGCCTCGTCGACGGTTTTTTGAAGAGCGATTGCGATTCCGAATGTTTTGGATCTATTGTTGGAACAGCCAGCTTCTCTGTTACTAACCAGCATGCAGAAGTACGGAGAAAGGACCAGGCAACCAGCCTGGTAAGCGGGCTTCTTTGGTCCTTGCTCCGTACTGCTCAGCACAAAATCAGAAGAGGATTTTGACGTCCCTTTGTAACTGAGAAGAGAATGAGTACTGACTTCGGTCCTGGAATAATAAAAAAGAATGACGATATTTAGCAGCCCGCCCAACCGCAACCTTGCTCATTCAAGAATACAGGCCCACTTGCACCACAAAACACAAAATGCTTTTAACGTTAAACGTATTTAAAACATCATTCTGTCTCTGTCATCTCTAAACGATTGACAGAAATAGTATGTTTTAAACACGGGCTAGAAAAAAAAGAAGGACTCCGCGGCATGCGTATCGAAAGTGAAGCACTATAAGTATGCCCGGACCGTTTGTATAAACATGCCTCACGCACACATTTACATCATAAGGTGCCATTACGCGGCACTACGGCGTTATTGTAGGTACTGTTTACATCAAGAAATAAAATAAAATACTGCCTTCTTGTGTTGAGAAATGGTGTAAAAATAATTCTATAATCTACATCTTAGAAAAAGTGTCAAGGAATAACATAATTATCACAAGTATGACACTTATTTACACACACACACACGGTACGGTGCTTCACTTTCGATAAGTGTGGCGCGGAGTCCTTCTTTTTTTAACCGACTTCAAAAAGGAGGAGGTTGTCAATTCGGATGTTTATTTTTTTTATGTTCGGGCATAACTCCGTCATGTATAGACGGATTTGCAAAATTCTTTTTTTTGTTTAAAGGGTATACTCTCGAGGTGGTCCCATTGTCACCAAGTCATAATCTGATGACGGGATCCCATGGAAATCGAGGGAAATCCTCAAATTTTACAGGCACGCCTATTGAGATTTGGGTATTTGTTTTATAGTAAATCGTGCTGTGTGAATTTGCTCTCGGAAAGCACCATTCGGTGAAGTGGAACTGACAAAGAAGACCAGAGGTGGCCACCGGAACTACTCAATTATAAGTATTGCACGGGTTACGATTCGATTACTTTAATATGGTTGCTAAGCAATTTATGCTGGTCACAATGAATATGGTGAAATGGTGCTGATTGTGGCTTCACCATCAGCTCCAGTTCTTTTAGTTCTTACCAGGACAACTACTCAACAATTAACGTCCCTGCATCGGGAAAAACAATATTTTATAAAAGGTGATGAGCAATTGACATTAGGCTATTGTAACTTAGATAAATTAATAGCTGACTCACTATAAAGTGAAAAATTAAAAACTTTTTTACAAAAAAAAAACATCCGACTTCAAAAAAAAAACACTACTATTTGAAAAATAACTTTAATTTCGGAAGTCGGTGTTTGGATGTGTATTGTAGTTTTTTGCCACCGACTTCCAAAATTAAAGTTATTTTTCACTTTGTAGTGTTTCTTTTTTGAAGTCGGTTGTTTTGTTTTTGTATAAAAGTTTTTTCTAGCCCGTGGTTTTAAATTCGTTTAGCGCTAAATTTACCTACTTACTTAATGATCAGTGTCGCAAGTGGGCTCTTAGTCTTTTCCCCACAGCATGAGCTGGCAGAGCAAGAAATGGATATGAATACAATTTAAAATCCTTCTGTATTATGATTTTAACAAAAAAAGGTTTTCTCTGTTAAACAATTATACATTTAATTTAGAAGTAAGCTCTTGGTCGAGGCCTGGCTGATCATTTTAATTAAAGAGCTTTGTGTTTTTGATTTTGTTGAAACAAACAGGCTACCTGGCGCAATTCCATTGAGCCAGTTTATTTTGGGTTCTACCTACGTGAAATTTGTATTTCAAGATCCTAGAATACCTGAGAAACATTCTTCTAGCTAGATAATAATTATTTGACGTCACTATTTATCATAATATAGATTGGATTTCGGGACTAAAGATTACGACTTCGATTTCTACATATTTACAGGCTGAATGATTATTTTACTCAAATAGTACATTACTGCCGCGGCCGCCAAACGAAGGATTGATGGACTCACGTATGTGTGCCTCGGTTTCGCCTCGGCCCACATTTTCACGTCCGTCCATGCCTGGTTGCGGCCAAGGCAAGGTAATTTTCTCATATAATGCGCGGAAATTCAAACTAAGTAAATTAATTATAAAGGAGACGTTTCATTTTTGTTATGGAACTTTGGCTAGGACGTGTACATTCCCAGAAAGTCTGTGAAATTTATCTATAAACATGTAACAGGCAATGATTTATAGAATTAATTTGTATTGTAGAAGTACAAAAATAAAATTGAAAATGTTTGACATTTGTTGTGAGAAAAATGGAGGCATAATGACAGCTGACAATGACATTAATGTCATCTTTCAATAACCTATGACGGGGATAATTTATGATTGACAACGACACTTCTGACAGTGTATGTCAAATTAAAACGTTCAGAAATCGGAAGTACACTGGCCAAGTAGATTTTATTAATCGCTCTAGGATATTATTACATGTTTCCATTAGCAACACATCAGAAATAGATGTAATAGATGAATGAATAATACAGCGATACCTTTTTATAATCATATTTAATATTTTTGTGTTAACGGTTTCACATTTATTTCAGATCCATTCTGATTTCAGAACGCATGTTGTCAGGACGCCGCGCCGCCATAATGTGGCCATAACGACAACAATGGCAATAATTGAAAAACTTTAATTTGTGTGTACACACGGCTACACATCAAGCTATACATTTCCAGTTTACGCTCATCTCGCACTGTACTGAAATCCTATACAATGCGAGATCAGCTTATACTGGAAATGTATAGCTTGATGTGTAGCCGTGTGTACAACAAAGATAACATTCTCAAATTCACGGATTAATACTTTTCCTAAATTCAGTGTATTTTCCCCGTTTTTTGATATAATGTACAAGTGCTAGCCAAAAATGAAACATCTCCTTTAAGAATCAATGACGAACAACGATAACTTTTCCCGCACCAATATGTTCATTTGTTTCTTTTTAACTTTAAACAACTCTATTTGCTAAGCCAGTTCGAGATTTAAATAAAATCTTTGTTAAATTCCCTCCTTGGTTGCCATGGGTCGAAGTTTTTTTTAAATTACGCGACAGACATGAGTATTCATAGTAATTTATTCGGCCGCTAAACACGACCGATATGGTTTTTCATATTAGCATTGCAGGCCGCTGCTCGCAGGTATTTGACCAGCACAGAACTTTCGATATAACTCGAAGAAGGTGGTCAAAATAATGCTCGAATTTTCAAGCATGTTTGAGAAAAGATCTTTTAAATCAATGAATTGGCGGTCGTTTTTCCCTATAGTATGCAAAACTTCAAACAAGTTGGTCTTGACCCAGATTCATAGAAGTTTTAGCACAGTCATTATGTGTGCTAGCTTAATAATATAATGGACGATGACATTATGCTGAGTCACGGAGTGTGCTGGTCCGATTTGTCGAATAAAAGCTTTACTACTGTCATAATTCAAACAAATACAAACGACAATCAAGTATTTGCTTCCAAAAATCCACAATAATAAAGTTCGCAGTATATACGTGCTTGAGATAAGGCTGAAATCAAAGCTATGACGCCGTCCATATCTGAAGTGGCACTCGTCGATAGCAGAGCCAGTATATTGCATAGATTACTGCTCCATATAGGTATCATGAGTGACGTGAAAGGCAGTAAATGTTCTATATTATATTACCAATTGATCTAAGTTTGAGTTAAAGGAACACCATATACCAGAAACACCATATTTCTGTGCGTTTCAAATAGCATCTGCAAACTCAAACTTTTTTTTTTTTTTTTTTTTTTTTTTTTCCTATTGGGCAGCTCGTAGTTTTGACCACTAAGGTCCTGGCTACTTAACCGGGCAAACCTGTGGGTGCCTTAAGCTACTAACTTAAAGCCTCCAGCCAGGGGCGAACAATACTTAAATTTAGGTGACCGCACGCTAAGGGCACCCCCTGTGGGGTACGAACCTCGGCTTAGGGCGTCACTGAGGGGAGGGCAGCAAGATGGGACAGGCTGGATCTAAATTATATTATTATTATACTGGGGAATTTAAAGCTACAGGCTCAGCTACGGCGCGGGCTGGCGCGTCGTCGAGCAAGGGTCGGGGGGGGGGGACAATTACGTCGGGGGCGTCGCGTAGGACCTCGGCGGCGAGGTCGGAACGATGGCGGTCTGTGTTTGTGCACTGTACTGGTGGCCCTACTGCTCTCCTGGAGGAGGGTTATGGGGTCATCGGGGTCGGTCAGGGCATGCCTTGGACGGCGGGTACGACTAATGCGGGAGGGGGCATATCTGGCAGCCTCGACAACCAGAGGGTTGCGATGTGAGGCCGCGGAGTCGAAGAAGCGCTTGGAAATGCGCTTCATGAACTGACGGATAGTGGGGATTTTAAGGTCGAGATGGAGGATCTCGTTCCGAACGAACCAAGGGGAGCCGGTTGCCCTACGGAGGAACCGGTTTTGGAGGGTCTGCATCCTATGGATGTGGTGGGGTTTCGAGTGTGCGAAAACCACACTCGCGTAGGTCATGATGGGACGAATGCACGCTGTGTAAATGCGCAATTTGCACTTGAGTGACAATTTGCTGCGTGCATTCAATAGGAAGTGGAGTCTACCGAGAGCGAAAGCGGCGCGCGAACGCGCCTGCTTTATGTGCTCGCCGAAAGAGAGTCTGTGGTCCAGAGTGACACCCAAGTATTTGGCTCGCTTCTCCCAAGGGATAGGCTTGCCGAACATGGTGATCGGACGGGGAGGGGTGGGGTTGAGTCTCGGTTTCGAAAATAGAACCGCTTGACTCTTATCGGGGTTGACTTCGATTCTCCACTTCCTAAACCAGTCACCGAGTTGGTTGACTGTGGTTTGGAGAGTGCGAGATATCGCGTCGGGGCTTACGCCGGTGTAGTAAATGGCCGTATCGTCTGCGAACAGAGCCAACTGAGCCCTTTTACTCTTGGGGATATCGCTGGTGAAAAGCGTAAAAATGAGAGGGGCGAGCACGGAGCCCTGAGGGACTCCGGCGCGAATGGGACGGGGGGAGGATAGCGCTCCTTCGATGCGGAATCGGAAGGTGCGGTTCGACAAAAAGTCTCGCAGGATGAGCACGAGACGATCTGGCACTTTAAGTTGGTATAGCTTATATAATAAGCCATTGTGCCAGACTTTGTCGAACGCTTTCGCTATGTCGAAGAAAACAGCACCCGTCAACGAACCACGTTGGAAGCCAACGCTTATGTGTTCGACGATACGGTGGACCTGTTGGACGCACGAGTGTTGGGTTCGGAAACCGAACTGCTCGTTGGGAATGAGACCTTTCGTCTCGGCATAGTCTCTGAGACGCTTATAAATAAGCCTCTCATAGATCTTGCCGATGACATTGAGGAGACTGATGGGGTGGTAGCTGGAGGGAGCGGATTTGGGCTTGCCCGGCTTGGGAATACCGATGACAGTGGCCTGTTTCCACGCTTGGGGGAAGATGTTATTGCTCATGGCACCATTGAAGATGGTGGTCATTAGCATGATCAGGTGGGCAGGGAACAGTTGGAACACCTTATTGGTCATTCCATCAGAACCGGGGGCTTTACGGGGCTTAAGGCCCTTTATGAGCTCTTGCACTTCGTCGGGGGTGACGGGAGGCAGAGGGCACTCGGGGTCTTCTACGGGGGGGAGGGAGGCTCTCCTTTCGACTTCGGCGTCGACCTCAGAGAGGTGAGCTTGGTCTACAGGTTGAGAGCTGGGCGAACATTGGGCCTCAAGACTGTCGGCTAGGCACTCGGCCTTGTCGACATCATCGAAAGCGATGGTATTGTCTGGGCGGATCAATGGGGGCATAGGGACTACTTCTCGGGATTTGAGTTTCCTCTGAAGCTCCCAGAATGCTAGGTGGGTAGGCTCAAGTTCGCTCAGCAACTCATCCCAGCCCGTTTCCCGATGCTCCGCTACACGTGTCCTTACAGCTCGCTGTAAGTAGCGCATATGGGCTCGGTTCGCGTCGCAGGGAAAGTTGCTGTACGCACGGACAGCCGCGTTCTTCTCAGTCATCAGTTCACGTACATCGTCCGGCAACTTCCAGCGACGGTCGTCCGTCGCTGGAACTTCCCTTGAACAATCGTTCAGGACTGATTGTACGTGTCCAGTGAATGAGTCGATCGCAGCCGTCGTGTCAGCGATAGAGTCGAAGAGGTCGGGGATGGAGTCTAGGTGGGGGGACGTGTTGGATTTCAGGCGTTCGCTTACTTTCCTCCAGTCCGTTACCACTTTTGTGGAGGGGGGTTGGTCGGGGTCGGGGAGGCCTACGCGAGGGGCTAGCTTAAGCACAACTGGTCGGTGGTCAGATGATAGTTCGTGTATCACCTCTATAGAATCCAACCGTAGGTTGATATTCTTTAAAAGTGATACATCGAGCACGTCAGGGGTATGGTCAACTAAGTGAGGGAAGTGAGTGGGAGTCATCGGGGCGATGACATCAAAATTTAGAGGGGTGCAGAGGTCGAACAAGTGTCTCCCTCGGGTAGAGATTCTGGTACTATTCCAGGCGTGATGTTTGGCGTTGAGATCCCCCGCTATGATAACGGAGTCACTCAGGCCGAGGAGTAAGGTCAGGTCGTCAGTCAAGAGTTGGAAGTTCTCTGAATGGCTCGTAGGGGGGAGGTAGACCGATACCAAGGTGATCGGTTGGTGGCCTGTCATGCCTAGTCGGCAAATGGAGACTTCTAGTCGTGAGAGGGGGGGCGGGTCCAAGGGGATGCAGTAGAGGGATTTTCTGTAGTAAATGAGGGTGCCACCCTTGTGACACCGAGTCCTGTCGTTTCGAACAACCCGATAGTTCGCTATCGACGGCGTTCGCGTGTGGGGTTTTAGGAAAGTCTCCTGTACGAGGAGGACATCGATCTGGTGGTCGCGGAGGAAGATACCGATTTCGTCGCACTGACCTTGGATGCCATTGGCATTGAAATAACCTAGCTTTAGGGATCGGGGTTTTAAACGCGAGAGGATTCCGTTATCCATTAGTGGGATTGGGAGAGTTCACGAATGACTGTAACGCGTGCGTAATGTCCGGGTACGCGTTATATATGCACTGAATGGCATAAAGGTTACCGGCATTTCTGGCGGCAACGATTTCATTGGCCATTTGACGGGCGCGAGGGGTGAGGAAGGCAGTGAATGTGCCTGAGATCACGTTGAACGGATCCATGGGGTTGGGGCCTACAGCCACGGGTGTGGATGAGGAAGGAACGGGCGCGACTGGGGCGGGGGTGGTGGCTTTAGGAGCCGGGGGGTTAGTAGCGAGGGGCGCGGGTGCGCGCGCGGGCGCGGGCGCGGGTGCGGGCGCGGCCGCGAGCGCGTGTGCGCGAATGCGGGGGTCCATCTGATGAGCGATGAGGGGCGGAGGGGGGGGTTGGTTGCGTACCAGGGGCGGGAAGGCCTGTTGGTGCTGGGATAAATTCCAAGCGTTGGGTCTCTGGGGACTCAGACGCTCGGGAAGTTGAGTGGAGGGGGCTTCCCTTCCCTGACGAGCGTCCGTACGCTTCGCCAGTTTGGGATTCGTTGCCTTAGGGGCTTTGGGGCAGCCACGGTAGTTGGCTGGATGCCCGGAGAGGCCACACAGCACACAGCTGGGTGGTTCCGTGCATAGGGTACGGTCCTTTGGGCGGGAGCACTCGGAAGTGCCATGCCCACCCAGGCACTTGACGCACCTGGGTGTGGCATGGCAATTCTTTTGGGAGTGACCGTATAGTTGGCAGCGGTGACACTGGCCAACTATTCCAGTCTTGCGGGGCTTCTGGATATCGAATCCAGTGAGATGACATAGGGACTTGATCTTGAAGATCGGGTGGTGACCTTCGACGGGGGGGCATACAACAAGGACCATGTTGTATGGCTCGCCGCCTCGGGCACGGTGCATGCGGTGCACCTCGGCTACTGGGATGCCTTGTGAGACAAGGTCTTCCTTAAGATCGGAGGTAGCGATCTCCTTTGGGATCCTATTGATTACTACGCGGGTCTGGCGGTCCTCGGGGAGGGAGTACGTGTGAAAGGACACACCACGTGCTCTGAGGAGCTTAGTAAGTTCCCTATAATCGTTAGATTTAGGGACTTGGACTTTGATGCCCTGCTCGGTTGAACGGGCACTGGTGAAGCCGATCCTGAGATCGACGCACCATTTGGACACTTCAGTCCATTTAGCTTTGTCTTGGATGAAGACAGGGGGGGGGGGTGGGGGTCTTTTTGGGGTTGCTTTCAAGTAAAGCATTGAGAGCCGGGGGGGGGCTTAACGCGGGGGGGGGGCCGGTCGTGATGGCGACGACGGGGGTCGGTGTCGCAAGGGTGGGCGGGGGAGTGACCGATTGGTCCCTAAGTTTGTTTGCCTGCGAAGAGGCGAAGTTCTTTTTCCTCTTGGAGGAAGAGGTGACGGTCTGGAAACCGTCATCCTCGGAGGAGGAGTTCGTCAGGGTTTCCGAGCCTGAGGAGTACGGGGAGACGGGGCGTCTAGTTGTTGTCCGATGGTCGGTTTCCATCGGTACGGGGGGGAGGGGGGCGGTTTGCACCGGGGGGGGGGCCTCTAGTGCATCGCTAAAGTTAGCGATAGCGGCAGAGTTGTCGGAAGGACAGGGGGTGGGGGGCTGCAAAGCAGCGAACTTAGCGCCATATTTGGCGATGAACTCGGGGTCCTTTAGGAGGACCTCCTTGAGGAAGGTTAATAAAATGGCATCCCCCATGGTTGGGGGGTGCGGGGCTATTTATTTGGGGGGGATGTTGGAATTTAAGATTCCAGCCTAAAAATTCCCTATGCCTAACTCCCCGGGTGGGTGTTCCCGGGGATGAGTTACCCTCCCTGTCGGGTATAGACAGGGAGGTGAGTACCTATGGTGAGCCTTAAGCTTGTAAACCCGTCGCCAGTCTTATTGTGCGAACGGGGCCCTGACAGTCTAGCGCGAAGGGTGTAGACACACCCTAGAGACACTAGGTGAGTAGCTGGGGAAGGAAAACTGTCACCAGAGCCGACTAGGAGATCCCCCAAGGCCGGTTAGCTCTGGGACCCGTCCAACTGACTGCCTCACCCTGAAAGGGTTCGGCGGGTGTGTTGGGACAACACCCCACTCGGATCGTTAACACCGCTAGGTATCCACCGAGGACCACGAAACTGTGGTTTTGCCCAGAAGGGGCCTAGTGAAGCTACTCACACAATCGCGCAGTTAAAGAAATATCACTTGCCTTGAAAAAGGCAGTTTTTAATTGATCACTTGATACGACCAATTAATTAAATAAATTTAATTAATTGTTCGACGATCGGATGCGGCCGGGGCGGCAGCGGGGGCGCTACGAGGTTCGCAGCGAGAAGAATTAAACTTCGACAAAAATCGAAAACGGGAGAGCGCAAGCACACAACCGTTCGCGACCGATGCCGAGAGTCTAATTGTCTGAACTGCAAACTCAAACTCAAAGCCCCAATTAATTATAGGCATTTTTGAATTGTTCAAATATGTAGCAAGTTGCCCATTCCAAAGCGTAGTAGGTACCTATGAAGAAAAAAGGGCAAGTAAGCTCTTTTAAGTCATAAATAAAACATCTTTTTTATTTTGTATTATTACTTTTTATTGTAATCTGTGGAGAACGTAGTGGGTAGCATAATTGTTTAAAATAGTACATTTAAGTTATTATGACTGTTTTTATTGTACTACTGTTCGTTTTTCCTTAAATAAATAAATAATGGTTAAATCATTCATGTTGAAATTATACATGTGAGAACGAAAGACGTGCACGTTAAAAGCTACCGTAATAAAAAAGATAAAATAAAAAAAATACTAAATTAAAATAAGCCGTGGCAGCCAAGAGATGACCAGTCCCTACTGACGGCGCCCGTTCACGAACATGACATATGGATCAGCACCATTCAGCTCAACCATTTGAAGGTAACTTAATCCAATTTGCGATTACAATACCAATCCGCTTGGCGAACGTAACGCTGTAAAAGCTTACTTATTTCTGAAGAACATACAGACAAAACGCGATACTTAACCTTGTGAGATGTTTCATAATATCCGTAAAAGCCTAAAGTATTTGGGCCTTTCCATAACGGCTCCGACAACGAACGACTCCCTGGAGAAATGCGGTCATCAACACGTTGACGGACAGTTTTGAGATGGCTTTAGATACAATGTTACTAGCACACATATAGATGCTGATGGCTCATGTAACGAGTGTTTTACCTAAAGGGTCAGATCAAAATCCATATCCATACTAATATTATAAATGCGAAAATAGTTCTGTCTGCCTGATCTTAATGGCTGAACGAATTTCGATGATATTTGGCACACAGACAGACCATGACCTGGGTTAGGACATATGATACCTTTTTATTTCGGTAGTACGTTTTCGTGGGATAATTCCAGGCATGCAAAGCCACGGGCAAAAGCTACTAGTAATTAATTAAGCCTATAGGACCGTTACGCAAACAACAAACACATCACATATCCCAATTCAAGTCCGGATTCACTGGCTTTCGGATTGATCAAAGAACATTTTCATAAATACACTTTAAAATCTGCTTATAACTGGAAAAATTAAAACCTTATTCTGTATACTCCTTTAGCTTTTACGAAACTTATTCAAAGTAAGAAGTTGTAGGTACAGGCGAACGTATAATGAAGAAGTTATTAACAACTAACTTCTTCTTCTTGTGTCGATGGCACAACAGTGTATTAAATTTGGTTGGCTCGAAACTTCGCCACTTTCACGGCGCCGGCGCGCTGCTTCATCAGTGGCAGCGCAGAGGTCTGCAGATTTTTTATAAACCCTCTGATGTTAATATTAGTTTAAGCATCATCATCTTCTAGATACTTTATAACGAATACTGATATTAACTTAGTGAATGCTGCTGCAGGGAATCTTTAACAAGAATCCAACAAACTCGAATCGCACTTGTGATAGAGCCTAGTGCTTTTAGTACGAGCTCCTGTACCCTAATTACGTAACACATTTTCAACCACAATCCGAAAGATTTTGAAGGAAATTGTAAATCCATTGCTTTATATGTTTTAAAAATTCCTCTGCTCAATAACAATAACGCAATGAATGTTGTTGAACTGTTAATATGAAAGGCATTGCCATTGTAAGTGCATTACGCAATTACCCCGCTTGGTCCTTCGAGACCGACTGGAAAGAAAGAAAAAAAGAAAGAAAAATAGTTTATTCTGCACAAACAAAACGCACATTACAAAAAAAAATACATTAATAAAAATACAAACATAGAATGTAGCCAAAAGCCTCGTACCCAAAAATTTAAAGGTTTAAATTCCAGGTGGGGGTGGGGGGGGGGGTTTGGTCCTTTTACACTTGCCATTTTTGGCCATTGGACCATGACCTAACGATCGTAATTAATATTGATAACACTCAACCCCTGGAATGAGAAGGTCATGCTTATTTTAGAACGCGCCACAAACCGTAGCATGTCATTTAAGTTAAACGCCAACTCAATATATGTCTCTATATATAATTTATTGTTAGTAAGATTAATTTATACCTAGTTTTTTGTAAGTAACATGCTTGGACGTTGTCTTTCGTCGAAAATTCTCTCAATGATTCCCATTAGTTTTGCTAGATTGTAAGGTATTTGTGAGAATATTATTGACTGTCTTTACGTAGCCAATCTATTTATTAGTTTTGATTAAAAAGATAAAGGCGTATTTTAATTGCATCGCCACTTACACAGAGTACCTAAATATCGACCCACGCACGTTCAGGCATTATTACTGTTTTCCATAAACCACTATCTGTGACGTTCATGCTAATCTTAGTAGTTACTAGTTATATCCTATCCTTCCTACTAATAATATAAATGTGAAAGTTTGTGAGAATGGATGGATGGATGGATGTTTGTTACTCTTTCACGCAAAAACTGCTGAACGGATTTGGATGGAATTTGGAACACAGATAGTTTGTAACCCGGAATAATATGTAGGATATTTTTTATCTCGGTAGTACGTTCCCGTGGGATAATTTCCGACCTCCACACGGGCGGAACCGCGGGCGAAAGCTAGGAGTTAATAAATATAAGTGCTTACTTTGTTTTGCTGAAATATAATCCAACAATTTACTATCGTTTCGATACAGATTTTCATTCACAAATTAGAAAATTTCGCGAATAAAAAAACGTTTTTTATGTGTGAATGAAAATCTGTCTGAAAATGAAATGCGCCACGCGACGTGAATCGCACGCGACACAAAGGCACCGCTCATCGCGCGACAGGCGGTGCCTTTGTGTCGCGTCGGGTGTCGCGCCTGTTTGAAGGAGTCTTTGCTATTAAAATATCTCTAAAGTAGCCACACAGTTTCGTCATGCATGACATGCAGTACTTAAGGCGGTACCCCGACCAAAATCTTGACATAGTGCGTTATTCAGAGGCTATTAATTCATTCACTATGGGTAATAAACTACATCTAAAAGCACATTATTAATGTTCAATATCCTATCATCACATTGCACGTTCTTATTTGGTTTTATGTGTTATAAATACATTTAAAATCTCCTTGTAAAAAACTGACTAAAATTATTGATTGTATGCATCTTTTGCTAAAGGTGACGTTCTATTAATTTGAGGATTACACTAATGGATAGATAATTTAAAAATCTAAATAATTCATGTTTTATTTTATTTCAAAATATCGCTTGTCTTTTTTATTAAAATGATTTAAAATTTTTTGTCAATTCTATGATAAATGAGCGTGCGCAGGGAGCAAGACAGAGCGAGACTCAGTGACGGGATAGAGAAGGACTGAACGCTCAAGGTCGTTTGGTCGGGGAAGCGCCTTAAGTCGTATGGCATTCAATTCCATTGTCTTACAGAATACCTTGAATTTATATTCTCGACAAACAGAGATATTTGAGTAAATTTTTCATAGTCATTCCTACTACTGTCTACTACATTGTCTATTGGCATCGAAGGTTAAGGCAGCCTTCAGAAGACCTAATTGACCTCGTAGACAACAAATCCTGAAGTTAAGTGATGGACAGCTCTTTGACATTGAGAACCTGAGTTAAAATCTGAGAAAGGTCATTTTCTTCGACGCCTATGTTCGTACTTAATTGTTTTTTCTTTGTTTAACCCATACTGTGAGCCTGATGGGTAAAGGCCTCCCCAAAGTCCTTCCAAGAACTCTTTTCCCGTGCCACTTGGAAGTGGCCCTCACGGTATGCGTCCAGGTCATCTCGTTACCGCTTTCTAGGTCGACCTCGGCGGTGCCGTCCATCTTCAGGCACTCATTGTGTGGAGACTTTTGCTTAGCGATCATCGTGCATGCGGCTGATGTGACCCGCACAATCCCTTTTGAGCCTGGCAGCGTTATTACCTACGTCTATTATACCCGTTTTGGAACGCAGCGTGGTGTTCCGAATTTTGTCCCGTCTTTTTACACCCAGAAATTTGCGTTCCATCGCTCTTTGGCAACCTCCAAGGCGGAACTTTTGCGACTCGGTGAGAGATCAGATCTGAGCTCCTTAGGTTAGGATGGGCAGGATACACATATCGATGAGTTTGCGCTTCATGAGATCGGCTGATCACCCTTCATTAGCGTCTTCATGGACCGGTAGCTTTTCCAGGAGTTTTCAATTCGGCGATATCTCCTAAGCTGCCTGTTTTCAAAAGAAACTAACTGGCCCAAGTACGAGTAGATATAGGTACTCACCGTTGTATTGTATTTCCTGCCCATCTACCGCGACACTACGCTTAGTGCTGTTAACCATAAGTTGGGTTTTAGACCGATTCATCGCAAGTCCCACCCTAAAGCTAGCCGTGCTCAGCTCTTGGAGCATGGTCTGAAGTTCTAGAGCTATGGGGGCAAAAAGGATATAAATCATCATCAAAACGGAGGTTTGTCAGCCTCTTCTTGCTGACGTCAAAGCCCTTGGTCGACCATGAGGCTGCAGTGTGCTAGTAAACAATTTGGGAGAGAGCGGGTCACCCTGCTTAACACCTTTTAGTATTTTGAATGAAGGTCCAGCAGTATTAAGTTTAATGTTTACGGAGCTATTGTTGTAAACGTTTTTTAAGAGATCGATGAATTGTTTTTCAAGTTCCTGGTGTTCTATGGATGTTAATATTTCTGAGTGATTAATAATATCAAAAGCCTTCGTATACTCTACGAAGGCCAGCTACAACGGTTTATTAAATTCTATGTATTTTTCAAATCCAGCTTGTTCTGGTAGTTGATGTTTGTCAAGTTTCTAAATGAAATATGAGATGTCAGACATAATGGGGCGGTTATTGCCGATATCGCTTCTATCACCGTTTTTTGTGCAAAGGAACTATAAATTAAATTACTTAGATACTCTTCCTGTTGTGCGTATTGTGTTAATTAGGTTAGTAAGGTCAGGCAACAATGTGGGAGAGCCAATTTTGTAATGCTTCGGTAGTGATTCCATCCTCTCCAGGACTTCTGTAAGCGCTCTGTACATTCATAGCCACTTAAAAGAACGGAATTTGGGACACTATATTCTGTGTTGATCGGGGGTGGTGAGTAATCTCAATTTAATGCTTCATAGAATTTGATCGCTATTTCCATGATTTTTTGTCTGCTGTGGTGTTTTATTCCGTCGTTGTCTTTGAGACTATTGATCCTCCCTTTGTGACTCCATGTTTCAAAACCCATAAAGATGTGTGTTTGTCTAGAGCTGTTTTGACTATTTTACTATTTTTGATTATTCCGGTAACTATTGAATAATATTGGTCTTCAGCGTCAATTTCATTAACTTTTAGTTCCTTAAAATAATTTGATATCTCAAGATTAATACTTGGTGTTGATATAAAAAAGATATTTTATATTCGTAAAGAATGTTAAACAGAAACTTATCTGGTTTTTGAACTTGTAAAACTTTATTTAGAATTTTAGGCACTTGATAAATTTTCCAATATGTTTCAATCTCTGTATTGCTTATATAAAAGAAAACTACAATCAGTAGCATGAAACGGAGCTGTAGAATTATTTTAGATTATACATATATTTAGTCCAATGCCTATACCTGACCTTTATCTATCTCACACTAGTTTTCTTCAAAACTAAGTAAGGTCAAACATTTCACGTATCTGGCAATAGCAGGCTAGAATTTAGCCAATCAGCTGTCGCATATAACACGTCAGTCGCCTCCGTCTAATCGTGACAAATGTTCAGGAATTAGTTCTCAGTCCATTTGTCTCAGTTTGTGTCGCTAATCATTTGTTTTTCCGACGCTCCTTATTTTATGCGCTCCGTGTGAGACAACGTACTGAAACTAATTACAAAAATTACGCTTCTGACATAATGAAACGGAATATTAATTACAAGGCTGGTAATTATAGTTACCTATGTCAAAAGATAAATAGTTGGTAAGAATTGACAAAATACAAGTAACTGAGGTGACTCATTGACAGTTCCTGTTAGACTTTAAATATTACTATAAGTCATTGTACGAGTATACTACTAATTATCTTATCCTCAGAGGAATGATATCATTATGGACCTCCGTTTTTGTTTTTTGTATCGGTGTTCGTGTATGTGTACTACCAATGTACGAGTATCACTCACTGCATCAGTGGCTTGATTAGCAGCGAGTTTCTATTCAACCCTATTCAAGCCTATACCTATAATGTGAGGGATGGATCACAATTAAAATCATTGCAGAGGAAAATGAGTGTTCTAAGCTAACTGCTATGTTTGTGTTCGATTGCTTTTTCAACTTATTCTTCCGCGTCATGCTTGATTGGTAATGTTATCAGTCTGAACCATACTGGACATCATTATAGTTATATTCCAATTTTAAAACCACAATAAGACAGTGTTTTTGTCTTGGTTTGAATTTTTCTTTGTAAACAAACAGCATTTTTAATTGAATTAATTCGAAGCACTTAAATTAAATTCGAAACGACCGCGTACTACGCAGGTGACGCCTACACAACGGATAAACTGTGGGTTATTTTCTGGATTTACGTCAGTTCGAGTGAATCTCAGGATGAAGTTAATTCAAGAGGAACAACCTAGATGTTAAGACAACTGACATTAGAAAAGTACTTTTACGAATTACTGGCTATTTTTAGCGCAAAGAAAGTTTATTTACCTATTTCAGAGGTTTTGCTCAGTTATGAATTTGGATATTTTTAAATAATTGACTGACTGATTGTTTTAAATAATTGGATATTGGCGAAGTGTTTGAAAAAAAAACTGGTATACCTACCTACATATGTACTGTATGGAACCTACTACTGTAGGTATGATAGATACTGTATTGATATTATTTCGGTACCTATTTGGAGTACCTACGAAAATAATAAAGAGAACAACCAGCGATGGTAACCTTTTTGCAAAAAATATTATTTTGTGATTTTATACCTTGTGATAATCACACCACATCGCTCGCACACCAGAGTCATCTTTGAACATTTGAGAAAAAGTATCGCGTCCAATACAAGCTCGTAGCAGACGTAGCACCGTTTGGCTAGTTGACTACGTTTTGGATATTCGTACAATTCGTAGCGAAAAACTTCTACCTAAACATGATAGATGGCGCTGTAAGAAAGAGTTTCGTAGTAGCAACAACATTAGAATAAACGACCTACCCTCTCGCGGCTAATAGCGCAACCATGCTGAAACGGTAGCGTTCAGTATTTCAGGCGGCGCTAACTGTGGAATTAGCGTCGCACGTACCAGGCTCACAGAACCGGGAAGGAAATGTTTTTCAGCGAGTTTCAGCGGCAATCTATTTCCGTAGTTTACAGGGGGCGTGACTTCTATTTAGTAGGGCGCTTGCCAACATGTGTGTGGCCTAAACACATTTTGTTATGTGCGTCAAGGTCACTGTCGTCATGTGCTGTTGCTGTGTGCGTGTTTCAGCTTGAAAATGTACCTGAAGAATTATTTTACAGTTTACTACGAGTATGTTGTTTCATACAATAACGTGAATGGCCGTACATTGCGTAAATACAACAGTAAACTGTTTTTAATACAAGTGTATGTTTTGGAATTGCAAAACTAAAAGTGCATAGGTCCTTAAAAGAAGTTTTCAGTTTTAAATTAATTAAAACATCAACGTCCCTATTGCAATAATTTATCAAAAGTCTACTACTAATTTACTCAAACCTAGCCGGCTCTATAACTGCATCGTTATGAAAACTTTCTCAACATTTCCACAGATAACCAAAAATTTTCATTTTTACTTAAAACGTAACAAAAATGTGTGAGGTATCAGGGTATCATAAAATAGCTGTGGTAGCCCGTTGTCGAGTTTACGCAGTTTCTTACAAAACCAAATTGTGTCGTTCAACTTTACGAAAAGAGTCAATGACCTTGTGTACCACGTGGAAGTATGATTTATTGATGTTTCTTACGATTATTTTGTGATTTATTTATTGTTGATTTTATTTTTTTGTTTGGTTATAAGTACTAGTTTTTTTTTCATGAATACAAGTCTTTTATTAAATGAAACTATAGTTATTTGAATAATGAATGCACTCATTAGGACACGCATAGTTGCAACTAGCTCTTGTTGTATCACATTTTTTTTGTTTTAGGTATCGATTCGGTTTATATTATTTAATTGTCAGGAAAAAACATTCCAGCTCGGCTGAACTATTAAAAAGTTTAGTGTTTATGAATGGTAGACGCGAAAATTATCCTGTGCTTCTTTTTGTAAAACTTCTCGATTCGCAGTGGCTATTAGCGAAGTATGATGGTTATTTCTGTTTATACTCATCCTTTGTTTAATTTTGAAGGCTAAAGAAACGAATCATACCCCGTTAACATGCCATGAATGAATCTTATATTGATAAACAATGTCGATGTCACTAAAATTGATGGTATGAAAGCTTTAACAATAATGTAACTATTGCCCTACGCATCACACGACACACCTTTACGTAACCCGACCTACCCCAACACCAACACCCTCACACGCATGCATATGTGCGTAACATCTCCACAGCTCTCCTGCTCTCCTAGTATACATGTGACTCCGAAAACTCACATGACTCCACTAAATGACACGTGCTACACACGTGTAATGTCTCCATACGACCCCTCCTATGTGTAACATGTATGTATGTTTGTTTGTGTGGTATAGATGCTGGGAATTAGATCGTATGTGTACCGTAGACATTTTCTATGTGTGTTTATGATATGTTGTGTGCAACTGTTAATATGTCTGCCTGTATGTTGTAGCCATAGGTCTACTCTAGTAGTGGGGAATCGAGGAGGTAAGATTGTTTGACTTCCTGAATCGAAACCAAACATTCAACGATTTATCCAATCTGTGAACCTTTTAATTCCTATAATACCTTGTATTAAAATGTACTTCGTTAACGCATTTTATAACGGCAATCTTTCATGACCATGAGGCTAATGACGACTCACAAACTCTAGAACAATATTATCTTCTGCAGTATTTTTCAGGCTCTGCAAAAATAAATACCGAACTCTTAAGGGGGAACTGCCTGATTGCCCGCGAAATTTAATTATTCTTACCTTTTTTTGCAATGTATGTCAGTGTCAGGTTGTATGTTGAACAATAAATGATTCGCGACGTTACAAGTATGTATCTACAGAATTATAATCATTAAAATCATCAATACAACTCTCAAGTTCATAATAATCCTATTGATTGATATTTTATGAAATTGTCATTGTTGTGTGTTACGGTCGCGAATCATAATTTGTTCATCAACATTAATGTCATATATTTAATCAATTTAGTGAAAATGGTACTTTGGATATTCTGAATTTGCCGTTTTCCACCAAAAATTTTGTTTGTCAAACTAAATCAGGCTATTTTTAATCACGATTAAAAAGGTGTGGAATAAAATTAGTTGTCATGAACTAAAATTTACAAAGCACTTTTCTCTACCTAACCCCCCCCCCCCCCCCCCCCTATTCTCCCTTGAAAGTTTGTATGCTTGTGAGTTTGGAAATCATTATTGTAGCGGTTTTCGATTTACGACATAACAAACAGACAGACTCAGACAAATTCAAGATATCCTTGATAGGGCATTCCTACGGCGCGGCGACGAGAATATCGGAGATTTCAAACTTACTGAACGAATAAGGGGATTATGTTTTCTCGAGATCACATTTTTATTAGCAAACTACCTTTTGCCCGCGGCATCGTCCGCGTGGATGTCGAAAAAATCCTGTAAATGCTTCTTCATTAAAAATACATATATATACCTATGTGCCACCTTTCATGGTGTTCGGTCAATCGGTGTTGGAATTCACTCTAGACTCATAAAATGTATTACTTATATTAAAAATTATTTACTCTTTACACATTATTAGTTTCTAATAATATAATTCAATCATGATTCGAAACACACGTAGCGCCATTTAGAGTCCTAAAGAAATTGTGACCGTCGCATGTTATTGTCCTTTCTCTCGGTAACAGTACTTTTTTTCTGGATGAAACGTACTCTATGTCCTTCTCCGTTCCTCTGACAACGTATATGCAAATATTTATAATGATCGGTTCAGTGGTTTAGGCGTGAAAAGGTAACAAACAAACTTACTTTGGCATCCTACTTCCTACCAATATTATAAAATGTGAAAGTTTGTGAGGATGGAGGGATGGATGTTTGTTAATCTTTCACGCAAAAACTACTGAACGAATTTGAGGCTACTTTTCATCCTGGATCGCAGACGAAGTCGCGGGCAACAGCTAGTTTATAATATTAGTTAAAAGTTAGGATTAGGATTAGCTTTATTACGCTGAAATAAATAGCAATATGCTACCTGAATCAATTTTTAAATGCTGTAGTTTGTGGATTTTAATAAAATTACCTAAAGGTTTTCTTCTTATTGAAAACCGGAAAAATATCGCCGGAGTTACATTATAAATACGTTACCGAATAAAGGTTATTGCATCTTAATTAAATAAAATATAAACATTAATATAGTTTTACGTCGTCAGTATGCTCCATGTATTTCATTTAAAAAAATATTGATTTTAACAACAATTAAACAAATTTAACAATTAAAGATTTATTGTCCTCAGGTTTTTTTTGCACTTCGGATCATTTCGTTTCCTTTATTTCACTACAAACTCGATTTTAGTTGTGTCAAAATTGTTTTTTAAGTTTAATAAGTGTAATAATAATAATCTTGTTTGCAAAATTGGTTTTCCGATTCTCTTAACCAAAAATAAGAAATTTTAGTGATAGTTAGGTTTAGTTCGGTATACAAGAGAATCGGCACCATTATCTGATTCAGATAGAAAAGAACAAAATAAAAGGATGGCTTTTGCTATCGAAGTAGGTACTGTGATAATTATAGCTGACGCTGCTATTTAAAAATTAAATGAAAGAAATAAGTTTGTAACGTTATTCGCTTTCGCTTGACCATAATAAAATTATAAAATTGAACATGCTTTAAATTGAAACGTTCGCGACTGTGGTGAGTTATCGTATCGCGAAATATCGCGTTATCACAGGCGTGGTGTAGGCGGGGCGTTACATGCTCATTGCTCGTATGTTGATAAGCCACATGTGTGTGGAAACGTGTTATCGCCTCACGTTTATGGTGCCCTAGTACATACGTGTGTTTGTGGCATCACATGACGGCATCCATTTCCATGTGACACCCATGTCACACCGGTGACATTGTCACGCAAACTCGTTTTGTTGTTCCTTCAGTTTTTGTTTCAAGTCTACTTCGGAGGCGGGTGTAATATTTATTTATCTTAATGTATCTAACAAACCATGTAGAAAGCCAAATATTTCGAGCCATTTTATTGTTAAATTGTATAAAATAAATAACATAACAACAATAAATAAAAATACCTAGGTACTTGTAATGCATGAAATAAATATAAATATGAACTGCTTGATACGAACGCAGACGCTAGTGGACAGCTAATGAGTTAAGTAATTAAACTAACGTTAATTGGTGGTTAACTAAATTGTTTTGCATTAATACAGCTGCATGCTGCTTTGATGCCTACGTGCCTGTTTAGCTGTTTCCAGTGATAATTCTTATCAATCTTATTCAAGAGATTATTTTTTAGATAATTTTTTTTTTTTTTTTTTACTCGTTGATCTAGTGGTCGCAAGCGCTACTGCTGAGCATGAGGCCCTGGGTTCGATTCCCGGGTCGGGCAAAGTGTTATTGGGTTTTTCCATCTGGAATTTCTCGGTAGCAGCCCGGAGTCTGGATTTGAACCCGGTTGATGGTAATAGGCTCGCCCCCTATTAAAGAAAGAAAGAAAGAAAAGAAAGAAAAAGTATTTATTGAGACTCGCACAGGATTATTAGAAACTAAACACAATCATAAAAACAAAAAATATAAAAATAAAAAATAAAAACAAAAGTAAAATGAAAATAACAACAGAAAGTCCTGTACGAGGCCAAAAGGCCCCTATCTCAGCATGATGCTGCGACATTTAAAAAAAAAAAATAAGTGTCGCAGCGCTGGTATTCTGATAGGGCCCGCTGCTGTGGTGTCACGGACAGGTACAGAAATAAATATAAATACAAAAAACAAAATAAAGATAAAATAAAAATAGCTATTTATGTGTAACATAATTATTATAAAATAAAATAAAAAATTCAAATAAAATGATTATATTCCGCGTGTCAGCACCCGACGTAACATCAATTACTTGTCTACGGATTTAGTGTCTGTGGCACAATGGCATCGCTGTGACAAGTAAAGAGACGCAGGCGCCGGCACTCGGCAAATACAATTACAAAACTATACGGCGAGACGAGAAGATTATTAATTGATTACTCGTCAATCATATTTTAAAAACTAAGTAGATGAGGTCGGCGTTTCCTATCTGACTACTCTGAGAAGAAACTTTCTTCTCAGAGTAGTCAGATAGGACGGACCTCTGAGTTTGTTTTGGCCTTTCATCAAGAAAGGCCAAAACAAACTCAGAAATCCGTCTCTTTTAAAGTCCAGACACAGACATATTCTTGGTCAGATTATGTGAAGACCATTTAGATTGGTGTCTGAAATGGTCTTTTGAGGAAAAACCACACAGATTGCGTGGACCTGTCCAGCCAGTGCACGCATTTGTCAGTAATCGAGCTGCTCAACTCAGAACTTACGGAGCTCAACGATTCGGCAAACAATACCAAAGAACTGCCAGACCATATTATAATATAATAATAATAATAATAATAACTTTATTTCCAATTTTACAATTAGCATAAAGGCGATAGGTTAATACAATGACACTATTGTTTTAAAATTGCATAAATCACTGACTATCTCCACTGGCACCCAAGCTAAGATTAAACTTGTGTTATGGGTGCCAGGGCTCTCTCTATTGTTACATTTCAATCTATACAAACTAGTACGGAGTTACATTGCGTAAGTAGCTGTCGTTGAGTACAAAAAGAAAATAAAGTAAAAGTAAATAAGATAAAGAAACTAACAATTAATCTATTAAATAAAAAATTAAAATAACAAAAATGTAGGTGTCTGAAATGGTCTTTTGAGGAAAAACCACACAGATTGCGTGGACCTGTCCAGCCAGTGCACGCATTTGTCAGTAATCGAGCTGCTCAACTCAGAACTTACGGAGCTCAACGATTCGGCAAACAATACCAAAGAACTGCCAGACCATATTACATGGGACTTAAACATAACTGGCGAAATGTGGGTGTGCTATAGGTACACCTCTGCCTTACCCTTCTGGGAATACAGGCGTGATGTTATGTTATGTGTATTTCCTGATTTTTATATTCCTACACATTAATATTGATCTTCTTCTTCGTGTCGCTGTCACGACTTTTCTCGAATTTTGTTGGCCCAAAATTTCGCCACTTCCACGGCGACATCGTCGGTGGCAGTGCAGAGGTCAGTTTGACTGCCAGTTTTGGGATCCAGAGGGCAAGATAGATGGTGGAGCATAGTTTGCGGCATAGCTCCATATCCACACCCAGCTGCCGTTCCATCAAGGTAGCCCTACTTTACTAGGTTGGAGTTACATCTTCCCACTTGTGTCCGGAGACGGTTCAGGGACTTCCAAGTGGACCACGCAAGGTTACACCTTGCAGGAAGATGCTCCTTTGGTGGTAGATAGTAAGTGGGAGGGGGGATAGTGTCTTGCCACAGTTTACAAACAGGCGTCGGCCGGGTTTCTTGGTAGAGACGCTGCCGATTGACATTGATAAATTTTATATATTATACATTGACAATATTTACTTTTTAAAGTATTATACTTATTATTTTAGTTATTGTGAATGTGATTACCTACTATGTGGGTCATTAGTATTTTTATCTGCTCTGTTAGTTTTAATAATGGTCTGGCAGTTCTTTGGTATTGTTTGCCGAATCGTTGAGCTCCGTAAGTTCTGAGTTGAGCAGCTCGATTACTGACAAATGCGTGCACTGGCTGGACAGGTCCACGCAATCTGTGTGGTTTTTCCTCAAAAGACCATTTCAGACACCAATCTAAATGGTCTTCACATAATCTGACCAAGAATATGTCTGTGTCTGGACTTTAAAAGAGACGGATTTCTGAGTTTGTTTTGGCCTTTCTTGATGAAAGGCCAAAACAAACTCAGAGGTCCGTCCTATCTGACTACTCTGAGAAGAAAGTTTCTTCTCAGAGTAGTCAGATAGGAAACGCCGACCTCATCTACTTAGTTTTTAAAATATGATTGACGAGTAAAAGTGTTTGTACAAACCTACTTACAGAAATAAAATAATTTATCATTTATCAAATATGTAGAGATCGTCTAATCTAAAACTGCACGCCCCTCCACAAAAATTTCTACACAAAATTTGAAATATGTATGCAACAAGCATGCAGTGGCGTGCAATTTTAAACTGGACGATCTCTACCATAGATTGTTTCTTAGATAATATTTTAGTATGTCAAAGATTGATAAAAGGGAATTTATTTCAGTAAAAAATACAGTTGTTTAAGAATAACTTCGATTTTACCTAAACAAAGGCAGTGTTTAGCGAATTGAAGAATGACACGCAGCCCAATGAATTTGTTTATTTTTTGTTTGCTTTACTTCCAGACTTTAGGTGAGTAATGCTCTCACTCACAGCTTACAGCCAGTTGTTTATATATAATTATAATTATATTCAGTAGATCCACAGAACTTACAAAAAAATATTATAAGATAAGAGATAGGTACGGTACAGTTTTTTTCTCAAGTACTTACTTAATTTTTTTTAACAATCTTTTAACAGTATCTAACTCCTATAAATAAAACCAACTTATTATTTTCAAATTTCACAAACATATAAGCAGTCTTCCCTTCATTTGAACAATCCATGTTTGTGTAAAAATATTTTTCTCCACCTTAAAATGACCGTGCCCAAGTTGTTGAGAGGGCAATAGAACCCTCCTTTGAGGGTTGAAACCGCCCAGCTCGTTCTCAAATCCGTGCTAGGGCGCCGCCTACATCCCATTGTTTCAAACGGCAAATACCAGGAACAGAGAAGTGCACAGGAGCTATTCAGAACTCATTATTTATTATCACACTGGGGTGGTGAGATTATAGTCAGGGTGGAATTAAGCGTAGAGCGAATGGATAAGGGCATAGGCTACTTTTCAATCTGAACATTTGTATTAAAATAATTAAATACAAAATACACGCAGACGATGGCAATGTCGCGGGCAAGAGCTAGTAAAATATATTGCACACGATTAAGTCTGAATTTAAACATTAATGTTCCACAACTTACAGCCGCAATTAATAAAAAAAAAACCGATTCATCATTCACCGTGGAATCACCATTCTGCGCACTGCAGTCCTCTTCAGATTTAGTACGCACTCGCTTTAAAAAGATAGACGGCAGGCCGACCTATTCCGTAAAAATCTCACCGTGAGTTTGAAGTGAGAGAGCTGCCAATAGTGTCGATCCCTGGATCTCACTTCACCTAAGTTTTTACGGTGAGATTTTTAAAGAATAGGTCGGGTGGAGCAGAGTAGGTAAAGGAGTGTTTTCTCAAAATCCGGTATTTACATAAGCAATATTTTTTCACAAATTTCAAAAAACTGCAAGTGGTAAAACAGTTGCAATTTTTGGTTAGGGGCGGAGCGTCAGGTATCCAGCAAAATTCAAATTTTCTTACAATTTTTGCAATTTCCAGGTCAGTGTCAGGTTGTATGTTGAACAAAATATGATTCGCGACCGTAACAAGTATGTATTTCATAAAATATCAATCAATAGGATTATATGAACTTAAAGGGTTGCATTGATGATTATAATGATTATAATTCTGTAAATACCTACATACTTGTTACGGTCGCGAAGCATATTTTGTTCAGCATACAACTTGACACTGGCCTGCAAATTGAAAAAAACGTAATAAACTTTGAATTTCGAGGGCAACCTAGCGCTTCCCCCTTAATTAGGTAGGCATAGCTGTAAAAGTAGCTACCTTCTTTCACCCACAATTCGGCAGTTATTTTTAAGTCTTATACTTATTTATATCAGGGGTGAGCCTATTACCATTATCTAATCGGGCACAAATCTACATTGCAGGTTGCTTCTGAGAAATGTATCTATTGAAACCAGCAGCCAGCTCATGCCAGCAATATTTCAAGCCGCTCAGTTCTCATGCATCTCATGGTGAAAACTTAGATGACATGAGCTGTCATTCCATCTGATGCTAGGCATTGACACTATTGACAGCCCACTTCAAGCTCACTTCACCTAAGTTTTCACGATGAGATTTTAACAGAATAGGTCGGCTGGTTACCTATTAGCAAATCGATTGGTGAATGCTGAAGCTTATTTTTACCCGATTGCACGACAGGAAAGGAAGGATTATGTTTTTCACGTGTATCTATGTATCATTGTATGTGGGATTATTTTATACCCTTGAAGCATTCTAACTGACATACTATAGGTACCCCACCCAGCTCAGTATCTATTTTACAGAAATCCGTAGAAAAATATAATAATTAGGTATTAAGAATTATCTTATTTTATAAAACTAAAGTTTAAATTACTATTCCAAGAAACTATTTCTTACTTATCTTGTAAGATTCACAAAATGGCACAATTTCTATTGAGGCTTCAAGTTTCATTCATGTTTACCATCAATCATTCATATTACTCAAAGTACCGCAAAGCCACACATTGTTGCCATATTATGACGTCACGCAACAGAGGTTGACATTGAAAGACCCCACATCACATGTGTTCATAAAAAATATATTCCCATAAGTAACCCCTTGTGTTATCTAAGCGCCTGGTAACTTTGAACTCGCTCACACGTGGCTGTTTCACTTTGCTATTCACACAAGTAGGTGATGCCATCGTATTGCTCGGCGGTTTCGCTGCGCATTTTATATACCTACAAGCTGACCCGACAGACGTTGTCCTGTCTTAACTATGAATGCCATATGTCGTTTAGTTTTAGTTTTGACTATTGACTAAAACTATCGACTCATTTATCAACCGATCCGTCTGTGATAAACGATATTTGCAGCGCGCATTCTGTCAATCGCTGACATTTATTTCAAACAACTGACAGTTATGTAAAATTAATATTGGCGTTAAGTTTTCTTAAATTTTGTAACGTTCCGATCAACTTCCTTATTTTTTTATTTCATAAGATCCTTCTCCAGACAATAACGAACACAACAAAAAAAATTTAGTGAAATCGGTCCAGCCGTTCACGCGTGATGGCGTGACCAAGGGAAATAGGGATTTATTTTTATATATATTATATAACAAGCTGACCCGACAGACTTTGTCCTGTCTTAACTATGAATGTCATATGTCGTTTAGTTTTAGATTTGACTAATGACCAGTGATCGGAGTAGGTAGATTGAACTGGGGTCATTGATCCGAAACGTATATATTACTATGGACATTCCTCCGGAATTGGTGGATTATTAAAAAAAAACCGGAACTTATGTAGGAATTGTATTCTGCCAAAGTGGAAGGAGTCATTTGATGATTTGCCATCCTTAAAAAAAAGGTAGGAATTATAATAAAATGAGCAATTTTATTCTTTATTATTCTTCCTATTTTTTTTTTTGTCACGATTTGACAAAACCCAACGACCAATCAGAACAAAGGATCATGGGTGGTACAATAACCGGTTATCAGAACAATGCGTACGCCCGCCGGAAATACTAAATCCGGAAATACTGGAATTACTTTCCGGAAAAATGGCTTATCCATGTTATTCTTTCTGTGTGCATTTATGATACAAGTACTAAAAATCAATCTACCTACTCCGATCATTGCTAATGACTAAAACTAAATTTATCGACTCATTTATCAACCGATCCATCTGTGTTAAATGATATTTGCAGCGCGCATTCTGTCAATCACTGACAGTTATTTCAAACAACTGACAGTTATGTAAAATTAATATTGGCGTTAAGTTTTCTTAAATTTTGTACCGTTCCGCTCAACTTCCTTATATTTTTATTTCATAAGATCCTTCTCCTGACAATAACGTACACAACAAAAATAAAAATAGTGAAATCGGTCCAGCCTTTCACGCGTGATGTCGTGACCAAGGGAAATAGGGATTCATTTTTATATATATAGAAGATATATGAACTTAATAAGCCTTTGCTGCTTCATTAATTACTTCCAAAGGTATGTTTCTTAATCTGGTTATCTATACCTACAAATAAATAAAATTAAAGTGTATCGTTGTAATGTCAAAATAACAGAAATGTCTAAGAAAGTATATAACCTACGTTTATTAGAATTTTAATTTAAGTTAATCTATGATGCTTCTTCATATTATGTCATAGATAGGTACATATGTGCACTTAAATCAATTGAAGTGCACACTTGCACAGTCCACTTAAGTATATAAAGTACAAGCCTTACGTCTGATGACTTTTTTTTAATAATAAGTAATAACCTTAAAAAAATGGAAAACAATGTTATTATGATTGCAGAATACAAAGTAGGTACATAATATCGAGGAGAAGCAGCAAGCTCTGGGAGACGATAAAGACAAATTTGGACTTTTTAAACCGACTTCATTCTGTATAATTTTAAGTTTTGGCCCAGATCTGATAATCAAATCAAATCAAGACGTTTATTCTCATAATAAGTCCAAAGAAAGCTACATACATCTGAGATCTGACTTCTGTCCGTACGCCAACGGATTTCACGTCGACTATCCAATAAAAACGCTTTCATAATGTATTCAAAAACTTTCACACCAGTTGTTGGATTGGATGGTTCATCATTTTTCTTACAAACACTTTTTAATAACACTCGCGTTTTCCGCTTAATTAATATACTTACATAAGAAATATCAATGTCATGAGTTAAATAAGGTCACTCACTTCCTCATCTTACTAGATTTTAATAAGTAGACCACAAAAATTAGGGTGTCCAAATTTTCAGTAAAATTATGTATTTTTCATATTTTAAAACATTTCATCAGGTCAACGGATTCCCAGACACATACACATTTTTGAAGTATGAACATGGGAAGCAGCGACGCACCCCTAGTCACCATACGTCGACACTAATCAAGGACAGGAGGGTGAGTTGAATGTCATCTCTTGCATTGTCTGTGCGCCTGGTAACTTTGAACTCTGCTTACACGTGGCTGTTTCAAAAGCCGCTATATTTAAACGTAGCTCTATCAAGTGGCACAAGGTTTTTGAGTGCATGTTCGGTTGTGTGTAACTGTGGGGAAAAAGAACTTGTTGAATGAGATAGAAATATCGTGGAAATTTCACTGGAGATAGGAGATATAAATCGTAACGTTCGTCGTAAACTTTATAATGCTGTTGAAACGATAAAAGTGATCACTGATCTTGAGAAGAAAAATTAAAATCAACGTCTATTTAGGACAAGATAAGTCACTATTATCATCTGCCTGTTTTTCCCAAATATGTTGGGGTCAGCTTCCAGTCTAACCGGATGCAGCTGAATACCAGTATTTTACATGAAGCGACTGCCTATCTGACCTCCACAACCCAGTTACAGTAAGTCCTTTGGTAAGAGTGACTGTCAGACTTTCGGGCTTCTGACGACCCGTAACGACTGTCAAAGATCCACGAATGACAGCCGGGATCAACGGCATAAACAACAATAAAAAAGAAAAGAAAAGAAAGAAAAAATGTTTATTCTGCACAAACAAGACGCACATTACAAAGAAATGACACTAAAAATACAGACATACACAGTAGCCAAAAGCCTCGTATCCAAAAAATTTAAGTTTTACAATTTTGTCCAGATAAATAATAATAAAACAAAAAAAATATGAAGCTACACAAAAATTCTTCTTTCATCAGGTAAGATGGGCAGAGCAACTGTTCTCAAAGTCCAGGGTGAAACGTTACCCCATGCCGGATTCGGACCAGCCATTACATAGAGTGAAGAGAGTGGAAGATAATAACACGTTGTTTAATAACATCAATATCTATCGAATTAGAGACCCTTGGTTCAACGACGAACTCTGGAGCCATGAGTGGTACTTGGTAAGTAACATCAAATATATTTTAGGTATACATATTGTTATTAGGTGGTATGCAGGTTGGCAACCTGATCGTTAGTGGTCACCACCACCTTTGGTCACTTGCTAGAGGTATTGTAGGTACGTGTGATGCCATCGCAGATGTGACGGATTTAAGGCCAGATAATATGTTGCCAGCATAACACAATGTTCATTTTGCAGAGTTAGAAATGTTAAACAATGGTGCCGGTTCTCTTGTCACAAAATTCTCTAAACTAGACTAAAAATCACCTAAATTTAGTTTAAAACTAAAATTTAATACAGTGACAATTACTTAGCTATATTATAGTTTGATACACTAATGTCATTTTAGTGATTAAATTGGGTTAGTCCCGCTATGGTATGGTCCCGGTATGGCACCCTCTTAAAATACCTATCAAAAAGTCCCGCTATGGTACCCATCTTTTAGATCTACGTTAGACAATAGAAGGTACAACTGAAAAGAAAAGTGTATCTATAAATAAATACTTTTAGGAGTGTATCAATAAAACGTCTGTTTGCGATATTAAATCAGTCTTTTATTAATTCAAAATATTTATAAAAAAATATCAAACAGTAAAACGAAATATTAATTGCAATGTAATTTTTAAAATAATCAACAATATTAATTACAAATAATCAACATGGAGAAAAAGGCGCAAATTGTAAACATAAACTACAAAAAATAATAGCTTGTTCCCAACGAGTCACACCTCAACGGGTAACAGTGTGACTCGTTGGGAATGTTTTGGATAATAATTCCCAACGAGTCACAGTTACTGTTACACTGTTACTCGTTGGGATGATCCCACCTTGATTTAGGGTATCAATACATCTATCGCCACGAAATATTTTCGTTCTCAGATAAACAAAAATTGTTCCCAGGTATTTGGTACAACTTGGGGCACCCCGACTCGGACAGGTTAGGTTAGAAGGGGACGGCGGGGTCTGAAAGACCCCGCCGTCCCCTTCGTGGTTATTTTTTTTTAAACCGCCCAGAAGTAGGAGTCCCGCGAAGCGGGACTCCGTCGGCTATTGTGGAACTGATTTTGCATTGTTTGGTGACTACATTTTGGTGACAGATCTACTATTTTGAGGACAAACCCTATTATTTAAGAAACACAAAACTAATTAAATTGGTGATAGCTTACTAGTTAAGAAAAGATATTTTTTATTAATACTATTTTTTTCTTAACGCATTGTATAACTTTTCTTTACAACAGTACCAAAAACTGAAGGGTGCCATACCGGGACCATACCATAGCGGGACTAACCGATTAAATTTAGTGCAAATGACAATTTTGCTATACTGAATTTCACGATTTTCTCCTAAAATTTTGATTGTCAAACTAAGATTAAAAAGGTGTGGAATAAAATTAGTTGTCAATTACAAAGCACATTTCTCTACTAGTTCTTGAAAGTTTGGATGCTTGTGAGTTTGGAAATCATTATGGAAGCTTATAATTATGTGATTGCAGCTGTTGTCGATTCACGACATAACAAACAAACTCGGACAAATTCAAGATGTCCTTGATAGGGCTTTCCTAAGCCGCCCGCGCCGTCGCGCGCCGCCGCGGTGACGATAATACCTGAGATTTTCAACTTACTGAACGAAAAACGGGATTATCTTTTCTCGAGATCACATTTTTTTTTGTAAACTAGGTTTTGCCCGCCGCTTCGCCCGCATGGACGTCGTCGAAGACTTCTCCATTAAAAATACATATATACTTACCTATGTGCCAATAGGAATCGGCACCAATGTACCTTGCTTTCGAATAAATTAAATTAGGAACGATAGATTTTGTTAGCATCATTTTTAACAAACGTTTGGGCTCGCCACGCTGCCCGAAGAAGGCGTCGTCACCAGCGTTGCCAGACGTCCCGATTTTGGCATGCCGTCCCGATTTTTTGCCCAAAATTAATAGTCACGCGCGGGACGATCTCAGTCCCGCTTCTCGTGGATTCGCTACTGGACGATGCGGCTTTAGAAGAAGTTATATCTGTATAAATTATAAGAATTATCATATGATGACTTATCTGCATTTCAGGGTAAACCAAACGGCTATTGTTATTGGATAGTCACGTATTTTCATTAAACAACATTTTACATAGCTATCTATAATCATTGTAAACTTAATTTGAAACTCACAGAAAAGGATAGATATAGTAAATAATAAAAATAAAACTACTAATATTTACGTTTTTTTATTATGTACCGCTTTCGACGAAATAATACCGTTTTTTTACTCAAAAGTTTTCAGGATCCCGCTTTGCCTGAAAAAATATCTGGCAACGCTGGTCATCACACCTCAGGCCTAGGAAACTCAGGCGTGTCGATTTGGATGAGTTGACGACAGATTGCCAGAAAAGGCAACAAAGACACGCACCCCTGAGTATGCTTTGGCCTTTCTTCTCAGAGAAGTCAGATAGGAAAAGCCGACCTCATAGTAGTTTAAAATATGATTCTCTCTACTCTAGTTTTTAAAATATGTCTGAAGTGTAAAAGTGTTTGTACCACCATTTATAGTAGGTACTCTTTGCCACCTGCGTACAGAAATAAAATCATTTATCAATTATCATAAAGAAACTGACTGGTAGCCATTTCTAAATTTCGCTGACGCCAAGAGACGGGAACAAACCCGCTTCATTACTTCTTCGTCTACGTGACAATAATCCCATATCGTACATACCTAATTATATTTTTTTATTAAACCCTATAACTTTACAACTTGTATTAAATCTTTGCGTTTTTGTCACAGACCCATTTTTTTATAAATAAAAGCGTGTAAGGCGCCGCTCGTTGCGCGGCACGCGGTTCCTTTGTGTCACGCTGTCGCGTCGCGCCAGTGAGGACGAGCCTTTACGTTGTGATTGCAAAAGAAAAATATTGAAGATTTAAATGATAAAAACGCAAAGATGTAAAGTTTTAGGGTTTAATAAAAATATATAATTAGGTATGTACGATATGGGATTATTGTGACGTAGACATTGACTTATATATCGCACACCTAGATAAAAGGTGGCACAAGTCAAAATAATCTAAAATCGAGTTATGCGATTATCGGAATCTGTATGATGTTGTATATTATTTTACTAAGATATTAATTGAGAAAATTAATATCTTAGTAAAATAATAAACAACATCATGCAACAATAATTTTAAAAAGGTCAATAGAAAACGAGTAAAACGTTTTTTGCTGTTCCTGAAAAAAGAGATAAGTATTTTGAGTTGTGCTACTCTATACCTAGGTGTGCGATATATCAATGGACGTAGACGAAGAAGGTTAATTATCGTTAAAGGTTGCAATGTAAGGTACCTACAATGGTATTTTTCCTATCAGGTTTAAATTATTTTTAACTTTTTAGTTATTTTTATTACCAAGTAATAAAAGCTTGTTTTTAAAAAGTTTTTTTTCTTTTAACTTTTTATTCAGTAACAAGGGAGTGATGGTAAAGGAGGAAAGGGCCAATTATTGAAGTATTGTTGAGAGTGGCAATATTTATTTGATAAATTTTAACTCAACTCTAACAGCAAATAAAATCAAAAAATATTTTCAGCAAGACACACGCACTTTGCACAACTTGCCCCGGCTCGATCTAAACGTGTTGCCAGTCTACAAAATGGGGTACAACGGCAGCGGTGTGCGTGTTTCTGTGCTCGATGACGGAATCGAGCACAACCACACAGACTTACGAGACAACTACGTGAGTGTTATGATTTCCTAGTACTTGTGAGGCGGGTGGTTGAAAATCTCTAAACTAAAATGGCACATAAGTTCATTACATAACATTGACGATAGATGGCGTTAGGTGTATCTGTGTGTCTCTTTGGAAGTCGGTTTTCTTTTTTGTAAAAAGTTTTTATTTTTCACTTTACTTGTAGTCTACCCCACACAAATTTGTAGACTTACCTATACTTGCTATGTAAATAACAGTGACAGGAAGTTATTATAACATCATCAATGTGGGAAGTACCTACACTAAGTGGGAAAATACGTATTATTGAAGCTGACTGAAAAACTGCCCAAGCAAAGTTAATAAAATTTATACGGGACTACCCATTTATTATATAAAAAGGAGTACACACATCAACACGGTCTAGGGATATTACGGTAAAAGTAATAAATATTATTTGCAATAAAAAAAATAAAAAAATCTTCGTGATAATATTTATGGCAAGACAAGGTATAAGTCAATGGGACCCCTGAGGCATCAGAAATCGGCAATCGAAATCGTACCGCAACGAAGTGATAGCGCGGGCAGGTGACGCGATGAGTTGATTAATAAAACGATGTAAAATAAGGCTAGAATCTCATTGGGTACGCAAATGCCAGGCACTAAACTGTCATATGAAAATTACCTATCGTTATGCCACCATGTGGTATTTTTTTTCAAGATTTCCCTTCTTTACCACATGTGATTTGTTTACTAGACAAACTGAAGTAGCTTTTCGTGTGTCTGTTTGTGCCCAGTTCTTCTTAACAGACGATCCCATAAAGAGACTTTATTTTGCTGTCATCAGTCATCAACTCATCACTTCTCGGTCTGTCTAGTAAATAAAATAAAAAAATATCACCGAAAATATTCTTCTGTTCATTTCTGAAGTCTTTGTACTCAGTAGAAGGCAAATAGTCATTTCCCAACGTAAAGAGATGCTAACTGAAGGTCGCGATGGAGTATCATTACAAAATTCACGAATTTTATTCGAGTCGAGAATACTCGCTGCAAAATGATTATAAATATTACCGTTAGAATGCGCATTAACTAGGTAATTTGCAAATTATCGGGTACGATCCGTTAAAGTGTGACATTTTACTTAAAGTAGCACATAATTATGTGCACTTTATCTAGTTAATCTGCATATTTACGGATGCTACACCGTTAAATCGCGGAACACATTTGTCTTTTGGTGGTATATAAAAAATAACCACGAAAAGGATGGCTTCTAACCTAACCTGTCCGAGTCGGCGTGCCCTAAGTCCCGAGCTCGCTTCGCTCGCTCTTATATTTGTTGATGCGTTTAACAAATTAAATAAATTATTTTTTTATTCAAGCAAAGAATCTGTTTTATTAACTTAACCGTATGCTTGGTCGTTAGTCTGCAGATTACATAGGAAGTCTGCAGATTATTTAGTTAATATGAGAACTGAAACAGTTTTTTCCCCTTTAACAGACTCAACCAGATAATCTGCAGATTAACAAATTAATCTGCACTCTAACGGATTTACGCACATTATCGGTAACATAAATACTAAAGTACGCAATACACCTTGAATGACCCACACATATTGTTATTATTAGGTAGTTTTAGAGCTTTACGAATCTTACCACATCAAATTAAAAAATTAATATAAATCTAAAAATAATAAAAAATCTTACACTCAATTCATTGTAAAACAGTCAAAATTCATCATCATAATACGAGTTTGATCTATATAACGGTTTTGTCACGTAACATTAACTTTGTCTAAAAAAAAGTATTTATCTACACCCATGCTATAAATCCTCTATAAAAGTTTCTGAAACAGTTAGCTTATTGCCAACATTAAAACAACCAGTGCAGCAGTGTCGTAGTAGCCATAATGTCATACAAACGAGTGTAATAATGTTGTATTCTGAGTTGAGCTCCACGATTAGTGACAAATGCGTGCACTGACTGGACCGGTCCACTCATTCTGTGTGGTTTTTCCTCAAAAGTCCATTTCAGACATAAATCTACATGGTGAAGACCATGTAGATTTATGTCTGAAATGGACTTGTTGAATTGAACATGATCTGACCATGAATATGTCTGGACTTTTATAGAGACTGTGACCTCTGAGTTTGTTTCGGCCTTTCTTCTCAGAGTAGTCAGATAGGAAACGCCGACCTCATCTAGTTTTAAAAATATGATTGACGTTTAAAATTGTTTGTATAAACCTGCGTACAGAAATAAAATCATTTATCATTTATGTACTAAATTTCGAAGCAAACTCCTTTTCAAGAAAAGAACACGCACTGCCACACCACACACTGCGATTTTCATGCACTCGCGTTTCATTCTACCACAGCCACGGTGCTGTAGCTTAAAGCAAAAGTATGGGAATTTTATCCGACCAATTTAATTAGTAGGCTTCTGCTTTTGGAGATACACTACTCAATTCTATAGATTTTTAATTTAATATTAGAGTAATATCAAAGATGAATTTTCTTATTGGTAGATGGCGCTGTTCTCAAAATGTTCATGGGTTTCGTCTAAACCACAGACTACATAGAGATACTATGTTTAAATAGGTTTAAACACAATATGTTCCATTTTAGTTCCACGCGAGCAACTGTTGTGTGCTGATCTGCAAAAATTCAAGAGTTGGCCTTCGACTATTGTAAAAAAATATTGAAGAAGAAATAAAGTAGGTATTTGACATTGGATTTAGTCTTTTAATTTTGGTTAAAAGCTACTATCTAACTAAAATGGAAGGAAATAGGACAGGGCATACTGCAGATTTGAAACTATTATAGCTTTATGAAGCATTATATGTATACGTATAGCTAGTAGCTATACGTACCTATATATTGCTTCATGGAGAGTTGTTTTTAGTTGTTGCTAGAGGGCGCGAGTGCCTTGAAATGTTCGAGTGACGTCTCTATCTCCCTATATAAAATGTACTCTGTGACCACAGCGCCGCGCCAATAAATCTTGTAGGTTATTCGAATTCACGTCGTATCCCGCCATTTTTGTTCGATGTTAATAATACAAAAAAATATTACTTTGTTGTTTACAAAAAAATTGTGATACAAGCTTTGATAACAATTAACACACCACCAGATATTTCTAATGCAGCAAAGGACATTTGTAACCAAATATTACCAAAAAAGTCGAGAAAACACTGTACGTGGTTTCAGAACCTTATAGAGAGGATTCATATCATGTGTGCAGATAAAGTCTTGTATAATGCAACTGTTCATGATTAGGTATTAAAACACTCATGTGACATTATTATCACCCACAAACCCAGATTCGTGTTTTATTACCCCTTATTAATACAACAGTTGCATATTGTATAACTATTATGATGTTATTTCGTGCAAATACCGTGCCCATATTATTTAGAAGCAATATTAGAGATTTAAACCGCGCGACCCTCTAGCTAGAGGGCCGCCGGGGCTTGACGGTATATGGGCGACATAATGGCCATAAACACACATACAACATGACATAATAACTTTTTGATGCCCAATTAGGGCGCGTCCACTCCACAGACGTGGTCCACAGTTTAACGGCGGTGCACGAAAATTTCAAAGTAAACTTTAATTATACTAAGGCTACATAACTTTTGTAGAGCTCAATATAGGCAAGGAATTTAGTCAGTCGACTGCATCCGTCCCGTCAAGCGCCCCCATCGCAGTTGTGTCAGTTTATTACGGAAAATTTCGATCTGCTTTACTCCCAGTACCAAGATACCAGAAACGATCAGAGGAAGAGTGGCTCACAGTTTCCAGTCGCACGCGTCGTCGCGCATCGGTCGGCAGCGCAGCCGGCATGCATCGGCATCGGCACGAGCGAGAATCACCCCGCCCGGCGCCCGTAGTCTTTTTACTACGGAAAATGTCGATCTGCCTCCTTTCTAGTACCAAGGCATCATAAATGACGAGAGCATCTGCGGGGCCCTAGCGGACCAAATGTGGACCGGCCGATTCACGCGGTTTTTATGTGATACATTTCGGAATTATATTAGGGAAGAATTATTTATTTCATTTAATTTTTTCCTCTATACTACATAATCTATTGTGCATACTAATTGTGTTGTAATGTTTTCTAACTCGAACGTATACACACGGCTACATATACCTAAGTATACAATTCCATTAAAAACATAAACTAAACAATTGAACTTTTTTTCTGTCTGAACTAAGTTTTTCGTCAGTAATTTACAAATGGTACCTATACTTCCGAAGACTCTTTTTAATGAAGCTTCCGTGAAAAAAATAAAAGTTATTAAAAGGTATTAGCGTTAGCTAGCTATACAGGATATTTTTTTAACCAGTGCGCAAACTGTAAACAAGAATTCACCGTATGATTCTAACCCCCTATCGTAGAAATTTTTCGTCAGTTTTTTTTTTTTAATTAGTTGTTCCATACATTTTGACCGACTAGGTATTGCTCTTTTCTATGAAACATCAGATTTTTTTTTATTAACCGACGAGAAATTTCTGCCCTAGAGGGTCTAGAATCATGTGCAAAATTCATGGTTACAGTTTGCGCACTGGTTAAAAATGTATCCTGTATTGTGTTCATTTTAGTCTGTGATCATGATCAATAAATGTATTTTCTTTCTTTACTTCTTTCTATTTCTATAAATTCATTTCCGATTTACCTAGCTTAGGTAGATACCGTGTATAAGTGTCTAGACGCCACGTCGTGCGCTCACAAAAAATGTTCCAGGACAATCGAGGCAAGGTCACGCAGGTCTGTACCGGGACACGTTAGTGGATATAAATAATACAATATTTAATTAAATAATTACATAATATGTAAATTACACACGCCATCGCCATGCCTAATAAATTCCGTTATTTTTATAAGTATTTTGTTATTTTTCTTGTAAGCGATTCGGGCAACAGAAATATGTAGATAGTGGACATACTTTTTAACTGTAAGTGGGTACCTAGGTAATTAGCAGTGATCGGAGTAGGTAGATTGAACTGGGGTCATTGATCCGAAACGTATATATTACTATGGACATTCCTCCGGAATTGGTGGATTATTAAAAAAAAACCGGAACTTATGTAGGAATTGTATTCTGCCAGAGTGGAAGGAGTCATTTGATGATTTGCCATCCTCAAAAAAAAGGTAGGAATTGTAATAAAATGAGCAATTTTATTCTTTATTATTCTTCCTATTTTTTTTTTTGTCACGATTTGACAAAACCCAACGACCAATCAGAACAAAGGATCATGGGTGGTACAATAACCGGTTATCAGAACAATGCGTACGCCCGCCGGAAATACTAAATCCGGAAATACCGGAATTACTTTCCGGAAAAATGGCTTATCCATGTTATTCTTTCTGTGTGCATTTATGATACAAGTACTAAAAATCAATCTACCTACTCCGATCACTGGTAATTAGTTTTACGGCCGTTGTTTTAATCGACAATAACTTTTATCTGAAGAATAATAATTAATTATGGCGGTTTGACATAATTGTCTTGGGATATCTGTCTCTTACTTATGATATTGTAAGGAGATTTAAAAACGCAAAAAATCTATGAAAGGTCATGTTGAAATTCAATTGATTTCAATTTCAAATCGACATTATGTTACACAAAGGTGTGATTACGTGGGTGTCGTGCGTGTCGATGCCGATGATGGAAAAAGTCAAAACAGAACACAGTCGCGTCATTGTTTGCGTGGCGAATAACACTTCTTACAGTTCCTGTAGCCCTGGTATGTTCGCGGTCGATATGACGCGCCAGGCGACTTGGCGCGTTAGTCGCCGCCTTCTCGTACTAGCCGACACTGTTGTTGTATGACCGGTAATTAGATTATCTTTTTACATTATTGTAATTGTTACTAAAATAAAACCCTATTTTTCCAATTTATAGGATCCAGAGATCAGTTGGGATAGCAATGATGGTGATTCTGATCCATCACCTAGGTATGAAGATATCAAATTGAATTCGCACGGTACTCGTTGTGCCGGAGAAGTAAGATATTTTTTATATTTTCTATTTAAGTATGAGCTAGTTAACAGTGTAATTTAATTTAATAATAGTATTTCATTTTAATAATAAAATATATTTTTTAAGTTCTTAAGTTTTAACACTGTGCAGATAGCCATGACGGCAAATAATTTGAAATGTGGAGTGGGCGTGGCGTGGGGGGCAAAAGTGGGTGGAGTTAGAATGCTTGATGGACGAATTACGGATCGAATAGAAGGAGAAGCTATAGGTAAGTTTACTGCTACCTTTCATAAGCGCCTGGTATATTCAGTCGCCATGTTGAGGTAAAACGTCGTAAGCTTTTTTTTGGAATTGGAATTTTAATGGACAGCTCTTTTTTTTTTTTTCTTATGGCTTCGCACGGTTTGTGCATACAGCCAAGGATGGGCAGCTAGTTAACAGTAACTACCTACCACCCCCTTGATTTCATTGCATTATGATAACAAGATAAATATACAGAATGTTTGGAGCATGGAATGACAATTTTTTGGGGGATTGGAAGGGTCATTTGAGAGGTTTCACCCAAAGACCCCATGTTAAGTGTCACAGTTATTGAGATATGTTTTTTTTTTTTCCCCAAATTTACCCGAAATCTCGCCTTTAAATCGCCATTACTTTATTGTTTATGGTTGTAATTGCACGAAATAAATTTTATTGTATTCTGCTATGTGTTTTTATTCTAAATAAATTATTACTTGATGTAATTGATCTGTAAAAAAATACTTATGTGCTTCCAAAGTCAATTTCGTTTTTAAATGTGTGAAAAATTACAACTTCTAAATTCAGTATTATAAAAACTAGCAGCCATTTTTAGTTTAATTTAATTTTAACTGTCCTTCACTTTTTTGAGAGCTGTGGTGATGAAATTATTTACACAAAGTAAAGCGCCAGCCTGGGTTCGAACCCACGACCTGCAACTCGTAAGTCGCGGCCGATACCACCGGGCCACCACTGCTTGGAAAGCACATTTTTTTTATTTTATTATTCTTCACTACATAGTATAAAACAAAGTCGCTTCCCGCTGTCTGTCTGTCCCTATGTATGCTTACATCTTTAAAACTACGGAACGAATTTTGATGCGGTTTTTTTTAATAGATAAGTAGATTGATTCAAGAGGAAGGTTTATATGTATAATATATGCATAATATAATAGAGAAACACTGATAATTTTAGAGGTTTCTAATGTGATGTTGAAAAACTGTGTATTGTACGTTGTATTTAAAGACATTCTGTAGTATATTTCACCCGTGCGAAGCCGGGGGTGGTCGCTAGTTTAATTATAAAACTAACGAATCTTCCTTATTCTTTAAAACTAACTTCTGCCCACGGCTTCGCCCGCGTGGATATCGGAAATTATCCCAAGGGAACGTGCTACCGGGATAAAAAGTAGCGTCCTTCCTAAGGAAGCCATCTGTGTTCTTGCAAAATTTTATCGAAATCCGTTCAGTGGTTTAGGCGTGAAAAGGTAAGTAAGATACAGACAGAGTTACTTTCCATTTTATAATAATAAGATGGAAGTAGGTATTTAAGCGGTGTGGTGCCCTGAAGGCCTAGACAAAATAGCATTCGGTTAGCAATGACGCTAGTAGAAAAGCCAAAAAATGTATGGGGTTGAAATAAACTATCGAAATGTCACGTGATCATAGGTCAACGAATAGAAATTATCTAGACAACAATGTTAACATCATACGATTCTATGAAACGAATCGACAGCGTCGAACGATTACTTCCATAGACATGCGTAGCTAAGTGGCTCTTTTTGACAAGCGTTATCGCTAGTTTTCGTTTCTAATGATGGAAACATTAGCGAAAGCGATAGCGATTGTAGAAATAGAATCGCTCCGAAGCGAATGCCATTTGTCTAGGCCCTCTGGCCTGCTGCCATCATTGTGAGATCAATATCAAAACAACAAATCCACCACCAAACAAGCAATATTTTGGTCGTTGTTGTATGTTAGGCGGCCACATGTTGGTGGTGACCACAATTACTAGGGCGTTAGGAAATAAAGAGGTTGTTAAGATAATGCGCGCGACAAACAGTTCCTTGTTTATTTTCTTACTGACTCTCATAGATATAAACTACGCCGTGTAGAGGGCGCCCTGACTAACGAGTACGACGCGTGGCGGTCGCGTCACCGTCGATTGGATAGGGATAAGAAATTAAGAATACTAACTATTTCGCAAAGTTTGTTCGCGCTCGTCACGACTTCGGTTACGTATCGACTATCGTCGACTTTTACTAGGATAACAGTCATCGAAGTGGTATATCCATGAAATTAAATTGCTAATGTTCAATCTAACCGCTAGAGGGCGCTATAGAACCTGCTAATTTCTGAGTTTTTATTTCAATACCTACCTAATTGTTTTGGTGACAAATAATAAATGTAAGTACCTATACCATGTGTTCTAGGGTACGCTTTAAATAAAGTGGATATCTACAGCGCTTCATGGGGTCCTAATGACGACGGACGAACTGTCGAAGGACCGGGGCGACTCGCTACCGAGGCGTTTAGACGTGGCGTCACCGAGGTACCGTAACATTTATCATTTCAAAAATCAAATTAAATTGAAATAGATGTTGAAATATTAGGATTTTTATTTATTATTTATTATTAATTAATAATGTGTTTTTTATTGTCCGATAATTTCATTCGATAATAATGATAGAAAGATAATTATGACGATGCAAAAATTTGCCCCTAATTAGTTGCTATTCTATGTACCTGTACCCACCGTGTTTCTGGCATATAAATTACTTTGACTTTACAGTATTCTCAATATGCAATTATATATGGGGATTATTGGTTTTATCTGATATGGACGATTATTGCTTGTCCAGGGTCGTGGTGGCAAAGGCGCCATCTATGTTTGGGCGAACGGGAACGGCGGAGGCCACAGCGACAACTGTAACTGCGATGGGTATTAGAACACATTAGCACATTACACTCCGTTCCTATCAAATTAACTTTTTTCCTAATAAAATTACTAACGTAATTATTTTTATTCACAGATATTCGTCTAGTATTTACACTATATCAATCGGAAGCGCGTCTCAGCATGGTCTGTTTCCTTGGTATGGAGAGATTTGTTCATCTACGCTTGCTGCAGCATACTCTTCTGGTGCTTACAAAGATCAGAAAATCGTAAGTTCACTCACTTCACTCTACGTCACAAACACAACAGCCATTCATCATTTACGTTGACGTAGTAGATATTCATTCATTTTATTATTCATGGTAGGTATTCATTCATAAATTGTTGTTGATTCAAGGTTAAACAGAGATAATAATATAGATAGATATTGGCATCTCTTTCAGGCAACTACAGACACTGGCGATTCCTGTACGCTCGGACACACCGGCACGTCTGCTGCGGCCCCATTGGCTGCTGGCATCATCGCTCTGGCTTTGAATGCCAAGTTAGTTGACCCTTATAAGTGCATTGCCTATGTTTTATGCGCTTCTAATACCCGTGTTGGCATGGTCTGTTTGTCACAATGTCCCGTGTCATTTGTCGAAAATGATGTCGCTTTGAGGGCCCCGGCACTTATAACGAATAAGAGATGTCGCCACTTACTAGAACAAATAGCTCATTAGTATCATTGGTTTATTATTAATTTATTATTGTAACGTGTACTTTAATTATACAGGGTGGCAGCGACATGCAATGCACAACCTGTTACCATTGATTCAGTAGGTAGGTACATGATTCTGGGTTCAATTTTTTTTGTCAGATCTTAAAAAATAACATTTGTTTCCTACAAAAGTGCAATACTTACGCGGTCAAAATGTATGGAACAGTTTTTTTTATATAACTGACGCAAAATTTCAACGCAAGGAGGTCCAGAATCATGTTCTGAATCCATGGTAACAGGTTATGCATCGATGTCCCTGCCGCCCTGTATACTACTGCCGTCGTAAGAAAAAAGGGCACAACTAACATTTTTGTCAAAATTGAGTTATATACATATTTAGAATCAGAAAAAAAAGGCACATCTACTCAAAGTCGATTTTCTCCATATTTATAAAATGTTAGTTGTGCCTTTTTTCATTATGACGGCAGACTAGCTGCTGCCCGCGTCTTCACCCGCGTGGTCGTCGGAAATTAGTTTTTCAGAGATTAGCCGGAACAATCAGACAGACATAAATTAGAAAATATATTTTTTGTTATAACTACGGTAGGTTATTTACTTTCTTAAGCATTTAATAATGCTGTTTTTTTTTTTGTTTGTTTGTTTTTTTGTTTTGGCAATTGAGCCGATGTGGACTATGCTGCCAGCGTAAAATAATGCTGTTATTTTGAGATTACAAACAGACAGTTCAATTTTATTTATTTGTTTACCTATACCCGAAAGGTTTAGGTAATTAAATAAAGGTAAACAAAAAAAACCACGTGACTCATAGATGTTAAACCTTTTATTTCAAATGTTAATTTCATATTATTTTGAGTCCCATAATAAAAGGCTCTATTCTGAATCTGAATTTGAGGAACTATCTGTCACATTAATAATAAAGCGTTCAGTGGTATCATCAATTATTTTGTCTAATTTAAACATTTTCTGTTCTTCTTTTATTACATGAACCACGCAACTTTTCCAATTCTCAGCAGTCACATTAGGTAAAGCCTCTGGCAAAAGAATGTTTAGGTCAGACATTTTAAAAGTATTGTTTCTCTCGGCTACAAACCCTTTTACTTGAGCCCATATTAACTCAATTGAATTGCGTTAACAGTGGTATGGTGGCAGCCGCAATACAGTGACACCATAAAACATTTTTTCTAATTCATCCACAACTTATAAGGCATCTGGTTAACCGACTAAACGTAATACCTGCTACTTAAGTTGCCATACTACGTCACAGGTGTACTCTTCAATCTAGCAACGTTATCTCATTCGTTGTATGTTCAAAAAGGTTTAGGGAACCTGTCTTTTTGGGCTCTTTACAATAGACAGATTACAAAATATTATACTATTTTATAATCTAACAAAAAAAATGTGCTCAAGCAATTACATGTACGAAGAGTATAGTTTACGAATAAATGATAAAGTATAGCATACATTAATAAAAGAGGAAAATATCGTATAAATTGCAAATAACTTTAATTTTGTTGTGACGTATTTTTAAACAAGTAAGTGTCAACTATAAAAAACCCTTTTTACGATTTGTTTACCTTTATTTAATTACCTAAACCTTTCGGGTATAGATGTATCGAATCTTAAACATAAAATGTAAAAACATGCCAAGTCTCGCAACGCAGTTCTTTCACTACAGAAAGTTTTGAGATCTCATGTAAAACCAAGTCAGTTATTTCAGTTAGTGTCTATGGAAGCACTTATTCAACAACTTTGTTATAAATTGTTACCTAATCAATGACCTATCAACATGTATAGTGACCGTATAAATATTAGACACCTTTATTTCTATAATAGTTATAATGACTTGGCAATTGCACGGCACTATAATTATAAAAGAATAATCTACTATTTCGATTAGCAATAATAATAAAATAATAATACTTAATAAGTTTATCTAAAGGAAATACACATTTAGAAGGATCAAATACAAAACAGTTTTGCCTAAGGTGATAATAAAATAGAGAGTATCGTTGGTACCTGCATGTACTAATGAAAAATATTGTACCAGTAAACCTAAGAATAAAGTATTTTAATTAGTAGAGTATGTTGTGTTCCTTGCTCTGTGTTTCAGTAAAAAATTAACATGGCGTGACGTACAACATTTAATCGTATGGACATCAGAATATGCTCCACTCTCAGTCAATCCCGGATGGCAAATAAATGGGTAAATCATTATTTTTTCATCTTTATAAGAAACATGGATACTAACAATCTCATTTCTTGTAGGTAATTTATTGGTAAAACAAACATTTTATTACCTTTTCAGTGCCGGGCTCTATTTTGATGTCCGATTTGGTTTTGGGCTATTGAACGCCGGCGCTCTCGTGAAAATGGCTCTTAATTGGACGAGCGTACCAAGTGATCATGTTTGCCTAGTAGATGCTACATCGTAAGTATGTTTTCCTAGTAAAATAGTTGTCTTAACGCGAAGTGCGTTCTGCTACTCAATTGGTTCCGGGCGGTACCAGTAGAGTAGCTGGATGACTCTGATGATTTTCGAGTCGGTCGATGTGAACGGACACTAATCGTTCTTTTGAGTTCTGTTCTGCTTGCCTCGTAATAGTTCCATAATGTAGCATGTAACAACCATCGCAAACAGTTGAGTACCTAAGCAACAAATAGTACTTAAACAAAGTTCCCAAATAATCAATAAAAGAAAGCTTTATATCATTGAGATAAAATAGTAATGACTCTGAATCTTAACGTGACCAGAGGCTAGCCTATTTTTGGCCAAAGTATCAGCATTGCCACACAACGAGGTAATGCTGCCAGTCTTTTGGGCACTTTTTGATCCCCTATGATTCATTCCCCTCCCTTTTTTATACACTTGTACAGATTATTATTATTTTTAAAATGTCTTTGACATATATCGGGACCCTCGGACCCTTGGAAGGCGTACCAGGGGCCAAAGCCAACTCGCAGAAGCCCGTTAGACGCTTTTAATGAAATGAGGCACCAACCGACGATTATCCTTCTACGCACTATGCAAGCACACCAAGCACAACCCCCGGTTGATGCAGGACTATTGCAGGTTATGGAAAAAAAAAGATATCTATGGGTTTGTGTAGCTAAAGTGGACTGGTTACCTAGAACTATGGAAAGACTATAGCCCCTGCCTGACCAATATTGTATATACAATACACAGATAAAATAGCAGGGGTGACTTTCACACTCAATAATGGGCTCCCGGGAACTGTCAAGGGGTCAAGGGGTAAGGGGCAACATGTCCTGGGGTGCATGAGGAGTGGAGAGGTATTCCACGGCTATCAGAACAATCCCAGAACCCGGAAGATGGTCAAGATTCCTACCAGCACTTACTGGAATACTTCCTTCCTCCGAGCACGTTTGCTCTTGCGAATCTCCACTCAAGCCGGCTAATAAAGCCTAGAAAGAAGTGGGAACTCTGCTCCTCTTCAGTGTTGACTCCAGCCGGCCAATAAAGGCAAGCCATAAGATGAGGAACAAGATTACTCCCAGAAGATAGGATCCGTGGGGTCGCTACTGCCCAATAGCTCTCTTGGTCTGGCTCTTCACCCTAAACCTATTCCGGCAAAGTAAACTCTTCCGTCGCAGACCTAAGGTTCAGAGCGCGAAAGCCCCACCACGATGTCAACGCAAAGATACGGCGATGGGGTTATTATTATTTTAAGACTTAGCTTTTAAATTACTTTTGTAAATATTATACAATGTAATATAAAATAGTAATAATACTTATACTATATTATAGTATCTATAAAGAGAGTTACTATTTCAATGTTTTAAACTTAAGTACTTTATTAAAAAAAGTTTGACTGACTTTTACGGCAAAATGTTCGGCCTCACTATAGAAGCAGAATCCTCATTAGGTCTGGCTTTTGTATTTTAGGCAACCGGCAGGCAAGTCCAATCATTGAAATAGACCTAACAACCCTGATAAGAACTTATCCTACAAGTAATTGTCAGTACTTACAGCAAAGATGAGTGAACTTATTTCATAAATTAATCTCAACCCTTATGAAGGAGGAAGAAGAAGGCCAAAGAAAATATGAATGAATTGTGTGAGGATTTGAGAAATAATAATTATGAAAGAAAAGAGAGTGCATGATAGTGGCGGTTGACGGTGGTGAATGGAAACGGAAAATGTGTTGCCTAGACGCCTACGTGGGGCAAGGGCAGAAAGATTATGAATCTTAGCAGTTATGGATCCCTAGTCAAATAAACGTAATGTTTCATCATATAACAGCTGATAGTTGAATCCGAACGCGCGCTATGGGCCTTGCTATGTTGCAAACAATGACATAATATTATGGAAATGAGTCGAGTCACAACTCTGCGAGTATTTTGGTTGAATATGTTTATCAACAAAGCCACATACGTAACAACTTGTAAAATATTTCTTTACCATTACTAATTCACAGTTTACCTGTGTTGTGATGTGTGTAAGTGTGTAGGGTACCTATGTAAAGTTTCACTTTCAGGAAACCTAAAGAAAATGTTAATTACAGATCAGGAGAAGAAGAGGCACGTTTGTATTCTAGGCAAAACGTTGAAGTCTTTATAACAGTAGAAGGCGATTGTGATGTTAATTACATTGAACATGTAGAAGTGACTATTAATTTACGATATAGTCGCCGGGGAGCGCTGGAGATCTATTTGGTGTCACCGCAAGGTGAGGTGTTTACTGTTTATGATAGCCTAGTACCTCAGTTGGTATTATACTGTTAAAAACGATTGTGATTGCCGAACGGTATTCGTTGACAACGAGTGCCGGTGCTGTTTTGTTTGATATGACGTCAACAAAACACGCACAATTTTTTTTCTCAATTAGTACCAATTACTGAAAAAATTCATAGTTACCTGCTACGACGGCGATCAACGAAAGTTTATGAACTTTTCCTTTATTTTTAGGCACCAAAGTACAACTTCTTAGTGCACGCCCTAAAGACACATCAACAACTGGTTTCGTTAATTGGCCCCTGATGTCTGTAGCTACATGGGGTGAGAATCCTAGAGGCATTTGGAAGGTCATGGTCACAGACAAGGTTTGTCTAGTTTGTTTTCTAAATTATTCAATTAATAGTGGCTACGGCCTACGGCTACGTCATAAATAAATTCGGACAATATTTTTCTACAGACTTACGAAAAAAACACGGGCGAAATTGGACCTGTAAGTTTAACCATACACGGTACAAAAATAATGCCAACACACATGAAAAATGGACCAAGGATTTACAATGATAATTACAATTACCAAGAGGCGTTCGAATATTTCGATAACGTAGACAAAGGCGTTGACGTCGCGTCGAATACCGTTACAGACGACGAAGCTGTAGCCGTGGTACCAGGCGAGCATAAAAGTGAAGCGGTTGACGATATTCATGACATTGATTCTACAGTATTAGCTGAAGTGGAAAAGGAATTACAAAGAATTCATCATAGAAGAATATACATAGGACTGTGAAATAATATTTATTTTATCGGCTTTGTATGTATGTACCTACTTAATATGTAAATAATATCATATGAGTTTTGATTGTGTTAATCATGGTTTTATAGAATTACAAACTTACTTAATTTGATCTCATATAGACGTATTTTCGTAAAATCGAATTACTTACTTTATGTTGCATAAATAACATACCAAATGCGATTAGGTACCTTATTTTTAAACTAGCTACAAAAAAAAAAAAAAAAAATGATGTCTAAGATACCATGTAGGTATGCAAACCATACGTAAATGTAGGTATCTATTTTTAACCGACTTCACAAAAAGGAGGAGGTTCTCAATTCGTCTGTATGTTTTTTTTTTTTTTTTTTTTTTTTTTTTTTTTTTTATGTGTGTTAGCTCATAACTTTTTTCTGGATGAACCGATTTGGATGATTCTTTTTTTATTTGATAGGTGGTGCTTCACATGTGGTCCCATTTAAATTTGATCAAGGTCTGACCAGTAGTTTTTGAGTTATCTTTAATATTGCATATTTTTTCCACTTAGTTTATATGGATGATGTGTTAATAATTTCCTGTCACTGTTATTTACACACCAAGTAGTGGTATACGAGTTTGTGTGGGGTAGGTACCGCAACTAAAAAGTGAAAAATAAAAACTTTTTTACAAAAAAACAACCGACTTCCAAAAAAAACACTAAAAGACGTGAAAAATAACTTTAATTTCGGAAGTCGGTGACCAAAAACGAAAATACAAAACCAGACACCGACTTCCGAAATTAAAGTTATTTTTCACGTCTTTTAGTGTTTTTTTTGGAAGTCGGTTGTTTTTTTGTAAAAAAGTTTTTTAATAACTGAAGTTAAAAATTATATTTTACTACCTATATAACTATAACGACAATGATATTCATAGTTACAATAAAACTATAATTCAAATTGAGAACGGGCTTATTTCTTTCATATCGACACCAGCAAGGAATAACATTGTACCTAATACCTATTTAGTAACTTTACAGGAGAGCGCATCAAAGATTTAAAAAAATGTCTCAGATTTTGGTTAAGTCTGATAGGATAGAAGTATGACAGGAAAATGTAGCTATTCCCCCGTTGACTCATATTTTCAAGGTTTGTTGGCATTAAGACAACCGAAATCTGACTTTAATATTAGTTACAATATTATTCCTTGCAGGTGTCGATGAACCATAATAAATAAAAAAAGGTTTGAGAATTTTAAACACACTTTCAGCTGCCGATGATGTCTGGCTACGGTTGGCTAAGAACTTGTTGCGTGGTGACGAAATTAGGTATATCCTTCACCGACTAGTACCGTTGATTTGCCCTCTCTCTTGATTCGCGTATAATAAATGTTTTACCACCATCCGTCTGCATTTGTTCGGCTTTTTGACCCCCAACGAGACTTTGTCCGGCTTTGGCATTTATCTGGACTTTTCGACTCATGGGGACTTTTATTAGAATAATATAAATAGGTACTGAAAACGAAAGGTTAAAAAGTAAAACCTCTGCAATGTACTTTTTAGTAATGTCCAGAGCTTTCCCAGGATTTTATAAATTTCGAAATGGTAAGCTCCTCGCGTTGGTTCCTCCCAATTTTAGATTCAGGCAAGGGTATACAATCTAGGAGGACCAAGTTAGGAGGCACAATCACCGTACGAAGCCGTTGATCACTTTTGAACTTTGTCACATTAAACTCGTTAGGTATTTGTCAATATTGATGATTGATTTTGAAGTTTCCATTGCACCTTAAGGAGAATGAAGATGATTTTTTCAAAACAATTTCTCAAATGTTTACCAACAACGCCCGGAGGGCCCCTATGTCAATGTCATTCAAGCGCAAAAAAATCATGTATTAAGTATTTTACTTCTGATTTTGCATCACTGTCCATATATCACAGTGATCTTTATTCTCATTTTAATAAGGTTGCTGTTGTGTTGCTGCCATTGACAAGTCTGTCAAAATTATTGTGATCTTTATTCTCATCACGTTAAGGTTGCTGTTAGGTTGCTGCTGTCATAGGTAAAATAATTGTGAATGGACTGTAGCACTGTTTATAGAAATCCTCTATCCCGCTTGCAGCCTGAGATGTATAGGATGTTCGGGTAAATTTCGTTCTGATCAAACTTATTCCAACTTTTTTAATGACAGCAAAATCTATCTTGCAACGACAACAGTAAAAACATTCAAAATCAAGGGACAGAACCATTTATTATTATGTATAAATACATAGTTAACGAAGTTCAGCATCATCCATAGGATCAGGCGAATTTCCACATGATTGGCCAAGATATTGGCGGCCACATTGGTGTCACACCGCCGAGCACGTCACGCCAGCAACTCCGACACTCGCACCAGCTTCACACCCCTCTTCACAACCGCAACTGATAAGATGTAATAATTAGTAATGACCTTAGTAACTGATCAGGCGCAGGTTGCTCTGTTGTTACCGCAACTTTTGGCCACACTTTGTCCAACCAGTCAAAAGCAAATGGCGCAGTATCATGCTGAGGTAAGGGGGCCATTTGGCTTCGTAAAGGACTTCATGCTTTTTCAGAACGAAGTTCCTTAAAGGTTCCTACAAAAAGACGCGACACGCTACAACCCGGCTGCTTTCGAGTTGTACAGAATTGATTAGGAAACTGGATGTTGATGGTCTCCTTCGGTGTTGTACTACTCACCACCGTGCTAAAGTAAATTTGTAGGGTATAATAAGCTGCTAAGGAAAGATTCAATTAAACAAATATTTCCTTAAACAATACCATGTTTATTACAATAACAATATTGAAGGTTCACAATATTTAATGTGGCTGGCCACATACCTTCCCCCATGCATTTGGGCATCCACACCAGTACAACCAGTCTCGGGTCTAGTTGTATTGATGTGTTCACCTGCAATGAGACTTTAACGAATAACTTAGAGTCGCTATAGCGAGTCCGTGAGGTGAACCACTTAATAGTTACTAGCTCAATCACACACGTACCTATCAAGGTTGTGTTAACAACGGGAACATAAGATTATGCGAAGCAACCCGCGATTCAACACTTCATGGCAACTGGTCTCATTACCTAGTCCATACAATAGGCCTAACTCTCTCATAGACTAAATTGCTACCTTCCCGATATACTCGGCGATCCCTCAGTACAATTCCTTCACTGGACGGGACTACGACCCTTGGCATCAAACACAGGATACCCCTGTGTTAGCACGTTACGTGACCTACGGGTATTGGTAGTGGCGCTTCGTTACCTGGAGCGGCGAACTTCCCTCATCACCGATATTCGGCTAAGTAAGACCTTCCTGACAAACGGATGACCACACCTCAATGGTTGCCTGCACCCGGATCCATTCCAATCATCAGACCACGGGGCTACTCCAAAGCATCACGTCTCAATTATGCATCAGACTAATCGATAAAAGAAAGGGCTAGCATAAATAGCCAGACCGAATCCAGCTTCGAATGGGACTTATAGGAAACCCATCGGGTTATTTGGGTACAGTCTGGTCCTCCAGAACTGAGTCCCTATTCCAAATCCTATTCATATCGTGTCACACACATTGCGGGTTCTTGACCTTTTTCTGATCAATCACAATCCTTCTAGAATGTTCCACCACCATAGACTAAATAGAATTCTTATCTAGTGGTTATTTTGCATTTATTAGGCATTGTTATAAATAAAATGTGGGAAATTATGTCTGCATGTTTATTTATTTAAATTAACTAAGAATCTTGTATATAATTTACATGACATCATTTATCTAGGTTTCTCTAGTATTACAGAAGCTACGAGTACTTTCTTTCGAGCCTGTCTCTGTCCTGACACAAGATGTCGCTACTTGTTGAGTTATTTATCGATTTTGTAACGTCACAACGCGACCCGAATCGCGCGCGACACAAAGGCACCGCTCGTCGCGCGACGAGCGGCGCCTTTGTGTCGCGCTGTCGCGTCGCTTCTTTCTGTGTGAGCCTTAACGCGGCTTGCGGTAGGATTTGACTGGTAGAAATCGTCACGTAAGGTATGCCCCTTCCATGCAACTTTCTCTCTCTCTCTCTCTCTCTCTGTCTCTTTCTATTATACAGGGACAAATTAAATTAGCTAGCGAAACTCCGCAGACGTGGTGGGTATTGCTATCTAACTTGGTCTAGAGTTTGAAAATTGACTACTGCAATGTTAATTAGATTTAATTCGTGGTGAGAGCCTGCATAACTCGGGAGTCGGGACCCTCGGGTGAAAAGCGTACGAGGGGCCGAAGTCTTATTATTATTACTAACTCCTTTTCGTTTTCTTCGGGCACTTTGAGAATCGCTTTTCGATTATAAGACTTTATTGGTGCACCATTGTAAGGTTTGTGGAATAACGTCATTTTTTACATTTTCTCTGCCGTCGTCGGCAGGATAGGATGTCGAATCGTTTGCTTGAGAGGGTATATAATTATATTATCTTCCCATAGTACTATATCTGTTACTGCCGTTACTATCATGAGGTGTTCTTCAGACTTAACATAGCATGTCTCATGATTCCAATATTTGTGGATTATTTTGTCTATAATCGACGACTGGAGTTTGCTCAGGACAATTGGTAATTTTGTTGGTAAAATGTTGCAGCAGTTTTTGTTTTAGATAGTGAGTAGTATGTCCATCATCTCCGTCAACACTTTGAGACATAGGATTTTCTAAGTTCTGTAAGTGTGTATTGACCTTCCTCACTGCTTTCTATCTCAATACGAAGCTTCTGAAACACTATTTCTTTTATATTTAATGGAAGGTCAGTACTATTACATCCAATTGCAGCTTTATAAAATTCACATAAGTAGCAGCCTTTGTGGCAACGTCCGCGCGTTCTTCTGCTGCCACTAAATCATTATTACCTGACAATCTGTTTGGACTTCTCCTCTCCTAGTCATCGTGACGTTTCTCAGCAATAGATTTTAATTTATCTATTATGTCTAATGTGGTAATTAATCTCACAGTACGTCTGTATTTCTTAGGAAGGTTTTTTTTTTGAAGTAGTTGCACTTGGCCACGGTGAAGTAGTAATAAACTAGGGATTAACCGATTATAACCTTTTGTGCTTGATTTTATAGACGAAGGTCGAGTAGGTATAGTTTCTTCTGCATTGCTCGTGTACTCGAAATGGACGGTTGTGTCTTAACGCCTCTTCTAGGCAGGCTCCACGGGGTCGACTAGCCTTTATTAGTGTAAACCCTCGATTCATTATTACTACCTTGCCACTATCAAGCGAAAGGTTATATAATACACAGTCATTTATTACTTAGGTACCTACCCAAAAGACCCAGCTCACACTGTCGTCGGTATATGCAGGTAACGGTCACACGTCAGTACCATAACAATGTCAACGGCCGACTCAACTCAACCAACTCAATAATGAATGATCATGATTATTCATGATGCATGCGCTTGCGCTGCCGCGCTGCCAAACAAGAGGTTGAAGGCCAGGAAGGGGAAGGGGGTCTGAATCCCGAGACTCAAGCGACGGAAGCGTCAGTTTTGGCGCAATATTCTGGACACTATTCTGAATACGTATGCAAATTTTTAGCTAGTTATGAAGGATTTTGTATCTAAACCCTAAAACTGCAGAGGTTCGTAAGTCAACCGTACTTCGAATATCATGAATATGACTGAGACTGCGAAAAATATGACAACTGCTTCTGCAAAATCTTACCATTAACTACTTGTTACTTCTGTGGTCTTAGTACTTGGCACGGGGAGGTCTAAAAGTTCGCGGAATAGAGGGGTTTCCAGGTAAAAAATACATTTCATTTACTTAACTGTTGATAGGATATTGGAACTACAATCTGTTTTCGCTAAAATACCGGGAAGATTATTTTTATAATGATTTTCCAACAGTTTTCTTATGATTTTCAATTTCCATATTCTCGTCTGGGATGACTTTTGTTCAATAAGTACCTACCTACTGATAATTTGTCTTTATAATACGAGTCTAATACTTTGGTACAATACAATGCATGGATGGAGAGAGACTCTATTATTCACAGAGGATTGATTCAGTTGCCGTTTCGTAGCAAGTCCAATTTTTCGCGCGAACCACACTTGATCAACAGATAGGTGGCGCTTTTAATAATTTAGTATAATAATATATGATTTAGGTTTTTTGTTTACTATAAAATATCCCTCCTCCCCCATACATAACATAGCACAAGAATTCAACACTGTTTTACATCGATGATATCATGTTTTATATACAACCAATTTAGAGCCGAAGCTTGAACCAAAAATTACAAGAATTGGTATATTTCAAATAGAAGCTCACTTTCTGCCTGCATTAAATAATTATACCATGAAATCAGTCAGGGAAGTGGAATCAAGTAAAATAAAAATAACACGCTGTTTCAAAATTTGTATTTAAACGTTATGATATGTATATTATTATTAACATCAACTTTTAAGATTAAATCCTAAATCTTTAAGTTCTTGCACTAGATAATCGTCTTTGTATTCATCTATCTTGGAAAGCCATTCTTCAGTGGATATAACGTGGCGACATCGGCCACCTAACTCAGGAGGTAAGTATTCAGGGTCAATGTGTTTGTGGAGAGAGCTGACATCGTTGCCATGGAAATGGATACGACTCCAGACGGCTTTCGGCATAAACTGTTTGAATAAGTAGAAGATGGAGTGAAGGATCCAGTTGTACCTAATGATGTGAAGGCTATGATTTGGCAGTGGGAAGGATACCTGGAACCAAAACGAATAAATTGTTAGTGAGAACACAAAATCTTACGCGATGGAAGGGAGAGTAGCGACATCTAACGTGAAGATGTGAAATTGCACAAGCTCTATTGCGAGTTAAGTTGAAACGGTTCCTTTCTAAATCAGTAGATGCCACATGGTGTACGAAAGCATAGACTTTTCAGTTCGTTCTTATACACATATCTATGAAATAATATTTTCAAGAATACTGATGAGATGCTTGGCAATCGTTATAGATTATAGGTCAAAGAAGACTTCATTATACATAAATACATACATAAACTCTCGCCTTCTTCCCATGGTGGTAGGCAGAAACTACAGAACGCTACCTGCTACGATCCTTACATACTCCTTTTGCTTCGTTTACGTTCGTACATAAATCTAAATAATAAAAGTCCGCTTCAAATCTTAATGCGTAGCGCTAAACATACTTGAAACATATTCTGCCACTATCATCTTCAAACAATGGGGGCTATCGTTTTTGTGCTCACCAGTTGGCGCCACTGTCGAGTAAGGTCCTGTTGCAGTACTTTTATTTGATGTTTTGGATATGTTTAAGTACCCTTATATTCATAGTATGTTTATTTTATTACATTTTAAAACTTCAAATGAATATTTAGATTATAATGTTGCTAAAATTGGCAAGCATGAAGCAGACTAATCTTAATATTCCTTCAAGTGCTATCAAATTAGATCCTAACTTTTTATTACTTAAAATCTTAAGCCATAATTAATCAAGAATGGCACAACCATTACAGCTATTATGAATCATTCGTTAAAATCCGTGATAAAATATCCAGCACACAGTGATCCTTCAGTACATATTTTGACATCTAGAGACCTTAGTCTACACTAGCGCCTCTAGCGGCGAACTCAAGCGCGATAGTCCTCATTACGGAAACAGAGCAATGTTTTAAATAGTTTTAACGTTTATCGCATCTTGATATATGATGCAAGTCGGCCTAAGAAGGTCGTATATAATTTACCTACCCCCATAAGGCTAACTATCTGCCCGGCCACTGTTGGTGTCAACTGGGCCACCTGTCTTAAGTTCAGGCCGTCCAGGTCCACTACGATGGTGACTCCTAGTATCTGCAGCTTCGGCTGCATCACTGCTATTTCATCCATCACTAGCGCGAGGCGGACTACATCTTCTATTGGTACTACGTCTACGTCCCAACGACCTGAAAGAGAACGAAATAAATGATAACAAGGGCTGATTGTTAAATTTTCTGATAGGTATAAAGAAATAAAAAAAGAGAGAAAAATAGGATGTTTGTCACAGAAACAAGTTCATAGAGAAATGGTAAGTAAGATGCCTCGGCGAAAAAGAAACTGATCTAATTAACGAGCACATAATAGAAGTTGTCGGCAGCTGGTATGTTTTATCTGCGGAATTAATATGACGAGATTTGGTATAGAAAACGTGCGTGCGTGCGCGCAAGATAAGTGTGCGCGCGTGTTTGACCTTCAAGACTATATCCCTGCCAGCAATGTTAATCACTTTTGGAATAATAATAATAAAACATTTATTTCAGGCAAACTGGCCCATTGACATATACCTTACAAACTAACATATATAAAGTATAAAACAAAACTTGTGTTAAAAAATTGCTTAAAACTATGTTAGGTAGCACTTCACTAGCTTGTCCTTGAGCTGCCTTGTGGTACTTGTCCGCGGAAGCGACGGAACACCACGTCCTGCGGCCAAAAGTCTTCTGCCATGACGACGGACAGGTAACAATTCGGTACTCGCACCACGAACGCCTTGAAGTTGACGTTGCGTTGCGACTCCAGTAATTTCACCCTCGGCATGTACCTCGTCTTCTGGCGCACGTACTCCACGATGTCTTCCGCCTTAGTGCTGTAGTATAGGCAGGAGATGTACACCGTCGTGTTCGGTTTTGCGGCACGTAAGCTTACTCCGGGCTCCGTAGGAGTTTTGCCGCAGCGGTTCTTGTTCATTCGCGACTGACGCTTCCTCCTTTGCACTGTCACAAAGTCCTCAACATCAGCCTTATTCGGGGCTTTATCTGGCATCATACTTGGAGCGCCACTCGCGGCACTCGCAGTGACGCCAGCGAAATCCTTTTGTAAGGGTTTCGCCAGGGCTGCGGACACTGGCAGCGGGACGAGGTGAGTGGCTCGGGCGGCACCGCATGTAGGTGCTGCGGTGACGGGCACGGGGCTGCGGGGCACGCGGGCGGGGAGCGTTGCAAGCTCAGCAAACGACGGATGCGCTGGCGACGAAACTGCTGACGCGGAATTTGACGACGATACATCGAGGCCGGCTCCGCGATACATGTGTACGTTAGACGCATCGATTGACACTCTCTTGACACCTGATATAAACGTCGTAATGGCAGCAAACAATTATTACCGATTTCGGCCGCGCACACACTTTTTTTGCGCGCACATTACCATAATGTGTTCTTCAGATAAAAGGTAACTGACGATTGACGATTAAAAATCGGCCATGGACTAACTTTGATTACGTATGTAGAAGTACCTTTTAATATTCGTGAGTTGCTACTTTGGCATTGCATGTAACTTAAATCGATCGTTAAACAAGTGAGACGATATACTGATGTCTTCTCCTGCAATATCTGAAGTATCTTACCAAACCTCATGAGTATGACGCGTCCACTATCAGGGCTCTCTGGCAGAATTCCTGCGTACACGTTCTTCACCTGCACTAGCTCGAACGGGTCGCAGTCATACAGGTGCGCATTCTGACGTTGGAAATCTTCGTAGCGCACCATCTGATGAGGAAAACAAGAGATGGTCATATTTGGGATCGAGAAATCATCGTCATACCCTGGCCGGGTGTCGTTACGTAAGACGATTTAGAACTTTTCGCTAACAAAGTAAATCGATTCACTTTTCAAGCTAAAAACAGCCAGTTAAGTTTTTACCATAGAAATATTCATATACCTATGGTTTTTACATTCAAGCTTAGAAGTAGGAGTGACATACTCGTACATCTATATAAGCTTAGAAGACTATGGACACTATGGGGTCACAATTTGTTTTTTTTATTCTAACTGTTTACTCACAATAATTAAATTACAATAGTATTTACAATTAAAATATAATATTAAATATATTAATTATATATAATTAACACATATAAGCTTGAATGTAATAACTAGCAAGAATGTTATGATCTCTCTGTTGACAAAAGAGAAGAAATAGTAGGAAAATGCTGGCGAAATGTGGGGGGTACGTTAGGTATACCTCTGCCCTTCGTGGAAAACAGGTGTATGAAAATACTCATCTAATTCGTTAATTTATGAATCTGTTATGCAGTAGGAGCTAAGTACCTTCTACATACAATACATGTTATAGGTACAAAGTAAGTATGATGAATTTTAATAGAGATAAATAATTGTTTATCAAGCTCAGCCCCTGGCGTGGCGTGGCGTTGCTAATTTCAAGAGTCCCATAATATATGTATAAACTTGCGGATCCAGTTTTTATATATCAAATCTCACGAGCTTAAAAGAAATAAGCATATACATATCAGAAGAATTGTCGTCTCAGTCAATGTCAGAATGACCTTGAAGTGTAAGTAGCCCACTGGCATAAATATTGTCTCCGAGAATATTCATAAATTCGTAGTAATTATGAGAAACCGTGATAAATGTGAATACTTTCACGCTTTCTTTAGTAATGGCTAATGTCCAGTTTAAAGCTATTAAGAATATGTAGCTAATGGACTCGCGCAGACGATAGTTATTTTTTTCAAAAAATCGTTAATGGAATGGCGATGTGCTATTGGCTAGGTATAGGTACCATAAAAAAAAAATATCACATAAAGAAGAATAATGCAAATCTAAATTGCAAAACTTTATTACACAAAGAAAATGCTTGAACAAGGGTCCGCAATTCCGCATTATTAGAGTTTAACACGTTAGAACTAGTGCAGAAGCAGTAGGTATCTGAAATTCTGAAGACGTCAAGGGTCTATACAGGGTCTTTTGGACTAAATAATTCATGCTCATCGTGCCATAAATATAATAATACCTTTTACACTGACGAGTTAAAATATCCCATCATCACTAGTGAAAGACCTGTATGAATAACAAAGTTCAGTTAAGTCATCGTTAAAGCGCTTCCCCGACCAAACGACCTTGAGCGTTCGGTCCTTCTCTGTCCCGTCGCTGAGTCTCGCTCTGTCTCGCTCCCTGCGCACGCTCAGTTATCATAGAATTCACAAAAATAATGAAATTATTTTAATAAAAAAAGACAAGCGATGTTTTGAAATAAAATAAAACGTGAATTATTTAGATTTTTAAATTATCTATCCACTAATGTAATCCTCAAATTAATAGAACGTCACATTTAGCGAAAGATGCATGAAATCAATCATTTTAGTCACTTTTTTACAAGGAGATTTTAAATGTATTTATAACACATAAAAACAAATAAGAACGTGCAATGTAATGATAGGATAGCGAAAATTTATAATATGCTTTTAGATGTAGTTTATTAGTTTATTACCCATAGGAATGAGTTAAAAGCCTCTGAATAACGCACTATGGCAAGGTTTCGGTCAGGGTACCGCCTTTTTTTGGAGTCACACACTAATATTGAAGGTTTTAGGGCATTAAGACCTCTTTGAAAGTCGACACACGTTTTAATGTCAAGGAATCTGTGATGCAGTGACCAGTCGTGTTCACGTTCTAAACATTCTGATTCCATGTCTTTCCTAACTTGGACATAATGGTGGTCCTTGACGATTGCTGTCGTGATGGCGTTATCGGAAATTACTTCAGTCGAGAGTATTTGTTGATTGATGATGGTTTTAGCACCTATATAGAGGTACATAATAATGTAAGGGCTATAACTACATACACGTTGCTCAACAACAAAGGCGGTATCTTTGTTGTTGAGTCAATAGTCGAAATAGTTAAGAATAGGTTAATGAGGAGCACGTTTAGCATTTTGTAGAAAGTAAAGGCAAATTATAGTTTTAAAAGAGTAACCATGGAGTTTCTCGCCGGCTCTTGTCCATTGGAAAAAACACTTAGAACCGTGCACCTTGCTTCTGAGGTTTCATAAGAGCAATGTAGGACACATGTAGGGTATAAACGGTCTGATGCTATTATCATCAACAGTCCCAATTTGGGAACGTGTGGCTGATAAGTGCGTGACATTGACATACAAATGAGAGATTGCAATTTTGCAAAACAACGGAATCAAATTATTAATCCGGTTTTATATCTAAATTCATCGTGTTTGCGAAATAACCTCCAAAGCAGCTGTTTATCTTAATGTAAGATCCCATTAGAAAAATATGTTTAATTTTTGCGTAATTAATGTACAAAGAAGTATGAAATGTCTGTCTACTATGGAAAGTTAGTTATGAAGTTATATAAGTTGGCAAGAATAAGAATATTTAAATAATATAATCTATACGACCTGCATGTGGACTGTCCAAAGTGACCTACAATCTGTTGAAGGTACTTTGCTATCTCTTCCTCTTACATCATCAGCCAATGATAGTTCTATATTATTGCTGAGAATTATCACCACTCTTTGCAGACTAGCTTTCAACTAGCATTTCAGAACTGGGACAGTGACCATGGTCAGCCATATCTTAATAAATGAAGGAGCATCTTGAATTCATAAGAATCGTCTAATTCTAATCCCTTAATTTAAAGAATATTGAGCTCTAGCATTGCGACGCGATGTCAAAATTCAAGAAAAGAATGACTTTTTGCTAAGAAAGTAATTTGTTTTTTCTTCGTAGAGTAGAGACAGAAGTGGTCATGCTACGCATGCTGTGGTGAAAGTGAAGTGAGATACGTTTCAACACCCGCTTCTTCCATGCGTGGTTCGGCGATTTTGACATTGACATTCTATAAGGCAGTTCTGATTACCTTCGCCCACATATTGTAGCTGAACCGCCGCTACCGTCGTTCTTGTTCTCAATAGTAATGCTAATCTAAAGATTGACACAAAAAATCGCTCGCGTGATCCGTTATCAAACTGCTGTAGATAATAGCCAGCGTATGTCAGATGTTCCCAGTACAGTGATGAGGGTACAGAGGACGTCAATAGTTTATCACGATGACATCCGAGTTTACCCGATTGAGTGGTCCAGCGGAGTCGGTATATAAACGCCTTATTTATTTACTTGTTCTTATATATTCTTCTAATTTCTATTTTGTTTTTTTTTTTATTATTCTTATGTCTTTTTTAGGCAGGAGTACATTCATTTATGAGTTTTGTTAGGTTGTGAAATGTCTAGCTGAATTATTTCAAATTAAATATTGATTGGGAGCAGTGGTGGCCCAGTGGTATCGGCCCCGACTTACGGTCGTGGGTTCGAACCCAGGCAGGCGCTTTACTTTGTGTAAATAATTTCATCACCACTGCTCTCAAAACGGTGAACGAAAACATTGTGAGGAAACCGGCACCAACCCGCACCTAGAACCAAAAATTCGAAGACATGTGACATCTACCAACCCGCACTGGGTCTGCGTGGTAGATTACAGCCCATTCCCTCTCAAAGAGAGGAGGCCTGTGTCCCAGCAGTGGGAACATTATAGGCTGATTATGCTAAATATTGATTAAAGTCGTACTAAATACTTCGTAAATATAACATTATGCCGATATTACCACCACCACCACCTACCAACTTGACAGGTAGTTTGGCGCATTGGCGATAAGTAGCAGGAAGAAGGCAAGTACTATGGTGTTTTTCGCACGTCGCGCGTTCAAAATATCTCTCGATGTAGTAATTCTGCTACAAGTAAGGTTTCTTTCCCGGGTTCCCGATCCTGGGAATACCCGGGAAAACTATTGATTTCGATTTCGAGAATTTTCAGTCGGTAATTCCCGACCTTCGATAAATACATCATACGCTCAATAATTTTTACGTTTTGTAATACTAAACAAGGATTTCCAACTTTTTGAAGCGAAAACGTACTCCGAATCTGGGGTTACTGTATAAAGCTTTTATCTTCCACAGAGAGTGAAAGGGCTTGTTCCCACTGTGCCGGACGCCGCGAATTTGCCGGAAACCAGCTCCCAGACAATAGTGGTCATATTACACCGGATCCGACAAGAAAACCGGACAGTCAAGTACTCACCTCAGTTGAATTCGGAAATGTGCGCACTATGGACAACGACATAGATACCGACGCAAACTCGTTCACATTACTCCGGTCCGGGTGTTCTACCGACGCGGACGCGGCGCTTCGCAGTGACGAAACGCTCGGTTAAAATGCCGAGCTCGGTGTTTTTGCCGGATCCGGCGTAATGTGAACAGCTTCATTTAAATTCTTTAGCCACTAGCTCTTCCGGCAGTTTTGTCATGCCAATAAATCTGCCGGTCCCGGCGTAGTGGGAATCAGGCCATAGAGATTTTTCGGTAGCAGGTAATTTGATTACAAAAATTAGAAGTCGGCTTTCCGTCAAGTCGTTAAATGCTTCAACATATTTGAAGGCTTATTTTGTTCAAAAATGAAAATACTGTTATGAAGTTTCTGCTTAGATTTTTTGGAATTTTAAATTAATAAGTAATAAAAAAGTAGTTTTATGAAAAAAAAAAATGTCATTAATTTATCCCACTCCTACCGTCGCTCGGTGTCGGTCAGCGTCGGTCCGTTGACCATTATTAAAGCAGCATATGTAACTCGAAACCCACAGAATGTGCTTTCAAAGCATATTTATAATTCCCGATTTCCGCGAATTACCGGGATTCTTTAGTGATCCCGTGTCCCGGAATCGTCAAAAACCCGGGAATTGAGAAACCCTAGCTACAAGTCACGAACACATTTAAAAGGCAGTTGATGTTTTGATAACAGAATATAGTCATAGTGTTTGTTTACAACGGTTAGTTAGAAAAAGAGGCAGACCGCGAATTAATTTAGTTAGATGGTAGCAGGGGAATGATGTAGTTGTACACGATGATATGTGCCGTTAGCTTAATAGCTCACCAATTTATGCGCTAACGCAGGTATGGACCGCCGGCATCTCAGGAACCGCAGTAAATACGCATCATCTGTTCGCCGCGGATTACATTCTCCTCGCTCTGAAACAAATAGTTTTATCGTAGTTTAGATGTTGCAATGTTGAGTCGACCGGTAGACCAGAATTTAGTAATATCAAACTTTATAAATAGATGCATCATTATAATAACATCATGTAATGCTTGGCTGTATCCAGCATCTTACAAAGATTACGTTGAGCTTTTCTGTCCATTTTGTTTATTTTTATGTTTCTTTATTATTGTACTTGCTGTGCCCCGCGGTTTCACCCGCACAAGTCTCCGTCCCGTGGGAATATCGGGATAATGGTACTAACTAGTACTACGTGACCCATGTGTCAAATGTCATCCAAAAATTCCATTAGCCGTTCTAGCGTGAAAGCGTTACAAACAAACATACAAAAAAAAAAAATCTCTTTATATCATAACATTAGTTTAGTTATGTTCAAACTCACCTTTTGGTGGGTTTCAAATTGCAAATGGCAAAAGATACGTAAGAAAATTCCATGTAATTTAGTACTTACTATCTAATCTATGTAGGATACTGAAACTTTTAAACAAGATGTAATTTTGCTAAGTGGCCGAATGGTGAATAGTGGTGAATTATATTTCAAAACACGTGGAATGCATTGTTTACAATATGCAATATAGAGAACATTATATATTATTATTATGTAATAGCTCACAATAACCGCTTATCACGTGTTGAGTAATGCCAAGAAAATAACCATCGTCAGTCGATGTCGTAAGTCGGTACATTATAATCGTAGCAAATGAGTAAGAGAACAATCGTTTTGAACAACCTGAGTAAGTATCCGGTCCCACGACTTCGACCTTTTAGCCGTTTGTTAATTTAGCCATGAAATAACACTACATGCCTTACCTACCTGCAGACTAAATACTCAATTTCGTTGTAAACAAAACATCAACAAAATACAACAGTAATTTTACGTTTGTGAATCTTGTAAAACGCACGATGTGAGAAAAGAACTAACTTTTTCATTAAAAAAAAAGTTATCATGGTTGTTTTGTTTTTTTTTTTTACATTCTCAGCGGTTAAAATGTTACGAGTACTAGGACCACATAAGTTCAGAAGAGATGTCTCTATTTACTTCTTACCACGTATCAACCGTCGTAGCTCCTCAATTCCTTTGTCCCTAGTATCTGGATCTTCATTACAATGCCTTTTTGCATATTCTTCGAATTCCGAATCTTCATATCGACTAATTTCAGCTTGAAATGCAATCTCGATAAATGCCATGTATGCTTTGGTCAGCCTGAAAAATAAAGAAGTTTAGTGTGAGATCATGTTTGATATTTAATATTTAGGAAATGAGCAAAAATAATGTTGATGAATTAATAAGTGTTGATTTTTCAATAGGCTTAATACCTAAAGAAAAAAAAAATTGCGGTTTTACAGCTTTTCTATAGAAAATATGTCAAATTTACATAATTATTATAAGTAAATTTGACATATTTTCTATAGAAAAGCTGTCAAACCGCAATTTGGAATGTCAATTCGGAATGTTTAGTTTTAATTAATTTATTCCTAAAGATTACAAATCACTTGTACAGAAATAAATACAAAAAACTAATTAATTAATACATTTTCGTTATCCAAAAGTTGTTGAGTAGTAAGAATCTGAAGGTAATTGGTAAAAGTTTTGTATTTTCTACCGCCGCGCTGTGCGTACCGTGCGGCGCGGGCGGCGCGTTGAAGCGGTCGACGTGCGGTGACTCGTTATCATTGTTTTTATGTTTGAAATCTAGACTAGTTTACACTAGGGGCAAATGAATTATATTAGTTAGATTAGTTATTTTATTCACCAGATAAAACCTATCTGACCATTGAAAAATCAGTCCTGAGTATAATAAGTTTCTCGAGAAATGGCTTCAAATCAGCACCAAGCGACTGTCATTTCGGTCAAAAACTTTCTACCAACCTAATGTTACTATCAACTACTTGCTACACGGTTAGGTGTTAGTTACTATAACTGTAGAGAGAAAATGTTGCTTGATGTACAGTCGCTAGCTACAGCTACACGAAATTGACAAATTTCTCCAAACAATTTTAAACCTTAAATCGTTGGAAATTAAGTTCAAAATCTAATGAGAAAATCTGATAGTTTGGGTAACTTGATGTGCGACTGTACATTTAGAAAAGTGACCCACCCGAATCAGTCAATCAAAAGACAGCTTGTTGTTAACAACATTTTTGCTGCACCTACTTGTAGGGTTGCCGATGGGAAGACTCAAATATATGGGCAAAATTTAAAAAAAGTTGAGATTTTGGGTTTAATGTCGGGACAAATAAATATTTAGTAAAACACAAATATTTTTTATGTTTTTTAAATTTTTGAGAGCATTTTTTCAAAAAATATGTCCATATTTTGACATTTGAGGTGTCCTCGTCTTTTGGAAGTGTTCAAATGTTTATCTATAGCAGCAGTGATCATACCGATTACTGCTGCTATAGAGAAACATTCTGGTCAATATCATTTGAAACATTAACGCAGCACGTTGGGCAACAGGGAGAGCTCTTCCATATAAACAAAATTTCACCTTTTAGAGACTATACAGCCAGCTTCATATACGTAGTATAAATAAAGAGTTCTCAGAGAAATCATTCCCGCACCGCATCGAACCCGTGATTGTTAACACGCGGTAATTTTTGGCTGGTTTGTTCCCATGGTGAATCCCGACCATCTGGCAACCCTACCTACTTGTAACATTGTGACCTCAACATCTATGAATACTTTCTTCTTCGCCGTCTCGATGGCACGACAGTGTAGGTATACAATTTTGTTGGCTCAAATTTTTTATTGAAGTAATTAAAAATGTTAAGTAAAAGTTTTTTAATAGCGTAAATATAATTATTATCTAGAGTAATTTCATAGCATAAAGGCTCGTGCACATTGGCGCGACGCGACAACGTGACACAAAGGAACCGCGTGCCGCGCGTCGGGCGGCGCCTTTGTGTCGGGCTGTCGCCTAACGAGAAGGCGCACAACGGTCCAATATCGCCACTCCTTTAAAAAAATATTATCTCGTGACTGGGAAGGAATTATGAGTCTAGATTTTTTCTAATACCTTTTATAAAGTTTCATATTGAGACACGGAGCAACAAAAAACCGATCTAAAGAAAAGCGGCCACATTCCTCTAGATCGTATTTTGTTGCTTCGTGTCTCACTATGAAACTTTATAAAAGGTATTAGAAAATTCTAGACACACTTACCGAGGGTCCTTACAAGCCGTTATTCATAATTCCTTCTCAGCCACGATACAATATTTTTTTAAAGAAGTGGCGCTAGGTCATTCCTAACTACTCTGAAGGGTTTTTGGCAAACGCAAAAACGCACAACAGCCTGCTGTAGAATGAAAGGAAGAACACATAGTAGACTACCTACTTATAAATCTATGCAATTACAGTACAATAACCTTACGAAGTAGGTACATTTTTCCACATGCGCGGTTGCGTTTGATCAGAAACCTTAGTAAAAGTGTCGTTAGATCCTCTATAATGACGTGGACACAGGTTGTTGACTAACTAGGCGCCTTGACGGCGTCTACTTAATAATTACTGTCGCGTTAAGAAATATACTAGCTGGACGCAATTTTGTTTGCAGTACCTAAAAGTCTGCAAACTTATTGATTTTGTGCCCTGTTCAAATATTTCACAAGTTACTTAGTAGGACCAGGCTGATTTATTGTCGTCCCACCATGTTTTGTCTAGAGGACAGAAACAGACCGAATTTTCATGTATTATCGCAGCAACTATCCCTCTGTCAGACTATTCGTTTCCTTGGTAACTATGTAACGGCCGCCCGATCGGACGGTCGGTCGGACGGAAGTTCGGAAGGATGACGTGGTTCCCGATTCAGAGATGTGTCACTTTCGCACAAAAATTTAAAAGTAAACTTCAAACATACCAAGGCTATAGAAATGTAAAGGAGCTCAGTTAAAACAGGTCACTTTAGCCAACGTGGACCAGGGCCGAGGCCGCCACCGCGCCCCGCCCGGCCTTTCGCCGCTGCTGGCCGGTCGGGCGGAGTTGCGTCTTTTTAGCACGGAAAATTACAATATGACCCGTTCTTAGTACCAAGGCATCAGAAATTAGAAGAGTAGGGGAAGTATGTAACTAATTAATAGCAAGTTCGTTGGTATGCTTCGGGCCCGGGCCATCACATAGCAGATGCGTCTTTTTACCACGGTAAATTTCAATCTGCCTTCATCCGAGTACTAAGACATCATAAATGAGAAGAGTAATAAATTATTTCTTGATTCATACATTTTTGTTTATGCAGTTTGGGTAATAGATGTCGCTGGTGTCGCCAACAAACTGTTTAGTCAGATAGTGTATAGTGCACTCTAGTAAAATTGATAGTATAAGTACTATAAATTCACAGATTACTATATTAGTAGCAAGCTAGTTTAATTAATAATTTGAATCATACTTGAACACCATCTATAAGTATTTTATCTAAATAAAAAAGAAATGCTGTTCTTTGGTAAACGCATCACTTGAGAACAGCTGGTTCGATTTGTCTATTATTATTAGTTTTAGGTTTCTGGAAAGAAAAATTGGAAAAAACCCGGAAAATTAACAAATTCAAGAAAAACTCAACTTCTTTTTTTTGTGTGTTTACTGTCACGGAAAAGTTATCAAGAAAAATCGGGAAAATATATTTTACCTACACTAAACGAATTCTAGAAAACAAATTTTGGAAAGGACAATGTCTGTCGCGTCAGCTAGTTTTAAGTACCTATTCAAGATTATTAAGAAATTAAATACGTCAGCGTCCAATTTTGTAGGAAAGTAATGTAACCTGAGTCTAACTTACCTTGCAATTTTGACACTTGATACATATGCTAAATCTTTAACCACATTTGGTCTGGTAGGGTGTTCTTTTTGCAAGTGTTAGTGAGTCAGTTTTTTTATAACGAAGGGGTCTATCAAGGACTAAAGTCTGAAATAATAGAACCGATTAAGAAGAAAATAAAAAGAACTTGGTCAAAATTTTATTTGGGGACCTAATCAAGGGAGGCAAAAAATATTCGGCTTTTGACGTTTGAAATTTTGTTCTTTAGCGCTTACGGACTGCTGTTGAGTACCAAGGTTTTTTTACAAACCTTGCATTGCATTGCAAAATACTGATTAGGCCTCGGATATTGCATAACATGTACCTAACATTAGTAAATACACACATCAAAATGGTCTTGGGATCAAGGCATTCAAAAATATATTTTATTGCCCTATTGAAATTAAGGGGGATGCACTCAAGTAGCCCGCGAAATTCAAAAATACTTACGTTTTTTTGCAGTTTGCAAGTTACTGTAGTTACATGCTCTGTGGTTACTGTCAGGTTGTATGTTGATTAAAATATGATTCGCGGCCGCACACAGGCGAAATATCGCTAAAAGTTGGCAAAAATTACAATTTACAACCTGCACGATAACTAGTTTCTATTGTTTAGGCGCAATTCTCAGTAAAAATGGGTTAGCTACCTGCGTAAGCGCCCCGTGCCCCCGACCCCATCTTACGTAGTATCGTCCAAAGTTTGACTTGATGTGTTTAGTTTCATTAAAACTTCAAATTCCGATAGTTATTTTATTAGGTACGTTGTTCGGTGGATTTACGAACTTTAGTGATAGATTCTACTCCTGGAGGTAAGGAACTAATATTATAAATATAAAAAAGTTGTTTATTAATTGTATTTCAATTTTTTTTCGTATTTCTTATGAAGGTGATCACAATTTTAAGAATGATCAAACTTGTTGTAGAGTAAAAGTACCACATCCAATGGAGTCAGTAACATTACACATTCCTCTTTTATAAACACTTTGAATTAAATGCGCGTTTTTGCGCACCTTGAACAAAGTTAATCAATGTTAGTGTTAAGGTAGAAATTCATAAATTATTTAATTATTTTCTATTTTACCAGGATCAAACTCTGAAGACATTTATATAAGTAGAAGAACTCTTATTCTATCTATCTATCCTTATCTATATCAACAATGTACACGAATTAGGATTAAAAGGACATTTATCACTCTATGCTGATGACACTTGTCTATTTTACTTCGTTAACTCCATTGAAGCAATTACACAAGACGCACAGGATGATCTCTTGGAAAGGTGGTTCCTGGACAACATATTGACAATTAATACATCCAAAACGAACTACATAGTCTTCTTGGCAAAGAATAAAAATCACAATCACAAGCCTTTGTCGATAAATGGAGATGTCCTTAATAAAGTAAACACAGAGAAGTATTTGGGTCTTACACTTGACAGTCACTTGACTTGGCAGCCACACATCAAAAGCATTTGTTCTAAGCTGTCAAGTCTTACGGGTGCGTTACGTGGAATAGCTAGATGTCTACCATAAAAAATTCGGTATACTGTGTACAATTCATTAGTAAAGCCACACATTGAATATTTAATTGAGGTATGGGGATCGACAACAAAAACAAACATACACAAACTTCAAATCGCCCAAAATAAAATTATTAAAGCCCTCTTTCAATATCCTTACTTAACATCCACAAATAAAATCTATAACGACACTAAGCTCCTTAACATCACCAAAACTCATCAATATAATACCTGTATATTAATAAGAAAAATCCTAACAAAAGAAATACACACAGATATTACATATAAAAAGAATAATGAATTGCAAACGAGATCGTCACGCCGGCCAGATGACCTAGTACTATTACACAGACCTAGAACAAATCACGGAAAGAGAAATATTAAATATGAAGGGGTACAGCTATACAATTCACTACCAAAAAACATTAAAGAAACTAAAACTAATTTATATTTAAAAAAAATGTTAAAGAAACACATCTTCGACGGCTCCAACATAAATAAATAAAATATAGTATTATTATCTAGTATTGTATAGTATGCACGGTGCTTGATAACAGTGCTGATAAGAACAGCGCGCTCGATGTGTACAACAACGCGCGCGTTCTGAGTAATTTACTACGATGTACCCACTTACCTGATTTATTAAAAAAAACTAATTTTATTACTGGCTTACCGCACGACGAGCGCTCTGGACTATTTTAATTATTACCTACATTTTATTATTAAAACTTTGTTTCTCAATAAGTGATTATGTAAATCTTTGAGAAATAAATGATATTTTAAACCGATTATTGAGTATTATAGAGAATCTACTTCAAGAAAGGATTCGGAAAAAATGCAATTCCTTTATACAAAAGTGGAAAATGCTTTAAAAATCACTCGTATTTCAAGTGATGCTAAGAGTGTGTTACAAAAATTAATACATCAGTATAAAGCAAAACTTGACTCGGGGCTGGCTGGATGGCTCCAACGCGAATGTACAAGTACACCCGTGGTGAGGCGATCCAGACCGCCAGGCACTTCTTCTCCTGCAACCGAGCGGGTGGGCAGGTTGCGGATAGCCCAACTTCGGCTGCGGGACCGACTGTCAGAGGTCGGTTTCGCAGTCGGAGCATCTTGACAGAGATCCCGGACAAGAGAAGTTCCCGCAAGCTAAATCCCCGGCTCAGGGTAACCTATACACCCCTCTTCCTGTGTACCAATCGCCTAAACATTCCATCCCTCCATATCCACATATCCCCTCGGTCCCAAACCCCTAGGCCAAAATCCCAGACCTAGGGTGACCCCAATGAATCCTTACCCATTACCAAATGCCTTCCCTCCTATCCCCATATCCCGTCGGTCCTAGAGGAGGGGTAACCTCGATTCCAAAAAAGCCCACCCCCCAAATCATATATAAAATGCAGAAGGACAATGAAAGTACCCAGGTGGGTCCCGGCCAAGCCGGGGAATCCCACACCGCCACGGCGGTCAGCCCCCAACGTAATCTGGGGGGGGCACCCAACTGCACTTTGTATCCGCGCTTTTTAGCGCGCCCGGCAGCTGATTTAGCGCCAACCACCCAGGCAGCGACTTACGCGCCAAAAGACCCAACACCGGCTGCGATCAACGCGCCTATTTCTACCACTCCGGCTGCGACTCACGCGCCAACACCGACCACGACGGGTATGCCTCCCACGAGCCTCTGGCAACAGAGCATCGTGCGGAACAGCGTAACCAACCCCGACAATGACCAAGACCGACACAGACAGAGAGGGGCGGGAAAGGATGACGGGCCTGGCAGCTCTACCACTCTCCCGGCTGAGGAAGTACGCCTGCTGAATAAGCGCGGAAAATCCATGGCCCGGGAGAGGAAAGTAGGCGACCGAAAGCACGACACCCGCGAAGGCACCAGCCAGCGCGAAGTGCAATCGGACGCCGAAAGAGCAGTACGCGACCAGCCGCGAGTACGCGAAGGGGTAACCCAGCGCGAAAAGCGGCCGGACACGGAACTAAGCGGGCAGGGGCAAGTACGCGAAGGGGCAACCCAGCGCGAAAAACCCCCGAACGCGACAGGGTCTGCCGGGGCCGCCAGTCGATCCCAAGACTCCGACGTTACCCACGACCGACCTCGACCTAGGAGGAACAGGGGAAAGCGGGCTGGAGCCCCACGCGAGCAGGCGCCGCTGGCAACCACCATCCTGCCAGGCACCTCCGAACCGCAGCCTGGACCAAGCGGTACAGGGCCGGGGAAGAGGGGGCGCCCTGACGAATCCCGAGTGCACTACAGGGGGGCGCCAAACGCGTGAGGGTCCACTCCGCTCAGGGGGAGCGGAGAACCTACGCGCGAGCCACAAAGGATATTCCTGCGCGGCTGGCCGTAGCTATCTGCTTCCCTCCCCCGTCCAGAGACCTGACCAAGGTAGAGGCGGAACACATAAAGGCGAATCTAGAGAGCCTGTTAATGGACACCGACCCGACGACACCACTCCCTGCCTTCCGTGGATACCCACGGGTAGCGGAAGGTACCGTGCAGATGTGGTGTGAGGACGACCATGCCCTGACCTGGCTGACCCAGAACGTGCCCCTGATAAGACTCCCCGACACTGACCTCACACTAACGGTACTTCGACAATCCGACGTGCCCACCCGCGTTCGAGCCTCACTTTTCGTCCCTCGGTACAGAGGTGACATAGTCCGGCTCCAAAGTGTTCTGATTCGTCAGAACACTTGGTATGACATCGCTAGGTGGTCATTGTACAGGGCCACTACCGTCGGTGGCGACAACCATGGGACTTTTTTGACCCTGGGGGTGCCACCGGAGGAAGCGGAACGGGTTCTGGCCCGGGAGCGACGGATATCGTACCTTCTAGGGTCGATATACGTACGCTTCTGGCCCACGACCCGACCCCCTGACACAGAGACCGACTGCACAGACGGGACAGGAACGACGCCGACATTGACACAGACCAACGACCCAGACATAGCGCAACTGGAGGAGGTCATGGCCCGAGCGGCAATGGCTGACGCCGAGGACACCATACCGCCCGAATCTCCTGGCTGGAACGAGCAGATTTTAGCCTCGTCGCCGGGCGTTTATCACGACGACCATGGTGAGGGGGAGGCGGAGAAACTGTCCGATGGCACCATCTCCGACTAACCCCACCCCACCGCCGTCATCAACCCTCAACATCATACAAACCAACCTCCAACATAGCCAGACTGCCACGGCTAGCTTACGCAGAGCCCTGGAGGTTAAGCCCCGAACCATCGCACTGATCCAGGAGCCGTGGATCAGGAGCAACAAAATATGCGGCCTCGGTAACACCGGAGGTAAGCTAATTCTCAACACAAACAGTCCAGACAAACCTAGAACCTGTGTCTACATACCCAAAGAAATCCCTACCACACCACTCACTCAATTCTGTTCCAGAGACCTGACAGCTGTCAGGCTCCAGACTGAAGGTGACATTCCAGATGTCGTGCTAGCCTCGGTTTATATGCCAGGCGAGGACGCAAACTGCCCGCCGCAAGAGATGGCCGACTTAGTGCAGCACTGCGAGCGCACCAAGCTGGACCTGATCATCTGCACCGACTCAAACGCCCACCACCCGCTCTGGGGCAGCGATGCACCGAACTCCAGAGGAGAGGTACTATCCACCTATTTATTCTCTACTAACCTTAACATTGTAAACCGGGGCTCTGAACCCACTTGGGTCACAGTCCGAGGACAAACAATCATAGACTTAACGCTTGCTACAGAAAACGCGACAAACTTTATCACAAACTGGCACGTGTCGGACGAGCCTTCTTGTTCCGACCATAGAAGAATCCGCTTCACACTAAATACTACCACAAAAAACCCTGCACCTAGACGAAACCCGCGACGCACTGATGTACCCGGCTACAAATGTCTCTTAGCGTCTCTACTAGCCAGGCACCTATCACAGGTGACTATAAGAGACACTGCACAACTGGAATACACCGTGATAAAACTATCAGAATACCTAACCGAAGCATACCATGCATGCTGCAAACTAAGGGCGCCAAAAACCAACAGGGACAGGAACCCCTGGTGGAATGCAGAACTTAGTAAACTCAGAGATATACTTCGAAAACAATTCAACAGAGCCAAGAACACTAGACTCCCGGATGACTGGGAGATATACAAAGAAACCCAATACACATACAAAAAGTGTATCAGAACTGCCAGAAGAACAGCGTGGCGGAAATTCTGTGAATCCATCGAGACCAACAATGAAGCCGCAAGGGTGAGGAAGATCCTATCAACGGATCAGGACCGAACCCTTGGCGCGCTGAAAAAACCCGATAACTCCTACACACTAAGTGACCTTGAAACCAGCAAGGTCCTTCTCGAGACTCACTTCCCAGACTGTATAGTCCTAGAGGACAGGCAGTGGGAGGCTGAGCCAGTATGGACCCCAACGGGTCAAGACTGGTCAAGAGCCCAAAGCATTGTAACAGAAGATCGGCTAAAGTGGGCTATTAACACCTTCCAGCCGTACAAATCCGCAGGGCTGGATGGCATCTTCCCAGCCCTATTACAGTGGGGCATTGACCCCTTGACGCCATGCATGGTGGAGATCTATCGAGCTTGCATAGCACTCAGATATGTACCCCTAGCATGGCGTGAAGTGAAAGTCATTTTCATACCCAAACCCGGAAAAACCGACTATACACAACCCAAGGCCTATAGGCCTATAAGCCTCACATCCTTTCTACTGAAAACCCTAGAGAGACTCTGCGATAGACACATACGTGACGGACCTCTTCGGGTAAAACCACTTCACAAACAACAGCATGCGTACTCCACAGGCAGATCAACGGAATCCGCGCTACATAGCGTGGTATCCAAAATTGAATGCGCAGTGGACCATAAATGCTCGGCACTGGCCGCCTTCATTGACATTGAGGGCGCCTTTGACAAAACCATGTTTAATAGTATCAACATGGCCCTCGACAAACACAGCATAGACTCGACTCTAAGTGGATGGATCACCAATATGCTCAAAATGAGAGCTGTACAAGTCACCGTGAACGACACTACAAGGGCCATTGTGGCGAAGGGCTGTCCGCAAGGGGGAGTTCTTTCGCCACTCCTATGGAACCTGGTCGTAGACAGCCTCATCAAAACACTCAATGACAAAGGCTACTTCACAGTAGGTTACGCCGACGACATAACTATAATAATAAATGGTACCCACGAAAACACCTTATGCAACCTCATGCGCCAAGCCTTGAAAATAGTAGAGGTCTGGTGCAATAAACACCAGCTATCAGTGAACCCGACAAAGACCGAACTGATTCTCTTCACAAAAAAGAGGAAGTTGATGACACTCCAATTACCACGTTTCTTTGGTACTACCCTAAGCCTTTCAACCGAAACCAAATACCTGGGCATATATTTGGACAAACAGCTGAACTGGGCAAAACATACTAATTACATTACCACAAAAGCCAGCATATCCCTGTGGCAATGCAAGCGAATGCTTGGCAGGAATTGGGGAATAAGCCCCAAGGTCACTTACTGGCTGTACACCACAATCATCCGGCCAATTATTACATATGGCTCACTAGTCTGGTGGCCCAGGACAGATTTGAGCACAGCCCAGAGAGACCTAGGAAAACTACAACGGTTTGCTTGTGTAGCTATCACTGGCTGCATGAGAACCACACCCACTGCTGCCCTACAGGCGATGCTTGGACTGCCACCTCTACACCTCATCGTGCGTGAGGAGGCAGCCCTGGCTGCCTTCAGGCTGCACATAGCAGGGACCCTAAGCAAGGACTCTAGAGTCAAACACATACGCATTAAGGAAGATGCGATCAAACGACAACCTTTGATGGCATCACCCTGCGACAAAGCCCCGAAACTGCACTACTTTCAAAGGCATTATAACATAATACTCACAGAAGAACGTCGCGACTACTCAGGCCCGAAAGAGCTGAGAGTATATACCGACGGATCTAAGACCGACGCCGGAACCGGAGTCGGAGTTTTCTCGCACGATCTTAATATAAATATATCCAGCCCACTAGGAATGTTCAACACCGTCTACCAGGCGGAGTGTGTGGGCATTATACTAGCGGTGTCCGCCATAGAGGCCAGGAAAGTCATGGACTCCCACATACGCATACTCTCTGACAGTGCCTCAGTCCTCCAATCCTTGGGGAGGAAGTATATTACCTCAAGTATAATACTGGAATGCCACAATGCTCTAGAACGTGTGGCGGTGTCTAACCGTAACACAGTGACACTGCAATGGATTAAAGGGCACAGTGGATCACTGGGTAATGATGCAGCTGACGAACTGGCCAGAAGAGCATCCAGCGCGTCAGTCTGTGGACCCGAACCCATCGTGCCCATTCCCTTTAACCAGCTACGGAGATGGTTACAGGAGTACACCCATACACAAGCGGAGAGCTTGTGGACCTCGACACCCGGCTGTAGGCAGTCCAGGGAAGCCATGCCATCCTTAGATGGCAAGCTTACCAAACGTTTATTACGTCTGGACAGAAACGGTCTGCGCCTGGTGACGGGGACCATCACGGGTCACTGCTCGCTAAACAAACACTTTCACACAATAGGCATAACGGACAGTCCTCTGTGCAGGGCCTGCATGGAGGCTGAGGAAACCGTTGCGCATGTGCTCTTTGAATGCACTTGCGTCACACAAATTAGGTCACAAACCCTCGGGGCACCCATATCCTACACAGATGCTCTCAGCAGACCAGGAGATATCACCAACTTCTGGAGGGAGGTGGGCTGGTTGGAATAACCACCGACGGCCGCCATGGCCCACGCACAATGGTCCATATGAAGGACTAAGTGCGGAAACCATAACCCAAAGAAGAAGAAGAAGCAAAACTTGAAAAGTCACAAAGATATTTTGAAAGATGTGTCGATGCGCATAAAGATTGGTTTGACCAATATGTTTCTTTTAATGTCTCGCATTCTCAGAAGAGAAAAGTTTCAAGTGGTCGTTCGCCTAAGGATTATGAAGAATTAACTGAACGAGCTAAACGGCACAGAACTGAAAATGTACGACAGCAAATGACATCAGCAGAACTGGCTTATGCTACGCAAATGAAGTTTAGACCATGTGGAGATACAGAGAAATCCAAATTACTTAAAGATGTTTCTCAAGATATTATTCCTAAAATGGATAAAAACCATGCCACTCTCTATCCCGATAAAGACTTATCTATGGTTATTGAAGGGCAGCTTACGAAGCTTCAATATAACGTATTAAGAAAAACTGTATTGGAAGTGAACTGTAATTTATACCCAAATTATGAGCCAATTACAAAAGCAAAAAAAAAGTGTTACCCGTTTGGTGTTAGTATCACAGAAACACGAGCAGAAGCACCTCTTCGAAATCTCATGGATCATACGGCTCAAAGGCTATTACTATCACTAAGTGAGTTTCATAGTCTCAATGAAAGCGAACGTCAAAATCTTTGCTTGATTTCAAAGTTGGGATGTGACGGTTCCGGTAGCCATTCACAATATAAACAAAAAATTCAAAATGTTTTTCGGACGAAAGGATGTCCGAAAATATAGAGAAAATTATTCAAGGAAATTTTCAAAAAGTGGGTTTAAGGAAATTATTTCCGAAAAAGCATATCATTTTAAGTACCCTGGAAATTTCTTTAATCCATGAAAATTACGAATAAATGATTGTATTTTTTATTATCATTTGTGTTTTATAAAATCCTGTGCAGTTAATCACTATTATAGGAAGGTATTTTTATAGTTTCTATAACATTCACTAATAATTATTATTAAACCTGTTAATAAAAACGTAATACAGCTTTTTGCCAACTTTTTGCGATATTTCGCCACTGTGGGCCGTAACAAATATGGCTTTACAGAATTATAATCATTAGAATCAGCAATACAACTCCCTTAAGTTAGAATTGGCCTCAAATGTCATGACTTCATGAAATAGTCATCCAATAGGGAAATATGAATTTAGAGAGATATATTGATGATTTTTATGATTATAATTCGATAAATAAATATTTGATACGGCCGCGAATCATGTATAGATCAACATACAACCTGACACTGACTTGCAAATTGCAAAAAACGCAAGAAAATTTGAATTTCGTGGGCTTCCTTTGCGCATCCCCCTTATATAAAAATGTCTATTCAGATAGATTAAAATAAAATGTTTTCGTACGTATAGATAGACAAAGTACTCTCTGCTTTTCCATTAAAGACTTTTCACGATTTTTGCTTTTGATGGATTTTTCACCTTAGCTATACCTGATTCATTCATATATACGTACATAAACTCACGCCTTCTTCCCATGGGGGTAGGCAGAAACTACAGAACGCCACCTGGTACGATCCTTACATACTCCTTTTGCCTCGTTTACGTTCATACATCTGGTCATACACGCACCCCGGTTGTGAGTACTAGGCACCTGACCTTTCTGAAGAACATCACTAATAAGGTCACTATAATTATGTCTTCCTAGGACGTTCCCTCCCGGCGTTTCCATTCACATCTGCCTTGTAAATACCTTTTGTTAGTCGCCCATTATTCACCCTCTCAACATGACCAAACCATCTTAGCATACTCTTCTTCATTCCTGACATTAAATGCGATAAAAGATAAAAATAAAAGTTTTTAAAGGTTTTTATTGCGTAAAATAAACAATTAGTAGTCTGTATTTCCGCCGTTTACGCGTATAACACGATCGCAGCGATTCGGCATACCCAATATGAGTTCATCCAAATCACGTTGCAAAATGGCTGCCCGCGTCCTTTGTAATAGGCGAAAAAGTTTTTTTGGTGTATGTACGACATACTTATTTGGCTGAAATATTCTCTAAAGCATATCCCATGCGTGCTCAGTGGGATCCAAGTCTGGCGATTGAGCAGGCCATGGTAGGACGTTGAGATTAGCTGCGGTAATTGTGTTTGCAACGACTCTGGCAGTGCGTGGACGTGCATTATCATGCATAAGCAGAAATGAAGCACCAAATTAGGTCCGCAAAGGATTGAAATAATCTGATACAATCTTTTCAGCGTAAATCTGTGCATTGAGATTGCCTTTGATCCAAATTAGTTCGGTTCTTCCGCCGATCCAAATACCCGCCCATATCATGATTGTTACACCACTGTATGCATGGACTTCCTGGCAGCGATTGAAAACCGATACGAATATGGGTTCCAGTTCTACATTTCAATTCCTAAAAAGGTTCCTATTTCTGGTACGGTTCCGGTTCAGGTTCTGGTATGGTTTTGGTTCCAAAGTACCGGTTCCGTACCATCCGATTTAAAGGTTCACTATTCTTAGAGATCTACCATATTATTATGATCTACCGAAGCAAATGTGCTCCTCTCCCCTCTCACAAAAACTCCCATCACTTCACCCGCGCCGCCGGGCGGCCCCCCGTACCGTAACCCGCCACTAAAAAACAAAGCTATAAAGCTTCATCCTGCGCTGAGCGGCGTCATATGAACTCGTTTGGACTCCCTTTGAAGAAGAAACCGGTAAAATAAAGGTTCCAATTAAGGTTCCTATTCCGGTTCGGATTCTAGTAACGGAACCACTAAATACCGATTCTTTACCGGTATTTTGGGAACCTTTTCAATCCCTGCTTCCTGGCATAATTTTAAACGTTATTGTCGTCCAAGGGTCCGCCAATACCATGGACGTCTCCTCGTCCTCCAATATCTGGCCTCATAGCAAAGCAAGATTCGTCAGAAAAACACAAAACGCCACTCTTCTTCTGCCCAATTTCTGTGTTCACGAGCCTATTCTGAACGGACACTGCGATTGCGGGGCTCAATAGGTGATACACGTAGCGGCCTTCGGGAGCGGTGATCGACTTTATGCAAGCGATTTGTTATGGTTTGATCGCTTATTAACATACCTAAAGAGCTATGAAGTCTCGTAACCAACATCATCGCGGTCAATGTACGATTTCGTCAAGCATCTGTAATTTGTATGTAACGATTTGTCTGCATGTTGTGATGCGAGTTCGTCCTCCATGTCGCTCTGCTACGCTGCCAGGGATGCGGCAACGTGTCCAAAGTCGACTGACAACAATCTGCGTAGTGCCCAGAGCGATTGCCACACCTCGTTGCCGAGAACCAGCTCCCAACGTTCCCAAGGCTCTGATCATTTTCATCTCGTCTTAAATGACGTCTTCTCTTCATAATAACGTTATTTTGTATTCCACTCAGAAGTATGGCAGAATTTTACTGATTTGGCCTCAAATCCGTTGCAGGATTATATAGGAATACAACTTGACAGAAGATTTTGATATTTTGACCGAAATTCAAAACACCAGAGTCGATTGAAAAAAACTTATGGGGTTAAAAAAGGGCATTCATTTTAGATAACAAATATGAAACTAAGTACTTTTTTTTTAATTATCCCCATGACTAGTTACGTATTTTTAATTAATATTATACATTTAATTATTTTCTTGCTTCCTTCATGTAAATAAAGTTGATTACCAGTATACAGTATAAATGTAAAAAAAAGCAGTGAAAAGCCGTAGGTACATATTTATTACAAAAAATACATCGCTGTTGAATATTATCGTCTCAAGCTCAACTAAGAATATAGAAAACTGTTGCATAGTGTTTTCATGCCTAGCATATGCGAGATTAATACAACATGCTGATTTATGCGCACAACTTCCCAAGGTACGACGACCGACGGTATATTTTATTTTTTATAATGCATGAGGCACCTTGTCTGGGTAGGGTTTTCGATATGCATTAATGAGGGCTGTTGCGATTCTAAAGTCAACCGTTGCATTCGTCGCTGTTTTGTTGAACTAAGTGTTATTCAAATCAAAACAAAATATTTTAATTCACATTTATTATCAGCGCATTGTACAAAGTACAATGCGCAGTATTTAAACCTACATGGGCACTTATGAAACGTCAGAAGCTAGGTGCACGGTTCCAATTGGTTGTTTCCTATGGAGAAGAGCCGGCAAGAAACTCCACGGTTACCCTTCTAAAAATAAGGGGCTTTTACAATGTTTCAAATTACAGTTATTATCACTCTCAGTCAACTTTTGGAATATGTCCTACATTAGGATGGTGCACTATCTGTATCTTTTAGACCACAGAAAACTTCACATTTGATATCTATCATCTATCTATTCTATCGTTCCTATAAGTTGTTTTAATCACGGCTAGTTTTTTTTTTGGGCATTCTCCTTTACTAAAAAGTATCCATAGGAGTTACAAAAAATATATGTAGAATACCAGATTTTTAGTAACTAACAAAAACGTGCTTGATCCCTAGACACTTGATGTGTGTGGAATGCACGAGGAACATTGGTGAGTAGTGATCACCTATTCTCAGACAATCTTGTGAGCTAATTTCCCAACAATGTTGGGGTCGGCTTCCAGTCTTACTGGATACAGCTGGACAGCTGAGTACCAGTATTTTTAGGCAGTCGCCTATCTGACCTCCACAGCCCAGTTACTGGGTAACACGATACCCTTGGTGAGAGCGGTTGTCAGACTTTTGGGGTTGCGACTACCCGTAACGGTAACGACCGTCAAAAATCTACAAATGGCAGCCGGGACCAGCGGCTTGACGTGTGCTCCGAGTCACGGAAGGGTCACGATATGTAATGGATGGTCACCGATCCACGAACTGACCGCGACAAGCGTAGCGTAACCTTCGATCGACCCGTGCGACTGTTGTTACTCATCCACGCGACCCTCTGAGCTAATGAGTAACTTTACTTAATATCAAATAATCAAATTATTTCGTAGGCTTGCTTAATAGTTTGCGTAAAAGTCACTAGTCAATATTGTATGGTATTTCGCCAGACTACTTAAAGAAGAAATACAATCATTAACGATGACGATAAAATCAAGTCATGTCGCAAACGATATGTTTAAAATAATATTGAAGAACGAAATATTTTCAATGGAGGATCTTGTCGGATTAATGACGAAACAAACTTATAACTTTTTTTATAACCAACCTGGCAATGGTGCCAGCCTTTTGGGCACTTATCACTATGAGCAGTTCCCTTTTTTTTTTAAATTATATCCTTGTACAAAGTATATATATTTTAGTGTTAGCTTCAATATTGTAATCTATTTATTATGGAGTGATATGTATTTATAATAAACATTTCATGCAATAAGTAACATTGCATGCCTACGCGTAATTAATAAGTACTAAGTAGCTTGATAGTCTAAATTACTTACCTACAAAGTTGCTTGTTTGTTCTTATTAAATTGGGGAAGCTCTATACAAAGGTAGGCAGTGAGGGTAAGTACAGCGATAGGCTGAGTTAATGATGGCATCTTCCTGCTGTTCGGGTCTTCACAGTTCGTGTTGTTCAAAAGGGGAGTTGTTTTCTTGATCTAGTTATTTTTATTCATAAATTCTTAATTAGGTATACATACGTGCATGAGGATGTACCTCATCCTCTGCCACCTGTTTATCATCAAAATAACCAGGTTTTCTAAGAAGATTATGTATAAACGAAATTATCATATCGAAACCCAATGACCAATCTATATACAATAGGTACATCGTCTTCAAATGGAAAAAGCATAATTAAATAAGCAAGCGAAAGTCGATTATCTTGTTAATTACTTTAAAGTAATTTATTGCTGTTTATTATAAATACATATCACATGCAATGTTACTTATTGCATGAAAGTTCATAGCCCCCTATCGAGTCAAGGTTGGTTTGCCATTCTCGGTTCAATAGAACTGCATATTGTCATAGTATTTCATATTATGTTGACCACATGGACAAACAAAAAATGTCGGACAGATTCTAGCTAACAAAAAACTGTGTCACTCAAGTCGGCTAGCTCGCTGTGCGTACAGGACGCTGCCCGCACACATTCACACAATAGTCGGCCGACAGGGTCGGTCATTACACGCGCAAACGGCAACACTCACAATAAATAATATATTCACACATAAACGGGTAAATAATAGATGATATAACAACAAAATCTGTAATATTAACAACATATAACAACGGAACCTATAATTTTATTTAATATAGCGATTAGTTAATATAATGAACGATTGATATAATTTTAAAATAAATATTTTTTCTAAGCATAACATACATTAAATATAACATCGTTAGATATAACATACATTAAATATAAAATCGTTTGACATACCACTCAAAAGATATAAAACTACTAACTACTACTAACAATAACTTTGTATTTAGTTTAATAAATATTTAAAAGTATTTTATCTTTGTTTCATTCTTTGTAAGTTCTATCGTGGTTATTGGTAATAGTAACTTAGGTAGATATTAAACATAACTAGTAAGTAGGAACTGATTACCACCTGCGCTAAGATAGGTCGACGGAGAGCCCCGTTTCGCGGGGTTCCCATTTCTGGGTGGTTTAAAAAAAAAAAACTACCAAGCCTTCTAACCTAACCTATCCGAGTCGGGGTACTCTGAGTCCGGGTGTTAACCATAATGACGTTTTTTATATGTATTAAATGTTAGACCTAATGATTTTCGATTAAATAAACAATATACTCGTACATATTAAACGTTAGACCAAAGGATTTTCGATTACATAAACGTTATATCGAACAACGTTACCTACTAATTAAGTTTTAGAATAAATAAATGTTATATGTAAAGAAATTATATCAACAGTTGGTATATCTTATGAACGATAATAAAATGAAATTAGACCAAATGAGATTATACGTTATGAGACGCACCCCACATAAACGGGACTCAATCAATAATCAATTTTGTCTTAGCGAAGTTCCGTACGACTTTTTTTGTTCATCCATGGTTGACCATATAATAATAAAGTGGGTAGTGGTGACTCGAATGTAAATCGCAGGACAGACTGGGTAATACTCGTAATTAATCTGTGCAAAGTTAATATTAATCAGCCTATAACGTTCCCACTGCTGGGACACAGGCCTCCTCTCTGTGAGAGTGAGCGGGCTGTAGTCCACCACGCGGGCCCAGTGCGGGTTGGTAATGTCACGTGTTTTGAATTTTTGGTTCTAGGACATGCCGGTTTCCTCACTATGTTTTCCTTGACCGTTTTGAGAGCAGAGTTGATGAAATAATTTACACAAAGTAAAGCGCCTGTCAGGGAATAGAATAAATTCATAATTAAGTACATAGAAAATTAATGCGTGTCCAAGCTGAGTACTAATTTAAAGTAATAAACGTGACCCGCCATAAACACCTCGGTACTTAGTTGTTACAATATAACCGCAAGCATGGCTTGTCACTATTGACTGACTAATCTCGTTATCACCATAAGCTAGAGCTATATTTTCAAAACGCCTACCGATCCAAGCGAATAAGAAGAACTTTGGGTCTGTTATTTCAGTCTCCGCCCAAGCGTTTTGAATAAAGGCTCCCGCAAACAGGCGCGACGCGACTCTAGTAGAACAATTTCTATGAAAACTTCAAGGAAATAGTTCTACAAGAGTCTCGTCGCGCCTGGCTGCGGCGACTAGGGGCTGATTTTACCAAAGTCAGATATCTTTCATGCGAGGAGTAAAGCTGACGTCTGACTGTTTTTGAATGGAGCAACCTTAGGAACTACTAGAAAAAATTCACTGGCAAAATAAGATTTATTATACATAATTATACTTAATACCTAGGTACAAAATGATCGGTACTTACTACTACCGTACCTACTAGAGTATGACAAGCGTGAATATGCCAAACTTGTGAAACCCTTTCTTACCGTTCATTGTAAGGATCGATGGTACACATGGCTCCATATCAAGCTATACATTTCCAGTATAAGCTGACCTCTCATTGTACGGAAATTCTATACGAAATCAGCTTATACTGGAAATATATAGCTTGATATGTAGCCGTGTGTTCTACCCATTAACCTAACTTTTATCGTATTAATTATATTGAACCGAAGAAAGTTTTAAAGAAAGCGCTTAAACTGTTTACCGATAGGTTAACAGTTACAGTTAGGATTGGTATTAAGTTTGTTGCTAACCTTCACTCATTTCACAGAAGGAGGCTGCGGAAAGGTTGAGGGAGGTCGAGATCTCTCTCCTGATCCGCAGCAGATATGCCGAGCGTTGGCGGAGGGCAAACAATGCCCTCTTCCAGTCCTCATAAACCGATCCAGAGGGACGGCGGACTTGAGGATGTTACCGCCCCCCCATATAACAGGACCCGAGGCGGCGGCGCGTAATGTTCCATGCGTGCCCCCTATTTTACGTCGCGGGGAGAATCTTACATTTCACTCCTCACGCGGACTTGAGGAGGCCCGCAGAAGCGGGCCGGCACTAGGCGGAGATCGTGGAAGGTGCACAAGTTCCCATGATCCCCGGTGCAAGTGTGCGAAGGGAACACCAGGGTGGTTTTTAGTCAGTAAGAGTCTGACAGACCCCTCTGCCCGCCCCAGGCCGGAGGACCTTCACGAGGATTTTCAACCCCGAACCAAAAAAAAAGAGGTAAGTTCGTTGCGAGTTGGGAGTTGGGACTAAGAAGTGACTACACACACCCCTTTATTTATAAACGTAGCTTAAAGTTAAGAACCGATTAAACGTCAAAAATGTATAGTAATCATTACTTAACTTTAAGCAACGTTGATATATATTAACTTCAATGTGTATTGTCTAGTAGTTAGGGATAAGCTTCCATTAGATACTTTCACCGTTAAAGTAATTGTATCGTTAACTTTTAAAAGGTTTTATGGTTTTAGCGTATACTTAGTGGAGAAACGATCTTGGTCATTTGATGAATTTAATAGGTACCTACTTACTCAAACTCAAAGCATTTATTTCAATTAAACCATTTACAGGCACTTTTGAATTGTCAAAGAGTCGGTCAGTTAGTCGAAAAGTTGAAGCTAGTTGCCCATTTCAAAGCGTAGATCTCTGAGACGAACTTACTACTACTACTTTCTATTACTACTTACTACTTAGGTCTCAGGAAGCCGATATACCTTAGGACTGTAGCTGGTACTATCAGCATTCGTCCTTAAACTAATTATATCTGTCATGACTTGAGAAGCTCACCTATGATTTATATTTTCAGGGATTCTGTGTTACCGCCCAAGTGCTCTCTGAAGTTTGAGAATAACTTCGGTTACATTTTGTTTTAGACTTTCTGGTATTATCTGTGGTGTTACAAACGCTAGTGTAGTGACGCTACTATTATAAAAATATTTGAAAGTGAAATACGTTAACTACGAACCAAATAAACTAACTTTTGCTGGTTATATAATTTTTATGGGATTTTGTTTTGTTTTTGTTAAACGGTCACGCACGGTATGCCTCGGTGTTCTTTTTTTTTCATTTGGTATAAGTACCTACAATTACTTCTGGTATACTCTTTCCCTTTCATTTGTGGATTAGTTTGGTTACATAATTTGTATGGTGTGGTTGGTTAAAGTTTGGGAGAATCAAGCTAGTTGTGGATAGGGCGACAATTTGGAAACTTTGAAGTAAACGCGGTCATCTTACCATAAAATGGCGAAGTTAGGTAATATTTTGAATAGTTTCTGGCTACCTAAAATGAGTGTTATATTTTTTATTTTATTTATTTGGGACAAAAAACAGCTATACATTACAGCATTAACAAAAAATAGTTATATTATAATCGAAAAAACGTATAACCCACACTATTGTCCACGAAGTGACATCGGAGTATAAAAAGGAACGCATGTTAAACGAAAAAAAATAAATAATAATAATAGATGAAAAAGTACGTATTTAGACGAAAAAAACTATATACCGACGAATCGAAAGGAGCGGATGACAAGAGTATCCATCTTAAAGGCGACCTGCCTGCCTGTTATATCTGGTTAATTAAGTAAATCTTTCAATAATTTACCGTGGAAAAATATACTACATGTGGGCAGAGATCATGGGCATGGCCTTCTATTTCAAAATAAATAAAAACACCGGAAGATTTTAAATCAAAACAAACAAAAAATTGTACTCACCGAGTTTAAAAGTCAATCCAAAAAAATACACATAAGCATAGTTAGTTAAATCACTGAATACAATAGGAATAAATCTACGTACAAAAAAAAAAAAGTCTTAAATGTAGGAACTCGATGTTTAAAAATACAAATAGTCATCTACATAGCACGTCTAGTGCAGGCCATGGTTTGTCGTGTTATGGCACCCACTGATCTCGTAAACAATCGTTTGCTGCGCCTACGACGGACGCGCGTGGCCGAGAATAGAATCAGAGCCAACAGCGATAGATTGTAGCCGGAGTAATTAAGGCCTAAAGCAGTGTACTGACCTTTTATGTAACTTGAAGTGTCTTGAAGTCGTTATTAGGCCGCGCCATGGTTCGGTATTTTAAGGCTAATTAACAAAACCGGATTGGCTGTACCTATGTGTCTATGAAGTGACTGTAACCCATAATACTACTATTCATTATAATCTGTCTCTTGCTGTGTCTATTTTTGCTGAGATTAATATTAAAATTTGAAGGGAAATTACCATGTAGGTAGGTAAGCAAGTAGGTAGGTATGTTGAAATTTTATGGAAAAAAAAACCAGCGTCCGCCAAGGATGCGGGCGGTAGGTTTTTATTAAATAAAAGATCCATGTAGGAAAGTTGTAAGGTACCTATGGATAATTAATATTTATTCAGTTTTGTTTACAGACACCCACAATGGAATCAGGAGTGGGCAAACTACTTAAATTATTTGAATTATTTTCTTAATCTTAGATACCTATCGTATGTAAGTACACACGGTGACATATCAAGCTATACGTTTCCAGTTTTAGCTGACCTCGCATGGTATAGACTTTTCGTACAATGAGAAGTTAGCTTATACTGTAAATGTATAGCACGTAGCCGGGTGTTTGTTTAACAATAATAATTATTATTCTGACTATTCGCTCGCTCTCGATACACAAATAATGCACAAGCAAGAAAGAAATTTCTAATTTTAACATAAAATATACCCTACTAGTTTCTGCCCGCGACTTCGTCCGCGTGAAATTTCTTAATTCCCCGACCCACCCCGTCGCATTCTATCACTTCGTTTTCTCATAGCGCTTTTTCCGTTTTTTTTTTGCCCGTCTCCTATTGGTCATAGCGTGATGTTAGCCTAGTTATAAGCTTCCTCAAGAATTGGGCTATCAAATACAAAAATATTTTTTCAAATCCGACCGCTAATCCCAGAGATTACCCCCTACATACAAACAACCAAACAAACTAATTTTACCTCATTATAATATTATATAGTATAGATGACGATCGGCAATACGGTAAGTTTTTAAAAATATGATTGACGTGTAAAAGTGTTTGTACAAACCTACTTACAGAAATAAAATCATTTATCATTTATCATAAGCTTTGCATTTGTGAAAGAATTTTCGGAATCGGGTCACTAGTTCCGAAGGTTACGAATTCACAAATTTTAATTTATACTAATAAGTATGTATTATAAAATACATATTAGTATAGATTACTTAACTAGTGTATTTGATTTCAATATTTATTCTAAGATGGCCTTTATCGTATATTTATAAAAGCTGTGTAAAAAAATTAAATATAAAATACAACCGAACTGAGAACCTCCTCCTTTTTTAAGTCGATTAAAAAGTGAAAGTATCTAAACCAGTCGTCTACTCTATAAATAGCTGGTAAAGGCCTACTCACACCGCCAATCACGAAACACGTTTAGCGCTAAACGAGTTTTAAACATCATTCTGTCTCTATCACCTTCAAACATTCGACAGAAACAGAATTATGTTTTAAACTGTTTAGTGCTAAACGTGTTTAGTTTTTGGCGGTACAAGTGGGCCTTCTTACCCATAATATCCTTGATCTTGGGATAACCTACGTTTTTGGGTTGACACAATTGATACAAATGTTAACGACCCGTGGAGCACGCTTTACGTCAAAATGTAATGTTGCAATCTGTAAATATTATGGTTGAAACGTTATTGACCTCTGCCCTGTCCCACAGTCGTATGTCCGCTGTTTACTGATTACAGTTAAGAGATAGTCGAAACTGGGCTATATTAAAATTTGGCAGGACACTTTCACACAGCAGATTTTTGATGAATAATTAAATACCTACAGCTCATACGACTGATACTAACATAACAGATCATCACGCCTGTATCCCTCGAAGGGTTAAGCTGAGGTGTACCTATAGAACACCCACATTTCGCTAGTAATGTTTCTCATGCAATAGGCGCGCCTATTGCTATCAACCGGGCACAAAACCACTAACATAACTAATTTCAAAAATATTGTTTTTAGTCGGCTCAACACCAAAATAATAAAACGTTTAGTACTCAATTTGCAGGTCAGTATCAGGTTGTGTGGTGATCTAAATGTGATTCGCGACCGTATCAAATATGGCTTTACAGAATTATAATCATTAGAATCAGCAATACAACTCCATAAGTTAGAATTGCCCTCAAATGTCATGATTTCATGAAATAGTCATTCAATAGGGAAATATGAACTTATAGAGATGTATTGCTGATTCCAATGATTATAATTCTGTAAAGCCATATTTGTTACGGTCGCGAATCATATCTTAATCAAAATACAACCTGACAGTGACCTGCAAATTGCAAAAAACATAAGAAAATTTGAATTTCGCGGGCTGCCCTGAAGGTTCCGCCCTAATGTTGAATGAAAACGGTTTCTTGACTTGTTGTGTCAAAACGCTACTGTTGCTGAAATGGATTAGCCTGTTTTAAGGCTCGTGCACACTGTCGCGACGCGATAGCGTGACACAAAGGCAACGCGTGTCGCGCGACGAGTGGTGCCTTTATGTCGCGCTGTCGCGTCGCGCCTGTTTATGGGATCCTTTAATGATTCTCGATTGTAATGGTTATTGGGCCTATGGGCCGCCCGGGACCCCAAAAAAGTAGAAATATTTTCTGGTGGCATAGTGTTATTGGGATTTTCATCAGGGATTTCTCAGTAGCACAGTCCGGAGTATGGACTTGTGCGCGGTTGATGCCAATAGGCTCGCCTCTTTTTTATGAGACGGTGAAATGTGGATGTACTGTAGGTACACGTCTGCCTGATCACACGGAGAAATTATGTTATATTATAACTACATAAATAATATGGAAATTCCAAAAGTGGAGGCCTCTTAATCTCATTCAATTCTATAAAATATATACAACGAACGAAATGTCCAGTCGTGTTTTTATATTACTAATTACAATTAAACTACATTGAATTAGACCGTGATTTTCGAAAGGACTTCGTTTTCGATAAAACAGAAGCGTTTAAAAAAAAATGGACTCGATTAGTTAAGTTTTTCGGGAGTTATCGTCACCACGCCAGGATCCATACATACAGACACACGAACGTCCCCAAAATATTTTGTTTAAACAGTTTTTTCATTATTTTAAATAGCAAAATGTCTTTTGAAAATAACATGAGTGTTGAAACTGGTGTTTTTTGTTGACGTTTGTGGGTGAATATTATTCTACAAGTGCGCTAAGAAGTAAATAGAGACATTTTTAACTCAAGGAATTACTTATTTTTTGTAAGGCGAGAGTAGAGCACTACCTCACGCGCTTCGCTTATGTGGCGTGCAATATTAAATCGTGACATAAGTCAAGCTATGGGAACGGTAAGATTACAGGGAGAATAAAGTAAACTACATAGGAAGGTACTGGATAATGTGAACAGTATGAAAATGTATAAAATAATTTATTATTTAAAAGATTGTCAATATTTTCGTATAGTCCCAGTCGCCCCCACATGGATTGCCACCAGGTGGCAATTGGGAGAAAAAAATGCAAGTTGCCACCGGGTGGCGACTGGGACCTTATTGCCCCCACTTCAAATCGCTGTACATTGCGGCGTGGATTAGCACTAAGAATAATGATAAATCCTAACCCTAGACGGTCGACGTCAGGGCACCCCGAGGTTCGGTTGGTTAGGTTCCTTTAACCCCTTTAGACAGAATTAGGAGCCCCGGCAAGTGGGGCTCCGTCGACCTGCTTATTAACCCTAACCCGAGCCGGTTGACGTCAGGCACCCCGAGGTTTTGTTGGTCAGGTCGATTTGATTATTTCAAGGTCGACGGAGCCCCGCTTCGCGGGTGTCCTATTTCTGTCTAAAGGGTTTAAAGGAACCTAACCAACCGAACCTCGGGGTGCCCTGACGTCGACCGTCTAGGGTTAGGATTTATCATTATTCTTAGTGCTAATCCACGCCGCAATGTACAACGATTAGAAGTGGGGGCAATAAGGTCCCAGTCGCCACCCGGTGGCAACTGGGATTTTTTTCTCCCAATTGCCACCTGGTGGCAATCCATGTGGGGGCGACTGGGAATATACCAATATTTTTACAAAAATCTACTTAGTTACTAATTAGTGATTACCAAATAATTTAACATTTTTATGATAAGTAGTAAAAATAACAACAATGCTATTAGGTCAATGATATTATAATATATTAGGTATTATGCTGATACGCTCATGTACATAATTAATACGGCTTTATTTATTATTTATTATATGAACCTAATGTAAGTAAGTATTGTTTGTAACGAGCAACGATTTGACAGATTGAAATAACTTCTTTAACGTAGGAAGGAAGGGGAAGGAAATACCCTGGATAATTAATTAGCTACCTACGCAGAATTTAATTTATTCAATGTTTTCGGCGTTGAAAACATAAACACAGTATATTTGATGGTACATATTTTATGACAATTTAATTTAGACTTTTAGGAAGACGACCTTGGATTTTACAAACTCAGTTTCCCTTTTCAACCCCATAAGGAAAGAATTTCCAAAAATCCTTCGTTAGTGCTCACATTCGCTATACCTTTATGGTACTCTAGTGCAAAATTTCATGCTTCTAGACCATTTCTAGACCTAGCGGTTTAGGCTTTGCTTTGTCTGTAAGTGAATGAATTCACTAAGTAGATATTGAGCTAACGGGCCCGCATGTTGAATTGAATTGAATTAAGTTGAATTCGAGTTGTGCCACTTTAGCACAAGAAGATTTCAAAAACACCAAAGCTACAGACATAATAAGGAGTTTACACAGTGCCGGCCGGGTTAGGTTAAGGCGCGGCGCGGAACTGTCAGTGTCGATGTTGCTCTTCTCACACAGCGATTTCAATCGCTTTATTCTGTTTGTAACTAAACACCTTATTCATAGATCAAGCGCTGAGAGTGCTGCATTTTGTAAGGTGCACAATAAACCGCTGCTCATAAAGACTTCGCTGTATGATCTACAATACCTTTTGCCTATTCAAAAAGTCAAACTGAAACAAAAAATAATGGCGCCGGGGAATAAGACCGAAATGAAGTACTATTTAAAATGTTTTCAAAATTATGAAGTGTCCGTTCTATTGTAATAATTTTATTGTAAGTAATGTCAATTATAAATAAAGAAAATACTAGTAATTATTGTAGGTAAAGTTTCGAATACGTGTTGATTCATAGGCCATCTTTTTGTGTATCTACTTAATCAATGGTTTTCTGTTTATTCATAACATAATTAACTAAGTCGTTAAAATCAATTTATGCAAGTAGGTAATAAATACCTTATGATGAAATTTTATGTGATGACTGTTTAGATAGGTCTTCGATCAATAATAGAGGTAGGTGGACTCCGTAAAACAAACAAAAAACAGCTTGTTTTGGCCCATTGCTGGGCAAAGGCCTCCCTTTCCTTTTTCCACTCAGTACGATCCTGATCCTTAAAAAAGGGTAAACATGTTACACCTTCGCGTAAAAAAACATGCTAATAATAGTGTTTCACAAATATATGTTGTCGATAACATATGTTGTTGTTTAGTCACCTGCATCCTTCGATCAATAATAATAGTGCTATTATTGATCGAAGCCTGCATCCGTCAAGGGGGTGATTCTACACGTCATTCTAAACAACTTTCGCTATGAAACTCATACCCGAATTGTTATCACTAGATTACCTCTACACCTTTTTACCCAGTTCTGGGTTGAATTTAGAAAAATACAAAAACACGTACTTAATTTTAAAAAAATCATTTCATTTTTCATTAATGCATGAATAATGCTCAGTTTCAAATTTATCAGACCGCGCCTTAAGATTCTTCCAAACAAACTTCAATACTTCCTTAAACCCTCTGGGGGAAGTTTTGAAAAAACTAATAATGACAAACTTTTTTATTTACTCAGGTATGCATTCGTGTCAAGACTCAAGTTTTGAACCCAATGAATAAATTGCCCTTTTCGCAAAATCCTTTTTAGACCCCTCAACTACTGCCTAAAATTCAAGTTTTCTATCTTTACCGGTTTGGGCTGTGCTAAATAAAATATTACGAACGTATTTTTCTGAGATAAATAAACGGGGCCGCACTACCTTGAGTTAGTTGATTTCGAGTTGTGTCACTTTAGCACCAGAAGATTTCAATAATACCAAGGCTACAGACATACTAAGGAGTTTACAGAATGCCGTGGTTCGGTCCTATTTATTATTATTAAAGAACAACAACTATCGTAGAAAGATGCGCCTTTATTCCACAGTAAATTTGGATTTGCTCGCTTCCTAGTACTAGGGCACCAGAAATAAGAAGAAATAAGAACGCACTTTGCAGTCAAGCAGTCTCGTCGTCGAATGGGCGTGGACAAGCATCGCAGTGGCTGAGATCAGAGAAATCGGCCGAGACCTTATTTTTATTACGATAAGGTTCAAATTCGTATGAAACGCTTGAAACACAGTCGCTTATAAGAATATGCACATTAGTCATACGTAACTAAGTCACGTCCATAATCATAAGGTTCATATTCGTATGAAAGGCTTACTGTACTTAGCTTGAGTAAAGTCAGATAGATAGATGATCTCACATGGAAAATTACAATTTGCCTGCTTCCCGATACCAAGGCATCACAAATGACGAGAAGGACTGTCAATTTATACTACGTCATCAACGCGCAACGTCGCCGTCGTGCACTCCGAAGTTGATTCTTTCTTCCACGGAAATTTCGAATTGCCTTCTACCAAATACCAAGGCGTCAGAAATTACGAGAGTGGATTGTTACTATAATAATCAGCTGTTGAGCTGTCACTTCGCTGTCCGGTTCGCAGTTGGGTCGTTCTTGCACGGAAATTTAGAACTGCCTTCTACGAAGTACCAGGATATCAGTAATGTGAAGATGAATGAATTGTATACAGCAACAGCAAGATACGGAAACAGATATTGGTGCAGATTCTCTTGTACACCGAACTAAACTAACTAAACTAGGTATCTCTAAAATTCCTTACTTTTGGCTATGAGAATCTTAAAAGCTATTCTGCAAAAAAATCTCTCTAAATTCAAAATTAATTTTGACGCAACTAACATTATAATTTGTCAATTACGACTCCACGTGGTACTTGTTTGCCCAACCCCGTGTTTTTTTTTAGAGCCGGAGTCACGCACGGGGTGCTGCGTCGACGTGTTTTCTATGGAATTTTTCACTTTTTGTATGGAAAATATGAAAAAAATATTACCTACATGTAGAGTTTTACGGGTTCCATAAAGGAGGTAGAAATTTTCATTATTTTTGCGATAGGAGACACCATTTTCGAGATATAAGCAAAACAAAATAAAAAAGATACAGTACTGTTTTTGCAACTGAAGTCGAGGCGTTGCGGTGAATTTTAGTTCATGACAACTAATTTTATTCCACACCTTTTTAATCGCGATTAAAAATAGCCAGATTTAGTTAGATAACCAAAATTTTAGGTGAAAAACGTCAAATTCAGAATAGCAAACTTGCCATTTTCACTAAACTAATAATATTACTAATATTGAGTGCCACCTCAGTGCTGTCAAACTAAAATATAGTTAAGTTATGTCACTTTAGTCTATTTCAGAATGAGAAATCGTTGTTTGACAGGAATAAACTAAATTTTACTGATTTTTAGTCTAGTATAGAGAATTTTGTGACAAGAGAATCGGCACCATTATCGCGTGACCCTGCCTCTAACGTTCGTATGATCAGAAAAAAAATATACTATTTAAAAACTGTTTAATCTTACTTAATATAATTACGTATTAATTTTGTATTTGTGTATAAAATTACCTAAGCTGTTCTTGTACACTTAATCCAGGATTTGGTCAACTGTAAATAAGTACATTTACGTAATAAATAATTATTTTATTTTCATCAACTTTTGCAGTTTAACAGAATGTCGATTTCTTACAATACCAAGTAAACGATTAAACAACTACTTAAGTAACTTAGGTACTACAGTGCAACCTCGATATTACAAAACTAAAAGGAATTAGAAAATATTTAAATTTATTTGTTAAGTATACCAAGTAATTTGTTACAATGAAGTTTGTTATAATTATAGAGGTTAGGTTGGACTACAATTAGTTTTAACAAGGTAAGGAAACTTGTTTATTAACCTGAACATTATGTACCTAGGTACTCATCTGCTTACCCTGTTATAGCGAACGATTTCCACTAATACTTGAAAGCACATTTTAATGAATATAAGTACTGTTTTTTTTTTAACAGTTTACACAGTTTTCTGTCACAAAATAATCAAAATAAAATGCAATGAAATCCGTAAAAAGTAGGTAGGAAAATAGTTACATTTCAATGGGTTAATATTCGCATAAACGAAAGAAATCACAGTCAATGAATAATATTCGCATAAACATAAAATATCAACAATATGGTTATGTTAGCATAGTCTTCATTTTGTTTGCTTTGATTAGCAGTGTGTACATTAATTACTTAGCATCAACTACAGGGTAGCCCGCGGAATTCAAATTTACTCACGTTTTTTTGCAATTTGCAGGTCATTTTACAACATTGAACGACTATTTTAGGAAATCTTGACAATTATGGCCAATTCTAACATAAGGAGTTGTATTGCTGATTCTTATGATTATAATTCTGTAAATACATAATTATTTTGTTTGGGTCGCGAATCATATTATGATCACCATACAACCTGACACTGACCCGCAAATTGCAAAAAAAATACGAAAATTTGTATTTCGCGGGCTACCCCGGCGCTTTAATAACAATTTCTTCTCCTTGACAGTTCATTGGGTCACCCATGACCAGCACGCGTAGCATGACCACCGTAGAAACGGCTTTTGTCGACGGAAGAATGGACAAAATGACAGATTGTAGAATCATTTCTTTAGAAATCTGTCAACAATCTGTCATTTTGTCTATTCTTCCGTCGACAAACCTTGTTTCTATGGTGTTCATGCTACGCGTGCTGTAGAATTCAGAATCATAGCGAGGGCAATACATAGTCAACAGATGTGTTAGGCTCGGCGCAAACGGGCCACCGACCACAGCCACTGGTGGCCAGCGACAGCTACTTAACACAGTTTTTCATATATTTTGTATAGACACGTGGCCAGTCGCTACAACAGTGTCCGCGACTCGCCACTTGCGGTCGCTACGGGCCACACAAGACGCCGACACCCGCCACTGTCGCATTGCTCCATACCCCGCGCAGTTAACCGTTAGACTAAAATGTGGCGGCTTCCGAACACCGGTGGCTGTCGCTCGCTTCTTACACTGTTACAAATGCGGCGGCGGCGCGGCGCACAGTGGTCTGAAAATCAAGCTCCATACTCATAGAAACTTAATGTCAGAAATTAATAAATAAAAATATGTTTTGTGTTTAGTATACCTCCCATTGTTTTACTAATATAGTATGAAGGGTATGAGTAGCTCCATGCGTGAGAAATTTTTTTTTTTTTTTTTTTGTATGGAATAGAACACTTAAAGCGCTTTTTTTCAAAACTGAATAGAACTATGGGCTGGTACTCACATGAGCTATTGCACCATACACGGCGATCAAGATGACATACAATTCTTGTGCCTTTCGGTGCCGCTTTGCATGTAGCAAGCTTTGGAAATTTTGAATTTATAGTTGGTGATCTTTCAAATCTTTGACATAATTAAATGAAGTAACCAACCACATAACTGATATTGTCGTTAGTTAATAACCTGCTAATGACTTTTATAATGAAAATATTAGAAAACGATGTAGATTATTTGCATTTTACTACAAAATTCATTTCACGAGATAACTCATTTGTTAATCACCGTCATTATTGTTGAATTTTAATTTAATAAGCATTATGGGACAGCGAGCGTTAATGAGGGTAGTTATAATATAAATAGGACATTTAAACTAATTTCACTCATTAGCTCTTTGCACTTGTGCGCGCTTACTATACTTATTACGTTCGATTTGTTTTCGTGTTATGATGGAAGGTTTTAGTACCAATTTGGATATTTTTATGTTTGTGGCTAACAATAGCTGTTTCTCACAGCCCAGTGTATTATATGAAGTTTTTGTCAATGCCGTTGATTTGTCAGAAAACGAAAATAAAGAAATGAAACAATTCTGTCAGGCTCATGTGTGTTCGTTGAGGAACAAATGGATCTCGTGTAATCGCACGAGACATACTTTCATAAAAAAGTATGAGACATGGCTGCAAGAAGACATAAAATGGCCTGAGTTCATGAAGGACAAGATGACACCTTCTTTAGTGTTAGAAGAGCAGCAACCATGTTCCAGTTTTGACTTCGGTGTAAATGAGGGTGCATCAACATCATACAAACCGGAGACGTGCAGTGTTGGAACATCAACTGTTGTGAGTCTAAGAAAAGTGTTCTCGGAGCTAAGCCCGCTACAGAAGAGAAGAAGAGTGAAAGAGCTCCTCACGCATAGCACTGAAAGCCTTGCTTATGCAACTGGTTTAAGTCCAGATAACAAAAATGTAGCACATATAATAAAATTGATCACAGAGCATCCCGAAGGGGCTACAAAGATAAAGGAATTGTTGAAGTCCAAGAAAGGTATGCCCATATATTCCGCTGATAAAGCTTTAGGAATTCTGACTTCATTGAAGCTTTCGAAATGGCAGTATACAACATTAAGAGCTTGTGCAAAAGAAGAAGGAATACTACTATATCCTTCATATAATGCTATCTTAGAGGCGAAGAAGGACTGTTACCCACCAAAAGACACCATAGAAATCACCGAAAGAGGGGTAAAACTAAAGCTTCAAGCGATTTTGGACAAAACTGTTGCTAGATTTGGGAAATTCCTACGTTTGGAATCTTCGCTAGATGGCAAAGAGCTAACATTGATATGCAAGTGGGGCTTTGATGGTGCTTCAGGGCATAGTTTGTACAAACAAACTATGGCGGGTGAAGATGATTCAAGCAATTTTATGTGTTCTTCTGTGCCTCTGCGCTTAGTTTGTAGTGAAGAAAAGTTATGGGAGAATCCAAAGCCATCTTCCACAATGTTCTGCAGACCGCTCTATTTTAAATTTGCAAATGAAAACCAATTAAATATTAAGGAAGAACAGGCTTTGATTGAAGCTGATATTGCAGCACTGGATCCGTCTATTATGGGAATTCATACTGTTAAGCACTCAATGCTTATAACCATGTTAGATGGTAAAATCACTTCGCAACTGTCAAATACTTCAACGCAGACTTGTGACATCTGTAAAGCTACCCCTTCGGAAATGAATAAGTTAGAGAAGATCTCACAGTAAGTTTTGAATAATTTGATATATTTCAGATTACCGTAATGCTGTGTATCTTTTTATTAATTAATTCACTTTCTTTCCAGAAAACCTGTTTCAACAGATATATATCAGTATGGTTTATCTACACTTCGTGCTTGGATTAGATGTATGGAGTGCCTACTCCATATTTCGTATAGACTAGACTTCAAAACATGGCAAGCCAGAGATGCAGACAGCAAAGAGTCATTGAAGAGTAGAAAACAAACCATACAGAAGAAGTTCCGTGATGAAATGGGCCTCCTAGTAGACATCGTTAAACAAGGTGAGTTATGATAACAGTCGTTGTTCTTAAATCTTATTTTTTCAAATAACGTTAGTTGTATTTATTCTTTACAAAGTTGTGGATTAGTTTTGATTCATTTATAATTTTTGTTTCAGGTTCCGGAACCACAAACGATGGAAACACAGCGAGGATTTTTTTTGGTAATCCTGCCAATACTGCAGCTATTACAGGCTTGGATCCTAGTTTGATCCAAAGATTTGCAACACTTTTGCGTGTGATGGCCTGTGGAGAGCCCATAAATGTTGAGGCGTTTAAAAACTTTGCGCGCCAAACAGCAGAATTGTATGTGGAGCTCTATGGCTGGTATTACATGCCTTCGAGTGTCCACAAACTTTTACTGCACGGTGCTGAAGTTATTAAACACTTCAATATGATGCCCATCGGCAAATTATCTGAAGAGGCATCGGAAGCCAGAAACAGACTTCAAGAAAATCCCAGAACAGCATTCGCACAAATTTTGTCGAAAAGCGACAAACGAAGACATTTTCAATGGTCTCCTTGTCTCGTCATATCCCTACCTGTCCAGCATAAGACCTGTGCTGAGAAAATCGGTAAATACACCTATTACTGATTATATGAAATCTCTTCGTATTGGTGACGATGCAGATCTAGACAAAGAGAATGTTGAATTTATTGATATTAACGCGTCAATGCTGGACTCGGATTTAGAGGACTGACGACAGCAAAGATACTCTCTGCTAATCGTTTTTGTATAAGTAGTTATAGCAAATAATTATAATAAAATAATAATAAGAATATAATTAAATTAATTAATATAATTTATTAGTAATATAATTAAACAGTAATATTTAATATATAATAGTTATAGGAGCTGTAAATAGTTGTTGTAGTCTTAAATTGACCAATGTACAATTTTGACGTTACTTTTATTGTTATTACCTTTCTTGCACATAATTTTTGTTGTAATGTATTAGTATTAACTATTTCATTAAAAGTTCCCCCAAACGTATTTTACATTAACTATTTAATACATGTTTTTATCTATCTTCACTTTTAACCATATATTTAAAAATAAAAATGTAAAAACATCCTTAGTACATATTTATTCCTTACTAGCTGCACCCCGCGGTTTCACCCGCATAAGTCTCAATTCCGTGGGAATATCGAGATAAAAAGTATCCTATGTGTTATTCCAGGTTATAAACTATATGTGTGCAAAATTTCATCCAAATCCGTTCAGCCGTTTGAGCGTGAAGAAGAGACAAACATACACACACACACACAAAGTTTCGCCTTTATAATCACACTAATATTATAAAGGTGAAAGTTTGTGAGTGTGTGGGACTGTGTGTGTGTTTGTATGTTTGTCTCTTCTTGTATGAGTATTAATTTACATACTATTTTCATATTCAAAGCGATATGTAACTTCACAAAATACCATCAAAGATTTGCAAGATCACCAACTGTAAATTCAAAATTTCCAAAGCTTGCTACATGCAAAGCGGCACCGAAAGGCACAATAATTGTATGTTATCTTGATCGCCGTGTATGGTGCAATAGCTCATGTGAGTACCAGCCCATCAGTTCTATACAGTTTTGAAAAAAAGCACTTTAAGTGCTTTATTCCATACAAAAAAAATTAAAATATTTTTTTTCTCTCGCATGGAGCTACTCATACCCTTCATAATATATTAGTAAAACAAAGGGAGGTATACTAAACACAAAACATATTTTTATTTATTAATTTCTGACATTAAGTTTCTATGAGCATGGAGCTTGATTTTCAGACCACTGTGCGGCGGCGCGGCGGCGGGCGGTAGCGCGCGACAGCCACCAGTGGCTGTGGACGGTGGCCCGTTTGCGCTGAGCCATACTGTACTACATTTACACGTTATTTTTATTGTCATCTTTTTGAAGGCACATTACTGGCAAGAAACTATATTACCAGACCGTTTGCACCAACACACACACACCGAGTAAAGAAGACTTGACTATCAACAGTATCAAATCGACATCATTATGTGATCAACATCATGTACTTACACGAGACAGGCTTCCTAATCTCGAGTGTAACGGGGCTGTTACACTTACACACGAGATTAGGGAACGCCTAACTTCCCAAGGCTGTTTTCCAGTGGCGGCCCTAGACCAAACGTGGTCGTCGGCGGCATCAGCTTTACGAGGCCCCTTTCATTTCCCAGTTAAAAAGAAAACGATAAATTCAATGAGCTAAATTATATACTAATGTAAGTGTACCTTTAAGAGTTTTATTGCTAATTAAATGATGACAAGATACTTAAACACGAACTAAAATCCCTCTGAACATCAGGATGGCAACCAGTCGGTTATCATTTTAAAGTGAAGGATGGTGACCATATTCGAAGCAGATGGCAGAATCATCTCAGCGCTAATTTGCTGGATTCGTTTTTTCCTCTTCCTTCGTCATTTCTCTCGTTTATTTTCGTTATGTATATGTGTGTAGGTATGTATTAGCATATATTATTTTTCGTGTTATCTACCCCTTATGTTGCACCTGCCATATTTTGTCTCTGCATCACCCTAAGGTTGGCTGGTAGAAAATGCCTCAGGCACAATATTTCAGGTACCTACTCTTGTGTATGTATCCGAAATGCGTCTTCCAGATGCTGGTGTGAGATCACAAAGCTTGATGGGAGAACATTAATTGCGCCATCGGGCCAAGCATGGATCCAAGAGGATGAATGGACACTGATTTACAAACTTTATATAATGAGTATTATAAGATCAAAACTTTGTACTCGATAGCATTGGGCACTAATATAGAAAAACATAAGACTAGAATATTATTTATAGAGTAATTTGAATAATTGTATAGTGAAAATACAAAGTCAGGTAAGAATTAAAAGAGGATTAATAGACGGACTTGGAGCGATCACTAAAGCTATTTCAGGAAATCTGGATAATACAAACTTAATAAACATTGAAAATAAATTTAGTCTCACCACTGATACCCTGGAAGGGATGAATAAAAAAATAAATAATCTTTCACTCCATATTAATGACTTATTAAACAAATCTCAAAAAAGGAACCAAGAAAGCACTGTTATTTCAGAATTTTTATTTAGTTACCAAAGCTTACATGATATGTGTATAAACATACTTGAAACTTACGTATTTGCACAACATGATATCCTACACCCTGGAATCATAGATCAAATACATCATGTTAAAAGTTTAGAAAAAATCCCAAAAGAAGTTAATATTCTTAGAGATCCATTAACTCTTGAAGCGCAGATAAGGCCTCACGTCACCATTCAATCAAACGTAATGATATTCCAATTACCAATCCCTATATCTAACGACACTTATAATCGAGAATTTCTAATTCTTCTAGTAAAAAGAAAATCCCAACATTGTATCATGCCTATCATTATATCTGGTAATTTTTTTGTACGGAACCAACAAGTGTACAAAGTAAATGAATGAAAACAAAATATATGTACATGTGAAATATCTAAAAATTGTATTAGAGACACTATATTAAGTCAGATCAGCACGTGTGAAGAATTATTGATCTGTCCAGCTGTATATGCAGTCAGAATAAATACTGATACCTATTACCGATGGGTATTAAATGAAACTTTAGTCAAGGACCGATGCAGTCAAAAAGGTGTTCAATTACAAGGATCTTATATAGAAGACAACACTAAATGTGATATAAAAGAAGAAAGAACCCAAATTAAAATATACCAAAGACTACAGGAGGAACCAATCAATGACTATCCCCTATCAGTAGTTTCTACACAAGATGATGTAACAAAGCAGATTGAAATGTTACGAAGACATCACTACGCAAGAAACAGGACAATTGAAGACCGACTGTATTCTTCGGATTTCATAATATCTATATCCTCGTCTTTTTAGTACTCTGGCAAGCAAGACAGAAGTACTCAAGACTGGGAGGGAGCTGCCTACCACAATAACAATGGAAGAATCCAAGTCGAAGCAGATAACGAAGACGTCATTCCACTATCGACGCCACATACCATTATGTTATCATAGAGTATAAATGGACCTAAAATCTATGTATTAATTGCACTCGTTACTTGTATTTAACATGTACTCAATATATTAATAAAATAAAATCTTTTTTATTTTAAATCCAGTTTGATAAATCGTAACTCGCGCGGTTTCACTTATTTTTCTCAAGTATCTTGAGCTTGACGACTCTGGATTTCAATTCTTTTGAGCCTAGAACCGCTCAATGGCCAAAAAATTGGACTTTTTTATAACTTCTGTAGTGTTGCCAGACGACTCCGCGACTCTGGATAAATACTACTCACGCTTACGGAAATAATTTACTTAGGAATAACTTGTAAAACATTTTTGCGAGGCCCCCATAATGTGCGCGAGGCCGTCAGCGGTCGCCGACGCCTAATGCCGCCACTGCTGTTTTTTAATACTTAACCCTACTTATTAAATAATAGTTTTAATAATCATACTTGAGCGTCGTTCATCATTAGGCATCTACTCTTGTGTATTCTAAGCTGTACTTAGGTCTAGTACTCTAATGCAAACAGACATTAGTGTAACTTAATCTACAGCATAACCTAAGTTTCTCATGTCGTTATCAAAGTCTTTGTTCTTGTACTGCTTGATCTTCGTCAGCCACCTCTCTAGAGCCACCTCTTGGCGATGACCGCCGTACCTCCTCGGCAGGCACTCTGGGGGGATGTATCTGTAAAATTAAGATGCATTTTTTAGAACATTTTATATGTAAGTAGAATAAAACGTGATATCCTAGTGATGAGATGCATGAGAACAGCTTGCGGGAACATTCCAAATCTTCCATTTACCAATTTCTGTATAGCCTAGGGGTGGTCAGCTCAATGCGGCCTTAGGAGACAAAGCGGCCATGCTTCATTTTTCGGTTATTTGAAATAATAGCGCGCCGCGGCGATCATTTAGTAATTCGGTCGGTAAGTAGAGCTTCCCGACAGAGCGCGTGACTGCAGTGACAAGATATTTCTTTGAGTGATTTGTTAAAAAAAATGCAGGATAAGTTTAACCTGCTTTGATCAAACCTCTCAAAATTTCAATGCTTTTATTACACGTGTATTGTTACTTATATATTTGGCTTTGTTGGTGTTCTATTTTCTGTGTATAAATAATGTGTGAGCAATTCATTATTAAAACAAATTAGTCAAAAAAGGCGAAAGTTTTTACTGAACGCTTAAGAAAGTATGTACGGTACTTATACTAACAATGGTAGTTTATTTTTATTTTTTTGCCTGTCTATCTGTTTCTCCGGCAAATCTCCGAAACGGCAGGACCGATTTTGACAGGACTTTCACTAGCAGATAGCTGATGTTATAAGTAAGTAAGTAAGTAAGTAAGTAAGTATTTATTTGCATAAAACATGGTATACATGGTGTTACAATAATTTACAATATAGATCTTACATGTTTTGCCAGAATTGTACTTAGCATACATATGTTCACTTAATACTAACATGAGAATTTGTTATCCATAAATTCTTTAAGACTATAGAAATTTTTCAAGTTTAACCAGTCAAACAATTTTCCCTTAAATAATCTGGAGTTTAAGTTTTTTATGCTACTCGGTATGTTGTTATATATACTAACGCAATTATATAAGCAGCTTTTATTATATTTAGCAAGCTTTGAAAGATCATGCAGGACGAGTCTCTGTGGATCACGCCGGCTAGCGGCTCCTTGGATTAATATCATTGGCTGATATAAACAGGTCTTTATGTTTATTAACGAACATACATATTTCAAATATATAAAGCGACGGCAGCGGTAACAAACCTAGTTTCTTAAATATGGGTTTAAGGAGTAACATAGTGTTTTTGTCCCGGTAGCACGTTCCCGTGGGACATACACGCGGGCATAGATATCCGACACGCGGTCGAGCCGCGGGCAGCAGCTAGTAAACAATATTTTTATTTTATCAAGCACGATATTTTTCCTCAAAAAACAAATACATTTCTTGTGCACTTTTGTGGTGGCGAAGTTGCCCTTACCCCCACGGCCGCTTTGTGCGGTCACTCGGGTAAAGCGGTTTTTTGACAAGTTATCGTAATTCCTAAATCATTAGTTACCTACTTCAAAATTTGTGCGAATTTGAATTTCACATTACAAACATTGTATAAATACTCTGGCTATTCAAAAGTCTATCGTGTAATAGATTTCTTTTAAACTTAAAGTTACGATGACCGCTTTTAGCTGACCTCCCCTACGTTGTAGCAAGCACCTTACGTCGCAAGCTATTCAGGAAAAAACCGTCCAAGTGCACGTCGGACCACGGACAAGGAAGGGTTCCGGAGTTGGGATGAATTTATCCCAAGAACAAACTTAACTTTGCGAGTTGAGAAAATGTTCTCCCATACATCGGTATACGTCACGGTCAATTCTCCAACTGCAAATGTGAGTTTACTAAATCGCAAAAAAATATATGACGAGGTTACAAATTACCGATTTTAGGACATTTTTTCCTTTACTTGTGCTGTGAGAACGGTCTTATTTAAGGGGACTACATGACCTAAACGCAAATTTATAATGCCTAAAAATATATGATCCACTGCAGTAACCAAAATCAGAAAAAATATATTATATTCTGCAGGGTATATGCTAGTTAGATAGTGTGTTGAAAACATAATACAATTAACTTGATATGATAGAAAAAAATCACGAAGATACCTAAGTCATACTTAATATACATGCAAACATTCAGATTATTCTACAAGCAACATACTAACGTAATAGTGTTTTATTTTTTTGGTCCAATGAACATATTTTTTGTAAATCCATAATTGCTTCATATTTTGCAATAAATTACCAGCGTTGTGTCATCGCGCGTCTCTTTCTTTTCTATGCAATCCGACAGAGACCGCGCTTTAGCTCTTGTAAGCCCCTTAATGATACTACGTCATCGGGAAGAGTACCCTACAGGTTTTGGTTTTTCTGCGAGTATCAAAATATGTCCTTATGTCAATATGTCATTTAAACGGCCGTATTTTTTTATTGGGTTGACTTAGAAGCTTGACTTTTTTAGACCTACAATGGACTGTACGAGTTTTAACTAGATACCTCCCCTCCACGCGTTCCTAAAACAAAGGGTATTGACAGACAGATAGATGGACAAAGAAGTGATCCTGTAAAGGTTCCGTTTTTTTCTATTGAGGTACGGAACCCTAAAATCGACCTATTTCATACATAGGTATATTATTTAATTGTTGTTTGTTATTTTTACTTTTTTTGTTAGTTATTTTTATGTATTATGTCTACCTAACTGTTATTCCTTCCTTATTGTAAATATGTCTGTTTTTATTGAAATTCTAACTGTGCAATAACTTGGACCTAGGTCTGTAATGTTGTGTATGTTTTTTTTCCAATAAAATAGGTACCTATGAGGCTAACTGCGCCAAGACAAGCAAATGATAAGTTGAGGGCAATGAGTGAGCACCTTAATGAAGACACAACTCTGGACTTTATTATAGCAACAGACCTTTGCTTACGAAAAGAGGTTTTTGTAGTTTCTTGTTTAATCTTATCTTATTACTCTAATATAATCTAAACTAATCTTACTTATATTTTTATTCAAATAAGTACTAGCTTTTGCCCGCAGCTTCGCCCGCGTGGAGGTCGGAAATTATCCCACGGGAACGTACTACTGGGATAAAAAGTATCCTACATGTTAATCCAAGCTATAAACTATCTGTGTTCGAAATTTCGTCCAAATCCGTTCAGTAGTTTTTGCGTGAAAGAGTAACAAACATCCATTCATCCATCCATCCATCGATCCTCACAAACTTTCACATTTATAAGTAGGAAGTAGGATTAGTATGTATTACCAATTCACAGAAATAAAGTTAAATCCTGTATATCGATCGACTGCTATATAAAACTTAATGATATCATTACATATATCAAAATGCCCGTTTTTAAGGTCCTAAATGAATACCTAAATAAAAGCGCGATGTTCGATTTTCAACTATCAGCGCTGAGCTAAGGGTTGAAACTCCAACAGTAGGACTTATTTAGATATCTATGTTGAACAAACATTACACCTACTATTCCGACAAAACCAATATCAAAATGGCGCCAACATCCAGAGATAGTAGTTTAATTTGCCATGCAAAGGGAAACTTCGTTCGTATACTTGGCTTTGAGAGGTGTTATGTAACGAGACGAAGTATAGCTTACAGCTTACAATCGCTGTTAGCACAGCTTTTCAAAACAGCTTGCGACGTGCTTACATCTAGAGGTCATAATGGAGCTGTTAAGTTTTGTGGAGGTGAAAGCTAAGTCACAGGCAAACGTCGCGTGTTTGGGAACGAAATTGATGGGTTTGTATAGCCTTTTCTGAATTCTTCTGGGGTCAGCTTTTTAACCAATCGGATGCAGCTAAATACCTATTATACAATAGGTACATGGGTGACGGGTTGACTAATCATCTTCTATTCGCTGCAAAGTTAATGACTATAGTTCGTTCGCGTTAAGAATGCAGTGAGTCATCAGTGCAACTGCAAGATAAAGGTGTATTCACAGTGTTGTTAAATTCAAACAAATTATATTTTAAAAGATTAAGTTTAATGAATTTATAAAAATACACTTACAAAGATTTGATTGGTTAGGGGGCGGGGTTAGGCCTCCTAGAAGTAGTAGACTCACTGCATTCTTAACGCGAATGTCCTGTAGACTGAATTGTCAGTCTCAGATTATCAGGGTATCATATTAACCACAGGATTGTTTCAGGCAATTATGTGACTTAACCAAGATTTCCAAGGCACAGCTTCGGTCACCAGCCGGGTGGGTACTTATACGACGAACTAACACTTTCATACTTTAAATATCTTTTCCCTTGCATTATTCTGGATACCTGGTGCTGAATACTCACTTATGTAAAGCACCGAGATCACTTCCGTGGAACCGAACCCTCTTCCACAAATCGTCCACGGGCGCCAGACGTTTGAAGAAGTGGAACAGCGTCTCGAAGATCCGGGAGCAGTTGATGACGTGAACTCCTCGCATGTGGAGCGGGAACGAAAACTGAAATTTGATGAGGTTAACAGGTTATTTATCGTGGTGAAATTACCTTATTGCCCTATTGATGAAAGAGTTTATTCCTGATACAGTAATTAAGGCCCGTATTAATAAACGTTCCTCAGCCCAAGAGATCGCACTTGATGACAACCTTGAGATCATGACCGTTTTATAAACATAATAATTTGTGTACTTAAGTTACGGCTTGGGTTTACGTTATCAGCCGAGTGATGGACTGATTAATAAACGGAACTCTACACTTAAGTATACAATAGGTATGTGTACTCGAGATGCGTAAACCTGAGTGTAGGCAGTTCGTGACTTAAGGTCGTGATTAGTAGCGCGAAACATGGAGTTTAAAAATATTTTGGGTGAAATTAATTATTACGATGAAATAGAGTACCTACTATGACGATATCTTATGACCGGTTTTATGCTACAGCATCATTTGAGGTAGGTACCTATCTACCTATGTAAATATTTTAAATACATTTATCATAAGTATAATAAAATTTATTTAATTACTATTTATAGGTATATCACAAAGCCATTAAGTCCACAAATGTACTTCTTTAGTTGTATAAAGTTTAATAAATAAATAAACTTTAAAAGTAGTAGGTACCATATAAATCCAATTATAAATCCAATTAATCTAATTTTAAAACTCAATATATTTATGTGAAAATGTAATCTAATAAATTCATATTTCAGCTTGTTTATAGTGACCTAATACATTTATCATAACCTACAGCAACAAATATAAAAAAAAAAATGGGAAATAAAAACACTTTTTTTTTACAATTTAAGGCTTTCTTGGGTAGAAAACAACTTTATAACGTGATACAGCGCTATCCTTTAAAGTTTTAACAAAATACAAGTATTTCAATAAATCTTAGAACCTAAAATAATGAAATGTGATGCATGTCATTCTAAACTTCGGTCAATGTGACGTAATCGTTCACGAAATCAAGCCATCAAGTACCTACAGCGCATTGAGGAGCTGATCTTGGTGACTGAGATACTGTATTCATGTGTATATTAATTAGCAATGATCTTGAGATGCTGATATCGTAATAATGGCGTATCAAATGATTGTGCACTTGGGCACGTCATTGAGGAACGTTTATTAATACGGGCCTAAGTCTTGTACGAAATACTTTTCTACTTCTTCTTACTTTTCTGATGGGGGATAGTTTATGAAATAGTCAAGGTTTGGTGTTGTGTAGCACAACTACTAGGACAGCATTTCTAAATTAAACTACATCTTTGATTGCCCAACGCAAATCTTCAGATTCAGAAATAGTAAGCAACTGTTGATGAAGTCAACCACAATCGTTCTATGAAGGCCTGGGCCCCTAGTAATTTGTCAAAATAAAACTGAAATAATTCCTTACCCCCATAACATTCATGGCTTGTATGGCTATAGCAGGTGAGAACTGCCTCATGTGCTTCATGGTGAGACCGGCACAGTCCAGGAGGGCGGTGCCCCCTAAGATCTGGAGCTTCGGCTGCATGATGCCGATCTCCAGAAGAAGCATGCTACCGCGGATTAGATCGTCTACTGGGTAGTCATCTGGATTCCATTCACCTGGAATTAGTTTTATGAATTGGAGATTACTTCTTCATGTCACAAATCTAGCACCTGTTGCTGGTTACATACAAGCAGTACGCATACTTACTATCCTAAGTGTTCAGTCCACCACGTATTTACTACATTTCCAAATGATAATTTGGAAATGTAGTTAATACAATGAAGTGGAATCCAAACAGCAGTACTCTGCAAATCACATTTTATGAGATGTTTTACAACGTTTGTAAAATTAGCAATTTAGATGATATAGGTCTTGTAATCGTAAATTTATATGGCATCATTAATTTAATTGTCTTTCATTATCTTGTGACGAACTAGAGGCCATAACTTCGGTGCCATAACAAACTTGGACGGACCATAAATAGATCTTGTTATACAAGGTGGAGACGAAGATCATACAATATTAAATTAAACTTCGTATACCTAATGACCTTCCCAGTCTGCATACAAAAATTCAACCGAATATATCCAATAGTTTAGTCACTATAATAGCTAGTCACAGATTAGCAAAACACAGTTGACCTATCACTCACTTTACACACTTTATCACTTTTTTAATTTCGATGTTAGGATTTATTGGATAGTTTCAAAATACGTCTATGCATAAATATTGCAAGTGTTTTCATTATTGTCGTATTGCTAATCTCGGCATCAGTGGCATTTTTGGGTCCTCAACATTGCTATAGGAACATTCAGCCGCTTTTAGTTGCAAGTACGAAGTACCTACCGACTGATTCGACCATTACGAAGTTGAGACTTGACAAATCAATATACTTATAAACCACGCTTTTTTCCCATGGGGGTAGGTAAAAACTACAGTTCAGAAGAAGCATAAAGGCTCCCGCAAACAGGCGCGACGCGACAGCCCGACACAAAGGCGCCGCCCGCGCCCGTCGCGTTGCACGCGGTGCCTTTGTGTACGCTGTCGCGTCGCGCCAGTGTGCGTGCGTAAAGTAGGAAAAAGTAAGGTGGATGACTTACCTAGTCTACAAATGATAAGTCTGCCGACATCAGGCCTGTCGAAGAGCACGCCTTCGAACACGTGGCCCAGTTTGGTGAGGTTGAACCAGTCCACATCGCGCCATAGGTGCGGGTTCTGGTCCCGGAAGTTGCTGTAGCGGACTAACTGGAAGGAAAGTACATTTTTGTTGTAATACCTGTTTTGGTGTTTAAAAAAATCTGGTGGTTCTTTATAATTTTTTTGCAAGGGACTGCAGGAAACGAATTAAATAAATAAATAATTAATAAAATAAGTGGCGACTTATGGTGGTTTTATGGTAATGAAAAGAAAGGGCTCAATCTAATTCATGATTATCCATAGATTTAGGCGATTCTCTTGCTTCAACTATGTATTAAAGATATCTCAGAAATAACTATGAATAATTTTGCGAACACTGAAATGCGGGATGGGCGATGGTTTTATTCATCTCTTCTATTGATTGTTTTGAATCAAAGACTTAATACGTACAAGTCTATGCGCCCGCGCAGGCACCGATCGCCGTGCCCTCAGGAACCGCAGTAAAAACGCGTCGTCCATTCGATGTGGGTGACACTCGCCTCGCTCTGAAATGTATAATTTTAATTATAATACCTACCATGAGATAACTTGCTATTGCATGGCAAATATGAATTAAAAAAATGCTCGCCTTACAGTCAAGCTTCGAAAAACATGACTGTCTCGACATGAAAATAATATAAATAAGTAATTATCTTTTCGGTCATAAATTACCCCACAGGGTCGTATATTATGTATGTAAGAAAAAATCTACATCTTTTTAATAAAATAAGTGATAGACATAATTTTAATACTAGAAATAAAGATAAAATAGATCAACAATTTTTTAGATTATCTAAAGTACATACGTCTTTTATGGGGTACTGTGTTAAATGTTACAATAAAATACCTTGTGATATATTGCAATTAAATGAAAGAAAATTTAAAACTCATCTTAAAAGTACACTTTGTAAACAAGCATATTACAAATTAGAGGATTATATCCTAGATAAGAATGCTTGGAAACATACTGGTCCTGCTCCATAGGACAATCTAGAGTCTAGACAAAATCAAACAGGTTGCTAATTTAATTGTATAATTTATAATTTTTATGACATTGTTTTTTAAATTATGTAACTACTTTAACTCACACACTAAATTATTACTTGGGAAATTTCGGAAAAATCATTTACTTTTTAATATGTGAGCACCATGTATCTATCTCATAATTAATTTACCTGTCATGCGTTATATTTAATTATTTTTACCTATTGTGGTATAGTAATTTTATTGTAGGTGCATCGTCTTCACACATAATTAATGTATACATAATATTGTAAAACATTTTTAAAAGAGTAACGGTGGAGTTTATTGCCCATTCTTCTCCATACGAAACTACCTTTTGGAAGGGGCAACTAGAATCAATTCTGTTTTTTTGTAAATTTTGACGTTCAAAAGAGCCTTTTATGTCTATTTGAAATAAATGATTTGACTTTGACTTTGACTTTGACTTCGTACTACTGGGACAAAATGATATAATAAGTATGTCTTATCCCAAGTCATGGTTTACCTGTGTGCCAAATTTTATCTAAATCCGTTCAGCCGTCAAAGCGTGAAAAGTTAGTAGACGAAGAGACAGCCTTACCTACATTCGCATTTATTATAATATGAAAAAAAAATGAAAAAGTGTTAACTCGCGGTGAGATCCTAAGTTTTACAAAAAAAATATTACTTCTGCCAAACTGCAAAGCAGTTTGTTGGCAGATGTAGCTCCCATACAATTTTAACATAACTTTACTTACTAGGTACTTAACTTACCTACTACTTTTTACTTATGTATGGATGAATCTACATCTTACTGGCTTGGGGTTCCAAGAAGTATCGTTCCATATCTCTCTTGTGATGCAAACTACGTTAATTTGACAGGGGGAGACTACCTAAAAGACATTAAAATACTTCGAATACTTCTTTCAAAATCAATCCGATGTTGACACAGGGATGCCAGTACCCCTTTCAAACTGAATCTATTATAAAAATTAAAGGAAAAACCAACAAATAAAAACTTGTTTTAAAAAACGTTTTATTTCCTTTAGGTATTTATTTTTTACTTATGTTAAATAACTAGTTTAGTCATTTCTATCCAATTAAGTAACATATCGTTTATTATTTTTTATACTTATTACTTAAAAACAATTTTAATAGAATAGATTTCTTAAAACTGAAGTTTTTAATTTATTAGTTCATTACAAAAGTTGTTCTATTCCAAATCAAAGGAAATAATATTTATCCAAAGTTGGAATGAGTAAAGAACATGGAGCGTAAAGATGTTTACTTCTGCGCACAATTTGTAAGAACAACAAGTCAAGTTCGAGAAAAGGTGCTTTAAGTTCTAAATTGTTATTTTTAGCTCTAAGAAGCATAACATTGTTAATTTATAAAATACCAGTAGAACTGAGGTTTGTGTATCACCCAAAGTTTTCTCTGGTTTTTTAGCTTCCCGTTTTTGAAATGGAAAATAAATCTTTACTTGTCTGACTATTACCACTTGATTCAACCGCGAATTGTTTTTCATATTGTAAAATTTATCTAGGATTACTCAGAGCAGACTTTCAAGTCCAGGACCTTTGATTCAAACGAAACATGCTGTCGTCGAGAAGCGAGACAAATATCTAGGTGTGATCCTCGATGAGCACCTCTCCTTTTCAGAGCACATAAAGAAGGCTCGTTCGCGCGCCGCTTTCGCTCTCGGTAGACTCCACTTAGATCTAAATGCACGCAGCTTGTCACTCAAGTGCAAATTGCGCATTTACACAGCGTGCATTCGCCCAATTATGACTTATGCCTGTGCAGTTTTCGCACACGCAAAGCCTTGCCACATCCATAGGATGCATGCAGACCCTCCAAAACCGTTTCCTCAGTAAGGCTACGGGATTCCCTTGGTTCGATCGAAACGAAATTCTCCACCTCGACCTCAAAATTCCCATTATCTATCAATTCATGAAACGCAATTCCAAGCGTTTCTTCGATACCGCCGCCAAACATTGCAACCCTCTGGTTGTCGAGGCTGCCAGTTATATCCCCTCCAAAATCAGCAAAGCCCGCCGTCCAAGGCATGTTCTCACCGACCCCGATGACCCCATAACCCTTCTCCAGGAGAACAGTAGGGCCACCAGTACAGTTTACAAAAACAAGAAAGCTTGACTCCGACCTCGCCGCCGAGGCCCCTCGCGACGACCCTGGCTTTAAATTCTATAATAATTACTGTCCAGATATAATCCAGCCTGTTCCATCTTGCTGTCCTCACCCCAGCGACGCCCTAAGCCGAGGTTCGTACTCCACAGGGGGTGCCCTTAGCGTGCAGTCGCTTAGTAATATATGTAATTCGCCCCTGGCTGGAGGCTTTGAGTTCGCTTAAGGCAACCACAGGATAGTCCGGTTAAGAAGTCACGACCTCTCAAGGTCAACGAAGGCATGCTATCCAAAAAAAAGACTGTATAATGTATTGTATCTCATTCTCTCGCACGTTAAATCCTATAGATGTATGGAGGTATGAGGAACAGGGTGTAAAGTTTACTCATACTCTATAGAAAAGGGAGGATCCTCCGACCAGCGGGCTTAGCATGACGCTATCTGTCTCTTCGAAGAATAGAGACGGCTATTCCCATTCAAAGTGACAATTCCTTTCTCTATTTTTGACATCGCACCGTAAAAATCCTTCTAAAATCTGTCATTTTGTCTTTCGTTTCTGCCGATCGTTGTCTAGGTCCTTTTTAATGTAGGCTATTTCAGAAGACAGTTGTCTAAGGTAGTGAAGACAAATTGATTTTTTAATCGCCATGCTAAAGACGGTAGAAAACTTTTTACTCGACGGCCACAAAGTATAAAAATGGAAAGGAAAAAAGGAATTTTTCACTTTTTGTATGGAAAATGTGAAAAATGATTACCTACATGTGGAGTTTCAGGGGTTTAAGGGTTTCATAAAGGGGGGTCGAAATTTTCATTATTTTTGCGATAGGACACACCATTTTTGAGATATAAGCAAAATAAAAGATAAACGTTAATAAATTACTGAATTTCGTAAAAAGTGCAGTTGACTCTTTCTACTTTGCTGCCGTCGTACTGTCTTCACGAAACGTCATTTTTGTCTATTCTTCCGTCGACAAGATGGTGCTTATGCTACGCCTGCAGACGGGTGTTGTGTCTGGTGGGCAACTGCCCGACGGTTGATGTCGGGACGTTGTATACATATATGCTAGTCGCGCGGTAAACTCTGCTTGTGCGATGCAGGATATGCGTGACGTCGGCGTCGGTTTGACGTGTAGCTCGCATGTGGCGATGTTGATGCCGCTACAGATGTATTGTATGTGTTACTCTTTTTAATGTCTCTTTAACGTTTCATCGAGTTTCAAATCACAACGGGGCGAAAGAACCTTTCACTAAAAATATACATTATTAACTCCCCGCGACCTAGTAGCGGACGACTACCCACCGCACCGGACTGACGTGACGCCTGAGTAATCTGCACCAAGGTTACACGCGGCTTACTCGAAACAACTAAACTCTACAAATATCAGGCATCCGTTGCGTAGCGTATTCTAGGTTAATACAGGCACGTTACGTGACGATTAAAGACATTCACCTCTATAGAGGCGTCTAAACTCACAGGTGAATGCGCGGCAAATTCTCGCGATTCACGTAGGCACTGAGCGATGCTGATGTTAAACAGTACAAAACCGCTCACACACACAAGACTGCTCCATATCCCGGACTGTGACCGGCTAGCTCTGGAAGCGGGGCGGGAGCTACAAATCCTATCTGCAGGAGCGTCGAGTCGGCATCCCTGTCGCTGGTCTTCACTCGCCGGGTCTCCCCCAGGTAACTGGGGATCTCACCTGGCGGGGACAGACCGCCGAGGTGTCGTGAAGAAGGCGGCGTTGCGAAACAACGTCGTGGCGCGCCTACAGAAACATGATAGCTATCACACACATGGGCGCGCACGTTAATTGTGCACTCAAGTTCTATTGCTAAGGGCAAACCCGATGTTGGGGCTCGTTTTTAGGAGCCGCCGAGAGCCGCCACATTACAATCCGCGGCAGGGAGCGTAGCCCTGTAAACGCTCGCAATGACCCCGTCTGGAGGCGACGTGACATCTAAGAGGACATTTTTAACTTTAGTTTCCCTTCAAAACGCATAAACCTTTCGCATTTTACTAAAGATTTCCGTGGAAGGGGAATATTTTTGAAATACTCAGCTTCGGCAAAGTTTATAAATCCTACCCTACATAGCTGCAGATGTGCAGATTTATTGTAACTGATTATGACGTGAAACGTGTGATAATTTTGAATGTTAAAATATATTGAAATGTCGCGCAGATAATAGAATACGTTGTTAAACTAATAGGTTCAAAGAATGTATCAATTCGGTCGTCGGCGTCGATATCAATTGGGCTATTAATAGTAGATTGTATCATAAAAGGGAGCAAAATAATATTTAGACAGCGAGGGCGCTTTTTTGAATCTAGAGCGAAGTGAGGGATTCTAGAGTACGTCGCCCGAGCCAAAAATATATTTTGCGCCCGAGTGATACACTCTACTTTTCATCACCCACTATGAGAAAATAAAAGGCGATCATTAATAATAATTATTGTGTTTATATAACATGACGCATGTATTTTCTAAAGAAGTAGCTATAGTTTGTAGATATGTTTTAAGAACTCATTTTTCTAAACAAAACCATGAATTTCTAACAATCCGTGAAAATTGACGAAAACGCTGGTTGTAATTCGCGCGTTTTTAATTTGATTTCTTTTTTTTTTATTCAGCCGGCGCGCGGCGGCGGCGCGGCGGCGCGACTATGTAGCCAGTCTTTATTCAAACAATATTTGCGTTCGATTTCTTTGGCGCTGAACATTAAGATGTTCCAAATTCAAAAATTGCGAGGCAAAGATAATTGCGGCGCATGAAAGAGGATTAAAAACTCATTACTGCCCGCTAAAAGTTTCTTAGAGAAAACACCACCTTTGGGTGCACTTAAACGCGAACCAAGTCGTCCGTTTCGAATAGATGGTATGAAAAAATATAAACTTACGCCTTTTTCCCAAAGCCATTTTTACACGTAGTACCTACCCCACACTAGGAATTCCTCCTGTATTGTGGGTGCGTTTACAAACATTCAAACTGCCATATATACACAAACAGACACATAATTTAGAATGTAAGTACCTACAGACCTACGATTTAAAAGAGTGAAGGTCAATTTACAATCACTTGAAGTTGGATAGCAGGCAAACATTGAATATCACACTTACGAAGGTTGGCAACATAAATTGAAATATTTTGTTTACAAATTGTTCTGTTTCGTAGTAGTACCTATAAATTGTTTAGTTGCTGTTATTCCACTATAATTTTGCTAACGTAATAATTTAAGTTGATTTCGCACTTCTAGGTGAACATTCAGAAAAAAATTACGCTCTTGCTAAAAATGACACCTTTTTTAAGTAATGTCTAACTTTAATTAACTTTTTATGCTAAAATTGTCATAGCTCATAAATTACTAGGCATTTAATTGGTTTGGCATCGAAGTGACCGAAGTAAACACTCCAATTGAATATTAACCTCCTATTTACTAAGTACCTCCTTATGGCTGCGTTGCCCTGGTACACGTCGCCTTTTACGAGCATAGCCCCCATATTTTAAAGTCATCCTCCATACGGCAACCTCGAGTTTCCGTAAATGCCATATTTATGGTATCGGTTACCTAACTGTTACGTAAACTAGGATGTGAAAACTCATTACATCGTAGCCGAGATAATAATAGTTATTATCATTAATCATTTTCATCATGTTTATCATTATTACCTATTGGTACTTAACACTAGTAAAAAAGTCTGACGCAGACAGTGATTTTTTGGATGGTCACGAGAAAGATGCATTTATTCAAAGTCATTAATTATTTTAAAATAGGTGTTAGTATTCTTGGGTTAGTTAGGTACCTAAACAATTTTTGCCGCCTTCAGCATCATCTCTCAATATCTTACCGTATATCATATTCCTGAGTTCTACAATATTTCTACTTCTGGTAGCAGGATCCTCTGCACATAGGATGAACGCTTCTTCTTCTGACTCGGGGTCGTCGTGGCGGTCCATCTCCGCTTTGAAGGCGATCTCTTGAAAAGTCCATAGGTCTGTGTCGCCCTGGAAAACAAACAAAGCCATAGTCAAAGTCAAATAAATACTTATATTAGGTCTTTACCTATGAAATTGCCGTTCTGCAGTACTGGCCATTTCAAATCAAAATAATTTTTGTTTGGCTACGAATTCTAATTTCAAATTAATTTTATTTTAAAAACATGGATTTTTTTTTCTAAAAGTAGTCATTTCTTTATTGATTAGTGTTACATTTTCATCGCATTTCAATCTTTTTCGTCATCATGGATACGTTAAAAATTCGAGTAATTATGGAATATGAGTACCGTCGTGGCAGCAACGCGGCACAAGCGGCACGCAACATCAACGACGTTTACGGAGCTAACACTACAAACCAACGCACCACCTGTTATTGGTTTGCTCGCTTCCGTTCTGGAAATTTCGACCTGAAAAATGAACCTCGCGGTCGTCCGAAGACTTTGGTCGACAATGACGAATTAAAGGCGATTGTGGAAGCTGATGATACACAATCTACGGCTGAATTAGCAGCAGCTTTCGACGTTAGCGTCAAAACAATATTGGTCCATTTGCGTCAAATTGGCAAGGTAAAAAAGCTTGACAAGTGGGTGCCCCACGAACTCAATGATCGCCAGCGCGAAGTACGCGTCGAGACGTGCCTTGCACTGCTCAACAGACACACAAATGAAGGAATTTTGAACCGCATTGTTACCTGCGATGAAAAATGGATTCTGTTTGATAACCGTAAGCGCTCAGCAAGTTGGTTGGATCCTGGTTCAGCACCTAAACAATGCCCTAAACGAAAACTTACCCCTAGAAAAGTGATGGTCACTGTTTGGTGGTCTAGCGCCGGTGTGATTCATCACAGCTTCTTACCAAACGGGGTGAGCATTACTGCAGATGTGTATTGTGAAGAACTGAACACAATGATGGAGAAGCTGGCGCATCTCCAACCAGCATTGGTCAATCGCTCGTCTCCGCTGCTCCTGCACGACAACGCGCGACCTCATACTGCACAGCAGACGGTCTCCAAGTTGCAAGAACTGGGGTTGGAAGCTCTCCGTCATCCGCCCTACTCACCAGACCTTGCGCCTACAGACTACTACTTTTTCCAGAATTTGGATAACTTCTTGGCGGGAAAAAAATTTAATACCCGAGAGGCAGTACAAAATGCCTTTGAAGAATTTGTTGCCTCCCGTCCAGCTGATTTCTTTAAGAAGGGCATCAATAAACTGCCACTGCGATGGCAAAGATGCATTGATTGCATGGGTGATTACTTCGATTAATACAAATAAAAAATTCATGAAAAAAAATCGTTTAAATTTTTTCATACAAAACGGCAATTTCATAGGTAAAGACCTATTATAAACAAATAATTATCGGCTCGCATCGTGAGGAGGTTCCTGTCTCTGGAGCCCAAACACCGGTAGCTTTGACCATGCTCCCGCTACCGGCGCTCGGCTGACCACTTTTTTTTTTTTTTTTCTATGTTTGTTTTATAAAATATTTATTTTAAACGAAATAATAAGACAAAAAATTGGTATGATCACTGGTCACGCGTATTCTTGATCACACAAACATTCACATCACTCACACACAGGAAACACATATTTATCAGCTCTACTCATCCATACATATCCATCCTCTGCAGTTACGTGGTTCTACCACGGAAATTCCGAGTTGCCTTTAAAAATATACCAAGACATCAGAACTGTGCAGGAGAATAAATTGTTTACTTGTAAACGCTGGCGCCGCCGCCGACGGCAGCGCCACACACGTTTCCGTTCGGACAGCTACGTCACGCGTCACCACCATGCTTATCACCTAAATTGTACCTACTCATTGTTGTGTTCCGTGCTCCACAAATATTCTGCGGCCTTAGTATTATTGAAGTTTACTTTGAATTTTTCGTGCAAAACTGTCACATGTATGGAAGAATTTTAACGCGCTGTCCGATTAACTCAAAACTCAGTATTTATACTTAAAACCAAAAATAAAGAATAACCTGTATCAGGATTTCTCGAAAATCTAACCCTAATGGGGTGAAAAGGGGTAGTCAATTTTACAGGGGAGGGTTTTACTGGGAGTATTCAACGGTGATGTACAAATAATAATTTACTCTTCTGTGCATTTCTGATGTCTTGGTACTTGGTAAAAGGGAGATCGAAAACTCCGTGGTAAAACCACCTAACCGCAGACGGATGAGTTTAGTAGCTGATAGAAATATATGTGTTTCTTGTGTGTGACTTATGTGAAATGTTTGTGTGATCAAGAATATGGATGAAGATAGTGGGACTTGCGACTGGGTAGTGTTTGGACCGACCGACGCGCGTCCTGGACATGAGATAATTATTTCATTTCAATCCGTGTCGATAAGAGAGGAGAAGAAGAGCATGTAATGATGCGGAATATAGAATTGTACCTGTACCAAGGTACAGGATAGATTGTGTGAAAGATGATATGGCTGGCTTCTTAGAAATTTACTAGGTGGCGCCAGCGGTTTTTAAATAGGCGTTTAAATTAAAGTCCTTATTAATCTGTTGACTTCTACGGCTCCTGTGACAAGTACCTTGGCACCAGTCACCTATTTAAGGAGATTGGCTAATCTTTCCTCATCTGTATTGGAACCTAATTTTTTTATTGATGTGTTTGATCGTACCTACACAAATTGTCACGCACGACATAATATTCTGATAACAGACGGAGGTCGTCTGGCGATAAGTAAGAGGCATTGTGAATTTGTACCGAAGAGATAATTATTACTGAACGGAATTATGCCAAAAACAAGTCCAAGGTAGAAACTTAGGTAGGAAGGACCTGAGGCACAATTCTATGATCACATGCCCGGCGTTTTCTCATGTCACACAGCAATGTACCCTTGATGCTGGCCTACAGCTTTGCAGACTAACTAATCATTTAGCGCTTATTTTGTGCCTTCTAAATTAGTTGGGCATTGATTTTGTGCTTCAAAGTTGTAGGGAATAAACAGCTTAATAAACGACTGTTGTGGATGATTCGATCAATACAGTCACAAAAAAGGGAATACGTATGTATTACACAGTTTCACTATGGGCGCGTAAAACTTTCATGTACATGAAAGTTTTACGCGCCCATAGTGAAACTGTGCTGTGAGGTTCTCACACCGGACTGCGTATAAGCTCCTTTCTAGGTTAAACTAGGCAAGCCATGGAAATTGCGTGCTGAGGAAAGCTCAGATAATATTAAAAGGCTGTGCTTCTCGTTTCCAAATATAGATCGTCTAATCTACAAATGTAGGTTCCGATGAGCGCACATCAGTCAGTGGTGACTATTTGACACTGACTGCGACTTTAATGTCGTAGCTGTAAGGTCTATTTTCGTAGTGAAATGTTACCACTGAAGTGTTTGACTGTTCCTTGTGCGTCAACTGTCTAGCACTTAGCAGTCGTATGAAAGTTTTATACCTTTTACAGTTAACAGCTTGTCTCCAAAAGAAGCCATTTCGTCAATTAGTCAAGTAATAAAAGGTGAGAAAACGTTGATTTCTGTTCGAATGACTAGCTTTTAAATTACGTAATTGGCCTTTCTAATATTAAATATTACCGATACAACGGTATTAATAATACACTGAATGGTAAAGTGTCTTAATTTATTGTATCTTATTGATGCGCGTTTGCCCCCGGGGGTATCATAACAAAGTAATAATTAAATGGCTGATTATTTAATGTGTAATTGGCTTCGGCCGTTCTATTTAAAATAAATAATAATAACAATAGAAAAATAATTAAATACTAATGTTAAGGCTAGACAGGCTAAATGCAGATGTGCCTGATAGATAGTTAATAATTATTCAATCAATGTATTTAATGGGTTTCAATTTAAAATTATTGTAAACAAGCAACGATCGAATAGAATTATAAGGTAAATGATAAATGATTTAATTTCTGTAAGTAGGTTTGTACAAACACTTTTACACGTCAATCATATTTTAAAACTAGATGAGGTCGGCGCTTCCTATCTGGCTACTCAGTGAAGAAAGGCCGAAACAAACTCAGAGGTCACAGTCTCTTTTAAAGTCCAGACATAATCTTGGTCAGATCATGTGAAGACCATGGAGTAAGCGTGCGCAAAGTATATCATTTTTTTGATTGGAACATTTGCATTTGGATCACTAAAATGATCCGAAACACTGATATGTTTCATTTGGATCATTTGGCTCAAAGGATTAAAAATACGGAATATTACGTATACACTTACGAACCATAACTTGTTATTTCAGGCATATTATGCAAAAACTAACGTATCGTATTCAATTTTATATGTAAGCGCCTTAGTGCAAATTTTTACGTACATGGATAACGACAATGAAACACTGAGAGTGATACACATCTCATTTGGGATCTGTTTCTTACTTGTATAGATTGTAATATCTCACCCGCTCACTCGCGACTCGCGCGTCAGTAGTAACTCAGTGTGTCAGTCTCTCAGTCTCTCTCTCTCGCTCACCGCTCAGTCGTTTCGCAAGCGACGCGTCGCGCGGAAAGAGCACAGAGCAAATAATGTTTCAGGTCCAAATGATCCGTTTGAAACGTTGTTACTGAACCAATCTTTTGAATCACTTCAATGATCCGGATCAGTGAGTCGGTTCCGTAAAGAGTTACACACGCCTACCATGGAGATTTGTGTCTGAAATGGTCTTTTGAGGAAAAACCACACAGATTGAGTGGACCTGTCCAGTCAGTGCACGCATACGCGGTAACTATTATGTATGGCTATGTAATAACAATATCTACCGCTAAGTTGGAAGTTTTGCCATTAAGTATTGTGGAACGAGATGACCTTGGTTTGGCGTAGACATCGTCATTCATGAGAGCACAAAATTATGAAATGTCCGCTTAGGTACTGCTCGTGGAATATAATAAATATCATCATCATCATCAGCAATCGCGTGTAAAGTGTCTGACACCTGCGTGACGATGTTTGTCGCTTGACACCACCGTGCAACGGCAACACGCGTCTGTAGCACGCAGCAGAACCACGCAACAATAGCACATAATAGTAGCACGCAACAGAAGCACGCAACAGTAGCACGAAACAGTAGCACATAGCTATAGCACGTAAAAAAGCAGCATTGTTGTCACGAGAGAGGTTCTATTCAAAACTCATCATTAGTAAACGGCAAACGGAATCCACTGTGAGAGAGATCGTGACATTCTTTTGAGAATTTGACTCGCACGCATTGCGGCAAACAGCTGCCTAACAGTACTCAGTGCCTGTGTTGCATTGCCATATTGCAGCAACGATATAACCTTGGTTCCATGCTTTTTCTCTCGAAAATAAATAATCGATTTTAATCGAAAACCTACAACCAAGTCTCAAAGTCCAAGTCCAAAAGTCCCTAGTGGTACACTGTCCATGTCCAACACCTTTTAATGACATTTAGCACCATACTTAGCAGTTTAGAATCTTATGAACGATTTTGGCAATTTCCTAAATTAGAAACTAAACATGCGGACACGCAACCAAATCTTTCAACAGCCACTTCTAACGCCAAACAAAGATATCAATATTTCAAAAAGTGCTGCAATTCAAAATAGTTTCACAAAATTCTTGATAGACGTGCACATGAACATAGATGTGGTAACACAGACGTACAGGCATTGGCACTGGATGGATGCAAAAACCGCGACGAGGCCATTCGCGCAATTACCGCATCTTGCAAGGATGTTCATGAGTACTTCTATTTGGCAGTTATTTGAATATTATATCTGGGTAATGAGTTTCTTGTAAAAAGATTTTGGCTACTAAAATATGGTCGGAGGGACGAAATGCCAACATGTGACTACTAGACCGAGAGTGTAGAATATTTGAGAAAACGTGGGTAAAGCTAGAAATATTCTGAGTTACAAATTCAACTCTTTACTTCTTTTTTCACGCAATCGCTTTAGTAACGTGAGCTGCACACAAAACATACACTGCAGCAGTAGGGTTTCTGCTCACGTCTCTTTGGTACAACACCGCAACGACGTAATTAGTGAATTACCTACGTCGTTGCGGTGCCAGTGGGCAGCCTTGCAAGGGACTAGAGTTCGGAACGGCCATCGAGAGAATGCGTTCTTGACATCCGTTATAAAGTTTCATACAAACGAATACGTGTTTTGCGAATTTGATCTTTATTAGTTACTTGAATTGTCGCACTGACAGGTGTTAGGAACGCATTCCATCGACGGCCGGACTGTAGCTAACGTGCTAAGCAGAGCTTTGTGTCAAGGCGATCTGTTCGTTTCCAACAGGTTAAACCGAACTAGGCTCCAATTACCTACAAGCTATGCTATAATAAAATAATACATAGCCTTTGTATTTCTTAAAAGGGGGAAGCGCCAGGTTGCACGCGAAATTCAAATTCTCTTACGTTTTTTTGCATTTTGCAAGTCAGTATTAGGTTACATGAACTCAAACTCAATCTCAAAGAATTTATTTCAAATAAACCAATTAAAGGCACTTTTAAATTGTCAAGGGGTCGGTCAGTCAGAAAGATGAAGCTAGTTGCCCATTCCAAAGCGTAGTAGGTACCTATGGAGAAGAACGGGCAAGAAACTCCACGGACACTCTTTTAAATCAAAATAATTGGTTACAAAATATTGATTAAGTACATCATTCATGTTGAAATTATGCATGTGAGAACGATGCAGAACGTAAAATGCGTCCGTAATAAAAATACAAAAACAATTCAAATATTAAGTAAATTAATTTAAAATAAGCCGTGGTAAGAGATGACCAGTCCCTACAGACGGCGCTTGTTCACGAACATGATGCATGGATAGCACCATTCAGCTCAACCATTTTGAAGGGAAATCAATGATCCAACACACACGTTACCACCAGCGAGACATTTGAACACCAAGTTGAACAAAATATGATTCGCGGTCGTAACAAGTATGTATTTTGAGAATTATAATCATTAAATTCATCAATACAATACAATACAATACAACCCTGTATGTTCGTGAACCATAATCCTATTGATTGTTTTTTTATTATGAAATTGTCATTCAATAGGATTACGAGTATATTAAGAACGTATAGCAGACACGAGTCTATGACTTTCTTTTTCAATTTCAAGGGCAATTTTGACGTAAGTATTAAATTTCTTTAATCTGTTTCTTTACTTACTTCAGAAACTAAATATTCGCATCACCTCCACGACGGTAGCGAAACGGCGAAGCCATACATTTTTACTGATATGTAGAATTTGTGAAGTTAGGGTCGGTAGAGATAGGCCGTGTAGATTCAGAAGCTTGGCTCTACATGAGATCTGATATCTTTTTCACAGGGCAAACCTTATGTGGTCGTCTTGGCAACATTTTACATGAAATGTTTTTTGTGGGATCTGTATTACTAGAATGTTAAATAGTTGTCTATAGTACGCAGTTACTGTTGGATTATCTCAATCTGTGGCGTTTTATACATACTTACTTGTTTTAAGCTTGTGGCATTCATTATGTTTTTTTAAGAAACGGACTCCTGCATAATACCCTCATCAACATTAATAAAATTGGTCTAGTTACAAGCTCGTACTGTCTAATTACCTACCACATATGCCCACTTCGTACTGTCTAGTTACCAGCCACATATGCCCACTTCGTACTGTCTAGTTACCTACCACATATGCCCACTTCGTACTGTCTAGTTACCTACCACATATGCCCACTTCGTACTGTCTAGTTACCTACCACATATGCCCACTTCGTACTGTCTAGTTACCTACCACATATGCCCACTTCGTACTGTCTAGTTACCTACCACATATGCCCACTGTTGATGGATCATCGAAATTGTTATGTTTAACTCACCAATGTAAGCATTCTCTTTGTGTCCACCACCAACGAGTTACAAAAGAATCCACAAATGCTTTTGTCAAATCCGAAAGTTCTCGCACAACAGCTTCTTTTTGATAAATTCTTGTCACTTCACCCACAATAAAAACCATGTCTTTTACGAACACAACATCCCACGTACGATCACTGTACGAGTGTATGTCATTGCGCTCCCATCACAGAATGTGACGCTAATCATTACACTATAACAGCTATGGAGAAAGCTTGGTGTTTATTTTATAAGTTTTAAGGTCATAGGTACTCGTAAATCGTAAATCAGGCAATGTCGACACCCGTCATTTCTGCGCCTTTCAATAACAGAGAATCAATTTGGTCGAACCCTTGATTGAACCGTGTAATATTGCCATAATAAGACACTTGTCTGTATAACATGTAAAACCAAAGTAAGTAAAAAAACAACCAAAGCTCATTATTAATTTTCTCTCTAAGAAAAACAGCTGGCAAAATGTGACAAAAAGAATCATATGAGATAAAATAACACTTCGAAGTTCCAAGTGAGAGGCTGTTTTTTTAATAAAGTAGGTAGGTACTGAATTTTGTTTTTTTATTAGCGTCTGCTTTGTTTTTTAGTTAGTAGGTACCTACATTGCCATGCCATTGGATAACTGCGTGGTATAAAAAATGTTTTACCGCTGTAAAACGGTAAGCATTTTTATATAAAGTTTTATACAAAGTTCAAGATTAAGTAGATGAGGCCACAATTTTCGAAAAAAATAAAGACGGAGCTTTATTTTTTTCTGATCGTCATGCGTTAGTCAACTCAAGTTAACTATGTTTAGAGCGTTGTGTTGCGTCCGCGTCGTGCGCTGCCGCGTCGAAGTTAGGTCACGCAGTACCCGCCGCTAAAAAGATACTTTGCTCGCGTACGCACCTAAGACCGCGCATGCTGCGATTGTGCGACGAACGCAAATTAAATACAATGGATACGTTGTGCACTTCATGTAGATCAAAATTGCCCTTTACAGCATATCATTAAAATGAATATCCAGATTTAAAAGTGTAACATGAAAAATGTAACAATGGGGGTCGATATAGACCACTTTGGGTATCATTGGGTAGTCACATCTAAGATCCAGACAGCACAGCAGCAGCAGGTAAACAGCTGTAAACATTGTATATAAAGATATATACAATAGGATAATATAGCATTATATTATTATATTATCATAATAATAATATTGTAATATTATATTAATTGTATTATTATAATAATAATGATATTATATATTATTATTAATCACCTACACTGACACCACATTTATCTACATTGCACCCGTGCCAAGCCGGGGCGGGTCGCTACGCTAGTCGTTGGATAAGCACCCAGCAGCTAACATACTTAATTTGAAGCTTGGGGCATTCATTATGATTTTTTAAGAAACGGACTTCGTGCATATTACCCTCATCAACATCAGTAAAATTGGTCAACGTATGTGTTAATATTTCAGACAAATACTTAGAAGGGCTTTTTCGTAATACGTGTAAGTAAATACATTAATGATGGTCACCACACGCAACCAATTTTAGTAAATGAACCTCAGACAACGGGACCACCGAGGTCCCGTTGTCTGAGGAACATTGTTATACAAATTACCTTTTTTTTAATTATTATAATATATGTAAGTACCTACTTGTACTCTTTCATGTAGAACTAACGAACAGCGGTGCCTCGCTCGGATTAGGCTCCTACAAACAGGCGCGACATGCGACGCGAATCGCGCGAGACAAAAGGGCACTGCTCGCTCGTCGCGCTACAAGCGGCGCCTTTGTGTCGTGATGTCGCGTCGCGCCTGTTTGCGCGCTATAAACCCTCCGTAATAAATTCTTTAGATGATGGTGAAAATACGCATCAAAATCCCTTGCGCAGTTTAGAAGAACAATGCGCAGACACGAAAAGCGACTTTAATTCATAATATTATGTGTAGCTATAGGTCATGGGTACATATTTATTATGTGTATATATTTCGCTGTAAGTAAAAATAATTCGTTTTATCAAGCCATCTAATTCCGATAAGAGCTCGTATGAAAGTTGGTTTGGAGTTGTGTCAGTTTAGCACAAGAAGATTTCAAAAATACCAAGGCAACAGACATACTAAGGAGTTCACAGAAGTCCCATTTTACGTTACATGAATAATCATTTTTGTGTACGTAGTCCGCAAAACTATCCCAGAAAAGTTGCGTCTTTATTCCACAGAAAATTTGGATTTGCCTTCTACTAAATACCAAGGCATCAGAAATGAAGAGAGGGAATGTTGGTAATCAGCAGCTGTTCACGTCACTCACTTCGCTGTGGTTTGGAGTTGGGTCGTTCTTGCACGGAAATTTTGAACTGCCTCTTACCAAGTACCAGGACAACAGAAATCAGAAGAAGCATGAATTTTATACAGCAAGTTATGGAAACTGATAACGCGTAACCCTGCGCTGCGTTTCACCAGGAAAAAAATATTTTCATATCATTTGAATACAATTTTAAAACTTTTTTATCTAACTCATTATATATATTTTTTTTATTTGCTATACTTATTTAAGTAGGTACTAACTGTGTGCCCGATGGGATTTACCATCGGCAAAAATGACGAACTTCCATACAATGTTTTATTCTTGTATGTGCAATACTTTGGTTTTTACAATTTGCGGTAAACTATAGAAGAATACGAATAAATTGTAATATTGCTCATCCCCCAAAGGAAATAGCGTGATAATTGATAGCCTGCAGACTGACCAGACATAAAGGAAACATCTATGCAAAATTTGAACATAATCTATCTGGTAGTATTTACGTGATGCTGGAACATACAATCAGATTTCAGACAAACTAAGATTTAAAAAAAAAAAATGGCATTAAAATCGTTCCCAGACATAGCAAAACCTACTTTAAAAAAAAACAATGTACAGTTGTGACTTCGCTACGATTTTTTTTTATGTATAGAAGATATAGAAAGGGCGGCCCTTGCGCACACATTCTCGAGGAACTAGCGTCCCCCGTGAAATTGGATACATATGAAATTCTTCAACTGAATGAAACTAAATTCAAATCTTGTATAAAACGCACACTATGCAGCCAAGCATATTATAAGTTGGGGGATTACATCGCTGATAAAAATGCTTGGCTCAACGCTGGTCCTGCTCTACAAGGGCGCATAAAATAATTGATTAGCATTTGAAACTACTGTTGGAGCTGCTGAAGATTTTGAAAACTTATCTTTGCATTGTATAAATTCAATGTTTTAGTATTGTATAATTGCGTAGCACATGTGTGAGTACTATGTACCTACTATAAAGCTACCATTTAATAGGTTTTTCTTTCATTGACTTGAATGTGCCCTGGCGGCTGAGAGTATGTCATGCTCACTCTAATGTCTCGCTGGTGGTGGCGTGTGTGTTGGATCATTAAGTTCCCTTCAAAATGTTTGAGCTGTATGGTGCTGATCCATGCATCATGTTTGTGAACGGGCGCCGTCAGTGGGGACTGGCCATTTCTTAGCTGCCACGGATTTTTTAAAATTTAATTTAATATTTGAATTGCTTTGGTATTTTTATTACGGACGCTTTTAACGTTCTGCATCGTTCTCACATGCATAATTTCAACATGAACGATGTAATCAATATTTTGTAACCATTTTTTTGATTTAAAAGAGTGTCCATGGAGTTTCTTGCCCGTTCTTCTCCATAGGTACCTATTACGCTTTGGAATGGGTAACTAGCTTCATCTTTCTGACTGACCGACCCCTTGACAATTCAAAAGTGCCTGTAATTGGTTTATTTGAAATAAATGCTTTGAGTTTGAGTTTGAGTTTGATTTCTGTGACCCATACTTTCTAAGCCAGTGCAAACCCTAGCATTAATGGAATGACAGTTCATTTCAGCTAATTAGTTTTCAAAGCAAATGTTTAGTCTACATCGGCGGTTCACTTGATAAATCCATGTGGACTAAATAAAGGTCATAGCTCACAAATATCAACTCGGAAAGGGATCGTCTTCCGCCTCGCCCTCTAACAGGCGTCAACCTAACGTAAGCACGTAACCAAAGCGGATGTAGCTCCGATACGTCTCGACTCGGCTACGGCTAGGCGACCGCGACGCCGCGCTTACGGCTCGCCAACCCCGAGGCGAGGCGATTACGTTACGATTCCGATTAGTGTGCGTTACAGTAAGGAGTTTCATACAAAAAATGAATGAATGGCTCGAGTTGATACGGTGTCGATCCCTTTCCGATGTTATATGTGTGCTATTTCCTCTTTTTTTTTTGTGCTTTCTGCAGCTTAAGTATTCCAGGGAGAATGGATGTAGATTGCTCCTTCATGGAGCATTGGACTAAACTACATGTGCGAGTAGTGCGGTCCTGATCTAATGTTTCCATACAGGAAATAGACAGACAACAATGCATTGTTGTGTCTATTTCTTGTATTCTTATTCTTATTATATTAATTAAAACACGAAATATGTATGGATATCTGAAATAAAATGAATTGAATTAACACGTGGTGAATCACGACTTAGATTTCACACGTTTGCAATGAGGTAATTACAAAAATTATTCTGGGAACAAACTAATTTACGATAGAGGTTTTATTATTTTTGTTGTAATATATCTTTCGCTTATAATAACAGCAAGTTGCAACAGTAATAATAATTTATAATTAGTTTAATAACGCCGCGAGCTGTGAGCACTACTAGAGGTTCGCAAAATTTAAGGTTTGTTGAGATTCTCTACGCGCTCTCGCAGACTCGAGGACTAATAAATTATTACCTGAGGGCCTAGACAAAGTAACATTCGTCTAGCGAAGACGCTAATAGAAAAAAAAGGTATGGGGTTGACATAAGCTATCGAAAAGTCACGTGATCATAGGTCAACGAATAGAAATTAGTTAGACAATGTTAACATCATTCGATTCCAACGAATCGACAGCGTCGAACGATTACTTCCATAAAGATGCGTAGCCAAGTAACACTTTTTGAGAAGCGTTAGCGCTACTTTTCTATTCGTATGATGGAAACATTAGCGAAAGCGATAGTGGTTGTAGAAATAGAATCGCACCGAAGCGAATGCCATTTGTCGAGGCCCTCTGAGCTCTTAAAAAGTTCTATTCTAATCTATTTTTAATAAAATAGCCAGCAAAGCCGATCTCGACTATTCCGCCAATGTCTAAAGAAATTGCTTATCAAATTGACACAATTACATTAATTTGCCTTGATAGCAATTTCATACAATTGTCAAAGAATGACAGCTATGATTTGACGGACAATTTAAGTTGCTGATACATTTGATAAACAATGAATTTACTTGTAGGTATTAAAGATAATAGTTGGTACTTTATCTATTTAGTATAATGTTTTTACTTTTGTTGATACACTACACTAGAAAAGTTTCGAAAATGTCGCTTAAACCTTGACATTTGTAATTCTAACAAGATTCTAATCTTATGTTAACTTTTTAAGGTTAATAATTATGCTGAGCTGAGGTTATTAATAAAGGTCATCTTGGCGTTTATGATATCCGTGTTTTGAATGCCAAAATTGATGGCTTTATTTTATCAGGCTTTTGGGGTCTTGTTTGTCCTCGATTATTTTCATCTTTATAAGAACTGTTAATTTGACATGTTATAGTGTCCGGATAGGCACTATCTACCAGATAAGTGTAATCTATTTCAGTCAATGGATTACAAATCTTTCAGTTAAGTTAACCAGAGGGTCTCGACAAGTGGCAATCGCTTTCAAAGTGTTTCGTAGTTCTACAACGACTTTCAACAGAACTGACATAAGCTTTTCGGTAGAATAAGTCACAGCCCCATTCATTTATGACATTGACTTTTCCTTATATTTCTATGTCGTTATCGCTTTCGCATCAACGTGAATATCATCGAGTATAATTATATGTTTTATTTGAACCTAGAAGTTTCTTAAAAAGAAACAAACATATCTATTGGTAAGTTCGTTTATTAAAGAAAGTCACTTTGTCCTGGCCCTCATCAATTATTCAGTCAGGACTTAGGATTTAAATAAAACGTTTTAAACTAGGTAACGTAATTAAATTGTATTATATTGTGTTGTATTGTAATTACAATAGATGATGAAGCGGTTGATGGCAATAGGCTCGCCCCCTATTACATGGGACTTAAACATAACTGGCGAAATGTGGGTGTGCTATAGGTACACCTCTGCCGAACCCTTCTGGGAATACAGGCGTGATGTTATGTGTGTGTGTGTGATGTGTGTATTGTAATTGTATGGGTTACATAAAATTAAAGTTATTTACTTACCAAGGTCCCAGAGTTGAGCCTACTCTTGTTAATAAATATAGTCAGTATGTTTAAATGACCTTCGTGCGATTTGAAACTAAAGCTTTGATAAATGACTACGAAATGAGATATAAAATATGATTGTATTTCAACATTTTCAACTGGTTTGTAGTTAGGCAATTCAGAAAACATTGCTACTTAACGGTTAGAAGAAAGTTAGCGTGTAGGTAGGTACCGTTTAGTTTCTAATTCGCTTTGTTCTAGCCATATCTAGCTAAAGTGGGACTAGAGCAGCACCCTTATTGCGTAACAGACTATCTATCACAATCTGAATAATTTTGAAGCCTATTGGTAATCCAATAATTGAAAAAATTGTCTGCTCAACAACGTAAATAACACAATGAATGTTGTTGAACTGTCAAAATGAAAGCCATTCCTACTGTTAGTGTGTTACGCAATTACCTCGCAGTTAGCCCTTTCCGTTTATAAACAATCTCCTTTCAAATCTTTACTCCTGGTACTTATAAATGAAATAGCATGTACGTTAAGGCATCTAAACTGTCCGAAACTTCAAACTCGCCACGAACGGAATCCGCAGAACGTACGAACGCTTGAAACTGACCACGTCAAACGGGTGACAGTGACAGCGTTGCGCCCTCTTAGTTTTTTTTTTTTTGGAATTTAATGCGCAGAACCACAACTTGCGTTCTATGTTTTTTGGATAGGTGGATAAGTGTAGCATATTTTTGCCAAAATTCATGCGGTTGTATCGGAGTTTCGAACGAAGTTATCTGTGGTTGAAAATCAGATTGCGAACTGTGTTGCGTTCTCACTCATTCTCGAGAGTTCATTCGCGCGATACTTTGTATTTCGAAACTATGGATGAACACTGGTAAATATTATGATTTCATTGTATACTTAAATGTTAGATGATTTTATTTCTGTAAGTAGGTTTTTACAAACACTTTAACACGTCAATCATATTTTTAAAACTAGATAAGGTCGGCGTTTTCTATCTGACTACTCTGAGAAGAAAGGCCGAAACAAATTCAGAGGTCACAGTCTCTTTTAAAGTCCAGACATAATCTTGGTCAGGGAAAGAACCACATAGATTTAGTGGACCTGTCCAGTCAGTGCACGCATTTGTCAGTAATCGTGCAGCTCAACTCAGGAAGTCAGGACTCGACGAACAATACCAAAGAAAGGACATTTGGGTAGGCCGCATAAATTACTCAAACTGCCAGATCATGATTAAAATTAATTGAGAAAAAAAACAATGACCCACATAGTCCTCATATTCACAATAATTAAAATAACATAATACTTTACAAGTAAATACTCATGTCTTGTATATATGTATAAAATTCAACAATGTCAATGTGTATATATATAAAAAATGGACATAATGTTTAAGAACTATATAGATTGGTGTCTGAAATGGTCTTTTGACTTAATACTTATATGTGAGGACTATGCAAAGAGTACTATAAGTATACGGGTACTATGTAGGTCACTTTTATATATATTTTTTTTTTTTCACTTTCTCAGGTAGTTTCAATGATAATCTGGCTGTTTGAGTGCTTTATGCGGCCTACCCAAATGTCTTTTCTTTGGTATTGTTCGTCGAGTGGTTGATCTCCTTAAGTTCTGAGTTGAGCTCCACGATTAGTGACTGTTATAGTAATACGAAGGGCGTGAGCAGTGCCACCTATCTTAAGTTATTCGTAAGTGTGGAGTTCGTTTCCGCGATCGCGCCGCTAAGATCGTTGTAACTATTGTCTTAGTTTAAATATAGTTTATTACTGTAAAAGGTGTTTTTTCTCTCATATCCCTTCAGTGACAAATGCGTGCACTGACTGGACAGGTCCACTCATTCTGTGTGGTTTTTCCTCAAAAGACCATTCCAGACACAAATCTACATGGTCTTCACATTATCTGACCAAGATTATGTCTGGACTTTAAAAGAGACTGTGACCTCTGAGTTTGTTTCGGCCTTTCTTCTCAGAGTAGTCAGATAAGAAACGCCGACCTCATCTAGTTTTAAAAATATGATTGACGTGTAAAAGTGTTTGTACAAACCTACTTACAGAAATAAAATCATTTATCATTTATCAATAAATGGAACTTCATTTTAGGTAATGTACGAGTACGATGTATGTTATGTACACAGGGTCACACTCACAGGTAAATAAGTCAAAGCTCAAATAAGTGTATAGTTTTCTCTGATAAGAAATAACTCTAAAGAAGGTAAAATATAAAACTTAGGTAGTACGGCCAGCAACAAAAGTCGACTAACAGTTAAGTAATTACATAAAATGTACTTACTTATTTGTTAATTAATTATTTGAAATGTACTTACGTATCTGCTAGTTAATTACATGAAATGTATTACAAAACTAGTGTACTTATTTCATAATTTTGTGTCTATGTAGCTAGATAACATGTTGAAGTACAGTAGCACCTGTTGGTCCAGCCACAGAATCCTTATCCTAACTTTCTAACCTAACCTAACTAATATTATAAGGTAGCTGTACCCGGCCTGGCTTCGCACAGGGAGCACTAAATATGTAACACCTATCCTACCTACCTGCCCTACCTACCTACCCTACCTACCTACCCTACCTACCTACCCTACCTACCTACCCTACCCTACCTACCTACCCTACCCTAACTACCCTACCTACCCTACCTATATATCCTACCTACCTACCCTACCCTACCCTACCTACCTACCTACCTACCGCTTCTCTACCCACCTAACTACCTACCGCTATCCTACCCTACCTACCCTACCCTACCCTACCTATCTACCCTACCTACCTACCCTACCTACCTACCTGTTTGTTTGTTTGTTTGTTACCTTTTCACGCCTAAACCACTGAACCGATCATCCTGAAATTTTGTATATATACGTTGTCAGGTTCACAGAGACCGACATAGGGTATCTTAATCCCGAAAAAAAAGTACTGTTCCCGAGGAAAACAACAATAACGTTCTTATGATAATAGATGGCGCCACGTGTCTTTCGAATCATGACTGAATTATATTATTGTAGAAACTATTTTTAATTTAAGTATGTAATACATTTTTAACCGACTTCTGTGAGTCTAGAGTGTCGATAGACCGGTTTTTCATCCTCCTGACTATAATTACCCGAACAACCCGAATTGATCGTCAAATTCTAAACTAACGCGAGTGAAGCCGCGGGAAAAAGTTGGTTTACAAATAGTTTCAAAATTATTTTCGGATCTAAGGTTTAAATGAAGGTAAACGTGATAAATATGTAGTTCAAGATAAATTAATAAGCCACTTGACCTTCAGTACCTTAAGTAAATAATGATAGTAGGGAACATAATAATTGGTCAATACATACAGCTATAAAATAATATTATTATTTTAAAAGTATCTATTGGTTCATCTATCTATTATGTATAGTTAAGTAAGTACGTACTTACATAGTCTCACAAAGTCATTTCAAGAGTATTCCCGTTTGGGCATCTATTTTGAGGGCACCTATAGCTATAAACAATGGGAATACCTTTGCTGCTCAATGCATAGGTGCCCTCAAAGGTGCTCAAACGGGAGTACTCCTCATTTCATCCATCCCTATAGCATCTAGAACCTACTTATATTTTGTCACAATGAAGATAATAGGTACCTAAGTAGGAGCTATTGTTATGATTTCTATGCATTCGATTACGATTTAACAAAATAATTGATACATGTACTTTGTTTCTTCTATTGTAAATTTTTCCTACACGCAATTTAGGTAATATAATGATTAGGTAACCTTCGTAGAGTTAGATTTTAGGATTGTAAAGGCCAATTAAAAATGATTCAGTAGTTTTTAATATCATCTGAGTGGTTTTGAAAAATGGTGAACAGCACTACCATTGCCAAGCTTTTTCAACTTTTTACATATTATGTACGAAATAGAAGTGAACGGTCAATAGAATAATTCAATACGTCTTTAAAAAATAAATGTTCGTTATGTGCTCAGGAAACAAATTGAAAATCTTAAGTGCCTGATTAAGACGAACGTTTTTTTTTTAAATATAATTACGTGGCTTTTAACATTGTTTTGTTATCGTTACTTTAATGAAAATCAACTTTTATCTAGAAATCTTAAAATAACGCAGCCTTACTAATAAAAATATTTAACACACAAACTTATACATTGTATAAGCTATGGATAAGAGTTACACACTTCCTTAACCAATAATGGCTCGTGCACACTGGCGCGACGCGACAACGTACACAAAGGCACCGTGTACAGCGCGACGGGCGGCGCCTTTGTGTCGGGCTGTCGCGTCGCGCCTGTTTGCGGGAGACTTGACGGGTGTGAAAGCATTGTATAGTTATAAATTCGTTATACCAAAAGTCACTGGTAACATTCTTCGGAAAAGTTTTGAAACTAGATTACCAAATTGTAGAGACATTTAAAAAACCTTGTAAACAGCGTGAAATGTTTATTTTGAATAAATAATACAAATTGTGCCCAAAATGTTGTTTCGAAATGTATTTAAAATTAAATTGTTTGTTTTTTACGGTAAAACGAAAGAATGAATGAAACATACATTCTAAGTTCGTCATTTAAGAACGCACCTTTCAAATGTCAAACTAGTGTCCCAATTTTAATATACATGTGTGAAATGGATTGTGTGTGTGTGTGTTGTGTATTTTTTTATAGCACCAATCACATTTCTGAAGCCACAAATGTTTCTAAATCCAGAAACTACTTGTTCTTCCTTTTCAAGAGTCCCAGGCATGCGTATACATTGTGCCGCTTTATTTGCCAAAGCGAGAGCCACTCTTCAGCATACATTCGTAATGGACTGATAGCTAAGTAAAGAAAAGAAAGAAAGAAAGAAAATGAATTTATTTAGCACAAACAACAAGGCACACAACACAACATATAATAAAACAAACAAATAAAAAGTGTAAAGTGTATAGTGAGAAATTAGTAGGAAAGTGTGCCTAGCGGCTGCACTAAATAGGTCCAGTTCAGCAAAAATGTCAGACAACTAGTGCCTGACGCTGGTTTTCAACTGAACCTGAAGTGTGGTGAGGTGACGGATGTAAATCAGTTTTGTACTGCAATGTGTGTATATATGTATACTTATGTAAATAAAATAAATGATTGTAAGAGAATAATAATAACGGATATTTAATTAATTAGTATAGTATTAAATAAAACTGCATAACAAAACATAAACAAACTGACAAATAAAATGAGACAGACGCATGGTATAATATCTATAGATCTATTTACTTTTACAACAAAACCTGTTTTGAACGATGCCAGACTTCCACGCTCCAACACATTGTGTAATTAATAAGTCCATGAATGTCTTCTGCGTCATCTTGAACTTCTTGCCTAGCCCACGTCCTGAAAGCTGTACAAACTTGAAGTTCTACAGCCAGCCCGCCAGCACAAGCTTGCAGTTCGATATCACTTCTAATTAACTCAACTATTTTCCGTACATACATATATTTTACTGAATCTATATTTCATTCGAAAGTCTGTGTCTCGTAAATTAAAAGGATCGAAACGATTTAAAATTGTCCGCCAGGGCCAGCAGCCTCGACTAGACAGAGCGACAGCGTCGATAGACGCTGTCGCAAACTACCGATCGCTAAATATTAAGGTGAATCCACAGCTGTAACCCGCCAAATTCAAATTTTCTTTAGTTTTTTGCATATTTTAGCTCTGTTTTACGTCGTATGTTGATCAAAATGGGATTCTCGACTGTGGGAATTATATAGTTATTTATCGAATAATAATCATCAATTTCGTATCAATTGTCTAATTCAAAGAAAATTTTAATTTAGCGGGCTATAACTGAGGATTCACATTAATATTTAGCGATCGGTAGTTTGCGACAGCGTTGGTGTCTATGTCGAGACTGCCGGCCCAGATGTCCGGTTAGGTACTACGGTTACACGGTCACTAAACAAGGGTTGAGGACTGAATAAAAGTTGTGTAATTTCTCATACGATAAAAACTCCCGCTACATCAGATGTGTACAACTGAATTGTCAAATATCTTTTATTGGTAGAGTTAGCATTATAACTCCGGTAGTGTATAAATCTTTATTAGTAAGTCTGTAGGTTATATTAAATTAACATTTCAAAACATGTTCTCAGTTAATACGAGTATGTATTTTTTACCCGACTACGTCAAAGCCAAAAGGGAGGGTTATGATTTTAGCAGTTTATGTATGCATGTATGGAAGTAGGTAAGTATGTTTGTATATTGCGTGTGGTGCACCGTAGCGTCTAAACTACAGAACCGATTTTGATGAATGAGATATCAATAGATTCGTAATAATGGTCCGGGTGATATTGGCTATATAAATTCTCTATAAATTTAAAATGGTGGATATTACACGTAAATTTCTGACCACGAAAAAAAAATTGACATAGTCATGACAATATGTTTGATATCAAAAGAAAGGTATTGATGAGCAAATTACAAATATGTAAGTATATATATGTGTCATATTATCCAAGTAAATAAATATGTTTAAATTGTTAAAAACAAGCAAAAATGAGATTGCGCTGCGTACGGAGCGGGCGCGGCTGTACAATCAATACCTATTATTTATACAATAAAAAGCATGATTATAATGTTTTTTTTTTCAAGAATAAATAGGTAAATTACTGACCTATTGTATTACTCTATCGTAACGTTTATCAAGCATTACAACGAAAAAGTATTAAAAAAGTAAAAAAACTGTAACCGGCTATGGAAAAATAAAACGGATCTCTAAGTAGGTACGAAACAAGAAAATATTTCAGACAGAAATCTAGACAGGTACAAAAATGGTCAAGATGAAGCCAAGGTCGCATGCCATTATAATTTTGTAGTTGTTCCTGTCACCCACATCACATACCACGGCTTCATCTTGACCATTTTTGTACCTGTCTTGATTTCTGTCTGAAATATTTTCTTGTTTCGTACTTTATAGATCAGTTTTATTTTTCCGTAGTCTGGTCATAGTTTTAAAAGTAACTTGTTTTGGTCATAAATAATTAGTTTGGGATAAGGCTTCAAACGGTAAGGGTTTCACATAGAACAACGATATTACAAACTACTATAGAAGTATTAATTTTGGCATAAAGACATAAATCATAGAGTATAGTAACCAATTGACCCAAACTTAGTCACGCAAAGAATGTACTGTAGAAATCATAAGTATCTAAAATTAACAGGAAGGAGGACTATTTGGCGCTAATAATCCATACCACTAATGAATGAACCTTAAGCCTCGATAATTGATGATAAATCAAATTAATTGATTATAAACATACCATTTTAAATTTTTGGCATCCAACAATTTAAGACACTTTACATAAAAATCCACATTATTTCACTGCACACAAACACAATTTCGTATTATTTTTATCGATTTCAAATTTCGTATGTTTATTCGATTAATTGTTGATAGATCGCTGGATGCGTGCGCGTACGCGGCGGATAGATGCGGAATGTGGTGCAGGCCGCGGATAACGGTGATGCGTGAGCGCCGCCGCCGGGGCAGTGGTAAACATTAGCGGATTACTATCAATCTTCTAATCAAGTAGGTTTACCAGTAAGTATGCTAAGTCATGCGGTACAATTGTTTGATTGATTGCGAGATGGTCGAAATCATTTTGATGCTCTCGCTCGTCGTTTTACATATCGAATCGACATTGGTGTGCAAGTTTTACTGAAGCTTTCATATAGATTAATAGTAATAATATCTTGAAGGCTGAAATTACTATCTTATAACGTTATGCTTACTTTAATATGTGTGTTGCGAGCAACTCATGTTTTTAACTAACGCTTTCTGACGCTTTTTCTTATGCATTGCACCAAACCCTACAACAAACAAAACACAATAAGTTATAAAGTAGGTAAGCATTGGCGAACAAAAAAATTCGTCCATGAATGTAAGTAGGTACGAATGTTCGTGAACGGCGCCGTTAGTTGAGACTGGTCATCTTTTAACTGCCATTGCTTATTTTTAATCTTATATTTTGAACTAGCTTTTGCTATGTCCAAACCAGGTTATAAACTATCTGTGTGCCAAATATCAATTAAATGCGTTCAGCCGTTCTTACGTGATTGAGTAACAAACATCCAAACTTTCACATTTATATTACATACTAGCTCTTGCCTGCGGCTTCGCCCGCGTGGATGGCGAAAATGATCCCACGGGAACGTACTACCGGGATAAAAAGTATTCTCAATTATCTGTGTTCCAAATTCCACCCAAATCCGTTCAGTAGTTTTAGTGTGAAAGAGTAACAAACATCCATCCATCCATCCATCCATCTATCCATCCATCCATCCTTACAAACTTTCACATTTATAATATTAGTACGATTATTGTAGGATTGTTTTTTTTATACATTGTTCTCACAATATAGCAGCAACAAGAATAAAGTTCCAATTATTTTGTATTCTATATTCTTGTTCCTATTATTTCATGTTTATGTGTGAGTTTCTTGTCCATTCTTCTTCATAGAGATCTGGAATTGATCACGTTTTGGAATAGGCAACTAGCTTCAACTTTCTAAACAACCGACTCCTTGACAATTCAAAAGTGCCTTTAAATGGTTCAATTGAAATAAATGATAGAATAGAATGCTCTTTATTATGTACACCATAAAAATATGTAGAAAATAAAAGATTTGAGTTTTGTTAAAGTAATAGCTAAACACATCGATGCACTTGAACTTAATAGGTACTGTAGGTAATTCTTATGATCAAATTAGTTTGATTTAGCATCGTCGTCCTCAAGACTGAGTTCAATATCGAAAGAAAGGAATAATAATTGGTGTTCACACGCTTTCACATCGCTTCTACAGTCAAAAAGCAAGGGCCTCTCCCCGCCTCTGCACGCGTATCACGACCACTACTATCTCTACTCTTCGAAGAGAAGACAAATCACTTAACAAAAATTCATTCTTTTCTTGAATTTTGAAATCGCGCCGCCGTAGAAATCTTTCTACAATCTGTCATTTTGTTTTCCGTTTCTTCCTTTTCTACAGTGGCCATGCTACGCATGCTGGTCAGTAGTAGGGGACAGATTCATTATGTTTCCAATGAAAGACATTTGAATGAATGATCTCTTTATTTACTAGAATATAGGTCATTACATGGTGGTGGCATATACAACTAGCTTCTGACCGCGTGGATGAGGAAATTATCCCACGGGATTGTGCTACCGGGACAAAAAGTAGCCTACGTCCTTCCCCAGGACGCCATCTTATCATATACAGGGTATTGGTAAAACACCAGCAACCTCTTAAGGGGTCATTGTACTCATCATTATGAACAACTTTTACTATGGACTAACCTGAAATCGCGAAAAAAATATCAGCTGTGCCCTAAGTTTTGACGTGTTATGCGAACATAAATGTAGGGAAAATCTGTTTTTTTTATCGCGTTTGCTGGTGTTTTACCAATAACTCTGTATATATCTCCTTGCCCAATCGAATTTATAATACACTTCTCATCAGAAAAATCGAAACACTTCCGTTTTATGGTTTCTGTCCTAATTTAGCACAGAAGAGTTTTCATTCCATGAAAAAAATCACATGACTGTATAGCTGGCAGTTTGGCCATTACAGTGATAAGCGAAAACTCTAAATTCAAAATTAGAATTTCATTTGTTGATCCCATAAATGAAAAATGATTCACTGTTTTGAGACAAATCTGTGTTTAGAGTTGGAGTACATTTCACCTTTGAAAACTAAAAATTTACGCTTATCTTAAAACTTTTTGTTCTGTGTTCTGTACACTGTGTGTGTACTGTGACTTTGGGACGTCTGAAAAAGATTTTTCTAAAACATATGGATACTTCGCCCGCAAAAGCCGCCCAAGTGGTGGCATTGCTGGAATCTGGACTTAGTCAACGTGTTGTGGCTGAACGATTGCATCTAAGCCTGTCGTCTGTTCATAGAGTCTACAAACGCTATCGGGAGACTGTTTTGTTCACGCGCCGTTCAGGATCTGGCAGGAATCGGGTCACTTCTGAGCGAGATGATCGATTTATTGTAACAACTTCTTTACGAAATCGACGCTTTAATGCTTTTCAACTGCAGCAGCAGCTTCATGTTGTACGTAGGGTGGCTGTAAGTGACTCTACAATTAGAAGAAGGTTGAAGGAACGTGGACTGGTACCGCACAAGCCAGCAAATGGGCCAAAATTAACTGCAGACCATCGAAGAGCGCGCCTTAACTTCGCACGTGAGCACCTAAATTGGTCATACCTCCAGTGGAACAAAGTCCTCTTTTCTGATGAGTGTAAAATTATGCTGTATGGTAACGACGGAAGGAACAAGGTCTACAGAAGAGATGGAGAACGCTTTACACAATGCTGCATTGAAGAAAAGGTCAGCTATGGTGGCAGTTCGTGGACGGTTTGAGGAGGAATCAGCGCCGACGGTAAGACAGAGCTTGTCTTTGTGTCTGGGCCACGTCTGCCTGCACTAAACAGTCATCGGTACATCGAACAGTGTCTTGATGCCCTATGCACATTTTATTGGCAACAGTTTCATATTCATGCACGACAAGGCTCACACCGCGAGTGTCATACGAGATTATGTTACCGAAGTCGGTATCTCCATTATGGCCAGCAAGAAGCCCGGACATGAATCCGATTGAACATCTATGGGATGAATTAAAGAGACGAATTCGTGCAAGAGATCCTGCCCCAGAAACCAAGAGGAATGGAATGGAATGCTACAACATTTGATCGTGACTCTCATCCGATCGATGAAGAACCGTATGGAAGCAGTAATAAGAGCTCGGGGAGGAAATACAAGTTAAATAAATAAACGTTTCTTAGTTTTTTTTTCATTTACGTGTGTTGTTTTATCAATTTCCTTCATACTCCATAAAAATGACTTGTTAAACAAAATACGAAACCTATGAAATTTGAATTATAATTTAGAACATTAACGTTAGGATTTGAAAATCTCATATTATTCACTATTAAACGACATTTGACAATTATATTCCTAAATATACACATGTTTCTGATAATCCTTACAAAACATATACTTGCAAGGTGTTTCGATTTTTCTGATGAGAAGTGTATTAATACCTAAGGATTACAACAGTAAACACGATAATTACTAATTGTAGTCAAAATTGCTTTACCTTTGACAACGTCGTTGGGTTCAATTCTTGACCATGTTAGTAACATGAATGTCATGAATTTCTCTAATGTCCATAGCTTTGCAGCAGGAAGACGGTCTACATGGTAAAGTGTTTACTGACGTCTATGAATACGTGATTTACCAAGATTGTGATAATGCGTTGCATATTGACCTTACCTTGTAGAAAATTCTCATGTTTATGTTGCCATAGCAATATGTCCTTTTTTCCACCATTCCCATCGACAACATAGCTACCTACACATTTTTATGAATTGTAAACTTGATGGCAATAGTTGGTTAGTTAGTTGGTTAACTTGAGGACAATAGTTGGTTAACTTGATGACAATAGTTGGTTGGTTGGTTGGTGAACTTGATGGCAATAGTTGGTTTATTGGTTGCTTAACTTGATAGCAATAGTTGGTTGGTTAACTTGATGACGATAGTTGGTTGGTTGGTTAACTTTATGGCAATAGTTGGTTTGTTGGTTGGTTAACTTGATGGCCATAGGCTCGCCCCCTTTTACATCTCTGCCCAAACCTTCGGAAAAACAAGGCGTGATTTTCTTCAAACCACGAAGTATAAATACCAGCGCTGCGACACTTATTTTTTTTTTTTAAATGTCGCAGCATCATGCTGAGATAGGGGCCTTTTGGCCTCGTACAGGACTTTCTGTTGTTATTTTCATTTTACTTTTGTTTTTATTTTTTATTTTTATATTTTTTGTTTTTATGAGTGTGTTTAGTTTCTAATAATCCTGTGCGAGTCTCAATAAATACTTTTTCTTTCTTTCTTTCTTTCTTAAGTACCTATTGTATAAGTCCAACTGACGGTAATTAAATTACACTCCTTTGCAAAAAAACGGGCACCTTACAGTCATTGGCTTTTATATGGATAATATTAATAATAATTAGTATGTCATTACTCATTAGCATAACTGACTAGTAATTTCTTAAAAACAATGAGAATATAGTTTTAAACACTTAAATCCTGGAATCGGTGTTTTAGTCAATTTAAACAGAGAGCCGTGTTAAAATGAACATTTTTATGAAATTAAGACTACGAGTATTTTTATGCTATTTCAATAAAAAAAAGACATAAAAAAATAAAAATAAAATAACGAGTATGACCTCCTCTTGCAGCGATTACGGCATGTAGTCGTCTTGGCATACTTTCCACCAGGCTTTTGATGGTGTCCTGTGGAATGTGTTCCCACTCAGCCGAGATTACACGTTTAAGCTCCCTGATGTTTTGTGGGAGTGGTTGGACTCGCCTTTTTAGGAGGTCCCAGATGTGCTAAATGGGGTTAAGGTCGGGGCTCCGCGCTTGCCAATCCAAACGAATACTGACCTTTTGCATATAAGCATCTAAGTCGCCAGAACGGTACGTCCGAGCATTATTGTCCATGTAAATGGCATCTTCACCAATTACAGTCAGTGCGGGTTGCGCATGTTGACAAAGGATTTCTGTTATGTACCTTTGCGCATTTAGTGAGCCATTTTCAGTGAATACTAACTCCGTACGATAGCTGGAAGTTACGCTCGCCCAAAACATAACGGATCCTTTACCATAAGGGGTGATTTCTTCAAAAAACTCACGTCGGCATGGCATTCCCCTGGTCTTCGTAACACTTGCCGCGTCGGTCCTCACCATTCTGATAAATTCGAGCCTCATCGGAGAAGAGTACGCTACTCCAGTTACATGGTGTCCAAGATGGGCAATTTCTAGCGAGCCTCAATCGAGCAATCCGGTGCTTACGGAGTAACTTGGGGGCCCGCGCTGGTCGTCGACTGTGTATATTAGCCGCTAAAAGCCTCCTCCTCGCTGTCCATAGGCTAACTCGAGGTCCTCGTACCTCTTCAAGGTTTATTTTGAGGTCTGTATCTGCATTTGCGGTTCCTCAGCGCCTGAGTCACTAAAAAGCGGTCGTCCCGTGGTTGTGTGCAACGTTTTCTCCCAGAACCTTGCCTTCTCTGAACGGAACCTAGCTGTCTCTTGATATCGAGTCCAGGTTCTTTGGATGGTTGAACGACTCACTTTTAACCGCTGTGAGATGTAATATTGGCTACACCCCTCTTCCAGCAACGCTATAATCACAGAACATATATACTCTTAGGGAGGATATAATTTTACTAGCTCTTATGTCATTTTTATTGATTTACATGACATAACATATGATATTTTTGATGACATTTAAAGAGAAAACTGTCTGTGAATGTGAGTAGCATGCAGACTAGATTGAATACATGATTATTATTTTAATATTGTGAAGGGGGATGACTATGTGGGTCATTGTTGTGTCTTTTATTTTTCCTCTCGGCTAGTTTTATAATCATAGTCTGGCAGTTTGAGTAATTTTTGTGGCCTACCCAAATGTCCTTTCTTTGGTATTGTTCGTCGAATCGTTGAGCTCCTTAAGTTCTGAGTTGAGCTGCACGATTACTGACACATGCGTGCACTGACTGGACAGGTCCACTCAATCTGTGTGGTTTTTCATCAAAAGACCATTTCAGACACAAATCTACGTGGTCTTCACATGATCTGACCAAGATTATGTCTGGACTTTAAAAGAGACTGTGACTTCTGAATTTGTTTCGGCCTTTCTTCTCAGAGTAGTCAGATAGGAAACGCCGAACTCATCTAGTTTTTAAAATATGATTAACGTGTAAAAGTGTTTGTACAAACCTAATTACAGAAATAAAAACATTTATCACTTATTGCTTTTTCTGTCATTACAATCGACACAAAGATAAAGCAGGATTATGCAACAAACATAAATTATTCTACTAAAATAACGAGAAGTTAGTTTTAGTTGCCTAATAACCTTTTAACCGCTATCCCGCGAAAAGTAACTAAAAAGTCACAAACTGAAAAAGGGATTATTACTTTTAGAAACAACAGTTTCGAATTTAGAATAAACTTTTTTTCATACCCACACTCTTTATTACGTGCCAGTAACATAGTTTGGCTATTAAAACCTCTTTAGAACCAAATGATTACCAATAATGTAGAAAAATCAAAACCGCCCGTTCTTTTTGCAAAGGAGTGTATATTAGAATATATTATTCAAATTAACAATATCTTTTGGTGTGGAACATGTAGATAGCAGTGATTATTCAGTTATAATTGGTCAACCCAGTTTATTCGAGTGTTTTTAACCTCGTTTAAATTACTAATCAGAATAATTAAGTGTATACTTAGAACCGGTTTTGTGACCGTTACTCGGTACGTAATTCCAAAAAATATAATATTTCACGGATTTGTGCATTTAATTACTTTTTAATTTGTTGAGTCTGACAGGTATTCTGACATCTTCTTGCTCAGTAATAATAATAATTGTGTCAGAACTAATTGGTAGATAGCGAGTGATGAAATATCGTCTAGACTAAAGTAAATAGGCAGCTAGGTATATACGTCTGTACCTGAACTAATAAGCAGGTGATCAATTAGTGATCAAATGGCTACTTGTACTTATATACTTTTTCAAGTTCTGTTGCAAAATGTTGCGTTAATCTTTGGGTCTGTCAAACGGTAATTGCATATTGATAATACTACTCAGTCAAGCATGCTTAGGTATCTACATAAGTACCAGTCTGCCAAAACTCAAGCGCTGCTGATTTTTTCATAGTAAAGTTGTTGTACACATTATGACGTTGGTCGTCAGCAGTAAGGTAATTGTTGCCGTATAGTAAGAGCTCTGCGTTTTTGCTGGGTGTAATCTTTGTGGGGGTAGTCTTTGCTGGGTGTAATCTTTGCTGGGTGTAATCTTTGTGGGGGTAGTCTTTGCTGAGTGTAATCTTTGCTGGGTGTAATCGTTGTGGGTTTAATCTTTTCTAAGTGTAATCTTTGCTGAGTGTAAAGTTTTCCGAGTGTAATCTTTGTGGGTGTAATCTTTGCTGGGTGTAATCTTTGCAGGGTGTAATCTTTGGTGGGTGTACTCTTTGCTGGTGTAATCTTTCGTAAAGGCAGTACAAGTGTTGGGATACATAATAGAATACCGTAGTCATGAGAATAAATAAAGGCATTTGAATATGCGGAATATATCGCATGGTTGCTAAAGCGGTTATCACACTGCATCGGACACCGCTCCGGTGTACGATGCTGCGGGTTTGACGTGAAAACATCTTTTCGCTCGGTGTACTGGTGGTAAGTTCAATATTTCTGACCGACAAAAACATGTAAGATTTCAACCGCTAATAACTACGAGACTCTTAGTGCTAGAGTAATGGTTGAGCATTCGAAAGATAGGTCATATTTATAACAATTTTAAGGCATGATATAATTTATTTGTCTATAACATCACACTGCGAGTGCACGCGCAAGTGCGCGACCCTCTATTTTTCGCTGTGTGCGCTAAATCATGTTTAGCTAGAACAGTGATTCTGGTGTCGTTGTCAAGAGTTGTTATCGCACTACTAGTACTTACCTAAGGATCCTAAATGTAAAAAACGACAATCAAAGAAAGTTTGTATCATAAAGAACACAATAAGCTTATAAAGTCTATTTATGAGCGAATACAAAAGCTAGGCTAACACCGGACACCGTGGCCCTGGCGCACAGGCAACTAAAGGAACACGGGTGGGTTTTTTGATTTGCCACCCCAAACAAAAAAAAAGGCGAACACCGGAAAACTAAAAAAAAAAACTAAAATCAGTTCAGCTCAGTCGTGTCGTCTTTGGGCTCGCTCGTCACGAAATTGTGGCCGCTACACTGGGCTGAGTTAGAGAATCCTATCGTTAAGACAGCTAAGCTTGATGTCAGTGTGGCCACCTTTCATTAGTTGGGATAGAGCAAGCTTGGCGTGATAGTGGCTGGCAATGTGCTAGCACTGACTTTTGACTGATTATTCTATCACTAGATTTTAGTTCAGGTTACAGTTGTGACCTAACGTATTCAAGAAAACAAACGGCGTCTTCTTAATGTTTTACTTTGACTGTAGAATCTTGATTTGTACCTATACAAAAACCGCAGAGTTTAACACACTGACACCGCATCTACCTTCTAAGCGCAGCACCGCACACCTGAGCGGTGTCCGGTGCAGTGTGGTAACCGCCTAATGTTGCTATGTTCGGATAGTACATCCACTATTATAACTTAAGTTTATAAAAGTTGTGTAACAAAACGAATAAATACTGAATCAGAATTTCATTAAAACATTTACAGCTTTTTCTTTTGAGAGAGAACTGAGATCGCTTAAAACGACGGTATTTTTTTTCCAGAGAGAGACAGTAAATGATGTGACGAATAACCAACCGCGCAGTGTGAACTTCTCCATACTAGCTAGTCTAGCTTCAGTAAGCACTCAGCTTTAAACTATTAACGACGCCGCTGGTAAATACATTTTCTTCATCTTAAATAGCAGTAGTGCTACACCTCTCACTTTACCTTAAAAATCATTGCGTGAATTGATCTTTTTAGGGTTCCGTAGCCAAATGGCAAAAAATGGAACCCTTGGGATTCGTCATGTCTGTCTGCCTGTCCGTCCGTATGTCACAGCCACTTTTTTCCGAAACTATAAGACCTGAGGGTTCTGTTGAAACTTGGTAAGTAGATGTATTCTGTGAACCGCATTAAGATTTTCACACAACAATAGAAAAAAACAATAAATTTTGGGGGTTCCCCATACTGAAACTCTTTTTTTTCATCAAACCCATTTGCTTGGGGTATCTATGGCTAGGTCTTCAAAAATGATATTGAGGTTTTTAATATCCTTTTTTTCTAAACTGAATAGTTTGCGCGAGAGACACTTCCAAAGTGGTAAAATGTGTGCCCCCCTGTAACGTCTAAAATAAGAGAATGATAAAACAAAAAACAAAAAATATGATGTATATTACCATGTAAACTTCCACCGAAAATTGGTTTGAACGAGATCTAGTAAGTATAAGTTTTTTTTTAATACGTCATAAATCGTAATCTGCTACGGAACCCTTCATGGGCGAGTCCGACTCGTACTTGGCCGCTTTTTTAACAAAGTTGATGTTATTGCACTGTCCATAAAATAATCATCAGTCATCACCAACATTGTATGTATATTTTTGGAAACATTGCGCTCTCTTTCTTCTATTCGATAGACGTAAAGCTACGGTGCTTATTCAACAGTGCGCGGTGCGGTTGGTTGCAAAACACAACGATTCCTTGGTTTCCTATTGTGATTGTAAATTTGTACGTTGTAAATTGGTCATTGTGCGCTGCACTAACCATTCCAGGTACCAGGAAACCAAAAGTGAATGGTAGACTAGACAATGTGAAAAAAGTTCAACAAGGACGGACAGATATTTAATTAACATAATTTTTTTTCAGATTATTAGAATATAGAATTTTTATTAACAGGTAATGCATAACAAGTGTAGTAAATTATTATACAACTAACGATTTACACAGCTATTTACCAACTTTTGTTATTCTCTTTTTATAATTTTTAGGCTCAATTTACACCACCGACCGCGGAATAGAACGGAAGTGACTTTTTTTTTTACAAAGCATAATGAACTTTATGGCAATAGTGTAACGTACAAACTAGATACGAGCCAAATAACAGGTCGCGCGTCTTCTGGAGAATTCTCGCGCATTCTCATAAATTCCCGCATACAATTTCATTGCAAAAACTCGTTTCCATTCCATTCCGCGGCGGTGTAAATTGAGACTTACCTGACTACAACAAAGCCAAAGGAGGGTTATGGTTTTTTTATCCATAAGTATTTACTTATATAGGTATTTACTTTAAATAGGTACCTACTTAAATACTTATCGAACATCTTTGAATAAAGTCTAACATTAGGTATCATTTACCTATATCATTATCATATTCATTTCCAGTCATTCAGTTCAGACACAGATTAGTAGCTATACTTGTAATTAGAATCTATTGGCAAGAAACTAGAGCACGTCTGCACCGACACACACTAAGCAAAGACAACAACATGTACACGAGATTGGTCCGAATGTCGGTCTTTTTAACCGACTTCACAAAAAGGAGGAGGTTCTCAATTCGTCTGTATGTTTTTTTTTTTTTTTATGTGTGTTAGCTCAGAACTTTTTTCTGGGTGAACCGATTTGGATGATTCTTTTTTTATTTGATAGCTGGTGCTTCACATGTGGTCCCATTTAAATTTGATCACGGTCTGGCCCGTAGTTTTTGAGTTATCCTTAATACTGCATATTTTTTCCACTTAGTATATATGGATGATGTGTTAATAATTTCCTGTCACTGATATTTGTACACCAAGTAGTGGTATACGAATTTGTGTGGGGTAGGTACCGCAACTAAAAAGTGAAAAATAAAAACTTTTTTACAAAAAAATAACAGTCTTCCAAAAAAACCACGACGTGAAAAATAACTTTAATTTCGAAAGTCAGTGGCCAAAAACAAAAATACAAAACCAAAGACACCGACTTCCGAAATTAAAGTTATTTTTCACGTCTTTTAGTGTTTTTTTTGGAAGTCGGTTATTTTTTTTTAGATTAGGAAAGGCCACCTTCCTAATACTTCAACATCATCATTTCTTCCCGGCATCAGCTACTGCTGCAAAAGAAAGGGGAGTCCTACTGGTACCCCTACAGGCCTTCGCTTTCGGTTCGTTCAATTCTAATACAAAACCCTACTTATTAAATAATACTTAGTTTTAGAAATCATACTGTAGCATCATTCACCAGGTACTCTTGTACGGGGTAATTGCGTTACACACTAACAGTAGGAATGGCTCTTACATTTGACAGTTCAACAACATTCATTGCATTATTTACGTTGTTGATCGGGCAAATTTTTCGAACATATGAAGCAGTGGATTAGCAATAGGCTTCAAAATTATTCAGATTGTGACTGATAGTGTGTTACGTAAGTAGGCTGCTGGTCTAGTACAGTAAACCGCACTACGGTGGTAACACTGGCCTTGAACTGGTCTAACGTAGTACGGAGTTTTACTACAATGCGAGACCCGTTTATACTGGCTATGTGATCACTGACGTCCGGCCTACTGTACCTCCTAGTGCAAACAGAAGTGTAACTTAATCTACAGCATATCCTAAGTTTCTCATGTCGTTATCAAAGTCTTTGTTCTTGTACTGCTTGATCTTCGTCAGCCACCTCTCTAGGGACACCTCTTGGCGATGACCGCCGTACCTCCTCGGCAGGCACTCTGGGGGGATGTATCTGTTAAATTAAGATGTATTTTTTAGAACATTTTTTATGTTACTAGAAAATAACGTGATATCCTAGCGATGAGATGCATGAGAACAGCCTGTGGGAACATTAACAATACTGTAGTCTACGCTGAAGCAAGTACCTTATGACGTCGCAAGCTTTTCAGGAAAAAAATATACCTATTTCATATCTATGAGGCTGACTGCCCCAAAACAAGCAAAGTTTAGGTCGAGGGCAATGAGTGAGCACCTTAATGAAGACATTAAAATCCATAATCTTTAGTCATCTTAAGAAGACGATGTCGGAAGAGAACCGGACTGCTATTTTTAACCGACTTCCAAAAAAGGAGGAGGTTCTCAATTCGACTGTATGTTTTTTGTTTTTTTTGTAATGTGTTTTTTATGTGCTTTTGTCTGGGGAAACCGATTTGGATGATTCTTTTTTATTTGATAGCTGGTGCTTCACATGTGGTCCCATTTAAATTTTATGAACGTCTGACCATTCGTTTTTGATTATCCTTAATACTGCATATTCTTTCCACGTAGTTTATTTTATTCAATTAACTTATACAGGGTTCTTATTGAATATGAAATTGAAGGCCATTTACATGTTTCCACTGCATAAACAATAAAATAAAAATTAAAAAAGGTCGCTACAAAATACTTTTATAACATAAATGAGTTGAATCACTTTCTGGGAATCCAACTCTGGACTTTACAGTTGCAGGCAACACGGGTGGGTTTTAGTCAGTAAGCGTCTGACACGCCCTTCCGCTCCGCCCAGAGCGGGAGAGGTCATTTGATGATTTCCCACACAAAAAAAAATACCTTTGCTTACGAAAACATATTTTTTATATTTTCATGGGATACTTTTGAATCTATTTCCAATTCACAGAAATAAAGTAAAATATTGTTTACGGACTCCTCACTATTCGAAGCACGTCGTAGGGAGCTACCAAGCGAAACTGATTGCTTAAGAGCTCGTAGTCAACCTGGTGAAGTGGTTGTTTGTTACAAAGATTATACAATAACAAATAAGTACGGTGTTATATAGATTTTACTCATTTTCTGTTCTGTCGGCACAATCTGCTACATTAGAGAAACTCATAACAGGGCTGTATTTGTGCAGATTAACAAATTTTCCTTCTTTCTTGTCTAGTGCAAGACTAACTGACGGATTCGCCAGACGTAGGCCTAAATAGCGAGACGGCATTTAGCAAAGTTGGATTACTTTGTTACACACGGTCGGGAAATGAAGCTAGGTTCGTAAATTAAACAATTCAACATTACGCTTTGCGGTTCAAAAGTAGTTGATTGTTCCCCACATAAACAAAATGAAGTTCAGCATTAAGTCGACCTTAGTTCTATAAGCACAGCTATGCAAAGATTTGGCTTTGCATAGCTCCCCTTGATAACTCTGCAGCAGTAAATAAGTAACTTCACCCATAACTTATTAAACTCAAGTGGACCTAAGAAAACTTAATAATAGGAGACTATATATTGAACAAACATTAACACCTACGATTCCGACACATCGACATCCAGAGATAGTGATTATGGCCATGCTAAGGGTAACTTCGTTCGTATAACTACTAACTGGCTGCGAGACGTGTAACAAGCCGAAGTATAATATATCTTACAGCTTACAATCATTGTTAACCCAGCTTTCTTTGAGATACGATACTGTTTGCAAGTCCTGCAACGTGCTTACATCTAGAGGTTTGTGATCGGTGAAAACTAAGTCGCAGGCAAACATCGTGTGTTTTTGTGAACGAAAATCATAGATCATCATTTAATCTAGCTTTTTCTGAATTCTTCTAGGGTTGTTAGCTTGACTGACTTGGGGTCTAGTCTACTTCTAGGGTTGACTAATTATCTTCTATTTGGTACAAAGTTAATGACTAGGCTGAATTGTCAGTCTCAGAGTATCAGGGTATCATACTAACCGCAGGATTGTCTCAGGCACTTGTGTGATTTAGGCATGATTTCCAAGGCACAGCTTCAGTGACCAGCCGGATGGTCATTTATGCGACGAATTAAAACTTTCAAACTTCATTTCTTTTCCCTTCACCTGCATTATCCTGGATACCTGGTGCTGGATACTCACTTATGTAAAGCACCGAGATCACTTCCGTGGAACCAAACCCTCCTCCACAAATCATCCACGGGCGCCAGACGTTTGAAGAAGTGGAAAAGCGTCTCAAAGACCCGGGAGCAGTTGATGACGTGGAATCCTCGCATGTGGAGCGGGAATGAGAACTGAAATGTGACGAGGTTATGTGATTAGTGATTTATTATTGCTGCAAGATTACCTTATTGTCTATTGACGAGAGAGTGGTTCCCCGATTCAGTGGATACCTAGTACCTAGTTAAAATTGAGGCCAAGGTTTAGTATTGTGTAACATAATTAATTACATGGACCGCAATTCAATTTACTATATAATCCAAATAAGCGGCAGAGTTTGAATTGCAATTTCCCATAGGTGAGGCCTTCAGGCACAATGAATTGAAAAAGCTCTAACTAAAATTGAATCATCAGCTGCGCAAGTAGGAATCAACCGTAGATGAAGTCAACCATACTCATGCTATGAAGCCCTGGGCCCCTGGTACTATGTAAGAAAACTGGAATAATTCCTTACCCCCATAACATTCATGGCTTGTATGGCTATAGCAGGTGAGAACTGCCTCATGTGCTTCATGGTGAGACCTGCACAGTCCAGGAGGGCGGTGCCCCCTAAGATCTGGAGCTTCGGCTGCATGATGCCGATCTCCAGAAGAAGCATGCAACCACGGATTAGATCGTCTACTGGGTGTTCATCTGGATCCCATTCACCTGGAATTAGATAGATAGCAAGTATTATGTTGTACTAAGTTTTCAGACCACTTTATTATAATTACTACATATCAAAATAACATTGCACACTAGGTATTGTAATCGTTAATTTTTACGGCATCGTTAATTTAATAATTGTATAGTGTTAATAATTTACTTTTAAACGAGAAAAAGACTAAATGTATTAGATTTCTGACACCTAACGTTAAACAGGTGAAAACCAATGTACTAGTAAATGGGACGGAATTGGATCTTGTGGACACCACTGTGTTCTTAGGTGTTACTTTGGACTCGAAGCTACAGTGGGGCCCACATATAACCAAATTGTCGAAGCGGCTAAGCTCTGCAGCCTACGCGGTCTATAAAATCCGTCATTTGGCTGATGTCGAAACAGCCCGATTAGTATATTTTAGTTATTTCCATAGTGTAATGTCGTACGGCATTTTGCTGTGGGGAAATGCAGCCGACATTCAGGCTATTTTTGTGCTGCAGAAACGAGCCATTCGAGCAATTTATAACCTTAGTTGTAGGCATTCACTGAGGGATAAATTTAAGGAAATAAACATAATGACTGTCGCATCTCAATATGTATATGAAAACCTTATTTATGTAAAAAAGAATATCAATCTATATTCTAAACACAGCGACATTCATAACATAAATACTAGATACAAAGATTTACTTATTGTGCCCTCGACTAGGCTCCAAAAAATTAGTAAGTAATTCATTTAAGTGCCAAAGTATACGTTTTTACAACAAACTCCAAAGTCTTGTTAAAGAAATGAGCCTCAATAAATTTAAATCATTTATTAAACAGAAACTCTGTCAAAAAGGTTTCTATAAAGTTATAGATTACTTGGATGACAAAAAGGCTTGGGATTAATTAAGCTACTTCAATGTACACCCAAGCAACAATCCATTTTATACTGTGATTATGTGTTTTAGAATTAATAATGTCATTTTTATTGAATTACATGACATAACATAATATGATTTTTTGATGAAATTTAAAGAGAAACCTGTCTGTGAATGTGAGTAGCATGCAGGCTAGATGAAATACATGATATTCATTTTAATATTGTGAATGTGAAGACTATGTGGGTCATTGTTGCTTTTTTTTCCGTTCAGGTAGTTTTAATCTTAGTCTGGCAGTTTGAGTAATTTTTGTGGCCTACCCAAATGTCCTTTCTTTGGTATTGTTCGTTGAATCGTTGAGCTCTTTAAGTTCTGAGTTGAACTGCACGATTACTGACAAATGCGTGCACTGACTGGACAGGTCCACTCAATCTGTGTGGTTTTTCCTCAAAATACCATTTCAGAGAAATCTACATGGTCTTCACATGATCTGACCAAGATTATGTCTGGACTTTAAAAGAGACTGTGACCTCTGAGTTTGTTTCGGCCTTTCTTCTCAGAGTAGTCAGATAGGAAACGCCGACCTCATCTAGTTTTAAAATATCATTGACGTGTAAAACTGTTTGTACAAACCTATTTACAGAAATAAAATCATTTATCATTTAATTGCCTTCAATTATATATGACGAAACAGAACCCATAACTTCGATGCCATAACAAACTTGGACGGATTATAAATAGATCTTGTTATACAAGGTGGAGACGAAGATACGACACTAAATTAAACTTCTTACCTAATGACGTTCCCAGTCTGCATACAAAAATTTAATCAAATATATCCAATAGTGTAGTCACTATAGCAATTCACAGATTGGCAAAACACATAGTCGACGCATTACTACTACCTATTTCGTGCGTTTGGGAAAATCGCATGTTTTTTTTTCGAAATTATCATTTATTGGACATAAGTATTGCCATTTTTTTATTTTTTGTCGAACCTACTAGCGTTTGCACTCTGCTTCGCTGGCGTGGAGGTCGAAAAAATCCAATAAATCCTTCTCCATTAAAAAAAACATACCTATATACTTACGTAAATGCCAACTTTGTCCTTTTAGTACCCTGACAACGTATATACAAAATTTCATGATGACCGGTTCCGTGATTTAGGAATGAAATTGTAACAAACAAACCTTCTTTCGCATTTATAATATTAGTTAGGATTGTCATCTCCACATTGTATTATATCTCGTAACAAGATTTTACACCAAAACGTTTTTAATAAAGTTAATCAAAATTAATGGTAACATAACAACCCTTTTCCCAGTGAAGATTATAAGATTACATCGTTTTTACGTAGGCTTAGTAAAATGTTACTTGGTAAAGGGATTTAAAGAAGACTAAGGGCGAATTTCACCAATGAACCTGAACGTAATCAGCACATTTAAACTGCGTTCAACAGCTGTCAGTGTCAATATTCCACAGAAAATAATGACACTGACAGCCCTTAAACGTGGTTTATGTGCTGACCGCGTTCAGTTTCATTGGTGAAAAACCCTTAGATGAGTTAAGATGAGCTTTGTGTAGCACCTATAAAGCCGGTATCTATAAACGTTACTTAGCACGTACTAAGGCTAAGAGTTATTCCTGTCACTCGCACAACTGTTACACTACAAGTGCAAGATAGAAGAGGGAACATGTGTATTAACATATATAGATCTAAACATGGTAAAGAAAGCATTGTTAGGAGAACATTCTGCCACTTTTGGCTGTACTGGACCTCGACCATTAAGTACGTGGTTGAGAAAGCATTACCTAAAGGTAATATAGGAAAAAGTGAGGTGTATGTCTTACCTAGTCTACACATGATAAGTCTGCCGACATCAGGCCTGTCGAAGAGCACGCCTTCGAACACGTGGCCCAGTTTGGTGAGGTTGAACCAGTCCACATCGCGCCATAGGTGCGGGTTCTGGTCCCGGAAGTTGTTGTAGCGGACTAACTGGAAGGAAAGTAGATTTTTGTTTTAATACCTGTTTTGGTGTTTAAAAATATCTGGTGGTTCGTTATGTTTACCTACGGGGAATTAATTAAATTGACGTAACGCAACAAGTGGGAGATGAACAAATAAGTGGCGGCCTATGGCCTATGGTATTGTAAGGAAAATTGAAATTCAGAAATAACTAAGTATGAATTATTCAGCAAACACTGAAACGCGAGATGGGCGATGATTTTTTTCACCTCTTCTAATGATTGTTTTGAATTAAAGAATTGTTACGTACAAGTCTATGCGCCCGCGCAGGCACCGATCGTCGTGCCCTCAGGAACCGCAGTAGAAACGCGTCATCCATCCGATGCGGGTGACACTCGCCTCTCTCTGAAATATATAATTTTAATTATAAATACCTACCATGAGATAACTTGCTATTGCACGGCAAATATGAATAAAAAAAATGTGCGTATTACAGTCAAGCTTGGCATAACTTGACTGTTTCGACATGAAGTTAAATATAGTTTTTGCCCGCGTGGGGGTCGGAAATTATCCCACGGGATCGTACTACTGGGATAAAAAGATATTTTATGTCCTATCGCAGGTCATGGTCTACCTGTGTGCCAAATTTTATCTAAATCCGTTCAGCCATCAATGCGTGAAACGTTAGCAGACAAAGAGACAGACTTACTTTCGTATTTTTTATAATATATGTAAGTATGTATTGGTGTTCCAAGAAGTTTGATTCCATTTCTTGTTTCTGTTTGTGATGCAAACTGCGTTAATTTGAATTTTCTTTCAAAATTGTTCCGATATCAACAGGGATGCTAGTTCCCCTTTCAAACTGAAGTTATTATAAAAATAGGTACCTACTACATAGTAACTGAAAAAGTCGTGAATTAAAATAATGTTACAGAGTTCTTAAAATTCAAGTTTTATATTTATTACAGAAGTGGTTCTGTTCCAAAGCAAAAGAAATTAATAATATTGATTCGATACTGAACAACATGGAGCGTAACGATGTTTCTTCTCCGCACTATTTGTAATAACAAGCAGTCAACTTCGAGAAAAGATGCTTTAAGTTCTAAATTGTTATTTTTAGCTTCATTGTTAATTTATACAATACCAGTAGAACTCAGGTTTGAGTATTACCCAAAGAAAAAAAAAATAGACAACGTTGACACAACCAAATTTCTTGGAGTAACTATAGACAGTAAATTAGATTGGAAAGCGCATACGGAAGCCTTAAGCAAAAAAAAAAAAAAAAACCACATATGCACTGTACAGATTAGCCCCGATGTTAAATGTTGATGCCCTGCTAACTGCTTATCATGGCTTAGTGTCCTCTAACTTAAGATACGGAGTAATTTTTTGGGGCAATTCAACAAACAACAATGTAATTTTTATAACCCAAAAAAGGTGCCTTAGAACTATGTTTGGACTTCATGTTACTGACAGCTGTAAACCATTTTTCAAAAAATATAAAATATTAACCCTTCCATCCATGTACATTTTAGAGACCATTATGTTTGTCAAATCGAACCCACACCTATTCCCCCTATTGTCAGATAAAGTTATTCGAAACAGACGCGACAATAGCAAACTTTGCATTCCTAGATCCAGGACAGCTCTACTGCGTAAAAGTATATTTTGTATGGCGCCGATCCTATAAAATACGTTGCCAAAATATTGGAGGGAATATACAAAAGGAAAATTAAGAAGTAGGTTAAAAAGCCGTCTGTTAGAGAAAGCCTATTACAGCACTGACGAATTTCTGACTGATAAATTATTCTGACTTGTGTGAAATATCTAGATTTTGTTCCTATTTACTTTGACATTTAATTGCTATTTTATTGTACATTTTCTATAATGAGTTGATTTGATGACACTATTATGAAGTATATTTTAATTTCTATGTTATAATTTGTAATGCTTTGAATAATGGATAAATTTGTAATTATTTGATGTTTACCTATTTATATTAGGTCTTTACCTATGAAATTGCCGTACTGCAGTACTGGCCATTTCAAATCAAAATAATTTTTGTTTGGCTAAGAATTCTAATTTCAAATTAATTTTATTTTAAAAACATGGTTTTTTTTTTCTAAAAGTAGTCATTTCTTTATTGATTAGTGTTACATTTTCATCGCATTTCAATCTTTTTCGTCATCATGGATACGTTAAAAATTCGAGTAATTATGGAATATGAGTACCGTCGTGGCAGCAACGCGGCACAAGCGGCACGCAACATCAACGACGTTTACGGAGCTAACACTACAAACCAACGCACCACCTGTTATTGGTTTGCTCGCTTCCGTTCTGGAAATTTCGACCTGAAAAATGAACCTCGCGGTCGTCCGAAGACTTTGGTCGACAATGACGAATTAAAGGCGATTGTGGAAGCTGATGATACACAATCTACGGCTGAATTAGCAGCAGCTTTCGACGTTAGCGTCAAAACAATATTGGTCCATTTGCGTCAAATTGGCAAGGTAAAAAAGCTTGACAAATGGGTGCCCCACGAACTCAATGATCGCCAGCGCGAAGTACGCGTCGAGACGTGCCTTGCACTGCTCAACAGACACACAAATGAAGGAATTTTGAACCGCATTGTTACCTGCGATGAAAAATGGATTCTGTTTGATAACCGTAAGCGCTCAGCAAGTTGGTTGGATCCTGGTTCAGCACCTAAACAATGCCCTAAACGAAAACTTACCCCTAGAAAAGTGATGGTCACTGTTTGGTGGTCTAGCGCCGGTGTGATTCATCACAGCTTCTTACCAAACGGGGTGAGCATTACTGCAGATGTGTACTGTGAAGAACTGAACACAATGATGGAGAAGCTGGCGCATCTCCAACCAGCATTGGTCAATCGCTCGTCTCCGCTGCTCCTGCACGACAACGCGCGACCTCATATTGCACAGCAGACGGTCTCCAAGTTGCAAGAACTGGGGTTGGAAGCTCTCCGTCATCCGCCCTACTCACCAGACCTTGCGCCTACAGACTACTACTTTTTCCAGAATTTGGATAACTTCTTGGCGGGAAAAAAAATTAATACCCGAGAGGCAGTACAAAATGCCTTTGAAGAATTTGTTGCCTCCCGTCCAGCTGATTTCTTTAAGAAGGGCATCAATAAACTGCCACTGCGATGGCAAAGATGCATTGATTGCATGGGTGATTACTTCGATTAATACAAATAAAAAATTCATGAAAAAAATTCGTTTAAATTTTTTTATACAAAACGGCAATTTCATAGGTAAAGACCTATTATTTGTACGCCGTTGAAGCAAAACATGACTGTGATTAATTTAATGTAACATCTTGCATGCCATGTTATTGTGTGTATACTCATGTTTTGGACAAATAAATTATCTTAGCTTATCTTTTACTCTAGTTTTTTAGCTTCTCGTTTTTGAAATGGATAATAAATCTTTACTTGTCTGACTATTATCACTTGATTCAACCACCAATTGGATTTCATATTGTAAAATGTATCTAGGATTAAGTGCACAGAGCGGACTTTCAGGTCAAGGGCCTCTGATTCAAACGAAAAATGGCGTCGCAACATGTTTTGAGACACACTCATGTGGCTGTACGGATTTGGTTAGGCGTCTGAAAACTAATTAAGTAGAACCGCAGAGGATTTATCATTTTTGTCCAGGACAGCATTTTTTATGGGTATTATATTTACTCATCTACCTTGCGATATCTGTTCTATCATGTTATGGTTTGAATGGTATCTCTAGGTATTTTTAGTTCCCTCATGCTCGATAGATGGCGTTGTACAATTCACGCTCGTTTCTGAATCGCGCTATGGTTTCGTTACCGCGCGGAGTATATAAGCTCAGGCGACCCAAAATTTGATAACTCTGGTTTCCCTTCAAAACGCATAAATCTTTCGCCTTTTACTAAAGATTTCCGTGGAGGGGGACACTCAAATGAGTCTATAATATTTTTGAAATACTCTGCTTCTGCAGAGTTTATAAATCCTGTCCTAACCTTCATAGCTATAAGTATACCTGCAAGTGTGCAGATATAATTATACTGTAACATACCAAAATTATTGATAATAGAATACGTTTTTTAAACTAAGTTTAACTGTTCAAAACTTCAAATAATGTATCAATTCAGTCGACGATTTCAACTGATGAACGGAAGTTCCTATGCATTATACATAAACTCGCGCCTTCTTCCAGTTCTTCCTAAATCCATTATTAATTAGATGTAGTATTTATTTCGTCAATAAAACAATACATTTGTATTTGTTAGTTACTGTGAATTCTGTAAAAATGTCATCGTGAAAATATAGTCGCAGTGAGATGTCATCATTGAATTATAATGTACTGTACGCTAGTAGGTACAACAAGACCAATAATTACTGATTGTTTGGCAATTTACTTCGTATAATGTGAAATGTAAGTACAGATCTATGATAAAAGAATGAAGGTCAAATTACAATCTCTTTAGTTGAAAACGCAAACAAACAAGCGTAACTTGAAATCTTTTGTTTACAAATTATTTTGTTTCGTAGTATATATAAATGGTTAACTTGCTGTTATTCTCCGATCATTTTGCTAACGGTAAATAATCCTGAGGCAACATTCAGTAATAAATATTTTACGCTCTTGCTAAAATTTATACCTTTTTTTAGCAATGTCTCACTAACATGTAAATTACTCATAATTACTAGCCATTTGGTTTGGTACCAAGTAAACAATGCAGTTGAATATTACCTCCTTTTTACTAAGTACCTCCTGATGTCTGTGTTGCTCTGGTACTCGTCGCCTTTTACGAACATAATTCCCATATTTTAAGTCATTTCCTCGACTCGGCTCCGCCTCGACTCACTCAATAAGCCTAAGTAAACGGTATAATTAAATGTCGGGTACCTATCCTACTAATAATACTCATTATTACACCGTAGCCGAGACAATAATAGTCATTATCAGTAGCATTAATTATCATACTAATATTATCATTAATCAATTTTATCACGGTAGGTAATCATCATTATCTGTTGGTTTTAGACAAACTTATAAAATAATTATTAAGTATTAAAATCAAATTAATGTCGCTCATCCCGTCACCCTTCCACGTCTGACGTAAACAGTGAATTTTTGGATGGTCATTGAGAAATACTATGCTAAAATGAAAACTATGCGAATTAGGAAGTCTTCTAGACCTTGGGATATTCTTGCTAGGGCAGCCCAGCACCATCTTTCACAAAATTGATGAATATCTTACCGTAAATCATATTCCTAAGTTCTAAAATATTTCTAGTTCTGGTGGCAGGATCTTCTGCACATAGGGTGAACGCTTCTTCTTCTGACTCGGGGTCGTCGTGGCGATCCATCTCCGCTTTGAACGCGATCTCTTGAAAAGTCCATAGATCTGTGTCGCCCTGGAAAATAAATAAAAAATAAATTAATAAAAACACGCATTCTTTGTTTAGGTCACCACCAACCAAATACACACAAGCCACAAGAAACACAACGGCTGCCGTTACGCGGTTTTACCACGGAAATTCCGATTTGCCTTTTACAATGCACCAAGACATAAGAACTGTACAAGAGAATATACTATTTACTTGTAAACGCCGCCACACGGCCCCACACACGTTTCCGTTCGGACAGAGCTACGTCACCTCACAATATACTATTTACTTGTAAACGCCGCCACACGGCCCCACACACGTTTCCGTTCGGACAGAGCTACGTCACCTCACACGTGTTCCGTGCTCCACAAATGTTCTGCAGCCTTAGTATTTTTGAAGTTTACTTTGAATTTTTCGTGCAAAACCGTCACATCTCTGAATCAACTGTGTTGTTATTTACTCTTCTGTGCATTTCTGATGTCTTGGTACTTTGGTAGAAGGGAAATCGAAAACTCCGTGGTAAAACCTCGTAACTGCGGATGACCGTGACTGCTGTGCATTGTTAGACCGATCGACGCGCCTCATTGACTTGAGACATCATTTAGGTGGGTGCCAATACGAAATAAGAAGAAAAGCATGTGATGATGCGGAGGAATATAGAATTGTTTGTTTAAGATTAAAAGTAGACCAAGGCACAGGACAGATTGTGTGAAAGATAATGGTACTTAAAAATTCAGAAGAGATATTATTATATTTTATCCATGCTCGGTGGATGTGACGCTTAGATCCTGGCGTTCTGTAGTTTCTGCCTGCACCCATGGGAAAAAGGCGAGACTTTATGTATGTATGTCATGTCGATGTATGTAGATCGATGCTTATTTAAGTTCACAATAATAAATTAAAACCTTAAAATTCATTGATTTAATAACTATTAATAACTACATGGCACATCTGCATTTAGCCTGTCTAGCTTTAACATTAGTAGGTATTTAATTATTTTTCTATTGTTACGATACCCTCGGGGGGCAAACGCGCATCAATTTATAAAATAAATTAAAACAGCAGTTTACCATTCAGTGTATTTTTTTTTAGATACCGTTGTATCGGTAATATTTAATATTATAGGGGTCAATAAAAGCTAGTCATTCGGACATAAATCAACTTTTTCTCACCTTGTATTACTTTGCCAATTAACGAAATGGCTTCTTTTGGAGACACGCTGTTAGCTGTAAAAGGTATAAAACTTTTATACGACTGCTAAGTGCTACACGGGTGACGCACAAGGAACAGTCAAACACATCAATGGTAACACTAGCACTACGAAAATCGCCCTTGCAACTACGACATAAAGGCGCTGTCAGTGTCAAATGGGTGACCATTGATGTGCGCTCGTTAGAACCTAAATTTTTAGATTAGACGATCTACACTTGAAAACGAGAAGCACAACATTTTAATATTATTTGTGCTTTCCTCAGCACGCAGTTTCCATGGCTTGCCTAGCTTAGCCTAGAAAGGTGCTTATACGCAGTGCGGTGTGAGAATCTCACAGCACAGTTTCACTATGGCCGCGTAAAACTTTCATGTACATACGTAAGTACGTATTCCCTTTGTTTTTTACTGTGTTGAACGAATCATCCACAACAGTCGCTTATAATGCTGTACATTCCCTACAACTTTGAAGTTAAACATCAAAGCCAGACAATGTAAGGCACTAAATGATTAGTCTGCAAAGCTCTAGGTCAGCGTCAAGGGTACATTGCTGTGTGACATGAGAAAACGCCGGATATGTGATCATAGAGTTGTGCCTAAGATCCTAGGTAGGACTTGTTTTTGGCATATTCCGTTTAGTATTATATAGAATAATTATAACGTATCTACCTGCAGCTAATTGTAAGGTTCTGGCATTATTGTTCTAGAAAACAGAACGACGGGCTGATATTACTTTGGTTTGGCGTAAACGTCGTCATTCATGAGAGTCCAAAATGATGAAATGTCATCTTCATCAATCGTGTGTAAAGTGACACTTGCATGAAGACGTTAGTCGCTTGCCAGATCCGTGCAACAGAAGCACAAAACAGTAGCACACTACAGTAGCACGCAACAGTAGCACGTAAAAAAGCAAGTGTTGTCACGAGAGAATTTCTATTCAAAACTCATTAGTAACCGCCAAGCGGAATCCATTGTGAGATCGTGACATTCTTTCGAGAATTTGACTCGCACGCATTGCGGTAAACAGCTGCTTAACAGTACTCAGTGCCTGTATTGCATTGCCATATTGCAGCAACGATATAACCTTGGTTCCATGATTTCTCTCTCAAAAAGAGATTCTATCAAAATCGATTTAGAAACCTGCAACCAAGTCTAACCTACTCAAAAATCCCTGGGGATAAACTGTCCAACACCTTTTAATAACATTTGGCAGCTTACTTCGCAGTTTCAAATCTCAGGAAGGACTTTAGCACTGTATTTTCATCAATTTCCTAAATAAATTAGAAACTATACATGCGGACATGCAACCAAATCGTTCAACAGCCACTTCTAACGCCAAACATAGATAACTAACTTTTAAAAAGTGTTGCAATTCAAAATAGTTTTACTAAATTCTTGATAGACGTGCACATGAACATAGATGTGGTAACACAGACGTACAGGCATAGGCACTGGATGGATGCATAAACCGCAAGCGCAGTCGCCGAGCCGAGCCATGCGCGCAATTACCGCATCTTGCAAAGATGCTAATACTTCTATATTTTGCAGTTATTTGAATATTATATCTGGGTAATGAATTTCTTGCAAAAATTGTTTGGCTGATGAAATATGGTCGGAAGGACGCAAGAATAAAATACTCATTATTGTGTACACCATACAAAATACAGATTTAAATGGAGACATTTTACATGGGGTGACACAATGGGCGGTCTTATCGCTAGAGAATAATAGAGATCGTACGTTAACGTGACTTGACTGAGATGAAGAATATTTAATTAGCCCATTTGGCAATACCTACGTAGGTAAAGTTAGAAATATTTTAAGTCTTCAACTCTTAATTTCTTTCCGTTACCTACCATGTTTTTCACGCAAACGCAATATTTGAAGTGCATACAATACAATCACATACTGGGGCCTCTGTTGTCATGCCTCTTTGGTACAACACCGAAATGATGTAATTCACTGGATGCCTTGCAAAGGGACTAGCTAACGTGCTAAGCAGAGCATTATGTCAAGGCGATCTGTTCGTATTCAGCAGGTTAAATCGAACTAGGCTCCAATTACTTGCCAGCTATGCTACTAGAATGTTACCTACAGGAATGGTTACTGTTGGGTTATCTCAATCTGTGGCATATAAAAACTTTGAGTATCTACCTATGTCTACATTTGCATTTTTTATGTTTTCAGGAGGTTACTTAACCATTTTATCTTTATTACCAACAAGTTAAATACGCAAATACTTTTGTCAAATCCGAAAGTTCTCGCACAAAAGCTTCCTTTTAACAAATTCTTGTCACTTCAGCCGCAGTAAAAACCATATCTTTTACGAACACAACATCCCACATACGATCACTGTACGATTGTACCTATGTCATAGCCCTCGCATCACGGAAAGTGACGCTAATCATTACACTTCAACCGCTACGGAGAAAGCTTGGTGTTTACTTCACAAGTTTTAGTATTCATGTGTGAAGCCCTAGATGGAATTAGACGGTACACCTTTGTCTTTCAATTTGGATGAAACAACCAAATTCAATGGTGTCTTCTTCTTCGTGTCGATGGCACGACAGTTTTGTTGGCCCAAAACTTCTTCTTCGTGTCGATGGCACGACAGTTTTGTTGGCCCAAAACTTCTTCTTCGTGTCGATGGCACGACAGTTTTGTTGGCCCAAAACTTCTTCTTCGTGTCGATGGCACGACAGTTTTGTTGGCCCAAAACTTATTCTTCGTGTCGATGGCACGACAGTTTTGTTGGCCCAAAACTTCGCCAAAATGAAACGGTGTCAACATATTCTTACATTGACATTATCCTCGTTACACCTAGTTGTATGTGCATGATGTGGTCTCCTGTAATTGAAGGAGCACACGTAAAATAACCTTTTGTATTATTGTGACTTCTACTTCAGTGTCAGCTACACACTTGATTTCTGCGCTTTCCAATCACAGAGAATCAATTAAGTTGAACCCGTGATTGAACCGTGTAATCTTGCCATAAAATACTTGTATAATTAACATATATAGGAAAAGTAAAAAAAAAACCGGCCAAGTGCGAGTCGGACTCGCGCACGAAGGGTTCCGTACCATTATCTATAAAAAACGGCAAAAAAATCACGTTTGCTGTATGGGAGCCCCCTTAAATATTTATTTATTCTGTTTTTTGTATTTGTTGTTATAGCGGCAACAGAAATACATCATCTGTGAAAATTTCAACTGTCTAACTATCACGGTTCATGAGATACAGCCTGGTGACAGACGGACAGACAGACGGACGGACAGCGGAGTCTTAGTAATAGAGTACTGTTTTACCCTTTGGGTACGGAACCCTAAAAACAACCAATGCTCCGTATTAATTTTCTCTCAAAGAAAAACAGCTATCAGTCACCAACATAAAAAAAATCTTGGGAGATAAAATAACACTAGAGGAGCTTCCAAGTGAGAATCTGTTTTTAATTACGGTTGGTAGGTACTGAATTTTGATTTTTATTAGAGTTCTATTTGCTTTGTTTTTTATTAGTACACTAGCTTCTGCCCGCGGCTTCGTCCGCATCCTTGTTCCCCCGACCCACCGCGTCGCATCGCATCGCCCACCCGCGCTATTACTTCTTTTTCGGTAAGCGTTATTACTGCCTTTTTTCTTAGCGCCTAAAGGTCGTAATGTGATATAAAATAGCCTATAACCTTTCTCAAGAATTGGGCTATCAAATGCAGAAATATTTTTTCAAATCCGCCTGGTAATTCCAGAGATTACCACGGTCAAACTAAAAAAAACAATGAAACTCTTTAACTTTAAAATATTACTATAGTATAAGTATATTGCCATGCCATTAGATAAGTCCACTATATAAAAACTGTTTTACTGCTAGAAATGCTTCAATCGTTAACAAAATAAAAGATTGCGTATTAGATGAGGCTAGGCTACCCTACCATTTTCGAGAATAGCTGCGTGTTTTTTTTTTTCTGATCGTCAGTCTAATTAAGAGAGGCGTTCAATGTATTCTCGGTATGAGGGTGATTGACGAATGATGTGGGTAATTTGACTAATCAATTAATTAATTACATTATCTAGGGGTATAAAGGGTATAAAGGTAAAATTTCATATACTTAGTTGTGATTATTAGTTTGCTAGTTATCTTTATTCAACGACAACTGGAATGGCTATCGTGAAATTGAAGAAGAAAATCGAGCTCCGCGCTGTTATTAAATTCCTTACGAAACAAGGAAAACGTAAAAAAACTATTCACGAAGAGATGGTGGCTGTTTACCAAGATTCCGCACCTTCGTTATCTATGGTTCAAAAGTGGTCAAGTGAATTTAAAAGGGGCAGAGAGAGTATTGAAGACGACATTCACTCGGGCGGCCTGGTTACTGACTCCGGTACTGAATGTCGAAGTTTGAAATGTCGACGAATGTTAGTTCTAAAGTACAGGATCTCGATGTACGCCAGTTCGAAAGTTCACTGGAGCGAAGTATGCAATGCCGACGTATCGTTAGTTAGAAAGCATACGAGTGCGATGTACGCCAGTTCCAAATTTCCCTGAAAATTCATAGTTAGAATAATATTGTATGGCTTACCACCTGCCAAGATAGCTCGACGCTCCTATTCTTCGGCTCCTATTTCTGTCTAAAGGGTTTAAAGAAACCTAACCAACCGAACCTCGGGGTGCCCCTAACGTCGACCGTCTCAATCATAGAAATTGAAATAATAGGTACAAACAATTACTAATATCCGTGTCTATCCCTGTATAAAAAATGAAGTAAATTTATTTTTACACAAATTTGCTACTTATAATGTTGTAGGAGTACCAGTAACAGTACGGAGGCATTTCATACTTCGTAACAGGGTAATTTCGAACTTGCGTACATCGCACTCGTATGCTTTCTAACTAACGATACGTCGGCATTGCATACTTCGCTCCAGTGAACTTTCGAACTGACGTACATCGAGATCCTGTACTTTAGAACTAACATACGTCGACATTTCAAACTTCGACATTCAGTAGCGGAGTGCTGGTTACTGCCTCTACGGAAGAAAACGTGAAAAAAGTTAAGAAGCTTCTACTGGAGGATGCCCGAATGAAGATGAAAATAATAGCAGAGGTGACCCACCTCTCCATTGATACCGTACACACTATTCTTCATGACCTTCTTTACCTTTCAAACGTCAGTGCAAGATGGGTGCCGCGAATGCTCACGGCGGCGCTTCAAAAACAAGTGCGAATCGAGTGCTGTAGACAGTTTTTAGAGCTCTGTGGTGAAGTTCCATCAAGTATTTTCGATCACATTGTTACCTGAGACGAAACGTGGGTTCATCATTATGACCCTGAAAGTAAGCAAGAGTCCATACTAGCACAAGAAGGGTACTGCGCCCCCTAAGAAATTCAAAGTCGTTCCGTCTGCCGGAAAAATCATGGCCACTGTGTTTTGGGACTCAAAGGGAATTTTGCTGATTAAGTACATAAAAAATGCAGCATCCTACGCATCCACTTTACGTAATTTACGGGAAGCAATTAAAGAAAAAAGACAGGATAAACTGGCCACAGGTGTGTTGCTTCTTCACGATAATGCCCCGGTCGACAAGGCGCGTGCTTCCAAGGCTGCTATGCGAGATTGTGGTTTCGAAGAAATTAACCATTCACCCTATAGCCCGGACCTATCCCCAAGGGATTATTATTGGTACCATAATTTGAAAAAAGACCTTTGTGGTAAACGATTTTCCAACGATGCAGATGAAGAGCTAATAAAAGCGCATTTTTAAGAGAAAGAGGAAAGTTATTTTTTACAGGGTATAGAAAAGTTAATTTGGATATTTAATAAATGCATTGAGCTAATGGGGGATTAAATTGAAAAATAAAAATAGTTATAATTGTTTTTTTTTTTCATGCCGATACCGAGAATCATGGAACGCCCCTCCTATGTTTGTATTCTATATCGTTGGATATGCGTCCAGTAACTACGACCGTTACTTATTTAATTTCAAGCTTGTGGCACTCATTATGAATTTTTAAGAAACGGACTTACGGACCGGACTTCGTGCAAATTCCCCTCATCAACATCAGTAAAATTGGTCAACGTATGTGTTAATTATGATCCAGGAGCCTGGTCCAGCATGGCTTAAAATACGTATTTCAGACAAATTCTTAGAAAGTCTTTTTGGTAATTGTACAACGTGTAAATACATTAATGATGGTCACCACACGCAACCAACTTTAGTAAATGAGCCTCACACAAGGTGACCTCGGTATGAGGAACATTGTTATCCGAAATTACAAAACGAAAATAGTTTTATACTTATTATGTGTACTCTTTTAAGAGGAACTAACGAACCGCCTGTGCTTCGCTCGGTTTTTATGTGAAGCTTTAATATTAATCTACCTCTATATATAAAACCTTAGAATAATAAGCGTTATTATTCTAAAACAAAGTCGGGTTAGTTACCTACACCATTTATAACTCAAGAACGGCTGGAACGATTTTAATAATCTATGATTTGTTGGATTCGTCTCCACCCCGAATAGCAGGATAACTAATAAAATATTTAAGAAAATAATAATGAAAAAAAATATATACTAACAGGTTTATTTTTAATAAATTAGGTTTGGAACTCCGCCATCTCCCGCAACTGACAGCTCACGTCACGGACGCCTGACAACAACTGTCAAATCGAATTGCAACTGTTAAATCGAATTACAACTGTCAAATCGATTGTTCTCAATAATTCCTGATCATTCGGTCAATCAGTCATCCGTAGCACAAGATTGACGTCGCGAAAGTGTTTTTCTTTTTAACCGACTTCACAAAAAGGAGGAGGTGCTCAATTCGCCTGTGTGTTTTATTTTTATTTTTTTATTTGTGTTAGATCAGAACTTTTTTCTGGGTGAACCGATTTGGATGATTCTTTTTTTATATGATAGCTGGTGCTTCACATGTAGTCCCATTTAAATTTGATCAAGGTCTGACTAGTAGTTTTTGAGTTATCCTTAATACTGCATATTTTTCCACTTAGTTTATATTGATGATGTGTTAATAATTTCCTGTCACTGTTATTTACGTACCAAGTAGTGGTAAGTATACGGATTTGTAGGTAGGTACCGCAACTAAAAAGTGAAAATAAATACTTTTTTACAAAAAAACAACCGATTTAAAAAAAAACTCTAATAGACGTGAAAAATAACTTTAATTTCGGAAGTCGGTGGCCAAAAACGAAAATACAAAACCAAAGACACCGACTTCCGAAATTAAAGTTATTTTTCACGTCTTTTAGTGTTTTTTTTGAAGTCGGTTGTTTTTTTGTAAAAAAGCTTTTTTGGTTCATGTCTGCGATTTGTTTTGAAAAAAACACATAAGTAAAGGTTACTGGTCGATTTATTTGTTCTGTGCGAGTGGTATTAATAAATCTTATTGTGCGACTATTATTAATAACAATGCCGCGACCCAGAAGATTTAATCTTTATGCCTAAGCTTGTTAAAATGTTGTTTTTCACCCCAGTGGTTGCAATACACCCCTATTGCAACCACTAGGGTGTAAAATAACATGTTTTTGAAAAAAGTTCATCTATACAATGACATTTAACATTCTCTATATTAAAACCAAATATTGCCATATTCATTTTTATAATAGAGAATGTTAAATGTTGTCATTATAAAGATGAACTTTATTCAAACAAATGTTGTTTTTCACCCCGGTAGTTGCAATACACCAGCTTTCAAATAAAAAAAGAATCATACAAAAAATTAAAATATAGGCGAATTGAGAAACTCCTCCTTTTTTTGAAGTCGGTTAAAAATGTTTTGACTGACACTCACAACAAGGTTGATTTAGATAATACTTGCTCTCTACATTTAATGTAAAGACGTCATTGATTTTTATGATCCAGTTTTAAAAATACTTTTTAGACTTGTGGAAGTGTTTGTTAAAACCAATTTTCAGAATCAACATCCAATTTTACTACTTTTTAGGGTTCTGTACCCGAAGGGTGCCAACGGACGGACGGTGCCTCTGCTGTCCATCCGTCTGTCTGTCAGCAGGCTGTAATCTCATGAACCGTAAAGGTAGACAGTTGAAATTTTCACAAAGTGTATTTCTATTGCCGATATAACAACAAATAATCAAAATAAAATAAAGTTAAAAATTAAAGGGGTTTTCCATACAATGAACGTGTTTTTCGGCGTTTTTTGTCTTGTGGTATGGAACACTTCGTGTGCGAGTCCGACTCGCACTTGGCCGGTATTTTAGTGGAACTTAGACAAAAAACAAAATGCACGTTTCTGTCTTCACCAACTCCGAATGAATCCATCGATATCTTGTCGAACTGAGAAGTCAGTGAGAGCCACAAAAGTTCTTGTCTAAAAATTATTGAACACTAAATTTAAGTAAAGGCTGATTTATCAGTTAGTCGGATATTTTTTATGCAAAATCTGTCAAACCGCAATAAGTATTTATTCCTCATATCAAAGTTAGATAAAGTGGCAATTAAAAAATAGGTCCTGAATCAATTAAATGACGTCATACATTAAACTTTTGGATGTAAAATTCGGTTAAACGTTCGCCAACGTCCATACTACGTTGAATACACCGGTTCTCGTCCGATCACCGAAGTTAAGCAACATCGGGCGTGGTCAGTACTTGGATGGGTGACCGCCTGGGAACACCACGTGACGTTGGCTTTTGGCATTTTGTAGTTTTTTTACTAACACTGACCTCATCTAGTTTTAAAAATGCTTTTTAGACATAACATCAATTACTATCTACTTTTTTTGTTGCATACAAAATTTTGTCTTCATTAACTCCGAATGATGGTAGAATAATATAAATAGTAATATAAAAAGTACGCTATGTCCTTCCCAGGGTTCAGAGTATCCCCATACTAAATTTCATCAAAATCGGTCCAGCCGTTTAGCCGTGAAAGAGTAACAAACAAACTCACATTGGCATTTATAATATTAAGTTAGGATAGGATAATGCGCACTGTTTTGAGAGTTATTGTACCATACACACATTATTTAGATTCGAGCCAAATGAAAATTCATGGCTACCATAGATATCCGTGATGGCTACCATGGTATTTTTGACATGCTATTGTATTTTTTAAGTTAAAACGAAACTCGATTATATCTCAGAAAGTGCACGATTGTGGCACCATGTGTCTTTGGACAAAATGTGGCACTTACTCGTAGTAGATAGATACCAATTATAGAAATGACTATACGAAACAACGCGATACTCAGTCTGTGGGGGAGTTTAAGTGGCCATTTCCATTCTAATAAAACACTTTTTATCGATTTTCTCCTAAACTATGAGTCCAATTAGAAAAAGTCTAACAACAATATGTGTAGGTTTTTGATATAGGAATACGATAACAATTAAAAAAAAAAAAACATTTTTGATGTCCGTGTCCAACTTCTTCTGTGGGGACGATCCACTGTGCGTCCGTCCGTTGGCACCCTTTGTGTACGGAACCCTAAAAAGTAGTAAAATTGATAATGTTGATTCTGCAAATTAGTTTTAACAAAAACTTTTGTACGTCTAAAAAGTATTATTAAAACTAGATGAGGTCGGTGTTATTAAAAAAGAACTACAAAATGCAAAAAGCCAACGTCACGTGGTGTTCCCAGGCGGTCACCCATCCAAGTACTGACCACGCCCGATGTTGCTTAACTTCGGTGATCGGACGAGAACCGGTGTATTCAACGTAGTATGGACGTTGGCGACAAAACTAATAAAATAACAGTTCTGTATTCTCGTCATACATTTCAATTGGTTACTGTAAAATATAGAAGATCAGTGATAAATATTGACAAGTAGGTAATTTTTTTACTAACCATTTACTGAGTAGGAATGTCATCTTAATTTCAGAAAAAAAGAGTACTAAGTCATTACTTAGTACCTACTTTTTTTCCATTTTTTTTTTACATAAAAATCAGCATTTTCAAACATTAGGCATTCATGAACTTTTCTATTATTTTGTGAAATAATAGAAAGTTCATGAATACCTACCTAATGTTTGAAAATGCTGATTTTTATGTAAAAAACGTTTCACATTATTTTGTTGTGTTTTCAATTATGGCCTAATGAAAAGGGATTATTATAATTTATCAAAACTACATTACTTAGTACTTAAGTACATTTTTTTTTTTTGATAAGTTATTATGACATTCCTGCTCAGTAAATGTTTTTTTTGATTTACTAACGTAAATCAAAGAAACTTATCAATATTTATACATAGGTAGTAGATCTTCTATATTTTACAGGAAACAATTAAAATGTAGGTGTGACGAGTATACACAACTGTTATTTTATCAATTTTGTCGCCAACGTCCATACTACGTTGAATACACCGGTTCTCGTCCGATCACCGAAGTTAAGCAACATCGGGCGTGGTCAGTACTTGGATGGGTGACCGCCTGGGAACACCACGTGACGTTGGCTTTTTGTTTTTTTATTTGACCTATGACCACTAGCTGCTGTTGCTTGATAATCGTTTTTTTTATGTTTTTAGTAGGTGTCCATTGTCTTTGTATCTATCCAACATGAACCACGAGTAATAAAAAAAATCACAAATGCTTTTGTCAAATCCGAAAGTTCTCGTACAAAAGCTACCTTCTAACAAATTCTTGTTACTACGCGCCCAGCCCAATCATGTCTATTTACGAACACAGCGATCAGCACCACACACGATCACTGTATAAGCGTATGGCAATGACCTTCCATCAGAGAAAGTAACGCTTATCATCACACTTCACAGCTTTGTGTTTATTTAATTAAGAGTTTTAGGATTAATGTGTGTAGCTCAACTTGTGGGATGGAGCCACTACACGATTCTCCTATCCATATCAATTTGGATAAAACAACCGAATGAATATAAACAAGAGAATCAATCAGTGTGAGCTATTATAACTTCTAACGTGACAATATTATCGTGGACATCCACGTCCGCGTCCATAAATTGTATGGAAATACGTTATAAAGTTATAATGTTATCGTGGACGGAAATTTAAAAGAGAATTCATATGTTTCCATACATTTTACTTCTCTGTGTTCATTCAACCTCAACAGACATCAGGCATCAGACATTGGGCTTGTGTGTTCTGTGTTCATCCTAATTCCTGTGAATTTGAACCAAGTAATCGTACCATAATTATGACACTTGTCTAATTAACATTTAAAACCAAAGTAAATAAAAATCTGTTTTGAAAGATAAAATAACACTTTAGAGGAGCTTCAAAGTGAGAGACTTAGGCACTGAGTTTTGTTTTTTTATTAGCTTTACTTTTTCTTTGTTTTTTATTGGTACACTAGGTTCTTCTCGCGGCTTTGTCCTCGTGTTTTTTTTTTTTAACATAAAACTATTACTGTGCCCCGTTACTTAATTTTCGCTAAGCGTTCTTTCTGACTTTTTTCTGGGCACCTAGAGGTCTTTGTGATGTTAAGTTGCCTTTAACCTTCCTCAAGGATTGGGCTATCAAATGCAAAAAAAAAACTTATCCGACTAGGAGTTTCAGAGATAAGGGCGTTCAAAAAAAAAAGTTTATCATTAGTATATATATAATTATGATGATATATATATAGTATAGCTGGCCATGCCATTAGATACAAAATCTGTTTTACCGAAGATTGCGTATTAGATGAGGCTACCATTTTCGAGAATTACTGTTATTTTTTTTCTGATCGGCACTTAATTATGTTTGTATTCTATATCGTTGGAAAGCGCCCAGTAACTATGTAAATGAGCCCCAGACTACGGGACCTTGGTACGAGGAACATTGTTATCCAAATTTTCAAAATGAAAATTGTTTTTTAATAGATGCCTGACTACCTGTACGGTTTTGAAGGGACCGCCCGTGCTTCGCTTGGTTTTTTATTTAGCTTCACTTGTAAGTAACTAACAAACAATGTAATAAAATCTTAGAAGTCAATTTTAACCTACACTCGAGAGCAATGAATCCGGGTCACTTAAAGAATGTTAAAAATCTCGGAAACTAAAAATGATAGGTTAATGCAATAAATTGTATTTAATAGACAATGTAATACTCCTTAAATGAAAGTAAAAAAAATATGAGTCACCATACATTTTATTAACACAAAATTACATAAAGAAAAAAACTGCTGATCTCTCCTTAAAACAAAAATAGGAAACATGAAATTTTTGAACTTTATTACGATTTTCTTGAATTTTAATACTTCGTATTGCCTCCTCGTGCTTCCATTACTGCGTTTACGCGGTTTGGCATGCTGTACACCAAGTTCCTTATACGATTTTGGGGAATATTCTCCCATTCCTCTGTGAGAGCAATTTTGAGCTCACGAAGCGTGATTGGGGGAGGGTTTCGTTGTTTTACGCATCTGCCTAGCTCGTCCCAAGCATGCTCGATCGGGTTGATATCCGGGCTGCGCGCTGGCCACTCCATACGAGTAATGTTCATCTCTTGAAGGTAGTCATTCACAATCCTACCTGTATGAGGTCGGGCATTGTCATGCATAAATATAGCATCCTCACCTAAATTGACCATAAATGGACCAACGTGATCATTGAGGATTTCTTCCACATATCTTACGCTAGTTAAAGAGCCGTTTTCTATGATCACCAGCTCTGTGCGACTTTCAGAAGAAATTCCGGCCCACACAAGTACAGACCCACCACCGTAGGCTACTTTTTCTTCGATGCATGCTTGCTTGAATCTTTCCCCTGGTCTTCGATACACTCTGTGTCTTCCATCGTGCTTGTAGAGCATAAATTTTGATTCGTCGGAGAACATAACTTTTGACCAATCTTCAATACTCCAATTTACGTGGCTCTGGGCATATCTTAGTCTTGAAATACGATGCCCACGCTCCAGTTTAGGGCCGCTTGCAGGTCTAAGGGGTTTTAAGTTAGATTCAGCAAGCCGACGTCTTACTGTCCATGCACTTGGGTTACTTCCTCCGAGGCGTCGAAACTGATTTGTGAGTTCAGTTCCTGTGAGAAAGCGATTTCGAAGCATGGTGTTCACCAAGTATCGGTCTTCTCGTGCTGTGGTACATCTGGTTCTGCCCGTTCCTGGTCTGCGTAGGTTAGAACCAGTTTCTTCGTAACGTCGGAGAACTCTTTGTACTGTTGACAGCGACACACCGACAGTCCTGGCTGTATCGCGCTGACTCCGGCCGGTTTCCAGCATTGTAAGTATTCTGGTGCATTCTTCAGGCGTAAGCGACATAATTTCAGCTTGAATAATGAATATAGAGCACTATCAACATGGTTTATGTACCCACATAAATGACAGATTACAAACAAAAGCAAAACCAAATGCTGTAATTTCGTAGTTCCATCTTCGAAAGTGGCCCTTTTTCAAATTTGATTTTTTTATGATATAACTTTACAATAACTAAGAAGTTTTAATACCTTCATTTAAGGAGTATTACATTGTCTATTAAATACAATTTATTGCATTAACCTAGCATTTTTAGTTTCCGAGATTTTTAGGATTCTTTAAGTGACCCGGATTCATTGCTCTCGAGTGTACTTGTAGTTCTCGTATCGAAATGAAACTTTGTAGGTATAAGTAGTTCGGATGACAAAACTATAATTTGGTATCTTAGAGCTGATCTGATGATGGAGCCAAGAGATGGATAGTGGAACTATTCAGTGACTACTAGTAAACCCGTCGAGTTTGGGCTCATATGATTCGCTTTGACGAGTCCAAGACATTGGGTTTAGGCAAAGAGGGTCTGATGATGGAGCCAGGAGGGGGATAGTGGAACTCTTCAGTGGCTACTAGTAAACCGCTCGAGTTTGGGCTCATATGATTCGTTTTGACGAGGCCAATAGAATGGGCTTGGTAATGAGGGTCTGATGATGGAGCCAAGAGGTGATAGTGGAACTCTTCAGTGGCTCCTAGTAAACCGCTCAAGTCATAACTTCGTTGACTTTAGACTTATTAACTAAACGAAGAATATAGTAACAAAAAAAAACAAAAAATGTAGATTTTAGTTGTGTGTACTTTTATTAATTTAAACAAACCGCTCCACGCTTGTTGATTGAAATATTAGTTCTTCTTTTAAATCCAATGGTAGAGGATTATTGGATTCAAAAGAAGAACTAATAGGTACAAGTCAATTTATTACTTTATCATTTTTAGTGCGATAAAAAGCGTTTTTTTTTTAAACTACATAATAATATGTATTTTTATTACGTTTATATTTTCTATTAATGTATTAGAAGAAGAAGGCGTGAGTTTATGTTTGTATGTATGTATTAATGTATTATACCTATAAACTCCTAGGAATAAATACCTACCTACTATAAATGACGGCGAAAAACGCATCAAAATCCTTTGCGCAGTTTAGAAGAACACTGCGGCGCAGACAGATACGAAAAGCGACTTTAATTTAATTCATAATTTAATTTGGGTGAATAATTTTATATTATATATTTCGCTGTAAATAAAAATAGTGTTAAAGAAGTTTTCACACAAATAAATATTATTCAGAGTCATCTATCTATCTATGTAATTTCGATATGAGCTCCTCATTGATTCAGAGTTGTGTCACTTTAGCACCAGAAGATTTCAATAATACCAAGGCTACAGACAACCTAAGGAGTTTACAGAAGGCCCGTGTTCGCGTGATCCGCTCTACAAAACTATCGCAGAAAAGTTTGAGTCTTTCTATAATCCCTTCTTTTATTCCACAGAAAATTTGGATTCGCCTTCAACCAAATACCAAGGCATCAGAAATGAAGAGAGGGAATGTTGGTAATCAGCTGTTGCATGCCGCTTCGCTGTAGTGCGGAGTTGGATCGTTCTTGCACGGAAATTTTGAATGGCTTTTTACCAAGTACCAGGAAAACAGAAAGAAGAAGAAGCATGAATATTATACAGCAAGGAAACTGAAATCGCGTGAAGCACAGGCCACACCGCGAGCTGCCGGGGGGCGGGTTGCCTGGCGGGCGAGTATCGTTTCACCTTTTTTCATACTTCGGTTCATACCGCGAACTACAGAGTTAAGCTAGATCAGCGACTCAAACGATGTGAACGAAATATCCGACGATTCCAGCGAAGCTTATTTGATCCACCTCGTTTACGTCGCTAGAGTAGCTTAGCTTAGGACAAAATGCGGAACTCCGCCGCTCGCCCGCTCGCTCACCCGGATTCCGTTTTGGCGATCTACTACGGACTCAGCCCGCTAGGAGCAAACCCGTTCGCTCGCACGATCACCTTAGTTTTCGGTGTGAACCTTCGCTTGGTTCGCATAGTTTAGGTCGCCTCGCTTCGCGCGCCCGCCGCGCCCGCTCGCTCGCCCGCCCTCTCCCGGTGCAGCCTGCGCTAAGTGAACCTGCGCCTCACCAGACAATAAAATTTGATTACATTTGAATATAATATAAAAACCCTTTCTAATTTTTTTTTTAATTTACTGTAGTAAATAGTAAGTACTTATTTAAATAGGCGTGTGCCTGATGGGATTTCCCATCGGCGAAAATGACGAACTTCCATACATCTTATTGTATATCCCTTTTAGGGTCTGAATGATCAAAAATCCTTAGTGCTCACTTTTGTTATCAAAGGAACTCACCATACAGTAAAAAGAAAAACTGCTTTCGTAGTATTTTTGTTGCCAACATCAAAAAACAGAGGTTTTGTATTTGACCCGTATGTATGTAGGTAATTCTGTATATTCGCGAATAACTTTAGTTTCAGAAGACGGTGGCAAAAATCAAAAAAATAAGTACCACTAAAGCCATTGGACTTCCGAAACTAATTTGTAGTTTTTTAATAAAAGGCTGACATCGTCCATGGTTTGGTGCTGCCGGCCTACTTATTCTGTAAAAATTTCACCATGTTAACTCAGGCGAAGTGAGCTTGATGTGAGCTGTCATTCCACCGGATGCTTGCGATTGACACTATAAATTGAAGGCAGTCAGAATTGACAAGTTTTGCGGTAGCTTAAGGGGGCGCACACCGGTCCACTAGCGCCACTCTCCCAACAAAATACGATCTAGAGGAATGTGGCCTCTTTTCTTTAGATCGAAATTTTTTGCTTCGTGTCTCAATATGAAACTTTATAAAAGGTATTAGACAATTCTAGACACACTTACCGAGGTTGCTTATTGACCCGTTATTCAAAATTCCTTCTCAGTCACGAGATAATATTATTTTAAAGGAGTGGCGCTAGTGGACCCGTGTGCGCCCTCTTAAGTCACAGTCCCATTCATTTTTGACTTTTCCAACGACATTATCGCTTGTAGAAAGTCACTTTGTCTACTAGGCCCTCACTATTCATTCAAGACTTGGAACTTAAATAAAATGTTTTAAATCAGCTAACGTAATTAAATTGTATAATTGTGTTGTGTTGTAATTGTATGGCTTACTTACTTAAAATGAAAGTTATTTACCTATCAAGGTTAATAAATATAGGCAGTATGTTTATGTTGCCTGCGTGCGATTTGAAACTAAAGCTTTGTTATATGGCTATGAAATGAGACATAAAATATAATTGCACTTATTTCAAAATTTTCAGCTGGTTGGTAGCTAAGCAATTCAGAAAACAATAACACTTAACGGTTAGAAGAAGGTTAGCACATAGGTAGGTAGGTACCGTTTAGTTTCTAATTCGCTTTGTTCTAGCCATTTCTAGCTAAAGTGAAACTAGACTAGACCAGTTAGCCCTTTCCGTTTATAAACAATCTCCTTTCAAATCTTGGTTCCTGGTACTTACAGAAGAAATAGCATGTAGGTTAAGGTAGTTTTCATTGAGCTATTTTACCTTATCTAAAATAACAGCTCCTAAACTCCGGTAAATAAGTCAAAGCTCAATCAATTATCACCTATGTGCCTAGCTTCATTTGACAAGAAATAACTCTAAGGGCGAATTTCACCAAACTTTTATACCTACCTAGAATAATCATAACCTGAGAATACATTTTGAATTTTTGTTTATAGAACTGTCGAGAACTGAGAAAAGATCACTTTGATTTTGACAGTGAAGGCTGCAAACAGGCGGCCAAGTCTACTAATTTACAAACGTCACAATGGTCTCTGCGTTGTGAGTTTTTGACAGATTTGCCATACAAAATCTGTCAAAGACTAACAATTCAGAGACCATTGTGACGTTTGTAAATTAGTAGACTTGGCCCCCAGGCGCGATGCGCCTCTAGTAGAACAAATTCTATGAAAACTTCATGAAAATTGTTCTACTAAAGTAGCGGAGCGCAATGTCTGCTGAGCCTTGATGAAAATTCAGAGGTAAAGTAACTGTGAAAGGACTGTACTTATTTTTAACCTACTTCACAAAAAGGAGAAGGTTCTCAATTCGTCTGTATGTTTTTTTTTTTTTTTTTTTTTATGTGTGTTAGCTCAGATCTTTTTTCTGGGTGAACCGATTTGGACTATTCTTTTTTTATTTGATAAGTGGTGCTTCACATGTGGTCCCATTTAAATTTGATCAAAGTCTGACCAGTCGTTTTTGAGTTATCCTTGATACTGCAGATTTTTTCCACTTAGTTTATATGGATGATGTGTTAATAATTTCCTGTCACTGTTATTTACAGACCAAGTAGTGGTATACGAATTTGTGTGGGGTAGGTACCGCAACTAAAAAGTGAAAAATAAAAACTTTTTTACAAAAAAACAACCGACTTCCAAAAAAAACACTAAAAGACGTGAAAAATAACTTTAATTTCGGAAGTCGGTGCCTTTGGTTTTGTATTTTTGGTCCTAAGGTGCATTCGCAAATGAACAAAACGTGACGCCACAGTAACATAATAATTGGTCAATACCTGCAGCTATAAAATTATTGTCTATTGATTCATCTATCTTCTATGTTTAGGTAGGTAAGTACGTTATTTAAGATTCACAAAGTCATTTCATCAATCCCCATAGCATCTAGTAAGTACCTACTTATATTTTGTCAGAATAAAGATAAGTAATAGGTACCTAAGTAGGTGCTATTGTTTTGATTTCTATGCATTCAATTACGATTTCACAAAATAATAGTTTATTTTTTTATTTGATATTTTTTCCTATAGATAATTTAGTTAATACAATGAATAGGTAACCTTCGTAGACTTAGATTTTTGGATTAAAAGGCCCATTAAAATCATTCAGTAAAATCAGTAGGAGCTGGCTGGTTCTGAAAAATGGTGAACACCACCACCATTGCGAGCCTATTAAAAATTTCACTAATGAAATGAAATGAAAATGAAAATGAAAAATGTTTTATTTGTTATACAAGTAAATTTAACAACTAGTGATTGGAGTCTCCTTTTAAGCAAAAAAGCCTGTGTTAGGAGACTCCGCTCCTCCAAAACTTAAAATATTAACATAAAATTACTTGTTTTAAGTGTTATAAAAACAGGCGATTCAAAATAAAAAGAGAAACTTAAAACTAGACAAGAAGCAAGTGATAGTGTGAGGGTTTGTTAAATGTAATGTAAAATACAGAGTGAGTGTAAGTGGCAATGAATGAATCAGACTGTATACGACAAGTACGAAAGATGAGAGCATTAAGTGTAAGGTTTTATTTTATTCCAGTAGCTTCTCCGTGTCATCGTATGTAAGTGATTTTATCCAAAAGTAGATCTCTTTGTTTACTCGATTGTAAAGCTGAGCAGAGCGTTTGTCGTATTGAATAGATTCTAATGTTCGAAATAAAAGGAAAGAATAGTCAATTACTCGTCTTTAAAAAATATAAGTTCATTCTTGATGTTATGCCCAGGAAACAAATTGAAAATCTTAAGTTGCTGATTAGGATGAATGATAATTATTTTTTAATGTACAAACGTGCCTATGTTATAATAAATTAACATATCAAAACATGTTCTCAGTTAATATGTATTTTTGGCCATAAATAGTTTGGGATAAGGATCCAAACGGTAAGGGTTTCAAATAGAACAACGATATAACAAACTATTATAGAAGTATTAATTTCGGCATAACAACCCAAACCCAGCCACCGACAGAATTTTGTTTAGAAATTATAGGTAAGTAATTAACAGGAAGGAGGCATATTTGGCGCTATTAATTCATAGCTAATTAAACTGTTTTCATCCACCAATAATTAATGAACCTTAACACTCGATAATTGACGATAAATCAAATTAATTAATTACCAACATACCATTTTAAATTTTTGACATCCAACAATTTATGACACTTTATATGAAAATCCACATTATTTCACTGCACACAAACACAATTTCGTATTATTTTAATCGATTTAAAACTTGATATAATTTTTCGATGGTTTAGTCGATTAATCGTCGATAGATCGATGGATGCGTGCGCGTACGCGGCGGGTAGATGCGGAATGTGGTGCAAGCCGCGGGTAACAGTAATGCGTACGCGCCGGCAGCAGTAAACATCAGCGGATTACTTTCAATCTTCTAAGCAAGCAAGTAGGTTTATCAGTAAGTATGCTAATTAATTAGGTACAATTGTTTAATTGCAAGATCGCTTAACTTATTTTTGATCTCTCGCTCCTCATTTTAAATATAGTATCGCCATTTGTGTGTAACTTTTCCTGGAGCTTTCACAGAGGTTAATAGTAATAATATCCTGAAGGCTGAAATTGGTATCATAAAACGTTATGCTTACTTTAATATGTGTATTGCGATGAACACACATGTCATGTCTACCGTGAACCAGTAAAATGTGGTCCGTCGGGTTTCCGACAAGTGACGCTTTTTCTTATGCATTGCACCAAACCCTACAACAACAAACAAAACACAATAAGTGAGAATGTTCGTGAGTGAGAAACTTATGAAACTAGTGTTACACTAGTGTTAGTTTCTTAAGCTACTTTTCATCCTGGAACGCAGACGAAGCCGCGGATAACAGCTAATATGGCCACCGTTTGCCTACATTATTTTTATACCATGATAGTCCGATGACCGTATCTATCCCGGCTAACAATAATCAACCGAAGAACATAAAAGCTAGGGAAAAATTGTTTGAAGACAGAAGTTTATTAATGAAGATCAATCAATTGGACATGCCTATGCTGATAAGAGACAAGTTAAGATTGCAAAGAATTTTGGCCGAAAAATAAATATTACGTTACCGCCTTAAATCGGATGCCTAAATCATTAAATTTCCTTAAAACTGCACAAAATCTTTCCAAATTCACATTTTCCTCAATAAACACTTCCGACAACCGGTAATTTCACAGACGGAAAAATACCTTTAATGCATTGTCGGTATTACGGGGACCGTGTTGGCAATGTCGAACGGGCGCCGTCTGTTGAGGCTGAGACTATTCATCTCATTTAGATTAAGATTAAATTAAAAATAAAATAAATTAAGATTAAAAATAAGCTAAATTCAATTATCTATTAATCAACTATATTAGGATTTTGGTTTTTAGATATATTTTTTCCTATTTCGCATGTTTTCTTTTACCACATCTAACATTGGCAGAATTGTCGACATCGGTACCATTGCCATGTAGAAAAATAGAAAGAATATCAAGTAAGTAATTGAATAATAGTAGTTTTCTATGCAATAATGCGCTGCGCAGTGTCGTTGCACTTTGATGCCTCTCAGACAAATATGTATAAGTCTGTCAAAACTCGAGCGGTGATGATTTTTGGAACGAAGTTCCTTATCGGACGGTACGGACTTGGCGGTGAATTTTTTGGTAAGAATTTTCCGTCACGACCCTTTCTTTATTTGTTTGTTTGGTTGAACGTGCTAATCTCAGGAACTACTGGTTGCAATTGAAAAAATATTTTTGTGTTGGATAGTCCATTTATCGAGGAAGGCTTTAGGCTATATAACATAAACACGCGGCGATAAATGAAAGTTGTTGCAAAAACACGAAAATAATGATTCCTTTTGAGAGCTTCAGTTGCGTGCGCTGCGTCGATCATCACAAAAAAATCATTCCCCTTTTAAAAGTTCTAAAACATACTCCGCGACAGCATCTTTATTTTTTAAGGTTAACTCAATATAACCCTTTTTATGGTAATCAAATTTGTTCTATGGATGTTCTAAATATACTCCGAAAGGAACTTCATTCCAACCGAGTGTTCCACGACACTCACGCATTTTTTTTTTAGTAAATGACTTTGCATCAGCAGTGAGATAACGGTTGCCGTATTTAGTAAGAGCTCTGCGTTTTTGCTGGGATGTAATCTTTTATAAGGGCTGGAGTACAACTGTGTGGAGATTGTAATAGAATATTAGAATCATGAGAGCATTGGCATGATACAAAGTCATACGTAGACGTAGTTGTTATGCTTTGAGACCACTAAAGATGAAGATGATTTTGTAAAAATATTCTAGGTATTAAAATAGTGTTAAAGAACCTGAATCTAAAACCTGAATTCAAAAAAGATCTAATACCAAACCATCAATTTGGCTTCAGGGAAAAATACTCTACGATAATAACTAACATTATTGAAAAAACACTGGAAAACAGCAAATCTGCGCCACCGTGTTCAAAGACGTCGCGCAAGCTTTTGAAAACAATATCCAAAAATTGGTTTTCAAATTATAGAGAACTGATTTCTTCCAAAACAACAACATTGAATTAAGGAATGATGAAGAAGCACTCATTGAATTAAGCAAGTTTGTGTAATTGTACTGTTTTTGCATCGAATTGTACACGTCTTCTTACAGACTTAGCAACAGTAGGTATAAAGCAACGGCATGCACTCAGCTTTAAACTATTAACGATGCCGGTAAAGACATTTTCTTCATTGTAGATGATAAATAGTAGTGCAACACCTCTCACTTTACCTTAAAAAAAAAATTGCGAATATTCTTTTTATTTCTTTGGCACCTACGCGAACAAAGTCGATGTAATTTACACTATCAAAAATAATCGACAACATTGCTTATTATTGAAAACACTGCGCTTCATTCCTTCTTCCATAAAATATTTTTTTTAATAAAAACCGCAATGAAATCGAAAGTGTTCGATAAAGACTGCTGACGGTGCTCGTTCAACCGTGTGAGGTGCGGTTGGTTGCAAAACGCAACGTTTTGTCGGTTTCCTATTGTGATTGTAAAAGTAGTTACGTTGTAAATTGGTCATTGTGCGCTGCACTAACCGTTCCAGGTACCAGGTAGACAGAAGTGATTGGTAGACTAGACAATATGAAAAAAGTTCAACAAGGACGTATCCGTTTTATTTTAATTACATTCCAATTTTATAAAAATATCTATCTACTGCATAAACTCGATAACTACGAGTATATGCAAGTTGTTTTATTTCCTAGGGGAGTATGAAAACCTTCCAAAGATAGCAGATTTCCACGACGTTCGCTGGTTTTTCCTCAAAGTTCGAAGTTCGGGTTTTTCTCTGTAAGCCACCATGGTCGTCTTCAGTCTTCAGCCAACATTTAGAGGAACCCTGTGATCTAGGATGGGGTGCACAAATCCTTACAACTCAAAAACACCTTATTAGTTTCTGCAATAATCTAACATAGTATTTACTTACCTTCGTAATAAAAGATTTGCTAAACTCATGCAACCTGAAACTTTTACATAAAACTTTCCTTTCACGGCCGGTCACTACCTAATTACTGAAAGCTATTAAGAAAGTAATAATGTGACTGAGACCATATCCAATCCAATGCAATCCAATCCAATCCAATCCAGTCCAATCTAGTAATAGGACTGTAGAAGTGTAGAGCACTTACTAGTGTCGTTAACTTAAATGCGCTGCGATTTACGATGAAATAACATAAATAGTTACCTAAATAACAGGTTTAACATCGTCCCCACAGCTGGTTAGTCTTCTTCTCATACAGAGGGAGCCAGCATAGCTTCCTCATCATCACCTATTACCATAATTATATAAGTACTTCATATTGATCGATACCTGATACCCAATGATAACTTTGAGCGGATTCGACCTAACTTATACACCTATAACTTAATTACGTAACACACTATCTATAACAATCTGAATAATTTTGAAGCATATTGGTAATCCATTGCTTAATATGTTCGAAAAATTTGTCTGCTCAACAACGTATTTATCGCAATGAATGTTGTTGAACTGTCAAAATGAAACCCATTCCTGCTGTTATAGTATGTTACTCAATGATTAACCGCTGGTATTAATATCCTTACAAAAACTGTCGGACTTTTGGTAAGAGAACTGAACATAGAAAGCTTATCTTATTTGAAAACATTCGTGTATCTTATACATTTTATATACACGAAGGTTCTAAAATAAGACTTGCCAGTGTTCCCTAAACGAAGAATGACGAAAATTAAAGCTGTATACCTGCATACTATCCAGCCAGCTTACCAGCCAGTTTCCACGGTAAGTAAGTAAAAACTTTGCAAAGGAAAACCGCTACTTCAAGTAACGGTGTTCAAATAGTTTTTATGGCGAAACTTGAACTGTGCTTAAAATTTGATTCTACCGATTAGGCGGCGAAGGGCAAAGTAGGTAACGAGTTCAGAGGTTCCTCTCACCAAGGCATGGGCAAGGGCTAAGAGGATTATAACGACCTCATTAGGTAGGTATAATTTCCTGTCAGTAACAGACCTTCAAATCTGATTATGACATTACCAATAGCTACAATCTCGTGGTGTTAATCTGAGTGTGAAATTACGAAGTAGGTATGTATTACCAATAATAAAATTTACTGTTACCAACTTCTGAAATTAACGTTCTAATGGTAGAGAGTTGGATACGACACATTCTGAAAACTATCAAGGTGATGAAAGAAAGAAAAGAAAGAACGAAAAAGTATTTACTGGGACTCGCACAGGATTATCACAAAATAAACTAAACACTCTCAAAAAAATATACTTACCAAATTACGTAAAATTAAAATAATAACAGAGTCCTGTACAGTACGACATTTATAAGCAATGCCTTCTTATCTACTAAAAGAAGATCACCAATTCTTCTGCTAATTACGATAAATGCACTCGCCGCCGCGCGCCGTCGCTTGTTCACTGCAGGTTGCTGCTATATTTAACTCTAGCTGCGCCCCACGGTTTCACCCGCAGCGGTATAAAATATACTTTACGCTCTATTCTCAGACCTACCAAATATACACAAAAAAAAACCATAAAAATCGGTTAAGCCGTTTCGGAGGAGTTCGATAACAAACACTGTGACACGAGATTTTTATATAATATAATAATATATTAGATTTACTAGTGTTTTGTTCGTAGCGCATCTTGACACACCTATTATAGATCAGGGAAGGGGAACTTGATAGAGGTTCGCAATCTCTCATATATATAACAGGTGTGTGTGTATAATAGGTAGGTATGTATAGACTTAAGTGCCATTTTTTCCATATAAATATTTAATAAGGCCATGACGTGTCAAAAAAAAATCTTGAATTATTGATTACTGGAAAAACTAAATAAGTACTTTCACAATAATACGTACCTACTCTTTATTTGCAAACAGAAAATAACTTTACTATTTATTATACCTACAGTAGGAAGTAACAGTTTTATATTTATTTAAATTAATGAACAAATTAGTGCAACTTCTGCTTTTGCAAACTAGGTGCCAAATAATTTATATCAGGTTCATATTTTGTTACTTTTATCAGAATGCAAGCTGAACTAGACTCATCTGACAAACGGGTCCTGAAAATAACGGCCGGCATAGGTAGATGAGAATCCTCAATTGGCTGCCGTGGCCAGTGACGTATAGATCATTGGTCGTGCCCAAATTATTTTGTCTCGTGCCACCGAATACATATTGGTGCGCCATCTATGATCTATATTATACTTTATTCGTTTCAAAAAGACCGTATCGATGCCAAACAGCACATCACCATTCACCGGAGAAAATGCAGAAAGTTTAGTGCCACTTGACGACGCGAAATACAATACTTGCATTTGTTGCTTTAAGATTTTCTAGTCGTTTCAAAGCTTTCACGCAAATGTTGATGTATAGTGTTCGATGCGGTTGACAGCAGTATTTTATGACTAGTAACATTATGTTGTACTTACTAAAGTGAGCTCATTGCATTCACTGAAGAAAGTGCAGTCGTTACAGTTTGAGAAAAAACATTATTAAAAAAAAAAAAAAAAAAAACAGCCTGCTTCCAAAAAAAAAATACAAAACCAAAGGCACTGACTTCCGATTTTCACTTTGCAGTTTTTTTTTTGGAAGTCTGTTTTTTTTTGTAAAAAAAATAAACACTTTTTTATTAACAGTGATAGAAAGTTATTTTCGCATCATCATTAGACACTAAGTGGAAAAAGTTTGGTCAGTTTCGAAACCAATTTATATAAACAGGGCGGCAGGGACGTCGACACGCAAACTGTAACCATGAATTCAGCACAATATGATTATAGACCTCCTAGCGTAGACACTACTAGCCGGTTATCAAAAAAAAAACTGCTGTTTTATATCTACGCGTTCAAAATGTACGGAACACCATTTTATTTTTGTATTAATTTCATGGTAACAGGTTTGCGTCGATGTCCCTGCCAAGTGCCACCCTGACATTATACGTACCTACCTACGTACGGATGGATGGAAGAATCTATACCTACCTAATTCGTTACACTAAAGAAGTGAGTAGTAGTCTGTATTTTTCTGTACCAAAATAAACACGAATTTGATCTGCATAATGATCTTGTATCTAGATCTAGCCGCAGAGTCCACCTGCTTCGTGTACCGAGACGAAAAATAAACTATTCTCTAATAATGAATTTTGTATGGCGACCAGAGTTTATAATAAACTACCAGTTTTTTTTTAAACTGTTAACTTTGGAACATTTAAACGTAAATTATTCTATTATCTCCTAGGTAAATGCTATTAATAAATATTAGGAATTATCTGCAAAATTCTCTTCGCATTATCTCTTTGACTTAATTCAATCCTTTTGATATTTCTATTACTAACATTTGACTAATTTGCAATTTGAATGTTATCCTAATTCATTTAACTCAATGTGATATCTGACAAGCTAACCAACACCTGAAAAGTATTTGTACCACGCCGGAAACGGCAGAATATTTTGAACTGAACAGAAATTATGTAACATCTCTGTACCTATATTCTGACAAATAAATAAATGGACTATAGAACTATTTGCCCAAGAATTAAAAAACTGCTGTAAATGATGAATGATAAATAATTTTATTTCTGTAAGTACGTTTGTACAAACACTTTTACACGTCAATCATATTTTTAAAACTAAATGAGGTCGGCGTTTCCTATCTGACTACTCTGAGAATAAAGGCCTCAGAGGACACAGTCTCCTTTTAGAAGTCCAGACGTATTCTTGGTCAGATCATCTGAAGCTGAACACCACGTAGATTCCCTCCTCCTTCCATATCTATCAATACCGTAATTGGAAACATTGTAAAAGCCCCTTATTTTTAAAAGAGTAACCGTGGAGTTTCTTGCCGGCTCTTCTCCATAGGAAACAACCAATTGGAACCGTGCACCTAGATTCTGACGTTTCTTAGGTGCCCATGTTGGTTTATGTGAAACAAAATATTTTGATTGATTGATTGATTGAGATTGGTGTCTGAAATGGTCTTTTGAGGAAATAACCACACAGTTTAAGGGGACCTGTCCAGTCAGTGCACGCATTTGTCAGTAACCGTGCAGCTCAACTCCGAACTTAGGGAGCTCAACGATTCAACGAACAATACCATAGAAAGGGCGTTTGGATAGGTCGCATAAACTACTTAAACTGCCAGATCATGAATAACTGAAACAATGAGCCACATAGACCTCACATTCACAATAATTAAAATACTATAATACTTTTTAGAGTAAAAAAAACATGTCATTGTATTATGTAAAAAGGTATAGGTGACTTATAGAAAAAAATAAAAAGTATAATAGCAAAATAAAATAAATAATCAACATTCATTGTGTATAATTGGAGCAACTCAATCCCAAGCCTTTTTGTCCTCACTTTAGTGTTTGACAGTATAATAGGCTTTCTGGCATAATTTTCGCTATTATTTATTAAGAAATCTTGGATGTGGCTAGAGGAAGTTTATTAAAAGAACGTATACATTAACATCTAAACGAGCCACCTATTCTCTGCCTGGTTATAGGAACAACATTTTTTTTTTGTCGGTTCCTAGTATTTATATCTATTATATTTTGTGTAACTAACACTTCACAGATTAAGGGGTTAATTAAGTAGTTAAGTATAGAAAGAGAAAGGTTAAGTTATTTACACGCCGAGCGCCTGTTGAATGAAGCTTAGCTAAGTTTATGTTACACTAGTTTTTAGTTCATTTATTTTGTAGGCAACTATGAATTAATAAAAGAAGAGCTTAACGGTTTTAAAGAAAAACAATAACAATATTTGCATTGGATGGATGGTACTTAATGGTTCGCACCACCATATTTTATGAACTGTTTGTCCCTCTTGTGGTCCTAATAAATGCTATTAGAAATACAATAAATGAGCTGCCAAGTGTCTTGAGAGCCGGTCTAACCAGAGGGTTGTCTCCTCGTTTTTAACCAACGGGGAGCTGTCATTCGAGTCATGACCTACTTGGTATTCAAGTTGAATGTTATTGATGCTTAGCTACTAGCTACTAGTAGCCAATTCGAACATAGATAAAGATAGACGCTAGAGGAAATCATGTGTAGTATAAACTAAAAACATGAGATGGCTCTTCACAAAATTTTACTCTTTTTAACTAATTTAAATCAAATGTTACATCACTAGATGCACACAGAGACCGAGCAACCCAAAAACAACCTAAATAAATATGTAGTCCTTTTGATGAAAAGAGTTTATTTAGAAATATAAATATTTTAGCTTTGAGTAATTTTCGATTGCAGACTGAAAGTAATCAGGATTCCATATTGCAAAAGCTAATTAATGCTTATGCTATGGTTTAGTTTACAGAGATTTATGGCGCCTGACAAAATAGCAGTTTAATATTTTTACTAGCGTATTTTTTAATGTGTACTTTCATCATTACGATCTGGCTAACTTTTCCCTACTATGTTGGGGTCAGCTCCCAGTCTGACCGGATGCAGCGGAATACCAGTATTATACAAGAAGCAACTGCATATTTAACCTCCAAAACCCATTTACCTACTGGGTAATACGACATCCTTTGGTAATACTCAGGGGCGTAGCTTCCGCCGTATCAGCCGTATCAATGATACGGGGCCCCCAAGCTACAGGGGCCCCCCGACGCAACGTGAAAATTTGTAAAATATTATCCATCATTCCTAGTGATAAGAGACCAGTAATGAATAAGTAGGTACCTAATGAAAAAAAAAAAAAAAAAATTTGTTTGTGGCTTCAAACTAAAAGCATTTATTCCAATTAAACCATTCACATTTGAATTGTCACGGGTTCGGTCAGTCAGAAAGTTGAAGCTATACCCTAAGTCATCAATTCAGATAATTTAAGTAAACAAAGAAATGTCATTGTCAAAATGACAGGACAGTGGTACAAAACAATTTAATATTAAATTTTTCTATCTTTTCATTACAGTTAACTATTTATACGAGCTATGCAAACAAAATATCGTAGCCGAACAGTGTTTGTTCTGTGTCGGAGTCGCGGCTTATTATCATCATAATCAGCCCTTTTAAGTCCAAGTTAAAACAAGGAAATATAACAACTAACAACAAGATGAAACAGTTAACACGATGATAATAAAGCACAATTAACAAAGACGCAGCGAATAGTATTATCCGGGAAAAGAAAACGAATGTTGTGAAAAGACGCGACTTTGTAATTATGTCAAACGAAATTTGAGAATGTTGGGAACTCCGGTAGTGTTACCAGTATCATAAAATATTTTATACCACAAAATTTTCTTTTTTTAATAACTTTGTTTAAAACCGAAAACTTATAAAAATTAACACGGTATAATATTTTTTTAATTATTATTTTAAAAATCAGAACTTAAAAGCAAATCTAACCTTGTTTTCCACCATTTTATGTGAATTACCATTAAGACGATATTTTTTTGATCTGTTATCACATTTGTTTACATAAATTATCTGAATTGATGACTTAGGGTATAGTTAGTTGCCCATTCCAAAGCATAGTAGGGTATTTAAAGAGAAGAACGGGCAAGAAACTCACAAGAATACCTTACTTTCCAAGTCAGTGTGCTATTTAAAAAAAAAGCAATACCTAGGGTAAGTAGGTATTGTTTTTTGAAGCTTCGGTGTAGTCGGGTAAAAAGGGCCCCCAACTAAGTTCGATACAGGGCCCCTTTAGGACTAGCTAAGCCACTGGTAATACTGGTTGTTAGATTTTCTGTCGACTTCTGTGTCCACTAACAAGCGCTAAATTGTATATTCTAAATATTTTACTATTATTCAGTTTTAAACAAATATACGGTACATAGTCTAATTAAGAAAATAATAGAATAGAAATAGAATAAATACTCTTTATTAGGTACAACATAAAAATTACAGATATAAATGTAGAAATTTTACATAGAGTGACACAATGGGCGGTCTTATCGCATAAAGGCTCCTACAAACGGGCGCGACACGCGACGTGAATTGCAGGCGGCACAAAGGCACCGCTCGTCGCGCGACAGTCGGTGCCTTTGTGTCGCGTCGCGGGTCGCGCCTATTTGAAGGAGCGATATTTTACAGACAATCTTTGAATGGATTAAAGGGAGAAGGAGATATTATAATGCAGGTAGACAGTGGTGTCGATTCTCTTAGCACAAAATTCTCTAAACTAGACTAAAAAACACTAAAATTTAGATTATTCCTGTCAAACGACGATTTCCCATTCTGAAATAGACTAAAGTAACACAACTTAGGTAACTATATTTTAATTTGACAGCACTAAGATGGCACTGAGTTAGTAATTTACTGAAAATGGCAATTTTGCTATTCAGAATTTGACGTATTTCACCAAATTTTTTTGTTGTCTTACTATTTTTAATCGCGATTAAAAAGGTGTGGAATAAAATTTGTTGTCATGAACTAAAATTCACTACAACACCGCGACTTCAGGTGCAAAAACAGTACCGTATCTTTTTTTTTTTGCTTATATCTCGAAAATGGTGTGGCCTACTTATCGCCAAAATAATGAAAATTTCGACCCCCTTTATGATACACTTAAACCCCTAAAACTCTACAAGTAGGTAATATCTTTTTATATTTTCACAAAAAGTGAAATATTCCACATACAACACGTCGAGGCTGCCCCCAGAGCGTACCTCCGGCTCTCTAAAAAAAACACGGGGTAGGGCAAACAAGTACCACGTGGAGTCTTGATTGTCAAATATTTTTTTTGTTGCGTTTAAATTCTTTTTAAATTCAGAGATATTGTTTTTGCAGAATAGCTTAAAGATTCTCGTAGCCAAAAGTAAGGAATTTTAGTGATAGTTTAGTTAGAAAGAAAGAAAGAAAATACGTTTATTTGCGGTAAACATGACGCAAAGAAAAAACACAAATACAAAAAATAAAACGAGTTGGGGGAAAATATGCGTCACATCCACGCAAAACGGCAAACGCTCAGCATAATGCTACGACCCTATGCGAGACAGAGCCCCAGCGCTGGTTTTCAGCGATAGCCGGCGTTGACGTGATGACGTCAAAATCAGTGTAGCACATGAAAACTAAAAATAAACAAAAAATAAGAAATAAAATAAATACACTATACGTATCTAGTTCTAAATGTTTAAAAACATAATATTTATAAAGTGGTAACACTCCGTGCAACGACTCGTGCGCCGCCGGCCTTAATAATAATCTGTGCGCGCAGCTGTCATAAAACTATAGGTTTGACATTTTGACTTACTGATTACGTAATAAATGTTTTAAACATGGCGCATTATTTAATGAATGTTATGATGGAATTATATTAGTGTGTGTCTGTGTGTGTGTGTGTGTGTGTGTGTGTGTGTGTGTGTGTGTGTGTGTGTGTGTGTTAGTGTTAGTTAGTTTAGTTCGGTGTACAAGAGAATCGGCAGCCTCGGATGTAGAAGTTTTTTGAGGTGGGGCAAAACCTGCAGCCTGCCACCCCCCGCCCCGCCAATCCGTTAACCTTTTACATGAAGACTTATTTATATTTAAATATACATGGACATCGAATAATTATTTTAATTAGGATAGGACAGGTTATTTAAAATGAGTCGTGAGATTATAGCATACTAGTGTAATAAAACTCCTTCACTCCAGTATAGGTATTTATTAATTTTGTACTACAACATAACAACTCCTTAGATATGCAGATGGAAACCAAGAATGTAAAAGGACCAATTGTGCGTCCGACCTCGACGCCACAACCGAACCACCCCCGTTATCAGATCCGCTCTCCCGCCAATACCTTTTTTTGACAGCCTTTCCAAAGATAAACACGTGTTGGTATTGCCAGCACAATAAAATTAGTCGATTACAAATAATCGAATACAAAAATAAATTACATTAAAACTTTGATCACAATAAATTGCGTCAAATAAACCAATTATAAATCAAAACCTAACACTAGTTTCTGTCTGCGACTCCATCCTCATGAAATTTCGGCCCCCAACCCGCCGCGTAGCGATATTATTTCGGTTTCGGTTAGCGTTCTTTCTGACTTTTTTTCTTACTGCTCGGTTTCTAAGCGTCGTAGCGTGATGTTAAATAGCCTATCACCTTCCTCAAGAATTGGGCTATCTAATGCATAAAGATTTTTTTCAAATCAACCTGGTAGTTTCAGAGATTAGCGCGTTCAAACTCAAAACAAACAAACTCTTCAACTTTATTGTTAGTAGAAAATTAGAATAAAAAAATTACTCTTTGAGCCTTTTGTTCTGCAAAAATATCGATGGCCTTGTCATAATTAATCGGTTTGTCTTGTTATGATTTTCGATTGCTAAGACCGCGACGCTCGACTAATGCAGAAAAGCTTAAGGCGGTACCCCGACCAAAACCTTGCCATAGTGCGTTATTCACAGGCTATTTACTCATTCACTATGGGTAATAAACTACATCTAAATGCACATTATTAATGTTCGATATCCTATCATCATGTTGCACGTTCTTATTTATTTTTATGTGTTATAAATACATTTAAAATCTCCTTGTAAAAAAGTGACTAAAATTATTGATTACCTACATGCATTTTTTGCTAAAGGTGACGTTCTATTAATTTGAGGATTACACTAATGGATAGATAATTTAAAAATCTAAGTAATTCACGTTTTATTTTATTTCAAAACATCGCTAGTCTTTTTTTTTTTTTTGTGAATTTTGTGATAAATGAGCGTGCGCAGGGAGCGAGACAGAGCGAGACTCAGCGACGGGACAGAGAAGGACTGAACGCTCAAGGTCGTTTGGTCGGGTAAGCGCCTTAACACCAAACAACAGACAAGCTAGAATGAACGAGCGAGCGAAGCGAGCGCGAAAATTTTAGTACTTTCCCAAAAAACAAGTTAGATTTTTAAGTCCTTAATCGACTTATACAGAAAAGTTTTAAGAATTAAGAATCGCTAGGCTGTAAGAGCGAGCAAAGTGAGCTCGAATAATTTACCAGAAACATATTAGTAAAATTATATTGATCGATAATGCTCCAATCCAACAGCTGCGCCAGCGCTGTGGTAAACAATTGAAGGAAATCGTGTCACCTTTGCACTTACAGGCGTCGGAAAGGGCGGGACGCCCGGCGCCCCCGCTACGCGAAGCAATATTTCTAAAATAAAGGATTTGTTTCTTTAACTTTTGGCCACAGAGGTGACAGAGGCGCGAGAGAGAAATAAAGAAAGAAAGAAAATAAATTAATTTGACCCAGATTAAGGCACACAACATTCACAAAAAAATAAAATAGGCCAATGGGGGTATATAATAATATTACTAGGTGACCGCACGCTAAGGGCACCCCCTGTGGGGTACGAACCTCGGCTTAGGGCGTCACTGGGGGGAGGACAGCAAGGTGGGACAGGCTGGATCGAATGTTGCAAGAGATAGAAAGCTAACGTTTTTATATCGCCAAATAAAAGTGTGTGCTTTAAATACGAGGCTTTTGGCTACTTTTTATAAGTGTATGTATTTTGTCTTTAATAGGTTTTTTGTATTGTGCAGAATAAACAAATTTTCTTTCTTTTTATTTTCTTTTTACAGAATCCAACTGCTCCGCCCGCAACCCGCTCACATCGTTTGCCGACCTACGCCCACGCTCATTCCCGTAGTGATTTCCTCAGTGCGCCACCCGCACTTATCGCAGAGTTGCGTTGCGCTGGGTGGTGCACTTGTCTGCCACGTTTAGATGTGCCTCCACCTGAAATTGGCACCTGAGGCGTGGGCCCCGGTTCGCTCCCCCCTAGATCCGGGCTTGAGAATCGGCACCAATGGTGTACCATTTACATAGGTACACAATAAATACATACCTACATAAAACATAAAAGATATAAAAAAATATAAAAAATTATGAACTTAAACTTATCTACGAAATATACAATACCTAATAAACATGAAACAAGAGCAAGGAAACTAAATGTACCTAATGATGATGTCTAAGGAGAGAGGAAGAGTGTGTGTAAGTATGTTATTTATTACAAATAAGTCATAATAAATCAGTATTTACCCTAAATAGTCACGTCTTTAAATGACCTATCCTAAAAACTTGCTCGCACGAGCATGGAATTGAATTAAAATAGTCAATAACACTACCCTACTCAATAGTACTCAATCTATTGATCTTGGACACTGCATTCCATCTCCAACTACACACACACACACACCACAGACACACATATTTTAGACTTTAGTCAAACCAGTAACCAGGGCCCCTTCTCATCTCACAAGCTTAGTAAACGAACGGCAATCAGCAACTACGTAACGGCAATTACGTAACACACTATCTATCACAATCTGAATCATTTTGAAGCCCATTGCTTCATAAGTTCGAAAAAATTGTCTGCTCAGCAACGTAAATAACGCAATGAACGTTGTTGAACTGTCAAAATTAAACCCATTCCTACTGTTAGTGTGTTACGTAATTACCCCACGGGTCAATTCTCGGGTACTATTACTATGTTTTTTGCGGCATAGCAGTGTCACCTTAATTAGGAAATAAATCGGAAGTTACCGTGTTGCAAGGGTAAAGAATACGGTGAATCGGCTAACTGTACCGTGTAAATTACCGTGTCATTTTTATAAGGAAAAAAACAACAATAACAACCAAACCAAGTTTGAATATATTTAATTTTGCTTTTAAAATTATTTACAAAGGAAATTAAAAAAAAAAAAACTAATCTGACTCTCCTAGCACGACAATATCTTTTTCGGAAATGGATTTAATCACTTTCGTCAACATATCGTTAGTTGGCCTGAAATCAACAAAGTTTTTGCTAATTCTTTTGATGGAGTGCTGGGTTATACGCAGTATAATAAGATGAATTACACATAACATAAAATCACGCCTGTATTCCCCGAAGGGTTAGACAGAGGTGTACCTATAGTACACCCACATTTCGCCAGTTATGTTTAAGTCCCATGTAATAGGGGGCGAGCCTATTGCCACCAACCGTGCACAAACTCAGACTCCGGGCTGCTACCGAGAAATTCCAGATGGAACATTTACAACGTAATTTCAATGACACGGTAATACAGTATTACCTTGACAGTATATTAAGACCAAATTACGGTGCATAAACGGTAATTAAATTAAATAACCGTGTACAGGTTGTACATGGAGACACTGCTGCCTGCTGGCATAGGCTAAGGCATAACATAATGACGGTATGGTACTTAAAATAGTGACGTTGGTGACAAACATTAGGGGATTATTACTCTACAGAAGCAGAGAATTCAAAAATATTATAGACTCATTTGAGTGTCCCCCTCCACGGAAATCTTTAGTAAAAGGCGAAAGATTTATACGTTTTGAAAAGAAACCAGAGTTATCAAACTTTTTTTTTTTTTTTTTTTTTTTTTCCTAATTGGCAGCTCGTAGTTTTGACCACTAAGGTCCTGGCTACTTAACCGGGCAAACCTGTGGGTGCCTTAAGCTACTAACTTAAAGCCTCCAGCCAGGGGCGAACAATACTTAAATTTAGGTGACCGCACGCTAAGGGCACCCCCTGTGGGGTACGAACCTCGGCTTAGGGCGTCACTGAGGGGAGGGCAGCAAGATGGGACAGGCTGGATCTAAATTATATTATTATTATACTGGGGAATTTAAAGCTACAGGCTCAGCTACGGCGCGGGCTGGCGCGTCGTCGAGCAAGGGTCGGGGGGTTATCAAACTTTGGTCGTTCGAGACTATGTACTCCGCGCGGTAACGAAACCATAGCGCGATTCAGTAATGAGCACGAATCCTACAACGCCATCTATCGAGCGGGGAGGTAAAATTTGTCCCTCGTCCTTACTAAAAGTAAGCAGAGGCCAAAGCATTATAAAAGCTGCGTAATTCCACAAGTTATGACTAATGTAAGTTGAAGTCTTTTATAAATACACTAGCTTCTGCCCGCGACTTCGTCCGCGTGAGATTTCTGGTTCCTCCGACAAAAACCACGTCACACGTGAGATTAGCACGTTCAAACAAACAAACTCTTCAGCTTTATTATTTCATACAATTAATTAAAATAAAAGAAGAGAGAACTTATTGCCAGACAGATATTAATATGGTTCACGATCACGAGTCATGTTAAATCCTCAGCATCTGCATTGTAGATTGCCAAAACCCGTTTTTCTTAGTCTTCATTGCAATTCCAAATTACGTCAAGATCTTCAAGGTAGCGTCTAGGTACAGTCTAAGCTTTGTTTGAAGATCATTGTTAGTATCGTCTAACGGAGAAAATTAGAAGACGGCCGCGAATAATATGCTTATTATTCTGACTGTAAAATTGGTCATGGTCACTGCATTTTTGGCTACGATCTCCTGGCTTTGGCTACTCCTGCCAACTCTTTTAACTAAGCTAGGTATATAATAATAGTATTAACCATGTGTCTGTTACGAGTAAGGAATCTCGTAAATAATGCAACACAAACATGGGTAGGTCCATGGGTTGACTTCACGACCTACTACTCGACAGTCCGATTCCTAAACTGCTGAGCTATTGTAATTTGACTTTAATTAAGTAATTGTTTCGCTTGCTATTGAAATACTACCTACTGGTGGCCATGGAGGAAGTTTATATGTACGTGAAACATCATTATTTATTTACGGAGAAGTATAGTTCATGTTCTATTCAAAAGATGGCGCTACACGACGCCGTGTCGCTACCCGCCGTTCATATTACACATACATAACAATATACCCACATAATATTTTATGATATAATAATTATGTTTATTGATGATTATGCTTCCTTGACTACACAAACTTACACAGCACACTTACATCTAACCAATTCTATTATTATACAACCACCGGTAATAGTATACCTATTTAGAATGATACCTAGCTACCTACTGCAAAAACTTGCCAAGTCATGCTAAAAAATAACTACCTACTTAGTGGAAGATTATAGTCAGGGCACGGGCAAAACTGACAATTATGCAAATATTGGTGCCGAGTCTCTTGTGACAAAATTCTCTAAACTAGACTAAAAATCACGAAAATTTTGTTTATTCCTGTCTTCATTCCTGTCAAACGAAGATTTCCCATTCTGAAATAGACTAAAGGGACACAACTTAACTGTTTTAGTTTGACATCACTAAAATGGCACTGAGTTAGTAATTTACTGAAAATGGCAATTTTGCTATTCAGAATTTGACGTACTTATTTCACCAAAAATTTTGGCTGTCTGACTATTTTTAATCGCGATTAAAAAGGTGTGGAATAAAATTAGTTGTCATAAACTAAAATTCACCACAACACCTCGACTTCAGGTGCAAAAACAGTACCTAGGTACTGTACCTCTTTTTTCTTTTTTTTGCTTATATCTCGAAAATGGTGTGGCCTATTGCAAAAATAGTGAAAATTTCGACCCCCTTAATACAACTCTTAACCCTAAAACTAATAGGTAATAATTTTTCATATTTTCCATACAACATGTGAAAAATTCCATATACGAGTAAAATACGTCGAGGCTGCCCACAATGCGCGTGTTAGAAAGTGGATGAAATACTACATTTATAAGTATTAACATCCACTTAATTAGTAAGCTTTGAGTGTCAGAATGGCTAGTTATTTAATATGTAAGAAAGTATCTATGATTATGGTGTGTTGGGAAGGGATTTTATGAAGAAAAGCACAAAGACAAGACCAGGCATTTATTTCAATTAGGGTTGTCAATAAATATAGGTAGGTAACGTTAATGAGAAAGCTATTACCCGTTCCAAAACTAGGTCTTCATGGAGAAGAAGGATAAGAAAATCCATGGCAGCTTGTTTTAGTCTTTTGTCAACACATTTTCACATTAGCATATTATTATTGTTAACACAAGGTCCGTTTCTCAAAGTTAGCAACTTTGTCTATGTAAAGAAAGAACATGAATATTCCTTAATTCGATTTAACACACTAAGCAATATTAGCTATATGTATAACACATACATAACAACATAGATCAGCAATACTAATCAATATTATAATATCAATTATATACTTAACTTACATGAACATTGTAGTCAGTCGATCTTTCACTAGAAGTGATAATATGATGATCATAATTCAATCCATTTTACAATATAGGAAGAACTTCGCTGTGCAGCGTGATTTCCTTAAGTACATTAGCTTATAGCAAAATTAATATTATGGACAATGGACACCACTTAGGATCTGTAAGTCTGTCCTATCTCGTCAAATCATCCGAACCAAGATCCCCTTCAAAATTGGCGGTAACTCATTAAAATCCCTCCCTATTACCAGTCAGTACCACAAACATTGCCGCCCATTCTGCCGCCATTTTAGACCAATCAGAGATGGTTGTACATAATTGCTAAATATCTTCTAATATAGGTATTATTTACCAAATCTAGTATAGTGGAACTATTTTAAAACTTCTTATGATTATTTAGCAATTTAGTATGTATTTATTTGTAATCTTTAAGTAAAATCTTATAATATATTAACATCATCTTTAAGATCTGAGAATCGTCTAAAACAACTTGTTACTTTTAAATTGCAATATTAAATCATGAGAAATATTACTAGTATCATATTAATTATTATTTAATCATTTATTGTAATGCCAAGGTAATAAACATTTGTTTCGAATAAGTAAAACCACCAAACATGACTTGTTCGAAAACTCTAGAATCGTTGTTTGTGTAGCGGCCTTTTAAGTCAGAATAAATACCATTTACATTAAATATTTCTGTTTAAGAAATATCAATTAAATAAATGTTAATAACATATATTTTAAATTAAGACCATTCTATTTAAAAATAATGATTTACGTTTAATAAAATATAGTTGAAATGGAACGTTTCCATACATACGTCAATTTCTTTGTCATCTGACAGCTGACGTTCATATTGTGGTTCTAGAGATCAATAAACAACATCAATATTTGTGATCAATAATCAACCAGTTATTCGCCTATAAATATGAATACTCTCACAAGCGCCTGCGGCTCAAAGAAAATTCACGAGGAGGGCAAACAAGTACACGTGGCGTCGCGATTGTCAAAATAATGTCAAATTTTAGTTGCGGTAACATTATTTTTATATTTAGAAATATTTTTTTGCAGGTTACGTAGCTTTAAGATTCTCATAGTCAAAAGTAAGGAATTTTAGTGATAGTTTATATAGTTTACTTCGGTGTACAAGAGAATCGGCACCATTAAGGCGCCCGCAAACAGGCGCGACGCGACAGCACGACACAAAGGCGCCGCTCGTCGCGCGGCACGCGGTGCCTTTGTATCACGCTGTCGCGTCGCGCCAGTGTGTACGAGCCTTTATTCACTTTAACAAAAAACTAACTACCTACAGAACTATTTCTAGTGTTGCTATAAAAAGGTCTTGTTAATATTTGCTTAAAATTGTTTAACATTCGGGGTCTTATTTAATTATTTGTCGAAGCTTCACATAATTATGTAACTATGTGACAATGCCTTTCATTTTGACAGTTCAACAACATTCACTGATTGCGTCATTGCGTTCACTCAACATTCATTGCGTTATTTATGTTGTTGAGCGGATGAATTTTTCAAATATGTGAAGCAAAGGATTGAGATATAAAGTGTTATACGCAATTAGGATCCGGCCCGCCGGATGAGTTACTGCGCGGAGAAAATGAGGTTTCGTCGATTCACATTGTCTTTAAGGTAAATCAGAGTACCTACGACGTAAAATCATTGGTATTTTGTTTCCAATTAAGAGTCGCAGGTCTGGAAAGGTCAAGGCGGCACGTGATGACGCTAAGAAACATGATCACAATTTGACGCACCTGACTAATCAAATAAGAAAAACAACGATACCATAAACGTGATTTCTTGGGGATTCGTGGCTTAATAATAACAGCCGTACCACAAGATCAACCCGATCTTCAAGGTTAAAGAATGCTTGTCTATGTCGGTCTGTAGATGGGTGATCTTCCGTTACTTATCGAGACCCCTTCGTGCCTCGGCTAGCACGTCCCGGCTGTCATTCGTAGATCTTTGACAGTTGTTACGGGAAGCGCGATAGTCTGACCACCAGTCTTGCTAAGGTAGCTTGTTACCCAGTAACTGGGTCGTGGAGGTCAGAGTCGCTGTATTTAAAATACTAATATTCAACTGCAACTGGTAAGTCTAGAAGCCAACCCCGACATAGTTAGGAAAAAAGTTAGGTAGATGACGAAACCTGATTTCTACCTAATTACTGCAATCATTAACGCACATTCTGTCTCCAAAACTGTCCCAAAATCTTTTAATTAAATGTATTGTAAAGCTTTACCCATTAGAAGCCGCTATTGGAACCCCAGGGCGACCTCTAAACAGTTGCAAAGATAAATATGTAAATTGCTATTATTTGGTTCTTAATATGAGTGGAAACACCCCAGGCTTGGATTGACTACCAGGTCAACAATCTGCTCGGATCCATAAAGAAAAACAAGTGGTAGTCGGACTCGCACACGAAGGGTTCCGTACCATCCTAATCCTAACTTCCTGACTATATAATATTATTAATTAATAATTTAATAATTAATCGTCCTAATCCTAATAATATATATACTTGTACATATATTATATTATATATAATATTATAAATGCGAAAGTAAGTTTGTTTGTTACCTTTTCCCGCCTAAACCACTGAACCGATCATCCTGATATATTGCATATACGTTGACAGGTGTGCAGAAACGGACATAGGGTACCTTTCATCCCGAAAAAAGTACTGCTCCCGAGCAGAAACAACAATAACGTTCTTATGATAATAGATGGCGCCACGTGTCTTTCGTGATCATGATTGAATTATAATTATTATAGGAACTTTAGTAGTGTGTTAAGAGTTTTTATTTTTTTATTATTAATACATTTTGCGAGTCTAGAGTGTCGATAGACCTGTTTGTCATCCTCCTAACTATAATTCCCCGAACAACCCGAATTCTTGTCAAATTCTAAATTAGCGCGAGGGAGGGAGGGGCGCGCAGTTAGGAAGCGAAACTTGTTTTTTGTTACTGTGACCGGGTTAATGTATATAATTTATTTGAACGTAACTTATGGCGTTTTTGGGGTATAACGAAAATAAACCAAAATACAATGACCTCATTTTATCAGCATTGCCATAAGTGAGAGAAAAAAACTTCATAGTGTTAAAGTAATTATAGTATGATTTATTTATTACACATCTTACATAGATTTCGTTGGTGTCCGCGATTTTTCGAAAAGCGGGCCTGTAAGTTCCCAATGTCCTTTGTTTGATCTAAAAGAACCCCAGGTTGGGTGAAGGCCTCCTCCAAAGATCTCCATCTGTCTCTGTCCTGTGCTATTTGTCTCCAAAGTGGGTCGGCTGGTCTTTTAATTTCGTCTTCTCAGCGTGTTTAAGGTCTCCCTTTAATCCTTTTGCCTTGTGGGCCGCGCCTCTCTGTCGTTCTCACGGTCCATCTCTGGTCTGTAAGTCTCGCTATATGTGTGTATCAGTTTTTGTGCATAACTCAGAGCGTGTGTTCCTTTGGTTATTTTCCATATCTTGGTGTATCACATTTTATCTTTTTTTTTACTTCGCTCTTTTCCTCGTTGGCAGTTATTAATTTTATTATTAGCTTTGGCGGTAAATTTCCATGTCTGGCAGCCATAATGTCAAGCACTTGAATTAGAAATAGACTTGAATTCATTATTTTTGTTTTTATAGTTATTAGCATATTACTTTTGAATATTTATTTAGTTTTATTTTACTTACGACTTTACTTTGTGTAAATTATTGAATCACCACTGCTCTCAAAATGGTGAAGGAAAACATCGTGAGGAAACCGGCATGTCCTAGAACCAACAATTCGAAGACATGTGACATCTACCAACCCGCACTGGACCCGCGTGATGGATTGCGGCCCACTCCCTCCCATAGAGAGGAGGCCTGTGTTCCAGCAGTGGGAACATTATAGGCTGATTATTGTACAATCTGCCATCGCATTTAGAAATTGATTTATTTTGTACGAGTGTGTTATGAATCAGGATAATCCTGAGAAAGGAATATTTCAATGGGTGAATGTTTGTGGTTTATCGCGGCATACCTACCTATTTCCCATGCATTTTCTTTTATTTTATTTAATCTTCTTTTATAATAACATTGTAATATATATGTGGAAGCTTGTAATTAGCAATTCTCAGTTGTTTACTATTTCTTTAAGTACCATTTACGTGTATTAGTCTATCAGCTTTCTTAAAATTGTAAAAATAATAAATTTAATGACTATTGAATAATTTACTTAGCAACCTAAAATTCCAAAACATGACAAAAATACACAAAGAAAGATTGCTGACTAAGTAAATGCATGCTTGACATTTAATTTTTCTAGGTCTGTGTTCAGATCCGGACTACAACCTTTTACTTATCTAGCTGCACACAACAGTGCCAGACTAAATACTATCTAAAAATCTAGATGAATGTTTTGGCAACCATACCTTGAAATAAATAAATAGTAAGGTTCCTTGTAAGTCGAGGTTGTAGCAATAGTAATTTTTTATTAATGTAGTTATTCACAATTTGCAGTATTATTCCTGCTGTTACATACTTTTTGCTTGCAAAGCGGTTATACAGGGTGGAATTTTGTAATGCCACCTGGAGGGAAAGTACTCTTAATACTGCAGATAGAAAGTTTTACTCAAAGGAAACATTCCTTTATTTTTGAATAGAAAGCAAACTGCATTCAAAGATTTTCGAAAATTCTCTTCTCCCACACCCGGGAATCGAACCGGCTAAAATCTGAAAAAATTATACCCTGTACTTTTATTGCATCGATCGTTAGGGTCAATTATAAGGATGAAATCTCTCTAACAAACATGATAAATTAAATGAAAACCAGGAAATCTTAAATTAATTTAATTATTTACAAAAAATGGTAAACTAACTAATTAGTTGCTCGAAATGGGCTCCATTCTCTTGGATACACTTTATTCTTTTAACGAATTCATTTCTAGTAACCTTTAATAAAGTGTTGTGGTGAATATTATAAATCGTATTCTGAACTTCAACTCTAAACTCGTTGTCATTCGCATAGGATTTCATGTAAATTTGATTTTTTACATATCCCCACAAAAAAAAATCTAATGGGGTGAGATCTGGCGATCTCGCAGGCCATCTGATTGTGCCGTTTGTACCAATCCAGGTATTAAAATGGTTATTAATGTAGGCAGTAGTGATTCTGCTGTTATGTGCTGGAGCACCATCTTGCTGTAGAATTATTTGATTTCGCTCTTCCTCGGGGAAACCATTTAACTCGTTTCTTAAGAGATCCAGTATTTCAATATACTTGGCAGTGTTTAAATGCCCTTCGTACACGTGGACTAACACTACATTATTTCTCATAATTCCGCACCAAACGTTGAAAGAAAATCTTACTTGATTGTTAGTTTGATGAACACGAACAGGATTCACTCGAGACCAATAATGGTTATTGCGGCGATTGTACATGCCATTATTGCTGAAGTTGGTTTCGTCAGACCATACAATGTTACTCAAAAAATTAGGGTTTCGGTCAATTTCTCCAAGCATGTTTTCACAAAATTGTAATCGTCTGTCACGATCCCCAATATGCAATTTTTGCACCAACCGACCTTCACGATAGCATTTATACTTATACTTTTTCAGCACTTTAAGTACGCGAGTGTGGGTTGTTCCTAATTCATTGGCAGCATCTCTACTTGAAGCCTTTGGAAATGATTCAAAGTATGTTAAAACATCTAGTTCAAAATCGAAATAGTTTTGCTGAATAGTTTGCCGTCTCTTCTTGAAACCACCCGTATTCTTTAAATTTTCTACCATTCTTTTCAATACAAACCGATTTGGTGCCTATCGGTCTTGATATCTCTCTCCATACCACCGCAGAGCTAGATTCACGTTTTTGTTATTTAAAAAATAAGCTTCCATTAAATCAAACTGTTCTTGATAAGCCATTTTCACCGTGAGACAAAATGTGAAATGAGTTGTAAAAACAATCAAATGTGAATAACAACTATGACAATCTAATTTTCAAATTTTAATCTAACATTCCATATTTAAATTACCTCATACACGCAGCTACGAGTATGTCGCAAAGGAGTCTGCATTACAAAAGATGGATGTTATTTAAAGAGTTTAACTTGACTCATTGAATTTGTAACTTCAGATTTCCTGGTTTTCCTTTCATTTAATTTATCATGTTTGTTAGAGAGATTTCATCCTTATAATTGACCCTAACGATCGATGCAATAAAAGTACAGGGTATATTTTTTTCAGATTTTAGCCGGTTCGATTCCCGGGTGTGGGAGAAGAGAATTTTCGAAAATATTTGAATGCAGTTTGCTTTCTATTCAAAAATAAAGGAATGTTTCCTTTGAGTAAAATTTTCTATCTGCAGTATTAAGAGTACTTTCCCTCCAGGTGGCATTACAAAATTCCACCCTGTATACTTTTTTGCGCGCTAAACGGTCAGCTTCATTCATTCATTCATAAATATACAAAGATTCAAATTGACAATATATTTCCAAATTAGATTGTATCCTTAAGTGGTCTGTGCTAGCTTGTCAGAAATTTTCTAAGCAACATATAAATACAGGGTGTAAAAAGACACATCACATAGCCGTCAACTACGCATTCTGTACATCAAACTAAGTAACATTGCACAAAAATAATTGCTGGGAAACAACTTTTATTTTTGGTGTGAAAGCTGTTTGCCGTAGTATGCAATATAACACACGCAAAGCATTGTGCTTATGGGAGCATGCAACGGTACAGGGGTCGTGGGAGTATTTAAAGTTGTGTTACTTATATATTTCATTAAGCAATTATTTTTGTTAAAAAAAGTCAGTAAAAGTTGTAATTTTGACCTTCAATATCTCCGTAACAAGAAGGTTCCTAAGTATGGTCCCGTATAAAAAAATGTTTACAATGACGGGGAGTACGAGTGACTCTCGGCTTCGTTAAGTGTCTTTTTACACCCTTTATAATCAAAGACTCTAATAGTTATTATACTTTTTGGAATCTAGTAGCAATGATTGCTGGGATGGCTTATGTATAAGGAAACTGGACTAATGGAGACTGTTCATAGGAAGACACTAAACATCTCAATTCCGTAACACACTCTCCATCGCAATCCAAAAGATTTTGAAGGAAAATCATAATGCATTATTTCATAACAATTATGTTTAAACAATGTGTGTGCTGGAGAACGTAAATAACGCAGTAAATTTTGTTGAATTATCGAAATTAATGGCATTGGCATTGTGAGTTATCATCTTCCTAGCCTTAGTCAACCTGAGTTGGGGTCACCTTCCAGTCTTACCGATACAATTGAATACCAATATTTTACATGGAGTAACTGCCTATCTGACCTCCACAACCTAGCAACTGGGTAATACGATACCCCTGGCAAGACTGCGTTGTGAGTATGTTACGCAATTAACCCGATGAAGAAAGAAAATAGGCATCTTCCCACAGTAGTAGAATATCTATCTTCAGAGCACAAACGCCGAATTAGAATTGGTTGATGTTTACTTATTTTATGAAAAAAATCAAGCAATATTGGCACCGTTTATCAAAGTCGAAGTTATTCAAAGTTAAAAGTTATTTCAAATAGGCTCATAAAGGGCACTTTTGAACGTTAAAATTTACAAGAAAATAGAACTGATTCTACATAGTTGCCCTTTCCAAAAGGTAGTTTCGCATGGAGAAGAATGGGCAAGAAACTCACCGTCACTCAACATCACTTTTTTTAAATGTTTTCAAGATTTTGTATACATTAATTATAATATGTGAAGACGATGCACCTAGAATATAATATAATAATAATAATATAATAATGTTTATTCATAAAATTACAAGGCCTAAAAATTAATTATTACTGTTTGCTTTTAAATTATATTCCTAAGACTTACGTGCATGAAATAGGTAATCCTGTGTTTCAGGCGGAAAGTGCTAAAATATTCATAAAATTAATAAACAATCTAAAAATTGACAAAAGACTAATAATTTATACTTATGTTGAATAACTTAACTCTTAGTTTCTAAATTAGATATATACTTATCGTAGGTGAGTATACATATTTACTTTAACACAGTTAATAAATTCTCTGTATCTTCGTAAGACATTCTTTGGAGAGCCTCCTTGAGAATTCTCTTACAATTTGTGTAGTTCGGTAAATGTTTGCTTTCGCGTTTAGTCTAATGTAGAGGAGCGGACCGGTAGGTACAGGTAAAATTTGGATATAAAAGCATGTTTTGTTGTAATTTGTGGGCAGACTATATCTTTACATCTTTTATTAGAATGTTCAGTGCTGTAGGGTAGAGCTGTGTGTTGTTTTAATACAATGCCCATTATAAATAGTTGCCGAACTGTTAATACTTCAGAAGATTTGTATAGGAGGTTGGTAAGAAAAAGGAAAGGGCAGAAAGTATACACTTTGAGAATCGTCCTCTTAGCTCTCTCGATGGTTAGTTACCTTATTTTACCCGCTCCACCCCATGTGGTAATACAGTAAGATAATATCGATTGATATGGAGCAAAGTAAATTTGTCTAACTATTTTTAAAAACAAATGCCAACTTGCGAATTCTATTATTTAAAGCTTCTATATGTTGTTTGAACGAAAGTGTTTCGTCTATTATGACACCAAGGTTTTTTTTTTATATTTGCCATTTTAATTTTTGGGCCAAACGCATTGGTTATCTGTGGGAACTGCGCACTAATGAGCATATAATGTTGTGGTATTAGTTGATGTTTGCTAGTGCATCGAAAACTTACTGTAATTTGTCTTGGCTGCATTTAATGTTACTGAATTACGTTGAATCCATTTGTTAACAACATTGAATACATATTGCGCAAGCTTGCAGACATTTTTTACTGAGTCAGCCGAAAAAAGAAGGGCAGTGTCGTCAGCATAAGAAACAATTTGGCCGTGATTTAGATTTAGACTTCAAAGATTGTTTATATACAATTTGTAACTTATATATCGCACAACCTCTTAAGGGGTCATTGTACTCATCATTATGAACAACTTTTACGATGGGATAAAATCCAAAATCGCGAAAAAAAAATCAGCTGTTCACTACATTTATGTTCGCATAATTTGTCAAAATGTAGGGAACAACTGATTTTTTTTTCACAATTTCTTGTTTGATTCATAGTAAAAGTTGTTCATAATGATGAGTACAATGACCCCCTAAGAGGTTGTGCGTTATTTAAGTTACACAATGTATATCAAAAATAGCGTAGGGCCTAATATACTTCCTTGGGGAACTCCGAAGGACGTGTTTTTTTCATCATCGCTGAGAAAATTACCAATCCTTACACATTGGGTACGGTCCTCTAGATAGCTGTTAAATAGTTTCAGCTGGGTGCCTCTGATACATCTGCTTCAAGCTTGTGCAACAGAATAGGAATAGAAACCGTGTCAAAACCTTTGGCAAGGTCCAGGAAGATTTCTACTGTGTGATTACCTTTATCAAGTTCTTGTGCTAGATAATCAGTCAGATGGTGGACCGCAGCGTCTGTTGATATTTTAGGCCTAAATCTAAACTGCCGTTTTGATAAAAATTCATTTGTCCTCCAAGTATTTGTACAGATTTTTATTTATAATAAAAACGCTTTAATAAAATTACTGTACTACATTAAATAAAAATAATTAAATATAAAAACAATGACTGGTAAATTAATTATGTGATAGATACATGGTGCTCACATATTTAAAAATATTGAAAAGTAGATGATTTTTCAAAAAAATTAAAAGTAATAATTTCGTGTGTGATTTCAAATTGTTACAGAATGAAAAATCAATGTGATTAAAATTATAAATTATACAATTAAATTAGCAATCGGCTTGATTTTGTCTAGATTATCCTTTCTTAAGTTAGTTTTCACAATGTACATCCCACGTAGGGAAATACGGTTAGGAGTTACTTGACAAATGGCTGACATGACATAAATAAATGGTCACTCATTTAGCGGATTGTCATGTTAATAGGGTTAAGGACTATTGTAGAAAATATGTTTTTCTTTTTCATGTGCCTTTTTAAGTATAGGTACTTATATGGAATGTATAGGGATTTAACATTTGAATACAAAACCGTATTCTGTTTACTTGGACAACCAGGAGTTCAGCTATTAAGAAGCTACAAATGACGATCACTGGTCAAATTTTTACCACTGTGTAAAAAAATCTTGTAACTTCTACTTTACGGCCACGATTAAAGAAAATCATGTTAAACATCAGCCTGGACATAAAGTTAACAATAATGGAAATGGTCTTCCAAATAGCTAGCTATTATTCGGCAAAAAAAATATTGAAATATAAAAGAAATAAAATTAATTAATTTAGCTCATGTCATAAGTACACACAATAAACGCAAAGGACTAGAGAAATACATCAAAAACAAAAAAAAAATGTATGTATCACGGCTGCGCCAAATAGGTATGCCCAGCCGGTCTAGAAAACGTCGGTGAAGTGAGCTGAAAGTGATTATCTGTGTTATTCTGTAACCATCTCACCGTGAGATTCTTTGGCGAGAGTTTGAGCTGAAAGGGCTTCAAATTCCCGCGAAAGAAATCCCGAAGAAAATAATTTAGTGCAGGAAATTAAATAAACTAAAGACTTGGCTAAAAGGTCTTAGCAACCAGGCCATAAAAATAATTATAAATAATAATAATATCACCGTGAAAACTAAGGTGAAGTGAGCGTAGAGTGAGCTGTCAGTGTCATCCCACCTGATGCTAGGGATTGACCAAGCACTACATTTACAATCATAATCGATATTTTAATAATATTTTTTATGCAAATTCTATTGATCATTTTATAATATTTCAAAGCTAGTAGCTAGTATTACATAAGTGTCTAAACATTACAATTTTGGGGGATTTTAAAATAAAATATGAAAACAGAAATTCAGTCAGAAACACAATGCTGTTTTTATTTTTTTTAAACCGTGACTTGCCTGAGGCGCGAGACCGTCGCGTACGAACAATAAATTAAATAAAACATACACAAATACGCATTGACATTGTTTGTTATTAGGAACCCATTGTTATAGGATTAAATAAACGCAATTGCGATTGTGGAGTAAAGACTGTGCGACGTTGTTCAGCGTTGCGATTAAGGCGGAACCTTCAAGGTAGCCCGCGAAATTTAATTTTTCTTGCGTTTTTTGCAATTTGCAGGTCACTATCAGGTTGTATTTTGTTTAAATTATGATTCGCGACCGTAACAAATATGGCTTTACAGAATTATCAACAATACATCTCTTTAAGTTCATATTACTGTATTGAATGACTATTTCATGAAATCATGACATTTGACGTCAATTCTAACTTGAAGAGTTGTATTGCTCATTCTAATGATTATAATTCTGTAAAGCCATATTTGTTACGGTCGCGAATCATATTTTAATCAAAATACAACTAGACAGTGACCTCCAAATTGCAAAAATCGTAACAAAATTTGAATTTCGCGGGCTACCCTGGCGCTTACCCCTTAACCCAACTATCAATATAGTCAGTCCCTAGCATCTGGCGGAATGACATCTCACTAGGAGCTCACTTCACGTAAATTTTACGGTGAGTTTTTACATAATAGACCGGCTGTTTAGCAAAATAACAGACTGCTAGTGTCTGACGCTGATTAATTGAGTATTAGTAAATCTGCACTTGGCAGAAGAAGTATTGGCCACTGGAGAAATGGAAGCTGCGATCCCCCCTGGCGACACTTCTTTACTCTCTGAGCTATGAGGAGTACCTAAGCAGTTGAGAAAAAATGCAATCGTGTGACGGAAATCACCATCTGTGAAATGCACAATATTAAAACTTGATAAGTAAATTGGTGCAAACCAATTTACAATTTTCTTATTGAGGCATTGTTAAAGTATCTGAGAAAAGGTGACGAGATACTTCATCACAATACAAAGAGATATGAACAAATAGATAAAGCTTTGTATTCTATTCTTGTAACTATGTGTGAGGGTGTGTGTGACTGTCTCGTTGGTCTAGTGCTCGCAAGCGCTGCTGCTACATGAGGTCCTGGGTTCGATTCTCTGGCTGGACAAAGTGTTATTGGGTTTTTCCTTCAGGAACTTCTCAGCCCGGAGTCCGGATTTCTGCTCGGTGGATCGTAATAGGCTCGCCCCCTATTGTACAACTGGCGAAATATGGGTGAACTCTGCCTAAACCTTCGGGGATGACAGGCGTGATGTTATGATGTAATGTTATCTGTGTACTTGTGTAGTGTGGAGTCAAAGTGTACAGGCAAGAAAAACGGACCATAATTAGAGCGCTTTCTTTCAAGTTTTTCTGATAGAATATACCTAATCAAGTTAATTAAAACGTTAGTCACAAAATGTTAGTGGTGCCGATTCTCTTGTACACCGAACTAGGTACTGGTAAACTAAACTATCACAAAAAGTTTTGGTTAAGAGAATATTAGAAGTTATTCTGCAAACAAGATTCGCTAAACTTAAAAACAATTTTGACACAACTGAAGTCCAGTTTGACAATCGCTACGTTGAGTAGACCATAGACCAAAATTTCTCCGTACAAATCCTTCTGTACGACGTATGTACGCCGTAGCCCAGGATTTTTATCATCCCGGTGAGCACCGAGGAACTCCCCGGGCTTCAGCACACTCATGCCGTGTAATACGGCTTTTGGGGTCCGGTCTACGGCGTCCAAGCGCCGAACAGCGGACATGGTAACACAAAGGTCCGAGGGAGTACTTTGAGCTGGTCGCCGGTGCTCACTGGGTTAATAAAACTTCTGTTATGTTTGAAGATCAAAACTAGACGGACTTTATTTGGCTGAAAGCCCGTGTACTATAAATACATATGTATCTTATTTCAAAAAGTAGGTAATTCAACATTATCGTAATTGCGTAAACTTTATGGTACGCGTTACGTCACTAAAAAGGAACACCGGGTTAGTTAATCTGGCATTAGTGTTTTTTGAGTTGCGAACATTGCAGTTCAATCGAAGAAACATAAAAAAAAGGAATTGCAATGTTTGTGACGTCTTAGTAAACTTAACAACTGCTAACTAATGATAAATACTAAGACTACATGAGTACCTGCGGGTCATACCCGAGACAGGTTCAAGTCGCGCGAGTCAAGGTGCCTGCACAGCCGACCTCGAGATAACGTATTGCACAACTGAGAGATCGAATCTTAGGGGCATATTACAGTAGCAGCCATTCTTTGAAATAATTTATATTTATTGATTTATTAATTCAAATTATTTAGTTGAAATCTTTTGGGTAATGAATAATAGGTTGGGGAAAAAGTTTCTTCGCATTTTTTAAGAAAATTCAAAATTAACTAAAGTATGTAGGTACGATTTTGTTCGATAACTTTTTGCCATCTTGTAGGTAGGGACATGATCCCATTGCTATAGAAATTTTGGGACTTCTGATCAAAATACCGCGACAAGTGGTTTTGGCAGTCCTCTCGTGATGTTAACCTGACACTGCCTAAAGAATTCTGAAGAGACCGAAACAGGTGGAAATCTGAAGGTGCGAGGTCAGGACTATACGGCGGATGCATTAACACCTCCCAGCCAAACTCTCTTAATTTTTGCTGAGTGGCTTAAGATGTGTGAGGTCTAGCAATATAATGATGAAAAACCACACCCCTTCTGTTGATTAATTCCGGCCGCTTTCTCTCAACTTCTTGCTTTAATCTCATCAGTTGTTCGCAGTAGAGTTCAGAATCGATGGTCCTGCCTGGTGGTAACAGCTCATAATGAATAATGCCCTTCCAATCCCACCACACACACAGCATCACCTTGTTACGAGTTAACCCGGGTTTCGCCACAGTCTGTGAAACCTGACCGGCCTTTGACCACGACCTTTTTCACACGTTCTTCTCGTACGTGATCCACTTTTCATCACCAGTTATCAGCTTCTTCAAAAGGGTTCGGTTTCATTACGTCGTAATAAAGAATCACAAATGAGTACACGGTTCATAAGGTTTCTTTCAGTGAGCTTGTGAGGTACCCAAATATCGAGCTTTTTTGTGTACCCAGTTATTTTCAAATGTGCCAAAACTGTTTTGTGGTCAATTCCCAGTTCTTCAGCTACGTCGTAACTACTGATATGCTGATCTTGCTCCACTTTTTCAAAAATGGCATTCATTTTATCCGTAATAGGGCGAGCAGAGCGACGTGCATCTTTGACATCAAAATTTCCGGATTGAAAACGCTTAAACCAAATTTGTGCTACTCTCATAGACACTGAACTAGGTCCATAAACATCGCAAAAAAAATTCGCGGCTTGCGTTGCAGTTTTACCTTTTTTGTAGTAAAATTTTAAAATGTATCGAATTTCTTCATTAGATTCACTCATCTTGACAGTACGAAAAACAAATGAAAATCACACATTTTCCTAATTTGAATTTGGAATTATGTTCTTTAAAATTTAAACTTTCAATGATACCAAAACCAGCCAGATACAAATAGTATATATAGCCAAAGAGATTTTATTACAAGTTCATACATACTATAATGCGAAAAGACTTTTTCCCCAACCTAATATATATGTGTGACGGATCCTCTACATACTCGTAGGATCGTGATTAGACATATTAGTCTGATATGCTACTCTGGGCGCAGAATTGGGATACAGGTAAACTTGAGAAATAACTCCTTATTATAACGTCCACAATGGTAATTGTTATAGAGTCAATTATAGCAACATTACTTAACGCTGAATTTAAAAAGGAAACACTGAGCAGTTTCTAGGTTTCTGTGTCACGACCACGTCTCAACAATCACTGTCGATCCAATCCATGATCCAAACACTATATGACTATACCCCTAGACTCCGCACAACGCCAAACAAAGGCGTTTGTTTCTCGCTTTTAAGTGCATACTCATCATAACAGATCCGACATTAAATATACATATGTATACAGGATGTTTGGCAGAACGTTGAACATACGAAAATGGTGGATAGGTGGGGTCATTTGCTACTTACTCAGCCCTAATTTATTTGGCCCTGGCCCCCCGGATATTTAAAAACATTTTTTTTTGCTTTCTTCTAGTTTCACCACTTTCTAAACTTTAAAGTGTATTTTTTATTAAAAATGGGTAAAACAGTTAATATTTTGTTATTTTTTAACCTTTATCTTTCTGTAAGTTTGACGACTCATGACTTTTTTTCTAGCTAACATCTAAATAAAGCAATATTTTTATAAGAATCTGCCAAAATTAAAGACCAAAGTAAAAAATTGCCTGTTTTACACATTTTTAATAAAAATTACACTTTAAAGTTTAGAAAGTGGTGAAACTAGAAGAAAGCAAAAATAAAAAAATAAACCAGAGTGCCAGGGCCAAATAAATTAGGGCTGAGTAATAGCAAATGACCCCACCTATCCACCATTTTCGTATGTTCAACGTTCAGCCAAACATCCTGTATATATCAAGAAATTCTAGGGATAGCCTTCTTGTGTTATGTCCTCCTGGTTACAGGCAACGTAAAGGACATCCCTAAACCGCAGACCGTGTTGCAATATAGGCAACGATAGAGAATAATTTGCTCAGAGAACATGCATGGGCTGCAGGGTTTCTCACAGCCATTATTTTGTTCTTTATAGCGGTAATTAGGAGCCGAAGGTACGGCCGTCGACCAGCATGAAGTTCATAGACTAGGTAAGTACTTAGCTCGGTGTTTCTTATTTGTAGAATAACGAGTGCTTCATTGGTCTATGGTTCGCATACCTATGCGACTGTTGAGCATAAGCTCCTGGACCAGGCAGTGTTACTGGGTGTTATTATTAGAAATTTATCAGATTGCATCTGCCTTGAGAAGCTAAGTCTCAGACTATTAGATAAGTAGGTGGGGCCTTAAACATGCAACTGGCGAAATATGGGTGTAGCTTCTAAACACGTCTTCTTACCCTTTTGAAGAAAATTGGTGTGATGTTATGTTAAGAAATGTATTTTTTTATATAAATACTTACCTCAGACACATTTCATTGCCTTTTCCATCAACCGCTCAATCAAGAATGAAATCCTTGCCGATCACTTACACAAGCATTTTAACTTTTTTTTGAATTGACTTTATAATTATTATTTGTCAATCATTTGCAATTTTATATACGGCCAATAAAAGCACTTATGTTCACCAAATTGAAAATTAAATCAAGTCAATAATAATAATTGAAGTTATAAACGTTATTACCTACATGTCTACCGCAGTTTCATCCGTCATTCAGTTGATAACTGTGAATCTTAAAACTATTAGGTCCTTACATATGAAATTGATGTTTTAGAACTGGCCACTTTGATCTCAAAAAGTTTAGTTAATTAATTTGAATTCCAAATTCAAATTTATTTCAATTTAAAGCGTGTCTATTTGTGTTTCGAATGTAATAATTCATTTGTTTTCGTGCCATTTAATTTTGCTTTGACATCGTTCTGTGCTCAATATGGAAAACATAAAATATCGCATTATTTTCGAATATGAATTCCATCGTGGCACTAGCGCTGCAGAAACAGCTCGAAGGATTGATGATGATAATGAGTACGGAGACGCCATTGTAAAAGAAAAAACAATACGTTTTTGGTTCCAACGCTTTCGTTCTGGAAATTTTGACCTCCAGAACAAACCTCGTGGACGGCCGGAGACCCTAGTTGTCAATGAGGAATTGAAAGTGATCGTGGAAGCGGATCCATCTCAAACCACGTCAGAGTTAGCTGCAGACTTCGGTGTGAGTGATAAAACCATTTTGAATCATTTGAAACAAATTGGAAAAGTGAAAAAGCTTGAAAAATGGGTACCGCATGAACTAAGTGAAGCAAACCAACAAACACGAGTCGACTGCTGCGTCACGTTACTCAACCGTCACAATAACGAGGGGATTTTGAATTGTATCATTACTTGTGATGAAAAATGGATCCTATACGATAATCGGAAATGCTCATCACAGTGGTTAAATCCAGGAGAACCGGCTAAATCCTGCCCCAAGCGAAAGTTGACTCAAAAAAAGGTACTGGTTAACCAGCGGACCAGCGACCAGCGTTGGTGTCATCCACTACAGCTTCCTAAGATCTGGTCAGACGATTACGGCAGATCTGTATTGCCGACAATTGGAAACCATGATGGAAAAGCTAGCCATTATACAGCCGAGATTGGTCAACCGCTCTAGCCCACTGCTGCTTCAGGACAACGCTAGACCACACACTGCACAACAGACAGTGGCGAAACTAGAGGAGCTAGGATTGGAATGTCTCCGTCACCCACATACTCCCCGGACCTTGCTCCAACCGATTACCACTTTTTTCGGAATTTGGATAATTTCTTAATTGGAAAAAAAATCAATTCTGATGAGGGAGCCCAAAACACCTTCAAAGATTTTGTTGATTCTCGCTCCCGCAATTTTTTCAGCAAAGGAATCAATGAACTCCCTATAAAATGGCAAAAGTGCATAGATCACAACGGAACCTACTTTGATGAATTAAATAAAATAAAATGTAAAAAAAAAATAGTTTTGCTTTTTATACGCTTTATATTAGCTTCACTTGTATGTCGAGCTAGTGCGCTAACTACGCATGCTTGCATTTCCAGAGACACTCTGATCGGGCACTCAGCTTAGCACAACCCGCGTAGGTAGTTGCGTCTTGTTTGTATGTTTGTTTTGTTTGCGTGTGTTTGTTTGAAGATCTTTGGACGGAATTCGAATTGAAGAACTTGATTGCTCAAAGCTAACAGGTAAAACCCCATGTAACAGAGAAGCATTAGATGAAATGATTCGATTACGAAATAACACGTAGTAAGACTTGTCGATATCACTTTTTCGTCAATAACCTGATACCATTAAATCTCAGTGTATATATTGATAACGTTAAAATCTTTTAATGGCTTCTAAAATCGAGATCTGACTATCAATACAGCTGTAAGGTAAGAGCCCCAGTACCCGCTCAGGAACCAGTACTCGCTCACTCCATGTATTTGTTGAGCGGGTACTGGGGCTCTTACGTTACACATTAATACATGCTATACATACATAAATGCTATACATGGTGGCTCATTAATTATAGTAAATAACCAACTTAAATTTAAAGACCGCAAGGATATTGTGAGCCTATCTGTTGAGCGGACAATTGAAATAGCCTGTATAGAATTGGAGCAGTTCATTATATTAAGTGTGTACAGACCACCTTCAGGATTGTATGATTGTTTTGAAAAGGTTATGGATGAAGTGTTGCACAAAATTTGTAATTCAAACAAGTCTATCATAACTTGTGGTGATTTTAATGTTAATTTGTTAGAAAATTCTGGGTTAAGTACTAAAATTATAAGTTTGTTTCAGTCATACAATCTTGCTAACCAATTTTTGGAGCCCACTAGAATAACTCCCACTAGTGCCACATGCCTAGATAACATTTACACAGATGTTACACCAACCCATAAAGAAATGATTAATTTAATAGACTCTGATCATTGCGGACAATTGATCATTATTTCTAATATTAACAAAAAAGTTATTAAAAAAGATATCACTGTTACCTCAAAAACTAGTAATCGCTTGGAAACATTTAAAACTAAACTTTTAAGTAAATTACCATTTTTGTCGACTAATGATGACCCTAATGAACAATATAATGATTTTTTTAATATGTATTGCACACAATTTGATAACACATTCATTCCAAAGACTTTCTCGGTGAATAGTAACGCTTCATTCAGTGACTGGGCCACCATTGGTATACATAAAAGTAGAAAACGACTTTATGAATTATATGATGAACGGACTTGTATAAACACTGCTGAATTTAATTTATATGTTAAGAATTATTCAAAATTATTTAAAAGAGTTTGCAGTATGGCCAAGTCACGTTATTTGAGTTCAAAAATTAAAAATAGTAGTAATGTAATTAAAATGACATGGAGTATCATTAACAGCGAAACGGGAAGGTCATGCAACCGCTGTAGTAACTACACGCTTGATATTGATGACAATATAATTAATTCAGATTCCCAAGTCGCCGCGGCCTTTGAAAATTTATTTGCTGATGTTCCCGTATCCACTACTAAATCTCTAAACTCATCACCCACTGCTGCAGAGTCTTTACTTAAGGAAAACGTTCCTGTATGTGATTCTGAATTTCATTTCAAATATGTCACCTGCAAAGATATAATTAAAACCTTTCACACATTAAATGTTAAAAAGACCGCAGATCTATGGGGTAATTCTGTGGACGTTGCTAAGTCCATAATAAACATTGTAGCACCTACTTTAGCTGTTATTTTTAATAATTGTATTGATCGTGGTGAGTTTCCTGATCTTATGAAAAACAGTAAAATAATACCGTTATTTAAATCGGGTAGTACATCAGACCCTACTAATTATAGACCTATTTCAGTACTACCTACCTTTAGTAAAATTTTTGAAAAACTTATTTTGAATCAAATGCAAGGATTTTTTAATAATCACAAATTACTGCATAACAAACAGTTCGGTTTTACGAGGGGTCGTTCGACTACTGATGCCGGAGTTGAACTTTTAGGACATGTTTATGATGCATGGGAGGACAAATGCGATGCTTTGGGAATCTTTTGCGATTTGTCCAAGGCATTCGATTGTGTTCTTCATGAAACATTGATCAGGAAACTGCACCACTACGGAATCCGAAACGCCTCTCTGGATCTTCTTACTTCTTACTTAAGTGATAGGATTCAGAGAGTTGATGTTAATGGAAAAAGATCACCCGGATCGGTAGTAAGAATGGGGGTCCCCCAGGGCTCAATTCTTGGGCCATTTTTATTTCTTATTTATATAAATGACTTGCCTTACCTCATAAAGGATAAACATGATATAGTGTTATTTGCAGACGACACTTCACTTTTATTTAAACTGAAACGTCAGCAGCTGATTACTGACAATGTAAATAGCGCCCTTGCAATAGTAGTTAACTGGTTTAATGTTAATAACCTACTGCTTAACGAGAAAAAAACTAAATGTATTAAGTTTACGATACCTCATGTTAGACAAGTAGAAACTAGTGTTCTCATAAAGGGTGAAGTGCTGAAACCCGAAAATACCACAGTTTTCTTAGGCATAACTTTGGATACCAAGCTTCAATGGGGCCCCCACATAGAAAATTGACAAAAAAGCTTAGCTCTGCAGCATACGCCGTTAGAAAAATTCGTGGTTTAACTGATTTAGAGACAGCCCGTTTAGTATACTTTAGTTATTTTCATAGTGTGATGTCGTACGGTATTCTGTTGTGGGGAAATGCCGCCGATATCCAGACAATTTTCGTTTTACAAAAAAGGGCAATTCGTTCTATCTATAAATTAAGTCCCAGACACTCCCTCAGAGATAAATTTAAAGAGATTAATATAATTACTATGCCTTCTCAGTATATTTATGAAAATCTTTTGTATGCACATAAAAATATTATTCTGTTAAAAAAATACAGTGATATCCACAATATAAATACTAGAAACAAACACAAATTTATTGTTCCTACAACCAGGCTCAAGAAAATAGGTGGCTCGTTTAGATGCCAATGTATACGTTTTTATAATAAACTTCCTAGCCACATTCAAGATCTAAGCTTTAATAAATTCAAATCTTTTATAAAACGGAAACTATGCCAGAAAGCCTATTATACTGTGAAAGACTATATTAAAGACAAAAAGGCTTGGGATTGAGCTGCTCCAATAAATTTACACGGTGAATGTTGATTTTAATTTGCTAGCTATTTTAGACATGAATATTTACTGTAAAAAGTATTATATTATTTTCATTATTGAGAATATGAGGACTATGTGGGTCATTGTTTCAGTTATATTCTTGATCTGGCAGTTTAAGTAGTTTATGCGGCCTACCCAAATGTCCTTTCTTTGGTATTGTTCGTCGAATCGTTGAGCTCCTTAAGTTCTGAGTTGAGCTGCACGGTTACTGACAAATGCGTGCACTGACTGGACAGGTCCACTTAATCTGTGTGGTTCTTTCCTCAAAAGACCATTTCAGACACCAATCTACATGGTTCTCAAACATTATGTCCGATTTTTTTATATACACATTGACATTGTTGAATTTTATATACACAATGACATGAGTATTTACTTGTAAAGTAGTATGTTATTTTAATTATTGTGAATGTGAGGATTATGTGGGTCATTGCTTTTTTTTTCGCAGTTAATTTTTATCATGATCTGGCAGATTGAGTAATTTATGTGGCCTACCCAAATGTCCTTTCTTTGGTATTGTTCGTCGAATCGTTGAGCTCCTTAAGTTCTAACTTCCTGAGTTGAGCTGCACGATTACTGACAAATGCGTGCACTGACTGGACAGGTCCACTCAATCTGTGTGGTTCTTTCCTCAAAAGACCATTTCAGATACCAATCTACATGGTCTTCACATGATCTGACCAAGATTATGTCTGGACTTTAAAAGAGACTGTGACCTCTGAGTTTGTTTCGGCCTTTCTTCTCAGAGTAGTCAGATAGGAAACGCCGACCTCATCTAGTTTAAAAATATGATTGACGTGTAAAAGTGTTTGTACAAACCTACTTACAGAAATAAAATCATTTATCATTTATCATCATTTATCATTTAATAATTTGGAAAATAATTACAGTTACTTACAGTTATCACGGAATTGATAGTAGATTATACCAAATAACAGTTTAAAAAAAATTAAAAAACGCTCTTATAAATAAACCAAACTAAAAAGTAGAAAATAAATAATAGTTTAAAAAACACGCTTTATATAGAAAACCCAACAAAAAAATAGAAAATACATTTTAATAATTTTGAATTAAGAATAGTGTAAAAAATTCTAATGAATACAAATGAATAATAGTGTAAATAAGAAAAATAAAAATTATTTAAAAAAAAGCGTGGGGTGCTTTTTAAGATATTATCGAAATGATAACCCTTCTTCTCAAAATTCAACTCAAAATTATTAAAATCTATTTTCTATTTTTTTGTTGGGTTTTCTATATAAAGCGTGTTATTTCGTTTTTTTAAACTGTTATTTATTTCCTTATAAAACATCTTTGTAAAACATCAATTTCATATGTGGACCTAATAGTAAAAACTTTAAATTATATTGTTTCATATTTTTTTATGTACCTACTCAAGAAAAACTGAATTTTCTGTATAGAACCTACCTACGTAGTTTTACTATTTATCAATTTAGTCCATAGATTTATGTAGTTTTTATATTTCTATGATTTAGCTGCATTGACTTGTGGCGAATTTTACCAATGAAACTGAACACAAGCACCACATCTAAAGGCTCGTGCACACTGGTGCGACGCGACAGCCCGACACAAAGGCGCCGCTCGTCGCGCTGCACGCGGTGCCTTTGTGTACGCTGTCGCGTCGCGCCGGTGTGCACGAGCTTTAAACCACGTCCAGCGTTGATATTCCACATGGAATTAGTACCTATGTACTTTGATATTCCACAACAATGAGGTCACTGACCGCTCTTGAACGCGGTTTAGATGTGCTGATCGCGTTTAATTTTATTGGTGAATTTCGCCTTTGTAAAACATTTGTATACTTACCTAAATCGAGACAAAGGACTCAACCTAACTAATTACGTCAATCGATTATCAACCAACACAACAATAGCTAATGTTGACAATAAATTACAAAAAAAGTCACAACAGAAAATCCCTAACAGCCTGCAAATATGACGTCACAAACATGAATCGTCAGATCTGAACAAAAACACGTTTGATGTCGGCGCGCACGCAGTTACCTTGCGATCCTTGAACGAGAATAAAGACAAAATGAATTACTGATGATGTCGGAACACGCCGGCTGATAAGTCAGTTGCATACGTTTTATTAATCGTGAAGTCGTGTCGTGTGGCAGAAGAAATAGTGTCGTGGAAAAAGGATTGTGGAAAATATGTGGTGAAGTGAACAAGGTGATTAGTAGTGATAACTGTGATATTTTTATTTAGGTGGGTACTATTTTGCTCTAATTAGATATTATATTTGTTTTTGATACATAGGACTCGCGATTTTTCTCATGGGACGAAAACCTTCAGAACAGAACCAGCTAAAAGTGTTAAGTAAACTCATTAATAATAAGGGATACGTTTCTGTTCTATTTATTTATATTTTTCTGTTCGTGTTCACTGCAATATTTTCATGATCAGGGAATTCTGAGTTAAATATGCTTTGTTTTCCAATTACTTTCTTCTCTTTCTGGATCCCTAGTATCTCTAGTGCAAAACAAAGTGTATTCCCGTTGTACCCACCGCCGACGCCTGCCGCGCACCGTGGCTCCGCTGGTGCTGGCGGGAATATAGCTGTTTTCGACAGTCGCCAGCACAAGATACCACAAACTGTCAAATTTGTCTTTCGATTTTCAACTTAACTATCAATATATTAAGGTTTAAAATCGTTTGGAGAAATTTGTCAGTTTCGTGTAGCTTGACCTGCAGGCGACTGTACTAGGAATTTAGAACGCATAGGAATTAATAATACACTACAATATAAAATTGCACAGCACGGCGGATCAATTAACAACAAATTATTTTTAATCTAGTTGTAAATCTAGTTCAAATATGCCTTAACCTGTAATTAGTTAGGAAAAATATTAAGTAACCATCTAAGCACCTACCTTCCACTACAAAGTAACGTTAACGTTCATTTAGACGTTTTATGAAGTAACTATAGGTATAGTTGGTTTCTTTGTTTATTGCCATTATTAATTTACTAGCGACCCTGCCCGCGTCCCTGCTTCGCACAGTTTTATGGCTTGACAATACATGGAGATTTCCTAATTATGTGTTAGTTTAATTAATATCATTGTCAGCCTTCCGGAATAAATACTCTAAAGAATGGTGCAAATCGCATCAAATCCGTTGCGCAGTTTAGAAGATCAACACGGTCACATAGACAGACACGAAAAACTACTTTAATTTATAATATGAATTTAGATTCTGCGGGTAAGCTTTGGTCAACTAAAAAGACTGTTTAAAATAATATAAAATAGGTAAATACAAGAGAACTCCGCAATGTTAACGAAATCAGTTTTCAATATCCGCATTTTTTATGATAACTTTATCTTATTTTTGTTCGAATTGTCTTTGACATAATCATACTAATTTAATTAAACCATGTTATCCATTATATACTTATTTTAATCATTTTTACCAAACAGCGGCGTGTATGGTAAAGCAAAATAAAAATTATGAGTACTTAACACTGTCTTAAATCAAGTGTGACGCATCATATGCATAATTTAAGCACACTTGTTTCATATTACTTATCTAGGTACTGGTTTTTTTAGAGACCTTGAACATGAACGTTTAAAATGAAAAATATCAAGTCACAGAAACTTGCTCATTTACCTTATAAAGTACCTACCTACCTAAATATTTTTTGTATTTTAGTTTTACAGTCTAACCTTCTCTAGTACTAGGTCAACAGCATCCCCAGGAACCTAATTATAATAACCGTTTACAGTTAAGTTGAGGTCACTTGTTTGCAACAGTTTACAAGCTAATATAATTTTTTTATTGAACCATGCATTCATGACACGTAAGAGTGTTAACTAGACGTTACACAAGGCGGCAGGGTTAATGTCATACATATGTATGCAGAGCCGGTCGCGTGCATGTCTGTGCATGCCTTAACAATGAGCATATTGACATACTTAATTACTTGCGAAAGCAAATAGTCCGATAAATACCTAATGTACTTGTGCCCAACTGATAATGGAATAAAGTTGTAACCAACCTCGCTTATCAGTGAACTTTGACCTACTGATAACAAGTGGCACACTCTGTTTTTAAAAGGTGGATCATTAAATTTAACTATCTCGTGTTAAGGGGAAATGCCCGTTTTCCTGCGAAATTCATATTTTCTTGCGTTTTGTGCAATTTGCAGGTCAGTGTCAGGTTGTATGTTGAACAAATTATGATTCCCGGCCGTAACAAGTATGTATTTACAGAATTATATCCTATCAATACAACCCTCTATGTTCATATAATCCTATTGAATGACAATTTCATAAAATATCAATCGATAGGATTACATGAACATAGAGGGCTGTATTGATGATTTTAATAACAAACAAATGCTTCTTACGTTTGTGAATCATATTTTGTTCAACATACAACCTGACACTGACCTGCAAATTGCACAAAACGTAAGAAAATGTGAATTTCGCGGGCAACATGGCGCTTCCCCCTGGAGTGGTGTGCTTGGTTGATCTTCGTAGATGACAATAGTCAATCAAAACCACTTGAGAGGATACCTATTTGACAACAGATTTAATTAATTCTTAAAAAAAAAATAGATAGGTGGATAGAATATGTAACACTTAAAAATTTGTTGATGGGCAGTTGTGCTTGTGAATTGTTAGCTAATTAAATAGTTTATTTTCGTAAGAAAATATACCTACCTTCATCTATACATACTTAATATAAAGATGCTGTTCGTGCCCGGCGTCGCCCGGGGTGAATTTCATAAAAACTATCATCCAAATTTCCGACATTCCCGGTGGATTTTCCAAAAAAATACTTTCATACAAACCATGTCCTGACAATTAGGTACAAACACAAAAAAGTATTAGCCAAATAAGTGCAGCCCCTTTGAAGTGATACGCGGATAAACATTTTTGGCAATTGATTTTTTATTTATTTATTAGCTGCCCGGCGTGACTTCGTTCGCGTGGTGTCCTTACCCCTACCCTACCCTACCCCTACCCCTAAACCTTCGCGGGCGTATGCAGAAAAACTCACCAAAGTTTCATCAAAATCGGTCCAGCCCTTTCGGAGGCCATAGAAGACAAACAAACAAACGAACAAATATTGTTTTTTATTTCTATAGAAGATATCTAATTAAAGTAGCATTTCGTGTCTGTCTGTGTGACGTCCGCGTTGTTCTTCTAAACCACGCAACGGATATTGCTGCGCATGCGTCATTTAGAGCATTTATTCCGGAAGGTATATTGGTAAAACTTACATAATGTAAAGAAATCTCGATGTTTTCTCAGGACATAAAATCCGTGAGAGTCAGGGGCGGGTGTCCCTGGTCAACAAGAATGAAACAATGAGTTTTCAGCTGTCTGCTTGTTTATTTATTTATCTTTGTTACACTCGACACATATCACATGCGATTAGCATTCTATAATGACTCGTGTGTTAATCTAATCAGCACCCTAATTGACTAACACACTATTAATCATAATCTGAATCATTTTGAAGGATATTGCTAATCCATTGCTTCATATGTTCGAAAAATTTGTCTGCTCCGGTTACGTTGGTAAATAACGCAATGAATGTTGTTGAACTGTCAAAATGAAAGCAATTGCTACTGATAGTATGTTGCGCAATTACCCCGCTGTTAAGAATATTAAAAGAACGTAATTGATGTAGTAGAGATTAAATAAATAAATTAAGCAGGTAAGTATTCGATTATGTTGAATTCCACTTGTAATTATTTTTTGCAACACAGCAGTCTAGATTTAATGCCAGCCAGATAAACAGACATAAAAAACATATAAGTTACATTTATACATATTATGTGTATTGCGTCTTAAGGTAATAGGTACTAACAAGAGCGCTTGTTCTTCGTTTTTCATATCAAAAACAAAAATATCAAAGTTCCTCTCGTGGTTCAAAATATTGGCTTGTAAAATATTATTCAATAATAATATTAATAATCGCTGATATCAATATACCTACCTGCCTTACAACCCTATAGTTTATTGTGTCCCTTGACATTAAAAGAGAATACAAGTTATGAGTTGTGGCCGACCTTTATACTTTATAGGCATGTTCAAGAACGAATCGTTTTTGATCGACTGTTTCTAAGATCAAGCAACACCATAATAATTACTTAACATATTATCAATCACAATCTGAATAATTTTGAAGGATATTGCTAATCCATTGCTTCATATGTTCGAAAAAATTGCCTGCTCAACAACGTAAATACCGCAATGAATGTTGTTGAACTGCCAAAATGTACAAACCTACAGACGAAAACCTTGCGAGGAATATTTTAAAATGTAAATGAGAGTCGTTCTTGCTCAAACTCAATACAATTTTTTTAATGACGTTTCGGAAAGATTGTTCCAAATTAACATGCAATCGGCCATAACCTTAATCCGTTACTGCCGTTTCGGCCCTAAATGAGCATAATTTCCTTCGCGCTTCCCATTTATGGAAGCACACTCACTCTCCTTTTGGACAAAATGGATCAAATTATCACTATTTAAATATATACATTAACTTCGATTTTAAATGTGGCCATGGACGACCGAGCTTGGACACAAGCTACTCTTGCCATTCGTAGGTATGGGACGCCTCGGCGTCCGCAAAATTTCCTTTTACATCCTCGGTCTACGGTTCTGAGAAATTAATCAGGAAAATCCTAGCCTCCACATTGATCAATTTTGATGTGCCGTGCTTCACCGAGGCTATGGATGCTTGGCGTCTCGCTTGCCCGAATTCAGATCCACCCGACAATCCATCTTTCCAGAGATGGTGGGATGAGCCACTAAGCAGAGTAGTACAGAACAATTTAATTGACACGTCTGCTACTACTGTGGAGCGTGCGCGCCTATTGGCTGTGGGTAAGTGGGAGTAAGAGTCTTTAGCTTCATGCACTACAGTCGTCGAACATAGGCACTTTGTTCGACGAAACTACTTACCGCCTCGCTGCTTCCTGCGACTAGAAGATCCTTGTTGTTCTCCTCATCGCTGTCACTGTGGCAAAGTTGTCAACAGCCTCGGACGCCATGGCCTGTTTTGCAGCCGAAGTGCGGGCTGTTTAGTGCGGCACGCGCACATTAATGACATCATCCGGTGAGCTCTTGTCACCGTCGGCGTTCCAGCTGTATTAGAATCTAATGGCTTGGCACGCGACGATGGCAAGAGACCGGATGGGATGTCTTTATTTCCATGGAAGGTAGGTAGGCCTCAAGTATGGGACGCAACGTGTGTCGACACTCTTGCGCCATATCATCTTCTTGGCTCGGCGTGCTTTGCTGGCGCTGCTGCTGCGGCTGCGGAAAACCTCAAACGTCGAAAAGTATAATAACCTTATCGGTAATTATATTTTCGAGCCATTTTGGGTTGTAACCCTCGGGCCATGGGAACCGAGAGCTCATGGTTTGTTCAACGAAATCCCCAAACGCTTGTTTGACACTTCCCGTGACCCAAGGGCTGGCTTTTACCTTGGCCAGAGGCTAAGCATTGCCATACAACGTGGCAATGCCGCCAGTCTCTTGGGTACATTACCAGTCGACAGCGATACGGAGGCATTTTCGACACCATATTTTAGTTTGTTAATAGTTTTAGTCAGATTATTATATTTTTATTTTAATAGTAAATTTTTAACCGACTTCACAAGAAGGAGGAGGTTCTCTATTCGTCTGTATGTATTTTGTTTTATTTTTTTATGTGTGTAAGCTCAGAACTTTTTTCTGGGTGAACCGATTTGGATGATTCTTTTTTTATTTGATAGGTGGTGCTTCACATGTGGTCCCATTTAAATTTGACCAGGGTCTGATCAGTATTTTTTGAGTTATCCTTAATACTGCATATTTTTTCCACTTAGTTTTTAGGGATGATGTGTTAATAATTTCCTGTTACTGTTATTTACACACCAAGTAGTGGTATACGAATTTGTGTGGGGTAGGTACCGCAACTAAGAAGTGAAAAATAAAAACTTTTTACAAAAAAACAACCGACTTCCAAGTCGGTTGTTTTTTTTGTAAAAAAGTTTTTAATTTTTCTATATAAATAAAAATCCATGTTTGTTTGTTTGTCCTCTATGGACTCTGAAAGGGCTGGACCGATTTTGATGAAACTTTGGTGAGTTCTTCTGCATACGCCCGCGAAGGTTTAGGGGTAGGTCACCACGCGAACGAAGTCACGCCGGGCAGCTAGTAGAAAATAATTTACTATCAATACTAATACACTGAATCGCAAAAATTCCGGGTCGCTAATAAATGGCGTGATAGTTTCTTAAATACACAAGACTTATTTGCGAAACTATAGTATATTGTAGATGACTGATTTATATATATAAAAATATGACGTACTCGTATTTGACGTTCAAAAGTGCCTTTTATGTGCCTATTTGAAATAAATGATTTGACTTTGACTTTGTGAATCTCGTTTTGTACACTATATAACTTTAATTAAATACAAAAAAATTAGAAAACTTCGCGTCTAACTTATGACAACAAAAATACACTTCGCCGTAAATCTTAAAAAATAAAAGATTTTTTGTCAATATAATATTTTGTATTTTCTCCACGAGCCCGTAACACTTCATTAAGACGATGTGTAAAGCTGCAAACCAAATTTTTTGTACGAAATTGGTCTATGTTTGCCCATTCTCCCACTAGCGCATTCCTTAACTCGTGTAAGGTAACGGGAGCAGGAGAGCGTTGTCTCACGCATCTCCCGAGCTCGTCCCATGCATTTTCTATTGGATTTAAGTCTGGGATGCGAGCTGGCCACTCCATGCAGGTAATACCGACGTCTTGAATATACATATTGACCAAACGAGCAGTATGTGGTCACACATTATCGTGCAAAAAATGGAATTTGCACCCATATTCACTAAGAAAGGACCAGCATGCTCATTTAAAACCTCTTCTACGTATCTGACAGCAGTCAGAGAACCGTTTTATATGACAACTAACTCCGTGCGATCCTCTGAAGATATCCCAGCCCAAACCTTTATTGATCCTCCACCAAATGCCACCTTTTCTTCAAAACACGCTTGATGATACCGTTCTCCTGGTCGTCTAAATACTCTTCGTCTCCCGTCGTGCGTAAATAAACAAAATCTGGACTCATCGAAAAACATAACCTTGGACCAATCTTCATCTGTCCATCGGATGTGTTCTCAAGCAAACCGTAACCTGCCAACTCGATGTTCTCTGAGTAGTTTGGGGCCGTTTGCTGGTCTATAAGGCTTTATATCAGCTTTACGAAAACGTCGCAGAATCGTATCAGAGCTCACATTGTTGTGGTGAATTTCTTGAAGACTGTTTCGGACCTGAACAGCCGTGTGATGTCGATTTCTTAACATAGTGCTCACGATGAATCGGTCTTCTCGTGTAGTTGTGCACCTTGGCATGCCATTTCCTGGTCTCCTGATGTTCATGCCGGTCTCTTGAAATCGCTGGAGTACTCTTTGGACCGTTGATAAAGATACTCCTACTGTTCTAGCAGTGCTACGCTGACTTCTTCCTTCTTGTACCATGGTAATAATCCGTGTACATTCTTCAGGTGGTAGAGCGCCTTCACACTAGTGTTGTCCAGCGTCGGCGTTCGATAAACGTAACGCAGACGCCGCGGCAACGCGGCGCAGGCGTCGCGTTGTTGCGGCGTCTACGCTGCGCATACGTTTATCGAACGCCTTCGCTGGACAAACGCTAGTGTGAAGGCGCTCTTAACGACATGATATTGCACTGACTACTCTGATCAATCCAAGGAACCATTTATAACGACGGCTCGGTTTGAAACAAAAGCAGAAAAAATATTCTTTACTTAATTTTAAATTTAGAAATTTTTCAAAGAGCAGTTTTTTTTTAAATCTGTAACTTGTACAAATGAAACCTCTTTAGTAATTTAGAACAAGCATTAGTAACCTGCTTACTACATATTATTTATAAACAAAACAAGTGAGCAAACAAGAGCAGTCGCGTCTGTCTAGTTTCAATGTCAGTCAGCTGTCATGCCGGTGACAAAGACTAAAAATAGAAGACTGATTTTAATCGATATGAAATCGATAATTATTATTTTATTAATATTGGTTTTTCAATAATTAATTGATATTTTATTTATTAATATGACTGTAATTATATGCACTATGTTGCATATAAGTAATTATAGTGCATTTAATTACTTCGACTTAATTATTTAGGCAAAGGTTTTATTTTCGTAACTGTGTAATCGATTACTCAATCGATAATCTCACGAAAACTATCTTTCTCATAATTCTCCGCTCACAGATTGAGTATTGAGGTGATTTTTCATATTCTATAATAAAAAAATATGACTAATTTTTTAGATCATATCTCAACTTATTACATTTGGGCCCACCGTTTTCCATCTCCTTTCCGAAAAAAATAGTTTGATTTACAAGATAATAGAATTGTTCTAATCGTCCCTTCCAAAAGGTAGTTTCCTATGGAGAAGAATGGGCAAGAAAACCCACTGTCACTCTTTTAAAATGTTTTACAATATTTTGAGTACATCAATCATTTAATTTTAGGTGAAGACGATGTACCTACCTATAATAAAATTACTATACCACAATAGGTAAAAAGAATTGAACCCACCTTAGCTCAAGTCCACTAATCTAGAACATAGCCTACGTTAGACTAGTAATTACATATGATACAACGTAACACTGTGGCCCGTTCTAGACCAATTAACTGGGCTTTGCACGAGATAATTACTTTAACTAGACACTTCTGGCTCTAATGTAGCCCTGGTCTAATTCAGATTACTAAAATAAACGATTGACCAGTAAAACAACTCTTTTAGTAGTGCAGTGGCGGCCCAGTGGTAACGGCCCAGGGAGTCTACTCTCTAAGCACGAAATCCGTAGTTTCGGCTGACGTTACTGGCGTTTCCCACTCCGTAGTTTGGGTTCCGGGTCGGGTCCGGGTTCACTCAGGAGTTTCAAGCTACTTTCGGACGGGTCCGTATCTACGTTGACGGACTTAGAGCCCCCAGACTGCATGTCGTGCGTTCGAATCGAACCCAAGGAGGCACTTTACTTTGTCTAATTTATATCATCACCACTGCCCTCAAAACGGTGAAAATTCTTACTGGGCCCGCGTGGTGGATTATGGCCCACTCCCTCTCATAGAGAAGAGGCCTTCGTCCCAGCAGTGGGAACGTTATAAGCAGATTATGTTATGTTAAGCTACATAAGTTATTATACGAACATAGTATTACTATAATAGTGACTTCTGCAAGGTGTGTCTCTCACCAGGCAGTTCTCGACGTACAATTTAGCAGGCTATCCGAGCATGACCAATTGCATGACAATCTCTGAATACTTGTTACAGCTGCACTGTGACGTAACATTGTGGTACGTACTACACTTAGCAACAAAACTAAAACGGTAGCTAGTTATAATAACTGGTAGCTTCACTATTTTTACCCGACTGCGCCAGAAGGAGGGTTATGTTTTTCGAGAGTATGTCTGTATGTATGTATAATTGTTTGGCACGCTTTGCATCCTGAACGGCTTGATGGATTTTAGCTTGAGAGGTGTCGTTAGATTTGTATTTACTGCGAGAGTAACACTGGGTATATAAAAAGAAAAAAAATATTGTTAAAAAAAAAAACAAAACCCGGTTGCGGTTCTGTGTAATTTGGAAATGTGGCCAAAAACGAAAATACTAAACCAAAGACACCGACTTCCGAAATTAAAATTATTTTTAAGTTAAGTGCAATCGGGTATGACGACTTTCTTGTTTTAGGGTTTATACATTTCCAAATTACACAGAACCGCAGTCAGGGTTTTTAGTTTTTTAAGTTACTGTTTTTTTTAATGAATCTACTCCTTATTTATTGGGTTTGCGTTATTATCGGAAACAATATTGGTCTGTCAAATCGTATGTAAAGTCTATTCAAATTTTTGTTTCCATTTAAACGAACATCGACTTTATGTTGGTGTTTATTAAGTTGATTACAGAATGAGTAGTACTATTGAAAAAGTCAAAAATGTTCAAAGTTGTAGCGCAAACTGGACTTTCTAAACGTCGGTTTTAACTTGTTTTTGCAAAATGGGGGCGGAATTTCAGGGCTTTGTAAAAAAAAAACTATGTTTAGTTTTCTCAAAAAATCGTGCACTTGATCACTTTGGTCGATTTACCCTTAACCGTAGTTTCGATGAATATATTTTATTTATAAAAGAATCAGCCTGTTCATATACATTACATTTACATAATTATTAATATTACATAGTATTAGATCTACATAGTATTACATCGACATTATACAATATTACCTAGTATGCACTATGCAGTAACCGTTGCACATAATATTTTTGTTAAAAATAGAAACATAAATCTTGAAATGTTATCTTATCACAATCAGACATCAATTTTATTTTAATGTATTTGATGTAATTAATCATACTTTACTTTCTAAATCACAGAAAATATTTGTAAGAACTGACGAGAATAATATTTTTGACGTTAAGATTTATTACTTTGTTCATAGGAACAAAGTAATAAATCTTAACGTCAAAAATGTGTTCCTATGTGGGCGGGCACAGGCCCACATAGGAACACAATTTTCAAACCAAAAGTTATAATGACCCATCATTATTATTAGAAACGGTATTGAAATGAAAGATGGGCCTCAGCGTCCTAATTTCCTGATGCAAAAAACATTTTTTTGGATAAAAAATATCTTAGTGAGACCACGAAGTAAATGTAATATGAGGCCAGTATCGGTGTTAGCGTAGGGCGCGGCTGGGCGACTGCCCAAGGTGTCAGTGGTGGAAGGGCGCCGAAGGGGCTGTGACTAGGCGTCCCTTCACCTCTGGCGCCTGCAGAGTACTTTTGTTTAAGTTCGTTTGGAGTCAGAAAACAAAAAAAAATGTTCGCTTGTGTTGTTGTTGTTTTGTTCGCTTGCTCTTGCATCCGACATTCTCTGAACTCTCAAACTTTTCTGCATTTGCCGACAAAGTAACTCGTATTTCTTTATTAATAGACATAAGAAAACCTATGCGGAGTGCTGAAAATTTTCGCCCCTCTACTCTCCAAGAGGGGTGCCGCCGAAATTTCGCTCAGGGCGCCTGTATTGTTAAAACCGGCGAGTAAACCGTGACTCATGTCAATTTTTTAAAAACCGCTCCGCGTCTTGTGACCTGACATGACGACCGGGACCTGGCTGCCTAACGTGTGATGGATTGCTGGGAGGTTAGAAAGTACTAGGATGGCACAAACCAGTTAATTAATTCGATTATCACTATTTTTTTTAATATTTCAACAATTTGCTACTTTGACCTTTGCCAGCATTATGGAATGTTTCATCAGCACCTCTAAATATGTTTTAAACTTTTGTATCACGTGAGATAACTGATTAAATGAGGATGTCTTCCTCGTAATTTGTACGCATAATGCCATAGTAAAATTTTTAGATATCTTGTGTCAAAGTTAATGTGTGGATGATTTATGAAAATGGTTAGTAAACTACTTACTATAAAACTATTTGATGTTTTACAGAATTTGGTTCCATCGAAAGGCTTGTTGAAGTATTAGGTATCCCATGGAATAGCAATGAAGGCCATTAAATTTAAGAGTTTAGAGAAAAAGTGATATTTAGTGAAGATTTCTGAGAAATTTTTATAAATACAAAAATTAGGGTTTCTCGCATCCCATGAATTTTCGCCTAGGCTTTATAGGATGCTTAATTGTTACAAATGGGTCACACTTTCACGTCCTGGAAGGAATACGTCAAATTACAAGTCACCCTGTAGGTACCTATATTGCGTCGTGCGTACTTGGCCTTAATATTTAATTTGTGTGTGGATCAAGGAGTCTTCCCGGATCTAATGAAATACAGTAAGGTAATACCACTTTTTAAATCAGGGGATAGTAAAGACACCAATAATTATAGACCCGTATCCGTGTTGCCGGTTTTCAGCAAGGTGTTTGAAAAGGTAATAAATCATTTTAACACCAATAAAATCTTACATGATCAACAGTATGGTTTCACCAAGGGACGTTGTACGACTGACGCCGGTGTCACCTTATTAAAACACATATTTACGGCGTGGGAAGAAGCCCAAGACGCTGTAGGAATCTTTTGTGACCTCTCCAAGGCATTTGATTGCGTCGACCACGAAACCCTAATCTTGAAACTTGAGCATTACGGACTTGGAAAACTTGCTCTCAGTTTAGTAGAATCTTATTTAAATGATAGACAACAGCAAGTTCAAATAAATGGTGTCAATTCACTCGGTTTAAAAGTAAAAATGGGTGTACCACAAGGCTCGATATTGGGTCCTTTCCTCTTTTTAGTATATATTAATGATCTACCCCATTTGTTAAAAACCCTACCACAAATGGTGTTATTTGCTGACGATAATTCTTTAATTTTTAAAATTAATAGACGTGCATCAAATCTTGACGACGTAAATAACGCCCTACTGCAGATCCAAAATTGGTTCACTGCTAATAATTTAGTATTAAATCGGAATAAAACTAAGTGTATTAGATTTTCCTTACCAAATGTCAAAAGTACAAATTGTGAGATAGTATTAAATCAAGAGAAACTAGAATTCGTCGATAAAACTGTTTTCCTGGGCATCACGCTTGACTCAAGGCTTCAATGGGGTCCTCATTTAACATCCCTTGCAGGACGGCTAAGTTCAGCAGCATATGCTGTGAGAAAAATACGTCAATTTACTGATGTAGGTACCGCGAGGCTAGTCTATTTTAGTTACTTCCATAGTATTATGTCGTACGGTATTTTACTATGGGGACGGGCTGCAGACGTCGAGTCTATTTTTATTCTGCAGAAAAGAGCCATCCGAGCCATATATGGCCTCCGCAGGCGCGACTCTCTAAGGGAACGGTTTAAAGATATTAACATCATGACGGTACCTTGTCAATATATCTATGAAAACATCATGTACGTAAGGAAAAATCTACATCTTTTTAGTAAAAGAGGTGAAAGACACAATTATATCACTAGAAATAGGGATCAATTAGTTCGACCAGGTTTCAGGCTGGCTAAAGTAGACTCATCTTTCATGGGGTACTGTTTAAAATGTTTCAATAAAATACCTCCCCATATTCTTCAACTGAATGAAACTAAATTCAAATCTTGTATAAAACGCACACTATGCAGCCAGGCATATTATAAGTTGGGGGATTACATCGCTGATAAAAATGCTTGGCTCAACGCTGGTCCTGCTCCACAAGGGCGCATAAAATAATTGATTAGCATTTGAAACTACTGTTGGAGCTGCTGAAGATTTTAAAAACTTATCTTTGCATTGTATAAATTCAATGTTTTAGTATTGTATAATTGCATAGCACAGGTGTGAGTACTATGCACCTACTATAAAGCTACCATTTAATAAGTTTTCCTTTCATTGACTTGAATGTGCCCTGGCGGCTGAGAGTTTGTCATGCTCACTCTAATGTCTCGCTGGTGGTGGCGTGTGTGTTGGATCATTAAGTTCCCTTCAAAATGGTTGAGCTGAATGGTGCTGATCTATGCGTCATGTTCGTGAACGGGCGCCGTCAGTGGGGACTGGTCATTTCTTGGCTACCACGGCTTATTTTAATTTAATTTAATATTTGAATTGCTTTTGTCTTTTTATTACGGACGCTTTTAACGTTCTGCATCGTTCTCACATGCATAATTTCAACATGAACGATGTAATCAATATTTTGTAACCATTTTTTGATTTAAAAGAGTGTCCATGGAGTTTCTTGCCCGTTCTTCTCCATAGGTACCTACTACACTTTGGAATGGGTAACTAGCTTCATCTTTCTGACTGACCGACCCCTTGACAATTCAAAAGTGCCTGTAATTGGTTTATTTGAAATAAATGCTTTGAGTTTGAGTTTTTGAGTTTGAGTTGAGTTTAACGTCAATACCGTAGAATGAATGAAAGAAAGAAAGAAAAATATTTTATTTGGGACACGCACAGGAAATACAAAGAGTAAAAAATAAATAAAAAAGGAGTATTTAAACTAACTAACAAAATTAACAATAAACAATTAAAAAACCTGTGCGAGTCCAAAAAGGCTCCTATGTCAGCATAATGCTGCGATATTTAAAAAATAAGTACCGCAGCGCTGGTATTCTGATAGGGCCCGTTGTGATGCCAACAACATGCAATGACATGCAGCAATCTTCTGTACACGTCAGAGGCCGTACTATGACGTGTTAAAGCCATCATTGTTCCAGCGTGAAAAAGAGACGGAGCTTTATATGACCGATAGCACTATCCCTTTTTCTCAATGGAACCATGATGGTATTAGCACGTCATAGTAAGGCAGCAGACCGAATGAATATGTGATACTAAAACTTGACAATCTGACAATTGCGAAACGGCCACGCCATTCAAAAGATTCTAGGTTGATGTCAACTCGACATCGGTCAAAGGTGTATGCTATTTTGATTTTCTGTTGTCAAATGATTAAAAATAGTTTTCTATGAAACAGACTGCTCAGTGAATAAAATGCCGATAAATGACTGCTCAGTGCCGTAGCTTCAAAAGGTATTATGTGTCCTGACTTGATATAGGAATGAATTTGAAAACTGACGGAGACACAAAAGACTTGACTGTACCTACTACCTATCAAATTCTTGTAAGTAGGTAGAAGGTTGGTTAACTGATCTCACGCTGGATACAATCCAACAAAAAAATATTATTCTTTGTGTATTTTTTTCTTTGGTACTTATTCAGCTTGAGATCTCTCGATTATTTCGCCAACCCTTCTTCGTTAGTAAAGTTTACAAAAAAAAAAAACAGATACTCCTAACTGCCATGATTAGAAACATCGAAACGTACTTATAGTAAGTTAAGATTTTGGACGTGATTTGAAAACCCGCGGGGTAGTAACACACTAACAGTAGAAATGGGTTTCATTTTGACAGCTCAACAACATTCATTGCGTTATTTACGTTGTTGAGCAGACAAATTTTTCGAACATATGAAGCAATGGATTAGCAATAGGCTTCAAAATTATTCAGATTCTGAGTAATTAGGGTGCTGTTTGTGTTAGCAATAACACGAGTCACGTTTAATACCTAATGTAATTATAATAAACGTGGCAAAAAGTCCAAATTTGACTTGACTACCTGAATTGAGCCTTGGTTGGTGATTAAACATAACAAACAGTAAACAAAGGAAATCACCGACCATATCTTATTTGTATTTTATATATTTTTTCGGCAATCCTTGTTCAGTTTTGTACTTTTAGCGGATGGGTTGGAGGTAAACATTGGCGGAAAGAGCGTGACTCCAGCGAGCCATCTACTCTGTATTCCTGGATTGTAAACTACACGATGTCTTTCTTGTAACTTCTTGTTTCAGATCCAGATTTTCAGATCGTTGGGTGCCTCTTAAGTCTTTTCTGGTACCTTTTTGTGATATTTTTGGTCTCACACATAACTCTTACTGCTGCTGCTTTTATAAACGGACAAGAAATCAGCCTCCAGTCCAGCTATTATTTGCTCATAGTTACCTTTCCGCAATATAAATTATTCGGGCTAAGTCCATGGAATGACGCACTCACTTGTAATAATTATTACGAGATTACGGTAGTTAATATTATTTATTAGGATCGAATCAATCATGTCAGATGGTAAAATAACATTCTATCGATAGTTTGAACCTGATTTTTATTTAGAAATAACTTTACATCGTTAGTTTTGCGTAATATAATTATATAGCTTTCGAACCAATATCAAGATTTTTTTACCTTTTATATGAGGCCAACGCTGACTAAAACTGCACTCAAATGGTTTGAAGGACGCTTTTTTAAGCATGGATCTTTTTTATTATTTATTTTATTACTTAAGAAAACGTACAGCTAGGATACAGATAATTGACAGGTAGTGAAAGAAGGCCAATTAATAGTTTTCACAGACAACATTAGGGTAGCACAAGAAACAGTAGACAGGCAAGAGAAAGTATGAAATAAACACTCGTAGAGAATTAAGAAAATACTGAACAAGTTTCAGTGATCTTCAAAGAAGTTTTTACATAATATTTGTTTTAGTTTAGGAACACTGGTCGAGAATAAATCAAGGTCATCAATACTCTGGTACATCGAGTTGTATGCCCTACTAGCTCTTATCATATAAGAGTTTTGACGATAAATGCATCGCACAGAGGGAACGTACAGATTCCGTACGTGATGATTCCGTAAGGTGAAGGATGGAACACGCAGCCTAATTTTGCACAACAGTTCAGAACAATCAGTTGAACCATTAGCCAAATTGAACAGGAATGCCATGTTGGCAATTTTTCTCCGTTCAATTAGTGGAAGAATGTGAAACTTCTTGCAGCGGCTGTAATACGAGATCTATAATGAATGTACCTTAAGAATTTCTTTTGAATAGTTTCGATGCGATTGATGTAAGTATTGTAAATCGGATTCCATACTGGTAAGCAGTATTCGAGATGACTGCGTACAAAAGCGCAGTAAAGAATTTTGAGTTTTTTGATGTGTTTAAAATCAGCTGATATCCTCAAGATGAAACCTAGTGCCTTAGAAGCTTTTTTAATAATACTATCGATGTGTGTGTCAAAAAGAAGTTTCGAGTCAAAAGTGACGCCTAAGTCACTAATCGTATTAACTCTGGCTATTGAAGGGTCGGCTAGTTTGTAATCGTAAAGAATAGGTTTAGGTTTACGCGTGAAGATACATGTGTAACATTTCGAAACATTTAGATCCAAGCGGTTGGCCATACAGTACTCTTGGAATCTTACCAGATCACATTAGAAACATTCAGCATCATCATTATGTTCTGATTTCACTTAGAATCTTCATGTCATCCGCAAACAAAAGAACTGATGAGTTAGAGAAACATGAAGAGACGTCATTGATGAAGATGTTGAATAATAAAGGTCCTAATAGCGATCCCTGTGGAATCCTTGAGGGGATAATCATAGTTCTCGATGTGTATCCATTAAGAACAACAGTTTGGCATCTGTTGGCCACATACGATGAGAACCACCTGAAGAGATTTCTACGGATACCTATAGCCAATAGCTTACGCAGAAGTATAGCATGATCCAAGCGATCAAAACACTTGCTGTAATCAGTGTAGATTACATCTACTTGTGTGCGATGAGCCATACATTTAGTCAAGTAGTCACCACATAGAATGAGATTAGTGGTTGTAGACCGACCTCGCAGGAAACCATGTTGGCGATCACTGATGCTAAGTTTAAGACTGGGGTAAAGCTGCTTGTAGATAATATTTTCCAGGATATTTGCGAAAATGCATAATTTTGATATTGGCCTCTAGTTCTCCATGAGGTCCCTGGGCCCTTTTTTGTGGATCGGAGTGATTAATGCCGACTTCCAAATTTTAGGTACCTCTCCCTAATCTAGGGACCGCATAAACGGAAGGGAAAGAGGAGGAGTCAGACTTTTAGCACAGTTGAGTATAAAAACTGGCGGAATATTGTCTGGTCCTGCAGATTTTGTTAGGTCAACTCCTTTAAGTAGACTAAATACTTCTAATTCAATAACTTCGACTGAATGTATGTCCGACACAATATCGCTCAAATACATGTTTGCAGCCTGCGTGTGGTCATTAGAAAAATCGTCGTCACTGTTGATAATACTAGCAGAACTGAGAAAGTTAGAATAGAAATAGTCGCCAAACATGTTGCAGATATCCTCTCCGGTACCTGAAGTGCTATTTCTATATTTAAGTAAGGAAGGATAAGCATTTATTTGATTTTTTGATTTGAGGTACGACCAAAACGCTTTAGGGGTCTTAAATATGTCTTCTTCAATTCTTGTAACATAACAGCTAAACATTTCACTTTCAACTTCTTTGGCACGCTGTCGGAGCAAAACAAAAGACTCATGATCAGATAGGTTTCCGTATTTCTTAAATTTTGCGTGGTACTTCGCTTTTTCTTTTAAACTGTTTAAAAGAGGCTGCTTAAACCAGAGAGAGTATCTGCTGCTTGGAAAGACCATCTTAATAGGTACAAAAGAAACACGTAGTTCATTGAGTGTCATAGAAAAATGCTACGGCATCCTTGAGTGTCCTAGTGCTCACTTCCTTGTGCTAGTCGATCAGGCTCAGCCGGTGATTAATGGCCGTATAATCGGCCGAACGATATAAAAAAAATATACGAGGTCGCGCAGGAAGAGTATGAAGTTCCACAAAATCAGCAGACACAGAGAGCCCTATGATGTGGATCTTCCGGCATCAGGGAATCAGCGCAACTTGCTACTGAAACCTCGCTATTAGATAAAACTAGATCCAGTATTTTATTGTTGACATTTGCGTGTGAATTGTATTGCGAAATTTTGCAGACGGTAAAATTATCAAACAAATTGACCTGAGCATGACCTTGGATATTACTAGGGCAAATAGACTGACCATCATCATTTGGTTCCCAGTTTATATTTGGATGGTTAAAGTCGCCAAGAATTAAAACATTATCAGCGGGATACTTCTGAACGATATCTGTTAGGTTATTAGAAAAAAAAAAAACTGATCTGCTTGGGAGTGCCAAGATTTTGATTGCAGATGTACACTACACAAATATGCATTTATAAGATACTCGCGGTCTCTTCCTGTGAAGGGTGAGGGTGATCCACAAGTCTTCGGCAGACGAAAACCATTCAGTGCGGAGAGCACTGATAAGTTCGCGTCGCACTACAATTTTCACACCACCCCCTAACGTTTGTTTCGTGCTACAATAATTTCTATCGCGCCTCCGCACTATGTAACGATCGTCAAACAATTCACTGTCTTTAATACCCTCAATAAGCCAGGTCTCAGTTAAGCAAATGATATCGTAGCAAACACACACATTACGATAAAATATTAGTGTTTTTGTACGCAATCCCCGAACATTTTGGTAAAACACACTAATAGGTGACATCGCAAACAGAAAGATTACTTATTACAGTTATTACTGCTTCGATAGAAATTGTTATGCAGCAAAAAGTTAAATCATGATACATTAAAAAAATGTGCGAGTTCAAGCTGATTACAACCTTAGGGTCCTGCAAATAGGAATCATTAGACTAATAGCTATGGTCAACACCGAGCGATAAGAGAACAAAAGGGCAGCGGAAAGGAATGCGCAAAAAAATATGGCACCAGTGTTTCTCAAACTATTAGCAAAGTGCGTGCGAGTATACAAGTACAACAAATTATAAAACTGACAAAACATTTTTAGTTCAGAAACTTTTTTAAGTCCAGTTCCGTTTTTATGTGATGGGTTGGAGAAGTAGCATTTTGCTTTATACGGATTTTGCAACCAACTACCCAAGTGTATAAAAAACCTCGTTCTTTAGCAAGTTTTTTCGTTTTGTTCTCAAAAGTTAGATGATCATTGACGTGGATGACACTGTCGGACTGCAGACCCAACCTGCTTGCAGTTATAGATGATTTATGTTTTTTTGCTGCAGCCTCGAAATCATTTTTGAGGTAGCTGTTATGAACTGAGCAAATAATATTTTTATTCTGTTCGTTGGTCCGCATCGGTACTCGCGCTATAAAGTTTATCTGCTCTTTAGGAATACTACATCCAATGATATCTCCTATCTTGCCAATGATTGCGTACAGATTTTCTGAGTTGGTTGTTGGAACACCCTTAATTTCTAAGTTGTTCATTCTTGATCTTTGCTCAGTTTCACGATGTAGATCTTCAATTTTGGAGCATCGATCATGCAACGCCGCCATCTCCTCCTTGGTTTTCTTAAGGCAGTCCACTTCACTCTCCAATCCCAATACCTTATTGGCTAATGTCTCCACCGAATGGTCTAGAAACTCGACATCTGTCCTAAGACTCGAATACTCCGATCTGATCAACTTGAGCTCCGCCAGTTCCGATTGGATAGCTTTCACGTTCTCCATTAAAGCAGGTAAATTGTCCATCTGGACTGAGAGGGCCTTCAGTTCTGACATAATACATTCCATGTCAGCTGTTACGGTCGTAGCTGCAGCTGTAGTTGTGGGGCGAGGGCTGGATGCTGCTGAGGATTTGCAATTACTGCAGTTCCATGAGTTCTTGCGATCCCCCAATTTCCTCCATCCTCCTTCAGTTATGCCAGCGCAGGGAAATTCAAATTGTCCCAGGCATCCCACGCATTTCGCGCTGTCCCTACTCTCAACTTGGCAACGCCTGCATTGGAACATTTTGTGTAGGTGTTGGAAACTTTGAGAATCGTAGTCAAGTAATTAGTCGCTAACTGAGTCACAAAGCGTATGCGTACGGCCGATTTGCTGTCTACCGACAAACTGTTGCATAGCTACCTACCGAATTAATTCTTTTTTTGTTTTTTTTTTTGTTTCAGGTCGCAATTACTAGGATTTAATAATGTATGAGTGCTTCTTAGAAATTGGCTACGAAGCCGAAGTCAACACGAAGGAAGACCCCGAGTTGAAGGAGATCGCTTACGAACAATGCAAGGAGAATTTTGCTACTAGGGCGACAGCCATCACAGAACTTAGGAAAATGATATTTGGTGAGTTTTCTATGGTTTTCTTGCTTTGCACGTCAGTGGTATACTATGGGTACGACACCCATTGTACGGTTTGTCCAACGGCCAATTACTGACATTCTTGTCGTTTTGGCTAACTGACTACGCCACCGTTAAAATATTTCTTGCATTTTGATTATTAAACCTTCAAAAGGCACCCGATCTCTGGGGACTGAGGTCGGGGAGTGTGGGATTTTTACCTCACTAAAACCACCCTGGTGATCACCATCAACACATAGGGGGGGGGGGGGGGTCCCGGTTCCTCTTAAAAGACCAATTCCGGAACCCCCCCTATTGATTAATTACCTACCTACAACCTAACGAAAATAGGAAAACCATAGTTTTAGTACATTTTGTATTAGCTGTCACAAAACTCTATATTAAATAGATGTTTTTCAAGGGTCAGACAAAAAAGTATTGTACCTACTGTTGTTTTAGACAGATACTTAAAACCCTTGTTCAATATTCGTTAGACATTTTATTCAAAGTTTATTTGTGTTCTTACCTGTCTACCGTTCAAGTCAATGACCTGTGCAGATCAATGACCTGTCTAACCGGAGGCCCTAAAATCAAAGTTTGATTTAAGAAATGTGAGAATTCCCAAAAGTGCTCAACAAACATGAAGCTGTTGATGTTTTTATTTTATTTAATTAAACAATATTTTTCAGATAGAGGTCAATGTCATCCAATGAGGACGGATGACGAATATCTACTGAGGTTTTTGCGAGCCAGAGAATTCATTGTACCAAGAGCTCATAAATTGGTGAGTGTATTTCTTATTCTGACCTCCTTAACATCTAGAACCTAAGACCTAAGAAAATTAAGTTACTTGTTAAGGCTCCCGCAGACAGGCGCGACACGACTCTAGTAGAACAATTTCTATGAAAACTGTATGGAAATTGTTCTACAAGAGCCGCGTCGCGCTGTCGCGTCTCGCCTGTCTGCGGGAGTCTTTATAGATAAACTGTATATCTAAACTATGGCTAAACTCAGAATTGAATCTAGGATCTCACGTACAGGTAAGTAAATAAATGATTAATGTTTTATTATAAACTTCGAAACATTGAATATTTATTACATTACTTATGTAAGTACTGACTACCTACTTAAATTAGTTCAAGTAGGTAAATACACTTGATCATTGTATCTCTGCTTATCCATCAAGGAGTTATACATAATACACAGGCTCGCTAGTCTAGTGGGTGCACACGCTACTGCTGAGCATCCTTGGTTCGATTCCCAGGTCGGGCAAGGTGTTATTGGGATTTCCATCAGGTATTTCACAGTAGCAGCTTGGAGGCTGGATTTTGTGAACGGTTGATGGCAATTGGCTCACACCCTATTACATGGGACGGCGAAATATGGGTATAAGTACTATAGATAGATCTCCGATTCGTGCCGAACCATTCGGGGATTTACAGGCGTGATGTTATGTTACGTTTTATCCAAGAGATGACGATGTTTATTAAGAATCTTAAATATACACAAATAGAGTACGATTCAAATTAAATGGCGGCTCGGAACATAAGGCGAGTTGCTGCGCACGCGCAGTAACCAATTCACGTGTCAGCGGGGGTGAGGTACTGCGCAGCGAATAGCGCACTTCACAGCCGCCGCTAAGGGGCTTACAAGAGCTAAAGCGTGGTCACTGTCAGATTGCATAGAAAAGAAAGAGACGCGCGATGACACAGCGCTGGTAATTTATTGCAAAATATGAAGCAGTTATGGATTTACAAAAAATCTATTTATTGGAATAAAAAATTAAAACACTATTACGTTAGTATGTTGCTTGTAGAATAATCTGACAAAAAATCTGAATGTTTGCATGTATATTAATATGGTTTTTATTGGTTAAAAAAAAAATGAGGTATCTTCGTGATTTTTTCTATCATATCAAGTTAATTGTATTATGTTTTCAACACACTATCTAACAAGCATATATCCTGCAGTATATCATATATTTTTTCTGATTTTGGTTACTACAGTGGATCATATATTTTTAGGTATTATAAATTTGCGTTTAGGTCATGTAGTCCCCTTAAGTTTGAATCGTACTATAGCAAAACTGAAGTCAGTTTCTTAAAAGTAAATAATAAATTATTCACTAGCTTAGCATTATCCAGATCTTTTCTGAGATAACGTGAGCTGTCGCGTGACATAGAACTATAGGTAAACAAGTTCAAGTATATTTTTAGCTAGATACTTGTATGTCTCTAAAATAAATTAAACAGGTTTTTTTTATAACCAAGACAAGGTGTTATTTTAAAGGATGTCTTTTTTAGATGACTTTTAATAATTTACGTCACTGTTAGCCTTGTGCATATTAGTACCTACTTCTATTTATTATTATTTGTCGGAAATACGTTAAATCAATATTTATCGTTTGACTTTGAATAATCGGGACGCCAGCGCCATTAGGCTGCGCTCGACAGAGTCTACAACATAACATAAAGCTCGACCAGAGTGAAGGTTACACCGGCGCGGGCGAGGCGAGGCGTGGATGGGATGGGCGAGAATTGAAATCACGCTTACCCTTTTACACCGAAAGATGTCCATGGCTATACCTACCACAGATTAGGACAGATAGTTCATTCCATACTCCATAGAAAAAGATAGTTACCTAACGCTATAATTACGTACAACAATATTACAGGCGGTCATGCAAAATTTCAATTCTCGCTCATCCCATCCACGCCTGGCCCCGCCGCGCCGGTGTAAAACCACCTTTAAAAAGGGCTGGTCGGTGGCGATCAAGCAGTTAACACGTTTAGAAACTGTCGCGCGTTCCGTATAGTTGTGTCGTGTACCTATAGTGTGTGATTCACTACTGTGATTAATTTGTTCGTAAATTATAATTTGATTTGAATTGCAAACGGTTTATCTATTGTGCAATATCCAACATTTCCCAAAGTACACCTACAGTAGTTAAAATATAGCTTATGATAACGAGACAGACGTACCTTCTACGTCATATTAAACACTAAAGTGACCGGTCGTTGCGGCAATGCTTAGAGCAGGCCGTTGTCCAGCAGTGGACGACTTTTGGCTGATGTGGTAATGGATGATGGCGATCGTCATCGCCGAATAGGAATACTCAGATTAGAAAGCAACGTTAGTTATTGACCTACGCGTTCAATATAATAATGCACTCAGAGAGCTGTTGCGGCTGCCGTGGCGTTGTATCGCGTCCAGCGGGGTAGTTACGTAACACACTAACAGTAGAAATGGGTTTCATTTTGACAGTTCAACAACATTCATTGCTTTATTTACATTGTTGAGCAGACAAATTTTTCGAACATATGAAGCAATGGATTTGCAATAGGCTTCAAAATGATTCAGATTGTGATATATAGTGTGTTACGTAATTACCCCGCTGGACGCGCTACAACGCCACGGCAGCCGCAACAGCTCTGAGTGCATTATTATATTGAACGCGTAGGTCAATAACTAACGTTGCTTTCTAATCTGAGTATTCCTATTCGGCGATGACGATCGCCATCATCCATTACCACATCAGCCAAAAGTCGTCCACTGCTGGACAACGGCCTGCTCTAAGCATTGCCGCAACGACCGGTCACTTTAGTGTTTAATATGACGTAGAAGGTACGTCTGTCTCGTTATCATAAGCTATATTTTAACTACTGTAGGTGTACTTTGGGAAATGTTGGATATTGCACAATAGATAAACCGTTTGCAGTTTAAATCAAATTATAATTTACGAACAAATTAATCACAGTAGTGAATCACACACTGTAGGTACACGACACAACTATACGGAACGCGCGACAGTTTCTAAACGTGTTCACTGCTTGATCGCCACAAATTTTGCATGACCGCCTGTAATATTGTTGTAGGTAATTATAGCGTTAGGTAACTATCTTTTTCTATGGAGTATGGAATGAACTATCTGTCCTAATTTGAGGTAGGTATAGCCATGGATATCTTTGGGTGTAAAAGGGTAAGCGTGATTTCAATTCTCGCCCATCCCATCCACGCCTAGCCTCGCCGGTGTAACCTTCACTCTGGTCGAGCTTTATGTTATGTTGTAGAATCTGTCGAGCGCCGCCTAATGGCGCTGGCGTCCCGATTATTCAAAGTCAAACGATAAATATTGATTTAACGTATTTCCGACAAATAATAATAAATAGAAGTAGGTACTAATATGCACAAGGCTAACAGTGACGTAAATTATTAAAAGTCATCTAAAAAAGACATCCTTTAAAATAACACCTTGTCTTTGGTTATAAAAAAACCTGTTTAATTTATTTTAGAGACAAACAAGTATCTAGCTAAAAATATACTTGAACTTGTTTACCTATAGTTCTATGTCACGCGACAACTCACGTTATCTCAGAAAAGATCTGAATAATGCTAAGCTAGTGAATAATTTATTATTTACTTCTAAGAAACTGACTTCAGTTTTGCTATAGTACGATTTAAACTTAAGGGGACTACATGACCTAAATGCAAATTTATAATACCTAAAAATAGATGATCCACTGTAGTAACCAAAATCAGAAAAAATATATGATATACTGCAGGATATATGCTTGTTAGATAGTGTATTGAAAACATAATACAATTAACTTGATATGATAGAAAAAAATCACGAAGATACCTCAATTTTTTTTTTTAACCAATAAAAAGCATACTAATATACATGCAAACATTCAGATTTTTTGTCAGCTTATTCTACAAGCAACATACTAACGTAACAGTGTTTTAATTTTTTATTCCAATAAATAGATTTTTTGTAAATCCATAATTGCTTCATATTTTGCAATAAATTACCAGCGTTGTGTCATCGCGCGTCTCTTTCTTTTCTATGCAATCCGACAGTGACCACGCTTTAGCTCTTGTAAGCCCCTTAGCGGCGGCTGTGAAGTGCGCTATTCGCTGCGCAGTACCTCACCCCTCACCCCCGCTGACACGTGAATTGGTTACTGCGCGTGCGCAGCAACTCGCCTTAAGGCTCGTACACACAGGCGCGACGCGACAGCGTGACACAAAGGCACCGCGTGCCGCGCGAGGGGCGGCGCCTTTGTGTCGGGCTGTCGCGTCGCGCCTGTTTGCGGGAGCCTTTATGTTCCGAGCCGCCATTAAATTTGAATCGTACTCTATTTGTGTATATTTAAGATTCTTAATAAACATCGTCACCTCTTGGATAAAACGTAACATAACATCACGCCTGTAAATCCCCGAATGGTTCGGCACGAATCGGAGATCTATCTATAGTACTTATAGCCACATTTCGCCGTCCCATGTAATAGGGTGTGAGCCTATTGCCATCAACCGTTTACAAAATCCAGCCTCCAAGCTGCTACTGTGAAATACCTGATGGAAAAACCCAATAACACCTTGCCCGACCTGGGAATCGAACCAAGGATGCTCAGCAGTAGCGTGTGCACCCACTAGACCAGCGAGCCTGTGTATTATGTATAACTCCTTGATGGATAAACAGAGATACAATGATCAAGTGTATTTACCTACTTGAACTAATTTAAGTAGGTAGTCAGTACTTACATAAGTAATGTAATAAATATTCAATGTTTCGAAGTTTAGTATTCATGTTATGTAGCTGTTTGTACATAATGGATGCTAAAAGTCAACCTGGTATATTTTTTTTAAACTTTGCTAGGAATTTCTCCTGTGTTGTGGGTGCGTTTACAAACATTCAAACTCACATACACAAACAGCCAGACCCGGAACAACTACTTGTAGTTCATACAAACATTTGTTCCGTGCGGGAATCGAACCCGCGACACACAGCGCAGCAGTCAATCGCTTAACCACTGCGCCAACCGTGCCGTCAATGTGTTGTGTCGGCGTCAGTGCCGTTAAGATTCGATAATGATATACCTACAACTATTTACCTACTGCATCAGCGTGACACAATGTTTAAAAAAATAACAAACAGATTAATAGATAGAAGACTGTTGTATTTGTGTTGAAGACTTTTGATGTAAAATATCTAATGCGGCGGGTCAGGAACTCAGGACCGGCTGATGGCGATAACGTCGCCACGCGCTTGTAATTCTGCGACCCTCTCGTAGAGTTACGAAATTAATTTTAGTTTTAAATTAATATCATTTTTTTTCTTAAAATAGCCTGAATATTTTGATTATGACATATTTATTTCCTTTAATAAACCATCCTTTCATGCATATTTTTTTAAGTATATAAAATTTTAAATAATAAAATAGTTTCGATGTTTCACATCTGCCAGACGCACCGCGATGGCAATTTACAAAAAAAAAAAAAACTTATCGATTTATTAAAAATAGATAACACAAAAAGAAAAAGTTTAAAAATATTTGCATATGTTTTTTTTTAAGTTTTAAATACATATAATTGACGGCCACAAGTGCCAAAACTTCCACCAGCAGGTACTTGCGTAACACAGTAAACGTGGCAATGTCTGTCATTTTGACAGTTCAACAACTCTAATTGTTGCGTTATTTACGTTGTTGACCAGACAACAATATCCTTCAAAATGATTTAGATTGTAACTTTGTGCTGATAGTGTGTTACACAATTAAGGTGTCGAGGACCTGGGATATGCCACAGCAATGAAATCACCCAATATAAAGTATGAAGACAAATCATTTTACAAAAAAATTGTGAGCCGTCGCGGGACGCCTGGCAGATGCGAAACACAACGACGCGTCTTCACGGCGTGTGTCGCCACACCAACAATCTGTTTTACCCGCGGGTATAGATGTTTCACATCAAAAAAAAGTGTGCTGGAATTGGGATATTCTACAAGTAAATTCACAGTAGTACCTAACATTGCAGTATGAACTCTGTCTTCTTTCTTATGGCTTGTTCCTGTTACTACATGGAACCTATGAATCACGAAACGTGGATGTAACACATCTCCACCAACCTCTTTTAAAACTTTTTTATGTTACCCCTATGCTGTCCCACTGTTCGGCTGAAGTTTTCCCCAAACTTGTGACGATGTGATACTGTGAAAATGAAATACGTTTTCTTCCAACAGCTGGTCCGGTACTGCGCCTTCAGAGAGCAGCACAAACACCTGCACGAGGGCGTTGACCTGTGGGGGCTGGTCAAGGTGAAGGACGCGTACGAAGGGACCATGTTAGACAGACCTGATACCGGCAGGCTGTCAGTGTTCAGATTCGGTAAGACTCGATAAAGTAGTTTTGAACTTCTGACTCTTTGATTTTTACAAAACCACATTTACACGATTGATGCAGGTGTCGGGAAGAAGGTTGATGATAAATGATAATATAATCAGTGACTTACAAGTTTTTATGTTGTTACCAGTCCTGCGGCACGAGTACAAAAACGAGCAAAAATAAAGTTACACGATCTTTTAGCTTGTTCCCAACGAGTCACACCTCAACGGGTAACAGTGTGACCGGTTGGGAATTAATTTTAAAAATAATCCCAACCAGTCATACTGTTACTCGTTCTCAGATAAACAAAAATTGTCCCCGACTCGGACAGGTTAGGTTAGAAGGGGACGGCGAGGTCTGAAAGACCCCGCCGTCCCCTTCGTGGTTATTTTTTTTTAAACCGCCCAGAAGTAGGAGTCCCGCGAAGCGGGACTCCGTCGGCTACGCCTCATTATTGTTGAAATACTTATTAGGACACACCTATTATAATACATACAAAAACATTTATTTGGTACTAGACCTTATATCTCAGGATTTTAGGTGATTTATTGTGGAACTGATTTTGCATTGTTTGGTGACTACATTTTGGTGACAGATCTACTATTTTGAGGACAAACCCTATTATTTAAGAAACACAAAACTAATTAAATTGGTGATAGCTTAAATGATACCCTAAATCAAGGTGGGATCATCCCAACGAGTAACAGTGTAACAGTAACTGTGACTCGTTGGGAATTATTATCCAAAACATTCCCAACGAGTCACACTGTTACCCGTTGAGGTGTGACTTGTTGGGAACAAGCGGATCTTTTACAATATTTCAAATGAGTTGTCTACCCTTACTGCCTCTATCTAAAATGAAGAATGCAAAAGATAAAATGAACTGAACTATTAATACAAGACAAACACTTTTAAACTAAAAATTGTAGCATTGCCTTCCCAAAAATATAATTAGTAAGTAAATTAATCTCTTGGTATATTCTTTGCAAAATAATTTAATGAAACTTACAAAGTCAATCATTTAGTATTTAAACATACTTAGGTACCTACAACCAATAAGTAAAATGACAACAACAAATACATTGGTCAGTGTGACCTTAAACAAATTTCTACATAATTATACTTAGTTAAACTTCGACTTTGTCTCTGTCATCTCTGACTTAGACTAAAGTCAAAAACAAACCCATCTCAAATAAAATTTACTACGACACCAAATAAATTACGATGACTCGATGCAAGTTTCACGCCCGTGGCATACAAGAAAAGTGAACTGTTTATGCGCCAAGGTGGCCCGCGAAATTCAAATTTTCTTACGTTTTTTGCAATTTTCAGGTCAGTATCAGGTTGTATGGTGATCTAAATATGATTCGCGACCGTATCAAATATGGCTTTATAGAATTATAATCATTAGAATCAGCAATACAACTCCTTAAGTTAGAATTGCCCTGAAATGTCATGATTTCATGAAATAGTCATTCAATAGGGTAATATTATGAACTTATAGAGATGTATTGCTGATTCTAATGATTATAATTCTGTAAAGCCATATTTGTTACGGTCGCAAATCATATTTTAATCAAAACACAACCTGACAGTGACTTGCAAATAGCAAAAAACCTAACAAAATTTGAATTTCGCGGGCTACCCTGAAGGTTCCGCCTTAAACGGTGCAACTTTTACTGTTGCTTCAACATAATATGATATGCCACAAGCAATTAAATCGCACCGTGAAAATCAAGCTTAAATAGGTAAGTCATGTATTTAGTCGAACCTATAATAATACCCACTATATGCTCCTAAAAATATTATTGTACCCTCTAATGCAATGATTGCGCCTCTTTTTGTGAACCTCAAGTAATTCCTATTTTGAGGTCCTAAAAATACTAAATAGCCAAGTAAGTGCGCCCAACTTGGATGTAGCAGTTAGTCACAGTTCTAATCTAACTGAACCCGTTTGGTCGGGGTACCCTAGCTTAGTTAATGCGACCAGCTGTGAGAATAGGGCAGAAAGAGGAACGACCGAACGATTTCTATTATCTAAGTAAAAGCTTATACTATTATTACTATATCAATGAATAATAAATGACAAATTTTAAATTACATGTTTCTTAAAATAATCACAATATAATTATAGTATAACAACTAAGTAGTCAAATTCTCTCCTACTTTCAGAGGAGAGAATTATGAATACTACTACTATGCCCGACATGGTCCACAATGATCATATTTTTGTAACCTACTTCCCACCTAAGCTCACATGTGGAAGTGATAAATATGTTGAGTATTAAAAGTAAAATAGAGGCTCAATTATAAAAAAAAACCGGCCAAGTGCGAGTCGGACTCGCGCACGAAGGGTTCCGTACCATTATTTATAAAAACGGCAAAAATCACGTTTGTAGTATGCGAGCCCCCTTAACAAAATATTTTATTCTGTTTTTTTAGTATTTGTTGTTATAGCGGCAACAGAAATACAATATCATCTGTGAAAATTTCAAATGTCTAACTATCACAGTTTATGAAATACAGCCTGGTGGCAGACGGACAGACAGACGGACGGACAGCGGAGTCTTAGTAATAGGGTCCCGTTTTACCCTTTGGGTACGGAACCCTAAAAAGTGTGCTTCATTAAAAGTTCTAAAAGTTTTTAGAGGATCATTTAAATATTTCCCGTTAGGTAAGTAACGATCGACTTCAAGCCCTTGCCACATTGCCTGTATTTCTTACAGAAACAAACAAACATAAATCTGACGATCGAAATTTAATTTAGTGGATACCATGATATCTTTTAGTTCCACAGTAGTCAGTCAGACAAGGTTCACGAAACTGTGGAAATGGTACACGTTTATATCGGTCAACATGACCTTATCAAATAGACAGTATAATGGCTTGAATACCACGATTAATACCCCCGTTGGATCTTTTGCTTCTAATACTTCTACTACACCTAGTACCGACATTAGGTTTAATACACATTAATATAGGGGCGGTACAGAACAGTCCTGCCCCTGACCACTGCCTTACTGTGTAGACACGGACTCCCGTGTCGAGACCTAAAATAAAGAACAGTCGAGAGTTGTCGTGGGACGCCCGGCTGACGTTTCTTTGGCTCTGCATACTTGGTGAAACAGACCTAGATCGAAAAAGCCGGCCAAGTGCGAGTCCGACTCGCACACGAAGGGTAATGTACCACGGTACAATATTTAACACTACATTTCTTTTTTAAACACTTTTCCTCTATGGGTTTCTCTCTTTAAGTTTAATGTTATTTTATTTTTATTATTTGCGGCAATAGAAATACACACCCGTCCGCTGACAGATGGACGGACAGACAGACAGACAGCGGAGGTTTAGTAATAGGGTTCCGTTCCAGCACCCTTTCAAAAATTCGCGCACTGTAAGACACTATTATTTTCAAAATAATTTATTTCATAGCATCCTACCAAAGGATAGTTATTACGATATAGTAGCTTAATTGTTATCTGCGGTAATGGACTGCTCATTTCAATTTCAATTATTTGCGGTAATACTCTTCCTACACGATAATTAAGAGCTTTTTACCCGACTGCGCAACGCAAAGGAGGGTGATGTGTTTATTAGCTTAATGTTCTGTAGGTTCAATTTCAAATGATTTACCTATTTCAACTTCCTTTGGGTACGGAACCCTAAATAGTGTAACAACACTTTTGTTACGTAACAAAAGTGTCGTGTCGATCATAATGTTACACTTTTTCGATCTAGCTCTCATTCGTAAGTAGGTGTGCAAAGTATAGCGTGCGTGCGATACTAGGAATACCTGGAAACGTTTGAGCGAAGAAATTTAAAATAACGTAGCGCCCGGGAGGCGAGGGTTTCTCCTGTTACTCCTGGAACACGGACAAGTGTATCGGTCCAAGCGACCTTTTATATTGCTTTGGGATCAGATTCAAATATGTTACACAATGAATAATTTACCTATCTATTCGTTTTCGTAGAATTTATGAACCTATCTACGTTTCTACGGAATTACGGACCTGTACTGAAAATGATACCTTCCTGCTGCTGCACTGCACTGCAAGGTCTCCGTAGCTTTTCAGACCTTTTTCAGAGTTATCGTTTCTGGCCAAATTGACAATCATTTGGATAATTACGTCAGCATTTTCTAGAACTTCAAGACGTCAGTTTTTATTTGCCCTATGAAGGTGTACAAAAATATTTGGTCTTAAGAGGCTTACAAGAGCTAAAGCGCGGTCATTGTCGGATTGCATAGAAAAGAAAGAGACGCGCGATGACACAACGCTGAAAATTTATTGAAAAATATGAAGCAATTATGGATTTACAAAAAATCTATTCATTGGACTAAAAAACTAAAACACTATTACGTTAGTATGTTACTTGTAGAATAATCTGACAAAAAAACTGAATGTTTGCATGTATATCAGTATGATTTTTAATCGTTAAAATATTTTTTTAGAGGTATCTTCGTGATTTTTTTCTATCCTATCAAGTTAATTGTATTATGTTTTCAACACACTATCTAACTAGCATATATCCAGAAGATTAGCATATATTTTTCTGATTTTGGTTACTGCAGTGAATCATATATTTTTAGGCATTATAAATTTGCGTTTAGGTCATGTAGTCCCCTTAAGTCCATTTTCATCTGTGTAACGGTATGCAAAAATTTGGTAACAATAATGTTCCTGATTATATTGAATTGAATACGAATTTAATTTAATTACAGTTAAGTTCAATTCATTCATAATATGTCTATTGTAGGTATATCAATAATTAACTGTGCCTCCCAGAACTGTGTTTAATAAATCTCATTTTGTACAGGTCGTTGGGATCCTAGCGAGTTTCCAGTCGAAGACTTGGTACGAGCTGGCATGGCAATGACGGAGATAGGCCTCCGACAACCCAAGCTTCAGGTCCTCGCTGGCACCGTCATTGTAGACCTGGAGGGCCTAACGATACGTCAAGTGGCTACCCTGACTCCTACTGTTGCTTACCAAATCGTCTGTCTTATGGGGGTAAGCTGGATTTGTAAATGTTACGACTTCATCATCAGAATGATTAAGATCGTGGGTTTGTGAAATCTTAACCCCGTGTCCAAACGACGAATACAAAGCTATCGGTTGCGCGAATACATAATCAGAATCAGTACTTTATTTGCTATTAATGTAGGTACAGGTATAAGATGTTGTTGTGTTGTTGTTGTAATACGCGATCTTCGCGTTCATAAGTCGCCCTTTTCTTCGGAAAACCGAAAGGCGCCCTTTGTCGGCGCGATAGGGTTCACCTGACAAAATGAACGCGACGGCAGCGACGTGTTTCAGATCACCGAACTAAGTGTACGCGATGGTCGCGATTTCGCGTGATGATCGCTTTGGTGATGACACGTTACGGCCTAATGTAGTCTTCTTCATTTCTGATATAAAAGATTTTTCTTTTTCCGAAAGATTGTCAATGTAATCGGCCTAAGCCCTATAAGTACCTAAGACTTGAAAGACTTGACAGTAACTACTTTCTGACAGATGGACCCCTGGATTGAGACGCAAACCTACCACATAAAGACATGTAATATAGTAGACATTATTGTCATTTGTCACAGTAGGTAATATGCATCAGCCATCACTGCATTTTATTTTAGTCACCTCTAGCCAAGATCAAAGGTTTACGTACTCACTCACGTGTTTCTTTGAGTAGGTACCTACTTGTAATAAAGAATAGCTTTCTGTTTTTTATCAGTCTTGTTCAAAGAAATGACGTTCTCTCGTGAGAATGCTCAGTGATTGTCTCCTTGACCACAAAAACTAGTGAATGGAAATGTGTAGTAAATAATCTTGTAAACATTATGACTGCCAAGAATGTGCCATAATTATGCGCAGTTAAGAGGGCGCACACCGGTCCACTAGCGCTACTCCTTTAAAAAAAATATTATCTCTTGACTGAGAAGGAATTTTGAATAACGGCTCAATCAGCACCCTCGGTAAGTGTGTCTAGAATTTTCTAGTACCCTTTATAAACTTTCATATTGAGACACGGAGCAACAAAATACGATCTAGAGGAATGTGGCCGCTTTTCTTTAGATCGAAATTTGTTGCTTCGTGTCTGAATATGAAAGTTTATAAAAAGTATTAGAAAATTCTAGACACACTTACCGAGGGTGCTGATTGAGCCGTTATTCAAAATTCCTTCTCAGTCAGGAGATAATATTTTTTTAAAGGAGTGGCGCTAGTGGACCGCTGTGCGCCCTCTTAATAGGACACGCTAGTCGGTCATTCTTCCATACAAACGTAGTAAGGTGATTACTCGTCTGTTTGGCGGTGTACGGTCATTAGTTTGGACACTAGACGAAGCGCGGCACGAGTTCCGGGAGGTGGCAGCACCGTCGCGATGACGGATGTGCATACTCGGCTAACTTCGTGCTATGACAGAGCCTGATGGAGGAGCGCTGATGGGACGAGTGGACACTTACCATTCTGGCTTCGATGAAATCAGTACCTCCACCAGAGGAACTGTCACGCGTTCAGTATAGTTGTGTCGTGTACATACAGTGTGTAATTCGCTAGTGTGCTCGTAAATTATAATTTGATTTGAACTGCAAACGGTTTTTCTATTGCGCAATAACCAACACTTCCCATAGTACGCCCACAGTAGTTAAAATATAGCTGATGATAACGAGGGAGACGTAACTTCTCTGTCATTTAAATGGTTTTCGTTATTATTTTTATAACTAGTTGCTTCCATCTAATAGTGTACAGTCAGCCTCAAAAAGCAGCAGTGTAGCTTCAATTTTTTGTTGTTCACATTGATACAGTATTAAGTAGCAAAGATTGTCAATTAAATATAATTTGAGGCTGACTGTACCTACCTATTTTAAATCATATAATATCCAGATATTATACTAAAAAACATACAGATAATTTGAGGCTGACTGTACCTACCTAGTTTAAATCATATAATATCCAGATATTATACTAAAAAACATACAGATTTTATACTAAAAACATATTTTAAAAAAACCTTTTGTTTCAAGTTCGCAATGCCAGTTCGCGCCAAGGGTGTGCACATCATCAACTACAGCTGGATCCTGAACACATTCTTCTACCTGTTCAAGAGGTTCATACCCCAGCAGGCGTGGCAGTACATCCATTTCCACGGCAGTGATCTCAAGTCTCTACAGAAGCATCTGGACCTGGAATGTCTACCTGTGAGGTACGGGGGCACCTGCAGAGCTGTCTCATCATTTGGAGTCTGGCTGAAGAAGATAAAGAAGTACAGAGACGAACAGTTCGATACTGAAATGAAGCAGTTAGGTTATGTTATAAAAGAGTGATATCGTGTCCTGATATCAGTGCAGCTCGTGAATTCTAATTCAAAATTCATTCAAATTGGACTGATAGATGAGTGGTTTTTGAACGCCATTGTTTTAAATGACAGTCCCTTAAAACAACCACCTTGCACCACGATAAGCTTCCATGCTAGGAAAAGCAAATTGACGCAAAATAAACTCTTCAAGTTTTTCTGCACTTATGTGGTTTACTATCGTGAAAGTGAATAGAAATGTACAGAATTATTTTAAAGTATTTTGTCACACTCGACCCCCTTATGGCAAATTCATCTACTGCATCGTTACCTAGCGAACCAGTGTGTCCTTTGTTCCATTGAATGGTTGTGTTATTGAGACTACCCACCTGGTTGAGGCGCTGGTAACACTTGTATATATTATCCAGAATCAACTGTGTGACTGTTTAGCGCTTGCAGAACAGCCATGCTGTCTTAGAGTATGCGGATCGAGTGGTCCTTAAAATTCCCTGGCCATCATGGCCGGTTGGTACGTAATTTATAGAAGTCTATTTTAGAAGTAAGCAAGTAGCTGTGATTTTTAGAACCACTCATAAATACATTATATTTGGGTCCAGTCAATATATAAGTCAGATATGCGTAATTCTAGGTAGGCATTCTGTTAAAAGAAAACAGTAATGAGAAAACTAATCCTAATTAAATTGTGAGTTTTCATTCGTGGAAAACGGACTGCAGTCAAAAATCATCTATCGTTTATATCTGTAATGGTGTACAAAATAAAGAATATTCTATTCTATTCTATTTTAACATCACTGCTTTCAATACTGCTTAGCTGCCCGTCTCTGTGGCCCGACTGTTGCGCTGCTGTAGACCAACTGTTTTGCCACTATGGCGCTGCAATTAGTTGTCCGGTCTAATCGAAGGCATTTCATGAATATTAGGTACCTACCAGAGAATATTTAGGCCCACTTGCATCACAAATGACTAAATTCATTTAACGCTAAACGTACCTAGGTATTTGAACCCCTTGGAAAGCACGGTAAGCCCTTGGTCCCGGCTGTCATTCGTGAATCTTTGACAATCGTTACGGGTCGTTCGAAGCCCGAAAGTCTGACAACCAGTCTTACTAAGGGATATTGTAGTACCCAGTAACTGGGTTGTGGAGGTCAGATAGGAAGTCGCTCGATGTAAAATACTGGTATTCAGCTGCTTCTGGTCAGACTGGAAGCCGACTACAATATAGTTGAGAAGGGCTGGGCAAGGACGTAAGTATTTTGAAACATCATTCTACCTGTCATTTTCAAACGATTGAAAGAAACACCTACATTCAAATACGTTTAGAGCTAAAAGCCTCGTGTCCACTAGGCAACATTTGACGCGCAACACGTATCGCTCAACATGTTGGGCAACGTGGCACAACAACGCGCGACGTTGTCAGCTCGCGCGCGACTTGACAACGTTACCAAACAAAAGTTTCTCGTTGCCGTTCAAACATGATGAGCAACATGTTGTGTACCATGTCGCGCGTTGAATGTCGCCTAGTGGATACGAGCTTAAATGTATTTAGTGATTTGTGTTGCAAGTGGGTCTTCATATATAAATTGTAATACAATTTATTTTTAAGTTATAAAATATTAGGTGCCTAAGTATGTAGGTACTCGTACTTTGACAAGGGTGATACGACTTCCAATGTGTCTTAATCCTGCCTTAAAATATGAATTGTGTGTCTTAAAACAAATAGCCATAAGTTTTATTATTATAATATTGAGTCAAATAAATGTAGGTATATTTTTTATGATATTTTGTGATATTTCTGCTTCAGAAACTGTAATTTTTTAATTAAATATTATTATAACATTGTGGAGTTAAAATGAAAATGTTGTTTTCTTTTCACTTCCCTAGCTTTTTCTGACAAACAATTAATTACTTGTAAGTCTTTTTCATAGTTATTTTTTAGCTAAGCGTTAATTAGTCATTGTTTGCAATGTACAAGCTAATAAAAAAAAAGGCTTTTCTATAAACATAAGGACACACCTGTGAAGTATATACGTTTTACGTACGTATAAGTATTTTCCCTAAGTACTGAAAACACAGGGTCGAACCTACCTAATCAAATCTACAGCCATTCTCTGCTGAATTGTGGAACCTCGCAAAGGACAAGGGGCACAGTATTCGGTGGCACCAAGAAAAGAAAATCATACATTTGTTATCTGTCAAATAGATACCTCTCAGGTCTGCACATCACGAAACCTACTAAGTATTAAATATGCCACGTGACTCCGCAGACCTTTTGACCCTGTGACCTACAAACAAGAATTTCAAGAAGCCACAAAGGAGAAAACTGGACCATGAATATGAAAGGCCCTTGTGTAAAGACCCTCACACATGGAAAGAGGGTAACTTTAGTTATTATTTCTTTGTTTGGTTATATGTGAGGTTTTTATGTGTATTTTCATTCTGGACAAAAACCCTGAAATAAATTAATTAATACGTGAAAAGCTGATTTGAGTTGCTTGTGGTGGAAAGGTAGTGGACGTGTTTCTTGGCTGATATTGATAAGGATAAAGCTTACATACTGCATATATAACACTTGCTAAGATCCTTACATACTCCTTTTGCTTCAATAAACAAGGTTAGGTGCGTAGAAGGTACTCGCAACCGGAGTACAGTAAGATTCACGAAAGATGACCACGGCGCAGAAGGCATATTTTAGGTCCCTTTGGAGGTGCGAGGTGAGGCGCGGGCGGAATGCGTCAAGACCGGAGCGACGCCATTGGTGCGCGCGCGTCTCGTGATAGGCTGCTCAGTCGCTATTCGTCTATCGCGGCGTCGACGCGCTCACACTGCTCTCGAGTACAGTCGAAAAGAAGTGTTTCTTTGTTTTAAATTGTTTTTTATTTGTTAAGTTTTCGTTGTTTGTTAAGTTTTTTGTTGAGATTTGTTATTGTGTTGAACTTATTTGCTATTTTAAGCCATCACAATGCCGCGAGGAAAAGGCAATACTTTGAAAAGTGAATCTGATGGGACCAGAGGAATGGAAAAAACTATGTGACAAAGTAAAATCTATAGAAGAAAGCTATATAAAAAGTGACCACATCGTGGATGTGCTTACGGAGGAATTAATTATACGTGTGGGAGAATCTGACGAGAGCGAAGATTCGTCAGATGTGGATTTTCCTGAATCATCGGAAGATGAAGACTTTAATATGGAACCCGGCCCCAGTTCCTCAAGTTCCACGATTCCCTCAAGTTCCATGATAGAGGGAATCATGGAACTTGAGAATAGCGATAGCGACTAAATGTGTTTCACATATTTATAATATTTTTGGTTCAATTTATTTTAATAAACATTTAAAATTACTTACGTTTGATTTATTTGCATAACCAGCGTTTACAACATTACACAAATTATTTAACCAACATTAAAATATTATTTTGTCTTAAGTCTTTTCTTCATGAGTGTACGTGCGCAGACGGTCGCCATTTGTGGTCATCTTTCGTGAATCGTACTGTACATATATGACCAAGGGCGGCAGTCTCGACTAGATCGCGGCGCTGTCGCAAACTACCGATCGCTAAATATTAAGTGTGAATCCTCAGTTGTAGCCCGCCAAATTCAAAATTTCGTTGAATTTGACAATTGATATGAAATTGATGATTATTATTCGATAAATATACAATTCCCATAGTCGAGAATCCCATTTTGATCAACATACGGTGTAAAACAGAGCTGCAATTTGCAAAAAACTAAAGAAAATTTATATTTTGCGGGCTACAACTGAGGATTCACCTTAATATTTAGCGATCGGTAGTTTGCGACAGCGTCGCTATCTAGTCGAGACTGCCGGCCCTGCTGATCTATTCTGTTGAAACCTCACCGTGAAAACTTAGTGAAGTGACTGTCAATAGTGTCAGTCCTTAGCATCAGGCGGAGTGACAACTCACTTCACGTAAGTTGTCACGTTGAGATTTTTACAGAATAAACCCGCTGATGTATGATCGTAAACGAAGAAAAAGGATGAAGCTTAATTCAGTTCAGATTTTTGACGCAAACTAAACACAACATGGAAACTTATTATAATCACGACGCTTGGCAGACAGTGAGACAGATCAGTGATCGCAAAAAGATGTTCCAACGCTTTAACACTTATTCTCCATGATTTTGCTCTATAGTAAGCTGTTGTCTAACCACAGCCAAGGGAACGGGCTTGGGAGAATCAGCGGGGAAGGAAGACCCTGTTGAGCCTGACTCTAGTCTGGACACTCGCTGTAAAAACGAGGGAATGATTATTGAAACGGTTCCGTGGCCGGGTCCCGGAATAGGAACCGGATTCCTGTAGTAATGCAGAGTAGGCTCGATGTAAATCTCAATGTACCTTAGGAGAATTTAACATCGCGACGGCGTTTTGTGTCAGTGTGGAGGTCCTCTAACTCCAAACCATTACTCAAAGGTTTTATGTTCACAAATGATGGCCCACCTGATATTTTAGGAGATCATAAAATTCGCCGGCATCGTCTTGAAAGTAATAAATGAAGAGAGATTGTCCTGACCTACTGCTATCCATGTTTTTATGATTGTGATTTCGAATGTTATTGTAGAAGAATTTGGTGTCTAGAAACAATAGTGTTTATTTTGGGTACATTAAGGTAAATTCATAAATTGTATAAGTAGGTAATTAATCATGTCAGTTTAGTTTCAGACCGTGTCTCAGGCACATTTCCATACAGCGATATTATCACACATTAGGTGTGTAGCCACATTAAGTGGTTACATTTCAAACAATAACTAAACCAGGTAATGGATAATACGGGCTGGAGAGCAACTTCACGTCAATGCCTTACAATTACTGAACTATCACGTGTTTTGAACAGAAAATGGTGCCGATTCTCTTGTCACGAAATTATCTAAACTAAAAATCACCAAAATTTTGTTTATTCCTGTTAACGACGACGATTCCCATTCTGAAATTGACATAGGTGACACAACTTAACTAAATAGTTTGACAGCACTAATGTACATAAAAATAGTGAAAATGGCAATTTTGCTATTCCGGCTCTGCCGTTTTTCACCAAATTTTTTGATTTTCAAACTAAATCAGACTATTTAAATCGCGATTAAAAAGATGTGCAATAAAATTAGTTGTCATGAACTAAAGTTTACAAAGCACATTTCTTTACTAGTTCTTGAAAGTATGTATGCTTGTGAGTTTGGAAATCATTATGGAAGCTTATAATTATGTGATTGCAGCTGTTGTCGATTCACGACATAACAAACAAACTCGGACAAATTTAAGATGTCCTTGAAAGCGCTTTCCTACGCCGCGCCGCCGCCGCCGCACGCCGCCGCGGCGACGACAATAGGTACCGGAGATTTTCAACTTACTCAACGAAAAACCGGATTATGTTTTCTCGAGATCACATTTTAATTTGTAAACTAGCTTTTGCCCGCGGCATCGCCCACGTGGACGTCGAAAAAATCCTGTAATTCCTTCTCCATTAAAAATACATTTATATAGTTACCTATGTGCCAATGCCTATGTGCCTATGTGTGGTCGGGCAAAGTGTTATCGGGATTTTCCATCTGGAATTTCTCAGTGGCAGCCCGGAGTCTGGATTTGTACCCGGTTGATGGCAATAGGCTCGCCCCCTATTACATGGGACTTAAACATAACTGGCGAATTGTGGGTGTGCTATAGGTACACCTCTTCCTAACCCTTCGGGGAATACAGGCGTGATGTTATGTTATGTTATGTGTTATATGCCAACTTTCATGGTGTTCAGTCAAACGATGTTGGAGTTCACTCTAGACTCACAAAAGGTATTACTTACAATTTAAAAAAAAATCTTAGCACACTACATACTATAGTTTCTAATAATATAATGCAATCATGATTCGAAAGACACGTAGCGCCCATCCAGCGTCCTTTAGGACGCTGGATGGGCGCTAGGATGGACGTCGACGTTATTGTTCTTTCTCTCGGGAACAGTACTCTTTTTTTCTGGATGAAAGGTACCCTATGTACTTTTCTGTACCCGTGAAAACGTATTTGCAAAATTTCATGATGATCGGTTCAGTGGTTTAGGCGTGAAAAGGTAACAGCTAGTTCCTCCCATCAAAAGAAACCGAGGTATCGTAAACGTATTGCTGGTTGGTATAGACACATCGGCAGTGTCCACAGGGAGGCGCGGGCTAAGTTCACTATATGGGACTGGCATGGCAGACCGTCATCAGGTCATCTTCTCGATGAAATTGTGAAATCACGGAAAGTTTTTAAAGATAGAATGAAATGGTTTCAGCATCACAAAGAGGAAATTAAAATGGACATACTTACCTCACATCACACCAATTCAGACTTCTATAGTTTCTGGAAATGTACCAGTAGAATGAGCGTGGCCCAGGGCCTCTCTGTGGGCGTTGAGGGAGTTACGGAACCTCACCTAGTAGCGGAACTGTTTAAAGAACATTTCGTGATTCAGTCGCTACTTGGGCCAGCGCAGTCGGTGATCGATACTGAGGATCAAATAGGACCAGTCTCAACACTACTCACAGCTAAAGATATTAGAGTAACTCTTAAGATCATGAAAAGAGGGAAATCACCTGGTCACGATGGTCTCGGTATCGAGCATTTACAGCATGCAGGCTCCCACTTACAGAGTTCTGGCATTATTGATTAACTTGTGTATCACGCACTCTCACCTGCCAAACAAAAATGTGCAATTATAGACCTATAGCGTTAATTCCTATATTTTCAAAAATTCTTGAGAAAGTAATTTATATTAGACTCAACAAATATTTTGAAAAAAACAACATTTTTTGTAAGGAACAAATGGGATTCAGGCAAAATAAAACTATTACCATGGCAGTGTACAATTTCCTTAAAAAGATACACCACAACATGGACAACAGAAAGCCGGTTGTAGCAATGTACATGGACATGACGCGCGCTTTTGATTATGTTGACCATAAAATACTATTACAAAAGCTCTTTAGCTACGGCATTAGAGGTAATGTGCTGGACCTCATACAATCGTATTTAGAAGGTAGAAAACAGTGTACTCAGATTAGCCAAGTCAACATTAAGTCAAAAACTGAAACAATATACTCCTCAAGTACGAGAACAATTTCGTATGGTGTTCCACAGGGGACTGTGTTAGGTCCTTTATTTTTTATCTGCTATATAAATGACTTCCCCAATGTAACTAGTCATCAGATGTGCTTATTTGCAGACGATAGCACTATTGTTTTCGATAAGGGTAACTTTAAAGATATTGAATTAGATATAAACACTGAACTGGTGTCAATCATAGAATGGTTAAATGCCAACAACCTTAAAATTAATTTAACAAAAACTAAAATAATGGACTTTAAACTTCGACAAAGAAAACCAACACAATACCAAATCGGGTACAAAGGAGACGCAGTACTAGAAACGAACACTACAAAGTTTTTAGGATTGCACATTGACAATGACATGACATGGAAAACTCAAATTGATAGTGTCTGTTTAAGACTTTACCGGTTTTCTTATGCCCTATATATGTTAGGTAAAGTTGCAAACAAAACGGCCCTCCTAACGGCATACCACGGGTATGTAGCCTCCACATTAAGGTATGGACTCATATTTTGGGGTAATGCTACAAATATATCCACCGTACTTTTGGCACAAAAAAGATGCATCCGAGCCATCTGCAAATTAAGAACAACAGATACATGTAAGCCACACTTTAGGGATCTAAATATTCTGACAGTACCGTCGCTGTATATCTATGAGGTTTTGATGTTTGTAAAAACCAATATACACTTGTTTAATCATGTAGAAAGTCAACGTCGCTCAGATAAGTTAGAAACAATAATGACCAGAACTGCTTTTGCTTATAAAAGTGTCTATGCAATGGCACCAAAATTGTATAACAAATTACCTTGTCATATTAGAAATAGTAAGAATTATAATGAATTCAAAAGTAACCTTTTTAAGCTACTAAATGACAAGGTATATTATTCGGTCAAGGAGTATTTGGATGACAAATTTTAATCAATTTTTATAATTTATATATATATTTTTCTTAAATGTAATTTTGAGTTTGTGTTTTTTGCAATCTTCTGGCATTGTGTATATTTATCTTTTCCTATTTTCATGACATTTTCCCTTTATTATTATGACAACTTTATAATTTGACATCTTTGTGTAACTTTGACATTGTTCATATTCTAATTTTGTATGCCTATCGGCGGGACATGGTTTGTACAATAGATTTATATTGAAAAACACCTGTAATCACCTATGATTCACAAAATAAATAAATGAAATGAAATGAAATGAAATGAGAATTTTGAAAACGGTGGTCGTACATACCAGTAATTATAAACAAAACTGGAGCGATCGAATCGCTCTCTGTATGGTTTTAAAATGCATAGAGAACGTTGCTGCCCATTCTCTAGTAAGTCCCATAGTCGCCTTTTACGACACCCGCTGAAAGAAATTGGGTGGTGCTATCCTTTGAAGTCCGGCACCACACGGAACACACGTTTACAAAACGTATTTTTAATCATTAATTTACCACACGAACGACGGACTACCGCCCCGGGCAACCTATTTCATATTACTAAGGTTGCATCCATTAAGAAGATGAAAATGTTGACAACTCGACATATGGCCGCAAATACACCTAAATTAGATTTAAGACCTCTATACTGGCACACAATAGACTGTTCTCCTTTACATGATATCAATACGGATCTGCCCGAGCCGTCTTGACCTGGTTACAGCGAATACAAATGAAATAAAAAGGCCGCTCCGAAAAGTTACAAGGACCCTTCGCAAATAATGTATTATGTACCATTGTGATCCGTTTCAAATGTTCTGGGTACTTGTACTTTACGACTGTATTTGGCTCCGAGAAACTACACAACTAAAGGGTCCCCGAAACGATCAATTGCAATTGTCAATATTTACGTGATTGATTTATATTGGTGCGCAAATTGATCGTCTACCAAATGCAAATGAAGCGATTGACAATATTACTACAATAGCAATTGATTGCAATTGATCGTTTCGGGGACCCTTTACTAGTGACCGCCACGTATAAATACAAATACTTAAGAAGATAAAAAACTAGAAAAATTCAGGCTAGCTTATCAAAACTACAAACAATTTTTTTCCGTTTATTCAAATCACAACTGTCATTCCTTGACAGTTGTAAATCAAAATGACGAAATGTGTCAATTTGATTTACAATTAATTCTCAACATAAGTATCCGTAGCATGGCCACTATAGAAACGGAAGACAAAATAACAGATTGTAGAAAGATTTCTACGGCGCGATGTCAAAATTCAAGAAAATAATGACTTTTGTTAAGAAAGTGATTTGTCTTCTCTTCGTAGAGTAGAGATAGAAGTGGTCATGCTACGCGTGCAGACAAATGTGAGCTACTCTATAGTGGTGAATGTGGTGATACCAGTCACTATCTAACTTCTGGTTTGAAAAGCAGATGTATTAATTCCAGATTACTTGTGGCCGCTCAAGTAATCTACTCCTGATTTTATATTTATGATAGTCTAGCTGTTTCCAGCGACTTCGTAAACATGTATTATTTTTTAAACACAAGTATCCATAGTTAGAAGTAGCCTAAGTCCTTCTCAAGGTCCCAGGTTACTTATCTGATTGTTTCAGTGGTTTAGGCGTGAAAAGGACAACAGACAGACCGACAGAGTTACTTTCCCATTTCTTTTTAGTAGTGTGGATTGGATACCCATATAAATGTACAATACTTACATAGGGTGGTGCAATTTCCAACCGAGAATTAATTGCTTTTCTCTTCAGATCAGTATACAAAAGCCGTTCAAGAGGAAAATAACAAGATTCGTGTTGATAGACGGCTGTAATCTCAATTATTTATTTACTAGCTTCTGTCCGCGGCTTCGCCCGCGTGGTTCTCGGAAATTATCCCACGGGAACGTGCTACCGGGATAAATAGTATCCTATCATCCAAATCCATTCAGCCTTTAAAGCGTGAGAAAGTAACAGACACAGATAATAAATGAAAATAATATTTATTTTTATTTTTTACTAATCAGGTTTTTATGATTCTAAATGTTTAACATAAAAATAATAATAATTAATTTTAATATTATCATCAGTAATTTGAAATTCTTTAGCGTCGCCGTTGACCATGTGTTAGCCACATATTATTAGCTAAGTTATTTTGTATCTTCAAATTGTAATAACTTTTAAGCGGATGGACCGAATTAAATGAAATAAATAATATATAATACCTTAGGATACAGGTTCTGACTATATTTCCAATTCCTTAAATCTCTTAAAAAGACGTAGGCACCTACAAAAAAATCAATAATCATATGAATTTTAAAATCATCCCCCATTTTACTCCCTTTGGGGATGATTTTACTAAAACGCTCTACCACACATATCTTTTATTTTATTTTTTACCAAAAGCGTAAAATTTCCATATCCCTAACTTAAGAAATGCTTAGTTTCTCATACAAACTTTCATCCCTTATATCACCCCCTTCGGGGTTTAATTTTGACACAAAAAATAGCCTGGGTCCTTTTCCAGACTGCCATCTATCTCCTTGCCTTCGATCAAATCCGTTCCGTGGTTTAAGCGTGAAAAGGCAACATACAGACAGAGTTATTTTCAAATTTATAATATTAGTATGGATGTAGTAAATGATAAATGATTTTATTTCTGTAAGTAGGTTTATACAAACACTTTTACACGTCAATCATATTTTTAAAACTAGATGAGGTCGGCGATTCCTATCTGACTACTCTGAGAAGAAAGGCCGAAACAAACTCAGAGGGCACAGTCTCTTTTAAAGTCCAGACATAATCTTGGTCAGATCATGTGAAGACCATGTAGATTTATGTCTGAAATGGTCTTTTGAGGAAAAATCACACAGAATGAGTGGACCTGTCCAGTCAGTGCACGCATTTGTCACTAATCGTGGAGCTCAACTCAGAACTTAAGGAGCTCAACCACCAGATGAACAATACCAAAGAAAGGACATTTGGGTAGGCCGCATAAAGCACTCAAACTGCCAGATTATCATTGAAACTACCTGAGAAAGTGAAAAAATTAAATAAAAAATAAAAGTTACCTACATAGTCCTCACATTCACAATAAATAAATAATAATACAATAATTGTACTTCACAAAGTAAATTGTCATGAAATTGTATATATAATAATTATCAAAATGTCAAAATTTATGTAAAATAAAAAACTAAAAATATAGCAAAAATAAAAAATAATCAAAAAATAAAACAACATTCAGTATGCAAGAATTGGAGCAACTCAATCCCAAACCTTTTTGTCCTCAATATAATCCTTAACGGTATAAAAAGCTTTCTGGCACAACTTACGTTTAATTAATGATTTTTTTTTTTTTTTTTTAATTAAAATTAAAGGGCTTTGTCGCACATGCGATTATGCCGCCCTGGTTAGCTTAACAAAATCATACTAATCTATCAATCTAATCTATTTAACTTAACCTTAGCATAGCTAGTTTGTAAAGTATTCTAGCTGCATCAGAAAGTGGCTCAGCTAGAACACTATTACAGTAACCTATCTCTCTAATCCTACATTCTAACCTATTTCTGAATTCCTCGTTGCGGACACATTCGGTTAATATGTGATAAACATCATCAACGGAATTAATACAATAATCACAATTAGTCGTTGCTGTTTTTGCCATTAGGTATATGAACTTATTACATGGAATGTGTCCGGAACGAAGTCTCAGTGCGATAACAGTATCACATCTGTTCAACAGCTGATTATCTATCCACGGTGAGTTTAATGGATGCGGCTGGATCGTTTTGTACCAGATTCCTTTTTCTAGTGATCTTTTATTGAAGTACTCCTTCCAAAGCGAATAACAATCCTGTTTGATATTAGGTATGAAGTTTGTAAAGTAAGGAGAAAAGTTTACAGGAATTCCATCACATATGGCTTGCTTGGCTAGTAAATCAACAATATCGTTGCCTCTTATTCCGATATGGGATGGAATCCATTGAAGAACTATGCGTTTTCCATCACATTGTAATTTCAAAATAATTTTCAAAATAGTGTAGGCTATCGGTGTTCCTCGAAATGTCGAGGTACACCGAGCCAAGTGTTGGAGCGAACTTCTGGAGTCTGTGAGAATGACAATATTGTTCTGGTGTATTGATTCTACATACGATAGAGCCTCTGCGAATTAATGATTTGAATTTATTAAGGCTTATATCTTGAACGTGGCTTGGAAGTTTATTATAAAAGCGTATACATTGACACCTGAACGAGCCGCCTATTTTTTTTAGCCTTGTTGTAGGTACAACAAATTTGTGTTTATTCCTACGGCCTTACTAATAAAAATATTTAACACACTTGTTGAACAACTGTTTAGTTATACATTGTATAAGCTATGGATAAGAGTTACACAGTCCCTTTACCAATAATGGGTGTGTAAGCATTGTATAGTTATAAATTCGTTATAACAAAAGTCACTGGCAACATTCTTCGGAAACGTTTTGAAACTATATTACCAAATTGTAGAGACATTTAGAAAACCTTGTAAACAGCATAAAAAATGTTTATTTTTAATAAATAATACAAATTGTGCCCGAAATGTTGTTTCAAAATATATTTAAAAATAATTGTATGTTTTTTACGGTAAAACGAAAGAAACAATGAAACATACTTTTTAAGTTCGTCATTTAAGAACGCACCTTTCAAATGTCAAACTAGTGTCCCGATTTTAATATGTGTGCAATCGACTGTGTGTGTGTGTGTTTTGTGTGTTTTTTGTAGCACCAGTCATATTTCTGATGCCACAAATGTTTCCAAATCTAGAAACTACTTGTTCTTGCTCTTCAAGAGTCCCAGGCATGCGTATACATTGTGCCGCTTTATTTGCCAAAGCAAGATCCATTCTATGGCATACATTCGTAATGGACTGATAGTTAAGTCCATGAATGTCTGCTGCGTGATCTTGAACTTCTTGCCTAGCCCACGTCCTGAGAGCAGTAGAAAGTTGAAGTTCTACAGCCAGCCCGCCACCACGAGCTTGCAGTTCGATATCACTTCTAACTAATTCAACTATGTATTTTCCGTCCATACATTTATATTTTACTGAATCTATATTTCATACGAAAATCTGTGTCTCGTAAAGTAAAAGGATCGAAACGATTTTTGTCCTAAAAGTTAGTAAAATTGCCGGCCAGATGTCCGGTACTACGGTTACACGCTCACTAAACAAGGGTTGAGGACTGAATAACAGTTGTGTAACTTCTCATACAATAAAAACGCCCGGTATACCAGATGTGTACAACTGAACTGTTAAATATCTTTTATTGGTAGAGTTAGCATTATAACTCCGGTATACGAAGTGTGTAAATCTTTATTAGTAAGGCTGTAAGTATTTATATTATGGATATCACTGTATTTTTTAAACAATTTTATATTTTTATGTGCATATAAAAGATTTTCATAAATATATTGAGAAGGCATAGTCATTACATTAATCTCCTTAAAGTTGTCCCTGAGAGATTGTCTCGGACTTAATTTATAAATTGATCGAACAGCTCTTTTCTGCAAAATAAAAATAGTCTGAATGTCGGCGGCATTTCCCCATAACAGAATACCGTACGACATAACACTATGAAAATAGCTAAAGTACACTAAACGGGCTGTCTCTGTGTCGGTTAAATTACGAATTTTTCTAACAGCGTATGCTGCGGAGCTTAGCTTTTTTGACAATTTATCTATATGTGCGCCCCACTGAAGCTTAGCATCCAAAGTTAAGCCCAAGAATACTGTGCTATCTTCAGGATTCAATTCTTCGCCCTTCATTAATACATTCGTTTTCACCTGTCTAACGTGAGGTAGCGTAAACTTAATGCATTTGTTTTTTTTTCGTTAAGGAGTAAATTATTGACATGGAACCAGTAAACTACTTTTGAAATCGCGCTATTTACATCGTCAGTAACCAGCTGCTGACGTTTAAGTTTAAACAAAGGTGAAGTATCATCCGCAAACAACACTATATCATGATTATCCTTTATGAGGTACGGCAAGTCATTAATATAAATAAGAAACAAGAAAGGACCAAGAATTGAGCCCTGCGGGACTCCCATTGTCACTATAGATCCGGGAGATCTTTTTCCATTAACGTCAACGGTCTGAATCCTATTACTCAAGTATGAAGTAAGAAGATCCAGAGCGGTGTTCCGGATCCCGTAGTGGCGGAGTTTCCTGATTAACGTTTCATGAAAAACGCAATCAAATGCCTTGGACAAGTCACAAAAGATGCCCAAGGCATCGCATTTATCTTCCCATGCATTATAAATATGTCCTAAAAGTTCAACACCAGCATCAGTAGTGGAAAGACCCCTAGTAAAACCAAACTGTTTGCTATGTAATAATTTATGTTTATTAAAAAATCTTTGCAATTGGTCCAAAATTATTTTTCAAAAATTTTACTAAAAGTAGGTAGTACTGAAATAGGTCTATAGTTTGTGGGGTCTGAAGTACTACCTGATTTAAACAAACGTATAATTTTACTTTTTTTCATAAGGTCAGGAAACTCCCCACAGTCGATACAATTATTAAAGATAAGAGCTAACGTAGGTGCTACAATGTCAATAATAGACTTAGCAACTTCTACAGAATTACCCCACAGATCTGCAGTCTTTTTTACATTTAAAGTTTGAAAGATCTGTTATATCTCTACAGGTAATATGTTCGAAATGAAATTCCGAATCGCAAACATGAACATTTTCTTTAAGCAAAGACTCAGCAGCACAAGGTGATGAGGTTAGGGATTTAGTAGTTGAAACAGGAATGTCTGAAAATAAATTTTCAAAGGCAGCGGCGACTTGTGAGTCTGATTTTATTATATTGTCATTAATAGACAGGCTGTTGTCAGAATTTCGGTTCGTAGATCTTCCCGTTTCACTATTAATAATATTCCAAGTCGTTTTAATTACATTACTACTGTTTTTAATCTTCGAACTCAAATAACGCCACTTGGCCATACGACAAACTTTTTTAAATAATTTTAAATAATTTCTAACATATAAATTAAATTCGGTAGTGTTTACAGAATGTGCTTTTAATGTCCTTTCATTGTACAGCTCATAAAGCCGTGTTCTACTTTTATGAATACCAATGGTAGCCCAATCGCTGAAAGATGCGTTACTATTAACCGAGATAGTCTTGTGTATAAATGTAGAATCAAATTGTTTACAGTATAAATTAAAGAAATCATCATAATTATAGATGATTAGGATCAGCATGAAAAGACAAAACTGATAATTGATTAATGATTTTTACTTTAAAAACTTCCAAGCGACTTGCAGTTTTGGGGTTAACAGTAATATCCTTTTTAGCCACTTTGATGTTTTGGTTTTGGATAGTAATCCTTTGCCCGCAATGATCAGAATCTAGTAAATTTATAATTTCTTTGTGGCTTGGTATAACATCTGTATAAATATTATCTAGGCATGTTGCACTAGTAGGGGTTATTCTTGAAGGCTCCAAAAATAGGTTTACAAGATTGTAGGACTGAAAGAGACTTAATATTTAACTACAAGAACCCGAGTTTTCTAATAAATTAACATTAAAATCACCGCAAGTGATAATGGACTTGTTCGAGTTACAAATCTTGTTTAACACTTCATCCATTACCTTTTCATAGCAGTCATACACTCCTGAGGGGGGTCTGTACACACTTAATACAACAAACTGCTCCAATTATATACAAAGTAGTAGTAGGTACTTGACGTTTTCATTTAATTAATAAAGCTTCGATAATTTTTTATTATTTATCAGTTTTGATAGACGGCCTTTTAAAGTCATATAGAATATTTTACAGTACCTATCCACTTTGAAAATAAATTGAATAAAAATTTCACATAGAAATTTAGGTATCATAGTAATTTCTGAATATAATTTTCAACCGATAATAAAGAAAGTTTTTATTCAAAATTTATTTTTTCTGGTCACACTCACATCACTTGTCAAATAAACAGACCTCCGACTTCCGACTCCACCAAAGAACTTCGTGCTCATTTAAATCTTCTGCTAATTTCTGATGTCTTGGTACTTTGTTGTGCGAACCCCGTTGATTCGGAATCGGAAGCGTGTCTATCTGAGAATTTAGAGATAATAATTATGCACTTTCCCTCTTCTCATTAATTTCTGATGCCTTTGTACATACTAAGAGAAAGGCAGATCGAATATTCCGTAGAATACAAACCTAACTGCGAGGGCGCGAAACCCCTAGCCGTCCCTATACAGGGACACACATCTTTGCTCCCCAGAGTTCTGCAGCCTTAGTATTTCGGAAGTTCATTTGCCCGTATGGCGCCAATTGGCGCCACCATGTAAGTAGGTACCGTTATTTCAATCAATGACTCGAATTCCTGTCTGGTTTTTTTTCTAATTCATTTTATTTAACACATAACATAAAATAACATCTGTAATCCCCGAAGGGTTAGACAGAGGTACCTATACCTCATTTAATTTATTGATGGTGATATAATTCTATGATTCTTTCCCCCCATTTTTATACATGTGCAGTCAGCAAAAGAGATTAGTATCCAGGGTCGCCGAATATAGTTGAAGTTTAGTAAGAAACCGATGAAAGTTTTCGAACAAAATAAAATAGAAAACAAACTGGTAATTTATCGAAATAAATTTCATTCAAATATTTTCATCGGTTTCTTAACAAAATTCAACTATATCCGGTGACCCTGGATACTTATCTTCTTTGCTGACTGTACTATTATTATTATTTGTAGGTTGTCTAAAAATAAAATGAAATGCTGTTGGTAAGAGCATCACTTGAGGACGGCTGGACCGATCTAGCAATTTTTTTTTATAATAGTCCGAATTAGGTTTTTATGGAAAGAAAAATTGGAAAAGTTTCCCGGGAAATATTCAAATCCAGGAAAACTGAAAATTCTTATTGAATGAATTATTGAAATTTGGAATGGTCAACGTCTGTCGGGTCAGTTAGTTGTGTATTTCATTATCGGAATTACGGTCTTATTTCGTTTGTGAAGGTTTTATTTCAGCACTATGCTTCCATAATCCATAGACATAAATATCAAGCAATAAATTACCGCGTCGCATTTTTTGTACGAACGTCAGTTGAAAAGCAATGGCTTCCGGTGTGCCGGGTGGCGGACTAAGTAATGTGGCTTACGTCCCCCAAGGAGAGACGGGCACGAATCACGATACGGTTTTCTAACGGCCTAATCAACTGGAATAACGTATTCTGTACGTCCCTTCGGGGTGCGGTATTGAATACGTCTTTTCAACCACTAGAATCACTACCGTTATGGGTGGTCAGAAGCCCGAAAGTATGACAACCAGTCCTACAGGGGGTACCTATTGTATTACCCAGTAACTGGGTTGTGGAGGTCAGATAGGCAGTCGCTCCATGTTAAATACTGGTATTCAGCTGCATATCGTTAGTCTGGAAGACGCCCCAACATGGTTGGGAAAAGGCAGGCAGATGATGGTGAATCTTTCTAAAAAAGGCAGGCAGATGATGGTGAATCATTCTAAAAAAGGCAGGCAGATGATGGTGAATCATTCTAAAAAAGGCAGGCAGATGATGGTGAATCATTCTAAAAAAGGCAGGCAGATGATGGGGAATCATTCTTAAAAAGGCAGGGAGATGATGGTGAATCATTCTAAAAAAGGCAGGCAGATAATGGTGAATCATTCTAAAAAAGGCAGGCAGATGATGGTGAATCATTCTAAAAAAGGCAGGCAGATGATGGTGAATCATTCTAAAAAAGGCAGGCAGATGATGGTGAATCATTCTAAATATCAATAGGCACTAAGAACGCTGAAGGGTTTGTTTGTTTGTTTGTTTGAACGCGCTAATCTCTGGAACTGCCAGTCGGATTTGAAAAAATAGTATTACATTTGATAGTCCAATTCTTGAGGAAGGCTATAGGCTAATTAACATTACGTTACGACCCTTATGAGCAGAGCAAAAAGAGAAGAAATCAGATAGAACGCTAAGCGAAATCGAAATAATAGCGCCGCGCCGGCGGACAATGCGTCGCGACGCGGTAGGTCGGGGGAATAAGAAATTTCATGCGGACGCAGTTAGATAAATGATAAAATTAACAAAAATAGGTACATACCTACTCCATGCGTCTGCTTACCAGATATTTCTGTAGGTCCGCTATGACATGTTAGTGCGTGGCTGTTGTTCAGCATAGGAATGTCGTAAGTGTCAAAAGTATCGATATTTTTAATATATCCTTATTGATATCGCCTAGTTCAACAGCTGAATTAATCCGTAGGTACTAACTCAAATACATTAAAATCAGCGTGTCTTCGAGATGTAATGTAATATTTAGCTGTTTATATCAGAACCATTTAACAAAATATATTTTTTTTATTGTAAATGATGTCAATTCCAACAATAGTTCGCGTTATTTACGCTCTCAACCGTCGGATTGTATAACAAAGCTCTCCACATCGTAGGAGCTCTAGCTCTACAGATAATTAATCAAATAGGAAAGTAATACCGTTGTCCTTGGTACACACGTCACGACGACATATCAAGCTATATATTACCAGTTTTAGCTGACCTCGCATTGTATAGGCTTTTCGTACAATGAGAAGGAAATTGATAGCTTGATATGTAGTCGAGCGTACAATAAAATCTCCATTAATTTGATAGTTTAATACGCGTGTGTCGGAATATGCAGCATCGTATACCTAAAATAAATCTTCGATTATCTAATAAGTTACGATTTGTGGTTTTTAAATAACCAAAAAATATGTTTATTAATTTAGCATTAGGTAAATTAAATGATTAACTAATACTTACTTAATTTATTATGGTACTCATAATGTTTATTACGTCTTTATATTGCAATTTTCAAGTAACAAGTAGTTTCAAACGATTTACAGAACAACTTATCAGAGTTTACTTTTCTGATTACAAATAACTACAAACTAAATTGCTAAGTTATCTCGTTAAATTTTAAAACGGTTTCACTATTTATGATTTGTTAATTAATAGCTAAATTAGAATTTTTTAAATAATGATTTAAGACCATCTATGATTGGTCAAAAATGGTGGTAATGTTGTAAGAGAAATAAATGCCTAGTCTTGTCTTTCTGTGCTTTTCTTCTTAAAATCCTTTCCCTGGACACCATATTCATATATACTTTTATACACAGCAAATAACTAGTAACCATACTGACACTCAAAGCTTTGTTAGTTAAATTAAGTAATAGTTTTCATCACCTTTCTAACACCTTTCTGACACGTGTAACAAACCGAAGGCAATTCTCTCGTATACAATCCTAGATATCGCATTCGTCATTGTCGCTCGTATCTCTATTTCGCTTGTAAAATGGTGACATATCCCGTTTCTTATATTCTCACTACAAGTCGATCGTAAATCACGAGTCTAGGGACAAAAATGTTGCCATTATGCGTCGCACGAAGTAATCCATTCCACATAACGATGCTACTTTTGGACGCAATCGTTGTTAATGCACTTTTGACCACATTTAGTTTCTTTTTTAAAGTCATGAACTTATTTAGAGCAGCATTATACATATACGTATTTCATAAACATTTATCAATATCATCATCATTATTGATTTCGTAACTCCATTTATTTTTATTTTATTACTAGCTTTACCCGGCCCGGCTTCTCACAGGTAGCACTGAGTATCTAACACCTACCCTAGCTACTTACCTACCCTACCTACCTACCCTACCTACCTACCCTACCTACTTACCCTACCTACCTACCCCACCTACCTACCCCACCTACCTACCCCACCTACCTACCCTACCTACCTACCCTAACTACCTACCCCACCTACCTACCCCACCTACCTGCCCTACCTACCTGCCCTACCTACCTACCCTACGTACCTACCCTATCCTACCTAGCTAATCCGTCAGACGTTGTTCTGTCTTAACTATGAATGAAATATGTCGTTTAGTTTTAGTTTTGACTATTGACTAAAACTAAAACTATCGACTCATTTATGAACCAATCCATCTGTGTTTAACGATATTTGCAGCGCGCATTTTGTCAATCGCTGACAGTTATTTCAAACAACTGACAGTTATGTAAAATTAATATTGGCGTTAAGTTTTCTTAAATTTTGTAACGTTCCGATCAACTTCCTTATTTTTTTATTTCATAAGATTCTTCTCCTGACAATAACGAACAAAACAAAAAACAAAATAGTGAAATCGGTCCAGCCGTTCACGCGTGATGGCGTGACCAAGGGAAATAGGGATTAATTTTTATATATCGCTCACCTAGCAGTATAATGGCACATTTACAAAAAAAGCGAAATTGAGTTTTTACGGCCTAAGTGTTTAAAAGTGTATAATTTATAAAGTAGTAAAACGGCACGGTGTTACTTTTCCTATTTGTTGAGAGAGGGCGTTCAGTGTCAATGTAGTACTTGGTACGTTCCCCCCACTTCCGCGCATAACAACGGCTTATTTGTCAGTTGTGCGGGGCGCTCCGCGAGGTGCAATCGCTTCTAAATCTGTGTTGGCGTAAGTGGCAAATGTGACATTTTATTAACATAATAAGTTAGTAGAAAAACGGCACATTTGACAAATGTGACATCGCTATTTTACTTAATATAATTCACATGGTAAAACAACGACTTATTTGACAGATGTGCCGTTATAATTAGATTACGTAAATATGTTATTGGTACTTATGTCGTGAGTTTGATAAGTGTTTTTATGTAAGGGTTAAAAGGCAGGTTGGCCTACTCTAAGACTCGGTCTAACTAATCATTATAAATGTTAAAAAGGCGTTAGAAGCCCTAAGTAGCAGTTTTAGAGTGGGCCGACCTACTCCCTAATCTTTATGCTTATCAAAATCAGAAGTTTAAATATCACTTTAAATTTTAGAAAATCAAATAAGGCGTTTGATATTACCTAATTATTGTAATAATGGCGAACCGAATGGAGCGATTGGTACGATTAGGAAAAAAAGGTTTGACTGCAGCACCTTTTTCTAAAACCAATCCTGACTTTAATAAAAGCGGTATGTAATCAGAAGCCAAGTTCTCCTTTTGTTTGCTTGAACGAAGGTTCAGACTTTTCTCCAGATAGTGGCAGTGAATATCACCCACCGACATCACATCCAAGGCGTGACAGATCGTCATCTACGAGTTTATCTATAGTTTCTTTAACCAGTGCAACTTCTAAGAATAAAAGAGGAAAGAAAAGAGTAAGAAACCAAAACAAGTGGAAAGAAAATGTCAGGAAAACGTTAAAAAATTCAGGAAAAGACTATGTATCTAAGAAAGGCAACAAAATAGAAGCCAAAAAAATGAGACCTCCGTGCCATAATTGTAAGTTTTTATGTTGCGATAAATTTACAAGAGATGAACGTCAACAAATATTTAATACCTATTGGTCCTTAGGATCTTTGCAACGTCAAAGAGACTTTCTTAGTTCTTGTATTAACATTCAAAACATAGTATGCCGTCGTGTAAAGAATGTAGCACAACCAAGAACGCCCAATAGTTGGTTTTCTTTTGTGAAAAATGGTCAGACCCGAAGAATATGTAAGACATTTTTACTAAATACCCTTGGGATAGCACAACGGACGCTCCGTACAGTTATTGAAGCAAAATCTTCTGATTGTGGAATCGCGCCGACCGATCAAAGGGGTAAACATGGTAAACAACCGAAATCGGATCCAGAAGTACTAGAATCAGTTCGTCAGCATATCAATTCAGTCCCACGAGTTGAAAGCCATTATTTACGTGCTAATACCAGCCGCGAGTTTATTGATGGTGGACTTACCTTGGCTGCCTTACATCGCGACTATGAATGCCAACGCAGAAGTGCCGGTAAAGAAGCAGCTACATTGTTCATTTACAGTCAGATTTTTAACAGGGAATTCAATATATCGTTTTTTATACCTAAAAAAGACCAGTGCAATTTTTGTGAATCTTACAAAAATGCAGAAGGTGATAAGAAAACAGAACTAGAACACCAGTATATAAACCACCAAAGAGAAAAGGTGTTAAGTCGTACAGAAAAAGCAGCAGATATTGCACTTTCTCGAGAACCACAAAGCAAAGTCATAGTGGCCATATATGACTTACAAGCACAGTTACCTGTGCCAATCGGCAATTCATCAGCGTTTTACTACAAATCCAAATTGAATTGCTACAATTTTACTGTAAGAAGACTATTAGTAACGTATTTAACTCTTGAATGTTTAATATTACCTAGGTACTATAAATAATATTAACTTTATTTCAGATAACAAATATTAAAACGGATTCAACTACTTGTTACTTTTGGCATGAGGGCTTGGGTTCTAAAGGTTCTACAGAAATAGGAACTTGCGTCTACAAGTTTCTAGAGAAAGTTGCTGAAGACCATCCAGATTCTGATGTTCTTTTCTACAGTGATAATTGTTGTGGCCAACAAAAAAATCGGTACGTATCAAATTTATGACGGTGAATATTTTGGTATAATTATTAACTTTATTACAATTTATAATGAATATGTTTTTATTTTTAGATATGTGTTCAGCATGTATCATTATGCTGTCAAACATTTAGCTATAAATTCTGTGTCCCATAAGTTTTTAATCAGCGGCCATAGTCAAAATGAAGGCGATAATGCCCATTCTCTGATCGAAAAATCAATAAAAAGGGCAAAAAAGTCTGGACCCATCTACGTACCAGACCAATATGTTAATTTGATACGAGATGCTAAAAAAAGAGGAAACCCTTTCATTGTTCATGAGATGCATTTCAGTAACTTTTATGACTTGAAAGCACTGACTGAAGAGCAAGCCATTAATTACCAGAAAGACACTAATGGGGATATAATAAAACTGACTGAGTTAACAATGATTAAATTTACTAAAAATAGTGACTTCTATGAATTTAAAACATCTTTTGAAGGAGAATGGATCCAGGCTAAGCTTAAATTGGTACGACGACAAAGAAAGCAACCATCACAAATAAATTTAAAAGCAGCTTATGATTCAAAAATGAATATTTCTGATTCAAAGAAAAACGATTTGTTACAATTACTTCGTTCTAACATAGTGCCCAGCTATTATGAAGGATTTTATAATAATCTTTAAATAAGTATAAGAAATACCTACTTTTTCTTATTAATTATATTCATACTCTTATTATATTAATTCTTATTAAGTAGGTAATGAAAGAGGATACCTGGTTTAAATCTTCGTAACTAAGTATACCTGCGTAACTATTCGCCACGGATCTTTGTCTCTCTGTAGTTTGCTGTGAGTTAGATTTGCGCATGGAATACTCGCGTTTAAAAGCTTTACGTAGGTATTTAAACACAGTTTAAAAAGGCGAAGTTATGCATCACAAGCGTGAGTTTTTTATGCACAAATTCATCCAGCCAATTTCACAGAGAAAAAGGTCCGTGTCGAATAGTAAAGGTCATAATCATGAACATACTGTGCAAGTACCTAATATTGCCTAAATGCTTATAGTTTTGTTTACTGCTTAGTCAATTAATAAAGATACTTAAAGGTAAAGTAAACTTCCTTATACCTAATTTCGGAGTGATAAGGTAAAACTTGATTTGAATCTGGATTTCATTATCGTACCTTTATCAGATAAAGGTACCTAATGAAATCCAGATTCAAATCAAGTTTAGATTCTAAACTTAAACTGTCAAGCTTTTAAGTGCTTTTGTTTTTAGAACTGAGAGTAACTATCTCACCACAAGTTTAAAAATGTACGATGATTACCCACCTTTACAATTAAGAGAAGATACGTGATTATACTTTATTTTATTTATTATAGTTTAATGATGACTATTTCTTAACGATTCACGAGCCAAATATAGGTTATTATAATAAATATTTTTGTTAAACTTTTTATTTATGTTGATTTCAAATAAAAACTTTTGTTTTCTATTAACCAATTGTCTTTATTTCTTGGTTTTCACATCCTATATAATTATGGCTTTGGAGACATAAATGACATTTTTGGAAGTTGTTAAAAGTATAACGGCACAATTGCATGGCTCTTCTTCTTCTTTGACTGTTATGAAGCAACTCCTGGAAACCTGAAGTGGATTTTTTTATCCCTACGTATCTATTAAGGTCTATACTAATTGCTAAAGCCATAAAATCCATGCTAAAATGTAAAATGAAGTCATAACTGCGTTTCAAACATTTGTGAAATCTTTGAACCTCATTTCTGTAAAATAAGAAAAAAGTAGATGTGTCATATATAAGATATGTATAGATTATTAAAATTGCAATAAGTACTCCTTAGTATTTGCTACAATGGAATGCATGGCTGATGCTGATTTGTTAATGTCAATAATTTCAAATGCGTCTAGCAAAAAAAAAAACTACAGATTAATCAGAATCATAAACACAGAGTACTACTTTTACCAAGACATCAGAAAAAAGAGCATGGAGACTGCCACAAAAGTCTATCCCTCGCCGCAGCAGAAGCTCCTACTCATAAATAACTCAACTCATAGGTACGTAACTCAACTAGTAGACGCAGATGCACAATTATTAAGTGGCAAATTTTCAGCCAATTTCTCCAAAAAGGAAGGTGAAAGAAGGTGGAGAGAAATCGTCGACACCCTCAATGCCCTAAACGGCGCGAATAAGTCGTGGGAATTTTGGCGCACAGTAAGCAAATTATAGACTTATGTATTATCGGTATCTAGAGTTCTGTACCCAAAGGGTGTAACGTCGTCTTTCTGCCGGTCTGGCACATCAAATCCACGAGGATTCCGCCATAAGAAGCGGATGCAATGCCGTAGTAGCAGTTGCGTTGTGACACCCAGGGTACTCAATCTTAGTACAAAAAACTGGGAACGGCAAGGGGTACAATGATACAAAATCACGAAGTATAAGTTGTTCTTGTACAAAATAAGTTTGAATGTGTTTTTTTATTTTGTTGGATTTTATTTGACATTGGCATGGCATATGAATAATATGAGATGGCAGCTCTGAAGCAATGTTCACTTTATTTCGAATAGATGGCGCTAATCAAAATCGCAACTTATCAACATTGGGTGGCTTCGGTAACTTATTATTTAATTTCTACTAAAATAGTTTATTTTTAACCGACTTCTGTGTTATTGTACCCAAAAAATATTTTCAAATATGGATCATTGTCAAGGGTTTTAATTAAATTTTTCGCTCGGTATGACATTACATTCTTTTTTTAACAAATATCACATATTGCAATAATTTACACAAATATTTTGCAAACATTCATTGTGGTGGTGGTAGAATTCCTTAGGTGGTTTTGCTAACAATAAACTGGTAACCCGAATTCAAATGCCTGATAATGTCTGATGCTTGTGCGGCGTGTTTTAAAGATATTTTGTTTATTTTTGTGATCTTTCTGTGTTATTTTGTGCGTTTGTCGTTGAGTTGAGCGAAAGTTGTGTGTATGTGTGTCGATATTTGTTGTTGTGGAAGTTTCGCATCCAATTTTGACGAGTTTCTACTAAATCTGCAACAACATTGTAATTTTTGAAATTCCGCTCCTAGTCAATAATCAAAACGGGTATTTTGCAAAATTCTACCATACTATGTTATATTTTTACTTAGGTCATGTCATAGGATATATTTAGCTAATCATGTTTTTAATTTAATTATTACACTAACATAATTAAATTAAACTACTACACACACACACACAACACTACTACTATTATACCTACTTTCAGTAATCAGTATAGTGTAAAGTACTCCGTGACCTATACATAGCTATAGGAATACGGATATCCTATCCGTAACAAAGGTGTAGTTCTAAACATGACTATCAGATGACACTAGTTTCTTCACAAACGCAAAAGACCTGTTCCACGGAACAAGATTGGTCTCTATTTCAGAATAGTTTACAGTACTCTGTGGTAACACTGCTTTGGCCGTGTAGCACACATTGTATCGAAATCATAGCGGTGCGATGAAGCAACGCAGCGGCAACGCCCATGTGGCCTCACTAGAGGGTTGGTTTAAAGTTAAACGCTGAACCACATAATACTTTATTTTGTGTACTATATTCTCAGTAATTTCATGTTCAAATGGAAATTGATTCCCGTAAACAAGTGTCTTGCTATCATGTATTTGCTAAATACGTAATTCATTTTTAGACATGGCAGAATCGTAAGTCTGTGGCTAAAAGAAAATTCATGCTGTCAAGGAGGCAAACCAACCAGACAGGAGGAGGGCCACCCCGCCGAGACCTCCTACAGATGAGGACCTTATAGTTCTCAACACAATGCCGTCAACATCCCTCGTTGGACACACAGACAGCTATGAGTCCGTTGTCGAGTTCGATAAGCTAGATTTTAGGTTAATCCCCCAAAAAAAAACCCACAAAATTCTTTTCTTACGTTTTTTCTACCCTACCGGGAAGCCATATTATGTTATTTTCTCTGTAAATAGTATGGTAAATTTTATTATTGTTTCAGATCTCAACTTGCTACATAGCAGCAGCAATAGTAAGTTAGCCACACGTCGAGCAGACATAACTTCTTCTCTTGCTTCAGTGTCAACAGAAGCTGTAGAAGGTGGAGATATAACTTCTGTTAGTTCAGTTTCAGAAGTTGTGGCTGAAACAAGAGAAGCCGAGTCAGAAGTGCTCATTGCTGAAGGTATGTACTGATGACAGTTTTAAATATTAAAATGAGAGACAATAAGAAGCGTATTGAAAATATATATTTTTATTACAGGCACCTCACAAAATAGGCCAACAGCGACTACATCACGACAGACAAGGCAGGGAAGACTTGTCCTGTATTTGTAAACAGCTCAAGATGTAAACGAAACGCTCAAGAAAAAAAAAATTAATAAATAATTTTATGAGGAGTATCTGAAGCTCATGAAAAAACAATGTGAGGAAAGGAAGGAAAGGAACGACTCTGGAAATATTCCAGATATAACTATCGTGTGTGCTTCCCGGAAACAAAGCGTTAAAGGGAAGTGCCAAGGTAGCCCGCGAAATTCAAATTTTCTTACGTTTTTTTGCAATTTGCACGTCACTGTCAGGTTGTATGTTAATTAAAATATAATTCGCGCCCGCATCAACTATGGCTGTAAAGAATTATAACCATTAGAATCAGCAATACAACTGACAAGTTAGAATTGGCCTCAAATGTCATGATTTCATGAAATAGTCATTCAATAGCGTAATATGAACTCAGAGAGATGTATTGATGATTTTTATGATTATACAATTCTATAAATAAATATTTGATAGGGCCGCGAATTCTATTTAGATCAATATACAACCTGATACTGACCTGCAAATTGTAAAAAACGTAAGAAACTTTGAATTTCGCTGGCTACCTTGGCGCATCCCCCTTAACATTAAACATTGTCGATTTTGTTTCACATATTATCTATAAATTCGACAAATAAAATATTAAGTCACAGACAAAACGATTATTAATAGAGTATTGTTGAATTAAGTACTAGACTTCAGAGCTATGTTGAAAGGCCTTTATAATAATTATTCATTAAGCTATATGCATAAACATACTAGCAAGTATGCATACAAATTAAAGTACATTACCAACTGTGTGTTAATATAATGATAATTTCTCCGGTTGACGTAGCTACGCTCATCAAAAGGTAGAAAAGGGGTCATGATGACACATGAGTACAATCAATGCACCCTATGACACCTGGAAACCTGTATGTGTGGTAGAAGCTGTAAGTAACAATGGTCAGTGTAATCAAACCTCTTTAGACTTGATAGAGGTTTCCTCTTTATAGGTCTCTTAACCGCAAAGTTTACACTTTTTGTTTTACGCGGGTCATACGGGAACGAACGGCTTTTTGGTAGGCAAACATAAAAATAAAAATAAAAGCTTTTAATGATTCCTTACAATTATTACAACACATGCAAGTAATCTAAACTATACATTTCAATTTAATTAAAATAAATTTCATAATGGTTTGATAATAGTTGTTTTTTTTTTTCATTGTAAATACCGCCTAGTGCGGTAAAAGCCTCCTCCATCTGTCTCCATCTTGTTCTGTCTCTAGCTAGTCTGCTCCATGTTTTTTTTTCTATTAAGCCTGATATGTCGTCACTCCATCTCTTGTTGGGTCTCCCACGCTTTCTCTGTTTGTTGATAGGATACCAGTTTGTTATGGTTTTAGTCCATCTGTCATCGCTAACTCTTTCTTAATGTCCAGCCCATTTCCATTTTAGTGTTAGTCTGTTTGATTACGTCTTTAGCCTTGGTTTTCTGTCGTATTGAGCTGTTTCTGACTCTATCACTTAGTTTATGGCCCATAAAGCTTCTCTCTAGAGGCAAACGTAGTGTACCTAAAACTTGTGTAGGTAGCTGTATTAGATTTGCCCATATGCGAATTTGCCATTAAAAGAATTTGCCCATAAGAGAATTTGCCGTTTTGAGGATTTGCCCTTTAGCGAATAAAGGATTTAAGAGATAGGTAATATTACTGAAAGTAAAATTAATGTCCACACACATTGTGGAAATAAATTGATAAATGATCTAACTTTTGTACGCAGCTGGGAAATTTAACCCGCTGCTGGAAGATGTTCGGGTGGTTCAAGGTATCGACCGCCTCATTTATGTAGCGAGAAGTCGATGGCTGGGAGATGTTAACGTACCGCAGGTTTCAGACGGGCGTTTGGTAGCTTCCCTTACCAAAAAAGTGTAAGGCACATTATAACTGAAATAACATAATTATTTACTAACTATGAATGTACCTACTTGCAACCAGTCTTACCAAAAGGTACCGTGTTACTCATTAACTGGGTTATTGAAGACAGATTGACAGTCACGCCATGTAAAATACTGGTATTCGGATGCATCTGGTTAGACCCCAATTTAGTTACGAAAAGACTAGGTAGGCAGAATGATGAACTATTTATGTAAACACAACAGGCAAAGGAAATAAGAATAAAAGAAAGGTTGAGTACAAAGGTACCTGCTGTTTACAAAAATATATCAAACTCAGGCAAAAGAGATAATGCTAGTAGGTTTACCGTACAATTATATTTTGCAGTGGGTTCCATCGCATATTGGTTTGCGGGGCAACGAAGAGGCTGACACATTGGCGAACTTGGCGGCTAGGATTGGAAAAGAAATAAATATTGTATCAGATTATTCAGAATTTTTACCAAAATTTAAAAATATATGCTATGATTATTGGAGAGAATATTTTAATAAACGGTCATTAGAGAAGGGTTATGGTATAAAACCATACAGTGTGAACCTCTTCGCGTGCCCTGGGTCATGGATAGTAATGCTAGAAGAAAACTGATTGTTTCTGCTCTTAGACTCAGATTTGGATACATTCCATGCAAAAAAATTGCCGTGATGGGGCTTGCACGCTCCTGAACTCTGGGTCTGTACCGGTAGAGTTTACTTTGCCGCTACAGGTCTAGGGTGAGGAGCCAGACCAAGAGAGATACAGAAACCCGCAGGGCAGCATGTGGCAAGCTGTTGGGCATTACGACCCCACGGACCTTATTTCCCGGGAGAAATCTTGTTCCTCACCTCTTGCTTGCCTTTATTAACCGGCTGGAGTGAACAATGACGAGAAATAGAGCACCCACCTCTTTCTTGCCTTTGTTGGCCGGCTTGAGTGGAGATTCGCAAGAGCAAATGTGCTCGGAAGCAGGAAGTATTCCAGTAAGATGCTGGTAGGGCTCTTGACCGTACTTCTGGGATTGTCCTGATAGCCATGGGATACCTCTCCACCCCTCATAAGCACCTCAGAACATGTTGCCCCCTTGTCGCTGCGACACTATGTGCTAGCGACCGTTTTCAGGGGCCCATTATTGAGTGTGCAAGTGTGCCTCCTGCCATTTATCTGTGTATTTTATATAAAACAAAACATTGGTCAGGCAGGGGCCATAAGTTTTTCCATAGTCCTAGATAACCAGTCCACTTAAGCTACCCAAATCCATAGCCCAATATCTTTGTTTCCATATCCTGCAATAGTCCTACACCTACCGGAGGTTGTCCTTGGGTGCACTTGTATAATCCGAACAGGGATAATCGTCGGTTGGTGCCTCATTTCATTAAAAACGTCTAACGGGCCTCTGCGAGTTGGCTTCGGCCCCGCGTACGCCTTCCAAAGGTCCGGGATCCCAGGGGCCCGAGAAATGTCAAGAGACTTAATAATAATACCAGTGCATTATTGTCCCGTTACTGGGCAAACGCCTCTTCACATAAAGAGAAGGCACGAGAATTTTATTGATTATATAGGTATTATTCCAAGCAAAAATAAAATACAAAAAAAGCAAGCAAGCAAGAAAAGAAGTAGTCAAGGGAAATATAGAATTAACTATAAACAAGAATTCAATCACATCGCTGGGTTTAGGTATGCCGAACAGCATAACAGAGGTTTCTCAGTGTCACATCATTACGGTGATAATAAGCGAGCGAGGGTTGACAGAGGTCACAGGTACCGTGGACCCTCCTGTTTTTACGGTACTCTCAAAAATCTTGTCATTATATTCATAATCTGCAATAATTGTGGCGTAAAATGTCCTTTCAAAATTGCTTCGACGTTCTGCTCGCAGTAAAAGCTTTTGCATAATGAGGTTTTTATACTTGTTGTGATGTGAAGCTGTATGAAATTGTATTATTTTGATAGAACATTTTGAAATCGGTACTGTTAACTTATTTGTATGTTATGTACTTATGTAATTTAACAAAAAAATAAATTTCTAACTTTGTCTGTTTACGTCGGCTAATCTCCGAAACGGCTGGACCGAATTCGATGAAATTTTGTATGTGGATACTTAGAACACTTAGGAAGGACACAGGTATACTTTTTATCGACCTACCACGTGGGCGAAGCCGCGGGCGGAAGCTAGTTAATAATATTAATTGATCCACATAAACCTATACTACCTACTTAATTATAAACGGGATTCGTAAGACGACCGACTACGAAACCTGTTAGTAGGTTAGATATATCGTTCCCTACTATCAGTATATAAATTAGGTACATCTTTACCTTTCATGTGCGAAGCTAATCAGCGGAACTTCGTCATAAGTCGCCTGTCACCGACAGAGACGCAGCTTTTTTCCGCTCCAGATGAGCTCGGTATTGGAAATAATAGACGTATTGCTTTATGAGTAGGCTTGGGTTAATTAGGTCTAGAATTGTTTAATTAAATAGGACTAGGAATAGATAGGTTTGATCTGTGATCGCCAGATAAACATGTGGCAGTGTTCCTAGTAATAGCAAATACGTACCGCCCGTTCTTTCTTCAGATTTGATGAGCAATTATGGTCTGTTCCAAAAGTGTCTAATGATAATATAACAAATGAATCAGCAGAAAACATACCTGTGGATGGCAATTTGGAGCACAATTACAAATTGAGTGCTTTAATAATTATTAATAAAATAAAAAAAGAATTTCGGGAAGATTCTTGTTGGAAAAAGTTGAAATCTTCTAAATACGATCATTTGTGAGTGATGGCGTAAGAATGTAACCTGAAGAGAGTTTGTTTTCACTTTCATCTCATAGTTTTGGAACAGACTATAGGGAACTAGTTTATCTTTACCAAATTCCTTAAGATTCCTTTGCCTTGCAGTGGGACACACACAGGCTGTAAATAAGTAAATAAAGTAATCAACTATTAATGAATCTGCTGTGTTATAGCCACCTCTACCTTACTCTCCATACAAAACTACCTTTTAGAAGGGGTAACTAGAATCAGTTCTATTTTCTGTAAATTTTGACGTTCAAAAGTGCCTTAAGTGACTATTTGAAATAAATGATTTGACTTTGACTTTGACTCACCCTTCGGGGAAAACAGGCGTGATGTTCTATTATGTGTTAAGGTATTCAATGAGGAGCTGGCGAACAAATCCGGACATGTTTTTATAGAGTAAAAAGTCTAAATCAAAAATAAGCTAAAGTTAATTAGGTAGAATTTTAAGTTTTAATAAATTAATAGTGTATCAAAATTTAAGCCTGGATCTGGCTTTAGTTCAATAGAAACCCTAACCCCCCTTTTTTTTTGGACATGTAATATCATCCTACTAGACAAGGATGAGTCCGTTTCTCTTTGAAAACACCGTTTATAGCAAAAAAATTGAGGCATTTACAGCCAGTTATGCTTGAAAATATTTCGTTAGAAAATATAAGAGTGCACAAAGAGCGCAAAAAAACAAAAATTTGAGTGTGTGGTCAAGTCCGGATTTGTTCGCCAGCTCCTCAAATTATACAATTCCTACACTGTTAAGGCTATCACAGATGAGGCACAATCATCGGCATACTTTTTATCTATGAGAATATAATACTGCGGAATAGATTGAATATGGTAGTTTTAGTCCATACTCCTGTGCATTATGCTATTGTTTTAGAACGTTTTGAGCACTGACTCTCCGTTTTCACAGCTGGTCTTTCAAAATCAAAAGTCATTTCTTCAAACTAAGCTTAGAATCAGCACTTCTGAATGTCAAAATGACATAAGACAGTCCCCCGGCACGCCCGCCCTTCACCACTTCCTAGTGCTTTAGCTGGGGAGAAGTGGGGCAACAAACTGACCAGCAGCACAGCTGTCTGTTCAGTTAGAAGAACAACTACTTTATCAAAACATTAATGTGCCAGTTGATAAGAAACACGGTACTAAATGAGGCGTCATCATCCGAACACATCACAAAATATCGATTCGTTCATTTCACTCTGATATCTGACAGTAGTTACTTTACTACATTTTTCAACAGCATCAAGTGATTTTTGATTAGTCTCAGATGTCTATATGAGTCGTGTTTTCTTTGATATCAGACAATCACTTCGCTGTTCAAGAAAGACGTGATAGATTTTGTGTACCGAATGTGAATAGATAATTCTAGATTTTTAAGAGTTTTCACAGATTTGGGAGCAAAATTTTTCTTCATAAATATGTAAAATTATATTTTACATAATAATGTATAATTATTATTAGAAGGCGTTCTGTAGTTGCTGCCTACCCCCATGGGAAGAAGGCGTGAGTTTATGTAGGTAGTACTCATGATTATACGTTACAAGTGGTAGCAACAATGAACATCGAATGACTACTAAAACTTATGCCATTCGAAGCAAGAAATGAACGTGATACATATAGGAACATCCAGCTTAGTGTTTAAAGCTCAGAAGATTAGGAGATACTTAGATTATTGCTTTAGTTAGTATTGTTATTAGTTTCTCTCAGCTACGTTAAGTTTTATTAGATCTACCATCACAAACCATTTAGCAATTTGCTTTCATTACAGAGGGCTGGCTCGTTCTTTGGTCAAAGGATTAGCATTATTAACTGACATGGCAATACTAGAACACTTAGAAGTAAAGTGACTTTACTAATTATTCTGACAAATTGACAGAGTTTTTTGTTTTTGGCTGGGATATCATCAAACAACTTCTCCCGCTCTGTGTAGAACGGGAGGGTGTGTGCCGTGCCAATTGAAAAGGAAAACCTGCTGGTAGGAATTTGTAGATGATTCCAATCTAGAGTCTGTTTTACAAACGATGGGAAACTTAATATTATAGAGGTATGAGGAACAGGGTGTAAAGTTTGAACATCCTCCATAGAAAAGGGAAGACCCTCCGACCAGACGGGTGTCATGTCTGATGGGCAACTGCCCGACTAACACTCCGACGAAGGGTGTCGGGTCGCTGTATATGTATAAAGTAGTCGCGCGGTATACTCTGCTTGTGCGATGCAGAATTTTGCGTGACGTCAGTATAATCCGTAGTTCGCATGTGGCAATGTAGATACCGCCACAATATCATGATTTGGTAACTGTAAAAGGAACGTTACTGATAATACCACTGCTATATTCATTGCTAAGTACTGGGCTGACCCAATCTAAATTACCAATCGACACAATAAGAGCGAGATTCACAAACCACGCGTTGACTTTACTTTGCTAAATAAAGTTACAGATTCATATTCGTAGAAAACACTTGCTCAACATTACAACCTTTTAAAATAAGATTCGTAATCGAATGAAACGCTTACTTTACTTAGCAAATTAGTCATAGAGCGATCTCTGAATCTTACCCTAAAAAGAAGAAGACTTCAGAGATAAATTTGATAGAAATCAATGCTTTGACTTTAAGGCCTTGTATGGTATTTCACATAACTCTATACAAGATGCCTAGTTGCATATCTACATTATCATGCTGTACCAGACAAGCACAAACTCTCCTCAGGGTCACATTTGGCATCTCCAGGCGGGGACACAGGGGGAGGGGGGCAACCGATGCTGTTGCTTGGGCTACGACCAAACTGAGTCTAAAACTCAAAATTAGACTTAAACATAGTTTTATAACCTGTATTTTTATTTTGTATAGGTACAGTATATTACTAAGATATTATAAGTCCTAGTCACCCTCGAAACGGGGGGCACATGTTGAGTATACAGAAAATGTTTTTTTTTAAAAGGGCTTTCGTTGCTTGAGACATCTCGGTCATCATCATCCCGGCCCCCGCCCCTCACAGAAAGAAACATTTACCCGTTTAGACGTCTTCGTAACATAGAGTCCAGTTGAAAACCAACGTTAGGCACTAGTTGTCTGGCATTTATGCTGAACTGGGCCTATTTGGCGCAGCCGTGAGGCACACAATACTGTTTTTAAGTTTTTTTACAATTTTTTGTTTTTGTGTGAATGTCGTGTGCCTGATCAAATAAATTTATTTTCTTTCTTTTTATTTACCCCCCCCCCCCCCTTTGAGTGAAATCCTAGATCCGCGCCTGGGCACCTGGCACAGGAAATAATATTGTTTGCGAAGTTGTCGGTTATATCCGCTACATTCATTACATTACATTCATTCGGACGTACGGTCCGGACATGTGATCGATTCGGCCGGACAAGGCTTGATTAATGTATAAACAGGAGCTTTTGAAGAAAAAACATGTAGCGTAATTTCAGACTATATCAGAAATATAAGCCTGAAAATTTTAATTTATTTACTTATTTAGGAGTACATGCACAACACTGCAGATTAAATCCCAAGGCGTTGTACAGTGCAATTTATAAACTAAAATGTACACTCGGCAAATCTATTCGGTTTACATCCCACACACGGATAGCTGTGTCGGTATGAATAGTTACGCACATTAACGTTAAATAACACGAGCGAGAGCGAGCTCTGTTTTTTATTAGTTTGCGTATGGCGCACCAATAGGCAATAACTATAATAATAATATATAGTAATCATTAATTTATGTAATTGAATCAGTTATAATATATCGCACTCGGCAAAATGGTTAACTTCTCTGGTTAGTGCGCAAGGAGTAGTAAGTTCAAATCTTGGTTGGGACACATTCTTTTCATTTTGTAATCATAATTTTTCTAAAACATTCATTACCTAGTAGAATTGCTAACGATTCAATCCCGTTCATAGATAAGTTTGAAACACGAGCACGGAATTCTCAGCCAATTTATTTTGACCGTTTAGGATATAACTACCCACAATTTTTGTATTTTGTGCACGACTCATGATGCGAAGCATCAGAGAGTGTTTTACGATCGAAAAAATTTTTTCGCCTCATTTTTGCGGCTGTTTTTATTATTATAGCCTTGTTAGTTCACGGAATCAAGATATTTTGCATACTATTGTCGAGATAATTTAATGGAGATTAATTTCATACTTTTTAAAAATTGATTTACTGCAATAGAATTGGAAAAAACACCAAAATAGGTCAAAAAAAATCATGTCCGTCATGTGTGAAACCCGGAAACACTGTAACTTGTGAAAAAATCCATTATTTGAGTTATTTTTTTTTTAAATTCTAATCGACGATTGTAGGTCACTGAATGCGAATGATTAATTAATTCAGTGTCGTTTAATTGACATTAATAAAAAACGAAAACTACAAGACTGTCCATAGAAAATTAACATATGGATGGTGATATATCTATAGATATTATGTACATTTATTCCACCAGGGGCGCTTGTGCAGTACCTTCTTCCTACTACAGCTGTTTTTTCGGCAATTAATTTTGAACGACTTAAGTTTTTTTTTATTTTATATTTCATAATTAAATGAGCATTATGAGTCGTGCACTTTTGGATTTTCCAATTTTTTTTACCTTTTACCTTAATTTATAAAAGTGAGCGTTCTTAGTTGTCAGTCTACGAGTATAATTTGCACTACTAAGTACCTATATTGATTACTACTCATATTCCTGTGCGTTCTATGTTCCTGATCCCAATTGTGCTTGAACTTGATCTAACCATGCAGCATGCAACACTAATGTAACATAAGATAATTATGTTACATTAGTGGTGTGTGTATATGTAAAATTATCATAACCTACTTACACTATAAAGTGTAAGTAGGTCATGATAATTTATAAATTATGAGCTTTTTTCAGCTCGCGACTTCGTCCGCGTAAAATTTCTGTTTCCCCCGACCTACCCCATCGCATCGCATCGCCTGTCCGCACTATTAATTCGTTTTCGCTTAGCGTCCTTTCCGACTTTTTTTCTTTTTGCTCGGCTGCTAAGGGTCCTAGCGTGATGTTAAATAGCCCACGGCCCACGGCCTTCCTCAAGAATTCGGCTATCAAATTCTATTGCAATGGCCCGGCAGTTCGAAAGATTACCCCCTACATACAAATTTACAAACAAACAAATTGTATCTCTTTATATTATTAGTATTCATAAACTACAAAAAAATATACCGAGTAATTTTTTACAAACAGTATCCGCTTTTATAACAAGTTGCCAAAGTCTTTTGTAACTTTCTTTCTTTCTAAAGTTCAAAACCCACATAAAACGTATCCTTATCAAAAAAGAATATTATAAGATTAATGACTACGTTGAATACAAGGAAGTTTGGCAACAATTCCTTCAGTACATGTGGTTTTCCTGGTACCTCAATAACGGCATCACTATGTAAATGTATATTAACTGCTCCCAAATCAAGTTTTTTTTTTAGACGGGACTTTAATTATGATGTATTACAGTTGTAATGGCAATCATGACATTTGGTTTAAATAGGCTTTTATTGATGTGTAAACATTTTAGCGCTCGGTCTACGGTAGGGACTAGCTGGGACTTCGAGCGTCAGACGCGTAAGCGTAAGACTTCGAGCATCAGATGACGTCAGCGTAAGACCCTTGTCTATGTGAGCGCGTGAACCAAACTGATGCGAGCTCACACGTTTCCACATCAATTTTCGTGAGTGCCAAACCAACTCACACCGATTTTTTATTATTATTTTATTTATCTTTTATATAGATTCTTTTATATTTTGGTAATTTGAGAAATGAAATGAAATTTATTTATTTGCGAGAATATAGGTACTTACATAATAACATGGTGAGGAAGTTGCAGGTCTAATTTGTAGACCATTTTCTATTTTGTTAAGGACCTGGTACTTGTTGACAAGCCTACACTGTCCTCCCGTACCTATTAATTTGAAAACATTGTAAAAGCCAATTATTTTTAAAAGAGTAACCGTGGAGTTTCTTGTCGGCTCTTCTCCATAGGAAACGACCAATTGTGGAACCGTGCACCTAGCTTCTGACGTTTCATAAGTGCCCATGTATTATAATTTAGATTAGATTTTGATAATAGATATATAATTCAATAAATAGATAATTTAATTTACCATTTTCAGAGCAGTGGTGATAAAATTATTTACACAATGTAAAGTACCTGCCCGGGTTCGAACTCACGACCGTGAGTCGGGGCCGTTACCACTGGGCCACTACAGCTCTAATAAGCAACGTTGCGGGGTAACAAATATCCGAAAAAAGAAACAGAATAGTGTAACCGATCACTTGAAAGTTAAAATGTGTACAGAGCTTTATGAAGCGGCTCGTAGCACCGCTACGACGCTACAGGTCGCCTCTCCAGTCGGCCACGAGCTACGGCGTAGAGCGCTCGTAAATCTCGTAGCACCATCCCGAACATACCCGAAGTTTGTTTTCGGTCTACTAATGAACATTAAAATGTTATTACAGTTTTTTTCTTTATGAACACAAAAGTTTATGTGATTTATCTTTGAAAGTAATCAGTGGTTCGATTCCAGTTAAATAAATTTTCGCTGGATATAAAACTTGAAGGTAAGGAAAGTAATAAAAGTTTGCTGTTTCTTTTCAATATAACTTTCGGGAGACGTGATTTAAATTATGTATTTTTCGACTAAGTAGTGTAAACTCCTTATGTTCTTCTAGGCAATTTTTGAAGCTGTCTAACTTAGACATTATTGTAACATCGATATATTTTTTTCATAAAATCTATCTGAAATAGAATGGATACTACTTACTTAGACTTATGGCTAAAACTAACAATACATAAACCTGTCTATGTATAAGAACTTTGTACCTTTCGTATGAGTTCGGGATACTTTGTTGTTCATTGAAACACTCACTAAGTATTTTGATACTTCCCTGTCCACTCAGTAAACTGTATGTTAACTTCATGCTTTGATGAAAACGTCTTGTTTGCAAATAGAGGAATTTCTCAAAATACTCTACCGTTGACTTTTATTTAGGTAACTACTTAGCAAGTCTCTTTTGACCTCGAACTATAGAAACAAGGAATAAGATCATGATATCATAATCAGATAACAATATGATCCACGAGGCTCGTGGCTACGTGGATCGAAGGTTAAGCTACGCTTGCCGCGGTCGGTTCGTGGATGGGTGACCATCCCTGACATATCGACACCCCTCCGTGCCTCGGAAAGCCCATTGAGCTGTTGGCCCTGGCAGTCATTCTTAGATATTTGGCAGTCGTTACGGGTAGGCAGAAGCCCAAGTCTGACAACCGCAGTCTTACCAAGAGGTATCGTGTTACCCAGTAACTGGGCTGTGGAGGTCAGATAGGCAGTCGCTACTTGTAAAAAATGCTGGTATTCAGCTGCTTCTGGTAAGACTGGAAGCCAACCCCAGCATAGTCGGAAAATGGCAGGCAGATTATTACTATGGGCGATAGAAACTCATAGGGTTTCTTTGTGTCACGATATGATAGTACGGTCAACTGCGAGACAGCACTTAAACTTGAACTACGAAAACCACCCTTGCTTCTACGAAATACAGGTTTGAACCCGCAACTTTGTGTTCGAGAGGCGGTTCGCTTGACCTCCGCACCATCAAGACTCATTGAAGTACTATCATATTCATGATTCAAAACTCTCTCTCTATCTCTCTTTGATAGTGAAACTTCAGGTTAATAAAGTTACGCATCATCCGGCTAGTTTTGTCCGGCTTTTTGGTCTCCCGTCCGGACTTTGCCCGGCCTCATCATTTCTCCGAATTGATTGACTTGCAGGGTTTTTTTTTTTTTACTTAAAAGTAAAAGGAGTACCTACTTGAAAAATAAAGATTAAAAAGTCCCGCATTATTTGGCAATGTTCGGCTTTTGGATACCACGTAAGAAATTTTGTAATACTTAGCATAGGGGCTTCAAAAAAAAATGATGCGTCATAATTACTCGCAACCCGAGCGTGGAACTTGAGAAGCCAAAACGCAGTGCATAATGTCTTAAATAAATAATAAATTTGTGTATTGCCATAAAAACAGATCACAGAAAAATGTGAGACCCTGGCTCCAGAGCTACGTAGAGTACCTGTATTTCAGGAGCCAACCGAGGAGGAGGAGGTGTCTTGCCCACTTTATGTCTGTTCCATGGGCGAAATGCAATCAATCATGTGTATTAATTGTAAATCATAATATGTTCATAAATACATATATTTGGGCAAAAAAAATATCTTTCTCAAAATCAAGACACCGTGACGAATTAAAGAGACGTATCAAAATGACATGGAACAAGTTCTGGAGCCACAAAGAAGCTCTAAAATCTGATTTACCTTTAAGATTAAAAAATAAAGTCCTAGACTCATGTCTTCTACCTTGCCTCTCATATGCAAGTCAAACCTGGATCTATAATACGCACACGAAAGAAAGAATTGAAAAAATGCCAAAGAGCCATGGAGAGAAGCATTCTTAATTTGAAACTCAGTGACAAAAAACGACACAGCGAAATAAGAGAAAGAACAAAAGTAATTGATGCGTTAACCCACTGCAAAAAACTTAAATGGAAATGGGCTGGTCACATTGCACGTCAGGATAAAGAGAGATGGACTAGAAAAATTACTACTTGGGCTGGCCCCCCCGGGTAAAAGGAAAAGGTCGCCCTCTGGAAAGATGGGAAGACGAACTTATAAAATTCGCAATCAACGACTGGATGAGAACAGCCCAAGATAGGAAAAAGTGGAATGAGATGGAGGAGGCCTATACTCGTCGAGAGGTCCTTAGTTAAGAATATGTTAAACTATATATATATATTACTATGAAATTAAAGAGGCTTAAATAAAAAAATAAAAATAAAAATGTAAATCATGTCCTTGACGTAATGAAGTTACTGCTACGTACGAATTCTTGTCGTATACATCTTTTTAAAGGCTGACCGTACCGTCTGAATTCTTTTCGGATACGTATATTAGTAGGTACTTAATTGAAGCTGCCTACAATTAAGTACCTATTCAATGTGTAATATGTTATTTATTTATCTACTTACATCTACCATTACAGGATAACCCAATGTGATAAATGCGCCTATCCTCACTTAATCAATACTAACAGATCTATAGCTAAGCATAAACAACGCATTCCTTATAAATTCCCATTTGTATATTTCTTGTCGATATTTTTTAGCTGTCGGTCGTACGTACTTTGAAAATACGTTAGTAGGTATTGTTAAAGTACTGTAACATAATACAATCAATAGCAATCGACTACACAAACCACGTAATTAATATCTCTATCTGTTGAAGAATATTTTTGAGACAAAAGCCTTTTTTCATTTATTATTTTCTAGTAGACGCTAATAGAAACTAATCGCCATAAAAATAATTACAAAGTGACGGTTCAAATGTTGCCTCTAGTCTATCTGGGATTTAGGCAACTTCGATCTTTGAGCGATTGACACCGACAAGTTAAATATTAATCTTTCTATAGATGAGTTTGTTACTTAGTTTGAAGACTTAGTAGTTATGATTGGCCCTAAACTCGCAAGTTATTTGATTTGAAACATAAAGTCAGAACTTAATTTAATTTGTTATAAACCGGCTAATCCGTATAATTTGCCAAGATTTATCCATTTAATACCCTTATTGGGTTAGATAGATATAAGTACTTTATTGTACCTAAATTGAAACATAACGAATATATACCTAGTCATAAAGGAGTTTTGGGACTGTGATAAACGGACAGATATCGGACACTTCGTAATAGGGTCCAGCTCCCTTGGGCTACTGAACCTCTAAAACGTCAAATGAAATTAATTTGTTTTCAGAATCGAACTATCAAACTAATATTATTTCAGACCCGCGATTTTCACTCAATACACCAGAAAAATACATAACAAAAAATAAATTATACAATATAACACATAAAAGGACGACAAAAAAAAACAATTGAATTTGTCAATTTATCTCCCTTGTAACTCAACTCCCTTGCATCATATCTGCAACTCAGTCACGGATAATCAGTCACGGATATCATAACGGATCCAATCGAGAGACAATCTCTTGCAGATCATTTCCGATACACTAAACGACTTTACGTGTCTCTTAAAGAGCACTTCGGGACAGAACTTCAATTTCGAATATAAAATAACTAAATATGCTTTTCTTCATATTATTGTTTAACAAAAAAAGTGCATTAAAATCATGAGAACATGACAGAAAATTTGACGATTGAATTTTACTAAAAAGTAAAATAAAATAAAAAAAGCAAAATATTATGTAGGTAAGTTACACCTACATGAAAATATGGTATCCGGACTAGACTGTGTTTAGTTCTTCAATTCTAAACCACACACACATACATCAACTCACGCCTATTTTACATGGGGGAGGCAGAAACTACAGAAACGTCACCTGCTACGATCCTTATATACTGCTTTTGCCTTATTTACGTTCATACATCTGGTCATACACGCACGCCGGTCGTGAGTACTACGCACCTGACCTTTCTGAAGAACATGACCAATAAGGTCACTATATGTCCTCCTAGGGCGTCCCCTCCCGGCGTTTTCACTCACATCTGCATCGGATTTCAATTCTAAACCAGTCAGCAAATTAAGATTTTAATCAGTAGACTTGATTTAACTCTTGCTAAATTCTGTTATTATTATATTTCATTCAATGATACAAAAATATATTTTGTTTACGATTTTACTCGCGTCTTTATTTCGGGCTCGCACAATTAGTTTTAGTTAGTAGAACCGTTAACAGTTTGACTCGCACCTCACCGCGTTATGAGCTCATACATGCGTGAGAGCTCCGTTCGAGTTCAAGACATAAGTAGACGAGAAAAACTGGTTTGGGACCTCAAGATCTTTTCTGTCGGTTAGAAACCTCTCTAAAACCACCTCGGCTGTCACCATATGCACAATATAGGTAGCTCCGGCCTCTTAAGGGACGAGTTCCGAAACCCTTCCTTTGCAACGCATGTTGATGGTGGGACAAATTCCTGAGAAGGATTTTCAGAACTAAGTCCACTTCTGGCAATTTGCTTATAGCAGCATTAGCTGGCCATCGTAGAAACCCCCTCGCACCATTGCCTCCCATTCACCCACACAATATTAATAATATAATCAACAGACTATTTGTAGGCAGGAAATTAAATTAATCATGCACGATGTGCTCGGCGTTCCGTAATGAACTATGCAGAACAATACCACAATACGTTGTGTACCATGTACATTGTACATACATAATGTACTATCGATTTATTGGAAAAATTTATCACGAAATGAGGCTGCATTTTGTACTGTATATTCTCGTTATATTTATTACCTGTGCTTGTCAAATTAAGTAGGTAATTGATGAATTGATGTGTGTTTCAACATTGTTACCACATAAAGAAGCAACAAGAATAATAACAATCGAATGTCTTAAAGGAGAACGAAATTTAATTAGTCTTACATTAACACACACAAATGCAACGTGCCCAATATGAACAGATTGCTACAAATTGACTTGGTAAATTAATTACTTAGGGCCACTTAGTAGACCAGAATAGGTTTCGAATTTACCAAATTCCAGCTTCTGATTTTATGAAGGTTTATCTGTAGACAACCGGATATTTTTTCGGACGCACAATTAAGTCATTTAAAAGTGATTAAAATAAAGATTATTATGGATTTTTTGACGTTCACAAAAAGAAGCGCAAATATTATATTAGAGTGTTAATAATATTTTTAAGAGCGCAAAATGGGAATTTTTGCTAGTGCGATTAAATACATGCCTTTGTATAGTATCATACATAATATTATAAACATCAATCCACACACATAGCTTTAATGTTGTACACCCTAATTCCTTTGTTATTTATCTGAGTTCATCCCAACATACCAAAAAGCATAGAATTTTTGATAAACAAGTACATTCCAGTAAGGAGCTTAACTGTACCATATAGGTTTACACAAATCTTCTCTCGCGGTATGCGGGCGACTTTCAACTCGGCAAGTTTCATTTTTCAGGTTTAAATATCAAAGGGAGGCTTGCGAGAGTATCACGAGCGTGAACAAGAAGATGACATAGTCTGTCATGTGTGAGGCTTTTTGTGTTAAATTTTATGTGGAATGGTTAGAGCTTATATGATAATTAATAATTATAGGATAAAGAATGTGTAAAACACTTTAATTATAATATTATTGAAGTGTTTTTGTTTATAATTTCATGCTGAAATAAGTAAGAAAAATATGTGGAACTATTCATATTTTTAGGCTTTTTTAGTCAAGATTCTGTAGCTGTATCAACATCGCCACATGCGAGCTACACGTCATACTGACGTCACGCAAATCCTGCTCGCGCAAGCAGAGTTTACCGCGCGACTAGAATATATACAACGTCCCGACATCAACCGTCGGGCAGTTGCCCACCAGACACAACACCCGTCTGGTCGGAGGATCGTCCCTTTTCCATAGAGTATGAGTGAACTTTACACCATGTTCCTCATACCTCTATAATTCTATTCTATTTTACTTTGAAATTCTTACTATAATCTATAAATTTTGTTGAATAATGTGAATTCACTTCTCAGAAGGGATTCATTATTTAGTTCTATTAATTAATAAATGAGAACCTTGTTATGATGGCAATTCGTAGAAGACACTTTATTACTTTTACTACGAAAATATTTTACAATGAATGTTTCAGTAAAATAATATGCTTTGGAAATTGTACATGAGCGCCTTAATATTATGCTTTCTTTATCCATAGCTATATCTATTTTTATACTTTCATTTCGCTTTATTTTCTATAGAAGATTCTATTTTAAAACGTTCACCGATAGCGACTCTAAAGTAGCATAACAAACTTACCGCACAACACTGAGCTCTACAAAATAAATAACTAAACATGTTTGAAACAGATACTTTAGATCACTTTTTAGAGTTCCGTACCCAAGGGGTGCCAACGGAACCCTTTAGGTACGGAACCTCCACAAAAGAAACGTGTTTTATAACATACTTCAAAAAAGGAGGAGGTTAATGTTCGCGTGTATGTTTTGTTTGTTATGTATGTTCTTCAATATTTTCGTCAACTGTGAACCGATTTTGTTTTGTTTTTGCATTTTTTAGAGGAAGCTTGCGCGGTGGTCCCATATAAATTTTATTACCTTTACTTCGGTAGTTTTTGATTAGCTTCGATAATACGTATTTAATCCACTTAGTGTATCTTGATGATGTTATAATACTTTCTGTCACTGTTATTTACATAGCAAGTAGTGGTATACGAATTGGTGTGGGGTAGGTACCATAACGTAAAACTGAACAATGAAAACTTTTTTACAAAAAAAAAAAATAACTTACTTCCAATAAAAAATACTACAAAGACAAAAAACTAAAATACAGAGATGTCAGCATCATTGCCGGGGTCCGATAGGGCCGATGCCTACCGGGGTCGCGGATTGTTCGAAAGAGTTACCGGGGCCCTGGCGCCCAGTCAACTGAAGGAACACGGGTGGGTTTTAGTCAGTAAGCGTCTGACACGCCCTTCCGCTCCGCCCAGAGCGGGCGAGGTCATTTGATGATTTCCCATTAAAAAAAAAAAAGGCCACACTTGTATGGAGCCTCCGCCGGTTGGCACTTTCTCTTCAATGCAAGCTTGGTTATAGCGCTCTCCTGGTCATCTGTAGACTCTGCCTCCCATCGTGCGTGTATAACATGAACCTCGCCTCGACCGAAAACATTAGTCTTGACCAGTCATCCAGAGTCCAACTCATGTGTCCTTTAGCGTAACTCAGCCTTGAAGTTTGATGCTGCCTTTCAAGTTATGGACCATTTTCAGGTCTAAATGACTTCAGCAAGACGAGAAGTTTGCTTCTGCAAGACGCCGCCTTTCACGCGCTCGAATTTTTGACTTGATGATAGAAGGTGATTTTTTACTTCAACAGTGAAACTATTGTATAAACTCATGCGGATGTGTATTCGTAGAAGATAGTTATTCATATATAAGGACTGTATTATATTTATAAAATTATGTATTATATTATAAGAAAGCCTTAGGGATCGACTTAACCTGTTGACCAAGCACCTTAAATAAAGATTTAAAAAAAAACAGCCGTTTCAAATCTATTTCTCAACATTGTTGACACCATATATCGATCTTTCCGCGCTGTCGTGCACCTTGTTCAGCCTGTTCCTGGTCTGCGAATATTGGATCCAGTCTCTTCAAATCGCTGGAGCACTCTTTGAACGGTTGATAGCGACACACCAACAGTTCTGGCTGTATAACGCTGACTGCGCCCGTCTTTTAGCACTCTTCAGGGGTTATTGGCATGTTTTTAATTGAATTTGATCAGAATAATGAATTTCAGCACACGAAATGCCATATTTATAAACAAAAACTAAAATCAAAATCAAAATATTTTATTTCACATAAAACAACATGGGCACTTATGAAACGTCAGAAGCTAAGTGCACGGTTCCAATTGGTTGTTTCCTATGGAGAAGAGCCGGCAAGAAATTCCACTGTTACTTTTTTTAAATAAGGGGCTTTTACAATGTTTCCAATTACAGTGTTCATAGATATGGGAGGACAGTGTAGGCCTGTCAACAAGTACAAGGTACTCAACAAAATATAAAAAGGTCCACAAATCTACAGTCTACAAGTTAGGTCTACAACGTTCTCACATTCACAAAATATAGAAGAATCTATATAAAAATAAAAGCCTATTTAGACCAAATGACATGATTGCCATTACTAGTGTAACAGATCGGAATCAAAATCCTATCCACAAAAGCCAAATAAAACAAATGCTTTCAAAGTTGTTCAAATTTAAAAAAATCGTCTTCATTTTTCTTTATAGTTTTTAATACAATCACCAAAAAGAAATCAAAAGGAACTTCCTATATTTGTTATGAAATGAACTTTAATTAAGTTTTTATTTGAAAAATAATTGCTCAAATATTTTAAAAGTTGTCGCATTTTTTATAATTTTTTTTTTAAGTTTTTGGGGCCCAGTGTGTTTTTATTTTGCCTTAGCTTCTGTTTGCAAAAGTTGGTGATTATGACCATTTCTCTTTGTTAAACAGCATATTTGTCACCCTGTGGCCACCAATCTTTAAGACTTGATTGGTAATTACGGCAATATACCTATTTCGACAAGGCCCTGATAGCAATTTATGAGACGTCGGCCAATGTTTTCAGCAATAAATGTCTGCTGGGGCAATTTATGAATCGTGAGGGCATAACTCATGGAGCAATGAAAACAAGTCAAAACTTTCGGAACCCAACTGGGGTAAAATAAATAAATCAAAACTATATTTGTCAGCAAGCATAGTTACCAAACAAAGCTAAACTAAAAAGTTCAGTTTAATTGTAGTAGTTTTAGTTCGTTTTTAATTTTGTGCAAATATTTTAGTTGTAACAGCTGACTGTTACTCATAATTAGGTAAAATTACGGAACACGCGTTGGAGTTTTCAGTCTTGAGTTTTTTACGCGGAAAGTTAAAGTTAGTTGAGTTATGTAGGTAGTTTTCTTATTACTTAGTACGTTTTTATATTTAAACCTAGTTATATAATTTTGTTTCATTTTAATTGTTACGTACGTGAATCACTCTACTAAATACAATACGGCTGATGAATCGTGGCCGGTCCGAACTTTGTGCAGAAAGCTGCGCACTTACAATTTTTAGGAACCAAACGGTGTCGTAATGCGAGTGTGAGTGGGGGACATGCGTGAAAGTTCGGAGATCCTATGTTCAGATCGGCCATGATTTATCGGCCGTATTGTAATTGGAGCTCAGGTTTCTGGTTTCGTAAGGAGGGAAAGAGACAAAATATTACATTTTTGGGATACCCAGTGTTAAGATGGCAGTAGGAATAAAAAGCTACAGACATATACTATCAAATATGGCGACGATAAGCCGTGTTTTGATTGGGTATACAATTTCACATTTTATTGGTTTATCGGACACCCAGTGACCAAGCAGAAAATATTTCATGCTCAATATAATATTGTACTTATATTCCTAAGTATTCTGTAATCCGTACCGATATACATTCACAGCACAGCTTACCAGCTTTGTTTTACTTCCCTCGCTAAGCCTAGCTTCAGTCGGCTACGAGCGATTACAACGTATAACGTTATAAGTTTATAACTAACAAACACACATAAATAACGTACAATACTAGGATTAAAAGCTGCAGAAATATAGGTAGGTATTATGAAATATGACGCCGGGTAAGCCGTGTTTTGATTGGGTGTAAATGTTTACATTTTGATTGGTTTAAAATGGTATTTATATTATTGTTATTAAACACATAACACATAATAAGTCCACCTTTATATAGTACTTTTTTTACTTGTGCATAAAGTTTTAATAAACAAATAATAAAATACTAAAGGGAAAAAATCTACATCTTTTGAATAAAATTTAAGAGATAGACATAATTTTAATAATAAAAATTAAGATAAAATAGATGAACCATTTTTGAGTTTACCTATCTAATGTACCTACTAAACCTACATCTTTTAACACAGTACCCCATGTAAAATGTTACAACAAAATACTTTGTGATATATTGCATTACTGATTACTTTATTATACTGTTTTATTGCTGAAATTAATAACTTTAAGGTGGTATTAACAGAAACCTTTTTCCTTTTGGTCATTAAGAGAAAATTAATAAATTTTTATTGCGGATAGCAACTGTGCTCAATCATTATGAAATACTATTTCAATGAAGATCAAATTCCATTCGTTCGATCATTTTACGTTCAATCAATCAATTAACGCAGCCTATCCCAGTCCACTGCTGGACATAGGCATCTGTCAGGCTGCGTCACAACACCCTGTCCCCCGCCTTCCATATCCAGTCTGTCCCAGCATCTTTTTTGAAATTCTCAATCCATCTAGCTGGAGGGCATCCCACATTAAACTTGCGGATACGCGGTCTCCACTCCAGGATTCGCCTTCTCCACCGGCCATCGGTTCTTTAATAAACATGGCCAGCCTACTGCCACTTCAGCTTGCTTACTCTGCAAGCTATGTCGGTAACTCTGGTTCTTTTCCGGATAACTTCATTTCTGATCTTATCCTTCAAAGATACTCCGAGCGTAGCTCGCTCTAAGCAATTTACGTTATTTTGCTAAAATTTGTACGAAAATAGAATTACCCACCAAAAACATTTCATGTAAAATGTTGCCAAGACGACCACATAAGGTTTGCCCTGTGAAAAAGATATCAGATGTCATGTAGAGCCAAGCTTCTGAATCTACACGGCCTAACTCTACCGACTCTAACTTCACAAATTCTACATATCAGTAAAAATGTCTATGAGGGTTCAAAAAAACGACGAAACTCTTCGAGAAAAGGTAGGTAGTGCCCTTGCGCTTCGCTTGGCTCGTCTTGGCGAGGGCACTACCGTGCCCCCAGATTAAAGGCAGTAATTATTTATTTAATACTTCAAGCACAGAAATGTATAGAGTCGGACTTAATGCCATATGCATAAGCTATAAATATGATATATGTGGGTACCTAATTAAATATAAGTACAAATAAATATACATATATACACGAATATACTAAAAAAATATGACATATGATGGGAACACATTAACGTTGTGAAGATAGTCCCAGCTTGTTACAAATGTGCTCGCAAACTTTTACTTTAAAGGATAATCGGTTTGTTGCCATCCTGATTACCAGGGGAAGCGCATTCCACAGAGAGATGAACTGAACTAAGTAGGAAAAGTGAATAAAGTATGTGCGATGAGTGGGACATTGAAGAAGGTGATTACTTGATGAACGAGGATTATTATTGTGGTTGGCACAAATGTATTGAAACTGGGGGAACTAGATAACTAGGAGAAGTAAGAGAGTCAAGAAATGAAAACAAGGTGGTTAACGCCCTTTGCTCTCTGCACTGGCGTATGGACAACCACTATAGAAGCGACCGATGCGCAGAGACATGATCGTACTTACGTAGATTGAAAACGAATGCAGTAATTGAGAAGACGGACAAATTTGTCGAGTAGATCTGCATTCAGGTCGTAGTAGCACATTTCACCGTAATCGATGTTAGGGAAAATTAAGGACTGCGCAAGCATTATCTTCGTACTCATCGGTAATACATTTTTCAGTCGGTACAGAGCCCGCAGCGTTCCAGTAACCTTCTGGCTGACCCTAGCAACTTGAGTACACCATTTCAGGGTACTATCAATGATAATCGCCTGGCACTGATTGGGGTTTACTGTATAAGCTACCCCAAATTCATCAGACCAGGTATTTATGGCTATCCTTATTAATTTGTCGATAGCTTTAGATATTTCTTCAACCCTCCCTTGACAGTATAATTGCAAGTCATCTGCATACAGATTATACGCACACTGAAGTTCGGAAGTTATAAGATTAATAAAAATTGAAAACAGAAGAGGAGAAAGAATACCGCCTTGAGGCACGCCAGTTTTCAAATCACTTCCAAATCACTTCAAGAAGAAGAATCTCTAACATGAGCGGACTGCTGATATTCCTGAAGATAAGAGGATAACCATTCCAGTGCCTCAGGATAGACATAATGGCTAACAGGATGTCGTGACTGAGGGTATTAAAAGCAGTCGAGAAATCAACCAACACTAATGCAGTAACTTTGGTGTCTTCCAGTCCTGCCCTTATAACACCAGTCACTTTAAGGAGGGCGGAAACAGTACTGTGCCCCAGCCTAAACCCAGATTGAGGAGGGCTAATGAGTGAGCTAATTAGTAAGTTTATTTCAATGAAAGATTACATGAGACTTATCTGGGCCATTGGCAAAAAATGTGGGTTTTTACCACATCATACATGCAAGACGAGTGGATACCACGCCTTCCCGGATATAAATCGTATTATTCGTTAAATTGACGATTGAAAACTGACTTCTGTTGTCACCGACGGCTCAATTTAGATTTTGTATACCACTGACGCGTTCAAACGGTGCAAATTCTTATTTGCCTTTTTGTGTAGAATAATTATTTTCTTTATGCTTTCTAAATTTGTGTTATTGCGTGCCGCCTTTACAGACTTTACAGGTTACATATCTAAAATCTGTAAAGAGCAGATGTTCAATAATCAGCAAAATGATGACCTCTTAAAACCTCCCTAAAATCCATTCATAAAATCCCCTTCATTAAAGGTCATTCATCACGCTTCGCATTCAGGAGCTGTTAGCGATAGCCCACAGTGCGGGTATTACACGGTAATGACACCTCGTTATAGAGGTCAAACGGGTTTATAGGACCGCTCGGTTATAATGGCAGTATTCAGCTATATTCATAATTCCTTTGATGTGGAATTTTTTACTTTAGGCGATGAAATTCGTGTGTTTTTGACCGTTTTGGGATCCTTTCAGACGTACCTTTAAATCAGAACCACAGAACATAGAGGTATGTGTGTGTAGGTCCTGGGTTCGATTCCTAGGTCAAACAAAGTGTTATTGTGGGTTTCATTTTACATTTGACATTTTATTTTATTTGTTTAAAATAAATACCCCAACAGCATAATATACATTGTAGATTACATAAAAAAGTAAACAGGTAAAGGTTCTTATATACATATACCAATTACAGTTATGTACGAGTACGACATTCACATAATTATAATGACACAACATTATCGGAATCATCATCCCTATTACATAGTACTTAAACATAACTGGTAAAATGTGGGTGTACTATTATAGCCAAGGGCGGATCCAGGGGGTGGGTCATGGGGCCCCCCCTGGGCTAGGTCCAGGACCTAGGTGGACCACTAATTAATATTGTGTTTATATATGTTTTTGTCACAATATAGATTTTTTGTAAGTACCTTCAATATTTAATTGATTTAATATAGTACCTACTTTCATACATTAATAAAATACCTACCTACTTTTTACTTGTATCTATGATTATAAAAATGCAATTATAAGTTCTTGTGACTTGACCACGACTATGTGCCCCCCCCCCCCCTGCCACCAAAGCTGGATCCGCCCTTGATTATAGCTACTGGTACACCTCTGCCTAACTCTAAACAGGCGTGATGTTTTGTGTGTAGAATATGTACCTACCTAAGCTATGTTGACAAATTAAGGAAAGAAAGAAAGAAAAAGTATTTATTGGGACTCGCACAGGATTATCACAAACTAAATTAAACACACTCATAAAAACACAAAACAAAAGCAAAATGAAAATAACAACAGAAGGAAATTGGTGTAATAACACAGACCACATTCAGTGGCCCATGGTAACGGTTGCAGCAGAATGTGGAAGACATCAACCACAGTTTACATCGTTGCCACAACGCTATTATACTCGTATTACAAACATTGCAGACTGCAGTAAAGACTACAGGTAAAAGATTTTACGATGGACCACCATCATAACATCGTACACAAACATCAACATAATCATCAACATCATATACAAACCTTATTCGTCTCGTACAAACCATTGTAGGAGACGAAAAAGGTTCGTGGAGATCATCAGCGGCATGACAATGTGGTCGAATCTTTACTCAATTATTTCGTGACATACTTAGTGACTTCTCAGTTTACAAAAAAAATGTTGGCTGCTTGCGCGGCACTTCGGGCAACAAAACAAAACTCATCAACAACCAAAACGACAAACAACAAAAACCAACAAAACAAAAAAACAAACAACAACAACACGACATATAACAAAAGGTTTAGGTTGGAGACTAAATTAAAATTAGTACTTAAATTAACGAAATGGCGCAGTTTTATTTTGAGATTTGTTCACCGATGAAAAAATTAATAAAACAGTTTTGGATTGACTTCTAGTGTAAGCTACAGTGTGAGTCTTCATAATGTGCACATATCGAAATGAGGGAAACTAAGCATAATTTTATCGATGGAAAAAATATTAAAAAAAAAACGCATATAAAAGTGTCTCTACCTGCAAAAGTATGGTACGTAGCCGAGTGCAAAGCTTTAACAGTTGATAGGAAATGTTGTGTTTGAGTTATAAACATGTTTTTTTTTTTTTAGAAAGCTGATAAGGTTGGTAATAATTTAAAGTAATAAAAAAGGGTAGGTAATCGGGGCTTTTATTGTGAAATTTAACAATTAATGCAAAAATTGATGAAAAAATATCAGTTTTTTTTTTACAAAACCCTTAATTCTCAATTGAAAGCGATTTTTTTTCTTTAGTTTATTTTATGAGGACGTCCTGTTACTTCCACTCATTACTGAGTTTGCTTCATTTTGATAGATCGTTTAGTTAAAAAGTTATACTGATTTGTTTACACAGGGGTCACAGCAGCGAACGAGCATTTAAAAAATTCTATAAAAATTTTTTTTTTTTTTTTTTTTGTATTTTTCCCGTCGATAAAATTAAGCTTAGTTTCCTTCATTTCGATATGTGCACATTATGAAGACTCACACTGTATAACCTAGTTTACGATTTAGGTCATTCAAGATTGCATTCGATTCTCTTTTATCATAATAAATGATTAACGTAAATTAAGTTTCAGATCTTTCCCAAAAGCCTTTAGTTGTTGTTAAGTTAATGACTTAGTTTTGGATGTTTCCAACATCCTGAATCCTCTGTAGCCCTTTTCTTCTTTGGTACACTGCAAGAAGAAAATTGTTTATGCTTGCGCCAAATATCCTAAATACACTCGAGAGCAATGAATCCGGGTCACTTAAAGAATGTTAAAAATCTCGGAAACTAAAAATGATAGGTTAATGCAATAAATTGTATTTAATAGACAATGTAATACTCCTTAAATGAAAGTAAAAAAAATATGAGTCACCATACATTTTATTAACACAAAATTACATAAAGAAAAAAACTGCTGATCTCTCCTTAAAACAAAAATAGGAAACATGAAATTTTTGAACTTTATTACGATTTTCTTGAATTTTAATACTTCGTATTGCCTCCTCGTGCTTCCATTACTGCGTTTACGCGGTTTGGCATGCTGTACACCAAGTTCCTTATACGATTTTGGGGAATATTCTCCCATTCCTCTGTGAGAGCAATTTTGAGCTCACGAAGCGTGATTGGGGGAGGGTTTCGGTGTTTTACGCATCTGCCTAGCTCGTCCCAAGCATGCTCGATCGGGTTGATATCCGGGCTGCGCGCTGGCCACTCCATACGAGTAATGTTCATCTCTTGAAGGTAGTCATTCACAATCCTACCTGTATGAGGTCGGGCATTGTCATGCATAAATATAGCATCCTCACCTAAATTGACCATAAATGGACCAACGTGATCATTGAGGATTTCTTCCACATATCTTACGCTAGTTAAAGAGCCGTTTTCTATGATCACCAGCTCTGTGCGACTTTCAGAAGAAATTCCGGCCCACACAAGTACAGACCCACCACCGTAGGCTACTTTTTCTTCGATGCATGCTTGCTTGAATCTTTCCCCTGGTCTTCGATACACTCTGTGTCTTCCATCGTGCTTGTAGAGCATAAATTTTGATTCGTCGGAGAACATAACTTTTGACCAATCTTCAATACTCCAATTTACGTGGCTCTGGGCATATCTTAGTCTTGAAATACGATGCCCACGCTCCAGTTTAGGGCCGTTTGCAGGTCTAAGGGGTTTTAAGTTAGATTCAGCAAGCCGACGTCTTACTGTCCATGCACTTGGGTTACTTCCTCCGAGGCGTCGAAACTGATTTGTGAGTTCAGTTACTGTGAGAAAGCGATTTCGAAGCATGGTGTTCACCAATTATCGGTCTTCTCGTGCTGTGGTACACCTGGTTCTGCCCGTTCCTGGTCTGCGTAGGTTAGAACCAGTTTCTTCGTAACGTCGGAGAACTCTTTGTACTGTTGACAGCGACACACCGACAGTCCTGGCTGTATCGCGCTGACTCCGGCCGGTTTCCAGCATTGTAAGTATTCTGATGCATTCTTCAGGCGTAAGCGACATAATTTCAGCTTGAATAATGAATATAGAGCACTATCAACATGGTTTATGTACCCACATAAATGACAGATTACAAACAAAAGCAAAACCAAATGCTGTAATTTCGTAGTTCCATCTTCGAAAGTGGCCCTTTTTCAAATTTGATTTTTTTATGATATAACTTTACAATAACTAAGAAGTTTTAATACCTTCATTTAAGGAGTATTACATTGTCTATTAAATACAATTTATTGCATTAACCTAGCATTTTTAGTTTCCGAGATTTTTAGGATTCTTTAAGTGACCCGGATTCATTGCTCTCGAAAGTGTCTGGCTTTATTCCTTGATCTAAAAAAAGCCTTTGACACCGTTGCTGTTCCAACCCTTTTGTCCAAGCTAGAAAGAATTGGAATAAGGGGAACCCCTCTTATGCTTTTTAAAGATTATCTCTCAAACAGAAGGCAGAGAGTTAAGATAGGGACATACATCAGTAATGACGTGGAGGTATCATTCGGCGTGCCTCAAGGAAGCGTATTAGGACCAACACTTTTCTTAATGTACATTAACGACCTATGTAACTTAAAAGTAGAAAGCGCAAAAATTTTTTCTTACGCCGATGATACTTCCATTGTCTTTTATGGGGATAACTGGTCCGAAATAAAGCTCAAAACTGAAATAGGTATGGCTCAAATTGCAAATTGGCTTAATGAAAATCTTCTTACGCTAAACGCAACCAAGACCAATTATATATGTTTTACAATTAGAAATCGCTCACAACCAGATCAAGACTTAAATATAAAAATACATTCCTGTAAACGAGCCATGAATTATGCCTGTACATGTCCTGTAATTAATAAAGTATCACAGACAAAATATTTAGGGGTTATAATTGACCAGCACTTAAGTTGGTACTCCCACCTCGAACATGTTGCTGGTAGAATACGAAAGTTGGGATGGATATTTAAATCATTGAGATACGTAATCCCTGCAGGTGTAGCCACAAAGGGGGGCGTCAAAAGAAATCTTTTAAATGAAATCTACACAGCCCTTGCACAATCTGTGATAGTCTACTGTATACCTGTATGGGGTGGGGCAGCAAAATCAAAATTTATAGACGTGGAACGTGCGCAAAGAGGTCTGATAAAAATAATGTATTTTAAGAAACGGAGATTCCCCACTGAAAGTCTATATGAGATCAGCGGCCTGCTATCTGTTAGGAAACTATATATCTGTGCCGTGATCTTAAAAAAACATAAGACACTTACATATGATAAAAACATAACATTAAAGAGGAGAAAGGATATTATTGCTCAAGTCACACAAACTAAAACCAATTTTGCTGCTACGCAATATAATAATCAATCATCACGGTTATATAATAAAATAAATAAGGACATATACATTTACACTGAATATCTTCATAAAGTTAAGAAAATGTTAATAGAATGGTTAAAATCGCGCACTTATGCAGATATTGAATTTTTGTTATAATAAGTGGAAATTAGTTAATACTGGTACCGCCACTCCCACACGCACATCATCCCTCATACACACAAACACACCAACCACACAACTCTCGCACCTTACATACCTCAAACATATCACACACCACACTCGCTCTACACACCGCACACACCTCTCACACACCACACACTCCGCACACCCAACACACCCACATTAATGTATTTTTAGGAAAATAGTAAAAATAATTCTGTAAGTAGTACAAACAGCCAAAGCTATGGAAGGGCGGAGTCTCCTAACACAGGCGTCATCATGCTTAAAAGGAGGCTCCAATCATAAACTAATGTATACTAGTTGGTACAGAAATAAACATTTTGTATTTGTATTTTTTTGTATTGTATTTGTATCTCGAGTGTATTATTAGTATTATTTGTTGAAATAATTTAGTACACTCCACAACTGGCAACATTTTTATTATTAAAAATGATGTTAAATATTTTAAGTGCTGGTAACACTCTCTTCCTTCCTTCCTTCCTTCTTATGTCGCCAACTTTATCCTACGCATTTTTAGCCTCGTCTATTTTGCATGTAAATTAAATGATAGTATTAACAATACAAGGATATTCTGCCAAAGTATCGTTTAAGTTACATCTACTGCACCTCATACTCATCAATGCTATTAATAATTGGTGTTTAATTTTGTAAGTAGATTTATACAAACACTTTAATACGTCAACAATATTTTAAAAGCTAGATAAGGTCGGTTTCAAGCCGACTACTCTGAGAAGAAACACCGAAACAAACTCGGAGGTGACAGTGTTTTTAAAGCCCGCACATTATCTTGGGCAGATCATGTGAGGACTATGAGATTAGTGTCTGAAATGGTCTTTTGAGGAAGTAACGACAATGATTTGAGTGGACCTGTCCAGTCAGTGCACGTATGTGTCAAAAATTATTAACTCAGAAAATCCACGTATTCAAAAAAAAAAATACTTGGCGCAAAGAGACCACAAAATATACATACCACTACCCCCATGGGAAGAAGGCGTGAGTTTATGTATGTATGTATATGATGAATATGAATAACAAATCAAATTGTCAGCTAATTTAACAGTTTCCAATAAATTAACAAATCAAATATTATAACTGTTTATGTAACTTGGTAAATAGTTTAATTTAAACAAAAACCTTCATGAACTAGTTGATACAAATAATTTATTTTTTCGAAAGACCTTCGAGTTTTCAGACCATTGTTTTGCTTCAGGTCTTAAACCGCTAAAATACTGGAAGGTTAATGGCACATTAAACAGACCGGTGTAATGTCCATTTATGGCCATGCACCGCCGGCCGTAAAGCACGACTTTACACCTTTTTTCATAAAATACACCCTGTAGGTTGTACCTGTGATTCTCGTGAATAACTTGTATATTTGAAAGGTAGTATAATATATACGTAATTATGTCCATTTCTAGCTTCAGCTATAACATGCTTCATCTTCAATCATCTTCGTGTGGCTGGCACGACAGTATTTCAGGTCTTGTTGGCCCAAAAGATCCACGGTGTCGTCGGTGGCAGCGCAGAGGTCCGTTTGACTGCTTGTTTTGGGATACAGAAGGCAGGCTGAGGTAGAGCATAGTTTGCCACATAGCTCCACATCCAGCTGCCTTACTAAAGGAAAGATATTAAGGGGGATGGGTCAAGGTAGCCCGCGAAATTCAAATTTTCTTATGTTTTGTTCAATTTACAGGTCAGTATCAGGTTGTATGTTGATGTAAATATGATTCGCAGCCGTATGAAATATTGCTTTATTGAATTATAGTCATAAAAATCATTTATACATCTCTATAAGCTCATATTACCCTATTGAATGACTATTTCATGAGATCATGACATTTGAGGGCAATTTTAACCAAAGGAGTTGTATTGCTGATTCTAATGATTATAGTTGTGTAAAGCCATATATGATACGGCCGCGAATCATATTTAGATCACCATACAACCTGATACTGACCTGAAAATTGCAAAAAACGTAAGAAAATTTGAATTACGCGGGCTACCTTGGCGCATCCCCCTTAAGTAGATCTTCTTCTAGGTACCTGTATAAGAAGCTACCTTCTTTGCAAACTTTCTTAAACAGATGGAGAGACTTTTAATAATAAGTGCGACCTTTATCATAACATGATTTTGCCTGTAACAAAGAAAAGGTTAATGAGGCTGTAAATAGTGAGGTGTATAATAAACCTTTTTATAGCTGTGCAGCAGCCTGCCATTAAGCACAGACAGACCCCTACTTAATCTTGATATTTTCTAAGCTTGCGGTAGTGTGAGCTATAAATTTCATATGGGTAAAGAAACCGACGTAGATTACACCTAAATATACTGAATAATTAAGGCCTCCCACAAAGTGGACCGATGACCTTGGGAAGGTCGCAGGAATCCGCTGGATGCGAGAAGCACAAAACCGGTCGAATTGGCGGTGCTTGGGGGAGGCCTATGTCCAGCAGTGGACGTCTTTCAGCTGATATGATGATGATGATAATAAATTATAGGTGTATTGGTAACCTGTTTCTAAATTACTAGTGGCCCTGTGATCTGTAGACCTCGCGAGTGTCTTTGCATATCTTATAACTGAATAAATGTTCACCGCGCACGTTAAAACAAAAAGCGCGCGTAAAGTGCGCGAAATGGCTGAAATGTGTTTTGATTTTACGGTTTCAACCCACACTCTGCCATTTTGAAAAATTTCGTAAAACTGAATAGGCAAAAAAAAAAAAAAACATCGAACCTGCTCACAAAATTTCACGAGAAACAGTTAAGAAATGCGACCTGTAAAGGAGAACAGCTGGACATCCGGCCATACGAAAGCATTTTTGCCCAAGCTGAAACGGAGACACTTCGCGCTCGCTTGCTCAGTCAACTAAATGCACCTAAAAAACTCAAGATTCTGTGTATCTTGGATATCCGTATATGTTAAAGGGTAAAAGCAGGTGCACCAAAAAATCCGAAAATAAATTGATGTCTTAAATTAATCACAACCTTTATAAAATTTTCTAAAAGTGTGGAGACCGCGCGGCCGTAGCACAGAGAAAGCTACGCCGTAGCACAGCGAAAGCTACGTCGTAGCTCGACGCATGGCATTACAGCAGCGCTTTTTGTAACCTATGCATGCTATATACAGGATGTATCAGAAAGGTGTAGTCAAATTTAAAGGTGTGATACAGACCATCAAACTGAACAACTTTCTACATGGGACCAATATCGTAATCGCGAAAAATTATCCACAGTCCCATACAAAACATCAATACCTACTTGACCCAAATGTATGGCACGGCTGATTATTGTTTCGCAATTACGATGTTGGTCCCATGAAGAAAGTTGTTGAGTTTGATGGTCTATACCACACCCTTAAATTTGACCACACATTTCTGATACACGCTGTATAGTACCTATTGTCTCTTTTTCTCCCTTTAATCCATCCAAAGGTTGTTTTTAAAAGATTGCTTTCAGCGAGAAGCCCGGCTATTGTGTCATCCTTTGTAAAATTTCTACATTTATATTTGTATATCCCATGATGTACTTACTTATTATAGAGTATTCTATTCTATTATATGCGAGTAGACGTAGAACTTTATGTATACTATAATTTTATAAGGAGGTATTTGTTTGTTTGTTTGTATGTACGGGATAATCTCTGGGACTACCGGTCAAATTTGAAAAAAACATTTTTGCTATTGGTACACCAATTCTTGAGGGAGGCTATTTAACATCACGCTATGACTCTTAGGAGCCGAGCAAAAATTAAAAAAATGTCAGAAAGAACGCTAAGCGAAAACGACGTGATAGCGCGGACAGGTGATGCGATGCGACGAGGTGGGTCGGGGAACAAGAAATTTCACGCGGACGAAGTCGCGGGCAGAAGCTAATTTTCTCTAATATTATTGGACAATAAAAATAAAATAATAATAATAAAATGTTTATTTGCACCTTCAAAATTAACATAAACAAACAGGTTTACAATAAAAAAAGACCGAAAGGTAGTACCATTATTTACAATGCCTCCTTGTATTGGCTTTTTTATTTTTGAAAATGTTTAAAATTCACTTTTTTGGCTTTGGGAAAAAGTTATATTACAATAACCATCTTATAACTAAGTCTTTCCTGTTTTTTTGTGTGCGTGTGTGCCTAAACTTGGATCTAAAAAAAACTTTAATTCTTTCTAATTGTTAGCGAACCTACTTTCTGCCAACCTCTTCGGAGAATACAGGCGTGAAGTTTTGTTAATGTGCTCTTATACATTTAATAATGACGAAGTTCTACAATCACAGTTAAATAATAACTCAAGTTATTGTGGCGGTGATCGACGAGGTGTAACGCGATTTTATGGTCGTGCACCGACTGTCATAAAACACAGGTTTACGTCTGTTTTATGCGCCATCGTACTTAGTCATTATTCATGCCTGAAGAATTATGAAGTGGCCTGTGATACTTCACGTCAATAGGCTTCGCAGGATGGATATTGCTTACACGTTAGATCAAATAAAGTTAGCTAGCGAAACTCTGCAGACGTGACGAGTAAATAAAAAACACGATAAAATAAAAATAAAAAGATTGGTGTTTTTTTTTAGGAGTCAACGACCTCTGGTTGTGCTGTTACTTGAAGTATGAGTTGAGAAAATATTTTTTATCGTGCTTATCATAGCATATCGATACTAACACGTCTGAGAAGTTTACTCAAAAAAACTGATATTTCAAGTCATACACTGCCTGCGGTCGATGACCACCAAAAATATCACAAAAAAAAAAAAAAAAGTTATATCATGTTTAGATATTGATACCCATCATATCTGCGGAGTTTCGCTAGTTAATTTACTTTGACCCTGTATAGTTAAAGTCAAACGGCTTGTATTCGTGTACAAGCACTTTTATCGTTAGCAACCATAAAGTTACATACCTACCTAATTTGGAAACGGGTTTGGCTAGAAAAGAGAACAAAGGGTATTTCCGATTCCTAAATTACCCCTTACTTAAAACCTCAAGCACTGTAACTCAAAAGCTTAGAAATTGTTCAGGCTAACTTATAACTTTTATGGACGTTTAAGAATTAGACAAGTAGACGTTTTTCAACTCCATTTTGTTCGAGACAAAAAAAACAACAATATAAGCGCTCATTTATCTAAGTCAATGCAGCTTACTGAAGCCGCTTTTTGGCTTGACTGCTCGGCAAAATGTGAAATACGATGGGAAAAACAAACTGAATTTATGAAATACTATTGGATAAACAAAGTAGGTATTGCATGTAGAAGATATCACATTACAGTTTTCTAAACGTAGATATTTTAGTAGAGGACTTGTATGACATTACTAGCTTGCGAAACTCTGCAGACATGATGGGTATCCATAACTAAACACTATTAAATAAATTAAAAAAGGTTTGATGTACTTTTTGAGGGGTCAACGACCGCATTTAGTGTTGTTACTTGAAATGTGAGTTGAGAAAATCTGTTTTCTTGTGTTTAGACATTGATATATCACGTCTGTGAGATTTACACAAAAAAATAACTGTTTTTTTTTAACAGATATTTTAAATGACCACACTACCTGCGGTCGATGACCCCACAAAATACATCAAATTTATTTATTTTTCATTTTACCACGTTTCGAAATCGATACTCATTTCGTCTGCGGAGTTTCGCTAGCTAATTTAATTTTACCCTGTATAAAAGCGAGACACTATTACAGCTCACTCACAACATTGCTTCCGAAACTATCTAACTAAAGCTTTTAAAATAAGAATCTAGATTTCTCTCAATTCGAAACCTTTCACAAAGAAAAGTTTAATTCAAAGCTTAATTTCCAAGAGATCATACCCTAGAACTCAGTTTCAGGCATCGCAGACACACAATGCCTAGTGTAAAACATAGAAAACAAAACTTTCTACTAGGAGTTCAACACAGACCAGCAGCAAGGCTGAATTCCTGACTTTTTATCTGTTTTCTCCACGTTTATTCTACTTGTATTTACAAACAAGCGGCTGACATTGACCGGGTTTTGTCACACGTCACCGCTCTCAGTTGTGTGAGGTTTGTATTTTTTTTTTATGTTGTTGTGATGGTCAGTTGAAGTACCTACCGATATTTTAGCAGGTTGATGGCCCAGTGGTAAAGGCCTTGCCTCTCATGACGAGGTTGTGCGTTTGTATCCGGGCAATTACCGTCCAATGTGACTATATCGATTCATGTATTTTCTGAGTTTATCTTGGACATTACTTACTCACAGCGGTGAAGGAAATACATCGTGAGGAAACGTGGAATAATAGTTAATATAAGTCTGAAATCGCCAACAAATCTTGAGCAAGGGTGGTGATCAATTCTCGTGCCTTCTCTGTATGCGAAGAGGCCTTGCGTGGGACACTAGTATTATTAAAGGTGGAGTGACGAAAGACGAATCAAAACATCGTTATGGAAGATAGCGGTAGTATATTGCAGTGTTAAGGATGATTTCCACCAAACGGAACGAATCGCATCAGATCGGAAAGGATACGAACGGATGCGGCGACAGCCGATCGCGTCCGGCAGGATGTCGACACTTAGGATCGGCTCCGTCCCGTCGCACAGTGGATCGTCCCCGTAGAAGTGGTTGGACATAGGCATTAAAATAGATATAAAAAAAAAATGCTATTTAGAATCAAGCCAAATAAAAATTCATGGCTACCATAGTATTTTTGTCATGCTATTGTAATTTTTTAAAGATAAAACGAAAATCGATTATATCTCAGAAAGTGCACTATTGTGGCACCATGTGTCTTTGGACAAAATGTGGCACTTAGTAGATAGATACCAATTATAGAAATGACTATACGAAACAAGACGAAACTCAGGCTGTATGACTGTGTGTGTGTGTGTGTGTCTCTGGCTGTGTGTGGCTGTGTGTGTGTGTGGGAGTTTAAGTGTCCATTTCCATACTAAGAAAACACTTTTTATCGATTTTCTCCTGAAATATGAGTCCAATTAGAAAGAGTTTAACAACAATATGTGTAGATTTTTGTTCACAGAATACGATAGCATTTTTTTTTTTAATATCAATTAATGCCCATGTCTAAACCTCTTCTATGAGGACGATCCACAGTGCGTCGCTTACGAACGTATCCGTTTCTGCGCCTAGTCAAATAGTTTCATTCCTACCGTGTTGACGATAAGACGATACGACGACTGACGAACGGAGCCGATCGTGCGTCGCAGCATACATTCGGTTACGATCGCATGTCGCGGAAGACGCCCGCGGTCAAGCTGCTGTGCGCGGCTGGTAATATAGACTTTAAATACTGTGTACACGATTTAATATTGTTTAAAGGTTGTAAAATCCGTTCCGATGCGAACCGTTTGGTGGAAATCATCCTGTAAACGCTGTTTTACACTTCTGAGCGTTACGTTATCTTAGTAACGTTAAGATAGGGCCAACATGATAATTATTAGGTTGGGGAGAAAGTTCTTTCGTATTTTATATACAAATTCAAGACTAAGAGCTCGTATGGCGCCCAAATATCGAGCTTTTTTATATACCCGGACTTTTTCAAATGTGTCAAAACTGTTTTGTGGTCAACCCCTAACTGTTCAGCTATGTCGTAACTACTAATATGCCCATCTTGCTCCACTTTATCAAAAATGGCACCAATTGTATCCGTAACAGGGTGATTAGATCGAGCTGCATGTTTGAAACCTAAATTTCCGGACTGAAAACGCTTGAACCAATTTTGTGCTACTCTTACTGACACTGTGTTACGTCAAATAATTTTTCGCGGCTTGTGTCGCATTATTCCCTTTTTTTGTAATAAAACTTCAAAATGTATCGAATTTCTTCGTTAGATTCACTCATTTTGTCGGCCCGTAAAACAATTGAAAAATTGCGGGAAATCGTTTTTACTTTTTATTTATATATTTTTAAATGTCTTCTATTTAAAGATATTAAAACCAGCCAGATACAAACAGTACAGTCAAAGAGATTTTACTACAGCTTTATACCTATAAAATACGAACAAACTTTTTCCCCGACCTATTATATTATAGGACTGTTTTATCTGAGGCAAATCCCGCGCGGGATGCGGGACGTAACTCCGCGCGTCGGCATCGGTTGTTTTAATTAATCACACGCTTTGGCCCGCGGCTTCGCCCGCGTATAGGTTGGAAATTATCCATTAATTTGTAATACTCTATCACCACCATTGGCCACGTCATACCTAAATGTTAGTCAAGTTATTTTATGGCTTTAAATTGTAATAACTTTTGACTGAGTAGACCGATTTTAATTAAATAAAGACTAAATGTCTTAAGCTACGGACTATATGACTATATTTCCAATCTCTTAAAACACAAAAAGTATTTCATGTGAAGTTTAAAAGCATCTGTTTTACTCCCTTGGGGGACGATTTTGCAAAACCCGCGGAACCACGTAAGTCTTTATTTCTTACCAAAAGCATAAATTTAAACTTACATATCCCTAACTTAAGAAATGCTGCTCCATACAAACTTCCATCCCCTATATCACACTTTTTTTATTATTTATGAGACAAAAAGTAATCTACATCGTTAGCCAGGATGCCAGCTATCTCCTTGTTCTCCAAATTTTATCTAAATCCGTTCAGTCGTATAGGAGTGACAGACAGACAGACAGAGTTACTTTCGAATTTATAATATTAACGTATCAATGGAATAGGAAGTCACGCAACTATTCACACCAGCTCAAACACCTCCATACAAGTTAATTGACACAATCGTATTCGCCTGAGTTTGACTTGAAAACCAGAATCAGGCACTAGTTCTCTGGCATTTTTGTTGAACTGGGCATATGGTGCAGCCGTCAGGCACACTTTCCTGCTAATTTCTTACAACGCATGTTACACTTTTTATTTTGTTTTCAAACAAGATAATATTTACATAATATATAAGCTAACAGAAAATAATAATAGTAATATGTACATGTCGGAGAAGGTACGTCTCTCTCGTTATCATCAGCCATATTTTAACTACTGTGGGCGTACTGTGGGTAATGTTGGTTATTGCGCAATAGAAAAACCGTTTGCAGTTCAAATCAAATTATACTTTACGAACAAATTAATCACACTAGCGAATCACACACTGTAGGTACACGACACAACTATACGGAACGCGTGACAGTTCCTAGGGTGAAGGTACTGATCTCCTCGAAGGCAGAATGGTAAGTGTCCACTCGTTCCAGCGCTCCTCCATCAGGCTCTGTCATAGCACGAAGTTAGCCAAGTATGCACGTCATCGCGACGATGCTGCCACCTCCCGGAACTCTTCTTCTTCTTCTTCTTCTTTATGCGTATGGTTTCCGCACTTAATCCTTCATGTGGACCATTGTGCGTGGGCCATGGCGGCCGTCGGTGGTTATTCCAACCAGCCCACCTCCCTCCAGAAGTTAATGATGTCGTAGGATCTGGGTGCCCCGAGGGTTTGTGATCTAATTTGAGTGACGCCTGTGCATTCGAAAAGCACATGCGCAACGGTTTCCTCAGCCTCCATACAGGCCCTGCACAGAGGACTGTCCGTTATGCCTATTGTGTGAAAGTGTTTGTTAAGCGAGCAGTGACCCGTGATGGTCCCCGTCACCAGGCGCAGGCCATACCTGTCCAGACGTAGCAAACGCCTGGTTAGCTTGCCATCTAAAGATGGCATGGCTTCCCTGGATTGCCTACAGCCTGGTGTCGAGGTCCACCAGCTCTCCGCTTGTGTGTGGGTATACTCTTGTAACCATCTGCGTAGCTGGTTGAAGAGGATGGGCACGATGGGTTCGGGTCCGCAGACTGACGCGCCGGATGCTCTTCTAGCCAGTTCGTCAGCTGCGTCGTTACCCAGTGACCCACTGTGTCCTTTTATCCATTGTAGTGTCACTGTGTTGCGGTTAAATACCGCTACATGTTCAAGAGCATTGTGACATTCTAGTGTTATACTCGAGGTTATATACTTCCTCGCCAAGGATTGGAGGACGAATATGGGTATCCATAACTCTCCTAGCCTCTACGGCGTACACCGCTTGTATGATGCCCAAACACTTCGCCTGGTAGACGGTATTGAACATTCCCAGCGGGCTAGATATATTTATGTTAAGGTCGCGTGAGAAAACTCCGACTCCGGTTCCTGAGTCGGTCTTTGATCCGTCGGTGTATACTCTCAGCTCTTTCGGGCCTGACTGGTCACATCGTTCTTCCGTCAGTGTTATGGTGTAGTGCCTTTGAAAGTAGTGCAGTTTCGGGGCTTTGTCGCACGGTGATGCCATCATTGGTTGACGAATAATTGCATCTTCCTTAATGCGTATGTGCTTGAATCTTGAGTCTTTGCTTAGGGTCCCTGATAAATGGAGCCTAAAGGCACCCAGGGTGGCCTCCTCTCGCACGATGAGATGTAGAGGTGGTAGTCCAAGCATAGTCTGCAGGGCAGCAGTGGGTGTGGTCCTCATGCAGCCAGTGGTTGCTACACAAGCGTACCGTTATAATTTTTCAAGGTCTCTCTGGGCTGTGCTCAGGTCTGTCCTGGGCCACCAGACTAGTGAGCCGTATGTGATAATTGGTCGGATGACTGTTGTGTATAGCCAATAAGTGACCTTGGGGCTAATCCCCCAATTCCTGCCAAGCATTCGCTTGCATTGCCACAGGGATATGCTGGCTTTTGTAGTGATGTAGTTAGTATGTTTTGTCCAGTTCAGTTGTTTGTCCAAATAGATGCCCAGGTATTTCGTTTCGGTTGAAAGGCTTAGGGTAGTTCCAAAGAAACGTGGTAGTTGGAGTGTCGTCAATTTCCTCTTTTTTGTAAAGAGAATTAGTTCGATTTTTGTAGGGTTCGCTGATAGCTGGTGTTTATTGCACCAATACTCTACTATTTTCAAGGCTTGGCGCATTAGGTTGCATAGGGTGTTTTCGTGGGTACCATTTATTATTATAGTTATGTCGTCGGCGTAACCTACTGTGAAGTAGCCTTTGTCGTTGAGTGATTTAATGAGGCTGTCTACGACCAGGTTCCATAAAAGTGGTGACAGGACTCCCCCTTGCGGGCAGCCCTTAGCCACAATGGCCCTTGTAGTGTCGTTCACTGTGACTTGTACAGCTCTCAGTTTGAGCATATTGGTGATCCATCCGCTTAGAGTCGAGTCTATGCTGCGTCTGTTGAGGGCCATCTTGATGCTATTAAACATGGTTTTGTCAAAGGCGCCCTCGATATCAATGAAGGCGGCCAGTGCTGAGCATTTGTGGTCCACCGCGCATTCAATTTTGGATACCACGCTGTGTAGCGCGGATTCCGTTGATCTGCCGGTGGAGTACGCATGCCGTTGTCTGTGAAGTGGTTTTGCCCGAAGAGGTACGTCACGGATGTGTCTGTCACTAAGTCTCTCGAGGGTTTTCAGTAAAAAGGTTGTGAGACTTATAGGCCTATAGGCCTTGGGTTGTGTATAGTCAGTTTTGCCGGGTTTGGCTATGAAAATGACCTTCACTTCGCGCCATGCTAGGGGTATGTATCTGAGTGCCAGGCAGGCGCGATAGATCTCCACCAGGCCTGGTGTCAAGAGATCAATCCCCCATTGTAGTAGGGCTGGGAAGATGCCGTCCAGCCCTGCGGATTTATAGGGCTGAAAGGTGTTAATAGCCCACTTTATCTTGTCTTCCGTTACTATACTTCGGGTTCTGGACCAGTCTTGATCCGTTGGGGTCCATTCTGGTTCAGCCTCCCACGACCTGTCCTCAAGGACTTTACAGTCTGGGAAGTGAGTCTCCAGAAGGACCTTGCTGGTCTCATGGTCAGTTAGTGTGTAAGAGTTATCGTGTTTTTTCAGCGCGCCAAGGGTTCGGTCCTGATCCGTTGATAGGATCTTCCTTACCCTTGCGGCTTCGTTGTTGGTCTCGATGGATTCACAGAATTTCCGCCATGCTGTTCTTCTGGCAGTTCTGATTTGCTTTTTATATGTGTATTGGGTCTCTTTGTATATCTCACAGTCGTCCGGAAGTCTAGTGTTCTTGGCTCTGTTGAATTGTTTACGTAGTGCATCTCTAAGTTTACTAAGTTCTGCGTTCCACCAGGGGTTCCCGTCCCTGTTGGTTTTTGGCGCCCTTAGCTTGCAGCATGCATAGTATGCTTCGGTTAGGTATTCAGATAGTTTTGTCACGGTGTATTCCAGTTGTGCAGTGTCTCTTATAGTTACTTGTGATAGGTGCCTAGCTAGTACCGAGGCTAGAAGGGTTTTATAACCAGGTACGTTTGTGCGCCGTGGGTTTCGTTTAGGTACGTGTTTGCTTGTGTTGGTATTTAGTGTGAAGCGGATTCTTCTATGGTCTGAGCAAGAAGGGTCGCCCGATACGTGCCAGTTTGTGATAAGATTTGTCGCGTTTTCTGTTGCAAGCGTTAAGTCTATAATTGTTTGCCCTCGGACTGTGACCCAAGTGGGTTCAGAGCCTCGGTTTACAATGTTAAGGTTAGTAGAGAATAAATAGGTGGATAGTACCTCTCCTCTGGAGTTCGGTGCGTCGCTGCCCCAGAGCGGGTGGTGGGCGTTTGAGTCGGTGCATATGATCAGGTCTAGCTCGGTGCGGTCGCAGTGCTGCACTAAGTCGGCCATCTCTTGCGGCGGGCAGTTTGCGTCCTCGCCTGGCATATATACCGAGGCTAGCACGACATCTGGAACATCACCTTTAGTCTGGAGCCTGACAGCTGTCAGGTCTCTGGAACAGAATTGAGTGAGTGGTGTGGTAGGAATTTCTTTGGGTATGTAGATACAGGGTTGTCTGGACTGTTTGTGTTGAGAATTAGCTTACCTCCGATGTTACCGAGGCCGCATATTTTGTTGTTCCTGATCCACGGCTCGTGGATCAGTGCGATGGTTCGGGGCTTAACCTCCAGGGCCCTGCGTAAGCTAGCCGTGGCAGTCTGGCTATGTTGGAGGTTGGTTTGGATTATGTTGAGGGTTGATGACGGCGGTGGGGTGGGGTTAGTCGGAGATGGTGCCATCGGACAGTTTCTCCGCTTCCCCCACACCTTGGTCGTCGTTTTGATCGCCCGGCGACGACTCTAGAAGCTGCTCGTTCCAGCCAGGAGATTCGGGCGGTATGGTGTCCTCGGCGTCAGCCATTGCCGCTCGGGCCATGACCTCCTCCAGTTGCGCTATGTCTGGGTCGTTGGTCCGTGTCAATGTCGGTACTGTTCTTGTCCCGTCTGTGCCTCCTCCTCCTCCTCCTCCCGGAACTCGTGCTGCGCTTCGTTTAGTGTCCATACTAATGACCGTCTCCGACATACATGTATATAAAAAAACCGGCCAAGTGCAAGTCAGACTCGCACACGAAGGATTCCGTATTACCGTACAATATTAAAAAACTTTTTTTTTAAACACGTTACTTATATGGGGACCCCTTTAATTTTATTTTTCATTATTTGTTGTTATAGCATCAATAGAACATTTCATTTTTTTTTTTTCTTTTTCGTGATTCTGTGAAAAATTCAACCGTCTACCTATTACGGTTCAATAGACACAGCCCGCTGGCAGACAGACGCAGGGACAGCAGAGGCTTAGTAATAGGATTCCGGCAGCACCCTTTGGGCACGGAACCCAAAAAGGAGAGCAAAGTATTTTCAAAATAATTAATTTAATTCATCTCAATAAGCATCCTGCCAAAAGAAACCTACAATAAATTAAATACAATTTGCGCCACAAACCGTAGCGTATTTAATATTTGCGGTAATGGAGTGCTCATTTCAATTTCGACCATTTGCGGTAATACTCTTCCTACGCGAAAATGAAGAGCTTTTTACCCGACTGCGCAACGCAAGGAGAGAGTAATGTGTTTATAAGCTTAATGTTCTGTAGGTTCAATTTCAAATGATTTACCTATTTCAACTTTACATAACTGTCTGACAGTTTCTATTCTTAAAAAAATATCTTTTATATACTCAATGTCGGAATTTTGGTGTAAAAAAAACATAGACAACCTATCTATACTGAGGAAATAGATAATATATAGAAAATATATTGAACTAGACCGATCTTTGCTTTATCAATTTTGAAAATGCTACTTGCAATGGCGGAATTTATAACTATATTTTTTTGTAATTAAATCAGACCGGGCGGCGCGGCGGTGTAATTACTTAACACACTAACAGTAGGAATGACTTTCATTTTGACGGTTCAACAACATTCATTGCGTTGTTGACAAGACAAATTTTTCGAACATATGAAGCAATGGATTAGCAATATCCTTTAAAATGATTCAGATTGTGAATTATAGCGGGTTACGGAATTAGGGTGCTGGGATAAGCTTAATTTTATCACTGCTTAGTTATTTTATCCCTCCCGTATTTCGCTGTTAATTTAATGAGAACCTGTTAAATTAATAAATTCACGAACAAAAACATCATTACATAGTCACCTGTGAAGTAGGAACAAATTCCTAAAAACCAAAGTTATATAACACTCTTCCAATTATCAATTTATTTTCGGATACTTAGCCCTTTTCGTTGTATGTGTACTACGTCATTGTGACGTCATTAATTACGCAAAAATATCACAAAAGATGTCATGTGATATTTAGTATTATAATACAAGTGACAGCTAGGGACATCGACGTGCAAACTGTAACCACGAATTCAGCACATGATAGATAGACAGACATATAGACATATAGACAGATAGACCCCTAGCGTAGAAAATGGTCGGTTATCAAAAAGAAATCTACTGTTTCATAGAAAAGTGCAAGAAATTATAATAAATATTTATTTAATTTGACAACATTGGTCCATTGGTTAAAAAAAAAACTTATCAACTAAGAGTTAGTATTTATTAACTACACATAATTATTATTCATCCCTGCCGCACGTGCAACCGGACAAAGTGTTTAATACTGTTGCTGCTAGCCCTCATGGATGCGGTATTTTTCCTCATGATGGTGTCTACGACACATTCGCTCAATTGTCTTCATTCAATTTAACTTTCATTCATAGATTCATTCCTACATTCGTTTATATTCATCTTGCAAAAATTCTCAGTTCATACGTATTAAAAAACTATTAAATATTGTAAAAGACTTTAGTAAACCTATTTTAAATCAAGAAATCTTTGTTTAATTTATCATAAACAAAAGTGGCGACCGTGACAGGACCTACAATCGTCGGATCGAAGCTAAATAGCCACGCACATTGTTCCCGTACCGTATGAAGGGCACTCGAAGGACATCGTCGACACCGGACGACATTTACCAGTACCAACGGAAGGCCGTGTTGAGAATCCAAGATCGCCGTGCCTGTGGACTGGCATCCAACTTCTACCTGGGTCGAGCTACCTTACCTTCGTCAAGCCATTCTGGGAACTCTGCTGGGACTACGGAACTCCGATCGAGCAAGGTCCACCCTTAGAACGAGTCAGAGGAAACACTACCTATCTACGTGCTCCTGCCTACAAAAGACTGCTGGGATTAGCTGCCTGCCTATTTAAAGTGAGCTCGTTCCATCTTACTAACATACCTATTGTGTTATCCTTTAGTCTGTGCATTTAGCGGATTTAGTTTCTCGAAGTCAAGTGAAGTTCCTACCTTTCTATTTGTGTCTATTGTGCCTAACCATAATTATTTTCGAAAAAGATCTAAATAGGATAGGCAAAGCACAAATTAGCCTAATTAATTTCACTTATTTGTAGACTTACCGCCATCTTAAAATAATCCACATTGAACTACTTACATTTAATAAATCTCTTACTGTTACTCAAACCAAGCAATATTTATAAAACTATTCCACTATTATCGATTCTTTATCCTTTTCATCACTCAATTCAACCTTTATATCACTTACATATATTTCCCGAGTTAACTGTAAACTTACGAACCGTCGCCGTCGTCGTTTCATCATACGAGTAATTAGTTGTTGTTGTCAGTTTACTAAGACATACGGAATTAATCTATTCCAGTGATCGTGCGTTGTGACTTGTGACACGGCATCGCTTGCGCATCGCTGTTTCCTGACTGCCGGCGCGTCCCCACCTGCATAGCTCACAATTGTATGCAGTCTACGTGAGCCGCGGGCATCAGCTGATCAACAAAGCGAGGAGCGTATCGTATGCTATATACCTATTTCGTTATTTCTATTAACATCTGTTTGTGTTAGCTCATTACGAGTTTATTACAATGTCCGAACCTTTAAAGTTAAAGGAACTAATAAGCAAACGCGGTTCTATTAGAGGACGCGTAACGAAATTTAAGTTAAGTCTCGATAGTTTAGCTTTATTAGAATCCATTTCGGAATTAGAAACAAGTAAACTCGCATTGAAGCTATCAAAAATTGAGGCATTGTTCATTGACTTTGATGAGGTGCAGAATCTGATAGAAATTAACAACGCAGATAGTCAAAGTAGCGAGTTGGTTACTAGAGACTTAATAGAAAACGATTTCTACCATTGTGTTGCATTAGCTCAAAATTTAATTAAGAAAAATTCAATAGTGCAGGATAATGAGGATAATTCTCAAAATACATCTTCTATGGCTACGTGTCATCATAACGATCACGGTTGTCATGCGTTAAGTTTTAAATTACCGGTGATTAAAATTCCAAACTTCGACGGTACGTATTTTAAGTGGTTGGAGTTTAAGGAAACATTTGTTTCGCTAGTTCACAATAATGATAAGATCGAAAGTATTCATAAATATCACTATTTACAATCATATCTTAACGGAGAAGCCACTCGGGTGATCGCTAATTTGGAAGTTTCTCATAGTAATTATTCTGAAGCATGGAAACTTTTATGCGAACGTTACGACAATAAACGTCAATTGATAAATAACCATCTTAAGTCTTTGTTCAACATTAATTCCGTTCAAGAAAATGAAAAATCTTTAAGATATGTTATTGACCACGTCACTATAAACTTGCGCGCACTCAATTCATTGGGGCTGCCTACTGACAAATGGGATGTTTTACTTATATATATTATTGCAGGTAAATTAAATAATAGTACATATTTCAAGTGGGAAGAACATAGAAATAGTTTGAGTGACATACCTTCACTTGATGACTTCTTCAGTTTCCTTAAATGTCGCGCTGATGTATTGGAGACCGTTTATCGCCATAAACATGATAATCAGGACAATAAACAAAAACATTTCTCTAATAATCAAGACAAACATAATAGTTCCAAGTCTTTAGTGGCTGTACCAAACGAAGGCAACACTTCTACTTCTAAAACACCGGAATGTTTGTTCTGTAAGAATAGTCATCGCATGTATGAGTGTCCGTCTTTTAAGTCGAGCTCAATAGAGGATAGGTTAGCCTTTGTTGTTTCTAACCAATTATGTGAGAATTGTTTGAGATCGGGTCACACAGCTAAACGTTGTCGTCTGTCAGCTACATGTCGTCATTGCAAATTACGACATAATTCTCTTCTTCATAAATCGGAAGAAACTGAAAATTCCAATTTAGTTAATTCCGTCACTATGTCCTCGATGTGCTCCTCTGAAGTACTTTTGTGTACTGCTCGAGTAAAGGTTACCAACCCAGCTACCAACGAGACTATGATAGTGCGAGCTTTGCTCGACAGCGGGAGTCAGTCGACAATTATCACACAGGCCGTAAAGAGCCATCTAAACCTGATTCCTCAGCCATCAGACACTACCATAGTAGGCATTGGTAACACAAAGCTAAATATTAACACAGAACGCTGTATTCTACGCATTCATTCTGAAACAAGTTCCTTTAATGTGACAGTTTCATGTTTAGTCTTGCCTCAAATTACTGGCAACTTACCTAAATCATATTTTGATTTACAAAAATTAAATATTCATGGATTTCAGTTAGCAGATCCCGCTTTAAATGAACCATCCCCAATAAATATTTTGATTGGTGCTGACTTATTCTGGGACATCATAAGCGCCCAGCAGCATTCGTTAGGACATGGTTATCCTAAGCTTCAGGCGTCAAAGTTAGGATGGCTCGTTACGGGATCATTGCCTTGTTTTAATAAAAACAAAGTTAACTCAGTCATGTGCAACTTTGTCTCAAATGATAACACTTCTAGTAACATACATGACGAGTTGTCTAGATTCTGGGAACTTGAAAATTTTCCTCAAAAGAAGCCCCCGAGTAGTGAAGAAAAATTGTGTGAGCAACATTACCTCACCAACACTACTCGCACTAGTAATGGTCAATTTTGTGTAGGGTTGCCACTTCTTGATAGCATTGATTGTTTAGGCAATTCCTACAATCTAGCCAAAAAAAGGTTTTTTAATTTAGAGGCTCGTTTCCGAAAACAACCAGAATTAAAACAACAATACTGTCAATTCATAAACGAATACGAAGTATTAGGTCACCTATCTGAATCTCCGGAGCCTAGACCGTTAAATGCCTACTTCTTACCCCACCACCCAGTGATACGGGAACAAAGCGAGTCGACTAAGTTACGCGTTGTGTTTGACGCCTCGGCTCGTACTTCTTCTGGTGTTTCTGTTAACGACCTACAAATGGTGGGACCGGTAGTGCAAGAACCATTGTTTAATATATTAGTTCGGTTTAGACAGCATAAGTATGTTTTAACAGGAGACATAGAGAAAATGTTTAGGTCAGTGCTTCTCAAAGAATCTGATCGCAATCTTCAACTGATACTGTGGCGTGATAGTGAAGAAAAACCTTTAAGGACGCTTCGTTTACATACGGTTACTTACGGGTTCGCTAGTGCCTCTTTTCTCACGACTCGTTCTCTTTGGCAGATAGGTGAAGAGTGTTCAGATCAGAAGATCAAAACTATAATACAAAATGATCTATATTGTGATGATCTACTTACCGGTGCAAACAGTGAAGAGGAGTTACGTCATATCCGTCTTTCAGTTTCTTCTGAGTTAGCAAAGGGAGGTTTTCATCTGCGTAAATATCGTTCAAACTTACCTGAGTTACTGGCAGACTCCGTTAGCCTGGAAAGTGGTAATCTCATGATTAGTAATGCGACTAGTACTCTGGGTATAGATTGGACGCCGTCTTCGGATGAACTTCACTTTCAGCATAATGATTCGGCTTCTGAAAATGTGACGAAGAGAACTATACTCTCCTCAACATTTAAAATATTTGATCCTCTTGGTCTTCTGTCTATTTTCACAATTAAACCTAAAATTATACTACAAAAATTATGGAGTCACAAAATTGATTGGGATGAACCTGTTCCTCCAGAAATAAGGTCTTCCTGGTTAAACTTTTCTGGCAAATCTTCATGTTTGTCTTCTTTAAGGATTCCTAGACACATTTTCATTGACAATCATTCCTCTGTACAAATACATTGTTTTTGTGATGCTTCGCAGCGTGCCTACGGCAGCTGTATATATTTGAGGTCTGTCTCTACTAGCGGCGCTATTCAAGTTAGCCTGGTCTGTGCAAAATCACGGGTTGCACCTATTAAACCCACGACAATACCACGGCTCGAACTCTGCGCTGCCCTATTAGGAGCTGAACTAACTGCTACAGTTTTAGCCGCATTACGTTGCCCTATTGAACGGCAGGTGTATTGGACAGACTCTAAAGTAGTATTAGGTTGGCTCTACTCTAATAAAACTAAAACGTTTGTTGCCCACAGAATAGCTGCTATAAATGATCTGTCAAATCCCAGAGACTGGCGTTATGTTCCCACTTCTATCAACCCGGCTGATTTAGTCTCGCGTGGTATCGATCCAGACCAGGTAGATCTCTCTATATGGTGGAATGGTCCATCGTTTCTTTTAGAATCCGAGGATTCCTGGCCCGCCTATAATGCGGACTCTATAGAATTGCCAGAGCTTAAGACCCACCATACTTTAGGGGGGGAGGAGGCATCTTCCATGCCAGATTTGTCTGTATATTTAGCAAAATATTCTAATTTCACTACACTTATTCGGGTTCTAGCTAGAGAGTTAAGGTTTGCCAACAATTGTAGGTCACTCAAAAGGTTGGACAGATTGCGAGGTCCACTTCAAGTTTCCGAGATAGAAAACGCTCAAATCGTTTCAATAAAGTTGTCCCAGAAAGATTCCTTTCCTATAGAATTAGGACTACTACAAAAGGGTAAATCTTTAAAGTCTAAAGCCGCTCTCTCGTCACTTAATCTATTTTTAGATGAAAATGGAATTCTTAGAGTCGGAGGGCGCATCGATTCATCTACTTACCATTATGGCAAACGTCATCCTATCTTGTTGCAGTCCAGTCATTATTTAACAAAGTTAATATTCAAACAGGAGCATCTACGCCTGTTGCACGCCGGTCCTCAGCATCTCCTAGCAGCTATAAGGGAACACTATTGGCCTGTAGGAGGCAGGGCTCTAGCTAGACGTGCAGCGCGCGAGTGCGTTACCTGTCGTCGTTTCAATGCTCGTACTATGGATAATATTATGGGAAACTTACCTGCAGATCGCGTGGAAGCTGATTTTCCTTTCTCCACGATAGGTACCGACTTTGCCGGTCCATTTCTTATTACGGACCGCAAGGGACGAGGTTGTAAAATAACCAAAAGCTATCTGTGTATTTTTATTTGCTTTCAGTACAAATGCGTTCATTTAGAGCTAGTCAGTGACTTGACAATGGATGCCTTTGTGCTGACACTAAAAAGATTTATAGCCCGCAGAGGTAAACCAAAGGTCATCTACTGCGACAATGGTAGAAATTTTGTTGCAGCAGCAAAAGAAATAAATTCGTTTCTTAAGTCCAATAGCGACTCTATTATTGACTCTGCATCTCGTGAAGGCATTGAATTCCGCTTCTCACCAGCATACGCTCCTCACTTTGGAGGTCTTTGGGAAGCCGGGGTCAGGTCCGCGAAATTTCACTTATACAGAGTACTTAAAAATATTCACTTGACGTTCGAGGAGCTGAGTTCGTTGTTTGCTCAGATCGAGGCGATACTTAATAGCCGACCTTTATGTCCGTTAAGTCCTTCACCTCAAGACCTATCTCCACTCACCCCGGGCCACTTTATAATTGGTAGGCCGCTGACGTCTTTACCATCGCCTTACCTGCTCGACTATAGCACAAACCGTCTTGATCGTTTTCAGCGATTGGAACAAGCTCGTCAACACTTTTGGAAGCGGTGGTCGACAGAGTACGTCACGGAGCTCCAGCAGCGCACAAAGTGGAAGGTGCGGTGCCAAGAATTAAAGATAGACGACCTAGTCCTAATCAAAGATGATAGGACTCCTCCACTGTGCTGGTGCCTTGGAAGAGTCTCGAAGCTATTTCCCGGCACTGATGGTGTACCACGAGTTGCCGACGTATCTACTTCACAAGGCACCATACGGAGAGCCATCAACAGATTGTGTCTGCTGCCTTCACCAGTTAACAACACGGATAAATGATCTTGAAAGCTTCATCTATAACTTTCAAGGCCCCCGAGTGTGTCTACGACACATTCGCTCAATTGTCTTCATTCAATTTAACTTTCATTCATAGATTCATTCCTACATTCGTTTATATTCATCTTGCAAAAATTCTCCGTTCATACGTATTAAAAAACTATTAAATATTGTAAAAGACTTTAGTAAACCTATTTTAAATCAAGAAATCTTTGTTTAATTTATCATAAACAAAAAAACACATAAAAGTCGTCAGTTCGTGCTACAGCAAACACGCCAGACGCGCTGCAGAGCCAGAGTAACCTCAACAGCACTCTGAAGTCATTATTATATTGCACACGCAGAGCAGCTACGTCAATTTGATGCCATCCTTCGTTCAGCTTCCTTTTGTTATGGTGTTCGATTCTCGTACTATAAGAATAAAGATAGAGAACATTAGAGAAATGGTTAAATTGACGACAATAACAGAATAACGAACTAAGGGGGGTTACAGTTAGATAAATGTATTGGTTTATTTTATGTTTCGTACATAACATTAATTACACACATTATTTTCTTTGACCTTTCTCTTCCCTCCGTCTTTACATCTTCGTGTTTATACTTCTCTGGTCTTCTGAAACGTATAATATTTGTTACCCTGTGATACAAAGAAGCGAAAACAATGTACCTACTTATATACGAGACTCTTTGAAATAAACCCCAAAATTCCCGAAAACTAAACATATGCTGTCCGTCGTAAATCATCTCAGGAGACAAATTAACTTGTTTGATATAGGTAAACGTCGCGTCCATCATCCTGTCCCTTAAATGATACACAAGGGACATGGTAGTGATATACTTTCTAAATGGTGGATCAAGTAACCACAGTTTAATTGTCCCTTTTAAGTACCTTAGTATTAATCTCGCTATTCTTAACTAGGTACTTATATATATTTACCTACCTACTTAACATGGACCGCTGGCCTCGTGTTCGCAACCGCTACTGCTGAACCTCGGTCACGGTTCAGGTTCTGGGTTCGATTCCTAGGCCGGGCAAAGTGTTAATGGGTTTTTCCATTAGGATTTCTCAGGAGCAGCCCGGAGTTTGGATGTTGCAGCTGGTGTGATACCTTCGTAGCTTGGAAAGCACGTTAAGCCGTTGGTCCTGCGCCTGATCTTTCTCCGGTCGTGTGGGATTCCCGTCCCATTGGCTTATGAGAGTGAGGGAAGAGAAAGTGAACCTGTGTCTGCGCACACACTTGTGCACTATAATATCTCCCGCGCCATTGGCTAGTCTCCGCTGAGATTGGCCGCCGTGGCCGAAATTCGGTCTGGAGGACTATTTATCCTTTATCATGGACTAATTTGCGTATGACTACCAGTATTGTCATTTGTGATTCCGGATCCCTGCATATTTTCTAACAGAATCTATTTAAAGCTAGAATACGTCCACCTCACACGAAGAAATGTCCAATTCAGAAAGGATTTTCGCAAAGAATCACTTACGTGTTTGCACCAAGACTTGCACATTTGATTTGTGGATACTCAAAAGGTATTCATGTGTTTATTTTTCAAACCCTTCCGGCGCAATGTTTTGAAGAACTACTTACTAAGAGTAAAAAATGACTAAATTCCACATTCGATCCATAATATACCAGTATTGTTTGAATTGCTTTATTTTGAAGCTTAGTTTACATTACTAGGCTGATTGTAACGCACTCGAACTGTATTTTTGGTGGGGTAATGCTACGGTATCGTAAAAGAGCGGTAGCCGTCATATAGCGTCCATAATTTAACGGAGAATGACATCACTGAAACGTTATTTATGAAAGTAAGTTGGTGTGTTTTCTTGAAAGAGAGAGAGCGTTTTTTGAAACCGTAAAGTCAAACCCCGATGCTTTCATTTTCATGACAGCTATCAATGCTGCCGTTATGTGACGGCCACCGCTCTTAAAGGAAACCGTAGCTTTATTCGTTTTAACTCCATATCACTTCTTGTTGTTGAGCTTCTTCTTCTTAACTTAACTTCTTGTTGAGCTCCTTAAGTTCCGAGTTGAGCTGCACGATTACTGACAAATGCGTGCAATGACTGGACAGGTCCACTCAGTCTGTGTGGTTCTTTCTTCAAAAGACCTTTTCAGACACCAATCTAGATGGTCTTCACATGATTTGACCAAGATTATGTCTGGACTTTAAAAGAGACTGTGACCTCTGAGTTTGTTTCAACCTTTCTTCTCAGAGTACCTAGTCCCGCGGTTCCTAACCTGGGGGTAATTACCCCTGCGTGGGCAAAACTGGTATTCCGCGGAGGTAATAAGCTGGTAACATAAAACAAAGATTAGACCAATAAGACCGAATATAGCTCGCCAGTGCATTTCCGGGCCTAGCTGTGTGAGGTAATTGTAAGCACTTACTCAATATTTTTATGCAATTTTTAGGGTTCCGTAGCCAAATGGCAAAAAACGGATTCGTCATGTCTGTCTGTCTGTCTGTCCGTCCGTATGTCACAGCCACTTTTTTCCGAAACTATAAGAACTATACTGTTGAAACTTGGTAACCAGATGTATTCTGTGAAACGCATTAAGATTTTCACACAAAAATAGAAAAAAAACAATAAATTTTGGGGTTTCCCATACTTAGAACTGAAACTCAATATTTTTTTTCATCAAACCCATTTGTGTGGTATATCTATGGATAGGTCTTCAAAAATGATATTGAAGTTTCTAATATCATTTTTTTTTAAACTGAATAGTTTACGCGAGAGACACTTACAAAGTGGTAAAATGTGCCCCCCCCCCCTGTAACTTCTAAAATAAGAGAATGATAAAACTAAAAAAAATATATGATGTACATTACCATGTAAACTTCCACCGAAAATTGGTTTGAACGAGATCTAGTAAGTATTTTTTTTAATACGTCATAAATCGTAAACCGCATGGGTGAGTCCGACTCGCACTTGGCCGCTTCTTTATATGTCTAATAAAGTCCCAAAGCCCAAGTCCAGCCTAGTTTTTTTTAGTAATTTAGTCCTCTTCCTCTCTCCTGCTTTTGCAGTGAACGACAGGGTCCACAATGGTCATATTTTTGTTAACCTACCACCTAAGTTCACATGCGGAAGCAATAAATATATTGAGTATTGAGTATTGTAAATTCAATTTGTGTTTATACGTTCGTTGGTAACATGACGGAGAGGAGGGGGGGTAAATCAGTTTCCCTAGCTAAGTCATAGGGGTGACAAGATCTACCGGGGTCGCGGATTGTTCGAAAGAGTTACCATGGCCCTGGCGCACAGGCAACTGAAGGAACACGGGTGGGTTTTAGTCAGTAAGAGTCTGACACGCCCTTCCGTTCCGTCCAGAGTGGGAGAGGTTATTTGATGATTTCTCACACAAAAAAAAAAAAGGGGTGACAAGATCGAGAAGGTTAGGAACCACTGACCTAGTCATATAGGAAACGCCGACATCATCTAGTTTATAAAATATGATTGACGTGTAAAAGTGTTTGTACAAACCTACTTACGGAAATAAAATCATTTATCATTTATCTTTATATTGTTATGCACTACCTAGCTCAAAGATTTTACATTAAAGCAAGCCAAACCGTTCCGCCACGCCATTCTTTGATTTGTTTTTTTTAGGGGTACACCTACGAGTACATTCATTATCTCCCCGGTCGTAAGTATTTTTCCGGGTAGAATGCTCCAGTTTCCAAATCCCCTTACATTAATGGTATACTACCTAAGTACCTACTTTACCTCCCGCTCTGTTTACTGCACCAGTGTGAGCCGGGCTTTAACGACGAGGTTCGACATTCTTTTACATGTCTCGTTGGTTAAAGATTGATGAGCTACTAAAGGTAAATAGATATTGTGACAGATACAAATGTGTCCTCTATATCACTGGGAGTAATACTAGTTTAGCGAAAACATTTTATATTAAGGTGAATCCTTGGCTGTAGCCTGCCAAATTCGGAAAATTCGGAAAATCTCCAAATGAGTATTCACCTTAATGTCTGTCACTATTGCAATTTATTTAAATTGTTGCTTAATAATTCAACCATAATCGCAATTAATTTAAGTACCTACATATCTATTGTACCTACCAATTCATCCTATGATTCTTCCAATTAGAAAGAAGAAAACCAGGGCAACATAAGAAAAAGGAGGCTTTCCTTAATTTAAATTAAAACCGTTATCAACACGTGATTCTTTTATAAAGTTCACTTAACTTTGTCACACACCCAGGTCTCGCCATTTTCTTCTGGCCTCCACGCAAGTAAAATTGGACCTTATAATTCAAGTAATACAGTTACTTTTACAATAGCGATGACTTTACTTGGAACTGCTTACAGTAAAAATTTATTACACCTGGCAAAGTTTTAATCAAAGGAAGATCGCTTCGTGCCTGAGAGGAAAAAAAAATTACTTACCTAACATCCAAATAATTACTTTCATAAGTATAAGTTATATTTTGTTGAACCAGAGTTTTAGGTTAGATGGAAGCGAATTATAAAATACTTACCTTACTTAGAACTTTTTATTTGATTAAGCCAGTCCATAGTGGTAGTATTCTATTCATTAACTTGGTCAAATTTTCCTTTCTTTCGTGCTTTGTTTTTTATCATATTCATCGTTAAAAAATTCAGAATATAAATAGTCCGGTCAATTTAGACATTTGAAGGTGCATTAAATCCCAACAAGTTGAAAATCAGTTAAAGTGTTCAAAATATAATAATATTATTATTATTATAATAATATAATAATTATAAATAATATATATAAAATTGTTTCTCAACTTTTGGAAAATATAAGAAAAATAAAAATCTTGATTTCCCATAAGTCCGCATCGATAATGCACTAGGAGAACATAAAACACCAGGAGGTTATTTTTCAGAACTTTACGATTGTGCTAGAAGTTTCCGTTTATTCGCTGAAGTGTTATTCCGTGCTCATTATTTCTGCACTTGGCTGACACTTCGAGTGGTCCTGACATGTTTCATCTTATTTCCGCTTTGTGCTTCAGTTGCCTCGTGATAACAAAACAAACACTGCTACAATAACAAACCTGGGAAAAAACAGCAACAATAATATAAAACATACGGACCTTCTCGCATTTTCGTAACGTGTTTTTCGACAGCCATTTTGTGTAGTGTTGTTTTTTTTTAATATGCTGTTTTTCCTTTGTTGTCCAAATACACACTCCCATGACGGCCAGAAATTGTCCTGATGGCAATAGAAACTATGTCGGTTTCTATCACACTACAATATTCCGAGGGAAGTCCTAGTTTACAAGCTGTATCCTCGAGTTTTTGAGCTGCAGTACATCTCGTAAACTTAAACTTCTGTACATAAGCTACAAATAATTAGTAGGTTAGGTACCTTTTAAATGTTCTCTATGTAGATATTTCCACCACTACCACAACATGCAACAGACCGTTTGACAATACCTTGACTGCCTCTCCTCTTGACAAACCTTTTTACGAAAAATACTTCCCGCAAGAAAGAAATCCCTTGTTTGTACTAATATCAGAATACTATCGTAACAACGCCTATGAAATACTAACAAGCACTTAGCACATTCCTCATTTCTCACCGAAATATTTATAATCCTTTCACCAAGTGCCCATTACAGCCGACCCGCGCCATCCATCCTCCGGTACCGGTCCCCAGCGTCACATTCGGGTGAATTTTTTCAATAAAACTTGGTGTTCTCGAAATGAAACGGCTTCTTTTGCTCAAATAATTCATACAGGTGATGCGGTTTGCGGTAAGTTATAAAAATTCTAAAACACATTTGGCGTTTTATAGCTGCTCTTAGTGAATTTTCAATACAAAATTTTACTCTTTTTGATGAATTTGGACGCTTTTTTTGGTCCTGAATATACATTAGGGACGATTGTCATCTTGAATTATTGCTACTTAGGTGTTTACCTAATCATGCATAAGATTGTGTACCTAATGTATGTAATAGCTTAGGACTGACCACCCACGAAGAAGACGTTAGGTATCGTAGCGAATAACTTTTTATCATTCACTGGTACTCTGCAAAAAATTAAATAAGAAGGATCTTAGGATCTACAACTATGTAGATTTTTCTCCAAAGAGAATTGAAGGGTCGTGCTATCAATTCCCAATCACCCAAGTTTACCCTTCCATGTCATTTAATTTAGTTCTAACTTCCAAATACGTATTGTTGCTGTTGGATATTTCATCAATGGCAACAAAATAATCGTAACTAAAGACTATTTCGCCAGAAGTTTGCGCTTCTGGTAAATACTGGGCACGTGTCCTGAGTGCCTGTGGCGACACGTGCAGCAGCTTAGTCAAGCGGAAATAACGATGGAATGGCTGAGCGGTATAACCCGATTAAGTGGAAAGCAAACCGGCTTATCGATGTTATCCTGTGAGCTTTGTGGAGTTGTGACATTGAAAGCAACATGAAAAATAAAAGTTTCCGGCTTATATAAAATGGGTGCTGTGAAAGCTCCAAGTAGGTTTTAGCAATAACCCGTGGGCCTGATAACTTATTTGTTTGATATTAAACGTAATAACGAATATAGTTTTCATTGAAATGAAATGAAATTGCTTACAGAATAAACAATTTCATTTCATTTCAATTAAAACAAAATTTGTTAAAATAACACAATCTAAAAAAAATACTACTTCGTTAACCTTTTGCAATAACAAATAATTTTCCATCTCCATCACAATTTGTTTTCTTCAATCAAGAAATAAATTACCTACAGAGGATGAAAAATTTGATCAAGTTTGGTGTACCTAATTACTGTATTTTATTGTTTGGAAACGAATCCTGTGGACCGTAATGGAATAGAGGTAGGTAAAGATTTTGATGAAATTTGGCACACAGATAGTTTTTAGCCTGGATTACTATAGGGTAATTTGAAACTGGGTAGTACGTTCCCGTGAGATATTTTCCGACATACACGCGGGCGAAGCCGCGGGCAAAAGCTAGTCGTGCAATAAACCAGACTCCATATAACAATACATAAAAGAAAATAAACACAGTTGATCAAACGATCCGTTAAATTGCATGGTGCCCGAAAAATAAATAACATACAAAAAGTGTTCAGGCATAAAAAGCGGAACAAATTCACGTCACCTGCACCGCTCGTGAGCCGCAGGTGTCCTCAAATCCAACGGACTGAATTAAAATCATGAATCTGGCTGAAAAAAAAAAGTATAAAAAAAATCTAACCATAATATAATTATTGTGAAGCGATGGGCCGGGCCGCCCCGCGTCGCGTACCGTAGCAGTGGTTTTTGTATTTTAGTGTGAAGTACCTTAACTTGACACAGGTAAAATAACATGTACGAGTAAGTAAAGTTTATGCTGTAGGTACAAGGGTATAAACTTTTTCATAGGGAGGTCGGTAGAAAATATCTGACATCACTTTGGCAGCATAAAAACCTGACAGGGTTTTATGCTGCCAAAGTGATGTCAGATATTTTCGATCACAACGAGGTATCACATCCTTCTGAATTTAACTGAGTAGGTAGATACTCGTATTTATGACGCAAGACATGTCCGTTAATATTGCATCATTGACATAGGTATATTTTTGTAGCCGATGCAGCATCATATATTTTGGCGTCGCTTGTCTTGTCTGATAGTATTGGTGTTCCTTCTATGTCTCATATTATTTGCCTACCACAAATTATCACATATACACTTCTCATCAGAAAAATCGAAACACCTTGCAAGTTTATGTTTTGTAAGGATTATCAGAAAAATGTGTATATTTAGGAATATTGTCAAATGTCGTTTAATAGTGGATAATATGAGGTTTTCAAATCCTAATGTTAATGTTCTAAATTCAAATAAAAATTTCATAGGTTTCGTATTTTGTTTAACAAGTCATTTTTAACCTGTATGGAGTATGAAGGAAATTGATAAAACAACACACGTAAATGAAAAAAAATGCTAAGAAACGTTTATTTAATAACTTATATTCCCTCCCCGAGCTCTTATTACTGCTTCCATACGGTTCTTCATCGATCGGATGAGAGTCACGGTCCATTCCATTCCTCTTGGATTGCATTTTGCAGCCGGCTAAGTTGTTCTGGGGCAGGATCTCTTGCACGAATTCGTCTCTTTAATTCATCCCATAGATGTTCAATCGGATTCATGTCCGGGCTTCTTGCTGGCCATTCCATAATGGAGATACCGACTTCGGTAACATAATCTCGTACGACACTCGCGGTGTGAGCCCTAGCATTGTCGTGCATGAATATGAAACTGTTGCCAATAAAATGTGCATAGGGCATCAAGACACTGTTCGATGTACCGATGACTGTTTAGTGCAGGCAGACGTGGCCCAGACACAAAGACAAGCTCTGTCTTACCGTCGGCGCTGATTCCTCCCCAAACCGTCCACGAACCGCCACCATAGCTGACCTTTTCTTCAATGCAGCATTGGGCAAAGCGTTCTCCATCTCTTCTGTAGACCTTGTTCCTTCCGTCGTTACCATACAGCATAATTTTACATTTATCAGAAAAGAGAACTTCGTTCCACTGGAGGTATGACCAATTTAGGTGCTCACGTGCAAAGTTAAGGCGCGCTCTTCGATGGTCTGCAATTAATTTCGGCCCATTTGCTGGCTTGTGCGGTACCAGTCCGCGTTCCTTCAACCTTCTTCTAATTGTAGAGTCACTTACAGCCACCCTACGTACAACATGAAGCTGCTGCTGCAGTTGAAAAGCATTAAGGTGTCGATTTCGTAAAGAAGTATTTTTTTTTTTTTAAACCTTGCCCCACACTTGGAATTTCTCCTGTATTGTAAATGTTTGTAAACGCACCCAGCGTTTACAAACATTTAAACTCACATACACATACAGCCAGACCCGGAACAACTACTTGTAGGTCATACAAATATTTGTTCCGTGCGGGAATCGAACCCGCGACACGCAGCGCAGCAGTCAATTGCTTAACCACTGCGCCAACCGCGCCGTCTAAAGTTGTTACAATAAATCGATCATCTCGCTCAGAAGTGATCCGATTCCTGCCAGATCCTGAACGGCGCGTGAACAAACCAGTCTCCCGATAGCGTTTGTAGAGTCTATGAAGAGACGACAGGCTTAGATGCAATCTTTCAGCCACAACACGCTAACTCAGTCCAGAATCCAGCAATGCGGTGCGGTGGCCGCCCAAGTGGTGACTTGGGCGGCTTTTGCGGGCGAAGTATCCATATGTTTTAGAAAAAAAACTTTTTCAGGCGCCCCAAAGTCATAGTACACACACAGTATACAGAACTCAGATAAAAAGTTTTAAGATAAGCGTTAATTTTTAGTTTTCAAAGTATTAATACTTTTGGTGAAATGTACTCCAACTCTAAACACACATTTGTCTCAAAACAGTGAATCATTTCATTAATAGGAATAAAAAAATTAAAAAAATAGAATTTTCGCTTATCACTGTAATGGCCAAACTGCCAGCTATACAATCATGTGATTTTTTTCATGAAATGAAAATTCTGCTGTGCTAAATTAGGACAGAAACCATAAAAACGGAAGTGTTTAAATTTTTCTGATGAGAAGTGTATTTGCCGTCATATTATAAAAAAAAACAATGAATCATCATGTGATGATGATCATGTTTGGATGAATCATGTAAACAGATATTATCGCCGAACAGTCCATAGTAATATATTTATGCTTTTGACTGTACCTTCTGAAAATATTAAGGGCAATTTTCTATGGAAATATTTACGTGGATGTAAAATGGAATGTCAGAATAACATAATGCATTTTTGTCAAGAGAAATAGCATCTATATTTTGCAGAAGCCTAAACTTTTGTTTATCTAAATGCCTAAAATCACAATGCGAAAAGTATAGATTAAAAATGTAGTAGGTAAGATCCTGTCAGCAACCGATATTGAAAGGGTAACTTGTACCTAAATCCAAGAATTCCAACAAAACAAAATTTGATAAAATAATAAATTATTCTTCAGCTTATAATAATGAATATTAAGAAACTTTAAACAAATTCTGCATTCCACTAGTTAGTCCTTAAGGCTCCTACACACTATGCCGGCGGCACAGCCGGCGGGTTTTTGATGCGCGGGTAGCGCCGGCATTATTGAAGTCAGGCGAGGCGGCTCAAATACCCGCCGGCACTGCCCGGGCTTATTGGCGGCATGCCCGCCGGCCCTACTGCCGGCACTGTGTGTAGTAGCCTTAAAGGCATTCATCAGAGGTAACACTTGCGCCTTGAACCTAGGCCTAGCGTAGTTTCGTTGGAATAAGAGGGCAGCAATCTAATTCCAAAGATCACATCACAATTCGAAAGACTTTGAAAGAAATTGCTAAACCATTGCTTCGTATGTTTTAAAAATTCGTCTGCTCAACGACGTACTTAGCGCCATGAACGTCATTGTACTGTCAAAACGAAAGGCATTGTCATTGTACGCAATTACCCAGCAGCTTTTACTGGTTTTGTTACCACTGACGTGCAGCCTACTGTACCTTTAAAGGTACAAGTTAAGCCCTTACTTGGATTTATTTGATGATTTGACTGAATTTGTATCTGCCGCGGTATTAATATTTAATTATACCTGAATTTCTGACAAGCCACATGTAAGATATTTGCGTAATAGGATCCTTGCTAAGATTATTAATGCAGGAATCAGTCTGTCTGTTCCTCTGATTGCAAAGTTGTTATGTCAGAATGAACTGATTTTAATTCAATGAATCTGGCAGGGATTAGATAGTACGGTATTTTTAAGAACACATCATCTATCATGAGGTTCTGGGTTCGATTGCCGAGCCGGGCAAAGTGTTATTGGGTTTTTCCATCAGGAATTTCACAGTAGCAGCCCGGAGTCTGGATTTTTGGGCGGATGATGGCAATAGGCTCGCCCCCTATTACATGGGACTTAAACATAACTGGCGAAATGTGGGTGTACTATAGGTAAACCTCTGCTTGACCCTTCGGGGATTACAGGAGTGATGTTATATGTGTCACACTAGCTGCTGCCCGCGACTTCGTTCACGTGACATTAATACCTTTTAATTTACTTTCTTTTTCTAGATAAAAGCCTAAGTTACTCTTTATAACATCAGCTATGTGCCTGTGAAAGTCCCGTCAAAAACGGTCCAGCCGTTTCGGAGATTAGCCGGAACAAACAGACAGACCCTACAACATAACGCTCGACCAGAGTTAAAGCAGGGTTGGTCGATGGCGGTCAAGCGACATAAAATTTTAAAATAAGTTATAAGTACCGTACTTTTCATACGCATTTAGTAAAAACCTGTTATTTTGACATTACAAACAGATACTTCAATTTTATTCATTTGTTTAAATAACTAGTTATGGCCCGCAACTTCTACTGCGATTCAGGATGAAAAGAAGCCTATGTCCTTCTCCAGGTCATGGTCTATCTGTGTGCCAAATTTTATCCAAATCCCTTCAGTAGTTTTTGCGTGAAAGAGTAACAAACATCCATCCATCTTCACAAACTTTCACATTATACTCGTAAGTACATAATATTAGTAGGATTAAGTTAGCATTCATTACTTAAGGCGCATATCACAGGCAACACACAGTTCCGGTAAAACCGCGTGCCACAGACTATAGTTAAGAATATTTAAATAATTTAAACTGAGGAATTCTTACATAATATGGTTTCATATGTGTTGTTCGTATAACGTCTATCTACCTAGATACCTGTTACTTCTGATAAATTGTATTTTAAGTCGCAGATATACGACTTTTAATGATTTCAAATTGAACATCACGTCTAAACTAATAAATCTTCTAAATAGTCTTCTTTGTTTGAAAAAAAATATATGATAAACTAGACTATTTTCTTCTTAATTTGATATGTGAATATTTGAAATTATATTTATATAACATAGTGTAATTAATTTGTAAAGTAATGTCTAACGCGAACACAAAAACGATAATCACGCAAAAACTGTCGGGCATATTTTGATAAAATCTGCACCATCTAAAAGACAATTTAATTACCCAAGTTTTTGTAAACGGCTTTTATTTGTATTGGGTTTGATAAATCAAGCTGGGTTGTTTTTGAGAATAAACTTGATGCACGTTGAAGCGGGGGCACTTGCGGGCGACGGGCGGCAGTGCATCGCTGACCAATGTCCGGGTGAACGCTAACGCTCTGTGCAATTTTCCACTCGCTCAAGGTCGCTGGCACTTATTGTCGCCTTAAATTTCAAAATCACTTTCTTTGAGTAAATTAGAATTATTTTTAGAAAGATCTGGAATAAAACAAAATTAGTAACTACATTATTTCTTTTACTCGTGGCTAAATGATAACACACGCACCGGTCGATCGAAGGTTAAGCTAATTTTGTGGCGGTCGGTTCGTGGATGGGTGGGGACCCCTCCGTGCCTCGAAACGCACGTTGATCCCAGCTATCAATCGTAGATCTTTGATAGTCCTTACGGGTGGTCACAAGTCCAAAAATCTGACAACCAGTCTTACCAAGGGGTATCTATCGTAATACCCAGTAACTGGGTTGTGGAGGTCAGATAGGCACTACTCGTAAAATACTGGTAAATGATTGTTTTTTTTTTTTTTATGAGCAATTTTATATTTTGTTTAATCTCTATGTAGGTAAGCATTATCGACGGGCCAATAGATAAATCAATAATGACATGCATTATTTTTCAATTCTGCTTTCAGATTAAGAAAGTAACAAAAAATAATCAATGCCAAATTAAACAGTTAACAAATAAACTAAAGTAAAAAAACTCTAGCAACAAGCCTACCAAAATCCAACCTCATAAATAAATCCTCATTGTTTATGAAACAAATCCCTAAATAGTTGGAAAACACATCATTAATATTAAACATTTGTTTAGTTGAGACCTCGACAAGAGGCTGAGTCGCAAAGCTGTGTTCAAAGGCAGGAGCTATGTAAATATAGCCTTAGGGGAACAAGCCTCTCCGAGGTACGTGGAGTCGTGTCGCTCAGACGTTTAAATTCATCGAAGAAATATCTCCTTTAAGACTTGAAGCCCTAGTAATATCATATTTTATACGCTGATTTTTTTGTTTTATCTGGGTTTATTTGTTTGTTATTTTAATATTTCTATATTCATCACTAATGTGACTTTATTGTCATTGACATTTTGTGTTTTCTAAATTAAAATTACCTTTCAGTGGTAACATCGTAAGTTGGAATATTGCTAAGATTCAATGATCAGGTGTGGTGATACTACAGTTCGCACAAAACTTTATGAGCCCTCTGAACGTAGGCCCGAGAACGAAACCGCGCATGGTACAGTTGAGTGAGAGTGAGAAAGTTCCCTCGTCTCGTACACCTATATTATGCATACCTACTGCGCAGCCACTCGCGTGCAACTTCGGAGGGCTCATTAAGTTTTACCCGAACTTAGGCTAGTCTATCTGTAATCATAGGAATGTGAAGATAAAATTAAAATAACTGGATCGTTGGCTAACTAACATCCCAACATAAATTTATTTATAGACATTAAAAATAATTGACTCCTTTGGCAGAATATCTTTAGCTACCTGTAATACCTAGTCACTTCCGGAAGAGCATTTCTCTAATTATTTTTCAAGAGCCACGAAAACAGTTTGGTTTTTAATCAGGCACGAAAATTACCTACCGGCGTTTAATTTGCATTTCAGTACGCCAATTACGTTTAGTTCAGTAATCAAATGCAAATGAAACACCGGCACCCTGAAATTTGGCAGGTGTGAGCTGAATAGTTTATTGTGGGCCGTTTAACAGTCATCCAGCTTCTATATTCGGGTGTTAACCGGAGCGAACAATCAGCAAGCGGAGCGGAGTGTGGTATTGATGATTTTAATGATTACAATTCTGTAAAATACATACTTGTTATGGTCGCAAATCATAGTTTGTCCAACATAAAACCTAACACTGGGCCTGCAAATTGCAAAAAACGTAAGAAAATTTTGAATTTCTGGGGCTACCCTGGCGCTTCGCTGAATGCGAATAATTCGCTGATTTGTTTGTGGAAATAATCAATAGACAAAACGGATGAAGCAAAAAAAAAATGGAGAAAAACAAAAGAGAATCGTCGACCAAAACTTAAATTTATACGCCTTTCAATCAAAGTGAAATTAATTTGGTTGAACCGTGTAACATTGCCTTTATTAGCACGAGTAGGCACTTTGACATTATGAAAACAATACCTCCAGCCAGTGCTTACTAGCCAAAAAAAACGACTTGAATTTACCCCGAGGGCAACCCGCCCTCGGGGTAAATTCAAGTCGTTTTGCATGCGAGAGGCTTTAAGATGTTGGCTTATTGTTCTATTTGCCTTAACTATGAGACTATTGTTAAGAGAAAATGTTTTCTTTGACTGCCTTGCCTTATTTATGTAACAAGAAATTCAAATTTATTTATTTATCTTACACATAGTTCTTAAATATACAAGTGTATGCTATGAATTTCTAACTAAGTTAGTCGACGTTCGCCCGGACGTAAAAATTTCGCGACGGGTTTTTTTCGCGCACTTGATCTTCAACGCACTGCTTAGCGTCGTAGTTGAAAATCCAACAGTGTGTTTTCGCGCACTTGATCTTCAACGCACTGCTTAGCGTCGTAGTTGAAAATCCAACAGTGTGTTTTCGCGCACTTGATCTTCAACGCACTGCTTAGCGTCGTAGTTGAAAATCCAACAGTGTGTTTTCGACGCGCTGAGATACACTCTGTTGGATTCTCAATGCTCGGTTCAACATCGAGAGTTGAAAATGCAGTGCGGGATAAAATCCCGACGCGAAATATTTACGTCCGTGCGAACGTGAACTTATTTGGGCAAAGTTAGGGTAATCAATGGAATTTGAAAATTTGAGGCGTTTATTACAATTAAATTAACAAACGATACCAAAGCAATTAACTATCCTTTACAAACATTATGTATTCGTTTTAAAACAAAAATTCCTTTGTTACCTAGTTAATATCCGCTTTACCACATAATTAGTTTAGTTTCCAAAGTTGAAGGAATGCCAGCTTTCCCAGCAACTACGTGCGATGATGAACAGATGAAGTGCCTTCCAATCATAAGTTAGAAAGTACAAGGGTTTGTATACTAACTAAGACTTTACTGAAGAAAATTAATAGGCTGCGTGTAACAACGACCTAACCACTAATGAATCAGCAAAATGAAGAATGAATGCCTCTTCACAAAGTAGGAAGGAACGTTGAGTCTGGGCTCTGAATGGCGAGTGAATGGAAAACACTGCTACCCAGAAAACATGAGCTCAAAGAGTTCACAATTTCGTGGAACAATGAACAATTATTTTGCAGGAAATACCGTTGTTTTGCAAAACCCAAACCCTATTGTATAATGACGTTTCGTTCTTGGTCATATTATTTACTAGTTTTAGCTCGTGACTTCGTTTGCGTAAAAGTCGTAACATACACAATATATGTACTTAAATAACAGTCACATTTTTATAAAACATCATCGCCTCCCGCGTTTTTTCTTCGTGTTCGCTTAGCGTTCTTTCTGACTTTTTTCTTTTTGCTCGGCTCCTAAGGGCAGTAGCTTGATGTTAAATGTCCTTTGACCTTCCTCAAGAATTGGGCTATCAAATGCAAAAAAATAATTTTCAAATCTGTTATCAGTGGTGATATCCATCGTCAAACTTTGGTTTGTTCCAACTAAGAATTTTTCAAAATATTTCATATGAAATTCTTAGGTGGAACAAATTTCCAAAGTTTGCCGATTGATATGAAATTGATGATTACAATTCAGTAAATATGTCATTCCTACTGTCGCGAATCGCATTTTGATCAACATACGACGTACAACAGAACCGCAATTTGCAAAAAACTAAAAAAAAATAGAGTTTTTGCGGGCTACAGCTGAGGATTCACCATAAGTAAATAAAAGCTTGTAAAATATGCTCTGGGGAACTTAAATCTACAAAGTATATTAATGCTATGATTGATTATTCATTTCCCATGTCCAAAATGTTGATTACCTTGTTGCATTGATAAGGTAGCTTTAACTAATAATTATGTTACACTTACTGTCAACTGTGAAGCTACCCTAAATAAAATAAATAACTGAAATTATACTGAAAATGTTCTTTAAAATCATATCTATTTCATCTTCCAAGAAACCTTACTAATTAATTAGGTACTAGTCTGAAAGGTATCCTTCAAGGTTCTCAGGTCTGAAAGCCCTAATTAAGTATATTACTGAAATATCGGCAAATGAAGTTTCATCGGGTTAATGGCAGCACCTCCGATATCTGGTTACAGAGCTTCTAAGTGCTATTAGTCGCTTGAGTGCAGCGAGGAGCGTAATGTCAACTTAAACCAATAATAATATCCGATTTCAAAGGCAATGTATACGCTTCTATGTGGCCGTTAGCTGTATACAGGCTGGACAATTCTCCCCCGGGACTGTGCGGAGGAAAGTTACACAGTTTTTTATTTTTATTATCAACTAGTTTATGCCAGCGGCTTCGCCTGCGTGCTACCGCATACCGGGATGAAAAATATCCTATGTCGTAATCCAGCTCGTGGTCTACCGGTGTGCCAAATTTCATCCAAATCTGTTCAACCATTTTTGCGTCATTGAGTAACAAACATACAAACTTTCAGATTTACAATTAGTAGAATAAATTAAAAAAATCATTTCACACAACCTCACACACATGGTGTCCTGGTACTTTGAAATAATAAAAATGACAAAAAGCAAAGTAAAGTGAAAAAGAGTAATTAAATAGTAAACAATCGCTCGTGTCGCTATCGTTGTAGGCCAAAAGCGATTTAATTGTTTTATCTAAAGGTACGCAAACAAACTGGGTCACTAATTGAACCGGTTTACAAATCCAACAGCAGCCTCCAGCTAGATTATATCAAATGCCTCGTTCACTTGGTCACTCGTTCACTGTAGAGTACCAGGAACGTGCTATATATTCACTAAGCCTGAAATCGCTAAATACTGAGTAATTCAAGTCGCTTCGCAGGTGTTAAGTGCTGTGCTTGAGAAATGTATGATCTTGATCACCAATGCAGATAATCTTTTATCGTGCAATCGAAATCACACCTAATGAGCAAGCTTGGTTATCAATGTTTGTTTCTTTTTTCCACGTTGCCCTACAGAATCACTATAACAGGCTTAATAATTAATGTACAATCAGGGAAACTAATTATCTATCGAATTGACACACTCGTCAATTTGCCCCGTTATAGCAATAGACTATTTAACTATTTTTTTTAATTTGTATTTTCAAAACCTAGGAAAATTACTAAGCCGCAGTAAAAAAATTATTAAAATATCTCAAAAAATGCCGAAATTCTATGCGTTTTAAAGTCGATGCTAGACAGAGACAGCATTATTAGCATCTGGCATCACAACACAGGAACGCCTAACTTTGCGCCATTCATGATCGTTTTGCGTGACAAGGATAGCAGAATAATTTAAAAAGTCGGTACCGTGGGTGTCGTAACTTCTCTATTTTTCACAATGTTTTTTTTTTTGGCAAATCGTCTCTTTTAGTAACATCTTTAAAATAAGTATTAATTCTTTATATTTTTGTGAGTAGTCAAATACAACATTTCTCATCTATTGCCATACAACTGACAAAAGTTGTGATTTAAATAAACAAACAACTTTTTAAGTCGGTACTCAACATGCTAAACAGACAGACCCTATTTAAGAAACACTATAAACTTAGCGTATGAAAACACGTAGGCATCCTAAATACAGCGGTAGGTACAGTTATGAATAAAACACACGCCTCAAAAATGGAGCAAGGTTTAACGCACGGCCTGTCAGAGGAATCTCAAGGGTGCTGTGGCGGGCCACTGTCAAGGTTGGATCATGTGTAGCCGTCAGTTTATCTCGCAGACTGTCGTAAAAGTTGAAACAACAAGGCTTTTGAGGTACACACTCGTTTTATATTCAACATGAAAAAAAATGTGAAGGATGTAGGTTGTTTTTTATTTAATCTACTTTGTTAAGTAAACATGGTGTTGTTTTCATTTTGAGGATGACTGAGTCTTAATCACCACGCATACTATTCAACATGCGACTGCGACATCTCGACGACAAAACGCTGACCTGTCCCATGCGACTTTCATAGGGCGTGAATCGTGCGCCTATATAGACGATGCGACAAGTAGCGAGAGCGTGCGAAACTTTTTTTTTCTGGTGTAAATCGTCAAATAACTTCTCCCGCTCTAGGCAGAGTGGGAGGGCGTGTTAGACTTTTACTGACTAAAACCCACCCGTGTTCCTTCAGTTGCCTGTGCGCCAGGGCTACGGTAACTCTTTCGAACAATCCGCGACCCTGGCAGGCATCGGCTCTATCGGACCGTCCGCGTCGTTGCGACTCTGTAACTCGACGCCAAGTGTGCGGAGGAGCTTTAAACAAAATATTGAAAATTGTCGGCCGCAGCCTGTCGTTGCGTCTAATCGCCGAGCTGTCGCAGTCGCATGTCGCATAGTGTGTGAACATAATAACTAAAGTTCTGTGGCCATAAAACAGATTGAGAAAAACGATTCTTTGTTAATAATAGCCTTTGTTTCATTATTGTATCGAGCCCTCAACTAATGATCGAAGTTGTTAAGCTGTATCAGGATCTTCTCAAAGAGGTGCGATATCGAAGTGGTTGCCTAGTAACGACTTGAAAATGAGCACGTTTCAATGCAGGGGGATCTTTTAATTAAAGAGATCGACAATCTTCAACAGTTTGTGAACGACATGCTCACTTAAGACGATTTGCGTTAGACAGGTAACAAGTTCATTTATTAAGACATTCTCTCCATTTCAGGCATTTAATAGTAGATAATAGCAATCCACATTTTGAGAGCAGTAACTAACTGGCCAGTGGTATCGGCCCCGACTTACGAGATGTAGGTCGTGAATCAAAATATTCTAAGACATGCGATGATGTGACATCCATCAACCCGCACTGGGCCCGCGTGGTGGATTGTGGTCCACTCCATAGATATCACTCCCTCTCACAGAGAGGAGACCTGTGTCCCAGCAGTGGGAACATTATAGAGTGATTATGCTTATGCTATGTTATGCACAATATTGACAGACTTGTTAATATGGTCAATATTAACAAGTCTTTCGATTAAAACGAATACAAACTGGTAGTTTGAAAATGTTATCATATTGACACAGAATCTCCATTTTATAATTCTGCGCACGTCGTGGGAATCAATTGACGGAAACTTATGACATTTATATAAGCGTCGGGTTGCCATCAAACATTATTTTTACGAGTCGCGCGTGTGCGCGTTTTTAGTCAACGTTTTTTCAATATCAACAATGTTATTATGATGAAACAGACATAAAAAGCAATTTCGGTTCGTCTTATCCTGAATTCTTCAAGCTAAAAACTAGGCCAAAGTCTCTCCGCAACACATTAAAAATTATCTACCTAATTAGTGGTGAAAGTTCAAGTCTTCTCATTAAAGTTACTTGCTTATTTAATCTTGCCGAAATCTTCTACACTTTTGGTTCCTCGTTCCTAACAGTAACAAGCCTGTTTTCTTTGCCTCCAGATGGCTTTAGAAAACCGAGCCCGCATACAGCAGAACGACCTTCTTCTGCATGAAGCGGTAATCAAGAACGAACCAGCGGCTGTTCGTGAAGCGCTGGAGCGCCCTACTGATGTCAATTGCAGAAACAATGTGAGTCGTTCTCTTTATGAAATATGTAAGCCTAGTACTTTGAACTTCTTAACCGAAACCGTAGAGGACACAGAAACAATTTAAATTCGCGGATGACTTTATCCTTATTTAATTATTTGGTGCTAATTGCGCTGCGCGTTCATAATTATAATTTCCCAACAGTCAGAATACATTAAACTTTGCCTTGAAATTAAAATCTTTTAAGACCCATTTTCCGTAGCTTTTCCAGAACTCGAATCCGAAAGCAATATATCCTTCGTAAGTTTGCACAAACAAGACAACTAAATTACGAGTACATAGGTACATACTATTGTTTCTGGCTTCCTGCTTTTGCCAACAATTTAATTGAAGTCTTTGTACTTGTTTGTGCGTACGACGTTGTGTGGCGTGACAATAATCCCGTAGCCTACAACAAGATCCCATGTTGACGTGCTGTAAATGAGATTGGGAACAACAGCCTTCAGTCGTGCTGATACCCGAAATTCATGGATTTATTCGATGTTTTTCATGAAAACAAGTTAATAGCTTTCACGTTTCGCCGAAGCCCGTAATTGTCCGTGGCTGAACATAAGCTTGTCCTATATCGGTACTGCGAATGATCCCCGAGGAGCATTGCTAATAAGGCTATCAACTTCTGAGCCGGAGATTGCAATATAACATTATTAATAGAAATCAGATGCTGTTCTGTCGGTTCAGAAGAACTCCAGGGGATTGGTTTTTTGCTGGTACTCTGGCTTTACATAAATTCCAGTACACATTTGAGCAGTTCACATAGGGTATAATAAATCAGTATAGTTTTTGTGGAAAATCTGAAAATACAAGAACTTATTTCTGTCTCTATTAGTTTCTCTTCTTGATAGTATGGCAGAGCACCGATACACTGGGCTGCAAGCAGAGGGAACGTGGAGATTATCAAATTACTCATCGAGTCTAAATGCGACATAGAAGCAGCCGATAAGGTAAGTAGTTACATGAGAATTATTTATTTGGTCAGTCAGTTACCAACAAGGAAAGCGTTTCTCGATGTTCAGTTGAATGTGTACCACATCCCTTGTGTTTTTAAACCAGTTGTTAATTGTCTGGCGCACCATTTTTCTATTAAATGCTGCCATTTGCAAGTTTTAACAATGTTAAAAAAGTAGAAAATACCAATTTCTTAGTTTTGTGTGCTTTGCTGGTTGCTTTCCGGGTTTCACTCAAACGCAAGACTTTTTCTGTTAGGTCTTTCAAGTACCAGGCTCCCTGAGCTAGCAGAAAGTAACTTGAATGTTTGTTTCAGTTCGGAATGCGGCCGTTGTTGATGGCGGCATGGCACGGGCACCTCGAAGCTGTGAAGACTCTCGTCGGAGCAGGGGCTTGCCTTGCTGCCACTAACAAAGTATGCTCTCCTTGTATTTTTCGGTTCTTTTCGGATCTACACAATAACCATTCATTATTTGTTGAAAAAAAAGTGCAGGTTAATTAATTTTAATTGAAACAAAGTTATATAAAACTGAAAAATAATATTTGTACATTATGAGCTTATTTTCTTATTAATTATCTTACTTAATTTAATCATAATAACAAACATTTTAAAACACAGGTTGAATATAAATTAGAATGTTATTAATTATTAACATTAATACGTTCTATTAGCTCTATCATAAGAGCGCGAGAGTTCATTTTAATTATTAAAAAATATTTTACCTCCAAGCGCGTATCGTGTAACCTCGTTAATTAGCTACATTTAACCCTTGTATACAGGCGCCATTTTATAGCGTGCCATCAAATAATTTTATTCCTTGAACTCACGGTGCTCTGGCAACTCCAAACTAGAGAAATAGCACCTGAGTGAAGGAGATCCGAGTCAAATTATAATATCAAGTACCTACTTATTTAATTAAAATCTTCGGCACAAAGGAGTTATTATTAATTTTAGTGGTTAATAAAGTCCTCACCAAAGTTAATGAAAGTAGTCATTAAGTTTGGTGGCAAGCAATATTGTATTTAATTAATTTATTTAACCTGAAGTAATGGTGCTAATTAATATTTGTGCGTGCCCATGATAAAAGTTAAAAAATCAAATGCATTTTGCATTTGCTTTTTTAACTTTTCTAAACAAAAGAAAACAAGGCTTTTTTCGTTTTCGTCTAAATGCTTTCTAAAAGTAAAAGGGAAAATTTACGCGAAACTACTAGGATATTAGTTTAAGATGAAGGTGTGATTATAATTTTTTCTTAGAAACCGTACGGAAAACTGAATTTGATTGTTAACCTTCTGCAAGCAAATGAAGATAAGTCAATTATTAACAGAAACAATATTTTAACCGGAACCGCTTTCTAGTCCCAAAAAGGCGAAATAAAGTTGGTATAGCAAAACGCGAAAAAATTGTACTTTCTGGTGGGTAACAGGTACATTGTTCGGTGACAAATTACTAGGTGCACATGAACACAAGTATGTTTGTTTACAGAAACAAAATGATCTACTCCAATGCGCCTGTTCCCGGGGCTCATTGGACGTTGCAGAGTATTCCGTATCTCTGGGAGCTAAGGTCCAGAGTTCGGATGCTGCTGGTGATGCTCCCCTTGCCTTGGCATCCAGAGGCGGACACTCCTCATTAGTGGAGTTACTGCTTCAAAAGGGGGCTTATATTGATGCTGTCAATAAGGTAAGCTGGAAAATTATGATGTTCCCCAGAATGCATAAAAGGTTATTGAAATGTGAGTACAATGGAGCCGTTTATTATGTTATTGACTTTAAAGAGCATGGCATACTCGCAAGTATGTCATACTCACTCATTCGGTTCCCTTCAAAATAGTTGAGCTGGACGGTACTCATTCACGCGTCATTTTTGTGAATGGGTGCCGTCAGTTGAGACTGGTCATCTCTTAACTGCCAGGGCTTATCTTTATCCTTATATTTCGAATTGTTAATATTTTTTCCTACATTGTTCTCACATAGAAACCACAAGAATAATGTACCCAGGATTTTGTAATATCTTGATTTAAAAAGTGTCCTTAGAGTTTCTTGTCCGTTCTGTTCCATAGCGATCTACGTTTTGGAATGGGCTAGATATGGGTATCTAGCCCATTCCAAAACGTAGATCTTAAACTTTCTGACTAACTGACGACTCTTTGACAATTCAAAAGTACATGTAAATGGTTTAATTCAAATAAAGGCTTTGAATTTACATACATAATCATCCTATGTATTTCCCACTGCTGGGATACAAGTCTCCTCTCTGTGAGAGGGAGAGATACCATTGGGCCACCACTGCTTTGAGTTTGAAATCAAAATAATATGAATTATAATTTTGGTCTCGGCAGTCTCGACCCATATTCGACCGAACCGCTACTATTTACCATCTGATACAACTTAGAAACTCTCCGTAAAGGAGTTCTCATAGCTCGGGAGATTGTCAGAAAAGCATTAATACTCAATAATGCAGGTAGTGCAAAAATATCTAGTGGAATTAATGAAGGAAATGAAGGGAAATATATGTGATCCTGGGATAGAATATTATAATGAATATCACTTAAATATTTTGTTGTTTATTAATTAACTTTAGCCAGAGGCAATCAAAAGGTTTTGGCGTTTCAAATTTGTTTTGTTTTTCCAATCAAGATAAACAAAACGTAAAACGTATGAAAACATTTTGTTCAAAACGGAGAATTCTTTTATGACGACTTAACTAAGTAATTCTGACTTTTAGATATAATGTAATGTTTTATTACCTATTTGAGTTTGTAAATCAAAGTACTCGTACTTCGTTTAGGTTTAGTAACTTACTTAACTGTAACTTAAATTCAACAGTTAGCTTCAAGTTTATAAAAAAAAAAATGTTGTTCTTCGTCGTCCTTGACTCCTTGCCTATTTGGTTTTGAACAATTAATTCACCTTGAAGAGAGGTAATAATATTAAGGTACAATGCAAGATACGGAGCAGTGGTGGCCCAGTGGTATTGGCCCCGACTTACGAGTCGTAAGTTGGAACCCAGGCAGGCAATTTACTTTGTGTATTTAATGTCATCACCACTGCTCTCAAAACGGTGAAGGAAAACATCGTGAGGAAACTGGCAATATCCTAGGAACAAGAATTCGAAGACATGTGACATCCGCCAACCCGCACTGGGCTCACGTGGTGGATTACCGCCCACTCCGTCTCACCGAGAGGAGGCCTATGTCCCAGCAGTGGGAACATTATAGGCTGATTATGAATGAATGAAAAAAATGCAAGGTACATTTTTGTTAAGTTGAGTTCTCCTGAACGAGACCTCCGCCTCCTTTGGTTTCCTAGTAAAGCGGTTCCGTCATATTATAATGAGCGTCTTGAAAATTTGTCATTTTGTCATTAAGTTGTCAGTAAATGCTCTGTATTTGGACAGCTAGCCGTTATTGTGTGACCGTTTACCGCTTTCTTAGGTACACTCGCCAGTACATCAAGTTACCACAAACTGTCAGATTTTCTCAATCGATTTTGAACTTAACCATCAAAATTTTAATGTTTAAAATGGTTTGGAGAAATTTAACAGTTAGTGTAGCTTGACCTGCTGGCGACTGTACCGAAAGTGTTATAGCAGCCATTAGCAGCTACTAAAAGTTTTCGTATACAAAACAGATAAAAACAAAGTTTGACAGTAAACTGCTTCAGTAGTTAAATGCTTTTAGCGTACTAAACTGTCTACGTTAGTGAAGTATTTGACTCTCAGCCTCTCAGGCACCTGCCGAGCTATTGTGTAACAATATCACCGCGAAAACTTAGGTGAAATGAATGGTAAGGTTGAAAATACTTGTAAAGAGTGTTCATGGAGTTTCATGCCCATTATTTTCCATAGGAACCTTGTACGCTTTGGAATGGGCAACTAGCTCTTTCTGACTGAACGACCCCTTGACAATTCAAAAGTGCCTGTAATCAACTGATTTCATTGAAAAAAATGCTTTGAGTTTGAGTTTGCGTCATTCTTATCACGTTATCAGCCACCAACAGGCAACCATGTCATATTCGTAGAATTTCCAGAGTTCAGCTAATTTCAATTGTTGCAAATCCACTGAATAAAGGGATTAAAAAACAATCCAATCGACAAGAGTAGAGAGAGAGTACCAGGTTAGGTTAGGTTAAAAGGCGCGGCATACGCTGGCAGAGTGTGCCGCTTGGGAGGAGCCGCGCCGTGCCCTCATCTCAGGAGTAGGCAGTGACCTGTCGCTGCCGGCCGTAGTGAATGCCATGGTCGGCGGCGACGAGTCCTGGGACGCGGTGGTATCCTTCTGCGAAACAGTTATCTCGCAGAAGGAGGCTGCGGAAAGGGAGCGAGAGATCTCATCCTCTCACCCGGCCCGCAGCAGGCGCACCGGGCGTCGGCGGAGGGCGGACAACGCCCTCTTCCAGCCCCCCTAAATGGGTCCAGGGACGACGGACTTGGGGACGTCCGTCGCCCCCCATACATCAGGACCCGAGGCGGCGGCGCGTAGTGTTCCACGCGCGCCCCTCTTAGACGTCGCGGGGGGAGTCAAACACCTCACTCCCCCCGCTCGACCGGACGGGGCCCGCAGAGGCGGGCCGGCACCAGTCGGGGGTTGCGGAAGATTCGTATGTTCCCGCGACCCCCGACGCAGGTGTGAGATGGAACACCGGGGTGGTTTTTAGTCAGTAAGAGTCTGACAGACCCCTCCGCCCCCCCAGGGCGGGGGACATCCATGAGGATTTTCCACCCCGGATCAAAAAAAAAAAAAAGGTTAAAAATAAAGCTAACAATGCATCAGTCAGATTTATTCCGCTCTTCCAACGGGCGGGCAAAGATGATCGGGAGTCCGGGATTAACATTCTTCGGACGAGCATAAGGTACGCAGAATTAAATTATAAGGCCATTACAGATTCTCGCTAAGAACATAAATTCACATAATTGAAGTGCCCTAACTTAGGGTTTGGGTAATCGTCCGTAATTCATTGCCTATTTGGGAGAAGGTACCCACAGAAATGAAACTATTTCCTAGAGGCGAATTACAGCTTTGTGAATTTCATAGTTTGCTAACAAACTTTTTTTACCTTGGTAGTTTTAACGAGAATCATGAAAAAATACTGCTGATGTTTCACGAAAAATTTACCTCCATTCGCCTAACTCCTATTTCCCAATTCATCTCGTTCAATTACCAGCAGTGTTCAATCAAAAATTTGAAATACCGGACCGTGCCGTACGTGTCTGTATCGATTGAATTAATAAGCGAGCGAACTGGGAACATTTCGGGCTTATTTTTTATTTTGTTTGACACTGTTATAATTTGGGATCAGTGGAATACAGTGATCTCTCGTACAATATATTCGGCATTCAATATATTCGTCGTACAATATATTCGGCATTCAATATATTCGTCGTACAATATATTCGGCATTCAATATATTCGTCGTACAATATATTTGGCATTCAATATATTCGTCGTACAATATGTTCGGCATTCATGTAAAAGTTTGAGAGGCATAAAAATAAGTGCGAGAGATCGTTACCCGACCATATAGAATACCCAAAAAATTATACCAAAAACAGGAAAGGGTTTTATTTTAGTTTAAAGCGGTTTACTAAAAAACCTGCCAAATAGCTAATGGCGAATAGGGGAAACAAATATTGACTAAACTTTTAACCAACTTAGAAACCTTTCCTTGCAAAAATATTAACGTATGAAGGACCCTTTCTCGAAAAAATCAGTTACTGAGGTACCAAACTTAACATTGTATTGAAAAACTTATTTCCATACATTCCAACCGCAAATGTAAGTTCGTACGCACAATATTGAGAGATTTACCATGTTATTTTAAGACCATAGAATTCTTAAACACGTTTTCCTGTAATATAGAGGTGAACAAATATTTTCTGTATTTGTTTCAAAATTAATTTCTTTTACACGTCCGAGTTTGGGTCATAAAAATAACTACTTAAGTCTAACAAATTTCAACTTTATAGCTCCAATAGATTCAGAGTAAATTGGCTGTGATATTGGCTGTGTGATCACAAGTGATCCTATCACAGTTCCGTTTTTCATTCGGACATACGGAACCCCAAAAAGTAGGTATTCTATGCCGAATGTGGCCGAAACAAAGATGCAAAGAAAATATACAGGAAAGTAGTCAAACTACCTAAACTAAATCTATCATTCTCTATACTCAGTTTCCCATCTTAAAAACTCACCTTATGTGCAAATCAAATCAAAAATGTTTATTTGTTATGATATGGTACAATAGATGTTACAATGTTGGTTCCAGCATACCCTGCCCATAGTATGGCGTACAAAAAAGTCAAAAACTCAAACTCAAAGCATTTATTTCAATTAAACCATTTACAGGCACTTTTGAATTGTCAAAGAGTCGGTCAGTTATTCAGAAAGCTGAAGCTAGTTGCCCATTCCAAAACGTAGAGCTCTATGGAGAAGAACGGGCAAGAAACTCCAAGGACACTCTTTTTAAATCATGATATTACAAAATCATTGGTACATTTTTCTTGTTGCTTCTATATGTGAGAACAATGTAAATAAAATAAAATGTATATTAAAAAAGAAATCAAAATATAAGAATAATAAAAATAAGCCGTGGCAGTCAAGAGATGACCAGTCTCAACTGACGGCGCCCGTTCACGAACATGACGCGTGGATCAGCACCATCCAGCTCAACCATTTTGTAGGGAATCGAATGATCCAACACACGTGCCACCAATAGTGAGACATTTAAGTGAGCATGGCATAGTCTCTCTACAAACACAAAGCCTATATTAATAACCTATTCATAATTATGAATAATAATAAATTAGAGAATAAAATATGCATATATAATAGTTAATTAATACCAATTGAGATTGTATTGTAGTAATAATAATTATAAGTATAATTATCGGTTGGTGCCTCATTTCATTAAACACGTCTAACGGGCCACTGCGAGTAGGATTCGGCACCTAGTATGGCCTTCCAAAGGTCCGGGATCCTAGAATCCCGAGAAATGTCAAGAGACAAAATAATAATAATGAAGTATGTAGTTTTTGCATGTGATGGATTAAAGGCTATTTTTATAACTTTATTATATTATTATCGATTTATCCTCTAGGTACTTATTCTTGAACACTGTAATATTTTTTTTCTAGTAAAAGTCTGAATAATACCCTTTTGAACAGCGGCAATGGCAAATCTTCAGTACTATTTGGCAAATGGTTATATTATATAATAATTGCCATGTAGTAAGTTTTTCTTTAAAAATTGCATTAGTTTTATTTGGGGTAATTTCAAAGTTCTAGCTTCGCAAGTATATAATACAAGTGCAATAATGCTCTACTCTACTAGGATAAAATAAAGATTAAGGACAGAAAAAGAAAACGTAAGTTAATCTAATATATTTTGCAACAGACGAGAATCGAGTCCATACTACATATATAAAGTTTAACACAGAATAAAGTGGACTTGAATAAAATATAGTTTTTTATTATAGCGGAGAGACTCCCCGGGAGGAAAATTAGATAGCAAATTGAATCAGCATCTAGCCCGGGCCTTAATTTGCGGTAACACAATGAAATGTTAACCTCCATGTTGTGTTGTTCATTAATGGACTCCAAGATTGTATTGTCAAACTTTCGGGTTTTTATCTAAATGACATTTTAATTGCACATTACCGAAAAGCACGTCGAAAAGCAATAGTTTTTAAATTATTGTTGTTTGTATTGAAATTGATTGAATGTACTAATGACGTACCTAGTTCAATCATTCAATTGTTTTAAAAGTTTTCCTCGGTGGTTATGTGGTCCTAGTACCTGTTGAATCGAAATAACATGCATGCGTTTGTTTGCTATGACCTATTTATTGACACAATAATAACATCCATTGAATTATGTCCCTTTAATCATTCATAATGTTGGACTAAAAGATATTGCAAGTTATTTTTGGTTTAATTAATCAATCAATACCTACCTACGAATCTATAAAGTAGATATACCTACCTACCTAAATTAACAACCAGTCAATATCATTAAAATTGTCTATTCAAAGTTACTTTTGTTCAATTGATCAGTAGAATATTAATTATAATTAATAACAAATCCCTATAAAGATAGGTACTTAACCGTTTTAAAAGTAGCAAAGTTTGTAATTAATGCGTATTTGATCACATTCTCCCTCAACTAGACTTCAAAGGCTTGCATTGTGCACTGTGTGGAAAATGGTGGAAACGCTATTATTATATAAAATATGTACCAACTACCGTTTACGAACTGCAGTCTAACGTCAAAAACAGATTTTATTTAGTTAGTTCGTCGTATTATTTTTTGTTGGGACGTCAAAAGCACAGTTCTGCTATGAAACGTTTTCCAGTATAAAATAAAACTACGTAGGTACGTTACATAACTTCCGAACAGCTGCAGCTATAATAACAATGAGGCATTATTATTAAACATCTTTCTGAAAATACAAGCTTTCCTCACTACAATAATTTCGCAGTAGCGAAAATACAGCGCTAAATAACAACGGTTATTTTTTAAACTGTAAATAAAATAGCAAGATCATCATCATCATCGTCATTAGCAGCCTTGTTCCACCCACTGCTTGCTGAGTAGGTATAGGCCTCCTCCCTTTTGTGGTATGCTTCCCTGGTATATGCGAATCTCATCCAGGTCTTCCCCGCGATCTTCCGTAGGTCGTCCACCCACACCAGGCTGTCGTTTATAAATATACCTTACATTAAATACCAGTTAAATATTAATATTTAATATACTAAACGGTTCCAAATATCTTCTGACCTTTATAGACTAAATTCAGTCACGAAATCAGTCGCTTGGTCAGTAAATCAAATTGATCCTTCCGATTGGGTAAACCCGGATAATTACATTCAGTGCTAATCTATTTGGCGTTTATCTCATAACTGGCCTGATTACAGACTGTGTTAATGTCGTAGTGCTAATCTGTATGTAGCGCTGTAATGCCTACTGATTTGCCATTCCCAGAATTATTGGAAGTTCTAGTAGTTAGATACTTTTTTGCTGAAAATATTCTCGGCAAAGCGACTTCACTAGTATTGCCGTTGAAACCGACGCACAGTGTTCGCAATCGTAATATTACGAGCGCGTTAAGGTAAAAAATCCTTGTCATAAACATGGATAATTTTAGGTCATTGGTATAGCTGATTAGTCAAAAAACTTGTCGGACAAGCAAATAAGGAGTCGTCCATAGCTCTCATGGTAGACTATTATGCCTCTTCTAAGATGCCAGGTGTTCTAAAAGAAGCAATTGAGAAGAAAATAAAGGTGTATGCGGTTGCCATAACCAGGTAAAGATTGTTATGAACATAGTTTCTTTTTTTGTGTTCCGTACTGCAAAAGGAAAAACGGAACCCTTAAAGGATCACTCGTGTCTGTCTGTCCGTCTGTCACAGCCAATTTGCTCCGAATCTAATGGACCGATTAAGTTGAAATTTGGTACACATATCAAATTTCTGTGACCCAAATATGGACGTGTTACGTAAATAAATTAATTTTGAATATGGGGTTCACTTTTAGGCTAAATTAGTAAATAAAAAAAAAATGCAAATTGTACCGTGCGACATATCAAATGAAAGGGCTTGCAGTGGGGATTTCGAATAGTTTTTTTAATAATTTTAAAATAAAAAGCTTTAAAGTTATTTAAGTAATTGCAAACGAGCTCGTAATATTACGATCGCGAACACTGTGCGACGCATCTATTAGGACTGTTTGTAGTACGAGTAGGTGCTTTGAATACCATATTAAGTTACATGTATTGGGTAGAATTATGTGCCGTTACTGACTGCGTGTTGTTAAAAAATAAACCTCATTAGAATAAACCCTTAGTTACTGGTAGTGATAGTAAGAAAAATTTCTTCAGTTCATCTGAGTACTTGCTGACAATAGATAGTACTTGCACTGTTCCTAGAATAATAAATGAACGGAATTAGGTATACCTAATTAATATCATTATTCTCTACCATTGTTTTCCCAGAACAGTGCTCAGTCTAGTAAGCCTACGCCGCGCGCCGTACAGTAAAGAATGATTGACCTACCATACTTTTAAATGCATGAGTTTGTAGTTATGAAAGAAACGTTCTTCTGTACTTTACCAGCTAGTAACTACCAGTGATACCAATTAAAACGAAGCTCACAGAATGTTTGCAGGTTTTAATAAGGGTGGATCCAGGATTTATGTCTGGGTGGGGCACATGGGCCAGACGGATAGGATAGATTTTCTTTTGACTATACATAAAGAAATAGGAGTTACTTTTTCGACATTTAAGTAAGTAGATAGCAGCGGCGGACTAAGCCCGTCGGAGGCCAGGGGTGGCAAAACAAAATGAGGGCCCTGGTCTTCGTAGTTTATGTAGGAATTTTAAGTAACATTATGCAAACAATTAATAATGCCAAAAAAAAACAAGTACCTACAACGTGCGTAATTATACTCTACCTACACCATAGGCCTCGCTCCCAGCAGGATAATTTTGGGGTGATGCATTTTCATCTTCTATTATTTATTTTTTACACCTCGTCTCTGAATTCTCGGTTAGGTTTCTTTTAAACATTCTTACGAAAATAGGAGTAACTATGTCGTTAGTTAAGTTACTCATGCAAAAAAAATTAAAATGTAGAATGAAGCGACGAACATTTTAGCACACCGTCTAAGTGACGTTTTCTTTTGACTATTCCTACAGAAAGAGAACTTCCTTGGTCAACGTATGTAGAAGAGTTTGATATTTAATATCACCACACAACTTACAATAACACACACATAATGACATAATGATTAAGACACACAATGAGAAAATTTAAGTACCCCGCCTCGTAGGCATAGTTTAGGTTTCCTTTCGAAAATTTCATTCATTCAATTTCATTCATACCGCCCCCACACCCCCCCCCCCTAAGAAAATTTTAAGAATTAAGAGATGCTGCGCTGCAAGAGCAAGTGGTGCAAGCTTTATATTTATAGCACCCCACCTCGGATAACTTTGGTTACTTTTTCTTTTTACCATTCATAGTAGTATAGAGGTATGAGGAACAGGTTGTAAAGCTCACTCATACTCTATGGAAAAGGGAGGATCCTCCGACCAGACGGGTGTCGTGTCTGGTGGGCAACTGCCCGACGGTTGATGTCGGGTCGTTGTATATATGCTAGTCGCGCGGTAAACTCTGCTTGCGCGATGCAGGATTTGCGTGACGTCAGTATGACGTGTAGCTCGCATGTGGCGATGTGTATACCGCTACAGTAGGTATTAGCTAAATATTTTTTATGAGTTGAGGGAAGCTGCATAAGCTTTGTAGGCGCGAGGCCCTTTGGACCGCGCTATCTGTCTATCAGGATAACATATAAAGCTTTTTAGCTTTCTATGTTATCCTCAAATCCTTTCGCCGGCTAAGGGTCTAGGCATTGTTGGCTTAGCAGAACTTTGGGCCCGACTACGAACTGGCCGCTCCACTTTGCACCTTAGTAGTTACGCCGCTACTGCTGAAGATATCCAGTAGGTACTTTTCAGTGTTCATCACTGATGCAATGTATTGATGGATATGCATCAAGGCCTGTCCATTCAGACAATCTTTTTTTATACTGCTGCACAGATAAGTCTTCAACCATTAGGAAATATCGCTTGGCAGTAGGTACTGGTTGTCACAGGAACGTGCACAAACGCAACGAAGGTTATTAAAGCGTTATTGTATTGTTCTCCAAGTTTTTTATTTTACTTAATCCGTTTGGGCGGGGCACGTGGCCCTGTGACTTTGCCCCCCACATGGATCTGCCCTTGGATTTGCGTTACCGGGACAAAAAGTAGCCTACGTCCTTACCCAGGATGCCATCTAGCTCCTTGCCAAATTTTATCGGAATCCGTTCAGTGGTTTAGGCGTGAAAAGGTAACGTACAGACAGAGTTACTTTCGAATTTATTGCACGACTCATGATGCGAAGCATCAGAGAGTGCTTTACGATCGAAAGATTTTTTTCGCCTCATTTTGGCGGCTATTTTTATTATTATAGCCTTGTTAGTTCACGGAATCAAGATATTTTGCATACTATTGTCGAGATAATTTAATGGAGATTAATTTCATACTTTTAAAAAATTGATTTACTGCAATAGAATTGGAAAAAACACCAAAATAGGTCAAAAAAAAATCCTGTCCGTCATGTGTGAAACCCGGAAACACTGTAACTTGTGAAAAAATCCATTATTTGAGTTTTTTTTTTTTTTTTTTAATTCTAATCGACGATTTTAGGTCACTGAATGCGAATGATTAATTAATTCAGTGTCGTTTAATTGCAATTAATAAAAAACGAAAACTACAAGACTGTATATCTATATATATCCATAGAAAATTAACATATGGATGGTGATATATCTATAGATATTATGTACATTTATTCCACCAGGGGCGCTTGTGCAGTACCTTCTTCCTACTACAGCTGTTTTTTCGGCAATTAATTTTGAACGACTTAAGTTTTTTTTTTTTTTTTATATTAATTCATAATTAAATGAGCATTATGAGTCGTGCACTTTTGGATTTTCCAATTTTTTTTAATATTACTTTGGATGCAATTCCTGTGACGCTAGGTAAGAAGGAAATGTATAAAGTAATTATACTAAGCGGGAAAAGGCCACCCGATAAATACAAATAAGTTAAATACTTAGCCATGACTAAACAGAATTTCGACCAGGTACTAATAGTCAACTTCTAAAGCCAGCTAAGCAGAATACCGACGTTACCGTTGGTTTAAGTTGAAAATAAAACTTATGGTTTGGTCATGTTGAGAGGATGAATGAAGGGCGACTAACAAAAGGTATTTACAAGGCAGATGTGAGTGGAAACGCCGGGAGGGGACGCCCTAGCAAGACATATATATATTATGTAACCTTGCAGAGCAAAATGTATTGTCTTTGGTCCCTGGCCATGGACAAAATTTTAAACCTCTTAATTTTTGGGTACGAGGCTTTTGGCTACATTCTATGTTTGTATTTTTATTAATGTATTTTTTTTTGTAATGTGCGTTTTGTTTGTGCAGAATAAACTATTTTTCTTTCTTTTTTTCTTTTTCTTTCTATATAGTGACCTTACTGGTGATGTTCTTCAGAAAGGTCAGGTGCGTAGTACTCACAGCCGGCGTGCGTATGACCAGATGTATAAACGTAAACGAGGCAAAAGGAATATGTAAGAATCGTAGCAGGTTGCATTCTGTAGTTTCTGCCTACCCCCATGGGTACCTCTTACATATGTATGTATGTATAAAACTTAACTGCCACGAGTAAGTTTATCATCAGCCTACAGCAGTCCACTGATGGACATAGGCCTCTCCTATTGCACGCCATTCAGCTCGATTCTCGGCCACTCTCATCCAGCTCTACCAGCCACCCTGCGAAGATCGTCGCTCCACGTAGCCTGAGGACGTCCTACCTTACGTTTGCCGATTCGCGGTCACCACTCAATAACACGTCTACTCTAACATCATGGTCATCAGTTCTACGGCTAATGTGGCCGTCCCATTGTCACTTCAGCTTACTTTTCTGTGAGCTATTTCGACAACATTGGTTCTTTGTCGGATGACCGCGTTCCGGATACGATGCCTCAGAGATATTCCAGGTAGGTTCCTGATGGTGAGCAGCCTTGTTCCACGCACTGCTAATTGATTATTGGCCTCCTCCCTTGCCATGCGTCCCTGGTCTCTGCGAGTCTCATCCAACCTTACTAATATTGAAAAATTATTCAATCCATCCACAATAATGTGAAAGGATTTTACAAGTCAAAATATTCGGAGAAAAAAGCCTTTGCATTGATACAGTATCCTTATCACCGAAGCGGCTATTGTAAAATGAAATGAAAAGAAAATACAAAACCGGGCAAGTGCGAGTCGGATTCGCACACGAAGGGTTCCGTACTTCCGTACCACCGTACAATATTTAACACTACATTATATTTAAACACGTTTCTTGTTTGGGGACACTCTTTAAATTTTAACATATATTTTTTTTATAGTGGCAATAGAAATACGCACTCTGTGAAAATTTCAACCGTCAACCTATTACGATTCATGATTTGAAGCTTGCTGACAGACAGACGGACGGACGGACAGCGGAGCCTTAGTAATAGGGCCGTTACGTTACGTTACGTTCCGTTGGCACCCTTTGGGTACGGAACCCTAACAAGTACTGGACTGCGATCTGCTCTCAATAAACGTTTTGTTGCGAACAGAACAGATTGCCGACCTGAGCTGTTTATTAATAAACATGAAATCGACATTTACCGTATTTAATGGGGTAAATACGGTAATATCGATTCGTTCTTTATTCAGAAGCGGAAATATTGGGAGATATTGCTATTCTTTGAGAATTATACTGTTTTGTAACAACTGATTCCATAGACAGCTGTGAGGTTTTTCTTAAAACATTTGCCAATTTAAAGTTAATATACACTGAACATAGACCATTAGAGATCCTTGCATCAAAGGATCCTGTACTTGTAGTGGACAGGAAAGGGCAGTGTGCGTGTGTCAATGAAACGTATTCCAAGAAGTTAACGATAAAGTACCTAGTCAATTTTTGCGTCGCCTTATGTGCAAGTTAATAGTATTTACACAGTCTATTTATTATAAAAAATAACAATACAATATCCTAACTTAAACCTATTAATAACTTAAGAGGGAGCGCACCGGTCCACTAGCGCCACTCCTTTAAAAAAATATTAGCTCGTGACTGAGAAGGAATTTTGAATAACGGCTCAATAATCACCCTCGGTAAGTGTGTCTAGAATTTTCTAATACCTTTTATAAACTTTCATAGTGAGACACGAAGAAACAAAATTCGATCTAAAGAAAAGCGGCCACATTCCTCTAGATCGATTTTGTTGCTTCATGTCTAACTATGAAAGTTTTGAGCTGAGATTCGTTACTTTTCTTGGCTCCAAACAAAACGTCTGTTAAAAATCCGTAGGTCTTATTCAGCCTCCAACACACAGCGCCATCTGTTGCAGATAAAGCTATTTGTTTGAATTTTCATTAGCAGCATAACTATATTTATTTATGTAAGAGAAAAACATTTTTACAAAAAAAAAACACCCGACTTCCAAAAAAACACTAGAAAGTGAAAAAAAAACTTTAATTTACAAGTCGGTGGCTTTGGTTTTGTATTTTAGTTTTTTGCCACCGACTTCCGAAATTAAAGTAATTTTTCAGTTCGTAATGTTTTTTTTGGAAGTCAGTTGTTTTTTTTTTGTAAGAAAGTTTTTCTTTTTCATTTTAGTTGTAGGTACCTACCCCACACAAATTTGTATACCACTACTTGCTATGTAGGTAAATAACAGTGACAGGAAGTTAATATAACATCATCAATATACACTAAGTGGAGAAAATACGTATTATTGAAGCTAACTGAAAAATTACCGAAGTAAAGTTAATAAAATTTATATAGGACTACCCCTGAGACATACCCTATCTATTAAAAAAAGAATTTTCGAAATCGATTCACTATAATTGCCGGAGATATTGCGTAACAAACATACAAAAAAAAAACATACAAACGAATTAGAACCTCCTCCTTTTTGAAATCGTTTAAAAAAACTTCTAAAACTAATCCACAACCTTGATTAGGACTACTTAGAATCCAATATACCAGGCAAACATGTTGAGGCAGTATTAGACGACAACCTAAGCGCCAACACAAACAACGGCGCCGAAAATCAACATGAAATCGGCGCCGAAACTGACAGAACTCCAATAAGTCATGTCACCCGAGTGCCTGCAATTACGGTTGACTGTCTACCCACTCGACATTTTGATGCAATCGACAGCCACTTAACTCGAACGACATCGACAGCACAAACAAATCCACATGACACCCTCAAATACATGACGCAAACATGAAATTTTATCATATGTAGATAATCATTTGAATATAGATCGATTTTAACATGAAAAGGTAATTATGATAACTTATCTTGATCCTGTGAAGCAATATTGTGGGTGACATTTTTAACAATGGAGAAATTTAAGCCGAAATAAATGAGAATTATGATTCATGAACAAAATTTCAGAAAAAAAAAAGTTCGTTGCGTTGCAATCCTGGTACTTATTGATAATAATTATTATTGACAGAGTAAAAACAAAAAACCGACTGCAGCGCTCAATAAAACATTTTCGACGAATTACAAAATGTGCCAGTCAAAAACCACTCTCGTCTATTTTTAGGTCACTCCTGCGAGCTGCGGGGTAATTACGTAACACACTAACAGTAGGAATGGGTTTCATTAAGTTATCTTTTTAGTCATAAAGGTATTTTAATACCAGCTGTGCAGTTTGAAACCTTCTTTTTTGTCTCCAATTTTTGTTTGAGCGACGTTAGAGCTAAGTGGATAAAATCCACTAGATAAAAAATATTTTCATCAGCCAATTGTTTTCCCGACGCATCCTGAGTTTTATTCTTCATAAACAAAAAAATATTAACCTTTAACGTTACCTTTTTCTAAATATTGTAAAACCAAGATAAAATAAATCTTAATAGTCACAGGCAAAAATGGAATATCTATTAATTATTTCGCAAACTATCAATGCATATTTTTGCAAGCTAAGTTAGAGGTGTTTATTTTCTTTTATTTTGAAACTCCAGACAAAGCGAACTGAGATATTATTATATTAGTCAGCCTTTGATATTATTCATGTGGCAAACTTACTGTGAAATTCTTTTTATATTTATTTCTACGTATTCCGTTATTTAAATCCCGTTGACTTCACAAAACTATCGCTCGCTGGTAATCTACAAAATAGAACGAGGTAGAGGAGGGAGGAGGGAGGTCTTGTAGTTATAGAATAACGGTTGTGTTATTATTCCATAATTATCCTGAAAACGTGTTTATTTATTCATAGTTCCTTTACATAGGTGGGTCGCACGGCGCTACACGTAGCCTGCGAAGGCGGTCACTCCTCAACTGCTGCGTTCCTAATGACCAAAGGCGCTTCAAAGGAGGCACGAGACAACTCGGGGCGAACCCCACTGCACTTAGCGGCCGTGCATCGACATACTGAACTAGTGAGAGTCCTCCTTGACGCCGAATGTCACGTGGACGCTGTGGACAACGTGAGTTTATGTTACCTTAGTACTTGATACTACGTTTTTGCGTGTTCGTGTGGACAAAAAAACATAAACAAGAGACAAAAATGTCTCATGTGTACAAATTATGGTACAAAGTACCTACCGTCACTAATGAGCAACGTAAGTACTTTTGAAACAATAGGAAGTAACTTTAATGAAGTCCCTACGTCCCTTTCACTTTGAATTTAGAATGATTAGGAGACAACCTTATAAGGTTTTGGAATTAGGTTCTAACTAAATTATTAACCTGTCATATTTCTGGACAGCAAAATATAAAAAAGACAAAAATTCATAAATGAAAAAATCAGGCTGATGATAACATAATTTTTCATGATTTTGTGTTTGTTTGTCCTCACAACATTAACTTTTGTACAAAAGTTGTTTGGAACCTGACAAAAAAACCCAAATCACTCGAATTTGTCGTTCACACGAAGCTCGCAATTATAGAACACATAAATAAAAGAAAACTTTATGAATAAAACATTGTGAGCTCATTACCTGCTTGTCGGCGACTACGGGAAGGAACTCGGGAGCGCGAATAACCGAAATAACAATGTTTTGTGTTTTTATTTATTAAACAAGACATGTGGCCCTCGAAATATTGACCCTTATTCCTGTTTTATTAAAGTGTAGATTTTATTGTCAATTGGGTTTACAGAACGGTGTGACTGCATTGCAAATGGCGTGTGCTCAAGGTTGTCGGGGCATTGTGGAACATCTACTTGCATTTGGCGCGAATGTCCATCTGCAAAACAATGTGAGTCGATGTTATTTATGACGTAGCTACCTATTATTTTTTTGCAGCAAAGAATACCTATACAGTTTTTCCCATTGTTTCACTGTAGGTAGCATGGGTTTTGTAAAAGAGCAAAGTGCAAAAACACGAAAATGTACTAGGAAATCATGAGTCTCTGAAATACGAATGTAAGAAGTTAGGAATAATAGTGTTCCGGAAACCGAAAACAGAAACACGAATAAAACCACGGAACAGATAAAACAAATAACAGCTAAAAATAAATTAAACCAAATAAAGTTGGGTAAGTTAGGTATGAAATTATTAAGATGCCTTTATATCCTAATTTACTATGCAATGAAATAGGTTGGATCATCAGCACTGCATGCAGCCTGCGCAGCGGATGCCACTGATATCGTAGAACTACTCCTGGCGCATGGAGCAGACCCTGCGCTTACTGACCAGGTACAGCAATATTTCACTCTCTATAACATTATTCAAAACATTCAGTCAGATTGAGAAGAAAACGCCCTCCAACAAATTATAAAAAATGGTTTTTGTCAGGGGACACCCGGGTTTGAACCGGGGACCTCTCGATCTGCAGTCGAATGCTCTACCACTGAGCTATATCCCCGTGTGTATGCTTGTACCAAACGAAGGATTCGACTTTGTTATCTAGTCAAGCTCGTGACGTCATTATAATTAACATACATTCTAGAAAAGCAAGTTGATAAAGCCATATTGTACGCCCACTGATAACGGTAATTTTATCGCTCTTCTAACAATGATTACTAAATCACTACACTGCCTACATACTGTGATTTTATTTACAATGCTAGCGTGGATTTTTTACGTGCGAACTGCTAACGCGTCGACTGTAAAATTTACGATATTTACCGACATACTACAAGAGTCAGGAACCTTATTCAAATTGTAAACCTACCATGTTTAGCGTGACATCGTAATTTTAAATGCGGTATACAAACACAAACAAAAGATTTAAATATCGTATAAATAATTTATTTGTCATCTCTATTCGAGACGTTTTGAGTGTCATACGATTCTTTTACAACATTTAAAGCCTTACCAGTAGAACCAGTTAGCTTTAAAGGTAAACAAAATAAATACAATAATTTTAATTAATTTCAAGACGGCACAATTCTGGCGGAATTTATATATTCATATTTGGCTGGTTGATGTACCAGGCAATCAGAAATTGAAACGTTTCGTATTCGATTCCAAACGATCACGCGGCAATGGAATTTGCATGGCTACGTAAATATTCAGAGGGATTTCATTCATACAACCTACATTATTGATGGCACTCGTTCGGAAAACCGAAGTTGTATACTTTCTTTGTTGGGTCAAATTTTAATGTTCAACCAGATTTCTGACAACGTGAGCACCTGATTCTAAGTCACAGAAAAATTATTTTGTTTCATGATTTAGGTAGGCTTTGTATTTGCGAGTGGAACGTCTTATTGATGTTGCTCGCCCAGGGGCGGGCGTAGGGGTCCCTTCAAAAATGTGAACTTCAAGACTCTAAAATGTATTCTATCTCATTCTCTCGCTTGTTGAATCCTATAGATGTACCTATGTGTTTGTCTCTTTTTACAAGCTTTTATTTAACTTGCAATGTTTGTAGGTATGTTCGGGACAAATCTTGCAAGCTTAATAAAAACCACTTCCTCTTATCCTACGGAGTTGAAATTTCATATGTTGATTCTGTTTCGAAGACAATGCAGGACCTGATTCTACACCCAGGATTTGCTCCAGTCGAGGGAACTCCTCAGCAGTCAACAGCATAGACACAACATTTTATATACTGATACAATTATGATAGCTCGTTATAAAGTTTACCAATGATCTGGCTGCTGCACCCACGATGGGCTCCATACGAGAGATCTCCTCAGCGGTCAACAGCACAGGCACGAATTTTTTTATAAGTACTCATTCAATTAGGATAGCCCGTTCTAAAGCATGGCATGACTTGGAGAGTGCAACTCGGATGGCTTCATATCATGCTTCTTGTGTAAAGGCGTGTGTGGGTTCGTTGGATTTGTCTTTCCAATACAAGTACCTTTCAAGAGAAGGTGCTAGAACGGATATTTAGAGAAATTCTAATGCTAAAAAGTACAAAATAAAATGTAAGTAAGTGAAAACCTTTTTAAAAACAACCTTTTAATTAACTAAAAAATTGTGAGCCGTCACAGGACGCCTGGCGTCATGCGTCGCCACGTCAACAATCGGTTTTACCCGCAGCTACAGATGTTTCACATCAAAAAGTACTAAATAAAACTTACGTTAACATAGAACTTTATTATTTTCTTAAAAGCTTGAGGCGTGAACGTCCTTCTTACACTTTAAGATAAACCGCTAGCTAGGCTAATCACTCACAAATTACCAAAATTTAGGTGATTTGTTAGTATTTAGTAGTAGGCATTTCACCGGTAGGCATGCCTGTCGCTTAGCAGTTAGCATAACATAATGATGAACATCATAAACTAGTGATCCATAATATTTTAATTACCGTACATAGTTTCTATACTCAAGAGTAACACACCCATTTGAGTTTACTATTCAGGGTAACATAAACCATAAACTACAGTAAATGTCGGGATTCGTGTCATTTCGTGTACAGAATCAGGCAGCAGGCTCAGGTTCACTGAATTATTGAACGCCTCGACCTCCGCAACGGCTTGCTCTCCTGGTACATTCACATCTACCTATTGCATAATACAAATTGCAAACTGTAAGCCATGTTATGCTGTTAATACTTTACTGAAAGACAAACGGAAACATTAATTTAACAATTTAACTTTGTGTTTAGTTAGACTTTACCCAAACTCAAACTCAAAGCATTTATTACAAATAAACCAATTACAGACACTTTTGATGTTTCAAGGGTTCGGTCAGTCAGAAAACTGAAGCTAGTTGCCCATTCCAAAGCGTAGTAGGTACCTATGGAGAAGAACGGGCAAGAAACTCACCAACCCAACCCGGGTTAGTCCCGCTATGGTATGGTCCCGGTATGGCACCCTCTTAAAATACCTATCAAAAAGTCCCGCTATGGTACCCATCTTTTAGATCTACGTTAGACAATAGAAGGTACAACTGAAAAGAAAAGTGTATCTATAAATAAATACTTTTAGGAGTGTATCAATAAAACGTCTGTTTGCGATATTAAATCAGTCTTTTATTAATTCAAAATATTTATAAAAAAATATCAAACAGTAAAACGAAATATTAATTGCAATGTAATTTTTAAAATAATCAACAATATTAATTACAAATAATCAACATGGAGAAAAAGGCGCAAATTGTAAACATAAACTACAAAAAATAATAGCTTGTTCCCAACGAGTCACACCTCAACGGGTAACAGTGTGACTCGTTGGGAATGTTTTGGATAATAATTCCCAACGAGTCACAGTTACTGTTACACTGTTACTCGTTGGGATGATCCCACCTTGATTTAGGGTATCAATACATCTATCGCCACGAAATATTTTCGTTCTCAGATAAACAAAAATTGTTCCCAGGTATTTGGTACAACTTGGGGCACCCCGACTCGGACAGGTTAGGTTAGAAGGGGACGGCGGGGTCTGAAAGACCCCGCCGTCCCCTTCGTGGTTATTTTTTTTTAAACCGCCCAGAAGTAGGAGTCCCGCGAAGCGGGACTCCGTCGGCTATTGTGGAACTGATTTTGCATTGTTTGGTGACTACATTTTGGTGACAGATCTACTATTTTGAGGACAAACCCTATTATTTAAGAAACACAAAACTAATTAAATTGGTGATAGCTTACTAGTTAAGAAAAGATATTTTTTATTAATACTATTTTTTTCTTAACGCATTGTATAACTTTTCTTTACAACAGTACTAAAAACTGAAGGGTACCATAGCGGGACTTTTTGATAGGTATTTTAAGAGGGTGCCATACCGGGACCATACCATAGCGGGACTAACCGCCCAACCCAACTTATTACTTACCTACCACATTGTAAAACATACACACAATACACACATTTCCTGTTCATTGATCAAATATTCCTTATTTGTTGATTAGTTTAATAAGAAACCACACAACCGCAATGTTAGTTATACTCGTAATTACAAAAATGAGATTATGATGAGACTACCGAAATAGATACTGCTGCAAATAATTAATTATTCTAGATTACGCATTTACCTCCTTTGGCCTTGTTTGTAGTGTTATATTATAAGTAAAAGAGAAAATAGAAGATGGTTATCTCATAAAAACAATTGAGTCTGTATTTACCTAATCAATCAACAGTTCACTGATTATGTCCGTCCGTGTAGTGAAGTCTGTTGATGTGTGTATTTTATACTTACCGGGGACAAACCCAGGTCTAGCAACCCCTCTTTTTTATTATTATCTTCATAACAGCATTTCTTTTACTTCACTTATGTGCTAAATTCCGAAAACCACTATGATTCGTGAAGTCATTAATAATTCGCTATAAGTTTTCTTCAACTTATTATTGTTTCAAGTTTGGTTGTGTCAGAAAACAATAAGCTTTATTGAGCCATCTTTAGAGAACTCAACCATAAATGGAGCCGTATTTCTTGTTCCACACAAAATTGAATATAAAATTTTATTTATTTCCGAAGGATCCTTTGCTATTTCAGAATTATATTTATTGTGTTGGGTTTTGAATAGCAAAACAATACAATAACAATTTATTATTGTATATATAACCGGCCTGTTATTGCTATTATTTGATTTTAATAATAAATCCGCAACTGTGTAGAAGTTTGTCCGTTGGGCCCTTGGGAAATTACCGACAGATACAATATGGTTCCAATTTTACCATTCGTTACGAGGTTATGTTATTAAACTTTACCACCGCCGTTCTCTTATCTCATTAAAAACAATTATATTATTAATTGATGCTGATTAATAAGAATTGAATTAATAATTTCGCTTTACTGTCCAGCTTCAGCCACATTATAAGCCTAATGGCACAGCACATACAATCGAAACAAAAGATCGCTATAGAATTTCTAAGTAGACTGTAGACATAGGAAATATAATATAGGTAGTACCGTCTTATGACATTATCTGGATATTTACTCCGACCCTATCGCCGTAATATCTTGAAATCTCGCAGATTCCTTTGCTAATTAATTCATGAATGGTACCCTTCTTACTAGCATTAGTAATCACATGAAACGACATAGGTAAACACACTAATTAAGTATTATCTGACGATACTTATTATTGTTTTTACGGAATAATGGTTCAGAAAAGAAATCGTATGAATTATCATCCATACTAATCCTACTAATATTATAAATGTGAAAGTTAATGAGGATGGATGGATGGATGTTTGTTACTCATTCACGCAAAAACTACTTAACGGATTTGGATGGAATTTGGAACACGGATAGTTTTTAACCTGGATTAACATGTAGGATACTTTTTATCCCGGTAGTACGTTCCCGTGGGATAATATCAGACATCCACGCGGGCGAAGCCGCGGGCAAAAGCTAGTATTATAAATACGAAAGTAACTCTGTCTGTATGTTACCTTTTTACGCCTAAACCACTGAACCGATTTCAATAAAAATTGACAAGGAGATAGATGGCATCCTGGGAAAGGAAATAGGTTACTTTTTGTCCCGGTAACACGTTCCCGTGGGATAATTTCAGGAAGAAAACTACTAAGGCAGAAGCTAGTCAAGGATAGAATACAACAGCATGTCAAATAATTCCATGTCACTGATTTTCCACAAAGCTCCCAATATTTAGTTTGCCTTGGTTGTTATCATCAAGATATACCGATAGACGTTTAATTACACTTACATTTTTGTCTGTCTCTCTTTTACCAAACACATCACAAAGACCTCGATCATTTAGAACCTTTTAAGTGCCCTAAGACCTTTGGGAATCATAAACTACTAAGGAATCAGTAGTCTAATGCCTTCATTTATCACAAATATCAAGAAATAAAAAGGGAATTGTATCAAAGTATTATTATTTTTGTAAAATAAATTTCTCAAACTCAAAGTTATCTAATAACGTTTTACCTTTTTCGTACTTTATGCGTTCTCCCTTGCATGAAAGGCAGCAGGATTCCTTGTCAATATTAAAACTGAGGTCTAAAATAATGGAATTCTTTCCGTGAAAAGAAAAACCATGGAGTCTTTTTAATTCTCGAAATAGAAGCTTAGTAAATTCAGAGCGCATACCTATATATTTCAGATTTAGACGGGTGTCTTTCTAGAATGGATCCCGACTGCTACAATTTTTCTTGTATTTAAAAATATTTATACAGATTTGACGCTTATAAGCATTGCCTTAGCAACTTTGGCGATTTTTAAGTTAATAGCAATCGGGTATGACGACTTTCTTGTTTTAGGGTTTTTACATTTCCAAATTAAGTACACAGAAACGCAATCGGGATGTTTAGTTTTTTAAGTTACTGTTTTTTTTTTTATAACTATACCCAGTGTCACTCTCACAGTAAATACGAAACTAACGACACCTCTCAAGCTAAAATCCATCAAGCCGTTACTCAGCCGTTCAGGCTGCAGAGCGTGCCAAACAATTATACATACATACTCTCGAAAAACATAACGCTCCTTCTGGCGCAGTGGGGTAAAAACTGAATACGACAGAGTTCATTATCTGCCAAATTTTTCCCAACTATGTTGGGGTCGGCTTCCAGTCTAACCGAATGCAGCGGAATCAGCAGCAGTAGTATCTATATGACATAGTTATAATAATGAAAAACTGATTATGAAACAGTTTTAACGATCGTTTACAGGGTCTTTACATCACAAATTAACATATCCATAAGCACCTACACCAAAATAACGTTCATGTTACCATGACTAGCTAATGAATGCTACACATCGTTTGTTTGAGTTCCAAACACTTCGCCGAAGAAGTTGGTACACGAAGGGTTTACTTCCAGGTACCAGGTAAACAGAAACTTGAAGCGATATAATATGTGGATTATGTAAAAGAAAAACAGAAAACAAAAGTTTTCTGACAAGCAAGCCGCCCGTTGTACACGAGGCGTTTAAGCTGACGAACGAAACCCAGTCTGAACAATGGTGTAAAGCATCAGTCCAGTTACATTCTTTAAGTACCTGTAAGTCCTGTAAAAAGAACGGACCCATTATACTCACAATACATACAGACAGACCACGTAGGAGATGGCGGGACGAGCTGGTAGGTTCCGTCAAAACTGGAAGGATGACGCTCGGGGCTGCGAAAGATGGAAGGGTTGGGGGAAGCTTTTGACCACGAGTGAAACAGCGTAGGCTAGTAAAAAAAAATTTGTGAGCCGTCATAGGACGCCTGGCAGATGTGAAACATAACATCGTATAGTGTGGCGACGCGTCGCCACGGCATGCGTCGCCACGCCAACAATCTGTTTTACCCGCGGCTATAGATGTTTCACATAAAAATATAAGTATATATGACAGTCAGGGTATCTCATTTCCACTGATATTTCCAGTGGTCTCAGTCCCCGGTGAGCGTGGCGGGCGGGGCAGCCGAGTCTCCCCCCGAAGATTTCCGACGAGCGGCGAGGGGATCCTTCTCAGCTATACTGGACCTGCTGACTGCCACCGCCAACTTGGAGATACCACACCAGGTATGTTTCATTCATCTTTGGCCTTACACGTGTCAGGAAACAACTGAAATCTAGAGTTTTGCAACGTTTTGCTAACGGTGCGGTGTTTTAAAACAAACGTTAGGGTGACATAGTGGCATTTCACTCAACATCATAACAAGTCAAAAGAAAAAGCTTTAGAGCTCTTCTTCGTAAGTTCCAACAGTTTTGCGGAATTTTCTGAAAACATCAACATAATCAAAGATTTTCTCTTCACCTTCGAATAACAACCAGAGATTGGATTGTTAATCTTGCTTATACGTTCCCTCAACAATGTAGATATTTGTTTTTCTTGTAAAAGAATCATTAATCTTTCCCAAAAGATACGTAACAAATAACAAATAAAATACGCCATAATAAAATCGCGGAACATTTTCACCACACATTATTGTCTACTTGAGTACCAGGATAACAGGCACCAGGGGAAGGTAGCGGCCATAAAAGAATCAGACAGTTGAATAGTTACAAGTAAGAAACCCAAATCGAAAGATTTGCCAACTACAGTAAAAGCTAATGGCAAAACTTTTAATATGTTTTCAATCCCAGTTTTCCGGGCGGAGAGCACGACTACCTACTTACCAATATTTTATGATTCCTACAAATCCTATGATTCTATTACAAAATATCTTTTATGCCTCATCTAAAGGGAAGTTAGACGGAAAAATAAAGTAAACCGCAATTTGGACGCATGTACATGATTCTGAACCCCTGCGTTGAAATTATTCGTCGGTTTTCGAACTTTTCCATTACTCATAAAAAGTTTTGAATCAAATAATGTTGTTCTTGATACTTAACAATATCACTTTAGGAAGCTTTCAAAGTTTTGAAGTCAAAATACCTATATTTAGAAAAAGTTATACCGTAGGTAGGGAAGTACTTTTCTTTAGACATTAGGTAGGTAATGTGAATATCTATGGAAGGATATTTTGTAACATTACAATTTATTGAAACAAAAAAAAATAAGAAATTTTGATTCAAATTCTGGCACAACCTGAGATTTTTATTGTAAACAGCTCTCGCAAATACCATTACAACTTTTGATCCAAAATAAATATTTATTCTGTTTTTAAGGTTTATTATTCTAAGTATCCTTTTCAATATTCCCCGAAAAATATCAGAACCGTACTTCAAACGAATTATTAATTCATAAGCCTTTTGAACTTACTCGTAGGTAAGTATGACGAATCTGTGTTTTTCCGAGAAATTGTCAGTAAAATATTTTTTATGAAAATTCCGTCGCGCCAGCAATGTTCAAAAGATGAACTGTTTTTTTTTTTATAGGTAACAATTGCTTGGCCTATCGCTTTTCATAATTACATTTATTCTGTTGGTACCTACCTATATGATGTTTGGAGGTCCTACTACTCGGTTCCTTTTTGTGTTTGTGTGTTTTTCTGTTTCTTATTTATCCCAAATAAACGTATATAATTTCTTTTCTTTCTATGACAAATCATGTATTGCCGTAAATAATACTTATACTCGAAAGGTTTAGGTAGTTAAATAAAGGTAAACAACAAAAACCACGTGACTTATCGATGCTAAACCTTTTATTTCAAATGTTAAAATTATATTATTTTTAGTCATTTATTAATATGTTCTATTCTGAATCTGAATCTGAGGAACTATCTGTCAAATTAATAATTAAGCGTTCAGTGGTATCATTAATTATTTTGTCTTATTTAACCATTTTCTGTTCGTCTTTTATTACATGACCCTCGCAAATTTTCCAATTATCAGCAGTCACATTATCTGAAGCCTTTGGCAAAAGAATTTTTAGGTCAGCCATTTTAAAAGTTTTCTTTTCTCGGCTAAATACCCCATTACTTGAGCCCATGTCTTGAAATATCATATCTTGAAACTATGTCTGTTTTCAACGGATAACACTCTTTGGGCCATGTTTCTTCTAGATACTACATACATTTATCAATGTGTGTTCCTCAGAGGATGAAAGAGGTCCTGTTTTGACGCGTTTTTTCTTCGGTGATGGAAATGAGAGTACTGAGTTGGTCTGGCTAGTACCAGGCTCGGGTTCACTCATTTTTCAACCATACGAATTTAAAAACCAATAACGATAAATAACAAAAACTTACAATAACTAAATAACAAAATAAAGAAACAAGCTACCTATATTAACAAAATTTAAACGCACACGCAACATCGCAAATATCGAGAGTGCTATCAAAGGCGTATGGTTAACCGACTAAACGTAATACCTGCTACTTCAGTTGCCATACTACGTCCCAGGTGTACTCTTCAATTTAGCAACGTTATATTCGTTGTATTTTCTAAAAAGGTTTACGGAACCTGTCTTTTTGGGCTCTTTACAATAGACAGATTACAAAATATTATTCTATTTTATATATCACAAAAAAAAAATGTGCTCAAGCAATTACATCTACGAAGAGTAGTTTACGAATAAATTATTAAGTTTAACATACATTAATAAAAGAGGAAACTATCATAAAAATCGAAAATAAAATTATTTTTGTTGTAACGTATTTTTAAACAAGAAAGTGTCAACTATAAAAAAACCTTTCTAGTATAGATGGTTTGGTTATCCCATAGATTTGGTTGCCGCAGCGTTGCTACTTTTAATCAGCATATTTCTACTACCTATTTATTTGAAAGATAAGCCTATGAAAACAATTATTAACTTTCACTTTTACATACATGTAGGTAGTACATTTACACACTCGTTCAACCTATTGTATTTGTTTCAAAACAAACTGATTCCATTAAACACAAACAAATTTGTTGTTTAAGGCCCACTTGCACCGCCAATCACTAAACACGTTTAGCGCTAAATGAGTTTAAAACATAATTCTGTTTCTGTCAAATGTTTGATGATGACAGAGACAGAATGATGTTTAAAACCTTTTTTAATTTTATTATTATTCATTTCGCACGTTTTCTCATAGCACATCTGATGTTGGCAGAATTGTCGACATCGGCACCACTGCCATAGAGAAAAATAGAATAGAATAGATGTTTAAAACTCGTTTAGCGCTAAACGTGTTTAATGAGTGGCGGTGCAAGTGGGCCTTAGTCTAGTCTGTCGTTAGTTAACAGATAGGTAGGGACCCTACACTAAACGGCACTAAAATCGATATTGAATGTTTGATAACTGAAGCAAAACAAATTGCCAAAATGATCATAGCATAATCACCCTATAATGTTCCCACTGCTGGGACACAGGTCTCCTCTCTTCGAGAGGATGTGGGCTACCTATAATCCACCACGCGGGCCCAGTGCGGGTTGGTTAAATTAGGGGTCTGCCACAAATCGGCTAGAACTCATCGGCTCTATTTGTCTTGTCATCTCTATTGAGGTTGCTTTGATGGGAATAACTGTGTTGGCTGATTGCCGGTCAATCATCGAGTAGATGTCACTCAAATCAAATCAAATCAAAATATTTAATTACTTAGGCACTTATGAAACGTCAGAAGCTAGGTGCACGGTTCTAATTGGTTGTTTCCTATGGAGAAGAGCCGGCAAGAAACTCCACGGTTACTTTTTTTAAATAAGGGGCTTTTACAATGTTTCAAATTACAGTGTATTTTCAAATTACAGTGTATATTAATAGGTATGGGAGGACAGTGTAGACCTGTCAATAAGTAACAGGTACTCAACAAAATAGAAAAGGTCTACGAATCTACTAGTCTACAAATTAGGCCTTTTTTTTTTTTTGGTGGGAAATCATCAAATGACCTCTCCCGCTCTGGGCGGAGCGGAAGGGCGTGTCAGACTCTTACTGACTATTACTGACTAAAACCCACCCGTGTTCCTTCAGTTGCCTGTGCGCCAGGGCCATGGTAACTCTTTCGATCAATCCGCGACCCCGGCAGGCATCGGCCCTATCGGACCCCGTCAATTATGCTGACATCTCTTTGAGGCGCGCGTGGAACACAACGCGCCGTCGACCCGGGCCTGGTCCTTACCGGACGGCGAGCTGCCTATTGCTCGCCGTCCGCAGGCCCGCGCCTACGGTGGCCGGGAGTCGGCTATCGACTCCCGACGCCCAGGGTGTCTCCTCCTGCGGCGACTAGGGGCGTGAGGGCGCAACGATTGCCGCACCCTCACGCGCTCCGCCTCCTCCTTCGCGAGCATTACTGCTTCTCAGAAGGAGGTGACGGCTTCCCATTCCCTCTCGCTCCGTACCATGCCCTGTACCAGGGCCGGACGCGAGAGATCGCCGCCGCCGATCGCCGCCACGAGGACACGGCGGTGCTCCACCCAAGCTGGGCAGACCTCCACCGTATGCTCCACCGTGTCCTCCGGTCGATCCACACAATGCCAACACCCGGGCGTTTCCTCCCGCCTTATCCGAAACAGGAACCTCCCGAAACAGCCATGTCCGGTGAGGACCTGCGTCAGGCGGAAGGTGAGGACGCCGTGGCGCCTCTCAAGCCACTCCTCAAAGAGGGGACTTACCGCCGCAATTGTGGCGTGCCCAACAAATTAGGCCTACAACGTTCTCACATTCACAACGTACAGAAGAATCTATATAAAAATAAAAGCCTATTGAAACCAAATGACATGATTGCCATTACAACTGTAACAAATTTGAATCAAAATCCTGTCTACAAAAGCCATAAATAAGGAGTTGAAATAAGCATTTGAGGTATATAATGTCAAATAATGAGAAGATTATGTCAAAGAAGAAAGTAAAAAAAAAAACAAAATACTTCGACACATTCTACATTACTAAACTGACTCACGCCCTATTACATGGGACCTATTACCTACCTACTAAAGCTACCATACCTCTGCCTAAACCTTCGGGAAATACAGGCGTGAAGTTATGTTACTAAACTATAAAACTAAATGATGTTATTTCTAAACTTATATAAACTGATAAACTTATGGTGAATCTTCAGTTGTAGCCCGCCAAATTCAATTTTTCTTTAACTAAGGATTCACCTTAAAGCGTGTGTCGAGTCCTATCTCTGTCTCTATCTATCAGTAACTTTAAGTATACAACTGTGATCAGTGATCACCAGTGATCGGAGTAGGTAGATTGATTTTTAGTACTTGTATCATAAATGCACACAGAAAGAATAACATGGATAAGCCATTTTTCCGGAAAGTAATTCCGGTATTTCCGGATTCAATTAAATATTGTTAATGTTGGTAGTGATATTATTACTACTCAATTCAAAATTTAAAGGAAGGTATCAAAACTAAATTAATTCATTATTTATCTGTTGAATAATAAAAATAGGAAGAATAATAGAGAATAAAATTGCTCATTTTATTACAATTCCTACCTTTTTTTTGAGGATGGCAAATCATCAAATGACTCCTTCCACTCTGGCAGAATACAATTCCTACATAACTTCCGTTTTTTTTTTAATAATCCACCAATTCCGGAGGAATGTCCATAGTAATATATACGTTTCGGATCAATGACCCCAGTTCAATCTACCTACTCCGATCACTGGTGATCACAGTTGTGGGAGTTTCGTTGCATGTTAGTAATTGTGCACCGAGCCCAGCACCCTAATTACGTAACACAATATAGACAGATAGATAGTATTGATTGATAGATAGTTAGATTGTGGTAGTGGGCAGTGTTAGCAATAGGCTTCAGACTATTGCTAATCCAAAAAATCTAAAAATTTGTCTGCTCAATAACGTAAATAGCGCAATGAATGTTGTTGAACTGTCAAAATGAAACCCATTCCTACTGTAGTGTGTTACGTAATTACCCCGCAGCGCAGGTTTAGTGATTGCGATATTAGAGCGTACCGTATCTTCCACTTAAGTTTATCTAAGTTTGTAAACCTGTAATTTTACGCCCCACCGCTGAACATGGTTCTCCTAAATTCCCGAAGACTGCCTAAAAAAAAGTCCCTTCTGTCTATGTTTTAGGCAGTCTGGGACTTTATTACTTTATTGCCCGACCTAATTACCATGCTTGGCTTACTATAAATGGTGATCAGATCACAGTGGGTCACTGGATCACAATAAATGGGTGTTATTTTTATCAAAAAGAAGACCCTACTCAAGCAACGTGAACATGAACTTTTCTCGAATTCGGTAGATACCGGCCAATCGGGGTGAACACGAGGCAGGGGTGAATTGGAACGAACCTTTAAAAGGGATTTTAACATCGAAATAATATAGTTTGTTGCCAACAAAGGCACTTAATCGTTAATTATAATACAGTAAACACATTAAAGTCTTTTTTGGCAACAAACGAAATTATTTCAATGTTAAAATCCCTTTTAAAGTTTCGTCTCGATTCACCCCTGCATCCCTATTCAACCCTTTTGACGGTACCTATACGTTGATATACGACACCAGTGACCTTTTCTTTACTTTTGTAACTCATGTACTGGAGTTGGCACCAAAATTCCTACGTCCTTTAAAGCACTTATCTGTTAGGTAAAGTCAGATAATAAAATTAGGACGTTTCCAGCCAGTTCCATTAAAACATTTTGCACATCCTGTGCGGCCAACTATTTTAAATAGAAAATGTCGTTACCCTTTCAACGTTGAACGCAGGCCTGTCCAATTTGATAACAGTTACGGACGTTCGATGTTATATGGAACGAAGTTTAATCCTCGTGACCAAAACACAGAAAAGTTCATAATTAAAAGTTTCGAACTCCAACCTGCAGCCTAATTGCGGTTAAAACACAGAAAATAATGTATTTTCTGTATGTTGGGGAAAGCACGCAAGGTAATCCTTACTTTTTAGTCGAAAAGAAGAGGTTCTGGAAACTTTTACTAGCGTATTCCATATGCTTTTATGGTAATGATGCTGTTTTTCTTCATAATACTAATACACTATGGTAGGGCAAATGTGAAAGTGTACTAAGACATAATGCATAAAGGAAAAACCGGGCTGAAGAGGCCGAAAAAAGAGGTCACACGTATCTCTTAAAACAGGATCATGTCGGGAGCATCTCCTGGGTTCAATCTCCTAAACAAACTATTTTATTGGCTACACACGCCTGAAATGTTTCAGTATGTACATATAGCTTCAGTAGGTATCATGGCGGCCAAGCGAACCCGGGGAATAGGAAGTTCTATGCTCTATACAAGTAGCAATAAGTATGTAACATAAATGGATCATAAAGTAGGTAAAAATCACCTGCTAAGCCCGTGAAAATGAACTTTGCCAAATATTTCAATTTTATATTTGACACAGATTTTGATTCCTCATGTAAAGTTAAAACCTACATAGGTAACAAGCAATCAAAAAGCTTGTTTTGTCTAAAAAGAAAAGTCAAGGAAACACGTTCTTATCATGACCCAGTGACGTCAAATAGCCCCGACTCAGGCACTCAAAAACATCGTTGATTATCAAAATAACCTTTCGATATTTATGTAAAACAACCTTAGACCACACCGGAACCCGACCGCGGGATTATTTCCACAGAAATGTGTTATTTTCTTATCACAAACTACAGACAGGTTTGAGGTTACCTACCCGCCTCTCGCCGGAAAATCTCGATGTAATAAAAATATAATGTTGTTTTTCTATTGAAATATATTCGTGCATGACTTCCAAATATTTTCCGAGGGTAGCTGGCAATATATTTCGTTGTTATTGACATTTTTTGAGAGTTAATTCAGCGCGGAGGAAAATGGAGACTTGTTTTTATATTTCAATCCGCCAACGTCACGCGCCATTAGTAAAAGGTTGAGTGGGACGTCTGGAATTTTAAATGAACGCGTTATATTTATACATTCGTAGGATTTTAATCATCTCGAAAATAGTTTACAACGCATATTAAGCATAGCAAGTATACATATAAAGCATATTAAGTATAGGTAGGTAATTATTATGTACCTACCTAGATACATAGAATATCCGTAGGTACACCAAAATTAACAAAGCAATGAGCTTTGTAAAATTTTGGTTTTTAAAATATTATTGATGTGTCAAAGTGTTTGTACAAACCTACTTACAGAAATAAAATAATTTATCATAGAATATAAACCATGTCCAAATAAGTACCGAGTCCATTTAGATTGCCATCGACACGATACGACGATAAGGGCCGGCGCACACCTGGCGAGGCGCAGCGTGGCGTGGATGTCATTGCCAAACAAAAATCAACGTTATGTGACTAAAATAAAAATAAAGCTAAGAATGAATAACCAGAGACGCGCTCTCGAGCTAATGGAAATTTATTTATTTTCAACTTTATTTCAACTACTGCAACGTTGATATTTGTTTGGCAGTGATGAATGTGCTGCGGTGATGAATGTCGCCAGATGTGTGCCGGCCCTAAGAAAATGAAGAATAAGTACCCACGTACAGTCACCGACAATAGTCGATTAATACATAAGTTTTTTAAATCTTAATTATTGAGCTAAGAATTTAATTTAAATGGAAACTTAAGTAAAATTAAAAGAACTGTCAGCAATTTAGATTAGCTAGTGCGTTTCTGTGCTGCATCTGCGACGTATACCTACTTAATAAAAAGAGAGATTACGAGAGCCGTATAATGTGTAAGTACATGGTTTCTATATTACTTACTTAAATTTTCTGACTAAAGCATCGGCCAGTAAACTCAAGCTCTCAAAGTCAAATCATTTATTTCATTTAAACCATTTACAGGCACTTTTGAATTGTCAAAGAGTCGGTCAGTTAGTCAGAAAGTTGAAGCTAGTTGCCCATTCCAAAACGTAGATCCTCTATGGAAAAGAACGGGCAAGAAACTGCAAATTAAGATATTGCAAAATCCTAGGTACAGTCGCCAGCAGGTCAAGCTACACGAAACTGTCAAATTTCTCCAAATGATTTTAAACCTTAAAATGTTGATGGTTAAGTTCAAAATCGAATGAGAAATTCTGACAGTTTGTGGTAACTTGATGTGCTGGCGACTGTACCTACATTATTCTTTTTGCTTCTATATTTAAAAACAATGTAAAAATAAAAACAATTGAAAATTATTAAAAACAAGCCGTGGCAGTTAAAAGATGGCCAGTCTCTACCGACGGCGCCCGTTCATGAACATGACGCGTGGGTCAGCACCATCCAGCTTAACCATTTTGTACTTTGTAGGGAACCGAATGATCCAACACACACGCGCCACCATCAGTGAGACATTTAGGTGAGCATGTTAAACCCTCAACTGCCATGCTTTCAAGTCAACATAATAATAACATAATAAACGGATACGGTACTAGGTACTCACATTTACAAAATTGAAAAATGCTTCTAAATTATAAAAACTATAGTTTGCAATGTATTTGAGAGATGAATAAAATTTTATTATCAAAAAGAAAAGATAATCATTAATATCTATTGAAGTATTCATCAATTAAAACTTGATGAAATAAAAATAAACATTAATTGTTACACATGTTTGTAATGTCAGAAAAAATAAAAGGGAAGCATCTCTTCTAAACATTCAAATAACTAGTGAGCCCAAGTGGCTGTGGAGCAGTATTGAATGGATTACAGAGTCTAAGTGACGATTGTGTGCTAATTATAGAATAAAAGTAAACGTACATAGATCTATACCCATATGCTTATATAAGCGTATAGGTATTGATTTATGTAGGTACAGTCGAACGTCGGCGCACCAGAGGGCCTAGACAAATGGCATTCGCTTCGGAGCGATTCTATTTCTACAATCGCTATCGCTTTCGCTAATGTTTCCATCATATAAATCTAAAACTAGCGATAACGCTTATCAAAAAGTGCCATTGGCTAAGCATCTTGTATGGAAATAATCGTTCGACGCTGTCGATTCGTTTCATAGAATCGAATGATGTTAACATTGTCTATACTCGAAAGGTTTAGGTAGTTAAATAAAGGTAAACAAATCGGAAAAAGGGTTTTTTATAGTTGACACTTTCTTGTTTAAAAATACGTTACAACAAAATTAAAGTTATTTGCGATTTATACGATAGTTTCCTCTTTTATTAATGTATGTTAAACTTTATCATTTATTCGTAAACTATACTTTTCGTACATGGAATTCCTGGAGCACAATTTTTTTGTTAGATTTATAAAATAGTATAATATTTTGTAATCTGTCTATTGTAAAGAGCCCAAAAAGACAGGTTCCTTAAACCTTTTAGAAAATACAACGAATTAGATAACTCTTCTAAATTGTAGAGTACACCTGTGACCAGAGGCGGATTAATTATCGAGAGCGCCCTAGGCACGCACCTCATTGGCGCCCTTCTAACGGCCATATATTACAAATTTTAACCAGTACTTGTATAATAATTAGCTGCACCACACTCTTTCACCCGCGTGATGCCCCATCCCATGGAAATTCCGGGATAAAATGTGTAAATCTGGGTCTCCAGCTATCTACATACCCAGTTTCATCCCAATCGGTTCAGTAGTTATTGCACGAAGAAGTAACACACATATTTTGGCAGTTATCATTTTTAGGTATTATAGGCCAGGACATGTGAACTTACCCTTAGGCGTGAATTAAATGCAATCTAGCAACGTCAGATGTGGAACATAGCAGTTGCATCTTACTCTTTTAAAATAAATCAGTGGAATTTCACTGCTTCAACCAGTGACTAGAAAGTTCACTGGTAAACGAGTGATATTTTCAGTTGTTCACTGGATAAACCAGTGAATTTTGCATCCACTGATTCAATCAGATAATTCTAAATACTTAGTTTACAAGTAAAGTAAATTCATCCAGACAAAAATACTAAATTGCAATATTAAAATGACTTTTTTTTAATAGTAATAACTTCCCCAAAAATCGATTTATCAGGATAATTTTATTTTGTAATTTTTTGATTGGAAATGTACTTTTCTGTTTTTTTTTTTCAGATTTAAAGTTCTATGGAATTTCTATGATAAAAAAAAATCGTCAATTCTTTCACGTCCACCGCTCATTTCTTTGTTTATTTTTTTTCTTTTATGTAACTTAGATATGTTTTGTGGTAGACACAGCCAATTAAAGAAATTAAAGGAAACTGCTTAGTTGAAGTTGTCGGAAATTAGTATTCAAAACCATTTTGTATTTTTTTTATTTTAAACAAAAAAAAATATTCTAAACAATAAATTTGAATATTTGTTTACTTTTCAGTAAACTAGATACATTGATAACAAATACAATTGAAAAAATAAATAGTATTTCTAAAGTCACGAGCCTTTTTTCAGTTTTTTTTTTAATATTTTTATTTATAAAAATAATAAACAGAAAATAAGTCAGTTCACTTTATACTATTGCGCGGCAATAACCGTAGAATTAATCAAAATGAAAACAATCAATCAATGAATCAACTAATGAAAATTTAAAAAAAAATAGTTTTTTTTTTCCTATAGTTTATTAAACAGTACAGTCGCCAGCAGGTCAAGCTATGGGCACGCCACAATTGCGGCGGTAAGTCCCCTCTTTGAGGAGTGGCTTGAGAGGCGCCACGGCGTCCTCACCTTCCGCCTGACGCAGGTCCTCACCGGACATGGCTGTTTCGGGAGGTTCCTGTTTCGGATAAGGCGGGAGGAAACGCCCGGGTGTTGGCATTGTGTGGATCGACCGGAGGACACGGTGGAGCATACGGTGGAGGTCTGCCCGGCTTGGGCGGAGCACCGCCGTGTCCTCGTGGCGGCGATCGGCGGCGGCGATCTCTCGCGTCCGGCCCTGGTTCGGGCCATAGTACGGAGCGAGAGAGAATGGGAAGCAGTCACCTCCTTCTGCGAAGCAGTAATGCTCGCGAAGGAGGAGGCGGAGCGCGTGAGGGAGAGGCAATCATTGCGCCCTCACGCCCCTAGTCGCCGCAGGAGGAGACACCCTGGGCGTCGGGAGTCCATAGCCGACTCCCGGCCACCGTAGGCGCGGGCCTGCGGACGGCGAGCAATGGGCAGCTCGCCGTCCGGTAAGGACCAGGCCCGGGTCGACGGCGCGTTGTGTTCCACGCGCGCCTCAAAGAGTTGTCAGCATAATTGACGGGGTCCGATAGGGCCGATGCCTGCCGGGGTCGCGGATTGTTCGAAAGAGTTACCGTGGCCCTGGCGCACAGGCAACTGAAGGAACACGGGTGGGTTTTAGTCAGTAAGAGTCTGACACGCCCTTCCGCTCCGCCCAGAGCGGGAGAGGTCATTTGATGATTTCCCATCCAAAAAAAAAAAAAAAAAAAAAAAAGCAGGTCAAGCTACACGAAACTGTCAAATTTCTCCAAACGATTTTAAACCTTAAAATGTTGACAGTTAAGTTCAAAATCGAATGAGTAAATCTGACAGTTTGTAGTAACTTGATGTGCTGGCGACTGTACATTCAAAAACAAAAAAAAACACCCAAAAATAGAACATTCTGATCAGTTAATTTTTAAAAAGTTGTGATTATTAAAAAAATGGTTATTTTTGGGATATTCATAACTTTCTTCAGTTGACAAAAAAATTAAAAAAATGTTTAGAACTATCTTTGTCGTGAGATCAACAATTTGAGCGAAATTTAAAGAGGTTTCATACATTATAGTGGTTGAAACTCACTGCTTTAAACAGTAGTTGTGACCACCATGAATATCTACTGATCCAACCAGTGAATTTCACTGTTTGAATCAGTGAACTTTCACTGGACAACCAGAGAGATCCACTGGAAAATGAGTTAAATTCCATTGATTCAGTTTAAGAGAGTACATCTGTATTGAATCAACTAATATTTTATTAGTTAATTTTAATTTTATGATTATTTTCTAGGTCTAAAAACTGACGTGCACGCGCCCCCTTATAACCTCGCGCCCATAGGCACGTGCCTAGTTTGCCTTAGGGATAATCTGCCTCTGCCTGTGACGTAGTATGGCAACTGAAGTAGCAGGTACTTATTACGTTTAGTCGGTTAACCAGATGCCTCATAAGTTGTGGATAAATTAGAAAAAAATGTTATTTGGTGTCACTGTATTGCGGCTGCCACCATACCACTGTGAGCGCAATTCAATTGAGTTAATATGGGCTCAAGTTAAAGGTTTTGTAGCCGAGAAAAAGAAAACTTTTTTTTTTTTTATCCTAAACATTCTTTTGCCAGAAGCTTTAGCTAATGTGACTGCTGAGAATTGGAAAAGTTGCGAGGGTCATGTAATAAAAGAAGAACAGAAAATGTTTAAATCAGACAAAACAATTGATGATACCACTGAACGCTTTATTATTAATGTGACAGATAGTTCCTCAAATTCAGATTCAGAATAGAGCCTATTAATATGGGACTCAAAATAATATGATTTTAACATTTGAAATAAAAGGTTTATTATCTATGAGTCACGTGTTTTTTTTTTGTTTAACTTTATTTAACTACTACCTTTCGAGTATAGCTAATTTCAATTCGTTGACCTATGATCACGTGACATTTCAATAGCTTATGTCAAACCCATACATTTTTTGGATTTTCTACTAGCGTCATCGCTAATCGAATACTCGTATTACTTTGTCGAGGCCCTCAGATTTTAGCGAAATAACGGTAATAATAACGTTATTTAAATACCGTTAAATCCTTCGATTTAACGTTATTTTTAACGTAACAGAACGAAATGTTAATGTAATTTTACCGGTATTTGTTTGTGATTATAACCGTCCTTGCTGATCGTATCTATAAGGTAAATAATACATGATATTGATTTCTGTAAATTTATTAAAAAAACACTTTTACACGTCAAAATTATGTTTATAAAACTAGATAATAATGGTAATAGGTACTTAGGAATCAATGGATACTTTAAAAGGATGATGCGGCAATACGACTTTTCGGATTTCCTGGAAACACGTTGACCTCGATCGACTTATTTTCAGTCACTCAATCGCGCAAAGAAAAAGGTTATTTTACTATTTTCCAAAAAACGTCTAGGACCTAGACCTTCCCACATACCTACTTATGTTACATAAAGTAAAGTAGGTAGGTAACGTTCTAAGCTGAGTGAACTAGTTGTTAGGTATGGTAAAGCATTGGTACGTATATGCTATACGTCATCAACATCATCAGTGGCAGCTTTGTGCCACCCTCTACCTAGCCCTCCCCCCTTTTGTGCCATGCTACCCTACACCCTAATTGCGTCACAAACTATCAATCACAATCTGAATCATTTTGAAGGATATTGCTAATCCATTACTTCATATGTTCGAAAAAATAGTCTGCTAAACAACGTAAATAACACAATGAATGTTGTTGAACTGTCAAAATGAAAGCTATTCACACTGTTTAGTGTGTTACGCAATTACCCCGCTGGTCTGTGCGAGTCACATCCAGGTCTTCCCCGCAATCTTCAGTAGGGCGCGGGAATGACCAGCAGTGCTATTTTCTAAGATGGGCGAAACAAGTTGTTTCGCCGCTGCGCGCAAGGCTGTATCCTTAGAGAATAGCACTGCAGGAAAAATTAAATGCTTTATAAAGGTAGTTAATTTTAAAAGAAAATTAGGTTAGGTACTATTAAGTAGTAATCTACTAACTATTATTTTAGCTATGCTTTAGACTATTGTAACTTACTAAAGTCTCCTTCCTATTTAAGGGTGTAAAGGTTGTAAAGGCACCGCGTGTCACGCGACGAGCGGCGCCTTTGCGTTGAGCTGTCGCGCCGCGCCTATTTGTGGGAGCCTTAACAAGTTTACTAGATAGGTATCTACCTGCATAGTGATGTGTGATGAGCAAAAGCCAATAATATCCGGATTTCCCACTAACCGTGTTCTAACAATGTTTCGTGTAGCTTTTAACCAGAATTTAAATTCGAAAACTTTGCTTGTCTGTTGGTGTGAGCTTACGCCAATTTCCTGTCATGATATCAATTTCCCGTTCTCCTGCCAGAGTAGCTCGGTCGGCCGTTATTGTTCAACATTGTTACGCTGTTCAACATTGTTCAATGTTATTGTGAACATGCACAACACGGTTTTTCAGTTTATTTCTGGGTGGTTTAGGTACGTGACAGGTTTGATTGAAATAAGTACCCTGTTTATGTAGTTTGTATTGTTTCGTTGTGTTAGGAACTTTTTTCACTTTTTATTAATCACAAGCAACGTGCCTGATGGGGTGTCTTATCGACCAAAATGTCGAACATAAATACAAACTTTCATCCCCTATTTAACACCTTTATGGGACCTATGGGTTGATATTTCAAAAATCCTTATTTAGTGCTCACCTTCGTTGTAAAAGGAACTCTTGCGCAAAAAAACTGGACCTAGCTGTTTATGCTGTGCATTTTCTGTCAGTGAATAAAATTAAGATTTTAATTAAGATATTTTCAGTGATAGAAAGTTTTTCTCGAATTTTATTCACGAGCCTTTTACCTAGCTGCCGCTTACCTACCGTTCAAGAACCGTTGATTAAACTGAATCACTACAACAAAAGTGAAACCAATTGGTAATATTCAAATTAGTCCAGTAGAAATCAATTAATTGGCAGCTCTCAATTGTATTCGATTCAAACAATGAAGCCTTTAAAAATAGCCTGCAATCACCTAGGAGCAAGGCCGACGGTTATATAATTAAGGCTACCTCGGCCTGCTTCCCTCTTGAAAAATGCTTGCTTTCCCCTCCAACTCCCCGTTTCATAACATTATGAGGTTTAAGTGTATCTCCGTAGGTTACAAGGATATCGGAAGTGGGGCCCCGTGTAAAATTATTAAATTTACTCTTGAGCGAGGGCTGTTACTTATAACTTATGTCGGTACACTTTATCCATCAATAGGTAAAACGCGATAGTATCTAACCTATTATATTGAACGGTACCTAAAGTTTGAAAGGGCTAAAGGGCTGAAACTATGCCAAACCTTGTTTCCGTTCTAGTCTGAAATGTATTTAATTCGTTTATCCCCTGAAGTTCTTTCTACTTGTCGAATTCCACTTACCTACCTACCTAACTTAGTACCTAGGTATCCTTGGTATATTAATTATATATACCTGACTTAAATTAACTAGATATACCTAGGTGGGTATCTACTTACTTACTATATAGGTAGGTAAGAGGAATTAGGAGGCCCTCCCCCTGGGAGGGCATTAAACTCGTAATGTCTTCCTAAGATCCCGACTTAAACCTAATTAGAAATGATTAAGATACTCATTTTTCCAAAGCATTTTTTTAAAACTATATGTTCTCCATTTACCCGCATTTACATCAATTTAACATCACGCCACAGAGCATCTATAAAATACTGTAGAATGCCATCTCTCAGGATTTTTATGCCAACCTGTCACGGATAGCGCCATCTGGATTTCTTGTTCCATAACTAACCATACTATAGGTACATACCTACTTTATCCTTAATTTGGTTGCTTTTGCATATATTTTCCAAAGTTATAGATTTAAATATGTAAAACCATGTTTGGTAGCGTGAAATCAATTTTGCAGTACTTAGTTGTAGAATAAAAACTGCTCCACATGAATTGTAATCAATCTACAAGCATGGATAAAATGTGCACATTTACTCATTTAAATAGTTTGTAAAGGTTAATTTAAGTAGTTTTTAATAAAAACAAGCTTGTCGTTGAATACTCAATACATAGACTTATTTTCACGTTTGCTATAGATAATTAAGTACCTATTCTCGCCAAAATATATCGTCTCGTAGAAAGGCATAGTAAAAACACTGAACGATAGCATTCACTACCGGGACACCTAACACCGAATTCAGTCGGCCTTCGCCCCGCAGGTAGGTACACTCAACACAAGGGCGGACTAGCGAATCTGATGATGGACTCTTCAAGCCTTTACGGAGGAGCAGAGGCTTAACTCAATGTATTAGCAGCAAGTAAAACAGCATAAACAACACGAAAACAATTCAGCGCACAAGCAAATTGCAAAACCAAAAGCCAAAATAAATACTAGCCCGTAATTAAGTCTTAAAAATGAAACTAAAATAAATTAGATATTAAAATAGCAATTTTCCTTTGTGAATGATTTGCCTTAAATTTAAAGAACAAGATTCATAGATACCTACCCTTCCCCCCCCCCCCCCCCCCACATCACGCTTTAATCCCGAAACGGACGAGCAGATAATACTTTGTCCCTTGTTGTGTAAACTGCCACAAAAATATTAAGCCAACATCTAATATTTGTCAACCCTAATCAAGTAATCATACCCTCTTCGGTCACTGACAACATTTGCGTCGGCGGCGTCGAAAATAATTTCATTTTCCTTCGGGTCAATTGATCTGAGTAGTTCTCAAGTATTTGGGACCAGCGGTCGTCTATTATTAAAGGAATTCCTAGATGTCTTCTTGTAGGTTTATTTATTGACGACAAGTTGTTGTTTGTCAACATCAACAACCACTTTTAGTTCTGCAACAGTAAGTTTAGGACTCATTGCTATGGTGTTAATTTCAGGATCAGCCGGACGGCTCGACCACGCCGCGCGATGACAAGTCCAGGGGCCACTCTCCAGCCCCCAGTGAAGGTAGGTAATGTGTCACTACACTTACCATAAATTAATTTATATAAGCTTGTCTTTGTCGGCTACTGTTTTTACCCACGACGGAACGGAAGCCGTATGTACCTATATGCGTTTGCGGTTAGAGGTTGTTTGTGTCATGTATGTCTGTTACCATCTTCCTCTTAAACTACGGGGCCGATTTGGATGAGACTTTTTGCAATCTATAGCTACCATAACCGGTACAATACGATACTCAAGCATAACTGCAATATTAAATAAGCGATTTGCTTTATTTTTTTGTCAGGCACTAAAAGTATTGCTAAACAACACTTTTGTCGATATCTTTAATGCCGTAATAGTTACAGTATTATCGTTGTAAAACATTGAGAGAAGCAAACGGGAAGTAATTAATGGCCACCGTGAATTTCAATAATTCTATTTATCAGGGTCACTACGACTCGCTGACCGACAGTGCTGATCAGAATCAGATCAGAATGAACGGTCATACTTATTTTTTTCTTCTTCTAGAATATGATGGAAGCAATTAGAGGCAATAGGGAAGCAATTCTCGGGCATAAACTCAACATCAAATACGCCTAGTGACCGTTCATCCTGACGGAAACATCGGTCGGGCGCACGGTTTGTATTAAAGAAATCTATGGTGGTTCCAGGGGTGGAGCACGACAGTGAGAGGTGATGGTCGGCCAGCACTCTTCTCGACCGGCTCGCGCAGCGGGGCTTCGCAGCCGACACGCGGCTTGCATTACCTCCTACAGGTCCATCTACTCTCTGATTACCTTACAACTATTGCTTGAATGTAGTCAGCAAACAATATCAGCCTGAATGAGGTACGTAGGTGTAGCAAATGCTAACAGGCCCTGCGCGCATATCTCGGTACCTATAGTACCACCCGTGGGTCCAATGGAATATTATCTATCAATGGTCAAGAGCCGGGATGCTAATCATTTCACCATCGACAAGAATTCTTTGGATTGTCTACAATTTGTGTTCCTAACTGTATCGATCAATGTGTAGCTACAATTAAGTACCTACCTACACAATGTAGGTATAATATATTTTGTGACTACATATTGTGGCGAAATAGATGGAAGAAAATACATGCGTCACTTGTAATACGTAAGGTCAGGTGGGGTAAGTGAATCATACTTTACTTTTAATTTTACGTAAACAGCTCTAGCACAGTAATATGATTCGCTTACAAAATAACGGTTGATGCGAAGTACTCTTCCTTTAATTAGTCGCCTATGTCACGAGTTATAAGCTCTATAGTCGTGCATTTATCGTTATAAATCATCATTTTTCAGCAGACCAAGGTTTTGTATCACTTCCCCCGTATACGGGGTAAGTGAAAATGTCGCAATAATATATTTAAAAAAAAAAAGCTAGATATCACTATTAGAACATAAAATCTATAGTTTGAATACGTCATTTACTTATAAAAATCTCCATACATACAGTTAAATTGCTTGACACCAGCGAAAACATTAAGCACGTCCAACTCGTGTTTTTAAATTTCAAAGCTGTCGATTTTTTTTTCTTTCTAAAATCTTGTAGAATTGTCGTAGCGACATCTGTGCTAAAACATTGAAACCTCTGCGTCGATCTTGTTTTATTGACCGATCACTATTAGAAGTGAACTGTATACCTAGTTTATTGTAGGTATAGGGTTGGGTGTTTCACTTACCCCACCTGACCTTATCATTTTGATAATAAATAAAAAATATACCGAAATTTAATATATAAAAAGTAAAAAAGACAATAAAGTTTAAAATAATAATCAAATTCTAATCAAAAATAATACTATATATTACTGCATTAAATGGATACAATAGATATGTTATGGAACTTAATATTGTAGACAATGAATTAACTATTTACCTAATATAAACCTATTTTTGATAGAATACAGCGTAATTAAACAAAAAAGCAGATTAAACGAGCTGTGGTATCTGGTCGTAAATATACGACTCTGGCGAAATGGACACGAAAATATTTGTCGGATTAATCAGACGTAAGCGGTTAAAAGGTTAACCTTTTGAACGCCAGAGCGTAAACGCATCGGCGCCCCTTCCACGCCAAGCCACAAGTTCAGCGCAAATACCTACAAAAAAAAATAGGGATTCCAACATCTTATCGATAACCAATTAATCATTGCTTTTAGTTACATATTTTTTAAATAAAATATTACTAGTTGCATTATTCTTTTATTTAAGTTGACCCTATTTGGTATCATACTATCATTAAACTCCAGTTACAAAGTTCTAAAGACCTAAAAGCAGACATTAGAACTACAAACGAATAAATGAAATAATAATAAAGTACATCACTAATCTCGTTCGTGACGTCATCCCCTGTCGGGAAGACCCGACTCTGGCGTGGCTGGCACTACTTTTGACGAATTCCTCGCATGCGAGTAGGGATGTGATATTGTGGGACATAATAAATAATAATCATATAGTATTTAAAACAATTTAATCAATTTACTTATAATTATTACTTTGATTCTTCGTAACATGGCAAACTTATGTCATCCAAGTCCTTTTGCTGTCGTACTTTTCTAATAACGTTTAGTATATTGACATAAGTTAGTAAATTCCCCTCCTGTTCCCTTCCTGTTTGCCTCAGGCATTAAGTCCGCCTTTGTACAGTACTTTTTTTTTTTACTTGTGCATAAAGTTTTAATAAATAAATAAATAAATAAATTCATCACCCTCTTCTACATTTCGTAACACACGAGAGTTCTTCAGTAGTCATTTGACTGCCAGCCATTTTTATTATACACTCGCACAATAATAATGCCGTTACAAATATTACCACCGATCATAATAATCAGTGATCGGAGTAGGTAGATTGAACTGGGGTCATTGATCCGAAACGTATATATTACTATGGACATTCCTCCGGAATTGGTGGATTATTAAAAAAAAACCGGAACTTATGTAGGAATTGTATTCTGCCAGAGTGGAAGGAGTCATTTGATGATTTGCCATCCTCAAAAAAAAGGTAGGAATTGTAATAAAATGAGCAATTTTATTCTTTATTATTCTTCCTATTTTTTTTTTTTGTCACGATTTGACAAAACAAAGGATGAAACAAAGGATCATGGGTGGTACAATAACCGGTTATCAGAACAATGCGTACGCCCGCCGGAAATACTAAATCCGGAAATACCGGAATTACTTTCCGGAAAAATGGCTTATCCATGTTATTCTTTCTGTGTGCATTTATGATACAAGTACTAAAAATCAATCTACCTACTCCGATCACTGATAATAATAGATGTAGGAAATCACTAGCAGTCTCCCGTAGCGCTAATGACGTCACCGCTTGATGTCTATTCCCGACTGTGGCGTACAGGTTACTGTTTACGCGCTTTTGCGTAAGGATGCGCGAGAGTGGACAGTAAACTATCGATCTATGGATATCAATTATGTTTTTTTTTTCACACTTTTATAAATATTATGCATTATGAATATTCAGATACGAATAGTTATCATTAAAAAATAATTGTCGAAGTAATATTATGCTACTTTTAATAAAATATTTCATAAATTTGAAATATAAGTTACCTTACTTACCCATCACTAGCTGTCGTGTCGTGACCCAAACTGATTTGACCACGAGGAATTCTGCTCCGGATAGTCAAACTAATAGTTTAACGAAAAATATCCACCCTTTGTTTATAGTTCGTAAATATACTTGTACAGTCAGTAACAAAAATAATTATCTTAGATTATTTAAAAAGTACCCAACACTTATATCGCCATGCATTAATTGCAGCTGACACTTCAATAAGAAATCATCTCGACATATTTGGTCTGGGCGGAGAGATACTTTTTCATTAGAAGAATTTTCTTTTAGTATTAAGGTTTCAAGTAAACGAGCAACTGTAATTGGATTATGACGTTTCATGGATTTGTTTAGTTGGCCGTCCCAACTTTCGACCACATTGTTCGTGCGATAGAATTTTTCGAGTTTTGGTAGTATCATTGGGAGTATCAGTATTTATATACTCCCATCCTTCTCCGATTTTATTTTCAGGTAATAAAGCGAGTGCTGCACATAATCCCACTACTCTCCTGTCATCTTTAGATTTAATTTGCATTTGTTTTGCCTTTCGCCATTGGCTGTTTGTAAAATGATAAAAACATTTTACAATTTGGATGTTCGGAAATATTGTTATTAATGCATTGCTTGCAGCTAATTCAAAATCTAAATGGAAAATTTTTGGTGACCAATCATTCAATCTGGACTTTATCATTCAAAATAAAATGAAATATGATTCTTCTTTTTTGTCTGTCATCAAAACATACGCCACAGGAACCGCATTTGTGGTTGTGATGGATTTTGTCAAATTTACATGGATGCAGTATAATTGGCTAAACGGAATTGGACAACTAAAGAATGTTCCGTCACTGAAAAACTCATCTGACTTTTCTATTATTGCCATATTCTTTTTGGTGCAGAAAACCATAATGCGACATTTCTCAGTATTATAATCAGCGAAAAGAAAGGACTGATATTTATCTGGAATGTTTACTTGTGTGAAATCGTTAAAGCAAGTTTTTTGCCTGTCGGTATATAAAACCGTTTTGACGCTATCAAATGATGGAATTTTAAGTTCAATATTCTCGTCTCGTTTATCTAGCGACGTTTTCGTATCTTGAAACGCCTCTGGGATAGGGACATCATTGTCTTTAACTTTTTGGTTTTAATTCGTCAATAGCAAAATCAACTTCATTTTTATAGTAATCAGCGTTACATGAGTGGCCAATACATTTCACCACATTGTCACCCTAAACAAAAAAAAATAGTATGGTTAAAATAATAGGTACCTATGTAATAATCTGTAATTAAAAACGATATATAAATATGTTTTAATTATGAGCATACCTTCAGAGTAATTGAGCCCCGACATTTTTCTTTTTTGAGATGACTGCAAGTCCAGAAAATGTTTCCATTTCTGTACGTAGGTACGCAATTTGTAGTACTGCCGATCCTTGAAAATCAGTACCCTTCCCCCTTTACGATGAATGTATTTTATATCTAAATCCATATTTTATCCAAATAATTACAAAATGCAATAAAAAAGCAAAGAACAGGATAATAATTTGAGTGGTCATGTGGCATGTGTCATCAAATTGACATAATGTTTTATTTATAATTGTACATTATGACTGCAATGTATACAGCTTGATCTCAGATCAAGTAAACTTTTTTTACTTGATAAAAAGTTTTAATAGCCACTCAGTTTGACTATCCCGAACAGAATTCCTCGTGTTCAAATCAGTTTGACCACGAGGAAGGTTTTTTTTTTTTGTTAATGACTGTACAAGTATATTTACGAACTCTAAAGGATGGATATTTTTCGTTAAACTAAGTAGTTTGACTATCCGGAACAGAATTCCTCGTGGTCAAATCAGTTTGACCACGAGAAGGGGACCGGTCGTGACGACTGTGGCGTGAGGAAGAACACTTTTTTACGGATTTCGATTAGCAATTTTTGATGATTGTTTTTTCTAGTGAAATTTAAGTAATGAATATATCTATGTGCCATTTTACAATATTTCATTAGTGTAGTTTTAAATAATAGGAAAAAGAAACAGAAAACTTAATTTAGTATATTTACTTTGTACTTAAAAAATGTCGTTTTCTTGTCGGCTGTAGACGACGGTGGCGTGTTTGGCACGTTTTCGTTTGTCGGCGATATCCGACCGTGGCGTTCAAAAGGTTATGCATTGTTATCGATGTCATTTGTTTGACTCTGACTTTAACTAGGTAGGTACCATCATAATCATAGAAGGCGCTAGGTACCTACGCCGGCGAGAGCTATTCGAAAGCTCCTCACACATTCGGTTTTGCCTGTGAAAATGTCGGAAATTGTCCCATGGGAACGTACGACCGGATAAAAACTATCCTGTCTTCACCCAGGTCATGGTCTACCTGAGCCAAATTTCGTCTAAATGCTGTTAAGGCGTGAGAGGTAACAGACAGACAGTTACTTTCACATTTATAATAGTATGGACTTTCAGTTTCTAAACCCCTTTGTTCTTTTCTAGGCTGCGCCCGCTACCGCGAGCTGTGCTACCGCGCTGCGCACGCGCACCTCCCCGAGGACGCAGAGCCACGCCCCTGCGAATGCGCCAACTGCACGGCACGGCGGCACTCTGCTAACGCGCCATGAGATCCGTCCGTCGTGGCCACCACAGCCACTCTCACTCGCTCCATACCCGCGCTACCGAGCGAATTTACTCGGCGGAATTGACTTTGGCTCAAGCTGATGGGACATTATTCTAGTTTTCAAATATTTTATTGTAAATGTATTCAGTGTTCATCGTTGTTATTTCATAAATGAGTGTCCGTGCTTTCGTCGTTTCTGGATGTAGTAAATAATTAAGTAGGTACCTACCTATGGACTAGTCCTTGATAGCATACCACCTGAACCGTACGAGTCCCCCAAAGCGCCATTAGATTCGATGCGATGCTCCTGGATCAGCTTCCTCAATCCTAGAAGGCTTATTCATCAAGTTTTGGACTGTTTTTGACATTGATGATCATTTCTTTGTAGTTATTCCAGAAATATTATTACTATTGGCTTTTTAAAATTGAATTTTAAATGTGTGTAACCCATCCCTTTTTCCGAAAACAAAGTAACATTGTAGGAGAAACTGATATGGCCTATCTCAAAACATTTTAATTTGAAATATATATTTGCACAATGTTTTTGAAATTAAAACAGCTATACTACTAGTACCTAAATGTATCATTAGTTTAATTCGGGGCCTTTCTCTACGAAGGAACAATTTAGTCAATTCCAACTAAGCACTTGGCTTCATCTGATGTAAATATTCGCTTGTGTCCTAGTGCCTTACCCGATCCGCTTATCAATTTAAATCAGTAATTTTCAAAAATATTTTGGCACATTATAGAATTCATGCAATGTAGGATTATATTCCAGACATATGAAAATATGCACATCCAAAATCGCTTTTGTAATTAAGGAAAGAAATGCAATCGCAAGCATTACTATTAAATTCAAAGGTTAATAATAATTATCGAGTAAAAATTTGTCTGTCCATTGGAGATAAGATTAAAATGACCCTAGTGTAAGCTTTGTAATAAAATAATGTGGAAATTAAATTTACACAATTTATTTAGACGATTCTCTACATAAGAATTTCCGTAACACTAATTTATTATAAAGAACACGTTTAGTATAAAATCTAAGCCAAAATATTAACTTATGTGTAGGTGGCAATCATTATCTCTATGGTTCGGAGTATTGAACTGCTAAACTATATTTATAATTCATGTGTGCTAAAAGTATCATGACCTCTTAATTTTAGAGCCTAACATTAATATTAGAATCTAGACGTAATTTCTAAATTAAAATCATCTGACCTATTGTAATACCTGTCCATCGGTGTAACTTTAAACGATTTATAATAATTATAATAATGTACATTAACTTCTATTTTATATTACATCGCTAAAATTATAAACATTCATTTTAATTACATACATTTGTAACTTCTGATCTATTTTCGATTGTACTTACCCGATGTCATTAAATTTTTATCGTACATTATTTAAATATAACAAGGCCTACCTATTCGAGTTATAAAATGTATTTAAAATGATTCAAAAATAAAAATATGATTATTATAAAAATCGTACTGTCTATCAATTTATATACCTGTAATTCGTGTTACGAAAAAGTTACAACTAAACAGTTACAGAAGGAGGATACCTAGACAGGCCTGTCCATAAATTTAAATAAAACTTAAAGTACTTAGTATTTTTATTAAGGTTAAACAAAAATACACGTTTCAAGAGAGAACAGTATCAACAATAATTGTTTCAGGGGCCGAATGGCGCGGATCTTTTCAAGTTCCAACATGAAATTAATGTCTTTGATCAAAAGAACGCAATTTCATTACATTTGACACGGACCTACTCGGAAGATAATTTCATATTTAGTCATAAATGCCTCACATTAACAATAATACCTATTTCGGTAAAAACATGATTTCTTTGAAGTCACAGTTAATTTTATAACCATTTTGTATGGTTGGCTATCCTATGTATCTCTAGAAGTAAATATTAGAAAAATACGTCAATTTATTTCTGTTTCTAACAATTAGAAAAACAAGCTCATTTGGACATCGCCCGCGGTGGTATAGTTATGCAATAATCATGCCGAAAAGTAATCCACCTTAGGATTTTCATATAAAATTAAAAGTGACGAGGTACTTTTTGGGGCAATCGTCGATATAAAACAACTATTTTACAATGGTGATACGATACATCATTAAACCTATTTAAGAGATTAAAATAATTCCCAAAAACTTACACAGAAACATTGAGCAATTTTTTTATAAGAGTTACTGGCAGGTGTATTAGACGGGACAGATACAATATTCATATATTTTATACCTTGTCATATAGCCAAGGCTTATTTATAGACAAACGTTGTAAACATTAGAACAAGATGATTTAAGATCTGATTTGTGAACTATTGCTATGTAAAATAAAATGCTCAAAACTCTGAGAATGCTATAACTGAGAATTTTCAGTTTAAAAATCTCACTGAATTGACGCGCCCAATCAGTCCACACTACACAAATATTTCAAAAAGAAAAAACTAATCTACTAACTTAATAACTCGGAAAACCCTCTAAAAGGGACGCCTCTTATTAAATTCTTATTATCTAGTAATCGTCAAGTCGATGACGTAGAACATACTTCACGCTAGTCTAGTAAGATGCATGTCCAATATTATGTCAAAGAAATGCTTCAAGTCAAAAGTAAATTTTATCAAAAAGTAAATAAATCAATCAAGTAACAGGCGTTCCTGTTAGACTTTTTCCAATAAAAATAATTTACAAACTCAATGATTGTGTTCGTAGAAAAAAGAGATAATATTTTACAAGTAAAAACGACAATGTTTGTTAATAAACGGAGTCTCGCACAAGGTGGTTTGTTAGCCTAATTTGTATATTACATAAACTTAAAAACTTTATAGCATATAAAGCTGCGAGTGACTTATTTATTAGTTATGTCCAAAGTGTATTAAACGCGAGTTAAAATTAAATCAGTCCGCACTATCGTAACGACATCTAGTGACGGTCTAGGACAGGTGCGCTTACAAATAAATTGTAATAATCTATGCGAGAAGTAACGTTCTAAACCTATCTATTATAAGATATACTATAGTACCGGAATGCAAGTAGAAAAACCCTCGTAGACTAACAAACATTGACAAGTGTAACGTAAGTTACCAGGCTCGCACGAGTTGCGAGAAGTATACGCAGCTCATTCATTAACGCCGATAGGGATGGTAGGATGAAGCAGAGGCAGTGCCGCCTGATGATGAGCCGTGGTAGCTGCGCTTCGATGACCGCTGGTAACCGTCACCGGACCCTCCGGTGTATTCATAGTCATCACCTGGGTATATAAAACTACGGTTAGTATTATAATCCAAAAGAACAATTTAAAAAAAAAAAAACAGCAACATTTATAAGCCAATCTACTGATATACCAAATTAATTTGATTCAAATATTAATAAAAAGGAAAATAATAAAATGGAACTTACCGCACCACGCACCACTATCCACACACCAGGGTTTTGAGTATGGTTATCATTCAAATTAGGTTTAGGACAAAAAGGTATTTTGTGAACCACCTTGTCATAGGTCAGTTCAAGATAATTTTGGTGTTTAAATTACCCCCAAAAGAGTAAAAACCATCACAGAACAGAACCCTTGTATCCTATGGCCTATTTTCTACAGTAAATTCAATGCCTCCAAATATCAATTCTAATTCTTTCATGTGTCAATTCAACAAAAAAATATTTAATGGATCCCTTAATAATGTCTATGCGGATTTACCTAATGCTTGAGTACTAGAGCTACAGAGCTAGTGGAGAATGGTCACGGGAAAGGAATGGGGAAACCTGAGGCAGACGCAGATACGTCCGACACATTGCAATAAGACGGCTGTGGCGACACCATGCCTCCGCAATACATCATGGGGACCTGTTGAATACTCTGTTTACATTGCATGTATAAAAAACTTAATTCTTAAATAAGAAATATATGAGAATATTGTGAATACAAGTTTTAGAAGTCGTCCTTTAGAGTAAATAACCAAGCTTTCATCACACGGCATTTGGCGGATATAATTTTACTGCATACTGCGACGACTCAGCCCAATTAAAAAACAATACAATACAAAATTAATGCTGATCGTTTAAGCTTATATGAACATGGGCGAGGTCAAAGAAAGTCTACTTGGATTTAATGAAAATACTTTTAGAAATATTTATAATGAAAATGATTGTCTGTATAATGTGCCATCTAGTGTAACTAAGTAGAACTTTTTAGTAAACAACAGCACAAAAATATATCGCGATGTCATTTTAGTTTGCGTTTTTTCCGGCGTCCCGTTATGTAATATATCTGCAAAGTGCCGTATGATACGAGCTTTATTAAATTTCGTGGGGTCATGGATGTAGGGCTCTGGGCCGTTTAGGAAGTCTATGCGAGAAGTCTGCGTTTAGCAGAAGACTATTATAGATATGGAGGGATATTAAGGACCTGTGGTGGCGTTCCTACGACGTCGGACATCTGTTGGACGTTCACATACTTGGGACTGCCTGCATTACTGCCCACACCATCGCCGTCTGCCATGCATAGCTAGTCAGGTTATTTTGTTTGGATGCGACGTCAAAATATTCAAAAGTAGTTCATATATTTTCATTACTATGGCTTAAGCTGTTTTGTTTAGTTTTAACTTTTTTGTGCCAATTTAGATACTATTTTATTTGCGAGGGAAGGAATAATAACATTATTTACTTTCCAAACTATCTACGATTTTTTTTAACATGAGACTAGTGTGTACTGCCAAAACGTTGTTATAAGCATTTAGTATGTATTGTACTATCTACCGTTTCTTTAGCAATGGCCATGTCACTGTAAATAACCTTTTCGAAAATTTTACGACACTACATAAATAGGATAAAATATAGTATGTAATAGTAATAAGGATATATATAGTTATGTAGCAGGTGCAATGATGCGTTACGTTGAAGAATGTTATGTGCAAAGAAAGTGTATGCATACTATAAATGTACACTTGTCAATATAATGACAATATAATTAATGGAAACGGCAAATTCTATAGTATCATGTGTACTCGTGTTAGTCATTATTGCCGTTAGTGTAAGACTATTATGAATGCTCTACTGAATGTGTTTCTCGACTATTATGCCACAATATAAAATCAAAAATTATGATATCTGCTCAGAACCTGCCTGGAGGGTATTGTTACTACGGGGTGGGGGGTGTGAGCGAACATTAAAAATGCCATTTTATTTTGAAATTTTTGATTTCTTTTAATTATCTACGTTTTATAATGTCCTTAAAGTAGATATATATTTTCATCATAAGATATCTCAAATATTTGCATGTGGTAATATTAATATTTTATTAATCAACCAGTAGTAATTACTTAATCCATTAAGATAGAAGAAGCTTAATAATAGGAAACTACGACAAAAGTGTTTATTTCTTTCCATTACATTATAAACTACATACTTATGTTACCAGTTAAATCTAACACTAAATATATATACCCAAAATACCTAATATGAATAATGCATAATTTCTACTCCGAAAGACCTCAGTGTTATGTAGTGTGACAGCACTTATTACATCAACAAATCAACGCGTACAAGCTTCTCGTCTTATTTTAGTGCTTCGGTTAAAATTAATAATTAAAACCGTAATTAACTAATTATCATTAGGTAATCATCGTAAAAAAGAAACAATAAGGACGCACGTGTAAAGTCTATCATAATTTTCTTTTTTATACGAACATAAAGTAACTTATGTGGGGCGCGCGCGACGTGCGCCCGCGCCCCGCTAGGCTTCACCAAGTATGTCAGAGCGTTAGGGCTAAGTATAGTAGATTACACATTACAAGATTACAACAAATCTAGATAATAGTCTTACAATTGTAACATGCTTAGATTGTGGCTAGGTCGCGGTCGCCGCTTCCGATTAATTACATTTTAGGAAATTAATACAAGTGTGTATAAATACAGCGCCGCCCCGTAGTGGGCCGGTGTAAATTAAACTTATATAGGTACTGTTTGTAAGTAAACATTACTTTAAATATTGTACATCAGTCGATAGTTCACCTAACAATTTTGTTTCTAATCGATCGAGAATTATGTACTTTTATTTACTATAAAGAAAATAATAGTTTAAAAAATAATCAACATCAATTTTTTAATTAAAACAGAAATAAATAACAACTTGCCCTAGGTTTTATAATAATTAATGTTATAATTAACTGTAAAGCCCGTGAAATTTATTTTACTCGGGATCAATAATTACATTTATATTAAATTCTAGTATAAATATGAGGTTTTATATTTAATAATACCTGCATTGTTTTTAAAATAAGTTTCGAAAAAACTACAGTTAAGACGGACGATGGTGTCGTCCCTGATATACATTTAAATGCAAATGAATTAATTTTATAAGACGAGTAAACAGTGAACTTAAAATGAGTCGACTGCTAATCTAACGTTTAACACTAGGGGTCTTGTATAATTAGTCAATTACGATCATAAATTTATTAATGAATACTAGCACGGCACGGAGCGCGCCCGCCCGCGCACCGCGCCGTGCTCGGTGCCGCTAACGTTACTTTTATCATTATACCAAAATACACTTTTACACAAAACATTGTTTCCTTTATATACTACTGAATAAACATACACATATAAAAACCGCGTACACTATAATATAAAGTAATACAAACAAGAGTCGAAAGGTTAACTACGCAACAGTTCTACAGTTAAGCCATGATTAAAATATTATTTCATAAACATTATTATAAGATACAGCTGCATATCTTACGTCGATATTACAGAGTGTAATATAATAAAATGCAAGGTATGCACGTGTGGCCGGGTCGGGCAGTACGCAGCCCACAGCGACGCGCAGAGCGGGCGCGAGCGGCGCGCACGCATGAACACCACATTTGACAGACGAGCCTCTAACGAGTCTTATCGTATTTGTATTTTGCTAACTATTTTTAATTAATAAATTCATCCAATATTTAATGTTCTTCTCCTATATAATAATAATTAAAACCCATATAAATAGTCTCAATTGATTTTTTCACAATAATTTGCACTAAGTTTAATGTTGAGTAAATCTAAAATTTCTAATACATATTATACTTTATTTAAATAAATTATATTCTTTATGTTAATAAGAAGATTGCCACGATGGTTCATTACAAACTAAGTTCTTAAATTGTTCCAAAGGTTTGCGAGTGCGGGGCCGAGCCCGTGTCTAACACCTTAGTGCTAATTGTTATCACTGAAAATAACATAATTATAAATCATCTCTATATTCACTTAACTTTTTGTAAGGCATCGTTTCCTAATATTAAAACAGATGTGAACAATTTCGTTCGTATCATCGGTGGATGTACATTAAACCTACAGTAAGTATTAAAACGTAATCGAAACAATGGAACATAATGGTATTTATTTATTATGCGAACTGAACATGTGCGAGGGGCCGCGCCTCGGGAGCCGCGGGCTGTGGCGGGTTAGTGCGAACAAATGCAAGTAGTACAAGCGATACGAGACAGTGAGACCGAAACGAACGAACCACTACCTATGCTGAGTACGATAAAATTAACCAGGAATGAATCGAGACAAATTAACCTAACTAACATAGGAACGAAGAGTAAACGAAGCGGTACAAAGCGGCACATCTACACGTAACCTAAAGGGCAGTCAGGCACCGACCTCGATTAGTTTATATTATTTCATTATATTGTTATAAGGTACGAGTTTCACTTTCCTACATACTGATTGAGTCTCAGTCGAGTCTGTAATGTTATATACTTTAAGAGCTATAAGAAATGTATGCGCGTTAACTATGAACATCACAATGTAAAAGGCTTCTTCACTATGATTTACCGTTAAATTTGGGACATCGCACCCCTCGCCCCGGACCGCTAGTCACTTATAAAATTTGCTTACACCTCACAATATTCCTCAATAGATAAATTATACTTTACTTATGGAGCGATCTTAAATAACCCTATTCTAAACGATCAAATTATGCATTCAATGTAATCCTCAACAATTCGTCTATTTAAAACATTTATTAACAAATCTTATCGAGCGCGGCGCGGCGCGGTTCTATTATTTAAAATTAAAGGAACAACTCCCGCCTTGTGGTCGGGCGCTGGGCAGTCTATCAGTAGGGCCGTAAACTCTAAGATAATTACAACAAATACTGGTCGGACGCGGCGCGAGCGCTGGGCCGCCTGCCGCGCGGGCGCCTCCCTGCCCCGCGATTAATTACTTAGCTTATCACTAAAATTTTAATCAGTCGATCGGTCAAACGATTGAGCGATATAGTACAGTAAAGGACTAACATTAAATTTAATCTAACAATGTTATTTTAAATTATAACTCACTTTGTAACGGGGCGGGGCGGCCGCGCGACCTGCGACCGCGTCGGGTACATATTATGATACGACTAACATAGCGGCCGTAGCGGCCGGCGAAAGCTCTATACAGTTTTAAAAATATTTGGCAATCACATAAATTAAAACTTTAAAACTATGTGACGAGAGAATCGATTAAAATTATGCTTTACACACAAGTAAGTATATATATGTACAAATGTATGGCGAGGGCGCGAGGGGTGCGCTGACACGTACCGAACTATATCCTAAATGCTTGAGCTTCATTACTTAACATACGACAATATCGTTTGCTCGTTTAACAATTTGGCAGGTAAATTTAATTAAAGTATAAATTCCATATAATAATAGTATCAACTTAAAACTTGCGATAAAAAACTAAAATGCATATAAGAAAACAAATTAAAATTACGAATATTTATACAGAATTGTTCCCTTTTTAAAAACGGGAATAATTAAAAATATTAAAATCACGTTCAGTCACTATGTTTTGTTTAATATTAACACATAATTACCTCATTACATGCCTACCGTTTTCCTAAGTCTAGTGTGTGGTAAATAACCAAAATTCTAACATTAAACATACATACCGATATATATACCAAATATTTATACAAGTTATTAGCTTAAGTTAAGTTCTTTTAGGTCATTTTCCCTAAATTGGCCTTGTTTAACAGTGTCTGTCAAATGTGCGTCACGTGAGCGAGCCGCGGCGAGCGGGCACGGGCGCGCCTCGCCTCTACGCGAGGGTACGACTTACAACGATACACCTACACGACATTATTAAAAGAAATCACTTTAGAAATCCGACAAAAAATATTAAAACATTCGAAATGTGTGAAGTAAAATAAATCTTCCACAAAAAACCCACATCCAAATAGAATATTAAAAGCAAAGTTAATTAAAAAACTGTGTACACTTGTACACGCTTATGACAGCATCGTTTAGCTTTAGAAGAGGGGTCGCGAAAACTTGGCGAGTCATGTCAGAGCCGCGTAATGTGCACCGCCGTGTGGACGGTGCCTTATCGAGGGGTTAATATCATTCCTTCATAGTAGCGTTCAGAGACGGCCGAGTGCCAAAAGTTGCGAGAAAGTGTGGGAGTACCTTATTAAAATTAGTAGACAAAAGTTTTAACACCTAATAGTTTTGAATGTTATCGTTAAACTATTTTATATTTTTACTTATTAAAATTAACGCTTACTTACGCGTGTGGGTTTGTGTTAATGTAGTCGTCGGTGACTTTAATTATATAACCGCCTTTATAGGCTTAAGATAATCGTATGCAATTAATTTAAATTTATCTATTAAACTTTAGTCAGTTAATATAAATATTAATTTGTTGCATTGTATCCATAATCTATTTTTCCACGTTTAATGTCGTTTTGTTCGTGAAGTCAAAAACACACAAAACCACAAATCTATCAGCTAATGGGAAGTTTAACAGAGGTATATGAAATCGTCGTGTCAATAATATGGGAGTATGCGTTATTAAAACGGTTATATACTAGCTATCCCTATTCCCTTTAGTCGTTTTAAGTTGTATCGACCGAGTTAGAATCGATAGATGGAGTCGATCGAATGCAACCGTTGAAACGATGACAACCGTTCGAGCGCGCACTTGTGTCGATCAGACGTGAAGCGGAATGGCTACATCTACTATGAACACACGGTCACGTGTCTCACAAGCGTCAAGGGACTAATGCTACTGGTACAAGTGCGTACTAGAAGGTGGGTCACCGTCTGCGTGTGCGGCTATCGCAGCGTAACAAACTACAGGACTCACTCTACCTACCTCTACGTACCTTTAGAAAAGAATTGTGTATATCAACGTGTGAGCGTTACGACTGTAGTTAACCACACTGCGGTCGTGTGTGTGCACGGAGCAGAGGACAATTATTAATGGACTACTTATTCGGACGTCGGCTCAGAGAGTCTATGCCACCCTTTTAGATGTGCAGGGGATAAGGAACGTCAGGTATTGAACGAACGTAGCGCCTGTCAGATGGACGACTGGTTATGTTATGTGCGCCCGGCGCGGGTCCCCTGCTCCGCGCGGCTGTGTGTGGTGGCGTGGCGTGGGCCCTACGCGGCGGGCCACTCCTTGTTAAACTCGTTGGCGTTGAAGTGTTTGGGCGCGTGATGCGGGTGGTGCACACCTGGCGGCTGCGCGGCGGGCGCGTGGTACTCGCCGCCCGCGTACCGCGACGCGCCGCCGTACGACGAGCCCTACCAGTCCGTCACGTTAGCGCACGGCTCCAGGCCGCGCGGACGCATCCAGCTGAAGCTTGAGCGTACCGCTACTGCGCATCGTCTACGTGCTCTACTCGGTATCAAAATATAGCTCTCTCGAGTCTAAACTGAGCCGAGCTTCAGCTACGATGCGTCCTTGAACCGTCATGGAGCATAAAATGAGAGGACTCCACGATATTTATTATATACTGATCGATCTATTTATTTAATAAAAAAAGAATTAGGGCCGCATTCGCAAATGCTCCATGACATTATTTGAATAACATAATTTTGTAAATAATGTACTCTGGTTACATTTAACAGAATAGACGAATTCTCATCTCTGAACACTTAAAGTACAGCTCTTAATATTATTTTTATCGATAAAATTAACTATTAATGAACCTGTAACAATATGAGAAAATCCAAATTTTACTAATTTGTACTTTAAATGCCAATTTACAAGTGTTGAGATGAAACAAGGCGTTTGAATCATCTCGCACGGCTACAAAATGCAATATTATATATGAATATCGAACGGAACTAAGGGTAAGCTTATAATCTAGTGCGGTGCGATGCCTTTATGATGAGCGCGCGTTATCGTCGCAACAACCGACCGTCCATAGTGAGAAATCCCCAGTGTTTCGCGACATTCCCTCATCCGATACCCGCCCTTATCTCTAATTGTCTTTCTGGAGGAGCCACTCTTGTGGGCCCTGATCGACCAACTGGAAAAGAAGAACAAGACAATAAAGTCCCACTCGCCACAATTCAACTGGATCTTTAGCAGGTTTATGTAAGTAGCGCAGCGCGTGAAGATGGACCGGGCGAAAGCGTGTGACTATCCCCAAGGGCGAGATGAAAGTTTAGGCGAAGGAGGACGGGACAGGAGAGGCGGGAAGGAACCGTGGAGGTCGGTGATGAGAGACCTTCAGCGAAACTCGATAACAACACTAATCTTCTTGATTTTTCACTATGGATAGCGGTGCGACTGTCAACTATGGCCACGAGAGGCGGCCGTGAACAGCGCCGCGTCTACTCTCTTTATGTACCGCAGCATAGCTCGTAAAATCAAAAAGACATCGCACATTAATCTCGCCACTGAAAACATGCAGATAAGTGGGCTTCGTCGTCGCCGCGTATGACATTATCGTGATATAAAGCATTTCGAACACAGCACACAGATGCAAGGGTGGCAAACTAATGGCTCTATACTATCAACTCATGCTGCTTTTAGCCGCGATTCCTTTGTTCGCGTTCGTGGAGCAATGTTTTCGCTGAATATCACTCGCTCACCAGAACGTTCGATCATGTACATTCATTCTCAAATCGCAAACAACTCTATTGCAAGTACAACCAAATTGAACTATGCAGAAGTACGGAGAGTTTCTGATGCATTCATACAACACACGCGCACAAACATTCTCTAGTGACACTGGGTACAATAATGTTGGATGGTCATTCATGCTGTCGGGCACACCGTTACCACGCCATACTAATACGAAGGTAGATGCAGGATACAAATCATAGAGTAAAGCGTAGGAGAAAGGAGTGTGGGAAGGAAGGATGCAAGCCCCGAGGTTATGAGCAAATAATACGATGGTCAATTGGTTGTACTTTTGTGTAACTACCGTCCATAGCTGTCAAAAAGTTATGGACGACAAACATCAACACAAAATCGTACCTTGGATTTGGTAATGATGAAATATATATATAGATATTGGGAACATGATGAAAAAAAAAAAATAGCGTAAGGACAAGGTTGGCATCCAAGATATAGTTAAACATATTGTTTGCGATTTCGATATTGGATGATGGAATGCAAAAGGTAAGCAAACAAAAACAAAGTCATCCAATATCTTGTTCCACACAGTGCGGCAGTCGGCGAGGCCATACGCTCGTGTAGTGTGGCGTCGCCGTTCGCCGTTAGATCTCATTCGAGCGCGTATTGTTAACTATTTCACGCGACCCACTGACACAGCTACCTTTGTTATTGTACGTTGTTTTACAGCTTGTTTTTACGGGAGATTGTCCAAACAAAGTACAAATAAGCATTCATATTTGTTGAAACACGTGAAATCTGTATATTTTTTTTATTCGACTTTCTAATACCAATTGTAATGCTTAGTAGTTATCGATTTTTTATAATAACCATTTGTTTTGGATAACGTCAATATGTTTAACGGATACATGAAGCAAAAGTTGCAAACTAAATAAGCAGAACTAGGAACAAACCCGCATGAACAAGCCTATGTTACTGTACTGTACTCAACATAGCTACGCGGCGCTGTGTCAATGTGGGCACGGCAAATATTTCATGTGGCACAAGCATGAACCGACCGAGATGGAAAAACACATTTTTATATCAGAGTTTTAATAAATTGCCTGCACGCATTTAACGAGTCATTCATGATTTTATAGCAAATACTTCTACTGTTTTTCTTGTCAAATACCAAGCGTTTACAAGTCTAAACATATGCATAAAAATGTATTTCTTTACCTCAAAATGTCCACCCAAAATTGCAATGTCATGTTTATAGCAGTAACCATACCAACACCGGAGCTACAGCCTAAAATGCTAAAATGATTCATGCTAGGTAAAACGCGAAAGGCACGAAAAACAATGGAAGATGTGTTTATAACAACAGTACTAGGCCAGAATAAAGAATACGGATTTATCTCCTGGCTTAGTAGATAACTCGTTGGATGTTCGGTCAATGACCGAGCCTCGCCAAGAGACCGATTAATATTGTTAGTTTGGCGACTCTTGAATTATAAACACATCTTTAACCATGTCATATTATATGGAAAAGCCGAATCAGAACTGAAATATTTGGAATAATATTAACACTGCCTCTGTAAGTACCACTAGATCTTACATTTCATTACAAACAGTACACAGTACAGGTTTATTAAGATATACATTTTGGTCATAAATTAGCATAATTGCTTCCATAAACCAGTATAATTCGGCTGTGATTCGGAACACGTCAAATTAAAATTTTCTCAAAATAACAAAACTAGAATGAGCTGAGTAAATGAGATATTGGCTTCTAAATTATATAATCAAGAATTTTAAGACATTATTATATAAAATCTTTGAAAATATATTTTCGTGAAAACTTGCTTAGTTAAATTGAGAATAGAAACTGGTCATAACGCCATAATTGGCGAATATCTAAAAATATCATAGTATTCTTAGTTTACCGGTTTTAACGGTACTCTGGCCAGTATCGCAAGTACGTAAGCAGATAATTTTGTTTAACAATATTTGATGGTCAAGAAGAGAGCGGAGCGTGTTCGATAGGTGCACAGGGTGATAATAGGACAACATGAAAGATTCAGTAGGCATGAAAGGTGTGCAGTATCGAGACACGCTCGCTCTTATAAAAGATCGGTGTCTCTAAGTCTAGATGTGTGTCGTCTATTCGGCGTGTTGTGTGAGGTATTGTTGCGCGTGTACCTGGTCCTGCTGGTAGGCGGGCGGGTACTGCTGGTACGAGGAGTAGTCCGCGGACGAGGACTTGGACAGCGCGGCCGACGACAGCGCGCCCGTGAGCGCCGGCCCGCCGCCGCCGCCGCCGCCGCCGCGCCCGTACATCTCGCCGCCCTCCGACAGCGGCACGTACGAGCCTGCGGGCAGCCGCGCGTCAAGCAAGCACGACAACGTACATCGTGCTCTCGCATATATACGTTCGTACGTTCAACATTCATTATGTAACAATACAATTTAAAAGAGTGTCCATGGAATACCTTACCCGTTCTTCTCCATAGAAACCTACGACGCTTTGGAATGGGCAATTACCTTTATCTTTCTAAATGACCGACTCCTTTGACAATTCAAATGTGCCGTAAATGGTTTAATTGAAATCAATGCTTTCGAATTTGACATACGAGCTTATAACAGAACATTGAATCTGGAAACAGGCTCTACTCAGGCTATGGCTACGTGTATGAAACAACCGTTGAACGATTCGCAAGCGATAGGTGCTACAACAACAAGCTTACGTCATCAATGCTTCCTAGATAACGGTAATCATCTCAACAATCCTAACAAAACTCCACATAAAACTATAGCATCTGGTAAATACAGACTATTCCAAGTGATTTGTCGCAAACCTTGTAGACTCTTCTCGTTCACAGGAACAAGGAGTATATGCTAATTTGCGTGGTCATGTCCCACAAACATCTGAACGTACCAGCAGTAAAGTAACTGAAGGCACTGCCTGGATGTGGATTTACAAACTAGTAATCTAACATAACCTATAACAATAAACCGTCAACACCAGTGTTCTTAGAAAAATTGTTCTTCCTTGTTCACCAGCGATGTTTGGTATGAAAACCACGCCCAAAACGTCATATTTAATTATAGTAACATCCACTTCAGCAACCGCTCCGGAATCCTTCGTCATCGCGTACCCTTGGCCTAGCGACTAGCACCTGCTTCCCTACACTCGATCGAGTACCTAGCACCGTGTAAACGTTCCATTACTCACCGGAGCCGGTAGAGTTGGAGTTCTGCGGCATGTTCCAGTTGGTCCAGCTGCCGCCGGCCGACGCGCCCGCCGGCGCAGAGCTGTAGTTAGCTGTACACACCAATAACATCACATTAATCACCAGGACTTGCACTAAATGCGGAGGTGTAGACTGTAGCCCACTAGTGGACTGCGATAAGCTCGATCGACATGTTTGGTATGTGTTGTTAGAAAACATGTCGATGTGACAACTGGTTACAAGATTTGGATCAAAGTTGTCGTCTTTTGAATGATACATTATGCATGTGTTTGAAATGAAGACAGCTAGTTGCGTGTGCAACAGCCTTTATGTCTTCTTCCAATTTAAATCGGTTTCTTATCTATAATTTTAGCTGGTTTTGAAAGTAAACTGTCGCAAACCTTGTAGACTCTCTTGTCCATAGGAACAAGGAGTATATGCTAATTTGCATGTTAATGTCCCACAAACATCTGAACGTACCAGCAGTAATGTAACTGAAGGCACTGCCTGGATGTGGATAGTCTATGACTCTACGTGGTGAAGTATCGCGATAATATTTTCGGGGCACTGAGACCTAACCTCCACTAGACATGATTACTTGTTTACATCAAATTTATTATGTTAGAGGTGTGTACTGACCATAGCTTCCGTAGCTCTGCGCAGGCGGTTGCGTGAACTTGTTCAAACTTATGGTTAAGGTTCATACTTCCGTTTATAATAGAATCAGCTGCCAATCGCAGTCCACTAGTGGACATAGGTCTGTTTCCACAGGAGCCTGTAGTTCTTGAAGAAACTGCTGCCCGTGGATAGCTACTACATACTATTTATGTCTAATACTAAACATAATATAGCCTAATAATTGTTCAAAGTTTTATCACACTGGATGTGCATACACTGCAGTCACAAGACGTGTGGGTGGATACTTCAAGCTTAAAGCCTTATTACACTACGCGTTATTCAGGGACCTTTTCCCTAAATCTGAATGGTGTAATAAGACAAAGGGAGGAATGGTCCCTATCAATACCGAGTATTGTAATAGGGTATTTTTACTTTGAAAATATTAGGCGATCCGTCTTTTGTTGCACCAACATAATATTCTAAACCTGCAGATAAGGTACACTTCCTAAAGCTTGTCGTCGTCTTAAGTAGGTATACTGCTACAAGGATCTTTTGGCACTCAGTTGACGTTGACAGGGGGGCGCTGTTGGTAAACATTTGTGCAATTGTTTTTTGTGAAATATCTTGAAAAACAGGATTGCGGCGTTAGTTCCGATTTTGAACACGCGCCAAAAGAAGCTTGTAGCGCTATAATCACGTGGTCACGTACCGTAGCTGCCGTAGCCCTGCGCGGGCGGCTGCGTGTGCTGCGTGTAGTTGTTGGAGGCGGGCCAGGCCGGCGCGTGCGGCGGGGCCTGCGGCGCGGGCGGCGCGCCCCAGCCCTGGTAGTTGCCGGGGCCCGCGCCCGCGCCCGCCGCGCCGTAGCCGGCGTACGACGTCTGGCCGGGGGACGTGCCCCAGCCTTGGTACCTGCATCATCGAGAAACGAGTCGCTCTGTTAGTCAACTCGTAAAATGGAGGGATATGTGCAAGTGCACGTTTTTCAAAGAATTACTTGTGTTATGTCAATTTTCATTTGTTCATAAGTATAAAGTCGAATATACAATATTTTGGGTTAATTTTAACTAAGATCTTTTATAAGAAACATGAATGGTCAAGTAAACTGACACTTGCACTGTTTGCAAAGCAGATTGTTCACCATGTAGCTGTGTGCGAAATACTTGATCCATAATAAAACATTACTACATGAAGAAAGAAGCATCTCAAAAACGAGTCAAAATAACATGAGAGCAGTGATCCGAAACAAAACCAGTTCTCACCCCTGCATAATGTTGGGGCCTGCCATCGGCATGTTGATCGGCGGGCCGCCCATCTGGCCGTTGTGGCCCTGGATCATGTTGATGGGCGCGGCGGCGGGCGGGCCCCACTGGCCGGCCTGGGGCGCGTCGCCGGGCGCGTTGAGGGCGCCGCCGCCCATGCCGCTGGCGCCCGAGCCCAGCTTGCCCGAACCATCACGGGGCTCCGCGCGCTTGATCTCCACCTGCTTACGTGTTTTGGGTTAAAGAAAATCTAGTTGTCAACTTACCATTTCGATTGATCTTAATACTAAAAACGCCTAGTGAGATATTGGGCTTGTATTCAAGAAAGTTACTAGTTCTAGGAAACTGGCTTCAGCGATAACCTTAGCACTATGTAGTTATTTATTTCAGAGTATTTTTGTGTCCGACGTTTACCGAAACAATATCATTGTAAAATAAAGATTGCACGCGTTTATGTGGCAATCAACTGGAATCTTCTTATTCTTAATAAACGAAGTGGCTTGCATTGTGATGACACTTTTACTATTTATTCTTAAATATACATCTACTAGCGATATATTTAAAATGCACACGTCAAAAGCTACACGTTTCTTAAATTCCAGCAGTCGTTCACCCGGAAAAGATTAAAGCATGCGTCACACATGTTTATTAGAATATGATGACACATAAGAGTCAACACGATTTGTTGCTATGTCAGATTTCAGAATCAATATAATTTACCTATTTTATACTGGAGTATATAAATAAAATTGACTCCATTGTAATTTGAAACCTATAAGGAAAACATAGTGCTAAGTTTTATCTGTGTTATTTGTTTTGAAAAGCAACTGATTACTTCAACATTATAATTGCACAAGTATTTCAAAAAAATTAAACAGTTCTTTCTATTCATTTACTCAGTGAAGCTTAGTGACAGTTTGTTTCACGAGGGATAGCTACAAAAACATTTGGCAAACAACTGGTGTTTTCAAATCACCTACAAAAATAGTTACATTACCTGTTTTCCATTGAGATTGATGAAATGCTCCTGAGTGACCCTCTCAACGGAGATCTCGTCCTCGAACGACAGGAAACCGAAGCCTAGAACAATCATGTTTGTTTTTATATTGTGATAAGTAGAAAAAAAGCTTCAAAACATCAAGACATTAGCAAATCAGATATGTTCTTGCAAAAATGTGAAAATATAGCACACTAACATCAAAAAAAGTTACAACCCCAGGATAATATTACTGCAAATAGCTTTACTTGTTTATGTATGGAATGCTCTTTTATCAACATTCTCATAACACAGCTCTGCCTCTTGGTCCTTTCTTTCCGTATTTTATGAAGAAATTTTCTCGTAACGAAGCGAACTAATAAAAAGATGTGTTCGGCGCAGTTGTGCCTACAACCCTCGGATCACAACCGGTCGCACAAATTAAACAAGTCGTAAATTGTTTGATAAAGTCGCCCCGAAGGGTGACACCTTTCACTGAGCTCACGATTGAGGTCGTATCATTTTGATTGCGTTAACCCTAGCTCATGTTACTGTTTTGAAAGCGAAACGCGTTTTCTTTAGCAGAACCGTACGTTACTTGTGAACTTTTGTTTTGCACCAGTTCAATTGGTTATAATTGCTTTCACATTGTGTCTCAGATTTCAGTTTTTAACCGTTTAAACTGGATGACGAATTCGCTCTACTTCATCATAGTAATATTTACTTGGTTCGTGTTATCGTTAAGTACTTGTCTATTTAATTGAGTACCTGACCTAATCCTTTATCTCGTAGAAGTATTCCTATCAGATACAATGTTTATAAAACGGTTGTTACAAGTGACCTGTCGCAAACCTTGTAGACTCTGTTGCTCATGGGAACAAAGAGTATATGCTAATTTGCGTGTCAATGGTGCCGATTCTCTTGTCACAAAATTCTCTAAACTAGACTAAAAATCACTAAAATTTTGTTTAGTCCTGTCAAAAAACGATTTCTCATTCTGAAATAGACTAAAGTGACACAACTTAACTATATTTTAGTCTGACAGCACTAAGATGGTACTGATTAATTAGTTTAGTGAAAATGGCAATTTTGCTATTCTGAATTTGACGTTTTTAACCTAAAATTTTGGTTGTCTTAACTAAATCTGGCTATTTTTAATCGCGATTAAAAAGGTGTGGAATAAAATTAGTTGTCATGAACTAAGATTCACCACAGCACCTCGACTTCAGGGGCAAAAACAGTACTGTATTTTTTATTTTATTTTGCTTATATCTCGAAAACGGTGTGTCCTATCGCAAAAATAATGAAAATTTCGACCCCCTTTATGAAACCCGTAAACCCATATAACTCTACACGAAGGTATTTTTTTTTAAATATTTTCCGTATTAAAAGTGAAAAAAATCCATATAAAACACGCCGAGGTTGCCAGCCATGCGCGCCTCCGGTTCTAAAAAAAAAATCACGTGTTAGGGCAAACAAGTAGGTACCATGTGGAGCCGCGACTGTCAAATTAAATTTTTGTTGCGTCAAAATGATTTTTAAATTTAGAGATATTTTATTGCAGAATAGCTCTGAGATTCTCATAGCCAAAAGTAAGGAATTTTAGTGATAGTTTAGTTAGTTTAGTTCGGTGTACAAGAGAATCGGCACCAATGTCCCACGAACGCTTGAACGCACCGACAGTAGTTAGCACTAACGGCGCTGCCTGGATGTGGATATTATAAGCTAAAATGTTACATAAATATCATATATAAACTCGTTGCTCTGTAAGCATGAGAATAAAATGTAGAATATTTTAGTAATTTTCATTTAAAAAATATACAAAATTTCAATATCTAAAAAATACCGTTATACAAGAGCTGTTTTCTCCATTAATTGTTAAATGAATCCGAATCATTTAATCGCATCAATCAATAGTAACTACCGCTCAAACGTAAACGTCAAACGCCTGCAGGAGTGTCATACGCAAACGTCAAACGCCTGCAGGAGTGGCATACGACGAGGTCACTATAGTCGCCCGGCCACGGCACCGCGCACCGGTCATTTCTAACATAAAGTGTAATAACTTGAAAACTACCGAACTTATACCCTAATAAAAAATCGTGTGTGTAGCTGAAACCATACAGAATCAACAAGTGTTAAAACTACCATACAACTTCATAGTCGAAAGAACTGTAAAAAAATGTTAAACTAAAAATATGTGTTGAATTTCCGTAAAATATTTGTTCTTACTGAAATTTTGTACATTAGTTTGTAGTTTGTGTCAATAAAACCTATTAATTATTAAACTAGACTATCTAAGCTTTTTTTTGATACCCATATGTCCGTACTTGGTTTGCTCAGAGTAGCACAATACACTAAAACAAACACCCCATTCCCGCAACAATTTCATGCCCCCATAAGGGTTCTGCGAAACGTGTGTTTATAAATAGGATTTAATTTATTTTACATGATTTTTGTGTAATTATATTTGAAATGATAGGCAATCATTTGTATGCAATAATTATATATACTTTACAACAATTCAGTACCGGCATACCAAAAGAATTGGAAAAACAACGAAGCGTATGCGCGGTTAAACATTCGTCTGAACCCTTATCTGTTAAATTCGTGAACGTGTTAAAACGTCACACCCCTCAACTGTTGCTGATTACAAATTGTACTGCGGAACGAATTAGATTATTCGTGATCTTGAACTATCTTCATAGTATTAAAACGTTCTGAGCGTTTTAAAATACTAATAATTAACTTATGTCCATATTACAAGCATTACTTTAGTAAATTTTTTAGTAAAACACACGTAATTTAACACGAAAATGCCGGCGCGTAGCGTGTCGCTACGGCCTCAATTTTTCACAACGAGTTTAACACATAAAAACTGATTCAAAACCTATGACACATATAGATATTCGTAAACCTTGATTAATGAGGATTTTTATGATATATAACACTAATACATTGGGTTATTAACTACGCCATCAACACATAATATGTACGGAGCGCGCATCGTTCGTCATCCAAAATGGCGGAGCGCTGACTTAAAACTTTTATTTTGCAAAAAATATTTATGGTCGCCACAGATTATAGCATAATATTGTACGCGGAAACTAATAGGGCGCCACCCGGCGGAATTTTTTTGCAACAGTACAGTGTGCCAGTGGTATTTAAATCGATTTGAACGCAGCAAACCGAATCGGTCACGATCGGGGGGTCTGACGTTAGACCGGAAAATATTTTCGGCAACGATCGGGGGTTTGACGTTAGACCGGAAAATATTTTCGGTCACACTCCGGGGGTCTGACGCTCGAGCGGTTAAGGAATTAGTGTTTGGTAAATGGAACTAGTTATCTAAGTACTAACTTTCTCATAAAAAGCGGCCCTCGAGGCTTTGCAATGTCATTATCATTAGGTCCTCAAATAGTGTGAAGTTATGACTCGAACATTAATAAAAATTAACTGATTTGCATAATGTTGTTTACCGGCGTTATGCACGCACGTCCTCTCACCTCGACAGCAAGCTGCGATGAAGAAGTAAGACATGAAACTCTTCCGTCGTAACACATATCTAAGAGTCTATTGCAGATGTTGACTATAACACTTACCCCTAGACTTCTTCTTCTCCTGGTCGTACATGATGACCACTTCCATGACCTTGCCGTAGCGGCCGAAGAACACGCGCAGATCGGTCTCGGTCACGTTGGACGGAAGCCCTCCGAGGAACACCTTCGGGTACCCGCCACCGCGCTTCGGCTTCTGCAGCGTGCGAGGGTTGCACGGCTTCGGGTCGATGGTCCTATCAAATAATTTGCATTTTTAGAACCATGCTCATATTTTTGAGGTTATCAAGATGGCCGCCGTGGGCCGCCATTTTGATTTGTGATTTTGTTGTCATATAATTGAGGTTCAAAACATTGGAAAATAATTCGGCGTAAATATGTTTTTAGATTTTACAGCTTGGTCCTACAAGCTGTAAATTATGTTTTCGTACGGTTGGCTAAAAATAACACGAAGTCAACTTTGAACACAACAGATTTGTTACCTAACTAACCAAACTAATAAAGAACATTGAAGAGATTCCATGGTTTCGTTTTCGGTAAACAAGTTGAAAAAAGGTAAGATTTTCCAGATATAATTGTGCGAATTATTCTAATAAATAAAAGAAAGGTCAATGTTGGATTTTCCTTGAATTTTTAATAAAAATGTTTATCGGTTAATTTGTTATACTACCGAAGCGAAACATGATATACGATACGTATGCTCTAACTAATATGTAATTAATTTAGTTTATTGCCTGCTACTGTTTTTTTTTTAATAATGGTTATTAATATAAAAAATGTGTCCAGTTTTCGAACACGGACTTATTCTATTTATAACATTGAATAATACTTAGCAGATAAATATTGAGGTCAACACAATTTTTTATCAGCAGTAGCGGGAACAAGACGGACATTATGTAGGAAACGGACACCTTTAAACTGACATGGAACACGGAATAATATGCCAATTTATTCCCGTAACCTAAGTTCAAACAAGATCGCAATCAATTAACTATCAACTGATGCCTGAAATCGGTAGTTTCGACAGGCGAAAAGTTTTTCTTGTTCCATTCATGTCTATAGTTTTTTTACATAGTAATATCCTACCACAGAAGGCTCTAGAAAGACAATATTTGAGTTCTTCTTTGCGTTTCTATTATTTCAGTGGATATAAACTTTTATTTAAATCTTTCTCCGGACGTCTCATTCGTCCTTTGCATTTTCCCAGCCTTTTGTCAGTCCACAATAGTACACCGGCTTTCATGTTACATGTCTATCCATAACTACAACTCGTCTGATTTAAAGCAAAGCCTTTCTGACTCACGCATCCCTTGCCTGAAGGGACTAGAGGTTGTCAGAAAATGACTTAACTATATTTTTTCGCATTGGATGCCTAACCTATTCTCCGAAATATTCCGAGTACAATCCTTTAGTTATCATTTTACGAGACCCAGTGAACGGAATGTACAGTAATTCCTTTATCTAGGGATTACAAGGCTTTGTTGAGGACCAAATCCAGGAACGCATTTGTGACACGCCAAGTCGGGTGTGGCCGCGAACACGTGTTAGGGACAGGGGTGTGATAACTGTTTTTAGTTTGAGATTTGTAATGATTTAAAATATCAGATCGCAAAATCGTTTATATTACAGTTGTATCGCGATAAAATAAAACTATGGTGCATCGACTAAATTTCCTTTGTTACCACTGACCCCGTTTTCAAAAAACTTTTTTACAAAAAAACAACCGACTTCCAAAAAAAACACTAAAAGACGTGAAAAATAACTTTAATTTCGGAAGTCGGCGTCCTTGGTTTTGTATTTTCGTTTTTGGCCACCGACTTCCGAAATTAAAGTTATTTTTCACGTCTTTTAGTGTTTTTTTTGGAAGTCGGTTGTTTTTTTGTAAAAAAGTTTTTATTTTTCACTTTTTAGTTGCGGTACCTACCCCACACAAATTCGTATACTACTACTTGGTGTGTAAATAACAGTAACAGGAAATTATTAACACATCATCCATATAAACAAAGTGGAGAAAATATGCAGTATTAAGGATAACTCAAAAACTACTGGTCAGACCTTAATCAAATTTAAATGGGACCACATGTGAAGCATCACCTATCAAATAAAAAAAGAATCATCCAAATCGGTTCACCCAGAAAAAAGTTATGAGCTAACACACATAAAAAAAAAAAAAAAAAAAACATACAGACGAATTGAGAACCTCCTCCTTTTTGTGAAGTCGGTTAATAAAAGTCAATGTCGCCGACCGTTGAATGTGTAATTCATTTAATGTGGGTGATTACGATAGTGACTGATAACTGTTAGAAAAAATCCATCGAATGGCTCGGTACAATAAAATAAATAATGTCATATTTTCTTACAATGATGTGGCAAAATAAATGGACATTCCGCATGAATTTATTTGAACTATTGTTGCGAATGTGTCCTCGGAATTCAGATCAATTCAAAGAGCGTGTTATTGTTGTACGCACGACGACATATTCAAGCTATATATTTCTAGTATACGCCGATTTCTCTTTGTACGAAAAGCCTATACAATGCGAGGCCAGCTAAAACTGGAAATATATAGCTTGATAATGTCGTCGTGTGTACATTAAGTGTGAGTATTTATGTGTGTGTGCGTGTTGCATTGAAATCAAGCGGTATCGCCACTATCGTATGTCGACGATAGGTACCGCTTCTTTCTAGTGCCAATTGAACCCTATCCGTCTTCATCTGTTGTGCAGTTGGAGCTAGACCCATTTGTATTCAGTTCATAACATTCGCATTTTTAATATTCATAGATGGCGCTAAGTGCAATAAAATATAGTTGTAATAGGAAACTGAATTTTATAATTTATTATAATTTTTCACATTGTATTGAATAATTTTAAGTTTGTTACCCTCTGCTGAACAATACGCTCATTCATATTTGATCAGATGTGAAAACTTTTCTTATCATGCAAACAAAATATGTTTTAATGATAAAACTATTTGTAGTGCAAATAGAACTACTGCTTTGGATCATGGTAAGTTTTGCAGAAATGGTTAAGTACTTTTAAGTCATACTAATATTATTTTTACGACTCCCTTTATTTACTGACCAGCAGTCTGCAGATTTAAAATTTAGCCCAAGTCTTATAGTAGCAACTTTAGTGAACAGTGGCAAATTTTGGAACTAAAATAACGCCCGTTCAATACTGAAGCTAAGGTTGACCCAAAAAGATTTACTATCATGGCAATCGGACAAGTAATTAAAAAATTAAGTCTACTTTAAAAATAAAACTCCTGACAAAGAGCCTTGTCTGCCTAACAAACAACACGTGTTACCATCAGAAGGCCATAACTACTGTGTATTATGCAAAACACGTCTACCCTGCGATTTATTCATCCAGTACCCATCCTTGCGATTTTCATAAGCCCGGCCCCGATTCAGGGGATCTACTCTCTAAGCACGAATTAGGTAATTTCGATTGAAGTTACGTTCCTACTTCGTATCAATTACGGACATAAAATTTGATCGGTTTCCGAACTAAGAATGAATGACATTTGTTTTTGCCTGTCCGAAAAATTTAATTTGACACTTGTTTTGATGGATCAACTATTTTCGGACGGGCCCGTATCTTCGTTGACGGACATAAGAGAGTAGACCCCCTCTTGGGCAATCACTAACTAAACAAAAACTGTATTTTACTCGCAAATGAAAAATTATGGAAGATAATCAGACAATACATCATAATACAAGATTAATGTGAGAATAAACTAATTTTGTCATCTCGAAATGTCATATCTTTCTTGTTTATTATACTTGTTAGTAAAAGAAAGCCATATAATTAGTTAGTCGGCACACTAACGACAGTCTCAGCGCCATTATGTCTCCGTATCGTCGCAAACTGACTAAGCATGCACTACTAATCATAGTATTAATAAGTGCAAAGAACCTTGTCGCAAACCTTGTAGACTCTCTTGTCCATAGATAGGAACAAGGAGTATATGCTAATTTGCGTGTTAATGTCCCACAAACATCTGAACGTACCAGCAGTAATGTAACTGAAGGCACTGCCTGGATGTGGATAGGAGACTATAATTATTCTGCCTCAGTTGGTTAGAAAGGCGTCATTCTATTATCGTTGGGTATCACGTCAATACTTGGGCGAATTTCACCCACCCTCCGCTTGGGTTTCAGTTTTTGACTCGCAAAATGTACCTTTTTAGTTGGAAAATATTTTATAATGTAGATAGCGTGTTCTGTAAGGATTCGCAAAGGAATTTTCATTAAACTATTAAAATAGTTTCAGCAGAATACATTTTTTTTATATGTTGGAGTAACATAACATTACAATTCTACACGTAACCTTTTTATTTAAAAGGTTACGTGGAGAATAATATAATAACGCATCTTATCTTTCTTTTTGCCGTCTGTGGATAATTTAAATTTCCAATTTCACGTTTTGGTATTTCCACAATGTTACTGAAATCTATAACCATTCGCGTAAGTGATTAAACACCACAGAACTTTTTGGTTATCTGAATATATTGCATTCTCACATGCAACATTCACATATCTTATAAAACATTGAACCTTGAAGGTCTAAAAATAGGAAAAATACAATAAAGAACCTTTACACGCAATACTGTGCAGGAGCGACTTGCAAAACTGCAATAATTATATGACAATAGTCATGTGACATTGCGTATTAGTGGGCGATTTATTTCTAGATTGCGATGCAAAATCGGCTACTATATGATTATGAGGAAACTAACCTCTTAACAGTTTTAATTACGACGATAGCACGTAACGCCAACAGCATAGAAAATCTATAAAATCGACAAGATTTTGGTTTCAAGGAAAGCTTGAGGAAATGAAACGTTTGTTTAATTTATTATACAAATAGGTACCTTTCATTGTGATTTACCTACTAATAAATGTTGAATAAGCTATTATAATGATGAAGTCCAAAGTGCTTGACGATCCATTAAATCAACGAAGCCTTTCAAAAACAGTTATTTTTTTCTAAATAATTTCCCTAATGGCGCTTATGCATGAGGCGAAACGACCTCTTAGAGCCATATCAATTAACTTTGACCGCCAAAATTTCCCGAATCTCGCGCATTTTCTATGTTTTAGATTCTCGTATACAATTTATAAACTGAAAAAGTTGTTGAATTCCGTAGGAGGGATCTATTTCTGGGTTACATTGATCTAACCTTTCAACCTAATCGGAGCTGAAATAAAAATTAAAAATGTATAGGTTGACAGGTTAACCAACGTCTGTTTGAGTAAGGCCATACATACAGTTTATTTCTGTTTCAAGAATTGGGTCATAATTATTTGTGGATGCAACATTGTGTCGTTTTAAAAAGATTTCTCGTTTATATTACAGTGATAGATGATTTTATCATGAGAATATGTCAGGTCATGACATGATTTATTATTGAACACGCACTCGGGCTCGGGGTCAAAACAAGACATGTATTTTATTTATTCAGAAAACATCTTCATCATCGTTTACCAAAAATAAAATCTGAAGACATTCTTGAGTACTTAATTCATTATGAACCTAAAAAATCCACTCGGTAAGTACGGACATTTTTATTACGCCGCGTAGGTACCTAACACAGATAACAATCGTATGGAAAAGTAGAAACAATGTAACAGAAACTGGCCGTGTCAAATTGACGCTATTCACAAGAGTAACGGTATCTTCTAGTGTCCCTCTTAACCTAATCTCCCAACAAGACCATGGGAGCTCGATATTTTTAAACCAATGTTTTTATTGGCAACTGATTGTAACATTGACTTTTGAAGAGTGAATGTAGAGAATTTTTACAAAGAAATTCCTAGTGATGACATCATCATCGCCATTCACGGCTTAAATTACGGACCGCTAAGTACCTATACCTTTCACTTACTCCAAATATCTCTCTGCTTTGAGCCGGTTGTGGTTCCATCCTACTTTTGCCTATCATGAAATTCACACAAAAGAATTCAAGTTGTAAGCCTGCATATCTAATTAGTTTTTTGTGTTCCTGCCAAATACACAATCTGCATTTGTTTTTCTTACCTGCCATCAAGTTGATGGGGCCCATTCTGCAGCACCACGTTGACGAGCGCCGGCTCAGCGAAGGTCACGAAGCCGAAGCCCCTGGAGCGGCCCGACTCGCTGTTCTTCATCACCACGCAGTCGATCACATCGCCATAACGCGAAAAGTAACGCTGCAAATTCTCTTGAGACGTCTCCCATGACAGACCACCGACGAACAGTTTTCTGGGTCAAAAGGATTTAAATACAGATATTTTATAGCACTTAGGAAATACTTATGCGAATTTAATCTAGGTTGGCTTGTCCACTACCGCCTACCACCCTAGATATAATGACTTTGCGATCTTTAACGCATAAAAGTAATTTCAATGTCAAGTTTAATAAAATCACCAGATGACGTGTCCACATGTGGCATTTTTTTCATCTTAAATAATTTGAAACTTTGCTATGCGTTAACAATCGCTGAAAGCCATTTTGTCTAGGGCAGTTGATAGATCAAGGCATATCCTACACCCCTAGGCTTTTCAGACACCCAGCTTCAATTTTAATGAAAACTTATGCCGTGAGCTCGAAAACAGCTTCAAGCAGCGAGAAATATTAACATGGAAGCTCGAAATAAACTAAAGCAAAGTGAGAATGACTTAAGTAATGAATTTTAATGACGTTCAAGTCCTTGACAACAGGCGCGGCGGCGGCGTTCGGAGTCGGACCGCCTGTGAAACTGTTATCGACACATTCGGGTACTGGGTGTTAGGGCATTTAGTATTAGAAACGACGCCTATTAAAATGTCCCTTTGTTTAACTTTTAAAGTTGGGTAATGAAATTGTTTTTTTAAAGCAAAGAGATTTATTTTGCAGAATTTTATTTACCTAGCATTAGAAAGTTTCATGTTTCTTTTTACTGTGAATTCACAATTCTTATCAACAGGTCAGGAGTTGTTTATAAAAATGAGATGTCACAGTGTACCCTTGCATGACATCATGAAAATATTGTTTTAATTATCAAGTGTTTTGTATGAGGTAAACAATATCTAGGTTTAACCTAAGCTGTTTGTGATTTGCTAACTATATGTAATAAAAATATAATGTGTCCGGGACACATTCATCCACATAACTGAAAAATAAGAGAATTCCTTGTTACCAAGGGCGGTTTGATAAAGTTAATTTAGGGAAAGGTCAATACTATGTTTATTTTATTACATAAAACTTACCTTAAATCAATGTTTTTATGAAATTTACTTTTTTCCATATTGTAGTTTTATATGACCTTTCAAAAGATTGCACTTGCCTTAAATTCAATTTTAGAAATTGAATTTTATTCAATCACAAGATATATACTAGTGTAGATGACCTACAAACCTACTTGGTAGTTGATATCTACATAAAATTTATTCCAATAGCCATTTTGTTTGTGATAAGGATTGCTTTAGTAATTGAAGTCTACAATTGTTAGTCTTAATAATTTGAATGCTATTCATTATGAATGTATATTTATGTGAGACAGATACAGTGTAGTAAAGTTCACTGGGGTAAAGTAGGTATTTAGATTAAACTGTTTTCAAGGCTCTCTGGGAAATACAAGTGTAGCTATTGTTCAAGTATTGCACTGAACTGAGCAGTGTTTTAATTACTGTGCATTTTAAACCTAGATTATTATTTAATTAATGCTAATTTAAATGAGCTATTAAATAATAGCATGACTGTCAACTATTTCTGTTTTATGCTCGTGATTATGTTTATTTTGTTTGTTTTTATTTTTCATTATTATCAGAGTTAATTATCTTTTTAGTATGTATGTTTCTGTGACAAATAAACCTAATTTTCCATCTTTCTTTTCTTTCATGATGTTTCAAATGATGCTTAGTTGGTAAATCCTACTAAATTAAAATATGATTATTTTACAATAAACAAAACCATTATTTTTTTTTGCATGAAAACAATAAATGCCAGAGCAACTTTGAATAAGAAACATGACTGTGCTTGTGCATATATTAGTTATCTTGATTTTTTTTAAAGCTAAACTTGGTTAACTCATGTGTCACTCCTTAGCCAATATGTGGCTTTTGCTAAAGATAACTTGCAAAATGAGTCACAGACCACAAAAATTCTACTGTTAAAATATTTAATGGAAGTTATAATCAGCAGGTTTATCTAATAAGTGCCATTCTACAATGTCAGACAGTAGTCATTGAAACTTTTACTTGAACTAGCCTCTGAATGTTCATAGAATAATAATTTAGTGCTTACTAAGCACATTTGCCAAGATTGGTGAAAGTATCCATTCACTTCTTTTGGGTCACTCATAGTTTTACTTATAAAATGGTTTCTATCTATCAGTACTGTCTACTTTATTTTTAATTACACAATTTACAATCTAATGCTATTACATTTGCATTTTAGATTACTTGTAAAAATGCAAGTGAATTAAGCATACAAAAGTGAAGATGATAGGAAGTAATTAGTTGAAAGTTAGTCATTAGCATTTATTATTATTTACTCACAACTTTATAACTAAATTTATCTACATAGTTTCATGTAAGTATATGAATAGGATGTGATCCTTTAACAATAATTATGTATCATAAAGTTATAATTAGGCATCTAGTTGGGGTACACAGTATTGTTTTACCAATATATAAGCGTCAAGAGCGACGGCCCAAAGCGTGTTTACGCGAAAAATAACATTCATCCGAGCCAGCATCGAGGAAAACTGTTTATGAAAATAATTTGACGACGCAAGGAACCATATGCAAATGAATCAGCACGTTTCGCGTCTCGTAGGTAAATGAGATCGCGCTACGCGGCACTTCGAACATTGATCTAATAACCTCATTAACAACTAGCTACTCAAAATTTCCATATTTTCCATAAAATATGACGCTCGCAATACCCTAGCGCGAAATCACCGATAAGAGAAAGCAACGATTAGTCACAGAAAGGTTAATTTTACATATTGCGACGTTTCCACATCAACAGCTTTTGAAGTTGAAATACAGTTATATAAAACTGCTTCCACGTATATTTTGGCAACTAAATGTGACAACAATCAGAGAAAATATAGCATGGGAAAGTAATAGCTGCCATGATCGTACCACGCAAGTCGCACGGCGAGGCTTGGGGTCGGTGCCCGCTAGCCGGTATAAAGTAAAAGGCTAATTGAAATTTTGCAGCCCGCATCTATGTCATTTTGCGTGTATTATCGTAAAATAACGTTAACATAACATAATTCATACTTTTAGGGAACAAAGTTGAGCACGTAATGCTACCTCACAAGCCCTGCTGGCTATCCGTGAAATGCGACACACCAAGCGAACATGCCAGCTTGACCTATTATAGTTGGCACGTCGTGGACAGCCTTAAACCACACCAAAAATATGTGAAAACAAACTCACCCCTTCTCATCATCGTCCATGTCTGGATTCATACGCATAACTTACTACTAATTAAAAATAATGGTTGGCACCGGTAAAGACAACCAAACCACACAAGCACAGACCCACACGAATGATTATGGCGGACCAACCATTTCCGCTTTCTCAAAAAAAGTCATGGAAAGGGGAAGTTGTCAATACAAAGCTTGGTCAGTTAGTAATACCTAAAAGTTATCAATAATATCAATTATTTATTTTTAAACACATTGATTTAAATAAAAAATATTTAAACACTAACAATTAGTGATATTATGATTGATATAGCATAAAATTTTATTTAAAAGTAAGTAAACACGCAGGATTTCGCAAAATCGTGAGCCTGCCGTCAGGTGGCAGCACAATCTAAAATGCTGCCATATAAAAAAATACCAAATACTATAGTTTTTTTTTAAATTTAGTCAGAAATATTTTGAATTAAAAATTTTTTTTTTTTTCAATTCAAAAAGTTTCATTTTCATTTAAGAAATATTTACGTTAAGTTTTTAGCTTTTTTAAATCCATAAAAGAATTTCTGTTAACAACAGTAACGCCATCTGGGTTACAACTAGTTAGAATAATAATCTGACTGGGTCGAAAAAAAGCAAATTCACGTTCAAGTCCGCAAAAACTATTGTACAATAGTTGTTCCACCTTCAAAGGGCAGCTGCAAATACACTAGCCAAAAGTCTGCCATCGGCGCGGCGGCGCGCGTCGCCTTCGAAATTGTACCTCTAAGACACGTTCAGTGGCTGACTAAGCGTGTCTGAGGCCCGGGGAGGCATTAGTAAATGAGGCCTCCCAGCCCTGGTATGCAGAATAGCAGGATGCAAGAGAGAGCGCAGTGAACTTGAGAATTTTAGCAATGTTTAGGATTTCTTTAGACCTTTCATACAGAAATAGGAGATACCTACTTTTACAGAAAAGTTTAAGTATTTTTAGAAGATTATAGGATGCTAGAGAGAGCGAAGTGAAATCAATAATTTTAGCACCTCGCCCCGGAAAGGCAAGGTTTTCTTTTTACCATTCATACAAATATAGGAGACTAGCTTTTGCCCGCGGCTTTGCTTGCGTTAATTTAGAATTTGACAATCAATTTGGGTTGTACTCTGCTTGTTGTTTGGCCTTTGCAATCATGGGCTCAGAGCGGAACGTTATTCTAGGACGCTCCTATACACAATGTTGTATGTCCTTCTATTTGGCGCTAATACGTACACATTCTGGACATTGGACACACGCGAATATGCTACATATAGCCGGCCATGGGAAAAGCATGGCTTTTCCAAATGCACCCCCGCTACTCTAGAGTCTAGACTCACAAAATGTTTTAGGTACTTAAATAAAAATAAACTCTTATCACACTAATAAAGTTTCTGTAATAATACAAATCAATCATGATTCGAAAGACACGTGGCGCCATCTATTATCATAAGAACGTTATTGTTGTTTTCCTCGGGAACAGTACTTTATTTCGGGATAAAAGGTACTTTAGGTCGGTTTCTGTACCCCTAACAACGTATATGCAAAATGTCAGGATGATCGGTTCAATGGTTTAGGCGTGAAAAGGTAACAAACAAACAAACAAACTTACTTTCGCATTTATAACATCAAAAAAAATAGATATATTTAAAATAGTTAGCATTAGGAAGTTAGGATAGTTTTTCGACTATGGGACTAATCACACTTATTCAGCTCTGTTCAGCTTTTGGCCATAGGAAACAATGATTTTGTATGGAGATGCGTACGCATCCGTTCAGCTTTCTGGATGCGTAGGTACCCATCTTCATACAAAACTGGTGTTTTCTATGTACAAAACCTAAATTGAGCTGAATAAGTGTAGTTAGTCTCTAATGCAGAAAAGCGATAATGTAGGAGAAAGAGCGAGTGGGGTGCAAAATTTTGCGCATTCAATAAGCGCAAAAAAAAAATTGCACCCCGTTTCTTATAGGTAAAATTTTCTTTTGACCTAATGCATAAATAGAAGTTACTTTAATTGCTAACCATACTGTGGCGATGTTTGATTTGATAAAAAAATAGATTTCGAGATTTGAGGTCCTTCCAACACCGGGGGCCCGGGGTGGACCGACCCTGCCACACCCACCGCCATCTTAGTCCGCCGGTTAACATGGACTCCCTCAGACCCCAAATTATGTAGTTTCGACAGTTTTTGCAAGGAAAACAGAAGATTTTTTGGTGGAAGCATAGGAACGGCCAAGAATTAGTCTCCAGGTGTAGGAATAAGAGTTGTGTTTGGTGGTACAGAAGCAAAAAGAAACCTCACGCTTGTATTCCCCGAAGGGTAGGGGGGGGGGGGGGGTAGGGGTAGGGGTTACCTACGATAATACACCCACATTAAAATTTTGTATTAAAATTTATTTTGTTTTACAATTTTAGAATTCGTAATGAATAACTGGTGCTGTCGCCACGGTGACAGGTATATCATCTTGTAAAGTTAAGTGGAAGGGAAAAATCACTTGAATCTGTGAACAAAATAAAACCACAGTCAAAAATCTGCTGCCATACTCAGGCAGAATAGATATAGTTGATAGGCACCAACCATATCTACTTGTCTTGCCGACGAGCGGGGTAATTAGTTAATTACGTAACACTAACAGTATGAATGGATTTCATTTTGACAGTTCAACAACATTCATTGCGTTATTTACGTTGTTGAGCAGACAAATTTTTCGAACATATGAAGCAATGGATTAGCAATTTCCTTCAAAATGATTTAGTTTGTGATTGATAGTATGTTATGCAATTAGGGTGTAGATACAATGTGAATGTATCTGGACTGAAATAAACCAGTAGTTTATAAACTGTAGCAGGCTAAAAAATACCCAGCAACAATCAGCAATTTCCTTCAAAATGATTGATGAATAATTAGGGTGCTGGCAGTGCTATTCTAGTAACAGTTCTTTTTCTTATTTCCAATGATAACGGATGAGGAAGTTATAGAACCTGTTACACATTTCGTTCGTTTATAATAATTTGATATAGTTATGTACTCACCCTAAAAATATATGATATATCGACCATAGGGTCTATTAGATTTAAACTAGAAGGTATTAAATGAGGAATTTCCATATTAAAGAAGCAAATCTCGGCTATGTTTATAGAAAATTTCTTGTACTCCGTTTTGCACATTTTTTTCTCCTCATCTGCCCATCCTGACTGAACACTATACCGTATTTTCTGAAAAGAAAGCAATAACATATTAAAAAGCATGAAAAGTTTAGGTATACGTACATAATTATATAGGTATATTTATGTATAGGTCGATACTCTACCTGTAGCAATATAATGTTGACTTTTCGTATTTTTACTTTCTTCTCGTTAATAATTGTTATTTCGAAGGGAATAGTCTGTCTAGGTGCAAACGCCTTGTACGTTTTAATACAAATTGTGAATTTTCCCGAATTCCGAAAAGTTTTACGAAATTCGTTGAAAGAAGGCATCTGAAACCCATTTTTTATTAGTATTTTTACTGCAAATATACATACTAAAAACAACGTTTTTAGTTCGAAATACCCACCAATAATTCTTCAACGTGATTCAAATTGATGTTTCCTAAAACATTGAATGTTGCCATTTTTTTAAGTTTGTAAGCGGGTTTACTTTTTATTTTCACAGTATAGATTACTTTGGCAATGGAACTTTCAAAAGACGACGGCAAATCTGCAGGCAATGCGAAGTGGAACGGGTATTGGTGAATACCGGCCGGTAGTTTGCTACCTGTAAATTAATGTAACGATGAATATATAATCATAATTAATATCATTGTCTCGTATGAGAAGAATTAAGACGAACTTGATGTTGGTGGGCCAATTTTTGGAATTATTAAAATACTGCATCATGCGTTGATACGATGAATGAGAATAAGTGAGGGCGGGACATTATAGCAGGCTCAATTATATATTCATAATTAGCGTAATTAACAGAGAAGCTTCAGAGAAGGTAAGATTGTTTACCTATTTCTTTATGTTCTCAACTTACTTACCATTGCAATAATCTCTGAATATGTCTGTCATTAACAAGCTAAGAACTTTCTTCTTCCCAGAATAGATTTTAATGTACGGCATTGTTGCCATAGAACGAGTCCACTGAGCCTTGCAAGTTCCCGTAACTTTGAGATCAATTCCTGAAATACACGAAGCAAAATAGTTTTGATTCTAAAGTAAGCCAGTATTTTGAACTTAATGCTAAAAATGTAATAAATATTTAAAAAAATACTTTGGAATTTCTGGTCATTCTTCAATTCCAATATAACAGTTCCAGTCACAATATCACCTGCGTAAAAACTTCCAGTGGAATCACTATTAAAGTTTATGGTGCATGCCATAGCAAATCCAAATATTATTCAAGGTAATAAGTACGATCACTACAACAACAAAATAATTTACCCTACTACATAAAACATAATTACTTATAGCTATCGGTAACTTGATAACCCCGATATGTAGCAGATAACAATGATGACAGAAGATAATGACTCCCGAATCGGCGAAGAATATACGTAGCTGCAGAAATTGATTTGATGTCGAGGTTGCGTGACTATTTTGAAGAGGATGGGGTCGATTGGATTATGCTAATTGAATACGCTTTTTGAATTTTAAGATCCCTTATGTGATAAAAATTAAAGCTGGTTTCCCCACAATGCTCTAATAGAGTTATTTGTTCTTGTAGGTAATCATTCTAAACTAGTGTGTGACGTTATTGTAATGTTGGTTCTTTGATATTATAGCCCAGACTAGAATTGAAATATAAATAATCTCAAGTCGAGTGATGCTGTTCATGAGCGTGACACACAAACATCCGGATTACAGATCGATTCATGTAAATAGTGGTCTAAGGAATAGTCTGAAGTAAAAAAAAAATATATAAATTATTTTTAAGTTCCAATTTTGTAATAGAATGAAAAAAAAAATGTAATGAAAATAAAACAATGTGTGGCGTAACGTTTCCGAACGAACACCAATGACAGTGACAGCTAATGACATTTTGCATTATTGAAAATCGGAATTTCGTTCGTGGTGATTTTTCCGATCGGTTCCTCGGCATGATTCGCGTAATAACTGCTCGATCGTTTTGTTTAGTTGTGCATTGCATATTTTCATAAACGAATATTTGGGATAAGTGCGTTTTTCTGTAGTTTATTTCATTTTATGCGTCGTAAGTAAATTGTGATAGGTTATGTTGTGCCCTTTGCCTTTTCAGGGTGAAAAGTGAGTTTGTTTGATTTATGTCATATATCTCTGATAATTCTCTGTATATTTATGTATTTTAAGAATTTTGGTATTACGCAACATGCAGCTTTAGTACTACAACAAAGTGCTGGTAGTAAGACCTTTTATGAACGTCTTTGCAAACATTTTGATTACACGAATCATGTTTCGGTTTTTCTGCAAAGTCGCGAGTGTTGACCTCATTACAGACAAAAAATATATGTTCAACTGATAGGTGTGTTCGCATGTTATCATACATGCAGTTGACATGATACAAAATTTGTAAATTAGCCTTTTCATCAAACTTGTGTTTTCTGTAATAAAATGTTATCAAGTAGTTACTTTTAGAATATGTTGGTTGCAGTTACAAAAAATAAAGGTTGTGGTAATCAGTGATGTTACTTCATGATTAAAAAGAGTCATGTCAATGATTAATTGACTTTAATGTAATCAACTGAACAAAATAAAAAGCTTGTTAAAATTTCATAATTTGAGCATCATACTGAACATTAATCTCTAAATAAACTAGCTCAAAGCCTAGCCTATTGGGTGTAATGAGTGGTTGAAATTAATATTGCCACATAATACTAACATTCTACTTAGCTCTTCTTCTACTTAGCTTAATATATCTCACTTCTCAAATTATTCTGATTGTAGCTGGGTATCTTTTAGCCTGCTACAGTTTATAAACTACTGGTTTATTTCAGTTTAGATACATTCACATTGTATCTACACCTTAATTGCATAACATACTATCAATCACAATCAGAATCATTTTGAAGGAAATTGCTAATCCATTGCTTCATATTTTCGAATAATTTGTCTGCTCAACAATGTAAATAACACAATTAATGTTTCTGAACTGTCAAAATGAAAGCCATTCCTACTGTTAGTGTGTTACGAAATTACCCCGCTGGTCTGAAATAGAAATCTTGTCTGGGAGGTAATCTATTGATTCATTGAGTTGTCACTATTGTAATTGAAGAAGCAAAAATTCTACAATTACTTATCTGTTTTATGAGCCCTACATTACATATACACATATACATACAAAACATTAACAATGTGTTCATAAGTACATGATATAAGTTTTATGGAAAAAAATGTGTACTACTTAAATTAGGTATTCCATTCCTATAACTACAGGTTAAGTAGTATGCTGGTGTGATGCAGAACAAACTACCATACAAAACTAAAAATTAATAATGGCATTTTGTAGGTCTTTTGTTGCCTGTGTTCAGAATTAATAGTCTGTTTACTAAACAAATAGTTCTTTTTCTCAAACATTTTAGATTTCAGCCACCATTTTACAGAATGTGTTTACAAATATGCCTTTAGTAATAATAATCTTTAATAATAATCTTTATTACACAAGAAAGTGGTTACAAAATAGTGTTAAGTCCCTGACTCCTGTGCTAGGTGATATACCTGTGTTACAAGAGCCAGTGCCCTCTCCCAGTAGGAGTATAAGTAGTAGTATAAGTAGTAGTAGCTATATGGATAGTATAATGTAGGTACATAAATAACGAAATTTCATCAAGCTTTCATGTCTGGAGATTCGTGTTTTGGCATAAACCTTATCAAATTATGACTCTTCACTTGAAAACTTGTTTCTCATCCTTGGAAAATTCTCCTGGATTGTGTACACATGTACACACAAACACAAATACTACATGTACCACTTAACATTTACTACTCCATAATAACTTATCATCTTTTCATTACGCAGTACATCTATGAGAATTTGTCTTTGAAAATAATCTGGATAACAATCTTTATTCAAGGTAATCACCTCAGCCATGGACCCGAACATTTATGCTCTGGTCCTAGACACCTTGAACCGTGCCACCAGCCAGGACACGGAGGTGTTGAAACCGGCTGAAAAGAAACTACAAGAATGGGAGGTGGAACCTGGCTTCTATTCTGTTCTCTTGGTAAGTTTCAGCTGACATCAATTTCAAATTATTTGATTTCACATAAACCTACATGGGCACTTATGAAATGTTAGACGCCAGGCGCATGGTTCCAATTGGTTGTTTCCTATGGAGAAGAGCTGGAAACATATGACCTGATTACTTTTGAAAAAATAAGTTCCCAAAAAGCTTGAATCTTTATTTGAACTAACCACCAGTGTAAATGTAACAGTGACCCAAGCTTCCATATACTTTGATCATTGCCTACTTATCTTCATTTGGCCATTTTGATGGGGCTGCCACAAAATATAAAACGATTCAGCCACTATTTAAGAATAATCCTTAGGGCGCGTTTTTTGGCACTAACATTTTTGCGCTGTGATGTACCCCCTTGAGTATTTTCATGGCAATTGTGAACTTTATTATTTATTAACATATATAACAAGGCAACCGGCAATATTCAAAGTCCTCTTATGCACATAAAGGCGCGGCTGCTCGAAAGTTTATGCGACTTACATAGACTGCAGCCAAAAAATTATGTCAGCTAAATTAATTGTCACTACCTTTCACAGAATGTACTATCAAACCATTCGATAGACGGCAACGTCCGATGGTTGGCGGTGATGTGCTTCAAGAACGGCGTGGACCGTTACTGGAGGAAGAATGCTCCCAATGCCATCAGTGATGAAGAGAGGGTCAAGTTGAGGCAGGGACTTCTCACAACCAGTATCTTGAGTGAGCCTGTCGCTCAGATTGCTACACAGCTTGCCGTTTTGATTTCCAAGATTGCTAGGTGAGGTTTTAGCTCTTAAAGATGTTTGTTTGTAACCTTGTAGTTTCTAATCTTACCATTGGGTTCCAAGATCTGTCAGTAGAAATATTTATCAGATATTTTATCTGACCTCCAGAACTGTTTCTGATTGGATAAAAAATACAACATCAGGCAACTATGTATATAAGTTGACTTGTGTGACTTTCATGAATGGTTTTAGAAACAGGGGTAAAAATCTCTTCAGCTGCTAAACATGATTTTCCCTATTCATGTTTACAGGCAAATTGAAAATCAAGCAGTGTTTTCTGATGCTTGTCTGTCAGACAAAAACATGCTGCTTCTTATGACAGCGTCAAGAAATATGAAGACTGTCACCTATCTTCACAACTTCGTCTTCGTTTCACGTCTAGTTGTACTTTACTACTTAAAACACGTCCTAAACAGCTCTTTATTATCTGACTACTAGGTTTGACTGCCCAACAAGCTGGCTAGATCTAGTCCCAGAGTTAATGGGTGCACTAAAAGCGCCACAGCCTCTGGTACAGCACAGGTCTCTGCTCATCTTCCATCACGTCGTAAAAGCATTGGCTTCCAAGAGACTTGTTGGTGATCGACGCACATTCCAGGTTAGTTTTCAGTTCTTTTGGTTTAGTATGGATTCTTAATTAATTGTTCTCTGGGAGGTTCTTTAGGAGTATAAGTTGAGCTCTGATAAGTCGAAGGTAGGATAGCGAACCTGTGTAGTTTATTGTAGTCCATTGCACAACAAAAGTCTCAACTATGTTATGCCACAACATGCTCTTATCTCTGATTGAGTTTCTCCCAAACTTTGAGAGCTTGTCTTGTAGTAACCTGAGTATTGCTTTGATCATATTGAGGCTGCTAAACGCTTTTAAATATAGTACATTCAATACTATGGTTGGGGCTACAACTAAAAACATTAAGGACACATAAGAGTTATTAAAACCGCTCGCTCGCTCGCTCATCCACAGGAGCTGACCAACACAGTATACTCCTTCATCCTGACCCTCTGGCACGAGAACACGGAACTGTTCCTCCGCCACATTCAAGAGGGGTCGGCGACGGAGCTTATCACTGAACATCTGGAGAAGGCACTCCTATGTCTCAGGATACTGAGGAAACTAACAGTGTTCGGATTCAAGAAAGCACATGAAAGCCAGGACGCTATGGCGTTCTTGAATGTCGTGTTTGACCGGGCTAAGACCAGTTTGGAATGTAGTGAGTATTATTACTTTTATGTTTATTAATTACTTTGCTGTTTTACTTGACTTGTATACTAGTATGCTATTTTATTGCATTAATTGCCAAGAAAGATAGAGTACCAGGGACTTGCTGTCTTGATCACCCTAATTCAATAACATCATATCACAGGACTCTGAAAATAGAATAAAATAAACAGTAAAATGGTGATGTTGAAATAAATTACTTGACTTTGTAACCAGCTTTTTTACTATAAGTGGAACTAATTATTATTATATAGTTAGCAACATTCTATCGCATGATTATAGCGCCGCGTCTTCGAGACTTTACCTAGCATGTGCTTGAAACTGCTTTACAAGTATACATGATAACTAATTAGCCTACCTTTTGACTAAAACATCAAAAAAATCTTCCAGGAAAACTTCTAAAAGGCAGAGGTATATACCCACTGGAGCTTTGCGAAAAATTCATCATACATTTAACCAAGGTTGCCCTTGGGGTGTTGTGTGCCCAGCCATTCTCCTACGTGCCTCTGATCAGGCCTTCCTTGGAGTTTGCACTGTATTACTGCTTTACTGAGCAGGGCATGGCGCTTATTTATGAGAGGTTCACGATACAGTGCCTGAATATTGTGAAAGGAATTCTCCAGTGTGTGGAGTATAAGCCGCCGAAGGGAATAGATCAGGTTAAGGAGCCATGTAAGTATGATAAAGAGTGTTACATAACTATTAAAATTACGAAATTAGTGTATGAACAGTAGTTTTGTAATTAATCATTCATAATATTTTAGTTGAATACTTTATATTATTTGATTGAAAAGGAACAACAAACAGCTACAGTATAAAACATGAAATATGAAATACACAAAGACAATATACCTACTTTTACTTTAGGGTCTATTATAACTAGTTTTTATTTTTATTTTATTGCTTTAGTATTATAAATGTTGGAACGCCGTCGTCTCCCCTCTCGGAGGTGGACGCTAATGGCTGCAACACAGTTTTTTTAACCAATGCGAACAACAAAACCATTGTGAACCGGTTTTGTATTTTTTTTTTTTATTTGTGTAGAAGCAAGTACCTAATTATTGTAGTGCCAGAAATCCTTGTGAAAGCGTTGGTCCAGGAATTTGAAAACGCTACCACTATATTATTTATTTTTGTTGCCACGCAGCATTGATGTGTTCCGATTTTCAGGGCATTCGCATCGCCAAAGTTAAAGCCAAATGAAAATTTTCTGTCTCTTTTCAAGGTTGATAGTGTATTGGCAATCCCCAATTCTACCGAGGTGTTTGATTTTAAGAGATTATAGTTTGTTGTTCCACTAGCTTTTACTACAGTTTCCTATACGCAATTTCTTGTAGTAACACTCACAGCTCATCAAATGAAGATTGAGGTCCTAGACGCGAACACCCTTTGCCACATGTGTCGGCACCTGGTCTCTCACTACTTCCTGCTGAGTGCTGATGACCTGGCATTGTGGGACGCTGAGCCGGAGAGCTTTGCCACTGACGAGGCCGGGGAGTCGTGGAAGTATAGCTTGAGGGTCAGTGGCACTTATTTATAGCATACAATACTAATCTATATTTTTTAATAATAAAGCTGAAGAGTTAGTTGTTTGTTTGGACACGCTAATCTCTGGAACTATCAGTCGGATTTGAAAAAATCTTTTTGCATTTGATAGCCCAATTCTTGAGGAAGACTATAGGCTATTTATCATCACGCTAAGACCCTAAGGAGCCGAGTAATAAGCAAAAACTCAGAAAGAACGCTAAGCGAAAAAGAAGTAATAGCGCGGGCATGCGATGCGATGCGTCGGTGGGTCGGGGGAACAAGAAATTTCTCGCGGACGAAGTCGCGGGCAGAAGCTTTTATAAAAAAATGGTTGTCTGTAAAGTCGGTTTACGGACGATAATTTTACGTGGTAACGTCATAAGGAGTGGAAGAGAGATAGATGCGTCACCCGAACGCTTAAGCCGATCGTGCCTCTCTATCGCTTGTTCCGCGCTCTCGCTTGCACGCTCGGCTCAGGCGGAACGTGACAATGAGTCATGCCTTCTCGTGCGTGCAGCCGGCGTTCATCAATTTATAAGACGTTATCACGTCAAAAACCATCTTACATTGGTTGCCTTATTCGGGGTAGAAAACTACAGAACGAAACATACTCTGATCCTTACAATGACATACACCAACCTTTAACAGATTTTCTTAGATTTTTCTTTACGATATATATATACATTGGAAGTTCAGATAAAAACTGGTTTTGAATAATCTTTCTAGGTCACACAAAACAACATAAACGGCGCAGTACCCATGTCTTATTAAGAAAATGAGGATGTAAAACTTTAAAACCGACTCTTATTTTCTACCTACCACAATAAGAACACAGGGTGTCCTGTGTAAAAAAAGTATAGGCTTGGCTTTACAACAGGCAGTTAAAGTTCTTTTTTTCCTCCCTCTACAGCCGTGCACAGAAGCGTTATTCATGGAACTGTTCCAATTCCGGAACGTGTTAGCTCCGGAACTGGTACGACTATTAGCGACCCTGCAAACGCAACAGATATCGCCTGACGATCTGCCTGGTATACTGAAGAAAGATGCTGTTTATAACGCCGTCGGACTAGCTGCCTTTGATTTGTATGATGATGTAAGTATATCGTAATTACACTCCCGGGGTGCTAAATCGAGCCACCTTGCATTTTTTTTGTAAATGTTACCACACTTTTTAAATGGTCTTTAATTCAAATTTGTGACAATGATTACACCAAAATGACAGCCAGTATGTCGGCTTCAAAACTACTTAACGGGTGTAAAAAGATACTTAACGAAGCCGAGACTAACTTGTAATCTCATTGTAATTTTATTTTTGTACTTGTCCATACCTGGGAACCTTCTGATTACGGAGATACTGAAAGGCAAAACTCTTTTTTTACCGCTTTTCTTTTGCGAAAACAATTTTTTACAACACAACACACAAACACACAACAACACAACACAACACAACAACACAACACAACAACAACACACCCACAACACCACAACACAACCACAACAAGACAAGTTGTTATACAACTTTAAATACCCCCACGATCCCTGTACCGTTTTATGCACCCAAAATCACAATGTTTTGCGTGCGTTACATTGCGTACTACCGTAAACAGCGATTTTACACCAAAACTTCGCTTCCCAGCGATTATTTTCGTGCTATGTTACTTAGTTTGATGTGCAAAATACGTAGTTGACGGCTATTTGATGGGTCTTTTACTTTTTCTTTGACACAATCGTTATTTTGAAGTTTGAGCTCTTTATACCTAAAGTGGAAATGAACGGTGGGTCGATTTAGGAGTCCTGGAGTGTATTACAGCATGTACTGAGCATAAACAACATGGAATTAAGCAAAGGTTTCCTAGGAGAGCGGTGGCCGCCATATGACTGTCGCAGTGATGGCTGTCATGAAAATGATGGCAGCAGGGTTTGATTTTACGGTGTCCAAAAAAGCTATCTATGAAAACACCAACTTACAGTTCAACTATTGTCCCTCGGGAATCATCGCATTTCCGAATATAAACGAATGGTAATGTCCATGTCCATCATAACATAACATAAACTCACGCCTTCTTCCCATGGGGGTAGGCAGAAACTACAGAACGCCACCTGCAACGATCCTTACATACTCCTATTGCCTCGTTTACGTTCATACATCTGGTCATACACGCACGCCGGTTGACTACTACTACGCACCTGACCTTTCTGAAGAACATCACCAATAAGGTCACTATATGTCTTCCTAGGGCGTTGGGTCCCGGCGTTTGCACTCACATCTGCCTTTTCCATCAATTATTAGATTTATCGTGTAAATAATTAAAATTCAGAATTAAGTGCTTTATTGTTGTTACGTCACAATAAAACATAAATAACGTTTCAGTGACGTCATTTGCCGAAAAATTTCGGACGCTATTGTGGGCAGCCACCGGCCCACCGCTCTTCGAGAAAACCGTAGCTTAAGCGACATGTGGCTTTGTTAAAGTGCTGAATAATCTAATGTTTATCGTTCAAAACTGTCTATTTCAACTATTATCGTTACTTTGTTCCGTCTAGGTTGACTTCGACGAATGGTTCACGAATGTCCTGAGTCAAGAGCTAAAAATCAAAGACAACAACTATAGAATAATCCGAAGAAGAGTTTGTCAACTTATTGGTAAGCAACTTCAACCGAAGTCTACATTCACCAACTGACCAAAATTTCGATGTTTTACTATTTTTGTTATCCATGTTAGGTCAGTGGTGCGGTGTTCGCGCATCACAATCTCTCCGACCAGCAATGTATGCGTCATTACTGGAGCCTCTCAGTAGAGTAGACGAGGATGCGGCTGTCAAGTTAGCAGCAGCCGAAGCCTTGAGGAGTACTATAGATGACTTCAACTTTGACGTGGAACAGTTCGCGCCGTACGCTCCGCATGCGATCGCTGCGCTTTATGAACTCCTGGTACGTAGTTGGTTGTTATTTAGTTTTTTTTGAGGTTTGTGTGATTTTATTAACGTGTTGTTGTTGTCTTGTTTTTAAGAAGTTACTAGTGTCAATATAAAAGAATTACATTACTTGTGTCAACCCAACAAGGTTTTGAGGTACGGTCAACCGCACGTCATATTTGTAACACTTGAACTACGGAAACCACCTTTAGTGCTACGTCTTTAAGCCGCTGTCAATGACAAAATTTTACAATGAACGTACAGTTGACTGTACTGTAGAAATTTCAATTCTTACGTAAATCAGTTTGCACGCTGTACGCCGTTTGCCCTTGCGTTTTATAAACTCCTGGTAGTCGTCATCATGGTCACCGACATCCCTAGATGTTGCAGGCGATTACTTCCACGCTGAAAAATCAGAGAAGCTTTAACCATAAAAATCTCTTCATAAAATTTTAATTCCAGGTGGAATCCGAAGAATGCGACACAAAGATGCACGTCCTGCACGTGGTGTCGTACGTGATGGAGCGCTGCGGAGCGCGCGTGGCGCGCGGCGGCGGTGCGGGCGCGCTGTTCGCGTACCTGCCGCAGCTGTGGGCGCACGCCGCGCACGCCGCGCACAACATGCTGCGCGCCGCCGCGCTGGCCGCGCTCGTGCACCTGCTCAAGGTGTGTACAACATTGTGTTCGCGTACCTGCCGCAGCTGTGGGCGCACGCCGCGCACGCCGCGCACAACATGCTGCGCGCCGCCGCGCTGGCCGCGCTCGTGCACCTGCTCAAGGTGTGTACAACATTGTGTTCGCGTACCTGCCGCAGCTGTGGGCGCACGCCGCGCACGCCGCGCACAACATGCTGCGCGCCGCCGCGCTGGCCGCGCTCGTGCACCTGCTCAAGGTGTGTACAACATTGTGTTCGCGTACCTGCCGCAGCTGTGGGCGCACGCCGCGCACGCCGCGCACAACATGCTGCGCGCCGCCGCGCTGGCCGCGCTCGTGCACCTGCTCAAGGTGTGTACAACATTGTGTTCGCGTACCTGCCGCAGCTGTGGGCGCACGCCGCGCACGCCGCGCACAACATGCTGCGCGCCGCCGCGCTGGCCGCGCTCGTGCACCTGCTCAAGGTGTGTACAACATTGTGTTCGCGTACCTGCCGCAGCTGTGGGCGCACGCCGCGCACGCCGCGCACAACATGCTGCGCGCCGCCGCGCTGGCCGCGCTCGTGCACCTGCTCAAGGTGTGTACAACATTGTGTTCGCGTACCTGCCGCAGCTGTGGGCGCACGCCGCGCACGCCGCGCACAACATGCTGCGCGCCGCCGCGCTGGCCGCGCTCGTGCACCTGCTCAAGGTGTGTACAACATGTGGACCATGATCAATATTACGGGAATGCTTGCCAAAGGCAATTAAGTAAATAACCGTATAGCGCACACTGACATATCCGTACAATATTTGGCAGAAAATTTCTCTTCACTCTTTACATTTCGCTACATAAAACCATACTTTATTACACTTCGCGGAAAAACCTGGCGAATCGCTCTCCGACCTTATTCATTTGCGGAGGGCAAACGAATAACTATGCTCTTCTATTCCTCTGCTTGCATGTTGACAACAGCGACATGACGTCGACGTCTGATGACCAGGTTGCATAACTAAACCTCAAAAGAAGTACTTTTTTGTTGTAAACCGCAAAGTAAAGTTCACCGTCAGTACCGCGACGATGTTAGGTATTAGAAGACTCCTCGCCAATGAAACACTTGCTACGCAACGCTGTCTGGCTATAAGTTGGTTGTATGTGACCACAACCAACAACTCCCACCAACCCACGCCATTTCAATTCTAACCCACGCTCTTACCCCCAGGCCCTAGGCGAATGTCCAGCAAACATCCGACCCTGGATCCTAAGCGTAGTCAACGAGTCTACCAAGCTCACAGAACCGGCGCACGTGTACCTGTTAGAAGACGCGCTAGAACTGTGGCTCGCTGTGCTCGAGACCTCACAGGCTGCTGACCCGGCTACCTTGCAACTGGCTGAGAATCTGTATCCAATATTAGGTAAGTAACGGCGATAGTAACATTTTCAGATCAAAAATTGTCTGTGCCAAATTAACTGCGGGTTAAAAGAAGCAGTTTACGTCGTAATAATTGGTAAGTAATGAAGTAATTGTTACTCGAGTATTTTGTTACTACATTTATCAAATAATAATAATATTTTACAGTAATGTTACAAACGTTGAACTCATGCAATTGAATATAATAAGTGATACTTCACATCTATAAATGAGGCAAGCATAGACTATCTTCGTTTTTCATATGGAAACCCTCATGGATGGATGTTTAGAAAATGGTCTTATGCACAGACCACGGAGAGTTCGGCGGCCGCTGCTACAACAAACGCCATACTATCCAAACGTACTTTTTTTCTCGAACTATGGTAATGACGTAGTAAATTGGCGGCTTTGAATGGCGTCCGCGACAAGTTATTCGCTCAACAAACTTTCGGCGTCACGAATTTTATATTCGCGCAAAACTTTATGAGCCCTCTGAGCGTAGGCTCAAGAACGGAACCGCGCATGGTACAGTTGAGTGAGAGTGAGAGAGTTCCCTCGGACACCTATATTATGCATACTGCGCAGCCACTCGCTGCAACTTCCGACAGCTCATAAAGTTTTGCGCGAACTATATTACTGCTGTCTCTAGTCGTTGTCATGGATTTAACTAAAACCGCACAGTGGCCGTCCTTAGTCCACATACCCGGCTCTAGAATCTCGTGAAACGTTACTATTGTAGCTAGCCTTCTTCCACTCTTCGATCAGAACTTTGCTCTACTTCTTGCCAAATCATCAACTAAACTTTCAATTCTTCCCCAGAACAATCCTCTGAGCACCTCCGAATAGTAGTCTACATAATGCAAGCCTACACCCTGCTATGTCCTGAGGAGTTCCTCTCAGGCCCAGGAGGCAAGTGCATGGCCCTCCTCGAAGACATGCTGAGTGACATGAGGACCGAGGGCGTCATCACCGTGTTGAAGATGGCAGAAATCTGCATCAGTGTCACATTCCCTGAGAGGAATGCGTTTTTGGGAGTTAAGGTCATCTGGCCGATCCTTATTAGGGTTATACAGTGAGTATTTAGTTTTATTTTTGCTGCTTTAGAATAATTTGAACGGTTGACCAGGAAATGCACGTCATCATCATCTTCTCCCTTCCCTCGTCCCATGTTACGTGTTGTCAACGCAAAACGTTTTCTCGTTCCATTCTCCCCTGTCAACCGTCAAACTCAAACTCAACTCAAAGCATTTATTTCAAATAAACCAATTACAGGCACTTTTGAATTGTCAAAGGGTCAGTCAGTCAGAAAAATGAAGCTAGTTGCCCATTCCAAAGCGTAGTAGGTACCTATGGAGAAGAACGGGCAAGAAACTCCATGGACACTCTTTTAAATCAATATATAGTTACAAAAAACAAATTGTTTACATTATTCATGTTCAAATTAAAAATGTGAGAACGATGTAGAAATACCTGCACGTTTAAAGTATCCGTAATAAAAAAGATAAAAAAACAATTCAAAAATTTAAATTAAAATAAGCCGTGGCAGCCAAGAGGTGACCAGTCCCTACTGACGGCGCCCGTTCACGAACATGACGCATGGATCAGCACCATTCAGCTCAACCATTTTGAAGGGAACTTAATGATCCAACACACACGCCACCACCAGCGAAACATTTGAGTGAGCATGACATACTCTCAGCCGCCAGGGCACATTCAAGTCAATGAAAGACGAGCCTAGTAAATGGTGGCTTTATAGTAGGTACATAGTGCTCACACATGTGCTATGCAATTATACATTGTTAAGAAATAGAATTTATACAATGCAAAGATGTTGTTGTTTTTACAATCTTCAACAGCTACAACAATATTTTCGAATGCTAATCAATTAATTTATGCCCCCCTGTGGAGCAGGACCAGCGTTGAGCCAAGCATCTTTGTCAGCGATGTAATCCCCCAACTTATAATATGCTTGGCTGCATAGTGTGCGTTTTATACAAGATTTAAATTTTGTTTCATTCAGTTGGAGTATGTGGGGAGGTATTTTATTGTAACATTTTAAACAGTACCCCGTGAAGGATGAGTCTACTTTAGCCAGTCTGAAACCTGGTTGAACTAATTGGTCCCTATTTCTAGTCATATAGTTATGTCTTTCACCTCTTTTACTGAAAAGATTTCAATTTTTTCTTACGTACATGATGTTTTCATAGATATATTGACAAGGTACCGTCATGATGTTAATATCTTTAAACAGTTCCCTTAGAGAATCGCGCCTGCGGAGGCAATATATTGCTCTGATGGCTCTTTTCTGCAAAATAAAAATAGACTCGATATCTGCAGCCCGTCCCCATAGTAAAATACCGTAAGACATGATACTATGAAAGTAACTGAAATAGACTAGCCTCGCGGTATCTACATTAGTAAATTGACGGATTTTTCTCACAGCATATGCTGCTGAACTTAGCCGTCCTGCAAGAGATGTTAAATGAGGACCCCATTGCAGCCTTGACTCGAGCGTGATCCCCAGGAAAACAGTTTTATCGACGAATTCTAGTTTCTCTTTATTCAATACTATGTCACAATCATTACTTTTAACATTTGGTAAAGCAAATCTTATGCATTTAGTTTTATTCCCATTTAATACTAAATTATTAGCAGTGAACCAATCATATACCTGCAGTAGGGCGTTATTTACGTCGTCAAGATTTGATGCACGTCTATTTATCTTAAAAATTAAGGAAGTATCGTCACCAAATAACACCATTTGTGGTTGGTTTTTTAATAAATGGGGTAGATCGTTAATATATACTAAAAAGAGGAAAGGACCTAATATTGAGCCTTGTGGAACACCTATTTTTACTTTTAAACCACGTGAATTCACACCATTTATTTGGACTTTTTGCTGTCTATCATTTAAATAAGATTCTACTAAGCTAAGCGCAAGTTTATCTAGTCCGTAATGCTTAAGTTTTAAGAGCAAGGTTTTGTTTTCAACGCAGTCAAATGCCTTGGAGAGGTCACAAAAGATTCCTCATGTCATGCTATCATGCACTCCCTTCTCCTCACACAATCTAACCATCTTTTCCTTGTAGTTCCTCTCCCTCTCCATCCATCAACATTTATATTCATCACTCTATTCACATGCGTTTCTTCCCTCCTCGTCACATGCCCATACCAAGCCAACTGATTTCATTTCCAGTTTTCTGTCACTGGCGCCACTATCAAACTTCCCCTTATATACTCATTTCATTCATTTTCGTCTTTTCCCACTATTTTATTCATTTTCTTCACGTAATGATAGAATACAACAGAAAACAGCTCGACATTGGCTTATATTTACTCTTGATAAAAGTAGTACAACTTTTTGTGAAGGAATTCGTCCGGTAATTATACCCATAGATTTAGTATATACTACTAGCGTTAGATTGACAATGCAAACGAGAAACAGCATAGTCTAAGCATACGTTAGAGCGAGTTAGATAGACGAGACCATTCACGTACACGCTATCGGCCTGTATCGGCCGACGGCGGTCGTGAACGAAATAAATCCCGCTTATTTTTACTAAACAGGTTTTAAAGTGTTTAGTAGGCGTGATTAATAATGGTCACGTGTACTGCACACGTGACAATTATTAATCACGTCTGGATGTTACTTATATAAGAAAAAAAACCCATAGAATTATTAATATCACACGTAAACACAACTGGAATGTTTAACTGCCTAAATGCAATGTTTTAGAACTGCTACGTTTTTTTTTTACACAAATGGATGCGCAAAATGCTTTTTACCTCATTAATGCTCTGAATGCATAGTAATTATATTTAAAATAATAATAAATACGTGAATTTTTGCTTTTTCTAGCGTCACTTTTGTAAACCTAGAGATTGACACAATACGTCGACACTATCGATAACGTGATGTTAATATATTTTTTTAAATTAATAGCTTCGCGCGAGCATTAGTAAAAATAATCGCAAAAAAAAAAACTATGTGAGCCGTGCGTGACCATATTTTACGGTGGAAAAAAATATAAAAAAGAAAAGTGTAAATAAAAGTTTAAAAACGAAAACATGTTTCGATAATTAATCATTATCGAAACATATATATTTTATATAAAATTTTTACAGGACAGAAGACATTCGTTTACCAATTATTGGTAAACGAGTGTCTTCTGTCCTGTAAAAACTTTTGTAATGTGCTTGACATTCATATGTATGATTCGCCACCATTATCCATCCATATACACCTATAAATAAAACTAATAATCGAACAATATTTTATTAATAGAACAAAGTATGCAACAAAATTGCAAAATACTTCCAAGGAAAGCTTACGACATATTTACAACACATTTTATTAGTTATCTTTGGAGGAAAAAAAAAATCCAACACGTTTTGTTTGTACTTTTATTTCTGTTCCTTTAAAAATTACATTAAGTATTCACTTCACCCACATCAGCTGCAAAACAGGAGACACGAAGACACTGCAATCTATATCGATAATCGAAGTTGTGGCAGTTAGTGAGCACATCACTATTTGTCTCGTACACATGCACAACACACACACACACACACAAAGGTGTAATTTGTTTTTGGTCTCGCCTCACATTAACGCTAGTATAAGGTCACCCGGGGCTAAAGCAACTAATTCAATTTTCTCTCAATCTAATCATTTTTGTAGATAGCTCTATCTATTGGAGTAAAGAGGAATCATAGTTTTTTCAAATAAAGTACAGATGGCATCACTAGTTCACCTACTGTAGTACTTTTTTTTGGGTGGGAAATCAAAAACCCACCCGTGTTCCTTCAGTTGCCTGTGCGCCAGGGCCACGGTAACTCTTTCGAACAATCCGCGACCCCGGCAGGCATACCTACTGTAGTACTGACAGATCATTTTCTGTCAGCCGCCATTTTGGAGCAACGTGTTGCCGCGTCCTGTGTTATGTTTTATGACATTCAAAATATTTCAAGTCGTTGCAAGGAAAAATAGAAGTGCATCCTAAAAACAAGATAAAACTTAAGTGTTTTTGGTATATTTGGTTAAACTCTAGGTGTTATAATGAACATTTTATTGATATAGTTACATTAACCTCAACTTTTCATGCACGTGGGTTATTGCAACTATTTTTGTAGTTACAATCGCCCCATGCTTTTTGTACGAAAACTGCAAATTACTAGTGACGTTCCGTGTCGATATTTCGATAAGTGAATTTCACGTATTTTCATAAATGTTTAGCTGCAATTAGTATGAAGTGTTTTAGATTTTGCGTAGTTTTAACAAAATGAAATAGATAGCTTAAATAAAAAAATAAAAAATTATGTTATTTTACCGATTAATACGGAATTATTAGTTTATTTGATTTTGACTGAGAATTATCCTAAGTTTTTTTTTTACTTTAGTATAATAATAATTTTTTAAATAAACTTTCAAAATACAGACAAATCGCTTTCTCTTGACCTAAATCCTAAATATTAGATTAGTCATCAATGCGTACTTATCGTATATTTGTCAAAGCATTTTACATAAGTAGAAATCTTTTCTTGCTTTTATTTTGTGTCCTAAATTCCATTAATAAAATAGAATTACTCTAGGCTGAGTATAATATACTTTATTGATCTTATTCTTAATGTATACTTAGATCGATTTTGCGTTTTTGCACTAAGAAACCTATATTTAAACCTTTCATTATTGTTAATTATCGAATGTCTTCACAAATATTTATCGATAAGTAGTAGGTACTACATCTCAACACTAGTCAGTATGGAAGACAGTCGCATTCACCCCATAAAAAATTAAAATAAATTTGCTTGACACTGAACTCTATCTCAGCGACTATAGATAGCTTTTACAGATAATTATGTGTGTATCTACTCTTGACCTCAACATTTAGAAACAGATTACAACAGGGTTATAACGAATTGTCACATTTACCCCAAAGTGGGATGAATGTAACTTTTACTGGTCTTATTCAACAATAATGCAAATTAATGAAAAACCAAAGTTTATTTGTAACTTAATTTATGTCGAAACTGTTCATCGATAGCTGTACAATGAAGTACGTTTATTAGAATATCCCTATTATTTAAGTAGCTCATGGTGGAGGGAAGTAAAGTTTCAAAATTATTCTTGTTAGTTGCTTTCGCCTCGGGTGACCTTACATATACGAGGGCTGCACTAAAAGTATCGGGAATGGAATATTTCCACTGTTCCTGTCATATTAAAATCTTTTTAATTGAAAACTCCTTGGTTTTAAAAATCGAATACCTTTTATTTATTTTAAAAAAGATTCTCGGTCTTGTCACAAGGTTTTATCAAACTTGTTTAGTCGTTGAGAAAATGGAATTCACTTCCTTGATTCCCGAAATTTTCAGTGCCGCCCTCGTAGTAAATCTATGATTATACCTATTTCAGTCGCAAAGCAGCATTGCTGTATTTCGATTTCAAGGAATTGGCTGCCGGAGTAACACTGAGACTGACATTTTTCGCCTTTGTTTATAGGATGGCAAAGCCTAGTGATAACACTGGTATTTGCATATGTCCATGGTTAGCTTTTGTGTCGTCCAATATTATAACCAGCTTGCCATAGCCTCGCACTTTCGATACATATCCATACCCTTTTAGTACATACTAAGCACAAATAACTGAATCTTCTTCCGACAGCTGCCTCCTCGAAGGTGATGACCTCCCAATGGTCCTGTCCGTGCAACTTTGCCTCGTGTCCCGCGTGATCCTGCTTTCAACGGATCTGTTCTACAAGGCCATCCAGGAGGCCTCCAATGGCGTGGCTGAGTACGACTCTGATCCGGCCAAGTTATTGAACAGGTTCCTACATGTTTGGACCGAGAAGATGAATTTAGTAACACAGGTTGAGAGGTGGAAGGTTGTTGGTGAGTTTTGAGTTGATTTTTTGGTTTTTTTTTAGGTCTGAGTTGCGAAAAATATGCCTAAACTTGGGTCTTAGTATTAAAGTGTAAAACAATTATTTCAGAGGTCTTATAGTTTCCAGCAAAATATGTCAATACCGAAGTGTCGATATTACAAAAATAGCATCTACAAGAAGTAATGAATTTAATTTAGAACTGCTTTCTAAGACAGTCAGTCTTACATATCAAAAACAAAGAGATCACTTTAGCTATGACTTCACGGCAATCTAATGATGTCCGTTAGATTGATCTTGCAAGTTATCAAGCTCTTTTACACTAAGAGGGCCCTTCCCGCTCCGTCTATCGTCAACGCGAGCATGATTGAAGAGCTTGTTGTTTCATCCAGGGCAACTTTTGAAAAAGAAGTAAGAGTGAGAACGCGATAACATCGACCGAAAATTAGCGCGCGGAGATTTCACAAATCATGATCCAGGAAATACGTGTTTTTGAAAAAGTCGAATTTCCATTAGATGTGCGAGGTTTCTATAAGGATGTTTTCATTACTTTTTCAATATTTGCGTACATTATGAATGGCCTAAGTTTAGATGACGTTTGTGCAAAAAAGTTGTTTTTTGGACCTTTTTACTGAATTTGTTTCTCAAAAGAGTTGAAAATAAATAATTAAATACGAACCTCATAAACCACAACATATCTGTGTGTTTAACGTTTGTTATAACGCTATAATCACGAACGAGCGTTTGTATGGGAATTATGACGCGTTGGCCGCTCTTAAGATAGCAAGAAGGTGCAGTTGGGTCACAAATAACATAATTATAAAAGGTTAAATCCGTCGTTACAGGTCTCGGTTTAGCAGCTCTATTGACAACACAAAATGCGACAGTATTGCAGCGGTTCCCTGCGATACTACTCAACTTGGCAGAAGTGTTGAATGACGTCATGAAGGCGGAGGATAACGGCGCTTATATTGAGTAAGTTTCCTGTTTTCTATTCTTACCTCGTAACATTTTTGAAGTTAAAATATCGGTCTTTGCGCATGTCTTTTAGCAATAATTTATCGGATTCTCACGCGCGTGTTTTGGAAAATGTGTGTGAATTAGTTATGGACCCAAAGTGAGCCCCTCTGTTCATGACCTGATCACGTGCTGAGGTTGCTACTTATCTATTATCTACATAGTCTTCGCCGCTTGCCGTTCGTCTATCTAGCTAGTCGAAAATTTCTAAACATGCAGGGTAACACAACGTAAATATCATTTAAAAGATTTTTGTTGTGAAGTGGTATGTATTGTGTATCGTGTGGCTTCGCTGGCCCACTTACTGTGCGAGCACTAGCAAGTAGGTAGGCAGGTAGGTACTTGTCGGGGCTCGGTGAGTTTAATAAAAAGCTATTAAACTTAAACTGTTCTTATATTATATTGAATTAATATGTGCATAACAATAAATCAAACAGATGAATGCTCGTCAATAACATCAGTGTACGGTACTTATAGTAGCTGGTAAACAAACTACGTCACCGTCAGGAACGGCCTCGATGCGAGCGTCATCAGCCTAGACAAAGGATCGCAGGCGGCGGTCGTCCGTGTGTGCGCTTCGCTACGCACACCTAGTTAAAAATCCTTATCTCGGAGGCGGGGCCTAACGAGGTGGCGTGATTTTTGTACTGCGTTCTAGTCTACGAGTTTACTTGCCTACTCGCTACAGTTGTATTCCTCCAATGCTTGAGATGGACTACTTGAGAGAGGCATGCACTTGAGCTAGTAGTCTCAAGTGCATGTCTCTCTGAAGTAGCCCGTCTAACGTCACGTTGTTCCAGCGCGCTCCTGGCGCCGCCCGGCTCGCGGCCCGCGTCGCCGCTGGAGGGGCGCGGGGGCGCGGCGCGCTGGGGCGAGGCGGGGGGCGCGGGCGCGGGGGACACGCCGCACGAACTGAGGCGGCGCAGCCTTGTAGCCACGCATCCTGCGCACACTATCGATCTTAGAGCTGTTACACATCACCAGGTAAACTATTCCTCACTATATTTTATGTCCTATTTGCTGGAGTGTCCTAAGTGCCCGTCCACTTTCACCTTTGACATAATGAATGCCAATGATGCCCCAATCAACGTGGCCATCTATGGGCTCTAACAATATAAAAGCAAAGTGCCATCGACACTAAAAGAAGAAGACTATGATTATTAAAATGGTCAACAGCACTACAAACTGTAAAACAGTTAAAAACGCTGATATTGACATTGAAGCCCTCTACGATGGCACAGTAGTAAATAAAGTCGACGACACAAAATTTCTTGGTATAATGATAGACGCAAAATTTAACTGGAAAGCGCACATTGAATATATAAGCAAAAAACTGAGCTCGTGTGCGTATGTCTTGTACAAACTGTCCTCAGAACTTAACCCAGATGCATTGGTGACGGCCTATCATGGATTAGTGGCATCAATTCTGCGCTATGGTATCATATTTTGGGGTAATTCTACAGACAAAGAAATAGCGTTTAAATCCCAAAAGAGGTGCATTCGGGCTATGTTTAAGTTACAATCGACAGAAAGCTGCAGACCATTGTTTAATAAATACAAATTATTAACTTTACCGTCTCTATATATTTTTGAAGTTGCATCGTTTGTAAAGTCTAACCCTCAACTCTTTCCACGACAATCTGACACTTTTTCGCGCAACAGACGTGACAACAGCCAAGTTTGCTTGCACTCGGCAAAAACTGCCCTCATGGGGAAAAGCTTTTTTTGTATGGCCCCGAAAATATACAACAAAATGCCAGTCTTATAGAGCTATGACAACAAATCGATTTAAAAATAAGATTCGAAATCTATTAATAGACAAGAGTTACTATACTATAAATAACTTTTTGACAGATACCTTTTGACATGATTGAACTTTATATTATTATTTCTATATTATTATTATGCTCATAAAATTTTAATAATGAATGTTAGTGACCCAATATTTAGTTTTTAGTTTATTAAAATGTGTGTTTGTTAAAATAAATAAAAAACTTGTACGCCTCGTCAGGCAAAACATGTACGGACTTTTTACATATATTTAAGATCTTGTATGCTTGATTTGTATGTGTAGATGTGTACCCATGTTTGACAAATAAATTATCTTTTATCTTTTTGACTTTTAAACTTTAGGGATCATAAGTAAATACTTAACTGTTTCGGCTATTAGCCTACGTTTGAAATTCTGAAGCTAGGGTTGACAGCACTTACGAGGGGCGGTCAATGTATTCTCGGAATGAGGATGAGTTACTAATGATGTGCGTAATTTGACTAATTAAATAATTAATGACATTATCTAAGGGTATAAACTTAAAATTTCATATGGTTGTGATCATATAGGCCCATTTCCCTATTGCCAATATTATCGAAACTATTTGAAAAACTGTTAAAACCTATAATAAAAGCCAAAGACCTAATACCAAATCATCAATTTGGCTTCAGGGAAAAACACTACGATAGACCAGGTACACAGGATAACTAACATCATTAAAATAACACTCGAAAACAAGCAAGTCTGCGCCACCGTATTCCTAGATAAGCTTTTGATAAAGTTTGGCATGAGGGTCTGGTATATCAACTCAGACGCATGCTACCTCCAGAATTTGCAGACATTCTACAATCATATATAAGTAACAGAATGTTTAAAATAAGGTAAGAGGATGCATATTCCGAGCTTTAGCTCTCTATAAAAGCTGGGGTGCCACAAGGAAGTGTGTTAGGCCCATTCCTATACTTGCTATACACATGTGATATCCCTGAGCTGGAAATCAACACCATTGCGACCTTTGCAGATGACACTGCTATTATGGCTACCGGATCAAACCACAAAGAAGCAGTAGAAAAAGTTCAACTAGCTGTGAACTAAGTTTATGACTGGACACAAAAGTGGAAGAACAAACAGAATGAGTTAAAATCAATTCATATTAACTTCAATAACAAACACTCTGATTACCACCCAATCTATATGCAAGTGCCTTATGCTAATACAGCCAAATACCTTGGCATAACGCTCGACGCCAAACTGCGTTGGAAATCTCATGTCAAAAAGAAAAGACAGGAACTCGAAATACGTTAAAAAAATATGTTATGTATTGGTTACTCGGAAGGAAAGGCTGCCACATAAAAAAAATAATATATATATATATATATATATATATATATACCTATATATACAAGCATATTCTTATGCCAATTTGGACATATGGCATCCAACTTTGGGGCTATTCTAAACGTAGTAACGTCAAAGTAATCCAACAATTCCAAAACAAAGTACTCAGGGATGCTGTAAATGCACCATGGTACATTAGAAATGACGACCTCCACCGTGACCTTAAAGTGGAACTCGTCACCATAGTCATCCAAAAAATTGCTGACGCCCACGAACACAGACTTCAGCGACATGTGAATGACGAGGCAATTCAGCTGCTAGACGACACGGACATAGTGCGTAGGCTAAAGAGAATGAAACCATTTGAGTTAGTGTAGTGTATAAATAGTGAGTGAAAAATGTGTTAACAAAGGTTTTGATTAATTTAACAGACTCTAAGAAAGTGCTGCGGAATTGTGTGAAAGTGCAAATTGACACTATTCTTAGTTATAACGTAAACTATCACGTAAAATAATAAGTTAAAGTTAAGTTGCTTATTAGTCTATTAGGCTAGATTGTAATAAAGTATTAAGACCTTTAGTTCTTATTAATAAAGGAAAAAAAGGTTGTGATCATTAGTTTGCTAGTTATCCTTATTCAACGACAACTGGAATGGCTAACGTGACAATGTTGAAGAAAGTCGAGCACCGCGCTGTTATTAAATTCCTTACCAAACAAGGAAAAAGGCAAAAAAACTATTCACAAAGAGATGGTGGCTGTTTACCAAGATTCTGCACCTTCGTTATCTACGGCTCAAAAGTGGTCAATTGAATTTAATAGGGTCAGAGAGAGTGTTGAAGATGACACCTGCTCGGGCGGCCCGGTTACTGCCTCTACGCAAAAAATATGTGAAAAAAGTTGAGAAGCTTATACTGGTGGATGCCCGAATGAAGATAAAAATGATAGTAGAGATGACCCACCTCTCCGTTGGTACTGTGCACACTATTCTTCATGACCTTCTTTACCTTTCAAAAGTCAGTGCGAGATGGGTGCCGCGAATGCTCACGGCGCCTCAACAACAAGTGCCAATCGAGTGCTGTAGAGAGTTTTTAGAGCTCTGTGGTGATGTTCCATGAAATGTGGGTTCATCATTATGATTCTGAAAGTAAGCAGGAGTCCATGCAGTGGCACAAGAAAGGTATTGCGCCCCCTAAGAAATTCAAAGTCGTTGCGTCTGCCCGAAAAATCATGGCCACAGTGTTTTGGGATTCAAAGGGAATTTTGCTGATTGAGTACACAAAAAGAAAGTGAAACCATAAACGCAGCATCCTATGCATCTACTTTACGAAGTTTACGGGAAGCATTTAAAGAAAAAATGGGTAAACTGACCACCGGTGTGTTGCTTCTTCACGACAACGCCCCGGTCGACACGGCGCGTCTTTCCAAGGCTGCTGTGCGAGATTGTGGTTTCGAAGAAATTAACCACCCACACTATAGCCCGGAGCTAGCCCCAAATGATGATTATTTGTTCCATAATTTGAAAAAACACGTTCCTGGGAAACGATTTTCCAAGGATGAAGAGCTCAAAGCGGCAATAAATGCACATTTTTCAGAGAAAGAGGAAAGTTATTTTTTACAGGGTATTGAAATGTTAATTTCGAGATGTAATAAATGCATTGAGGTAATGGGGATTACATTGAAAAATAAAAATAATTTCAATTAAATTTATGTTTTTTTTTATGCCGATACCGAGAATACATTGAACGCCTCTCGTATTAATCGTAGGATGCGGGGCAGCCGCAACAGTATCCTGAGCGTGTTTTCTGAACGTTTTGACTGTCAGTACGTGAACCACTGCTGTATGGTTCACGTAAAGACTAATGTTATAATTTTATTTTAAATCGTGAATCCAATTTAATTTTTGCCTACTAACATAGTTTATAAGTTTCAATTGTTGCTAACCATTATGGATCATTGTTTTCTGACAAATAAATAAATAATAATAATTAATCACTATTATCAATGGCAGAGTCCATGCAATGCAATACAACTTTCTTGCTCAGTATACCAGTTATTAGGGTTAAATATTTTTTCACAACCTTTAAACTATTTTCTGTTATAAACATTTTTACCCTCCGCCGGTGATGACAACCGTTCTTTAGAATACACTAAGAAATTACTACATAGAAGACATATCGTCTAATACAACGGTTTCCTACCAATAGATACACGCTAGTGTAGCTATCATGTTAAGAACTAGCCTTGTACCAAATGATAAGCAATAATAAACTGTATTTATATCTGTACAAAATCACATTTCAGCTGGAAACACTAAAGAATCAGGTTGGAGCAGAAACCTTCGATCGTCTCGTACAGTCTACCGACCAGGAGACACTGCAGCAGATAAGAGAATACATACCGCTCTGAATGTAAAATAGGCTTATCGAATATTATATAACATAGTCTGGTGGTGGAGAGAGTGAGTGACGAAGTACTGAAGAGTTAGGAATGGTTTATGGACCAGCCGTTGACACTTAGGTACTAGCTATGGCACGGTCCGCAAAATAGTTGGTTAACTCGCCCAAAAGTGTAGTTGCTTGACAAACATTCTGTGTGTACAAAAAGCCAATCTATCAATATATATAAAACACAAAAAAATGTTTGTATGTCCGTTATAGACTTTGAAACCATCTAACTGATGTGCCCCAAACCGGTTTCATTAGAAAGGCAATAATGCGAAGATGGTTTTAGACCCCAACAAAAAAAAAATTAAACAAATTTTCCAACAAATAATTTAAATGTATTTTTGTTTTAGCGTAGTAGCACACGCCAGGTATCTGCTAGTGATATTATTTATAAGTTAAAAGAGTTACCTACCCAACTATCGGTCTTCAAAAACGGCACAATGTTATATTATATGACACGTGGAAGTAGGCATGTCGTAATTATCGGGAGTGAAAAAGAGACAACACGAAGAAAACTTTGCTAACAAGTTTTGACACGCCACTCGCGGAGCGCGATCTCTTTTTACTTATACTGTCATTGATAACAGCGGCTTCAAGGGTCAAAGCACATAAACACAGTGGAATTGGACTGAACCGTCAATTTCATCTCGATAAGAGAATGGACCTGTGCTAATTTTGTTTCCGCCTTAAGGGGGATGCGATAAGGTAGCCTGCGAAATTCATATTTAGTTACGTTTTATGTTGATTAAAATATGATTCGCGACCGTAACAATTAGAGGTTTAGATAATTATTATCATTGGAATCAGCAAAACGACTCCTTAAGCTAGAATTGGCCTCAAATGTCATGATAAATGATAAATGATTTTATTTCTGTAAGTAGGTTTGCACAAACACTTTTACATGTCAATCATGTTTTTTAAACTAGATGAGGTCGGCGTTTCCTATATGACTACTCTGAGAAGAAAGGCCGAAACAAACTCATGACTACATGAGTTAGTCTTTCAATAAGGTAATTAGAATTTCGAGAGATTTATTGATGATTTTTATGATTATAAATCTTTGACTAAATATTTGATACGGCCGCGAATCATATTTAGATCGACATTCAATCTGATACTGACCTGCAAATTGCAGAAAACGTAGAAAATTTTAATATCGCGGGCTACCCTGACTCTTTCACCTTAAGGTACGTCTTAAGGTGCATGCACTTCAGAATAACACTAGTAATCGTGTAATGATGAAAAAAAAATACGATTCACAATAGTCAAATGATTGTCAAAATAATGTAATGTAAATAATTTAGCTGTTGTTAATTCAGTCAGACAATTACAGAAGTGAACATGAGTGGGACTTCGGTTCAAAAACCACGTTTATTTTTTTCAGACACTCCATTCTTAAAAAAGTCCTCACTCACTCTACCACCATCAGTACCGATTTATAATTGTTGTAACTATGCTTTTCTATCCCATCGCGTAAACATGAACTCGCCCGAGCTATTGTTTATATTTGTACATTTTGTAACACTTATGTTAAAAGTATTTAAAGATGAATTTCGCTTGTATAATGTAAACGATTATGTCATCTGTACATCGAATTGTTTGGCTTCTATTATGGTATTCGATTTGATGTTCTTTTGTTGTTAAAGGACGTTTAACTGTTCACGTCTCGCACAGACTATATGTAAGCGCAAATAATTCGAAAAATATCGCTCCGACCCTTGGTTTTTGGAAGCCATCAAGTTCCTAAAACATGCCAGCGTCATTTTGGTCAAAATGACAACAACCAATAATTTTTGTTGACAGCAGATTAAATAGTCGCGAGAGTACGCGATCGACGTGCTCTTATAAATGAATACTACATAGTCGCGTGATCATCAAGTCTCGTTCGTACGTCAAAATTCACACAAACGATCGCATCGATGGCGTACCCCCACGGCGATCGCTTTTTGGTAAGGACGCGGGGTATAGCTTTCCAAAACCGGAGTAAGTTAACAGCCATGACATAATTCAATAAATGCAACCGTTTTATTGCGGGTGCATTTTATTGAATTATGTCATGGCTGTCAATATTGAGAAATATAAAAAAAAAGTTTGTCCTGCATGTTCGTAGAACTAACCTTAACAAAATATACTTTATTAATAACCGCAATAAGATCATTTTTGATGTATTGATATAATTGCTTTAAAGTATGTGTTTTATCTTGTTCATTTATTTTAGCCTTATCATAATAAATATTTGATCATGAATATGTGTATATGTGATATAATTACTATTTCCTATACCATAGCTTTAACTATAGGACGTGTCTAACTTATGTAGATCAGATATCTTATGTAGGTATTCTGTGTTATCGTATTCTATGTTTTAAAAAGTTCAGTTAAAATATTCAGAATTACAAAAGAAACGTAGGTCTACAAAAAAGAGTACATAGGTATAAATTGCCCATTAGGGTTGCTATCGCATCTGGCGTTGGGTGACGTCACGTAGTCGCGGCGTCAGCATCGCGTTTTAACAGCGTATACGTTTGTGGTACGCCTACGCTGGAATTTACACTCAGTTCAAAGATACTCTCAAAATTCAATATGGATCAAAAGCAAAAATATATCAAGTACTATCGAGATTTGTTTGAGAACTACCAAATGCAGTCTTAAAAGTAGGTAACAGGATAATAGAAATGAGGTAACACCAGAATACCTAGAGTTAGATCTATAGATTATATTGCACACACTACTACTAACTTACGTCTAGATATTAATGTTTCTTTAAAATTCTTCATTCTGTATGATAGAAGAACGTTTAAACGCTGAAACAACTGAAAATCGAGCATTACTCTGATGTTATTTATACTGTAGTGGTGATATCGGTTTGAAATCTTGCAATCAATATAATATAAACACAAAAAAATGTTTGTACTGTCAATCAATATATAAAACACAAAAAAAAAAACAACTATACATGTCCGTTATAGACTTTGGAACCATCTAACCGATGTGACCCAAACCGGTTTCATTATTAAGGAAATAATGCGAAGATGGACACTTTTTCTTCTTTTTTTCCCCCACTGTATTTTATTAGCGTAGTAGCACACGCCGGGTATCCGCTAGTTTATCGATATCTGATCGTTGGAAAAATGTGCATTTAAAAGTGAATTAATTAAAATGTTATTATATTTCTGCAACATATTTCGGTTTGGTCTAGTGGTAGCAAATGCTACTGCTGAGCATGTAGTTCTGGGTCCAATTCCCGGGACGGGCAAAGTTTTATTGGATTTTTCAATCTGGAATTTCTCATTAGCAGCCCGGAGTCTGGATTTGTGCCCGGTTGATAGCAATAGGTTCTCCCCCTGTTACTTAAACATGACTGGCGAAATGTGGGTGTCCTATAGGTGCACCTCTGCCTAACCCTTCGTGGAATTCAGGCGTGATGCTATGTTTAAAAGAGTCGAATCGATATCAGCACTATAGTATTTTATAAATAAAATAATCTACAGCGACTGTTCACAAGCATATTAAGAAATGTCGAATATGAATGTGGCGTTAAAAAAACCTGTTTTAATAATGGCCTTTAAAATATGTATTATAATAATAAAGAACCTAAACTAAATATAACGAAAACTAAACCATAGAAATGTTTAATCAAAGTAAATAATAGTTGATATTGATTTGCTACGCTTAAGAAAGTGTGTGTATACGAAGGTGTTAATAAATAATAGGAGAAGGATTCGTATTATTCTCATGTATGGCCACGTCATAAAATAATAGGAGAAGGATTCGTATTATTCTCATGTATGGCCACGTCATAAAATAATAGGAGGATTCGTATTATTCTCATGTATGGCCACGTCATAAAATAACAGGAGAAGGATTCGTATTATTCTCATGTATGGCCACGTTATAAAATAATAGGAGAAGGATTCGTGTTATTCTCATGTATGGCCACGTCATAAAATAATAGGAGAAGGATTCGTATTATTCTCATGAATGGCCACGTCATAAAATATTAGGAGGATTCGTATTATTCTCATGTATGGCCTCGTCTTATAAACATCTATTTTGGAATTATTGTGACGTGAGGCGTATATACGTGTATTACTTGAGTTAACGAGATCTTGAAATGGAATTTCCCTTACCAAACATACACCTTATTTTCCTGAATTATTTTATAAAAGCTACAAAAATAGCATATAATACGGACCCTTATGACATGGTTACATTATCAATAAAATCAAACAAATACCATCTAAAGTGCCAAGTCTTTGGTAATTAATGTATTGTATTTGTCTAACTAATAATTACTGTAAAGTATGTATGTACTATGTACGGACACGACTTGATTCCATGTGTGTGATTGTAACATATAAATATATAATGATAGTAATACAGGATAGCAGGGACAACGACGCGCCACCTGTTACCATATGGATTCAGTAAATAATTTTGAAGCACCTGCATTGAAATTTTTCGTCAGTTATCCTAACTAATATTATAAATGCGAACGTAAGTTTGTTTGTTTGTTTGTTACCTTTTCACGCCTAAACCACTGAACCGATCATCCTGAAAATTTGCATAAGCGTTGTCAGGTGTACAGAAACGGACATAGGGAATCTTTCATCCCGAAAAAAAGCACTGTTCCCGAGGAAAACAAACAATAACGATCTTGTGATAATAGATGGCGCCACGTGTCTTTCGAATCATTATTGAATTATATTATTATAGAAACTGTAGTAGTGTGTTAAGAGTTTTTTTTTTTTTTTTTAAGTATATAATACATTTTGTGAGTCTAGAGTGCCTATAGACCGGTTTTTCATCCTCGTAACTATAATTCTCCGAACAACCCGAATTGATTGTCAAATTCTAAATTAACGCGAGCGAAGCCGCGGGAAAAAGCTAGTTAAAATATAAATTAGCTGTTCAGTACATTTTGACCGCATAGGTAATGCATTTTTTTTTTTATGAAACAGCATTTTTTTTTTGATAAACGAACAATTTCTACGCCGGTCCTAGAATCATGTGTTGAATTCGTGGTTACAGTTTGCTCGTCGAAGTCCCTACCACCCTGATACTGATGCATATTTTTTTAACGCTCGTATGTATAAACTTAGCTTGTAATGTACGGGAGTAACCTGTATAATGGTTTTATTGCACTGAAATATATGTTATTGTATTTATGTATTGAGGAGATTTTTAACGTGTTGGTCTTCGGCTGCTTTAGCAGAATGGCTATTTGCAAACCAGTCATCTAACTAAATGAATAGTGAGTACGTCACACTATGGTCGCTGAACTTCAATCTATCGACCCAAATTGAAAAGACCGATCGATTATTGAAAAAATATTTAATGAAAGAGCAAATTCATGTTGCATGTTTTTTTTTTCGAAATACTTATGTTGTACACTAAACACGTTAAATATCTTTATACAACTTCCTTCGCTCGCTCTATAGAAAACCAATGATTATACTTTGTTTTATAGAACTAAATAATAAGTAGAATTATAACGGTAAAGCCATCTGTTCATAAACAATATTTTTTCGCTCTTATTGTAACATATTTAGAGTTTATAATTGCCAGACGAAGTAACACGTTGTTAAAATTTTCCTTATATCTTTAACTCCTATTGAAGTCAGTGTTCCTGGTACACCTATGTTTATTAGTTTTAAGTAAAATAGAATAATAAATGCATGATATGGCAGCACTATTTCATATAGATAACCAAACATAATTATATTTAAAAGTATCTTCCGCCCGCGACTTTGTCCGCGAGAAATTTCTTGTTCCCCGACCCACCCCGTCGCATCGTATCACTTGCCCGCGCTATCACTTCGGTTTCGCTTAGCATTCTTTCTGTCCTTTTTTCTTTTTGCTCGGCGCCTAAGGGTCATAGCGTGATGTGTAATTGCAGAGATTCGCGCGTTCAAACGAACAAACTCTTCACCGTTCTTGTTTATATATATATAGAGATAAGTTTTGAGAAGCAATTCCTTCCAAGATGCAGCAGTTTTTAAACATATTTATTGCATTTTTTAGGGCTTATTTAAAGACGTACATATGTTTTATTATATAAAAATACAATGAGTGTTTGTGCTTGTGTGAAATTTTGGGCAATATCCAGGAACACAGACATACTGTTAGTTGAATGAATCTATTCAAAATTACCTCCCTCTTCCTAGTGTAGGCCTTCCAGGACGTCTAGATGACTAGTCTAATGTATATGACGCAATGACTATCCTATTGTTAGATCTAACGCAAATTATAGACGAAATAAATTGTTTTACAATGCGATTGTTGTGTTTTATTTAAATCAGTGATTTCCTACCTTTTTAAACTACGTGAAAAACGAGTTTATAGTGAGTGGTCTATCAGTTCCTAAAAATGTTTATTTACTATATACTCGTAACAACTAGTACAACCACGTGTTAAAAAAATGGTACAAAGTAGCTCGATTGCTTAGGTGCCTTGATTAACTCAAAAATTGTTGGGTATAGGGGATATATTTAGAGGAAATTACGAAGGCAGGCGAAGTCTCCCTAAGAGTATATAATGTTCTGTGGGCGAAGTGCCCCCCCCCACGGTTCTATGAAAGTACTTTTCAGGATTAAGCCGCGAATACACTAGGGGACAAATTGTCCCTCAACATGACGCGCAACGCTGAATCTATGTGATGCTACAACGTTGCCCTTTGCCCGCAACATGCTGCGCAACATCTCGAGACGCAATTAATAATTAATTCAGTAAGTAATTCCGCATCCACCACCTCCGTTTTCGATTACGTTTCGCTAAACTGCTCCTAATAAGTATACCTATACGCTGCAGTAATCGCCACAAGCTCGTCGGGCGACATTTTTATAACCACTGACTAGTGTGGCCTGCAAAATGATCCGCGACATATGTCTTGGCACCTTCCACATAGTTGCTGAGGGACATGTTCCGCAACATGTTGCTCCATTTGCCCCTAGTGTATCCAAGGCTTTTAAAAAAAAGAATTGTTTTTTTCTGACAGTTGACAAGTTTGCCCTAACCCGTTCCACTTGTCCTTAGGTAAGTCACGACTCACGGTCAGTGTTCGCCGTTGTTAAACTTAACTACGAAACTGAATGCAAACTCATTAATTTAAATGTAATCCATTTAAAGTTTCTCGATAACGCAGAGTGGCGATAACAGCTATAATTTAATAATTCTAATGGCTGTTATCACTGTTACGAAACCGATGGAGAAGTTCTATCTTATGTATTTTACCATAATTTATGAGGAGAGAATGTAAGATGATTATAAGGGGCTGATTTTTCAATAGTCTGTTAACTTTTTTGTCTGAAGAATAATTATGCCCGTTTGTCAGTTTTTCTATACGAAAGCTGTCAAACCGCAATGTTTATTCCTCAGATAAAAATTATCGGATTATTGAAAAATCAGGCCTAAAGATGTTTCTCATATTGATAAACTAAGTCATACATATATCTATTCGCTACCAAAAACACGAAAGTCATAAAAATTGCCTATCTATAATAACCGCTATGAAAAATATTCTACTGCCAATTACTGAGCACGAAAATTACCAATTGGGGGTAAAACTAGTGTCAATAGAGATGCATAATAAATGTCAGCAGTTTGTTACGCAACTTTGATATTTATAGAATGCCACATGGTCGGTTGGAGACCTGAAGAGCTAGGCGAACTTTTCTGCGTAAAGATGAATGGAGAATCGATATAAACCACTGAAAGTCAAAAGTCACTAAGTACTGAAAGTTAATGAAGAACTAAACTGACTTACCGATAACTACATAAACTTCCACATTTCTAGCCGCACCATTCGTCCATTATTATGGTACTTACCTACTATATGATAGGTACCTATAAGATAATTTTAGGTACGTGTGGGCAATAATAAGTATACAAGAAAAGCTAAAATCTAACCCTCCCCCAAAGCATCTTCAATAAAATACCTAAACTCGCAGGTTTGTTGCGTTTTATAGTCCTCTCAAGATCTTGAGAAAAATCTTCGCGTAGCAAACTAGCTTAGTTTATACGCTCGGCGAGGTCTGAAGACTCGTCGAGTGCTACCCGCCTAATGGGGATGCATTTTAAAGGCAGAACTTACATGAAGGTTGGCAGCGAGCCACGAATCCAAAGTTGTGGAAATCAGGACTCGGCGAAAATTGATTCTGTGTTAGCTGATTAAAGTAGATAGTGCAGCCTGGGATTTATTGACTCGTTTTTGGGGCTATGTTTTGATGTTTTGAAAGACTGGGTGTTTGTGAAAATGAGATTTGATAATGGACTCACTAATACTTACTTTTGTGCTACTACAACAGCTTGAGGGGCTCATTGCAGTCGTGGCTGAGTAATAACCGCATGCGTCGATTGCCGGTTAAGACACGCTTGGATCCCTTCGTGTCTCGGAAAGCAAGTAAAACCGTTGGTCCTGGCTGACATTTGTAAATCTTTGTCAGTCATTATGAGTAGTCAGAAGTCTGAAAGTGTGACAACCACCGTTTTATCAAAGAGTATCCGGTATCGTATTACCTAGTAACTGGGTTTTGAAAGTCAGATAGGCAGTCGCTCCATGTAAATTACTGGTAGGCAGTCATCTGCATCTGGTTAGACTTGAAGCCGACCCCAGCTGTCCCCAGCGGTCGCGGATTGTTCGAAAAACTTACCGTGGCCCTGGCGCACAGGCAACTGAAGGAACACGGGTGGGTTTTAGTCAGTAAGAGTCTGACACGCCCTTCCGCTCCGCCCAGAGCGGGAGAGGTCATTTGATGTCTTCCCACCCAAAAAAAAAAAAAGCTGCAACATAGTTGGGGAATGATGCTGATGAATGATGATGGGTTGCAGATGATGATGTCATAGCATGCTTGTATTCCAGGTTTAAAACTCACTCTTTTAATGATACAAAAACGTTTTGTTAAGACTGCAAGATATTTGTAGCACGACGACGTGTTTCATTATCTCCACTTTTGGAATACAATTTCTGTAATCTCGTAAGTATTTCTAAGTAGAATATGGTTTTCCAAGTTAAAACAATTCCATTTTCACGTTTGTATATGCGGAAAGCAGCTACAACGACTAAGTTTTCTAGGACAATTTACTTTTGGTATTCTGGTACCAACACGGCAGGAATATTTAGCATGATATATTAGCCACACTGAGCAATTGTTGATTGTAACTGACTCGTTGGTGTAGTCGTCTGAGAGTCTGTGACAGCTCATCATTGGGTACTGGGCTCGATTTCCAGTTAGGTCATAATGTTAAATTACAGGATTTTTCAATACCTAAGCGAAAAATTGTCATACCTACTCCAAAATTTACGTTTTGCTCTGGAAAAACTTCTTATACTAAATTGACTATTAAAATAAAAATATAAAAACCAAACCTAACTAAAACTATTAACAAACTAAAATATGGCGTCGAAAAATTCTTCCGCTTCGCTGTCAACTGGTAATGTACCCAAGAGACTGGCGGTATGGCACGGGTCACGGGAAGTGTCAACCAGCCGTTTAGAGATTTCGTTGAACAAACCATGAGTACTCGTGTGGGGTCCGAGTGGCCCGAGGGTTTCAACCCCAAACAGCTCGAAATATAATTACCGATAAGGTTATTATATATAGGGGAATATATGCGTGGTTTTACGCTACCGGAGAATTATAAGTAGGTATTACAGACTAGCAAACGTTACCGGCTATTTTTCTAGAAAGGCAACGACGTGTCTTCTCCCCATTTACGGGAAACTTTTATTCCACAGTTAGCAGCTTGGTAATGCAACCGTCTCCACATTATTTTCGCGTACGGAACAATCAAATTCTAGTTTGCATATCATGTAACTCGTGAGAGTGTGTAGGTAACCTTAGCTGGTGTTATCGCGAGCTGGATGTGAGCCATAACGACTGTGTTAGAGCTATGAATGATAGCGGATCCAGATTATTCTAGGTTTAGATATTGATGCCTTTAAAAGTTAGAAAGCTTCAGGCTTCCAATACAATCATTAGAGCAGATAACTAATAAGGTAACTTTGTTTTAAAATAAATTAATGCTTCTTTCGGATTAACATCAAGGTGTATCTATGGCAGAATACATTCATACATAAACTCACGCCTTCATACCATGGGGGTTGGCAGAAACTACAGAACGCCACCTGCTACGATCCTTACTTGCACGGTTACTGACAAATGCGTGCACTGACTGGACAGGTCCACTCAATCTGTGTGGTTCTTTCCTCAAAAGACCATTTCAGATACCAATCTACATGGTCTTCACATGATCTGACCAAGATTATGTCTGGACTTTAAAAGAGACTGTGACCTCTGAGTTTGTTTCGGCCTTTCTTCGCAGAGTAGTCAGATAGGAAACGCCGACCTCATCTAGTTTAAAAATATGATTGACGTGTAAAAGTGTTTGTACAAACCTACTTACAGAAATAAAATCATTTATCATTTATCATTACATACTCCTCTTGCCTCGTTTACGTTTATACATCTGGTCATACACGCACGCACGCACCTGACCTTTCTGAAGGACATCACCAATAAGGTCACTATATGTCCTCCTAGGGCGTCCCCTCTCGGCGTTTCCACTCACATCTGCCTTGTAAACGCCTTTTGTTAGTCGCCCTTCATTCACCCTCTCAACATGACACAAACCATCTTAGCATACTCTTTTAAATTTTTGTCACTATATCTTCTTTTAAATCGCATCGTTGCCGTATCTATAGCAGAATACTTATTAGATTAACAGAACCAGCAGTAGCAGCAGTTTAGCAGAAGGTATTTTTTAAATTATTAAACAATATAATTTTAGGAAACCTTCTGCTAAACATACAACCTTTCCCTAACTATCCTGTAGATTCTTAGATCTAACAGGTTATAGAAACTTTGATCTACCGGCACACTAGTTGCATAACATTATCTATCACAATCTGAAACATTTTGAAGCCTAATACTAATCCATTGCTTCATATGTTCGAAAAATTTGTCAGCACAACAACGTAAATAACGCAATGAAGGTTGTTGAACTGTCAAAATTAAAGCCATTGCTACTGTTAGTGTGTTATGCAATAACCCCACAGGTTATAGAAACTTAGATCTACCAGGTTATAGAAACTTTTGCTATCCATATACTCGTATATGGTTTTAGCAGTTTTTGCTCAGCTGTTTGGGGATTTATAACCTCTTTAACCCACGTCTCTACTTAATTTTCGTAAAATTAAACCACAAATATTCGCATAGCTTCACACCACAGTTTTATCTTGAAACTCCGATCCGGTCAGCATAGTCCCGATGAATAATAACAACATATTTATCAGAACCGCTCGCATTTATCACCAAATGATATTTATTTCAAGGGTTCGTTACGCGCCGGCTAATTGCCGCGTCCCCGGACCGGCTTCCGTCCATAAATTATTATGTGGCGCAAGTAGTGGGCTTAGCGTGTGGTGGATTGACTTTTAATCATCATCAAGAGGAGCTCATAGTATTCTGGGCTTCTTAAAAGGAAGGTGGAATGCAACACCGACGGTCTTGCAAGAATGACGGACATGCTGGCTAACAACGTGACCGTTTATTTTGGTCTTCCTTTGTTATGTTCTCCTGCTAGCAGCATTGCGTTATCTGTCAGTCTTCAGATTTTTTCCTATCAATGGCAGAAAGCATTGGGTGCAGATGAAATGAGGATAGTGTATGTGGAATATTGAGCATTTATATGCCTACTATGTCTCCAGACTAATATTTGATCTTTGGTCAGCCACGATCACAGGTGTGCATGACCGTTTGCGTGTCCGAAACGCATTACTGTAAAAGGAAGTTGCTGCATTGATTCAAATACCTGTTCCATCGGCGATTAGCGGCTCATTTAAAATCGCTGTCGCCCATAAATCCGCGCAACCACATCTTATGGCACACGCCCCCGCGACAGCTCCAAGCTCTCGTGTTGCCGACGCCATTAGTTTTGTTTCTTGTAGACTACTCCCGGATAACCGGGACTTTCTCAAGAATAAATTAGTTAATGAACCGGAGGAATATTACTCTACTGGTTGCGCAGTGGTTATTTGATAAAGGTGTTGTTATTTATGCCCTGTTGGACCCATGTTATACTTATATTACAGCCGCCTGGCTTGAGTAACTCAATCATTTTGGTGCGTACCTACGGCGTGTGTAATCGGCGAGATTAACCTTCAGCCGTGTTCTGTTATCCTGGTACTTTGTTTCGCTGTTAACCTGGGGATTACCATGCTTATATTTCTTAAGTAAATTACGTTGATGGAAAATTTCGTAAAATATTTTAGAGACGACTAGATACACTCAAAAGACTTAGGCATAATAGGTTCTTTATTTGTTACTTAGGTGTATTACTCCCATCACAAGAGATACCTCCTACTCCCGAGGGCCGTGCTGTTTTATCAGCAAATCCTGGTAGGGAGCTAGCCAAGATCAGCGATCTGGTTGGCCTTTACCGTACTCCTCCATATAAAACTTATGTAGGTACCTATTCTTGTTATGAAAATATGAAAAACGATCTGTGTCTGCCTTTTATCGCAATAATTAAGTAACCTTAGGTTAGCCTTTCAGTCCTCCAGATCTTTAGTGCCTCAAATAGATCAGCGGTTTTTTGTAACAAAAGTTAAATTGAAACGACCACGTTTTATGTATTATTTCCCGTTGATTGTTTAAATTTTATTTACCCGTGGTCGTTCCAACTCTTTTGTGACCACGACACCGTAACTTGATTTTATTTGAATGAATAGAAGTCCACAAAATATTTGTGGTAGATATACCTACTTACGATATTTTGTTTAGTTTTCTTCTTTATTGAAGAAAAATGTCACAAAAGCCCGCACACAAAAGATTAAGACATAGTTTTCTATAAAAATAAACCTAAACTTCGTCCTCGTGCAACTTAAGTTAAGTTTTTAAAAGACGCAATTCAAGTTAGTCTTTTAAATGTTTAAGGAGCAGTCTACTGTTAAAAATAAATTAAACTTTTAATAGGACTCAGAAGGTTTCGCTTGCAACACTGATGTAAATGAGTAATTATTATTTTTAAGTTTCTGGTCTGACGTTAAAAGGAAACTAGGTAGGTAAGCAGATTAACTTTTGATTCGCTTTTTGGCGAGCCTTCATTTACATTTAGCTTCGGTTTTGTCGGCTCCATTATCCGGTTGAATATTTTCCATCTGTCATCATCATCATTATTGTTATCTTTAGCCCTTGTCAACCCACTGCGGGGCATAAACTTTCTGCCTTTCACATCATTACTTAATAATGGGTTAATGTTACTTGATATACTTAATTTAAATTGATTTTATCAACCACACAAGTTACCTAATTTATCACTTAAATGTTTTTCAGACATCCACCTCACTATCTTAACTATTGTACATGCCTAGTTGTAAGTTGTTCAAAAATAATAAAATTCAATTAAGTAAAATTAAAAATAAGCCACCAAAAGCGTCTTTCCGTATCATAAAAACTGCAATCTGACCATCTCTTTACATAAAACAAAAAAAATAATTAAAAACTCGTATAAAGCAGCCGAAAGCCTTCTCTTAGTAATTACATTGCCCCTTCCTTGACGCTAAGATTTCACGCAGGGGTGATTTAAAAATAAAAGGCCCCCAAGTTGCCTCTTCCAGGTCTATTTAGTAATCAACAAAATTGTATTGTCTAGTGTAATAAGCGTTTTGTTTGTTTAAAAATAAACAGCTTTGTGCCTCAGGGACGGTGGACGTCATCAGTAAGTTGTACTGTGTGATGAGATTAGCGGGCTGAGGTCGCAAGAATGTATTAAAATAATAATTAATTTAAGGGTTAATAGCAGGGGGCGATCAATGCTGATGATCAGCATCAATTAATAAATAAACATGGCTGGAAGAACCTTCTACTGACATTTTTTTTAAAGTCACTGACAGAAAATGGCACAGCCTCAAGCACTGGGTGAAGAAGCATAACACTTTGCGCAAGAGTTCCTTATACTCGTACAATAACGAAGGTGAGCAAAAATGAAGGATTTTTGAAAATGTATCCCCTAAGAGCGTTAAATAGGGGATGAACGTTTGTATAGCTTTTCGTTTTTCTGATGGGAATGCAATCGAGAAAACGGCTTGTTGAATTAAAAAAAATACTTAATTTTGTCTAAAAAGACTTCCACGACCGGCACAAAAAGAATTAATCTGGACAAAATAATTTTACGCCATGATTAATTTGTCTGGATTAAAAATCAGACACATTGTCATGCCACTGTTGAAGACACATTTAATCTTAGCTTGACTTTAACAAGCTGAAGATAAAAGTACGTAAATAACATTTTCCCTTATTTTTTCTTGTCTATAGTTTAAAGTAACATTTTCAGCATAAAAACTACATTACTAATTAAAACTACGACTAAATGAAACGCTGTCTCCCGCTCTCAGTTCTCCCCATAACTTGTATTTGCGTTTATTCTTTGCTTCAAAACTTCTGTTCGCGAAGTTATCTCGCTAAGATTGTTGTCCTTCAGCTATGTAATCAGATTTCATGTTCACCGCATCTTAATTGTCTGACGTTGGTCCTTTTACGAAAGGATTTAATTGTGGATACCGTTTTTTGCGTTGCCGTGTTGTAGATCACAGGAGAATCTTGAGTGGTAGATTAGAGTAATTGCTTTCATTGTGTTTTTATTTGGCAATTTTTTTTTCAACCTTTTTTTCCCACTGCTAGGCAAAAGTCTACCCCATAGGTTTCCATTGTTCTTTGAGCGTTGCTTTGTCCGCTCAATCTTCTGTAAACGTATTTAAGTCTTACGCCAGCGTTTTATAGGGGTCTCCCTTGTTTCATCGAAAAGAAATTGCCAAATTATCACTTCCCAAACAATTTTCCGCATAATTTCATTTGCCAATTTATTACTTAGCAAAAAATGTCTTCACAAATAATTGTAACGCAAACCTAATGTTTCGCAAGTGAACCTTTAAAAAATAACTTGTTTACCAACTAGTACTATTACCAATTTTTATGTAGTCATATATTTCAGTTGGTATAACATATTTTACGCAAAATATAATAAGCCAAATATTTAGTATCGTCCGTTTTCAATTTACCATTTCTATTATAAGGCTTAGACGACGGAGCCCCGCCACGCGGGGCTCCTACTTCTGGGTGGTTTAGAAAAAAAATAACCTTCTAACCTAGCCTGTCCGAGTCGGGGTGCCCTAAGTCCCCAGCTCGCTTCGCTCGCACTTGCATCCTATCCCACCCTTGCTTTTTTACCCTTGAATAACTGATTATATTAAAATAAAATTGTTTTTTTTTAATAATTCCCAAAAAAACGTATTTTTGCCTTTATATTTTTTGTCATAACAAATCATTAGACCAAACGTTTATTGTTTAAAGATTGTTTGCTGTAATAAATCATTTGATTAAAGACCAAATGCCTTAATGACATTATCCTTGGTAATATTCTACCAAGTAAAAATTTGACCAACTGAAAATGTGCGTACTAAAATCATTCCAAACATTGCATTGGTATAAAAAAGGTTGCTAAAATTTGTGTGGGTAGTGAAATTTTGGCAAAATCTTTTCGGAAAAACGGCAGGATCCCGTTTTATAGGCCTTCCTCGGCGACGAGGCTAGCCTTCTGCTTCTGCAAAAAAAAAAACAATTAATACTTATGTAAGCTACCTTGTCTCTTGAACTGGTAACTTCTTTGATGCTGCAATGAATTTATAGGATTACATCGAACTGCAAAAAATTCTATTTCTTACATTTATTATTGAAAAAAAACATCATTTAAACTTTTCTGTAAACCTGCAAACCAACCCATAATATTATAATATTTATAAATAATAATAATAAGTATATTTATTTTTCTCTTCACAAATGTACAGTAGTAGTGCTTAAAATTTATATTTTAATTTTTATAATATATTTATATTTTATAGTAATTTGCTTAATTAATGTATTGACACAAGCTCTGTAAACAATATTAAAGAAATTGCTGGCTTCTACGCTAGTAATTACTGTATTACAGGAGCCAGTTTATATTTATGACAATCTACACGATATGAAATAAAACTGAACTCAGTACATCACAACAAATAACATACTTCAACTCACACTGGTTTCCAGCACTCTTATCTGTAACCTGTCAGTGGTAACAAAACATGTGAATAGCGGAAAAGGGAACGTTCCCATTAAGTATTGACGCTGTGATGCACACGCAGCGTCAGGTTCCAATTAAATAGGAGTAACAAATCAGTGGTTGCTGACGCGTTCCTTCTGTGTGAGGCCCTTCATTTGTGTGAGGAGCTGTCAAATATTGTGGTTAGGTTAAGGCGGGGTTGATGGGTTGATATTTATTGGAGATTATTGTTTTCATCTCGTTTAATACACTTATAGCTCTATAAAATGCTTTTAGCGCGTGGGCAAATTCGGAATTAACGCTACCATCTTGATTTTTCAAGATATTTCACAAATTTTTACCAACAGCCGCCGCTGTCAACTTCAATCCAGTGCCTACATAAATTAATAAATGGAAATATACAGTGCAGTTGCCTTTTGCAAAGTGTTTTCTTAACAGATCCAAGAATTTACCCAAGGGCCAAAAAAATTAAAAAGGTATTTTATACCTCTTTTTTTAAAAAACAATCTATGTTTATAGTCTCCAGCTGTACGAATGAGCAACGAATAGAATAGTACTGTATTAAACACACCTGACTTCATTATATTCAGCGACAAGAAATCACGCTATCCTGCCAATTTGTTTTTAGTTTTAATTTTTATATTTTATAAATTGCGTTTGTTTGTTATCCATCTTATTTACGTTAGTCTGTTTAAGTTTTACTATATTTTGGTTTTAGTTTTAGTATAGTATATTATATTTCAAGGCAGCAAGATATTGTAATCAATGTACGTCGTAATTGTCACGTACATTAGTCCTTTAGTTATTAATATTATTTCGGATCTCCCTTGTTTCATCGAAAAGAAATTGCCAAATGATCACTTCCCTAACAATTTTCCGCATAATTTCATTTGCCAAATTATTACTTAGCAAAAAATGTCTTCACAAATAATTGTAACGCAAACCTAATGTTTGGCAAGTGAACGTTTAAACAATAATTTGCTTACCAACCTTTTTGTGAAGTCGGTTAAAAAATAAAAGTACTAGCTTTTATTTTTTAACCGACTTCACAAAAAGGAGGAGGTTCTCAATTCGACTGTAGGTTTTTTTTTTTTTGTGTGTGTTAGCTCAGAACTTTTTTCTGGGAGAACCGATTTGGATGATACATCACATGTGGTCCCATTTAAATTTGATCAAGGTCTGACCCGTAGTTTTTGAGTTATCCTTAATACTGCATATTTTTTTCATTTAGTTTAAATGGATGATGTGTTAATAATATCCTGTCACTGTTATTTACACACCGAGTAAATGAAATGAAATGAAATGAAATTTATTTATTTGCGAGAATATAGGTACTTACATAATAACAAGGTACTTGAAAATAATTTTAGACTCACTATATTCGACTTATCAGTCATGCAAATATTTATAGTACATGCATAATAATATCATGAAATTATATGAATGTCATTACTTGATTAGTCATACAAATCTAGTAGTAAACGAACGAGTAGTGGTAAACGAATTTGTGTGGGGTAGGTACCGCAACTAAAAAGTGAAAAATAAAAACTTTTTTACAAAAAAACAACTGACTTCCAAAAAAAACACTAAAAGACGTGAAAAATAACTTTAATTTCGGAAGTCGGTGGCCAAAAACGAAAATGCAGAACTAAAGACACCGACTTCGGAAATGAAAGTTATTTTTCACGTCTTTTAGTGTTTTTTTTGGAAGTCGGTTGTTTTTTTGTAAAAAAGTTTTTATATGTGGTCAAATATTTAAGTTGGTGTAACATATTTTACGCAAAATCAAATAAGCCAAATATTTAGTATCGTCAGTTTCAATTTACCATTTCTATTATAAGGCGTAGTCGACGGAGCCCCGCCTAGCGGGGCTCCTACTTCCGGGTGGTTTAAAAAAATAATCACGAAGGGGATGGCGGGGTCTTTTAGACCCCGCCATCCCCTTCTAACCTAAACTGTCCGAGTCGGGGTGTCCTAAGTCCCGAGCTCGCTTCGCTCGCTCTTGCATCCTATCCCACCCTAGCATATAGGCATAGGCATATACCCTTGAAGAAATGATTATATTAAAATAAAATTACATTTTTTAAATATTTAAAAAAAGATACATATTTTGCATTTATATTTTTTGTCATAACAAATCATTTTTTTTTATATACTATTATTTCTAACAGTTTTATGTATGTGACGTGGCTGTGCTTTTTTTAAATAAATAAAAGATCCTTGTAGCAGTGTATCTACTTGTTTTACTGACAAGGTGAGTTGGTGTGTTTCCCGGCTTCTTTGACTTTTTCGTGTCGGCAGGAGTGCAAGAAAAAATATTAGTAACCTAGCTAGTGGAGCTGCAACTTGAAGAGGCCTTTGTTAAAAAAAAACGAACTTAAACTTTTTTTTAACTCACTATTTCTTGAAATATGTTCGATGCGACACAAGCGTTGACATTTTTAAGTATTTAATTGTGTGAATATTAAGAAATTCTCGAATGTTTGTTTAAGTTTGAAAAAGAAAAAATAGGTTAAAACAACTCCTTCTTCCAAACTTGTCAAAGCAGCTCGAATCAGAAAAATATTTTCAAACCACGAATCTGAATTTTAAATTACTCTGAGTGACTTCCCCTTATCTCGCAATTCCTATGGGGGAATTGGTGGGCACAATCTTACGTGTCACTGAGGGCCGTATCTCACACCATCGTGAATTGACGGCTATGTGTATGTAGGTAGGTATACTGCTTTGAATATTTCGGGGCTGGGTTAATATAGGTAAACTTTTATTCGTTGTAGTGTTGTTTAATTTTGCCGATAATGTAAATTATATGATAATGATGTGAGTTTCGACCACGTGTAGAAAGAAAACTCTACAAACTCTATTTTTCACATTCTTCTTAGTAACTAAGAATCTTTTTATAGACTTTTCGAGGTTTCCTTATCACCATCATCCACAGGCTTCACCCACTGCTGAGCATAGATGCCTACAACTTTGCTTGTGCCAATAAAATCCGGTAAAGATTTTTCCAGGGCGTCTTATAATATCGGAATGAAAAGAGTGCAACGTTAATTTTGTATTATCTACGTAGGTTAATCAATTGAAGTTCATGCATTTATACTCAGCAGGAATCCCGTAAACCGCACAATAATTCCCGCCAATAACCACAAAACATATAAACAGTAATGAGTGGTGGTGTCGTTAATTGCCTCTCGTCGATCCCGGCTCAGCGTGACGTCACTACTTCGTGGAGCCTATGAGCTTAAGTTTGTACTTTGTGGTTACAACGATATTACTCAATGGAAGTGACCTCTTAATTGGCGTTAAATAATTGTTATTATTATACAAGGTGTTCAGAAATGCCATCAAGAATAATTCATGCAAAACCGCATAATGTAACAGCCTCGAAATGGAGACAAGGAAAAAGCCGTGGAGTTTCTTGCCGGCTCTTCTCCATAGGAAACAACCCATTGGAACCGTGTACCTAGCTTCTGACGTTTCATAAGTGCCCATGCTGGTTTATGTGAAATAAAATATTTTGATTTTGATTTTTGACTCTGATCAGAAACAAAATGACACGTTTTTTTAACCTTAAGCCGTCAGACGTTTTAAAAAAAAAAAAAAAAAGTTTATTTGCCATTACAAAAAAAAAACAAGAGAAGACACATACAGAGCACTTATAAAACAATTAACCAGCTAATACATTAATGACCCTCATGCTAGGAGAATCCTGTGTGGGCGTCCAACCGTCCATTAAATGCTAAAAATGTTGTTTTAAAAGTAGAATCTAAACTTACAGACATTTCTTAAAGAAGTATTTTTATTAGATAAAAGTAAATTTAATAATAATGTTTCACCAACAAACATCGGTGTATGGGGGAGTTGTATATAAAAAATGCGATGTAGTCGTAAGTGTGGTGTGGTGTGAGGCTGTGTGTATGTGGGTATAGGAGTGTTGGAAGGAGTGTGACGTGATGTTGTGTTGGGTGATATGTTGTAACTTGTGGATGTGGTGTAAGGTAAAATGAAGTTTGATTACTGAGTGGGAGATAACCAGCTAATATAGAATGATTATATAGTCAAAATCAAAAATGTTTTATTTAATGTTTTATAGTAGATTGTCACATTAATGGAGGTTTTATCAATGATTCTGTTTCATCATAATCTAGCGACAAAAGGTAATCATTGGTATCGAGTTTGCATTGATGTGCGTTTAATGTATGGGTGCTAAGTTTTGTGCGCTATAAAGCAAAGAGCTCAAGAATGGGAAGTGACGTTTTGCGAAAGCCGAGTTAACTTGTCATTTGGGACAAGCGGAAATGGGCCTTCGTCTCTGAGTGAAACTAGTGGTTTCGAAAGGTGGATGCAACCACAGCATATACAGATAAGCAGTGGGGACTTCGAATAATTCAGATTCTTGATCGTCATTTTTAACCAACTCCAAAAAGGAGGAGGTTCTCTATTCGTCTGTATATTTTTTGCCGATTCGAGGTCCCCTTAAACGACTTGACTAGAATCTCTTTACATTTACAAACAATGAGCAACGTATCTCTTCCAGCAGCTTTAGCCAATGTCCTGTTGATTAACGAAAGCGAACAAAGTTAGATCAATAGTTGTAGCTATATGTTTTACCTAGGTGATATTAACTAGTTGTGTTCAGGTAAACTTTTAATTGCTTTCGTTTGGGACGTTTTCGTGGGTCATCGGGGAGATAGGAACTGTCGAGATAGGGAAATGAAGTGTTCATTATAAAATTTGAAATTTCTGGTTCGGAATTTAAATGCAGCTGTCAATGATTTCACCAAGGATTAAAGAGATGCTGGCAGTATCTGCTTGTACACTAATTTCTAGTACTCCTACTTTAAAAAAAAAAGCGCCACAGTTTCTTGTTCGGCAGGGCGACAAGCAACGGATGGAAAGGATAAAAATAACGAAAACTTAAAGAATAGCAAGACAGCTAATTATACTGAAAACTTCTTCGAAAAGAAAGAAAAAAAACAAAATAAAATTATTTGAGCCGGGTCATACAAGTCATCTCAACATGCATTCAGAAATCAGGGGCCAATCTCTTAGACTAACTTCTCCACAATTAACTACTCTTCATATGTAATGAATAACATCCCTCAAGCTGAATAAACATCAGTCTGCAACCCCGTTACATCAGTATTAACGTGATACGCAACACAATATACATCACGTGTCGGTGCGTCGGTTTGCTTCTTCATCCCAACTTATCTTCCCATTGCTGATTCTCGTCACGACGGACGATTTATCCATATGTATGGATATGGGGATTGACCACCCATGTGCGAGCTGTTTTTGGGAGCTCAAGGAGACATGGGGTAATTGATGCGAGTTTGATTTTATTGAGATTGTGTAATCAATATGGTACGGATCCCGGACGATCCTGACGTTGACTTTTGGCCGTGGAGTGTCTTGCCGGCTCATCTCCATAGGAAACGACCAATTGGATCCGAGCTTACCTTCAGACATTGCATAAGAGCCCATGTAGGCTTATGTGTTTCTTTTTAGTTCTTTGTTTAGAACATTCAGGATTAATTTTCTATTGTAATTAAGATGAAAGTATAGAGGTAAGGGGAACAGGGTGTAAAGTTCACTTATACCTCCATGGAATAGGGAGGATCCTCCGACCAGAGGGGTGTTGTGTCTGGTGTGCAACTGCCCGGCGATGGATGTCGGGACGTTGTATATATGCCAGTTGTGCGGTAAACTCTGCTTGCGCGATGCAGGATTTTGCGTGACGCGTAGCTCGCATGTGGTGTTATAGATGCCGCTACAAAAGAAACGATCCTTGCATGCAATGTACCGTTTAAAAAGTTGTTTTTACTACCTCTAAAAGAAAATAGGTGCAATACAAGTAGCTCTTTTGCCCAGAAAGGCTGGACTCAAGTCAAAAAATTAAACAAAATAATGAAAAATGAAACGAAATAAACATCAACACGTTACGTTCGCAATCATGAAAATAATTTTCAATGCGCAGAACGATTTCCTTTCAAAGTTAACACAGTTGATTGGTTAGTTATCGGAAAAATGTTGAAAGCGACAGACGAATGATTTTACATTATTAATACGCCAACAGCCTGCAGTTTTTCCAATAAGGTTAATGTATAAGTGGCCTAAAGCTATTTGGGAACCAATCAGCCGTAAGCGTTGCTTGTCAAGTAAATACAGAGCATAGCTTTCTCAGTGGAATATTTTAGACGATGTTTTGTTTTTGCAATTTGATGTCAACCATTGGTGAATGTAGCTGCACTCACTTTTATTACAGCTTAGTAAATAAATATTAACAAGCAGTTGCATTTACAATAGATAAAATGCTATATCATTCAATAGTTGACTATCCTTTTCTGAACAAAAGCTTGCCTTCGTGGCCACTTTTCTATTCTACTCTAGGGAATTGGTGACAGCAGCGTTAGCGTTTTCTTTAGCCGGATATTTCTGGTGCTTCAAATGAGTACTAACAACGTTCTAAAAAATCTTGAATGTGATTCAATTAAACCAATGTAAGATCAATAAAAGAATGCGCCACAAACCATCAGATATTTGCGTCACATAATTTATTAACCCTCAAGCACCGTTCACGTCGCGTCACGTTGTCACGGCGTCATTGCGTCACGGCGTCACGTAGTCAGCTCGGATGACCGGGCGGCTTTAACGACCCAAACTTAGAGTTGTGAGCGCCAAACATTTATTATTTAAACACAATCGCGACCTAGCCCCTACTAACGAATTGAAAGCAGTTTTCAATTGTGTCCGAAGTGAAATGTCGTTGCGGACTGTACATGAACACAATGTGTACGGTTTCTTGATGTCCACTGCCCCTACTTATTTCTTGAATCAGAAGTTCAGAAGTTATCGGAGGGTGTCGGAGCGAAAGGAAGCGGAATTCCAGCGTGGTTTCGCGGATTGTCCCGAATATTCTCCGTCAGATGTGAGTTTTATGTACTTTAGTTAGCTATCATGACGTCATTTATGTTTTGTTTTAATCGCCAAAATTATATGAAGTATTATTTGTGAGTTTATATATTTTGTTTATCAAAACAAAATAATAACTCAAAAAATGGGAGTAAAATTACAAACCGCCCAAACAAATTAGTTCTTACAATGTCACAATGTTGAACTAACCACAATCTTCTAACACCTCTGCCGCCCTAGTACTCACATACGTAACACCAACTTTCCATTCTTCTATTAAACTGATACGCCGAGAACTACCACGTACAACATTAAAACTAGTTCTCAAGTGAAATCTATAGCCTTCTTCATTGTGAAAGACGATAAAACTGTCTGAAACTGCAGCCTCTCATGTTTTTGTTTCAAAGGTCTGATCAAATCGAAGGATTATACAGCTAAGTTGCTGCCAAGACTTTGCGATTGACATGTATTCTTGGAGAGGAATGTTTATAATAATATTAACTACTTCGATGTACGTATGATGGCTTCATAAGAGAATAATGTAACTTTGTAAGGATGTAGAATTATACCATCATAGATTATGTTGTTTGTTAGGAAAGAAGCTGGTCGCCCACTTTATGAACACTTGGAAAGTTGTCACCGCCGCGTTTATGGACATCATTTTTAAGTCATATATGTCTATTGCCATAAAGAAAACGCAATAAATACTAAATTGTTTTTAGAAAATTTCACGTGTGAATTTAGCCCAAAGCGTATCTTCTTCTACATGGATTGAATGACAAGAAATCTTCACAGATTTCACGGTTTTATATCGCGTTGTATGGTAAGTTTGTGTAATCTACAGTTCGGGCGGGTTGTCGTCAAACAAGCGCCCATAGTAGGGTCACATTCCATGGAACAAATTTCACAAACAACGGGGACCCCAAACTTTGTTGTTATTAATTAAGAGTTATACTAAAAATAGTTAAACCGTTTAGGTACTGTGGTATTTTTCATGTCCTCGTTTGTAATATTTTTACAGATTTTGTTACTAAGCCCTGGTATTTTTCATTATAAGTGTTCAATACTAGTAGTTCTTTGTTGTAAACTAGAGGTTTCCGACTAGTTTCACTAAAGTTTGCTTAACCGGTGCGGTTAACCAAACTTTGTTTAATATGTGTCCAAAAATCAACTAAGTTGTTAGAGACTTGATTTAAATGGATGCTTATTACAATAACATGTTATTTTTAAAGAGGCTGATGCCAGCTGGCATGTATAAGAGTTTTCAAACTACACTTGAAACGTAGATGTTACGAAATCTCTTGCTAATACCAATTGGTAGCATTGTAATGGGACTTAGACCCAGGCGTGTCGTCTTACAAGCCAGTTCATTGATAACAGCATTAAGTCTCGACGGTGGAGGGTCAAACGTTGTAATTAGATAAGCTATGATAAAGGCAACTATTCTTCCACAAGTGGATTAAAAAAAAAAAGGACGAATGTACGATTTCGGAGCCCTTTTCGATAAACTCTCAATAGTTATTGATTCCACTAAGTTATCTATTTAACCTTGGTTCATCTAAGATGAGTGCTGATCGAAGATAATGAATTACTTGCACTATATGTAGATTAGATAAACGCGGCGTTAAAAATATTTCAGAGGCCTTAGACGAAATAGGGATAAGGAATAAGGAAATGATAAGAAATTCTTAGACTCGTTGTTGTAACGAGCTGAACTATAATATAATTTTTTAGCTGCTTCGCACGGGTTTTATGATTGACAAAACATCGAGATTTTATTCTTATCTGTATACACATGGTGGTGAAAACCGCATTAAAATACGTCGCGTAGTTTAAAAAAACAACACGGTCACATAGACAGACACGAAATGCGACTTTAATTTATAATATGTACAGATATAGATATGCGTGTGCGTATAGATAATGTGGTACACATATTAGCTAATCAGCACAGCAGCCAGACGAAGTCCAGAAGCAGCATTCATGAAGGCTCATTTATTGTACTAAGGAATTACAACCAGAGGATGGGAAGCTTCCGCAGCATTGTAGCCCTGTTCGTAGATAACTGAGACTTATACATTAATAATGTCCTCTGAAATGGTTATGGTCTCCTGTGAATGACCATTAATTTATATTGGTCTTTTGGAAGCCCAAGTGGAACAGTAAGTAGATGTTAATTTCTGTTTTTGGTTTTACTTCTTTTATTAGCAAATAAGCACTAGGCTTTTGGCTACTTTGTATTAGTGTGGGTACTTTGTGTGTATTGTATAAAGTGCGTCTTATGTGTGCAGAATAAACATTTTTTCTTTCTTTCTGGTTAAGTATGAAGATTATGAAAATGTTCTGAGTAGTCGCTCAGCAGCATTTACGAGAATACTATACTAGTAACATAAATATTGGCTAATCAAAAAGGACGATAGCAATTCTAACTGATCATGATGTTCTAGACTAGACGTATCAAAGAAAAACCTTTAAAACACTTGTAACAATCCTCATTGAGCAGACTGTCTAAATGTTCTTTTTCCGCATAAAATATTAACTTTAAAATTTATCCAAATGTTTTTGTTAGAGACCGGCAGACAAAGTTTGAACGGGCGCTTAAACCAAGATTTTATTTTCATCTGTAATGCGTTTTTTGTAAACTAAAACTATTTCATTTTATTAACGAATCGGAATATTGGAACAGAGCCAGCTCTGTACGGAATCATTTTTCTAAGATGGTTCAAGTTATTCTTAATATTTAGCCTCGTAAGATTTATTGGGGATAACATTTGTTAGTTTTGACCAAAAATATACGTACTTGATATGTTTATGCTGTCTATAACTTGTAGGCTAAATATGAAGTTACGCGAATCCTACTTACCTACCTAATATGTTCTACTAATATTATAAATGTGAATGTTTGTGAGGATAGATGGATGTTTGTTACTCTTCCACGCAAAAACTACTGAACTAATTTGGATGAAATTTGGCACACAGATAGACCATGACCTGGGTAAGAACATAGGCTACTTTTCATCCTGGATCGCAGACGAAGTCGCGGGCAACAGCTAGTAATATTATAAATGTGAAAGTTTGTATTTTGGACGTGCGTTCCTCAATCTCGCAAAAACGGCTGAAGGGATTAGGATAAAGTTTGCCACAAAAATAGTTTATAACCTAGATCAACACAGGATATTTGTGACGATGCTTTTTTTATCCCGGTAAATGACAACCACGCGGCCGAAACCATGGGCAAAAGTTAGTGCTTAAATAGTTGTATGCCTTTAGTGATTCACATATAGGTACATTATTAATAAAAAATATAAGCCTCATTCAAAAGATTGTCTATGTAAACTTATGCACACTTCCATTCATTTAACTTTAATTTTATTATAAAGACATTTTATTCTACATGTCGCATATTAACGTCGGTATAGCTCGTATAGAATCGTAAAGTTTCTGATCGCATATTCAGTGTTCAATAAAAGTGATGGCGGTATGACATCAAAGTATCAATAATATTGAAATGGGAATTTTAAAAATATTACACTGTATCAAATAAAGACGACTTGTGACGTAATAAAGTCGTGGCGAATGTTTTTTTGTCATTTTATGTCAACTTCTGAACGACTATTATTATTTTTTAATTTCGTGGCCTCGTAGATCAAAAACGTAAAACTTATAACCTGCGGGGCTACGAAAACTCGTAGCACATGCGTAGCGAGTGTGCGTAGACTGTAGTGCGTAGGCGGGCTCTGACTACTTTATTTTAAGAATTCATTATCTTCGAATGCATAAGGTACATCTGATACATTTTGAAAGATACAAAAAATTACTGCAAACTTCAATTTCTAGTTTACTGGGTTGTAGAAGACTTACAGATACACTGGCCTAAAAAGTCCGTGCCTAATAAAGTAAGACCTTATAATATCAGGCGAAGACCATAAGATCAAAAGCATTCCGTCAAAAGTAAGCACAAAAGACACTGAATTTATACACATATATCTAACTCAAGTCGACACTTGCAAAAGCCGAAATGAAAAGATCTCCTTTACAAAATGCGACTACAAAGAAATGTGACACAATCCTAAATAGGTCTAAAACCGTCAGAGAAAAGGCAATAGAGTAATTACGTTTGACACAAAACTTTAGTTGCAATTGCTGAGAGAAGAACGGAAGTGCCGGCGCTCGTTTGCCACTTCCTTCCGCTAGGGGGCTCTCCACTAGCAAGCGTCCGAAAAAATATCGATACTACTAGTTGTTGTTAGTTCTTTTGGAAAGTCTTTGTCGAGTTCGAGAGTAGGTTTCTATTTTAGATGTTTCTAACCTATTAGAATCTAATGTACGAGTACTTACTCGTATATCATGATATACAAAAGGAGTAGGTATGTAAGGATCGTAGCAAGTGGCGTTCTGTAGTTTCTACCTACCCCTCGTGGGAAAAGGGCGTGAAATTTATGATATATTTTAATAATTAGATTATATCATTGATATAAATACTCGATACCTGCTGATATACTGCTAGTGAGTAAAATATCGATACTTTTAGTTTTATACCATATCCCTACTAGAAATGTGCTCTAATAAAGAACGGGAAATATACAGGGCTGTGGCCTGTGTGTGATAGAAGGAATTTTATGTGCGCCTGTACGCCTACAGTTTTTGCTTATGTATGTATTCCTAACGGCTCATGTCGTCCTGGTACCTCGGATTAGATAACATTTTATTGGTTGTTTTTATGTTGTGTGTACAAGAATTATTTGAGGGTAGGCTTTTGTGGTCCTCGTAGACTATTCCGAGTAGGGATGTGTTGCTGAGGGTCACAGGTCTGGTAAATGGCCTTGTACTTATGTTAATACAAATAGTTATGCAGTTATCAAAGCAGTCTTTTATTTCCTGCCATATTGGCTTTGTGTTGATCCCCAAAATAACTATTTTTTTGTAACTAATTCATAGGAAGTTTTAATTTACCCCAAAGTGATTTATTAATATATACACTGGATAAACTTCTTATACTAAATTAACTAACACTGTCGTGTTAGCCGCCTTTCATTCATCATCTCAACATGACGTAACCTCTATCTTTTTTTTTTTAATTGTCTCTGCTTTCCTCAGCGTTTCCACTCACATCTGCCTTGTATCAAAAACAGAATTGGAATAAAACGACAATACTATAAAAATATTATATCCTAACTTAACTAAAACTATTAATTAATCATTGTTAGTTATATTCGAAATGAAACACATGCTTCAGGCAGATCGTTAGACCGGTGAACGTTCACACGCAAAACTAATTTTTATTTGTGGAAACAATTAATTTAGGTATGGGGGTCCCGTTCAAATGTATTGGCTCTTCCCTAAATAAACCTGTATGTACCACACAGACAGGTATAATTTTACACGTGGTTAATGTTTGCTAAACTATAAAAATCGACCGTAAACCACCAATTTTGAGTTAAACAAACGAATAAGTAGAAGGAGTTTCACCGCATTTAATCACATAAATTTATTCTAAAACCCACTACACTTAACAGAATTACCAGTCTCACTTCTGTTTGACAAGCCCTCGATCCATTTTAAAAGAGAATTTCATTCATATCTGCATTCTCATGCAATCCCAGTCAACTTGTTGAGCAAAATATTTTTCAATATGAAACGAGTGTTACGCATTACTCGGATTGAATTCCAATTGAAAGCGATTGGGAATATGTCAGACAATCCAGTAATAAATATGCTTATTGTATATATGCGCTCGCATTTTTATTATTCGTATTTTCTAGAGTGCATTTTGAGTGGTTAGTATGGAGTACGGTAAAGCCTGGATTTTGTGTACATTGAGATTTTATTTAAATGTCGCAACTATGGAGTATGGGCAGAAATCTTTCAGCAATTTTGGTGACGAATTGACTGCCCATGTTGCGCCTAACGCGGGTACTTTAATAATCGTCGCTAGTAGGAGTTCTTTTATTACACCCCAATTTGTCATAATTATAATTATGTTTATACATTTATAACGATTTCTAAGTAGGTATTCTGAAATAAGTGAGTACCTAAGTACCACATTACTACGTGTGTATCCAGTAACTGCCTATCCAAAAAATCTCGTAAAACGAACCACACCTCAAAAATTACTTTCACCCCTTAAATTATCCGGTTTAAATTCCTTTCAAGAGTGCTTAGAGGCGGCTAGATTTCTAAGACACAGGGCGGTATTCAGGCATTCAGTGTAAATCTTGTGAGCGCGGGAATGCGGGCCTGTGTCGGCGCCATGACAGTTTTGCAATTAGGCGTCCCGCAAAATGGCGGAGCCGCGAAATTATCGCGCGGATCGTAATGCTACGTGCAGACTTTGGGAAGGATTTCAACCAATATTGTATGTAATTTCGAGTTAATATTGGTTTTCCACTATATTGGTTAATTTACATGAAATTAATTTAACGCAGTGGGCGATGTTTGTTTAGGTTTGACTTAATAAATTGCAGACTGTTTTAAATATACCTAAAGTTACTCTTGATGTTGAGAATTTATAACAGCCAGAACTTTTAACAAAAATGATCTGCCTATGTGTGTCGTCAATTTTATTATTACTCTCCTAGCAAACAAAAAACTTACTGCTACACTTTTCAGTTCAACTTCCATCAACTCTAACCGTGTTTCACCAACATGGTCCCAACATTGGCCAACATGTAGCCGTGGCACATCCGCAGTGACTTGTAACTTAGTTTCAGCCGGCTGATTAAGTGACTTGCATTCGGCAGTGTGGCTGATTTTGTCAAAGCAAATTGCCTGCCAAATATTTACTTACTTTGTAAACTAAGTTTAAGTTAAATTGTAATTGTTTGGGTAGCTTTTCAATATCGAGAGCGGTTTGTCTTGCCGTAGAATCTGCTAAGTAAGAAAATGGTAAAATAGATATAATTATGTAAGTATAGGTAGCATATTTTCCGACGAAAAAGTTTAGAGATTTACTTTCTGCCTTATTCTATTAGGTGATGATAAACTTTAGAGTTCGGGTCCAGACTCAATCTCAACCGTTTTTTAACCCCCAAAATCCTAAAAGCGAAAAAATGTAAATTACATTTCCTTGGTTCACAAGAGGTTCGCAATAGGCGTAAATTGCTCCTTATTCGATCCGAGCCGATCCCGTTTCGTGGCTAATGGCATCAGAGTGTAGGTAAATACTGGGTAAATATATACTGCGGGCTTTTACCGTATTTGAATAAGATCTGCCGCGCTCCGATCGACGTGTTGCGAATAGTTCTTGTGAGCTCCTCGTTTTGATGGAATCCTGGTACTTATGGATCGATATTAGTAAATCCCGATTCGTCACTAAACTTAATAAAAATCTTAAATTCATTCATTCACTGACAGGCAAGGCACAACTTTATCCGCTGCTGGGTCTAGAAGCATGTGAACACTAAGGATTTTTTTTAAGGTTCATCATTTTTACGGATGGGAAATCCCGGCACCGGCTTGTAGTCCATAAAATAAATACCGAATTGTCTCCATCATAAAATGTTGAGATAAATTACTTGTATAGAGTTTTTCAACATGTTTTTTTTTTGATACAAAATAAAACAAATAATTTAGATGAAAATGATTAAAAAAAGTTATTGTGTTAGAAAGAGTAAGGTTTAGCAATTAACGAAATAGATCCGCCATTCTGCCAAAAGTGATATTTTGATGAAACAATCGACATCTGTGAGCCTGGTCGTGATTGACATTTGTCCGATATCATTTTTCATTAATAATTGCCAAACCTTACTCTTTACAATAAAAATTTGAATCATTGTCATCTAAATTCTTTGTTATAAACAATTTTTGTTTTTGTCTTAAACAAAGTTCTCGTTGAAAAATCCTTTATGTTCAGCAGATGACACAGGCTGATATTATTACCTATTTTGGTTCTTCAACATAGAAATAATCTTAAACTTGTAATTTATTTGGGCATTTTTCTCAGAAGCCTTTTTAAAAGTAAAACGAAAAATAAAATAACATGTAGGTAAACTTCTCTAAAGATCAATTACCCTTTCATTGACCGAATCAATTCCATTTAAACTGATGAATGATTGAGGTAAATAGTTGTTTAAAAGCAGTTTCACGATCGAGTTAGTTTCAACGTGTCCCTTTGACGGTTCACGTAACCGCAGCCGATGGCCGATACCGAAGATACAGCGTGCTCTGCGGTTTCACGACTATAACGCACTAGACTACAGTTTATGTGGGTTATGTCAGAAGTTTAGAGGTTAGAATAAAGGACAGGAACGGTAAGGTAATACTTTCATAAAAGGTCAATAGAAAAAAAAATTGCTGAAATGTAATGGTACAGATGAATGCTGAAATATCAAGTGTATCAGTTTTCAAGTTCTATACACGGTTTGTAATAAAGAATAGGTATTCTGTTCATTCATTCGTTATTTCTATTTATCTACTTCCTGCAAAAATAAAAGAGAAAAGAGTTACCAAACTTTTTTATTAGCTGAACCGAATGTGCTTTTTCAGTAGGACATATTTCGAAAATAATTCTCAAGCACTGTATGTAATAATTCGTAATATGCGCAAACATACATTTAAAACAAAGTTATTACGGTTCGGCTCAGCAACTTGAGATTAAAACAAAAGAGAGCCTTCTTTGTAACTGCAGTATGAATATAAACGACGTTATGAATTGTTTTAATAATTGTAACTAAACTCATAAAGTGTACGAAAGTGCGTACTGTGTCCACAAATTTCTAGAAATTCCGGGACATTTTGCAGAGAAGCGGTTTTAATACAAATCAACGCGGGTATGGTGACTATGTTTTAAGGCTGTGAAGGACAAAAACGAAGCCTTTTTTAACCGACTTCTAAAAAAGGAGGAGGTTCTCAATTCGACTGTATATTCTTTTTTTTGTTTTTGTTTTGGCTCAGAGCTTTTTTCTGGGTAAACCGATTTAGTTCATTCTTTTTTATTTGAAAGCTGGTGCTTCACATGTGGTCCCATTAAAGTTTTATGAAGGTCTGACCAGTTGTTTTTGAGTTATCCTTAATACTGCATATTTTTTCCACTTAGTTTATATTAAACTAAGTGGAAAAAATATGCAGTATGAAAAAAAAATTAGCACATCATCATCATTATGTTGATGTGCTAATAATTTCCTGTCACTGTTATTTACATACCAAGTAGTGGTATACGAATTTGTGTGGGGTAGGTACCGCAACTAAAAAGTGAAAAATAAAAACTTTTTTACAAAAAAACAACCGACTTTCAAAAAAAAACACTAAAAGACGTGAAAAATAACTTTAATTTCGGAAGTCGCTGGCCAAAAACGAAAATACAAAATCATAGACACCGACTTCCGAAATTAAAGTTATTTTTCACGTCTTTTAGTGTTTTTTTTGAAAGTCGGTTGTTTTTTTGTAAAAAAGTTTTTTAAGCTAATTATTTTTTTAAGCTTCGGTGTTTTCAAGCTGTTGTCTTTACCAACTGCTAGAGCACATCTTGATCTGCCTGCCTTTTTCCAACCATTCTTGGGTTTCAAGTAATGGATGCAGTTGAATAGTGAATACAGTATTTTACGTGGAACGACTGCCTGTCTAACCTCCATAACCCAGTACCTGTGTAACACTATACTCCTTGATAAGATTGGTTGTCAGACTTTCGGGCTTCTGACGACCAACAGCTTAACGTGCTTACCGAAGCACGGACGGGTCTCGGTATGTAAAGATGGTCATCCATCCACGGACCGACCGCGACAAGCGTAGCTTAACCTGATCGATCGACCCGTGCGGCTGATATTACTTAGCTGAAGCAATCAGAATCAATCAAAATATTTTATTTCACATAAACCAACATGGGCACTTATGAAACGTCAGAAGCTAGGTGCACGGTTCCAATTAGTTGTTTCCTATGGAGAAGAGCCGGCAAGAAACTCCACGGTTACTCTTTTAAAAATAAGGGGCTTTTAAAATGTTTCCAATTACAGTGTTGATAGATATGGGAGGACAGTGTAGGCCTGTCAACAAGTAACATGTACTCAACAAAATATAAAAAGGTCCACAAATCTAGTCTACAAGTTAGGTCTACAAAGTACTCACATTCACAAAATATAAAAGAATCTATATAAAAATAAAAATAAAATATAATGCCAATATCAATAAACAAATGTGTAGTTTATCTTTTATAGTTACCAAAGTGTGGCAAACCCAGCTGGATTTGTTGCATTCAAAACACAGTTCTGCGGCGTTGTACTACTAAGGTATTCGCAGTTTGAGTAAACTTGCTGCCGTGGAGTGAGGCTTGGTGCAGAGCATTAGAGGTGGCGCGAGCTTACTTTTCGTTTAGTTGCTTTTCTAAATTCTGTGTCACAAAAACCACGTTGGTGAGAAAAATTGTCATCATAACAAAAAATACTGTCAACTATTTAATTGTTAATTTCTATTCTAGTCGGTTCAGCTCCTCTAGGTAGGTATACCTAAAAGTAGAGGTGGTAAAACCATTTTCTTTTATTTCACATCATCATACGAGCTACTGTTTTTAAGGTTTTCGCACAGACCATTACAATTTTACCAAACGATTTTCCAGGTACAACGATAGAACAAACATGTTCTATATAAAGATTGGTTAACAAGTCCATGCTTGATATATTTACCCATGGTATAATAATTTACTTCGGGGTGACACAAGCCTACGTCATCACCGCTGTGTTACCAGTAGTGTGTAATAATAGCTCCCCAATCGCCTTTATCAGCTGTGCGAATCCGATAAAACAACGAAGTTTTAACTAACAATTGCGTTGCTATTGTTTAAATTGAATTGTTTCGTTTGATTAGAAAAATTAAACGACAATTTAAATGGTATATATATATATTTTAACAGAATGGTTACTGAAAATGTTTCCATAATTCGTGTTTTGTTGCAATAAAGTGGCAACTGGATAGTGACGTAAGCAGGTGGCACTCCCGGAATGCCAGACCTTGTTTTTTTAGATCATGTATTTACCCAAAGTCTCTTAGAGCCTTGTAAAAGAAAAAAAAGGGTGTTCTTCTTTTTTCCCAAACTCGCTAATAGCCTCTATCTTAAGTGCTCTGCTACACATTTGTCAGGTGGCACGGTGTGTATGTTGCGGCACTCGACTGGTAATGAGGTTCACATCGCACGCTATTGATATTTGAAACATTTGAATTGAGCCACGACTGGAAATGGGAGCTGTGCACAAGCAACGACCAAAAGTTTGACTTTCCAAAAGTCAAACTTCCTTGCATAGGATATAGCTGCACAACCAAGGGGGGGGGGGCGGTTGTGGAGGTCACGTAGGCAGTTGTTCCATGTAAAATACTGGCATTCAGATGCATCTGGTTACACTGGGAGCTGACCCCAACAGAGTTGGGAATAGACTACTCTGATGATGAATTTATATCTGTAATGTTTATGGTGTATAATAAAGAGTATTCTATTATTCTATACCATGATGATGACTTTCATAGAGACTAACTTCATCATCCCACTACGCGTTGACGAAGGAATGATAACGTTTAGCATGGCTGCAAAGGCATTTCCTTGGGCTAGGTAAATGTATCTTAGCCTATTCGAGTTCACTGCTAACAGTGATGGATTTCTTTGATGAGATCAATATTAAATTCAAGAGAGATTTTGAAATTGCTTTATTAGCTTCACTTGTAAAGAACTAACTAACACACAATGTAATAAAAACTAACCATCATTGGTCATCGACAGGATCGCGGCGATAGGTCGTGGTGGAGCAAAATGAAAGTTATAGTAGACATACCATGTATGATAAGAAAAGATGAAATTACAACAGTAAAAGGTTAGTTTAAAATGTAAACAAGAAATTAAGGACGTTAAAAAACGCGTAAGCGCAGCCGTGCGTGGAGCGTGCAGCGGCTGACTGATCTTGAGTGAAGCAGTCTCAACAAAAATCTTAGAAGATCGCTTTTAGCGAAAAGACCGCCCATTGTATCACCCTATGTAAAATTTCTATATTTATATTTGTAATTTTTATGGTGTACTTCATAAAGAGTATTCTATTCTATTCTTAGAAGTCATTTTTAACCTACTTCTAATTGTCGTATCGAAATGAAACTTTGTATGTATATGTAGTTAGGATGACAAAACTATAATTTGGTATCTTTCGAGCTGATCTGATGATGGAGTCAGGAGGTAGAAACTGGAACTCTCCTACTAGCTACTAGTAAATCCCTCGAGTTTGGGTTCATAGGATTCGCTTTGACGAGTCCAATACATTAGGCTTAGGCAAGGAGGATCTGATGATGGAGCCAGGAGGTGGATAGTGGAACTCTTCAGTGGCCGTCAACCCCTCGGGTTTAGAGTCATATGATTCGTTTTGATGAGTCCAATATATTGCACTTGGTGTCGAGGGTCTGATGATGGAGCCAGGAGGTGGATAGTGGAAGTCTTCAGTGGCTCCTAGTAAACCGCTCAAGTCATAACTTCGTTGGATTTAGACTTATTAACTAAATGAAGAATGTACTAGACTAAAAACTTTTTTACAAAAAAACAACCGACTTACAAAAAAAACACTAAAAGACGTGAAAAATAACTTTAATTTCGGAAGTCGGTGCCTTTGGTTTTGTATTTTCGTGTTTGGCCACCGACTTCCGAAATTAAAGTTATTTTTCACGTCTTTTAGTGTTTTTTTTGGAAGTCGGTTGTTTTTAACCGACTTCACAAAAAGGAGGAGGTTCTCAATTCGTCTGTGTTTTTTTTTTTTTTTTTTTATGTGTGTTAGCTCATAACTTTTTTCTGGGTGAACCGATTTGGATGATTCTTTTTTCATTTGATAGGTAGTGCTTCACATGTGGTCCCATTTAAATTTGATCAAGGTCTGACCAGTAGTTTTTGAGTTATCTTTTTCCACTTAGTTTATATGGATGATGTGTTAATAATTTCCTGTCACTGATATTTACACACCAAGTAGTGGTATAAGAATTTGTGTGGGGTAGGTACCGCAACTAAAAAGTGAAAAATAAAAACTTTTTTACAAAAAAACAACCGACTTCCAAAAAAAACACTAAAAGACGTGAAAAATAACTTTAATTTCGGAAGTCGGTGACCAAAAACGAAAATACAAAACCAGACACCGACTTCCGAAATTAAAGTTATTTTTCACGTCTTTTAGTGTTTTTTTTGGAAGTCGGTTGTTTTTTTGTAAAAAAGTTTTTTTGGAAAAAAGTTTTTATTTTTCACTTTTTAGTTGCGGTACCTACCCCACACGAATTCGTATACCACTACTTGGTGTGTAAATAACAGTGACAGGAAATTATTAACACATCATCCATATAAACCAAGTGGAAAAAATCTGCAGTATTAAGGATAACTCAAAAACTACTAGTCAGACCTTGATCAAATTTAAATGGGACCACATGTGAAGCACCACCTATCAAACAAAAAAAGAATCATCCAAATCGGTTCACCCAGAAAAAAGTTATGTTGTCCTATTACACATAAAAAAAAAAAAAAACATACAGACGAATTGAGAACCTCCTCCTTTTTGTGAAGTCGGTTAAAAAGTTAAAAATAAAAATATGTACTTAGTTAAGAAAAAAAACAAAAAAACACGCTTTTATCACGCATTAAAAATGATAAAATAATTAAATTGAGTTTTATTAGTTCTTCTTTTATAATCAATGATTAAATCAAAAAGCGTGGAGCGTTTTTTAGTTGTGTGTACTTTTAATTAGTTTAAACAAAGCCATCCACGCTTTTTGATTTAATTATTGGATCAGCACTTGCGTGTTAAGCCAGTTTAGTTGAAATAGAATCAGTTACCAAATGTTAAATTGTCTACAAACCATTCTAATTCATTTTCAATCCATATCTCAATCCATTTGAAAATCGAAGACTGCCTTTGTAGTTGTGAGAAGAAATACCTGTATGAGGACGTACTTGCTACTTAATGCTCCTGTAAAGTCTACAATATTGTACTGTACAGTAATAAAAGTCCGCAACTTTTCCGTACCCCGCACGTGCACGCCGCATGCGCCAATTGACATTAGTATTCCTTCCCCATTCTACGCAGATAAATATCCAATAACAGCCTATAACTGTCCTATTACACTTTTATTGAACTACTTGTAACATTATGCCCACCCAAAATCCTATACAAAACACATTGTATTGTTATAACAAAAAATCCGGTCTTAGTTGTCTTTAAAACCATCCACCATCGGTTCTTTCATTTGCGTCTTTCAACGCGTCTGTGGCTTGCTCTCTGTATTTTCTTGTAAATTCTGTCACCAGTAAATAATCTTCTCTCGTTTCGGCACTAAGCTGCAAACAAGGTAGTTGGGATATGATTTGTGTACTCGTAATAATAGTAAGTTCATGATTCGATGCTCCATTCTTTTTCTTCAATGACTTAATGGCAATCAAAATTTTGCTAGCCTAGACATTACAGATACTTTTGTGGTTCTTCAAAACGAATCCTTCGTCAATGCTGAAAGAAAGATAGGAAGTTTTAAAAGAAACTATGAAAAAATCTCATCAAGCTCTCGTATGTAAAACGAGAAAGAATGTCAGCATCCCCAGAATTTCATTAGAAAGCGGAGTCACTAATTACTTCGGCACTCCAATCGAGTCGCGCTCGGGAAAGGGCCAATTCATCGGATTCTAATTAGAAAAAACTTATTCTGATCCTGCAACGGAAGTTTCGGCATCATTGTTTTAGTGGCATTCATCCTCACTGTTTTATTTCTTGCGCCATTATCACCCTTATTTCATTAGCGATAAGGAACTTTCAGGTGGGATGGTTTTATTGGCTCCAATTTTAAATGAGCTGCGATAAAGTGAAAGTTAGTAAGTTTAAGGTTTACTGCGCATCAAGTGGTGGTTTCAGTTACTTTATTGTATTAATTAATAAGCAATGAGTGCTGAACAAATAATATGTCTTCGACTAAAACTGGCTACGGTGTAAGTACCTAAAGGTACATGAGACATTTCAGATTTATTTCTTGGATGATCAAGTATTGCAGTTGTACTTAAGATCAAGAAGGCAATTCTCGCGCTTACACTCGTTGATGACGCATTCGTCATTGTCGCTCGTCTCTCTACTCGTGACATTATCCTGTTTCTTCTATTCTCACTACAAGTCGATCATAAATCACGAGTCTAGGGACAAAAATGTTGCCATTATGCGTCGTACGAAGTAATCCATTCCAGATAACGCTGCTACGTTTTTTAAAAAAACGTTCTTGCACGTTTGACCATCTTTATTAATCATTTTTAAGTCAAAAACATGGTTTGAGCAGAATTATATACGTATTTCATAAACTTTTATCAATATCATTATTGATTTCGTAACTCCATTTTTATTTTATTACAAGCTGACCCGACAGACGTTGTCCTGTCTTAATTATGAATGTCGTTTCTGAACTGCGATTCCCTATACCAATGCCGATGATTTGGCGATCATTGGGACGCTCTTGTTCAGCAGTGACATACTCACGAGAAAATGTTATCCACAATGACAAGCACGTATTTAACAAAACAACGCAGTACATAGTTACTTTCTATTTTTCTAGTCAAGTCTGCGTGTTTCTTGAATACACGATGAGGGAGGATGAGGGTTATAAAGCTAGTTATACATGCAATGGTCTAAACAAGCTGGCTTTGCGGCAGATCAACTGTGCTTGCCTACTTGTAATAGAGCCTTAGGTTATGTTGGAAATGCGGATGTGGTATGGAGATCTTCATTTGTCATCATCTTGTATAAAACGCACACTATGCAGCCAAGCATATTATAAGTTGGGGGATTACATCGCTGATAAAAATACTTGGCTCAACGCTGGTCCTGCTTCACCAGGGCGCATAAACTAATTGATTAGCATTTAAAACTACTTTTGGAGCTGCTGAAGATTGTAAAAACTATCTTTGCATTGTATAAATTCTATGTTTTAGTATTGTATAATTCCATAGCACATGTGTGAGTACTATGTACCTACTATAAAGCTACCATTTAATAGGCTTTTCTTTCATTGACTTGAATGTGCCCTGGCGGCTGAGAGTATGTCATGCTCACTCTAATGTCTCGCTGGTGGTGGCGTGTGTGTTGGATCATTAAGTTCCCTTCAAAATGGTTGACCTGAATGGTGCTGATCCATGCGTCATGTTCGTGAACGGGCGCCGTCAGTGGGGACTGGTCATTTCTTAGCTGCCACGGCTTATTTTAATTTAATTTAATATTTGAAAATTTGCTTTTGTCTTTTTATTACGGACGCTTTTAACGTTCTGCATCGTTCTCACATGCATAATTTCAACATGAAACATGTAACCAATATTTTGTAACCATATATTGATTTAAAAGAGTGTCCATGGAGTTTCTTGCCCGTTCTTCTCCATAGTTACCTACTACGCTTTGGAATGGTACTTACGCTTCATCTTTCTGACTAACCGACCCCTTGACAATTCAACAGTGCCTGTAATTGGTTTATTTGAAATAAATGCTTTGAGTTTGAGTTTGAGTTATGTCCTTTGGTGTTGAGTAAGTTTACAGACGAAAAACTTCGTCCTAGTATTTTATAGAAGACGTTTTTTTTTCAAGGGTTGTTGCAACGAGCAATACTTTTAAATAACACAAAGCAATACATCATAACATAACATAACATCACGACTATTTTCTCCGAATGTTTAGGTAGAGATGTAAATATATTAGGTATTACACTCACTTTTCGTCAGTTATATTTGTTTGAGTTCCATAAAATAAGGGGCGAGCTATCGACCATTTAAGATTTGAAATGTAGAATAGGGTTTTGCCATCTGCTGCTTCGGCATAACATTATCTGATGCAAACAGGCGACCATGATTTTTCCAGTTATATGGTTCCACTTGCATGCATTATGTACAAAAGTCATCAGAAATGACATGATTTTTGTTACGCATAAAAACCACATCTACCTTTCCATTGTTTTTCATTTTCATACATCGTCTACAGCAAGCAAAACACGTAGCAGCCGTTTGTTTTCATACGCGCGGACCACTTTCGGGCCGCGTCCGAATTGTCGGCCCGACAATATGACCACGTCCCCACGAATAAACCTCGGACGGTTTCCGAGAAATATTGGATTAATATAGGTATTTGTTTTTGATATTCTACTTATTTTTTGGACACTCTTTCTCTGTAGCGGTGACAGCTGGATGATTTGGTTTAGCACTTTATACTACACAGCAATATCATGCAATTTTATGGCTAAACGGAATTCTTACTCTTCCGAAACAGAGTATTCTAAAATATTATACACTCATTCGAGTGTCCCCCTCCACGGAAATCTTTAGTAAAATGCGAAAGATTTATGCGTTCTGAAGGGAAACCAGAGTTTACCAAGTACGAGTATGGGGCGCCCGAGCTTATATACTCAGAGCGGTAACGAAACCATAGCGAGATTTAGAAACGAGCATCAATTGTAGGTACAGTGCCATCTATCGAGCCGCCTGGAAACTTTTGATATCTATTTGTGAGATCGATATGCTGACGGTGTGACAATATTGTTTATTTTTATAATTTTAATATTATTAGGTTTTAATTTGTTTTTAAAGAAACTATCAGGACATTAATATCTCACCCAACAGGTTTAAATATCAGTTCACAGAAGAATATTTTGTTCCCAGGATTCGGAATTGAGGAGCAATTTACAACCATGACGTACTCTCAACATTCTACAACTAAAATGCCAGTTACATACAATACGTATGGACGTGACGAATTTATAAGGGTTCCGTTTTTGCCATTTAACTAGCAATAGCTACGGAACCCCAACGTCCACCCATGACCCCAATGAAACTAGTTGAAAAGAACCTTTCATTCCCTTTTTTAATGTAAACAACAAATATGTAACCAATGAGGAAGTTTCTAAGTTGGCCGCAGTCAAAAAGGCATTGAATCGAAGTTAGGAGGCGAAAGGAGAAAAACGGGAATCTGTATTTGATGAGGCAAGTCTGTAAGTTATTCATTTCGGTACCGATTGAGGAATAATTCTCGTGGGTTGGTTACGGCACAATGTGCTATGGTGTGTGCATCGCCTTATTTTATGTGAGTTGGTTTTTATGGGGTGCGGTGTGAGAAAAAAGTGAGTGAGTTTTTTATGGGTCTGGAGATATTTGATTTTGGATTCCATATATTCCAAGTCACAAAAGTGACAAATCTCTGGTCCCTTAAGAGGGCGCACACCGGTCCACTAGCGCCACTTCTTTAAAAGAATATTATCCCGTGACTGAGAAGGAATTTTGAATAACGGCTCAATCAGCAACCTCGGTAAGTGTGTCTAGAATTTTCTAATACCTTTAATAAACTTTCATATTGAGACACGAAGCAAAACAATTCGATCTAAAGAAAAGCGGCCACATTCCTCTAGATCCTATTTTGTTGCTTCGTGTCTCAATATGAAAGTTAATAAAAGGTATTAGAAAATTCTATTCACACTTGCCGAGGGTGCTGATTGAGCCGTTATTCAAAATTCCTTGTCAGTCACGAGATAATATTTTTTTAAAGGAGTGGTGCTAGTGGACCGGTGTGCGCCCTCTTAATCAAAGTCGAGGTGAAGCTTGGGGCAACTCTTCCAGTAGTATTTAAGGTAATATTTGATTCAAATCAAATCAAATCAAAATATTTTATTTCACATAAACCAACATGGGCACTTATGAAATGTCAGAAGCTAGGTGCACGGTTCCAATTAGTTGTTTCCTATGGAGAAGAGCCGGCAAGAAACACCACGGTTACTCTTTTAAAAATAAGGGGCTTTTACAATGTTTCCAATTACAGTGTTGATACATATGGGAGGACAGTGTAGGCCTGTCAACAAGTAACATGTACTCATCAAAATATAAAAAGGTCCACAAATCTACAGTCTACAAGTTAGGTCCACAACGTTCTCACATTCACAAAATATAAAAGAATCTATATAAAAATAAAAGCCTATTTAAACTAAATGACATGATTGCCATTACTACTGTAACAAATCGGAATCAATATCCTATCCACAAAAGCCATAAATAAGGAGTTGAAATAAGAATCCGAGGTATTATAATGTCAAATAATGAGATTATGTCAAAGAAGTAATGATAGTATGATTGTATACCGAAAACAGTTTTAACAGTTTGACAGTTTAGTGTTTCGAAAAAGATTTTTAAAAGGGGTGATACAAGGAGGGGACTTATCGCAATCTCTATAAGACAACCTTCGGGAGGACAATAATAATTATGATTGTATATCGAAATGCAATTACTTACTTGATTCTCTTATATAGTCCTGTACCCTAATTACGTAACACACTATCTATCACAATCTGAATAATTTTGAAGCCTATTGCTAATCCATTGCTTCATATGTTCGAAAAATCTGTCTGCTCAACCACGGAAATAACGCAATGAATGTTGTTGAACTGTCAAAATGAAAGCTGTTCCTACTGTTAGTGGATTACGCAATAACCCCGCTGTTTTCAAAGACTCAATTTGGGAAAGTGCAATAAAATGACACTTGGTAACTTAATATCTTTTATGATTTCCTTTCTTAGACTAAACAAGCAGGATGGAGGATGACAAGATGAGTATGACAACAATAAGGTCAATACATTAAGAAACTGATTTAGATTGATCAATCCAGCAGTAAAAATCATAAAAATAATATAAAACGAGCTAAAACAGGGTTCTGAGGTGTCATAACTGAGAGATTAATTGCTCTATACGTTACGAAATCGTTAAGTAATCATGAAACAATCAATTTGTGGTTAAATAAATTTATTAACAAAATCGATTTAAAATCTGTTTGATTGGAGACCCGACAAACTGGTCAGACTAGTCAGTGGCTACTTCGTGTAGGTATTGGTAGATTATGTAAATATAAATATTTTATTTTATGCATTTGTAAATTAAGATAATTACGTTCAAGAATGTTCATAAATTTTTCCTAGAAAATACAATGACGAATCAAATCGAAGAATTTATTTCGTTCTAAAGACAGGTTGAGTCGTTAAAATATTTGTCAGTCATATGCGAAACGGTAATTGAGACAGACATAAATGTACATGTAATAATTTTTGTGCAAAAATATTAACAGTGTTACCTACTTGTGAAAAAGTTAGTGCGATAATGAGTAAATCTGTGATTTTAAAATTATGTTTGATCGGTAAGGCAACTTGAATATTGTTAGTGACATATAACAATGATACGTGTGATCAATGATAATTAACATGGCATTCATAACATTATGAACATAATCTGTTACAGCATTATCGATTCACTTTTCAACCGGGCAACGAAATGAGTCAACAAACTCTCAGGTACCTGAATAATATTTTTACCCGACTGCGCTAGAACGAGGGTTATGTTTTTCGAGAGTATGTTTACCCGACTGTGCCAGAAAGAGGGTTATGTTTTTCGAGAGTATGTATGTATGTATGTATGTTTGGCACGCTCTGCAGCCTGAACGGCTAGATGGATTTTAACTTGAGAGGTGTCATTAGATTCGTATTTACTGTGAGAGTGACACCGGTTATATAAATATAAAAAAATAACAAAATAAAAAACAGTCATTTAAAAAACTAAAAAACCCCACTGCGTTTCTGCGTAATTTGGTAATGTAAAAACCCTAAAGCAAGAAAGTCGTCATACCCGATTGCACTTAACTTAAAAATAAGTTTAATTTCGGAAGTCGGAGGCCAAAAACGAAAATACTAAACCAAAGATACCGACTTCCGAAATTAAACTTATTTTTAAGTTAAGTGCAACATTTCCAAATTACGCAGAAACCGCAGTCGGGTTTTTAGTTTTTTAAATTATTGTGTTTTATTATACTTAGATAACTCTAATATAAAATTAATTCACTTATACAACGCATAACCGCTGGGTCTAGAATGGCGTCACTGAGCACTTGGAATTTTGAAAATTTACCCCACAACGAACTTCCATACAAAATTAATATTTAATAACCCCTATTAAATAAAAAAATTGTATGGATGTTCTTCGTTTTTGCTGATGGGAAATCCCATTGAGCAAATGGCTTGTAATATAATACTAGTGCTAACTCAATATAGTAAACTAAAGGGAGACCGGGCTAGACATTTAAGGCTCCCACAAACAGGCGCGACGCGACAGCCCGACCCAAAAGCGCCGCCCGTCGCGCGGCACACGGTGCCTTAGTGTCACGCTGTCACGTCGCGCCAGTGTGTACGAGCCTTTATGGGTCGAAATTATCAGTAGAGTAACCATCGAGTGTAGTTTGGGACCTTACCATAGCCCTGCGAAAATAGTGGGCATAGCTAGATCAAAAATGACATTCCTAACAAGAAGTGCCCTGTATTAATTCTAAAGTGAAACGTCCCAAAATCATAGAATATAACTTACCTCCAAGGACCAATCAAGTATCAATTCTATCTTAGTAAAATAAACGTTTTCGTTTCAGCTTCGTGACCCGCTCCCAGAAATCCTACGCCCATATGAAGCTCCAATAGATCCTAATGGACCGTGCGCGCCTTATAATCCACCTGTTCCAGACTTCAGGGCTCCTGGTAGAAGGATCAGCGACGTCAGTAAGTACAAGTAGGGCCCATCCGCTAGAATTACTAATCACTAACTCAATTAGCGATAAACGACTTTACAATATGGTTCCTTTCTGTCACTCGTTGTGTTTAGCGCAATTTATTGTGATTACTGGTGATGTTAGTGATTTTATTAGGAACTAGTATCTGCCCGCGACTTCGTTCACGTGGAAGTCGTGAGACAACACAATTTACTATAATAACAGCCACATTTTTATAAAACTTTCCTGTATACTTCTTTTGTAGTTTTGGTCTCAGCAGCCAAAATATGCAAAAGTCAAAGTCAAAGTCAAATCATTTATTTCAAATAGGGACATAGAAGGCACTTTTGAACGTGAAATTTACAAAAAAATAGAATTGATTCTAGTTGCTCCTTCCAAAAGGTAGTTTCGTATGGAGAAGAATGGGCAAGAAACTCCACCGTTACTCTTTTAAAAATGTTTTACAATATTATGTATACATTAATTATATGTGAAGACGATGCACCTAGAATAAAATTACTATACCGCAATAGTTAAAAATAATTAAATATAACGCATGACAGGTAAATTAATTATGAGATAGATACATGGTGCTCACATATTTACAAATATTGAAAAGTAAATGATATTTCCAAAATTTCACAAGTAATAATAAAGTGTGCGAGATGTAAAAAAAATGTCATAAAAATTACAAATTATACAATTAACTTAGCAACCAGTTTGATTTTGTCTAGACTCTAGATTGTCCTATGGAGCAGGACCAGCATGTTTCCAAGCATTCTTATCTAGGATATAATCCTCTAATTTGTAATATGCTTGTTTACACAGTGTACTTTTAATATGAGTTTTAAATTTTCTTTCATTTAATTGCAATATAATAACAAGGTATTTTGTTGTAACATTTAACACAGTACCCCAAAAAAAATGTATGTACTTTAGATAATCTAAAAAATGGTTGAAGTATTTTATCTTTATGTCTAGTATTAAAATTATGTCTATCACTTATTTTATTAAAAAGATGTAGATTTTTTCTTACATACATATACATACATACATACACACATAAACTCACGTCTTCTTCCCATGGAGGTAGGCAGAAACTACAGAACGCCACCTGCTACGATCCATACATACTCCTTTTGCCTCGTTTACGTTCATACAACTGGTCATACACGCACGCCGGTTGTGAGTACTACGCACCTGACCTTTCTGAAGAACATCACCAATAAGGTCACTATATGTCTTCCTAGGGCGTCCCCTCCCGGCGCACACATATACACATGAACACACATATGGTACATACATATGAAGAGACTAAAAGAGTCAGGACTGATGACGCGGGAGCCAGCAACGTACTGTTGTCCGTATGAGAAGCAGCTCGTCCTGCCGCAGCCTTCAGTAGCAATTTCCCATTGCTTGCGAAGTTTTTAATTTTTAGTGAACTAATGAACCCCTGCGTTCCTGTATACTACCTAATGGCACAACACTGACACAATGATTTATGTTTTCTTACTGATTATGCGTGACGAACAGCTATCACTAAAATAATATAAAAGTACCGTCAAACGGGGTGAATAGAGACGAAACTTTAAAAGGGATTTTAACATTGAAATATTTATATATAAATTTATAAATAAATATATTTATAATTTTTCATATTTTGTTGGCAACAAGGGGACTTAATCGTTAATTATAATACAGTAAACACATTAAAGTCAGCTAACCAAAGATATTGTTTTTTTTAACTTTATGTTATGTTACAATAAAATACCTCCCCATATTCTTCAAATGAATGTAACTAAATTCAAATCTTGTATAAAACGCACACTATGCAGCCAAGCATATTATAAGTTGGGGGATTACATCGCTGATAAAAATGCTTGGCTCAACGCTGGTCCTGCTCCACAAGGGCGCATAAAATAATTGATTAGCATTTGAAACTACTGTTGGAGCTGCTGAAGATTTTAAAAACTTTTCTTTGCATTGTATAAATTCAATGTTTTAGTATTGTATAATTGCATAGCACATATGTGAGTACTAGGTACCTACTATAAAGCTACCATTTAATAGGTTTTTCTTTTATTGACTTGAATGTGCCCTGGCGGCTGGGAGTTTGTCATGCTCACTCTAATGTCTCGCTGGTGGTGGCGTGTGTGTTGGATCATTAAGTTCTCTTCAAAATGGTTGAGCTGAATGGTGCTGATCCATGCGTCATGTTCGTGAACGGGCGCCGTCAGTGGGGACTGGTCATTTCTTAGCTGCCACGGCTTATTTTAATTTAATTTAATATTTGAATTGCTTTTGTCTTTTTATTACGGTCGCTTTTAACGTTCTGCATCGTTCTCACATGCATAATTTCAACATGAACGATGTAATCAATATTTTGTAACCATTTTTTGATTTAAAAGAGTGTCCATGGAGTTTCTTGCCCGTTCTTCTCCATAGGTACCTACTACGCTTTGGAATGGGTAACTAGCTTCATCTTTCTGACTGACCGACCCCTTGACAGTTCAAAAGTGCCTGTAATTGGTTTATTTGAAATAAATGCTTTGAGTTTTGAGTTTTTTTTTTTAATGTTTTTCTGCGTACGTTTTGCGAACTATCATAATATAATAGTCATAACAAAGTGTAAAAATAGAAGCGGAATCACAAAACATATCAATTGTTGGGAATCGAACATACGAGGTTTGCAAAGCAGTCGTCGAACAGCTAAGCTATTTGCTTTGTTGAAAGTTGACTAAAATAGCCGTTCTTATATTTAGTCATCATGATTGACTGCTTAGCTCCTTAAAGGTATAGCGGGATGTTAATCATTTAAAAGATTAAATCTGTCTGTTTAAGGCACTTCCCCGACCAAACGACCTTGAGCGTTTGGTCCTTCTCTGTCCCGTCGCTGAGTCTCGCTCTGTCTCGCTCCCTGCGTACCTACGCTCATTTATCATAGAATTCACAAAAAAATTAAATTATTAAAAAAAAAAAAGACAAGCGATGTTTTGAAATATAAAAACTTTTTTACAAAAAAACAACCGACTTCCAAAAAAAACACTAAAAGACGTGAAAAATAACTTTAATTTCGGAAGTCGGTGCCTTTGGTTTTGTATTTTCGTGTTTGGCCACCGACTTCCGAAATTAAAGTTATTTTTCACGTCTTTTAGTGTTTTTTTTGGAAGTCGGTTGTTTTTTTGTAAAAAAGTTTTTATTTTTCACTTTTTAGTTGCGGTACCTACCCCACACAAATTCATATATCACTACTTGGTGTGTAAATAACAGTGACAGAAAATTATTAACACATCATCCATATAAACTAAGTAGAAAAAAATATGCAGTATTAAGGATAACTCAAAAACTACTGGTCAGACCTTGATCAAATTTAAATGGGACCACATGTGAAGCACCACCTATCAAATAAAAAAAGAATCGTCCAAATCGGTTCACCCAGAAAAAAGTTATGAGCTAACACACATAAAAAAAAAAAAAAAAACATACAGACGAATTGAGAACCTCCTCCTTTTTGTGAAGTCGGTTAAAAATAAAACGTGAATTATTTAGATTTTTAAATTATCTAACCATTAGTGTAATCCTCAAATTAATAGAACGTCACCTTTAGCAAAAGATGCATGCAATCAATAATTTTAATCACTTTTTTACAAGGAGCTTTTAAATGTATTTATAACAAATAAAAACAAATAAGAACGTGCAATGTGATGATAGGATATCGAACATTAATAATGTGCTTTTAGGTGTAGTTTATTACCCATAGTGAATGAGTTAATAGCCTCTGAATAACGTACTATGGCCTGGTTTTGGTCGGGGTACCGCCTTAATCTGTTTCTACATTTATATCTGTAATTTTTATGGTGTACATAATAAAGAGTATTCTATTCTATTCTGTAACTACTGGTTTAATGCTATTTTCGTACCCTATTCAGCCGAGTGACGTAATGTAATAATTCGACTGTTGTCAGACACTGGTATATTGTATCTCAGTCTCATTTCCTACGACATGTATGGGAAGCTTTTTTGCGATTTCTGAATTTTCTAGTACGCAAACCTCAGTTGGTCCGATAGAGTTTATTGATCCTTATAACAAACAGGATAAATCGGCATCAAATTTTATGAAACTTTTCTTGCAGACTGTATATTTGTTTTGAAAATCTATGAATGCAGATCAAAATGTTTGAAAAAGTTACATACAGTCTCCCAAGACCGTGTTCTTGTAGCGACAACGATTAAGGTACCGGCCCATCTCAAAAATCCACCCTGTATATGTCATGATTGACTGCTTAGCTCCATAAAGGTGTAGCACGATGATAATCATATTAAAGGTTAAATCTGTAACGATCTGCAATATTTTGGATCGTCATTTAATAATTTGCGGTAAAATAAAGAGGAATACGAATAAATTGTAATATTGCTCATCCCCCATAGCAAATAGCGTGATAATTTATGTTCCACAGACTGACCAGACTTATAAGAAATATCTATGCAAAATTTAAACAAAATCTATCTGGTAGTTTTTGCGTGATGCTGGAACATACATACATTCAGACAAACAGACAACAATTTAAAAAAAAAAAAATTTCGGCATTAGAATTGTTCCCAACCCTCGCAAAAATTTTATTTAAAAAAAAACAGTTTTGACTTCGCTACGATTTGATTATCTGTAATAAAGATTACATGTAGTTAAATATTAATTTATAGATGTTCACGGTCTGACATCACGTTTTTACATTAATTAATATGTGGTTTGTGACCAGGTCTACACTCATCTAAAAAAAATAGCCTTGTTTGCCATATGACTAGAGTGGATATACATATATAATAAATAACCAGTTTTTAAAATAAACTTGGACAGTGGATTCTCCAATAATTTCCGGGCCACAATGTCAAAAAGCAACGCAATTATGCCATATCGAAGTAGAATAATCTAAATAAAAATAAACCATATCCACTCCGTTACTTTTGTTTATAAATTTTATTATTATACAGGATAATTTTTTAACCAGTGCGCAAACTCTAACCATGATTTCATCACATAATTCTGGACCCTCTAGCGCAAAAAGAAGAATGGCAGTACTGGTGTCGCTTAATTTTGCGAAGCGTTCATACATGTTAGTATGTGAATTATATGAAACAATAAACATTACCTTTTTTTTATTAAGCTGCACACAGAAAAAAAAAGAAGATAAAATATTTGATTAAAATCTGAATATCTAAACGCAATTATTCGCAATATCTAAACGCAAAACCTAGGACGATACCAGTGGAGTTACCATATTATTATATGTTTGTTGGTATTTATATTTCTATATTAAATGTATGCTAATTAGCAGGATTTTGGTGGTAGTGGTTTAATCGATGAAACTATTAAGAGAATTGATGCCTCGTTTTTTTTTAGAGAAAACTTACGGGATAAGACGTTTATTACCGCTGTGATAGCTCAGTTGTGTTTTTAACAAATCTAAGACATTTTGGAGAAGAAGAATCCTGTCCTTTGAAACGCAAGAACATAACAATAACACAGTTTTGTTAATGCCTAATTGTATTTACAACATGTGACATGGTTTATGTTAAGTTGGTTATAAATAACTGATTTATGAAGCTTATCGTTAATGACATTATAATGTTGTGAATTCACTATTTATACGTTTTTTGGAGAATTTAGTTTTCATGGCAAAATTAAAAACTGTTGATGTCATCCTTCAAAACTGAAATGAGACGACAAACCAGATCCTCCCCTCCATAAGATCCTCGATAAGTCAGATGGTCAGATATCACTGTCATATTTAAATGTCACTTCTATTTCTTGATGTGTAGTCGTGATTACGTTCCTAGTTTTATTGTATCTATGGTGAAGCACAGAATACGAGGATTCTACGAAATTCAAGGGTGCAGAGAGTATCGAGTCTAAAGATATGCCAAAGGTTCCAGTTCCTGCTAACATGTGTCACGGGGTCAGTGTATAAGGAGTCAGCCTTGCTCTTTAAACAACGTTTTTCTGGCAAAACCCAATGTTAAAAAATTATGCTGTGATTACCTTTTATCTTAATTTGACCGAGATCTATCTTTTGTGTGTATTTTTACGAATGCACGTGAAGTCTTAATGCGACACCCAGATTACATGGAGTCCTGCAATTCTTCTTTCTCGTTGGATATAAAAAAAACTACAGTTTCATAGAAAAGTACAATACCTACGCGGTCATAATGTATGGAACAACTAATTAAATAACATATAACCGACGAAAAATTTCTACGCTTGGGGGTATAGAATTAGGCACGCCACAATTGCGGCGGTAAGTCCCCGCTTTGAGGAGTGCCTTGAGAGGCGCCACGGCGTCTTCACCTTCCATCTGACGCAGGGCCTCACCGGACATGGCTGTTTCAGGAGGTTCCTGTTTAGGATAAAGTGGGAGGAAACGCCCGGGTGTTATCATTGTGTGGATCGACCTGAGCAGACGGTGGAGCATACGGTGGAAGTCTGCCCGGCTTGGGCGGAGCACCGCCGTGTCCTCGTGGCGGCGATCGGCGGCGGCGATCTCTCGCGTCCGGCCCTGGTTCAGGCCATGGTACGGAGCGAGAGGGAATGGAAAGCAGTCACCTCCTTCTACGAAGCAGTAATGCTCGCGAAGGAGGAGGCAGAGTGCGTGAGGGAGAGTCAATAATGGCGCCCTCAAGCCCTTAGTCAAAAAAATAATGAATATTCTTGAACGTATTTCTCTTAATTTACGAATGCATTATAATGCATAATAATAAAATATTTATATTTACATAATCTACCGATACCTACACCAAGTAGACTAGTCACTCTGACCAGTTCTTCGTGTAGATTTTAAAACGATTTTGTTAGTCAATTAATTAAACCACTAATTGATTGTTTCATGTTTACTTAACGATTGCTTAACGTATAGAGCAATTAAGGTGTAATAATTAATTGTGTTCATTAATTAAGGTGAGACAATCGTTGCGCCCTCAAGCCCCTAGTCACCAAAGGAGGAGACATGCTGGGCGTCGGGAGTCGATTGCCGACTCCCGGCCACGGCTTGCGGACGGCGAGTAATGGGCAGCTCGCCGTCCGGTAAGGACCAGGCCCGGGTCGACGGCGCGTTGTGTTCCACGCGCGCCTTAAAGATATGCCAGCATAATTGACGGGAGCCGATAGGGCCGATGCCTGCCGGGGTCGCGGATTGTTCGAAAGAGTTACCGGGGCCCTGGCGCACAGGCAACTGAAGGAACACGGTTGGGTTTTAGTCAGTAAGAGTCTAACACGCCCTTCCGCTCCGCCCAGAGCGGGAGAGGTCATTTGATGGTAACCAAACAAAAAAAAAAAAGGAGGTATAGAATCATATGCTGAATTCATGTTTACAGTTTGCGCACTGGTTAGAAACTTATCCTGTATATATATTATTAGCGACCCGCCCCGGCTTCGCACGGGTGCAATGCTGATACTTAATATACTACAGAATGTCTTTATATACAACGTTCACAGCTTTTTTAACCGACTTCACAAAAAGGAGGAGGTTCTCAATTCGTCAGTTTGTTGTTTTTTTTTTTTTTTTGTGTGTTAGCTCATAACTTTTTTCTGTGTGAACCGATTTGGATGATTCTTTTATAATTGATAGGTGGTGCTTCACATGTGGTCCCATTTAAATTTGATCAAGGTCTGACCAGTAGTTTTTGAGTTATCCTTAATACTGCATATTTTTTCCACTTAGTTTATATTGATGATGTGTTGATAATTTCCTGTCATTGTTATTTACATACCAATTAGTGGAATACGAATTTGTTTGGGGTAGGTACCGCAACTAAAAAGTGAAAAATAAAAACTTTTTTACAAAAAAACAACCGACTTCCGAAAAAAACACTAAAAGACGTGAAAAGTAACTTTTATTTCGGAAGTCGGTGGCCAAAAACGAAAATACAAAGCCAAAGGCACCGACTTCCGAAATATAAGTTATTTTTCACGTCTTTTAGTGTTTTTTTCGGAAGTCGGTCGTTTTTTTGTCATTAGACAATACTAACATGTTTTCTTTAGAGGTTACTCTCGCGCCGCCGGGCCGGTGGGCCGGCGCGCCGGCCCACCGGCCCGTACCGCCGCAACCACTATGTCCCTGCATTTTAAATTTGTAATATCTTCGAAAATATTCATTTAAATTATATGCTGTAAAGGCCACATTGATCTATATTAAATGCACAATGTATTTAAGGTACTTGATTGGATAAGGATTAATGCTGTATTGCTTAAAATCGCTTCGTAAATAAGCCATTATTTCTCGTAAAAAGTAAAGGATAAAAAATGGTTATTGTGGGTTATCCCTAAGAGATAGACGTATACCATCGCGGACTTTTTTGTAGACCTTTTTAAGGTGTACAATACTGTACTCGTAGAACATTATTTTGATCTATCTCGTAGGGTTCAGCCAGCGTTTGCAATGTAAGCGCAAAAACATGTGTTTATTTACGACACCACATTAGAAACATCTAAAATTATCAGTGTTTCTCTACTATATTATGCATGTGTTATACATATAAACCTTCCTCTTGAATCACCCTATGTATTAAAAAAACTGCATCAAACTCCGTTGCGTAGTTTTAAAGATCCAAGCATACAAGGGATGGAAGCATAGGGAGGAAGCATACATACACTGACAGACAGCGGGAAGCGATAGTATGTAGTGATTACATATATATTATTATCTATACTATAATAATATTATAAAGCTGAAGAGTTTGTTTGTTTGTTTGCTTGAACGCGCTAATCTCAAGAACTACTGGTCCGATTAGAAAAATTATTTCAGTGTTAGATAGCTCAATTATCGAGGAAGGCTATAGGCTATCATATCATCACGCTGAGACTAAAAGGAGCGGAGCACCAATGAGGAATGTTTCAAAATCAGGGTATTTTTCCTTTTGAGAGCTTTCGCTGCGTGCGCTGCGTAAACGGTTAAAGTTTCGCAAAAATCATGTATAACAGTATTGTTCCCCTTTAAATTTTCAAAAAAAGAGTCTGTGACAGCATATGTCTATCTTTTAAGGTTGGCTCACTATAACCTTTTTTATACTAACCAATTTGTTCTAAAATAATGCATTATTTGCGAAGGTGTTTTTATTAATCCTTATCCAAATAAATACGTTATTCATCACAAGTATTTAATTTAAATCAAAATTGCCCGTTACATCATTTGATTTCAATGAATATCTTAGGAGATATCGTAGTTTTAAAATAGCATCGCAGCAAAATAACGATCAAGTGCTGCGCGAATTTTCATATGAAATATTCTCAAAAATTCTTAGGTGGAACAAATTTCCAAAGTTTGATATGAAATTGATGATTATTATTCAATAAATATATCGTTCCTACAGTCGAGAAACGAATTTTGATCAATATACGACGTATAACAGAGCTGCAATTTGCAAAAACTAAAGAAAATTGGAATTTGGCGGGCTACAGCTGAGGATTCACGTTAATATTTAGCGATCGGTAGTTTGCGACAGCGTCGCTTTCTATGTCGTGACTGCCGGCCCAGCAGGCTTAGAAAGAAAATAAAGAAAAATAGGTTTATTTGTCACAGAAACACGTGCACTGCACCCCTTAGCACGAGCACCGGTTTGTCGACGGAAGAATAAACAAAAAAATGACGTTACGTGAAGACAGTACGACGCGGACGGCAGCAAAGTAGAAAGAGTCAACTGAACTTTTTACGAAATTCAGTAGTTTATTCACGTATTTCTTTTATTTTGCATATATCTCGAAAATGGTGTGTCCTATCGCAAAAATAATGAAAATTTCGACCCCCTTTATGGAACCCCTAAAACTCAACATGTAAGTAAGTAATATTTTTTTAAAATAGAAAATAAAATATGGGTTCATATTAAATTTTAAAAGGGATTAAATTTTAGTCCTTCGGGCCATAAAATACACAGATGTTTAAGTAGAACCTAAAGACTAAAGCTTATGGTCGAAATGCATGTGGAGTGAAATTTGTTTATCGTTAAAGAACAAATCTTAGGTTACCCAGTAAATTTTCTTGGGTTTGCGCATATGGACCCGCGTTACTGCAGAGCCCCAGTAAAAATTCATAAACTCCCCAGGCATATTAATACAAGAAATCTTTTTCCTTGTACTGATAAAAGCGTGATGTGTACCTAAAACAGCTCCTTAACGTACGAATTATTTAAAATTATTTTCACCGTCTACGTAAACGAAGTCGCGGATTAAAGTTAGCGTTAGCCCAAAGTAACTATTCCACGCAGACGAAGTAGCGGGCAGAAGCTAGTTAAATTATATATTTAAAATTAATTGATTCTCCCAATCTATGTCTGAGGAATATGAAAAGAGCAATGTAACAACACAATTTTGAATGTTTCAGAATGTTACGAGTACATTTGGCAAGTAAAACTTCGAGATGAAAAAGCGAAAAGGCTAGAAAAGTGTGAGTTTTTTATAAAGTTGGATATCAAATGACTGAAGTTCAGTGTTTTGGAACGGTTCTCAAGTAATGAAGGGTTTCGTAATAATCATAATAATATTACTTTCTTCAGGTCGTGAAATTATGCCCGTCCCTGGCATCATGGGAGGTCATACGACAAAACGAGGAGAGTTTCCGAACATGGTATCTAAGAGTTGTTTAAATTCATACTTCTTAGTTTAGGCAGTCACGCAGTAAATATTATTCTCCCTAGGCTGTATCGTGATTCTACCAGAATGCCATAATTTAAAAAATCTGTTGTTGGTAAATGGAAGATTGCCAGTAGCTGCCAGTATTTCAGAAATTGCATTTTGTTTTTTGTAGCTAATATATTATAATATTTCGTCTACCAGGGTGCCATAGGCTGGAAGCTGGTGATTGGTACATGGAAGTTTATGTGTGGCAGTAGTCTCATCAGCTCCAAGTTCATACTGACGGCTGCTCACTGCTCCAGGGCATCAAATCTGGATACCACAATTGCCGATACTGTGCCCAAGATCGTCAGATTAGGCTCTAGGAATATTCTTGACTATGTAAGTTACTTTTGTGTTTCCTTTAGCAGACTGAAATCACCATTTCGTTTTAAGTGTGGTGATATTTTCGTAAGGATTTTAAAGAACGTGATATATTCATATTCCTTTGTTCAATAGTAGAAGTCTTTATATAGATTCCGGACTCAGGTAGGCCGAAGCAAAGAAAATCTGTTCAGGTGGAGATTCACAGTTGACTCTGCCCAGGAGTGTAAATGTGGTGCTGTTCCACAAACAATGGGGCACTTAATATCGTGTCCAGTGTGTCCTATTGTCTGCACGCTACAGGAGTTGATGGACGCTACTGAAGTTGCCAAGCTCGTAGCCAAATTCTGGGCTGACAGTATAAAGATTGCCATCGACACCCTAAGACGAAGAATATAAGAAGTTTACATCCCTTAAAAGTCCTGTCATCACGATTAGGACTCCTGATACGGTTCATTATTTGATGGATAGTAAAGGCTTGTAAAGGCTTATCTGAATACTTCAGTTTTATAGTACAATTGCTGAAACAAAATTTATCAAAGCTCTAAGGAAGAGACCAACATGTTACCATTTATCCTTTCCTACTAATATTATAAATTAATGTGAAAGTTTGTGAGGATGGCTGGATGGATGGACGGAGGTTTGTTACTCTTTCATGCAAAAACTACTGAACGGATTTGGATGAAATTTGGCACACAGATAGACCATGGAATGGGTAAGAACATAGGCTACTTTTCATCCTGGATCACAGACGAAGTCGTGGGCAACAGCTAGTAGATTTATAAAAAGTTGAGTTTTGGCGTAAGACCAGACTTTTGTATTATTAAAATAAGGGTACAATAAATCCCAGTATTTCTCTTAAATTGTCCTGAAAGATAAGGTACCCATGGCCCTGCTCGTTTGTTTTTTGTCTCATTGCATCAAAACTGGTTTAAGTGGATACAGTAAACAGTCAGTCATATAAATATAATTATCCGTATTTATAACTTACTATTTTTAAGGTTCTGCGGGCCTAGTACCAACGCGCGGAGCAAACGTAACGTAAATTTAAACTACATATTATTTTAAAATTGAAAATACTCGTTTCGCACATAATGTTTACTTAGTTTTATTTTTATTTATATCTATGAGCAATACGAATTGTGCTTGTCGAAAATTTTAACCAAAACCCAATTGGGTAGTTGTATTTTCGATTCAAAAATCTTTCCGTTTATTTCGCGCCTTCGAGATCTCTGTAGTCAAAATACTGTACTAAACAGCAATATTTATCTTCTCTAGGACAAAAATGGCATTGCAGCTTACGACGTGAACATAATCAACGTGATAGTGCATCCTAAATACAAGTCTCCGAAGCACTACTTCGACGTAGCCCTGATGGAGCTGGACCACGAGCTGCTGTTCTCTGCAGACATACAACCTGCTTGTCTGTGGACCAAGCTTGATGTTACCATGTTCAGTAAGCGGGCTGAGGTTACTGGGTGGGGGGTTGTGGAGTCTGGTAAGGATTATTTCAAATACTGAATCTGACGTTTCTTCTTTACAAATATTAGCGTTACATTATTAGTACAATTTTTGTCTACGACTGAGTTAGAGTTGTTTAGTTCTTAGATGTTATAGATTCACCCTAAAAGTTTAAATAAACTTTCAGGCCTATCAGTTATGCGTAGGTAACTATTTGTTTCTGATGTTCTTGCTAGTATTTTAGTCATCAAAATTGAAAATCATTTCTCAAAATTTTCGACTTCAATCGTTTCTCTCTTGTTCTCTATTTGTCTGTATCATTTGTTTTTATCTGACAATTCACCGGATGACCATATTTGCAAGCTTGCCTGGAAGTTTAACCTAACTACTCACTTGTGTCTCTGTCGTTCGCTAGGAAGTATACAGACATCTCCTGAGCTCGTAACAGCAGAAGTGGACATCATAGACTCTGCTACATGTAACGGCCTGCTCCGGACATCTTGCAACAGGAATTGGTGTGGGCTTAACGAGCATCAGCTCTGTGCTGGCAAGTTGAGAGGAGGAGTGGATGCTTGTCAGGTAAATTATAGATGACATTTTCAAACAGGCTGTCGAGATTACTAGTCTGACTATAAAATGCGATCTATAAAGTGGGTCCTCGCGAGTCACTTCGAAACAAATTCAAAGAAAATGATATACTAACTATGCCTTCTCTTTATATCTTAGAAAGTATTTTGTATGTTCGCAAAAACTTAGGACTTTTCAAAATAAGAAGCGATTTCCATAATTTAAATAAACGAAGCAAAAATGAAATTGTAATACCCAAATTTAGATTAACTAAAACAAGCAAGTCATTTCTCATAAACAGTATCCACTTTTATAACAAGTTGTCAAAGTCAGTTACAGAACTTAGCGATGGAAAGTTCAAAACCCACATCAAACGTATAGGTACTTATCAAAAATGCATATTATAACATTAAAGACTACGTTGGAGACAAGGAAGTTTGGCAATAATTCCTTCTGCACATGTGGCTTCCCTGGTACCACATTAACGGCATCACTAAGTAAATGTATATTAACTGTTCCCAAATTACGAAGTTTTTTGTTTCTTTTTACTTACTTCTTTAACATAATCTCATTATTTGACGTTATATACTTCGGATTCTTATTTCAACTCCTTATTTATGGCTTTTGTGGATAGGATTTTGATTCCGATTTGTTACAATAGTAATGGCAATCATGTCATTTAGTTTAAATAGGCTTTTATTTTTATATAGATTCTTTTATATTTTGTGAATGTGAGAACGTTGTGGACCTAACTTGTAGACTGTAGATTTGTGGACCTTTTTATATTTTGTTGAGTACATGTTACTTGTTGACAGGCCTACACTGTCCTTCCATATCTATCAACACTGTAATTCGAAATATTGTAAAAGCTCCTTATTTTTAAAAGAGTAACCGTGGAGTTTCTTACCGGCTCTTCTCCATAGGAAACAACCAATTGGAACCGTGCACCTATCTTCTGACGTTCCATAAGTGCCCATGTTGGTTTATGTGAAATAAAATATTTTGATTTTGTTTTTTTTGACTCCGATTCTTCTTAAATCTGGAGGCACGGTAGTGCCCCCGCCAAGACGAGCCAAGCGATGCGCAAGGGCACTACCTACCTTTTCTCGAAGTGTTTCGTCGTTTTTTTGAACCCTCATAGAGTTGGTTTCCGATGTACCAGATAGTTCATATTCTCAGGATATGATGTCAATAATAGACTAATTAAACATACAAAGTCTCAATTGAATAGCTCTAATATTTTAGATTTTATTGATATCTAAAATACACCGATTTCGTCACTGACACACTCACTGACACACTGACACACTGATGATCATCAAAATGTTTGGCTACTTCCTGAAGTGCTAGAAAGCTGAAATTTGGTATGTAATCTAAGTTTAGTATACAACCAACAAAAAAAATCATAAACGTATAACTTTCACCCCCCATCCCCTAAAATGGAGGGGTGGAAGTTTGTATGAGACTTCAAAATTAGAAAGCCGAAATTTGGTATATAAACAAAGTTAAGTATACAAAAAAACACTACCGTGCCCCCAAATAAAAATAATAATAAAAAAAAAAAACACTAAAAAGACTGCCTAGCAACTTACAAAAAGAACTGAAATTCCACCAAAAACATTTCATGTAAAATGTTGCCAAGACGACCACATAAGGTTTGCCCTGTGAAAAAGATATCAGATCTCATGTAGAGCCAAACTACTGAATCTACACGGCCTAACTCTACCGACCCTAACTTCACAAATTCTACATATCAGTAAAAATATATGGCTTGGCTGTTTCGTTACTTACTACAGAAACTAAATATTCGCATCACCTCCGCGACGGTAGCGAAGCTTTTTTGAAAAAATGTGGGGACGATAAAATTATAATAAAGCTACAAAATGTTTGTCATACATGATCCGATATTTTTGACAAATACGTATCTAAGACATTATAATCATCTTCTGGCCAACTTAAGTTACCATTAAAAAATTAGGGATCAGTTAACATCATATTTATTTCTTCGTTTTCCCCAGGGCGATTCCGGTGGACCTCTTCAAGTAAAGATTCCTCTTCCAATCACGACGCAAGGGAACATGAACTTCGTGGTCGGCATCATCTCGTTCGGCAAAGGCTGCGGATTGCCAGGGTTACCAGGAGTGTATACTAGAGTAGCTAGTTTTGTTGATTGGATTGAGAGCATTGTGTGGCCGGGACTGTCTTGAGGAGGTCAGGAACAAAAGTGACATTTACGCATCCGCCTTTATTATTGTTTTGTTTTATTCGGACTCAATCAAAACTTTGAATTTTATCAATTGCTGAACAGATTTGGTTCAATTAGTGACTTATTTCACGAGAAAATGCCATTTAAAAGGAGTATTCTGTACAAAAGGTAACATTTACATTCGATCACAATAGTAGTTGAGGCTTTTTGAACAATCCGTGTAATTTTTGTAGATAAAAAGTCGAATGTCGTGTCGTAATAGGTGACATTTTTGATAAATGTCACCTTTTACGTCACGGCATTCGACTTTTCTTTCTCTTTTTCTTTTCTTTTTTTTTTCAAAGTAAATGTCACTATTTGATTCAATCTGGTGATCTAGATTGAATCAAATAGTGACAGTTACTTTGTGTAGGATCAAAAGGTAACATTTGAAAATTATTTCAGTAAATATCTCCTATATTTATCAATATAATTTAGTATAACTTAATACATAAAAATTGGCTATCTATAAGTAAACTGTTACTGTCCCTAAAAAAATATAATTATAATATATTATATTCCACGTGCATACCCATATTACATTTTTCTCGGTTCCTGAGAAAAAAAGTGTAAATGCCACTTTTTGTTCCTAACCTCTTCAATTATGTTTTATTAATGGTTTTTTTTGTTCAAAATGTTATAGAGTCGTACAACCATTGTGCTGCTGTTGCACAGCAACTTTATTCTCTTTTGTATATTTGACTAGTTGTTTTATCAAATGCATCTATCAGGATGAATGGTCTGACTGAAGAATGAAGAGTCTGACACACCCTTCCGCTCCGCTCAGAGCGGGAGAGGTCATTTGATGATTTCCCAGCCAAAAAAAGAAAAGACGAATGGTGTTTTTGATGCAATGTAATTATAAACAATAAAATATTATTATTAATTTTATTTATTTTTATTATTGTTGTAATTATTGCTTATGTATTTATTATTTAAATTACATTATATTTTTATATATTTTAGTGATATATTATAATTTTAGAAGTATGTATGTATGTTAGTATATTCTCTTATTGTATGTTTATATTTAAATTAGAAAATTATTTTAGATTTTATGTATTTTGTTTTCCCTTCTACTCTTACACACGTATTCATCTCTTTAATATACTCTCCTATCGCAGGTATGCTGGAAGAGATTTCTTTAGAAGTAAGCATCACCTTTGTACCTATTTTTCTGTTCCTTTCTTCTTGTCTGTTTATATATGTGTGTACATAAATGGTTAAATAAATAAATAAATATCTTCAACGTTTTTGACATTATTCCTGCTTTTTTTTATACAATTTACTAATGTATATGATTGAATCCTTTTTGTTCAAGACTATGTTTATCTTTAATAAACAGGTAATAAATTGCTTGTTTATCTCAAAAGTTAATTGTCTTCACTAAAGACATGAGTCATTAAATATCTTTATCTAAATAATAACGATAAAGAAAGTTTTTGATTGATTCTAATATTAAGATATATTGTTACTGTTACATTGTCTGACTAATTAAAATTCAATTAATTTCTTTGTACTGACAGTAATGGTCGTTTATTTCTTTTTTTAATTAAGTATACGTTAGTGACTAAGATGAAATATGTTTGTGTTATTATTTTATTCTACTCTATAGGTAAGCCCTTTGAAAAATAAAATTTAGTTTACTTTTAAGTGGTAGTTTAAAAATGCCTTTGTCATTATGTCGTTATTTTTGATAATTAAAAAAGTGCGCTAATAACACCTCTAGACATATTACAGTATTTACGAAAGGAGAAACGAAGGTGCCAAAGGATTTCGAGGTAAATAAATCTTTTATTTCCGAAATTATACAGGATGGCAAATTCTTCGAAGGTTATAGATAAAAGCTGTTCCATACATTTTGACCGCGTATGTATTGCAGACTTTTCTATTGGCACTTTTGTATGAAACAGCAGATCAAAAAAAAAATAAGTGTCGAAAAAGGAAATTGTTCATTCTCGGCTTCGCGTGGACACGATGCTCAAAAAGAAACAAATTAATCAAAAATCATGTTTAGTTTTTAAACGCTTATTTCTTCTATACTTTTGTATCAACTTGCGTCCACGAATAGTGTATTTAATAAGTACTGAAATTGTTTTACTCTTCGACATATTGACAGTACGACCTTCATTAATTCATAGTGATGTCAAGAATTAATCGTCTACTTTAAAATAATGATTTACCAATCGATTCTAATTGTTATTTTTGAAATTCAACTACGTCCTCCATATTAATATAACAGTCTAGAGTTCTAGATTTTACAGTCAATTAAAGTCAAGCTGTTTTTAATCCCTTACATTATTTCAAACATGTTCTAGCCATAAATCTGGAAACAAAAGTATTTAAAAGTATCAAAATTGGTCAGTGAATCGATTTTTAGTAATTAATAAAACGATTTTTGAAAAAAAAGTTTATATCAATGTCAGTTATCTGTCACTTCAAGTCACTTGTCGTTGTCATAGTTGTCATTCACTTTGTTTCTTGGCATCGTGAATATTGTTTTCCTCGTTCTACGGTGATTATTTTTCAAGTATTGTTTTAATTTTGAATAAAGACACTGATACCCCTTCTCACGTTGACCCCGGCACGCCTATGAACTCCGACACCAATCCCAAAGTTGACCTCAGCTTGAATATGGACCGTAAAAATGTGTTTTATTTAAAAAAAAACAAGTTTGCAAAACAAGTCGTACAAGCATCACGATACAACCATAATATGATATACACTTTCCTACTGGTATAAGCTATTAAACCTATATTTTATTTATACTTAAAGTGCCTGTTCATACCGAGCCAAATTCCCATACAACGTGGACAGTGCCCTTTCAACGCCTTTTTTTTTGTTTTTTTTTTCGGTCCAGAATCATGTACTGAATCCATGGTAACAGGTTGCGCGTCGATGCTTGCCAACCTGTATAAAATTATGAATCTTTAGAACTCAATTGATTTCTCAACACTGAAAAAATCAAATTATAAAATTAATATAATTGTCTTACAGCGTCACAAAAGTGGAGCAAAACCTCAGCCTCTTCCTTCTATTCTACCGTTACGGCCTGACCCAAAGCCATTAAAACCTCAGTCTCCATTCAAGCCAATGAGGTCGAAGCTTGGGCTAACTGGATTGCCTCCTACGAAAAGTCTTCCTCTTGTTCAACAAACCAAAACTCCTAAACCCACTAAAGTCAAGTTTACCACTATCGCACCACCTACGCCTCCCACGACAAATGAGTCTCCAGACCTGGAAACGGAGACTCCAGAATCGACTAATCTCCTGGTGACGACACCTCGAGCATCCCCAACGACGACCCGACCACCGGTCAATTCAACTAATATTCCATATTGGAAAGCAAAGTCTGCGCCACCTTCTACATCATCTGGGCCTCTGATTCTAATATCAAAGCAAGCCTCTGGTCGACGCAGTGCTCCAACACTTTTGAAAAAACCTTATAATCCCTGCACACCTTTAAAAAAACCACCTTTGCCGGACTTCAGGGTTCCTGGTCGAAGGATCAGCGAAGTTAGTAAGTGTCATCTTTCTTTTGTTTAGTTGGATTAATTCTGTTTTCTTTTAATTTTGTCTGACCTGCTACCGCGTGATGGTGTTTATTTAGTGAACTAAGTAGCTCTCTTGATGTATAGTACTTTATTTATGTTTTAGAATGCTTCGAATATATTTGGGAGCTGAAAGTTCGAAATGATGAAGCGGAACAGAAAAATGAGTGCAAGTATCAATCAGTTTCACAATGATTACAAAAACTACTGTTCTTAGATTCTCTCTTCAATATCTTTGATTTTATGATAAACTGGTATTTCTTCAGGCGATACATGGAAAGCGAGAGGGAGTATATCCTCGTATATCATTGGAGGTCATTATACATTTTCGGGAGACTACCCTAATATGGTAAGATTTGTTGTAACAAAGATTAAAATCAATACTTAAAACTACGTAGCGACTAAAATTGGCAAAAAAGAAGTGTTGGTATAACATTTAACATTACCAGGGCGCCATAGGATGGAAAGCTGTTGTCGGATCGTGGAAATTCATGTGTGGATGTACGTTGATCAGCCCCAATTTTGTACTGACAGCTGCCCACTGCTCTAGTGCATCAGAACTGGATACAACCATAGCGGATGTTATACCCAGGATCGTCAGACTAGGAGACAAGAACATCCAGGATGTGGTACGTATGAAACCAAGTCTCAAGCAGAAGCGACGGAGCCTATTTTGTATACGATGTAAAAGTTCCATTATGTATCCAGTTGTTTTTATTTTTTTAAAAGCTTTCGTGAATATTACCTTAAAAATAATCCCCAGATGAATGGCACACACGATGCAAAAATCATCACGATCATCACCCATCCAAAGTACAAATCCCCGAAGAAATACTTCGACATAGCCTTGATGGAGCTTGGCGAAGTGGTAAAGTTCAATATGGACATACAACCGGCTTGTTTGTGGACTAAGGACAGTATTACCAGGTATGGTGATGAGGCACAGGTCACTGGCTGGGGCGTTGTGGAATCAGGTCAGTATTTCTTTCTTAGCTTAAGAGTCGTCAATGACATTAGATCTTCTTATGATAGCTCGCCATCTATCTCGCACAATTGATGGATTTATGCAAAGGGCATGGCAACGAAAGATGGAATTTGATGATTTTTTATCTGCTTTACAGGCAGCGTGAAAACATCTCCAGAGCTCCTAGCAGCGACGGTAGACATCATAAACTATAATAAATGCAACAGACTGCTTCGTCTGTCCTGCAACAGAAACTGGTGTGGTATGCAGCCAGATCAGCTGTGTGCCGGCAAGTTAGGTGGAGGGGTTGATGCTTGTCAGGTATTTTTTTTTTTATTAGCTTTGGATCGCCAACAGAGGCTACACAATAAAAATCATGTTAACATAAACAGGCACAAATACAACTGTCCATTTATAGGGTACCACATCATTCACTTAATATCTAGGTAGGTACAACAAGTTTGACAAGGACGAAAACTTTAAACAAAATGCAATCATTCAATAATCATACAAAAAAAAAAAATACAAATTACATAGACCCGCCGCCCGCGCCGCGCCGCGTTTGATAGGCTCGCCCCCTATTATATGGGACTTAAACATAACTGGCGAAATGTGGGTGTGCTATAGGTACACCTCTGCCTAACCCTTCGGGGAATACAGGCGTAATGTTATGTTATGTGTACAAATTACATAGCAACAAATCCAAAAAATACAAATTAAATAAAAACTAATAAAATAGAAATTCAAAAAAGAAAAAAGAAAAAAAACAATGGTTCTCTAGGTTTCAACCGTTTCAAGTGATCGATGGAGTGGATGGTAAAGGACAATTTTTTTCTGTGGTCACTTTTTCCTCACACGTTTTTTACTGTATAAGAAAATAGCAGACTTTTTATGACTCTACCTCTAACGTGGCTTATTATAAGCTTTATTTTTAAAGTATAGAACCGTTTTCAATGTAAGTGAGCATAAATGTAGCGCAGCTAACTGCTTTGAAAAGCTTTAGAGTAGAGTTAAAAAAAAAAACACGATAGCGGAACCGCGGGAAACACCGAATCCTTCGGTTGGAAAGCATGACTATGTTAGATAAAAACAAACAATTCTTTTGATATTCTGTTTTTATTTTCAGGGTGATTCCGGTGGCCCTCTCCAAGTAAAGATCCCGCTTCCAATCGGCAGTCAAGGGACCATGCACTACGTCCTCGGAGTGACGTCATTCGGCGTCGGCTGTGCTCTGCCAGGATTACCAGGAGTCTACACGAAGGTGTCCCGCTTTCTCGACTGGATCGAAAGCATCGTGTGGCCCGGCCAGAATGTAACAGTCCCAGCTGTGACAGATGATGGCCCTGATTTGGAGAGATACGAAAGATCGATTAAACCTTTAAGTTTCTTTGACTTAGTCTAGAAGATATAAAAAAAAAACTTCGTAATATTGTAATTTTTTTAAGTTTTTAATAAGTGCGACTATTAAATGGCTGTGAAATTGAATTAACGTTTTTCAGTTTATTTCATTACAAGTGTTATTTTTCGAGTTAGTATGGTGGCTATAGGTCTTAATGTATGCCATTAGTCTATAAAGGTATGAGGAACAGTGTAAAGTTCACTCATACTCTATGGAATAGGGAGGATCCTCCGACCAGACGGGTGTTGTCTGGTGGGCACCTGCCCGACGGTTGATGTCGGGACGTTGTATTTATGCAAGTCGCGCGGTAAACTCTGCTTGCGCGATGCAGGATTTGCGTGACGTCAGTATGACGTATAGCTCGTATGTCGCGATCTTGATACCGCTACATGTCCTTAAGGGATCAAAGGAACAGCACATGGAAATAAAGTACCTATTGTCTTAATTGCATCGGGTTTTGATCGACTTTGGGAAAGGTCATAATATAAAACAAAAATCTCCAAACACATAGGCTGAAATTTAAAAAAAAAACACTAAAAAAGAGCGTTAAGCTACATCATCCTCTTCCATCTAAGTTATCCTAACTTAGTTTAACTTGCTTCTCATAGTCACCGTGCAGCGCATTTCTTTTAAAAGAACCGATAAGTAAGTTAAGCGTTCCTTCAAGTATTGTTGGTTATTTGTCAGTTCCGGGGACACTACTGCAATATTCACGGGCAATGTTTCAACGGGTTCCGATAGATACCTTCGAGTCGTTGTTCGTAACGGTTGTTTGTTTTAGTGATTTGTATCTTGGAGCTGCAAAACGAATTCCCATAAATAAAGTGGTAATTGCAGTTTGTGTTGTATTAATTTTATTCTGTAAGCTAAAAGTAAATCAGTAGATCAGCCGGTCTATTCACAAAATAGATCAACAACAACAACATACAACAACAACAACAAACATATCATCCAGAATACAGGCATTAAAAACAACACTCTAACTCCATAACTCTGAACAAAATAAAGAAACATTTCACAAAAAAAAACAAAACAAAATTTTGAATCATGAATGCAAGTAAAAATAATTAAAGTTTAAATTCTTAAACCCACTGCAGCTGCCTGCAATTGCATTACATCTGTTCGCAACTGCTGTTTTAATAAAATCCCGTTCGCGCACGCTGCGTGCTGCGGACAGCATCTTGATTTAAGTCCCACTTGTATAAAGAAAACGTACTGGTTTATGGCGGCACTAAAGGGGTGTTTAGTCCTTTACTGTCGATGGTAAAGTGCGGCCAAATAAACTCTTTTATTTAAAATCTGCCGGCTTTATTCTCAAATTATTTTATGGTGAAGGTTATTGAGCAATTATTTTAGATTGAAGGGTAATTTTATTGAACATTGTTTTGATTGAAGCTTGTAATAAAGTCACAGCGAGCTTTTGTTTTGTTTTTTTCAGAAATCCAAATCAAATTATTTTATTTCCCATAAACCTACATGAGCACTTAACGAAGAAGCTAGGTGCACGGTTCCAATTAATCCTTTCCTATGGAGAAGAGCCGGTAAGAAGCTCCGCGGTTACTCTTTTAAAAATAATTGGCTTTTAAATGTTTTCAAATTACAGTGTTAATAGGTAGGGGGACAGTCTAGTCCTGTCAACAAGTACCAGGGACTTAATAAAATAGAAAATGGTTTACAAATCTACAGTCTACAAGGCCTATAACGTTCACACATACACAAAATATAAAAGAATATAAGTAAGTATAAAAGCTAAAATAATTGAAAATAAAAACCTATTTAAACCGAATGACATGATTGCCATTACAACCAAAGAGTTGAAATTAGAATTGTAGTTAGATAACGTCAAGTATTGAGAAGATTATCTAAAATATAAAACATTCTAATTTGGGAGCACCTAATAGACATTTACATAGTTATGCCGTTAATGAGGTTTTGAAAAAGAAAACCTTTAGTACAGTTAGGAATGATCTAGCAAGTGGGGGATGCACCAAGGTAGCCCGCGAAATTTAAATTTTCTTACGTTTTGTTGCAATTTGCAGGTCAGGTTGTATGTTGATCCAAATATTAAATATTTGTATTTGTCTTTTGTTATATTTGTTGTATCAAATATTTATTTATAGAAAAAAAAACATCAAAACATCTCTCTTTAAGTTCATATTACCCTATTGAATGACTATTTTATGAAATCATAACATTTGGGGCCAATTCTAACTGTTGAATAGCTGATTCTAATGATTATAATTCTGTAAAGCCATATTTGTTACGTTCGCGAATCCCATTTTAATCAACATTCAACCGGACACTGACCGGCAAATTGCAAAAAACACAAGTAAATTTGAATTTTGCGGGCTACCTTAGCGCATCCACCTTAATGTTTTTGTAAATGAGCTTCGACATATTTCCGTAATATGTATTTTCTTGTCAAACTCAAAGGAAGAGATCTGCCCTATTACATGAAATTGCATTAAAGTTCAATACAATACATATTGATAGACTCAACGCCAATTGTCTAGATCTAAATGAAACTAGCGCGGAGACGTCTTGAGAATTGTATGTTTTACATTGTTTTATACAATCCAACTTTGTTTTAGCAAGAACAAACATCGCTAAACTTGGCTCCTACTTGTAAACTTCACTTTTAGTTTTACCAAATTGTTAATCTAATCTAGTAAATTATATATACATACACATACTTACATAAACTCACGCCTTCTTCCCATGGGTGTAGGCAGAAACTACAGAACATATAATATCTATCTCATTAAGTTCATATAATATCTGGTCATATAAACATAATAAAATAATATTTAAAAAAAATGGACATAAGGAACTCAGGCTGTTTAATAAAATTATGTGTGATTGTTACCTAACTACTTATAGGCAGGAGGAGGAAGGTAGGTGAACTCGTATATTTATTAAAGTTAATTATTTTTTCCACTGGGAAGCAGATAAGGCAAAACTTATTGCTACTTAAAATAAACGAGAAGCCAAATAGATAGCAATTTTGCAAATAATTATTTGATAGATAATTCAACTTTCGGGAAACATGATATACTTACAAGAATTTATGAAAAACATTATAAAAGCGAGGGTTTGATTGTAAGATAATAAGATAATTATAAGCTACAAAAAATAAATCCAATGAAAATTAAACTCAATTGAACATAATACAACCAAAATACGAAATAAGAAGAGGTAAATTAAAAATAACATTGTTGAAAGGAACGGGTATTAGTGACCCTATTATGGGTATGTCAGGGTCACGACGCCGTCCCGGAAATTTGGGACACACAGCAGACATGAGAAACATGGGGACGAGTGATTGTCACCCTATATTATGATATTAATGGAATTGGGGAAATAATGGTCGAAAATCTTGCTTAATTTGGTGTATTATTGGCTCAATAGTCTTCGATGTTGAGGTTGAGGGATCGGCATAGTTATACCTACTGACCTGTGCTAAACCTAAATTGTCAACAGAATGTATTTTGCGTCTGCTTTTTATAACCTGCGTCGACAAAAGCATATAGCTTAAAATAGCTATAAATCACACGCACACACATAAAACACAAATTGCTGAGACATTCTATGCTAATATTTTAGCATCAAGTCAACACGCCAACCTTTTTGTTACACCTCAAGACATATTGATGAAAAAAAAAAAACAACCGACTTCCAAAAAAAAACACTAAAAGACGTGAAAAATAACTTTAATTTCGGAAGTCGGTGTCTGGTTTTGTATTTTCGTTTTTGGTCACCGACTTCCGAAATTAAAGTTATTTTTCACGTCTTTTAGTGTTTTTTTTTGGAAGTCGGTTGTTTTTTTGTAAAAAAGTTTTTATTTTTCACTTTTTAGTTGCGGTACCTACCCCACACAAACTCGTATACCACTACTTGGTGTGTAAATAACAGTGACAGGAAATTATTAACACATCATCCATATAAACTAAGTGGAAAAAATATGCAATATTAAAGATAACTCAAAAACTACTGGTCAGACCTTGATCAAATTTAAATGGGACCACATGTGAAGCACCACCTATCAAATAAAAAAAGAATCATCCAAATCGGTTCACCCAGAAAAAAGTTATGAGCTAACACACATAAAAAAAAAAAAAAAAAAAAAAAAAAAAAAAAAAACATACAGACGAATTGAGAACCTCCTCCTTTTTGGGAAGTCGGTTAAAAAACACCAGAAACTTCAAACATGGCGACAGTTTCCTTTTACAAATTAACGACTTCTCCCGCCATTATGACGTCACCTGACATGCCTGTCCAATCAGAGGATCCCAATGAAAAATGGCTGCCAACATTAATAAGGAAAGTTTTCTTGATAAATGGGCGCGTAATAAGAAAGGAATTGGATATGAATTCGTAAAAATGTAATGGTTGAAGAGCAAATTGATTTTTTATATTTAATTTTATTGGCATTAGTGAGTTCAAACTCCATTTTGTCAAGGGCTCCAACGGTTTCTATCTGATATTCGGGGGCAGTCAGTTGCAAAGTCTGCTATTAGACATGTTAGTTTAAATTGTGTTGAAAGTTTTAGCTTTGAGCCGTGATTTAGCTCGCGTACCTCTCGTCAGCTGGAGCTGATCGCTAGTTTATATGGAAATTAGAGGACTTTAAGGGTTTAAGATAAATATGAGTTAAAGTTCCTACCCTAGTTTGTACAAGAATTTTATGCCTAGTTGGTAGGAAAATATTTTCGTAAGCGTACCTAGTTTGTTGTCATGTAATCTTATCTTGTAGTTGTCCACTTATTATATGATAATGCATTTGATTCTCAATTCTAACGAATAACAAAATACCTATTTTAAATCAAATACTAAAGTTAGACTCTCACTCCGTTTATCTTGAACCGAGCACATTTCATTCCGGATAAATCTGTTTCAAAAGTGTAACCCTCCTTTGACACAAAGTATTACACTTCAACACGACAAAAGGATAGTTCCTATCGAACACATCGCACGTATATCGACTAAAATAATCTTGTTCCTCTTCTAAAGGCCCTCTGAACAAAACAGTCACTACTCTAAGTGCATTTTATTCCGTCAGACCCTTTGAGAAAGTCCTGAAATAGCGACTATTTTATAAGACCCCTCTAAGCAAGGTCTAGGAGACATTTCTTTATATTTTGTGTACATGGATGGGAGGTCTTGTCATACTGGATTGTTCCTAGTATACAGTCGTTCGCGAGAATTGGTTAAAATTCAATTATTCGTCCCATTATTCGCGTGCTCAAAGTTTGGAGTAGGGCCGGCCCACTTAGGACGTTTCGTTCATGTCGAGTGCCTTGCTCTGATTCGGTTTAATCTAACTTTAATACAGGCTTTTATGCTATAAGTTCTACAACTGAAGGAAGGTTAAGTACCTATGTGTAGGATAAGAAAGATTTATTGTATTATTTATGTACACACAGTAAAATAGATACAGATACCGCATATTAGTATTGAGTACCAAGGTACTGCTTATTTCTTAAGACTTCCAGCAGACCTGCGAAAGGAGAAATGAAAGAGAAATGTAGACAATAATAGTGTGTGAGACCAAGAAGGGAAGAATTTGATTTTGTGAGATATTAAATTAGAATATTAAATATACTTACATATATATGTATATATAATGCAAAAAAATATCGTCAAATGTATCTCTTAGATTCGATGGAAAAATTTCTCAAGTATTAACACTGCGTTAATACTACTAAAATGTTCCTCATCATTAGGTACTAAATAATACGCACATATTTACATTCAAATGGTAACGTAATATCTTATTTTTCCTATATTCACGCTGTTCTCCCTCTGGTGTGTCTGACACGGTCACACGCGTGGTTTCATTTTGTCACTTACAATTTTCCTCTTCAAAGGAAGACAAGACACTGAAGTGTCTTGATATATGATACATGTACATTCGTAGTCATGGTTGGCTGGGTATAGCGATATGTGATTAAATACAGCTAACTGGATGCTTTTTTGCCGACTTATATATATATATTTTTTAAATCTAGTTATTATTGCTATTTGTAAACATTTTATATTGTAGCTGTTTATTGTCCCATACTAAATAAAATAAAATAAAACAAGCGACCCACCCCTGCTTTGCACGGTTGCGGACTGGCAGAACAATGAGAATTCTTTATTATATGTAAGTTTAATATTAATAGAAGAACAACGCGGTCACACTGACAGACACTAAAAGCGACTTTAATTTATAATATGTATATATGTCGTTGCCAGATCTTAGAATTGATCATTTCTTGAAATGGTTGTATTTCATGAAACAGAACATCGACCGCTGGTCATATAATGATGTGGTCTGAGAAGCAGGAGTCCCGCATGGCGGGGCTGTGTCGACCACGCCTTACGCCTTTCTTTTGCCCAAGCAAAAGAAAGGCGTAAGGCGTCAAGCAAGGGATCAGGAACAATCAGGATCATTTGGTGGGTCTAAATTGGCTTCCAAAAGCAAAGTTAGACCCACCAATTGATCTTTCCCCTCATCTAATACTCCCACCTAACACTCCCACTATCCCACCAATTCCGAAAGAAACTGGGGATTTCCGGATCGAATTGATAATTTCATGAAGTGGAACCATGGATACCCTAGATACATTAGAGACCACATTAAACGTGGACTTTAAACGGTATGGTAAATTTTAGCTGGTCATTTCATGACAAACAACCATTTCATGAAATGACCGAACACTTAATGAAATGATCAATTCTAAGATCTGGCCGCGACAAGACATACACAGAAATGTGGAGAATAAAGAAAGAAAGAAGCATCAACACATCTGTTAAATGTTTCTGTCTTTAGGAGTCGCCAGTTTTACGCACATAGGAACTGTCAAATATCAATAATTAAGTACCTAGTACTTAATTATCTTATCCCTAGCTCACTAGCTGTAAACATTATATTATACATAATAATAATATACACTTATTACGTAAACGTTGGCATTATGAACAGCCCGCCAACTAGACGGCTTGAGTGCCGAACTTATACAAAAGACTTGAAGTTTTGACTCAAATACCAACTTGGGATCTTAGCGTCGGAAGCAGTGGATCTGTAGTCTTGTCGCAAGTACCGGCTGTAGTCAGTTTTAATAGAATGTTCGTAGAATGTAAATACAATTAAATGGTATTTTTTTTTTTTAATTTTCCCTATTTTATTATTTTCCGTATTTTAGGTATTGTAAATGTGTTTATCTACGCTCATATCGTAAAATTCGAATTATAAACTTCAAAACGAGTTTATGTTGACATACTTTATAAACATAACACCAAAATTAAAAAATAGAATCATATTATAACACTTTTTCTCTAACAAAATAATGTTATAATACAAAGTTTTTACCTATACGATACAGGGCATATCCAAGAAATTAGTTTCACCAAGGAATTTCCATCAATTATTTTTATCTAATGGAATGCATAGACGGGGCGCGCCATTTTTATAGTATTATAAAAAAGTTTTGATTCCAATATTTACTTATCTGTGACAGCGCCCCCTTTAGCGCATGCGCGGTGATGTGCTGGGTTTTGGCGGCATTCATACGTTTTGTTGCACTGAATTGCGTGGGAAACTTTGATCTTTTATTTAGTAGGTTCAATCTCAATGTATGAGAGTAGCTAAAGTAGTCAATGAAACTGCACATAACTAGGTATTTATTTATTTTATTAGTTTTAGGAAAGCTTACAGCTAATACATTTCAATATCTAGTACAATGTGTAAAAGATGGCCAATTACAAGCTTCCACTGACAATGAATGTGAGTAATATTAACTACGCGAAAACAGCGACGTGAGAAATACGCAAATGAATAATCGTACGCTCAAAAAAAAACAATAATAAAACAATGGGAAATTATATGTGCGGCAACAAAAGTTTTCTTTAGCACCTGCAACCTAGCGTCTTTTTTTATATGTAGGCGACGAGTTAATAGAACAGCTTCAATTATATTAATTCATCATCTTTACTATTCCAACAGAATATCAAAAAACCAGCGTCAATTTACGAGCGTAAATTAATATGACTCCGAGCTACCGATAAATATATTTACTTCTGAATTGATAACTCAAGTGACTAATGTTGTAAGTGAGCTACTAAGCGAGCTCGGGACTTAGGGCACCCCGACTCGGACAGGTTAGGTTAGAAGGGAATGGCGGGGTCTAAAAGACCCCGCCATCCCCTTCGTGGTTATTTTTTTTAAACCACCCAGAAGTAGGAGCCCCGCGAAGCGGGGCTCCGTCGACTATTCCTGGGGCACTGGACCCGTATGCACAGCTGCAGGTCTGGTGCAGCGGGAAGCGGAAATAGTTATAGGTTTTTAAACTAGTTTTATTTTTAAATGTTACTAACATAGTTTTATAAGTATTACTAACAACAATATGAATCACATGTGTTCGACTTAAATAAATAAATAAATAAAAATAAAAAAAATATTCATAATGCGCGGGCATTATGAATAATGCCCCTATTTATTACTTGGTCCATAACGTTGCTTAAGAATTATCACCATGCTGCGTCATATTAACAGTAGCTCGTTTTACAATATATATTCGCTTGAAAACCATTTATTAGACGCTAAAAGTTTGTCGCTTACCTATTAATTATTTAGACAACTAAATATATTTGAAGACGAGAATGACATTTTATAGAAGCTGCCTTAATTAGCACCCTAAAACAATTATGAATATACATCGAAAAAACAATTATTCTAACTTTTCTTTACTTCCCTAATACTACTATTATATAAATCCAACACGACATCCTGAGACAACATATTAAAAGTACGACAAGCTCTTATCACATACGAGTTCTGTCTGCAGACAGTTCTGACTTGAAGCACATGGACAAGACAAGACGTGGTCTCCGAAAAAATGCACTCGGTACGCGAAGCCCGATCTTGCCCAGCAACTCAGGGACGTCAGTAGATCCGTTCATAACACTAAATACGAAAGCAAGATCTGCAATTTTCCTTCGCTCGTGTAGAGGCAGAATATGTTTTTTTTTACACCGACTTATATAATTCGGTAGGTAGGCGTTTGAGCGATTTTGAGTGTACCTCAAAAATAACCTTTGTTTACCTTCAAGCCGATTAATGTATACATTATAATTTGGATTCCAAACCTGAGAAGCATATTCAAGGTGGCTACGGACAAACTAACAATAAAGAATTTTCATTGTTTTAACATTCTTAAAATCAACAATCAATCAAAAAAAAACAATAAATCAATGTGTTTTGTTTTAGCACTCGCGTGATATTATTATAAACCTCGCTTATGGCTCGGTTTTTAACCGACTTTCAAAAAGGAGGTGGTTATTATGTTCGGCTGTATGTATGTTTTTTGTTTTTTTATGTATGTTCACCGATTTCTCCGTCAATTGTGAACCGATTTTGAAAATTATTTTTTTGATTGAAAGGGTATTCTCTCGAGGTGGTCCCATTGTCACTAAGGCCCGTATTAATAAACGTTCCTCAGCCCAAGAGGTCGCACTTGATGACAACCTTGAGATCATGACCGTATTAATAAACATAATAATTTGTGTACTTAAGTTACGGCTTGGGTTTACGTTATCAGCCGAGTGATGGACTGATTAATAAACGGAACTCCACACTTAAGTATACAACAGATGTGTGTACTCGAGATGCGTAAACCTGAGTGTAGGCAGTCCGTGACTTAAGGTCGTGATTAGTAGCGCGAAACATGGAGTTTAAAAATATTTTGGGTGAAATCAATTATTACGATGAAATAGAGTACCTACTATGACGATATTTTATGACCGGTTTTATGCTACAGCATCATTTCAGGTAGGTACCTATGTAAATATTTTAAATACATTTATCATAAGTATAATTAATTAATTTTTATTTTTATTTTTTTATTATTTTTAATTTTTATTTTCATTTGACATTGAGTTGCTTATTTTTATTTTTATATTGTGATTTGTATTTATCTCGTGTTTTGTAACTTGTGATTGTAATATGGGAGAACCTGAAACAAATGTTTTTATTTTTATTTTTTTATAATAAAAATTATTTAATTACTATTTATAGGTATAACACAAAGCCATTAAGTCCACAAATGTACTTCTTTAGTTGTATAAAGATTAATAAATAAATAAACTTTAAAAGTAGTAGTTATCATATAAATCGAATCAATCTAATTTTAAAACCCAATATATTTATGTGAAAATGTAATCTAATAAATTCATATTTCAGCTTGTTTATGGTGACCTAATACATTTATCACAACTTGCAGCACCAAATATAAACAATAAAAAAAAAATAAAAAAAATATATATTAGGTCTTTACCTATGAAATTGCCGTTCTGCAGTACTGGCCATTTCAAATCAAAATAATTTTTGTTTGGCTAAGAATTCTAATTTCAAATTAATTTTATTTTAAAAACATGGATTTTTTTTTCTAAAAGTAGTCATTTCTTTATTGATTAGTGTTACATTTTCATCGCATTTCAATCTTTTTCGTCATCATGGATACGTTAAAAATTCGAGTAATTATGGAATATGAGTACCGTCGTGGCAGCAACGCGGCACAAGCGGCACGCAACATCAACGACGTTTACGGAGCTAACACTACAAACCAACGCACCACCTGTTATTGGTTTGCTCGCTTCCGTTCTGGAAATTTCGACCTGAAAAATGAACCTCGCGGTCGTCCGAAGACTTTGGTCGACAATGACGAATTAAAGGCGATTGTGGAAGCTGATGATACACAATCTACGGCTGAATTAGCAGCAGCTTTCGACGTTAGCGTCAAAACAATATTGGTCCATTTGCGTCAAATTGGCAAGGTAAAAAAGCTTGACAAATGGGTGCCCCACGAACTCAATGATCGCCAGCGCGAAGTACGCGTCGAGACGTGCCTTGCACTGCTCAACAGACACACAAATGAAGGAATTTTGAACCGCATTGTTACCTGCGATGAAAAATGGATTCTGTTTGATAACCGTAAGCGCTCAGCAAGTTGGTTGGATCCTGGTTCAGCACCTAAACAATGCCCTAAACGGAAACTTACCCCTAGAAAAGTGATGGTCACTGTTTGGTGGTCTAGCGCCGGTGTGATTCATCACAGCTTCTTACCAAACGGGGTGAGCATTACTGCAGATGTGTACTGTGAAGAACTGAACACAATGATGGAGAAGCTAGCGCATCTCCAACCAGCATTGGTCAATCGCTCGTCTCCGCTGCTCCTGCACGACAACGCGCGACCTCATACTGCACAGCAGACGGTCTCCAAGTTGCAAGAACTGGGGTTGGAAGCTCTCCGTCATCCGCCCTACTCACCAGACCTTGCGCCTACAGACTACTACTTTTTCCAGAATTTGGATAACTTCTTGGCGGGAAAAAAATTTAATACCCAAGAGGCAGTACAAAATGCCTTTGAAGAATTTGTTGCCTCCCGTCCAGCTGATTTCTTTAAGAAGGGCATCAATAAACTGCCACTGCGATGGCAAAGATGCATTGATAGCATGGGTGATTACTTCGATTAATACAAATAAAAAATTCATGAAAAAAATTCGTTAAAATTTTTTCATACAAAACGGCAATTTCATAGGTAAAGACCTATTATTTTATTTATTGGGAAATAAAAACACGTTTTTTTAACAATTTATGGCTTTCTTTGGTAGAAAACAACTTTATAATTATTAGGTTTAACAAAATACAAGTATTTCAATAAATCTTACAACATAAAATAATGAAATGTGATGCATGTCATTCTAAACTTCGGTCAATGTGACGTAATCGTTCACGAAATCAAGCCATCAAGTACAGCGCATTGAGGAGCTGATCTTGGTAACTGAGATACTGTATTCATGTGTTTATTAATTAGCAATGATCTTGAGATGCTGATATTGACAAAATGCTACGAGATCTGACGAGAATCCACCTGGTCGACATGTTGTTTCTCCTTGCGAAAATTCCATATATTTGCAAACAGTTGATCCAAGTGAAGTAAAACTTATCATTAAAAACTTAAAAAATAAGCAAAGTTTTGGTCATGACGAAATACCACCATTACTTGTTAAATCATGTATAGACGAACTAACAATGCCTTTGACTTTTCTCATTAATCAATCATTCATGGAGGGTGTTGTCCCAGATTTACCAAAAATATCTATAATAAAACCTATATATAAAAAGGGCAAAAAAACTGACGCAGGAAATTATCGCCCTATTGCATTATTATCTACATTTTCAAAAATATTCGAAACTGCAATGTCTAAACGGCTAAATAAATTTTGCGATAGGTATAAGTATATAAGTGAAACTGATGATGAAGACCAGAGGTGGCCACCGGAACTACAAATTGTGGTTGCGATTCGATTACTTTAATATGGTTGCTAAGCAAGTTAAGCTCATCACAAAACATATGGTGAAATGGACCTAATGGTGGCTTCAACATCAGCTCCAGTTTTTTCGTTTTTACCTGGAGAACTCCTCAACAATTAACGTCCCTGCATCGGGTAAAGCAATATTTTGTAAAAGGTGATGAGCAGTTGAAACTAGGCTATCGTAACTTAGGCTATCGTAGCTATCGTAACTGACTCACTAAAAACAGAAATATAAAAAACTTTTTTACAAAAGAAAAACAAACGACTTCTAAAAAAAAACACTAAAAAACACATAGTGAAAAATAACTTTAATTTCGGAAGTCGGTGGCAAAAAACTAAATAACAGATCCAAAGACACCGACTTCCGAAATTAAAGTTATTTTTCACTATGTGTTTTTTAGTGTTTTTTTTTAGAAGTCGGGTGTTTTTTTTTGTAAAAAAAGTTTTTAAACACACGCTCGTGTTTTAATACCCCTCTTTACGCACAGTTTCATAAACTACTATTATAAGAACAAGTCGAGAATCTGAATATAACTGTCAAGATTTAATTTTTCATAACCTTTTGCTAAATTGTAGCGTTTTGCATAGAGGAAAGCCACATATCTATTTGGTCCTTTATTATAATTCTTGTTAACAGTAGATGTAACATTTAAGGGAGAATAGAGATCTTACAGTAGGATATAACGAGCTAGCTTAGAAAGTCACTGTTAAACCTCTAATAAAATTAAAGACACGTTTGCACAAGAGCTCATTTGTGTCGTTACAACAATTTCCTGTTACACAATATTTATTCCCTTAACAAAGAATTATCAACTGATATTGAATATCTTATTCCTTCCCAATCCCCAGAGTACTCACCCTTAAAATACGTACATACCTACCTACTTACAAAGCGGCCATGACAGATCAAGTCGCACATAATCATAATTCATCTTGGGATACAGGCCTGCACCCTTCTTCAAAGACTAAGACAACTGTATAACGATACTCTTGTACGCACGACTACATATCAAGCTATACATTTCTAGTTTAAGCTGACTTCTCATTGTACGAAAAGCCTTTACAATGCGAGGTCAGTTAAAACTGGAAATGTATACCTTGATATATAGCTGCATGTACCAATCTACTTTCTTAGATCATCAATTGCCTACACTTTTCCCAACTATATGTTGAGGTCAGCTTCCAGTGTACCCGGATGCTGCTGAATACCAGCGATTAACTAACTGACCTCTACAACCCAGTTACTGGATAACACTATGACCCTTGGTAACACTGGTAGACGCCTTGGTAAGACTGTTATAACCCTTGGTAAGACTGGTATAGCCCTTTGTAAGACTGGTATAGACCTTGGTAAGACTTGTATAGCCCTTGGTAAGACTGGTATAGACCTTGGTAAGACTTGTATAGCCCTTGGTAAGACTGGTAAAGACCTTGGTAAGACTAGCATAGCCCTTGGTATGACTGGATTTTTAAAAGAGTAACGTTGGAGTTTCTTGCCCATTGTTCTCCATACGAAACTACCTTTTGGAAGGGGCAACTAGAATATATTCTATTTTTTTGTAAATTTTGACGTTCAGAAGTGCTTTTTATGTGCCTATTTGAAATAAATGATTTGACTTTGACTGGTATACGCCTTGGTATGACTAGTATAGCCCTTGGTAGGACTGGTATAGGCCTTGGTAAGATTGGTATATCCCTTGGTAAGACTAGTATAGCCCTTGGTAAGACTGGTAGACCCTTGATAAGACTGGACCTACTTTCATAAATGATGCCACCGAAATAGGTTATCATCTACTGGTCATCATCCCTCTGCTATGACCCCGTACACCCAAGCCAATACACATTGTCAATGAAGCGACGATGACAACAGACATTTAGGCTTATCTAGCCTATAATGTTCCTACACTGATGAACATCTCTGAACCTGCTGAAAATCTCCCACCAGGACATAAGTGCCTTGGCTTACCCGGAAGTCTTTAAATAGACTCCGGACCTAGGTTAGCCGAAGCAAGGAAAGCCTGCTCAGTTGGAGATTTAAAGATGACTCCGCCCTGGAGTATAAACGTGGTGCTGTTCCACAAAAAATGGGACATTTAATATCGTGTCCAGCGCGTCTTCTCGTCTGCACGTTACAGGAACTGATGGACGCTACTGAAGGTGCCAAACTTGTAGCCAAATTGTGGGCCGACTCTATTTAAATTGGCATTGACACGCTCAGGAAAAGACTGAAGACAGTGAATAATGATTATGGCTTTTACACGTCATAATACGACTGCAGGAGTTTCGCTTCTGCACAATCTTATTCTTTGTCCTCTTTTACGATTAACCTCGTCTCTCGTAATTATTTTCCGAGGGTGTCGCACCACTGAGTTATCAATGTTCCTAGCGTAACTCATCTCAGCCTTTAATATAGAGATGTATGTTGAGGGAATTATTGAACTTGTAGATAGGTTATTAATATTATGTGTAATGTGTTACGTTTTCTGCCCGTTTCTTGTCTAGTTTCTTGCCCGTTCTTCTCCATAGGTACCTTCTACACTTTGGAATGGGCCACTAGCTTCATCTTTCTGACTGACCGACCCCTTGACAATTCAAAAGTGCCTGTAATTGGTTTATTTGAAATAAATGCTTTGAGTTTGAGTTTTTTAATATTTATGTGTTAATATTTGTAACATGCAGTCATCATCATCATCACCAGCCTACAGCAGTCCACTGCTGGACATAGGCCTCTCCAATTGCACGCCATTTAGCTCGATTCTCGGCAACTCTCATCCAGTTGCTACTAACATGCAGTGCATGCCTTTAAAACATATCAAGTCATTCAAGTTATTGTCAAAGTTTGATTTCTTTCGATAGTTGGAAGTTTGTTTCATCCTCACAGCTGAATAGTGAAAACCTGCAACCTCTGATGTTTTAAAGACTAAAGTAGATGCCATCAGTTACCAAAGCACTGAAACGAACTCACCATCTCCCTCATACATTACATGTCGTCATTAAATAAAAACCCTCTATGTTTACCCTCTTGTATGTCTTGCAAGTCAGTTAGTCCTATAGAATTACGTTGTTATATTCCTCGGAGAGGCTCAAATAGCCTCATTTTGTTGCGAGAGGGAATTAACGAGCAGCCGCCAAGAAAAAAAAAAGAAATATGACGTCACTTGACGCCTAGCGATAATCAGCCTGTACTTTATCGCCCAGTTTGAAGGATTCCTTAGATATTGTTTTTGTTATTACATTTTTCTCGGTGAAATATTCTTGGTCGGGCAATATTTTTAAGGTCAGACTTTTTGTCAGATTAGCGCAATTTTAGCTTGCCGTAAATTGTGCTGAATAATTACGCTGAGTTAACCTTGGTGTGCGATATTAAAGTTTTCGCGAGGTGCCTTAATAACATTGAGTTTTGAATGGCTGAGATTTGTTCTCCCGCTTCATTGTGTTATGGGGCTAAAATAATTATAATTAGTACCTAATTGGGAAGAGAAGGATATACAGAAGATGCACAAGTATTTCTAGAGCGACTCAAGTAAAACGTTACTGGCTTTCTTACAAATAAAGATGTGAAACACACCTCAAATATAGAAGGTCTATCCTGTAAACATTTTGGATTGCATTTACAATACACGCGTGTCATGTTTTCTGGCATTCTCATTTGACCGTGCAGGTGCAGTGCATAGTTTTAGTGACCAAGGATATCATAAAACATCACTATGTATACCGTAACATAATCCCCAATACTTTAGTTAAATAAACTTCCACCTACCACAGTTTAATCTAATAATACCTGAAATACAGCCATTGCGAGCCGCGTCCCCAAAACTCAAGTGAAACGTATATTTTTCTAAAACTCACTTCAACTTAATTCCGTCTCAAGACTTTATGCTAAGAACTTGGGCGATAATTTCCAAAAGTTCTTTAGATTTTGGGTACTTTACTTTATAAGTTGTGTTGCAGTTCCTCTCTAAATTGTTTTCGTATGTTTCAAAACGTTGAGATAATTATATTGAAATTAAACTTTGCAGTGTCAAAGTTTAAACAATGTTTTCTTAGCATTGTCTCCGTCGGAATTAACGAAAAACTGGTGTTTTGGTTCGTCCTTTGTAGTAACTTGTCCTTACTTATAAATATCTTTCGGCCAAATTACTCTTTTCTCGAAGGCGTCGTTAGGCCACTTAAGAGATTTATCAAAGGGATGTGTAGTAGTATATTTACAAGTACACTAATGATAATAGATATTTTCACATAATTAGGTATGTAAAAAGATAATAAAGTGATTAATTTAATTCATCATGCAACATCATTCAAAGCCTTGTTCCACCCACTGCTGGCTAAGTTACGGCCTCCTATTTTTTGTGCTTCCCTGATCAATCAGAGTATCATACCACGGTCCTTTGTAGGCTATCTTCCATTGTTCAACAAAATTAGTCCAAAAAATCCAGCTAGATTCGATTTAAAATAAACAGAATAACTTAACTAACCCCCTAAATATTCTCAAGACCCACCAACTAATTGACAATAAACTTTTATTAAACTACTAATTGAATTTACCATACACCTGCTGCGTCCTTCAGTGTCGCAATAAAAAGAAAAACTTTCCACCATTACGGATATTGATAATGTCTATAACGGCCTCATAATGGAAGGTTTTGTTCGAGCCCAATGTTCTATGCGTGACTGCTTCCATGTTCATTATTATATGTCATTTGAATTACTTGAGTAGTCATTTTGATGAGTATTGTGTTAAAATTCGAATATTCTTTAACGTTTTTTGCACATCGAAGATAAGTATGCGATTTTCTTTTTAAATGTGAAGAATAGATTACCCGTCAAAAAGGTTGGCAGCAGGATTAACTATCCAGGATTCCCCCAGGACATTTAAAAACAAACAGTGGTAAACTAGCCATTAAACTACGAAAATGTCGGTCTAGAAAAACTGTCAGTGTTTTTGTATGAATTAATAGAATTTTGTAAAATTATTCTAGTTTCACCCCACAAAAAAACATTATAAACTATTCTAGATACCAGGAGCGCATATAACGGAAGGTACTTCACCCAAACCACCCAGTATCACCGCTTAAGCCCCTCCCTTGAATGCCAGTACAGTCGACAAGCGAAATTAACAGCAGTCGGACATGGCTGTCGACCCATGTCAGGACGCGAAATCCAAACGATATTGCGCGCACCTATTTATTTATACCGCATACTTACTGTATGTACTACGTGTGATTCGCTTTTGTTGTTGTTTGTTACCTTTTGAAACGGTCCGACGTTTTGTGAATGGAATGCTGATACTGCTAGTAGGAATAGGCTTTTGAGTTGGTTAAAAAGATGTTTGAATTTTTCTTACAAATTGTCTATTGAAAATAAGACATTTTTAGACGCTGGTTTTGCCTTTTAATATTATGCACCTAAACTACATTAATTTGCAATCAATAAGCTTTAAAATACCTCAAAAGAAAATAGCTGGAATTTCGGTATGTGGCACCTTTTCACTTGTGTATATGTGTTTGAAAGTGTTGGATTTTTAATGAGAAATTATCATAAGCGTAGAGATCATCTACCGCAAGGCTGTTAGGTTTTCCAGAAACCTCTTTGTAGTAGAAGGTACTTAAACCATCTTGATATTTCTATAATTGTGAATATCCTCCTAAATTCAATCCCAAAAAAGGGTTCCTAGTGAATTAAATACGATAAAAGCATCAATAATATCGGACAAACGCGCAATCAATATGCACTCAATGCTTAGTGCGAGCATGAATATGTCCGATACAAGCGTTCTATGCGTTATCGCTGCGACTGGCTATGTATAGGATGGATATGTATAGGCTATGTATAGCGGTATTACAGCTGCGTGTATGTAGAAGGGTATTTGGTATGTTAGTCGTATTTGGTTAGATCTGGTTAAGGCGAAAGGAGATGAGAAAAAACAGGAAGAAAGTAAGTATGACTCTGTCCGTGATTAATTGATTCCAGAAAACAAAAATATCTTGCCATAGGTATTATAATGTCAACGTATGTATATGATTGGTTTTTATTATCGGTCAACCTATCATAACAGAAAACATGAGATGTTTTCAGAAGTACCTAGCATGTTAGTCTACTATCAAATGTTTTCCCATAGTGTCGAGTCAAAAAGTTTATGTCAATTTGCAAATCAGACACATTTCATAAAAATTAATGAAGGAAAGAACCACATTCTTTAAGACAAAACCAAAGCTCGTAATAAGCAATACGTTACAAAAGCTACACCAAGAAATACACATGAATCACACAGATTAATCTTAACACATATAACTTACATCTTGCCTACATCTACCGACCAATGGTAACCAGTCTACCGAGACCTCCCATCGTTCTTAATCTTAACAAATTTTCGACCAGTGCGAGCATGGTGGAGTAATTAAAGAGGTCCGAGTTGATTGGTCGGGCTGTAGCCGTAGTTTTCTCGATTAGGTCCTAATGGCGTGGAAAGAAAGATTAAAGTTTGTGACGACTCTTGGATACCAAAACTCTTGGGACATGTGTAGGTCTGTGAAAGATGGGACTCGTTTGTTTTAGATATATAATTTGGTTTTATTCAGTCAGAAGGTATAATGTGGCGTTATTTTATGATCAGAATGCTCTTCGGAGTTTGAGGTCTCATTTTCAGCTTAGGTTAAACTCAATTTTGACTGAAAAGGTGAAAATATTATTAAATTCGCAGTTTTCAAAAAAGGTTGTTGAAAGTGTCTTACCGATAAATAAATCAGATAAATGAGACATATTTTGAGTCAAATATGGGCATTGAAACTTCAATAAATTCCAACATTATTTTAATAACAACTTCATACGTGCGTAATTTGCTTTATTATATAAAGTAGTTTCTTACAGAGTTTGCAAAGTCTTTGTGGAATTATGAGAATAAATCTTACAATGGAACACTATTATGAGTAGAAATTGTAATAAATTATTATTTTTGTGAGCTCTTTGCTAACAGTTGCAAAAGTATTCTTAAGTCCACAAAGGACTTTGCAAGTTAACTTTTTCTACTATCTAGGCAGATTCATTATCATCATTATAAGTGGTTGTGGTGGTGGTGGTGGTGGTGGTGGTGGTGGTGGTATGTATTTTTTGTATTTTGCCACTCGCTTTTTCATATTTCAGGTATGAGAAATATGTATTCTAGATCTTTTGCTCCTTGGTGAGTGTTTATCTCGTTGTCAAGGCGTATTTAAAAAACGATTTTTCATTTCTAATACTTGGAAAGTAGTGTTTGTTTGATCCGAGTAGCGGGTGGAAGACGTTGCTCCCCATCTTTGGGCGGGAAAGACTCATAGTAATTGTCTCCCTCTCTAGGGCGGGAATGAATTTTAAAAATAGAACTGTTAGGTAGTCAGCTACGATATTTTACATAATAATATTATGAAAAATATCGATTAAAATATAATGAAAATGCTGCGGTCTTGTGAGTGTATACACAGCCACTATGAATAAATAAAAAAAACTTAATAAGCGGGACGGTACACAGCGGTGACACGGTGTGTTCCATATTTAAAATTTAAAAAGACTATATTTGGCGGGATACTAACTCTGTAAGCTGTACCGAAATTCAAAATATCGGTTTTATAGACTAATATTTGATTAAAACTGAGTCTCATGCTATTATTAACAATAAGTATTTTTGAAAAACTACAATTTTTTACTTTCTTTGTATTCGAAATGAAAAGTAGAGTGTATAACACGGGTGAAATTCATGAATACCTATTTGGACCATAGCTGCCCTCGCTGCGCTCGGTCGTCTAAATACCTCGTGTAGGAATTGATTCCTTTCGACCCTTGTATAACAATCTACTATTCTATTTGGTCAAACGCGTCTTCATTTCAATTCATGCACCGTCCAAGTTTTTCAACATGCAAAAACATTCTTGCACTGCAAATTAATAAACTGCCACACTAACTCAGCTACCAGGAGATAATAAACATATGAGTCATAATTGCCCCGAAGGTATTCATCTGCTAAACAAAGTGAGCCCGCTAAGAATCCCATTATGAACGTCGGTCGTGCTGGCGGCCGCAGAACTTTCGTATGCAAAGGCTTTTAGCCGATGCTGTATAATGTCTACGAAATATGAGGATGTACCTTCAGAGGCGGTACATACGGGATAGTTAGTTGGTAAATAAATTCTTTATGTTACTACTTTTTGTAGGCGTAGTTAACTCTTCAACTTACTGCCGACAACTAGCTTCCTATCGACGCGATGCGAAAGTTGCGGAGAATCCATTGTTTCACATTAATAAGCCACGATTCCTACACAGCTAAGCATGACTTTATTATGAAACGCAAGAAAGGATGGTTATTAAAGACATTACCGTTAGATACTTATCACCACTCTTGATAAGAGTATACTTCTAAGGTCAGTCGGTACACAACAGAACTCCTTTTCATTCCCTTCTCACAATCATCTGATATCGCATTTGTGGACAGCTATAATATATCTGTGTTCAGAAGTCTTGACCCTTGTTTGTGCTACTAAATAATTCCACCCGTGTGTCAGCACAACGAGGCAATATGTCTTGATAAGTGCAGAGAGCAAAGTTTGGGTCGCGCGGTTGCACATCTTTTATGAGTGTTTCGCCCTACCACCTCATATTCTCTGTCGCCCTGGTCATGTCGCGCGGTGATGTTTATTTACTTCGTAGTTTTGTGAGTGCCTTTTCAGTTTTGGCTTCGACATTGACACGAAATAAGTTTACTGGGACAAGAAATGACTTAGGCTTTAGTGAAGTTCGACGCAAATAAATGCATTTTCATGTTACGTATTTCTCTACTTAAACAATGCATTTTTGTGAAACCCTACTTAAAGTTACATTCTCTGTTAGTCTGATCCTGCTTGATATTACTATACTAGCTTTTGCCCGATGCTTTGCCCGCGTGGAGGTCGGATATCATCTCACGGGAACGTACTACCGGGATAAAAAGTATTATATGTCCTAATCCAGGCATGACCTGAGTTAGAACAGGTCTATCTATGTGCCAAATTTCATCGAAATCCATCCAGACTACAACCCTAGCTGTTAGGCGTGAAAAGGTAAGATAGAAAGAATTACTTTCGCATTTATAGTATGGAATTATTCCAGTTCGATTCATTGAACAAAACCATTGTTAATCGATGGTATTTGGCATTCTAATTCATAATCTTTTTCAGTAAATTTACAAACAATATGTTTCATGATTGCAGCGGCATCCATCAAAGCGATACGCAACTAGTTGGTTGAAAGATCACGCTTGTGCTTATACAGTCGGTTTGTGAACAGTAAGCGCTTGCAGACAAAAGCCGTGTGACAAGAGTTGATGCCGCTTTGACAATCGCACAAAGTAGTCAACGATTAGCGGTGTTGATTGCCTGTTGCCACGGTTACGTAAAAGTTCTTTTATTTTGAATTCAGTAAGGAATCATCGTTATTCATAACAGGGACGATTGTGGGATGTTGTGTGATCATAGAGAACCTACGTAATATAAAGCGTTTGTGTCTTTCGAAATTACCAGGCATTTCAAAACATTTTGATTTCCTAATTCTTACATCTTGTATCCAAATATCCCGAAACACTGAAAACTGAAAATCAAGTCGACAGCAAATGTTTCTTAGTAAATAAATAAAACCAAGCAAACACATAAGTTTGTATATGTTTGCCTATATACGTGAATCGTGCGTATGTACCTCGCATTAGCTGGACAAACAATGATTGTGTCTTGTCTGCTCCGTCACTTGTGCAAATATTACCATTTCTACGTATGAGGGGGTGAAAATCAGGACATAGTAATGCTTTTTGTTTTTCAATTTAGGTAGATAAATAAGGGTGGGTTTGGGAGATCAGATTTTATGAACAAAATGTTCATTCAAACAGGCGTAGTCATTGAAATAACGCACATGAGTTTTCAGTCGTAAAGCATACTATGCTAAAGCTACTTGTCTTCAGCAGGTCAGCTGCGAAAAACAGACAAAAAGATAGTCTTGCAGATCTACAAAATAATATTAGTGTAAAAACTATAAAGTATGTACCGAGATAATAGCAAATTTACATTCATTTTCACTTTGACTTCTCTCAGATCAGCCATAAATAAAATCCCAGAGAAAATAAATCAGTTACAAAGGTTTTATCATTTTTATTAATTTAACCCATAATAATTAATAGTCCCCAAAGGAGTACCTATATTACATCGAGGTCTCAAAGGAAAATGAACGGAAATATGTTTCTTAACGATTTCCTGCTACCAGGATAGAATAAAGGGTACAGAGTATTTTTGTCTTTAACAAAGACGTCATTGATATTTTTTTATTAGTTTTATTAGAGAAAGTTATTATAGTGAAAGGGGTTGAGCTTAGTTTAAGGTAATGGGTTGATATATCAAGTAATGAACTGACCAACTGAACTGAAACTGGCCAACTTGTATCTACTACAAGTTGGCCAGTTTTTACACGACTACGCGGCGCAAAGGAGGGTAATGTATTTATCAGCCTATGTATGTATGTTTGTTCCTTTGTGACGCTCTAGAGACCAAACGCGTGTACCGATTTTTATGATTCTTACGTCAATCGATTTGTCGTAGCATTGTGAGTGTCACTAAAGACATGACATTCATTAATATTCAATATCGCGACAACCACACGCCATATGAAGAAAAAGAAAAAAAAATAGGTCTTTGAAAATCAGTTTTAGTTTCCTCTAATCATTTTTTATTTTGAATGACCATTTAGGGTTTATAACGCTCTAAAGTTTCTTAGCAACCATTCGAACTTACATTTTCAAAACTTATAATAAAGCTGTGCTAATGTTCTTAAATAATCGTATCATAGTTATTATTAACGTGAAACATACAACCTATAATCCTAATTCAATATAATTCTTAAGATCGAGTGACAAACCCAGAATGATACTGCTTTGTAAGATAACATAAACGGCCGATACCTAAAGCGTTTCTTAATACAGTCAAAGAAAAATAATACTAACTAAAAAGTGTAAAATTAAATGATCTTAAACATCAAAAAATACCAGACTGCATAAAAGGTGAACTTGAAAAAAGATGGAAACAAGGTGACATATTTTTGTCTCCAATCTCATGCAGTCGGAGGCAATAGACTTCATTGTTATAAATATGCCTCCAACTACATGAGATTGGGTGTGGCTCGATATCCGTGGGTTGAAGGCAAAAATATGTGACCTTGTTTCCATCTTTTTTAATGTTCACTTTTACGCAGTCGGGTTTTTTTTATTTTTAGATTAACTTTTTTTCTACTTAACATAAAAAGCTCATCAACAATCAGTCATGTTGATGTAAGTTAAAACTGCGTTAGTTAAGGTCAAATCTTTCAATTGGTGGTTACTTATCCAAAGATTTGACCTTAACAAACGTTTCTTTATATGCATAATCATGGTTGGTTTATAATGTAGAGATACAAATTTACCAAAGATATTCATTGTTTTAAAATAACAATAAAAATACTATAAAAGGTTTTCTTACACTTTTAGCTTACCTACTCTGTATTCAGGGCCGAAGAAAATAGGCAATTAGGCCGTGGATAATTACAATTTTAATTGCTAATTGCCACCATCTTTATTATTATAGACCGTCCTATTTTTCACAGCATTAACTGGCTATTTGAAACATTTTCAGCTGACAAAATTATAAAAAGTCATCAATTGAACATACATACATACTTACATACATAAACTCACGCCTTGTTCCCATGGGGGTAGGCAGAAACTACACAACGCCACCTGCTACGATCCATACATACTCCTTTTGCCTCGTTTACGTTCATACATCTGGTCATACACGCACGCCGGTTGTGAGTACTACGCACCTGACCTTTCTGAAAAACATCACCAATAAGGTCACTATATGTCTTCCTAGGGCGTCCCCTCCCGGCGTTTCCACTCACATCTGCCTTGTAAGTACCTTTTGTTAATCGCCCTTCATTCATCCTCTCAACATGACCAAATCATCTTAGCATACTCTTTTAATTTTTTGTCACTACATCTTCTTTTAAACCGCACCTTTACCTTATCACATCGTTCTTCAGTCTATCATTCATAGTCACACCACACATGCTTCGCAAGGAACGCATTTCCACAGCATTTATTCTACTTTCATGCTTCTTTTGCCACACCCAACACTCACTTCCATACATAAGCGTAGGCACCAGCACACCACTGTGAACAGCCAGTCGTGCTTTTTTGGACATCAACTGGTTGGTTACAATTGCATGTGTAGCACCATTCACTTTATTTCCCGCATTTACCCTTCTTTCCACATCTCCATCAATCTTTCCATCCCTTGTAAACAGACTCCCCAAATATACGAACTCACTTACTTGCTCCACACTCTTATCATTTAATTTCTCATCACATACCGATACATCCTCTTCTCTTTCAAACACCATGACCTTCGTCTTATTCACATTTATATTCATCCCTTTCATTTTAAATGTTCATCCACCATGTCACCATGTCTTGCAACCCTTCCGCTGACGATGCAAGTAGAACTTGATCATCTGCGTAGAGAAGGCATTTGACAGGCAACTCATTCATCGTCAATCCATAATAACCTTCTTTCAAATCTGTCAGACAACTATCCATGTACAAGTTGAACAGCCATGGTGACGCTACACAACCCTGTCTAACACCCCTCGAGATGCAGAACCAGTTCGTGTATGCCCCATTCATCCTAACACAAGCACTGGAATCCTTGTATAAAGATTTCAGTGTTCGTACTAAGCGCCAGTCCACACCGTACAAGGATAGTGTCGACCACAGTTATTCCCTCCACACACTGTCATAGGCCTTCTCCAAGTCCACGAAAGCACAGTAGACTTTCTTGTGCTTTGCCAGATGTTTTTCGGCTATGCACCTTAGGGAGAAGATCTGATCCATACATCCCATTCCCTCCCTAAATCCTGCCTGCACATCCCCTATATTCTCACCTGTCACTCTTATCACTCTATTTATTAAAATCTTCGCATATAGATTGCCGACAACACTCAAAAGACTAATGCCGCGGTAGTTTTTACATTCCTGCTGAGAGCCTTTTCCCTTATATAGTGGTACGATTACAGCCTTACACCAATCATCCGGCACAGGGCCATATCTCCAACACATATTAAAGATCCGGCACAACAGGCTTGCTACCACCCCGTCACCTCCCTTCAGCATTTCAGCAGACACTCTGTCGTACCCTGCAGCTTTCCCAACTTTCATCCCTTTCAGCGCTCTTACGATCTCATCTATTTCTATTTCATTTTCTTCATCTACATCTGCGCTTGGGTCTTCAGAACTGGCGTCTGCCCAGTTGCCCACTCCTTGTACATTATCCTGACAACTAAATAAACTTTCAAAATATCCCTTCCAGCGTTCCAAGACCTTACATTCTTCGCTTAATAAACATCCATCTTCTGCTCTTATAACATTCATACTCGATGTTATTGTCACTCCGCGAGCCAATCTTACCTGTTTCCAGAACAGCTTAACATTGGCCCTGAAGTTATCAGAGAACTTCCTGTTATACTTTTCTAATTTTTCATCCTTTTTCATTTTCACCATCTCTTTCACTTTCGTTTTCATTTCGGAGTATCTCTTCTTCACTTTTTCCAAATCATCTGTCACATTCGTTGCCTGATTCATCCTATTTTGGGCCTTAAAGGCTAACAAATTAAGCCAGGCCTCTTTTTTCTTCCTCACAACCTCTTTAACTTCACCATCTACCCAAGAATCATTCGTTCTACTACCACCTTTTCTCTGCGCCAGACCACATACTTTCGTGGCTACTTGCACCATACAATTTCTTGCTATATCCCATACTTCTTCTAGGTTGTAGTCATTCGTATCATCAAATATTTTATCCGTCTTTATTTTTACTTCCCTCATATATTCCTCTTTTACTTTTAAGTCTTGCAGTCTTTCTACTTTTATTCTTTCTAGAGCAGTCACAGGAACTCGAACTCGATGACGCCAATGCCTGAACAGACCATCCATCCGACTCATAACGAGATAATGATCAGTCCCTACATTAACTCCCCGATATGCTCTAGTATCTGTAACTTTACAATTTAATCTTTCATCCACAATCACAAAGTCGATCATACTTCTGCTGTCTTGCCTTTCCCACGTATACCTGTGAACCTTTCTATGATTAAACATAGTGTTCATAACAGACAAATTCTTCTCTACACATATATCTAGTACTCATCATCATATAACTCATCCCATTCTCATTCACTCTATCATCCCCATACGCACCTAATACTTTTTCGTACCCATTCCTCTTCACACCAACCGAACCATTAAAGTCTCCAAGCATAACAATCTTCTCGTTTGACCTACATCCATTCACTAAATCCCTTAAACTGCCCCAAAATTCATCCCTCTTCGAAGGCGAGCTTCCCATATCAGGTGCATAAACGCACAAAATAAAGATAGGGTTTAGGCCCACTTTTGTTCTTACCCATAGAATCCTGGGACTCACACAAACATAATCTTTCACACATTTCATCATCCGCTCGGAGAGGACCACCCCCACACCCTGGCAGGCCCTATGTGTCTCTTGAACACCGGACCAGATAGCGGTCAATTGAACCTGAAATTGAGTCTACCTGTGAGCGTTGCGGTTGTGCATGTGTCTCATGATATAGCCAAACTGTTTCAGCGTCATTTTAGGGTGCAATCTCCTCTTGTAGGCTCAACTGACCTGACAAGCGTTGGTGAGATCAAGGCACCCCGGACGTTACTGTTCGATTTTGTGCCAAGGAAGTAACCTCCGTAATTCATAAAATGGTGCGAGGTAAGTCCCCCGGTCATGATGGTCTCAGCATTGAGCATTTGAAATATGCTGGTTTCCATTTGTCTCGAGTACTTGCTATGTTTTTCAGCTTATGTATGATTCATTGTTACTTATCGGATGAACTTATACATACCGTGGTTGTTTCGGTTGTAAAAAACAAGACTGGGGATGGGTCAGACCTGACAAACTGCAGACCCATCGCGCTGGCTACTGTGATAGCTGAAGTGCTGGACAGTCTGCTTGACAAACACCTGGATAGGCACATAGAACTTCATGATGCTCAATTTGGATTTAGACCTGGCCTTTCGACCGAGACTGCCTTCCTGTGCCTCAAGCAGACTGTACAATATTATACAGCCAGGAATACTATTATACAGCCAGGTCTATGCCTGTTACATGTACTTGTCCAGGGCATTCGATTTGGTATCATATGATGTATTGTGGCAAAAGATGACAAATGAAACAGATGTGCCACGTGATGTTGTTGCAATGTTGAGATATTGGTACTCGAGTCAAAGGAACGTTGTGCGGTGGGCAGGCTCACATTCGACGTGTATGGGTTGCAGTGCGGGGTGAGGCAGGGGGGGTTATCCTCTCCTCGTCTCTTTAACATATACATGAACGAGTTGATCAGCGAGCTCAGCAGAACTTGCCTAGGGTGCCATCTAGATGGACAGTGCGCGAATAATATCAGCTACGGGGACGACATGGTGCTGCTGAGCCCGTCGATCAGTGCCATGCGCAGATTGCTGGATATTTGTGAAAAGTATGTACGAACCCATGGACTCAGATATAATGTGAAGAAGAGTGAAGTGACGGTGTTTAAGGCTGGTAATAAATCCCTCGCTCATGTGCCACTCTTGTATCTTTGCGTTAACAGCTTAAACAGAGTATCTAATTTTAAATAACTTGGTCACTGGGTCTCGGAGGATCTAAGTGACAACATTGATTTGGAGAGCGAGCGCAGGGCGCTGTCTGTGCGCTGTAACATGCTGGCCCGCAGGTTTGCACGGTGTACCGAGCAGGTGAAAGTAACATTATTTAAGGCCTTCTGTCAATCTTTTTACACCTGCAGCCTCAGGACTAAGTACACGCAGCGTACATACAGTGTTCTGCGAGTACAGTATAATAAAGCGTTCAGGGTACTGTAAACCGTGGATGGTTTTTATGCCATCATGCGGAAGCGTTGTGCGTCTCTTATGAAGCGCATGCGGGGTAGCTCGGGCAGCCTTCTGAGCATGTTCGTGGGCCGCTGGGACTCGCCGACGTGGCGGCACTGGATGCGACGACACACTGCGGGTGGACGCGGCCACGGCTTGGCATAAACTGGCACTCTTATGCAGTGCCACTTTGTGATTTTTATTTATTGTTTTTATTTGAAAATGAAAATGAAAATGAAAAATGTTTTTATTTAAACAAAATGCTTCAACAATTATTTGTGTTTGGAGCCTCCTTTTAGGCAAACAATGCCTGTGTTAGGAGACTCCGCTCCTCCATATCTAAGTTATACAAATGTTAACATCTTTATATTACATTATGACAATTTGTTATTTCTTATTCTAACATCTTGAGTATGTATCACGTGAATCGTGGTGTGCTTTAGTTAGGCGTGACGTGTGTGTTCGATGTAGTGCGGTTAGATGTGATGTGTGGTGTGGTGTGTAGTGCGGTGTGGTGTGGTGTGGTGTGGTGTAGTGTGGTATGGTGTAGTATGGTGTGGTGTGGTGTAGTGTGATGTAGTGTAGTGTAGTGTGGTGTAGTGTGATGTGGTGTAGTGTGATGTGGTGTAGTGTGGTGTGCTGTAGTGTGGTGTGGTGTGGTGTGGTGTGGCGTGGTGTGGTGTAGCGTGGTGTGGTGTAGTGTTGGTGTGGCGAGGTGAGTAGTCTAGTACTCGTATATGGAGAACAGTAAGGTTTGTATATTCTATGGTGTGTGATTTTGTTACTCATGATAAACCAGAAGAGCTTCCGTATCCTCATAACTAAGAGACTTTGTCCAGTTTGTTATAACTTTTATACAGTCGTGATTGTTTTTATTGTGTATATATATGTTTTTATTAATCCTGTTGTATATTTGAGCTGAGAGATGGTGAAATTGTCTGCTACTAAATTTGGTTTTACATGGGGGAACTACTGCAATGATATCTTTTCTCCTTTTGTGTTTCTTATCCATATGATAAGGGAGGGTTTTATGTTTTTTTAGAACCGTTTGAGTTATATACAGCTTCCTAACTGAGAGTAAATTACTGATTTCGTATAGGTTTTTAGTAGAGTGTCTTTTAGTTTTAAAATACATAATCTTTATAAGTGCTCGTTGTGCACGTTCTACGTCCAAAAATCTAGTTTTAGCTGCGCCACCCCAAATGGGGATGCAATATAGAAGGACGGATTGTGCTAGAGCAAAATAGACTTCATTAAGGAGATTTCTAGGTCGCTTATCACTCCTAAACATTTTAGTCGGAGCCACGTATCTTAATGTTTTGAAGATCCAGGTAAGTTTTCTGACCCTCGCAATCACCTGCTCAAGGTGAGGATACCAAGACAGAAACTGGTCAACCATCACGCCCAGGTATTTCGTCTTAGAGACTCTATTTAGATATGAACAATTACAGCCTATCCTGTTTATATCTCCGCATGTGTGTACCCTCAAATTGAGGTCATCATTGGGCTGTGTCCGGTTACTAACACTAAAACATACGTAGTTAGTCTTGGTGGTGTTCAATGTTAGTAAATTGTTTTTCAGCCATTCTGCTACGTGGGCAATCCCTACCTCTGCACTCAGTGTAACATCTTTCCAAGAATCACCAGCAAATACAATAGCAGTATCATCGGCGTATGCAAATACCCTGGCGTTTGTTAATTTAATGTTACACAGATCATTGATGTATATTAAAAACAGGGTAGGACCCAAAACACTACCCTGTGGTACGCCGTATGTTACCTCTGCATTGTCGCTAGTGTATTGTCCTATTTTAACTTTTTGCTTTCTGTTAGAGAGATAATCTCTGAGCAGGCTGAGCGCAGTACCTCTTATTCCGGCTTTTTGTAATTTGTTCACTAGGATAGGGACAGAGACGGTGTCAAAAGCTTTTTTGAGGTCTAGGAAAATGGATAGGCACTTTTTCCCCTTGTCAAGATGCCCAGTTATATGAGAAGTCAATGAAGTTACAGCATCTTCGGTACTTACAGCCTGTCTGAAGCCAAATTGTGAAGGAGATAGTAAGTTGAATTTGTTAAAGAATTTAGTTAATCTAGAATTAATAACCTTTTCCAGAACTTTTGATATGGCTGGTAAAACCGAGATAGGTCTGTAATTATTGACATCGTCTCTGTCCCCCCCCTTGTGTACTGGGGTTATTATAGATTGTTTTAGGGGAGCCGGAAAGACGCCTTGCTGGAGACACAGATTTATAAAGTGGGTTATTATAGGAACGACTTCTATTCTTACAAACTTTAAGAATTTAGTTGAAATGTTGTCCCAGCCCGGGGCACTGTCAGATTTTAAATTCATTAATATAGCGTTTACTTCAGATTCGTCAGAGTCAATGAGTACAAAAGTGTTTAGCGGAGATGTATCTGGAAGAACAGGGATATGGACGTTATTTAAAGTTGGGTGAATTTGACAGGCTAGTTGTTTTCCAATGTTAGCGAAGTAATTATTAATATAATTTATCGAGTCATGAGAGGTGGCTTTTATATTTAACAATTCTATGTTTTGACTTTTTATTTTATTAGAGTAAGTGATATTTTTTATGTTTTTCCATAGTATTTTATTATTAGTTACAGATTTTGCAAGTAAGTCTCGTTCATATTTCCTTTTTATTTTTTTTATAAGCTGACTGCAGTAATTCCTATATCTAGTATACGTTATTTTTAGTATTTCATTGTAGGGGTCAATGCGACTCTGTTTTTGTAGACGATTCCGGTTCCTAATACATCGTAGTATACCCATAGTGATCCATGGTTTGATGATCCGTTTACTATTCGGAATTTTTTTCGTGATCGTGTTTTCATGTATAATAGAAGTTAAGGTATTTATAAAGCTACTAATTAATAAATCTGGGTCATTACAAAATAATAGATCAGATAATTTCTTCTCCTTTAAATCTTTCAGAGCTTGCTCGTAATTTATTGTAGTCGTATTTCTATTTGCCGTGTAAATATTTTTTAATTTTGCTAGAGATAGGAATGTGGTGTGATGGTCCGTGATAGTTGAGTATAAGACAGCAATAGACGCAGAGAACTTCTTTTTGTTTATATTTAACATAAAATGGTCAAGGCAGTTTTGTTCCCTGGTGGCAAGTGTATGTCCAGGCAGTATACCAAAGTGAGATAGCATATTTAGGTAACCAACTCTATTCTTGCGATCTTGGGATGATTCAGTCTCTCTAGCAATGATGTTGATGTTTATATCCCCAGCTATAATAATGTTTTTATGTGACAATTTATTGTTAAGTTGTGTGCTAAGAGAGTCCGTGAATCCATCAATATTAGAATTTGAAGGTGAGCGGTATATACAATACATTTCACAACCCAGGACATCCAGCCGTAGACAGGACGCTTGGTCGAGCTGTATTTCCTCAACTTTGTGCTTTATAGAACATTTTACATATACAACAACCCCGTCGTTCTGGTTAAGTTGTCGAGTTGTCATATAAGAGTGGTAATTGTTTATTTGCGGAATAGGTTTGTTAGAACTTAATCTACATTCTGTCAGGATAATGATATCTAGTTCGAAATGAAGTGTAGACAAATTTATAATAAAATCGTCAAAGTTACGATGTATGCTTCTTATGTTTTGAGATATGATAGTAAGGTCATTTTTGTTTATTATGACGTGATCATGGAGTTCTGAATAATCGCAGGAGACAGAACGAGCAATTTCAATGTTGTCTAACTCAGATACCGTTTGTAAAATATTATCCATTAAAACAGAGTGAATCTAGGATGAATAGTTGCATCAAGGAAGTGTATATTTCAATACAATGAGACAATAGAAAACTACTTACTGTAATAATGATTGTAATATGAGTTTTGAGTGAGGAATATGTTTTTGATGTGAAAGTTTCGGTGTTTGAGTAAACGAATGGGTGTATATATTGTATATATGTGCACTGAGTTTGTGTGTTTGAGTGTATGGATATGATTCGGTTGTGTACTGAGTGAGTATGTGTATTAATGACATTAACAAAAAATCTTAAAGGACCAGGCAAAACATCATCACGGATATGGCAAAACAGAACCAGAAGTTGGGTACCAGGCACATCTAATACAGGCAAAAATATTACCAATTCAGCAGTGACATGAAACTTAGCTATAGGACTACAGGATAATAGTCATTTTTCTAGTAAAAGTTTGTGTACCTGATCTTCACTTCTAATGACTATTGATGGAGAATTTTCATCCTTCTTAGCGTAGACTTTGCCGTAGGCTGTCCAACAAAACTTGTAGGTTCCAGACTTTGTTAGTTCACGTGCGAGGAAGTGGAGACGGGAGCCTTTGGCGGTCAGATGTTCAGATATAAATACTGGAGTATCTTCTTGAGTTTTAAAACCCATATGTTTACACGATAATTTGTATTTATGCTTTGAGTTAAATGTCTTTGCCATTTTCAGAATTTCAGTCTTTAAGATCGTGGAGCCTGTTTCCACGACAATAGGCGTGTTCTGTTTATCTGCTGATTTTCCACGTACTCTATAAATGTCTTTTATATCGTATTTTTTAATGCTGCACTCCATGTTTTGGAAAAGACACATGGTCATTTCAATAAGATCTTCTTTAGTCTCACCTTTTTTTCTAGGCACGTTTTTAACCACCAGATTACTTTTGCGGCTTCCCGTTTGCAGGTCTTCAATTTTATTTTCTAGGATAGTGATATATGTATTATCTTCTCTAGTCTGCCTTTCAAGCTGGGCAATTTTCTCTCGTAACTCCTCATTCTGCGCAGTAAGAAAAGTTATAGAACTTTCTATATTTATATTAGATTGTTGAATCTCCTGTAAGGTTGTGTTCATGATTTGTATATCTTTCCCCTGTTTTTCAGTGAAGGTCGATAACATTTTTTTTACTTCCTCTTTAAATTCGTCCAGTTGTTGCCCAATAGAAACCTCCATGCACTCCCTACTCCTTTTAGTACGCTGAACTACATAGTTTGGTGGTGTTTTATCCATACTGGCTATATCCGTATCCGACAATGATTTGTTCATAAGTGAATTCATAAGTGAATAAAGTGCGAAGCAATACGACCTTTTGTGGAGCAAAACACAAGCCGTGCGCTGCTCACCCTCAAAGCGCAGTCGCGAGCGTGAAGCAGTGTATCGGCCGCGGGCAGCGAGGTAATCTTACTGTGGCTAGAGATGTGAGTCACTGCGCGCCGCCGCCAGCCGTAGCGTTAGGTACGTGAAGGAACAAATTGCGTAGGCGCAGAGTGGTAAGTGCATGTGTCCTTGAGCGTAGATTATGCTGTCACAGTTCAAGACTACTCACGTGAAAGTATATCTGTCTATGTCTCGCGCGGACCGTTCTCGCTCGCTCGCTGCTGGTGAAAGTATGCGTTAGTTTCTTCCTGTCCTTTGTTTTTTGTATATACTAACAATAGCTTTATAAGGTTTTTTGTGTTACTAACAGTATATGGACTACGTCTGTAATAATAATTATTATTATTAAGTAGTAGGCAATGAGATGACTCCTGAAAACAAAGTTAGTCTGTCATTGTCTTTTTCTCCTTCTGTCTATTAATAAAAGACCGAAATATCAAACAGGAGATATGTTACAGTACCGCAATATACGGGGTTATTGGTATCGGCAATCATTTAAGGGGATGTAGAAGAGGTCATTTGCAACCGAATGCCCCTGATGACCCGTATGCAAATGTCAACAATTTTTGAGTAAATTGTCATTTTATATTTTTTAAAGATATTTGGTACCTTATTGTATCTCTTTGGATAGCTGAGAAGTTGTAAATGTTTTTGGAATGTTCTGCCGATAAAGTACTTCAGTGTTTTTTTGCAGAAATCGACTATTTTAGTCAAATAACCTGCACGATATGACTATCTGATAGAAAATTGGAACGATTTGTAAAACTATTAAAGATTATTGTCATTTTATGGTTGATTATTATGTATTGAAGTAGAAGCATGTAATAATAATTTTAAAAAAATACATGCATTGTTTTTTTAAGACTAATTTTCAAAGTTGTGTACCGCTAAACAAATATAAAATGTCAATTTACTTGAAACTGCTTGACATTTGCATAGGGGTCATCAGAGGTCATCTTGTTGCAAATGACCTCTCCTGTGTCCCCTTAATGGATTGTCGACCTATAACCAATAACCCTGTATACGAGGTAGGCGCTATATAAGTAAATAAGAACCAATACTGAATTTTCTCTATTTATTTCAAGAGGACGTTTTCACTTTTACACTCCTATCACATAACTGTTGATTTATGAAACCAACTGCCTCATATTCAATTTTGAAACTAATTCCAAATTCGCTTGAGTGATCAAATGCAACTAGAGTCCTTTTTGCTACCAGTCAAAGTCAAATAATTTATTTCAAATAGGCACATAAAAGGCACTTTTGAACGTCAAAATTTACAAAAAATAGAATTGATTCTAGTTGCCTCTTCCAACAGGTAGTTTCGTATGGAGAAGAATGGGCACCGTTACTCTTTTAAAGTCTGCATAAAGTTAGTTTCCCTTTTGCAGACAACCTTTGCAGTACCTACCTACCTAGGAAAAAAATGGCAATGCCTTCTTTATGTAAACTGAAAGTATGTAAACTACTTACATGCAAAGCGTACATTTAAAGGTGCTGGCTCCCGGTCTGTAATCTCCATTAGATTAGCACATGAAAGGGGACCCGTTTCGTTTTCCATCAAACAAGATTTTATTAAGATTCCCAGTTATATAACTTTTTGTACTTACAATGAATTTATTGATTTTTAATGTATGTTTTGAGAACAAAATTGAGGTTTATCAAAAGGGGTTTTGTTTTAGCTGTTTTAAGGACAATAAGGCCGGTTGTCCACCGGCAGTCCGGCGCCGTCAACGGGACGTCAAAGAGAACGAGATGACGGCGCCGAAGTGGCGATGCATACATCTACTTTGGCCACTTGTCGACCGCATACCACCGGATGTCACGTTCAGTTCGAATAATATCGTTTCTCGTTGACGGTGGCGGTCGACAAACAGTATAAAGGTGCTTTGAATTACTAGAAGTATTATTTTACAAAAGTAAATATGTTATTTTAGGAACAGCGCCTTCCAGATCTCTTACTCGCCAACACCTTGACCTCCAAAATACTTCGATAAAGATGATGTCATGGTAATTGAGTATAGTAATTTTATTCTAGGTACATCGTTTTCACATATAATTCCAATTAATGTAGGTATAAAAAGTATTGTAAAACATTTTAAAAGAGTAACTGGAGTTTCTTTCCCATTCTTCTCCATACGAAACTAAAAATTATATTTTCTTGTAAATTTTGACGTTAAAGATTGTGTTCTAATGGGCAACTTGAAATAAATGATTTGACTTTTACTTTGAGTCTACAGGCATCCAATCAATAGATGTATGTGTTACCAGCCAAACCCGGTTTTCGGATGAATTAGTTTCGCCTAGGCCAGTGGCTAGGCTAGTGGGGCTCCATCGACTACGCTTGTCATTATTCACAATGCGCGGGTATTATTAAAAATGCCCGTATTTATTACTTGGTCTATAACAACTAAACTGGTTTATCCTATCGGTAACAGGATGAACGAGTTTGGCCTAGGCAATACTGGTTCATCCTAAAATCGAGTTTGGCCGGTAACATATGCACTTTTACGACACAATCTTGTCAGTAGGTGCGTTGGCCTTGACTGTAGCAGCCACACGTGGTACGGATTTTGATGAGATCAGTCAAATCCGAACTTTATACATCGTAATACCAACGTTTTCCTTCATTTGAGCTAGCATTTTAGAAGTATTAGGATAAATCTATCTATCTATATTTTTTTTCTTTTATTTTGTTTTACTATTTTTTTTCTTAAAATCACTAATTAATATTATATTCTTTTTGTATAAAATCACTTTACTAGGTCTTAATTTCTTTAAGGATTGATAGTGTCCAAGTGGCAGTAGATCACTGACTCCTAAATCCCAGGTATTCTAGTTAGGGAGTCAGGGTTTCAACTTTTGTGCTCCTTTAACTATTGTGAACTTTAGCTATATATGAAGCATATTGTAAGGACTTGTATCAATAAAGTATATTATTATCATTATATTTTAAATTAAAGACTCCTTTCGTGTCTGACTGTGTGACCGCGTTGATCTTCGAAACTCCGCAACGGATTTTGATGCCGTTTTCGCACCAACTTTTAGAGAATTTATTCCGGATGGTTTGTGTGTATAATACATTAAAATTATATTTACATAATTATGATAAAGAAATATCTATGTGAAGTAGGGGTGCGGCGCTAGTTACCTGTTGACCTTCTACTAAGGGTATAAATCGCATTACTATTAATTCATGACTTTACATAATACTTACTCGTTTAAAATTGAATACTCTCAAATAAGTGCGTATCAAACATCTACAAGCAATAAACGCCAGTGCGAAACGTCAGTATGTGACGTTATTGCGTTATTATGTGATTTACGAGCTTTTGTCAGATTAAAGTTAACGTTAACGCGCGCGTTATGTCGCGTTCATGCATGTAGAGTTACATTTGAATAGCTTTTTTATGTTAATAGTTTTTGCAGATAGTTTTCATACTGAATCCAGAATGTTATTCAGTTAGAAGAATGCTTGGGTGACAAAGTTACACATATTTATAAAATTACCCTTCTCCTGGGCATCGCAGCAGTCGGGTAGACAAAAATAAAAGCAAACAAGTTTTTTTCTTGAAAAACAATTAAACCAGAAGTTGATTATAATAATTGGAAGACTGTAACCCATTTTTTATTTTATTTTAACCATATTTTCTACATCGACTTTCAACAGAAAGTCATAAAATAAGATACGAGCTTTTCATTGAAATCGAATTATTGTTATAAAGAGAACGCTTTTCCTAGTAACAATACCACCCAGTAAAAAGAAATTCCTTCCAAAAATAAAATGTATTTATTCGCAACAAAAATAAAGCTAGCAATAAAGGGAGCGACACGTCGCCGGACAACCGCACTCTTCCATTTGGTCGGCAAATTGCGGTTTTACGTGACCTACGACAAACTGAACGCGTGATGTACGCGCATTCGAGCAGTAAATGGGGGGTTTTATAACCGTAAATATGTACTGGCTAGCCGGTGATGTATGTTGCGCAAATGTTGAACCGGGAATCCTTATTTATGTACAAGGCGTCCATAGGCCTGAAGAGTAAGTAGGCTTCTAGAAAATAGGAGCTTCCTCTATTTTCATGTGCTTACAGTTTATTAACATGGCATCGGTTTTAGGTCTGAAATAAAAGCGAATAGGGCACGATGTTTTATAGAAAATCTGATAATGATTCTCGAGTTTGTCTTTAATAATATCTTGCCTGTCTTATCTTTATCGCTATCGGCACCATTATCAGACAGCGGAAAGACGTCAACTGCTGGCATCCAGCGGATTTTTGTGACCTTCTCCAGGCTAGTAGTCCACCTTATGGATCAACTACCCACGCTGCGTCTACGTGGTACGCGATCTCCACTTCAGAAACTTTCGGCCCCATCGCCATCCAGTGCCTTAGATTTCCATACGCTCACTGGTCAAAATAAGCACTTATGGCGAAAATTTTGCATCTTGAAAACGTATCGACGGGTCCCTATAAAATGCAAAACAGACTGGACAATGAGTACTTAAAATTCATACCGCACCGACGTATACAAATTGCAATAAACTTATACAAAAATATTTTCGCACGTAGGTACTTGAAATAAAGTCCGCGACCAGTCCAGTGGCAAATAGCAACGTTCGCAGTTGACACTCGGAACAAGTTCCAAGTTGTCGAGACCATGCTATCAAGTATTTAACAAGTTTCCCTGAAAGAATAATCAACAGGTGCCCTCGGGGAGCGCGCAACTAGAAAATATTAACAATAGTTGCGACTACTACTTTGTTGTTATGGGCGCCTAGTACATTAAATGGTTCACGAAAATTAATTGCTTATCAGTTGCTGGAGAATTTGTTTTCCTATGTAGTCTGTGTACCTTATATTCCCTAAAAGGCCATTGCAACTTCTGATTGATGAATGTAACAATGGCATGCAAGCTACTTGCATACTTTTGTGCAAGTTCTTCGAGCACGTAATACACATGTCTATGTGTATTACGTGCTTGAAGGAAAAATCTAAGCATCACAACATGTTAGAATGCATGAAAGTTAAAAACTTTAAGCGTGTTTGTGTACTCTTGCAATGCAGTCGTGGCTTATCGTGTAACCCGCCAGGGCTAAGCTGTAGTAGAGCACAATATAATCTACACTTTCATTGAATATGAATTCCTAGTAATATTTTGATGCATCTCTTGAATTAACGACGTTGTGATGAAAATATTGGCGGCTCAAAGTTGGAAATTGAACTGACTGCCCCAGATTTCCACATTTGTAGAACCTTTTATAAAACTTGATGTTATAAACACAAAAAAACGATATACTTATTTAAAGTTTTCCTATACAGTTCTTAATCTTCAAATGTTAATACCTGAAGTAATACCAAACTAACCCATACATCAGAACAGTCGTAAGTCGCAGACGTAGTACCTACCCACACAAGTTTATACGAGAGATTTTAGTGTCGCCGTATATAATAAAGCCTTGAACACATTCAAAAAGTTTCCTCGCAGCACTTACCTTAACTTTGAACGCATGATACGCGTTAAGTAGTAAGTAACTCATTGGCTTGTACGTATGGATGGCTGTCACACCGAAGGAAAAGGTGAAAGTGAAAGAAAAGAGACTATGTAGCGTCTGTGTGCGTTTTACAGTGGTGCCGTGTAGAGCCTCAATGCGCATTCTGGTCACTTATGGTTTTGGTTCTGAAATGTAGTTTAATGTCACTCCTAAGCCTACCCATTGCTAGGTCACAGGACTCCTCTCTGCGAGAAAGACGCATACTGCTTTACTTTTATAAATTAAAATAGTAGAAAATACGAATCAATTTAAAAATTGACCTAAACTTGTTGAACAGCCAATCCATTCACCGCGGCATAAAACATTCACATATAATGCGTACTCAGGGGCGGGTTCAGACAAAAGTAATATCTTTGACGTTTCGAATTCTCCGGGAAACTCTTAAGTTGCGTTTTTCATCATATTTTTTATTCCAATTCAATACAAAACGTAATTTATTACAGTTAAAGCCTCCCATGCAAACATGAGCGACGCGACAGCGCGTCGCGACTATAGTAGAATAGTTTCTAAGAATTTTTTATGGAAATTGTTCTACAAGAGTCGCGTCGCGCTATCGCGTCGCGCCTGTCTGCGGGAGGGAAGCCTTTAATTAGTTACAGCACAATTTAGGTACCTAGTATTTATTTGTTCGATGGTAATGCGTGTAACAAAAAAAAAAAACTTACTATGGTGAGTTTCATTAGTAAACGTAATTTATGCTGGTTAAATAAAATTAGTTGGTAAATAGGTACATTTTGTGGTAATTTTTAATTTACTTATTGATACTTATCAATATTTTCTATTAGACTTTTTTATATTCTTTCTTTAATACTGAACCGGGTGGGCTCAGTATCAGCAGGTTCAGCATCTGAGCTATGGCACGTAATTTAATTAATACGAGTACCTTGTATAATACCGCTTAAACGAGAGAGGAAAGAGATCTAATGTTTTTTTTCTTGTAAACTCTTTGCAAATCTTAAATCGATCGATTCAGCATCATCTTACACTCCGGTGTAACACACCCCCGCTTCCCAACCCGTACAGTGCGCGAGCCGTGACGTCGCATACATTAGCGCTCCCCGACGCCAGTTGTGCGCAACTCGGATTAAATATTAACCCCCGCTTAACTTTAATAAGCCGACGAACAACATGGATACCGTTTGATAATTCGCCCCAGTTATAAATATGTTTTTTCGTAGATGTGTGTTTGTTTTATTGCTTTCTGCAATAGCTCGAACTTGCACGAAGTAGCACGAGCATGTTATTGCCCGAGATGGTTAAGGTCGCGAAGGTAAAGATTTCATAAAGGTCGCAGGTCAATTGATCATTGGTCATTGGATGCAAGAAACCTGAACTGGCCTGTAAAATAAAACAATGAGAAAAGGAGGGTGGTGAGGTGTGGTGGGAGGTGAGGGGTTAGATCAATCCTAATCACTTCTGGTGATTAAAGTGATAATACGCTTGGTGATAATTGGAAGGTCCGTGCATCATTCGAGCATTTACATAAGACTTAGAAATTGAACATAAATATTTCTAAATAAAATATGCGTAAAATTTACCCAAAGAGGCCAACTTAGTATCAAAGGAGCGCCCTAATGCACTGCCATTCCAGTAGTATAGTTCCCTAGTACTTTTCAAAAATAGGTTAGTCCTCAATTGTGGCCATTGGCGATCGGAACGGGCACAATCCATTCCGGTTTCTGTTATCCGTATTAAAGTTTATCCATTTTTAGACGGAACTTTTAAACTATTGTATGTGTAACTTACTGGACTTCCTCTTAAGGACTGGTTGGGTTGGCGCTTTGACAGTATTAAGAGCAAGGAGGTGGAATAAAACTGTTGAAAGTCCGTTTGATCTGGAAGAAGTCATTGAGATGACTGCTGAACTGAATCATTTCTGACTAGTATTAGAAATGTTTATTTTATGCTAAAATGTAATAGTATCGTAGGTATACTTCTTGTCTTTATTCAGTTTCGATCGAGAAGGTTTTAAGATACAGCTCTTCGAACCTAACTTTCAAACCAGAATAATAAATTAAATTATGTCCTCATCAATATTATTTCCCAGATCCACTACAATCATTTGTAAAAGCCGCTTTCCACGATTCTATAGTTCCTCCCCCCTCCATCCTCCTCTGTTCACTTACAATCACACAAAACGTCAACACACGTCTTTTTACGTCTCGCTACAATAAAGGAGTTTTCTCTTGTTATTGTGTTTTGCAGTTGACAGCCAATCAATGGCTCGCCCACGAAATATGGGTGAGTCGAGATGAAAAAAATACTTTGTTTTATTGCCACGGTGAGGCCATAGTAAATATAGAACAGTAGCGTAACTGCAAAGAGGCAATCGTAATTGCACACGTCACTCAAACATGCATAAAAGTGCGCAAGCCAACGTAAAAAGTCATTTTTACTTTCAACCAAGGGCTTCGTTCTCTCGAATTCTCTCAAACAAGTTTTTATTTTATGAATTGTTTGAGAGTTTCTTCATTCTATCCATACCATACAATAAAATACCATAAAGTGATAGTGACAACAGGATATGTTCAGCTTTGCTGATTTACTCGTCGTGCATGTTGAGTCAAGAGTATCAGCCTGAGGATTGCATGACGGAACATACTCCCTCTTTCTATCTCTGACCAATACTGAACATACAAGCGCACTTCAATACAGTACCTTCTTGCTTATCTGCGAATTACTTACACTACTGTATATGGGGCACAGTTGCTTCTTTGACGTGTTCGCATGCAGCGATCAGTGAATGTAAATAAAAAAGTAAGTAAGGGTATGTAAGGGTAGCGCGGTTTGTATACTGTTGTGATTGTGTACCACGTAGTTTGTCATGTGTTCGGAAGTTGGGTCAAAGTAAGGATAAGGGTTATCAGCGAGAAAAGGAAGTTTGGTGAACTATGAATGCGAATATGTTGTTGGTCAAAAACATACGACAAATGGGGACGTTTTCATAACTTCAATGTAATGTTGCGAGTTAGGGTTTTTTTTTGGTGTTTTGAAAAAGTACACTGTAGGCTTCTGGACACGTTAAATGAATCAGTCAACATCACTTGTAAAGTTAATTGATAGACCTTTAGATTTATGGCTAGTTGTTAATTGAACACAGACGTCACATTCAGGATTATTTATTACTAGCTTTTACCCGCGGCTTCGCCCGCGTGGAGGTCAAAATATAGGTATCCCTCGGAAACGTACTACCGGGATAAAAAGTATCCTATGTATTAATCCTGGTTATAAACTATCTGTGTGCCAAAGGAGATCATTTTATTTTACCAAAGCATAAATTAATACTGATGATTGAAATACTATCGTGTCATACAATCCTAGTACTTTTTGTTAGGTTTCTGCTTAGAAATTGTGCACAACGCATCGTGAGCAGAATACCGTCTTTCTTATATCTATGGCTTGCAACGTACTACCGGGATAAAAAGTATCATCTATATATTTTAATTGGTGTAAAACCATCTCCGCATCTAATGAAACCGGTTTGGGGCACATCGTTTCGATGGTTTCAAAGTCTATAACGGACATAGGAAGAAACAATTTTTGTGTTTTATTTACATAGATTAAAACTTAATTTAGGCACAGTGGTTGGTACTTAGATGGACTTAATAACACAAAGCATTCTCTACCAGTCACCCGTTAGTTACTTAAATTACAGATATAGCCACACAGCACCAGCAGCTTTCACGTAGATTGGTGCTTTCTTCGAAAAAAGAAACCCAAAAAAGCCTATTGAACATACCCTGTGACGTAAGTAAGACCTTCCAGTCCCTTAATTTGCAAGTGAACAGCCTAAAAAGCACATTTAGCTAACATTATTAGCAGTTAGGTACCAGGTCCCCATAAACCTGACATGCCAAATTAAAAATTATCGCCAATAACGGCGCAGCTCTTCAATAACGTTACAATTGTAACATGGTATTTTAAAACCTTAATCGGAACTTACTAGGGCCATTTATTACTTTTACTTTAATCGAAGAGGACTCTTTTACGAACCTCGTTACACCAACTTTATTACTGTAGGTAGCACATAAAAGAGCCAGCCGTGTGAAATTAAACTTTATCACGTGAAGCTTAAAGTTGAGAATGTGTTTTATAGTCATCAAGGTGTTCGATTTAGTAAATTCGACGTTTATTATGTAAGACATCTTGATTAGATCGTCACTAGATTGTTATTTTGTGGGATATTTAATTAATTGTCATATGAAGGTGAAAGGGCATTAAAAGTGACCCCTATGTTCGTAAAGGGTTTATTTCTGAAATGCAGTGTTAAACTTAATTGAGTAAGTAAGTAAGTGATACTTAAGAGTTAAGAGCCATATAACTTACTACTACTTAAGACATCTAATTAAAACTTATATGCGCACCTAGAGCCGTCGTTAATAATCATTATTAGCAAAATAAAGATTCCTGATATTTTAGTTAACCTGATGTTTGAAAAGATTCCGACAAATTGAGCACCTCCTCCTTTTTAAGAAGTCGGTTAAAAACAGACATTCTGAGATCTCGTTTAGAGAAGCTCGCACCCTAATTACGTAACACACTCTGAATCGTTTTCAAGCCTATTGCTAATCCATTGCTACATTTTTTCGAAAAATGTGTCTGCTCAACAACGCAAATAACGTAATGAATGTTGTTGAACTGTCAAAATGAAAGCCATTCCTACTATTATTGTGTTACGTAATTACCCCGCAAGTGCCAAATGGATCATACGGAATGCTTTAAGAGGCAAGGCTTGTCAAATATAATTACAAATATAAACCAGGTCCATCATAGTATTTAAATAGGGTAATAATCTCGAGGTAATAACATACAGCGGGTCGCCCTATAATAACTTACCTGAACTTAAACTAAGTTCCTAACTTTGATCAATTTATTCTCTATGAGAAGACGTAATGAGAAAAATATAGTATTTGACAGAGCGTGTTATGAATAACTCCTGTTTTATCATTGATCTTCATCACTTTGATTAATTAAAAGTATGAGAGTTGAGTTGGTTCCGGTTTTTAAGGACTTTAATGATGGGTCAAGTGTGGATTAATTTATGCCGTTTTCATGAGGTATATATTATACTGATAATATTTGATGGTCGATAAAGAATAGAATAGAATACTCTTTATTATGTACACCATAAAAAATCAAGATATAAATGTATATAAAGGTGACGGTGACGATGTAGGTGTGTAGGTGAAGGTGATTATGTGATGTAAATATTAGAGCTAGCAATGATTTATTTTTCAAAACATTGTGATAGAATTGCTTAGGTACAGTCGCCAGCACATCAAGTTACCACAATCTGTCTGATTTTCTCATTCGATTTTGAACTTAATCTTTAACATCTTAAGGTTTAAAATCGTTTAGAGAAATTTGACAGTTTCGTGTAGCTTGACCTGCTAGCGACTGTACGTTCTGAGAGCGTTTCGTGTTTTTAGACATTATTTATTTTGTGTTTATGTGCTGTGGATATTTACATGGACTTCCTGATCTTGATTCTACTAACCGTGGAAAAAAAACGAGGAGGTTCTCAAGTCGACCCGTTTTTTTTTTATTTATGACCACGCATAACTTTTTACAGAGTAGTCAGATTTTGATGAATATTTTTGTTAATGGAAAGGGTATTATACCTTGAAATTGGCCCCATTTAAAATTGGACAACGAAATCCACCCCTGATGGTAGAAAAATAGGGGTTAAATGATTTTTTACCTACTGAATGTTCACTTGTGAACCGATTATGTTGAAACTTGGTACATATATGTAGTTCTAATGATGCTTCAACAAATAAGAGACCTGGAGATCATCTGATGATGGAGGCGGAAGACTGTCGAAAGAGCTCCTCGACAGATTATAGCACTTAGATCGTGTTTGGCCTTATTTCATTCATCTTGATGCGAAATTTAAACCTAGCTGGGGTATGACTGTCATACATCAGGACCCGAGCCGGCGACGCGTAGTGTTCCACGCGCGTTTCTCTTAGACGTCGCGGGGGGAGTCAAACACCTCACTCCCCCCACTCGACCGGACGGGGCCCGCAGAGGCAGGCCGGCACCAGTCGGGGATTGCGGAAGATTATTACGTTCCCGTGACCCCCGGCACAGGTGTGAGATGGAACACCGAGGTGGTTTTTAGTCAGTAAGAGTCTGACAGACCCCTCCGCCCCTTCAGGGCGGGGAAATCCATGAGGATTTTCCACACCGGATCAAAAAAAAAAAATAGAGTATGTCTGTCATGTTGGGTACGGAAGGCTGTCGAGGGAAGTTCTAAATATAAGCTGTAAGAGCATACTCAAAACATTCAAAAGCTTAGAAATTAACAAAGGTAATATTTATTACAGGTTGCGCGGTGAAGTTATTGTGTCCACTTATGCTCATACAGCAAATCCTTAAATTCTGGCATATTTCCCTTTAAAATGGAAAACGGTAAATATGGTGCCTATACTTAAATCGGATAACAATGATAACATAAAAACATTAGGCCCATCTCAATTCATGCAACGTTTACCAAAGTGTTTGAGTTACTTCTCTGCCCGCATTACCAAAACCATCTAAAGCTATTCATTAACGATCACCAGCACAGATTTGTTTGATCACGAACTACAATTACGAATCTGGTTCAATTTGCAGAACTTTTAATTGGGGCTGTTGATGCTGGTCATCTGGCTGACGTCATATATACTGACTTAAGCAAAGCCTTTGATAAAGGTTCCCACAAAATGCTTTCTTGTAAGTTGCGTGCTTATGACTCTCAACGAACAGCTTTCTTGAACGGGTGATTTCATATTTAGCAGATAGATCTTTATTTAAACGGTTAATAATATTACGTATAAAAAATCTCGTCTGGAGTCCTACATGGCTTACGTCTGGGGCCAATTTAATTAATGACATTCCTAGCTGTTTTCAGTACTCTGAATTTTTTGTGTATGTTGTGTGTATATATTTTTGTCTGTCCGAGACTCCTTGCTCTTACAGATGGATCTTAATAGTCTCATTCAATGGTGCAAAAATAAAAATAAACATATCTAATTGTGCAGGGGAGTGAGACAGGAGGATGTCATATCCCCGTAACTGTTTACTGGCGCCCTGGAAGATATGTTTAAGACGCTGGACTCGAAAGGAACGGGCATAAACATAAATGGCGAGTACACCTCACACCTAAGATTCACTGATGATATTGTCTTTATGGCGGAGTCACTGCAAGATCTTCATCGAATGCTGACTGACCTAGCTGTCGCCTGTCGACGCATCGGTCTTGGGATGAACATAGACAAAACCAAGGTTATGATTAACAACCTTATTACCCATTATCTTATTAACATTATCCGCCAGAGAATCAAGGTAACTGACAAAGCCCAAAGACTAAGCAAGCTGAAGTGGCAATGGGCTGGTCACATCTCTCGCAGAAGTACTAGAGTGGATATCGCATTTAGGCAAACGTAGTGTGGGACGCCCGCCGGCTAGTTGGAGTGACGACTTGCGAAAGGCGGCTGGCAGATACTGGATGAGGAGAGGCAAGGATCGGGGTCAGTGGCGTTCACTAGAAGAGCCCTACGTCCAGCAGTGGACGGATATACGTATAGGATGATGATGATGAATGGTGCAAAAATAAAGAAATGTAATAGACCTCAATGAAATTTTACCACGTTAAATATACAAGAACAAATAATCTTATAAGTAAAGGCAGAGTAATAATAATAATAAAACAGACTATACACACAAACACAATCAGAAAAACTAGCACTCAAATATAAACACATACAACATACAAATACTCCTTATTACAAGTACATACCACAAACAGTTCTAGAAAATACGACACAGAAACTTTACTACGACCACGGCATAGTAACTGACAAAACTTTTCACTATAATAGACCCGATATAGCCCTTCAAAATAAAGTTAATAAAGTCACATACCCATAGATATTGCAGGCCCTAATACATACAATTTACAAAAAACAATAGGTAAGAAAATCAGTAAATACGCTGAACTAAAAGAAGAAGTGACCAGAATTTGGAGGCAGGAAAAAGTATACGTAGTATCCATTGTTGTCTCCACGACAGGTGTTTTACCCAATCACCTCCACCACAGCCTTAATCTAATAGACCTGAAAGACTCAATTTACCTATACAAACACTCCAAAAAGCTGCAATTTTAAACACCTGCAGCATAGTTAGGAAGTTCATGTAAATTGAGGAAAATGAAATGACTCCTCATAATATTAATTCTAGGTAATTAAAAAAAAAAACACCACACACGCTACATTGACTTGGCTTGGGCCCGTTAATGTAGCTTAAACTAGCCAAAGAGCTAAGAAGCCAAATTTCTTTACCAAAATAAATTATTTATTGTCATTAAAACTGGATATAGAAAAAAGTGAGACCCTGGCTTCAGAGCTAGGTAGAGTACCTGTATTTCAGGAGCCAGTGAGAGTATTACATTAATGGCGCCAAAGTTACTTAAATAGACACTGTACGTGACCTCGGAGTTCTATTTGACCAAAAAATTACATTTGCATCAGACCTACATCACATAACTAAAAAGCGTCCAAGATGCTGGGTTTTTCTCATAAGACAGTATCCTTTACATTTTGTAGTTGAAATGCAGTAGAATACTGTAATATGGTGTGGCGGCCGCACTATGCTACGAATAGTTTGCGTCTAGAACACGTTCAAAAACACTTCGATTAGCATCTAGCAGTTTCTGTTGACATAGCTAAATAAACATCTTCTTATAAAAATAGATAGAAGTTCTTCAACACTTTAGAAGAACGAAGATGTTTCAACGACGCAATTTTTGTATGTAAATTTCTTAAATGAATTATTGTCGACTAGCCTCCACTCACTGCTCGCACTCAATATCTTGCGTGCTCCATCCGTCATGAATTGCGCGTAGACCTATTACTCCTCTTTGTCCTCCACAGAGAAAAACGGTACAGCATATAACTGTCTATATGCTAGGTTTTGCTAGGTTTTACATATTATGTAGTAGCGATCTAATCGATTTATACTTTGATTCCCTACCTGAGCAGAAATCTAAAATTCTTGACCGTTTGTCTGATTTGTTATGAAACCTTTATGATAACTTTTATACTCGTATCTAGCATATTTTTCCTCTTATATTAAGTTTGCTTGAAAACTTGTCATATACCCAAGCTATCAATTATATGGTATTATATGGTGTTTACCTTAAAGTATTTTTTTTTTTTAATTTGTTTTGTAAGTTTTAATTTAATGTTTATTTTAAAAATATATATGTTATGTAGTGTAAGCCGTTGTCGGTGGCCCTAAATAAATAAATAAGTTCATATTTTTATAGGAAACTGACAAGCGAAAAATAAAAAAAAAACATTTTACAAAATTTTAAACCGACGAAAAAAGAAACTGAAAAGCAAAAAATTAACCTTAAACTGAAAGGTTATTTTTTAGCTCATCAGTTTCTATTTTCGTCGGTTTAAAATTTTGTAAAAAAGTTTTTGTGTTGCAGTTACTTTAAATTTGCTATGTAGGGAATTTAGGTTGCTGCATCATGCTTGGGCAGCTTAATCTACACAGAAGTGCAATAATCATTTTCATATGATTTGCACAAAAATATGAAAACCTTCAAAAATCCTTTCACCCCCGGATACTTAAAAAAATTACAGTTGACCCTCTTACATGAATAAACATGTCCTGTAAGGTAGAAAAAATATTCGGCTCAAAGTTAGCGGGGTACCATGTGTAATAGCAATGTGTATGTGTCCCGGCTTCGCTCGCCCCCTGTAATTTATGAGTTGCCATAAAAGCGAGTTTTAGGTCGCCTTACTTGCCATGATTTGCATTTTTTTCTTTGGAACACGTGTTGATGGTCGTATTTGCATATCAGAAAACTTTTTTTTATGTAATTTTCTGTTTTTTCGTTAGCATAATATTAACATGTCGGATGGCTGCATGGCGGCTTTTTTCTTGTTTATTTGCGAGGTCTTTTTATTTGCTTTTGAAGTTCCTAAATTAATTTTAGTCGTTTTGTTTGCTTTTAACACGCTTTTATTATGTTGGTATGTATGTTTGTTTGTATGTTTGTAACGGAATCTTCGAACGTGATTTTCACCTACTTCAAAACGTCGAATTAAGAGCGCTTACACGGGTCCACTAGCGCCACTCCTTTAAAAAAATATTATCTCGTGACTGAGAAGGAATTTTGAAAAAACGGCTCAATAAGCGACCTCGGTAAGTGTGTCAAGATTTTTCTACTACCTTTTATAAACTTTCATATTGAGACACGAAGCAAAAAAATTCGATCTAAACAAAAGCGGCCACATTAAATGATAAATGATAAATTATTTTATTTCTGTAAATAGGTTTGTACAAACACTTTTACACGTCAATGATGTTTTAAAACTAGATGAGGTCGGCGTTTCCTATCTGACTACTCTGAGAAGAAAGGCCGAAACAAACTCAGAGGTCACAGTCTCTTTTAAAGTCCAGACATAATCTTGGTCAGATCATGTGAAGACCATGTAGATTTGTCTGAAATGGTATTTTGAGGAAAAACCACACAGATTGAGTGGACCTGTCCAGTCAGTGCACGCATTTGTCAGTAATCGTGCAGCTCAACTCAGAACTTAAGGAGCTCAACGATTCAACGAACAATACCAAAGAAAGGACATTTGTGTAGGCCACAAAAATTACTCAAACTGCCAGACTAAGATTAAAACTACCTGAAAGGAAAAAAAAAAGCAACAATGACCCACATAGTCTTCACATTCACAATATTAAAATGAATATCATGTATTTCATCTAGCCTGCATGCTACTCACATTCAAAGACAGGTTTCTCTTTAAATGTCATCAAAAAATCATAATATGTTATGTAATGTAATTCAATAAAAATTACATTATTAATTCTAAAACACATAATCACAGTATAAAATGGATTGTTGCTTGGGGGTACATTGAAGTAGCTTAATTAATCCCAAGCCTTTTTGTCATCCAAGTAATCTTTAACTTTATAGAAACCTTTTTGACAGAGTTTCTGTTTAATAAATGATTTAAATTTATTGAGGCTCAGTTCTTTAACAAGACTTGGGAGTTTGTTGTAAAAACGTATACTTTGGCACTTAAATGAATTACTAATTTTTTGGAGCCTAGTCGAGGGCACAATAAGTAAATCTTTGTATCTAGTATTTATGTTATGAATGTCGCTGTGTTTAGAATATAGATTAATATTCTTTTTTACATAAATAAGGTTTTCATATACATATTGAGATGCGACAGTCATTATGTTTATTTCCTTAAATTTATCCCTCAGTGAATGCCTACAACTAAGGTTATAAATTGCTCGAATGGCTCGTTTCTGCAGCACAAAAATAGCCTGAATGTCGGCTGCATTTCCCCACAGCAAAATGCCGTACGACATTACACTATGGAAATAACTAAAATATACTAATCGGGCTGTTTCGACATCAGTCAAATGACGGATTTTATAGACCGCGTAGGCTGCAGGACTTAGCCGCTTCGACAATTTGGTTATATGTGGGCCCCACTGTAGCTTCGAGTCCAAAGTAACACCTAAGAACACAGTGGTGTCCACAAGATCCAATTCCGTCCCATTTACTAGTACATTGGTTTTCACCTGTTTAACGTTAGGTGTCAGAACTCTAATACATTTAGTCTTTTTCTCGTTTAAAAGTAAATTATTAACACTAAACCAATGCACTATTTTAGCGATAGCATTATTTACATCGTCAGTAACTGTCTGTTGTCGTTTAAGCTTAAATAAAAGTGATGTGTCATCTGCAAATAACACTATTTCATGACTGTTCTTTACAAGGTAAGGTAGGTCATTAATATATACGAGAAATAAAAACGGGCCAAGAATTGAGCCCTGTGGAACTCCCATACTGACAATAGATCCCGCGGATCGCTTGCCGTTAACGTCCACTCTTTGGATCCTATTATTCAAATAAGAAATAAGAAGATCTAAGGCAGTGTTTCTAACACCATAGTGATGTAATTTCCTGACCAATGTATCATGAGAAACACAATCGAAAGCCTTAGACAAGTCACAAAAAAATACCTAGGGCATCATGCGACTTCTCCCAGGCCTCAAAAATATGTGCAAGAAGCTCAACGCCAGCATCGGTAGTAGAGCGACCCCTTGTGAAACCGAATTGTTTACTGTTTAATAATTTATGTTTATTAAAATGTTTTTGCAATTGATCTAGCATCAATTTTTCAAATATTTTACTGAAGGTGGGAAGCACAGAAATTGGCCTAAAGTTCGTGGGGTCTGATGTGCTTCCCGATTTAAACAAAGGTATTATTTTACTACTCTTCATTAAGTCAGGAATTACTCCATAGTCAATACATTTATTAAAAATAATTGGAATTCAGGCGCTACAGTGTTGATTATACATTTTGCAACCTCTACGGAATTTCCCCATAGATCAGCAGTTTTTTTAACATTTAGTGTATTGAAAGTTTTAATAATATCTCGAGCACTAACATAGTCGAAATTAAATTCATGGTTACAAATATCAACGTTTTCTTTCAATAGGGACTGGGCAACAGTGGGTGCAGAATTTAAAGTTTTTGTGGTTGAGACTGGAATATCGGCAAAGAAATTTTCAAAAACTGTGGCAACCTCTAAATCTTTTTTAATAACTTTATTGTTAATATTAAGGCTGTAGTCACTACTACGCTTTCTGTCTCTTCCAGTCTCATTGTTTATAATTTCCCAAGTGGTTTTTATTTTATTTTGACTATTTTTAATCTTGGAGCTTAAATAGCGACACTTAGCTTCGCTACAAACTTGTTTAAATAATTTGGAATAGTTCTTAACATATTGATAAAATTCTTTACTTTTATTATAATTTCTTTCTTCGTAAAGTTCAAAAAGTTTGATTTTACTATTAAATATGCCTTTAGTTGCCCATTCACTGAAGGTTGCAGAACCATTAACTGAGATCTGCTTGGGTATAAATGTTGAGTTAAATTCTGTACAATACATGGCAAAAAAAGAATTGTACAGTTCATTGGGATCATCACTGTAAGGCAAGTAGGGAAATTTACTACTAAGTTTATTTTTAAAGTTCTCCAAGCGACCTGCAGTTTTTGGCACTACAGTGATATCTTTCATAGGCACTTTTTTATTTTGCATACTAAATGTAATCAGTTGTCCGCAGTGGTCAGAATCCAGTTGGCTTATAATTTTTGAATTAATAGGTAAAATGTCAGTAAATTTAATATAATATAATTATTATCTAAACATGTAGCTGAGGTAGCAGTAATTCTAGTAGGCTCCAAAAATAAATAATTTAGGTTATATGACTGAAATATTTTTTTAATTTTTAGGAACATCGACGAGTCCTCTAATAAATTGTCATTAAAATCACCGTATACAATTATATTTTTTCCTAATTTACCAAGTTTTTGTAAAACATCATCCATGATGCTCTCAAAGCAATCATAAATCGATGACGAAGGCCGGTACACGCTAAATACAACAAGCCGCTCCAACTCAACACAGGCTATTTCTATAGTCCGCTCAACAGAAAGGTTTACAATATCCTTACGTTCTTTGAATTTAAGTTGTCTATTTAACAGTATCAATGAGCCACCATGTATTGCATTTTCTCTGCTGAACGAACTACCAACCTGGTGATTACTGAAATTAAACATGAACTGATGGCTTTTTAACCAATGTTCTGTAATACATAAAATATCAATGTTATTACAGTTCATGAATAATTCAATTTCAAGGTCTTTTCTCAACATACCTTGAATATTTTGGTGCACCAGGTTAACTGTGTTAGAATTTATTCTGAAATTTTGATGATTTGGACTAGTATTTAAATTTGAATTATCTCCATTAATAATGCAAGAGGTTTTCTCTATTGTCTCAATTTCTAATTTAAATTAATGTCAGCTTGTGTAGCCAAGTTATTGGCTGAATCAATGAAAATGTCAGGTAATTGCTCAATAGAAGCAACAGTTTTATTAGCTAATTTCTTGGCTGGTACATCAAGTAAAAAAAAGTATAGCGATAAAGCTATTTGTTTTGTTAAACATTTAGGCAAATACAATTTGTATTTTGTCACATATAAATATTTACTAACATACTTGTTAGAGTCAATGACATGAACTTTATTATTGTTTCATTAAATATAATGATAAATAATATGACATTTCATATTATTTAACATTATATTTAATTTGTGCATAAAAATATTTTCTTTCTGTGGCAAACTGTTACTATAAGGAAATGTAAACATAACAATCTGTCCTATGTCTAGCTCACATAGTTTGTTAATGTAATGAAGCAGACTGTTCTGATTCACATTTCCTCTGTTACTAATTAATATTATCAAAATTGTATCCTGGTGGAAATTTAAACTAATAATCTTTCTCATTATATCTACATAAGTTAAGCCAGGCATACAATAATTGGTAACTGACTGTCCCTTGCAAATATTTGATAATAACTGGCCCATGTCTTTCCCAATTTCATCACTAAATATCACAATATCACTATTTATTTGGGTTTTTACACAGTTATGAGATTTTACATTAACTTTAGCTGTTTTAGGGGAATTATCAGAGATATAACCTTATTGCAATGAAGTATCACATGCTGGCGTCAAACAAGCCGGTGAGGACTGACTATAACTGACATTCATTTAGATCGTATTTTGTTTCGATGACAATAGCATAATTTAATAAGTTTGCCCCATAATCCTGACCAGGATTTTCAAGATTAGCGATTTTTTATATTCAAATGCACTAATTCATAAAACCACTTGGTAACCCTTTTTCACATATTATAGACGAAAAGTCAATTATTCATTGCTACGAAATTATCGTTTTAAGACTAAAAAAGCAAAGATAAATAATAGTAAAAAAAAAAAAAAATACACGCTTTAATGGAAACCCAAACTAAAAAGTAGAAAATAATTTTCAATAAACTTAAATTAAGGGTAGCGTGATTAACAAAAAATGTAATATTTTATTGTAAAAAAGCGTGGGGTGCTTGATGTCAATTGTTATAAATATTTTATTGACAGATATTGGTAAAAGTAAAGTCATTATGAAAATATCGTAAAAAGCACCCCACGCTTTTTTACAATTTTTGTTTTTGTTTGTTTATCACACTAATCTTAATTTAAAATTGAAAATTACTTTTTACTTTTAGTTTAGTTTTCTACATATCGCACCTCCGCTCAAATAGTGTCGTAAGTCAAAAAGCAAACTTTCGAGAAAAAGGCGTTTGAAATTTATTATAAGTTTTTTTTCACTTTTCGGGTCTTAAATCGAAATTAGCGCAATATTTTTTTATAAACTTAATATGGTTTTTGAAGCTCTACAAAATGGTGTATTAGGTACACTGAAAACACGAAAAAAAACTTTTTTTTGAGTTGTGACACTTTAGGGATAAAATAAAACAATAATTTACGAAATATTGTTTAATTAAGACGGTTCAAATATACGTTCTTGTTAAGTAATACAATCGGAACATAAACTTGTAACTCTCATTAACTCAGCAATATCTGATACTTAATATAAATCTACTTTTTAAATTATAAATTAATTAGAACTCTAACTTAGCTCAACTTTTTATAACAAAATAATATCAACAGAAATAATTAAAGAAAAAAAAATATATTAACAATAATCAACAGTACAAATATTATTGATTTTGTCGAGGTTTGTATAATTTGACATACCAGTAAAACGGGGTGAATAGGAACGCAGGGGTGAATCGTAACGAAACTTTAAAAGGGATTTTAACATTGAAATATTATAGTCTGTCGCCAAAAAGGACTCTAACGTGTATACTGTATCATAATTAACCGATTACGTGTCCCTGTTGGCAACAAATTATATTATTTAAATGTTAAAATTCCTTTTAAAGTTTCGTTACGATTCACCCCTGCGTTCCTATTCACCCCGTTTTACGGTACCGATACTTAACTTCTCTATGTCTTATATGTTTATGTATAAATTGCCTCTGTTGCTCTAAATTCTGCAAAGCCTAGTAAGAGTCAAACAATTGGAGCCTTATTTCATTGGCAAGAAAAGAACTGCATATCAGCCTTCAACGTTCGCCACAACCTTCTTTAATAACTTTTTTAGGAATAGTTCGTCCAGATTTTGTTTTATAAAGCAATCCTGAGTTTTGCATAATTCCGTCATCTCATTTTGTCCTTGAAGGTGATTTCTGTCTAAATTAGTTTCTGCTGAAGTTGATGGGCGGTCTTCGCGAATGTCTTCACTTGGCTTCTCACTAGCCGACAATGATAAAGAGCTGGATGAGAGTGAATTTGAACTGGATGAGGATGAACTTGAGCTGGACGATGAATAACTCGAAGTACTCGATGATGATGATGATCGGAGATGAGGAACGACCTTATTTTTCTTACTCTTTTTATGAGCAGTGTCGTAGTTTTGATCTTTAATTGAATCCTCTGTTTCTTCATCCCAAGTTAAGTAATCTTGCATACCGTGTTCTTCGTTTTCATTATTACATTTTACAGGCAAATTAGAAATATTTATGGAAGTTTCTTTTGAATAAACATTATCTTTATTTAAGCTGTCATTCATCGCTTCTAAATTATTTTTTTGGGTAGGTTCTGGTATAAACGTTGAATTATTTGTTTCTTGATTATGCCGCCCGTTCAGCTTCATTCACAGGGACAATATTTTACTAGATTTGGACATTGTATTACAAACACCTGGGAAAAAAAGAAAAATATATATTGTCCTCAACTAGATACATAAACAATATTAAAATTCGTCTTTACATTGCTTAAAACAGAGACACTTTCGATACAGACCAGTTTTAATTGAGAACACAAATAGTTTTCTTACGACTTTAACACTAACTAGACACAGAACAGTATTAGTATTGCCAAAAAAAACTGATTTTTGACTAGCGTTAATGACATATACTGTCATAACTCGACAAAGGTCAGATTTATTGCGAAAGAAATAAGAATTTTGACTTACCATAATTACATAAATTGTCATATATCGACACAGTTCACTTTTATTGAATAGATTCACAGATAGTTTTCAATTGACTCATCACATGTACCGACATAAATCGACAAACAACACTGTATACAATATTTAGATAGACGACCACCTTGCGCAAGCCAAGAGGTAACACTGTATATGTGTGGTATGACAAAACTTTCATTTAACATTATAATGACACTAGTGCCATCTAGGAATAAATAATTAAACTATACGTATGACACTCTCTGAGATAAGATTTTGAAGTTTTCTGAAACGAATGGTACAATACAAGAGTTTTTCAATAGAGTTGTGACAAGGTTGTGACACTATTTGAGCGGAGGTGCGATATTAAAGCGTGATTTTTAGTATTGTTTTTAATTATTATCTATTTTCTAGTTCGGCTTACTACAAAAGTGTGTTTTTCAGTTTTTTTTTAACTATTTTTTTTCTTTTAGACCTCCATGGATGAAAGAACTATTTTCTTTTATCCTTTTCCCACATGCTTGAAGCATTTCTTTACAATACAAAACTATCCATACTTAAGATCTATCGAGGTTACTAATAATGTTTTTATCTAAAAGAGTGTCGGTGGAGTTTCTTGCCCGTTCTTCTCCATAGCTACCTACTATGCTTTGGATTGGGCAACTAGCTTCATCTTTCTGACTGACCGACCCCTTGACAATTCAAAAGTGGCTGTAACTGGTTTATTTGAAATAAATGCTTTGAGTTTGACTTTAAGTCTGCTTATTTCACGTATTTATTGTAGTTATGTTTTTGGTCTGGTATCACAAACATGTGACACATGTTTGACAGCACAACATATCATGGTTTGACAGTACGAAACTAGACCTCTGTTCAGTTACGTCACAACAACAATCTAAAAGCTCCGGTTTCTTAGAAGAGAAGTCAGGGTGGAGCCACATACTATCCGAAATTTACAGGCGAATGACGTCACTGAAACGTTATAATTATATGAAAGATTTTTTGCGTTTTTTGACATTGTAAAGTCAAACCCCGGTGACATCATTTTCATGACAGCTATCACCGCGGCCGTTATTATCAAACCAAATCAAATCATGTATTTCAGATAAATATCCATAGGTAATTTTTACACAAGTCATAGTACAAAGAAAAATAAATATAAAATAAAATCGCAAAATTATAAAATTAAAATTAAAAAAAAACAATAATTCAATCCGAATATTCAATCATCAATTATTATGGCGGCCACCGCTTTGCTAGGAAACTGTAGCTTTAGTACAGCTGCATAACCAGTTAATGTGATATCAATGAGGCTCCTCAAGTCACCTCCTAGTATGGAACTCAGTTAATTATGAACGTGTTCCACTTCCCCATTCAAAGTGAGCCGCAAGTGGCGCGTGCGATTAAACATGAAAATCATGCCTCTGTTAAGTGCTGGGCTGAATTGGATTAGGAATACACCTGTGTTTATTGCAGTAGATTAGTGAATGAATGATGAATGGGTAAATGATAGAAAAATAAGGTGAGGTAATTTTGTCTTCCCTTTGAATTTTCCTAATATTTTATCTTTTCATAACTATATAGATAGATAAATTGTTTATTTAGCGGGGTACTATATTTTATAAGTGAAAATAAAAAAAGCTTTTATTCTACTACTTTTAGATATAATAAATTATATAATAGTGTGTCTCACGCCTCTAAGCAGTAGTCGCTTCTTTGGCGTAGGCCTCCCCCATTTTCTTCCACTGAATTCCTTCCTGTCCCTAGCTTTAGTTATCCATCCTGGTCTTCCCTTCTCCCAAAATATCTTCCCACCTTTTCTCTGGCCGACCTCTACTTCTGCCTATGTCTTTTGTTATCCATTCAGTTACTTTTTTACCCATCGACTGTTGTGCAACCTGCAGACATGGCCAGCCCAGTTCCACTTTAGTAACCTGATTCTTTTGACGACGTCGATTAATTTTGTCTTTTGTCTAATGGTTTTATTATAAACTTTATTTTTCTGTTTTATTCCCAGCATGCTTTGCTCCATTTTTCTTTGGCAGATGGCTAGTGTGTTTTCATCATATTTCTTTAAAGACCAGGTCTGGCAGCACGGGAGGCTTGCTACTTCGTAGAGTTTTTTCTTCAAATGTATTTTTATTTGTTTGTTTTTCATAATCTCTTTGTAGCTCCAATATCTCTTCCATGCCATAGATATGCGTCTTAGAATTTCGTAATTTGCATAATTGTTAAAAGATAACATTTGTCTTAAGTATATATACTCTTCTACGTAATGTTCTTTCTTTCTCCGTTTGTTAGGATTTTCGTTTTTCCCGTGTTAAGTGTCAGGCCCACATAGGCTTTAACGTGTTTGTTCCTTTAACACGTTTTCCAGGTCGGTGGAGTTTTCTGAAAAAACTACAACTACGTCTGCAAAACGTAGGTGGCTGAGGTAGTCCCCATCAACTTTTAGGCCTTTTCTATCCCAATCTATGTTTCTAAAGATTGACTCTAGGATAGTAGAAAAGCCTTTTGGCGAAAATGGGTCGCCCTGCCTAACGCCCTTCTCGATGGGAAAAACGTTTCCTTCTCTTTCTAGCGTCATATTTGCACAGCTGTTTGAGTATATATATTATAGAGTAGAGTGATGTACTTCTTCTCTTCGCCTTATTGCAAAAGAGAATTCCAGGTCGCGGCATGTTGGAAAGAATCGAAGGCTTTTTAGTTAATGAAGCATAAATATAAGGTTTTCCTGTATTCCTTGATATTTTCTATTACCTGTGTAACAACATGGATGTGGTCTAAAGTCGAATAACCTTTCCTAAAACCTGCCGGTCCGTGCGTTGTTGCTCTTCTAGTTTTACTGAGAGTCTCTTTAGTATTTTATTTTTGAAAATCATTAGTACATGGTCGACATTAGACAAGAGCAATTTAAAATGGACATCCTTGCTTCCGACCACTCAAATAAGGATTTTAAAAGTTTCTGGAAGTACACAAACAAAATGAACGTTGGGCCTAGCTTCCCGTTGAGTGTTGATGGCTCGGCTGACCACATTGGCATTGCCGAGGCGTTTAGGCAGCATTTTACCGTGCGGTCGCCCTTAGGTCCCTCGTCCAGAAATGTGAGCGGTGGTGAGCCCGTCGTGACGGGGCCGAATGTAAAGATACCTGCGAAGAGTGCGGCGAACATTATAAGAAAAATGCAGCGTGGAAAATCGCCTGGTCACGATGGGCTCAGTATCGAGCATTATAAATTTGCGGGGGTTCACTTGCCGCGAGTACTGTCTATGTTTTTCAGTTTGTGCATAGGTCACTCTTATTTGCTGGAGCCGCTAATACGGACCGTAGTTCTTCCTATAGTTAAAAACAAGACGGGTGATACGTCTGACATTGGTAACTACCGACCCATCTCACTCGCTATCACAGCAACCAAGAAAGATACTTGACAATCTGCTGAATAGTCGCCTCACAGCACAAGTTGAGTTGCATGATGCCCAGTGCGGGTTCAAAGAAGGAGTCTCAACAGAGAGCGCTATTCTGAGTCTGAAGCGAACTGTCATGTACTACACAGCGATAAGGACTACTTGCGTGTTTCCTCGACGTGTCAAAAGCATTTGATCTGATCGCTTATGACGTTCTGTGGGACAAGTTGAGGGACGCGGGTGTGTCGGAGGAGTACACCTCCGTTCTCAAATATTGGTACTCTAACCAAAAGAACAGGGTGAGGTGGGTGGGTGCTCTGTCGGACGAGTACAGGCTGGAATGCGGAGTCAGACTAGGGGAGTTAAGCTCGCCTCTGCAATTTAACCTCTATATCAACCGGCTCATCGAACGACTGAGCGGTATACAAAATCGGCTGCCACATTGACGTAACGTGTGTCAACAATATAAGCTATGCAGACGATATGGTGCTTCTCAGTATGATCCCTCGATGGGCGGCTCGAAGAAGTTGTTCTCGACCTGCGAGGCCTATGCGGAGGAGCATGGCTTAATATACAACTCAAAGAAGAGTGAGATTCTTGTATTTAAAGCACCTAAAACAGCAGTCGCGCAGTGTTCTTTTTTTTACATAAAATTTTACTCCTGTATTTTATCTAACAAGAAAACCCAATTATTCCATAAATGACCCCATAAAGTACTGACCAAACCACACGACCATAGGGCTGCCTCCCAATCAGCTCGCCGTCCGGTAAGGACCAGGCCCGGGTCGATGGCGCGTTGTGTTCCACGTGCGCCTCAAAGAGATGTCAGCATAATTGACGGGGTCCGATAGGGCCGATGCCTGCCGGGGTCGCGGATTGTTCGAAAGAGTTACCGTGGCCCTGGCGCACAGGCAACTGAAGGAACACGGGTGGGTTTTAGTCAGTAAGAGTCTGACACGCCCTTCCGCTCCGCCCAGAGCGGGAGAGGTCATTTGATGATTTCCCACCCAAAAAAAAAAAGAAAAAAAAAAGGGCTGCCTCCCAATAAACCATTGTCGCTAGATGTGCCACCCCTAGCTGTGACGTAACATTAAGGGTGGGTTCTCATTTATTATTCTTTTTTTATGACGCATAAATTCCAGCGCGCGCTGTAATCGGACCTTGTCTTTCACAGATCTGCATATTATTTACGCGGTTCCCATTGGTTTTCGGTGTGTTATGAGGAAAAGTGAGTAAAGTTGGTAAAGAACAAAGGGGACTTTTGGTTTGTGCGAGTAATGTCGGGTTGCTCTAGTTTTCGTTGAGAATTCATTTGAAAATAAATTAAATTTATTCTTGAAATTGTTTGGGTTATTCCAGTATTCATTTATGAAGTAAAAGGCACGAAAATGTTTTTTAATTATCATATTAAACCTGCAAAATGGCTTTTAAAGAAAAATATTATAGCTGATTGAATCTGTTTCAAATTAATGAGCAGTAATACTTAAATATAGTTCTAATTTGTCTTTGTTCAACCCGTTTCATCCAAGAAGTATAATTATCAATTGACTATTTCTTTCTTTCTAACTCCATCTTTTCTCCCATTTCCCTCTTGATCTATAACCTGTCTTTATTCTTTTATTCCTTTATCAAATTGAAATACCAGTAGCTCAGCAGTGCAGAGAACAGTCGATTGCATTGCAAAGTATAATGTCTGTGTGCTGTGTGAGAAACTACCGCCGTTGTACGCCTGGTAGACAAATCGCTCCCTCAAATGGAAGATTACTGTAAAGCCGGTGTGGTATCACACCGAAGTGTAATAGTATTGGTGTGTTTTCATTTTTACAGTGGAGAAGGTCGACTGGTTTGAGTTGACCAATGTCTATCTACAACTTTGTTTGTGTAAGCGCCAATATGGTTTACGATCGAAATGTCATGTAGGCGTTATTGGTAAGTATATTTCAGTGAATTAAACGCGAATTCTGTATCGATGGGCTAGTTTTTATTGGGAAAGTAGAATTACTAATTTAATTCAGGCACAATAAGCTGAGAAAGTCGATTCATGGAATGTACTTAGCTGCTACACGAAAAATGGTAGAGAATCTATCAATTTTATCCATGTTCTACTTTAAAATTTTATGATTTGCAGTTGTTATTCCAAGCCTGTATACTTTACTCGAGGCTGTTTTAAATGAACAGGTTACACTTCAACTCAAAAAAAAATATCAATTACGCTCGTCTCGTCACGACGGTGTGATAGTCAGCCCAGTTAAGCCTACGTCCTTAGATATCCTACCGCGCAGAGTGAGGCTAGTTTTATTGTTTGTTCTGCTCGTTTTATGAGCAATTCATGAGTAATTTACTTGACAGTTCCGACGAAATAAGGTGCCGAATAGCTAATGGACGGTGCCAAGCTTAAAGTCTTTTTGAGGCTTATAATTTTACTTGAGCACTTTGACTGCGATTTTATTTAGGATATGACCAGAATTAATGTTTATTGGTGCTTGAGGTAAGAAAATGAAATTCGTTAGGTTCGTTTGTACATATTTTTACTTTGAAAATCTACACGAGTAAAACAGAGATACAAAGGCAGTCAACCTTACTGAATGTGCACTTTAAAATTTTCCAACGTGACGTTATTATCGTGGAGGACCACGTCCATGAAATGTATAACACACGCGTGCACGTTATAACGTTACCGTGGACGGAAATTTAAAAGCGTCTTCATATATTTCCATACATTTTACTTCCCTGTGTTATCGTGACGTGGACGGGTACCTTCACGACAGTACCGTCACGTTAGAAAATATAAAAACGCACAATGGCTAATCATTTTACAACGTGACATTAAGTCGCATTTATGGAACTATAAAAATAACTGACTATGGACTAGATTTAGACTTTCAGGGTGCCTAGGTGAAGTACTGAAGAAACTCAAACTCAAACTCAAAGCATTTATTTCAATTAAACCATTTACAGGCACTTTTGAATTGTCAAAGAGTCGGTCAGTTAGTCAGAAAGTTGAAGCTAGCTGCCCATAGCCATACCATGCTAGTTGCCCATTGCAAAACGTAGATCTCTATGGAGAAGAACGGGCAAGAAACTCCAAGGACACTCTTTTTAAATCAAGATATTACAAAATCGTTGGTACATTAAATCTTGTTGCTTCTATATGTGAGAACAATGTAAAAAAAATATGTATATTAAAAAATAAATCAAAATATAAGAATACTAAAAATAAGCAGTGGCAGTTAAGAGATGACCAGTCTCAACTGACGGCGCTCGTTCACGAACATAACGCGTGGATCAGCACCATCCAGCTCAACCATTTTGTAGGGAACCGAGTGATCCAACACACGCGCCACCAACAGTGAGACATTTAAGTGAGCATGACATAGTCTCAACTGCCATGCTTTCAAGTCAACATACATAATAATGATATAAAAAACGAATCCATGGTACTCACATTTACAAAATTGAAAATATGCTTTTAAATTATACAAAACTATACTTTGCTATGTATTTGAGCGATGAATAAATTTTTACTACCAAAAGAAAAGACAATCATTAAAATATCTAGTGGAGTATTCAATATTAAAACATATTTTATAAAAATAAATAAACAAACATTAAGTTCGCAATGTCAGAAAAATATAAAATAAAAGGGAAAGTAAAAAAAGAAGTATCTCTTCCAAACATTAAAATTTTTAAAATTCAGGTTAGTAGGAAACAGAACTTTATTCTTCTCAAGACCTTCTCGTCCAACAGCTCGAGTCAGAATGTCCAACCGACCTTTTCCCGCCTCCCGGGCTTCCGATAATTTGCGCGGTATAATAGAGTTCTGTGATTGGTTAACGGTTTAATATCGTCAACTAATCACACATGACAATGTGCTGGCCTCTGATTGGTTAGCCAATCAGAATCATCCAACGACGAACTGACAAACTAAAATGTTGTCAGTACAAAATATTCGAATCAAATAGTTACTGGCTTGGAAACTAGTCTTTTTGCGTTTCTATTTAATTAAATAAAAATGTAAATTACCGAACCCTGACACATCTAAGAAAGCAATAAAACGAAGAGTAACTATCCTATGCACAAAAACAATTGAACAGCTAAGGATGCACAGGCCAAACAACAGACTCGATCCAATCCGGATACATGTACACTCTGGAGTAGATCCCCGGCAGGTTGGGCAGCGCGCAGCCAATGCCAAACGACGTCACGCCGACGATCATGGTGCCTTCCGTCGTGATCGGGAGAGGAATCTGTACTTGAAGAGGTCCACCGGAGTCATCCTGAAAAATAAATTGATAAGCATTAAGCTAGTTAAAAGTGACACGTGACAAATCTGAGTTGGTGACACTGTAGTCACTACGGGTCTGGAATCTAAATAGACATATTGTATGTGATAAAAGTTACATCGCCTAACTTTTCGTTCTAAACTTTGACGCTGCCTTCATTATATGAATATTCAAGAAAGTGGTTGGCGTCTTTTTGGTTTGTAGTTCTTTAGTTAACTTTTATTGGTTATTATTGCTATTCAACCCATTATATAGGTATGAGGAACAGGCTGTAAAGTTCACTAAAATCTACATAGAAAAGGGAGGATCCTCCGACCAGACTGTCGTTGTGTCTGGTGGGTAACTGCCCGACGTTTGATGTCGGGACGTTGTATATATGCTAGTTGCGTGGTAAACTCTGCTTGCGCTATGCAGGATTTTGCGTGCCGTCAGTGTGACGCGTAGCTCGTTTGTGACGTTGTAGATGCCGCTACACCATTATCCCTCATCCTTCACATAATTGACCCGTGAACTTAAAGACGTTAGAAAAACAATTTCAATATTGCCACAGTCACCTGACAAGCATGAACTCCTCCCGCCAGCTTGCCAGCACAGATCTGGTTATCTCTCACGCCGCACCAGTTCCTGTTACATGACGGCTTCAGCAGCTGGTCGCAGACTGTGGTGTCTATAAAGTCTACCACTGTGGCTTGCAGTTCAGGGAAGTTCGTTCGGCCAACTGTAACATAGAGGGTAGCTGGTAATCATTAAAGCAGTTGATGTAGATCTGAAATGATCCTAATATCAAATATAAATACTCTTGAAACTTGTTTTAAGCCTCCAAAAAGTACAATTCCCAATTGGGTTATCGGGGTTGGGTTGGGTTGCGATCTCGTTCCGTCTGGTGCAGGTGCTGTCCGGACACGGTTGCTTCGGATCGTACCTGCACCGGATAGGACGGGAGGAGACGCCGTCGTGCCACGACTGTGGCGCGGTGGACGACACGGCGCAGCACACCCTCGAGGTGTGCCCGTCGTGGTCCGAGACGCGCCGCAGTCTCATCGCGGTGATCGGACCGGACCTCTCACTTCCCGGCTTGGTTAATGCCATGCTGCAGGATGAGAGGTCCTGGGCGGCAGTCGCCTCCTTCTGCGAACACGTCATGTCCCAGAAGGAGGCGGCTGAGCGCGCGCGGGAGGACGATCCTCACGCGGCGTCGCTCCGAAGGCGGAGGAGGGGTCGAAGAAGACGTCAGTTTGATAGTCATCTCCGACTCCTCCCAGGTGGAGGCCAGCAGGCAGCGGGTGCGGGGGCGCCCTTGCCTGTATTGCACAGGCCTCCACCAGTGTCGGACGGGAATGGCCAGGTGTTCCCGGCCATTCCCGTAGCCCCCCAAGCTGGGGGGAATGCGGGGCCCGCCAGCTAGGCGGGCACGCGCCGGGAGAGTTGTGGATGCAAAGGCTGAGCCGGATTCCCATGGCCTTCCCATCACGGCGATGTGGGAACACCGCTGAGTTTTAGTGGGTATACTGTCATTCCGACAGGAGTCCCACATATCCCGTCTCGTCCCCCCACGAGCGGGAATGCATAAAGCATTTCTCAGCGAAAAAAAAAAAAAAAAAAAAAAAAAAAAAAAAGGGTTGGGTTGCGATTGGGCCAAACCTGCGAGACTGGCTCGAGCGGTCACATGGGTTCATCTCGTTCCGTCTGGTGCAGGTACTGTCCGGACACGGTTGCTTCGGATCGTACCTGCACCGAATAGGACGGGAGGAGACGCCGTCGTGCCACGACTGTGGCGAGGTGGAGGACACGGCGCAGCACACTGTCGAGGTGTGTCCGAGACTCGACGCAGTCTCATCGCAGTGATCGGACCGGACCTCTCACTTCCCGGCTTGGTTAACGCCATGCTGGGGGATGAGAGGGCCTGGGCGGCAGTCGCCTCCTTCTGCGAACACGTCATGGGCCAGAAGGAGGCGGCGGAGCGCGCGCGGGAGGACGATCCTCACGCGGCGTCGCTCCGAAGGCGGAGGAGGGGTTGAAGAAGACGTCAGTTTGATAGTCATCTCCAACTCCTCCCAGGTGGAGACCAGCAGGCAACGGGTGCGGGGGCGCCCTTGCCTGTATTATACAGGCCTCCACCAGTGTCAGACGGGAATAGCCAGGTGTTCCCGGCCATTCCCGTCCGACACTGGTGGAGGCCTGTGCGGCCCCCAACCAGGGGGGCTTGCGGGGCCCGCCACCGAGGCGGGCACGCGCCGGGAGGGTTGTGGATGCAAAGGCTGAGCCGGATTCCCATGGCTCTCCAATCACGGCGATGTGGGAACACCGCTGAGTTTTAGTGGGTATACTGTCATTCCGACAGGAGTCTCGTCCCGCCACGAACGGGAATGCATAAAGCATTTCTCAGCGACAAAAAAAAAATAGGGTTGGGTTGGGTTATTGTATAATTTTTATGACATTGCTTTTTTCCATTGTGTTTAATTCACACACTAAATTATTACGAGTGAAAAAAAAAACCATTTACTTTTAATATTTGTAAATATGTAAGCACCATGTATCTATCTCATAACTAATTTACCTATAATGCGTTACATATAATTATTTTTACCTATTGTGGTATAGTAATTTTATTCTAGGTGCATCGTCTTCACATAAAATTAATGTTTAAACATAATATTGTAAAACATTTTTAAAAGAGTAACGGTGGAGTTTCTTGCCCATTCTTCTCCATACGAAACTACCTTTTGGAAGGGGCAACTAGAATCAATTCTCTTTTTGTAAATTTTGACGTTCAAAAGTGCCTTTTATGTGCCTATTTGAAATAAATGATTTGACTTTGACTTTGACTTTCAGCAAGCTTGGTAGCGAGCGCTGCTTCAAAGCTTGCTGATATATAGTTATTTTGAACAGATGAGGTAAAAAATATTGCCTATCGGATCTGTTAGATGTAAAAGTAAGTACGAAATATTAGGTCTTTACCTATGAAATTGCCGTTCTGCAGTACTGGCCATTTCAAATCAAAATAATTTTTGTTTGGCTAAGAATTCTAATTTCAAATTAATTTTATTTTAAAAACATGGATTTTTTTTTCTAAAAGTAGTCATTTCTTTATTGATTAGTGTTACATTTTCATCGCATTTCAATCTTTTTCGTCATCATGGATACGTTAAAAATTCGAGTAATTATGGAATATGAGTACCGTCGTGGCAGCAACGCGGCACAAGCGGCACGCAACATCAACGACGTTTACGGAGCTAACACTACAAACCAACGCACCACCTGTTATTGGTTTGCTCGCTTCCGTTCTGGAAATTTCGACCTGAAAAATGAACCTCGCGGTCGTCCGAAGACTTTGGTCGACAATGACGAATTAAAGGCGATTGTGGAAGCTGATGATACACAATCTACGGCTGAATTAGCAGTAGCTTTCGACGTTAGCGTCAAAACAATATTGGTCCATTTGCGTCAAATTGGCAAGGTAAAAAAGCTTGACAAATGGGTGCCCCACGAACTCAATGATCGCCAGCGCGAAGTACGCGTCGAGACGTGCCTTGCACTGCTCAACAGACACACAAATGAAGGAATTTTGAACCGCATTGTTACCTGCGATGAAAAATGGATTCTGTTTGATAACCGTAAGCGCTCAGCAAGTTGGTTGGATCCTGGTTCAGCACCTAAACAATGCCCTAAACGAAAACTTACCCCTAGAAAAGTGATGGTCACTGTTTGGTGGTCTAGCGCCGGTGTGATTCATCACAGCTTCTTACCAAACGGGGTGAGCATTACTGCAGATGTGTACTGTGAAGAACTGAACACAATGATGGAGAAGCTGGCGCATCTCCAACCAGCATTGGTCAATCGCTCGTCTCCGCTGCTCCTGCACGACAACGCGCGACCTCATACTGCACAGCAGACGGTCTCCAAGTTGCAAGAACTGATGGGGTTGGAAGCTCTCCGTCATCCGCCCTACTCACCAGACCTTGCGCCTACAGACTACTACTTTTTCCAGAATTTGGATAACTTCTTGGCGGGAAAAAAATTTAATACCCGAGAGGCAGTACAAAATGCCTTTGAAGAATTTGTTGCCTCCCGTCCAGCTGATTTCTTTAAGAAGGGCATCAATAAACTGCCACTGCGATGGCAAAGATGCATTGATTGCATGGGTGATTACTTCGATTAATACAAATAAAAAATTCATGAAAAAAAATCGTTTAAATTTTTTCATACAAAACGGCAATTTCATAGGTAAAGACCTATTATTATCGTCACGAATATTTGAAAGTTTATCCAATCAATTGGAAAAGGTTATTATTTAAATAAAATAATACATATTTTGATGGTCTTGCCATTGCATAAAATCGATCTAAGTTAATGACCACTAAATAAAGATAAACACATTGTAACGAGGCAATTGGTATAAAAAAACAGTATCATTAGTTACGGTATTGGACACACACGATTATTATCATTAGACTTCCATACAAATTGTAAAACTGAAAAGCAAGGAAATCAATTTTCCACAGAACGTATGATAGTAAAAAAATAAAAATGTTCATTTCATCAACTTATGTAAATTACATTGTTAAGTTTGGAGTCACCTTTTAAGCAAAGATTTCATGAACCACAACCACACAACCACACCACATAATACAATGAAATTTTTGCTCATCCAGTTTACATTGACTTAAGAGAGCATAAACAATAGATAATTTTGAAAGCATACCAGAGGTTTTTAACAATACAAAAAATTATATAAATAAGGAATAAGGAATGCGCACAGTGTTATGTGCGTGTGTGGGGGGGAGTATGTGTGAGGTGGTGGTGTGTATGATGTAGGGGTGTGCATAATCAGCCGATAATGTTCCCACTGCTGGGACACAGGCCTCCTCTCTTTTTGAGAGGGAATGGGCTGTAATCTACCACGCGGGCCCATTGCGGGTTGGTAGATGTCACATGTCTTCGATTTTTTGGTTCTAAGATATGCCGGTTTCCTCACGATATTTTCATTCACCGTTTTGAGAATAGTGGTGATGAAATTATTGACACAAAGTAAAGCGCCTGCCTGCGTTCAACTCGTAAGTTGGGGCCGATACCACTGGGCCGCCACTACTCTCGATGTAGGGGTGTGATGATTGCTAACATACTTTAGTCTTCTTTATCATCATTCTTCTCTCTTATCCGAATTTATTTGGAGTCAGCGCAACATGTCTTTTTCTCCCATACTTCGCTGTTAGTAATACAGGGATCTTCTTGATATAGGGTAATCCTATCCTAGTACCTTCTTTGCACATCCTACAACACCACACCTAAGTGCACCTTACATAAGACCAAATTTGTTTTTAAGGAAATTTATTGTACCCATTCTTTTCGTGATAAAGTTTTCTTTTAACAGACTTCAAAAAGGAGGAGGTTATCAATTCGAATGTTTATATATTTTTAATTTTTTTTTATGTATGTTTGGGCACAACTCCGTCATATATAGACGGATTTGCAAAATTCTTTTTATTTTTGAAAGGGTATACTCTCGAGATGGTCCCATTGTCACCAAGTCAGAATCTAATGAAGGGATGGAATCATGGAAATCGAGGGAAATCCTCAAATTTTACAGGCACGCCTATAGCGATTTGGGTATTTTTTTATAGTAACTCGTGCATTTGCTCTCGGAAAGCACCATTCGGTGAAGAGGAACTGATAATGAAGACCAGAGGTGGCCACCGGAACTACTCAATCATAAGTATTTCACGGGTTACAATTTGATTACTTTAATATGGTTGGTAAGCAATTTATGCTCGTCACAATGAATATGGTGAAAGGGTGCTGATGGTGACTTCACCATCAGCTCCAGTTATTTTGGTTCTTACCAGGAGAATTCCTCAACAATTAACCTCCCTGCATCGGGAATAGGAATATTTTGTAAAAGGTGATAAGTAATTGACATTAGGCTATTGTAACTTAGATAAATTAATAGGTGACTCACAAGTGAAAAATAAAATAACTTTTACAAAAAAAAACAAGCGACTTCAAAAAAAAAAAACACTACTAAGTGAAAAATAACTTTAATTTCGGAAGTCGGTGTCTTTGGATCTGTATTTTAGTTTTTTGCTACCGACTTCCGAAATTAAAGTTATTTTTCACTTAGTAGTGTTTTTTTTATTATTTATTTATTAGTCGTCATCTCGGTAGTCATCTCTTTTCTAGCCATATCATCTTTCTCACAGTCCATCCATCGTTTCTTTGGTCTTCCCCTACTCTTATAGACATTCATCCTTCTTGTGTCTTCAAAAACTAGAGGACAGAAACAAAGCAAACAGGATGTGAGAAGAAGATAAGATGCAGTACCCGGGCAAAGATATGACAGAGCTTTTGAAGAAGACTAGACGTGACAAAGATGACGCCTTACAAAGATTACTACCGCTTTACAAATTATGTCATATGTACGTCCGAATTCAGTACTTTCGAGATAATGCTAGCACAAAATAAACCAAACCACTCCTTACTGGTTTCCACAACACCCCACCCAGTGAGGGTAGCTTCCGTGCCCAGGCTGCTGGTATTGAACCTGGTCCATAAACACGCTGGCTGGACATACTTGCTGAACACCACATGGTCTTTTAGCTCCATCAGAGCTATCTCGTAGTATTTTTTCGGAGGATGGTACTTCGGGTACACTATTATGTTGATAATCTTGGCGTCTGTAGGTAGGACGCCGTTTGTGTACTACAAGAAAATGACGACTGAATTTTTTGAGAAAACGTACCTACTTGTGAAATGAACGAGACCATGTTCAAAGCCTAAGATAATACGTATATCATCAAGAGACGTCTTCTATGCTACATAAAGAATGAATGAATGCCAGATTATCGCCCCAGCCAAGTTGAGATGGTGCGATAAATCCGTATTCAAATCTGGATGGACGGATGGTTTAAATACGCATACAACTAACCACATCAATAATTTTCTTGTCTCCCAACCTGATGATCTTCGGCACAGGATCAGCAATAGTTTTGTCTCTGTCAGAGGCACGAGAGCAATGACCCGCCGTCAGAACAAACTTGGAGCTGCCGCATTTAAACACCATCATGTGCCTGTTGACGCCTGCCAGCCTATGGCTCCCTGGTACTTTGATTTAATAAGTTGAATAAGAACAAATAAAATATAATGATAGGACTTCTTCCTTTTATGGCCACCAGGTATTTTATTAATTATAGTGCCAATCAAATAAGATACTAGCTTCTGCCTGCGACTTCGTCCGCGTGAAATTTCTTGTACTCCCGACCCATCCCATCGCATCACCTGCCCGCGCTATCACTTCGTTTTCGCTTAGCGTTCTTTCCGACCTTTTTTTATTTTGCTAGGCACTTAAGGGCCGTATATAGGCTTATATATAGCGTGATTTTAAATAGCCTATAGCCTCCCTCAAGACCATCGATATTTTATACCAAAACGTTAGAGGTCTTCGAACGAAGTTAGACGAGTTCAGAGGAAATATGGAATCATTAAATTCAGACTTATACGCAATCACGGAATCTGGTTGCAATGATTCCATACAAGATCCAGAAATTGTCCCACCGGGATTTCACATACTTCGGTGTGATCGAGCGGATGGTCGGAAACAGGGCGGCGCGTTTCTAGTGGCCGCACACCGGTATGAGTTGCGACAGGTACCTATCGTGGACATTTCGATAGATACCTGCGTTTTCGAAATGGTTTGTGCAACAGTTCATTTAAATTATAGATTTTTATTCTTGTGTTGTGTAATTTATATTCCACCAGGTAGTTCTGAGAATGACTACATGATTTTATTCGGAACAATAGAAAAACTATGTGATAGATATAGAGAAGTAATTGTGATTGGAGATTTTAATTTATTTTCGTGTCCTATAAATGTTATTAATTATTATGAATGTTTCGTATCCTATTGCGAGTTCACTCAAAGTAACACAGTACCCAATAGTTTAGGTCGTCAGCTGGATTTGGTTCTGAGTACAGGTTTTAGCGGAGAGGTGTCAGTAGTGGCGGCGGCCGAGCCACTTGTACCCGTCGACGCGCATCATCCACCGCTCGCGGTAAGCGTGCACCTCGCGCGGCCTGCTGGCGTCCCCGACCCCGCTGCCGCTGCCCTCGCTTCTTCCCCCGCCGTCGCCGTAGACTCGCGCGTGACCGGTATAGGCGCACGTACTATCAGACCACAATGGAACTTTTATAAGGCAGATTATCAATTGCTTTATTCAAGGTTCGTTTCTATTGATTGGAATAGTATGTATGAGATGAGCAATTGGGAAGCAATCTTGGATTTATTTTATAGCAATATTAATAATATTTTGGATGAATGTGTTCCCAGGAAAAAACTGAATATAAAGTCACGATACATTTACCCAGAATGGTACACGAGCGAAATAATAAAAGACCTAAAAACTAAAGCTAGACTTCACAAGATGTTCAAAACAACTAAACTGAGTAGTGATTATGAGGAATTTTCCAAGTTTAGAGCATTAGTTAAAAAAGCTATAGAAGCTGCACACAAACTACACCAACATAAAATCCAGTGTCAGTTTGCCAAAGATCCGAAGTCATTCTGGCAATACATACGATCAAAGAAAAGGGCAGTTACCAGGCAAACTATTATAAAAGATGGTCAGCATTTATCGGACGACGAGTGTGCTATACAATTTGCGAGTTTTTTCGAATCAGTATACAGCAGGGATACGCCGCGACTAGATCCACAAGCGGCGGCGGCGGCGGGAGCAGCGAGCAGTGCGCGGGTGCAACTTGACTCGCTGAGCCTTAAGGACGTCAGAGACGCACTCGAGCGCCTAAAACCAAAGCGTTCAGCAGGTCCGGATGGGATACCAGCTTTTCTTTTTAGAGATTGTAGTAGGGTGCTCGCGGAACCTCTACTCCATATTTATAACATTTGTCTGAATTCGGCGACATTTCCAACCCAATGGAAAATCACGCGCGTCATTCCTGTACCCAAGGGTAAAGCGGGATCAGAGGTCAGTGGGTATAGACCGGTGGCCGTGCTGTCGACGCCGGCTAAAGTGTTCGAGTCTGCTATCCAGCGCTGCATGCAGGAGCAGGTACGCGGACAGTTATCGGATGCGCAGCATGGGTTTCGACCGGCGCGAAGCACTGCCACCAATCTTCTCAACTTTATGGCGCAGGTGGTGCCGGCGGTAGATACGGGGGCGCAGGTTGACGTTGCGTATTTTGATTTTAAAAAAGCCTTTGACACCGTGGATAATGATATTCTACTAAAGAAGCTTGCAGACGTCGGATGCGCACCGCATCTATTGCAGTTTTTTGCCAGCTATATGCAAGACAGACAGCAGTACGTTGACTGCAATGGAAGTGAATCTGACCCATATTGCACTTGGTCTGGTGTGAGTCAAGGCAGCAACTTGGGGCCTCTCGAATTCATAATAATGGTAAACGATTTGCCGCAAGTCATCAGACATGGCACATGTTTACTATTTGCAGATGACCTGAAGTTGCTGCTCGAGATCAAATGTGAGTCTGATGGCGATCGCTTGCAGGAGGACATAGACAGGATAGTGCAATGGAGTCACGAGAATAGGCTCTACTTCAACGTGTCGAAGTGCTCGGTGATGAGTTTCACCCGCGCACGTGCACCGCTACTTCGTGAGTACGTGGTGGACGCAGCGCCTATGCAACGAGTCACGCAGGTACTTGATTTAGGGGTTTCTGTTACTCCTGAACTGTCATTTCGTGATCATGTATCGAAGATCTGCAAAAAGGCGTTCAGAAATCTGGGTTTTGTGCTGAGACAGACACGAGACTTTACCAACATAGCAGCAGTTAGGGTTCTGTATGATGCACTGGTCAGGAGTCATCTGGAACATAGTGCTATCATATGGGCTCCACACGAAACCAAATACTCTGTTATGTTGGAACGAGTTCAGAACAAGTTTACGCGATACTTGTACAGGAAGCTTTACGGGGTATATCCGTTTTACCCGTTGATGTATCCCACTTTATTTGTACTGGGTATGGTCGGGTATAATGAATTGAGGGTGCGACGGGAGTTTACACTGGTCGCTTACTTAGTCAAGTTACTCCGAGGCATTGAGCATAATCCGGAAGTGCTGCAGCGCTTAAGTCTTTGCGTACCAGACCGCTATGTATGGAGGCGACGGCGCCCCCCACTGCTGGCCGTGCCGACAGCCAGAACCAACTTACTCGCCAAAACGCCACTAACCCGAGCAATTCGGGTCATTAACGATCTTCATAACAAAATTGATCTATTCACATGTAATTTGAGTGAATTCGCAAGGTTATTGTTGTTTATTTTATGTTATACCTAACGTAGATTAGTGTAGTACGAGTATGTTATTTTGGGATAGGATGTATTTTTATTGTCTAACAGATATTTTATTGTATAGGTATGTAATTGGATGAAACGTTAGTAATGTTTCCTATACCTGTAATACGAGTATGTTAAAGAACTTGAAAGTTCCAAAAAGTTTTGAATAGTAAATGATTTTTATTATATAAAGACAGCATATAAAGTGACCGCGCTATCGCATTAGGTGATGAACCTGTAATGATAGTTTTTATGGGAGAAATAAATAAATAAATAAAAATAAATAAATAAATAAAGAATTGGGCAATAAAATGCAAAAAAAAAAAACAAATTCGACTGGTAGTTCTAGAGATTACCCCCTACATAAAAACAAACAAACAAAATTTTTCGCCTCACAACCTCGTAAATATTCTGTTTATCATTTGAAATCTGAGTGCAAAAGTGAATTTTATCCGTTAGCGTGGATTTTTTTTTAAAATTCGAACCTTTCTATTCAATCATTTTCTATACCGCCAGTCCACTGAAAATGCATTTAATATTTATTTCATTTCAGTGCGCCAACCTCATTTTTAGAAAGAAACTAAAAACTTTTTTAAATTTTCTTCATTCGTCTTCGTTCGTTTTAAATTTACCATCGTTTTGGTTTGCTTTTTGATAAAATGGTAAGAAATCCTATAATATGAGCGAGTCCAGCAGCGACGGAGATATAAATTTAACACCTGCAGAGTTAGTGCAAGCGGTACATAATGCCGAAGTGCCAAGTTTTCTTCCAGAAAAATCGCGCGAAAAGTACTCGTATATAAAAGCGTACAATTTGCGACCACTTCCAAAGGTGCGAAAACGTTTTCGGAGACTATAATCCTATCATACGTCATTGAACTATCTAAAACCAGGAAATGAACCACACTTTGGAGCATTTACTTTAGCAAAAGTCACGAACAAAACAAAAAGTGATATACTCACAGAAAAATATTCCAAGCAATGGCCTTTTTAAAAAAAAAGTCAAGCGTCCACAAACCATAATAATCGAAGATTTTCACCATACATTGAGCTGTTTCTCAATGAAGCGCCCGACTCCGAATTTCTTGCTACAAAAGTTAAGTATTTCGCTTTTTTAATATAATATCTTTGTTCAAAGTAGGTTCTTTTATGTGAAACTATGTACTTACTGTCTTTGTATCTACTGTAAAACAAATTTTCTTCGTTTGCGTTACAGGTTGTCCTCATTCTTTCATGTCTCATTCATCTTACAACGAAAAACATTGAGAAGCATTCAGAAAAGTTGCTGTTGGTTAACTTATTAAACACGAAGCGCAATATTGATAGGAACTTCGTGATTCCCGAATATGTCAAAATTGTAAATAAATATCAAGCCTTGCGCCCTGCTAATACACCAATCGGTCGTTTGTTTTTGCAATATCGCAAATGAAAATGTCTTAGAAAGCCTATGGGAAGTACTAAAATTGGTAGTTTCCCACTACTAATTGCCACTATCCTTGTATAATAGGAACCAGGGAAATACACCGGGCATTATTTTAGGAGGACGTTGGCCAAACTTTGGGCTGACTCGGGCGCTGATCTGAGCGTCGCGGCGGCTGGAAGTCAAGTACCGTGGCAGAAGGACACATACAGGACTCTATAGAAAACAAGTCAAAAATATGCAAGGGCATCGTTGGAGGTATAACTTTAAAACAGACTTGCGCAGATCCTTGGACTCGTTCTTCAACTTCCAAAGACAGCACGATAGAAAATAGTATGGAATCACCTGCCAATCCGTCTGTGTCTCCAAGATTAAAATTGGAATCCAATGAATTTAAGCGATGTTTCGCAAATTTGCCAAATATTTTTTTACCTAGTACACAAGTGACAAGCAAAACAGTTCCAAAAAAAAAAAAATTACTTTCAGTATTACCAATTGTCACCTTGCACCTAGCATTTTCCTTGCTATGAGGTGAAAAGTTGTGCGTTTCGCTCGGCAGCAAATTTATTCTGCATCTAGTACCTTTGAAACCCTCGCTACGGTCCGGATTCTATATTTGAACAACTCGCTTCGCTTGTGGCTTAATTCTAGAATTCTTCGCTTGCTCAGGTTTCAATACAAGTATTCGCGCCAAAAAACAAATTTGCATAACAAATAACTATTACCTTTTTATAATATTAAGTATAGACTAACCATGTGTGGAAACTCGCCTGCTTCAGTTTCCCGCCCTCCACTATTTTCATCAACGATAAATTGTGTTTTTGTTATCAGTTCTAAACCACCTGCCAAAAAAGGAGTACCAAATTATTAACAAGCCCGAGGCTGCCCAAGCCCCTCAGAATGTGCCCGATAAGATTTCCCATCAGCAAGAATGACTTTTGAATGAATTTTGTTTGTTTTGTTCTTGTTTTAAGTGTTTACATTTTTGTAAATCCGTCTTAGTGTTCACTTTCGCTAAAGAAACAACTCTTGTGCAATAAATACTTCATGATAGACCTACCGGTTTGTCAGTGAATGAATTTAAGATTTTTGTTAAGTAGATCAAAATAAAATACATTCATTTTATTTACATTCATTTTTTTTTTTTGATGTTAAAGTATTTTTTTTTCTATTTTGTTAAGTACCTGGTACTTGTTGACAGGCCTACACTGTCCTTTTATACCTATTAGCATTGTAATTTGGAAGCGTTGTAAGAGCCAATTATTTTCAAACGAGTAACCGTGGAGTTTCTTGTCGGCTCTTCTCCATATAAAACGACCAATTGGAACCGTGCACTAAGTTTCTGACGTTTCATAAGTGTCCATGTAGGTTTATGTGAAATAAAATATTTGATTTGACTTGATTTGATAAGTTACTTCACACTTACATTCAAGTGATCTCAGTTGCCTCTTATGTCTAGTTTCTAATTCCCAAATAAATTCGTAGCATTCTGAAAAATAAATACGGATTATAATAATAGGTACAATTCATACAATATTGTTTTTGGGTAAATGATAATTGTTCCTAGTCAAAATTAATCCTAACTAATATTATAAATGCGAAAGTAAGTTTGTTTGTTTGTTTCGCTGTCACGGTGAAACGGCTGAATGGATTTGGATGAAGTTTGGCACAGAGATAGACCATGTCCTGGATAATGACATAGGCTACTTTTTATCCCGATATTCCCACGGGATCGAGACTTATGCGGTTAAAACCGCGGGGCGCAGCTATTATAAATAAGGATAGATAACTGTCTTACTTCTTTCACTGACCCGTCGTCCCGCAGCTCTAAAGTTAGGTTTTGGTAGGTTGTAAGGTGAGCAGAGTTCCGTAATTCTTTCATTTGTTACTAAAAGGTCCGTTGTAGGGGCTGGAACGGTCTGGAAGTGTTTTATATGAAATGGGGTGTAGCTCAGAATATGGACCTTGATAAGATAAGATAATATTTATTTTGGAAAACACGAGTACAGTTTGAAAGGTCTTATAATTAATATGAGGGGGCTACATGTTTTGCCATTTAGGGGGTACAAAATTAGATGCACTAGACAATCAATACAAAAAAAAATACAATGTCAAAATTTGATGTCAGGAAGTTAAAACATGAAACTAAATGCAACAGGGAACAACAAACTAACTTCCCTTGACTCAAGGGCTGGATTTTACCTTGGCCAGAGGCAAAGCATTGCCATACAACGTGGCAATGCCGCCAGTCTCTTGGGTTCATTACCAGTGGACAGCGATGTGGAGGAATTTTTCGACGCCATCTTTGAATTTGTTAATAGGTTAGGTTATTTTAATTGTAAATATTATAGTAATTTAAATAAAAATATACCCCCCTTTTAATGCCACATCTTCTTCTACAATATAAACGATTACTTACAGTTTGCTCAGGAGCTAAGTATCCCCAAAGCCATTCTTCACTCTTCTGAAATGAATACAACACATAATTAAATATTGACTTCAACGTTCGTATTATTAGTAAACATATTATTTATATTATAGTGAACTGGCGATTAGATCTGCTATGCAAGGTTTTTGGGACCTGACCAAACATTGATATTTTCGTAATAAATGTACGTTTATTATTAATTTATTACTAGTTTCTGGCCGCGGCTTCGCCCCCGTGGGTGTCCGTAATTATCCCACGGGAACGTGCTACCGGGATAAAAAGTAGCTTTTATCCTTCCACGGGATACCATCTGTCTCCTTGCCAAATTTAATCGAAATCTGTTCAGTGGTTTATGCGTGAAAAGATGACAGACAGACAGAGTTACTTTCGAATTTATAATATTAGTATGGATACATACTCTTATAAACCTTCCGGAACAAATTCTCTGAATAATGGTGAAAACATCATAAATCCGTTGCGTAGTTTAAAAGAACAACACGGTCACACAGACAGACACGAAAAGCGACTTTAATGTATAATATGTACTAGCTTTTGTCAGCGGCTTCACCCGCGTAGAGGCCGGAAATTATCCCACGGGAATGTACTACCGGAATAAAATGTATCCTGCTTGTTAATCCAGGTTATAAACTATGTATGTTCCAAATTCCATTCAAATCCGTTTAGTAGTTTTTGCGTGAAAGAGGAACAAACATCCATCCATCCTCACAAACTTTCGCATTTCTAATATTAGTAGGATAGATAGATAAAGACAAAAACAAAAATAGATACCTAGTTAAAAACAAGATTAACTTGGTGTCACTTAAATAATATTTTAAGTATAATTAAATTAAACTTACAATTGGCACAGGATTTTCATATCCCCAAACACATTCATCGTTTTCCTGAAAAAAAAAAACACGAAGTTAATGCCCAATGTCCATATGATTTAAGGAGTCAGCCAGTCTACTTTTAACTTAACCTACCTAACTTTAGTCATGGCTCAAAAAATAGTCCTAGTTTGCACTTCGTTCAGAATCATCCATCATAAATGTGTTTTTGGTTGAAGTATTCTTAGCATCATAATACACTCGAGAGCAATGAATCCGGGTCACTTAAAGAATCCTAAAAATCTCGGAAACTAAAAATGCTAGGTTAATGCAATAAATTGTATTTAATAGACAATGTAATACTCCTTAAATGAAGGTATTAAAACTTCTTAGTTATTGTAAAGTTATATCATAAAAAAATCAAATTTGAAAAAGGGCCACTTTCGAAGATGGAACTACGAAATTACAGCATTTGGTTTTGCTTTTGTTTGTAATCTGTCATTTATGTGGGTACATAAACCATGTTGATAGTGCTCTATATTCATTATTCAAGCTGAAATTATGTCGCTTACCCCTGAAGAATGCACCAGAATACTTACAATGCTGGAAACCGGCCGGAGTCAGCGCGATACAGCCAGGACTGTCGGTGTGTCGCTGTCAACAGTACAAAGAGTTCTCCGACGTTACGAAGAAACTGGTTCTAACCTACGCAGACCAGGAACGGGCAGAACCAGGTGTACCACAGCACGAGAAGACCGATACTTGGTGAACACCATGCTTCGAAATCGCTTTCTCACAGGAACTGAACTCACAAATCAGTTTCGACGCCTCGGAGGAAGTAACCCAAGTGCATGGACAGTAAGACGTCGGCTTGCTGAATCTAACTTAAAACCCCTTAGACCTGCAAACGGCCCTAAACTGGAGCGTGGGCATCGTATTTCAAGACTAAGATATGCCCAGAGCCACGTAAATTGGAGTATTGAAGATTGGTCAAAAGTTATGTTCTCCGACGAATCAAAATTTATGCTCTACAAGCACGATGGAAGACACAGAGTGTATCGAAGACCAGGGGAAAGATTCAAGCAAGCATGCATCGAAGAAAAAGTAGCCTACGGTGGTGGGTCTGTACTTGTGTGGGCCGGAATTTCTTCTGAAAGTCGCACAGAGCTGGTGATCATAGAAAACGGCTCTTTAACTAGCGTAAGATATGTGGAAGAAATCCTCAATGATCACGTTGGTCCATTTATGGTCAATTTAGGTGAGGATGCTATATTTATGCATGACAATGCCCGACCTCATACAGGTAGGATTGTGAATGACTACCTTCAAGAGATGAACATTACTCGTATGGAGTGGCCAGCGCGCAGCCCGGATATCAACCCGATCGAGCATGCTTGGGACGAGCTAGGCAGATGCGTAAAACAACGAAACCCTCCCCCAATCACGCTTCGTGAGCTCAAAATTGCTCTCACAGAGGAATGGGAGAATATTCCCCAAAATCGTATAAGGAACTTGGTGTACAGCATGCCAAACCGCGTAAACGCAGTAATGGAAGCACGAGGAGGCAATACGAAGTATTAAAATTCAAGAAAATCGTGATAAAGTTCAAAAATTTCATGTTTCCTATTTTTGTTTTAAGGAGAGATCAGCAGTTTTTTTCTTTATGTAATTTTGTGTTAATAAAATGTATGGTGACTCATATTTTTTTTACTTTCATTTAAGGAGTATTACATTGTCTATTAAATACAATTTATTGCATTAACCTATCATTTTTAGTTTCCGAGATTTTTAACATTCTTTAAGTGACCCGGATTCATTGCTCTCGAGTGTATTACACGTTAATGAATTTGTGATGTTTTTTTAAATCAGATTATATTTTTTTATCTTATCTATAGTAAAACGGACTAGAAAAAAAGAAGGACTCTGCGCCACGCGCATCGAAAACACTCTAGGCATGCCGCCGGACCGTTTGTACAAACATACCTCACGCACGCATTTACATCATAAGGTTCCATTACGCGGCACTACAGCGTCATTGTAGGTACTGTTTACGTCAACTAATAAAATAAAATAATGCCTTCTTATGTTGTGAAATGGTGTAAAAATAATTGTACATCCCAGAAAAAGTGTCAAGGAATAACACATCACAAGTAAGACACTTGTGTACGCACACACACAAACATATATAAAAAAAAAATGGATAAAATAAAACAAAGTTAAGTTGTTATTGAGATAAAACTCTTGCAACGTTATGGCATTAATTGACACGAGGATATCAAGAATGCTGACGATGAGGTACATTCGTTTTTATTTTTTATTAGTTATATTGAGTTATTTACATGTACAGTAATGGACGTTTCAGCAGTTACAGTAAATAGAAGTAGCCTTGAAAGATTTTTAAGTGTTGATTTTTGGCCTGTGGGCGTCAGGTTTAGGAGATTCCGTGAGTATACGGCGAGAGGAATTAAGAATATAAATAATTAACTATGGATTATAAGTTATCTACAATATCAATACTGTCCTACAATTGTAAATCGAATAAGCGATCAAAGCAATGTCTTCGTGAACTCACTAAAACTAATGACATTGTGTTACTGCAGGAGACTTGGTTGCTACCCCATGACTTAAATTTTGTAAATGAAATCGCCAAGCCTTCTGTCGATACGTCAGCAGGGATATTATGGGGTAGGCCGTATGGGGGCTTAGCTATTATGTGGAATAAAACCAAGTTTTCGTATATCTCACCTATTAGTTGTAGTAGCGACCGCCTAGCGGCTGTGCGAATATTGACTGGTATGGGATGTGTAATCATTATTAATGTGTATATGCCGGTTGATAACGCCGATAATCTGACCGAGTAAGAGAGAGCAATAAACGCAATTATAGAAGAAGGCGATGCGCAATGGGTTTATGTGTTGGGTGATTTTAATGCGCATCCCTCCGCCAAGTTTGGCCTTGAGTTGATAAAGTTTTGTACAGATATGGAATGGGAATGTGTCGATTTTAATTTGCTTGGATTAGATTCAGAAACCTTTACGTTTATGAGTGAGTCACATAGGTGTCGGCGATGGCTGGATCACTGCATCACAACTAAGGCTGCTTGGGATACTGTGATAGCTGCTGACGTCATATATGACGTCATGTGGTCCGATCACTGTCCCTTGTGGATTGTTTGTGATATAACCTGTATGGCGGTTGAGACAGCCTTCGCCGATTCCAGTAACCATCAAAATCAAATGGGGCACGCGCACCAAAGAACAAATTAATTCATACCAAAAACATTGTTCTAATAAATTAAGAGATGATTTCAATATTTTTAAATGTGGTTGTGAAAATAATGTAAATTGTGAACATTATGACAAATATTGTGATTCAATAAACTTTTATTATAATTATATTGTTGATACATTGCAGACGGCTGCTGTACTGAGTTCTCGTTTAGGTGAACAGAAGCGATGCAAAAAGGTGCCTGGATGGAACTCCCACGTGCGGGAATACCATCAAACTGCTAGGTCTCATTTCAAGGCCTGGTAGGCCTTTAGGCTTAATTTTTGAAAACATGCGTAGAAGTCGTTCTATGTTTAAAAATAAATAAAAGTGGTGTTAGAAAAATGAAGATTGTATAAAAATTAATATTTTGGCCTTACTTAAAAAAGAAAATAATTTCGTTAAGTTTTGGAACGCGACTAAACAGTTTAACTTTAAACAGAACCTTCTTGTCTCTGTTGATGGGTTGCAGGAAACATGTAAAATAGCTAATTTGTTCGCCAGTAAATTTAAAGTTGACCCCCTGCATGTAGATTGCAAGCTCAGCAATGATACCATCATGACTGAGCCGCTGCCACTATTTACGCTAGAAGATGCAGTGAGGAATATGAAGCGTGGTAAGTCACCACGACACGATGGTCTCAGTGTGGAGCACCTTGTCTGGGGAAGCGCCAACTTATTTCCACATTTATGTGCATTTTTTGACCTATGTGTCAAATATGCCTACTTGCCGAAACCTTTAATGATAACCGTAGTAATTCCAATCGTCAAAAATAGAACAGGCGATTTGAGTGCATCTATGTAGTATCTACCGACGATTTCTCTCGGTACGGTAATAGGCAAGGTGCTCCAAGCGTCTCATACAGCCTGCACTGCAGGAGAAATTAAATATTGACGATGCGCAGTTTGGTTTCCGACCCGGACTCTCAACAGACTCTGCGATTATTAGCCTTAAGAGTACGATAGCCTGTAACACCCACCAGAGAACCTCGGTGTATGCTTGCTTCTTAGACCTGAGCAAAGCTTTTGACCTGGTGAATTATGAAGTCCTCTGGGATAAGCGAAAAAACGTCACAAGTATCTCACCAAATTGTAGATCTGTTGGGTTTCTGGTACGGAGGCCAAACCAATCAAGTGAAATGGGGTGACACTCTATCTAGTAGTTACAGGTTAGATTGTGGTGTTCGCCAAGGAGGGTTGACTTCTCCGGAACTGTTTAGCCTGTATATAAATGATCTGATTGCGGAACTCAAAAGTTGGCTGTCACCTAGGCAATGTCTGCGTGAATAGCTTGATTTACGCTGATGACATGGTTCTTCTGAGTCCCTCGATCAAAGGCTTGAGGAAACTGTTGTCTGTCTGTGAGCATTATGCTGAGCTCATGGACTGACATATAATGTTCTCAAAACCGAATCCATGGTATTCAGGTCTGGAGCTGGTCCAGAGAGCATACCGTCTTTATTTGAATGGGGCGACCATAAAGGTCGTAAAGCAGTTTAAATACTTAGGGCACATTTTGACGGACAGACTTCAGAACGACTTTTTCGTATATGGGTATTTTGCTTGCAATAAAACACAATTTATTTATTTTATTTTTATTGTATAAACACAACGAATGTCAATTTTTTTTTGTTTAGGAAGACAATAAAAAGAGATCCCACATTTTGTACCATGTCCACACTTTTTTAAGAACTTGTAGACTGTTTATATAATTTTCGGAAGAAAGGACGACTTAAGTTATAGCTTTATCGTTAGGATTCAAATGTATGCAGTCCAATGCCGCCCTATACTCATAGGTCTCTTTTAACTGTTTTATGATTTACTATAAAAGGTCAAAACTTACGTTTAATTCAGTGGCATTATTAATATAGTAATCATTTCAGAACCGAAGTTGGGCCGAAGATACTGTAATAACAAATTAATTTAATTTATTTAATAAAAAAAGACTACATGCTATTGTTCCGGTCACAAATGATATATTTTGAATAAAAACGGGGTAAAACGAATAAGTATGTAAATCATAAAATAAATACCTAAGAATTATTCATTTATAAAGTTATTTGAATTAAAAGATAAATATTTATCTTTTTCTTCTTTAAAGTTATTTGAATTAAAAGATAAATATTTATCTTTTAATTCAAATAACTTTATAAATGAATAATTCTTAGGTATTTATTTTATGATTTACATACTTATTCGTTTTACCCGTTTTTACAGTGTAATTTAATTTAGAAAATACCTGTAATAAATAATCTTAATATCACTATGTAGCACAAGATTCCGTTTTCACATTCACTCATGTTGTTAAATAACAACTATTTCCAGTTTCTGATATACATAATAATATTAAGTTCACACAATACTTGATGTATCGATTTAAAAATAAATATATAAAATATAGTTCTAAAAATCTGATAATAAGGGCTTATTGTCTGAAAATAAAATATTTTTATTTTTATTATTTTTAATCGCGGATATACGTTTGTATCACACAAACAACCCTTTAAGAATACGAACATTACCTCATGGTATTTTAATGCTAACTTTGATGATGACGGGTATCTCGTTGTCACCCAAAGAGATTTAAAATAGATACAATAGAGAGGCTATGCGAAGAAATGTCATAGAAAAACTGTGATGCCATCTAGCATAATATAGCAAAATTAGAGCGGCTACTGGGAACATTTTCATACAAACTTTGATCTCGAGCATCAGTAACACCATCTAGCATTGAATAGCAAACATACGAACTAAAGAACAATGGGCAACTTTATGTGGATCGTGGGCCCAGTGTTGTAGATGAAAAATGAAAATCCGAATAAGCTTAACATTTTATTCTATGGCAGCATTACTCTAATGAATCAAATAAAAAAGTTACAGCGGTTCCTAAAGTCCAATAATTACCGTTATAAATAAATGCTAATATTATGGCCTCAAGATGCATATAATTATGCATTGACTGGCAACATGTAGATACAATTATTATATCTACACGTTGCCAGTCGGAATGCATTTTTCTCTTTTATATGAATCATACTTAAGCGAATATGTCCCGCTCGCTCCTGTACTATCGATAAAGATCGCTGCACTCGCGCTGACCAGGTTTCAACAATACGAGTGCGCGTTCTGTCCTGCTCAATCCTGAGTATTCCTTTTTTTGTCTGTTTCTAATAGATCACTTAAGTTATGTTATGTGTGTTGTTGTGTTAGTGGTGTTTGTTGTGTTGTTTGTGTGTGTATGTGTGTGTGTGTGTGTGTGTGTGTGTGTGTGTGTGTGTGTGTGTGTGTTGTGTTAAGTTTTGTTATAATACATTAAACACCGAAACTTTATAAACATTATTTATTGGCATCATAAGGTCATAATATTAGCATTTGTAACGGTAATTATTGGACTTTTGAACTTGTACTTTTGGGACTTTATTAAGCTCCGCAACATACGCTGTTAGAAAAATTCGTAATTTAACCGACACAGAGACAGTTCGATTAGTGTACTTTAGCTATTTACATAGTGTTATGTCGTACGGTATTCTATTATGGGGAAATGCCACCGACATTCAGACTATTTTTATTTTGCAGAAAAGAGCTGTTCGATCAATTTATAACGCTATATACGCTTTTATAATAAAATTCCAAGCCACGTTCAAGATCTAAGCTTTAATAAATTCAAATCATTAATTAAACGTAAGTTGTACCAGAAAGCCTTTTATACCGTTAAGGATTATATTGAGGACAAAAAGGCTTGGGATTGAGTTGCTCCAATTTTTGCATACTGAATGTTTTTTTTTATTTTAGTTTTTTTTTTGCTACTTATATTTTTTATTTTATTTTATTTTACATAAACTTTGAAATTTGAAAATGATTATATATACAATGTCATGACAATTTACTTTGTGAAGTATAGTATTATTATTTAATTATTGTGAATGTGAGGACTATGTAGGTTACTTTTATTTTTTATTTTATTTTTTCACTTTCTCAGGTAGTTTCAATGATAATCTGGCAGTTTGAGTGCTTTATGCGGCCTACCCAAATGTCCTTTCTTTGGTGTTGCTCGTCGAGTGGTTGAGCTCCTTAAGGCGCTTCCCTGACCAAACGACCTTGAGCGTTCGGTCCTTCTCTGTCCCGTCGCTGAGTCTCGCTCTGTCTCGCTCCCTCCGCACGCTCATTTATCATAAAATTCACAAAAATAATGAAATAATTTGAATAAAAAAAGACAAGTGAAGTTTTAAAATGAAATAAAACGTGTATTATTTAGATTTTTAAATTATCTATCCATTAGTGTAATCCTCAAATTAATAGAACGTCACCTTTAGCAAAAGATGCATGCAATCAATAATTTTAGTCACTTTTTTACAAGGAGATTTTAGATGTATTTATAACACATAAAAACAAGTAAGAACGTGCAATGTGATGAAAGGATATCGAACATTAATAATGTGCTTTTAGATTTAGTTTATTACCCATAGTGAATGAGTTAATAGGCTCTGAATAACGCACTATGACAAGGTTTTGGTCGGGGTACCGCCTTAAGTTCTGAGTTGAGCTCCACGATTAGTGACAAATGCGTGCACTGACTGGACAGGTCCACTCAATCAGTGTGGTTTTTCCTCAAAATACCATTTCAGACACAAATCTACATGGTCTTCACATGATCTGATCAAGATTATGTCTGAACTTTTAAAGAGACTGTGACCTCTGAGTTTGTTTTGGCTTTTCTTCTCAGAGTAGTCAGATAGGAAACGCCGACCTCATCTAGTTTTAAAAATAACATTGACGTGTAAAAGTGTTTGTAAAAACCTACTTACAGAAATAAAATCATTTATCATTTACCGCTGTAACTTTACGAGTATTATTTGATTTATTAGAGCAATGTTGCAATAGCATAAGATGTTGAGCTTATTCAGATCTTCATTTTAAGATGGGTAAGAAAGTGCCACAACACTGGACCCATTGTGCCCGGGTGTTTCTTATGTATTATAAGTATTTCCAAAATAAAAGGTATATAAGTATTATATCCATTGTCTAGTACCCATAGTACAACTCTGCTTAGCGAGTTTAAAATATTAAAAAAACAATTCAGAAATAAAAATAAGCCAAGCTGCAATAAGCAAAGAGATGACCAGTCCTTACTGACGGCACCCGTTCACGAATATGATGTATGGATCAGCACCATTCAGCTCTACCAATTTGAAGGGAACTTAATGATCTGACACACACGCCACCACCAGCGAGACATTTGAGTGAGCATGACATACTCTCAGCCATCAGGGCACATTCAAGTCAATGAAAGACAAACCTAGTAAATTAGTAAATCGTAGCTCTATGTGCTACATGTGCTATGCAATTATGCATTATTAAGAGATTGGATTTATATAATGCAAAGATAGTTTTTACAATCATCAGCAGCTCCAACAGTATTTTCGAATGCTAATCAATTAATTTATGCGCTCCTCTGGAGCAGGACCAGCGTTGAGCCAAGCATCTTTGTCAGCGATGTAATCCCCCAACTTATAATATGCTTGGCTGCATAGTGTGCGTTATAAACAAGATTTAAATTTCGTTTCATTCAGTTGGAGTATGTGGGAAGGTATTTTATTGTAACATTTTAAACAGTACCCCATGAAGGATGAGTCTACTTTAGCCTGTCTGAAATCTGGTTGAATTAATTAGTCCCTATGTTTAGTCGTATAGTTGTGTCTTTAACCTCTTTTACTGAAAATATTTTGTTTTTTCCTTACGTACGTGATGTTTTCATAGATATACTCGTATGGACAAGGTACCGGCATGATTTTAGTATCTTTAAACAGTTTTCTTAGAAGATCCAGCCTGCGGAGGCAATATATTGCTCTGATGGCTCTTTTCTGCAAAATAAAAATAGACTCCATATCGGCAGCCCGTCCCCATAGTAAAAAAATACCGTAAGACATGATACTATGAAAGTAACTGAAATAGACTAGCCGCGCGATATCTACAGGTAAATTGACGTCTTTTTTTCGGTTTTTTCTTCGAGCATAATTTTGACGAAGCAGTTGGAAGCCAGTTTTCTTCTCTACGGTCTATTTGAACAAACCGTATCCACTTTTCACGTTCTACTTTATTTACATTACAAAATTATTTGAATGAATAATAGTTGTTCCTCTATTGCATCTAAATTAAATTACATAATTATGTTCAAACAGTATTATATTTTAAGAGTTATTTATTATTTACCTCATTAAATATTATCGATAATAATTTCGATAAACAACATCACATCTGAAAGGCACTAGTAAAGCTACTCCGTAATAGAGGGTGTTTATTACAAAATTCGAAAATGTTCCAGATCTTTAGATGAAAATTATTTAATTCTAATTACTGAGTAATTTAAAAAAATAAGTACGAAAATAAACCGAAGTTAGGCCTAGTCGTTTTACCATAACGAAATTTGCAATATCGCAATGCGTAAATCAGCATATTTTCTTGGAATTTTTTTTTATTTTGGTGGACACAAATGCGACTTGACAGTCTTGAGTAGTCTTGGACATGCAGGCGTACCAAACTAGACAGAGCGACTTTTGTCCACTAGGACAAATGTATCGGATTACGATTTTGTTCGTTATGTCCCGTCTATTGTTATAATAATTTAATGTTTTTGTTGTCACCACAAAATAATATTGTTAGTTCAGAAGTTCCACTTGTGTCAGTGTCGCTATGCAACTGGGATTGGTCTACAATTGAAAACACGCTTATTGATTTTATAAAACTTTTTATTTGAATACTTGGTAATGATATATTCACAATTGCTGTAATTATGCATCTGTGATTTTTGATTCTGTATTTTTAATAAAGTTCGCATTCCAATATTCTGTCTCAATCTGTCAAAACCTATTTTTTTCCTAGTTTGACATTGATTGTCGCTGAGATAAAAGAAAGAAAATATTTTTATTTAGCACAGACTACAAAGCCCACAACACAAATCATACAAGTAAAAAAGAAAGAAAAATAAAACAAAGAGTGTAAAGTGCGTTGTGAGAAGATATTTTGAATCGATTTTGAACGTTTTTAAAACGGGAATTGACCTACTGGCCACTTAGCATCAGTTGAGCCGTGGACACATTATAAGAACAACAATAATGTAGGGTTTTTAAAATAATTTATTATTAACGTAGGTAGACAAGGCGGAGACGACAATTCGACAATAATTTAAACTGTGTATATCTAATGACGTTCCCAGTCTGCTTACGAAAATTCAATCAAATATATCCAATAGTTTAGTCACCATAGCTAGTCAAAGATTGGCAAAACACATAGTCGACGCATTACTAATATTTAGTTAGTTTAAAAAAAAATGGTTGTCTGTAAAGTCGGTTTACGGACGATAATTTTACGTGATAACGTCATGGTAGAACGTGACAATTAGTCATGCTTTTTCGTGCGTGCTGCCGGCGTTCATCGATGTATAAGATGTTAAAATCACTTTTTGTTTCTTTTTTAGGATTTATTTGATAGTTTCAAAATACTCTTATGGATTAGTATTGCCAGTGTTTTCATTTATTGTCGTATTGTTGTCTCCACATTGTATAAAAACGATTCATGAACTAACATAAAAATATACATATTACAATTTTTAACAACACGTAAATTGTGACATTCGAAAGTATTGATTTTCCACAGCTTTAGTTTGAAGTCGGAAACGATAATCGTGAATTTTCACAAAAGTCACTGACGCCAAACAACAGACTCGATCCAGTCCAGATACATGGACACTCTGGAGTAGATCCCTGGTAGGTTGGGCAGCGCACAGCCGATGCCGAACGACGTCACGCCGACGACGTAGTGCATGCTGCCTTCCGTCGTGACCGGGAGACGAATTTGTACTTGGAGAGGTCCGCCGGAATCACCCTGAAGAGTTAATCATGAATAAGGTTTGGTAACACACCATTAGACTTTCGGTTATCAATTTCTGTAGACCTAAAGATAACTCTTAAGATGAATTTCTGTTGAAATTCAATTTACACTAATTTTGTCTCCACATTTTGCTTTCCGTCACTGGCTAAGAACAGTTAGGCTGATGCGCTGAAAAAAACTGTTGGTTGACTCGCACTTCGTTCGTTACCAGAATAATTTAATTTTTATGAGGGTGGTAACATATAGCCTTTTCATGAAATCAAATCAGATAACTAAACTAAAAGACAATGAATTCAAATTGTAAGAATTACCTGACAGGCATCGACTCCTCCCGCCAGCTTGCCAGCACAGATCTGGTTATCTCTGACGCCGCACCAGTTCCTGTTACATGACGGCTTCAGCAACTGGTCGCAGACTGTGGTGTCTATAAAGTCTACCACTGCGGCTTTCAGTTCAGGCGAGGTAGTTCGGCCAACTGTAACATTTTGGGTTTGTAATCCGTGGCCAAATTGCCTCTAGGAATGAGTTTGTCAAAATGGTCAAAGCCTGTAATATTTTGAACACAAGGACGAAAAGTGTAAATGTTGCCTGTACAAAAGTATATGTAACGTTCAAATTATTATCATCACATTGCAAATATTACAATGTCTGTCAAATCAATTTGCTAAAGTTATTTGTAAAATAACGATCTTGTAATTGTATGAAATCGATCGAACTTATTGAGCGCTAAATAATGACAAACACGTTGTAACGAGGCAATTGGTAAAATGTTTTTTTTTATCAGCATTAGTTATGTTATTAGACACACATGGTCATCAGTAAACTTCTACATAAATTGTAAAATTGGAGCAAGGAAATCCATTTTCAACGGATCCTAGAATGACTGCAAAAATATTAGTAATTTCAATCTGTGTTTTAAAGTGTACAAAACAAACACGGTATGAAAAGGACATAAGGGATACCTGGGTGTGAACATGAAAGAGTTTTAAAAAGAGACTTTCTCTCAGGTATGAATACTACTACTACTATTGTTAACCTGCGTCATTCCATTGCTGGGCAAATGCGTCTCCCCGTGACTTCCTGCTCTTTCGATCCTGGGCTAAAGTGGACCACTGTACGTTTGTTTTCTCCAGCACATCCCACCATCTTCTACGGGGTCTGCCGTGACGCCTTTTGGCTGTATCAGGGCTCCACGTAGTTGTTATTTTGGCCCACCGGTCATTAGGCATACGGCAGAAGTGGCCAGCCCGGTCCCACTTCAGCTTAGCGGCTTTTTGAGCAACGTCAGTAATCTGTGTTTTATGAGCGCAGCAGTGTGGTGTTGCGAATATGGTCTGTCAATTTGACGCCTAGACGCCCGCTCTATTGCACGTTGATATGTATACTAATAAAAAGTAAATCAAGCAACTGCTTACTAGTTTCCACAACACCCCACCCAGTGAGGGTAGCCTCTGTCCCCAGGCTGCTGGTATTGAACCTGGTCCACAAACACGCTGGCTGGACATACTTGCTGAACACCACATGGTCTTCTAACTCCATCAGAGCTATGTCGTAGTATTTCTTCGGAGGATGGTAATTCGGGTGCACTATTATGTTGATGATCTTGGCGTCTGTAGGTAGGACACCATTTGTGTACTAAAAAAGTAATTAATATAATGTTCTCGTGAACATATTTAATAAACATGATAAGGTATACGCAAAAACCAAATGGAGATGGTAGGACAAACCTCTATTTGGGTAAGTATGTAGGGCTGATTAAATAAGGTATAAAACTGACCACGTCAATAATATTCTTGTCTCCCAGCCTGACGATCTTCGGCACAGGATCAGCAATAGTCGTGTCTCTGTCAGAGGCACGAGAGCAATGACCGGCCGTCAGCACAAACTTGGAGCTGATGAGGGAGCTGCCGCATTTGAACACCCATGTGCCTGATGACGCTTGCCAGCCTATTGCTCCCTGGTATTTTGGTTAAAACACGAAATAAGTTAGAACACCAGAAAATTATGAAAATAAAAGGAATACGAAAACTAACGAAAATGAAAACTGCTCTATTTGTACACCTTGTATTTTAAGACACCCTTGTTTTTAGTTAACAAGTAGGTACATAATTATTCTTTCTATCTTATTCCTTGCGTCACTTAATAAAATTTTCATGCCAATGCATTTGTCAAGTTAACAATGAGTAGGTTCTTTCCAAGTAACAAAATTTCGTGAAAATAAGGGTCAGGCAGTAAATGAGGCCAGGTGCTAAAAACCACTCACCATGTGTGGAAACTCGCTAGGCTCAGTTATTCGTCCTCCGATTGCGCCTAAAGGTGGGATGTAGTTTGGATCAGAATTTTCCCAATCCCTCATACCTGCAAAAATAATTTACAATCGCACGTCAGGGGTAGCTACTACACACTTGTTGGAGTCGGCATGATTTGGCATATGTGGATATATATGTCCTGGAAAGAGCCGATCGGATTAGTTCGAATTGTGTCGAGCCGACCCGAACATGATTAAGCTAGGGTAGATGCCAAACGGGGTTTGGCGATCCGCATGAGCCGAATGAAAGCTGAATATGTATCGTAGATTATTGCTTCGGGTCGGCATTGTTGGTCAACAAATACTGACGAATCGAATTTACCGACCCTAAAAAGTGTGGCACCCTTTTGTGGTAACACATAAACTGAGAAAACTGTCTTCCTGCTACAAAATAGAGGCACTGTCGAAGTCAAATTATTGCAATGGACGTGTAGTTGACTGTAGATGTTTAGTATAGATTGTTTTATAAAAAAAAAATTAAGGTGTCACTTACATTCTTCTGATCTTAGAGTTCTTTGGTGTCTACTGTTTAATTCCCAAATGTATTCATAGCATTCTGGAATGAGGGAGAAATATTTAAACGAATCATTTTAGAAATTTTTATTTCTATTTGTTAATATAATAACATAACTGAAGGCAAGTTGAAGAAGTTATGCAAGACTAAGGTAACAGTAAGCAAGGCCATAATTAATTGCAAAAAAAAAAACTATAATAATTTTTATAAGACCTTATCTCATAATTATTATTATTTGTTTTTGTTTGGCCTTTTTGCCATAATTTAAGAGAAGACGTTTAGGGGCTTCATATTTTTTTCGTCGGTATTCTTCCGAACATTAATATAATAGTCGTGATCGGTGTTCACTTCCTTCCTTGCCATACCTATCACCTTTCATGCAACCCTTATAGTAGGAGGCGTGGAAAGTATTGGTGGAAAACATTAACGGCTACAATTTAAATGCTCACCAAAATTATTTTTAGACCCTAAGACTAAGTACCAAGTAAAATATGTTAACTTCAAATAAAATAAACCCACTCTATACCGAGGGGTATAGAGTGGGTTTATTTTATTTGAAGTTGCCTAAAGAACAACGTTTTAAGTTCCAAAATAATTATTCACTCATCATAATATTGTACGTCTTGTATTTATATTCTTTTTGACTACCAAAATGGATAAATGGTCACCAAATCTTGTTCAAGATGCTCACCAAAAATAAGTTTGTTTCAAAATTCAAGAGTGAGCGAAGCGAGCTCGGGACTTGTGGCACCCCGACTCGGACAGGTTAGGTTAGAAGGGGATGGCGGGGTCTCAAAGACCCCGCCATCCCCTTTGTGGTTATTTTTTTTTAAACCACCCGGAAGTAGTGGCCCCGCAAAGCGGTGTTCCGTCGACTACACCTTATAAATAAAAAAGGAAAATAGGTTAATTTCTACAATATTTTATGAAACACAATTTGGTGAGCATTTATCCATTCTGGTGGACACAATTTGGTGAGTATTTCGAATTTTTTCGTAGTAAAATAGGTACTTTTCTGGTAGGTGTTTAAACACAAGCCAATATTAACTTACTTATTTCAGAGATCCGTCGTCCTGGCGCACTGAAGTTAGGTTTCGGTGGATCGTACGGCCTGCAAGAGTTCTTAATTTTGTCGTATGTCTTGTCTGGATTAGCTGGAACATTCTGGAAGTGTGACGTAGTGTGAAGATATATTTAGGATTGTAAATTACCGAATGAACTCGAAAACTTACGTTTGGCTCAGTGACTACGGCGTAACCCCAAACCCATTCGTCTTCCTGCTGAAAATATAACAATGATAGTTTTTCCAAACAAACATTAAATGCGCAAAGTCTCAGGTTGTTGACCAGGATTATAGTTCTTTTTAATAATTCGGACTGACAAATATCTACTAGTATTTACAAGCCGTTTTATAGGTCCACAATGACGTGTAAAAATAAAATGAAATCAATAGTTGCAATAAGATTATAATTTGGCTACAGGGAGGCAGGGATATCGACCGAAAACCTGTTACTGTGTAATCAGAATCAGTACATTATTCTGAATCCCCAGCGTTGATTTATTTTTATTTTTTATAATAACCAACTTATATTTATAGTTTGCACCACACATACAAGTTCAGTCAATACTAGAAATTACACATACAATCATAAAATTAGACAAAATTAGATAAAAATGAGATAAAAGTGGATAATATTAGAGAAAATAAAATGATAGAATTGTGACAAAATTGGAATAAAATTATTTATAACATATTTATTCCAAGGAGATTGTACTGGGAGTAGCAATGGACTCCAGGTATCGAGCAGTAGTGTTCAGGAATCTCAGTTCAGTACTCGCGAAGACATCTGAGGATTCATCATACAGCAAAATGTTGTTAATATGGGTGAGGGCTAGGTACAATGGACTGGTCTTAATTGTTATGGTACTGGTTTGAGGTATTGAGGGTAAAGGACGTTGGCGAGGGCGAAGTGTGTGTCTAATAGGTGGTGGGATGTTATAGGAGATGTACTGTAGTAAAGAGGAATTGAAGTGGGTACCACGAATAAGGCGGATGAAATATTTTACCAGACTAAGATTCCTCCTTACTTCTAAACTTTGGTACCCCACCATAGCCAGCACAAATGGTGTTGCGTACATGTACGGGTAATAACCAAGAAGTTGTTATTATTTAAAAAAAAAAAGCTGTTCAGTACATTTTGACCGCGTAGATATTGCACTTTTCTATGAAACAGCGGATTCATTTTATGTTAACCGACGAAAATTTTCTTCGCTTGGGGTTATAGACTCATGTGCTGAATTCTTGCTTACAGTTTGCGAGTCGATGTCCCTACCACCGTGTCTATTATGCGTGCCGTCAAATAAATATACGTATAAGGAAATTATTTCAACGACGCACGCGCTGCCATTAATCGTCTACACGATTGCTGAAGTATGACGTCAGACTGTAGTACTAGGTACAAGGACTAGGGCAAGCCCCGTCTCAGCTCCGCCGCGGTATGATTCAATTTATTTACTTACACACTTGTCCTTCAACTTTTAGAAGAATGTGGCCATACATACGACGAAAGACCAGCAATAAATCAGGAATATATACATATATATAGATATATATGTTTTTTTAAGGAATGTGCAAACTCCTCCATTAACATTAACCATGTAATATCAAAGAACTTCAGGAACCTTTATTTGTTGCATGATAGGAATATTATTATTTTATTTACTTGAAAAGCAATGTCCACATGGTATGTCTATAGGTTGTGAGATACGAAGATATTGTTGTTAAGATTTGTATGGAAATAATGATACATACACAACAAAAAACAGAAAACAATGTTGTCACGAACGTGTGATAGTAGTTGCGATTATTAATGACATTTAACACACTGAACTAGCGTTCAATTTGCATTGACATAAGTAAATAAATTATGGATTTATCGCCGGTCATGATTATCTAATGTTGAAGTAAAACAAAAATAGATCTCTTGTGTAGTGTACATTTATGTTATTAATAGATATTTAAATGCATAGTGAGATCGTCAAGGTAATTCCGAGGAAAAATATCGACAAATCACTGTCATACCTTCTTGAATTTATTGTTGCGGTCACTAAACTGATTTTCAAGCATAGCATGGTTACTATAGGTTATTAAACGTGCATCACAAAATTGGTTGCTTTAATTCATAGACATGCGAAAAATAAAGATTGTTCGTTGAAAAAATGGTCCACCAAAAACATCAATCCGATTGATGATTAATTATATTCCTACGAACACTAGCCTCAATAGAAAATGCTAGATGTAGATCAGATACCAAAGGGTTATGCAACCCTAATCTGATGACTAGTTTTTAATAATTTTAATATTTGTAATAGTTTTAGTTAGGTTAGGTTATTATATTTTTATTTTAATAGTTTGTTTAATTAAGTTATTATAAGACTAGTTAGGTATCCAAAGGATAATATTATAACTATTTCATTTTTAATAATTGCATTTTCAGTAGATAGGTGCGAGAAACAAAATAAGTTAGTATTTATGTTATTAAAAAACTTACGTTTCTATTGTTATAATCATTTTGGAATCGGTGTTGGGCCGATGATACTGTAACAAAAAAATAACTTACATAATACAGTATCTATAAATAAATCTAAATACGACTAAAACCTACCGATATATTGCATAGATATTAATTTAGGTAGGTAATTATATTTTTAGCAAAGATTTTTTATCGTTTTTTATTTATTTAAATTTCTCGCACATAATACCATACAAAGGCGGACTTAATGCCTTAGGCATTCTCTACCAGTCAACCAAGGGTGGTGAAGAGATAAGATGGCAGGTGCTCTGTTTAAAAGGCGTTAATAATAAAAAAAAATATTATAAAGATACATAATTAATTATAAATAAAATAGGTATACAAGTAAACATTAAAAAAAAATAGGTAACGTTGTAGGCAACATCAGAAACGCACTGTATACTAAAGGCAATTATTATTCAGTATAAACAAATAGTTAGTGAGTACACCAAAAAAATCTTTATGTCTAATAATTGTGATCAATTAAATATAAAGGATGTTACAGGTATTCCGATATTTTAATAGCATGCATAAATAAAATACCTGTAATAAATAAACTTAATATCACTATGTAGCACTTGTTTATAACTTTTTCACTTTCACTCATTTTATTTTAATATCTTTGACACATTTAATTTCAATAAATTTAACCACGAAATAAATAAATCTATAAACGAGTTAGTAAATGGTCTCCATAGCTCTAAAATGTGGATACGTTTGATTCACACGAAAAACCTTTAAGAATACGTATATTACGTCATGGCAGGAGTTTTTATGCGAACTTGACCGATGATGGCCGGTACCTCGGTGCCTCATCAAGGTTAGCGCAGAAGTTTCACTTTAAAAGTGACTGAAATAAATTTTAAGCTAAGTTTTTTCATTGTAAACAGGTTTTGCAATTCGCAAAATGTTCACAGTGATCGCTACATGGTTATTTTGGCGTGTGGCTAAAATCGTAACTAACATCACCATCTTGTTTTTCAAGAGTATTTACGAAACAATTTCACAAATATTTACTATTAGCACACCCTCTCAACGTCATTCGAGCGCCAAAAAATTCTTGTAGCACTGTGTGGAACATTCAGCATGAGAAAACAGTGTTTTTTTATAGGACTTAACCTTCTGTCTCCCTCTCGTTGTGCCAGTACGTCTCGCGGGACAGAGCCAGCCTTATTTGCGGTGTAGTTATCTCGCGATATGTCTCATTTCACACCTTAATGTCTACCTTTGCTTTTCGTAAGTAATTTTTTATGGGGTCATAAATTCCGAGTAGAGGCAACTTGGGAAACTTTTTTGGGGAAAAATGGGTGTTTATCTGTTAACATAGATCATGGCGATTTGCGCTTACTGTATTGTTTCGGGATGCTGTTTTGGAACGTTGGAATTATGAGTATTTTACTGAAAATACTAATAATTCCAACATTAAACTTCCCAAAACTAAAAAATATAAGTAACAAAATAATAAAAAAATACTTCCCAAATAAAATCATTTATGATAAATGATTAATGATTTTATTTCTGTAAGTAGGTTTGTACGTCAATCATACTTTTTAAACTAGATGAGGTCGGCGTTTCCTATCTGACTATTCTGAGAAGAAAGGCTGAAACAAACTCAGAGGTCACAGTCTCTTTTAAAGTCCAGACATAATCTTGGTCAGATGTAAGACCATGTCTGAAATGGTCTTTTGAGGAAAAACCACACAGATTGAGTGGACCTGTCCAGTCATTTTTTTGTCAGAATATGGTACAGTCACCAAAAGTATAAATAACCAGGTTCGTCGATATAGTTGAAGTTTAGTAAAAAAACGATAATTTTTTACGAATTAAAATTAATTTAATTAATTAATAGTTAGTTAGTCATTTAATTTAGTAAGTATAAATACTATTTAATGTTAATAATACTGACTCAATTTATCTAGTTTATAAAGTAAAAAAAATAATGTCTGAAAAGCTAGGCTTTGTGTTTTTTTGGGAAATCAAGTAGTGTAATTATTCAATAAGCTACCATAACACTTAAAAGGCTTGATTTATACATCTGCGTTTAAAACAAAGCTTCAAGCATTCCTACCAAAGTGTCTCTAGTCCGTTGATGACATTTAATAAATTATGTATGACGGTTTTCTCCTGTCATCTTATTTAGGTATGTTACTAGAGCCGACTGAAATTATTATTACATATATGTTAAGAAAGAAAGAAAAAAAAATGGTTTATTTGCCACAGAAACACCCGCATACAAAAACGATAATTAGCTCTAATAAAAAGAAAAAAAGAAAATTATAATCACGAGCACAAAACAGAAATAGTCGGCAACTGCACGTCATGACACATTATACACACACACAAACCCGACCTCACATTCACACACGCGGACACAAATTATTTTTAAATGACATTATGTACTATTATTTCTCTTAGTTATTTGAATTGACATTTACATGTTTAATTTGGTTATCTTTTCTTTTTTTTTTGGACTGCCTCGTTGGTCTAGTGGTCGTAAGAGCTACTGCTGAGCATGAGGTTCTGGGTTCGATTCCCGGGTCGGGCAAAGTGTTATTGGGTTTTTCCATCTGGAATTTCTCGGCAGCAGCCCGGAGTCTGGATTTGTGCCCGGTTGATGGCAATAGGCTCGTCCCCTATTACATGGGACTTAAACATAACTGGCAAAATGTGGGTGTACTATAGGTACACCTCTGCCTAACCCTTCGGGAAAAAACAGGCGTGATGTTATGTGTTATGTGTGTTTTTAATGATTTTTATTCTTAATTTTGATGGCTTGAAATTTTATATTTTATGATGACGTTAATGTTGATCATGATGAGTTATGTTGTTAATTATTAAACATGTTTCTTGTAGATAATATTAATGTTTTTACTATTTTTTTTTATTTTATTATATAATAGAATGATTTCAAACACAATGTAAATTGTTTATGAATAAATTCCCGGGACGGGCAAAGTGTTATCGGGTTTTTCCATCTGGAATTTCTCGGTAGCAGCCCGGAGTCTGGATTTGTGCCCGGTTGATGGCAATAGGCTCGCCCCCTATGACATGGGATTTAAAACATAACTTGCGAAATGTGGGTGTACGCCTCTACCTAACCCTTCGGGAAATACAGGCGTGATGTTATGTATGTATGAATAAATTTTATTGAATTCATTCGTTTATCTTCACAAATATACAATAAGCACTGTTGAAGTTAGTCTTGAATAGAAGGCCATAATTGATCATAATGTTTCGTTTAGATGGGACAATCAAGACAACTGCAGTTAAAATACAGTTGGTACGTAGCTAAAGAGACTAGATACAGATTATTTCTTATGTTGGATGTTTGTTGTTACAAGAATAGGATGTATATGTTGCAGGCAGAATCTCAGGTTCGTTGTTATACATACGGCGCCATCCGTTTGCATACTGTCGCGGCAATCGCCTTTATGTATAATGCCTAAGCAAATTGATGACGCTTCTGATCGCATCCTTTTAATCAAGAGTCATATGTAAGGGTAACGTAAGTTCGGCAGTAAAAACTGAGCAGTAAACTAAATAAAAATGAGTCATAAGTTCATAACAAATATTTAACTGAATAATTAAATAAATATTAAGCAGTAAAATGGCTTAACGGGCAATTACGTTTGGGCAGTTAACAAATCGGAATTAGTCGCTAAGAAATCTAACTTAGAAGTAGCGCTCGCCGGCCGCGGCACCGCTCGCTTCGCTCGCTCGGCTCGCACGCAGTTGGTTACAGTTCTAACCTAACCCATTTAGTCGGGGTGCTCTGGTTTAGTTACTGCGACCAATTCGGCTCGCGCGTGGTTGGTCCCAGTTCCAGCCGAACCATGACCTGCCGAACTATTTACCTAACTACCCATTTCAACATTTTTACTGCCCATTCATTTAGTACACTTCTTGAGTATTTTTTGTACTCACATTGTAGTATGAAATAACCAACCAATTTTGTTTTTATTACTGTTAATGCTTTACTGTCACACTAATTTACCAAACGTTGAAAAATAAAATGACTGCCCGGTAATTTTTTCAACTGAATATAAATAACCCCCCGTTTAAATAACAATTGTAAACAATATTACCCTTTTTAACCGACTTCAAAAAAAGGAGGAGGTTCTCAATTCGTCTGCATATTTTTTTTTTTAAATTGGGTTACCTCAGAACTTTTTTCTGGGTGAACCAATTTGGATGATTCTTTTTTTATTTGATAGCTGGTGCACATGTGGTCCCGTTTAAATTCAAGATCAAGGTCTGACCAGTAGTTTTTGAGTTATCCTTAATACTGTATATTTTTTCCACTTACTTTATATTGATGTGTTAATAATTTCCTGTTACTGTTATTTGCATACCAAGTAGTGGTATACGAATTTGTATGGGGTAGGTACCACAACTAAAAAGAGAAAAATAAAAACTTTTTTACAAAAAAACAACCGACTTCCAAAAAAAAATACTAAAAGACGTGAAATTTTTTACGTCTTTTAGTATTTTTTTTTGGAAGTCGGTTGTTTTTTTGTAAAAAAGTTTTTATTGTTCATTTATTAGCAGGAGTCCGCCGAGCTCCAGTTTGCATGAACACTTGAGCGTATTTTACGAGCCGGATAACCGTTAAAACTTTATCTCTAGTCCACGGCTTTTTTAATGATCTCGTATGAGATTCGTAATTATTGTTCAATTGATTATAGTAAATGTCTTTAAAATCACTTGTTTCTTACGGCACGCACTTGTTTTCATCTTTATTTTCGGAAATAATTGCACAATTTGATGCCATTTTTGTTGTTTTGTTTAGCAGTGTCTCAGGTTGTAGAAAATAGAACTAGTTGTATCAATTCGCCTAGGCATTATTTATACGGCGATCGTATCACCAATTGCGTTTCAAGGCCTTTTACATAATATCTAGGCATTATACATTTTGCCTTAGGCATTATTAATAAAGGCGCCAGTATGCAAACGGACGGCGCCGTATGTATAATGACGAATTATGCAATCTACCTTCGACATAATTATACACATTTTTTTTCTTAAAATAAAAAAAACATTTGCTCAATAACAAATTAGAAGAAACAGATCACACACTCAGAATGCAAGCCATTTGTTGAGTATTGCAGCGGGTGATACAAATTGCCCTATCGAAGGCAGATTAGAACAAATCCCCTTCACGGTAAATGGAATACCGAAGCTCTCCGAAGGACACCGAAGTGTGCCGAAGTAATATGAATTGAGCCGAAGCCACGCTATCCACTTTACCGACGTCCTCGAGGATTTTTTTTATTTAGATATCGGTTTTAAGCTTTTTCGCTTCATGAGTGTTAGGAAAAATGAGAATTGTGTACGGCTACGAGAAAAGGTTTTTTGAATTGATTTTTCTGGAAGCTTCGATTGAATCTGAATAGAGGTGTGTTAGTCTAATTCTGTCCGCATTTTCTGAGAGATTCACTAGAAGAGCCTTTACGAGTACAGATACTTTAGAAACAATCTTTTAAAACAATCACATCTTGGGCAGACCCAGTGGCTTATATTTATTTAACTCATCATGATGTTCTTTTACCAAAGACTATTGTGTTACCCAGTAACTGGTTTGTGAGGCCAGATAGACAATCGCTCCATGTAAAATACTGGTATGCAGCTGCTTTTGGTAAGACTGGAAGCCGACCCCAGACTACTTGGGAAAAGCTAGACAGAAGAAGATGATTATTATCCTTTATTTCGTTATATAAAAATAAATTATATTTTTAAATAATAGAATATAAAAAATATTATTAAAAAGTTTAAAAATGTAATAAATAGTAGCCCACAGGTATCGGGAACAGCGTCCAAGCTACAGGCTTCAGAGAGAGGAGCCTCCTAACAATGCGAGCTCACATGTCGACCACCTCGCGAGCCAAGTCAAGATAGTTGATTTGTTTATCTTTATCGGCTTTCACGAGGTTCCCGACATGCGGGATCGTTATGTCAACAATCATTGTGCGATGCTCTAGTCGATCCACCAACACCATATCAGGCTTATTGGCACCAATAGTCCTGTCAGTGATGATGGATCGATTCCAGTATAATGTGAAATTTCCATTTTCGAGAACTGGGTCGGGCACATACTTGTAGTACGGCATTTCCTATTCCACAAGGCTGGATTTCAGAGGAAGTTGTTGAATAATTCTGGCTACAAGGTTGTGTCTATGTATTTGCTAGACGAGAACACCTGGAGATAATGTATCTGATTGATTCCCCCGGACGGTGGCATGCCCGACAGATGTCAACCGAGCCTTCTTTCATAATAAATAACTTCCTCCATAATTGCACAAATTAAACTTTCAGTTTCAAAGTCAAAGTCAAATCATTTATTTCAAATAGGCACATAAAAGGCACTTTGAACGTCAAAATTTACAAGAAAATACAATTGATTCTAGTTGCCCTTCCCAAAGGTAGTTTCATACGGAGAACAAGATGAGTTTCCCCAAAGAGTAGTCCCCAGTACCAAATGCTTTATGGAGTAGGTAGGTTATTCCTGTCGTTAGGAACTGAGGCAGCGAGCCTGACTCACGGTTGACTGGAACTGGGATGCCAAGTGGGCGTGCGACTTTTGGAACTATTATTATTATTTTAAGCCTGTGTTGTCCCACGGCTGGGCAAAGGCTTGTCTTCCCTCTTTCCACTTTTCCCGGTCTACTGCGATTGCGGGCGAAATCTTTAAGAAGAAGTCTAGCTCGTCCCGCCATCTCTTTCTGGGCTTGCCGCGTAGTCGTTTCCTGCTATTTGGGTTCCACTGAGTGGTGGCTTTTGCGTATTGCTGCTCCGACATGCGAAAAATGTGGCCATGTGTACTTTAACACAACATAGGTTTTGTTCGTTTATCTAGGTACTAGTATCCGGAATAGACTAGCTGTAGTTATCTAAGAAACGGGTATTGTTCTGCTTGTGGAGGCTTTTGTCCAGCTGTGGACTTTTACTATCACTACGCTACGAATTGTTGCAGAATTTACGCCAAGCCCCTGAGGTTGTTTTGACCAGCCACATAATCGAGATTAGTCCAGCACCCTAACTGCGAAACACACTTTCAATCACAATCCGAGAGGTTCGAATGATATTGCTAATCCATTGCTTCATAGGTTTGAAAAAATCGTCTGCTCGGCAACGTAAATAATGCAATGAATATGGGTGAACTGTCAAAATGACATCCATTGCGATCAATTGTCATTGTATGTGTGCTACGCAATCACCCCGCTGTTACTACCTTTCATTCACCAACCAAAACGGATGAACACGTGTCCATAAATTTACTCTATTTATAACCCCAAATTGATCGCCTCAGTATTTTATCAAAATAATATCACTAGCTGTGATAAACGCCACAGCAAAACATCACATAATAGATCCACTCGGGCTGGGTAAGCTGGGCAATTTGTCCGGGTAGCGACTGAACATTTGTTCGATATCCTATCAAGTCTCCGGTTATATACGGATAAAGCTGTAACAAAGAGAGATTACATACAATTTCTAGTAAGAGCCGGTAATGTTGCGTGATTAAATTGTTCCTTTAAAGGGTTTATTTTGTGAGTTCTTTTAACGTTTTTAGCGGTCGGTTACTTTTGAATTCACTCTGCTCGACTTAGTCTGCCTTCACCGTCATATATAAATCAGTAATTTAAGGCCCCCTCGTCGTTTGTTTGGTCGATTACAACACATCTTTAATATGGACAGACATACGCTTTGGCTTATTTTATTTAGAATAATTTTCAATGAATATTGCATGAGAATGCTGGGAAAAATCATTGTATGCAGAAGTCATCTTTAATGTTTTAAACCACATGTTACGCTCTGCATTTCAGAATTTCTAATCAAATAATGCAAACTCCCTAACAACGAAGAACTACTTAATAGAAAAATCATAAGAACAATACATCGAAGTACTAGAGGCACATAACAACAGCAGAGCAGGTGTGTTCAATTATGGAAAGCACTTGTTGCGCGCCCATGAAACTGAGTGGACCGAGTTAAGTGTGGAACTTGGCTTGTAAAGCCTTCATAATGCAGGCAATGTGCTGGAGTTAGTTCTTTGAGAACCTGACGCCCTAGTACCTACGATTTAATCAATGCATTAGAAATGTTAGAAATCTAAGTTTCCAATTTTAAAGTTACCTATGTGATAATAAACTGTATTTTTTAATTCATTTCGAAATAAATGAATAAATAACTTTATCCTCCCGAATCTATTTAATCATTCAGCTGTGTTCATAGTAATTAGTTATGTTGTTATTAATTTATTGTGTTCAAGTGATAAATTAACAGATTCTGAAACTGTATCTCTTCAATAACTTATGTAACCAATTTTGGGAAATAATGATCACAAACAAATTACTAAGATTTAATATTAATTATAAAAATAACCGGCTATCTATTTTCAAATGCTATAAATGCTATTATTGTTCAAATGTATTGTCAAATATTAAGGATTAACTTGAACATGTTTGTTCAAACCATTCAGATTTAAAAAAAAAAGTAAGTACCGTAAACGGGGTGAATAAGAACGCAGGGGTGAATCGTAACGAAACTTTAAAAGGAATTTTAACATTTAAATAATATAATTTGTTGCCAACAGGGACACGTAATCGGTTAATAATAATACAGTATACACGTTAGAGTCCTTTTTGGCGACAGACTATAATATTTCAATGTTAAAATCCCTTTTAAAGTTTCGTTACGATTCACCCCTGCGTTCCTATTCACCCCGTTTTACCGGTATATATAATGTTTCTTAAATATATTGTAATAATAAGCTAAATGGTGTTGCTCTGAAAAGAGAATAGTTTTATTAATCTCAATGTACCTACATTTTACATCAAAATTATATTAAATAGAACATAACCAAACGTAACGCTTACCTGAAAAGAGAAACAAGATTGAAAGCTATTTATAAAGACAAAATTATTTCGGCAAATCATGGAAATCTTATTTCCCTGTGTTATTTTCTGAACAAGCTTTATAAAATCATTCGAACTTTGAGTTTTAGAACTCAAAATATAGGCATATCTCGTAAAGTGGTCAACCAAAAGATGTAAATATGTTTTTGTCGAACGATAGCCACCAAATCCACCAATGGTATCTATAATACTATTTCAAAGAGTTAAGTAGCAGGATCTTAGTGGGAGAAAAGTCCAAATTTATATTTAGCTCTTGATTGGTTTTATATACAGTTTTCACAGGCGTCATATATTCTTTTTATAGTATAATTGTTATTTTTTTTGCTACATACAATGGTTTAATTTCAATTTCCTTGCGATGTATTCGTATTTGACAGTAAAGATAATGTATGTTTTCTATATATTTTTTACTAAATTCCTCAGTCAATACAATCTTCTCCTTTTTTTCCAACTTTTTTATAGTATATTTCATCTTTTATTCTTAATTTATTATTATTTTGTTTTATCTTGTTTTATTTTCGTACGATCACAATACAGGATTTCTGCTCAAACAATCCGCTTCTAAGTTGTATTTTCCTGGACAGTATACTACTTCGAAATTATACTGAGATAGATAAAACGTGAGGTCTCCTAGTTCTTCAACTGTCCTAGCTTTAATATTCATTTTCTCTACAGGCTTATGATCCGAGAGAACCGTAAACTTCTTTCCCATGAGCCAATGTTGCCAAAATTTTACTGCCTCTTTTATTGCTAAACACTTCAGATATATAGCTTTTTTCTTTTTTTGGGTGTCATTCGTTTTTTTTTTTAATATGCACAAGGTTTTTCTTCTCCATTATGTTGTACCTCTTTCAAGACAGCATCTATGCCCTGTATACTAGCATCCGTATAAATTTGTATCAGCAGATCTGTTTCTGAATTTGTTAAAATAGGTTTTGAACAAAGCAACTTTTTTATTGTATCAAAGGATTCTTGTCATTTTTCAGACCAAATAATTTGCTCTTCTTAACAAATTATGTAACGAATCTAATATAATTGATATGTTTGGTACATATTTACCATAAAAACTGTTTTACCCAAAACTGTCGAACATTTTTTTGTGTTTTTAGGAAAAGGAAAATCTTTTATAGCAATTAAATTATCTTTCAGAGGAGTAATTGTATTATTTTTTATTAAATGTCCTTAGTATTTTACCGACACCTGTGCAAAGTTACACTTAGAGAACTTTAGTCTAAATCCTTCCTTTGAAATTGCTTCCAATAATAATGATGACATGTTTTTCAAACGTTTTAGATACTCGTAATATTAAAATGTCATTTATGTAATTCACAGAGAAATCGGATAGTCCATGTTTCTATAAAATGTTACTTAATACTCGCTGAAAAATCGTGGGAGAAGTTTTTAAACCAAACGGTAAACAGGTCCATTGGAAGTGCCCCTCTTGAGTAACAAATGCGGTTTATTTTCTATCTTATATTAGGTTGGGGAAAAAATCTTTTCGCATTATAGTATGTATGAACTTGTAATAAAATCTCTTTGGCTATACTATTTGTATCTGGCTGGTTTTGGTATCGCTGAAAGTTTAAATTTTAAAGAACATAATTCCAAATTCAAATTAGGAAAATGTGTGATTTTCATTTGTTTTTCGTACTTTCAAGATGAGTGAATCTAATGAAGAAATTCGATACATTTTAAAATTTTACTACAAAAAGGCAAAAAGGCAACGCAAGCCGCGAAATAAATTTGCGATGTTTATGGACCTAGTGCAGTGTCTGTGAGAGCAGCACAAATTTGGTTTAAGCATTTTCAATCCGGAAATTTTGATGTCAAAGATGCACGTCGCTCTGGTCGCCCTATTACGGATAAAATGGATGCCATTTTTGAAAAAGTGGAGCAAGATCGGTATATCAGTAGTTACGACGTAGCTGAAGAACTGGGAATTGACCACAAAACAGTTTTGGCACATTTGAAAAAAACTGGGTACACAAATAAGCTCGATATTTGGGTACCTCACGAGCTCACTGAAAGAAACCTAATGAACCGTGTACTCATTTGTGATTCTTTATTACGACGTAAGGAAACCGAACATTTTTGAAGAAGCTGATAACTGGTGATAAAAAGTGGATCACGTACGACAAGAACGTGCGAAAAAGGTCGTGGTCAAAGGCCGGTCAGGCTTCACAGACTGTGGGGAAACCCGGGTTAACTCGCAACAAGGTGATGCTGTGTGTGTGGTGGGATTGGAAGGGCATTATTCATTATGAGCTGTTACCACCAGGCAGGACCATCGATTCTGAACTCTACTGCGAAAAACTGATGAGATTAAAGCAAGAAGTTGAGAGAAAGCGGCCGGAATTAATCAACAGAAGGGGTGTGGTTTTTCATTATGATAACGCTAGATCTCACACATCTTTAGCCACTCAGCAAAAATTAAGAGAGTTTGGCTGGGAGGTGTTACTGCACCCGCCGTATAGTCCTGACCTTGCACCTTCAGATTTTCACCTGTTTCGGTCTCTTCAGAATTCTTTAGGCAGTGTCAGGTTAACATCACGAGAGGACTGCCAAAACCACTTGTCGCGGTATTTTGATCAGAAGTCCCAAAATTTCTATAGCAATGGGATAGTGTCCCTACCTACAAGATGGTAAAAATTTATCGAACAAAATGGTACCTACATACTTTAGTTAAATGTAAATAAACTGTGTTAAAAAATGGTTTGAATTTTCTTAAAAAATGCGAAGATACTTTTTCCCCAACCTATTATTTTCATAGGTATTTGCATCATTTGGATTAAAAAGGTATGTTTATCGGCATCGGTAATCGAAGTCATGCAAATTATATTTGCTTTTGGATCTTAACTCTGTTTCACAACAAATTCGAATTGTAAATTTTTCCATCGTTTTTAAAAACAGCTGTAGAAATCTTGTTTTATAATATGTTTCTATTTTGTTTTTAGTATGTTTTTGTTTTTTGTTTCTGTGTTTTTTAGTTGTTTCTATATTGTAATAATAAGCTAAATCGTATTGCTCTGAAAAGAGAATAATTTTAGTAAAGTCAATGTACCTACATTTTACATCAAAATTATATTATATAGAACATAACAAAATATAAACCTTACCTGAAAAGAGAAACATGATTTAAAGCTATTATTTACAATTACAAAATAATTTTCTATTTTTTCACAAGATTATCATTTTGACTGTCATCTTCATTTTTACTGTTCTATTGTTTAGTCCGTAGAGCTAGGTACTAAACATAGTTTGTATACCTAATGTAGAAGTCTATGCGAATGAAGTAAACCATGATTTACATAATATTATTTAAAAAAAGGAAGAGCTGTCAACGGGATAAGTGCTCAAAAGGCTGGCAGTATTGTCACGTTGGATGGTAATGTAACTTTAAGAATAGAATAGAATAGAATACTCTTTATTATGTACACCATAAGATTGATGTAACTTAAAGTTCAGTCCTGTATAGACTACCGAGAGGATACATTAACAAAGTGCATATAAGTTATTTACACCCGGACTGTGAAGTAATGAGCTCTCCAATTATATGACCAATCATTTATTGGAAACTCGTCGAAAGCGTATTTCTGTGGGCAACGGAGATTCAGCTGTCGCGGGATTTAAAATCCCGGGGGATAATCCCGCCGCGAGTGGACGGGGTATGCCCATACCGCTTATTCCGCATCACTTTATCCCCGGGTATCATTCGCAACGATGTATATTTAGTGATATCAACAAGACTTTGAAAGGCGCTGATTGGGGTCTTTCCGAAATTGATTGGCGTATTCATGTACCTAAAGGAAATGTTCTATATTTCCATTTTTTTTATAAGTTTCTAAACCAAAGTTTGGTTAATACCATTACGATTAGTTCTCTCCAGTTTGTGTGGCTAAGTTTCTGTTTAACTTGGATTTCAAACCTTTATTCCTTGTCTTCGAGTTAGGATGTAACTTTCACTGAAAATACTCTTGAACCTTAATGACTTTTAAAATCGAAAGGGTTAGTAATGTCAGTCATAGTAAGAAAGACAACCTGGTGAAGATCGAAGGAATTTGCTGCATATGGGAAGAACTGGAGTAATGATTGTGGCGATACCTGGGGCAAGGTCCAGCAAGGGACGTCTTTCAGGCGAGTGATGGTGGAAGTAATAAATAATGATGATCCTGGAAGCTATAGCTGTAAAAGCAGGAAATCTTCGAAGTCAACGTGGCTTTAATTTTGATTTTTGATTTGTGTCAGCTAATTTTAGCTGATACAAATCAAAAATCAAAATAAAGATATATCAACAATTAACAACAATATAAATATTGTTATTGTTATTGTTGTTGTGTTTGTTGTTATTGTTATTCTTGGTTGTTGTTGTTGTGTTGTTGTTGTTTGTTTATTTTATATATATATTGTTGATATTTATCAACAATCAATCATAACAAGTGTTAAAATAAAAAAAAGACCCCGACACAAACAAACACTTCTTGAACAGATATTCTTCTTACTTTTTTTTTTTAGCTAAGAACTTTCTCGACCTTATCACCATTCCATAAACAAAAAAAAAACAATATCAGTTTAGCCGTTTGGGAGCTACGATGCCGCAGATAGACACACAGATACACAAGTTAAACTTATAACACCCCTTTTTTCCGTCGGGGGTTAAAAATTGACATAAGGTTCGACGGCTGATTTGAATTGATTACTTTTCCAGAAGCCAGGGGTTGGTCTGTGTACGAAAGGTACTTCTGCATAATATAATTTATCCGTAAGTAACCTATAATATTTTTTCCATTTTCATCATACCAGATTTTCGATGTACAAACAATACTCGTTAGATTTCCACGAAATGATGGTGAAATTCGATTTAAAAGCTCTTTATAAGTAAGTATATAGAAACATTATGAACTTTTAATTTCAAGCACTCTTCAAAGCTCGAAACAGCGTAAAAAATGGTTTTTAAATTGGATGTTTTTTTTATAAAGTTCATTTGTTTTAATTTAAGAGCGCGTACACGGGTCCACAAGCGCCACTCCTTTAAAAAAATATTATCTCGTGACTGAGAAGGAATTTTGAAAAACGGCTCATTAAGCGACCTCGGTAAGTGTGTCAAGATTTTTCTAATATCTTTTATAAACTTTCATATTGAGACACGAAGCAACAAAATTCGATCTAAACAAAAGCGGCCACATTTATTACGATCGTTTTTTAAAATATATTTTTCTACCAGTACTACGTTTAAATGGGATAGTTCCCGTACTCCACGCAGGAGAACCCGCGGGCATGAGGTAGTTTACTATATTTATTGTCTACAGAATATGAATACTGAACCTTTAGCACTATCCAACTGAAGATCACTGCTAGCCCTCTTCAATCGTACGCCATTTTACACGATTCTGGGCTACTCTAACCTATACAGATTGACTTGTAATTTGACGTATTCCTTCCAGGACGTGATAGTGTGACCCATTTGCAACAATTAAGCACCTCATAAGGCCTAGGCGAAAATTCATGGGATTCGAGAAAAACGAATATTCATGTATTTTTTGAAAAATTCCCAGAATTCGCCACTTAATATCACTTGACACTAAACTCTCAAATTCAATGGCGTTCATTACATTACATAAAAATTGTTTGTCCCATAAATTGTCGCCTAGGCGTTATGGGGAGCTTAATTGTTGCAAATGGGGCACACTATCACGTCCTGGAAGGAATACGTCAAATTACAAGTCACCCTATATATACCTACCTACGTTTAAATTACTATTTACATGATAAGGTTTATCTTAGTTTTTAATGCTTTTATGTTTGATTGACACCGCAGCTACCGGACGTTTTTTTTGAAATTTCAACTTGTGCATATTCATAATACGATGTATATGTATCCGATTAAAATGAATTGTTCGGTTGAATCGTTATGAATTGGTTTGTGCAATGTCAATTGTGCGTCGAAACGTAGCGTTTATTACATTTTATTTCATTTGCATACTTATGTAACGAAGCGATTTAATAATATTTAAATTTTAATGGATTTATTTTAATAAAGCTTGTGTGAAATTCGGGATTAACGTGAAATATGGTGTTGTTTACATGTGTCGTATGAACTTTTCAGAAGAGTTTAAATATATACTATATTTGATTACGAACGATGTATGAACGTAAACGAGGCAAAAGGAGTATGTAAAGATTGTAGCAGGTGGCGTTCTGTAGTTTCTGTCTACCCCATGGCAAGAAAGCGTGCGTTTTTTTTTTTAAACTTTGTGCACAGGTGAAAAATATACTTAAAGGACTTAATGCCTGAGGCTTATTTTACCAGTCAACCTTAGCGTGATGCAGAGACAAAACATGGCAGATGCAACATAAGGGATAGATAACTAGAAAAATAATAAATACTAATACTTAGATACATACATACAACGATAATCAACTTAGTCAAGAGAAATAACGATAGGAAGAGGAAAAATAAGAATCCAGCAAATCAGCGCTGTGATGATTCTGCCAACTAATTACATGCCAACCAAGCAACTTGAGCTTCGAAAACTCGAATATTTCAAGCAGAGGCTTACCTCTGCTTGAAATTTTCGAGTTTTAGAGGTAGGTAATCAAAGGTGATTTTGAACTGAAAAAAATGTTCTTACTTATAAGAACATTTTTTTCAGTTCAAAATCACCTTTGATTACCTACCTCTAAAACGGTTAATATGTATCTACCTATCACAAAATCTTGCCAATGTATCACAAATTATTTTTATCGTTATCCGTTGTTTATTTAAGACGCGGAAGTGGCAGCCCAACTCGTGCCGAATAGAGCCTGGTGAACTAAATCTAACGTCACAATGCGGCGTGAGATAACTGCGAAACTATGGCAACACTGTCTTGTACAAGATGTGGGTAGTATTGGATCAGGAAAGCAACTAATTCTCATATGTTTTCGAAGTTTACCTTGGACATCACTGACTTTGCTGAAGGAAAACATCGTGCGGAAACCTGGACTTATGATTAAGAGGCTTACAAGAGCTAAAGAGCGGTCACTGTCGGATTGCATAGAAAAGAAAGAGACGCGCGATGACACAACGCTGGTAATTTATTGCAAAATATGAAAATTATGGATTTACAAAAAAACTATTCATTGGACTAAAAAAATTAAACACTATTACATTAGTATGCTACTTGTAGAATAATCTGACAAAAAAACTGAATGTTTGCATGTACGAATGTATTAGTATGGTATTTAATCGTTAAATTTTTTTTTTTGATGTATCTTCGTGAGTTTTTTCTATCATATCAAGTTAATTGTATTATGTTTTTAACATACTATCTAACTAGCATATATCCAGAAGAATATCATGTATTTTTCTGATTTTGGTTACTGCAGTGGATCATATATTTTTAGGCATTATAAATTTGCGTTTAGGTCATGTAGTCCCCTTAATCTGTCTGAAATCGCCAAGCCGCCCTGAGCAAGTGTGGTGATAATGCTCTTTTCTGTATGACAAGAGCCTTTTGCCCTGAAGTGGGACAGTAATAGGCTGATATTATAAGCTACAAGTTCTTGCCTTGTCCAATACCTGCTTGTATTTGTAACTAAATATCTATCATATAAACATGAAAACTAACAGTATCACATTAATCTAACATATAAACATGAACACTAACCGTATCATGTTAATCTAACATATAAACATGAACACTAACCGTAGCATATTAATCTAATATATGAACATTAACACTAACAGTATCATATTAATCTAACATATAAACATGAATACTAACAGTATCATAATTATTAATTTAACATATAACCATGAACACTAACAGTATCATATTAATCTAACATATAAACATGAATGCTAACAGTATCATAATTATTAATTTAACATATAAACATGAACACTAACTTTATCATATTAATCTAACATATAAACATGAATACTAACAGTATCATAATTATTAATCTAACATATAAACATGAATACTAACCGTATCATATTAATCTAACATATAAACATGAACACTAACCGTATCATATTAATCTAACATATAAACATTAACACTAACATTATCATATTAATCTAACATATGAACATTAACACTAAAAGTAACTAATGAATTCTCGTTTGCAGTTATTTTCTCTAGCTATCCATTTTTTCGTACATCTATGTGTAACCGCACGTTAAGTTTCAGATAATATAACGACCAAATTTTCGGCGGCGATTATGAGTTAGATGTCAACCAGCCCGACTCGTTGGCACCAACTATTCCAATACAAACACGACATCCTATCGTGTTTGTGGGTAATTTATTGTATGTTTGGCTATACTTACCGATTAGTGATCTAAAATCTTTCGTTAATCGGTTCGATCAAGGGTTGAAAGAGTATCGTTTATCAAAATGGCAAACAGGTTTGCCGTGATAACAAGGCAAATTGATTGTCCAGTACTAACCCCACAAGATTTACATTAAGTTCAACTGTATCACCGAAGTTTTTATCGTTTTATTTTTTAATTTATAATAATTCATATTTGCTTTTCCAATTCACTTTAGAGATTGGCAGAATAGTCGACATCGGCTTTGCTTGCCATAATAAAAAAATATATTAAAATAGAAGGCTTTACGCCAGAAATCCGTTATATACAACTGCCAAAGAATGACAGTTGAGTTTTGAATTTACGGGCAATTTAAGTTGGTGGTCCATTTGGTAAACAGTAAATTTGCATCTATACCTAATTATGTTAATTTTTATCACTGGAACTTCGAATGAAATCTTTGAAATGTTGAATGTGTCAGTGACGTAATACACAAGTGATGAAGACAGTTACGACGTCAATTTTTTTTTTTAGGGTTTAGGTGTATTTTTGTTCCTGCAATGCCAATAAACGCATTTTTCTTTCAATATAACTGACAACAAGAAACGAGTTCTATGTGCCAAAGTACAAAACTGATCAACGTTCTCGTAAGGTGATAGTGCCAGTGATAATATTTTCATTATTGTTGGAACATTTCGAGGCAGCAGTTGGCAGTTGGCACAACTGTCCCATCCCGACGCCGCAGGCATTCGCTCTGCACTCGATTGAAACAAGTGCTTTGTTGACTGGAGATGTGGCGAGAGTCACATGATATTAGTATTATAGAGATATGAGGAATAGGGTGTAAAGTTCACTCATACTCTATAGAAAAGGGAAGATCCTGCGACCAGACGGGTGTTGTGGCTGGTGGGCAACTGCCCCACGGTTGATGTCGGGACGTTGTATTTATGCTAGTCGCGCGGTAAACTCTGCTTGCGCGATTCAGGATTTTGCGTGATCTCAGTGTGACGTCTAGTTCGCATGTGGTGATGTAGATACCGCTACAGTGTTATAGAAATTAAATATCAAATATTAAAAGCAGTTTTAGAATTTGTTAGTAAGAGTGACATCCTACCCTTTGCTTCTGCTTACTTCTTTATGTTCCAAAGTAGACGTGGCAGTAACTTAGTTTTTTTTTAAAGCATAGCTTCTTAGCCACATCACATATATTACGATTATGCTAAAACAATCTTAATAACTAAAGATCTAATAATGCGCATGACAGTTAAGGCGTACATAACGTTCACCAATATTATATTGCTGCCTAGAAAGCCTTATTTCATTATCTAGCATTAGTTACATTGATGCAGCTGTACTTAATGAACCATCCACATCCACAGCCTAGATTCCAATTCATTATCCTATTTATTGTCGTATTTCTGGTACTAGTGAAATTAAAGGCACTGGAGATATTTTAACTCCGTCTCTCGCGCTTCCCCAAATAATTAAGTTTGGTATGAGGCGGGATAACGGCCTGGACCCTTTTTAATATAACTGACAATCAGACATATTTGTCTTAAAATGACTAAATTGACACAATTTCACGACGGGTGCTGTTTAATAAAGCAGAAAATGTATAAAAGAAACTTGTAAGTTTGTCGAATTCACGGGTTGTTGCCTGTCACTTAATCGGAATTATTTAATAGGCCCCTGGTTTGAAGATTATATTAAAAAAAAAAACCTCCCAACATCACAAAACCGGCATTAAAATAGTAAAATACTGTACCAAAGCATGCACTTAAAACGTCCAACATTGTGTATTCCCTTGTTTATGCACGCAACATTCTGTTACATTAGGATTCTGACCACCGACCCCATTCAGACGGCGGCGTTATTGGCAATGGTGGCTGATTTCACCATTGTGCTGATATACAATGATCACGGATTTCGAATATTAACGTTCCAAATACGATTGTAATTTTGCAATTAAGAATGTTAATTTTTGGGTTCGATGTGTGTTTTGGATTTGTGGATTAAGTAATCGTGTATTAGGTAATTTATGAGAATTTTGTGGGTCTGTTTTGTAGAGGAAACGGTAAAGCATCTTCTTAAAGTATCTCGTTTAATGTAGCAGCTCGTTTTTTGGCCATAAAACTCAAAGCACAGCATCACAAAACAGTTTAGCTCACCACAAAACATTTACCTCGTAATTAACATTAAACTTATCACTCGCAAAGGGCGCAGATAAACCATTATCACAAAGTCAACACGCGATTCTCAAGAAAAAGGGCCATCCAAAATTGATATTCTGAATAAAAAGCGAGGTAATCTACAGAAATGGTATTGTAGGCTCTCCGTGGAAAGCAAAGAAAACGAATTTATAACCAACACAAAGGACGTAGATAAGCCGCGAGCGAAAACAATTCGAGATGTAGGAGATAACGCCGCTACGGGTTTTTGTTGAGATTTTCAAGTTTCGCACAAAGTGGAAATCTCTATAATCGCCTCGGATTCTGACGGCCGACGACGAACCAATGCAACTACGCTCATGGAATTTTGCTTTTATTGTGATTATTTCTGGGAAAAGGCGATGTTGTCATGGAAACCGATGTGCAAGTGTGAGCTTTATTTTAGTGACTTCGTATTCTCGTCTTTGTTAGCTTAGATTATTGTTAATTAAATTTTTGTTTGACTAAACATGCTTTTTCTTTTGAAGAAAAACGATTTACTCACTTTACTTTAAAAAAATATAGAATAGAATAACTACTTTGCACCTATTATACGCATCTTTACATATTTCTTCTGATCCCAAAGTGCGTCCCTAGGGTAATGATAACTTGATTACACCAAAAGAGATTAATGACACTTCTTCTTCTCTTCGTGTTGATGACTAATATTTTGTCCGTATGACTCTTAAACTTCAGGCAGATAAAATATAAATTACTAATTTCAATAATACTTTAAGGGACTTTGTTTTCTGACCTCTACAAAGTTTCCGCAACCTTGCGCGGTTTTAATTTTTGTATCAAAACTTTTTTACTTTACTTTAAATATATAAAATCTCCATTAACACTTTTCATAGTTACCAGGGACCCATGATAACGCGGAGGTCCTTTTAAAAGTCCACTCTGGCAGTCGTCGGGCCTTAACAAGAAAAGTTTCGAGTTCAGTGGACTTGGGGAAGATATAACGAACAACAAGTAAGTTCATAATATGAGATGCATTCAGATGTAAACACGGACTAACAGCCAAGTCTTTATCCTAATACATATAAGACCTAAATGACTATTAGATATAATTGTGACAGTTTGACTCAAATAAACTAAGCTGGACACGCATCATTATCGAATCCATTATTCATCTCGTGTCTTGTATGTGATGATGCCAATTTTGCCCAACCAGCATCTTGATTGCGTAACACACGACATAGTCTGGTCATAAATACTGTTACAGTGAAAAATAAGAAAGATATTACATTTGAATTTGGAATCTGTCATTTTTATACGATTGTTCAATAAGTTTTCTAATTTTGACGCCAATACATTGTACAATATTTTGCGATATTAAAATAGAGTGGGGTGATAAAGGAACCGAATCGCTGTGATTGCATTACACAAAGTTGGTATGGAGCCAAATGCAATTTTTTAAACTCTTCATACGCTTGGTATTAGTCAAATGTTTGTGTACCGGGCTATTAATAGGTACAATGAGACCTCCTCTGTTTGTGACAGAAAAAGATTTGGCCGTCCGCGTAGTGTTCGTACGAAAAAGGTGGTCAAAGCAGTAAGGGAAAGAATTCGAAGAAATCCTGTCCGAAAGCAAAAGATTTTATCTCGGGAGATGACGATAGCACCCAGAACCATGTCACGTATTTTAAAAGATGACTTAGGACTTGCAGCCTATAAGAGATGCACTGGTCATTTTTTAACTGATTATTTAAAAAATAATAGGGTGGCAAAATCGAAACAACTACTGAAGCGGTACGCAAAGGGAGGTCACAGAAAAATTTTGTTTACGGATGAGAGTATCTTTACAAATGAACAACATTTTAACAAACAAAATGACCGTATTTATGCTCAAAGCTCTAAGGAAGCTTCCCAATTAGTCGACAGAGTGCAACTTGGGCATTAACCGACTTCAGTGATGGTTTGGTGGGGTGTTAGCTATGAAGGAGTGACTGAGCCATATTTTTGTGAAAGAGGTATCAAAACATCGGCACGAGTGTATCAAGATACCATTCTTGAGAAGGTAGTTAAGCCCCTTAACAACACCATGTTCAATAACCAAGTATGGTCCTTCCAACAAGACTCGGCGCCGGGTCATAAAGCTCGGTCCACGCAGTCTTGGTTGGAAGTGAACGTTTCGGACTTCATCAGAGCTGAAGACTGGCCGTCGTCTAGTCCCGATCTTAATCCGCTGGATTATGATTTATGGTCAGTTATAGAGAGTATGGCTTGCTCTAAACGCCATGATAATTTGGAGTCCCTAAAACAATCCATACGATTGGCAGTGAAGAATCTTCCCATGGAAAGAGTGCGTGCTTCTATTGATAAATGGCCTCAACGATTAAAGGACTGTACTGCAGCCAATGGAGACCACTTCGAATAAGCTGTTTATATATTTTTTTATTTTATTTATATTTATGTATTAAAGTAACACTGTAAAAGTAATAAATATTATTTGCATTAAAATAAAAAATAAATCTTCGTGAGAGTATTTATGGCAAGACTAGGTATCTACCACAATCTGATTAATTTTAAAGCCTATTACTAATCCAATGCTTCATATGTTCGAAAAAAAAACTGCTCAACAAAGTAAATAACGCAATGAATGTTGTTGAACCGTCAAAATGATAGTTATTCCTACTGTTAGTGTATTACACAATTACCCCGCAGTACTTATCGAGTCACGCATGCAGTGTGATTAGTTTATTGTCTTTTATTATTTGACAGAAGTTTAAAAAATAGGTAGTATAATAGTGAAGTATACAGGGAGGCAGGACCATCGACGTACAACCCGTTACCATTGATATAGTACACGATTCTGGACTCCCATGCGTTGTAGTTTTTCGACGGTTATAAAAAAAAACCAGCTGTTTTGCAATTCCTACTCGGTCAAAACATATGGAAAAGCGTTTTTTTTTCTACGCGAATTTTCAATGCAAGGGAGTCCAGAATCATGTACTATATCAATGGTAACAGGCTGCGCGTCGATGTCCTTGCCACCCTGTATACATATATGCATATTACGAGTATATTCTCGTATATGTTGTGCTGTATCCACGACTCTACTCGTCCTATTGTCTTGATCACATGGTTGGCTTATTTTGACACTAGGCTTGGTGAAAAAGTTAGCCCTCTTTGCTATGAGATTGCAATTATACAGTAGAAATACCAGTTGTATGGCAATTAAAATGTATAATAAATTACCATCTGCCCTGAGAATGTTACCACTTAATAAGTTTAAACGTAAAATGTTTGCTTGGCTCTTAGACATGTGTTTTTATTCCGTCAATGAATTTTTAAATCATACTTTTTGATATTATAATTATGATCTTAATAATGACATTAGTACTTTGATGAATTCTTGGACATTGTAATTTTTATTTCGACAAAAGGATTTTTTATTTTTTTGTTTAGCTATTAATATTTTGACATTATAAATTCATAAACTTAATACAAAATTTAATAACTTTATATAATATTCATATAATGTACCTAGTTCTGATTTGCATGTACCTAGCTTATTATTTAATATTTCTACACCAGCAATGGTGGTATGTGTAAAACAGTATTTAATGTAAGATCTCAATGCATCTCATATACTGAGAATAAAAATACTTACTTACTTATGAAAAGTATACGGCGAATCTTTGAAATACATTCCTCGTTAGTGTAAAAAAAAAAACTACTTGCAATCATAACCTTCCATTGTAACCACGTAAAACCCATAATACTTTTACATATTATTTATATGTGTATCATTGTAAACAATTATTGAAATAAACTTATAATAATATATTTTACGTACACAAGAAAAATGCAGAGCATCCGCCATTTGTCAGGTAGGAAAAGTTTGAAGGCTTGTTCACACGGCAGGAGTAAGTGAGATAAGTTTCAAGCGTTCCTGATGTCAACTTATTTGCATTCGTGTTTCACTTGACGCGTGTGGACGAGTTCTAAGTGGGACTTAGTATTGGTGTAACTTTAGAATTGCTTTAGAAATGACGTAGTTAGGAATTTGTTTTGATTTTCGAAAGTGATCATTACTTGAAATGGAGTTGATTTAGAATTATTAGACTGAATAGTTTTATAGTTCTCATAAAAGGGTGATTCGGGCCGACGAAGAACTTTTGCGGTATTAAGAAGTAATATTTTAACGGGGACATTATTTTGATTTTGGATAAAGCTGAAGCTTCTTCAGAGATTTTGGGTAGGTACCTGAAATTGCTATTAAGTGTTTTATCATCTTGAATACAGTTAAAACTATAGTTTTAGTGGATACCTATTTAGTACTTAGAAATACTTTGTAGTTTTGTTGATACTTTAGAGATAATGAAAAGTTGAAAATTTATGAACTGCTACCAAATATATTCTCAATATCACCACGAGCCAACGCACTTTTAAATAGGTTTCATCGTTACTATTTCTTACACCCATACCTAAGGCCCTTATTCTAATTATATACACTTTTCCAGTATTTTTCTTCGAATTGAGCTAGTCATTCGTAGTTTATATTTCCTCAAATTCAAACTCAAAACATTTATTTCAAATAAACCAATTACAGGCACTTTTGAATTGTCAAGGAGTGAGTGGGTCAGCCAGCAAGATGAAGCTAGTTGCTCATTCCAAAGCGTAGTAGATACCTACGGAGAAGAACAGGCAAGAAACACCACGGACACTCTTTTAAATCAAAATATTGATACAAAAAATTTGTTACATCATTCTTAAATTTCCTATAGACAGTGGTCACCCTGCAGTGTTTTCAAAAACTCACACTGCTTCCATTGAGTGGACTTTGTCTTAGAAGTAGTTACTCGTACGCGTGCGTGAACATTAATCTTAAGCACTTGGTAAGCTAGCCAGTGGCCGGCAGCCTGGCTTACGTGCCGAACTTAGCGAGTCATTAAGACACTGTTCCGAACTAAAATCACTCAAAGTAACAGTTGAGATTATCACGAAATAATACAGAAGTCCCACTTCGTACCTTTAACCTATGCAATTAAAGAAACGATTTAAAATGCGGCGCTAATCATGCCCTCTCATTTACTCCATGTATGGTGTGAGTGAAAGGGCATGATAGGCTCCTCCTTTTTTTAGGCGCCATTTTTTTTTCGCTATGCATTGTAAACTATGCGAAGCTGAATAAAACAGATGTATTTTATAGAATTGAATGATTGAATTGGCAATTAATTGAATATAAATGACGTCTTTTCTTTGAAGGTGTGTGTAAGTAGACTTTTAGATTGTTTGGTTGCTCAGCTTCTTTTATTAAATCAACCCAATCAGGGAAGGATAAACTTTTGCTTGATATTCGTCTGTTCCACGAAGGAAATTGTGGTCAGCGGGGTAATTGCGTAACACACTAATAGTAGGAAAGACTTTCATTTTGACAGTTCAACAACATTCATTGCGTTATTTACGTGGTTGAGCAGACAAATTTTTCGAATATATGAAGCTATGGATTAGCAATATCCTTCAAAATGATTCAGATTCTGATTCATAGTATGTCACGCAATTAGGTTGCTGATCTTAGGCAATTGAAATATTTGCTATGTGAATAGTTTAAGATTACGAATACGCTAGTGAAACTTCTGCAAAATCTGTTGATTGCTGAAAGGATCTTAATTGACTATACTATTAGGGAGACTACCAGTCCCCACTATTGTTAACTTAACAAATTAATCTTAGATCTGAAAAGCTTTTGTGTTGTTTGACAGTTGAGGTGCAATTAAGATGTCTACCAGGGTATCAGATTTGTTAAGAGGTCAGTAGACAATAGGTTTCAGAAATAGAGTGGCAACAATAATTATTGTTTGAGCTGTTGCTAGGATTATTGTTCTATATTTTAGGATTAAGAGTAAAATAGTTCTTTTAGGGCGAATTTCACCAAATTTTTATGACTAGAATAAGACTTATTCTCAGAAAAAAAAGTATTTTTGACAGATTTTCCATACTAGAACTATCAGACGTCAATTTTAATCCGAGGATAAAATATATCTTTGGTAAAATCAGCCCTACGTAATCTAGCCTCTTTACTACCCCATGGCAGGTTAGCATCGCTATTAAAAATTTAACCATTCCAATGTGATAGGGGATAATATTATTCTATTATGTAACGAAATAAGCAGCAGTGTTACACAATCATTATTTATGCCGGTAAGATTAGCCAGTCAACAATTGGTACATAATATCACGCCTATAATTATATTCTCTGGTGGATTAGGCAGGGATGCACCTATAGTACACCCCCATTTCGCCAGATATGTTTAAGCCCCATGTAATAAGGGGCGAACCTATTGCCATCAACCGGGCACAAATACAGACTCCGGGCTGTTACTTAGAAAATTCCAGATGGAAACACTGCCCGACCCGGGAATCGAACCTCTATCTCATGGTCAGCAGTAATACTTGCGACCAATGGCCAATGTAAACTGTTATGGTCTTTATTTATCGACTTATTATTATAGAAAACTAAACAATTTTCTCTGTTACTTAACGATGATAGTAAAAATATGTCTAAAAAAGATATGATCTACAATAAACTACCATTGTCCAAAGAGGCCAAAAAGTCTTACAAAATAGGGCCCCAATACGTTTACCCATCTCTTTAACTAATGCCGCGATTATTATAAGTTACGACGTTACTCACATCTCGATGCGTCATACAAAGAGTGCCGGACAAATCCTGCTATCAATTTTATGAGCCATTATTAAAGCCTCTAGTCAGGTTCAGAGCCTACTATGGAACTTTGGAAAGTTTAAAACGACGAGAGGAAAAAGAATACGAACAACTTTTGTAACATCAAGCCAAGTATTTTCGTTTTTTTCCACCAAATTCCGAAATTAAAGTTATTTTTCACTTTGTAGATTTTTTTGGAAGTCTGTTGTTTTCTTTTGTAAAAAAGTTTTTATTTTTTTACTTTTTAGATGTGGTACTAACCCCACACAAATTCGTATACCACTACTTGCTATGTAAATAACAGTGAGAGGAAGTTATTATATTATCATCAATATAGACTAAGTGGAAAAAATACGTATTATTGAAGCTAACTGAAAAACTACCAAAGCAAAGTTAATAAAATTTATATGGGATCACCCCTGGGGCATTCCCTATCTATTAAAAAAAGAATTTTCGAAATCGATGTACAGTTTCCGGTGATATACGCGTAACAAACATACAAAAACAAACATACATAGGAATTGAGAACGTTCTTCTTTTTGAAGTCGGTTAAAAAAGCAGGTGTTCGCGAAAGGATCGAGTTACCATAGTAAACAAAAACCGTTTGAAAATCTATGCCGCACTATTCATCTCTAGCGCGTCGAGTTGAGTCTAGATTTATGTCTATATCTAAGCAACAGCCCCTGAGGCAGTGATTAATTGTAATATCTTTATTTTACGACAATATGTCGCTAGTATGGGATTTTATAGCCTTTTGTAACATTCAGAGTCAATTTTCTGTACTAAGCATTTTTTTTGGATCGCTTTAGGTAGATTTTACTAGACTTTCTTCGCTTATAGGATTTCTTTGAAGTTACAACAGCTTTTTTACTCTTGGGTTTCTGTTTTATTCCGATCATTATCACATGCACTTGAGACTGGTATTCTTCTTGTGAAACCATGTTTGGGTGACTGTCTATCTGACTTCTACAACACAGTTACTGGGTAACACAATACCCCATAGCAACACTGGTTGTCAGAATGTTACATGGAGCGACTAAACGGAACTTTGCAATTGGTTTTCTCCCGAAATCGACCTAATGTGTGCAAAATGTCGGTACCTACTTCGCTATCTCCTTCCACCATAAATTTTCCCAAACACAAACAGGATTAAGGCTCCTATAAACAGGCGCGACACGCGACGCAAATCGCACACGACACGAGGCAGCGCTCTTCGCGCGGCAGTCGGTCTCCTTTGTATCGCGACGCGTGTCGCGCCTGTTTGCAGTAGCCTATATTCCCTCTAGTTTCGTAACACAACCGATACCTTGTTCTTTATACATTGAGTTCATTAGTTGTTCCTGATAAAGCTTCCAGACGTCATTGCGGGATATAGCCTCCGGCAGATTAGGGGTGGTTTTTCTCCGCTGGAAATAAGTATATTATGCTGTAACGTGTGGTTTACTCTGTGGCTACCCACAGAGTAAACCATACGTTTATGCTTGCCTGGTACCTATTTTGTTTATAGGTAGATCGAAGTTTTTAGGTTTTAGTCGTAAATCGGAGGTCCGTTGGTTCATAACGATATTGGGTGGTACCTTGTGTACAATAGGACAGTGAAACGCTCGTATAAATCTTTTCTAAGGAACCAATATTGCTAGCTGGTGATTTTCAGCACTTCAGGGAGTACCTATTCTCATATATACCGAGATAAGAAGATGCAAATAACGATTTTGTTTTTAATATAATGTCAATTTCTCAAAATAAATAAGCATGAGTCGAGAAAATAATGCTTGACATTTATGTCCTTGCATGTTAAAATATTATTGCCCTAATAAACTCAACAAACAACAATATATAACACTAATACAATAACGTCATTGACGTTCACAAAACCGGTAGAAGGCGGTAAAAACCGGTAAACGAAGCGTAATAACTGAACGCTTGTGGCACAAAGGGAGACGCCTCTACATGCCCTTTATGAAACCGCTCTAGGCTTACTGTTTATAACGAAGAAAATATAAATTGACGAATTATAACTAGAGAGAGACTTCTGACGTCATCTCGAATCGGATTTTATGTAAATTTACGGAAAATTTGGGACCTCATACATACGGTGCTACATATAGTCAGGGAAATTTATTGGTTATCAAATTGACTCACTATGTCAATTTGCTGTGCCATTTATAGCTAAAGCCATTACATACAACAGTCAAAAATTACAGTTTTATCATCATTATTCTTTTGACCTAAATATCCCAATTTATTTAGGTTCGGCGGATACAATTTCAGTTGTTAGACATATTTAGGGTTCCGTAGTAAACAAGGAACCCTTATAGTTCCGCTATGTCTGTCACTGTTCGCAGCTTAGCTCAGAGACTCTTAGTACTAGTAAGCTATAATTTGGCATAGATGTACATATTGATCACGCCGACAAAGTGGTAAAATAAAATCATAAAAGCATTTTTTTTTAGGGTACCCATAATCAGCGCAGTGGAAGCGTGCTGGGCCCATAAACAGTTGGAAAAGGGTGTGGAATTAATAGATGTTAAAAGATTAAATAATGTAATTAGTTTTTAAAGAACACGTTTTGCACACATCATTTTGACAAACCTACTACGACAGGCAAGATAGAAAACTATCTAATCAACTTTACATTTTTTTATCATAGACAATTTAACGACGTTTCGTTCACCAAGTTCAACAGAGGTTACCCTAAAAAAAATTGTAAGTACACATAAAGTGGGGGTTTTTTTTCTCGTCTATCCCGTGGTGTGGTAAGGGTTTTTGAAAATCATTTTTAGACTCAGGGATCCGTTTGCGTAAAATTTAGTGTCCCCGTGCCAGCTAAATGGTTGCATTTGGATATTTGAAAAAAATCACGGCAGTAGTACTTATATATAACGAAATTAAAAGGAAAACTATCACAGCTAAGTAGGCTTTACAAGTTTACGAGTAATAGTCGACCAACTTACATTTGCAGTTGGAACGAATGGGAGAACATGTTTTCCAACTACAATGTTAAGTTTGTTCTTGGGATAAATTCATCCAAAATACGGAACCCTTTATTGTGCGTGGTCCGACACGCACTTGGCCGGTTTTTATTATATTTCATATATAATTTCCCTGAATTTATATACAACAATGAGATATCACAGTTATATTTAAATATGTATGCAATCTCTTGTCTTTAGCAAGAGCCTCTTGGCTTTAGCAAGAGCCTCTTGGCTTTTGTAAGTTTAGAACCGATTTCTCCACCTTCTATAAAAATCATAAAGTTATCCATAGAAAGCAGAATGTCAAACCTGCCCAAGAGACCCATTCAAACCATGTGTTTCGATTGTATCCTTATAAAAGGATTTTTACGTGTGCTTAATATGAAAGTGGCAGTGAATCGGTATCCTAATCGAAGGACTCTGTCGTCATTTCAGGCGAAGCCGGTATGAATACGAATATCGTGTGATTACGTCACGTGGCGCTGATAGAGAATGTGTGCACCTCCTTGGGTTCTATGCAGTCCTGCGGGATAATTGCGTAACAAACTAAGAGTAGGCTTTCATTTTGACAGTTCAACAACATTCATTGCGTTATTTACGTTGTTGAGCAAACAAATTCTTCGAACATATGAAGTAATGGATTAGGAATATACTTCAAAATCATTCAGATTATGATTGAAAGTGTGTTACCCAATTAGGGTGCTGGTGGCGTAACGCGTACTTGAGGCTAAATATATACAGATAATAATGCCGTCCGTGAAGTTTATGTCTGACAGCGAGTCTGAAATGGTTGCAATGCATTTAAATAAACGTATAGAATTGATAACTTACCTTGAGAAACACTCGCTAAATATAAAGCTATGGACAATTCAACAAACAGTTGAAGGCCAATTCCTGTAATTTCGTCTTCGTTCTTCTAAAACGAAATGTTTAAAAATTAAATATAATATTTTCGACAGATTGAGACCGAGATTAGAATGCAAACGTTATTAAAAATACGTGAGATATTTACAGAACAGTGTTTTGGAAAATTAGAAAAAAAATACAAAATTTAAAAAACCGCTGACTCAATAAAAACGGTGATGACCTTGAAACGACTGAACCAATTTTGATAAAACATGACAAAGAACCACCGCTAGAAAAACTGCTTTCAAATAAAAAAACCGCATCCAAATCGGTTCACCCATTTAAGAGCTACGGTGCCACAGACAGACACACACACATAGTGGTCAAACTAACCCCACTTTTTGCGTCGGGGGTTAAAAAGTAAATCTTTTTAGATCTGTCTAATAAAAAATGTTTTTATTTTATTTTATTTCATATGGGAAAGCAAACAGTAATAGTATATTAAAAATATACTATAATAACTTACAATAAATTTAATACCGACTACATTTTCGACAGATTACAAAGTCAAAGTTAAAGTCAAAGTATTTATTAGTTCTAATTTTGGTGATACAGTAGGTCTTATAGTTAGATTATGGTAACTCAAAAAACTACATACACTATTTAGCAATATATGAATTTAAAATCGATATTACACGAAAATAAAAAATAAATTTAGAATACAATATTTTTTTATAATTAACATTTAGAATATATTTAATTATTGTAATAAATATTCAGAACACAATTAATAAGTCAAGTTTTTGAATTTTCAAGCATATATATATAATTATTATTTAGTTTATTACATTTTGTCAAGAAGGAATTCGTCAATAGTGTAGTGCATTTTTCAATCAAAAAATTACTTAGTCTCCGTTTAAATTGTGTCAAGTTTAAATCTTTAATGTCATTTGGTATTTTATTGAATATTTTCGGGGCCATGCAGGGGATGCTTTTGTACATAAGGGCGGTCTTTATAAACTGATTTTATTACAACTTAGATATTTATAAACTGATGGCAAACGTAAATGTAGTCAGGGGTCAGGGGGTAATCAATTAAATGCACAAAAGAAACTACGTTGTTATAGTACCTTTTCTTACCTTTACACAGCTTTCAGAAATTACATTAGCAGGCCCTAAAATGCTTATACACCGTTAGGGATAATTGCTCCACACATGATAATCATAAAAGATAAAGGGCTAAATACACATGCGTCACTTATCCTTAATGAAAAGGTGCAGTAGGTAGGGACATATAACAATAGGGCTTGCTTGCCAGTCGTGTGTCTGTGAATATGCAAAAGAGGAGACTAGCAAAAACCTAACGGTGGGTTATAGGAAGCAGACATTGTTTAAATTGAGGCTCCTTTTCTCTCAAGTCTGTAAAATAAAGTTAGTAAAACTATTCTAGGAACGAACCAAGCCGAGTATGTGTTTTATGATTTTTTTCCGTCGTATTTTCGTCTCGATGTAATCCGCTTCTGTAATCCAACTGAATTGAAATTTTGCACACCCATAGTGTTTTGATGGCAGTACAAAGTGTTTATTATTTGATCTAGTAATGTATACGAAACGTGTTCCATTAGGTCTTAAACTTCGATGAGAGAACAAACATCTCTTCTTTATCTCTAAGATAATCTAATAAATTTATCTATAGCTCTCTTTTCTTTAGTCTAATTTACTCAAAATCAAAATCAAAATATTTTATTTCACATAAACCAACATGGGCACTTATGAAAAGTCAGAAGCTAGGTGCACTATTGTGGTACTATTCGTGGTACTATTCAATTCTATACCGAGGTAGCGTCTAAATCACATCGACATTTCCACGATTAGCCTAGCTTTGTCCTACTAAGGCGAATGGACAGTTCAATCGCCGGGGTGCTCACACGAATGATTTCCAGTTCACTCTGCAGGGGGAAGCTCGTCTGCGCTAGTTGTGAACTGTTGCTAACGAGTCGACTAAGCTGTCGATCAAGGCGCGACTGTCGTTTGTTTCATGGTCTTCCAATCATGTATTGAACTGACCAGTGAGTCTTCACGAATGCACGTTTCGTAAATTTCGATGATAGGTACTTGTTTCGCACTTTTAGTTTTAAAACTTTATTCATATCTACGTGGGATATGATTGTGCCTGTCGCAAAAAAAAAAAACAAAAATAAGATATAAGTTGTATTTTCGATTAAAAAACGGTTCGAATTGACGTTACGTTTACGTTACGCGTTTGTATTATGGCCTAAGGAAACAGGAAAACCGGAGGTGTTTTGTATTTGTCTAGTCATTCTAAATTGTGCGACTGTTAAGTAAGCTAACGGTGAAAGTGTATCAGATTTGTTGCCAATAGATACGACATGAAAAAAAAAGATTGTCCTGATACAATTGTGCTTATTACTTTGTTAAAGAAAAATAATCAAATTCGATAATAGGTCTTGCACTATTTAATTTTAGTGAAAGACGTAAGATTCATTGCACGAAAACAGTTAATTTTAGGTACTTAATTACGTATTACGAACACATAACTTGTAATGAAGGTAAACCGACACAAGGTATAGACAAGTTACAGTTATGACATATTTTATATTTGGCGGGCACAAGCGATAGTCAAGAGGAATGAAAACGTTGCGAACGTTTGAGGCATGCTTTAGGTGAACTATCCTGCAATAAACCAAGACTATGGCCACCCTGGCATAGAGCCTTCCAAACCACGTCAAGACGATAATAGCAGCTAAAGCAACTATTCCAACATAATTTGCTCTAAAATTCAGGGTATTCTGAAAATTCGTGGTGCGTTCACATCAAAGAAATAGTCGAGGAGCTCGCAACTTTGCCCGTCTAATGTATTGTTGTCGGGGCGACATTTTCGGGCACGGCTCCACAGTGAATATTTTGTTAAGTACATAGCATTATTATTTTAAAATGTTGTTGGTACAGGGTTTATATAAGAAGCTGTATTTCCTAAAAGCTTAGGCTGTAGGTAGATCTGAGTCAAGATTGTCTTTAGTTAGGCTATCACTACAATGAAAACAATGATGGTGTGAATACCCACGCAACAAAAATTTGTCTAGAATCTAATTAAAAATTGTCCTGACTGAAGTCAAACAGCTTCTTGATTATGACGTTTTAATGTCATCAAGATTTCAGTGCGAGAGAGAGACGGAGATGGACCACATAATTATATGATCGATAACGTATCATAAAAAATTTCGGACTGGATTCGTTTATTTTATTTATTTATTTATTTAACCATTTATGCACACACATATATAAACAGACAAGAAGAAAGGAACAGAAAAATAAGTACAAAGGTGATGATTATTTCTAAAGAAATCTCTTCCAGCATACCTGCGGTAGGAGAGTATATTAAAGAGATGAAGACAACGTGTGTAAGAGTAGAAGGGAAAACAAAATACATAAAATATAAAATAATTTTCCAATTTTAACATAAACATACAATAAGGGAATATACTAACATACATACATACTTCTAAAATAAATATCACTAAAATATATAAAAATATAATGTAATTAAAATAATAAATACATAAGCAACTATGACAAAGTGGAAAGATAGTGTTCTTTTACTCTAATTTTAAATACTCCAACAGTTTGGCAGTTCTTAATGCCAAGTGGAAGAGAATTCCACAACCGGACCGCGTGCACAGTGAAAGAGTAGGAGTAGAAGTCGGTTGAGTGGGGATTTGAGGAGATTTATAAGATGCGACCTGCAGGGCGCATCAAAAGGAAGGGCGTAAGAGAAGCGTTCCCGCAGATAGGATGGCGTTTTAGGGTTGTGAAGTATATTAAATAGCAGACATAATATACGAGAGTTCCTGCGAAGTCGAATAGGGAGCCACTTGAGTATCTTCGTTATGGCATTAATACTTCATAATACGGCGCCAATTCTGTATATATAGAATGTTTTGACTCTGCTGTGCATTAGGACCGTCTTCTTTTTTGACGTTCTATGGGGACGCTGAAAAAAGAACCTCGCCCGTCATTTCCATTTGCAACGGACTTCAAAAAACCAACAATATGCGAATCAAATTCAGTACCTACAGTATTTTCCACATTGAATAGATCCGTATAATCCAAAGTTTTGTATTTTTATTCCGGTTCGAAATAGCTGAACGGATTTCGACAGTTTTGTTTATTTGGAAAGATAGGCTTATTTTTAAAAATGTTTAAATTTTTGACTCGGCGCAAAGTTTTATGTACGATATAAAACATTGCTAAGCTAGACAATATCATCATTACCAAATATCCAAAGTAGGACACACATGTGGGTAAGGTAGGACAAATAAAAATTCAGCTTATAACTCGATAAAACTATATTATTTAAAAATATATAACAGTTAAGTAAAAAAAAAACTCAATCATCTTGGCTCATCATCGTTCTGTGTCAAAACAAGCAAATTATTAATTCCAAAAAAAGCTTCGTATTCGCTCCTGTTTATATACCTACATAAATAAAACAATATAAAGCTTCCTACTCGACCCCTGCACACATAGATAAGAAAAGGACTCTGAAATTGTACTTCTCCTAGACTAGTTTCTAGGCACTCTAGTAGTCAAAAATACTAGGACTTCATCCCCAAATAAGAGTAAAAAAGATACATAAAAAGAATTGGGCAAATAAAACTCTACAACACTTCGATCAATACATTGATCGAAGCTACAACACGAACTTGAAGATGAAAATGAAAGATATTAGTCAAGTGCATCAGCTGTCTGTAATCACCTTCATCCAAGTTGTAAAATTTTACCGACAAGGTTTCCGTAGCCTGTAGAGTGGTGCGTGACGAGAGAAAATGCGGGTATCCATGATAAATGTGCTATTTAAAATGCGGAAGAATGAGAACTGTAGGTAACTCTACTCAAATAGGTAGCTAATTCTTAGTGGTATTTTTGATAACGACTTTGATTGCATACAAAGAGTAAAATATTGAAGAAGAGATTAGAGTAACCTAATATGTCTTCTGAAACAGGGATTGAGCCAATACACATTTAATTAAACAAAGTACTGGCGCGACAATACCTCGAAAGTAAACTATCCGTCGTCCGTTTATACAGGACGCCGCATTGTCTTCTATTGAAAATCAAATTCGTCCCGTCCGGACCCCGAACAAAATTAAACGCGAAACGCATAAATTAAGAGGAGTTAAGACAAACTTTCCTCTCACAAGTTTCATTGAAAGAGGTGAGCTCTTTTGAGGAGATTGTTCCTATTCAACCTCAGAAATAACCTTGACAAATTCTATGTTGCTGGAAAAAAAATTACTAGGAGCTCAAAAGTTCAGAAGAGATAAGGAACGATTTTCCAAAGCAGTTGAGTTTAGTAAGGCAAGGTCTAAGTTGTTCGGGTTGTATGCTAATGCACAGCTCCCATCGGAAAGATTTTGTAGTCGGCCGAATTGGATGGCAAATCATTGGCATATTTATTAGTCTTGGGATTTGATCCTGGTTTCTGGCGCACTTGGGTTTGTTATTGTGGTATCAAAAGATCTTGTTAACATGTTCCGTGTCGGGGTAATATCCTCGTTTTGAGGTTTAGCGATAATTAATAATGTTTTGGGATATCTTATTGGAGTATACTGAATAAAATGTATTATTTTCTATTAGGTACACCGATACGGTCATTAAGTTGTAAATAGCTCATATTTATGTGCCAGGCGATATACCTGTAAATTTAAGTTTTTGTTATTATCTGTTCAAATAGAAAATCTGTAAATATTTTGTTGTCAATAAGTGATAAAGAAGTAATAAAAACTAACCGTCAACGAATAAAACTTAATACCAGTCGAAAAGTCGAACACACCAACCGAGTAAGGAACTATCACAAAATAAATACACAATTCTGAACCGAACCGAGGAATTTACGCATAAATAAATCTGTCGTTTAATATGGTTTATGGGCAGTTTATAACAGCTGGCAAATAATTCAATGTTGCCACTACAAAGCTAGAAGCAATTTAACTTGGAATTTAATTGAATTGCAGATGTGGTTGCCATGTTTGCGACGCCACCGGCCCCTGATTAATCCGTTATAATTTTTGCCCTTCGATGTTTGAACATAGAAACTATACGGCTAATTGGAGTGGTGGTCTGTGGGCTCCTGGGTTTTATTTTCGCCTGGTACTTGGGTCTTATGTGTAGCAGTATCATAATCCTGTGCTGTGGTTATATAATGATGAGCAGAAACTCAAAATTTTCCTTATACCATTCTGTCTTACAAGACCATGATCCCGTTCTTAAAGATCGACTAACCTTAATGAACCACCTTAAGATTACTCAAGGGTGCACATATATCGTGCTTGAGGCCTTCTTAGACAAATGTGTGGTTTGGTGGAGGCCTGCCGCATCGTACATTGATAGTAGACTAATTGCTTAGTCTTGGACATTTATAGAGAGGTTGATGTTGGATATTCTGCAAGGTATGTAGCAAGTGGGAAGCTGACTTGGGCCTTAGTGTGACATCTTTATAATAAACAGAACATAGTCATCAAAGTGAGTAATGATGAATGAAGGTAGGATGAAATTATTCAAAAGCGTAAATACTGAAATGTTCTTAGACCAAGTACCTACTTATTCACAGGAACACATTAATCTAAGTCACAGTACCTAAATTTCATGCAATAGTAACAATCGCCGAGTTTTATCAGTTGCTTTTGACAATTTACGGCGTCTATACGTCACAGCCTAGTCTATGGTAGGCGATGAACTAAAACTTAAGAGATTATTCTCGGCCGTGTCTGTCACTCGAACAAGTTTGCGCGGCGGGCGCTCGAGTTATTCGCACTTTATCGCTAACTTAGCGATAGTGGGTTGGAAACCAGCAGTTGTCGCTTATGTACTCCTAGTAGTATTATAACGATGGTATTTTGCTGTCGTAAATATTTTGTATTGGGGGTTGACTTTTAATGTTTTTTCAGTAACTAGGTAAACTGATGTTGGTAAAAGTCTAGTATTTACTTATTTGCCATACCGTCTAGACAGGAGAGATAGAAAGATATTAACTAACCAAATTAGAGCAAGAGCAAGACCAGAATGAAAATAAGCAACAAGCTTTTAAAAGCAGCAGACGGTGTAGCAATCTAAACTTGGTGCTACGGTTTCTGATACTGATATTATTTACGATCTGTTTCTTGCCAATTTTGCTAACAATGTAAGAGAAATATGATCTTGATTGTGTACACGACTCTAACCCTTTCGTACTTTGAAAATAGTGATAATTTATGAACAAAATTAAATACAACATTAATTAATCACACCATACACAAGCTAGGTTGGTAACATATTCATACAGCTCTTTGTTTTCATTTCAACATGAACAGTCATGGTCACCCAATCACAGAAACAATACAACAAAAACTTTCAACCCGCAACTTTGAGCTTTGTGAATTTATAACAAAACTTTCAAGGGAACTTTACTAAGCGGATATATTATTCAGAACTGATATTACACATAGATTTGTCAAATTACATTTACGCCAAACTCGTGCTAGTCTTCTGAAGTTCTCGCATTGCAGAGATAAAACTTTCAAGATGATCGTACTCTAGAAACTAGTGCAAAATTGCCACCGCTGTAAGTAGACCCTGCTTCGCCTCCTCCCAATCCTTGAATTTTGAAGGAGTGAGTGGATTAATAGCAAAGACTGGGAGCTCAGAGCTTGTTGGTACCTCCGCAATGTTTATTAACGTCAAGTGGCCTGGCAGCTAATTCGCGCTTGGACTGACAAATTTAATAACAAGTAATGAAGTACATAGAATCGAACCCCGCCTGCTAGCGTGCTATGATTCTCGCGAGTTCTAATTCAGTTAGTTTAAAGAAATATAGATCCGGTATCGGTTGAGATTAGATTATTATTAACCATTAAAATCGAAGTAGGGTTTATTTAATGCTCGTAATTATTACAAACTATCATGGATTTAGGAAAAGAAAAGAGTAGAATTCAGGTCGGCAATTTTTCAAAAGAAGAATTAGGGCACACAAAATATAACTTTATGTTGAATGTAATTTTCTAATTTTGAATTTCGCGCCTATTTATGTTGCTTGCGCGCTCTATCATATAGCTGTCTCTCTCTATTCCGTGACATCAAACGACCGTGTATTACTGCACCTTAATATTTGTTAGTTTTATAACAATTGGTTATTAAAACCTGAGCTACGTCGTTTAATTCAACACTTTATAAACGACATTTATAATTATGGTTACGAAGTTCATTATCCTTAGGTCCTACATAACATTGATTTTCATTTAAATCATGTATTTGCCAAACCGCTTCTGATATAAAAATCTTGTTAATTTCTTCCCGACTCCACCTTGTAACATAAAGCATCATTTGCATGCATCCCCAAGACATTTTCTCCCCATTGCATGATGATTAAAAATCCATAACAAATGCGTTACGTGATTCCTGTACAATCTCTTTCGACAATTGTACATTTAAAAATACTTAGATCCCAACTTACGATTCAGCACACGTTCCGAGGAGATATTAATGGAGTCTCAGTGTTTGCACTAGACGCGGCCCGCCGCGGCCCGATGGGCCGCCATTTTAAAAATCCTACTTCCATGCAGACACTAAAATGGTCGCTACGCTGCAAATTCTCACTCCAATTGCTGTTACAATATGGGTTATATTTTACCGATCTGATACTATTGCAAGAGAAATGGTATTTGTTTTTTATTTTTATTTTAAACAAGTTTTTATTAGCTGTTAATGTTTTAATAATAATATTTTTATACTTAATTAATAAAAATAAAACGATTGGAAATAAGCCAATTTATACTTCTTAACATTTAAACGATAAAATTAAGCTCCTTCGTTGATGTCAAAATCATCCCATATCATAATTATTTTATATATTTTCAAACCTTGAAACTTCATACTTCTAGAACTAGAGTACTTGTCAAGAAGAATCAAACGAGCCCAAATTCGATGGGGTTGCGTCGTTTTTACATCGAGTTCCCATGGCCGCCTTCCGGCTCCATCATCGGATCAGCTCCATGTCAATAATATTGCATTGTCATCCGATTTACATATATTTGTATGCAAAATTATAGGTCAATCGGAAACCGGGAAGTGGGTCAAATTTAACTTGCAAGATTTGAGTAACAGACTGACAGGACAGGTGAAACTATACTAAAAGCTTGTAAAAGTAAGGAAACAAGTTAAGTCAAGTCAAGTTAAGGTGTGATTTTGGTGTAGGCGGAACCAAAAAACAATAAGTAGGCGCAGTTCAAGTCCGCGCCGTGTATTTCATGAAAATGTATGGTCACAACTGTAACCTGACCTAACCTAATCTAGTGAAAGGGGATTCTACCATCCTTAGTCAGTGCTAGCAGTTAGCCAGCTAATATTACCAAGCCTGCTCTATCTCAACTAATGAAAGGTGGTCGCATTCACATTAAGCTGACTTAGCGATGGGATTCTGTAACTCAGTCCAGGGTAGCGAGCACAGTTTCATGACGATCGAGCGAATCGAGCCCACAGCCGACACGAGTAAGCAGAGCACGCCTATTCAAGCAATGAGCGAGCAAAGGGAGCCCACTCATAAGACAAGCGAGTGCAACACTGAAGCATTTTCTTAAATCGAGCGAGCGAAGCGAGCCCATCTTTGCCAATAGTCAGATTTCACACGAGAAAAGCGAGTGGAGCAAGCCTTCTACTCAAGACAAGCTAGTGGAGGAAGACTACTGAAACACATTTGCTCAAAATAGTTATTTATGTGAGTTGTGCGGTAAGTTGGTTTTTAAAAACGAGTAGACGAATGTAAGCCCGAGATGAAGTCGAGGGCTTACCATAATCACGAGTTTGTAAATATCAATTACCGCACGCGTGTGTGTCATACAACGTTTTTCAACACATTTGCAAAAAACAGTACAACATTAATATCAGATTCCTCGCTTGAACTTTTTTTTTTTAAGTCTTAAGTTTTAAGTCGCAACAATCTTTGACGTTTCTAATATGAAAATGGCGCAAATTTAGAAATGGTGCCACGTGCGCATCATGAATATTAGAACTATATCTTTCGTCTCATTTTCTCTTTAGTTTTAAAGTGAGACAAACGTATTGAGCAAAAGCGCTTCCAAGGAGGTTCGATTATTCATCTTATTTATTCTCGTAATGTGAAACTCCTTAGGGAAATTCTTATATATTTTTTATGGTAATAAAAAATAAAGCCGTTCAGGATAAGCAAGGCGCTACACAACGGAGTATGCGGTAAAACAGGTACTTAGGTGAGTGTAACTATTTTACCGCATATTCCGTTGTATGGTGCGTAATTTTTAACTTTCGAACAATGTATACAGGCTTCATAAATACATTTTTCAACACATTTACTCAAAAAATGTATTTATTTAAAAATAAAATAATAATATAAGTTCAAGCGAGGAATCCTATAGTAATGTTATACTGTTTTATAGCAAATGTGTTGAATTACGTTGTATGACACACTCGCATGCGGAAATTGGTATTTACAAACTCGTGATTATGGTAAGCCCTTGACTTCATCTCGGGCTTGCATTCGTCTACTCGTTTGTAAAAACCAATTTACCGTATTAGTATCATAAAATTCATAAATAAATATTTCAGTTCTGAGCAGATTTGCGGCCAATAGGAGACGACATCTTAAACTTTTTGCTTTTGCAACAGATTTTCTGACGGTTTCTGACACTATCACTATTGTATTTGCTCGGCAATAAACTTTTTAGGGTAATTGCATTCCTTTTGATGCAAGCTTTCTTTGATTGGGATTTTTTTCATATCTGAGCCTTTATGATTTACGGCCGAAATTAGACGACACGACATCTGAAATTATTCTGCTATTGTCAAGTTCATACTAATATTTAACCTTGATTAGGCCAATACTTCCGTTGTTTCTCTTTAGGTCCTGGTAATGCTTTGTCAACTCTTGATAACGACACCAGAATTACTATTCTAGCCAAATACGTTTTTGCGCTATACGACTTGCAATTTCGACACATAGTGAAAAATAGAGGGTCGCGCTGCATGCGTGTGCACTCACAGTGTCAGTGGATGAAGTCTTAAAACTAAGTAAAAATCAAAGCTCGGCACAAGACCGTTAATCGTTAATTAACGAAGTTAAAATTTCGAGTAACGGTTTAAATTTTATGTTAACTTTGTTAATTGTTAACGGACTCATTAACTTTCGTTAACTTTCCATAAGTCAGTTAATCGTTAATGAAGTACCTAGGTACTATTTGCCAACAGGTAAACGCGCGGCCCGCGCCGCGCCTCTAAAAACACGTTCTGAACTCTATTTTGATTTCAATTTGATCTCTAGTTTATTATTATTACAAATTCTAATGATACACCCTTCTTTTATATTTTTGATGTGTAAACATCTTAGCACTCGGTCTACGGTAGGGGCTAGCTGGGGCTTCGAGCGTCACACGCGTAAGCGTAAGACTTCGAGCGTCAGATAACGTCAGCGTAAGACCCGTGTCTATGTGAGCGCGTGAACCAAACTGATGCGAGCTCACATGTTTACACATCAATTTTCGTGAATGCCAAACCAACTCACACCGATTTTTCATGTCCTGCCTAAACTTCCACAGCCCATACCAATATTTTTTTATAAGTAAATCACGAACGCAACGCCATATAAAATGCAATTTCTGCAACTAGTTAACGATTAACGTTAACTTCCATTAAATCTTCCGAAATGTAAAGGTTTAACGTTTAACGAAGTTATTTTTTTTAGTAACGGATAAGCGATTAACGAAGTTAACTATTTGATTAACCCTTTTTAAGGTAAAGGGAATAACTTTACGGTGCCTTACTTTACGGTGTGAAACGAGTATTTTGGGCTTTAAAATCATTCGAATTGACATTACGTTTACTCCGCGCGTTCGTACTACGCCCACAGATCACATAAAAGCTACTGCAAGTTACCAACAAACAAATCAATACCTCCTTCAAGCCATATCCTATTTCTATTTATTTCCGCTTCCATATCGATATATGAAACTATAAATACTAGCAAATTCTGCTTCGCTTCCCGAACTACAAAATTTCATCGACATTTTTCCACTCCACTGACATTAGCCCCCGAGTTTAGTAGCTATTTACTCTTAGCTGAATTATTCATAGGCACTGACCGATCACCGTTCGATTCTGGCTCGCTTCGACTTCCCAATAAGTAATTTAGCAATTCAATTAGCTACTAGTTTTATAAAAGTCTCTGGAATTACAGCTTTTGAAGTGTTTTGAGACTCGCGTTTATCTGATCGTAAAATTAACATTTAAGATGTAAAGGGATGGCGGGAAACAGTGCTTGTGTAAACGGAGTGTAAGCAGTGAATTAGAGTTAAAATATTAATTTTGTATTTTGGCCTCAAAGTTGTATCCCGCTTATTCATACTGCACACCTTTTTAGCATCTCGATGGCAATCTATATTGAGTCAAAACTTCAAATTTGGCGCCATCAGTAGTGTTCAGGGCATGCAGAACACGAAGTAAGGTATCCTATCGTTTGTGGAATCCACTGTATTAGGTAAGTCCTTTTTCCCAGCATACAATAATATACTTTCAAACAGGCTTTTACAACGTAAATATGTTTATAGAAATGTTGAGTTTAAAGTGATCTCCTTTATTTAAAACCGCAGCAACGTTCTCGACCAAGTATTGACCTGAATAATTTACAAAAATTTAAGTGAAAACCTGCTATACGATATCTATGTACAACGGTACTGAAAACTTTCAACAGAATAAAATTAAGTTCATTAATGACAGTTCCGACTTACATGCAACAATCTAAAATTGTAACAAAATTTGATCAACCAAAGTGCATTTTCCCATAACTATTGAATTAAAACTGGACTTAGCTTTCAGTAAACATGGAATTGTTCCACAATAAAAAGAGAACTGGTTAGGTTAGCGTAATCTCCACGTTGTGCAAATGCAATGGCAATGTCCTTATTAATATTATTAATTAAAACAATAACAATTTAATCTTATACAGTTTTCCGAGTTTTGTTTTTCCAGTTCCATTTCAGAGAGTGGATTGAATCCTAAATACGGTTTTCTGCTATAATCGTGGTAATCAACATGCAAAGAAATTTATACTAATGAGTTCGGAATGGGATGGTGGCTTTGTCTAAGACAGAATAATCTGTTAAATACCTTTCAACAGATAGCCCATCGGACTTAGCTACTGAGGCGGGAGAAAAATACAGTTAGGTATATTAGAAAAGTAAACTCATTATTCTGAAAGAAACAGAATAGGGAGTTTGATTGTTGAGAACGTATAGAACAATGTGTTTAGTCAGCCAAATGATCCTTACATGTACTTAGGTGAAACCCAGATTTTTTTCAAAACAGGAAGTAACGAAAATAATGGCAAATAGAAGAAGAAAAAAGTGACTGCCTATCACTTTTTTCTTCTTCTATTTGCCATTATTTTCGTTACTTCCTGTTTTGAAAAAATTATCAAGTGACTAAAGTAGTGTTCCAAAAACGCTATTCCTTCCTGTATCTGGTAAAAAGTCAAATACTTATTAGCTTCTTCTAAAAACCCCTCAAAAACCCTAATTTTTTACAATCCGGAACCCTCACAGCGTTCGTACGAAATCTAAACAAAAATATTTTTCAATGTCAGCCCGTCCGTGGCAGTGGTGATTAAAAACACGGCTTCCCGGCTATGTGCCCCTGGTACATGAGACTGGCTGCGTTCCAAACTGACACCGACTGTTCCATGGTTTTTGTACATTCCACTCATAGGATTTTAATTCTAATAGCTTTGTTAACGGTTCACGTAATCTTGTCAGATGGAAATGGAGTTTCTTATCAGATTTGGAAGGAAAAAGGAAAATGTGAGAGAGGAATCTCGAATTGTATACTTATCAAAGACGGGAAAATGGTTTAACTATAAAAGTTTTTTGGAATATTTTCCTTGTCAGGAAACAAGAGTAGTGATTTTCCATATAATTCTGACGTAATCTATTATTAGCAGAGCCAGTTATTACTCACGTGAAAACGTCTTTTTGCTCGGTATATTGGTGGTGATTTCAATATTTCTGTCCGATAAAAACATGTAAGATTTCAACCGCTAATAACTATGAGACCTTTAATGCTAGAGTAATGGTTGAGTATTCAAAAGACAGGTCATATTTATAACAATTTTTACGGCAGGATATAATTTGCCTATGACGTGACACTGTGAGTGCACACGCATGCAGCGCGACCCTCTATTTTTCACTATGTGTCGAAATTGCAAGTCGTATAGCGCAAAAACGTATTTGGCTAGAATAGTCTTCATTTTTTAACTGTTGTGGGCGTCCTATGGGAAGTGTTGATTATTGCGCAATAGAAAAACCGTTTGCAGTTCAAATCAAATTATAATTTACGAACAAATTAATTACACACTGTAGGTACACGACACAACTCTGCAGAATGCGCGACACTTTCTAAACGTGTTCACTGACCGCCACCGACCAATTCTGCTTTAGCTCTGTTCGAGCGTTATGTTGTAGACTCTGTCGAGCGCCGCCTGGTGGCGCTGGCGCTCCGATTATTCAAAGTCTAACGATTGATTTAACGTATTTCCGAAATATTTAATAAAACATCTTAAATTTATTCAATCACTAATAGACAACGCGAAGCCTACCGCAGGATCTAGAAGTATAAACGTGAGCACTAAGAAAGGATTAAAATAAAAAAACATGCCTCTTGTAGGTACTTAGTAAATAAATAATCTTTATAATAATAATATGCCTAATAATCTTTATTAGAACAAAAACTCATTTAACAAATTGAATGCGAACGTAAATAGCAACATTAGTTACAAAACTGTGTCGCAGCTATTAAACGCCTACCTCCAAGAGGAAGACGACAGCATTTTTTATCCCTAAATAATGTTTTTTTTTATGGAAGTTCGCCATTTTTCCGATAGAAAATCTCATCGGCCACATGGCTTGTTCCTTTATAATTTTCCTTTAGAAAAGCACCTAGTCCTCACCCATTGGCATAAAAGCAACAAAACGGAACTGCATGTAATATCATGCCGAGCCACTTCGAACTAAAGCGTCGATAGGTTTCGAGTCCGCCTCGCTTTCAGCATGATCTATCGGTGCTATTAGCATACATCGTATACCAAACTGTTTGAGAATTTCGTTATTTTCTGGACATAGCTCTACAAAGCCAGAAAGGAAATTCTTATTTTTTAATATATACAATGTTAAAATATTACTTGTTTAAAGAGAAATTGAAACAAATTTGATAAAATAATATTGATGGCTATATTGGCAAATCGACTTTTTTAGCTTAGTTGTCGGCAAGTACTTACTGGTAGTTAATCTAAAATCCGGTGACAGAATTTCGTAGATAGTGGTACAAACCCAACAACAAATGTTGAAAGCCTAGTACCATCAGATTGCGTAGCTGTAGCCAGTTCATTTTTTTATATGACCTGCAAACTTAAATTCAACTGAAATAATGTATTTCAATTAAACCGGCACTTTTTAACTGTCAAGAAGTTGGTCAGTCAGAAATACGAAGCTAATTGCCCATTCCAAAGTCAAATGTCATTTAGTCTAAATAGGCTTTTATTTTTATATAGATTCTTTTATATTTTGTGAATGTGAGAACGTTGTAGACCTAATTTGTAGACTAGATTTGTGGACCTTTTTATATTTTGTTGAGTACATGTTACTTGTTGACAGGCCTACACTGTCCTCCCATATCTATCAACACTGTAATTGGAAACATTGTAAAAGCCCCTTATTTTTAAAAGAGTAACCGTGGAGTTTCTTGCCGGCTCTTCTCCATAGGAAACAACCAATTGGAACCGTGCACCTAGCTTCTGACGTTTCATAAGTGTCCATGTTGGTTTATGTGAATTAAAATATTTTGATTTGATTTGATTTGAAAGCGTAGTAGGTACCTTACAAAGTATTGGTGACATCAACCATGTTGAAATTGTACTTACATATATTATACAATGTGTATCAGAAATATGTGGTGACATTCAAGGGTGCAGACAGTAGTTTCCAAATTGAGTGTTTCTGTATGTAAGCAAAGAGTGTATATAATAATCACAGAAACAAAATTGTAAACGATTGTTCGATACAGAATTAATTCTTCAGCGAGGTTCTCAAATATATATCAAATATTGGTAAAGGGTCTTCCGAGGAACGTAATTAAAACAAATAAAAACATACTTCGCCAATTTATTAAGTCAAAGTTTACATTATAAACACGGGTTTAACGCTAATAGCTACAAAGTCCGTGAAACTAAACTTACATGAGCTGAAGACTAATTTCGCTAGGTTGTTTATTTTGGCAAACTGGTATAGTGGTACACTGCAGATAGTCCCAATTGGATATTACACAATAAATTACTGTTTGATAAGGGAAAGTGATTACATTTTTTAATTAACTATAACCCACTATCCTTGGGCTTTGTAATTAACTTTATTGATTTTATTATTTTTAAGAAATTGCTTGTAGAATAAGTGTAAAGTTTTTTTGTGGTTTTGACAGCCCTGTTAAAGCTAGGTGATGTAGTTTTTGGATAGGTACATTTTCAACGAAAAATATATATTTTGCAATATCAAATGTAGGATTTACCTATTGTCAGTGTGGTTCAAATAATTTATAAGGCTATTACAGCGTTCTACAACCATATGATAGTTTAGTACATTCTTATTACAGATATATATATATTGATTATGTGTAGGTATTTTTGAGTACAATCAGACATTTTAATAGACGATTCGGAATAGCAAAATGTTTAACACGATAACATAACAAGTTAGCAGAATAATGAATTACCTGAACATAATCAGGTAACGAAGAAACTAAGGAAATAAGCGATAATCACAAAATTGAAATTACAATTACTTTATAAATAGAGGAAAATAGCTAAAATCATAAGCTTATTTTGAGTGAGATACCCTTTCATTACAAACACCAATTTGCAAGACACTGAAAAATATAACAATAAGATAATAATCCTACGATTTATAAAAAAAACTTTATGCCCATTATTAATATCTACTAACCCTAACAACACATAACATAACATGACGCCTGTAACCTCCGACGGATTAGGCAGAGGTGCACATATAGTACATCCACATTTCGCCAGTTATGGTAACCCTAACGACGATGAGCATAATGATACCTCGTTACTACAAATATTAATTATCACTAACACAGCCATGTTTTGTCAAAGAAAATGTTTACTTCCAAAACATTTGTTAACATTCCTACCATTTCACCCTCTTTGGCAAAGAAAACTATTATAAGTATCACTTTACTAAAGTATTTTTAAGAAATTCTCTAGCGGTGCCCTAGGGGTGCTGTTTTGGGACCAGTAAAATAATGTTTGGTACTTTCAAATGGTTTATTAGTTTTGCATTAAACTGGCGATAGCTAATTAAAACTTCACTAATTGAGGACAAATTTATATTATAACTAGCTTTTGAAATCAAACATTATCCCACGGGAACGTGCTACCTTGGTAATAAGTATCCTGTGGCCTAACCCACTTTTTGGTACATCTGTATGCCTATCCTCCCCCATCCTAGAGGAGATAGGGTGGATCGAATAATCGATTTTCCCACCCGTACGCAAAATGCGAGCATTGACGTGGAGTTGCGGACACCAGTCCGTATCACCTATGCCCATCCAAATCTGTTCAAGGAACAGACAGACTGATAGAGTTACTTTCACATTTATAATATTATTATGGATAGAATACATTTTTCGTTGTAGAAAATCAATATAATTTCCTGTTTGAATTATTCAGCATCCTCAACATCTATTGATTCAACCTCTCCCCCAATTACCGTACATTTTTATAATGTTATCTAAAAGCGAGTAAAATAAGATAAGACTATAATTTATTAGTGTACTGTGTCAAACTGAGGGAAAAAAAACAATGTATTACCTTCCTCCTACTTCTAACTTACACACTAACTTTTTACTTGAAACCTTAACTTACTTACATTATTATATTACGATACAATTCACAGCCTATTTTGGCTTCACAACGTCTAATTATTATGATAATGAATATTTTAGAGGAAAAGTCTTATTTTTTTTTTTTTCTTAATTAATAAATAACTAAGGTATTATAAAGATTGTCGACAGACCTGTCACTGTAATTTTAGAGTTAAGTTTCAAATTCTTCTTGTAAGTTCCTTTTGAAACGAAATTTTGATAATAAGATTAGTTCTAAAGTAACAGTAATGTTAATTCGATTTATTATGAAAGGCAAAGATTGGATACAATTTTCAAATTAAAATTGTTGATATATATATATATATATATATATTAAAAATCCCAGAAGGCAGACATAGTACTGCTGTATCAAGTCAATCCTACTTATATTACCAACAATATTTAAGAAATTCTATTAAACCACCATTGATTAGACCGCTCCAACTCATATACCACTTGAACTCTCAAAATCTCTCGCATCTTCATACTAACATTCTTTGTCCTGGTGAAAACCTTCATCAAGTTTCCTGATGAAAACCTAAGCCAGATTTATATCTTCACCTAGGGATCTCCACTGTCAACAGGCAAGAATTGCTGTTGGGCGACCGAAGACAGCATCATATCGATAGGCTTGGTGTCATCGTACAGCGATGGTGCTTCACAGAGGATGGCAAAGGTACCAACGATGGAAGCAATGGTGAAAATCCAAAGAAAGAGACGGTCGAGCACCATCGCCACAAAGCCCCAGTCTTGATCTTCCTATTAGAGAAAACAAAAGAAAAAGCTATGAAATAGGACACAATCTAAGGATTTGACGTGTCTTATAAAGGTGGTCCTAGTACGGGTTGAGTATTTTAGAAAAGTGGGAACGACGCTGAAGAATCATCATCCTATTAAAATATGATGCTTCTTAGATTCATCAGTTTGATTACTCACAGCGTTAAACTCATCCTGCCTCTGCATGTGATGCTGTATAAACATGACGTTATGAATTGCCTTTTCCAGTTCAAATGGGTACTTCTTGCGAGGAGCCACATCACTGAGAGAGTCATCAAGTCCTGACATCACTGATGGAAGACCGTTGTAGCCAGCACCAAGGCTGCCTAGAGCACCAACAAGGCCGCTGAATCTATTTAAAAGTATTGAAATATTCGTCATCAATTCTCGATTTGTTGAATGATAGTCGAACTGGCTGGTATCTGATAATTTAGTTTGATTAGAAACACGGATCAAATAATGTTAATGAATGTATTCAAATTAATAAGGTACCAGCGTTATTTAACATGGTTTTGAATACTAATGATTAAAAATATTCAACTATTTTCACTAACCTGTTAGTAGCTGTAGTGGAGTGTAAACCGTTGCATCCTCCGGGTAAATGATGACGTAGCGAATCAGGGCTAGATGCATTTGAATTCGTTTGTTCAGCAGCCGCCAGAGCGTCTTTGAATTTATTCTTATTCTTCATACTTCTCCCAGCTATCTTCTGTGCTGCCAAGTCCCTTAACAAATCTTTTGGCACTCTCATCAGTAACAGCTTCGGAAGTTTCGTTATGAAGAATTTCCGAACCCAAGGCGCCATCTTGTGCGTACTGGGCTTGCGATAGTGAACGTTCAGTATTATTATAGTGATCACTACTGATAATCCTACCAGTAACATAGTGAATAGTAGATACTTTCCCAGCAATGGTAAAGCAAGTGAGGTAGAAGGTATAATTTCGGAAATCAGTAAGAAGAACATGGTTTGGGAAAGTAATATGGAAATGCTTAAAGCAATCTTCTCTCCTGAATCGGCTGGTAAGTAGAATACTAGAACTGATAGGTATGAAATGCCGACACAGGGAACGATTAGGTTTACAGTGTAGAATAGGGTTTTTCTTCTTAGCGTGATGTTGAAGAAGATATCTGAAACAAATAGCGTTGATAAATACAAACATAGTATTTCAGGTGTAACAAAAGAGGACAAAACAAGAAAATACTCCGTTGAAACCTGAGGCAGCGGAATAAGAAAACATGATTTCAACCAAACAGTTAATTAATATATTATGATCTTGAGATCAAGGAAAATTAAATGAAAGCTTTGATAATGTAGATAAAGAATCAAATAAAATAAAACACCAATTCTTAAGCAATAAATATGACAAACTGGAATCTGTGCACATTATTCTGTCTTAAATTCTAATAGGATTGCGTAACGGTCAAGAATCGCAATATTTGGAAGTAAACTGTCCTTATTCTAACATATTTCAAGTTGATGGTGTCTTTATATCCATTTGGCTGCCATCGACGACTTACGAGGAAACAACACCATACAAATACCTTATATCTACCGATAGTGTTTTTAGCGATATTTTGGATTTTGGAATATTTCGTTTCTTGGTATTTCTGATGTAATTAATTACATTTTTAACAGATACCTTTTTTAATATATAATAAACTATCCAAAACAGTCACATTTGTAAAGTCCAGAAGACATAGAAACGGACAAAGGATTTAATTTCAGTCTTTGTGAAGAATCTTATTGTCTAGACTAGTATAACACGTTACGGTCGGTTACTGTACTGAATGAGGTTTTCTCTAAGAATATCCAGTGTTACAGAAAGATCCAGAAAGATAAACCCCTCCAGCTGACCGATTTGTTTGTTCTCCTAGTTCAAGTTTCACAGGATCTCGGATTTATTTTTAATGCTAAGCTTAATAGATTAAATGGTATTAAATGATAAAGTTTTACCAAGTTTTACCGCAGAGTATATTTTGTTCTTCGTTATTATTATTTTTAAAAGGAAAATTTGTTTCTTGCAGCTATAAGACTTGTATAGTTTTGTTAGGTGCAAAGATGAAAGTGGACGAGGCAACTTAAGAGTTACAGAAGTGATTATTATGTAAAGAAAAAATAGCATTTTTATCAACAGCGTAGTCTTCTTTCATGTCATTAACTATATTGCGGTCTATTAGAATTTAAGACTTAGTAAGACGAACCTGTCCAAGCTTCAACGCTGTACAATTTGTCTTTAGAATTCAAAATGTAATTATAACAATAAATTAATTATTCCAACTTCATGATGAGAAACAAGCTAACCAAAGAGAATTCTCCGAAAGCCTCTTGTTTCTATCTTACTATAGACCTCAGTGTCCCAGTAAAACACCAACAATTATCATCAAAGAATCGAAAGGGGATTTCTAATTTGACGGCAGTAAGTCTTGCGAAGAGCCGGTAGTAATTACAGACTACTCCGAGCAAATTGCTTAGATTTAACTAGTCATTGAAGATGTTACAATTAAGTTGGAATTTGGTAGGTCATAATTCTATGATTACAATTGTAATTCTAGATAGTTTTGGAAGATATTCTCTTGGTTGTGTATTTTGAATGTTTATGGGAGAACGTGATCGTGATTGTGAGATAAAAGTTTTTGTACCATAGTATCGAAAACAAATAAATAAAAAGCTTGTTCTTATTAATAGCAATCCGTTAAAACTTCATCGTAACCATTACTCTTCAAAATGAAAACCATTATTGACCTCATAATAAAAAAATTAATCAAACAAGCCGCGAAAGGTGTGGACCGTAAAAAAAGTATCAACGAAAAAAGGTTGAAAATCTCTAGAGGGCCGTTAAGCTGAAATGAAAGGGGTGTCATTATGAACTTCCAAATGTGTTTATCTAAACGTGAAATATACGGTTGTTAAATGGCGAGCTTCGTAAACGAAATTACGTATGCTGTGTAAGGACGGGCGTGTCATCATCCGACAGATGGGCATCTGTGACACGTGAATAACAATGACTGGACCCAGAGAATATGGGCTGTTAAATCGTTAAGATGTATGAGGACTGCGAAAGTGGAGGAGAAAAATATGTTGGGACTCTTTGGGTATAAACTGGTCTTTGTAATTTGGGGACATCTGTCAGTTATAAAGATGGGTCTCATTTTGTTTGGAGTTTGGAGTGACTTACGGTTGGTGTATGCATATTTGAGTCTAGTCATCTTTAGATGTTTACGTTTGGCTCTGTTGAGTATATTTAAACAAATTAGATGGACAGTAACGGTATATATGAAAGTCATTGTGATTGTGATTGATTTGTTTGTCTAAACTTTATCACTTATATACTTTTTGAAAATATTAAAGTAAAGGTGTCGATAAAATCTTTCGTAAAATGTCATAAAACTCATAAAGGAAGGGATGGGCGTTTTGGTACCCGTTAACTAATAAAAACCAATAAAATAATGTATTTACAGTTTTAAAGGTCTAATTATGTACCACAAAAGTTGTTCAGGAGGATAGTCCCAGTTCCCTTTACCTTAGCAAATAATATGATTCACAGAAAAATATTGATGTTAAAGGTTGTGTATCTCTCAACGGACAGCGAACAGAGACTATTCCCTTAACGACTATTGTTCTACATAATTAGACCTTTAAAACTGTATATAAATTATGTTTATTGGTTGTCATTGGTTTTCGGGTACCAGCTTTTTCGGGTACCATATATTTTTGCTCATCCTCCTTTATCGAGGTTTATTTCCTTTACGTCAAAGATTAAGACAAGTATAAAAATATTTACTTGAAGCGAAGTTTTCCTCGTTGAAGTGTCAGTGTATTTTGTTCACACAAGTGGCTCGTGGCTTGGTAAACTGCTTGATTCTCTAACAATTGACTGTAAGTGCATAAAGACGGGGTTTCTATAGGCATCAAGTGGTCCTCTCGAAAGCCCTTTGTACGTACAAGCTCCTTTATATCTCTCGTGATTCTGACACTTGAGGCCGTATTTTTAATGAGTTTTGTTTATCTCGTTGGTGTATGATGTTATTGAAGTTAAATCGTGTTTAGCCTTTTGTGATTTAATTTTAGGTTTAATTACCTGAGAAATTGGATCTTGATCAAAGTGAAAATCAAGTCTACTAAGCATGGTGATTATGGGATGCGATTCCTACTTTTCATTGTCATTGGGAGGACCTACCATGTTTAAATCAGACTATTCTGTTTTACTAATATCTACATATTCTGTATCTGTAATTTGTATAGTGTACATTATAAAGTGTATTATTGTTGCTACATTCTCAATCTATCTTCTCCAATAAACTATTAATCTCTCTCCTCCCAAAACACAATAAGTATATATGTACATAACGATACTACTTAACATGATAAATTAGAAATATCAAGCGCTGATCTGCATTCAGTGCCCGTACTAGAAGACATTACCAAAACAACCGTTTAACCTGTTCAGAGCGACATAGCGGCAGTAAAACTCACTAATTTTGCATAGATAAGAGTTTTCGCCGTTCCACGGTAATTTACAACGTTCCCAGATTAGCGTCGTACGACGTCTCTGGGAAATAAAAGGATTGTCTGAAAAGATGGCGGTTTTAGTCAAGATTTTGTGGGTTTGGATGCCAAGATCTTGATTGGGGTTGATAAGGATGTCTTGGTTTTTATTGCTTTAATGTTCTTTGATTGTAAGGACTTTTGTTTTGGGACTAGGCAGCCCCACTATGAACCACTGTTACTCCTGTTAATCAGAATCTACAGTGACGACCAACTAGAAAGTCGCCAAGTCATTGAGTCCCAGAAAATAAGTGTCACTGACTCTTGAACCGACGGAAATAGAGCAATTCTACTTTTTCGTGGAAATACAAAGTTTCGATAAGAGATCTACTAATTCTAATTATAAGTCAAAAAGTTTTGAATTGATTCATACCTTTTAGTCTTCATTATCTAATGTACGACATATGTTCACCATTGATTGAAATAATAAACATTATAAACTAGTTCAGACCATACAGAATCTCTTGTATCAACAAAGATTAACTCTACAAGATTTAATACAAATATTTGTTATATTTTCTCAAGAAGTTTCTATTCATAGGAGAAATAACACTTTACTGAAGTTGGTAACCCATATTTGCGAGTTTGTAAGCATATTATCCAATCAAACTTGGAAACAAGTAATTTGTTTAGTTTTAAACTTTGATTGGATTTATATTGAAGTGTTGTTGTGTAAAATCGTTTTTGGATTTTTTGTTTTAGGTTTTTATTTATAAAACTTTAAAGCAACAGGTATTGAGAAGTTTGTGTGGCAGTTAGTGGTGTCGTATATTCTCAATTAAGCGATATGTTATTATACATTTTTATTTATTTTTATTACGTCATCCCATCTTGTTACTGAATGTGGTGTAAATAATGTCACCTAAATACTCAAAATTGGTGTATTTGAAATTCTCAGAAAGCTTCTTGACATTTGATCATTGTACCTATAAATAAACATTCCAAGATACACAATATTTTTCTCAACTTGAAGAGTTACCCGAGGTCTCACACTTTCTTTCATAGCAACTGCTTGTTGAACATATTTTTTCCAAATGAAGAGACGAAGTTTCTGTATATATCAGTAAAATATTATAACATAAAATCGATCTTCAACTTACCAGGGTACGGTTCTTGGCAGCAAGGGTAGTACCTCTCGTGTCTCTCCGCTGGTACTCCCAGGATATCCCACTCCACTGACGGATAGTACTCCCGCAGGTCGATGCCCACATCCACCATGTCACCTTTCTTCTGATTGATATGCTTCAAGTCAATCTGTGGAAAAGCTTGAAGAGTCAATATGGGATTATTAAATAGGCGTATCCAAGCGAGAGGCCTAGGATTGTACAGGAAAGTGTCAAAGTTATCATTCTTCCGTTTCGAAAAAAGGACGGTATTATTCGTTCTGTATAGCTCTGTTACTCTTTCGTACTGCTGTGTGTATCAAACAAAGTCACCACTACTTTGACAGTTTTCTATACCGTCCCAGGACAAATTAGACCAAAAATATGGACTAACGACGAATAAAAGGATGTCAGGTGATAATGACTCCCTAGGATTCAAAGTTATTCTTTCGAATCCTAGGGACTCATTATTACCCGACCTTATTCTATGAATAGAATAATTGTTATTATGTTCACCTCAATATGAATTTCAGTGCAGATCAGCACACAAATGAAGACTTAAAAGATACACAATATTTCCCATATGCAATTTTACAACGTGACCGAAATTATGTTTTCAAAACTCTACAATTAATATTTAGGTAATAGGAGGAAATCTAGGCATTTTTCCTAAATCCATAATTTTTGGTTGTCCCAAAATACATTTTGCGCAGACTGCCTAGATATCTTCCTTTATGTCTACATGAATCACGTATAATCACAATTTCTAAGATCTTACCTGATCCCCATCATAACTCCAAGATCCGAACTTCAAGAAGCAAGTCTGCTGATCAAACGGGAAGTATCGCACGTCGATCTCACACGATGACTTGAAGATGGCTGGAGGGGTCCACAACACCTTCCCGGTGTGATGCAGGACTGCCTTCGTCATTGTTGTCACTACATATTCGCCGTCAGCGCTGGGAGAACAGAAATAATATGTATGGTGTGCTTACATGAGCAACTAAAGTTTCGCAATTCTTAGCTATTGTTATCATCATCATTTCAGTTACTGCTGGCCATATCCCTGCCCCAAACTTTACCACATGGGCCGATCCAGTGTTGCTAGCAGCCAGCAGATCAGATTCCCGAAATTTCTCTACCTAAAATCTTGAAATTACCATCCATTACTTGGTATTACTTCAAATTGTCAAGAGTTGTGCCTGTTTGCGCTCAAAGGCTTTGTTTAGACGAAAGGTGTATTGACACGTGATAAAAGAAATCAAAGGGAATCAATGTATTTGTAAGGAAAGTAGTTGTATTCAATACTCGTATGTCTAGACGTATCGCGCGATTGACTTTCAGAGTTAAGATCGTTTTGTATTCAGCTTTCTGAACAAAGTCCTAACTAATATTATAAATGCGAAAGTAAGTTGTTTTGTATGCTTTCACGCCAAAAGGGCTGAACGGATATGGATGAAATTTGCACACAGATATACCCTACTTTTCATCTTGAATCGCAGACGAAGTCGCGGGCAACAGCTAGTAAACTTTAATTAATGTATTCAATACGAGTATGTTTTACTGAGAGGTTCGTTTTAAGGGAAAGGACAATCAACGGATATGTCACTGTAATTTTTTCCTTCATATATTTGAAACTTGCTAAGAAGACAATCGCTGCATCGCTGCCAGTTCGGTGAAGCTGTCGACTGCCTCGGACACCATGACCTATCTTGCAGTAAGAGCGCAGGCCCGATAGCACGGCACGCCTCCGTCGTGCTCTTTTCAGCAGCAGGTGCCAGCTGTTTCGGCGCTTGGCGTGTGACGATGGGAAGAGACCAGACGCAATGACCGTAATTCCCTGGAAGTAGGCAGGCCTTTGGCATAGGATGTAACATGTGTCGACATCCTTGCGCCATTCAATCTTCCTAGTACGGTGGGCTGTGCTGGGGCGGCTACTGCAGGTGTGGAAAATCTCAAAAGCCAAAAATATTCCAATCTTATTGAGAGTTATATGTTTGAGCCGTTTGGGGTTGGGGCCTACTAGGGCCATGGGGTCCGAGTGTCCACTTGGTGTTTCGAGACATCGCCAAGCGGTTTGTCGACTCGAAGAATCAGCATCGCTATACAACGTGGCATTGCTGCCAGCCTTTTGGGCACTTTTCCTATTGACAGCGTTGCGGACGAATTTTGGATGCCCCATGATTCCTTTCCTTCTATTTAATATACATGTTTATTTTATTAATATTGTTTTAAGTCTGTTAGCTTAATTATATTATGTAAAAATTATAGTTTTAGATACATAATTAAGTCAACAATTAACATTCATTTACAGAAGAACAAATTCAGTGTTTGTTAAACTGAAACCAGTCCATATTACAATGAATGACTGGTCAGCTACCACAACTAGACGCAGACGATAACTCAGAACTTGAAAACATTGATGTTATTAAAAAATTAAGTATAGTAGTATGCTTAGATGGTTTAGTGTTGTTGAGAGGATGAATGAAAGGCGACTAACAAAAGGTATTTACAAGGCAGATTTGAGTGGAAACGCCGAGATGGGACGCCCTAGGAGGACATATAGTCACCTTATTGGTGATGTTCTTCAGAAACAGGTGCGTAGTACTCGCAACCAACGTGCGTGTATGACCAGATGTATGAACGTAAACGAGGCAAAAAGAGTATGTAAGGATCGTAGCAGGTGGCGTTCTGTAGTTTCTGCCTACCCCCATGGGAAGAAGGCGTAAGTTTATGTATCTCTCCTTACAATACCGATCTAACAACAACCCAGTAAATAAAGCACCCATCTAACCACCGTACATACTCTGCAACGTCCACATATTCATATATTATAGTACATTATAGTCTAGTGTAGTGCGTTGCCCAGTTTATGACAGCCACCATAAACCTATCAAAAGGCAGCTGATACGTGAAAGTACGGTACGGTCCGAAGAAGATAAGGTACAAGTTACGGGAGATTAGCGGGGTTTGGGAGATATCGAAAATGATGCAGCAACTTATCATGTCAATTATGAAAGCAGTCAAGAAATAAAAAAAATTATACTAGGAATGCAACTCAGTGAGGAAATGTTAATCTGTCATCATAGAAGCTTTCTGTTTTAGATATCAGTAGATTTTTATACTCAGCGGGAAAGGTTAAAATGCATCAGTAGATTTACTTTTACAATTTTTTTAACTGCCACTAAATAAACAGTTTTTTTTTATATATAATAACTTATTTCAGAGTATTAATTACAGAATATCCATATTTGTGTTAGTAAGTACATAAGCACTTTGTTAGAAAACAAAAAAAAACAAAAAAAATAGACACGTGGAGTGCGAATCTATTGTCTAATAAAAAGCTCTAGCCGGTCTGATATCACTTTCTTTTAAAATACAAAATTCTGTATATTAGAAGAATAGACTAGACAAGAATATTACTCTGGTTTTCTATATCGTTTAGTTCATCATTCTTTAACACTTCGTAGAATTTATCAATCAGCTGGGTCTGCTAAATCAAAATTCTACTTTACACAATCCTCACTCTTCATGGGAGGAACATCACCTCGTTCTTCCACCTCTAAAGATCTATCAGCTTATCTTCCGCAAATATTGCCTCCTATCTCTCAAGACTTAAGTCGCTTACACAGGGTCGACAGTCGACACAGCGTAAGATTAGTCGCACGTGCGTCTCTCATTCGCCAGCCATGATTAATCGTTCGCCGGCCTGTTTTGACACACCATGATGTATCATTCGCGAACGCTTTCTTGTCGATATTTCGTGCAATCAATTAGGTTAAGGATACTTTGCCTACTTTGTTCGAAGTCGCGACTTGTGAACACAAACTTAATGTTTACTTTCGTGTTTTTATTTCTTTTGGCTGTCAAATTGTGTTTAGGAAATGTTTAACATGAAAGCAGATATTGACGGTGCATTATCTACCTTTTCAGAACTTTATTATTGTTTTAGTCCATTATTCGCCTTCTTTAAAAGTGATAACTTATCATAATTCCCTTCATCTCAGACTGCATATAATTTCAAACACGACGCCAACTCACCCTTCCACGATTACACTTTTGGCACACCCATCGCAAAACAAACTCTATGGCAAGAAGCTATCAAGATCCCTGTATCTAAGTGGAACGCATGAACCGCATGATTTATGGGCCGAGGCGACGGACCACCATGCATCATGGGATGAGAATGTACTGTCCATAACAACTGACTCGTTAAATCTCGGCGGTTCCCCGATTTGAGAGGTTTGCTTCGCTGATTTTATGGGGTCCTATGGTTCTTGTGGCGTTAAGCCTGGTAAGATGTTTTGCGGCTTTAAGATACAATGAATATTCAACACGAAGCATAGTTTCAACAGTACTGCATGTTTTACGCATATGCTGTGAAATTCTGCCGGCCGAAACACCGACCAAGTAAACTAGCTATGTAATCCAGCCTGCTATGTTAAGGCTCCTTATGTTTAGTGGAACGAAGTTACAACGAGTCCCATCAACATACACCAGAATTGATGACAAATTCGATTGCATGTTATTGTAGATCCGCCTTATATCTAAGCAAAAATGGAACACATTAAATATAGTTTTGTTAATGAGTGTTCAGTTTTACGATCTACAATATCACGAGTTCGCTGTACAATGAAAATCCTATAGTCAAAATCAACACGACGAAAAATTCCCTTCAAATTAATAACTCGCAAATAACTCCTGAATTACAACAAAGCGAAATATTTTAATCAGCGAGCACGAGCATAAAGCCTCTGCAATTATGGCATCTACAGGCAAGTTCCGTGGTACAACAATTAAATTTGGTGCAAGCTAATGTCCGAATGTTGGACGTGTAAGTTTGGCGCTGTGAAATTAATTTCCTAAACGTATTTGAACGAGGCGTATCGGATGTCGCTTGTTGTGTAGTTACGGCACCTATGAGTTCTGTAATGCGGGTTTCGATTGTTGTTGTTAATGCACGTTGTTTTTAATTGAAGTGGAATTTAAATTGACCCTAAATTGTGTGTTCTCGCAGTTTAGTACTCAATTTTGTATCTGCACTATCAGATGTCTGTATCAATTAATGTTCATCTCAGATTTCCATGGGTTTTCCCGTCTCTGCCCATCATGTCCGAATGCAGTGGTCGATCAATGTTCAAGAATTTACGTAAAAGGGACATTAAGGTAAAGGCATTTGATTGATTGAACTGCGTGTATGTGGTATATAGTATTATTTACTTACTTGTTATAAAGCACGATGTCAGGCAACCAGATATGCTCGGATGGCACATACAGCTCTTTCACTCCACCATACTCCAAGGGGTCCCATTTAAACTTATGGTCTTCCCACTCCTGAAAATATGACTCTGGTTAATATGCTAATCATTATTTTAAGCACAAATTGGCCTAAAACTTATTTTTTTGTATGTACTGTGACGTTATTTGGCAATATTTACTTCAGTCCTTGGTAGATTTCATTTACAACGTGTGACTTTTGAGGTCCTTGGGTAAAGTCAACTTAGAATATCCGTATAAATATTTTTATTTTGTCTTTGTTAATTTTAATTATAGTTTTGCACCTGAATAGTCCCTAATTCTTGTCCTTAGTATAGACAATCAACTTATTATAACTAATTATAACTTAAACTCATCTAAATATTTCAAATTATCGTTGTAACTAAAATACATTTATGTCCGACACGCGATGCAAAGGGTTTTTTTTCAAATCGCCCCTGTATTTTATCGAACAAAACAAAACAAAAAACACCAAATCCGCTACGCCGTTTTTGAGTTATAGCGAAACTAACGAACAGCATTTGATTTTTATATATAAGAATTGATCATATATAATGATAACGAGGGCGGGCGCTGATACTTTTAATTACAAGATATTAAGTTATCTTAGCTTAGGTATTGACTGCAACTGTAACATACAACTTTACTTACCTTAGGCCAATTTCTATTGTAAACCATATCTTTTGCTTGAAGGTGCAAATAAACTATTTATATTTCTACTAGCTGACCGGACAGACGTTGTCCTGTTTTCTAGAACTCGATTGCAGCGCCACCTACCGGGTCCAATTGTGAATCTAAACCATCCAGGGCGCCACCCAAACGCATACAAAAAAATTCATTCAAATCGGTCCAGCCGTTTAGGAGGAGTTCAGTGACATACACATGTACAGTAGAATTATATATATAAAGATTGAATAACAAAGTCATCGATATAATAGTATGTGTAAAGATAACGCACTAGTGGCACTACCCAAATATTATAAACTCCAGAGTTAAGAACACCTCAGAAACCGGACACCAGTCATTTCAGAAATTCCATTTCTGAACATAGGCCTCCCGCAAATTATGTCAGTTCGTTAGGTCTGCAGCGTGGCGCATGCAGTCCGTCAAGAATTTGCATGCATCTAAATAATTTAATACAAAGTTACTCACGTGCTCCAACCATACGTTGGTCGTTAGAATCTGATCTTTGAGGTTCTGAAACAAACAGAAAATAAAAGTTTTGAACTCAGTACTTAACAGTGTTGGCAGATGAAATAGGAGCCGATGAAGATAATTAAGAATACAATTAAGAATACAAGCTACTATTCTTATTCCTTCTCTGTTCATGCTGTACGATTATGGAACGCACTCCCGCCTAGCATTCGAGATTTAAAATCTATTTCTCATTTCAAATACCGAGTAAAAGAGCATTACCTTTTCATTTAACTGTGAGAATTTATATATCTATATATACGTTTATTTATTTTAGCATTATGTATTTATTTAAGTATATGTTATTGTTATTTATTTTTGTATTATATGTAAGTATATTTAATATTCTAGTTTAAGACGTCACCAATCAAATTCTTCTCTTCTTGTTTTCACACACTATTGTCTACATTTCTTTTTCATTTCTCCTTTCGCAGGTCTGCTGGAAGAAATTTCTTAAGAAATAAGCAGTACCTTTGTACTTAATACTAATATGCCGTATCTGTATCTATTTTACTGTGTGTACATAAATAATAAAATAAATAAATAAGAATAGAATAGAACACTCTTTATTATGAACACCATAAAAATTACAGTTATAAATGTAGAAATTTTACTTAAGGTGACACAAAGGGCGGTCTTATCGCTAAAAGCGATCTTGCTAATTAACCGCATGTTGTATGCAGTATCAAACCACTGTTATTTATTTTATGACTGTTGTATAAACCTGCTATCTACTTACAGAGTACACCATAATAATTATCAGTTGCCATTGTTGAAGGCATCGCAAAAACTTGTCAGTGAACGCCAAAAATATACCAAAATCACCTTGCTTGGTAGATGGATTGGTACTGCTAGTACTGCCCATAACCTTCATGGTGAATATGTTTTGACTATAATATGTTGACCCTCATAATTGAAAATTTTCAAGTTTCAAGGCCTATTTAACCAGAATACTTTTCTTTATATAGAGAAACACCACGCTGTTGTCCAAAAGATTTACTAACCACATAATTTATGTCTACCGCCAAAACTATTATTTTTATATCCTCCATAAAAATGCCACTACCACGTTAAAATGCACCAGGAGCCCATAAACACGACGTAGCCACGCAAAAACCAAATCAAACAGTATAAATAGATTTTTGATCCTTTGTACAAGTTATGTATGTAAATCGATTGTCGTAAGTTGGCCCTCTGCCAACGCGCGGCCATCAAACTGAATAGCTCACGGTGCTACATTGGAATACCAACTTTGCACCGTTTAGCCCCTGATTCATGGCTATGTGATACAGGCTATTTTGTTGGGGTTAGAATTTTTTGTGTGGCCGTTTGTGGGTAAATGTCATTAAAGTTTAAAACTGTTTTGAAATTGGATTGCCTTTTTGAGCTGTTGGATATTTGGCATTATTTTTGGTGGACGTGCGTGTATTTTGGTTAAGAAATAATAGTAAAAGATTTATAAGATTTAAAAATTAAATATCTGTTTATTTATGGAAACTTGGCCGAATTGTTGGTAACATTGTTCTTAAAAAGTATTAAAAAAAAAATATAGGAAAAGTTTTTTTTTAAAGAAATTTTATAAAAAAAATATTTGTGTGATAATGTTTACATTTTTTACCGTGTCGTGGAGGCCAGGTAGGCAGTCGCTTCATGTTAACTACTGGTATTCAACTGCAATCAGTTAGACTGATGATGAGAATGTTTAATTTTTTTACCGAAATGCTTTTTTAAAATGCTTGGCATGTCTTAGAATGCTATATTATAAATTCTTCTACATACCGAAAATATATCAATGTGTGCGCCTAGCATAGTTTGCTTTATCCTGAACAATATAAGTAGACGCCCAAACCAAGCTATTCGAACGTGTCAATATCACAAACGTAAATTTGTGGACACAACTGCAGGTCACGTCATTGGATGTTTCGTAATGTTGAGTTTTAGAACCACTCATGTTAAATCCTGTGTTAGAATATCAGTTGCTCGATAATTTGAATTCACCAAAACATTGATGACCATGCGGTGAAAACAGGTTTTTTTTTTGAGACAAATAGTAGTTCAATGATTACTGGCATCTAGTTTTAAAGTATTGACAAGAAAATGGCGTTTAGAAGTGTTTTAAAAGATCTACTTACAAAAATAAAACTCATTTCATTTTATTTGACTAGTTAGAAAAGAAAAGAAAGAAAAATTGGTTTACTTGTCACAGAAACACGTGCGTACAAAAAAGATAAATTAAGTTACTCGCTGTCGAGAATAAGGATTTTTATAATCAACAGAGCAACGATTGTTAAACTGTCAAAATGATTGCTAAGAGGGTGATGAGTGTGTTACACAATAGGACAGCTCGGCGAAGATCGTAGTATGTTTATTAGTATGCTGCTACCGAACTGTTTAGAATTCTAACCAGTCAAAATTTAGATAGCTGTGTCTTAGCCGTAATTAACACTGCATACGAAATAAAAGGAATTAAAAACGAAGTTCATTAAAAAATTCAAGCCTTCAATATTTCTTCCGCGTCTTCTATTCTAAAACTTGATTCTTCTCATGATAAGTAAGGAAATTCCTGGAAATACGCACTTCCCCCAGAATCTCTTAGACCGAATTTGGCTAATATTTCAAGATCTAAATCTCGGCGTAGCGTCGTAAAGCCGTGCGCACATATCCTGCTTTAGGTAATCGTTATGAATGTTATTCTACTAAGGGACCCGATGTTAAGGCTTAGGGAATGAGGCAAGGTAAGATTTGTGTGAAGGCACCTTAGTGTTTGGGGTGGAATGATCTTTGCTTTTACGAGGTCAACGCAAAAGTAAAAATAAACAGCCGTATTAAAAAAAAAAAAATGAGATCTATGAAAAGTAAGTCGACTTAAAAAACGTTAGTTTGGTTCACTAAGTACAATTTTACTATTATTACCTATGAAGCAACATCGGGCCTTGATCTATGATAATCTTTCAAGTATCAGTAATCACATCTTCAAATAAAGTCACCAAGAATTCCGCTAATCAAAAGTGCATATGTCAGTCTATCATGTTCCAACTGCTGGGACACAGGACTATAAAGTATTCGCCATGCAAAGTATGTAGAAAAATACTGGTATGTAACAAAATGTTACATTCGTTTTCAAAGATATTAGAGGGTTGTAAATGTAACAAGTCCAATTTCTATTAACTTATGCCATCTACTAAATGGAATAAGTAGAAATGGCCGTCTTAGCAACGTAATGTTCTACGGGTCAAGTGAGTTACACATATGAATTGAAGCAAGTAGAGCTAATTGTACACCTGTTAATTTAATGGAATACTTAAATAACCTTAATTGTATTGATTAACTCAATAATGTGTAGGTAATCATTTAACAGTTCGTAAATGTGGCCACAATAAACATTTGAAATTAAATGTGTATTGGCTTTTCAATTATTGATATCACGATTCGTTTGGCTTTTGTTTGGAGTACAATGTTATTTATTTTGTTAACAATTATTGTATTTACTCAAAAATGCTTGTAAATGTGGTCATTATTTTGAAAACCTTATTTGAGAAAAGTCGACCATTCCGCGCTACTAGAATAGGTGCCAGCAAAGTTGTATGAAATTTCATTGTTGGTGAGTTTTAGCCACAATCAATTTCCTTTCCAAATCCATTATTGTCTAGTTTTGTTTAAAAAATAGTCAGGTACAAAAATGTTTTATTTAGAATTTCGCTGTACAGCGAAATTATACACGTATACACGTACAGGCAGTACAATCATTATTGCCTAATTAAAATTAAAAAAAAAACATAAGCGCGGGGAAGAAACAAAAGCGCGATGCGGAGTAAGTTTTTGCAATTCTCCATTTTGTTTCATGATAGTTAAAATAAAATTGTAAAAATGAACTCTTCAAGCGACGAATCCTCCAATTCAATGTATTTAACACCGCCGGACATTCAAAAGGAAGCGAAATTAGTGATTGAAAATTTATTGCCACCGAAGTCAAAGGAAAAATACAAACTTGCCTACGAAATGTTTGCGCAGTGGAAAATCGACAGAATGTCAAAGTCTTTATCGGAAAACATTTTTTAAACTTATTTTAACGACCTTTCAAAGAAATAAAAAAGTTTTTTAGAAAAAAAAACAACAGACTTCCAAAAAAATAATACTACAAAGTGAAAAATTACTTTAATTTCGGAAGTCGGTGGCTAAAAACTAAAATACAGACCCAAAGACGAAGTCACTTGTTTTTTTCTAAAGAAGTTCTTATTTTTCACTTTTTAGTGGGTCAGTTATTAATTTATCTAAGTTACAATAGCCTTAAGTCTACTGCTCATCACTTTTTACAAAATATTGCTTTTCCCGACGCAGGGACGTTAATTGTTGAGGAGTTCTCCTGATAAAAACCAGAAGATTTCACTATATGCATTGTGACGAGCATAAATTGCTTAGCAACCATATATAGGTAATCGAATCGCAACCCTTGAAATGCTTATTATTGAGTAGTTCCGGAGCCCACCTCTGGTCTTCATCATCAGTTCCACTTCACCGAATGGTGCTTGCCGAGGGCAAATGCACGAGTTACTATAAAAAATACCCCAAATCACTATAGGTGTGCCAATAAAATTTGAGGATTTATCTCGATTTCCATGGGATCCCCACATCAGATTCTGACTCGGTGACAATGAGACCACCTCGAGAGCATACCCTTTCAAACAAAAAAATAATTTTCAAAATCGGTTAACAATTGACGGAGAAATCGATGAAAATACACAAAAAAAAAAGAACACATATAGCCGAACATATAACCTCCTCCTTTTTGGAAGTCGGTTAATGAAGCCCACATCTTTCTGGAATACTTACTCCTTGCTGAAGTGCACGGTTTTCATGAAGCACAATTTGAACTTATCACAACCTGACGGGTATGCTGAAAATACAGTCAGACGGATATAAGTGTTAATAATAAAAATCAATAGTCTTGACGGGACAAAATGTGGAAAAGTTTAAAAATGAAACTCCCGACTTGGCGGCAAAAGTAAGTGTCGATAACTTGAGTGCATTCTTTACCTCAAGAAAAAAATCAGTAGGTAAGTCCTAATAAATACCTAAAAATTATGTTTTTTGTTGCAGGTGGTTCTTATTTTCGGCATTTACGATGCATGTAGATGTACCAAAGTTGCACAGTAAATGATATAGAAACTCACAACAATTCATGATGATTTCTCTTCGTTACACTAAAACCAAAATAGATCGAACCTTCGTCGTCTGAAACGCCTCATTTGCAGTGGTACAAAAATATCAAGCACTACGTCCCGTTGATGTAAAAACAGACAGAATTTTTCTTAATTATAGAAACTGCAAATGCACAAAACAAGTAATGCTTCTTTGTGATTTAATTTACTGACATTTCTATCTTTAGTTTTATCGGAATTCAATATTTATTTCATTTTTAACCGACTTCCAAAAAAGGAAGAGGTTCTCAATTCGACGGCATGTTTTTTTTATGTGTGTTAGCTTAAAACTTTTTTCTACGTGGATCGATTTGGATGTTTTTTTTTTATTTGAAAGCTGGTGCTTTTCATGTCGACCCATATAAAAATATCAAGATCTTACCAGTGCTTTTTGAGTTATCCTTAGGGATAACTCAGATAAGCTTAGTGGCAAAAATACGCATTATTAATAATGCGTATTTTTCCCACTTGAAGTTATTAACACATCATCTAGATAAGCTTTAACTAGATGATGTGTTAATAACTTCCTGTCACTGTTAATTTGTGTGGGGTAGGTACCACAAAAAGAAGTGAAAAATATTTTTTTTTACTTTAATTTGATGACAATTGTAGTTTAATTTATTAGCATTGCCGAATGTTTTTGAATAATATGAGTATTTTTAATAATTATAGTAATTTTGCTAATGAATGGAATGGTTTTTTTTATGTTTTTTGTCCGGTAATATTAAATAATTTTGCATGCCGTAAGGCAAAATGTATCGGGACTCTCATCAAAATAACCATCATATCTGTATTCCTACATTTTTGACAAATAAATGATTTCTATTTCTAAAGCACTACACAACACATACAAGCCTTGGTCTGCAATGATTGCCTTGTTGGCCACGCTATGATGGCTTTATTCCAGCTTGTACATCAAGGGCTGCAATGCTGACTGCACTGTGTTGGCCTGGAGCTGCGCTACGCTGCGCTACACTGCACTTTCGGCCATCATCAGCGCTGCCAGTAACCAAGTCATTACATACCGCGGCACTAATGCACTGTTATTTGTTTTATATAATAAACATTATGAAACAAAAAAAACACAAATATTTGACTTTTTATGCCTTGTAGAGATATGAAGTGAGGAAATATGAATAAAAAAATTGTATTAAAGTCACTGTTTTGTAGTCATCGATGGAGTTTATTCTGCTCTCAGGAGCTACATTAAAATTACTTAATCAATTAATTCCAGAAACGCAATCAAGCATCTCATAACCCAGGCAATATTGTCCCGAATATTGCTCATTACACCGAAGTCAATCCTTATACAACGTCTCCACCAGTTAAATTGCTCAATGAATATTCCACAGTATCCCAAACTAAGGAGATGACACACAGATCATGCGCGGAATCATGCATGAAGTGGAATGGACAAGACTCAATGCAAGTCGAGTAATCTCCTCTATAAACCTGCTGGATAATAAAGAACCTTATCGTTAACATATAAGGTTGAGTTTACGGCGTTGGTTAAAGAGGAAAGTGGGTTACATTTGTGTAATTTTATTATACGTATTTCTCACTTGAGTGTTATCCAGTGTGTTGTAAATGTATTTGTTTGTTCTGTGATGACTCGGTGGAACGTAGAGCTAAGAGACTCATTGGCGACATAAACTGGTGGATGCCAACCTTCACAGCTTGGCTCATCGCCGCAAGGTTGCCTGCTTGTCGGTCTTTTACAGATTGTACTTCGGTGAGTGTGCCCAAAAACTCCACGATCTCATTCCACCGGCCCCCTTCCACCATCGGACATCTAGGCGCACTGCATGTTACCATCCTTACGTAGTTGCTATTCCACCAATTCGCACTAAGCGCTTCCAAACATCTTTTATAATGCGCACAGCAAAAGAGTGGAACTCTCTACCTGCGTCTGTGTTTCCGATCGCATACAACCCAAATGTCTTCAAAGTGAGAGTGAACAGGCTTCTTCTGGGTAAGCTCACTCCATCGTCGACTTTGTCTCTGTCATCTCTGACCTAGACTAGAGTCAACAGCATACCCATCTAAAATAAAAATAAAGTAAATAATGGATTTGGAAATAAAATTATGATCTGGGACGAGTGAGTATGACCTAATTTGAGATTTACATGCTCGAGTGGTACTTATTTTACCAGCCGAGATTTAAGGATAAAATTAAAGGTAGACAACAAAAAACCTAGGAGAAAGGTAGAAGTGGTCAAAAGAAATTGAAAGAAAGTGATTATAGTAAAAATATTTTTACTTCGCTAAGAACACGACTTGAACTGTGTCTTGGTGTTATTGAATGATAGATATTTATAACTGCACCCACGTAAAAACACTCATCTCTGGCAAAGAGAAACAGTTTTAGGAAATAAAAGAAGCCACAAAAATCGAGAAAAGACATTTCAACCTACAAAGACTAAAGTTGACAACGATAGAGCAACACAAGGTCTTAGACTTAATTAAAGGAAACGTACCATCGTAGTGTATGTATGCAACGAGCTGTTGGCTTGTTACGGCACCGGTAATTAACATCTCAATTGGAATCACCGGTTGCTAAGACACTATCGCTACTATCATCACTATCGCTACTATTAACTATCATAGACAGGTCTGGGTGTAATTGCAAGCTATCCTATATCCTAAGTTGTATCGTATTGTACCGTTTATCAAACGGTATTGCAATTTCTAGGAGGAAGATTTTGATTTAGATTATTAGAATATTCCTTTAGAGTGTTTAGTCTGTGAGAATGGTAATAATGCAATTAATGTTGGTTTATGTGGTATTGATTTTGCTAACCAAGATACAGAAAGAAGAACGCTATTTGATGAAAGTGAAATAGGAAAAATCCTCGTAAGTTTTTGGGTGATTAGCAATGCTGTTGTTGGAAAGAAAAGAAAGGATACCATTTAAAACAACCTTACAGAACAAAATAGGTATTACGAAGTAAGTATATTTGGAGATTATAGAAATACTAGCTGCGGTTTCACCCGCAGCGGTATTAAATATACTATACGACCTATTCTCAGACCTACCAAATATACACAGAAAATTTCATAAAAATCGGTCAAGCCGTTTCGGAGGAGTTCGATAACAAACACTAACACACGAGATTTTTATATATTAGATGACAGAAGCAAAGGTAATAATAGTCAGCCCACATTAGTGGCTGCAAGCTTCAAATCCGCATTTCTACTGATCGTTTTTAGCGTCGACATTAAAAGCATTTCGTTCAAGTTTTCTTCATTATAAAAGTGAACGAGAATTCTGTTTCATGTTGAACTAATGTTTAATTTTAAAGTTGTATACAAGGTTCAACACGTAGCTTCATGTTTTGAAGAAGTTTGGCTACTGGTCTGTCCCCTCGGGAAATAACGGAGCTAGAAGCTGTACCGATTTATTTCTCGATTTCTAAAATCGCACAAAATGCAATAATGCTGCTAACAGTATTGGTCGTATGTTTTCAAAAAGGGAGGTAATTTACGACTAGCTTGTGGGTTTTATGTTCAAGATGTGAAGTACATTACAGATGGTTGAGCTTCGAATGCATTTATTATATGAAAACGTATGAAAAGGTACCAGGTAAAGGTAAGGGTACCTAAAGAGAAGTCTTAGTTTACCATTGAGCAAAGAAGATAATAATAACATGATGATGACCAGGATATAATATCCAACAATCAGTGTAAGAATAAGCAAATTAATAAACATAAAGGAAGAAGATTTAAACGTAATCAAATCAAAGATGTGCGATTTTGAGGATTTCGCAATTACACTAAAGTTGCTAGTATCTATCACTAATAATATCATCATACTAAGACCCAATGTAAAATAAGTCGTTAAAAATCAGAACCTAACCATACAATATGGATTGTTGAAGAAACCGTTTCTGCAGTCACTAATGAGCTTTGCCTTTAAGCTAAGCACTCTGGCAGTGAGCCAGAGGACACTGCCGAAGAAAAAATCTTTTCAGTACTTATTTTGATCAGTTTGGAAGTTACTTTACTTGAGGAACAGTAAAGTACTGGCGGAAACGCAAATTAAAATTGATGATACGAAAGCATAACTTCAAGAATGCTGTTCTAGATGATGATAGATAAATATATGAATGATGCTGTGGAAGACACAACTAAGGAATCAATGAAATATTTTCATGCTTAGTTTCCACTTTTGAGTTCAATACGTCTTTTAAATAGAAGTGCATAATTCAGTGTATTATAAATCCCTTTTTCATTGGATCTCGTGTGAGTCCATTGACAATTTTCATCTCCAATGTTTTCTTAGTTATCACTTCTTCTAAGTTCCCATCAGACAATTCCATCAAATCAATCGTGATCAGTGTGAACGCCCCGTAAGTCTCCGAGGTGATTTGTCTGTAACTAGGTATTTTACAACACGACATCCAGACATCGTTTAACGTTTTACTGTTGTCATTTCTGTAAAACGTGTTTCGCTTACACAAAATTGAACAAGACTTTGTGTTGTCAGCAATTTCGTCTGTTTTGTATTGCGACGACGAAAATACGATAGCAGTGACGTCAGCGAGGATATCAAGTTGTGGATGGAGAGTGCTTATTATAGTATCGTTTTTTATTGTGAGCATAGCATCAAGTGTACGTTCGCCTTTTTTGAGCTTTGTTGGGTCACCTTTTTGAGGTTAAATGTATTTGGGTTATTTTTATTGCTTGTTTTATGAATTATTCATGTACTTATTGCTTGATGTATTTTACCATCCATCAAAATCTACAACATTTTAGTTTTTGGTAAATTGTTTTGGTAAGTCTTAAAGTTTTTCTTTGTCAAGGCTAGTTGCTTTCTTTCTATAGTTTACTTTTAGAGTGCTTACTTTACGATTTTCTCGAAAAGTGAAACTAGAAATATAAAACCAGAAAGAATGCCTCTACACAGAATAAACAAGTACTACCGCATTCAGTATATTCGCTGGTTGTAAAACCTACAACATTCCCAGCAGCGTTTATCCACGTTATTCCACCCACTACACAACATTCTCGCACGTATTAAACTTTCACGAAAACCAAAAATACTCCGAACGAGGAGATCAAACCAATTTCAAAAACATTTCAGGCACGCAAACTCGGGCTCTGAATGGCTGAGTCATAAAAACGACATAAAACCGGTTCAAACCGGCCACGAGCCGAGAAGACCCGAGAGCTGCCGAGGCTTGCCGGGGACAGCCGAGAACCATGCAGACCGATCGAGAACAGCTTACATGGCCGAGGCATAATAATTAAGAGTCCCCCGCGCAGACTGTAAACGTCAATTTTATTTTAATTAAGGACCCTTTACAACTGAAGTCGTTAGTGACTAGGTTATGCGCAAATATTTTTTCTCTACATCAGCTCGCTGTTTATAGTTACGGATTGGAAAGGGTTTATTTAGATACATGCATTTTTTTGCAATCTGTTTTGGTGCCGATAAGTTCAGTTTTATTTAACGGAATATATTCGTCTAGATTTCCACATTTTGTAAAGCTTCTGGGAAATGACTGATTTCTGTTTAATATCAATGAGGTGATGAGAGCTCTATCGTCATTACAATTGATGAAACCAATACTTAGTAAGCTAACGGGACCAAGCATTTTGGATTGATTGACACCCGAAAACCCCGAATCTTCCTGGGAGGTGACCTTCACAAGATATGGCTGTGTTTAAATATTGTACATGGAATGACCACGTACTCCACAGTAAATTAAGTTTAGCTAGTAGGAGATAATCAAGGCAATTTCGAAAATTAAAGTTGCCAATTGAAGGGATTGCCAATACGATGCGGCGTAAAGACTTATTTGTGTCATCGAGGATTCCAAACCTAAAATTGTTTAACAAAGACAACATACGACACATTTTCAAGCACTAAAAATACACAATACATCGTCAGAGACTCTCTTTGTACCCATAGTTAACATTCCTCCAACGGACTAACTGTTAAGGCCACGCCAGGAATTCGCTCGCTCACTAACTTTCCACGTAGTTTAAAATGATAATAGTTCGGTCCTTACCTTTTATCTTGTTATACCTTCATTCTTTAGAATATATTTTTAATGAGACGTTTAAATGTTTTTTTAATTTTAACTAGCGTTTAGTAGGTTTTTTGTGACCCAAAAAAAGCCCAAAAAAGGTGCATCAGGACTATGTTTAAATTACAGTCAACCGAAAGTTGTAAGCCCTACTTTAAAAAATATAAAATATTGACTCTGCCTTGCCTTTACATTGTCATGTGTGTAAAGTCAAATCGACACTTATTTCCACGTCAATCAGAAGTGGTCGATCGCAACCATAGTAGACGCGATGACAGTATTCTCTGTCTACATAGATCGAAAACAGCATTAATGCACAAGAGTATTTTCTGTATGTCCCCTAAACTTTTCAATAAACTCCCGAATATATCCCGATATTTCTCACGATCTCTCTCGATATTTTTTAATTGACGGACATTAAGTTCCTTCCAACTGGAAGGAACTTAATGCCCGTCAATTAAAAAATAAATTAAAGATACTGCTAGAAGGGAAAGCATATTACAGTATCCTAGAATTTCTCAATGACAACATCTAATGCCGTGTAGTAATCAATGTTATCAATGTTGTCTTTGACATAATCTACTTAGAGCAATATTAATGCTATGATGATAATTTTAATTGAAATTTGACATTGACATTGACATTTATTTTTATTTTTCATATACTTAATTTATTTGTTTTCAAAATAGTTTTTTTTTACTGTATTAAAAAAATAAAAAAATTCATAATCTAAATATTTGTACGCCACTAAGGCCAAACATGGCTGATCTTAAACTGTAATGTAAATTAATAACTCGCATGCTCTGTATGTGTACTCATGTTTCAACAAATAAATAATCTTGAATCTTGTAGAACTCATTTTTTTTTTTACATGTTTGAATGTAGCAAACGAATGTTATTCACCTAAAGGATGGTTTAAACCAGGTGCATGCTGTTTCTCATAAACAAATTTTACATACACCCACACACTCTGTTTTTTCTATACTCTTTTCTATTCTGCCCATTTGGTCTCTGATATAACTAAAACAGCCCCTATAAAGGTGAAACTATGTTTGATGAAGAAAGGAGGTCTGCAAAAGCCCATACAACTTTGCCCAAACATGTACCTCGAGGTACACGCGCACCAAATCGTAGAGAAAAAAATAGAGGAATTCGAAAATAATTGTATTTTTATCCATAAATAATTTAAAACTGCATACTATTTTATTTTATTTTAATAACCTGTAACACAATTAAAACATGGCAACTTTGCATGTACAATTGCGTTACATTTAGTTGACACTCGCGTTGACATTATTTTGTAAATGTCATTCCGTTCGTTCGTGAAACAACAGTTGCTGAAGCTGACAACAGACAGCTGTCAACTAGACAGTTTTTTTTAAATAATTTGTGCTTGTACGATGATAGAGTGCCAAAATGGTGTGTTTTTTGTTACGTTAAAAGTTATTTTGTTCTCATCCCCGGGTAACCATAAGAAAAATATAAATGCAATATTATTCAGTGTAATCTAGTGTATTTTATGCCACTAAGTGTACCTCGGTACTATGTTTGGGCAGATTTTGGAGACATCCTTTCAATCTATACACAGCAGGTAACTCGTCACAACATACAATTATTCTATTCAATATATTCATAGTGAGGATGGCATATTAAGTTCTGCCTATAAGTTCCCACTGTTGGGACACAGGGCTCTTTGAGAGGAATTGGGCCGTCATCCACCACGCGGGCACAGTGCGGTTTGATGAATGTCACATATCTTCGAATTTTTGGTTCTTGGACATGCTGGTTTCCTCAAGATGTTTTCCTTCACCGTTTTGAGACCAATGTTGATGAATAATTTACACAATGTTCAGGGCCTGCTTGAGTTCGAACCTATAATTAGGCCACCAGTGCTTTTAAATCTCATCAGACAAAAAAATCAAGATGAAAAGAAAGAGAAGCTGACACATACTGGCTGAACAGAACAAAAGAGAAACCAGGTAACTGAGCAAAGAGGCTGTAACTCTGTGCTCGTTCATTACACGTTGGTAATTAAACTTGCCTTACTCGTTTGACCTGCTAACGAACTGATACTGAATACTTGTGAACATACACGGCGCTGCGGTACTGGGAAAATTGAATATGAAGAGGTTAATTAAAAACTGGGGGATATTTTCGATAGTTACCGGAGAAAATGTTTATGCAATACCTATTTGACAATGTCGTTAACATGAAAATAAGGATTTTGAAAAAAAAAAACGTACTTGACTGTACCTAACTGACCCCAGGCTGATAAAAAATTTCGTTTTTCCTAATTATGCTAATATTAGTGTTAAGATCGGCTTTCCTTTGAGGGAAAGGGAACACACGGCTCTCATTCATCCACCCGAAACCCGAACAAAATGTTGGAAAAGATGGATACTTAATTATACGCACTGTACTACAAGAAATGGGTCTCATGTGTTTGAAATTATGATGTAATTTTGAAATCATCACGTTTTTCATGGTATTGCTTATTTGGCGAATGATCTATCATAGTCAATGTGTAGGGCATGTTATTGTTTATTGGGTTCAAGTCCTGCGATTTGCTGGTTTAGTAAGAGAACAGACTTTTTACAAATGAAAGTTTATGTATCCGTAGTTTTTCTAACCAATTAAAAACCTAATTTCCCTAATTTTAAAAACCTTTTCTAATCTAACCAATTAAAAACCTAGTACCCCTACAGACTTAGAATGCGGTGTAATCTTCAAGATCAGGTTGGAACTTCCACAATTTATTACTGTAATAAATATTCGCGAACTCAACATGAGAACTAGACAATGGATGCGTTTTGGTATTCCTTGGCTTGCATTTCTGTACGAAATGAGTGCCAAAATTAGTGGCTTTTTCAATTAGGTATCATAACTACGATGTGTAGTTCAGGCTGAAGTATATCAAATGTCACTTTCGACAAACATGTTTTTTTGTCATATATTAAGACCTTTAGGCTAGCCATACACGAGCAGCTTGAAGCATTCAGGATCGACCGCTTCAAGCTGCGACTGCATAGTCAGCTACAGTCTTCTATTTACATAAATACACGGAACCGCTCGAGTAGTTGCGACTGCTTCGGGCGGTGAGCAGCACGGTGAAATTTCATCGTGTGGTCAAGCAGCGACTGCTTGACCGCAGGCATACACTAACCGCTCGAGCTGTCGACAGCTCTCACGCAGCTGCACTCTCCGCCCGCGCTTCTCATTCCACGTCGCGTGCGCCTCCCGATTGAATATTGCTACTGATTTGAAATTGTGACTTGTCGAGCAGTTGACGTTGACTGCACGAGCGGTCCATGTATTTTGATCACTGACTAACTGCTCGAGCAGCTCGTATTTGGAGATAAGTAACTTTCCAGGATCTAGTTCCGCCTACCTTCCCACACCCCTATTCCTTGAAGGGTCAGCCAGAGGTGTACTTATAGTACATCTACATGTCACCAATTAATATTTAATCGATAATAATAAGCCAGGATAAGTAGGTAATAATAATTATCCCAAAGATCACTTCGGTGACAGATTGTAATCATTAGGTTTGGTATTAAAGGATGACCAAGGGAATGTCAAAATACATAATTACGGGTTCGGATATCATAAGTACAGTCAGGGAAATTAGTAATTTAACAATTTAAATTGCCCGTAGGTACTTATATTAAAACAACTGTCACCTTTGACAGTTGCACAAAATGGCTATAACACGGCAAATTGATGTAGTGTGTCAATTTGTTTAACAATAAATTACCCTAACTTTACTTATGTTTGTTGTTTTTCTTATGACTACATTTTAACTTTGTTTCTGTTTCAAAAATGTTGCTAATGATGGTCATTGTCATTACTCATTAGCATTAGATACGGTAATTAAAGGTACCTACAAGTTTATGAAGGAAAATAAAGAAAAGCATTTCGCTATGTTCCTGAAACAAACCGAGTCGTAAAGTGCAGTGGGTGCTTTAATTGGAAACTGTTTAAAATTGGATCGTTAGTAGTTACCCACTACGCTGTTACGATACTACCTACATGGGTATGTTTTTTTAAATATAGAATGAAAAATGTCTTCTAAATACTTTTGCTTTTAGCTTATTGCCAGTCCTTCTACTCAAGGAGTATACTACGTGAGCTCGACAAATGGATGTGCGATTAACGCTTGCGCGACAAAACTGTGCTGCAACTCACCATAGTTCGAATGAACGCTTGTGCGACACACTGAATCTCGACATCACACTAGTGCGACAAACGATTGTGCGACAGTACAGACCTATTAATTGTAATCCCACACTACGTTAGTACAGTATACAGTAGTTTAAAAATACACAAGTGCGACAAACGCTTGTGCGATACTGTGTCTATAGAGTTTAAATGAGAAATAAAGAAAGCAACAACTTCAGTTTATAAATAAAACAAGCTATACATTCAACATAATCAAAAATATTTATGATCGTAACCAAAAAAAGATTTCACTAAATTATATTGGGTACTTATTTTATTTTTAAACTTATAATTAAACAGAAAAAATACATTTGTAAAGGCACTCCCTCACACTTGTAATGATACAATTTGTAACGGATCACTCACTACTGTAAAGTTACAAATTGTATCATTACAGGTTGCACTCTGTAATTCTCGGTTCTCCTCACTCACTGATGTAATTTTAATGCTCGAATCTGAACCGTCAAATTACAGGCGAAAGCTCCCGGTGAGCCTTGAGGGAAAGCCTTTACAAATGTTTTTTTTTTGTTTAATTATAAGTAAAAAAATAAAATAAGTACCCAATATAATTTAGTGAAATCTCTTTTTGGTTACGATCATAAATAATTTTGATTATATTGAATGTATAGCTTGTTTTATTTATAAACTGTAGTAGTTATTGCTTTCTTTATTTTTCATTTAATATCTATAGACGCAGTATCGCATAAGCGTTTGTGGCACTTGAGCACTTTCAAACTACTGTACCAGCGTAGTGACAAATTACAATAGGTCTGTACTGTCGCACAATCGTTTATCGCACTAGCGTGATGTCGTGATTCAGTGAGTCGCACAAGCGTGCATTCGAACTATGGTGAGTCGCAGTATAGTTTTGTCGCACAAGCGATAATCGCGCATCCATCTGTAGAGCTCACGTAGTACACTCCTACTCAAGCGGCCTGTGGGTGAGATATACGCAGCGAGCGTATAGAGCCCTTGCGCACTCAGTACAATAATGCGTTCAGAATGTTGTTGGGTCTGCCGTGGCGGTGCAGCACGTCTGGAATGCTTGCTGAAGCACGGACTGGTGGTTTCCAGACCATCATGCGCAAAAAAGCAGCTTTCTTGCTGGCCCGTACACGGGGTAGCAACAACGGCATTCTGAACGCAATAGCTGTACGTTTGGACTGTCCCGTTCAGAATCAGTGGGTCATCTCTTGTGTAGGTGTGGCGAGTCATGGCAAATAAAAATGTACTAGGTTAAGGTTTCTATGGGTCTATGCAACCCAAAATAAAATTTTATTATTATTATTATTAAGCCCATATACAAACGACCGCTTGTTTCCGTGACGTTTTTTTACCGCACATTGGATTATCAACGCTTAACGTCGAGAGTTGAAAATCTGTAGCGTGATGAAAATTAGCGCCGCGTTTAAAAAGTTCGATTTAAATGTCAGAGATATCGTAAAGGTATCTAGGCGCAAAGTCGTGAACCTCTTTACTTTTTGACCTTTCATTACCGTCAAAAATCTGAAGAAAAAAAAAAAAAACTACCTTTTTTTCTACATACCACCATTTATTGTTAGTCAATAAGTGGGTTTCCAGAAAGCCTTCTATTCGACCCATTTGCCACGTTAAAGACGAAATAATCGTTTACATTTATTTCAAACGTTACCATTCAAAATAGTATATCGCAGTAAACCTTCGAAAATATACGAAAATATTCGCAAATCCCACAAAGGACCGCCAACACTTAACACAATTTTCTTAAATCTGAACCGGATTGAACCGGTTAAATCCCAAACAAACAAGATTCTTTAATTCGTCTGTTTGTGCGGTTAATCCCTTTTCAAATGTTTAAGTAGGCCCATGAGGGTTATCCATATCCGGAGTACCTGTAAGACTGTTGCCATGGTTACCAGCTATCAGTGCTGAGTTGTTTATGAATTTATTGATTGAGGATGTTAAAGGAGACTACTGTGAACTGAATGTATGGTTTTGCAAGAATCGTAGACCTGCGGAGTAACTGCGTAATACATTAAAATGCAATTGATCGCAATGGTTTTCATTTTGACAGTTCACCCACGTTCATTGCGTAATGAAAGTTGCGAGCAGACGATTTTTTCAAACCTATGAAGCAATGGATTAGCGATATCCTTCAAAACTCTCGGATTGTGATTAAAAGTGTGTTCCTCAATTAGGGTGTTCACGCAACTAAATTTTTTGGGCATTGAGAAACCAAAGATAAAAAGATAACTTTGGTTTCTGAATGCCAATAAAATTTATGCCGTTGCTATTGTCCTTTTTTTGTATGGGGTGAACTAAATAACTATAGGAATTCTTCAGGCCGTACCTCAGAATAAAATTAGCCCCTCAACAAGGTGTCAAACTCGGTGTTCGCAATTTTTATGCACCTCAATGTTATCTTGTTATTGTCATTTCCTCTACCGCAAATAACAGATTAAGAGCGGATTTACTCAATGAAATTGAACGCGATCAGCATATCTACATATAGGGGTAGGAGGAACAGGGTGTAAAATTAACTCATCCTCCATAGATAAGGGAGGATCCTCCGACCATACGGGTGTTGTGTCTGGTGGGCAACTGCCCGACTTTAAATGTCGGGCCGTTGTATTTATGCTAGTTGCGGGGTAAGCTCTGCTTGCGCGATGTAGGATTTTGCGTGACGTCATTGTAACGCGTAGCTTGCATGTGGCACCGCTACACATCTAAACCACGTTCAAGAGCTGTCAAGATCATCATTGTTGTGTAATACTAACACTGACAGCTCTTGAACGCAGTTTAGATGTGCTGATCGAGTTCAGTTTCATTGTTGAAATTGGCACTTAGCAACCGATTAGTACCGACACCGATTTCCGATTAATTGGGAAAACGGGGACAGTCTCGCTCCATTCGCTTCCAGTAATAGTGTCAAATATTGATTACGGTTTGAAGAAGCGCCTTTTGTCTTATTACATTCCACGCGTAACTAAGACACAAAGTTGAGAAGTTTCATTTACAAGTCACTTCAGAAGCACCTGTATCCTTCAAACTGGAACACACCACGTTTATTGCCAACAGGAATAAGTGCGGTGGTTGAACTACGTGGAAATCTCTCACAACGAGCTTCATCACTACCTACCCTGTTACTGTAATTGCTGGGGTGTCGCCTAAAATTATGCAAAGCTAACTCCAATCTTCATTAGTTCAAGAGGTTTTAGATGAAGTCAACTTTCGAAGACAATTTCATAGTATTTCGGGCTGATTTTTCAATTGTTAGATAACATAAATCTGAAGAATAAATACGCTTAGTTTGACATATTTTCTAGACAAAAGCTTTAGACGTCAGATAAAACTGATCTAGCGATTGAAAAATCAATCCATATTTTTGAACTGTCAAGCAATCGGCCAGTTTTTCAGAGAATAATCATCATGGAGATGCTAATCGTCGTGTAATGAAGAAAATAAACAGATTTCTCACATTTTACTCAACCCAAAAAAGTAAAATATACAGGCTATCTGAACAAGAGCAATTTTCCATACCCATACATTATTATTTGAAGATATTTACTAAATATTTGATTAGGCCCATGAGGGCAGTCCACATCGCACCTGTGGAACCCTCCGGTTGCTATGGCAACCGCAGGTAAGGTTGTTTGCGGTAATCAATATACCATAGACATTCGCACCATTTTCCTGTTATGGATAAATAGATTTTTGTGCGAAAGAAGGAGAGATAGATAGGAGGATAGATTTTTGTAGAAGATTTTTTTGTGAGAATTAGGAAATTGTGGGGTTTGTTTTCATTATAAAGTAAGTAACGAAGTATAATATTATTCGCCTTTTGAGCAACAATTGGCTGTTTGTGTATGTGAGTTTGAATGTTTGTAAACGCACCCACAACACAGGAGAAATTCCTAGTGTGGGGCAATGTTTCATAAAAAAATACAAATACAAATTTATTCACGTCACGTATAATGAGCACAATTCCTAAATAATTTCTTTAATGCGTTCCTAGTTCTTATTTTTATTTATTTCTTAATTAAGTAGATCGTTTTTATGTTTACAAGAGACTGGACATCGCGACAATTCCATCTCAAATCCAGGGATTTTGTGAAAATCGAGCTCCTTAAGCTCCTGTATAATGTGTTACTAGTTTTTTTTTTTTATATTATAAAGTCCTCCAGACCGTATTTCGGCCATGGCAGCCAATCTCCACGGAAACTAGCTTTCGGCGCGGGTGACATTGTAGTGCAGGCGTGTGTGCGCAGACACAGGTGCACTCTCTCTTCCCTCACTCTCATAGTCCGATGGGAAGGTAATCTGACACGACCGGAGAGAGATCAGGCGCAGGACCAACGTGTTTTCTAAACCAAATAAAGTTATTGTATTTTGTTTTTAAATAAAATTTTGATGTTCAAATATTGGCGTAAATTAAACAGCCATAGAAAGTAACGATAAGGAAGTAAGTCAGGCTCATCCTGAGAATTCAGCCGTGCTGCAAACCTTGCTGAACAGTGCATCAACCTAATACCTAAGTTATAATTCTTGTATAGAATGTGCTAACATCGTAACACGAGAAAAGATGACGAACTGGTTGGTAATAGAAGCCCGTTTGCGACGTTATGAATATAAAAGCCGATGTTAGTCTTAAGCCATGTTTTGTGTAGGGCATTTTTTTTTAATTCAATAGCTGTTCCTACAGCTAAAACTTGTGCTTATTCAGCAAATGCAGTAGTTGCAAGTACACTGACTAACCACCAGCCACGTAGCTGTCACTGCAGTCAATTGTCGCTAACGAATGAGACACAATTACTTTTCAATTGTAACCGAACTTAATAAGATCGATCCAGATGAGGGGCTAATAAACTTTTTAATCATGCTGAGGTACCGTCAAAAGGGGTGAATAGGGATGCAGGGGTGAATCGAAACTAAACTTTAAAATGGATTTTAACATTGAAATAATATAGTTTGTTGGCAACAAGGGCACTTAGTCGTTAATTATAATAGGAGTAAACACATTAGACTCCTTTTTGGTATTCTCTACCTGCGTCTGTGTTTCCGACCGCATACAACCCAAATCTCTTCAAAGTGAGAGTGAACAGGCTTATTCTGGGTAAGCTCACTCCATCGTCGACTTTGTCTCTGTGATCTCTGACCTATACTAGAGTCAAGAGCAAACCCTTCTAAAACAATAATAATAATAAAAAACTATATTATTTCAATGTTAAAATCCCTTTTAAAGTTTCGTCTCGATTCACCCCTGCATCCTTATTCACCCCGTTTGACGGTATACGTTATAGTTAAGTATACATATCTAGCACATCACTGGTATAAATAAATGTAGGTGCGAAAACGTCACAGGGGTCACAACAAGTTGTGTTTCTCCCTCCCACCCTATAAACTTTTCATGAGTACCGCATAGTGGTCATACGTGTACCTATCCGTACGTAACGACTTTTGTAGTAAACACTTCTACTGCTTAAACAACTTAATAGGTGATTAAGTAATATTATCAATGAGGTATTCTTTATAGGTTATTGCTTGTCAAGCGTGATTAAAAAAACTGAAATAGGTACTGGTGCAATCCTATCCTCTCTTAACTTCAGGGTCTACTACGAGTATATATCTTTGGTGAAAGATTTTATTTTTGCAAAGGTAAGAATAAATCAAAGATTATTAAATAATACACTTATATTGTATTTAACTACGTGCAAATTGTGTTCTCAGGCATTTATTGGTTGCTTAATTATTTCGATGATTAATGTCGATAAAACACATGCACCTGTTGTTCTAACTCGAAACTGAACTAGAACTAGACAAGCTAAAAACACACCCAGTATTTAGAAATATGAGCCAAACAATTCCAATTCAATTCCAATATCTCAGTAGCAGCCCGGAGCCTAGATTTGTGCCAGATTGATGGCAATAGGCTCGCCCCCTATTACATGGAACTTACACATAACTGGCGAATAATGGGTGTTCCTACTGTGGCTATACCTCTGCTTAACCCTACGGGGAAACAAGGCGTGATGTTAAGTTATGTTAGTGAGCCAAACAATAACCTAAGTATTCATCTCATCTTCGAATAATTTATCATCCTCCTTTGTCACAATAAATTAATTTACGAGTGAACGTAATCAGATACATCAAACTTTGTCACGAGGTTTGTGTTTCTTCAATGTTACAAAGAACTGAGGTTTATACAAAAAATAACTTGAAGTACTTACCAGATCAATCAGCTGTGACAGCCGCAGCCCAAGTTTCACTAACACAGTATTATTGTTTTTATCAACAGGACGTATCAACCTATTGTAGTTACTCAGAAGATCGTCGTAAAGGCGTTTGGCATCAGGATTACAATAACAAACGCCGAAAATAAACAAAAAGATAAGAAGAAATGTCCGGGACATTTCGCAATAACACTCAAAATTATTGTCACCATATACCACCGACGCTGACTAAACCTAGATAGGTTAGGTTTTAAACGAGTTAGCAATCCTGAATACAACGATTTAGAACTCAAACTTGATCATTGTTATTCAGTTATTTGGATTAGTACGATTGGTTATCGCCAATAAGTGAAACAAAAGCGATTTTTTCGTAAACGTAATTTTGACAGCTACGCCCGAGAGGCTGCAGCGATCGTGGCGCCCCTACTGGCGGGAAAACGGTGTAAACATGGCGTCACTGCGCCGACTCCGAATAAAATTTTATTGGAGGAATGAAATATTCGGTATCGCCGAAACGACGGCTCATCGACGTTTAATATTAACATTTTCTTTGTAATGTCTGATTCAAAGTTTGAATTTCTCTGCTTTTATACGTTCCATCGTTAAGGAATTCCACTTAATTTATTATCTACTAGCTATACTATATTTTATTAGATAACTTTTGAAGGATTTAATTTGGAATTTTATGAACTAGGTGGATTTGAGAAATATTACATAGCCCGCGAATTTTTTGTCGCGGAATAGATTATTTACAAAGTTGGTTTCCCGGATCGATGCGTAGTACGCATGCGTGCTGGTCCATTCATACCTTGTACATGTTTAGTGCCTCGCTAGTAATAATAGATGGCGCTGCGACCAATTAAATTACAAATGTTACGGTGGCCTGCGTGTTTAGATAGGCCGGGTTGACGGAAGTTACGCAGCTGTAATAAATGTAGGCCTTTCAGGGAGAAAGTACGTGGCGTTGAATGACTTAGTAGAGCTCTTGACACGAATATACGAACATTGCCAACGTATTCATGGATGTAGGTACTGGGAAGTGGGGTAAGTCCAGGGTTAGTTTATGGCTAGATATTAAAACAACATGGTTAAATATTTAAAAAGCTTGGTGGTTTAAAATGAAGCGTTAACCAAACATGGCATCTAGTAGGTAATTACTTCACTTCAATCATTACGTCTACTCGGCTGGCAGGATTGAAGAGATCTAAAAACGACCCAGTCACCCTCAAAATTAGATATTTTGTAGTTTAACCGTATAAAATACGTAGTGACTAAAAGTGAGATCGCTTGAAGTACATACCGGGTTTCGAGTACCAAAAAGGTTTGTCGGTAATGTGAACATAAAACGCGGGAGTTTCCAAACTTAAACGAAAAAGTTTTCGCATTTTTCAAATGTAGTATTGTCGTTACGTTTTTGTCGCGTCGAAATTGACTCGACAGTGTCGACTTTATAGACTTGCGGGGTTTAGTGTGTTTTCGAATTTCGAGACTATGTTTTGATTGCGTAGTAAAATATAGGATTTATTTTTATTTGTTGTGGAGACCGGGATTGAGGCAAAGGCGGCGGCCCTTTGAGCCTTTATTTTGTATTCGACAGTCTATCCCCATAAATCTCGAAAAAGTACGATTATAAGTAATATTTATTGTGTTTTGTTTTTCAAACGCTGAACCATTTGTTACTATATAAACGTAAAACCTACCAAAGATTCAAAATCTAAGTTCTTCTTCAACGGACTTCATAACATAGCGTTTGCCATAAACGGGGGTATCCAAAAGCAGTGCGTTATGGCAATTTGAACAAAAAAAATTGAATTAGCTCAACACGAAAATTAAACGAAACTTAGAATATTGTGCCAAAAGGCCAGAGCCCAAGTATAAAAAATCTAAACCTAATAAAAGCATAGAAAATAAGAAATACACCACTTTAAATTACACTTTCCACCAAATAATTTTACCTACTCATTAAATAATTCATAAAAAATATTTTTCGTTTTAAAATGTACTCCAAGCTACAATCAATTACCACAATGGTCCCCGAGGGTAGGCAGCATTATACTTAAGTTTAAGTTTAGGTGCTGCATTGCGGTACCAGCGTCTGTTCCTACGTACATTTTGAATTATGTATAACAAGAATATCCTCTTTGAGAGCCAGAAATTGTGACAGTTCCAGTTATTTGAATTTGGAAAATAAGAACTTTGGGACGATCGTATGTTCTTTCTATGAAGTTCTTCTTCCCTGGTAGTTTTGTGATGATAGATCGTACCTTGGTGAGAAAATAAGCCAGTCTGCATGGCGAGAGACTAATGAATACTAATAAACTTTATTCAGATTAAAATGAGGTAACAAAAGGTATTTACAAGGCAGATGTGAATTGAAACACCGGAAGGGGACGCCCTAGGAGGACTTAAAGTGAACTTATTGGTGATGTTCTTCAGGAAGGTCAGGTGCCTAGTACTCGCAACGTACGAACGTAAACGAGGCAAAAGGAGTATGTAAGGATCATAGCAGGTGGCGTTCTGTAGTTTCTGCCCACCCCCATGGGAAGAAGGCGTGAGTTTTTGTATGTATGAATGTGCAATGAGGTCTACAGTGTTAGTAATAAAATAACGTAGCCTAGATTAGTACTTAATAGCTAAAGAAGATCGGGTCCGGTTTATAACCGTTGAGAAGGTAGTTAACTAGTACTTACAATGTGAAATCACTCATGCAGACAGGTTTTAAACACAGTCTTTTCGGTTTTCCTATCAATGTCAAAGTTAATGTTTCTTAACTTATGTAGAAATTGAATTTGCAAGATGAATTTGACATTGATTTGTGAATTGGAGCCTGTCTGAAGTATTTCTGAAACCATTATTGAAACGAAACGGTGTTTGATTGCTTCAATCTTATTCAATGGTGTGGTGAGTCTTTAAACCCTTTATAGCTTAACAAGCAACCCGCCCCTGTTTCGCTCGGTTATTACGACTTGATAAAATATCGAGATTTATTTATTATATGTACTTAAGTTTAATATAAGGTATTTCACACATAGAACTTCCGGAAATATTCTCTAAATTTTAATGAAAACCGCATCCTAATCCGTTGCGTAGTTTAGAAGTAGAACGCGGTAACACTGACAGACATGAAATGTGAATTAAATTTATATTATGTACTAGCTGCTGCCCGCGGCTTCGTCCGCGTGGACGTCGGAAATTATCTTACAGGAACGTGCTAGCGGTATAAAAAGTAACCTATGTTACTCCTTATAACATCTGCCAGTGAAAGTCGCGTCAAAATCGGTCCAGCCGTTTCGGAGATTAGCCGGAACAAACAGACAGACAGACAAAATTTGAAAAAAAAAATATTTTGGTATATGTACCGAGTATACATCCATATGCATTTAGTAAAAAGCGGTTATTTTAATATTACAAACAGACACTCCAATTTTATTTATCTGTATAGATATGTGTTGAATAGATTTTAAACATGTTTGTTCTTACATCACGGCCTTGCCTAACAACAAGGGGTCACGCAAAAGTTTATTTCGTAAATGTAAATAGTTTAGAAATGAGCAGTGCTGCGACACATCGCGTTGGGTCCCTTGGGGTCCAGAACTCCAGACTCTGTTGGTTAATGAGCTGAATGTATATAGTACAATGCGATTTCGTTGAATTTACGCTGAGAATAATCAAGTAAGGAACTCTTTGTTTTAAATTCTTTGAAATTTTATATAAAAAAAAAATAAAGAGAAAAGATTTGATTATTAAATGTTTGTATGTTTGTTTGTTACGCTGTCACGCTAAAATGATTGAATTGATTTGGATGAAATTTGGCACATCGGTAGACCATGAACTGGAGAAGGACATAGGTTAGTTTCCATGCTGGATCGCAGACGAAGTCACGGGCAACAGCTAGTTATTAATACTTTAAGCACACAAGTATACAAATGTGGAGATGACATGTTTACTTGTTATTGCAGCACTTTCTTACATTGAAATTATTTAAGGCCATAAATTAAAATGGTATACCGTAATAGGATCCAACCTCTACCTAAATAAGGTTTTATTACCATTCAGAAACAGTGACTTCTAGAGATCGTGTTTTAGTCCGATTCCTATATACACTACTAATTTTTAATTAGTACAAATACTTAAATGACTTATTAGAGAAGGTCTTCTTATTATATATGTAAAGTCTCAATAAATAATATTCATAAACAGCAAAGTTATTAGCGTTTATTTATATCCCAAAATCTCAGTCAATTTATGGAGATATTGTACAGGTCATTCATAATAGTATTCATTATTCATATTGTCTCGCTCTCGCGTTCGCGTATCTCGCTCAAACTTGCCCCGCCTCCAACAGCTGTTATTGTAATTGTAGGTAACTTAAACGCATTTTATGCTTTACGATTGAAAACTAAGAAAATGTAAAATAAAAGGTTCACGATAAATAATAGGCACATAATCAATTCAAACTTTTCCTTCATACTTTAATTGGGCTTAGGACCAACAAAATTACCAACTTTTTTACAATTAAAACAATCAGGTAACGAAAGTAAAAATAAATTAAATTAAAGCTTTAGAACTTGTTGAAAATGTAATTTTGGCGTATTTAAAAAGGTTGAATCAGCTGATATTTACAATAATTAACGTATTTACAAAACTCAAAAAAAACTTACAGGTATTTTAATTGTCCTTCAAAATGTCCACCACCATTATCGATGCAAAGACGGGCACGTTTAATTAAATTGTTTTTTAATGATAATAGTATGTTTCGCCCACTTTTCACTTGGTCAAATGCGTCCAATATGCGCTGTTTTAATTGTTCGGTACTTGTTGGCTGACTAACGTACACTCGCCGTTTAATTTCACTCCACAAAAAAAAGTCCAAGGGCGAGAGATCAGGTGAGCGTGGAGGCCATGCCACGGGGCCACCTCGACCAAGCCACTGACTCCCGAACTCCTCCGTCAGGTACTCACGCACTGCGCTATGGTAGTGCGGAGGCGCGCCGTCTTGCTGGAACCAGAGGCCTCGTAAGTTGGCTAATGGAATGTCATCTAACATTGAAGACACCATTGTCCGAATAACTTTCGCCATTAAGACGCCCTTCAATAAAATAAGGGCCAACGATAGTGTCGTTTAAGATTCCTGCCCAGACATTTACAGAAAACCTGTGTTGAAAGGAGTTCTCCTTTGTTAGCATTGGATTTCGTAATGACCACCACTGTTCATTGTGTTGGTTAAACAATCCAATACGAGTAAACATACACTCATCGGAGTATAACACATTTGCTTCTGTGTTGTTCAGTATCCACCTGCAGAACGCCATCCTTGGTTCAGTATCCACAGTGGTCAATTCTTGACCCTTTCTGTAATGGTATGGGTGAAATCCATACGAACTAATGATCCTCCATGCACAGTGCTGGCTAATATTAAAATGAAGAGCTGCGTCATTCGTACTTCGTCGGGGATCTTCTTCAAAGTAGGCCACTACATCGTCGTACAGGTTTTTGTCTTTCACGTCCTTGGCTATGGGCCGGTGCGTGGAAAGATCACTGGTCGATTAAACGCTGGTAAGCATTTACCACAGTCCGAACGTTTGGCTGGCGAACATTTGGATACAGTTCCCTGTACATACGTACAGCGGCACTCGCGTTCTCACCAGACAAAAAGTACACACGCAACATAGCCGCATACTCCCGAAATGAAAAATGGTAAGGCATCGCGACAGTAAAAACGTGGGTAACAATTTGGGTAAATGAAGCGCGCGCACACTTCCGCTAACAAATTACGACTGTCTCTTTCGTTTGTTGCACTCGCTTGCTCGAAAATGGATCGCTGGCCGGCTGGCGCGTGGCGGTAAGGTAGGGTAGCGCCGGCGCAAAAGGGGGCGTGGCTTGAGCTTAGATGGGAGTTTGCCGGAACTTCTGAATTGCGAACTTGCGACCGAAATGGAAAAATACTATGCGTAGTATTTTCTAGTAGCAATTGTTATGAATGATTGATTCTATTATGAGTTTACCAATTATGTTGAATTTTCGTAGACAATTTTGGGATTTCGTTTTTTTGACTTTTGAATACAGAAATATGATCAGTAAAGGGTACGGATAGAGCCCTATTTTTTTTTGTACTAATTAAAAATTAGTCGTGTATTTTTATACTTATATATTTCTTTGACAAACTTATTATTTACGTTATATTGCTTACCTATATACAATTAATATTAAACAAATTTACTCAATTAAATGACTAAATAGCTATACAAATAAATACAAAAACACAAACATAACACATTTGGGCGTTGAAGTATTAGTCCACATGGCATCGCTGACATCCAGAAACGTGCCCGGAAGACTCGCAGCATTGCCATGTTGAATGGCAATGCTAAATTGCTAATCCTTTGGCCAAAAAACGCATCCTGAAATTCCGACCAATAGGCGAGAAAATTCTTTAAAAAGGAGACGCGAGCGTTTCAACCCAAAACTTTTTATAAATGAAATTAAAGACTCGATCATATCAGTTATTATTTAGCTTAAGAGCGCATACACGGGTCCACTAGCGCCACTCCTTTAAAAAAATATTATCTCGTGACTGAGAAGCAATTTTGAAAAACGGCTCAATAAGCGACCTCGGTAAGTGTGTCTAGAATTTTCTAATACCATTTATAAACTTCCATATTGAGACACGAAGCAACAAAATACGATCTAAATGAATGTGGCCGCTTTTGTTTAGATCGAATTTTGTTGCTTCGTGTCTCAATATGAAAGTTAAAAAAAAGTAAGTTTATATAAAGTAAGCTGTTCCATTCATTTCGTTTCGTTTTCGTTTCGATTCTCAGAACAATTGAGTCTGTCAGAGACTCCTCGCTCTCACAGATGGATTTTAGAATACTGTGGTGTGGTGTGGCGGTCGCACCATGCTACGAACAGTTTGCATCTAGAACGCGTTCGAAAACACGTCGTTTGACATATACAGGGTGATTGAAAGATGTGTGCAAAGCTTTAAGGCGAAGATAGTACAGACAATTTGGAACCATTTAAGCTATGGTTGTCTTAGACCAAGTCTCACCCATTTTTTTTAACCAAAATTTTACGTTTTTTTTTGATCGCGTAGGCTATTGCACTTTTGAATGTAACAGCAGATTTTTTTATTTGATTACCGACTGAAAATTTTAACGCAAGGGTGTCCAGAATTTTGTACTGAATCCATGGTAACAGGTTTCACGTCGATGTCCCTGCAACCCTGTTACTCTTTCTATACGCTATTTGCCTTCTCAAGTAAAATTAGCCTTAAGAGGCTTACAAGAGCTAAAGCGCGGTCACTGTCGGATTGCATAGAAAAGAAAGAGACGCGCGATGACACAACGCTGGTAATTTATTGCAAAATATGAAGCAATTATGGATTTACAAAAAATATATTCATTGGACTAAAAAATTAAAACACTATTACGTTAGTATGTTGCTTGTAGAATAATCTGACAAAAAATCTGAATGTTTGCATGTATGTTAGTATAGTTTTTAATCGTTAAAAAATTTTTTTAGAGGTATTTTCGTGTTTTTTTTCTATCATATCCAGTTAATTGTATTATGTTTTCAACAAACTATCTAACTGTCATATATCCAGAAGAATATCATATATTCTTCTGATTTTGGTTACTGCAGTGGATCATAATTATATTTTTAGGCATTATAAATTTGCGTTTAAGTCATGTAGTCCCCTTAAGCAACTAGTCAATTTTGGTAAGGTAAACGATACGATCTCTGACATAGTAACCGTGCGTAGAAGGATAGCGATTACACATTGATAGAAAACCTGTGTATTATTCCGGTCAGTCCCAACCTTACATATCTTAATCATTGAACAGGGTCCTACCTAAAAACATCAAAGTACAAAAATAAAGCACATTTTTATTACTATCCGTCTCCCTGACCTTAGGCAAAGAATAAGAAACCGTACAGAAGGGAAACTCATGTACCTTCTTGCCTCATGTATGGCAGATGTTACTGAAACTATCACTTACTAGTCCTCACCAGCCCTCTGTTTACCAAAGCCTTGTCAGTTTTGTCCAAAACCTTGTCAATTGTGCCGATGATTGTGAAAGGAGCAATGGGTACCATGTTACCTAGTAACGGGGTTGTGGAGGTCAGATCTGGTATTGAGATGTATCTGGTTAGACTAGAAGCCGACCCCAATAAAGTTAGATAGTTGAGAAGAGAATAGGCTGGCGATGATGGTTGGGAACGGAGCACATACCTTGAGCAGCAAGCGCCGATATTGTCCTGTATTGATCGTATCTAAATGTGTTTTACCATCTCAATCAGCCCCGATCGGCTTGTCCGATCATTCAATATGTAAGCATGTTATAACGTTCTGTATCTCGGACGAGGGGGTCTACTCTCTAAGTCCGTCAGCGAAAATACGGACCCGTCCGACGGTAGTTGATTCGTCAATACAAGTGACAAATTAAATTTTTCGAACAGGCAAAAATGTCCGAAAAAAATAATTTGTCAGGAGGCGCGAAAAGGGACAGCTGTCAAATCGTGTTGTCTTTCATTCTTAGTTCGGGCTCCAAAGCAATCTTATGTCCGTAGGTGTTACGGAGTAGGAAACTCCCGTAACTTCGGCTTTAACTACGGATTTCGTGCTTATGCAGTAAACCCCGAGGCACGGCCGATTACCCAGGCCAATCAAGGCCGATCGATTAGGCGGAGGAGCACCTCCACAAGACGAAACTATGGGCAATTAGAATACGTTCTTAAAACTTTCGCTTCTACCCATTCTTATTCTTTGTTATTTTATGTAGGTTTAATATTTCAGAGCGATTCGGCTCCCTGTGTGAGTATCGTGTTGTAACTTGTCCCTACACTTGCTGGATACATGATACTATCAACGGGATCGTCTTCTGATATTTTAAGTAGTACTCTTTTTGTATTTTGTGGTTGGAAATCTTTAGAATATTATTTTGGTGGTGTTACTGAGCAGTTTAAATATGTATTGCGTAAAGGGCCCATTGAAGATACTGCTAAATGTTACTAATGTCGGACATGACATCTGAACACGGTGTAGAAAAATCAGCTACTTAAATAAAATTCTTATTACGAGTATATCTATCTTTGTATACTCTCAATTGATTTCAATAAAATTGCGTTTATTATTGTAAGGAAAGAAAGTTTAACATTTCATTTGTATAATATTCGGCAATAATCCTAAACATATTGTGACCACAAAACATCGACTAAGAATCTCTTCATAATTTAATCCATTCAAGTTCATATTTATAAACCTACTAGCAGTTGCCCGCGATTTCGTCCGCGATCCAGGATAAACAGTAGCCTATGTCCTTATCTAGGTAATGGTCTATCTGTATGCCAAATTTCATCCAAATCCCTTCAGCCGTTTTAGCGTGAAAGCGTAACAAACAAACAAACTTACTTTCACATTTATAACTTTAGTTAAGATTAGGATTTCCACATTTCTACAACCTCAACTTCATCAGTGTCAACACTGTATCTGACTGGCGCCAAATAAAACTGCAATGGAATGCTTAAAATGGAAAACGAAATTGCGTGTTCGGGAGTGACTGCCACCGAAATTCTCAAAATAGAAGCAATAATAATGGAACCGTGAAAACGATATACAGGATCAAATAAAATTAGCTAGCGAAACTCTGTAGACGTGATAGCCTTCGATATCTTTACACGATAAAATAAAAATAAAAAGGATTTGTAGTATTGTTTTGGGAGTCAACGACCGCGGGTAGTTTTGTTACTTAAAGTAAGAGTTGAGAAAATCTGTTTTCTTTTCTTCCATCGTGTATAGGTATCGACCAATCACGTCTCTGAAAAAAACCGATGTTTTAAATAGATATTTACAAGTGACTAACACTAAATGCGGGCGACGGCCCTACAAAAAAAAAAAAAAACAGCGAGTTTATTCCTTTTTTGTTTTATTAAGTTTAGCTGTAGATATCCATCATGTCTGCGGAGTTTCGTTAGCTAATTTAATTTGACCCTGCATATTTTGGATGGCGATTATAAACGATCTGCAGATGCATTATTTAATTTAATCAAATTTACTTTTAAATACCGTTCGTAATGGTATCAATTTTGAGAAGAATACTGCATGAAAGAGTTCTATATTTTGCTGAGCTAGTATTCATCCAACCGAGATAACGCTAGTACTTGGTCTGAAATCATATTTATATCAGACTTTGGTACCTTTGCGAATACGTAATAATCAGGATCTTTCTTAGTACTTAGCTGCTTTTATAATAATATTTAATGTCTATCTTCTTTTTCATTACTATCAATCTCAGACCAAGTATAATAATATACTTCGCCAGGTATAGCATTCCGGTCACGGGGTGACACAAGCCAACGTCATCACCGCTGTGTTACCAGTAGTGTGTAATAATAACTCCCCAATTGCCTTTATTACCTATGTTAATCCGATAAAACAATTACGTTGGTATATGTTTAAATTGAATTGTTTCGTTTGATTAGAAAAAATAATCGACAATTTAAATGGTTTATTTTTTAATAGAATGGTGACTGAAAATGTTTCCATAATTCGTGTTTTGTTGCAATAAAGTGGCAACTGGATGGTGACGTAAGCATGTGTCACTCCCGGAATGCCATACCTTGTTTTTTTAGATCATGCCTCAGTCCTATGCTAAAATATCTTACCCATTACCATAATATTCAAAACCATTCAACAAAAACCAATCTTCCCACCTGATACTCTGCTTATCGGGAGGGATAAAAGCCAATATCTTGAAGAGATGACAGCACGTCAATATTTTTATTTATGTCCTCCTCAAATTCATTCACGAACGTTTCGTCATATATAATTCAACTTTTAATCTTCGCCCACGATAGTTTCTCTCCAAACGTGGGTTGGTCTGAGAGCAACGAATATTCTAATAAGTTTCACTTGAATTTATTTTGAGAAGAAACTTTTTTATTTGCGTTTGGGGAATTAAAGAAGTGGCTTTCTGTTTCCATTTAGTTTTTCTTAGAAAAAGGTTTTAAAGGAAACTAACTGCTTGTTTGTATAGCTATTGTTTTAGCAGTGTCTTTTTCATTTTATGGGATATCTGCTTCATCCATTTTGTTTTCTACTTCTGTAGATGTGATTTTTCGTATGATGCTATCTAATAAACACATTAATAAAAGAAAGAAATGAGTGAAAAAAAAGAAAGAGAAAGAAATAAAAAGAAGAAAGGAAAAAGAAAAAAGGGAAAAAAAGAAAGAAAAAGGAAGGAGGAGGGAAAGAGTATTCTATTCTATTCTATTTTAATAGACACGTTTTAACGAAACTGAAAGTGAGTTTCATACGTTTCGGTGGAATCCGTATTGCTTGAGTGCATGACAGGATTTTTGTTTTATATTATTGTATTTCTCTTTGCCAGATGTTTCTATATGTCTGAAATGCCTGTGTGTTGGACTCCTCATCATCATCATCATCATTGGCAGCCTTGTTCCACCCACTGCTGACTATTGACCTCCTCCCTTTTGTGCCATATTCTGAATTTTTATCTGCTAAATCTGTTATATGAGATTTAATCTTATGTTTCTACGGGACTGTGTCTACTCTTTTATTGTAAAAGTACAGCACAAAACTTTTGATTACATCTTTACTTTTACCGAAGATTACTTTTAATATTCCAAATACGTCACATTCTACCGTATCCAATGCGCACGATTCGCATAACATGTTTCGCTTCAAGCCCCTGACGAGGGTTCTCTATTTATCATAATATCACGCGCCGTTGTCAAGGTGCCTACTACTCTTATTAGTTTTTGGCTACTGTTTTATGCATAAAAGAGCGCTGTAATAAACGTGATACTTGTATCGATATATTTACGTTATGTTGAGCGAAACCTTTTCGAGCACTTGGTATTAAAATGATGTTGAGCGATTTTGGAGATTTGCTGTTTCTGTTGTGTTTAATGGTTATTCGATTTTTGGGCATTTAACACGCGAAACGGCAAAATAGTGAAATAATCACCATACACTACAGTATTTTTATCTCTCGAAGCGACACGTGCTTTACTTGTAGTAACTTCGTATGCAAACACGCTGTGAATGTGTGCGTGCAGACGAGTAGATTCAGCACAACACACGCTTACACAAACCTCCGAGTTCGCCATTGTCTCGGACGGTACCGAGAGCTCCTGCTATTACACACACATTCACAGCGTGTTTGTGCACTTGGTAAACACAAGTAAAACGCGCGTCGCATCGTGAGATAAAAATACGATATACTATATTTGAGAAACGGGACCGCATACTAAAAACAAGATAATTATCTACGTACTGGCCCAATCTTAGCTAATTTAAATTCGTCACAGCATGCCATCTTCTATGTCTTCATACATCTATTTCAACCGTCATTCTAGTCACCCCCTTTCTGATTATATAATCTTTTACATTGTTTTTTTTTGTCTGCATCTACTCTTACAGCTATAAACATTCATACTTAAAACTATTCTCACAACATGTATCTCATTTCCAAACAACATCACATATCTTATAGAAGATACTAAAACAATTATTCTAAAACATCTTCTTATCCGCAAAATAAAGACAGCAACGAAAAACTTCAAACTAGCGAATATAAACACGAAATTATAATGAATCCAAAACATATACTAAACAAAATATACGTTCATTTAAATACGGCGAAATTACACTCGCGAGCAGGCGTAAAATAAAATTATACATACAAAAAGTGTAGCATAGAAGGCACCTGGCTCATGAATAACACACGACTTTGTTAAGGAGCTAAGGACTTGTTCATACGTGGCGGTTTAAGAATGAGGGTTATGGTTCGTTGGTTTTGTAATTGCTGTGGACTGGGTGTGGTTGGCGGTAAGCGGGGAGTTTTGGCGTGACTTAAGGGGAAAGCGCCAGGGTAGCCCGAGAAATTCAAATTCAATTCAATTTGCAGGTCAGGGTCAGGTTGTATGTTGAACAAAATATGATTAGTGACCGTAACAAGTATGTATTTACAGAATTATAATCATTAAAATCATCAACACAATCCTCTAAGTTCAATAGGGTATACTATTCCGGTTCAAACAGTACCGTAAGCAGCGTTTAATGCATTTCATGAGTAATTAATTCATTATACAAGCAAGCCTGTAATTCCAAGTTCCCCGTTGCAGTAAAGTTTGATACTCAAATAGCGTCAAACGCTCTGTTTGTGCCAGTCTTTAGCGTTTGCCTAATTACGGCTAAGGAGCGGTTCGATCTTCGACTTGTAGAATCGAGTTTCGCAAAATTCCCGAGTTGGTAATTGGCCAAAACTTTTGCACGCCAGTGTATTTAAGGATGTTTGCTGAGTTCACTTCGTGTGTTACCGTTTTATTGGCAGTTGGTGCATGTATTTGGGTGAGTGATGTAGCGCTCCATCGTGAAGTAGTTTCTTTTAGTTTTACTAGTGCTGATCAGAACTTTGCTGAGTTCGTTAGTATGTAGTAGGCACTTATGTTTTTGTGGTAAATTAGGACATAAAGAGAACATGTAATAGATTATTACCTGCATAAAATTAACAGGCTGACTAGTCAAGGGTACTAGTCCAGGCCTGAGTATACTTTATATAAAGTACCTAATGGGTGTTACTGGCTCGATCGCTGTCAAAGATTGGAGTAGTAAGTACGAAAGGTTATGGATATATCTATCTCATTGAGATAGTTGACAAACCAGCATAATGAAAAGAAAGTATTACGTTGGATTTCTAAATGTCTAATTTCATAACTCGAGAACCTGTTAAAGACTAAATTGGTCAATTGTCTAAAACACAGAGAGATGACACGAAGAAAGAACGACGAGACAGAACCAGAGACGCAGATACCTAAACACGAGACCAAAAAGATCAAGAACAGAAACAATAAGTAGGTTCCCCCCACAGATCCAACCAGCCAATAACAGGCAGCTAATATAATTGACAGGATTAACCGTGTATTAAGTAATTACGTATCGAATTAGGCGACCTGTCAACTAGATAAATTTGCCCGACCCGCTGAAACGTACATAAATTATTAATTGCGACAAAGATAATTAGTTATTTAACGAATAACTTGTATCTGTACTGTTGTACAGCTAATTAATGTAATTGATTGTTTATATGATTAGGTTTAACGGCTATAGTACCCACTAGTGAAGATATTGAGGACGTGAAATAGAAATAGACCCAAACTTAAACACATATCAAAGAAAAAACACACACTTATTAAACACATAATAAAGAGTATTCTATTCTATTCTAGAAATCATTTATTCGCTATGATGTATCAAACTCAAACTCAAAGCATTTATTTCAAATAAACCAATTACAGACACTTTTGAACTATCGAGGGGTCGGTCAGTTAGAAAGATGAAGCTAGTTGCCCATTAAAGCGTAGTAGGTACCTATGGAGAAGAACGGGCAAGAAACTCCATGGACACTCTTTTAAATTAAAATATGGTTATAAAAAGTATGTACATAATATAGTAGGTATACAGATAAGATGAATTTTTAATATAGTCCCAATACATTTCCCAAGTCTTGTTAAAGAACTGAGCCTCAATAAATTTAAATCATTTATTAAACAGAAACTCTGTCAAAAAGGTTTCTATAAAGTTAAAGATTAGTTCGATGACAAAAAGGCTTGGAATTAATTAAGCTACTTCAATGTACCCCCAAGCAACAATCCATTTTATACTGTGATTATGTGTTTTAGAATTAATAATGTCATTTTTATTGATTTACATGACATAACATACGAGTATTATGATATTTTCGATGACATTTAAAGAGAAACCTATCTGTGAATGTGAGTAGCATGCAGGCTAGATAAATACATGATATTTATTTTAATATTGTGAATGTGAAGACTATGTGGGTCATTGTTGCTTTTTTTTGTCCCCTGTCAGGTAGTTTTAATCTTAGTCTGGCAGTTTGAGTAATTTTTGTGGCCTACCCAAATGTCCTTTATTTGGTATTGTTCGTCGAATTGTTGAGCTCTTTAAGTTCTAAGTTGAGCTGCACGATTACTGATAAATGCGTGCACTAACTGGACAGGTCCACTCAATATGTGTGGTTTTTCCTCAAAAGACCATTTCAGACAAATCTACATGGTCTTCACATGATCTGACCAAGATTATGTCTGGACTTTAAAAGAGACTGTGACCTCTGAGTTTGTTTCGGCCTTTCTTCTCATAGTAGTCAGATAGGAAACGCCGACCTTATCTAGTTTTAAAATATGATTGACGTGTAAAAGTGTTTATACAAACATATTTACAGAAATAAAATCATTTATCATTTAGTTTACCTTACAGCAAAAAATTATACAGGGTCAAATTAAATTAGCTAGCGAAACTCCGCAGACGTGATGGGTATCGATATCTTAACACGATAAAATAAAAATAAAATTATTGGATGGTTTTTTTGGGGAGTCAACGACCGCTGGCAGTGTTGTAACGTGAAGTATGAGTTTCAAAAAATTGTTTTCATTTGTTTTAACATGTTAGATACCAATAATTTCGGAGAAGACCTAAGGCTGCTGTCAACAGTTTCAATCTAGTCTGAACAATATAATATAACGGCTGTAATCCCCAAAGGGTTCAATTTCGCCAGTTATATTTATGGGGAAATAAGAGTTGTGAGAAAATAGATTGTAACGTTACGAAACAGAAACAACGCTGAGGTTAAAATATGCATTTAAAATATCTATGATAGCTGTTCCTCGCATTAAAAATCCTTGGATTTACTCCGAGATTACTCGCAGCTAAGAATATATTTTATAAGCTGAATAAATCAAATATATTCCATCAAACCCATGAATGAATCTTGTGGTTAATTGTATACCATTTGAGCTTGGATGTTGCTGCTAGAAAATGAAATTAAAAAACAGAGGGTTGTGGTGAATAATTTCAAAATGCTGTTTAAAAGTTTTTGTGACGTAAAGTTGCGATGTGCAGCGAACTTTATAATTAAATCAGTGTTCTTTTTTTGAAAGAAGAAAAGAAAAGAAAAAAAAAGAAAAATAGTTTATTCTGCACAAACAAAACGCACATTACAAAAAAAATATATTAATAATAATACAAACATAGAATGTAGCCAAAAGCCTCGTACCAAAAAATTAAAAGGTTTAAAATTTTGTCCATGGCCAGGGACCAAAGACAATACATTTTGCTCTGCAAGGTTACATAATTTGCTCTGTGTTACGACACTCGCAAATGACAACAAACAAACGATGAAAACAAAAACAAAATGCCGATAGCAGAGTGAAAAAATGACTACTTTGTAACAAAAAAAACAACAATATTATGAACAATTTAGCCGTGCGTCGCATCTGTGCAAGAACAGGTCGTTGCTCAGCAAAATGCTGTGACTTCGGACGAACCTATCGTCAACAGCGCTGATTTGCATAGAAGATTAGTCTCTTCATTTTTCGTGAGTAGAAAATAATAGTAGGTATCTACCATGTAATCGAGTAAGGGCATCAGAATCCCTGTGGCTTCCAACATTGTACAAATTCGGGTATCATATTTTACCATTATGCCATTATTGGTACTACCTTTACCTATATATTATGACCACAGAAAAGATGGATGGAAAAAGTGACTCGTAGCTTGATGGTTGACAGAATGGAAGAAAAACTTGTTGCCCCGACCCCAAGTAGCGTGGAACAAGGGCAGGAAGATGATGATCTTGATAGAAACAAACTAGGTCGAGAATATTACATCCAAAAAACAAGCGAATGGCCTATCGTCCACGACGCTACTCAATAGTAACGTATTACAAACAAACTCAAATAAAGTAACCAGAATCACACAGAACTAGTATTTCAATGACAGTCCTTATGTGTCTTGTGTGTTATGTGTGTCCCCTTGTGTGTGTGATTGGCTGGTCTTGGACGGCCTTACGGAGTGTATCAAAAAGTAAAAAAAAAATTCTCAGAGGCTAATCTTTGCTTGGCTTTTTACTTGCATACTGACAAACCCTCTACACGTGCAGCTTGTCTGTGAAATATACGCAGAGAGCCTACAACGTCCTTCGCGTGCAGTATAATAATGGATTTAGGATATTGATGGGGCTTCCGCGCTTTTGCAGCGCTTCGCAGATGTTCGCGGAAGCCCGTGTTGATGATTTCCATGGTATTATGAGGAAGTGAACAGCGTCAATAATGGGTTGCGCGGAAGCTCCAACAGCATCCTAAAAACATTATTAGATAAAGTGGATAGTCCCTTTATAAGGCACTGGGTATGGAGGCACGTGCCAACGTGTGTTGGGCCACGTCTTTTTTAGGTGTTTTAGTTTTGTGAAAGTTTACTAACATAGTTTTTTAAGTAATTGTTACTAATAAATATGGATTGCGATTGTGTGTCCGAATTAAATAATATTTAAATAAACTTCTTAAGTTCCTTTGCTGCCCATCCTTACCTCACCTATGTCACAGCAGTTAGTTGCATCCTCTTGATGATAATATATATGCAGTGCTACTACTAACACGTTATGTTTGCAATTTAAGCCGTGAGACTGCATTGCGGGTCTGCCGTACTTAAAACTCGCTATACGAGATGTTTTCGCTGATTTATGTTTGATACACGGATTTTTTACTTATTGTAGTATCTAGTTGGTTTGTTTGTTTCGCCGTGGTTGTGGGGAGCCACATCTGGTTGTTGAAGGAGACTGAAACAGTTCCTGTTTTTTTACTTGTATTTTATTACTAGCATTGTTTAATAGTATTAAAGGGTGTTATGAGTTTTGTTTGAGGAAATAGACTGCGCAAATTAAGTTTTGAATGAACTTCATTTACATGCAGTAATATTGTCAATGGTTTTGAATTGTCCTTTCTTTGGACTTTATTGCTCCAAAATAATAATCAAAATTGGAAAATCCAAAAGTGCACGACTCATAATGCTCATTTAATTATGAAATATAAAAAAAAAAAACTTAAGTCGTTCAAAATTAATTGCCGAAAAAACAGCTGTAGTAGGAAGAAGGTACTGCACAAGCGCCCCTGGTGGAATAAATGTACATAATATCTATAGATATATCACCATCCATGTTAATTTTACATGGATATATATAGATGTACAGTCTTGTAGTTTTCGTTTTTTATTAATTGCAATTAAACGACACTGAATTAATTAATCATTCGCATTCAGTGACCTACAATCGTCGATTAGAATAAAAAAAAAAAAAAAAACTTAAATAATGGATTTTTTCACAAGTTACGTGTTTCCGGGTTTCACACATGACGGACAGGATTTTTTTTTGACCTATTTTGGTGTTCTTTTCCAATTCTATTGCAGTAAATCAATTTTTAAAAAGTATGAAATTAATCTCCATTAAATTATCTCGACAATAGTATGCAAAATATCTTGATTCCGTGAACTAACAAGGCTATAATAATAAAAATAGCCGCCAAAATGAGGCGAAAAAATTTTTTCGATCGTAAAGCACTCTCTGATGCTTCGCATCATGAGTCGTGCAAAAGAAGTAGACTTCTGCCAGTTTTAAGTTAAAAGCACGATCGTAATTTTATTTAAATTATAGTATCCCACCGCTGCCGTCTTTACAGAAGAGTTAGGATTATTCTTGGACTGGTTATACCTAGAGCTAGATTTTTCGCAATTCTTTTTTACAATTATTAACACTATTATTTACTTTTAAAATTAGAACACATATTAAGCTTTAGCCTCCTACATTTTAAATAAAATAGAACGTTCCCCAGCAAACTGTAAAACCTACCCTTTTCGTTTTCCAGTCTCAACGTTTATGTAACGCAAGTTCTACAGCCCAAACATAGTTGAAATCCCTTGCTTAACCAACTTCCCGTCAGATAAGCAGCTGACAATGTTTATCAACTGTTCAGGAAGTTCAGAACTTTCTAGCATAATTATATCTCATTAATTTGATAATCAGAGTATACAACATTTTAGCATATTCAAGTTTGTTCTCGTAAATAGGTAAAGGAAGAATAATGTGAAGTGCTATGAAATATACGCTGTAGATATAAAAAAGGGAATGCCTGAATGGAATGGACAAACGTATATTTTTGGTAGGCAGCAGACACCATAAGCGTATGTATTTGCAAAGGTATAAATGATAAATGATTTTATTTCTATAAGCAGGTTTGTACAAACACTTTTACACGTCAATCATATTTTAAAGACTAGATGATGTCGGTGTTTACTATCTGACTATTCTGAAACAAACTTAGAGGACACAGTCGCTTTTAAAGTCCAGAGATAATCTTGGTCAGATCATGTGAAGACTATGTAGAGTTGTGTCTGTAAAGGTCTTTTGAGAAAAACACACAGATCGAGTAGACCTGTCCAGTCAGTGCACGCATTTGTCAGTAATCGTGCAGCTCAACTCAAACCTTAAGGAGCTCAACGATTCGACGAACAATACCAAAGAAAGGACATTTGGGTAGGCCACATAGACTAGTCTAACTGCCAGACCATGATTAAAATAAACTGAGAAGAAAAAAAAAGAAATAAGCAATAACCCACATAGTCTTTACATTCACAATAATTAAAATGATATACTTAATATTTTACAAAGCAAATATTAATATCAATATATTTATAAAATTCAATAATGTCAATGTGTAGGTATATAAAAATCCTGAAATAATCTTGGTCAGATCATTCATACTAAAAATCCTGAAATAATTTTGGTCAGATCATTCATACTAAAAATACCTGCGCCCAATTGCGTAACACACTTACTTTCACAATCCGAAGGATTTTGAAGGAAATTCCTAATCCATTGATTCATATGCTTGAAAATATTTTATACTCGAAAACGAAAATTACGCAATGAATGTTGTGGAATTGTCAAAAATGAATAACACTGCACTTGTTAGTGTATTACGAAATTACCCCGCTGCTACATGCTTGAACATAATTATTATTTTGTGTATGACTATGCCTGATTAAAATCTTTACCTCAAAGGAACATACGTACGTCGTATTTTTGAATTGCCTAAATCCACCTTAAATACCACATATAATAGCCCACTAACACGTATGGCAAGGCAATATAATGATAGGTCCAACTTCAAAGATTACCCTATTGATATTTTCTCCATGAGTTTCGCTTCATACAGACGTTCCCTATTTAAACGGTGCGAACAGTGCACGTCTATATAGCTCAAATTGGTTAGTTTTGTAGTGTTCTAGTTTTATGTCTTCTAGACACACTTTATTTTTGTTTCCTTTGTCTCTAATTTTTCATATGTTCAATGTCATGCACACCTGTTATTTGCATGGTTACTGTAATGCCAATTTTAGTTGTTATTTTTATTTGAATTCTAAGTGACTGTGCTGTTGGTGTGCTTATTCTAAATAAATAAATAAATAAATACTATAAAAGAACAATATGTTTTGAAAGTTAGGTATTCGTTGCCGATACCCCAATACACTGTTAGTCACAGCCTCTAGTTTCCTAGGTACATCTAAGCCGGAAACGGGTGCTAATAGTCAAGCTTATTCTTTCCCTACATACACACATACATAAACTCACGCCTTCTTCTCATGGCGGTAAGCAGCAACTACAGAACGCCACCTGCTACGATCCTTAAGTACTTCTTTGACAACACGCGAGTTGCGAGTAATACGCACCTGACCTTCCTTTCGTTCCTTCGTTTTCCGCTACTTTTTCATTATTTGCACTACAACATAATACAAACCGCCCTTATAACCAGCCCGCAATATATAATTTATCTACAGCTTCCTCATCCAAATGATATATGGAAATAGTTGGAGGGGAGGATAATGTTTACGAACCATAGAAAAGTCAACGAGACTTCCCCTTATGGATATAAGTAAATACATAAAATGACTTTGTTCTCCATTAAACTGATTAATTTGTTGTGATGTCCATTGTTTATGCTCTGCCAATAGTAAAAATCTTCGTTCCACCAACAATCGTCTTCTACGATGTCCTTCTCGCCGTTCTGGCTTCATTCATTCTTCTTTATTTGTCCAGGCGGCCTTTCTTTGAAATGCGCTCCCTCTGAACGTCAAGACGGCAACCAGTCGGTTATCTTTCAAAGTGAAAGTACGTGAGTATATCCGTCAGAAGTTGACCGAAACATCCCAGCGCAGATTTTCTGGATTCGTTTTCTTCTCTACCGATCGTTATTTCTCCTAACAAAGTTTATTTTGTTTATATGTATGTATGTACATATTAGTATTTATTCTTGTATTTTATAGTTTTTTCCGAGCTATCTATCCCGTATATTGCACCTGCCATATTTAGTCTCTGCATCATCCTAAAGTTGACTGGTAGAAAATGCCTCAGGCATTAAATCCGCCTTTATACAGTATTTTTTTTACTTGTGCACAAAGTTTTAATAAATAAATAAATTCTTCCTATTGACTACCCCACTATTTATAGATAGATAGTGGTGTTACAAGCCATCCGGTATAGTACCTAAATCTCAAATGATTACTGAAACTTTAACTTAAAATGATAACTTACATGAGTATGTTCTTTTATTACTAGTCCAAAAGATATTAAGTATTTTTACAAATATTTCTGGTAAATCCAAGCGTCTGAATTTAGGCACCCTCATTTTTCGTAACTACTGACATATTGATCTAATCACCACTCTTAGCAAAAGTTTTAGTCATAGCGTTGAGACCTCATAAGGGGATATTAAAAGGAAGCCAAGGTCCCTCATACATTTCCGTGCGATAACCATAGCAGGAAGAGAAAAAAAAATAACGCCAATAAAACGTTATTAGTGAAACAGAAAATCATAGCAACAAATATCGAGGGACATCTTGGATTGAAAGTAATTCAATTTGTTAAGGATAGGAGTCGGTGGGTCGCGTAATGACACTTCCGGGACAGGCGGGATGCACCTGCAACCTGCACCCGCAGTTACGAGAAATAACTGAAATATTTACAAACTTGACGGATTTTTATTTAATTTTGTTATGGGTGAATTGATGTTTTTTAATTACGACTCTATGGAAAGAGTGATAATTGAAATGAAGGCGTGCAGTAGTAGAAATTCTTTTGTTTTAGGACCATTTGCTAGAACTTTTTACTAATAGAAAGGTTTGCTACTCGTAAACTATCTTTTTAATTATAAATCGTTTTGCTTCTAGGCATTTTTGATACGGAAGCGAATAAGACACACTGGGCAAACCCCAAATATTGGGATGAGGACAAGAAGATTAATGATGTTGCAAAAATTAAACAGAGATCCCTAAATCCCCGCATCAATAAAAACATTAAGCGCTATATTAAAAAAAGCGATCTATTTCTGTGAATCGTTTGAAGTTGATAGAGACAGAATTATGTTTTAATTGTGTAGTCCTTAGTATTTTATCATTTATATAACTAGATTCTGTGTAAGCGGGATTGTGTAAAAGCGCATTCGAGGCAGATAATTTAACCATACAACTGTATCTTACACACTGCTCTGAGGCTGTCGAAGCAATGAGGAATGAATTTCAAAGTCAAAGTATGGTGTTGACAGTGTTTTTCTGTTTTAAAATTTTAAATGGAAATCGTAAATTATTATCATAATTATTTGAATGTGACAAATAACAATAAGAAGTTTCGAAAGTATACTATAATACAGTTAAAAATTCAACGTAAATTCTCACAGATAAACCCAGTATTATCGTCGCGAGCACTGTGTGTGTAGCCCTACGTTTAGGGAACCAGATTAACCAAAAACTACATCAGCTAAAACATCAACCTGATCCCCATTTATCACACTTAACAGCAACAATTAGACACTAGCTAAACACCGACGACACATAACGAGAAAATGCAGAAGGGCTTCTTTTTCCATATAAATTTAATGGTTGAGGAGTAAAAACATAATTATTAAAACCGAAGGTTTTCCTACCACCGTACAATATTTGAAACTACATAGTTAATTAAAAAAAACACGTTTCTTGTATAATATATCAATAAAAATAAAATAAAGTTATTAAGGTATTTTATTTTTATTATTTGTTGTTATAGCGGAAATAGAATAACTCTGTCAAAATTTCAACTGTCTACCCATTATGGTTCATGACATACAGCCCATTGACAGAAAGATGGACGGACGGACGGACGGACAGCGGAGGCTTAGTAATAGGGTTCCGTTGACACCCTTTCGGTACGGGAAACCTAAAAATGATTGATCAGAAAACGCAGAAACAAGTGAAGAACTTAAAGGACGTCTTTTTATTGGATTATATGCCAAAAGATTTTTCCTTTTTCTTGTTGTAGAGTAAATCAGCTATTACAAGATCAATGACACCTATTATATGTTCAATCTCGAACGCGATCCTGGCTCAAAATCAATGATCTCGATTCAGATTTGCAGCATTTATACAGACAATCTCGAAGACTTGAGAGTGCCATTGATGTTTTCCTGTTTTAGTGAGCCATCCTGCAGTATTTTATTTCTTCCAGTTTTCCCACAAGTAAAACTATTACCTACATTAAAAGTATTTCTCATCTACAACTAGATTTTGATGGTCCCCGTCCTGATTAATTGTAGGATAAACGGGTGACATGTGTCGAGCTTCTTTTAGTCGCAAGACCTCATAAATAAGAATGGTTTTTATTTCTCGATCTTTGTTTTCAGATAGCTTTTCAGTTTGTATGTTATGGACCTTCGGCACTATCTTCTACTTTACCACACCATAGTTTAATTTTATGCTAATCTGCTGCTATCTATTTGATTGCGAGTCCAGCGCAGCGTAGGGGTTGTATGTAATCAATTTGTAACCGTTGACTTTGTGTGTTTTCTCGTCAATTGCATTTTAATTGATCATTACAATTGATTTCGTGGTATAGGTAATTTGGAATAGATTGAAGTTACAGATTTTTAGCTAGTTAATTATGTGAAATTTTGGGGGATTTGTTGACAGCATTTGTAATTAGTTATATAAGAATTAACATTGGCATAAACACTGACAAAGCCATAGATATGGCTGAATTAGTAACAGCTAATTATGAATATAGAAACCGTTCGTGTATTTTATTTTGTAACACCGGTTTCATTCAAGCAAAGAGCCTAAGACTTCAAAACATATAAATCATATAAGTATACATATTATGTAAAACAAACCGTTATTTACGACGCCACTAAGTTTTCTAGTCATTTTCGGTCGGCCTGAATCTAAGCTATAAAAGTATCCCGTACTTAGGGGTTTGCTCAAGTCTTCAAAAAAAGGATTCAGCCTAACCGCCTCCGATACACACTCGGAATTTTAAATCAAGCCAAGTCATGCTCATTTATGAGTGGAAGTAAAATATAGAATAAGTAGGCTTTCCTTAACACGTAGCAGGCTGTTTAGGAAAATAATAATGTAGTGGAACCCAGTACCTATAATAGAGCGGAATATTTTTTAACATATTCTTATTCTGTAAGCCATTGCAGTTTTAAGATAAAAAGTTTTATAGTAGATCGGTCAACTGCTAAGTTGAAAGCGATTTGAACCGTCTGAACAGACTTTCAATCAAATTGAAATTGAATTTCAAAGTATTTTTAGTTGAACAACAAAGTTGTTTAGTCATTCATATAAATAAGAAATAAAAATGGACCAAGAATTGAGCCCTGGGGGATCCCTACTCTTACTACAGATCTGGGTTATCTTTTTCTTTTATTAGTTCGGTTTTGAGACTGACATGCCATCCTGTACTATGTTACCTCAAGTTACTATGCCTAGTTTTGATAATAAACCTTATGAAACGTGCCATCCAATAAACGTCTAGAGTAGATTATGAGATTTACGATTTTTGATGTATGGACTTCATAAAAGAGACATTGACCTTTGAGTTTGTTTCGTCATTTCTTCTCAGGGGTTGTCAGATAGGAAATATCGACTCCATCTAGCTTATTTTATTATTTTAAATATGACTTGTACAATTGATTCCGATATCCTATTTACTGAGAATAAACAATTCATTTCATTTAAGACTAGCTGACCTGTGCCCATTTCGTTCGGCGGTAAACATTTTTACTTGTTTTTTTTCGGGTTAATAGATAGCCTCTGACACTCACAAATAACGCGACTTTCTATTGGTAAAATAATTTTCAAAATCGGTTCAGTAGATCCAGATATTACCCATTCAACCTCACAAATTCACAAACTTTACCTCTTTATAATATTAGTATAGATAGCATCGTATTATTATATTTGTCCAAAACATAAGTGTATGATGTTACATTAAATTATATCACAGTCATGTAAAAATAGGTATAAATAGGTGGTATAATTTTATTAGAAGTATATAAACATCAAATAATTTTAAATTTATCTATTATTGAAAGCGATTAACACATCGAATTAGAATTTAAAAATTTAAATGTAAGTACTACAGAATAGTGTCATCAAAATAAAAATAAAACCAAATCAAAATATTTTATTTCACATAAACCTACATGGGCACTAAAGGCTCCGAAAAACAGACGCGACATGCGACGCGAATCGCGCGCGACTCAAAGGCGCCGCTCTTCGCGCGACTAGCGGCGCGTTCTGTCGCGCTTGTCTGCGAGAGCTTTTACGAGTATGTAACGTCAGAAGCTATGTGCACGGTTCCAATTGGTCGTTTTCTATGGAGAACAGCCGGCAAGAAACTCCACGGTTACTGTTTTAAAAATAATTGAGGACAGTGCAGGCCTGTCAATAAGTAACAGGTACTTAACAAAATAGAAAAAGGTCTACAAATCTATAGTCTACAAGTAAGGCCTACAACGTTCTCATTCACAAAATATAGAAGAATCTATATATAAAAGATAAATAAAATAAAAGCTTATTTAAATGATATGATTGCCATTACAACTAACTATAATAAAATTAGCCAATTAAATGTGGCCATTTCCACTTGGCAAATCCATGGAGAAGATTGTTAAAGTTACTCTGATAGAAAGATTACTGTACGTATGGCTGGAAGCTCAAATGAGGATACTACTGGGGCCTGGTTTTCCCTAAGTCTATGGGGCACTTTAATTTCTATCGTACATGTACCTAAAATCCATAAAAAGCCTCGTGACCAATACCGAAAAAAACCTACCAATTCTACCAAACGCAATAAATATTGTGCTCACTCCCGCAGTAGGTTAAATCGTCCTTAAGGATAATTTATCTCAGACGGAGCCCTACGGCCCTGAGGCTGTGGTCCCAATGCTTCAGCCCGTGTTTGCGACGACATAATCTGGGATCTTGAGAAATTCGCGTAATTCACGTAAGTCCTTCCCGTTTTAATATATGCGTTGTAAAGCTGCAATTGGCCGATGAAGATATGGTTTGAAATTAGTATATGTGTATCTTATATCTTGCTTGTTTGGTAACCAAAAGATGTACGTTTTTGTTGACCAGGTATATTGTACAGTATGTTTTTATAGCGCGGTTAGCAAAATTATAATAACTTATTTTCCCACGAGTTTTTAAGGAAGCAATTTTGGTAAAAACCATGAAATCAGTGAATAAAGTTTAGTCCGGATGTTGAGATAAACACTCCTATGTTTAATAGTGGACTGTTGATAGGGATGCATTTTAACAGGCTGCTAATATAATTTCCCGGAAAAACATAAAAACATCACGACTTTTTTCGCCGATGAGTTGGCCGAGGCCAGATTATAGTCACCAAAAGAGATAAGTAACCAGGATCGTCGTCAGGAATTTAATTTAATTAATAGAAAACAAACAGGTCATTTATCAAATTAAATCTCATTCGAACACATCCATCGGTTTCTTACTAAACTTCAACTTTATCCGACGACCCGGGTACACCCACAAAACCCGGAAAAACTCATTCACTTATCATCACCTATATTGTTTACCTCCACCTCTCTGAGAACTACGTCACACCAAAGCCTATAATGTATGCCGCCGGTCCGTTCGGAAGGTCCTGTTTATCATAATTTCTGGCAATACAGCGCTTCTGTCAAACAATACACGATATTATTGGGTTCGTAGCGTCGCATGTATTATGTATGAAGATTCGGAACGCACTTCTGAGGATGTGCCTCTAGCTGGGTTTCATGTGACTATGATCAACGGTTTTTGAGGGACTTTACTGTTAGACTTGATAACTATTAGCTTCCTTAAATTTATACATATGACGGCGCAGGATAGCCTTTACCAGAAGTGGTCAACGTATAACTGGTTTAACAGTTTTAATATCATCAGGATTGTGCCGGAATATAGCAGTTCATCGTGGACGTGGTACGACAGCGGCTCTCCTGACATCACTTCAACCTCTTCTTTTATCAGAAGACAGCCGCCACGCAACCATTGATGCGAATACGACACTCTACTAGAGTGACTATCACCAGCCAGTGTTACTCTTATCCAAGCTTTTCGGTGTTTCAGTTACTTCGTTACAAAACGAGGCGGAACCACTTTCTGCGCGTTCATATTTAAAGTACCCGTACCACCTACGAGGCACCACGAGGACATTGATTGATCAAAACCAATTTTCATCACTGATTTGACTTGACATCTGCCTGAATGATTACCAAACTGCGGGTGTACCTACGAAGCCTTTAACCCTGAAACTATACCCCTTTACCCTTTCGTGAAGAGGGTACATTAGGAACACTTATTAGTTATACGGGGTATTACGGTATTACCCAATCTTTATTACGTTGAAAATTGAGACGATTGTCGATGAAACACTAAACGTTTTTAACCCTTGTTGAATAATATTAAATTACAATAAGGATTTGCTTGATATCGTGTTATAATAATGTGGTTTAAAATGTTTCGTATCCATAAATTGACGGCTTGAAATGTTGACTATTAAATTAACTGACAATGCAAAATTAGCTGGTAAGATCTGGGATGACCAAATTTAGAAGAAAAAACATAACCCATAGGTTAACATTTAACTAATTAAACAATTGGAAACACATTTTTTTTACAAGTACAACATAATTATATTTTTTAAATTCTGTCCTTAATTATTTTAACCACAAACATGAACTCATTCGGTTTAGTTTAATTCTTACAATCACATAAACTTAACAATTCAGAAAGCATATAGAAAGCGCCAGATAAAGAAATAGTCATAAAGATGGCATTGATTTTAAGAATGGTCGTCAGAATAGATAATATTTTAGCCACTATGATTGCAAGCCTCTACTCCATCCATCACGATAAATTCTAATGTCAGTTTACCCAAAATTATGGACTGAACTGTAGCTAAACTGAGCATGTTACATACGTCATGGTATTAGGGATCGTTGGCACTAGCTTCGGGCAGGTCATTAGGTACCTTTCGGTTTAAGTCCATATATCTTGAGCCTGCGTGGTAATTGCGTAACACACTAACGGTAGGTATGGGTTTCATTTTGACAGTTCAACAACATTCATTGCGTTATTTACGTTATTGAGCAGACAAATTTTTCTAACATATGAAGCAACGGATTAGCAATATCCTTCAAAATGGTTCAGATTATGATTGATAGTATGTTACTCAATTAGGGTGCTGGTTTCAAACGCCTACCGCCTTAGGTATTGGTTTTAGCTGTTACTAGTGTGTTTACAAATTGCTTTTCTAGTTGGATTGGGCAACAGGATAGTTTTTCATTGATTATTTATTAGTTGTGTTTTAAAGTACCGTAGTATTTAATTATATTTGTTTTAGAATTGTTTAAAAAGAAGGAGGCAAAAGGAGAATGTAAGGATGTAGGTGTTCTGTAGTTTCTGCCTACCCATGAATGTATGTACCTATGTATGTGTAGTATACTCTCATTAGGTATATGAACATTTTTTTTTTGTAACTATAATGTTGATTTAAAAGAGTGTCCATGGAGTTTCTTGCCCTTTCTTTTCCATAGGTACCTACTACGCTTTGGAATGGGCAACTAGCTTCATTTTTCTGACTGAATGACCCCTTGACAATTCAAAAGTGCCTGTAATTGGTTTATTTGAAATGAGAGCTTTGAGTTTGATATATCCTTCAGATTGTGGACCAAGTCACTGCCTCGCAATTTCATAAAAAACTTTGCATAGAAAATCCTTGATTCGTTCAAAATTCACCAATGCCTAAATCATTCATTAATAATAATAAGTTGATTTTCAAAACTAAAAGTTATCCTGTGAATATATAAAACCAAATGATATTAATTTGTATCTTGTTATTTTAATTAATATAAACAAAAACGTCTCAATAAATCTTAAGGGTGTACTTAAAATAACTTTTCAGCTTTTAACCGATACTTGAAATGTAGCACAATTTCGCCCCTTCATTAGTGTTTTCTCTTAAAACTAGTCAAAGGCGTCTACCAAGATAAACAAGACTCTGGTTATGTTTAATTAGAGCCAACTGACGGAAACTGTATTTACTGAGTCGTTCCAGATTTTGTGGATATATTTTTAAAATGTTTACGTGGCGAATATTAAAAAGTCTTATTTTTTTAGCTTTAGAGTTGGTACATTTTGGATGAATATGCTGGAAGATGCTAACTATTTTTTTTATTCTGTCGGGGCGAACTGTCTATAATGTAAATTGTACGACTAACGATAGTTTTTGAGTCATTATTAACACTTTGGATCTCTCCAATTGCATGCCACTGGGCCCAGTGGGGTAGTTGCGTAACACGCTAACAGCAGGAATGGGTTTCATTTTGACAGTTCAAAAATATTCATTGCGTGATTTACTTTGGTGAGCAGACAAATTTTTCGAACATATGAAGCAATGTATTAGGAATATACTTCAAAATGGTTCAGATTGTCACTGATAGAGTGTTACGCACTTAGCGTGCAGCACCACACTCGACATCTGCTCTCAACCAGCCATCCTTCTAGACAGTCTTCTTGTCACAGCTGCCGACTATTTCTGTTACGTGCTCGTAATATAGCTTTTGATTAAATTTCGAGTTAAATTATATATTTTATATGAACATGTTTCTGCGACAGTAAACCAATTTTGTTTTCTTTCCATCCCACGATAATTGTCGCTTTACCTATACTGGGGACGTCCTACAATAGGTTTGCCGGTCGCACAACCACGTAGCTAAAGATGGCATTCGTATTCCGATTAATATTCTATTAATATCACAAAATGATGGTCACCTCACATACCCCTCGTTACGTCTCCAGAGTTGTATGCTCATAGAATCGATGCCTTCGTATAAACTCGACGATTTCGCGAGGATCCCGCTTCGGAGAGTTTTAACGGGATCACCCCGCGAAAGTTGTTGAATATCATGTTTATCTATACGAAGTATTAGAATTATTATGGATTTGTTTATGCGAATATTTAGAAGTTTTGGGGACTTTTATCATTTATATTTAATTATGATAATTTGAGCCTGTGATACTCGTAGTGAATCATAGGTCTCTGAACATTCCGAGAACAAAGTTTAGAGTAATTTCATGAGTAAACGCACAATCAATCAGTAAGTAAAACTGAGGAAAATATCTTTTAGGATCACTATTCTAAAATATATTTTCCTCAGTTTTCTTTCTTTAAAAGTAGTTTTATAGACTGCTGTAAATAAAAACACTACATGATGAAAACTAAAACGTCTGAAAATGCACTATTTCAGTAATGGACATTGGATAGACATTCATTGGCGGGAACAAGCATCATGTCATCATTATCGGTAACTCTATTGGCTAGCCTTCCATCTTTATTAGGGTCATGCCACTGAAAACTCGACAAATAAATAACATAGACGCAAATTGTAGAAATAAATCACAAGCAATCAAAATATAAGAAAGCAAATAATATTTAAATACGTCGCCTAATTTCTCACAAAATGTGACAAGAAAGTCCCATAATCCTACACGAAACACAGGCAGAACTTTCTCAAATGCCGCCATCTTGAATTAGGTAACGCGAGCGCAAGTAACAGTATTTTAATTAGATTTATTACTAAATTAAAAACAAAAATATCTCCCCTAAATGTAAAACTTCGGAACCATCCAAGCCTCTTGGAGCTGTAAGAACTCTTGGAACATTCATCTGTAGTTAAATAAAAAAAAAGTTTTGCCTCCCGTATTAATCTGCAGGCAAATCAGATTCATACCCGGGAGGCTGAGCCACATCTGGTCAGTTAAAAGTTGCCAGTAAACTGGTATGAATACACCGCATAACTTTGTTAACAATGTAGTGTAGGTTGTGAGAGGGAGCGGATACGCGAGGTTAGTTGTTGACAGCGATCTCATAATTGCTTTATCAGTTTTGACAACAATTCCCAGTAAATTGAAACTTGAAGGTTGAAGGTAGTCAGGATTGGGAGCGCCTAAAAGGACTTTAAAAAAAAGTAATGAATTAATTATTTAACTCTCTAATGAGACGAGTTACAAATTGGGATGTAAGTTACGCACTGACTAACTAACTAAAACTTAAACTAAACAATCATAACCTTTTAAATGTGCAAGCTCAGCGACCACACAGATCGTGCTGGGCAAAAGTACATAAACACGCAAAATCTGTAATGGCTGTGGTTCCATAACTAGGTTGAAAATATCTGTTACTTAGTACAGTGCATATACATTGTTGTTTTATAACGTGCAAGTGACGACCTTATTCACGTAGTCGTAGTTACTTAGTGAGTGACTGACTGACCTCAGGGTGATAAAGCATTTACCAGGTCGACTAAACAAGGTCGTACAATTTTGGAAATGTTTATAGGCACTCCTATAGCACTTGTAGTGGCTGCCTTTGATATTTGTTTAATACTGTACTGTACTGTATTTATGCACACTGGCACCAGTTTATACTGTTTTGTCTTTAAGAAATTGGGTTCAGTCTTGATTAAACAGACGTCGATTTTCCCTAAATCAATTTTATTTAGTTGTAAAAGTAAAGTTACAATTAACACTCTACAGTTTTCCTTCTCAAGCCACAGCCATCATAGCTGAGAATGAAGCAAGGAAGGCTTTTAAAAGAAATAAGAAAAATGTTAAATAATTATATAACCTCCTCAAACCGCAGTCGCTCATGACTCAGGCCACATCCCAAGTGTATCCAAGTCCGAGACTTCATACTTTGTACCCGTGGCATCATTCCACGTTGTTAGTACAGGGAAATATGAAAATATCATGTTATTATAAAGTTAGTTTGCTTATATTTAACAGTGAATTACAGTTGACTTGAGACGTTAAATTATTTACTTTACTACCATAGTTTTGGGAATTACCATTTTAAAGGTAAATTGTTTTGTTTAATTTTGTTATTGTTGTTCATATATTATTAGGGAATGAGTACCTACTCTTGTTATAGTAATAGTATCCTGAGTTAATTTGAGTTCTTTGATAGATTCCATAAAACTCAAACTCAAAGCATTTATTTCAATTAAACCATTTACAGGCACTTTTGAATTGTCAAAGAGTCGGTCAGTTAGTCAGAAAGTTGAAGCTAGTTGCCCATTTCAAAACGGAGATCTCTATGGAGAAGAACGGGCAAGAAACTTCAAGGACACTCTTTTAAATCAATACATTACAAACTCCTGGGTACATTATTTCTGTTGTTTCGGTACGAAAGAACAACGTAAAAATATATTTTGAAAAAGAATATTAAAATAAGATTATAAATAAGCCGTGGCGTTTAAAAATCATTTATCATTTTATCAAACAAATTGCTTAAAAATTAATGTAGGAAGCACTCATATTTACAAACCAATATTTTTGATCCACACAAGAACTTAAGAACATGAAGTCATTATTATGTACATAATTTTGAGTTATTCCAAGTTTTAAACCGGGAGCATTAGCTCATTAATTCTGATATCTTAAGGGTACAATTCCTTTTGGAAAGTGTCTTATTGGAATATGAGGAGATATGCGACAGAGACAAAGTTTATGATCTTGCTGGCGAAAGGTACCTTCATTACTGCATGTCACGATAATGATTTTGTGATGGTAACAACACAGCATGCCATACCGCGTACATCATGCTTTAATTTCTCCAAGGGATAGGCAGAGGTGGATATGTATTATAGTACACCAACATTGCGCTGTTAAGTTAGTTCATTTCTCATATTCAGGGTAGATTTTTTACTGTTTTAGATATTCTCCAAAATACCGTTTTCCTATAGCTGTAACGGTTAATGTACACTGTCCTTACTTCCCCATCTCAAAATCTACCCTGATTAGGGGATAAGTTTAAACTCAAACTCAAACTCAAAGCATTTATTTCAAATAAACCAATTACAGGCACTTTTGAATTGTCAATGGGTCGGTCAGTCAGAAAGATGAAGCTAGACGAACCTATGGAGAAGAACGGGCAGGAAACTCCATGGACACTCTTTTAAATCAAAATTTTGGTTACATCGTTCATGTTGAAATTATAGATGTGAGAACGATGCAGAACGTTAAAAGCGTCCGTAATAATAAGACAAAAACAATTCAAATATTAAATTAAATTAAAATAAGCCGTGGCAGCTAAGAAATGACTAGTCCCTACTGACGGCGCCCGTTCAGGAACATGACGCATGGATCAGCACCATTCAGCTCAACCATTTTGAAGGGAACTTAATGATCCAACACACACGCCACCACCAGCGAGACATTTGAGTGCGCATGACATACTCTCAGCCGCCAGGGCACATTCAAGTCAATGAAAGACGAACCTAGTAAATGGTGGCTATAAAGTAGGTTCATAGTGCTCACACATGTGCTATGCAATTATACATTGTTAAGATATTGAATTTATACAATGCAAAGATAGTTTTTATAATCTTCAGCAGCTCCAACAATATTTTCGAATGCTAATCAATTAATTTATGCGCCCCTGTGGAGTAGGACCAACGTTGAGCCAAGCATTTTTGTCAGCGATGTAATCGCCCAACTTACAATATGCTTGGCTGCATAGTGTGCGTTTTATAAGATTTAAATTTTGTTTCATTCAGTTGGAATATGTATGAGTATGAGTTTATTCCCATTAACTGGGCACACATCCAGATTTAAGGCTGCTTATAACAAAATCCTGATGAAAACACTATAACTGGCCTACCTGGGAATCAAAACTAAGGCCTCTAGCTGCAGCTTGCTTTACTAACGCGATAGTTATACCTTATAGCGGCCCGATTGCATAATAATAAATTTGGAATACTTACCCAGTTGCTTAGCTTTTGTCTAACTAGCGCTGGAGCTCTATCTCGCATAGAGTTGTAGCATTATGCTGAGCGATTGCCGTTGTTCGTGGATGTGACGCATATTTCCCCCCAACTTGTTGTTTTTTGTGTCTGCGTGTTTTTCTCTGCCTCATATTTACTGCAAATAAACGTAGTTACTTACTTTATCTTTTGTTCTTAAAAAAAAACTATTCACCTTTTAAAAGTTATAGGTCGAAATGTGAAAGAAGTCCAAAAATTTTGAGGTTTTTTGAGCACCACGCAGTTAGCACAGGTCTTTCGAAGCTGCAAATTTGGTTTTACACTATTGGTATCTATCATAAAAACATCCCAAAAACAGTACAATGCAATTTTTTGTGACCTAACGCGATTATTGTGTCTTCAGTGTCACATGAGTAGATAGCTGACAGAGGCTTTATAAAGCCTCTGTCAGCTATCTCCTCATGTGACATTACTACTAACAAATACAGCAGAATGTAATATTTTATATCTAAAGTTATTCATGACAGCTTCAAATAATGGAGGCGTAATTTGGCTTCATTTATCAAAAGCAGGCTTGTTAAATTTTGTGAGAGAGTTTAAATAGATGTTCTTGGATATGTTCGTAATTAGGTCGTAATACTTTCGCATATTTTCAGTCATTTGTCTTGGTAGGCTACGATTTATCCACGTATTAATGCTAGTGGCGGGTTGTCTGTTAGAGGAAAGGGTGTATTGTTCAGAAATTCTAGCCCAATGAATCAGCTTCCAGTGTTACCGGATGAAGCTGAATACAAACCTTTATAATTCTTAGAAATATTTTCTCGGTAAATGGTTATTAGGATGAGACTCGCACATACCAGGGAAGCATGGCACAAAAGCGATGAGGCCTATACTCAGCAGTGGGTGGAACCATGATTTTAAAAAACAAGGTCTGGCAGGTGACGTAAGCATGTGTCACTCCCGGTGACACATGCTTACGTCACTATCCAGTTGCCATTTTATTGCAACAAAACACGAATTATGGCAACATTTTCAGTCACCATTCTGTATTTTTTTTATATAAAGCATTTAAATTGTCGTTTTTCTAATCAAACGAAACAATTCATTTTAAACATATACCAGCGGAATTGTTAGTTAAAACCTCATTGTTATTTCGGATACGCACAGGTAATAAAGGCAGTTGGGGAGTTATTATTACACACTACTGGTAACACAGCGGTGATGACGTAGGCTTGTGTCTCCAACGTGACCACTGTGTCTCGGAATACTATACCTGGCAAAGTACGCACCTCAATACTCTCACATATTTGATTAATATTAATATTCATTTGTACTGCTAGATCATCACACTTTCACTCCTGTATACTTAGTTTTATAAAATTTAAATTTTGGCCGAGCACTGTCTCTTAAGATACAGGTTTCCTAGTTTAAGAGACAGGGTTCATTATTTCTTGTATGCATAGACTTTTTTTTCTTTTTGTAAACCTAAATCTTCTGTACACAAGTTATGTTTTTATGCTCACTGTACTCTTGTCGCATTGTTATGAACCGTGTCTGTGTGTATTATTTATTGGGATAAATAAACAATTTTATTATTATTATTATTTTATATTATTATACGTTGGGTGGAACAAGGCTGCCAAAGATGATGACGATAATCAAAGGGCTAAAAGTTTCCTCAATTTTCTCTAACGTAAGAGGCGCCATTTTGCGGATCGATATTATTTAAAATCGTAGGTAGGTAACGTCTTTGATTGAGATTGTTTCAAAAGTTCGTATCTTTGTTATGGCGCTGACAGTTTCATTTAATTCACATACACACCATCCGAGAAGGGTGGAGGCAGCTGTTATTGACTGTTGGAGTATATTAATTTAAAAGTAGGGCACATTTGACATTTGCACTTTGTATTTGAGATTGACAACCAAACAGAAAACTTTCTGGTGTCGAATAAATGATAAAAGATTTTATTTCTGTAAGTAGGTTTGTACAAACACTTTTACACGTCAATCATATTTTAAAACTACTGAGGTCGGCGATTCCTATCTGACTACTCTGAGAAGAAAGGCCGAAACAAACTCAGAGTTCAAAGTCTCTTTTAAAGTCCAGACATAATCTTGGTCAGATCATATGAACACCATGTCGATTTGTGACTGGAATGGTCTTTGAGGAAAAACCACACAAAATGAGTGGACCTGTCCAGTTAGTGCACGCATTTGTCAGTAATCGAGCAGCTCAACTCAAAACTTAAGGAGCTCAACGATTCGACGAACAATACGAAAGAAAGGACATTTGGGTAGGCCACATAAATTACTCAAACTGCCAAACCATGATTAAAAGTAATTGATAAGAAAAAAAAAACAATGACTCATATAGTCTTTACATTCACAATATTTAAAATACGAGTAATATACTACTTTACAAAGTAAATATTCATATCAATGTATTGAGATGGCGGTATTCACTTTCACTTTCCATGTTTTCTCTAATATATCTATATAAAGAAAAATAAAATGCTGTTTGTTGGTCACTTGAGAACGGCTGGAGCAATTTGGTCAATTTTATTTTTTAAATGTTTTTTATAGCCCGAATAAGGTTTCTAGGGAAAGAAAAATTGGAAAAGTTGCCCGTGCAATTGAAAAATTCGGGAAAACTATGAACGGTTTTTTATGGGATTGATCAGAACAACGTCTGTAGGGTCGGATAGTACAAAATATACATGTATGCCGATTGCTGTACATCAACGCCACACTGACCATCTTTGGTGAGCAAGGTTATATTTTATGGAAATAATGGCATCATAAAATAACACTAAGGTCGACTTTCAACAATGAAACTGAACGTGATCACCACATATACTACGTTTAAGGGTAGCCAGTGTCATTATTTTCTGTGGAATATTGACACTGACAACTCCTGGACGCAGTTTAGATGTATTGACACTGACAGCTCCTGGACGCGCTTTAGATGTATTGACATTGACAGCTCCTGGACGCAGTTTAGATGTATTGACATTGACAGCACCTGGATGCAGTTTAGATGTATTGACATTGACAGCTCCTGGACGCAGTTTAGATGTATTGACACTGACAGCTCCTGGACGCGCTTTAGATGTATTGATATTGACAGCTCCTGGACGCAGCGTAGATGTATTGAAATTGACAGCTTTTGGACGCAGTTTAGATGTACTGACACTGTCAGCTCCTGGACGCGGTTTAGATGTATTGACACTGACAACTCCTGGATCCAGTTTAGATGTATTGACATTGACAACTCCTGGACGCAGTTTAGGTGTATTGACACTGACAGCTCCTGGACGCGGTTTAGATGTATTGATACTGACAACTCCTGGACCCAGTTTAGATGTATTGACATTGACAGCTCCTGGACGCAGTTTAGGTGTATTGCCACTGACAGCTCCTGGACGCAGTTTAGATGTATTGACAGTGACAGCTCCTGGACGCAGTTTAGATGTATTGACATTGACAGCTCCTGGACGCAGTTTAGATGTATTGACATTGACAGCACCTGGATGCAGTTTAGATGTATTGACATTGACAGCTCCTGGACGCAGTTTAGATGTATTGACACTGACAGCTCCTGGACGCGGTTTAGATGTATTAACACTGACAACTCCTGGGCCCAGTTTAGATGTATTGACATTGACAGCTCCTGGACGCAGCTTAGATGTATTGACACTGACAACTCCTGGACCCAGTTTAGATGTATTGACATTGACAGCTCCTGGACGCAGCGTAGATGTATTGATATTGACAACTCCTGGACGCAGTTTAGGTGTATTGACACTGACAGCTCCTGGACGCGGTTTAGATGTATTGATACTGACAACTCCTGGACCCAGTTTAGATGTATTGACATTGACAGCTCCTGGACGCAGTTTAGGTGTATTGCCACTGACAGCTCCTGGACGCAGTTTAGATGTATTGACAGTGACAGCTCCTGGACGCAGTTTAGATGTATTGACATTGACAGCTCCTGGACGCAGTTTAGATGTATTGACATTGACAGCTCCTGGACGCAGTTTAGATGTATTGACACTGACAGCTCCTGGATGCGGTTTAGATGTACTAACACTGACAACTCCTGGGCCCAGTTTAGATGTATTGACATTGACAGCTCCTGGACGCAGTTTAGATGTATTGACACTGACAACTCCTGGACCCAGTTTAGATGTATTGACATTGACAGCTCTTGGACGCAGTTTAGATGTATTGACACTGACAGCTCTTGAACGTGGTTTAGATGTGCTGATCATGTTCAGTTTTATTGGTGAAATCCGTACTTAAGCGTCTCGAATTTATGTAAAACTTTTAAGTCCCGAAATAAACGCAACATAAATAGTTGCGTCTGTATTTTGAGTCGACGTCGAGACTGTGAGGAAAGTTTTCATCCTAGAAAATATATTGTACCCATGAGATAATGGAAAAGCCAAGTTTCGTGAGAACAAAATCGTAAGGCCTTGGTACTTTACTTACTTATTTTTACATTATTTTACTTAAAATGGTAAGCAAAAAAACTGAAATATTGATACTAGGTCTGTCTTGTAAAGGTCAAATCAAGAATCTTATAAAAATATAAGTTCTTGTTATTTACTGGTGATCGTAATTTTCCAATGTAAACTTTGCTTTTCATAGCTAAGAATGAACATCGAAATCTCAATTACAAGACTTGCTCATTTCTCGTTTAATTCCTCAAGGGTCATACCGACATAGAAGGAACATGGGGTTCCTAAATCTTGATGACTAAAACCACGCGTGCAATTGTCAGAATATTCAGGGGCTTCAATACTCAATACTTTTATTGCATTCCACATGTAGGTATTCTTAGCTGTTAAACTTGACCACCTTGGCTTCTTGGTCTTTCTTGGTGGTCTTCTTCTTCTTCGTGGTGGTGGTGCTGAGGCTCTGTCTCGCATAGGGTAGTAGCATTATGCTGAGCGACTGCCATTTTGCGTGGATGTGACGCATATTTTCCCCCCACTCGTTCTTTTTTGTATGTGTGTGTTTTTTTTGCGTCATGTTTACCGCAAATAAACGTATTTTCTTTCTTTCTAACTTGTAATTGGATCATATGAAGTCTTGTCGGGCACAGAAAAATGAGTGAGTTAGAAGAGAGGAAGCATTTTTGTGTGCATAAGCCACAGTAACCACACATGCCTGTAACTGGCACAAAAGAATGTAAGTAGCTGGCATGCCATTGTCATCTGCCTAACCTTTTGCCAATTATGTTGTCTAACCGGATGCAGCTGAATACCAGTATTTTACATGAAGCGACTGCCTATCTGACCTCCACAACCCAGTTACTGGGTAATACAATAATCCTTGGTAAGACTGATTGTCAGAGTTTCGGGCTTCTGATGACCCGTAACGACTGTAAAAGATCTACGAATGACAGCCAGGGACAACGGCTTAACGTGCTGTCCGAGGCACGGACGGAAGATGGTTACCCATCCATGGACCGATCGCCGCAATCGTAGCTTAACCTTTTCGCTAAGTTGCTTGCGTGCGATTGTGACATGAAGGCTTCTATTTGGTTAATGATACAGCGGAATGCAAGCTACTCTAATACTTTTGTTCATGTAACAGGCGTATGTTTTATATACTACAGAACGCCACCTGCTCCGATCCTAACGTACTACTTTTGCCTCATTTACGTTCATACATCTGGGACGTACACGCACGCACGAGATATATTTCTTACATGAATCCATAACAAATCAAAAAACAACAACAAACATTTATCTATATATATAAAAATTAATCCCTATTTCCCTTGGTCACGCCATCACGCATGGAAGCTGGACCGATTTCACTTTTTTTTTTTTTTTTGTTTTCTTTATTGTCAGGAGAAGGATCTTATGAAATAAAAAAAAATAAGGAAGTTGATCGGAACGTTACAAAATTTAAGAAAACTTAACGTCAATATTATTTTACATAACTGTCAGTTGTTTGAAATAACTGTCAGCGATGGACAGAATGCGCGCTGCAAATATCGTTTAACACAGATGGATCGGTTGATAAATAAGTCGATAGTTTTAGTTTTAGTCAATAATCAAAACTAAAACTAAACGACATATGACATTCATAGTTAAGACAGGACAACGTCTGTCGGGTCAGCTTGTCTATAATAAATACTAATATAAGAGTATATATTGACATTTATTAATTATATAATTTTATTATCATTACATTTTGTTTTTAGTTAATTACGTTTGACATTTAAATAATCATCAACTTTATAGCAGGATTTATTGATCAAATAAATCTTTAACCTATTTTTAAATTATATATAGTTCGTCGATTCCTTTATATTATTAGGTAAATTATTATAATATTCTAGGGCCCATACAAAATGCACTCTTTTCAAACAAAGCCGTTTTAGGGCGTATTACTCGGAAGTGTAATGAAAGTCTGGTACTTTTTAGTCTGGCGTTTCAAACTTATATAGATAATTTGTAATGTCTAATACTAGTTCGTAAATATACAGTGATGGAATTGTCAGTATTTTCAAAATTATAAAATGTGGTTTACAAGTATCTGCACATATTGCACGGATACACTTCTTTTGGGCTTTGAAGACTGTTTATCTCTCAGTGGCATTTCCCTAAACCATTATAACATATCTCAGTGTCGAACCAACGTAAGCGTGGTAAGCAGATGCACTTTGATTTACCACTTTACAAAGCATATAGATGACATACGAATACCTTCTTAATTTTGTACATACTTGTTCAATACGTGTCCTCCATTTTTTTGTGTTTATCTTTTCTATGTTTATTTGTTCATAATTTATATTGAATGTACTTTATTTAGAATTTTTATCGTTGAAACTCATTACCTATAAATGTTTTAGTTATGTTTATTTTAAGTTCATTTAAAGTTAACTATTTAACTATAGATGATAGTGTTTACTTCATTACATGTTCGTGTGTCTTAGGGTCTTCAGATACAACTATCGCAGTACTATCGTCAGCATACAGAACCGTGGAGGATTTGATGGTTTTGTGGAGGTCATTAATATAAATAATAAAGAGCAGAGGACCTAAAATATTCCCTTGTGGTACACCTTTGCAGACTTTTATTGTTGTCTATCCCCTACGTCTATACAGATGACATCAAATAAATACCCATAAATACCGTTCACCCATACTTTAAGAGTCAACCCCCACCAAGTGCTCGTTTTAACTCCACTTATGTACTTATATCCTTGAAACTCCAAAAACTCATCGAAGTTGAGCTCTGTGCGTGAGTAACATTCGCGTTTTATGGTAAGAAGGTAAATAGGCAGGATTTGCCATTAAATACCTACGTAGATGTATAATGAGGTGTTGATAGGTTCTATAGAAGTAATGGAGCCTGCGGGGAATTAAATTGCTGTAAATTTTATTATTTAGGTATTCTCTAAGTATATCAAAGTTGAAGTTGACATCATTGTTCGACTGTTCAGCTAGCTGATAAGCATCTGCAAAATAAAGTAAAAATATAATTATTTCATAAACATAAACTCACGTCTTCTTCCGATGGGGGTAGACAGAAATTACAGAACGCCATCTGCTACGAGCCTTACTTCTTTTGCTTCTGAATAACATCACCAATAAGGTCACTATATGTCCCCCTAGGGCAGCCCGGTATTATTATTTTATACCCAATAAATATTAAAAAGTACCTGATCATAGTCCCATCTTGTCAAAATTAACGACACAATTAATCACTTTAAAATACATTGAATCGTGAGCATTCAACGATGCAATTGGGGCCACAAAAAACTACACACACAAGTTTTTGTGACACGATACGCTTTAGCCCAAAAAAAACGAAACATATCGCTTGTCGTATTTTTCAAATGTGAATACGCAACGCCCGAGATTAACAAATGGATCGCGTGAAAAAGTTTCAGCAATAAATTTAGGTAAAGTCACAAAACTCGGCAACGACACGTTAAATTTTATTACTGCCTCGAGCCTGTGGAGCGTTGCTATTAAACTTGGGATATTATTGAAATGATCTCAGACAAAGGTTGTTATTGCATGAAAATATATGCGAACTTGTGAGTGAGAAGTTTAAGCGCCCGATCAGTACTTCGTTTGGTAATGCCCTCAGAAGTTAGTGCGTGAGAATTGAGTTATTGCTCTCTATATTGGCCCGCAGTGTATTAAAACGGTAATGTTCGAAGTTAGAAAAATTGTTTATATTATTTTTATAGAAGTTATAAAACCCTGTCGCTTTGAATTTAGAAACGGTTGCCGGCTCACTTCCAGGGAGTGACGTCAGAGATGACGTAGCAAAATATAACAGATCAGAAGCACTTGCTGCATTATTGTCTCATAAAAATGTTGTGCAGTTACCATTTTTAAAATAATTTGTCTACCGATAGCTTTTAAAATGGCTCAAGGGATTTACAGGAATGTATTCGTTTGCTGCTGCATATCAAAATAATCATCCAGAACCAACCAATCCATTTAGAATAGTAATTTCTTCCTTGGTCGGTCTTAGAAATCGTAATTTTGAGATGAAAATTATGTTCAAGAATTTACTTTACTTGGTATAAATAGAATGACAATCGATACTAAAACCTTATTCATGGTTAGATAACAAACCATTTAAGCCCTTAGGTAAATACTAAATTGACCATAAGATTTAACGGTAATAGATAAAGTTGTTAATTATAATTACATAAACCCAATCAAACGTTCTCCTCAATTTATTAACACGATAAGAAGAATCATCCAATGAATTAACATCGTAAAGGTCAAAATATAGCTCCTTCAGATAATATTTCGGCTATTTAATGCTTTAAAACGTAAGAAAGGAGTTTATTGCCCGGGGAGGTCCGTAAATTTATATATTTTGGGGATGGCGGGATACTGAAGGTAACAGAAGTTACTTGGCTTCCGGTTGTATTGTCTTTCTATAAAGAGTATAAAATTAATTTAAGTAGAAGGTTTTTAGATAGATGTTGCTGAAAGTATTTGATAAAAAATGATGTGCAATTTTATTCAATTACTATTAGTAATTAAAAGTAAGAAAACTGGAATGTTTTTTTTATTTATAAGATGTGAAAATTATTTGTCACGCATGTGTACACATTGATGCATACAAATAATTATGGTCCAAGAAAATCGATTGAACTTGTAGCGGATTTTGAACCTTTCGTAGCATTAGCTACGTCGTACCATTAGCTACGTCGTAGCATTAGCTACGTCGTAGCATTAGCTACGTCGTAGCACCAGCGTAGTCTTGCTGCGTAGGCGTACACGACGTCATATTTGACCCGCACCACTTTGTAATTACTAAATGGTATTTTCTTCAACCAATCAAATTTGTAATCTAGAATTTATTTAGCAACCGGAGCCTAGAAATATTGGCTCACAAAACACAAAAATATAATAATAGCCCGCTCCCGGGAGACGAAACCGCAACACTACCAAGTTACCTCGAAAAGCTTTGTATAAATTCTAAACAAAATGCTCTTGAAAATTTACTTTTATATATTTACAATCAAGTGGAAGTTGGACAACTATTTCGTGTTCCGTTTGAGAAAAACAAAGAGAAAATTAACGATGAAGAATTCCATTTTATTCGATGCTCCGTTGCTTTGCGGTGAGGCTTACTGTTTGTGTTTGTAGTTTTATATTTATACAGTTCTTTCAAGCTTATGAGAGCCTGGTAACTGGCGCTCTAGGTCTTGCGAAGAAGAGATTAATCAAAAATGTTTTTTTTGTCAATTAGTGTAACAAATGTATTTACTGTTAGTCTGGACAAAAGGGTTTTTTAAGTAGTCTATCAGTTGACAGTAGTCAAGAAGTTTTCAATTTACATAATACTAGCTGCGCCCCGTAGTTTCATCCGCAAAAGTCTTGATTCCGTAAGAATATTGGAATTAAAAGTATCCTATGTCCTAATCCAGGTCATGGTCTACCCGTTTGCCAAATCTCATTCAAATATGTTTAGCCGTTTTAACGCGAGAGCGTAACAAACAAACATACAAAAAATCTAATCTTTTCTCTTTTTAATATGAGGTAGATTAGTTTAGATTAGCGTCAACCCCTGCTTCGTACAGGTGCAGTATACTGATGTGGTAACGCGTCATAACATCGAATTTCTGTGCTAAATCAGTGTAAAAAGCGCATCAAAATACATTGTGTAGTTTAGAAGAACTAAGCTACAGTACAAAGACAGATACGAAAAGCGACTTAATTTTACACTACGTATAGATATTTATTTTAGCCAAACATATACACCTTCCAAGTGTGGTATACCTACTATTCAGCCAATCTACATTTAGTTCACAATATGATGGTTATTGCTCGAGTAAAAGAATACCTACTAGGAGAAAAGCTGCCTACCGCACATTGCAGACAATCAACCAGGACTACTAGGAGCACATCATAAATAAAGAGTACATTTCAAAACTTAAATGTAACCTGGTTATGTTCCGGTGTAAGCTGCTTGTGAAAATTCCTCCGCTGCGTTAGGCTGTGCCGGATTTAATCAGATTTATATTCTGTGTTATTTTCAGAATTGTGTATTTGTGAACTGTAGTATTCTCTAAAAATAACTCCGAACACGGTATCGGGGTATGAATCTGCGATATTTAATAAAAACATAATTGGAATCGCTTTCGAAATGTACCGTCACTTAGTACAGAGCAATGCAGAAAATTTTAAAGATTAGCGGAGCACTTCTTTTAGACATATTTACTACTAGCTTTTGCCCGCGGCTTCGCTTGCGTTAATTTAGAATTTGACAATCAATTCGGGTTGTTCGGGGAATTATAGTTAGGAGGATAAAAAACCGGTCTATCGACACTATAGACTCACAAAAAAAAATAAGTTCCTAATATATTTATTAGGAACGTATTTTTTTTTTAAACTACTAAAGTTTCTACAATAATATAATTCGATCAAGAACGTTATAGTTGTTTTCCTCGGGAAAAGTACTTTTTGTCGGGATGAAAGGAATGGGAAGCCGTCACCTCCTTCTGTGAAGCAGTAATGCTCGCGAAGGAGGAGGCGGAGCGCGTGAGGGTGCGGCAATCGTTGCGCCCTCACGCCCCTAGTCGCCGCAGGAGGAGACACCCTGGGCGTCGGGAGTCAATTGCCGACTCCCGGCCACCGTAGGCGCGGGCTTGCGGACGGCGAGCAATGGGCAGCTCGCCGTCCGGTAAGGACCAGGCCCGGGTCGACGGCGCGTCGTGTGCCACGCGCGCCTCAAAGAGATGTCAGCATCATTGAAGGGGTCCAATAGGGCCGATGCCTGCCGGGGTCGCGGATTGTTCGAAAGAGTTACCGTGGCCCTGGCGCACAGGCAACTGAAGGAACACGGGTGGGTTTTAGTCAGTAAGAGTCTGACACGCCCTTCCGCTCCGCCCAGAGCGGGAGAGGTCATTTGATGATTTCCCACCCAAAAAAAAAAAAAAAAAAAAAAAAAAAAAAAAAAAAAAAAAAAAAAAAAAAAAAAAAAAACCCTATGTCCGTTTCTGTATACCTGACAACGTATATGCAAAAATTCAGGATGTTCGGTTCAGTGGTTTAGGCGTGAAAAGGTAACAAACAAACTTACTTTCGCATTTATAATATTAAAGTTAGAATACGATTATTATGACTGACATAAAATAAACGTCTCTGTCATTGCAAATATCTGTATCAATCCTTCCGTGGTTTACTATATTATTATACTACTGTTTACAGTGATACCGATAATACTCTGACATCCTATTATCGCGGGGAAGGAAAACATCGCAAAGGAAGCTGGATTTAACAGTTTGAAACCTCCAGTGTGAACCAAGTAAGCAAAGCAAGCCTGGTAGATAATCCTCTTCGGTTTAAGACAATCTCAGGACAAAATGCACGATATCCATGATTTTACGATATTGATAAATTCTGATATCCCAAAATGCAGGAAGTAAACACAGCCATGAAAACTGCATCTCTCAAACCATTTTCTAAACACAGAATCGACGGCGCAGTGATTTCAAAAATGTACGTATGTATTCCTTACTCTGAAAATTGGAGGTGGATAAAGTAAAACATACGGGGGATAAGTTTGAGAGGCGCCGCTTGTTAGGTTTACTCATTATGTAATTGGTGTCTGTGATACGAGAATATCTACTATTTAATGCTGTAATTGGTGAAAAACACTTTAATACTCATCTTTCTACCTGTTTAGACCAGAATATGCTTGTTATATCTGTGAGTGCCTCCCAGATACGTCATCACCATACATTCGGTTACTGTGAATGGATTGCGCAACCCAACTTGATGCATCCAATAAAACTAACCAGCAGATTCGGCGCGGGGCCTTTCGTCACATACATCGGTTGTTAGGACAACCTCTTAGTACCTACTCACCTAATATTAAGAATTCATTGTAATTACTTTATTAAATTCATTTAGTGGAAATTTTGGGGTTTTTTTGGACAGTCGGTAGGATTGTCGAGTCAGTGCGTGCAAATCAAAGACTATAATTTCACGATCGAGCTGGACATTTGGACATTTTTGCGTGCTGTTCACGTTGCAACGTGCGTCGTCGACAATCGAGAACAACCAGAAGCAGCCGTTGGACATCCTGTAGACCGTATCCAGACATCGATACTACGGGAGCCGCCGATATGTACTTTATGTGAGTTGCACAAATTCCTTACAGTCGGTCGCTATTTCCCGCCCCCAAAATTTCCACTAAATGAATTTAATAAAGTAATTACAATGAATTCATAATATTAGGTGAGTAGGTACTAAGAGGTTGTCCTAACAACCGATGTATGTGACGAAAGGCCCCGCGCCGAATCTGCTGGTTAGTTTTATTGGATGCATCAAGTTGGGTTGCGCAATCCATTCACAGTAACCGAATTTATGGTGATGACGTATCTGGGAGGCAGTCATAGATATAACATGCTACTAAATATTGTGCCTTATGTTAGGTTCATTTATCTGTATTTTAAATCATGTAGCTATTATTCAGAACAATTATTTATATGGCAGCACCAAGCGGTGACAGTTGATAAGTGGTTATGGTGGACATGATCCGGCAATCGATTCGTTCACTTGGTTTTGAAGCGAGCTACGGGTGAGACAAAGTTATGTAACTATGTCAAGATTTATTAATAATTATTGTAGCTGGTTGATTGTTCCTAATTATTGTAATAGATTATTGGATTGGAGTAATTAAATAATATTGTTATCTACTCTAGTAGTTTTATTACACTTATCACTAACTTCAGTCGATCTATAGCGTTTCAAGCTGCTTGTATTGTTACTGAGCAGTAATTTATGTACTTGTACACTGAACTATAAACTTATAGTAATTATCACATCTTAAGAGTTTTTTAATTTCAAGGTGACTATTAAGTACTGTGACGCAATCATAATTTGCTGGTCCCATTAATCAAAAATACACTTACCTTCTTATACAATGACAATCGCAGCATCCGCGTCCACAACACGCTCCCCTACATTCCACGTTACTCTGAAAATTGTCGTCGTAATTCTCAAAAATTCAATTTAAAATCGCTCTGAGTTGGGTCAGTCTGGAATATTCCGCGGAGGCCGGCCGTACGAGTAATTGGTACAGTCGTGTACACGATGCATTCAAAAATCGTTCGAGACGACCAGTTTGTATTTGCTGTACACTATGAAGGAAATTTTGGTGGAGCTTTTGCGGTTATTGAAGAGTTTGAGCGAAAAATTCTTTGAGGATTTTGAGTGAAAATGGCTGCGTTTCAATCACAGGCTAAGCAGAGGCAAAACATTTACCTACAAAGACTTTAATTGAACCGTCAAAAAGTGTAACAGTTAATCCAAAAGTTAAAGCTTGCCATCCAAAGTATGAATTCCTATGCAAAAGAACGGGTAAAAAACTCGGTCACGCTTTTAAATTAATTTTACACAACATCTCCGGTTAATTAGTCAGTAATCTAGAAACTCTTATGAAGCCAATGTTTTTTTTATTTTAGATGGGTTTGCTCTTGACTCTAATCTAGGTCAGAGATGACAGAGACAAAGTCGACGATGGAGTGAGCTTACCCAGAAGAAGCCTGTTCACTCTTTTTTTTTTTTTTTTTAATCAAAATTAAAGGGCTTTGTCGCACATGCGATTATGCCACCCTGTGCCTGTTCACTCTTACTTTGAAGAGATTTGGGTTGTATGCGGTCGGAAACACAGACGCAGGTAGAGAATTCCACTCTTTTGCTCTGCGCATAATAAAAGATGTTTGGAAGCGCTTAGTGCGAATTGGTGGAACACGAAGTAGGTAGGGATGGTAACTTGCAGTGCGCCTAGATGTCCGATGGTAGAAGGGGGCCGGTGGAATGAGGTCGTGGAGTTCTTGGGCTCACTCACCGAAGTACAATCTGTAGAAGACCGATAAGCAGGCAACCTTGCGGCGATGAGCCAAGCTGTGAAGGTTGGCATCCACCAGTTTTATGTCGCCAATGAGTCTCTTAGCTCTGCGTTCCACCGAGTCAAGCGCGGCAAGTTGGTATTTAGCTGAGCCATCCCAAAGGTGGCTGCAATACTCCACGCAGGATCGGACTTGCGCTTTGTACAGGGTTAAAAGCTGTCCAGGCGTAAAGTATCGCTTCACCTTATTTAGGATGCCTTATTAGAATGTCATGCAATTTTATTTATTTATTAATAGGTTAGCCTAAAATTGTTTACACATCCATTACATTTAAAAGTACACGATATTCATTTATAAGTGCAACAATTACTTACAGGCTAACACCACATGCATTACCTATATATTTACATTTTTATTATTGCAATTAATTGAGAATAAAAATATGGTTGTTAAAAATAATTTAAAAACAAAGCACAAATCCAGCAATTCAACGCACAAATCAAGAATCGAGTTAAATTAATTGAATAAAATATCGAATCGAATTGTTTTTTTTTTATGTACTGTATACTGTGTATTTACCTTACATTTTTATTATATCTCGCTGGCCTCGAATTTATATTTCAAGTAATGTATTACTATTTAAAAAATCTAGACCACGTCACTGATTCCATCATTCGCATGTTTTTATTAGCATGCAAGGTACAGATAGCATATTTTTACGCTCTACTGGACAGTAAGCTGAACTTGTCAAAGGTTCAGCTGCGGCAAATCTGTTGATTGTTTTGTGAGATCCCCTGTGTGTGTGAAATACAGTTAGTTTATACGAGTACATATGGAGCGATGACAGGGCGATAACCAATTTGATTTATGGCAATCAACCAATTCATATTTATTATGTTGGTTTAGTATGTCTATGTTATTGAGTTGAAAATTGCATTTTAGTGCAACATGATATTTTTTTTGGAGAATGTTAGTAGAAAATTTCATTTTAGTGATAAATGATTTTATTTCTGTAAGTAGGTTTGTACAAACACTTTTACACGTCAATCAAATTTTAAAACTCGATGAGGTCGGCATTTCCTATCTGACTACTCTGAGAAGAAAGGCCGAAACAAACTCAGAGGTCACAGTCTCTTTTAAAGTCCAGACATAATCTTGGTCAGATCATGTGAAGACCATGTAGATTTGTATTTCATGATCGTTTTTTTGTTTTAAAAAGGAACTAAGTCGAAAGTCCAATTTCTTGCTCATGTTAGGTACCGTAAGTACTTTATGATTTTAACACTCGAAAATCATTGGAATTTCATTTCCTTTATTAAACCAACATCCAACTGATCCGGATTGATCATTATTTTTTCTTTAAATAACAACTTTTTAAAAACATTACACCCCCACTTAACCCCTACATTTCACCCCTCATTTTTCCAATAACCCTTACAATTCCACATTACTCAGTGCATAAAGCCTGGTTCACACACGAACGGGCGCCACCCATGAGCTACATCGCAATCAATGGGGCCAACCTTTGCGTTAACGAGTCCGTACGGTGTACACCAGGGGTGAATGACGGGCCCCCTGTAATAGATATTGCAATTTAAGGGGCAGCTGGCTATTGGTGTTAGTATTTAAGGTCGAGTGCAAATAATCAGTTATCGCTTACTAATTTATATTTAGAACTAGGTTCTGCCCGCGACTCTATCCGAGCGTTTTAACCCAAAACATATCTTATGGTACTCGACAACAGCGTAGCTTTCTACCAGTATTTTTTTTTTTAAATCGGATGACTAGATTCAGAGATAACCTCCAACATCCAAACTAGGTTTAAAGATGTTTCTTTATTCTCAAAAAAAGACATAGTCACTTACACAAGAACAATGCTTAAAATAAATTATATAAATATGAAGTTTGTCACAGACTTCACGGTAGCAATTATGATACAGTGCATTCAATGCATTCAGCTTTTAGGAAAGGTGTTATTTGTGACTAGCTTTTGCCCGCTGTTTCACCCGCGTGGAGGTCGGAAATGATCCACGGGAACGTACTACAGGGATAAAAAGTTTCCTACGTGTTAATCCAGGTTATTAAATCCAAATTCCATCTAAATCCGTTCAGTTTTTGCGTAAAAGAGTAACAAACATCCATCTATCCATCCATCCTCACAAACTTTCACATTTATAATATTAGTAGGATTAAATACGCAGCCAATTGAGTTTTGAATGCATTGAATGAGTGTTACTTCTTTGTACACTCTGCAAACCTATTGGTATATGTGGGTATATCATACGCACACAAACAGCTTGGCGTTTTCTATTCGTACGCGACCGACCGACTCATTAATTTACGCACACAGGGATAATAACCCGTGTGTATGGGATGTAAACCGAATAGATTTGCAGAGTGTACGGTCACCAAAAGTGATAAGTAACCAGGGTCGTTGGATATAATTGAAGTTTAATAGGAAACCGATGGACGTTTTCGAATAAAATTAATTTAATTAATAGAAAACAAACAGTTAATTTATCAAATATTAAATAATTGTGCTCCTTCAAAAGTTAACATTTTTTAGCCAAACTTGGTTCTGATCTTCGGTAAAATCAGAAAACTAGCTCGGCGACTGCTACGTTGGGTTACTTGTTTTACTTTAGTAAAATATATATTAGACTTTATACTTTTATTGAGTGCCTTACCAATAGAAATACATGTACAATATGGGTAGCTAAAAATCATTTTTACTGTCTTGTTTTGTGCAACTTGGACTACACATAAACTTGGACAAACTAACAAACTTTACTTATTTATAATATTAGTGTAGATATAGATGTGTGTGGCTGCTTAAGTTATTTGACTCGATTACACAGTCAATAATACTCAGCTAATTGTAAAGCGATAATTTTATTGGAGATTTCGACGTAATTTTCAGGCTAAAGCCGGAGGTTTAGGGAAACAAAGTAATTTTGATTAGATAAGTATTCGTTTTAAAATGTACTAGATATTGATACGTTTAAATGCTCTGTCAAGACGTCTACCAGCTTGCGTGGTGAATTCTGTCATGAAATACTCTACTTAATACAAATCTTTAATTCTTGCAGATTATCATTTATGAAACCCATAGGTCATGATCGGCCAAAAGGCACACGGCTTGTTCTAAACATAGATTCCATCGTCCTTGGTTCCACAAAAAAGTTGAAGTGAAGATTTTTTCCAGAATCCTTAACAGAGAAATAGGCAGATACTGTGATAGTTGGTTCTTTCTCGTCCAAGTGCCCTAAGTGCTTGCTCTTTCACAGTAAAAGCGCATTAGCCAACAGGAATTCCCTTGAAAATGACCTAACAATTTACTGGTGTCTTTTTATTGCACTAGTTACTCTTTGTAAACGCGCAAACGCTTTTTTCTCACAGTGATGGGTGTTTGATACGTACTTAAATGTTTTAAGATGGACATATATCTATACATATATAAATAGCAGTCGCGTTCCGTGTCTGTCTGTGTGGCGTGCGTGTGTTTATGTTGCAGTGTAAAACTGATTTACATCCGTCACCAGCCTGTCAGTCAGGTATGTCCAGTTGAAAACCAGCGTCAGACACTAGTTGTATGGCATTTTTGCTGAACTGGACCTTTTTGGCACAACCGTTGAGGTACAGTTCCCTACTGATTTCTTAGATCGAATTTTACACTTTTTACTAGATTTTTATTTTTATTCTTTTATCTACTGTAAGAAATCAGAAATCAGAAATCAGAAATCAGAAATCATTTATTTGCTAATAATGTAGGTATACAGATATGATGGTAATTTCAATTAGAGTCCCGATACATTTTGCCATACGGCATGCAAAATTATTAAACATAAAACATTAATTATACAAACAAAAGCCTTCAATTCATTAAGCAATAATAATCATAGCACTAATAATCATAATAAGACAAACACAAATGAAAAACAAATAAAAAATGTCAATAACTTAAACTCCAAATGTATGTCGATCAATTGAATTAAAAATGTCAGAAAATTAAATTACAAATGTCAATAAATTAAATTAAAAAATAAAAGAGAAAAGATAAAGAATAAATTCAATTACAAATATAAATAAAATGGCAAAAAAAAAATAAAAAAATAATAATAACATTAGAATTGTAATAATGACACTAAAATGTTTTGTCAGTGAGAAAATCTTTAATTGTATAATAACACTTGTCCAGTAGCAGTTTTGTTAACTTTTTTTTTAAAAACTTTGATGGGTAATTCTCTTAAATGTAACGGCAGTTTATTATATATAATAGGACCCATGGTTAAGATGTTGTTTTTAAGTAAAGCCGTTTGGTAACCACCTGTATAAAGTTGATTCTTATATTGAGATCTCATTGGTCCCGATCGTTGTCTTTTATCCACTACTGACGCAAACAGGTGCTTGTTCGTTCTAACAAAAAGGGCTACTTCTAGTATGTACAACGATGGCAACGTAAGTATTCTTAAAGATTTAAAAACAGGTTGACAGCTTTCTGTAGTTTTAAGACCTGTCATTGATCGAAGGCACCGTTTTTGGGCCCTAAATATCCTTTCTCTCTCACTGCAATTTCCCCAAAATATGACACCAAATCTCAGTAAAGAAGCAACTAAACCATGATATGCTGTTACTAACGTATTTATGTTAACTTTTTTTGAGAGGCTATAGAGTACATACGCCGTTTTACTTAATTTATTACACACGTTTTCAGCTTGATGTTTCCATGTCAGTTTATTGTCTATGTGTACTCCTAGAAATTTTGTTACTATAGTTGAATCTACGTTTTGGTCATTATATTTTACTATCATATTCTCCGGTTCTAGTCGCTGGTAGAAATGCATGACTTGTGTTTTATTTAGATTTATCACTAGATTATTTCTATTAAGCCAATCTATTATAGTTTTAAGGGTGTCGTTTATATCTCTATTGTATTCCGTTTTATTTATGCATTCAATTATAGCTGTGCTGTCATCTGCAAATAATGTCATTGGATGATGAATTTGACGCGGTAGATCGTTAATGTAAAGCAGAAATAATAATGGCCCAAGTACACTACCTTGCGGAATCCCAAACTTAGGTATTCTGCTAGAGGATAAATATTTTATTTCACGCTTGGTTTTAGTACATACTCTCGATATTTCTGTGTACTGTTTCCGATCAGTGAGGTAAGACTTTATTAGGTTTAGTACGTTGCCTCTTATACCGTACGCTTCAAGTTTATTTAACAGGGTGTCATGTTTTACATAATCGAACGCTTTTGTCATGTCAGTGAAAATTGCACATACAGGATTTTTCTTATCCACATTATTCATGATCACTTTTAAAAGGTCAAATATTGCCATGTTAATATTTTTATTTTTTCGAAAGCCCTTTTGCTCTTCGCATAAAATATTATTTTTAATTACAAATGAGTAAATAGATTCATAAATAATCTTTTCGAATATCTTAGAAAATACTGAAATTAACGCTACCGGTCTGTAGTTTGACATGTCTTCCTTATTGTTTTTTTTATGTAGTGGTTTTATGACAACAGTTTTCAATTGATCTGGAAATATACCTGAGCTTATGCATGCATTTATTATATGGCTCAACGGTTTGGCTATGATATCTGATACAAATTTTACTGCCGCGGTAGAAACTTCGTCGTATCCAACACTTTTTTTATTTTTTAAATGTTGTATTATACGCATAATATCTTGAGGTACTACTGGGGGCATGAATAGAGAATTCCTGATATTAGTATTGCCACTTGTCTTGCCCAGATGTTTCCTAGTAACGTTCTGTACCTGATCAACGAAGAAATCGTTAAATGACTTGGCAATTTGCTCAGGGTTTTTCACCAGTTTATTATCTTTATTTATTTGCAAAATAGGTTCTTTTAACCGATCGTTATTATTAATTATCTGCCATGACACCTTTGATTTATTTTGAGAACAATTAATAAGGTAATTATTTTGAGCTTTTTGAGTGAGATTTATAATTTTTTTTAGTCTCCGTGAATAATTTTTAAATGTATTTTTACTTTCACTTGAGGGTGCTTTTCTGTATTTCCAAAGTAGGTTTCTCTGTTTCCTGCTAGAGATCCTTATTCCACGCGAAATCCATTTTACTTTTTTAACAGGTTTTACATTAATTAATTGTTTTGGAAAGCATAAATTATAAAATAAACGAAATAGTTCTAGAAACTTGTCGTATGCCTCATTAGGGTTATCTGTTTCGAATACTTCAGAAAAAGACAGACATTGAAGGTGTTTTTTGAATAATGTTAAATTTTCATTGGATAAGTTACGTTTATGAATGTGCCAAGAATTGATTATGCATGTTTTTTTTACTTGTAGTTTTAAAATCTGAGCCGTGTGGTCGGATAATGCAAAATCGATTACTTCACTTACACATTTTTGTCTAGAATTATGAGCAAAGTTATCTAGACAAGTGCCGCTCTTGGGTCTGGTCGGTTGCTTGAATTCTAATTTAAGATTATAGTTAAGTAATAAATTTTCAAAGTCTAATGTTATGTTATTTCTTTTTAGGGTGTTAATGTTAAAGTCTCCGCACAAAACAATTTTTTTACTGGACTTAGTACACAATTTCTTCAGTAAGATGTTTAAATTATCCATGAAAGAATTTATACATGTTATATTCGGAGGTCTATAAATGCATACAACAATTAATTCCTGTTGAGGTAATTCTATTGCACAATATTCAAAAACACCTGTGATAGATGTGTTAGGAAGTTCCTTATATTCGTACCTATTTCTGATAAGGATACACGCTCCTCCACGCTTCTGATGGGTTCTTGAATAACACGATGCAAGCTTGAAATTAGGTACTTTAATTAATGATTCCTGCCCTGAAGTTACGAAGTGTTCCGTTATGCATAATACATCGATGTCGATGTTTTTTTCATTACGCAACTCTTGGATATGCAGTGTCAACATATCAGATTTATTCAGAAGTCCAGCAATATTTTGGTGCAGAATATTCATGTGTTTATAATAGAAAAAACTGATCGCTCGTTGTTTTAATATTCTCTTGCTCATTTGAAATCTCAGTAGTACTAGTTGAGGCAGAGTTGTCTTGAGTGTCAATCTTTGTGATAGGCAAAACTTCTTCAGAACCGAATAATCTGTAGTCAATCCTTATCCTACATATAATCTGGTCAAATATGTTTCTCCATCCGTATTTATTTATTTTACCAGTATTGTAGGAGAACATTTCGTGCGATAGGCTAGCATTGCTATCGAAAAAATATGCGTACTCATTATTTTTTATGTCTGACAGGAGGAGGTTATTGAAAAGCTCCACTTTATAATTATGTATTAATGCACCTTTTACGTAGATCGGGGTGCAGATAACAATATTAGTGTGGGTAACATTCTTCAGCGAGTAGTTTAGGTTGTGAAGTATATTTGCATAGTCACCATTTTGCAGATCTTTTTCTCCAATGAAGATCAGGCAGTAGTCATTGATTGAGAAGTCTTTTAATTTGTATTGAACGGTTCCTAAGAAATCAGTTACGGTAACATTTGGTACTAAATAATGACAATATTCAAACTGATTACTGAATACTTCTTCGATTATGGGCAGAGTCCCTCTTGTGCAATTGCTGCTAAAGATATAAAGCTTATTTTTGAGTTTCACGCCTGCAACATTTTTGCAAGCAATATTACTCACTTGTGCCGCAGTTTCACGATTTTGCTGATTCATAGATTCACAGGAATTAGGTAAGGGAATTAGGTAAAATTAAGTAAGTATATTATATTGTGTGTTTTAGTCTATGCTAAATAAATGTTCTTTCTTTTCTTTTTCTTTACACAACTGAATTTTGATACAGTTTTCGCCGTTATTTAAAATAACTAGCTTTTGCCCGCGGCTTCGCTCGCGTGGATGTCAGAAATCATCCCACGGGAACGTACTGCCAAAATTAAAAGTATCCTACCTGTTAACCCAGGTTATGAACTATCTGTGTTCCAAATTCCATCCAAATCCGTTCCGTCATCACAAACGTCCATCTAATTTAATATAATAATCTAATAAATATAATTTATTCCAAGAAATTTTGGAAAAATCATTTACTTTTCAATATTTGTAAATATGTGAGCACCATGTATCTATCTCATAATTAATTTACCTGTCATTGCGTTATATTTAATTCTTTTTACCTATTGTGGTATAGTCTAGGTGCATTGTCTTCACATATAATTATATAATTAATGTATACATCATATTGTAAAACATTTTTAAAAGAGTAACGGTGGAGTTTCTGGCCCATTCTTCTCTTTATATGAAACTACCTTTTGGAAGGGGCAACTAGAATCAATTCTATTTTTTTGTAAATTTTGACGTTCAAAAGTGTCTTTTATGTGCCTATTTGAAATAAATGATTTGACTTTGACTTTGACCATCCATCCATCTATCCTCATAACCTTTCACATTTATAATATTAGTAGGATTTATACCTGAAGCTTTATGTGTATTAATATTAAACTTACTTAAAATAAAGTAATCTTGATATTTTGTCGTCGTAAAACCTATCCGAAGTAGGGGTGGGTCGCTAGTGCATAATAAAATCTATTTTTTAAAAGATCTTCCCCTTAACGAAACTCCATTCCACCTCTTTAGATGAACAAGTTTATTATCTGGAAATTTCCAACACATACGCACCAGTACATTTATAGTTGCCAGTGTAAACTTTCGTTATTTTGGCGTTTTATCTAAATAACAGCTACTTGTCTTATCCAAAAGTATGTAATGAAAATGTAAACAAAAGGATTTCAAAACTTACCGGTATATACCAATTAGTAGTGCCACTTACAAATCCAATGCTTTGATTTGATTATTTGAACACAACCTTAATCCCGAATATTCTTATTTTAAAACTCCATAAAAATGTTTTTCATTTCACAATTAAGATTAATTTAATAACCTCAATTTTCGTCTATGGTTTTTCAATAACAATTTAGTCATGTTATTCAAAAAATATTAACCTATGTAAAATTTCTATATTTATATTTTTTATTGTAAAGGGTATTTATTCTATTCACACATAAATACAATTGTTGAAAATAAAAATTGCCCGTCATGGGACACCTGGCATATATATATAAAACATCGATCCCCGTAACGGCATACGATAGCGTCATGCCGTTTGCTGGTACGGCATACTACTCGGTCTTACCCCCAACGCGCGCCAATAGATGTTTCACATCAAAAGTGGTGAGATATAAAGTTGAAACCTTCTCAATATAGATGAATCTTTATTGAGGAAGTTTCAACTTTACAGGGTTTGCTTACCTTTTCATGATGTGACTGTTCTTAAATAATCCTAAGCTGTTATAATGTTAGTTTTTCCTAATTATGGTAATATTAGTGGTAGGATCGGTTTTCCTTTGAGGGTAAGGGAGCGCGCCTCCCTGTCCGCGCGTTCCTGTAGGGCTCGTCACGATACCTGTTTGAAATAATAAATAAGGTCACGTTCATTAAAATTATAAAACTAACACATTCATAATACAATAAATTATAGAAAATAAGAAAAAACAAAACAAAACAATACCATTAGTTTATAGTGTTCAGTTTTGGGAGAATAGTTTTAAATATATAACTGCCAGAGAGCCTTTATACTCCAAATAGAGCCATATGAACCATGGTCCGGATATCACAAATAGAGAGCTGTCGGCCACACTTTATAAATTTTAAAATTCTTACTGTGCCCAGCCTCTATGTTTTATTTATTTATTTATTAAAACTTTATGAACAAGTAAAAAAAATACTGTACAAACGCGGACTTAATGCCTGAGGCATTTTCTACCAGTCAACCTTAGGGTGATGCAGAGACTAAACATGGCAGGTGCAATATACGAGATAGGTAGGTTGGAAATAACTATGAAATACAAAAATAAATACTAATACATAAATACTTTTTAGTATTGTTGGTGAATTAAAAAAAATACTTGCATATTAGTAATTATGAAACAGATGAGCAGAGACTGTTGAGGGAAAGTACGCCCAGGAACGATTTTAAAAGCAAAATAATAGCCCAACTTAAGATTATTCAACATACTTAGTCCTCAATATCAAGCAGTGAGGATTTTTAACAGGTTGCCATTGGACTTAAAAATCATAATTTACAAAAACTCATTTAAGTCAAGATTCAAAGCGTTCCTATTGGAGAAATATCTGTATTCGATAGACCATGAAACAATCCACATTTAAAAAAAAATATATTAGCTAACGTGGGATGTAATTCGCTAGTGTAATTAATTTGTTCATAAATTATAATTTGATTTGAACTGCAAACGATTTTTCTATTGCCCAATATAACCAACGCTTCCCATAGTATGCCCACAGTTAGTAGTTAAAATATGGCTGATGATAACGAAAGACACGTACTCACGTTCTCTGTCAAATATATGAAGCTAAGAATACAAGACGATATGCAAAAGTATATAATATATTATGATTTAGTATTATACATGTCTTAACGCCGACGTCCGCCGCCAACGTCTCGCTGGTGACTGCTAATATCTGCAATAGAGTCTTATTTTCATATTGAAGGGTTTAAAGGGATCGTGACGCTTGTTCTTAAATTAATCATTTATAGCTACGTTAATTTATCTGTTTACAACGTACATATTTTAGTGAGACCGGGGACCGATTTGCAACGTTTGCCTCATTGTACGTTATTGTCCTGCTAGACCTAACGCATAGAACCTCTGAGGACTCTAATACGATTCTAGTATTATATTAATATATATATAATACTATATAAATGTCTTACTTAATCCTAAAGACAGAGTAGGTACTGCGAGGAACAACTGCCATTGAGTTAGACAAGTGTTGAGTAGTTCTAAACGCGTACTAATGTTAATGACATCGTTACGGCGGTCTTGCCCGTTTTTTTACTAAGAGAACAGAAAGCTAGTTCATGCGTACCGTAGACTCAGTCTGTTGCAATACTCTTTGCGATCGTAGTTGGTGCACACCGAAGTGGTATTTCGTCACTTCACATTTCCTTACTCTTCCCTGTTTAGAGGATGCAGTGCGGCTATCAGCAGCAAAGCATCCAAATTTTCGTGTGTCTCGATAAAATAGCGTCGATTCAGTAATAGGCCTACAAACAGCCTGGTATGGGTTTTATCGTGGAAAAAATATGGAAGTTGAACGGAACATTAGAAAATTTAAGAAAACTTATCGCCAATATTAATTTTTCATAACTGTCAGTTGTTTGAAATAACTGCCAGCGATTGACAGAATGCGCGCTGCAAATAGCGTTAAACACAGATGGACCGGTTGATAAATGAGTCGATAGTTTTAGTCAATAGTCAAAACTAAAACCAAACGACAAACGTTGTCTTGTCTTAACTATGAATGACATTTCATTCATAGTTAAGACAAGACAACGTTTGTCGGGTCAGCTAGAGCACAATAAAAATCTGTAAGAACAATATAATGGAAAAGTCCGTAACTACGCTGTGCACACTATTACTAAAGATTAAAGTTGACACATACTAAATATCTCCTTGGAGGGACATATATTATAACTCACTTACGAAATACTGCACGTACGAGTATTACCAGTTTCACCTCGGGCACAGGTCCTCACAGCTCACAAAACTAAATTGTCTAGCTTAGACTACATCGTCCGCTACCTAACGTAGTCTTAGACCTACTATCAATTTAATAAATGATATTCGGTGCCTTACGATAGCCCACGGAAATGACCGACTTGGTGCTCACCAAGTCTCCTAACTTCACAAGCCTGGACTCTCGTGTCTTTCGCTTCTCGCGGTCCTACGTCAACTGCCTCCACATTTTCGTTATAATTCCCATCTAACATCACCACGCTCAGCTACCACCCCTAAGTTTTTCGTAACATAGACCCAAAACGCTTTTTGTAAAGTTTCACAATATTATTTTACGAGATTGTTTGGGTATCAACTTAGGGCAGCCAGATGCGGCACTAGAATTGTGAATCTAGATAAGAAATCTGATATTTTATTAGTTTCTTTAGAATTTGTAGAAAACATTGCATCTTAACTAACGTAAAATATTGTCTTTCGACTAATGGCTGGCATGACTGCCAGACATAAAATATAAATGGAATGGGTTTCTGAGAGGATCACAAACGTTTTACAATTTTAAAAAAATAGGATATCTTGTTATTAATTAGGGTAACGTGTCGAGCTGTCACACCATAAAATGGAGATTTAATGTCTTTCTAAAAGCCCGATATCGTGTGACAATTTTAAAACAAATATAATATTTTGCTATTAAATACGTGACAAACAGTCACAAAAGAATATTTTTGGAACAGACCATAGGTATTATGTCCTTCGTAGACGTGTTTATTTCTGGCCTCGGGTATATTTATTATAAAAAAAAAAACGATTTCCCAACTAATCCAGCGAAACTGCGGGTTAAGCTGGGAAATCGATTAACTGTTTTCAAAAATCGAAAAACGAGTTATTCTTTCACTTGAGCTTTTCACTCCTTTAATCACTTTTATCGTTGTTTCTCGTAATTTTGGCTTTTACATCAGAAATTTATGCAGCACAACTGTAGACAGACACCTACATAACTATTACATACTACTTACTGTCTAGATTGTTGCAAAATAAGATTCTTTAAAGGTGTTTCACCTTGTTACGATATGCATAGTGCAATTCTCTGGAGTATATCGAGACGCCATTCTCTATTCCTAGACAAGTACTTATCACAATAAACTTACGTAAGAGAAAATTGAATTAGAAAGAAAATAAAGAAAATACGTTTATTAGCGGTAAACATGATGAACAGAAAAACACACAAACACAAAAAGAACAAGTACAATTTACTCGTACTGTTTTTGAATAGTTGCTTATTAGCATTAATTAAATAATGTTGTAGTTGCAGACCAGATAATAATATATTATGCGAAATTCAGGGAAATAATTTAATTGATTGTATTATTATCCATACTTCCATACCATTGTAGCGGTACCTACACCGCCACATGCGAGCTACGACGCGTTTACACTGACGTCACGCAAATTCCTGCATCGCGCAAGCAGAGTTTACCGCGCAACTAGCATTTATACAACGTCCCGACATCTAACGTCGGGCAGTTGCCCACCAGACACAACACCCGTCTGGTTGGAGGATCCTCCCTTTTCTTTGGAGGTATGAGTGAACTTTACACCCTGTTCCTTCTACTTCTATACCATCATAAATGCAAAATTAAGTCTGTGTTACCTTTTCATGGCTTGATGGCTGGCTGGACGGATTCGCACAGGTAGACCATGACCTGGGTTAGGACGTAGGACTTTTATTCCGGTAATAGGCGAAACTTTTTTGACGAAAAAAATAAGTCCCCTCAAAAAGTTTTGTAATTTTGAATAGAATAGAATAGAATACTCTTTATTATGTACACCATAAAAATTGCAGATATAAATGTAGAAATCAAAAATGTAGAATGAAATGTGGATGTGTGTAATGAATGTAGAATGTGTTGTGTTTGAAGTTGGTTTCTAGCTCTTAAATCCGTTTTAGTTTATGTCGTAACATTTTAGTCCCCCTAAACAGCTGTCCACCACTAGTAAGCTGGTTTCCCACAATTGTGAAGGAGTTTCCTGGAAAATTTGCGCATGAAGCGTTTAGATTAGAACACTGAGAACTTGCTATATCAAAGTTTTCTCTCTCTGTCCTCGAAGCCATTACTTCTATTTACCTACCTAGACACCATATTGGCTCCACATATTACGTTTGTCTCTCTGTAATTCAACCCGAAGCTACTACTTGTGGATCAAATCAACTTTTTGAACGCATTATTGATGTCTTGAACGTAGGGCGTTGTAATTCGAATAAGCCTTCACAACCTTAACTTTACCATTAGATCATTGCAAAATGTACTTTATTTTTTACCGTCTAAGGTTCATATAGGTATTATTGTTATCTTGGTATTCAAGCAAGGGAGTTGTATTCTGTCAACAAGAGCGCGACAAGGCTGACACACCTATTTTAATAAAGTATGAGTAGAGATTTGAGCTCCTTTTTATTTATTTGGCGTGTACATGAACGATTACAGAGATTTGTAAATAAATTATACTTAAGATTTCTTCACGGGTGATGTTTAAGAAAAGCAAGCAACAATAGCTCAGCTGTTCAGTCCTACTGGTCCTGCGTTTGAACGCCACTCGTTACACTATTGATGTGGAATCTATCACCAGCTCATTTAGGAGAACAGAAATTGTTCTTTAAGCGCTTTACCAAATCTAAAAGTAACTGGTTATTGGAAGAGTCATTAAAACTAAAAGATGTGTTGTAGTAGAAATGTTGCTTGCAATTTACTTCATTCATTCATTCATTCCTGGAAAAGTCACACATACCAGGGAAGCATGACACAAAAGGGAGGAGGCACTCAGTAGTGGGTTGAATAAGTCTGCCAATGATGATGATGATGACCTACTAATTCGTATTACGGGTTGTAATGTTTATGGAAATCTTTTGACAGTTAAGGACTCGTAAATTTAGTTACTTTAGATATATTACTTGAACTATACGAGTTTATGTTGAATCAGTTCACCAAGTTTGGCAATTATTTATCACAAAGCAGTTAACGCCATCGCCCAACTTCCAACACAGGAATATAACAACCTTTAACGATGATGATAACTCAATAAACTGAAAAAATAAAACCGGAGCACTTTGCTGTGAAAGTTTTCCGGCACTTCGTGTTGAAATGCATTTACTGCATCAGCCATGTCATGTCAATAGATCGAAGGTTGCCGTTTCACCAAAATTGTGTTTTAACCGGCAGCTATTAAAGATACGGGTTTTAGAGTGATCTTTTATTGTGGTGTTTTTTTTGTGGTTAGGTGGATTTTTGTGGGACCAACCTTTTGGTTGTCTTTGATATGTCTGCTGTTTTTCCTGGTAAACCGAATCTCAGGTCGGTGACTTATCACGGCAATCTTTATGATGTTGTTAGTATCCTAAGAAGTGGCATCCGTTTTTCATTTGATTGCCATTTGTGGTCGATTCCCGTATTTTTAAGAACGTATGTATTCTAATCCTAGTCTAAAACTTTCGAAAATTCCACAAATTTTTATACATTTTTTACACAAACAATTGGCCTTACGGTACGCAATTTGTAAGAACTAAAAAGATATAAGATTTCTTAAACCATCTCTCAATCACGTAACCCACAGTCTACACTTTCCTACCTCACCAAGCTGTATAAATTTTGTCACTCCTAGAAATTTTCGACGTTTCCAAGCTGTTGGCGCAAGATGCTTCGCTAACACAATTTGCCGAGAACGCCTCAGCTATGCCGCTAAACAGTTTATACTCAACTTTGGGCTACAACGCAAGAAAGCATGCAACTTTACTGCCTCGAACCTGATAAACACTCACTCAGGTTGTTTTACAACATTTTGTAAACTATGTCTTAAGAGAGAAACCATATTAATGGCAAAAACTATTTTCAGAATGGAATTTTCAAGTGGCAATTTTTAAGAAACGTTTTGTATTTGAGGTCATTAATTTCCCAAATGATTTTAAAACTATCTAACTTTTTGGGCTTGTTTCCTACGGAGAGTAATGTCAGCCTGATTTGTCACTGTACGTTTGTTTTAAGGGGACTACATGACCTAAACGCAAATTTATAATGCCTTAAAATATATGATCCACTGCAGTAACCAAAATCAGAAAAATATATGATATTCTGCTGGATATATGCTAGTTAGATAATGTGTTGAAAACATAATACAATTAACTTGATATGATAGAAAAAAATCACGAACATACCTCTAAAAAAATATTTTAACGATTAAAAATCATACTAATATACATGCAAACATTCAGATTTTTTGTCAGATTATTCTACAAGTAACATACTAACGTAATAGTGTTTTAATTTTTTAGCCCAATGAATATATTTTTTGTGAATCCATAATTGCTTCATATTTTGCAATAAATTACCAGCGTTGGGTCATCACGCGTCTCTTTCTTTTCTATGCATTCCGACAGTGACCGCGCTTTAGCTCTTGTAAGCCTCTTAAACCAGAAAAGGCATACGTACAGCATTTATTCTGTAACTACACCATTTGCTAATTAATCTATAAATCTATGTTTACATTTCCTCACAACGCACTTAGCACTTTTTATTTGTTTTATCATTACTTTTTACTTGTAGGTTGTTGTGTTGTGTGCTTTGTAGGCCTGTGCTAAATAAATATGTTTCATTTCTTACTTCTTTCTTTCCACATATTATAAATAAAAGTCCGCGTTGTTGTCCTCAACTACGAAACGGAATTAGATAGGGTTTTACTGTCATTTAGAGAATTTATTCCGGAAGATGTATGTGTATAAATACGTCACTATACAACTTATATTTAATAAAGAAATCTCGATGTTTGGTCAAGTTGTAAAAACCGTGCGAAGCAAGGACGGGTCGGTAGTGTTACTTAATAATTCTTTACGCAGATGATATGAAAATGTTATGCCCAATATCAGAACTTTCCGATTGTTTTGATTTACAGCGGGATTTAGATGCACTTCAATGTTATTGTCTACTGAATAAACTTGAACTGAATGTTTCTAAATGTTTTGTTAGTACCTACACACGCAAACCACATACAATCACATTTCAGTATATGTTACATAATACTGTTATAAACAGGATTAGCGTTATCAGTGATCTGGGTGTAACGTTTGACTCTAAGTTGCTTTTTGATGCACACATCGAAAGCATTGTTAATAAAGCTTCCAAAACACTTGGATTTATACTTAGGTTGCAGCTGATTTTAAAAACGTAAAGACGTATAAAATTCTTTATTGTGCTTTTGTCCGCAGCCATTTGGAGTACGCTTCACAAGTATGGAATCCTAATTATAATATTTATACATATAGACAGAATAGAGGGAATTCAAAAGCGGTTCCTACGTTTCTTGCAGTACAAAACTAGGAAATATACTCCCAATTATATAGCGCGATGTAAAAGGTTTCACATCTTACCACTGCAAGAGCGCAGGCGCATTGCTGATTTGACGTACTTATTTAAAATTGCAAATGGTAGTATAGATTGCCCTGAGCTGTTAGGCAATATAGGATTAGTTTCACACTGTAAAATATTTCGCAAACCTTGCTTGTTACATGTCCCTCATTGCAAGTCCGCGTACAGGTAGAATTCGTTTTCGTCTGGTGAACATGATTTGCATATATTCAATACCAGCGTTTCTCGGCTTAAGCATTTGTTGGTGAAAAGCTTCTTTACACAAAAGTAATTGTTTGCATCTAAATTATTCTTAGTTTGTGTTTGTCAATCGTGTAATATTTATTTCCTAATTTATGTTATAGGTATTTTGTACCAACCTTTACTCTTTTTTGGTTTTCTAATTCTAGTGTTTATCAGTGGAAACTTGTAAATGGCCTTCAATTGCATATTATTTAGGAATACTGTATAAGTTAGCTGTAAGTTTCCGGAATAAAATAAAATAAGTTAATATAAATGATTATAAGTGAAATTATGTAGGTACTTAAGACAACTTGGTGCGTGAAAATTCTAACGGGAAACAAACTTGTCTAAAAACTAAATTAGCTACACAGCATCATGCTCAGTGGAAGCCTACTTGTCACAATCATGACGTGCAGCTGTCGACTATTTCTGTTTTGTGCTCGGGATTATAGATCTATTTTGTTTGTTTTTATTTTACATTGTTACCAGAGCTAGTTATCTTTTTTGTAAGCACGTGTTTCTGTGTCAAATAAACCTATTTTTCTTTCTTCCACCTGTAATTGTGCTTGTAGCTGCAATAGGTCCTTAGGAGGTACATACTTTCGAAGAACTGCCAAAATGCCAACTAAATGCATACAAAAATACCCGTTCCAAATCTGTTTTAAAATCCAGCATCTCAAATGATTGTAGTGATTTGTTAGTACAAACCTTTAATTCGTAAAAACAATCTTAAATAAATCCAAATATCAGAGTCATACGTTCAGTAAATATAACCCAGTATTTCCTGTATCTAAGCAACTGCTTTACAATTTTAATGACTCACCAAATTTCAGTAATGGTGGGGCGGTCGATTCTAGCTCATACATTATGAACGCTGCTCGTTTATCGGTGAAGTTAAAATATAAGTTGGGTCAACCCTATCTGTTACTGTGGTGTGGATGCCAGTTGCAAATCTTTACTATGATAGTGTTAGGGCTGTGCTGACGTATTTGTTTCATTTTTTGGAGTTATAATTTGATATTGTATCTATTCCCCGAACCCAGAGATGTTTAAATCATAGAATAAAAACATCTCTTGGGGCAATTACAAATACTTCATAATTGATAAATCTAACTATTTACTCAGGGCTTAGCAGTTGCTCTTCAAACCACTAGACGACCAAGGCAGTCAATGAGGGGAGTTTTTAAATATCTGTATGCCTTAATGTATTTTTTATTGACGGAATTTCACATAAAAGTGCCATGGTGGTTATAAGGCAGAAGCATGGATTTAGTATGTACTACGACAGAGGCAAGAAACTCCTGCTAGAAAGAACAGACAGGACAGATAATTGCGGGTTGAAAGATAAATTATTTAAAAGCACAAAGCCACTCCATTCTCACTTACCAATCAAACAAAACTTAAAAAAACTCAGTACTTTATCCTCTGGTCTGTATCTACAGCGTCACCCGTATTACCGTGCAGAGAACCGGTTTGGCAGTCCAAACTCCTGCCATTGGCTCTTGGCCAGTGAAATCTGTTCGCGGTTCATGCGACCCTGGTACATTTTTATACATTTCCATATTGTTTAAAACAAATTATATTACTTAAATATGTGTGTTGTGGTTTAAAGTAGTTACAATTTAGTGGATGTATTTTGCCTAAAATATATATGGTAAAGTTAATAAAGTAGGTGTAGACTTAACAATATTGAATGTTTTTCAATAACTTAGGTTACTTACTGTTTAGGCATTTACATACTTTCATAAAAATACATTCTCATTGGTTTGTTCACAATTGGCACTTTACTTTATTGTAGACCTCTTAGTAGCTAAACTTTGCATACGATAACAATGCAATATCATTAGGTGTTATCACGAAGTGCCCCAATTACATTCACTAAATCCACATAAAGATTAACCCTACAAAATTAAATTACAAGATCCAACATTCTGTCTAAAGTTACCTAAGTTTCTTCCACAGTCTCATATCGCAAAAGCAACAAAACCATGAGTACGTCTTAATTCTCTCCCCGATATTACCGCCCGGAGGCCACTTTTCTAAAACCAATAAATATAATAGCATCGGATATCCTACGAAATAAAAAGCAATCGGTTGAGTTCCATTTCGTCCGATATTTCGTATCGGACTTAAATTTTCTGGCGACGAACTTCGATTTATTTGAGACCAGAGGCCGATTTGGTTTTGGGCGAGCGATTTCGGGTTAGTTAACTAGTTTTAGTTTTTATTATTATGGTTCAAAGATAGTGGATGAAATAAAAGGAATATTTAACTGTGTGAAAGCTTATGCACCAAACAATGATAAGTACAGTGTCTTCTAATGAATAATTCCATATTTCATTAAAGCAGTCATGAATAACACCTAAAGATTTAAAACCGAGATCACATAGGATTTAAGAAGCTTATAATATTGTAAAAGGTAACGATGTTGAAGGAAAACCGAATGGTTTTTGAAACGACACAACTCACGACTACTAAATCTGAAGGGGGAATATATTTTTCTATATGGGAAATGTTTGAACAACAGGTTACCTCAAATGAATGCCTAGTCATTTGAGGTAACCTGTTGTTCAAACATTTCAAACTGGAAATATGAGTTGAGAAAATCTGTTTTCTTTTGTTTTATCATGTTTAGATATCGATACAAATAACGTCTGCGGAGTTTCACTAGCTAATTTAATTTGGCCTCGTATATTATCTGAAAAGTATAAAAAACGGGGCTACTCACATTTGAATATCCATAGGAAATGTTCTTATTGGAAAAGACAACCTTAAGAGGCTAGGTTGGTCAAAACTTGCGATGTGACTTTGTAACCCAGTTTTTGTCCACCAAAATTGAAACTGTTCTCTAAGACGGTCATACGCCAGACGGCAATGCTCACGTGCCCCCGACGTGGATATATCGTATGCCAAGCCTTCATCACAATGACTGGCCTCTTAGTCTCCAAGGAACGGAGGCGTGAAGAGTAAAATGTATTCCTTCATTTGTTTTCTTTTGGCAGCACTATTCGGTCACCTAGTTTTGTGGAGATCAACATGCAGCTCAGTTTTATACAAAGACCCAATTGCACCGCCAATCACTAAACACGTTTAGCGTTAAACAAGTTTTAAACATCATTCTGTCCCTGTTGTCTTCAAACATTTGACAGAAACAGAATTATGTTTTAAACTCGTTTAGCGCTAAACGTGTTTAGTAATTAGCGTTAAAAATGGGCCCTAGCATTTTATTATCTTTTTACATTTGCTAAAATTCACGCCAATATACTCGTATAGTGTGGTTTGAACCAAAATGCCATTGGCTTATTCTTCATGTGAGTTGGCAATTGCTAATATTCCTATTATCACTTTGAACTAAGCCAAGTATGCTGGCAATTGGAGTCGCTAGTTCAAACCGTTACGCTCAGTCACCTGAAATTAATTTCATGGCATTTAATATTTTTACCATAGAGTTTGATCATAATTAGCAACGATGCAAAATATCAGATATATGACCAGTAGATTTTTATGACAATCATTAGTTACAATATACAAGCTATCAATAAAATATGTTTATATGTATTGTGTACAAGTAAATAATAAAAATAATTAAATAAAAAGGGGTAGAGTTCACTGGGTATCAAAAAATTCGTCCGCATCGCTGTCAATGGGATAAGTGCTCAAAAGCTTGGCAGTATTGCCACGCTGTATGGCAATGCTGATTCTTTGGGCTAAAAATAGGCCAGCCCTCTGGTGACGTGAAGAATCGACTCGAATCGAACCAAATGTCTCGAAATACTCGATGAGCACTCCAACCCCAAGTTCCTAATTTTTCAACTCCAAATATATAGCTCCCAATAAGGTTGTTATAGTTGCACCGTTTGAGTATTCTGCTTCTTCAGCAGCCACCCAAGCGCAGCCCGCCGTGCTGCTGCTGCTGCCGCTGCCGTGCTGCTGGAGCGGATACTCGCAGCCCGCCTCGTCGGCCACTTGTGCAGAGAAGGGCCGGACCTGGACGAGAGCCAGTTCGGCTTTCGGCATGGGCGCTCCACCACCCACGCGATATCGCGGGTGAGAGTCCTGGCGGAGGCAACGGTGTCCCGGGGTGGGGTGGTGGTGGCGGTGTCCTTGGACATTTCCAACGCCTTCAACACCCTGCCCTGGAGTTGTATTCGGGAGGCACTGCGGTATCATCGGGTGCCTTTCTACCTCCGCCACATCGTTGGGGCTTATTTGGCGGAGAGGTGTGTCACCTACATGGGACGCGATGGCGTTAACCAGCGCCACATGTCGTGCGGTGTTCCACAGGGCTCGGTCCTGGGCCCGCTCCTGTGGAACATCGGGTACGACTGGGTGCTGAGAGGCGAACTCCAACCGGGCGTCGACCTGACGTGCTACGCGGACGACAGACTGGTCACGGCCCGGGGGAGTTCGCACAGGGAGGCAGCGTTGCTGGCGACGGCTGCGGTTTCACAGACGGTGAGCCGCATACGGCGCCTCGGCCTGGAGGTGGCCCTCAACAAGTCGGATGGTGTTTCATGGTCCCCGGCGGGCGCCTCCGCCCGGATCCCACATTGTGGTGGGGGGGGGGGGGGGGGGGTACGAATTGCTGTCGAGCCCACCATGAAGTACCTGGGCTTGGTGCTCGACAGTCGATGGGATTTCGGCCCCCAATTCCGGCAGCTGCCGCCCAAGTTGTCGGGCGCGGCTGGGGCGCTGTCAACGCTGTTTCCCAATCTGGGGGGTTCGAGCGCCGCTTGTAGGCGGCTCTACGTAGGGATCGTGCGATCGATGGTCCTCTACGGGGCCCCGATCTGGGCGGCTGACCTGACGGCCGGCAGCATTGCTGTTCTGCGAAAGCCGCAGAGAGCGATGGCTGTCAGAGTCATAAGGGGGTACCGCACGATCTCCTACGAGGCGGCTTGTGCACTGGCCGGATCCCCGCCCTGGGACCTGGAGGCGAAGGTGCTCGCGTCACTGTACCGGTGGCGCGAGGAATGGCGGGCGCGGGGCGAGCGACCGATGCAGCGACATATGGAGCAGCGTCGGTCGCAGCTCCGCGAGGTCCTGGTGGCGGAATGGCGGGACAGGCTCTCACGCCCTACCGCCGGCCTCGTCACCATCGAGGCGGTCCGGCCAGTGCTCGACCTCTGGCTCAGGAGGAGGCACGGCTCCCTGTCGTTTCGGGTGACGCAGGTGCTCTCGGGGCATGGTTGCTTTGGGAAGTACCTGTGTCGCATAAACAGGGAGCCGGACGCCCGGTGTCACCACTGCGTCGACTGTCGGGAGGACACAGCGCGGCATACGCTGGCAGAGTGTGCCGCTTCGGAGGAGCCGCGCCGTGCCCTCATCTCAGGAGTAGGCAGTGACCTGTCGCTGCCGGCCGTAGTGAATGCTATGGTCGGTGGCGACGAGTCCTGGGATGCGGTGGTATCCTTCTGCGAAACAGTTATCTCGCAGAAGGAGGCTGCGGAAAGGGAGCGAGAGATCTCATCCTCTCACCCGGCCCGCAGCAGGCGCACCAGGCGTCGGCGGAGGGCGGACAACGCCCTCTTCCAGCCCCCCTAAATGGGTCCAGGGATGACGGACTTGGGGACGTCCGTCGCCCCCATACATCAGGACCCGAGGCGACGGCGCGTAGTGTTCCACGCGCGCCCCCTCTTCGACATCGTGGGGGGAGTCAAACACCTCACTCCCCCCGCTCGACCGGACGGGGCCCGCAGAGGCGGGCCGGCACCAGTCGGGGGTTGCGGAAGATTCGTACGTTCCCGCGACCCCCGGCGCAGGTGTGAGATGGAACACTGGGGTGGTTTTTAGTCAGTAAGAGTCTGACAGACCCCTCCGCCCCCCCAGGGCGGAGGACATCCATAAGGATGTTCAAACCCGGATCAAAAAAAAAAAAAAAAAACTTGAGAGGTGTCAAGGGACACCCGGATGGTACGAAGTTCCTTTTTAGTGAAGGAATTGTTGATGTTGTTGTTGTTGTTTGATTGCTGTTGTTGTTGTTGGGTTGTTGTTGTGGTTGTTGTTGTTGGGATTGTTGTTGTTGTTGTTGTTGTTCAATGCGAAATAGAAATGAAAATATCTGGCTTGCTTTCTTTAGATTCTATAAGAGAGAGAGAGACAGAGAAACATGCGACGCCGCACAGCTTACAATAGCTTACTATAGCAAAAAGTGTCGTGACAACTTTTCGTAAGATTTTTTTCCGTCTAGCCCCCTTTCACAACGCGCGATAAGGAACTTCGTTCCAAAAATGGTGTCCGAGGCAGTCGACTGCTTCACCGTATTGACAGCGCCCAGACGCAAGCATGTAGCGAGCCAGAATGTGGTGTCACCCAGCATAGTGCCTATATTAATTAGGTGGCGGTAGCGCCTGAAGCCAGAGGGCGGACTTCCATTTACCCACAGTCAGCAGGCGGGCACGCCCAGCAGTATGGGTGGACGTATTAATGAGTTTATTCTGTATCAACCTGCTGAGCGTGTCATCCCACTGTTTCTGAGAAGATGGGTTCTCGGGCTGAACCGTGTCCGGGCAAGCCAGTTTCTAGGCATTTACCGCATCAGTTTAACACGGCACTTCAGAGTAAACCTGAAAAGGGGCTAAGAATCTTGTGGTTAACTTTTCGCCGAGCCCACCAAAACGAATGGGTAGTGTGCCTTGCAGCCAAGTGTGGTCATCCAATGCCACATTTCAAATGGATTTTAGAGTACTTCGAATATTATCATCGATTTTGTATATAATATGGCTGCTTCCATAAAGAGCATAAAGAGGAAGAGCGGAGAAAGCACATCAAGTTGGACCGTAACAGCAATATCTGAGAAGGGTGAATGCCGAATGTAAATTAATGTTAGAAAATCTATCCGAAATATTGTTAAAATGTAATTTTTTTTCCTTGACGAATGATTTACAAGATTTTCGAAATTTGTTCGATACAGCTGAATGCCAGTATTTTATTAATGGCACTAATTACGTTCATATTGTATTTTTTTTTTGGGTGGTAAATCATCAATGACCTCTCCCGCTTTGGGCGGAGCGGACGAGCGTGTTAGACTCTTACTGACTAAAACCCACCCGTGTTCCTTCTATTGCCTGTGCGCCAGGGCCACGGTAACTCTTTCGAAGTTTTAAATTGGTTTTAATACAATTATAGTTTTTTTGTGGGTGTACTATAGGTACAACTCTGCTTAACCCTCCGGGAAATACAGGCGTGATGTTATGTGTGTTGTTATAGTTTTTTTTCACATCACACAAAACAGTCCGTTTCCTAGCTAGCCAAAAGCTAAACAAACACTCCAAGAGACAGGTTTTTAAAAACTTGAAACATTTCTTCGCCATAACCGACAAGTGCAAGAAGCTTCTAAATTAAGTTACAGCATCGCCGAAGCGTATGACTGGTGTAGTATTACTATGTCAGTTTCTACACTAATGCATTTCTTTTACTTGCAGAAAACTAGCAATGGAAGGTGGCGACATCTGTTGGCTAGTTACTTGTCGGATTAAAATTTTTAGGAACTATTTTTGTAAATATTTTTCGAGACTGTTAAGTTGAGAGGTTTTTGATAAGGTTTGGACTATTTTTGTACGTGGTAATGGTATTGCTCTTATTGCTTTTTGACTTGAATTTATACTTAGACTTTTAAATTTAAACTCACCTGCCTCGTTGGTCTAGTGGTCGCAAGCGCTACTGCTGAGCATGAGGTCCTGGGTTCGATTCCCGGGTTGGGCAAAGTGTTATCGGGTTTTTCCAATCTGGAATTTCTCGGTAGCAGCCGGGAGTCTGGATTTGTGCCCGGTTGATGGCAATAGGCTCGCCCCCTATTACATGGGACTTAAACATAACTGGCGAAATGTGGGTGTGCTATAGGTACACCTCTGTCTAACCCTTCGGGGAATACAGGCGTGATGTTATGTTATGTTGTGTTTAAACTTAGATGCCAGAGAAGGGGGAAATATTATTTAGGGTACTCTAGCTTTTAGATTCGAATCCTGCCATGTCCAAATGTTAGGTTTTTAATGGCAAAATATAATTGAATTTTTGATAATTGTTTACTTTATTGCCTGAGGAGGAAAAGGGAGATGGTGCCCACAGTTGATGTTCTTAAGTAACCAACTCGCAATTTGTATGCGCTTCGGCCAAAGATCCTAGATTTTTATTGGGAAATAACTTGTGAACAGCAATCGGAAAATTAATACAAAACATGCCTTCGTATGATGTCTTAATAACTGCAGAATATAACATATGTAAATACAAGTAGAGACATACAGTTTTCGTTTCGTCAATATCAGCAACCGTGCAATGGCCAGGCTGGAAAACTCGAAAAGCTAACTAGATTTTTTTGTTTCCTTAATTTTTTTGTCGACATTTTTTTTTGATATTAACTGAAACTCAAGGCAAAAGTGAAAATACAAACTGTAAATACTTCGTATTTACTCAGATAAGTACCTAAGTAGATTAACTTTTTTATAGTCTTGGACTTACGTACTCCAATATTCGAACAGTTTTTTTATACAAGGGATGTAGGTATGTATTTCTGCAAATATAAATTGTGTACCTACTTACTTTTTGCAATCGCCAGCCTTTATCCGCATTTTCAATTTAGATTGGAAACTAACCTCAACAGACAGTGTTGTGTAAATCTGGCTAACCAAATGCGTTTAAAATATCATTTTTTTCAGTGCATGAAACTATTGCAATCGGCCAATATGCAATTACATAACTTTCATTAAAAACTTAATAGCATAACACCGGTATTCTCCTAATGGGAAGGCTATATGTACCTGTAAAGAACACCCATTTGTAGACAGTTATATATAAGTCTCATGTAATGAGTCGGGTTGCTTCAAAGAAAATCTTAATGGAAAATCCAGTCACACTTTATGATGGGTTACCATCAGTCTCCATCATCCCACTGCTGGGCAAAGGCCTCTCCCAAGAATTCCAGCTCTATCGATCAAGGGCTAATGTTGACCACAGGTCGTTGACTTTGTTATTGTATAATGGGTTAGCAATGTTAAATAAAAACTTTGAAATCAACAAAAAATAATAAGCGACCATGTTTATGTAAAATTAAACATTTTGAATTGAACTGAAAGCATTCTAATCATCTCAAAAGACCATTTCAGACATTAATCTACATGGTCTTCACATGATCTGACCAACATTATGTCTGGACTTTAAAGGAGACTGTGAATTCTGAGTTTGTTTCGGCCTTTCTTTTCAGAGTAGTCAGATAGGAAACGCCAACCTCATCTAGATTAAAAAATATGATTGAAGTATAAAAGTGTTTGTACAAACCTACTTACAGAAATAAAATCATTTATCATTTATCTTCAAAAACTTTTTCGTAACTCAAAAACACTTTACAATCGTAAGTCGCCACAAATTCCACCTTGTCAACGAAATAATGTTTCATCGCTCGCCCGGACACCATAAAAACGGTAATGGAAATATCGAGTTACCGCCTGCAATGGAGACGAATTGATTTCACAAATCAAATAACTGCCGCGCAGCCTTCGACCTAACTCTGTTGTGTCTGTGCAGTCGACTGCTCTGTTGAGGAACCGGGCAGGGATAAACGGATCATATAGAATTTGGTTAATTTTCGTATTTAAATTGGTCCACCCTCAGATGGGGCCTACCGCTTAACTTCACTGAAGGTACAGCTTCTCGGTACTTACCCGTTGCGTAAACCACTTTCTATGTACTTAATAAGCTTATGCAACAATTATTTCACTAATTATTATGCTGTCTGTGGTAAAATCGCACTGCCGGTACGGTGCGGTGCGGTCGGTAGATTATGATAAGATTCTAAACTGTCGCTATTGTATTTGGTATTAGCGTATTTTGAACGCGTAACAGAAATCCCAATTGTTTGAATGCGGCTCTCAATTTTACGATACTGCAATGCGTGAGTTAATGTAAATGTTCAAAACTCAAAAAAAACTCAAAGCATTTATTTCAAATAAACCAATTATAGGCATTTTTGAATTGTCAAAGGGTCAGTCAGTCAGAAAGATGAAGCTAGTTGCCTATTCCAAAGCATAGTAGGTACCCATGAAGAAGAACGGGCAAAAAATTCCATGGACACTCTTTTAAATCAAAATATGGTTACAAAATATTGGTTACATCGCTCTTGTTGAAATTATACATGTGAGAACGATGCAGAACTTTAAAAGCGTCCGTAATAAAAAAACAATTCAAATAATAAATTAAATTAAAATAAGCCGTGGCAGCTAAGAAATGACCAGTCCCTACTGACGGCGCCCGTTCACGAACATGACGCATGGATCATCACCATTCAGCTCAACCATTTTGAAGGGTACTTAATGATACAACACACATTCATATATTTTATTTTTAATAATTTGTTGTAATCGAATTCCTTCTGTCAGTTAATATTTTATTGCGTATATTCAAAACACTGAAGTTCTAACTATTGTTCTACTATAAGAATGTCACATCACATTTCATATTCAATATTTCAATATCGTGTGCTTCGGTAAACCACCAACGTCTTCTCAGTTCGAACCGACGCTTCCCCGGAGACTGTCAGTGTCAATATTAATAATAAACTATTGAATAATAACACGCTTTGAGAAATTTTATAATTTTAACGTTTCAAGACAAGATGCTAAGCTAAAAGCGTTGGTTGACGGAATCCAATCGGTGAGTATGCCAGTTAGGGGTATGGTGGCAATGAATTTGAAAAACAATGTGATTATGTCATTTTGTATGGGTAATGTTTACTCTTGCTCGTTGCTCTTTTCACTCTTTCTACAGTCACGATGCACAGCTGCCGACTATTTTTATTCTGTGCTCGTAATTATAGATTTGTTGTGTTGGTTGAACTGACATGGTTGTCAGATTTTCGGGCTGCTGACGGCCCATAGCGACTGTCAAAGATCTACGAATGACAGCCGGTACCAACAGCGAGCCACGGAGGAGTTTCGGTATGTAAAGATGGTCACCCATCCACGGACCAATTCCAGCAAGCGTAGCTTAACCTTATGGATCAACCCGTGCGGCTGTTATTACGTAGCCACGAGCCCCCAAATGATTAATATTGTAAGAATGTTTATTAACATTAATATATTTTTAGTTAGTAGACGGAAAATTAAAACGTTGATATTTATAATTATGATATCACTTTAAATTTTAATAAAGATCCTTTGTTTCACATGCCTTAAGGGGGAAGCGCCAGGTAGCCCGTGAAGTTCAAATTTTCTTAATTTTTTTGCAATTTGCAGGTCAGTGTCAGGTTGTATGTTGAACAAAATATGATTTGCGACCGTAACAAGTATGTATTTACAGAATTTAATCATTAATGTCATCAATACAATACAATATTTTCAAGAAAGATGCTCAGTTATAGGTAGGTAAATACATAATTCATACTGTTATTTACCGTAGTTTAACAAACCACGACTGAGCTTCAACCTGATACACCAAAATCATGGTCCCTCTACAAAGTAACCCGCTAATGTTTGACAGTGTATCGGTGACATTAACGAGCTCTGAATACGTCTACAAAGTAATGGAATATAAGCTTTATGGAGTCGTAATAAGAAATAATCTAATTCACATGTAATGGGGTTTTGTAGGTAAATATCAGAGTATGTGTTGAAGAATTTTGAATAGAAAAGTGAGATGCTTTATCTTGATACTAATACTAGCATGCTGACGGTGAAGTATCAATATATTAGCGATATTCACTCTATTGCATATTCGTAGGTAAAATATGAAAGACCTCGTATTTGCAAAGACATAAGGCTTGACATCATTATCACCATCACAAGCGTTTCCTACAATTTTTTAAATATAAGTAACTTTTTGATTCAAATGTTAATAAAAACTATAGAAATTAAACGATTTTATCGCCTTGTGTACAATCATGGTTTTTTAGTTATTAGATTGATACTATACCGTCGATACGTCATATTTCTCGGTTCCTTTAACCATACATGTATTAGTTATTTGTATCAATGGTGATGGAATTTGGGGCCCTAAAAACGATTAGTAGGTAACTTGTGTGGTCAGCAACAAAAGTCGATTAACACTGCTACTTTTACACAAATTCTCATTGGAGCAAAGCGATTCAATAATCTGCTATAAAGCATTTCATATAATAGCTTAAAGTTGATATTCTTAAAATTTTATTTCTTTACCGTTTTTAATTAAATGTTTTGCTCACTATGATGGCTTGGCGCCTACAAACAGGGTTGATCCACATTAGCTCAAGACAGAGAGATGAGTGAAAAGGAGATAGAGAGGCCTTTGCTCTGAATTGGGACAACATAAGCTAAAAATAAAATAAATAAATAATTGACTTCTCGCTGACTGTACCACTGAAAGTAGCGTTAGGTCAGATACCTATATTACGATATCTCAGATAACTGGTAAGTATCTACATATTTCACTTTCAGTACAAGAATCTCGCATCTTGCTGAACAAGAATGGAATGCACTGTAAACAAGGCTGCAGAATTTTCTAGAATAAATTCCACCCGTAACTTAATCGGAACCTGAAACAAGAGGGTTATTGATGTTTCGGTTAGGGTAGCCAGGTTTAGCCTTAATCGTGATAAAAATGTTAATCGTTTTATAAAAGTGTAGATTGCCACATTCATAAATTATATAATATTATTGTATTTTTACAGCTTCGAGTTACTTATTTGGCTAACTGATTAATTTTTTCCAAATAGTTATAAGACAAATAGTGACCTTATTGGTAATGTTCTTGAGAATGGTCAGGTCTGTAGTACTCGTAACCAGCGTGCGTGCATGACCAGATGTATGAACGTAAACGAAGCAAAAGGAGTATGTAAGGATCGTAGCAGGTGGCGTTCTATAATTTCTGCCTACCCCAATGGGAACGCGTAAGTTCATAAATTTTGGTATAAGTGAAGTTGTGATAAGTATTTATTTCTCAACATGGCCGCCATAATTCTTTTAAAATATGGCATACAGCGAAGTGACGAAGGAAGATCTTCAATCGACTTCGTGCTAAACTTAGGAATAGCCTAGCTAGACGGAAGAAAAATAAAAAAATACTTAAATATTAGATAGTGTTTAACAGTAGCATAATCAGCCTATAATGCTCTCAATGCTGGGACACAGGCCTCCTCTCTGTGAGAGTGGCCGTAATCCACCACGCGGGCCCAGTGCGCGTTGGTGGATGTCACATGTCTTCGAAGTTTTGGTTCTAGGACATACCGGTTTCCTCACGATGTTTTCCTTCACCATTTAGAAAGCATTGGTGATGAAATAATTTACACAAAGTAAACCGCCTGCCTAACAGTAGCTCGCGTGAAAGAAATGTTTAACTTTATTCGAAAATGTCGTTTGGAAAAGTACTACCTAACCTTAACTTGGGTCTAATTCATTTATTTTCTTTCTTTCTTTCACCTAGGTACTACTGATGAAACCTTAAACCCAAGATATCTAATTTTAGTCGTTACCGTACTTCACTGAGTTGACGCAAAATCCTCACTGTGTCCTACTTATTTCTTCGGACGAAGTCCTTCACAAGAACCTTTATAATTATTGACGAAAAACTAGAGAGAATATTTTTGACAGTCGCGATACATTATGCGATTCTATATTTTGTCGCATATTGGCCATGTGGCACTATCTTCTTTAATTAATACCTTTGAATTATAAGATAGCATAGGGTTTGTTAAAATACCCACTGTGAAACTGAACCCCCTGAACCGGGTATAGGCAGAATAGTATCATCAAACTTAATTTAATGATCAAAAAGATGACTGTCAAAAACAGAATCAACTTTCAAAACACATACCTACCTAACTTTATACTAATTTAGGATCCCACGGCTGGCAACCCCGCTTCCGCGAAACCAATTTGCTTATTTCTCCGAAGAAATAACGATTTATCTAAAGTGGTTGTTTTCCTATTAGAATTTGATTCACAATTAAGTTTAAATTGAGAATGCTTCATCAACAAGTCTTCAGTCAAATTAATATTTCTTACCGATATTAGTGAACATTTTGCGAAGTTAATTATAAATATCTGTTGGTGAAGATGGGTTTAAGTGCTATTTGAGACTGGCTTATTTATTTATCACCCACAGCAGACCCTGAGCAGTGAGCCCCGCTACAATTTTGCTAAATGGCAATATTTTTTAACGTGGCATGTGTAGGCAACTCACTCGATTCATTTGTACTTAAGAGCGCTTACACGGGTCCACTAGCACCACTCCTTTAAAAAATATTATCTCGTGATTGAGAAGGAATTTAAAAACGGCTCAATAAGCGACCTCGGTAAGTGTGTCTAGAATTTTCTAATACCTTTTATAAACTTTCATATTGAGACACGAAGCAACAAAATACGATCTAAATGAATGTGGCCGCTTTTGTTTAGATCGAATTTTGTTGCTTCGTGTCTTCTCGATGTCCGGTTTATATACTGGTAGTTGTTGGTAAGCACGATTTAGGTCAAAGGTAGTGAAGATTTTCCTGCCATGCAGTAGGTAGGTGAAATCTGGCTGGGTACTGGATAGCGGTCTGGTTTGGTAACTTCGTTCAATCTTCTGTAGTCGCCATATACGCGAATGTCACCGTTTTTTTAGGTACGACGTGCAGTGGTGTGGATAAGGAACTTTTGCTTGGAAGGCATATTTCTTGCTGCATTATAGTCTCAAATTATTTCATCACAGACAGGTATGAGGCGGTAATGGTCTAGTTTTGCTGTATGTTGGCGGTCTGATGGTTTCTTCGTGATATGTGATGATCCATACGGTGTTTTAGGGTATTCTTCCTACATGCCTTCAGATTTTCGGGAACTTGCTGATTAATTGGTGATATGGCTGGTCAACATCGATACCTCTTATCGTTGGCTCGGTGGAATATGTGACTGGTGCCTTGACGATAAGTTTGATAAACTTGTCGACGAGACAATGACCGGCTATGTCGACACGCAGTTGATGATGCTTTAGTAAGTCGGCACAGATGATGGGCTTGCTCAAAGCAGCGATGATGAACTACCAGATGCAGGGTCTTCGCAGTTTGAAGTCCAACTGTAATGTTTTCTCACCGTACGTGGGGGTGATTGTAAGGTTCGGTGCGTACAAGCATAAATCGGTCGGCGTCCCTTTCCCGACTTTTCATTTAGGTATGACGGAGATGTTCGCACCAATATCAATTATTTATGACAGACAAAGCTCTAGAAGAGGAGTTCGAAGAGCACAATACACAGCACCGCAAATTTGTTATAAAAATGAACATCGATAGCTAAAGAAAATCTTCGTGTATTGCCGAACATAAATATTGTAGTTGAACTTCCGAGTCACTGGTCACGGGCATCAACTTGTTACCAACCACTGAACATAATAATAGTCATCGTAACCGGATCACTGCTGCTGCCAGCCCCGCTTCCGTAGCTGCTGAGAACACTTCGCACGCCCCGCGGTAATGCGTACACGGTGAGTATGTTCAACAACGGGAATATACGTACCGTGTAAGTAGGACCAGCGACGCATCTGCGTCATCGAGTACATCGCCGTGTACGTCGTCGTCAACGAGTGTGTGCGTGTTGTGCAGTAGTGCGGTTCACCAATTGCCCGAGTGCGGTAAGTAAATAAAAGTGAACAAGAAAAGTGGGACTTCGTAAATGTAAATAAGCTATGTTTTAAATTATTAGTGCAGAGTCATTGTCCGCAGGGTCTTTCACCGAAACACACACTTCACCACTACCAAAAGTCAAGCGCCCCCCACCTGTGTGTCCCGTGGTGCACGCCCCGCCATACAACCACCGTCGGACGCCGAGTCAGTAACGAGTATGGGCACAGCATAATAAAGTAGCAGTATTACGTCTCGGCAGTGTCCTTGAAATAATTACCTACGGCCGCTCGGTAGATAAACACGCAATACGGACCCGCCCACTGAATGTGTCTCTTGGGTTATAACTGTATTTCATAAGTTCGATAAATTTAATGATGCAAAACCCTTGCGATTTGTTGAAAGTTGTCGTTCCTGTTCATTAAAATATTTTTCACAAATCCGGTAGCTTGTGGTGTAAGGTTTGTTTGCTAAATAATCTCGCCAAAGCCATTCGGACAGTCAGATTTTTTTGTTGATATTATTCATTTCTTCGGGTTCAAAAATAAAATACTTTCCATACAAAAGTTACATAAAAAGACCTATAAAAAAATCCGAGATGATATCTATCTAAAGGCTCAGGTTAGTTCACAAATAGATAAAATATGACAGAGTAGTATTAAAAAAAACACTACCGACTTCCAAAAAAAAAACAGTAAAAGTAGTGAAAAATAACTTTAATTTCGTAAGTCGGTGTCTTTGGTTTTGTATATTCGTTTTTTGCCACCGACTTCCGAAATTAAAGTTATTTATTATTATTACCTCCTCCTTTTTTTGAAGTCAGTTAAAAATATGTTAATTTGTCTAGGGTATTGAAGTAGCTATCCCTATCGAAATAAATTTGCTTAATGTCAGGAAAATTTTAAGTAGATAAAAATTGCATTTTACACCGAATTATTTGGATGAATAGTTGAGATTTCACGAACGTATTTCTGGTCGCGGGACGCACGGTAAAGACTTTCTGTGACAGACCGAAATCCACGTGGGCTGAGCCGCGAGCAGAGGCTAGTGTAGGTATATTTTGATCTTTCATCGCATGTAAAAAGAGAGATTCTCACATAATATATACCTGTCAAGGAATTTTATATCCTAGATAAGAATGCTTGGAAACATGCTGGTCTTGCTCCATAGGACAATCTAGAGTCTAGACAAAATCAAACTGGTTGCTAATTTAATTGTATAATTTATAATTTTTATGACATTGTTTTTTACATTATGTAACTACTTTAACTCACACACTAAATTATTACTTGTTTTTTTTTTTTTGAAAAATCATCTACTTCTCAATATTTGTAAATATGTGAGCACCATGTATCTATCTCATAATTAATTTACCTGTCATGCGTTATATTTAATTATTTTTACCTATTGTGGTATAGTAATTTTATTCTAGGTGCATCATCTTCACATATAATTATTATATACATAATATTGTAAAACATTTTTAAAAGAGTAACGGTGGAGTTTCTTGCCCATTCTTCTCCATACGAAACTACCTTTTGGAAGGGGCAACTAGAATCAGTTCTATTTTTTGTAAATTTTGACGTTCAAAAGTGCCATTTTATGTGCCTATTTGAAATAAACGATTTGACTTTGACTTTGACTTTGACTTTTATGCTAGCTACGCTTCTATAAATATACAAATGCCTACCTGCTGCATACACAGAAATAAATAAAATATAAAATAATGTTATTTTTAACTCGCTTTTATTAATTTCTCTTGTAACTAATAATGTAATAAAACCGTGAAAGTCAATTTTATTACACGCTTGCCTTGCCGACTGAGTTGGTAATTTAAATAAAAAAATGTTATTTCTGGTTTTGATCTTGATGAATTCAAACATGCATATTCTGAACAGTCGATAACTTTGTGCCATATTTTACGTAAATAAATGTCATCCGCGTCCGAGTACTGGTGTGCACCAGGATTTCAAAGCGCGTCGATTCTACCGTTTTGTATTAAGACGTAATACTGCTTACTTTATTACACTGTGACGTGATCACGTTGTTACTGATAAGATTTCTTGTAGGGTGACTGCACTAATATGCGACCCAACGGTTTCTATCATGATATCGCATTACGTGCTATCGATAATTACTTAGACTTGCCCACCCTAAGTGTGCCCGCCAGAGATTTAGTTATGAATAAACATTTACGGCAGGTACTTAGTTTTTCATGATGTGACATCAATTTTAGAATTACTCCTGTCGGATTATTGTATTGGCACTATTCTAAGTCTTTTAGATATTCTGTGTTTAGCAAAAAGTGAGTGATTCAATTTATTGCAGCCAGTTCGTTCCTTTAGCCAAAATTTTGAAATAGACGAATGGGCAATCACGTACAGACATACTCGAATGTAACTCGAAACTTAAGGCGGTACCCCGACCAAAACCTTGCCATAGTGCGTTATTCAGAGGCTATTAACTCATTCAATATGGGTAATAAACTACATCTAAAAGCACATTATTAATGTTCGATATCCTATCATCACATTGCACGTTCTTATTTATTTTTATGTGTTATAAATACATTTAAAATCTCTTTGTACAAAAGTTACTAAAATTATCGATTGCATGCATCTGTTGCTAAAGATGACGTTCTATTAATTTGAGGACTACACTAATGGATAGATAATTTAAAAATCTAAATAATTCACGTTTTATTCTATTTCAAAACAACGCTTGTCTTTTTTATTAAAATAATTTCATTTTTTTTGTGAATTCTATGATAAATGAGCGCGCTCAGGGCGCGAGACAGAGCGAGACTCAGCGACGGGATAGAGAAGGACCGAACGCTCAAGGTCATTTGGTCGGGGAAGCGCCTTAAGTTGGAAGATTCTTTTCTGGTTCAGGAGTTAAATTGTTCCAAGGCGATGACTGGGTATTAATCTACTGCAACGAAAAACAAAATAATCTTCTAAGGCTTTCAAGAGTGTAGTTTCGATCAGAATTTTGAGGAAATCACACCTTTAACCCGAGATACAATGGTTTTCTAATTGTTTCTGTAATTACGGCATTCAACCGGTTAATCGTAGTTATAACCAGAGATCAGATATTTGGATGCATATTTACCTAAAGTAATTTTTTAGGTATGAAAGTATGGAAGCGACATCTAAAAATATTTTCATAAAAAAAATACCGGGATTCCTGGATTATTAATGTTTAACCCCCGATGCAATATGTGTATGTAGGATGTAAGAGGAGGGGTGGTGTGTGTTTGTTAAAGTACGATTTTTTCGATACAAAAAAGCGCATTCCATATTAGCCAACATCTCAACTTTAGGTGAATATGCATCCGAATATCCGGGCTCTAGTTATAAGTTTTAACTTATAACAAAAGAAAAGTGTCGTTAAAACATTATGATGCTTGAAGGCCGCTGTCTAGCTCAGTTAATAGTGTCTGCTGGACTTAAGAGTCCTCCATAGTTCAGCCACAATACTAGGAAGGTACTTCCTTTGAGCAGATAAAATAAAGGCTGACAGAAATTCAAAATCTTGTTCAAAAGAGGTCCGGCGGGTTAATTGCGTGACACACTAACAGTAGGAATTAATTTCATTTTGACGGTTCAACAACATTCATTGCGTTATTTATGTTGTTGAGCAAACAAATTTTTCGAACATATGACTCAATGGATTAGCAATATCCTTCAAAATTATTCAGATTCTGATAGATCGCGTGTTATGCAATTAGGGTACTGGTTAGTGAATTTAGTTGGGTATTCGGTAATTTCACATTACTAGTTAAGTTCTAGTTAGCCAAGCATATTATAAGTTGGGGGATTACATCGCTGATAAAAATGCTTGGCTCAACGCTGGTCCTGCGCCACAAGGGCGCATAAACTAATTGATTAGCATTTGAAACTACTGTTGGAGCTGCTGAAGATTTTAAAAACTTATCTTTGCTTTGTATAAATTCAATGTTTAGTATTGTATAATTGCATAGCACAAGTGTGAGTACTATGTACCTATTATAAAGCTACCATTTAATAGGTTTTTCTTTCATTGACTTGAATGTGCCCTGGCGGCTGAGAGTATGTCATGCTCACTCTAATGTCTCGCTGGTGGTGGCGTGTGTGTTGGATCATTAAGTTCTCTTCAAAATGGTTGAGCTGAACGGTGCTGATCCGTACGTCATGTTCGTGAACGGGCGCCGTCAGTGGGGCTGGTCATTTCTTAGCTGCCACGGCTTATTTTAATTTAATTTAATATTTGAATTTTTTTTTATTACGGACGCTTTTAAAGTTCTGCATCGTTCTCACATGTATAATTTCAACATGAGCGATGTAACCAATATTTTGTAACCATATTTTGATTTAAAAGAGTGTCCATGGAGTTTTTTGCCCGTTCTTCTCCATAGGTACCTAAAACGCTTTGGAATGGTTATCTAGCTTCATCTTTCTGACTGACCGACCCCTTGACAATTTAAAAGTGCCTGTAATTGGTTTATTTGAAATAAATGCTTTGAGTTTGGGTTTGAGTTTGAATCAGTACAAATAATTATCAATGGGCAAGGAAGCAAACAAATAAGCAAGCAAGCAATCATATTCTGTCGTATCTATCTGTCTCTTAAGTAAATATCACGAATTTAATAATTAAATATAAAAAAAATGAAGCAGCTCTGCGTACCTAAATTCAAATTAAAACTGTCATTCTTTGACAGGTTTATGAAATGGCAATAACACGGGAAACTATTATATTGCCAATTTTGTTAAACAGTCAATTCTGCTGACAGAATATTATTACTTAAAAAGCAAAACGATATTTAAAACTACTTGCATTAATCTTCGTTTCCTGTAAGAACCGAGCTTGTCGTCAAGCGCGATCGGTTATTGATGCACCGTTACATTTAAAATAGTCTTCCACTGATGCGTTTTCAATCCCAAAGGCAAACGGTACATTGTGATCGTACGGCTCTGCTCCTTTTAAAAACGTTTAACAAGAATTAAATGGATGCATAGAAAGTCTACTTGGAAGCGGTATTTTGATAAACTGGTGTCGGTCTGGGAATTGAAGAATAGCGTACTGTTTAGTATAAACTTGGCTGCATCATCATCATGTGCTAAAAGATGTACCTTGCAACTTTTCCCTACTATGTAGGGGTCGGCTTCCAGTCTCACCGCTGACCTCCACAACCCAATAACTGGGTAATACGATACCCCTTGGTAAGACTAGTTGTCAGACTTTCGGGCTTTTGACGACCCGTAACGACTGTCAAAGATCCACGAATGACAGCCGGGATCAACGGCTTAACGTGCTTTCTGAGGCACGGAGGGGTCTCGGTATGTAGAGATGGTCACCCATCCAGGGACCAACCGTCGCAGTAGCTTGAACCTTATTTATCGATCCATAAAGTTGACTGTATGATCTATCTTTTTCTATCAGGTAAACCTGCCATATTTTGTTTGTTACTTTGTTTACGATTCTCTAATGGGCCATTCTTTGTGCCATGCTTTTTTGTAAAACAAAAATTGTCTGAATATCGGCGGTATTTTCCCACAACAGAATCACGTACGACATCACACTATGAAAATAACTAAAGTATACTAAACGGGCTGTCTCTAAATCAGTTAAATCACGAACTTTTCTAACGACGTATGCTGCAGAGCTAAGCTTTTTTGACAATTTATCGATATGGGGACCCCATTGTAGCTTGACATCCAAAGTTATACCTAAGAATACTTTGGTATCTTCGGGTTTCAACTCTTTACCCTTTATGAGAACACTAGTTTCTACTTGTCTGACATGACGTATCGTAAACTTAATACATTTCATTTTTTTTCTCGTTAAGAAGTATGTTATTAACATTAAACCTGTTAACTACTTTTGCGAGGGCACTATTTACATTGTCAGTAACCAGCTGCTGACGTTTGAGCTTAAATAAACGTGAAGTGTCGTCTGTAAATAACACTATAAATCATGTTTATCCTTTATGATGTAAGGCAAGTCATTTATATAAATAATAAAAATTACCAAGAATTGAGCCCTGGGGAACCCCATTCTTACTACAAATCCCGGTGATATTTGTCCGTTAACCTCAACTCACTGAATCCTATCACATTGGTAAGAAGTATGAAAATCTAGAGAGTCGTTCCGGATTCCGTAGTGGTGCAGTTTCCTAATTAATGTTTCATGAAGAACACAATCGAATGGCTTGGACAAATCGCAAAATATACCCAAAGCATCGCATTTGTGTTCCCATATATTATAAATATGTCCTAAAAGCTCAATTCCGATCAGTAGTCGATATTAGTTTGTATTAATCGATCGTGTATTATTTAATTTTTAATAGTATGATAAGTATATACATTTTGGTAGAGCAGTGGTGCCCACGTGGTAATGGCCCTGACTTACTAGTTGTAGGTCGTGGGTTCGAACCCAGACAGGCGCTTTACTTTGTGTAAATAATTTCATCACCACTGCTTTCAAAACGGTGAAGGAAAATAGCGTGAGGAAACCGGCATGTCCTAGAACCAAAAATTCGAAGACATGTGACATCTACCAACCCGCACTGGGCGCGCGTGGTAGATTACAGCCCACTCCGTCACGATGAGAGGAGGCCTGAGTCCCAGCAGTGGGAAAATTCTAGGCTGATTATGTTTATGCAAAGGTATTTTTTGCCAATCTATTTTGATCTTTTTTTTTGTGTTTATCAGCAGAAACTTGTAAACGGATTTCAATTCTATATTTTTTATGATCACTTTATTATGTTAGCTGTTTCCCGAACACAATAATATTAAATAAAACACTGTAAAACACAGAATCGGTAGAACGATATTTCCTACAATAAACACGTGCAAAACTCCTGATAACCACTGAAAGTTTTGGCAATTTTCATCGCCCTTCCTAATCGAAGCAATTGTAGTGGTTCAAACCGAGCCGATATCCCATTAAGTTCATGGGATTAGCGTAGAAATTAAATAGCAATTTAAGCCCTGTACGTTTCAAAGTACGTCGGTACTTGCCTTTGAGTTGGTTCTTTGATATTGTGGGCGTATCAACCCGGTTAGGTGGGTGTGTTTTGTTTCTGCTCCATACAAGATAATTTTCTCTTTTGTTCTATACATAATTTGTTGTTTTAATTTCGCTTATCTTTCATGTATAGGCACATAGAATAGTGTTGTAAATTCTAGCTGAAATTCTGTTTCAATTGAAATTGTGTTTTTGCTAAAATGTAAAAGCGTCTTACAGTTACAACTAACAACTAAAAATCCTTAGTTTTTAAATAATATGTTTTCGTTCTCAAAAATCTACATAATAAAATATCTTAAATTCATTAAGAAGAAACGCGGTTACGTGGTCACGTAATTCCTCTTAATTCACCGACAGACAGCACACAACCTAAGCCGCTGGATCTAGAAGCATGACATTTTGCGCAAGAGTTCCTTATACAGCGAAATTGAGCACTGAGGAAGGATTTTTGAAAATTCTTCCCCTAATGGGGAAAGAAAGGGGATGAAAGAATGTAATTTTTGCCGATGGGAAAATCTATCGGGCACACGGCTTGTCACCAATAATTTACATCATAAATAATCTGTATCCTTCAAAAATATCTCTTGTATGAAGAAGAAACCAAACACATCGCCCTTAGAGATAAGCCGTGATCGATATATCCTACACGCTCCTGTAATCCTGGTACTCGTATATTATACTAAACCAAGTCTTTGATGCTATTGTGAGCTTTACCGTGCTTCTACACATTGTTAAAGAAAAATTCAGCTTTTCAATACTTTAAAACGTAAATAGATTGCTTCAAAGAAAAATCCTTAGAAGTCTTGTGATCTTATGGTTTCCTATTAGTTTACTTAGGATGCTTTATCCTGCAGAAAAACTAGTAAAATAGAAAATACAACAAATAGATTTTCTAAAATATTCAAATTATATTCTAATGTGTAAAGGTGGCATATAACTCTTCGGGGAATAAGGAATGACTCGCTGCCAAAATATTACTAACATATAATCAAAACTAAAACTAATTACGCCACTATTCCGAAGAAATAAACTCCGAAATAACTAGTTTTCATGTAAAAACTTTCATAATCTTATTCTGATTCAGTGGACGCCTTCGCTCAGGCCTAAGCCAGTCAGAGAAAACCAAGTTTATATATACAACATTTTATAACAAATCTAGGAGGATAAAAATGTTCCCGAAATGCCTGACGATAATCTCATGTAATTCTTTCAGTGTCATCAGTTATTTCGGATTAGTACTTCAAGTTTCCATCCAATAATAAATAAACTTAAGCTTTATAAATGTGAAAAAAATATACTGCTAATGATTTTTTCTACCCTTCAAACTGAGCTAATTTGTTTGGCTTAGGTAATCCGAAGTCCTAGCAAAAAATGCTCACGAAATTACTTCACAACGTGGTCGTGTACCGTGTATTTTAAACAATACACCCGTTTTTTCGTCATGATTGTATAATATGATTAAAGATTTTCAGGAATAATTATGGTTTTTTGAGGAAACAATGCGCCAGTTATTTTTCACGCCTTTTTCTTCAGTTTCTAGATCTGCTTAAAACTTCCACATTTAGCAATAACCTTCTTTCCAGACGCGGCTAAAACAATATTAAACGTTATTCTTATCAATTAGACTAGAATCCAGAAAAATCTAAGTAAATTCAAGATGGCTGATTGACCTTTCTTTATAACAGTTGCAAAGAACAAACTGTGCAGCTCAATTAAAATGAACTTATTATAACTTCACAAACTAGTTTGAGCACGTTTTCAAAAATATCTACAGTGTAAGTAGTTTGTACTGTTGCTATTTAAATTGAAAAGAAAACTTGTACTTTTTCTGAGCAAAGATCGAAATAGTTATGAGTGTTGGAGTAACCTTAACTTGTGTTATAATTGAGGAGGTTAGGATCAAAACCACGACATATCCGCTTTAGGCAATTTCGTTATTTTTTCAAGATTTCTGTACAAAATGATAAAACCTACCATTGACAGTAACTTTTTACTTCAAAACAGCTTATTCTCCTTAGTAAAATGATGTCTAATATTAACGTTTAATTCAAAACCTCAACATATCCAGGTAAAAAAAATAAACTGTTTTAAGGACCTATTTATCACGTAAAAAAGGGATTCTTTTAAAAAAAAATGTGCTCACTATTTATTAAGCTTTTTTCGATATCTGCCTTACTGAAAAAGTGGATATGTATTGGTTTGATCCTAACCTGTTCAATTAGTACAGAAATTCATACACCAACATAAAGAACAGAGGGGTGATTCAGATCCCGTATTTTGAAGAACGGTTGCACACTAATCTTAGTCTCAATCTGTCAAAAGTACCTTTAATTTACCTCAATTTTTGTCAGGACATTAATTGTCACTGAGCTAAGATTACGACTACATTTTGAATATTTTTATATACGGGAAACAGCCTTCTCAATTAAATTCTCAATTCTTTATTGCAAACCATAATGTATAAAGTTGGTAGGCATATAATTATATTAGTCACAATTATGGACCCTGTCGGGAACAGCATTGATCAAGTAGGAGAGAGGAGGAAGAACACTGGCTGTTTAATATGATAAATGTTATTATTAATTAAGAAGAAAAATAATAAGTTAAGAAATAAAGAAATAATAAAATAAGAAGATATATTATTTGTGCTCCTTACATCGTCAGCACAAGGCGCTCACAGCTGAAATTTATACTCTCACTGACTACCACAACGGAAAATTTAAGGAGTTCTTCGAAATTACTACAACTCGTGGGCCTCTGCTGAGGACAAAGCACAGGAGGCCTGCCCCCCCCTGCCAAAAAACCACAAACCACCTGTCCCAACAACTTTTACTATGGACCAAATTAGAAATCGCGAAAAATAAACAGATTTTCCCTACATCTATGTTCGCTTAACACGTGAAAACGTGGGAACAGCTGATATTTTATTCGCGTTTTCGGGTGTGGTCCATAGTAAAAGTTGTTTATAATGATGAGTACAATGACCCCTGAAGAGGTTGCTGGTGTTTTACCAATAACACTGTATAACCAGACGATCATTAGCATGGTAAAGTCCTTCTAAACCATCAAAAAAACCAACAATAAACTTACAATTCAACTTCTCCACAAAAAAAAAAAAACGAGATCGTATCGCAACGCACAGCAAAAATCCGTATGCAATCATTTCCATCCGTTTTATATGGTTGTCGCACATTTGACTTTGCGACCAGGTCCGATTCATCATCGATGAATTCTTGGCTTGCTGTTGTATTCTCAAAGCTTGGGCAATTCGAAATGTAGCGTGCAGGTTGTGGGATTGAAAATTTTGCAGACTTACCTTCGCATTTATAATATTAGTATCGATGGCTTGTTAAACCATCTCTTGATAGGTTCTTGTTACTTTAACTAGTAGACACATTGCTCAGCGGCACTTCATGTGCCTAATGGACTTTTAAATTAATTTTAGGACAAGATTTTTGTCTCATTCACTTTTTATAGGTGTATTTATGGACGAACAAAAAAGTCGGATGGAACTCCGCTAAGACAAAACTGTGTCCCGTTTATGTGTGTGTTGTCGTTTGTGCGCGTAATGGCTGACCATCGCCGGCCGACTAATGTGTGAATGTGTGCGTACAGGGAGCTGTCCGACATGAGTGACACAGTTTTTGTTAGCGAGAATCTGTCTGACTTTTTTTGTTCGTCCATGGGTGTATTGTATCTATCTTTCATTGATTATCCTAACAAACCGTATATCCGTATCCATGAATTATAATTGAACTTTTTGTACCGGTCATGATTCTGTCTTAACTTCTGATTTCTCACGATATCAACCACACACGTCCAAAAAAACTAGTTTAAATTCTTCACGTAGGTCTGTGCTAACTGCAGTATTATTCCTGTTGTTACATAATTTTTGCTTGAAAAGCGATTAAATACTTTTTACGCGTCTATCGATCTGCTTATTTTTATTCGTAATTTTTAAAAGATTCAAATCGACAATTGTAACAAACAAGCTTGTCAGAAAGTTTTCAAAGCGTGATTCTGTCGTTGGAATTCTTGAACGAATCCCCAATTTTTTATAGAATAGAATAGAATACTCTTTATGATGTACACCATAAAAATTACAGATATAAATGTAGAAAAAGTATAGTGTATGTAATGTATAGTTCTTTTTTTAAATTCTGTTATTAAAGCAAAGGATCTGTAGCGGTATCAACATCGCCACATGCGAGCTACACGTCATACTGACGTCACGCAAATCCTGCATCGCGCAAGCAGAGTTTACTGCGCGACTAGCATATATACAACGTCCCGACATCAACCGTCGGGCAGTTGCCCACCGGACACAACACCTGTCTGGTCGGAGGATCCTACCTTTTCTAATAGAGTATGAGTGAGCTTTACACCCTGTTCCTCATATCTCTATAGATCTACTTAATATGTTCTTGCAAAAGCAATCATTGGTAAACATCGATCGCCTGCCTGTTCCCAGGATTGTTCTGCATTTTTTTTGGATTTAACAACCAGTTATAAGGCCAAATTTTTGGCTTTACCCACTCATCTAACTGTCCGCTTGTCTTCGTCATCATCTGCTAGTTGTCGAAGTTCCAACCGGTTCAGTTACCACGGATCTTACTTTCTTCAGCTGGATCATCAGGTGATACCTATTAAAGTATGAAGCGGGGTCTCCCTTGTTTCATCGAAAATAAACTGCCAAATTATCACTTCCCAAACAATTTTCCGCATAATTTCATTTGCCAAATTATTACTTAGCAAAAAACCTCTTCACAAATAATTGTAATGCAAACCTCATGTCTGGCAAGTGAACGTTTAAAAAATAACTTGTTTACCAACTAGTACTATTACCAATTTTTATGTAGTCAAATATTTCAGTTGGTGTAACATATTTTACGCAAAATAAAATAAGCCAAATATTTAGTATCGTCAGTTTTTAATTAACCATTTCTATTATAAGGCTTAGACGACGGAGCCCCGCCAAGCGGGGCTCCTACTGCAGGGTGTTTTAAAAAGAAATAAAAAATCCGAGTCGGGGTGCCCTAAGTCCCGAGCTCGCTTCGCTCGCTCTTGCATCCTATCTCTCCCTTGCTTTTTTACCCTTGAATAATTGATTATATTAAAATAAAATTGCATTTTTTTAATAATTCCCAAAAAAACTTATTTTTGCCGTTATATTTTTTGTCATAACAAATCATTAGACCAAACGTTTATTGTCTATAGATTGTTTGCTGTAATAAATCATTTGATTAAAGCCCAAATGCCTTAATGACATTATCCTTGGTAATATTCTACCAAGTAAAAATTTGACCAAATGAAAATGTGCGTACTAAAATCATTCCAAACATTGCATTGGTATAAAAAAAGGTTACTAAAATTTGTTTGGGTAGTGAAATTTTGGCAAAATCTTTTCGGCAAACCGGCAGGATCCCGTACGAAGCGCTATAACGCGCTGAATGCCAATAGACGACGAGGCCTTGAGTACTACGTCGTCAGGAGATACTTTAATTCTAAATCTATTTATCTATAATTTTAACTGCCGGTAAAACGGGGTGAATAGGAACGCAGGGGTGAAACGTAACGAAACTTTAAAAGGGATTTTAACATTGAAATATTATAGTCTGTCGCCAAAAAGGACTCTAACGTGTATACTGTATTATAATTAACCGATTACGTGTCTCTGTTGGCAACAAATTATATAATTTAAATGTTAAAATTCCTTTTAAAGTTTCGTTACGATTCACCCCTGCGTTCCTATTCACCCCGTTTTACGGTACTTACCTAATCTTTAGTCTCTAGGTTTCAAAGTGTCAATTCAAATGATCTAAATCTGTGATGTAATGAAAAACTTAAAACATTCCGCTTATTTTCATATAGTTCTATAAACAGCGTCACGAATCCGTTACGATTTAAATCGAACATTTAATTCGTCAGAGCGCATTTAACACAGATTATATTTATGATCTAATCTATGATGATTATAATCTATTATTTAACCTTTATCGTATTTTATTCATGGTCCCAACGAATCAATTTCTGAATTATTTTAACCCTTTTTATTTATTTTCTTAACTTTGTATTTCTTATTTTGTTTTAATATACTTACCAATAAATTGTACGTGTTTTTTGCGGTTTACAAGTGTTGGATTATTAGCTACCTCACGTCGGGGTTCGACTCCCCGACGTGCCAGCTGCACGTTTACACTGCATAACTTAAACATAGAAACTTCAAAACTTAATCTAGCTGGCACTAAAACTGAAATGTATTTTTGGTCCGTCCATCTAGACATACAGACACAATGTCTCATCAATACAAACAACAAAAAATAAAACAAATAATATCATAAGAAAAACCACCAATACAAATGATTATAACAGTAAAGAAGCAGAAAATCTGAAAAGAAAACCATAATACGCAAAGCACATAAGTTTATAGCACCAATTAAATGTCATTACAACACCTATCGGTCACGAGCAACTAATAAAACGCTTCAATAAAACGCTTCAATAAAACGCAAAAGAAACGAATAATGAAACGCATTCCATGTAAATAAAGCATCGTGTTTCACAACACACGCGTATCTATGGAGCCGACTCATCAGACAATACTGCACTAAGGACTCGGGCACTGCACAGGTGGGCTGGCCGACCACCGACTACCCGACTAATAAATAATAAACAAGCAGAAATTATACTGCTGGAACAAAATGATTGGAAAATATGTTTGATGTGTAGAATATTATTTGTATTTTTTCGGGTTTTTGTGAGTATTTATTTGTAATTATTACAGTACGAGTTTTGTCACTAACCTATTAATAGTAGTACGGCACACGTGCGCAATAACCTATACGAGTACACGTATAAAATAATTATTCTATATCAACTGTGAAATCTGGATGCTAACGCTGCAGCGATATGCTTATTATACAAAATAGTCCAGTTATCCTTAATTAAATGTAATTATTATAGGTTAGTGTCTTTGTTCGGCGAGTGGAGACGGCCTTATTGACTGGGCGGCGCCGGTCGCGCGCGTTCGGCCGCGCTCGGGCCTGCCGCTCGGACGAACTCGGCAAACTTCGCGCCCGCTCGTAACGTTCCACTAGAAATTTAAGGGCTGCGTTAGGGGTATTCCAACAGGCGCGCTGCGTCTGTGGGACGGCCATGGCAGCCGCACGGCGTTACATAACGCGCCGACCCCGATACATGACTGAAAACAATTCAAATATTATTCACCCGATTAAAACCTAAATAAAATAGCTTCTGTTATACAACAAGCGACCCGCTCTGGACCCCCGGTCAAAGGAAAGCGCCGCCTAAAGCACGGCCAATTGTCGTCACGACAAAAAGACGATAGTAGCAATTTCCCTTTGCCGACAACCCTTTGCGAGGCGAGAGGCTGAGCGCGCTCCGGGCACATGGCGGGCGGGGTGGCGCGGGGGGCGGCCGCGGGGGGATGGAAGGGCGCGGGGAGGCTTTCCCGGGCCGCCCCGCCTCAGTGGCGGCCTGCAGTGGCAACGACGCGCGTGTCGCCTCCGACACTTCCGCCCCGCGCACCTAATCCGCTCATTTAGCTAGCAAACGCCGCATACGGTGTGGTGGCGTGGCAGCCCTGCGGCGCCGAGCCCCAGGGCCCATGCTCTGACGAGCCGGGGTCTCGCCCGGGCTCCTTCGATCCGCGGCCCACCGGAATGTGATATCGCGCCGCGCCACTCGACAAAATGATTGTGTGTTCAATTGTTTACGTTAACGATAGTTGATAACCGGGAGGCCGACGCTGGCATGCTAATGTGAGTATACACAAACCCGATCAATTTTAACGGCCGCACACACCACGTCGCGTCCACGCGAGCACGCAATTTTCCCCGTGAATAAATAAGCTTGCATGTAAAGTCGTACAAGAAGACAAAGCGTAGTTAATGTCTCGGAGCGTTTTGGAGCGGCTTTTCTGCAATGCGACAATGTTGGGTTACGAAAAAGTTTTCATACAATATTAACGTGCGAGTGTGATGTACAGTCGACGCGGCGGCTGGTGGCGGCTGGTGGCGGCGGTGTAGCTGTCTGAGCGTAGTGACGATGTTGTGAATTGTTGGCAGTCGGACTGTTGGTGGGGAGTCGTGGACTGGTTGTCGTGGTCGCGCGGGCGTTGGACGCGCGGTTTTGTCGCGCGCGGGCAGCTCATCGCGCGGTTCTGGCGTGCCGGCGCCATGCGGTAGCGCGGCGGCGCGGCCGAGCGGCGGGCGAGCACTCGTGCGCTCTCGGCTATGTGCCCCCCTTGCGCTACACTGTAAGTACCATTAATAAATAGCATTTTCATAAAAAAATACCCAATTATCACAAAACATTTATTTTTCAAATTTTTGCCTTAATCATCGCATTTCTCAGGTGGACTGGTGATTTCAGTGCACGCGAGTCATGCGCAACATTCATAGTCGATCTCATACACACGACCGCTAGCTGGGTGGTCGGCTCACATACGGATCGTAATCATTTTCACTAACCACAACCAATTGATAAACTCGAACATCCACATAATCTGCTAAAATCGCCGCGTCGACCACGCCAAGTGGTGCTCACATACACTAAGTACTTTATGGTTGCTAAAAATAATCCTTGTACCGCTACTTACGCGGCTGACACCAGGCACTAGCCATTCTCTCAAAATTACCCATAACTTTATTCCCCATTGCCATAGGTACTCCTGGCGTATATTTACGATTACATTGCGACGTAACTTGTACAGACATCGCACATAAATTTCGTGCGTACGGTTGTTGCAATTTGCCGTCTCAAACCGAAAGTAGGTTAAGTCAAAAATTTGCGAATTTCTCTAAAGTTGGACTAGATGCTCGTTTTAAGTTATGGTGATGAGATTTCTGTTGGAAATGTTTGAGATCTGCGTGAAAATACATTTGCGACTGCATAATAACCACGTTTTCAGTCATTAAATTGATTAAAATGTGAAAAGTTATGTAGAGATAGTTTTTTTTTATCATCGTTACTGACGCATACCTACTTTATAATTATTCCCAAGGCCTAATTTTTCAGTAATTACATTATCATATAAAAAAGTTCCAAACTCAATAAAATACTATATAGCTATAAACTAAGTTCAGCCAATCAGAGTCGTGATTGAAATTCAATTCCGTGGATTGGAGAGCACTTACTTAGTCTATGTCGTTGAGGGCCTGAGCCGTGCCCGGCTTTAGCCCTCTTTTCACTATAGGAATCCACGACTAAAAGTTTTCGTAAAGTGCTTGAAACATTTTCAGGTGCATATAATTTTCTCTAGTCAAAATGCAATACATTTTGACTGTAGAAAATTATATGCAACGCGAAGATTTCGGATTTTTAAGTACAAGTGTTTTGGTACTTAAGTTATCTTAATTATTCATAGAAGAAAAGGACCAAATTATACGCTGATCTAAGTTAAGATTGTTTGATCAGTTTTCGTACATTTTATTGTAATAAAAATACACTCCCACATGCTCGACGCTTTTATATCTACTTATGATACGACTGGTTCTAGTTTAGAAATACAAAAACATCAACGACAAAGTATCAAATAGACCAACACAAATCAGCAATTTTTGTAATTTATATTGGTATCAAATTAGGCACAAATTGATGTAAGTGCACCGTAAATACAAATACAAATATTTTTTATTTGTTGAACATAGGTAGGTTAGGTACAGATGTTGTAAATATTAAAGAACGCTATGTCTAGCCGTCATTGGCGTACAAATATTATTTTGGCACAAACATGCAGATTATAATATAATTAGCAAACAAATAAATTCTAATTCAAATTGTCGATACATTAAAATCATTTCAATTAAACACAATAATAATAAATTCTAGTATAAATTGTCAAATCAATAAATAATAAATTAAAGAAAATTTTTAATAAATTATTTATATAAATTTAAGAAAAAAGTAAAATGTTGTAACTTTAAATCAGCTGTGTATGTACCTTTAGTCCAAAAAATTAAGACTAGATAATTTGTAGTGTATACTAATGTATGTATAGATACATATTAGACAGGTACATTTACATACTTGCAGGTACAGGTACATTTAAAAGTATTAGTCATGAATAGAACGCGGGCCCCTTATTTGTGCTACCCCATTTACCTCCACTGCCGTAACTAAGTGTTGTGAAGGAAAACATCGTGGTTTTACATCAAATGGGGCAAAAATAAATAATTTGAGGAAAAGGAGTGAATGGAGAAAATGTTGTTTACAGAAAACTGTATGGTATTTGTGATATGTGGATTACAGAGATCAACATGAACCGGTAATACGGTTAACACTGACATTATTCCTTGATTTGTTTGGGTTTATGTCAAAATATTCCCGTTTTAAGATAACTTTTTTATAGAAAGAGGTTCATGAGTCAGTACGTAGCTGAAAATCTAGAAAAATCTTTGAAAAACCAATACATTTTAAGGTAAAGTCTATCAGAACAAGCTTAATTGTAGCTGATCACACTATTATAACAACATGTTAAACACAAGAAAATGAAACCTAATTAATAAAATGGCTATTCCGACGATCCGAGGGCAACTTTTTGTTCACATTCTGATATACAATGTTAAAGATTGTACCTTTTAATAAAAATAATTACAGCTTTAATAATGTCTGATTGAAAATCGGTTCAAAAGTAATTAAATCTGCTTGTATAAACGGAATATAAATATTGTAGTCTGATTGCAAATCGGTTCAAAAGTAATTAAATCTGCTTGTATAAACGGAATACAAATATTGTAGTCTGTTTCCGGAATATAAGAATTTGCCATAGCAAATAATTCAGGTTAGGAAATTAACAGAGAATGGTAAATATGAGATAAATACACCTCATGTCATGTGAGTCAATAAGATCGATGTTTACAGGGTGATTGGTAATCTGACTTATTACTAGTGGAAGTTGGTTTAAAATCAGTCACCTCTCGAGCCAGGTCAATTGCAAAAGCCCTTCCAGACATTTGGCCCTGAATTGTTAGAGTCAGATACAATCTTAATTTTATTATAATGTTTGAACTTTAAAAGAGACGATGGCCTCTGCGTTTGTTTCGGCTGCGTTTCCTCTCAAGAATCAGTCGGCTAGGAAATGCCGGCAACATCTAGTTTTTAATACATTAAGTTCATTAAGGACTGATCTTCTCTTGGCTGCCACGGCTTATATTAATTTAAATTTTTGAATTGTTTTTATCTTTTTTATTACGGATGCTTTAAACGTGCACGTCTTTCTACATCGTTCTCACATTTTTAATTTCAACATGAATGATGTAAACAATATTTTTTGTAACTATATGTTGATATAAAAGAGTGTCCATGGAGTTTCTTGCCCGTTCTTCTCCATAGGTACCTACTACGATTTGGAATGGGCATCTAGCTTCATTTTTCTGACTGACTGGCCCTTTGACAATTCAAAAGTGCCTGTAATTAATTTATTTGAAATAAATGCTTTGAGTTTGACTTTGAAATATTTCCCAAAAAATTGACGTATAAATGTGTCTTGAAAGTCTACTTACAGAAATAAACACGTCATTTTATTTCAAATGCAAATAATTAATAACACCGTACGCAAACTACGCGCTTTGACGTGGAGTAGAAAACACCGGACCTCGGACCGTATTACCTAACTGACGTATCATAACATCTGAAACTCAGGAGGCATAGACACATATAGAGTTTTGACATTTTTATGATTTCTTTATAAGAAAACAGAATTTCTAGTTTTCAAGCTGATCATTCATAGCCAGAACTGAATGCCATTGATTTCGATTATGTTTTTGAAACGACCTCTTTTCTGAAAGTTAACACATAAGTAAGTGAGTGCATTTAAGTCAAACAGTTATTTATTTGTACCATTTTATCAATTACTGCGTCAGTCAGAATATTTTGGCGTCAATGTCAAAATAGCTACCAATTTGTTTCCATGGCCTTAGGGAAATCAAGATCATTCTGAATTTACAGAACTGGTAAGGGTTCCAGAATTTATTATGTACCCAATATTTTATTTAGCTTTTAATCATTGAATTATTTTAATAAAATGAAATGCTTGCTTCCCATTACATGGGACTTAAACATAACTGCCGAAATGTGGGTACTAGCATGGGTACACCTCTGCCTAACACTTCGGTAAAGACAGGCGTGATGATATGTAAAATGAAAAGGAGTTTGAAATAAACTGATATTAATAATTTATTCGTTGTAATTTTCTATTTCATAAATATGTAAATTTTGTTTTTTAATGTTAAGCAGAATGACAGATTCAAGAGACTAGCCTAATAAAAATACTCAAAAAATATTAATGTTAACGATATCCGAAAATGCGTAAAATCCTATTACTCTCCTTTATTCATAAATATTTTCGCTGCGACGTAATCTTATCTCAAAAATGCTGAAACCCATCATCCCTAAGGACTGTGTGGCTGAGAACCTTCTCGCCGAAATGATTCTGAAGGCGAAAGACGATGTCAATGGCTTATTAAGTCCAAAAGAGAGGAGAAAATATTATACTATATTTTAAGAGACGAGAAAAAAATTATACTGTAAAGTATTAGCTGCTAGTAGAGTTCTAGGAAAATGTGTTTATTTATTTATTTGGGATCACCGACAAAGGATACACATTTATAGTATAAATTACAATAATAAAATAGGTGATGGTGGTGTTGATTGGGTTTGTGCGACTATATTTTACATAGGCCCGTTTAAGAGCAGCGGGGTAATTACGTAAAACACTAACAATAAGAATGGGTTTCATTTTGACAGTTCAACAACATTCATTGCGTTATTTACGTTGTTGAGCAGACAAATTTTTCGAACTTATGAAGCAAAGGATTAGCAATAGGCTTCAAAATGATTCAGATTGTGATAGATAGTGTTACGTAATTAGGGTGCAGATATTACCAAAATATTTTATTCGTGGAATAATATTGATGTCAGACAGTATTTGTATGGAAAAACTGTCATAAATTCAAGATTTGCAGGATAACACACTGTTAAGTTTAGGTTTAAAAGTTAGGTCGAATTAGTTCTTAGTTAATCTTATTACTTGACTTTATACTCATACAACACGATATTGCCATCATTTAAACTACACTTACTAAATTACTAAATTACTAAATTACACTTGCCTGAAAAGTTAGAATATCGTCTCTGCAATGCAGAAAAGTACATAAACCAAAAAATATTAATATCCATTATCGCACTTGTGATGGTTTTTGCCAGTCGATTAAAATGAGTGTACAATTATGCTCAGCCGTAGTACATACAGGACTTAGTGTATAAATAAAAAAAGGGTCTGTAAAATAATTATTGCAGTTTCCGAAATCACCTTTAACTAATCTTTGGTTCATCAACACTGTCTTAAAAAAACTGAGATAGCAACAGACTAAAAATAAACACTATAAATTATAAAATAATCGGGACCATAAAAATTACATCGCAGTTTCCGAAATCATCTTTATCAAATCTTAGGTTTACCAACACTGTCTTAAAAAAACTCAGAAAACTACAAACTAAAAATTAAAAGTATAAACTCAAAACTGACACTAAACCTAAAAGCTATACCAACATCCCTGCACCATAATTTAAAATCAGTTAAGTGGAAGCTTATCATGTTATCGTTAAGAGGCAGTTATTGCGTCACCGACGCCGAAGTATCAAATATGAAGTTTTTTTCAAGGGTCTTTATCTCCGGGATATTGTTTAGTCAGCGGTTAACGTTTATTGTCCGGGCGGCTATACAGGATGCACACTTGTGAAGACTTGATGGAGGAATATTCCTAATGTTGGTGAATTTTCTCGTGTTTTTTTGTCCACCGTTCCGTGTTTGGGTATTCCTTTGTTTTTGGGAGAAAAAGTAGGCTTTTCTTTTAAAATTGATTGACATGTAAACGAAATACCCAACGTTTTTAATCCATGTCGTTCAATTATGACGTCAAAGTGAAATCTCAGCTCAATAAACGTTATATTTTTTTTAAACCTAATATTATTCTGTCTTATATTAGAAAAATAATATTCGAATAACCAATCAGTGTTATCAAAAAAAACCTTACAAGATACTCAACAGTCTACAGATGCCAATCGATACTATTTTTTTTTGTTTACTTGAAAGCTGAAGTGACGTAAAAAAATAATGAGCGGCCGATTTTTAGTTACAAAACCTTTCGAAAAGCATTAGAAAACCGGCCTTATTACTATTCGATTACGTTGTATTTTCGCCTGTTCGCCGTTCACCGCAGATCGACGCATAATACAGAGTTCAGGGCTTGCGTCCGTCGTTTGAGCCCAATGGACCTCTTCCTTTATTTGAATATTTATTAAATCATCCCCCCTTTACCCCAAACGATCGGAATCCCCCCCCTTAGTGTTGTGACAACGAGTTTTTCCTTCGCGTTTCATTTGGCTTATCGAGAAAATGTTTGTGATGAAACGTTGTTTTTCGACTTGGGATGTTTTCTTTTTGGACCGTAATACTTTATAAATTGCCTTTTTAGTTTTGTATTAAAATATTTTTATTTACCTATCTATTTTTCTTTTTTAAAAGAATCACATTTGGAACAATAGCCTTAAAACCAATCGTAAAGCCTAAAAAACTAATTGATGAACCATATCTAAAACATATTAACTCAAGTTTACTGTTACTGTGCGAATGTTAATAAAAATACTGTTTAAGAAAATTAAGTGACTTGAACATGCCGTTCAATTAGTTCCTTTTTGAAAAATCATAAAGGTTTGTTTCTTATTTTCTGGTAAAGGAGATTGGGCGAATCTACCCTGAAGCCCAATAGCGTTAAGATACATGGAAAGATCTCTTCAAGGGGAATATTTCGTGATATGACGACTTCTCTTGATTGTTAGTATGTAAGGAGGTACAGAGCTCTAAAAGTGAGCAATTAAGTATTATTGAAATTATGTTATTTCGTCAATTAATTAACTTTTATTATTTCTGTGCCTTGCAAACATAATTTTTTAAGCCTATCTCGGTCCACTTTAAAACATGGCCTCCTATACTCGTATGCCGTTTTAGGAACTAAGTGAGTCGGTCAGACATAATGTTTAACTTGCCGAAACTCCCAATACCGTTAAGGTATATTTCATTGAAAATATCTCGTTTAGAGGAACGTTTGATACTAGAATGACTTGTCTGATTATTAGTTTGTTCGACGATTGTGTCTCTCTGTGTGTTCGAAAATCATTTTATGACTATTTTAAAACAAACTCTTAACATATTTGATAAATAATGATGATAACAATCCCTAGATAATTTCAAATAGTATTTATTCCAAAACTACATACACTACGTTGCAAAGAGTTTGAATTTTCCCTTGTCGTATATATAGCACGTACACCATTGACTACACTGTTTGAAAAAAGTTAAATTGATTGCATTACCTCCATCCCAGGCCACATTATGCTCCAACGTATTAGATGCTAGCAACATAATTTTCAATCGATGAAGTCACTTAAACATGCAAGTTTTTCTATTTATGAAGAAGAAGATAAATGCTCTAATTTTTTGGAACGCAGTGTATAATTGTATTTTATTTAATTTCTCCTGATCCCCAAGTCTTGTCGGATTGCCGTCCTATCCAAATTCATTTTAGTAACAAATGTTTCTCTTAAAAAGCAGTATCCATTGATATATCACTTATGGGTATTGGGCGCCAAGAACATTCCTAACCATTGAATGTTCTTGGCGCCCAATAGCCATAAGTGATATATCAATGGATACTGCTTTTTAAAAGTGGGCACCAATGTTTGCACTTTGGATTAGTTGATGACCTAAATAAGTGACGACTTAGTCACCTATTTAGGTCATCAACTCTGAATTGACTAACAATTGGCAAAAATTATGTTGGTAGCAATGGTTACCCTATAAAAGCTCTTTTTGTCGGTGTCCATCTTATGGCTATTGGGCGCCAAGAATTCCTTAACATCGGTGACCAAGTAGTCACTTATTTAGGTAATTAACACCGAACTGGCTAGGAATTGGCAAAAGTCGTGTTTGTAGCAAAGGTTCTCCTTGAAGAGCTCTTTCCATTAGTATATATTTTATGGTTATTGGGCTTGAGAGCAGAACCCCATAGTTCGGTGCCCATTCTCCTTTCTGAAAAGAACTCTTTCAAAATAATAACACACAGTTCATAATGCAGATAATGTTTATATCTACATCTGCAGTGGAAATAGGTAGACTGGTATAACATTTACTAAGCAGCTTATCCAACAAAACAATAGTGACTTCACGCTAGGCTTCTTCGTTCTATGTTTTAGATAAGTAGGTTTGTAATAAGCTAATATTTCAGGATCACAGTAAGTAGTAGTAGTTTCAGTAGTGTATTTTATGTATGATTTTTTAATAGTCATTTATCTGAGGAATAAAAATTGCAGTTTGACAGCTTTTATATAGAAAATATGTCAAACTGCCGTATTTATTTTTGATATTTGACAATTGAAACATGTATCGATTAAAAAGGCATGTGTCGTAATCGTCAATACGGATCTTTGATGGTTTTTTTTTACAGAAAGGTAGAATTTTTTTTCATTAATTATCAGTTCTCAGTAAAATTATTAGTTGTTATTTTGTATTCCCCAATTTTTGCGAACGTTTTGAATAAAATTTTGTACAAGGTAAGGTAGGAAACAAAAAATATTTCCTACAATAAAGAACTATGTGCTAACGAGTAGTTATTATAGTAATTAAGAGGCTATTTGAATCGAACACATTTATTTGCACCACAAATAATGTTATACCTATATTTAACAATTTTTTCTCCATGACGGAACAGCCGGTCATCTATTCTGTAAAAAATTTACGGTGAAAACACCCGTTTGGTGAGATTGACTCTATTGATAGCTCCCTTCAAGCTCACTTTACCTTAGTTTTCGCAACGAAATTATTACAGAAAAAATCGGCACTTTAGAGTGTGGGATTCTTAACAGTTCAAACTACAAATTCCTTCAGTTATTAGCAGAGATCGGATATTCGGATGCATATTTACCTAAACTTAATTTTAAGTTATGAAAGTAAGGAAGTGGATACTAAAATTTTATTTTTTTGTAAAAAAAAAACCGTGGTGCCAGGAACACCGGGAATATATAACTAGTCAGGTGTATAGTATGAAAGCAACTTCTAAAACCCGGAATTCTTGGATTGCATAACTATTCAGATGCATATTTATTTAAAATTAATGTTTAACCCCCGACGCAAATATGTGTATCTAGGGTGTAAGAGGACGGGTGGTGTGTGTTGGATAAAGCTAAGACTTTTTCGATACAAAAGCGCATTCCATAATAGCCAACACCTCAAGTTTAGGTGAATATGCATCCGAATATGCAATATCTGGTTATTAGCTCTCAAAATCAAAATCATAATTTACTAATACTAACCTACTTCTAGAAATCAAATCATTTGTCCAATCATGCGAATGAAATCAAACCTAGAAGGTAAGCATACAAAAATACATTTCACATTTGCACAACATGTAAATTCTGAAGTAAAATAAGCTCAGACTCAGCTTCAGTCTGTCAGCTGCTAATCAATTTTCATTTATCTACTTAGTTGAGCCGCTCCGGTGCTCCAGTGCTCAATATAGACGTTTCTGTGCTAAAAAGTTTAAGTTTATAAAAGTGGCATGGATCAATATATGTAGTATAAATTAAGTCTTTTGCAACGTATATTCATATTACTTCACTTTTATGATCACGTTAAGGAGTGGAATTCCTTCCCGGAGGCCGTTTCCATTATTCAAGTCTCGAGTAAATTAGTAACTTTTGGGCAATCGTCATAAATAATAATCAACATAACCTTTCATTGCATTTGCGTAAATTCAAATGTTCATGAATTAAAATGAGAATGTACCTGATTAACTTATCTATTATACTGAATTACATCAGCTATAGATATATCTTCTGTTGCGTAGTGAGTCGTCACGACTAATTTCATCTATCTATGATACTCGTAATTGCAGCACATAATTATGATGCCAACATGCAATTATCGACACATTCATGGTAGCAATTTCATCTATCAATTAGTATTTGGAAAATATTTCGTAGATTATTTTAAGGTATGTTTGTGTATATAAATAAATCTAGTCAGTATTTTTTTGTAAATCGATTGACATTGTGAACAACTAATGTATGAGCAATTTCATCCTTTACAATTGCATTGCATTGCTTTGCATTGGTTTGCATATTAACCATAACAATTTTATCACTGAATTTATAGCAATATTATAGGACAGTTCATTCAGAATTTACCTATAATATTGCCATATATTACGAAGATATTCCTCCATTAACATTACAAAGTTACCTCAAAGTGCAGTTTACGACATCAATAAATGTAAATGTAATTTTTGTTGCAACCGCGATGTCGAGTGGCTACGAGCTACGAGTGTCGTAGCACTTCTACGAAATTGCTACGCGTTACGTAGTATGCTACGGATAGTCTACGCCGTAGACACGCGTCTGTTTAAATTATAATTTGACAGTGAAATGAGATTTGTATTCATTTTGTATGTAAACTTATAAATTATTTATGTGTTTTTTGTTAAAATGAGTATATTTTGTTTGAACTACGTCAGCAAAGAAGGAGACGAATGGTATGATTCATGTTTTTCATGTGTCATCACTATTTGAATTTTAAAACTGCATAACTCACATTTGTAGTAAACAAATATTTTTAAAACATTTTAAATCTTAAACCGCGAGGATATATATTAAAATTTTCGATTCGTATTGAATTATCTTCCTACAATACAATTCTGTCTACAAAACCAAAAATATTAAGTCACCTTTCACATTCCTTGCAAACAAACCAATACGTTTAATCCTTCTTTTCGCCATACATTTCTAAACTACTACCCAATTAAACCCGAATACAATAACTTACATTATAACATCACGCCTGTATTCCGCGAAGGGTTAAGCAGAGGTGTACCTATAGCACACCCACATTTCGCCAGTTATGCTTAAGTTCCATGTAACAGGGGGCGAGCCTATTGCCATCAACAGATTTATATAGATTCTTCTATACATTGTGAATGTGAGAACGTTTTAGGCCTAATTTGTAGACGACGTAGATTTTGTTGAGTACCTGTTACTGGTTGAAAGACCTCCCATATCTATCAACACTGTAATTTGAAACATTGTAAAAGACCCTTATTTTTAAAAGAGTAACCGTGGAGTTTCTTGCCGGCTCTTCTCCATAGGAAACAACCAATTGGAACCATGCAATTAGCTTCTGAAGTTTCAGAAGTGCCCATGTAGGTTTATGTGAAATAAAATATTTGATTTTGATTTGATTTGAACCGACCTGCTACTGAGAAATTCCAGATGGACTTACCCAATAACAATTCGCCCGACCCATGCATCTAACCCAGGACGTCATGCTCAGCAGTAGGGTATAACTTAGTCAGCAAATAAACCTAAAAACGAACGGTTCAAACATTTAAGGCGACGTCACGGCGAGAGTGAAGAAGCCATGGGAGGCGAGTTTGGCGAACCTAACGCACAGATGAAGGGTGCCGAGAGAATTGAAAATTGCTCGCTGTTCCAATCTCTAGTATTCTTGATTATTTGTGTACGTCCGGGGAATTTCTGGTGCATATTCTGGTAGGAATTGGGTATTAATGGGGTATGTCGGTTATTGGACAACCGATTCTTTTTTGGGTGCAGATTTCAAGTGAGAATAGCCATTGTTATAGTAGATAACCATCTTTCCAAAATTATGTCTGGACTTTAAAATAGACTGTGACCTCTGAGTTTGTTTCGGTTTTTCTTCTCAAAGTAGTCATATAGGAAACGCCGACCTCATCTAGTTTAAAAAATATGATTGACGTGTGTTTGTGCAAACCTACTTACAGAAATAAAATCATTTATTTTCACAACAACGACAATTTCCTAAAGTTGCTAATAAGAACACGGTGCATGATTTCATATTGTAGTTCTTGTGTTTGTAATTTAAAGCCATTTAAATAATTATTATTATTCACATACTATACGTGAATAAACAGAGCCCGGGCACTTTCGGTATTTTACGGACTGTTCGCATTGAAATCTCAGTCTCAATCTGTCAAAAAGAACCTACTTTGCCCACATTTCTGTCAAGTTTTTGATTGATGCTGAGATGAGATTGCGACTTGAATTTGATCCTTTTTAGGGTTCCGTACCCAAAGGGTGCCAACGGAACCCTATTACTAAGCCTCCGCTGTCCACCCGTCCGTCCGCCTATCTATCAGCGGGCTGTATCTCATGAACCGTAGTAGGTAGACAGTTGAAAGTTTCACAGAGTGTGTATTTCTATTGCCGCTATACAACCAAAAAGCGTGGGTTCGGGGAACCCTCGTCAGGAACGAAATTCCTTACGCTTTTTCTTTAAGTCTAAAAGTTTGAAAATTTTCTCAGCCGCCATTTTGGATTTTAATTTAAACCTCACTATTGGCTTCAGCACCCTCGAAAACCATGAAAACTGTCAGTCTCTCTCTGTTTATTTCTATTATATATAATAAAAAGTCGTATGGAGGGGCCATAATGCTTTTTCGTTACGTGACGATTTATACAATTTTACTCGGAGTGCAAGCTGCGTTAAATAACTTCGTTCCAATACATACATACATACATAAACTCACGCCTTCCAATAATAAAAATAAAATAAAGAAAATTCGTTCCAATAATAAAAATAAAATAAAGTTAAAACTGAAAGGGGTCTCATACAAGAAACATGGTTTTTCAGCGTTTTTCGCCTTGTGGTACGGTACCCTTCGTGTGCGAGTCCGACTCGCACTTAGCCGGTTTTTTAAGTACGGGAAATAACTTCACATAACATTCACATTTTTGAAAACTAACATAACAATACATGTCATTCACCATGTTTACTTCTTAAGATTTTTTAGTTAAAATCGACTGGATGTACCTTACTCAGTTTTCAAGAGACTTATTATGCAAATATTTGGTGAAAATTTTCAAAGAAATTGTGTTTGTTTGATGTATTTGAGCTGTTCAAAGTTTACGTGACTGAAAGCGTGAGTGAGAAGCTTATCTTAAAAAGAATCACAGTTATAGAAGAAAAAAACCTTATTTTATTTAAATAAAATATCATGCGTAGAATGCAAATATGTACGAGCAATATTACCTTCGAGAAGGTACCAGTCTAGGCCCTGAATGTCAAAGACCTGTTTTCATAAGGGGTAACCGCCAGGTTGCCCGCATTTTTTATTTTTTTTACGTTTTGTGCAATTTGAAAGTCAGTGTCAGGTTGTATGTTGAACAGAATATGATGCGCGACTGTAACAAGTATGTATTTATAATAATTAAAATCATCAATATAACCGTCTAAGTTCATATGAGTATAATTCTATTGAATGACAATTTCATCAATCTTTATTGTAAGTAGATAGTTTCTAGATTATCTTTGAAAGTATATACCTACTTGATAATTATGACACCACAAAGTCTGAAAATGTCTCGTCATTGTTTTCTCTGTTGAATTGAAAACTTAACAATTAACTAAAGATTTTTACTCTTGCTCTCTCTCTCTTTTATTTCTCTATAATTAAAATAAAAGCAAAATTATCTTTTGTGCAGAAATCTGTAAGTGTTGTTTTTTTTTACAAAATCTTATATACACACTTTTTGCTCAACAGAAACACCAAAATAGATCAATACCTGTAGCATTCAATATTACGTAATTGTAGTAAATTGAGCCGTCATACATGTGTCGGTGTTAATATCATTAGCCTAACTCTAGTTGATACCAATCGAATAATTACCCATGTGTGGATACCTATTTTACATTATCTGCAATGTTGAGTATTAACAATTCATAAGTGTGCTGTCTGTGAATTGATTGCTTTGGGACATTGTGTATTATCTTATTCAATTGGTACAAACCATATTTTTTATAGAAAAGTTTTCGTATGCCATTTTTAATATCAACTATTTAATGAGCAACAAAAATTTCTACTAAGCTTCCACCCTTATTAAACACAGTCTTCTTCGGGAGCAAGAAAGGTTTAGGGTACACTATGATAAACACAAACACAACGCAACACACAAATAACTGATCTCATAAGTATATGAGTATCGATATGTTGATACGGATTTTTTCTAGAATCCATTTCTAGAAAACTATGTATCTCTTCTATGGTAAACTTACTCTGCCTTTACTTTTGTTATTTCCTCGAATCAAATGAGGTGATGTGATTGGAAATGTCCCTTGAACATAATGACATGATCTCATTTTCACACACACACACCCACACATACAAACACACCACACAGACCCACACATACATCCACACCACAAACACCCACCCACACCACACATACTTTGCTTACATACATTTTAATAAGTGTTAAGTACATATGTTTAACTAAGGTTTATGCTTACCAGAACTACTACAAAGTACAGCAAATTGTCAATGAAGTGTAAGAGGAAGGCGCCTGTGTCTGTAACACAGTTTATACTAGCACAGACACAGACGTTCACTCTGTCTCAAATAATGCACAGCATTGTACTTCTTTTTTATGTTTGATTGAGATGGACGAATAATATTTGGCTTTTGATAATAAAGATTATTATTATTATTTTGCATGAGTTTGTCATCGTGTCAATCCCCGTAGAATAAAGTATTGAAGCATTTTTTCCCAATATTCTGATCTTGTTCTCGCGAATGTTTATAAAGCCACAGTCGCACTGTTATCGCCACAATCGCAGTAGCTCAACGCCCCTAATTGGCGCGAACGAACGAAACTTCCGTTCAACGGTTTACGATTTCCCTTCTCAAATGAACACCGATACGTCATTTCCTTGCGCACCGATTGGTTTGATCGCGGTAACGACTTATCCGGTATTAATTTGTTCTGACGCAAACTCGTCATTGACGCGTCAATGATTCCTTTATATGTGGTTCCGTTAGGCTGTGGTTTGTGTGTGAGTTCGGATTATAGTTTAATTTCTGTTCCATTGCTTGCTTTGTTTTTATTGTTTCGTTTTATTCTGTCGGTGTGCGGGCAACGGAAGAGTTGACAGACGAGTTGATAGCTTATTTTTGAGTGATGTTTTTGTTTTTATAGAGCAGCATTTTATGTTATGGGTGTATTGAAATATTTCAGGCTCTTTTTATGACGCTGTGATATCCGTTGTAAAGGAGGATGGGCGTTTTGGTACCCGAAAACTAATAACAACCAATAATATTAATTTATATACAGTTTTAAAGGTCTAATTATGTAGAGAATAGTTGTTAAGGGGGATAGTCCCTGTAGCTTAGCAAATAATATGATTCATAGAAAAATGTTGATGCTAAAGGTTGTATATCTCTGAACGGACAGCGAACAGAGACTATTCCTCTTAAAGACTATTGTTCTACATAATTAGATCTTTAAAACTGTATATACATTATTTTTATTGGTTTCTATTGGTTTTCGGGTACCAACTTCTATACATTTTTGCGAATCATCCTTTAGAATGATTGTAATAGTCAATCAAATATTTGCGCAGTTCTATGCAGATCTAAAATACAGAGCAATCAAAATCAATCAATCTGCCTAGTGATTTTCCCAACTATGTTCAAGTCGGCTTCCAGTCTAACCAAATGCAGCTGAATACCAGTATTTTACATGGGAGTGACTGCCTCTCTGACCTCCACAACCCAGTTACTGGGTAACATAATACCCTTGGTAAGATTGGTTGTCAGACTTTTTGGCTTCTGACTGCCTGTAAAGTATTTTTATTTTATTTTAAGTGAACTACTTTTAAGGCTCCTGCAAACAGGCGCGACGAGACTCTAGTAGAACAATGTCTATGAAAACTTCATGAAGATTTTTTCTACCAGAATCGCGTCGTACCGTCGCGTCGGGCCTGTCTGCAGGAGCCTTTAGCCTGAGATAGAAATTCTTGAAACCCAACTTTTAAAGCGATTATTTTCATTGACAAAACATCAACAAACAAAGACCCACGTTATCAAACCATATTCAATCTAACACCATCCCTTCAAAACAAAGTAAAACCGATATGCTTTGCATCTTTTCTCCCCTAACACAAACAGAACCACGGGATAAGACTATCTTTGTAATACAATTGTTATCTTTGGAATGATCTGCGCAAAGCTTTCGTGAAATGAAAGCAAGATTATAGAATGAACTAAGACGAAGGGTTTGGTAGATAATATTATGCTATTCTAATATTATAATATTATTATATTCTTTCTGTCATAGGGATAGGTAAAATTTTCTAAAATTGGGGTTGTACTTATAAAATTTAATGTTTGTTTGGCACAAAATCTCTATTTTTCTACTGAGGAACATCATTTTTAAACCTGACACGTGACATGGAGCCATTAATATTAAAGCCATTAAACTATTTCAGTTGATAATATAAAGAAATTTCATGATAAATAAGTAAAATTCTACATACATTTTCCAAACCAGATCTCACAGAACCCCTTTTGCTATGATTCCAGGGACACTTCGATCCCGCTTCTTCTTCAAAACTCACACTGATATTGACAAATTTTCCCAATACTTACAGGTAAGCTACCTAAAATGGCTTAAAACCTATACATATCAGGATACTCCAAGTAGACTTAGCGCCGATCCCTAGCACGTCGAGATTATCGGACGGTCTTCATGCTGTGTGTACATTAACTACTTTGATGAGCTTATGAAGTCACTTTAGATGCAAAATTCTGTTACGGAACGGCTTTCCGAAGGCTACTGTGTCGATTGCCTTATGAATTTATGTGTGGCTTCCGCAGAGTTTAGTAAATCGTGTATTGATAGCGCTTTTTGGTGGGCTCGCAAGTTTGTTAGCCGTTTATCGGGAGGAGTTTCTGTTTCGCATTATTTGGAAGGCTTTTGAGTTGAGGCTGGTTATTTGTATAGGAAATGTTGATCATATATTAGTTCAAAACTTACAGTGTTGAAACGTGATCATAACAGAACATTTCAACATTTTAATGTCACTTTTAGGTACAGTCAGGGAAACTATATATGACGGAGAAGGTACATCTCTCTCGTTATTATTAGCCATATTTTAACTACTGTGGGCGAACTATAGGAAGTGTCGGTTATTGCGCAATAGAAAAACCGTTTGCAGTTCAAATCAAATTATAATTTACGATCAAATTAATCACAGTAGCAAATCACACACTGTAGGTACACGACACAACTATACAGAACGCGCGACAGTTTCTAATCGTGATCACTGCTTAGCCGCCAACAACAAACTCTGCTTTAACTCTAGTTAACCGTTATCTTATATAGACTCTGTCGAGCGCCACCTGGTGCCACTGGCGTCCCGATTAGTCAAAGTCAAACGATTGATTTAACGCATGCGACATATAGGTATTTATCGATTTGACACACCACGTCAATTGGCCGTGTTATAGCCATTTCTAGACGAAGAGTGTCAATTGTGATTTGAATAAACGGATAATTTAAGTTGGTATCACTACATAGTATAAAACAAAGTCGCTTCCCGCTGTCTGTATGTATGCTTAGATCTTTAAAGATCGTTTAGGTTTCTAATGTGACGTCGTAAATAAACACATTTTTTTGCGCTTACATTGCAAACTCTACCTGATAGATCAAAATAATGTACTACAGTATTGTACACCTTAAAAAGGTCTACAAAAAAGTCCGGAATGGTTTATGTCTATATCTCTTAGGGATAACCCACAATAACCATTTTTATCCTTTACTTTTTATAAGAAATAATGACTTATTTACAAAGTAATTTCAAGCAATACAGCATTAATCCTTATCCAATTAAGTACCTTAAATACTCGTACATTGTGCATTTAATATAGATCTGTTTCGGGTTATAATTCAATCATGATTCGAGAGACACGTGGCGCCATCTATTATCATTAGAACGTTATTGTAGTTTTTCTCGGGAACTGTACTTTTTTCTGGGTGAAAGGTACCCTATGTCCGTTTCTTTACACCTGATAACGTATATGCAAAATTTCAGGATGATCGGTTCAGTGGTATAGGCGTGAAAGGTAACAAACAAACAAACAAACTTACTTTCGCATTTATTTTATTAGTTAGGATTATAACTTCAGTGGACTTCGACAATTTTCGAATGCATGTCTTTATTTATACTTTGAGCTACTGAATCACATACTTCTATATCTAACTTTTATGCTGTATTAAATTTAACGTTACTTACCCAATAAATCAACACAGTTACTTTATTCCCAGCAAATTATATGAAGAACACCAAAAAAAAAACTGAAGACTATCACTCAGGCTCCCACCATCGTCTATTCCCCCCAATATGAGAATAATAAGGATAAAATTCGCAACCAATTAATTGAATACTCGTGTTAGCATCGTTCGATAACATTTATCTCCCTCAATATTATTACAAACAAAATTCTCGAACGTAAAAAGGTCCATTAATGGACTAAACGTGTTTAAATGAGCGAAACCTACCGCAATATTAATTCATGTTATAATAAATAGGCACATTTATTTTCGATGTAATTATTAAGTTTGTATGTAACTAAAACAATGTAGGGTTGTTATTGTTTAAATGCACTATTCAGAAAATATTACTTGCCATTTATACATTTATGAGCATGTAGGTAACTATTCCACAAGCCAAACAAAAGTAGCTGTATAATTCAAGCTCTTCTGTGAATAGAATAGAATAGACCACTCTTTATTATGTTTTCTCTGTGTTATGTGAAGCTCTTTGGAGGAATAGCATTGATCACCACGTTTATTTACAGTGGGTTGGCGATTTCAGACGATGAGGTGCCAACGCGGGGTTCGCTGTCATTTTGACGTGTTTTGACATTTTAGGGTATTGCGAAGTGGTGACTTTGTAATTTCGGGCATTGTAGTGTATATGAACCAAAGATTAATTTAAAGCTGGAATTGGTGTGAGCATGGCAAAAAATCGCCAAGAATCCTGTAGTTTAATGCACTATTTGGTAAATATACCACTGTTCAGACTATAGACCTTAATAGACATATTTCATGTACAAAAACACACACATAAGCAATGCAAGACCCTTCTTGTATAACGAGGAAACGTACACCACCCTATATAACGTGCTCCGGTCATAAATGTCACAACAAGAGTCGTAAAAAAATCAAGAAATGTCATACATGTATGTAATACCACATAGTCAATATCAATAAGTTTTAGTGGGCTTACCAGTACCCATTACTGGAGACGTTATACCATGGGAGGCTCATAAAATATGCCATAGCACGCCATAGTAAGTGTTTCGGCTCGTTTTAGGTGCCAAAGGACAGGTCGTGTGGAAGAAATTAGAATTTCGATTATGGATGACGTATGGGACCAAGGGACGTGGGTCCCGCTTGGAATGGCACATCTATTTGTAACCTGTAGATATTGTATATAGGTTACCGATTATTTTATGAAGCAGCTGGGGCTTGTATTGCAGCTGTTATTTTACTTTAAAGGAATAAAGGATTTCTGTATTCAATCTATTTCTGATGTCGAAACAGCCCGATTAGTATATTTTAGTTATTTCCATAGTGTAATGTCGTACGGCATTTTGCTGTGGGGAAATGCAGCCGACATTCAGGCTATTTTTGTGCTGCAGAAACGAGCCATTCGAGCAATTTATAACCTTAGTTGTAGGCATTTACTGAGGGATAAATTTAAGGAAATAAACATAATGACTGTCGCATCTCAATATGTATATGAAAACCTTATTTATGTAAAAAAGAATATTAATCTATATTCTAAACACAGCGACATTCATAACATAAATACTTGATACAAAGATTTACTTATTGTGCCCTCGACTAGGCTCCAAAAAATTAATAATTCATTTAAGTGCCAAAGTATACGTTTTTACAACAAACTCCCAAGTCTTGTTAAAGAACTGAGCCTCAATAAATTTAAATCATTTATTAAACAGAAACTCTGTCAAAAAGGTTTCTATAAAGTTAAAGATTACTTGGATGACAAAAAGGCTTGGGATTAATTAAGCTACTTCAATGTACCCCCAAGCAACAATCCATGTTATACTGTGATTATGTGTTTTAGAATTAATAATGTAATTTTTATTGAATTACATGACATAACATATTATGATTTTTTTGATGACATTTAAAGAGAAACCTGTCTGTGAATGTGAGTAGCATGCAGGCTAGATGAAATACATGATATTCATTTTAATATTGTGAATGTGAAGACTATGTGGGTCATTGTTGCTTTTTTTTTCCTTTCAGGTAGTTTTAATCTTAGTCTGGCAGTTTGAGTCATTTTGTGGCCTACCCAAATGTCCTTTCTTTGGTATTGTTCGTTGAATCGTTGAGCTCCTTAAGTTCTGAGTTGAGCTGCACGATTACTGACAAATACGTGCACTGACTGGACAGGTTCACTCAATCTGTGTGGTTTTTCCTCAAAAGACCATTTCAGACAAATCTACATGGTCTTCACATGATCTGACCAAGATTATGTCTGGACTTTAAAAGAGACTGTGACCTCTGAGTTTGTTTCGGCCTTTCTTCTCAGAGTAGTCAGATAGGAAACGCCGACCTCATCTAGTTTTAAAATATCATTGACGTATAAAAGTGTTTGTACAAACCTATTTACAGAAATAAAACCATTTATCATTTATCATTTATCATTTTAAAACAGGATTTTCATTTTCAGTCTATTTAAACGAGGCTTTATAGTCTGGTGTTGACTGGAAATGCATGCGTAAAATGTTTGGATACTGCTGTTTAGCAAGTATGAAAAGCATTGAACCTAAAACCTGCAAGAATCCGTTGTCTAATTAAATGGTCATATCTGGAACCCATTACAATATCAAAAGACTGGGGCATCAAACAACATTGACACAATCCAACATTCGCTAATCAAAGCCCAACACGTTACTGAAATTTATGTATAAATAAAACTGAACATTTTACATCAACAACGAATAAAAGAAATCGTCAATATTTTATACAATTAATTATTTTAATTGAATTCGGCAACATCCGAAGCCAGCGAAATGCCCTGAAAATTTTCTGTAGCTGTTAATCTCGCCGATAAGCCTCGAGGAAGTATGGTCGAAAGACAAACACGGGATTAATAAATATAAAATTGGATAATCCATTGAGATTCTTTCAATGATTTGTCATGCTTTTTTGTAGAAATAAAAGAAAGAAAGAAAATACGTTAATTTGTGGTAAACATGACGCAGAGAAAAACACACAATCACAAAAAAGAACAAGTTGGAGGAAAATATGCGTCACATCCACGCAAAACGGCAATCGCTCAGCATAATGCGAGACAGAGCCCTAGCGCTAGTTTTTAGCGATAGCCGGCGTTGACGCTGGTCCTGCTCCACAAGGGCGCATAAACTAATTGATTAGCATTTGAAACTACTATTGGAGCTGCTGAAGATTTTAAAAACTTATCTTTGTTTTGTATAAATTCAATGTTTTAGTATTATATAATTGCATAGCACATGTGTGAGTACTATGTACCTACTATAAAGCTACCATTTAATAGGTTTTTCTTTCATTGACTTGAATGTGCCCTGGCGGCTGAGAGTATGTCATGCTCACTCTAATGTCTCGCTGGTGGTGGCGTGTGTGTTGGATCATTAAGTTCCCTTCAAAATGGTTGAGCTGAATGGTGCTGATCCATGCGTCATGTTCGTGAACGGGCGCCGTCAGTGGGGACTGGTCATTTCTTAGCTGCCACGGCTTATTTTAATTTAATTTAATATTTGAATTGCTTTTGTCTTTTTATTACGGACGCTTTTAACGTTCTGCATCGTTCTGACATGCATAATTTCAACATGAACGATGTAATCAATATTTTGTAACCATATTTTGATTTAAAAGAGTGTCCATGGAGTTTCTTGCTCGTTCTTCTCCATAGGTACCTACTACGCTTTGGAATGGGTAACTAGCTTCATCTTTCTGACTGACCGACCCCTTGACAATTCAAAAGTGCCTGTAATTGGTTTATTTGAAATAAATGCTTTGAGTTTGAGTTTGACGTGATGACGTCAACCGATGCTGCATATGAAAAGATAAAAATAACAAACGATCAGAAATAAAATAAATACACAGTACCTAGTTCTAAATGTTTATACAAACATAATATTTATAAAATGGCAACATTCCGGGTAACCACTCCGGGCCCACAATAATCTGTGCTGTCATAAAACTATAGGTTTGGCATTTTGACATACTGATTACGTATTAAATAACATGGCACATTAAGTGAATGATGGAATTATATTAAAAACAAAAGGATGTATTTGTATTGGGTGATTTCGTAGGTACGGTTATATTATTGCTTTTGTACAAGGACTGGAAGACGAGGTGTCGGTCGTCCGGCGGCGAGATGGGCGGATGACATTGTTGCTATCGCGGGCAAAACCTGGGCACAGGAGCGTATTGACACCAGAAATGAGAGACCTACGCCCAGCAGTGGGGGAAGTGATGATGGTTGCTTTTGGCGTACTTAATGAATACAGGCGTCTGTACATACAACCAACCATACATAAATTCATCTCTGCCCTGGTTTTTACCTACTTTAAGGAAAATAGTTTTATTAAATTATTAATGAGGAGTTAAAACCAATATTAATCGAGTTTTTAAAATCTCTGAAAAGGCGAAACAGACGGCTTATTTACTGCATGCAAGTTTTGTAAGATTTTTTTTAGCTCAATCACTGAAAATGCAAACGAAAATTATATTCCATTTAGAAATACAAAAAATTGAATGCGTTACATACTGGTAAAAGATGGAAGCTCAAATAATTTTTTCGCTCCATATTTTTGTTAAAAAAATAATTTAGAAGTACAAAAGTAACGCGTTGAGTAGCATGTGGTACGAAAATTAGCGAATACAGAGACAGCGTTATTTGGGACGGAGTAATAATATGTACACACTTGTATGCTCAGTAAATTATAAAAATGTACAACATTATACAATGTTTCTGTACAAAAATTTTATAATGTCTAGGACATTATACAAAAAAAATGTTGGAGTTGATATTTACTAGAATAATGTTGTATTTGGTCGTCAATTTCGTGTTGGAGATGGAACCATACTTTTTTAATGTGAGCATTTGGGCAATCGTTGTTTTTGCGACTTTGTGTAGGCGTCAGAAGATTAAATCTTTTGATCTTGTAATAAGCACTTTGCACTCATTGCCACTATGAACACACACATGCATGAACTCACGCCTTCTTCCCATTGGGGTAGGCAGACACTACAGAAGTCACACCAATAACTAAATTATAGGTAGTAGTAGGTAGTACGACAAGTAGGTACACTCGAGTGATCTTGTCATTCATCTTTATCTTAACTTGTAAAATTATTTTTAGATTAAATACCTATATTTGCTTGATTAATAATATCTCGATTACCATTAGTTCCTCTAATATTTTATCAAATGTTCATGACACGGTGGCGATGACCAATTGATGCTTACGAATAACGTTACGAACGTTAATGTAAAAGTATTTGTGTATTTATGTATATTTATTTGTGCTTATATTTAGCTATGTATTATATTATATTTAAAGTTTTCTGCGTGTTTATATTTAAAAATATTTATTCCCCAATTTTCGTTACATACCACTGTTTGTCTTTGCATCACCCAAAGGTTGACTGGTAGTAAATGCCTAAGGAATTAAGTCCGCCTCTGAACATTTGTGCGCTTGAAGTATTAAATGTAATAAATTACTGATTAATGTTTAGTATAATTTATTTATATTTATTTATTTACACAACACTTCTATCATAGCAGGATATCCCAAAGCGATAGGGTGGTACTTAGCTTATGCTTATTTTACAAATTGTAACACAAATGGTATGCAGAATATTTACTGTAAAAAGTATTAAATTATTTTCATTATTGAGAATATGAGGACTATGTGGGTCATTGTTTCAGTTATATTCTTGATCTGGCAGTTTAAGTAGTTTATGCGGCCTACCCAAATGTCCTTTCTTTGGTATTGTTCGTCGAATCGTTGAGCTCCTTAAGTTCTGAGTTGAGCTGCACGGTTACTGACAAATGCGTGCACTGACTGGACAGGTCCACTTAATCTGTGTGGTTCTTTCCTCAAAAGACCATTTCAGACACCAATCTACATGGTTCTCAAACATTATGTCCGATTTTTTTATATACACATTGACATTGTTGAATTTTATATACACAATGACATGAGTATTTACTTGTAAAGTAGTATGTTATTTTAATTATTGTGAATGTGAGGATTATGTGGGTCATTGCTTTTTTTTTCGCAGTTAATTTTGATCATGATCTGGCAGATTGAGTAATTTATGTGGCCTACCCAAATGTCCTTTCTTTGGTATTGTTCGTCGAATCGTTGAGCTCCTTAAGTTCTGACTTCCTGAGTTGAGCTGCACGATTACTGACAAATGCGTGCACTGACTGGACAGGTCCACTCAATCTGTGTGGTTCTTTCCTCAAAAGACCATTTCAGATACCAATCTACATGGTCTTCACATGATCTGACCAAGATTATGTCTGGACTTTAAAAGAGACTTTGACCTCTGAGTTTGTTTCGGCCTTTCTTCTCAGAGTAGTCAGATAGGAAACGCCGACCTCATCTAGTTTTAAAAATATGATTGACGTGTAAAAGTGTTTGTACAAACCTACTTACAGAAATAAAATCATTTATCATTTATCATTTATCAGTTATTCTTGCGAATTCATTCAATGAACAGTAAAAAATATCAATCCTTTCGGCGACTTTATTAAGTGTCCGTAAGGCGCGAGTAACTGGAGCTTTTAGAAGCAAGTTAGTCCTGCCGCTCGGCACTGCCAGCAGCTGCGGCCGTCTCTGCCTCAGCACGGAGTTGTCGGGCACGCACAGATTCACCTCCTTTAATACTCCCTGATTTTTGATTTTACCATTAATTAATTTAAAAATATAAATGGCGAGAGTCATATCCCTTCTTAATTCTAACTTGTTGTACCCAACCATGCCTAGAACAAACAAGGTCGGGTACATCAATGGATAATAAGGATATACTCCATACAGTCTCCTGTACAGATAATGTAATAAATTGTAATACTTAGAATCAATATTATATTATGTAATTTAATAATCTGATTCAAAGAAATTGCAGTGCCGTTACAGGGTGCATGTCTGAATATTGTGTCATGAAATTTTAATGAATGCCTACTAACTAGTGTTTTACATGTTAGCAAATTAATAAATAAATTAACGGTCAAATTGACACTATTTATTAGATGCAGTGTGTGTAATATTACATTTGAGCTCAAGCAAGCTTGCATGACGGTCAATTAAGTTGTCTTTTGATGTGTAAACTTCTTAGCGCTCCGTCTACGGTAGGGGCTAGCTGGGACTTTGAGCGTCAGAGGCGTAAGCGTAAGACTTCGAGCGTCAGATGACGTCAGCGTAAGACCCGTGTCTATGTGAGCGCGTGAACCAAACTGATGCGAGCTCACATGTTTACACATGAATTTTCGTGAGTGCCAAACCAACTCACACCGATTTTTTTTTAATTGAAATCAGTGTGAAACATAGTGGTTAAGTTTGTAAATAGATAACATAAACATAACATCACCCCTATAATCCCTTTAGGGTAAGGCAGAGGTGTACCTATAGTACACCCACATTGCGCCAGTTATGTTCTTTTTAAAATGGAGAGGTTCTTAATTCGTCTGTATATTTTTTTTGTATGTTTCGCGATATCTCCGGCAATTGTAGATCGATATCGAACATTCTTTTCGGGGTGGTCCCATACAAATTTTGTTAACTTTGCTTGGGTAGACTTTCAGTTAGCTTCAATAATACGTATTTTTTCCACTTTGTGTATATTGATGATAATATAATAACTTCCTGTCACTGTTATTTACATAGCAAGTACTGGTATATGAATTAATTTGAGGTAGGTGCCACAACTAAAAGCGAAAATTAAAAACATTTTTACAAAAAAGAACTGTCATAAAAAAACACTACAAAGTGAAAAATTGCTTTAATTTCTGAAGTCGGTGGCAAAAAACGAAAATATAAAACTAAAGAACCGGCTTCCGAAATTAAAGTTATTTTTCACTTTGTGGTGTTTTTTTTGGAAGTCAATTGTTTTTTTTTTTTGAGTTATTGAATTGATATTGAGTTTGATAAAATATTTTGTTTAATTATTTCAGCTTATATGAAATTCTAAAACCATTTATTACAACTAGGCTGAGAATCAACACTTTAAAAAAATCAAAAGACATCCCCAAAACGTTCAAAGATCTCCCCTTTCTGTTATTAGAGCTGGCAATAAGAAGTAGCTGTAACTTAACATGCTTATATTAATGTGTGCCAGACTGCCAGTTAATATAAACAAAGTTTAAACCTCTTTTACACCTTTCTGACGTCGTAACTCGTATGTATGTAACATTTACCATTTATGATACTAGACAGTTTTACTCACGTGCATGTACCAGGATTGCATACGGGCTGCGGCGGTCAAATTGCAGCACCAAAAGTAATCAAACATGGGTGCTGTAAGCCGTGGTGATGGATCACCGAGCCGCGATAATGATCGGGTTTGTCCCGCTTTGTGGGACTGACATCCCCAAGATGCATTGGCAGGTTTTATATGAAACTAGTGCTGATTTAGCTGCAATATAACCCCTAAAAACTTGACGGTTATAAACAGTTTAAGAATACTGTTAAGTGTGCTTTTTATTTTCGTGAACATCGATTGCGGGAAAGGGGACTGATTATATTGTATAGGGACTGTATAGGGACCTTTAAGTTAACATTTGTACTTTTAACCTCCTAGTACGATAGTAATATAGTGTCGTCCTCTTTTTAAGATAAGTTTACTTAGTTTATTGATACATAGTGAGACAAATAAGTAGTAACTATTTATTCCAATAGTAACATTAACCCATTTGCACCACAAATCACTCAATGCGTTTTGTGCTAAACGTAGATATTTAAACCATCGTATTGTTTCTGACAATATTTGAAGATGAGAGATAGAGTTATGTTTTAAGAATGTTAGATTAAGAATTTTAAATCATGAATAGAAATTTATGAAGAGATTGCGTATCGTGGTGTTTTAATGTTATTTTTTCTACTTTAGATTAAAAACTAGGTACCTACCTATTAAAACTAAAGAAAACAAAAACTTCATAAAAGTGCCTTGTGTATTAACTTTTTAGTTATCCTTATAAGGCGTTTCAAGAAACGCCGAGCGAAGTCCGGAAAAATCGGAAAATACTCGTTTAAAACAAAGAAGGGTGGGAGAACTATTTTTTTTTAGTCTAACCATACTTTTAAGAAGCTGTAGGAATATGGTTCAAAGTTTTAAACGAGTACTAACGTGCCCAGTTACTTAGATTAATGTATTGTTTATCCACTGAATTAGAGGGAAGCCTTCAGAATTTCTTCCTTTAAAACCGTGTTAGTTATATTTCTTGAAACCAGGAGGTATCTTAGTTTCACAATTGTTGCATAAGTCAAATTAGTTGATTTCACCAGTCGCGTTTAGTTTTTAATTTTTTTATATTTATTAGGGAAAAAAAACAGTGACACATTACATTTTTAGGAAGAAATACAAAAAAGATGCATATTTCAGGAGATTTGTGTAAATATCTCAAAAATATGTATAACATTTACATTTTATTTATTTAAAAGTTATATTGAGAAAAAATCTACGGCCAAATGTGTAACCAACAACATTTTCCACGGAATACACTTAAAAATAATCTTTACAAACCAGGCTATTTAATTTTGTGTTAAATATTAAAACACACATGCACAAACACACACACGTATACATAAATATAAATACAAGAGAGTTCTATAAGTAATTTCAAATAAATAATTCTTGATCTTTGTGAAGGAGCTTAACCGGGAAAGTAACACCTATTTCTAGGTACCTTCGAGCAGCGTTACAGTGTTCCGATTTAAGGGGCTTACAAGAGCTAAAGCGCGGTCACTGTCGGATCGCATAGAAAAGAAAGAGACGCGCGATGACACAACTCTGGTAATTTATTGCAAAATATGAAGCAATTATGGATTTACAAAAAATCTATTCATTGGACTAAAAAATTAAAACACTATTACGTTAGTATGTTGCTTGTAGAATAATCTGACGAAAAATCTGAATGTTTGCATGTATGTTTTTTTAGAGTTATTTTCGTGATTTTTTCTATCATATCAAGTTAATTGTTTTATGTTTTCAATACACTATCTAACTAGCATATATCCTGCAGAATATCATATATTTTTCTGATTTGGGTTACCGCAGTGGATCATATATTTTTAGGCATAAGTTTGCGTTTAGGTCATGTAGTCCCCTTAAGAGGATGCCAGTGTAATGACTGCCTTTTTTTTGGGAAGGCATCTCGCAGTTTATTCTAGGAGGTTGTCGGCTGCTTAATAAATTAAGGCCTCCTAAAGTAAGGCATACACCTTATAAAGTAAGCGACTAAACGCTAAGGATACCTCCCGTGGGGTACGGGCCTCGGCTTAGGGCGTCGCTGGGGGCTGCTTACAAATGTAATGACAGCCATTACAGGTAGATTATATTGGACTTTGTCTCTGGGACGATAGCCGCGCACCTGCGATGCCTCTAATACCTATTGCTGATATCTATAGAGGGCGCTGACGATCAGATGAACAGGGTGCTTGCTGGGCGCCACCAACAGAAAAAAAAATGCACCTAAAAGAAAAAAAAAAGACGATCTATTCCATTTCCACATATTTCTTCCACAATCCAAAAGTAATTTTGCCACCTACGTGCCAACAATAATTGTGACAAGTTACCTTCGCATTGTGCCGTCAATTCGTTGACAATGGAAGTGTCCCACAGTCCCAAACAGGCCCAACTCATCTATTTGTCACGCACCGCTTTGTAAACGAAACCCTTTTGATGTTCAGTTGAACAGGTGGCATTTAATAGTTGTGTCTGTTTGTTCAAGGGATCTTTATTGACTGTTTCTGTGTTTGTGTTGATCGAAAATAGCGGTCGTTGTGATAAGACTGGGGGTTATGATTGGAATAGTTAAGGCTATTTCTCGCGCCACATTAAGTTAAGTATAATAATGCCTTCAGAATGTTGTTGGGGCTTCCTCGTTAGTGCAGTGTATCAGGAATGCTTGCCGAAACATATATACTGATGGTTTTAATACCATCCTGTGAAAAAGGATTGCTTCCATGATGTGCAGAGTGCGTGGGAGTGTCAACGGCATTCCGAAGGTCATCACTGATAAGCCATGTTGCGCCATTATGGCGCATTGGGTGATTGTACAAGTGCATGTATCCGGTGCGTCAGTGAGTGCAGCAGATATATGAACAAAAAAAATATGTATTACATTTGTTACTAACATAGCATATAAGTAGTGTGTATTACTAACATAATATGGACCAAGGTCTGAATTAAAGTATTTTTATTTATTATGTTATTAAATGTTATAATTTTGTATGTTCTGTTGTAATTTCCGACGAATGGTTCCTTCAAAAGAATTTAGGTATCTACATGTCATTACACCATTTCGTTTATATTCTAAAACTACAGTACTGTCAAATTATTGATTAATTAACTAACAGGCTCATTTATCCATAGCGATTTTTTGCAATCGACGTCTTCTCAGTTCGTCAGCCAAAACCACATCAGTCTTGTCTTGGTAGGGCTGCTCCATCGTCGAAGCCGAATGACTTGGCTAACACAACATAACATAAACTCACGCCTTCTTCCCATGGGACTAGGCAGAAACTACAGAACGCCACCTGCTACGACCCTTACATACTCCATTTGCCTCGTTTACGTTCATACATCTGGTAACTTAGCTATCGGTTTAAATTTATGCCCTGTGCCGCAAATGCACATGCTAGTGGCACAGATTATTGAGATGAAGATTCTTGATCTAAGCCAACCCATCACTACGCTAAAGGACCTACTCCAGCGGTCAGCGAATGCAGCTCCAAGATGTTTTACGAAGGTAGATATTTGCGGTGCGAAGACTCCGTCAACAGATGCAACAAGGGGGCGAATGTCGCATGTTGCAATTCACAAGCGTTTGAATATTTCCTTATTTTTTTCTTCATCGATGGATTTTAGTACATATGTTGACATAAGTCACAGAAAAAAAAACTCTTGTTTCATTATGACGACGTGTTATTAGATCACGCTTTTTACGACAACGAGCATGATCAACGTTGAATTCATCGCAGCCACAGCCATCACATGATTTTGGCATAGAGACTGGTAATCTGTGGTAACGTAATGCAAGTGCGTCTCTGATCTCAAATGGGGATATATCGAAATAGTATTTCTTAGTCGGTACGATAGATAGCCAGCTGGTGGATTTTGTTTTAATTTTTGTCAAAATTGATCGTTCAATCGCTCCTTTCTTGATAAGGGAGAGTTTGACCAAAACTGTATCCAAATTAGAGTTCGTCATCGAGAGTGTCTTTCTCTGTGCGGCATTCTACCTCAAAAGGTTGAACTGTGACAGACTTACAACATAAAAAAATTGTTGTCACACCTCATCAAAATTAAAAAAAAAAACATAAGAACTTTAAATAATTACTTGTAATGTGCATGTTTTTGACAAGTGTTTATCAAGACTAAATGCGGGATTTCTCAAAAACATGACGTGTATAAAACATGTACCATAAACGTAGATATTTATTCATTTATTTATTTATTGCTAACATTAAAATTTCATGACACAGTATTCAGACATACATCCTGCAAGGGCACTGCAATTTGTTTTGTATCAATTTACTAAATTATGTACATAATATAAAATTGATTCTAATTATTACAATTTATTACATTATACTAAGCATTATATTATAATTATATATTAATATAATAATATATTGTAATATTATACATTATTGTGTATAAATTGAGTTTCGATATGAGCGAACCACACCCCTGGCCGATCTGCCCAGAAGGGTGGTAATTTTACTGATACTTTGATACTTTAACCCTCCTTTGGTTTGGGGAGGCAGTTGAATCTGAGTTTATTTTACTCTTATTTAAAACTTTGGCAAGTTGTTCTTGCAAAGCATCGTTTTGCTCTTGTAGAGATTTAAGTTGTGCTTGGACTTCCTCCATACTTGAGTTATTAGATAAGTTATATATTATTATATTGAAGTTGTATCAGGCGTATTGTTACCTAACTAATTTCTTCACCTTTATAGCGTTTTCGACAAGTTTTGGACATAATTAGTATTTACACCTTCTGTATTATAGGTGTAAACGATAATCAAAAATTGTTGACACAAGATGTAAAATACATGTTTTATACCTTCGTGTAAAATGGGGTATAGGTATTTAGGTAAGCCTATTTTGTTCTCTTGGTGAAATAGAAATACTAGAAAAAATGCAGTAGTCAAACCAGTTAACAACGTCCCAATTACGGTACCGTTATCAGTAAAATCAAGCCCATCTTACGACTAATTTCAATAATGACGCCATAATCTGAGTAATTAAGTAATTATCCAGCTTCACAAGGTGTTTAATGTCACCAGGCCCTAAATGTAATATCATTCCGGAGTTTATGTTGAAATAATTAGATTACTACCGCAGATAAATGTTATAATTTTGAATTATGTTTGGAAGCACTCACATAATGTACCTTTAAACCAATTAGAAGCTTGAAAATGTTCTTTTTAGATACACCGTCAAACGCGGTGGATAGGGATGCAGGGGTGAATCAAGACGAAACTTTAAAAGGGATTTTAATATTGAAATAATATAGTTGGTTGCCAAAAAGGACTCTAATGTGTTTACTGTATTATAATTAACGATTATGTGCCCTTGTTGGTACTACCGGGGTTGCTCACTACCGGGATTTTTGAAGTGAAAACTTCTTTAGGCGCGTTGAGCACTTTTAGGGTGAACAAAAGTCTTGAAACTCGCGTCATCGTCACCGAACGCTTGCCATGAGCTATATGTATTGCCATGAGCTGTGTATATATGTGTACTTTTTGGGTGAACAAAAAGCGTGAAACTCGCGACATCGTCACCGCACCCTTCGACGATACAATTCACAAGTTACTTAGTTTTCACTTCTATCGACAGTCCCCAAAGAGTGCACCGCATTTTTTTAAATTTCTATTGTTTACTGTTCGGGAAACTTACAGCTTACTTATAATAGTTTTCTTAAAAAATATGAAATATGCCATTTAAAAGTTTCCGCCGACAAACACTCAATTAAAGCGCAAAAGGTCGCGACAACATACCAGTAACATAAATGCACAAATAAATATTATACTATCGATATATAACTCAGACTCAAAAACTCAAAGCATTTATTGCTAATAAACCAATTACAGGCACTTTTGAATTAGCAAGAGGTTGGTCTATATATAATAATATACAAACTAATAATGAAATAATTCACTAAAACTCAATTCTCAATTCCCTACTGCATTCCATAATGTTGCTGTCTTTTGGAACAGACTATAAACTCGGCAATATGTGGACATGAGTTTTATAAGATAGACGGTATTTGTTACTGTACGGTATGAGGTAAAACATAATAATTTTGCGGTAAACATGTGAAACACACAGAAGAAACCCTAGCAGAAATCTTTCAAAAGTTGGAAGCTTAAAACTTGGAAGTTCGTCAAATAAAGTAAGTAGATAACAAAGCAAGAGTTGTATGCTGGGATTAGGTTCCTACGTTTCGCCGGGAGTTAGAGAGTAAAAATAACATGCTTGGAAGAAACTTGGTAACCAGAAAGTTTCAAATTCTAAAAGAAGGTATAAGTAAATACACTTCTTAATGACTGATACATTCACATACACGAGCAGATACGCGTGCCTACTCATGACACAACGATCCGAGCTGCACGGTTACTGACAAATGCGTGCACTGACAGGACAGGTCTACTTAATCTGTGTGGTTCTTTCCTCAAAAGACCATTTCAGACACCAATCTACATGGTTCTCAAACATAATGTCCGATTTTTTATATACACCTAGCCATTGTTGAATTTTATATATAAAATAACATGATCAGTATTGACTTGTAAAGTATTATGTTATTTAAATTATTGTGAATGTGAGGACTATACAGTGGGTCATTGCTTTTTTTTCTCAGTTAATTTTAATCATGATTTGGCAGTTTGAGTAATTTATGTGGCTTACCCAAATGTCCTTTCTTTGGTATGTTCGTCGAATCGTTGAACTCCTTAAGTCCTGACTTCTTGAGTTGAGCTGCACGATTACTGACAAATGCGTGCACTAACTGGACAGGTCCACTCAATCTGTGTGGTTCTTTCCTCAAAAGACCATTTCAGATACCAATCTACATGGTCTTCACATGATCTGACCAAGATTATGTCTGAACTTTAAAAGAGACTGTGACCTCTGAGTTTGTTTCGGCCTTTCTTCTCAGAGTAGTCAAATAGGAAACACCGACCTCATCTAGTTTAAAAAATATGATTGACGTGTAAAAGTGTTTGTACAAACCTACTTACAGAAATAAAATCATTTATCATTTATTACTTATCGCCTAAGGGTCACCCTTAAAGTTCGTGTATGTATTTATGTTTTGTCCACTCAGAAAAATAGGCCAATTTTATAAATCACTACTATGAAAATTACAGTTCATAATATTATAAGTCTGAAATCGCCAACCCATCTTGAGCAAGCGTGGTGATCAATGTTCGTGCCTTCTCTGTATGAGAAGAGGCCTTTGGCCTGCAGTGGGACATTAATAGGCTGGTATTATTATGACTATGAAAATTGGAAACCAGTTTACCACATTGTTCAAACACCTTTTTCAATATGCTCATGAAAAATATGTCCGATGCACTATATTAATCAACAGACCTGTAATTGCTTAAATTAGAGACAACTCTCAAACTATCTAACAGTTCGTTGGATGATATGAATCCCTTTGAACTATGGACCATTTTGACTTATATATATATCTTTGTTGACACTTCATCCAATACATGGTCTTTAAAGGTGTCAAAACTCATTCGGATCAAACTTTCAGTGGATACAATAGTATCATTTCATGTATTTCAGTTTTAGTTAATGGTCATTGTGTTTGTGTATAACTAGTTACCTTTTAATACCTACTACTTTATTTTTACTATCCCAAGTTGTCCCACTCTTGGTCCCCCCACTCCTTCCATCTTTCACGAGCCTGCGCGTCCTCCTTCCAGTTTTGATGGAACCTATATCGAACTCGTCCCACCATCTCCTACGTGGTCTCGTGGACCTACTACTTATTAAATTATTTTGTTTCTGTAAGAAACACTTTGACAAGTTACGTTACGTTAGTGTTGAAATGGTCTTTTGAGGAAAGAAACACACAGAATTGAGTGGACCTGTAGAGAAAATTGCTTGCACTGAGCAAGCATTTTTCAGTTATCGTGTAGTTCAACTCTGAACTAAAGGAGCTCAACGACTCTACAAATGATATTAAAGATAGGACATTTAGGTAGGCCGCATAGACCAGGCCCGGGTCGACGGCGCGTTGTGTTCCACGCGCGCCTCAAAGATATGTCAGCATAATTGACGGGGTCCGATAGGGCCAATGCCTGCCGGGGTCGCGGCTAGTTCGAAAGAGTTACCGTGGCCCTGGCGCACAGGCAACTGAATGAACTGGGGTGGGTTTTAGTCAGTAAGAGTCTGACACGCCCTTCCGCTCCGCCCAGAGCGGGAGAGGTCATTTAACGATTGCAAACCCCAAAAAAAAAAATAGGTACCCCGCATAAAGTACTCAAACTGCCAGACCACCATTCAAACTAACTAAAAAAGATCCATATAGTCCTAACAGTGTAATACTTTTCACAAATCAAATATTAAAACACCATAGACACTACAGTTTTACTAAACGTGTGTATTATTCGTTCTACTTTACTGAGTTTGTTTCCTCATCAAACTAAATACCTACTACGCTTTGCGTAAATGATGCAATGCTTGTTTTTCATGTAGTTATTTTCACTTAAAGTTATCCTTAATGTTCTAGAGAAAATAACAATCTTCTATAAATGGTACAAAACAGAATCGCTTTTCGTGTCAGTCTGTGTGACTGCGTTGTTATTCTAAATTGCGGAAACTGATATTGATGCGGACTTCAGCATCAATATGAGAATTTATTCCGGAACGTTTACGTGTAGGTATAATACAATAATATTAAACTCGTGTTCAATAAAGAAATATCGATGTTTTGTGAAGTCGTAAAAACCGTCCGAAGCAGGGGCTGGCCGCTAGTAATAAATAAACAAAACCACAAAAAATACTACAAGAATCAGCAAATACTACAAAACAATACAAATAAAATATACCTTCTTTGTCCACACAGCAATCAAACGTATTAATATTCTTATGCCTAATATTGGCATAGCATTCTGACCTCATTCGTCGTTCGCCAGTTATGTTCCGCCCCATATACCGAGCAGTAAGTATGTTAACAGCATAGGTTATGGCTGGACCGACAGTAAATATGATAAACAGGGCGTATTTATACAAATGTTTTACAAACAAAGTGGAATGATATGTGGAGGGGCTTTTCGGGAGCTGACTGTTAGCTCGAGTGAATAGTTCGTTTGAGTGCGTGGTGTTGTTTTCATTTTATTTGTTACTTTTAACGCTTGTGTCTATTGGAAAACAGCTCGCTTTGCATATCAAGGTAATATTTTAATAAAGCTGAAAACGATTTTTGAAAATATTTTTTAGACATTATGATGCTGCGGAACGCAATTTAGTCTAAGTACGTTTTCAGACACTGCATTTAAAGTGAAAACTTCAACAACATTTATTGTCGTAAGTATCACTACACATACATAACATCACGCCTGTATTCCCCGAAGGGTTAGGCAGAGGTCTACCTATAGCACACCCACATTTCGCCAGTTATGTTTAAGTCACATGTAATAGGGGGCGAGCCTATTGCCATCAACCTGGCACAAATCCAGACCACCACAACACCAAAGTACCACTACATTTCGATTAAATTCATCTACCAGTAGAATACTGCTCAATATTCCACTGAAGATATTAAAAATTAAGTCACTGAACCTAATCTCTATCTTAATTGTAAACAGCGACAGCCAAAACTTGAATCCATAAAAACTTCATCCAAAATAATATTCACAATCACACCACAAACATTTTAATCGTCGTATCATTTTTGAAGCGTTGACAATAAATAAAATAGGTATTTAAAAAACGTACCCGCAAACTGCAGAGGCTGGTATTGCCAAAAATAAACTTTAACGCTTAAGGTCGTATCGTAAAAATGAATGGGTTGTAGCCCTTGCAGATATTCTGTTTCGACCCTTAAAAATTAGCATAAACAGAACGCCCACTCGAAAGATTACGTTACAGGGTGATGCGTAAGCATAATTACTATCAGTCTTTAGGTATAGGGTGTAGTTCTGTGGGAGGTTAAGACGATCACCTTTTCGTGGGTGATCTTGTTATTGTCGATGGAATTGTTTGCCTGGTATAATGGTAAAAAAATTACTAAAAATTACACTTTCCAATTGGTTTGTTCACGATAAAATGTTAGATTTTTGTAAAACAATGGAACTACTCCACTAAAGGGGTGAATACTGTTTTGTTTGTATCTTTACAATACCTTAAGATTCACTTGTATACCCCAAGTCTTTAATTCAGATAATTGATCTGAACAGAGAGGATAACAGATCAAAAAAATATGTACTGAATGGTAATTCACAAATATTATTGACAATTGTTTAATAACCCAAAAAAATCCTCTTACTTGTAAACGTTGCTTATAGTTAAGATAAGCAACGTCAAAAAATTTATGGTTACACTGACTTTAAGCATGATAACATTAACCAACGTTGGGTGTAATATTGTACCTATCAAAGTTGGAAAGATTAAATAAGATTTACATAGTTTTGCAGGCAAAAAAACCTGCATGTTTTCTATCTGATAAAATTAATCAACACTATTGAAACTCGCAGGTACCAGGGAAGAATGACAAAAAAAGGGAGGAGGCCTTAGTAGTGGGTGGAACAAGGCTGCCAATAATGATGATAATACTGATTGTAGACAGTATTTGCAGATGATTTGTATTATGTAAGATTGCATTCCACATATTTATAATCATACAATAGAAAACTACAACATCCAATTCCAAAATCAAATATCTAAACACAACATAATGTACAAAATGTATAGGCAACGTTGCGTTTGCGCTGAGCAGCGACTTTCAGCGTAAATACGCGAATAAACATTAATAATTTAAGGTTATATCTGATACATCGGGTCTTGGACTATGCTGGCGAACGTTTTCTGTAACAAGGGTGTGCTGTAAGTGAACGAAGTAGTGCGGAAACGCGTCTTGATTCTTTTGGTAGTTAAAGGTGATTCAGTTAATGGTCTGCAATAGGCTGACTTCACAAAAAATCATGGATCCTGTCCGATAGGAAAAATATAATAGAATACCTGACATAATTTTAATGTGTACGTAGCTTTTACATTGTTCTCACATGATGTAACTAATATTTTTATAACAATATAATTTACAAGAGTGTCCATGGAATTTCTTGCCCGATCTTCTCCATAGGTACCTACTACGCTTTGGAATAGGCAAATAGCTAGTCATATTTCTGACTGACCGATTCTTTGACAATTCAAAAGTGCCTGTAAATGGTTTAATTGAAATAAATACTTTGAGTTAAGGCAGACAGGTGCGACGCAACAGCGCGATGCGACTCTTGTAGAACAATATCCATGAAATTTTCATGTTTTTTTTTCTACTAGAGTCGCCTCGCGCCTGTCGAGTAGAGTTCCTTTTTTTTCTCGACTGTTAATTCTTCAGCAGTGGTAATTTATGGGCTATATTTTAGAAATGGATTGGGAACCAATGTACTTTAACACTCGACGCCTTTTATAGTAGTTATTGTTTTTTAGTGTATTATTAAAAACCCCCAAAGTGCGCCAAACCATAGTAGGTGCCGAGAAAAAAACGCCAATGTTTCTTTCGGGATTGGTGGGATATTTGGAGTATTAAGGGGTGTTAAGATCACGTGGCTGGTCTAAATTTGTTTCCAAGCAATAATAATAAGGCGTGTTCTTTATACTTTAGGATTTTTTTTCTCTAAAACTGGGCGTTTGCACAATGTGAAATTTTGCAAAATCGTTCTACATGAAACCATGACACACGCTAAAATAATTTGAAGCTTCGCACGCGCGAGCTTTTATGTAAAGTGGAGCTATAGATTGAATTCAGAAAACATGGCGTCCACAATATTTTTTTCATGAGATCCAGTACTTATACTAAATTCATAAAGTCCAAAATATTTTACAAGTAATCTTCTGTAACTTGCACCACACTCCCTGTCGGCGTACGGTCACGAACTACAGCCCCCTCCCACACGACAATGGGCGCCAGAAAATAGCTACAATAAACTGATGGGGGGGGGAGTGGATAAATTTTGTCTTACACAGTTTTCGTAAACACTTTTAAGCTTGAAGTTTACATGCGACGGTTGTAAAGGATTCTGTTTAGATACTATCCAGAATCCTTTTAAAATATTGTTTCTATTCGAGAAATATTTTCAGCTCATAATCATGGGTTTGAAATACTATGAGTCAGTAAAAAATATAGGAAATGTCGTTACAGAGACAAATCTTTTAAAATGTACAAGTTAATCACCACAGTTAATAATACTGTTTTCTTGAAAAATAGCACCAGCAACGTTCCCCGTTATCATAAACCAACACCTCCCCAGATATTTCCGCCCCGTATTTAAAACAGGCTCATCACAGGCTAAACACAAGAAACTAACCTACTTTCAGCGTTACTATAGTCATAAAACAATCCCACCCGACCCTAACTTCACAGCAATGGGCTCCCACGCCAAGAAAAAATAGAAAAAAAAAGAAAACACATTCGCTCATTTATTTACGAGTGCGCCTTTGGCTCGCCTGCCCCAAGCCATTAGCAGGACCATTATATCTGTCTCCTTCTATCTAAAGCAGGCTTATATTAAGCTGTTTCGCCAAGATTTTCCAGCACTATAACTCCACGGGTTGAAACACTTAAACTTTGAACTGGAGAAAATTGTACGTACGTTTTTATCAGTGTATTAGAGATTTTTATCGCGTGTTCAATTGTTTTTTTTTTTTTGTAAATTTAGGTAACGTTGGAGCGGAGGTAACCCCAATATGGGTAGTATTTGTATACCTGTTTTTTTATAAATAGGTCTACGGCGGAGGTTTAATATTTTCGGTAGGCAACGTATGCGTCGTTTGCAAGTCGTTTAACCGTTATTAAGCGTGATGAATTTTATTTATTTTTGCGCCTGAATATTTCTCGTGTTGGGTGAAATGAAGAATTTTATGCAAACTTGCAGATTCATAGTGTTTGTGTTTCTTTTCTTAGTTGTGTTCATTCAAGTATTTGAGCATTTTAATGACGTCACCGCTGTCTAGTAATTTTCCCTACAACACGAGATATTTTTGTTTTTATTTGAAGTATAATAATATTCATTCATTATACAGGTTTTCCAATTCATTCGTGAATACATCAAATAATATTGCAAACAGAGCTGTTTTAATAAAAGCAGATAGCCACACAGCACAGTGGGTATTTCATTTTATTGGTGGTATTAGTGAGTACACAAACAAACAGCGTTCATTTTTATACAAAAATATTAAAGTTAATCACAGCTTTCACACTGCTGAATCGAATATCCATATCAATACAAATATAGTAGATTAAAACCGCTTTTCGTGTCTGTGTGACTGCGTTGTTCTCCTAAACTCCGCAATGGATTTTAATGCAAATTTCACCATCTTCTAGAAAATTTGAGGAGCTGGCGAACAAATCTGGACTTGTCCACATACTCCATTTTTTTTTTTGCTATCGTTGTCCACTCTTATATTTAATAACGAAATATTTTTAATCAAAACTGGCTTAGTGTTTTCAATCAGAGACGGACTCGTCCTTGTCTAGTTGGACGAAAGTAACATGTCAATAAAAAAAAGGTGTTTAGGGTTTCTAATCCGGCCAGATCCTGGCTTAAATTTTACATTTACACTTACATTTAAATTTTTTTTATTTTAATTTGGCATTTACTAAAGCCTAAAATTCTACCTAATTAACTTTAACTTATTTTGGTTTTTGACCTCTACTCTAAAAAATCAATTACTGGACAAGTCCGGATTTGTTCGCCAGCTCCTCATTTATTCCACAAGGTTTGTGTATGAAAGATTATTATTAAACTTACATATAATAAAGAAATTTCGATGTTTTGTCAAGCCGAAAAAACCATGCGAAGCAGGAGTAGATCGCTGGTAAAAAAACAAAGTACTCATAATCACGGTTCTGTGTAGAACTGCATAGTAACAAACCTCCAGGGAAACTTTAATTATAAATTAACGTCGTATTTCTCTGTTTATAATAAACTTTACCTTTAAAAGGCTCGTCATGGGATTAACTTGGCTTCTCCTTATTCAAATATTTGTTTTCCTTTTTTTACTTTATTTCCTTTTCTGCTAATAAGATTTGAGACCAAAATGAAGGAAAGCAGTTACTAGGAAAAGCTTTTACAGAAGGTTTATCTTGGTCAATTCACTCATGGTAGTATTTCTAGGAGGGTTTGAGGAAAACTAAATCAATTAATGATTATTCTGTTTGAAGAGGTAAAAGGTAGGTAAAGTCAGAGAAAGTAATTGTTTATCAAATGGACCACCAACTTCAATTGTCCGTGTATTCAAATCACAACTTGACAATTGTGTGAAATGGCTATAACACGGCAAATCGAAGTAGTGATTCAATTTGATAAAAAATACATTTACCTGACCGCAAAAATCTACACCAGACATTCTCACAGCTAACTGTCAAAACTTACGCAGATGATCAACAAATCCAATCTCCATACTTTTTGTTAAACACAGATGTCGCTAGTTGCCTGTACACCTATCTCTTTCTTCGACTGTACAGTTCATATTTTAAGTTTATCACAGTTATTACACACGGGGAAGTTTAATCAGTCTGAGTGATGTTCCGTCTCACTCTTGCAGTTTAATATTTGTAAGGTGAGAGAGGGAGCACGGTTGGGTTTTTTTTTTTAGTTTCATGTTGGGAGCTCTAAAGTATTGGGTATTGGTATATCGTTTCTCTGTAAAAAGATAGAACTAACAACAAATATAATTCACGAGGATATTACGAATTTTGAAGCCGTGCATTGATAATCTCTTGAGAGTTGCGTGTGTTTTTGGTAATAAATTATTTCCAAAGAAAATGCCCTTAACTTCATAAAATAATCCATTGAATAAAAAACAAATAGAAATATGTTATGAAAAAAAAACCCACACTCTTCAAAATCTCGAAACGTTTCAAAAGAACCGTTCCGGATATCCTTATTCGCAGTTTTATATTTCTTTTGTCCGTGGATCAGCAGGGAATGTATAAAATCAGAGAAAACTACCGTATATTGTCCGTAACAATAAAATATTTATCTCTCTTACCGTATCCGAAACTCTAACATTTTCAAGCAATCAATTAACTTAAAAAGATATTAAAAAGACTCCAGAGAGTGTCGGAGTTGATTTCGCTGTGTGGATAATTGATAACAAACCAATTATCTTGGACCATCAGTTATTACACTCTATAGGAAACTATAGGTCAATCTCTTTTGGCTGTTTCTTTTAGTAGGTAAACTCAGGAAAATGGTTTATTAAATTGATTACCAACTTAATTGTCCGCACAAGCGTCAAACGTGAAATCAAAACTGTGTGAAATGACTTTAACACGGCAAATTGACGTAGTGCGACAATTTGATAAAAAAAAAAACCCTGCCTGTACCTGGTCAACCTAAGTTAACTTTTCAGATGAGATAGGAAAGTTAAAGCGATAACGGTTCCACCATTGCCATAGAATTACACAACACAATAGTCATTCTGTATAAAATAAGCAATTCGCATAGACAAAAATAGCCTGCAAGACAATTCCTGTAAGTCTGATTGTCCCAAAAAGAAGCTATAGGAACGGCAAGATCAAAGGATTCCTTCCAAAGGAATAGATCTAAGTTTTATCGAGATAAAATGACTGGGAATCAGTGGAAAGCGGGCAGCGACTATTTATATGAGCTTAGAATTGGTTCTTTGTGGGTAGTTTTGGATAAATATTTTTACACATGAACACTATAATATGGTTATGGTCTGACTTTACATTTTTTCAAACGTGCGGCACTTTACATTTTCGAATTGTTTCTCATCTTATGATACCACACGTGCACGTGCGTTCTTAAGTGACCACATAAAGTTATGTGGAAAAATTCGGTACATATAATGACTAATTTATTGTATCAAAGGTTCCATTTTAATATGATTAATTCTAGCTTTGAAAAAGTTAAATGGATGCCATACGTGGCTTGATGTTACAGCCATGTTACCTACAAAACTAACTCCATAGCGACGGATTTGTCAATACTAAAACCAATTGACCTCATTGATAAAAAAAAAAACTCATCTTAACATACTCTCCCTACCAACCGCCAATAAAAGCAAAAGTAAACAACATAATAAAACAAAACATAATACCGACCAAACACTTCCTTTTCTGCTAATCTCTCATCATTTAGACCGTAATAACATTTATAAGGCGATTCCTGCTTCCTGTTTGTGTGAATTCGGTGACTAGCTACCCCCAGAAGGGAATACACAGGGATAAAATAAATCTAAAACCAAATTACTCTTCGATAGCAGTAATTACGGTCCGTAAATATAAATACCGTTTTTTTCTTTTCTTTTGTTGACCTTCCCAAGGATTCGGGAGGGTAGTATAAAACTAGCTTTGTTGACTGTACAAAATGGCGGCTGTTATATGATACGGTTATTGTAAGTGGATTTAATTGAGTTTGGTCGAAGTTATTGACAAATGTATTGTTATTGAAAAGGTGTATAAACATTTTATGAGGGACGATTTTCTTGTTTGTTGAGAAGAAATTAAATTTATGCTCGAGCCAGTATTAGATTCATGTATAAAGACAATCATAATGGTTGGAGTCGATCGCCGGCGAGCAATGATCAGCTCGCTGTCTGGTAAGGACCACGCCCGGGTCGACAACGCGTTGTGTTTCACGCGCGCCCTAAAGAGATGTCAGCACTCACTGACGAGGTCCGCTAGGGCCGATGCCTGCCAGGGTCACGGGTTTGTCCGAAGGGGTTATCGTGGCCATGGCACACTCAAAAAAAAAAGACGTACTGGTTGGACCAAGACTGGATGTGGGTTGTCTGAATAACATCAAAAATATTGCCTTAATGATCATACTTATAAGTAGGATTGGCAGTACAAAAAAACTTTTTTTTTTGTTGGTGCACCTCTGTCTATTCCTTCGAGAAACACAGTCGTGATGTTATATTGTTTATTTCAAGTAAAATTTCCACTTGATGCTAATGATTGACACTATTTTGACAGCTCACGTCGAGCTCAGTTCGCCTCAGGTTTTCACGGTGAGTATGTGACAGAATCGATCGGCTGGTACTTGAAATCTATAATTATGATAACGTGTATCAATAAACAGTGGGAGTAAAACAAGCAACTCTACTTAACCTTTCAGTGAGACGTGGGTAGTGCAGTTATCTTAGAAATTCTGTTTGTAAAGTTTACCCAATTTGTATGAAACTTTCAGCTCTCTGGTATATCGTACGTCATAGGTCACAGGTTTAATGCAACATGTGTGAGTACTATATGTACGCCAAATGTGACAAGGAACCAGTATCGTCGATATAGTTGAAGTTTAGTAAGAAACCGATGAATGTTTAATATAAAACAAACAGGTAATTTATCAAATTAAATTTCATTCGAAAATTATCCATCGGGTTCTTACTAAACTTCAACTATGTCCAACGACCCTGGTTACTAATCTCTTTTGGTGACTGTACCTACTATAAAGCTACCATTCACTGGGTACTTTTTTCAGTGACTTAAATGTGCCATGGCGGCTGAGAGTATGCCATACTCACTCGTATGTTTCGCTGAAAGTGGCACGTGTGTAGGATCATTTAGCTCCCTTCAAAATGGGTGAGCTGAATGGTGCTAATACATACGTCATGTTCGTGGATGGTCTCCGCCGACGTCAGTAGGGACTGGTCATCTCTTAGCTGCCACGACTTATTTTAATTTAATTAAATATTTTAATCGGATTTTAAATATTTTTATTACGGACGCTTTTAACGTTCTGCATCGTTCTCGCATGTAAAATTTTAACATGAATGATGTAACCAATATTTTGATTTCGAAAAGAGCGTCCGTGGAGTTTGTTGCCCTTTATTCTCAATAGATACCTACTACGCTTCGTAGTTTTACAAGAACACCGCAGTCACACGATTTTGCCTTTAAGGTCTAAGGACTTTCTATTTATAGATTTATTAGTTTAATGTACGCAAGTATTGGGTATTTATTTTAGTTTTACATCAATCACAATACAACACACACACCCATGTCACAGCACTTTTAATTTAATAGAACGGACACACACTTCCCTATTATTATTTTATTCTAGCGTATGGCACTCGTGGGTTGCAGCTGAAAATCAGCGTCAGGTGATACACGTTGTGTTGTCATCTGACATTATGCTGAGCTGAGGCCCCTTTGGCATTGTAATCTTAATTTTTCTGTTTTTTTTTTTAGTTTTAAGGTGTATTTTGTTGCTGCAATGCCAATAAACGCATTTTTCTTTCTTTCTTTCTTTCTTTATGGGTAACTAGCTTCATCTTTCCTTTCTGACCGACAGACGCGACGCCTTGACAATTCAAAAGTGCCTGTAATTGGCTTATTTGAAATAAATGCTTTGAGTTTGAGTTTGAAAGTATAACGACTTTTATGGCAGTGACATAAGGTTGAAAATTAGTCAAGGTAATTTATTTGGAATGTGTCTTTATCGAAGGTTTATCAAAATGTCGCAATGGCTCAGTGGTTAAGATCTCGCCTCTTGTGCATGAGGTTGTGGGTTCAAATCCGAGCTAGTACCAATGTTTTTTTTTCAATTCATATGTAATTTCTGAGTTATCTTGGATATTACTGATCGGTAAAGGAAACACATCGTGAGGAGACGTGAACTTATAGTTAATATAAGTCTGAAATCGCCAACACGTCTTGAGCAAACTTGGAGACCAATGTTCATGCCTTCTCTGTATGAGAAGAGGCCTTTGCCCTGTAGCGGGACAGTAATAGTTTAGTATTATTTATGTTACTTTTTGACAGGCCTATACTGTCCTCCCATATCTATCAACACTGTAATTGGAAACATTGTAAAAGCCCCTTATTTTTAAAAGAGTAACCGTGGAGTTTCTTTCCGGCTCTTCTCCATAGGAAACAACCAATTGGAACCGTGCACCTAGCTTCTGACGTTTCATAAGTGCCCATGTTGGTTTATGTGAAATAAAATATTTTGATTTTGATTTTGATTTTTGATTTTATCGAAGTTGGTCATATAGATGACGTCATCTCATAATTATAATATTGCAGTGTTGTTATACTTATTTTTGTGCAATAAAGACTAAATAAGGTTGCCATAGCGATAAAATTTAATAGAAACTTTTCCATAAAAGCTTTACTAAATGGTACAGTTAAGTAATACACACTACTTTAATTATTTACGAACTAATCTTTGAATTTGAAGCTGAGATGAGAATGCTAAGAGGAATGCGTGGTGTTACGCCAATGGATAGAATAAGATATAAGTATATAAGAGGAAGTCTGAAAGTGGCACCGGTGACTGAAAAAGGTATGTGGAAACTAGCTGGACTCGGCCCGGCTTCACACAGGTAGTACTAAGTATCTAACACCTACCCTACCTACCTACCCTACCTACCATACCTACTCTACCTACCCACCTACCCTACCTACCCTACCTACCTACCTGACCTATCTACCTGTCCTACCTACCTACGTAGCCCTACCTACATACCCTACCTACCCTACCTACCTCTTCCGTCTCATTCCCTCACTTTTTTTTGTTAATTTTCTTTTATACAAACCTTGTCCTGACAATAACGAACACAAAAAAAAATAACTATCCAATTTAGTGAAAGTTTTAAGTATGAATGTGGATGGCTATAAGAGTAGGGGAAGACTAAAGAAAGGATGGAAAGACTGTGTGAAAGATAATGATGATGATTGAATTAGATAACCATAAGATACTTTTTATCACAACCAGCCGCCAAATGCGGCTGTTTCAGCAAACTATATTACATATATGTAGGTACTTCATAAAAAAAACCCTTGTGTACAATGAAAGACGCGTATTATAGTACTTTGTAATTCCATGCGCGTGCCTTACAAGGTTGGCATAGAGTTCACACGTGTACCAAATAAAGCCTCTTCAAAGAAATGATCTGTCAAAATTCCATTTAATTTAAAAGTCTATTCTATAAACATCTCACCGTGAAAACATACATAAGTGAAGTAAGCTTGAAGTCAGCTGTTTATCCACCAGCATGCGTAGCCCAATGCATGGCAACAATACAACCGGAAGAAGCGGATGACAAAATGACAGATTGTAGAAAGCGGCGAATTCTACGGCGCGATGTCAAAATTAATTCAAGAAAGAATGACTTTTTGTTAAGAAAGTGATTGGTCTTCTCTTTGTAGAGTAGAGATAGAAGTGGTGATGCTACGCATGCCGATGCCAGGGATTGACACTATTGACAGCTCACTCTAAGCTCACTTCACCTAACTTTTCATGATGAGAGTTTTATAGAAAAGGTCGGCTGAACAAAAATTAAACACTTATAGAAAAATTCTCAGGTTTAAATCATTCCTTATACACTCTCCTAACCCGGGTCAAAGTCACGCACCGCACTATAGTCAAGCTCATTATTGCTTATCCACCCTAATGTGGGCATTACACAGGTTTACTCAGTCCATTCTTTATGTCTATGGCTGTCACTAACAAGTCAGTCGAATTCACAGTGACCTTTATTCTCTTTAGAATAAGGTTGCTGTTGAGTAGCTGCTGTCACAGGTAAAATAACAGTGTCAGGAGTGTAGTGAAGCTTATTTTTTCTGGAATAAATAGCTGTCAAAAGTGATAAAGTAATTACGAGGCCCACTTTACCTACTACATAACCGTCGGTTAAAGATTTCTGGTGTGTAAACAGTGTCTACTCACTAATTGGCTTCTGGCGTGGTAACCCGTATGCTCTGCGATGTGGATAATATCCAATATGATATGTATTCAGGGTCACAGCTTCCCTTTATATCGGTTTTGTATTAGCGATAAAGGGTTTTGTGTAGTAGAAACGGAAGGTTGTGTTTGTTGAATATTGTCTAGAGCATGTTATACAGAGATTTTAGTAGTGTCTCGACGTTTAAATGACACGTCGGGCTTTAGAAAGACAGGGGTAGAGACTACGTTCTTCAAAATCGAATTCGATGTGGTAATATGAACATCTGCATAATTACTTACACACATTATTATTATAGTTGTACCCACATTTGTTAATCATTTTTGATGTGTAAACATCTTAGCGCTCGGTCTACGGTAGGGGCTAGCTGGGACTTCGAGCGTCAGACGCGTAAGCTTAAGACTTCGAGCGTCAGATGACGTCAGCGTAAGACCCGTGTCTATGTGAGCTCACAGGTTTACACATCAATTTTCGTGAGTGCCAAACCAACTCACACCGATTTTTTTTTAATTATAAGCCCTTACGGTTAATAAAACTAATTAAAACGTTGTGCTTATTAAAATCTGCAAAATTTTACATCGCAATTACCTTGTTCTTCAACAACCGTAGGTAATGCATTATTTATCAAGTCCATTGCGTACCAGTCTCTAAATAGACAATTTGAACTTCCCGTCACTTCTACGAAGTCCGCTTCATTAATCTTCGTTAATTATTAAAATACTAGCTGTTGCCCGCGCCTTCGTCTGAGATCCAGGATGAAAAGTAGCGTATGTCGTTATCCAAGTCATGGAGTGTCTGTGTGCTAATTTTCATCCAAATCAGTTCTGCTGTTTTGGCGTGAAACCGAAACAAACAAACCAACTTACTTTCGCATTTATAATATTAGTTAGGACTAGCTTCTGCCCGCGGCGTTGCCCGCGTGGAGGTTGAAAAAAACCCTGTAAATCTTTCTCAATTAAAAGTGCATATATACAATAACTATGTGCCAACTTTCATGGTGTTCGGCCAAACAGTGTTGGAGTTCACTTTAGACTCACAAAATGTTTTACTTGTATTTTTTTTAAATAACGCATGTCATACTACTAAAGTTTATAATAATATAATTCAATCCTGATTCGAAAGACACCTAGCGCCATCTAGTGTCCTAAAGCAATTGTGACCGTCGAAAGGTTCTTTCCATATAGAACAGTACCTTTTTTCTGGATGAAAGATACCTAATGTCCTTTTCTGTACCCCTGACAACGTAAATACAAAATTTTAGGATGATCGGTTTAGAGGTTTAGGCGTGAAAAGGTAACAAATAAACAAACTTACTTTCGTATTTATAATATTAGTTATGATTAATGTTAGAAACAATTATAAAACCAATAACTGGCGAAATGTGGGTGTAATAAGTACAAATTTGCTTAACCCTTCGGGAAAATCAAGCGTTATTTTGTGTTATTTTTATTAATTTTATTTTATTTATGTAGCTATTCACAAAATGCGCAGCTCTTAAAACAGAACAATTATAAAACCAAAATAATATTTACAAAATATATATATTTTACTAACTTTTGCCCGCGGCTTCACGTTATAATTCAATCATGATTCGAAAGGCACGTGGCGCCATCTCATCTCATCCATACATTATCATAAGAACGATATTGTTGTTTTCCTCGGGAACAGTACTTTTTTTCGGGATGAAAGGTATCCTATGTCCGTTTCTGTACACCTGACAACGTATATGCAACATTTCAGGATGATCGGTTTAGTGATTTAGACATGAAAAGGTAACAAATAAACAAACTTACTTACTTTCGCATTTATAATATTAGTTAGGATTGGGATGATATAAAACCAATACCTAATCCATTTACTTTAAACTAGAAACAAAGTCAGCGCTGTAATATTCATCAAGTCCATTGCGTACCTCTCCTAAAATAGACATTTTGGAATTCCCCTCACTCCTAAGAAGTCTGCTTCTTTGATATGTAATGATTAAAATATTACTAACGTGTTTTCTTCACCTTACACATTAAACGGTGATAACAACAACCAAAAGAAACGTATTTCGTAAAGACCTTCAACCAAAAACTGCATTTCACATAGGAATTACCTTATACCTGTCCCTGCAATATACAGCGTAGTCAGCGCTGTAATATTTATCAAGCGCATTGCGTGCCTCCCGAGGGAAGTTCACGGTGGCCGCAATAGGTACCTATTCGGGTTTCTTTGCTCAATCCTCTGGAAGTCCGCTGCTTCGGTAATTATAAATGTGCTCGACTGAAATGAATGTTGTATTACCGTTTTATGGCTGCCTTAGGACTTTATTTGTCTAAGTTATACCTACTGTTTCTTCTGTATTGATTTTTTGTAGAGAGGAGTTTTTCGGGAAATTTGGTAGTGGATAAAATAAAATATGTGTTGGTATGCAGTGCGGAGATATAAATTATTATTTTTAAATGTAGGTATTTATTTATACTTAATTAACAGCAATCTCTTCACTTAACATAGAAACATAAAATAAATAAATTTAAATAAGGGCAAGACAGTGATGATAAACATAGACACATAAAAAAGTATCTGCATATTGTTTAATCATAAAAGGGTTTGAGGAATCATAGAAATCTGCTAGCTAGACTGAAAACCATTTGGTAATGTGATACTTTAAGATTCTCAATGATCTGCTTGAGAACACTGTAACTGATTTCAAGATCAACAGTCTTTCATAAGAGATATTGAGTAACAGCTGTAACACCATAATCATACAAAATAAGCAGTAAATCAACAGTAAGTATTTGGAAAACGTTATGAATAAAAATTGCGAAATACTTGAAACGCAGTTGGATTACCAATTCACAATCATATATATTTAATATAACATCATTGAAATACACACACTTACACACGGACACAAATGACACTCCCCCCATAAAAGCCCCCATAACAGAATCATTAGACACACGCAGTCACACATCCTTAAAATCAAACACACTGACACACAACACAGACACACCCCCATTCACTCATCCATGACCCATTGAAGCATGAAAAAGAATTCCCAAAGCATTTCTATATTTAGTCGAACAATGCTAAATTTAAGCCGTGTGGCATTAATTCTGGCCCGGGATGGCAGATACCTGACAAGACTGGCGCCACACTGGCAATTTTGAATTGGTGCCAACGCCATACAATACGCATGTATTCTTATAAGGCAGTCTTTGTAATCAATGGTTGGTCTTGCAGTATTGCTGAAACTAATATTGTATTACGAATGCTGGAAATATGTATACTTTTAGAGCGTGTGCGTGTGTATGTGTGTGTGTTGATAGAAATAATAACATTCTCGATGCAATTATTCATTAATTGGATGTGTAATAATATAAGTTGTTACGTTCAATCATAATTACATTAAACTTGGATGAGGCTTTGGGTTATAAGCTGTTACTGGGTTTAGCTTACTGCAATAGGTAATTGTCGTTAAAATCACCTGGAAGGTAAATTGTTTTCATAAAACTAATAGGAAGTAACTAGTTCTTGAAAAGAACCAAATGTGTTTTGTTGAATCGACTAATTCTGGTTCTGCTTCTGTTATTAAAGGTACTCGTTTCATATATAGATATCATAAAAACCACAAAAATCGAATTGATGCAGTCACTAGGACATAATAATTTTGAAAAACGTCTTAGAAAATAAGTTATATTTTACATGGTGTTGGAAAATAAGAATAGATTAAGAACTATAAAAAAATATTAAATATGTAGATTTACATTTACAACAATAAAAAAACAGTATCTCTGTAGATCTACTTTGTCTTATAAAATATTTAGGTGTACCTAATTAAACATGTATGTGACCTCACCTTGGTTCACCTGCAGTCAGACAGTATCGCGTCGAATCAATAAGTATTCCGTTTTATGATTCTGTGCGGAACCCTATAAACGTTATACTCAATTCAACGGAAAACATTTCGGCCCCTAATGTATACACGCTCCCTTTTTTCTCACACTCCAAACGTTATTCGACATTTTTCTTTCCCTTACTTCTGTACTGGCATTTTATTTTTATAGCCGTGTCTTGGAATATTTCCCGTTGCCTCGCCCTGGTGTAACACCAAAGAATTTCCAAATACTTGCCGCTGTCTACGTAACCAATAGTTCAGAAAGAATAACACGAAAAAAGTTATCCAAGAATTTATTGAGAAAAGTGTGTAATCACGATATGGTGACATGGTTCGCTTCCAAGATACTAGTAAGTGCGTTCTTCTCTTGAGGGTAATCCACGCCCTTGATTATGATTTTGAGTTTTTCTCTCAATTCGTTTGTAAATAAAACGGTTTCGTGGGATATCGATCTCTTCACGCGCAATAGATTAGGTAAAATGCTTTCATTAACCGCATGTTTTTTGGATTTAGCTCGAACTTGTACTGGGCGCCTTTGATTTTCCGTGAACACAGTCAAGCTAGCAGTATATTCTAATAGAGCTCTCACGCCATATATCACCACCATCAAGAACAGAGAGAAACCGGCAGTGAAATAGTTCTTCTCGATGCTGTGCAGTAGAGTCATCTTATCGTGTTCGTATATATTATCGGAAAAGATCAATGTGTGGATACTTTGAAAAGGCAGATACATGCCGAAGTATAGAATAGATGTGAAGTAAAATGCAATGAAGAACAAATACGTTCCCCTGTAGCCCTTCGTTATGTCGTTGATAAACTGCGTCAGTTTCATAGCATCATAGACAGGGTTAAGCATAATTAAAAGCGTGGTCATTTGGACTAATAACAAGGATGTTAGTATCATGCAGCTGGATACCATCATCTTGATTTCATTAGAAATGGCTTGGAATAAACTGTTTCTATGGCATTTTACTTGTTTATTTTTGTTTCACTTTTCCTGTTTTTCTGTAGTATCATGATACCACGTCTAATCTTCTGACAATTTATTGACAAGTGCTTGACAACTTGACAAGCATTCGTTTTGTGAATTTATTATTTTATTCTTTTGTGAATCATTTATCTGTCAATCTGTGTTATTCGATTTTTTCGTCCAAAACTACATGTTACTTTTAATGTTCTTTGTTCATGTTATCTGATCGAAAAGGCTTGTTGGCAATTTATTAATGAAGTGAACCCTTTTTCCCATTTAATAGAATTACATGGTTAACGTTCGTTTGAGTATTAGCGTCTTCTGAATTACTCACACTTAAATTGATATATTTTTCAGTAAGTGCTAATACATTTGACTTAACAATTGCAGAGTAAGTGATCTGGGTGGTCTCGTCTCTAGTTAAAACGGCATGTCTACACATAAGTTCGAACTCTAGCAGCCGAGCAATCCTTATCGAGAAATGTACTAACCACTCAATTAAAAATAAAAGATACATCTGCATAACGAAATAAGTATAGCATAGTGAAAATTTGCTTGCATAAAATTCCAAAGCAAGATTTGAATCCACATCCTGCAGCAGAAGGTAATGGGCATGAGTTTCCGAACAAATGTCGACAACAATGCTTATAAATGCAAAACTTACAAGGAGCGCAATGATTTTCGGCAGTTGAGGAAAGTTGTGTTTAAATTTACACCAGTAATCTCTTAAAAAACACGGCTGCTGAAATGGTTTTAAAAGTGCTACTACAACAACTAATTCCACGAAGAGGAAGGATCCGATAAACATGCGACATATACTTGTCATTCTAGGATTTGTCCTTTTTCTCTCCTTGAATATCAGGTAAATATGCTGTTTTTTGCGAGCCCCTTAATTCTGGGTGTGACGTGTCTGGGTCTCTGGTACTTTCAGGCTTGATATTATGTAAATCTTTGCCTACTTCAGTCTGTTCAGGAATAATTAACAATGAATCGTGTTGTATCGTAGCACATGCATGAGGTGTATCTTCTAAAAACTTTTTTAGTTGTAATGTCTCTTTTGAATTCAAATGAACTACTAACGGCCAATTGGCAGGATCTTCATCATCCTCATCACTGTAGTCTCCAAGTATTTCTAGCATGGGTTGATCATTATCGTTATCTTGAACTTGTTGAGAAATTGCTACATCGACCAAATTGTAGTGCCCCATCAGATCAGAAAATTCGTGAAGCCTCGCTGAAAATATTATTAATTCAAATACTCTCCAAATTACTAATAGAGAGAAAAGCGAGAAACATGCGAGAAAGTAGTTTCTGTTCGCATTTGTTATTGCTATACTAAGTTTTACTCTCTCTGTTGGTGTTCCAACTGGTCTGATATGTTTTGGTATACTAAGTCTAAATAATGTTTGCATTGGTTTGTAAATACCAAATATCCCTATTACCGAAATATATATTAATAATATGGCAAGAAAATAGGGATTTGTTAGATTTGCCTCCAGAACTTGGTAGAATTGTTTTACATATTTGGATACGGTAACAATATCAGTAATCGGTAACATCAGACACGCAATTAGTGACATTTGCGTTATATTAATTAATATGAGTAATACCGTGAAACTATCAAATAATGTATGCATTTTTCTTTATATTTATCCCATGTTTATTTTATATCCAAATGTTTTTGTCAGAATGCCAGAGTGACAGAAATATTTACAGATTCAACATCAACCATAGATATTAAAGAAAACTCTTCCCTATATTCATTGCGATATTCCTTTTTGGTGCTATCGAGGGAAACAAAAATCCCTTTACGATCGTTTCCTTGAGGCGTATGAACGCAAATTGCGTCACCTACTTCCCCATGATTGAATTCGTTATCAAGCGCCGCCTCACAATGGCGTATCGAAATCGAAACTTGTAACAGAGGCCTTTCTACGTACGTAGGTACCTATGAAACAAAATAACGGGACGGTATGTGGCATATATTTGGATGTGGAGCATATGTTGCGCCAGACTCCTGGCTCGGCACGCACAGCTCCCACGCTACCTGTAAGCACACGTATACGTCAGCCATTAGTGTGACAGAGACAACGTGTTGGCGTCTCGCTCGCACAGTTTCTGCACGTGGTTCCCCCCTTACAGGTGGCACCCAGCTTCCTTTATCGCAGCCATTACCTATGTCGATTCAATTATGCTGAACTGTTGATTTTGCGGACACCGATATTTTCAACGGTTGTGTAACAAGCTCTCGCTGAGGAGCCCAATTTGGCGTCGATAAAATATTTTAATTAATTACTAACATGGTATGATGCAATACCTTTAATATGTACACACATTAATTTTAGAATGTTTGCCATGTGACACGGGATCGATCGGGTCTCACTACCTTTCTTGTAATTTGTTAGGAGTCCTTCAAATACTATTTAAGAGCAAAATAAATGAATATTCAAATATTGAGTGTCGCCTTTTGATCTGGACCCGTACGTTTGTGCAGAACTAGTTAATAATACGATGTTAATGTATTTTAAGATATGTTTAGGTAAATGTTCCAATATTTTTATTTAACTAGTTAAGCATCGCTAATGAGACTCAATTTATTATCTATTGTAATGGCCCTCTAGCGGGACACCTAGGGCCTGACCTTACTTTTAGGAACTAAGTACCTACTTATATAATTAAAATATATATATATCTAGGGTTATCATAGATAATTCTGCAATCTGTTTATTTAACCTTAAGCAAGGGACACACAGTAATTGTTTTTTTTTAATGGAGTTTAATCAAATATTTCTTATGCAAAAAATATCATGTTTAATAAAAAGTGTTAATCTTACAGTTTTTGCTGCAAATACAAGCTAAATATTTTTATTATTTCATAAAAAATAAAACTATATTTATATATAGTTTTCGTTTTGAACAGCCAATCAAGCTGTTCTAAACGAAAACTATACAGAAGGGAATTTTATTGTCAAATTGACCTATTCACACATTTTCACACTACCTATTCACACATTTATTTATTCATGTTATGTGAGTGTGTGAGTAGTACAAAAATTATGAAGCACATAGCTATATCCCATTCCTAAAGCACTTTATATTTTACAATAAATTACCCCAGCAAACGATGTTGGTATTTAGTAAACCCCCAGTACTAACTCTCAAAGATTAACAAGCTATTTTAACTGTTATCTCTGTGGACTTACAATTAACCGAATAAGTACTTCACTGGCAGAAAATGTTCTGCAAATGTTTGGACATCGTAAAACCATGTTTTTAGGTCACTAAAATATGGCTAAGATTTTCAAAAGCAGTTTGTTTTTTCCTAGTAGATATTGTCACCTTTTTTTTTCGTTTTTTGTGGTCTGTCTGTCGTCTTAGGGCCGGAGTAGTAGCTAAATGCTCTAAAATGTAGGGTGTCAATAATATAATGGAATAGTTTATTTTTATTGTTTATTATTAGTCTCAAACATGCATTGTTTTTTGTTTTTACAATTATATTCGGCAAACTTTCTAGTTTGATGTTGAGAAGCGCTTGTTAATTATATAAATTATCTAGTAAAAACTAAAAAGTAACATTAAAACTACTAAATAAAGACTATATTACTCAACGATCACTCACATCAGTTATGCTAAGGTTGTGTAAGATGTAGTTTATACTCTATAGTACGTTACTATTAACGTACATGAGTTGGTAAATAAATATTAAAAAAAAAAACATTCAAAATAAAAATGCTTTGTATAATTTATACAAAATAAATTAATTTCATCTTACCAATTTGGTAAAGAATTCAAAAAAAATAACACCGCGATTAGCGCGTACTATAATAATAATATATTTCAAGACCTATCTACATTTACTACTCCTTTCAGTAGAAAACTTCAATATATAATAATAAACTAAGGGCCAGTTTCTCGAACGAAAATGATCGCAAAATGAACGTTAAAAATTGTCAAGCGCATGTAAATTGCTGCAATTGGCTGTTGCTAAATCATTCAACCAATCACAGCAGTTTAAGCGTGCTTGACAATTTTTTATATTAATTTTGCGATAATTTTCGTTCGAGAAACTGTCTCTGAGCTTTGCATCCGCATGACGTGTCTTTGCGCGCATAACGCGTGACGTCATTATCACCGGAGACGTGTTGACGTGATGTGTCCCCGTATTTACATTCATTTTGCTTACGTGTTGTGTGTTTGGAAATTAAAATGGCAGAATTGGCAGATGATGAGAGATAAGATGTTTGTGAGTGTGAGTGAAAATTCATAACTTACAAATTTTAATCATGATTTCGAGGTAATATTTATATTAGGTCTTTACCTATGAAATTGCCGTTCTGCAGTACTGGCCATTTCAAATCAAAATAATTTTTGTTTGGCTAAGAATTCTAATTTCAAATTTATTTTATTTTAAAAACATGGTTTTTTTTTTCTAAAAGTAGTCATTTCTTTATTGATTAGTGTTACATTTTCATCGCATTTCAATCTTTTTCGTCATCATGGATACGTTAAAAATTCGAGTAATTATGGAATATGAGTACCGTCGTGGCAGCAACGCGGCACAAGCGGCACGCAACATCAACGACGTTTACGGAGCTAACACTACAAACCAACGCACCACCTGTTATTGGTTTGCTCGCTTCCGTTCTGGAAATTTCGACCTGAAAAATGAACCTCGCGGTCGTCCGAAGATTTTGGTCGACAATGACGAATTAAAGGCGATTGTGGAAGCTGATGATACACAATCTACGGCTGAATTAGCAGCAGCTTTCGACGTTAGCGTCAAAACAATATTGGTCCATTTGCGTCAAATTGGCAAGGTAAAAAAGCTTGACAAATGGGTGCCCCACGAACTCAATGATCGCCAGCGCGAAGTACGCGTCGAGACGTGCCTTGCACTGCTCAACAGACACACAAATGAAGGAATTTTTAACCGCATTGTTACCTGCGATGAAAAATGGATTCTGTTTGATAACCGTAAGCGCTCAGCAAGTTGGTTGGATCCTGGTTCAGCACCTAAACAATGCCCTAAACGAAAACTTACCCCTAGAAAAGTGATGGTCACTGTTTGGTGGTCTAGCGCCGGTGTGATTCATCACAGCTTCTTACCAAACGGGGTGAGCATTACTGCAGATGTGTACTGTGAAGAACTGAACACAATGATGGAGAAGCTGGCGCATCTCCAACCAGCATTGGTCAATCGCTCGTCTCCGCTGCTCCTGCACCACAACGCGCGACCTCATACTGCCCAGCAGACGGTCTCCAAGTTGCAGGAACTGGGGTTGGAAGCTCTCCGTCATCCGCCCTACTCACCAGACCTTGCGCCTACAGACTACTACTTTTTCCAGAATTTGGATAACTTCTTGGCGGGAAAAAAATTTAATACCCGAGAGGCAGTACAAAATGCCTTTGAAGAATTTGTTGCCTCCCGTCCAGCTGATTTCTTTAAGAAGGGCATCAATAAACTGCCACTGCGATGGCAAAGATGCATTGATTGCATGGGTGATTACTTCGATTAATACAAATAAAAAATTCATGAAAAAAATTCGTTTAAATTTTTTCATACAAAACGGCAATTTCATAGGTAAAGACCTATTATTTAATTCTAAGTTGATACTTCTATATGATAGAAAATTTTATAACAAAGATAATCTTGTGCAATTTTTGTACTAATAATTTGAATTGAGTGACAAAATGCAAACTTTCCCCTGAAAAGTGCGACAAAAAAAAAGGCAGAGAACAAATCCCCTCATCTATAATTGCACTAACCCATGCGAATAGCATGGGTTAGTGCAATTATAGATGAGGGGATTTGTTCGCTTCACGGGTTAATGAGGTGTATTTGTAATACGTTTTCGAAAAATATAAACAACAAAATACTATTTTGCGGGCGCACATCTGGCGAAGCGCAGTGCAGCGCATCCGTTCCTGCCAAACAAATATCGACCTTGCAATAGTTGAAATAAAGTTGAAAATAAATAAATTTCCATTAGCTCAAGAGCGCGTCTAGGCGAAAAGAGGCACGCATCTCAGCTTATTCATTCTTAACTTTATTTTTAGTCACACAACGTTGATATTTGTTTGGCAGTGACAACCGCGCCACGCTGCGCCTCGCCAGGTGTGCGCCGGCTCTATAAGGCTCACTTGCATGAAAAACTTAACTCGAGAGTCAGTTGCTAACACGAAGTTAAATTGACAGTTTGTCATATATAATATTGTCAATTTAACCTCGTGTTAAACTCTGAGTTAAGTTTTTCATGCAAGTGAGCCTAAGAGGTAAAATTGTGTAAGTCTGTAGATGGCGATAACCATTCTCTATCAGGAATTCTTCTGTATCTTCTATATCTTATTCTGTATATACATATTATAAATTAAAGTCGCTTTTCGTGTCTCTCTGTATGACCGCGTTATTCTTCTAAACTGCGAGACGGATTTTGATGCAGTTTTCAGCACCATTTAGAGAATTTATTCCGGAAGGTTCATGTGTAACATACATTAATATTAAACTAACATATAATAAAGAAATCTCGATGTTTTGTCAAGTCGTAAAAACCGTGCGAAGCAGGGGTGGGTTGCATAAGTAATAAATTACTAAAATATCAGTCTTTTTTTAATATTCTTGACACAAATTCACAACACTTCAAGATCAAAACTCATGTCATTCACTCCTAAGTTGTTACTACTGTACAAGTTAATATTTACCACATGAAATACTTAACTAAGCATCCTATTCGTTTGTTTCAGGTAAGTTTGGACCTCCATCAAAATGGACCTGTGGACGTATGCTTTTATTTACAGCCGTTATTTGCGTAATAGGGCCTTTGCAGGCTGTGACCTCCTTAATCAGGATGTAAAGATATGCCTACACGTGTTATAGTACGATTCAAACTTAGTGGCGGCTTGGAACATGAGGCGAGTCGCTGCGCAGTAACCAATTCACGTGTCAGCGGGGCTGAGGGGTGAGGTACTGCGCAGCGAATAGCGCACTTCACAGCCGCCATTATGTTTGAATAGTACTTTAGCTACTGTGTGTTTTGTAAAATGTAAGTAACATAACATAACATCACACCTGTCATACCCGAAGGATTAGGCAGAGGTGTACCTAATAGTACACCTACATTTCACCAGTTCTGTTAAAGTGTCATGTAATACGGAGCGAGCCTATTGCCATCAACCGAGCACAAAATCAAACCCCGGGCTGCTGCGAAATTCCTGATAGAAAAACGCACACAACACTTTCCCGACCTTGGAATTGAACCCAGGACTTCATGCTCAGTGACAGCGCTTGCGACCACTAAACCAATCAGTTAGTTTTTATAGTATTTATAGTAATGTTTACCTGTTATTGTATTACTGACCCGATAGACGTTGCCTTGTCCAAACGCACTTTCAGTTTTTCCCGAATTTCCGATTTTATGGGCAACTTTTGCAATTTGTCTTTCCCTAAAAACCTTACTCAGACAATTACGATGTTCTTTTTAATTAATAAAAAAATGGTTGTCTGTAAAGTCGGTACAGACGATAATTTTACGTGATAACGTCATAAGGAGTGGAAGAGAGATAGATGCGTCACAAGCCGAACGCTTAGGCCGATCGTGGCTCTCTATCGCTTGTTCCACGCTCTCGCTCGCACGCTTGGCTCAGGCGGAACGTGACAATGAGTCATGCTTTTTCATGCGTGCAGCCGGCGTTCACCGATTTATAAGACGTTATCACGTCAAAAATAGTCCAATCGTTCTAGTCGTTATCAAGTGGTGTGCTCACCAATGAACAGCATTTCATTTTTGAGAAATTTTACCAGCCAATTTTGTCCATAGCTTTCCAACAAAATAATAAAATCAACAGTAAAAGTAGGTACTGCAATAAGTGATTAAGGTAGTTACTCTTAAAACATCTAAGGCCTACTTGCACCGCCAATCACTAAACACGTTTAGCGCTACACGAGTTTTAAACATCATTCTGTCTCTGTCATCTTCAAACACTTGACAGAAACAGAATTATGCTTTAAACTCGTTTAGCGCTAAACGTGTTTAGTGATTGGTAGTACTAGTGGGCCTACGTGTGGTGTGCAGCTTTTCCCAAGCACTTAAATTAATTAATAATTAGTGGTCTACTTAATACTTGTGGAGAACTACTCGCAAAAACGATCAATATTATTAATCGTAATAATTAAACCATCATTTGATAAACATAAAATAAATCTTCTAGGTATTGAACAAATATTTATGTATGGCTCCAATGATTTATGATCACATACCAATATCAATTAAAATGTTAAACATTAATCTTTTTAAAAGACATTTAAAGAACTTTCTTGTTAGTAAAGCCTACTATACTGCTGCACGGTTACTGACAAATGCGTGCACTGACTGGACAGGTCCACTTAATCTGTGTGGTTCTTTCCTCAAAAGACCATTTCAGACACCAATCTACATGGTTCTCAAACATTATGTCCGATTTTTTTATATACACATTGACATTGTTGAATTTTATATACACAATGACATGAGTATTTACTTGTAAAGTATTATGTTATTTTAATTATTGTGAATGTGAGGATTATGTGGGTCATTGCTTTTTTTTCGCAGTTAATTTTGATCATGATCTGGCAGATTGAGTAATTTATGTGGCCTACCCAAATGTCCTTTCTTTGGTATTGTTCGTCGAATCGTTGAGCTCCTTAAGTCCTGACTTCCTGAGTTGGGCTGCACGATTACTGACAAATGCGTGCACTGACTGGACAGGTCCACTCAATCTGTGTGGTTCTTTCCTCAAAAGACCATTTCAGATACCAATCTACATGGTCTTCACATGATCTGACCAAGATTATGTCTGGACTTTAAAAGAGACTGTGACCTCTGAGTTTGTTTCGGCCTTTCTTCTCAGAGTAGTCAGATAGGAAACGCCGACCTCATCTAGTTTAAAAATATAATTGACGTGTAAAAGTGTTTGTACAAACCTACTTACAGAAATAAAATCATTTATCATTTATCATTTATACTATTTTTGAGTTTCTGGAAGAAACAATGTAGGTACGCTAACCTGAAATGTTTCAAGTGCTTTGCTTGTTTTTTTATGTTTCCATTATTACCCATTATTTAAATTACTGACATCTGACATCAATCTGTAATAGTGTAAGTCCTAATTTTGACATTTATTTTTTATTGTAATTTTGACATCAACTTGACAAATGTATAAATATAGATTGGGCATATTTAAAAGAAAAAAATACTATCCACATTTAATTTGTAACAAAGTATCATGTTTTATGATCATGTGTTATTTTTTTTATTTTTAAATTACATAATATTTGCACGCCATAGTATGTGGCAAACATGTCTCTGAACCATTTCTTTAATTTTATGTTATCCTGCATGCAAGTTTTTTTTTTTATTCTTGTATGTGTACACATGTTTGGGCAAATAAATATATCTTATCTTATTTTATCTTATCTAAATAATAACCCTTCTTCGCTATCGGGTATAAAACAGGTTATTGTTGAAAACATGTTTTTATTAGTACTCCACCTCCAAACATTTAAGGAAATCTTATGAAAGTGAGAAAATAAAAAAGCGGCGAAATGTGAGTCGGACTCGGACACGAAGGGTGCCGTACCACTGTAAAATATTTAACACTACATATTTCATTAAATAGTTTTTTTTTTGTTAGCCTGCACTGTGTTCCACTGCTGGGCAAAAGCCAGGTAAAAATACTTCGTAAAAAAAACACATTACCTGTATGAGGACCCCTTTAATTTTTAACTTTATTTATTTTTATTATTTGTTGTTGTAGCGGCCATAGTAGTACAGTACAACTATTTAAATGTCCCTCGGCAAACTTCGTGTTTCATCAGTTTCCTCCTATTTTTAAAATAAATTACCTTAACTTAACACAGTACTAACAACTCTATATACTTCTAAGTTGATTGAGAGCTTCCGGTCTGTCACCAAGTGCAAAGGGCAACTGATAGAAATTTAACGACTGTCGAAACACGAAGTTTGCCGAGGGACATTTAGAAAATAGTTGTACTGTACACACTCTGTGAAAATTTAAAGTTTCTATCTATTACGGTTCAAAAGATACAACCCTGTGACAGACGGACGGACAGCGGAGCCTTAGTAATGGGTCCCATTGCACCCTTTGGGTACGGAACACTAACATACAAATAATAAACTTATCAATACGTGGAACGGCCATGTTTTTCTAGGCTTTCTCGTTTTTAGTACCAGCTCTGATATAGTTAGAAGTCTGGGTCGTTAGAGGCTGTTTGTGAATAGTTGTTGGCTGGGAGTTGGGGCATTCGAAGTAGTTATGTTTTTAGAAGAAGGACAGAAAAATAAAATTATTGGGACTCGCACAGGATTATCAAAAAGTAAACTAAACATACTCATAAAAAATACAAAAAAAAAACTAGTGTAAAATGAAAATAACAACAGAAAGTTCTGTATGAGATTCTCAGCATGAGAATTAGTTTTAGTGAATGTCGTTTCCGAGAAGAGAGATTTTGAGTCATGTAGATGGTGTCCAGATTGTTTTAGTGCGTAAAAAATATTAGTCTTTATTTGTGGCTGCATCCAAATTGTTATTATTTGTGATTACATCTAAATCGTTACAATGGATTTTTTTTATATCGTAATAAGTACACTATTATGTAATGTATTATTCTAGTCGTTTTTGTTTTCTACTATCACTGTTATTTTCTTTAGGAACTCCTCGTAACATAACATTATATTCTGAAAACGTTAAATCTGCTTTATACACAACAAACATTAAATTAGCAGATTTTCATTCATAAAGTATACTGCTATAAACAACTATTGTTATAAAAATACTATGCTTTATGCTTTTCAAATTATTATTCACTAATTCCTGCCCGTGACTTCGTCTGCGTGAAATTTCTTGTACCCCGATCCTACCCGTTGCATCGCATCACCTGCCCGCGCTATCACTCCGTTTTCAGTTAGCATTCTCTCTGATTTTTTTTCTTTTTGCTCGGCTCCTAAAGGTCATACCGTGATGTTAAATAGCCTATAGCTTTCCTCAAGAATTGGGCTATCAAATGCATGAAGAATTTTCTAAATCCGACCGGCAGTTCCAGAGATAACGCCCTTAATACAAAATTACAAAAAAAAAATTTTACTTCTCTATAATATTAGTACAGAAGAACTATTAAAATACTGAAAATGAGATAAAAGCGTCTAAAATAGCTTGCGATTTTCAAGCCGTTTATGTTTTACCTCCCATTACATTTTACAGATAAAATGACATGAAATAAAAGCGGTCATTATCATCGACAATTCCCTTTTTATTGAACACCCTTGTTCCTCAATTATGAGCTCTCTGTATCGATTTTTTGGTTAAAAAGTTGGAAAAGGGAAACCGTTTTATTTTGGGCGCTGGGAAAGTAATACTTGGAGGACCGTTTTTAAGGAAAGTTTAAATGAAAAATTGAATAGGTTCAGGTGGTTCGACTTAGTTAATGATTAAATCAGTGACGCAAGAAAAATACGTTTTGTCTGAACTTTCTGAAGGTGTAGCTATTCAGAGCGGTATTATAGTCGCCTAGTTCACAAGATTTTTTGCTGATGCATGTTTATAAGTTCTAGCAATGGGCAGCTGATCCGTAACAGTTATAATTAGATTATTATTACATTTTTTTTCTTAGCCGTCTTGGGTAGAGATGGGACGCACACTCTTTTAAAATGAGGATCGTGCGAGGCACTCTTTTGAAAAAGTGTGCTAGCACACTGTGCTACCACGAATGAGGCGAGGCTGCGGTGGCCTGTGAGCACGTACGTGGTGTGAGTGTGTCAGTGAGTCGCGTGACTCACGAGTAGGCGCGATTGTGGTGTGTAGTGATGACAACGCGACACGGCACACGTACTCACTAGAGTAGGCACTCGCGGTGACTAATCGGTTAAGCGCGACACACTGCTCGCACGACTGATGATGAGGGAAAGAGAAATGAGAATGATTACGTGACGTCGTCAAACAAAAGCAAATGACGGCAATTAAACTTAGACCTTAACTCCTTTGCTTCGAATCGTGAATAGACTCGCAAACATCAAAATATAAAGAGTGAGTGAGTCGTTTCGTTCAAAACTCACAATACGTATGTTCTAGTGTAGCTAATCTGTGCCCTGTGGTGTGTGCTAGCACATCAAAATAAAATGAGTGAGTGACTCTTTTTATCCAAGTGAGTAGCTACAACTGTGCTAGCACATGTGCTGAGTTACCCAACACTAGTCTTGGGTAGGCGTTCCGAATTGCACTTTAATCGATTTAAACGTGCTTACTCCCGTTGCGAATTAGCGTATGCGCGATAATGATGTCCCGAAATGTCATAGATGACGTCATAACCTGCGCCATCTTGCGATAACGCCGACTCTGCTTTAAATTAATATCATCACGAGCGCTGTCAAAAATGACAGTTGTGCGTTGCGCTGTTGACTTGTTTTGAGTCGCATCTTTGGTCTTCATACATCTCAACCAACAAAACAATGCGAATGCGTTGAACTTCCATTTTCAAATAAATATCCAGTCGGTCTATCTTTCTTGTGCAAGGTTTGGGGCAGACGTTGAGCGAGCACTGTGAGCGCGTTCACGAGCGTTCCAAATTGTTGACAGCTCTCAGCTGTCATAATCGGCACATCTAAATCGAAATGCAAATTATTGATGTGAGTGCTGTGAGCGATTACGGCGTAATGTACCCCGTACCTTACCTAACTTTTGCAGGGTAGGTACTTACAATAAATCTTTGACTTTGACTTTGACTTTGACTACTACGGTTTTGTGGGGCTTAGTTTCTAATTTATACTTACCTAAATAAATGTTCGGAAAGACATGAAAATTACTGATATTCACAGTATCCAATAGTAATTAGTTAAAAAAAAACTTGAGAGGTGTCAAGGTACACCCGGATGGAACGAAGTACCATTTAAAAAAAAAAAAAAAAACTGGCTTGCTTTCTATGAGAGAGAGAGAGAGAGAGAGAGAGAGAGAGAGAGATAAACAGAGAAACACGCGCACGCCGCACGGCTTTCAACTATAGCAAAAAGTGTCGTTACAACTTTTGGTCTTAATTTTTTCCGTCTAGCCCCCTTTCGCAACGCGCGATAAGGAACTTCGTTCCAAAAACCATTTCACGCAATGTAAACCCGACATAGTTTAATAATTACGACCGGTTTGTCGCGACAGAAGGTACACTAGTGCGATTGTAACTAATTTAGCAGCTCATTTATATTAGCAGATAATTAATTGGCGGCATGCGGGCTCTACCATAGGGTAGCTAGTGTAAACGCATGATCAATTGGATAAGCCCTTTGTATTTGGAAATTGATATTGTTCATGTTGGAGTAGGTTTGTCAACTGGGAGGATAATGATAATTCTCGTCCTGATGGTTTTAGGGAGCTAGGTATCTTTTATGTTATGAGCTGTTGGGTTATGGCTACTTGTATCGCATTGTTTTTAGCTTTAAATCGTCTTTTTTTTCATATTACTTTTTTTAATATTTTTAAGAATAAATATGTACCTATTTCAAAGTTTATTAGATGGTACATCCATCTAATAAACTTTAGTCTATTTTATTTACTTTTTTTAACGAGGTTTAGGATGGAGTATTTACCTATATGATGCAGAAGGTACGTCTCTCTCGTTATGCGTACTGTGGGCGTACTGTGGGAAGTTTTGGTTATTGCGCAATAGAAAAACCGTTTTCAGTTCAACTAAAATTATAATTTACGAACAAATTAATAAGAAAGAAAGAAATAAAATACGTTTATTTGCGGTAAACATGACGCAAAGAAAAACACACGCTGTAGGTACACGACACAACTATACAGAACGCGCGACAGTTTCTAAACGTGTTCACTGCTTGACTGCCACCGACCAACTCTCCTTTAACTCTAGTCGAGCGTTATGTTGTAAAGTCTGTCGAGCGCTGCCTGCACGAGTAGCATGACCACCATATAAACGGGTTTTTTGGGCGGAAGAATAGACAATATGACAGATTGTAGAAAAATATATTTAGAAATCCGTCAACAATCAGTCATTTTGTCTATTCTTCAGTCAACAAAACCCGTTTCTATGGTAGTTATGCTATGAGTGCTGGTAGCGCTGGCGTCCCGATTAGCCAAAGACAAACGATTCATTTAACCTATTTCCGACATATATATTTCCTTCATAGCTGGATCATTGTAGCAAAATAGCATTGCAACAATTTACATTTTCCCTTTTCACACCATTCAAAACTCCACAAAAATAATATTTCTCCTATGACTGGGTAACTTAAAGGGTTATCGTTAGTACCATCGCACATGTAACAAGCACCTTTAAGGACCCCCATGAGGCCCAGCCATCTACACTTCAGTAAAACATGGGTCTAAAAGCCCAAATCAATCTCCAAAGAAAAATAACCATAATCTGTACCACCTAATTTTCCTCCCAGAACCTTTTACCGAAGGCTATTGAAAGTCATTTCGTGGCTACTAAAGGATAATAACAATTAAGTTAAATGAGTCACCATTACTGGTGCCCTTACCTTAGTATCCCTGACCAATGGCGTGATCAGGTTACTCTTTGTACTTACTTGTGTACCTCGTTATGCCTACTAGTCCACTATTATAGGTAGATAAGGTTGATTTTTATTTTTATCGTTATTATACAGGGACGTGGTGATTTCCTATAATAAACATAGTTAAGTCGATTTTTGTGTATGGCTGTGTGTGACCGCATTACTCTTCGCGTACTTGTTTTGCGTACTTACCTCTATGTGAAAAAGTGTAAATTATAAATTACTAGCTTTTGCCCGCGGCGTCGCCCACGCGGAGTTTGGAAATTATCCCACGGGAATGTACTACCGAGATAAAAAGTATCCTATGTATTAATCCAGGTTATAAACTATCTGTGTTCCAAATTCCATCCAAATCCGTTCAGTAGTTTTTGTGTAAAATAGTATCAAACATCCATCCATCCATCCATCCTCACACACTATTACATTTACAATATTAGTAGGATGTAAGTATTAGAAATGTTTAAAAAAAGAGCTATGTCTGCCAACAAACTACTTTGCAGTTTGGCATAGGTAATATATTTTTGTCAAAAAAAAATATTTCTGTGAATAAACACTTAATCATTTTCATTTTTGTAATTTTTTTCTAAACTCTTCAACAGATTTTGATGCGGTTTTCACAATCATTTAGAGAATTTATTCCGGAAGGTCTACGTGTATAATACATTAATAATATTAAACTTACATAATATTATAAATAAAGAAATCTTGATGTTTGGTCAAGTCGTAAATACCGTGCGAAGCATGGGCGGGTCGCTAGTAGGTAAATATTGTAAAAGGTGATACTCGTATAGATAGCGATTTAGTAATAAATAGTATGAGATATTTTGTAATTAGTGTTGTGGATTAGGAGTACGAATTATAAAGTATAAGGAAATTGGTAATTTTAAATGCACCAGAAAAAGTACGGTTTTTGTAAAACGGGAATGGCAATTCGCCACATTGTCATAATTTTTACTATGTTGATTGATCTTCTGATGTAATATAATTTCAGTTGTGACGAACTTCATCCTCTTCCATTGTAATATAATTACAGAAATATTTGATGAGACAAAAAAAGCAAACAAAAGCATTTCAGCGCAAAAATATGTACGTAAAAAAGTATTCCATAATTACTAAATATCAGTATCTTCAAAAGCGAAAGATGAAAAATTTAATTAAAAAATAACACTGGCCCTGCGGCCGCGGCGCTAACCACCGCTACCAATTTTATTTTAAAAAGTTTTCGCTCGCAAATTCATCTGATTGCGACCTCCTTAGGTTTACAAGAGTTTTTAAACGCTTTAGGCTGCGTTCGTCTTGATGAGTTCAGTGTTGCCAATAAAAAAAATGAATTTCACAGGATTCGTTACCTTAAGTCGACGCTGTAAATAATTTTGAAATCGGAATACAAGTTCCTCGACAGGCGACACGACAATTCGTAAAGTTTGCAGTTTCTGATATTTTTTGGATTCGGAATACTCTTTTATTAGGGCGATTTAGTCACGGCGGCGTAATTCGCAATGAAGGGGCTGAATTAAGTTTACGATTTTGTTATAATATCACAAATTCCTTAGAAGGATTTTTCCTCAGATACGATAAAAGAAGGGTTATTATTTTCGTTGCTTAGTTCGAGTGGGCTTTGTGATTTAGAAATACGTATGGGAGGCCTTCCTTTTGTTGTGGTTATTACTCTTGGGGATCAAGTATTGGCAGTTATCAGTTATTACGTCCTGAACCATGAATTATTATAAAAAGGGTATGCTACATATTTGAACAACAATGGCTTTTTGTGAAAATATTGATAGCATTTTTTTCATAGACAGAGTTTAATCAAAAAAAAAACGCAATATTCTCTTTTACAGCGCAAAATTGAGTAACAGGTTGTTTAAAAAAAAGTTTGCACAAACATACGTTACACTACATAAAAGTTTTATTTAATGCAAAAATAAAGGCTAAACTGTAGGCTCATAAATTCCGTCGACGAAGCCTTCGGAATCAACATATTTCACGTACTTACTTAACAAATTTTATGTATGTCACGTTCAGACCGAATTCCAGCACCGAGTTTACAGTGCCTACCAGGCTAATTCAGTTTCAGTTGCTTCTCTTTGCCCACTTCAATTCACTTCGTATATTCGCTTTTCAGAAACGTCTTTGAAATTTTGTTTAATGTTGGCCGTTTCGCCCAATGTTTGGACCAATTTACCGGATTTAGTAATGTGTGGTACGGAATTGGATCTAATTTCGTTAAATTTTACAAATAAGTGGGTTGATTCTAGTATTGGTTGTGTTTCTACTCCTAACTTTCTCGGTAGGTAGGTTTAATAAATTATGGAAGTATCGAAATTGTGATGATATAAATAAATTTAAAGATAGGGGAAATCTTTGTTTTGTAAAATTAAGCGAAACAAAAACTTTTAAGTTGTGGTACTACCCCACACAAATTCGTATACCACTACTTGCTATGTAAAAAACAGTGACAGAAAGTTAGTCATAATCAATATACATTAGGTGGAAAAAATACGTATTATTGATCCTAACTGAAAAACTACCGGAGCAAAGTTAATATAATTAATATGGGAACACCCCTGAGGCATATCATATCTATAAATATTTTTTGAAATCGATCCACAATTGCTGGTGATATCGCATACCAAACATACAAAAACATACAAACCAATTGAGTACTCTTCCTTTTTGAAGTCTGAAAAAAAATGATGATTTTACAATAACTGCCTTGGTGGCTCACAAGTACATTGCGATGCAACTCGTAATATGCGTCACATCAACGCAAAACGGCAATCGAATGATCGAATGATTAAACTCTTTATTCTCTTTCCAGCCCAACTTTTAACACTCGCTACGATTTTTACCAAAAGTATCTAACTACCACACGAATCCTTCTTGATGCCCGGGTTACCTCCGTGCAAAGTTTTGTTGACCTTATCCTTTCTGGTTTCAAAGTTTAAGTTTATTTTTGGTAACTTCGGATATCGGCCCCCGCAATCCCGAAGGTAAATGTATATCGGTTTCGCTTTCATCCCGCAAGGGGTAAACCGAGCCTTTTGCCACCTTTTGAAGACGCATTTATCAAGACCGGAGGCAAATTATGTAATAATCTGCATATTTTGTATGAAAATGTAGTTGCGTTTAAGAAAATAAAAATCGTACATGTTGTGGATTCATTTAGCTAAAGAAAACTTTAATAAAAAATATCTGTATTAGGGCTCCGTGCACGAAAAAGACCATTACCATTATTACCATTTTATAAATATTATGTTTATATAAACATTTAAAACTAGGTATAGTGTATATATTTTATTTCTTATTTTAAATTTTCGTATGCTGCACTGGTTGACGTCATCACTTCAACGCCGGCTGTCGCTGAAAACCAGCGCTGGGGCTCGCATAGGGTCGCAGCATTATGCTGAGCGATTGCCGTTTTGCGTGGATGTGACGCATATTATCCCCCAACTCCTCATTTTATGTGTTTGTGTGTTCTTCTCTGCGTCATGTTTACCGCAAATAAACGTCTTTTCTTTCTTTTCTTTATTATTTTTTGTCAATTTTTCATCTAATTGTATGAAAGCTTGAAATAATTGCAAAACACTATGTGTGTGTGACTATAAAAGTACAGTTTCGTGACGCGGAAATTTCTTGAAATTATTTGTTAAATAATAGGCAAAAATACATTGGCGACTTGGTTTTTTTCGAAAAATTGGTTTCTGCAACATTATTTTTCTGATATATTTTGTATCGAAGTAGAAAAACTATATACGTATGTAAGTAGACCATATACCTAATGATATTAATGATATATTTTAATGTTCAAAATCAAACGTAGTTTCTAATAAAAAGAAGATCAAACGTCAGTTTCGCGTCATTTTTTGGAAAACTTTTTGCGAATATGAGTAATTTGCCATGAATATTTTAATTTATTAAAAAAATCCCTTTCAGCCACATGCAAAACCAAATCATAAATGTTTTCTCTTTCACACAAACAATGAACAAAATTGATCAAAATCAGTCGATGTCGTGCACGGCTTCTTAACTACAATTCATCAACAATATATAACTTGATGTTCTAAAAGAGTTTAATAGTAATTTTATTTAGTGAAATGTCTAAATAAAATTGCCCTTGGTTTTTCTAGGAAAGCCATTCTGTCAAATTATAATGACCACCATGAAAACCTGTCATTTACACTAGTATTTGACATTAAGGTCTCAAAATACGCTCTGTATTTGGATAGCCATTATTAAGTGACCTTTTACCGCTTTCTTAGGACACCAAAGTATTAGCTTAGTTTAGAGGTACTAAAAGGAACCTTAGCTAAACTCTGTTGCTTAACCCTATAACAACTTAAAATTCCTAATGTGAAAACGTTTCATTACGTAACTACCAATCTTTAGTTTTATATTGGAGGTTCTTAATAAAATAGTTACATAATAACATTCGCTTACTGTTTCAGAAAGGGTAATTGCATTTGCCAAAGCAAACAACATTTGCCAAGATCGAACTTTTTTTTCCTCTATAAATATTGAGTCGGTGTGTGGAAAGACAAAAAAAGCTTTGCTTGCCCAAAAGTCTTTTGCGGATGTTGATTTTGATGTGGCTTTAACCCATTATCGTTTGTGGGGCGAAGTTTCGTCATGTGGGTTATAATCAGAGATCGGATATTCGGATGAATATTCACCTAAAGTTGAGATGTCGAATAAAATGGAATGCGTTTTTGTATAAAAAAAATATGGTTTTTTTTTTGTTATAACTAACACATCAGCCCTCCTCTTACACCATACATACACATATTTTCATCGGGGCGGGGTTAAAAAATTATTTTAAATATATATGCATCTGAATATTGTGCAATCCAAGAATCCCAGGGTTTTTTTTTATAAATAAATAATATTTTAAGAAACCGCTTCCATACTTTCATGGCTACATTTTAACTTCCGATAATATAATATCCGATCTATGTTTATAATCATCTTAATTGTAACTATGATCTCAAATATCCTACCGCTGCAGATTAAATTAAAATTAATTAATAATGAAAGCTTAGTTTAAAACTGATTGATGTGTATCTGAAAAAATTAGGCCCTTATGCGGTTTGCTAGCAGTTCTATCTGAGTCAGACTCAATAAAGACCAAACTTTATTTTAACATCACCAATTTTCCTGATTGCCTATTTTCTTCCCAATATCCAACTAACATAGAGAATCCAATGTAATCCGACCCGACATAAAATAAATATCGTTTTATTTAACAGAAATTTCCTAGAGACCCTCGACATCTAGTTATTTAAAAGTAAATAAGAAGCTATTCTTAGCTAAATTAACCCAGAAAACTGTTTACCTGGAACTAATCAAGGGCTTGAGGAGGGTCTTAAACTCAATAAATGTTGATAAGTTTTTAGGGTTGTGTACGTGCGTTTACGCAATGCAAATTGGACTGTTGCGAGAGGGTTACAAACTTGTATTAACTTGCTTTTGTCTGTGTTCTAAATACAATTTTATGTAGTCATGCTGTGTCTGCAAGGAGTTGATAGGACAAGGACAGGCTGGAGAGTCTTGCTCCGTTGTAAATGTGATAACCAGAGATCGGGTATTCGGGTGCATATTCACCTAAAGTTATAGCTACCCAAATTATAGCTATCGAAAGGTGGTGATTAAAGTTGTTGTAGCAGAGGTAATATTTACGCCCAATCAGGATAAAGTACTTAATTTAATAAAAAATGATTATTTAATAAATTTTGAACTAACACCCCCCCCCCCCCCCTCTTAATCCCTACATACACATATTTGCTTAGGGGGTTAAACATTAATTTTAAATAAATATGCATCTGATTGTTTTACTAAAATATATATTTTAAGTAGCCGTTTCCATACTTTCAGAGCTAAAAATTATCTTTAGATAAATATGCATCCGAATATCCGATCTCTGGTTTCACATTTACATCATCAAACAAGTTAAGAAAAGGTAAGGTTAAAACAAATTCAATATTGTAACATTTAAAAAAAAGAGTCGTATATACATATACTTAAGGAAAAATATAAAAGTTGCATTTACGAACCCTTTCAGATAAATTAAATCACTGAGTAGCTTTTAGTTTTTTTACATAGCTCTTTACCGTCCACTTGGTTTCGCACGAACAGAGAACCATTTTACTTGATATTACCAACATGACAACATTCCTCACTCTTTGTAAACCGTTCTACCTCCTCCAGTTATACCAGGGCTATATTTAAATGCTAGAAACGGCTCCACCACAATAATTAATTCAATCTTTGTACCGTCGGGTCACGGGCACCGCTTACTCCAACAGACATCCACGGATCAAGAATTCACTTTGCAACTTTTGCTTCCAAAATTTCTTAACTCGCAAAAACGTTTAGAATACAGTAACGAAGAGGAAAGTTTTCTTCTGTATCACATTGATATTCTAACGATACAAGAACTTTGGGCGGATAGACAGAAAACTTACTTTTAGCCGTGTTTTTTTTGGGGTTTTTGTTGGTGAGGTCAATACGGGCTAACAAAGTGTTCTTCAGTATACTTTGTGGTAACTAAGTGGATTTGGTAAATAGGGGTCGATAGTAAATATATTGTGGTGAATTTGGCAAAATGTACGTACATTAAGCTAAGTATTTTTATCATCTTCATTGAGTTTTTTTACTTGTGCAGGTCTAGTTTTGTGACTATGTCAGGTTCAAATGAAAATGCTTAAAATAATTCTAGTACTTAGATAAAAAACAAAATTGTATTTATCTCTTCGAACTCGATTCTATAACATATGGGATACGTGTCACTTAAGTTTTGTCTAACTATTTCGTTGTATGTTTAAGAAAAATGTGAAAAATATCAAACCGCCACATTTAAAAAACAAAAATACTCGTATAAAGCCGCACTCATACTGTCAAAAAAAGCAGCTTTGTGCAAAAAATAACGCAAAAACCGTACACGGACGAAAATGTCCAAGCCAATGTATCCTATTCCGCCCCACTAGTTATATTCTGATAAATGATTGTGGGTGATATACTGTTTTGTGGAAATTGTGCCTTTTTTGTTTCAACCTTTTCTGTTTTGTGTGACTACGCGTTTCGGTCGGGTTATATGGGTTGACTAGTGATTTTAGTGGGGTCAACAACGTGGCGTTGAAAATCATTTTTGTATTATCTCGCTTTTTTGTTTTCAAGTTAATGGGGTGGATTAATTACATTACTGTCTACACAGCGTATTTGCCCTTCGGGCTATTTATTTTTAAGTACTATATTTTTATTGAAAGCTTCCCCTGTATGATCTTTTAACACGATATATTTCCCATGGGGACCAGAACAAACTACAAACGTAAATAAAACTTCACCACATATTAGAAGATTCGGGGTAAAAGAAACCTCTTGTCCTTTTCGTGACGTAGGCTTCCGCTGAAATTTTTGACGCATTATTCCGTAGAATGACGAAACGGAACTCATTGCATTTATTTCAGTATGTTTATGAACGTTAACATGAGTAAACATGATCATCAAATTACGTCTCTTAGAAGTAATTTGGTGTTACACTTTGATATTTCACTACCGTCGCTTGGACTCATGTTACATTACCTTCCTAATGTTTTTCGCCACACCTAAGAAACCGTTAAATCCCTGCTTAGTCTTAATAGCTGTTTAACAACTTATGTCATATGACAGGACCATTTTAACCTTGTCACTTACCTCATGAATCCGGTCTTTAAAACGAACATTAACCTGTAACCACGTCGTAAATATGAACTAGAACTTTTAATTCTGTGCCATAAATTCGTCTGACATAATTTGTTACAACGACCCTATAAAACTTTCGAATAATCGTCCAATCTATTGAAACTACTTCCTTCGTTATACGTAGTCTTAGCGTAGTTTAAATCGTTCGTATAACTTTAATAGATTCTTGAGTTAGAGTTAAAACGAGCAAGAAAGAAAGTCCGTGCGGAGTAAGGGCTCGTTCAGACAAGACTTACTTGTGTACCACACAAAGGTACCACGTTTTTGTGGTCTATAAATTATCTTTAAACAAACACACCACATTGTGGTTCGTGTCTACAACACCTGTTACTGGTATGTGTGTAAGGTGGTAATTGATATTGACTACAACCTGCCACAATACGAGAGAAGCGGATAGAGTAGGAGCAATGTAGTAACACATCAGGTTAAATAATTTTTACTGCAGTGTCACGCACACTGCAGTAAAGAATTTTTTAAACCTGATTTGTCAGACATCGACAGACTTTTAGTGGAACTTAGGTGGTTCTAAAAGCTCGTATCGAAGCTTTGCAACGACCAATATCAATTTACTATAAAATTCGTTGAATTCAAACGCCATCTTTTATTTTTGTCAATTATTGGTTCGCTACCATACAGTTCAACATATGAGACGTACCACAGTTTTGTGGTCCAAAAGAGTTGTGTCCACAATTTTGTGGACAAAAAAAGTCCTGTCTAAACCCGTCCTAAGACTTTGCATGCCAGCACGAGCGTCTACACACGGTCGACTAACTTCGCGTACACTCGGCAAAATTCAATTTCCTATTTACACTGCGTCGGAAAAAGTGTATAACTTGAATAGTGTAACGAATGTTCCAGAAGTATGTGACAAAGTTGTCTCTTCGACTGCTTGGAAATGTTTACGGAGTTCTTCGAAGTAAATTAAATATGAACAGCGTATGTTTTGATGTAATTAGTTCCATTAAAATTATAATAAATGGAAGTAATCGGCGCAAAGGAATTTTTGGGACGGTTTGAATTTTGGTTCCGTTGATTGCAACATTATTTTTTCAGTTGAATTGGCCCATAATCAACGAAATAAAATATTCCAAATAGGACTTCATTTTATTAAAAAAATATTGTAAAAATAATAATAGAAGTAAATGTAAATATTGCGACAAAATATAGGTAGCCGAACTTTAATCTTTTTCATAGCATAGCATAATCAGTCTATAATGCTCCCACTGCTGGGACATAGGCCTCCTCTCGGTGAGAGGGAGTGGGTCGTAATCCACCACGCGGGCCCAGTGCGGGTTGGTAGATATCACAAGTCTTCCAATTTTTTGGTTCTAGGACATACCGGTTTCCTCACGATGTTTTCCTTCACCGTTTTGAGAGCAGTGGTGATGAAATAATTTACACAAAATAAAGTGCCTATCTGAGTTCGAACCTACGACCTGAAGCTCGTAAGTCGCGGCTGTTACCTAGTAGTACACCACTGCTCTTCCTATTTTTCCAAAAAAAAAAACATTAACCTGATCACTATACTATGTTTTTTTTATTATTATTATTAGTAACGTCTGTTATGAGAGCACCTGCCATCTTATCTCTTCACCTCCCTTGGTTGACTGGTAGAGAATGCCTAAGGCATTAAGTCCGCCTTTGTATGGTATTATGTGCGAGAAATTTAAATAAATAAATAAATAACTCACTGGCCTGATCACTAAATAAATTTTATAGTTTAAAAGTAAGTTCAAAAAGGCAGCAAAAATGTGATTCTCATACAACATACATACATACATAAACTCACGCTTTCTTCCCATGGGGGTAGGCAGAAAGTACAGAACGCTATCTGCTACGACCCTTACATACTCCTTTTACCTCGTTTACGTTCATACCTCTGGTCATAAACGCACGCCGGTTGCGAGTTTTACGCACCTGACCTTTTTGAAAAACTACACCAATAAGGTCACTTATGTCCTCCTGGGGCGTCCCCTCCCGGCGTTTCCACTCACATCTGCCTGGTAAATACCATTTGTTAGTCGCCCTTCATTCATTGACTCAACATGACCAAACCATCTGAGCATACTCTTTTAAATTTTTGTCACTACATCTTCTTTTAAATAGCACCGTTGCCTTATCACATCATTCTTCAGCCTATCATTCATAGTCACATCAAACATGCTTCGCAAGGAACGCATTTCCACAGCATTTATTCTACTTTCATGCAACTCATACAACCTTCTCTATAAATTCAAGCAGCAATCATTCACAATTCATCCATTCTTCATTACAATCTAAGCTACGCACTATTCATCCAAGCTCACATAACAAACAGCACCCGATGTATCCGAGAGCCAATTCTTTCCATCCATCTGTCAAACACGTCTGCTTTAGACTTTGACTTCACCATCAATTAACGGCCCAGCGATTTGTCAATTAATTCCCGTCAAGAGGACAAAGAAGGCTATTGTAATTGCAAGATGTGTGGAGCGCCCTTATATTAATGGATCTTGAGGGACGGACGCTGTTGGATAATTGCTTAGGCTGTTATGTGATAATATAATTAGAGTGGATAAGTGTTGGATTTCATGTTTTGTGATCTATTTCGGATTGAGAGGATCAGTGGATGCTAGATTTGAATAATTATGTGGTTACTTGAATGTTTGGTGATTTATCTAATTTTATTGGAGGACTTGCTTCTTTCTGCCCGCGAATTCTTTCGCGTGGAAGTAGTAAGACATCACAATATACTAAAATAACAGCTACCTTTTAATACAACTTCTCTGTATACTACGTTTGTAGTTATGGTCTCAGCAGCAAAAACATATAGAAAGACAGAACTGGTGACGCAGGAGTAAGTGACGTACAGTTTTTTGTGTGAGAAGCAGCTCGTCTTGAGGTCGTCACCCGCAGCCTTCAGTAGCAAGTACCCATTGCTTGCGAAGTTTCTTGTTTTTTGTGAATTAATGAACACCTGCGTTCCTGCATATACTCGTACTACCTAATGGTACAACACTATTACACTGACTGATGCATTCTTACAGATTTTTCCTGACGAACAGCTGTCACTAAAATAATATAACAGTATATTGTAAACACACGAGATTTCTCAGTAACCGTCACCTAACCTTAAATACATATTTATTTTTATTATAACCAAAGTTGACAGAAGAAGCCAAACTTTATGTTTTTCTGTGTACGTTCTACGAATTATCATAGTATAATAGTAGGTATAACAAAATATAAAAAATAGAAGCACAAAAAATATCAATTTATTGTTGGGAATCGAACTTAGGTTTGTAAAGCAGTCGTAGAACCTTTCAGCATTTGCTTTGTTGACTAAAATAGCCGTTCTTATATTATGTCACGATTGACTGTTTACGTGCGTAAAGGTATAGCGGGGTGATAATCATGTATTAGGATAAATATGTAACTATCTGCTATATTCGTTTGCTATTGCTATATTCGTTCGCTATTGCTATATACAGCCCAGGCAAGTAATTTAATAATTTGACTGTTGTCATACACTGGTACTCGTATATTGTGTTCTCTCATCTCAGTCCCATTTCCTACGAAATGTATGTGAGGTTTTCTTTTGCGATTTATGACATTTTTAGTACTGAAACCTCAGTTGGTTCAAGAGAGTTTTTTCATCCTTATAAGAAACAGGATCGATTAGCAATAAAAGGTATTTTTTTAAATTGCCCTTTTTCTTCCTGACTATACATTTTTTTCAAAATCTGTGAATGCAGATCAAAATATTTGAAAAAGTTAAGGACAGTTTCCTAAGACCGTTTTCTTTTAGCAACAACGATTAAGGTACCTGCCGTTATTGCCCTATCTCAAAACCCAGCCTGTATATGTCATGATTGACTGCTTAGCGCCATAGAGGTATAGCGTGATAATAATCGTTTAAAAAGTTAAATCGGTAACTCTCTGCAATATCCTAGCCTTTGGCGCAACAAACATAATGCAATAATGCTCATCCCCATAGCAAATATCGTGATAGTTTATAGCCTGCAGACTGACCAGACTCAGGAAACATCTATGCAAAATTTAAACAGAATCTATCTAGTATCTCTATCTATCTATAGTTGCATGATGCTGGAACTGGAAGATACATTCAGACAAACAGATAAACATTCTAAAAACTATATTTTCGGCATAAGAATCGGTCCCAAACCTAGTAAAAATTACATTAAAAGAAAAAATACAATTTACAGTTTTCACTCCGCTACAATTTTATTATTATATGTATAGATTTAGACAGTGTGTGACCAGCACCTTAATTGCATAAAACACTATCAATCACAAACTGAATCATTTTGAAGGATATTGCTAATCCATTGCTTCGAAAAATTTGTCTGCTCAACAACGTAAATAACGCAATGAATGTTGTTGAGCTGTCAAAATTAAAGGCATTCCTACTGTTAGTGTGTTAATTTTGACGTTCAAAAATGCCTTACAAGTGCTTATTTGAAATAAATGATTTGACTTTGACTTAGGTAATCACCCCGCAGAGTCAACACAGTTTAGTCTGGAATGGACAGAACAGTTCGGTCTTTGGTCAGTAACGTTTTTATTTGTTGCGAGTGTTTGTACTGAGTTTTTAAAGCCATAGTCTGTTTTCCTAAAGACAGTCTTGACTTGGTGTGCGCTTAGCCTTATAGATTTATTTATTTAGTGTTTAAACCTATCAGTTTCTCTATAATGAATGGTCGTTTACAAGAAGAAGCAGTTAGTAGAAATCAATAATTCGAAGAAGCGATTTCCGCGAAAATACCCAAATAACTATTCTAAGATTTTCGTTACTACCAAAGGTAAGACAAATATAAATTATTTCTCAGTAGCAACCCTTTTTTAGGTCTAGACTGAACTCATTATTCGAACCTGCAATTCGGTCCTTTATTTTTGTTCCCTTCATGCATGAACTAAAGCGGAGTCTTCACATCGCCTATTCACAGAGAACGCGTCCTATTTGATTACTGGAAGTTATTTTTAGTTTTCAGTTCGCCCTCCTTTTTCTTTCTGCATCGTGACTATTTTACGTAAGTTTTTCTTGCAATGAATATTCTGAATAGTAGAAATAATGGTAAAATTGAAAGTTGATATAAACATTTCGAATCTTGGAAGTAGAAAGAAAAAAAAATGGATGAAAATTAAAATATTGAAAGACATTAAATAAATCCTTGGTTCGACGTGATTCTGTTCTTGCTATTGCAACAAATGACAAATAGATCGGGACTATGAAACTGGATAAATCCAATAAAAAATGCAGTTTCTACAATTTTATTCGCGGAAACATTTAATCAAATAGCAACAGATATGAATGTAACGTTTCCAAAGAATCCAAAACACCAATTAAATAGCTGACAATAATACCATAAAATCCCATAAATTCCTCCCATCCCCATAGAATATTCCTATTCATTGAAGTACGTGAGGATTTTCTAAAACACGTTCTGGGTCAGTGATCAGTGATACCGCCTGACTTGTGACTCGTAAGATTGGATTCAAGATTGAGGCCAATCTTTTGACAAGTCTCGCGAGCAAAGCCATTCAACCATACCATGGGGTAAAAGGTTGAGAACAAATAAAATATCTTCGACTATGAATGTATAAATATGACTCAAATATGAAGGCAGGTGAAACAAAGGCAGCTGAGCGTGAAGACGGAGAATTTGTTTTTCATATTGATGGAAATGAAAAGTACTTTTTGTTGATGATTATTGTCTCTTTTTTTCAAGAATTTAAGACAAGAATAATATATAGAGCAAAAAAATTCTTGTGCTATTTTTTTTTTCTTTATATTATTATTTTTATCTCATAAATATGTGGGAATTTTAATAAAGTTAAATGTCTGAATGTAGCTTTACCTATTGATATTATACGAGTATGTACCTATTTTAAATAATATAAAACAAGGTGTAAGGTCTAAATTTGAGAGGAGATGACAGAGAATGAGACGATTTAGATGAAGTAAACGACCTAAGAAGTGTATTTTTTATTTATATTTTAATTAAAAGAAGTTAAACGTATTTTTAAGTTTCCTTTCGATTTGCACCCCTACATAATATATTACTAACTCCATTGAATCTCGTAGAATATACAAAACAATTTAATAAAACAAAGTTTGACTTATGTCGGTTATGATTTTTTCATTAAAACAATATCTAACATGAAACCAAACCAATTCTGCGTAATTCTTCTATTACTTGAATATTTGATTTTTTTTAAACAAATACAACATTCTAAGCATTATTTCTCATTGTAATTCTCACTTAGATAAATACAATATAACAAAATACTTTCAAAAGCTCCCAAAACAAATGTTTCTAGTAGCAATACCTAACGAATTCATTTGACTACAAAACGACTGGCTCTTACTTAACATTTAATCCCTTTCAGTCCGATATCGAGAAACACGAATTCATCATGATTTCACAAAGACTTGCCTTGTTGTAAGCGGAGGAGGTAACGGGCTGTGGTGCAAGTGACGAGAAATTACATTTCATGATGATTATTTAGAATTTGTGAGTTATCAAGAGTTTTCATAGAAAAACAGATTGTTGTGCGTTTAATATAGCACTAACAGCCGCATACTTTGATTTGTATATCCATCAGAAGTTATGATATTAATAAACTACATTTAAATAAAAGTAACTAACAGTAATGTAAATAGTAACAGTTAGATTATCTATATATATAAAAATGAATCCCTATTTCCCTTGGTCACGCCATCACGCGTGAACGGCTGGACCGATTTCACTTTTATTTCTTTTGTTGTGTTGGTTATTGTCAGGAGAAGGATCTTATGAAATAAAAAAATAAAGAAGTTGATCGGAACGTTACAAAATTTAAGAAAACTTAACGCCAATATTAATTTTACATAACTGTCAGTTGTTTGAAATAATTGTCAGCGATTGACAGAACGCGCGCTGCAAATATCGTTTAAAACAGATGGATCGGTTGATAAATGAGTCGATAGTTTTAGTTTTAGTCAATAGTCAAAACTAAAACTAAACGATATAATTATGACATTCATAGTTAAGACAGGACAACGTCTGTCGGGTCAGCTTGTAACAAATATAAATAAAACAAATGTAGATAGTGGTGGTAATAAATTCTGCACAAAACTTAAAAACAAGAATAAATTTCAGACACATTTAAAGTATCAAACACTAATTATATTAAATTACTGCTACCAAGGCGCATAACTAAACCAACAACAATTTACTACCAAAGCTAACAATAACTCACTGATTACTTAAACCGATTCCTATATTATCGAACACCGAGCAACTCAGGCTTTCAAGGAAACTTGTCGGTTGCTAACTGGACGCATTATCTACACAGTGAACTTATCCCACGAGATTCAGTGAATCAGCTGGAAGTTAAGTGTTTCAGTTACATCTTGATAAGGATTAAATGGAAACACAGTTGACGGCTCTGCTGTTAAATAGTCAGTTAAGTTTGTTGAGAGTGGATGTGACTTAAAGTGGGAGAGAATTTCCTTTGTAAGGGGAGAAAAAAATACATATAAAGGCTACCTTCGCGGAAATAGTTCTTATTCCTGACAGCGGGCATTTTTTTGAAACTTTTTTTTTAACAATTTGGAATTGGCAATACTGGCCTTCGTCCAGTTTAAACGATTTTTGCATCGTCATGTTTGCTTTGTAAATTACATTCTATAATACGGTTATATCATGTTATCTACATACACGCCTCCCCACGTCTTTCCATGGGAGTAGGTAGAAACTAGATAACACCACCTGCTACGATCCTTCCATACTCCTTTTGCTTAGTTTACGTTTACATCTGGTCAAACACATTTTCACGTTATTTGTGCAGTTTTTATTGTTGTTCTCTGCAATTATTGCCCCGTCCATTTAGCCGGTTTCATCCTCGTATTTTACATACTCCAGCATACATTTTGCAGCTTAGTCAGTGAGGAAACTACTAGCACTAACAAGACGCATTATCTATGCCGTAGACTCATTCCCACGAGTACTGTGTGTTGAATCAGCTGAGTCAACCGTTTCGATTCCATTTGTATAGAAATTGAACTTAGACTTGGTAGTTTTATCCGGCGCTGCTGCATGTAGAATTCCTTGTCAATTGTTAGTTTATTTATCTGTGTTCTTTTAGATGTCTTTTAGTATTGATTCGTTAATTTAATTGTTTTTGATCTTCGTGACTTAAGTAATTGTTGGTTTCATCTATTAAACTTGAAGTTAGTATAAAGTCTCCCATTAATGCTTAGTTAGTATTCTCGTAAAATTCATAGTTGTTTTCTTACCTTCTTTGTTTCTGAACTGTGAAAGAAATGATATGAAATACGTTTGCATTAAACAGTTGGCTGATAGAGAATTTACATTGAGCACTTTAATCCTTCATAGATTGCTTTTTCCATCTGTCATTTTTCGGAAAGTGGATATGCATCCATCATCAACATTGACAGAATAAAGTGAATAACAACAGAATCGATTTACGCCACTTTTGCTCTTTCCAAAAACGATGGCAGAGTAAATAGTAACAAGACATCAACCCTAAACCTTGATTCAAATACAATATCACTTGACACTGACGTCAACGTATATCTTTAGCCTTGGGAAGCCATTCTGTCACTAACGTGTTTAAATCGAGGGCTGCCCACTAGAACACGTTCGTCGGAAAACGTTATGGAACGCTTGTTTGATCTTCAGTATATAAGTAGTTTCTGTTTGGTATAGTCGATTCTATATTTTTTGTCGTTCCTAGTTTTGGATTGCTTTGTTTTGATTTGTTGTTATTTTGATTGCTATCCTTATTATTCTCACATATTATTAAAAAATGTGGGTTTACTATAGGTACTCCTTTGCCCAACTCTTCGGGGAAACAAGACGTGTTGTTATGTTATTATTAAACGTTACGTTTCTGTCTGTTTGTCTATTAGTACGCTTTCAACTTAAGAACCACTTTTTTAATATATGCGATTTTTGTTTTAAGTGCTAGTTTGAGTTCATAATAATCTAGCATTGCGTAGTGCTAAAGTAACATCTTAGTATATTTTAATCCACTTAAAATTTTTAAATCACAATTTAATATACATTTTAGAATCAACACTGCTGCAAATACTCCAACAAAATTAACATCCTTCAGTAAACCACCAATAAAAAGTTATAAACCATCCAAAACCCTGAAATCTATCACAAAAATAAATTCATGCCTCCTATATGAACGACCAAAAATCAATTATGTTCTCTCGCAACGTGCTGACCACAACTGGTCACAGTTGTGTGGTACCCCACACGATCAGGGCACGGTCCGGTCATCGATACGGTGCTAGACCGCAACGGGAATGAAACGTTGTGATAACGTAGGGACATGTTGACAGGGTACGGTATTGTTTTGAAAGGAGTGAGGGTTGTTGAAGATTGATAAAATGAACGAGACCTTGTTTTTTTGCATTAAATGAGTTAATAGGAACGATGAGGACTTTTGAAGGATCGCCAAATGATCTCAAGTGGGAGTGTTAACACCAGCATAAAAATAAGCTGAAGTACAAACAAAAGCAAAAATTGATTTTTCTAATATCCAACCAAAAATTTAAAAAATATTTGATACAATGTATTGGATAGGAAACTCTAAACAATGCAGATTTATTTAGAGTTGATATACTAATTTAGTTGACTAAAAATATAAATATGTTTTTGTTCGCATAGTGCAAGAGTCCATGCTAACATATAATATTCTGTATCATACCTAACAATTTTGCTTTTGATATACAACAGTGTTAAAATAAAAAGGGTTACCGGAATGTTAAAAAAACTATCGAACAAACGTGCGGCCTCTCAAGCGCAATAAGTGATACTTGGGCGATCGAGAAAGGCAAACGAGTAGTGATAGGAATTTATCCAAAGTTAAAAGTAAAATCACAAAGAATAATTAATTATTGAAATATTAACAATCGGAAATACAGCAATTTCCTATAAAGTATCACCGTTAAAGCCAATATTAACGCCACTGTGGTCAACTGCAATATAATAAAATCAGTTATTAATTTCATACTTCACGGAACGGCGGATCGTATGCAGTAATCGTGCGAATACTATTTTAATTACCTACCATAATTAATGTTTATTTAAATTCTCTCAGCAAAGCATTTAATAATTGTGTAAGTTTCTTTAAAATATGGGTATATTCAGTTTGCTGGTAGCTACGTTTTCGGGATTGGTAATTGCAGTTAGATAGAACTTCAGTGCAGGGTCAGTTGAATATAAACATTAACAATTTAGTTTTTGGGTTTTAGTATAAACTTATTAAAGGTTTGCTCAATTTATACTTCTATCTTACTTACTTTTCTTCTTTAGATTTATCAATGAAACATAGGAATATACGCATGAAACATTTTACACCCCGTTTTGCTCACCATTTTAGTTTATTTCCCTTTTAGTCATATCTGTGAACCTATTCAGGATTACCAAATACCAGCAATTTAAAGCGTTTTCTGTATATTAACCAGACATGATCAGGCATTATTTAATACTGAACTTTCCGAAACACTGTCGGCCTAACAACCACGCTTCGTCAACTACGCTCCACAGAATTTAATGCCACATCACTAAACAGGCCGTTTTAGATTTCAATAACGCCATAAGCGGGCCAAGGACGTGTTTCACTGATCCTACATACTCCACCATATACACCGTTATTTTTATTAAGGTACCCTGTATGTGAACTCATGTATAATGCATCCAGACTTCAGCTATTATTTATTCATAACGCTGTATTCCAAAACTTGTGATATTAAAGATTCGTGGACGTACTGGATTACGTAAAGTATGATTCTGTCGCTGCCGATTCATGTATAGGTATGCCTGGTTTGAGCGGCTTGAAATCTGATACAAGGACGATATGATAGAAGTATTGAAAGAGCTTATTTTTGGGAGAGATTTTATTCCGGCAATACGGAGAGATTTCTGCTGCAAAATGCTTCTAAGCTTACACAAGTCTGGTTGAATGATGGAATATTATACGGCAGGTGTTTTAACAAAACTGTGTATCTCCCAAATATGTCTTAGAAAAAGGGACAGGTAGTTATTGAAACACACTGGGTTTCAATTCACATAACGTAATAAAAGGACCCAAGGAAATCGTAGTCATAAAGGTTTTAGCAAGAACATTACCAACCCACATAACATTATGTACTACAAGCTCTAGTGTTCCTAAAAAGAAAATACCACACAATGGCATACAGTAACAATAGTGCGAACATTAGTTGAAATTCAAACACGTAATGATTCCTACCTGAAACGGTCTACGCCCGAATGGGTACGATAAAATTCAACATAAAAATTCTAAGCGTTCACCAAACTTAAAACACAATAAACAGAAGGGACAGAATCGTTTTCGTTCACCTCACAATAAAAATATCATAGGACCGCTGGAATGGTCCACGTATATAAAATAAACAATGTCTGTAAAGAAGTAAAAAGGTATGAGGCGATATTTAGGTTTCACGTCGAAACTTTATGGGGTAATATCGTTATTTCTCATGATTGCGAGTGAAATTGCCTTTTTGTGAACGGTTAGTTTCTGTACGCGTTTTTTTCTTTCATTCTTTCTTTTTTCCCCAATTATTTTTGGGCCACAGCAAGGAGTTATTTCATAGAAATAATTCAGGGGCTCATGAAGGCTCCCGGGAGTTACGGACAATTCTATCAAGAAAGGGACACGGACTCAAAATGATTTTTTGTGGAAACTAGCCGGTTATCGTTTTACTTTATCGCTGGCCTGTTACGTGGCTCTCACAAGTTTCTGTTCGCTTGGTACTTTCTATTGAGCTTGCCTTACTGCTTAAAATATAATTCGCTCGATTGAATTTCGCTATTTCGATTCGATTACGTATCGATGATTGACCTAGTTGGCTTGGTCTAAAACGATTTCGGAAACATACTTCATTTTACTTTTAGCCCAGAGTGATGTTTGTAACTGTAGTTTATACTTATCTAGTTTGATTCTCAGTTTGCCTACTACAGCATATCTAATTTATAATTTATCTGAAATAGATGAACAAGCAGTACCTTTTTCGTGAAAAATGTGCTTAAGGGCCGGCATGGCACGGCAAATCATCAACATTTACATGACCCGGCCATGCTGAAGCCTTCCGCGGCATGCTACAGCATCGCACGGTTTGCTTAAATCCCCTTGTGACGATATCCACGAATTGTGAGTGGTAAGGGTATGAAAATAAGATTCAAAATCACTTCCGCTTACAAAAACCCTTTGCCATGCCATGCCACGCCTTGCCGCCTGCTGACCGCATGGCTTTACTGACTAGATTACGGTCTTATTAAAGCAGTCTACACACCAAACCCGCCGACCCGCCGACATGGAGTCGTCGAAACGCGCGGGTACAAGTCGTCGACATAATTCTTTTGAAATAATGCCGCCGACATCAAGCCGCCGGGGCTGTGTCGGCGGGTCGGTGGGTTTGGTGTGCAGACTGCTTAATGGATACCAGAACGAATCAAATTCGTCAATGCTTGCGAAAGCAAATTAATTACTACCATTATAATTATTACATGTTTCAATACTTCCACAATAATACGTAGATAACGACATTAAACTCGATCGTCGATGAAGCCGCTTGTAAATCGAGATATTTCTATTCAACAATTATTAGTAATTACTCATGGAATGTGGTTTGTGGCCGACACTCGACTGTGGTACTGTCGTTAATTAAACACGAAGTATTAATTCGTCACTATTATTTGCTAGCTTTGAAATGTCAATCAGTGAGTTATGAAATTACGAGTATGTCGGTACTTAGTACTTGATGGATTATTTTGAATATGTCCTGTGGAATTGGTGGTTAGTAATTAGTTGCTGCATATTGGAATGCTAATGGCTTTACAATTTAGATTGACTTTATACATATCTAGGCGATCTGATAGTGTTGTCTGAAAACAGGTTTACGAAAAAAAAATCGGATTGATTTACTTTACCTTTTATTTTCTTTATAATACTAGGTACAGCGGGATAATAGTGTAAAACGCTAACAGTAGGTTTGGCTTTCATATTGACAGTTCAACATCATTCATTGCGTTATTTACGTTGTTGAGCAGATAAAATTTTCGCACTTAAGAAGCAATGGGCATCAAAATTATTCAGATTATGATTTATAGTGTGTTACGCAATTAGGGTCCGTATTGGTGAAACGTAACGTGAGTTGTAACATAACATCTGGGCGAGTTTGTTTCAACGTATGTTACATTACATGTTACGTTAAAAGTCATATTTTAACCTAGCTTTGTCGTAACGCAGCAGAATTAATGCAAACTTAAAAACAAGAAATATTCTTGTCACAATATAGTCAGAATTCTTTCATTAAAGTATCATTATCAATTTTCTCTACCATTTTCTCTCAACTTTTAACATTAGATCCTAATTTTTCAATATACTTTTCTTTTATGTCTTAAAATAATCAGAACTGGCGAACCATCAACTTTGCGTCAAGTAACTTTGCCTCAGTCTTGCCTCTGTGCCTCATGATCGATGGACTGTCAATCAAGGCAGTGGTGTGACAAATATTTTGCGATACTAAACTTAGGTACTTACGCTATAAAGAAAGACCTTCTCCTTTGTGAAAAAGATTCGCTGATAATTATTTTATTTATTAATGTTTTTCAGCTGTTTTTTCGGTTAATGGTGCGGAAATATTTGGACAGTGTTCTTTTTGGTGTAGGTAATTACTGTTGGTTACTTTGTTTTCTTTTTTTATAATTACAAGTTTTCTAATATCTCAACAAACTTTTTAGTCTGCTGTAGAAATCCAAGTCGGCTTAGTACATCACGTAATTATTATTATTTAGCTTAAAGCGTCGTCCCACTGCTGGTTAAAGGTCATTTTCCATTTGATCCTGACTACCGCCATAAACACGATATGAACTCCACGACCTCATTCCACCGGCCCCCTTCTTCCATCGGGCATCTAGACGCACTGCAAGTTACCATCCCTACCTAGTTGCTATTCCACCAATTCGCACTAAGCGCTTCCAAACATCTTATAAAATGCGCACAGCAAAGGAGTGGACCTGCGTCTTTGTTTCCGACCGCATACAACCCAAATTTTTTCAAAGTGAGAGTGAACAGGCTTCTTCTGGGTAAGCTCACTCCATCGTTGACTTTGTCTCTGTCATCTCTGACCTAGACTAGAGTCAAAAGCAAACCCATCTCAAATAAAATAAATTAGGTAATAAATATGATTTTCATTATTTTTTGACAGGCAGGTATGTACTGCGGTGCTTCCAAACTATCCTACTTAATATTATAAATGTGAAAGTTTGTGAGGATGGATGGTTGGGTGCATGTTTGTTACTCTTTCACGCAAAAACTACTGAACGGATTTGGATGAAATTTGGCACACAGATAGACCATGACCTGGGTAAGGACATAGGCTACTTTTCATCCTGGATTGCAGATGAAGTCACGCGCAACAGTTACTTCAGCATAAATGTACGTTCTGATACTTACTCTATGCAAATAAATGTTCCTCGCAGTATTTTTTGATGTCACACAACACATAACATAACATCACGCCTGTATTCCCCGAGGGTTAGGCAGAGGTGTACTTATAGCACACCCACATTTTGCCAGTTATGTTTAGGTCCCATGTATTAGGGGGCGAGCCTATTGCCATCAACCGGGCACAAATCCAGACTCTGGGCTGCTACCGAGAAATTCCAGATGGAAAAACCCAACAACACTTTGCCCGGCCCAGGAATCGAATCCAGGACCTCATGCTCAGCAGTAGCGCTTGCGACCACTAGACCAACGAGCTCATTATATTTTCAGACTAAAATATGTTATTTAATCATGATTTTTCTTGTTATTTTCAGGTAAGTCTCGATCTGTCGATGGCGCAACCAAGGAGGACCCATGTCTTGCTGGTAGGCCTCACATATTATAATATTATTGTTGTGTGTATACCTAAGTGTCACATTAATACAAACAGTTGTTTTATAATTATATTTTCTTTCTTATTTAAACATCAGCGATCTGGTCATGTTTCATGTTGTATGTTATTGAAACACTTGCCTCTCGAAATATTGAGTTGAGGTTTTTTTTTCTTCATTACCTATCATTTAACTAACCGTATTGCAAAAAATACGTATACAGTCTTCATCAAAGCATGTTCTAATTTGTTTAAAATATTATATTGTACCTTCACGTAAAATAAAAATTATTGCAGTTTCTGAAATAATATCTTCTGAATAATGTTAACTCAATTCAAAGAACAAACATAATACCAAGAAAATATCATTAAAATTATAAAACAGTACGTACTTTTAAGGCGTCCTTATAATAAAAGTTTTCAACACCAATTTTAAATTAACAACTTTTAAGCTGTATTGTAATAATTAATTCCCGTAAAACTTTGCCAACTGGTTGTACCACTTTCGGCAGTCATGGTTCCCATAGGTACGTGTTCATCTTTCGAGTTACGAGCTAATTATAAGCTAGCTTTCCTGTGAGCCTTTAATAAGTAATACTACTCTACTACGCCCCCGGTTTTTAGAGCCGCTGCTCACACCGAAGTGGTTTGTACAAAATTTTAAACTGTATTTTTAGGGAATCTTTAGTGATTTTAGCATAATTTTAGTTGAGCTTCTATATCCAAAATATAGAAGACAAATTTATTAGAAAATATTTTGATAAAGCGTCTGCCCGCGACTTCGTCTGCGTTATGTCATTTACAGGGATAAAAAGTATCCTACTTGTAAATCCAGGTTATAAACTATCCGTGTGCCAAATTTTATCCAAATCCGTTCCGCCGTTTTTGCGTGATTGAGTGACAAACATCCAAACACAAAGATTCACATTTATAAGAATATATATATAAATTTATACTTTAACAGTCAATTCGGGTTATAATTCAATCATGATTCGAAAGATACGTGGCGCCATCTATCATAAGAACGTTATTGTTGTTTTCCTCGGGAATAGTACCTTTTTTGCGGGATGAAAGGTTCCCTATGTCCGTTTCTGTACAGGATACTCAGGATGATCGGTTCAGTGGTTTAGGCATGAAAAGGTAACAAACAAACAAACTTACTTTTGCATTTATAATATTAGTTATATTATATATAAATAGTATATAAGTAATATGAAATTATAGTAGCCAAAAGTTAACATCCAATGTTAAACATAATTTTCAGCAAATTTCGCCTTTAGTAATTAAGGCATGTGAAATCATAGGTTAGAGTTTTAGAGGTACCTAATTACTTATATTTTTCACTAGGTAGTAATGTTTTCATTTTCATAGTAAGTACTGAAAGCAAATGATAAAGTGTTTAACTAATTGAATGTTCTATGGATTAGGTTGTAAAGAGATATGTATACTTAGTTATAGGAAAATCAGGTATACGATGACGAAACAGCACGCCATGTACTGCATTGATTATATTATTACAGTGGTTTGGAAAACATATCATAAAACCGTAACATTTACAACGTATTGCGCCAAATTTAAAAAAAAAATCTTAATATCACCGATCCTACATCTCTTACTAAAATCGTTTACCATTACATGATCCCGTTTAGTTCATAAGAACCTTTTTACCTAAACGACCTACAAGACATTTTCGAACGTGACCTACATTCTAGTACCAATAAATAAATTCCTACGTTCGATACGGTGTGACACAGGATTAACTTTAATATGAATCGAGCCTAAACAACGGGCTTTTAATAAAACAGCAACACAGCGATAGCTTGGCTCATGAAATTTATATTAACACCCGAGATTGTCCTGCAATGTTGCCAGTACAAGCGTTTTTTTTTTTTGCTTTTAAGCCGAGCTGGAACAAAACGAATGCTTAGTAGGTTAAATTAAATTCTGCAATGACTCTCTGTGATTTATGTTAGCCTGGTAGCGTTTGTTGACCAGGAAATGGTGATCGCTAATAGATTTTTCAATGGCATGAACGTTACAGGTAAAGGCTTATACTATGGTTATAGTTTAGTACTCATGGATTTTGCTATGGTAATAAATATAATTTCTATTAGTCTTAGTTGGCTTTAATTTACTTATGTCTTTTCAAAACAATGTAGCTTTGTATCGTGCTAGTGCAAAACGGGTTTTACAACTGAAACGTGTGAAAAATTCTACGAGGTAACGTTTAATATCAACAATCAATTTAATTAAAGGTCTATTCTATTCTATTTTTTTATTATGGCAAGCAAAGTCGATTTCGACTATTCTGCCAATGTCTAAAGTTTATTGGAAAAGCAAATGTATTATTATAAATAAATTTAAAAAAAGCGGTAAAAATCTACGATGATACAGTTGAATTTATTGTAGATCTTGTGGGGTTAGTACTGGATAATTAAAGGTCATTATCTTCACAGTTTTCGTTCAAAGAATCACTTAAGCAGATTAAACCCATGTAATCACTCTTTTTGATTTATGGAATTCTAGTACCGCCAGTTAGTTACTTTGATCAGGTTCACTTGACAATATTGATTGATGAACAACCCTCATGAAGTTTCAGACTTCGCGTCAACAATCTTGAGGAAAATAACAATGAAGCTTTGTTATACTTACATATTGGTGTATTATTTGTTGAAACCTTTAGTTGTATTCTACTATAATCTTGTGCTTGACGAAAATCGCGATTTAAATAGGAATGTTTTAGCCATTTCCTAGGAATACTTAATTACACAGAAAAACAAAGAGAAGATTTGTATCCATTTTCCGATTAATGAATTTGAAAGCACTGTCTAGGCTTCAGAAATCCGGAGCCTTATGACTCAGCAAAACGATTCGCATAAAACTACTATTGTCTACATACTAATCTCAGAACAATACTTACGAAACGTCAATAATTTTGACTGATGCTAGAACTTTCGACCATCCACTAAAACAAATCCAATCATCTTCACGCCATTGCAAACACAAGATAATAATAGGAACGACGTAAAAACTTGTATAAAACACCAATAGCCGGTATCAAACTCTCCTAGTACTTCGTCCAAGTTCCTAACTAACTTCTTTCGTTATATTTTGCTTCGTCCGTGCCATCGTTACTGGCGATCGTGACTGCGCTGATTAATTCATTCCTACCGAGGGGAAGGGGGCACTATTGTTTTTCCCTCTTTTTAGGTTATTTGGCTTTGATAAATGAATGGGAATTTATCTATTGTGGTGTAGACGGGAGATAAATTGTAAGGTTCTTAGTAACAGCCTATTGATGTCCAGCTAAGACAGTTTTGTTGTCCGTACTTATTTGAGAGTTACTGGATATTGATGATCCGTTTTGTATGGTTGAACACTCAATTTGGGGTTTTTATTCGTGCCTTTTCTTTTTTGGACTTTTGAAATACGATTTGGGATTATTAATTTCTTTATTTGTAATGGCTGGTCTCTATTTTGGCATGGCGGACTCTGTCTTATCAAAAATACATTTAATTCCTTGTCTTTAAAGATCAAAAATCCTATTAGACAAAGGATAATTAATATTGTTCCTGGATTAGTGCCCAGGTAGGTTTTTTGAATTTTTAATTTCATCTAGAATCCCTAGGTTCCTTACGAGTTAAAAATGATCTACCAGGAATCCATACCTCAATAGCAGTACGCATACGAGTACCTACATAATTCAGCTTGCTACCCTTATCGACACGGCCTATGTCAAGAACCCAAAATTTTCCGAGCTAGGAACCTACATCTAGCCGTCCACTAAACAGTGTATTTTATGTTACACAGCATTGAATAGAATACAAAGTTAGATTTTCTTTAGAAATAGGTAGTAGGAGAACAGATCCCTATTGAGATCTTCCGCGTTTTCTCACATTTGTATTCAAATATTCTATCTACCCTTTGGGAATATCTGTCCAATGATTGTAAGTTTGGAATTCTATGAAGTTGGAGATCTTTAATATGATTAGCTGCTGAATAAATAGAGTGACTTGTTGTTTGAACGGATATTATCGTTGTTGCAGAATTTTATATGTTGTTTGCTGCAAAACATTCACATAAAATTGTATTAAGAAAGACATAACTTTGAGAAGAGAGTCTTGAAGAGAACTTGTCTACATAAAAGTCAACTTAATGGCACATGCTCCAGTTGAATAGTTTCCAGCAATTGAAGTGTATGCAACTACTTACAAATATCACTTTGCCACACTTGCTAATTGAAAGCTAACGTCATAACATGTAGCGGTATCTACACCGCCACATGCGAGCTACACGTCATACTGACGTCACGCAAATCCTGCATCACGCAAGCAGAGTTTACCGTGCGACTTGCATAATATGCTGGATGCTGGTGGTCAGGATACCCGTTAGAGCCGTGCTGTGTGACTCGCCGCTCTAAAGCTTGCGGTAGTGAAGATGATGTCACGCTGAAGTAGTTTCACGAAGGCTGCGCTGACGTTTATGTTAGGGGTCACCAGTATAGAGGTATGAGGAACAGGGTGTAAAGTTCACTCACACCTCCATAGAAAAGGGCGGATACTCCGACAAGACGGGTGTTGTGTCTGGTGGGCAACTGCCCGACGGTTGATGTCGGGACGTTGTATAAATGCTAGTCGCGCGGTAAACTCTGCTTGCGCGATGCAGGATTTGTGTGACGTCAGTATGACGTGTAGCTCGCATGTGGCGGTGTAGATACCGCTACAAACACAATAAACTGATCCTTACTTAATATTTTAAATGCGAAAGTTTGTATGTTCAGATGTTTGTTACTTAATCACGCAAAAACGGCTAAACAGATTTGAATGAAATTTGGCACACAGATAGTTTATAACCTGGATTAATACATAGGATACTTATCAATCCCGGTGGTACGTTTCCGTAGGATATCTTTCTACATACACACGGGCGAAAACGCCATCAGAAGCTAGTAAAATTATAAAAAAATAATGGTATAAAAACAAATAGTCAATGATAAATGATAAAGGATTTTATTTCCGTAAGTAGGTTTTTACAAACAATTTTACACTGCAATCATATTTTAAAAACTAGATGAGGTCGACGTTTCCTATCTGACTACTCTGACAAGACAGGCTGAAACAAATTCAGAGGTCACAGTCTCTTTTAACGTCCAGACATAATCTTGGTCCGATCATGTGAAGACCATGTAGATTTCTGTCTGAAATGGTCTTTTGAGGAAAAAAACACACAGAATGAGTGGACCTGTCCAGTCAGTGCACGCATTTGTCAGTAATCGTGCAGCTCAACTCAATGCCTCTAATCCATCAGTCAAAAACGCTGTGCCAATAATTGTAAACAACGAGCCATAATCCCACAATATGCTGAATCATATTTTACTGCTGAATGAAAACATCAAACGAAACGAAATATATGGATTCCAACAAAGTCCATTATTCCATCATTGTCTAACAAACATACTGAAAATTTTTCATCGAAAAACAATATCCGTCAACGAAGGCCTATTAAATCGTGGTCCTAAGTACAAATATCAGCTATGGACGGTTAGGCCATAAAAACGCCAAGCAGCATGACGTATGATCGTTGTGTACGACTAGTATCATATGATGACGTAGAACAGCGGCAATGTAAACTGCGCGATATTTAAAAATCGTTTGCGTTCCTTTTTTGTTTTTTAGGTGGCCTAATATTTGGAGGCCGTGTTTTTTAAATGTTTTATCGGTTTAGATTTTAATGGGATGACACGAATATTGTTGTATTGCTGTCATTCGTTAATCTTTGACAGTCGTTACGGGTAGTCAGAAGCCCAAAAGTTTGACAACCAGTCTTACCAAGGGATATCGTGTTACCCAGTTACTGGTTTGTACAGGTCACATAGGCAGTCGCTTCGTGTAAAATATTGGTACTTAGCCGCACCCGGTTAGACCGGAAACTGAAATACCAGGCAGATGATGCAACAAAAATTGCGCAGGCAAATTATGATTTTAAGAGAAGCTGGGTTTCGTAGATTTTCTTATCAGAATACACAACTCTTTAATTTCTGTAAAAATATGCCTGAGAACACTTAAAATTTGTATGCCTACCTACTTCAAGCTATTTGCTATATTTTTTTCGCACAGATCACATACCTACAGATGCATACTTGAGTCAAATTTCTTTACATTTTAGATTCTCAAACACCTTCGCTGCTAATACACTGAATCTATTATTCCACACAACGTCTTTAAAATCACGAATTTTCTAAAAACGCAAGCTCACTGAATATCTAATAAAACCTTTAACGAACAGATACGTTTTGTAGACAAACAAAATCTTATACAGTCAAGTTTAGTTTCACTTTTGTCAAAGTAACTCTGTGAACACTTTGAACTCGACTAAAACCACATCCATCATTTCATTTCACTTGTATTTGTTGTATAAACCTTTGTGTAGTGATGTATAAGTTCGATTAGTCGATGTTTTAGTCGACATATTAGATTTTCTGTATATTTGCTGAGTTAAATTTTTGATATGAAGATTTTGCAAGGATGCTCATGATTTCTCAATAACTTTATAAGCTACTGCTGCCATTAACGAAGGCTTCCTAAAAGACAGTTAGGTAGCTGTGTAGTAATAATAAAACCAATAAAAGTACATTAAATCTTCAGTAGATATCAATATCAAAAACATAATCCATATCAGTTTAAATTAAAGCAGAAAGTATTTAATCACTAATCAAACGTTTTCTTTACGCTATTCCAACTTAACTTGTCAACACCAACAAGAACAACGTTTCAATTAAAAATGAAATAAAAACTTAATCCAATTAATACAATATCATTCCAAATTCAAATCTTAATACATGAATCGTCTCAATAAAATCAAGCTCAAATCAATTCAATCTAAGTTTAACATTTGTAACAGTAATTGGCTTTATCGATTACTCGTATTACAAGACCGGACTCGATAGTCGGCAATGAACTTCAAACGCTAATTGGGCCATCCCTACTTAGTAATGTTCGTTGCGTAGGAGGGGTGGCCCTCTGACGTCATCCTCAACCTTCACCCAGGTAGGTATAAGCTTCATATTAAATTTGTACAGAGTACGATAATTTTTAATTTTTTTATTTAACGAGGTATTCCTCTGCCGTTAATTTTTGTTTTCGAGAAGTTATTAGTTTAAATGAAAAATGTTTGGTATTTTTTTCGTTAATAATTGAATTTTGGGTGGATGGTTTTTTGAATTCCTTTTCTGACGTAGTTATTTCAATATTCCCATTAGTGATACTAGTTTCACTTTTTGAGATAAGAAGTTCAAGTAAACAAAAAGGAGATCAAAACGACATCGCTAACAATAGATACCAGAGTACAGGCTTAAAACTAATACTATTGATCTTCCAACCTTCGAGATAATTCCCAAGAACGACACAAAATAAATTCATCTCGTACATTTCCACGATAAAACAAAATATGTCGTGTTTCCCGAAGCAAAAATATTGATCGAATATACGAGTACTTGATACGACACGGACAACGGAATCGAATTAGTAAGACGCAAGACATAATCACTGAATCAAAATGTTAACAGAATATTTTCTGAGAAAAAATACTAGATGAGCTAATGAAATTCTAGATACTCTATTGAATTAATGACACTCGTTTATGTGAATTAATACCTATATAGTGAACATTTTTATGTGTTGACACTGACAGCTTTGTATATGCCTGGCGTAGATAGATAGATAGATATACCATTTATTTCGTGACACACAAAAGAAATATCACAACACGTAATTAAATAATAATAAATTAGGTACTTAAAGAAAAAGGGGCATTAAAAAGACACAAGTACTTACCTACAGCCGACTCTTACGAAGAATCATACCTTACAAACCTTCTTTAAATGGAATAGTTTAGCGGCACGAGCCATTTTAAAAAGGAATATAATAAAGAAGAAAATATAAACGTTAGAACGAATAAGCCAAATTGAATCACAAAAAAGTAGAATATAATCTGAAAATTAGATAGCCCAGACATCGAACAAATTAAAAGAACGAATGTCTAGACAACTCTGTCTTTAATTTATCTATCCAAAAATATTATTAGAATTATATAACTAGTTTTTTTTTTAAATATTTAATTCATTTAAATTTTCATCTCTGGTCTTACAATGCCAATGTAGGTAAACTCAATGACAAAAAAACTTTTTTACAAAAAAACAACCGACTTCCGAAATTAAAGTTATTTTTCAAGTCTTTTAGTGTTTTTTTGGAAGTCGGTTGTTTTTTTGTAAAAAAGTTTTTATTTTTCACTTTTTAGTTGCGGTACCTACCCCACACAAATTCGTATACCACTTCTTGGTATGTAAATAACAGTGACAGGAAATTATTAACACATCATCGATATCAACTAAGTGGAAAAAATATGCAGTATTAAGGATAACTCAAAAACTACTGGTCAGACCTTGATCAAATTTAAATGGGACCACATGTGAAGCACCACCTATCAAATGAAAAAAGAATCATCCAAATCGGTTCACCCGGAGCTAAAACACATTAAAAAAAAAAAATATAAAGCATACAGACGAATTGAGAACCTCCTCCTTTTTGTGAAGTCGGTTAAAAAGAAGACCAAGAGAGCGCAAAGTTTCTCCGTTTCGGCTTGGGAAAAAATGCTTTCGTATGTCCGAATGTTCGGCTGTTCTCCTCTACAGGTCGCAATTCTCAACCGCTTCCTGTCAAATTTTGTGAGCAGGTTCGATAATTATATGGATTCTTTTTGTCGATTCATTTTTTCAAACACAATCAAAACGGCGTAATTAAAAAAAAAAAAAATACAGCTATTTCGCCTCTTTATGTTTTAAGCATGTGCGGGGGTTTTGTTGGAGGTGCGCGGTGAATATTTATTCAGTTTTAAGCCATGCAAAGACAGACTAGCAAAGTCTACAGCTCACAGAGAAATCAGAAATCAGAAATAAGAGCCACTAGTAATATTAACCTTCAGAAACACACACGAAGTAAATATACTATAGAGGTATGAGGAACAGGGTGTAAATTTCACTCATACTCTATAGAAAAGAGAGGATCCTCCGACCAGACGGATGTTGTGTCTGGTGGGCAACTGCCCGACGGTTGATGTCGGGACGTTGTATATATGCTAGTCGTGCGGTAAACTCTGCTTGCGCGATGCAGGATTCGCGTGACGTCAGTATGACGTGTAGCTTTCATGTGGCGATGTTGATACCGCTACAATACTTAGACGTTAGTAGCGCATTCCCTGAAGAGAGAGAGGGCTTTTATGGATAGTTTGTGGGTGACAACTCGACGACCAGGACCAGAGGCAGTGTGAGATTTGAAAGTCCATTGACATTAATGTGCACTAAATGTGTGGAAAGGACCTTGATATTTCAGGGAAGCAATTATTACTTAAGTGGAGAAAGACTAGTTTTATAAAACTTCTTAGAAAACGCTGATCTTACTCATAATACGAGTAATACTGTGGCGACAGACATTATTTTGATCGTATCCTAACTAATATTCTAGATGCGAAAGTAAGTTTGTTTGTTTGTTACATTTTCACGCCTAAACCACTGAACAGATCATCATGAAATTTTGCATATACGTTGTCAGGGGTACAGAAAAGTAGTGTACCTTTCATCCAGAAAAAAAGTGCTGTTCCCGAGGGAAAGAACAATAACTTTCGACGGTCACAATTGCTTTAGGACGCTAGATGGCGCTACGTGTCTTTCACATCATGATTGAATTATATTATTAGAAACTTTAGTTTAGTGTGCTAAGAGTTATTTAAAAAAAAAATAAGGAATACACTTTGAAGTGTTGAATTCCAACCCCGTATGACCGAACACCGCGAAAGTTGGCACATTGGTAAGTACTATATTTTTTTTTTTATGGAGCAGAATTTACAGGATTTTTTTTCGACCTCCACCCGGTCGAAGTCTTGTGCAAAGCTAGCTTAAGAGTAAGAGTAAAAAAAACTGTGCAAACGATGACATAATTATTGGAAAATGGAAAATGTTATGTAATTACAAATCTTGTTATGTGTTATTATTGAATCATGCAATTTAAGTGTCTCTTCAACATTCTCTCCAACCCCAAACAATTACTACCAGTCAGACCAATAAAATGGCAATCAGCATCAATCATCCTTTTACACAAGTACAGCGCAATGCACCACTGCCAAGTCTGGCCCTGCGCCTCTTTGTACGTTAACAGACTAGAACATACTTAAATCGAGCCTCGATTCTTATCTGAAAGTTCCCAACTAAAGGTGTAACATACTTTTAAAGTGTTTAGAGTGTATAAAAGCAGTTTTCTTGTAGACGGCACGGAGTGCAACATCAATAATGGTTTATTTGTTTATTTTTATAGTTTTGGACGATGCCTGGCATAATATTTTGTGTTGCTGTGAAAAAGGGATAAAAAAATGAAGCGTTTTTCTTTTCATTTAATATCGTTTCAAATTTCATCATCGGTTAGTTGTGATATAGGAGTCGAGCGGTCTTCAGAAATACCACGAAAATTACATCTCAAATATGTACTTAGTACATAAAGTAATTAAGTAGCAGGCTTAACGTCTATGTCAAGAGCACCATTTTCGAACTCACCAGTTACAAATATTGTGCAATAAAACAATTCTAAGATAAAATTCTTAAGATTCAAAAACTTTAACTTTTAAACTATGACGACAGTCAACGAAGCCAGAGAGAAAGTTTCAGATTAAACTAGAAAATTCAATGTAACAGAAAACTTAATTATTCCATCGGCCAATTCAGCAAAAACATTCCTTCTATAATTTATTCGCTCCGATAACTCTGCGACGAACCAAATTTGGTGCAAGCGTAAGCCATGCACCACTTTTGACAGTGTGCCAACTTCGAAAACCGGTTCAGACCGGTTAAATTCGGATATAACCAGACCAATCCAATGTAACAATGCAAAACTTTGTGGAAATAAAAAAGGTTTATTTAACTTTTGGAGTCGTTTCAAATTAATTTTTGGTTATTATTTTTGGCAATATGGTGAATTTATTGTTTGTGTTTATAGTATTGAGGATAATGGAAAATATATTTCAAGTAGTATTTGGCTACCGTGATATCGATGACTGTGATCAAATATAGGAATATTGTATTCACTTGTTTCCGTTTTTCCGGTTTCTTATTTTCGGCCGTTTTAGTTATCATCCCCTAAAAAGAACATTCAGATAACTTGCTTACAGGTCATTTTTACCCGATTGCCAAAAAGGGTTTTTTTTCCGCATATATTATCAGTTTGGAAGTCATTGACGGTTTTGGTAACGCGCCTGCGTGACCATTTCTAACCACAAGCAATACAAATTAGCATTAACTTCCCTTAGTGTGACAATAGCCCTATTTCACTTAACCTAACCTAACTTCTCACACACACCAACATATTTATTTCAAGTAACATTTAGTACGAAAGTAAACAACCGGAAAGTGTCTAAGAAAACTCTATAAATCCAACTTAAGTTTACATTGACGGTTTTATATGAGCACGGCCTAAAGAGGGCTAATGAAACTCCAGAGAACTCGGATAGAACTTTGTTATTGGCCATACTTCATGATTAGTCGGGAGCGAACGGGATCAAGCCTGTCACAATATAGATAAGATTTCATCAATTGGCCTTCTTTGAGATTATCCTGAGTTTAGACAAAAGAATTTTGGTCTTGGAATTTTTATTTAGGTTGGTATTATGTGGGCGGGTCGTCATTTGGCACAAATCTTTTGTATAGGGAGTCTTACTTGAAATAAACCTACGTTTATAAACTCTCTGTCATGTTTTGCTAAAGAACACCATGAAGAACACCAAAGCTTTTTTTACGAAAAGAAAAACGGAGCTACGCAAGGAATATTACCTAAATCAGAGCGAATGTTATGACAAGTTGGGAGAATTATGAAAGGTTTTCCTAACAAAAGTGCTTATAAATTAAAAATATCATATTTAATTACTAGTAAGCACAGTTCGCACAGTTTTTATCACTTAATAAAACATCATTTATTTATTATAATAAGTAAGTTTAATAATTGGAATAACAACGCAGTCATTTATAATTTTTATGAATGACCGCGTTGTTCTTTTAACGCATCGGATTTCGATACGGTTTTCACCATAATTTAGAGGATTCATTCCGAAAGGTTTATTTGTGTAATTTATTAATATTAAACTTATATATAATAAGTAAAAGATGTTTTATTAAGTGGTTAAATATAATATGCCTGAAAAAATAATAAGGTGTCACATACATTTTAAAAGGTGTTTTTATTACACTTGAAAGATGAGGAAAATTCCGTGAATTTATAAAAAGCCCATCACATTTTCACCGTCTCATGTCTTTGATGAATAGATCATGTTTTCTGAAGATATTATTTATATTTGCAAATTGATGCGAGCAAAGCATTTTAAAAGGAACATTATATTACTCGGTATCTTTCTATACGATGTAAATCAAAGTTTACAAGGCTTGTTTTCCTTTTTATAGGTATCTTTATCAAAGCCATTTATGTTTTTTAAGAAAATGTACTAATTGGATTTCGTTTTACAAGTTAAAAAAAAGTCAGGTGTCATTAAAAGCGTTATCGTTGAAACTGCCTACGTAAAAAGCCATAAAATTTGAGAAGGTCAAATGTTGCTAATTTCAACTCATCTCCAGAACAAACGTAGCAAAAGTTATTCTGCAGATTTCCGGAAAATAAAACAGCGTTACTGTAAGCTTTGTCCGAGGTACCTAATTACGTCATCGGGTCGCCATAGCCGAAATCCAGCGATGCGTGAACACCGTTGGACAGCAATTGTATCCATCGGACGGACGAATGCCTTTATTCCGGCTACGTGTTAAGAATATTTTTTGCTACTTTTTGTCTCAAGCTATGTCGGATAATATTAAGGATTTTTATTGAAAAAGGTTATTGTTCTCTGGCGTGAGACGGCACTTCGCTTTTTGATATGAGAGGTGTTTTAGTAGTTATAACTTGGGGCGGGGGCTTGGCGACGTGTATTTTATTGTGATTGCTGATATATAAAAAAAAGAATTCTAGAAATGAATAATAAAATGTTCATCATGTTTTTTTTTTCATTATCTCTATATGGCAAAGTATAAGATAGCGATTCACACCTTAGAAAAAAAACACCGGTTTCTTAATTTTAGCTACGGGAATCACATATTACAAACATTGACTATTCGATTAACATCAAAGGTCTCGTAAATCAATTCCTTTACGTCTCAAACACGCAATCTTGACCTCATCAACGACATAATTAGTTCCAAATGTCAGAACACAGACGATCCATCTCCACTCATTTTTCTTCTCCGCCATTCTGAATGTTCCTTACCCCGGTCTGTCAAAGCAATTTATTGAGATATATAGGCCCAAGTGACGATCCGCCAAGACTTATAGTTTGTCGTTCATTTGTGTGAAAATGTCCTTTTTTCGTCAATCCAAATCTATTTGGGTTTATAAATGTGTTTTGTACGCCCTCTATTTTTTTCTTTCTTTCTGTGTTTGTTGCACGTCAAGTTGGGTCGGAGTTGTTTTGTATGGTTTCTGTTTAGGATTAATGAACTTTGGAGCGTAATGTGTGTGCTTTTAGATGGAGAATTGATTGAATTGAACTATTTCCTTAATGCATGTCAAACTAAAAATATAATCCTCTAGACCGTATGTCGGCCATAGCGACGGCATAGTCCGATGGGACGACAATCCGACACGACCGGAGAGAGTTTAGGCGCAGGACCAACAGCTTAACGTGTTTTCCGAAGCACGGGTGTACCACACCGCCAACTTCCAAACTCCGGGCTGTTACTAAAAAAAATCTAATGGAAAAACCCAATAACACTTTGCCCTGGAAAACACTTTTAACTGGAAATACAAAGGAATCGAACACAACTGCATAAATGTAATTAGCACTTTGGGTCAGATTACTAAGGCAAGAAATGTCTTACTTAAAATATTTCTATTGTAATTATGTGCTGCTGAAAAACTCACAAAAACTCTAATGCCTTAAATCCACCTCCATTATTTTCCGTATTTCCGCATTCTAAAATACTGTATCGGAAAATAATAAACTCCTATTAAATTCTTAGCGATTCGTTTTGCAGCGACATTTACTCTCAGACGCATTCGTGGCGTATTTATACCGGCGCGGAGACGGATTTTTCCAATCTGTTTTCCGGGATTTTTTCTTTCACTTTTTCTATCCTTTTAACCAGAAATTCTTAGGTTTTTGTAAGTTGATTTTAAAAATTGTTACCTACACTTGGATTTCAGGAAACACAAACCTTTATACACTGGAATAGCATTTTTATCAACACGTAAAATAGTTACCTACTTTTGTAGTTAATCCTCTAATAAAATTGACCTTTAAAGTTAAAGAGGTTTTATATTTATTGGTACTGTTCATTACAATACGATTTAAATGTCTTTCTTCTGTTGAAAAATAAAAACAATGAATTTCTATGTAATCTGGGCAAGATCCAAGACAAGTGAAACAAAAGAGAGGTCATGCTTTAGAATCTCGGAAACTGAACGTCGAGATAAGAAACTACTTCTTCTTGTAACCCATTTACTGAACCGACTAAGAACTATTTAAACTTATTAATTAATGCGTAGCTTAATAATGATAACTGTTTTTCTAAAACTATTTGTAAATATTAACTACTAGCTTTTGCCCGAGGCTTCGCCCGCGTTGATGTCGGAAAATATTCCACGGGTACGTACTACCGGGATCATAAGTACCATACATGTTAATTGAGGTTATATTATTTGTGTGCCAAAAAATTCCTCCAAATCTGGAACAAAAGAACAAAAATTCTAAAAACTATACTTTCGGCATCAGACTCGTGCACACCTCGTGCCAATCACTTTTTAGAAAAATATTGAATGTACGGTTTTCACTTCGTTACTATTTTATTCTATATATAGAGATATACAATAAGATCTATGTATATATTAAGGCTAGAAGTTTGTCGTGTAAACCCTGAACCCACAATCTAGACAACATTTTTAGAAATCCAAGATCCAATTGTGTCGAATTGAGGCTAAAAATATGTATACAAAAAATCGAAGGCAACAGTTAAGTATAAATCATATAACTACCAAGAAAATGAATACAATCCCAAAACATAAATACCCTCGCATGCTTTTGTTTTTCCTCTTACCCACAAAACCGAAACGGTTCAGTCAAGTGTAACATAGAAAAACAAGCTTCCTAGGAACGTAACTAGAAATCAGTTGTGTTGAGTACCCCTGATGTACAAAGTCACGTTGGACAAACAATGGGCACCCCTGCTGTGGATTTTATACACCTGCCGGGGTCATTGCTCTGGCTGCTGAATAAGAATGCCTATGATACACAGGGCGGGGAAAGTTGGATGATTTCAGTTATGTTTGGACGTTGCTCGGTCATCTTTTAATTACGAGTATGTTGTTTGTACGTCGTGTGTTTGTAACGTGGCTATAGCATACTTATTCTGACTGTAAAACTCTTGTTAAACGATATTTATAAGATTGTTTTCTGTTTTCTTCTCACTTTATCAGAATAGAATACGTCACTTTTTTATAAAAAAAATCGCTCTATTGAAACTGAAGCAATTTTAAAAAGTGAATAAAAACACTCGACGCATGCAGGCTGGTCGCGCATTCCGCGCGTAATTCGCCTCAGTGATGCAGAGCTTAAGGCTTCCAAAGTGACGAATAAATAAAGTCTGACTTACCTACGTAACTTTTGAAACTTCATTAAATAGAGTTCTCCAATATAACCTTAACAAAGAGAAAAACTTACTCCACCAGATAATTAGATCGATACCATAAATAAATCCATCCTCATTTCAGCAATTAAGCTACCCCGTTTACCGGATTAGTTTACCGGCCGTGTGTCCCAGTCCTTTGAACGGCGAGACGTACGAAAATAGTATGTGATGCAAACATGTCTGCCTTAGTGCACTGAACTCCACAGATATCTATTTAAGATCTTAGTTTCGACTTTAAAAAGAGCTGTTTTTAGTTTGGATTGCGCTTTTTGACATCGATTTCTTTCGAATTAGTGTAATTTTGAATAATACAATGAACATGATGCATATTGGTATAACTAGCTTTAATATTGATTGAAAAGGTACTGAAATGACTTTTATACTAGGTCAAGCCAATTCGTTTTTTCTGAAAAATCAATCGCTCTCAAAAGGACGTGTTCTTAATGCAAAAATCCTCAAAAAACAAGAAAATGTCTGTTTTGGTAGAAACTGTCATTCTGCTACTACAAAGTTAGTCTGGAGTATTGATCAGTCCAACTTTTGCCGGTATCAATGCCGGCCATCTTTTATTCAAACACTATGCTACGCAGATTCGTAGCACAGTTGCTACGTCGTAGCAACAACAAGTTCCACGGTGAAAACATACCTATATTTCATTTTTATTATCTACTTTAAAGTACTTAATAAATAAGCTGTTTACGAATCTCTTTATCAGTAAATAAATACTCCTTAAAGCATTAAAATACCTAATTTAAAGAAGGCTTCTAATTTAATTACTCATTGAATTTGCGCCAAGTCAACCCCTTTCGTTGGTATTCCGATAATGAACAGATGCCATTAACTAGGTGTTAGATCCTCATCAGATGGTGAATAAGACTTTTGTAAATACCTCAGGCCTTATTAAACAACTGGGTGATAAGGGAGAATTTGTTTTTCGGGGCAAATAGAGTTCTTTTCGATAAACAGTTTCTGCAGCTCAGCAGTTTTCTGGAATGCAACTTTGCGTTTAAAGAAGTCATCATTATATTTTTATTATTTGCGTGAATGAATAGATTAAACATACATGCATACACATATATAAATTCACAACTTTCAGCCACCATGGAGGGAGTGCCTCCCATGGGGGTAAGCAGAAACTACAGAACGCCACCTGCTACGATCCTCACATAGTCCTTTTGCCTTGTGGATTAAACATAATAGTATTTTAAAAGAAAGCAGCAAATAAGCATTTTTTGATGCATACTTTGAACACATATCATAGCTATTAACACTTCAAAAGAAACTTGTACCAAAGAATATTGTTTTTACAAAGAAACAACATTTTTTACATACAATAACCACATAAGGTTTGGTTTCCTCAGAAAGCAGTAAACGGTCATACAATAATGGCTGTTCAAATACAGAACGTTTTTGACACCTTATTGTCAAATATTGCTGAAAATTACAGATTTTCATGATGGTCGTTAAAATATGACGGAACCACTTCCCTAGGCAATCAAAGCTTTATACATTCACTAATCCGTAAATCTAGAAACAGAAAAAAACCTAAATATCAGAATAAATTGACATTGTTTTACAAAAGAACAAAGTATTACGAATATTGTTTCTAGCAGCCATGTTGAAAGGGAAAATACGATATATTGAAGGAAAATTGTTATAAGCGACGAAAACAGTTTTTTGCTAGGTTTTTTTAGGGTCTGACGGAATATTATTATTGGATTTACTGTCGTAGTTCTAAGTAAAATTGTCCCTAGAAATATATTTTAGGTACCCATGCATTTATGTAGTGGATATGTGTTATGTGTTAAATGTATTCCTTGCTTAAGGTACTGTGCCAAAAAAAACGTTTTTCTATCTATCTTTATTTTCTTTGTGATGAAGTAATATTTTGAAGACAATTTCTAAAGTCTGTAATAAAAATTGAATGACATGCAAAAATAGGTAGTTACAAAATGTTTAATTTTACATCACGATAGTATGAAGGGTACGCATGTACCTACATAGTCATCCCAATATTTTTAACATACTTCCGAATGACAAGTACTTAATGCTATTTCCTTACCACTGGAAGTTACTACCGGTCTAATATAAAATTTATGAGCCATAAACCTTAGAACGGGTGTAACGTAAGAAACGCCCACAAGATTGATTTGAAAAAATGGCACACAATCAATTAAATTGGTTTTACGGTTCCTTACCGTTTATGTGAAAGTCGTAAAAGACTTTAATTCGCTTCATAATAATATGTAATAGTAATTTTCTTAAAGTAAATGAGCGGATTTTTTGTGAGGCTCCGAGGGTTCTTGTTGCAAATTTGAGCGTCAGAATACCGTACAAATTAATGTCAAGCTGCGATACCCTCTAAGCAAGATATACACTAAATCAAAGCAATTAACAGCCCCAAACCATATTTCAAAACGTACCGCAATAAAACCTATAGCTTCAGAAGGAACGAGAAAATTCAAAGTCGAAGAACACCGTCATTACTTAAACTTTAATGTTACAACGTGGACTTCGCCTGTGAAACATTGCCACTTAGAAAGGGGCTGAGAATTTCAATTTTAGGTCAGACCGCCCTCGAAAGGGATTAGACAGGCTCCTCCGAGGCGCTATTACTACTGCCCTTCACAAACAACGGATTCGTCCTTTTCTCCTATAAAAGTAAAATATGAGACGACTGCGTGACCTACTCGAAGTTTCTGATCTCCTGGTGTTTTGGTTGTCTTAATGGCTGGTGATTTAGTATCTTGGTGTTTTACATTTTGATTTTCGTGGAAGGATGCTTGGGTCTATAATTAATAATGTTTTGCAAATTAGATATAACGTCGCAGTTCCATGATACAAATGATACTTAATGCAAAAAGTTATTGTAAATAAGAATAAATAGAAGGGTTAGCTGCAATCATTAATATATTAATTTGCAACTTCAGACAAAATTTGTCAATTTTTAAGACACCAAAATACTTTAAATACAAAGCAACATATTTTCTCTTATTCGAGCGTCCAAAATCGTAACTCACCATAAATAGGAGCATCTTATTTCCGCTCCAAAGACACTACTAATGTAACTAAGTCCTTGACAGCCAAACTGTGGGGCTAAAGCAATACTCGAGAAAATATTTTAAAAATGTCTAGAGCGAACTGAAAATTCAATTTCCACTACCATCGCTTTCATAAGCTCAGATACTAAAAGACATTGGAAAGGACGCTAAGTCGTAAAGTCACAACTCTGGGTGTACACGACAAATGTCAGCTTTTGGGTTATTTTTTGGAAATGCATTTACATCGTGTTGGAAGCTTTTAGTGCGCGAAGAGGCGCAAAGGTTTTGAAAATAAGTGCATCTGACCAAGCGTTGTGAATGAATGTGTGATATTTTTGGGTATTTTGTTTCATGCTCCAATTTCTGCTGTTATGTTTTTCTTAAATAACATGGGAAAATGTATGTAATGTATCGTCACATAAAGTGATAAGCACCAAAATGATGATAATAAAATTATTTTAATTAACAGAAAACAAACAGAATAGAATAAACACAGAACAGTTAATTTATCAAATTAAATTTCATTCAAAAACATCCATCGGTTTCTTACTAAAATTCAACTGTATCCGACGACCCTGGTTACTTATCTCTTTTGATGACTGTACACGTTGTACGTACGTGTACAGTGACCAAAAGAGATTAGTAACCAGGGTCGTCGGATACAGTATCCCGGGCATAAATATATAACTATGATCAGCTCGGCAATAATATCGGATTTCATGATTCATCCATTAATATTTGTCGTCAAGATGTATATGTATGTGACGGTATATGTGATCATTTGTGGAATGCATATACAAGTGGCAGCACAAATTTGTAGCATCGAAGGAACACCAAAAATATCTGATGCGACAAGTGACGCCAATATATAGGATGCTGCATCGACTTTAAAAAGATGTTTCACCAAAACGTAGTTATTTAAAATTCATATTCTTCAGAATATCTACATCAATTATTATATAAATGATCTTTATTAAAGCTGTATTAATAAAAAATTATACTCTCTCGCTCTCGCTGTATTAATAATAAATTATACTCGTATATTAAATAAAAAAAGTTAATATACAAGTATTATTAACTTTTTAATTTTCTCTTCCACGATTACACGTCCGATGCATTAAAGGTAACCCCAGGAGTTTAAAAGCGATCCGTCCAAACATTTCATCAAAAGAAGTCGTAGGCGTAAACAAGGCAGGATATTTATAGTGGCCAACTTCCTACGCCTACGCCTACGCCTAGGCTAGGCTAACTCAAACATAGTAATTGGCCTCAGTCCAACTGTGAGTCTTAAACATAAACTTAAGTTTTTGTTGGGTTATCTCTGGTTGCTTGCAGGAGAAGGAACACTGCAGGAATTTTATTATACTGCAGTTGCAGCGTACTTCGTTTGTATGTCTAATTTAGAGTCTCCTGGGATTTGGGCATATAATTAGAAGCCTAGAGAAATATTATGTTTCGCTAGCTGGAATAAAATATAAAAAACACTATTGTATGTATTAATACAATAAAATAAGTACATTCACGAGCATTACCTAAATAAATAAATAAATACCTTACAGTAACGCAAGATTCAAAAGCGATTTTCTACTAAAGTATATTTTATGTAAGTATATTTTACACATACTCAATTGCAATTGTTATAAACACTTTTGAATTTTGCGTAACTGTCAAAGTACTTATCCTCGTGACTCTACCTATTTAACTATGAGTGGCTTTATCAGTACCTAACTGAAATGTTTGCTAGTAGGCCGTAGCTAAAATAGTTTAACATTTAGGGCGAATTTCACCGATGAAATTGACCGCGGTCAGCACAGCTGAACTGCTTTCAAGAGAAAGAAGAGGTGGCAATCTCAATATCATCGTTGTATTATATTGACACTAATCGCTCTTGAACGTGGTTTGATTGGTGAAATTCGCCCTTAATTCCATGCACTCCAATGTTTACTGTTAATTCTTTGATGTTTTACAACGGTGAAAAACTTTCACTGCTGGACATAAGACTCTCTTAATCCATCGCCACAACGACTCGTCCTGTACTGCCCACATAAATCCATTTTTGGCTTTACTAACTTACTTATATCAAAAATATTTTTCCCATAAAAAAAAACCCTGGCGTGCACCAATGAAGTAAACAGTTTAAAGAAAAAACTCCTTTTAAACTTTCAACTTTAACACAGCCTTCTGAAATTCCAATCCAAATATTACTGAAGAAAGTCACTATTAGTCATTTCTTAGAAATTACTTCTAAAGTCAAACTTTGTGTTGAAATACTTGAAGTCAGCGAAGTATTGTAATAAGGTCCTGTGTGTGTCGCTTTTATCGATAAGACCGCCCTTTGTGTCACCCTGTGTAAAATTTCTACATTTATATCTGTAATTTTTATGGTGTACATAATAAAGAGTATTTTTATTCTATTCTATTCTATGTGAATAATCTTTATTGCAGGACGATAAAACTATGTTTGAATAATACTTAGTACATATAGAATTGGCTGGTGACGTCAAATAAGCAGTGATATTTGGATGTTATCACTATGTAGCTATGGTATGTACTTTTGAATGATAAACATACTTCTTCTTAAAGAAAATAGATCCTGCAAGACTTTATTTTCTACTAGTTATTGTATGTATATATGTAGAATTTTTAGACGTAAGGATAATCAAGTTTTAATGTTGCTTTTACACACAGCTTAAAAACATTAATTGTTAAGAGACTATTTCACAACGTATGTGTGAGTTTCCATTAGTTTATCTGACAGGTATTTTTACTCAAATTCTGTTCTATTTTCTTGACTGAATAGTACCAAAATCTTGTAATTGCTTTTATATCTACCATTACTATATTTTTGTAACAAATAATGAGTTATCGTCAAATCCCTGTTTTGCGAAAGCATTATTAAGTAATATAAGCGTCACGACGAAGTCAACAGCCCCATAAACTTCTTCTAATCTACCAATAAAGGACCGATTTTATCCAGAGACGAATTTACGACGCACATACGTAGATTTCTAGGAATTAGGCGGCCATAAGTCGAAATTCCAATAATCGACTAATGACAAACAATTTTTTTCCTGGAATAGTAGACTACCTGACGAACAATAGCCAACCCCACCCACATCCCTAGACTGCGCGAGCGCGCTGCATTACTAGTCGAAACTTGATTGTCGCACTTACTGCACGTGAAAGTTCTTGACGCCCTTTTCGTATATCATTTTCTTCGGTGAATATTTTATGTGTCGTGTCATATTTGCTTGTTTAAGTGATGGATACCAATACTACAGGTAAGCCTTTATTAAATTAATATGAAATTGTATTAAATATATTGTCAATAAATGACTTAATGAGCCGTCAATAATACCCTTTTTTAGAAATGTTTTTTCTTTATTTTTCAATTTCAATCGAAAAAAAACTTTACTTCCGCACCTTTCCGAGTTACATTTTTGATTTCATTTTATAGTATAAAGTCTTATAAAGAAAACTGCTTAAAATCAGCTGCTAGTTTTTGCTAGTTTTAAAAATAAACGAGTTTGAATTTTTTTTGACAAAAATAGGAAAAAAATCGGATTTTATGTTTTTGTGTTAATATTATTTTTTTATTGTTATAGGTTCACCTGGCTGCTCGGGGGTGAAAATGTTGACTCGTAAATACCTCTTCGATAAAATGAACGAGCAACATTCATTATCGATAAATGAAAAAATTAAATATTTAGAAAATTATTTACTCGTGTGTTACGGGGACACAGAAGAACATAAAAATGTGATAAAAAAGAAGTTTTCGTATTTTAAATGTGATTTGATAAAGAGGTGGTCTCGGGCGCATAGAATACTTGAAAACTTTTTGGCGGCCAATAATTCTTGGTTGGAAGGAACATTTGAGATCCCCGTAGACACGCATCAAAGGCCAGGACGACCTACCAAATCTTTTACCGAATCTAGCGAAAGAACAAAGAGAAGAAAAACTGAAGGAGTCCGCGCATATTACGACGAAGAAGTAATTGTTCACGCGGCACAAGTAATTTTACAAACAGAAGGAAAAAGAAACGCGTCTACTGTTTTAAAAGACATTACGAATTCTTCTGCGTCTGCCAGTGATTGTAAAAACAGACATTCAAAGTCTAAAGAAATAGAGCCCCTTACTCCTCTGCAAGCACTGACAATGTTTGTTGAAGCCGATTTGACCAGAAGACAGTACGAAATTATTCGAGCAACGAACAAAAGATTCTATCCACATTATGAATTATTATTGAAGGCCAAAGAAGATTGCTACCCACCCAAGGAGTCATTACGAGTGACGTCTACCTGCGCAGAAGGAAACTTACAATCTTTGTTGGATCACACTGTAACCAGATTATCCCTCTTCTTAGAAGAAGTCTTACTCACACTTGATGCCGTTGAAAGGAACTCGTTACTGTTCATCTGCAAATGGGGTTGTGACGGCTCTCAACAAGCCCAGTTTAAACAGAGACTCTCAAACGAAGATGAATCTGATGCTAATATTTTTATAAGCTCATTTGTGCCTCTACGAATTGTTTGTGGTGAGGATAAAAGTAAAATCGTGTGGCAAAATCCAACTCCATCTTCACCTAGATATTGCCGTCCAATAAGATTTAGATTCGTAAAAGAATCTACGGACATCACAAAAGAAGAAATCAATTATGTAAGGAATAGTGTAAACTCATTAAACTTGACGAAAGTTGACCTCAATGGAGAGAATTTTTTCTTTCAACATAGTTTTAAAATGACTATGGTTGACGGAAAGGTCTGCAATGCAGCCACAGACACCAAATCGACCAGCAGATGTTATATATGTGGAGCTACATCAAAAGATTTTAATGATTTAACAAAAAAAAATGATGTACGCCCTGAAGCTCTTGAATTTGGCCTTTCCGTATTACATGCAAGAATCCGGATATTCGAAAGTGTGCTGCACTTAGCATATAAATTGCCCGTGAAAAAATATCGCGAGAGACGAACCGAAGAAGAAAAAAATCTAGAAAAGCAGAAGAAACTTGATATTCAGCAAAGATTTAGAGAGGAGACAGGTCTTTTAGTCGATATGCCAAAAAGTAACTTCGGAAACACAAACGATGGAAATACCAGCAGAAGATTCTTCGAGAACCCTGAATTGGCTGCAGAAATCACTGGGATAAGTTATGACTTGATTATTAGATTAAAAGTGATATTAGAAGCCATATCAAGCGGCCATAAGATTGACGTAGCAAAATATGATAAATACGCCATGGAAACTGCGAAACTATATGTTGAGTTATATGGCTGGCATCCTATGACTCCAACGATGCATAAGGTCTTAATTCATGGAGCTTCAATAATAGAAAATTCGTTGTTGCCGATAGGGCAACTTTCGGAAGAAGCTGCTGAGGCCCGCAATAAACATTTTAGGTCTTATCGCCTAAACTTTGCTCGCAAGTTTTCGAGGGAAGAATGCAACTTAGATATTTATCATAGGTTACTATTAACATCCGACCCATTTATTAGTTCCATGAGAAAGACCAAAAAAACCGCTTCAAAATTATTTTTGCCTGAGACAATGCAGCTATTAATTCCTGCTGCAGCTGAGCCAAACCGACCAATGGAAATTGATGAAAGCGGCGAAAATTTAAATGTAGATGAATAAGTCTCCAATGTATGATTGATTATTTTTAGTGATTATCTATTTAGCTTATGTAACTTACAACGAACGAACGCAAAGACGAACGAACGAACGAACCGCGCGTTGCGTATAACGAATGTAAAGATCCTTTTAATAATATAATATATTTACTTACTTATTAGAACAAAATAAACTTTGTTTTATTTAATAATACATACCTGAAAGTATTACTAAAACGTAGACAGCTGTCCCTCCTTGGGGAAAGCCGTGAGTATGTCATATGTATTTTCAATATAATATTAAAAAACACTTTGAAATCAACTACGATCTCGAATAAAATATTTTTTGATAAAAAATCACAAGTAGGTGCGCCTAACCACCGTGCACCAACAAATAATTTCGATAAGTTATTCCAAACACAGAATTCTTTTTATGTAACTATTTTGTAATATAAATATCACATAAAATTATTTTGGCCGCCTAAATCCTGAAAAACGATCTATGTGCGACGTCAACCAACTTCATATGAAGAAAGATAAATCAAAATACTGGCCTAGAAAAATAGAAAGAGCTGAGTAGAAAATTCTAGAAGGTTTGCTTCTTGGGATCAATACGATAAAACCTATTCACCTAGAAAGAGAAAACAAGGTTAATAAAGTAAAGGCACCTTCAATAATTCGTCACCGGTTTCGTAGGACGCAAAATGCTGAATCGACGTCGACAGCACATGTGGTGATCGTAAAATGAGCCAGGGGCTCACGTTTGCCCTCCGATTGAACAATGTTAGGGTTGCAAGATTTAGACAAATTTATTGGAATACTTTCGATATTAAAATGGAGTTAATGCCATTAAAGTGGAAATGATAACTGTTAACTTTGTTTTGATTTATAAAGTTTAGGGTTACCTATTCTTTTGTGATTTTCGTAGCAATTTAGGAGAATATGGTAACATTAAAGCAAATTATGTTCTTTGGGATGTTGGCAAAAAAACATAGTTTTTGGCACACCCCTAATGTCATCAACTGAGCTGAAAAAAACATTATGAGACTAGCATCTTTTTTATCGAAAGCAAATTAACCCCATTTGTGATAACCAAACCTTTAGTAAAGTGTAGGAGTTCTTCTTTAAATTCTTGAAAAATATGGAATTACTCTGAACGCCCCGAAAATTCTAGAAACTGCCCCAAAATGTTACTCCAACTAACAGCCCTGGGGTAAACGCTCTGGTCACGGCTTCCCTTAGTAATTTATTGCTTTTATTGACCGTTAGCGCTGTTAAGTACGACCCTGGAGTTCTCTCAAACGTTTTCTTAGAGTATTAACTTGTTCTAATTTAGTGGTCGACTTTTTACGTGAATCGGATGTGTAATAAAACATATCGGCCATTGCCAACTTTCCGAGTAGGTCGAAACTATGTAACGAAACTTTTTGGACTTCTTAAAGTTGTTGAGATGTCCTACATTATGTTGATGGAACGATAACTTATCGATCAGTGGGTCTAGCACAACTTTAACTTTAAAATACTTTATCTAATAATTTCAATACGTTTTGCACATAATATTTACTTCGTTTTAAGATTTTATTATATCATATCTATGAGTGATACTAATAGTACTTGGTGTATAAGTTGACGCTGCATTCGAAGGACCAATACGCGGGGATGTTTTTTTTTTTTGTGGGTTTGGAAATATTGGACGACACACAGAAATGAGCAAAAGGGAATATGAGGTTATGAGTGAGAAAATAGGGATGGATGGACTTACTTGAGAACCTTCTGGACGAAGCACGTTGACTCAAGGACAGCCTTCGCAGACGTCCCACGTGTTCACTGACTTTCTTCTTCTCACTGTGATGCACTATCACTTGGTTTTTAAATGTCACACTTGTGTCGGCCAACACTTATAAAATAGAGAGTTTTTGAGTTTTTTGATATAGTAGCGGATTATTAGCAACGCGGCGCGGTGCGTGTGCGGTTGACTCAAATCTCATCGCAAGAGTGTTTTTTTTTCAAATCACAGTGGATTTATGACGCGATTGGCTTTCGCTGCGGCGGAAGCACCTCTGATTCGGCGCGTGTGATGAGCATTCCTCTTGTTCTGTTGTATGGGAATTGGGAGGGAAGGAAATATAGCTCAAAACTGCGGTCGGCAATATTGACGGTTCCATCCGGCAACCTGATGATCTGACCGGCAACCTGATGGGTCGCTGCGCTACCGCTGCGTGTTAAAATAAGGAAATATAAGCCAGGTTGGTGACAGTCCCATGGTTCACGCGGGCGACAGGAGACGTACTGCGAGGGTAGTTACAAGTGTGCGGGCGGCGCGACCGCCCAGCGGAAGCGTCAGTCGCACGCAATCATCGCAGGCGGTAACTTGTGCTCTCAGATATGGCTGCCCATCTCAAAACGCACATGATGTTACTATCCAAAGATGAAAAAAGGTATCGTAGATACCGAACAAACCAATACCGATACCGGTATCGTACAAATAAATTCCAATGAAGGTATATAAAAATACAACAAAATAATAATCATGTGAACAAAAAAAAAACTATTTATTACCAGCATTATGAAAGAAGCACTAAATAAAAGCAAAATGCCGAATTGAAGCAGGATAAAATATTATGATGGAGTATTCTCGTGTAACGCGCAAAATATGCAGTTTTTAATTACTTTTATTCAATATGTATACTTTATTATATAGCCAGAGTCGGAGGCCCGGACCATTTTGTATTGATAACATTTTTGAAATGCTAATAAATGTAATATTTATATTTAAAATCGTTTTACGCCTGAAATTTCCTGTTCTGGACTGGATTATTTTTAATTTCTGGTTCGTGGCCCACCTACAACGATATAGAAAATAAATCCATTCCGCTTTGTAGTTTCTGCCTACCCTCATGGGAAGAAGCCGTGAGTTTATGTATGTGTATTTCATTTAGCAGAAGTAAATCACGAAATATTTCATAAAGGGTGGCAGGTTGGTTGGTTGGTGGGGTGGTGGGTTATCAGGGGTCATTTTGTCGGCAGCTCGCTATCCGGATAGGACCAGGCCCGGTTGACGGTGCGGTGTGTTCCACGCGCGCCTCAAAGAGATGTCAGCATAATTGACGGGGTCCGATAGGGCCGATGCCTGCCGTGGTCACGGATTGTTCGAAAGAGTTACTGTGGCCCTGGCGCACAGGCAACTTAAGGAACACGGGTGGGTTTTAGTCAGTAAGAGTCTGACTCGCCCTTCCGTTCCGCCCAGAGCGGGAGAAGTCATTTGATGATTTCCCACCCATAAAAAAAGGGGCCAAAAATTCTAGACGTAGAAATTTCTCGTCGGTCGGAAGTAGTATTTTTTTTTAATAACCGACGAAAAATTTAAACACAGTTTCAGAATCCTGTACTGAATCCATGGTAACAGGTTGCTCGTCGATGTCCTTGCCACCCTGTATAGAAATCTGCAGACTCATTTTGACAACGCAATTACCTTGTGCGGTCGGGTGTGCGTTTTTTGTTTTTACCCTGACTCCTCCACCCGCTAGGACTATGGGACTGTCACCAACGAAACTGTCGGCTTATAGCTACTCTAGAGTTTCCGCCATTCACTCACACATTTAATGAAACTTATCCTCAAAATATTGTGCTATGTGATTTTGTGTCCCCATTCTCCACAACAAACCAACAGTGCAACCAATCCAACAAATCCAACATTCGTGTAGAAGGATATTTAGCTGGACTCATTATCAGGACGGACACGGTTTAAATTAGCCTTCAGACCAGGAAGGCAGCCGGTAAGCGAAGCTCAGGCAAGTTTCTACGAGTCACACACCCTATCCTTCCTATAGAGTTAGTAGATATTATGTAGTTCTGATTTATCATTCAGTGCCGGTTAGGAAATAATGTTATAAACCTTTTTATAATATCTGATATTTTTAGGTTACTTTATGTCATTTTCTGTACTTAGTTGTGTGGGTTACAAGCTCGTCATATTTTGAAACTGGAACTGTTTAGCTCATTATATTTATAGTCAAGTTCGTGACCTTTTCATATTTCCAATAAAACGTTCGCAACATAATTGCTACATCTTCAGTTAACTTACGGAAAACATATTTTTATCTGCACTTAACCGTATACTGCATATTATTCCGTTAACTTCATTTAAAACTTCGACAAAGTAACACTTTTGCTCTGCAAACTACACAGTGTGTCATCAAATTTAACTTGCCGCTCTGTAGGGACACAAACTGGATTTTTATCACCCCTTACGTGTGTATAGTGCATCTAAAATAGCACCCTGTGCGTTGTAAACTTTTAAGTTAGTCTGACTTTTAAAAGTAAGATATTTGTTTAAAGTTTTACGTTGAAACAAGATAGGTACGGTACCCTAGATGTCGAATTTTATTGCAAATGTTGAACAGTATTTTTTTTTATGTTTGGGAAAATGTTTGGCAGAATCATTCAATCGATTGGTTTGTTAGTAGTTATCCTTTGTAGTTTATGTCTTCAGATAGAAAGTATGCAGCATGAGGATGTGTGTGAAGTAAATATCCTCGTCGTCTGTCTATAAATCAACATTCCAAGATCAAAGGGTCAAACACTCAAACCCCCAGCTACGAGGCTGACATAAACTTCAAAAACAACATCAGTCCAAATCGAATCGCTATCAAACTTTATCTCGCTTTGATACCAAAAGATTTAGGGCCTGAACAAATATTTTGCAGATACATACGTATAGATACCGGGTTTTATCACATTGCCAACATGTGTTAGACTCATAAGCCGTGGAAAGTAGCGTACTGCCGGCTCGGAGCCTATAAGTCCGGACGGTCAACGTCCGTACTATTTATTGTTGCTCTGTAATGGTTTATTGCAGATCGCCTTTTATCGCAATATATTGCTTACTTTGCTAGTTCCAAAACGAAAGTTTTAGTGTGCGGATGTATTGGAGTGATCTGTGTGTGCTACAGCCCTGATTGCTAGCTGTGTTTTGCGAGAAAACTTCGAAAATATTATTTGTTATTTTAAAAGAGAAAATATGTATAAGTATCTCTGTCACCTCTAACCTAGACTAGAGTCAAGAGCAAACCCATCTCAAATAAAAAAAAAATATATTCCCGGATCGGTATTCTAATTAATAGTTTTCCGAAGTGTTTAACCTCAAGCAATGGACAAAATTGTAAAACTTTTATTTTTTGGATACGAGGCTTTTGGCTACTTTGTATGTCTGTATTTTTAATGTCATTTATTTGTAATGTGCGTTTTGTTTGTGCAGAATAAACTATTTTTCTTTCTTTCTTTTAAAACAATCGAAATTTTTCTTATCGCACAATCTAAGTAGAACGGTGAGTAATAATGCATTCATTGCACAGTTTAAGTACTGACTTAGCTAAATAAGTGACCTTCTTCGAGACAGACCGTCCCCAGGCTATTCCCAACGTTTTAGAGTAATCCTTTGACTGGAAAGAACATTGTTATACCTGAGGCAGAGATCAGAGGTCCAATTGTAGTTAGAGGAAATCCCTAAATGCGTCTTGTCGGTGCAATAAGCAATGAGAGTAAGATTGCTTTGCAAGAGACGAGACACAAAGCTTCTACCTTGGCTATTGTCTTTTTTGCTTTAAGAAGAGATAAAGTACTTAATTTTGTTATATAAAGGAGGGTGAATTCAATATGCAAGGGTTTTTTTAATGTATAATCTCCTTTGAAGTCCCTAAATAATGTTAAAGCTTACATGTACATACATGCCCGGTACATCTTGCTAACTGGCGGCGGATATTCTCATGAAAAAAATCTATTTTATTTAGTTACAGTGAAAAAATACCCAATTAAAAACATTATACAAGGTACCACTAAAATATATAATACTAGCGACCCGCCCCTGCTTCGCTCGGTTTACACGACTTGACAAAACATTAATGTTTATTTATTATACACATGTAAGCTCAAGGCGCTTCCCCGACAAAACGACCTTGAGCGTTCGGTCCTTCTCTGTCCTGTCGCTGAGTCTCGCACTGTCTCGCTCCCTGCGGACGCTCATTTATCATAAAATTAACTAAAAAAATATTTTTATAAAAAAAGTGATGTTTTGAAATAAAATAAAACGTGTATTATTTAGATTTTTAAATTATCTATCCATTAGTGTAATACTCAAATTAATAGAACGTCATCTTTAGCAAAAAGATGCATGCAATCAATAATTTTAGTCGCTTTTTTACAAGGAGATTTTAAATGTATTTATAACACATAAAAACAAATAAGAACGTGCAATGTGATGATAGGATATCAAACATTAATAATGTGCTTTTAGGTGTAGTTTATTACCCATAGTGAATGAGAGCCTCTGAATAACGCACTATGGCAAGGTTTTGGTCGGGGTACCGCCTTAACACACACACACACACAAACCACCACCACCACTTATACACATAAACCTTCCGGAATGAACACTAAATGATGGTGAAAACCGCATAAAAGTCTGTTGCATCGTTTAACAGAACAATGCGGTCACACAGCTACACGAAAAGCGTGTTTCATTTCAAATATGTTTAGTATACATATAGATTACGTGCAAGTGTATAAAAAGGGGAAGAGCATTACAAATAATAAATTACTTGTTCTACAATGTAGCATTCGGTTTTACCAGTCTTCAAATATTTTTAGTATCTAATATAGTCCTTCAGACCGTATTTCAGCAATGGCGGCCAATGTCAATGGAGACTAGCCTTCGGCGCGGGAGATATTATAGAGCACAAGTGTGTGCGAACACACAGGTGCACTCTCTCTCTCTCTCTTCCGTCAATCTCATAGTCCGATGGGACGGCAATCCGACACGACCGGAGAGAGATCAGGCGCAGGATCAACGGCTTAACGTGCTTTCCGAGGCACGCGGGATGACACCGTCAACTTCCAAACTCCGAGCTGTTACTAAGAAATTCCTAATGGAAAAATCCAATAACACTTTACCTGATCTGGGAATCAAACCCAGGACCCCACGCTCAGCATTCGCGCTTACAATCAACGCAACGTAGAATCTCATATATTATATATATAATTTGTTTTTTGTAACTATATGTTGATTTAAAAGAGTGTCCATGGAGATTCTTGCCCGTTCTTCTCCATAGGTACCTACTACGCTTTGGAATGGGCAACTAGCTTCACTTTTCTGACTGACTGACCCTTTGACAATTCAAAAGTGCCTGCAATTGGTTTATTTGCTATATATAAATGCTTTGAGTTTGAGTTTGAGTTATAAACAGTTCCATGTATTCGAACAGAATCGTTTTCCAACTTAAACTGGAGACTATATCCCTTTGTAGCCGCCTCAAAGATAGTCCAACCAATTACGCATTTACACAAAAAAGGTCAGAAATTCACAAAAGGATCTTATCTAAGTAACGTTTTAGCAGTTCAAAAGGAACGACGCATTTTAAATCCATTGCTAAAAATTATACATGGAATTATTCATTTAAAAAAGGCCGGACGGATGAAATGCTCAATTTTTTTTCGCTCCCAAGGGGAATCGCTTTTCATTTTTCCTTCTTATCTTTTAAATAATTAAAATTCGAGCGGCCGTGTCCGTGTATTGCTATTATAGGATTCAAGAAGTAATAACATGCTTTTACATGTGTTTGAATGTGAATATTAGGTTTAAGTAAAAGGAATCTTGTGACCCTTTTTCTGAAAGGTCACTCGAATGAATGACGCTTTTTTAATGATACGTGATATTTTAATCGTTTTAGCGATTGTTCATAACTTAGAAACTAAAAATAATGCAAAATGCAAACCAGGCCATCTAGCCTGTATCAAATCTAAAGCTATACACTGTTCTTACAGAAGATAACAACGATTATCCAAAAAACTTCACACAGCCCAATTAAACCTCCACACAAAAAGGCATTTGACAAAAGCGGAACTTATTCGAAAAACATCACACGGTTCAAACAAGCTGTGAAAAAACGGGTCGTGTTAGAAGCACCCGCGAAGTAGAGGAGGGGGGCGGCTCATCAAATAACTTTGTAAGATTTCGCGAAAGCACTTCTTTGTAAGTAGCTGCTTTTGTCATTCGCCGTCGCGTAGTTCCGAACTATCGTTGAGCACGAATACACTTGTTTTTGTTTTATATATATGTTAAGGAATCTTTTGTTGGTGTCGGATGAGTCAGCCTTAGTTGTGATTTAGTTTGCAATTACGGTTCCTTGCCTTAAAAGATTTTCGAATTTTTCTTCGTTCCAATTTATTATATTATTTAAAGTCTATATTGTGAGCTGATCCAATGTTATTGTAGAAGGTAAGGCTAAGCTTAGCTGAGGTTAAGATAGCCATGTGAGGTAAACTAAACCGCTTGGTGTTGGGACATGAATGGATCCCACAGCTATTCATCTCAGGTTCAAACAGTTTGCTTGTAATTCCTTATTCATTCTATTCAGTATGAATACAATCTGGATCAATATGGATTCGCATTGTGTTTATGAAAATAAACTTGTTTGTCTGAAACCAATGTCAAAGGTCTTATAAGATCTTGCTCTTCTCTTTTTACTATCTTACTTTCTTAGCAGCTTATTTTACTTTAGAACCGATTCATAATTTTGTCGTTCGCTGCTTATACATCACGTCCAATATATTCCCTTTTTGTAACCAAAACACCAATGTAAAGTACAGCATCAATTAGAATCACATTAACATTACTTTTCCTAGCTTTGACTTGACACACAAAATGATATCCTGGTTGTGCAGTGGACAATCTAGCTAATTCCACGTTGGCTACTAAAACAGTGTTCATATTTTATGCCGCCACAGCATGTCAGCTTTTAAATGGAGGCGTGAGCTGATGGATATGAGCGCATCCTAGCGTATAATGATTCTCTTTTATTCTGTTCTCTTTTGGAACAAAAAATATTCAGCAAAATTCCATGCTTTTTGACGACAAACGCTTTCGGTGTTATTTTCTGTTTTGTGTTCTTAGATCTATAAATACTCAATACATATAAGATTAATGAACACTGAATTTCACAGAACGTTGATCATTTATTTAGTTTAGTTTAGAAATTCAAACTATTTAGTTTAGTTCTATCGCATTTACAATGGCAGAATAACTGTATTCTCTGAAACTTTGAAGTAGAATTTGTAGTATGTTGAAACACAGTCTTGTGATAAGGATTTATTAAATGCATTTGATATTTCTAGTAAAACCACATGAGCTAAATCCGTTCCTTCGTGTGTATCTGATCATGACACCCACTTACCCCTTGTTCCAGCCCTTAATACAAGCTTTTAGCCTCAGTTCAAAGCAAACTATTGTCTGTTACTTTATTCATAGGCTTCATTTTCCAATACACCAGCTAGCTCGCCTAGAAATATTTATACAACAATACATAATAAAATGCCGTGATCTCGTCAGTGGATTAGCTTTAAATAATATCTAATTTTGAAATGGAATACATTATTTGATATCAGTATATAACAGATTTGTTAGTGTGAAAATTAATTACGAATCGTTGGCTTTTGTTGTCAAATCTGACAATACTGTTACGACTAGATAACGGTTCAGATATAAATTTTAATTAGCAGCTATGTAGCTATTAGGTCTTACTGACATGAATTTTGTTTAAATTATCTTATAACCCTTATTTATGATGAGATTTTATTTTATCTATTAAAATTATTATAAGCAACAGAACATGGGAATGCAATTGCACCAAGTGCACCAAGTATACATAAAACTAAAATAACCAACTATCACAAAGACAACACACTAAAAGCCCAAACTCTTGAACCTAAACATCAACTTCAAGTTCACTTAAAACTAGCTGATACAGTATCCGCTGATCACTTAGTTGTACACAACATAAAGGATCGAGATCGTAAAAATAAATTCCTTCATATCCATCCAGAAGTTTATTACTATCATCTTCCCGTATTTTATGTGCTGCCATCTAGCCTTCAAATTCCCGAACCTCTCGTTACGACATAGGGAATTTTGCGAAGTTTTCTTTGTAGAAGGATTAAGAAAGGATGTTAATCCTCCCAAGTTTGAAAGCGGATTCTGAGATGCAACGGGAGCTTAAAAATTTTGCTTTCGAGATATTTCTTTTCAGGGTGTAGTCTGGTGGAGGAGCCGAAAATCAGAAGGGATTGAAGCAATATATTATTATCTTCCTATATTTAATCATGGTTTTTTTTTCTGTGATTGAGACAACCGGGTCGATTTTCTTTGTAAAACTACATTATACTCGTACTCTTTAAGGTAAATGTACAAGTTGCTATTTTATGGTATAAGTAATTTCTTTATGCATACAGATTAATCCCAATCAAGCCGCATCTGACAAACCATAATGCCTGCAGATATATTCAAATAATCTCAGTATTAACCTATCGTGATACGAATACCAATACATCAAAATTGGTTGAACGGAGCCCACCATAATGAGACCTCTTCAACCCCATTTCATTAACAAGTACCTACGTCCCACTAAATCCAGGGATCCCCATATTTAAGAGAGATCATGTTTCCTGGCTAATTTCAAAAAGATAGCTTGATTAAATAGACCCTTTTGACCATGCATGATGTTGGTATATACAGGTTTTACGACTGGTCGTTTACAAAAACTGGGCAGTGTAATATATAGGTCAAATATATTTCCTGTTATAAGTCGGTAGAGCGTTTTGCTGAATCGCTTCACTAAGCTTGGGCCTGATTTATGTTGGGAATTGGCCGACAATAGCTTTATGGATTATCCTAACTTTATAGATCTGTATCTAATTACCTTTTTGAGTTCATCAGTAATTCTCCACTACATAATCTTATCTATTTTTATTAATTTGTAATGAATGTTGTCTAGTTCTTCTTTCTTATAAATGCTAATGTAGATGTCCTTATTCACTTGTTTCACTTCTAATTTTTGCATGTTTCCAGACTAAAACGTTTGGTAGAATCAGAGCAAAATCATGACCATTTAACTACATTCTGTCACAAAGCAGGTGCTAATTTACGTTTTCTCCCCACGGCCTCACGTATATCTGCATGGTCCCCAAGCGATAGTTGGCAGTCAAATATCCTGCCATATATTAGTGGTAATGATCCCTAATAATGTAATGAACGGTACATGTTAGCGCGGGATTGGCCCGATACACCCAATGCGGTGAACTTTACTAACATTTGGCAATTTTGTACCGTTAATTATTTGGTATTAAATTTTCGAAATTCACATGCAAATTCTGACTGTAATGCTCCAGTTATTAGGTTCGAAATTGAGTGTGGAATGCCGTAGGAGTTAAATAACAATAACAGCTTGACTGCATTTTATTGTAATATAATTTGTAGAACGACGCTTTTATTGCGTTCTCTGATTATTAGGTGTTTGTTTATTGTTCAGAAGTATTTGGGATAACGTATTAATCTTATTAAAGACAATAATTGACTGTTTGTATCGTTGTTGTTTCGTTAGGTTATTGTTGTTTGCTTTAGATGTTATAGCGTCATCTTCTACATTCCTAGTAACTGTTACTACTTCCCTAAAAGGCCCATTGCGAGGTCTATAGTGGTAGGAAGATTAGTTATTGTTAATTTTATTAGTACGCAGGTGGCCGCCTTCCTAATGTCTAAAATCCCTTAGTCGCTCCTAACGACACTCATGGGGAGTAATGGAGTGGTCTTTGTAGCCCTGGGCTATTACCCTTTAATAGCCGTGTGCTTTTGCTCTAATTTAATGGATATAATTAACCATGGGACAAATAGGTTGGAAGCACTAGGAATGTGTTCGGTCATTTAAATGATTGTCTTTGTAAAATGACAAGAAATTAGTACAGATAAATTTGTTTTTATATTTAAACCGGTGGCACTGTATGATTGCACCTGTGATAGCTTACAAATGATAAAAAACAGCTTATCCATTTGATAAATTGTAGTTCCAGTGGTACGTCATTATTGCAGCTCGTACAACAATGCTGTATGGCATCTGTTTCCACACATTTAGCAAATTCATTAAACGTGCAAACGTCAAAGCCTAATTGTAATAGAATTATTTTCTGTTGTCTGTCTACTCCCTTCGTATGTATCAGCACGAACTATATATAAAAGTAGCTTATGCCAAAATATTATATCGTTAGGAAGATGGTAGCGAGGCTAACTGCTCAGTACGCGTTGAGTGAACCGGACGCCGTACGTTAGTGGCAACACTTTGACCTTGAGATGGCCAAGCATAGCACGGAGTTTCAATACAATATGAGGGCAGCACGAACTAGAAAGAAAAGAAGAACTCCGCGCCACGCATATCGAAAGTGAAGCACCGTACCAATCTATTCGTGTGTGTGTAAATAAGTATCTTACTTGTGATATATGTTATTCCTTGACAATTTTTCTGGGATGTAGCATTTTTACACCATTTCACAACACAAGAAGGCATTATTTTATTTTATTACTTGACGTAAACAGTACCTACAATGACGCCGTAGTTTGTGTAATGTTTACATCATAAGGTGCCGACCGGCCGCCATTACCCGCGTAATGGCGGCCGGTCGGCACCTTATGATGTAAATGTGTGCGTGAGGCATGTTTGTGCAAACGGTCAACTTCACTTTCAATGTGCGTGGCACGGAGTCCTTTTTTTTGCTAGTCCGTGAAGGGCAGCTTGTACTGGTTTTGCTACCACTGGCGCGCGGCCTACCGTACAAAATACATTACGCTCGTGTAGGGTATTTTAATTAGTGAATAAAATTTAAGAAAACAAAATCATAATCTATCATTCTAAAATAAAGCTTTTAGTCATTACCAACTATAATTCGATTTTATACTAACCCTATGATGAACGTGTGACCAAGGATATAGTTAATAGGGGACAAAAATGGCACAATATATTATATGTGTTTCGCTCCCCAACGGGTCGTATTTACGCGATATCACAGGAAAATGGGCCTGGATGAGATTGTGTCCACTGCTTTCAAACGATATAAGTTTATTTATTACTATTTTTATGTATGCTTCTATGATTTTTTTATTTTAGAGGAGTGACGTGCCTCTTTTGTTTCAATTTTGATTACTGTTCTGAGTTTAATTATTCAACGCATTTGTGTTTCATTCTTGACTGGATGTACTACATGTCTAAAATAGGTTTTTAAATTCCACAATAAAGTACATTCGTTTCGTAAGCTGTAATCACAATAGAAATGTCGGCTTGAGTTTAGGTTAAATAAAACTTTTTAATATTGGTATGATCAATATTTTCAATAAAGACTCAATATACTAGTTTCTAATATACCACGAGAATTATAAACTAAACCCAAATACAATACAGTACATTTACCATCCAACGCCATCTAGCGGCATCAAGCGCAACACACATATTTCTTACCTTTTAATTAATTTCAACGCCCCCGTTGTCAACATCTAAGTAAAATAAAGCCGTCCAAAATGAAAAGACGTTTCACATAACCTGTGCGATGTTTCCTTACGGTTTGCTCAAAACTGTGTAAATTTTCAATTTTCTCAAACAATGTAACCGCGTTGAGTTCTGTGTTTACAATTTCGTGTAGTGACATGGCGACAAAGCGACATGTTGCTGTTATTCTGTCAAATAAATTCTTTTACGAATGAGTGTTTCGGAAGTGGGGTGTTTTCTTTGTTAGTTCAGTTGTTGAAGTTATTTGACACGGTGAATTTATGTTTTGGTGTTGCTGCAGTTTTCTCTACGCATATTTGGAAATAGAAAACTTTTGCAGTAATATGCATGTTAGTTAAATTCAGTAGTAGATTACTACTTCATTCTTTGTCATTTCTATTTCCTTACTTACTTGCGTTCTCTGGATTCGCTTTCAGACTTAGCTTTGCATTTTTTCGCAACTCTTGCAAAGTAATATGAATGTGAATAGCTAAACTCTATTTACGTTTCATGCATGCTTTTGTTTTGTATTTGTTGGTTATATTTAGCAGTACCTACACGTTTTCTTTATGGTATATCTTTAATTTTGTCGGTACTGTTCTCACAGTATTTATTATCTACATAATAAGCATTTTTATACTATAATTTCTTTTCCATATTTTTACTTCTTTGTTGTTGTCTGATAAAAAACAAAATGTTATCATAGTCATCACGAAAATTTTTTTTTTTAACTCGCGACCTTTTTATTTGACAGATTAAGGTTCATTTTACTCTACCTAACCAAGGATTAAACCTCTTCAACCCTTTCACCACATGATGAATTTACTCCTGAATAGGATATATTATAAGTTGGAGAATTGGAACAACATCTAACACGTGTTAATGAGGTATTAGAAACTTTATTTAATATAACTTTTGCTGCAGCCACAAGCACTCAAAGTGCTTCGTCATTAATTTATTGTGCTTAGAGGACAATTTTCGTAATAGGAAAAGTTTGGGCGGAGCGGAATTGGTTAAAATTTTGTTCCGTTTGTTTTTTTGGTGGTGAAGTGTCTTTTAAGTGAGTGAAAGGTGTGTAAATAGCTGAAGAGTTATAATCGTACAAGCCACAGTTTAGTAAATCATCAGCTAAAAGTGAACAAGAAACTATTGTTTTCTTTAAATCATGAATACTTTTCGTAAACAGAATCTAACATCAAAAGAAATAATTATAAAACAATATCCATAAAATTTCAAAATATTAAATATTGACCAAAAATGAATAAGCAAGTGTCAGGGAAAAATTTATAGAAAAGATGAGAGAAAATGTCCTGTAAATAACCTTAAGAATGTTTTGCTGAGGGTAACCAACGAATATCTTTATTGCGACGACGCGGGAATACCTTCATTTGCACTTAAAAATAAAGACTTGAGACGTTATTGTAAAATTTAATGGAATTTTAAGTTCGTTTATTATGAAAAGTAGTGGTGTTTTTTTCTGTTATCTTTTTCTTCGAAGTGATTTTAGTTATGAAAGTTTTTATTGATGTGGCTTTTAAAGTAATAGCGGTAGGTCAAGATAATTAGCAATGCAGGAGCTATAAATATTTATTTGTGTGTGCTATTAAGTAATTGCTCAAATAGTTTGGAATAATGATAGCAGTAGTTCTTAAGGCGGTATGTAACATCTAGAAGATAACAAAATACCAGATTATAATAAAACCACAAACACAAACCAAACATTAAAAATTCTGCAGGAAAATCCCGGAACAGACACTCCACGGAAACTAAATGCAGCGTTTCGTGGAATGAAGTAATAACGTGTCTACTACTAAGTACAAGAACAGAAAAATTTCTCAGCGCAGTGTCGGGAAAATTCCCAGGGAATAGGCGAACGAGAATTCCGAGGGAGGAATGTTCCCCATTAACGCTAACTGCACCAGAACTGCCCAGTTCGGGGAGTTACTTAATTTCGCGTAAGCTCTAAGGTGTTTCTGAAGTACTGGTACTACGGGTTTTAAGGGATTCGTAAAGTGTTTACGAATTACTGTGGGGTTCGGATCGATGGAGGGTTTTATTACCTTTTTGGAGATAGTTAAATGTTCATATAAATGTAAGTAGTTATGTGTTTTTAAATGACTGCCGCAATACTTTACTGTTTTATTTTTAATGTAGCTGTTTTAAAACAGGCTGAATTTTATGGTTTTCTGCGAAAATTCCATTCAAATATTTTTTTATTTTGATTTATTTTTGCATTTTATGAATCAAACCCGTAAAGTTGTATATAAAGTCGTAAATAAACAAATCTACAACAATTTCAGTATGATAAGACGTTTTGTTAATTACTCACAAATTCGTCTTTATCTTTACTCTAAATATCTACCAACAGTCCTCAAATTTACCCACAAAATTGCTTTACCGCAAACCCATTACAGCAGTATGATATAACTGTACACTTTTAATTACATTCTCAAGATGTAAAGCCCGCACTAAGCAAATCTTACATTTCTTCATGTATCCCTGGTGCGCATTACCGCAAAAACTTACATAATTACGGAAACCTCAGACCGCCGAATATGGTAGAACGTGTTGTAAACCTTTTTGGATGGTACTCGAAATAAGACCTTGTGTTTCTGAAATAGGATGTGAACTTTGATGATATTGCAATTGTTCTGAAATATAGGTTTGTGATAAACTAGCTGTTACTCGTGACTTCGTCTACAAAAATAACCAGTATGAAATGTAGTCTTCGTCCATCTCCAGGTTCCAGGCAGCATCTGTAAAATTTTGTAACGCTCCACAGACAGTCAGACATAGTTAGTTTTGTATTTATAATATTAAATAATAATAATACATTTATTTTATGCTACAATTGCCCATAGACATACCTTAAAAACTAACATAATATATATAAAGTATAAAACATAACTTGTGTTAATAAATATAATATATGCTTAAAACTATGTAGCTTTAAGCATATAACATATTAGGTCTTTACCTATGAAATTGCCGTTCTGCAGTACTGGCCATTTCAAATCAAAATAATTTTTGTTTGGCTAAGAATTCTAATTTCAAATTAATTTTATTTTAAAAACATGGATTTTTTTTTCTAAAAGTAGTCATTTCTTTATTGATTAGTGTTACATTTTCATCGCATTTCAATCTTTTTCGTCATCATGGATACGTTAAAAATTCGAGTAATTATGGAATATGAGTACCGTCGTGGCAGCAACGCGGCACAAGCGGCACGCAACATCAACGACGTTTACGGAGCTAACACTACAAACCAACGCACCACCTGTTATTGGTTTGCTCGCTTCCGTTCTGGAAATTTCGACCTGAAAAATGAACCTCGCGGTCGTCCGAAGACTTTGGTCGACAATGACGAATTAAAGGCGATTGTGGAAGCTGATGATACACAATCTACGGCTGAATTAGCAGCAGCTTTCGACGTTAGCGTCAAAACAATATTGGTCCATTTGCGTCAAATTGGCAAGGTAAAAAAGCTTGACAAATGGGTGCCCCACGAACTCAATGATCGCCAGCGCGAAGTACGCGTCGAGACGTGCCTTGCACTGCTCAACAGACACACAAATGAAGGAATTTTGAACCGCATTGTTACCTGCGATGAAAAATGGATTCTGTTTGATAACCGTAAGCGCTCAGCAAGTTGGTTGGATCCTGGTTCAGCACCTAAACAATGCCCTAAACGAAAACTTACCCCTAGAAAAGTGATGGTCACTGTTTGGTGGTCTAGCGCCGGTGTGATTCATCACAGCTTCTTACCAAACGGGGTGAGCATTACTGCAGATGTGTACTGTGAAGAACTGAACACAATGATGGAGAAGCTGGCGCATCTCCAACCAGCATTGGTCAATCGCTCGTCTCCGCTGCTCCTGCACGACAACGCGCGACCTCATACTGCACAGCAGACGGTCTCCAAGTTGCAAGAACTGGGGTTGGAAGCTCTCCGTCATCCGCCCTACTCACCAGACCTTGCGCCTACAGACTACTACTTTTTCCAGAATTTGGATAACTTCTTGGCGGGAAAAAAATTTAATACCCGAGAGGCAGTACAAAATGCCTTTGAAGAATTTGTTGCCTCCCGTCCAGCTGATTTCTTTAAGAAGGGCATCAATAAACTGCCACTGCGATGGCAAAGATGCATTGATTGCATGGGTGATTACTTCGATTAATACAAAAAAAAAATCATGAAAAAAAATCGTTTAAATTTTTTCATACAAAACGGCAATTTCATAGGTAAAGACCTATTATTTATTTACACAAGTTTTGTTTTACACACTAACATTAGCAGCACTCTTCATTAGCCTTCAGTAGCAGACCATGACAAAAAAAAAGTTAAGCACGGATAGTTTGTCAATTACTCATAATAGCCGACCATGACACTGATCCTTCTGATGCTTCATAAGCCTCTGTAGCGCTACTCTCATTGCTCAGCGATTCGCTGTAGTGGTTAGTAGACTTTTCTTTCCCTGTTTTTTTTTCTGTAATCAATTACGTATGTTTGTATATGTGCTATGCATGTATGTGTACCTATTACTATGTTTTCACATTTTGATTTTACCTAGTACCTAGTTTAAGTTCGTTAATCAGTCAGATAAAATTGTATCTTAGCTGCAGATTCTAAGTTAACTTCACACTTCAAATTTTTAAATTCATTGAGCTGTTAACCGACAAAGGAAAAATAAAATGTTCCTTCTTCTGCAACGAGTAAAGCAAATTAAGTATATAAAAGCCAAAATGGGGTCGAGGACTCTGTCAATTGTCGCGGTCGCTTGGAAGTTGATTCAAATTTGATTGTTGGTAATTTTTTACCCGACTGCTAAAAGGTTGGTAATGTCACTTATGAAACAAATGAAAGGAGGAGAGTAATGTAATTTGTCACACAGATGAAAATTAATATTCATTTTGATTACAGAGTTTTTGTTAAATCATGCTACGATCTTTTAGTCTTTGAAGTTAATTGATTTCGTCTTACTTCTCTAGAAGATATTGTTCCAATATCACGAATATTTTTACCTCTGTGTAATATTGTTCGAATTATATATAACATATTCTCTTTTTGATAACATAAGTTCCACTAACAATTTCATAAAAACTTCAAAATCAAACGAAAAGTTTTCAATAACCCTCAAAACAATTTGTCCACTTTTCAAAATCCGTACTTTTTCAAGCTCATTCGAAGGCTTGTGACAAGAACACACAAGCTCAGTTCATGCTCTATTGGGACTTGAGCTACCCGCGTTTAAGAGCCAGTGGTATAAATCAAGTGGTTTGGCTGCACATTACCGATTGTTCGCTACGACTTGTATAGATTCCAGGGTTTATTGTTTGAAATTGTATTTATTTGGTGCATTGTGTAATATTTGTTAGTAAGGAATTTAATGCTATTCAACACTTATTTATTCAAATAAAACGACATAAAGCCAATTACACTTTTGTCACATTATTAGTAACATAACAGTACGAGCAAACCCATACATATTAATTGTATCGTTTTTATGTTGACATCGACGCGCAGCGAATGAATAAAATATACCATAATTAAGTCAGAATCAGTAGTTGCATAGCATTCGCCGCGAGTCGATCATTTATCAGTTCTCAATACACATGTTGAACTCAAATCAGTCTATCATTTAAATGTAGATTACCCGTACAACAACAATTAAGTTAAATGATGTCCAACTGGAGTTTCTTTCCCGTTCTTCTTCATAGGTACAGTCAGCAGAAGAGATAAGTATGTAGGCCATGCAGGGTCGCCGGATATAGTTGAAGTTTAGTAAGAAACCGATTAATGTTTTCGAATAAAATAAAATAAAATTAATAGAAAACAAACTGGTCATTTATCAAATTAAATTTGATTCGAAAAAAATTATCGGTTTCTTACAAAACTTCAACTATATCCGGCGACCATGGATACTTATCTCTTTTGCTGACTGTACCTACTACGCCTTTGAATGCTTCATCTTTCTGACTGACTGACTACTTTGACATTTAAACACTGCCTGTAATTGGTTTAATTGAAACAAAAGCTTTCAGTTTGAGTTTGAAGTTCTGCATACTTGGACAATCGATACGTCTATGATGCAGAATAGTAACATTTAAAAGCAATGATTCATTATTGACGAAAATTTTACCGCTTTTACTTTTATCACGAAACAACGTGTAAATCCACCTATTATGAATTACTAACTAAATATTCTACTCAGAACGCAAAACTATCACTGTAAAGCTATTTACACTTAACGGACATGTTTCTGAAGTAACCGGATTATACTCTAAACCCATGAATGCAGTAATGCTTAAGTAGAAGAGGGTCTCAGCTAGTTACCATGGCAACCTAGTTTGCTTCGTTGCGTTCTATACCTTGTGTGTGAAGGTAGAAACAGATAGTTTAAGTGTAGCAGTATCTATAGATAATAATATTATTTTAATTGGTTGTAAAAGACCCTTAACGAAGCCGAGAGTCATTTGTACTCTCCATCATTGTATTTTTTTTTTGTACTAGACCATACCTGGGAACCTTCTGGTTACGGACATATTGAAGGTCAAAATTCCAACTTTAACTGGCGTTTTTTCTTATGAAAACAATTTTTAACACAACTTTCAATACCCCCACGACCCCTGTACCGTTGCATGTACCCTATAAGCACAATGTTATACGTGCGTTACGTTGCGCACTACCGTAAACAGAGCTTTTTCACACCAAAAATAAAACTCGTCTCCCAGCAATTACTATTGTACTATGTTATTTAGTTTTATGTACAGAATGCGTAGTTGACGGCTATGTGATGTATCTTTTTACATCCTGTATCATTTGCAGATCAAAGTCATAGTCAAGTCGTATATATCACAATCAGACCATTCAAAGGCACTTTTCAACGTCAAAAATTACGAGAAAAAGAAGAATTGATTGTAGTTGCCCCTTCCAAAATGTGTTTCGTATGGAAAATAATGGGCAAGACAAACTAGAATAGAATAGAATACTCTTTATAACTAACTAGCCTACATTAAGGTAAGCAGGTAGGTAACTATATATTAAAAGCCAGTCAATAACAATGTCTTAAGTTTCTGCATAGTGAGCCACTAATAGTTACACATTACATTAATTTAGGTCAAAAATTCAGCTGCACCCGTGTAATTTTCTACCCAAATTCTTGCCAAAATAATTTTAAAATAATCAATCCAGCAGTTACAAACTTGCCCACATTTTAACAAAACTCAATCTATACATACAAATTTACGCCAAAAATTTTGCAAAAACATTGTCAGCATATTCCATCCCCCCTTGCATTGTCCCCTTCCCCCAAACTTCTGAGATAACAAACAGCGTTGACATTGTTACAAGACAGATTCCGCTGAAGAATTTTTGTGCCAACTCAGTGGAATCGTAAACAGATATATGAAAGTGTACAGTATACGAAGCCGTTAATATGGCACTTGGAGTCTTAGCGAAAATTCGCCTATATTAGAGCGTCGTCTTCCTTACTCTTACAGTATTTTTATCTCACGAAGTGACACGCGCTTTATTTGTGGTAACCAAGTGTACGAACGTGTGAACGAGTGTGTGTGTGTGTTATTTGTTACAGTTGTAATGGCAATCATGTCATTTGGTCTAAATAGGCTCTTATTTTATATAGATTCTTCTATATTTTGTGAATGTGAGAACGTTGTAGGCCTAACTTGTAGACTGTAGATTTGTGGACATTTTTATATTTTGATGAGTACCTGTTACTTGTTGACAGGCCTACACTGTCCTCCCATATCTATCAACACTGTAATTGGAAACATTGTAAAAGCCCCTTATTTTAAAAGAGTAACCGTGGAGTTTCTTGCTTGCTCTGCTCCATAGGAAACAACCAATTGGAACCGTGTGCCTACCTTCTGACGTTTCATAAGTATTGGTTTATGTGAAATAAAATATTTTGATTCTAAATTTTGATTCGCCATTGTCTCGGACGGTACCGATAGCTCCTGCGCTTACACACACATTCACAGCGTGTGTGTACACTTGGTAAACTCAAGTAAAGTGCATGTCGCTTCTTGAGCTAAAAATACTATATTTGTTTGTTTGCAAGCCTCCTTCTAATAATCGATGTGTATTTACCCCCCCTACCCTTGGTTACTGAAGTGACTGGTATGATGGCAGTACTGAGTGACGTCACAATGACTTGTTGTTTCTTTTAAATATTGTAGATATTGTTTTGTTTTCTGTCTTGTCTTTTGTTTATTTAAGGAGTGATGTGGCTTTTAATTTGTTATTTGTTGGTCGAAGAAATTGAAGTCGATCTTGATAGGCAGTTTTGTTGTATTTTTCTGTGTTCGACTTCAATTCGAACGTATATAACACGTTCGTTTTTTGTGCTTGATATGCTACTTACCAGAAATAATACCAGCTTCTTATTTCGAAATGAAAATCTATCTATCGATTTGTATAATATGCTGTATATATTTTGTTGTGCTTGCTGCAACTATTAAATTTTCCTTAATGACAAAATCTATTTTCTTATCAATCTACATCAGTCTGTGTCCATCATAATTGCTTGGGTGGAACAGAGGGACTTTAATTATGACGTGAATAATCTTCGTCAGATTTTTATGGTTTTCTACCAAATTGCATGATGGCAAGCAAATCACAACACAATATCTCTATTTTTCTACTACTATTCAAACACAATACCTACCTAATCTATTAAAATAAAATATTCTACCACAAGTTTATACAAATATTTACCTTTTACAAGATTTCAATAACACGGTCCATTTGATTCAATACTCGTACTGTCCTTCGTCCGACCCACGCACAATGGTCCACATGAAGGACTAAGTGCGGAAACCATAACCCTAAAGAAGAAGAAGAAGAAGTCCTTCGTCCGAACAAATCATGGCCACTTTACAGAAATGAAATGTCCCACACAAAGCTTGGACAGTGCTCGGGATATTTTGTCTTAGTTTATGACACGAAGTATTTTTCTCGCTTCAACTTTGTATTTACCGCGTTGAGTACGTCTTTTGTGTTCTGAAGTAACATAGGGGTTTCAAAGTTTAGTTCTACTTTCATTTATTTATAGCAGTTAAGCACTTAGAGCGTTTTTAATAGAATACAAACTTTATTCATAAAGAAGAGTTCTCAAGTCATCTAAATTCTAATAATAACGTCCTAATATAGTTTACCTACCCAACAACTAAAGTTACATACTTATTTATTTATAAATTATAACACACTTATATTTAAAGTTTGCCACACATACAAATTCTCGACTAATATTTAAGTACTCTCTCATAAGTAGGTAGGATCTCCCAGTACTCGTATTATGTTCATTGGAGATTGTGCTAAAAAAGTGCACAAAATCCTACAACTCAATCTTAATCCCCAAACAGCCTACTCTTAATTCAACAGTAAACATTGCTCTAGTTAAGGTATACATGTTCCTGAATACGGATTATCGGTACCAGAGCAACATGGCTCCGTAATAACCTAAGCTGTAGGGTACCGTGTTAATCGACTATCAAAATGATGCAGCTCTCAATTCTTGTTGTGCGCCTAGTCCTAGGACTGTGTTAGTTAAATGGCTTTACAGGATAATTATATTGTATGTAGGAGTTAACCTCTAATTATAAGTGTGGCTGTGGGTTGACCTAAGGATATATATAATAATACTGTGTATTTTTTTTAATCTATTGCATAGCTTTTATCGTGGGCTTTGAGCGCGACGACCGAATCAAGAAATTCCGTAACGAAAATAAAACCTAACACCCCCCGTTCTCTATTTTATTTACTCTGAACTTTTTTAACAAAGCTACAGCTATCATACTTGTACCGTCGGAAAGCCCAAGAAATTCCATAAATTTTAGATATATGTCGTGGTGTTAAATCAGGCATAACAAATATTAAAACTGTGGTTGAAAAAGAGAAAAATAGTTTGTTGAACTGTCAGTTCAGTTAGTGTCAGTAAGTGTTCAGTGAAATTGTGTTGCGAGAAATACCCCTGGTAAATAATGTTTTTTATATGAGATTATATACCATTTTGATCGTGATTTTACGGACTTTCGAAATGATATATAATACATGTGAATTCCAAGTAGTAAAATAAAAGCTACAAGGTAAAATTATGCTTCTTATAATAGAATAGAATAGAATACTCATTCGCTTCATTGCTGTCATAAAAAATAAATAATAATTATAATTGCATAAGTTGATAAAAAATGCTATGCAATAGCTTTACCGCGGCAGTCCCCGAGTGCCACAAGTATTTTTTTTTTTTTTAGTATCATCTGTTGCCATCGCATTTAATTTCCCCGTATTTCAAATATAAGAAAATAAATCAGACACTTACTTTTTATTTATTTTCCATTTTATATTCCACTTAAAAGTTAGATATTTTTAATACAGGTAAGTATCTATGTTACTTATTCCAAAATAATCTCATAAAAAATACAAGGCAGAATGCCAAACATCCTTCAACAAAATTCACACCGTGAATTTTCGTGAAGGCCTGTCTGTATCCACCGCACCGGTTTCAGCTAACCGAGCCTAAATTTAGCCCGGGGTTGCATCCAGTAACTGTCCCGATATAATTAATGTAAGCCGACATCTCACGTCGCCGTTGTTGGCACCATCTGGACGTCGCTAAAGTGATGTCAAAGCGAATGCAGTGAAAGGACTATTCTGAGTCGTGCATGCGGGTACTAAAGTGAGGACTAACTTTGTACACGACTGCTGAAATGATTTAATTGGTAAAAGGACGGTGTTCACTTTTAGAATAGAATAGAATACTCTTTATTATGTACACCATAAAAATTATAGATATAAATGTAGAAATTTTACATAGGGTGACACGATGGGCGGTCTTATCGCTAAGAGCGATCTTTTACAGACAACCTTTGGATGGATTAAAGGGAGAAGGAGATAAAATAATGCAGGTAGTCAGTGGTGTGGTGGTGTGGTCTGTGTGGTGGGGTGGCGTGGTGGGGTGGTGTGGTGTGTGAGTTTAGTGTGTAGTTTAATCTTTTCTAACTTGAATCAGCAACTTTATAGTTGCATTTATCATTATAATTACGTAATCATTCACCAGCTACTAAGTACTACGAAATAATGAATGATTGATAAAATAAATGATATATATGTCTATATAGTTATCTATAATGAAGTATGATTGCTTTCGCTTTACTTTAAATTCTTTGTTAGTTCAAAAAGCGACTGTTTCATTGCTACAATATGATACATTCAAAAAAACTAAAATAGGTTTGAATGCGGCCTTTAAGTAAAAATATATCTTTCTTAAGTCGTAACAATAAAAATTAAAATGCAAATATACACGAGCAAGATTTAACCACACCACACACAATTGAATATTACGTGTCTAAAACACATATTTACACGAATCCCAAAGAAAATATGATATTAATTAATTGTAACATTGTATGCCCTGACCTACTTGTAACTTCACCCCGGGGGAGCACAAGATAGCTGACATGAAACCAAATAACGAGAAATACGTAACAGATGAGCTTTGTACTTTAAAATTAAATAGCAATTCTTAGTAACGGTTTGTTATAATAAGGTATATTTGCTTATTGAAATTCTCTTTTGAGATGTAGAATATGATATTCAGAGAGAAGATAAAGAAGGTCGTTGTGGTCGCGTTTTTAAAACCATACATTAATTATTTATACTCATTATATATCTCTAATCAAAGTCATCTTATTTACAATGACGACAAAAATGACCAGTAAATCAAGACTACATAATATAACATACTCAGCCTGTATAACGTTCCCAGTGTTGGGACACAGGCCTCCTCTCTGTGAGAGGGAGTGGGCCGTAAGAGTACGGCCCACTCCCTCTCACAGTTACTATGCGGGCCCAGTGCGGGTTGGTAGATGTCACATGTCTTCGAATTTTGGGTTCTGGGACATGCCGGTTTCCTCACGATGTTTTCCTTCACCGTTTTTGAGAGCAGTGGTGATGAAATAACTTACGCATAAAGTGCCTGTCTGGGTTCGAATCTACGATCTACAACTCGTAAGTGGCAGCCGTTACCACTGGGCCACCACTGCTCTCTATCAAGACATGATCTCAAATCAAGACTAAGAGTTTTCTATTTCGTCCCATTTTCCTCACTATTCCTACAATTGCACCTATACGGATTTAGTTAGAGCAAAATGTAGATTTTAAACCAGACGCTTTGAGTACAATATGTTCCCGAGGTTTTGAGTGTGCGAGGCAGACTTGCATGAGGGTAGTACTAATAAAGTTATCCTGAATACTGCAACGGTAGTTGTTGGTACTGAATCTGTTAAGTTTTGAGATGCTTATGTATGTGGAGTGGCAATAAAGAGTACAAGCTTTCAAATACAAAGTCAGAATTCATCAAACATAAAGAAAGACAATTCCACGGTAAACTCATTTGATTTTGCGGATAAACGTTGGTTCAATTTTACTCACAGCACTAAAACACTCGAAATTCCTTCCTTCTTTTCTGCAGTGTACATTTCGACAGTACCGAGATACAGAAACAAAATTACGTTCAAAATCTTCGCAGCAGCAGACAAAAATAAAAGAACATCTGCTGGTGCTGCAACTTCTAAATTTTGTACAGTCAATGCAGTTGCGCCCTCACTAACGCCATGTGTCGCAATAAAGTACATCGTGCCACCACCGGTTTGGCACTAAGCCGGTAGTACATCGAGTATTCTGTGGTGTTTTTACTTATAGGAACATATCGATACTGAAAATATCGAGATTTTCTCTCCCAGATTTATATGTTCGCTTATTCTTATGATACGTTTTCGAGACTTGCATTCATTCGGGTTTACAGCTTCCTTGAATGTAAAATTCTGAATTTCAGAATGTATAACTTGGAAAGCATTGTGAATATTATTTGAATAGTTCAAGCCCATGTGCGACTCTAAAGCAGTTTCTTTTACGCATTTCATATGGAAGAGGTACCTACTATACAATTTTAAATTTCATCTTGGCAAGGAATACTGCAGTGATTCTACATAATATCGACTACCAGGTTTTTACTTTTAAATTTAAAGTTAAATTAAATTTACGCTGACTAAAATCACAATGTTAATAAGTCACAAAATTAATGAAACGAATCATCTAATTAGAAACTAATGTGATATGCTCGAAGAAATTACAAAAACTACCATAAAAGACGAGAGAATATATCTTTATACAAGTCAATAACACAAAATGAATACTAAACAAGCCTCCTAATTAAGTTCCTTAATTGGTCACTTGTCCCAATTACAGCAGGAGGGAAATTAAGTTTTTGACGGCGTCCAAAGAACCACTCTTTTAAGAGACATAAAAAAATGGCTACCGTTAAATGCTAATTACGCAATCATAAATTTGAAATCTCTCACTGATTCTCTTTTTTCCTCTCCCTTTGAATTGATATCATCCAATTGAATTTTAAATTCTACCGAGCATAAAAATGTCCACCATCCTGATTTTACACACAATTCATGGAGTATTTTATGTGGATTGCAAAATATATTTCCATATTGGAAAGGGAATTGAATAAAAAGGGAATAAGATTGATTAAGTTAACCAAATTTCACTCTATATTATATCGTAGTGATGACATTATCATATATCGCACACCTAGATAAAAGGTGGCACAAGTCAAAATAATCTAAAATCGAGTTATGCTATTATCGGAATCTGTATGATGTTGTATATTATTTTACTAAGATATTAATTGAGAAAATTAATATCTTAGTAAAATGATAAACAACATCATACAACAATAATTCTAAATAGGTCAATAGAAAACGAGTAAAACGTTTTTTTGCTGTTCCTGAAAAAAGAGGTAAGTATTTTGAGTTGTGCTACTCTTTATCTAGGTGTGAGATATACGAGTATATGTTCAACCTCTGTGCCAACAGAAGTATTACAATTTTATTACCCAACAGGTTATTCTGATATTCATGTTTCTAGTTTCATTTCAACATCGCGCTCAACACAGCTAATGGCCTGACGAAGCTAAGAACAACGCGCGAATTAAAAAAAAAAAACTAGAGAATGAGGAAGACCATCAAAAACAGTATCTAACCCTAAATCGCGGAGTGTTCAAAACTCTTAACAAAAACAGTTCTTATCTTTAACTTCTCAGGGTTAGGAATACAGAATGATCGACCATCGTCACTCAGTTTTAACGGCCATGGAATTGATTAAACTCCGCAGCACCAAACCTCGTTAAGTCCAAACTAAGTTGAGTTTTTATTGTGAAATAAAATGGTGGAAACTTTTACTTAGGGCGAACTTTACGCTATTCTATAAAGTTAACGAACAATCGTTAATCCGTCCTTTGGTTATATTTATTGTATTTTATTCTTTTGTTTTTTTTTTTTTTTTGAGTATTCCTGCTTCTTGTTTTTATCTGCTTTTCAATTGTTTTTCATCGTAATCTTCTCTAGCATTTATACAGATAGCTCTTTACATTCTTAAAGTTGAAACATTCTTACTACTTAGTTTCTTGTGCTCAGTTTTTATATCTGCTTTCTGATTTCCAACGTATCAAACTATAAGTACCACTTCACAACACTGTATTCAGATGTCATCGATGTTGACATCTCCTTAACAACGCAAATGTAATTTCCGCAAAGTCAGAATCTAATAATACAAGTCTCAGCCGTATCTGCCGATAGCATTCGGTTTTATTATGGCCACATTATAGTGCCTCGTTGCACAGACGTAGCCACATCATAGGGCAACGTTGCACAAACGTCAATGTTACTTTGTAAAGTGCAGTAGACTTCAGTTTATGTCATCTTCTACATGTGAATGATCGTAAATTTAACATTGTACAACTTAGAGGTTTTGGCTTCGATATATTGGACGATAAATAAAGCTATTTTCGTGTTGAGTGTGTGGATTTTGACGTTTTGTAAAGTGAAACATACTCGGCTATTTGACGAAGTACGACTTGCTAGAAATCAAATATTTTCAGAAGGTTGTATTTTTAATCTTCTGAAAATATTCAATTAATACTGGGAAATTCAATTTAATGAAAAGGGAATGTATCTCCTAGATAAAGTCTGAAAATCCTATTAACTAGTAACAGGATCCAAGTGATCTTTTCCACTTAAGTACCTACTGTGTTGTATTGCACAGTTTTTTTTATCTATAACAGGTAGAAAAATACACTGTTTTTGGAATTATATATTATTATCTTGTTTATTTTATTTGAGAGGTACTTCAACGACATACACTAAAAACATTAATGTAATAAAAATTAACATATGCTTGAGTTATGGTGAATTAGTCACTTATAGGCGACCACAGCACTTACATAAAAAATTGCTTCTTAAATAAGTATACGTTTTAACAAGATTTTTTACTCATAGTGAGGATAGAAAAACAAGAATAAAACATTAAGTAAAAAACAAAATCTAAATCGAAATTGGAATCAAAAATTATTATTAGAATCAAAATTAAAATTAAAACATTGAGATTAAAATAAAAAAATAAATAGTAAACTTGAAATTCTAAATTCAAAACGGTAGAACGCGATACCGAGTGCAATAAGAGAACATTCCAAAATTGTTAAAGAGGCAGGCAACACGCCACAAAAAAAAAAAACATAGTATTAGTGTCCTATCTTATCTTGACACTATAAAGTAGTAATAAACTCACTTATAACAAGATACACTTTCCACCAGTCTACACACTAAGCAACATGCACGTTGACACTTCAAAAGTCACCTAACAGAGTAACAGCACAACAAAAACTGTCGGAGGCCCTTTACAAAATATTCTAAAAATGAAACGTTAGCGACGTGCTAAAAGTTTTCGTTGGGACAGGCTTCTTTGTGACATGTCTGCCGCTGTCCCGGTGTTACGAGTTCACGGGACACGTCCGATAGCTATTGTGTCGGATGTTTCATAAATGTGTATTTCACTCACTGGCTGTTATTTTAGTGTTTTGTGAATTTCGACTGTGGTAGATATTTGTGATATCATAGTGGCATTGACTAAACTGTTATTTAATGTTCTGCCACCGTAGTAACAAGCAACAATACTTTAATCATTAAAAATTTACACACAAACGAAATAAACAATAATAAAGGTAACACTAAAAGATGCTGGTAGGGACCTTGACCGTACTCCCGGGATTATCCTGATAGCCGTGGGATACCTCTCCATTCCTCATAAGCTCCTCAGGACATGTTGCCCCCTTATCGATACGACACTATGTGCTAGCGACCGTTTTCGGGGGCCCATTATTGAGTGTGCAAGTCACCCCCTGCCATTTTATCTTTGTATTTTATATAAAACATTGGTCAGGCAGGGGCCATAGTCTTTCCATAGTCCTAGATAACCAGTCCACTTAAGCTACCCATATCAATAGTCCAATATCTTTGTTTCCATATCCTGCAATAGTCCGACACCAACCGGGGGTTGTCCTTGGGTGCACTTGCACAGTGCATACAGGGATAATCGTCCGTAAGTGCCTCATTCCATTTAAAATTTTCTAAGGGGCCTCTGCGAGTTGGCCTTGGCCCCTCGTACGCCTTCCAAAGGTCCGGGACCCCATGGTCCCGAGATATGTTACTATTAGTAACACTAGAAGCTTATTTAAAACGAAAATTTATTAAGCTTCCTTGTCCATAAAGGCAAATTTTATTTGTCTTGTTGGTATGGCAAACCAAATTCAGATGCAATTTATAACGAAATGTGTGAGGCCAGGAAGATCTTTAAGAACCGACTGAAATGGTGTCAGAACAATGAAGAACAGGTAAAAATGGATATTTCTCATCACTCAAAAAACTATTATCGATCTTTTTGGAAAGCTACAAACAAACTTAATAGTAAACCGGTTACTCATGTAGGTATCGACGGCGCACATACGTAGATTTCTAGGAATTAGGCGGCCATAAGTCGAAATTCCAATAATCGACTAATGACAAACAATTTTTTTCCTGGAATAGTAGACTACCTGACGAACAATAGCCAACCCCACCCACATCCCTAGACTGCGCGAGCGCGCTGCATTACTAGTCGAAACTTGATTGTCGCACTTACTGCACGTGAAAGTTCTTGACGCCCTTTTCGTATATCATTTTCTTCGGTGAATATTTTATGTGTCGTGTCATATTTGCTTGTTTAAGTGATGGATACCAATACTACAGGTAAGCCTTTATTAAATTAATATGAAATTGTATTAAATATATTGTCAATAAATGACTTAATGAGCCGTCAATAATACCCTTTTTTAGAAATGTTTTTTCTTTATTTTTCAATTTCAATCGAAAAAAAACTTTACTTCCGCACCTTTCCGAGTTACATTTTTGATTTCATTTTATAGTATAAAGTCTTATAAAGAAAACTGCTTAAAATCAGCTGCTAGTTTTTGCTAGTTTTAAAAATAAACGAGTTTGAATTTTTTTTGACAAAAATAGGAAAAAAATCGGATTTTATGTTTTTGTGTTAATATTATTTTTTTATTGTTATAGGTTCACCTGGCTGCTCGGGGGTGAAAATGTTGACTCGTAAATACCTCTTCGATAAAATGAACGAGCAACATTCATTATCGATAAATGAAAAAATTAAATATTTAGAAAATTATTTACTCGTGTGTTACGGGGACACAGAAGAACATAAAAATGTGATAAAAAAGAAGTTTTCGTATTTTAAATGTGATTTGATAAAGAGGTGGTCTCGGGCGCATAGAATACTTGAAAACTTTTTGGCGGCCAATAATTCTTGGTTGGAAGGAACATTTGAGATCCCCGTAGACACGCATCAAAGGCCAGGACGACCTACCAAATCTTTTACCGAATCTAGCGAAAGAACAAAGAGAAGAAAAACTGAAGGAGTCCGCGCATATTACGACGAAGAAGTAATTGTTCACGCGGCACAAGTAATTTTACAAACAGAAGGAAAAAGAAACGCGTCTACTGTTTTAAAAGACATTACGAATTCTTCTGCGTCTGCCAGTGATTGTAAAAACAGACATTCAAAGTCTAAAGAAATAGAGCCCCTTACTCCTCTGCAAGCACTGACAATGTTTGTTGAAGCCGATTTGACCAGAAGACAGTACGAAATTATTCGAGCAACGAACAAAAGATTCTATCCACATTATGAATTATTATTGAAGGCCAAAGAAGATTGCTACCCACCCAAGGAGTCATTACGAGTGACGTCTACCTGCGCAGAAGGAAACTTACAATCTTTGTTGGATCACACTGTAACCAGATTATCCCTCTTCTTAGAAGAAGTCTTACTCACACTTGATGCCGTTGAAAGGAACTCGTTACTGTTCATCTGCAAATGGGGTTGTGACGGCTCTCAACAAGCCCAGTTTAAACAGAGACTCTCAAACGAAGATGAATCTGATGCTAATATTTTTATAAGCTCATTTGTGCCTCTACGAATTGTTTGTGGTGAGGATAAAAGTAAAATCGTGTGGCAAAATCCAACTCCATCTTCACCTAGATATTGCCGTCCAATAAGATTTAGATTCGTAAAAGAATCTACGGACATCACAAAAGAAGAAATCAATTATGTAAGGAATAGTGTAAACTCATTAAACTTGACGAAAGTTGACCTCAATGGAGAGAATTTTTTCTTTCAACATAGTTTTAAAATGACTATGGTTGACGGAAAGGTCTGCAATGCAGCCACAGACACCAAATCGACCAGCAGATGTTATATATGTGGAGCTACATCAAAAGATTTTAATGATTTAACAAAAAAAAATGATGTACGCCCTGAAGCTCTTGAATTTGGCCTTTCCGTATTACATGCAAGAATCCGGATATTCGAAAGTGTGCTGCACTTAGCATATAAATTGCCCGTGAAAAAATATCGCGAGAGACGAACCGAAGAAGAAAAAAATCTAGAAAAGCAGAAGAAACTTGATATTCAGCAAAGATTTAGAGAGGAGACAGGTCTTTTAGTCGATATGCCAAAAAGTAACTTCGGAAACACAAACGATGGAAATACCAGCAGAAGATTCTTCGAGAACCCTGAATTGGCTGCAGAAATCACTGGGATAAGTTATGACTTGATTATTAGATTAAAAGTGATATTAGAAGCCATATCAAGCGGCCATAAGATTGACGTAGCAAAATATGATAAATACGCCATGGAAACTGCGAAACTATATGTTGAGTTATATGGCTGGCATCCTATGACTCCAACGATGCATAAGGTCTTAATTCATGGAGCTTCAATAATAGAAAATTCGTTGTTGCCGATAGGGCAACTTTCGGAAGAAGCTGCTGAGGCCCGCAATAAACATTTTAGGTCTTATCGCCTAAACTTTGCTCGCAAGTTTTCGAGGGAAGAATGCAACTTAGATATTTATCATAGGTTACTATTAACATCCGACCCATTTATTAGTTCCATGAGAAAGACCAAAAAAACCGCTTCAAAATTATTTTTGCCTGAGACAATGCAGCTATTAATTCCTGCTGCAGCTGAGCCAAACCGACCAATGGAAATTGATGAAAGCGGCGAAAATTTAAATGTAGATGAATAAGTCTCCAATGTATGATTGATTATTTTTAGTGATTATCTATTTAGCTTATGTAACTTACAACGAACGAACGCAAAGACGAACGAACGAACGAACCGCGCGTTGCGTATAACGAATGTAAAGATCCTTTTAATAATATAATATATTTACTTACTTATTAGAACAAAATAAACTTTGTTTTATTTAATAATACATACCTGAAAGTATTACTAAAACGTAGACAGCTGTCCCTCCTTGGGGAAAGCCGTGAGTATGTCATATGTATTTTCAATATAATATTAAAAAACACTTTGAAATCAACTACGATCTCGAATAAAATATTTTTTGATAAAAAATCACAAGTAGGTGCGCCTAACCACCGTGCACCAACAAATAATTTCGATAAGTTATTCCAAACACAGAATTCTTTTTATGTAACTATTTTGTAATATAAATATCACATAAAATTATTTTGGCCGCCTAAATCCTGAAAAACGATCTATGTGCGGCGTAAGCGATGCCAGTGGAATAGCAGATATGTTTCGACAACATTTTACTGTCAAATCGCCATTGGGGTCCTCGCAGTCGGTGATCAATGTTAAGAACTTGGAAAAGATAACTTTTGGATATACAACTAGAGACGTGAAGTTAATAATCAAATCAATTTATTATTGTAAAGACTTACATGAGTGAAACATCGATACACAATACAAATTGTACCTTACCAAAGAATATAATAATATGGAAACGATTCCGTCGTTAAAATATTCTATTATTATGTAAAATCCAGTAGCCATCGTCCTCTGCAAATATAATAAAATCATTAAGTGATGTTAATTCGCTTAGTGACCAAAGTAAATAATTATGATGAAAATATGCAAATGTCCAAAGTTGCGAGGTTGCTTTAGTTAAAATAAATTGCGATGGCCTGGCTGTTGGGGATTTGAAGATGACAAAACCTAAAATTTATGGCTGTACACTTGTTTTTTGGGTGTGGGTTGAACCTCATGTGTCACTTTGAAATCAAGATCTTTAATGATGATTGTTTTCTTGTCTGAAACGATACAGAGACTACTAATAATTATAAATTTGCTTCAAAATAATGGACATTCAATTATTTAACATCATGTAGGTACTTCTTTTTAACCGACTTCAAAAAAGCAGGAGGTTCTCAATAAAAAAAAAAAAAAAACAGTCAATCAATTCGACAGTATGTTTTTTTTAATGTTTTAGCTCGGAACCTTTTTCTGGGTGAAGCGATTTGGATGATTCTTTCTTATTTGATAGCTGGTGCTTCACATGTAGTCCCATTTAAATTTGTTCAGGTTCTGACCAGCAGTTTTTGAGTTATCATTAAGGAGGTCTGAACTAAGTGGAAAAATATGCAGTATTAATAATGCATATTTTTCCACTTAGTTTTTATTGATGATGTTTTAATAATTTCCTGTCACTGTTATTTACATATCAAGTAGTGGTTTACGAATTTGTGTGGGGTAGGTACCGCAAAACAAAAAAAAAAAACTTTTTTACAAAAAAATAACCAACTTCCAAAAAAACACTAAACAACGTGAAAAATAACTTTAATTTCGGAAGTCGGTCGGTAAAAACAAAAATACAAAACCAAAGACACCGACTTCCGAAATTAAAGTTATTTTTCACGCTGTTTAGTGTTTTTTATGGAAGTCAGTTGTTTTTTTGTACAAAAGGTTTTCTTTCTCATTTTTTTTTATTAATCCATTAAAATCCCTATTAAAAGACTCAACTATAATATTAATTGTATTACAATCGTACAAAAAGGCATATCAGTTTTTCATCTATTTTAATGAATAAATATGTTTGTAATTAATTGGTGCAGAGGGTAAATGGCATTCATTACTTAACGAGACACATTTACGAAATTAAAGATTTTAATTTCAGTAACACGGTGAACAATGGCTACTGCCAATTACGTCACTCCAAATTTGATGAGGCAATTCCGAATTAAATCTGTTTATCAGAACCAATCTGATTGTCTTTTGAGTTTACTTTTGTGCTACGTTAATTTTCCCAACAAGTGTAATTCAATGGCGGTTTGGCTTCTTATTTATGCATATTAGGTCTTTACCTATGAAATTGCCGTTCTGCAGTACTGGCCATTTCAAATCAAAATAATTTTTGTTTGGCTAAGAATTCTAATTTCAAATTAATTTTATTTTAAAAACATGGATTTTTTTTTCTAAAAGTAGTCATTTCTTTATTGATTAGTGTTACATTTTCATCGCATTTCAATCTTTTTCGTCATCATGGATACGTTAAAAATTCGAGTAATTATGGAATATGAGTACCGTCGTGGCAGCAACGCGGCACAAGCGGCACGCAACATCAACGACGTTTACGGAGCTAACACTACAAACCAACGCACCACCTGTTATTGGTTTGCTCGCTTCCGTTCTGGAAATTTCGACCTGAAAAATGAACCTCGCGGTCGTCCGAAGACTTTGGTCGACAATGACGAATTAAAGGCGATTGTGGAAGCTGATGATACACAATCTACGGCTGAATTAGCAGCAGCTTTCGACGTTAGCGTCAAAACAATATTGGTCCATTTGCGTCAAATTGGCAAGGTAAAAAAGCTTGACAAATGGGTGCCCCACGAACTCAATGATCGCCAGCGCGAAGTACGCGTCGAGACGTGCCTTGCACTGCTCAACAGACACACAAATGAAGGACTTTTGAACCGCATTGTTACCTGCGATGAAAAATGGATTCTGTTTGATAACCGTAAGCGCTCAGCAAGTTGGTTGGATCCTGGTTCAGCACCTAAACAATGCCCTAAACGAAAACTTACCCCTAGAAAAGTGATGGTCACTGTTTGGTGGTCTAGCGCCGGTGTGATTCATCACAGCTTCTTACCAAACGGGGTGAGCATTACTGCAGATGTGTACTGTGAAGAACTGAACACAATGATGGAGAAGCTGGCGCATCTCCAACCAGCATTGGTCAATCGCTCGTCTCCGCTGCTCCTGCACGACAACGCGCGACCTCATACTGCACAGCAGACGGTCTCCAAGTTGCAAGAACTGGGGTTGGAAGCTCTCCGTCATCCGCCCTACTCACCAGACCTTGCGCCTACAGACTACTACTTTTTCCAGAATTTGGATAACTTCTTGGCGGCAAAAAAATTTAATACCCGAGAGGCAGTACAAAATGCCTTTGAAGAATTTGTTGCCTCCCGTTCAGCTGATTTCTTTAAGAAGGGCATCAATAAACTGCCACTGCGATGGCAAAGATGCATTGATTGCATGGGTGATTACTTCGATTAATACAAATAAAAAATTCATGAAAAAAAATCGTTTAAATTTTTTCATACAAAACGGCAATTTCATAGGTAAAGACCTATTATTAGTTCGTCTTTTTTCATTCTTCAATTTCTATCTCATCTTTCACATTTTCTCACTCTCTTCTTAGAATAACTTGGCTTTGGAAACTTTAACACACGACTCACTTTAAATACGTTTGTCATGACTAATTAATTAATTAATTGTTATTTATAAAGTCGCGTTTTCAGTCCTTATTCTTCACATTATCATGGACCTTAGAATTCCTGTCAGAAAACACATCACTCACAATATGAATTCAATATGTCCCAATGAATATATCTTCCACCATAACTCGCGACCACGACTTTATTAAAGAAGTTATTGCTGTTAAATTTTCCCAATTCGACATAAAAGGAGACTTATTTCCCTAATTCATCGCTCCAGCGGACGTAACACTTAAATATGATATCATAAGACTCCATATTTATGATATGTGAGATGTAACAAACAATATTTAACGTTTAAGGCACAGTAATATTGATGCTCTTCGTCGAAATTGGTTTTTGAAAATGTTTCTAAGTCACCCAAGTGTCTATAAATGTTTATAGCCTCCATTTAAAGACCAAAGTAGATAAGGAAGATCTTTTAATCTCTGTGGATGGGAATTTATATAAGAGTAAAGTAATTCTCGACACAATTAAAAACAAAATCTTCTACGTTCATTATTGGCTGGGTTGTAAAAAAGTATACAAAAACTGACCTGTCCTTTTCAGCCGTTTTCGAATAAAAATGCAAATCCACCTTTGCGTCGTCCTACGGGGTTGTAATTGTAAAAAAAACTTTACCAAAAGGCTTCTACGTTGGCCATGGTAGAACAGGTGCTTATATAGAACCCAGTTTTGCATCACAAACGTGTTGACATCCAATTTATTTTAACTAAGGTCTGAACTAGCGCAACCAACTTTTTCGTTCACAGTTTTTGTTGATTTGCATATTTTCACTTTAATGAAAGTTGGGAGTTCTATAACGTATGTATGTAAATACATTAATATTTATAGTTGATTACAATACAGAACCTTTGGGACAGTCCACATGGAGGGTTCCTTTGAAACGATTTGGGTTTGTAATTAAGTTAGGATTTGATTATTTGCATAGGAGTGGTCTACTTAATTTATACAGTGGTTCAAAGGACTACTATTTTTAGTACTGTATAATAAGCATGGTTTCCAACAAAATACTCCCCATGATATGAGTAACTTTTAAATCCACTAACAAGAATCAAATAATAAACGAGATCATGATAGAATATCAAAAGCTTTTACATCGAGAGAAAATTGTTAAATACGGTTCTGCTCAAAGCTTTCCAAGAACAATATTCGCCGTTTTAAAAATCGCGTAGGTAGGCTTAAGCGATAAAACGAAACAAACAAAACAAATTCATTTAATTCTAAATGTCTAAAAAGTTTGCTACATTTTCTGAAAACTCCTCTTTTACTCTTAACGTATATTGAAATTTCCGGGGATTACGTCATTGCGTAGAGTTTTAAAGAAGTCAACCGAAATCTGGGACAACGCTGATAAAATGTTTAAAAGGTTTTGTTAAAAATAATTAAAACTCTTTCTAAAATACTGGTATTATACCCATACAATAATACTAGACTATTATTTTCACACTCCAGGGTAAATGCTTCATCCCATCTCTCTCTCTCTCTGAAGAAAGCATGATCATGGATCACCACGCGTGCTCGAGGCGGATTGACGAATTTTTGTACAAATTATAAGTCCAGTCCACACAAAATTTTATGAAATTTTGCTAACTAGTATCTCATTAGCATTACGTTGAGTTAAATTCACAAAAATTTAGTGATGAAATAATTTATTTCGGCGTAATTTATTTGCATATGCAAGCTCTTCACCTGAAGTAGCTCTTAACATGTCCATCACGCTAGCCGTGGCAATTTTCAACTCTTAAAATATTCAGTTACTTTGCGTGTCTAGTAACATCATCAAAATTTGCGATATAACTCAAAAGACTCTTCAGAAAGTAACAGAAGAAAGTAGGCAAATTCAGTCCTTTTTTCTCGTCAAAATTTTCATTTCATTTAAAGCCGAGTGGATCCCGCAAATTACTAAGGATTTTTCTTTTTGGCTCTTTGTAAAATTGCGTACGTCCACTTAAAGATATTAAAGGAGGAGACAAAGAAGCAAATGTAAGTTAATCGTGAGAGGTACCCGTTTCTATTTATTTGTATTGCTTAACTTTTCTAACGGGTCCGTGACCGTCCCCATTATTATTTCTAAGGTCCGTTTAAATTTCACCTCGTTAAGCATCTCTTGGTTAAGATAGCTCGTTATTGCTAAAAAGATATAAATCAAAACCACCATAACGCTTTTTCAATTTGCAAAAACAATCGTAACATTGGACATCAGCCAATGCAAATTTTGAATTAGTCCGGACTCAAGGGTGGACAAAATAGAAAAAACTTAATAACTTTTGCAATAATATTGCAGTTTTCTGTTTGACCGCACCTCAATGGCAACCTTTATTAGAAATGCCTGCTTGTAAAAACAAATTGGAGCGTAATATTGTGCCGTTTTTTTTATGTTATGTCTTCTAAATTTTCAAGAATGGTTAAGAAAACTTCCATCTTAAAATAAGTGAACAATAAAAAAGTAAAAGTACCTACCGTACTTAAATAACAATAAGAAGCTTAAAATCCACAAAACAATTCGAATGAAAATGTCATAACGCCTGTATTTCCATTAAAGGGTAGGTAGGTAGGAGGTGTATTAGAATACTCCCAATTCGCCAGTTACGTTCAAGTCCTATGTAAGAGGGTACGAGCCTATTGCCACTGACCAAGCATACGATGCTGCAGTGGTTCTAAAGGAAAAATCTTATAAGACTTTTCTTTACCTCGGGATCAAACCAAAGATTCTATGCGTAGTAGTCCCGAAAGCAACGATATAGACCAGTGCTTCCCATCATTTTTTTGACCAGGGACCACTTTGATTTCATTATTATTACTAGGGACCACAAGATTAAAAAAATACCTATATCATTCTAAAAAACTTTAAACAAAAAGTTTAACATACGTAATCGTAAAATTCAAAATTAACGTTAATTAACAAAACACTTATTTTTTAGTAGATAATTTCAGTTTGCATCAATGAGATTTTTGAGCTTGCATCTTCTGTACAAGTGCTTGAATTCGTGGGGCAATGTTTTTGCTCAAAGCTACACGCATATCATCACTTACTTTCAATCGATTCCTAGACTCATTTTTAATTAAGTATTAGTAAAGCAGAAAATCCTTGTTCGCATTAATAACTTGTGGAGAAAAGCATAAGCGATTTCTCGAATTTTATAGTGTATGAAATTGCTTTTTTACATAAAAACTGATCCAAAGAATCATATTCAAACGCGTCCTTACAGTTTCTATCATTTCGTTTGAAATTCGCGCGGACCGTAATTTCGCGCGCGACTCTTGGAGACCACTTGTGGTCCACGAACTACTGGTTGGGAACCACTGATATAGACTAACGAAAAAATAAGAAAATAAAATTGGAATTAAAGGGCAAAATGAAACTGCAATTTGTACTTTAAATACATCGACAGTACGGGTTCAGATATTTTTGCCCGCCTCGTAGATTAACGGTAAACAATAATTTTGATGCTTTAACCAATTTCAGTATATAGGTATGTCGTGGATAAATTTTCAATTACATCAGATATGGGTAATGAACGCCGTGTGACAAAATTGTGTCAATATTAAAATTAAATCAACAACGGACACAAACGGGATTATATTGGATATCAGCTGTCGTATAGGTAATTTACATTTTGGTGCATTTACTTTATGATGTTCGTGAATAAACTACTTGGTTATGCAAGTTTTAGTTTTATGAAAATCTATATATAAAAAGGTAATAAAATCGTAGTGAAAACAAAACTGTAAAATTTTTTTTTGTTGTAATTTTTGCGAGTTCTGGAAACGATTCCAATGCCGAAATTATTTATTTTGGGTTTTTGTGCGTTTGTCTATTTGTCTGAATATAGTTTCCAGCATCATTTAAAAACCACCGGATAGATTTGGTTCAAAGTTTGTGTAGATATTCCCTATAAGTCTGGGTAGTCTGTAGGCTATAAATTGTCACGCTATTTGCTATTGGGGATGAGCAATATTGCAGTTTTTTCGTATTCCTCTATAATTTACCGCAAATTATAAAAAGACGAGCCAAAGGGTAAGAATATTGCAGGTAGTTACAGATTTAACCTTTTAAATAAATATCATCAAGCTATACCTTTATGGAGCTAAACAGTCAAAAAAATATTAACTAACGCAGTCAAGCTAACGCTGCAACATTTTCTAAAAACCGCGTTAGCAAATAAAAATGGCACTCCTGTATTGAAAGAATACATTCAAATACAGAACAGAACTGATTATACCATATTATTATTATTTATTTATTTAAAAAAAGAACCTGTACTTAACAAGCAAACTAAAAAAAGAAAAAAAAACAAGAATAGCAGCCATCCACTACTTTTAAAAACTTATCCATTTATTTTCAAGTACATTAAAGTCCTGAATTAATAAATAAAGACTTTGATTACTTTCTGTTAGTATCGCTTGTAAATAATGTTAACTAATTTGAAATAGTATTTTTAGAGTTAGTATGTCATGCTCACTCTAATGTCTCACTGGTGGTGGCGTGTGTATTGGATCATTAAGTTCCCTTCAAAATGGTTGAGCTGAATGGTGCTGATCCATGCGTCATGTTCGTGAACGAGCGCCGTCAGTGGGGACTGGCCATTTCTTAGCTGCCACGGTTTATTTTAATTTAATTTAATATTTGAATTGCTTTTGTCTTTTTATTACGGACGCTTTTAACGTTCTGCATCGTTCTCACATGCATAATTTCAACATGAACGATGTAATCAATATTTTGTAACCATTTTTTGATTTAAAAGAGTGTCCATGGAGTTTCTTGCTCGTTCTTCTCTATAGGTACCTACTACGCTTTGGAATGGTTAACTAGCTTCATCTTTCTGACTGACCGACCGCTTGACAATTCAAAAGTGCCTGTAATTGGTTTATTTGAAATAAATGCTTTGAGTTGAGAATAGAAAAATCCTTTTGTCAAATTACTTCTGGCACGATCTGTTTTTCCGTTCCTCTTTTCCTGTACTTTATTTCATAGGACTTTAATGAAATAGATTATTTCATTCTTTGTCTTATTCATTCTGTTGATACATTATGATGTAAATTGAGTATTTTAAACTGAACTTTACTGAGTGCGACTTTATTTGATATCAATATTTTGCTGGAACCGTGACCGCCGGTAATCGTCAAGTTTTACAAATTGATATTACTTTTAGCCCATTATTCCAGGACGCTTGTTAAAACTCAAAAGTAACTTGTTCTCTAACTCAAATCACCAACGAGTAGCCAGAATGTAACAGCACTAGTATTTAAATGGTGGTTCGTACACGATGCAACCAATCACAAACTAGTTAATAACGCGTTAGTAAGTCACGTCTTAGGTGATGAGCTTTAAAAAACTAAAAACTTTCAAAAAAAACAACAGACTTCCAAAAAAAAATACAAAAAAAAGTAAAAAACAACTTTAACTTCAGAAGTCGGTGTCTTTGGTTTTGTATTTTCATTTTTTGCCACCGACTTCTGAAATTGAAGTTATTTTTTTATTTTTTTTTGTAAGTTGGTTGTTTTTTTGTAAAAAAGTTTTTACTTTTCACTTTTTTCTTGTGGTACCTACCCCGCACAAATTTGTTTACCAGTACTTGATATAACATGTATATTACAGTGTCAGGAAATTATTAAAACATAATCAATATAAACTAAGTGGAAAAAATACGCAGTATTAAGGATAACTCAAAAACTAAACGAAACATGATCAAAGTTATACGAGACCAGATCAGAAGTAGCACCAGCTTTCAAATAAAAAACGAATCATCCAAATCGGTTCACCTAGAAAGAAGTTCTGAGCTAACAAACATTTAAAAAAAATACAGTCGAATTGAGAACCTCCTCCTTTTTTTGAAGTCAGCTAAAAAAGAAAAAGAAAGAAAAGTTGTTTATTCTGCACAAACAAGACGCACATTACAAAAAACTAGACATAATATAATTAATAGAATCTGCTATAGAATTCAGATTAATATTTTTGCTTTATTGAAATTTAAATCTTATTGTACCATTACTAATTCTCTTCTAGCAGTCTCAAATTATGTAATGTGCAGGTTATAATAACTACACTTTACTATAATCCTATTCCCAACTAAACTTGAATGCGAACTCGATTTAAGGCTATCAATGGAGTTCAGCAGCTCACGAGAGGACTGGATGCGGGAGTGTAAATGTTCATTACACGTGACGTGACGTCATTGACATGGTGCAATTGACAACCAACCGGATTTAGGTACAGTGAGAATTCGATCCGATATTTGGTATTGGGTTTGGTTTATACGTAGTTGAAAAAGATTCTGATATTCTCGCCAAGGTGGGATAGACCCCATAGTAATAAGAACAGAAAAATAAAAACAAAAAAGGCTGTCAAATTGAACGCCATTTCTCAAATCTCGAATATATAGTTCGCAATTGATCAATACAAGCAATCAGAATAAACGATAATAATACATACGATATAAACAAACTGCATATAAACGTATCAAATAACACCAATACATATTTATGTGCATCGTTTGAATTTACAAACCGATATTGAAATAGACCTGAATTGAAAAAGGTGTGAAATACAAATAGAATTTTAATACCGGCCGAATTTAGAGCTACCATCGGAATTCGGAACGGTTCGGCAGGTGTCGAATCGAAACATATCCGAACCGAATGAGGACAATGTAAACGTTCATTATAGTGTGGTGACGTCATTCTCTCCATACATTCGATACCGAACGGATATAGTTGAAAGGTTCAATTTGGTTAATGCCAATCACTTATCACAAATTAAATACGATTTTAAAGTAGTTTTTTTTTTGTGAAGCTGTTTTGAAAATAGGAGACCAATGCTTGTGCCTCCTCCGAATGTAACATTGTTTTACTAAACGGTAAAGCCCTGCATGCCGTGGAGTAAAACAACGTCTTCAATCTCAAGATGAAATGGGAAGGTCTATCTTAAAATCTTCTGTCAATTGTTTTGCTAAAGCTACGTTTCTTAGAAGAGCGGTTTCATCATAATAAAACGGCCATCATGAAAATCTGTCATTTTCACCGGTATTTGTAATTAAGGGAGATGCGCCAAGGTGGCCCGCGAAATTCAAATTTTCTTAGGTTTCTTGCAATTTGCAGGTCAGTATCAGGTTGTATGTTGATCTGAATATGATTCGCGGCCATAGAAAATATTTATTTATAGAATTATAATCATAAAAATCATCAACATATCTCTCTAAGTTCATATTACCCTATTGAATGACTATTTCATGAAATCATGACATTTGAGGGCAATTCTAACATAAGGAGTTGTATTGCTGATTCTAATGATTATAATACTGTAAAGCCATATTTGATACGGTCGCGAATCATATTTTAATCAACATACAACCTGACGGTGACATGCAAATTGAAAAGAAGTATTTTTGAATTTCGCGGGCTACCTGAGCGTATCCCCCTTAAGGTGTCAAAAAACGCTCTGAATTTGGACAGCCGTTATTGTGTAACCATTCACCACTTTCTTAGGAAACTAAAGCTTTGGCAATAACTGGCATTACCTATCCACCACTTTCCAAATAACTGTCAAAAAAATCTTAAGATACCTACCTGCAAGATACCCGCCTCCAAACCCGGTTAACAAATTAAAACTGTGCACTGAAACGGACATGACGTCACATAGAGCAGTGCAGACCAATCAAACAAGGGAGTTCATTTAGCATTGTCCGCCATATTTGCGTTTCATGTCACAGGATTTTGATTTATGCCATCTATCTGTGATTCAGCGATTGTTATGAATTGAATTTCAAATGGTACTTGATGGTTACATACATTTTCGGTGCTACCTGTTACTATGTAATAACGTGACATCTTGGGGATGCTTGGTTGCGAAGATGGTGGTGATGTGGATGGTGTTAATTGAAGAGGCTCATGGCTAACAGCCATGACAGCAGCCGCACGGGTCGATCGAATGAAAAGCTACGCTTGCCGCGCTCGGTTCGTGGGTGGGTGACCAACCATTACATATCCGAGACCCCTCCTTCTCTCGGAAAGTACGTTGGTCCCGGCTGTCATACGTAGATCTTTGTCAGTCGTTATGAGTGTTCAGAAAGCTGCAACAGGGCCGGCAGTCTCGACATAGATAGCGACGCTGTCGCAATCTACCGATCGCTAAATATTAAGGTGAAACCTCAGTTGTAGTCCGCCAAATTCAAATTTCCTTAGAATTTGACGATTGATGTGAAATTGATGATCATTATTCGATAAAAAATATATAATTCCCACAGTCGAGAATCGCATTTTGATCAACATACGATGTAAAACAGAGCTGCAATTTGCAAAAAACTAAAGAAAATTGGAATTTGGCCCCCAAATAGTTAGAAAAAGCATTTTTTTTTCAGCTTGGTTATCCTTACCTACAATGAGTTCAATTGGGTTAGCCCGAAGAAAAGCAACATCAAAAAGGTATTTTACTAATTTGGTCGTTATCACTACACAAACCCACTCTCCTATCTCTTCTCTACTTGATGGTAGGTATCAATTACATCCTCCTCACACTCTGTCACAAGATTACAGATATTTCTATCACCGCTATCACTCACAATGACGCCCCGACGGGCTAAAGATCGCAATACCGTGTGCACATACAAACGAGGATGGCACCCGACATCACAGGGCTTCCTAATCAAATACCAGCATAGGTAGCGTCGAGGTGTGTTTGTGTTCCATATCGTGGCTATTGATTGACTAGGCTACACGCTTTGGGTATCGTTTTGAGAGACCTGCAAAGGGTATCGTCATTCCACAGGAAAACGGACGGCGAAGCATCGGTGGTGTAGGTACTCTGTCTACTTTAGCTTCCAGACTGAAAACAATACAATGGAATTAAGTCAGACATATTGTCGAAAGTCATAACAACGGGACAGCAAAAATAGATTAAGAAATATTTTTCCTTCTAGTTGATAAAAGATGTCAGCAAAACAGTAACCTTGCGTAGCACACTTTCAATCACAATCACACGTATTTTGAAGGAAATTGCTAATTCAATTACTTCATATGTTTGAAAAATTCGTCTGAATGATTCATTACTTCATATGTTTGAAAAATTCGTCTGAATGATTCATTACTTCATATGTTTGAAAAATTCGTCTGAATGATTCACTACTTCATATGTTTGAAAAATTCGTCTGAATGATTCATTACTTCATATGTTTGAAAAATTCGTCTGAATGAATGTTTTTGAATTGTCAAAATGAACGCAATTACCCCGCAGAATAAATTGTTTACCAAAACTTACATGCGATTTGCAATATATGTAATAATCACGTTACACAACCTTATTACACTGCCCGCCATCTTTAAGTCCAAGCCTTTATTTACCGCCACTAAACCCTAATCCTAAAGTGAATTGCCTGATAAATATTCATAATTTATTATATAAAAGAGCAAGCATGACTATGAAATTTTAAACTGATCGACGTTAACTAATTTAAATCGATTTCTATCGCTTGCGAAATTGGAATTTTGATGGTGGGTGTAATTAAATAAATATTTAATTTGGTGGCATTAAATTGTGAGGGTGTATTGATGGGTTCATGTGCGGGCAATCTGAATTTTTTATAGATTGAAATTGCGAGTAAACCACTTGAGTGGAATTACTTACGCACCCACTCATAAAGACTGGTATCTACTTACATCTGCAAGTAAATAAAATAATGTTGTTACGGAAATACATTGTTTTCCATTAGAGTTTCTACCCGTATTCGAATCAACAAAATTTCTTAATATTGCCTGCCGTTCTAAGCGCAATTCAATTTTAGGTACCAGGGCACCATATCTGCACATTGCATTGCCGTTCCACCCTCTGAGACTTACACTAAGCCATTTAATCGCTCTGTGCACACACTAGGCCATTCCTGGATCGGATTTGCAAAATGTTGACTAAAGCCGGTTACTGCATGTTATGTTATGATACTATAAAACGATATCAGTGATGTATGTGTTTTATGGTCTCAGCTTCCTACCCTATGAGTTTTCTATGGCTGTAGTATATTGACCGTTCTGTCAGTTTATGGGTTGCAGTATATATCCATCCGTCGATAATAATCAATGTGCTGCAACGGTTTGCGTTTGATTTTAGTGCGATAGTGATAAACAAAAGCGAAGAATGAAGATTGTGGATAAGAATAACAACAATTATGATTTTAAAGGCTCCTACACACTATATCGGCGGCACAGTTGGCGGGTTTTTGCCACGCGGTTATGCCGCCGGCATTATCAGGCAAGCCCGGTGGCTTAAATTTCCGCCCGCAATGCCGCCGGGCTTGTTGCAGCATGCCCAGCGGCATAGTGTGTAAGAGTCTTAAAGTTAGACAGCATTTTAATGTACCTAACCAAATTTCACTCTATGAAGAATAAGATCGGCCATACATATTTTCTTTTATTTAAACCATACAAAAACACCTTCATAAAAAAGATGTCAGAACAAATCAGTATAACATAACAAGTTAAATTCTCATCCCAAGCAACCGTATAGCTAATACTAAGAACGTTTCTCTTAAATCTCAAAGAAAATGTTAAAAATCCCATTTACCCGGTCGTAGCGGTAGAAGCCGTGTTTAACAAAAATGAAGGCAACCCCTTAATGCGACATCCAAGTCTTAAGTTATTAAAAGGAGTTCCTTCCTACGCTTTTACAAGCTTTGTGTCGTGACAAATTCTTTCGCTGTGTTTCAAAGTTAATTCGTTTTTTCCAACAAGATTATTAGGTCATTACAATCTATTTTGTGAACCATGATTTAGCAAAAGTCGAAGCCATTTATGTCAATCTTACAATGAGGTGATGGATGATGGAGACTCTTTCATTTAGCTGTTCGTGGACAAGCTAATTATTATAACGACCTGTTTTTATTTAGGTCTCTTTTAAATTATAATTTGGATGTTTATGAGTTTTTGAGGTTTTTAGAATATTTTAATATAATTTTATATAATAGCATCTGTGTGTAGCTTGAAGCTTTTTTTTATGCTATATTTAACTGTTTTTTTATCATTGTTACGCATTTATTTATTTACTCGTATTTTGCTAGTTATGTAACCAAATATAAATATATTTTTAATGTGCATTTATTTTATTTTCAGGTAAGTATTCGGGCACAGATCGCAAAAATACAAAAATTATAAAAAGCAGTTTAAAAAGTAAGTAAATATAGAAATTGTATTTGTATAAGCAACGTGATAATAAAAGAAGTTTTAAACAAACACTTATCATGTTAAAAGGTAAATCTAAGAAAAACATGGAATTCCTCTCATAAATTCTGCAGCAAACTTTTATTACATTCCGCTCAACCGTGAAAAAAATACAATTTTCATAATCACATATTTACGTACTTACACACATCTTGCAATACTGCATATTTAAAAAAAATACCCTTCATGGCACTAACGAGATTAAGGTCTCTTCACATTTGCAGTGTATTATGTAAATATATTTTTCCTTGACTTATTACCGTAATTAAAACTTTTAAGAAAGTTTCACTTCTAAGAATCATTTTTATCATATAACTAGCTCAGCCGACAGACGCTGTCTTGTCCAAATTTCAATAATTCATACAAAAAAGACATTCACTGTTTCCAGAATTTGAAGTTTTTCAGGAAACTTTTCAATTATTCCTTTCCTTAAATACCTGATTCGGACAATTACGAAAATTTTAAAACAAAAATAGCCAAATCGGTCCTTAAGCTAAGCGTATAACTAAAGAACAGCATTTTATTTTTATTATAAGGAGATGTTTACTACTATTCTGCGAGATTTTGTCATCTTGAAAACATCCCTTCCACGTTTCAATTAATCTTTATTCAAATTTCAAATCAGTTACGTCTGTTGAATCCAGAATATTTTTATCTTGTCAAAACAAAACGGGAAGGTTCCGAGTTGCCTTAAGTCCGATTCGCCAGTTCATCCATCTCAATTTGGTCATTTTTTTCATGCCTATCTTCTTAAGGTGAATCTTTAGCTGTAGCCCACCAAATTCAAATCGTATTTGATCAACATACGACGTAAAACAGAGCTACGATTTGCAAAAAAACCAAAGAAAATTTTGAACTTAGTGGGCTACAGCTGAAGATTCACCTTAATAACCTTCTTTATTGTGCTTAGAAAAAAAAGTTATAACACAACTTACAACTTTTCCATCTATAACCTTCTCTTTTTGTTCAATTGTTGCATGCTTATCTTCGTCAGTACCCTTAACATTGTTTCTATTTAAACTCTAATCACTTTTATTAACCGACTCTTTTCTATCCTCGTTAGTTGTTCCCTTCAAAACATGGACCGTCAATATCATAATACGTAAATATTTTACGACGTACAGTAACGTCGGCTAAACTTTATAGACGGGCCGTCGCGTCGGTTCAAAATTTACTGTGTGGGCCCAAACCGCATCACTTATAAACTATACTTGATGCCGCTACTTGTTTTTGATGGCTGCTTCACAGGAATTTTAGTGCGGTACTGTTGATTAATTTTGTTGATAATAACCTGCTTATAATGTTATCTTAGTATCGTATACATTTTAAAGTATTGGGCGGTTGTTTATTTTTATTATTTTGTGATTTAGTCTGCTAAGGGAGCTTGAGGTTTAACAAGTTTCTAAATTGAAAGATGAAGGCTGAATGTCTTTTATAATGCGCACAGCAAAAGAGTGGAACTCTCTACCTGCATCTGTGTTTCCGACCGCATACAACCCAATCTCTTGAAAGTGAGAATCTTCTTCTGGGTAAGCTCACTCCATCGTCGACTTTGTCGCTGTCATTTCTGACGTAGACTAGAGTCAAGAACAAACCAATCACAAATAAAAAAATAAAAAAGTAATTTGATTTTGTAACGGAATAAAATCATTGGTCAGATAAGAACTACCAAGTATAGTAATTATAATCGTAAACATAAAACTAAAACCACTTTCATCGCCTTTGTGTCATATGCTATGTTAAAAAAAGCTTGGCCGAAATGCCAGACTTTTAAAAAGAGTAACGTTCGCACATTCACAATACCATTTCTTTTTATTCTCGCTAACGCCATTACGTCACGTTTGGTTTTTTCGCTGAAACGTGTATTATTCTAAATAATGTTAGGCCTTCAGTCACCTTCGTCTCATAATACGGTATTTTTTTTTTCTAAAAATAAAATCGTCACCCAAACAGAATTTTCATACTTCTCACGCCTCATCTTTTATTCAGTCCTCGTTTAAAACTCCATAGAATGTTTAAGACAAGCAGCGTCATCTACAATTCTTTGGCTCGTGCTTCTTAATATAATAATCGCTTGAATTTTCTGATACAGGGAGTCGTTGAGGAGCTAAGGTACCTCGGTACACTCCATTATGGTACTTGTCACAACCCCATTCCGTTATAATGGAATATTAGATTCTCCATAAGCCCAGTCATGACGACGCGACCGATAAAAGTTGATCTTTAAAATTCATAGTCTTAACGCCGTCTACTTCTACACGCCAAAGATTAGAAGGAAGCGAGGTAGGTCATCTCAAATTGGTGGTATTAGGCAACGTGTTTACTAACGTAAACACCGTTGTTGAAGGGAAATTGCCGAAAGATGTTTGCTTCCACCAAAGTGTTGTTGAGGCCCGAGGGGCGCAAATAATTGGAAAATTCAATCTAAATTCGTTCAGATTTTGTTACCAATCAAACATAGGAGGAAAGGAGTTTATTCTATAGGATCAGATGGTTCAGTAATAGGAATCAGGGCAAAGGAAAGTAGTGTCAATTAGATTACCGGTGCTGTCTCCGTGGATCTATCCTCCGTTCCTGCTATGGCCAGAGGAAGCTATTTACGTTCAATTTTATGTACCACAATGCGATTTCCTTTTTGATGTTTAACTTTGACAATAACTCTTGCTAATGTAAACCGACGGGGAGGAAAGGGAAATAAATCTTTTGTCGTAAAAACATGGATGGCCATTGTTTTTTATATGCCACGTTTTTCGTAGTTCCTTTTGTGTTTATATAGTTTTATGTTTGTTTTGTATTACCATGTAGTTATAGGGGCACTAAAGAAACCATTGTGACTATAACTTGCACTTCTTGTTTGTAGTTAACACTTTTACCAAGAATTCATTTTCATTTTTACGTCACGTGTTTGGAGCTTCTCAGCTTTATATCGTTCTATATTTGTACTTCCATGTAACTTAATAAAAATAAATAAAACATTAGCATTTTCCCAAGTTTCCACTTAGTCAGCTTGATCTAACTGATCACATAGGTATACCAACTTAATATGCGAATTATCAAAAGGTATTGATATAGAATCCATATTGTCATGACTGTAATTTGAGTGATTTTATTATAAAATTTTTAGAAAGCTTATGCTTAAATCACAATGGTAAAAAAAACGATGAAAAAACAAAAAAACAAATTGACTTCCTAAATCGTTTAAACGTCAGCTTCATTTACCGCATTTTTCTTTATTTCCGCGAAAACAAAAGAAAGTATTTTTCAAGAAAATGTGCTCATGTGACGAAAGCAACCCCTATATACTTTCTTGTGTAAATCTCTTAAGCCGATGCCCATATGCGCATATATTTTTTTCATAATTTATGACTGTATGTGTTCGCGTTGGTCTTGAGTAATCTTATACATTCTAGAACATGCCGTAACTTAGAACAGTATTATTTATGTACTTGTCATAACGTGTGTGTGTGAGTTATATGTGGGTTTTTGTACTTTTAGTTTATTTCCTCCTGAGTAGTTACTGGTTGTAGCACGTTTTCTTGAAGAACTGTTGTAGGTAACTAACTTTTTTTCTTGTTATTAGGGTTTTGCTAACTTTCTTTGTCATCTTAGGTTCACCGGATAGTCTCCTATCTATTCATCCATCGTTATGTAGTTTAGAATTCAAAAATATTTCGGACTTTTGTATACAATTCGTTTCGTACAGATCGTCTTCATATCAATGGATTTTGTCAAACAATTAGAAATTGTTTGACAAAATCCATAAAATGTGTGTTACATTTACATTTATCATTTTGTGTAGTCTTTTGTTTTTCTAATTTTTACTTATTTCTTTTTCCACAGTAGGTTTATCATTTGTTTTTTTTATTCCAATGACAATGTCATTCTATTCAGTATTCAAAGTACATTTTCCATTTCCTTCCTCAAAAACAGTCCAACCACTGAAATTTGTATTTCTTTTGCAAAAAAACGCCTAATGTTCACATCAAGCAACAATGACCTACTTCCGACCCACGGGAAGTAGCAGCTGTATCATTACTGTCCTTCAATTCCCATGTTACAAACAAAACCATGAGTAAATTACAAGTACAGCAACCGTACACAATGTTGCCTAAGATAACATGGGAGGAGGTAGGTAGGTTCGTTGTTAACCGCTCACCTAGTCATGGAATATTATATGTCTGTTAACTAACTTTCTTGGTTTAACCGATTCTGTTGTAGTGCTTGATCTCTTGAGTTAGTGCAAGACTTCAACGTTAATAAAGTTAGGGAAATTAATTGTAAAGAGAATTTTCACCCTACGTCAATTTTCTGACTTGTAGCCATTTCATACAGCTGACAAAGAATGTCAGTTGTTATTTGAATGTAAGGACAGGTATTCAATTAGCTCTCTGTATTCTCGAGTAATTTTTTTATTATGTGTTTTTGTCAGAACATCTTTCGTCTGAAAGTTTCCTCTCCCTTTGCCTTATCTTTAACTTGTTTGAAAGATACATTCTAGTAGCGTCTGGATTTTGCGAAATAAGGTACTGTATTCCATGAACATGATGTCCTGTAATTCTGAATGATGGTCCACGTCTAGATGATGCCAATATAATATATAATGTATACCTAATACCTATGTATAATGAATACTCAGCACACTGATTATAGCAGTCATGCAGAACTTGATAGCTTTGAATAACAACAAAAGAATCAAATTAAATGGTCTGAAAAATAGCCAATCTCATTCAAAGTTTCTGCGAAAAACACCCATTAAAATGAGAGTATGACGTGTCAATCATGAGTAATATCGTAACTCATAAAATCCATTAATAAACCTCTATTGCTCCCCACGAATACCGTCAATATCATTACCACAAAATACAAACAGAAAACGCAACTATAAAAACGTATTATAGCTCATAAAGTCATTTTATTCGATTCTTACTCATTTATGACATGTCTAAGAACCTACATTCCTAAATTAGTTTATCTACTTTTATTACATATACTTTATTTTACCACTCCAAGATATTATGGTGGGAATGACCGCTCGGCGGAGGGAGGGTCCACTTATATTGGTATTAATATTTATATTTTGACTAACCATTATAAGTGAGACTTCAAGAAATTTGTATTATTTTCTCCAGTTCGCGTATATTGTTTGTGATTCGGAAGTCGGAGTTTCAGTTGTCTAATATTTGAATATTGTTAAAGTTGAACAGTAAAATTATCTGAAGTGCAGCCATTACCGTTTGTGTTGCCCTCTTAAAATGGCGGAACTATAGCAGTTCGGAATGCTCACTTCCTTCCGAATGTTTTCATTTACTTTGCTGAAGTAGTTTTGGTATTTTAAGTAAATTACATGGACTTTGGAATGGTCGATTTCTAAGCACCTTACTAACTAATTGCAACATTTTTTTTATATTTTGACATCCACAGATTATTGTCGTTTCCGTAATCGTCAAGTTTTTTTTTCCATAAACCTTTCAATTTGTTCCTTCAACAAGAATGCGCATTTCTCCAGTATTGCCACAACCCACATCGCACAATAGGTCAGAAAAACTAAAAAAAAACCCGCCCTTTTTTCCCGCGTTCCGTATCGCAGTTGGTTTTTCACAAAGATTAACGTTCCTGGCGTCGGTATGGCTGTTTATCGTTCACGTGTCACAACTTTTTTTGAGCTATTTCGAAATTAGAACGTGTAAAATAGGGAAGTCTTTGTAAGGGGCTGTTCACTTTAATTTATGTTTCAGTTTGGTTTTTTTTTTGTTATTATTTTGTAATGATTTGTACGCACCTACATAATAATAAAATAATGACCCGCATAATGGTGTTGATACAAAAATTGGAAAATTTATTATTTACAAGTTTTTAGATAGCGAATGAGACATTAACATGCTACAAAAATAAATTATGGTTTTTAGCGCAAAAAATGTTACGTTTACCATACATTTGAGTAAAATCGATTAAATACTAAATTGGTAGTTTAAGTAAATTTGGGCAGAGCCAAAAGATGGCTGAGAAAAGTACGATACAAAATGTACAAACATGACTCACACAACCGCCACTTCAGTATTTGGTAATTTAGTAAATGGCACTAAATTAAAAGTTCCATCTGACATAACATCAAACGTCAAAATGCTTATTAACTTTTTCAATATTAATTTTCCACACGAAGGGAGATTTTAACAAAATAATAAACAGCAATTACTTGGATATCTTCCTATCTGTACAGTATTACAAACATTACCATTGGAATTAGAATATGCGAAACCATGTCACATTGAAACCACACGTAACATTACCCTTTCATACAAAAGTCAACCCTAATTCAATCACTTTTCACTCCAATTCACCATGTCTCCTTTTCACAGGACTCTTCAAGCTAAATTGACACGTCGGATCTTGAGAATAAGGTAGGAAATTGTGTGTTTTTGATGGATAAAGGTGTTTTGCTGCGTAGTGACATTTGTAATGAATTCGTCGCCGTTGATACAGGGCCGCAATCAGTTGTGGGAATTCAAAATGTTCCTAAGGTAACTTTAATTAGATTTGAATTGATCATGTCTGACTTTGATACTAGTATGGCAAGGAAATGGGTTGCCTCAATTATTGTAGAGAACGTCTGTATTCAACTTTCTTAAATATGAAAACTGTGTTTTTTGGTCTTATTATATAAATATCTTGTAAGAAGTGATTGATTTTATACGATAAGTTAACGATTTTTTTAGTAATTGCAACCATGATATGTAAACAATGTAAAATGAAACACCATGTTTCTGAAATAATGCCGGAAACACACTACTTGAAGTCAAACTCAAAGCATTTATTTCAATTAAACTATTTACAGGCACTTCTGAATTGTCAAAGAGTCGGTCAGTTAGTCAGAAAGTTGAGGCTAGTTGCCCATTCCAGAACGTAGAGCTCTATGGAGAAGAACGGGCGAGAAACTCCAAGGACACTCTTTTAAATTAAGATATTACAAAATCCTGGGTACATTATTCTTGTTGTTTAATATAGTTTCTTGATACCTAAATTCCGGGCCTAACTGATATGCACAAACAGCTCTATATACAGACCATTTAGCTAGATCTCAAAAACAATAAAAATTTTATTCTTCGGAGATAAAACTCAAACAACTACAACCAATACTTCCATCTCTTCATTCCAAATGCTTCCCTAGTAGCAGCATGCGGCGTTCATTTAGAGACATCTCAGCATCAAGTAATTTGCGCGTTGAAGTAATAATTACTCCTGATTCCCTCGCAATTTTACACCGCGCTGTTTCTACCGGCCCTGCTGGATAGATACTGTGGGTAACGGTTTGTTAGGTGGTTTCATAATTGTTGTGGTTCTACTAGAAAAGGGAAAGTTGGTGGCTAAGGGAATAGTGCTCTTGGTTGACTACTTCTTTCTGTCATGTTACCCTAATATGTTGCTACATAGATCGCGCTATTCTCTAGTGCTCACAAATTATAACTGAGTGCCAGGTCTCCTCAGTTTAAGCAAGGGTTACTACAGCCCTTTCACAGTTACTTTACTTCCGATAGCAGCAACCTAACGGCAACTTTATTGTTATGTAAATAAAGATGGTTGCAACACTGGTTTTGACAGATTTGTCAGTGGCAGCAACCCTATATTAATGATGATAAAGATCACTATGACTTTGTCAGACATGCAAAATCAGATGTAAAATAGCTGTGAAAGGACTGCAAGCAACTTGTGATGAACTCAAAAGTGGTGAGGACTGTTAAAGCTACCATCACGTCAAAAAGGTGTAGGTACATTAACTTGATACAAACTGTAGGCTAAAACAGCTGACTTTAACCATTTTATCTCTAAATCATCATCAGAAATCGATCTCCTTTCTCATCAAATATTTCCTCTTCATCAACCACATAGGTACCACCACCACATAAGTACAGAACATACCGAAGTTTCAAAATGACGAGTCTGAATCATACACAGACCAAGTTTCATGATTATCGTCAAGTTATCTGGAACTAAGTTTCTCTTGCCATTATACATATTTCCTCGTCCGTGTTGGAGGCAAACAAGCAGATCAATATCATTATTTGAAGTTGATCATTATATTTATGATAAATGTTTGTAGGATTATGTTCTGTCGGTCAGATTCTTCTCGTGGCTACATGATAACAGTCGCAAGGGTCGATCGAAGGTTAATCTACGCTTGCCGCGATCGGTGCGTGGATGGGTGATCATCTATTACATACCGAAACCCCTCCGTGCCTCGGACAGCACGTTAACCCGTTGGTCGCGGCTGTCATTCGTAGATCTTTGACAGTCGTTACGGTTAGTTAGAAGCCCGAAATTTTGACAACCAGTCATAACAAGGGGAATCGTATTACCCAGTAACTGGGTTGTGGAGGTCAAATAGGCAGTCGCTCCATGTAAAATACTGGTTTTCAGCCAAATCCGGTTAGACTAGAAACCGACCCCAACGCAGTTGAGAAAAGGCTAGGAAGATGATGGTTGTGATTATGTTCTCCCGCCCTATTCAATTAAAACCTTCTCGTAACAACCAAGGTGTAAAGAGCTTGACATGAGCTGTCATTCCACCTCTTTGAAGAGATTGACTATTTTGACAGCTCATATCAAGCTCATTTCACCAATGGTAGGATAATATACTTCGCCAGGTATAGCATTCCGGTCACGGGGGTGACACAAGTCTACGTCATCACCGCTGTGTTACCAGTAGTGTGTAATAATAACTCCCCAATCGCCTTTATTACCTGTGCGTATCCGATAAAACAAAGAGGTTTTAACTAACAATTACGTTGGTATTCTTTAAATTGATATATGAAACATTTTCAGTCACCATTCTTTTAAAAAATATATATTTTTTAACAGAATGGTGACTGAAAATGTTTCCATAATTCATGTTTTGTTACAATAAAGTGGCAGCTGGATAGTGACGTAAGCTTGTGTTACTCCCGGAATACCAGACCTTTTTTTTAGACCATTATTTCACCTAAGTTTTCTCGGTAAGATTTTTACAGAACAGATCTGTTGTAGTATTGGGGAATTGGGGGATTGAGAAAGAGCATTGTTTGAAGTGGTAGTGGACTTAAAGTAATTGGCCTAAATGGTCTTCAAAAAATGCCTAAATGGTCTTCAAAAAATGCATGTTCTGCCTAAAGCATAATCACCCTATAATTTTGTCCACTGCCGGGACACAGGCCTCCTCTCTGTGAGAGGGAGTGGGCTGTTATCCATCACGCGGGCCCAGTGCGGGTTGGTGGATATCACATTTCTTCGATTTTTTTTTCTAGGACATGCCGGTTTCCTCACGATATTTTCTTCACCGTTTCCAGAGTTTTGCATTGTGCGTATGAAAATTGTGAATATAGAATGTTGAGTGAACACTCATCCAAGGTAATAGTTTGTCATTTACAGTAGCCTTATTACGTAGCTGTAAGGGTGATTTTTGAGTACCTAGTTCAACTGAAGATAGCTCGTACGATTGACCGTACCAAAATTTATCGTTGGAATTTTGTACGTCATTAAGTACAATGCAATTGCATTACAATATTAAGTAAAGTAGATTATCATGAAAAATGTTTCAATCAGCGGGGTAATTGCGTAACACACTAACAATAGGAATGGCTTTCATTTTGACAGTTCAACAACATTCATTGTGTTATTTACGTTGTTGAGCAGACAAATTTTTCGAACATATGATGCAATGGATTAGCAATAGGCTTCAAAATGATTCTGATTGTGATTGATAGTGTGTTACGTAATTAGGGTGCAGTTTTGATCGAAAGTAACGTTTTTAGACAACCAGAAAATAAGATAGAAATAGTAATAATGCTGTTTTCACCTCCAAAGAAAATAATTAACATCATCGTTTTGCATAAAATTGATTATATTATAGGTTGACCCAATAACTTTTATGCTCCCTGCCTCTTGAATATTCTTTTGAGTAAGCTTTCTTTGATTAACTTTGGAGGGAAAACACACTGAAATGGAAATTTTATCAAATAAAACGAATTTTCGGAGTCTGATGTCAAATAAACATTATACGACGTAATTCGTTTATTTAATCAAAAAGTATTCGGATTTTGTGAAGATAATTTTGTTATTACAGATTCCGGTGTTGTTATTTTTTGTTGTGTGACGATTTACTTTATTTTAATTAAAATATATTATGAACATGAGAACATAAAAGAAGAAAACTTGTGTTTGTAGTGGTACAAACACCAGTTTTCTTGATGATGTAGATGGTAAAAATTGTCGTCATTGTGGTGGCACGATAACAACAATTTTTACCATCAACTCAAAGTTAGTTCAACTTACAATACTTTTAATCTGAGTTCTATTGCTGGTCGTTTTTTAAGTATTGAGATAAATACGACACTTATTTAAGCAAACATAAATCACCAAACAGTTTAACAATCTTTAAATCCAACACATATCGTCGACATTTTTCAACCAGCTCTGTTACTTACAGCCCGCCGCGCGCCATGTCCATGAAAAAGCGAGTCCCGACAAGAATAATAGGCGTGAAAATCACACCGACACGAAACATCCATCATAAAAACAAACAACATCAAATCACTTTGTTTCTTTCGAGAACAAAAACTTTTCAATTCGCCCCATTCGCGACATTTCTAAAGACAGATGAAAAAAATAAGGGCGGTGAGCACATTTCTGCGCTCTCCACCCCTATTTTAAATATCCGTTCTCTGTTTGAATTACAAATAAGCGGAATCAACTACATGTCGGCATTCGACCGACAATTATTCCCTGTCTGGCATTTACATGTCGTTATTTTTCTCTACTGTAATTTCGACGTCTGCTGTTTGCATTCATCGTACGTATTGCGAAGTTCTGATAATTTATTGCACCGTATCCACTTTTATTGATAAACGACAGCGCGAATCGTGACGCGTTCGTGCAATAACGATTTAAAGCCGAACCGAAGCCTTTTGTTCGTAGTGAATTTATTGTATTGTGAACTGTACGGATTTCGTTCGATGCTCAAAATTTTTGGTCCTGAAGCTAAAGTATGGTAGTTGAGTTCTATTGTTTATTGGATTTAAAGTTGAAGTTAACATCTGTTTTTGCTGAGAGGCTGTAAGAATTCAGTTTGCTAAGGCTCGCATGAAGATTTATAAGCGATAAAATAGGGATACGTAAAAGTGGCAAAGGTAACAAAAAGCAAAGAAATGAAAAGGTAACTTTCTTCATGATTGTTCATGGCTATTTATTTCGATGAAACACATCACTATGTTATTCTGCGACACACGTCAAACTCGAAAACTGAAGTTCATTTAGTTCTAGAAGATTACACGTCAAAAGCTGACATGGCAATCAAACGGTACCTTTTGATATTCCACACAGCCACTACCAAATTCGAAATATGAAATTGACAATCGCACTCACCGCATTGTGCCTAAGTCGGGGATAGGATCGATGGATCGTAGAACCGCAAATCTGGTCAGTGTGCTGTATGGAGTTGAGAGTTGTCTAATGCATACCCCGGTTTCAGCCAAGAACATTGGCCTTATCCGTTCGCTCCATTTAGCGTTCCGGTATTCCGCCACCAATATCATCGGTCTTTGACGATCATTCACAGGTTTATTGGAGCTAAATCTGACACCAACGTTTATTACGATTGGTTCTTGTTTCAAATGGTTTTAGTTTTAATTGAGTTTGCAACTGAAGGAGCGTTTGCGCTTGATTGTGAACAATTTGTGATGAACGAATGGTACCTAGTGACGGTGTTTGCGTTAATGAGGTCAACTATTTGATGTGATTGGAGTAATGAGTAATAAAGTTGAGTTTCAATATGTAATAATGTAGGCGTTCAATTGTCTAGTTACGTGATTTTGTCTTAGTAGGGCGTTTGTGACGGTAAAAGACATAGTTCTATTTTTCTGAGAAATAAATATACTTATCGAATTGGGTTAGTATTCGTGCTTATCACAAATAATTGGACGTAGTTAAACGAAAAGAATCCAACCCATAGATAGCCAAAAAATAATTGTGTATACCAAAACACTCTTTGTAGTTAAAAACTTTAATAATATGACAGAACAATACAAGTAAAATTTAAATTTGACTTTGATTGTTTCGTGATATTATAGAAGTTTTAACTACAAAGACACACAATTCATTTTTGGCCATTTGTGGGTTGGATCCTTTTCGTTTAACTACGTCCAATTGGTCTTCACATTGCTATATTGTTATTTACCTTGTAGCGGCATGTACGACGCCACATGAGAGTCACGCATCACACTGACGTCACGCAAAATCCTGCATCGCGCAAGCACAGTTTACCGCGTAACTAGCATATATACAACGTCCTGACATGGATCATCGGGCAAGCCCATCAGACACGACACTTGTCTGGTCGGAGTATCCTCCCTTGTCTATAGAGTATGAGTGAACTTTACACCCTGTTCCTCATACGTAAACAGGATAGGCATAACAACAAAGATGTTTATTATTCCAAAGAAATAGGTACGATTCCGACACACACAATACTAAACATATCAAGGTAGATAGCATAAAATACAAATTATTTAACAGACAACTCACTATCTTCACAAAACCGTCGCATATTAAAAAAAAAAAAAAACTAAGAAAATGTTTTCTTTTATTGTGTCGTAGGTAACACGTTATACTTTATTGACAGACACCAACAGGTGTTACTACCCTAAATCCATCACAGCTTTGACAATGTCGAGTAAATATTGAGTTATCATTTTGATACGAAAAATATCAAGGTACCGCTGTTATTCAATATCTGTGATATTTTTTATTTATGACTTTCTTTATAGGAACTCCAGATCTCGGAAGACACATGTCCTTGGTGTATGAGAATATGGAAATCCGGTTGCGATGAGATGATAAAGCATGCTGGTAATTTATATGCAAAAGGGCCTAAAATTGCTTTCTACTACATAGCCATCATGCTTTGATAACAGCCGCACGGACCGATCAAAGGTTAAGCTACGTTTGCCGCGGTCGTTTCGTGGAACCCCTCCGTGCCTCGCACGATAAGCCGTTAGCTCCGGCTGTCATTTGTCGATCTTTGACAGTCGTTACGAGTAGTCAGAAACTCAAAAGTCTGACAACCAGTCTTACCAATGGGTAATGTGTTGAATGAATGAATGAATGATATATTTATTTGCAAGAATATAGGTAGGTAACAAGTTAGGTTTCACTATATTCGGCATTTCAGCCGTGCAAATATTAAATGATAAATGATTTTATTTGTGTAAGTAGGTTTGTACAAACACTTTTACACGTCAATCATATTTTTTTAATATATATATATATATATATTATTGAGATTTTACATCCTGGTTATAAAGCATGCAGTAAGTACACATTTAATAATTAGTAATAACGTAAAAACACTAATAATAGTTTCTTAATTTAAAAATAGATTACAATGCCATTAATAAAATTAAAAAGAGATACAATTCTATTCATTAAAAAAAAAACATATTAAAATAGCGATCAACAATAATAATGCCATGTCAAAAAATAAATAAAAAATAGCAATATTTAAAATGTTTCAAAATTATTTAAGTAATGTCAATATGTAGATGTCGTAATAATAATAATAAATAAGTTTTAGATTTTACAGTTACCCAGTAACTGGGTTGTGGAGGTCAGATAAGCGACTGCCTAAGCGACTGCTTTATGTAAAATCAGTATTTAACATGGACCGGATTCTAATCTAACCGGTTGCAGCTGACTAACAGTGTATTCAGCTGGGAAATGGCTAGCTAGCCCGATTGATTGATTGACGTCTCCATCATCCTCGCAAAATAAATTAATTGAACGCACATTTTAAACCCCGTAAACAAAAAGCTTCCGCCATATTATCAGCTATTTGATACAGTTATACGATATTATATTAATTGAATCGTCATCAGAACTACACGTGTGTGCAAAAAGTCAACTGAATCGAATCGCGTTGCGGAAAGTGGTTGAAAAATCAATCATAATAATATTGAATATTATTCGCTTGTACACAGACCCAACTATGCGTGTGAAACTTGACAAAATCGTTTAAAATACACTGCTGAAATCATCAATCATAAGTTTGTATGTACAGTCACCAAAAAATATAAGTAACCAGGGTCGCCAGATATACTTGAAGTTTAGTAAGAAACCGATGGATGTTTTCGAATGAAATTTAATTTTATAAATGACCTGTTTGTTTTCTATTACTAAATTAAATTTTATTCGAAAACATTCATCGGTTTTTTACTAAACTTCAACTATATCGACGAACCTGGTTACTTATCACTTTTGGTGACTGTACGAAGGACTTAAATATATGATAATCTTGCTTCTGCGCATGACTTCGTCCGCTTGAAGTTTCTTTTTTTAACATAGAATACGTACACACGTACGCTATGCATTTCCAGTATAAGCTAATCTCGCATCGTATAGGATTTCCGGACAATGAGAGGTCAGCTTATACTGGAAATGTATATCTTGATATATAGCCATGTGTACTATGGCACTCGGCAATTAAATAGTGTAGCTTAAGAATGTCCAGAGATTACCTCTCACAAAAAAAAAAACAAGCAATTTTACCTCAATAAAATATTAACTAAGAGGAAAAAAACCTCTATAAATTAAAGTTTTCCTATTTACCTACACTCAAACGTCAAAAATGTTTAGAAACCAATCCCTCAAACCCACATTCCTTCTCCATTTACTTCTATTTGCCTGCGAATATTGAACGAAAAACTATTTCCTTAGTAAAATTATCCCGTCGTGGTCCTCAAGCTCACGTAGTGTAGAGGGCTGTGCAAATAACGGTTTAATGGATATTCTGCCTCGGCGCGGATACAGGGCCGTATTCCGAACGAAAGTGGTGCTAAATTCTCATAATATCCGCTACTTGCGCGCGTGGTATGAAAAATGTGTTTCTGGATTAGATAGGTAGTTGTGTTTTGTTTCGTTTTTTTATTTGCGCTATTTGTTTTGTTTATGTAATACATAGACGTTATTCTTTCGTATAACACATTTAACGATACATATTTCTACAAAAAAACAACATAATTGTGACCGAGAAAAAGCTAGAATGAACGAGCGACATTTAACAAATAGGCGGCAAGGAGGTCACCAAAACCCCATACAACTTTGCCCAAACTTGTACCTCGAGGTACACGTGCACCAAATCGTAGATAAAAAATAGAGTAATTCGAAAATAATAGTATTTTTATCCTGAAATAATTTAAAACTACATAATCAATTATTGTATAAGCATGTACAATTGCGTTACATTTGGTTGACAGGCGGGTTGACATTATTTCGTAGATGTCATTCACATGTCATTCAGTTCGTTCGTGAAACAACAGTGGCTGAACCCGATTGCAGACAGCTGTCAACTTGACAGTTTTTTTAAAAATAATAATGGTAGTTGTGCTTGTGCCGATGATAGAATGCCAAAATGGCGTGCTTTTTATTGTGTTAAAAGTTATTTTATTCTAGTCCCCTGGTAACCATAACAAAATTATATAAATGCAATATTATTCAGTGTATTTTAGTGTATTTTATGCCACTAAGTGTACCTCGGTACTTCGTTTGGGCAGATTTTTGGTGACATCCTTTATAGGACATGATAACTTGACAATGAGAACAATGATGTGATTGTGAAAAAAATAAAATTCTCATAGATAGGTAGTTTTATAATTAAAGTAAGAAATATAAAACGTCGTGATTCATTTAATTAAAAACCAAAAACCAATACACAAAATTAAAAAAATCCAATACACCCACAAAAACGAAATCTCATTTACAGAAGCACTCCGATGGGTGCATTTATATCCGTCCGTCTCTGTATCCGTATAAATATCCGTATCCGCACCGACTGAGCTACGTGACACGACGCAACACGTTTCCGAATTCGTATTGGGAAAATACGAATGGGTATTTCAATTGGTTTTGCGTATTAACGTCACTTGTCTTCCCAACACTAGTATACATTATGTCTATTCAATTAAGTACAAAGGGTTCAGTTTCGATCGATCTTGTATTATTCAGAGATGGGGGGAAGGGAGGGGAGTATAATCTTTGCTTTGATGGTATTATAGTATAATCTATCGATGTTATATATTATGTACGGGATGTGTACTGGGCGGATAATAGGCTGAGATGTAAATATTATAGAATAATAAAGGGCGGCCCCTTGCTTTGAAAATTTAGTCGTTTATTTAAAAAATATATTTTTGTTCCATAAATTTCGAACGCGTAGGTTGGTTTTCTATGAAACAGCAGATTCTTTTTTTGATAACCGACGTAAAATTTCTACCCTAGGGGGTCTAGAATTAAGTGTTGAATTCATGGTTACAGTTTGCGCGACGATGTCCCTGTCACCCTGTATGGTATTCACTAAGTTTTAGTAGAACAATTAATGTGTAAAGCATCTTTGATGATGTCATCAGACTGTCATTGATAGCCATGTCATGACTATCGAAATGGAAAATATTTTATTTTGTTATTTGTATTTTGTGTTTCACGAACAGTGTCCATAAATGTTATTCTTTCTTTTCTCTCTTGAATAGCTGAATATTCGACCTCATTGCAAAAACTCAAACTCAAACTCAAAGCATTTATTTCAAATAAACCAATTACAGGCACTTTTGAATTGTCAACGGGTCGCGCGGTCAGAAAGATGCAGCTAGTTGCACATTTGCCCATTGCAGTTGGAGTGGAGTTTCTTACCCATTCTTCTCCATAGGCACAGTCTGCGAGATCTAAGCTGAGCTTTGCATTTGTGTGAGTGCATGTAAATATAGTGTAGGTGTGACGTCGGCCAAGACGTCATCCTTTGCTTAGTTTGATAAATGATAAATGATTTTATTTCTGTAAGTAGGTTTGTACAAACACTTTTACACGTCAATCATATTTTTTTAACTAGATGAGGTCGGCGTTTCCTATCTGACTACTCTGAGAAGAAAGGCCGAAACAAACTCAGAGGTCACAGTCTCTTTTAAAGTCCAGACATAATCTTGGTCAGATCATGTGAAGACTGATTGATATCTGAAATGGTCTTTTGAGGAAAGAACCACACAGATTGAGTGGACCTGTCCAGTCAGTGCACGCATTTGTCAGTAATCGTGCAGCTCAACTCAGGAAGTCAGGACTTAACGAGCTCAACGATTCCACGAACAATACCAAAGAAAGGACATTTGGGTAGGCCGCATAAATTACTCAAACTGCCAGATCATGATTAAAGTTTAAGCCGGTTTATACTACTTTTTCGCAATTGGCCTGAGGTGCGGTGCGTCCCTCGTGCGACGCAACTCCGCCGCGGACCTCAGACAAATGCAAAGCTCAGCTTAGACCTCGCGGACTGTACCTATGGAGAAGAATGGGCAAGAAACTCCACTCCAACTGCAGTATTTTATACGCCAGACACATTGAAAGTTCGACGCTGATTAGCAAACTCATGTAAAGGTAAATAAATACATCAAATTCCTTTTCAAAAGCAGACTCACAAACCTCATTTCGAAAATAATATGGCGTCCATAAATCAGACGGAATACAGAAAAGTTTTAATGCAAAAAAATCCAACTTAATGCAACTTTCACTCGGCGACACTCGTTACGCTGTTGAATAAAACATACGAATGTATTTCATTTCACTATTTCATCAGCGTCGCTACAAGGGGTGAAGGAACTGATTCAGGGCTGCCGGAATCTATTTTGAGCTAGAAAAGATAGTTACGTAATAAAACATACAGCTAGTGGCATTTGATGCAATCCTCACGTGAGGTCTAAATTGTTAATTCAGTAAGCGTAACATAACATTAACATTGACATAAATTCTTTAAAGGTTTTTAATGAATTTAGCACCGGTTTCAAAAACTAAAGTGTCATTTTAATTTCTTTTTAATATCAGATTCAAAATATCGAACCATTTTCACCGTTCAAATTTCCATTTACTCAAAAAGACTAGTAGCCCTAAGACGTTTAGTTCGAAATATTCATAATTTTGTATGGCGAGCGATCGCGAGCGTTAAAAGAAACCGCCGGGACTTACATATTTATCAGCGTACTTCGCGGGCCGCGGGCAAACTCCGGGTATTTAATTTGGCACGCGAGGGTGACGCACGTTCTTTTACCAATTTAAATTTTTGAGACAGCCCTCTCTGTGTCTCGTCGTGGTCACCTTAGTGCATGACCTGGGTTCCAAATGTATGCTGCAAAATGTTTTCAGCATTGAGGAAATGTGTGTGAATTTTTATGTTGGATGAATGTTAGAACAGGAAATAAGACACTTTGAGGAGGTGGGACAGAAGGTATCTTTATTTTAAGTATCTGCAGAACGATTTATTGTATTTTGTATCAGTTGAGGGAAAGTACGCGCAGGAAAGATTTTCAAAGGAAAATAATACCCCAACTTAGGATTGTCTAACTTAGTCCGCAATACCAAGCAGTGCAGGTTTTTAACAGGTTGCCATTTACAAGAGCTCATATATGTCAAGACTCTCGGCTCATCGCCGTAAGGCTGCCTGCTTGTCGGTCTTCTACAGATTGTACTTCGGTGAGTGTGCCCAAGAACTCCACGACCTCATTCCACCGGCCCCCTTCTACCATCGGACATCTAGGCGCACTGCAAGTTACCATCCCTACCTAGTTGCTATTCCACCAATTCGCACTAAGCGCTTCCGACCGCATACAACCCAAATCTCTTCAAAGTGAGAGTGAACAGGCTTCTTCTGGCTAAGCTCACTCCATCGTCGACTTTGTCTCTGTCGTCTCTGACCTAGACTAGAGTCAAGGGCAAACCCATCTAAAATAAAAAAAATTAAATTAAAAAAAGACTCAAAAGCGTTCATATTGGAGTAATGTCTGTATTCGATAGACGATGACATATCCACATAAAAAGGAAAAAATTGTTAATGTGAGACTGGGTAATATTAGTATGTAGTAGTTTGTAATGTTATTGAATTTTTAATTGGAGGTATTGAATGTTTAATTTGTAGTGTTATTGTTTTTTTTTTTCTATAATTTGTTGTTTTTAATGAACGTGACTTCATTTATTTATTTATTTATGATTTGATACACAATGTGAATTGTTCCTGAATAAATTGAATTGAATTGAATTATAATCACATGAAATTATGAGATTTTAATGTCACCGAAGCTAAATCACTGAAATAAATTCATTTGGTGTAGTCATTGTCATAATATTACTTTTACAATGCAAAATTTCGCACTAGCTTAGTTGTACCTAACACTCATCCCTTTTAGGGCAACAAGTTTTAACAGATCCTTTATACCACAAACAGAAACCCTTAAAGCACTTAACCTTAATATATTAGAAACAATTACGACGTAGGGTATAAAATACGCATATTAAGCTTCAAAACAATTGGAAGAATTCGGGTGATAACCAACAAAATCCATTTTGTGATTCAACGAATACTCTCAAAAGTTCTTTTCAGTTTTAGGCTGTGTAAAGTTTTTCAATTAGGAGTAAACTGATCGCGTTAAACAGAATAAAGATTTCTAAAAACATATTATTTAGGTATAAGTGGAAGTCATACGACAGTTTTTAATGATTGAATTAGGGGCCACCGTCGTGGAGTTATGGTATTCAAAAGTCAAAAAAATCATAGCATTTATTTCAAATAAACCAATTACAAGCACTTTTGAATTGTCAAGGGGTCGATCAGTCAGAAGGATGAAGCGAGTTACCCATTCCAAAGCGTAATAGGTACCTATGGAGAAGAACGGGCATGAAACTCCATGGACACTCTTTTAAATCAAAATATTGGTTACATCATTCATGTTGAAATTATGCATGTGAGAACGATGCAGAACGTTAAAAGCGTCCGTAATTAAAAGACAAAAACAATTCAAATATTAAATGAAATTAAAATAAGCCGTGGCAGCTAAGAGATGACCAGTCCCTACTGACGGCGCCCGTTCACGAACATGACTGCCCGTTCATGACATGACATATTTTATTTGGAGTACTATTTATGAGACATAGGCGTGTGTAAAACTACAGATAGGTACTTCTTCCAGGTGGACCAACTCGTGTTATAATCAACAGAAAACCTCTATAAGTTATTTACGCGATGGGGTCATGAACATAACTGTTCGCTGGTCACCTCTATTTCATTAACATGTATGTTGCTGCACCTACCCCTTAACATCTTTGAAGTTTCGAAAACAGAATGATAACTAAATTATGGGTTGCAACAACAAGATGGCTGCATCTTGTTAGGTATAATAACGTCATGTTTCTCCCTGAAGATGAATTCTCAACTGTAGCCTGCCAAATTCAAAATTTCTTTGGGTTTTTTGCAAATTGCGGCTCTGTTTTACGTCGTATGTTGATCAAAATGCTATTCGCGATTATTATTCGGTAAATAAAAGAAAAAGAAAAATTGAATTTGGCGGGCTATAGCTAATGTAATAATTGGGTATAATTAACTAATTATAAATGGTATTTTTTCTTGTTTGACTTGTTGGAAAAAAAGGTTTTCACAATTTTATGTTTTCTCTTTTATTATTCGGTTGGTTTTTTTTAATAATTTTTTTTTTTTTGTTACCATAAAACAAGTTCCGAACATGATATGCACCCTTTTTTATTATTTTTACGATCTCAAACACCATTAAAAAATAAACAGCCAATCTTAATTTTCCTAGAACAAAAAATCGTTACCTCAATGAATATTTAATTTGGTTAAGGAAGAATTTTACAAAATCCCTTACTGTTTGCCTATAATATGATTGGGTCCGGTGTTACGATTAATTTCCGGTGATTTAATTTAGCTTAAAAACTTGGCAGTTTTTCAATTTTCCGCTCAAAGTTATTTCATGGTAATCTTTAAATCCTTGTTAGGCGGAGAAGAACGTTTTTATTAATAAACATGATGATTTCAATTTAAATTTTCTAGTATAACCGTCCATTTACATTACATTACACCAATGAGGGGCCAGATTATAAAAAAAAGAAAAAGAAAGAGATATTGTTTATTCCGCAAAGAACAAAACGATCAATATAAAAAAAAACACATACAAAGTAGCCAAAAGACTCTCAGCACAAGCAATAGTATTTTTCAATGGCGGTCCGTATACGGGGCAACCACTCACAAACCAGTTGTTACTTAAAACCAGAGTACGGATATTCGGTTGCATATTTACGTGAAGTTAATTTTTACTGAAAGTATGGATGAGGCTTCTTAAAATATATTCCTTGTAAAAAAAAAAAACCCCGGGTTTCTATAATTGCTTATGTATTCAAATCCAGATTTATTTAAAATTAATGTTTAATCCCCAATGCACATATGTGTATATAGGGTGTAAAGGATGGTGTGTGTTAGTTAAGGTTAAGATGTTTTCGAAACAAAAGCGTATTCCATATTAGACAACATCTCAACTTTAGGTGAATATGCATCCGTATATCCGATCACTACATATAACGCCTTTAGCAAACGTCTCTAGAATTTGACGATCTAGAAGCATTCATGAACATTTGCAAAGAAAAATTGATATACCTCAGTACCTACTACAAAACCTTGACTTGTCAAGGGAACATAATATATCATTATCATGGTACATACATTATTGTATTAAAATAAGAAAATTTTCAACACCAACAAAACAGTGGGGTGTGTAACTCAGATTAGCTCTCAAAAGTAAGGATAATTGTAATTGGTATGTGCCTTCTAAATGTTTTCGGTTTCCTTTTTTAACCGATTTCACAAAAAGGTGGAGGTTCTCAATTCGTCTGCGTGTTTTTTTTTTTTTTTATGTGTGTTAGCTCAGATCTGTTTTCTGGGTGAACCGATTTGGATGATTCTTTTTTATTTGATAGGTGGTGCTTTACATGTGGTCCCATTTAAATTTGATCAAGGTCTGACCAGTGGTTTTTGAGTTATCCTTAATAATGCATATTTATTCCACTTAGTTTATATGGATGATGTGTTAATAATTTCCTGTCACTGTTATTTACACACCAAGTAGTGGTATACGAATTTGTGTGGGGCAGGTACCGCAACTAAAAAGTGAAAAATAAAAACATTTTTACAAAAAAACAACCGACTTCCAAAAAAAACACTAAAAGACGTGAAAAATAACTTTAATTTCGGAAGTCGGTGGCCAAAAACGAAAATACAAAACCAAAGACACCGACTTCCAAAATTAAAGTTATTTTTCACGTCATTTAGTGTTTTTTTTGGAAGTCGGTTGTTTTTTTGTAAAAAAGTTTTTTGTTCTTAATAAATAAAAATATTCAAACGCTCAATGTACTTTTAAAGAATACAACCAGGGTGCCCAATGGGGTTTTCCACCAGCAAAAATTAAGAAATTTTATCTCCTATTTATCCCATTTAAGGGATGAATTTGCAAAATTCCTTCCTAAATGCTCACTTTCGTTATGAAAGGAACTCTTGCGCAAAATGTCGTGCTTCTTGACTCAGCGGTTTAAGCTGTGCGTGGTCTGTCAGTGAATTAATTATTTTAAGATTTTTTTAGGTAGATATTCATATTAAATTGTATTTTTTAAACAGCACTAGCTATGTACTAGGTACTTAATCTATTCATAAAAAAATGACGTCCGAATTTAATATTTTGTAACTAACTTTAAATCCATCGGGCCGAGCAGACTTACCCAAATTAGAACAGCTACCACTCGCGGCTATAAAACTTGCCGAAAATCAAGATTTTCATGATAAAATCGGCGAACAACTTTGCATTCACGCCAGAAGCTTTTACTGGCATCATAGTTAATGATCCTGAACGAAATAATTAACAAACGGACATTAATTTAATTGAATTCTGGGTCTATATTTGTGATGGTCGTAGTGACAATTTTTATTTGGTACAGGCAGCGACGAAAGTCGATTAAAACTTATTTTTTAAGACAATACAAATTCTGACGCCACCATCCTGTTTTTTTTAAATAAATTTCAAGTGACATTTCACAAAACAATGAGGATTTTTTGAAATAACTTTCACTAGGTGGCAGCACTGAGACGTCACGGTCGCGCACCTGTCAAAAGTGTCAAAGTGTCTTTAGTCATGACTGAATGATGAACGAACAAATGAAACGAATGATGAACGTCATCATATATTTTATATTCATTGTCGAAATGGAAGAACTCATGGGAAGAACTCTTGTCAAATTGGCGCCAAATGGTGGAGTTAATTTTCATGAGAACCCTTCAATAGTGGCACCTTGTCAACGTTATTCGAGCGCAAAAATATCTTTGTAGCAGTATATATCACATTATCATTAGATATTTATTACCTATAGTTTGCAAGCTTTGCATAAAGAAGTCCGATTCTTGAATCGTAAAACTGATAAATTCATTCAAACGATTATTTTCTTTTTCACAGGAAATAATGTAGTTTATCCACTTCTGACAATAATCACTTATATGTATAAGTCTCTTACAATAGCTGCAGATTCCAACATGAAAGTTCTTTTAAGCCACTATTTTGTTAGTATTAGCAAACTGCAATTTTATTGTTTCCCCGTTCTCACTCTGTGAAGTGCCAATCCTGTTATCTTTGGTATAGGGAATTGTCAGTTGATTTTTTATTGTTAAGTCTTTTTTTACCACAAGAATCTTTTAGCCTTTCATCTTTATCATAAACTAGCGATCTACCCCTGCTTCACGGTTTTAAAGACTTACCTATCTGACGGACAGGGCCGTCATCTACCCCGGTCACCAGGGAGAATGGAACCGGCGAGAGATGTCGTGCGGTGTCCCACAGGGATCAGTCTTGGGGCCGTATCTGTGGGACATCGGGTACGACTGGGTGCTGCGCGCCGACCTCCCTAGCGGCGTCAGCGTCGTTTGTTACGCTGACGACACGCTAGTCCTGGCACAGGGGAGGTCGCACCAGGCGGCGGCCGAATTAATGACACGCGGGGTTGCGACAGTCATTGAGAGGATCCAGCAATTGGGACTCGAGGTGGCCCTGCACAAGTCCGAGGCCATGTGTTTTCATGGTCCTCGGAACGCGCCACTCTCGGGTTCCCAAATAATGGCGGGAGGGGTTCACATCGGCGTCGAGTCGACGATGAAGTACCTGGGACTCGTCCTCGACAGCCGGTGGAACTTCGTCGAGCATTTCCGACGTTTGGCTCCCAGACTGGACCGGGCTGGGGCTGCCTTGAAGCGGCTCCTGCCTAATCTAGGGGGTCCAAACGCCTCCTGCCGGAGGCTCTACGCGGGGGTCGTGCGGTCCATGGCCCTTTACGGGGCACCGGTGTGGGCGCGTTCATTGAGGCTCCGACCAGCACGCCGTTTGAACGCGTCCCAAAGGGTCATGGCCATCCGGCTGGTCCGGGGATACCGCACGGTCTCCTGCGAGGCGGCGAGCCTCCTTGCCGGATTGCCGCCATGGGATCTGGAGGCAAAAGTCCTCGCGCACATTTGGGAGTGGCGCGAGGAGGCGAAACGCCGGGGCGTTACTCCGCTGCCGCGAGAAATCGCGGCACAGCGGACAGAGCTCCAGCGGGATCTCATGGCGGCATGGAGAGTGCGACTGTCGCAACCCAGCGCTGGGCACGCCACAATTGCGGCGGTAAGTCCCCTCTTTGAGGAGTGGCTTGAGAGGCGCCACGGCGTCCTCACCTTCCGCCTGACGCAGGTCCTCACCGGACATGGCTGTTTCGGGAGGTTCCTGTTTCGGATAAGGCGGGAGGAAACGCCCGGGTGTTGGCATTGTGTGGATCGACCGGAGGACACGTTGGAGCATACGGTGGAGGTCTGCCCGGCTTGGGCGGAGCACCGCCGTGTCCTCGTGGCGGCGATCGGCGGCGGCGATCTCTCGCGTCCGGCCCTGGTTCAGGCCATAGTACGGAGCGAGAGAGAATGGGAAGCAGTCACCTCCTTCTGCGAAGCAGTAATGCTCGCGAAGGAGGAGGCGGAGCGCGTGAGGGAGAGGCAATCATTGCGCCCTCACGCCCCTAGTCGCCGCAGGAGGAGACACCCTGGGCGTCGGGAGTCCATAGCCGACTCCCGGCCACCGTAGGCGCGGGCCTGCGGACGGCGAGCAATGGGCAGCTCGCCGTCCGGTAAGGACCAGGCCCGGGTCGACGGCGCGTTGTGTTCCACGCGCGCCTCAAAGAGTTGTCAGCATAATTGACGGGGTCCGACAGGGCCGATGCCTGCCGGGGTCGCGGATTGTTCGAAAGAGTTACCGTGGCCCTGGCGCACAGGCAACTGAAGGAACACGGGTGGGTTTTAGTCAGTAAGAGTCTGACACGCCCTTCCGCTCCACCCAGAGCGGGAGAGGTTATTTGATGATTTCCCACCCCAAAAAAAAAAAAAAAAAAAAGGCGTTCTCTACCAGTCAACCAAGGGTGGTGAAGAGATAAGGTGGCAGGTGCTCTGTATAACAGGTGTTACTAATAATAATAAAAAATATTAAAAAGATAATATAAGTATTTATAAATAAAATAGGTATACAAGTATCTAAACAGCATATAAACTTATAATACACATACATATATATTTACTATAATATATACCTACATTATTCATATACTATATATACACACAAAACGGGAAGGAGGTAATTGAGATGACTCTACGCTAGTTATTTTTTAAATAACTCACAAACTAATTCTCTAACGCTCTTTTATATTTTTGTATGCTGCACTGGTTGACGTCATCGCGTTGACGCCGGCTGTCGCTGAAAACCAAAGCTGAGGATCTGTCTCGTATAGGGTCGTAGCATTATGCTGAGCGATTGCCGTTTTGCGTAGATGTGACGCATATTTTCCCCCAACTCGTTCTTTTTTGTATTTGTGTGTTTTTCTCTAAGTCATGTTTACCGCAAATAAACGTATTTTCTTTCATTCTTTTCTTTTCTTTTCATGTATTATACACAAATCCCTTGCAGAATGCAAATGCAAATTCTCTTAGTGATGGTGAAAACAGCGTCAGAATCCGTTGCGGTGTTTAAAAAAACAACGCGGTCACACATACGGAATCGAAACGCGACTTTAATTTATAATATGTATATAGATTTCTACTATGTGCCCAAGATATGTTCCTTATTTTACTACATTGAGGTGGATTACTGTGTCCATGGTGATTAAAAGTATCCTACCGTAGAATTAAATATAAATAAATTTGAGATTTCGTATTATATTAACCCACTTTTCTAAATATCGTACAATCTAAAAAATAACACCCCTGTACGTAGCCAACGTTTATAAAAATAAGCCTCGTCCAAAAACATCTATTACGATCTCTTTTTATTTTTCATTTAGCGAGCTACAACCGTTTTTGTGAGTGTGAATATACAGATGGAGGTTTGACCCCTCCCTTCACCCCGTTTCAACCCCATCGATACAGATAAAGACCACTTTGACCCGTAAAGATTTGTGGGGGATTATATCTTTTATCACATTCAGTTCGGAAAAAAAAACAATTTTGCTGAAAACAATCCTGTTTGAACCCGATTGTTGAAACCTTCATAGACTGTTTCTTTATGTAAATGTTTAGTGATTGTGAAGAGGATTTTTTTGGCAGATTATTTTTGGTTTGCTGTTGTGAAAGTTATGAAACATTCTTTTTTGTTTGTTTTTAGAACATTTTACCTCAGTTTCATTTTCCTTGGATATGATTCAGAAAGTGAGGACTGTATTAGTTGCATCTGTAATCATATTAAATACAAGGTCTAGCAAGTAAAGGTTAATACATAGATCTTAAAGTTTAAGAATTTGAATAACTTACCCTCTTACAATGCACATAAACATAAACCAAGTGCGGGCAACCCGCATCACTATAATTTCTCACAACCACTACTTTACACCCCTCCCCCCCCAACACCACTGTCTCCTGTTTTGACGCTATTTTTGTACAATAAATACAGAATAATCCAGTGCGTGAATGAAAAAGTACAAAAAAAAACCATTTGCGACGGCCATTATCCTCGGCCAGCATGCTGACGTAAGCTCGAATTAACTGCCTGCCCTCGTCAACAAGCGTATAGAAAACTGGGCGAATAAAATGGTGCTCGCTGTACATTTTTACCCAGTTCACCCCTAATGGGGTAGATTGGATGTATTTTATTAATGACGCTTTTTAATTTGATTTTCGTGTTGCTAGTTGTTTTAACTTTAGGTTTTTGGTAGATAAGATGCTGCATGCTGTTCACACGACATGTGTGACATTATATTGGTGTTATTTTCAATCGTTCAATAAAATAGAATGGGCGAAAGTGTACATAATAGTCTTTATTATGTACACCATAAACATTACAGATATAAATGTAGAAATTTTACACAGGGTGACACAATGGGCGGTCTTATCGCTAAAAGCGATATTTTACAGACAACCTTTAGATGGATTAAAGGGAGAAGGAGAGACAATAATTGAGATAGTCAGTGGTCTACCATTTACATATTCAATAAATAAATAAATACATACCTAAAACATATACTTATTTATCTACATATAATTTATAGAATAATAAACATGAAACAAGAGCAAGAAAACTAAATTTATTGATGATGGTTAAGGAGAGAAATCAAACACACACATACATATAACATAACATCACGCCTGTATTCCCCGAAGGATTAGGTAGAGGTATACCTATAGAACACCCACATTTCGCCAGTTATGTTTAAGTCCCATGTAATAGGGGGCGAGCCTAATGCCATCAACCGGGCACAAATCCAGACTCCGGGCTGCTACCGAGAAATTCCAGATGGAAAAACCCAATAACACTTTGCCCGACCCGGGAATCGAACCCCGGACCTCATGCTCAGCAGTAGCGTTAAAAACAAAAAAAAAGGAAAAAAAAATGTACATAATATTATATTATATTTTATATTTATTAACATAATTTTTATTTTATTTTATTATTATAAAATATTTTATTTCACATAAACCAACATGGGCACTTATGAAACGTCAGAAGCTAGGTGCACGGTTCCAATTGGTTGGAGAGGAAGTGTTTAATGGTATTCTTGTAATATTCCAGTCTGATTTTAATCCTATCTTGTCCAGGCCTTGCCGGATTTTTATTGTACCAATTTACTGTCTTGCTCCGGACATTGCAATTTGACCTTAGGTATCAATTTGCATTTTGCTTAGGAACAAGACCGATAGAAATGGGAAAAACAACCGGTCAAAAGTGCCATTTTATGTGCCTATTTGAAATAAACGATTTGACTTTGACTTTGACTTTGACTTTGGTCTTGTACTAAAAGTTATGCGTTCGTAGTCCAGATAAACATGAAATAATACAGCATCAGTAATATTATAAACACAACTTATTTGTATTGTGTGAGCAGATTTATCATCACTGTAACTCCCTTTTATGACCGTTATATAGCCTCGTACTATTTTATGTAGTTCTTGCAAACAGTTTTATGTTTACTAATTCGGTTAAGTGACTGCTTGTTGGCGATATAGCGTTGTAAACAAGAAGTATTTGAAAGTTGAGCTTGAAAAATCAGCTGTTTTTGAACTGTGTATCTTAACTAGCAATATAAACTTTTATTAGAAAGTGATACGTAGACATTTCTTATCGATCATGAAATAATTGCTGCTGCATTAGAAAATAATGTATTGTTCTGATTAAATGATAATAACTACTACACTACAATAATAATAATGGCTAAGTAATAATAATGTAAAAAAGACCTGTTCGAATTTAGTAGTTAATTACTTTCGGGTATCTGACTTCTCTACTCACCCCATCACCATAATGAACGAACGTGAACTCATTATTCACTAGCTAGCTTAAAACCCTATTAAAATCTGGAGGAAAGAATACGCCTCCAATTTTACTCCTAATTTAAATGAGTGGCCGTCTCCCACTAAAATAAATTGGCAACATTTTAACGGCCCTCGGAGTCCAAACACGATAAATTCTAAATGGGCCCGTAAATTATCTTGTTTGAACTCAAAAAAGGTAAAAGTAAATTAATTTCCAAACCGAACATACATTGCAAAGGTGTGTTAAGGGTAATTGAGCAATTCTTTACAAGACTCTTGTTTTTTAGAGATTACTGTAACAGATTTTGTTTTGTCTACTGCAAAAAAAAGTAAAAAAATATGGGTAAAATTGAAACAAACATTTTCATTTCGTGATAGTTTATCATTCTAATTACATGAAGGCATTACGATATCCTGAGATAATCGCATGAAAAATCACTCCAATATATCTTACGGTGTCCAAATGGTCCTGATACAACGTGTGTTCCGGAAGGTCTTGGTCGGAGTTTATTGGTTGTTTTGTAACGGGACACACATAAAAACATCTTATCCGATTGGTATAAATCCTTAACTACCGGGTAGCCTATAGTACCCAGATTGTCCTAGGATATTTACGATGGTCATCCAATTAAACGGCTTTGTTCACGCTTCAGCTGAACAACCAGACGAAAACCAGAAATAGCCACTGTTCTCTTATGACGATTTATTGTGTTAGATGATGAGCAATATTTCTTCGCCTTCTTAAGGGCGGCAATGACTCGTCTACATTAATCAAACACAATTATAGGGTCTGGCTGTCACCTTAGTGAAACTCATAACCGAAAAATCCACATTGTTTGAATTGGGAACAATGCCCAGTCACTTGTATCTACTGGACTATTATTATTTGTTTATTCTTCTTCTTTCTTATATATAAAAATCAATTGCTGTTCGTTAGTCTCGCTAAAACTCGAAAATGGCTCGAGCGATTGTGATGAAACTTTGGTAAGTTGTAGTGTGCGCTGGAGAAGGTTTTAAAAGGCATTGTAACGTAGCCGGGCTAGTATTCAATAGCTATAGTAACGGCATTAGCTAGTGTTCAATATATTTTTATTACATTCCACAACGTGAACTTGAGTGTTAGGTTTTACAAAGACATGATCATTGTGGTCCCTGTCGATTACTCTTTGTCTTAGTATATCTCGTTAGAAGGCTATGTGAAGGGGCATACGATTCTCAGCATCGTTGAAGTGATTATAGAGCACGAGCACGAGTGAGTGATTGTGTATCACGTATGCTAGAATGATATTCCACTACAAGTATCGATTTTAGTAGGGAATATTATGATATTACAATCACATTCAAAACCGGAATACAGAAAAGTTCTACCCTCCCCTGTCTTTCTCGTCAGGAAAAGGTTTCATTCAAAAGAAATTTCTGATAGATTCGTGCATTCAAACGATCCTCCTGTCCGGTCCAGCTAGTTCCAATTTGCACAGAGGTTTCAAATCGCAGCGATCTGCCTGCGGCACGTCCCCACATTGCTTGGACAGTTTTTGATTGATTTTTATTCCTATCTCGGTAACGATCCCCTTGTTTACTTTTAACTGGTGTTTGTCTTATAAAAGTACTGGGGAATTGATTTGAATGTTTTTTGTGAACTTGTTTGTTTGTTTAAGCCAGAGTACTTTTTAATGAAAGATTTTGGAATGGACTGTGGTCTATTCGGAAATGGTGGTCATTCAGACTGGCGAATCTGAATAGTTTCATCAGGCCACAAACTTTTACTGGTGTCGAATAGTTTAGATGAAAGAAAGCCTTGCTTGACAAACGTTTATTGAATCATAGATAATTTATTATGAACTTTAAAAGAACTCCAGCTTGTTGTCCTTTACCTCTATGAATTGTTACGGTACCAGGGTACTATAAACAGCAGGGTTGGACCTTGTTGCTACATAGCTAGCTTTCGACGGTATATGTTGTCTTTTATTCCGTTCATAGGTCAGTGACTGACCTAAAAACGAAATAAAAGACGATACATCATAAACTTTTCTTCTCATATAAGTTCCGTGGATTAATTGAGGAAAATGACGTAATATCGTGAAAAAAGCAGCAACTACGTCTTCGTGAATGTATCATCTATGGATCATTAATGGAGTATCTGATAATTAGTCATCACCATCATACTGCGTACATTTAGCAATAGTGGGTGTAATTAAAAACTATATGCTTAAAATTAACTAATAATTTACGCTCCTAACCATAGATTTTAGATGTCTAAACGTCTTCTAACACTAAGCAACATTTATAAATAAAGGCGGATATGATTTTTTTTCGCTTGCCGCATGCAAATCTAAGATAATCTCCTCAGATGGCTTTAGACCGAGGCAAGTGGAAAGAGGGAAAGGAGGCATTTGCCCTGTAATAGGACGCTGTAGGCTTAAATTAAATAATGCACGTTCTGTCCCAATAAAGCCACATATATCCAGTTTCACGAATAAGAAAGTATCTAAGCTAAACACTACCATTTCTAGACAACGTGCACAGACGATGCCACATCTCAAAGGAGATTGCAACCCTTTCAACGAATTTATCTCATATTTTTAGAAGATGCTAGAAGACATAGTATTAAAAAACTTATTCATTCTTCGCCACAACCTCGCTTGCTCAACTTCACAAGTTAGCTTCGGCATTTAATTTTTATCTTGACTACATAATGGTTGCTGCAACCAATTTAAATGTATAACCAGACTTGCGAACTTGATATGTTTTTATAAACATATCACTCATTTATAAACATAAACAATGTGTCTTTTAGATTAGCTGAAGGCATTCTCAATGTTACCAACCTGTTTGTGTATGCGTCTGTCGTATATGTTGATATCAAAAAGTCATATTTTCATACAATCTCAGAATGTGAAAAAAATATTTTCATATGTTCAATTTTTGACGTGGATAAAATTAAGAATAATTTTTAGGATTTTTTCATTTTAGTTACTATTGCAATTTAAAAGGTATTTTTACAATGAATCCGTATATAAAATATACTAATAATAACACTAACTATAAAGCTACTATTAACTTTGCCACTCGCAAGAGAAGAAGATGATCCAACTCATAAATCCAACTTTTTGACAATGGTGAACTCTTTGGCAAAAAACATGGCTTTCTTTCACCCTAAAAGTGCTTTAGATAGAGAATGTTGACAATGATTTACAGTTCATGCTTACATATTTAGCAGTTTGTTTATTTATGACGAGCGACCCGGAGTAGCGGGGTATTATTTTGTAATTATTTATTCATGTAAATGGGCTTGTGTTGTTTTCATAGACTGTCGTGTTTACAACAATTTTATTAAAAAAGGCTAACTAATTAATAAAGTTGTTTTGTTTATGATGTACACGAATTACGTGTTACCTGGCATCTGCCTTCCTAATCTCGCTGTTCGATAAATTCGTTTACTGGTAATGTCACTTTATAATGTGTTTGATTCTTTATTGATTCTTCCTAGAATTAAACCATGATACTATTACACGACATACGTGTCACCTAGCGTCAGACTTCCTAATCTAGCTGTTCTATAAATTCGTTTACTGGTAATGTCACTTTATAACGTGTTTGATTCTTTATTGATTCTTCCTAGAATTAAGCCACGATACTATTACACGAAATACGTGTTACCTGGCGTCAGCCTTCCTAATCTCGCTGTTCGATAAATTGGTTTACTGGTAATGTCACTTTATAACGTATTTGATTCTTTATTGATTCTTCCTAGAATTAAGCCACGATACTATAGTATGACGCACGTATGACGCTTCTTCTCTAAAGGATTAGAAGAAGCGCCATACCTACACCTAATGGATATTATTCACTACCGGTGTTAAAGGATTAATACTTATAGCTACAGTGACAAAATGTGTTCTTCCCGTTTTATAAACCCAACAAAGTAAGAAATTTACAAGCAGTTTACTCTTGTGGAACCCGATAAACAAATTTTAAATCTAGCGCCACAGTTTAGCGCGCCATGAAAATGTAATGACATCAAACTTTATTGTTTAGTGAAATAATAAAAAGTGGCGAAGTACCACCCGACATTATGGTGGATGAATGGTACAGCCACCCAAACGATTACATTGTATGGTAATGTCCAAGTACTAGGAGTAAATAAAAAAGACTAGATAGCAGATGGTTATGAAAATGACGCAAATAAGGAGACAAGAAATATGGTAAAACAAAGATTTTATGTATTTGTAACTGTTTGTGATTATGTAAGTTATTGAAAACGTGTGTATTGAATATTTCCTAGAATATGCCTTTATACGATTCAAGATATTCTTTTGATCGATTCTTAAATAACAACAACTAAACGATTTGGATTACGTTTTGTCTTCTTTCTTAATCTGATATTGGTGTTCTAAAACGAATTTATACGGAGATAACAGTGGATTTTGAAAAACAATTTATATTACGGAATGAATAAGAACGACTTTTCCTTGTCAAATTTATGTTTTAATTGAAAGCTTTGGCGGCGGCCTACCAAATGTATTCGATTTTCATAAAAAAAAGACTGGTACCTTTAATTGTTCATTCCGGAGCGACATCCCGAAGGCGGTACCTATGTGTTTTTAATTAAATTTCGCGCCCGATAACTTTTCCATTTCTTTTGTGACGATGAAGTTAATAATTGATTTTGCAATATGCAATAAACAAGTGGAATTATTGCGTGGAATATTTTGGTTTTATTTGTGACATGCTTGATATATAATATTATGCTTAAAATGCATGAAAAGAAAAAACCACTTTGTTTTGAATCAATATCCATGGTCAACTTTTGCCAATCATGTAATAAATAGGCCTCTTGTTGCCAATAGAAGTATGAGTGGTCGGAAATAATTATGACAACCTCTTTTGATCACTTTTTTTTGAACTTCATTAAAACTGAAACACCAGGAGAACTAGATCTGGAAACCAGCTAACTAATAACACTGGCAACAAAAATCTAGCTTTACCTCTCCGCTTCACCGCTTAAGCTATACGGTTTCTTAAAAGAGCGGTGCCCGCAATTAACGGCCGTACTGACGGCTGTCATGAAAATGATGACAGCGACAAAGATTTAAATCGTTAGATTTGTAGTGATATCTACATCGCCACATGCGAGCTACGCGTCACACTGACGCCACGCAAAATCGTACATCGCGCAAGCAGAGTTGTTGCGCAATTAGCATATATACAACGTCCCGACATCAAACGTCGGGCAGTAACCCACCAGACACAACACCCGTCTGGTCGGAGAATCCTCCCTTTTCTATGGAGGTGTGAGTTAACTTTACACCCTGTTCCTCATATCTCTATAGATTCGCACTACCGCGTCAAAGATAGCCACGTTTCTGTTTCTTTTTGACACCTCTGACACACAATAACGCAGTGACTTGAAATTGACTGCCATGGAAATGCTATTTAATAATGTGTGAGCTCAGTCTTCCTAATATGGACACTTTTTCGCGAGACCAAGTACGATGAGAGTAAATCTAGTGATTTAAATCTTTGGGCAGCGGGGTTAGACTAAATGTCAAATACTTGTGTGAGTGACAGATTTTCATGACGGCTGTTAGAATATGGCGGAACCGCTTTGCTAGGAAAGCAAAGCTTTAGAGCTAGCTAAAGCTTTAAAGCGCTGTTTAGTAAAATAAAATAAAAAAGAGCCATGTTACCGTAACGGCGCCCAGTCCAGCAGATTACATTGTAGAGATATATATAGTAGATTGATGACAGAAATGGGATGTAAATTACGTTAGGTTTCTCCTTTTTTCAGAAGATGGGAATTTAACGTTATTAGAATGCTGATTGGACTTTATAGTGGATTGGGAGTGGACTGAAATTGTGTGGTGTGGATACAAAAATGTTGTGTTGTTATTTTTTATCGTGTTTTAGTGAGAGGAAACTCCTACTGCAGGTTGATATTTTGTTCGTACATATTATACAGGGTTAGTTTTCAAAGACCAGCCAAATTTAAGGATATGGTACAGACCATCAAACTGAACAACTCTCTCCATGGGACCAATATCATCATCGCGAAAAATTTATAAACTGTCCCATACAAAACTTCAATACCTACTCGACCCAAATGTATAGGACCGCTGATTTTTTTTTCGCGATTACGATATTGGTCCCAAGGAGAAAATTGTTCAGTCTGATGGTCTATACCACACCCTTAAATTTGGCTGGTCTTTGAAAAATAACCCTGTATAATAACGTATGATTACCTTGGTAGATAATCAAGTAGATATATTCATTAGGAAATCATTTCAAAAGTCCCACTATTTCGAATAAAAATCATGTTTCAGCTAGGGATGGTTTCAGATTTCACAGCTTCAACAAAATTTTGAAGTGCCGGAAATTGGATAAAAAGTTTTTGGACAGATTGTAGGTCAATGTTTGAGTTAAACGGTGCGTCAAGTTATTCATGTCCTTTGTTACAATTCCATTCCAGGTTACCGCTGAAATACGTAAAAAGTGGACGTATCCAAATGTTGTTGATGTATCCCAATCCCAAAACGTGACGACTGTGAATGAGTTGATTAATCTGAATTTTCGTAAGAAAATTATTTTTTATTAAAAAAAATAAGAAAATAAACCTCAAACAAATATTTAACCATGTAAATACAGCAAAACAAGTTGTTGTTAAAGTTTATCGTCGATAGTTTAAACAACGCTTGGCGCGTTCAAACGTTAACAAGTTTGAGCGATGTGCAGGCAACGTTGCATTGCACGTTTTATGAGGCGTAAACGCGCAACAAGCGGTCCTTGTCTGACAGTCTGAAGTAAACGGTATATTGTCATGCAAGTTTATAAAGTTTTCACGTCCCCATATTATTTTATAAGCTGGTCATCAACAAGTATAAGAAGTGTGGCTATTTTCCTTTTTCTAAAACCATTTTCTAAATCGTCAACTTTTGCGACTAGGGTCGAAGTGCTGGAGAAGTGGTGCTGCGATCTGCTTGTAAAGAATACACAGTAATCTTAATAATCCCTAAGTTCCAATCGTCTGATGTTCGTAGATCCCCAAATTTCCTATTAAAAAATCTTCCTACACCCAAAAATCACCCAATAATTTTCCATTAAAGCCGAAAAATTCAGACTCAACGATGAAAGTAACAGGCTGACATACAGGCGAAGCGGTCAAAACTCAAACACGAGCGAGTTTAGTATGAAATACTAGAATTGAACTGAATAATCTTATGATCCCTAGATTGAAATCGTGCGATGTTCGTACCCTCACATGGTCCTCGAGGGAAATAAGTGAATAGTTTCCTGTTTAATTTACTACAGACGGGAGTTCACAGTACGCTGACTTTGTTATATTAGTGGCCCACATTCACCACGTATCTCTAAATATGGTTCATGATAGAGGCAAAATCTTTTGTTAGGATGTAATAACGTTGGTAGTTCTATATTTGGACGTTTTTGCGGACCGGGGTTAGTATTAGATCCATATAGATAAAGATACTGAAAGTAAAAGCCATATTGATGTTATTGGCTATTGTAGATGGGCCATCATGTGGACTGTTGTTTGCTATTTGGAAGCTTAGAAAGATCGTAATTTGTGCCATAATTACTACCAAGTGATACAAAATATGTCATAATTATACTTTTATTAGAATTAAAATAATAGGTACTCTCTTGACATACCTACCCACATCACCTTTTTTCGACTACTACAAAATATAAATAATTAGGCCTATAATTTTATTACCGCGGTCGAAAATACGACACGTGAGACTATTTTATTCGATATTTATTTTATACATTTTTTGAATTTTCTTTCTAAATTTTACATACTGTCAATCAATATTACGGTATTCTTGTAACAGACAGGTCATATTTAAGATTATATATTACTAACCATCAACCTGAACAACTTTCTCGATGGGACTATCATCGAAATTGCGAAAAAAAAAACAGAAGTTTCATGTGGGACAGTTGATAATATCTACGCGATTATCATGTTGATCCCATGGAGAAAGAAAGAAAAATTGTTAATACATTTTTTTTTTTATAAAATACGTACTCTAAAAAAAGTAGCCAAAAGCCTCGTATTCAACATTAAGTTAAAATTGATTAGTTTTATTACATGTACCACCCACACTTTTAAATATGACCACGTATTTCTGATACACAATGTATATGCATCTTGTTTTACAAGAAACGCGGCATCTACCACATATATCCATTTCCTAGGAAGTTTGTGGCACTAAAGCAATCCTATATTTCTACTATCCAAAAGGGGCTAATATTATGCTGATGATCTTGTAACAAAGTTTCAAGGGACAACTACCTACTACAAAAGATCGACTGCCAGCTTCGAGGAAGTACCATGACATTTATATACTTCAGTCACAATACTCGTAGCGATGCGGGTACGGATGCGACATACATTAGCGGTTATAAATGACGTAAGTTGAGAATTTATTTGGAAACCACGCAATGGAGAGCGCGGAAAACGGACTGCATTAAAGTGTCAAAGTCAAAGTTGAGACAACCTCAGGGCATGAATTCATTTCCTTGTTGCGAAGGAGGATATCAGGGACGATGACACTAACAAAGTTATCTGCGATTATTGCCAGTTTCTAGTTTAGTTCTTAACTATTAACTGTAAATGGCAAGTGACTAAAAATGTTTTTTTTACTGGCAAAAAGTCAGATGAGTTAAAAGGCTTACAAGAGCTAAAGCGCGGTCACTATCGAATTGCATAGAAAAGAAAGAGACGTACGATGACACAACGCTGGTAATTTATTGCAAAATATAAAGCAATTATGGATTTATAAAAAATCTATTCATTGGACTAAAAAATTAAAACACTATTACGTTAGTATGTTGCTTGTAGAATAATCTCACAAAAAAAACTGAATGTTTGCATGTATATAAGTATGGTTTTTAATCGTTAAAAATTTTTTTTTGTGATATCTTCCTGATTTTTTTCTATCATATCATGTTAATTGTATTATGTTATCAAAACACTATCTAACTAGCATATATCCTGCAGAATATCATATATTTTTCTGATTTTGGTTACTGCAGTGGATCATATATTTTTAGGCATTATAAATTTGCGCTTAGGTCATGTAGCCCCCTTAAACATAGTATTATTAGACCCACAGGAGATTCATATGTAATGAAAAGAGTGTCCATAGAGTTTCTTGCCCGTTCTTCTCAATAGGTACTGTACGCTACGTGTACCTAATAATAACTGGGGGAACTTAGAGGAAGCAATCCACATAGTATTCTTTAGAATGTAATTATATTTTATCAAGGAATTATACACCAGCAGGCCTTAGCTCTGCCTACGAGTATCTACTTCTTCAACAAACTACGATCACTTTTCCTTTCGAAGCTTATTTTAAACTTGCTTGACTGTTCATGGCAAACCAGCTATAATATATTACCAGCCTGTCAACATAAGGTTGACACATGCAGACAACCTCTACAGTACCTACTTCGGTTTGGAATGGGTAACTAGCTTCATATTTCTGACTGACTGACTCCTTGACAATTCAAAAGTGTCTGTAAATGGTTTAATTGAAATACATGCTTTGTGTTCGAGTTTGATTATCAATACTTTACAGCTATTAATTGCGGTGCAAATTGTCATTTCGGTCATCAATTTGTGGCGATTATGAATTTAAATCCGTATGGCAGTGACCGATTTTAAAAGCAGTGTTATTATATGGATGTATGCGAAACGTTGAAACAAAACACATATTTTTTATTATTAATTGTAATTATTTTATAATACCTAACTATTATCTAAAATAAAATTGTAAAGATTTAAAATTGTTTGACACATGTCACAGTAATCTCTGAAAGTACTGACCCGATATCAAACAAAAAAAATTCACTGTTAGAAAATTACACAATATCCGAGTGCCATAGGTACAGTCACCAAATGTGTTACGTAACCTCCTGGTTACTTATCACATTTGGTGACCGTACCTAACTTATAATACCTAATGTATAGCCACCAAAAGAGATAATTAACCAGGGTCGTCGATATAGTTGAAGTTTAGTAAGAAACCGATGGATATTTTCGAATAAAATTTAACTAATACAAAACGAAAAAAACAAATAAAATTTAATTCCAAAACACCAATCTGCTTCTTACTAACTTCAACTATATCGACGACCCTGGTTACTTATCTCATTTGGTGACTGTACATTAGGTATTATAAGTACATCGCTACCAATCTTCTTTTGTTTAAAATGGTCCTCATTTAAAATAATATTTCCCTTATTAAAATAAGATGTGTTTTTTAAATGTTTACTTACGACGAGTAGATTTTCGTCAGGAGTGTTTTATTGTCATAAGATATCGATATCCATCACGTCTGCGGAGTTTCGCTAGGTAATTTAATTTGACCCTGTATTGGCTTTTTTATATCGCAAACCATTTTTTATTTTATTTGGTGGAGTGCAAACACTGATGCTAGGCATAGAATTGTTTGTCGGGTTTCACACGGATCGGAGTGGTATTTCAATGGGATTTCGTGAAACATATCTCGCATAGATTGGTTTTTTTTTGTCGCCTACCCGAACTTTACACATTTTTTTTTTGTGAGTGGGAATTGATAGTACTTTGCTTGAAAATTAAAATAAAAATTGGTTAGGAGGTGTTAGGAGACTCGGGTCTTCACATACCTTAAATACGTATAATTTACTTGTTTTATTTTTGATTATTTTCAAATGCAGATACTAAAGTTGAATATTATTGACCAGCACCCTAATTATGTAACACACTATCAATTACAATTTGAATCATTTTGAAGGGTATTGCTAATCAATTGCTTTCATATGTTCGAAAAATTTGTCTGTACAACAACGTAAATAACGCAATGAATGTTGTTGAACTGTCAAAATGAAAGCCATTGTTACTGTTAGTATGTTACGAAATTACCCCAGAGATCATAGGTTTAAAAGCGATGCTATAAAAATTGATGATATTAGCTAGACGCAAGACATTTACTCGTACTTTCAGACAAGATACACTTCATTATACGATGCGTCCGAGCCAACTATTCATTTCCTGGTAAATGAGTATACCTTTATTTTTAATTGTCACCCATATTTTTCTCTGAGTTAGTTGTTAGATACAGTGTATATAGAAGTAGAAATAAGCTAAAAGTTTATGCTATTACAGCATATACATACATACTTCGTTCAACTCAAAAGTGCAACAGAGAAATTAGAAACGCAGGGCGAATTTCACCAATGAAACTAAACACGATCAGCACATCTAAACCGAGTTCAAGAGCTGCCGTCAGTGTTATCATTGTTGTGAAATTTTGACACTGACAGCTCTTGAACTCAGTTTAATTGTGCCGATGGCGTTAAGTTTTATTGGTGAAATTCAATCAATGTGTTGTTCAAAATCAATTGGTAGGTAAATTTAATATATAGGTCTAAACCAACTAGTTAATTGCCAACCCTTAATACGTCACCTAACGTACAATTTCTAGCTACACCCTCCATTATATTATCAGAACTAATTATTCGTCAATAATGCGCTCTGCCTCTCTACATAGAGCGTCCCTACGGAGCTACAGCATTGTTGTGCATTCATGTGCAACGTTGTAGAGTTCAATGCACACATTAACGTTGATTGTATGCGTTTGTGATGCTCTACATGCCGATGACGATTTTTAAATAATAATAATTATATCTCTATATAATTATTATTATTTAAGAATCCTCGTTTAAGTAGGTGCTTTCACCTACATAAACGAGGAAAAAGAAGTATGTAAGGATCGTAGCAGGTGGCGTTCTGTAGTTTCTGCCTACCCCCGTGGGAAGAAGGCGTGAGTTATAGTATGTGTATATGGCACTTACGTAGTTTCCAATTCAGAAGTTATTCTTATAATTTGTTCTAATAAATTGACCTAAACAAAATACCAAATTTATCTTTAAACTTTCATTTGAAATAAGGTTTAATTACTCTAAATAACCTAATCAAAAGAGGGAAAGACATAATCAGATAAGAAGGACAAAACACATTGGACTTCCTGTCAAAATGTCCACCTGCCCTTATTTACTAAAAGGTACAAATTAATTATGCCATGACCTCCATTGACCCCATATTGTGACATAGAGGGATCCCTTCTTTTCGCATTTTTTTTTATAAGTACAGGGTTATAGAAGTATGAGGAACAGGGTGTAAAGCTCACTCATACTCTATGGAAAAGAGGGGATGCTCCGATCAGACGGGTGTTGTGTCTGGTGGGCAACTGCCCGACGGTTGATGTCGGGACGTTGTATATAATTATGCTAGTCACGCGGTAAACTCTGCTTGCGCGATGCAGGACTTGCGTGACGTCAGTGTGACGTGTAGCTTGCATGTGGCGGTGTAGATACCGCTACAAGGTAATGTATTTTGGCATAACCGTTTTCGCATAACTTTTATTAGCATAATGATACTTTGGCAGAATGCAATGGTTAGATTAGGTTAATTTATGGCAAAACATTTATGCGTAATGATCATTATGCTGAATTTCGTTATGCCAATGTTATATTATGTCTTAAAATTTTATGCAAATGAATATGGACCCTGACATACATCCTATATAATAAAACTATATCAGTTTGCACGAGACTGTACTAATGTACTTACGTAAAGATAATTTAAAATTCCTACCACATTTCCCTACATACCTTTAAATCATGGGCCAGAGATAAAGGTCTGTATTCTAACTCACGTCAGCTTAAAGGCTTGTACGGGCTGAAATCAGTTAGCACAAACCTGCGAATAAGCTTCAAAATGGCGGCCATTAAAAATATTTTTAAAGACCTCTGTCAGACTCCAGATTAAGTCACGGGTGAGTTATTTGTCAGATAATGCTGTAAAACGGGTAACCTTTTTGGAAATATTTCATCTGCTTTCATAAAAGGAGGTAAAACGATTGTGAAACAACTGAAATGTTTAACTCTCTGAAGTTTTAACTGTTTTTTTTTTACCCTACTACGTCGAAGAAAAAAGGAGGGTTATGATTTGGACCGGTATGTATGTATGTACATCTGTTCCCTCATGACTTCTAAATTACTTATCGTAGTTTGACAAATGCGGTATAATTTGAAGTGTCTTGATCGTCCGCTGGTTAAAGGCTATGTAACGTCACATTAAATAGAATAGGGCGCCCTCTAGAGGTCATAAAATCATGAAACACAAAAACATATGCCATGGTGGGTATCAAATGAAAGGGCTTAATTAGCAAATTTCGAAAATATAGAAGACCTAAACTACGGTGGAGGTCTGCCAGGCTTGAGCGGAGCACCGCCGTGGCCTCGTGGCGGCGATCTCTAACGTCCAGCCCTGGTCCAGGCCATGGTACGGAGCGAGAGGGAATGGGAAGCTGTCACCTCCTTCTACGAAGCAGTAATGCTCGCGAAGGAGGAGGCGGAGCGCGTGAGGGTGAGGCAATCGTTGCGCCCTCACAACCCTAGACGCCGCAGGAGGAGAAACCCTGGGCGTCGGGAGTCAATAGCCGACTCCCGGCCACCGTAGGCGCGGGCTTGCGGACGGCGCGCAATGTGCAGTTTGCCGTCCGCTAAGGACCAGGCCTAGGTGGCCGGCGCGTTGTGTTCCACGCGCGCCTCATGAGATGTCAGCATACTTGACGGGGGCTGATAGGGCCGATGCCTGCCGGGGTCGCGGATTGTTCGAAAGAGTTACCGTGGCCCTGGCGCACAGGCAACTGAAGGAACACGGGTGGGTTTTAGTCAGTAAGAGTCTGACACGCCTTCCCGTTCCGTCCGTCATTTGATGACTTCCCACCCAAAATGAAAAAAGACCTAAACTAAAAAAAATGTAAAGTGGCTCTGCGAATACTGTATCACGAAATGATAACCCCTAAGAAAACAATACATTTTAACACTAGTAAGTGATCATAAGTCTTAGGGCAAAGTGGCATATGAGCACGGCTGTCTCCTGAACATCACTATGAATAATAATATGTATTAGATACATTAAAATATATTACGTGTAAGTTATTTACTAAATAGACGATAAATATTAAACAGTTTGTATATTACAATTTCAAATGAGAATATTTTCTTGTTTCATACTTTTTAGAGCGGGTTTTTTCAGTGTCCGGGTTTTAGTTTTTGAACTTACTTTTTCTCGAGTTTTTGTTTTGCGTAATTTTAAATGAATTGTTTTTAAAATATCCTGGCCGGAAATGTATTTTGATTTCCCTACCGTACGAAAAAACGCAGAAAAGTACGTTTTTTTCATATCTAATACCGATTTTTTTCGAATAAAATTTAATTTAACATCACGCCCGTATTCCCTGAAGGGTACGGCAGTGGTGTACCTATAGCACACCCACATTTCGCCAGTTATGCTTAAGTCCCATGTAATAGGGGGCGAGCCTATTGCCATCAACTGGGCACAAATCCAGACTCCGGGCTGCTATCGAGAAATTCCAGATGGAAAAACCCAATGACACTTTGCCCGACCCGGGAATCGAACCCAGGACCTCATGCTCAGCACTAGCGCTTGCGACCACTAGACCAACGAGGCAGAATAGGAACAGGAAATTTAATTTAATTAATAGAAAAGTAACAGGTCATATATCAAATTAAATTTCATTCGAAAACATCCATCGGTTTCTTACTAAACTTCAACTATATTCGACGACCCTGTTTACTTATCACATTTAGTGACGTACCTAACAAATTATTATATCCTAATAAAAGCCTATGGAAATTATAAATTGTACATGTATGCAAACAAACAATTAATATCCATATCAGAAATACTGTAATGCTTGGAATATCTATGCTAACAACATCAATTTCTAGTTCTCATCTGCTATCTACCCTCCAATCTAACGTTCTATTTCTCTTGTTACAGGTAAGCATCACAAATCGACCTGTCACCTACAAAACACAAGACGGAATGGACCGCAACCTGTCAACCGTCACAAACGGCCGAAAATCCATAAGCGAATTCTGGAACGTTGACCAGAAACTCATTTTCACATTTTGTTTGCAAATAGTTACACATACCGCTACACGAATTACATTTGGAATTCGAACACAAGCTCTCGTTCGGCACGTTCGAGTAGAATTTCAATTCGGCATGTTTCGCCTTTGCTCGGGTTTTGCCACGTACGGCCACGAGTTAAGGATGAATTTTAAATTAGCATTCCGAAATTTAAAAAGCGAACGCTTACTTTTAGGAGTGAATGAATTAGTTTTGCCTTTTTAAAGAAGCTTGTGGCATCTTCGTATTCCGAATTAGAATTTTTTAAAGAACTACTCTATTTTTCAAATTCTGATTGAATTTTTTCGTCTATTCGTACTAATATCAAGCACTACAGTCTTTAGTTTTAAATATATTGGCTGGCGTGCAATAGAGATTTTCAATTGAACCAGCAATTTGAATATTTCACCGCATTTCAGCGGCAGGGCAGCAGTATTTTACGACGACACTGGTAGCATGGAAAACGATTTTGGGACTAGATTTATTTTATTCAGCCAGACCGGCTGGTTTTTATTTCTGACGGAAGATTTGATTTGGAAGTCTACTTATATCTTGATTGGGTCCTTCTGAGTATCTGATCTTGTGAGTTTTATATTTATGACTCAATTTGATTGATTCACATAAGAAATTGCGGAATTCTGGAATTTTCTTGTTATTTTTTCCTGGGGATAATTATATGGTTCGGTAGTCGATCAAAGTGTGATTGGAATTTCCTGTTAGGATATAATCTATTATTATTAGTCCCGAGGTTGATATTACCTGAAATATTTTGATGGATTTGCTGTCATATTGAGAAAATTCAGCAAACTATGTCGTTAATCTTCCCAAAATTGCAATTGAGATGTTACTTAATATTATAATAAATAGGATGGCGTTCAATCTCTACGGAGGCAAGCTTTCGGCGCGGGAGATATTATAAAACACAAGTTTGTGCGCAGACGCAACCACTAATAATAATAGTTCTTAATATTATACCATTGTTCACACAGCTACATATCAAGGTATAAATTTTCAGTATGAGCTGACCTCTCATTGTATGTAAATCCTATACAATGCGAGATCAGCTTATACTGGAAATGTATAACTTGATATGTGTAGCCGTGTGCACGAACCGTAAAAAAAAAAAAAAACATAATTTCACCAAACCTATTTTTAGCTACTCACCTTACCATCAGAAGAGCCGCAACTAAAAAACCAATTATAACCGGGCTCAAAATTAAATTGCACGTATAATAACATCGATGCGGCTCACCGGCAGAAGATTAAAGCAAGGTAATCCTTCAATCCTTACCGTAATGGAACAACTATGCCGTATTGTGGGAGCTCTAGGAATGTAGCAGAAGCTGGATGATCACGCTTGATAGGGAACTCGTATTGCACTAAACTATACTTATAACAGTACCTGTGGTACGGTAGATTAAATAAAATCGACATTCACAACTGACACTATTGTAGTAATCCAAAATATTAATTAGTAAGTAAAAATAATAATATTTATAGGTTGGTAAAAATACACCAACCTACAACCTACAACAACAACCAAACTAATAAAAAAAAAACAAATCAAAAAAATCATCAAACATCATTCAAATTTATTGTTAACACCTTACAATAAATTTTACACTAGTACTTATTTTCTATGAATCTAAAAGATTAGATACCCAATTAGTAACTCAATGCACAATAATAAACTTTGGTTGTTACGAAACCTATTCACTCGTACTAGTTAAAAACTGCATTACGGTGGGACAGTCTCCTGGTTCTCAGTTTACAATATTATAATAAGCTGAATTGAGAGAAAATAATTAGATAATCTCACTTTCTCTTCATCACTTTCTTTTCGTCTCATACATTACAAATTCAAATTGTTCTTTAGTTGATTTTTTACTTAAAAGAGCCCATATTTGTTGCATCGTTGTCCTGAACAAACAAAACCATTTCCCCGATTGTTTTTAAAACAAAATAAAACCATAAGCTACCTACTCACTCATGTGGGATACTTAATAAAGGAAATATAAAGCTTGCTACCCAATAATGTTTGGATACAAAGTAAAGCTACGAGTTCGTAGTTGACATTAGTAATAATGATGATGTTATTCGCATTAGTAATAATGATTCGCCAAAATTACTTTGAATTTTTGTTACATACATTATTGCGGCATATCTACACTCGACATAAAAAGTCTACTCAGGTTATAAAATTATAAAATCGTTTCTTTTTCACCGATACAAATTGCACCGTAACAGCGTTATTCTTAAAGTCAGTTTTCCTTGAAAATACAGAACCAATTAACAATGTTTCAATTGTGCCAGACAGCAGACACAACATCATCAATGTGCAATAATTATGCAGAAACTATTAGAAACTGAAATAAAGGAATACGAATACAGTCTGCAACGAAAGTCGGATAACACTTCAGTTTTTATTAATATCACAATTATTAAATACAATAAGTAGGTACTAGATATCAAAATTAGAAATTAGAAGGTACCACATGAAAAAACAAAATAATATTAGCACTCCTTTTCTTGTGCAGTCGTGTAAAAACTCTTAATCATCACTTGATCTGCTGAAAAATTGTTATACCTTTGTAAAATTAATTGTGCTAATCGACTTTAGTTGGTGACCGTACGACAGCGCCAGTTTTCATTGTGACGTCACAACAAAATCGTTGGAATTCTAGGAATACTCAAACCAATTCCTGGATTTTTACGTCGGAAATGCATAATACACTATTGTGTGCATAATATTACACGTAATATTATGCACACTATTGTGTGCATGAATTCCGGAAAAATATCTACTGTAATACGTTTATTCGGCGTACAATTGAACTCAGGGTTATCGTCTATTTTACGGTTGTAGTACGGACGTAGTAGTTATGAAATTTTATTCAATACGGTGGTCGAGCGTGCAATATGTTTTGATATTTGGACGCACTTGGTATTTGAATTATACTTTTTCCTTTCTTTATATATCCTGCTTTTAAAAAACAATACAGATACGATGTATCAGAAATACCTCTCCTTTGAAAACTATCGTTCCCTTGAAACTAATTCAAGCCACGCCTATTAAAATTTCATCAAATAATAGCTTAAATGTAACCTGAATCATAATAATCAAAATTCATCAATTTCTGAGAATTACGTCTCTAAATGTAAAATAACTTTGCTTAGCACGTGGATTGATAACTCTTGGCCTAGAAAATCTAAAACTATTAACTAACCCAACTTCAGGAATCAAAACAAGCTTGCATAAAGACTAAAATCCCGATTCTCTCTCACCCGACCCCAATTTACAAACTTCATTCGAAAAGATTAACATAACCAACATTCAAACGAAATTCGCGAATACCGAAGCGTTCTGGAATCTATTCTAAATTTCAAACCATTCTAGTATTTGAATCCATTCTGGAACAAAGACTCATATTTGGGAATCCACTCCCTGACTCCACTATGTAGCGGTACAAATGCCGCCGATGGTACCGAGTCGTAACAGATATACCTACAGAGCGGAAAATCGGCATTTCCTTATCTGGGACTGAAAGTGAGAAGCGGTGAGCGATACTTCGACGCCGTCGGTAACTTAAGTGTCAAGGTAGGATACTGTTTAGAATAAAGCTATTTTGAATAGTGTTCCTCGTTTCAATCAAATAGCTAGGTAGCTTAGAGCGAATTTCACAAATGAAACTGAATGCGCTCAGCTCATCTAAACCACGTTCAAGAGCTGCCATAGTCATCATTGCTGTGGAACGTTAAGAGGGCCCTTCCCGGTCCGTCCGTCTATCGTCAACGCGAGCATGATTGAAAAGCTTGTTGTTTCATCCAACGCAATGTTTGAAAATGAAGCAAGAGTGAGAACGCGATAACATCGAACGAAAATTGATGCGCGGAGATTTACAAACATTGTTCCAGGAAATACGTGTTTTTGAATTGGACATACAAGTTTTTGGAAAAAAATATTGTCATCTAGAATCTCCATTTCATGTATGAGGTTTCTTTATTGATGTTTCCTTTACTTTTTCAATGTATGAGAACATTATGAACGGCCAAAGTTCAGATAACCTTAGTGCAAAAAATCTGATTTTCAGACATCTTTACTGAAATTGTCTATCAATTTAAAAAAAAAAACATTAAATATGAACCTAGATATAAACCACAAGATATCTGTGTGTTTAAAATATCTAGAGGAAAATTGGTTATAAAGCCATAATCACGTACGAGCGTTTGTATGAGAATTATGCCGGGTTGACCGCTCTTAACAATGACAGCTCCGGAATGCTGTTAAGATTTGTAGATCGCGTTTAGTGGCATTAGTGAAACTCGCCCTAGGTTACAAGTTGTAAATAGAACCTTGCATACATAATGAGGTTTCTTTAAGTAAAATCTCAGTAGATTTCAATGAAGAAGAAACTTGATAAATCAAGCATGTTTCTTGAAAATTTAGTCATAAAAGCAATATAATTAAAGAAGGAGAGTAAAAAAGGAATAGGTCCAAAATAAAGGTAGGCTCCATAATCTACATATGACGACAGACGTTTGTTTTGACATAGAAACAGAGCACTTGAAGTTGTTTTGAACAAGAAAATACGGCGTCGAAAAAAATCATTTTTTTGTGACAATTGGCTTTATTCCAATAGTAAGCTGGCTTGTTGACTTATCGCTTGTATCGTAGAACTATCCAGCGTACAACTTTTAGGATTTTTAGATGATAAGCAGACATTTATGTTCTATATAACTTTTGGAACTAGCCATTTTTTTTGAGCTTTATCATATTTGTGTTGAATTAGTCGACTTTAAGCTAAATATTTAATTAAAATCGGAACAGAAGTAAAATTAAAAGAATATTAACTCTTGACCATTTTATGAAATGTTGAAACATGACAAATACTTATAAATTTTTCAATAATGTTGTTTTCTGCTTGGTAACTCGTTTCATTTGCTTCTCTTCCTCAATTTCGAATTCAATTAATACCATCGTCTTCATAATGAAACTTATACTCTTTTCACTTGCGCCGTACTCCAACAATGTCTAGGATTGTATGTAATTTGAAACTTGATCAATGTTTAGCCCGATAGACGAAGATAACTCCCCTGCGTAAATCCCTTTTAGTTGACTATTAGTTACATTCGTACTATTGTATCTATTGGCTGGTACTTTGTCTTATTTAGGGCTGTTGTTAATAAGGAAATAAACTATACTTACTAGTTTATCAGATTTCTTAGTAAATGCTGCGTTCTTAATTGATTTGGATTTGATTACTTACTAAATATCTTCACTGAGGATAGCTTTAGGTTAAAGTAATTGATAATATCTTTAATTTACTTTAATGCACATACATAAACTCACGCCTTCTTCCTATGGGGGTAGGCAGAAACTACAGAACGCCACCTGCTACGATCCTTACATACTCCTTTTGCTTCGTTTACGTTCATACATGTGGTCATACACGCACGCCGGTTGCGGGCATTCTACTTTAACTTCAACTACTTTAACTCACACACTAAATTATTACTTGTGAAATTTTAGAAAAATCATTTACTTTTCAATATTTGTAAATATGTGAGCACCATGTATCTATCTCATAATTACTTTATCTGTTATTGCGTTATATTTAATTGTTTTTACCTATTGTGTAAAAGTAAGTAATTTTATTCTAGGTACATCGTCTTCACATATAATTATATAATTAATGTATACGTCATAATATTGTAAAACATTTTTAAAAGAGTAACTAACGGTGGAGTTTCTTGCCCATTCTATTCCATACAAAACTACCTTTTGAAAGAGGCAACTAGAATCAATTCTATTTTTTTGTAAATTTTGAGTTTCAAAGGGCCTTTTATGTGCCTATTAGAAATAAATGATTTGACTTTGACTTTGACATTAAGCACCTGACCTTTCTAAAGAACATCACCAATAAGGAATACTTACTTACTTTAATGATATATAAGCTCATATCGACCACTATGGAAACAGTCTACTTTAAACCTTTTCACTTCATCTTAGGGAGAGCAGTGGTGGCCCAGTGGTATCTGCGCCGACAGACGAGATGCAGGTCGTGGGGTTAAACCCAAGCAGGTGCTTTACTGTGTCTAATTTATTTTATCACTACTGCTCTCACAACGGTGAAGACAAACATCGTGAGGATACTGGCATGTCCTAGAACTAAAAATTCGAAGACATTTGACATCCACCAACCCGCACTGGGCCCGCGTGGTGGTTTATGGCCCACTCCCTCTCACAGACAGGAGGCCTGTGTCCCAGCAGTGGGACAGTGGGAACATTAACGACTGATTATGCTAGGGTGAGAAGTCAACTCTAGTTTATAATAATTATAATATCCTGTTCATCAGTTTTATTTATAATTACATCAATCATTATGATAGATTGAGGCATTGCTTAGTATTCCCTATTTATACAAGTAAAAGACTAGAACTACTTTATAAAGAACTTTACTTCGATGTTGAAATTAAACAACAGACTCCTGGGTTCCATGAATTTCGATTCAAGGACGTAAAACTTCATTCCAAATTAATACAATATTTTATTCCATTACCTTATCGTGTTCTTTTGACAAACTCTACTAATTAAGTTAAACCTGCAACACGAGAACCAGTTCCTAAAACGACTAATTAATCAATTTCCCATTCTGTACGTGTAAAGAGAAACCGGACTCCAATACGTAAGTACAGCAAATTGTCGATCCTATTTCGGAAAAGCAAGAGACCGCCAAACACTGTTTACTCGCAAATGTAACGAGAACCTAGATAATTAATAGTCCCGTATTTGCCGTATTTCATCAAGCCTAGAAGCTAGAGCAGCGTAATTATGTGTAACGGATCGACCAGTCAAAGACGAGCGTTTGAAGTGTGTGTGTACGTACGTACTCGGTTGTATCAATATGTAAGTGTTTGTACACGCCACAAGCAGGCGCGCCGCGTTCCGAAATTGAAATTTGAACAGCAATTGCAACTTGTTTCTTTTTTTAAATTAGGTACGTGTTTGCGTTTAAAAGTGAAGTCATTTTCCTAGTTTATCTTAAGATACAAGAAATTTATTTTATTTATTTTTTATTGGAATAGCACAAAATACATAAATAACAACTATCACGAACTCGGGGTAAAGCAGAGGTACCTATAGTACACCCACTGTAACTCTTAAAATAAAGGAACAAAATGCAAGTTTTTACTCAGATTCAATTTTTCTGACAGATAACCTGAGCGGTTTCACATTTCAGTCATTCTTAGATTTATTATTTTGTAAGTATTTTCTTAAAGGCACAGAATCATAGTGGTAAATAGGTTTCTCAGCAACAGAAGAAATGAGATCTTCTAAAGAGTTACAGAAAAATATTCCTTTTGCATAAGCTGTAAGTGACACACACACCCACACACAACACGCTTACTAACACACCCTCACATACCCACACACACACTAACACAGACACTATTCAAAATACCATCAATTAAAATACTCATCCAACAATCACATTACAGCATGCAATCATTCATACTAACGCTACAAATTGGATTCCAACACAAAATAATAATTTGATTACTAGCCTGCATTTGGCGCTTTATGTAATTCCAAGTCAAGGGGAAACTTTTGCTACGATGTGTGTTATGTTAACGAATTCACGTTTATTTCTCTTGTATTTAGAACCATTTCTTTAGTTAGTTTACTGAAGAGGGCACAGTTATGGGATCGATCGGAGCACTACCAATGTTACCGTTGGGTTAAGAATTTAGGATGTGACGGTTTTAATTTTACTATTGTGTGTTATTTTTGTAATAGTACTAGGGGTTTTCTTACAATGCTAACAAGAAATACTTTAAGAATCTATCTTTGTTTATATAACTGGTAAACTACAGACAACCTGCAGTATGGTTTCTCTTTCTCCCAGTAAAAACCATCCAAAGGTTGTCTTTAAAAGATTGGTCTAACGATAAGACCGACATTGTGTCATCTTATGTAAAATTTCAACATTTCTATCTGTAATAGACTATTTGACTGTATTTTATTTATTTGACATTTCGAAAACTAGAAAAATATTAAGCCACAATAAAAAAAATCAAAAAAATAAGTATCTCAAAGAATGGCGAATTTCTATGCGCTTTAAAGTCGATGCTAAACAGAGACAGCATTATTAGCATCTGACGTCACAACACAGGAAAGCCACAGTAACTTCACGCCATTCAGTACAATGATAGTTTTGCGTGACAAGGATAGAAGAATAATTTCAAACGTGGGTAAAATTCTAAATTTTTTCACCGAAGTTTTTTTTTGCAATTTGTCTTTTTTTAGTAAGTAACATCTTTAAAACTAGTTTTAAATAATAGAGTATTCTATTCTATTAAATTCTATTCTACAGTCAGATTGCGTAACTCGAGTTGAAGGTAATAAGTAGTTTAAAAATGTTTGTTGCGTCTTGCTGTCCCGTATTTGGTTTTTATGTTAACCCTCGCGTCGAAGTCTCATTCGTCTCGGCATTGTCAATTCACGTGTGCTACACAATTTCATTGCTGGTTTTGCACATATTAGGTACCTATAAACCATTTAAAAAGTTCCTTCATCAATGGCATACGAACTTTCTGGTTTTAATCAAACCACATACCTTTATAATTAGTTCTGTACATATAATTAACACGCTTTTCATCGACGGTTTCACATAACACGTAAGTTTAGCTCGGAATTATGCTGGAATTTTAATGCTATCGACCCAAGAGTGTTAATTGAAAAAGTTTCGCTCCTCTACTGTAGAATGTGCTGGCGATGTGTTGAATTAATAAACAGCTCTGTCAAACATTCCGATTGAATAATTGACGCGTGACGTGAGTTCGAAGCGAGTTTTAAATGAGTTTTCTTAGTACGGCCCTGTATTTCATGATTATTTAAATAAGAAATGTCACCGTTCGAGTTGAGATGGCGTTAATCATAATTTAGTTTGATGGAGGACTCATATGCTTTTAAAGAGCTATTAGTATTTACATGAGTACTTCATTAGTAAATTCATTCATAAATTGTGGAATGAATGAATTTCATGATGTGAGATCAAGAGAACAAGGTATCTGGTATATCACCATTCAGCCTGAGCCTCTAATAATTCCCAGGGCCGGCAGTCTCGACTAGATAGCGACGCTATCGCAAACTACCGATCGCTAAATATTAAGGTGAAACCTCAGTTGTAGCCCGCCAAATTCAAATTTTCTTTGAATTTGACGATTGATGATTATTATTCGATAAATATATAATTCCTACAGTCGAGAATCGCATTGTTAAACACACGACGTAAAACAAAGTTGCAATCTGCAAAAAACAAAAGAAAAATTGAATTTTCTGGGCTACAACTGAGGATTCACCTTAATATTTAGCGATCGGTAGTTTGCGATAGCGTCGCTATCTAGTCGAGACTGCCGGCCCAGGCCCTGCAGTCTCGACAAATATAACGACACTAATCAGTCGTTAAGTCTTATCGATGTCAAATTTCTTTAATAGTTTTTCAACCTTATGCTTTAGAAATAAAGTTGAACATCTTTTAAAGGAATTTGACAACGATACGACTTAGCAACCGATTTTTGTCGCTGTCTAATGTCGAGACTGCAGGGGCTGGATAGATCACTCAATAGAAAATATATTGTTACTGTCATGAGGCTTCGATCCGGTCACATCCCATCGAGGAAGTTTACGTTCCTTATGGGTGTCACACCTTCACCTAATTGCAAGAAATTTGAAATATCCGAGGACGTACATATATTCTATATATCATAATAAATATATAGATCGAGTGTGAGCGGAGCGAACGCCTTAGGAGAAATCTGTTGGATTCCTAAAATATAATTGGAATAGTGTTTTAGCTAAGCCTATGTCGAACGAGGCTAGAACTCTGTACAAAATATAATACAATCATATATAAAATAATTTAAAATTCAAAATTTGACTATGATGGAGCGACATAGTCAGTATTGTGACAAAATTCCTTAATAAAGGAAAAAAAATGTCACCGTTCGAATTGAAATGTTGTTAATCATAATTTAGTTTGATGGAGGACTAATATGCTTTTAAAGAGTTATAAGTATTTACATGAGTACTTCATTGCCAATCAAAATTGTGATGACAGGTCTTGAGTAGAATTGACTTTTGAGTTATGAGATAATGGATATAATATTTTATCTCTAAAAGAAGCGTATTGGAAATATTTAGCTTAGTTTAGCTTAGTATTTCCAATAGTACGTAAAACGAGACCCTATTACTAAGACTCCGCTGTCCGTCCGCCCTTCTGTCTGTCTGTCCGTCTGTCACCAGGCTATATCTCACGAACCGTGACAGTTAGACAGTTGAAATTTTCACAGATGATGTATTTCTGTTGCCGCTATTTAACAAAAAATACTAAAAAACAATAAAATAAATATTTAAGGGGGCTCCCATACAACAAACATATTTTTTTTGCCGTTTTTATAGATAATGGTACGGAACCCTTCGTGCGCGAGTCCGACTCGCACGCGGTTTTTTTTGTCTTTTATAGTACTAATTGTGAAGGCCTGAGTTTTTCATATCTGCCTAGTTAAAATAAACCTTTACTTGTTTATTTTTTGCGTGTTTATTGCCTTGTACACGATAACAAACGTAAACGTTGCACCGCTGAAATGAAAAAGTAAATAATACTTCGCGCACAGTGTTTCATAAAACAAATTTCGTAATCAAAATATTGGTGACGAGGAAATCAAATTTTATCATCGAATTTTCCCGGAAATCCGTAAAATTGTAGCGGCTGCTGGAAATGTTTATACATCCCGAAAATTTGACAAATCGCTCTTTTGATTAATTAAGTCCATTTGTTTAATAACACGACGTCCGTGCTTTTGCGATGTAAACGATTTTTTGTGCTAAGGAATAATTAAATACAGATATTCAGCCGTCCCTTACATTTAGGTCGAGCAGGTATTGAAGTTTTCTATGGGACAATTGATATTTTTTTCGCGATTACGATGTTGGTCCTATGGAGAAAGGTGTACAGTTTGGTGGTCCGTATCACACCCAGAGGACTACATGACCTAAACGCAAATTTATAATGCCTAAAAATATATGATCCACTGCAGTAACCAAAATCAGAAATATATATGATATTCTTCAGGATATATGCTAGTTAGATAGTGTGTTGAAAACATAATACAATTAACTTGATATGATAGAAAAAAATCACGAAGATACCTCTAAAAACTTATTTTAACGATTAAAAACATTCAGATTTTTTGCCAGATTATTCTACAAGTAACATACTACTTAATTTAGTGTTTTAATTTTTTAGTCCAATGAATAGTTTTTTTGTAAATCCATAATTGCTTCATATTTTGCAATAAATTACCAGCGTTGTGTCATCGCGCGTCTCTTTCTTTTCTATACAATCCGACAGTGACCGCGCTTTAGCTCTTGTAAGCCGCTATACCTTTCTGACACATGCTGTATAATAAAGTAAGGGGTTTTACTGTTGACACCAAAATTAAATAAATAAGTACAGTACAACTATTTTCTTATGGGGGATGCGCTAAGGTACCCCGCGAAATTCAAAAATACTTACGTTTTTTGCAATTTGTAGGTCACTGTCAGGTTTTATGTTGATTAAAATATGATTCGCGGGCGTTACAAATATAGCTTTACAGAATTATAATCTTTAGAATCAGCCATACAACTCCTTAAGTTAGAATTGGCCTCAAATATCATGATTTCATGAAATAGTCATTCAATAGGGTAATATGAACTTAGAGAGATGTATTGATGATTTTTTATGATTATAATTCTATAAATAAATATTTGATACGGCCGCGAATCTTATTGAGATCAACATAAAACCTGATACTGACCTGCAAATTGCAAAAAACGTAAGAAAATTTGAATTTCGCGGGCTTCCTTGGCACATCCCACCTAATGTCCCTCGGGAATCATCGCATTTCCGAATACAAACGAATGCTAATTTCCATGTCTATCAATTATTAGATTTATCGTGTATAATAATTTGAATTCCGAACTAAGTACTTTCCCTTGTTGTTTGGTTTTGATTTCTGTGAAAACAAAACAACAATAAAGTACTTAGTCCCGAATTTAAAATATTAAACACGATAAATCTAATAATTGATGGCCATGAAAATTAGCATTCGTTTGTATTCGGAAATACGATGATTCTCGAGGGACATTAAGAAAATAGTTGTACTGTAACTGTTAAAATATTTACAGATATATTATAACTACAACATTAGACAACGAAACGCAATAAAACTCCAACAAAACTCAGTCAATCCAAAAACATATTGTAACCTCCATATAATTTATGATAGCCTAGTATTTTAATAACGTCTCACAACATATTCCTTAACTAAAATATCCCCATAAGTCTGTTATATCGCCAAAATAATATTGGAAATAATATTTCATAAACTGGCCGCTACAGACGAAATAAATCAAAATAGTTTTTAATAAAACTATGCCATACTTCATGAGGGAACGTACATAAAAGTTACTATGAAATGGTCTATCTGACGTTTATATAGGTAACTTCGCCGTACTTCAACACTTTATATTTTCTGTACAGAAATTACATTTGATTTACTGCAGTTATGTTAACTGAGTTTGTTTTATGTTTTATTTTTACATGCGTCGCCGTTATTATTGTTTAAATTTTAACGTTAACATATAGTTGAGTTAGATGTTTTATTTATAAGTTTATTGTGCAATGGTGTATGTTGTGTTCTGTTACTGGTATTTGTGCTGGCTACTTTAACTGCATTAGTGAAATGGAGTTAGGTACGTCTAGACTAGCATTTATTCCCTCAAAATAACACAAATTAGCTTGTGTTACAAAATGAATTTGTAGTTGTTGTGATGATAAAACTTTTTTACAAAAAAACAACCGACTTCCAAAAAAAACACTAAAAGACGTGAAAAATAACTTTAATTTCGGAAGTCGGTGTCTGGTTTTGTATTTTCGTTTTTGGTCACCGACTTCCGAAATTAAAGTTATTTTTCACGTCTTTTAGTGTTTTTTTTGGAAGTCGGTTGTTTTTTTGTAAAAAAGTTTTTATTTTTCACTTTTTAGTTGCGGTACCTACCCCACACAAATTCTTATACCACTACTTGGTGTGTAAATATCAGTGACAGGAAATTATTAACACATCGTCCATATAAACTAAGTGGAAAAAATATGCAATATTAAAGATAACTCAAAAACTACTGGTCAGACCTTGATCAAATTTAAATGGGACCACATGTGAAGCACCACCTATCAAATAAAAAAAGAATCATCCAAATCGGTTCACCCAGAAAAAAGTTATGAGCTAACACCCATAAAAAAAAAAAAAAAAAAAAAAAAAAAAAAAAAAAAAAAAAAAAACATACAGACGAATTGAGAACCTCCTCCTTTTTGTGAAGTCGGTTAAAAATAAAGTTGACTGCAAACACATTAACATGAATTAAGTACAATACAGTGTAAATATAAATATTAACTTACTATCTAACATGCTGCTTGCAGCTGTGATTAAACATCAGAACCTGAAATCAAACGAAAACAATAAATTATTTACTTACTTACCATCATTCAAATAAAGAACAAAAAAAAACAAGTTCTATATTTTTTTCTAACTCACAAAAAAGACCACTGGGGAAAGAGGATTCATAGCGAATGTAAAACAAGAAATATTCGCGCCAACTTCGCTCGTCTGATTAATTAGGCAAACTTTAATTAGCGAGCACCCCATAACTCATGACGTCACGCGCTCAACGTGACGTACCATTGAGATATTATGTTTTATATAGATGTAATTAATTGCGAGTCAGTTTTTGCTTGCTTTTGCCCCTTTTTTGGAGCAAAATTTTTGGTTGAAAGTGTTTGAAGGTTAAGCTACGCTTGCCGGGATAGGTTTGTGGATGTGTGACCATCCATTATATATCGAGACCGTTCCTTGCCTCAGAAAACACGCTAAGCCATTGGTCCCGGCTGTCATTCATAGATCTTTGACAATCGTTACGGGTAGTCAGAACTCCGAAAATCTAACAACCAGTCTTAGCACGGGGTATTGTGTTACCCAGTAACTGGGTTGTGGAGATCAGATATGAAGTCGCTCCAAGTAAAATACTGGTATTCAGCTACATCCAGTTAGACTGGAAGCTGACCCCAACATAATTGAGAAAAGACTAGGCAGATGATGAGATGGTTGAAGGTGTCTATGTGAGGTTGTGATCAATTTAAACTTGAAACTGGTGAGACAAAGGATAAAGAACTTATTTTCTGTGTTTGAATATCGAATTCACGGCAGATCGAATATCGAATTCTTTGCAAAAGAGACAGCAATGAAGCTAAAGTGCGCCCAAAATAAATCTGCGCGCGGTTGAAATCGGAAATAATCGTTTGCCACCATCTTGATGTTAGGTTTCAAGAGAGTGTGCAGTGTACCGTGTTTTCCAAATTAAATATTCGCCATCATTATGCCGGAAGTGATTAAAGTGCTGGCAGGGATATATATGGTCAATATGGTATCCCTAATAGCATTTACTGCTGGCATTCGGTTGGGCCACGTGTACGTGATCGAGGCCCAACCGAACGCCAACAATAAATGCTATTAGGGATGGGACGCCATGGTCTGAAATGAAGTATTTATTATTAAAATTATAGTCTTGAAGGTCAAACACGTGTGCTGGCTTGTCTTGCGCGTACTTTAGTATTTCTTTCCAGTCTTTATTTTACGGGGTTTTTTTTTTTTGCCTACATTCTAAAGCACCATTTAAATACTTATTCCTATTTAATATGGCTGTCAGATCCACATCGATCAACACATACCAATTATTAGATTCATCGTGTATAATAATTTGAATTCAGAATTTAATTAATTTTATTTTGAATTTAGAAATTAATTGTTGTTACGTCAAAACAAAACAACAATAAATTACTTAGTTCTGAATTAAAATTAGTATATACGATAAATCTAACAATTGTTGGACATGGAAATTAGCATTCATTTGTATTCGGAAATGCGATGATTTCCGAGGGACATTAAGAAAATAGTTGTACTGTAAGTACCTACCTAATTAAAATAATTTAATTTCTTCATCATTTCTTTTAATTATAAGGCCCGCTTGCACCACGGATCACTAAATTTAACTTAAAAACTCGCGCTATTTCATTCAATCGTTTAAAGTTGACGGAGACAGTATGATGTTGTGAATAAGTTTAGCGCTAAATTTATTTAGGGTTTTATGGTGCAAGCAGGCCCTAATCTTCCATAATAAGAAAAAGAATATGGATACATTTTCTTATTAGCTCCGATTCAAAATTCAAACTTTTGCTTGTTATAAACTGCAGGTCTCAGTGGAGGGTATACCCAATTTACTATGGAATATTCATCCGTTCCCCAGCGTGTAGTCGCTTCAAAGATTCAAACCTGACCCGTTACACTAGAGCTTAGAATTTAACTGGAAGGTTATCTGAATACGTTTTTGGAATAACTTGTTTGATCTTAAACAACTTTTAAATTGTATTTTTTCATTTAAAGATCTAGGTAACTGCTAAAAGGTCTTGCCAGCAGTGAAGAACCAAGTACCTAATAGAGATTCATCATCAGCCTACAGCAGTCCACTGCTGGACATAGGCCTCTCTAATTGCACGCCATTTACCTCGATTTTCGGCAACTCTTATCCAGCTGCTACCAGCCACCCTGCGAAGATCGTCGCTCCACCTAGCCTGAGGGCGTTCTACCTTACGTTTGCCGATTCGCGGTCTCCACTCAAGAACACGTCTACCCCAACGGTCATCGGTTCTACGGCTAATATGGCCGGCCCACTGCCACTTCAGCTTGCTTATTCTGTGAGCTATGTCAACAACTTTGGTTCTCTGCCGGATCACCTCATTCCTGATTCTATCCATCAGAGAGACTCCAAGCATAGCTCGTTCCATAGGTCGCAGAGCGACCTTGAATTTATGGACCAGCCGTATTGTGAGTGTCCACGTTTACCGACTACCGAAATACTCAGGTTAATTCACAAATTTATAAAATATGACAGAGTTGTATAAAACAAATATGTAAATTTGTCTAGAGTAATTTAAGTAGGTAATGTTAAATCCCTATCGAAATAATTTTTCTTATCGTCTGGGAAATTTTATATGGATAAAAATTACATTTTACACCAAATCATTGGGATGCAGTGGGATGAATAGTTTACATTACACGTGTTTTTGATGGGGGATGCACCATAAAAACTTTCTGTGACAGACTGAAATCCATGCGGGCGAAGCCACGAGCAGAAGCTAGTACTTACAGGTATTTTTCCTTCCTTCAATCGGGCATCAATCGTATATGGGGGGATACCCACCTACTAAGTACCTGTCTAGAAAGTTATGTTCGGTACGCTTCAATAAATATAGAAATACCTACATAACTTAAATAAGTAAAAACTAAAAATAATGTTATTTTTATCCACCTTGCCGACTGAGTTTGTAATTTAAAAAAAAACTGGTTTCGATATTGATGAAACCAAAACAAAAAATGATACACCTAACAAAACAATCGATAACTTCGTGCCATATTTCACGTACTTGAAAAAATGTGCGGAAGCGTCTCGCCCCGTCCGCGTCCTTACGTAACTGCGGTGCACACCTGCGTCTGTTGGATACTGGTGTACACCGAGATTTCGGAGCGCGTCGTTTCGGCCGATTATTAAGAATACGTAATACTGCTTACTTTATTATACTGTGGTACTGTGGAACTAAATGTTGTGCAATAGAAGAAGATAGCTTTGTTCTTCTATTAATTATCACATTTTTGCATTTTAAACGCTCTCCTGTAAAATTATGATTTTGTAGATTTGCTGTTTATGCTTAGCGGCCATCGAAATGGTTGAGCCACTGACATTTTTCTCGTTACAAACAATAAATATGCAACATAAACCACACAATTTAACATCAATATTAAATGGAATTCAACTTGATTGCGCCAAGTGTCCTATAAGATTGAAGAATAGGTAATATTTTGCACCTAAATCCTGCAGATTATTGTTTTGAAATATAGTGACTTCTAGTGTTTGGAAATAACCTACCTACTTTGGTTGATTGTATTTCGTATAAACTAGATATTAAGTTTATTGCGAGCAGTACGAGTAGCAAAGATAGTTTATTATATCGTACCTACAGCGTTAGATAAAATAGATCATATTCATACTATGAATAAGAACTTCCTGTTTCCTTTTCACAGTTTCGCTGTTTCAAAGGACCCTTATAATTTCGTCATGTCCGTTCCGTTCTGTCCATCCGCTCCAGTTTCCGCCAGTCCGTTCGTTCGCACGCTAGACCTTAGTAGATTATCATGACGTCTCATCATGACGTGAGGAAAAGCTTTCAGAATGGTAAACGTAATAAGAATGAAAATACGTTTATAATAAAGATACAAAGGTACCATTTAACTCCAGTCTCGTTTACTACCTATTAAATATACAGTACCCCGCATGTCAGTGTTAGGTAATCAAACCATTAAAAGCTGGCTTCACGTTCTATTGAAACTCCATACTACGCTAGGCCAGCTCAGGGTCAAATTGTTACCACCAACGTGCGCTTGACTGTACTAAAACCAAACCAGAGAACATGAGTATCTTTAACATAAAACAAAAATCACGTAGGTACATCGGATACAGTAATTATATTATTATTGTGTGTATACCAATAATATACAGTCAATTATAAAGACGATTTGTTTTATAATTTGGAGACTTCGTCATTATTTGAATTCTTGGTATTAAAAACGCATTTTCTTCTCGAACGCGGCACTGACTTACAATCTTTATTCAAATCAAACATAGACTAACGTCAAAAGAACAAAAAGTATTTGCATACAGTACATTGGCCTATCAATCACTCGCCCTGCGCTCGACAGTGTTCATCAGAGACAAAAGAGTTATTCGAAAGGTACAAAGATAGATCCAAATTGACTGCAGCAGATAGAAAAGTTAATTGTGATAAAAAAAAAGTTTCAATCAAATATTTCCAACTATCAAAATGGTCGTTCGATTTTACGTGTCTGTGATATTATTGCAAAAATGAATAGTACCTTCAGAAATCTGATTTCGTTGCAAATTAATTTACTGATAACTCCAACTATTTTGTAAACTGAATTTAAAATAATGCGACTTTAATCATAATAATAAAACACAGATTTCCTCGTACAAAAACCAAACCGACGACGTTTAAAATTCCACCCGCTACATTTTTCATTTCAACGAAATAAAAAACAAAATCGATTCAAATAGAGAACAAATGCGCATTTAACGGGAACGTTATGCAAATGAACAACCGCCCCCGCCGACGTATCGAACGATTTGAAATTTAAAAAAGTTTTCATTGAATTTTATATGTCGTAAAATCCAGCATCGTATTTCATAACTGAAATTCCATAGTGAGAAATGGAATTTTTGAATTTACGCATTCTGGTGGAGGCGCGCGTGTCGATTGGACGTATTTTGACATTGAATTAATTGGAAAACTTTACGTCAGGACTTCAGGAGTTATCTTGTTGGGCGTGCCGTTCGTGAATTTTTAATTTGAATGCTTAAGTTTGGCTCCGTTTGATCTATGTAGTAGGTTTGCGGGTGTGTTCGGGACTTGTTGTGATTATGTTTTGGGGTGTCGTGTTAATATAGCGAGTTTCGAATTGATCAAATCGCTATGAAATATTTATGTTCGAAGTTGGACTTTGCGCTGTTGTTGTTAATAATAACTTTATAATCTCAGCCATAGACAGATAATTTACCTATACTTTTGGTAATTCGATTATTTTATTTCCTTAGAATATTTCTAATTGATACACTCACTAATTATATTCCAAAATAAATATAAATACTTAAAAATATAATATATATACAGCGTGACGCTACAATGGCGACATTAATTTAACACATGAGTGTGATAGTGATAGTGGCAGTAACAATATAAAATATAAGAATAAAGTTTTTGTATTATTTTAATAATTATTTAACAATTAATTTGGTTTAATTTCAATTTGGGTGTATTCCTGAAACAAAAATGATTTGATTTGATATTTGATTTGATTAATGCTGAAATGAACTATTTGGCGCGGCCGTGAGGCACACACTGTTGTTGAACAACACTTTCTTTTTCTGTTATTTGTATTTTGTGTTTCAAGTTTTTTTTTTATTGTTACTGGCCACTAGCCCTACCCATGTATTAAATTAATGTCGCCATTGTAGCGCCACGCTGTATATAAAATAATATAAATAAGACCTCTACTAGAGCACCATCAACATTATTAAAATCACCAACAGATCATACCCGAAAAATAATTACTCAGCCAACAATGGGAGAATACTCCACCAATATATAGGCAAACATAGGCGAGGGGTTAATTCGCGTAACATGGACTAAAATGACATTTAATTAAAATCAGAAGTGGCCCAAGAGCTTGACAAATTGCCCTCGACGTCGCCAGCAGCTGAGTTTAAAACAGAACGCGTTTTGAGACTAACTAGCGTTGATTTGGTTTAGGATCTACTTAAATGAGTTATTTTGTTGGTACCTAATTCGTTTTCTTTTGTACAATTAGATTTTGGGTTCGGGTAAGAAGCAGGAACGATGTGGTTTAGAGTTTTGTGTGAGCTTGATTACAGTACTTTCGTTTTGTCTTCCTGAGCACCATAGACTAACATAGGCCTTTTCTTGTCGCCAAATTTGAGATACCGTTGGAGGCACCTTCTCGTAGACAAATAAAAAAATATAATTAAAGTATCTAAGTTGTTCAACAATTAATAAGAGTGAAGATGGTTATGGAGTTCTCGTTTTCTGGTACCACATAAATCATTTACACGAAATATTGTTAAGTTTGTGAAATTTTAATACATTTTCAAACTCTAACATTACCACTGCTAAAGCCTTTACCTCCTACATTAAAACCTGTTCAAACAATACAATTATTTCCATCGTTCTTTAAACTAAGCCCCAAGTTGAACCAAAAACTGTCAAGCGTTTGAGAATATTCGCGAAATCCAAAGCCAAATTTTAATTATGCTTTCCAACCGTATGCGGCATTTCTTTGACAACACGTCATAGCATGAAGAAAGTCATTATTTCGCACTGAGACATGTTCAAGGTAGAAACGTAATTAGGTAGGAATGTAAGTATTAATTAAATTACTGTTGGAAAATGTACTGAATGTGAGACTGATGGAAATGGTTTTGATGATGACGTAAAAGGAAATTCGGAAAGGAATCTTATTAGATTAGGAAGAAGATGTTTTGTGGTTTAGGTTTCCGTGGATGAAATACAAGTCAAATATAGCTTTATATTATTATGAGTACTAGTCTAAGACGCCAGTTTAATTATGAAATGTGATATGTTTAAAATGTTTAAAACAATTCCTCTTGTTGCAAACTACTTTATTGATAACACAATAAAACTTGAAGAAGATACCGAACATATCAATTGAAACAAACACACAGCAGTCGACACAAAATCTATAAAGTTAGCGCTATAAATCTTATCAATAATAAAATAAGACTACAAGAAACTGGTAACTCTAAAACAATCTCAACAATATCCCTCTCTCTCTTGTCTGCAGAAAGTGAAACGTCAACTAAGTTAAATATTCAGAATGGTACATACCTCGTCCAGTCGTCGAGATCTCCTGAATGCGAGCATTCGGTAAATTTATAGCTTCAAGCAAAAAGAGGTGTCTGCTAGGAGTTGTTATATTTATGCTTGTGCTTGGGTGAGGAGTAAGGTTTTGCACATTCAGTGTTCCAGTATCTCTTAAATTCGATATTTCTTTATTACGAAAGCTAATACAACAACAAAACAACAATTTTATAGGAAATAATTCCTAATTTATTGTTCATGGATACACAAATTAATTCCTCTAATGGTATACTTTACTAATCTCTTGGTGGATCAGTGTGGATTAATACAAATAATTGTTTTGTGGTAGATTCCACTTTGGAAATTCATAATTTTATTTATTTAGCAATATTTTCGCGCTGGCTTTATAATGAATTCAGCTTTAATATCAGTCATACCAAATGTTTCCATAAAAATAAATAAATATTAAACGAGCATTCCACTGATAGAAATAATTGAATTAAAAATTCAACATTGTCCAGTCTACATTCTCGAAGCGGCATGAACGAATCTCGTGAATGCTGCAGCATTTGCCAAATTTATTGCTCACAGACCAGAAAACTTGGTGCTGGGTTAAAATTTAGTTGTTTTTGAGAACATAATACTTGGATATTACCTTTTAGAAGATCTAGAAAATAATATAAAGGCGCTTTTGCTCAAACATATTAACATTGTGTCTGACTATTCTTACGGAGTGCGCCAAAATTGTAAAAAGGAGACTAAGAAAAAGTAGAGCACCTAACTAGTAAAATGTAGTAGAAATCATAAGGAAATCAAATGACACTCATACCAATCCTATACTATACTACCCAGTCACAACCAGCTAAATGAATGAATGCATATATAATTAATTTTTACCAATAACACAAAAATCAATTGACAATTATCATTATCACATAGGGAGTAAAATAACATAATCTATCTGATTATTCTCATGCAATATGTAGATCTGTTTATCCTAAAGAGGATGAAGGGGAGATATAAATCGGAACTGCGGAACTAATATCGGAATTACACCTGTCCGTTTAATTTCGAAATTGCAGTAAAGATGATTAGGAAATTAGTGTAATTTCCAAATTGATGTTCAGATTTCGATGTATCAGTTTCAATTTGAATTTATAAGCTTTCGTTTACTGCTTTATTAGTGTCTAATTTCTAACTGTTTAGGTGAATTAATGCATTTGTTACAAGTAACATTAATTTGTAAAAAAAAATGATAGTAAACTCACAACTCACAACAATGCTTTCAAATGAGGAAAAGCTTCAAAAATAAAAAAAAATGCTACTATCTTTTATTTCAGAATCCAGGCCAGGAGTAGGTATTAATTTATTCATCTTCAGCCCTCCATTTCCAAATTAAAAGTACCGATATTAGACAGATGTATAAATTAGTTTCTTTGTCTAGATGTTTTGGGACTGAAGAAATAACTGGCAGCTTATGAATTTTGTTGCATCTTATTTTAATGTCTGTAACTTTATTCATGATGCAAATATTGGTGTTCTTCGTGTCTACGTTCGCTCCTCGAATTAAACATGCAGTATTCTGGTCCACGAACATCAAAAATATTTGTTGTCGCACTATTACTACGTAAACATTTTGAATATCCATCGTTATGGTGTTTTAGTGTATTTGTGCTGGTCTATAATTTACCATTAATCAAGACTAATAATATAAACTTTTTCCTCGTATGTATCACTGTATTCATCACAGGCGTCCTTAAAAACACCAACTCAAAATCTCAACTTAAAATTTTAACCGACGCATTTACTACTTTACTAAAAATTTATCTCTAAATTGAACCTTATCAAGCCCATTAACAAATCAAAGTCATTCCATTCCAACAACACACAAATCCACCACACGATAGCTCCATTTTCTACAATCGGGCTCTATTCTACCAAACAATTCGACCATAAAATCCTAAATCCCGTGTTTCCTTGATTGGTTCATACAGTGTAATTCCGTGCAGACTCGCTCGTTGCCCGCCCGTAAGATAACCGCCGGTTGCATAAACTTCGTCTGTGTTGGTTTTAACAAAGATTTATACTACGTTGTCGTCCGCCTTAGATTCCTCTATGTATATTTTAAAGTTGAATGTGCTTTACGCTGTTCCTTTGTGGATTATTTCAGATATTCGTATTATCGTGCTGTTCTTTGTGGAGTGAAGAGATAGTGTAAATGTCATAAGAGCTGGGGCTTTTTCGCCTTTTGCTTTTTGTGGTACTGTAATATTGTTGTAACTCTATAGATTTGTAAATTAAAGATTCTGAACCGCTGGCTGTTACGTCTTCTCGATTTCTCTCAGATTGTCTGTAGAAAAGGCTCCCTTGAATTGTATACAATAATTCTACAATATTACAAAGTAAAACTGCTGCATGCCAACCTAGAGCAGAAATATTTACAGTTATTTTAACTGTTAATATCATTATTTTAGTGGGTCAAAAAGTATTTGAAGTAATGGCTTAATAGCGAATTCTTTTATACACACATTACCTTTACAGTTCCAGAAAATACCTAGCGCCATTTGGATTGCGTCTCAATATTTAAAGGAATCGAAAATCTTAGAAATTTTCCTACACTCAATTTGGAAAATTCCCTTTTCCCTTCAATCAGTCTCCTCAATTCAGTTCACGTAATCAAATAACGTCTCATACAAATTCCTATTGTGTTAATATTAGAAACGGGCCCACATTATATTATATGTCATCTGACTGGCCATATATTTCTGTTATCATACTTGGCATAGTGCCATTTCGGTGGAATACTTTCAAATGCTATGACAAGATAGGAAGATACGCTGGTTTCCCGGGTGGAGCGAAATTAAGAATTATTGGAGCTTAGTGAAAAGCTGACCGTGGAAGTCATAGAAATGTCTTGAAGTTTAGTTGGAGATATTCTTACACTACCTACTAATCTAGATATATAAAATACAAAAATTGTTTCTACCTATGTCCGTTATAGATTTTGAAATCAACCAACCGATGTGCCCCATTCTGGTTTTATTAGAAATGTAATAATGCAAAGATGGTTTAAAACTATTAAAAATATATTCTGATATTACCTTGCATGTTACGACACGTTGTGCTCAATTTCTGAGCAGAAACCTAACAAAAAGTACTAGGGTTGCATGAATTCACGATAGTATTTCAATCATTAGTATTAATTATGCTTCTAATAGGATTGGGATGTTTGGCATACAGATAGTTTATAACCAGGCTTAACACATAGGATACTTTTTATTCCGGGAGTACTTTTCCGTGGGATTTATTCCGACCTCCACTCGGGCGAGGCCGCGGGCAAAAGCTAGTTTGAGATATACAACCGACTTCCAAAAAAAACACTTAAAAACGTGAAAAGTAACTTTCATTTCGGAAGTCGGTGTCTTTGGTTTTGTATTTTTGTTTTTGGCCATCGACTTCCGAAATTAAAGTTATTTTTCACGATTTTTGTGTTTTTTTGGAAGTCGGTTGTGTTTTTTGTAAAATTGATTTTATTTTTCACTTTTTAGTTGTGGTACCTACCCGACACTAATTATTATACCATTACTTGATATGTAAATAACAGTGACAGGAAATTGTTAAAACAACATAAATATAATTTAAGGGGAAAAAAAGGCAGTATTAAAGATAACTCAAAAACTACTGGTCAGAACTTGATCAAATTTAAATGGGACCACATGTGAAGCACTAGCTATTAAATAAATCATCAAAGAATCATCTAAATCGGTTCACCCAGAAAAAAGTTCTGAGCTAAATAAAAATACAGTCGAACCTCCTCCTCTTTTTGAAGTCGTTAAAAAGTGTTTCTTAACCGCGCTTATCTTTGAGAGTATAATATTCTCATGCTTACTTAGGTATCTGTAAAACAGATTTTATAACCGTTTCCAAAAGGTTTTACTAACAATGTTTCTTCCAAAAGCGTACTCACTTAATGTTTTAGCAAAATACTGACTTTTCATAAATATTGATTAATCCTAAACCGTCAGCAAAAAAGCAAAGAGAGCGAAATAGTTTTGATCTACATCCACATAGCCTGCTTTATTAACAAAAACACGTTGCAGGCGATAGCCCATAAACCCTATATCAGAAAGGTAGGACAAATTCTTATAGGGTTAAGCGGTCCTCTCGACCTGTCATCCAACCTTTCCCCTTCGATTGGATCGCGATTGAACAAATATGGATATTTTTTTTTCTTTAGCTTTTCCAATAAAGTATTGCTCTTTACGATATCTCGGTAAAAAAGAGATATTGAAATTAGGAATATTATTTCTCAAAGAATTTCGAAATGAGAATCTTTGGTTTCGTCTTTGGTTTATTGCCTTCTTTGTAGGAGAATACTGAGAATGTCAAAATACCTATAGAAGCAGTTAAAATAACATAATTTCGTTTACCTATAACTCAAGCTTCATCTTAGGTTATAAAAGAAATTATAGGAAACCCTACAAAATAAAAACTCCGCCAATATAATACGCGCATAGACATTCCCATCAAACTTTATTGCTTACTAAAACTAATAAATTGTATTATAATATTAGATTTACATTTTAATAGTTTGTTAGTTAATTTAGTAAAATAAGTTTATCCAGTGTAGGCAGGTATATATTTATATCGTCTTTAATAAATAAATAAATTATATTTAATGAAAAACGTATCACTACACTCTACGCGTACTATCGTTATAGTGTATTATGTCGATAAAAAACCTACGATACATAGATAAACCCACAGTAAAAAATAAGAAATATAGGTTACTTTCTGAATTACACTGTAATCAATTTGAGCGTATTGATACCCATTCCGAATTAGCGTGAGCGCGATAACGATGCCCCATGAATCGTCATAGATGACGTCATGATATGCGCCATCTTGCGATAACGCCGACCATGCCCTAGATTAATATAATCGTGAGCGCTGTCAAAAATGACAGTTGTGCGTTGTGCTGTTGAGTTGTTATGAGCCGCGTCTTTGGTCTCATACCAATGCGTTGAACTTCCATTTTCAAAAAAAAAACCAGTCGGTCTTTCTTTCTTGTGCAAGGTTTGGGGTTGACGTTAAGCGAGCACTGTGAGCGCATTATCGAGCGTTCCGAATTGTTGACAGCTCTTAGCTGTCATAATCGTGATATCTAAATCGGATCGCAAATTATTGATGTGAGTGCTATAAGCGATAATGGCGTAATTCGAAATGTACCCAACCCATAGTATCTCTCTTCATTTCGCTACCCCTAACGCCATCTAGTAGCGACCGGCGCAAATACCTATTTACAAAGTCCCTGTTTACACAAAACCAAGTGTACCACTACAAACTACACCCTCTCTCAACACAAATAAATATAAGGACATGACTGTATGTATGTGTGTATGTGTGAGTTACATTACATTTCCCAACATCAGTGGGTCTCGAGGACCGATACCGGAAATCAAATGAACCGGTCCATGTCGAGCGGATCTTCGCAGATGATGTCATTGACAGACTTCCTGAGAATATGCGGCGACGTCTTGAATACGGATAGAAGGATAATGTTTTGTTTGTTATTCATACTCGTGTTTGTATTTTAGAAGTGCAGTTTTGGTTGGTTTGTACCATTTCTGGTACAGTCGGGGCAAATATCGCACGAGGAAATAAGGAGAGAATACAAATGTAGATATTTTGTCGCCTGTTTGAAAAATATATCTACGTAGAATAAAGAAGCCCTGAAATAGCCAAAATATTTTCGGTGGAAAGAGAATGACTGAATATCACATTGGAACATCTATAATTCTGTTCACTGCGACAGCACCTGCTGTTGTATAGGTTAAAGATAAAATGAAGACCTAGTATACTTTTAGAAATATTTCTAATATCTAAATAGGTATCACATATACTATCAATACATATATTATTTTAATTAAATAGTAACGAAGTCAAAACTGTACATTGAAAAATGATTAAAGTATTGTGAAAAAAAGCAACTGCTTTAAGGTGTCTGGGGGCATACTCTCTAAATCCGTCAACGAAGATACGGGCCCGTCCAAAAGTAGTTTGAAACTTTTAAATGAACCCTATAACCGATTAATTAACCTTTTCGGATAGGTAAAAACACATTGGGAGTAGGGACAACTGTCACATCGTGGTGGCATTTATTCTTAGTTCGGGCTCCAAACTAATCGTAGGTGATGCGGAGAAGGAAACGCCCGTAACGTCGGCCGAAACTATAACGAATGCCGTTCTTAGAGAGTAGACCCTCTGATACCTACCGTATGACTGAGGATCTTTTGATTGGAAACTATTCCAATCTCAACAGATAGCTCAAAATTAAATACTTCCTGCTGAATTTAATATACATACATCTCGCTCACAAACACATACTCACACACATATACTTACTCACAAATACTCTCACTCACTCAATAACAAACACACACTTCACCAATTAGTTAATCAAAATCAGTTTTAGTTTTCTCTCTTTTATTATGTTCCCGCTTTTTATTCGTTTTCCCTATAAATCGGCCTAATTCTGCATTGTATCTTTTATGTTTGTTCTTTTTACTTTGTATATCATTGTGTCCTATCTAGCTATAAATTATAAGGCTTATTATATCCATGCATAATTTTGAAGGTACACTGATTTCTAAGATACAGGTTTTTACCTAGTTTAGAGGTCAGGGTCTTTTTTACTGTGAATCACTTAGCTTAAGCCATTTTTCATTTGTTTCTTGTTCACTGTAATGTTCGTGCATCTCTGGGAGTCATAAAGATTTATTATTATTATTATATTATTATTATTAATTTTTGGCCGTTTGTCTGGAGGTATATTCCGGATTGGCGGAAAAACGGATGGACAGATTATTAGGATGAAATTTAGCACACAGATAGTTAATAACCTGGATTAACACCTGGGTACTCCTGATCCCGGTAGTTCATCCCGTGGGATATTTTCCGACATGCACGCGAGCGAAGCCGCGAGCAAAAAATAGTTCAAAATATATGTAAACTCACATCACCATTGCATCAATGAACAAACACTAAAGGATTATCATAAATGAGTTATCTACGATAGACAAACACAATTCCATTGCGGAATTCATGAGCAAATAGCAAAGCATACAGCTATAGCCATCAACGAAATTGATTGTGATTCAAAACTGACCGGAACATCTAACATATTATGAAAAATTGTACACCTGTTGTATTCAATTTTCTAAGAGGAAAGAAATTCAATAAACTTTATTGTATTTAGTATTGAACAAGATTAAAATAATGCCAATGATGCGTCACCGAAATTAGGTCACAAACCCTCGGGGCACCCAGATCCTACACAGATGCTCTCAGCAGACCAGGAGGTATCATCAACTTCTGGAGGGAGGTGAGCTGGTTAGAATAACCACTGACGGCCGCCATGGCCCACGCACAATGGTCCACATGAAGGACTAAGTGCGGAAACCATAACCCTAAAGCAGAAGAAGAAGAAGATGCCAATGATTCCATGCTTGGCATAAGGCTTATCGACCGAGTTCCAAACACTGAGATCCGAAGACGTACAAAGGTTTCCGATATCGGAAAACGAGTTATGGAACTCAAATGGACTTGGGCAGGATACCTGGCAAGGCGTAGTGATGGCAGGTGGAGTAAGACAGTGACCGAGTGGCGTCCAAGGTCTGGAAGACGACATGTCGGTCGTCCGGCGGCGAGATGGGCGGAAGATACTGTTACCATCGCGGATAGAACCTGGTTGACTCTGGCCGGGAGCATGGAGATTGACACATGAAAAGAGGGAACTATGCCTAGCAGTGGGTGAAATCGGGCTGTGGATAGTGATGAAAATTATATTTAGAAGCAAACTGATCTTTTACTTTCATATATTTGGACACACTGACAATTAGGAATGTATTCATCATAAGAATAAACAGGAGAGATTAGCGTTATACGAGTAGTAGAATTTACTTAGTTGAATAATGATACCATAACTGAAAGAAACGCAGTATTACGGTCCTTTTTGTTTCGGTACGATTTAAGACGTTTTGTAGGCGCTGTACTTTGTATAAATTATTTCTTCCCCACTGTTCTTAATACGATGAAACAAATCGGCATGTCTTAAAACCGTGAATTGGAAGACATGTCACATCCACAAACACGCACTGAATTGCGGCCTACAAGCCTGGCCTGAGGCCTGTGTCCCAGCTGTGGGAACATTATAGGCTGATTATGCTTATGCTTATTCTGCGTTGCTTTGGATTCATCCAATTTTTGCCTGAAAAATGCAAAATGTAGCAATAAAATAAAATAGCCTCATTACAACCGCAGCCTTTAAATTTTTGTCGTGAAAATCTTTTTGCCATTCGATAGAGGGTTCTCTAGAATGTGTACCAAATCCGTGGTTCCTTTGTGGAGCATTTGAGGCGTAAGAATCCAATATAAATCGGTCGGCAGTCCTCTCGCGCTGTACATACACATCAGTAACACAATTTTATATAAAAACGATTGGGAAATCAGATAAAATTGTATAGTATCTATACATATTATAAATTAAAGTCGCGTTTCGTGTCTGTCTGTGTATGACCGCGTTGTTCTTCTAAACTACGCAACGGATATAGACACGGTTTTCACCATCATTTAGAGAATTTATTCCGGAAGGTTCATGCGTTATTACAAACTAGTCAGCTCCCAGATGACCCGCTAGAGGGCCATTACAATAATCAATTGTGTCTCATTAGCGATACTAAAATTCCATAAAAAAAAAACTAGATTGTTTTTGAAGTTGTAAAAACCATGCGAAACAGCCTCCTTTTTATTAGTCCCATTATGTTTATATTCGGATCCGTTCTTGTATTTTCGGTAAAGATGTTTACTGTTGAGTCCCCTGTAGATATAGGGTAATGATAAGTTTTTATGTGATTAAGGATAACAGCTGAGTTTCCGGAGTGTTAGGTAATAAACTTTGATTAAGGGTTTGAAGGGCTGTTTGTTACATTTCCGTAGAATCTTAAGTGTTTTTGAAAGGATTTTTCGTAACTAAGTATATGATGTTTTATTATTAACATTGACGTGACTTTTTCTTACACAGCTCACAGCCACAGTCAGTCAGTTATGGCTTACAGTCCTGATTGATTGACATGATTTATTTTTTGAAAATATTTTTTTCAGAATAAAATAAAATAAATAGCGTTACAAACAAACAGAATGATTCCAACCGTGCCAATTTCAAGATGTCCCGTTATTTATGCTAACTAATTAAATAAAAGGTCCATTCAAATTTGTTGGTTAACTTGAAAATGTGCGTCAAAACAGGCCGCCTTAATTAAACAAAGAGGGTGGAAATTCAAATGTTGCTTTATATAAATTATTTTGTTTAATATTAGCCAGGCTCGCTTTCGATATTAAAGTACTGGTCAGCAAAAATAGTTCGAAATACTGTTAATAATCACTTAATTATAATTATTTGATATTTTGTGAATCCCACCTTTGTTGAATTCCGATGAGAGAATAATTCGTCATGGAATGCTGTTAATGTTCATAATTTTACCGATACAGCATTTTATCATTTATTTTCTTATCGTAAGGATATGAAACTGAAATAACATATCACGAACCTAAAACGCCACTCAACTTTGAAACCACTGAGTTTTTTTTTTTGGCTTGCACTTAACTGCTTTGATATAGTTTTATTTTTTTATCCCTGTTTTGAATTACATTATAATGACATCAATTAGCATACATTCTTTCAAAACAGTTCAACGTCAAAGTCAAATCATGTATTTCAAATAGGCACATAAAAGGCACTTTTGAACGTCAAAATTTACAAGACAATAGAATTGATTCTAGTTGCCTCTTCCAAAAGGTAGTTTCGTATGGAGAAGAATGGGCAAGAAACTCCGCCGTCACTCTTTTAAAATATTTTGTATACATTAATTATATAATTATATATGAAGATGATGCACCTATAATAAAATACCTATAAGAGAATAGGTAAAAAGAATTAAATATAAAGCAATGACGGGTAAATTAATTATATGAGGCTAAGCATTGCCATACAACGTGGCAATGCCGACAGTCTCTTGGGTACATTACGAGTCGATAGTGATGCGGAGGAATTTTTCGACGCCATTTTTTTGTTTGCTTTAGTCATTTTAGGTTATTATATTTTAATTGTAAATACTATAGTAATTCCAAAAAAAAAAAAAATGAAAGGAAATAAGTACTTATTATCATTATGTGATGGATACATTGTGCGCACATATAAAGAAAAGAAGAAAGAAAATACGTTTATTTGCGGTAAACATGACGCAAAGAAAAAACACACAAATACAAAAAAATAAAACGAGTTGGGGGAAAATATGCGTCACATCCACGCAAAACGGCAAACGCTCAGCATAATGCTACGACCCTATGCGAGACAGAGCCCCAGCGCTGGTTTCCATATTTACAAATATTGTAAAAGTAGATGATATTTTTAAAACTTTAACAAGTACTATTTAGTGTGTGAGTTTCAATATAACCGCCCTATTATTTTCAGATTCTCTTAATAAGAAAGAAGCAACTACTGTTCCACACATAACGTCATCACCACGACAAGATCAATTGATTAACTTTGTTAATTAACAAATAACTATACTCAACTAAAGCGCAAAATTACAAGCACCATTGCACGATAGATTTTCAAACGATTGAAATTCAATTTACCGGCTATAAATTATTGTCATGTCCTTAGGAAAGCTATTACAATGAAATATAGGAGTGCTTGGGAACTCTGAAGATTGTGACAGTGATAAGACGATACAGAGATAAGAGGGACTCGATTATGTGTTGGCACCTTTGATATTCTATTGCGATGTAAAGGAAAATCATGGTGATTATCTGAGAAATAGGGGAGTTGCCTTCGATAGAAAATTTCTTTGAGATAAGATTTTATTTGGTTCATTTATCGTGTGTAGAAACGGTTTCCTTTTTTGAACCGACGTCAAAAAAAGGAGGAGGTTCTCAATTCGATTGTATATACATATATATATATTTTTATCGGTGTTAGCTCAGAACTTTTTTCTAGGTGAACCGATTTGGATGATTATTTTTTGAGTTATCCATAACACTGCGTATTTTTTCCCACTTAGTTTATATTGATGATTTTTTAATAATCTCCTGGCACTGTTATTTACATATCAAGTAGTGGTATACGAATTTGTGTGGGGTAGGTACAACAACTAAAAAGTGAAAAAAAAAAACCAACTTCCAAGAAAAACACAAAAAAACGTGAAAAATAACTTTAATTTCGGAAGTCGGTGGCCAAAAACGAAAATATAAAACCAAAGACACCGACTTCCGAAATTAAAGTTATTTTTCACGTTTTTTTTGTGTTTTTCTTGTTTTATTAATAATGTTATATTTTAATACAAGCCTATTTTTGTTCCACTGCAGGGTTACGGCCTCTTCTCATGTAGAGAAGACACGAGCATTGACTACCTCGTTTGCTCCAGACGGGTTGGCGATTTCAGACTTATATTAACTATTATAATTATATATAGATAAGTCCTTGTTTCTTCACGATGTTTTCCTATACCGATTTTAGTAATGTCCACAATAAAGTATTTCTTTTTTTAAATATCATTCATTTATTTTTGGAATAAAAAAATATATATTTTAACTTTTCACCATAAATTTAATTTAATGATTTGTTACGTACGTAGCTACCTATTTAAAATTAATTCATCCAATCATTGAATTACTGAACGAGTTTCTGAGTTTCTGTGCTTAAGGGCAATTAAAATAACAGACATTCTGAGTAACAAAATGAGTTCAGAGTGTAGGTACAGCTTGTCGATTCTGTAAAAAAATCTCACCGTGATCACTTGCGTGGAGTGAGCTGTCAGTGTCATCCCACTGATGCTAGGGACTGACCAAGCATAACATTTACAATCATAATCGAGATTATAATAATATTTTATAAGCTAAATCTATTGATCATTTTATATTAAGTAGGTACTTATTTCATAGCTAATATATAAGTGTCTAAACATTAGGTACTATTTTGGAGGGTATTAAAATAAAAAAGTACCTACTTAGAACAGAAATTCGGTGAGAAACTCAATGTGGTTTTTTTGCCTAGATTAGGCGCCTGAGGCGCGAGCGCGGCACGCACGTAGGTACAATAAACAAACAAAATATAACACACGTTTAAGACAGCTACTGAAGAAAATGCGCATCGACATTGTTTGCTATTTTACTATAAACCCAATGTGGAATGATTAGGTAAGTAAACGCAATGCCATGACCCAATCGCGATGTCATGTGGTTTGAAGAAGCGATTGTGGATCGAGTCGAGTAAAGCCTGTGCGACGTTGTTCAGCGTTGTTATTATCCCAAATCTATTCAATTCAAGAGTTCAAATGACACTCGCGGATCGCGCTCGCTTCAGCTAGTCGAGGTAACGCTACGGCAATCGGGTGAAGTGATAAGATCACGCCGCGCTTGCGCGTTAGGCACTGTCGTTATCAAATTGAGTTTATTTTTTTACTTTTTTATATTATGTAAGTATGAACCTTAATGTCAGCCGATGACTTAAATGCAATCCGATACCTAGCGTGATGAGATGCGCTACTACCTATAAGTACGATTTGTGTAATTAATTATGTGTACATAACTAGTCGATGCCAATAATAGGTACAAGAATATTCATCAAATGAACGTCATCAATACCTACCTACCTACTATGACAATATTCAACGGTTAAACTTTACTGCAACTTGCGCAGCGCACCTTGCGCCGAAGTGGTGTCGCTATGGCAACCGCCGCGTGATTTCTATAGCTAACGAGAATCGGGTGATGTGAGCCGAGCACGCGACTGCGCAGAAGACACTGTCATTCATCAACAGTAATTTTATTAATATATGTACGATGGGTGTAATTAGGTACCAAATCATTAAAATAAAAAAAGACGTGCGTGATGTTTACCTACATAATTATCTAGTCGTTGCCAATAATAAAAGAATATTCATCAAATGATCATCATCAATACCTACCTACCTACTATGACAATATTCAACGGTTAAACTTTACTGCAACTTGCGCAGCGCACCTTGCGCCGAAGTGGTGTCGCTATGGCAACCGCCGCGTGATTTCTATAGCTAACGAGAATCGCGTGATGTGAGCCGAGCACGCGACTGCGCAGAAGACACTGTCATTCATCAACAGTAATTTTATTAGTACCTACTTGCCTACCTATTCATTTTAATGCTTTTAGATATTTTGTACCTACATTTAAAACGTAGGTTCAGTGTCAACCTATATTTTATTTGCAATAATTATACTGATTTCCTTTATTAACTAAGTACTTACCAACCACTTATTTAACATGCAACGCCTCACGCATGCGCAGTAAGAACCTTTTGCAAATGCAATACCTACCAATGTCTGTTAAGTACAGCTGCCTAGGTAGGTACCTACTACAAAGTATCTTCTCGTAGTCTAAGCATAGGTAGGTACCTACTTACCTACATAGTTTGATAACATTAAGTATGATCATAATGTCAGCCGATAGCGTGATGAGATGCGCTACTACCTATATGTACGATTGGTGTAAATAAGTCCTAAAACATTAAAATAAAAAAGATGTGCGATGTTTACCTAAGTACATATCTAGTCGTTGCCGATAATAAAAGAATATTCATCAAAATCATCATTATCAATACCTACCTACTTTGACAATATTCAACATTAATGCTACTTGCGCAGCGCAGCAGCGCGCCGAAGTGGTGTCGCTATGGCAACCACCGCGTGATTTCTTTAGGTACCTAACGAGAATCGGGTGACGTGAGCTGAGCACGCGACTGCGCAGAAGACTCTGTCATTCTCATCACATTCGAGTTTATTTTTCAATTTTCAGCCTTTGAATGTCATCTCTACAAGCATTGACGTATTCGGGCTTATAGGCAAATAAGTATGTACTTACCTATTTATTTCAATGCTTTTAGGTTATCAATTCAAACCATTTTTATTAATTTTAAATGTCAGTTTAGTAATTAGTACCTACATTTAGTTTACAACAAATGGATATTACTTGACAGGTGAGATTGAGCAACTTCATAAAATAGTGATAGGCAAGTATTCAGTGATTGGTGTATTGTTCGTTTACATACTACGTAAAAAGCACATAAGTATTTTTTTAATACCCCGTCATCTAGATAAAACGCAGTAAAAGATACAATCCCTATTACAACATAAATATTTAGGCATATCAATAATCTAGGTGCTGTTAAGACACACACAAATTGCTTTTCTCTTGCTATCAAGAAATTTAAATTATTCTATTTATTCATGTATTTGTTTCTATATTAGGTCTGTATTATTATTATTTTAAGCATGTTTACTTTAATCTGATAGAATAATGTAAGTATGTGTAGGTCGCTAATACGATAATACGTCTACGCTTCGCTCCTGTCGCAGGTCTGCTGGAAGAAATTTCTAATGATATAGGTAAGCAGATGTTACTTTTTTCTATTCAATCTTTATGTATTTTACTTTATTAAGTGTTTAGTGTGTACATAAATAAATGAAATTTATTCATTTGTATCACATCAAAAAAAGTTGGCTAATAATGGTTTTTTCTACTGAGCTTCTTCTGCTGCTTCTCGGGGTTCAACTTCTTGATGCCGCGAGGATCGGAGGGTCGTGTGATGTGTCGGCTGCATTAGCTGTAAACCATGGTAATTATTTATTACCAAGTATTTGAGGTAAGTACTTCATTCCTACACTCATTCTAGTATATTTTTTTAAATCAATTGAACCACCTTGTATAAAATTGACATTATCATCAGAACCACACGCAGAATCACCTGCAGATAATTTTGTACTTTTAATAAGTATAGCGGTATGATTTATTCTTAATACAATAAAAGATCAGCATCTGACTCAACAAAATCAATCACATGGGCCATTATTATTCCTTTATTTTGAGTACAATGAGTTGCTATATTTCTTAATTCCATGCTCCATGCCTGTCATGTCCCAACTTATTTGCTCCCTATTATGTTTATCAAAAATAGTCTGTAAAATATTAATACAATACCTCAGACGGCCACGATTGACAGACAGCCAGGATTGATGAGATCAAATCAAGTAGAGGTGGTGTTCCTTTATTGTCTTCAGTTTCTTTAGTACCTTGGCAACCGCAGGGTTGAATAGGTTCATCAGCTGAGAGGTAGAATAATATATCAGATTAATAAAATTTACTTGCATCTTTTTTTTACTAAACCTATGTTGTCCCACAGCTGGGCAAAGGTCTCCCACATAATTTTCCTTTTGCTGTGCCTTACTCCGGCCAATCGGTCAGGAACGAGTCCAAATCGTCATGGCGGTAACAAATGGTATATCATTAATTTTTTGTACGGCTTCTTGCCAAAAACGATGGTATGGTTAACCTGTTGTACAGGATGCGCGATAGTAAAAAAAATATACTGTTTCAGTCAGTGTATTTTCGTTGAGGTTGGAGTTAACTCCTCTCTCATCAGCATGTTGAGCTGGAACAAATGACACTCGAATTAAACTTGGTCTAAGTACTATGGAAAGTTAATTGAAAAAAAAAGGACTTTGTTAAAGAGTTAAAAGTTCGAGTTTCAGAAAAATCTATGGGGAATATTACTTAAAATTATAATAATGAGATGAACTTATCTAGTATAAATGAATAATAACAAGAATTACTTGATTTATTATAATTATTTTGACTGGTCCAAATGCTAGTAAATGACAACTCTAACATTCCTATTTTAAGTGAACCGGGAATTATATAGAAAAAAATATATTATTACTACTAATATCACACAAATACCCATAAGTCAGACAGCCAAATTAAATTTGCCAATAGCTCACACCTGGTATGGTCTGACAGACTCTTAGAAGCTCAACTATGTAAAAAGCAATGCTGGCAAAGAAACTTGAGTGGATTGGACTGAAATATTTATTAAACAATATTAGCAGGTACTTAGTTATTGATAACGTACGGACCTTTGTAAACTTTTGCGACTATTCTTATGGTAATTTCCTCGGCCGAAAACAATGAAGGATAAGACTAACTTGGCGCCAATACTTTTCAAATCTCATAGATGTATCTTTTCAAAGTGTATCTTGCACACACATAGCTTGTGAAGATCTCCCATAAGATGACCCAATGACCCGCTTAATCACTGTTAATGCTCAGAAACCACTTTTTGCGTCCGATCTCACTAACAGGAAACGTTTGCATTTTCATCGTTTCGTAAGACAACTATGTTCGATTAAACACTTGCATCTTGCACTGCCAATGCAAAATAATACACTTTAAAATCACTGAGCAGCTATGAATGGAAATTAATCAACGGAAACTATTCGACCAGCCACAAAACAAGAAAACAAAACTATTCATGAAAAAATCACAAACAAACTTCGAACGAAAACCGCCTAAATTTGACATTGACAGTCAAAAGAACAGTTTTCCAGCCATAAAGTAACGGTTGTGTTGTAATTAAGTTTCGTTTCCTGTGGAAACGAGAAAAAAATTATGTCCAATTAGTGACGGATTATGTTATTCTATCTGATTTCATTTGTTTTTTTATAGCGGTAGATAATTTTTGGAACTATTTACAAAATTATGTTTTTTTTTTTAGTGGAACGTTCCAGTTACTCCGTTTCCCCATAAATCGTGAAGTTTAGTAATCTTTATGCTTGGTTATGGATGATTTGAAAATTAATAATTAATTACCTTTATTGTCACTGACAAACATAATCAAAGTAGATACATACTAAATTCAAACAATCAATAATTTATTTAGAGCTTAAATTGCAAATATATTAGGAACTTGGACCGTTGTGACGCGAGCCACCAGTGTTACCAACAAGAATTTTAAATTCTGTTTTTCGAAACACCGGAACTTTATCTCTAAGATATTATTAATCACAGATTAGTCAAAACTTAAGTGGGATGCGCTACGGTAACCCGCGAAATTCAAATTTACTTATGTTTTTTGCAATTTGCAGTGCAATGTCCGGTTGTATGTTGATTAAAATATGATTCATGATTGTAACAAGTATGGCCTTACATAATTATAATAATAATTCGCAAGAATAACAGCATACCATTAGTGTTACTATTTGTAAAATAAGCATAAGCTAAGTACCACCCTATCGCTTTGGGATATCCTGTTATGATAGAAGTGTTGTGTAAATAAATAAATAATCATTAGAATCAGCAATACTACTCCTTAAGTTAGAATTGGCCTCAAATGTCATGATTTCATGAAATAGACATTCAATAGGGTAATATGTACTAAGTGCGATGTATTGATGATTTTTATTATCATAATTCTTTAAACAAATATTTGATAAGATCGCGAATCATGTTTAGATCATCATGCAACCTTATACTGACCTGCAAATTGCGAAAAACGTAGAAAAAAATGAATTTCGCGGGCTACCTTGGCGTATCCCCATTATAAGGCCATGGTCGGCGTTATCGCAAGATGGCGCATGTCATGACGTCATCTATGACGATTCACGGGACAACGTTATCGCGCTCACGCTAATTCGGAACAGGTGTAAGCACTGAGTGAATTACACTGTAATCGATTTGGGTGCTTATGACTCAAATCGATTACAATGCAATTCGGAACGCACCAATAGGAATGTTACTATCTGTCAAATTTAGGCGGTTTTCGTTCGAAGTTTGTTTGTGATTTTTTCATGAAAAGTTTTGTTTTCTTGTTTTGTGGCTGGTCGAATAAAGTTTCCGTTGATTAATTTCCATTCATAGCTGCTCAGTGATTTTAAAGTGTATTATTTTGCATTGGCAGTGCAAGATGCAAGTGTTTTATCGAACATAGTTGTCTTACGAAACGATGAAAATGCAAACGTTTCCTGTTAGTGAGATCGGACGCAAAAAGTGGTTTCTGAGCATTAACAGTGATTAAGCGGGTCATTGGGTCGTCTTATGGTAGATCTTCACAAGCTATGTGTGTGCAAGATACACTTTGAAAAGATACATCTATGAGATTTGAAAAGTATTGGCGCCAAGTTAGTCTTATCCTTCATTGTTTTCGGCCGAGGAAATTACCATAAGAATAGTCGCAAAAGTTTACAAAGGTCCGTACGTTATCAATAACTAAGTACCTGCTAATATTGTTTAATAAATATTTCAGTCCAATCCACTCAAGTTTCATTGCCAGCATTGCTTTTTACATAGTTGAGCTTCTAAGAGTCTGTCAGACCATACCAGGTGTGAGCTATTGGCAAATTTAATTTGGCTGTCTGACTTATGGGTATTTGTGTGATATTAGTAGTAATAATATATTTTTTTCTATATAATTCCCGGTTCACTTAAAATAGGAATGTTAGAGTTGTCATTTACTAGCATTTGGACCAGTCAAAATAATTATAATAAATCAAGTAATTCTTGTTATTATTCATTTATACTAGATAAGTTCATCTCATTATTATAATTTTAAGTAATATTCCCCATAGATTTTTCTGAAACTCGAACTTTTAACTCTTTAACAAAGTCCTTTTTTTTTCAATTAACTTTCCATAGTACTTAGACCAAGTTTAATTCGAGTGTCATTTGTTCCAGCTCAACATGCTGATGAGAGAGGAGTTAACTCCAACCTCAACGAAAATACACTGACTGAAACAGTATATTTTTTTTACTATCGCGCATCCTGTACAACAGGTTAACCATACCATCGTTTTTGGCAAGAAGCCGTACAAAAAATTAATGATATACCATTTGTTACCGCCATGACGATTTGGACTCGTTCCTGACCGATTGGCCGGAGTAAGGCACAGCAAAAGGAAAATTATGTGGGAGACCTTTGCCCAGCTGTGGGACAACATAGGTTTAGTAAAAAAAAGATGCAAGTAAATTTTATTAATCTGATATATTATTCTACCTCTCAGCTGATGAACCTATTCAACCCTGCGGTTGCCAAGGTACTAAAGAAACTGAAGACAATAAAGGAACACCACCTCTACTTGATTTGATCTCATCAATCCTGGCTGTCTGTCAATCGTGGCCGTCTGAGGTATTGTATTAATATTTTACAGACTATTTTTGATAAACATAATAGGGAGCAAATAAGTTGGGACATGACAGGCATGGAGCATGGAATTAAGAAATATAGCAACTCATTGTACTCAAAATAAAGGAATAATAATGGCCCATGTGATTGATTTTGTTGAGTCAGATGCTGATCTTTTATTGTATTAAGAATAAATCATACCGCTATACTTATTAAAAGTACAAAATTATCTGCAGGTGATTCTGCGTGTGGTTCTGATGATAATGTCAATTTTATACAAGGTGGTTCAATTGATTTAAAAAAATATACTAGAATGAGTGTAGGAATGAAGTACTTACCTCAAATACTTGGTAATAAATAATTACCATGGTTTACAGCTAATGCAGCCGACACATCACACAACCCTCCGATCCTCGCGGCATCAAGAAGTTGAACCCCGAGAAGCAGCAGAAGAAGCTCAGTAGAAAAAACCATTATTAGCCAACTTTTTTTGATGTGATACAAATGAATAAATTTCATTTATTTATGTACACACTAAACACTTAATAAAGTAAAATACATAAAGATTGAATAGAAAAAAGTAACATCTGCTTACCTATATCATTAGAAATTTCTTCCAGCAGACCTGCGACAGGAGCGAAGCGTAGACGTATTATCGTATTAGCGACCTACACATACTTACATTATTCTATCAGATTAAAGTAAACATGCCTATAATAATAATAATACAGACCTAATATAGAAACAAATACATGAATAAATAGAATAATTTAAATTTCTTGATAGCAAGAGAAAAGCAATTTGTGTGTGTCTTAACTAGCGTTGCCGGAGCGAAATATTCCGAAGTATTCCCGTCGAATTATTCGCGAAACATTCGGAAGTATTGAGTAGTATTCGGAATTATTCCCCGAGAAGAAATATCTAGCTAAGTACATGTTTGGCCACGCATAGAGTAGGTAGTTGTGTAGGTAGTTAGTGGTAATGAACCTGCTGCGAGTCGCGGGGCGGGGTGGCACTGCCACGTGCAAGTGTTCGACTATTGATCGCTAGATGGCGACGCAATTACCATTGCAAATTACATATGTTCCGCGTTAGTGATTGTGTATTCATACCCACGAATCTTTCTTCCTTCCTACCTTCCTAACCTTGGTCACTGCAGCAGCAGAAAGCGCACGCAGGCGAGCACTACTGATGGAAGTTGTACAGTTACAGCTTTTACTTTTACCCGTTAGAGGGCGTTAATGCCCGTGGCTATAAATATATTATTACGCGTTCATTAATAAAAATGAGTATAATACGATTTGAAAACTTCCGAATATTTCCTTTCATCTACTTAGATATGTACTTACGTAATAAGTTTTTTTATGCGGTTTAGGTGTGCAAGTGATGTTTTGCGAGAATACTATGTACATAAAGGTAAATAAATAGGTAGGTACTAACATGAGTTTATAGTATATATTATTATTTACCGAGATAAATAGTAAAACGGTACCTATTACCTATATTATTTAAATTGTTTCTTTATGTATGTACTTTAGTAAGATTTCGGTTGAACACTACCTATTCTAAAAAGAAGGAGATAATCTTTTTGGTAAAACATCGTCGTAAAAAAGTACGTAGGTAACCCTAACTTCTTATTTTTTTTTTTAAACCATTAGTTAGGTAAAGTACTTAAAAACATTTTTACGCTTGTACATAACATCCGCACAAAATCGACACAGTTTAAACTCATCCATACTAAAATAAAATAATAAGTACCTAGTCATAAGTAGATAACTACTTACAGGGAATTATTCCCGCATAGTAGGTACGTAGGCATCGAATAATACTTCGTTGATTATTGAATGAAGCGCTGGCGTCGCCGTGCGACTAACGAGGGAAGTTCTCCATTTACAGTTTTACTCTTGCTCACTAGATGGCGTTAATTCACGTAACGCACCGACGAAATATCTAATACACGGCGAGTCTCCTTAAGCTACCTACGCATACATTCGTAACTACTGGGAATAATTTAACTCTTATTATGTAATAAAACGTAGGTCATCTACTTCATCCTTACAATATTTATTTTACTCTGCATTCTTGCTGCGGTAGTATTCCTTCCAATCGAAGTATTCTTTTGAATGTTTCCGAATTATTCCGAATACTTCCGAAGTTTTGCAACGCTAGTCTTAACAGCACCCATACCTAGATTATTGATATGCCTAAATATTTATGTTGTAATAGGGATTGTATCTTGTACTGCGTTTTATCTAGATGACGGGGTATTAAAAAAATACTTATGTGCTTTTTACGTAGTATGTAAACGAACAATACACCAATCACTGAATACTTGCCTATCACTATTTTATGAAGTTGCTCAATCTCACCTGTCAAGTAATATCCATTTGTTGTAAACTAAATGTAGGTACTAATTACTAAACTGACATTTAAAATTAATAAAAATGGTTTGAATTGATAACCTAAAAGCATTGAAATAAATAGGTAAGTACATACTTATTTGCCTATAAGCCCGAATACGTCAATGCTTGTAGAGATGACATTCAAAGGCTGAAAATTGAAAAATAAACTCGAATGTGATGAGAATGACAGAGTCTTCTGCGCAGTCGCGTGCTCAGCTCACGTCACCCGATTCTCGTTAGGTACCTAAAGAAATCACGCGGTGGTTGCCATAGCGACACCACTTCGGCGCGCTGCTGCGCTGCGCAAGTAGCATTAATGTTGAATATTGTCAAAGTAGGTAGGTATTGATAATGATGATTTTGATGAATATTCTTTTATTATCGGCAACGACTAGATATGTACTTAGGTAAACATCGCACATCTTTTTTATTTTAATGTTTTAGGACTTATTTACACCAATCGTACATATAGGTAGTAGCGCATCTCATCACGCTATCGGCTGACATTATGATCATACTTAATGTTATCAAACTATGTAGGTAAGTAGGTACCTACCTATGCTTAGACTACGAGAAGATACTTTGTAGTAGGTACCTACCTAGGCAGCTGTACTTAACAGACATTGGTAGGTATTGCATTTGCAAAAGGTTCTTACTGCGCATGCGTGAGGCGTTGCATGTTAAATAAGTGGTTGGTAAGTACTTAGTTAATAAAGGAAATCAGTATAATTATTGCAAATAAAATATAGGTTGACACTGAACCTACGTTTTAAATGTAGGTACAAAATATCTAAAAGCATTAAAATGAATAGGTAGGCAAGTAGGTACTAATAAAATTACTGTTGATGAATGACAGTGTCTTCTGCGCAGTCGCGTGCTCGGCTCACATCACGCGATTCTCGTTAGCTATAGAAATCACGCGGCGGTTGCCATAGCGACACCACTTCGGCGCAAGGTGCGCTGCGCAAGTTGCAGTAAAGTTTAACCGTTGAATATTGTCATAGTAGGTAGGTAGGTATTGATGATGATCATTTGATGAATATTCTTTTATTATTGGCAACGACTAGATAATTATGTAGGTAAACATCACGCACGTCTTTTTTTATTTTAATGATTTGGTACCTAATTACACCCATCGTACATGTATTAATAAAATTACTGTTGATGAATGACAGTGTCTTCTGCGCAGTCGCGTGCTCGGCTCACATCACCCGATTCTCGTTAGCTATAGAAATCACGCGGCGGTTGCCATAGCGACACCACTTCGGCGCAAGGTGCGCTGCGCAAGTTGCAGTAAAGTTTAACCGTTGAATATTGTCATAGTTGGTAGGTAGGTATTGATGATGATCATTTGATGAATATTCTTTTATTATTGGCAACGACTTGATAATTATGTAGGTAAACATCACGCACGTCTTTTTTTATTTTAATGATTTGGTACCTAATTACACCCATCGTAGGTACATGTATTAATAAAATTACTGTTGATGAATGATAGTGTCTTCTGCGCAGTCGCGTGCTCGGCTCACATCACCCGATTCTCGTTAGCTATAGAAATCACGCGGCGGTTGCCATAGCGACACCACTTCGGCGCAAGGTGCGCTGCGCAAGTTGCAGTAAAGTTTAACCGTTGAATATTGTCATAGTAGGTTGGTAGGTATTGATGATGATCATTTGATGAATATTCTTTTATTATTGGCAACGACTAGATAATTATGTAGGTAAACATCACACACGTCTTTTTTATTTTAATGATTTGGTAGGTACCTAATTACACCAATCGTACATGTATTAAACTATGTAGGTAAGTACATACCTATGCTCAGACTACAAGAAGATGCTTTGTAGTACCTACCTACCTAGGCAGCTGTACTTAACATACATTGGTAGGTATAGCATTTGCATAAGGCTCCTACTGCGCATGCGTGACGTATTGCATGTTAAATAAGTGGTTGGTAAGTACTTAGTTAATAAAGGAAATCTTTATAATTATTGCAAACAAAATATAGGTTGGCACTGAACCTACGTTTTAAATGTAGGTACAAAATATCTAAAAGCATTAAAATGAATAAGTAGGCAAGTAGGTACTAATAAAATTACTGTCTCGGAACTCGAATACGAACAGGCTTAGGGACATGGACTTCGGTAGCGGAGAGTAAAAAAAAAAAAACAATGTGATGAGAATGACAGCGTCTTCTGTCTTCTGCGCAGTCGCGTGCTCAGCTCACATCACCCGATTCTCGTTAGCTATAGAAATCACGCGGCGGTTGCCATAGCGACACCACTTCGGCGCAAGGTGCGCTGCGCAAGTTGCAGTAAAGTTTAACCGTTGAATATTGTCATAGTAGGTAGGTAGGTATTGATGACGTTCATTTGATGAATATTCTTGTACCTATTATTGGCAACGACTAGTTATGTACACATAATTAATTACACAAATCGTACTTATAGGTAGTAGCGCATCTCATCACGCTAGATATCGGATTGCATTTAAGGCATCGGCTGACATTAAGGTTCATACTTACATAACATAAAAAAGTAAAAAAATAAACTCAATTTGATAACGACAGTGCCTAACGCGCAAGCGCGGCGTGATCTTATCACTTCACCCGATTGCCGTAGCATTACCTCGACTAGCTGAAGCGAGCGCGATCCGCGAGTGTCATTTGAACTCTTGAATTGAATAGATTTGGGATAATAACAACGCTGAACAACGTCGCACAGGCTTTACTCGACTCGATCCACAATCGCTTCTTCAAACCACATGACATCGCGATTGGGTCATGGCATTGCGTTTACTTACCTAATCTTTCCACATTGGGTTTATAGTAAAAAATAAAAATAATGGTTAATTAAAATAACAAACAATGTCGATGCGCATTTTCTTCAGTAGCTGTCTTAAACGTGTGTTATATTTTGTTTGTTTATTGTACGTGCGTGCCGCGCTCGCGCCTCAGGCGCCTAATCTAGGCAAAAACACCACATTGAGTTTCTCACCGAATTTCTGTTCTAAGTAGGTACTTTTTTATTTTAATACCCCCCAAAATAGTACCTAATGTTTAGACACTTAAATATTGGCTATGAAATAAGTACCTACTGAATATAAAATGATCAATAGATTTAGCTTATAAAATATTATTAAAATCTCGATTATGATTGTAAATGTTATGCTTGGTCAGTCCCTAGCATGAGTGGGATGACACTGACAGCTCAGTCCGCGCTCACTTCACATACGTGTTCACGGTGAGATTGTTACAGAATAGCACAGCTGAACATGTTCTCGGAAAAACCTCGTTCAACCTGCATCCTTGAAACATGTTCAAAATGAAAATGCACAATATTACATTTCCAGTTACAGATAAAGATTAAATAAATATCATAAAATTATATCCAATTTTACACGAAAACGTATTCCATATCGATATTCCAAAAAAGAAAAATCTAATAAAATACATTCACCAAAGACTTCCGAGGGACATCAAAAGGAATCGGAATCTTTTCACCACCATCAAAGCTTCCATACAAAAAGGTCGTCTATAATTTTATTAAAAACTCGTAATTATCACGTGATGTCGGGGTTCCTCCTTCCCCTCACCCCTCCTACAGGAAATTTTAATTTTAACGGGGGATTATATGGTCTCAAGTCGGTTCGAGTCCTATTTCTGACGTACTCAGTACCCCGGCTTAAGTCAGGGGCTTTCGTGGTCAATAATTCCGCTTTATGTTATTTTTGTCGGCAATTGTTGTTAATTGGGTGCTTGTTGCTTGTAATTAGCGGCTTAAGATTGTTGAGATGGTATTAGGAGTTGCTATTTACGACGTCTTTTAATGCCATGAAAAAAATACGATGAACATGTTTTGTTTTATAATTGAATTTAAATGAAAAACAGTGGCTACAGTATGCTCAACTCTCATTTGAAAGTGTGTATTTGCTTCTCATATTGACGTTTCTTCGTATCTTTTATAACTTCTTTACCGCCTTCTACACCAGGCCTACCAACCGTTTTTTTTTTTTGTTAACGGGGTGGAAATCCTCATTGATGTCCTCCGCCTTGGGGCGGGTGGAGGGGTCTGTCAGACTTCCACTGACTAAAACCACCCAGTGTGCCCTCGCACACTTGCACCGGAGGCTACGGGGGCACTTAAGCATTCTTCAACGCAGCCCCCGAGTGGTGCTGGCCCGCCTCTGTGGGCCCCTTGTGGTCAAGCGAGGTGTTTGACTCCCGCCGCGACGTCTAAGAGAGGCGCGCGTGGAACATTACGCGCCGTCACCTCGGGTCTTATATGATAGTGGACGCCGGACGTCCCCAGGTCCACCGTCTCTGGACCCATTTCGGGGGGCCGGAAGAGGGCATTATCTGCCCTCTGCCGACGCCCAGGCCTACCAACCCTACTCTTAGCCCTACCTTAAATCTTACCAACGGGTATGGTGTTACCCAGTAACTGGGTTATGGAGGTCAGATAAGCAGTCGCTCCATGTAAAATACTGGTATCCAGCTGCATCCGTTTAGGCTGGAAAGTTTCCCTAAGGTTGGGAAAAGGCGGCAGATTGATCACATTCTGCTACTAAAATAATTACTGAAGTATCCACCGGATCCAGCTAAAATCTCTTTTATAACTTCGTAAAATCTATTCACTACACTAGTATTATATTCGTAACTTAATATCTTGTTTTTCATCCTTATAAGCCTCATGTATTCTCTCATTTGTACCACGCATCATTCAAGCAAAAGAAACGAAGGTACATACGACCCTTAATCTTCAAATCACATTCCTCTTATTTCACTAATCTTCCCGCCGTGTCTTCTGAACCAGGGCGACGCTCAAAGCCCCCGGAACGCCCATTCATATTTAATCTTTAGTAAGCCGATTTTCATTTTAGTAATCCCCGAATTCCAACGATTGTACTTGTTAACCTAACAAGGGCAGTAATTAACAATATTTTATAAGGGTAAGTGAACTTATTTTGAGGTCTGATCCTTGAACTTAAGCTCTCGAACATGAGACCCTTGGAATTGAGCTCGGGGGTAGTAAATAATTTTGCACTGATTAATCGTAGTTTTGATGGGACCTACCTGGATAACAAAGGTTGTATTATCCATTTTGTGGTGTTTTTACTCGGGTACGTAAGTATTGGAGCGTTCATTACATGTCAAAACCTCCTCGGAGTCCATCAGTCCTGGTAGCTATATGAGTTACTATTACCATCACGGTGGTTACCTATTATGGGGCCCGAAATTATTACGAAGCTACTTGAGGATAATTATTAATATCCCTATATTGTTTACGTAGGACTAATAGCAATATAATGATGTGTAAAATGCCAAACCTTTATCTATTTTTAATGGCGGCTTTAGCCTACCACTATAAAAAAGGTTAAAATTGCTAAAACCACGAAAACTTCTGCATTTACAGAATGTTTGTCATAACCTATTTCGTTCGCTTCATGTATTTTTTTTTTATCCGTTGAATAAAATGACTTCTGACAGTTCTACTGTGGAAAAGCTGTTAAAAATTTTAGAAAGAAAAGAAAGAAAGAAAATAAATTTATTTGACCTAGGTTATGGCACATAACATTCACAAAAAAAACAAAAAAATGTTCGAATTTACTACTTTTTTTATTTTTATTTTTTAGTTTATCCTCAGTTGGTTTAGCACAAGCACCGTCTTGTCGACGGAAGAATAGACAAAAAAGACGTTTCGTGAAGACAGTACGACGGCAGCAAAGTAGAAAGAGTCAACTGCACTTTTTACGAAATTCAGTAATTTATTCACGTTTATCTTTTATTTTGCTTATATCTTGAAAATGGTGTGTCCTATCGCAAAAATAATGAAAATTTCGAACCCCTTTATGAAACCATCAAACCCCTAAAACTCAACATGTAGGTAATCATTTTTCACATTTTCCATACAAAAAGTGAAAAATTCCTTTTTTCCTTTCCATTTTTATACTTTGTGGCCGTCGAGTAAAAAGTTTTCTACTGTCTTTAGCATGGCGATTAAAAAATCAAATTGTCTTCACTACCTTAGACAACTGTCTTCTGAAATAGTCTACATTAAAAAGGACCTAGACAACGATCGGCAGAAACGAAAGACAAAATCAAGAAGTCTTTGTTTAAATTTCTTTTAGATAGATGTTACTACTCCATCACTGAGTTTACTACTGATAAACAGAGGTATGACGGGTCCGACTTGCTAATTAGACATTTATGATTTTATTTAAAGCTTAAGTGTGTGTTTATTTGTCTAAATTTGTAATGACCTGTTTAACTAACTGACATATTTTAAATTGTTTTTTTTTTTTTTAAGTAATATAATCTATTTGCATGTCACCTTATTATTGTAATTGCTTATTAATGTTAATTTTGTACGCCATATATTGGTAAAACATAGTGCACATATTTTAGAGAATATACTACCTGTAACCATACCTATGTTTAACAAAATAAATTATTATTGATTATTGAAAATGATAGATTTTAGAAGGATTTTTACGGTGCGATGTCAAAAATAGAGAAACGAAATGTCACTTTGTATGGGAATAGCCGTCTCTATTCTTTGAAGAGATAGATAGCGTCATGCTAAGCCCGCGGGATAATGCTTATTCTAGGTATGAAAGTTTGGTGAACTTCGCCCTTAATTAAATAAATAAACCTGAAAATGGTCAAACGGAATGTCAATATTGCAAGACTATGTACCTACCTTTTCGTAACAGAAAAATGTTATTGGCGATGGCAAAGAAGATTGATGATAATGCATTTTCTTCTTTTGACATACGATTGAAATATAACTTCCGACTTCATGGTTGGAAGGAATTAGAACGTTTTTCAAGAGGTAGATGTAGTTTTTCCAGTGAAATAAAAGCGAATACCTAATGCAATTTAAGTCAAAAGCAGTTTTTTCGAGATATTGGAGTGAGATAATGTTATTACTGGTGAAATGTGGGTGTACTACAGGTACACATCTGCCTAACTCTTCGCGGGTTAAAAGCGTGATTTTATGCTATGTAGTTAATACGTTATTAAACAAGATAATAGTCAAAACACTTTTCTGTAATCAACGTATTTTGCTTATTAAGTGTTTTGGGAAATATTAACCAATAAACAATCTTAAATCAACCAACTTTAAAAATAATCCCTAAGTGCTATCAAACCAGGAACCATTACCGGAAGTAGAATTACTCTTAAATTTTTTTTTTTTTTAATGCTACCACTTGGAACTAAAAGCCAAAGGAAAAGACAACGAATACCGACATCCAAATAGAGCTTGGTTTTAGTTCGTCTCATAAAATAAATCAAACGACTTTAAAATCAGGATTCCGCGTAATCTCTCTTTCTATTACCCCGAAGAGTTCCCAGTCCATCCAATAATAAACCTTGAATTTATGGCGCTAAGAATCAAATCGGCTCTACATGACACCAATTCTTTTTAAGTCGAAGGAAAATGCTTAATAGCAAACAAGTCTCTATTTTATAGACGATAAAGTTCAATTTTGAATATTTTGGTTTAAAATGTATAATTTTATGAGTAACAATTTTTCTTGAATTACCTCATCTTTTATATAGTCAATAAAAATTTCCTTGTGTATATTAAATACGCATAAACTTTATGTACCTACTGGTACATAATTTGAATTAAGGACAGGTTAACCTTTTAAATGATAATTATCACAGAATTTATCACCGAAAAACATACTATTAAACATAAATATATAAAAAATGAGTCTGATTAAAAAGGACTCCAAGAGGATGTCTTAGTATACTTAATTCTATTTCCACATTATTTCCACACATTCCTTTTCAAATTGCGATATCAACCACACATTACTGTGACGCAGAACGAGGTAAATGCAAAATAAAAAATAAGCTCCTTACAAGATATATGTACAGAGGATCCTTAAGTCATATACGGTGCTTTGCAAGGTTTTTTGGCAAAGGAAAACGTTACGTGAAAAAAAGAACGTATAAAAAGTTGATTTGTGTCAGACACAGGGTGTTACTCTGTTATAACGGCTTGGCACGGTCGTTAGTAAGATCCCACCGCGCGATATGTTTAACGTAAATAAAATTACTTAAACAAGCAGAACTTGGTTTAGTACTGTTTTCATACAATATGTAGGCAAAGAACATGGTTAGAACGGTGGAGAAAATATTATAATATATATTATATATATATTTTAAGAGATGTCAGCACCATTGACGGGGTCCGATAGGGCTGATGCCTGCCGGGGTCGCGGATTGATCGAAAGAGTTATAGTGGCCCTGGCGCACAGTCAACTGAAGGAACACGGGTGGGTTTTAGTCAGTAAGAGCCTGACACGCCCTTCCGTTCCGCCCAGAACGGGAGAAGTCATTTGATACGGTACGCACTGTTCTTGATTTTAGAATATTTATAAAGTGCTGAGAAATGCCGCTATCTTTTTTGTATATCTGAAAATGACGGACTACAGAAAATTAATCTGTAAATAAGTTGCTAGTGTGTCTTATGAATCCATGAAGTAAACACTACGTACGTCGAATAAACAATTTTTCTTTATTTTTTCTTTTATTTTTTAGTCGCCAGTAAGTCAAGCTACACGAAACTGTCAAATTTCTCCAAACGATTTTAAACCTTAAAATGTTCATAGTTAAGTTCAAAATCGAATGAGAAAATCTGACAGTTTGTGGTAACTTGATGTGCTGGCTGTACAATATCCTGAATAGAAAAAAAAAGTTTCTTTCTCACCAGTTTACCAACAAGGATTGCATATTAAAAGTACTTAATACTAGGTAAGTATACTAATGTCATATACATTATACAAAAATAACCAAGCAGCATTTGTGGTGGTAAAGAGAGGTGTACTATAGGGTAATTACTCTATCTTCTGAATTAGGCGAGGCCTGTATCTCAGAAGATAGCACTCAGTTGACAATTTCGTTATTTTATAACCTAAAAACATTGTGTGCTACTGTTTTAATGTATTAATAAAGAATGAAAGTATTGAATAAAAGACTGTGTGTGTGTGTAAATAGTTAAAATATTAACATTAAGTTCTTAGTAACCGTCGTAGTTGGCGCAGCATAACTTCATATTCACAATCACAATTTCAGTTTTCACCACCTTTTTAGCAATAGCATCTCTCACTCAAGCCATTCACTATTTCTTTGGTCTTCCTTTGGTATTATTACTGTATAAGTCCACTATAATCTACCATAAAGCACTTCAGGCCACAAAAATCGGCCCTACCAAAACTCACCCCAATTTTCCTGATCCACACCAAAACCAAAACACTATCCAAGCTCTTTTATCTAAGTTCTATTGGATTGATTTATAGAGGTACGTTTTATTGTGGCTTATCCTACTTTATCCCGTAATTAAGTCCGACTCTGACCGTAATCTGGGTATTACGGAGTCAACCTGTCTCTTAGTTACAATTCCAATGACATTGAAAACGGAAAACAAAGAATGACCCTTTGGATTGTTAGAATTAGTTGGTGAGTGACGCGTGAAAATTATATAATTGTAACAGAAAATGTATAGTGTTTGTTTAAATAATGGGTTTAATTTTAGCATCATCAAACGTAATTTTTTCTCGAAGCAGAGGAAACGAAATGGTGTTTAGGTAAATACTATGTAGGTAGGTACTATTGTTGAAGTGAAACTTCTTATAGGCGGCGATTTGATAATTGGACGAGAATCGAGAGTGAAATTTCAAGGACGCGCCACGTTTTGGCACATTTCGTTACATGAGAGAGAAGAAAGATATAATTCTCTCTGTTTCTCAAAGTAACTCTCTCATAATTTTTAAGTTTCACTTCAATTACGTGTACAGTGTTGCACGCGCAATTTTAATTATTTCTTATTTCTATGATCTTCAACAAATTAGACATGTTTATAAACAAAGAAGAAAGATATAAGGAGCAGAAACGTAGATCGCGTCTCAATACTATTTTTGTTTTTTTCAAAGCTGGCAACAACAATCTTCTACAGCAATAAAATAAAATTCAAGTGTCTGTTTGAAATGTCAAAATAACAGCTTTCTACTAAATGCTTATGAAACTATATACGGCCCTAACAAAAAAAAATGTCTGTCTGTTTGTCCCGGCTAATCTCCAAAACGGCTGGACCGATTTTGACAGGACTTTTACTGTTATATTGCTGATGTTTTTTTTACTTTACTTTTAGTTACGTTACTTTACGGAGCGCGTGAGGGTGAGACAATCGTTGCGCCCTCACGCCCCTAGTCGCCGCAGGAGGAGACACCCTGGGCGTCGGGAGTCGATAGCCGACTCCCGGCCACCTTAGGCTTGCGGACAGCGAGCATTGGGCAGCTTGCCGTCCGGTAAAAACCAGGCCCGGGTCGACGGCGCGTTGTGTTCCACGCGCGCCTCAAAGAGATGTCAGCATAACTGATGGGGTCCGATAGGGCCGATGCCTGCCGGGGTCGCGGAATGTTCGAAAGAGTTACCGTGGCCCTGGCGCACAGGCAATTGAAGGAACACGGGTGGGTTTTAGTCAGTAAAAGTCTGACACTCTCTTCCGCTCCGCTCAGAGCGGGAGAGGTCATTTGATGATTCCCCCAAACAAAAAAAACAAAAAAGGCTACTTTTAGTTTAGAAAAAGAAAAAAGCATGTGTGCAGTTCACACGCGATATAAGTGAAACCTTCAAAAATGTGAATTCAGAAACACTGTATAATATATTTTATCTCATTCTCTTGCATGTTAAATCCTATAGATATATGGGCTTGTCTCTTTTTAGTGTCGCTTTTTTGTTTCATCGAGTTTCAAATCACAACGGGGCTAAAGAATTTTCACTTCAAAAGAAAAGGTATTAATGACACGCGAGCGAAGTCGCGGACAGCAGCTAGTTAAAAATAAAACAACAACAAAACAGCAAGCTATAGCAAACAATCTCACTTTTACATTAAAATCATAAACTGAATAACTTTGAATCATTAAGTTACTTTCATCAACATTTCTTCAATATAACTTTCATTATTATCGTAATTTTAAGTTCGTTCGTTTTAATGTTACTCAAATCGGAAATACCTGTTAATTAACGGAGGAAAACTCATTGTTTTTTACTTGAAAATGAACAATTAAGTAATAAGTTGAAAAAGACGGTAAAAGCTACCTAATAAATGAGTTTATCCTACTATTATTATAAATGTGAAAGTTTGTGAGGATGGATGGATGAATGTGTGTTACTCTTTCACGCAAAAATTACTGAACGGATTAGGATGGAATTTGGAACATAGATAGTTTATAATCTGGATTAACACATAGGATACTTTTTATGCCAGTAGTACGTCCCCGTTGAATAATTTCCGACCTCCACACGGGCGAAGCCGCGGGCAAAAGCTAGTTAAGTTTGAAATAAATTGGTCGAAGTGAAGCAATTTGTTGTTGCCTCTGTTAAAGTAAGTACAATTCGATATGTTGATACTCAGTTAAGAGTGGAGTATCGGTATTAGATAACTGAAAGCTGACCTATGACGTATTCTACGTAAAAAATTAGTTCCCCTTTTCTGCTTTTGCCACGACTGTTAGAGTTACTCTCCTGAACAAGTAAACGAATGACCGTATTTCTACAAAAATGCGCAGTTAGGTTAGTCTTCCTTTGGGGTACCAAAAGAAGACTAACCAAACTGTATTTTTGCATAATTGTTTAAACATGCAATATAAGTATTACACACAAGAACTTCCGACCAAACATTCAAAACAAATCTAATCGAAACGCAAATATTCTAAAATCGCGCTGCTTCACGTCCCCAAAGACACGTGCAAGCAAAACTACAATAACGATACCTCCTAGACACAGCACTACCTGAACCCCTGTACTTAAACTGTATGTAACTACTGCATACGACTTCATTCAGTATTGAATCTGCTAAAAGCTCTGCTCATAAGGGAACTCAAGCGTGAAAGGCAAGTGTATCCCACGCAACGATGTCAATGTGCTTACGTATTCCTGATGGCGAACTAAAGGTGTTCTTGCTTACGGTATGGGTAAAGCTGCGTTTGATTTTTGTAGTATTTGTTATTATTGTTAAACATTGTGTTCTCTAGAGTCTATTGATAGAGGTATGGTCTAATGGTATTTAAGTTGGCTATTGGCACTGTCAATTATGTACTTTTTGATAACACAGTTTTTTTTATCTTTAAGTTAATATCTAATTAAAACATTTACAAAAACTAGTTTTGTTTTTGGATGGTAGTCCTTTTTTATCATTGGGTTGTCCATTTAATTCGGGAATTCCTCGTAGCAACCCAGGATCATGATTTTTACTACCCGGTTTTAGGCAACAAGCCATTCTAAACACATCTGCCAAGTGCCTACCCTTTTGAGGAATACAGGCATGATTCTATGGTTATTTTTAAATAGGTATCCAATAAGCTTCTAATCCCTTTAACGTACGTATATTTAAGTGACATTGGGAACCTCTAAATTTGCTCCAAAAGTGACGCTACTATTTTTTCCAGTACTTTATAGTTCTGAACGTTATCTCTCTTCTTATTCCAGGGGTGGTGTTAGCCTAAGATGGTGTTGGCGTTGGTGGTCGGAGTGCTGTGCGTGTGGGGCCGCCTAAGCGACGCAAACCCAGAAGCGAAGCGGCTATATGACGATCTGCTTTCCAACTACAACCGTCTGATCCGGCCCGTCGGCAACAATTCTGATCGGCTCACGGTTAAGATGGGGCTTAGGCTCAGTCAGCTCATCGACGTTGTAAGTACCTTTTTCTATGACTTACTATACTAAAACCTCTTATATCTGATACTATATAATATATACAGCTTAGATGGTTTGGTCATATTGAGAGGATGAATGAAAAGCGACTAACAAAAGGTATTTACATGGCAGATGTGAATGGCAACGCTGGGAGGGGACACCTCAGGTAGACTTAGTGATCTTATTGGTGATATCCTTCAGAAAGATCAGGTGCGTAGTACTCGCCACCAGCGTGCGTGTGTAACCAGATGTATGTACGTAAACGAGGCAAGAGGAGTATGTAATGATCGTAGTAGGTGGCGTTTTGTAGTTTCTGCCTACCCCCATGGGAAGAAGGCGTGAGTATATATGTGTACTATATAATATATTCCTTAGCTTACATAACTTTAGGTACCACTATAGCGGTGACATATTTGGTGCGAGCATGTGACATCCACGCGAGTAATCTACGGAGGGAGGTGATTATATGAGCACTTGGATGTGCTGCAATAGTAACTTCACAAAAACGTTATTATGATTATACAGGAAGAAACAACGAAAACTAAAGTAGAAAAGAATAGAATACACCATACAAATTACAGATATAAATGTATAAAGTAAAAGAAAAAAAAAAAACTTGCTTAGAAAGTAATGCTTGTAATCTGCAAACGCAAATAACCATAAATCTTTTTTCAAAACGCCATAAAACACACATCGTTTAAATAATTATAAAAATGGTCCTCAAAGTAGAGCGAATTCTTTTATGAAAGTAACGCAAATATGAAACAAATGAACTAACTGGGTAGACTATCACTTAAAAATTCAAGTAAGCATATTAAATTCCGTTTACCATCACATTTCATTTAACTTTGTCCATCCAAATGAACCAAAAAACCTTCAATTACCCTCGATCCTTTTACAATTTAATTTAATTTATAATACGTTCACGTTTCCCGCTAAATTATTTCGGAATGAGATAGCAGGCTTATCCAGACATGTACGTCAAATCCTTTCATTTAAAACAGGCTTAACTACACTATCGTGTTTCGTTTCAGTCCTACTGCGTTGTGTACGTTATCTGAAAGGAAAATGATTGAAATACTGTTTTATTATTTTTTGTAGTGTATTGATGGATATAAAAAAATATTATAGAATTTTCTATTTATTTTTGTCCAAGGCTTGACTTGCTGTCTCCTTAAATCGAAAACTATCGAGTCTTATAATAATAAACACAAATAAAGAAATAAAAATGTTAATCAACCTATTTATCATTCCACGTAATGTATTTCTGCGTGCGTAGCATAGCCAATATAGATATGGAAGAAACGGAAGACAAAATGACACACTGTAGAAAGATTTCGACAGCGTCATGGCAATTTTTTTGTTAAGAAAGTCTTCTCTTCGTAGAGTTGAGATAGCAGTGGTCATGCTACGAATGCAGACCATAAACGAAATGAATGACCATAAACTTGAAGCCAAAATAAAATACTGAGTTAAATTTTCATTGTGAGACGAGACGTTTTCTTTTTAAACGCCTTACCTATTAACTTTTAAGAAGAACTTCCTGCTCTTAAGCTAATCAAACTAGTTTAACTTCTAATAGCAGTGAATACAACATCCACACGATTTCATGATTCCATCTCTTACCACATGTATCGGGAAAATGTTTGGCGACAGATTTTCATATTTAGTTCCGTAACTTTTGTTCCCAGAAAGTTATAACGTTTGAGGGAAACTATAGTTCAACGAAATTCTGTTTGTTTTTGATTTTTGAGTTTAATAAACAGGTACTCGTATAAAATTTTTGGGGTTGGGAAATTCCAACTTGATAGTTCTTCTTTTTCATAAAATGAAACAGATACAGGATTATATTCAGGCAGGCGTTATTCACAGGCTAGACTTTTCAAGTTTTTTGTTTACCTTTTGCGTAAAGAGAATTTGTATATAACGTTCAGCGTATTAAAGACTAATGTTCTTTTTTCGTTTTCAGACCCTAATAGCATTTATTTTTGGCGTTTAGATTGGCCACGATCGCGTACACGTGGCCCAACCAAGTGCCAGTAGTAACTGCTATTAGGGGGCATAGGTTGTCTATCTTTTGTTCTGTATTTACAAACTAGCTCTTACCTGCAGCTTCGCTCACGTGAGGGTCGGGAATGTACTACCGGGATAAAAAGTTTCCTATGTCCACCTGTGTCTACTTGGATGCCATATTTCATTAAAGTCCGTTCAGCTGTGAGGACCGTGAGATCATTAAAACGTGAAAAAGTAACAGACAGATAGAGTTACTTTCGCAATTATAATAACATACCTGTAGCGGGTGGCAGGGACGTCGACGTGTAACCCTTTACCATGGATTTAGTACATGATTCTGAACGCCCCTATTGTGGAATTGAATTGCGGGTTATCAAAAAAAAAAACTGCTGTTTCATAAAAAAAAAAACTACAATAACTACGCGGTCATACTGTATAGAACAGTAGTTTTTTTTTACTTAACCCACGATTTTTTTTAGCGCAATGTATTTCAGAATCATGTACTAAATCCATAGTTACAGTTTGCGCATCGTTGTCTTTATAGTTGATAATGACAACGATGCTTCTGCTTCATCAAAATCAAAATATTTTATTTCACATAAACCAACATGGGCACTTGAAACGTCAGAAGCTAGGTGCACGGTTCCAATTAGTTGTTTCCTATGGAGAAGAGCCGGCAAGAAAATCCACGGTTACTCTTTTAAAAATAAGGGGCTTTTACAATGTTACAAATTACAGTGTTGATAGATATGGGAGCTTCACAGTCGCAAACGCCTCACAAACGAAATTTCTATTAACAACAAAACGATCGCTTCACGTCCAATCACAACAAATCAACACACGACATAATCAATTTAAACCATTCTAATCCGTAAAATCCAGAACAACATAATTCCATTCCAACAAATTTTGATTCTATCAGCCAGATTCTATTAAACTTGGCTGTTGACACATGGGCAGAACTCATTTAACTAAGCCACAACAATTTAAATCGAACGTGGCTATCGTTGAATTTATTGATAAATAAATGGAAAGCGCAGAACTAGTGCACGTTCGTGTATTGTACTCGTAGTAGTTTTGTTAAGTTGGGTATGTAATTTTGACTGGTAGTGTATGTTGTCTCTTTTTGGGGCACGTGTTTTGTTAGTAAAATTTTCAAACCGGTACTCCGTTTGAAGTGTGAAGTGGTGGTTTCTGCAGTGGAAGCAGTCAATTTAAATCGAACGTGGCTATCGTCGAATTTATTGATAAATAAATGGAAAGCGCAGAACTAGTGCACGTTCGTGTATTGTTGTAGTTTTGATAAGTTGGGTATGTAATTTTGACTGGTAGTGCATGTTGTCTCTTGTTGAGCCATGTGTTTTGTTTGTAGTACCCGTTGTAAATGTGATGTGGTGGTTTTTGCAGTGGAATCACTCAATCAATCTGCCTAGCTTTTTTGTCAACTATATTCAGACTGCTGAATAGCAGTATTTTTTATGGAGTGACTGCCGAACTACAGCGCTGGTTTGCCCTGAGCAAAACTTCGCTGCCGCCGCCCCGCTCCCCTTTTGGAGAGAAGAGAGGGGTGGCAAATTTCAGCACTCCGCCTAGGTTTTCTTTTGTTCATCCATAAAGAAACAGGAGTGACTTTATCAGCTTACGCACAAAAGTTTGAGAATTCAGAGAATGTCGGATACAAGAGCAAGCGAAGAGATCTCAACAATTATTTTAGTTTTCTAACTCCAAACGAACTAAAACCAAAGTACTCTGCAGGCGCCAGAGGTGAAGAGGCGCTTAGTGACAGCCTATTCGGCACCCCCTCACCTCTGGCACCCTGGGCGATCGTTCAGCCGCGCCCTACCCTAACGCCGACACTGACTAACTGACCGCCACAACCCAGTAACTGGACAACATGGAACTGCTTGGTACGACTTTACCGAGCAGTTTCATGTTGCCTAGTTACTGGGTTGTGGAGATCAGTTAACCAGTTAGTCCAGCCCAAAAGTCTGACAAGCGACCGCTTGTCAGATTTTTGGACTTCTGACTACCCGTAACGGCGTACAAAGATCTACGAATGACAGCCGGGACCAACGGCTTAACGTGCTTTCTGAGGCACGGAAGGGTCTTATTATATAATGGATGGACACCCATCCACGAACCAACCACGGCTGAATTAAGATGTTCAGTTCTATTCTAAAGAACATCTACTAAGAAAGGGCAGCTGTTAAAGTCTGCGCATCTCGTATATAATTCGCGTTTAGACTTTTTAAAGAAAATGGGTTGATACATATTATAATTTTGTCAGCATAATGCCTTGATCACGCGTACCGAGTAGACAGGCGAAACAGTGCTCTCGACCGAGTGCTCGGTACGTGTAAACACCTCACCGAGTCCTCGGCCGAGCGCTTGGACAAGTTAAAGGGTGAGACAGTCATTCGGATCCTGTTCCATTTACTAGACTGAGTGTCTACCCCCGCGCTTCCCCGCACTGACTTGACTCGCAAGTAAAAAAATACGTGTAAACACCTACTCGTCCACCCAACTCTCTCGGCCTAGTATCATTTTGCTTTGTCGCCTATCTACTCGGTACGTGTGATCAAGGCATAAGAGTAATGGATTTTGTAATGTTAATATCGGATCATTGAATTTCGTAACTTGTTGCGAAACCAAAATATTATTAAACCTAGGAACCATTGTGCTCATAATATTAAACGAGACGCTCTTCAACAATTACAAGCCAAATACCATAGTTTCAAAGTATGATCGCGAAAAACAAAAGAATAACCGATTGAGAGTCAATTTATTCCAATAAACGTAATCTTTCGCAATAAAAAATATTATTGTTTAGATTCTCAATAGACCTTCGCTCAAGTTTCATTTGAGCAAAGTTCGAAATCAAATAAAAACAAACCTCTTTCACTTGAAGCAGTATCGTGTAAAGAATAAGAAGTATAAGTTTGTGTTTTATTGTTATTTTTAATATTTTATTAGTATATTTTGTTAGTTTTAAATACTCCTTTTTTATACTGTTTGTATTTCCTGTGCGTGTCCCAATTTTTTTCTTTCTCTCTTTGAATGGGTAAAATTATATTTTTCAGAAAAAAATATGCTTATCTATATACTCGCGTTGTTCTCCTGAACTGTGCGACGGGTTTTGATGCAATTTTCACCATCATTTAGAGAATGTATTCTGGAAGGTTTATGTGTATAATACATTACAGTTAAACTTACATAAAATAAAGAAATCTCGATGTTTTGTCAATTCGTAACAACCGAATGCGGAATAGAGGCGGGTCGCTAGTTTCAAATAAGCATTTTTACTGAAAAATAACTCCGGTCCTTATAGGTGAATGCCAGATTAGGCGGATATTTAATGATACGGATTTGTATAAATATTATTCAAATCACTATATTCAATTTGTGAACTTACTGTTCACTTCTCAAGACTGCGGTCAGCTAAACATAGAAACGAACTTCTTCCAAACCATGAAAAACAAAGAATTCTGATTTGGTTTTCAAAACCCTCCACAGCAAGTTACCTTTGCTCTTTGGGCAGACTGTATTCCTGTTTCAAAAAAGCCTTTACACTGATTGGGCCTTTCTTTCAAAGGTATTGGTCTGATTGGTTGGTTATTTTTTTTGCACATCTCTAATGTTCTAGAATCTAGTTTGAATGTTTGAACGTTTAACAGAATTTTATGATTACGTAAAGGAATTCGTTTAAGATCTTTATAAATAAAAATGCTCGCTATTTCGTCGGCTTCTAAGAAATTGTGTTTATAAATTATTAAACAAAAACGTCTTGGGCTGTTTCTGTAAAGTTCAAGTAAGAAATATCGATAGCTATTTTGCTTATACTACAGTGGAAGTCACTAATAATATCGTGAACGTATTTTCTAAACTATTAAGTACGTAGTAGGTACACAAAATAAATAATGAAAACAGTTAAGTCATTGATGACAATGATGATGCAAAATAAATTAGAAAATGATTCCTAACAACTCTGCTCACCCCATTAGTCACAAAAAGAACTCTTCTTTTTAACCGACTTCACAAACAGGAGGAGGTTCTCAATTCGTCTGTATGTTTTTTTTTTTTTTTTTGTGTGTTAGCTCATAACTTTTTTCTGGGTGAACCGATTTGGATGATTCTTTTTTTATTTGATAGGTGGTGCTTCACATGTGGTCCCATTTAAATTTGAACAAGGTCTGTCCAGTAGTTTTTGAGTTATCCTTAATACTGCAGATTTTTTCCACTTAGTTTATATGGATGATGTGTTAATAATTTCCTGTCACTGTTATTTACACACCAAGTAGTGGTATACGAATTTGTGTGGGGTAGGTACCGCAACTAAAAAGTGAAAAATAAAAACTTTTTTACAAAAAAACAACCGACTTCCAAAAAAAACACTAAAAGACGTGAAAAATAACTTTAATTTCGGAAGTCGGTGGCCAAACACGAAAATACAAAACCAAAGGCACCGACTTCCGAAATTAAAGTTATTTTTCACGTCTTTTAGTGTTTTTTTTGGAAGTCGGTTGTTTTTTTGTAAAAATGTTTTTAATTTAAAACATTTCTAGTAAATTAGCTTTTTCTGGCCACTTAGAACAGATCGCTTCTGATTCGTCAATTTGAATATCAATAAAAACGAAGCTGCGATATTCCAGTTTTAAAATTCATCACGTTTTGCCCCCTTTCTTGTCGTCCTCGTCTTTGTCTTTTTTTACTTTTTGATGCAAAGTGACGGTTATTTTATTATCGCCATGCATAATTTATTTGAAAGAAGAATCCTACGTTAGCCCTTGATAGTTTAACTCAATTATTTTTTGAGGCGATTGTTTTTTTATTTATTTTTGGGGTTAATGTCGATCGACTTATGCTCAAACGAACATAGAGCATATTCCGTGGCCGACACGGTAACGTTTTACTTAAAAAGACTGCTGGTATTGTTGTTAAAGTTCGTAAATACTTCTGGAATCTCTATTTCGCGTAAAAATGGCTGAAAAAACTTACTAAAACTGTGTCAAGTTATTTCCATTATGTCCACAATACATACTCGCATTACAATACATAGATACCTACATGGAAGCAAAAAGTAAACTCCATAAATATGTCAATAAGTGGTGTTTGCTACAAAGCTAACTGAAATAAAAACAGGTACCTAATGTAACGTACGAGATTTTCTTAACAAAGGGGAGGACGATTTAGTTTTAAGCACTGCGCCAATTATATTTTAGTACAGCTGGCCAGCCATGGGGCTACGAGATAAGCGTTTTATGTTTTTTTTAGGCGTGAATACATTGTAAGAAATGCGTAAAATTATTAAAAATATCTGCCTTTTTTTTAAACGTGATATTTAGTGGAAATTACTTTTTTGTTTTCTTGGAAATTAGATTAATGATAGTGGAGGAGTTGGCAAAAGCTGGGATGACTATCAATTTAGAGTCTCTGTATGGTTCGTCACAAATATATCAGTGCTATCAAATAAAGCTTAACCTAGTTATCAGTTTATTGTCAGACTTCGTATACAGGAAAAAAAAATAACCAGTGCGCAGACTCCCCTACCCTAAGCGTAGTTTTTTTTTGTCAGTTATAATAAAACAAGTTTGCTGTTCCATACATTTTGACTGCATACATATTGCACTTTTCTATGAAAGAACAGATAGTTTTTTATAACCGTCGATTTTTTTTCTACGCTAGGGTGGTCTAGAATCCAAATTACGAAGTTTTTTGTTTCTTTTTACTTACTTCTTTGACATAATCTCATTATTTGACATTATATACCTCGGATTCTTATTTCAACCCCTTATTTATGGCTTTTGTGGATAGGATTTTGATTCCGATTTGTTACAGTAGTAATGGCAATCATGGTTCAATCAATTAGTCTAAATAGGCTTTTATTTTTATATAGATTCTTCTATATTTTGTGAATGTGAGAACGTTGTAGACCTAACTTGTAGACTGTAGATTTGTGGACCTTTTTATATTTCGTTGAGTACCTGTTACTTGTTGACAAGCCTACACTGTCCTCCCATATCTATCAACACTGTTATTGGAAACATTGTAAAAGCCCCTTATTTTTAAAAGAGTAACCGTGGAGTTTCTTTCTGGCTCTTCTCCATAGGAAACGACCAATTGGAACCGTGCACCTAGCTTCTGACGTTTCATAAGTGCCCATGTTGGTTTATGTGAAATAAAATGTTTTGATTTTTATGATTTTGTGTTGAATTCATGGTTACAGTATGCGCACTTAGAACACTAATATATTTGTATCCAAAAATGCATTGACAACTCTCAATATCCTAAATGTTTCTCTCTTCTTCTTATTATTTAATCGCTACCCGCTACATCCTCCGCTAATTTCGTGGCCTCATAATAGTCGTACACTAACCCCACATTTTCCCTTAGATGCTGAAAGCGGGACATTTGTGTAATTACACCCGAATGTGCTGAATTTACGTTGGCTGCAGGACTGACCGGACGCAGGTTACTGCACTTATTATCTTCATATTCAAATCGTTAAAAGAAAGGAAGTTTCGCATTTTACCTAATAATCATTATTAAGTTTATTTTTTTTGACTACGTACAAACACATAAACACAGGCATTCTTCCCATTGAGGTAGGCAGAAACTACAGAACGCCACCTGCTACGATCCTTATTTTGCTCCGTTTACGTTATATCTGGTTATACACGCACGCCGGTTGCGAGTACCACGCACCTGACCTTTCTGAAGAACATCATCAATGAGGTCAATATATTATGTCCTCCTAGGACGTTCCTTTCCGGCGTTTTGTTGACTGTTCATGAGGATATCAGTTAATAGGCAAAAATTATGAGTAAGTTCAAACGTTAAGTCTGTATCCAAGGGCGGATCCATGATTTATTTCTGGGGGGGCACATGGCCAGACGGTTAAGAAGTGGCTCCCACATTTAGTATTGCACTGTTGTTTTTGAGATTAATTCTTTTTCAATAACATTTAAGAATAACTATAAACAAAAATGTAATTTTTGCACCCCGCCTCGGGTAGGATTGATTTAATTTTTGACCATAGATACAGAAATAAGAGTACTCGTAACTTTGTCGACATAAGTAGTAAAGTTTAAGAATTAAGAGATCCTGGGCTACAAGAGTGAGTGAAGCAAGCTCAATAATTTTAGCACTCGCCCTTGAATTGGTTTGGTTAGTTTTTCTTTTGACCATTCACAGTACTAGCTATATATTTTACATAAGTTGAAGAAAGCTGTCTCTTTTGCCGCGCGAGGCCCCTCAAACCACGCTATCTTTTTAGCATTATATGTTATCCTGAAATCCTCTCGCCGACTCCAGGCCGGTGCATTGTTAGCTTAGCAGACCTCAGTACCCGAGTACGAACTGACTGCACCATTTTGAACCTTAGTAGTTACGCCACAGCTGCTGAAGATATAGTAGGTACTTTTTCAGCGTTCATCATTGAAGCAACGTCTTGATGGATATGCATTCAGGCCAGTCTTTCCAAACGATTCGATTATATTTCACTTAAACCCTGGGGGGGGGGGGGGGGGGGCGGCACGTGCCCTTGAATCCGCCCTTGCCAGTATCAGTCACCGAAAACGTTAACCGTACGTAGCGTAGTTGTGACAAGTTATTAAAAGATATTATTTTCATCCCCAGTGTTTAAGGAGTCAAACAAGGAGTAACTGGTTTTTTTTTTCTTTTGTGAAGATCCAGTTACTGTTTTGGTTTAACTGAGGCAAAAAACTGATATCCAACGCAAAGTAGAGTAAAAATTTTATATACTTTATATCTGCAATTAAATCCAACCCTACTCACTGCATAAATAAATAACTGCCTTCTCTAAAAATACTCCATCTATGGCTGATTTTTTAATAGTGTAATAACTTTTGTCTGTAGAATAATATGACAGTTTGACATAATACGTTTCATACAAAAGCTGTCAAACAGGAATATACAGGGTGGCATCGACGCGCAACCTGTTACCATGGATTCAGTACATGATTGTGAACCCCTGCGCTGAAATGTTTAGTCAGTTATTAAAATAAAAAAAAACTGTTTCATAAATTTTGACCGCGTCGGTATTGCACTTTTCTATCAAACAGCAGACTTTTTTTGTATTTTTTTATTTTATAGCCGACGAATTTTTTTTCGCTAGGGGATCTAGAATCATTTGCTGAATTCATGGTTTCAATTTGAACGTCGATGTCCCTACCACCGTGTACTTTATTCCTTAGATAAAAGTTAGCCGATTATTAAGAAATCAACCCTGAAATACTTAAACCCACTTCACCGTAAAACCATCCAAAATAAAGGCCATTCTTTCCTTTAACTTCTTCCATAAAATATAGCACTCAATAGAATGGGTGCATGGACTAGCTTCGAGTAGCACCTGAATAAGAGATCTGCTATAAGCAAAGTGCATGCATTACTATTCAGGGAACTTATAGTGGTGCAATGACTAGAAAATACTGTTAGCTTGGAATCTTTGCCACGGATTCTATTTCTTATTTTGATTCTTGTGTTTATCTATAATTATATTGCATCGCTTCATTCTTCAGATATAACATTCACAACGTAGTTCCTCTAACCTACAAGGCAACTTTGCACTATTTTTTAAATTAACCTTTTTTTTTTTTTTGCTGTCTACGGTTACTGTATCAAGTCTCATTCTTTTTCCGTGCGAGGCAAAGACACACGAGTTCTGCGATCACAGCCCCCGATTTGAAAAACTTACGGTTTTAATATTGAATTTAGTTGTTTGACAGTAATAGATAGAAATAATGCCTAAGCGCAGTGCTAAAGATAAAATTGAACGTTATAATAAAAAGATTCGTAAACTTGAAGAACAGGAACGACAATATCGTCGTCGCGTGGTGCGAGTTTTATCTTCGGACTCTGATGTGAGCTTCGATAACGACGACGCCGGTAACGGTAAGAACTATTGATATTAACTAATTTGTGAATAAGTGCTTCAATGTGGTTTTTTAACCTCGAATAATTATTTGTTGCCTTGATTCGAAATCGAACGTGGCAAGCCTGGGGGTTGGCCGTGAGTCAACACGAGGGCATAAAAGCAAAACATAAGCATATTTTACATGAGATATCTTAACATTTTTGCGAAATCAGGCAAAGCCTGGGGTCTATCCGAGAGATAGAACGAGGGTATATTTTTGTCAAAGTACCCAGACATATAAAATAAATAATTTTATTATTAGATGCTGATAAAGGGGACAAAAATGGACCTGCAAATCCACCAGCCTTGGGGGTTACCGATATTCCCGAGATTCCGGTCCCCGATCCAGGAATACCAGAAACCGATGCATCTTCGATTGCACATGAACTTGACCCAGAAATTTTGTCAGCATTAGGGGAGCAATCTGACGACACTCCTGAGATTGGGGAAAGCATACACGAAAATTTGGCACAAAGGTGGCAGCCCATATTAAGAAAAGGTCTTCCCAAGGAAGCCAAGGACAAATTATTAAAAAATTATCTTGTCCCATCCAACTGTGCTCTTTTACAAGCACCAAAACTTAATGCCGAAATTTCGGCAGCTATTACAGATGTGGCAAGAAATCGCAATAAGAAGATAGAGTTATCGCAACAACTTCTTGGCACTGGGATCACAGCTGTGAATAGGGCAATGACTCTTCTCATTACTGGCGAAGAAAAAATCCAAGCCATAAAAATGCTAAGTGACAGTTGTCGCATCTTATCCCATCTTCACCATATGGATACTGAAGCTCGTATCAAATTGGTGACACCCGGCTTGGAAAAAGCATTCCTAAATGTTATCAAGGATAACGAAAGGGATAGCACTTTATTCGGAATAAAACTATCCGAAAAAATCAAAGCTTCAAAAGCTATTGAAAGGCAGGGCCTGCAAATAAAAAAGGCCTCGGTGCCTCAAAAACCTCCACAGACAGTCCAATCGGCAGTCGCACGACCTCGCTACCAGGAAAACTGGTCAGGTCCTTCGCGTTACCTGTCGAACAGGGGGGGGGGGCGCGGAGGCCAGAGGAGACAAGCCCCTGCAGCACGCAAGTCTCAGACAGCGGCGCAACCCAGGTATTCGAACACGAACAAAACGCGTGCTCAAACTCAACCATAGAACAGGTACATTCTGGACGAATACGTCTTTTTTATTCTCACTGGCTCGATATAACTACCAATGACATCGTTCTTGAATGGATTCGTAAGGGTTTTTCCATACCATTTTCTAAAACTCCGGTGCAAACCCTTTCACCTCGTAATTGACTCAACGGCAGATAAAGAGGATATGAAATTGGCCATCAAAAAATTACTTGATTTAGGCGCGATATCAACATGTTCACCGATCGAGAATCAATTAGAATCCCTTGGTTTCGTTATTAATTTCAATAAGAGTTCATTAGAACCAAAACAGACTTGTAAATATTTAGGTTTTATGTATGATTCAAAAAAGTTAATTATGTCCTTACCAGACGAAAAACGCACTCACATAGCTAGTTTCATATATAAATATTTACGCTTACCACGCTGCACCATAAGAGAATTTGCACAATTAATTGGGATTCTTACTGCTGCTTGTCCCGCAGCAAAATATGGATGGCTTTACACAAAAATTTTAGAACGACAAAAATACTTGGCCTTAAAAATAAACAACAATTTTGATACAAAAATTAAATTATCTAATATAATTCTGAATGATCTGAATTGGTGGTCAAATAATATTGCCATAACTTCCAATTCCATAAGGGCTCAAGAATTCACATTAGAAATATTCACTGATGCGTCCAGGACTGGATGGGGCGCTTGTTGCAATAACGAACGCATTAACGGCACTTGGAAAAATTCAGAATTAAAGTTTCACATTAATTATCTCGAACTCTTAGCGGTATTTTTAGCATTCAAATGGTTCATTCGCAATTATTCTGACTGTGCTATTTTATTACGTATTGATAACACAACAGCCATTAGTTATATCAATCGTATGGGCGGAATACAATTCCCACATTTGAACGATTTATCTCGATCTATTTGGCAGTGGTGCGAGAGGAAAAATATCTGGTTATTAGCTTCTTACATAAACACCCATGATAATGTTATAGCCGACGAACAATCTAGGAAAATTAACATAGACACAGAATGGGAATTATCAAATTTAGCATTCCAATTGATAACACAAGAATTAGGCCAACCAGATATAGACTTATTCGCCTCTCGCACTAATGCAAAATGTGAGAACTATGTGTCCTGGCGACCAGACCCCGATGCCATCACAATTGACGCCTTTACAATAAGCTGGCGCAATAAATACTTTTATGCCTTCCCGCCATTTTAATAGTTTTAGACAAAGCCGAAGGTATTCTGGTTTTTCCCATATGGCCATCACAAGCCTGGTATCCCCAGTTAAAAAGTAAGCTTGTTACCGAAATAGTTATTCTGAAAGCAAATAAAGGCCTTTTATCTTCCCGTTTCAGAACACACCATCCACTTTACAAGTCGCTTACCCTGGGTGCTGCGGTGCTCTCCGGCTTGCGTTCACGCACCGAGGGACGCCTCCAACCGCTCTCGATTTAATGTTAGCTTCTTTGTCTCAAAACACTGTACAGCAATATAATGTCACCTTTAAACTGTGGTGGGAATTCTGTATAGTTAATAGTATTAGCGTGTTTGAGGTGTCAATTCCACGGGTCATGACCTTTTTATCCGATCAATTTAATAAGGGAGCATCTTACGGTTCCCTTAATAGTCATCGCTCTGCCCTATCGCTACTTCTAGGAAATAGTGTCGGAACAGACGACTGCATAAAAAGGTTACTAAAAGGAGCATACAAGTTGAGACCGTGTGTACCCAAGTATACCAGTATTTGGGATCCCCAGGTGGTACTCAACTTTATCTCTAACTGGTTCCCAAATGAACATCTCACAATAGAAAATATCACTAAGAAATTAGCAATTTTGTTAGCTATTTGCACAGCTCACAGAGTTCAAACGTTTTCTCTTATCAAGACCTCAAACATGAAAATAAATTCCAGAGGCATTGAAATAATCGTAACCGACATTATTAAGACATCGGCACCTGGCCGAGATCAACCAATTTTATTTCTACCATACTTTTTAGATAAACCAAGCATTTGCCCGGCTACGACATTAAAAGATTACCTTCAAGTGACTAATGAAATTAGACCTGAGAGCGTACCTAATTTATTCATGACGTCCAAACGGCCCTATAGAGGCGCCACGGCGCAGTCAATCAGTCGCTGGATAAAACAAGTAATGTGTGCGAGCGGCGTGGACGTGACGACATTCAGCGCGCATAGCACGCGCCATGCCGCCACGTCCACGGCGCACCGCGCTGGCCTGTCCATAGACGCCATCAGGAAGGCGGCTGGCTGGACAGCCGCTTCTCAGACGTTCGCCAAATATTATTGTCGGGCCGTACGCGAAGAAAATTCTTTCGCAAGTTCGGTTTGTTTTCCACCAAATCGAAATTAAATAAAGACTGATTAGCCATGCATATTTATTGTAAGTGTGTAGGTTATCAACCTTAATAATATTATTATGATTGAAGTTGATTCTAGATTAAGATTGCAATATTGTCAATGTACCTATTAAGTATTTATCTGTACAGTGTGCCCACAGTACAAAACCGACCCAAAACGCAACAATCGACTGAAGCCAACAAAGTAGCTGGGACGTTTACGGATACTGCAACTCAAGTCACAAAAGTAGCTGTAGACGGAACAGCGGATAATAGATTTCCAATTAATAACTATTAAAGGAGCGAAGACTTATGTTTAATTAAACAAATTAAGTAAACAACTTATGTATTATCATTAGCAAAACTTCTCCTCTAACCATGTACGTTGTGAATGTTATATCTGAAGAATGAAGCGATGCAATATAATATATGATCAAACGAACTTCGGCAAGTGAAGTTCGATCGATATTATATTAATCGCTTCATTCGAAGATATAACACCCACCCACCCCATTGCCCTATCGAAGATTTGCTAAACTATACTTACTCTAAAAATAATGAGACTTGATACAGTGACCGTAGACAGCAACAAAAAAAATATATTAAAAGGCTAATTTAAAAAATAGTGCGAAGTTGCCTTGTAGGTTAGAGGAACTACGTTGTGAATGTTATATCTTCGAATGAAGCGATTAATATAATATCGATCGAACTTCACTTGCCGAAGTTCGTTTGATCATATATATTATCAGCTTAAGGCGAAAGCGTCAGTGTAGGCCGCGAAATTCAAAATTTATTCTGTTTTTTGCAATTTGCAGGTCGGTGACAGGATGTATGTTGATCTAAATATGATTCGCGGACGTATCAAATATTTATTTATATAATTATAATCATAAAATTCATCAATACCACTCTCTAAGTTCATATTACCCTATTGAATGACTATTTCATGATATGATGACATTTGAGGCCAATTCTAACATAAGGAATTGTATTCTAATGATTATAATTCTGTAAAGCTATATTTGTTACGGTCGCTAATTATGTTTTAATCAACATATTTATAACCTGACACTGACCTGCAACATGCAAAAAATGTAATTGAATTGAACTTCGCGGGCTACCTTAGCGCATCCCCCTTAAGGTTTCAAATGGTTTGTTTAAATAGAAAATTCATGCCTACATACATAAAATCACGTCTTTTTCCCATGTAGGCAGGCAGAAACTAAAGAACGCCAACTGCTACGATCCTTACACACCCCTTTTGCTTCATTTACGTTCATATATCGGGTCGTACACGCGCGCCGGTAAAAAGAAAATTTGTGGAGGAAATTATGGAGTAACTGATACAGTAGCTTTAGTGGTTAGACTGTAGTAGATCTGCTATAAAAAGAATACCAAAAACAAGCAAACCAATAAACAAACAAACCAATAAACCTATTTTTCTTTCTTTCTTTTCTATAAGCAAAGGGCACGCATCTTTATTCAGGGAACTTACCCGTGCAATAAGTGGAAAATACTGGGAATGTTGAACGTTTGCGGCGGATTTTATTTTCCATTTTGATTCTTGTGATTATCTACCTATATTAGTGACTTATGATTTGATTCAATAAAAACACTGGGGTGTATGGTATATCATGGCCGGTACTGTAGCTAAAGACCGTAGACTGTAGCCAATCAGATACGAGGATGGTGCTGTCCAGCCACACTTATAAATTTAAAACATTCTTTGAAAATATTTTTTATTGTCTTTTTATGGATTCCTTGCTCCCACCATAGATGCCGCGTCATTTATGCTTGCGCGCGGCTAAAAGGAAATTGCATGAATTAATATTTTTGTAAATTACCCGTGCATTAAATGGAAAATACCAGCTGTGTCAATTGTTTGTGGCGGATTTTATTCTAGACTACTTCTACTTTTCAATATTTGTAAATATGTCAGCACCGTGTATCTATCACATAATTGATTTACCTGTCATTGCGTTATATTTCATTCTTTTTACCTATTGTGGTATAGTAATTTTATGCTAGGTGCATCGTCTTTACATATTATTGTATAATTAATGTATACATGATATTGTAAAACATTTTTAAAGAGTAACGGTGGATTTTCTTCTCCATACGAAACTACCTTTTGGAAGGGGCAACTAGAATCAATTATATTTTCTTGTAAATTGAGACGTTCAAAAGTGCCTTTTATGTGCCTATTTGAAATAAATGATTAGACTTTGACTTGGACTAGATTTTGGTTGTAATTTTTTTCTATAATATAAGAGGCTGACAAGGTTTGATTATGATAACGGACTTGCATGTAGTTAGTTTCGTCATTTTCTCTAAAGATCGGCTACGCTTAGGAAGCGATAAAGATATTTTGATAGAAAGTTAACAATATTTAGGTAGGTCTACTATATATATATTTAGGTAGGTAGGTGGGGGGGGGTTGGGTAGGTGGTAGGTGGATCTTCCATTTTTTTTTTAAATCTAAAACTCTTGCGTTATTTTTTTTCCATAAAATCTATTTACTAAGAACTTACTTTAAAAATACCAAAACTACCAATCTTGCTTCATATCCCACTTTCATAATAACCTTTTTATCTTACAAACAAAGAAAGAACCTGAAACAGTTACTGATATTTTTACTACCTACCTACCCACAACACTTTCTTACGTCACATAACATCGTAAGAAGACTTGGAACCCATTACGCAGCCACTACGAGTGTTCTCCCCATCACACGAATAGGATAATCCAATAAGACGGAAGCCAAAAGAAAGGTTTTTTTTCTTTTAGAAAAGTTCCTCCGTTACAATGTGGTTTGCGGTAAAGTAAATGTTGAAAGAAACTATCGTTTTTTTCATGGAGGTTTTTTTGTTTTTTGATAAAACAAAACCATAGAACTATAACCGGCTATAACATTTTCCATTTTTGACGAATTAACACACACAATATTGTAGTGTTTTAGTTTCCTAGGACGTCCATAAAATGCCTAAATATTAATTATCCTAACGTATTATTATAAATGCGAAAGTAAGTTTGTTTGTTTGTTCCACTTTCACGTTAAAATGGCTGAACGGCTTTGAATGAAATTTTTCACATTGGTAGACCATGACCTGGGTTAGGATATAGGATACTTTTTATTCCAATATTCCAACGGGATTGAGACTTATATGGGTGAAACTGCGGGGCGCAACTAGTAGTGCTATACAGCTCTCACTTTAGTGGATCATTTTCAGCCTTTCCTTTGCCACTGCTAGGTACCTAGACCTGCAGACCATTTTTTTCTTTTCTTAAAAAACGTTCAAATCAAGTCACAATCTAATCACAGCGAGTAAAGTTCTAGAACACTCTTTATTATGTACACCATAAAAAATACTCATATAATTAGAGGGTTTTTTTAGACAGATTTAGGCCGATTCTCACCAATGAAAGTGAACGCGACCAGCACATCTAAACCACGTTCAAGAACTGTCAGTGTCATCATTATTGTGAAGTATTGACACTGACAGCTTTGAACGCAGTTTAGACGTGCTGATCGCGTTCAGCTTCATTGGTAATATTGGCGATGAGATTGAGATTAAAATATGAATGTTACATGAAGAACAGAAATTGCCCCTCTGTTTTTCAGCATGCCATTCACTCCGGTCCTGTACGCGGCCATTCAACTTTTGGTCTTACATTCAACTAAACAAAATGCCTCAAAGCAGTTAACGTTACCTTTGAAAACTACTTAAAATTGATGAGCAAAACAAAGTACAGCAGAAAAGAAAAATACACAACCAAAGAAAATAAATAGGTATCCTTCAGTTGAACAGTACTCTGGTTTTCTTTGATCCTTACTAAAGGAATAATATTTATTTGGAAAGGACAATATCTGTTTGGAGATTATTTTTGTATCTTGTGTTTATTAGAGGGGAATAATTAGTAGCGATTACATAATATTATTTGTTTTATTATATTAGTGCAGTTATTAGGTTAATGAATGTCTGAATTATATTATAACAGTGCAGACCACCACTGTTGTACTACTGTAATTAAGTAGGTATTGCTATAATTGTTTACAAAATATTGGTTATTGAAAGTGGTATTTTTTTGTGGAGAAAATACCGGTTCTGGAATAAATATTTACGGCTCTAAAAAATGTCTGAGCTTTAAACGTACGTTACAACCACCGATTCGCCATCAATGAATGATGGTGTAACCAACGTCAGCTTTCATTCATTAAATAAATTACTTAAATTGGTAGCGGCATCTACAACGCCACACGCGAGCTACGCGTCACACTGACGTCACGCAAAATCCTGCATCGCGCAAGCATAATTTACCGCGCAACTAGCATATAACATTATATATACAACGTCCGATATCAATTGTCGGGCAGTTGCCCACCAGACACGACACCCGTCTGGTCGGAGGATCCTCCCTTTTCTATGGAGGTATGAGTGAACTTTACTGGGCAACTAGCTTCATCGTTCTGACTGACCGACCCCTTGACAATTCAAAAATGCTTGTAATTGGTTTATTTGAAATAAATGGTATGAGTTTGAGTTTACACCCTATTACTCATACCTCTATGTTAGGCCGTTCACCTTCCACGTTCAGTCACAAACTAACCTGTTGTGGTATTTAAGTCTATACTAATATTATGAGCAGTGGTGGCCCAGTGGTATCGGCCCCGACTTACGAGTTGTAGGTCGTGGGTTCGAACCTAGGCAGGCGCTTTACTTTGTGTAAATAATTTCATCACTACTGTTCTCAAAACGGTGAAGGAAAACATCGTGAGGAAACCGGCATGTCCTAGAGCCAAAAATTCGAAGACATCTACCAATCTGCACTGGGCCCGCGTGGTGGATTACAACCCATTCCCTCTCAAAGAGAGGAGGCCTGAGTCCCAGCAGTGGGAACATTACATAAATAACAAAAAAAACAAAGTGTTTTTTGTACATAAATAATAAAATAAATAAATAAACATTATAGGCTGATTATGCTACTAATATTACTAGAAGGTAGTGAATTTTATGCAAATGGAGATTCGGAGCTATACTGATCAGATTCTGAAAATACTTTGCAAAGCTACAGTTTTGCCGAGTATCATAGGATATTTTAATGTTAAAACAAGAAATTTCACGCGCACGAAATCAGGGACAGAAACTAGTCGTTTATAAATATGTGGATAACTCCGATAACACACTAACAATTCTTTTGTCAAACCACAACATTATCCTCAACGACAATTCAAAGCTAAAATACATAATATAATGGACCGATTCCATTCCGTTCGCATTTTACCAGCTAACGGAAACCTTTCTTCGAGGCGCGTGACTACGAATAACAATGTGTACGCTGCTCTGTGGCTAGGAAACCCGCTAATTTGTGGCGTAGATTCTAGTATAAATATTTAAAGAGCTATGTTAATTTGTTGTAGTGTTATACTGTGGAGAATTAAAATAGGTTCTGAGGTGGTGAATTGGGAAATTACTCGTTTTATTTTATAATACTAACCTTTCCCTACACTACACGGTTTTTACAACTTGACAAAACATCGAGATTTCCTTACTATATGTAAGTTTAATATTAATATGTTATGCCCACAAACCTTCCGGAATAAATTCTCTAAATGATGGTGAACATCGCATCACCATCGATTATGTAGGTTAGAAGATCAAAGCAGTCACACAGACGGACACGAAAAGCGACTTTAATTTATATTATGTTTAGAAGCTGCCAGAACCGTGCTTTAGAAATACAGCTTCAGTATTTTTTATAATTACTTAATAATCTTTATTAAAATAGGTACTTTGTTAGTGAATTATAAATTTTCTGCAAAAAAAGAACCATATCCTCATGGGATTAGAACGAAACGACTAATATGTCAATTTAATAAAATGGGCCACGTCGTATAAGACATTTAGCTGTAATCTTTACCTAATTACGCTCATGAGTGCAACATCGTTTCTAAAACGCTACACCATTTTTTAGCACATGCAGGTAAAGTAGCAACTTGCCAATAGCCTTTATCGGTTGAATCAGCAGTACCATGAACACTTTTTATCGTACTAGTGGTTCAACAGCTTGAATATCGTCAGGATTGTACCACATAAAGCTTTTTGTCGTAGACGTGGTACAATAGCGGCTGACATCATCTGTCATCAGAAGACAGACGCAACCATCAATGCGACGCTCTGCTAGAGTGACAGTAATCAGCTAGTGTCACTTTTATCCAACTCTTCGGATGGTTCCAGTAACTTCGTAAAAAACTAGATGGCGCCACTTACTGCGCCGTCATAAATATCCATCCAAATAATCCATAAATCACAATAATGTCCAAATCAAAAATCCAAATCAAAAATCCAAATCATAATATCCATTAAAAAAAAAACTCACAAAAAATTCAAGCACGTCCACAAAATATCGCCAACTTAAAACTAACTTACAAATCGCCCGTTTCCTAGCCCCACAAATTCACATGCATTTCCTTATCGGAATTCGTGCGAGTTTCGCGTGAAAAACTACCGTCTGTTAACTGAGTAATGGCACTGTACATATTGTGGCGTATGTTCTTACTAGATAGATGAGCAGCGTTGAAAAGTGGAGGGAATTCGTCGAAGATAGAATGGTCATTTCATTCTGTTTGAGGAACAGATGCGGCGTTCGTGAGGTTATTTGATCAGTCGAGGTACGTCGTGAAGTATCATGCGATAAAAAACTTTATTACAAAAAAGAACAACGGTGAAGGTATACGAATTTGTGTGGGGTAGGTACTGTGGGAAATACTACGTGTACCTAAATAACTAATCGGGAAACGCAGTGGTAGAGCAATACACGTAGTATAATATCGAATATAATTATATTTTATCAAGGAATTCTCCTAATACATCGGCAGGCCCTAGCTCTGCCTCTCTACTTCTCAAACAAACTACCAACATTTTTACTTCCAAAGCTTATTTCAAACTTGCTTGACTGTTCGAGGCAAACCAGCGATAATATATTACCAGCCTGTCAACATAAGGTTGACATATGCAGACAACCTCTACAGTACCACAGCTAAAAAGTGAAAAATAAAAACTTTATTACAAAAAAAAAACAACCGACTTACAAAAAATACGCTAAAAAGTAAAAAATAACTTTAATTTCGGAAGTTGGTGGTAAAAAATTAAAATACAAAACCAAAGACAACGACTTCCGAAATTGAAGTTACATTTTACTAGTGTATTTTTTGGAAGTCGGTTGTTTTTTTTTGTAATTAGGTTTTTATTGTTACTTTTTAGTTGTGGTACCTACCCCACACAAATTCGTATACCTTCACTTGTTAAGTAAAAAAATACGTATTCCTCGTTGTTTTGAAGTCGGTTAAAGCAGTCCGATTTATTTTTAAATCTTTCTGATGAAGAGTAGATAAATTATTGTGCATCAATATTAGCCATGTGGGTTACAATATAACCTCAACATCTCAGATACTTTAATATACCATAACAGATTTCATATTTATGTAGGAACGGATTTCAGATTTAGGAATAAAGGTAGCAAAATGTTACGGTTATATCCAAAGCATCGTTGTAAAATTTTAAGGTTATGCCAAATTTACATTCGATGTCTACCTATTGAATACCTACATAGTCTGCATCAAATATATTATAGAATAGATCCTATTCTGTATCTATAACCACTAGCTGTGCCCCGCGGTTTCACCCGCCGTTTAATTTAAAAGAAATCGGGCTATTTATTTTACTTCGTTTTTGCTTAGCGTTATTTCTGACTTTTTAATTTTTGCTCGGATCCTAATCCTCGGGTCGTAGCGTGTTATATATATCGCCTACCTCAATAATTGAGCAACAAAAAAATATTAAAAAAAAATCTAATCGGACTGGTAATTCCAGAAATTAGCGCGTTCAAACAGAAAAAGAAACAAACCCTTCAGCTTTTTATATATATTAGTAGATAAGGTATATCTATTCATACACCAAATATTTAAAGAAACCCATCTATAGCTGGTACAGAAGTCATAGAAACAATTACTTTTAAACCTTAGTTTGTTATTTAAAAAAAAAAAAAACTTGACACACATAATAAATACTGGCTCGTTCTTATTTTTTACCATCCATTACGCTATGTAATGGACGTTTCTACGTAGTATTTAGTATCATTGAAGCGGGCGGCGGTATGGCGCGCGCGACTGATATGAATGATCAAAGAGTAGAACGAGAGCGCGCCGCGCGCGCGCCTCTCTTCCCGCGCCTCTTCAGCCCCGCACGATTCGCGTGTTGCAGCGCAGGCACCTTTGCTAACAAGCCTTGGACTTCGGGCAACAAACGCAACCAGGAGTACCAGAAAATGGTGGTGTGTATAATAAAAAGTGTCATAGGGAGGCACTAACTACCTACCTCGCGAGTGCCGATCGTGATGTGGTTCCTGCGGTTCGGTTGGGCAACGACATTGAGTTTTCGGTAGGTAGGTTTTTTTTTGAAAACAGCTTGTTTTTACAATAGTAGGAATGTCCACGACTACCTAGCCTATCTCTAGTAAGATTTTCTGACGGATACGACTCGATGCACTCGTAACCTCACAGAGGTCATTCGCTTAAGCGAATTTGAATTGCATCTCTCAGCTGTTTATTAGTATTTACCTAGTTTACAGATATGCAGGTAGGTACTGTAGATTCGGATTAAAATTTGTTTTAATCGCAGCTAGGTTCCTGTTCGTAAAACTATGAGGAGAGAATTCATTAATGTACCTACAACCTACTTAGGTTTAGGTGGTTTTGTATTTTAATTTTAAATTTTATTATTATTTTAAGTGATAAGCTATTAAAATAAGACTAGATCGAGTTACGAAGTCTACCTACGTTGGTTTATTTTTAACATCGTCAGGCCTACATTTCCCGTAGCGATAGGCATAGGTTTATTTTTATGCAAAATATCTCAGGCAATTTTAAAATTATATTATTTACGTAAAATTTAAACACGGAGATCGTTCTTTTTTGTGTCTGTATCTCTTAAAATATTTTGTGTATGAATAGGTACCCTACACACCTTATATTACATACATACAATGTGTAGCTTAAATAACGCACAACCCCTTAAGAGGTTGTGCGTTATCATTGTACTCATCATTATGAACAACTTTTACTACGGGACCAAACCTGAAATGGCGAAACAAAATCAGCTGTTCCCTACATTTTGACGAGTTATGCGAACTTATTATCTAGGGAACATATATGTATTTACATATAACAAAAGTACCTTCAGATTTTACCTCCCAGAAATCGTACATTTTCGCTCACGACCCATTTCTGTCTGATTGGTAAACAGAAATAAAAAATAACGTATTTATCCAAAATGCTAAGATTATGTAAATCGGTTCCGTTGGCGATAATAACAACAGTAATATATAGAATTTAATATGAAACTATATTGGATACCAGATGGTACCACTTACAGACATATATATATATATATATATATATATATATATAGATTATTTATATACGACTGTAGGAGAAATGGGGAAATCTGTGCTAAAACACGCTGTTGTAAGGAAACTCTGGCATGTGCTGCGTACGTTGTGGCTATATATTATATGATATTGATATTTGAAAGGATATATGGCGATATATTGTTGGTGCTAGAGTTTGGAAGTGCGTGCTTGCGAGTCTTGTTCGTTTCTTTTTGTTTTTCTTCCGAAAGTACATTCATTTCTGTAATATGGTTAAAAAAAACACTTTTACATGTCAAAACTAAATTGCTATTTAAAACTAAATGAGTTCAGTATTTCCTTTCTGACTACTCTGATGAGACCAAAGGCCAAAACAAACTAAAAATTTATGGTTTCTTTTAAAGTGTCAACGAGTTAGTACATTGGCAATAAACTTTCTCTTCCAAAAACTATTAGTCTTATATTTGCATTGTGTGTGATCATTTCCATGGGATGAGGTTTTCTATAATTACAGCATAACATATCATACCATAGGATGCCATGATGACCCGTCACGATGATTACCGTCACGCAAGTAGGCTTTATAATGCACTCCAATATAAAAATATATTATATCTGCTCAAGTGAGGTTACTTTAAAGCATCCTTACACCAGAAGACCTAAACCCTTCAATTCATATTTTCTAAACTACTTTGCATCTTAAAGAACACATTCTAGAAAGTTCTAAAGCAAGTACATCTAATAGTATTAAACGACAACGGAGCATAAGCGAAGGTCTTGCTTCCAAATATTCAGAGGCAACGTTATGCAAAATGCAGGAACTCTACACCTATTTCGGTAGCGACGTGAATAGCTATTGAATTTACTATTGAAAGCACTTAAGATACTACTTCTATTGAATCTGAATAAGGAACTTTTATATTCAAATATTTTCGGAGTTAACCTCAACCTTAATATGAAGTCTTCTATATTTACTGGAAGCTTCCTTTAAAGTTCACTTTCTTTTAATTATAGTTTCAGGTTCTGTTCGGCGAATCTTTGCTTTTGTCTCCAAACAATTTGGTTCGGTTATTTTGTCCTTATTTGTTTTTGTAAATTGTCAGATTGGAAATCATTTTCCTTTTGTGGACCTTCCTTCGTAATCACTTGTTGGCCTGGTTTCTTTTGTGCTTTTGCGAGTACTTTTTTTGTTATTGTTTCTAACTATAGCAGTGTTCTTGCGATTGAAACAGTTTATTCTTCATACCCTTGCATTCAAAAGAATACTAGGCACTTACGTGGATCGCCTCCGCCGAGGGACACTTACAAACTCAACACGGCACTTGAGACATTTTGCATTTCGTAGTACAGGCCCAAGTGAATGTGGGAGTGGTGAATATGACATGACACAATTTCGTAAAAGAGCACCGAGTGAATGTGTGGCCAATGGTATCTCGTATGGTAATCTTTTAAGAACACTTTTCGTATGGGCTCACAAAATTGAGCAGAGAAGATACGTAAGGAAATTCGATTGCGAAATAAAAATGCAGTATTATTTTTTAAACGGATCCAATAGATGGAAATGTAGAAAAGGAAACTTAGAATAACAAAAGCAAATAGAATTAAACGACGACAAACCTTATTTCCAGGTCTCGTTACACGAGTATATGCCTACCTACTTCTATATCCAAGTCAAAAATTTTAGTGATCATTTGTCCGAGTCATTGTGGGTGAAATATTACCTCTCTTCAAAAGCAATTTCGAGTTACATGAAAAATACAGTGTGGTACTTTGCCGGTTGGTACCACCGGTGTCATATACGAAGCCATTACTTGGTGAAATGCAGCTGTTTCCCCACTTGCAAAAGCAGAAGATACATGTTCTGAAGTTTCTGTACCTACTATATTACGTGTTAGAAGTTGCAAATATTTTAACAGGTACATCGATCTTCTAGTTGGCGGTCTAGGGAATTGCTCGGTTGGAACTTATTAGGGACATGTTCTCCTATGGGGTTGTTTGTGTCTCGTATTTCATAAGTTGTAGGTGTGATTAATTTTTTTGTAATTAGTTCTAGTTTTTTTGTGTTCTCAAAGGGGTGGTTATGATGTTTTTTTCTTAAGTATAAGTTTGTTATTTAAAGGCAATTTGGGCTCGCAAACCTTAACGCTTTTTGTAATTTTTTCATTAATATTAGTAATATTGTTTTGTATAAAAGTAGGATAAACTAAAATCCACATAAATTCTTTCACAATTTTAGAACCATTAAGGTTTAACACCAATAGAGTGAGTAAAAATATCTCGCAAACAAAAACTAAAACTGCAGCTAAACTTGACAAAAGAACATACCTCGGAGACACAAAAAAATATGACCTTAAAATATAGTTTATAATTGCTTGATCTTGATGTTGAAATATTTTTTCATTCCTTAAGGTTATAAGGTATATTCAGAATTAAAATGAAATGTACATAAATAACAACCTATAACTAATTAATAAATAAAAATAACAATATAATATCATAACTTAATTAATACTATTAACAAACTAAAATATGACGTCGGAAAATTCAGCCTTGCTCTTTAATTTCAAAATTAATCGTATGCATTTGTTGAACGATGTAAATAAGAATGTGAGGCGTAAAATTTCCAACTCGAGATAAAAAGAACACAGAGATAACCAACACTTAAGAGTTTTATACCCCTGAAGACGGACGGCGACTGATGTAAGAAAATGAATTAAAGCGAAAGATGAATTACTGTCACATCATAAAAACAGAAGGTGATATTTTATATTAAAGATTTTAAGTAAATTGGATACTTTATGATCCTGAATATTTTATTGGACTCGTGATAAATTAGAATGGAATAGAAAACTCTTTATTATGAATATTACAGACATAAATACAATTTAAAGGGATTAATTTTAAGGATCTAAAGAACAACATACAAATACTGCTGATAGCATGTGGTGTACAATTTACATATAAAATACACACATACATAAAGCACATACTAATAATATATAAATGTTATTTATATATAAAATAACGATGAAACAAGAGCAAAGAACTAATAATGATGATTAAGGAGAGAGGAAGTGTTTTTTTAATTCGTTGTTGTTACTAAATTCATCGTCATTACTGATCTTGCAAATTGACTTTATTGGTTAACATAGGTTCATCCTTTATCATATAAGTAGTGACATGATAAAATATCAAATAATGACTACTCCGAATTATTTATAAAATTTCTTTTAATACCACCGAACCTCGTTTTTAGCCAGCTAACAGCCAATCAATCTCATTACACGAAATTGGATTCCGAACAAAACAACAAAAAAATCGGCGCTCAAAACCCAATCAAATTGGGCATACATTCGAGACATCAATGAGATAATGGTGAACTCAACCGAAATTAACTTTAGCCATTAAACAGGACATCGGAGCATTTGTCACGCTCAATTTAACTACGAAAGGGAAAGCAGGAAATGGATTGTATCGATCGAGCCTGTACCTGTAGGGCTTAAGTTTAATCAAGATAAGTGTTTTGTACTGATAATTGACGATGGGACTGGTCATCTATTGGCTCCAAAGGTAGTTTGATTATGAATTGCTTTTAGAATCTAGACGATTTGAAAAATCATCTTTCACATTACATCATCAATTTTTTGCATTTTTTTTTTGTTACTAAAATAGTAATAATTCCCTGATCTAATTGAAATAAATGCTTTGATTTTACCCTAAATAGATTTTTTTTTTCAAGCCAAAATTTTCAATCAATAAATATTTGGAAAGGTCCACATTAAAAAGACTCCCAACAAAATTCACAAACCGAAATCCTATGACTCGCTTAGAGTACAGTTGGAAATTAATTGAGAAATTAGTTCAACGGTCATTAAGAGTATATAAACTATATATTACATCCGGATGTTAGGGACAAGATTAATGGGGTGTCGCGTGGCTCCTCAGATTTAGTTGACTAACAAACTGAGCTTTATGTACAGGATAACGGTGAGTATGAATATGTTGCTGATTAAACTGGAATTAATATTGTCGGTTTCATGTATAGGGAATATGAAGCAAAGTTTATGCAGGATGACGATTTTCTATAATCAACTTGGAGTCCTTTAAAAAAGTCTCATTGCTGCTTCTTACAGCTGTATGAGATGTCTGTATGTTATTTGTAGATTCTTGTCAGTCGTTACGGGTGTTTCCTTGTAACGACTAGCCTACGAATCGGCATCTGACTATAACAACTAGAAATCTGGCAACCAGTTTTACAGAGGGGTGTGTCATGTAATAGAGGTATGAAGACCAGGGTGTAAAGTTCACTCATACCTCCATAGAAAAGGGGGGATCCGTCGACCAGACAGTTGACGTGTCTGATGGGCAACTGCCTGACGTTTGATGTCGGGACGTTGTATATATGCTAGTTGCCTGGTAAACTCTGCTTGCGCGATGCACGATTTTGTGTGACGTCAGTGTGACGCGTAGCTCACATGTGGCGATGTAGATACCGCTACAATGTTGTTATGTTCAGTAACTGGGTTGATGAGGTCAAATTCCAATTTAATTTCCATATTCAATACTGTTATTAACAATTTTATAACAAGTTCGGAAAAGGCTACGCACATTGATATGAGATTTTTGCAGTTTCTGCCTATGGAGTGAATAACAATGAGACATTCAAAAAAAAAAAAAAATGGTAGATGAAGATAACTAACTATCTTCAAGCATAAAGTGACACAATTTTTATGTTTCTAATTCGTAAGTTAACAAATCTGCGTATGATAATATACCACTGCACTTTGCAAACAAGTTCAATTGCTTATTGGAATATAATACTCTTTATTATGTACACCATAAAAATTACAGATATTATGAATGTAGAAATTTTACACAGGGTGACACAATGGGCGGTCCAATCGCTAAAAGCGATCTTTTACAGACAACCTTTGGATTGTTTAAAGGGAAAAGAAGAGAAAATAATGCAGGTAGTCAGTGGTGTACCATTTACATATACTATAAATACATACATACCTAAAAAATATACTTGTCTACATATACAATAATAAACATGAAACAAGAGCAAGGAAACTAATTGTAATGATGATCTTTAAGGAGAAAGGAAGTATTTTTGTAACAAGAATTTTAAAAGTGGACAAATATTAAGCACACCTTATCGACACGGGCATGGCATTCCATAACCGTACTGCTTGAACTGTAAAAGACTTGTTATAAAAACTGGTGGAATGTATCAGCATCTCTAGTCTTAAGTTTTCCGATGACCTCAGATATCTTTTATGTGTGTCATGACAGAACTATTAGCTTGTATGTAGGAAATTAACATTTAAACAACGTCTTCCATCTTAACTATCATTAACTTTAAACGTTAAAGCATTGCTTCCCTGTAACTGAACGTTGAAGTTTTGGTAACTTCGGCAAATAATGCGATCTATTATATTGGGTATAAACAATTTCAAACACGAACAAATTTGCAGCTTATAAATAAAATTATGACTATATTAAGCAAATTACAACATTACTTCAATAAATATTGTTAATGAAGTAATGTAGTATTTTTTTAAATATAATTTTAATGTTTGTTAAAAAATCATTGGTTACGGCGTTTGATATACACCTAGGCCGTATGGTATTCTAGAGGATAAAATCGTTTTAAAAAGAGAGCCTGAAAAGAAGGCTACAGTTATTTTAATAATCCGAATATTGTGTTAAGTAAAGTTATCTCATTGAAAACCGACAAACTGTAATTTTTTGTGTCCTATTCATTCGTATTTATTTGTAAATCACAAAAGACATTACATTTATCAGTACGAATTTGTTATCGACAGCTATTCCCATTTCGACAATACCGTTAATTTTAATCGTATTGTTAAAAGCTGTCAGTGACCATTAAAAATTTACGACAACAGCTAACGAAGCCACGCAGTTATTTAGTCAAAACAACCGACGCGGAACATAACTAAATGTGGTTAGCACTTTAAATATTAAAACTAAAATTTAGAAACTTTGCTTTTAGGTGTGTCCAACTGTACATGTTTAATAGTACCTATTTATATTTAGTTTAATAATTAGTTTGACAGAGTGAAACGCAACTGTAATTCAATTACGCTCATAAATAATAGATACTTATTAGGTAGGAATGGCTTCTGGCTAAATGATAACAGCCGCAAGGGTCGATCGAAGGTTAAGCTACGCTTACCGCGGTCAGTTTGTGGATGGGTGACCATCCATTACATATCGAGACTCGGAAAACACGTGAAGCCGTGGTTCCCGGCTGTCATTCGTAGATCTTTGACAGTCGTTACGGGTAATCTGAAGCCCAAATGTCTGACATTCAGTCTTACCAAGGGGTATCATGTTACCCAGTAACTGGGTTGTGGACGTCAGATAAGGAGTCGCTCCATGTAAAATACTGGTATTCAGCTGCATCCGTTTACACTGGAAGCCAACCTCAACATAAATTGACTTATTAGGTAGGCAGGTAATAGGAATAGCTACTATGTACTACTACAATTAATTTATCTCAACAAGTTTATTTTGTACGGATCCGGAAACAAACATATATGAGGAAATACTTACTTAATTAAATAAATAATTAATACATAGAAAGAAAGAAGAAAGAAATCATTTAGTTGCTGATAATGTCGGTATTCATATAAGTTGGAATAATTATTAAGTGTCCCAATACATTTTACCTTACGGCATGCAAAATATTAGGTTTGAATTAATTAGTAATATAGATACAGCTATTACGATTATTATTAGCCATAGTCGAATTTAGTAGGTACAGATCAGACTAAAAAATCTAAATAATTAATGAATTAAATATAAATCTCTCGCAAATCATACAAAGAAGAATATGTGTCGTAATGTGTAATGTCACTAAGCTTAATATCAAAATATTGCAAAACATTAACAACAATCACAATTAATATTAGGTATAGAATTTAGATAATCTGGTAATGTCAAAATCTGTTTTGTCAAATTACAATTTAATAACAATCATAAAATCGCTAATAAATAGATAACAATGTCATTATTATCATCTAACTATTAACATAATAATTTCCTATATAAATATTTGCAGGTAAAAACAAAACGCAAGCTTACAGGTATTCCGCTAATCTTCTATCTTCTATATATATAAAAATGAATCCCTATTTCCCTTGGTCACGCCATCACGCGTGAACGGCTCGACCGATTTCACTATATTTTTTTTTGTTCTGTTCGTTATTGTCAGGAGAAGGAACTTATGAAATGAAAAAATAAGGAAGTTGATCGAAACGTTACAAAATTTAAGAAAACGCCAATATTAATTTTACATAACTGTCAATTGTTTGAAATAACTGTCACCGATGGACAGGATGCGCGCTGCAAATATCGTTTAACACAGATGGATCGGTTGATAAATGAGTCGATAGTTTTAGTTTTAGTCAATAGTCAAAACTAAAACTAAACGACATATGAAATTCATAGTTAAGACAGGACAACGTCTGTCGGGTCAGCTTGTATTTAATAATATCCATTAAACAATAACTTATGTTTGTTTTCACTTTCCTGGTACCGGTCTTAGAATTGAGATCAAGGGCATTAAAAAATAATTAAGGAACAATATTTTGCCACGATTAAAACATTATTCTTTCATCTGAAAACGATTTTAATATCCCTTTACCTAAAACGTGGAGACCAAAGTTTCTGCCTTTGATTGTAGATAAACATTGTTTAACAAAATTTAAGTATTTGAAACATTCATTTCGCCCATTCGCATTTATTTCGGTGCCCAAAATATCTCTTTGATCTGTTATTTGACGCTGTGCAAAAACGAGGAGCCTTAAACAATTAAATATAGTCGAAATCCTCGTTTTTCATTACAAAATGAAAAATGAAAACGATTTTAATAATTATACTGAGCCTAGGCGGCGTCATAAACTCATAAGACATCAAAACATAATTTCAGTTGAAATTATAAAAGTCCATATTTTACAAATGAAAAATCAAAATCATATTTATTTTAAGTAATACGTTATATAAGGGCGGCTTGTAATTAGACGTATTCCTTCCAGGACGTGATAGTATGACCCATTTGCAACAATTAAGCACCCCATAAAGCCTAGGCAAAAATTCATGGGATAAGAAAAAAACATTTTTTTTATGATATTTTGTAAATTTCCCAAAATTTGTCAATAAATATCATTTTAAACTAAACTCTCAAATTGAATAGCCTTAATTGCTATCTTATTGGGTACCTAATACCTTAACAAACTTTTCGATGTATCCAAATATTCTAAAACATGGTTAAAAAGGAAGAATTTTATAAATAGTTCACTTACATGAACAAATATTATGTATAACTAGCTGCGCCCCGCGGTTTGACCCGCAGCGATATAAAATATACTTTACGACCTATTCTCAAACCTACCAAATATACACAAAACAAAAACATAAAAATCGGGCAAGCTATTTCGGAGGAGTTCGATAACAAACACTGTGACACGAGATTTTTATATATTACATAAAAATATGAACTTATATAATATAGATCGCAATCTTACCAATATGGAAAAATAACACGAACTAAAAGACAAAGAAACAGTTTTAATTTAAATACGCTGCACAATGTTTGCATAAACATCTACCAGGGGACCAGAAAACTGCCGTCGATCGATACCGCCAACACTTAGCCATCATAACTCCAGTCAATTTCGATAGTTAACGTATTCCCAAGCAGGACATGTTCGTCGTCGTTAACAATGTCTGCGATGTCCCACGAGACATGTTTGGCAATAGCATGTTTGACATACGCCATTCATGGACTGGGTTCAGTCTTATGCAATACTAGGGCAACAGTAGTATAGAGAATGTTTACTTTTGTGAGGATCGATAGCTTCAAAGACAGTATGTTCAAGGCACTCTGAAGGAAAGTTACTTATTTTATTGGTGCTTCTTCTTGAAATAATAATAATGATTAGAGAATTTTCTAAAACGAGTTTCATTACAAAACTGAAATATATCATTCTTACATATGCTTAAATCTAGTTTTCAATCGAGATCTTCCCAGAGTATTCATTGCAATACATATATTGTCAGAACCTTAAAAAATCAATACAGTATCGTATATGAGGTGATCTAACAAATACCTTTGAAAATCCACATGATCTAAATACCAACATCAGGCAATGTTAAGAGCTGCTGTCTCGGAATAGTTTACCCAACGCCAATATCGGGCGACCGCGACGCAATTTACTATGTATGAGACCGCGTTCAAATGTGTACAGTCACTTCAAAGTAGAAACTTTTAAACTTTTCTGAGGGTTCCTCGGATGGGATTTTTATTACCTTTTATTTATCAGCATTGATATACCTCGGCAGAAGTTTGATACTGTTGTAACTGCCGTTGTATGTACAACTTTTTCGAACAAGAACATTGTTGTTTCGTCTGGTACGTGCTGTGTTTCTTCAATGATGTTATCGTTTTTCAAAGAAGACGTGTTAATGCAAAGGGATTGTAACTATATTGTGTTTTGTTCCTAATTATCTGCTTTGTTTTGTTTTGCTTTATTGCTCGATTCAAGAATAGGTGGTATGTTTCCGTTATGGGTGCTTTCCCATTGCCACCAGATGGTTGTCGTTCTCTTATAATATTCATTCAATTAAATTTTCTTATAATGTTCACTGTTGTTTTTCTTTTATTCTCGTATAAATGTAATAGTTTGTTTAAACCCAGTAAAATGGCAATATTTTTGCTTTGAACTACCTAAAACAAAAAAAAAAATATCGAATCATCATAAGGCTTGCAACCAGGATTGAGTCTGGTCTGCTATTCAAATGACAACGGCAACAGTTTTATTTATTTTTACTTACAAGTTGTTTAGTACCCTACCTTTATTTTGCAGACGAAATTTCATAAAGGAAAAATATAATAAATTAGGTGCACAAGTCAAATACCATCTCAAAGATCACACAGTGTGGAATTAATCCCAGCATCACACTTAGAAAGATCTTTATCCTAACAAAATAAATCACATTTATCCACTTAAGTAGGAACTTACGGGCCTCTCAGACGTCCCTGTACAACTAATCAATACAAACATTTTCCTTATTGTTGTATTGTACAGTTATTATGTCTGTATGTGCATTGTCTCTGTCGTTAATGTTATGCCACCTGTATTCGTTATTTATTCACGGTGTTCTGGTTTCTATAAAAAATATTAATCGTATTGGATATTTGGAGAAAAAGTAATTGCAACATGAATGTTTCTGATACCCATGTTCTAACGTTTTCCCAGCACATTCCTCTTATAATAAATATATTCTAGCACATTCACATAATACGTGTTTCGTAGCAAATAGCTACGCGCTACGTGAAGTTCGCTACGTGCGCGTAGCCCGTAGCGTATTAAAAAAATCTCATAAAACTAGTTAGTTTGTTCTTTATCAACATCTACATTTTCATAGTTTTCTTTTTGTCTGTTAAGTTATAATAATATAATAATAATAATAATAATAATAGTTTATTTTCCAAAAACTTAGTACTACTTTACAATGGCAATGTGGCAACAAATTCAGTTAGGGTAAAGAAATTAGCGTCTGTACCCGAACTAGGCATAGCCTGTATTTCGGCTATCAGCACCATTCCCCTCGAGTATTTTAATACAAGAATAGGTGCCAAGCAATAATGACATATATAATTAAATCAGTACTACAGAAATACAGAATAAAAGTTGATAAGTAATCTAGGTAAATAAGTAAGTACATGCATATTTTTAATCTAATTTATTAAATGGATTGAGTGTATGTGTGTTCGTGCGTGTGTGAGTTCGTGGTACGTGTGCGTGAGTGTTGTATGTATATGAGAATGTGTGGGGGTGTGTGTGCTGTGAATATATATGTAGGTGTGTGTGTGACAATAATTAAGCGGTGAAGGGGTGGGTGTGAGTATGCACGAGTGTCTAAGTTTGTAGGTGACCTATTTAGTGAATGTAACTTTGTTTTTCTGTGCTCTTAGCCGAATCTTAGAGTGGTAAGTAAATTAGGTTTTCCGTTTCCTCGTAGCTTAATTTCTGCAAATATTGGCATACTTTTAGTTTGCATTGTTTTCTAGTCAAGGTGTATATGTTTATTGATTTGTTAAGCCTATTATAAAGGTAAGGGCCTAGAAAACTTACAAATCTTTTACCAAAAGTTGTTTTAAATGTAGTTAAATAGTCACATACATGATGTTTACGACGTCTCTGTAGTAACATTGGGTTGTAGGGTTGTTTTTTGTGTTCTTGTAGAATAGTTTTAAGTATAAATAGCTGCCTTACTGTTAAAACCTCGCACAACTCGAACAGCGTTGTAGTAGGAAATCGTATCGGTTTAAACGTGCTAACCTTCAGTATAGCTCTCTGGGCGACCTCAACTGCCTTTAGCGTGGTTTTGCAGATACCTCCCCAGGATGTAAGGCAGTAGGTAAGCAGCGACTGGCACAGGGCCTGATATATTCGCTTCAGCAGTGCAGGGTCCGCGACATGACGTAGGTTTTTAAAAACATAAATTAATTTGCGTATTCTATTACAAAGAATTTTGACATGTTCTTTAAAGTTGAGGTTATTGTCCAAAGTAATACCAAGGTACTTTAGAGTATTAACGCGTTCCAGAGGTGAACAAGCGCAACTATCCTCAGAGTTGCATTCATGTGAAATAACTCTCAGGTCACCGCGAACACCCACCGCCTGTCTAATGCTGAAACAAATATATTTAGTTTTGTCTACGTTTAGTGTAAGTATGTTTTTCTGCAGCCATCCCTTAGTCATATCAAAGCCATTTTGTGCGGTAGCGAAAACCTCCTCCCAACTATCACCCGCAAACACCAACGCGGTGTCATCCGCGAAAGAGACAATTTCACCTTTGGTAAGTTTAAGACGAGTAAGCTCATTTATGTACACGAGGAAAAGGGTGGGCCCCAGTATACTTCCCTGAGGCACGCCGTGTGTAACTGGAAGGTGTGTACTTTTGTGTTTATCCACTCGGACACACTGGGTTCGCCCAGAGAGGTAGCTTTTGAAAAGTTCAAGCTGGGTGCCCCTGATACCCAGTGTCTCCAATTTGTTGAGTAAGAGAGAGACAGAAATCGTATCAAATGCCTTTGCCAGGTCAAGAAAAATAGAAAGGCATTTTTTCCCTTTGTCCAAGTTAGAACTAATAAATTCAATAAGTTTATTCACTGCCTGTTCTGTAGATTTTCCGTGCCTAAACCCGTATTGATTTACAGAAAGCAGATTATTTTTTTCGAGATGTTTTACGAGACGGATGTTTATTATTTTTTCCAGAATTTTGGAAATTGCGGGTAGTATAGATATCGGTCTATAGTTGTTTATACGACTTCTGTCTCCGTTCTTATAGATTGGGCACACTTCTGATCGTTTTAGGGAATAGGGGAACACTCCAGTTTTTAAACAATCGTTGAAAATTTTTTCCAGGGGATGTACGAGAATATTTTTATGTTGTTTTAAGAATCTACTGCTGATATTATCACATCCTGGTGCACTATCTGTTTTTAAACCCATGATAAGATGTCCAATCTCATATTTATCTGTCTCAATTAAGACGAAAGAATTGGGGACATTTAGTACTTTGTCGTGGGTATTACTTAGTGATGGTAAATTCCGGAAATTAATATTTTGTTGTCTGATTTTATCCGAAAGTGAGCTACCCACATTTATAAAAAAACTGTTTGCTTCGTGAAGTGACTGGTCTGGAGAAGATGAAAGAGTTAGGAGATCTTTATGGTGTTGTTTTTTTGTTTTTGTTGTGTGTGTGATGTTTTTGATGACTTTCCATAATTTTTTATTGTCGTTCTGTGCTTCTAGGATTTGGTTTTTTTCATGTGCTCTTTTTAACCTGCGTAATAGAGAATTACAGAAATTTCTGTATCGTTTGTAGGTAATTTTCAAGACTTCGTTATCCGGATCCTTGCTTGCTTTTTTGTGTAGTTGGTCTCTGTTTCGCATGCAACGTATTAGTCCTGGAGTTATCCAGGGCTTAATGATTTTTTGGCGTCTAGAAAGTGTTACGATTTTTGTATTCTTTTCTATTACTTTTTGTAAGCATTGTGTTAGATAATTTAGACTAATTAGGGTTGTCTGTTTGATAAATGGGATCAAAATCAATAAGTGCAATGTCTTGTTCTAATGTTTTATTGTTAATGATGGCCTTTGTTGAAGTTGCATGTTGCCGTGGTTTTTTTTAATTTAAACAAAATAAAACGGGATGGTGATCTGTTAATGTTGCATTGCAGACTATGGTGTTGGAGGAGGCCTGAGTTTTTATAAGGACATGGTCTATGCATGTTTGGCGGGCGCTGCGTGTAACTAAAGTGTGTGCTGGCAGTAGGCCGTGCGAAGCAGCTACGGTTAGATAGCGTTCCCCTTCAGATTTAATTTTATTCGAGTTTATTGCTAGATTCATGTCGCCTATAACAACGATGTGCTCGAAAGAAGACACTGATTGTAACATATTATCCAACGACAAGAGGAACGGCTCCAATTTAGTGTAGGAAGGTGATCTGTATAGGGCAATTATCGCAACTTGTTTTCCAACGGTGGCTAGTAGGCAATTGCTTTCTTGGAATTCAGGTTCTATTATAGTTAGGTTAATGTTTTCTATGTAGTAGATAACTACTCCGTCATTTTGTATGGGATTTGTATTTGTTGCTACATGAGAGTAACCAGATAAGTGAGGGATTACCATTGCACCTTTTAGCCAACACTCTGTTAAAATGAGTATATCGCATTTAAGTTTTAGTCTATGTAGTAAAACCTCTAAGCCGGGCTGATTTCGGTTTATGCTTCGTATATTTTGTGTCAATATAATAAGGTTGTCCGTAGAAGAAGTAACAATACTTTGACAATCCTCTAGGTCCGCGGACTGTGAGTGAGATACGGATAACTGGTCAATATTTTCAGATAAATCAGTTACGTGATCGAATGGTTAATAAGAGAGTAGGTATAGACCGGATTTGTGGTCGAGGTAGGTACACCGATTATGAAAAGAGTTTGTATGTAAATTGTTAAAAAGTGTTTGTGAGTATGTTTTAGGTGTAGAGTGTATGAGATTGTAATTTGATGAGTAAGTGAATTGTGTAATCGAAGTATGTTTGAAAAATAGGTTGTGTGTATTTCTGAAATAGTGTTTAGTTGGGCTATGGTTATGATTAAGGAGTGTTGTAATTGATTTTGGCTTTCCCTGAATACATGTGAGAGGTAAGTGTGAACGATAAGTACTAATTTGTAGGTGTAGAAAAAATCCATCGATTTAAAAATAAACTTAAAATTAGCATGCAATCTTAAAGTTAGTGTACTCGTGAGATAAAATTCGTATACAAGAGCAACAATTAGTCACAGCGGTTTAACATTATTGCGTAATTTATCTAAATCAGCATCGCTGTTTATCCGGATATGTGAGGAGTCTTCGTTATTTTTTAGGTAAACAATACCATTTGCTGTCCAGCAGAAGCTGTACCCATGACTTATTCGGAATTGGCGGGCTAAGTAATACAGTCTCTGGGTTTTATGAGTGAGGGCCTCTGATATGTACATCGGTTTTTTAATATAATTTGGGTTTAAGTGGGTCGTGTTTAATTTGTTGCCTTTTTGTTTAATTTTGTTGAAGGTTTTTACAGATTTGAGGATCTTTTCTTTCAAGAGCACGGTGGTGAAATCGACTACGATGGGATCTGAAGAATCTTTTGATTTTAACCTGTATATATCTTTTATATTACTGGTGTTAATATCCACATTTAATATTTCTCCCAATTTTGAAATCTCATTAACCAGAGTATCCTTAGTTTCTCCATTTTGTTTAGGTATGTTTCGAATTTCTATCCCAACCCCACGAGCTTTCCGTTCCAATGTTTCCAGTTTGTCCTCCAGTTCTTTAATTACTAATTTGTCCGATTGTCTTTCTTTCTCAAGATAAGCTATTTTCGATAGAAACTCATCATATTTATTTGACATTAGGTCTATACTTGCTTGCAAGTCTTGAAAACGTTTTTCTTGTTCATTGGAGAACGAAGAGATTTTTTTTTTAATTACTTCTAAAAGATCAGATTGTTCTCCGTCATATTTCCGCTTTTTTCTTTCCGTTATGTTTGCCGCTAGGGTATGAAGATCGGGTTCTGACTCGCAGTGTAGTAGGGATGACGCACTATTTTCCTCTGTCGACGCGAACATTAGTGCACTACGAGTGCTTTCCGTAGGCGTTAACGGGACGGGTGATACTGGTGGTGGAGTGCGATTTAGCGGCATACTTCCTCTTGTAAAGTACTAGGGCAACAGGCTGAGGAAGGAGTACACCCTTTACTGTATTTAGTGTGAAATCTGCAGTAATTGCGTATCCGAATACTCTCACGACACTCGGTTATACTATTATTAAGATAATCTTAAACAGCGATGTGACTGATGTTCAGGACAAATGCAATGATTATTGCACTGATCTTCAAGTACTAGGCGCCCAAACAAAGCAGATGGTAATGGTTCTTTCCGGTGCAGCACGCAGAACGAACCCTGCTGTCACTCAAAAGTAATTTAGAATAGTGCGCACGCGCCGATGCGAAGTCCTGAGATAGCGAGTACTAGGAGCGCAGACAGTAAGTTATAGATCGCCTGAAGCAATTTTTCATTATGCGTTTACGTTTACCATTGAAAATCAATTACCATTAATCCAGTTCCAAGAATATCGAGGTTAGCATTTGGCAAGTCAAATCATTAATTTCAAATAGGCACATAAAAGGCACTTTTGAACGTCAAAATTTACAAAAAAATAGAATTGAGTCTAGTTGTCCCTTCCAAAAGGTAGTTTCGTATGGAGAAGAATGGGCAAGAAACTCCACCGTTACTCTTTTATAAATGTTTTACAATATTATGTATACATTAATTATATAATTATATGTGAAGACGATGCACCTAGAATAAAATTACTATACCACAATAGGTAAAAAGAATTAAATATACCGCAATGACAGGTAAATTAATTATGAGATAGATACATGGTGCTCACATATTTACAAATATTTAAAAGTAAATGATTTTCCAAAATTTCACATGTAATAATTTAGTGTGTGAGTTAAAGTGGTTACATAATGTAAAAATCAATGTCATAAAAATGATAAATTATACAATTAAATTAGCAACCAGTTTGATTTTGTCTAGACTCTAGATTGTCCTATGGAGCAGGACCAGCATGTTTCCAAGCATTCTTATCTAGGATATAATCCTCTAATTTGTAATATGCTTGTTTACAAAGTTTACTTTTAATATGAGTTTAATTTTTCTTTCATTTAATTGCAATATATCACAAGGTATTTTGTTGTAACATTTAACACAGCACAACTTAAACAACCTGATTCTAGCATCCACTATCACATAATAATTTCCAAGATACGTGCCTACAAACAACCACCTACAGTAGATGCTCTTTTCATACTTTCTCTTTGCTCTTTTTTATAGTATCATATTATTACTTTTTACAGGCTTTTATTTATCTTGCCCTGTTAGGTGGTATGTACGGGGCAAATCTTGTAAGTTGAATTAAAACCACTTCCTCTTATCCTACCAGTTGATTTTTTTATTATCATCAGTTCACATTTTGAAAGCAAACATATTCCAGCGGAAACTTTCTATCCTCAAGTCTTAGTAATTAAGAAATGAAACTTTAAAACAACTACTAAGAAATCTTGTGAAGTCTTAGAATTATAGCCTTTTGTGGGAAAGGCTTTCATTTGTTTTGCTCATTTTTCCTTTATTTCGTTGATTTTTTAATGATCTTGTTCTGTGTTAAAGTGCATTTTGCTGACTGGTTTAATAAGCCCAATGGGGTTTCTCATCGGGAAAAATTACGAATTTCCATACAAACTTTCTGCTATTTAACCCATATTTAAAAAACGATGTTTATATCTGCATCAAAATCTATTGTGTGATTAATTGTACTAAGAACTGCGAAAAGCGACTTTATTTTATACTATTTATAGATCATCGTAATACAACCAAGAAATTCTTCCACTATCTAGCCAGTATTCTGGTCACACTAACTCCACCTCGTGATAAAAAGCCACGCAACACTTACTTGCCTTAGTTTCTGAAGTTAATGAGAAAATGTACGCTGCGGAAACTTTACCATCCTACTGTTTTATAGTTTTAAACGACTTAGCCGACTCCGTAATTATGACTAAACAAGCATCCTTTGCTGCTTTATCCACATTAGTGTTAGAATTTAAGTTCGCAACTTCGTGGACCGTTTTTAAAAAGTAGAAGTAGCTTTAGAATATTTTGTTGTTGAAAATGTGATGATGTAAATGTTACAGAAGGGTCAATGTTTTGGAATTTGGAATAGATTAGCTGTACCAAGTAGACTTTATATTTTCAATGGCGTAATTAATTTCGCACTGATCTTGCGATCAATCTCGAATAAATGCTAGGGTAATTTTATTTTACCATACATATCTAGCCGACGAGTACTTGTTTAAAAGAAGAAACGGCCTTTGCGCATTTTATATGTTCAAAATAAGTATACCTAACATTAGCCTCAGCAACACTACAAAATCAGAACGCCCAAAACTTGAGGAATTTAGCCAGCTAACATTGTATAACCATAACATCATGGCCGAGAGAACTAGCAGTCTACTCGTTTAAGAGCATTCCACACCCAACCTCCAAGTTTGAATTATGTCTTAGCATAAACTAAGACATAATTCACAAGTCAGAGGAAATATGTTGCTTAGACAACTCTCAAGTTATTAGAAATGTCTCTTGTCTTGAAAATAATTTACAGCAGCCATCTTATTTGGAGTCTGTGAATATAATTTCTTGGAAATGTCAGTGTTGGTTGACATTGTGTGTATTCTGAGTATTTGTTGAGGAGAAACACACGGGAATACGTTGGAACGTTGCCGTGGGATTTGTAGACGCTTTGATGTTTGATTCTCGAGTTTAGGAATGCCATTGATTTTTGTGTAGCCTGTGTAATAAGTAGGTATTATTAAGTCTGATTTAGATCTTTTGAGACATAATTTCTGACTTGCTTTTCTTTAATACTGAATAGTACCTACATAATTATTTTTCTTAAGGCGCAGTATTCAAAATTTTGCGTTAAAATTCTTATAGGTAACCTAAATATGAAACTAAAAGCAACTACTCCTAAATCTGTACACATATTATAACAGCAGCCAATATTTGTTGTCGTCAAAATTGGTGCTCATTTTCATAGCATACACCGCGGCGGCACCGTACACACAACATACCCGTATATTCCACACATTTGCACCCCTTGAGCCATATTCTATACAACAAACATTGTATATGAGATGCATTCCTCATTCTCTTGTTGATTCAATGGAAATTACGATCTCTGCTGGTTTTAATAAAGACGCTTTCGCATTATGCAAGTGTTTATTAATAGTGACGGCATTTGCATCCCCGGAATGAGGTTTTGGTGTTTGTCACCCTTTTTTATGCAAATCGGCTTCGAATAAATTCACTTTAGAGAGGTTTAATTAAGAAGAGATTTTGAGAATCTTTAGGAACTCTTCAGGCATTACGGTTTTGAGTCTCACTTGAAATTTCAATGAACACCTATCTGTGGTAGACGTGTTATTAATAATTTTTCATTATCTAAATGATCTTTTGCAATAATGGTGTCGTTATTACGCCACAATTATTTATGCATGCTCATATTCTGAAACAACTTTTTCCCAGCTCCTTCACAGAATATTTAGCAATTTTACAAAAAGATACGTCCACAAAGCGCAAAATCTTCCCTAGTCGTTATTTTTACTTATCACTGGATGCAAGCTGCTTATCTTATCTCGGAACAGCTTCTTCCTCTTCCACTTAATTCGTACTTTAACAAAGGGCTCAATCTTAAATTGGATTAACTCTACCACATAAATCCTTGTTAAGGTTAAAGACGGATGGTGACTGAAGTAAAAGATATGGAAAACCATTTTATCTTGACCTGCCCCCTTTTGTCCTGCTGTGATTCGGGTTATGTGGACATTACACTTGTTTGATTAACGCGTCGATATTTGCTTCTGTTAGTCGATTTGATTCAACATTTAACAATACCTTCTTTATTATTAAAGAGTTGTTGGGTTTTATATACTATTTTGTTTCGAATAAGCAGTAAGCATTCATTTATTTGAATTATGTGTGTATGGCAATATTGCACTTGTATTTTATTTGTAGCGACTGGTACATATAGGCAAATGCCATACAAGCAATTGCAAAACATGGCATTTTTTTATAATATCAAGTTAACATTCTACTTGTGCGTTTTATTTGTGCGGAATAAAAAAAAAATATCTTTCTTTTCTTCTTCTTTGTTCTACTTTCTGCCACATTTGATTAATTTTGCGACTAACTCCGTAAACATTTGCCCAGTCATAAAAACCGCAATAAACCGCAGTGGCACAAGACCCCTTGTGAAACACCCTTAACCACAATGGTCCGGAAATCAATGGGACGATATGCCTCGGTCCGCTGACGTTGGTCCCGTGTGACAGCACCCTAATTAAACCCGATGGCTTCGCCTTCTATTTCAACAATTGTAATTGTTTTACTCAGTAATATTTCGTTTTAATGTATCTCTTGTGTTCTGACCCGACGTAATTAGATCTCTTAGGGTTGGTATAATGGAAACTATTTGCTTAAAATGTATAGTATATATGTATACATAAATATATCTGATCTATCTTCTACTTGAGCGCTCGTTTCTGCTTCTACCTGCCCGTCGTGTTTACCTAGATTCATAAATTCAATATATTATTTGGAATCATGTAGGTTGGTATATCTCTTTGATCAAAATAGGTAGAAAGTATTACGGCCGGTACGGTTTTCACCATCATTTAGAAAATTTATTGCGAAAGTAGGATATTACAAACTTACATATAATTAAACTTACATAATAATATGATAAAGAAATCTCGGTGTTTAGGCAGGTCTTAAAAACCGTGCGCAGCAGGGGTTTAATTTTTTGGTGGGAAATCATCAAATAACTTCTCCTGCTCTGGGCGGAGCGGGAGGGCGTGTCAGACTTTTACTGAATAAAACCCACCCGTGTTCCTTCAGTTGCCTGTGCGCCGGGTAACTCTTTCGAACAATCCGCGACCCCGAAGCAGGAGTGGCTCGATGGTTTTAATAAAATGATTGTTTAGTTTTTGAATGTGAACAGGATAAATATATTTTCTCTCTTTCTATCTGGTGCCTAGCTGTCCTGCCTATTATCCTGTGCCATTAATCAGTACTAGTTATTTCTATGTACTAATTTGAGTAGTACCTATGGGTGCCAGTAAAATCAAACATGAAGTTGATGACACACATAAGACATTTTAACTTTTTGATTTAGGTTAACAATGCCTCGATAAATAATAGCAAAGTTATACAGAAGGTCACTTACTACCAGGGGCCTATTTAATAAGACCGACAGACGACAGGTGACAGACGACTACCTGACAATTTTGTAAGTTATTTTATAGATCTTTGCTTTATTGAACAGCATGAGTCGTGAAAATGTGACACTTCGTTAAATCGTTATATCATTTTTTTGACAAATATGTCGCATTGTCAGTCGACTTAAATGGGGCCCAGATTAATCATCGCTGTAATTTTCCTGAAATTACAAGAAACAATCACGATAAATAAGTTAGCTAATAAAATGAAACATAATTACGTTTTAAAACGGTGTTAAAAGCAGAATACCTCAGAGCAGTTTATAACTAAACCGTGTTCAATATCAGTTACTTAACCAACGTTCAATGTAAGCGTAGTTAATTCATAGTTTACGAACTAACTTAGTTCAGTTAACTACGAGCTGTTAAGGGATTGCTTTAATGTTTAACTCAAGTAAGATTAAATCGTAATATCATTAATTATATCGTCTTACTTAATTTAAACCTTTATCATTTCGTAAAGGTCCAAATTATGATTGTCAATTTATTTCAAATAGCCTTTGTTAAGAAACTATTTACTATTTTAGAATACATTTTATAGATTTCAGTGACGTCTTTGGCCTATTTCGCTATACATAATTACAATTTGTACAATGAGATATTGTATCTGTTAGAGCGGTGAGCAAATAAAAGAAGTGGACTGTATGAAATGAGCAATGGTTTAATGCCGTGCTTATTACAATAAAAAAACTGTCCCGGATAAAACAATTAAATGGTCAAGTTAGAGAGTCCGAGGAAGCGAATGGTCATCGGGCCGAGCTGTGTCGCAGCCGCGCCGCGCCTCATCTTGCCGATGACGTGTTGAACGCGCTGCCTGCTCATGCAGTCCGCGTGCAAGCTGTTAGGATCGACTCCCAACAGTATCTATATGTAATTACATATTATAGTATGTATAGAGAGTCGCCTTTTGTGTTAGTCTGTATGACCGATTAGATCTTCTAAAGTACACAATGGATTTTGATGCGATTTACGTTCTTTATTAGTGATCGATGGATTTTCACCACCATTTAGAGCATTTATTCCGAAAGGTTTATGTGTTATGCATTAATATTTAACTAAGACCTAGGTAGCACAGAAACATCGATGTTATGACATGTCAGAAGCGGGTCGCTAGTTTTGAATATTTTTTGTCGTTTGTTAAAGTTGCCGTAAGAACCATGTCTTTTATTGGGTTGTAAAACATCAAATAACTTCTCCCGCTCTGAGCGGCGAAGCGGGCGGGCGTGCCAGACTCTGACTGACTAAAACCCACCCGTGTTCCTTCAGTTGCCTGTGCGCCAGGGCCACGGTAACCCTTTCGGACAAACCCGCCTGGCAAATGGAATGCTAATCGCAGCATGTTTAAAACCCCACGGGATTGTTCTCTCTATCTTCTGAATATTGCTATAATCTCTATGATTGTATTTTGGACTAGCTGCGCGCCGCGGTTTCACCCGCATAAGTCTCGATACCGTGAGAATATCGGGATAAAAAGTATCTTCCTTCCTGTATGGTCTATCCATGTGCGAAATTTCATTCAATACCGTTGAGTAATTTTAGCGTGAAAGCGTAACAAACAAACATACAAAAAAAAACTTTTCTCTTTATAATATTAGTTTAGATTAGTGAAATGGTAACTTCAGTATACCTACCTAGTGATATTAGACCAGATTAAGAAACAGATTCACGTTGAAACTAATAATAGGTCGCCAGTACAGTTTGTGCATGAATGTTTACCTCCAGTGGATCATAATTATAATATCATATATCTATGACTGCCTCGTTGGTCTAGTGGTCGCAAGCGCTACTGCTGAGCATGAGGTCCTGGGGTCGATTCCCGGGTCGGGCAAAGTCTTATCGGGTTTTTCCATCTGGAATTTCTCAGTAGCAGCCCGGAGTTTGGATTTGTGCCCGGTTGATGGCAATAGGCTCGCCCCCTATTACATGGGACTTAAACATAACTGGCGAAATGTGGGTGTGCTATAGGTACACCTCTGCCTAACCCTTCGGGGAATACAGGCGTGATGTTATGTATGTGTATATCTATGACTACCGATTCACTACTCTACAATCAGTATAACAAGCTACATAAATGATCTTAAAAATGATAATTTTCAACATCCAAAAAAAATAGGTAGAGAATATTCGTAGCTAAACTAAGGGAGGCAAATGAGCTTGTTTCCCGCAGGCGAACAAGGGCCGTATTATTATTTATTTTTGGATATTTTAATCAACTCTACCTACAAGAAAATATAAGTAAAAATATTGTATTTTAGAAATGGATGATAAGCCAAATAATAGTGTTGCTTTTGGATGAGAAGATGTTGTTCAATCTGCGTTTTGGATATGTTCTGGTTTTGGATACGCATTTTTACAAGCAAAATATTCATGAGCTTTTTCCCTGTTTTCATCCTGATATCAACCTAGATAGATAGCCAGAAAAAACAAAGTCTTTCTGGCTATCTCTTGATCATCATCGTCATCATTTCAGCTGAAGCACGTCCACTGTTGGACATAGGCCTCCCATGGACATAAGGTGTCTTGTAGTGCACCATTTTCTGAAAAACCTATTTTGGTCTATTCATAGCCGACATACTGTAGGAGTGTGTAAGAATCCTGACAGGTGGCATTCTGTTGCTTCTGCCTACTCCCATGGAATAAAAGTGTATGCGTGGATACTCTGGCTAGGTTTTTAAGACTTTGTTAGATAATCACCAATATTATGTAGACCGTTTTCCTTATTATTTTTGCCTACTTCAAAATTTCCTCTTTACGGTCAACTGGTAAACATTAGAATTCGGAAAGCCTCCAAAGACCTTTACTCCAAAAGGTCACTAACAACAGTAGAGGAATTCGAGACTGCAGTTAGATGTTATTAGCAGACAGGAGCTCGCTACCGTCCTCTTTTCGTAATCCCTTCGTCGCGTTTACGAGCCCCACGGGTGGCTGGTGGCCTATTCTACGCGGAACGATAAGAATCAATTTAAAACCTTCAAACTAGGTTAACACAAAAATACTACTACATAGCGAAGAGGCCTTATAAAATAAAGGTAGCCAATTCAAGGTGTGGTCACACTATACAGGGTGTAAGGGCTTCGACGTTACCTTGAACTCAGTATAAGATTCTTAGACCACCAGCGTTAAAGTTTTTGGTCGGTTATTAAAAGAAAAACCACCATGAAAAAATTGATCATTCGGTAACGAGCATTTAAGCGGTACGTCAAACTAATCATTACGATATTCACATACTCGCACGTGACCACGAATTTCATTGGCGAGGATGTTCTAATGAGCACTGCCATTTCTTGTCACTATAATTAAATTACTGACAAAAAATTGTGTCGCAATTCATGTTTAAAACCACTTCTCGTCCTGACGCTTCTAAATGCCCACTTTCGTTGCCCGCTAACGAATGCTCGCCAACAAATGCTCGAAACATTGTGTTTGCTGTGTAGTCGCACCTTAAAACAAGTTTCTATCTCACAATCCCTAGAGGAAAACATACAACCCTTTCGTGTTCGGCTAATAAGTGTAAGTAACTTTTACCCGACTTAACAGAAAATATCGACGCCTCTAGGCACTCGTAAATTCTTACAGGATTCTCAAATAAAATTAGTGGTATATATTCTGGACATAATTATGTTGCTATAATATGGACCACATCCCACCTATTTAGTGCGTCTTTTGTGTTAGTAAATTTGATGTTAAATAGTTGTTGACATTTTTAGAACAATTATGTATGTTGGTTCCATGAAATTGATATCTTTCATTATGTAAATGAATATTATTTTTGTATCTCAAAATTTATGTATGAATTTTTAACTCATGCGTGAAACTATTTTCATGAAGTTGCTTGATTTTTTGTTTTTGTAAGGAGTAAAATTGTAAAAAAAAATACTTACTTCGTACACCGTTTTTTAGAAAAAGTGATATTTGTAACTTATGAAAGAAAGATTTTCTTATAATAGTTGTGTTTATTTTTTTTACACTAAATAAAAGTAAAGCAAATGACCAAAACTTTGAGAAAATTGCATTCATCTAGCTGCAGAACATTCCTTTATACCTCACAACGTTCATTTCTCAACATTAGCAACGAAAAGTAGCAACTGGTCGGAACAACATAAAACAAAGAATTCGCTTTGAATCTCGTCCACCGTACATTTTCTTCACGATTGAATCCTAAAAAGTAGGAGAAACATTTCTTTGCCATTCAAACAATCGAATACACAGTAACGCGGCATACCAGGATACCAGGAATTCTTGAGTCTGCATTCCGCATGCATATTCAATATTGGAGAACAAAATTGTAAAAAAGGAAAATAAAAATCTCCTTTCAAACAAATCGTTTCCGTTCAAGTCCGCATAATGGGAGATCGTACAATAGTGCAATTCTGGCACGACACTGCCACTGGTGGCCTGTTTGACGTACTTATTCAAGAATCTGTTGCTAAGTATTTTTGTGGTTGTTTTTTTTTGTTGTTTATTGTGTTGTTATGATTTAATCTTGGTTTCTGTGATCTTGTTGGGTAGGTAGCCCTCCAGACCAATTTCCAGCCATGGCAGTCAATCTCAATGGAGACAGTGTAGGTCTGCGTAGACTCAGTTGCTCTCTCTCCTCCCTCACTCTCATAGTCCGATGGGACGGCAATCCGGACACGGCCGGAGAGCCATAGCAAGAAGCGCGGAGGACTTAAACTCTCAGAGTTTCATTGACTAAATGCATTACCTCCAGCATGAGTATGGTTAATGATTTGCAGAGCTTTGTTTTTTATTAAAGATTTGTAAGTTCCAAGTTTTTTATTTGTAAAAATATCTGCTAATATAGGTAATATTGTCTGTATCTACGCAACATGTCTCGTATGTTGTCGTGTCAAACGATACGGATTATTATACGAAATAATAAATTGCTGAAGTCGCAAAAAACTCTACAACACTACATATCTGTGGACAGCCAATTCTCAATCTTGTCACCCTTTCAAGTACATAGCACGAAGAGCCAATATTGATTGGCTATATCGCCCCTAAGGTAAAACGACTTCGCAAAGATACAAGTTTCAATTTCCCATCCCCTTCAAGTACAGCCCATAAATAATATCCAGAAAAAAAGTTATTTAACACATCCTCAATAACTCGAGGTTGGTGAACGGTATACGTTGCCAATTCTCCGGCTTGCCTATGACGAATGAAGCTGGAATCAAGCCAGCCTGTTCTATGTACAATGAAAATTTTATTTATAGCAAGCTTTGTATACACTCGTATGAATTCAGTTATGCGAACCGTTATGTGGCACAGTTCTATATGCGTCCATATTTTTGAGGTTAACTGACCTGGATATAAAGGAAGGGTAGATTTCAAATATGTTAAGCTTACTTTTTTAGAAGACCTGTGGCCAGCTATTGATTAACATTTTGGATTGAAATAAAATGAGGTTAGTTGTAAGTATAGTTAAAGAACAGTCGCTGAACTTTAGCAACGAAAGTCAATAATTTATGAATAACTGGCAAAAAGTCCGTAGATATCACATAACAACCGCAACCGGTGCAACCGCAGCCGCTGCAAACGTCGTGCGTGTATGACCAGATAGATGTATGAACGTAAACGAGGCAAAAGGAGTATGTAAGGATCGTAATAGGTGGCGTTCCATAGTTTCAGGCTACCCCCATAGGAAGAAGGCATGAGTTTGTGTATGTATATCATAGAACTATTTAAGAGTAGGTATCCTTGAAACTACGATCTTCAGATAATATATGATAAATATGATAAATCGATACTACGAGATTTCTTTAACGTATTTTACAAAATCTCTAACGTTTCATGAAAATGGAACTAGTCTAAAAGGCAGTTCAAATCACTTCTTTACAAACAAACATGATATGCACTGACATCGCTCGAACACCTTTGTGATTCAAAACAATTGACAACTTCGAAAATTCAAACGTTATACCGAGAACCAAACGAAATGTGACATCACAAATGCCCTTCTCCGAAACATCACGAAGCGTGTTTTGAACAAAATACCGAAGCCTATTAGAGACAAAACGCAATTTCACTGATTTAAAAATATTATTTAAACAACTTCTTTACAGAAGGCATATTATTCAGTTAATGAAGACCTAGACGATAATGCAAATAACAGGGATATATATGTGCATTAAGTTAGAGGTAGTTAAATTCTGTGATTAAATTATATATGTCACCCTCTAAATATATACTATAATGAATAATGTATAGTAGAAATGTTATGTTATCCCAACAATTTAAATTTGTAAAAATGTTGTACGGAAAATTGTTAACATCGTTTTAGGATAAGTTTTATGTAATTTAGCGTGGATAGATTTTGTCATTTAATTTTAATGTAATTTAATTCTACCATTCCTACTTTATTGACATTTGTACGCCGCGCCGTCAACGGCAAAACATAGTGTACCCATACATATTTTAATTACAACACCTGTTTTTATAAAACTTTAAAAAAAAGAGTTTGTCTTTGCACTTGAATGGCTTGTGACAGCTTTGATGAACTGTATTACACCACATTTTACAATATCAAAACCTAGGAACACCCATATATCATTAACTTGCATAAAATAATGCATGCAAATAGCTTGCACGGCGTTGTGACCACCAATTAATCATGTTATCACCAACAAAAGTTGTTATGACTAAGCATGCATGCTACTCGCGTATCATTGGGTGGTAAGTATGCAAGTGGATCTCCCATAGCACAGCATCGTGTTGAGTGGAAGCCGTTTTGTTACAGTCATGACGTGCAGCTACCGATTATTTCTGTTTTGTATTTTTGTTTTGTTTTTTTGTTTGTTTGTGTATTCGAGTTAACTTACCTCTTATAATTGCAAGTGTTTCTAAGACAATAAACCTATTTTATATTTTCTTTCATACTTTTGTGCAAGCAACTGGTATGTGTAATCCTGGCTTTACTTCAAACTGCAATCGTGCGCGGCTTTTAGGACAGTACGCGTTCGGTTCGGCTCGGCCTATGATCGGATTATGCGGCGGTGGCTTACGTAATGTACTAGGGTAGGGTTAATTGATTCTATTGAGACACAATAGCCTCGCTTTCTATCACATTTAACCTAATATCGTCATTGATGAATATTGGATGGCCATAGCAACTGAAATTTTCGGAATTTTCTGATCGATTGAGTATCGCTTTAAGGTTCAATAGGTCAGGTTTTATCGAGTTTGTATACAAGGTGTAATTGTAATAACTGAAAACTTCTTAATAAGTCATTGTACTCTGTATGAACGACTGTTACTAAGGGACAAAAGGAGAAAAAGCGAAAAAAAAAAAAGGTTCTATTTGTCGAGTTATGCGAGCATATTAATGTATGGAGCAACAGAATTTGTTTCAATAGTAATTTCGTTCCGTTGATCGTCAATTTTCATTAAGAGGAAAACTCTATTCTCAAAAAGACCATCACCTTGTTGGAACCACACCCGAGTATTGTGTTTTGTCATTTAGACCCCGAATACTAAAAAAGGCCGAGTCTTTTGTAGCAGCCTTTTTATGTCCAATATAAGAAGACCCCTACTGTTAACCTATTAAAGGGAATTTAGAGGTCTTGTTAATCTGGCGGTTGTAAACTACCGTCGGTCACGTGTGCAACAAAGGAAACTATGATGGAGGTCTCGTTTTTATTAAAACGTCCAGTCCTCTTAAGCCGATTTTATTTATATCCTCCCTTACAAGGTTACTCGGGAACAGTTTGCGCAAAATATGGAGGGATGTTTGTGCCTTCCCATTTGGGGCACAATTGAAACGTATTCGTTTCTATATTTTTGTTCTGGGTAACAAGGAAAAGAAAGTAATGTCTCGTACGCAAGTTGTTTCAGCGAAAAACAACACGTAAAAGTCTCGGTGAGGATAACAAGACATGCAAAAATGATTGCATAAGCGTTTTTATATTTTATGGTATCAGGGAAGTTTTATGTATAACCATTGTTGGAGGTTTTTTTCATTGAAACTGTTTTTATTTCTTCAGATCCGATGAACAATTTGCATAAGCACACCGTGATATTATTGTTCATCATTATCCTTTGGTCTAACGTTAACCTCCTCTCTTTAGACTGAATATCCGATTATCTTAATAAAAGTAAATCTACCGATTCCTCCATCCATAATACAACAATATTCCTACCTTTACGTAAACAACACAAGCAACATAACTTCTAAGAAAATATTAATTCCTTACAAGCTTCACTATTAATCCCAGCTCAACTATAACACGAAACGCCCACCAACATTAAAGGTAGCACACCAACATAAGACGCAGCGTGTACCAACATTAGACGTAGTATACTAATATAATACGTGGCGCGTACCAACATAATCTCGGAATCCGGAATGCTAAACAGAGATTTGTTTGTTGTCCTCAATCTAGCGCGTTGTGTAACTTATTCCCGACTAATATTAAATATGCGAAAGTAAGTTTGTTTGTTTGTTTGTTACCTTTTCACGCCTAAACCACTGAACCGATCATCATGAATGTTTGCATATACGTAGTCAGGGGTACAGAAAAGGACAAAGGGTACCTTTCGTCTAGAAAAAAAAATACTATCCCTGAGTGAGAGAACAATAACATTCGACGGTCACAATTGCTTTAGGACGCTAGATGGCGCTACGTATCTTTCTAATCATGATTGAATTATAATATTATTAGAAACTTTATTAGTGTGTTAAGAGTTAATTAAAAAAAATATAAGTAATACATTTTGTGAACTTCAACACCGTTAGACCGAACACCATGGAAGTTGTTACATAGGTAGATAAGTATATCAATATGTATTTTTAATGGAGAAGGATTGACAGGATTTTGTTTTACCTCCACGTGGACGAACCCGCGGGCAAAAGCTCGTAATGTTATATTATACAGTATTCTGCGTTATTTCATTAAGTCTGGCTTGTGTTGTAAGTTAGATTTCAAGATAAGAGGTACGATATTTCAACACTTGGGATCAACGTCAGATTTTGTTTTAGAATTTCAGCTTTTATGGTACCAAACTGCAGTAAATGGTGTAAGGGACATCGACAAACTGCTACAAAGAATTCTGTTCATGATTCTAGACTATAGACCCTCCAGCGTTCCCTTGCACCATGTATAAATTTTGTCAATAAACCATTTGTGCCCATCATTTTAATCGTAAGAATAACGTAAGAAATTTGCCTCGCTACTCCGCAGGCTGCGTGGCAGTCCCAACTCTATCCTGCAATCGATAGCCGCCCGTGCAGACAGCGCGCTAGTGTGGGCGGACAAATAGGACCCGATATGTTTTAGTAATTAACTACTAAAATAGGCTAAGCTATTTCGTTACGAACACTGTGGACCTCATTGCAGTCCGATTTAATAAAGATTAATAATTAATATAATACCAAAACCAGCCAACCAACGCTGCTGCTGGTTAATACCAACGCTGGAGCTTTGGCTCGCGTAGGGTCGTAGCATTATGCTGAGCGATTGCCGTTTTGCGTGGATGTGACGCATACTTTCCCCAACTCGTTATTTTTTGTATTTGTGTGTTTTTTTTCTTTGCGTCATGTTTACCGAAAATAAACTTATTTTCTTTCGTCTTTCTTTCTATATAATTTATGTCGGCTTCTCTAAAAAGTCAGTACGTAAGTTACCAACGACCAATGCATATCTTATGATAGACAATTATTCGACTTTACATCGTACATTTTTGACTTCCATACGGTTCTTTACAAGTCAAACAGGCAAACGTAGGCAGACAACTCGGGAATAGTTCATTCACAAAAATACAGCAATCAAATGCTTCAAAAGCAAATAAAGCCAGATTGTAACTCAAAGTGTAAAATACAGCGAATTGATTACCTTTATCGAATAACAATAACTTGCTACTTCCTTTTAGGATTTCAAGTTTATTACTTCTGAAGTTATTAGCTATCGGCTTTCCTAAATCCGTATTTAATGGATTATTGGTATTAATTAATTAAACCTGTTTATTAATGCTGTGTGGATATTAACCTCTTGAATCCCGCGTGGTGAGACAGAATGAGTATATATTGTGTCTCGCTCGATCTCGCAACCTAGGGACTCAAAGAGTTAAGTACTATTTAATTGATGCGTGCACTGACTGGACAGGTCCACTCAATCTGTGTGGTTCTTTTCTCAAAAGACCATTTCAGATACCAATCTACATGGTCTTCACATGATCTGACCAAGATTATGTCTGGACTTTAAAAGAGACTGTGATCTTTGAGTTTGTTTCGGCCTTTCTTCTCAGAGTAGTCAGAAATATGATTGACGTGTAAAAGTGTTTGTACAAACCTACTTACAGAAATAAAATCATTTATAATTTATATCTTACTAGATTTTGTAAGGCAGATTATTTTCCATTTTAGATGTAATGTCTTTTATTATTGGTACCTATTGATATTTAGCCTCACTTTAACAACCTTTAAAAATTACGTAGAAATAGAATACTAGATATTCTCAATGATAATGGTCATGTCATCTGGCAATCAACGAAAAACTGCAATTTAAAAATATCTACACTTGAAGAACTAAGAGACGGATTATTTCAAATTTAATCTAAAAGCTACTCGAAAAACGTAAAATGGACATCACTACGAGGTACAGTTAAACTCTCTAGCCTCTACGAACACTAAAAATGTAGTCTTTATTATAATGCTTGCCTTAAATCAGTTCATTAAGAGTCAGTCACTTTATCAGGTATACAACCGCTTAACGATACAATATCTATGTACGTAGCAATTAACTCGATGCCTTTAAATCGGTGTTATCCACAATATCCACAACCTATACCCCCATTGTTTCACTATGCCACGTTTGGCATCCCCGTTCGGCAGTATTTAGGCCACAATAATCTAGCTATTATGCCGAAAACAATGGGATTTAATACAACCTATTTGGCTATCTATGGAACTGGATCTCAGATTTGTAATATTATGTACCAGCTCATAGCTGCTGACTAACAATGTTCGTTGTTATGAATAACAAATTCAATTAATACAGTTTGAGTAGGACTAAGTTGTAAGTAGAATTAATTAGTTTTCTTTATACTCTCAGTATGTTTAAAACTTACATGAGGCACTACATTATATATTTGTTATTCTTATAACTTTGTGGTCATAAATTCTGAAGTCGTCTGCGAATGCAAATTGTTGACTTTCGTCTAGCATCTCAACAAAACATGACATAGAATTGAAAGCACAATAGAAGATTTGCCGTATCTCAAAAATACCTTCCTTCACAATTCAAATTTCTAATATCCTAATCACCTGCTCAAGCCCAGATGACAAAGAGGTGAGGCAGCTCAAACCGGCGATACAGATCCACCGCCTATTTGCGATAACAAACCCTACAAAAGATGACTTGGGCGAGCCATTGTTATTAAAAATGATGTCAACTTTACTGGCCCCGTGATTTATGATATGCTTTTCTGACACACAATAATGGGATTGTGTTATGTAACGGCTAAGAGCTCATTATGGCCAAGTAATAATAAATAACGTTGGAAATTGGTCGAAACACAGAAGTTTCGGAACTAGCCGCCGGATCCGACGGTTTTATGCTCATTTTAAATGGCTAATTGCTGACTTTACTAAGGCTGTATGTGAATATTTTACGTTATTAACATCAGAGATGTTTCTGCAGTCTATTTGAATAATGTTATCGGATCTGCGCTGTTTCTGTTTGACAAATACGAGTCGGAAGCGCGGTCATGTTAGGACTTAATTAGCATTTTTAATAGAATCTGCTACAGCACACACCTATTGGAATACTGTACTGTTTTAATTTGCATGTTTGTATTCCTTTTATTTTGGAGTTAGATTTTAATATCATCGGCAATACAATCTTCCTAATAATCTAGGTATTGAAATATAACAACAAATTAGACCAGTTTTTGTTTTCATTGGGGTTTTCGACCAAAGATTAGCCGTCCATGATACAACCCCGTGACTAGCGTAAAAGAATTTCATTAATTGTATGACGAAACACAACTGTAGTGTCATAAGCATAAAGTTCTACAGCAAATATCCAGCTTTTGAGCTCAAGAGCAAGAACTTTATCATTAGCACAACTTTCAAACCAATTCCAAAAGTTACAATTTTGTTAATTTGTAACTTTATTCTGAACCTTAATCGTCTTGCTAATCTAAAATATTTTTCACACCAATCTCTGTGGTGATTACTCGCCAAAATAGCGAAATGACTTTAGTGATAAGGCAGAGTTGGTCGGTGTCGTCCAAACCAATTATAAAGTTTAATTACTCATCGCTCCGCGGACTAGTTTACTGCAAACAACAGATGTCGCTAGTCACGCTTGTTACTAGTTTACGTGGTTGAGGACACTGCAATGTTGTCCATAATGTATATTATGTAGAAAGCTGCTCATTCTGTTGACAATGTTCCTAATAATTGAATTTCTTATTTCAATGACTGCATTGATAGGTTTTACACTACGTTGATTTAGTTTGACAAGAAGCTTTTGTTACTAGTAAGAATGATTTGTAATATTCTTGATAGTTTTTCCAAAATATTCGTTATCTTCAGAGTTCGAGTTAGTTTTTTTTTTTTGTTCACTTTCAATCTTTTGCTTTATTTTATATTCATAAAGAAAAGGATTGCAAGTTATTGACTATGGTTATTTTGCTATATTGCACTATATTTTTCTACAATTTCCGCAACGCCATGTCAGAACATTTCTATTTCAGTATCACTCCCTATACGTACTCTTCCATCCTTAATAATATCACTCATTTCCATAATACCAACTTTCAATTTACCCCCACACAATTTTTATTTGGTCCAAAACATCTAAAACTTCCTCTTATGACGTACTAAGCTAAAACTCGCATCCAGTTATTCGCCGAAGGATTTTATGAGGTCATATATAACCACGACCTAAATCTCCTTGATCTCGATGGAAGAATTGAGGAGGGTGTGTGACAGTTCGGATTATGGGAAACCGTCAATGTATAGTTGGCTGTGGGGCGGCGCGATTCAGGAATTCATTATGCGGCTCGCACTATGGTTGGTGAAAGATGATAAAATGAGATATTTTGCCTTGCCCTGCAAAGTAGCATACAGAATGCAAAATCAATTGGCAATTAAAAAAAAAAACTTATTTCTCACTTTTTTCTTACTTCTTTAATGCTTTTAATTGATACAATTACGAAGCGTTAAAAAATATCTATATAGATTTATTATAGTTTTTATAATTCTTACCTCCATAGGTGCAGAAATCCGCTTATCTGTTCTAAAACTTGGCTTGCTGATAATAATTTTACCGAATTAGACACAGTCATCTAAGACAATTTCAAAAATAACCTTACTCGTTTTAAAAGGTAATTCATGAAATACTCCTGTTTTATCATCATCATCATCATCATTTATTTGCAAATATTGTAAAATGGTTACATGGTTATCAGCCTTCTTTATTACATTATCATAATCAGTTAACGTTTCACCTATGACCTTCACCTTTAGAATATTAAACATGCCTGCAAGCATATTATCTTCAATACCTGCAATATATATGTATAATTAAAAAACCTAATTTGCATCCCACGACACATCTGTACGGCGAAATTGTGATAACTCAGTGGCAGCGCGAAGTATTTTCTAGTTCCTCGCCTCTACGTCGCTTCGAAGCCAATTATAAAGTTTAATGAAGCGTCAGGTTGTCCCTTTTACACTTGCTCACTTACTTTACATTATTCGAATAGTTAAGGTTACGAAATTAATGGGAACTGGCTTATGTAACAATGGAAATTAGTTGATGTTTACACGTGCGTCAGTTTAGGTAGCGGGTGGTTGTTTGGTTCTTGTTAATTTGGTAATCATAGTAGATTAACTAGAAAGAGGTGGTTTAAAAATGAAGTATGAAATTACCATAAAATTTATTGAATCTTGAATTGAAAGGAAGGATTTCTTATGAAGGCAAATAGCTTCATGTAGAATACGAAAAATCTCATCTATGACAAAAATGAAAATGAATATGCAACAACTAGCGACATCTAGTGATTCACCATCATCCAAGCCGTCAAGCGTGACTTTAGAGTTGCGTTTCAGTCTTAAATTTGTCTCAATATCTGCTTGCAGCGACATCTAGTCGCTCTATACGTAAACAATGACATAGACACTTTCATTATCCCGCTGTGCTGAATTCAGTTGAGCAACGTTTATTCTGTAACCGGTTTTTCTGTAGCTGTTAACGCTATAGAGTGATATTTCATACAAACAGTATTATTAACAAATTAATAAAAACAGGTAAATATTTAATTATGACAGCTATTTGCGACGTTGCCAACTTATAGAATGCGGGCTCTTATCAATCTGCCGCAGACTCTGTGCAAGAATCATGGTTTATGAAAACATTATTATTCACTCTTCAGCATTATTGGGAGTTGATATTACAAGCATTTTTGTTTCTGTAACATTCTCTCCATCATAATCTTGTAAACAAAATAACGTAAGGACATGTTAAACATTCAAAATAATTCGTTTCTAACCGCTTCTACGTCACCAGAACAAGTCACAACAATTTTATGAATCGTTCATAGTTAACGACACTCTGACGAACCCTGTAACGATCATTCCTATCAAACAGTTAGGGCGACATATAACGGTAAATTGGTAATAAAATTATTTGGTAATATTAATTCTAGGACCTTATATTGTATTTTGACGTTAGTGTTGATTGGTTAAGTGTTGTTGTAAATACCTGATTATTGTAATAAAATACTTAGGTAGGCGTTGAATGAATAAGATAAATTTGAATCGATGAAGTTACTTAGATGGTTTGGGAAAATATACTGTCATTTTATTCGGAACTAAATACGTTTATAGCAAACTAGTGACATGTATAAAGTGCATTAAAACGGAAATCCTATGAAAAGGGGCACATGTAAATGAAACTCATTTAATGGTGCATATTCTCAAAATTATTCTGTTCTATGTGTTAATGCTGTTGATCATCACATCTATAGTGCCAAAGTCAGATAGACATTCAAGAGATGCATTTGTTTTGCAGTATGTCATGTTAAATGAAGCTGTCGGATGTCTCTTGGAGTGTGAATCTAGACCTTGTAGTCCTCAGCTCGCCGTCCGGTAAGGACCAGGCCCGGGTCGACGGCGCGTTGTGTTCCACGCGCGCCTCAAAGTGATGTCAGCATAATTGACGGGGTCTGATAGGGCCGATGCCTGCCGGGGTTGCGGATTGTTCGAAAGAGTTACCGTGGCCCTGGCGCACAGGCAACGGAAGGAACACGGGTGGGTTTTAGTCAGTAAGAGTCTGACACGCCCTTCCGCTCCGCCCAGAGCGGGAGAGGTCGTTTGACGATTTCACACCCAAACAAAAATAAAAGACCTTGTAGTCCTCAAAGCTGATTAGCGATCAAACTCAGATATAACCAATATAGAAAGTACTCCACAGATGTTAGAAATACTGATGTTTCTAGCTCTGCAGTCGTAACTCACGTCTGTTTGTAGTTCGAAATATGTGAATAGAGTTATTAGAATACTGCTGCAATGTTGCTAAAATTCGAAGGGAGTATGAGCCTTGATTCCCAACTCGAAGATTGCAGCAAGTTACTTACTGTATTTGGGGCGATTTATCGGCGTTAACTGTGACCAGCGAGTAGACCGCGAGTCACGTTAAAAACTTAAAAGGCACTCCGCGACTTGTGACCTGGTCATGACCACCTGGCTGCCCAACGCCTGATGGATTGCCGGGAGGTTAGAAAGTAGTGGGATGGCACAAACCAGTTAATTAACTCGATAATCTCACTTTTTTTTTTAATTTTAACAATTTTCAAAGTCGACCTTTGCCAGCATCATCGACTGTTTCATCGGCTCCTCTAAATATGTTTTGAATTTTTTTACTTACTTCAAAGTTCATGTACTTCAAACTTGTGTCAAAGTTCATGTACGAGTATGTAGATGATTTATGGAAATGGTTAATAAACTTCTTCCTATATCTGTTTTAGAGACTTCGATTCCATCGAAAGGTTTTTTAAGGCATTAGGTATCCAATGGAATAGCAATGAAGGCCATTCAGTTTAAGAGATTAGAGAAAAGTGATATTTAGTGACGAATTCAGGTGAGTTTTCATAAATACCTATATAAAAGTGGGGGTTTCTCGAATCCCATGAATTTTCGCCTGTTATAGCCTATTTTTTGTTTTAATAATCAGAATTAGAATTTTATGGAAAGAAAATGTTCAAATTCGGGAAAAAATCATAGTAATTTTTTCTATGAAATTTTTGTATGAATTATTTAAATTTGGACAGAACTGTCAGGCTAGCTAGTACTTTTTTCTGTAGGATTTGTTATTAAGAAGAGAAAACAAATATTTTTTCTTAGAAATTATTACGACAAATAAAAATAATAGAACTGCAGAGGATAATATAGCAAATTCAAAATAACGCTATTGCTAGATGTATTCAGTGATTTGTGGTGCAAACGGGCTAAGTGTAAAACATTAATACATCAAGCAGTGAAACAGCATTAAAACGGTCCTTTAAATTCAAACAAAGTAGAGAAAACTCAGATAGGAAACGTAAAATCACGTGCAATCCCAACAAGAACTACGAACGAATGAGCAAACATAATTCCAACAAGAACTACGAACGAATGAGCAAACATAATTCGGATTCCTCAGCCCGCGCTGAACGTTCGACTTTAAAGGAATGCAATTTTATCTGATGCCGTCCGTGAACCAAGGGTAATTAAAGTTAAAAGGAATCCGAAAGTTTACGGAGTGCAGCGAACAATGAAACTAGTAGTAGAATTCCTGTTTCGCACCAACTCTGTATACTGTGAAAGGTAAGCGCACTTAGTAGCACCTTCGAATTCAAATAGGAACTTGTGGTCTAAATAAGATGTCGATTTTCAAGATATTGTGTAATTAACGATTGTGACGGTCAATTTTTTTTTTTTTAAATAAAAAAAAATAATACTATTATAATTATTTAGTATATATATATATATATATTTTTTCTGACACGTTGGAATATGGACTTTGTCCTTGACCCAAAATACAGAAAATAATTACATATTGAAATCTGTGAATTGTAAACTGGTTAGGGGTTGTGTAGTTCAGTGATTATAATATATAAAATTAACCAACTTTGAAACAATTGACTGAATCACGTCATTTTGGAATATCACAGCGAAGTCTTTATGCCATAACTTATTGCAACCCCGGAGAGCAAATACACGAAAACAATCCATTCGAAACTACTAATAATGCAAAATACAGGTGCAACGTCAAACTTTGTTTGGTTATTGTTAGAGCATAGTTAAGTATACTTAACCTCACTTATTTGATGACATTGTTGAATTTATTTGGCAATGTGCGTCGGTTCGTTGAGCTCCTACAGTGTTGAGCTTTACTATAATAGAATAGCTCAACAGTGAGTTAGTAATAATTACTGACTCATGTGTGTCAATCCATTGCCAGACAGTTTTAATAAAATCTATGTGGTTTTTCCCCAAGAGACTATTTCAGACATTTACAAAATCACCAAATGCATCTCTCAAAATCTGATCTTTAAATGAAATAAAAGACCTTAACCTCTCGAGTTTGTTTCACAATTTCGACTCTGTGGTAGTCGGATAGGTGAGGTATTCCACTTAACGCACCGAATTGAAGCTCACTTGAGCGAACGGCACCTACGATATTCCACTTATGGCACTAAACATAATTTAGCTTGAAAAGATAATTGGCATTTAAGACTTACTTACCATTAATGTGCGATCAACACGATACATTCTGTTGGCGTTGAGAGTCACTTTTTGCTCAGCAAAGGATTTACGTGTCTCAAATGTTGGCTCGAACATGTTCAATTAATTCCCGTCTTGCATGCATATCTTCATGTTAAGTGGGTTGGCTCAGTGTGATGAATTTACATTCATACATACGGGAAATATATCTCAGAACTTCGTTGATTTCGTACCCAGTTTCATAGTAGCTTTTGAAGGTTACGTAATTAATCATGATTTTTTAAAATATAATTCAAATATTTATTGGTAATCAGATATCATCTACCCACTACTATATAGGTATTTTGTAACAAGACATTCCTTGTCTTGAATTCAATATGGGAAAAAAAATCTATAAGCATTTTTATTAAAGTTATCAAAAACCTGAAATGAGTTGTTTACATAAAAAATTTAAATAATTGGTCCGGGAAAAGGTTTTTTGTATTTTATGGAAACTTGTTGTAAAATCTCTTTGCACGGTGGTGGCCCAGTATCAACGGCCGCGACTTACGAGTTGTAAGTTCGACACAGACCCACCTCGTCGTTCGACCCAGACAGGCGCTTTACTTTGTGTAAATTATTTCATCGCCACTGCTCTCAAAACGGTGAAGGAAAGCATCGTGAGGAAACCGGCATGTCGTAGAAACAAAAATTCGAAGACATGTGACATCTACCAACCCGCACTGAGCCCGGGTGGTGGATTATGGCCCACTCCCTCTCACCGAGAGGAGGCCTGTGTCCCAGCAGTAGGAACAGTATATGCTGATTATGCTATGCTTATGCTAAAATCTCTTTGGCTGTACTGTTAAAGCCAAAGCCAAGCCAGCCAAGTACTAGTACTGTCTTTTGGCTGTTTATCTGGCTAGTTTGATACAATTAAATATATGCCATTTAAAATAGAAAAATAAAAAGTAAAAACAATGTCCCGCCATTTTCAACTTTTTTCTGTCCGCCAAAATGAGTGGATCTAATGAAGAAATTTGATACATTTTGAAGTTTTATTACAAAAAAGGGACAAATATGAAACAAGCCGCGAAAAAAATATGTGGCGTAAATTTATGGACTTAAAGCAGTGTCAGTAAGAGTAGCACAAAGTTGGTTCAAGCGTTTTCAGTCAGGGAATTTTGATGTCAAAGATGCAGCTCGTTTTGGTCGCCCTGTTACGGGTAAAGTAGATTCCGTTTTTAAAAAATTGGAGCAAGTTATGACACATTAGTAATTATGACATGGCTGAAGAGACCACAAAACAGTTTTGATCCATTTGAAAAAGTCTGGGTATACAAAAATACTCGAAATTTGGGTGCCACTCGAACTCCTAGTCTAGAATTAGTATATAAAATACGAAAGAACTTTTTCCCGACCTAATACTATTGTTTTTAATAAAAATACCGTCTTCAATAGCAAATGATTTGTAACATACTTACTTATTTCCATTAATTATATTATTTGACATCTCACTTAATGTCACTTTTCCAAAGTCAATATTCGCTTAAAACTTCATAATCAAAATAATTAATCTTATAATTAAAATTACTTTGTCTTAATATTGTTGTTTGACAACAAGTAAGGTACAGACAAATAGTTAGAAGTTTTCTAATAATACGTTATTAATATGTAAACTCCACTTAGTTAGAAGCTTCAGCTTATTGATAAGTTTGACGTACTTATACAGCCTAATGTATTCCATTATTTCTAAGTACCTACATTTTGTGTGTCAAATATTATGATATAAACCGAACTTGATTGATAGAGTTACGAATAACGAAAATTGGTGGCAGAGCGATCCAACTCAGAGTTGTATATAAGGATTTTATGTACGGAAATCCAAATTTGTTTTAGCTAGACTCTTAAATCGGAACCAGGATAACAGAAGCCTTCCAGTAAAATCTGCTTAAAAGTACGTCAATAAAATAAAATAACACTGATAAACCCTAACAGGCGAAGGACTTAATAACGCCAGAATAAACAGAGCGAAGAATAAAAAAGTAACAATTAAAAACTATGTTTATTCAAGTCTACCTAAGCATGGTAAAAAAACGCAAAGCTCAACCAGCCTGTAGTCTGAGGCTGATAATCCCTTAGGTGAAAGCAACACTGCTTTTCCACCGACCCGCTCGGGGCGCTATCGTGTTTAAGGCGACAATGAGTGCCAGCGACCTTGAGCGAGTGGGAGAAGCATGCGAAACTTTTAAGCGAATAAAATTGTACAGAGCGTTAGCGTCTACCCGGACATTGTTCAGCGATGCACTGCCGCCCGTCTCCCGCAAGATCCCCCGCTTCAACGCGCATCAAGTTTATTCGCAAAAACAACCCACCTTGATTTATCAAACACAATACAAATATAAGCCGTATACAAAAATTTGGGTAATTAAAATGTCTTTTAGATGGTACAGATTTCATGAAAATACGCCTGATAGTTATTGCATGATTATCGTTTTTGTGTACGCGTTAGACATTACTTTACAAATTAATTACACTATGTTATAAAAATATAATTTCAAATATTCACATATCAAATTACTAGCTTCTGTTCGCGACTTCGTCCCCGTCAAATTTCGGACCCCGACCCACCGCGTCAGATCCCGTCGCCCGCCCGCGTTATTACCTCGTTTTCGCTTAGCGTTCTTTCTGACTTGTTTTGCTTTTTCCTCGGCCTATAAGGGTCATAACGTGATGTTAAAAAACCTATAACCTTTCTCGAGAATAGTGCTATCAAATGCAAAAAGATTTTTTCAAATCCGACAGATAGTTCCAGAGATTAGCCCGTTCAAAAAAAAAAAAAAACTCTTCAGCTTAATTGTGAGTACATAATACGAAATCCCCAAACGCCTGTTTGACACTTCCCGTGACCCAAGGGCTGGCTTTTACCTTGGCCAGAGGCTAAGCATTGCCATACAACGTGGCAATGCCGCCAGTCTCTTGGGTACATTACCAGTCGACAGCGATGCGGAAGAATTTTTCGACGCCATATTTTGGTTTGTTAATAGTTTTTTTGTCAGGTTATGGAATTATATTTTAATATTAATTGTAAATCCTGTAATTTCATTGTTGAGCACATAATTATAAGTCAAAATACATAGTAAAAAATAAATTTAACACTAAAAAACATACAATGTGTGGCCTAATCGCGTTCTGCGATCTCTTATCGGCTGAAGGGAGGGCTAATTATTAACACCATCCAACCTGAACCTAATATTATAAATCTAAAAGTAACTATTTGTCGGTCGGTGTTTGTCTGTTACCTTATCACACCTAAATGGCTGAACACATTTGGATGTGGCATACGGGTAGACCTTTTATAGATACTTTTATTCTATGTTACTACTTATAACATCATCTATTTGCCAGTGAAAGTTCCGTCAAAATCAGTCCAGCCGTTTCGGATATTAGCCGGAACAAACAGACAGACAGACAGCCCAATTTTTTTTAAAATACTTTTATTGTTATAAGTAGGTACCGTATATACTTTCATATGCATTTAGTAAAAAGCTGTTATTTTGACATTACAAACAGACACTTCAATTTTATTAATTTATTATATGTATAGATTAACTTCGAAGTTCTTCGAAATACCTTGACATTAATACATACTTTATAGTTTACTTAGTTTAGTTAAGTAGCTAAGTTTCTAGAAAATTCCACCCCGTCACTTCCTATTGGCGCGCGGTGTCGTCAAAGGCAATTAACGGAGTAAACAAATTTAGATTAAAGTTTCCTTAAACTTGGGATCCTCTTAAACAAACTATTGAAGTGTTAAAATTTTGAAGAGGTTTATGTTTGAAGACCGTAAGTAGTTTGTGTCCACGTCAGTGGGTTATGAAACCTTTTCATAAAATTATACATACACAGGATATATGCCTGAGGGTCTCTTGGCTAAATAATAACAGTCGCACAGGTCGATCTTCAAGGTTAAGCAAGGTTGCACAGATCGGTCCGTGGATGCGTGACCATCTAACACACCGAGATCCCCCCGTGTCTCGGAAAGCACTTTAAGCAGTTGGTCCCAGCTGTCTTTCTTATCTTTGACAGTCGTTACGGGTAGTCAGAAGCCCAACAGTCTGACAACAAGTAAGGAGGTCAGGAACATAAAGTGACATTTGCACTTTTTCTTTTTTCACAGGAACTGAGAAAAATGTAATAAGGTTGTGCACGATTCGAATGTAAATGTTATCTTTTGTACAGAATACTCCTTTTAAACGCCATTTTTTCGTGAAATAAGCCACTAATTGAACCCAATCTATTCAGAAATTGTTAAAATTCAAGGTTATAAGTCCGAATTAAAAAAAAAACAATGAAGGCGGATGCGTAAATGTCACTTTTTGTTCCTGATCTCCTCAAGTCTTGCGAACAGGTATCGTGTTACCCAGTTACTGGATTGTGGAGTTCAGATAGGCAGTTGCTTCATGTAAAATACTGGTCCAGCTGCATCCGGTTAGAATAGAAGCCGAACCCAAAATTGTTGAGAAAAGGCTACGCAGATGACAAGTTTATATATTCCTGTCGCGCACACAGCTATTTTAGCATTTAAATTAAGGCGATGATAAGTGCCAGCGACCTTGAGCGAGTGGGAGGAGCATGCGAATTTTTTATGCCAATAAAATTGCACAGAGCGTTAGCGTCTACCCGGACATTGGTCAGCGATGCACTGCCGCCCGTTGCCCGCAAGAGCCCCCGCTTCAACGTGCATCAAGTTTATTCGCAAAAACAACCCACCTTGATTTATCAAACAGAATACAAATAAAAGCCGTACCTATACAAAAAATTGGGTAATTAAATTGTCTTTTAGATGGTGCAGATTTCATGAAAATACGCCCGATAGTTTATGCGTGATTATCGTTTTTGTGTTTGCGTTAGACATTACTTTAGAAATTTATTACACTATGTTATAAAAAATCATCTGCTCAACAACGTTAATAATGCAGTGAATGTTGTTTGAGCTGTTAAAATTAAAGGCATTACCATTGTAAGTGTTTTACGCACTTACCCAGTAGGTAAAGTGCTTCATATACCTTAATTGAAATTTAATTAATTTCAAAATGAATATTTTCCACTTCAAACATATTAAAAACACCTTTGAAATATAATTAATTCATCTCCTCCTTGTAGATATTACATCGCATTAATTACAGTTATTGGTAATTTGTACGTTATTAAATATTAAAAGTAACACTAGATATATTATTATATTTATTAGGGAAAAAACAGTTACATGCTAAAGAAAATACAGGAAATTCGTAAACGAACACACATTATGTGCGTCAAAATAGGTATCTTTCTTCTTTTTATACATATATAAAAATCAATTGGCGTCTCGCAAAAACTCTAAAATGGCTCGACTGATTGCGATGAAACTGTGGTAAGTTGTTGTGTGCGCGCCAGAGAAGTGGCGGGCATTAGCTAGTAGGTAATGGTTAATACGGGCTGGTGTCCGCAACTCCACGTCAAAGCGCGTATTTCGCTTACGGAAGTGCGTTAAAAACATCAATATCCTTTATTGCAAACCTTAGCCCGCAATTTTGTTCGTGTAGATCTCGAAAATCAGCACAAATATCACCATAAGGCGCAGATATACGACTTTTAATGATTTCAAATTGAACATCACGTCTAAACTAATAGTCTTATTTGTTTGAAAAAAAATATATGATAATCTAGACTATTTTCTTCGTAATTACGTAAATTTATTACACCCTTAATGCCTTTAATTTTAACAGCTCAAACAACATTCACTGCATTATTAACGTTGTTGAGCAGATGATTTTTTCTAAAAATATGAGGCAATGGATTACCAACTTCCTTCAAAATCATTCGGGTTTTGGTTGAAAGTGTGTAACGCAATTATGGAGCTGGTTATTTTCCTTTGAAATAATTATTTAATATAATGTTATGTGTTTCTAGAACAAAAGACAGATTTTATCTTTATTGTACAATTTTTTTAAAAGAATATTCTCTAATATTATTCTTCTCTTTTGTTTCAGAATCTTAAGAATCAAATCATGACAACGAATGTGTGGGTAGAACAGGTGAGTCCTAAATATTAATTATAGTACATATTTTTTTTTTATAAAAAACGAAGTATATGCAGCCAATATTTATTAAAATACAACTGTTTTTTTCTGATAGAACTGAAATTAATTGAGGACTTTGTGTAAAGGCTTGCTCCCTTTCTAGCTACTCTTTTCTTTCCTGCGCTGCTGCAGGCCAATTCTGGTTGCTATTTTCTCGATCTCGTCGCCCATCTTTCTCGGGTCCTAGTTTTCGTTTTCTAGCTAAGGAAATACCTTGCTACTAATTCATCCTTATAGTAGCATGCTTTCAGAGAGCCTCTCTTCCTGAAATTAATCTGTCTTGGACAAAGCACTAAAAGAAAAAAAAGTGAAATAACAAGACTTTTAATCTAAATCTACAAAAAAAACAAAAAACCAAAACGGTCATAATACAATACCACCACCGCCATAGATCACAATACAAGCCAAAACGCTACAAACAGGACATGTCTCATTTCCCCCACACTATACCATTGACAAATGGCCACCCGGAAGGGACATTGACGTGTCACTTCGAAGACAAGTAGGGATTGTCATTCTTTGAACGGACACGGACACCCGCCTGTCAATTCCAAAGTGATTAATGTAAAGAGATGTAAAGGCTTTCAAAGTCTCCAGAATTGAAAGAATAAAAAGTTCTCTTTCAAAGAAATGAGACTGTGTTTTGTTTTTCGTTTAAATGATTGTGAATTTCGGAGGGATAATGTAAATTAAATGTTTTCGTTTGAGGAAAAGGATTTTGTGTTTTTCGTTTGTCATGTGGTTTTTTTCTGTAGGTATCATTACTTTGTAGCTTTATTACATAAATCAGCCTCAGTAATGTTAGTGTTGCTGGGTTATTAATTTGTTTTCTTTGGCACACACTTTATACTGGGAATTTATTCCGTAACGTTATTAAGGCAATTTAATTAAACTTAGAAACAACTAGATGTCACATTTTGATTTTACTGACTGAGCGGGGTATTTTATTATATTCTTTTATTTTACTGACTGAGCGGGGTATTTTATTATATTCTTTTATTTAACTAACTGAGCGGGGTATTTTATTATATTCTTTTATTTAACTAACTGAGCGGGGTATTTTATTATATTCTTTTATTTAACTGACTGAGCGGGGTATTTTATTATATTCCTTCATTTAACTGACTGAGCGGGGTATTTTATTATATTCCTTCATTTAACTGACTGAGCGGGGTATTTTATTATATTCTTTTATTTAACTGACTGAGCGGGGTATTTTATTATATTCCTTCATTTAACTGACTGAGCGGGGTATTTTATTATATTCCTTCATTTAACTGACTGAGCGGGGTATTTTATTATATTCTTTTATTTAACTAACTGAGCGGGGTATTTTATTATATTATTTTATTTAACTGACTGAGCGGGGTATTTTATTATATTCTTTTATTTAACTGACTGAGCGGGGTATTTTATTATATTCCTTCATTTAACTGACTGAGCGGGGTATTTTCTTATATTCTTTTATTTAACTGACTGAGCGGGGTATTTTATTATATTCCTTCATTTAACTGACTGAGCGGGGTATTTTATTATATTATTTTATTTAATTTCATGTGTGAGCTGTATGCTGCGGCCGGTAAGAAGTGTTATAATTATCCTACTTTACTAACACTGGGCGGGATACCACTCAGGCTTGTTCACCAGTTTAAGTACTTGGGACACTGGGTCGCAGACAACTTGGATGATGACCTTGATATTGAGAGAGAGCGGAGGGCTTTGTGTGTGCGTTGCAACATGTTGGCCCGTAGATTTTCACGTTGTAGTAAGCAAGTTAAGCTGACGCTTTTTAAAGCGTATTGTCAGTCCTTTTACACGTGTAGTCTATGGGTAGACTACACGCAGCGAGTGTAGGGGAATCTGCGTGTACAATACAATAAAGCGTTTAGGGTGCTGTTTGGGCTGCCTCGTTTTTGCAGCGCATCGACTATGTTTGCTGAGGCGCACACTGATTGCTTTTATGCAATCATTCGTAAGCGAAGCTCTTCGCTGCTCAGACGCGTGCGTGGCACTGCAAACAGCATCCTGGACGCGTTCGCTAACAGGTGGGATTCTCCACTGTTAAAACAGTGGATGAAAGCACATGCGATGGGCGCAGCAGCATGTTAAAATTAAAATTGCATGAGTGAACTGTACTAACAGTAGGGTAAGTTTATTGTTACTAACACCTATGGATGTAATTTTTGAGTCCTAAATAAATATATTTGATTTTATTATTTTATTTTATTTAAAGATGCTAGGCTGTTGTTTTGGACTATTGAATCTGTCTAACCTTTTCTCAACTACATAATATGCTGAGGTTGGCTTCCAGTCTTACCAGATGTAGCTAAATACCAGCTTTTTTGGGCTTCTGTCTTGTAACGACTATCAAAGATCTACGAATGTTAGCCGGGGCCAACGGCCTAACCTGCTTTCCGTGGCGAGGGGACTCGATATGTAATGGTTGGTCACCCATTCACGAACGGCAAGGGGGGCTTAACCTCTGATCGACCTGTGGGGCTGTTATCATTTAGCCACGAGCCTCTCCCCCTCCTGTTCTTTTGGAATATTCTAGGTCAATCTCGTTACTATTAAATCGATTCCATTATTATCATCATCACCATATGCTTTTAAGTTTCAATGTTGATAAGTTCATCATAAATAAGTACCATACGACCAAAAATGCAATAAAATATTAGAAAAATTATACATTCTATCGTCAAAGCATGATCCTATTAATTATTAATTCATTTTATTTCAGACAAAGTCCATTACCTTAAAAAGCATAAAATTGATATAAAAAACACACACAATAAAATTATGCTGTGCTAACACATTATGCTCTACTGGAATAATTTCGAAATACATTATAAGGTAATAACGTATTTTGAAATTATTCCATACTATGTTACCTACTATTTCTACACGTATAACTACGCAATTATCTCGTTAAATGACCGTTTTAGAGCTTGCATAAAATGCGATAGTATTGGGAACCGATTTAATTATCATTTCCATTTGAGACTTCAAATTAAACCGATTACGATAACCGAAAGCCGCGGTAAATTTATAATATCCGCTTATTTATTTATTGAAACAGTTGTTTACGATATGATATTTTTAGGTATGTACTACTAAAAGATAATGAATATGTAGGTACGAAACAATTAATGTACATAAGTTTGTAGGTGACTCACTTAACATTTATAAAATATACATAATATATTTATACGTCCAACACAAATAAACACAAACAGACAATAAACATAAAACACTAAACAATATTATATAGCATTTATTAACACTATCACCATTACCGTACGGTCCGTCCGTCATTAACATACAGTACACTGGACACGCGCGGCGCCTGCTGAGACCATTGGTATAAGAAGCGTGAAGATAAACGTCGTGTGACGTATGCGCGAACGCATGATCCTTCGCCGCGCATTCGAAAATCGGATGTTGCCTGTCACCAGTCACGACCTATCTCGGACGCTGTGTGCACGCTCGCTTGTGCTATTTAATTAATCGCCTACCCGCGCTAAATCGCTGTGAACTAGACTATCATTTGTACCACCTATATTATTTTCTGTGCCTTCATAAACATCCATAGTTTATGGACAATAATTTTATTGTGAATTGTGAGTTGTGTGTGCGGACATTAAAAACATTTGGACTACAAAGAGGACTATCTTTTCTTCAGACCAGTAAGTCTACCCTCACACACCAAACCAATAACCAAACTGGTGACCCCTAGCAGAACATTTGAAAAATAGTGAGTGCAGTGAGAGTTAGTTGTCAACATGAGCAGCGACGGTAGCGATACCGAAACATCTCAGCGCAACCAACACCCCGGCCGCCGGCCGAGTAAATGTGCGCGCGTTTCCACTGACCCGGAACCCGAACATCCGTCATTGGAATTATTTCGTGTAGGTGTTCGCATACCACCATTTTGGCCTGAAAAACCCACCATATGGTTCTGCCAAATAGAAGGCCAATTCAAGCTGGCCAGAATAACGGATGACTACACCAAGTTCCACTACGTCCTCGCTCATTTGGATCGGCAGTACTCCGTGGAAGTTGAAGACGTCATAACTGCGCCTCCTGCTTCTGGCGCGTACGAAAAGTTAAAGAGTGAGCTGATCAAGCGCTTGTCAGTCTCCAAAGAAAAGAAGCTCAAACAACTTCTACAGTCAGAAGAACTAGGTGACCGCAAACCATCCCAGTTTTTGCGACACTTGCAACACCTAGCGGGCCCAACGATCCCAGAGGATTTCCTCCGCACCATATGGACGAGTCGCTTGCCAGGTAACCTGCAGACGATCATCGCGTCGCAGATGACCTTGTCCCTCACCGAGCTCACGGACCTTGCTGATAGAGTTCACGACATCGCACCTCCTACTCCGCAAGTCGCAGCAGCATCCACATCACGGGCTGATCCACAGACGGACATGATGAAGCTCATCATGGAGCTGACACGGAAGGTCGATGCGCTTACCACTGAAAGGTGCGATCGCTCCCGCCCACGCACCAGGAACTACACCTCCGGCCATAGAAGTCGCAGCTCATCACAAAGATCTCAGTCCAATTACAAGAAGTTTCCGACGTGTTGGTACCACTACAAATTCGGTAGCCACGCGAAGAAATGCGTCCTCCCGTGCGATTACAAGTCGGGAAACGAAACGGGCAGTCAATAATGGCGGCAGAAGATTGCCCTTCTACAACTGGTCGCCTGTTCGTGACGGATCGCAGGTCGAAAGTCCAATTTCTAGTGGACACTGGAAGCGACTTATGCGTCTTCCCTCGATCTGCGCTCCCACAACATCGTCGCGCGAAGACCGAATACCAACTGTGTGCGGCCAACGGTTCCACGATCAACACCTACGGTTACCTCCAGGTTGTACTAAATTTAGGCCTTCGTAGGGATTTTCCTTGGCGCTTTATAGTCGCAGATGTCACCAAAGCCATTATAGGAGTAGACTTTTTGTCATTTTTTAATTTAATTGTAGATATTCGCAACAAACGCATCATAGACGGCACTACGAGCTTGTCAGCTGTAGCATCTATCGCCTCTTCAGACAGCTTAATCTCTAGTGTAAAGGTTGTGATTGGCGAATGCAAATACCGAAATCTCCTATCCGAATTTCAGGAAATAACACGGCCAACAGGCGCCCCATTCACACCTAAACACAACACAGAACACCACATTCGCATTACATCAGGCCCCCCAGTATCATGTTCCCCACGCAGACTAGCCCCGGATAAAATGAAAATCGCCAAGGCCGAGTTCGAGGCAATGCTGACAAACGGTACAGCACGACCGTCAGAGAGCCCTTGGTCGTCGCCTCTCCACCTCGCCCCGAAGAAAGACAATGGCTGGCGCCCTTGCGGTGACTATAGGCTACTCAACGCAAGGACAGTACCAGATAAGTACCCAATCAGGCACATACATGACTTTGCCCACAGTCTATCTGGTTGTAAGATCTTTTCCACTATTGACCTTGTTAAAGCTTATAACCAGATACCGGTATTTAAAGAAGACATTCCAAAGACCGCCATCACTACACCCTTCGGACTTTTCGAGTTTCCGTTTATGACGTTCGGTTTGAGGAACGCCGGGCAGACTTTCCAAAGGTTTGTTGACGAAATGACTCGCGGGCTGGAGTTCTGCTATCCATATTTAGATGATTTCCTGGTGTACTCCAGGGACGAGGCAGAGCATGAAGAGCACCTTCGCCAGCTCTTCACAAGGATGAAGGAATACGGCATGCTCATCAACACCGCCAAATGCGTATTTGGTGCACCAGAGGTAACATTCTTAGGCTATCACATCTCGCAACATGGAACGAAGCCTACGGAAAGCAAGGTGCAGGCTATTAGGGAGTTCCCAGTGCCTAAAACCGCTAGGCAACTAAGAAGGTTTCTTGGCATGATTAACTTTTACCGGAGGTTTCTGCCACGGGCTGCCCAGACCCAAGCGCCTTTGCATGCCTTACTGACCGGTAACGTGAAAGCCTCTCACCCTGTCGACATAAGCGGAACCTCGTTACAGGCCTTCGAGGAGTGTAAGGATGGCCTTTGTATTGCAGCTTTGTTGGCTCACCCCGACTCAAATGCCAAGCTGGGCTTAGTCACGGATGCGTCTGATTTCGCCATCGGCGGAGTCTTGCAGCAGTTCAGAGACGGTAATTGGCAGCCATTGGCATTTTTCACCCGTAAGCTTAGCCCATCACAACAAAAATACTCACCATACGATAGAGAGCTACTTGCTATCTACGAAAGCATTAAGTACTTTCAACATTGGCTAGCCGCTACCACCTTCACCATCTATACTGACCATAAGCCGCTATGTTACGCTTTCCATCAGCGGAAAAGTAATTGCTCGCCACGACAGTATAGACATTTAGACTACATTTCACAATTCTCGACCGACATTCAACATATCGCGGGAAAAGATAACGTCGTAGCCGACACACTTTCCCGTATCGAAGAATTACAAGGCCCAGTAGATTTAGACGTGCTAGCCAAAGCACAAGATGCCGACTCTGAACTTGCACAATTACTCACAGGAGATTCATCCCTGCACATAAAGAAAATGATAATTCCAGGAAGTCGTATTGTAGTGTACTGCGATGTCAGCACAACGACTCCCAGACCCATCATTCCTAAACCATTGCGCAAACAAATTTTTGACTCGTTGCACTCGCTAAGCCATCCCGGTGCAAACGCAAGTGCTAAACTTGTAGCACAGCGCTACGTTTGGCCACAGATGCGGAAAGACTGTCGCGATTGGTCTAAGGCATGTTTGGCATGCCAGCGCACGAAGGTGAATCGACACGTTTCCACTCCCTTGGGTACCCTCGATCTACCTTCAGCGCGATTCAAATATGTCCATCTAGACCTCATCGGACCATTACCCCCATCCAATGAATACCGGTATTGTCTGACACTCGTCGATCGCTTCACGCGATGGGCTGAAGTCGTCCCCATTACCGATATTACAGCGGAAACTGTGGCCAAAGCGTTCCTGTCAGGCTGGGTAGCACGATTTGGTTGCCCGACCGATATTGTCACTGATCGTGGTAGACAATTTGAGTCAGGTATTTTCCAACACCTCGCAAAAGCCATTGGGTTCAAGCATCGCAAGACCACTGCATACCACCCGCAGTGCAACGGTTTAGTCGAAAGATTCCACCGACAGCTAAAAGCAGCAATTAAGTGCCATGCCGATAGCCGCTGGACCGAATCGTTGCCATTTGTACTGCTCGGCATAAGAAGTTCCTTTAAAGAAGACCTTCAATCGTCTTCCGCCGAGTTGGTATACGGTGAACCTTTAAGGCTGCCGGGTGAATTCTTTGGCCATAAGGTTGACAGATGTACGACTGATATAACGGACTTTACAGCCCGTATCAGAGCATTTGCCAACAATTTACAGCCAGTTCCCACGTCGCACCACTCAAAAAACAAAATCTTTGTCCACAAAGATCTTTCATCTTGTTCCCATGTCTTTCTTCGGGACGATGCGTTGAGGGGTGCACTCCAGCCAGCATACACTGGTCCCTATGAGGTGATCGAAAGAGGTGCCAAAGTTTTTAAAATAAAGGTTAAGGGTAAATCCGTCACAGTATCTTTAGACCGTTTAAAACCAGCCTACATACTGTCCCACACCAATGACACCCCCATCCCAAATAAATCTGTTCCCGAGCCACCACCTTCCATTCCAGCAATTAAAACCACTCGTTCCGGCAGAAGAGTCCATTTTCCGGACTACTATCGCCCGTAGCACGGTCTCTGGAGGGGAGTGATGTAGGTGACTCACTTAACATTTATAAAATATACATAATATATTTATACGTCCAACACAAATAAACACAAACAGACAATAAACATAAAACACTAAACAATATTATATAGCATTTATTAACACTATCACCATTACCGTACGGTCCGTCCGTCATTAACATACAGTACACTGGACACGCGCGGCGCCTGCTGAGACCATTGGTATAAGAAGCGTGAAGATAAACGTCGTGTGACGTATGCGCGAACGCATGATCCTTCGCCGCGCATTCGAAAATCGGATGTTGCCTGTCACCAGTCACGACCTATCTCGGACGCTGTGTGCACGCTCGCTTGTGCTATTTAATTAATCGCCTACCCGCGCTAAATCGCTGTGAACTAGACTATCATTTGTACCACCTATATTATTTTCTGTGCCTTCATAAACATCCATAGTTTATGGACAATAATTTTATTGTGAATTGTGAGTTGTGTGTGCGGACATTAAAAACATTTGGACTACAAAGAGGACTATCTTTTCTTCAGACCAGTAAGTCTACCCTCACACACCAAACCAATAACCAAAAGTTTATAATGACAATATTATGAATAAAAAGCCAAGATATGATTTTAAACGTTTTGCATTCCTGAAAACACTTTGAACACTACCGCTTTTCAAAATGTATCATAAAACTCCAAGCCTCATAGGGATTATTCACCGTATAAAATGGCAAAAATGCAATTCTGTAAATATAATAAGGGAGTTTGGAAGATCTTGCGACGGTGGTGACATTTAGAGTTACACTTAGGGTCATCTTTACCCGGGGGTGCAAGGAGTGCGTGGCACCCGGGCCGCGGGGTCTTCAAGAAGCGCAAGCCGATTGCCTTATACCTACACATAAGTACCATGCCAAATCACAATCAGTTTTCAAAATTACTTAACAAATATTAATAATACCGATAAAATATAGGCACCAATATTGTTTACAAAAGACGCCTCATGCAGCTTTCGGCACATTCGCCTCGAGACTTGCGATATGCCAGCCAATTTAGATCTCAATACTACAATAATTAAATTTATATTCCAACAAACACATGCAGCAATTTCAAAGAGAGCTTGCTAAAGTGAATGCGCGCGCGCCCTTTGACAGGCGCCGCCCGCTTGAAGCAACTATCTAGTCACCAACACAAAATGTGTGAACCAAAAATTTTATGCACTACAGATATGTGCTAGCTGTGGCATAGCTCACTGAAAAGAAAAAAGAGTGATTAGCTCTTTCACACTAAAGAGCTATGTCACTCTGCTAACTCAGTGACTCAATTGCTCTGACGCCGACTGTTAGATCTCTTGACCCACGCCGCACGCGCGTCGAAGGAGACGGCTCGGCTCGCTCAATAGGTAGTCAATAGCTCTTTGGAAAGTACAATAAATACACTATAGTTACTTTGATGCAGTCGCATGTATGTAATTTCATCAAAACAACTGAAAAGTACAAAGTAATTACTACTGTTTGTTTTTATTATGGGTAAAGGCTCCCACAAACAGGCACGACGCGACTCTAGTAGAATAAAAATTAATCAATCAATTTCTTTGAAATATTAATGGTTTTTTTTCTACAAGAGTCGCGTCGCGCTCTCACGTCGCACTTTCACGTTGCGCCTTAAGTATTAAATAAAAATCTGGAACACAAAAACTAAGTTTTCTTTTTTGTTGGCAACGGGGCCGCATGCCGATTTTCGCACCAAAATCAAAATATTTTATTTTTCATAAACCTACATGGCCATTTATGAAACGTCAGAAGCTAGGTGCACGGTTTCAATTGGTTGTTTCATAGGAGTTTGTTGCCGGCTCTTCTCCATAGGGAGAAGAGCCGGCAACAAACTCCATGCTTACTCTTTTAAAAATACAACAGGATCTTTTATAATGTTTCAAATTACGGTGTTGATAGGTATGGGAGGACAGTGTAGGCCTGTCAACAAGTAACAGGAACTCAACAAAATAGAAAAGGTCTACAAATCTACAGTCTACAAGTTAGGCCTATAACATTCTCAAATTCACAATGTATAGAAGAATCTATGTAAAAATAAAAGCCTATTTAAACCAAATGACATGATTGCCATTACAACTGTAACAAATCTGAATTAAAATCCTGTCTACAAAACCTACAGTGCCGAATATGGTTAAGACGGCCCTGTTCACACTTCTCATTCCACAATAACAAAATCTGTTGTATTTTTAAGTATACACACATAACTTAGGCAGCCACATAATAATTATGTGTTTGTATAAATACAAGTTACGCCAAAGATAGACAACGAGGAAAAACGCTTGTAGATATTATTTTCTACTTCATTGAGCAGAACAAAAACAAAACAGGTTTATTTATTAGGCTCTGTGTAAACTTTTGGTTTATTATTCACATCGATACTGGTATTTAGGATATCTTTGTCTATGAATGCTTAGCAATAGGAGCACACCTTGTGTGGTGACACTTTCTTCAAATAGGTACTTGCTGAGATGAAAAGTAAAAAAAATACACAGAAACTGTAAATGTTACATTGACAAGTAGGTACTTACTTCTGTCAAAATTATTTTGCTTTAAGGCTCCTACAAACAGACGCGACACGCGACGCGAATCGCACGCAACACAAAGGCACCGACTGTCACGCCGTGCGATTCGCGTCGCGTGTCGCGCCTGTTAGAAGGACCCTTTATCTGACTTTTATTATGGACAGTCAGGTGGACGGCGGCGTTGTTGGCATAGATGAAAAAAAACAACTTCTTTTGTTTCAGGGACTAAAAGTTCCTTACGCGATACTCGCATGCACACGCACATTTGTATATAATAGAAAGAGAGAGAGAGAGAACGTCGCATGGAGGATAACGCTTTTTCCTCTCGTGACGGTTACTACCACTCAATTCCTACCGCAAGCAGCATTCACGAAAATAGTTCCAAAACAAAAATTAAGAGCACTTTCACACAGACATTTGTTAGAATTTTATTACTTGTTAGAAATACTAGGTTTGACCAATGACCGTACGATCACTATAAATAAAAAAATTGGCAAATATATAGACCAATACCTAGTAACTATAAGCCTGCATCCTAATTACGTAACACACTATTAATCACAATCTGAATCATTTTGAAGGATATTGCTAAACCATTGCTTCTTATGTTCGAAAAAATTATCTGCTCAACAACGTAAATAACGCAATGAATGTTGTTGAACTGTCAAAATGAAAGCCATTCCTACTGTTAGTGTGTTATGCAATTACCCCGCTGTTTTGTTGTGCCATATTTTTTTCATAAAGCGATTGTTTGTAATATACATTCTTTAGAGTATGCTCATTTTCTCAGCCTTGGTACTCAATACTAAAATTAACGCTTTTAGAGACAGCTGTCTCCTTTGACAATTTACAACACAAATTGTTAACTCTAACCTCGTATCGAAAACTAGGACGGATCCTTGAAAACTTGGAAATTTGTCATCCCTTAACAAAATATATACAGTTTCCCGAACTATCAGCATTCTCACAAATAAATCGTAAACTTACTTGTGCGATCATAACATTTTTATTATCACGAGACCAACTTATTTGGCAGGAAAAAACTTTGGATCGTTAGAAGGAGATGCTGAATATTTTTTCCAATGAAAAAGAGAGATAGAAGTTGTTGAAGAATCCAAATAGACCGATCGATATTATGGCTTAAGGTAATAATACATAAATAATGATGTCGAATGGTTGATCACAATATTATTCTTGACCTTTAGGTGTTAATGCTGCTAATGAAGACATCTGACATTTATTCATCCACACTGGGCTCATGTGGTAGATTATAGCCCACTCCCTCTCGAAAAGATGAGGCCTGTGTCCCAGCAGTGGGAACTTTATAGGCTGATAATGCTACTAGAAGCTTACGTCTAACAGTTGACTGCAAAACATCACCATGTTTGATTATAGTATCAATTGAGTATTCCTTACACAATTTATGGATTAAAATAGTGAACCAAGTAAAAGTTTCATTGAAAAGCAATAACAATAAGCAAGCTTGATTTATTTGTGCTGATAAAGGTATATTATATTTATAGTTTTAATAGTTTTCTGCGTATTAAAAATATTTATTCCTCAATTTCAATTATTGCACCTACCACTGTTTGCCTCTGCGTCAACCAAAGGTTGACTGGTAGTGACTGCCTATAGCATTAAGTCCGCCCCTGTACATTTGTGTGCTTCAATTATTAAATAAATAAATAAAAGCGCCTGTGGAGGTTAGGTGAACTGCACGTCAGTATGTATCACTTGAACTAGAAAAAGCTTTGTACGAAAAAAACAAAGGCAAGTGAAGTTTCACTTTCAGTTTTAAAGCGTTGGTTTCATAAGAAATCAGTGAATGGTCACACAATAAAGGGCTGTCCAAATACAGAGCGTTTTTTGACACTATGATGTCAAATACATGACAGATTTTCTTGATGGCCGTGATGACATTATGACGGAGCCGGTTTCATAGGGCATCGTAGCTTTACATCGATGTGCGGTTGACTATACTAAAGTCAAATGGTTGATACGTGATCGTAAACAAAACCTCTTTCTAGCCAATCACCCACAAGCTACCCGAACCGATTGAAACGTAATAAACCAAACCTCAAACCTCAAAACTTACCCCCCCCCCCCCCCCTTACCTTACCATTTTTTTTACTTCAAACCTTTTTTCACTTTTATTATATTTGAAACGTTACGATGAGCACAGTAAGAAACGTTACCTATGAAACAATATACATCCAACCATCCACACTAATATTATAAATTTGAAAGTACAGTAGTAAAGTATTCGGAAATGCGATGATTCCCGAGGGACATTAAGAAAATATTTGTACTGTAACTGTTTGTTTATCAATCTGTCTGGTGCCTTTTCACGCTTTAACGGATGAACAGATTTCGATGAAAGACACATTGGCACACAGGATAACCATGCCCTGGATTAAGACATAGGATACTTTTTATTCCAGTAGTATGTTCCTGTGGGATGATTTCCGACGTCTACGCGGGCGAAACCGCGAGTAAAAACTAGTTTTGCATACAAAAACAAGTTTTAGATTTGTATCAAAACAGCCCGCTGCTCTAGCGAAGGGTTTTTCCCGACCGTCCCCTGCAGGGTATCATAAATCATTCCCGTTCGGCTCACCTACCAGTTAACACGTTTTTGAACTACCCCCAGGATATAACCTTTTACGTACTATGTATTTTATATGTGGCTTACATTCATTATGGTGCTTATGATTATGGTGGGGTGGTTGCAATGATTAGGTATAAGTAAATCATCTAAAAGTGACAGATATTTTCCTGCGGGTAGGTTGGCTTACTCGAGAATCAATAATAATATTATCATATTTATTGCATTCCAGAATGTGAACGGTCTTGGTAATGAGCATGGAAAACTTGGTGCTCGCAGTACATTTAGTAATCATTATTGTGAGCTGCTAACAGCCCAAAGCTTGGGTACCTAAGTACCCAAGCAGTATATTCAATAAATACTTTTTTCGTTCATGGAATTTCTCTGTTTATTCAAGGTCTGCCTATTGTATTGTATTGTATAGTTGGTTTTTCCATTACGAATTTCTTAGCCCGGAGTCTGGAAGTCAGCGGTGTGATACCCCGTGCCTCGGAAAGCACGTTAAGCCGTGGGTCCTGCGCCTGATCTCTCTCCGGTCGTGTTAGATTACCGTCCCATTGGACTATGAGAGTGAAGGAAGAGAGAGTGAACCTGTGTCTGCGCATACACTTGTGCACTATAATATCTCCCGCGCCGAAGGCTAGTTCCAGTTGAGATTGTCCGCCATGGCCGAAATACGGGCTGGAGGACTATATTGTTAAACACAGAAGATAAACCTATATACACGTGTTAATATACTAAAGTTAACATCAAATTCTAAAATATATTCGCATAATAAATCATTGTGGAATCGCTTTGATGTCGGTCAAAAACTTTTAAATGGAATCCAACTTGCCAGTCAAAGTTTGCAGCCCACTTTAAGGTGAAATTGGCTTCAAGAGATTTTCTATAATTAAAAGTTCTTCAAAAAAAATCTCGCCATCTCCCTCTCGCATTGTGTTTGCGATCTTTGTTCTTTTGTGTTCCTAAATGAATTTCCTTTTAAAAACTTTCGCTATTGTTATGTAGAAAATGTATTGAGGTGATATATGTAGGTAGAGTCGTCAACAATTAAAAGAGAATAGAAAATTGATTGGAATGCCGAAAATATTCAACATTTTTAAAATTATTATTCTTTTATTTTTATGTTTACATATCTCGGGACCATAGCGTCCCGGACTTTTGAAAGGTGTACGGAGGGCCGAAGCAAACTCACAGAGGCTCGTTAGATGCTTTTAATGGATTGAGGCACCAACCAACGATTATGGGTTTGGGGGGCTAAAGTGAACTAGTTATCTAGGACTATGGGAAGACTATGGCCTCTGCCTGACCAATGTTTCATATAAAATACTCAGATAAAATGGCAAGGAGTGACTTGCACACTCAATAATGGGCCCCCGGAAACTGTCGCTAACATATAGTGACGCAGCGACAAGGGGCAACATGTCCTGAGGTGCTTGAGAGTGTGCTATCAGAACAATCCAAGAGCCCAGAAGATGTTAAAGATCCCAACCAGCAGTTACTGGAACACTTCCTTCCTCCGAGCAAATTTGCTCTTGCGAATCTCCACTCAAGCCGGCCAATAAAGTCAAGAAAGAGTTGGGAGCTCTGTTCCTCGTCAGTGTTCAATCCAGCCAGACAATAAAGGCAAGCCAGAGGTGAGGAACACGACTACTCCCGGGAGATAGGGTCCGTGGCGTCGCTACTGCCCAACAGCTAGCCACATGCTGCCCTGCAGGTTTCTGTATCTCTTGGTCTTGGTCTTGGTCACACTGGACCTATTCCGGCGAACTAAAGTATACCAGCACAGAACTAGAGTTCGGAGCGTGCAAGCCCCATCACGACCTCATCGTAAAGATACGACAGTGGGGTTATTATTATTATTATTAAAAGCTTGTGACGTTCCACTGCAGGGCTAAGGCCTTCCTACCCTCTTTCCACTTCTTTCTGTTTAAAGCTGCTAAGGACAAGTTCTTGTTGAAGGAGTCCAGCTCATCGCGCTATCTCCATCTGGGCCTACCGCGATGTTGCTTGCCACTAAGAGGGACCCATTGGGTCGTAAGTTTGGCCCATCGGTCGTCTGACATGCGGCAGATGTGTCAAGCCCAATAAAATTTTAGCGTGGCAGCTTTCCAAGTGACATCAGTTATCTTTATGATGTAATGGATGGTCGTTTTCCTAACCCGGTCTGTAAGTTTGATACCCAGAATACTCCGTTCCATAGCCCTCTGGAAAACCTCAAGCATGGGCCTCTGTCGATTCGTCAAAGACCATGTTTGACCACCATATGTGAGGATGGGAAATATGCACACGTCAATGAGTCTTCTCTTAATGGACACAGGAAGATCACCCTTCATTCGATTTATCATGGCCCAATAGGTCTTCCAGACATTTTCGGTGCGTCTAGCAACTTTTTGTTGAAAGAGACTATTTGACCAAGATAGAGATACTCATTACCGTACCAACCTCCCCACCCGCCATAGTGATCCTGCGATGCGCGCTGTTCGCCATCAACTTGATCTTTGATATATTCATCTGAAGTCGAAAAAGATCGTCTAGCATCTGAGTCAACTCGGGGGCCGAAGACGAAAAGAGGACAATATCGTTGGCGAAACGGAATTTAGATAATCTCTTATGGCCATAATGCTCTTTTTGTCCAGCTCGCTGCCAGCTTTCGGAAAACTTCCTCCGGCACTGACGTGAATCATTTTGGAGATAGCCACCGGGTCGCCTTGCTTAACTACTTTCTCAATTTCAATTCAATTCAATTCAATTTTTTTTTTCAATTTTTTTCAATTTAATTTTTTTTTTTTTTTTTTTTTTTTTTTCTTCTTTCTTTATTAATTTAAGTGGTGTCTATTTCTTGATTCTGCAGGGCATAAAAAATTGAGCTATGGGTGATACTATCGAAAGCTTTTGGACAGTCCGCAAAGGCGATATAATATAATAAAATAAAATTTTAAAAAGATTTACAAAAATTGCAGCTTATTTTTATTGCAAAGTTCAGAAATATTAGACTAAATGTAAATTAGGAATTTCCGTAGACAGAGCGTAGGCTTTGAGGGCTTGCCAAAATTTCTCCAACGAAATTCTCGATTATATCAGGTTCTCGTTTTTATTAAATAAAATTTAAAAAACATCGCATCCGAACGCATACTTGGGTCAGATTCTTGCTGTGTTGCCGGCGAGGGCCCTCTAACAACTTTCCGACATTTTTGTTAGCAACAATCTCTCGTATTATCGTTTGTTTTTCGCTTTGCTGATGATATTTTAGCTTATTCGCATTGGAAGTTATTTCATTACTTCGTTATTCATCGTTTGAATTGTTTGCGTAAACAGCAAAACAACACTTGGCGTGAACTTTTTCATTTAGCTCATTCTGTTTCTACTGTGTTAGTTAGAAAATTTTCGTCAATAAACACATTTCGATTCTCACGTTTTTTTCATTTTGCTGAATGTCGAAATTATTTGAAATTCACCAGTTATCTCTTTTCTTCTCAATCTCTATTATCGTATAATGTAATTGGAAACGTGTGTGTATCTTCCCATTCGTTCTGATCGTCCATATAAAAAGCCTCTGCAGCAGCAATTCCGAAACCTCCTAAACATTAACAAAAAGATCACGTGCGACATTTATAAACAACATTGAGGTGAACCTCGAAAATAAAGTAGCTTCCCACCTTCCATTACAAAAGTGGCCACATCCCAAAAGATCCGATGAAAAAAAACTCCAGCCACCAGGAAATGGCGCGCGCGGTCAATTGAAACTCTTGACAATTTGCTCGCCTGGAGGGTGTGTTAAAACCTCCGAATTTTTAATATTAGACTTCATTTTTCTGTCAGAAAATTACAAAGCTTTTTGTATTTGACCGGTTTTGATCATTTGTTGGCGAAATGTGTATTCAGTGAACTGTTTCTATAAAAACGAATAATTGAATACACAAAAATGAATTTCAACATCAAATAATAATATCACTCAAAATATTTTTACGCCGAAAATTAATAATGCCGTCGGGTTACTTTGATTTCATAACTGAAATAACAACATTACCTCACACTCGTAGCTTTCACAAAGTCTTAACACCATCACCAGTATGTCCGTAATATGCGTAAATTAAATTAATGAATCATAAACCTAAGGTATTTTGGTTCAATCTCGTAAAGCAAACATAGACCTTTACATAAACATTGAATAGGGTTGTTCAAAGTTGAGAATATAGGCAGTCCTACAATAATATGATACAGAACAACGTACGTATTTAAACTGATTATTTTTACAGTGTTTTGTTTAATGATAATGTGAGCAAGGATGAATGAGATAGCGATAAAGCAGATGAGAAAGATGATAAGAAAAGTGTTTGTAAAATTTCTAGTAATAATTTTCCTTACCATGATTCAATCGTTTTCAAATTTTCATCAGGCTGTGAAAAGCTCAAAACGGGAATTAATCTAGACACGGTGGATGAGACTTGTTAAAAGAAATGTAAACGAAACTAACGAAGAAGATTGTGATAATCTAGGTGCTGGTCAATTATCTACAGATATTGAGCATACCTATTATCCCATCATAAGTATCGAATATTGGAAAGGGGTTCTCAATAATGGATCTGGTAATAAGGTAACAATCTGTTACTAATTGCACGTTATTGCAATGCTGGAGTCCGTTATATCTTGGTATTAATTGGTTCATAGGATACTAATCGTATATTATTATATAAATTTCGATAAATGCCATACCAAACTAATAAAAAAAAAACGCTAATTTTACTCTAATAAATACTTGATGAAATGATGAAATATTTATTTTCCATAATATCTTTCTCAGAAAAAATATCGGAAAAAACACTTAAAACCAAAAAATCGAACGCAAATTTCTCCGATGGAACTTTCAAACAACTTTCGCAATTTGAATAGAATTTGAAGTAAAACAGACATTCACGGTGTAGAAAATGTGGAACACAGCTTCACATTAAGGATTATAGCCAAGGAAACGACCGCAAATCTTGCGCAGCACGCATATCCCATTATGAGATTCAATTAAACATTAAGCTTTGGATTGGGGCTGTAACAGTGGCGGAAGCTTAAACTCATTTTGAGCACATTGAGTATGTTCACTCCATTCTATATTAAGAAGACAGCCGAATTCAGAATAGTACCACATTTGATAAATAGTCTGACAGTAACTACATAAGTACCTAGTAAAACAGAGCCGAAGGATCCGGAAGTCACTCTTAAAAAATCCAAACTTCACAGTATAAAGACCAAAATCAACCGAATATCATCCAAAAGCAAGCAAACATTAACTTAGACCTACTACATCACACCACACTTACCAGGGAATACATTATGCACCATTGATTGTTCAAGAGATTTGCCAGTTACGACGCCATACCAGTCACGAGCGTCGCACCGTGAGGGCCTGTACAATTCCCTTACGTATTATTACATGAATACACATCTTCTTCGATCCTCTGAGTGACTGAAATTATAGCCTGTGCATAAATTTTGGATGAACATGGAGCAGACGTTGACGTTATTATATTAGCGTTGTCGAATGTATTTTTCTCATTCGGCGATATGTAATTAAATATATTTATGAATGGTTAGTTGCTTACTAATAATGGATACACTCAATTTGCAGTCTCTTCATAATTTATCTTTCTTGACAATGTTTTACTGTGCAATAATTCTTTACACAACACTGTTTAATTTCGTTTTAAAATGAAATCCTGGATTGTTAGTTAGATGTAGTGTAACATTTTTCTTTCCATCTTATTTAAACAGTCAAACATTCGATGACATGTTATTAGACCATACAAATTGACATAAAAAAGGCAAAAAAATAATCTTCAAATAATTTTCATTATGAATCCCTTCTTTTAAAAGTCGCGTCGTCGTCGCTTCAATTCCGCTAATCACGTTGACGTTTTCGTCGCCCAAAACCGACTCATACATGCGCAAAGACGATTTTAAATTAAGTCTGTGTAAACAAATTTAAATTGAGTTTTAGCAACAGTAATTCGGCCTAACAGAGACTACATGTCCCGCCAAAATAATAATTGGATTCCGTATAGTACTGAACGATTCATTCCCTGTGCCAAACTTTTGAGGTTATAAGTTTCGTCGCCAAATATTTTGGGCACTATAAATTATTTACATCCTTGAATTTGTTTTGTTTTGTTAACCGACTTCACAAAAAGGAGGAGGTTCTCAATTCGTCTGTATGTTTTTTTTTTTTTTTTTTTTTTTTTTTTTTTTTTTTTTTTTTTTTTTTTTTATGTGTGTTAGCTCATAACTTTTTTCTGGGTGAACCGATTTGGATGATTCTTTTTTTATTTGATAGGTGGTGCTTCACATGTGGTCCCATTTAAATTTGATCAAGGTCTGACCAGTAGTTTTTGAGTTATCTTTAATATTGCATATTTTTCCACTTAGTTTATATGGATGATGTGTTAATAATTTCCTGTCACTGTTATTTACACACCAAGTTGTGGTATAACAATTTGTGTGGGGTAGGTACCGCAACTAAAAAGTGAAAAATAAAAACTTTTTTACAAAAAAACAACCGACTTCCAAAAAAAACACTAAAAGACGTGAAAAATAACTTTAATTTCGGAAGTCGGTGACCAAAAACGAAAATACAAAACCAGACACCGACTTCCGAAATTAAAGTTATTTTTCACGTCTTTTAGTGTTTTTTTTGGAAGTCGGTTGTTTTTTTGTAAAAAAGTTTTTATAATGTTAGTTTGTCGTGCCGTGATGTTTTGTGTTGTCAAAAAGTTGGAAATTATGAGTATTGGTTTCACGTGTTTCTCCTCTTGTATTTTGATAAGTTAGTAACAATGGCACGTTTTTGTCATGAATTTGGATTCTTGATTTGTTTCTTTTGTTGTTGTAAGAGAATCATCTAAGTTTGTTAACATTATTATTTTTATAAAGAAACATAAACATAACATAACATCACGCCTGTATTCCCCGAAGGGTTAGGCAGAGGTTTACCTATAGTACACCCACATTTCGCCAGTTATGTTTAAGTCCCATATAAGAGGGGCGAGCCTATTGCCATCAACTGGGCACAAATCCAGACTCCGGGCTGCTACTGAGAAATTTCAGATGGAAAAACCCAATAACACTTTGCCCGATCCGGGAATCGAACCCGAACCTCATGCTCAGCAGTAGCGCTTGCTACCACTAGACCAACAGAGCAGTAAAAAAAAAAAGTGGGAGGCAGTAAAGAAGTTTCTTCAAAAGTACGTAAATAGAGAGTTTTTACTGCTTTTAAATGTTTGTAACTTCAATGAATCAATCAATTGATATGTGTTAAAAAGAACATAAGTACATGTTTAAAATAAGGAGATGGTACTATTTTGCTAAATCACGCCTTGTTTCCCCGAAGAGTTAGGCAGAGGTAAACCTATGGTACCCCATTCTAAACAAAACAATCTAATCATCTGATATATTTGTATTTATATACATTTTTATATGCTACTCTTCTGATTCAATTTCTATATAAAAATATCATAGACAAATTGGTAAGTAATACAAAGTCCCAGAAGAATAAAAAAGGTCTTTCATCTGTCACTGTGCTATAATAAAATTGCGGCTACAATAACAACCCACATATAAGTACGTTTATTATTATATTTGATCTGCACGAAGACATACAAATACCATTGTAATGAAATCCAGTATCCGTCTAAAAGAAAATGTTCCTAAAGGACTCGGAAACACTGCATTTTCTCATTTATTGTCAAAGAAAGCAGAAATATGGGGTATACAGTGAAACAGTAAAGTCAACCTATTTTATTACCACGTGTTCCTCGAGCTAGAAGTTAAAATTAAAGCTCTAACTCATACGTAATACATATACCGCATTTGTAGCAGAAAAATCTAATATCGTTGTTATTGGCGCCCGACGTGGGACACAAAATACTTCAATGCTCACAAATGAAGCCCTCTTGGAGCCCTGGAACTCTAAACGAAAGCACAAAACAAACCTCCTTCGGGAAATCAGATCTATAGTCACTCAGTTACTTTATAACATTACTTAAAAAAATAACAAGAATCTACAAATAGAAAATTTCATTACGCCCCCGAGGTACAACTGACATTATCATTTAGGCAATCTCTTAAGACGTCATGTGAACTCAATTTTATTAAATGTGGTACGCTGATGTCTGTTAGTACTTACCTACTGAAGGGTAGGAATATGAGATAAATTAAATTAATGAGGACAAAAGAAATAAAGGTTTCTTCAATTCATTACGCTTTTTTTCAGTGTTCGAATTCCAGCTAATTTACAAAAAAGTTCTCACTAAACTGTAGTAAAGTAAGTAATCCAAAGAGGAATCCGTATTTGCTCGACTGGACAGTAAGTGAGAAGTGGCCAAGTCAATTTTCGCCCACAGCACCAGATTTTCAATTGACCCTCCCCGCGACCGGAACCTAATAAGCCACCGCAATTTCCGACGTTCAGCAACCGGTCTCAGTCAACAATACTGTTTTATGCCGCCTCCAACGAAAGTACTTTCGGGAATGTCTTCGAGCGGACTTTAGTTTGAGAAAAAAACTTCTCAAGAGGATAAAAAGGCTAATAGACATTTTGGTCTGGTCAGTTTCGGCCCCAATTTATGTGGCAAGACGGTTTAATAAAGTTAAGAAATACGAAAGTCGACTAAATTCTTTCAAGCGACGCAGCTTTTTCAGCTTAATCTTAAAACTATGTAGTTACGTGATACTAAGAACCAAGAGTTTGTCTTTGACTTTGTTTGCAAAGCAGTTGTCGAACCGCTAAGCTGCTTTGTTGAAAGTTGATTAAATAGCCGTTCTTATATAATGTCATGATTGACAGCATAGCTCCTTAAAGGTGTAGAAAGATGATAATCATTTGAAAGTTTAAATCTGTAACTATCTGCAATATGTTGGCTCATCTTTTTACAATTTGCGGTAAACTATAGAAGAATACGAACAAATTGCAATACTGCTCATCCCCCATAACAAATCAAATCAAATCAAATAAAATATTTTATTTCACATAAACCAACATGGGCACTTATGAAACGTCAGAAGCTAGGTGCACGGTTCCATTTGGTTGTTGTTGTTGTTGTCAAATAGCGTGTCTTATAGCCTACAGACTAACCGTTTAAACCTATAGAGAATATCTAAAATTTTAAAAAGATCCATCCGGTAATTTTTGCGTGATGCTGAAACACACATTCAGACAAACAAACAAAAATTCATAAAAAAAAATATCCGGCATTAGAATCGTTCCCAGACCTCGCAAAAATTAATAATAAAAAAACAAAGTCCAGTTTTGACTTCGCTACGATTTCATTATATATGTATAGACAAATTGATTTATTTTGTTGCAGGAATGGAACGACTACAAATTGAAGTGGAATCCCGATGACTACGGTGGTGTGGAGACTCTGCACGTACCTTCTGAACACATATGGCTGCCCGATATCGTATTGTACAATAAGTGAGTTCGAAATAACATATTTTATTTAAATTCTATTCCAGATTTTATGTAGAAAATAGTATTTTATGAGCACTTTAAGAGAGAAAACTCCACAACCATAAAGATCGCCTTTTTTTCTGTTATTTTGGTCATTATTTTAGAAATCGGGAGCCAAATTCTATCTTGACTATATTAAATTTTAAATTGGTATCTGAATTTTGGTAATAATTATAACGCTATCAATCTTCAAGGTTTATGAAAACGGCTTCCTCTTAACAATTGACAATTACATTTCATTGTTACGAAAATAATTAGCTGAAAAACAATTCTCATTCAAGTTTCCCAAGTTTAATAATTTGTCAAATCACTCAAAGTCTTTGAAACTATTCGTCAAAGTTGTTGAGATTAATAGAATTTTCAACAAAGTATATCATTGACTGTTTAAATTGGCAAAGTAACAAAATGAATCTTCAGAAATATTTTTTCTAACTTGAAATCCATTACTCTTCTTGCAACATGACAATAAAACGAATACATTTAAGTTTTATAAATGCCAGCAATAAACATTAATCTCACTCCTCAGCTATTTCCTGGGGAATCAATTTAAGAAACTTGGAACAAACCTGTGTCCACAAGTTTGACACTATCCCCATTCCTTCCAATGAAAGTTAAGTTTTCTTTCTTTTCTTTTGTTATAAACTCTTCTTATAAGGGCCTTATCTCTTCATTTCCGGTTTGCGGACAAAAATCCCATTACTTTGCATTATCAAGACATCTTGACGAGACTCCTCGGTAAAGTCAGATGTTGAGACAAAAGTATGTAACTAATCTTAACTTGTGCTTCACCGAAAGCGTATATTTTGCTGTTAATGATTACTCTTTGTTTATTTATCCTTTCTTTTTGTCATCAAGCTGCACGAAAGAAAAACTACTCTCCAAAAAGAGGAAACCCAAAAGCTTTTTAAGCAGGATTATTTCCATCTAATACTTCCATGCAAATACTCTGAATAAATACAATATTTTATGTGTTGGAAAATGTGCACCCATTTGCATATAGGAATAGTAATGCATTTCGGATCACTTCCAATAGTGAGCGATGAGGTATCGAGATTCTTTTAGCATAATTGAAAACTGCAATCGTCGAAACTTACCAAACACGCAATCAATAACCACACTTGGCAGACACTCAAGACACCGAATCGATCCCGGCGCCCTCCAATCGCAAAGCGGTACCGCCTTAAAAATCCTTATACTTGCAACGCTAACCATTATCAGTGGCAGTTCACCGCATTTATATGCATTAACGCCACGTAAGCTCTCCACTTCGCAGAATTTAAGAGCTTATCGTCGTTCAAATAAAGCTGCAATTTGAATAGGTAGTTGGTATCTAGGTGAGGCAGAGAATGCGCCCGAAGTTGGCCAGGCGGAAGGCACGATAAGTGCGGGCTTTAATCTAAATAGCATCAAGGTAGCGAATCGAACTAAACACGCCACGGTAAGCATTCATTATTAACAAACGTTACACATTGAAGTCTCTTTGATGCAGTTTAGTGTCAATTTATACCAAAGGAAACGGAATTCTCAATGAAATTGAAGCAAGGCTTTAAAGCTAATAGACAGTTTCAGTAATGGAAATACATCCATCATTTAACGGTGTTTCTAGTTTATACAAAACAGATTGCCAATACTTTTCGAAAAATGTTTTCCCTTTCCTGTTGCTTTGTTTTTCATACAAATCAGATTGTAAGCGAAAGAATACATCAGCTGCGTCACCTCACACGCAAATACAAGAGCTACTCAAGGCAAATGGACTGTTCTTATTTGTGAAGATCAAATTAGCTCGCTTTTGATTCAAACATTCAATACCACTTACGCCCCTTTTGTCGGTGTGATCGGAACAACATAGTTCGTAATCATTGTTTTAGAAATTAACAACATGATTGACAAATTAATCGAATGGCTTGACATGAATAACTTAAAAAATAATTAAGATATGTCTGTGTGTCTGTGTGGACTTCAACATAACTGGCGAAATGTAGGTGTGCTATAGGTGCACCTCTGCCTAACCCTTCGGGGAATACAGGCGTGATGTTATGTGTTTATAAGTCTGTGTATATACAGTTTAATAAATCTAATAATAATTATTCATTTCATTACAAACGTCTAACGAGCCTCTACGAGTTGGCTTCGGCCCCTTATATACCTTCCAAAGGTCCGGGATCCCAGGGTCCCGAGAAATGTCAAGAGACCTAAAAATAATAATAAATACAATTTGAAACTAGACATACCAAAACATAGTGAAGTTACACAAACGAAATTTCTCGGAGTAATAATTGATCAGGTAATAAATTGGAAAGCACAAGCAGATAATATATAAGTATTTAAAAGAATACATAATTTCGTACACGCACTCCGAAAGGTTAAAAACAAATGGGTTCATAATGTGGGGTTATAGTACCGAGAAAAATAGGGTATTTGTTGCACACAAAAGTGTATTCGTGTATGGGCTTCAACCTGATGAATCTTGCAGGCCCATATTTAAAGAACTTGGTTTATTACCGCTATCCTCTCTCTATATCTATGAAGTATGCATGTTTGACTGGACTGATGATGACTTAAAAAGGCACAGGATGTATATCCTCGAAACTGGCGAGATCCTCACTGGCTTATATTAAATTACTTACCAAGACTGGCTAAATATAGTAAAAGCTGTTTAGCCATGTGTGTTCGGATATATAATAAAATTCCAAGTTATTTAAAAATTTTGGATCTTAAGTTGTTTAAAACAACTATATACATTTATTATGCTGTAAAAATTATTAGTGTTTAATTTTTACAGCATAAAACAATTTATTGCCGGGAAACATTTTGTAATGTAACATAAAATGTATTTTTTTTAAACTTTATGTACCTACCATGTTTTATGCAAATAAATATTATTTCTATCTCTATTTTCACCAACCCTTGCTGTTATAACATTTTATCACAATTTGTTATTGAATTTTATTCTGAAAATTCTATTCTGAAAATTCCTTCACTTTTTCTTACATTCTAAATTCTTACGTTCGATACCTCTCGATTATTATTTGGCCCGGTATTTTATTTCACTTTTTATCCATCACCATTAATATAGTGCTTTAAGTTGACGTCTATAAAATTGTATCTACAACTTTGCTCATTTCACTCGTCTCATTGTCGTTTTAAATATACAGAACGGTTGCCCTAATTTCTAAATTGACTGTCGTGGTGGATTGCTTAATTTCATCTATTTTATTCAGCATTTCATTTCACATTGGGAATTTTCGTCACATCAAAGCAATTGTTTTTGAGTAACAGCATCTCTACGTGTTATTGTGATCAGATATAAAATTATGTTCACATATGTATCGTACTAAACTAACGTTCACTAATAGTATATTTGTAATTTAGTTAACATTAATCCTCTTCCACGAATAACCACTTTGTTTATCTCTTCATAAGATTCACTTCCAAATCCATCCAAAGAAAAAAATACTTTATTATTGTTTACATTTTCCCTAGTATCATTACATATTTCACTAACTTTATCACGTTGTCAATCGAAAGATTTCCTGGAATCTTGTCGTGTTTGACAAAGTTTCATAATAAGCATTCAAATTACGCGAATTGGGGCCAATTCCCATTCGACAGAAGTTTGCGATTGGATTAATTTTGGATTATCTAAGTTTGATACCAGGAACTGTTAAACTATGGTGCCAAGTTATTTTAACTTTGTAGTTTATTGCAAATGGTTTTGGTTTTGATTCCTCCGGTTGGATCTACAAATAAGCGTTAAGACTTGGCTGTGGTTGCCGGCTCCAGGTGCCGATAGGATTTGCTAATTAGATGCAATCGATATGTTTTGGGACACTTACAATAATTGTTATTGCCAAAGAGTTTAACGAAAACTATGTTTGTTCTGAAATGAATGTCCTAACTTTTGCTTTACACAGAAATGGCCGTAGCCATGTTACCAGTATCGGAAACTTCTAATCTTCTGATTGAAGCAATTATTGTGTATTCAATCGAGCATACCGATAGTTTACTAACTAATGAGTCCTTTTAGTAGCCACATTTGTATTCTTCCAACACCTCTACTTACTTCAGTGCGGCAAACTTTATATCAAATAAAATATAACATTCTACTAGCTCTACTCATATATTAGGGTTGTTAGAAGCTCTCAGTTGACGTGACTGTAATATTTTTAAATTTAACCAAATAGAGGTAACACTTTAATGCACCTGTGACTTCCCTTAAAAGCCCACTCCACGAATATTCAGTGTTAACTTTATTTTTAATGGTACAGCGTTAGCTTAATGGAAGACAAGGCGACCTATTTTACGGGACAATTTTCATGAATGCGCAAAAGTTGGTTATGATAAAGCTTTTAGAGGTTTCAACGTCAATTTTGTACCGACAACGAATGGCGGGATCAAAAGGAGGGTTGATGATTTTGATGTAGATATTTTGGTACACATTTTCGGTTTTAATTATGAAGTCGATTTGATTAAGTGTTTTTTTAAGTCAATTTATCACGTTATAATTCTTGTTTAATTATGTACATTATGTTTTATGATAGAGAGGAACAAGAGAATGACGGTGATAGAATTTAAATGGGTTAGTGGGGTTTAAAGAAAAAAGGGAATAGACCTGCTGAGAACCAAATCAATAAATACGTAAGGATATAATATACAGAGGAGACATATCCCATTACGTACAGACTGTAACAGACCCCAATGTAATAAAGACAGACAATCAGATTACATTCGCTGCGTAATTAACCGTGAGGTTGTAAATCAACCACTTTAGTTTGACACGTACAAGGATCAAGTTGATGTACTGACGCAGCAGACTACAGTGTACAAGCGACCACATAATAAGTGACCTGACTTATGGAGTAGTTTTGTTGACTGTATTGGACTTTGATTTCATTGGGAATTCGGTGCCTATAAACTTTCTTCATTCGCATCAATAGCAAAAGAATGACTAGTAGTATTAAGAACATTGTATTTTTCATTTTTATTCTTTTAATCAGCTTATCTAATTTAACTTCCTCAATTATTTTTGCCTTTGTTGTGCTAGAGTCAAGTAAACGTGCTACAATATTATATGTCATCAAAGACTATTTACACTTTACTTCTCAGAAAAAGTAATGCAAACAAAATCTTTAGAAACATGAACATGAATATGGATTTGAATTTCTTTTAGGAGTCGTTACCTGGGCAAAGTAAAAAGCTTAAAATGATTTCATTTAAACCTTTAAAAGCGACGCAGTATATTTTCCCCTCCTACACGGTTAACCTACATTTTTCTTCACAACTCACAATTTAGACGGCATTGAAACAATATTATTTTGTACAAAATATACGCTTGAAATCTATGGAATTTGAATTCCATGGAATATTTTATTTTATATGGTACACTGCAAAGAAAAAGATGGTACATACTACCTATAATTGTAACTAACAATGAATATAATATTTCTACAATGTATAAGCTAACAGTCTTAAAATAATAGTAATAATATATTATTACTATTATTTTAAGACTGTATATGAAAAAACCGGCCAAGTGCGAGTCGGACTCGCACACGAAGGGTTCCGTGCCACCGTACTTCGCCGTACACGCTTCTTATGTGTCCCCTTTAATATTTAATTTTATTTTATTTTTATTATTTGTTGTTATAGCAACAATAGAAATACACACTGTAAATATGTGACATATCTATCTATTACGGTTCATGAGATACATCCCGCTAACAGACAGACGGACAGACGGGCAGTTAGTAATAGGGTTCCGTTGGCACCCTTTGGGTACGCAACCCTGAAATGATGGGAATGAATCATAGACCATCAAAAACTTTTTCCGCATCGCTGTCAACAGGAAAAGTGCCCAGAAGGCTGACAGCACTAATGTTTTGGCGAAAAAATAGGCCAGCCTTCATCTGATGTGAGGAGTCAACCAACCGCTTGCAAATGTCTCGGAAAACGAAGTGGGCTCTCGGACCCCATGGCCCTAGTGTTTCAACCCCAAACGGCTCGAACATATAACTCCCGATAAGATTGGAATATTTTCGCCGTTTGAGGTTTTACACAACCAATTGATTAATAAGAATCAGGCAGGAAGCTATGATTTCGTTTACTACTAAAACTAATTTAAAAAGGTTTTTTTTTTCTCCGCTTTCGTCTCTTCTTAATAATCAAACTTGCACAATCCCTACCAATGGCAGCCATTGCTCTTTATGTAGTAACATTACCTAAAAAATTAATCATGCTATCCTTATTCCCATTAAAGATTCTAAATTCTAACCCAATGATATTGTTTCCAGCGCCGACGGTAATTACGAAGTGACAATCATGACGAAAGCGATACTTCACCACGACGGCAAAGTGGTGTGGAAACCACCTGCCATATACAAGTCCTTCTGTGAGATTGACGTGGAGTACTTCCCTTTTGACGAGCAGACCTGCTTCATGAAGTTCGGATCTTGGAGTTACGATGGCTACATGGTGAGTCGAAGATTTATTATTTATTGTAATGGGGAATACTAACAGGAAATTTGTATTTCTGTGTCATGATATCATTGAGATATCGAGGTTTACGAACCCTCTTGCATGTATCAATGCAACTTTTCAATTATAATGAACAAAATATTAACAACCCAAAAGGAAATATGGTAAGGAACTGAATTTGATGGTCTGTAATACTAAAAAAGCAAGCAGGTTGATCATCAACGTTTGTGATTTGATTAGAGCACATTATCGGATAGAAACGTCTCATCAAATAAATAATCAGCTTCCTGTAAAATCACATAATCGCAATCAATATAGTATTAGTAACAATTACTTAAAAAACTATGTTAATAAACTTTCACAAAACTAAAACAACAAAAAAAGACGTGGCCAACCACATGATGGCACGTGCCTCTGTACCCAGTGCCTTATAAAGGGACTATCCACCTTGTCTATTAATGTTTTTGGTAATGAATTAATTCTTATCTTCACAATCAGTTGTCTGATTTGAGTCTCTTCTATGACGAGACCGATATGTTGTAAACCATCTTCTCTCTCTCCATCAGCTGCATAAACTTCGGAAAAAGATGTAATGGTTTCTGTATCAAATAGCTTACCTTGGCACTGGCCTCTTGTTAACTACTAACTGCACCGATAAATACCTAATACACGGATGCAGCGATGGATGTTGAAAATGTGCCAAAGTGAGCAATTTGGTTCAGGAGCCATAAGAGTTAACTGAGCGAAATAGTTTAGAGGCGAGTGGATTTGCAGTATGAAGCGAAGCGTGTGGTTGAAATACAGGGCACGATGTGATTGGCTCTCTCTTTTTAAAATGCATTTCAATATACTCGTACCATATCAAATACCTACGAGGCTTACTAGTAAAAGCGATCAGCTTAAAACCAGTTCATATTCATCCTTCTCCGATTTGGTACTTATTTTTGTTATCTATCCTACATTACGTCCCAGCGCTGAGTAAAGGCCTTCCCTATCTCCTTCCAAACCTCTCTGTCTTCTTGTGTGTAATTTGGAACTATGATATTTAAATCATAGTCGTTTAAAAAATTTAACTATCGAAATTTATCAAGTAGCTTCAGTTAAAATACAGTACGATTAACAAAATAAATGTTGAAGCAATACACTCCCATAAAAACACAATGTATGACGTCACGTTATGGCCCGTATGTCCATTCAAATTGACGTTCATGGGAAACTGACGAGGGAATGATTCAATCAAAATGTGATTTTATGGATTTCCGACGGTATCATATTTTTTGTGCTCTTATTGTGTTGTAATGGTAAAGTGATATGTTTTTTCGATGAGTTTTAATCTCTTATAATATCGATAAAAAGAAATAAAAATGTTTATTAGTTTTTTTTTTCATTTGTTTCAGTTTATTAGTTGAAGCGATTTAAATAAAGTTTATCCCTGTACCCTTTATCCACGATGATTTTTTTCATTTGTTTCAGTTTATTAGTTGAAGCGATTTAAATAAAGTTTATCCCTGTACCCTTTATCCACGATGATTTTAATTTCATTTGTTTCAGTTTATTAGTTGAAGCGATTTAAATAAAGTTTATCCCTGTACCCTTTATCCACGATGATTTTAATTTCATTTGTTTCAGTTTATTAGTTGAAGCGATTTAAATAAAGTTTATCCCTGTACCCTTTATCCACGATGATTTTAATTTCATTTGTTTCAGTTTATTAGTTGAAGCGATTTAAATAAAGTTTATCCCTGTACCCTTTATCCACGATGATTTTTTTCATTTGTTTCAGTTTATTAGTTGAAGCGATTTAAATAAAGTTTATCCCTGTACCCTTTATCCACGATGATTTTTAGATTGAATGTCAGCAAGACTTCGATTTTCTTTTTTATCTTTCAACAATATAATTTACTGTTTAAATATTTTTCTGGAATGCTGACGATCCATCACGACCCTCATAAAAATAAAAACGAAAAACGAACACCTCTCAAAACTTAGTATCTAAAAAATCTGTCAGCGAAAATTTATTTTCGCTTAAGAATCAAATTTTTTTCACGAAAGTCCTCAGCTCCTAATAAAATTGTATGAAACAAGAAAAAATGGTGCTTTAAACGAATTTCGTAGCGAAACGCTTAGAGGGAATGTAATCGAATTCTTTGCAAAAAGCCTTTTCGAATACCTAGTGTCAAGTGAAATATTTATATCGCATTGTATATAAATATTTAGAGATAGTTGAAGTTTACTATTATAACTCAAGTGTAATATCACAATATTATGATACTAGACTTCTACTTTGATAAGTATCGAGAGTTATAGATACAGTGGCAAAATACATTTATTACGTAGTGTATTATTGTAGAAAGTTTTGTCAAACGAAGATGTCTCTTGTATAACTGATTTTACAGGCACATATTTTATGCTAACGTTTCTAGCTAACAGAAATAAAACCAAATGCCAAATAATTTATAATGGCAATGCAGAGCATAAAGTTATGAAAAATATAGCTGGAGTAGTAGTTATTATTAGTTTTTTTCAAGTGTAGCGGTATCAACATCGCCACATGCGAGATATACGTCATACTGACGTCACGCAAATCCTGCATCGCGCAAGCGGTGTTTACCGTGCGACTAGCATATATACAACCTCAACACAACCCAACCTCACCAAACTCAACCTCTATACAAGTATGATTTTCACTTTGTCAAAGTATAGATTATAATTGTTGCGATATGCCTTCACTAATGTAAATATTACATCGGACTGTGATGATTTCGGTATGAATATATTCATGAAACAGTGGCTCTCAGAGACTCAGATAGGTATACACAGAATAAATACATACACTACAACTATAAACTTGAACTATCTCAGTATATCATAATATCTATAAGAACAGCCCTCTTTCCAAACAGGGTCACGTAGACATGAATTTATGGACCTCTGTTGCGAAAACTTTGGCCTTCCAATACCAGGAAAATACATACTCGAATGAAAAACGGGAACCTATAAAATGTTTCAAAGACTTTGTAACCGTAGGCTCAAAGCAGACGCATTCATCTATCGCACTAAGGAACCTAATAAATCTGTGGTCACCTACTTTCACATAAATAAAGACTCGGCTTTCGTCTACGCCTTATATCGCCGTGTTAAGGTTCACGAGGGAATCCAGGTGTGCTCCATCCCTGTCTTACTTTAGATAGTTGTATGAGATAGCAATAACAGCTATTTGTAAAGCTTCGCGTGAATGGTTTGATTCCTTAATAACGGATTGCCTTACTTCGTGTGTTTTGTTATGCTTCGTTTTCAAACTGTGACTCACTCTTTTAAGAGCTCTTAATGTCTCTATTTTGGTATTGAAAAGGATGGTATTATTAACTCTTAGTTATTTGTTCACGTTTTTGGATTCTGGTATTGCGTTTCTTTTTATACTTACCTAAGTATTACTTATGAAATAGATACAGGAGTTAAATAAAAAATAGTTAAAATGTTGTAAATTGACAGACAAGCTTTCTACCTTTACAATATTTTCTGATCGTGCTTTCTTTTCTAGGTGGACTTGAGGCATTTGAAACAGACGCCAGACTCGGATCGCATTGGAATGGGGATCGATCTGTCGGAGTACTACATCTCAGTCGAGTGGGACATCATGCGAGTCCCAGCCACGAGGAACGAGAAATTCTACTCCTGCTGTGAAGAACCGTACCCTGACATCATCTTCAACATCACTCTCAGAAGAAAAACACTCTTCTACACGGTCAATCTCATCATCCCTTGCGTTGGGATCTCATTCCTCTCAGTCCTAGTATTCTACCTACCCTCAGATTCCGGAGAGAAAATCTCGCTCTGTATTTCGATTCTTCTATCGTTGACCGTGTTCTTCTTGCTGTTAGCCGAAATTATTCCTCCGACATCGCTAACGGTCCCCTTGTTAGGCAAATATTTGTTATTCACTATGATGCTAGTTACATTATCAGTAGTTGTCACTATCGTGGTGCTAAACATAAATTTTAGGTCGCCAGTCACCCACCACATGGCCCCGTGGGTGCGGAAAGTCTTTATAGATTTTTTACCCAAGATATTGTGTATACAGAGGCCAGAGAAACCGCCCGATGACGACGACGATAACGATAAACCAAGCGAGGTAAGAAATATTGATTCTGCAATAAATCACCAACATCCCGAAATAAGAACTAAACCGGAACACATCCCTCGATAAATCATTAATCATACGCAAGGCGTTGGTTTATCTCACACCCAAGACTGAAATAAACCTCACAGCCTCGTAGCGTTTTAATTAAATTTGTAAAATAGAAGCTTTCACAAATGAAGTTCTTCAAAGGGAATCTATTCAGTACGAAAAAACAACACGGCGCCTTTTCTCATTGAGTTTCCTCCATTCAAAACATTTTCCATCGGAACGGATTCAATACAAACAGAACGCTATTACAGCGGAGTCGAAGCCGCCCTCAACAATAACCATTTTAATTGTCCTCAGCCGCGGGACTCTTCTGGGAAACGCTCCTTTCAACGATATTCTAAATCCATTGTGCTCTGTGTGTATCGCGAAAATATCGCTTCCAGCCCAATTTCATTCCATTTCGATTTTCCTTTATTACTCAACGCCGGGCGGGCTTAACGAGCGCGCGCGGCCTCCGTTATTTATGTTCCCCTGGTGGCTGCGGACGGATCGCGCGATATATACGACGCCAGCAGGCACGACCCGAACCGAAACCTCCACTCCGGCCTAATTGTGTGCCGGCTTAAGCTGCGTCGATACACTGGCCCTCGCGGAACGCGCACTGACGTTTTAATCTCCTAGCATTTCATCCGACGCCCATTATTGCACTAAAACGACGTTTAACTCTACTCTCAATTCCTTTGATTGACTTATGTACATTGTTTCTTTTACTGTTCTCAAATTGAATGTGTTTTTCAGATACTCACTGATGTCTTCGGCCCGGATGACATGGACGGAAAGTTCAAGGAATGGGGATGTGAGGAGTATGAACTACCAGGCATGCCTCCCTCCCCACCGCCTCCACCTGGAGGTGATGATGAACTGTTCTCTCCACCTCCTGGATCCCCGTGCCGATTAGACTTAGATGACGGTAGCCCGTCTCTAGAAAAACCTTACGTGAGAGAGATGGAAAAGACAATAGAAGGTTCTAGGTTTATTGCGCAGCATGTCAAAAATAAGGATAAGTTTGAAAGTGTAAGTAGTCCATTACAACTTTTTTCTCGTGTTTGGATACGTACTCTCCTAATGCATGATATTGTTTTTAGGTGGAGGATGACTGGAAGTATGTAGCGATGGTGTTGGATAGAATCTTCCTATTCCTGTTTACGATAGCCTGCGTGCTAGGGACGGCGCTCATCATCTTCAGGGCACCGACCTTCTACGACAACACGAAGCCGATCGACATTCTGTACTCAAAGATCGCCAAGAAAAAGTTGGAGCTACTAAAGATGGGCTCGGAAGGTGACCCGGGTCTCTGAAATTCGTCTTACGTCTTCGGCCACTCGCCGCCGAAGACGTTCTGGGAGCTGATCGTCATGTGGTGGCACGGATGATCTATTTAAGACTCCCAGTGGGGAACTGTGAGGCGAGAACTATGTGTTTTTGTGCTGTGTGTGGTGCCAAGCACCCGGTGCGCCCATGGACGTGTACACGCCGTAAGCGTATCCTAAGCCGTCTTTTTATATAGAATCATTAACTCGATGTCGAGACTGTCCGTCGATGTTCGATTGTCGCAGCGACCTCAAGCAACGGCTGTTTTGTGTTGACGCCGGATCTGCCATAACTATTTTTATATTAGAATCGCTGTATTGAACGTTTATACTTTAAGCGGAACGTATTCATTTACAATTCAACGGAACGATTCTTTTTCGAATAATAATTTGATATGAGCGCACAAACATTGTACAGATTATCTTTAGGTGTTTGTATTAATTTCTTGCGATAGTCGTATTCATTTTCGGGGTGGTAACAGACATAATAATGTAATAGAATACTAACTATAAGATTTACTTCGAATAAATCGAGCTCAAATTCGTAATATGTAAGTATTGTAAAGTGGTAATATTCAATCAAACGTCGATTAGAATCCGACATCTGTAACAATAGTTACGTGCAAACGTCCTCGATGAGAACCGGACTATGTAGATTATGTACTAAATTATTATGAAATAAATTTGAATTATACATTATATAATATTTGATAAACTGCGTACTCGCGTAAAAATCATAAGGACAATATCGATACTGACGAAATGTAATAATTTCCCTTTAGTAGTATGTCATAAGGGATTGTAGATACAGTTAGGTTAAAAGCCTAGTCATCAGTATAGTAAGAACACTTATCATAATGCCAGTTAGTTAGTCACATCGCGATCGTGATAATTCTATGATTAGATGTATTTGTGTAACACAATTGACTGCCAATTGTAAAGATATTAAAAACATTTTTATAATGATCGGGTATTCTTAGGTAGTTCGATGACTTGTTTTATTAGATTTTTTAAAACGGAGTGCCAAACCCATCTGCGAGACTTCATAGAACAGAATGTTTGCAAGTCAATGATGTTGTTTTTCTATGTGCGCTAACTTGATTGCCGTTAGAAATATCTTTTTGGATTCGCTTAATATATTCTGATGTATTTATAAGTAAAACGAATGCTTGCCCAAAATGTAATGACTGATCAATTCTCATTCTTAATGCTTAAGTTTGGACGCGCCCGCTTGTCTGCGGTATAGAGAGGGCGCGAGAACACACTTCTTCCGTAATGTTAATATTAACAGTATTTTCACTATAAAACCTAGAGTACAGGGTAAATTTAGTACACGAATGTCTCCTGATTTATATTTCTCACAAATTTTCACCGAATGTAAAGTCTTTACTACTCACTTATCGGCACTTTACCACTAACACTATTAGATAATAAATCATTGTTGAGGTTTGTGACTTTAGTATGTAAATTAGGTAACCTTATATTAATTTGTACCTAGGCTAGACTCGTATTAGATGTTTACCTTTCGTTCTTGAAGTCATGACTCACTTTTCTTTGATAGTTAATTATTATTTCAGCCGGACGCATCAGGCGTTCTTACCTCACTTCAACCCATTCTGTAGGATATTTGTAGCAGTCTAAAGTAATAAATAAAAAATTTCGAGCCGCGTATTTGATATGTCAAAGTAAATCATGATAATGTTTATTAGGTAATTACTTAGATAAAATTCAGAGTTATTGATATTAATGATGAATAAAATCCACAGCGAGCAGTTAGGAAAACAGGGATGGATAATGTAACATAAATAAAAAAAATCAAATTGTTTTGTGTGGTTCGTCTTCGTAATTATAAGTGTTATTGAATGTGTATAGCTGTTCGTGTCAAGGGTAACGCATAAAAATGGCTAGTCTAGACTTAGATGATACGTAAATAAACTAGAAAACGGTCTAACTACTAGACGCCGTGGAAAGCTCGCTAAAGGTTGAAAGATGTTAAATATTAGCAGAAGTTTACGATAAAGCGCTGTACCACATACGAACTGGCTCTAAAGGAATTATTGGAAGGAATTGCAACGCGTCCTCAGAACTATGATATTAATTTTTCTAATTGAAACATTCACGTGGGTTAATAAAAAGTAGGATCGTGCTATTGCACCACCGAAATACACCAATTTAGTGTTATATAAACTATTTATCAATAATGATTAGTTAAGTCCACAGGCTTGGCACACTGTTCCGTAAGCATCCGAACTTTTATTGTAGATATTTGCTAGATAAAACGGTCTGTTGTTATTTTTATATGACTGCAAATTAATAATAGTTAGATTTTCTATAACATCATAGAGTAATGTGTTTAAGATCGAGTGAAGTTCAGTCTGGGATGTTAGAAGTTAAGCAAAAATTTGTACATACTTATTTCGAGCGTGAAATATGGAGCTAAGTGTAGTTTGAGTGTATCGGGTTCTATATTGCAACGACACAGGTTAAAATTATCATAGAAATTCTCTTGGTGTACTGCAACATTTTCAGTTGTATAATGTTGAAATTAATGAGCTATGTCGATACAACGATTAATGGCCAAGTACATATGCTGTGGTATTTTAATTTGGCTGGTTTGGATATTACTTATGGACGCTGATTTTTGTATTAAAGCAATATACATATTTCTTAGACATTTGAAAAAAAACACGCAAGATTAAATCATGTATTTAATGAAGCTCAAATCATGACATATACAAGATATTCTCAGTGAACAAAAGATTGTCTCAAATCGGGTAAGTCATTCCGTTAGATCCGATAAGACGCCTCAGTCTTGTTCGTAAATTAACTACAAGTCAGTAAAACTACCGACTCTATGTCAACTCCGTCAAGTTAAGTCAGTTTCATATAAAATCCATACTAAACTTATCTTCTTAGCATCGACATGGTGGTAAAAAAGTCGGCCCAAAACTTTGCTAAGATTACCTACTAAAATTATTATTGGAAAAATAATTTGAGCAAATTAATAACCCTTCTTTGCAGTGGGGTAAAAACAAGCTTTCACTATGAAAATAAACAATTCTATTTGGGTAAGAAACTACAAAACAATTTTAAAAATATTTTCTAGACACGACATAAAAGTACGAGCATGATTGTGAAGATGAATAATATTTAACATGCAAAATCCCTTTAAAGTAATTAAAATAATATCAAATGAAATAGAGTAACACACTTTTCACTTATAGCCCAGCTATTTACCTTTCTCATGTCAATTATTTGGTTCCGGTATCATGTAATGTACAGGTAGGTACGCCATGGTCGTGGTTGGCAACTTTTCAAGCTTAATTGCGTTAAAATCGTGTTGGTACAAAAATCAGAGTTTGTCAACATTCTTGTGCTCAATTAATTTCCAACTCGATCTTTCAAAAGCGTTTTTCCAAAAATTGTAGTCTTCTTCAAAGTAAATGCATTTAGCTCAATATTATGATTACCTACCATCGCTAATAATATGATCTTGGCTCTCAGTTCGTTACTCCTCGTCTATAAGACCTGTTTCGTTACCGTTCGTGTCATGTACTGTCTTTCGGAAACTTGTTAGTCGCAGGCTAATCGTCTGTTTAATATTATAATATTTCGGGTGATAAACGGGTAACTGAACGTATAGGATTTTGTCATATAATTGACACTAGATAGGTAATAAAAACAATAAACACAATGCTAGATCACTCGTCAATAAGATTAAAGATAAATAAAGTAACATATTAATGTTAAGGTGGTATTTAACTAAAGTAAATGATTAGCTTCTCAGTGTTTTTAGAGTTAGTCGACGAATGAGTCAACTTGGCGACGCGATGTCAGATAAATTTGTTATTTATTGTCAACATTGTGTTTCGTTATTTTAGAATTTTTAACGAAAAAGGTTGGGATTGTGCCAAATATTTGTTATTCTTAGGATCGTAGGAGATTAGAATAGACTTATTGTTATGTTTGTATATTGTGTTTGTCAGTTTAATGCTAAGCTATATTTTGTCAACAAGTTTATCTACATCGGGTGACAGAGTTGTGAACTCATAGTCAGCTATCACATGGCTGTCAATAATTTTAAGAATCAACTTAACCGAAGTGTTGACGTGTAAATATAGCAGATCAACATAGAAATTTAAATAATATTTATAATTGACAAGTTATTTTTCTACGTTCCTTTCACGTTACCCTTAGAGCTAACGTAGAGGTAGTGGACGAACGCCCTAGTGTTACGACTTTTGCTTTGTCAGTAAACGTTGATACAGCAATAAGGTCTTCAACACTTTAATTAGATTTTATTATAAAGCATTTAATTTGACTTACAAATGTAAATTGAATATATTTTGGAAGGAAGTCAGTAATAATCCGTAACGCTTTATAATTAGGTTCAACGAAATCTAGAATTTCGATAGTCATTTCTTCTACGACACCTTTTGGATATGCTTTATTGCACGTTACCTTTTGTTTGCGTTTGGGATCGTTTGTCTTAATCTTTAAATTATAAAATACTCTTTATCTATAAATATTGGTAAGTTAGGCGTATTTGCATGTTTAATCGAACGTCTTCCAAAGTGACGTAAGGTGTTGTTATGTTTCTCTTCTATTTGTTGCTTTATATGTGTTTTATTATTAACTTCATAAATAATTGAGTTCTCTTCGTCTTAACTTGTAAGTATATGTGTAACCTAATCGCTATTGTTACTTTTACAAAGTTTTCAGTGGTTCAATAGTTAACTAAATTACCTACATCAGATATCTATAGGTACAAATAAATAAATTTAAAGTGTCTGTTTGTAATTTCAAAATAATAGCTTTTTACTAAATGCGTATCAAAGTATATGCGGTATTTATAACAAAAACACTTCTTTTTTTGTCGTCTATCCGTCTGTTTGTTCCGACTAATCTCCGAAACGGCTGGACCGATTTTGACGGGACTTTCACTGACAGATAGCTGATGTTATAAGGAGTAATATAGGATATGGTTTTTGCCCCGGTAGCATGTTCCCGCGAAATAATTTCAGATATCCACGCGGGCGAAGCTGCGGGCAGCAGCTAGATATCAAATAAAAATTGCTTATTGCTGACAAGTTTAAGGTACTAAATATTCCTACAAAAGATAATTACAAGGTTAATTAACACAATTTTCAGCAAATAATTATTTGTGGACACCCTAAAACTGCAACCTTTACGTTGAAAATAAGTCTTCTCTGAATTTATTGGAATAACCCATTATTTAAAAAAATCTATTCAAGAAGGAAACATCTTTAGTCTGCAATTTCCTTACTCAAATTCACATAAGACTCGGATGCACACATTCCGAATTCAAAATAATATTCGACGAGCGTACTATTGGACCACTGTTAGCGAATCTTACAGGCTGTGGCTTCATAGGACTCACGATTTGCAAATTAATATAATACCTACCTAAGATCATTTTATTCAGAAGAATACGAGTATAAAATAGTTTCTGTACCAGCTGGCCAGTTGAGACACTGACCATCTTTCATTTGCTGCTCTTCTTGCTCACATAGCGAATGTCTTTCGATGAGTTTATGACAGGCACGTATTTATTTACTTATACGGCCTTACTTATACTTACGGCCGCCAATGACATTGGTTAAAGAAAATTAGACACAATTCATATACAGAACTCCAGATATACTGACAAGATTGTCTTCCATTCATCCGTGAACACGTCACAGTCAGTTTTAGAGTCCAAGAGAGCGTTGAGCGCGGAGAGTGTGCGAGGGACAGGGGACCGGGCTAGTGTGTATAGCGAGGCGTTTTATATTAACCAGAAATCCAAAAGACAACTTGCTACAACCCTCATAAAATTATAATCAGAAGAAAAGTGCCACTTTTTGCACGCTCCACTCTTGAATGGTGGCAGCCTTATTCGCTATTTGTAAGTCATATCCTGCCACAGCCTAATTAAATAGCTTACTTCAAGCTGTTGTTTCCTTTCTATCTTTCTTACTTTTTGTATTACCTTGATAGTTTACTGATATGATAAACATAGATATTAAAAGTGTAATTAATAGGTAGATGAAACCACACGAAAATTTGCGTTGAGCTTCCAACACGATTAGATGTAAATACAGAAGTAAATAAACCACTATTCACAATTATAGACACTTCCTTCTTATGAAACACATGAATGTATTATTAATATGGTCGTTTAGAGATGCTGACTATCAAACTTAATAAAATAATCCTCATTTTATTAGAGAAATAACCCTTGACTTCTGATAGAGAAAACTGTCAGCGAAAAGTATTACCAAAATGTCTACCAAAGTAATTTAATTCTTGAAAAATTTGTACACTTTAATACAGTTATTTCTTTGTCATACACATGTTTTGACCAATTTTTAAGGTACGGACACACTACACCACGGCGATACAACGCAAGAATATCTACTTAAATTAATATTAACGCACACTATAAATTGAATGCGGTCACTGCCATAAGTTAAAACACGAAGTTCACTTGAGTTTTCTCGTCGCGTTCTGGTAAGTCCGTTATTCTTTAAGTAACTTTTTTTTAAAGGTATTTTGTGATCCATTTAGCATACGTTTCGTCATTGGTGGTAGTCAGCATCTGCCCACGGCTCCCTTTGCAATAACTAATACATTGTATTTTAAGTTGTGTGTGCCTTATTTTATTAGTTCTTATTGGTCTCATGCTTTTACCGTGGGAAAGGTTTGAAAACAGATTCTAAATGAGCGTAGAAAACACTCAGAATAAAAAAGAATGAAAATATTTCATGGCCACCAAGAACGTATGAACTTTACATACGAAGTAGGTAAACAATGTTACTACACCAAACTAATAAAAAGTCACTATCATTAAATATCCGAGTAAGAATCTCACCAAAATTGGCTTATTCATAATGTTTCCTTCTTACCCAAAAGTATCAAATAATAATTTGAATAGGTCTCTTGTAAAATTACACAAAAACAAAATACTAACATGAATCTTTAGACAAAACTAATGTTACCGAATCCAAATATTACATCACACATAACCGAGTAAAGGTAAATGCACATTATATCAGGCCACAATGTCGCAGTGCGACACGAAAATCCATGCGAATATTTCCCATACATTTATTACGGTTTCTGCGACGGTAGAGTGCAGCAGTCTCAATATCACACAGGGGATCGCCAAGCAGTGTATGCAGCACATTGTCGCACGTTGAAACATATTCAATGTTCATATAAACTGTAATAGACAATTTGCCGTGCCGTATCGTGCCAAGTTTAGGTTTCGTCGCTGTAAAGCGCTTTCCGGGAGTTGACATAATTCGCACTTACCTTTACGCAGTGATGTGTGACCCAGTACTTCTTGACAGGCCTACACTGTCCTCCCATACATATTAACACTGTAATTTTAAAACATTGTAAAAGCCAATTCTTTTTAAAAGAGTAACCGTGGAGTTTCTTGCCGGCTCTTCTCCATGCCCATGTAGGTTTATGTGAAATAAAATATTTTTAATTTTATTTTTATAGAAACTATTAGTGACACAGATGCATTGCTCAACAGATGTTTTAATCTTTACCACGGTAACACGCTACTAAAATGTTAGAAACGTTTGTATCATAATAATTATACTTTTTGTGTGCTTCAAATAGAATTAGTTACCTTATTTAACTAACCTAAGTTAGTTGAAATAATTTTATCGATGTCTTGACGGACTTGTATTTAATTAAGGAAAAATTGTGTATATCTTTAATTTAAACGAAAGCAATCGTATTCATATTAAATTTGTGTAAGTTACAGATTTTATATTGTCTGATCATTGTAATAATTTGGTGTCGCAACGACGTGTAGGTTAAGTGTATGTTCGAAGATTTTCGTGTTAATATTATTAAGTGTAATTAATGTCCTCGACTAGGTATTAATTATGATAACTTTTTGTTTGTTATTGAATTGTTTTTCACCTTTCTCGTCACGAGTAACGGTGTTTGTTGTATGGGAATTGAAGATTAGAGTAGACCTCTAACAATAAAATTTGTATATTTGGACTACTATCAAATGTATAACTTCTCCATACTTGGTTGAAATTGTTAAAAAATGTAACGCTTCAGACTTCAAAAATCTAATAGTGTAGGTAGCTACAAATTCAACAATAACCTTTTTCAGTGTTATCTGATATTAAAAAGACCTTAAGAAGAAAATAATAAACTTTTTTATCTCTACCTGGCATGTGAAGCATAATTTCAATCAAGACTTTGAACGATCACGAATGAAGCATTCTGTAATATAATTATTTACTTACTCGAGAAAATTATACCAATTACTAAAACGTAATAAGTAACCAAAGGCTTTATGTTGAACATTGTCTACAATTTATGTTGAACATTGTCTACAATATATGTTGAACATTGTCTACAGTTTATGTTGAACATTGTCTACAATTTATGTTGAACATTGTCTACAATATATGTTGAACATTGTCTACAGTTTATGTTGAACATTGTCTACAATTCCCACAAAACAAACTGACCAGTGAAAATGGCATTACGCAAACGAACACCACACTAATAATACAAATATAGATGATAGATAGTTACATGAGAGGAAATTCCTAAATTATTTTAATATGTAAGGTACTATAATATTACGTCATACAATAATAGACTTCTATGGGAATCTTGTCCTCAATAGTAATAGTGTTAGGAAAATAGTCGACAAGCGGCGCGGTTAAACTGACGTGGCGATCGCGAGAACGTGCGCCTCGATTTGTTAATTACTGTGACAGTTGACTGTAGTGCTCGAAATGGAACGATTAGAAAATTAATAAATAAAATAACACTTTCGACGAAGGAGAATTTTTAAATGTATTTGTAGGTTAAGTTCAAAATTTTCGCGCATACAGTCAGCTTAGTTTGTACTTATAGTTTGATCCGTGCCGCGCCATGTCGCGGGCCGCAAGCCGCGTTAGTGTGACCGCACCTTAACTGTTCAGTCACTTGTATCACGAAATCATTGCCACTTACTACGTTTAAGATTTATGCACTATGCTATATTATACATATATTATAATATATAAATATAATAATATTCGTATTGTACGTTCTAAGTCATAATAGCTCAATAATTTATGAAATCCGTAATTAAATAATTGTAATAAATAGTTATTAAGCAATTATTATAAAACTAGGTGGAATGCAAAGTTAGGGTAAGGCAAAATAATATACATAATAAAAAAGTTAATAATTTAAGTGGTAAGCTTAATCGTTTAAGTCCCATTTTGTAATGTTAATTAAAAATCAAAAATCAAGCACCACCATTACCATTATGAATACACTCATGACTTCTTACTGCTAACATTGAAATGTATTATAAATATGAACTATAAATATTAAATGTTATGCGTTAATAATAAAAACATGTGTTTTATTCGCAACGTTTACACCTACTTTCTACAATACGTTACACAACAAAAGACACTATAATTTCGCACGTAAGACTAATAATTTGGTTGTTCCTCAAATGAAAAGACATTAATTAATAAATAACCTTGAAACTTGATTAGTTATTATCATAATCATAATTAGCCCTATTACATTATCCCACTGCTGGGACACTGGCCTCCTCTCAGTGAGAGGTAGTGGGCCGAACTTCGCCCAGTGCGGGTTGTCACATGTCTTCGAATTTTTGGTTAAATATTATTAACCCATATTAACCTAATGATTCAAATAAGATTGATTTGATTTTAGACTGTAGATTTGTGGACCATTTCCTATTTTGTTAAGTACCTGATACTTGTTGACATGCCTATACTGTCCTCCCATACCTATTAATACTGTAATTTGAAAACATTGTAAAAGCCAATTTAGTTTTAAAAGAGTAACCGTGGAGTTTCTTGCCGGCTCTTCTCCGTAGGAAACTACCAATTGGGACCGTGCATCTAGCTTCCGACGTTTCATAAGTGCCCATGTAGGTTTATGTGAAAGAAAATATTTTGAAATTTGATTTTTAGATTTTTGACTGATATATTTTTAATTGGCTTATTATTCCTAATTGAATTGGAGTTTGGCACAAACAGAAAGCTGGTTATTACTTGACAATTTTCTAATGACTGTAGCGATCTCATTCGACTTCATTCTAAAATATAAGTATGCCAGGTTTACCACACATAAAATAAACGAAACGAAAACACATTATTCCAATAATTTATTCCTATCCGAAGCTACTGCTAAACAAAGCCCAAGGGTTCAAACCAACATCCATCTTAGGAGATGGTGCATTATAGTACCCTTGTACTAAATCAACTAGAGATATTGGGCAGGTGAACTGGTCACATTTCGAGAGGATATGGCCGAGGCGGTGAGCAGCGTCGTAGGTTGCATGCTCCAATGGTTCTGATGCAAGGATTTTCGTCATTGGTAACCTGGAAAGAAGAAGTGAAAAGAGGTAAAGTAAGTATCAATAAAAATTATAGAACCACGTTGGTAATGGCTTGTTCAACTGTAGACAACCATAATTTAAATTGATTAATATAATTATAGACTTGTAGAAACATGAATAGAAGTAAAGATAGATAGGCCAAAGATATCGTGAAACAAACATGAAGATGATAATACCTATTATTACTTTATAACAAAACCTGATTCCCTTTTGACGTGAAAACGTCTTTTCGCTCGGCATACTGGTGGTATTTTTCAATATTTCTGACCGAGAAAATATTGTAAGATTTCATTAGAAAATAACTACGACACTTTTTATAACTACAATGGTTTTGACTGGACTATACAATATTTTGAACATAAAATTTAAATTCATAACAATATAAAAACTATACTTACGTAAACAATGTCCTGAACATCTCTTCAATCATGTTCTCCCCATGAGGAACAAGCCTTTGCGTGGTCTCACACAACGTTTTGAGGATACACTCCCTTCCATTGTAACCCATGCTGAAATAAACAACAAATCATTAAGCCTCATAGCAGATATAATTTATGATAGTCTTTTGTTGAAACGAATATTTATATAATTTATATAAATTTTTGGATGTTTGAGCTCGCTCAATCATGCGAAAGCGGCTGAACGGTATTGATAGATTTCCAAAAAGGTGAAAACATGGCTTAAAATAACAAATAGGACACTCTATCATAAGTTAAAAGTTTTCATAAGGAATCCTTAAGTCATGAGCAAGACAAACTTTTATTTAAGTGATTTTAAGTTCCACCTCAAAACTCGATAAAGTCGTCTACGATGGCGGTGATAGGGCGATGCGTCTAAAGTGGAAATGGGCAGGACACCTGGCTGGACGTGGAGATTGCCGTTGGAGTAAGTTGACTGAATGATGGCCAAGGTTAAGACTTCGAAACTTAGGACGTCCAAAAGCCCGTTGGGTCGACGAAACCACCAAAGTCACGGGAAACACCTAGATGAACGAAACACGGAACCAAGAAGTAAGGCAGAAAACAAAGGAGGCCTATACCTAGCAGTGGGCGATTCCAGGCTGATATGATGATGATAACGATCAAAACTTACTTCTCCATAATCTTCTCCAACTTTCCGTACAGCTCTCGTCTGCTCCTCCTCTGTTCCATTGGCTTCGTCAGTCTGTTGTGTCTGCGGTAGAACTTGGCGGTGTCTGTGGCGTTAGGCAGCTCGTATGCTATGCCCCAGTTCATGCCCCACGTGAAGGTACCGGGGGCTGAGGTCGGGGATGGCTGGCCAATCACACCTACTGTCATGCAGCCGGCACACTGAAATAAACAGATGATTCCACTAGTTATTTGTTAGAATCTAAGGACCACCACCTTGACGTATAGCTGCATCTCTTCCCCACACTGAAGTAAGTTTAAAATAATACTGCTATAAGAGGTGGTGGTAGGGTCGTCTGTTTCAGATTCTCGATAAGCATTCTTTTTATCCTATTTCCACCAGATTATTAAAACAATGGAACAGAGGTTTTATTTGTCGGTAAAGTTAACCGGAACTCATCTGGTGATTGTGAAACAGGCCATACCTGAATACATATTTTCAGCGTGATTTTATTTAGGTAGGTACCAAATTCGTCTTTAATCTTCGGTAATCATTTATTATGACATGTGATACTTCATGATATATTTCATACAAATCGCGGAAGTATAAAATTGCCAATAAAACAGAATTATCTACTGAAAGTGTTTTGATATTCCGTTGAGCTTTGAGTAAGAAATAATCTCAAAGTAACTGCGTTTAGCACGTGTCTTTAAAATGGCGACATACAGTCGTCTACATAGCAAATAATCTTACTAAGTTATTCAGCTCTCATACTGCCATCAAACAGAGCTCCAGTGGAAATTATGTAGGTACCTACATGTCTCATAAAAGTATGCTAGCCACCTTAGTAATAGCAGTCTTGCGTTAGTAAGCCGTGTGAGAGCATCACAAGAATTTTAAATTAACTCCTTATGGCAAAGAACATCAACCTGATAATAATTTATTCCAACATCACCATGGAAATATATGTGAAGGAAAAATGACGCTCATAAATCGTGGATAAGACGTAAAAAACTCTCTTAAAATTTAAGAGAGATAAAATTCCAAAAAGTACGTAATCAACCAAGTTTTATGTGTCTGGATGATACGTTTTAAGGCTCTGCATCTAAGCTAAGAGCTACCCTAATACATACGAGTTTCTTTCCAATTTTGCCGGGTTCTGTTTCGAATTAAAACTTTTATCATTACATTTTATGCCCATCTGTGTATTGCTATACAAAACATAGCTCACTTTGGTGCCCTACATAACTTACTTTAATAAATCTGGCTCCAGAACCAGTTTTATCTAATAAATTAATAAATAAACTGTAAACTTACCGAAAAACTGGAGCCTTCTGGGAAAGCAACATATCTCTTTCGTCTCGATAATACCTTGGAACCAGCTTTGGCAGCACACAATTCACCATAGCAACAGGCAAGTATCAAAAAAACAAAACATTTTGATTTTAGAACCATTTTCAAAGAATGTTGAATATCGTCTTCAACCTTTCATAGATGGATATAGCAATGCTTAGCTTACGGCTTACGGCATCCGTTAAACCGTGTCAAAATAACGGTTCCAGTAATTTTCATGTTATTATTAAGCTAACTGTGGCCACACGAAGTGAATGACATACTGAACTAAATGTCAATCGTGGTTAGTTGTCGATATTTGAAATTCTATATTAAAGAAATTAATTTAGGTGAAAACTAAAATCGATTTGTACCTATGTGTGATTAATTGATAAAGATCAAAAGTGTGTTTATAATAATTTTTCCAGTAATTTACATACATAAACTCAGGCCTTTTGCCCATAGGGGTAGGCAGAAACTACAGAACGCTACCTACTATCTTGTTTTGCTTTGTTTCATACATTATGGTCATACACGCACGGCGCTCTGGTTGCGAGTCCTACGCAGCTAACCTTTCCAGTATTGTCTACGTTATTATTATGTAAAATCATAACTAAACATTAAAAAACGAACAATCTCCATTCCTAATTGCATTTTACATCAAAGGTTAACAAAATAAAACTCTGATCATTTACGTGAAAAATATGTACCTACGTCAAAAAATATGGAAACTGCCAATACCTTTAACCTTATTAATAACATTGTAAAAATTCATTCTCATACCCACACACCGAAAAACATAACCCTCCCGAGCCACCACTGGGTAAAAATTGATTTAAAAATCCCGTCAAGACAGCCGTCAAAATATGAAAAGTTGATTAATTAACCCTGAAACACATTGAAAACCTTTCACAACGGGTTATTGAAGGCCGATTCATTTGCCTGTTAACGCGGGTTCCGTCAAAAGTGGAAATCAATTATACCCAAAAGTTATCACGGAGTAAATGCTTTTAACCCTTCATATCTCTTTTAGTCCATTGTCGGTTATTTTGAGATGGATCATGAAAAAGATGTTTGAATTTTGATCAAATTTTAGCTTTAAGGATTAAACTGGTTAGAATGATGTGGATTTTTTTTTAGTTATTTAATAGTTTTATTTGACAAAAAATATGCTATTAACATCAATACACTTTTATTACGTGGAATATTATGCTGACATAATTATTTCACCCATCTTAGTTTATACGTTGACACTTCTGTTCTTATAAGATTTAAATCATAAGAAAAGAAAAGTAGAATTATTTTAAAACATTTTGTACAATTTTATATTAATAACATAACATAACATCTCGCCTGTATTGCCAGAAGGATTAGGCAGAGTTATAGTACAACCACATTTTGTCAGTTAAAAGTACCTAACATAAACTTGTATTTGTGAACAAAGTTTCAATTAACCAAAATTACTACTAAATAACGCCCAAGGGTTCCTCCCAAAATCAACGTTTGGCGCTGGCGCGTTATAATACCCTTTGATTAAGTCTACCATTGAGATTGGACATCTGAATCTGTCGCACGAGTCAACGATATGGCCTAGACGATGTGCTGCGTCATAGATGGCATGTTCTAGAGGTTCTATCGAAAGTACTTTTGTCGGTGGCATTCTGTGAAAGAAATACGAGTTTAGTTTTTCAATCTGTTGACAGGCGCGATCGCTGATGAGGATGTAAGATCCGTATTTACTAAAGCAAAAACTTAGTCGTGGCCAACCAGTCATAAGATATTTTCGAAGGCATTGTTTCAGCCATCTAAATAATTACCCAATCTTTGGTCAACTAATTAACTATTAAAGGTAGGCAAGTTTAATAAAAATGAACAAAATAATCAAGGACGTAGCCCAGCAGTGGAAAACCACAAGCTCATAATAATATTAAATAATAATAATCAAGTTGTCAAAAAAAAAAAGGTGGCAGTGGCGTGTGTTTTAAGCAAGCTAGCAGTCGATGAAGCAGTCTATTTTATAGAACAAATTTATAATTGTTTTTTTTTTTCTATTTTACATAATGTTGCTAATATTTGTCGTAGAATAGTGACTTAGCTAAAATAATACTCACGAGAACAAAGTTCTGAACATTTCTTCAACGACGTTCTCTCCGTGTGGCACAAGCCTTTGAGTGGTCTCGCATAAAGTCTTCAGGATGCATTCTCTGCCGCTGTAGCCCATACTGAAATGTATAAACAAGTCTATCTTAGAACAAACAAATATACCTCTATGCAAACTTGAACCGTTGGAAAACGTTGGGACCTTTCCGAAATAAATAAAGAAAACATCAGCGGAAGAAGAAAGAGATTCTTAATGCGTGCCCAAAGGTTGCGTAAGCCTTGAAGGGCTTGCGCAACCTCAGGGTACGCATTAACAACCTCTTACTCTAACTCTACCATAAAATTCTAACCATTCCAATGGATAACGTAAGGCTTAGTTGCACTAAACCCCGATCCCTGATATTTGTTTTTTTCAATGCTAATGGCATTATTGGGCAACGCGATGAGATCGCCACTTTGCTCCGTGATCATCAGCTAAACACTCTCCTCTAACAGGAAAGCTTCCTGAAGCCCCACCATCGTAACCCGAACATTATCAACTATAACTAATTCGCAACGACAGGTCTCGTTGTCACAAGGGCTGTACCCTCATTTACTACAAAAAGTCACTGTACTGCATCTTTGTAGACCCATCTCCTGTCCTCTCAGACCTTGGGATCTCTGTTTGTTAGCTGAGCATGACTGGTCATCAACCGATCATCATCATTTCCACCTATATCCCACCTAATAATGGTCCGGAGGATCCCATCCCTCTCACCAAGGACCTCACTGACCTCTTCGGTATGAGTGACTCGGTCATCTTGGCGAGGTATCTTAATGCCAAATATCCTACTTGGAATAGCAACACGACTTCTACCAGAGGTAGGGTCGTATTCAACATAGGCGCCACCCTCAAGTTTGATGTCATCGCTCCGATTAACCCAACTCATTTCCCTGGCGATCCCAACCAGACTCCCGATGTTCCAGATGTAGCGCTGCTCAAGAATGTAAACCTCCGTTTACAATCTATAGGTTGACGCTAAAGTCAAACGTAGAGGTTTCCTCCCACCCGTTGAAGACCACGATGATCCTCTGCCTCCCGTTACTCCAGACGAAGTGTACGACATCATTAAAGGGCTCCACGCTCGAAAAGCCCCCGGTTAGGATGATATCATCAATAAGGTGTACAAGCTCCTCCACTCTCATAATGCATATATGACCGCCATCTTCAATAGCGCTTTGAGCAACAAAAACAACACACACACACACACACACACAGCTTTTCGAAAACATGGAAAGAGGCCACCGTCATAGGTGTCCCCAAGCCAGGCAACCCTAAGTCTGAGCCCACGAGCTACCATCCCATTAGTATACTCAATGTTCTCGGCAAAATCTACGAGAGGCTTATTCATAAACGTCACAAAGACAATGCCGAAACAAAGAGCCTCATCCCCAACGAGTAGTTTGGTTTCCTAACCCAACACTCGTGCATCTGACAAGTCCACCGCATCTTAGTGCACTGAAGCGCTGGTCTCCAATATAATGCAATAACGGGCGTGCTATTCTTCGACATAGCCAAAGAATTCGACAAAGTCTGGCACAACGGCGTATTAAATAAACTTTACCTACTCGGAGTGCTAGACCTTCTGGTACGCATCTTACGACGCTTACGAGAGTTTTTGTCGGACTGCACTTTTTGCTATCGCATGGAGGGTGGACTCCCCTCCCCTCACCCTATTTGCGTGGGAGTCCCTCAGGGCCCCGTATTATCTCCCCTAATCTTCACACTGCTCACCAACGACATTCCCAAGACAAAAAAGGCTCAGTTAGCTTTATTCACCGATGACACTGCCATTTATTTATAAGGGTCGCGGTCAGAACTCTATCGCTCACACTCTCAAAATCTCCGCAAGCGACTTAAGCGCTTGTTTCTGGAAATAGAGAATCGAGGTCAACCCCGATAAGAGTCAGGCGCTTATTTTTTCGAGACCGCGTCACTTCCTCCCTCCCCAGTCCCATCACTATGTATGGCAAGCCGATCTCTTGGGAGAAGCGAGCTAAATACCTAGGTGTTATCCTTGACCACCACCTTACCTTCAGTGAGCACATAAAGACGGCTCGTTCGCTCACCTCCTTCGCTCACGGTAGGCTCCACTTCATATTGACCGCTCACAGCAAGTTGTCATTCAAGAGAAAATTGCGCATGTACACCGCGGTCATTCGTCCCATCATAACCTATGCTTGCGTCATCTTCGCACGCGCTAAGTCACATCATCTCCATAGGGTGCAGATCCTCCAGCACCGTTTTCTTAGAAAGGTTACGGGAGCCCCGTTTTATGTCCGCAATGAGACTCTTCACTTAGATCTCAGAATGCCCACCGTCCAGCAGTTGATGAAACGCCTTTTAAAATTTTTCTTTGACTTGATATAAAGCATCCCAACCCAGCCCAAGGTGATTACGGTGGCCGCCTACACTCCCTCCCGCATAGGTAGGATTCGCCGCCAGAGGTATACCTTAACTACCCCGACGACGCCACTACCCTCCTCCAGGAGAATAGTAAGGCCACCAGTACTCTTAGAAAATACAAAAGCTGATCGCCGTCCTTCCGTTCTCGCTGCTGAGGCTCGCCGCGAGGCCACAACCTAACTTCAAATGATACTACGTAAAACCACTAACGATATTTTTTATGTCATGACACACTTACTTGTCTAAAATAGTCTCCAGCTTTCCATACAGCTCTCGTCTATTGATCCTCTTCTGTAGATGCTGTTTATATTTCTTCTGTTGGTAGTAAATGGCAGTTTCTGTGACGTTGGGCAATTCGTAAGCTATTGCCCAGTTCAGACTGAAGGAGAATGTACCCGGATTGGACGATGGGGCAGGCTGCCCAATCACACCTACTGTCATACAGCCGGCACACTGGAAAGAATAATAATCATATATTAGAATAATAATACACACATACACACATACATAAACTTACTCCTTCTTCCCATGGGGGTAGGCAGAAACTACAGAACGCCACCTGCTACGATCCATACACACTCCTTTTGCCTCGTTTACGTTCATACATCTGGTCATACACGCACGCCGGTTGTGAGTACTACGCACCTGACCTTTCTGAAGAACATCACCAATAAGGTCACTATTATGTCTTCCTAGAGCGTCCCCTCCCGGCGTTTCCACTCACATCTGCCTTGTAAATACCTTTTGTTAATCGCCCCTCATTTATCCTCTCAACATGACCAAACCATCTTAGCATACTAATAAAAAATTTTTAAAAAAAAAAATGGAATAAATCATGTCAACATGTGGGTAAGTTATTGTCTCACTTAAGGGCAAAAATATGAGAAGAGATCACAAACAGACGAACCAAGGCACTTACTTACCGGATAGACACTAGTTTTATCAGACCAGAGGATTCTATCTTTCACAGAAAGTCATTAATGTTCAAGATCAACTCAGAATGTAAATAAATAGAAAGTAGGTATTACGATTATTTGGTTATTTCATGTTTAACTATCCGAAAAACACAACACAACATAAAACTTACCGAAAAACTGGATCCTTCTGGGAAAGCGATGTATCTCTTTCTTCTTGACAAAACCTTTGACTGAGAAATATCGCTTGTTTTCGACAACGCACTAAGCTGTATACCACTTAAAAACATTACGACTAATAAATTGATATTGAAATACATCGTCACAATAAAATAAAAGATGATAAAAATTATACACAAAATCAAAAGTGAACCAGACACGACCAATCAAAAATAAAATACCACCATTTGTAATAAACTTTCATGAAATCGCGTAAAAAATATACCTCTCACTGTGGAGATAAAACAGTGGAATGAAGTTCAATTACGACTAACGGGAAACTCATTCGCCTCTATTGTTCAAATTTGATAACTGTATTGTTTAATAACGCTAAAAGACACCAATCGAGGTGTCAGATTCATAGGAAAGTGCCCTTATTTGACAAATTAGTATCAATAAAGAATGTGCGCATTGTTTCTTGAATCTACGATGTGTGCATTTCTCAAATGTCTTTAGAATGAGACGTAACTTATCTCGGTCATGCCTTGAAACAATGCAGGATTTAAAAATTTATAACATTATTTGAAAGAATCCTTTATAAACAAAACTAAGCTGATTAAGACATTCAAGCTAATCATACTATATTTCAAAATGCAAGGGCTCGTTGGTAAGCCGTATTATGAAACGTGCACTCGTTAATGAGCTGCCTTGTTTACTCCCAAAGAACAATTAACAAAAACAAATGCAAACTACACACGACTTTTTAAAACCAGCAGTCTTCAAACAACCGTTAACAACACCGAATCATTGCCAAAGCATAATTTAACTTATACAGCATCAAACATTACTTCAAAAATAATCATGTACATACTTTACCAGTCATAAAAGTAAGCTTAGGGTAAAAAGAATCCCAGTTAGCATATTGTTGGGGTAAAAACCTGAACACGATGACGGATAGCAGACATTCCATTAGGCGTGTAACGCGACAGAGGCCGGAATTTGGTAGCGCCATTACCCCAAATCCGTTGGTATACAAATCATGTTTCTATTGCGTTTGTGAACGAAATCGATTAGATCTTTACGGTTTTCGATGGGTTTAGCCATGGTGACTATTTTATAAAATAGTATTGACACACGCACAGTTTAAAGGATCTTCTTCAATGCAGCCTAATAGGCCAAATTTACAAAATTAATATTTCTAAAGGGGCAAAAATTTCCAACGCATATGCGAGGAATAATTTTGAAGTTTTGTTATCCTATACAAAATCTAAAATATGCCACACGTCAAGTTTATTGCCCGGATAAAAGTTATCTGACATTGAAAAACCTGGGTATTTACGTAATCAGCATAGTAACTAGTGTTGAATAAAGGTATCAATACCTAGGCCTTTAATGTATGCTTTCCAGTATCCATGGGAGTTGGCAGGGTAATTAAAATGGGAAACAGCTTACCATCGTCGTCTATATATTAGCTTATCATCAGGTATGGTACCTATGGTCAAACGTGAATCTCTCTTCTTCATTAAGGGGGATCCTTAGCAGTAGCCCGAAAAATCCAAATTTTCTTTTGTTTTTTATGAATTACCGCTCTGTTTTACGTCTGAATGATATATTTACTGAATAATAATCAACAATTTCATATCAAAAATTTTCAGAATAATAATTCTTATGCACAACAAATTTCCAAAATCTGAAATTCATTCTCTCACTGACAGATAACGCACATCATAAACGCTAGGTCCAGCAATTTTGCGCAAAAGTTCCTTTTATAATGAAGAAGGTGAGAACTAAATAAGGATTTTTGGTAATTCATCCACTAAAGGTATTGAATAGGGGATTAAAGTATTAGTTACACTATTTTATCACATAAATTACTAGCTGTAGCCCCCGAACTTCGTCTGCGATCCAGGATGAAAAGTAGTCTCTGATCTTACCCAGGTCATGGTCTATCTGTGTGCCAAATTTCATCCATATCCGGTTAGAAGTTTTGGCGTGAAAGAGTAAAAAACATCCATCCATCCTCAAAAACTTTCACATTTATAATATTAAGTAGGATTTTCGGTATAGTTTGTAGTAATCATTATAAAGGGCAACATAACTCCAGACTTACATAATCGCCGCTGCTGATTCCAAAAGCCTGCGGTTAACAACTTCTACGATTATCCCGTTTTTATATATCACAAACTGTGTGTGACATTACAACCTCTGTAGCAGCCCCTAAAATCCCCTTTCTCTCGCTCTTATGCTACTTGAAATTCAAGTCAAGATTGAAAGTAATAAAATTTAACGATTTTACTCCCCCGTGCAGTGAAGGTTTATAACTACTGTGCTCTGAATGTCAGCTGAATCTGTAAGACTGAGTAAAATTGTAATGGCACAATGGTTATGCCAAAGAATGGCAAGTCATACGGGTCACAATAAAGGTAGACGCGCACCTAGACACGCTGCAGGAGACGTACGCGGCGCAGTCATCGTATTTTATAAATATAACTATGAAATAGTATGCAACGTCGCAAACCTACCCGCGCCGAACGACTCGCATTTCAATAAAATGCTGTATTATAATGATGACTGTCGCACGTACGGCTCCTGCGGAGCGTCTAGGTGCGCGTGGAGGGGCTAGCTAACTTTGGCAGATTTAGTGGTGATATTGGAAGGCAGAAAGGTGTTAAAGATAATAAGTATTCTTGTCTTAACAGAATTCAACAATTCCTTATGGTTCACGATAAGTTAACCATCCAAATTGCCAGCCAGAAGATAAAAAATCACTTTTTTATAAAATTGTTGTCGCAGTAAAAAAAAAACAGGTCAAACCCTTAATTTCTACCACGTTCCCTAATAAAAACGTATTAGAATCTCCAATCTGTTTAAGTCACCGACTGTGTACTAAAACAGATGACAAAATCACGTGGAACAAACACACCCTAACAATATCTACCTACTACGATCCAAAACCCAGTATTTAGCAGATCCCCGAAACTAAGGTCTTTACCCCCTTTATCCGTACAGTCTCAGCGTTCAAAAGATTTATGAAAACATACATCACCGTGGTGACTTGACCTCCCCTACTAATGGCTGACAAACGATACTTATGGCCATCGTTATTATTTGAGGACAAAGGCCCGATGGCTTCGACAAAAACTTGACAAATTCTATGTGTGTTGGGCGAATGAGGTCATTGGTTGTTTTTCTGAAGTTCTGGTTCAGTTACTTACTAGTTTGGGGTTTGCAGATGGATCGGGTTGGTCTTTCATGTTTTTACCCGAATGTTCCAGAAGAAGGTTAATGTTTTTTTTTTTCTTTAGGCTTCTGAATTTCATACAGGGGCCTGTATTTTAATAGAATACCAGAGGATACTGTAGTAATCTAAATGGGCTCAAATCATTATTTAGGGCGAATTTCACCAACGAAATTGAAAGTGATCAGCACGTCTAAACCGCGTTCAGTTTCATTGGTGAAATTCGCCATTAGTTAATCTCGACTTTGAGTAAATTGTAAAGGAAGGGGGAATGTCGAAAAACCAAGTCTTTGGGCAATTCTTTTTTTGCAAGCTTCGCCAAATTGACTTTGATGGACCTAAATTAGACTTTTAAACAATCTCTACAATGTCATTCTATCAAAAAATGTTAACATTACACCATACCATGAAATAAAGTTTAAACACAAATGGTAGGGCACATAAAAGCCACCGGTGTGTAAGGCGATAACCGTTTTCGGGATCCAGCACTAAAAAGCATTTGCCAATCGGTAAGAACGTGTTTTGAGCTGAACTTAAGCTGAGTTTGTGTTTAGCTGGCTTTTGTAGCAGTTTTTTTTTTTGTATTGGCTGGTGGTTTGGCTTATCTAAGAATTCTATTCTTCAGGAGTTGTGTGGAGATGAAGAGATGCACACGTTATTGAGTTGGTTTTTTTGTCTTCGCAAGCAAATAATTGAAGCGATTAATATCACCATCTCGAGTCTCCTCTCTTCTTTTTCTTCAATTTTGACGTCATCATCATCATCATAATGGCAGCCTTGTTCCACCCAATGCTGAGTCCCCCTCCCCCACCCTTTTTGTGCCATGCTTCCCTGATCTGTGCGAGTCTCATCCAGGTCTTCCCCACGATCTTCTGTAGGTCGATTCGATGTACAATAAATATATTCTATCGATCGATCTACTCTTCTTGTCTTTTATTTTATTTTCTTTCTCCTTTTCTCTTAATTTCATCAGTCCCTTGCCCAAAAGACAATGCTACAAAAACCATGTTACTTAAACGACCGAGAACTTCTATTCGAAAAATAACATCATCCATACACCAACTCAGTATTCAAAAGAACCAACACTTATGCTCTCAATATAATCAAATAGCCACTTTCTAGTGTGTACGGTGAATAATAAAGAGCTAATTATAATATAGAACGAGCCAATGATCGATATCTGATGCAAATGCGTGTTGCGTGTTATGGAATATGGTCGATCCTAATGGATGCCCCGATCCGAAGGGCTGCAACCCTTTGCTGTGTGGTCCAAGTTCATTGCAGGCTTATCTAATAATTATTTCTGATCTGAACATGAGAAAGCGTAGGTTAAATCGTTCTACAAGGCTATGCTACGGTTGACGCGGTAAGTTCGTGGATGGATGACCATCTTTAATGAGACACATTGGAGTTATTCCGTGTCTTGACGAAAATTACATCTATCGGTCGTTATTTCATCTCAATTTTTCTGTAAAAGCTGATATGGTAAGTCAAAATATAAGTCTTAAAGAGATTTGTAGACTCTACGGGTAAACCTCTTTCGGTAAACCTTTTTCACACTACAGTGTTGTGAAGATCCACACTGGGAGAAGGCTTTTACTTCAAAATCGCAGGGAATAAAGCTTTAAAGATAGATGAACTATTATACTTATCCAGCTGTGAGTAGGTTTTTCTTTTACAACAGTTTTTCTCCCTCTATCAGCGTGTAATTTAAACCAAACACCTTAACCGACTTTATATCCTATCTAATGGAATAACGATATTACAGTACCGAAGTTGATAATCGTTCAAATTCACACTGACTTTAAATCGATGTATATTTTTATGATATTCTTAGTTTTATTAACTGTTAGTTAGCCTACCCCATAAAAATCAGGCTTGCGGACACATCCATCTCCTTTAATAAATGCCCAGCTAAATTGTCTAATGTGCCTGTAATAACAACAGCATCCATTTTCCACACTTCAGGCGCAACACAGCAACGATGCTTGGTGGCAGAAATAAGAAGTACAAAAAAGAACAACACAACAACAAATAATTTATTAACACACCGCTATCTCATTTTATTTAAATCCAATAAAAAGTCTAGTATAGACAGTGGACAATCGTTGTCTTTCTCGCAAAAGTCTGGTTCGAATAACTCACTGTACGTCAGGCCCATTTCTTCTACAAACTCCCGCTCGTGCAAAGGCGCCCTGTAATAAAAATAATTTATGAAAGCTTAGTTGAGGGAATAGTGGAGATTCATCTTAGAACAGTTTCTGGGGTGGTTAGATGCACCTGTTAAAATTTCAGAGAACATGGAGCTTCTGAAAGTGTTTACTAATCGTTTATAATAAAAAAAAAATAACCAGTGGGCTCAGCACAAACGCCTGGCATAAGCGTAACGCAAATACGAACGATTATAAATTTGAAAGTACTCTTTTCGCATATAATAATAGGTCTTTACCTATGAAATTGCCGTTTTGTATGAAAAAATTTAAACGAATTTTTTTCATGAATTTTTTATTTGTATTAATCGAAGTAATCACCCATGCAATCAATGCATCTTTGCCATCGCAGTGGCAGTTTATTGATGCCCTTCTTAAAGAAATCAGCTGGACGGGAGGCAACAAATTCTTCAAAGGCATTTTGTACTGCCTCTCGGGTATTAAATTTTTTTCCCGCCAAGAAGTTATCCAAATTCTGGAAAAAGTAGTAGTCTGTAGGCGCAAGGTCTGGTGAGTAGGGCGGATGACGGAGAGCTTCCAACCCCAGTTCTTGCAACTTGGAGACCGTCTGCTGTGCAGTATGAGGTCGCGCGTTGTCGTGCAGGAGCAGCGGAGACGAGCGATTGACCAATGCTGGTTGGAGATGCGCCAGCTTCTCCATCATTGTGTTCAGTTCTTCACAGTACACATCTGCAGTAATGCTTACCCCGTTTGGTAAGAAGCTGTGATGAATCACACCGGCGCTAGACCACCAAACAGTGACCATCACTTTTCTAGGGGTAAGTTTTCGTTTAGGGCATTGTTTAGGTGCTGAACCAGGATCCAACCAACTTGCTGAGCGCTTACGGTTATCAAACAGAATCCATTTTTCATCGCAGGTAACAATGCGGTTCAAAATTCCTTCATTTGTGTGTCTGTTGAGCAGTGCAAGGCACGTCTCGACGCGTACTTCGCGCTGGCGATCATTGAGTTCGTGGGGCACCCATTTGTCAAGCTTTTTTACCTTGCCAATTTGACGCAAATGGACCAATATTGTTTTGACGCTAACGTCGAAAGCTGCTGCTAATTCAGCCGTAGATTGTGTATCATCAGCTTCCACAATCGCCTTTAATTCGTCATTGTCGACCAAAGTGTTCGGACGACCGCGAGGTTCATTTTTCAGGTCGAAATTTCCAGAACGGAAGCGAGCAAACCAATAACAGGTGGTGCGTTGGTTTGTAGTGTTAGCTCCGTAAACGTCGTTGATGTTGCGTGCCGCTTGTGCCGCGTTGCTGCCACGACGGTACTCATATTCCATAATTACTCGAATTTTTAACGTATCCATGATGACGAAAAAGATTGAAATGCGATGAAAATGTAACACTAATCAATAAAGAAATGACTACTTTTAGAAAAAAATATCCATGTTTTTAAAATAAAATTAATTTGAAATTAGAATTCTTAGCCAAACAAAAATTATTTTGATTTGAAATGGCCAGTACTGCAGAACGGCAATTTCATAGGTAAAGACCTAATATAAGACTTTATTCATATCTATGGGTGACACTAATTGACCTCATCGCAAAAAAAAAAACCAAAATGCTGTCATCATTATCAGCCTACAGCAGTCCACTGCTGGACATAGGCCTCTCGAATTGCACGCCATTTAGCTCGATTCTTGGCAACTCTCATCCAGCTGCTATCAGCCATCCTGCGAATATCGCCGCTGCACCTAGCCATTGCCACTTCAGCAATGGGCCGGGCAAAATGCTGTAGGGTAGTTGTATTTTCGATTCAAAAATCGTTCGTACTTACGTTACGTTTACTTCGTGCTTTCGTGGTGGGCCCACAGTTCTTATCATTGTGCTAGTTATATAATTCAGTCGCCCTTTGGCTAAAAAGCTTTTCTTTTTCTATGTGACAATGCAGTGGCTTTATAATTTGCCACTCATTAATAGAACATCCGCTGTTGCTTCAAATACAGACTATAATAACTTATCTTTCTACCAATTTTATAATTAAGTAAAAATTGACAACATTTTGGTTTCATATTACAGTTATACGCCATAAGAGCCTTTTTCCTATGATGCGGATTTGCGTCAGCGTGCATGATTGGAGACCTACTCTCTAAGTCCGTCAACGAAGATATGGGGCCCGTCCGAAAGTATTTCAGACGGGCAAAAACACATCGGGAATAAGGACAACTGTCATTCATTTTTAGTTCGGTCCCCGGACTAATGTTATGTCTGAAAGTGATACGGAGTAGGAAACATCCGTAATTCCAGCCAAAACTACGGACTTCGTGCTTAGAGTAGGCCCCCGGCTCGTACGCGTGCCGCCCGCATCCTTTCGTTTAGTACGTAATTTTTCTGTCATGCATGCCACACGCAAATGAAACGCGGGGAGTTTGCGGATGCATCACATGCGCTAAGCTCACGCATGCGGGTAAAGCACGCAAGCGGGTGCAAGCCCACGTGACAGGAAAATCTTCTATCGTTGCTCGAGTTACATATTAATAACTATTTCAACCTCTAACAGCATTGAGGTATGACAGTAGTCTACAATTTACTAGCTATCACCACATTTCGTGCGAGTCGGTAAACAAAAACACAGTGAGCTCTAAGTTTGCTGGGTACGACACACGAAAAATATTTGAAAAATCGCGCAGCAACGTAATCAAATCGCGGTAACGAAACCATAGCGATTTTTAATTCGATGTCAACGCCATCTAGTTACAAAATGTGAAGGTTTTCTAAACATTAGTTTTTTTTTTGTTCCGAAATTAAAAATAACCAGTATAGCTTGTATCATGATTCGTACTGTTCACACTGATTTATTCTCAAAAAATATGATGAAGCAAGCCGAGCGCCCGATGGGATTTCTCATTGGCAATAATGACGAACTTCCATACAAACTGTCAATCCCTATTTAACTCCTGTAGAGGATGAATTTCTAAAAATGATTCCTTAGTGCTCTCCTACGATGTCTAAAAAACTCTTGTGCAAAATTACAAGCCAAAATAAAAAGAAGCTTAGGTTGCGCGTCTGTCAGGGAATTTTAAATTTTATGAAGTACCTACATAGGAAATATTTTTTGGGGAGGGCTATTAATTACGTTTCACATTTTTTCTTAGCAGTTATTTACGTATGTTCTATTGATTACTAGCTGTCCCCTGCGGTTTCACCCGCAGCGATATGAAATATACTTTACGACCTATTCTCAGACCTACGAATTAAACACAAAAAAAAAAAAATACGGTCAAGCCGTTTCGGAAGAGTTCGATAGTGATACGAGATTTTTATATATTAGATTTATTTATTTAGAACGAAAATATTTTTATTTGCGGTAAACACGACGCAGATAAAAACACACAAACACAAAAAAGAACGAGGTGGGGGAAAATATGCGTCACATCCAGCAAAACGGCTATCGCTCAACATAATACTACGACCCTATGCGAGACAGAGCCCCAGCGCTGGTTTTCAGCGACAACCAGCGTTGACGTGATGATGTCATCTAGTGCAGCATACGAAAATATAAAAATAACGAAAAATAAGAAATAAATTAAATACACAATACTAATAATAATTATAAGGTACCAAGGCGGACTTAATGCCTTATTTTCGTAGCGAACATGCAAATGGTCCACCAGCACATGCCCATGGACATCTGTTAGATATACAAGAGGCATTAGAAGCGAATTTCCATCCCAGACACGAGAACAAAGCAATAGATTAAAATACAAGACGCGGAAGCTCCCCCAGGTTACATTTAGTAATTCAAACAATTTCTGGCCTCATAGCATTGGCTAGTATCACCAGCTGTTTCTACATACGAGCTATGAATAGTTTATAGCCGATTATTATATCGTTACTAGCTAGGACGTGGAGAAACACAGCTGCGAGCCACCCACTCTAATACAGTCGTGTTTGAATTTTATGCTTTTGACATTTTTAGAACTGTTTCTGCTTAATATTTATACGATATTCGGAGTAATAAGCGAGCTTGGGATCATGTTTTCAGTAAGGAGAACAGTGTTCGATTGTATGTTAATATTATACAGCGATCATGTCGTCTATCTGCCAATTGTAAAGATCAACATAACGTATGAATGAATAACCTCCACTAAATGCGATGCTTAAATGCACGGCCTGCCACCCTGGGTAACTTGCTACCGTTATGTTGCGTGCCTAATATAAAAACTTTTTTGCAAAAAAACAACCGAATTCCACAAAACAAACACTGAAAAAACTGAAGAATAAATTTAATTTCGGAAGTCGGTGGCAAAAAACGAAAATACAAAAACCAATAATAATAATAATAATCGTTTATTTATAGAGGGACACATTTACAAAAAATACCTTAACAATTAAAATAGAAACAGTTGCTAATTTGCTCGAACTAGGTTGACCATGTGCTTCAGGCTAGAAAGTGCATAAATACTTAATGTAATAAATTATCAATGAGCGTAAAGTTACAACTAAAATAAAACTTAGCTAAATAAATGTAAAATACCATGTTAGCGGTTCTATTTGCAGACAACAAGGAGATCTTCTGTCTGTGCATAATTGATGGTTAGTAAATACTTAAGTATGATGTTTTTACAGCTATAGTAATTTAATTTATAGATACTTAGTTTTTTATGTAATCTATTGTACAGAAATGGGCCCAAAAATGTGGAAAATCTTTCTACAAAGACATGTTTTGAGGTTGCATTAGATGTGCATACTATATTCATTCATTCATTCCGTCTCTTGTTATTATTGTCAGCATTGTAGGTAAGCATGGTGTGCTGTTTTAATACTAATTGCATTATGAAAAGCTGGCGGACCGTCAGTACGTCGCAGGATTTATATAGCAGATCTGTGGGAAAGAAGAAGGGATGGAAGTTTGCTACCTTTAAAATAGCTCTCTGAGCTCTTTCAAGAGGTAAATTAGTTTTTGGTGCGCCACCCCAAGAAGTGATACAGTATTGAATTATAGATTGACATAGGGCCAAATAAACTTGTGTGATTAATTTTGAATCTGCTAATGTTCGCAATTTCTTAAAAACAAATATTAGTTTGCGCACTCGTTTAACTAGGCTTTCAATATGTTTTCTAAAAGAAAGTGTATCGTCCATTATAACCCCCAGGTATTTTATGTTGCTCGTTTTGAGGATAAAAGGACAATTACACATGTTGACTGTACGGTTTCCACAGTGATGGGCATATAGATGAGGGTTAGTAATGTTAAGTTGAGGCTTGCGCATGGAGAAGTGTATATATTTTTTCTTGTCGGCATTTAATGTTAGTAAACTGCTTTGAAGCCAATTAGTCACAGTATTAAAACCTAGTTGAGCGATTTCAAACAGTTCGCTACTGGATGTAGCGGTAAATATTAACGCCGTATCGTCGGCGTATGATATAATTTTGCCGTCTTTAATATTTAAATTACACAAATCATTAATATAAATCAGGAATAGGGTGGGGCCTAGAATACTTCCCTGAGGAACACCAAAACCAGCATTATTCTGCTTATCACTTGTAATATTATCTATTCTAACACATTGACACCGGCCATTTAAATAGTCAGTAGAAAATTTCAGCGGCGTTCCCCTTATTCCTATGGTCTCTAATTTGTTCAGAAGAACAGAAACAGACACCGTGTCGAAGGCCTTGGCTAAATCGAGAAAGACTCCCAGGGTCTGGTTTCCTTTGCCGAGTTCTTCTGAAATATAATCAGTCAGGCTATGCACCGCATCGGCTGTCGATAGTTTGGCTCTAAAACCAAATTGCGCAGGGGATAAGATGTTGTTTTTTTCCAGGTAATTGACTAGTCTACTGTTTATGATTTTTTCTAGTATTTTTGAAATTGAGGGGAGTAAGGATATTGGCCTGTAGTTATTAACTGTGTCTTTACATCCAGATTTAAAGATAGGGATTACAACTGCCTTTTTTAGACAACTAGGGAAAATTCCTTTGGAAAGACAGATTCGAAATATATGAGTTAAGGGTGGTACCAAAATATGCTTAAAGAGTTTAAGGATCTTATTGCTTATATTATCCCATCCAACTGCACAGTCATCCTTTAGCCCAGAAATTATTCGGGTTATTTCATCTTCATCAGTGTCCAAAATAGCAAAAGATTTCGGGTAACAGCTATTGTTTGGGTTTTGAAAAGATAGTTGGTCGCAATATTTTGGAATCTGTTCGGCAAGAGTTTTTCCAACATTTACAAAAAAGTTATTTACATTGTTAGCTGATAAAATTGGTGAAGAATTAGCAAGCAGTAAACTCGAATTTGATTCACGCTGTTTAGACATGTTGGTGACATTTTTAATGTTTCCAGAGTTGTTTGCTATTTTTACCTGCTCTATTTAATTCGTTTTTATCGTAATTATTTTTTATATTTTTTAGGAGATTGTTGCAAAAATTCCTGTATCTTTTATAAGTGGTTAGAATTATTACATTATCAGGGTATCTCTTAGTTTTCTGATGAAGTTTATCTCTGTGTTTTATACACCGAATTAGTCCAGGAGTAATCCATGGCTTAATATTATAAAGTTTCTTGTCTACTGTAGAAACTGTCGTGTTACGTAATATTGCTTGTTGTACATGTTTTATTAAATACGATAAAGCCAAATTAGCGTCAGCAGTATTGTAAAGTAGGCTAAAATCAATATTGCATAAATCATATTCGAGTCTGTTTATGTTTAATTTGCTAATAGTCTGAGGACGATTTAGCTTAGGCAGCGTTAAATTTACAGTTAGTAGGACTGCGTGATGGTCAGTAATTGTTGAGTTAGTAACAAGCGTAATATATGATAGGCTAGTTTTGATCATCATATGATCGAGGCAGGAACCGCTCTGATGAGTTGGTAATGTGTGAGCGGGGAGAAAACCATGGAATAAGATAATCTTGGGTCCCTGCATCGCAGTTTTCGGAGCCACCTGTCACCTGTCACCTAAGTCACCTGTTAGTATAACATTCTTAAATGGACTTAGTGTTTCTGTTGTGTAGGTTAAGGTTTGATTTCGTTTGGCGAGTAGGTGTCACAATTAAACAAGCGTCTGTCTTTGATGGTGTTTATTGGCAACTAAACTTTAAATATCTATACATCGCATTTAATACGGTCGGCGGCTAGCTACTTAGGTACTTTAATCAAACGTGGACTGTATTTACAACTATTATGTATTAAAATGCTTCAACATAAGCCGCCCACCAAAGGACTATATGAGTCCTTTCAAATTAATCAACTATGCGTTATTATACATGAATGATCAACACTCAAAGGTTGGATTAATCAGCGCCAGTATCCACTGGCAGTGGACAGAGCTTAGACACAGTTCTCTTTACTATATCGCCACCGCTCTTTACACTATACACTCTTGTGCAACCATCTGGTCCTGGATGTTTGCTTACTACTCGTCCCAGCAACCACTTGCCTGGTGGTATGTTCTCTTGCTTGATCAAAACAATATTACCAACTTCAAACTCCTTTACTCGTTTGAGCCATTTTGGGCGTTGTTGCAATCTAGATAAATATTCTTGTTGCCATCTAGACCAAAAATCATGCAACAACTTTTGGACGTATTGCCATCGTGATAACGTTTGCACTTTCAAATTTTGTAAATTTGGACTAGGTATGACTATGGGTGCCTCTCCAATTAAAAAGTGCCCAGGTGTTAATGGCTCAATATTTTCATTATCCAAATCATCTTGGGGGCACAAAGGCCTAGAGTTTAAGCAAGCCTCTATCTCACACAGCACTGTCGACATCTCCTCATACGTTAAATTTCTAGTGAGTATTCGTTTCAAATGATATTTCGTGGATTTTACTCCCGCTTCCCAGAGACCACCGAAGTTTGGGCTGTACGCAGGAATAAAATGCCATTGAGTGCCATCAGATGCAAGCGTGTCTGCGATTGCTCCAGAGAACTCCAAACTTGCTTCCTTCCACATGGCTACTAATTCTTTGTTCGCACCAACGAAATTCCTCCCCTGGTCACTCCATAAATGAGCACACTTGCCTCTTCGTGCACAGAATCTTTTATATGCGCCGATAAAAGCCTCTGACGTCATATCTCCAACCAATTCCAAATGAATGGCCTTGGTAGCCATGCAAACAAAAATTGAGATGTATGCCTTATGTGTTTTAACTCCTCTTCCCTTGCTCCATAGAACTTGTACGGGTCCAGCAAAATCGACGCCGGAATGTAGAAATGGCCGAGCTGGTGTCACACGAACCTTTGGCAAGTCACCCATTACTTGAGTTCTAGCAGTCGCATTCTGTTTAGCACAAACTAAACATCGGTGTACGTATTGTTTGACTTGTGCCTTAGCTCGCGTTATCCAATACTTCGATCTCAAATAGCTCAACATTAGTTGGATTCCACCGTGTAAGGTTCTTGAGTGTGCATCAGCAATGATCAAAGGAGTTAGTTTGTTTCTATGACCTAATATGATTGGATGCTTACTTTGATCCGTTATGTTAGCGTGTCTTAGGCGCCCGCCAACCCGAAGCATCTGTAACTCGTCTAAGTACGGATCTAAAGTCTTCAATGTGCTAGTTCTTTTAACTTGTTTGCCCTTCCTTAGATACTCAATTTCTTCTGCATATTCTTCACCTTGTACCCTTTTTATGCATATGTTTAGTGCATCTTCTAATTCTTCTGTTGTCAAAGAACTATATATGTCTTCTTTTAACTCTTTGTGTCTTAAAAATCTCCTACAAAACGCAATACTTCTAAGTAATTCCTTCAATGAGTTGTATCTTTCAAATTGTTCTGACAATCTTCTCTCTTCTTCTTCATTTTTGGTTATTGTAAAGGTTTGTACAATTGTCTTCTTTTCTAGTTCTGTAGGTATGATTTCTGGTTTAGTAAAATAAATATCTCTCTTTGAAAGCCATTCTGGACCTTTCCACCATAAAACACATGTTTTCAACTTTGATACTAGTGCCCCTCTAGACGCTATATCAGCGGGGTTATCTTGCGATTGTACGTGATACCATTGTTCTTTCGAGACATTGCTAGTTATTTCAACCGTACGATTGGCAACGAAAGTCTTCCACTTGTAAGGCTCCTTTTGTAGCCAAGCAATGACGATTGAGGAATCAGTCCAAGCAAAAACATTAGGTGATGGGACCTTCATAGTTGTCGAAAATTGTTTTAATAGTCTCGACACCAAAACAGCTCCACACAACTCAAGTCTTGGCAGCGATATGGTCTTCAATGGCGCAACACGCGTCCGTGCGGCAATCAATGAGGTTTTGACTGTACCATCCGAATTATGTACGCGACAGTACACAACTGCTGCGTATGCTTTCATCGATGCATCACTAAAACCGTGCAGTTGTATGCTGTTCTTGTTTAAATTGTATGTGCCCATCCATCGATCTATTTTTATTCCATTAACGTTAGCCATGTCTTCACGTATGGTTTTCCACTCATCTTTTAAAGCTGGAGTAATTTCTTGATCCCAATCAACTTTAGTTTGCCAGAGCTTCTGAATCAAAATTTTTGCTTGTACGATGCATGGCGCTATCCAGCCGAGTGGATCAAAGAGCTTTTGGACATCTGACAGTATATTTCGCTTCGTAACAATCACAGGAAGGGGAACTAGGTTCAGTTGGTATTCAAACTGATCGCTGCCTAAGTTCCATTGTATCCCTAAAGCCTTTATGGTACCGTCTATATTTAAATCCAAATGTGCATTAATAGATCTGTCCTCTTGATCTATGGATTTTAAAAAATCTATGTTGTTTGACGACCACTTTTTTAGCTGAAAGCCGCCTAGGAGTAATAAAGTCTTCAAGTCTTTGCTTATTTTAATGGCTTGCTCTAAATCGTCACATCCTGACATAACGTCATCTACATACAAATCTTCTTGTAACACCCTAGCTGCTTCAGGATACTTGGCACCTTCATCGTTAGCAAGTTGCATAAGTGTTTTTATTGCTAAATACGGCGCTGACGCTGTACCGAAAGTAACAGTCAGGAGTCTTAAATCTTGAATGATTTCAGATGAATCGCTTCGCCACAGTATTCTTTGGTAATCGGTGTCTTCTTGGGCTACCAAAACCATTCGGTACATTTTCTGTATGTCAGAAACAAAACATACTGCATGTGTTCGCCATTTTACTATTAGGTTTCGCAAATCATCTTGTAGAACAGGACCTGCTAGTAACTCGTCGTTTAGGGAAACTCCATTGTAACCCTTGCAGGAGGCGTCAAAAACGACACGAGTCTTCGTGCTTTCTTTATCGTTCCTGACTACTGCGTGGTGGGGTAAGTAAACAGACCTTTTTGTGTTTATTTCATGTTGTGGTACCTTTTCTATATGTTTTAAGTGTATATATTCTTCAATAACCTTTTTGTATTCTTCTTTCAGGTCAGGATTTTTGTTCAGTCTTTTCTCCAGTTGCAGGAACCTGTTTAATGCTACCTCTCTTGTGTTTCCGTCGGGAGATTTTATGTTGTCGTTTTTAAAGGGTAATTTTACTATGTATCGTCCTTCATTGTTTCTTGTATGTGTTTTTTCATATATCTCTTCGCATAATTGTTCTTCTACAGTAAATTTCCTCTTTGCATCCGTTTCTAACTCCCACATCGTTTTCAATAGTTCTTTCACATCGACTTGTTCATTTATCGCCATTAAACATTTTTCTTTTGCATTTGTTTTTACGCTTATTTCACCAAATATTATCCACCCAAGGTTGGTTCTCTGAGCTATAGGTGACCCTGGTGGACCTTTTATTAAACCTTCATGTAATATTTTCGCGTAAACCTGTACGTCTAGAAGCAGATCGATGTTCCCTGACACTCCATACCTTGGGTCTGCCAGGTCTAGATCTGTCAAATGTGGCCATTTGTTTGTTGACCATGTATTTGCAGGTAATTGTACTGTCAAGTGCTTGGACATCACGTAGGCTTGTATAGGTAGAACGAAATTTGATTCCCATCGTGATGAAACTTCTATGCTTACTTCATGCTTGACAGCGACCTTTATGGATTCCATTCCAGTTACTATGCAATTAGTTACCTGCCTTTTGAGTTTTAATTGTTGTGCCGCCTTTTCACTTATAAAGCAGGCTTGTGATCCTGGATCTATGAGTGCCTTGAGCACAATGGTGTGTCCTTGTTCACTCTTTACTATCACCATTGCTGTTGCTAGCATTCCTATATCTTTTCTGGCATTGTAGTACGACGCAATCATTGTATTAACTTGCACCTTTTCTTCTACATCTGCTTGATTTGATGCTGTCGGCGCCGCTTGTACAGTTTCTAATGATGCCGAAGTATCCGTCTTCTTTTTTAGATGTATGAGAGTATGATGGCGTCGTTTACACGTGCGACAGGACATTGGAACACGGCATTTGAAGACCAAATGTCCTGATGCCAGGCAGTTAAAACAGAGCTTGTTATTCTTTACACAATCAAATCGTTCATCTGGTTGCATCTTCGCAAACAACTTGCAGTGAGACAGGGTATGATTCTCTTTACACATTATACACGTAATTTCTCTTTCATTCGTTGAAACATGGAATGCACTTCGTTCTTTAGGGGGTTTCTCCCGCGTAGCTGACGTTGAAGGTGTTATTAGTTCCAATGCACGAAATTTGCCATCTAGGAAAGTCTTCAACTCATTCCATGTAGGTAATTCGTCTGGATTGCCCTTGTAGGCGTGCTCTTCCCAGTCCTTGTGTGACTCCGGGTCCAGCTTCTGCACAACCAGAAAAATGATAATAGGATCCCAGGAGTCGGTGTTCACGTTCGAGTTTTTAAGGTTGTCTAAGATTTCAGAAGTTGTATCCAAAATTGATTTCAATTGACTGGCTGATTGAGCATTCGCCTTTTTTTGGAAAACTAATCTCTTCAACATTAAGTTGATTATCAATCTTCTATTGCCATAACGATTCCTTAAAGTTTCCCATGCTTGTAAATAGTTACTTTCAGTTACTTGTATATGTTTAAGTAGGTTCGCTGCTTCACCGCTTATGCTGGTTTTTAAATAATGCAACTTTTGAACGTTGCTTAGTGACTTGTTATCATGTACTAATGAAACATATAAATCTTTAAACGCAGGCCAATCTTCATAAGTTCCAGAAAACGTAGGTATTGTTATACGTGGCAGTCTCACTTGTGTCTGTTGATTATCTTCATCCGCGTTATCGATGTTCATCGTTTGCGATGGTCTAGTTAATTTATCTAACATGTCGCGTAATTCACCCAACAAACACAAATAAAGATCTTCGTAAATAAAAAACTCTTCATTAAGAAAATACGGCATCAAAATACGTTTATCTCTTGGTGTTACCTTCGCCAATTCCTGATGCGCACTGTTAAATGTTTTCCAGTATTCTTCGAGGCATTGAATTCTAGATTGAACGTATCCTTTAGTTAAACGTTGCTTAGGACATTTTCGTAAGTTTATTTGAGTCTTCTTTAGTAATTCTGCCGTATCTTCCAATATACCTAGTGCTTCTTCGGCTGATTTAGACATATTTCAATGTGAGTCAAGTTAATCTTCAATATTATAAACTTGTTAAAAATCACTAATCACTTTGTTTACGCTTAACGATGCACTCGCCGGCTTCTTATCTCTGATGGAATGTGGTTATTTTGTATTCACTTCACTAATGATCCGGCTCGATTATGACCATTATGTTGTGTAGGTTAAGGTTTGATTTCGTTTGGCGAGTAGGTGTCACAATTAAACAAGCGTCTGTCTTTGATGGTGTTTATTGGCAACTAAACTTTAAATATCTATACATCGCATTTAATACGGTCGGCGGCTAGCTACTTAGGTACTTTAATCAAACGTGGACTGTATTTACAACTATTATGTATTAAAATTCTTCAACAGTTTCAAAAATCTGATTTAAGGATTTGTTAAAAACATCTAAGTTTCTAGCGGAAGGGGATCTATACATAGCTATTATCGCATTGACACCGACTTCAGAAATTAAAGTTATTTTTTCACTTTTTAGTTGTGGTACCTACCCCACACAAATTCGTATACAACTACTTGATATGTAAATAACAGTGACAGGAAGTTATTAATACATTATCTACATAAGCTTTGTGAAAAAAATACGCATTATTAAGCATAACTCAAAAAGTATCTAAGAAAAAAAACATCAAAATCGGTTCACGTAGAAAAAAGGCGTAATTCCACTTTGCCCCACCAAGCCCGCCACCCTGGTGTGGCAAAGTGGACTGCCTAAAATTTTGCAGTGGAATATGCCCCACTATTCTGATTTGATGGGGCGGATAACACTAGCATAAACACTTTGTGGATTCTGCCCCACTAGGGTTGGCACCTCAGGATTTGTGTATGAAGGTTAACATGTATTTTTACATTTGTTTGTAAAAAAAATAAAAAACAAAAATTGTTCCCAGGTATTTGGTACAACTTGGGGCACCCCGACTCGGACAGGTTAGGTTAGAAGGGGACGGCGGGGTCTGAAAGACCCCGCCGTCCCCATCGTGGTTATTTTTTTTTAAACCGCCCAGAAGTAGGAGTCCCGCGAAGCGGGACTCCGTCGGCTACGCCTCATTAACCTTCATACACAAATCCTGAGGTGCCAACCCTAGTGGGGCAGAATCCACAAAGTGTTTATGCTAGTGTTATCCGCCCCATCAAATCAGAATAGTGGGGCATATTCCACTGCAAAATTTTAGGCAGTCCACTTTGCCACACCAGGGTGGCGGGCTTGGTGGGGCAAAGTGGAATTACTCGAAAAAAGTAAGGAAAAAAGCTAACACACTTAAAAAAAAATAAAAAAAATATACAGTCGAATTGAGAACCTCCTCCTTTTTTTGAAGTCAGTTAATAAGGCCATATACTTTTTACAGGTACCTTATTCGTGGTACCCACATCAATTCCTCTTTACTACAGTACATCTTCTTTAACATCCCACCACCTATGAGACACACACTTCGCCCTCGCCAACGTCCTTTATCCTCAATACCTCAAACCAGTACCATAACACTTAAGACCAGTCCATTGTACCTAGCCCTCACCCATATTAACAACATTTTGCTGTATGATGAATCCTCAGATGTCTTCGCGAGTACTGAACTGAGATTCCTGAACACTGCTACTCGATACCTGGAGTCCATTGCTTGTTATTAACAATTTTATTCCAATTTTATCACAATACTATAATTTTTTTCTCTTATTTTATCAAATTTTATCTAATACTAGCTGCTGCCCGCGGCTTCGCGTGGATGTCGGATATTATCCAACGGGAACGTACTACCGGCACAAAAAGTAGCCTATGTCACTCCGTATAACATCAGCTATCTGCCAGTGAAAGTCCCGTCAAAATCGATGCAGCCTTTTCGGAGATTACCCGGAACAAACAGACACCCAGACAAAAGTGTTAAAAATTGGTATTTTGTTTTATGTACCGTTTATACTTTCATATGCATTTAGTAAAAAGGCTGTTATTTTGACATTACAAACAGACCCTTCAATTTTATTTATTGTAGTATGTACATACATACTACAAAATAAAGAAAGAAATACACATAATAAAGAAAGGTTAAAGAAGTTTAACATACATATGTTAAACTTCTTTAACCTTTCTTTATAGGTACTTTATTAAAAAAATCTTTACATAGTCGGGCGGGCCGCATATTGTAAAAAAAACAAAAAAAAACATATTCATAATATTTCTTAATATACTTTATTTCATCGCTGTCAAAGACGCTCATCGTTTCTTCGATGAGACATATATGTCACTATAGGTGATATCAAATTCTCCAAAAATATCTGGTGACTTTGGACGTTCAGCATTCTGAGGTTCAGCAAGTTTGCGCCGTTTTGCACATAAAGAAAGTTGTTTGGCGCGCTGTATGCCTTTAAAACGATATCTGTGATCCACAAAGCTCACAATAATTCCGTTGTGGCCCTAGTAAACCTTCACACTCGAGGCATCTTTCCATATTAGTCCATAATTTATTGCAAAAAATGCATTCATCTGAAAAAGAATAAAGCGCCTTATTATTTAACAAATAACAAATACTTTGTACGGCTGGTTCCAGAGTGACGCTGCTGGACAGCGGCGTTGAATTTCAAACGCGCGCTGTTCAACAGCGCCGACGATCACCGTCACTTTGGAACCAGCCAATACTGTAATCAATACTTAGAAGATTGAACTTAATTATTGCTACAACTACTTATAGTTTATTGTATCACTTACCACTTTGGTGACATCTTTAATCAATTTTATACCTAAGTGTATGGTAAGTAGGCACTTACATTTTTTTTTTTTAATCCCCACGGAACAATCTTGAGCCACGAAATGTTGTAACAGAAACAGGTATTAACTGATGACTTGAAGTTCCTGCCTCTACGCCCAGCAAAACAGATCGAGTGCATTGTCCATAAACGTATTTGCACAATACCCAGTTTAAAATACTTAAAACGCTTGAGGTTTTTTTTTTTTACTAAAATATGAATTTTATTCATGTATAAAATATTTTAAGTAAGCCTTTTAACGGAATAAAAAGTTCCATATAAACTTAAGTACATCCCCTATGAATTTTGAAAAATCCTTCCTTAGTAGATACCTACATCATAAGAGGAATACGTGTGCAAATTTTAAGTTTCTAGCCCTAGGGTTTGGCCTGTGTTTATTTAGAACTTTCATCCCCGATTTTATCTTCTTAGGGGTTGAATTTTGGAAAACGCTAAAATACGTATCTAATTATTTTTGCGGTACTCAGTTCATACGAAATTTCATGCAAATACGTCGAAGGAATAAAAAGTTTCATACAAAGTGTTATCCCCTAGTTCACCCCTATAGGGGTTGAATTTTGAAAAATCCTTCCTTAGTAGATGCCTACGTCTTTAGAGGAATACGTGTGGAAAATTTTAAGTTTCTAGCCATAAAGGTTTGGCCTGTGCGTTGATACATCAGTCAATCACTTTTACCTTTTATATATTTAGATTATCCACTTTTATCTATTTTTTATCAAATTTTGTCTAATTTCATCAAAAATGTTGTCTAGTTTTATGTAATTTAACATAATTTTATGTTGTATGTGTAATAACTAGTATTGACTGATAACTTGTATGTGTGGTGCAAACTGTAAATGTAAGTTGGTTATTAATTCATTAATTAATAAAGATTTAAAACTATGAGCAGCAGCAGTAATTCTTATAATTATATTAAGTGACGCCACGAGTGAAATTGAATCACACGTAGGGCAACAAGCCAAATCCCACAAAAATTTAGGAAAGGTAAACCCAAAATAAGACATCTAAAATACTGATCTACAATCCTACAAACAGTCTTGTGTTATTCCTACATCGCACGTATACATAATCCGATAAATTCTGTACGTTGCGGGACTTAGCACCTCTCAGTACAAAAGGTGTCCTTATGAAGCATTGCCAACTACAGCTTCAATTATATATTGTTATATTAGCTTCTTGTACCTGTTTTATAGAAGTTTTTAGATATTCTAGAAATTGGAACAAAAGTTGTAACTTCTAGCGCAACTGGTTTTAATAAGGTTTCATTTTATATCTTGCAAAATGTATAAAAATATATTTAATTGATTTAATTCAAAACCATTATCTATCTGCATTTTTCATCTATATAAGATAGTCATCAATCATTAGAATTTGGTAAACATTAAAAATGTTACTTTTTAACAACCCAATTAATGAAAATAAAATCTACGACTTCCATAATTATGTTAACCACCTCTTAAGAAGTTGACGAAAACTCATTTCTTCGCTTCCTCGTTACGACTCCCAAGACGATATTTCAAACAAGGTTCCACTTATAGTATTACTACCACATGACGTCATTCACTAATTTCCCTTCACAATACCACTTATGAAAGTTTAATGGGAAATTTAACAATGAGCACAACCTCCGCGACTTTTCGCGAACCCGAAATCTACACCAAAAATATTGGTACCACAACATCCATTGCGCGCTTTTAAAGACACCAAAAAGTTTCAATACAAACAAAAGCGGGAACGGGTTTTGAGTTTCAGTAAAATCTCGTATATTGAGCTTTGGTGATTCTGGCCCCCTGTTCTGTAGTACATAATATGATGACGTAATCCCACGACGTATAAACGTCACGTATTCGGATTATAAGGCAATTAGCGGGATACGAACATTCAGCAATGAGCCAGTTATCTTACACCAGTTATTATACAGTTTGAATAATGTATACATATTTAAAGGTTTAGCTTTACATAATTTAGTTATGATAGAGCAGGCCTTACGTATTGGCACTATCTACATAATTATGTAGGTCTCAAAACGCTTGAACTGTAATTCGTCGGTTTCGATGTATAATTAGAAGTTCGGTAATCTCTGCTTAAGACGAGGGTCTTAATTCGGTAATACACCTAATTTATCTGGATAAACGTCTTGGTCTATTTGGTGATTTAAAATTGATCAGTTGTGTACAGAAACTTTTAGTTTAAACATATTTTTTATATGAATCCGTCCAAGGGAAGTGCAAGACACAAAGCGAATCATTAGTTCTTCTAAGCTACAGGAGTTAGAGTATTTATTCCGGAAGATTAATGTGTATACTAGATTAATATTTTACTTAGATATAGCACAAAAATCTCAATGTTTTGATACACACGGGCGGGTCCCTAGATTTTCAATAATTTCTATATTGTTCCCTTTAACTCTTTTTCTCAAGTGACAATATTAACTAGGCTCCCTTCTTTTCGCATATTTTTTTATACTAATATATTTTGGCATAACCGTTTTCGCATAACTTTTATTAGCATATTGATACTGTGGCATAATAATACTTTGGCATAATGCAATGGTTGGGTAAGGTTATATTAATTTATGGAAATAAACATTATGGCAAAACATTTATGCGTAATATAAATGTACAGAATTTCGTTATGCCAATGTTATATTGTCTTAAAAATTTATGCAAGTGGATAGGGAACCATACTAACTACGTGAATGGCCCATGCCAAGGTAATATACAATACTTACGTAAACATAGCCCTCAGTATGTCATGAACTAGAGATTTGCCTTTTGACAACAGACGCATTTGGGCTTCACATATTGTCCTTATGATACAAGAACGACCATTCATGTTGCGTCTGAAATTGAGATACAGTTTTTTTTATTTTTATTTATAAAAATAAACGACGAATAATTGCAAGTATTAGGCAATTAATATTAATGAAATTCCCATAAAAGTTTCGGAAAACACTTCAAAGCACCGACAGGATCCTTAACATGTAGATCAATATCCTCCTTTGGCTGAATTTAGCAAAAGCATTGGTCAGCCCTGTTGGGTAAAGTCTGATTACAAATCATACATATAAACTATGACCCGATGCCCGATTCCCGATTGTCCATTGCCCGATGTCTTGACGGAGGGTACAGAAATGGGCGTCTGAGTGGCCACTAAATGCTCAAATAAGTTAACACTCAAAAGAAGAAAAGGCTAAGTAGTTGACAGAAACCAACACTTACTGCTCCAAAACATTCTCAAGAGTTTCCCAGATTTCTTTCTTCTGTCGACGATGCAGCTTCTTCCTATTGTGAGCGGCCACGATTTTGGGATCTGGCAGCATGTACACCATTTCAGCTTCGACCACCACGAACCAGCCTGACGGTGCGTGCGTCATGAAGGATTTTACTACCGATGTGGTTATCTGAAATCATTACATGATATGCATCAAATGGGAGAAGATGTAAGGTAAAGGACCGGACTTCACTGGCTAAGAAAAGGTGAGATTTGAGTTAGCCCAGTTTAGTAAATCAGCAATATAGTACATGGAACTGCCAAGATGGCTGATTTACATTGATCCAGTGTTTCAATCCAGTGACAATAGATCGATACTGGAGCAATGTAAACGGTGTTCATCCAGTACCGTAGCCGATCCAGCGACACTCAATTCCAAGGGTGGATCGAAACTTTTCGAAATGCTGGTGCAATGTAAATCAGGCGTTACTTATATTTTGGCAGCTTGACGCAAATTAGAGGACAGCGGTTACGTATGTAGTTGGAAAAAGATGAGGTAAATTCTTAATCAAAATGTGGTTTTTACAACTAACAATATCATGCATAAAAGAACAAGCTGAAGTTTGTTGAAAGTCAACAGAATGATAGGTCACGTACAAATAAACTAAGGATTCTTTCGATCAAAACTTGCAGCATCGCAGTTGTTTGAGTGTTTTTCTAGGAAAATAAAAATGTTCTTATACTAATAATGTCTTATAAAAATCAATACATAATTTTCCTATATCTAAAGAGAATGGCAGTCTTGAATGAATTTACCTGCTACAAGCAACTTGTCAAAACAACGTTACGTTGCCCAAAAGCTAAGTTTTGGCGCCGAAATGAACTTTGAATGTAAGTACGTGACGCTTCGTTAGTCTTAAAGATTTGTTTAGACTGTGTTAGTAGTGGAGCAAGTTATAGTCATTAAATCTTTTAGCTTGAGTGTTTCAGGGAGTAAACAGACCTCTAGCCCTTTGTTACAAAGTCACTGCATTATGCTCAGTTGAAAAAGGCATTTTTTGTAAATTTACTGTACAAATTCATAATATTTATTTTCCTCTATTCCTTCTTTTAGCGGCAATACTACCATTTTCTTACGTTCATAGAATGGTCATTATTTATTGGTAGCATCAGATTTTAGAATTTTGTACGTAGCTCTACTAGTATTTACCTAGTGTTTTATTAAAATATGACACCTGTCTACAACAGCTTTGATTGATGATCTGATTGGTGTTTTTTTACAACTAACTTATGACGTCATCAGGTGCCCAGTATAATCACAAGATTTTACTCAAATTATAATAGGTCTTTACCTATGAAATTGCCGTTTTGTATGAAAAAATTTAAACGAATTTTTTTCATGAATTTTTTATTTGTATTAATCGAAGTAATCACCCATGCAATCAATGCATCTTTGCCATCGCAGTGGCAGTTTATTGATGCCCTTCTTAAAGAAATCAGCTGGACGGGAGGCAACAAATTCTTCAAAGGCATTTTGTACTGCCTCTCGGGTATTAATTTTTTTTCCCGCCAAGAAGTTATCCAAATTCTGGAAAAAGTAGTAGTCTGTAGGCGCAAGGTCTGGTGAGTAGGGCGAATGACGGAGAGCTTCCAACCCCAGTTCTTGCAACTTGGAGACCGTCTGCTGTGCAGTATGAGGTCGCGCGTTGTCGTGCAGGAGCAGCGGAGACGAGCGATTGACCAATGCTGGTTGGAGATGCGCCAGCTTCTCCATCATTGTGTTCAGTTCTTCACAGTACACATCTGCAGTAATGCTCACCCCGTTTGGTAAGAAGCTGTGATGAATCACACCGGCGCTAGACCACCAAACAGTGACCATCACTTTTCTAGGGGTAAGTTTTCGTTTAGGGCATTGTTTAGGTGCTGAACCAGGATCCAACCAACTTGCTGAACGCTTACGGTTATCAAACAGAATCCATTTTTCATCGCAGGTAACAATGCGGTTCAAAATTCCTTCATTTGTGTGTCTGTTGAGCATGCACTGCTCAACAGACACACAAATGAAGGCACGTCTCGACGCGTACTTCGCGCTGGCGATCATTGAGTTCGTGGGGCACCCATTTGTCAAGCTTTTTTACCTTGCCAATTTGACGCAAATGGACCAATATTGTTTTGACGCTAACGTCGAAAGCTGCTGCTAATTCAGCCGTAGATTGTGTATCATCAGCTTCCACAATCGCCTTTAATTCGTCATTGTCGACCAAAGTCTTCGGACGACCGCGAGGTTCATTTTTCAGGTCGAAATTTCCAGAACGGAAGCGAGCAAACCAATAACAGGTGGTGCGTTGGTTTGTAGTGTTAGCTCCGTAAACGTCGTTGATGTTGCGTGCCGCTTGTGCCGCGTTGCTGCCACGACGGTACTCATATTCCATAATTACTCGAATTTTTAACGTATCCATGATGACGAAAAAGATTGAAATGCGATGAAAATGTAACACTAATCAATAAAGAAATGACTACTTTTAGAAAAAAAAATCCATGTTTTTAAAATAAAATTAATTTGAAATTAGAATTCTTAGCCAAACAAAAATTATTTTGATTTGAAATGGCCAGTACTGCAGAACGGCAATTTCATAGGTAAAGACCTAATATTTTCTGAAAAGGAAAAGTTGGTTTTGGCAGGATGGACTTTGATTGATTTTTGTCAAATCTTTTTCTTAATTCTTCATTATCATTGCAGGCCAACTATACCCACTGCACATAATATGCTAGTTTTTTCTTGTGCCAATATTGCCCCACGCTCCTGTGCCAGCATCATCTAGGTTCTACCCGCGATGGCAACTATGTCGTCCGCTCATCTTGCCGCTGAACGACCGAACTTTCGTCTTCCAATCCTTGGACGCCACTCGGTCACCACCATTTGGTCAGTCCTTAACTCTTTTTAATTCCTAACCCCACATAATCATTGTCATCGGAAATAAAAACTAATTCTAACAGATCCTTCGCATTAGGGGTTAGTATATCGTAAACATTGACGCCACAGCGATGCTGCGCAAACACAATGACACCGCGTAGACGCAACAAAACGAACTAGTATTGGAATGGGATGGAAATGGTTAAGATGATTTAATACAAAATAATCATGGCAATCAACCATATTGCACTTTATTTCACTTTTTTCGTGCATTTATTTTAAAACATACATATGTAATTGAGCTTATTGGTGATATTCTTCTGAAACGTCAGGTGCATAATACTCGCAACCGGCGTGCGGGTAGACCAGATGTATGAATGTAAACGAAGTAAAACGTGTGGGTATGGTGGGGTACAATCAACTCGGAGTGCGACGGGAATTTGCGCTGGTGTCGTACATGGTGAAACTGCTCCGAGGCATAGAGCACAACCCGAGAGTGCTGCAGCGGTTGCACTTGTGCGTACCCGACCGTTACGTGTGGAGGCGACGGCCCCCGCCACTGCTGGTCGTACCATCAGCCAGGACCAACTTGCTGGCCAAAACCCCTCTGACTCGAGCAATTCGCACCATCAATTATATTCAGGTCGAAATTGATATATTTACATGTCACTGGGGTGAATTCGCAAAAGTACTATTGTTTACATTGTGTTACAAACAATGATCTTTATGATTTTGTTATGTATTTTGTGCTTGAATTTTAATTTTGTGTGTGTGAGTTGGCTATCGCATTAGGTTAAGATCTGTTATGATAGTTTTAAGGCATTTAAATAAATAATAAAAGGAGTATGTAAGCATCGCAGCAGGCGTTAATTAGTTTCCGCCTTACCCCATCGGAAAAAATCGTGAGTACGTTCGTATTATGATAGTACTTTTCCGGAAGAGCTTTGAAAGATTTAACTGGTATTTATTAGCTGGATTCTTAACTGCACGCCTACCAATTCAATCTCTTTACGGATACAGATTCAAACTATTATAGTTATTCGTTCCGCAAACACAGTCATACAAATCGCCTCTTACATACACCGTTGCAATCCCCCTACGTAATATCCACACGTGTCTTTATGCATAAACACATTTATGTATTGCTCCGAGTGTTCATACCATTTGTAAAATATGAAACTACGCTTTGACTGATAAAAGAAATGGTGAAACAGGTGTTGGTGAACAAAAATAATGGCTGGAAACAGGAATTGTTAACATACATGGATGATTTTTAGTCACATCTAACGCCGTGGCATTTTATTTTGTACTACGAATAATTGAATTGAAGGAACAATAACTATAGACGCACTATAATAAGCAGGCATAAAAGTTGTATTTGAAAAACTGCAGATTATTATTGACCTTAAAGAAAACAAATAATAACTAAACCATATAAATAAGCTTGTTATTATTACTGCCTTTTTCAAACTGCGCACATCAAAAGTGTCTAGAGATCAATCACGTTATTGCTAGTTACAAAAAATCAGGGTTTTATTTTTATTTTATTTACTCCTGTGGATACTTTTTAGTAAATTTCGTAATTTTGAACTGGAATAGTTTTTGAATTTCGGTCAAAAGATGAAAATCTTCTGTCATGTCGTATTCCTATATAATCTTGCAAGGGGTTTGAGGCCAAATCAGTAAATTTTCTGCCATACTTCTGAATGGAATCAATACAAAAGAACGTTATTATGGAGAGAAGACGTCATTTGAGCCGAGAAGAAATTCTCAAGCAGAGTCGTGGTAATGTTGGAAGCTGGTTCCCGGCAACGTGTTGTGGCAATCGCTCTGGGCACTACGCAGAGTGTCATAAGTTGACTTTGGACACGTTACCGCATCACTGGGAGCGTGGCAGAGTGACATGGAGGACGAGCTCACATCACCACACGCAGACAAGATTGTTACATACAAATAACTGCTTGACGAAATCATACAATGACCGCGATGATGTTGGTTACGAGGCTTCATAGCTGTTCAGGGATGTTAATGAACGATCGAACCATAAGAAATTGCTTGCATTAAGTCAATCTGCGTTCCTGAAGGCCGCTACGTGTACCACCTATTAGCCGCGTAGGTAATCGCAGAGTCCATTTACAATGAGCTCGTGAACGCAAAAATTGGGCAGAAGAAGAGTTGGAGGACCACTAGACACCAAGAACCATACATACAATGGTGGAACAATCATGATATGGGCGGGTATTTGGATCGGCGGAAGAACCGAACTGATTTGGATCAGAGGCAATCTCAATGCACAGATTTACGCTGGAACGATTGTATCAGATGTTGTCAGTCCTTTGCGGACCCAATTAAGAGCTTAATTTCTGCTTATGTATGATAATGTACGTGCACGCACTGCCAGAGTCGTTGCAAACACACTTGCCGCAGCTAATATCAACGTCCTATCATGGCCTGCTCAATCGCCAGACTTGAATCCCATTACGCACGCATGAGATATGCTTCAAAGAAGAGCTCTGCCAAATATGGATGCCGTACATACACCAGTTTTGTTTTTCGCCTCTTACAACGGCCGTGGGCGGCCATTCCGCAACGTGATTTGATATGAACTTATATTGAGTATGCCGAATTCGATCTGCGAATCGCTGCGATTGTTTTATACGCGTTAACGCGGAAATACAGACTACCAATTGTTTATTTTACGCATGAAAACTGTTATTTTTATCTTTTTATCACATTTTAATGTCAGGATTAACTAAGTTGAAAAATGCAACATAAGCAAAAATCGCGAAAAGTCTTTACTATTACAAAAGCAGAGAGTACTTCGTCGATCTACATATACGAAAACATTTTATTTAATCACTCTAAATAGTAATTTTTATTTCATTTCAGTTTTTTTAAATACCTTGATTCCTATCCACTTTTGATGTGTGTACATACGTTAAGATCGTCTCCCAAATATTCACATAATGTATCGAAGGAAGCAAAATAATATCAAAAATATTGGTAATACTTACCGAAGCAGCAGATCCTGGTGGAAAAGCAAGATGGCGCCTCTTCCTCACAGAAACGAACGAAGTTTTTACACTTGGACATTGTCCCTTCATTGTAGAATTCACAGAGAACTCACTTGAAACGTTACTTACTAAAATAAATGCTATCAACAGATATGATTGTAAATCCATTATTAAATGGAGAAAATAGTATATATTTCGTTAAAAAGAAAACTGTCTTTCGCTTAGTTTTAGCTTCAAAATAACTGTCAATATCTGCTCCAATTGATGAATTTAGTTTATATATCTATCTATTTCTATTCCCGCGTCTATAGGTATTTTTCGTGCGGCTAAGTTGTACCAGATGCCGTTTAATAATAGTTGGTAATCAGTTATATGTATCAGAGCATGACGTGAACGTTTTTCTTTACGTTTTCACACATTGCACACGCTGATCGCATGGGATAAGCTACGGTGATAGCTTAGTATGGGTATTTTTGGGAAGACAGAATGTGAAGCGATTTAGAAAAATACATATTTCGGGTAATATTTTTGTTTATTAATTGGGTAGCAACAATTTGTAGTAGGACCTTTAGCTTTAGATTAATTTAAAAATTAAATTGTTTTTAATTTTGACGTAAGTATTTCTCAGAGAATCTTCAGTATTTTTTTTTATGCGTATGAACTTTTCGAAAGCCTTTGACATGGCTTGGCGGATAAAGCTGATCTGAAGAGTTACTTTAATTTGGGAAACCTGCTAGGTAATCTACCTGATTACTTGCTCGTTAGTTTAAAACAGGTAATCACGTAGATCTATTCATCATATCTTATTGAATTCTTCTATAACTGTAGGGGTACCTCAGGGTTCTATCTTTGCTCCCAATCAACTAATGATGCATATTAATGACCAGTTATTAAACGCTCAAGTTCTCTTAAAACAATCGACTTTCCTCAGTTGCAAAGAAATAACTTTACTTCAACAATTTAGAAAATTGTTGAACTACAAACGAACATTATTTATCCATTCTGATAAACTTTCTGCAATGTGAATAAACATTACTACAGGAGTATTCTGCGATATTGCTGAAGCGTCTAGCTGTTTCGATTGTATGGATCGGATATGAATTCACGTAAAAATAGATAAGATTTCTAAATTGTATTCAACAGTTCTGTACACACTTTATATTTTTAAATAGTTTATGAAGTTGAAGTAGCCATTCCAAAATTGTGTTGGAAAATTGTACTTAGATGAAATCAAAAAGTATTCCATGTGTCATAAAAAGTTACAAAAGAATCTTAACTCATAATTATTGACAAAGGTATTTTCAATGTGTCCATAAAAATGTCAGGATATATGCCTATACTTGTTGTATTCGCTATTATTGTGTGTTCTCCGACTCTTTACAATCGATGGTAGAGTAAAAAAAGGGCCGAACCATAATTGTAAAGCAGTCTTTAATTTATTCCAACCAACATAAGGAAAAAGGAATCCCAAAAGTAAGAACCATTTAAAAAAACTACCCTAGTTACTAAGCCTTTTACCAAAAAGCCAAAAAACGAAATTGCATGCAAACCTTATCTACACAAAGATATCGTAAAATGTGATTCGTGCGCGTTTCCAGCGTGTTCACTGACCCGTGATGTTGGATCAAAGAATTAGAGCCTCGCCTACCCTCATTAGCTCAGTCACGAGTCACACCTCCTTGGAATCTGATTGCCTTGCTGCAGCAAATGGAACTCTAAACTTTCAAGGTTATGGTGGATTTGGTATAAGCACATTTTTTATGCTCCGTCATCGACCACGAAGTTACGCGTGAATGGGAATATGTAGTATTTAAAGTTGGAGTAATGAATAACCTTTCATATCGACCACAGAATATTACTGCTAGTCGAGTTACACAGTACGACATTGATAACTTTATTCCGTGACAATTTTATTTTCAAATTGGTTGCGTTATTTTGCACATGATTTTATCATCAGCTATGCTGATTTTAATCATTTGCACTTTTAACTTTTCTAATGATAGATAGATAACGGTCATTAACAAATCATTAATAAATTCTCCTTTATCTATATCTCACAAATTAAACATACGTTAAGGCATCAGGAAAAATATACAGTAAAGAAAAATAAAACTGTTTCAGCTATAAGTAGCTATTTTTATTCATACCTAAAACAACTTCAAGTATCGAAATGGGGCATTCGTGAATTCTTTCGCAGACGTTTGGTTCCAATAACTCGTAATAAGTTTCATTAACTTCCTCCTTAAATCCTTTCTCGTGAACTGGGGCGCTTGAAACAAAACGAACAATTTCCATTACTGGCCAGGCTAACTTTAAATAAGTCTTTATGAAATTTTCGTCGATATATCAGAGAATATAAAGTTATGATTAATGGAGCGACGATCTTTGCAAGGTGGCTAATAGCAACTGGATAAAAGTAACCAGGGATTGAGTTAAATGGCGTCGTTTGGATGTGCAGTGGGTTTCTATAGACTAATGATTTATATATACAACAATTTATGTACACAGATATAAACAGACAGGAAGAAAGGAACAGAATAATACGTACAAAGTTGATGCTTATTTCTAAAGAAATCTCTTCCAGCATACTTGTTATAGGAGAGTATTTAAAAATATATGTAGACAACGCGTGTAAAAGTATAACGGAAAACAAAATACATTAGATCAGAAACAATTCTCCAATTTAAATATAAACATGCAATATGAGAATATACTTACATACTTCTAAAATAAAATTCACTAAAATAAAATCATAAATATAATAAATTATATAATGTAAACTAAATAATAAATACATAATATGCAATTATGACAAAGTGAAAAGATAGTGTTCTTTCACTTTTCTTTTAAATACTGCTACAGTTTGGCAGTTCCTAATGTCAGGCAATTATGATGAAGAAAGTTGTGGTACGGGTATTCGAAGACCCGTCATCAGCAACTGATAACTTACAGAATGTAAAAACGACATCAGAAAAATTATCAGAATCTACAAAATTGAACGGTAATTCTGGTCGAAGCTCATTTTGTTTTTTATTATTGGACCCATCGATATGACAAAGATAAACAAGCATGTATGTCAAAAAAATATTTTATAACGTGAAAGTGACTTTATAAATATTGTCATAATCAATCTGCACGGCATATATCTTCGTAATGCAATGTAATTGTAATAGGCAGAAGAGAGGTGCAACTGTGTCTACGTAGGCATACAATAGCGTTGAGTCAACCGACATTTCAACGATTTTAACCCGATCCCAGTTCCCCACCCTCAATGAACTGTTAATAAACATTATATGGGTTAATGTACTGGAGTTTAACTGACATCAGATTTAACAGAGGTATAATGATCACAATTTTGAAGCTATTGTATAGAAAATCTACCAAAACGTTAACATAATTCCTCTGAAGAGGTTAACTAAGGAAAGAAAAATCAAACGTAAGATGAAAAAAAACTTACGAAAATATTGCCCTCAAAATGTCATGCACCAAGGACTTCCCCGGTGGAGCCAAGTGTGTTCTCGCTTCACATATGCTTCGATAAATACACGAGCGACCGTTCAAGTTGTAACTGAAAACAAAATGATTTACTGAACACTTGTTACAGGAAACTTAGTCTTATGGAACAATTCTGTAACAAATATGTGTAATGGTTTCATGCTTTCATAGTTTTATGAGACAACAAATAAAGTAAAGCAAGTATAATGGAATAAAAAAAAGGAGTTTAGTAAAAAAAATACTCTGATTGGACTGATCGTGAATGAAATTATCAATTGATGAGTAGATAGGTACAGGAGGAATACACGATAGTGGAAACAATGTGAGCACATTACCCTCTTATGACTTAAAAGGATGCATGCTGAAAGTTAGCAACGCATTATCGCAAAGTCCGCTCGAACGTCCACGTCAAGCGCCTGCTGGTCTGCCGTACGTCCACAGCTACTATGTTAGCCTAAACCGCGCGTGCGCACCGGTCATTTCTAACATAAAGTGTAATAACTTGAAAACTACCGAACTTATACCTTAATAAAAAATCGTGTGTGTAGCTGAAACCATACAGAATCAACAGGTGTTAAAACTACATTACGACTTCATAGTCGAAAGAACTGTAAAAAAATGTTAAACTAAAAATATGTGTTGAATTTCCGTAAAATATTTGTTCTTACTGAATTTTTGTACATTAATTTGTAGTTTGTGTCAATAAAACCTATTTATTATTAAACTAGACTATCTAAGCTTTTTTTTTGATACCCATATGTCCGTACTTGGTTTGCTCAGAGTAGCACAATACACCAAAACAAACACCCCATTCCCGCAACAATTTCATGCCCCCTGCGAGGTCCAGATTGATTACATAAGGGTTCTGCGAAACGTGTGTTTATAAATAGGATTTAAGTATTTTACATGATTTTTGTGTAATTATATTTGAAATGATAGGCAATCATTTGTATGCAATAATTATATATATTTTACAACAATTCAGTACCGGCATACCAAAAGAATTGGAAAAACAACGAAGCGTTTGCGCGGTTAAACATTCGTCTGAACCCTTATCTGTTACATTCGTGAACGTCCACCCCTCAAACGGGGCGTATTACAAATTGTACTGCGGAACGAATTAGATTATTCGTGATCTTGAACTATCTTCATAGTATTAAAACGTTCCGAGCATTTTAAAATACTAATAATTAACTTATGTCCATATTACAAGCATTACTTGAGTAAATTATTTAGTAAAACACACGTAATTTAACACGAAAATGCCGGCGCGTAGCGTGTCGCTACGGCCTCAATTTTTCATAACGAGTTTAACACAATAAAACTGATTCAAAACCTATGACATATATAGATATTCGTAAACCTTGATTAATGAGGATTTTTATGATATATAACACTAATACATTGGGTTATTAACTACGACATCAACACATAATAACTACGGAGCGCGCATCGTTCGTAAAAAATTCTGACCAAAATGGCGGAGCGCTGACATTAAACTTTTTTTTTGCAAAAAATATTTATGGTCGACACAGATTATAGCATACTATTGTACGCGGAAATTAATAAGGAGCCACCTGGTGCATTTTTTTTGCAACAGTACAGTGTGCCAGTGGTATTTAAATCGATTTGAACGCAGCAAATCGAATAAGCCTCAGATGAGGGGTTGGACGTTTGATCGGAAAATATTTTAAGCACCGAACGGGGGTGCGACGTTCGAGCGGTTCGCTGTTTGATTAATTTATCAATAATACTATCTGCACCCCGTGGTTTCAACCGCATAGGTCTTGATCCCGTGGGCATATTGGTATAAAAGTATCATATGTCCTAATCCACGCCATGGTCTACTAGTGTGCCAAATTTCATCCAAATTGGTTTAGTCATTTTAGCGTGAAAGCGTAACAAACAAACATACAAAAAATCAAATCTTTCTCTTTATAATATTAGGTTAGACTAAATAAAATTATGAATTATTGTTCTGTAATGCACTAAAATACTGATTATGAATTGCAATAACTAATGTCGTCACATTGAATGTTTAACTTTAGGTGTTTGTGTTAGACCTAAAACTGTTTTATCACCTTATTTAGTGTCAGACCGATATTTCATAATTACATTTAGTAATATTGATAGATTAATCAAAACAACGAAATATTTGACTGCTATTTGCGACGTTGCAATATTTCAGAATACACTCTCTTAAACCTTTTTTAACTTAATCTTATAAAATATTAAACCAAATAGTGTGACCATTCGGTTCTGAATTACCTTTATCTTCTCTTAAATGCTTATGATCTATAAACGCAGTAGGCGGCATATTTACCTCTCAAGAGCCATTTGCATCCTCTCCCAAAACTCCCTCTTCTGTCGATGATGGAGCTTCTTCCTATATAAAGCATTGGTTATCTCTGGGCTGAGTAGAGGATAGAGCACGTCTATCTCAACGGCTACATTCCAGCCTGATGGAGCGTGGACCATCACAGTTTTCAGCACCGACATTGTCAGCTGGAAACCAAAGAAATTAACCATTTATGATGGGGAAACTCATCAACCAGTAACTCGTAATGTTTATAATGTAAGTATAATTTTGAGTAACATTTTTAATTATGTTTATGCATGGGCAGTATTATTTTCAGGGGGTGTATCAGCTCCACGAAGCGAGTTCGAAATTTTAGCACCCTGTTTCGAATAGGTTAGGTTTTCTTTTGTCTATTGATACAGAATTAAGACTGTATCTATTTATGCAGGAAAATGTACCCCTTGGACCTGCTCCTGACGCCCATATTATTAAGCCGTAAAAGACTTACAGTTTAACTTTTACATACATTATCGTTCATCGGCGGCCGCTCTTTAATGTTTTTAAATATGATTATCCCAGAAACAACGTCAAAAAATTCTTGTACCATTCGAAAGCCCCATGTTTGATATGATATAACTTGTAAGAAAATGTATTTAGTGTATCATTACTACTATACCTATATATAATCTATTTATTATAAATATATAAAAATATATAATTATATTATTACTACTATAAACTATTATAAATCAGTGTCATTTGCATCCAAACACTAGTAACTATATCCTTTATTCATACATTATAAAGACCAGAATCCAGGTAGCGTTTCCAACATAGCATTAAAGTTTAAAATCGTAGTCATTATACATTATAACGAAGACTCAGGAAGTCGTTTTCCATAAAAACCTCAGAGAGCGTGTATTTTATATGGGAAAGTTATTCAAAGTTAGTCTTTAAGTTAATTCCGCTTAAATTGCGTAAACTTTTCAAAATCACAACTGTTTATATTCTGCTCTAGTATTAATAAAAGAAAACTACAGACTGACTTACTTTTTTGACCGAGTTATATATCTATCTATCTACACTGAAAATATTGATAGAAGAGCCAAGAAAACCTGACAATTCATTATTGAAATTAACGTTTTTGAGATGTTTTTAGATTAAAGAGATAATTCGCTGACTGAATTCGATAGTGGCACAAGACAAAATTCAACAATTTGAGAAAAGGCACAATAAATATTCGAAGACTATCTAGTCATTGAATTGTTGAATTTTGTCTTGTGCCACTATCGAATTCAGTCAGCGAATTAACTAAACTATTTAATATTTCATTTAAAATCAGGATATTGCAACTTAATCTTATTTGAAAACAGATAACCTAGATTTAATATATTTAGCAACCACCAATGAATTTAATGGTACCTAATGAATATTGTTATAAGTTCATAGGTATTAATCAATAGTGTACTTACAACCATAGAAGTTCCTTCAGGAAAAGTTAAATGCCTCCTCTTCCTCAGCACATTCAAAGAAGTCTTCACATTATCACACCGGTCCTTCCCCTCAGCATCCACAATTAAAATATTTCCACTCACTACGAAACTTATTACGAGAAAATGTAAGACATTCATATTTCTCTTTGAAACAAAGTAAAGGTGCAAATAATGTCAATAGGTTGACATTGGCTCGATCAACCACGTGACTTCAAAAATAAAAGATGGAGATACGGACTATGCTGTCTTCATTTTTATTTGACACGTAGTCATTTTCTTTTTGCATCGCAAATCCAACAGTTGCTTGAAGTATGGTCGGAGAGAAAATAAATATTGTTGCGTTTGGCTATTGTAAGGCACATGACTATTTCAGGTCAATGACCTTTTATGGTTTTAACCGTTCCTGCTGTCTATTTAGCACTTTGTTATTGTGGCTTGACAGACAGACACAGTACCTACTTTTACTACCTAGAAGTTTTAACTAGAGTAAACGAAGAGTTAGGCGGGTATGCACATTTTTTTTTTAAATATTCGGGTTTTTGGTTGGTTCCAGGAAAGGGAACTCCTCAGCCGTCAACGGCACAGACACAAAATTTTATATGCGTATTTAATTATGATATTCCATTCTAAATTATAAAAATAAATATATAAAAATGTATAATGATATTCCATTCTAAATTATAAAAATATATAATGATATTACATTAAAAAAAAAACGGTGTTTTTGGTTGGTTCCAGAAAAGGGAACTCCTCAGCGGTCAACAGCACAGATACAAAATTTTATATACGTATTTATTTATGATATACCATTATAGAGTTCACCATGACCTGGCTGCTGCACCCAGGATTAGCTCCAGTCGAAGGAGCTCCTCAGCGGTCAACAGTAGCTACAGACAAGAAATTTTATATACGCATTTAATTATGACAGTCTGTTCTAAAATCAATAAGAACCTGGCTGCTGCACCCAGGATTGGCTTCAGACGAGGAAACTCCTCAGCGGTCAACAACAGAGAAAAAAAAATGCTATACGCATTCAATTATGCTAGCCCGTTCTAAAGCATGGCATGACTTGGGTAGTGCAACTCGGTTGGCTTCACACTTGACTTAGGCGTGTTTTGTTTCCCCCCATACATCAGGAGCCGAGGCGGCAGTGCGTAGTGTTCCACGCACGCCCCTCTTAGACGTCGCGGGGGGAGTCAAACACCTCACTCCCCCCGTTCGACCGGACGGGGCCCGCAGAGGCGGGCCGGCACCAGTCGGGGGTCGCGGAAGATTCGTACGTTCCCGTGATCCCCAGCGCAGGTGTGAGCTGGAACACCGGGGTGGTTTTTAGTCAGTAAGAGTCTGACAAACCCGTCGGCCCTCCCAGGGCGGGGGACATCCATGAGGATTTTCCAACCCAGATCAAAAAAAAAAAAAAGGCGTGTGTTGTTTCGTTGGATTTGTCTTTACACAAGTGAAGGTGATGGATAGAACAGATATTTAAAAAAATTCTAATACTAAAAAGTATCTACCAAATAAAATTTTGGTAAAAACCTTTTTCAAAACAAATTTTAATGAACTCAAAAGTACAAAATAAAACTTACGTAAACATAAAACTCTAATATTTTCTTAAAAGTTCGAGGCATAAACGCTTCTTACATTTTAAGATTAGCCTCGAACTTTTAAGAAAATATTAGAGTTTTATGTTTACGTAAAATTTTGTTTTGAGTTCATTAGAAGCTTGTTTTAAAAAAGGTTTTTACTTAAAAAAAATTTTTGTTTAGCAATATTGAAATACTTAGGTATTAATCATCTGAAAGAGGTCCAATCAGCGACTGATTATTTTGAATAAAATGGTACCTGAAGTAAAAATGATGATAGCGTGGTCAAAATGCCTATCTTCTGCTAAATAAAAAATCTTAAACTCAATCACTGATAGACAATGCTCAACCTAAAGTGCTGAGTCTAGAAGTATGAAATTTGGCACAAGAGTTCCTTATATAACGAAGGTGAGTACTAAGGGAGGACTTCCGAAAATTCATCCCCCAAATGGGTTACATAGGGTATGACAGTTTGTTGGCAAGTTTCCCAACTGACCACGGCAGTGAATCACGGCTTGTAACTATCTAATACTGGACAGCTTGTTCTAATACCTAAATGAAAAGGCGATGGATGAAGTTGGAAACAAAGTTCCTTGAGATAAAGATCCCTTAATCCATGTTATAATAATATACTTCGCCAGGTATAGCATTCCGAGACACAGCGGTCACGCGGGAGACACAAGCCTACGTCATCACCGCTGTGTTACCAGTAGTGTGTAATAATAACTCCCCAACCGCCTTTATTACCTGTGCGAATCCGATAAAACAATGAGGTTTTAACTAACAATTACGTTGGTGTATGTTTAAATTGAATTGTTTCGTTTGATTAGCAAATACAAACAAAGTGACAATTTAAATGCTTTATATATATTTTTTAACAGAATGGTGACTGAAAATGTTTCCATAATTCTTGTTTTGTTGCAATACAGTGGCAACTGGATAGTGACGTAAGCATGTATCACTCCCGGAATGCCAGACCTTGTTTTTTTAGACCATACCTTAATCGATCATGCAGATTAAAAATATCAACCCAAAAATATTAAAGTAAAGTCTATAAAGCCACAAAGTCCACCTCTTCCACACTAAACCAATGTTCTAGTGCAATGCTCCGAACGTCGTCAAGTTCAATGTTTGATCAAGTAATTAGAGTACGTCTGTCGTCTGCACTTTTGAACGTCACAGTCTACCACATATTCGCAGTTATGCAATTTAATGAGGAGTATTGATACTTCAATTGAAAACTGGAGTCTCGTTCGGCTGTATCTGAAAACATAGACTGTTTGAGGAGCAGTAGAAGGTTTTTTATAGAGTTGGTTGTTTGATTTTATATTAAAGTTTATTGGTATAATAGTTGCATGTTAGAAGGAAAATAAATTGTTATTTCGTAATGGAGTCCATTACGAAATTAGGCTTTATTTTATTTTATGCTTGAGACTCTTTAGATATAAAAATGTGCCTGTACAAAATATTTCCTGTATCTCTTTAACATACCTACAGGGTGGCAGGGACTTAGACGCACAACCATTTACCATGGATTCAGTTCATGATTCTGAACCCCCTTTAGTAGACAGTTTGCGTCGCTTCAACTCAACTCAACAGAACTCAAAGCATTTATTTCAAATAAACCAATTACAGGCACTTTTGAATTGTCAAAGGGACACGGAAGAGTCCAGGGAGGGTCTTTTGGATTGTCTTTTTGCTTATTTTAAGAAAAAAAAAATGTGCTACCATACATTTTGATCGCGTAGTTATAAAACTTTTCTATGAAACAGCAATTTCTTTTTTGATAATTTACGAAATATTTCTACTTAGTTACTACTTTCTGAAAACATCAAGAATCGTGTGCTGAATTCATGGTCCCTGCCACAGTGTATACCAACAATAAACATATATATTTTAAATAGTTTATTAATGGTTTCTTGCCCGTGAAGACCTTATTGAATTACCACTTATCACATCCTCAAGCTTTTTGGTTTAAGAGGGCGCACACGGGTCCACTAGCCCCACTCCTTTAAAAAAGTATTATCTCGTGACTCAGAAGGAATTTTGAATAACTGCTCAATAAGCGACCTCGGTAAGTGGGTATAGAATTTTCTTATACCATTTATAAACTTTCATATTGAGACACGAAGCAACAAAATACGATCTAAATGAATGTGGCTGCTTTTGTTTAGATCGAATTTTGTTTTTAAAAATTCTTTCTCAGTCACGAGATAATATTTTTTTAAAGGAGTGGCGCTAGTGGACCGTTGTAAGCGCTCTTAACATCATAGATTTTATCTACTCTTAAGTCAGTATCAGCCTGCAATATCAACAGCTTTGCGATCACTCATCTACAAGCTTAAAATAGTAATTATGATACTTCTCCATCCATTGTCAGGGGTAGTAAATTGCAATACTTTCTGCTATGATAGATGTAAGAAACAAGCTATCCGTAAGACCAGGAATTCCATTTATTTGAAATCAAGACAAGCAAAAGAAAGCACACAATACTCCCATTAATTTTATTGCCAATACAAAATAAACAATAAAAATTACTATGAAATGTTACAGTACAGACAAGTCTCCACAATTCGGGTACATTTCTGCGCAGTCTCCATTGGCCCCACGGGCGTCGTCATACTGCTTATGAAGTTCGGACACCGAGGCTGGGACTTCTGGTAATCTGAAATTATGTTTCAATTTTAGGTATACAAGGAAACGTCGCGTGTATTGTCTGGTACCCATTTGGAGAATTCTATGAGTTCAAAGTTTGCGGCAGACTGTTTTGCATCTGGGTTAGATTTGCAGATGCGTTACTTTTTGAACTTGTGACTAAAACACTAAAAGTTTGTATAGCATTTTTGGATTGCTATATCGCATAATTATGACAAAACAAGACATCAGTCCTTCTCTTAATTTTTAAACCTCTATTAAGAATATGGCTAGATAAAAGTTTTGAATGATTTAAAATTATTAGTTTTGTTCCAACCAAAAATATGAATAAACTAGGATATAATATGTAAGTAACTTTTTTATAATGTTTTCTTTATATATTTTTTAATTGTTTTTCTTCAATTAATGTACTCCATACTATCAGGACATCATTAGTTGAAGAACGATTAAAAATAAATAGTTTTGACCGCATCGAAATATAAAAAAATACATTCTATAGATATCCAATCTACCATTCAAAAGACTCATAAATAAAACTTTTCCCAAGTTGCCCAGTAACACTCGTTCCACCATATTTCCCGTCTAATCTACCCACCACCTCTTCTAACCATCGTCCATTAACTAATTATTCCTTACGTAAACACAGCCCGCAGAATCTCTTCCACAAACGATTCTTGTTTGGTTTGTGCCTTGCCTGTCACACACAGCATTTTCAGGATGCACTCTTTACCGTTCCAACCTAGCCTGTTCAAACAAGGAAATACATATTCTGAGATTTCATTCGACAAAATATCAAAAGATAACATACTACGATTTCGAGGTCGAGTAAGGTGTTATTAGGTTTTTCATTAGGAAATTTTCAGTAGCAGCTCGCCAGTTAGTAGCAATAGGCTCGTGCCCCATTACGACGATAGGATATGTATGTGCAGTTTTTCCCGTACAGTCAAACTTAAACAATAAACATAACTTGCGAAATGTGTTTGTACTAAAAAACCTCTGCTCAACCCTTCGGGAAATAAAGGCATGATGTTAAATATAAAACAATACTTTCAACATGTACAATGAAGTAGATAGTTTGAAATATTTAAACGTTCCTTGCAAATAAATCGGATTTTATATTTATGAATGCCACTTACGTTTGCAAAAACTTTTCCAGTTTTACATATAGTTTCTCTCTCTCTTTTCTATGGCGCTCAAGTCTGGTTGTATCTAAATCTTTGAAGGAGATTTTATTTTTGTGCGAGTTATGCATTTCCTTTTTATTGGCCTTCGTCATGTTTTTTACATTGGCTTCAGCATCGACGCTTCTTTTGGCAAACGCTGGATTTATTAAGACTTTTCTGTAAAAAAAAACGTTTCTATTTTCGATTTTCTACCAAGACGTGCTTTATGCCAGTTCACAGTAATAATTTAATTAGTTTACTTTTTAAATTAAGCAGAAGACAGAATTGTGTGGAAAAGAGATAGCAAGACCTTTGCCCTGCCGTGGGACGACGCATGAAGAATTAACCTTGATGCCAAAAATAATTTATTTATAGAAAATATTGAGTTTCACAATTATTTTGTACCACTACGCTAAGTGCTTCGGATTGACTTCCAACTCTTCAACATTACCTTTTATACTCAATCCTGTCAACCACTTTTCCACTTTCATCCACATAGTACAAGACATCGCTTCTTCTCTTTCCATCAAATACTTTGTATTGATCTCTGAGTATGTCGAAAGCTCCTGGATCTGTGGGCAGTTCCCATGCCAAAGCTGCAGTGGTGCCAAACCATACGATGTTGCCGATTTGAAGGTACCCGTGGTTTTGGGTGCAGAAAACTGAAATAAACAAATGAGCACTTACTTATTGAAACCTCTATCATCAGTAGAGATCGAATATCGAATAAAGTTGAGATGTTGGCTAATATGGAATGCGCTTTTGTATCGAAAAAAATCCGCTGACGTCAGATTTCAGTAATCAAACCGGACCAAATCATATCGATCGAAAGGTAGTGATTAAAGTTGTTGTTGCCGAGGTAATATTTACGCCAAATCTGGATAATTATAGTACCTACTTAATTTAATAAAAATAAAAAAAGTTTTTTTTGTTCTTTTAACTAACACACACCACCCCTCCTCTTACGCGCTACTTACACATATTTGCATCAGGGGTTAAACATTAATTTTAAATAAATATGCATTTGATGTTTTTACAAAAACAATAATTTTAAGAAACCGCTTCCATACTTTCAAAGGCAAAAACTAACTTTAGGTAAATATGCATCCGAATATCCGATCTCTGGTCATAAGTTAAAGCTGATTAATATTTTAATTAGTCAAGTAGCAAGTTTGTGTCCAAAAGTTTCAGTTTTTATTGTGAAGTTCTGTCTTGCATAGGATGGTAGCATTATGCTGAGCGTTGGCCGTTTTGCGGGGATGTGACGCATATTTTCCCCCAATTTGTTATTTTTTGTGTTTTTCTCTGCGTCATGTTTACCGCAAATAAAATATTTTCTCTCATTTTTCTTTTTCCAAGTGTCCGCCAAGGGATTTAACTCGCTACTTAACTAATTCAAATGTAAATCAGCATTTACTTTCGTGATTCGTTTAAATTCTATAAGAATTAAACATCCACAGCTGCCTGGATTTTCTTAGTTTACATCGGGAAAATTCGTCCAAAGGATCCTTGAGAATTCCCAAAATTTAATAACAAAAGGAACCGACAGTTGGCTGTTCGTCAAAATGGAATGAGAAGAAATAATAGATTTATTTATTTGAATTAGGTACCTATTTGAAAAGAACTGCCGTCAGGAAATATCAGGAATCTCTTTCTTCTAGACAACACTCTCGGCCCAGATTCATTCTCCTTACTTTGGAATTCTGTTGATACTTTGGTTACTTTTACATCCGATGTGGTTTTCTCAAGAAGTAAAACTGTTGATATTATAATGATGTAAATGGAAATGTTCATTTTATGCTGAAAAGAAAAAAAAACAGTATTTCAAATCTTTAGGTAGGACGGTGTATCATTTTTAAAAAGCCTCACAGTTTTATCAGAAGTTGTAGGGAGTCATAGTAAGAGCCTTTGAAAGACAAAACGTGCTTTACTAATTAGTTTATACAAACTTATAAATCTCATTAACATTATGTACTTACAATTTATGTAGCTCTCCAAAGAATGTTACCCGCTTTCAAATTCTCAGAAAGGACTGGCATGCAGTGCAAAACAATGGCCTCACGTATTTAGCATATTTGCATAAAATTACAAGCCTTTTGCAAATAACGACAAATTGTTTTTGAGAAACATGCTAATGAAAACACAACGGAGTAATCTGACCCTTTTTTTAATATTTCTTTGTCTGTTTGTGTGTATTTAAAAAAAATACTTAACAATAAAAATAGAGGGAAAGGGAAAACAGGAAGACCGAGAAGAAAGTACCAACTTAAGAAAAAAGGAAGTTTATGGACTTTTAGAGCAGCCATCACCAACTTCTTCAAGCCCCAGGAGCACGTGCCACCCGGACGTGACCAGCAATGGCCTATATTTTTTTTTATTATTATTTGAAATCGGTTTGCTCTTGAGTCTAGTCTAGGTCAGAGATAACAGAGACAAAGTCGATGATGGAGTGAGCTTACCCAGAAGATGCCTGTTCACTCTCACTTTGAAGAGATTTGAGAGATTTGGGTTGTATGCGGTTGGAAACACAGACGCAGGTAGAGAGTTCCACTCTTTTGCTGTGCGCATTATAAACGACATTTGGAAGCGCTTAGTGCAAATTTGTGGAATAGCAACTAGGAAAACAATCAATCGACTGCGGTCCCAAATAGGCCGCTGCAACCACAATCTAGCGAAATGGGGAATTATTGACCCAACCGTCACCCAGTGCGAAAGTGGTGCTCCTGATCAAACCATCACCCATACACCTGCACTTCTGAGGACCCTAAATCACTAACGCGTGGCCGCCTACTGGGTCCAACTCCTCTTACATGATATACTAGTGGCTTTGTGAGCTGTAGATCTGGTGAGTTTGTCTTTGCAAAGCTTAAAACTGAATAAATGGTCACCGTGCACCTTAAAACAAAAATTTCGAAATGGCTGAAATATGTTTTTTTTTTAATATTTTCAACCCCCATAGCTCCGCCATTTTGAAAATTTTCGAAATACTGAATACACATAAAAATTCTATATAATTATCCAACTTGCTCACAGAGTTTCACAAGAATCTGTTGAGAAATGCGACCTGTAGAGGAGAACAGCCATCCGCCGGACATCCGGACGTACGAAAGCATTTTTGCCCAAGCTGAAACGGAGATGCTTCGCTCGCGGTTCACGCTCGCTCGGTTATTTATTTTTAATTTTGTAATCGACTAGAAAAAAAGAAGAAGAACAGCTAAACCATTGCAATGAATAGAGTACGAAATAAATAGTTACACCGAAAAGTGCCAAGCACTTAGGTTTGGGTGGTAGCAACAGTGATGATTATGAGTAGATTTTAGTCAAAAAGCTAAATCCCATGTAGTTGAATAGGCATACAATGATAGTGATTGCGCCAGTTCCTTATGTTTCAAGACATAGAAGAAACTCTTACTCATATTGAGAGGTGACCTGTGTGAAATTCGCAGTCATTTATCATACAAGGCCGCAGGAATCCGCTGGATGCGCGAAGCACAGAACCGGTCGAAGTGGTGGTGCTTGGGGGAGGCATATGACCAGCAGTCGACGTCTTTCCGGTGAAATGATGATGGTGATACCATACAGTTGAAAACTGTTTTCGAAAGATGTGAATACCTACTTGATAATCCGTAAATTATCACTTTAAATACATTGTAACTCATGCCTTTTTCTCATGTTTTTTTTATATTAACGCAAATTGGTAATCTCATACCCACATGCTAGCTAAACACGAATTAGAATAAATCTCGTTATAAAAAAATCTAAACAGCCACTGTTTCTCAAAGAAACGAGCTGAGATTTAAAAGCGGAAAATGAAAAAGATACAAAAAAATGTTCTAGCTACTACTAAGGAATTTCAAGTATAAAAAATAAATTCTAAGTTAGATGAGAACTCAAACAGCCTCTGCTTTTCTTAATAGGTAAAAGAATCGTTTATCTTCTCTGACGTACACAAGTTTCTTAAGCCACGTTCTTGAGAACGTAGATAATTCAACAAATTCATTGCACTATACTGGAAAGTGCAATGAATTTATCATTACTTTGATCACCATTTTATGGCGTACTGAAGTAGAATCAATTATGTTTTCCTAGTCGAGGTCTGGAAGGAGGCAAGCGCAGCATAGGTATGTCCCCCCCCCCCCCCCCAAGGTGGATCGATGACCAGGCGAAGATGACAGAAGTACTTAAGGGCAGTATTTGATCATTGTTGAACATGTTATACAATCTCCATTTATTGACTAACTTGAACAAAATCATACTATATCCAAAAATAACAAGCAATTTATAACGTTTTACATTACTCCACTTCATTATTAAATATTAGGATTTCAACGGAAACGCAACGCAACTACATTTATTAATTAACCGTTAAAATATGACTGTAATTATTTTGTCTCTAATTGCTAAAATAAACTGTACTAATGAGGACGCGTGAACATACGGCTTGTTTATTCAAAATAATATAATAAGAGAACATAAAGATATTATGTCAAAATAATGTTGGTAAATTATGCTGCAAAATAACTGACAGAAAAGAAAATTAATTATTATAAATCAGAGCCTGATTCCTATTTTTTTCGGATCCACATTGGTTAAAACTAACACTTTTAAAAGCCAGGTACATAAGAGAATGTTGCATATACGGGTGGACTTTTGAGATGGGACAGCAAGGGCCTTAACCATTGTAGCTACAGGAAAACGGTCTTAGGAGATTTTCCTTAACTTTTTTAGAAATTTTGATTTGCATTCTCATATCAAAATATCTCAAAAAGTTAAGGAAAGTCTCCGAAGGAGGATGAAGAAAGATTGATGATGAAGGAAGATAGGGCTGCCCCATCTCAAAAATCCACATAATTCAAATAAGTTTTGTTCGACAAAAAAAAATCCTACAAAAAACTAGTTCATATAACTAATATAAACATATTTACATAAAAATACAGTCATAATAAAAAAACTTCTTTGAATGCTTAAGTTTCAGTTCAAATCATAACTAAAATCGGATTAAAAGCACATGAAACCACAGGAAAACGTAGTAGCATCTAGTGTTTTGCAACTAGATCATAATTAGTGGTAGCCACAGCGGTCGGTCTAAACTGTACCCCAGCCTCAAACAGAATACATGAACAGTCCAATGATATGTACCGATTTTATACCATTTGAAATAATAATAGATCAAACAATACACAAAAAAATGTTTGATTTGCACAAGGCTTAGGTTGAAGTTAAAAATCAATTTCCCTACAGTTTTTCCAACTACGCTGGGGTCGGTTTCCAGTCTGACCTCCACAACCCAGAAACTGGGTAGCACAATACCCCTTAGTAAGACTAGTTGTCAGACTTTTGGGCTTCTGACTACCCGTAACGACTGTCAAAGATCTACGAATAACAGCCAGGAAACGGCTTAACGTGCTCTTTGAGGCGAGGTAGAAGTAACTATTTAATCATAAAAAAACAAAGACCTTAACCTTGAACCTTTCTGATATCGACGAAATGACAAAGGATTAGAATTGTATTGCTGTATGCCATGCCATACACCACTAAATACGAATATTCGCTGAGTTCTAGTCATGCTCAGCTTACTTAGCTACTAACGATCAAGGATTACCAGAATAATATTAATTTGATGAAACGATTTTTTTTGCACTGTATCGCATCGCTCTTTCACGCTTTGGATACCCAACTCTAAAGAAATAATTTGATTACAACACCAGAAAATACTGTAGTAGGTACTTACATAAAATAGTAAGTGCCAAATCTTTTGTCCACTGTTAAATTAATTCTTGAAATAATAGGTAGGTAAGCTAGTTTTTTTTTTTTTAATACGTCGAGGAGTCCTGAATTGTTTTGTTTGTTCACAAACCATAATGGTTAGCCCAGTAATTATCCTTCATTTCAGTGTTATTAAATTTCAACAAATGGTGACCACAGCACCCGGTCGTAAAATCGTGTTAATTTTTGTTGTGTTTATTATTATTTAAGTTAATCATATTATTCGTTGACCCAAATTTCAAAAATAATTTAGTCCCACACGGGTCTAATAACATTATATTGCTGTAAAAGGATTGACGATTTTAAATAATGCCGGCATCATTTCAGAAGAACCTAACTTGGATGCCTATAAGGAATCACATAGCAAAGACTAGGCTAAGGGGATAGCTGCACTTAATAAAATAAGCTATGTCCAAGAAGGCGATCAGGCTGCCTTAAGGCATAAAGCATAAATTCCAGAACCTACTAATTGGGAGAAGACACTGCCACCTGTAACACAGTTGTGTTTACCCAGCGCAGGAGTCAGGGCTTCACTTTATTTGTACATATTTTTTTATGCCAATAAAGAACTTATTAATTACATATGAAGATGATAAAAGTTATACTCTTTGAAATTACTGATTCATCGATATATTTTTATAAGTACGTCCTTATATCAGCCATGGTTTACCAACAATTTTGAGCCTTTATTGTAAAATTACGGCAACGTGTTACATGACCGAGGCTTGCTTTAAACACCATCATCAGCCAGTATTAAAAAGCTGTTTTAATAAACGCTCATCTGGGAAAATTGCCAAAATATGTAGGGACCGTCTAAATTAAAAGTGCACGCCCCTCCACAAAAAATTCTATACAAACATTTGAAATGTCTGTGCTACAAGCAGTGAAGGGGCGTGCAATTTTAAACTGGAAGATCTCTACTTACATTATAATTATCAGAAAAGGTTTAAGAGGCTTACATGAGCTAAAGCGCGGTAACTGTCGGATTGCATAGAAAATAAAAAGACGCGCAATGACACAACGCTGGTCATTTATTGCAAAATATGAAGCAATTATAGATTTACAAAAAATCTATTCATTGGACTAAACAATTAAAACTTTATTACGTTAGTATGTTACTTTAATAACAATCTGACAAAAAATCTGAATGCTTGCATGTATATTAGTATGGTTTTTAATCGTTAAAATATATTTTTAGAGTTATCTTCGTGTTTTTTTTTCTATCATATCAGGTTAATTGTATTATGTTTTCAACACACTATCTAACTAGCATATATCCAGAAGAATATCATATATTTTTCTGATATCGGTTACTGCAGTGGATCATATATTTTCAGGCGTTATAGATTTGCGTTTAGGTCATGTAGTCCCCTTAAGCTGTAATAATAATAATAATAATTTAATAATTAATTTTTTATTTCCAAGTATATGGTACATTGAGATCTTAAATTCAAATTCGATTCACTACTACCATTGCTTGTGTAGAAAAATTAAACAAGCTAAGTGCATGCAAATTATAGACATTACATTAAGAGTTATAATAAATTAATAAAATTGTTTATGGATTAATATTTTTAGTTTGATACAATAACATTGATTTAGATTTATTGAATAGGATTATTTGTAATGTCAAAATATTAATTACTATGCAAAATATATATATTCAAAATACAAATAACATTAACAAAAAAAAAAAAAAGAATAATGTTATGTCAAAAAATATAAGTTCTAGTGTCAAAATATTTAATTATAATGTCAAAATACTAATAGCATGGAATATTAATTACAATGTCAAGAAGTATGATTTAAAAATTCATTAACGGAATAAAAACACATGTCTAAAAGCCAAGTAAACATTTTACACTTGAATTTATTCATAGGTAACATTCTCAAGCCAGGTGGTAATTTATTATATTTTTTACTGTCATACAACTGGCATTTCTGCTGTATAGTTGCAATCTCTCAGGAGATACTAGCAATTTCCCGGCATTTTTTTTATTCAGTCTTTGGGAGACTTGTTCATTCAATAGGAATAAATGAGGGTATTTTTTTTCAAATAAACAAACCTCAAAAATATACAGGCACGGGAGTGGCAGAATTTTTAATTCTTTAAATAATGGCCTGCAATGGTCTAAATATCCTGCTCCGCTCATGGCTCTGATACATTTTTTTTGTACTTTGAATGCTCTGTCCATATCCACTGAATTGCCCCATATCACTAGGCCGTATCGCAATACTGATGAAACATACCCATGATAAGCATTTAGGACAGTTTGTTTACTGGACACCAGTCTTAGCTTGCGAAGAGCATATACAAATTTATCTAGCTTGTTGCATACTCTTTCTACATGTTCTTTCCAGTTGAGTTTATTGTCAATTATTATAGCTAAAAATAAAGCCGATTGTCCTGGTTGCAAAATTGTATTATCATGTCGAATTGTTGTTGGTGTTACCGACATGTTGCATGTTTGAAATTGAACAACTTTGGTTTTATTAATATTAACATTAAGATTATTGTTCCCGAGCCATTTTATTACATTAATTAATTCAATGTTAGTATTAGTTTCTATGTCAGTTTTGTTGGAACATTTTATAGTCAAAGTAGTGTCGTCAGCAAATTGGATACAGTCATATTTTAAACAGTTTCTGAGGTCATTCATGTATAATATAAATAGTGGCGGACCCAGTACGCTTCCCTGTGGAACGCCAGATTTATTAACCGTTAATTCTGAGCAATATGTCGTCCTAGTGTTTTTTTCTATTTTAGAGATAACAGTTCTCTGTTGGCGATCAGACAAATAGCTTTAAAGCCAATCATGCGCTTTGCCTCTTATTCCATACCTCTCTAGTTTGCAGAGTAGTCGCTCATGTGAGACAAAATCAAATGCATTGCTCATATCTAAGAACACCGATAAAGCAGACAACTTTTTATTCAGAGCTTCGGTAATTAGTTTTACTAATGAAAAACAGGCTAGAGTTGTTGAACAATTTTTCCTGAATCCGAGCTGACTCTCTACAATTAGATTGTATTTAGTTACAAAGCTATTTATTTTGTCAAGCATTGCTTTATCAAAAAAAAAAAAAAAATTGGGATCAGTGTAATGGGCCTATAGTTACTCATATCAGAACTGTATGTACTCGTAGTATGTAGGTAATGTTGCTCTTCCTCTTGATCTACTTGCACTTAATTTTCATTCGTTTCTATGCGACATGTTCGTGAACGGGCGCCGTCAGTTGAGACTCGTCATCTCTTAGCTGCCACGGCTTATTTAATTTTGGATTGTTTTCTTTTTGTTTCTATTTTTTGTACTCTGGACGCTTTTAACGTGTACGTCTTTTTTACATTGTTCTCACACATAATTATAAGTCAACATTATTGATGTAACTAATACTTTTGTGAAAATATAATTTTAGTAGTGTCCATGGAGTTTCTTGCCCGTTCTTCTCCATAGGTACCTACTACGCTTTGGAATGGGCAACTAGCTTCATATTTCTGACTGATCGACTCCTTAACAATTCAAAAGTGCTTGTAAATGGTTGTATTAAAATAAATCCTCCTAATCCTCCTGTTATCCTAGACTAGAGTCAAGAGCAAACCCATCTAGAACAAAAAAAAAAAAAAATGCTAGAGAATTATTAAATTTAAAAAATATTGGTGCCAGTTCTGGAAATCAATAATCCCCAAAGAAATCAAGACGGTATTGTGATTACCAAGAAAAATAGTTGGCTACCTATTTTTATTTTCTAATGCATCATATTAGTAATATCTTATCCAGTGCAATAGGAAATTGAATTAAAGCTAACGTATTGGTTAGTTTCAATCACACCTGAGGGAGACGTTACCACCACAAAATATGCTAACGTCTTCCTAAATGTATGGACTATTTCATAAATATTACAGGACATGGCTTAGGATCAGGTAGTGTCTGCCCATGGAGCTCATTAACAACGAACTATGATTGACAGTAATACACAATTATTCATTACTAGCTTTTGCCCGCGGCTTCGCCCGCCTTGAGGTCTGAAATTATCCAAAGGGAACGTACTACCGGAATGAAAAGTATTCTACGTGTTCATACAGATTATAAACTATTTGTGTTCCAAATTCCATCCAAATCCGTTCAATAGTTTTTGTGTGAAAGAGTAACAAACATCCATCCATCCATTCATCCATCCATCCATCCTCACAAACTTTCACATTTATAATATTAGTAGGATAGGATTTCCAATGACTTGTATTCAACTCATAGTGGATGCATGTTTATGCATTGTCGAAAGAAAAGTATAAGAAAATGAAAATTCAGTTTCACATTAATTAGTTTTTTTTTTTTTTTGTGTCTATTTTGGATCACAAGACATTTTGGTTAGCGACGAAAACAGCATCAGCATACTGCAGCAATTTTACTGAGTGAGAGCAGATTATTTATTTTAATTGTGATTCATAGTTATTATAAAATTGATTCATCCAATTCTTCACACCCGGGGTACCGCGCTGAACAGTCGTCAATTTTAACATGAGCCCTGTCATATTCCTTATGGTCATCGTGTTGGAACTCTTCGCCTTTCGGCAACCTGTAATGGAAATCAAAATAAGATTATAGCATATTAGAATAAAGATTCTTATGGTGAGATTTAGAGAGACCAATTATCAAAAAGGTTAAGTGTGATCTGTAAAATCCAGACTCATCCAGACTTTGACACCTGGTTATAACTACAAAAAAAAAAAACTATTTTAGACCATAACTATTTTACACATGACGCAAAAGCCAATTAACTGAAAGGTTAAGAAATGTCCAAATCCTAATCTTATCCAAAAGACTTAAGAGGCTTACAAGACCTAAAGCGCGGTCACTGTCGGATTGCATAGAAAAGAAAGAGACGCGCGATGACACAACGCTGGTAATTTATTGCAAAATATGAAGCAATTATGGATTTACAAAAAATCTATTCATTGGACTAAAAAAATAAAACACTATTACGTTAGTGTTTTACTTGTAGAATAATCTGACAAAAAATCTGAATGTTTGCATGTATATTAATTAGTATGGTTATTAATCGTTGAAAGTATTTTTTAGAGGTATCTTCGTGATTTTTTTCTATCATATCAAGTTAATTGTATTATGTTTTCAACACACTATCTAACTAGCATGTATCCTGAAGAATGTCATATATTTTTATGATTTTGGTTACTGCAATGGATCATATATTTTTAGGCATTATAAATTTGCGTTTAGGTCATGTAGTCCCCTTAAAGGCACGTTAAAATACATAACATTCTTCCGCCAGCATCAGGCTAACGAAATAGGAATTCTCCGCAATACCACTCGCGAACAGAACAATACAACATAAGTGCGAAAATCGATACTTACGTGAACACAGCTCTAAGGAATTCCTGCAGGAATGTCCCCTGCCTGTGAGCCCGCTGCGCTGCCTCGCATAGTTTGTAAAGAACGCACTGACGCCCGTCTCGACCCATCCTGCACAGATTACGTTAAGCTGTTTAGAAAATGCTTTATTGTGGCGTAGGTTACGTTCAGTATCTACCTCCATGATTTGTAAAAGTTCTACAGGGATTTAGAATTACGTGAATAGAAGAGTGATTTAGTATTTGATTGAAAGACCTTTTAAAATAGAAGCCTGCGCCCCTCGGGGTTGCTAAGCTGTCGGTATCGGTTGTGACAGCCCGAAAATAAAACAAAACTAAACCCAGTTATACTGATATTGAACAAGGGGAAGCAAATGATGTCTATTATATAAAAAAATCGTAGCGAAGTCAGGACTGTACAATGAATATAAAAAAAAAGTAATTGCTACGAGATGTGGCAACGATTCTGATGACGTAAATAGAGTTTGTGGATTTTTTATCCATTTGTCTGTTTGTCTGGATGTATGTTCTGGGTTGACACAAAAACTACTAAATAGATTCTGTTCAAATTTTGCACAAATATTTCTTAAAAGTCTAGTCAACGTATAGGCTTATTATCACGCTACTTGCGATGGGTGAGTAGCAATATTGCATTATGTTTGTATTCTTTAAGAGTTTACCGCGAGATTGTGATTGTGTGTGAAAGTATGTGATAAAAATGTTATAATATTGCAGATAAATACGAATTTAACCTCCGAAATCTCAATATCATCATGCTATACCTACAAAAAGCTAAGCAGTCAATCCTGACATGCATAAGAATAGCAATTTTAGTCAAATTCTCAGCGAAGTAAACAGCATAATCTGTTCCACGACACTTAAAACCATAGTTCGTAGTTTCATTCCTTAACGGATTTTCTGTTTTTGTGATTGTTTTTAATACTTTTTTATTGCTATAGATTTTATGCTTACAAATAATAAATATAAATAATGATAATAATGATAATAGGGAAATGGACGCGCAAACTGTAACCATAAATTTAGCACGTTATTCCTTGACCCTAGCTTTAAAATTTTCAGTCCGAACTGCTGTTTCATAGAGAAGTGCAATAAATGATAAATGATTATATTTCTGTAAATAGGTTTGTACAAACACTTTTACACGTCAATCATATTTTAAAACTAGATGAGGTCGGCGTTTCCTATCTGACTACTCTGAGAAGAAAGGCCGAAACAAACTCAGAGATCACAGTCTCTTTTAAAGTCCAGACATAATATTGGTCAAATCATGTGAAGACCATGTACATTTGTGTCTGAAATGAGGAAAAACCACACAGAATGAGTGGACCTGTTCAGTCAGTGCACGCATTTGTCAGTAAACGTGCAGCTCAACCTAAAACTTAAGGAGCTCAACGATTCGACGAACAATACTAAAGAAAGGACATTTGGGTAGGCAGCATAAATTACTCAAACTGCCAGACCATGATCAAGACTAATTGATACCTACACCAATATCGACGCAGTCAAAATGTATGGCACAGCAATATTTTTTTTAAATATCCTGCGAACAATTTCCACGCGGGGTGTTTAGAATCATGTACTGAATCCATGGTAACAGGTTGCTTGTCGATGTCCCTGCCACCCTGTATAATATCCTTTGCATTCCTATTTTCTATTTTTTTTGTAATATTCCTCTAGAAAGTAATATTGAAAAGAAGTCTGATAAAGCAACAAATTGTCTATTTCTTTCTTTTGGTCGAAGATAAAAAACCAGTATCACTGACACCTTGAAGAGTAAAGCTATGGTTTCTATCAGCGGTGGACACAAAACGGCTGCTGAGACAGCCGTCAATATTATGGTGTCTTACGACTTCCACGCAAACGAAGTCGCGAGCATACGAGCAAGCTTGTAAATAATATAAATGAAAACATAGAATACTGCACCAAGCAGCATCTACAAATTGAAAACATTCTATCCAAATTGAAGTGAAAATTATATTATGTTAAGAAATGGTATACTTGTACATTCCTCTGAACATTCAATGTGGGTATGGATTCAAGCCCAATCAATCCACTGCTGGACATTGGCGTCTCCCAAATTACGGCAAATCACCCTGTTGTTCAACATGCAGTTGGGCTCAGCTGTCTATCAGTCCATAAAATAAATCTTGACTTCTTCTAAGGTTATACTTACGCAGACAATAGCTTCTCAATCTTCTGATACAGTTCCGCTCTTTTACTTCTATCAAACTCCACACTGTCCTTGTCCAAGTGCTGGGTTTTCAAATGGTCTGTCTTTAAATGTTTTTCATGCATCTTTTTCGGATCTATTTTTGGTTTTAACTCTTCTTGGTCCGATATCAAATTATCTGATACACTTCTTTTGCCAAAGGCTGGATTCACTATTAGTCTCCTGAAAGAAATATAGGCACAAGTACATGAAAATAAACATAGTCTTCCAAATTGCTAAACGTTACTTCGTTTTTATCTCAGAAATTGTCATTAATATGAATTTCTATGTAATTTTGTAGTAGATAGATGCAATGATTTGTTGGCTATTTAATGTATTATCCTCAAACTGTGATTATTCCTTGAGTTACCCGTGTTTCGCAATTATTTTCAAAAATACTTAAGTACTTGCCTTCGTTCACTGGGTGTTCGACAGACCGTTAAAGTTGTAGTCATTCTATTATGTCATCCTACCCATCATAAATAAATAAATAAATGCATGAGATAATCATCTAATATTTGCAGGTTACCTGTTTCCAAAAGACAAGAATTATGTAAAAATAAAATCACATTTTATTAACACACATACCTTTTATAAGGCACTTTAGCAATGAGCCTCCCATCTTCATCCAAGTAATTGATAGTCTTAACCACATCACTTCTTTGCAGAGGTTTCTCGAACTCCTTCAATGCATAGAAAACCTTCGGGTCCGTAGGCAATGACCAAGCCATTCCCGTGGTAGTACCAAATAGGAAAATGTCACCAATCGGTATCAGTGCTGGGGTTTGTAAGACAAACACTGGAAAAGGAAAATATTATAATTTGTTTTAATGATACTGCTTTATATCTAAGAGTATATAAGATACTGGAATTTTCTGGAAAACGTGATCTTCAGTCTTTAACAAATTGCTACAAAGACTATTTAACTTTAAGTCTAGGCCTTCCCTTTACGAGCCAAAGAAAGATGATTAGAAATCTGCGCAATGCCAAATTAATGATGCTAATAAAAAAAGATTAAATAAAAGACTTTAATCTTAAACCTACCAAATTGGAAAGAGCTCCCATCTGGAAATATTACGAATCTCTTCCGTCTCGACAACACTCTTGATCCTTCACTATACTCGTAGAATTCATTATCTGTATTAGTTCCATTGCCTAGTACATTTTCACTAATTACTTTTTGTATTACTAAAAATGTTATGAATATTAAACTGTTCATATTTGAAACAATAACTAAAAGTATTTTCAAAAAAACACGAGCAACTCGCACCTTGCGGATTTTATTTTAGACTAGCCTGTCGTAAAACAATGGAAATATTTAATTAACACTGTGTTTATTGAAATACTGTTAGCTTTGAGTGACAATTTAAGATGTTAATAGCAAAAAATGTTGGCTTAGCTTAGAAACAAAGGAGGCTAATTTGGTCCCATTAGAGTGTCTATGTTTTACCAGTCTAAACTACAAAGTAATGAGAGGAGTCATTCATCCTGTTAACAGAGCCGTAACATCTGTTGGATTTTGACGTACAAATATATCTCAAAAATAGTATTGTTGAATTTTAATAGTGCTTTTGACTTCGTTGATTATGGTATCCAAATTAAAATTCCTAAAACTACTCATAATTCTACCAACAGCTTAGTTTGGACAGAAATTCATTCTATCTTCGAGCCCACCTACGATACGTACGCCTTAATAAGAACTCAGATTCGTGCAATCTTAGGTGAAGGACCTCAAGGTGACATTCTGTGCCCCCTTTATTTGTATTTATTTTGTGGCCAGTGTAATATTCATTCCCATCATTGTTATTGTCTTCTGACAATCGAATAGTGTTTTTTCTATTTCATTTAATTACATTTAATATTTTGTAATTGATCCAGGGTCCTAACGCTAACTGATAAAATTATCCTCACCGCACGCTGGGCATACACACAGATTTGGTGATAGGATCTATATGATCTACCTGGCTAAACTGCTTGGCAACTGACTTTTAAGTCGTAGCCCACTTAAAAGTTAGGTACAAAGCAGTTTACTACGTTCTATCGTGGGTATATTAGAGCTATAGGGGTAAGTCCCTAGGAATATAATAATAATAATTTTTAGTAATAAACATTTTATTTCTTTTCCACATAGGTGCCGTTGGCCCGGTGGTAATGGGTGCGAGTTACGTGTTGGAGGTCGTAGGTTCGAACCCAGGCTGGCGAATATTTTTTATTTATTTATTTGGTTGGGAAATCGTCAAATGGCCTCTCCCACTCTGGGCGGAGGAAGGTCGTGTCAGACTCTTACGGACTAAAACCCACCCGTGTTCCTTCAGTTGCCTGTGCGCCAGGGCCATGGTAACTCTTTTGAACAATCCGCGACCCCGGCAGGCATCGGCCCTATCGGAATCCGTCAATTATGCTGACATCGCTTTGAGGCGCGCGTGAAACACAACGCGCCGTCGACCCGGGCCTGGTCCTTACTGGACGGCGAGCTGCCCATTGCTCGACGTCCGCAAGCCCGCGCCTACGGTGGCCGGGAGTCGGCTATCGACTCCCGACGCCCAGGGTGTCTCCTCTTGCGGTGACTAGGGGCGCAATGATTGTCTCTCCCTCACGCGCTACCTCCTCCTTCGCGAGCATTACTTTTTCTCAGGAGGCGGTGACTGCTTCCCATTCCCTCTCGCTCGGTACCATGGCCTGAACCAGAGCCGGACGCGAGAGATTGCCGCCCCCGATCGCCGCCACGAGGACACGGCGGTGCTCCGCCCAAACCGGGCAGACCTCCACCGTATGCTCTACCGTGTCCTTCGGTCGATCCACATAATGACAACACCCAGGCGTTTCCTCCCGCCTTATCCGGAACAGGAACCTCCCGAAACAGCTATGTCCGGTGAGGACCTGCGTCAGGCGGAAGGTGAGGATGCCGTGGCGGCTCTCAAGCCACTCCTCAAAGAGGGGACTTACCGCCGCAATTGTGGCGTGCCCAGCGCTGGGTTGCGACAGTCGCACTCTCCATGCCGCCATGAGATCCCGCCGGAGCTCTGTCCGCTGTGCCGCGATTTCTCGTGGCAGCGGAGTAACGCCCCGGCGTTTCGCCTCCTCGCGCCACTCCCAAAAGTGCGTGAGGACTTTTACCTCCAGACCCTGTGGCGGCAATCCGGCAAGGAGGCTCGCCGCCTCGCAGGAGACCGTGCGGTATCCCCGGACCAGCTGGATGGCCATGACCCTTTGGGACGCGTTTAACCGGCGGGCTGGTCGGAGCCTCAATGAACGCGCCCACACCGGTGCCCCGTAAAGGGCCATGGACCGCACGACCCCCGCGTAGAGCCTCCGGTAGGAGGCGTTTGGACCCCCTAGATTTGGCAGGAACCGCTTCAAAGCAGCCCCGGCCCGGTCCAGTCTGGGAGCCAAACGTCGGAAATGCTCAACGAAGTTCCACCGGCTGTCGAGGACGACTCCCAGGTACTTCATCGTCGACTCGACGCCGAAATCAATAACGTCTGAGCTGGGAATCGAACCCAGGACCAGGACCTAATGCTCCGTAGTGCTTGCGGCCACTAAACCAACGAGGAAGCGGCTTACTTCAGTTTGTCAAAAGTGCAGGTATATTAAGGATAATCGGCAGGTGGGGCATGATCTGCACCCTAATTGCGTAACACGCTATCTGTCACAATCTAAATCATTTTGAAGCCTATTGCTAATCCATTGCTTTATATGTTCGAAAAATTTGTCTGCTCAAAAACGTAAATAACGCAATGAATTTTGTTGAACTGTGAAATTGAAAGTCATTGCTACTGTTAGTGTGTTACGCAATTATCCCTATGGTCAGGAAATCAAATTATTTATTAGTTTGCAAACATGGGTACCACAGTTTTTGCATTGGGTAAGCCATTAATCTACATTATAATGTAGACAAATCCCTTAATTTGCCAAATTGTGTTTGTCGCGTTCTACTTAAATGTATTTAGTGCGTTCCATATTCATTTTTAGGCTACTACAGTTCTGTTAATGCTGGGTGGTGGTGGGGCCTAATTTTTCCCACCATTATTTTAATTTTAAACTGCGATTACTAATTATGTTCATCAAATGTAGTGCGAAGATTGAAATATTTTCTCAATATCATTCAATGTAGAAGTATGCTTTGACTAACCATGAGGAGCAATACTCATGTAGGCAGATTTTACATCGAACTAATTTTCACTACGGATCTGGACCTCGGGTTCTTCGCTGATGATTTTGAAGTATAGTGCGCGCATATTTCCCATGTTACAAATGGCAAGCTCGAAGGAATTGAAGAGGCAATTATAATCAAATCGTGTTAATATTTTTCAACATATTTAATAAATAACTATATGACTATCGATCCATCTATGTCCTCACATCCGGGGTACCGTGCCGAACAGTCGTCAGTTTCAACATGTGCCGAGTCGTATTCTTTATGTTCGTCGTACACAAACCCTTCGCCTTTCGGTAACCTGCAATTGATATTAAGGTATATAACATTTAAATTACCGTCAAACGGGGTGAATCGGAACGAAACATTAAAAAGGTTTTAACATTGAAATAACACAGTTTGTTGCCAACAAGGGCTCTTAATCGTTAATTATAATACATTAAACACATTAAGAGTCCTTTTTGGCAACAAACTACATTAATTTTCAATCAATTCAATGTTTAAATCCCTTTTAAAGTTTCGTCTCGATTCACCCCTGCATCACTATTCACCTCGTTTGATGGTACATCAGCCACCAAAAAATATTAATAATAATCAATAATTGCATCAGCTTAAAATAGACTGATATAAATGCCTAAGGCACTATATCCACCATAGATATCCGTGATGTCCAGCTTTGTACATTTATTTTTACTTGTTTATTTAGTTTTAATAAATAAAAATATTTTATCATTATGTGCCCGTCACGGATCGGAAAGTTTTCAGTATTAATTTAGATGACTTTAAGAGTAAGGGAAGACTACAGAAACCATAGAGGGTTTGTTTGAAAAATAATACGACTATAATGGGGATGAATGCTGAACGGCTAATCAAAATATATGAACCTCAGGACCGGTCGTTGCAGCGAAGATCGGGCTCACCCAATCTTCGCCACAACGAACTCCGAGGCCTCCGCCTATGTTCAATACTGGACGTCATTCGGCAGAAGGATGATGGATTGGATTCTTTTTGTCACAGAATGGGCATGTGACGGGGAGAAACATGGAAACTAAGCAAAGAAATGTTTGAGTATGATTAGTGCAAATAACGATACTTACGTAAATACAGCTCTTAAGAATTCCTGCAGGAATGTCCCTTGGTTAGGAGTCCGCTGCGCCGCCTCGCATAGTTTGTAAAGAACGCACTGCCGGCCATCTTGACCCATCCTGCACAGATTAAGTTAAGCTTATTAGATTTAAACCTAACGCAAAGTAAAGACATGTCTCGGATAGTACGAGGGAAGCCTTGCCATGCAGTGAGACACTAGAGGCTAGATATGCATATACAGGGTGGCAGGGACATCGACGTGCATCGATTTGAGATTTAAAATACAACAAGGTAAAAATTAAACCACATGTATATTTGTAAAACAAAAAAAGTTTAAATCTTTCGAATTGTGTGAGTACACCCAGCATAGTATTAAGCACAAAAAAAAAAAAAAGTTACAAGTCTCAAGCTTGCAGCAAAAACTAATTTTGCTCATTGTCTTTAAACAGCAAAACCTGCTTATTTGAGGAGGTGAAAAGACTTTTTTCACTTTCCCTTGTCAGTCCTTGTGTACCTTACTAAAAGTCTTTGGTTTTTAAGCGTATATTTGATATTGGTCATTTGGCATCATTGATATAGGTCAATATGCGTAATAAGAAGATTGGTCAATATGAGTAATTGAGATTGGTCATTTTGCGTATTAGTTATTTTGCATGTTGGTTGTTTGGCGTTTTGATCCTTCTCCGTTATTTTCCCGGTTTAGACGCACCAATATGTATTGGGGAAAATAACGGAGAAGGACCAAAACGCGAAACAACAAAATAAAAAAAGTTTCATAGAAAAGTGCAATGCTTTTCTATGAAACTTTTTTTATTTTTTGATGAACGGCTAAATATTTCTTCGCTCGGGGTTAGAATCATGTGCTGAACTCATGGTCACAGTTGGCGCGACAATGTCCCTGCTACCCTGTATTAGGGAGGTTTAAATTCCATACAATTGGTTAATTTTACCCAGGAAAACGACCAGCAGATACAAATAATGATTTGTATGAATTATGGACCTCATCTAATACAACTGACCGCCTAAATATTAATGCACTGTTGGATTAATAAATTGTCAACTTTTCGTGCTGAGCCGAGCGTTGAAAATCCAACAAACGTGATATTTGATTCATTTTTTGTACCAGAAAAACCCTAACCTTAGTAACGTTTATTTAATACTTACGCTGATAGCAGTGTCTCAATCTTCGCATATAGATCCACTCTATTGCTTCTGTGGAACTCTATACTATCCTTGTCCAAATGCTGCGCCTTCAGATAGTCGTTTTTTAAATGTTTCTCATGCATCTTCTTCCGATCTATCTTCAATTTTAGCTTCTCTTTGAACGTTAGTGTTTCGTCATCTATACTTCTCTTTCCGAAAGCTGGATTCACTATTAGTCTCCTGAAAAAGCAAATTGGTATGTTTGGTAAATAAAATGTTATTTAATTTCAGAATTTGTTCAAATTTGCCTTTAGCTTATTCATTATTATAAACAGTGTGTCATGCATGAAATTGTGATACAAAACAAAGTGGTGTTGATGATGAGTTTCAGATTAAGTCTTTCTCGTTCTCCGTTTACAAATAAAAACATAAGACCGATTTTACCATGTGTCCGTTGCATCAAGATTCTCAAGGGCAAAAGTGGATGTCCTTTTTTCTAAACTAATGTTACGAGTATAAAGTGAAAAGATTTGTTTTTTATATGAATGTTTGTTACGCTTTTACGCTAAAAAGGCTGAACGGATTTGGATTCAATTTGGCATATAGGTAGACCATGACCTGGATTAGGGTAAAGGGTACTTTTTATTCCGATATTCTTACGGGATCGAGACTTATTCGGGTGAAACCGCGGGGTGCAGCTAAGTAGTTGTTTGTTGTGTTTCTATTGTTAATTCTGTTAGTTTTAGATGCTCCTTTTTTTTACTCTTTGTTTTTCCTGTGCGTGTCCTAAATAAAATATTTTTATTTCTTTTTTTTTTTCGATTCCGATATTTTAAAGAACGGACGCATTCTAATCTAGGTTTCAATCTGTCAAAAATATCTCACCTACATTTTTGACCAGTGTTCACATTCATACTAGTTTTTAACATTTGTATATATAGAGAAAATGGCCTTCTGATGTCTCCTTATAAGCAGGCATTACTCTCATAGCATTCAATATAAACATACCTTTTATAAGGAACTTTAGCAATAATTCTTCCCCTATCATCCAAGTAATTGATAGTCCTGACATCATCGCTTCTCCGCAGACCTGCTCCATGGTCTTTAAACATGTGGAATATCTTGGGATCTGATGGCAGAGTCCAAGCAAGACCAGCAGTGCTGCCGAAGAGGAAGATGTCGCCAATGGGGATCAATGCCGCCGTTTGACAGCAGAATACTGGAAACACAGAAAATAAAAACATTAATGATGATTCAACCTTAGTCTTCCAATTATCCTCCACTTTCCTATTATTTTGCTGTGACTGACAGGGTCCACAATGTTTTTATAAAATACAGCTAAGAAGATGATCGTTTTATTTTCTACATTACAATTAAGATTAGGTAAACAATTACTTTGACTAGTGATACATTGAATGTTTACGCAATTTATATGAGGGACCGACCAACTTTAAAACCCTGAAAGAGTAATTTATTTATTTATTAACTATGGATGACTTACAGCTAAAACAAACATAATAATAATAATAGTATGTGAGACTGACAGCCAATTAAAAGTCATCACTTCTCACAACAGATTGGAAATAAAGAGTGTGTACAACACAACACAGCTACCAAAAAAGAAATAAAAACAGTATAACATTCAAGCTTAAAACTAAATCACATTTCATATTCAACACAAGAATAAAAACCTGAACATACAAAATATTAATTAAAAAAGCTTAGGCTCAGGCACTTTCTGACTGACGACACACCCGTTATGAATGGATCAAAATCATGCTGTTTACACATGTCATTAAAGTTTCTACTTGCACGCACTATAAATGAATTCTGCCTGTAATTCGTAGCAGTAAATGGAACACGCAACGGTGCGTTCCATCGCTTCGACCTTCCGGGAACGGTAAAATAAAATTTGGATAGAATATCAGAATTATTAACAGAATTATTGAAAATTTTAAATAATGAAATACAGTCAAAGATTGTTCGGCGATTAATTAGGGGTAACATAATGATACTTCTTACAGAGGTTGAGGTAATCCTCAGACCGGTAGGGCACTTTCTGATGATAACACAAATACTTGATGAACCTTTCCTGGATGCTCTCTATACGATCAATGTACTTGTGATAACATGGATTCCAGATTTCAGACGCGTATTCCAAGTGGCTTCTAACAAAAGTACAGTAAAGAATTTTTAGAGTTTTGGCTTGAGTGAAGCACTTGGATAGCCGCATTATGAAACCTAGAGCTTTAGATGCTTTAGCGACTATGGCATTGACATGATATTCGAACGTAAGCTTAGAATCGTGATATACCCCCAGATCACGGATGCAATTCGTTCCAGGTAGTGCTTGATCACCCAAGATATACGATGAAGGTATAATTGAGCGCTTTCGAGAATATGTTAGAACCGAACATTTAGCATGGTTAAGGTCAAGCTTATTCCCGAATCATTTATTTTTAATAACAATTCTACAGCTTTTATTTCAGATAATATAGTTTTTAAGTGGCTACTGAAAATCTCGCCCAGAGTACCTATTACATGCAATAAGTGTCGAGATTTGCATGCTGATGCAAACAAGCTCTAACTAAGCGCTACTTCTCCGCACGGATTAGTTACGAATTAGCGGTTTACCTAGAGTTTCAGACTAATTTCATAGGAGACTTTAAGCTAATACATCAACATAAAGTAATAATATTCTAACTTGCAGGAATACATTAAATAAATTGTGTCATAATTAACAATGTAAACAATATCACTAATGGATACGTTTCAATTAAGAATAATTAACAGTCTGCATATTTAGTTCACACACAAGAATGACAAATGATGTTCCAAGATGTATTCATTAGCACTAACCTCAATGGTCTTCTAAATGTCCCCAAAATACAGAATTCCAACTGTTGCACTTTAAAAAGGAAAGCTGAAAAATATTATCTCATTACGGATCAAATGCTTAGCACACATAAGTATTCACCTACCAAGTTGCAGAGAGCTTCCATCTGGAAATATTACGAATCTCTTTCGCCTCGACAACGCTCTTGAACCTTCATTTTCCTCGTGAATTTCATTTACCGTTTTATTTCCATTGTCCCTTACATTTTCACTAATTACTGTCTGTAGAACTAGGAATGTTACGAAATATGAAAAGATACTATTCATATTTGGAACAATACTGAACAGTTATTCAAAAATGTATTTCAAAATAGGAATGCAACCTGTTCCTAATGGATTTTATTTAGAACTGGCCACACGAATGTCTTGTCAAACTCAAAGATTATAAATACAATTTTCAGAACGCGATTCAGAGTTGCCCGTTGTGAATCATAAAATGTACTGTCCCGTTCTTGAACTATTGAAACCCTAATGTTACAAATGAAACTGTCAATTAACACTGTGTAAATTGATTTACTGTTAACTTCGTGCGACAATTCAGAATGTTAAAAACATAAAATGTTTGCTTAGAAACAAAGAAAGCAATGTTGGCCTTATTAGAGTGCTAGTGTTTTACAGTTTTAAATTCCAATTGAATGAGGGTATATAAGCAAATAATAATAAATAAAACAAAACACTGGTCAATAGTTTATTCATTAGCGTTCCCTTAGATTTTTAATGATCTTAAAAACTACACACGGAGCAAAACAATGATTTGTTTTACTATAATGAGGTAAGACATGAGGTCGATAAGCAAACATAAAATCTCGTCTTTATTAAATTACTTTACATTACAGAACCAAACTAAAATAAAATAAATAAATCTAAAAATAAAATAAATCGCCAATGATATATCGGCGAAAGGCTTGCTAGATAAATCTTCAACATTCTAATACACTTAAGGAATTAAATCCTTTCCTTAATACCTTTAGTTCCTTTTATATCTTGACAGTTTTCTAGAACGATGTTCGAGCATAAATTTATTTAAAAGTTGAACATACAAGTCTGATTTCATACTATTTTCAAATAAAGTGGATTTTACTCACAAATCGACTCTTGCGAGTAAAAGAGATTTTGTTTGATAACACTGGCTTCCAACTATTATTCATTTTAGTGTTACCAAGTTTATACCTAATTAATTCATCTACAAATGGGCAAAGTAAACCATTAGTCTGTAAAAAATAAAACACAAGATTCTACTTTGTACACGAACTGCAAATAGTAGTCTGCCAATAGAACTTGAGCTCTCAAACGCAGGAGCCGGTTAAACTAGGTAGGTCACAAACGAGCGTCAATTTGGAGGCATATTTTTGTTACCATGAAGTGTATGATATTATATGAATGTTACCATGTAATAGAGATGAGGCACATAGTGAAATGCAAGGAAGAATCAAAAATCACTAAATAAATTTAGCGCTAAACGTATTTATAATATCATTCTGTCTCTGTCAACTTTGAACAATGGACAGAAATAGAACTATGTTTTTTCTTTAACGCTAACTGTATACACAAAAAATACTATAAGTACGAAAAGTGTATATAAAAAAAACCCGTCTGCAACCCCTAGTAAGCGAATCTCGCCGCGTCTGGTTCGAGCAGGGGCTCCTCACATTCTGGATACAGTTCATCACAGGAGCCCGTGGCTGAGAGAGCTTCATCGTATTTACCATGTTTGTCTTCTACACCCGCTGAGTTTTTTGGTAAACTGAAAATAGACCGGAACTCGAATTAGGTATTTTTTTGTCTGGATCTAAAGGGATGTCATAGGATCGTTATTGTTACGTTTAAGGAGTTATGGAACGTTATGTCAATATTTAATTTAACGTAAATTAAAATCAGCTAACGATTTCCTTGTTATTTCGTAGGAGTAATTAGTAAATTGAGCCCACCTCCATAGATTTGGTACTGCCTACTTAATCATTTGGAACAACGGCATTTTTTTTTCCGCTAAATGCATTTCTAAGAATACTTCGCCATTGATTTAGCAAATACACAGTGTAAGTACACTATACAACATATTTTGGTGATAATTCCAATTTACCAAATAATGGTGGCCTTCAAAAAATGGCTATATAAATATCTCCCTTTAAAACCCGACCACTTGTTGCTTGTAACTAAATCCGCGTAATTATGTTCTTAGTTATTCAATTTCGAGACTCCTAATTAATTATTCGAATATAATTATAATATTCGAGCTTAATCTTGTCGTCTTTAATCATGAATAATTTGATTTTTAATGTTCGTAATGGCCTTCATTTGTATTTTCAGTTATGATATATTAGCTTGCCTTGCTATTGATAAGAAAATTATCCTAAAACTTCTAGTGCTTGCTATAGGCCTCTTCCTTAAACTAGGAGGATTTCTCAAAAGGATAACTGTACCCCATTTGCCGAACTCACTTTCAATCACAAACTGACGAATTATGAAGGAAATCGCTAATCCATTACTTTATATGTCTGAAAAAATTGTCTCTTTAGCAACGTAACCCACGCAATGTGTTCCACGCGCGCCTCAAAGAGATGTCAGCATCATTGACGGGGTCCGATAGGGCCAATGCCTGCCGGGGTTGCGGATTGTTCGAAAGAGTTACCGTGGCCCTGGCGCACAGGCAAATGAAGGAACACGGGTGGGTTTTAGTCAGTAAGAGTCTGACACGCCCTTCCGCTCCGCCCAGAGCGGGAGAGGTCATTTGATGAATTCACACCCAAAAAAAAAAAAAACCCACGCTATCAATGTGGTTGGATTATCAAAATGAAAGGCATTGCCATTGTAAGTGTGTAACACAATTACTCTGCAGAAGACTATCCTGGATCCGTCAATGAGCTATAAACAAAACCATACCAACCAACAAATATAATTATATGCCAAGCGTGAAGATCATGACAATATAAGTATTATCGTCAATCTTTTAGCAAGTCATACGAGGTTCGTGTTCCACCTTTACCATCACATACAAAATACACAATTAGTGTTACTTACGTGAAAACGGCCCTCATAAGTTCTTGGAAGAACTCCCCTTGAGGATGGTCCTGCGTTTGACCGACCATGCATAATGTTTTTAGGACACAGTCCTTGCCGTTCACACCGAGCCTGAAAAGGAAGCAATAAAAGTTGAACATGACATTCTTTGAAGTAAACTTTGGTAAGCATTGTGAGACTGAAACGATTATGGAATTAAGCACACACTCAACAACACAATACGTTTTGTATATGAACTCTTAATTTTTTTGTCCACCATTTCGACTTTAGAATAATAAACCCAACGCGAAGAACCAGAATATTCAAAAATCAAAAACATAAAAGAGCAATCAAAACCTAAAATCGTTTCACACGACGAATAACCACGCGACATAATACTGACCCGTGCAGCATCGTTTCTGTTTTCTGGTACAGCGAGGCGCGACTGCTCCTGTGATATTCGACGCTCCGCTGCGCCATGCGTCCGTTCAAATATTCCCGTTTGTTTTCCGAAGCATGCATCTGTTTCCTGTCTATTTTGAATTTCTCTAAAGTTCCTTTTTTGTCCGGCCAGTCCACACTGCGTTTCGCGAACGCGGGATTTATTATGGGTTTTCTGAAAGTTGTTCATGGTTGTTAATTCTGCATAGTTTGTTGTCTATCTGCTAGGGTTTTTAATTTAGCCGGCAGTTTTTGGATTTCTATTTCTGTTTCTATGTCAGGTTTTTATTAAAATGGTGTGTTAGAGGATCTTGACTCTTCTGTTAAAGAATTAAGAGTTTAATATGGTATAAAATCAATCATCCTTGATCAAATAATAACTACTTCAGAATGCAATGACTTTCTTCAAAGAACGTAATTTACTAAATATATTAATCTGGTCATATAAGTCTCAGACAGCAAGTTCCTACTTTTGCAAGTTGGCTAACGCGACATTAATTATTTGCCTAAGTTAGGTGTTAGGACTGGTTAGACTGAGAGAAGTTAGCCCGTATGTTACAAGTCTGTTCAGAATTCATTTCAAAGACTGTTCAGACCATTTACTACCTGATTTCTACGTTAAATTCGTGTAGGTATGAGTGTTTTACTACGAATCTGGATGACTTGTAGTAGTTTTCATACCAGCATTTTAATAAAGGGATTAATAAAAGCTTAATTTAAGGAATTTGAGATAAATAAAGATTCTGTAGTCTTTTTGTCTGTCAGAGGCTTCAGTAATAAATAATAATTATTGAAAGTGTGTTAGGTACACAACCAGAATGAATACATAGTATGGCATTGTACCAAAACAACCAAAGTATAGGTACTACTGCTTTTTCTTTGTTACCTGTGATATGGCTTCTTATCAATTACCCGTCCATATTCATCAGTATAGTATATAGTTTTGGTGTCACCCCTCCGATGGAGTGGATCAGCATGGTGGTTGAATGGCGAGTACGGGTCTTGAGGCAACTCCCATGCTAAAGCTGCAGTCGATCCGTATAAGAAGATGTCTCCGATCTCGAAGATCATGGGAAATGTGTTGCAGAATACTGGAAAATAAACATTTAGGTATTTATTAACTGTTGAATAATTAACATAACTTGCTAATTGTGTGAAACGTACGCAACATCCGCGCTACAAGCCCACAAAATACTTGATAGACGAATGAAAATTAAATAATCGCAATTTACCCTGCATTAGTCAAATAACTGAACAGTATCGCATTTTTATAAAATCTTCTATAAAATACTCGTGCGGGATTCCAATATAACCATGATTAACAGACTTAGTTGATGCACTAACAGAATAGAAGCTTGTACAGCGTTACGTATTAAGATAATATTTAATTAGTGTCTTAGATCAGTGCTATTGCAAAACCATATGCAGCATTAGTGTAATACTCGTATATTCTAAACACTTTATTATTTCAGGAAAGTTACTGAATAGATTCGTAGTCGTATAAATATGAACGTTCCTAGTTCGAGATTCCACAATACTCCAACATTTCCTAATTTAGACGAAGATTTACTTTATAAATGATACGGCAGAATCTGGTATAACAATGTTCTCATGTTTTGAGGAGCACATAACGTCACAGGTCCATTTGTTAGAAGCTCAATGCAATTGCCCGCTCGTAATGTTGGACCGCACAGCATCCAATATGCTGTTTAGATGTTTGTGGCTCTTCAGATTTGAGCGGTCCGGACGAGTAGTGAATTAAAAATGGCTGAGCTGGTAGCAAGAGCTTCTGGATTTGGGACATGTTTTGATACTCATATTATTTTGGTACTGTTTAGTGATAAAAATACTATGCAGAATAAATATTGTTTCGACAATTAACACGCGAGATTTTTGTAAATAAGCTTGATTGATTATTTTAAAAAGCAGTGTCTGCATAAGTTTGACTAACACGGTTAACTAAGGAAATATTGTTTATTTTAGCTATAGACTTACCCAATTGTAGAGAGCTGCCTTCAGGAAATATGAGGAATCTTTTCCTCCTTGACAAGACTTCACTTCTCTTGTGTACTTCTATTCCATCAGACGTATCATTAACTTGTACTTGGGCTTGAACTCCCAACACTGTTAATAGCAACGCTGAATTTATTATTAAATTCATTTTGATTATATATTTTTTTAATTGAGTTTCCTTCTCCTAATTAATTGATTTCAGTCGTCTGTACTTCTTTGTTTTTTTTTATGTTCACAACATTTAATCGATTTTTATATTCTACTTTTACATCAACATTATTTTCTGAGTCTTCTTTTTATTTTTATATTTCTTTATGCGTAAACCAAAGTATCGCATTCGGGTCTAACTTAACAGTGTCAAGATTATCCGCGGCTAACGTACCGTTGATCACGACTAACAAATAATAGCTAACCGTAAACTCTTCTTCTACAGGATGGTTATTTACTGCATGACCCGACAAACTCTTTCCAAAAAATACTCCGTCAGGTTTCTGAATTCATTAAGAGTAAAATTATGTTTCAAGTGTGGTAAAGTTGACAAAGTGACTGAATATTTCTGCCTTATAATTGTTGATAGCATGAAATTATAATCAGTCCCTGCACTTTTATCGAAATTATTTCAATTTTAATTCATTGGACGTTTTAAACTCATGTTGCTATGCTAAGAGGCTTTAAAATTTTAAAACACCATGTATAAATACCACCATGAATTACCAAAAATTGTAGGTCAGGTCATAGCATAGCCATATATGAATGAAAAAATCAAATAAATCCTACTTTCTTGAAATAGTTTAGTTCATTTTCTCTTACAGTCCCATCGTATGGCACTTTTATACCTTTCATATTAATACAGCTAACTTTTGAACTATTTTTATATCATATTCATGGGTAGTTCATGATATTTTTGTTTCTAAAGTGAGATTTAGCCTGATCTATTAGTTACTTTTAAAATAATAAAGATAATTTGGTAAGTGCTTGTGTTAAAACGATAAATGATGCAATAGTGCTCAAATAATCTTACGATTTAAATATTTGTACAACTCAACACCTTCCAATTGACCTGTAATAACTTCCTAAAGAAAATATTTTTCAGCATATTTCTACGATTTTTTTCTATTATCTGTTTTATAACGGATTATAAATCACGACGTAAACCCGAACGTCATATGAATCGTACAGTCGTGTTTGCCTTATTTTCACTTTTTTATTACAATATTTCATTTTTTATATTTAGCTTGGATCACCATTATTTACATAAAAAAACCTCAAGCACACAAAAAGGTTAACTTGTCGAACTAACTATTCCTTATAAAAACAATGCATTAAAATGTTTTCTAGATTCGGATTCCAACTTTTAAAATGAGAGCGTTATAAACCAGCATACACATTAGCGGAACAAAACCTGCACAGACAAAATATGAACAAATTAATTCCACTGGTGTTGATATGCTACATTAGTGTAGTAGCATTCATTCTAATCGATGTAGGAGAGGCTAATGATACAAAGGCGGTGCTACACAGGAACAGACGGTACCTATCTTTTATGAACATGACGCGGTTCTATGTGAGTATTTGATTACATTATTTTATTGAACAAATACCTACTCAACTCTCCTGCTTCTAATGGTATTGCGACGCAGACGATACGGATTTTTTAAAAACGTCTTTGAAGTTAAATGGCGCTAGAGAAATCTCTAAGTACCTAGCTTCAAATAATATTATTGAATAACCAACTGAAGATTGATTAAAAGGTGACTTAGCAGAGGAATATACGAGCATATTACTTTCAAAATTAGAAAACATTTGACAGGAATTTAGTGTATCTAAAACGATAAGTCTACACTTCAAAGCCCTTTTCGGGCAGGAAAGTGTCTATTTCAACGATTTTAGCAAACAACAAAATCTTAATAACGATCTCTTAACTTAAATACGTCTCTTGTGCCTCCGCCAATTTTAATAAGAATTACTACTTACCTACAAACTATTTCTAATAATAATATTTTTTAAATTTTCAGTTAAAATTCAACTTCAAAGCGAACATAATTCCTTGGAACCAGCTGTTCGCCCAAGCTGTAGGGTTCCGCATGAACTGGAACGCACCTTCGCCTAATTTTCGTTCCTTCCACCGCATTCATCGCAGAGATATTTATGATTACTTGGAAACACTGTTGGATAAGTAAGGATAATTTAAAATTTGTTTTTGGTATAAAAAGATCATTTAATGAATTAGAAGAAGGATCAGAATCGCAGCAGAAAACTCCATTCAAATAAGTAGCATCATGTTCATCTGTACTATAGTGGCTATCACTTCCTTGTTTTAAATCTGCCTATATGTAGCATTGGGTGAAAAATCCGTAGCAATAAATAACTTTCCTTCTTTCTTTAGTAAAGAACAGCCACCTTCTTTCAAACTTACTTTGAGACTATCTAGAAGTGAAAATAAAACAATGAACTAGCATTTTTTGCACGGTTACGGTTCACGAGTTAACCTTTTAGATCGAAAAATAACTCGTGTTAATCCTGAAATACTGAATGTTGCACTTCAAAAATAACTGAAAAACCACATAAATATTTGAATTTAATCAACTAAAAACTTCCTTTTTCAGAAACGGACTAGCCGGCTTCCATTGCGTGCGACGTGCCATCTGCGAGATGCAAATGATCTCGGAACCCAACGTTATATACCACAGACTTTTAAAAATGGTTTTTAGGTGAAAAAACTTCTTTCATAAGCACGTATGCTGTCTGTAATAGGATTTATATATGGTAATCGAGAAACAAAGATATATGTAAATGCATAGAAGAGCGAGTGATCCCAGTTTAGAGTTATTTATATTTTCTGCATGTAGTGGTGACTAGGTTTGTATGTTACTTGATACCTGATTTTGTGCAGAGGAAGTCTAAACGTGGCGCCGGTGGCAGAAAAGTTACGTGGGAATCGGTTGTCATGGTATATCGGCATATGATGCGGAGGAATGAGGAAAATGACGTGGGGAAAAGTATGAATGTGGATGGCTATAAAAGAAGGGGAAGACCAAACAAACGATGGAAAGACGAACGATGGAACGATGGATGGAGAGATGGAAAGATAATATAGCTAGAAAGAGGGTGACTACTGAGATGATGACTGAGAAGTATGGAATATGAAATGCTGCGCGGAAACCAAATAAAATGGGATAAGGGAAAAGTTTGATGAAATAAACTTAATAGGCTATTGTTACTGTAGAACTGCCCCGTTGTTCTCGTAGTTGCAAGCGTGACTGCTGAGGGTTCGATTCCCAGGTCGGGCAAAGAGTTATTGGGTTTTTTCCATTAGGAATTTCATAGTACCAGCCCGGAGTTTGGAAGTTGGCGGTGTGGTACCCCCGTGCCTCGGAAAGCACGTTAAGCCGTTGGTCCTGCGCCTGATCTCTCTCCGCTCGTGTCGGATTACCGTCCCATCGGATTATGAAAGTGAGGGAAGGGAGAGTGGATCTGTGTCTGCGCACACACTTGTGCACTATAATATATCCCGCGGAAGGCTAGTTTCCGTTGATATTGGCCGCCATGGCCGAAATACGGTCTGTACTACATATATTCTAGATAAAAATATTAATAAAACTAATAATAAAAAAGCGCAGCGACAGGGTGCAAGACATTTAAAATTATTCAAAGTAAATCATTTTAATTGACAAAAAAAAACTCATTGGAATTTAGGACATTTTTATAAAAAGTACACATCTGAAGTGTTACGTTTAGTTTGTAGGAGCTGTCTAAACAACATTATTGTCTTCTTTTTAACTGCTGTTTCTCATAAGTCTATATATCTCGTGTTTCAGAAGAATTTCATCAACAACAGAGCGATGGCATAACACAACTTCAGAAGATTGTGATACTTCACTGTCTACGTGCCCCTTATCACTGTTACAAGTTGCACCTTACACGGATATTGCTTAATTTTAAGTTTTTAAACCAATGTATCTTTTGTAAATAGTTCGAATAAAATTACTACAATATTTAGTTCTGTTTAATTGAATTTATGCCTTGTTTTGTTGGGATGGCTCAGCTAAATACCAACTTGCCGCGCTTTACTCGGTGGAACGCAGAGCTAAGAGACTCATTGGCGACATACATGGTGAATGCCAAGCTTCACAGCTTGGCTCAGCGCCGCAAGGTTGCCTGCTTGTCGGTCTTTTACAGATTGTACTTCAGTGAGTGTGCCCAAGAACTCCACCGGCCCCCTGCTACCATCGGACATCTAGGCGCACTGCAAGTTACCATACCTACCTAGTTGCTATTCCACCAATTCACACTAAGCGCTTCCAAACATCTTTTATAATGCGCCCATCAAAAGAGTGGAACTCTCTACCTGCGTCTGTGTTTCCGACCGCATACAACCCAAATCTCTTCAAAGTGAGAGTGAGTTCTGGGTAAGCTCAATCCATCGTCGACTTTGTCTCTGTCATCTCTGACCTAGACTAGAGTCAAGAGCAAACCCATCTAAAATAAAAAAAATAAACAAATTAAAAAACCTAAAACACTCACGTCTCGAACACACTTGCAGACGATGATAACCGAAAAATTAACACTCATTATTGAAATGAGTATCGTACAATATTCGAAAATAATAAAGATCTAAAATATTCAATGGTGAATAGGTGTATCTAACAAAATAAATAAAACATATTTCAGTTTCAGTTATTATCAAAATAAGGCTCTTTTATGCATTTTCAGCCACATTGCCTATGAATGTTTAAAGTTGGTTATTTAAATTTAAAAATCAAACTAAATTGCTATTTTTAGCTATTAAAAATATTCCATGATTTTTTAAGTATGACTCGACCCTAACCTTTTAACATTTCGCGCTTTCTTTAATACACTCTAAAACAGAACCATACTCAACCCACATCCAATAAACTAGTTTACGTTTTCCAAACACAATAATTGTTGATAAACAATACATCAAATATGACCTCCTTTGAGGATTGTATGAAGGCTGTTATTCGTACGAATATTGTCGCTTTTATTATTTCTATGTTACACCTCATCTTTAGAGTGTGTCGTGAAAAATTCAATTCTATTAAAAACTCAATTGGAAAAAAAAATGCATTAATAAATCCTAGATTAATGTGAAAAATATTAGGACAGACATAATGTGAATAAGGTTTATTAAGTCTGTAGACAATAGAATCAATGTGTATAATGATATAAAAGTGGAATTCATTTTAATATTTTAGATTGCATTGCTCATTGAATTCAATAAAATCTTAAAGTGAGAAAGTGAACACAATTTGCACCAGATACCAGACCGATCAAATTATTGGCCCACATTTTTTTAAATTAGAACTCGAGTTGAAAACAATATACATAAATGATAACGATGAAGTAAATTGTACTGTTTCTGCCTGCTTAATTGAGGTGGGTATCAAACTTTTACTTCTAAATATAGAATCCAGTTTTTGCTTTTAATTTGTGTTAAGTATAATTTTGCCAACAAAATGTGCAAGTACATTAATGTGTGTGTGGTTTGCTACATTTGTTTTGTAGTGTTTATAGTTATAGACTTAGGTAAGGCTAATGAGTCTACCAACCATCGCCACAGGAGGTACCTGAGCTTCAGGAACATGACACATTTCTTCGTGAGTATTACTTTTATATATTACTATCATTATCGGTTGCTATGTTCTTCCTTACACTATTTTATGATTATCTTCCTAACCCTTGATTCCAACGACCACCACATGGTGTGTTATCACCCCACGTGGTGGAAGCAAAATTACTATAGTCATAATTCATACTTAGTGAGCCTATCTACATCATTCCTACATATAAACACCTGTGACAATCTTCAACACCATCTCTAGATCGTGAAGGCTGACTAAGCTATTACTAATCCGTTCTCCACTTACATTTTGTACCAGTTCTGCAATGGATTTGAATTTCTTGTTAACATTAACATAATTACTTGATGTATCATGTTCACTCTAAAGATGTCTAATTTCCATTGCGTCAACTGATTTCAGCTCCGCTTCAACTTCAAAGTCAACATAGTGCCCTGGAGCCAGATCTTCGCTCAAGCGCTCGGGTTCCGCATGAACTGGGATGGTCCACCAGACACCTTCCATCCTTATAGAAACCATTTCATCCATAGAAGAACTATTTATAGTCATACAGAGACTCTTTTAGACAAGTAAGCAAATATACTTATTGATTATGTTTGCGATATAGCATTACCTCTGCTGTGAATTAATCGAATGTTTTCTTCTGATATTACACTATGCAACCTTGATAAATAACACCTCCTTACTCTGATGATAGTAGAAGTCACACAGATATAGAACGTCAGAATCTTTCATATGTTTCTTCTTATTTTCATCTCTAGCTCTTCACTTTTTGCCTTCTCCTCACTCTGAAGGATCTGTTGTGGTCTCGGAATTACCTCTTTTTGTTCCATAAAGAATATACGTCACAGCTTCACAAGCTTCTCAGACCCCTGCCCTCATTCTTGCAATAAATAAGTATCTGTTTATTTTTGGGTTAATGTCGCACCCAAAAGACTGTGCTAACTAATACAAATAGCATAAACCAATAGATAACTTTCTTTTACAGGAAAAATATTTCTTTTTTTTTGTTATACTTACTTGTGTTAGTTATCTTTCATATTAGAATTTAGACAATGATTAATCTTGACTTCTAATTTAACAATGAAATAATTATTATTAATGAGTTAATTACTATTTCGATGGATCTTAATCCGCTATAGTCAACATTCTAACAAAAGTTCTAAAACCGACTAAGCTGCTTACTTTAATATTGAATCAGTAGACTATATACGAGTAAGACAGGTTTTCTGGTTATACTATCTGGATTATAATATTATATACACTTCATCTACATACTATTTTTTATCAGCCTTTAATGTCCCACTGCTGGGCAAAGACCTCCCTACTCTCTTTCCACCTCTCTCTGTTCATAGCTGCCAAGGACCCCTTCTTTATTAAAGGAGTCCAGCTCATACCGTCATCTCCGTATGGGCCTGCCACGATGGCGGGACCCATTGGGTCGTAAGTTTGGTCCGTTGATCGTCTGACATGGAAAGTTTAAAAGTCGGTTACAATTTTACCTCGCAAATAACAAACAGCCTAACAATAAACTTGTTCACAGCAATCCCATTTTATTCCCATTTACATGCACGTCAATATAAATACATAAATTCATAAAATACCATAAACATTCACGAAAAATAAATTGATTGCCCTAGGAACGGCCTGAATGGGTTCCACTGCGTCCGGCGAGCCATTTGCGAAATGGAAACGATCCCTACACCACGAAAAATATACCACAAACTTTTAAAAATGGTTTTCAGGTAACATAAAATGACATTTTTAATGAAATTATGGTCTTAAGTGACGCCCGCTGAAACGCTCAAATGAAATTACGGGCAAATTTTACACAGAAATGGACATTCACGTTCGGAAATTACAACTTGGGTATGGTTGAAACAAAAGTTTAAGGTTCAGTTTAAAACATTATTTCTGGAAATTAGATTTTGAATCAGAAGTTATTGTTATTGGAGAACTAGAGTACGAAATACATTGAAATTGAGAATCCATATATATTTTTTTTTTTTTCTATACCTATTTATGTTTTCAAAAACAAAATACTGGAAAACAATGAACAAAATTTTTAAGATTTCTTATACTTAATGATACATGGAAAAGCGTTATTCAAATAAAGTATTACAATACTAAAAAAATTAGTAGGTACCTAATTTTTTTTAAGTATACCTACGTATATTTTTTTCATTATTTTAAAAGCGATGTTATTCTGTTTTCAGACAACAATCATTGGCCACAGACAAATGGCACAACAAAACAACTGAAGACTGTGCAGTTTCCGTGTCATCATGTCCATTTTCTTTTCTAGACGTATCTCTTTATACCGACGTTTAACATTATATAACTACAGTCAAAAGTCAAAATTTTGTGGTTATACTTTATGTTGTTGAACATTTTGCTTGTGTAAATATTTTAAGCCTGAATTCTGAATAGAACAGAAACATAAGTTTGATAAGCATAAAAGTCACAGTCATGTATTTGTTTTAATCTGACAATTTAACAAGTAACACTCCTTCATTGAGGAGGAAGACGTCAGAAGGACACAAGCCGCGACCCTACGCATCGCCATCGCCACCACATCCATGGCTTCGCGCATTCAGCGGATTCCTCACGGTTGTCGATCCACCTTGTGCCGCATAAAACTATAAGTCGGTCACGAGACTGAACGTCAACCCCTCCATATCTAAGAAAATCAAAAATTGTAATTACTCTAATTATTTTGGAAGAAACAGTCGTTCTTAATCCAAAATAATATATCCGCAAAAGCTAAGTTAGTTCTCAAGCAATTTAATAGGTTGTCAGTTCGTTTCAGGAACTCATCAATAAATGCGTATATTTATTCGAAAATTTATGAAGAGGTACCTACTTATCTAGAAAATCTATGACCCTTTAGAGTGTAATAGACAGATTTTGCGTCCTAAAAAGTAATTTCGCAGTTTTATTTATCCCCTGATGCTCGTAAATGATGGGCCTTAACACATTAGTAGCAACCTGTTACAGCTAACGTACCTACCTCGTATATTACTGTATACTTACATATGTACATGTCTAGAGGAATGCCTTGAATCAAGAACGCGATTGGAGGCAACATGTACCGAGAGAATCACATTGCAGAAGACCGCATAACTTGGATACGCGTCATCATCCTCACATTGAGGGAACGACGAAGACGAAGAACAGAAATTACGTACAAAAGTTAGTTGATTACAAAAACAACAATAGTTATTTAGGAATACCTATTTATATTCAGGACCCTAATTGCGTAGCACACTATTAATCAGAATCAGAATCTGAATCATTTTGAAGGCTATTGTTAATCCTTGCTTCATATTTTAGAAAAAAATGTCTGCTCCACAACGTAAATAACGCAATGAATGTTGTTGAACTGTCAACATAAAAGCCATTCCTACTGTTATTGTAGTACGCAATTAACCCGCTGTTCCTTACTTGATTTGGTTTTTTAAATTGTTGGCATCTTCAGATTAATATGATGCACAAAAATCTCCTCAAAATATACAAGAAAGTGCAAAAAATCTGACACCCAAACAAGAAAGAGACTTGTCCCACCCACCTAATGACGTCATATAATAATGCGCCACTAACAAGCTGTTCCCGGATGCCTGCTCGACGAGTACAGCCATTTTTAATTAAATTATTCGCTCGGAATTCTAGTTTACTCTCACTAGCGGTTTTATATAACATATTATTATTGTTGTTATGTTGTTGATATAAATAAATTGGGTAAATGTACAGTGTACAGCCCAGGTGAGTAGCAGCTCAGTAGCAAGAGTCTAAATGAGATTTCTCTACTTAAGCCTTCGAAAAAAGGGAGACGTTATAAAAAAAAGACGTGTGGCACTCGGGGACTGCCGCGGTAAAGCTATTGCATAGCATTTTGTATAAGAATAAGAAATAAGAATTAAATTTTTTTAAATCTAAAATAAATTTAAAATGGGGCGCTTTACCCTGACCTTATCGGGGCCAAAAGATAGGCCCTTTACTGCCGATTCCAAAGCCCTAAACTCGATACCTCTACGACCTCCGGTTCAAAAGTTAAGACCCGGGGGGGTGAAGTAGCCCTGGATGGGTGGAGGGGTTGGTCAAAAGGGGTGACGCGGGGGGGTCCCGGGATCATATATAAGTGGGATTGATTTAAATATAAATAAATATAATACAACTTAATATTGGGGTCGAAAAAGAGGGGGTCAAAAAAGGGGGGTCAAAGGGGCTTGTCTGTATGTATGTACTATTTGAGAGCGGGGTCATAGGGGGGGGGGGGGAATTTGGTCAGAATTTTGATATTCCCAGCCGTTTCCGAGATATTGGGATATTGAGTTTTAAGATAGTGGTGATTATAATAAATGTATGGTGTCCGACTGGTAAATGATAAATGGTACGAAAGTAAATGGAAATAAATATTAATTCAAGTTACACTTTTTGATAAATACCTATACACCTATATACTTTCTCATAAACAGCTGCTTATGTATTCGTCCGATTTCGGAGCAGCTCGTCTCGATTCGTGCGAGCTTCGTAGAGTCGTACAATACGTCTAGTTGCACGCACACAAACACCGTGTCGAAGACTGCCGAAAAGAAACGACGTTAGACAATGCACCGCCTTCAAGCCACACCTCCGTGCCCGTCGGAGTGGGGAGCGTGAGGTTTTTTTTCATTACGGAATTTCTGGATTCGGTCCCCGCGCTCAAGGCCCGCGATAGAAGGTATGCAATAGCTTAAAAAAACTTATGATAATTGCTCAGATCAATCAGATGGAAATGGCTCATTCTCTAAAACAAAACTTGATTAAATAAAATATTAATATTATTATAAATACAGGATCAAATTAAGTTAGCTAGCGAAACTCCGCAGACGTGATCGATATCATAACATGATAAAACAAAAAGAAATTAATTTGATGATGTTTTGTGGGGTCGACCGCTGTTAGTGCAGTCACAAGAAATATCAGTTTTTTTTTTGTGTAAACTTCACAGACGTGATTGGTATCGATATCTAAACATGATAAAACAAAAGAAAACAGATTTTCTCAACTCATACTTCAAGCAACAACACTACCAGCGGTCGTTGACACCCTTAAAAAACACCGATTTTTTATTTTATTTTATTTTATCATGATTATATATCGATACCCACCACGTCTGCGGAGTTTCACTAGCTAATTTAATTTGATCCTGTATAAAAAAATTAGGATTGAAATATTTGAAAGCTTTTAAACATTTAAATCCTAAAACTTTCCATAACTGATTAGTTAAAATCGATGCCAATAGAAAATAGCATTCTTTGGAAACCTCCTTTTTGAAAAAAACACGGGACACTATGAATATCAACATATAACGGTACCTTGTCAATATATCTATGAAAACATTATGTACGTAAGGAAAAATCTATATCTTTTTAGTAAAAGAGGTGAAAGACACAATTATATCACTAGAAATGGGGAGCAATTAGTTCAACCAGGTTTCAGGCTGGCTAAAATAGACTCATCTTTCATGGGGTACTGTTTAAAAAGTTATAATAAAATACCTCCCCATATACTTCAACTGAATGAAACGAAATTCAAATCTTGTATAAAACGCACACTATGCAGCCAAGCATATTATAAGTTGGGGGATTATATCGCTGATAAAAATGCTTGGCTCAACGCTGGTCCTGCTCCACAAGGGCCAATAAACTAATTGATTAGCATTTGAAAGTACTGTTGGAGCTGCTGAAGATTATAAAAACTATATTTGCATAATATAAATTCAATCTTTTAGTATTGTATAATTGCATAGCACATGTGTGACTACTATGTACCTACTATAAAGCTACCATTTACTAGGTTTTTCTTTTATTGACTTGAATGTGCCCTGGCGGCTGAGAGTTTGTCATGCTCACTCAGATGTCTCGCTTGAAATAACCCCTTGACAATTCAAAAGTGCCTGTAATTGTTTTATTTGAAATAAATGCTTTGAGTTTGAGTTTGAGTATAAAAAGCACCAAAGTGGTAAGCCAAATAAGCTGATTTTGGAGAACATACCAAATATGGCAAAATTATTCCCAGGTAGATTGGTAACCAGTCCAAGTAAAAGTGCCGTGTAAAAATAAAATCAGTTTTAATTACTGTTATAGCTGATGCTTTCATAAGCATCAGCTATGACAGTAATTAAAACTGATTTTATTTTACAGTTAACCATTATTTGCACCCACGGAATAGTTCTAGTTATACATGAGTAAAACTTGAACTATTCCGTAGGTGCAAATAATGGTTAACTGTCTAACATATTTGCAATAACACCCACGTACCTAATAGCAGTATACGCTGATCACAAATCCATCTACAAAGCATACAATTACGACAATACCCACGCTTGTGGGTGTCCATATTTAATAAGTAATGCCATGCAACTAGTGCCGAACATTATGGTAACACACTTACCATGAGATATTATGGGAGCCATTTTCTCGAAAACAAACACAAGTCGAATTTTCGATAATTGATTAGCGAGCGACAAAACTATACAATCACATAACAGGCAATACAGGAAATATAGAAAGGTCAACTAAATAATATACCTAAGTCATGGAAAAAAATATGATAATTGACATAAAGTGATGTCCTAAGGGTAACAAGGTAAGGAAGCTAGCAAGGCAAGACAAAATCATTACTACATATAAATAAACCTATCCCCTTTCCTCTTACACCACTACAATCAATCTATTCCCTCTCTATCTACACCGTAGACCGGACTAATGACAGCTCAGTGCGTGGTAAGCACAAAATAAATCCGGTTAGGTACCATTGGACCACTCAATAAATTCTCGAGGCGTCTAAATCGGCTACTATTGAGCTGATTGCCCAATGGGGCCTGTGGGAGACGACTATTTTTAGTCGAATAAAGTACTGGTATTTTTCATTTCCTGAGATACCTACGTGGTAGGTATTACAAGAGCAATATAGCACGGTAATCGTTTTTAGCATCATGAGCTGATTTCTAACCGACTTAAAAAAAGAAGGAGGTTCGCAATTCGGATAAACTTTTATTTATTTTAATATTTGTTACCTTAGAATCCCGTCATTTATTTATAAACCTCCTTTTGTGTATAAGGGCATACTTATAGGGTGGTCCCATATAAATTTGGTCAAGTCCTGATGAGTGGTTTTTGTGTTAGCTTCCAAATACCTACGTATTTTTTCCACTTAATGTATGTTGGTTTTTTTATATTTTATTTTACAAAAACAAACAACCGACTTCCAAAAAATGAACTGTTATGTGAAAAATTACTTTAATTTCGGAAGTCGGTCGCAAAAACCAAAATACAAAACCAAAGATACCGAATTCCGAAATTAAAGTTATTTTTCACTTGTAGTGTTTTTTGGAAGTCGTTTGTTTTCTTTTTTCTAACAGACTTATTGAAAAAAAATTGTGTCCACTAAATCAGAAACCGAAGTTTTTATTTCAGAAGCTCCATTCGACATTTAAAATGATTGTCGTAACAGAAAAAATGTACAGTCAGCAGGAAAATGGGCAATTTTCACAAAAACTTTTTTTTATGCCAATCGATCATGTTTCATATAAGGATCAAAAATCTCTATTGGACCAACTGAGGTTTCAGTACTAGAAAAGTCAGAAATCGCAAAAAAACTTTTCCCATACATTTCATAGGAAATGAGACTCAAAAATCCAACCTGTATACATATACAGGGTAGATTATTGAGATGGGGCAGCAAGGGCAGCTACCTTAACCGTTGTAGCTACAGGAAAACGGTCTTAAGAGACTTTCCTACAATTTTTGAGAAATTTTGATTTGCATTCACAAATTTGAAAAAAATGTAGTCTGCAGGAAAATGGGCAGTTTTTACAATAAAAAAAAATATACCAATCGATAATGTTTCATATAAGGATCAAAAACCTCTATTAGACCAACTGAGCCTTAAGTAAAAAAAAGTTAAATAAAGTTTTTGTGCAAGTTGCCCATTTTCCTGCTGACTGTACATTTTTTCCAAAATGTGTGAATGCAAATCAAAATTTCTCAAAAAGTTGAGGTAAGTCTCTTAAGACCGTTTTCCTGTAGCTACCACGGTTAAGGTAGCTGCCCTTGCTGCCCCATCACAAAAATCCACCCTGTATATACCTATATACTATAAATATACCGAATGGAATGCAATAAATAAATGAATACCTATGAATATAAAATTTGTGAATTTTAAAAGTCTAGTCAGTTTTTTCAGTGAAGTTGTCATTAAAACTAACAATAAAATTGATAGTGCGGATACAATAATTCTTTTCAGAAAATAAAAGCAAAACCCATCTGCACGAAACCAGTTGAAGTATGCAGTCTGAATCCGACCCAGATCGATTTTGAGGTAAGAAACTTTTACGACTTACAAACGTTTGAGAAGTCAAATGAACATAGAAAAACCACAAACAAATCTAACCTAAAACCAACAGTGCCAACATCCGTACTCAAACAATTTAAAACCAAATGCAATCGAGAACCAATAGTTGACAAACCACTAAGTCAATGTAAATATTGTAAAGAAAAGATCGCCTGTACGTGACTGGCTTCACATATGAGATTTACTTAATTTGTCGCAAGAAGCGGTTCGGGCAAACAGCTGGGATTTATTTTAGACACGTTATAACCGCCACTGCTCAGGGTTACTCGATGTGTTCATGATGACCCTCCGTAAGTTTCTTTTGAGCTGCATTTCTAGTCTTTTGGTCAGGATCCCGAAGATAATATATGTTGTTGGTTTTAATGTTGTTATTTGTGCTTTGAAACGGGGGCTTGATTAATTGTATTTTTAATTTCTACAAAACTTGTTCAGAGATTAGACATCTTATTCTGTATATTTCAGAAGGCGGTTTCAAAATAATGATGACGATTACTTGAAGGGATTCAAAAGAAAAACAAAGATTTAACAAAATACATTCACCTCAACAATTTTTATTATTGTAGCAAATATTTTCCAGACACCTATAGACATCAACGGAGTATCTTCAAACCGTATATCTATTTCAGAGCCACCTTCACCCAGTAGACAGAAAGTAAATTAATCCTAGTTCCCTTCATTCATCTCTCAATATACTGAACATTTCCATCAGCCCCTGACCCTCAGGACATCCGGAGTAAATCGAGGCACAGTTGAACATCTGCCGTCCTGCTATTGCTGCATCATTGTATGCTCCCATCAAGTCTTCCCAGTCTTCATCTTTTTCGTCGAACGGTGTCCTTCCGTAGTCAGGCCTGAAATAATAATTTAATAACTGTTTTTTTTTTAAGTGTGGTACTTTCTGTTACCATAAATATAATTTTACAGTTTATGGATAAATTATAAAAAAAGTGTAGCGGCATCTACAACGCCACATGCGAGCTACGCGTCACACTCACGTCATGCAAATCCTGCATCGCGCAAGCAGAGTTTACCGCGCAACTAGCATTTAAACGTCGTCCCGACATCAATCGTCGTCGGGCAGTTGCCCACCAGACATGACACCTGTCTGGTCGGAGGATCCTTCCTTTTCTATGGAGGTATGAGTGAACTTTATACCTCTATAAAAGTAACAATTAACAGAATTGAATCTGGAGTCCTAGCTAGGTTACATGGTAACCTGTATTAAGGTTTGCCAGCCCAGGGTCCTACAGAAGGAGTACAAAATTGACTGCTTAGGACTATCAGATGCAAAACTGCTAACGTATACTATGTTAACTTATAATATGTGTGTGAAGTGTTAGTATGTGCGTGTGTGTTTTGTGATGTAGGTGTTGTGTGTATGTGTTTTGTGATGTAGCTGTGGTGTGTAAGTGTTTTGTGATGTAGGTGTGGTGTGTATGTGTTTTGTGATATAGCAGTGGTGTGTAGGTGTTTTATGATGTAGGTGTGGTGTGTATGTGTTTTGTGATGTAGCTGTGGTGTGTACGTGTTTTGTGATGTAGGTGTGGCATGTATGTGTTTTGTGATGTAGCTGTGGTGTGTACGTGTTTTGTGATGTAGGTGTGGTATGTATGTGTTTTGTGATGTACCTGTGGTGTGTAAGTATTTGTGATGTAGGTGTGGTGTGTATATGTTTTGTGATGTAGCTGTGGTGTGTAAGTGGTGTGTAATGTAGCTGTGGTGTATGTGTGTGTAGAAATGTACAAAATAGGTTCATTAATGGAGTGTACATTCGATTAGGAGAAATACTAAGGCTAAACATGACATCTAGGCTGATTATGGGCTAAGCTGTTATCCAACGGGAGTTTCGCGTGCCTCGACCGTTCCACACATACATGTGCAAGACTAACGCTGGGGAACGCGCACCTCTTCGTCGCCTTGTTGAGACACATATCACTCATTTTATGAAACTTGACACATTCACTATATCTAAACAACTACAGCTATATACAATATAAGTATAATGGCTAATAAGAAGTAAGTTAGTTAAATTAAGTTAAAATTTGCTATCGCAAGAAAGTTTAGCTTTATATACTCAAATCACAGTTCTTTACTTCTTTTAACTCTTTTACGTGGACAATGGTGTGGGTTACCTGTTTGTTTCCTTAGTGTATGTAGTCCTTAGTGTGTGTTATGAATGTAACTGTGTTTTGACCCTAATAAATAAAATAAAATACTCTAGGATAGGCGGAGTTGTATGTTGTATATTGTTATACGTGAACCTCCTTAAATTTGATAACCGTTGAAAAAACGTGACAAAAATAACAATATTCTGCCAATACCAAGCATTTAAAGGGGTAAAACAAAAGAACCAATTTCACCAGCACCTTAATTGCGTGACATACTATGAATCAAAATCTGAATCATTTTGAAGTATATTGCTAATCCATTGCTTCATATGTTCGAAAAAATTGTCTGCTCAACAACGTAAATAACGCAATGAATGTTGTTGAACTGTCAAAATGGAAGCCATTTCTAATGTGTTACGCAATTACCCCGCTGCTTATTAAGAGATTAATTAAACAATAAAGTTGAAATTGTTTACTTATCATGCCTCTATTTTCCTAAATTAAGTTTTAGCTTCGAAAATTCTAGATGGTAAACAAATTCAAAATCCTATCCTGTAAATCTATGTTTTAGTCGAGTCTTCAACGGTTGACAGTTAAAACCACGAAGTTAAAACACGCTTATTAATGTCCTTCATTACTTCGTAACTGACACTATGTTTTTAATTAAGAGTAAAATTTATGATGGAGAGAATGCGATCAGTGACCCGAATGGAGATTGACAGTCAAATAATCTGATAATTTTAATTTCAGTCATCAAAAGTTTATGATTTAAGTCGTTGAAGAATTTCATAATCTGAAGAGATCTTGAAATTATTTTGGGAACTCGATGAATGCACAGGCTCGATAGAAGTCGTTTTACAAGACACAGTAGCAGGCCAAAAATCTGGAAAACGACAATTGTGCTTTGCGACAGAAATCGGTATGATGAAACTGGCGTACTTCGAGGGACAAAAACAGAAGATCTTTCCTAATTCTATAAGCCCAGGAAGCTTTTAAAAACATTCTACAGCGACAACTATGGGTCTGAAGTTTTGTTTGACTAAAAACTAAAGTACTGACCTTTCACCAAATAGTTTTGGAAATCTTCTTGGCTGCCAATGATGATACTTAATAATAATTTATGTTATGTTTGACTTACGTCAGCAGTATGTGTAATATCTCTCCCACTAGTCCTTCCTCTTCTACCGGATACTGCGCAGCTTCACAAATCGCTCGGTAAACGCACTCCTCGCCGTTTATGCCTTTTCTGGAAATTACAACAATTATTTGTAACTTTTGTATTACGAACAGTTCGTCCAATATACCTTACGGTACCTATATGTATTGATCTAAACAAGAGTTTATTTATTTATTTAAAATACTTACGCCAACAGCACATACATTAGAGATTATTTATTTATTTATTTAACCATTTATGTGCACACATAAAAACAGACAAGAAGAAAGGAACAGAAAACTAGGTACAAAGGTGATGCTTATTTCTAAAGAAATCTCTTCCAGCATACCTGCGATAGGAGAGTATATTAAAGAGATGAAGACAACGTGTGTAAGAGTAGAAGCGAAAACAAAATACATAAAATCAAAAATAATTATCCAATTTAAATATAAACAAACAATAAGAGAATATACTAACATACATACATACTTCTAAAATAAATATCACTAAAATATATAAAAATATAATGTAATTTAAATAATAAATACATAAGCAACTATGACAAAGTGGAAAGGTAGTGTTCGTTTACTCCACTTTTAAATACTCCAACAGTTTGGCAGTTCCTAATGCCAGGTATCAAGAACCAATTTAATTTTCGATATGAAAGTAGATACATCAGCAATAAACGGCCATAAACTTTAAAGCTGAAGAAGGTTACAAACTCACTTTAATACACTGCCAAATAAAGTACAATGCTATTTCAGTCACTTTGTGAATCTGATCTAACATCTAAGGGGTTTATTTATAAACGTCGTTTAAAGTTAAAAATGTATGATTAGACAGTCGCCAACCATTACTTAACTATAAGCAACGTTTATAAATAAATCGCTTAGATGTTAGATCAGAACCACAAAGTGACTTGAAAAGAATATACTTTTTTTGGCATTATATTAAAGTGAATTTATAACCAGAAGAGGTTTAAAGTTTTTTGCCGTTAGTTCTACTAATGACACTCACGACTTCAGCATATCAGCAACAGCAGTATAAAACGTGAGCCTCTCATCCTTTCTCGCAGCCACTTCAGCTTCCCTCTGTTCCCTGGACACCGTCTTGATGAAGTAGTACTGCGACAGCTGGGTGATGTTCGAGAACTGCACGTACTGGTACTGGAAGTTGGCTGCGAAGGCCAGGCTGATGTAGTCCTCAGCATGGATTGGCGCTGAGAAGCCTATGATAAGCTGGCGATTGGAGAAGATGGGGCTTCAGTGTATTTTGATAAGCTGGTTTGTTATTGTGATAGTCTGGCTGTCAACAGCAACTTTTTATTGTTCTTCCAAGACTTCTAACCACCTGTTACTGTTTTAAGGATACCATACACTGTCAGTTCTATAGAGGCATAAGGAACAGCGTGTAAAGTTCAGTCATATCTCCATAGAAAAGTGAGGATTCTGCGACCAGACATGTGTCGTATCTGGTGGGCAGCTGCCCGACGATTGATGTCGGGACGTTATATATATGCTAGTTGCACGGTAAACTCTGCTTGCGCGATTCAAGACTTTGCGTGACGACAGTGTGACGCGTAGCTCGCATGTGGGGTTGTAGATGCCGCTACAGTTCTACCTTCAGATCCAACCGATTTGAGAAAAATATTTTCTATAATAACGGCTTTAAGCGGCGATGACTGGAAAGATTTAATACTATTAAAAACAAATCGTTGAAACTATAAAGTCTGACCGTTTCGTATATCACGCATCCGGTCAGACCAATCGGATCAGATTTGTCTGTTGTGATGATTGATCTCTACACGACACTATGATTCTTCTGCCCTTATATACCAATGCATTAGTGGTCGGTGTAGCATAATATTATTATTATTTGGATATATTGTAATTTGTGTATTTTATCTATGGGCCTCAGTTTCCTGACAATAAAGGAATTATTATTATGTTTTAAAATTTTATTTTCTCAGGTTCCTAGAAAGTTTTTGTTAATCACATGGGTGTAAAACAAGGCGAGATTGTAAGTTTGAATAAATTAGGTGTTTTATACTGCATTGAAATTATAGTCTAAGTCGAGTTGTAGGAATTTCCGAACTATATTATTATTATTATTATCTTCTTCTCCCATGCGTCTGTATACCTAGATCTCCCCATGTATGGTAGCCTTAATAAAGATTGATAAGAATTAATTAAAGAACTACAAAAACTATTATTCTTCATACCTTGTAAGTTCCTCCTTGTGGATATATTAGTGGAAGACTGTTGATCTGACGTTTCATCACCATCGCTTTGTGTTTTTCTTCATCGTCAGCTGCTACACTAGCTCCCATTATAAGCAGAGTCGGAATAATCCAGCTGAAACCGGATGTTTTTCTGTTTCTAAAATGATGTAGAGAAAATTCAACAAAATCTTACAATATTTATCATGTTCAAGCATGATTAAGTTATTTAATTTGTATTAAAGTAATTAACGAACAAACTATTAAAATAAAAATATAATAACCTAACCTAACTAAAACTATCAAAAAACTAAAATATAGCCTCGAAAAATTCCTCCGCATCACTGTCGACTGGTAATTGGTAATGTACCCAAGAGACTGGCAACATTGCCACGTTGTATAGCAATGATGATGATTTAATTCAGAAAACAAAGAATAAAAACAAAGACATTGCACTTTTAGAATAAAAACAAAGACATTGCACTTTTTGAATAAAAACAAAGATATTGCACTTTTAGAATAAAAACAAAAACATCGCACTTTTAGAATAAAACAAAAATATTGCACTTTTAGAATAAAAATAAAGACATTGCACTTTTAGAATAAAAATAAAGACATTGCACTTTTAGAATAAAAACAACTATTATTGACTAAATTATTGCACGCAATATTATTTCCGTAATTTAATGTCCAACTAACCATAGAAAGTTTAGATTAACGGATTTAGATCACATAATGTACAGATATTGTTCGTAGCTATACATGTTTCCATCTCAATACTCCAAAATTGTAACAGTATTATCAGAAGCACTATGTATCCTTTACATCATTATACCTTAGGGGACCGGACTGCTTCTCCTTATCACCGGTTTTCATAGTCTAGCTATATGTAAAACTGTACTTTCTAACGTGTACAACAATGCCCTGTTTTTAAGTAGAATAGAATAGAATAGAATTTATTTGCAAATATGGGTAATACATAAGTAGTTGTAGGTATTTCAATACAGATACCTAGAACTACTAAATAAACATATTATTATTATATTTCATTATTATTAACGAGTCATTATGATTATTATTATTATTAAGTCAGTATGGTTGACGAAAAAAAAACTATTACCCTATTCTTAAAAAAAACTCTTCTATGTGTTGATAGTATACAAAATTACAACCGTCAATAATGATCCACCAGAACAATTCTAATAATGTGTTCAAAACTAGTAAAAAAAAAAAACTGTAGGCATCTTACCCCATTTTTGCAGATTAACTTTTAATTATAAAATAACCAATCAGGGAGCGGGTAGGGAGTCACATTTTCGACGTGTGTCAGCTTCGCGTATCAGAGTAGTGTTGTTAGAAAAGGTGTCAATGCACTCGGTTCGTCTGTAGCCGGCATTATAAGGACGTATTCATATTGCGAAGTAGATTTCGGAAATTCCGAATTCTGGCGATTGGAATTGGATCAGTTTTTTTTTTGTAACTTGGTTTGTTTTAGTCTGGTCTGCATAGTCACTAAATAAGTAAAACATGTGTGTTTTAAAAATTTGGTGCTTTGAAATCCAAAAAAGATTATGGTATTTGTTTGCTAATCATAATTTACTAAATGCACAACACAACACCAATTCTTATGTCAAAAAAATCACAGAGCTTAATACAGAACCTACAAATTAATCATGTTTTAAAAGCACAGTGGTCTTTCGTGTGGTTTTCATACAGGGTTTATTTAACTTAAAATCAAATATTTTAATATACTAGGTATATTAGGTAGGTATATTTCATAATTCCATTAAATATTTTAGATAAATTAATCAAAACAGCGAAATTATCATAATCAGCCTATAATGATCGCACTTCTGGAACACAGCCCTCCTCTCGGTGAGAGGGAGTGGGCCATAATCCGCCACGCGGGCCCAGTGCGGGTTGGCGGATGTTACATGTCTTCGAATTTTCGGTTCTAGGATATGCCGTTTTCCTAACATTTTTCTTCACCGTTTTGAAAGTAATGGTGATGAATTAATTTACACAAACTAAAGCGCCTGTCTGGGTGTCTGGTTTCTGGGTTCGAACCTACGACCGAACTCATAAGTCGCGACTGTTACCACTGGGCCATCACTGACGTTGACAGCTTTCAGAATGTACCCTCTTAAAACCCCATCATAAATTTCTGACTAGAAGACAGACCCACCACGCAGGAGGTACTGTTAAATAGGCTATACATTTAGTTTCCTTGATCTTGTTTCATGTTTATTATTGTATATATTATATGTAGATAAGTATAATATGTTTTATATATGTATGTATTTATTGTATAGGTAAATGTTACACCACTGACGGCCTGCATCATTAATTCATTATCACTCCTTCTCTCTTTAATCCATCCAAAGGTTGTCCGTATAAGATCGCCCATCGTGTCACCCTATGTAAAATTTCTACATTTATATCTGTAGTTTTTATGGTGTACAGTGTAAAGATTATTCTATTCTATAATTTCTACAGTACCTACCTACTACTCAAGTTGCTGATAGAATTCCTTACCATGATGGACACCGCCTTAAGTTTAAATCTCGAAGTCACATGACTCCGCCCACCGCCACACTAATTTGTTTATCTAACAATAAACGGTCACGAGACAATACCTTAAAATTGACGTATTACGTGTACTATTAGGAATCGCTTGCTATCCGAATTTACCTAATTTTGTATAACAAATATACTGCGCACAAATTATCTTTCCAGATGAAGGTTTTTTGAGTTCGTGGTTTGTTGACAATAAAAATGATTTAAGTTTTTTAGCTGATACTATTAAACCTTTGTTCATACAAATTATTCTGAAATTATTGTAACAAGATGATTTAATAAAAATACGTCCAATAAAAAACAGTTATTAATTCTGTTCTATCTTAATTTTGTTTAAACCTAGCAACCGCCAGATACTTTTATGAGATTTTTTTAAACTTCCTCATATCTTTATAATGGCAAAAACTACACCAATGTCCATCAAGTCAATAGTTGAGCTCCTTAAGTTCCGAGTTGAGCTGCACGATTACTGACAAATGCGTGCACTGACTGGACAAGTCCACTCAATCTGTATGGTCCTTGTTTCAAAAGACCATTTCAGACACTAATCTACATGGTCTTCACATGATCTGACCAAGATTATGTCTGGAATTTAAAAGAGACTGTGACCTCTGGATTTGTTTCGGCCTTTCTTCTCAGAGTAGTCGGATAGGAAACGCCGACCTCATCTAGTTTAAAAAATATGATTGACGTGTAAAAGTGTTTGTACAAACCTACTTACAGAAATAAATGATGTATCATTTAAGTAATTTAGAAATTCGGCAAATTCACGGACAAACACCGAGAAGAGAATTCGTATTTAAACTATTCAGAGAAAAAGATTTAACTTCATAAAAAGACGGTATAATCCTTGAATGTAGTAAAATAAGCTTATATCTTTCAAAAGTCGAATATCTTTGTCGTCTCGTAGCGTTCTAACGGTCACCATCGATTTCCTTTGCGTAACGTAATTTGAAACGTTGGAACTTCATTGTCTTTAGTGCCCCACTCCAGCAGTGTGATACGTCGCAGGCGCACCATGCTTACTTTAACAAATATATTGACGTTTACAGTACTAAATTCATTATGTTTTGTTATAAATGCTGAAGAAATGAGATCTAGTAAGATTGTGCACAGAGAGAGAAGACAGTTACAATTATTGTATCTTAATAGCTCGGTTTTACAGGTATGTTACTCGTATACTTAATTCTACTTAAAACATTTGGGCGCTGAGGTTATTTTATTTACTTTGTTTTTTTTCTAATCTGTGTTTTAGACACATGCGACATTCCAGCAAATGAGTCATGTTCTGGACAGCACCGCTCACACATCGGGCATCGGACGGGTCTATAATTTTATTTTGCAGTGTCCAAACACCAACCCTTTTGAGGATCGAAGGAACGCCACTGACGCTGCTATTAACGTGGCCACATACAGGGCACAACTAATTTTAAAAGGGTGCTAATTAAGGCAGCTTCTTTAAAATGTCACTCTCGTCTTCAAATATATTTAGTTGTCTAAATAATTAATAGGTAAGCGACAAACTTTTAGCGTCTAATAAATGGTTTTCAAGCGAATATATATTGTAAAACGAGCTACTGTTAATATGACGCAGCATGGTGATAATTCTTAAGCAACGTTATGGACCAAGTAATAAATAGGGGCATTATTCATAATGCCCGCGCATTATGAATAATGACAAGCGTAGTCGACGGAGCCCCGCTTTGCGGGGCTCCTACTTCTGGGTGGTTTAAAAAAAATAACCACGAAGGGGATGGCGGGGTCTTTTAGACCCCGCCATTCCCTTCTAACCTAACCTGTCCGAGTCGGGGTGCCCTAAGTGCCGAGCTCGCTTAGTAGCTCACTTACAACATTAGTCACTTGAGTTATCAATTCAGAAGTAAATATATTTATCGGTAGTTCGGAGTCATATTAATTTACGCTCGTAAATTGACGCTGGTTTTTTGATATTCTGTTGGAATAGTAAAGATGATGAATTAATATAATTGAAGCTGTTCTATTAACTCGTCGCCTACATATAAAAAAGACGCTAGGTTGCAGGTGCTAAAGAAAACTTTTGTTGCCGCACATATAATTTCCCATTTTAAAAGTACCATCGACTTGTTAACAAGAAGACCTGTCTTATTGGTAGACAATCACACAGTTCATGTAACCCCAGTCTGTCTTAATCTTTCTAACATTATTGAATCGATCCCCAAATAGTTCCCAATTCGATTTCCTAAAAATACTAATCGTTGTGTTAATATACTCATTGATCGTCTTTTGGTGATGTGCCCTGGACCACAAGTAACTGCGAAATACTTGGAAGTAGTGGTAGGTTACAGTTCAAATATAACCTTTTTTTTTTTTTTTTTTTTTTCGCTGAGAAATGCTTTATGCATTCCCGCTCGTGGGGGTACGAGACGGGATATGTGGGACTCCTGTCGGAATGACAGTATACCCACTAAAACTCAGCGGTGTTCCCACATCGCCGTGATGGGAAGGCTATGGGAATCCGGCTCAGCCTTTGCATCCACAACCCTCCCGGCGCGTGCCTGCCTAGCTGGCGGGCCCCGCATTCCCCCCAGCTTGGGGGGCTACGGGAATGGCCGGGAACACCTGGCCATTCCCGTCCGACACTGGTGGAGGCCTGTGCAATACAGGCAAGGGCGCCCCCGCACCCGCTGCCTGCTGGCCTCCACCTGGGAGGAGTCGGAGATGACTATCAAACTGACGTCTTCTTCGACCCCTCCTCCGCCTTCGGAGCGACGCCGCGTGAGGATCATCCTCCCGCGCGCGCTCAGCCGCCTCCTTCTGGGACATGACGTGTTCGCAGAAGGAGGCGACTGCCGCCCAGGACCTCTCATCCTGCAGCATGGCATTAACCAAGCCGGGAAGTGAGAGGTCCGGTCCGATCACCGCGATGAGACTGCGGCGTGTCTCGGACCATGACGGGCACACCTCGAGGGTGTGCTGCGCCGTGTCGTCCACCGCGCCACAGTCGTGGCACGACGGCGTCTCCTCCCGTCCTATCCGGTGCAGGTACGATCCGAAGCAACCGTGTCCGGACAGCACCTGCACCAGACGGAACGAGAGGAACCCATGCGACCGCTCGAGCCAGTCTCGCAACACTGGCCCAATCGCGTCTAGGGTTCGGCGGCCAAAGGCTGCGGTGGCGAGCTCCCCCGTCCAATGGAGGACGATGGCATCCCTCGCCTCCCGCCGGACGGCCTCCCGCTCTTCCGGGGCTAGGCGTTCTCCTCCCGCTCTCCGCCCCGCCGTCCATTCATATACTCTGGCGAGCACCCACGCCTCGAGTTCCCAAGGAGGGGTGCCGGCCAGAGCACATGCTGCCGCGAAGCCCACTGTGCGGTAGGCCCGCGCCGCCCGCTGGGCTATGGCCCTTTGGGGCGCCCGCAAGGCGGCGGCGTTCTCCCTCCTATGGAGGGAGTCCTCCCAGATAGGAGCCCCGTAAAGGGCCATACTCTTCAAGATACCGGCGTAAAGATGCCGGCATCGCGCGCTGGGCTTCCCCAAGTTGGGAAGCAGCCAGGAGAGGGCGCCTGCGGTCTTCAGCAGGCGCGACGACAACCCGCTAAAGTGCGGGCCGAAGCGCCACCTGCTGTCGAGTACAAGGCCCAGATGTTTCATCTGGGCCTTCACCTCAATTCTGACGCCCTCCACGAAGATGTGGGCATCAGGTGGGGGGCGCCGCCGAGGCCCGTGGAAGAACACGGCCTCGGTTTTGTGCAGCGCCACCGTTAAACCTAGGCGGCGGATCCTCCCCGCGACCAAGGATCCACCCGCCGAGGCCAGATTGGCCGCTTCCCTAAAACTCCCCCCCCGGGCGGTGAGGAGAGTGTCATCCGCATAGCAGATGACACTCGTGCCCCGAAGGAGAGTTCCCCGCAAGAGCCAATCATAGGCGATGTTCCAGAGGACAGGTCCTATGACTGACCCCTGCGGAACGCCGGCTTCGACGGCGTACCGCCGGACTTGGCCAGCCCTATTAACGAGGACGATCGCCCGATCCTCTAGGTAGCTGGCCAGCAGACGACGCATGTATAGGGGCACTCCATGGAATCGGAGTGCCTCTAGGATGGTGGAGTGGGGAACGGAGTTGAAGGCATTGGCTATATCGAATGACACAGCCAACAATCCGTCCCTCGCCTCCATCGCCCCCTTCACCTGGCCCTTGAGGCGGGCCAGCGCGTCCACCGTGGAGCGCTCAGCCCGAAAACCGAACTGAGCGTCCAACAAGTCCGGCCCGATACTCCGCAGGTGGCTGTTTAGGCGGCCAGCGATTATCCCCTCGAACATTTTGCCGACCTCATCGAGCAGAACGATGGGCCGGTATGCCGAGGGAGAGTCCGCCGGGCGGCCCTCCTTGCGAAGGAGGCACAACTGCCCCTCCTTCCACGGTTTCGGGAACCTCCCACACGCAAGACATGCGCTGAAGAGGTCCCGAAACCTCTCCTCCATTTGAGTGGCAGCGATCGCCACCACTCTTGCCGGAACACCGTCGGGGCCCGGAGCCGTCTTCTTGGCGCGGATGTGGACAATCGCCGCGCGGAGTTCCGACTCCGTGACAGGGGGTCCTCCTCTTCTTCCTCAGCTGGCGGAGCTATCCCTAGCGGTGCGCCCATCACTGGTGGGGTAAAGTTGTCCCTGCACGGGAACAGGGACTGAACCACCCCATCCAGGAATGAGGGCTCCAGGGTCTCGGCCACTGGGGAACCAAAGGGGCGCATTTTGTTGCGCGCCGCCTTATAAGGTCTCCCGTAGGGGTCGCTGTCGAGACCCTCCAGCATCTCCGCTCTCGCCGAGTCTCTGGCGGCGGCGATGGCCCTATCGAGGACCATTTTTGCCTCCACATACACCTCATAGAGGTGGTCCTCGTTGGCGTGAGCTCGTCGACGCCGCCGCCGGCTTCGCATGTAGGCCCTTCTTGCCTCCACACACGCTGCTCGTAGCCCCGCCAGCTCCACCGACCACCAGTACACGGCGCGCCTGGGTAGTGGTCGGCGAGACCGAGGCATGCTAGAGTTGCATACCTCGGTCAGAGACCCCCTCAGGCGCCCCGCCACGGTATCCACATCCAGGCCGGCAAAAGGCGGCGAAAACCAATCCTGGATGAACGCCGCCTCCCCTGCTGCCTCCCTGTCCAGGCGGGTGAGAGCCCACCGCGGGAACGGCGATCGCCCCGAGAGGGGCCGCGTCTCTCCGGGGCCACCGGTGGAGATATCGAACCGTACGTAGCGGTGGTCCGACATAGTCTCCACCAGGTCCACCCGCCAGTTCAACACGCGCGCGGCCAACGCAGGGGTGGCGAAAGTGACGTCCACTATTGAGCCACCCTGCCGCCGCACGCATGTCTGGACGCTTCCTCTATTCAAGAGGGAGAGTCCAGAGGAGGCTGCCCACATCTCCACTGCCCGCCCGCGAGCGTCGGTGGCCGGGCTACCCCAGTTCACCGACTTGGCATTCAGGTCTCCCAGTACGGAGACCTGACGCGGCGCCGCCCTGCCGACCACGGCGGCCAGGACTCCGAGATAGTTCTCGAAGTCCTGAAGAGGGCGGTTTGGGGAGAAATAGACGCCCACAAGGGCTAATTCTCCCCACGCGGCAGCCACGTATCCCGGTCCCTTCTCTAATAGCGAGAGGGGAGGGGAGTCTGTGGAAGACCGCGCCGCTAGTGCCACCAAGCCGTCCTCGTCACCCAGCCAGCTGCCGGGGATTGAGTAGGGCTCGGCGACCACCGCTACGTTCACCAACCACTCGGCCATGACCTGCACCACCAGGTCCTGGGCTGCCCTGCAGTGGTTGGCGTTCGCCTGGAGGATGTGGTAGTTGGAAACCATTATTCCAACATCCCACATCCCTCCTCATCTACCGCCGCTGGAGCTACAGCGGCGACGACGGCGGTGGTGGTAGCAGCAGGGCGAACCTGCGCCGGCACTATGCCCTTCCTCGCGGGCGGCTTGCAGCTCCTGCCCGTCATCCTGTGGTCCGCGGGGCGGCCACTGGCAGCACACGCCGCGCAGCGTAGCGTGGCAGCGCGGCAAGCGGCACTCTTGTGTCCCTCCTGCCCGCACCGGAAGCAAGACTCTCCCCAGTCGGACTTGGAGGGACACGTGGCTCGGGTGTGGCCGAACGCGAAGCACTTAAAGCAGCGCATAGGCTGGTCTTCAAGTGGCCGGACCACAGCTGAGCTGAGCCCCACAAGCAGCCGTCCTTTGGTCGCAGTAAGGACGGCCCCGGCCGCAGCGACTGGGCACTCGACGCGGATGGTGCCCATGCCGCGGCGCCCGAGCCTGATAGCTCCACCCTTTACTGCGCCAGCGTCGCAGCCTCCGGCCGTCGCAACGGCCGCCACCACGTCCTCTTTGGTGACCGAATCGTCCAGATCGGCCACCTCCAAGGCTGCGGTCTTTACAGGCCTGACGACCGTTGCCGCATCCGCGATGACCTCCTGCAGCATTCCCGCGAAGAGGTCCGCGTTTGCGCCACGCTGCTCCCCCGAAAACTCGAAAATTCGAGCCCCAGCCAGGGTACGGCGGCACGTGATGTTGCCGATCCCCAGCCGGGAGGGATCCGCGTTGGTACGAGCCCGTCTTAGGACGGACTCGTACGTCTCGCCCCTCTCCAGGGCCTCCGGGGTGATGGTAACCACGACCGCCGCGGTTTTGGGAGGAACCAGCTTCTTCCCGCCGGCTAGACCCTTTTTCGCCGATGGGGCAGTTGCACTGGGGTTGGGGGTCGACCTTTGCCTTTTTCCCCCCCTGTCCACTTCCGTCCACGGCTGGTTGGACGGGGTGGTGGAGGGAAGAAGGGCGTCCTCTTCCTGTGAGTTCCGGGGGGCCGCTGGTGCGGCAGACGACCCAGACGCTCCCCCCGCGCTAGTGGTTGGCGTTTGAGGGGGCACAGTGGTCCTCTTGCCCTTACCTTTGCCCTTGGAGGGCTTCTGGGCCCGGGGCTGCTCGGCTAATGCCGGGCCTCCCAGAGGCGCAGGTTCCGGCTCCGTCGGCAGTGGACTCTTATCCGCCGCTAGCGGCGGGCGGAGCCGCTTCTCTGGCAAGAGACGGTCTTCGATGCCCGCGAAGCAGCCTCTGATAAAGGCCCTCTCCTCCATGACAACCCCGCGGATTACCGCCTCAAGGCTGGCACGGGAAGAGGAGCCCTCCACCGCCGTACCCGGGGCAGATTGGGCAGGCAGGGCCGTGACCTCGGCCAGCTTCTAGTGTAGCTGGCTGACCTCCGCCTGCAGACGATCTACCTTCGCCTGCAGCTGCCGCGTCTCGTCCGTGGCCGTCCGCTTCACCAGCTCTATCACGATGCCGTGCATGCTTGCGGCCCGGCATTTGAGGGCCTTCTGGAAGGTCCCCTTCAAATTGGAGGACTTAGAGGCGACCTCCAGAACCTCCTCCTTGTCCTCCTGCGCCATGCGCTCCAATTCCGCCAGGGAGTGGTCAGCATAAAGCACGTTAGACGCACCATAGCCAGCCCTTGACCTGGCGGCTTGCGCCTGCCGCTCCTTTGCGGCGACCCTCTCCTCCAGGTCTTCCTGGAGTTGCGCCCTTTTAGCCAGGTTTAGCTGGCGCTCGGCGTCCACCAAGCCCACATCGTGGGCAAGAGCCGAAGCAGAAGTCGAAGCTTTTTTAGACTTCGACTTCTTCTTCGACCTACTCGCAACCGACTCCGAGGAGCCCCCGGACCCGAGACTCAGATCGGCCCTCTTCCGCTTGGGGCGTTCGTTTTCGGCCGCCGACGTGTCCATATTGGACTCGTCGGCATCCGACAACTCGTCCGGCCTGCTGAAGAAGCTGACCGCAGATGGTGCGCAGTCCGCTTCCGACGCCAAAGCGCCGCAGGCGTGGCCCTGAGAAGGGCCGTTGGTTTGGCCCTGAGAAGGGCCTTTGGGTTGGCCCTGAGAAGGGCCGTTGGGTTGGCCCTGAGGAGGGCCATTGGGTTGGCCCTGAGAAGGGCCGTTGGGTTGGCCCTGAAAAGGTCCGTTGGGTTGGCCCTGAGAAGGGCCTTTGGTTTGGCCCTGAGAAGGGCCTTTGGGTTGGCCCTGAGAAGGGCCGTTTGAATCACCCTCGGAGGAGCGATTAGCGTTAAAACAAAGACGCCCGGAGGCGTCACGGCTTGGCTTCTTCGGCATATTCATAGACGACCGCGTTTTTGTCTGCGAATCACAGCGCACTTTAGCCGCCGGTCTGCCACTCCGTTACGGTGGTCAGACACGGCGTTGCCCGGGGGAAACTACGTGGAAGTATGCGCTGTGGGGGATCCCCCAAAAAATATAACCTAACCTAACCCCATTAGGTCGGGGTGCCCAGCTCAGTAACTGCGGCCAACTTTAACGGAACAGATAGTTCTTAAAAAAGCCAAAAATGTTATAACAAGATCAGTGACAAAAAGCGAAATAAAAGTTTTTTAAAATTAAATATCCCTCCCTTTTATAATATATCCTTAAAAAAAAAAAAAAAAAAAAAAAAAAAAAAAAAAAAAAAAAAAAAAAAAAAAAAACAAATTATAAAATAAAGAGTATTCTATTCTATTCTATTCTATAAGTGTCCAGCCAGTGTTTGCAAACGGACGGTGCCGTTTGTATAATGACGAATCATAGAATCTGCCGACGGCACAACCAACCCAAATAGGTTTTGTTTTTGTTAACTGTACTGAAATTTCGATTAAACAAAAGAAACAGTCGCTAGAGGTCGCCTGAAGAAAAATACAACTAGTGGCTCTGTGAGCTGTAGCCGAGAGAGTCTGTCTTTGCATAGCTTAAAACTGCATAAATATTCACGCACCTTAAAACGAAAAGCGCGCGATAAGAGCGCTAAATGGATGAAATATCTTTTTTTTACGTTTTCAATCCCCGTAGGTACGTCCACTATTTTGAAAATTATTAGAATTATGGAACCTGCTCACAAAATTTCATGAGAATCGGTTGAGAAATGCGACCTGTAGAGGAGAACAGCCATCCGGACATCCGGACATACGAAAGCATTTTTGGCCAGGCTGAAACGGAGATGCTTCGCGCTCGCTCGGTAAAAAAAATAGGCCAAGAAACTGGGAATGCGGTCCCAGTTTGACAGCGGTCCCAGTCGCCTGAGAGCTCTTAGATACCGTGACATTCAGCAGGTAAAATTAAGTTCCTTGAATCAGTGTTACTTTTGTCATAGACTTTAGAAAATAACTTTTGATAGATTCAAGCGTTTCAGTAAAGTTTGAAGAGGCCTCTTTTCGGTTTTTTTATTTTTTTATTAATTAAATCTCTGCATTTCTCTAATTCTTTTAATCTCTACTCTATGCTCATATCAATTACTCTTAAGAATTCTTGAACCGATCCGTGCTAAGTTGCTGCAAGTTAAATTGAAGTTAAGTCAAAAACTACTCAAAAACAGTTAATTACATTTTTATGGGACCATTCCGCGAGCTTCCATTGCCAAAAAAAAAGGATCACGTAAGAAGGCCCAAGAAACGCAGAAGAAAATATATACATACAGAACCTCGTATTTTAAAGTTGGTTAAGAATATCTACGTTATCTCTATCAATTTCCATTGGATATCCAAAACGATTACCATCACTTAACGTAGTGCGTCACTCAAAATTCGGCAACTCACGCGCACTCAAGGCGCATGCTTTGCTATAACATCATGTTCGCTAAACATATTCTTTTTTCACTTACTATTGTATCCAACCTACTTTTCACCACATGTCGGAAGGAGATGGAACTATCCGATGGGATACTACACAGGAGTAAAAGGCAGTTATTATGGCCAAACAGCACCATTCTCCAGGTATGTTGTTTTTCGATAAAAATAAGGTCTTAACAGTAAAAAGTCTTTAAGCCGGATGTTCCGTGCTTACCGTTACTTTGGGAAAAACTGATGGCTCCTTAGATTAGACGAAACATATTGAAGTTTCTTTATTGTTGTAATATGGTTTCATCATGGTACTTGCACATACCCCAAACGACAAAACAAAATGGACAAAATTGAAAAACTTTAAGTTTTTGGGTACGAGGCTTTTGGCTACTTTGTATGTCTGTATTTTTAATGTCATTTATTTGTAATGTGGGTTTTGTTTGTGCAGAATAAACAATTTTTCTTTCTTTCTTTTCTTTTTTTATAATGGTATAATAGAGCGCTTTCATTTTAGTATTCTTAAATATCTCAGAATCCTGAAGCTAGTGAAGCTAGTGAATCTGTCATAAATCTCAAACCCCCAGCTCAAATTATTAATTGATACAGGTGTTAATATGTCTTTCGTTAGTCCCGCAGTTGTTCAAAAGTTCTTATCCCATATACCTACTGTGTGTTTGAGGTAACAAATATTCACGCGACCTCTAGAAGCGATTATTCTACTAATCTACCATATTTTTAGGAATTTAATGAGCCAGGTGATATAACTCTTTTCGTTTATGCGTTTCATAATTTATTTGATGGTTTGATTGGCTACAGCCATCGTAATTGATCATTTAATGACAATACCTACAAACATGTCTCATTCTACCTTCTAAAGAAAAAAGTCTAATTGTATATTGTATGTTTATGTATGTTTTTTCAGACTATTACGTTCTTGTCTTTATGGTAAATGCTGAGTCTACCTGTAATAGTAATTTGCATAAATACCAGCACTTTTATTTTTAATTATTGTTTTCTATTAATAGTTTTGTATGTACTGCTGTTGGCGTACCCAATAAATAAATAAATATTTCATTTAACTTAACTCAGTTAATTTTCCCAATTTTGAATCTTTGTTTTTTTGCACTGAGCCTTCACTTACCTACAATAATGACCACTTCTAATATCTTGCTAATATTGTGGTCATAACGATTTGGTGATATTTCTTTCCAACTTAAGCGTTTTATGCTGGAAAACTCGGTCCCTATCAACATCATCAACTAACCTATAATATCTGTGATAACGTCGAGCCTAAAAACCTTTTTGTATTTATATTTAGTTTAAATATTTACTGTGGAGCCTTTACACAAGCAAACCTGGACTTAGAGACCCAGGCACTTGCCATTTGAACCCCCCCCCCCCCCCCCCTCAAAGCCATTTAGCAAATAAATAATAATGGACTAGTACAGTTTTGCACGCCTGATAAGCGAAGCGCGTGAGGTGTGTGGTAGTGCTCTACTCTCGCCTCACAAAGAACAAGTAATTCCTTGAGCTAAAAATGTCTCTATTTACTTCATAACGTACTTGTAGAATAATATTCACACCCAAACGTCAAGAAAAAACACTAGTTTCACCACTCATGTTATTTTCAAAAGACATTTTGCTATTTAAAATAATAAAAAAACTGTTTAAAAATTTATTCTGCGGACGTCTGTGAGTCTTTATGTATGGATCCTGGCGTGGTCACGATAATTCCCGAAAAACTTAACTAATCGAGTCCAGTTTTTTTTTAACGCTTCAGTATTATCGAAAACTAAGTCCTTTCGAAAATCACGGTCTAATTCAATGTAGTTTAATTGTTATTGGTATATTATTAATACGATTGGACGTTTCGTTCGTTGTATATTTTTTATAGAATTGAATTAGATTATGAGGCGTGCACTTTTGGATTTTCCATTTCTTTTTTAACTGTCGAATTCAATGTCAAAACGTTTATTGCGAACTAAGTGTTACAATGTTGGTGTTATCTTAAGTTAGTACTTATGACGTAGCAGCCTTTTACAAGCATTGCAATTATCATTCGCCTGCCCGTCTAAATTAGCATTATAATTATAATTTTATATGAAGTTGAGTTGAAGTTGCCTCGTTGGTCTAGTGGTCGCAAGCGCTACTGCAGAACATGAGGTCCTGGGTTCGGTTCCCGGGTCGGGCAAAGTGTTATTGGGTTTTTCCATCTGGAATTTCTCGGTAGCAGCCCGGAGTCTGGATTTGTGCCCGGTTGATGATGATCTATAAATAAACTTCTTAAGCAATACGGCCTGTTATATATAACGTCACCATAATTACGTAAACGGTCGTCATAAATCGACGTTTTTCAACAAAGACGTTCTTTTCGGTTACCTACATAAGTACTTAAACCTAACTTACTTTCTTCAAACAATACTAATTATATCTAGTATTTTTGTAAAAAACCTACATGATTGATTTTTCGCGTGCCGGCAGTGATTGAACAAACGGTGATCTTTCTTAGAGAACTTTGTACGGAAGAGCGAGCTCTAAAATTTTAGCACCTCGAATAGGTTGGGGTTGCTTTTGACTATTCATACAGTAATAGGAGTTACTTTGTCAACTTATGTGAGAAAGAAGATGAATAGCAAATGACGCGAGCTCGAAATAAGGGTTCCATTTATAATTCGGACGTACGGAACCCTAAAACTTTTGCGCCTCGCCTCGGAAATGTTAGATATTTTTTGGCAGTTTAAAACAGAAATAGGAGTTGCTTTGTTGACTTATGCAGAAAATCCGAAGAAATAAGATAAACTATCATGCAGGAGCGAGCGAAGCGAGCTACAAAAATTTTGCAGTCCCCCACCGGTAGGCAAGCTACCTAGTCGGGGTAGCTGGGTGAGTTGCCCCTAGGCTGGCTGGGCCCCTAAGCTGGGTTATTGCAGGCCTAGGCGGAAATCCGGGGCTGCACGCAAGGCACCAGTACAGTTGCCCTTCTATCTTTTCGTCCTTATCATAAAGAAACACGTGTAAGAATCTTCGGAAACCATAACACAGTCGTATTTTTTAAGTGTTGTATAATAATAATATAATATTATTGGTATTCATCAATACCGCGTGATTATTTATTGGAAAATTGCTCTGCGAATATTTCCGGTAGATAAGTCCGTTGCTTGCGGGAATTCGCATTAAATTATAAATATTTAAGTGTACTGTGTAATTAATTTTGTCGCTGAATTAAGCGGTCGTAAATGCAGGGTTACCACGAAGCAAGAGGTCCAGATGCAAAGACATCTAGATTTATGATAAGGTCTTTTGTAGGGCAAAATTATTAAATTTTAACCAATCTTGCACAAGAGCTTTATCTAAAAAACTTTTGGTGGGTTGATTAGTAATAATAATACCAAACCATTTTCGTCGAAAGCAGGGTAAAGGCCTCTTCTCATCCAGAGCCTTAAATAAAATCTAGAAATCAAAGATAAAATATAAGAAATAAATACACTGGCGTAGCTGTAATTATAGCTTTTCTGTTTTGCCAAAGCACTATTATGAGATTTACGAAAATAAATTATTGTTCTCATGTATATTAACCCCCATCATCATCATCATATTTATTTTGTATGTTTTGTTATTGTTGTATATTGGACTGCCTCGTTGGTCTAGTGGTCGCAAGCGCTACTGCTGAGCATGAGGTCCTGGGTTCAATTTCCGGGTCGGGCAAAGTGTTATTGGGTTTTTCCATCTGGAATTTCTTGGTAGCAGCCCAGAGTTTGGATTTGTGCCCGGCTGATGGCAATAGGCTCGCCCCCTATTACATGGGACTTAAAACATAACTGGCGAAATGTTGGGGTGCTATAGGTACACCTCTGCCTAGCCCTTCGGGGAATACAGGCGTGATGTTATGTGTATGTGTATGTATATTAACAAAGACGTCAGACGCCATACATCATTCTTAAAAAATAACACAGCCATACCTACACCCAACATGATTACATAAATACGTTTTGTTCGGGAAAATGCTTGCTGTTTTAGCTTTTAATATACTGAGGGAGAAAAGAGCCCTTTTATCTCAAAAGGGGGTGACAAGGTAACTGAGTTAAGAGCTCCCTTTGCAACGAAATATAGCAGTGTAATCCGATCATGTGGTTCCCGGAAAAAAATAAGCGACCCCGTCGCGGTGGTGGCAAAGTGAGAAATTAATCGCATTTATCGAATGGATGATCTGTGAGCATTTGTAAAAGTGAAAAAATAGGGAAAAGATTGATTCTTAAAATGTTTAAGAACCATGTTTGGTCCCGTTGTTTTACAAACTTTTATTTTTTGACCGACCGCGCAGATGAATCTTTAACTGGAAATTACCATAACATGATAAAATACCAGCAAGATGAATTAAACACCTGAAGAAGATAGAAGTGATAATTGCAGCGTGAACCTAAAAAAATATTAACACCATACTATGTAAAACTATATTCTTACAAATAAATAAATTCTAATTCTAATTCTATTTGTAGAACATAGTCAACTGCAATAAACTACAGTTTAATAAAAAAATTACCCCACCTCTCTGGGCCTGCATGGATCCACTAACTCCCTCTAAAAGAAAATACACCTGCATCACAGCAATAGCAACTCTACAGGCTGATAGTTCTTTTCGTTTTGATTTTTTGATTAAATACCAGTCCTCGTCCTTTCCAGTTCAACGCTGGTTTCGGCTTCCCAAGCGCAGCCAAAAGCATCAACGTGAACTACGCATTCCAAGCCAACTTCCAACTGCCGTGGAACAGAACCCAGATACCCATTGACATTTTAGGAGCCAACACAGGGTATGTCGGGACTGCGAGAAAGAAAAGGGAAGCAGGGATTAAAGAAGACAAGAATGGTGATTATCGTGATGATGCCAAGCTGTACCACTTCTATAAACATGTTGAGGCTGTTTTAGATGGGTGAGTTAATAAATATTTCTATCTTTAATCCATGTAAGTCTATATAAGTGACCGAGTGACAACGATGTGTGTTGGCAAGTTTTTCATAAAACACCAAGATTGGATTTAGGGAAAGCTTATCAAGAATCAGTATTTTTTGACATCTTAATGAAAAATTGGTTGTAGTTTTAGAGTTACTTCTACTTTTTAGAAATACCGCATGTATCACAAAAGGTGTGGTCAAATTTAACGGTGCAGTACAGACCATCAAACTGAATAACTTTCTCCATGGAACTAACATCGTAATATTGAATAATTATTAATTAATAATTATCAACGGTCCCAGACAAAACTTCAATACCTACACGACCCAAATATATGGGACGGCTGATTATTCTTTCCCGATTACGATATTGGTCCCATAGAGAAAATGATTCAGTTTAATGGTCTGTACCACGCCCTTTAATTTGACCACACCTTTCTGATACACGCTGTATATTCACTCACTGGGCCATAGATGTCACTGAGCAGGCCATTGGTTAGGCAAACTGCCCTATTATATACAGTTAACATTTCACTATTGTTCTTTTTATATTAACCTTCAAAGCTTCAATTGTCAGATGTGATTGAAGTTTGGACAAACAGTCTTAATCCCCAACATCCAAATATAGAAAGAAAAAAGAAAGAAAAATTGTTTATTCTGCACAAACAAAACGCACATTACAAATAAATGACATAAAAAATACAGACATAAAAAGTAGCCAAAAGCCTCTTACCCAAAAATTTTAAGTAAGTAAGTAAATATAACCACACAGCTAACATAACCCTTAAGGAATACCTTACACTCAATAACGCAGCGTATACCTACATCCAAAACACACGGCTCATATTCACACGTAAACAATGTAAATGCAAAAGGCATTAAAAACATGCACTCTCTTTACGTTCCATGTTATCCTAGTACACCTGAGTAAAATGTCTTCGTAGCTAACTACCGAGGTAATTGCTACTTAAACATGTTCGTTAGTCAGCTGTGGTAGTGGTTAGTTGTAAGTTTTATGACAACATTAATACTGTATGTCGTTTATTTGAGGATAATGATACCAGTTTGTATTGTGGTATAGTTGTCTGGCTTCGTGGTTTCTCTTCTCCATTGGGGGAAAGATATTGCTGGTTAATAAAGTGATTCTCGTTGGATTTATGGAGTGCTTAAATTTTCAGGGTTTTGTAAATATTTACATCTGATTGTTAACTTCTACTAATAAGCAAGAGCATTTATAATAAAAACCTTCTTAAACACCATGTTTGCCGGACTGATAGGCGATCATAGCATTTTTTTATTAAACTAGGTAAAAAGACACATGTTGACTTCCCTGTTGCTATACCTGAAGGGGGCATCTACAACGCCACATGCTAGCTACGCGTCACACTGATGGCACGCAAAATCCTGCATCGCGCAAGCAGAGTTTACCGCACACTAGCATATATATTATATACAACGGCCTGACATCAATCGCTGGGCAGTTGCCCACTAGACACGACAGTCGTCTGGTCGAAGGATCCTCCCTTTTCTATGGAGGTTTGAGTAAACTTTACACCTTGTTCCTCATACCCACCGATTTTAGATATTTTAATCATGTTACTGTAAACCACTTTTTCGTAATTTTACCGTACAAGCAACATAACCAACCTCAAAGCTGAAGACCAAAAATAGTGCAAGTAAAATAAGAACTGCTACTCTCAAAGTATCTAATACTAGTTGTGCTCCGCGGTTTCACCCGCCGATTATTTAAAAAAAAGGGGTTTATTTATAAATTACTTCGTTTTCGGTTAGCGTTCTTTCTAACGTACTTTCTTTTGGTCCGGCTCCGAAGGGTCGTAGCTTGATGATAAATACTTACAACCTTCCTCGAGAATTGGTCAAAACCTATAAGTGGCGACATCTGAGTCTCTCTCTATACAGCATTAGACACCCGGCACTCGTCGCGAACGGTTGTGTGCTCGCACTCTCCCGTCCGTGACTTTTGTCACTGTTTAATATTTTCTCGCTGCGAATTTCTTAGCGCCCTCGCAGCCGCCCCGGCTGCATCCGATCATCGGTCGATTAATTAAATTAATTTTAATTAATTGATCGAATTTATTGATCAATCAAAAACTGCCTTTTTCAAGGCAAAGTGTTATTATTTCTTTAACTGCGCGATTGTGTGAGTAGCTTCATTAGGCCCCTTCTGGGCAAAACCACAGTTTCGTGGTCCTCGGTGGATACCTAACGGTGCTAACGATCTGAGTGGGGTGTTGTCCCAACACACCCGCCGAACCCTTTCAGGGCGAGGCAATTAGTTGGACGGGTCCTAGAGCTAACCGGCCTTGGGGGATCTCCTAGTCGGCTCTGGTGACAGTTTTCCTTCCTCAGCTACTTACCTAGTGTCTTTAGGGTGTGTCTACACCCTTCGCGCTAGACTGTCAGGGCCCCGTTCGCACAATAAGACTGGCGACGGGTTTACTAGCTTAAGGCTCACCATAGGTACTCACCTCCCTGTCTATACCCGACAGGGAGGATAACTCATCCCCGGGAACACCCACCCGAGGAGTTAGGCATAGGGATTATTAGGCCGGAATCTTCCGTTCCACCATCCCCCCCAAGAAAGTAGCCCCCCGCACCCGCCAACTATGGGGGCTGCACTGATTATAACTTTTGTTAGGGAGGTCCTCCTAAAGGACCCCGAGTTTCTCGCCAAATATGGCGCTAAGTTCGCTGCTCTGCAGTCCCCCACCCCCTGTCCTCCCGACAACTCAGCCGCCATCTCTAATTTTAGCGATGCACTAGAGGCCCCCTCCCCGGTGCAAACCGCCCCCCTCCCCCGTACCGATGGAAACTGACCAACGGACTGCGACCAGACGCCCCGTCTCCCCGTACTCCTCCAGCTCAGAAGTCCTCATTACCTCCTCCTCCGAGGATGACGGTTTTCAGACCGTCACATCATCCTCCAAAAGGAAGAAGTCTTTCGATTCCTCCCAGGCCAACAAACTCAGGGACCAATCGGTCACTCCCCCGCCCACCCTTGTGAATCCGACCCCCGTCGTCGCCATCACGACCGCCCCCCCCCCCCCCCGCAATAAACCCCCCCCCGGTAGTCAAAGCTTTCCTAGAAAGCAACGCCAAAAAGACCCCCACCCCCCCCCCTGTCTTCATTCAGGACAAGTCCAAATGGTGCGTCGATCTCAGGATCGGCTTCACCAGTGCCCGGGCAACCGAGCAGGGCATTAAAGTCCAGGTCTCTAAGTCAAACGACTATAGAGAAGTCACAAAGCTCCTCAGAGCACGAGGTGTGTCCTTCCACACATACTCCCTCCCCGAGGACCGCCAGACCCGCGTGGTCATTAATAGGATCCCCAAGGAGATCGCAACCTCCGACCTCAAAGACGACCTTGTGTCGCAAGGAATCCCTGTAGCCGAAGTGCACCGCATGCACCGCGCCCGAGGCGGCGAGCCATACAACATGGTCCTTGTTATATGCCCCCCCGTCGAAGGACACCACCCCGTTTTCCAAATTAAGTCCCTCTGCCACCTCACTGGATTCGATATCCAGAAGCCCCGTAAGACTGGAATCGTCGGCCAGTGTCACCGCTGTCAGCTTTATGGCCATTCGCAAAAGAATTGCCATGCCACACCCAGGTGCGTCAAGTGCCTGGGTGGGCATGGCACTTCCGAGTGCTCCCGTCCCAAGGACCGAACCCTCTGCACGGAAACACCCAGCTGAGTGCTGTGTGGTCTCTCCGGGCACCCAGCCAATTACCGTGGCTGCCCCAAAGCCCCTCAGGCAACAAACCCGAAGCTGACGAAGCGTACGGACGCTCGTCAGGGAAGGGAAGCGCCCTCCTCCCAACTTCCCGAGCGCCTGAGTCCCCAGAGACCCAACACTTGGAACTACTCCCAGCACCAACAGGCCTTCCCGGCCCTGGTGCGTAACCAACCCCCCCCTATTCCCCCGACTACGTTGCCGGACGATGTACGTGAACTGATGACTGAGAAGAACGCGGCTGTCCGTACGTACAGCAACTTTCCCTGCGACGCGAACCGAGCCCATATGCGCTACTTACAGCGAGCTGTAAGGACACGTGTAGCGGAGCATCGGGAAACGGGCTGGGATAAATTGTTGAGCGAACTAGAGCCTACCCACCTAGCATTCTGGGAGCTTCAGAGGAAACTCAAATCCCGTCAAAATCAGTAGCCCCTATGCCCCCCTTGATCCGCCCAGACAATACCATCGCTTTCGATGATGTCGACAAGGCCGAGTGCCTAGCCGACAGTCTTAAGGCCCAATGTTCGCCCAGCTCTCAACCTGTAGACCAAGCTCACCTCACTGAGGTCGAAGCCGAAGTCGAAAGGAGAGCCTCCCTCCCCCCCGTAGAAGACCCCGAGTGCCCTCTGCCTCCTGTCACCCCCGACGAAGTGCACGAGCTCATAAAGGGCCTTAAGCTCCGTAAAGCCCCCGTTTCTGATGGAATGACCAATAAGGTGATCCAACTTTTCCCTGCCCACCTGATCATGCTAATGACCACCATCTTCAATGGTGCCATGAGCAATAACATCTTCCTCCAAGCGTGGAAACAGGCCATTGTCATCGGTATTCCCAAGCCGAGCAAGCCTAAATCCGCTCCCTCCAGCTACCGCCCTATCAGTCTCCTCAATGTCCTTGGCAAAATCTATGAGAGGCTTATTTATAAGCGTCTACGAGACTATGCCAAGACAAAAGGTCTCATTCCCAACGAGCAGTTCGGTTTCCGAACCCAACACTCGTGCGTCCAACAGGTCCACCGTATCATCGAACACGTAAGCGTTGGCTTCCAACGTGGTTCGTTGACGGGTGCTGTTTTCTTCGACATAGCGAAAGCGTTCGACAAAGTCTGGCACAATGGCTTATTATATAAGCTATACAAACTTAAAGTGCCAGATCGTCTCGTGCTCATCTTGAGACTACTTGTCGAACCGCACCTTCCGATTCCGCATCGAAGGAGCGCTATCCTCCCCCCGTCCCATCCGCGCCGGAGTCCCTCAGGGCTCTTTGCTCGCCCCTCTCATTTTCACGCTATTCACCAGCGATATCCCGAAAAGTAAAAGGGCTCAGTTGGCTCTGTTCGCAGACGATACAGCCATTTACTACACCGGCGTAAGCCCCGATGCGATATCTCGTACTCTCCAAACCACAGTCAACCAACTCGGTGACTGGTTTAGGAAGTGAAGAATCGAAGTCAATCCCGATAAGAGTCAAGCGGTTCTTTTTTCGAAACCGGGACTCAGCCCCACCCCTCCCCGTCCGATCACCATGTTCGGCAAGCCTATCCCTTGGGAGAAGCGAGCCAAATACTTGGGTGTCATACTGGACCAAAAACTCTCTTTCGGTGAGCACATAAGGCAGGCGCGTTCGCGGGCCGCTTTCGCTCTCGGTAGACTCCACTCCCTATTGAATGCACGCAGCAAATTGTCACTCAAGTGCAAATTGCGAAATTACACAGCGTGCATTCGGCCAATCATGACCTACGTGAGCGTGGTTTTCGCACACTCGAAACCCCCCCACATCCATAGGATGCAGAACCTCCAAAACCGGTTCCTCCGTAGGGCAACCGGCTCCCCTTGGTTCGTTCGGAACGAGATCCTCCATCTCGATCTTAAAGTCCTCACTATCCGTCAGTTCATGAAGCGCATTTCCAAGCGTTTCTTCGACTCCGCGGCCTCACATCGCAACCCTCTGGTTGTCGAGGCTGCCAGATATACCCCCTCCCGTATTAGTCGTACCCGCCGTCCAAGGCATGCCCTATCCGACCCCGATGACCCCATAACCCTCCTCCAGGAGAGCAGTAGGGCCACGAGTACAGTATACAAAAACAGACCGCCATCGTTCCGACCTCGCCGCCGAGGTCCTACGCGACGCCCCCGACCCTTACTCGACGACGCGCCAGCCCGCGCCGTAGCTGAGCCTGTAGCTTTAAATTCCCCTTATAATAATAATAATAATATAATTTCGATCCAGCCTGTCCCACCTTGCTGCCCTCCCCTCAGTGACGCCCTAAGCCGAGGTTCGTACCCCAAAGGGGGTGCCCTTAGCGTGCGGTCACCTAGTATTTAAGAATTTCGTCCCTGGCTGGAGGCTTTAAGTTAGTAGCTTAAGGCACCCACAGGCTTGCCGGTTAAGTAGCCAAGACCTCAGTGGTCAAAACTACGAGCTGCCAATTAGGAAAAAAAAAAAAAAAAACTAAAAGCAAGATGATTTGTTCAAACCCGACTGGATGATCCATACATTAGCGCGTTGAAACAAAAAAACAAACAAACTCATCAGCTTTATTATACCTACATATAATCCATACTAATATGTATTATAAATTCGAAAGTAACTCTGTCTGTATGTCACCTTTACACGCCTAAACCACTGAACGGATTTCGATAAAATTTGGCAAGGAGATAGATGGCATCCTGGAGAAGGACATAGGATACTTTTTGTCCCGGTACCACGTTCTCGTGGGATAATTTCCGACATCCACGCGGGCGAAACTGCGGGCAGAAGCTAGTATCGGAACTGTACCGTCCCAAAATGTAATATAGGCTGACCTGTGCAGTAACGGAATACACATTGCCACAGACAATATGTTGCACATTACGAACACTCCCGTTAACCTCTGTGCTAAATTATGTTTGCTTATTGATTGGGTTAACCGCGGTAGTTCTATCTGCTAAACCTACCTATTTGGAATCGCTACTAGAAACCGTTAGTGTTGATTTTGATGATAATTTTCTAATTATACCATCACACCTCATTTCCCTGAAGGCTTCAGCAGAGGTGTAGGTACATATAGTTCACCTACATTTCACCAGTTAAAGTCCCGTGTAATAGCAAAGCTAGCTATTCAATTAAATTAAATTTTATTTCAGACTAAGGTCCATAATTCTGTTAGTATTTTGCTGTTAGTAACAATAGTGCTTATATAAATAGGTTAGTATTGTTAGTTTTGGCAAATTTATTATTTATTCAGCCCTATGACTCGCCACCCAGTATTCCTAAAAGGGACAAATCAACAAGGCATAAATCCAGGCTGAGGGTTATTACTGAGTCTGATGGTAAAACCCAACAACACTTTGCTCGACCTTGGATACCTTAGAGACTATACCTACGAGGCAGTGGTACTAATAATTTGTTGAATGAATTATCTGCTTATGATTTGGTAAGCACCTCTCATAAATTATCTTGTCAACATTTTTATCTTTGATGCTGTGGATTCAAAAGAGTGTGACTCACAGATAAAGAAAATGTCGTGAAAAATCCTGAACTAAGTTTTTCTACATTGCCCACGCGCAGAAAGCATACGTGGTGATCAATGCTCGTTCTGTTTTAAAAAAAGAAGAGCCTCTAACACTGCAGTGTAACAACATTACAGATTTTATGGTATGGTCACCAAAAGTGTTAAGGAACCAGGGTCGACGGATATAGTTGAAGTTTAGTAGGAAACCGATGGATATTTTCGAATAAAATTTAACTTATATAATAGAAAACAAACACTTCATTTATCAAATTAAATTATTTCGAAAACATCCATCGGTTTCTTAATAAACTTCAACTATATTCGACGACCCTGGTTTTTACATCTAAGGGAGGACTGGGGCTGGTTACCTATAATAGGGGTAGGTAGACTAACTGCCAAACTAATCAGCAGTACGACTTTTGGGTAATCTAATCACTCGAGGATTCATATCGATAGGATCTTTATCTTCATTAATTTTCTAAATCTTTGAACCTTTCACTATGAATACATTTATAATTGCATTTTCCAAGTTCTAAGTCCCTAACATAACTTCCAGACCAATCACGCTTTGCAAGAATGCAAAATGGTGGCCGAACCATATCCAGTTATCCATTTGCCCAATCACGGGTTTCGTAAATGATTTCAATACTGAAGTGAGTGTGAATGTTAATTCGTTTTCTGCGTCGCTAATCATGCTAGCGTGTTAGGGAATTATCACTTCCGTGAGTTACTGTACCCCGATCTGTACCTACTAATGAGCTCTGACGTCATCAGTTCATGACTAGGTTTGGTATTTGTACCATCACCTTATGCTGGTAATCCAGATGTAAAGGTTTTTTTTTTTCAGAAATACTCCCATAATGTCATTTGTTTTTTGTATTTCGTCGCGCTAATTCAAAAACCAACTAACTCGGTGATTTTGGGATATTGAGTTAAATATACCCATCGATTCAAAATTTTATTCTCTTTCTACTGGTAAAACATACTAAGCCGTGCGATGCTTTGTTTCGGAGATACTGAATGGTGAAACCAACTATCTAACCATGCCGTAAATATGCAAAACAAATATGCCTTGTTAATCAGCAAAACTATGTTTTGTATCGAAGTCAAACAAGATACTTACATTTAATCAGTTTTCAAAATAAAATAAAACCTGCAAAATAAACGGAATTTTGGGAAAGAAAAACGTTCACATCCAATTATATGGTTTTAGTCCTAGTTAGAAACAACAGGAAATAGCGTTAATATTCAATGATATTAGCAGTTATTAAAGGATAATAGCTATTACCCGATGATTATTTATTAATACTTGACACAAAATCAAGAAGTCATTGTTAATAAATAGGTTTATTAACAATAACTTTATTTTGTAGGGAGGTAAAAGCAACTAAATAAGTTTAGGGCCCAAAATGCAATATTCTGCGAAACCCTGTTACTTTTCTATGAACTGCTATAAATCAACACATACGTGATTTAATTATAAATCAGATGCTGTTGGGATTTTTTTTGATACAAACTTTCAAAATGCCCTAACACAAAATCATAATTTGAGCAGATAGTTGGTTTTTTAATTAACCCGGCGATTTTTCTTTAACCTCGTATCAATTCACCTTACTTAATGCAATTCACTACTCGATTAAGGCCTAGGGCCTAGACAAATGGCAATCGCTTTCAAAGCGTTTCGTATTCTACAACTACTTTAACAGGATTGACAAACAGGTTGTCCCAGAAATCGACCGACATACTGTAGGTGGTGATAGGTTTAGTCTAGCCCTCCAAAAATAACATATGTTCCGCAAAGTGTTATAGTTTTCGAGTTATAAAACATTTTTTTTATTGAGGTCAAAAATCAAAAGTGAATTTATGTTGAATTTGTAAGTTTTTACACTGAATCAAAGGTAATTACGGATAGAGTAACTATTTAATAATATTTTAATGGTAAAAGTTATCAATAAATAAAAATATTTTATTTACACGTAAGAGACACAAGAATGAGGCATGGGCGTTTTTTTTTTTTTAATCTATTATATCTTGAAAACTATAAGGTTTTGCGGAGCATATGTTGTATTATATTAGGAGGGCTTGATCACAGCTATCACCACCTACAGTATGTTGGTCGATTTCTGGGACACCCTATACTGGGTGTTTGGCAGAACGTTGAACATACTAAAATGGTGGATAGGTGGGGTCATCTGCTACTTACTCAGCCCTAATTTATTTGGCCCTGGCCCCCTGGATATTTTTTTATTTTCCTTTCTTCTAGTTTCACCACTTTCTAAACTTTAAAGTGTAATTTTTATTAAAAATGGATAAAACAGGCATTTTTTTTTAAATCTTTAGTTTTGGCAGATTCTTATAAAATTATTGCTTCATTCAGATGTTAGCTAGAAAAAAAATTATGAGAAAAATTGCACTTTAAAGTTTAGAAAGTGGTGAAACTAGAAGTGAAACTATCCACCATTTTCGTATATTCAACGTTCTGCCAAACAGCCTGTATAAGGTTTTCGGTAGCTTACATCAGTCCTATGCATTTTTGACTTTCCATCATCATTATCGCTGATAGAATGTTACTTTGTCTGAGCGCTGTGTACTAATTTATAGGACAACAAAAGCATATTATGCCAATTTTATGATAATTTTATCAACACTCCATTTTTCACCTCGTTAATTCATTTGCCAACTTATCACTTCTTCTTAGTGTACTGCGCAGTATTTGCCGGAACTACCCACTTACTAATGAATATTGACGTCAATCACGACTTTGACATGTGTTGATGTTAGGATGACAGTTACTTTCCTTGGGTAAATTAACAGTGTAAACGGAATGCATTGAAATATTTGATCCTTCTAAAGTAAGGCCAACGAAATGAGGTAAAATTCGTAAACAACCTGACCTTTAATGATTTACATTACGATAGCGAGCGATTAGTATCTCTGTCCTTATCTCTCGCACGTAATTTATTTATTTTATTTTTATTTTAGATGGATTTGCTCTTGACTCTAGTCTAGGTCAGAGATGACAGAGACAAAGTCGACGATGGAGTGAGCTTACCCAGAAGAAACCTGTTCACTCTCACTTTGAAGAGATTTGGTTGGTTTGGTTTGGTTTGGTTTGGTTTAGGTGGTTTGGTTTGGTTTTGGATTTGGGATTTGGGACTTGTAATAACGTCGACGTCAGTTGGTCGACGACGGCTGTCGTTGTGTGATACGTGGTACAGGAAAGCGGTTGGTACAGCAGCTATCAACATTTGGTCCGGTTCATTAGTGTGTGGATTGCGTTCGAAGTGATACGAATTTCTTCGCTCCCATATTTGTTTAGTTTTTTGGTTGTTATTAATCCGTTATTTTTAGTTTTTCTTGATGATTTTTACTGTTACTGTGAGTGGCCTTGATTTTAATTATGGAACCACAGCCTGGCAGCTCTAGACAACCGTTAAAAGATATCAATGCACTACGAAGGAATGTTTCTTTAAATAAAAATGTTATGAACCCCTTGAAAGCTTGTTTATATTCTATATCTCGTCGTGTTGGCCTTACTTTATTCATATCACTGCTGATAGATACTCATTTATCTTGCACAATCTTTTCAAAATTATGATAACTCTATTTTAATTATGATAGCTCTATATTAATTAATTATTTGAATTGTTCCTTATCGTTTTTACAATCTTTATCGAAATACCATTAAAGACTTCGAAAGACCATTTCAGACACAAATCTACATGATCTGACTTTAAAAGAGACTAAGTTTGTTACGGTATTTCTTCTAAGAGTAGTCAGATAGAAAATACCGAACTCATCTAGTTTTAAAATATAATTTATGTTTGGGGTGTAAACGTGTTTATACAAACCTACCGAAATAAAATCATTTATCAAAGTCTATGAAATGTTTGTACAGGTGCCAACCCTAGCAAACAATGTTCCTCTGGATTACTACAACAAACATCTAATCAAACTAACTGTAATATGGTTTACATCCGATCAATGACTTCACAAGGAAATTCTACCACACACACACAACTACCTGCGGTATTGTCTCTTCGTCTCCCTTTAAATCCATCCAAAGATTGTCTTTAAAAGATCGCTTTTGGCGATAAGACCTCCCATTGTGTCACCTTATGAAAATTTCCACATTTATATCTGTAACTCGTTTGGTATACATAATAAAGATTCTATTCTTTCTACAAGTCGTTCGGTCTCGCAGATCCTGTCCTTCTCCCCGTGAAAATAAAGGCATATTAAGGGGACCTCATGACCTTAACGCAAATTTATAATGCCTAAAAATATATGATCCACTGCGGTAACCAACATCAGAAAAAAAGAATGATATTCTTCTGCAAATATGCTAGTTAGATAGTGTGTTGAAAATATAATACAATTAACTTGATATGATAGAAAAAATCACGAAGATACCTCTAAAAAAATATTTTAACGATTAAAAACCATACTAATATACATGCAAACATTCCGATTTTTTTGTCTGATTATTCTACAAGTAACATACTAACGTAATAGTATTTTAGTTCTTTTTGAAATAAATTACCAGCGTTGTGTCATCGCGCTTCCCTTTATTTTCTATGCAATCCGATGATGACCGCGCTTTAGCTCTTGTAAGCCTCTTAACAACGGGAATAATACACACACACATTATATAAGGCCGGCGGCGGCGGCGGTTGAGGCGGCGTGTGAGGTATTGCCCGAATTGTTACCATTTTATAAATATCATGAAAAATAAAAAAATGCGAAATTGCGTTTGTTGTGATATTTTTTTTAACTATTTAGTTATTGTGTATTTATTTTATTTCTTACATAATCACCCTATAATGTTCCCACTGCTGGGACACAGGCCTACTCTCTTCGAGAGGGAGTGGTCTGTAATCTACCACGCGGGCCGAGTGCGGGTTGGTAGATGTCACATATCTTCGAATTTCTTTGGTTCTAGGACATGCCGGTTTGCTCACGATGTTTACCTTCACCGTTTTGAGAGCAGTGGTGATGAAATTAATTACACAAAGTAAAGCGCCTGCCAGGGTTTGAACCCACGACATACAACTCGTAAGTCGCGGCCGATACTACCGGGCCACCACTGCTCATACAATTTATTATCAATTTATTATAATTTTATTTCTTATTTTGTTATTTTTATCGTATCGTATGCTGCACTGGTTGACGTCATCACGTCAACACCGGCTGTCGCTGACAACCAGCGCTGGGGCTCTGTCTCGTATAGGGTCGTAGCATTATGCATTATGCTAAACGATGGCCGTTTTGCGTGGATGTGAGTCATATTTTCCTCCAACTTGTTCTTTTTTGTGTTCTTTTCTCTGCGTCATGTTTACCGCAAATAAACGTATTTTCTTTCTTTAATTTAAATCGTTCTTCTTTGATGGCCAAGAGCTTCACGAGAATAGTTCCTACTGTGGTTATACTATTGGACACTCATGACTGAAGGTGCGTTTAGATCAAACGAAAATACAACCGAAACAAGAACAAGAGCATTATTTCTTGATATTTTTGACTGATAGACCAACGAAAGGATGCTCTAACCCTCATCGTCATCATCAGCCTACAGCAGTCCACTCCTGGACATTGCATCCGAGAATCGAACTGAATGCATTGCAATTGCATTCAGTTCGATTCTCGGCAATTCTCACCAACCTGCTACCAGCCACCCTGCGAAGATCGTCGCTCCACCTAGTCTGAAAACGGCGTACCTTACGTTTTCCGTGTGTAACTCTGTTTACACAAAAAGGATTTGGTAGAGTGGGAATAGAATGTGCGTCTGCTCGTTTCGTCTAAACTGACCTTTAGATGTCCACTTTAATGCAATGAAGGAATCTGAGAAAAAAACATTTCCTAAGTTTGAAAACCTCTGGTTAAAAGCCCAAAAATATCAAGCTCCAGCAATATTCAAATGAGTGCCTTCAAAAAGTTATAAAAAAAAATGCGTGAGTGTCGTGGAACACTCGATTGGAACTAAGTTCCTCTCGTAGTATATTTAGAACATCCATAGAACAAATTTGATTACTATAAAAAGGGTTATATCGAGTCAACCTTAAAAGATAGACATATATGCTGTCGCGGACTTTTTTTTTGAACTTTTATTGGGCAACCATTCCGTCATACATGATTTTTGCGTAACTTTAACAATTTACGCAACGGAAGCTCACAAAAGGAATTATTTTTTCCCGTTCTTGCAACATTTTTCATTTATGCTCCGCTCCTATTGCTCTTAGCGTGATGTTATTAGTCTAAAGCCTTCCTTGATAAATGGACTATCAAACACAAAAAGATTTTTTGAATTCCAACTAGTAGTTCCTGAGATTAGCGCGTTCAACCAAGCAAACAAATAAAGAGAGGCATGTGACGGAAACTCGTGACGGAAAATTCTTACACTTATTTTTCGCCTAGCCCGTACAGTGCGACAAGGAACTTCGTTCCAAAAAAAATCAAGGCGCTGCTCACGTCACAGTTTGTCTGTGTGTTTGTTTATTCACAGATAACAGATAGGCAGCGCACATATCAAAATCCTGATTTATTTCACTCCGTCACTTGGTTTCTTTCGGAAGCAATTTTCACATAAATTGCTTTCGTCAATACCAATTTTGTGAATGTCAAAATTTGTTATTTATTACTGTTTACTGGTGCGGGGCTATTTTAATAAACATCGGGTTTATTTATTTTTGTGGTGTGATAATTTTAATAGGCCTCTCGTTCGGGGATGTGGTTAAACCGGAGAACCGATCAGATCAATCGAACACATCATTTTTAGATCATATTGATATCATTAATAGATAAATACCCAACGTCTGGGGAATTAGCAAGAATATGAGAGTATTTTGAACTTCTGCTGACGACGGAAACCGGAGCAGCAGGATTATTCAGGACGATTATGACAGCAACCTAATAATACAATTTATTTCTTTTCTTTCAGATTCGGCCACAATGGCAGGTCATGCGTGCTGCAGACTTTGTGTCAACTTGGAGCAGAACCATTACATTCTGATGATGAAGAGGATCTGTTGCACGAAATGGCAATGTTTGTATTGAAGTAAGTATTTTATTTTATAAGGGAAAACAAACAGTAATATACAAGGTCGCAGGGACATCGATGCACGACCTGTTACCCCATGGACTCAGTACCTGATTCTGAACCGTTGAAATTTACCGTCAGTTATTTTAAAAAAACTTTTGCCCTGCCATCCATTAGGACTGCGTAGGTATTGAACTTTTCTATGAAACAGCTGATATTTTTTTTGATAACCGTCGAAAAATATCTACGCTAGGGGGTCTGGAACATGTGCTGAATTAATGCATCCTGTATAAGTATCACCTTTCATATCTGCACTCGAAGTCTAAGAAGCCGTTTCAATTAACCCAGAGAGCGCGTACGCCCTTTATTTGGTAGCATTAGCTTTAAATAGTTCTTGCTGATATTAGACAAAAAAGTTCAAAAGTTCAATGACTGCTCCAGAGTACCACATGCCCTACAGAGTTACATCACGTGGTGCTAACATGTTCAACTCAACTAGTTCTAACCATTAGCAGTTTGAACTTGACAATTTGATGAGTACATACTCGATGTGGCACGAAGGCTCTTTGCACTACAACTTAGTTGTAATGGTGGCTGAGTGACGGTCGTGATTTGAGTATGTGGGTAGTAAATTTTGAATGAAATATACATAGGATATAGATACAAAAATTCTAGCTTTTCCCCATCGGAGTAGGTAGAAAAGAACAGACGGAAATGAATTGTTAAGGAAATTGATACCTGTCGTCGATTTGCCGTGTTATAATAGCCATTTCACACCACCGCCAAATAATGTGTTGTGATATGAATATACGGACAATTTAAGTTGACAGTCAATTTGCTTAACAATTAATCACCCAAACTTTACATAGGTATTCCTTTTGTTTCGATGTTTCAGTTCAAGTATCAAATAATGACAATGCAGCTATATTATTAAAGGCAAGGTATAAATAGTTTGTTGAATATATGCCACCAATTTCAGCAGTATTTATACTCCATTTGAAATAAGATTAGAAATTTAAATAAACCTTTTTTTACAGTCCGTTCAACCGATTTTGACTTCTATTGCGTTGATGGCATGACAAATGGCAGCTGCAGTAAACAGTTGGTATTATAACCACGTTTTTGCTATTAATGCCATCCTTATACCAACGGGTTAGAAGTCAAAATCTGTTGACCGGACTGTAAAAAAGGGTTTATTTAAATTTCTAATCTTATTTCAAATGGAGTATAGGTGTTGGACGGCTTTATATTTGCCTATTGATTAAAGGCATACGATAGGTATACCTATAGGTGTTCTGCTGAATTTGGGACTCCTGGAGACCACTACAATGTAGGCACATAAATTCGGCTTCGTCCATACTAATCCCTAGTCCCAACTCGCCCGCGTCTTGTAGCTATCACCCATGTATACGGACCGGGCGAGTTGGAGCTAGGGATCAGTATGAACGAAGCCATAAATTCTACGCTACGCTAGCGGGCTGGCACTCGCATTTAAATTGTTATCAACCTAGAAAACAAAAGGGCGATGCTGTTCATCTTTTGAACATAATTATCTACTTAATTCTATCCGGTTTTTAACGACTTCCAGAAGTCGTTATTACACATGGTGGGTGGAAATAGGTAACCTGTTTGTATCTTGAATATATAATGTACTAGCTTCTGTCCGTGGCTTCGCTCACACGGATTTCACAAATTAGCCCACGGGAACATGCTACCGGGACAAAAAGTGGCATATGTCCTTCCCCAGGATGCCATCTATCTCCTTGCCAAATTTTATCGAAATCCGTTCAGTGGTTAAGGCGTGAAACGGTTACATACAGACAGAGTTCCTTTCGTATGTATAATATGGGAAATAATAAAGCTTCCGAAAAACAAATTAACTTCCAGCGATCTGTGGTTGACAATAATACTAACTAAGCTGTGTTAAAATGAATTACCGAAAAATTAATACAAAATTGACCGACAAAAATGTTGTATTTAATGAACAAACATGAACTTATTCAAATTATAATTCTACGAAAAATAATCTATACTTTCAAATAAAATAAACTAAATTTCCAAAAAAAAACACAAATCTTCCGAAAAAATTACTAAGTTGCCGAAAACATATAATATGTTCCCGAAAATCCTAACCCTAAACGGTCGCCGTCAGGGGCACCCCGAGGTTCGGTTGGTTAGGTTCCTTTAAACCCTTTAGACAGAAGTAGGAGCCCCGCGGAGCGGGGCTCCGTCGACCTGCTTATTAACCCTAACCCTAGCCGGCCGACGTCAGGGGTACCCCGAGGTTTGGTATGTTAGGTGTAAGGTTGATTCTAAATTTATAAGCTGGTGGAAAAATATTACGTCAGCAAATATTGTATTAATTTTTCGGAATTTTCAGTATTTTATTCGGTCGTTTCATTATTTGTATTCGCATATAAGCTGTCGGAAAGTTAGTATTTAAAGCAGTAAATTTCATATTTTGAGTACGCTCATATTTTAATTCTTTTTCGGAGCTTTTATTACTACCCGTATAATATTAGTATGGCTATATTATAATTATCTTCTTTGTTCAATTCGATTGCAAATATATCAAGTTAAATATATATAAGAGACAATAATTAATGTTACTCTTACTGGATTCCTTGTGTGAAGCGAAACTCGACTATGAATTTTATTGAACACCTGAAGCTGAAATTGATTTGTTTCTTTTCATTCCAGTCCCAAGAACGATGGTACCAACAACTTAACAGAAAGTGACAATAACTACCCGTACATCAAAGCGTACACCGACGGTGAACAACATCAGGACTGCACCAAGTTATACCAAGGATGCTCGCTGTCCTTCATAGATGTTTTCACCAAACTACATGATCTAGCGTGATTTGATAAAGAAGACAGTTTTTTGGTAAATGGTGTGTAAAGACGTGCTTCACACTCGTTCAGGTGGGCTTGATTCGGCACGATTCGGCACAACCGGGCGGGCAATTTATTCATACGATTTTGCCTTACGGCCTGGGGGTCTACTCCGTAAGCACAAAATCCATAGTTTCGGCCGAAGTTACGGGCGTATCCTACTCCGTATCACTTATGGACATAATATTAGTTCGGAGACTGAACTAATAATTATTGTCAACACGATTTGACAGTTGTCCCTACTCCGGATGTGGCCCGTGTGCCTATCCGACAAAAAATATTTGACACTTGTCTGACGGACCAACTACTTTCGAATGGGCCCATGTCTTCGTTGGCGGACTTTTAGACCCCCTGTGCCGAATTATGCCGACCCAAACATGTGTGTAACACCCCTCATGTTTGATAATGACTGAATAGAGAAGGTGGGGATTGTAAATAAAACTTTTTTACTTTTGAATTGTATTTTATTGTAAGCGCTACCTTTTTGGTCTTATAATCACAGTTAAGGACATTGTTGTCAAGTTCCTATCAGAGATTCAGAAGACAACAGCTCCTGAACGATCGATTGACGAAAATCTTAACGTCTTACCTTGTCATATTATACGATGCAAATGGTGACGACAAAACTGTAACTTATGTATTACATCAATGAACAAAGTTGTACTTGACAAGGATGTTTTGACGCGTGATTAAAATCAGAACAATTGCGGCGTCGTATGTGGGAATTATATATTTATCGAATAATAATCATCAATTTCATATCAATCGCCAAAATCAAAGAAAATTTGAAGTTGGCGGGCTACAACAGCATTCACATTAATATTTAGCGATCGGTATTTTGCGACAGCGTCGCTATCTATGTCGAAACTGCCAGCCCAGGGTTTTGTACAACATAAATATTATTCTAAACTACTAGGTATCTTATATAAAATAGCACAAAGACATACAATACATATTTACATAATTATTACGCACCAATTACAATTTAATATCATTTTCGTTTAAAAAAGTTGTTAAAATGTTAATAATTTTGGGAGAGAAGTGAGATAAAAGGGAATGGAAGTTAGTTGGGAGAGGGATGATATAATTGGATTTTTTTTCGATAAACAGCAACCATATTGTAACGACAATAAAGATCACTGTAATTTTGACAGTGATGTAAACTCAGACGTTATATAACTGTGAAAGGACTGTATCACAAGATAGCTTGACTGGTTTGTCAGATTGGTAAATTACAATCCAGTATCAATATTTTTGAAGTGAAATTTCTTAGGCGGCGATTCGATAATAGGGCAAGAATTGAGAGTGAAATTTCAAGAACGCGTCACGTTTATACACATTTCGTTACATGAAGGAGAAGAAAGATATAGCGCCCTCTGTCTCTCAAACTAAATGTCTCTTATTCTTTATTTTTTAAGAAGTTTCACTTCTTTCACGTGTACGGTACTGCACGCGAATTTTTTTATTTTTCAATTTTTTATAAATCATGCTGCAACTTTCATAACCGCTCCACTGTATTTATTATTATTTATTCATCACATCTATCGTTTTGTTTAACAAATCGACCCTGACATAGGTACAGTCCTTTCATAGTCATTTTACCTCTGATTTTGTATCACTGTCAAAATCACAGTGATCTTTATACTCATTCCAATAAGGTTGCTGTTGGGTTGCTGCCATTGACAAGTCTGTTAAAGTCACAGTGATCTTTATTGGAGTTGCTATAAGGTTGCTTATAGGTTGCGACTGTCAGAGGTAAAGAAATGAGAAAGGACTTATATTAGTTATTGTTATTCTGATCTGTCTATAATTCAAGTGCAGAGTGCAGTTATCTTTTTTGATTGCACGTGTTTCTGTAACAAATAAACCTATTTTTCTTTCTTTCTTTTTTCTTTCCATTGCAAGTTTTTAATTATGAGAGCCTTAACCTCGATGCACAGGATACAAATGATACTGCATTCATTTTCATAAAAGAGAACCGGTATATGCAGGGTGTAAGTTTTCATTTTCATGCTATTTTCGGAAACAGCACATGAATCAGCCACAAAATAGAGTGCATTACCCGTTTTTCATCCCACGCTATTCATAAAGTCAACTTAGAGTGGGTTATTACAGGGTGCAAGTGTCTTTTCACTATTTTTGCTCCATTGTTATCTTATGTGGCAAAATGGAAAGGGATTACGGGTCTTAGAAATTTAAGCGATTTAGATAAAGGTTCGGTTACAAAATAATCGACTACACGCTAATTGTAACCATCCTAAGACACAATTAATAATTATGATTCCATTTTTATCAATCGTTTGCCATTAACAAAAAATATTTTTGGATATATCAATTAAGTACTTAATTAAGATTTTAATGAGTTGTGCAGATAAACAGACATCAAGGTTATCTTCTTAGGGATGGACTTTTGTCTTTCAGCAAATCCAGCGGAGAAGTACCAAAATAAAACACTTTCTTTTCTACATTTTATTTAGAAAATAAATTACTAATACACTAAATGATATTCCAACCGTCAAGCATCATTAGGTCGACATTTGGAAGTACCTTATCAATCATCGGATATCGATATTATAGTAACACATTTTACCTCCCTTATTCTTTAAGACTATTTATTTATTGGTATTTCTACAATTATTACAATGTTCAACCAATTAACACACAAGACAAATGCACAATATTAGGAGACACACTATAATACCAATTGGCTTATATTACTAACTATACTATCATTGTTACCTTATTGGCTTTCACGTAGTTGATATTCTGTGACAGAATGTTCGACTCAAGTACATAGGTACTTTACAACACAATTCAGATTAATTAATCTTCTGTTCTATGCACAGCACATACGTTTTTACCAGAACATAACATCACGTATATTCCCAAAGATAGATAATTATATGTAGTGCTGTATTGACAGAGATGTAATTATTACACTTACATTTTGCAAGTTATTTTATAAGTCTTATTAATGATAGTATTCAATCCTATGAGGCAATTGTTTTTCAGTTCTCTAGTCAGTACAATAACACTGTCACACTGTTAAGGAACAAAATACCTGGAAACTTTGCTTTTCATGAGCGAAAATTACAGATTTATCAGTGTACCAATGCGCAATGTACAATGGCAGTAAGATAACAACCAAAATAAGTGCCTCTTTAACCCCTTTTCCATTAAAATATTCATCATTTACAAGAACCCAAACTTATGCAGCGTCTCCTCCCCTATCTGGGTGAAGGTGCTGAGGACTGAGCCCTCACACTCCGGGAACAGGTTGTCACAGCTCACTCCTACCTCTCTGCCGATCCTCTCCGCTGCATGGTACTCGTTGTCCGTGTGGTGGGATAGCGTGTCTTTTGTTGTTGATGGCCTGAGGAGGAAAGATAAGAATTTGAAGTTTTGAAGTGTTAGGTACTGTAAAGGTTTTAATCTGGATGGCTTTCTCACCCAACCTCCACAAATATTTTCAAAGTTAATGGCATGATTTGGAGATACAAATTATTTCATATTTAGAATAGAAAAAAAGAGGAGACAGTCAGCTCAGAGAGGAATTATTGATTGTCACTGAGATGAGATTGGAACTTGAATTTGAACCGTTTTTTAGTTTCAAGAATTAACCTTTAGATATCTGACAGTAGTCTTGATGTAAAAAAGTATTTTTCTCAAACTTGCTTGGAAATTCGAGCATTATTTTGACAATCTTCTTCGAGATAAATTGAAAATGCTGTACTGGTGAAATACATGCGAGCAGCGGCCGGCAATGTTAGTATGAAAATCCATATTCTGTCGTATTTAGCGGCCGAATAAATTACTATGAAAACTCATATCTGTCATGTTATTTAAAAATGGAAAGAGCTTTACTTCGACCCAGGGTAACCAAGATATTATTTAAATCTCGAACAGGCTTAGCAAATAGAGCTGTTAAAAGTGAAAAAGAAACATATGGACATATTGGCGCGAGAAAAGTTATCGTTGTTCCTCATTGATTCTGGAATTTATAATTATTTTTTTTAGTTTGAATTTCCGCGCATTATTTGAGAAAAGAACTTTAAACGTACAAGCCTTGGCCGTGACCTGGCATTGATGGACTCACGTATGCCAATCAGTGCCTCTGTTGTCGGCCGCTGCAGTAATATTTATTTATTTATTAATAGGTTAGCCTACAATTGTTTACACATACATTCATTTAAAAGGACACGATATACATTTATAAGTGCAACAATTACTTACTTACTTACTATATTATAAGAATATAATATAGTTGTTTAAATATTCATATCTTAGCTAATACGTGTTTCATTCTAGCAGCTTAGAGCAATACGATCCCAAAGAGACTCCAGTAGTCTCTAAAAGTACCCTAAGAATCCACGTAGAGGATTAAAAAATACGCGTATGGGTTAAAACAGCATGAATAGCAGTTAGTGTCAACTCCCATCAGGATTTCGATAAATCCTAACAAATATTTCAGCAGCAATGAGCCCATTAGAATGCTTTAATAAAATCACTCCAAACCTCATTCAGTAAGCCAACTCACAAACGGATCTTCATCATCTCTACAAACATTTGAATTGCACATTTGCAAACAATAATCCGACATCGCTAATATGTTTGTCTATTGTATATTTGTTTGCTTATCTTTATTTATTAGTATTATATTCTCTCAAGTTATTTTGTTATAGCTGTGTATGAGAATATCGATGCTTTTTTCACTTCTAATAAAGCCACCACCACAAATCAAAGAAAGAAAAAATGGAAAATGAATGCGAAGTACTAATCCAGTGAACATAGAAATCTCAATACAGAGGCAGAAAAAATATGAAGCATTAAAAATGAAAGCGCCGAGTTCACACAGCGCTACCTCATTTGCACACCCTTCAAATATAAATTCCCGAACACAACATACAACGCCAGATTAAACGATTTTCCTTAACCAGAAAGCTCCAATCTTAGCCCGTCAACTCCACCCGAATGAATGATATATCATTCATAAATAAAGCAGTACCGAAATCCTTTCATAACGTTAGTGACTTACGTGAATAGTATATGTCCAATTTCGCCGAGCAAGCCGTTTTCATGGGTGAATGGTACCTCGGCAGCCTCGCAGATTGTTCGAAGCAGGCACGGCCGACCTGAATACCCGTACCTGAAGTTTCAATGGCCAACCTTAATAAAATATTATACCTTCATAGCAATTCTTGTTAACTCTTTATAAAAGACTTGGACTAAATGATGTTTTGATTTAAGTTTTATTTTCAGGATTATTTTTTTGCTTCTCTCCTTTCATTTGTGCGAGCTAAGCGCTGGTCGTTTTGGCGTTTTATTTTTGCTCCTTCTGTTTGTTTCAATGCTTTGATTCTTTGTTATTCTTTGAAGTTTTTATAGCTATGTATTTTTAACCCAGCAAAAGTGATTTTGCACTCATATAATTCGGAGTTAAAGTATGGTTCAATATTATAATGTTAATAAATATAAAAACTTTAAGATTGATATAAAATAATAAAGCAAAATAAACATAAAATATTACCTTTCAACCATACGCTCTATAACTTTATAAAAGTCCCATCTATTCATTCTTTGTGGTTCCTCCTCCTCTTCCAAAGCATTCTGGTCAATCATTTCTTGTTTTCTAATTGCTTCATCTAAAGACAAACCATCCTTAACAGTAGTACTATCCGTAATTAGAACACCGCCTTCAGAATAAACTAGAGACCTCTTCCGTCTGTCGTCAAAAGTCAAGTCAACTAATGTATCGTTGTCTCCTTCAGGTTCATCTGTTACTACATCTTCTGTCTCGCTCATTTGTCTGGAATCATCTGAATCTACTTCATTTGTAACGTCTTGAGTTGGATTGTCTTCGTTCATGTCTCTGGAGACTGTGTTGGCGAATCCGTAGATCCTGCTAGTATACTCCGTACTGTTTGTAGGCAAATCATACTGGAATTTTATTACAGTACCAACGGTAACTGATTGCTCTTTCAGGTCCACTGGAACACCGAGACCAAGGATGAACTGAAAAGTTTGAGAAAGTTGGCCGTAGTTAGAATCAATTTAGATTAATGTAGGTCAGGTCAGTAAATCGGTTCAGTTTAATAACTCTATATTTGAGAACTATAAAAACTGTTAAGTTATAAATTCAGAATAACATTTATGTAAAACTACAATCAAACCAACTAATATAAAACCCATCAATGCGCTATCATAAAAATCTGCAGTAAAAATTAACTCATAAATAACTATTCATCTGAACACTTATTTCAGCGGAGATATTCATTAACACTCATAACAAAAACGTAGAAATGCGATTCATTTTTAAAAAACTAATTATATCCAAGTAATATTGCATCTTTCACTAAGGTCAGAGTGTTTCTGAAAATAACGAATAATGATGTGAGTAATGATGGAGATAAATACATTAAAAAAAAATGAACTGAAACTAAAATGAAAGTAAAAAATAAATAACATTCTCATTCACAAATAAGACAAGCATTTGGAAAACTTCATAAAAAAATCAGCACAACATTTGGCAAAGGTAGGTAAAAAAATACAATGTTTAACCCATGAAAATGTATAGAAGACAAAACATGTCCGTTTGAAACAGAAATAAATTAAAAACAAAAACTCTCATGGCACGCTTCAAAAGGCAGACAGAAGCTTAATTGCATTTAAATTCACGAACAAAAAAGACACTGCTTCGTTAAGTCCTATCCGTTGTGCAAAGAAAACATCATTTGCTTAAGTTAAATCAGGTACGCTATGTAAATTTACATGGATTTGTTCTAATAAGACAGGAGGAACGTACCTGTGCTCTGGCTGGGCCACCGTCTGGGTACACGAGGTAACGCCTCTGTCTACCCGCGTCCGCTCCAAACAGGGAAAGCAAATTGAACAAAATTAAAGCAAGCAACATCGTACTGTTTCGTTTCTACGTCGATTCTGAGCGCACCGGCACCGTCGGCGTGTAAATACTGTATAAGATAAAATGTTAGAATGTTTACACAGAGCCTACGGCACTGTCTGACTAATGAACCGTTATGTTTTCCCAGTGATTTGGCCTGTACCGAACGGCCCAGATGCTTGCTAACGTGGAGTCGAGGTAAAACTTACATCTCCGCTTAACAAAACATTACACATAACGACCCTATTCTACGAGTGTAAACTGTATTTGATACTGAAATGAGGGTATATATTTTTAAAACACTAGTATATTTATCTAAAGAAAAAACACATCATGGCTATTGATTATATTTTTGTCTACAAAAACACAACAGCATAACAGTTACTCGATTAACGCATTTTTTTCCTGCATAGAATTTAAATCAGATTAAAATCCTAATACAAATAAAGACACATGAGGTACAAACAATATATAAGGCAAAACTTTGAAGACATTAGCAAAATATGTTATTGCAAGTACGACTTCAAAAATAATGAAACAAAGACATTGTGATAATTAAGATTGAATTCAATTATGATTATGATTATTATTATTATGATTTTGATTATTAATTATTATTATTATTATCTCTTCACATTTCTCGGGACCCTGGAATCCCGGACCTTTGGATGGCATACCAGGGGCCGAAGCCAACTCGCAGAGGCCCGTTAGACGTTTTTAATGAAATGAGGCATCAACCGTCGATTATCCCTGTTCGGACTACATAAGTGCACCCAAGGACAACCCGGTTGGTGTAGGACTATTGCAAGATATGGTAATAAATATATAGGACTATAGATTTGGGTAGCTTAAGCGGACTGGTTATCTAGGACTATGCATTATGGCCCCTGCCTGACCAATGTTTTATATAAAATACACAGATAAAACGGCAGGGGGTGACTTGCACACTCAATAATGGGCCCCCGAAAACCGTCGCTAGCACATAGTGTCATAGTGACAAAGGGGCAACATGTCCTGAGTTGCTTATGAGGAGTGGAGAGGTATCCCAGGCCTACCAGGACAATCCCGGAAGTACGGTCAAGATCCCTACCAGCATCTTACTGGAATACTTCTTTCCTCCGAGCACGTTTGTTCTTGCGAATCTCCACTATAGCAGGCCAATAAAGGCAAGAAAAAGGCGGGAGCACTGTCCCTCTTCATTGGTCACTCCAGCCGGCCAATAAAAGCAAGCCAGAGGTGAGGAACAAGACTTCTCCCGGGAGAAAGGGTCCGTGGGGTCGCTACTGCCCAACAGCTCGCCACATGCTGCCCTGTGAGTTTTTGTATCTCTCTTGGTCTGGCTCCTTACCCTAGACCTATTCCGGCAAAGTAAACTCTACCGGTACAGACCTAGAGTTCGGAGCGCGCAAGCCCCACCACGACGTCAACGTAGAGATACGGCGGTTTATTATTATTATTATCCAGATTACATGCACATCAGGAATAAGCCTGAAATGAAAGGCAATATATCAATCCGTCATCAAGAAACCAAACATCCGATAAATAGAAAGAAACTAGTTACAAAACTAATTTCTTTACCAACAAAAACTTCCAACCGAATTTCTGAGTCCAACTCAAATTGACTAGACAAAAACGGCTCAACACAACACAGTATAATAACGAAATTTTCTACCCGACTTTCAACATTAGAATTTTCTCTTCATTTTTATAACTTGCCACTACCGCGTGCATTTCTCCGGTAAACATTTGCCCACACTATGTGCGGAGTTCTACAGGGTTCCGCCGTTCTCTACCGCATCAAAGTTAAGTCCCCTGTACACTACGCTGGCCAATTTATTGAAATGAAGGGTTAAAATGGGATTCTGCGGTTCTACACCACCGCTGCAATATGTTGAACAGATATTTTTCCTCCTTTGTACTTAACGTATTTTGTTATGAAAGAGGTTGCATTAATGCGAAATCACGGTTTTCAATTTCTACATTCTGTTCCTGTTTAATTGGTTTTGAATGATTATATATTTCGTAGTTGTAATTTTGGTTTCTGAATCGGGATAAATGTTTTATATATGGGCTAAACGGTGTACCATACTTTAACTTGCTTATTCATTTTGTTATTTAGTACTTACAATTATTTATCTTCTAGTAGGTTATGATGATTTTGCATTGTCCATTTACCTACAAGATTCTTTGATGAAACTCTAATCATTAAATACTACATTTACCAACTGATTTCTTATTTCTAGAATTTCATACATTCCTTCTGTAATCAAATTCGTGTCCATACAAATTCAAATTAATTTATTGTTTGTCACAGGTGGAACTCAGTTCTTTTACAACACTTGCCATTTCTCGTTATTGTATGCTACTACGAACAAAAACAAGTGTTAATCTAATTTCTACCCTCAAATTTGTACACGTATATACCTACTTATCTACATTCGTTTCCGTCCATCTAATTTCCCTCCCAAATTATTATACACCTCAGTCCAATTCGACTTTCATGAATTATATTCGCAGTAATTAAATTACTCTTGATTTTTCTCGTCCTTCAAATTAGACAAGTAGATTGTAAAACAATCTGTTTAATTAGGACATCTTTGGTAATCTAATTAGGGATTTTTAAGTGGCACTTTATTGTTTGATTCCTTTCATGTTTCTGTTGGATCTTTTTGGTGATAGGAATGATTTGTATTATTTTTTAAAGGAATGGTAGACCAAAGAAAACATGGACGGATTGTGTGAGGAATGAAATGGGCAGGGAGATGATGATGGTAATGGCTCAATGTTTGACACTACTAATCTCGTACGCAAGAGTTTGAAGTAATGCCTGTGACGGAAAAAGAGGAAGGAGAAGCCTGGAATGTGACAAGAAAATGCTTAGTGGATGGCTTTAAGTAAAGGGATACCTAGACCAAAGAAATTAAATAATTGATTGGCAAGGAAGTGAACTCAGAGATGACGGCTACTACAAATGTGTTTAAGAAAAAGACTAGCAGCGTCAACCCCAAATAAATTGGGATATGCAGGTGAAATGTTAAATTTAAAATTACAGCTAAAGACAAACATACCCTTCAATCACTGCAATTATTTCCCGCTGAAACGATATTTATGAAAATGAAGACCTAAAGTCGCAACCACATTTACGCAACACGAAACATTTGAACAGCGGGTCCCAAACTTGCAAGAATACTCTGATAACTATCACTCTAACTATGTAACCGGTGAATTATTGAACAAGATCCGTCAACGGCTTGTATCACAAGATTCTGCACTTAATTATTCCAAAGGATTACGTGTAATTACGGGAAGATACGACAAGTTTTATTTAAGAGAGACATCCCCCAATTCCCTTCTGCAAGTCTCTAGGATTTGGAATTTGAAACTCGATTTTCGAAATGTGGTTTAAACTGTTTTAATATTAAACGGTCGTTTAATTGAACACGGCGTGCAATATCTGGGTTTAAATAACACCCTATAATATGTATTAATGATTTTTTATATTATTATGATTGTAAAATTGGTTCACTTTTTTTTATTGATATCCCGGAAATCAATGACATCATTCAGAACGTTCGTTCACATTGTTTAATAGCAGTGTCTTCACTGCGCTCTATAGAGCTTATGATTTAAAGACAAGCTGGTTTTTTTTTAAGGTATAGAGGTATGAGGAACTAGGTGTAAAGTTCACTCATTCTCTTTGGAAAAGGGAGGAACCTGCGACAAGACGATTGTCGTGTCTCGTGTCGTGACGGGACGTTGCATATGCTAGTTGCGTGTTAAACTCTGCTTGTGCGATGCAGGATTTTGCGTGACGTCAGTGTGACGCGTAGCTCGCATGTGGCGTTGTAGATGCCGCTACAAATGACTTTTCCATAATCATCATGGAATCCTGAAAGTAATACAATTTTACAAGCATGATGATGTTATAAAGATAAACATTACAATTACCATATTTATACTATAAAATATTAATTTCTGTAACAGTGTTTTACAGAACGATATAGCTTAGTTATTGTGACAAACTAAAAAAAGAACAGAAAATCAAAAAGAGGCTCATTTACGATCATCTCTAAAAGGAGAAAAAGTTTATCAAGGATCAAAAAAGGCGATCACCACTAGACGATCAATAAGTTTTAAGAGGATCTATTAAATATTTCAGATAACATCTAAAGCAACATCATAAACAGTTTCATTCCTTTCATTTCTTACCTCTTAAAAGGTGTCATAAACTACCTATAGTTAGGCTTTTGCCGTATATGCACAGAGATTAAGAGCCGACGACATTTGACAAATTACTTCGGTCAATATCAAATATCAGGTAGTCAGGAGTTCGTTAAGCCGGGACCATGCGACAGTGTTTGTGTTACTTTAAGACTTCAAATATAGTCTGTTTCGTTGAGAAATATATATTTTATATGTCACAATGTTGCTCAATGGTTATTTGATTATGTAAGTATATTTTTTCAAGTCATTTTTGTGGTAAATCTGTAAAATGTGTTGTGTTACCCAAATTATGTCTTGAAGAGGATTAATTAACTTATCTTTTAATTTTTTGGGTGTGTCTAATTGATCTTTTGAAGTTTAATTTTCGCCTTTAGGTATTTATAAATCATACGGTACCTACTTAACTTCATGCAACGTTTATAAATCAACACCTTAATCAATAAGTGCTGGTAAAAGATTCTAACATAAGAAAGCTTATATTTCGAAGATAATATAAGCAAACATTTGTTCAAACCAAAGGGGGATAATAATATAGCAGTCCTCTAATCATAGCGGATACTAGCCATAGCAACGGGAAACAAAAACCAAAGGGGATGCTATCCCCTTCATTGAATCAAAAATAACTCACCCGTTACGATAATGTTACCCAATGATGATAAGTAGAGATTTATTCGCAGGAACAAAAACAAGCAAATAAATAATGTTTGCACGTGTTTTTTTCAGGAGTGTAGCGTTATTAAGTGTAATTTGTGAACAAACCGTCACAAAGAAGAGGCAGAGACGATATTTATTGTTTACACCGGCCACACAGTGGGGCGTGAGTACCTATTTATTAGTAGATTTATTTCTTTTCACCAAAGAAAGAAGAAATATTCTTATTTCATTATAAGTAGGTACTTTGATCTCCTAACTGCTTATTCTACAATTATATTGTTATTCTTATTTCTTTTATTTTAACTGTCTTACTACATAATGTAAAATGACGACTGCATTCACTGAACTGTATTTCCCTAAGACAGAGCCACGTTTCGCCTTATAATACGGGATGAGTCTATTTCCATCTGCCGGGCAGAAATCCAGAATCCGGGCTACGACTAAGTAATTTTCTCTCAGTGCAAAATCCCCTTCAATTCAACTCAGCCCATTACAAACAAACAAACAAACAACACAACAAACAAACAAATAACACAACAAAAAAACCAACAAACAAACAAACATTCATCTTTTTTTTTTTCATTGAATAAACTATTTTTTTTCGTTCTTCGTTTCTTTATTTCAGTCCACAGCTGGACATAGGCCACTCCCAGACCGCACCACAACCGCCTTCCACATCCAGCCTGTCCCAGCCACTTTCTTAAGAGCGTCGGTCCATCTAGCTGGCGGGCGTCCCACACTACGCTTGCCAATACGCACAAAATCCACTTACATAAGGCAATTCAATTTGGGCACTTATAAAACGTCAGAAGCTAGGTGCAAGGTTTCAATTGGTCGTTTCCTATGGAAAAGAGCCGGCTAAAACCTCCTCGCTTACTCTTATAAAAACAATTGGCTTTTACTGTTTTCAAATTATATTGTTATTAGGTATGGGAGGCCAGTGTAGGACAACAAGTTCCTCCATTATATTATGACCATTTAAAAAAATGTTGAACAAATCGAAGCATCTATGAGTCTGCGAGGCTTTAAATAGCCAATAGCTTAAAATAGTAAAAAGACCTCCTCAAACAGTTGTTTCAGTTATTCTTTCCTAAGACTTCAAAACGACCAAGTTTTATTAGAATACAAATTAATTTTTTATGACACTATTTGACATTTTTTATTTTATTGATCCTTAATTTTTGTGACATTTTATGATTAATTTATTTTACTGACTTATCAATGTTTATTATTTATGATTATGATTGAAGTGCCTTTAGTAATTTAGTTTTTATTTTGTAGTTTAGTTATGTATTTTTTGTAAATTTTATAAATTTGTACGCCTTACGGATGAAACATGTACCTGCGTACCAAATAATTATTAATATTATGACATCCTGCATGCTTAATTTGCATGTATACGCATGTTTTGACAAATAAATTTATCTTTATCTTTAACAGATTAAAACTCCAACAAAATCTAAATTATTCCTTCTATCACAGGTATTCGCAACAGTCTCCATACCACTCCACCCAGAATCGTACGTGAGTGTGGCGTGGTTCTTTGAAGCCAACTACTACAATGTGGACAATGCTACCTACTTCGAGCCTTTACTTGGAGATATTGAAACTGTTAGTATCAACGAAACGAGTCTGTTAGTATGTAAAAATGTTTTCACCTAGAAGTTAAAGAAAGACATGTGCTCTTAGTTGATGGAATAACCGGCTTTGTGATTTTCTTGGTCTGGCGCTGGTCACCAAAGTGACTTTTTTTTTTTGGTGGGAAATCGTCATATAACGCGTCCCTCTCTGGGCGGTTTGGAAGGGCGTGTCAGACTCTTACTGACTAAAACCCACCCGTGTTCCTTCAGTTGCCTGTGCGCCAGGGCCACGGTAACTCTTTCGAACAATCCGCGACCCCGGCAGACATCGGCCCTAGCGGACTCCGTCAATGGTGCTGACATTTCTTTGAGGCGTGCGTGGAACAAAGCGCCTGGAAATCTTATAAGATCCATACGTTCATGGATTTTTCAATGACTGCCACAATTAACTATCTTACATAAGTTACAATTATATTATTGATTAGTTCATCTTGTTCTAGGTATCAAGAGACAGGGGGGATCGTAGTATTCAAGTTCCAAAAGAAGTAATGACCCGAAGCAGTATCTACACTTTAATAGAATCGATGCTGGAGAAGTAAGTCGTCTTAATTTTTTTTATTATCAACTAAGCATTATTGCATCCATTAGATATCACTAGGTTACCTCGAATTTTTCGTAACCCTCGGACATAACTATGTCGGGCCTTTCTCCCAAATATTTTGTAGTATTTATAGGTGCAAATGCTGCCTGCCAAAACTTTACTACTGCATAAACAGTACCGGTATCCTAAAGTTATCAGACTTTCGAGATAGTCATATACGTGCATCACGCATCCATACCCATGATAAGACCGCAGCGACGGCAATGTCAAATCTCCCATAAAAATACTGCTAATAACCACGAAATAAATAACACTACAAAACTGCACTGCACTATTACAAAAAATATCCATTCCGTCAAAATTGCTCCTAAACTCCCACGTATGCAACACCAAACAAATTCTCAAGTACCAGAAGCCCATAAAACACCAGAGAACTAAATGCCGCTGTAGCAGAGACTTTGTTCCGTCGGACGGCCGTAGTTACTAACCACTGAACAGCGGTACACCTACTAATTCTGTTGTAAACCTAGTCTCGAATACATTGTGCTTGCTTTTGAAGTATTAGTAGCGCTTACATTGTTTTGGAGTTCAAACTAAAAGTCACCCCTCAATGCTATTTAAGCTTAACTTATGCAATCTGGTGGTTTCAGCCAAATTAGGTCATCCCCTTTCCACGTGCGGATATCGTTATACTAACTTATCTAATCTATCTTCCAACATAGTAAGATTAAGGACTTGCACCATTCATTGCAGTTTCCAATGTTTTTAACACTTTGAAAACAAAAATACTTCTATTGTGTCCCGTTTAGTGCCCTTCAAACGAATAAGGAATAACAATAATAAGGAAAATAACATTACATATCATCATAAAAGCAACAGATTACTGCCATGACACCCAAACTTTATTAATTAATCCATTTCCTCCCAATTACCTTTTCGAGCAGACAGCTGTAATCTATCTTAGTTCATCCCATGATCCAACGCGCCATTTATTAACAATAAATATTTCATACCAACTGAAGAACTAATTCTGTTAATGATGAAATAGTTATGTTTATAATATCTAGTTTTTTTTTTTCCGACATCTTATTCCAGCATAGATTTCTTCAGCAATCACTGATTTCAAAATAATGTTTTTTGTTACAGACACGGGTATCCCGGACGGCAATGCTTGCTCCGACTCATCTGCGAGAATGCTCACGCTCATTTCTTACACAATGGACTGATGGGAGATCTCATCTACCTTGTCCTCACGTAAGTAGCTGATTACTATGTAAACTTAATAATATCACCAAGATTTAAAAGCCGGATCAGTAAATCGGCCATGAAACATCATGTTGTTGAACTTATAAATGTTGTGATTGGTTGACCGCTTCGATTTCTTAAGCCCACTTGCACCACAAATGCGTGTAAAGCTAAACAGAGTTCAAACATCTCTCTGTGTCAGCCATCTTCATAACGATTAACAGAAATAGAAAGATGTTTTAAATTCGTTTAACGCTAAACGTAAGTATTTAAAAGTGATTCGTTGTGAAAGCGGGCCTTAATATCCCGCCTTTCGGAATCTCAGGCCGACAATGTTTTCTCAGCAAACTTTGACTAGCTCTATAAAATTAACTAAACTAATAGAAACTCTTTCCTTTTCAAGTTGTTTTTGTTTTCAATAGAAAATACAATAATCAATTTATTTCTTCGCAGGCCATCAGCTTCAATGTCAGAAGATGAAATATCAGATAGTTTCTACGAAGCAGAGTACTATGGTTTGGATAAGAAGTGCAAAAGATACACAAAGGAATGTCCTTCGAATCTTTTGGAAACCATTTCTTTGTATACTGACAATGTGGTTTAAATAAAAACAATCAACAAACGTATGTTTTCCTGTGCAAAGATCTCGTTCTTTGTTCTAGTGACCTATTGGTCAGCTACAAACTGATTTTTTTTCCACTAGCCATGGATCATCATGGCATTATGTATGAGCTGTAATAAGTACTTTTAAATAGTCCCAAACGGATAAACTAATAAATACCGAAATATGAGAGGACCTCACTTATCTATTTCAATGTTCTTACTACAATAACATTGCTTGTGACAACTGAATAACTTTCTCGGCGGCAGATCATAATACAAACAAATATAGTAATAAAAACAAAAAAGACACAAGAAACAGCTTATAATCTTGAAACGGGTGAACCGATTTTGATAAAAACAACCTGTATCTAACAACCACCACTAGAAAACATGCTTTCAAATAAAAAAAACCGCATCCAAATCGGTTCACCTGTTTAAGAGCTACGGTGCCACAGACACACACACACACATAGCGGTCAAACTTATAACACCCCTTTTTTTGCGTCGGGGGTTAAAAAACATACCTTCCTGAGATATTAGTTAAAAAATAACAAACTCTACCACTGCGGTGCAATCAGTTTTCAATCAAAATATCGTTATTGGGCCAAACCGTGGTGTGTCACTGACGTCACACATGTTAATATTTGCGCGCCACAAAATTGCCAACGCTGACTGGACAATGTCATATGTACCTACTCGTGGTACCTACAGCTTTGTATGGCGTTTTCGATGACGATTTTTGATTCGCGAGGTGTGGATTGGAAATGGTTTTGGATCTTTCCAAAAGTGTCGATAAATGGCCGTGACGTGGATGATCAAAGTAATCGAAATATGACAGAAATTATTTAAAATGTTGAAGACCTTTTTTTCAGCCCTTCAAAAATGTATAGAACTTTTTTTTTTCTTATTTATGGCAGTCGGTAATACTTTATTCACATTACAATCTAGTCAATTAGCTACTAAATCTTAACTAATATTATAAATGCAAAAGTGAGTATTTTTGTTTATTTGAATGTTACTCAAACACGCAAAATCGGCTGGTTTTGGATGAAATTTGGCATACGGATAGACCATGACCTGGTAACGACAGGTTATTTTTCATCCTGGATCACAGATGAAGTCGCGGGCAACAGCTAGTAACCATGTAATTTAATTATATTCTAAACTGCTAAGTAACTATAAAATTAAGAAATCGTCGAATAACGACTTTCTTACTAACTTTATGTTAAACATAAAGATACATTTATTTGAGTAGATTACAATACATGGATGCATACAATGGTCTTAAATATAAGTACGTGCTAAATGCTATACCACAGAAGGTGTACAAATCTTACAGGTTTTCAAATACCTCATCATTATAATTAAAATAACAATATATTAAATTGTACCATGAAATTGTCACAAATTTTAATAAGTCTAAATTTGTCATTTAAGAAGTCAGTTATGCTATAGTCACATTTCATGGTCAACCTCTTTTTCAACTTTGTCTTAAATAAAGGTGTATTTAATTGCTGTCCTTTGGAATTTTATTATATATTATAAGAGCCATACAGATTATGTTTTTTTGCAGCATTGCAGTCCTAGAAGGGTGAATGCATAGATCATTGTTGCGTCGACTTCTAACGCAATTATCCAATAACCGTGGAAACAAATACTCATATTCTGTCTTACAAACGGTTAAAGGAAAAACAAACAGTTAAGGGAAAGACACTTGATTCACGTGTTCTTTATTTAAAACAGCCAGCACTTGCAGTGCATTTTAAGTTCACTCACAGTGCACTAAAGTATCTCAAAAGGTGATCAAGAAAGAACCGAATATTGCCATTTATAAGAGCGACCTCAATTTGTAATCTGACCACTTTGTAAACTTCAATTTTAACATCATCCACTTTTAGGGCTGTAGTCGTTACCAAAGTGGCTCAAAAAACAAACTTTACGAAATCCACTTCAATTTTATTGCCCACTCAGTTCCCTATCTATCGTCTATAGGATCTGATTTCAGCGAGGTATCGTATAAACAAGGAGTGCTGAGGCTCGCGGCAACTCGTTGGTCCACCGTTTGTAGGTCATTTCTGTTTGAGATACTTCTACCGAGCGTTAAGCTGTAATGCTGACTGGCAAGTCTTGTTGGCGTTTTCATTTTCTTGTTTATAGTTTTTAATTTTCTTAAGGCAAATTCAACGGAAAACTTTTTTGTTCAAATGTGCTAACATTAATTCCTCTGTACGTCTGTATGTCACTGAACTCCTCCTAAACGGCTGTACCGCTTTTCATGAACATTTTGTGTGTATTCCAGTGGGTCCCTGCATGGTTTAGATTCACAATTGGACCCGGTAGGTGACGCTGTTCGGGCAGGATAACATCAGTTAGGTCCGCTACTAGTTTGTAATTTCCTCAAGGCAAATTCAACGGAAAACTTTTTGTTCAACACGAAATAAATTATGGATTCCCCCTAAACTGCTTCCTAGTATTTAAGATGTAGAGAAGAATTGGCATAACAAATTTCCCAGCAACACGTTTCTGTTTTTAATGACAAAGGCTACTTCTAATACCGAGATAGGAGAAATAACCAATCAAGGAAGCCTGAATATGACATCAAAAAGTCTGCAATCTACATGCCAGGTTTCCAACCCACAACCTCATAAGACTCAAGAAGCAAGTTCAACGATCTCTAAGCCATCAAGTTACAGTACAGCCATTTTCTGAATGTCCCTCAGGGAGCATCGGATTTCCGAATATAAACGAATGCTAATTTCCATGTCCATCAATTATTAGATTTATTGTGTATAATAATTTGAATTCAGAACTAAGTACTACATTGTTGTTTTTTTAATTGATGGACATGGAAATTAGCATTCGTTTGTATTCGGATATCCGATGATTCCCGAGGGACATTAAGAAAATAGTTATAGGTTCTGTACTTTAGTTGAACTACCTATGTAAGTTTGTTGTGGGATTTGGCCTTCCTTTAATGCACCAGAGAAGCCAATATGACAACCCATTAAACCACTCATATCATTGTAGCCGTAAAACCAATCATTCTATTAATTAATTAAACATTTCGGTATGAGCCTGATTTAACAGCCAGTATCGACTCATACGGCTGACATCGTAATTATCAGGCAGTAATTGAACATGATCGACCTTAGCCTGCTGCGCACGCTCTGGATAATGCTATGTATAAACACACGCTTATACCAGCACCCTAATTACGAAACACACTACCTATATCCATTGCTCCATATATTCGAGAAATTTATCTGCTCAACAACATAAATAACGCAATGAATGATGTTGAACTGTCAAAATGAAACCCATCCATCCATTAGTGTGTTACGTAATCACCCCGTAGATCTGGTGTTCATGTTGTAACGATTTTTCGACACCCATCTTACCATTTTACTCCGCGCATCTGCTTTTTGAATTTTGTGTTCGATTTTGCCGACTTTCTGTAGCTAGTCCTATAGAGCAAAAATTTTGCCCACTCTATAGTTCTGGCAATACCATTTAGTGACGTCGTTTAGCTGATTTGATGATAAACACGGAAGGTATCCATTACTGAAAATACAAGTAGGTATTTCATGATAGTAAAAACTTACGTCGTAAAAACTGACTGAAAATGAGACTAGTTCTTTATTTCGTTAATAATTATTCTTCGCCGAGAACCCAAAAAACCCACTTTTACCAAACCTCTCTGAACAAACCTGAAAGAAAATCATTATTAAAAGCTAAATACTACTAACCTTGAAAGAAAAAAGTCTAAATAATGAGCAATTATTCGTCGGGACCGAATCTCGAATTCTGGATGTTTTACATAAAAATATATAGAAAAAGGAAATAAAGGAAAATCTTATATAAGTACTGACGTCATGGGTGGTTTTGACATTTGAAGGAAAACGCTTTATTCCGTAGATTCTATTGAGGAGCTTTCATATTGGCACCGAGGAAGATATTGTTGCGAAAACTTGTGTGAACACAAAGTACTTCAAAATTTTCATCTCCTTCGTATTTCGAAGTTGTTGGCTTTACTGTACGAAAAGCATAGCTTGGGTATTGGTGAAAACATGCAGATAATAATGTACACGGTATGCAACCTATTTCGAAACAAATTTTCTCCTATTAAAAAATATAAAAAGTATTTTATTTCGGACCCATATGTATAGTCCATTTGGTTAGTGTACACATAACTTAGAAACTATTGTTAGTAACACCTACCAGAAAAACAACACAAAACCTAATAATTTTATTTTATAATGCTACAAGTAAAATAAACTGCAACTTTAATCATAGAAAATTCAATGTCTACCTATGTGTAGGCTAAACGAGTAATACATAACAGACATACATAATCAGACTATAATTTTCGCACTTCTGGGACCCAGGAGAGGGAGTGGGCTGTTATCTACCACGCGAGCCCAGTGCGGGTTGGTAGATGTCACATGTCTTCCAATTTTTGGTTCCAGGACATGCCGGTTTCCTCACGATGTTTTCCTTCATAGTTTTGAGAGCAGAGCTGATGAAACTGAACAAAATTATTTACACACAATAAAGCGCCTGCCTGGGTTCGAACCCACGACCTATAACTTGTAAGTTGGGGCCGTTACAACTGGGCCACCACAGCTCTAACAAATAATAGTGATTTTTTTTTATATTTTTATTAATTAAGTACATTGCTGTGCCCAACAGCCTCTTACATGGTGGAATGCAATACCTACCTCAGACACCGTTCTCTATTTAAGATTGTGCATTTTATTAATTAGTGCCTCTAATATGATGTTGAGACAAATGAATATTTATGATTTAACTCACCAAGCATCGCTAATGAGACACAATTGACTATCTATTGTTAAGAACCTCTAGCGGGTCACCTCGGGCCTGACTAGAACATGAATACTGAATAACTTCTAAATATCCCTATATATTTATATTGGTAGTAGTATCAATATAAACTTTAATACCACATTCTATCACAATCCGAAGGATTTTGTAGGTAGTATTGCATTATCATTGCTTCATATGTTCAAAAAATCGTCTGCTTGACAGTGCAAATTACGCAATGAATATTTGTTGAATTGTCAAAGTGACACATTGACAACACACCCGTTGCTTATCAAACCCATTACGTAATTTAAAATCCAGAATACTTAAGAGACGTCACCCACATGACTAATGCCTCTATTACAGCTAAACGCGTGTAAACAGTCCTCAATAATGTCTGCTGAGGGGCTTTTGTCACGTAAATTTCACGATTACATCTGTCAAGTCGACGTGAAGCCAATTTGTGAGTCGCAGTTGAGATAAATTTTACTCTCCGTTTGAATATTTGGACCAACGCGGCAACGTTGGCGATGTTGGAGTTATGAATAAAATTAATGTACAGCTGTTCACCTTTTTACAAGTATTTTGGTCCCAACTTTTCTTGGAAGATACAAAGAAGGTGCTTTGTTTAATTTGTAGTGTTTATCTGCTATTTACCGGTTACGTCAAGATGATAAAACTACAGAGTTTCCGTATTTTTAAGAACATGCAAACGCGCATGTTGCATTCTAGATTCAGTATTAATCTGTCAAAAATGCTCCTAGTTACTAGTAGAGTTAGTTTACTCCTGTATGAGACAGCGACACGATTTTGAACATTTTTAAATACGAGACTTAGCCTTCATGCCAATCACCACCATGCCAAAAAAAAAATGTGTAGCGGATTAAAATAAAATCATGTATCATTTATTTTCACTACTAACTTTACCCGGCCCGGCTTCGCACAGGTAGCTCTAAGTATATAACACCTACCCTACCTACCTACCTACCGTACCTACCTACCCTAACTACCCTTCCTACCCTACCTACCCTACCTACCCTACCTACCCTACCTACCCTACCTACCCTACCTACCATACTTACCCTACCTACCTACCCTACCTACGCTATCTACCTACCTACCTACCCACCTACCCTACCTACCTACCTACCTACCTACCCGACGTACCTATCCTACCTACCTACTTATCCTACCTACCTACCGGACCCCTACGTTGTCCTGTCTAAATTTTTCTTTGGGTTCTTCCTATTTTTTTTTTCTTTTAAACTATCCCATTAAAAAGGCGAATAAAACAAAAACAAAACAAATGGGTCAAGCCGTTTCTAAGTTTTAGCGAGACTATCGAACAGCTTTTCATTTCTAAATACATATATAGATTCACTATAGGTACTAGTGGTGTCAACAAAAAGTTGACACCACCAATTTATCCATGCGTGATTTCCTTATCACTGAACGTCAAAGAAAGCGTACCTACTCGTCAATAAGATTTAGTTGCTATGGCAACATATTGAAGCTACATATTCTAGGTCACTTTCCTTGTGTTCTGGGTCAATTAGGACCTTTGCATGGTCACCTCCCTTCTGACCAGACTATCAGCACATAACGGGATTGAGAGTACAGTAAATTCAACTGGTAATAGTGCGCTCTTGCATTGTTTATTTGGACGACAAATCATCATAATCAACTTATAATTTTCCCATTTCTGGGATTCAGGCACAGACATAGGCTGCCTGCCTATGAGCAGAAGTGGCCTGTACGTCAAAAATGTCATCGATGTTTTGGTTCTCTCCTACATGTCGATTTCCTCAAGATATTTTCCTTTACCCATCGACGATTGGAGTCGATTGATTGAAAAACAATGTATTTTTTTTAATTTTTTAAGTCTACACGAATACACATGAGGTATGAGCAAAATGAAATTCATAAACAATTCGTGGAAGTCTCCGTTCTCGAAAGTATTGCACTGTAATTTAGCGAGTACCCGATAATTAATACTAAATGTGGAACAGTTAGAGTCGCCTGCGCATCTAAAAAATATTAGTTCCAGTGTATACGTAGCCGTGTTTGTGTGTACATACTACATATATTTTGTACTATATGCTATGGTATTGGTCAAAATGAAGTGTATCAAGATTTTGTTTACATTGTAAGTATTTTACCAATGTTTTTTTTATCTTCAATTTTTATTATTACTTTGCTTCTATTCTTGCATTCTTTTTTAACGAACAGTGAACGATAACATACTTTTGTTTTGTCATGGTTTTTTTCTGTAATTAATAAGTTGTCAAAAGTTACTGAAACGTATACAAAATAACATCCCCTACAATCAAACAAAGTTAAAGTTACTCTTGCGCTTTGCTAATACTAAACTTAATTCTTTCAGGTCCCTCATAGTTGCCACTACTTTAGCAAAGTCGGAGCAAAAAAGATCGCTCATATTCCCTCCAACCAGTCTTTACGGGGTAAGATATCTTCTTATCTATTTTACTTTGGTTCATTTCCATATCCCCTGAAAGTCGCCATCCCAAAGACAAACTGACCATAATCACACCAGGTCTCATAACCTTCAAACCAGACGACAGTAACACTGTTTCGAAGGAGAAATCATTATGACATCCTCAGACGAGCTCTTATAAAAAGACCTGAGTTTTTTTTAATTTATTTATTGATAAGGCACTTCAACGACTCATTCACTAAGACATACTACAAACAAAAATCACATACAGTTTTTGGAATTGTGAATTCGTCACTTACAGAAGTGTACAGCACTAGCAGAGTAATTAAAAGTACGTATATCTCTTTAGTTGAATTGCATATAAGTCATAAAATAAAATAGAATAAAAAACGAGCTATGTTCACAAACACGATCGGGAATACTAATTAAGAAAATATTGATCTAGAAGATTAGACAGATATTTAATGGTCACTTCCTCCATTTTCAGACTTTCCTGGCCATAGCTGTACCGATCGACATACCGAACAAGAACGTCTTCGTGTCCTACAACTTCGAGTCTAACTACAGCACCCTGAACAATATCACGGAGATCGATGAAGTGCTGTTCCCTAATTTACCTGTAAGTAGAACCAATAAGCCTGATTATTCGGCATTTTATCTATTTCATCGAACCAAATTGGCTGACTAGCATAAGCTATCCTGGTATGATCTCGGCTACACGAGACACTTGTCACATTGTATGCGGAAGATCGAGGACCTGGTGTTGGGATGCAACTTGGGAGGCTTCTATTCATTCAGCAGTGGACTGCGTTAGTCTGAGTTGACACGAGAGGAGAGTATTCGCAGATAGTCAGCCTAATTTGAACTCAGTAAACGTCACTCTATCGGAATATTTTGTAAACAGACATACTTAAAGTTGATCCGTATATACTTTTATTTTATCGATTCCAGGTTGTAACCTCAAGACAAAGTCGTAGTATATCCAGAGAGTTGACGTACACCGTGTTAGAGAATCGATTTCAAGAGTGAGTATATAATTCCATAAGATTTACTATCTAAGAATTCTTGCATATCCTACTTATATTATAAATGTCAAAGTTTGTGAGGATGGATGGATGGATGGATGGATGGATGGATGGATGGATGGATGGATGGATGGATGGATGGATGGATGGATGTTTGCTAATTTTTCACGCATAAACTTCTGAACGGATTTGGATGAAAGTTGGCACACATATTTTATAACCTGGATTAACACAGGATACTTTTTTATCCCGTGGGATAATTTCCGACCTCTACGCGGGCGAAGCCGCGGGCAAAAGCTAGTATTTAATAAGCAGGTGCACGACACTGTATAATCCATTATTATCCATTATCCTGCGTAAAATAGCCGACAGTCTTTCTAATGAATTATGGTAATCATTACCTACCAAGACGCTTGGAAATTGGAACAAAAAGGGGTTTGCCAATGCGTTGAATGTCTGGTTGCGTTGTTGTCAGACCTATACTTATTTTTTTGTAATTTTCTAAATAACTGCGAACTGTTAATTCCAGATATGGCATGAAGGGCCGAGAATGTATGCTGCGTAACATCTGTGAAGCAGCTGAGACTCCACTACACCACAACGGCATTCTTGGACACATCATGCACATCATTTTCACGTAGGTTCAGCAATTATCTTTATATCAAATCACTATGGTATAGAATAGAAACAGTTCCCGTATACTTAGCGATCAGCACTTGTTTTATGTCAAGCTAGCATACAGAGTCCTATAATTCTTGAGAAGCCTGTACAGCAAAATTTATTGACAAAAGACCGTTAAAAAACACTACATTTTGATGTTGACAAAGTAGTAATTAGGAATAGAGCATCAGCTGTTTATTTCAAAAATAATAAACGAAATGGACAAAGGGAACTCCTGCGTAAATAACAAAGAAAGAAAGAAAAAGTATTTATTGGGACTCTCACAGGATTATCAGAAACTAAACTAAACACACTCATAATAAGAAAAATAATAAAATAGAAACTAAAGTAAGATGAAGATAACAACAGAAAGTCCTATACGAGGCGAAAAGGCCACTATCTCAGCAAGATGCTGCGACATTTAAAAAAAATAAGTGTCGCAGCGCTGGTATTCTGATAGGGCCCACTGTTGTGATGTCACGGACAGATACAGAAATAAATAATTAATAAAAAAACATAATAAAATAAAATTAGTTATCACAATGCATATGGTGCAGTTCTTTACTTCTTACCAGGAGAGCTCCTCAACAATTAACGTCCCTGCATCGGGAAAAGGAAGATTTTGTAAAAGGTGATGAGCAGCTGACATTTTTAGGCTGTAGTAACTATTATAACAAATAAATATAGAAGTGACTCACTAAAAAATGAAAAATAAAAAAAAATTACAAAAAAAAAACAACCGACTTCAAAAAAAACACTACAAAGTTAAAAATAACTTTAATTTCGGAAGTCGGTGTCAAACAACTAAAATAAAGATCCAAAAACTCCAACTTCTAAAATTAAAGTAATTTTTCACTTTGTAGTGTTTTTTTTGACGTCGGTTGTTTTTTTTTGTTGTAAAATAGATTTTTTATCGTTCAAGCCACTTAACACTTGATTCATACATACATTATTAGCGTATAACGTTACCACTGCTGGGACACAGGCCTCCTCTCTGTGAGCGGAAGTGGGCCATAATCCACCACGCGGGCCTAGTGTGGGTTTGTGAATGTCACATGTCATCCAATTTTTGGTTTTAGGACATGCCGGTTTCCTCACGATGTTTTCCTTCACCGTTTTAATAGTTGTGGTGATGAAATAAATTACACAAAGTAATGTGTCTGCGTAGGTTCGAACCCACGACCTACAACTCGTAAATCGGGGCGGTTACCACTGGGCCACGAATGCGCACACTGGATTCATTTCACGTGTTTTCATTTATTGGAGACTATTAAGGGACATCCAGATCCCAGATAATACTACGTCAATACTACAGTCTGAGGTTAACGACACCGTACAGTACTACCTCCACTTTCAAAGAGTACTTACTTCTGAATTTTCTTACAAACTTCCTTCTAATTCAAGAACATCCATTAAAGTTCCTGAAAAAAATATGTTCTGTTTCCAGGCCCTCATCATCCAAGGAAGAAGGTCTGGAAGATGAGTACTATGAGGCGGAGGCGGACGGGCACCGCGGCGACTGTGACAAATACATCGACCTCTGCCCCACCAGCCTGTTCGACTATATCACCAGACTTGTACAACTACCTCACTCTCAATAAAGGAATTTAGCAGAAGAAACAGTTTTTTCACTCCCTTTGTTCAAAAAGTCCTTCATTGTAGCGTACCAGAGCGGGGATAAAATTGCATATTTTCCTCTAGGGGTTTTTTTTTTAATTTTTGTCCATTACCAACGAGCCTACGAAAACTAAAAAGTCTTTATTCATAAGTAGAATAATCATGAATAAATATTCGACTTATTACTGTTTTATAAAAAAAGAACTTTTATATTTGAAAATAGAACTAAAAGCGGCGACCTTTTCGGTAGAATGCGTACATTGCGTTGCGGCTACAGAAGAAATAAAAAAAAGTAAACTATTTAATATTGTATTGGATTATTTTATTTTCTCGCAATCGTAGTGAAAAGTAGAGACAACACACGGCGCTAAAAACCCATTATAACTCGGTTTATTTTAGCCCCTTATAAATAACAACTACTATTCTTTAGCTTCTGGTTAATTTTGTTGATAAAAACGAGAAGCTGGCTTATAGATCCGTAGTAGATTTAATCATTATTTTCGAAATAAGGTTCTATTTTAGGGTCCCGTAACTAAAAAGGCTAAAAGGGACCCCAATGAGAATTCGTTCGTCTTAAGTAGGTATGTCACGGTCGTTTGTCGCAATAACTATTATTGCTATCGAGTTATCTACCAAGGGTAGAAGGAAAATGCACTTGGTCTTCTGTTATAGAGATTCTTAAAGATATGGATAGATATTACTAATATGTCATCAGTAGATAGGTACTATTTCTTATTCCTCTCATTACTTTCCAAATTCTTGGGTATGGGGAACGGAACAGATTCTTTAAATTAAGACTACGGGCGTTTATCCACTGCCGCCGCCACCAAAAAACCAAACGTGACGTCCCTGTCACGGCGGCGGTTGTCAAACGCCCTAAACCCGTAAAACAAAATAAACCAAACCTAATTTGTTTCAGAAAATTGTCGCCAAATTAAAAGGTGAATAGTAAAACAACTGCATATCATAATAAGTTTTTATTAGGCTTTAAACTTTATGTTAATAACAATGTACATTACAGTACACATGATTTAGATTAATTTGTTAAACTTGTCAGTTTATAAAATTTTAAACTTATCATTCACAGCCGTTACATTAAAATATATTTTATTTAATTAAATACTTAGATATACATTAGTCACTTATTGTTAAAATTCCTTATGGTTTACACAGGAAGGTGTTAATTCTTTTTAAATAATCATTTCCATTTTCGTAAAAGCATGCACCACGCCATTTTTAAATAATCCGACTTTAAAGAGTTGGTTTTCAATATTGTTATTTAAATTAAACTACCACTATTTTCTTTAATAGAACTCATCTAGTTTCGTATTGTTGTTTACCAAAAGTCGTTTTTTCTTTTAAATAACGATACCGTAATAAAACATTTTTTTTCTAGAGATAACAAAATATTAACATACGTAAAACCTTGTCCAATAGTCCTTTCTCTACCGATATTTATCTAATCATTGATCAATATATTTATCTATGTAACCATATTTTCTTATTATGTAAGTATTTTGCGAGATCTTACTGTCAGCATTTAAATAATAATATACATGCTTTCTTATTTATAAATACCTACGTATTATATATCTAATGTACCTAAAGTATTTATTTTAGTCTAAAGATATATGCACACCAAAGTAACAGAGTTAAATTCAGACATTTTTTTGCGAATTATTTGACACTGAAGTCATAAGGTATAAGTTATTATTAAAACCAATAAAAAGTATTAAAATTAGTGTCAAAACAAAAATTTAGTATGTTCAATCAATTACGTGTATATAGTAGTTTTAATCACGACTCTATAATGCCATAAAGACATTTTTTTTTTTAATTACCTATTCCTATTTTCGTTTAACTTATGGTGAGTTACTATAGCAAAAATCTATATCAGTTAGTGACGTAGTCATTAAAAAGCATTGTATTATTTTTAAGTGGAAGTCAATAATTGTGCTACTTATTTTACAGAAATATAACATTTATATATTTTTCTATAAATTGTGCTAATTAAAATTCAATTTGGAATAAAATATTATTAGATTTAAACAAATATGTGATATGAGCAAGATAATTCAATTATTGGACATTATAGATTTCTCATACAAATATAGGCAGTGCATTGATCCTTACAAATCCTATTTCGTACACAAATATGGCGTTATTTGATTACCAAATAAGACAAGTAAAGAAAAATTAACTTTACTAAGTGATAAGTTTACATTTGTAGAGCAAAGAATATACGTAAAACCCTGGGAAGTGAGCGATAATTTGAGCAATACGTTATATCAATGAGCGTTTAAACCCATTTTTTGTGCTTCAGTTTTTTTTTGAATATCGCAACAAATAACAATAATATTGACAAAAGACAACAGGGTACCTAATTAAAAATACCCAAATAATTTAATTGGTGATGACGAGACAGGCCCTTGATAAAATAATAAAATGCTTAATCCAATAAATTCTCTAAAATCAACAATCTAGCTAATAATACCAATAGTCTCAATATCCTTAGGATAGAAGAAGTTATTCTTCTTCATAGGAATGGAAGAGATCTGCTGGTCCACTGGTACCCTGGTATCGTAGAGCGAAGGCGATTGGAAGATGATGCCAAAGGTTCCCACGAAGCAAGCGATGGTGAACAGCCACAGAAAGAAGCGATCAAGGACCATGGACATGAACTTCCAGTCTTCCACAACCTGTGAACAATGACAAAGAACATAAATATACCATAATGTAGTCTTATACTCGTAGGTAGGCATTTCGTCCATTCCGGTAACGAAACTTATGTAATAGGGGGCGGAAAACCCCATTACAACTTTCACGACCTGGAGATCAATAATTCAGAATCCCAATCCAAGAGTCACTCGTATAAAATAATTACAAAATATCATGTAAAAATCAGCAATTTTGATAAGGTTTTCAAATTAAGGTGGTAAAGAGAATCTATTTGAATACCTTGCATATTGAATAATGTTACTTTTAATTTGTAACTTTGCAAACGTAATTTCTTTCAAGCACGTTTCTGTATGCAAAAATAAATGGCATACTCACGAGCTTAGTTTACCTGTGAAAGATACTGCCGTACAAGAGGTAGGTACCTTTTTTGTTTTGTTTTCGGGGGGAAACCTTCAAAAGGCACCAGACCTCCGGGGAGGGAGGTCGGAGAGTGTGGGATTTTTACCTCACTAAAACCAACCCAGTAATCATCATCAGCACATAGAGGGGTTCCCGGTTCCTCTTAAAATACCAATTCCGGAACCTCCCCTGTGCAACACCTGTAAGGTACATCCCTGGGGAGACTATAAAGGGCCCCCCCCTGAGCCTGGCTATGCACGGCAGCACGTGACCACTGTGCCACCGTCTTCCCTGGGGTCATTTGGTGGGCGGACAGAGTCCCCACTCTGTGCGCCTGCGACCCCAAAGGTCCGCATACCTTGATTGGTAAGCGGGTTTCAGCGTATTAGGCCGCCAAGGCGGCTGCCTCCCCAACGCCTCCCTCTCCGAGCAGGATCAGCCCTCTCCCGATCCCACTCGGCGGCCTCCTTCTTGACCATCATGGTCTCACAGAAGAAGGCTACTCCGTCCAATTCACTGTCTCTGCCAGCATAGCCCCCACTACTGCCGGCAGAGACAGGTCTCACCCGATTCTGGCAACCAGAACCAAGAGGAAGGTACCTACTACACAAGTTAAGAACTGAATCAGTTTCTTTCATAAGTCTTAACTAATAACAGTTGATTAACTAAAGTAATCAAACTGTCAAAGATGGACATCAGTTATTCAATTTAAAACCAGTAATCTTGCCGTATTATGACTAAAATACACTCAAATCCAAAAGATATTCCAATTAATTTCGACCCTATTAATCAAAATCATGAATGTCAACTAAAATGGCACTTAAATTCTTTGGCGATTTAAATTCTTCAAGTTTTGGTTCCCTATTCCTCTATAATTTAAAAGTTTCCCCAAAGAGAATGGCGACCAATTATTCTAAAGAGGCAGTATTGTTTACTTGTTTTCAAACGAGCGCATTTAATTGAACTCCTTTGTAGGACGTGCTCAAACGAAGTAACTGATCAGAAACTATGCATTTCCAATGCGTAAGAACTTCTTACTAGATTTAAAAAAGAAAATCTCTTTGCGGTATTAATATTTTGAAAACAAAAAATATTAACATCCTGTTTCTTTGCCATCGCGACATATTAAGAAAACCGAATCTACTGTAACAAATCAAAAACCGACATAGTTGTTGCGTGGAAGGATTAATCTCCATAAAACTGGTATTTTTTCCGAACAGACCGTAACTGAAGCCTATTCCTCTCAAAAGGTTCTAGATAAAACTTTTGAACCTTTAGCTACCCAAAAAAAAAAACTTTTTTGCAAAAAAACAACCGACTTCCAAAAAAACACTAAAAAACGTTAAAAATAACTTTAATTTCAGAAGTCGGTGTCTTTGGTTTCGTATTTTCGTTTTTGGCCACCGACTTCCGAAGTTAAAGTTATTTTTCATGATTTTTAGTGGTTTTTTTGCAAAAAAGTTTTTATTTTTCACTTTTTAGTTGCGGTACCTACCCCACACAAATTCCTATACCACTACTTGATATGTAAATAACAGTGACAGGAAAATATTAAAACATCATCAATATAAACTAAGTGGAAAAAATATGCAATATTAAGGATAACTCAAAAACTGCTGGTCAGAACTTGATCAAATTTAAATGGGACAACATGTGAAACACCAGCTATCAAATAAAAAAAGAATCATCCAAATCGGTTCACCCAGAAAAAAGTTCTGAGCTAACACACATAAAAAATATATAAACCTATATATATATATGGCGTCGAATTGAGAACCACCTCCTTTTGTTGAAGTCGGTTAAAAACTAAACATGGTTTGTCACAACGTTGGTATACTCAACAAAGGAGTCCCTATCTAACAAACTCTCCGCATATTAATCATTGCAACTAGAACAATTCATCCTCTTCCATTTATCTCACGTATTCATTACGTCACTCGCTGTTCTTTGCAACAAAAAGTGGCTATCAACCGCCATTATTAGGAAAGTCGCCACGTCTGAATACACCTTATCATCTAAATGGAGTTTCCTTGCCTTTTTTCATTATTTCCTCTCGTAACAGGCCTCTTGAGTCTTGAATAAGGGGAAGCGTATCAAGGGACAATTTCCCCTTTGGGATTAACCGTGCCTAAGCGATTATGTTTACAATACGACACGTTTGTACTTGACAAACACTTTGTACTCAAAGAAGTCAGGAAAGCTGATTATGAAGATAATATCTCAATTTGTGTCGCTGTCCGCTAGCCTTTATTCTGGTCTAGAAAATTTGTTGTGACATCTTACGTAAGTATTTGCCTTTGTAGCATGCAATTGTATTACCAACTTGTCAAAAAATTTTTACCAGTTTTATATATTTTTTAAACTATGTCAGTTTATTGTATAAAACTCACAGCTGCATAAATCTCTTTATGGGTATACAAATCCTTATAACAGGGTCATAAAAAGACCAAAACCATTTCCTTGAAGTAATGGTGCGGGAAATATCCTTGTTGCCAAAGACCACTAAAATGGGCAGAAAAGGAAAAACCGCTACGATTGTCATCAGCAGACGGATTGATGAGCATAAACAGACGCCAATGTGTTGGTCATCCAACTAGCCGCCTTTTACGATAACCATAAACTCAAACTCAAAGCATTTGTTTCAATTAAACTGTTAAACATGAAGTTTTGAATTGTCAAGGAGTCAGTCAGAAAGATGAAGCTAATTGCCCATGCCAAAGCGTAGTAGGTTCCTATGAAGAAGAACGGGCAAGACCGCAAGAAACTCCATGGTGCATAATTAGCCTATAATGTTCCCACTGTGTGGACAATGGCCTCCTCTCTGTGAGAGGGAGTGGGCCATAATCCACCACGCGGGCGTAGTGCGGGTTGGCGGATGTCACATGTCTTCGAATTTTTGGTTCTATGACATGCCGGCTTCCTAACGATGTTTTCCTTCACTGTTTTGAGAGCAGTGGTGATGAAATAATTTACACAAAGTAAAGCGCCTGACTCGGTTCGAACCTACGATCTACAACTCGTAAGTTGGAGCCTATACCACTGGACCACCACTGTTCTTTAATCCTTAAACCCTACTAATTAAAAAATGTGAAGATTCTCAATTACACAGATCGATCATATCACATGGATTAAACGGTTTCCCCACGATGTTTATCTTCACCGTCCATGGTAAGCAAAGTCCTATTATTATATAATTTTCCGGAAAATACACGGAAAGTAGCACTTATAAAATCAATTCACCTTTCAAGCGTGTATTTATTTGCTGTAAAAGGCAATACATTTACAGCAAATATATAAAATATCTCTGACTCAGTTAAAGACCAATGAAATATTACTGGTAAGCATTTAATTGAGCACCTTGCTGAAAATCGCTTCACAGTTCATAAACCTTTATTACTATTTGTTTTACTGGATACGTATAATTGAAAGCGATGAAACGTAAAACATTTTAATTATATTTTTATTCTGATGTTTTTATGCGCAGATTTATGTTTTTCTTTTTTTTTCTTAATTAAATATTAATGTAATCATTATTAATTAGTTCCTACATTATGATTCAGTTGACGGTCCCTCGACATTTCTTAAGAATCCAAACTGAACTCTCGTCAACTTACAACCAAAATATACCCAGAAAAGGCAACACTTTAAACAACTAGTTCAGTGCATCCTAAAACAGAACAATAGTGCCAAAACAAGTGCAATAAGCGTAGCCCATAGGGAGTAAAACACACCATTCCACCACTGAAAATGTATTTTAAAATACCTAATACATCGTACATCCCCGACTATTAAAGTACATAGTCTACTTGATACAAGTACATAGAACCGACCCACAGCGGCTGTCCGGGAACCTATTTATTTTAACCAAACTTTTTCACTGAAATTTTTCATACATTCCCTCGTAGATAGCGCGGTTAGACATTGCAAGTAGTGGGGAGTGTACCGTGTAGCGGAATGGATTATGCAATGGTATTAAAGCGTCAAAACTGAGATAGAAGACAGTTGTTCTTGTAAAAAAGTTATATTATAGTATCCAATTAGCGATATGCTTTTTTATTACGAGGCAATTCGGTATCGGGTATCGGGCAAAGTTCTTTTGCTATTTAATGGGATTCTTCAATCATTTTCACCACAGAGCAGTAACACGTGTAATTTACGTATTTCGTTCCCGAAAACAAATTTTCTAAAGAAAACCATTTTTCATGCTGTTTAGCTGTAACCAACAAAGAATTTTATTGAACGCCGCTGCGATTATACGGCCTCAATCCAATGCACTTTATATTTTCAGCAATCCTTATCTAACACTGAACTAAACACAGTGCACCAAAACACGAAAATCTAGACCAAAAAACCCTACACACTAAAATACAGTGATCTAGCAGGAAACCATCACCCCGCCGCGCCGTGTCCCCAGAGAACTGTGCACTCTCAGCAATTTGTTATACGGTTGTTGGTTCATTTGACGTACTTTGACCCTTAGTACGGAATTTCGTATCAAAATGGATGTTCAGTAAGTTTTTGATGCCAAACGTGAAAGCTTTTATACTGCCCCGAGAGTTACTTTATGTATCAAACCGCAATGCAACTTTATAGTGTGTTAATTATAATTTTCGTGGATAATTTCGTTTTCTATTCTATTGTTTTTTTATGAATTTAGAGTAAATACTTATTAATTTAACTTTTATATATACAAAAGGGTGTTTTATACAATAAGTTGGCCAAAAAAACAATAATTTTCTTAATGAAAAGTGGTTCCCAGTACCTCAAGACACGGGCAACACAAAGGGCTTAAGCATCAATGAAATCTTACATGAAATTGGAATGTTTCATACGCCTGCAATTCACCCAGTCATCCAGCTTTATTGCTGGAATGGAGGGGCTTTAGTATAATAATTTGAATTCAGAACTAAGTACTTTATTGTTGTTACGTCAAAACTAAATAACAATAAAGTACTTAGTTCAGAATTCAAATTATTATACACGATAAATCTAATAATTGATGGATGTGGAAATTAGCATTCGTTTATATTTGGAAATGCGATGATTCCCGAGGGTCATAGTTATACTGTACCTTACTGACACTTGGGTGGGCCGCCAGCCAATTTGCCATTGCCACCAAACAACATACAAAAATATTTAGCTTTTTTTTCATAGTTGCTGCAAGTGTGCTCAAATTTAGATTAATTCTGCTATTATATCCGAAATTCAAACTAAATATGTCCTAGGTAAGTAATTCCAGAAATCAAGCAATTTGACAAAGAACGTTTATTAGCCTTCGTTCCAGTAGAAAATGAATCAAACTGGAGTAAATTGCGTTTTAGCTTCAATCAGACAGCATTCAACGGTTGTGCCTAGACCAGAAATATTTAAGACTAAATAGATTCAAAAGAATTACGGCCAATTTATTTTCATGGGTAATTTATTGAATTCTTTGAAACTTGATTTAAAGTTTTGTTTATTCCATAGAATTTACTATGAAAGCAGACTTTGATGTGCCAAATTGAAAAACTGAAGTCAATAATTCAGTTAAGAATTCACTGAAATTCGGAATTATTCGAATGGAAGGAAGGAAGGAGAAATTGTTTATTCTTCACCGATAAAATGCACATTACATTACAAAAATTGTACACGGTGATTTTGTACGTTCTGCGGGGTAGTTACGTAACAAACTAACAGTAGGAATGGGTTTCATTTGACAGTTGAACAACATTCATTGCGTTATTTACGTTGTTGAGCAGACAAATTTTTCGAACATATGAAGCAATGGATTAGCAACAATATAATCACAGGGACTTAGGAGTCAGAAACTAACTTCATTATACCTCCGCTGATAGTACCTAACACGTATGTACCTATCAAATACACATTGCACAAGTTGTGCACATAATAGGTACCTACCGTGTGTACCAAAAGAGTTAAATAGACATTCAATATTCACTGGTATAGCTCCCGCAGACCACATACAACCGCTTTGTTCGACGGCGACATACGATTTTTGGATAGGTACAGGTGACCTGCATGGCACGATAATTGATATGGGTCACAATGCAATTTGAAATTTAGATTGATACTTGATTGATTAGTAGAGATCGGATATTCGGATGCATATTCATCTAAAGTTGAGACGTTGGCTAATATGGAATGCGCTTTTGTATCAAAAAAATCTTAACTATAACTAACACATTCCACTCCTCCTCTTACGCCCTGTTTTTTTTTTGGTGGGTAATTAATTAATTATCAAATGACCGCGCCCGCTCCGGGCGGAGCGGAAGGGCGTGTCAGATCCTTACTGACTTAAACCCACCTGTGTTCCTTCAGTTGCCTGTGCGCCAGGACCACGGTAACACTTTCGAACAATCCGCGACCCCGGCAGGCATTGGCCCTATCGGACCCCATCAATTATGCTGACATCTCTTTGAGGCGCGCGTGGAACTCAACGCGCCGTCGACCCGGGACTGGTCCTTACCGGACGGCAAGCTGGCCATTGCTAGCCGTCCGCAAGCCCGCGCCTACGGTGGCCGGGAGTCGGCTATCGACTCCTCCTCTTACACTCTTACTCATATTTGCATCGGGAGTTAAACATTCATTTTAAATAAATATGCATCTGAATAGTTATGCAATCCAAGAATCCCGGGATATATTTTTATAAAATTTTTTTTAGATGTCGTTCTCATACTATACACCCGACTAGTTATGCATTTCCGGTGTTCGTGGCATCCAGGGTTTTGTTTTACAAAAAATATATTTTAAGAAGCCGCTTCCTTACTTTCATGGCTAAAATTAACTTTAGGTAAATTCCAGGCATCCGAAGTTCGAAGTTGTTGATTAACAGTGAGTAGGTAAATGCATGCGAAGCAGTGGTGGCGCAGTGGTATCGGCCCCGACTTACGAGTTGTAGGTCGAGGGTTCGAGCCCAGGCAGACACTTAAATAATTTCATCACCACTGCTCTCAAAACGGTGAAGGAAAACATCGTGATGAAACCGGCATGTCCTAGAACCAAAATTTAGAAGATATGTGACATCTGCCAAGCCGCACTGAGCCCGCGTGGTAAATTACAGCCCACTCCCTCTCGAAGAGAGGAGGCCAGTATCCCAGCAGTGGGAACATTATAGGCTGATTATGAGTAGGTAAATATAAACCACACACAGTACCCAGTCGTTTTGAGGTGGTTATGAATTCAAACCGACCGGTGACCGACCATTAGATTGCTTCATTCCATTTCAATCAATCTGCCCTTTCCCAACTATGTCGGAGTTGGCTTCCAGTCAAACCCGATGCTATTGAATACCAGTATTGTACAGGTAGTGACTGCCTATCTGACCTCTACAACTCAGTTACTGGGTAACACGACACCTCTTAGTAAGACTGATTGTCAGATATTTGAGCTTCTGACTACCCGTTACGACTGTCAAAGATCTACGAATGACAGTCGGGACCGACAGCTTCACGTGCTTTCCGAGGCACGGAGGGGTCTCGATGTGTAATGTATGGTTACCCATCCAGGAACCGACCGCGACAAGCGTAGCTTAGCCTTCAATCGACCCTTGCGGCTGTTATTATTTATGCAAGAACCCATTCTCTATTTTAACAGAGACGAAAATCTAATTCAAATTCCAAGATTACAGAGCCTAAGATTCTTCAAAGGCTGCCTCAGCTCACTCCAACCTCTTCCATATCTCATAAAAAAAAAAACTATGTACAAAAATTTAACATTCAGAACACAAGCTGACATTTTTGTCTGTATTACGTAGCTTGCTTACTTATATCCGTTGGTCGGAGCTCACGTAACAACATAAACCGCAATGTGTATGTTACAGAGCGAAATCCCGCGAAGAGGATCGGAGGATTTCAGGATACGATCCGTGTTTACATTGGTATACAGCCTCTTGGGATGGGTAAGCTCTTAAAGCAAATATGCAACCGCACTTTGGAACTGCATACAGTTTTTCTCAGAAATATAAATGTATTGGAAATATTTAGACGTAGATTTGTGTTAAAGTTGGTAGCATGTGGTTAAAGTTCTTCTACTTAAGGAAATGTGAAGTTCGAAGGTAATTACATCTTGTTTTCCTTTTTATATTTTATGTTTATCAAATTAAAACAATGTTTTTATCATTATCATAGAAACTTATCTCGTATTTTACAGATTCTATATCTCTTATAGAACGATAGGCGACAACTCAATTAAAAGTAGACTACATCAGTTGACTGCCAAAATACAAACATTTGTTAAAACGTGATAGAAAACACACATTTAAACGCTATACAGCTCCGTAAGCCCCGTAAGCCTCGAAGTAACGCTCGAAAGCTTTTTTAAAATATCCATTTCACAACATTTTTTCACTCAAAAAACACGAACCGAACAAACCGAACAACAAATAAACAAGCAGTATCCCAAACATTCAGCATTTCAACGCTCAGGTCCAAAAAACACCGCAAAAACACTTCAATATTACATATTTCATCCTATTTCGAATTCAGGCCATGTCGGTTCCGCGGAGATAGGAGTAAACCATTAATATAGGGTACAGATGGCAAACAAAGTGAATAGACTATTTTTCGGCGTTCGCCTCATCGTGATCGCCGAATAAAGGCGAGACGCTGACGGACGCCGAAAGCCGAAAGAAGAAGAGTTATTAGGTCAATACTCAATAGAGATAATAATAATAATAATAATAATAATCGTTTATTTATAAAAAGGGCACATTTACAATAAGTTTCTTAACAATTAAAATAGAACACAATTGCTTATTTGCCTGAACTAGGTTGAACCTGTGCTTCAGGCTAGGAAGTGCATAAATACTTAATGTAATAAATTAACAATGAGTATAAAGTGAAAAACTAAATCTAATTTAGGTTAGTAACAGTAAAATTGCATGTAAGCGTTTCTATTTGCAGACAACAAGTAGCTCTTCTGTCTGTGCATAGGCGATGGTTAGTAAATATTTAAGTATAATTTTTTTACAGCTAAAATAATTCAATTTATAGATACTTAGTTTTCTATTTAATCTATTGTACAGAAATGGGCCTAAGAATGTAAAAAATCTTTCCACAAAGACATGTTTTGAAGTAAAATTTGATGCGCATACTATATCATTCCGTCTCTTGTTAGTAATGTCAGCAGTGTAGGTAAGCATGGTGTGTTGTTTTAATACTAAGTGCATAATGAAAAGTTGGCGAACAGTCAGCACGTTGCAGGATTTATAAAGCAGATCAGTGGGAAAGAAAAAGGGATGGAAGTTTGCTACCTTTAAAATTGCTCTCTGAGCTCTTTCAAGAGGAAGTAAATTGGTTTTTGCTGCGCCACCCCATGAAGTAATGCAGTATTGAATTATAGATTGACATAGGGCTAAATAAACTTGTGTTATTAGTTTTGAATCTGCAAATGTTCGCAATTTTTTAAAAACATACATTAATTTGCGTACTCTTTTTACTAAACTATCAATATGTTTTCTGAAAGACAGTGTGTCGTCCATTATTACTCCGAGGTATTTTATGTTGCTCGTTTCGAGGATAAAAGGGCAATTACACATGTTGACTGAACGGATACCACATTGATGGGCATATAACTGAGGGTTAGCAATGTTAAGTTGAGGCTTGCGCATGGAGAAGTGAATATATTTTGTCTTGTCAGCATTTAGTGTAAGTAAATTGCTTTGAAGCCAGTTAGTCACATTATTAAACCCTAATTGAGCGACTTGGAACAGTTCGCTACTGGTTTTAGCGGTAAATATTAATGCAGTGTCGTCGGCATATGATATAATTTTGCCGTCTTTAATATTAAGATTGCACAAGTCGTTAATGTAAATCAGGAATAGCGTGGGGCCCAGAATACTTCCCTGAGGAACACCAAAACCAGTACTTTTCTGCTCAGCGCTCGTGATATTATCTATTCTAACACATTGGTAACGGTCATCTAAGTAGTCAGCGAATAGTTTCAGGGGCGTTCCCCTTATTCCAATGGCCTGTAATTTGTTTAGAAGAACAGAAACAGACACCGTGTCGAAGGCCTTGGCTAAATCAAGGAAGACTCCCAGGGTCTGGTTCCCTTTGCCGAGTTCTTCTGAAATGTAATTGGTTAGGCTATGCACCGCATCGGCTGTAGATAATTTTGCTCTAAAACCAAATTGCGCAGAGGACAAAAAGTTATTTTTTTCCAGATAGTTAACCAGTCTATTGTTTACAATTTTCTCTAATATTTTTGATATTGAGGGGAGTAACGATATTGGCCTATAATTATTAACTAAGTCTTTAGTTCCAGATTTAAAGACAGGGATTACAACTGCCTTTTTTAGACAAGTAGGGAAAATTCCTTTGGAAATACAGATTCGAAAAATATGCGTTAAAGGAGGTACCAATATATGCTTAAAAAGTTTAAGGATCTTATTGCTTATGTTATCCAATCCAACTGCACAGTCATCTTTTAGCCCAGAAATGATTCGAGTAATTTCGTCTTCGTCAGTGTCAAGCATAACAAAAGATTTCAGGTTACAGATATTGATTGATTTTTGAAAAGGTTGGTCACAATAATGTTTCGGAATCTGTTCGGCAAGAGTTTTCCCAATATTGACAAAAAAGTTATTAACGTTGTTAGCTGACAAGACTGGTGAAGGATTAGTAAGCAGTAAACTCGAATTTGCTTCACGCTGTTTAGACATATTGGTGACGTTTTTAATATGTTTCCAAAGTTGCTTACTATTGTTACCTGCTGTTTTTAATTCATTTTTATCGTAGTTATTTTTTAAATTCTTTAGAAGATTGTTGCAGAAATTCCTGTATCTTTTATAGGTAGTCTGAATTATTAGATTATCTGGGTATCTCTTAGTTCTCTGATGAAGTTTATCTCTGTGTCTTATACACCGAATTAGTCCAGGAGTAATCCAAGGTTTAATATTATAAAGTTTCTTATTCACTGTAGAAACTATCGTGCTACGTAAAATTGCTTGTTGGACATGTTTTATTAAGTACGATAAAGCCAAATTAGCGTCAGCAGTATTGTAAACTAGGCTAAAATCAAGGTTGCATAATTCATATTCGAGTTTATTTGTGTTTAATTTGCTTTTGGTCTGGGGACGATTTAGCTTAGGCAGCGTTAAATTTACGGTGAGTAGGACAGCGTGATGGTCAGTAATTGTTGCGTTAGTAACAAGCGTAATATATGATAGACTGGTTTTGATCATCATATGATCAAGGCAGGAACCGCTCTGATGAGTAGGCATCGTGTGAGCGGGGAGAAATCCATGGTACGAACAGATATTAAGGTAATCTTGGGTCCCAGCATCGCAGTTTTCAGAGCCAATATTTATATTTAAATCACCTGTTAGTATTACATTCTTGAACGAGCTTAGCCCTTGAAAAATTTGGTTTAAGGAATTGTGAAATGAATCCAAGTTTCTAGCGGAAGGAGACCTATACATAGCGATTATCGCTGTGGTTGTACCAATTTTAATAACTAAACAATTACTCATGCAGTCTTGTAGAGGAGGTTCCTCGACTGTGACCTTAAGTGATTGTTTTGTAAAGACTACCACACCATCATTTTGACTGTGGTTTATTTTGGTATGCATTAAGTTGTACCCAGGTATTACTGGAAGGTAATCGATGCGGTTACCTAGCCAGCACTCGGTTAATACCATTATATCACAATCAAAGTTTAGTCTGTGTAGGAAAATTTTAAAGCTATCTATGTTCTTATAAATACTACGAATGTTTTGGGTCAGTACGGTTAGTGACTTTTGGTAATCGGAAAGATATTGTCTGCAATCCTCAACGTCACATGTCTTTGACACAGTTAAAAATGTATTATCTATATCGGTAATTAAGTGATTATCCATACTAAAATACAAAAATAAAAATACGACTAAAATATAAACTATTATGTGGCGCTCTTAGGCGCCTTCATAGTCTATCGAGTTAATGTACCTGTATTCGGCAGCTTTTTTAGCCGGACAATCTGCGTCCCCCGTCTTGTGGTTGGCTTGTTTTTTAAAACGCAAACATGTAGCACATTTTGGCGCCTCCGCTTTCTTTGTGCAGTCTTGAATAGTGTGTCCTTCTTCACCGCAATGTCCACATGTAGGGGCAGGAATTTTGCATGATTTTGCTGCATGACCGTACTGCTGGCACTTGTAACATCTCGTTACCAGTGTGAAGTCTCGTACCGGGCAGGACGTCCAATTTATGAATAGTCTATCTTGTGTGATGAGGGCCTTTCGAATGACTGCTGGAACTTCTATAATAAAATTGCAATACTCAGCATCTTTCCTGCCAGATTTGTGGCTTAGTTTCATTGAGGTCAAAAATTTATCTAGGGTTATAGTGGGCAGTTTGTCGGCCAAGTTTTGTTCATAAATACATTTATAAACCTCATTTTCAGCCATTGATGTGGGAACTCCTATAACTATAATGCGAGGTTTGCGCTTTTTAGGTTCGTCGACGGTAAGACCTGACGAAGCGAGTTGGACTGTTTGCTTGATCCTATCTAGGTCATCTTTAGTCTCAGTGCTGATTATTAGTCCACCTTTTCCAATTTTGCGTACACCTCGTACTTTCAGCTTCATTTCTCCAGGGCATATGATTTTTTGGACCATGTTCTTAGTTTCGTCACTGGTTTTTGAGTTGTCACTGGGATAAATGGCCACGGAGCTAAAAGCATTAGGACGAACAAAAGTGTTGGAGCCCTTCTTCACCATTTCTGCAAAAGATGTAGCTGCTTCCTGCTTCGTACAGGACTCCTGAATCGTCCGGTTCATCTCCATTAGACAATCTGATAGGTCTCGAGCTTCGGTCATGGTTTTAAGGGAGGTATGGTTTTGTATGGCTTTTTGCTTTAGCGACTGGTATTGAACAGCCATTTGCGAAACTCCATGTCCAACTTTCCGGCAAAGACTACTTATTTTTAGCTTCTGATCAGCGTTCAGTTTTCCCTCAGAAGAAATAACACAGACCTCATTCAGGCATTGCTCAATGGACGTCATCCAGTTCTGAATCTCCGGAGTGGAAACCGTTTCAAACTTCTCATCTTGGTCCTGTCTTGGTTGTTGGGGCGATGTAGGTGCCGGTGTCGGTACCGGGATCGGTGTTGGCGGAGGGCTGCGTCGTATCATGGCGCTCCGATTAAAGGGGCTGCCTTCCATAAATATCCGGTAATAAAAGTATTCAGTCAGTCCATTATTTTAAATTATCACTATAATGTTTTATTTGTATAACACGCTAAAACACTAAAACTAGGTCACTATTTATGCAAGCTTAATTTATTTTTATTGATATTAAACATTGATGAGCACGTCTGTATTCGTTGAATGCAAAAAATACCATCATGCGTGAGAACGATTGTTGAGTTGTCAAAAGTGATGTGTTAGGGTGCATCGTATACGGAACCTTTCGGGTTATAAGGAATGGGTGCGGGTTATCTGTTTGGTGCTTATGGGTCTAACAATAGAAGGATCTATTCTGAGTGAAAAGTATTATTATTCTCTATTTATCTACAGAACGCTCATACGAAAATGCCTTCTTTTCTTATAGCACCTAGTTTGTTTTTTCAATATTCTGTCGATATTTTAATGGTGTTTAGTCAGCCTAAAAGATTACATGCTATGTACATTCCTTCTCTATTAAACGCATAAGTTTGAACCAGAAACATAAATTTTTCCTTATTCCGTAATAGATATTACGTACCGCGAATAAAGATAATCATATTCAGCTCAAACGACTTATATCTACAGCAGCTATAAATTTTATAATACGTCATAAAGTTATCATAAATCAGTCGGAGTTACAATTACAAAACTCACCCTGTCGATAAGCTTTTTCAAGGACTTCTTCAAGGAACTAGACTAAAACATAGACTTTTTCAAGGAACTCATAACTGCCTAGGCCAACTAGACATAGAATGAATTCCTACTTTTCCTGATCGAATGAATGAAATAGGTCATCGAAAACAATAGTAGTCCAACGAACCTCAAACAAAACCGCAACACAAATATCAATAGCTAAACGAATATCTATTTACTGAAAAAAAAAACCTGATATTAATTCGCGAACAAAAATGGATCGCCCGGGTAATCCAGCGAGATGCTTTTTAAAATTTATTCGGCCTCCGGGTGCTATTTATATCGTCCTTTCAAAAATGAAGTGCGGTTATCTCAGAGACGTAAAAACGTGTTCGGAATAACAATTCGGTTTTCGGCAATAGCGGTGTTGGCACTCGGCCTAGCCGGGAGCTTGCTTCTCACTAATTTACTTATGTGCTACGTGACGTAAGTTGTGTTGCTAATTTTATTGTTTTACATTCAAGTGATTACATTTATTTATGTTGACGTAGATAAGACATTTTACGTTGTACGTTTGGGAGCGTAAATAAGACAATTTCTTGGTACTTTGTAGAGGGTAAATACCACGATGTTGAATGTAGGATTTGTTAAAGTTAATTCGCGGTAAACAAGTAAAATAGTTTTTTGCCAGTCGTCGTCAAGAGCTGTACATACTATGAAACACTAAAATTGGTCCTCTGGAATACACTAAAAACGTTTTATTAGTATTCGTTCGACACGCAGTACGCATAAAATGTAAAAAATATATTTTAAGGATTTACCACTGTCTAACATCGAATTTTAAACATTTCAATAAAACTTAAATATGACAGGCTAAAGGCACAAAATGATTACGACTGTCTCTTGGACGTGTCGACGGCAACTTCTATTAAGTTCTGAGTTTGATATAACAAAATATTAGTTAATACTTAAAAAAAAAAATCGGAACAGCCTCCTTCGAAGTTTCTCTTGCCATCGACCTAGTTCAAATTAACTTCTAATTGAATATGGTCAACGGGTTAATTACGTAACACACTAACAGTAGGAATAGCTTTCATTTTGACAGTTCAACAACATTCATTGCGTTATTTACGTTGTTAAGCAGACAAATTTTTCGAACATATGAAGCAATGGATTAGAAATAGGCTTCAAAATGATTCAGATTTTGATAGATAGTGTGTTACGTAATTAGGGTTCTGGTTACGCAACCTCATAACTGTTTACTTAAACCAACACTCCAGGCTCCCGCAGACAGGCGCGACGCGACTCTTGTAGAACAATTTCCATAAAGTTTTCATAGGAATTGTTTTACTAGAGTCACGTCGCGCCTGTTTGTGAGGAGCCTAATAGTCCCTACAAAGCTACTTAACCACCAACTGTCTAAACACAAACTCCAATGTAACAAAAAAAACTTCAAAATGCAATCTACCAAACACTTGCGAGCAAAAAAAACAGCCACCATCGCCACTTCTCCCACAAATCGTTTGAAATTCATCTCGGCACATTCCCAGTCTCTACTCCTTCGAGGAGACGAAGCCACTATAGCTCCTTAGGGAGGAAAGGATCGATAGCAATTTAAATGTGCTGATTTCTTCCATCGTAACCAGTAATGAGAGATCGTAATTAGATTTAGTCCCTATTCGATGCTCGTCTCGATGTTAATACGACGGCATTACTAAAACGCTGTGTTTTGAATTCCCTAATTGTGTTTTACTTTGGGTTTGTGTTTTGTGGGGAGAATAATTTATTGTTACTGACGTTACTGTCTTTTTCTAAAATGAATTTGTTCAATAATAAAAAAGTTTCTACTGTTTTTTGAATGTGATGTTTTATGGCCGAATGTGTACCTACATAGTGAAAAATTACTGCGAAATTGGGCATCGAGATCGTACATCAAACATACATACATAAATTCTCGCCTTCATCCCATGGGTGAAGGCAGAAACTACAGAACGCACCTTCACCGATCCTTACATGCTCCTTTTGCCTTGTTGACGTTCATACATCTGGTCATACACGCACGCCGGTTGCGACTCACACCTGACCTTTCTGAAGAACATCACCAATAAGGTCACTATATGTCGATTAATAAATGATTTGATAATGGAAAAAACAAATTTTAACATAAGTTGGTAGTTTAACAGCACGGATCGATCGAATGTTATGCTTGCCGCTGTCGGTTCGTGGATGGGTGACCGTCTATTACATATCGAGACCCTTCCGTGCCTCGGAAAGCACGTTGGTCCTGGCAGTGATTCGTAGATCTTTGGCAGTCGTTACGGGTAGTCAGAAGCCCAAAAGTCTGACAACCAGATTTACCAAGAGGTGTCGTGTTAAAAAAAAACAAAAATCTAAATATTTTATTTGACATAAACCAACATGGGCACTTATGAAACGTCAAAAGCTAGGTGCACGGTTCCAATTGGTTGTTTCCTATGGAGAAGAGCCGGCAAGAAACTCCACGGTTACTCTTTTAAAAATAAGAGGCTTTTACAATGTTTCCAATTACAGTGTTGATAGATATGGGAGGACAGTGTAGGCCTGTCAACTAGTAACAGGTTGTCAACAAAATATAAAAAGGTCCACAAATCTACAGTCTACAAGTTAGGTCAACAACCTTCTCACATTCACAAAATATAGAAGAATCTATATAAAAATAAAAGCCTATTTAGACCAAATGACATGATTGCCATTACAACTGTAACAAATCTGAATCAAAACCCTATCCACAAAAGTTACCCAGTAACTGGGTTGTGGGGGTCAGATAGGCAGTCGCTCCATGTACAATACTGGTATTCAGCTGCATCCGGTTACACTGAAAGTGGACCCTACTTTAGTTGGAAAAAGCTCGACCGATTGATTGAGTTTCTCTTTTTAACAGGTGCCAGTAATTATTTATTTTACGTTTACTACGAGAGCTAATGAAAAAAAAAGCTAGGCCGATTGATTGAGTTTCTCTTTTTAACAGGTGCCAGTAATTATTTATTCTACGTTTACTACGAGAGCTAATGAAAAAAAAAGCTAGGCCGATTGATTGAGTTTCTCTTTTTAACAGGTGCCAGTAATTATTTATTCTACGTTTACTACGAGAACTAATGAAAAAAATATCCTTAAAACATTAGATACCTATTTGTAAAAAACACGTAAAAATGTTGTTATTTGAAAAAACAATAATTGACAATAACACCTACTTATACTAGGTTGTCCATTAATCGATCCTTTCAGTATTTTTTAAGTACTTGAAAGCCACAATTTCTATATTTTTCCTCGAAGCCTTATTATCGACACTTTAAAGTGAGCACTCAACGATCTACTCAGACATCCCGGCGGACCAATTCCTTCGACAAGTACCAAAGTACAGAAACTTAATATTTTCACACAAAATAATAATTTCTTAATGTAGGTACATTTTTAGTAAGAAAATATTTTTATTTAAATTTCTTAAAACATTAGTAGTATCAAATAAAAGTATTTTTATCGTGCAAGTTCAATAACGAGATGCTATACGAAACGAGCAGTGCAGTGGTGCCCAGTACTAACGGCTGCAACTTACGAGTTGTAGGCTGTAGTTTCGAACTCTGACAGAAACTTTACTTTGTGTCAATTTGTTAATCACCACTGCTCGGAAAACATCTTGAGGAAACCGGCATGTACTAGAACCAAAATTTCGAAGACATTTGGTACATACTAACACGCACTGGGCCCGCGTGTTGGATTACGGCCCACCCCGTCTCACAGAGAGAAGACGTGTCCCAGCAGTGGGAACATTATAGGCTGATTATGCTAAGGATTAAATCAGAATGGAATAATATCAAGCGTTTGACATAAACACGCCTGGATAAAGATGAATAGAGGGGGTATATTAGAAGGATATCAGAATATTTTCCTTGAACGAGTCATTAAAGCTACGGAAGACCATTCATAATGGTCCCGCAGTGCGCAGGAGCGATTTAAAGTACACGACCTGACGCCATTAACTTTATTACTCTGGTTGGTATAACAGCGACGAATGTTTTTGTGGCATTTTTGGTATGGATATTTATAATGTTCCAAAAATACAGCAAAAAGTTCAATAAAATAGATAAAAACGCAGATAGCAAAAAGAGTTTAAGAGGTGCTAAATTCCTGAGCGGGCATGACACGCCTAAGAAACTGGTAAGGTGTCCGAACGATCTCGCGAGCTCAAGCAAGCAAATGGAGGTGCTTTAAGATTATTTGGTCTTCAACTGAAATGTTATACCTACCTAACATAAGTGCAGTGCTTCGATTTTGAAAATAACTTGTCATATTACTTTGATAATACCTACAGAAAGACCTGTATCTTAAATAGCTACAGTTTACGTGAAGCGTAGCTAGCATACTAATAATTATGCCCCTTCTTGAATGTAGTGGTTTTATAATCCGTTTAAATTATCTTTTTTACAAGAAAACTCTTCTATCCGTGTGTAATAAATCCTCATTAATACAGGTAGAAGTAATGACGTCACATATGCTCCTACTTAATCGTCTTCGTATAAGAAACTGAACATTATCTTACACTTTTTGTCCGCATTAGAGGAAATTAACGCCACAGGGAATTACAGAAAAAGTTCACACGGTAAGCTGGTGAGTGAAGTCGTAACTTGATAAAAGATGATCATATCTATCTATTTGGCAAGAGGCTTCAGAAGAGATTTCTTTTACCAAATATTCTGTTTTTTTTGGCATCGTCGTTTTTTTGATTATTTACAGGCACATGGAACTATACATTTTCCTCTAAGGTTGGCAATGCATACCTTCTCCTTGGTGTTTAGGAGTCAGATAGAAAGGCGACTTGCTTGTGCGCTTTCATAATTTCTAACCTAATGATTTTGTAGCGGTATCAATCAACATCGCCACATGCGTGCTCCACGTCATACTGACGTCACGCAAATCCTGCATCGCGCAAGCAGAGTTTACCGCGCGATTAGCATATATACAACGTCCCGACATCAACCGTCGGGCAGTTGCCCACCAGACACAACACCCGTCTGGTCGGAGGATCCTCCCTTTTCCATAGAGTATGAGTGAACTTTACACCCTGTTCCTCATACCTCTATAATATGATCTTGTAAGACCACGTCCATAAAATGTATGGAAATACGTGTGCGATATAACGTTATCGTGGACGGAAATTTAAAGCGTCTTCATACGTTTCGACACATTTTACTTCCCTAAGCTGTGCTATAAGCTATAGTCATGCCGTGACGTGAACGTGGGCGTCGTGGATGATAGTATCGTCACATTAGACATTATACAGGTGTTTGGTGCATCGTGTGCTAAATTGAAATGGTCGACTGAAAACTTAAATCATAATTTTGAATATTGGCCCTTATGTGACTCGATTCACAATTATAGCGAATTCACAAAGTTGTTAAAATATTTTTATGGCATGTGGCACATCATTAGAAAGAGGATAGACTAGAGAATTAATGAGGAAGTTGGAAGATCCCGGTCGCATTTTTTTTTTTTTTGTGGCTATGTAAACAGCAGTAACGTGTACAGCTTTCATTTAAGTTTTACCTTTGAGACTAAATTAAAAAAGAACTAGATGACTAATGTCACTAATTTTGTATTTAAAAGTACTCTAAAACAATACACATCTAAATAAAATTCAGAGTCTAGGCCTTATACTTTTTTTTTAAATTAGTATTTGAATGTAAAATTTGGGTCTCTTTTTAGTAAAACAATAAAAAGTCGATAAAAAAATTCACAGGGCATGAGAGGTGTTAAGCGGTCTGAAAGGTTAGCAGATAAGCCCTTCAGGCGACTATTTCAATTTGGCACACGACGTACCAAACACCCTGTATAAGCGCACGTTTGCTGATCTATAAAAAATCAACTATTGCGGTCACCCACTTCATAATTCAAGTCTTCCATTTCAATATAATTTATGTAGCAAAAGACTTTAACTTCTTTGATATAAATGATGATGATATCCATCGAATGGAGGATTGTTCAAGCAGCAAGTTCTACATAGCATAAAAATACGTTCAGTCATTCCACAGCTTACCTGACGACCACCCTGAACGACTGTACGTATTTAGTTTAATGATTAAACTCCATTCACTAGGTCAACGCTAGTTTTCACAAAGCCATCATGCGGGCATGGACGTACAAAAAAAATCGGACGGAACTCCCGCTATGACAAAACTGTGTCCCGTAATGGCGGCGACTATTTATGTGTGAATGAATTTAGGTTTGCCATGTTAGCCAACTTTACAAATTTATTATTGTTTTATTTTAAGCCATATACAGGTCGGCAGACAAGTTTCTTGGAAATTTAGGCAGAATTATACCGTGCCATTTGAAAAGGTTAATGGTAAGGATCAAATCTTCCCATGAAAATAATAAATAATCCATTAAAACACAGGAAAAAAAAAATGAAATATTTGAATTGTTCAAAATTTTAGTGTAAACGTGTAACATCCCAAATGCAGGTATTTCTTTTTATAATAGTGTCTTTTACTTTGAGTGATTTCTAAATTTCTCTCTATGGAATTTCGGTTTCGAACGAAGTTTCGAAATTTAATTAATATATTTAAATAAATGCTATGTTAGCTTAGATTATTAATTAACCTCTTGAGGTACTGCATAGGTAACAACACGTAGGAGTCCTCCTTTATACAGAGTGTCTTGTAATTTGACGTATTCCTTCCAGGACCTGATAGTGTGACCAATTTGCAACAATAAAGCACCCCATAATGCCTAGGTGAAAATTCATGGGATTCGAGAAATCCCAATTATTATGTATTTTTGAAAAATTCCCAGAATTCATCACAAAATATCACTTTTCTATAAACTATCAAATTGAATTGAATTCTCTAAACTATGAAATGGAATATATAATATAAATATAATACATATAATATAATAGAAATGGAATAAATCACACGTTAGGCACCCAGGTCGCCATGACCAGATCATAAGTCGCGAGCGGCTTATAAGTTTTAACATGACTCGCGGTCTACTCGCTGGTCACGGTTCACGCAACAGTACCTACAAGAGAAAAAGAAAACATAAAGGTTGGATTTTCTCGAATCCCATGAATTTTTGCCTAGGCATTATGGGGTGCTTGATTGTTGCAAATGGGTCACACTATCAGGTCCTGAAATGAATTCGTCAAATTACAAGTCACTAAGTATACATACACATACATAAACTCACGCCTTCTTCCCATGTGGGTAGGCTAAAACCACAGAACGCCACCTGCAACGATCCTTACATACTCCTTTTGCCTCCTTTAGTTGTACATAAGTCATTTGCTTCAGAATGTAAACTGCAAATGACACTGTATTTGTATGGAATCTAATCGTTTTCACCGTTGCAATTTCTAATTATTTAAATCCAATTATTTCTCCATACTTTAGAAAATCTAGTAAAAATAATAAGAAATAAAATACCTAATAATAAATAACTTACATGACTTGAATTTAATAAATAAAAAAAACTATAAATCTCCCATATTTCGGGTAATTTGCACACGTGAATATTAGCAACACTGGCCTTGTGATGAATTCTTTTGTTCTAGTGACTGAAAGTTGATTTTAATGTATATAATCAGGAACTAAGTAATTGAAATATACCTATGAAACGTGATTCCTATTTTTTTTCTACGGTATTTACACCATTTCACCACATGCTGTATTTTTATATTTTTTCGCCGCATAGACGTGTCGACGGTACTGACGTTTGCGCGCGTAATGGCTGACTAATGTGTGAATGCGTGCGAGCCGGCCTGTACGTTCAGCGAACAGGCTGACTGAGTGGCAAAGTTTTTTTTTGCAGCGAGAATTTGTCCGGCCTTTTTTTTTTTTTGTACGTCCATACATGTGGGTTACAGGGGGAAATGAGCGGGACTTCATGTCACATGACACTTGACGTGACATTTATGCTGGTGGCGCATTCCGAATTTAAATGCAGTCGACTGTTTGACGTTTAATATCGTTTTAATTTAGTATTTCTGTCAGGCACTCGCAGAATTGGGCACGCCACAATTGCGGCGATAAGTCCCCTCTTTGAGGAGAGGCTTGAGAGGCGTCACGGCGTCCTCACCTTCCGCCTGACGCAGGTCCTCACCGGACATGGCTGTTCCGGGAGGTTCCTGTTTCGGATAAGGCGGGAGGAAACGCCCGGGTATTATCATTGTGTGGATCGACCGGAGGACACGGTGGAGCATACGGTGGAGGTCTGCCCGGCTTGGGCGGAGCACCGCCGTGTCCTCGTGGCGGCGATTGGCGGCGGAGATCTCTCGCGTCCGGCCCTGGTCCAAGCCATGGTACGGAGCTAGAGGGAATGGGAAGCCGTCACCTCCTTCAGTGAAGCAGTAATGCTCGCGAAGGAGGAGGCGGAGCGCGTGAGGGTAAGGCAATCGTTGCGCCCTCACGCCCCTAGTCGCCACAGGAGGAGACACCCTGGGCGTTGAGAGTCGATAGCCGACTCCCGGCCACCGTAGGCGCGGCGACGTCGCGTTGTGTTCCACGCGCGCCTCAAAGAGATGTCAGCATAAATGACGGGGTCCGATAGGGCCGATGCCTGCCGGGGTCGCGGATAGTTCAAAAGAGTTACCGTGGCCCTGGCGCACAGGCAACTGAAGGAACACGGGTGGGTTTTAGTCAGTAAGAGTCTGACACGCCCTTCCGGTCCGCCCAGAGCGGGAGAGGTCATTTGATGATTTCACAGCCAAAAAAAAGACAGTCGCAGAATAAAATTTAAAAGTTACCCTTTAAAGTGAGAGTACGGACGGTTTTTTATTTGGATTTACAGACGATTTAAGTTGATAGGCATTTTTGAATAATGTTTAGAATTTATTCGAGTCAGCACATAGATGTAGTAGGTATCTACAAATTAAAAACAAACGGCGAAGACACAAATCAATCGGCCTAGCCTTCTCGCAACTATGTTAGGTCTGCTTCCCGCTAACCGAATGTAGCTGAATACCAGTATTTTACATGGAGCGACTACCTATCTGACCTCCAGAACCCAGATACTGGGTAACACGATATCCCCTTGGCAGGACTGGTTGTCAATCTTTTGGGCTTCTGTCAACCCGTAATCACTGTCAAAGATCTACGAATGACAGCTGGGGCCAACGGCTTAACGTGCTTTCCGAGGCACGGAGGGGTCTCGATATGTAATGGATGGTCACCCATCCACGTACCTAGTGACCGTGGCAAGCGTAGCATTCTCGCAAAAATTAGAACGTATATCCTAAATCAATAACATTAATGTCATTTATATTGTTCCAACATTGCATTGCATTGTTCCATCACTAACCAACACAAGATTCCGTAATTCGTTTATCCCCCTACTTCCTTATTTCGTCACCGCTACCTCCAGGACGCAGGTAATAAAACATTCATTCGTTCATCACTCCCAGTCCCTCGAGACCATTCGTTCACATTCACTCGAAGGGATCCACAATATTAGCTCGGTAAATGTGTTATAGTGGCAGGAAATTAATTACTATTATTAAGTGATCTATTTGTTTGTGGAGCAATTTGGCAAATTGTGGAGCTTTAGAGATTATATTAACGGTATTGCAATGGATTTTGAGCTGTTATAACTTTGAAATCATTGTTTATTATGTCGCAGGCAGGTTGTAAAATTCGTCTTAATACATAAGGCGCCCACGCTGTCCTTTTGCATACTGTCGGCGTGATGTAAAATGCCTAAGGCAAAATGTAAAGACCTAGTCTTTATGTAAAAGTCATTGAAACCCAATTGATGATTCGAACACCGTATACATAATGCCTAAGCAAATTGATACAACTAGTTCTATTTTCTACCACCTGTAGCGTAGCTAAATAAAACAACAAAAATGCGTCGATTAGTGCATGTGGTTCTGAAAATAAAGATGAAAACAAGCGCGTGCCGCAAGAAACAAGTGATTTTATAGACGTTTACTATAAACAATATTGAACAATTACGGGATCATTACAAAAGCCGTGGAATGGAGAAAAAGTACATCGAAATAGTACATTACTGCAGCGGCCGACAATAGACGCATTGATGGACGAACGTGAAAATGTGGGCAGAGGCGAAGCCGAGGCACACATACGTGAGTCCATCAAGGCCTGGTTGCGGAAATAATGCGCGGAAATTCAATCTAAGTAAATTAATTATAAATTTCAGAATCAATGACGAACAACGATAACTTTTCTCGCGCCAATAGGTTTGTTCATTTGTTTCTTTTTCACTTTAACAGCTCTATTTGCTAAGCCAGTTCGAGATTTAAATAAAATCTTTGATAAGTTACCTCCTTGGTTGCCATGGGTCGAAGTAAAAGAACGTTCCATTTTATAAAAATTACACGACAGATATGAGTTTTCATAGTAATTTATTCGGCCGCTAAAGACGACAGATATGGATTTTCATACTAAAATTGCTGCTGTTCGCATGTATTTGACCAATATAGGTACAGCATAATCGATTTATCTCGAAGATGACTGTCAAAATAATGCTCGGATTTCCAAGCGTGTTTGAGAAAATTCATTACATCAACTGTTAGTGTATTGTCACATTATTGAGACTAGATCTAAGGTATTTTAGCAAGACTAAATAAAACTAGATGCCATAAGCTTCCCTTATAAGTAAAACAAACAGATCGATCGATCACCCAACCCAAAACAAGATTAAACAAGACCATAACATTGTTACCTTAAATCAGAGTACCAGACATATACATAAGTATAGTATAAGTAATTATACGACATCGATTTAAGGGATGTTCAACAAACGAACGACGAAATTTTAATGCTTCATCCAATACCTATTGAATATTTAAATTGGAATTAACGATCAGAGACGTTTTGTCGATTGAGCCTTAATACGTTCACGAAACCAGCAAAGCGAGGCAAGGAACCAATGAATTCGATCAGCTGGAAGGAGTTATGAAAATTGGACGGTTTTTTGACTGATTGTCGCGTCATTGTGTGTGGCTGCGTCCCGCTTACTTTTATGTCGTCCTGGTATTTGGATTAGAAGTTAAGGAATGAACATACTTAGATATGAAAAGAAGAATACTTATAACCAGAGATCGGATATTCGGATGACTTAATTACATAAAGTAAATTTTTATCTATGAAAATATGGAACCGGCCTCATAAAATATATTTTTTGTAAAAAACAACCCGGGATTCCAGGAACACCAGGAATGCATAACTATTCCGGTGAATAGTATGGAAAAGACTTCTAAAAAAATATTTATTTAAAAAAAAAAAACCCGGCATTCTTGGATTGTATAACTATTCAGATACATATTTATTTAAATTTAATGTTTAAACCTCGATGCAAACATGTGTATGCAGGGTCTAAGAAGAGGGTTAATGTGTGCTACTTAAAACAAAAAATAAAAATTTTTATTCGATACAAAAGCACATTTCATATTAGCCAACATCTCAACTTTAGGTGAATATGCATCCGAATATCCGATCTCTGCTTATAACGCTGGTTATTGTGAAAACTAGCGCCGCCATCTTGTTTAGTCAATAAAAGTTATCAGAAAAAAAAAATTGCCAACAACGCCCCCTGTAAACATCATTCAAGCGCCTACATATCCTTTTAACAGTATACATGATGTATAGTAGAGTATGGTAGAGACTCGAGTAATAGCAGAACAGAAATATAGGACTCAATCTGGCTCAAAAACAAAAATAAGACAACGAAAATGTAATGTGATCTAAAACTTTAATCAAAGCGCAAATGTATCGAGCGCGAGCCAATTTCACCAGTATACCTACCTAGATACAAAAAATCCTAGCACGAGATGAAAATCCGTTGCTAGCTGCACGCTACCTAATAGCTAGCCAACACGTACGATTTATCAGCCATTTGCGAAGACTACAACTCAGTGCAAACACACGGTACCATTTCTCAATACTTTTATTACACCCTCGTATTTTTGTTGCAGGTTTACGATTTTTGGTGCACGATAGTGTACAGTGCACGCGAGCTTGCAATGAACCTCCAACTTATGAGTAATTCGGTTTTATAACACCACCGATGCAATGCACGGATGTGTAGTGTACATATACGACTGGGCGAGTTTAATGTAAACTACATAGTATACAAATTAATAATAGCATTTATTGTATAGTAGGTAATAGTTTTTTGATGTGTAAACATCTTAGCGCTCGGTCTACGGTAGGGGCTAGCTGGCACTTCGAGCGTCAGACGCGTAAGCGTAAGACTTCGAGCGTCAGATGACGTCAGCGTAAGACCCGTGTCTATGTGAGCGCGTTAACCAAACTGATGCGAGCTCACATGTTTACACATCAATTTTCGTGAGTGCCAAACCAACTCACACCGATTTTTTTTAAATAGATTTCATGATGTTTACACACTGAAAATTCAAATTTTCGAGCACGACACTGCTTGATCCATGCTTGACCAAAGGACAGTAGATTTTCTTGGAATATACTACTTTCAACTGCATATTGAATAGCAACTGCATTAAATAATCAATTTCCGAAATGAAAGCCATCATTTAACACCGTTTTAGAGAATAAACGCCACTGATATTCTAGTTATTTGGCCACCTACCGGGCTTAAGTATTCAAAATTTCTAAAAAGTACCATTATTGATTCGAAAAAAAGACTAGATTTAAAGTATCACGTATTATAAAACATGCAATACTAAGCAAGTTGTGAAAGGGTCCTTATTAGGTAAGTACCCTAATAAGGGTACTTATTGTTGACTAGAGTATTGCCTGAAATCAACCACTACTCATGGAAAGCTACTTCCAAAATCAACATAACACACAAAACACCTCAGAAAATTGATGAACAAATGCTTTGACGTAATTATAACAAGAGCAACACCGGTAGCTGTCAGTTCTGCGACCTCGGTACAGCCGCCATTATTCTTCCTGTTCCCCGAAACATTACGACTCCAACTGTACATGAATATTTAAATGTCCTCCCGAATATACTTACAGGCAAAATGTATTTTTTGTCCCTCCTTTATTACTGTCCGATGATAATTAAGACTTCCTTGTATTTTTATTACTTATATTTTTTGTCGTAGACTATTTTTGTTTAGCTACGGATTTTTTGCGTCGTTAAAAAATAAGTTTGTGATTTTCATAAGATCTTTGAGTGAGACGGAAGTTTTTTAAAGTTTTCTTTTCATGGCTATTCAACCAGAATCCTTTGAATGAAGCCTTTTAGTACAGTCAGTGGTTTTTTAATGAAACGTTGAAAAATATCGAGTAATCATTTTGCAAAATGTAGGTCTGGGTGGAATACAAGTACGCCAACAATGACAAAATAACATCGTGCATGCCTGGGTAGGTACCTAACTTGTACGGCTCTGCTCACTCGTATTGTCCATACGAAAGTAATTCTACTTTCGTTAAACTGCATACATATGTCGGAAATACGATAAATCAATCGTTTGACTTTGACTAATCGGAACGCCAGCGCCACCAGGTGGCGCTGGACAGAGTCCATAACGCTAACGCTTGACGAGAGTAAAGCAGAGTTTGTTGTTGGCGGTTAAGCAGTGAAGACGTTTAGAAACTGTCGCGCGTTCCGTATAGTTGTGTCGGGTACCTACAGTGTGTGATCCGCAAGTGTGATTAATTTGATCGTAAGTTATAATTTGATTTGAACTGCAAGCGGTTTTTCTATTGAGCAATAACCAACACTACCCATAGTACGTCCACAGTAGTTAAAAAATGGCTGATAATAACGAGAGAGACATACCTTCTCCGTCTTAAATATATTTATATATAAGCAGTTTGGTTCTCAAGCGGCTAAACAGATTCAGATTACACTTAATACATAATTATGGTAATATTCTTCAACCAAAATATGAGAACCTAATTTTACGCTGGCGGAGCGAGAAGCACGGCCAAGAAAAACCCAGTTTTTACAAAAGGTCACTAACCTCGTTATCCTTATCAGCGTCCTTGATGTGCTGGGCTATGAATCTGACACTCTTCAACGCAGCAGCCACTTCAGGAGATAGGTGCCGTGGCAGCATGTTCTCTGATTCAGTCACTACATGAAGGAATGAGAAACAATGTTAAATAAAGCTGATATAAAGTCAACCTTATAGTAAAAGTCTGGTTAAAGGAATTATAAAAGAAACGTTCACTACAGTCCATCATAACGTTAAAACTGATAAATGATAAATGATTTTGTTTCTGTAAGTACGTTTGTACAAACAATTTTACACGTCAATCATATTTTAAAAACTAGATGAGGTCGGCGTTTCCTATCTGACTACTCTGAGAAGAAAGGCCGAAACAAACTCAGAGGTCACAGTCTCTTTCAAAGTCCAGACATATTCTTGGTCAGATCATGTGAAGATCATGCAGATTTGTGTCTGAAATGGTCTTTTGAGGAAAAACCACACAGATTGAGTGGACCTGTCCAATCAGTGCACGCATTTGTCAGTAATCGTACAGCTCAACTCAGAACTTAAGGAGCTCAACGATTCGACGAACAATACCAAAGAAAGGACATTTGGGTAGGCCACAAAAATTACTCAAACTTCCAGACCATGATAAAAACTAACAGAGAAGGAAAAAAAAAAGAAGCTACAATGACCCAGATAGTCTTCACATTCACAATATTAAAATAATAATCATGTATTCAATCTAGCCTGGATGCTGCTCACATTCACAGACAGTTTTCTCTATATATGTCATCAAAAATATCATAAGTTATGTCATGTAAATCAAAAAAATGATATTATCTTATTCACAATATAAAAATGGATTATTGCTTGAGGGTACATTGTAGTAGCTTAATTAATCCCAAGCCTTTTTGTCATCCATGTAATCTTTAACTTTATAGAAACCTTTTTGACAGAGTTTGTACCCAACATCAATGTACATATAATTAAAGCATGGCACATAATTAAAAGCTTGTAACCGTCCACTGCTGGACATTAGGGTTTTTATTATCGCTACAAAGACACAAAATCACAGAGCTTAGCAGGTGAATGGGGGACCAAACTATTTCATCAGAAGACAGCCCGTCAAACAGAATGGGAACGAAAAGCGATAATGAAAGACCAGGAAAACTATTTTACTTGGGCTACATTTTCTCGGAGAAGAGCGACTTACCTGAAGGTCTCTGGTGAGCACCACCAGCTGATAGCATGTCGTCTTCAGGAGCTGGTGATTTGCGATAATCACCATTGTCTTTGTCACCAAACGCGTCAGTTAAGCTGTCCCTGCTAAAAAAAATAAAAAATCAAAATCTCAGTTCATCATAAAACCATTTTTTTTTTTCTGAACTTTTCAGAACCCAGCGCGGTAATTGCGTAACACACTAACAGTAGGAATGACTTTCATTTTGACAGTTCAACAACATTCATTACATTATTTACGTTGTTGAGCAAACAAATTTTTCGAACATATGAAGCAATGGATTAGCAATAGGCTTCAAAATGATTTAGATTGTGATAGATAGTGTGTTACACAATTAATTTCCTGGTTTTTCACCAAAACTAATCGAACTCTTACAGAAACTTCAAAAGTATGTAAAAATTTCAAAATATCCTCATCATAAAATTCCATGGAAGATACAATTAATGAGGAAAACGGAAAGCCTTTTTTGTTACTGAAGAGGAAGGATACATCGAAGAATGAGTTTCGGACGCCAAAGGAAACGCAGTGCAATGCAAATAAAAACATTGCGGAATAACACGAAACGGTAAGTAAATAAACGACACGTTGTTAGTATTTTTCTAACGACTAATTACTTTGCACCCTCATTGCTATACTGGCTATGTGGTTAAGTATTTCTGTTTCCCCTTTAGGGGGAATAGGGGTCAAACTCCGCCTGCCGCTTGCCATTCCACGCATTAATGTTGCAGCGTCGCTAATTGAATATCTAGCGACATATCGCAAAAAAGAAAAAAAATGGTTTGAGTTCAATTCAATCTTTGCAAGTTTAGCTCATCAAAGACTTTTTAAACTTTTGTAATTGTAGTATTTATTTTATTTCATTTTCATAAACCTTACTTTAATTATAACTTTACATCGAATTTGATTTTTTTTTATTGATCTGATATGAATTGAGTAAACTCAGCGTGCTTTTAAGACTTCCTATTAAATTCTTAGTTATCATGGTTCCAAAACACCAAACCAAGGTGTGTATTGACTACCCTACATTATATGTTCCGGAAACGGAAACCAAAAGCGTCATGTGTTCAAAACACAGACTTTGAAGTTAACAAATCTCTATTAAAATGATTAAATTAACTAAAATATGTTATAACAATAATTGTCATCTACAGAGAATCGTAGTATCATACACAGTGAAGTGACACTTCATCTCAGATACGAGTAAGTCGACAAAATGCGAAAATCTTTTTCAACTTAATGATTTTTTATTAAACCGAACAATTCCATCGAACGAGCTATTTCAACGCACTGGAATGTACAATGATGCATATATTAATAACCATCGACATTTATATTGAGCTTAATCGGTGCGTGTACAAAATGTAGTTGCTTTTGTTCGGGGTCTGAATCCTGTATGTTAGTGATAATTAGCCTGGTCGTGGAAACACCAGTATAAAGATTTCCGTCCACTGCAACGTAGGATGGACGAAGAGGTTTGCAACGTTAAGAGGGCGCACACCGGCCCACAGGGCCATTTCTTAAAAAAAAAAAAACTCGTGACAGAATTTTCTAATACCTTTTATAAAGTTTCATATTGAGACAAGAAGCAACAAAATTCGATCTAAAGAAAAGCGGCCACATTCCTCTAGATCGTATTTTGTTGCTTCGTGTCTCAATATGAAAGCTTATAAAAGGTATTAGAAAATTCTAGACACATTTACCGAGGGTGCTGATGGAGCCGTTATTCAAAATTCCTTCTCAGTCACGAGACAATATTTTTTTAAAGGAGTGGCGCTAGTGGACCGGTGTGCGCCTTCTAAGTGCGCGGTTCATTTGTCTTGCCAGCTACACATTCGTGCGTAGCGTGGCGGTGGGTCACTGTGGAAGTTTCCGCCTAAATTATCATACATGTAAAGCGAAGAAAAGTACACGTGCGTAGCTTAGCTGTGGGCTCCTGTGGATCGGGACCTTAATATTGGTAGTTAGAATTTGAGTTTTATTAGAAAAAGTACAGTACACAAGGAAGTTCCGTAGTCATAATTTTTGAATACAGAGAGGTAGAGAAAATTCAGTATCATTAGAATTGGAAGCAAGCTGGCAGTTTTTCACGTAAACATGCATGCATGGATGCACAAACACTTTTCAGGTAGTTTTTTACCTTGAAGTACAAGTACTACTTAGTAGTCTTTGCAGCCGTTCGTCGGAAGGGCTTGAAAGTTTAAAAAATATTAGTTGAGAATAGTTTTATTTTTCTACTCGTCAAAATTGAACAAATCTGCATTATACAAGGAAAAAAATTAATTAACTGGTGAAACTTCACAGACGTTGTGGGTTTCGATATATCTAATCATGAAAACAGAAAAAACAATTTGCATGACTCATAATTCAAGTAGCTTCAGCTGATAAAGGGATCAACGACGAGCAATATAAAAAATCCACTTGCAAAGTGCTTAAAGAAATCTAAATATCTCCTAAACTTACTCATTACTTTAATTACTTCATGAAACTAACTTGTGTGAAGTTAGTTTCATTAAGTAATAAAATCTAGAAAATAGTATTATATTGCACATTAAAACCTTATTACATACTTGCCTGTTCGAAGTCATGGACGGAAAAAAAGTTTTTTTTTTTTGTCACGTTTCATAGTTTTGGATTCCATTTGTATAGATACTTTTATTTTCACGTTTACTTGTTGTTTTTAACTTTGTGTATCGATGTTTTAACTAAAAGTGCTTACGGCAGATGTTGACTCGTAAATAAAGTTGTGTACTAGGATCATCACCATGGTGCAATTGGGTAGATCCCAGAGACAAACGGCCAGAACAATGGATGTGAGACATTCTACAATCCAACAAGTGCGTCGGGGTTTAGGGAGACTGGACTTAACCTAAGAAGACCAAGCGATGGCAAGTCAAGGTGCACAACGGCTCGAGAAGATCGATTCATTGCGTCAACGATGTTAAGAAATCGACATCAGACAGGATTTGCGACCCAGCAACAACTTTTGCAGACCCGCAGCGATCCAATCAATGAGTGGACAGTGAGGAAACGTCTTGCAGAAGCCAATTTAAAGCTTTATCGGCCAGGAAATGACCCAAAACTCGAACGGCATCATAAAGTTGCAAGATTAAGATATGCCCGTGAGCAAATCTAATGGGGCAGAGTAATGTTCTCTGATGAATCGAGATTCGTGTTGTATAATCATGACGAGGAGACGTCCAGTATACAAACGGCCAGGACAATGTTTTACACAAGCTTGTTTCGAAGAAATAGTCCCATACAGAGGAGGTTCTGTACATGTATGGACTGGTACTTTATCAAATGATCGCACGGCGCTAGTGCCGATATAAAATGGCAATCTGACCGCTGTGAGATACGTCGACGAGATTCTCCATGACGTGCACGTATCCGTATTTGGTCAATACGGGTGCATTGTTTATGCATGATAATGGTAAACGGTAAATGATGGTAAACGAGTACCTTCAAGACGTGGGAATCCATATAATAGAGTGGCCAGCGAGAAGCCCTGACCTAGACTCTATCAAACATGCCTATGGGACGAGCTTGGCAGACGTGTTAGAAACCATAATCCACCTCTTCATGGCCTGAAAAATTCCGTTATTGAAGATAGGGAGAATATTCCTCAGCATAGCCTGAGGAATCTGGTACTCAACATGCCAAATCGTGTAGAAGCCGTATTGAGAGCACGTGGAAGCAACACGAAATTTTGATTTGGAAATATTTCAATGTTAGTGGCTTTACTATATTGCTCGTCAGTGTATAATCACTTTTACTCGTCAATTATATTTTAAAAACTAGATGAGGTCGGTGTGTCTGATCCAACTACTCTGAGAAGAAACACCAAAACATACTCAGAGGTCAGTCACTTTTATAGTCCAGACATAATTTTGGTCAGATAATATATATATTCTTTCATTCGGACATATAATCGCAATCCATATAGTATTAGTAACAATTACTTAAAAAACTATGTTAGTAAACTTTCACAAAATTAAAACAACTATAAAAGACGTGGCCCAACACACGTTGGCACGTGCTTCCGTACCCAGTGCGTTGTAAAGGGACTGTCCACCTTGTCTATTTGTCTTGTCTATAATGTGCTTACATAATATACTAGCGGATACCCGGCGTGTGCTACTACGATAAAACAATGCATTAGGCACATTCGGTCCATTCATGAAGTTTTAGATTTCTTTTTTTTTCCATTTATTTTGCAGTCTAAAGCCATCTTCGCATTATCGCCTTTCTGATGAAACCGGCCTGAGGCACATCGGTTTGATGCTTTCAAAGTCTATAACGGACATAGGTAGAATCAATTTTTGTGTTTTATGTAGATAGTTACAGATAGATTTAAAAAAAAGTTTTATTTTATTTTATTAGGCTTATATAGTTACTGATGGTCTGTGAAATTTCGCCAGCAAATTTATTTTATCCAATATCAAAAAAAAAAGTAGTTATTTCGTTTTGAATCTTACCTCATCTCCAGTTCATTGGTGTATCCATTAGACACGAATGTATCGTCGTAGTCTGGCAGAGAGTACTTGGTCCTCCTCATCATGAGGAGCTTGGGCATCAGCTGGAGGAACAGTTTCTTCATCCATGGAGACATTGTGTGGGTTGATGGAGACCTATTGTGGAATTTGAAGATATGAAGTGAGGGTAACAATGATGTGGGAGGATCTAAACTATTCCTCTTTCTTTCTGTGAAGTTGGTACTAAAACCTTTTTGTACTACGTGGTATACTACTAATCAACGGGTTTTTCATTTGGGTATTTATTTTTATCTTATCAATTCCATTTTTAAATTATTGCTGGTGGCGTTCAAAGCAATATTAGGTACATGACAATAATATAAAAGCTTACTTTAGGGGACTCTTTAACTAGATTTTATTTAAAGCATTAGTTGAGAAATTAAGGTAAAGTACTTTAATTAAATCCATTACGTTACGGTCCATTTTAATTTAAGGATAAACTAAGTGACTTTTCCAATCGTCGTCTTGCTGATAACAATTTTGTGACTAAGAGCATGGATGAATTTATTATAGTTTATTCGTCTATGGCTATGCTAAGGGGATGCTAGTGAGTAAATACAAGCATAGGTACCTAAATAAAACTTCATTGAAAATTACCTCAATTTTACTCTTAGCATGTACTCAAACAAGATAACATACGCTCTTACCACGTCATTAAGTAGCGATCACTTAACAATCCATCGCTTTAAACGCTGAAAGATCCAATTCAAATTGCCTAGTTAATTACCGTATGAAATACCGCTTTATGTTATACAGCGGCACAAATTATTCAAAGCTCTAATAGCTTATCGTGCTATCTTGCACGCCATATATCACACATACAATGTTCTATTACAATAATGACAAAATATCAGTGAAAACGGAAGATTTATTCGAAGCTGTGGCATAGGGATGTGCCGTTCGAATAATTCGAATTACTATTGTAATGTAGAAAGTTGGTTATCCGAAAATTGTTTGCAATGTTATTAAACTTCTTAAAATGCTATATATGAATAATATTGAGTCCCAAAGTACGTCATGTTGGCATTTTCCATTTTCTGGCTTTCAGCGTCTTAAGAAAGTTGATTGCTCCGTCCAAAAAAATATTTTAAACAGATTACGAATAAGGAAAAAACAAAAAGATCTTTAGTTATTTTAAAGTAAATAAGGCAGAGTTGGGTAAGGTCTTATATCAAGTCACCTTAATAGGGGGTGGAAGGGGGAAGGCGTAGAGTGGACCCCATCTTTCCCCCCCGCCAGAGCTACATAGTTTTTTAATATTAAATGTTAAAGGTTAAAAAAATTATAGAATGAGTTCTGAGGAAAATCGCCTTATTAGAAAGGGAGGGGTAGAGTCACCCTCCACCTCTCCCCCCCCCCGCCGGAGGTGCGTCAATCAATCAATCAACTCATCCTGTCGCAGTCTACTGCTGGACATAGGCCTCTGCCATGCTACGCCACAATACCCTGTCCTCTGCCTTCCGCATCCAGTCTGTCCCAGCCACTTTTTTTGGTCGTTGGTCCATCTAGCTGGGGGGCGTCCCATACTACGCTTGCCGATACGCGGTCGCCACTCCAGGACTCGTCTGCTCCATCGGCCATCGGTCCTTCGATAAACATGGCCAGCCCACTGCCACTTCAGCTTGCTTACTCTGCAAGCTAGCCGGAGGAGCGTAGTTTTTTTTTAATTGAAATGTTTTAAAGGTTAAAAATTGTATTGAATGATTTCTGAGAAAAATCGCCTTAATAGAGGGAAAGGGGAATCAAGCAATAATAACAAGGCGTACTCGACGGAACCCCGCTTCGCGTGGCTCCTATTTCACAATGGTTTAAATAAAAATAACCACGAAGGGGATGGCGGGGTCTATTCGCTCGCTTCGCTCGCTCTAGCAGCCAATAAAAGACACATTCACGTAAACTCGGAAGCAACGGAATGACGCGAAACCGAGTACGAGGGGCATGCCATAAGAAGCTAGATATTCTTTACTTATTTGTTTGACACTGGCAAGTTATACACCATCTTATAGGCTGGTTGTTTATTGATACTCGTATAATTTGAAAATAGAAATACATCATTTTTTTTTTTTTTTTATTTGGTTGAGCATTATTTTTCCGAGAATCTGGCGGGAATTCGCTTGCAGCACTGGAGCTCAGTCGATGTGATTTTCACGCTATGATTTATTAAGACTATAAAAAAAAATTAAGCCTCAAGAATGTTTTGAACTTTTGGCTACTACTTTTGGTCAGTCTTCTTCACGATTAACAGTATTTAATTGGTTTGCGGAATTTAAAAGAGGACAGGGATGTCTTGAAGATGAAGCGAAGACAGGTCGGCCGCCAACCGCGGCTGGCGGAAAAACTTATTCGCGAAAACCGACAAACTACATATGTAGAGCTGGAGCGAGAACTGTAAATTGGATCAGCAGCAATGCAAACCATAATTCACGACCACCTTTCTCTCCGTAAGCGTTGTTCGAGATGGGTGCTGCACAAACTTACCGATGAGCAGAAATACCGTCGGGTGGATTGGTGCCTATTCATTATGGATAAATTCGACGCCGGCGAGAAAAAAAACGTTTATGATATACTGACTGGTGACAAAACATGGCTATATAACCATGCTCCCAAAACAAAGTGACAGTCGACTGTATGGTGCTTTGAAGATGAGCCAATTCCAACGAAATGTCACCGAGCATGAAGCACACAGAATCAAATGGTCGCCTCGTTTTTCTGCAAAACGGGTCATATTGCTACTGTAGTTCTAAAGGATCAAAGAACGGTGAACTCCGAATGGTATGTAACAGTTTGTGTTCCAACAGTAATATCAGTTTGGTGTGACAAGCGACCGCAGTCAGGAATCCGGCACCGTCTTTGGCACCACGACAATGCGGCGCCGCACACGTTTGCCAGAACACTCGACTTTTTTAACCCAAAAAACGTGTCTGTCATCCCTCACCCGTTATATTCCCCTGGCCTAGTGCCTTGTGATATTTACGTTTCCAAATTTCAAAGAAGAACTAAAGGGGAAAAGATTTAGATATTTAAAATTTTAAGATTTCTGTAGTGTCTAAAGGAGAGTGGTCAGAGGTATTTTACAATTGGTTCAGACATATGGAAAAGTGTATATGTGCTCAGGGTGAATACTTCGAAAAGATCGATACTTGTAATAAAAAATAAATTTTAAAATGTTTGAGTTTCTAATTTCTTTTGGCAAGGCCCTCGTTTATATTTTACTGTCAGTGTCAACAACATGGCGTGGCGGCCTAACGATTCATTTTACGCATTTTGACAGACGCAACTTGAAAAACGTAAGAATTTAGTGACATTTAATTTCCATTTGAAGCATTAGTCACTGATTTACCGATATTTTTATAAAATAATTATTAATATTTCGACGTAGCTCCGGCAACTAAAATTGCATGGGGGCGCTTGAGATAAACCCCGTTGACCCCGCACAGCGACAAGCTCAACAAATTCAAGCAACTTCATATAAGACCCAACCCTTTATAGGGACTGGTTAATGGAATTTGTTTTGTGGTCTTACACGACGAAACTTGTTCTTCAATCAGGGTCCCATATCAGCTAAGAAGTACTTTCTAGCTAAATGATTCCACCAATTCAATTCGTACGCATTCATAAGGAAAACAAACGTTCTGTTCCAAGTACTCCAAACAGTCGGCTTCGAATCCCATTTCATTCGAATAGCCGGCAATTGTTGGCACGTCACTACGCACAACGGTTGAAACCATTTGTAGGAGCACGATTACAACAGCGCAGTCGGTTAATTTTTATTGTAACGAGTATGAGAGGGTAGTTTCACTTGCATTCGATGTTGGTGTAGCTTCGGTATACACCTTTGTTCTGGAGTTAAATTGTGATAGCTTGAAGTTTGATGTTGCTGGTTCGGTTTGGTGCGTAAAGGCGAATTGTGATTCACAGCATAGAAGTTAGAATGCCTATTGCCTAGTCTTATCTAGGTCGTTTTCGTTTAAGAAACAAGTAGGTGCATCCGTAGAAAGATCCCTTGGCTATAGTTTGTTGATGTCAAAGACAAGAGTGTCTTCTTAAAGTTTGGTTTTCTAAGAAAGCGGTGGACGGGCACACAATAACGGCCGTACAAATATAGAGCGTTTACTGACACCTTAATGTCAAATACTGGTAAACAATGACAGATTTTCATGACGGCCGTTATAATATGACGGAAGCGCATTCCTAGAAAACCCGAGATCAACGAGATGAGATGTCATCGATTTTCTATTCTGCACTGGATCATTTTTTTGCACTTATCTACAGTCTCTCTTATATCTACGAGTACTAACCTTAGCGTCTGTTTGCTGTGAAAAAAAACTCCCTAAAAACATAGGTACTTGTGGAAAATTACCTTCTAAATTATCAACGGTTTATATTGTTATAAAACTATTTGTATGAACAGGAAATTTATTCGTTATGCCTCGTGAAAAGTACCTTCCAAATATAACCAGCTACAGGCTCTAGCAAACTTTTAAAAACTCCACCGCTACAAAACCACATAAACAAATCTCATATCTCAACACCTAAATTCTCATTACGTCCTTCGTATATGCATTCAATGAAGAGCATTCTCTAAACTAGAGTGTAACCATACCATATTTCATGCCATTGTCCCGCTATCGATCTGACATTATTACAATGAACCTTTAGATTTATGCGTTCTCCTTTATTTAGCGGACGCCGTTTACCGGAATATTTTTATCACATTTTTGAGTGCTTTTTTGTTAGTTAATGGAATATTTTCGTAAAGCTATCGATCGTAGAATATAAAATCGTGTACCTAAATGTCTAAATGTAAACCATCCAAATCAGATTTTATTTGGTAAGAAAATTTAACTTAAAATGATATTAAGGGTTTGCCTTTTGTGTTTTTATACATTTTTTTTTATGCAAATCAATTGATAGTTTTTCTGCCAAGTTCGCGAATCACAAACTACTTCGCCGAAAACCAGTTCGATACTAGCGTTAGTATTGAAACGGTAGGAAATAACCATCAACATTCTATATGCCATGGTGCATTATTTCCCATGTTATGAAGTCTCTTCAATTAAGTATATCTTGCAATCATCATCATCAACCTAGTCTATCCTTAACTATGTTGGGGTCTTCCAGTCTAACCGGATAAAGCTGAATACTAGCATTTTACATGAAGCGACTGCCTATCTGACCTCCACAACCCAGTAACTGGGTAACACGATACCCCTTGGTAAGACTGATTGTCACACTTTCGGACTTCGACTACCCGTAACGACTGTCAAAGATCTACAAATGTTAGTCGGGACCAACGGCTTAGCGGCTTAAATTATATCTTGCAATCTTCAGTCATAATAGGCCAATTTCTCTCTTACCGTAAATCTAGAAGCACCAACTAAAGATGCCTAATGCTGATAGTGTTTAGTAGTTGCTGAAACAAACATGGCCGCGTCGTTCATCAATCATACTGCAAAAGGCCCCATTCACGACCTCGGGCCATGCGACTTGCGACGCGACACGCGCGCTTCACCTTTATCCGTCCGTCACTCCGCAAGTCACGTCGCGGTGACTCGTGACATGCTCTAAACAACTTAAATTATTTGTTTTCTCCGCAGTCGCAGGCTATCGCTAGATGCGTGTCGCTTGAGCGTGTAGCTTGTGGCCACTGGGATCCAATACCGTGGGTTAAATAGGTAATAACTCTGTAGTTATAGGTAGAATTACAAACAACAATGATTTTTCTTTTTGCACTAATGCCCACGCCTTCATCGTATGGGTAAGGGACATTATAGGCTGTATGTTCTAGGAGTCATATCAAATGTGTAAATAAAAATACACGCATTTGTAGGTTGTACCGTGTATTCTTGTTCAAAACCATGGGTCGTGAAACTCCTGTGTATTGTTATACCATTTAGCGTTTACTCTCATTTTAACAACATTCTAAATTCTTAGGGCAGGAGCACTTTAATATGCTAAGAGCTCTTTATTATGCTTTATTTATTATACAACTAGCATTATGTGCGTATATGTATCTAGGTACTATTAAAAGCAATATACTTGGCTAGACAATAAGCTAAGGTAAGAAAAAATCAATTGGGGTGATCAATTTGTATATAGTTGCAGATTTTAATTAGATACTAGTCGGGGCCGGTTTTCCACGAATCAGCCATTAACTAAGGCACATAATACTTATATTGTTGTAAAAGCTTCACAATTACTGCGCAACTATCAAAGCTAAGTTAGCGTTTAAGATATTTTGACCATCATCTTTATTTATTAGGTTTTATGCACTGCCACTAGTTTTTTATGATATTATTTTTACCTTGATATTAATAATAAGATTTTAGATAATAAACAACTACTAAGCGACAGTATAGCCAGAGATATAATCAAGGAAGTGGAAACAGTGAGAAAGGAAGCTAACTAACTTTCTTTACTCACCTAAAATGAACGTTGAGAATGCAAACAGTCATCCAAACACTCAGAGACACCAGAATCATGGTGAACAGCAAATACTTCCCTAATAAAGGTATAGCGAGCGACGTTGGCGGGATTATTTCAGCCAGCAACAGGAAGAATACAGTCAGCGACACCAAAATCGAGATGCTTAACGATATCTACGAGAAAAGAAAAAAAGAATATTTACCTGAAATGCACGTTAAGTATGCAAACAGTCACCCAAACGCTGAGCGAGACGAGTATCATCGTGAATAGTAGATATTTCCCAAGCAAGGGGATTGCCAGGGATGTTGGCGGAATTATCTCAGCCAGACCAAGGAAGAACACAGTGAGGGACACCAGGATGGAGATGCAGAGCGATATCTAAGGAAGAGAAGTCTCTTTTGAGTTATTTTGTTCAATCCTTTGGTTTTTTGCACACTAAATGTGGAATTAGCTTGTGATGTTAAGGTTCCTTGACACCCCATTGTGGTTGGTGATGATGTTGGTTCAGACGATCGTTCTTCTAAATGAAGGCCTATACAGACGATTGGCTTGATTTAATTTTAATATTAACGATGCAATTTTCATTGGAGGCAATATGACTACCAAGTCAAAAGCCTTTGTTAAAACTGTTACGAGTGCTGAAGTCAAACGTCTGTACAAGTCCAAAATGTCCGAAAGTGCAGTCCAATTCTCTGTCGGCAAATTAATTGGTATAGTTCACTCACATTGTCATGCTTACCATTTCACTTTTCTCCTGATGGGGTTTTCAACGAACCTTAGTCAGAAATTAATTCCACCTGTATATAAATCAGTGCACGAAAATCCATACTATAGCTATCACATTACATTTGAATAATTATAAATTGTCTTTCCACTAACATTTATTTAGAAAAGAGTAAGGTACAAATCATAGAATGTGTTGTACAACCAATGAGTGATACATTTGGGATCATGCAATGATAATGATTATTCTGGGTATAGTTGTAAAGTTTCATTGGGATCGTGGAGTAATTTAGAAAGATTTAACTGTTCCGGGGAGGTTAAATTTCGAAAATATGGGAATTAAACTCCTACTTTGGTTTCCAATGGGAAAGAAGTTATTAATAAAGATTAAAATCACTGTTACTCACTACTCATACAATATCTTAAAAGTAAAAAAAAGTAGTAAGTAGTTGTTTTATAAGTTATTGGTTACAAGATTAATGTTTAAGAAATTGGGCAGAGTATTGGAAGCTTTAAGTTCCAAGACAGGCCGACGAATTTGAAATCAAGAGAGGAAAAGCCTAAAGAGGAGCCTTTGTCTTAGCCTAAGACAGCACGGATTCATGAACTATTATTTACTATTCCTACAGCATGGCATACAGCTTTGCAGAAGCTTTAGAATTAATTAACATTCATATTAAGTAAAAAAGGACAACAATATCCAATACATTTGACGGGGTATAATCAAAAGCATACAGAAATACAGAAGTGGTATATATTTTTAGGGACCAACAAACGAGGTTCACTGCAATTCACAAAAATCTCGGGGTGTGGAAAGACAATAGCAAACATAAACAATATCCAAATGACACTAACACACGCACACGACTAGCTAGTGATTCAAAAAAGACCATTACCAATGGATGAGGGGCATGAAGGATGGTATTGCGGACTGAAGGCTATTATGAACATGCCCTGAAACATCCCATTCACATTTACATAAAAAAGCTATTTTGTAACGACATTCTATTGCATTTTTTATAACTTAACTTCGATGATAATGTAGGTAATAACAACTTTTTGGTCCACCTACTAAGGTCTATCCTGTCTAGGTACTATCTCACAAGTGTTTAACTATTTTTTTTTTTTTAAATTAATCATGTGAAAAGCGACATCGTATTTCCTTAAATATTGAAACTTATGGCTTCGAGATTTCATCATCATCATACAAAATATTTCATATCAACCAAAGCAGTATATTTTTTTTCAGTTATTAGTTACTCGGCCGCTGGGACATTTTTTATGAGCATAATATGCATTTGTTTGACTAATGGTAGAAAAACACTTATGTAATAGACGTAAAACATCAAATAACAATCGATAGCAAAGAAAGAAATCTATACGAGTATAATATACAGTTCTTTGATTTGGTTTATGAAATAAAAGTATATATGTTATTTAAAATAACTAGGATGTCACTCTACCAGCGACAGTTCATATAAACTAAGTAGAAATGTTTAATATAGAAAACAGTTCCAAAAAGAGTAAGTCAAAACAATACTTTGAATTTGATGCACAAAAGATTAATACTAACAAAATAAAAAGAAGGAAATAAGAAAGTAGCCACCTCTATCAACCCTAATTTCAAATAGAATGTCGTTACGTCTACCACACATAATAAAAAGAGTATCAAACAAACTATATTTACCTTTTCTCCGGAATCCGACGGTAGATAGAATACCAATACAGTTAGGAACGTAAGTCCAACGCATGGTATGATCAGGTTCACCGTGTAAAACAATGTCTTTCGGCGCATCGTCAGCTTGAATGTTATATCTGAAAAAGGGACAAATACGATCAAATGTTAAAACATCGATATCATTGTGTGAAAGTTTTGTTTTAATTTTAGTACAACATCACCATTTTCAGCCACAGTGAGATCGTGTGTTTTGACTCAGAAAATTTGACTGCGCAATGTATTTTCATTTACATCCTTACTTTGATATTGTTCATCGAGTTGTTGAGTTCCTTAAGGTCTGAGTTGAGCTACACGATTTCTGACAAAACTGGCACTGACTAAACAGGTCTACTCAAATCTGTGTGGTTCTTACCTCAAAATACCATCTCAGACACTAATCGGCATGGTCCTCATGTGATCTGACCAAGATTATGACAGGACTTTAAAAGAGACCGCGACCTCTGAGTTTGTTCCGGTGTTTTTTCTCACAGTAGTCGGATAGGAAACACCGATCTCATCTGGTTTTAAAACATAATTTATTTTTAACATTTAAAAGTTTTTTTTAAATCAATTTACAAAAATAATTAATAGTCATTTTAATTTTAGTACAGCATCATAATACCCATCCACAGTGAGTTCGTTTGCTCTGACGTCTTAAATGATAAATGATTTTATTTCTGTAAATAGATTTGTACAAACAATTTTACACGTCAATCATATTTTAAAAACTAGATGAGGTGCCGCGTTTCCTATGCTTTTGACTACTCTGAGAAGAAAGGCCGAAACAAAGTCAGACGTCAATCTCTTTTAAAGTCCAGACATAATCTTGGTTAGGTCATGTAAAGACCATGTAGATTTGTGCCTGAAGTGGTCTTTTGAGGAAAAACCACACAGATAGAGTGGACCTGTCCAGTCAGTGAACGCATTTGTCAGCGTATTGTAATCGTGCAGCTCAACTCAGAACTTAAGGAGCTCAACTTAGGAGATTCGATTTTGCAATATGATTTCATTAATGTCCAGTAGGATGCTTCTACTCATTTATGTCTAAACCGTGCTTATCAGTTATTAAATTAAATATTGTATATTGCGCAGTGTTGATTCGCCACAAATAATTTGCAACCAGTTAACAGTTCACAGTACAGCAGGGTAAAGGCTATACGATTTGTATAAAATCCACTCTTCAAAGGAGACTATTAATCACAAGATACATTTTAGATTTATACTTTACCTGAAAACGGTTCTGGACAACAAGGATAGTACTCCTCATTCCTCGTAGCTGGTACTTCCAGTATGTCCCATTCCACTGAAAGGTAGAATTCACTCAAGTCTATGCCAACATGGACTAAACTGCTACCTGATGCCTGGTCCATGTGCTTTAGGTCTACCTGGAATATCATAGATACGAATAAGTTAATCTTCTGTCGATCAGCAATCAAAGCGTCACATTATATGTAATGCAGATTTTGAATAAATAAATGAAAAAATAAATGTTTCACTCAATTCGTCCCTACAATGTGCAATTTTATTGTATCTTACGAGTATTAAAATTATTCCGAATTAAACCTATCAATGATGTCAAGAAGAATAAATGCATACGATAAAAAGCTTGTGGGTTTTGAAACGGCTATCTATTTCTGAATCTAGTTTAACCTGGCTAACTTATTTAGGTCACTGGCTCGTCTCACTGGCTTTCTTCAATTGCACTTTATTTTTATGCTCAAAATACTTCACTAACCATGGTACTTGTAATTGAGTAGAAAGGCAGGAAAAAAAATGGGCTTTTTACCTGAGCGCCATTGTAAGTCCAAGATCCGAATTTCATGAAGCAAGTTTGTTCGTCGAAGGGGAAGTATTCTACGTTGATCTCGCATGAGGACTTGTAGATCGCAGGCGGCTTCCAGTTCACCTCGCCAGTGTACTTCAGAGTGGCTTTTGTCATTAGGGTCACCTAGAATTTAAAGGATTGGTCGTGTTGATCTTTGGCGTTTTAATTTTTTAAACTCAAAGCTATTACATTTTTAAAATCTCATGTTCATGTTCAGCCTATAGATAAGTTTTTTGTTTGTAACGTCTACGTCCCGATAAGTGCTGTATTCATGGCGATTTCTGTTATCTATTGTTTATTTATAGATTTATGTACTTGTAACCATAGGTACTCACTTCATAATTTCCATCCCAGTTGTTATAAAGAACGATATCAGGCAACCAGATATGTTCAGATGGTACGTACAGCATCTCAACTCCGCCGTACTCATCCGGGTTCCACGTCAGCTTATAGTCGGACCATTTCTGAAACACACCGTGATATTCTTAAAATGTGCCACTTTTGGCATTCCCAACTATTTCATTATTTATTTAGCTAGGCGCAAGACTACAAACAGTTCACCGAGTCTTCTCCCTTGAGTGTCTATAGACTACGGGTAATTTGATGTAGGCCTCAGTTTCACTTTTGGCAGCTTAACGTTAACAAGACACTGCATTTAGTTGATAGTGACCTACATTCCGTAGTATACCAACTAAAGTTAAGTTAGATTGCTAACCTTTACTCACAGCTAAATCAATAAAGAGACGGCAATAGTAAGACCACAAAGTTCATTAAAGATTAATTTAGTTATAGGCTATTTGGTTAAATTGGTTATAGACTGATTATGCTTACAACACACGGTTAATAATACTCTGAAGCATAAACTCATTTAAAACTCGTTCGACATCTCGAAACCTTCTAAATCTCTTTCTCGCTCTGCCGGTTAGGAAGAGATAGCTATACTTTTACACTTAAGATGGCGTTCAACAGAATCAGCGCGAAGTAGTTAGCTACCTAGGTATCCATTAAAATTCAAACAGTGTGTGAATAATAAAACTCACCTGTTCCACCCAAAGATTGGTGGTCATGACCTGGTTCTTAAGGTTGACTTCCATTAGCTGTGATAGCTTCAATCCAAGTCTGACCGTCAGTATGTCACTGACATTTGTCACCGGTCGTATAAGACGGTTGTAGTTACTTAGCAGATCATCGTATAATCGCTTTACGTCTGGATTTGCTTCGAGCAGCTTTACACCTGGAAATTTAATATAGAACAGTTTACCTCAAGCTTCTGTTTGGCTAATTCAAGTCTGCTGTTAGATCTTGAAAGCTGTTATAATTATTTGACCTAAATATCAACGACCAATCATAAATATTGAAATTCACTTGAGATCTAAATTGTAATTGCGCAATCGCCTAGCTATGTAGGATAAACGGATATGCTGTTTGCAAGAAATTATATGCTCTTGAACTACTGAAAAGACAATCTCATTTATTTATATGATCTGTTCTTCTCACACAGGTATGAGTCTTATTTATAGGTACATTCAGATACTCATAATAAAACATCTAACTTGTTTAACACCGGAAATTCAATATTATAGAGGTAAGCATTTCGACTGTTCTCCAAGACAGTGCTAAAATTGAAACACAATTCTGCAAATGACTGTACTTGGCATAGTGCAATCTAACAACAAAATAACACGAAAATTCAACACTTTACTTACCAAAACAGCTTCTGGCATAACTTAACAATAAAAACACGAATCGCAGCTTCATTTTGATAGATATTTGTGACGGTTTTCGTATATTTTTAAAGGAACATGTTTACAATTCGTGAGATGCTGTTCAATAGCCGAGATGAGGGTAGTAGCGCGCATGCGGAATCAATAGTAGACTTACGCCTTTATTGTTTTGAGAGCTGCGAATTCGCAACGTTGTATTTTGTTTGCGAGGACATAGATGGCGTTACCCAATAATTTGCAACTTCAGCATCAGCTGAAGTTGCAAATTATTGGGGAATGCTTAAATATGAATTTCTTGACTTCAAGAATTTTTTAATGCACCCAATTGTTATTTTTTAGTTATATTCAGTAGAGCTTAAAGTTATTCGTCTTCCTTTATGTAATACATAGTTCTGGCATATGTAATCATCCCAGACAAAACAATAAATTTTCCAACAGTACAGTTGTACAACAGGTGGGGGAATCTATTGAGATTCCCCCACCTGTTGTACTCTGAATAAGCAAAAAGTTAAATCCATGTTTTATCGACCATAGCATGACCTTAGAGCAATAATTTGATAATAATCTACAATTTATTGCAGAAAATGGAAAATACGGTCTTAGGGTAAAGCAAAGCAAACACAAAAATGTTTAAAAATAATTTATTAAAATAAAATAATCACAACATACATTACACTACTGTTATGATTGCTCATAAAATTATATAATCTATCGTAATTAAACTATCCTATTTATTTACATGAATACCTAGTTACGTATTTTTAGCAATTACGATTTTTATACAGCTGCGCTCCATAACTCAAGTAGTGGATGTTGGAGAAAAAACAGCGAGGGTGAAGTGGGAGAGAGCCGGACACCTCGCGTGATTGCACTCGGAGAGATGAGCAAAGATCGTCACTCATTGGACGCCTGAGGGAGGACATCGCCGTCGAGTTAGACCACGGCGAAGGTGGTGTGACGATTTGATAAAGTTTGCAAGGCCAACATGACCAGAGATCGCACAAGACAGGGAGGTTTGGAAGAACCAAGGGGAGTTCTTCTTCCAGCAGTGAGCCACAATATAGGCTAACAAAAATCTGTTATGAAACAAGTATTTAATGGAGCCTTTCTTCGTAGCATGACTATTCTGCGTAGCACGGCATAGCATTCTCACCTATTGTAACTTCCGCAGATACATTGATTTTTAACGGGGATAATTTTGGCAGTAGATTAAATTGTAGGACATATAGTGACCTTGTTGGAGATGTTCTTCAGAAAGGCCAGGTGCGTAGTACCCGCAACCGAGTGCGTGTATGACCAGATGTATTTACGTAAACGAGGCAAAAGGAGTATGTAAGGATCGTAGCAGGTGGCGTTCTGTAGTTTCTACCTACCCCCATGGGAAGAAGGCGTGAGTTTATGATGATTAACGAGTCGTAACATAAATAAAGGAATTAAGCATCAGTCAACTATCTTTCGTTTTGCCTCTTAATACTATAACTTCTGTAAGGAAACGACTCGTGGGAATCTTCATTATCTGCGGAAAAAAAAGAAATACGTTACACAAATGCACAATTTTCTCAAGGATGTTATTTGCCACCACAGTAGTCAATTGTATCAATAGAGTAGTGCTATTCTATAAACATGTAACCGTGAAAATATAGGTAAAGTCAGCTGTTAATAGCTGTCAATCCCTAGCTTCATGCGGAATGACAGCTCAATTCAATCGCACTTCACATAAGTTTTCGCGGTGAGATCCTAACAGAAAGAAAGAAAGAAAAATAGGTGTATTTGTCACAGAAACACGTGCGTACAAAAAAGATAATTAGCTCACCGAACAAACACAGAAGAACAGAACAGAAGAGAGACAACAGAACAGAATAGAGAGAGAGTCAGAGTGTTCAGAGTTAACAGAATAACCGGCTGATATTAATGAAACTAAACACTTCTGATTGATGGCAAAATTCTCACCTCTCACTTGATATTTCGGTAAGGGCCATAAACTGAACGGATAGAAGTAAGCGGTCGGCAACCTTCGCACCACTATCGTTTCTTCTTGCACCATTTGTGATCCTGGAACAAGTTCTTGTGAATAAGTTAAAATAAATACAAGAAGAAGTTCTTTGAATGAGTTGGGATTAATATTCTATCAGCAATAACGATGATGGAAAAGTTTAAAATTTATTGCATTGCCTTAGCATAATTATAATCAGCCTTTAATGTTGCAACTGCTGGGACACAGGTCGCTTCTCTTCGAGAGGGATTGGGCTGTATTCTATCATACGGGCCCAGTGCGGGTTGTTAGATGTCACAAGTTCGTGATAAAATATATTGAATGGATAAAATCTAGAATTTGTTAATCAGACGGTTTTCCTGGGAATCACGCTAGACGAGAAAGTACAATGGGGACTCGATATAACATCTGTTGCGGGGCGGTTAAGCTCGGCCGCTTATGCTGTTAGGAAGATAAGACAGTTAACAGATGTAGAAACCGCGCGTTTGGTCTATTTTAGCTACTTCCACAGCATTATGTTATATGGCATTTTACTGTGGGGTCGGGCTGCTGACACTGAATCCATTTTTATTTTGCAAAAGAGAGCTGTTAGGGCCATTTACAATCTACGTCGTTGCGAATCTGTTAGGAAACTATTATATATCTATTATCTATTATTTCTATTATTATTATGAATGTAAGAAAAAATCTACATCTGTTTAATAAAATAAGTGATAGACATAATTTTAATACTTACTAGAAATAAAGATAAAATTGATCAACCATTTTTTAGATTATCTAAAGTACATACATCTTTTATGGGGTACTGTGTTAAATGTTACAACAAAATACCTTGTGATATATTGCATTTAAATGAAAGAAAATTTAAATCTCATATTAAAAGTACACTTTGTAAACAAGCATATTACAAATTAGAGGATTATATCCTAGATAAGAATGCTTGGAAATATGCTGATCCTGCTCCATAGGACAATCTAGAGTCTAGACAAACTCAAACTAGTTGCTAATTTAATTGTATAATTTATAATTTTTATGACACTGATTTTTACATTATGTAACTACTTTAACTCACACACTAAATTATTACTTGTGAAATTTTGGAAAAATCATTTGCTTTTAATATTTGTAAATATGTGAGCACCATGCTATCTCATAATTAATTTACCTGTCATTGCGTTATATTTAATTCTTTTTACCTATTGTAGTATAGTTATTTTATTCTAGGTGCATCGTCTTCATATATAATTAATGTATACATCATATTGTAAAACATTTTTAAAAGAGTAACGGTGGAGTCTCTTGCCCACTCTTCTCCATACGAAACTACCTTTTGGAAGGGGCAACTAGAATCAATTCTATTTTTTTGTAAATTTTGGCGTTCAAAAGTGCCTTTTATGTGCCTATTTGAAATAAATTATTTGACTTTGACTTTGACTAAGGACATGCCGGTTTCCTCATGATGTTTTCCTACACAGTTTTAATAACAGTGGTGATGAAATTATTTACACAAAGTAAAGCGCCTGGCTGGATTCGAACCCACGACCTACAACTAGTAAGTCGGGACCATGACCACTGGGCCGCCACTGCTCTACTGGGCCATCAATGCTCTCTAGGCCACCACTCCTCTACTGGGCCATCACAGCATTGCCTTACTCTACCAAAAAGCTGATGTCAATCCTGTAAAAGTCGATGTAGAAATACGCTACGAATGTTTTGAAAGCGATTGCCACTGATCTAAATCTAATCCCTCCGGTGGTAACAAAGCGGCAGCTTTATTGCACTGATAAAATTAGGTAAGACACGTAGGTAACTAATGCCCGGTTCATATTATTCCAGTCTAGTGCTAGACTGGATCGTATCGTCTACATTATTCCAGTCATTCAGTTAGTCAGACAAAAAACAACAATGCGTGTTCACTGTTCAACTTATGAATTCAGCACTGGATTGGCCATCTACACTATTCCAGTGGTGCTGGAATGGGCGAGCTGGAATTAAATAGTAGCCTGTCAATCCAGTCACTAGACTGGATTGTTCACTGGAATGGATACATCGGTGCCTGTTCACATTATTCCAGTGGCATTGACACTGGTTTCGATCACTGGACTTGGAATAATGTGAACGGGGCATAATACCTTTAATGCCTTTATTTACGCTATATGCTCAACCAATTTAATTTAACTGCTGGATAACATAGACATCTTCCAAGTTGCACTACAACACGTGGTTCTGCACCTTTTGCATCCAATAGGTATACCCCCATCCACTACGAATTACATCTGCCAAGTTTACATTAAGCATTGTCATGAAAACAAATGGAAACCATCTTTTACTAGATGCCCCGACAAGATTATCCGTACCGGGTATAAAATCCCGATAAGATTGTCCGTACCGGGTATAAAATCCTGACAAGATTGTCCGTACCGGGTATAAAATCCCGACAAGATAGTCCGTACCGGATATAAAATCCAAGCTAGGTTATTACTCGAACGCGGAAACGGTAGGGCAGCAATAATAAAATAATAATTCCCGGTAAGAAACGAGGAAGACAGCGCATTCAATGTCATAGGCATTACAATATTGTTAAAACGTGGAGATGGAATCTTCCTGCATATTATATTAGTCGCATGTTTCCATTCTTCCTGATTGTAACTATCAGACAAATCATTCAACTGACATATTTTTTCGTCAGTATGCTAAAGAAGCGGATACATAAGGAATTCAGATAAAAAAAAACAGGCTCGAGTATGAAACAGAGTCGTTCATTTTAGACTTTACTTGTAGTTTACGTTATTTCTACATAATTGAATGTCTTTGTTTCTACTCAATCATTCAATGAGTCCACTGATTCAGTCTTAATGCAATTCCTAACTCGGTAGAAAATGTTCCTACCAATATTTATAACAACCCTTTTCCGAGGAAATAAACTTAATGCCTTTTTTTGCAGGCTATCGACTATCCTTGAATCCTTTGTTATCATTAATTCCGAACAGCAGTATTTTGTCGCTTTAAAGCTACAAATTCTAGAAAGAGAACATTCATAATCCAATGTTGACAATTGGTCCACATGTACTAGCTACTTCCCGGTCGTGTGTGTTAGGAACCACCATTTATCACTTAAGGCGATGTGCATAAAAATGGACAGTTGTACGCCACAGATTTATGGACATTGGACATAAATGATATTGCAGAACTGCTAACAACAATGTTTGTTTCAGAGACAAACGTAAGTTATGCTTGCCTGCTTTTCATTATTTCGTTAGATAGTTCTCGAAAGTTGAAATACAAACAACATTCAGGTCGAAAGGAGTTACAGATCTGATAAACTCGTGTGTCCTTGGGTTTAAGGCAGAAGCTAAAAGTCGTTAAAAGCAAAATAACGATCGCTGACCCTACAATAAGAGCAAATGTTTGGCCCTCACATTCTCACGAGATTGTCAATCAAAAGTATGATGTCGTGGGGTCAAGCAGGAGCTTGCAACCTATATTTAGAAGTGCAAATATAAAACATTCACGAAGTCTTCATCCAACTTCATTTTTCCGTACCAGTTTCTGGTACCAATCATACGAAAAAAATTAAAAGAAAGGACTTTATGCGACAAAAAACGGTCAGCGTTTTGCCGCTTTCCAAAAATGGAGCAATATTGTCTTCCGCCAAACAATGAAATTCTGAAAAAAACAAAATAACAATATTTTATTTCACATAAACCTACATGGGCACTTAGGAAACGTCAGAAGCTAGATGCGATCGTTTCCTATGGAAAAGATCCGGCAAGAAACTCCAGGGGTTATCTTTTAAAAATAATTGGCTTTTTTTTTTTTTTTAAATTACGGTTTTAATGGGCATGGAAAGACAGTGTAGGCCTGTCAACAAATACCAGGTACTTAACAAAATAGATAATGGTCTACATAACATCCAAAATATCCTATTTATACAGGCCTAATAGGCGCATTAGGAAGTTGATGTTTCTTCAAATTACAATCATGAGCTTGTGTAAATTTTAGGGAGAATGCATCAGGATCTGTTCCTGATGTAAAAATTAAATGTCTCGGATCAAATAAGATGCACCATAAACACAAACGTGATGACGTGGGAGTTGTTTGATAAGGAGATGTATGCAAACGTGACTTACACCGTGTTTCTTGGTGAGACATGCAGACGAAGTGGTTGAACAGCTAACAGGAACAAGGGCCATGTTTGTAAACACCTCGAAACTATATTTATATCTTCTCCCAAATTTTTATTGCACCCTGCCAGGAAGATGTCACGGATGACTTGACATCCCAAAGTCGGCAGGTGCTATCACCACCGACCGACCGTCTGTCCTTAAATTCTCAATAATCAAGATAGAGACATCCGGACCTAGTATAATAAATAGCATGTGGCATTCCATTCATGTCACAGATTCATGTCAACAAAGATTTAGCTAGAGCGGAAGAGGAAGATACGCAGGCACAATGCAAAGTGTAGACAATAATCGTCATAGTGAGCAGATAGCTTCAAACGTGACTCCTCACGAGACGTAGTAGGAACCTTTATGACTGTGGGTGTGAAGTACTTTAGATAATAACGGGCTATAAAATATTTCCTTAGCCAACTGCAGAATTGGCACAATTTGTATTATTTTAGAATGACATGAGAATTTCCTGCATTCGTCGTATCAATTTTGCAGTAATTCGTGTTTTCGTGAAGGGTGTTCTCATCTCTATCTAAGCCTGTATAGCAGTGATTTTATCAATCTATTGATTCTGTAACCTGATGCAATTACTACCTACCCTTTTCGGTTATTATCTATTTTAAAATATTTTGCCTGAAAATTCTATTTGTGGAAATTAATGACTGTTGATGAGTATATTTTAATAACACCGTTTGAATTACTTTTCCAGAGACATTTTGTCTACCAATTTGGTCGACGGAATCTGACTACGACAAATCCTAAAAAGTCAAAAATTTTACCATACGATGACATCAGGTTGAAGATAATCCTAATGTCATCTCATATTTTAGACAAAAGCAACACCGAATATAACCTCCAAAAATAGTTCGCGAAATATGGCCAAGTGTTGGTAACCTACGCTCAATTTGCGATGGACATTAAGGAAATGGAACATCATAAGTGGGCTTCGGGAGGACGAAATTCGCGCAGTGTGTCATGACAGTGACCTGTATACAAATACGATTTGTAATGGTATAAAGTGGTATCATCTTCATAACTGTTATAGCTTCTGGACGAGTTCATGATGATGGTTGGATTTCTAGACAAGATCACTACCATTGCTGTGGCATTTTTACTCTATGGCCGACAGCGAAGAGCGATGCGAGCCGCCCACCGCAGCCTGCTTTATTTTCTTGATATAAGTACTACTTATCTTCAAGCTTGCCGCCCCGTAACTTCTATATCTGTAGGCATGTACAAAAAAAAAATAACCCGTCTAAGATGGGGAACTAAAAATGTTGAGTTCGCTTCGCTCGCTCTTGCTCCTAAATTCTCAAGCTTTTATGTAAAAGTCGGATCTTCAAACTCTCTATTTGCATGAATGCTCAAAACAAATTCAATCCATCCGAGGTGCTAGAATTATCGAGCTCGCTTCGCTCGGACTCGCATATTAGGTACTAGTTATTTTTGTAAAACCACCGTTAAATCACAACCAATGCCGTGGTAGCGATGATTTTACCTGTTTTTTTTTGTGTTAAATTACGGGTCGGCAAACCTTATTGGTCTATGGCGCTAAATCTTAAAATACCTCACTTTCCATAACGAGACTGAGGTACCGGTAAAACGGGGTGAATAGGAACGCAGGGGTGAATCGTAACGAAAGTTTAAAAGGAATTTTAACATTTAAATAATATAATTTGTTGCCAACAGGGACACGTAATCGGTTAATTATAATACAGTATACACGTTAGAGTCCTTTTTGGCGACAGACTATAATATTTCAATGTTAAAATCCCTTTTAAAGTTTCGTTACGATTCACCCCTGCGTTCCTATTCACCCCGTTTTACGGTACCTATTTGAAGTTTTAGGTTAAGATCTAAGTCTGCACTCTGGTTTCGATTTAGATGGCACAAGCTACACACAAAATTGGAAGACTAAATTTAGCTCATTGATGAATTTCTAGCAAAAGTATCTATTACGACGCATGGTGGAGCTGATTTAATAGGTTACGAGGTAGCCTTAGGTGCAGTTGTCTCATCAAGAATGGATTACTGTGGATCCAATTCTGTCCGAATTGAAACCAAATTTTAAGGCGGAGCTTATTCTTTTACTAAAACAATGGTACTAAGAAACAATCGTAAATAGGTCAAAATCACATCACACTCGTAACGATTTACAAGCGTTTACCAACGTCCGGTGTGTCGGTAAGTGCACTACTAATATGGGTCAAGCTATCAAAGACGCCGCAAGGATCGTTGACATGCTCCTGAGTTCACTGAGATACAGTTTTGGTGTCAATGATCTAAATGGACCTACGATCATAGGTCTTAAAATACTCGGAGTGCGTTTTGTGATTTATAAGACGTTTGATTGATCGTTTTATGCGTGTGGGCATGTGGATTGCGTGTTTTGAGTCATAAAGATAGATTATGTTACGCTGACTGCAGAATCTGTGCGGGACTTTCAGGGCTAACTACGTCTTTATTTTGGTTAAGAATCATCATAACTTCATCACTGAACGAAACTTTGAAATGAACATCGATAATAATTACACCTCAGTGGATTTGGTTCTCTCAAAATAGTGGTTGTGCTTGTGAAGTATTTATTTTCAAACCTCGATGAAACCCGGTGATTTCTAAAGACTCTTAATTCTTTATCCCGAGAGCGGATTGTTATTATCACAGGGTTTTAGAAGCGCTCAATAGTAATTATACAATTTACAATACACATAATTTAGGTACATCACACACATAATTTAGGTACATGCACCTCAGAATTGCCAAGTCTTTACCACCAGAACACCACCCACACCACCAGATAAAGACTTGGCAATTCTGCCAAGGTACCAAGGTTCTTGGTACCAAGGTACCTCAATTAATGATAACGTTATTTCTGAAACAATGTCAAGTAAAGAACAAGAGGGAATTGATCTGAGAAATAACACCTCCTTGTATGACCTCATTCGAAACCCTCATTAATTTGATGCGCTGGACGATGCAAATGATATGTTAGGTGATCCTAATCTACCGATTCGGGCGGGGGACCAAAGCTTAAAAAATAAAGCACGGCTAAAAAGCAATATTCGGATTTATTGATCTACCAAACTTTTAAAGAATTGTTTACGACACTGTTACGGATCGTAAAAGACCAAGTTCATCAGAAGACGGGGAGGTGGGCTTGGCCCGCAATGAGACAACAATTATTACAGGCCCATAAAATACCTAAGGCTATCTATAAGTTTGTTTTTTAAATGCACAGCTCCGCCGTCGCCTCCTTGAAAATTGCTGGGGTTCATTCATCAAGAGCTGGATTTATGTAGACTTTAGAAAGCATCACTACAAAAAATATGGGAGCTACTTTCTCCATAGCGGGACACCATAACGTTTTGATCAGTTAAGACGTTACTATTAGTTAAGTTTTAAGCGATGACAGATTCCTATTACCAAAACTATATTTTTCTTGTATTGTTCTACAAATTCTACACAATTACCAATATTGTATACCTACCCAAACATAACATAACGCCTGTTTTTCCCCCAAAGGATAAGGCAGAGGTGTACCTATTATTATAATATCACCACATTTCGCCTGTTATATTAAATCCCATGTAATAATCTTGATTTCCAATATTTTATAGTAACAAATAATAATAAAACATGTACCTTTATTATCGGACCTGGCAGGCAGCGCAGGCGCAGCGTTGACCGCGTTCACGGCAAGCGCGCATGCGTAGAACAAAGCTGTGCGCGCGTACGACATGCGTGCAGCGGCGGTCACGATTGAAGGACTGATGGCAACTCGGCGGCAACTCTCTACGTTCGAGTTTAATTGTGTATACAATTGGAGCTATAGTATAGGGCTGCGAGTAAGAAGCAATTCAAGGTTGGGACTATACGAAGTCCTACGGAGTTCCAAACCGGAGTCATCGAAAATAAAGGTATTTTCTCATGCATTTCTGCCCATCCTAAGGTTGTGCCCGTCAAAACAGAAATAGAACATCCTTAGGTCCATCATCCTTCTGCTTTTATCCCAATTTACTTGGGTGCGCGTGGGTTGTCGTCGGCTCAGCACTTCTTCTGCCGTACATCTTCGTTATCCATCGTCTCAATAGGCAGCCCTTTCTACTCACATCATCTCTTACAAAAACCATTTACCATTTCTTTGGTCTTCACCTACTCTTATAGCTATTCATACAAAAATCTTTACTCCCATTTTCCTCGGCATGCCCATACCATGAAAACCGACTTTCACTGTTCACATAACATCTTGTTCGGGTAGAAACGAGCCATCAACGCCTCTGCTCCAGAACTAGATCGCCAACATCCCAGAATATGTAGGTATATTCTGTTTTGGTTCTGCTGATTTTCAAGCCAACATTCTCCACCTTCTGTTACCATTTCTATAATCTGCTCTGGATCTCGGGTCCATTTTCACTGACGAGGACATCCCGAGATCTTTAAAATACCTACAAATTTTAGGCTTTATTATGAATTCGCACATTACTGATATCTTTCTCTTACTCGTCAGTTTTTTTAAATTCGACAGAGTCGTTGATTAGGCAGTTTCGCCGATTGGATAGTTTTGCGAATTAAACAGTAGTGCCAACTCGACAGTTTCTAGTATTTGCCAGTTTCCTTGATTCGACAAAATACAAAATACAAAATATTTATTTATGCTTCAGATTTACAAAAAGGGTCATTTGTGTTTGGAGCCTCCTTTTAAGCAAATAATGCCTGTGTTAGGAGGTTCCGCTCTTCCATAATAAAGCATAGTTAACTAAAGAACATTTAACAGTGCTTCTTCTGCTTTAAAAGTAATTTAAGGTAAGTAATTTAATCATAAAAGTAAAAGCTTTTAAAAAGAATAGTGTGTGTATGTGTATTATGTGCAGTATGATGAATGTGGATGTGTGTGTGTGTGTGTGTGTGTGTGTAGGTGTGTGTATGTATGTTTGCGTGTGTATGCCTGTGTTTTATTGGTGCTATATTATATATTCCATGAGTGCCTCAGTTTCGTCGTATGTAAGTGATTTTATCCATTTTGTTACAGTTTTCCTACATTCGAAAATCGTTTTTGTGTATATACTTAATTTTTTGTTTATTTTGTTGTATAGGTTAGCTGATTGCTTTTTGAGTTGCCTACTTGCGAATATAGTTTTAGTGTGAGGTGTGATTGCAACAATGTCTTTCGACAGTTTTGTAGGTCTAGGTACTAGGTACACTCAAGGAAAAATATATTTTTACGTTTAAATAAATAAAAGTGGCCAATGTAAGAAATCCAATTCAATACAAATTTAAATCAAACTTACAAGTTGTTTTTTTAATTCAAATTATAATAACACTTATTTTAAAAAAAACATTATTATGAGTCCGCGTATCACTGATAAATTTGAAAACAAGAAAAAAAGAAATTTCCATCAATCGTCAGTTTATATAATTTATTAAGGCGGTATAGTACCACCAGGTAGGAGGCAGAGGCGTAGCTACCGCCGTATCAGCCGTATTAATGATACGAGGCCCCCAAGCTACAGGGGCCCACAACGTATGTAAGTAAAAATTCGTAAAGTATTATCCAAAACCTCAAATTCTCACTGATAAGAGGCCCGTAATAAATGAATACCTAATGAGAATATGAAAACTAACGTAATTTGGATTTTATGGATTAACTATAGCTGACCCGACAGAAGTTGCCGTGTCCCATACAAACATCCCATAGAAAAAATTACGTTTAGTTTATCCCGAACTCGAACATTTTCCGATAAGATTTTTTTTTTCCCCAAAAACCTAACTGATATATTACGAATATTTTAAAACAAAAAAATTGTCAAACCGGTCCAGTCGTTCCCAAATGATGCGCTTACCAACAAACAGCATTTTATTTTTATTTATACTATACAGGGTGATTTGTAATTTAACGTATTCCTTCCAAGGCAGTCTCGACTTGATAGCGACGCTGTCGGAAAGTACCGATCGCTAATATTAAGATGAATCTTCAGTTGTAGCCCGCTAAATCCTCAGTTGTAGACGCGACAGCGTCGCTATCTATGTCGAGACTGCCGGCGCAGGTCATGATAGTGCGACCCATTTGTAACAATTAAGCAAGCAAATGTATACTTAAAAATTAGGTTTCCTCTAATCCCATGAATTTTCGCCTAGGCTATAAGGGGTACCTAATTGTTGCAATTGGTCACAGTATCCGTGCCGCGAACACATACCCGTATCCGTGTTGCCGGTTTTCAGCAAGGTGTTTGAAAAGGTAATGCTGAATCTGCTCAATCATTTTAACACCAATAAAATCTTACATGATCAACAGTATGGTTTCACCAAGGGACGTTGTACGACTGACGCCGGTGTCACCTTATTAAAATACATATTTACGGCGTGGGAAGAGGCCCAAGACGCTGTAGGAATCTTTTGTGACCTCTCCAAGGCATTTGATTGCGTCGACCACGAAACCCTAATCTTGAAACTTGAGCATTACGGACTTGGAAAACTTGCTCTCAGTTTAGTAGAATCTTATTTAAATGATAGACAACAGCAAGTTCAAATAAATGGTGTCAATTCACTCGGTTTAAAAGTAAAAATGGGTGTACCACAAGCCTCGATATTGGGTCCTTTCCTCTTTTTAGTATATATTAATGATCTACCCCATTTGGTAAAAACCCTACCAAAAATGGTGTTATTTGCTGACGATACTTCTTTAATTTTTAAAATTAATAGACGTGCAGCTTATCTTGACGACGTAAATAACGCCCTACTGCAGATCCAAAATTGGTTCACTGCTAATAATTTGGTATTAAATGGGAATAAAACTAAGTGTATTAGATTTTCCTTACCAAATGTCAAAAGTACAAATTGTGAGATAGTATTAAATCAAGAGAAACTAGAATTCGTCGATAAAACTGTTTTCCTGGGCATCACGCTTGACTCAAGGCTTCAATGGGGTCCTCATTTAACATCCCTTGCAGGACGGCTAAGTTCAGCAGCTTAAGCTGTGAGAAAAATCCGTCAATTTACTGATGTAGGTACCGCGAGGCTAGTCTATTTTAGTTACTTTCATAGTATTATGTCGTACGGTATTTTACTATGGGGACGGGCTGCAGACGTCGAGTCTATTTTTATTCTGCAGAAAAGAGCCATCCGAGTCATATATGGCCTCCGCAGGAGCGACTCTCTAAGGGAAAGGTTTAAAGATATTAACATCATGACGGTACCTTGTCAATATATCTATGAAAACATCATGTACGTAAGGAAAAATCTACATCTACAGTTTGAGTTGAGTTTGAGTTTATCACCACCTAGAAAAAAAACATCAAATTACAAGCCAACCTGTATAGATAAAGACAGAAGATAAGGCTTCAAGGTACAGGCGCGTTCCAATTCTCAAGCTCTAGCTTTCTTTTACTAAAATTACAATTAAATCTAAACCAATCCCGGTCCAGAATGCTCTTATTCGCTCGTTCTTCATTAAAAAAGTAACCTATCCGCTTAGCTTAAGCTCGCGATTCAAGAAGCTATTTGATTTATTTTGTAAAAATAAATAACCTCCTATCGAAGTTAGGTTTATTTTTTTATTTGCTAACATGTAACCTAGTCGCAAGCGCTACTGCTGAGCATGAGGTCCTGGGTTCGATTCCCGGGTCGGGCAAAGTGTTATTGGGTTTTTCCATCTGGAATTTCTCGGTAGCAGCCCGGAGTCTGGATTTGTGCCCGGTTGATGGCAATAGGCTCGGCCCCTATTACATGGGACTTAAACATAACTGGCGAAATGTAGGTGTGCTATAGGTACTTACACCTCTGCCTAACCCTTCTGGGAATACAGGCTGTTATGTTATGTTATGTAACCTTTCATTAATATTCTGATGCATTTATTTTGCTAAATGCAGAGGTCCAAAAATTCAGTACTTCCTCTTCACAGAATGATACCATAATTTAGCCAGGTGTAGGCGTACGCATAATAGGCAGATAGGTAAGGCGGTTCTATAATCAGTGTTACATTTCAATATTCTTAGAGCATACATAAATTGGGCCAATTTTACTCCTGTACTTTCGATATGTTTCTTCCAATTTAGGTTTGAGTCTAATGTTAGGCCTAAATGTGTAAATTCGTTTATTTCTTCTAATTTTATTTTTTGCGTTAATAATAGGTTGGGGAAAAAGTTTCTTCGCATTTTTTAAGAAAATTCAAAACATTTTTTTAATATAGTTTATTTACATTTAACTAAAGTATGTAGGTACCATTTTGTTCGATTACTCTTTGCCATCTTGTAGGTAGGGACATGATCCCATTGCTATAGAAATTTTGGGACAAAAAAACGTAAAGAAAAAAATGCAAGTGGTTTTGGCAGTCCTCTCGTGATGTTAACCTGACACTGCCTTAAGAATTCTGAAGAGACTGAAACAGGTGGAAATCTGAAGGTGCAAGGTCAGGACTATACGGCGGCTGCATTAACACCTCCCAGCCAAACTCTCTTAATTTTTGCTGAGTGTCTAAAGATGTGTGAGGGCGAGCGTTATCATGATGAAAAACCACACCCCTTCTGTTGATTAATTCCGGCCGCTTTCTCTCAACTTCTTGCTTTAATCTCATCAGTTGTTTGCAGTAGAGTTCAGAATCGATGGTCCTGCCTGGTGGTAACAGCTCATAATGAATAATGCCCTTCCAATCCCACCACACACACAGCATTACCTTGTTGCGAGTTAACCCGGGTTTCGCCACAGTCTGTGAAGCCTGACCGGCCTTTGACCATGACCTTTTTCGCACGTTCTTGTCGTACGTGATCCACTTTTCATCACCAGTTCAGTATCAGCTTCTTCAAAAATGGTTCGGTTTTATTACGTCGTAATAAAGAATCACAAATGAGTACACGGTTCATTAGGTTTTTTTCAGTGAGCTCGTGAGGTACCCAAATATCGAGTTTTTTTGTGTACCCAGTTTTTTTCAAATGTGCCAAAACTGTTTTGTGGTCAATTCCCAGTTCTTCAGCTACGTCGTAACTACTGACATGCCGATCTTGCTCCACTTTTTCAAAAATTGCATCCATTTTATCCGTAATAGGGCGACCAGAGCGACGTGCATCTTTGACATCAAAATTTCCGGATTGAAAACGCTTAAACCAAATTTGTGCTACTCTCACAAACACTGCACTAGGTCCATAAACATCGCAAATTTTTTTCGCGGCTTGCGTTACATTTTTACCTTTTTTGTAGTAAAATTTTAAAATGTATCGAATTTCTTCATTAGATTCACTCATCTTGACAGTACGAAAAATAAATGAAAATCACACAATTTCCTAATTTGAATTTGGAATTATGTTCTTTAAAATTTAAACTTTCAATGATACCAAAACCAGCCAGATACAAATAGTATAGCCAAAGAGATTTTATTACAAGTTCATACATACTATAAATGCGAAAAGACTTTTTCACTTCAGTAGCTCAAACATGTAGGTTTTGCTGCCTGAAATCAGTGAGCAAAATGCGATTTTGCTCACTGAGTGAGACCAAGTAACTTTTTAATTTATTTTTTCAGAAAGTCGCGAATGCCTTATTCAGCCTTGGGTTAATCATACAATTCGAAACATTCACACTCTATCTCTTTCCCGCCATTAGAAAGAGAGAGACCAGCCCTTTCAAAGTTCCGATTTTGAATTCGACCTCAAAGACAAACACGTTCGGAATTTCGTACTAACTAAAGAAATTTTGCAAAAAGATAATTATGTCTTTTAATGTAATTTATTGAATTTTTAACTTATTGTTGTATTTAAACGAAAATAAGTATTTACTGCAAATAAAACTGATATTTAACCTGTAAATATTTATTTCTAGTTTCAATAATGTTACGTAATATATTTTGAATAATAAAATATCATGGGTGCTATTTCCGAACACGCCTTAATTTAAATAAAAGAGCGGGAATAAAAATTCGTGGCTGGCGTAAAGAGTTGAATAAGTTAAAAAATATTAAAATAATCGTAAAATATGAGTGAAACTAGCGACGAGAACAGTAATTTAAGACCGGAAGAGTTAAAACAACAAGTTATTAATGCATAATTAAGTTTCCTACCTGAGAAGTCTCGCGAGAAATATCTGAAAGCATACCATGTCTTCAATGAATGGAGACTTACAAAGGGCGCAAGCAGTTTTTCGGAGACGGTGTTGCTATCTTATTTTTTAGATTTATCACAGACGAGGCGATCATCTACAATGTGGAGTATTTACTCAATCTTGGAAGCTACTTTAAAAACAAAACGTGCAAATTGAAACATACGCAAAACTCGTATCTTTTCTAAAAAGAATGTCAGTTGGGGCATAACGCTAAAAAGTAGTTACCTATATTCAATAAATAGTTATTTCAATCTATTCCTGTGTATTATTTTATCTCCTAAAGTGTTCTCGCTGCTGAAGTGAAAAGTTATGTGTATTACACGAGGACAAAGTTTTTTGCATCTCGTGCCTTTGAATCCCTCGCCACACTCAGGATTCAAAATCAGCACTCGTAGCAAAAAAGGATTTTGCTCTCTTGTTGCACAAATAACTATTTCCCCAACCTAAGATTTATTGGGGTTCTTTGGTAAGTTCTGATTTGGAATTTTAATTTTAGATAAGTTTATTTCTAAGTTATATTCGTTTAACCGTTGTTCAGTTTCTGTGAAAGTTTTAAAATAGCTAAATGGTCGACATTCGCGGGCGTTTTAAATAATAAAGTAACATCGTCAGCGAACAAAATACACGAAGAACTAATTTTTTTGGCAAGTCATGTACGTATACTTATTATAAAGCAATAAAAAGGTTCGCTGCAGTCGGGTAAAAAGAGTCCCCAAAATATGTTGATAGAAGGCCCCTTTACCAGCTACGCCACTGGTCTTTTTTTTTGGGTGGGGAATCATCAAATAATTTCTCCCCCTCTGGGCGCAGCGGGAGGGCGTCTCAGGCTTTTACTGTCTAAACCCCACACGTGTTCCTTCAGTTGCCTGTGCGCCAGGGCCACGGTAACTCTTTCGAACAATCCGCGACCCCAGCAGGCATCGCCCTATTGGACCCCGTCAATTATTGCGGACATCTCTTTGAGGCGCGCGTGGAACACGACGCGCCGTCGATCCGGGCCTGGTCCTTACCGGACGGCGAGCTACCCATTGCTTGCAGTCCGAAAGCCCGCGCTTACTGTGGCCGGGAAGTGGCTATCGATTCCCTAAGCCCTGGACGTCTCCTCCTGCGACGCCTAGGGGCGTGAGGGCGCAACGATTGCCTCTCCCTCACGCGCTCCGCCTCCTCCTTCGCGAGCATTACTGCTACGCAGAAGGAGGTAACAGCTTCCCATGCTCTCTCGCTCCGTACCATGGCCTGGACCAGGGCCGGACGCGAGAGATCGCCGCCGCCGATCGCCCCCGCGAGGAGACGGTGGTGCTCCGCCCAAGCCGGGCAGACGTCCACCGTATGCTCCACCGTGTCCTCCGGGCGAGCCACAAATTGGTAACACCCGGGCGTTTCCTCTCGCCTTATACGAAACAGGAATTTCCCAAAACAACCATGTCCGGTGAGGACCTGCGTCAAGCGGAAGGTGAGGATGCCGTGACGCTTCTCAATCCACTCCTCAACGAGGGGACTTACCACCGCAATTGTGGCGTGCCCAGCACTGGGTTGCGACAGTCGCACTCTCCAAGCAACAATGAGATCCCGCCGGAGCTATGTCCACTGTGCCGCGATTTCTCGTGGCAGCGGAGTTACGCACGTGACGCATTTTGCCTCGTCGCGCCACTCCCAACTGTGCGCGAGGACTTTTACCTCCAGATCCCATGGCGGCAATCCGGCAAGGAGGCTCGCCGCCTCACAGGAGACCGTCCGGTACGTCACTGGCCTGGGGTAGCGTTTTTGCAAAACAGTCGCGATAAGCTGATCAGGAAATGGCAACAGAGCCTAATCTTGAATTTTCGAATTTTCTGTAGGTAATGTGAACTCGTAGAACGATTTTTGGACTTGGCTTCTGGCCTCTAAACAGATTTCTTTCTATTAATAAAACACTTCCATAAAATCTCTCATTCCTTGTCTATTGAGACTAAGATTGAACCTGCAAAAAGTATCTATTTCAAACCTCTTTCAGCAGATTACCTATGGTTGCTTAAAGCGAAATTTATAATCTGTACTGGTTAGCAAAAAATAATTAAAATCCACACCTATCATTTAAGATAAAACTCCAAATTTCCAAGTGAAATGTGTTTTTAGATTATGAAACTGATAAAACCACTTCATTCAGTAAGAAGGAAAACTTGTGATTCACATGGCACAATAAAAAGGGTCACGGAAGAAAACCAAAGTCTTCGAGAACAGCTACTCGAAGCCACTGATAAGCAGCATCAGGAGATGTCAAGAGCTATAGACCTCAAGGAAAAAAATGCGTATCTAAAGACCACGATACATGACCTGAAACAAGAAGCCTGTCAACTTCGGGAGAACAATAGTACCTAAGTTTCAACAATAAAAACAATGCGTGGAATCGTCGACTTGAGACTGGTTTCCCTACAAGCCGAGAATGAGGCATTGAAAAAGCTCATTTTTCAAGCAAAAAAGTTGAGAATGGAAGCGTCCAAACATGCTGAGCAGTTAGCTGAAGCTAACTATTATTTAGAAAACTGTCTTGCCGAAGCGTATGTTGAATTATTCAATTTGAGACATGGAAACAAAGCGTACAAACAAGAATTTCGCCATAAAAATTAATGAAAATAATTTATTTGTAGTCACAATGATCCGTCGTTACAATAGTATTATCGTGTACCTTTTCGTTATTGAATGTTTATTAATTAATAAATAAAAAAATAAAATTGCGTTATCAATCTTTTTTTATGGAAAGACCATGGACCCAGATGTTATACCAGAAGTGTATAAAAGAAAATGGATGTATGTAGCTAACTTTATTCTTCAATAAGTTTTTTCACGAAGGAGCGATACCACAAGAACTATTACTACTGCCGTGATTTTTTTCAAATATCCAAAAGCAACCATTTAGCTGGCAGGGAAGGGAGCACTTGACTTAAAAATTAGCAATTTAAAGCTTATCTAATTTTACGCAAACGGATCCCTGAATCGAAAAATGGTTTTCACAGACTCGTAATATTTTTGAATTGCCTATCCAAGGATACCCTACACCATGGGATAGACGAGAAAAAAAAACATCACTTTACGTGTCTACTTACAAAAGGAACCCATAATAAAAAATCTTTTATTTTACCGCTTTGTCGGCGGGATTGATATGTATATCCATGCCAAATTATAGCTTTCTAGTCTAAGAGCCTTTGAGCTAAGCTGCGGACGGGCGGACAGACGGACATGGCGAAACTATAAGGGTTCCTTGTTGACTACGGAACCCTAAAAAGACTGCGAGAGAAGAGTGAGATTACCCCGAACCAGTTTGGGTTCATGCCAGAGGAACAATGGACGCCAATTTTGCACTCCGCCAATTGTACGAGAAGTACAGACGTGCACACAAGAAGTTCCACATGATGTTCATTGATCTGGAGAAAGCGTATCTTAGGGTACCTCGGGATGGGTTGTTCCCTGAGGCCCACGAGTCTATTGTTCTTCTTTTCCCACCGGATCCATGACAAAATTATAATAATGTTTTAAATGTTTCTATATGAATGCCCAACAGGTCCACGAGATTTATCCAAAGTACAGTCAGTAAAAACAATTCCTTGTAAGAAAGAAGAATATTTGGAGCTGACTTGTTGACTGGTGATAGCCACTTAATATAGCGTTTTCTATTACCTACTTACATAGCTTAATCTATGGAAATCAACTTACAGGATGCCTTGTTGTCTTGTTGCCTTGTTTTTGTTTACACGACAATATATTATACCTATTTATTGTAAAAATAAAAGGGTTTAATTTTCATTTTAGACAGGCTTTACAGAAACACACAAAAAACCTTAATATTGCTACAAAAGAAGAAAAAGATCACGTGAACCATATGTGCTGCTTTGGCTTATTTGCCAATGAATGATGTTGCAGATGGTTGGTTGGCTATTATGGAAATAGCGCCAGAAAAGGAAAAAAATACGCGTTTCAACGATTTTTTTTTTTTGATTTTTTACCTAACCTTCAATACCAAATATTATTTGGAATTGCGAAGGCAAAAGACACCGAACTACTAAGGAAGAGTCATAGCACATTAGCACCAGTACCTACCTTGAACAGTAAATTTAAAAAAAAAAAAAAAAAAAAAAAAAAAAAAAAAAAAAAAAACATACAGGCGAATTGAGAACCTCCTCCTTTTTTTGAAGTCGGTTAAAAAGGAAGCCCCGATTAGGTACTTCAATTGTTACACACGCTTGAGGAACAAGCTGAATATTATGAAAATTACCATGTAAATAATCAAACCCGAACCAGATATTCAATTAATAAAGATTTAAAAATTAAAATCATCGGTGAAAAATATAAACAAGAATCGATTATACGATGGTAGGTATGTTTCACATCTGCCACGCGTCCCTTGACAGCTCAATTTTTTTTTAAGTGTTTGTTTTCCTGTAAGATTGAGATTTTTTTAAATTACGTCATTCGATTTTAGTCTAAGATTGAGATGATTTACCTATTGTGATTATTCTGAAACTGTGATATTTAGGGCTCCGTACCCAAAGGGTAACACGGGACCCTATTACTAAGACTCCGCTATCCGTCCGTCCGTCTGTCACCAGGCTGTATCTAATGAACCGTGATATTTAGACAGTTGAAATTTTCACAGATGATGTATTTCTGTTGCCGCTATAACAACAAATACTAAAAAACAGAATAAAATAAATATTTAAGGGACCCATACAACAAACATGATTTTTTTGCCGTTTTTATAGATAATGGTACGAAAACCTTCGTGCGCGAGTCCGACTCGCACTTGGCCGGCCTTTTTTATTCCGTAGGTCTATTTTAGTCTCTGATTTAATGTGATTATTCTGAAGCTGTGATTTTATGTAATGTTTAATTATATTTTATTGTAAAATTAAGATGATTTAAACTGATTATTCTGAAACGGATTGTTTTAATACATAAGTCTATTTAGGTAAGTCTAAGATTGAAATTATTTACTTTGATTGGTAAAAAAAACTGTGAGTTTTGAATGGTTATGACCATTCATGTGATACAGTAAAGAGTTCTTAGTTATCTATATTAATTGTATTTTATTTCATAGAAATAATAAACAACTCTGTACCAAACATTCTCATGGACCCGTACGGAAAGAAAATATTTTACATCTTAAAATGTCGTGGACCCGTTCGGAAGTAGTTTGAATTTACAGTTTTCGAGAACAATAGACTCGTGGACCTCTGGGAACAACCCCTCGGGATGTGTTATGGTGGGTGGGCCTTGAAAGATAAATGTTTGCCCGGGAAGTTTGTAGTTAGTTCGTGTTACTCGTACAGTCAATCTCGTACCTACTCGAGCTCTCGGCTGCTGGCAACACCAACGAGTTCAATGTTGCTGTAGGCTTGCACCAAGCTATGCAAGCTTCCACTTATACGTAGGGTTGCCAGGTCGCCAAACCTAATAGCCGGACAGACCAGCCAGTTTGGCCGGACATTTGGGTAAAAAGGCCGGACACCCTACAGTATTGAGAATTTTGTGTCTCAGTATTAATAGGTACGACAAAACATTGTATGTAAAATCAAGCTTTTTTGATTAGGTATTACCTTAGATCTTGTTAAATTCTAATGACATAACTTAAATCGAATGCCAAATCAGTCTAAGTAGGTACTTTATTGTTAATCAGTCAATTAAAATTATCAGTCATAATTTAAATTCTAGATAAACATTTTTCCGCATTTTTAAATTCTTCTTAAATTCTAATGAAAGGCAATTGCACAAATAAGTCTTATTTACCTGCTATTACTTCCCAATGAAAAACAAAAAACAAAAACAATCTTAACAAAACAAAACTTCTTCTCTTTAAGTTAAACAATAAAAATAATTATTCATATTTTTAGTTGGCAGAAACCTGCTTTAAAAGCTCAGTTTCTTTCAAAATGCAGTTGTAAAAATCCTTATACATCAAATGTTTTAGATTAAATTCTACAACCAACATTTTAGCTACAGCGTCAACATGTAATCTGTTGCGTTCTTTTGACCATTGCTGACCTATCAAGGAAAAAACTCTTTCAACGTTTGCGTTGTCCTGGGATCGCAAAGTAATACTGACAAATAGTTCGGAATTCTGAAAAGCAATCTTGACTATTCATCGATTTAAACTAGGCTACCCATTTCTTGTGTGCTAACTGCTTCTTGAAATCAACGTTCTCTTTGTTATTGTTCAGCAAACTTTTTAAGGTTTTGCAGTTGGTCAAAATATTTGCTATCGTCAACTTTAACCTTGTTTTGTGATAGGATATACATAAAGTATCGGAAACTTGATACCGTTCAGGGACATCTTATAGTCATCCATGTGAATTTTTTTGTGTCTTTGTAAAAGTTTTCAGTCCAGATCGTAAAAATTGTACTGCAATAATGTACATGTTTTTAATACCCTCTTTGAACAGTCACTGTTCAGAATTTTCGTTATTGTCTTTGAATTTACGCAAAACAGAAGTCACTTTCTTCAGTGGACAAGTCTTGTTCAATCCTTGCATTTATGCTATTCATTATCTCAGAACAGTTTTCTAAAACCTCATTTACAGAAACATCAGCCTTCTCTGTATCTTTGATGCGATTTTGATAAATGGCCATGAAAGAATGAACAGCCCAAAAACTGCGCTCGGCCACGCTCGGCGCTCGCTCGTTTGCGTAATGTAAAAAGCAGAACAAAAGCCGGACAAGCCGGACACCGTTTATTGTGGCCGGACTCGCAGTCAAAAAGCCTAACTATGTCCGGCTTTATCCGGACGCCTGGCAACCCTACTTATACGGGAAGAGGCTCCCTGGTGCATGCTGTTTGCCGCCGACATTGTTCTTGTCGGTAAAGATGGACCTGAGATCTAGAGCAGATTGGAGAAATAGCAAGAGAAGCTGGAGAATGTTGACTTGAAAATCACCAAAACCATAACCGAATATATGTGCTGCGATTTCGACAGTCTCTCCAGTTCAGGGGCCATAGCGCTTGATAGCTTCTTTAACCCTACAATAAATTGCGGTGCCGCAACGTGGCGCTACAATGGCGACATTAATTTAACACACGGGTAAGACTAGTGGCCAGTAATCATTAAAAAAAAACCTACTATGTTATAAATGTGTAAGTTTGTGAGGATGTATGGATGGATATTTGTTACTCTTTCACGCAAAAACTCCTAAACGGATTTGGATGAAATTTGGAACACAGATAGTTTATAACCTGAAATAACATGTAGAATACTTTTTATCCCGGTAGTACGTTCCCATGGCCATGGGATAATTTCCGACCTCCACGCGGGCGAAGCCGCGGGCGAAAACTAGTAATTAATACATTCAAAATTACCGCCTACGCCGCTCGCACCCTACAATTCGTATACTCTTTGCACGTCATTCGTTTTAATTTCATTGATGCGATGTTATGATCCGTGACCCCGCAAATGACCTCAGCGCTACAGTTCTTTAAGTAGGTACAGGTTGCTAAAAGATACTATTTTAAACAATTGAAAATTATTCAAAAATATGAAAAACGCGAAACCGTATACGTAATAAATTAATGTCGCCATTAATGCGGCAAGCTGTATCATCAAACATAACAGTTCAGTTGACCAAAAATACGCTTCACTCCCAGTCACCCCCGCGGGGATTGCCACCGGAGGCAAATGGAAATAAAAATTCCCCCCTAAGCTTATTGCCCCCACTTCAAATCGCTGTACATTGCGGCGTGGATTAGCACTAGGAATATTGACAAATCCCAACCCTAGACGGTCGACATCAGGCGCACCCCGAGGTTCGGTGGGTTAGGTTCCTTTAAACCCTTTAAGACAGAAATAGCGGGGCTCCGTCGACCTGATTAATTATTAACCCAAACCCTAGCCGGTCGACGTCCCTTATTATTTTATTCTTCACATGAAACAAAGCAATGTATAGCGAAACCGAAATGGTGGCAATGGCTTCCCAGTCACCGCCGGTGGTGACTGGGAATTTTTATTCCCATTTGCCTCCGGTGACAATACCCGCGGGAGCGACTGGGAATGAACGAAAAATACTATAACGAAGCTAAGTTAGACGGTGTACAGGTGTGCCTCCACACCAATTACTTTTTGTAGAGCAACATTTCTAAAACCTTTGGTAAGCTTACTAAATAACTTAAGTATGTTATCCATAGTTGCCTACATTTGCAAATGTTGCTTCACAAAAGTAAATTCGGTGTGGATGCACCTTAAGGTGCAGCTAACCGCCCATTGTGTCACCCTATGTAAAATTTCTACTTTTATATCTGTAATTTTTATGGTGTACATAATAAAGAGTATTCTATTCTATTCTAAAATCTATTCAAATTAAACAAGAACATTGACTGTAAAATCATTTATTAACCCTTAAACATCTATTCCCTCATCATCTTTTCCTTCTGGCGAGCCAACTTCTTCTTTGAGAGCTTCTTCTTCGCGGGTGCGTCGTCAGCTGGTGCGGCGCGTGCGACGGCGTCCTCACGCTCACTCAGACAGACCTCGATGTGGCAGGGCGAAGACATGTAAGGGTTAATACGACCGTGCGCACGGTATGTGCGTCTGCGAAGACAGGGAGCGCGGTTAACCTGTAGATAGATAAAGTCGGGTTAAAAATTGGTTCATCCAATCATCGTCAGGCTTGTGTTTTTGGCTGGAAGAGTGTCAGTAATTGAGAAAAGAAAGTTCCATAGGAAAAACTATCTTTATGTTAACCACTTCTTGATGTATGCCTTCTGAAAACAGCGATTACGAGAAACTAGTAACACTGACAAGCAAGAAGGCAATATTATCATCACGCCTGCCCTTATACCAATTTATTTGGGGTTGGTACACCATGTTTTTTCTTCCAACTTATCTAAAGAGTTGTTATAGTCTTCACTTGTAGTAAATTTCAATTTTAATCACCATTCAAAAAAAGAATCAAAATATTTAAAATGGTGAACTTGCAATAGAGAAGGAATAATGAAATAATTCATGCATGATACTGAAAAATAATAAATAATTATAATTGAATTAGGGAAAACATTCATGAAACACTGGTCAATTCACATTTGAATCAACAAGTCTTCATTTTCAACTAAAAGCTTAGTTGTTGCAAGTGTACTAGAGTGACTGATTAAATAAAGAATGGCTGAAAAGATTTTCTTTGAATACATCTGGCATTTCTATGGACAGCATTTTTATGAAATAGGTGCTTATTTTCACCAATACAACAGCGACTATACTCAGGTCATTACAAACGCAAAGTTATGAGTCATAAAACATTTTTGTCAATCTCTCGCCAGCACTTACATCCTTATGTAACAGTGCTAGTGTTGTGCGTAACTGTTGTATTGTTATAGGCATAATGATTTATACCTAACTATGCATTTGTTATGGCCCTAGTATACTAGTCAGACACTACTAAATATAATAGCACAAACAAAACAACAAAGGAATCAGCACTAAAGAATGGTCATAATTATTATGAATCTCATCAAAACATATTATGCCAACTAGGCTGCTTAGGCAACACAAAGAATCCTCGGACATTGTATTTCCCCAACTTAAATTGCAGTTTAAAGTACAAGAAAATCATTTTGACATGTTGCCTTTCAGCTAGTCTGAATGTTGCTGTTCTGCAGTTGATAATGCTGAACTTGCTCAAAGTTTAGAATCCCTTTAATTATAAAAGTGGATAAACAATTGAAATTCCAAGTAATCATTTTAATTAAACAGTTAAATGCCATGATTAAAGAAACAATAAAAAAAGCCATTGTGTCTTGTGTGGATCCACATTCACATTTTTAACAAGCCTTTTTATTTATAAATTCACTTTCCTGACCTCATTTATCAAAGTGGAAAGCAAGAAACATAGCATATGGCCTGTATTCTGTAACAACCTCGTTCTAAAATCCACGACTTATTGTTAATGTTCCAAAGAAACATTCTCAAAATTTAGTATCATAAGTTATTTTTAACTAAATTATAGTTTCAGAATGAATATTCACCTGAATGTGATCAATGACAAGCCTGTCAACGTCTAAGCCTTTGTAGTCAGCGTTGGATTCAGCATTTCTCAGCAGCTGGAGTAAGAACTCAGCAGACTTCTTGGGCCAACGACCCTGTGTGGTGCCAAACTGCTTGGCTTGTGCACAACGACCAACACCACCGTTGAAACGGCGGAACGGAATGCATTCCTTCTTCTCTGTAACATTCTTCAGGTAACGTACAGCGCGGCGCAGGGGCAGTTTCCTGATCGCCATGGCTGTCTCATATGTGTTCTGAAATATACATAAAGAAAGACATTAGTTTTTGTAACTAGACAAACTTTGATGTGCCTATCTACAGTGGATTGGCTGCAGATTAATTAATTGTAGTTATACATGGATTACTTAGTTATTAATTTCTATATAACAGCTTTCATGAATGCATAATTATTTATTTTCGATAATTTGACACAGGGGAATGCAATTTCCTCTTTGCCACAGTATTCCTCAGACATTTGACCAGCACTGTTTTTGAGGTTATCGCCTCAACATTATAGGGCAACTTTTAAAATATCCAGAAGAACAACCGTCATTTCATCAAATTCAAAGGCGGTAACAGTAAAACACTACTTGATAGTGCTTGTCAAACTAACCTAAGTAATCACTATCGCGCAAGTTTGTTTTTCTACCCCAAACACTCATGTAAAAGCAGTAAGTTCAGGAGTATATAGTTTCTAAACCACATACATGTAAGAAACATAGTGAAGGAGTGTCAGTCCATGTGGAATCGATAACTTGTATACAAATAACAGTTTTGTGATTTACCTTGAAGTGAACACGGAGGTTGGAGCCACGCGCTTTGCATGACTTCGCTGGATTATCAGGTTCCTTAGAATAACGCCCCATGTTTAGTTTCTGAAACACAGAGCGGCGTATGTCTCAAACGCTTTCGAACATAGGTTATCATTTTATAACATTCCGGCTTTTCACATATTTAATAAAATAAACACATGAGCAACAAGAATACACTGTCCTTAAATACACCATAACTGGATTTAATTCAAAACTAAGTAGTTTTCACGATTAAATTAGATTTTAACAAACACGAAACCAACCTCTCAGGAGAAAATTTAACAGGAAAAGGAATAGACAAGACGTTTTGACAACTAGAGTTTTGACATTGACAACGGTGACAAAATGCTGCCAGCTAAAATAAATATTCTGTAGTAAAAAAATTGTCTATGCTGATGTCCACCTGTACAGTGAGCCCAAGATGTATTGTGGCTAAATAGTAACAGCCGCTCGGGTCAATCGAAGGTTTAGCTTCGCTTGCTAAGGTCGGTCCGTGTGGATGGGTGACCACCCATTATTTTCATGTTGAGATCACTCCGTGCCTCGGAAAGCACCTTAAGCAGTTGGTCCCTGCTGCCATTTGTAGACGTTTGACAGCCGTTTCTAGTTAGAAGCCCGGAAGTCTGACAACCAGTCTTAACAAGATCAGTCAGATAAGTAGTCGCTTCATGTAAAAAACCAGTATTCAGGTAAGTTGGGAAAAGGCTAGACAGACGATGATAGTGTGCCCAAGATAAAATGATCGATTTACAAAGGCCCTGACACAAAAAAGCTTAAAAATATATATGTATTGGCCCTTTCAATTGTGGGCAATATTTTGATTCAAGCACCGCCGCGTCCGCGTCGGGGGACGGCTCAGCATACACTCTCGATCAAGGCACCTTTCAAACAAAACGAAAAGATAGAAAATCAGTTGAGCTTTTTGGGAGCTACGATACCGCAGATAGACACACAGATATGCCCGTTAAACTTTTATGAACCTTCTTTCCTCGGGGGTTAAAAAGAATAAACATTATTTTGTAGAAGTATTGACACGGATTTTACAAGGTGAGTAGGTGAGGCGAGGTGTAGGGTGACCTTGCGTAGTTAAGTGACACACCTAATTCCACAACATTTTTAGAATCTAATACTAAATTATATCAGAAGATTTCATACTTTTAAAATAAACCTTATGGCCACGGAATAAGTCTTCTATTCGTGTGTAAAAGTCTGGTTCAGTTGAGCAAGCGAGATAGTAACAATCCGCATTATTTTTACTCAACTCGCAGTTTTGTTTGTACCGTGCGGCCATTATGTTTTGATGCATCTTATTTATCGAATTTTAATAGAAAAAGTAAATAGATTTCAACAAAACTTATACATAATAGTGAGTTAAGCTTGAACTTTGTGGTGCAGTACAAAATATTAGTTAATAACGCATAGTTTTGAAATAGTTCCTGATTTGTAAAAAACTAAAACTAGTTAAAACTTTTAAAATCGTTAACTTCTGGAGTGAATAATCACTCGAGAAGTTAACTATTTCAAAACTATTGAATTTAAGACGGCCACGGAATGGCAAAGGTCGGGCAAAGCTAATTGTAGTTTTTTTTTTCCTAACCTGGCAACTCGTAGTTGTGACCTCCGAGGTCCTGGCTACTTAACCGGTCTGTCCTGTGGTGCCTTAAGCTACTAACTTAGAGCCTCCAGCCAGGGGCGAATGTCTTAATTTCTAGGTGACCGCACGCTAAGGGCACCCCCTGTGGGGTACGGGCCTCTGCTTAGGGCGTCACTGAGGGGAGGGCAAGGTGGGACAGGCTGGATCGAATTTATCTCTAATTGTAGAAACGCCTTTGAAATATAAATAAAATCCTTAAATTCCGCACATTTTGTTTTATTTATTTACTAACTAAGATTCATACCTATATTTTACTATTTAAATTTATCATTATATTTTATTATTATAATTGTAATTATGACTAAGCCTTATTGAATCTTCACTATGTTAGTTAGACTTGTATGATTGATATTTATTTGTAGTTTCTTATTATTATATTATATTCGATGATATCTATAGACTGACTTGAAAGACTGCCCCTTGACTTTTAATACTCTTTTTCTTGGTAAATTTCTTAAATGGCAATACCAAATTCTCCACTAGCGACGCTGTCACCTGAACAGCTAAGATGGTGGGACTTGTAAAACCAACTCATGAATGAACACGAAATGGAACGAATGAATGAAATGTCAAATTTATTTAAGGCCTTATGGACCTCTAAAGCTATGATGACGCAATCTACAATTAGCTTTGCCCGATCTTCCCCATTAGCTTTGACCGTCCTTCCCAATAAAGTAGGTAGTATTGGGATAAAAAAAATAATTAAAATAGTATTTATTCATTATAGCAGGTACCTACATAATTTGTATTAGCTCTAATCATTGGCTTACTATGACCACAACTTTATTGTTACAAAGAAATGCCTCTTAGACAAAATAGATGGCGCTACAAGTCTCGCTTATTAAAAGAACTAGTATAGAAAATCTGGTACAGGCAGTGGTGAAGTTTATGTACTACCACTACCGTGGTTAGATACTAAAAATGTATTAATTATCATTCTTTGTTGTTATTCTTTGAGATAAAAACTTTTGTTCATCCAATCGACCGTAAAACAAAAATTAAAATGAGGAAGAAAAACACTGAATACTTTTTTGCATAATTTATTCATTGTGCTGCTAATATTACCACTACATTTTGATACTGTAATTACATTAAATATTAGTATATTGTGTTATGTAATCAAAAGTAATTTACGACAAAATGTATTTTTAATAACCCTGATTTCGAGCTAAATTACTGTTGTTTAGCATTTCATTTATGTAAGTATACAGAATTTTTTATGAAATAGAGTTTAACTAAACAATGTAATACTACTACAAATCGTTATCATAATTTTATAATAGCTATTTACAATAAAATCATTTAGGCTAAGGGGATGCACCAAAGGAGCCCGCTAAATTCAAAATTTCTTACGCTTTTTGCAATTTGCACGGCTGTATCAGGTTGTATGTTGATCTTAATATGATTCGCGGCCGTATCAAAAATTTCATATTACTTACTATTGAATAATTATTTCATGAAATCATGACGTTTGAGGCCCATTCTAACTTAAGTAGTTGTATTTCTGATTCTAATGATTATAATTCTGTAAAGCCATATTTGTTACGGCCGCGAATCATATTTGAATAAACATTCAACCTGACAGTGACCTGCAAATAACAAAAAACGTAAGTATTTTTGAATTTCGCGGGTTACCTGAGCGCATCCCCCTTAAATGTGCGCGATCTACATTTTTTTACATTATTAAATAAAACTAAATAGAGCCATTGACTAGGTTACAATTCTTATAACTAGGGTCTATAAATCAATGAATTAAATTCATTACAATTGCTTTTTTATGTTACACTACGAAGTATTTTTTTTAATTAACTAATCTACTTATACAGGACTAGATTCTGTTTATGACTTGTGCTTGTATGACTAGATCCAACGCTTTTTACTATCGTGCAATGCACGAGGGAAGCCTTTTTGCGTTTTTGGTTTCATGACTGATTTTTACACTGTAGCAACACTAAAACTTTACACTTAGCGGTCAAATCTTAAAAATATGAATCAACGCCCTCTAGCGGTCGATTACTTTGCTACAAAACAATATTATGTATTCAGTCGACGGCCAAATGTTTACAATTTTAACATAAATATTGCATGCAAAATAAATTACTGCTGAAATATAATTTAGGTGTGTTTTTATTTATTAAACCCGTGTTTTGGCAAGTTGAGACAGATCAGGGACTGAAATCGCGGTGCGTGTTTTTCTCGTGCCCGCTTGTGGAAATGTAGGAAAAGTGGCTCCTGTCGGGGGTGTTATAATCGTATAACATGATCGCAAACTTAATATGACAAATAGTCAAGCGCGCGTAAACAGCTGTGATTGGTTGACTAATTTATCAATAGCCAATCACATCACCTGACTTACGTTTAACCTTGACGCATCGGTAATTTTTGTTCCAGAAACTGGGCGTAAAAATCGCACCGTGAAATCTTAGCCTTAATGTATTCATTTACAATTAATTAACACTACAGATATGTATTTCTTGTAGGAAGTATTGGCTAATGCGGCGCCGGTGCAGGCGGAGGCAGCAGAGGTAAAGGCGCGACGCAGGCAACGCAGTCTCTATCTGAAAAAGAAGAATATAAAGTCAGGTAAATACATAAATTGAACCATTTTGATGCAACAATAGCTCAAAGATTGAGGCGCGAAATGGTGAGCGAAAGTTCGTAAGTAGATATCTATCTACGAATACCGTTGCACTCTGACACGTCGTACTAGGTATACCCACTTTAGCAGAAACCTATTTTGAGTCGTTTCAGGGGATGCTAGAGTTCGTTCTTCAAAGATGATGCCCGTAGCGACGCGCAGCAAATTTGTAGTGCATTATAGTAACAACGGGAACGCACCTTCGTCTATTTTCATCAAGAACGAGTTCGTTTTTGATGAAAATAGACGAAGGTGGGTTAGAACGAAAGATAGTTATCTTTATGATGTATCTACCTAACAAACCAATTCCCTACATGATTACATTCTAATATTAATTATCAAAATAATACCAATCGTATTACAGGAAAAATCAAGTCAAACACAATAGACGTAAAAAAAACGGAAATAAAACATAAGTAGTATAGGTAGAGATACTCCTGCACCACGAGTTGCAAATGAACCGTTCGGTTCCGCGACTTCACAAATAAGTGAAATGGACAAGGATATCGATCCTTGTGTCGCGGTACCGGTAACATAATCCGAATATAATTGCGGCTTCCGGTACTGCCAATTAGAGCTTCTACACCAGTAAATATGGAGCCTTCATTGACTTAGGTAGATAATATTGATATGAAAACCTTAATTGAATGGAATGGAAATGTAGGGAATTTATGTATGCTGTAGAATTTGCGGGAGATTTAGGTCATTAGGTATTTTTTCCAACCTAGTTAGAGGTAGGTACTTAAAATTAAAAAACTTTAGTGTGTAGACGCAATCATCCAGCTCAGTAGACATAACTTCAAGAAAGAAGCCGGCAGAAGGATACATTTCGGTTGGGCAGCAGTTGGAAAACTATACCACAAATTTTGAAGCTTAGGTCTTGGGGCGCTGCTTCCGGTCCATTACATTCGGTGCTGATGACATGTATGTCATGTCATCAGTCAGGCAAGACGACACCTCAAAATTTTCCGAATGCATATATTTGAAAAAAATATGGATTCTCAAAAAAATCGCAAGAAATGTAAGCATTAAGGATGGAGTTATGGAACTATAGTCTTGACGCTGTGTGAGCGTGCGTGTTCCATTACCGCCCATTCGATGTCCACCGCGCACAGGATGGATGGAAAGCAGCACATGAAGTACTTTTTTGCTCCGTTGGTGTAATTGCTGTATGATGTTCGGTGTTCCAGTAGGAGGATAAATAAATAAATGGAACGATTTCGGAAATTGAGAACGGAACGCTAAACTCAACTAGACTGAAAGCGATAATGTAACTATGATAGTTTTGAGACGGTTTCGGTCGTCATTCATAACACTCTCTGAGATATTGCTCAAACGAATATATATATAAAAAAAGGATCGATAACTTACACTTACCACGATCATGCATATAATGCAGCGAAGGTCGCAGGTCGGGCAGCCTCCATGGCTCGACCCTGGACTCGTCATCCCTCTCCACCTTCGGCACCAGGCCGCTCCAGCAGTTCTCTTCAGGTCGAGGGGTGGGCACACTGCTGATTGGCCAGGTGCATGCCTGTGGAGAGAGAAATCATTGTAGGTCGAAAAAGCACTGCTAGGTAGGTGCTGTAGAGGTTTAGGTTGCATGGCTTTGCCAACCAACTTCCACGAAAGTTATAAGTTCAAGACATCATATGAGAAGATAACCACTATTTCATAGTGATAAGTTAGAGAAAAAGTTTTTATGCAGTTTTGAATCTGACAAAATGGCCATCACTTCGGTATCACCATTGTTCCAAATTTGAATTCACGAATTTGAAAAAGAGAAGAGAATCGGAGTTTAGCCGCTCTTAACTTAGGGCCCGTCGTTTGATCAGTAGTCAAACATACTAATAGTTAAAATGCGTTAGTTAAACAATTTGTTAAAAATAACATAAGTATGTCGTTGGCCAAATGGTTAAGCTAACTATAGTTAAAAAAATACAATTTCCTATAAAAGTTAACCATGCGCAGACAGAGTACTTAAACTTTAACTATTGTCAAGTAACTAATTGTTAAATTGACTATTGGTTATTTTTAACTATGTATTAAACAACGGGCCCTTAAAGAAGCAACAAGCTTTGATTGTAAGTCAATTGTTATTTCGTTATTTGTGTTGTTTTGCAAAAAAAGAGTATCTTAATGGTTTTTCCCTATTTTTTAATCCATTCTGACGTTCAAATTATAGATACTGCACCTGAAGTAGCCACGCAAGCTGTGGCACTTCTTCAGTCTGGGTTTAGTCAGCGAAACGTAAGTACACAACATCATGTAAGTCGTTCTGCGCGTCAAAGAATTTACCATCGATACCTGACGACTGGCGGCTTCGTGCGCCATCCAGGACTACAGCGAAACCGGGTCACTATCACTACATGACGACAAGATCGGTTTATCTTTAGGACTACCCTGCGTAATCGTCACCTGACCTCAATATAGGTCCAAGAACAGCTTCGAGACTTTCATGGACTGACTGTATGCGCTCGAACTGTTAGAAGGAGACTCGAAGAACGTAGCCCGAAACCTCATAAGTCAGCCAATGGTCCCAAACTGACACGAGCTTACAGAATGACGTATACAGTTTGCACGCGAACATTTGCATTGGACTCAACGTCAATAGAGACGGGTTCTTTTTACGGATGAAACCAAGATTACAGAGTCTACCGAAGACAGGGAGAACATTTTTATGAATGTTGCAATAAAGAGAAGGTGAGTTATGGCAGTGGGTCATGGACAGTCTGGGGCGGAATTTCCACCGAAAGAAAAACTGGCCTTGAAGTTGTGACGGGACCACGATTGCCACCAATAAATAGCGACAGTAGTCGTAGGCTGAGTTTGTGGGCCAGGAATTCATTTTTATGCATGATAATGCAAGGGTGCAAACTCCTAAAATTCTTCGGGAATATCTGCATGACGTAAGTATCGCAGTTATGGAATGGCCAGCAAGAAGCCCTGATATGAATCCAATAGAGCACTTATGCGATGTGCTAAAGAGGTGTGTTTGAACTAACCAACCAGCTAACCTTTGCCAGCAACTTTGCAGGAGCTGATAACTGCCATCTTGGAAGTATGGGAGAATATTCCACAGCATAGCATAGAGCAATATACATAGTGCAATACACAGCATAGTGCATAGCATAGCATAGCATAGTGGGCATAGTGGCATTAATTAATTATTTTCCATGCCGATCCGCATGTCAGCCGTCGTAAATGCTCTTAGAGGTAACACAAGTTACTGAATAAACGTTTTCTCTATGTAACACTTGTTTTCTTCAAAAATTCCACGCGTATATTTCCCTTGAGAAACGCGAAATGACGACATATTGCAATTAAACTGTTTTTTTTTTTCAGTATTCCGATTTCAAATTTGGAACAATGACAAACGGAAATGATAGTGAGTGACATGGAGTTAAAAGCAATAAAATTATGCATATGTTTTAAATATATCAATTAAACAAACTAAAATATATATACCTACTATTTACAAGTGCATAATGTAAGGGAAGAGCTCATAGGGCATCAAAAAATTCGTCCGCATCGCTGTCAATGGGATAAGTGCCCAAAAGGCTGGCAGCACTGCCACGTTGGATGGCAATGCTGATTCTTTGGGCTAAAAATAGGCCAGCCCTCTGGTCGTGTGAGGAGTCGACCAACCGCTTAGCGCTGTCCCGAAATACTTGATGAGCACTGTGACCCCAAGGCCATAGTTTTTCAACCCCAAACGGCTCAAACATATAGTTTCCAATAAGTTTGTTATACTTGCGCCGTTTGAGGTTTTCAGCTCCTATAGCAGCCGCCCCAGCACATCCCGCCGTGCTAGCAAGATGGGATGGCGCGAGGGTGTCGACACAAGTTGCATCCCACACCAAAGGCCTACCCAACTTCCAAGGCATTATGGTCATTCCATCTGGCCTCTTCGCATCGTCACGTGCCAAGCCATTGGGTTGGTGAGTGACTGGCTTCAAAACCACTTCTTTTTTCTTTATACTTCCATTATTAAAAAGATAGAGACCTTTAAATACATGATATTCATTTTAATATTGTGAATGTGAAGACTATGTGGGTCATTGTTGCTTTTTTTTTTTCCTTTCAGGTAGTTTTATCTTAGTCTGGCAGTTTGAGTAATTTTTGTGGCCTACCCAAATGTCCTTTCTTTGGTATTGTTCGTTGAATCGTTGAGCTCCTTAAGTTCTGAGTTGAGCTGCACGATTACTGACAAATGCGTGCACTGACTGGACAGGTCCACTCAATCTGTGTGGTTTTTCCTCAAAATACCATTTCAGACAAATCTACATGGTCTTCACATGATCTGACCAAGATTATGTCTGGACTTTAAAAGAGACTGTGACCTCTGAGTTTGTTTCGGCCTTTCTTCTCAGAGTAGTCAGATAGGAAACGCCGACCTCATCTAGTTTTAAAATATCATTGACGTGTAAAAGTGTTTGTACAAACCTATTTACAGAAATAAAATCATTTATCATTTATCATTTAAGCAAAAATATGCAGGGTGACTAGATTCAGGTGACCGGGAATGTATTAGGTTGGGGAAAAAGTCTTTTCGCATTATAGTATGTATGAACTTGTAATATAATCTCTTTGGCTATACTATTTGTATCTGGCTGGTTTTGGTATCATTAAAAGTTTAAATTTTAAAGAACATAATTCCAAATTCAAATTAGGAAAATGTGTGATTTTCATTTGTGTTTCATACTTTCAAGATGAGTGAATCTAATGAAGAAATTCGATATATTTTAAAATTTTACTACAAAAAAGGTACAAATGCAACGCAAGCCGCGAAAAAAATTTGCGATGTTTATGGACCTAGTGCAGTGTCTGTGAGAGTAGCACAAATTTGGTTTAAGCGTTTTCAATCCGGAAATTTTGATGTCAAAGATGCACGTCGCTCTGGTCGCCCTATTACGGATAAAATGGATGCCATTTTTGAAAAAGTGGAGCAAGATCAGTAGTTACGACGTAGCTGAAGACCTGGGAATTGACCACAAAACAGTTTAGGCATATTTGAAAAAAACTGGGTACACAAAAAAGCTCGATATTTGGGTACCTCACCAGCTCAATGAAAGAAACCTAATGAACCGTGTACTCATTTGTGATTCCTTATTACGACGTAATGAAACCGAACCATTTTTGAAGAAGCTGATAACTGGTGATGTCAAGTGGATCACGTACGACAAGAACGTGCGAAAAAGGTCGTGGTCAAAGGCTGGTCAGGCTTCACAGACTGTGGCGAAACCCGGGTTAACTCGCAACAAGGTGATGCTGTGTGTGTGGTGGGATTGGAAGGACATTATTCATTATGAGCTGTTACCACCAGGCAGGACCATCGATTCTGAACTCTACTGCAAACAACTGATGAGATTAAAGCAAGAAGTTGAGAGAAAGCGGCCGGAATTAATCAACAGAAGGGGTGTGGTTTTTCATCATGATAACGCTCGACCTCACACATCTTTAGCCACTCAGCAAAAATTAAGAGAGTTTGGCTGGGAGGTGTTAATGCATCCGCCGTATAGTCCTGACCTTGCACCTTCAGATTTCCACCTGTTTCAGTCTCTTCAGAATTCTTTAGGCAGTGTCAGGTTAACATCACGAGAGGACTGCCAAAACCACTTGCATTTTTTTTCTTTACGTTTTTTTGTCCCAAAATTTCTATAGCAATGGGATCATGTCCCTACTACAAGATGGCAAAAAGTTATCGAACAAAATGGTACCTACATACTTTAGTTAAATGTAAATAAACTATATTAAAAAATGTTTTGAATTTTCTTAAAAAATGCGAAGAAACTTTTTCCCCAACCTATTATGTTTCATTCTAGTAACTTAGAGCTTACGATCCCTACATAATATTTTCCATGACAAACAGTGTTGTAGTAGATCTATTTAGAAATAGACGGGGTAAACACTTTCATCGTAAGTAACTGCTAGAGTTACCTATTTACCGCTATTTCTACCTATACTTTGCATCAACCCAATGGGTTTGCCGACACTGCCATTTTTAATTTTGGCAAAAAAGTTATGGTCTACATTTTAAACTAAATTCTCGCGATATTAAACCATTTTCAGGACTACTGGAGTACGAAAAAGAAACGATAACTTATTGATATCGGAATTTCACAACGTGAATAGGTATAACATGGAAAATTCTTATCTAACATCACGCATGCAGTGGATTCATAAAAGTCAATGACAATAATCGGCGTAATACACACGATTCGTGACGAAAACGCGCGTTTTCGATTACAGTCACGAGAGCCTATCTATCTGATGGGGCACGGCACTTGAAGCTACCCCTTTGTTACTATCACTTAACTAATAACTACCGTTATGCCATTACAGGGATTTTTATTGTTTGTCAAAGTTTATTGTTGCATTTGTTGATGAATGAAATTAGGATTGTCTTTTAGATAAAACTAGTTAATTGAGAAAAAGTACCTAACTGTATTTCAGACCAGTAAAATCTATACATCTTCTGTACATATTATAAATTCAAGTCGCTTTTCGTGTCTGTATCAGGTGTGACTGCGTTAATCTTCTAAAATACGCAACGTATTATCATAATGCGGATTTCACCATCATTCAGAGATTTTATTCCGAAAGGTTTATGTGCATAATACATTAACAAACAACAACATAACAAAAAATAAACATACAGCAAAGCAATCAAACATAATTAAGTTTAATTAAGTAAATTTCATTTCATATAATTAAAATTTTCCTAACACAAGCAATTCCTTGCTTAAAAGGTGATCTCCAATAACATGTATCGAAATGCCCTTTGTAATTGAAATAAACTTCTTTTTTTTTTAATTTAAATAAATGAATGTCCATGTTTGTTTAGTCAAGTCGTAAAAACCGAGTGAAGCAGGGCCGGATCGCTAGTGTTACTATTTATGACACAGAAACGGTATTTAAAAATACTTAATATGGAAATGAATATATCGTCTTCGGCAAAATGTTCCCGAGTATAACAAAACATCTCTGCATAGACTGCACTTTTTTAAGCAGAATTCTAAATAGAACATTCGTAACTTATGTAACAACCACAAGATAGGTAAGTATCTATCTATATAATCTACAAATAAATAAAATTAATGTGTCTGTTTTTAATGTCAAAATAACAGCTTTTTACTAAATTCATACGGTACGTATAACATTTATTTTAATTTTTGTCTTTCTGTCCGTGTGTTTGACTGTCTGTTAATCCAGAATGATCTCCGAAACGACTGGAACGATTTTGACGGGACTTTCACTGGTAGATAGCTGATGTTATAAGGAGTAACTAAGGCTACTTTTATTTTAGAAGGAGAAAAAGACTACGGTTCCGCCGCAAATAAATTAAAACGTAAAAAGAGAAAAAAAAAAAACCTTTTCAATGGAGGAGTGGTACCTACACCTTCTATATGCGACACATTATTGATACCCGACATCCACGCGAATTAAGTCGCGCGCACAGCTAGTTAATAATAAAACCACGCACTCTAAAAAGCCCCTAGGTGAAAAAAAAGTACGGTACCGTGAATTTCGAGTACCCAATTTAAAATGCAATCTAATGATCCTGAAAAAATACTTAAATCTTCCATAATCATTTAAACAGTTGCGGTAGTATCAGTGTTGTATTGACACTTGTCAAACTCAAAGGGTTGAGCACCGCTGACCAGTTTGCGAGCGAACAGATAGTGACATTACGAACAAAGCTCACAGTAATTATTGTTGTTTGATTTAAAAGCCAATGCACTGGTGACAAAATGTTGACCATGGAAGGTTTTAGAACTACATCAGCATACATTTTTGTAAGGAAAGTAGGTAAATATTGAAAATTGATTGCATTTTCTTATGAAAATGCTGTCCGTAACATCGGATTCTAGCACGAACATAAGATTTTTCACTTACCGTATTATTTAAAGGGTTTTAATAGTTCGGAAGGAAGACATTGGCGAAGCGTGATGGCGTAATATAGCGCATTTATTAATGACCTTAATATTCATTAATAAGTACTTGACATGTATACATGTGAGCAGTGGTGGCCCAGTGGTATCGGCACCGACTTACGAGTTGTAGATCGTGGATTCGAACCCAGGCAGGCGCTTTACTGTGTGTAAATAATTTCATCACCACTGCTCTCAAAACGGTAAAGGAAAACATCGTGAGGAAACCAGCATGTCCAAACCAAAAATTCGAAGACATGTGACCTCTACCAACCCGCACTGGGCCCGCGTGGTAGATAACAGCCCATTCCCTCTCAAAGAGAAGAGGCCTGTGTCCCAGCAGTGGGAACATTATAGGTTGATTATGCTTATGCTTATGTATATATGCATTTCTGTTTTTTTTTTTTATAATCTTTAAAATTGCCTTGTCCATTTATGGCCACTATTCTACTTAAAATATCCTGGTGTGTGAATACGTAATGTTGCTAAATAAGTCTAGATAGATCTTACTCAGTAAGTATTCAATTAAACAAAATACCTGAAATAGTTGCCTCCCTGCGAAACTTGACTCGCTACGTAGCTACGCCGTAGCACTCTGCTACGAGCGCCTACGAAAGTCTTCAAAATCACACACAACTTCTCCCTGAGCTTCTCTATACACTATTAAGCCTCTGTCCGTCCTACTAAACTATTCATCGCCGGTTCCATATAATTATTACCGTTACGTGGCGTCGAGTCACGTAATACGTTAAATAATATATCGTAGTTCGATTAACATACTTCCATGTGTCGCGTGCCAATGAGTACTTCGAATTAAACCTTCTATTTGTTAGTTACGATTTCAAAAGGTATTCGTTGTAGATATGGGTAATTATTGGCTTAGATTTGTTAAATGTTTAGATTATTATGGGTAAATTAGGTTGTATTGCCTAAGTGTCGATCGATGTAATCGTTTTATTGGTATTTTTTTTTGTTTTATATATAAAGTTCTCTTGTTACTTTTGTGAAAATGTTATTGTTATTATAAAGTAAGTAAGTCATCGTTTAAAGCAGTAACTTAGCAAATTCTCGAGTCTAAATCGAAAGTTGACCTGACTGAAGACATTTTCTCTTACAATAAATCGGCAGTCACGACTCGAAAAAATGATTGTACAACTGAAAATCATACAAGTAGAAAGGCAGAAATTTATGTCGAACCTTTATATTTATAAGAAAATCTAAGTTAGAATTTTCTCCCGAATCTATAAAAGTTGTGTGCATTTTTCTGTCGCTATAAAGCTGTCAATGAGCAAAATAACCAATCTAACAATAAATCAAATACACAACAAGAAAAAACCAAACAAGAAAAAAACAATTTACGCAAAAGTCACGACTAACAAAAGACTAGGGGCATACATTTTCGCGGCCCACAACCGAACAACAAAATTAATGTTCCGCACACGGCGCTACCAATAAAAACGAGCGGGCCAAAATGCCAAATCCCAAATGAGGTAAATAAAAAAAATATCGAAATGTCACAACGACATTTAAATAACGGCAGAGACTCAGACCGAATTTGGTAGGTTTTTGTTTTATTTTTGATGGAATAAAAACGAGCAACTGAAGTTACAAGTAACTTAAGTTATGTCATTTTTTTTTTAGATAGTAGTAATAGTATCTCGGAACATTATGATTTCGTATTCATTTTGATTACATTTTCTTCTGTCAGCTTCAAATGTTTCCATTTTACAGTCTGATATCGCCTATCAAATGCTGAAAATAGACCGAATCAACTAGTCTACCTAGGTACTGTAAAATATTATGTCATTATTTCAACCAATTACAGTAGCTAACATCAGACTTGACAAAGGAATTTGAAAAGGCTTTTAAAGCTGCGTACCACACTATCTATCACAATCTGAATCATTTTGAAACCTATTGATATTCCATTGCTTCATATGTTCGAAAAATTTCTCTGGTCAACAACGTATATAACGCAATGAATGTTGTTGAACTGTCAGAGTTAAAGCTATTCCTACTGTTAGTATGTTACGCCATTACGCCGCTGCTTTTGTTCCAAACGATTTTCGATTCCCATGAAAATAAAACACTATCTAACAATATTAACTGCCCAACTTTTAATATTATTCCGATAAAGATCTCTTTGTCACTAATGTATAGACAGAAATAATTTGATTGTAACGGCCATGCGTTAGAATATCATTGAATTATTGATGTCTTAGAACTGTTGTTTAATAAAAGAAATGTGTTGTTGTTTAAACAGAGTAATTTGTTCTAAGTGTCACTTGTTTACTGAAAATAAATGTTACATTGGAACGTGTAATGAGACACGTGTATATGGGTAGTTCTAAAAAGGATGTTTATGAACTCTACTTCCTTGTGGATTTATTCCTCTAATATTAGAAAATGTATTATTTGGAATTTAATTTATGGTACTCGAGAGACCTTTATAATACTTTACGAGGAATCGCAAGAGGACTTATACTTATTACTTAGAGGGAAAGCGTTTTTCAGTGAAGATTTAAGCATTTCCAGCTTCGATGCAGAAAATATATCAATCTTGTGGTCGTCGTATTGAATAACTACGAGTATCTATAAATATAATACAATATCCGCTTCCGAACAGTGCTGCTGTCGTATCTAGTTTGCAAAGCTCAAGCTGTTGTAATATTTAAACAGTACAGGAGCAGGTCACCAAAAAACATACAAACGCTACGCCATCTGGTATACGCTGGAAAAACTAACACACCCAAGCAGTATTCGCGTTGTATATAGGCAGAATGACATTAAGGTCACAACTCACAGCCTAGTTTTTAGACCAGCAGCTAAAATAAACATGTCTTTCTATTTCAATGGAGATGTCTGTACACACGACAGACAAAGTTAATTTTTGATTAGGTTACAACCAACATCGGAACGAAGTTCAAACACCATTAATACAAAACGACGTCATTGTTGTGACGTCAGCGTGTGAAGCGTGTAATTAACTGGGATACGTCAGTCTCCCCTGGGACCCGGGACCCGGGACGCGGGACGTAGGCCATCCCGGGGGGCGACACTGTTGCATTGCGTATAATCAATTGTTTAATGTATTTGAATTACGAGGTACGGCGTTGCCTTGGGCTATAATAACGCATACAATGCATAGAAATATGAAATTATGGATAATAGAAAAGCGATCAAACTTCTTCTAATTTATTTTTATTCAAATCCAACAATGCAAATTGTTTATGCCCTTCGAATCGGAACAGTGGTCCTGTTCCGATTAATTAGAAATAACAGTTGAAATGAATCCGAAATATTTGAAGAATTCGCATTCCGAATTAAGATTCGGAAAGAAGAAACTTTTAAAATTAAAACCAATAACTAAAAATGCACTGCTCTTCATATTCTGTAGAACGCTCCTGAAATGCAACTAACCAAAATTTTCAACAAAAACCAAATCCGAAAACAAGGACCAACAGAAGCAGAAAACTCACTCAACAAATCCCACGTATACTTGTAACGCATCACGAAACCCAAACATAATCTCTACGTGCCTAAAACAAAGTGGTACGGTACAGCGAGTGATTTATACCAACATCAAGTACTACAATTGAATCGTTTGGCACAATCCGCCTGAAGTATCTATTAGGGACGTGAGCCGGTTACCGAACTCGCACTAACGGTACAAAAGTATTTATGTGTTGGTACGAAACTGGGATTTTTTCTTTTTCTTTAATGTTCGCCCCGAGGATTACGTCCATCCGTCTTTTTGAAGATAGGTACGGTTTTGGGTTGGTTACTTTGTGTTTTGGTGGTACCTACCAGTACCTACCTATATCGTGGTGTTAGAATAGTGGTTATTTCATCGTCGGAATCGTCTTTCTTTTCTTTATTTTTAAGTATTTAATGTTAACTTTAGGTTGGGTTTCCTTTAGGTACTTCTTTGCCAAGAAAAATGTTTCTGCTTTTGACTGAACTAGCGACAAATCGAATTGTTAAAGCGTGTAGGGCTTGTTGCAACGGCCAATCTTACCCACCATACACTTATTTAATTTAAAAATGAACTCAGTATGAACTATAGATTTGCTTTTACGTGTAAAGCAATTCGTTTTTATGCAAACACTTTCAAAAGTCTATTCTAAATAAATACTAAACGAGACCATATCTCAAATGTCCACTAATAATTAATTAAACAGAGGGATGTACCGTTTGAATGCTATAGCTTGTCGACGAAGACTTAAAGTATTGGAGCTTATGATAGAGTGTCGAGTGCCTGTTTGTGAACGCGCCCTAATTTGAACAGCGCGCGTGTCAGGGCTGCCTCTAGCGGTTTTAATCACATTTATTTGTTGATACTTTAATATTATGTAAAAGCTTGAGGACTGGATAATCGCTGAATAAAAATTAAAGAGCTTCTTCTTCTTCTTCATAGCATGTCGAAGGCAATCTAAATGGATTCGGGCCAGTATTCGGTTAAGAGTTTGGTGCCATAACTGGCGTTCATCAGTTCCTGTAACGTGCAGCTGACAGGACACGCAGGGCATGATATCAAATGTCTCATCGTTTGTGGAACAGCACCACATTTACACTCCAAGGTGGAGTCGTCTATGAATCTTCACCTGAACAGGTTTTCCTTGCTTCGGCCAACTTGGGCCCTGAGTCTGTTTAAAGACTTCTAGGTTACCCAAAGCAACTTATGTCCAGGTGGGAGATCTTCACCGGGTGGAACGAATGATTTGGTTAAGGAAACACTGTCTCGACGCTACAGCTACAGTCTCTCTTTTGTTCACAAATGTGAGCGTTTAAAAAACTGTTTCGTCTTTTCATCTTTTGTGGCACAAGAATGTTGTCGTACAAAGGGAGTCGTGTGCCGGAGACCATTTTGGCTCTTTCGGTGGACCTTGCCACCACTCTGCGAACTGCTGGTGGCACTATTCCTGCTAGTGGATACAGAATTTGTATCGGGGTCGGTTTTAGGCAACCAGTGATGACCTCATTTCATTCAAAGCTGTATTTACTAACTTTTGCAAGGGCAGAACGACTCCACAACGGGCACCCGAATTCACTCGCAGAAAAAGATAGCGCCAGCCCAGTGGTCTGCATAACGTCAGGTGCAGCAGCCCACTTCGGTGAGACTAGTCGTTGAAGAATACTGTTGCGATAATTTAAGATCTGTAGTTATGACGTCTTTTCTATAATAAATCATTTGAAAAGAACCGTACGCAAAATACGCGCGTTGACGTGGAGTTGCGGACACCAGACCGTATTACCTATTACCTATGTGAAAAGAAATCTGATTGCTGAATTATTATTTACTGCTTATTTACTTTTACTGACACTGCATTTTCTGTAATCGTGATCATTATTTCTTTTATTTAAATTGATGAACAACAACATTATAATTTTTGGTCCTTCAAGTTCTTTTGCTACAACAATCCTACCAACATATGTGGTCTTAAACATTTACTCGTAGTACATGCTTCATTTAATAAGTGCACCTCACTACACGATCAATCATTAAAAATTTAATCCACAATACCGTTACACCTGCCCATACAATACTTAATCCAACATCCATCTAATATGGACAAAGAGCCCTTATGTCCGGACAATGGATCGATCCAATAAGCGTAGAGCCCCGGGCGTGAACACTAAGCCGATTCCATCTAGACTAGTCTGCCGGTTCTGGATCCGATTTGGCGTTTACATTTTAATCCCAGTTCTGATTTGGCAATCTATATTAATTGTTTTATTATAACTATGACGTATTAGGTTGGTAGGTACGTAGGATCGATGATTGATTGGGCTCCAGGCTCCTTTGGCTATTAGACTGATGAAGTCGACGGATTCGTGATGCGGTTCTCTTTAAGCTTTGTAATGCATTATGAAGTTTGTTGTCTGTGAGTCGTCATGTTTGAAATCATTATTACCAATTTCTACATCACTCAATTGATATGATAGCTGACCGAGAATGTTTAAAAATTATTTGGCAAATGTTTGCATTGTTAAAAGTTTTAAATTGATTAAAAAGATAATATGATCTTGTAGATATTACTTAAAAAGTGTCAAATCAATCAAGTTATCCTGAAATAGGTAAGATAGTACATTAAACAATAATTGAAATCAATGATATCTCCGGTCTATTTGAAACTGTTTAATAAAGGTCAAATTGGTAACATTTTCTTCTTTACTTTTAAGCATAAAAATTGAACATTATTTCCGACCATATCTTCAATCCATCAGTTTTACTTACTCCGAAACAAAATAACATACTAAACAACAAACAAATTCTCAAAGTGCCAGCCCTAACATGTCCTTTGAAGGGATTAATCGTAGGGTTCTCGAGGCGCGTTAATTACTAACGTTTACGTCAATCATTAGAAGCAACAGCCTTTTATTTACAAGCTAATACCCATTCAACACTGGTAAATAACTTATTTACGATCAGAGCCTACAGGATTCACTTGAAACTGTGTTATTAGTGTTGTTTTGGGTGTTGATCGATATTGTGACGTAACTGAAGGTTAGGTTATGTAGGAATTGAACAGAACTGGTGAAACGTGGGTATACTAACCACTTCTGCTACATTTGTGATGTTATAATTATAATGTTCAACGTAGGTAATATTATAATGTTTTTTTGGTGGTTCGATAAAGTAAAACCGGTAAACATTGACAGTTCGCGTGTAGGTATTGAGTCGTTTGAATCTTTAGAATGTACTGAGATCCGTTTCCGTAGGCTTTGTTACAAGCTGCAATAAATTAATACGTAGGTATTTACAAAGGTATCGAATAATAGAATGCTCGTCCTGTAAAGACGAAGAGCAAGCACATCCACTAATTACAGTCCGTAAAAGCCAAAGCACCAAAGCTTACTCAATGCTCAATATAAAAAAGAAAACTCTGAAAACTCGTATCGCGCGGATACTAAAACGTAAATCCGCAATTAATTGGGTCCACGAAGCCGATCGCTACTAAATTAAACATTTTCTCTTATTTAAAACCGAAATGAAGTTCATTTGAATTCGTCCCGCCAGTAATTACAGAGTTTACGACGTGCAAAAGCCTCGAATGGCTGCCATTTTGTAAAATGGCGGCAATGTACTCCTCTGGGAGGACGACGGACACAGCTTGAAATTAAATGGCTAATCTTTAGGCGAATAAAATTAATCAATGTATTAATTACACAAGTTTTCGTTGTTTTAGAGTTTATTTATTTGTAAACTGGGAAGTTAATTACTGAAAAAACATGGAATCGAATGTCAGGAATTTTGATTAGTGAAGATGATTCAAAGAGCGTCTCCTATACTTGATGAAGCCATTGTTTTAGGTTAAGCTTTCAAGCGGTGCTTTCCCGTAGTATCGCTAAATAAATCTATCTATATCAAAACAACCCCTCTCCTTTTTTGAAGTCGGTTAAAAATTAAATGCTGTTCGTTGATAAGGGCATCAGTTGACAACGGCTGGACCGATTTGGCATGTTTTCTGTTATATTAGTTCGTAATAGTCCCGAATTATGTTTTTATGGCGAAAATAACCCGGATTATTTTCAAATTCGGGAATAGCTTTTTACAATGGGTTTTTTTTTATTATTTGGACAGGGCAACGACTCTCGGGTCAGCTAATTAATAATACAACAGACATGATATGCTCAAATTGCCGTTTTTTTTCAATCACCTGCAAAAGCAAAACATGTTGTTAAGTATACTTTCTGCGAATAGTAAAAACTGCCGTGACGCGACGGTTAAAGTTTTATAAGCAAAAGGCCTTTTCGCTGTTCGCTGTGGTTCTCACCTTTTTTAAATAGGTGAAGGAGGCGTTGTTTAAATAGGTGATTAAATAACGGAATAGAAAACATTCTTATTCGAAACTCCAGCATATGTTATAACTAGCTTTTTCCCGCGGCTTCGCCCGCGTGATTGGCGGATATTGTCCCACAGGAATTTACTACCGGGATATAAAAGTATCCTATGCCCTAACCCAGGTCATGGCCTATCCGTGTGCCTTTCATCCAATTCCGTTCAACCGTTAATTAAGGCATTAAAAGGTAACTGACAGACTATGTTTCCAATCCCATAAATCGCTTAAAAAGAGGTACACTAAAGTTTCAATATTAAATACATGTTAATTTTTAAATCGCTTATCGCGATTTTACAAAAACGCTGAATTGCGTAATTTTTATTTCTTAACAAAAGCTCAAATTTTAAATTTCATATCCGTAACTTAAGAAATACTAAGTTTCCCTCCCATACAAACTTTCATCCCTTTTAGGATTATTTTGAGACAAACAGTAACCTATGTCCTTCCTCAGAATGCAATCTATCTCCTTGCCAAATTTTATCAAAATCTGTTCAGTGGTTTAGGCGAGATACAGACAGAGTGACTTATGAATTTATAATATTAGCATGGATTATATATTATGTATTATAGGATATACAGGGTGGAAGGGACATCGACGTCCAAACTGTAACCATGAATTCAGCACGTGATTCTAGAGCCCCTAGCGTAGACATTTATCGTTGGTTATCAAATAAAAATTTGATAAACGACGACGACATTTTTTTTAAACATACGTACATAAACTCACGCCTTCTTCCCATGGGGGTAGGCAAACTACAGAACGCCACCTGCTACGATCCTTACATACTCCTTTTGCCTCGTTTACGTTCATACATCTGGTCATACACGCACGCCGGTTGTGAGTACTACGCACCTGACCTTTCTGAAGAACATCACCAATAAGATCGCTATATGTCTTCCTAGGGCGTTCCCTTCCGGCGTTTCCACTCACATCTGCCTTGTAAATACCTTTTGTTAAGCACCCTACATTCATCCTCTCAACATAGCCTTATATCCTCATCTTAGCATACTCTTTTCAATTTCTGTCACTACATCTTCTTTTAAACCGCACTGTTGCCTTATCACATCATTCTTCAGTCTATCATTCATAGTCACACCACACATGCTTCGCAAGGAACGCATTTCCACAGCAACCAATTAATTAGCAGCAATTTTTTATTTTTTTTAAATAAGTCTACAAAAAAAAAACATCAACGCAGTGGGTGTCAGATTCATGTCCTGAATCCATGGTACAAAGTTGTGCGTCGATGTCCCAGCCGCCCTGTATAGTACGGATGTTATTCCAAAGCAGATTGACTAGAAATATCTTACGCGGTTATTCTTTTCAATTCTATTCTAAGCGTCATACTATCCATTTTTATCCCACTTTTCATTACACCACAAATCCGTCGTCAACAAAATCCAGTAGAGCACCTTGAAGTCTAAATAGGTGAACAAAAAAAACTAATCGCAATGATTACCGAGTTACAGACAAGGTGATTGGAAAAATTTTCCTCTTCCAACTTTTTAAATTGGATCTAACTCTCCGTTCGCTCGAGCTCAGAAAAATCCAACTCGAGTGGATAATACGATTCACTCAATACTATTAAATTGCATCTTTGAGAAACGTTGACGTAAGTTATAAAAGGATTGGACTCATTTTTACTGAGTTATTTGCGAGCATTGAGTAGTCTTTCCTTAGTACTTAGTTGCTTTTGTATAGGTATTATCAAAGAATAATAAAGAATATAAAGAACAACTGAATTTTAATGGGCACTTAGTAATTGGACCTACATAATATTAAATTCTTCGTCTGCGCGACTTGCTATTTAAAACAGATTTCAAATTAAGAGAATCTATTTTCACCATTTCATGGTATTTTTACCCTTCCCACTAAGTAAATCTGTCATAATCAGAAATACTCACATATATATATTTTTAATGATTTGCATCTTGCTGGCCAACCTAGGAGGTTATCGGCTGATTAACCAGACATGCCTGTGGTTGCCCTAATAAATGAAGGCTTCCAGGGCAGCCAGGGCTTCAGAAATACTCAAAGGTGGCTATACCCTTTGTACAAAATCAAAAGTCATTTATTCAAACTAGGCTGAGAATTACCGCGTTTTGAACGTCAAAATTACATAAGACAGTTCCCCAAACCGCCCGCCCTTCACCACTTCCTAGTGCTTAATAGCTGGTAATAAGTGGCGCAACAAACTCCTCGGCAGCTGTCTGTTCTGTTAGCACAATACCTGAAACTCCGTCATTATATAGGGTGGCAATTTAGTCACTTGCGGAGTCAAGGGGGTGATTCAACCCGTCATTTAAAAAAAAGAATCTCGCGGGCTACCCTGACGCTTTCGCCTTAAATAAATAATTAAGTATTTAAAGTCACTCACCACGTCTCTCGGCTGATCTTCCTCCGTCGTTTCTATATCGACACTCTCATCACTGTCTCGGTCACTCTTGGGTGACCTCGCCGGTGACGATGGTGGCGGTGACCGCAGCGGTGATCTAGTGTGTGATGACCGACGCGGCGATGATGACATCGGTGACCTAGATGATATGCTAGGTTAAGAAAATAAAACTCATTTGTTTAAATCGAGGTAGGAAACGGCACATTTTGTACACAAAAAAAAACGGGTTTTAATTGATAATCTCACACTTGAAAAACGTTCTTAATAATTGCGTTATTAGAGCGGTTTGGTTCTTCCCGGGCCAAATGACAAATTGTTTGTTTTTTTTTCCAGTTTTGTCATTTCATTCACAATGAACGAAAGTTTAACAAAATTCATATACATTTTTATTTACTCTACGCAGATTAACTTGAGTTATTAATTAGAGCCAATGCTTGCTCTGTAAGAGTCATGTTAGTCATCTCAACTTACCTGGTTGGCGACCTCGGTGGAGAAATGACAGGTGACAGCTGTGGCGACTCCAGTCTGTGTCCCCTCACCGGGCGGAAAGCTCGGGGCTCCTCTATTGAGTTCACGCTGCTCAATGCTGTTAATGCACCTGGATAGAAGATCGTTTTGGTGAAAAGACGTTGATTTACACTGGTTACAAATTCCCATGTGAAATAAATTTTAGCGTCGGTATCAGTGTTCTGTTACTTCGCTAATACAGTTAGGCTATTACTTATTAAAAACGTTGGAGTAAGTTTGAATTTTTTTACACCTCAATTTTAGGGTACAAACACAGAGTGTATTTTTCTCATTTTCTGTTGACTCATCTATTTAGTAATTAGAAGGGTGTGGTCTTAAACAGCACAGCACAATGTATCACGAGTAGATTCTGCTCATAAACACTTTGCCAGCTTGTTAAAATACCTAAACGTTAAAGTAAACTGTATTTTAACGCAACGTTTCCTCACTTACCGGGGGTCCACAAAGTAGGTTTCAACCAAGGTATGGCATACGGCAGAGGCAGCCTGGCCCCCCACACATAGTCAGCCAGTCGGGGCACGGGTGCATGGGCACTGGGAGGACTGGCCGCTGGTCTCTTGGCCTCTGTGCTGCCTTCCGGCTCTGGCCTGCGAAGAGGCACTCTTCTGAAGCACAATTTAAGGCTGAACTATTTGAATCGATTTTCGTAAGCTGTTCCAGAAGAATAAAGCTAAAGAAACGTAATAGATAAAAAATATAGCAGTCTGCAGATAAAAGCTGGGAAATAGTATTTCGATATTAAGGTGAATCCTCAGCTGTAGCCCGCCAAATTTTTTTTTTTTGTTTTTTTGCAAATTGCTGCTCTGTTTAATAATCATCAATTTCATATCAGTCGTCAAGCTTTACTTGACTGATATGAAATTGATGATTATTATTCACCAATTCCTAGAGTCTCGAATCGCATTTTGATCAACATACAACGTAAAACAGAGCTGCAATTTGCAAAAAACCAAAGAAAATTTGTATAGGCCGGACTACAGTTGAGGATTCATCTTAATCAGAAAGTAGCCAAAGACTCCGTGCTCTGTGATGAAATATCATGTAAATACATACAGTCTCAGCACATTATCAATAATTCAAATGCACCAAACCCTTTCACCCACGAGCCACGTAGCATTTAAAACCGCACTACCAAAAACATATTTATCTCGCTCTCACCTAGCAGCCGACAGCATCCTCTTTCTCGTTCCCCCGTTGAACATAGCCTTCACATCTTCCCAAGCATACACCACTTCTTCGGGAGGGGTACCACTAAGCTTCATGTGCCGTCTCCAAGAGTTGAAGTTAGCGGCGTCAGGTTGGATGTACTTGTCGCCAGGACCAACTCGGTGGGAATGGAATATGAACTTGTTTGGGGAAAAAAATAGCCCGCAGTAGGCACACTTGATGCATTTCGCTCGTGAGGAGTTGTACCTAGGAAAAAAGTATTTATGTTACTAGGTCAAGAGAAAGGATGATACTTCAAAACTTTATCTAGGATTGTTCTAAATATTTGTCAAATTAGTACTAGAACGATCTACAAAGAGAAGATAACTACAACTTTTGTAAAATTCTGAATGAATCTTTTCATAATTTTACTGTCACATAGTATTGCAACCATTATCTTTCCCATTGCTGAATAAAGGCCTCCCTCCCTCTCCTTCTTTCTACTTCTCACAGCTGCTATCTATGGGGGTTCAATCTCTAATAAACCAGTCTTGCTGCCACTATCATCGCCAGGGCCTTTGTCAATAACACATGGGCCTTACATTTATTATACGATTTCCACTATTTCCGTTTATACCTGGCTGGTAAGAACGCTCCACGACATCCCCAAGCGCACTCATGATGGACAGCAAACGCGAAGTCATCCGGTAATCTCGGAGGAGCATTGTCTCCAAGAAATGACTTGCAGAGACGCTCCGCTTCTCGCCTTGTTATCATACCTAGGTGATAACGATATTTTAGTTTAAAGGCGCCTTGATATTTGAGTTATTTATTAACATTAACGAAGGTTTTAATTCAGACATGAAATTGAGGCAATAAAACAGTAGGTACAATTCGTAAGATTTTAAACGAACGGTAAATTATAATTATTCAAACTACTCAAATTTAAATAACCCAATTATGCCAAAAATAGTAAGTGCTAATTACGGTTTTCCTGTTCGAGGTTCAGGTAAATAACAATAATTTAGGTAAGTACACAAAAAGTCCAAGGAGCCAAGAATTTTCACTAATTTATCACAAGTGTTACTGAAACAGCGTGGGCAGTTTCGTCTAGAAGGGTCGAGTATACCTTATTTACAGAAAAGGTTATGATTAGTGCCAAAACAATACGTTGGTTTTACGTGATACCAAAAGAAAAACTATTGTGAACATTAGTATTAAGTGCGAGAATTGACCTTCGAATTCAAAGTGAACTTTCCAGAATTGCTGTACCGTAGTACAGTGGACTCAAGAATGCCATATTGAGTGTTATTACCACATCGTCGTGACGACACGGGCATGGCACCAGCTCTCCTCAGTATCTCCAACTGTACCGGGGTACATTGTACACACGTGATGCCCAGGGCCACCCGACGGTTGTGTATCTCGTTGTAGGAGAACTGTTTCAGCAGGGTGTTGGAGATCTGGGCCAGGCAGAGGCGCTCGTTGCCTTCGATCACCAGGGAGACTATTGGTACGCCATATAGAAGGACGGTGCCGACCTGTAGGGGAACAATATTTTAGAATCACGTTAGGAAAGCTTCAATAGGCTAATAAGTGGTTGGATTTCCTCCTTACTCAAGTTTTAATTAATTAGGCTTAATTGGAGGAGTTAATATGCAATTTTCAAACTCAACATGCAGCCCTATATCTTTATATACATACATAAACTCACGCCTTCTTCCCGTGGGGATAGGCAGAAACTACAGACCGCCACCTGCTACGATCCTTACATACTTCTTTTGCCTCGTTTATGTTCATAGATCGAATCAAACACGCACGTCAGTTAAAAAAAAACCTGCCTTGGAATATATTTTGTTTGCGTAGATAACCACCATTTATAATAAATAATCTCTAGTCAGTAGTTTGTTTAATAGGTAGGTATTATTATACTATACTTCAAAATCTCTGTCTAATTTCGACATAATTGAACTATTTTAAAAAGCAATTAAAAGTAATTAACTCTTACCTGATTGGGTTTGCCACTTAATTGCAAAGCCTTGTGTTCTGCTCTAGGTTTGAGAGTCTCTCGCGGCGATAGTGCTAAGTTAGTAGCCTCCATTCTACATATAACAAAGAAAAGGGATTATTGCGGACTTCTGGAACCATTATTAGTAACCTACATAAATAAAAATTGGCAAAATAATAATAAAATATTACGAAATTAACCACTAGTGAACTGTTCATCTTACTAAATGTATATTTTATTTTATAGTATTTTTTAACTAAAACGAATTCAAATCTCTTGCTCAAATAAGTCATTTTCGATCTATTTTTAATGAAACTGACCATTCCTTACACTTTTTTGGGTCATTAAACGCCATAATAAACCAAAAATCATTACCGAATGCCATTCTGTCCCATTAATATAACAAATGACCAATAAAATGACTTCATTTACTTTTGCCGCACAATAAAACTGCACAGTGTGATATATTCGAATAAATTTGGGACAAAAATGATCGTTTTGTATACAAATAGGCAGTTTGCGTGTGAATTTAGTGTATCGAATATCAATTGGGCATATTGAGGGGAGCGATAATGTATGGAGTACCGCCCCTTTGAGCGACCCTCATTTTACTACTTTTTTCGTAGATCAGGTTCGTGTTTAGCTCTTATAACTTGGGATACGAATTGCTTAGAAATTGCAGCATAAGTTTATTTATTTGATAGCAATTTTTGTGTAAAAGGACAACTTTAATGTTGCAATGTTATCCCTTATTCAATTAGAATATACGAACCAAATACCATTGTTTCGTTATAAAGAATGAATGAAGCAAAGTATAAGTTATCATTGGGACTCGCACAGGAAGAAAATGACACAAACGAAAAAAAAACAGTACCTATAAACAACAACCGTTTCGCTAAAAGAAGGGTTGAGAAGATTTGCAAACAAAACTGACCTATATTCACCCTTGAAAACATTCTAAAACACTGTAACGAAACATGTCACCACTTTAAAATGATATATTACCACTTTAAACTGGCCTAAAATCAGGAATCAAAGTAGGGTTGGCAAGGACGGGACGCGGTGACATACCGGCAGGATAATTATAGGGTGTGATTAGTCAATTTGTGTCACCCCTGCACAGTGGGCTGAGAAGCAAGTCCGCCAAAATAATTGATTAAGTTAAACGACGTTACGTTAATGTAATGATCACATATGTTCGTATTGTAGGGGGCATTCAATTGTTTCTGTGGTGATTTTGTGAATAGATTAGTAGTTATAATTTTTGGCTATGATGAATTGGATATTGGAACACTATGCTGTTATTCATGATCTCTCTTTTAGTCCGTTACGGATTCCCTATCCTGGTTTTCGTTTTAAAAATTAACATGTCTTTCTTTGTATTAAAACAGGGCTGACCTAAAAATTTAAGAAAATCTGAATTGATTTTTTTAATTTCTTCATATTTTCTAAATAACCTTAGGCTGCCGCGCCGCCGCCGTCGCTATCTTATACAAAAAAATGTAAATGGAATAAATAAAAATAAATAACGTTAGACGCACATCTTTTCCTCACTGTATGCAGATTAGGTACACCATATTAATATTTTTTTACATTTCACGGTCCAGCTGACAACAATTCCTGTTGATTCGCGGACAATACATTTAATAAAATACACTTGTAATTATAAATCCCTTATGGGGGCCATATGGTGTTGATATCGGTGATACATGGGGGTCATCCCCCATGGGATGGCATGGGGATGAGCACATGTGTACACTTGTAACGGAACTAATCGTTTTTGGAAGAAATCTGTTCTTTTAGTATGGTTGCATTAGTTTAATACGTTCACGGTTTTTATTTTCTCTGAATTTATTAATTATTTGGATGTGTACGAGTATAACAGGTGGAAATTAATGTTTCTTAGAATAATTTGTTTATGATGAGTGTAATTTTCTTCTCGATATTTGATGTTTTTTTTTCTAAAATTCGCTATCTACTACTTAATGTTAAAAGTAACACTGTGTTACAAGATACCTTGACATTATTACAAATAGAATATACTTTTCAAAACAGCTATAACGAGTACTTAGTAATGTTCATGAAAAAAGAAAATTGCAAAAAACCCAATCCTCATTACGGCAGTTTTTATCCAACATTGGCCCGGAGCGAGACACCCCTAAAGTTTACTTACAAACCCTCAAAAATAAAACCTAGTTCTCGGTATAAAAATGTATTTTCTTCGACAAATGGTGGCTCTCAAACAGCTATCATCGGGTGTCCATATAACGCACAAATCGCACAACACTGCCCCGTGCCCGCAACGCCGCATTGACAACATGTTGTGCACTTTCCCGGATAATCCGTAACTAAAGGGGACACTCGAATCTGTGTGTCAAGTGCTGGGGACTGTAGGGTGACCCTGAAATTATATTTTTGGTAAAAGTACGGGAAGGTGAATCATTTTTTTAACTTCCTAATAAATAAAATATATTTTAGAAGAAATTACGACCTCATAGGTAGATAAAACTTCGCTAAGTTAAAATATTTATCAGCCACAAATTGATTAATTCACAAAAAAAAAGGTTTGGGGTTTATGACTTGCTATAATTATTTATGATTTAATAGATTGATCTTAAAAAAAAAAAATATGTATTCGTCTTAAAGCATGAACCTATTCCCCCACTTTGTTTCATTTTTTGTGTTTCTTTCTTTCTTTGTGTCATGTTTAAGAGCGCTTACACGGGTCCACTAGCGCCACTCCTTTGTGTGTGTCTAGAATTTTCTAATACCTTATGTTTTTGTTTTTTTTTGTTGAATTTTGTTGCTTCGTGTCTCAATATGAAAGTTTATAAAAGGTATTAGAAAAATCTTGACACACTTACCGAGGTCGCTTAATATGAAAGTTTATAAAAGGTATTAGAAAAATCTTGACACAGTTACCGAGGTCGCTTATTGAGCCGTTTTTCAAAATTCCTTCTCAGTCACGAGATAATATTTTTTTTAAAGAGTGGCGCTAGTGGACCCGTGTAAGCGCTCTTTACGCAAATAAATGTATTTTCTTTCTTTCTAATCTAATTTCGAAATAATTTTATACCTTCATAGTATACTTAAAAATCTCTGTGCCATACATAACATCACGCCTGTATTCCCCGAAGGGTTAGGCAGAGGTGTACCTATAGCACACCCACATTTCGCCTGTTATGTTTAAGTCCCATGTAATAGGGGGCGAGCCTATTGCCATCAACCGGGCACAAATCCAGACTCCGGGCTGCTACCGAGAAATTCCAGATGGAAAAACCCGATAACACTTTGCCCGGCCCGGGAATCGAATCCAGGACCTCATGCTCAGCAGTAGCGCTTGCGACCACTAGACCAACGAGGCAGTCTGTCTCTGTGCCTTTTCTGCTAAAGGCACAGAGATTTTTAAGGGTAGGTTATTTTGACCCTATGCACAGTTTTCTTACTATTTACATTTCTAAAGCCCTATCTCCTAAACTCAATAACCTAGTCACCCTACCAAAATTCGAACAACGAATGGTTCGAACTTGTTCCTTTGAGATCCCGTTTTGTATAGCGCAGTACTATTTAATCTTTATAAAGACAGCCGCCGGCGTCGGCCGTCGGTCCCGTCCGCCGCACCGTCCGCCATTCTTAGGGTCCAATGTTCGTTACGTAGTCACTACTCAGTCGCCGAGGGGTCCAAATTCGCTATTTTTATGATACGTGACGAAACGGACCGTTTTGTAAAAGTCAAAATAATACGTCATGGTACGTTGATGTTTTCAAGTGTTTTGGGATTATTTTTAGTGTTTTTATGATCTTGATTTGGTTTTTAGATGCATACCTTAATAAATAGGTACTCCGTGTTTTACGTAGGTAATTTAACTTTTGGAACGAAGTACAGTCACCAAAAGAGATAAGTGGGTGGTCGGATATAGTTGAAGTTTAGTAAGAAAACGATAGATTTTTTCGAAGGAAATTTAGTTTGATAAATTAACGGTTTGTTTTCTATTAATTAAAGTAAATTTCATTCGAAAACATCCATCGGTTACTTACTAAACTTTAATTATATCCGACGGCCCTGATTACTTATTACTTTTGACGACCGTACGTTCACAATTATTGGCGAGTGAGAATTAGACCGAAAAAAGTAGTTATAACATTTTGACCGTCACGACACTTTTGCTATAGTATGTCATGTGTGTTTTTATTTAGTTACACTCAAACGTTGTTAACATATTATTTCATTGTGCCTGTTATTTGATATATAATATACAGCGAAAGGATCTTTGTTCTAAACGGCACCCTTATTACGTAACACACTATCAATCACAATCGGAAACATTTTGAAGGATATTGCTAGTCCATTGCTACTTACATATATTCGAAAAATTTGTCTGCTCAACAACGTAAATAACTCAATGAATGTTGTTGAACTGTCAAAATGAAAGCCATTCCTACTGTTACTTAGTTACGCAATTATCCAGCAGGTGTCTCACGATCCACTTATAATTAAATTATTTATAAATCCCATTTGTAATAATGATAAAAAAACTAGCAGATGCAAACGTGTGACTTGCGCATGGGCACCAGGTTCGTATTTCCTTCTAACTTGAATACGTACGGTAAACAAAGTTATAAGTAACCAGAGTCGTCTGATATGGTTGAAGTTTAGTAAGAAACAGATGGATGTTTTCAAATAAAATAAAATAAAATTAATAGAAAACAAAAAGCTCATTTGTCAAATAAAATTTTATTCGAAAACATCCATCGATTTCTTACTAAACTTTAAGTATATCCGAGACCCTAGTTACTTATCTCTTTGTACACAGTTAGCCTACTGATTTACATCACTTATTCTTGCAACAAATTCACGAGACATACCTAAACCCCATTCAAATAATCATAATCCGTAACTCCGTACATCCTTCGCACAATAGACACATAGTTTAAACAAGCCGCTTCAAATTCAAAAGGTTACGTACAAAATTAATTCGACGGCGTTATTTACTTTGCTACTTTGTTCGCTTAATTGAGTCGACAGCCAAAGACATGGAGTTAATTCGTCGATTCATATTTAATCAGCGCTTTGAGTTGTAGTCTCGGAGCCAGGGAGCTTTTGTTAACGTTAACTGGTAGATAAATGTTTTAATGTTTGCTTTGATTTTAGATGGTTTTGGTATTTTGGTAGGTTGAAAATTCTTGATATGGTTACATTACTAATTAAAAAGCGCTTATTAGAAAGGTATTTGGGTTAACTGTTGAATTTTTAAACTGTTAAAAAATAGCCATACGCTTTCCTCATTTTCTGTTCTTAAATCTGGGCGTGTTCGTTCCACAAGTTCCACTGATTCGTTTCTAACGTTTGAAAGCAATGTGTGCACCACACTTAACATTAATAAATCTTCTTTTAAAAATCCCACCGCCAAAACTAAATTAAAAAATAAATGACACTTTTTTTTAATGGCGCTCTCTCCTGGCACGCCATAAAGTTCTAAACTGAGCGCGTTCGTTTCATCGCCCGAACGCTCAGAGCACAATGAGCTGTGTTGACACACGGGTCGCACAGCCGCGCTTCTCTGCGCAGATTTTTCGCACAATTGAATTCGTAACTAATCCCCGATCCATTGTTAATTTGGTAAATTAATTCGTTGAATATTAAACAGTTGTTGGATTTAAATTTTTGATTTCGGTTCGGTCTTTCTTAATGTTAAGTTTAAATAGGTTGATGATTTACTTTGCAGCATGGTAACAAAAAGACAGTTATCTGTCCGAATGATTTTATTAAGTAAAATAAAAATTAATTTTAAAAAAATCAAAGAACCCGCCTGCATAAAAAGACAAAGATTGCAAAATCAACTAAAAGGACCGAAACAAGATAAAAAATTCAATAATAATAAAAAACCAACGAAATAAATCGAAACAAGATCAAACATTAACGGTAAATTTAAAACATATCGATGGTAATCCTTCAAAGTTTATGCAGCACACACACACACGCACACAGTCGAAGTCATACTTATAGTGACATTAAGGGGGATGTCCCAAGGTAGCCCGCGAAATACAATTTTTCTTACGTTATTTGCAATTTGCAGGTCAGTATCAGGTTGTATGGGGATCTAAATATGATTCGCGACCGTATCAAATATGGCTTTACAGAATTATATTCATTAGAATCAGAAATACAACTCCTTAAGTTAGAATTGCCCTCAAATGTCAGGAATTCATGAAATAGTCATTCAATAGGGTAATATGAATGCTGATTCTAATGATTATAATTCTGTAAAGCCATATTTGTTACGGTCGCGTATCATATTTTAATGAAAATACAACCTAACAATGACCTGCAAATTGCAAAAAACGTAACAAAATTTGAATTTCGCGGGCTAGCCTGAAGGTTCCGCCTTAAATGATTTAACTTATCATTCAATTTTATGCCTCCGACTGCATGTTATCATGCTGCATCAAATTTTGAAGGACATAGGACATAGGGATTTTTATGGCGTACATAATAAGGAGTATTCTGTTCTAAAGAATAGAATCCCTCGTAAACGAGGGATTTTCACTAGCATAGTTAATTAGCTATTCCTACCCACATCGCTCGACTTATTGAAATTTTATCATGAAATTATCTTCTGTATATTAAATAAGATATTCCGTATAATAATAATACAGGCCAGTATCTAAATGACTCTACAGAGCTAAGGCCACTTCTTACACAGAGAAGGAACGAGAATAGATCACTAGGCTTCAGTGCAATTGCGCTTCAAACCAAGAATTCATAATAAAAAACTTGCGACATGGTTGGTACCTACTTACAGTAAATCCTACTCTAAAATGTTATATAAAACTCGACATAAAAATAAAATCTGAATAATTTATCATTTTAAAATCATCTTATCATAAGGTAACAAGAAAGTTTAAACAAGCATCCCTTCTTGTTCGTGAACGAGACGCATCAACATGTAAATTGTCTCCGAATTTATTTATAAAAGTAATTGAATCGCCCGCGCCGGCGAAATGACATCTGTAGACTTGATTTGATGAAAATTACCTACTTGGTAGAAGATGCCCACTTTTTATTAACTCCGTCCCCCTCTATTAAGTTTATTACGCAGATATGCGGAGACTTATGCATAAGTAATACAGTTTTTTCTTATTACTTCCTGTTTTAAGTTACTTTGTTTATGCTGTTTTTTCCCAAACAGAAAATCGATGGCTATCTTGTTGCAATCCAGCCAACCACAAAAACCGACCAGCCAACAACCCTACTGCTTAAAACGTCGTGATTAAGCAAAACATCCCTTTGCTTAATTCGTTACAAGTCACAGATACTTACCAACATTTATATCTAAGGCACAAAAAGCCCTACATTTGCTGGACAGATTTTTACTATTTAATATTTTATTATATTTAAATGTCTTTGCTTCGAATAAACAAATCTATTATATCGACCTATTGAATTGACAAACCAATAATTCAGTTCACGAGAACAATCAAACGAACGAATTGACAATGAAACAGCTTTATAAACACAATTTACGAAACACTCCTCGAGGAAACTCATAAAAGAAAGTTAGATGAAGACGGCGCCATTTTAAAAGTTAAATGTCAAAATGACAACTGATTTGTATTTGGCGCGAATGCGGGGGAAATGGGAATTGGCGAAATGATTAGAATATACGTTCTATAAATTAGAAGTGTACCTATGTACTTTAAACTTGTACTGTACTCTCATCCTTACCTAAATATTATATAGTAGGTAGGTAGTCAGGGAAGAAACCAGACAATTGGGCTCGCCCACAAAACAAAAGTATGGTGCCGTATCCATAAAGCTTATTTCACGATGACTGTGATGGACTCGATCATCCGACATTTTTAGGGTTCCGTACCCAAACTAAGGCTCCGCTGTCCATCCGTCCGTCTATCACTGGGTGGTATCTTTTAAACCGTAATAGTTAGGCCCTAGAAATTTTCACAGAGTGTGTAGGTACTACTACAGCTGCTGTGACAACTAATAATAAAATAAAGTTATAGGATACCTACAAGAAACGTGATTTTTTCGGTGTTTTTTTTAGAAGTGTAATAAATAATGTAGTGTTAAATATTGTACGGTACGGATCCCTTCGTGTGCGAGGCCGACTCGCACTTGGCCACTTTTTTAATGCTTTTACAGGCCAGAACAAACGGTTTTCTTTACAACTTTGTGTATGGCAAACGGCACGTTATAATAAAAAAATAAAAAGTACATACTTACAACTTTCATAATTTAGAACAACAGAATTAACAGAAACAAACTAATCCCTCCTAAACTCCGCACCATTACAACCACGGAACAAATTCCTCCAATGATTATCTAAGAAACATAATCCGTATGACGTCAACCCGAAGCGGTATCAACTTAATGTAGAAATAATGAATTCGTCGCGAATCGTCCGTCCCCTGTTTGTCTTTCAATTATAGGCTCCCAGGGGCCCATCGCCTCCCCTGTTTAAACAATGTAACACTCCCATGTATATTTAAGGAGGGACAAAAATTAAATCTTCCGCTTATCTGTCTTGTTCAAAATGTAATCTACGTAAGCAATGAGTTTTTACAATGCAGTAGTGATGTAGCTTTTTACTTCTATGATTTGTTTTTCTTTTTGGAAAGAAAATGTAATATTCATCGGTGCTATAATTCGAATTTTTACACCTACAAATTATACAGTTACTTTAAGTACATTTTATCAGTGTTTTCAGTTGTCCGATAGGCCGGAAACATACCTGTCTTTGTTTAAACTGAATCGGCGTTAAAAAATGTAATAAAACTCTTATTACATTTAAACGCCGATTCAGTTAAGGCGGATACGCTAAGGTAGCCCGCGAAATTCAAATTTTATTAAGTTTTTTTTGCAATTTGAAGGTCAGTGTTACGTTGTATGTTGATTAAAATATGATCCGCGACCGTAACAAATATGGATTTACAGAAATTTAAATTTAATATGAATGACCAACAACCATAACGTTAAGTCTAATTCTGGAAGAGTAAAAACACAATTTCTTAAAAAAGGTTCTTAAAATTATATGTGCCGGACAATAGACCAGACGCGTTGTAAAAAAGAGTGTTACTACTGCAATAACGCATTGTAATGCGCGACCAAAATATTTAAATACTTGAAGCTCTTCTGGTCGATGGCTGACGGACTTTTAACAATCTATATTTAAATAAAGTTCTGTCTTTATATAGACAGAAATGGGAAGAATGTAAGCAGTAGGTAGCAGTAATGTACTGTTTCATTGTTTCAGAATGATAACCGTGATTACATTGAACAGAGTAAGTGAAATTCAAGATTGAGTACTTCTATGATATAGGCATTATCAATGCTAGAGATAGATAAAGAACATTATGACACCTTGCATCTTAAGCAAGAGAAAGCCTAGCATTTGGGCAAGGGCTTAGATTGAAGAAAAACTGAGAGACCTTTCATGCCCCCTCAAAATATGTAACGAGCAATGTTTCTAATTTCAATGTTGGTTTTAAAGAAAGCTGGATTAGTATTCGTTATGTTTTGGACAAGTGACTAAAGAAGTTTTTTTTTTATATTTTATATTCCAGTCATTGCATTTTGGACATTCAGCAACGGTCAAAACTTTTCTTACTACTAAACTAGCGACGCAACACACGAAAACGGAATGTATCGGAATATAACGGAAAGTATACCAATGCTGGGACCTATTAAACATAGTAAAGCATAGACTACATTTAAACAGACACTTATTAAAGTATAATTTACTTTTTATTTGAATCAATATAGCAAACAGCTGATTGGCCTACACTCCAATGCCATATATATTTTCAAAAAATCTGGTGAACATTTCCAACCATTCTGATAAAAAAGTATTGAAGAAACTTAAGATTAACGTGTTCCTTCATAATTTATACAGGAGCTGTAAATAGTGTCAAAAGAACTAAAAATATATAAATAAATCAAAAGAAAAACAAAGCAATATTTATTTGAAACTTTGCTACGACGATGAAAGTTTAAATAAAAATTAAATAGATTGTAGAAGTTGTAGCGTATAAGTTCCGTAGCCGTCGTGCTACGGTGCTACGGTGCTACGCGCGCTACGTACGATCGTAGCTTGTTGCAAAAGTTTTAAGAGTTTTTTTTAGTTAAAACTCTCACTTTGTTACGTGTGCCGGTTATTATTTAAAAAAAACTTTTTGAAAAAGGTACGTTTTATTTTCGTTTTAAAAATACTGGCTCTGCAACTTTTTAATTCTCATAATTTATTTTAATGTCAAATTAAAAACTTTTTTTAACAAAAACCAAAAAAAAAACATACCTGAACTCGGCAGCTGTCACAAATCACAACATTACTCAAGCGCGAAACACACCGCGCACCGCCGCGGTAGCCACGAGACTGTCCACTCTCAGCCCCGACCAATCGCACCACGCCCCGGCCAGCCCCCGCCCACCAGTGCATCAACCAATCAGCCCCCGCCCAAAACGTTATTTACCTCAAACGCCCGCCCGCCCAGCCTGCCTCAACTTATCGATTGGACGGCCCCAGTACTTATTTAAGGCGGGCGACGACAGAATTAATTTTGTGATTGAAATTACAAGTATAAACGTATAATAACGTTCGCGCCCGGCTTGTTCGATTAAAATAGAGATTATTACGATTGCTGGTTTCTGATGTGTTCGATTCATTGCGTCGGGTTTTTTTTTTTTCAGGATTTGATTTTTAAACTTGTTTGTGTTTTCTGATATTGAAGGATTATTTTCTATTTTAAAATGTAGTTCTGTTGTAAGATCCAGTTATGATTTAGTTTCATATCCTTTAAACATTTTTTAGAGTTTATTTTTTTTCATAATTTCGTAAGTAGCGACATATATATATAAGTTTTTTTTTTTATCATTTTATTGAGTTCGTCGCAACTGAACACAGTTACAACACTAATGAAACTCCCGTTTGCAAAACATATTAAAGTAGGTTAAATAAAAACATACTATGTCGAGTCAGGTACCTAAGTACCTACCCTCGTAATGTACAAGCAAAGCCGTGGGAGCATAAGCTTCCTCGTTACGTATGCTTACCTCTATACCGTTCACTATAATATACCTGAATACCTGTAAGTAGTCAACTGGAGTATGTAGTACTATGAGTGAAATGATAGAGGTATTTGATACTGGTATTGTTAGTATTGAGTCTGTGAGGATTAGAGGTATACTTGTAACGTTAAATACTGATATTTAGACGTGTTTAGTATAACTGGGAATTGAGCTTTGAGAGGATATATTATAAATAAAATGTCTTAACATTTATAACAAACAAGCCGTGCGGCTTTTCCCATCGGCAAAAATTACGAACTTTCATACAAACTTTCACTTTTCTGTACGATTTTTCAAATATTTTCTTTCATACAAACCTTGTCGTGACAATGACAAATACAGCCAAAAAAGAATTAGCCAAATCGCTGCAATCGCTTTGAAGTGATGCGCGGACAAACATTTTTGGCAATTCATTTTTAATTAATTTATACTAGCTTATGCCTGGCTGCAATGGCTTTTAAAACCTTCTCCGGCGCGCACACAACCACTTACCAAAGTTTCATCGCAATTGGTCGAGCCATTTTCGAGGTTTTGCGAGACTCGACGAACGCCAATAGATTTTTATATATAAGAAAGAAGATATAAAGATGAGAAATCATTTATGTAAAGGATGCTTTTCCATACCCTAATAAAACTTAAGCGAATTGCTTTTGGTTTCATAATTCTCTGCTATCTTTTTAGAGCTAGAATTTAGTAGCAGTTACTCAGATAGACTACCAACCATTAATGTAGCAAGTTACTCAAAAAATATCATAAGTATAATAATATATCATAAGTATAATATCATAAGTATAATAATATATCGTAAGTATAATATAAATAAGTAAGCCAGGGAAATATATTATTTATCAAATAGATTACCAATTTAAATGGTCCGTGAATTCAAATCACAAATTTAATTCTTAGACAGTTGTATGAAATGGCTATAATAACACGGTAAATTGGCGTAGTACGAGTATGTCAATTTCATGAACAATTAATTTCCCTGACCGTACATTTCCTGCAAAGAGATTTTTCGTACCTAGATATTTAAGTCCGGTTGTTGGGTGTTGCGTTGAATCTTTCGGCAACTCATTGACAATTTCTTTTGTAGCGCCGGTCCATAGAAGGCCATAACGTCCATCAGATGGACCAATTGATAAAATTTTATATAAAAGCCCATTAAACAAAAATACAATTTCTTGATTTTTCTATCCTGACTTCGAATATACCTTTTATTATTTATTTTTACTGCTTAGTTTCGAAGTCATCATCTTCCGAGCCTTTTCCAAACTGTATTGGGGTCGGCTTCCAGTCTTACCGGATGCAGCTGAATACCAGTATTACTTAATTTCGGAGAACGATGACGTCACTGAAATTACATAGACTCTTACTGGATAGTAATAAGGCATAATTATGTAATCCGATTGACTAACACTAATTATATTGTTTCATACAATTTGGCGTTTACTTATACGTAGAACTAGCTGTTGCCCGCGACTTCGTCTGCAATCCAGGTTGAAAAGTAGTCCATGTCCTTACCGAGGTCATGGTCTATCTGTGTGCCAAATTTCATCCAAATCCGTTCAGCTATTTTGGCGTGAAAGCGTAACAAACAAACTAACTCCGTATTTATAATATTAGTTAGGATAGAACGAAAATCAAAGATCTTTATTTTTCTAACTAAAACAACAGAATTTGGAAGAAACTAAAATAATACGGCGCGGTAATTGCGTAACATACTAACAGTAGGAATGGCTTTCATTTGAACAGACAAATTTTTCGGCCATTGGATTAGCAATATCCTTCAAAATGATTCAGATTGTTAATTTCATTTAAAGATAAAGATACAGATATTTTATTTTGCAAATATGGGTACAGTACATAGTGTTAAAGGGAATAGGTTCAGCCATACTGACATGAAGACAACACACAACATGATTGATTGATTTTTGTTGATTTTAACATGAAGATATTATTTTAGGAATCTTGAAAAAGAACTTAAATTCATTCATTCCTGACAAACAACGCACAGCCACAACTGCAGGGGTCGAGAAGCTTGAAATGTTGCGCAAGAGTTCCTTATAATTATATCGAAAGTGAGCATTAACGAAGGATTTTTGAAAATGTACCCCCTAACAGGGTGAAATATGATGAAGGTTTGTAAGGAAGTTCGTAATTTTTGCCGATGGGATAGCCAAATTTTCCTCTTAGTAAACATCACATATTTTTATGACACAATTCTTAAAATGCCATCAAGATAATATGGTTCCCTGCCGACTGTAGCGTGAACGATTAAGTACTAAGATATAAACATGGTGTGATAATGAGGAAGCCCGGCTGCCAGAGATTTTAACCCTCAATTATAGAATTAAGCCGCGATGAAGGGTTGTGCACCCCTGTTGCGACGGCAATTGATGGAATAGTGACGGGAAAATTCTATGTTGGTGTTTACTTGATAAGGATTTTGTGATATCGATAGAGTAATGTTTTTGAAGCGTACCTAGGTTTTAAATGATAACCGATAAAATGTAGATACAGCAAATCAACCAAGCCAAAAAAAAAAACAAAAATAGAAATAAAATAAACAGGACTAACTATCTCAAAGTTCTAAAAAATTCGGTTAAAATGGAGATACTAAGCAGTACAGGGGTTTATTTTTCCTTTTAAGTGTTTTGTACGATTTTCCACTTATATACCACTATAAATAAATTAAACCTATTTGGCAATTACCAAAGCTATGACTTACAAATAGTTAACACTTATGACATGGTTTTTACCACATGCAGCGTTCATCGATTTCAAAAATCAACGTTCCATCCCCTCACTACAGTCGATGTTCAATACCGATATAATGAAGTGTCGTCACGCCGCGAATGTTTGCCATTGTCGAGTGTGTACCAGCCCTTACGTTGTTATCATTGTGCACCCCGCTTTATTGTCAGATGTTTTCATTGATAAACGATAAAATGTACAGCAATTAATGAATGCTACTTATACTGGTGTTTTTGTTACTATGATTTAAGTGGTTCTTGTGTGTGATATTCATTTTTAACGCACCTTTTTGAGTTATGGTTGCCTTCGTTGTACCTTACCTTATTATTTGTGTTTTTTCGGATTTCCTGGTAATTTGACTTTTGTCTTTTCAGCAGTAGACTAACATGACAGACGCGACAATTACTCACTCTCGCGTCAAAGAGGTATGTCTATTTCTGTCACTTTTCTCGTTTTCTGACAGCACTGCCAAAAAAAATACTCGACTCGTCGTGTCATATTTGCTGTTTTCTCGATAAGCCCTAAACATGACACCTAAGTTATCTCGAATTTTGACAGTTCAACACGATGAACGCGAGATAATCGCCGATTTTTCTGTCATGTAGTAGTCCTCAATTTTGACGACCTGAAGAGTAGACAGTATTAGGATACAAAAAAAATGCATTTTCGTAATTGTACCTATTTTAGTCATAATTTTGTTTAACTATATATTATTAATGAACATACTTAGTTTTAAACTAGGTACTATTTATATTGGAACGAAGTTCCTTTCGGCGGCTTCGAGAGAAACTGTGGCGGAGCGGAGCACTATTACGTAGACTAGCATCACGTTCAATAATAACAAGTCACTTTGCCAACTATGCTGATTAACGATTTCTAAGGAGTTATGGCTGTATGGCAAAATCAAACTTTGGCAACATAATTATTAAAATCGCAAGTTCATTTCCCAAGGGTGGTGATTAAAACGTTTGGTGTTTTATGGTTATAATAGTGAAATCAACTTCAGCTGCATATTTATCTGAACACCAGTCCTTTTTGACAAATGGGGTGATTAACAAAATTTGCAATATCATAGGGATTATGGTGATTGTTACATTATCAACCTTCGCTTTGACAAATTATGATCCTCGTCGGCCCATTTGTCATTTGTGGTGATTATCTAGTGAGTATATTATGTGCCAGATATATTATTTTCCGTCATTTTGTATTATAATTTCAGCATGCCACAGAAAAATTAAATGTTATTTTAATCAAAAAAGTTAGTTAAAAGAAATTAAACATAAATTAAAAGATGTGGACGTAAAATCAATATAGTACAGACTAATTCCATGCGTAATTCGATCGAATGAAACGGTACCTCAAGCCGATGTTGCTATGATAAATATAATTTGTTTTTATTAATAACTTGCTACATCGGTCTCTCGTCGCAAGATAGAGAAGTGTCAAAGTGACTTTTGAGTTTACTCAAGCTTATCGGTCATGACGTCAGAATCGTAGACAATTTTCGACTAATTGAGATAGAGAGCTTTCTCGCGCATGTCGTATTAGTGCTGCTGGCTACCAAACTTGGTATTAAATTACATAGGACCAAAAGTTCAATAATAATTCAGTTTTATTCAAAACACATACTATTATACCAGTCAGTCATTTGTATACTGTCAACTCTTACTGGATATAATAATATAGAGATACTTCGAAGAATATTGGTATGCAACTCCCGGCCGTGGTACGGTTTCAAAATACTTCGGGGTTGGTGAGGATTATAATGAATTCTACTTTAAATCTCAGGTAAGATATTATCACATACTTATAATCACAAAACACATTTTTATTTGGATAAATATTTACAATGAAAGGATTATAAGCACGCGACCACAACGATAGTCGCCAAAACTATCATCATATGACATTCACAACTTCACGCTAAAATACACTTTACTGAATGCTGATAAGGTTGGAATTCTAACACAAATTTATAAAGTTACTCCATTTTTAATTCGTCTTTATAATTGGAATTATTTTTTCAAATCATTAACAATGAGCTCGTCTTGTCCGTGGACGTACAATACGCCCCAACGTTGTAACGTCGGCACCAATTAATAGCGGATTTTTTCCGTGTGTTTAGATTTCAAAGATTGCTATTGATATTTTGAATACACGTGCGAGTTTCCTCTAATTGGGTGCTTAAAGACTTATTGGCAATGCATGTTTGCGGTAAATAAATATATGGAAATACTAGAAGATTCATGTTGTTATCTGGAGTCTATCCCTGACATAGCGGCATATTTTTCGAAAAACTACAATGAAACGTGATGTTTAATAAAGTAAAAAATGTATGAATGAAAGTTCTTCTACATATGTCTTTATTAGTAAATTATCTATGTAGCATAAATAAACATAACATCACGCCTGTAGTGCCCGAAGGGTTAGGCAGAGGTGTACCTATAGTACACCCACATTTCGCCAGTTATGTTTAAGTCTCGTGTAATAGGGGGCGAGCTTATTGCCATCAACTGGGCACAAATCCAGACTCCGGGCTGCTACTGAGAAATTCCAGATGGAAAAACCCAATAACACTTTGCCCAACCCGGGAATCGAACCCGAGACCTCATGCTCAGCAGTAGCGCTTGCGACCACTAGGAGTAAGGTGATTTTTGATTTTTTGATTAGTTGGTTTATTTAAGTATTAAGTTTAAAATTGTTTATTGAAATAATTGATTTAACACAAATGTTTACAATATACTAGCCTTAAACTAGAGTATGGAAATGGAATCTGAAATGGAATCTACCTGAACTAGGAACAAACCTGCATCTCAGGTATTTCTTCTATCTCAGTGTAAGTTCTTTATTAGGCAATACGAAAACAATAAAATATTTATAACCCTCCTTTAAGCGACAAATTGGGTTATTATAGTACTCGTAGCAGCAGCGTAGGCGACGCGTAGGTTTTGTAGTGCTACGGTATTCACCTCGTAGCAGTCGTAAACTTCACGTTGCTATCTTTTGCACCCTTATATTTTCTTGTTCACCTAATGTTAAGTGTATACTTCCACTATAAGAATTATTTTAATCAATTCTCATCTGTTTTAAGCTTGGCTAAGGCCAGCTTAACACAAATGAGTATAGATGTGCTCCAAAACAATTATGAAATAAGTTTTGAGCCCATTTTTGAAGCATTTTCATTTCATTCATTTACTTAAAAAAACTATTTGCTGCATTTCTTTAGATTATTCATATTGGATCTGTATACTTACAGACTTTGTATGGATCTACTGATACATTTTTAACACCAAAAATCAATCTGCAAAAACCAATAGCAGATTTAAGCTGACCATTCCCAACATATGTCACCATTTCGCATATTACTTACCAATAACTTAAAAGGTGAACGGTACTAGCATCAATTAAAACAAAATACGCGGTGACATGAGTGATGCGGCTTCTAGGTAATGCCAATAGATTAACTAATGAAGGGCCTAACCCACCGCCGACGGCCGGTTCGGGTTACGGTCAAACAAAGGACACAAAGTGATTAAGCTCTTTTAATATTAAATAACTTGATAAACAATATTACTTACTTAGAATTATCGATACGGGAGAATACGATCATAGGTTGTTTGGCAAAAATTGCTGTTACATGTGTTTGCAAATTGTTGAATGAAAATATTATTTGTTGTTGTTGTTTTTTGACGACAACCTTCTGTGAGCTACCTATAAGCACATTAATATTCTCGATTGATTTGAGTATCACATCTCGTTGATATTACTGGCAGATTAGAAGATGTAGATATAATCATGACAGTAACAAAAAAGAGGTGTTTTTTTATGCATATCGGAGAGTTTTACAGTTGAATTACTCCGAGCCCGTTCCATCATCGGACAGTCAGATTTTCGGCGATGCACCACACAGCTATGGTAAACATCTACCTATACCAACGCACGAAACGATTTCGAAATACATAAAATCGTGCGTACCGCTAAGGTTGCAGGAGTCTGTGTTCCCCAATACCTGAAATAGTTTAAATCTTAAGTAGTACTCTAGACAAGCGTGCACTATCATTGACCGACTTATTAGTTAATATCATTGGTGGAAATAGTGGTCAAACTCGAGCCTAAATCAAAACTAATCAGAAAATAATTCGTTTTCACAAGCTGAAACGAGGCACTTGTACCTAAATAATGAGGAAACATTTAATCTTTATTGTAACAGACATATTTAAAAACAATAACAATACCGCTCTTAATTGAATTGTGTAAAATTTTCGCGTTGTAGGGAAGCAGGGAGTGAGTAAGGGGGGTGGGGGAGGCGGGGCTCGTTTTAACTTTCCGGACTGCTGCTCTTAGGCTGCTACTGCTTGTCCACGATAAGTCTAGGAGTATTGTTTTATATGGCAGTAGGTATTTTCATAGCCCAGGGAAGCATGGCACTAAAGGGAGGAGACCTTAATTCAGTAGTGGGTGGAACAAGGCTGCTAAAGATGACGATAAGGTATTTCATTGCGGTTTCCAAGCCAGATCATTGCTCCGGGGCTTATCGAGCGGCTTTTCTGGTGGCGGCGGTTTTCTTTGTAGCCACTGTTGATTCTGACTTTTAAAAGTTGCAGCACTGTAGTTAGGATGACTGCGACCGTAGCGAGTGTAAACTATATATTAACATTTACACGATAACAAGCACGACAGTTTGAACAGGATTATAGGACTACTAACTACTAACGTCACGGCATAGTTGGTACCTCACTATCTATACAATGTGGCGTTTTGCATCCTCGTCAAATTTCAGGAGGCTGTTATGAAAGACTTAGATAATAAAATAAAATTACGATACCTGCTCAATATAAGTAATTAATACATACTTGTTTTTTTTGTCATTCAAATTTGACAGTATTTTAGAATACACCACTTTCAAAGAACAGAATCGCGCCGTTGCGTATGCGGTAGGTATTGTCGCACGACTATGTCGCTGTGTGCGTGCGTGCCGCGTGTCGACCACCGGCAGGCCCCGCCCACCTAACAGCAGCGCGTGCGGCTAGCAATAGCCTAGTTCTAGTTTGAAAATCATCTACCTACATGACATAAACTCTTGATAATTACCTAGATCATATTTTCAAAGCTTAATTAGAATGGTCCCTTTATTGGGCATCACAGCTGTAAGGCCACGCGGCTGTGAAACGATAATAACTCTATGGTCGGGCGTTTTAGGCTCAGTTTAGCACGCAGCGGTCGCTGACATGAAGAATGCTATTATCGCGGTAGGTATAGGATATTTTGTAAGGAGTAAAGTAAAGTAGTACTAAAACTAGAGAACTGTTAGACGTCTGAAAAGGTCAGTTTTTCCTCTAACTAAGACAGACAAATGTCTATAGATAAAGCAGTAAAGTGTGTCTTCACGTTTCCAGTTCCAGTAGTAGTGGCTAGTATTCAATTAACTGGAGCCTCGTCGTGGAGCGCCTTCACACTTTTAGTTATGTCTGCCAGAGTTAGCGGGAACAGGGGAAGGCCTTATTTCTTATTTAAACTAAGTAATTATATAAGCACATTTATAATATCAAATGAATTGCTTTCGCATTTAGAATGACGCATTACGCAAGTTGCTAATGCTATTAATATAAATATGTAGCTGATTGACAGTGTTAATGGGATAAAGGTACCAACTCCCATGGCACACCAGGAAAAATCTTACCGACTAGGAAGCCAGATGGGCTGCAACACATGGAACAATGGAACCATCGATACGATGACGAAGAAGAAGTTAATCCTTCGTCTTATTAGCGTTTAGGAACTACAAGTAACAATAATGTTAACAATGCAAAATGCATTGTTCCCGCGCATATAGATTAGCGGACAGTCGTCTTCCACGCGCCGTAGCAATAAATTGTGCTCTGTATAGATTATGTAAGACGTATCACTGTGCTTATTAATCAATGTCATCAGTCAATAGACTTTATACTGTACACTGGAATTTTATTCACAACCTTCTCCAACCACGATAGCATAAGGTCTCAACATAGCGTAATAAGACGAAGGCAATGCGTCGTTCTACAGGAGTGGCCTGTGGGTGTCATACACGCGCCGAGCCTAAACGACCTACGTGCTACGCGCGTGCTGCGTGCGTACGTATAACGCTTTTAGGATGCTGTTGGGACTGCCATGGCGTTGTAGCGCTTCGGAAATGTTTGTAGAGGCTCACACAAATGGTGCCATCATGCGAAAGAAAGCCGCCTCCATACTACAATACCTGCATGGTAGTGACAACAGCATTCTGAAAATGATCGCTGCCAGAGCGGACTCTCCCTTTCAAGGGACACTGGTTGGCGACAGCCATAGGACTGAATAAATAATAAATTTGTCAAAACTAACAAAACTAACCTATTTACCGGGGCACTATTGTTACTAACAAAAATTATGGACCTTAGTCTGAAATAAAGTTTAATTTAAATTTAATGCAACTTAGTAATCAAGACTTCGATTGACGCTAAGTTGGCCAAGAAATTAAATATTTGCTGTATATAATGGTGTCAGGGAAACTAACCTAAACTTCTTTCAAACAACTATGAAATAGCTATAACACGGAAAATTGACGTAAGGTGATGGTCAACAATTAATTTCCTTGACTGCACCCATAGCTTTAAACAAAGAAGAGAAAATTAAGTAAGATAACACCAATCACCTTGCTTAACATTCTCCTCTTTATCCAGACTATCATTAGTAAACATTTTCACGAAGCTTAACCAATATATTTTTACATTATATGTGTAGTATACGTACCTAATATAAAGCCGCCATAACAATCACTGCAGCACTTACTTCTGCCCGAAGTAAGGGCGCGTCCACTGTACCGACAAATAACATTGGTTATACTAAACCGATTACGTTAAATGAGAGAACCGATACCCGCAGCCTGCCATCCGTGAACACTTGTAAATATATCAGATTGTTTACTTCAGGGAGGAAATATGATACCACACATAATTTTTCTTCCTCTTGCCATTTTTGTAAAAAAAAAAAACAAAAAAAAGGACGGACAAAAACGATAAATCTATAACTCGAAAACTACTCCAAGTTTCACAGATTGTATAGTATGTAAGTAGGTACTGTTATACTTTTCATATAGTTACCTAACCTACAAATATTAAGTAAAGACAATATATACAATACACGTTATATACAAGTTCTCATAATTCGTGACATCATTAACCCTCCAAAACCCGTGTAAAAATTTAAAATCAGCACTTAATACGTGTGTAACAGCTGACAATGCTATTAGACGTCGATTTAATAGCATTTGCCAGAGATTTGGCAAAATTTTCATGTTGGCTTTTAATATAATTGTGTTCAGTTTATCTGTTGGCAGATTATACGCAAGGATTACGGGTTGGAGCCGGCGGCGCGGGCGCGGGCGGAGCGCTCAAATTGAATTGTAATATGCTGCCATTATTAATAACAGAGAATGGAGACACATTAGGGTTGTCTGATGGCAGTTTCTGACGTTTTGTTTCTGTTATTATGTAGGAGGTAGTCGTAAGTTTATGGAGTCTGATCCATTATGAGCAGAATCCATAAAACCTAAGATACAAAAAGTAGTTTTCAAATAACGGTTTATTTGTGAGAATGACTCAAAACATCCAACTGATTTTGATATCGAAAACTAGGAATGTAATTGGGTAAACGTTTTGGATCATGCAATAAAAGACTTTATCAACAAACTAATCTCTACAGGCTACCTTAATTTATCAAATACGTTTACAAAAAACGAATAAAAAATATCATCCTTAACGAACTATTGTTAGAGCTAGAGCTAACCTCAAACATTTAACCCCGAAATACAAACAGCCCTGAGTATCAACCCTATCAGACACAATCGGCCGAATCTACCCGAGCGCGCCTTTTTTTCCCGCAAATTTTAAGCGTCTCCCTGCGAATTCCGCGAATCAGCCGTATTTGTACAATAACTGCCCACCCGGGATCGTTTCGGGCACAATAGCCTCTTTGTTTAACGACGTCTTTCTATTGCGACATGGCGCGTGCCTAGTTTTTTCAATGGGTCCGTTTGACCCACGTGCCTGAATGTTACGTATGTTGTATACGATCGCAATTTAGGGTTGAGCTGTCATGTATTGTATTATAATTGGTTGTTGTAATAGTTTTGGTTTAAATCGTAAATATTTTGTGTAATCTGGTTGCTTTAATACTGTTATAACTATTTATGTAGGCTTAAAACTGTTTTACAGAAGGATATCTTCTAACTTAATGAATCAATAGTTTCTGCTCCTCATCCATCCAGTTTGCATGGCTCACCTGCCAAGGCTTTGATTTGTATGTTGTAAACCTAAACCACCGATATATGGGGATGGGGACATTACTTCAGCATAATTATCTTATCGTTAAGAAACTCTTCAGAATTTCTACATCGTAATGTGAGCAAATTTTGATTTTACTCTATAATGAAATGATTTAATCATTTTGACGGGCTATGCGCATCGTCGGTCATCATTAAGATCTAAGCCTTAATAAATTCAAATCTTTTATAAAGCGGATACTATGCCAGAAAGCCTATTATACTGTAAAAGACTATATTGAAGACAAACACGCTTAGGATTGAACTGTTCCAATTAATTTACACAGAGAATGTTGGTTTATTTTTTATTTTATTTTACTATCTATTCTAGACATGAATATTTACTGTAAAAAGTATTATATTATTTTAATTATTGTGAATGTGAGGACTATGTGGGTCATTGTTTCAGTTTGAATCATGGTCTGGAAGTTTAAATAGTTTTTGCGGCCTTCCCAAATGTCCTTTTATAGAGGTATGAGGAACAGGGTGTAAAGCTCACTCATACCTCCATAGAAAAGGCAGGATCCTCCGACCAGACGGGTGTTGTGTCTGGTGGTCAACTGCCCGACGGTTGATGTCGGGACGTTGTATATATGCTAATCGCGCGGTAAACTCTGCTTGCGCGATGCAGGATCTGCGTGACGTGCAGTATGACGTGTAGCTCGCATGTGGCGATGTTGATACCGCTACACTTTCTTTGGTATTGTTAGTCGAATCGTTGAGCTCCTTAAGTTCTGACGTGAGTTGCACGATTACTGACAAATGCGTGCACTGACTAGACAAGTCCTCTCAATCTGTGTGGTTCTTTCCTCAAAAAACCATTTCAGACACCAATCTACATAGTATTCACATGATCTGACCACGATTATATCTGGCCTTCAAAAGAGTCTGTGACCTCTAATATCCTTTCTCAGAGTAGTCAGATAGGAAACGCCGACCTCATCTAGTTTAAAAAATATGATTCACATGTAACAGTGTTTGTACAAACCTACTTACAGAAATAAAATCATTTATCATTAGTAATAAACTGAATTAGGGATCTATTAATGCAATGACATTATGTTTATAGGTACCTAATTCAGTCATGTACGATCGATCATAACAAAATATCGTCCATTGATTTTAGCGGCATTAGATACTTACAAGGATTTTCCGGCTATCGAATTGGTTACCTACTTAGGTACCTAAATGCTCGCCTTGCATTGTCGACTCTTTGTCACACGAAGTTTTTGTGTCTTCCTCAGTGGCGACAATAAAAGGCAAGAGTAGCCTAGTGCAAGACCTTAGTGGTCAAAACTACGAGCTGCCCATTAGGAAAAAAAAAAAAAATAATGAAGGGTATAGTTTACATGTGGTCTGCGTTGGGTCCACAGCTCGACAAACACAACTTCGAACCAAGTCTAATTTCCAAAGTTTTTGTAGTAAAAGAAGTGTCGGATAATTATTTTGTGACCTCTCTGCGGTAGGTACCCCCCTTATCACATCGTGCATATCTAGATAGACTGTTTGTACATAACACCCCACATCGAAATTTGATTCTCGCCTTAATAGGTGCTCGCTAATGCGCTCTACTGTCTAACAAACACAAAAAACACCATTCCAAACATCTGCCAATCCATTTCCTTTTTCTCCACCAAATATAACATAATAATATTTGCAACAAAACCCCCAGTTCCTCGCTCGCCTATAACTATTTTGTAAGTATAACGAAACACGTTCATTTGTCACAATTACCGGTGACGCGGAATAACTAGCGATGTGGCGAGAGGCGAGTTGCGGGGGTGAGGGGCGAGTGGCGAGTGGCGATAAACCTTCTCTTGTTAGCTGCGCATCTTGTGCCGCTCATACATTTTTATGAGCCTTTTATTTTTATCCACCCATGTCTTGAAGGTTCTCTGTCTATGCTAAGTTCAGGGTGGTGGAAAATGTGTGTTGTTGTTATATTGTTCGATTAATCATGGTTTGCTTGGGTTTGACACTCGTTTATGTATTTTCTGTTTGATATATGTGTACCTATAGGTATAAATATATGGATATGAAAGAAATTGAATGTCAAGGTAGACTATCATAAAAAACCAGCCAAGAGCATGTCAGACCACGCACAGTAAAGAATTCCGCAGTTGGGATGTATATTTACACATATTTTACACATGCACAGTATTGTATTACCGACTGCAAAAATAAGTTTATAGTATTTTTCGAAAAATCTATGAAATTCAAAGTTATTTCCAAGTTTTTTGCCGTTCCCAGTCTGCATACGAAAATTCAATCAAATATATCCAATAGTTCAGTCATTATAGCCAGTCAAAGATTGGCAGAACCCATAGTCAGCCCATCACTACTATTTAGTTTGTTTGGCAATTCTGTCCTTAACTTTTGGAATGATTGCTAACTATATTCACAGATTTTTGGAGAATGGTACAATCAGCTAAAATAACGTCAATTATTTTAAAAAGAGTACCCGTCGAGTTTCTTGCTGGCTCTTCTCCATAGGAAACAACCAATTGGAACCGTATACCGAGCTTCTGACGTTTCATAAATGCCCATGTTGGTTTTTGTGAAATAAAATAATTTGATTAGATTTGCTGATATTTCCAGTCCATCGTCATTTTGAAATTTAGACAGTTTTCTACGCAATAACTGTCAATAGTAACTTTTTGGCTTGGATAAATGAATAAATAGATTGATGGATAAATTAATAATATACAAGGGATGAAAGGGACGTATTTAGGCACGAGATGCGCCAATAGCTCGAGTGCCTAAATAGGTCTTTCACCCGAGGTAAACACTGCTTTTCATTGCGAATATGAGGAAAGTAAATAAAAACCTGATTAGTTAAACAAACAATATTTTATTAAAACATAATTATAGAATATTGATATGTAATATGTATTTAAAATTAAGCAATTATTAAACGTAAGGGAAAGGTTCTTTCCTGGTATATTAATGTTGGATATTTTTTGCGAAACTTGAGTTTCTTGTGTTTCTATAAATTTGGCAGAAAGCAATATTTTGTAATTTTCTTCAGCTGGAATAGAATCTTTTTTCTTTGCCTAAATTAGTCTTTGAAAGTACTAGGTTGCAGAGAGAATTCCGAAGAATGTAGATTTATAGTTTTTGTTACTTTATTTGATATATGTTATTTTCCACTGATTATTCTATATGATGGAGAAGGTGTCTCTCTCGTTATTATCAGCCATATTTTAACTACTTTGGGCGTCCAATGGGTAATGTTGGTTATTGCGCAGTAGAAAAACCGTTTGCAGTTCAAATCAAATTATAATGTACGATAAAATTAATCACACTAGCGAATCACACACTGTAGGTACACGACACAACTATACGGAACGCGCGACAGTTTCTAAACGTATCTTCACTGCTTAACCGCCAACAACAAACTCTGCTGTACTCTGGTCAAGCGTTAGCTTTATTGACTCTGTCCAGCGCCACCTGGTGGCACCGGCGTTCCGATTAGTCAAGTCAAACGATTGATTTAACGTAGTTCCGACATATATCCTTCGGCTACTTTACTCGATTTCCATCCTCCATGTCTTTTAATTGTAGTCAAATCTGCGTCTGCGGGCTTAGCATGACGCTGTCTATCTCTTCGAAGAATAGACTCGGGTATTCCCATACAAAGTGACATTTCGTTTCTCCATTTTTGACATCGCACCGTAAAAATCCTTCTAAAATCTGTCATTTTGTCTTTCGTTTCTGCCGATCGTTGTCTAGGACTTTTTTAATGTAGACTATTTCAGAAGACAGTTGTCTAAGGTAGGTAGTGAAGACAATTTGATTTTTTAATCGCCATGCTAAAGACAGTAGAAAACTTTTTACTCGACGGCCACAAAGTATAAAAATGGAATGGAAAAAAGGTTTTTTTTCACTTTTTGTATGGAACATGTGAAAAATGATTACCTACATGTTGAGTTTTAGGGGTTTAAGGATTTCATAAAGGGGGTCGAAATTTTCATTATTTTTGCGGTAGGACACACCATTTTCGAGATTTAAGCAAAATAAAAGAAAAACGTGAATAAATTACGGAATTTCGTAAAAAGTGCAGTTGCCTCTTTCTACTTTGCTGCCGTCGTACTGTCTTCACGAAACATCAGATTTGTCTATTCTTCCGTCGACAAGACGGTGCTTGTGCTAAGCCTGCTGAATTGATCAGCTAACAAAGTAGCTGAAGTTCTGCGGAAGCTGTGACCAGCGGGGTAGTTGTAACAGTAGGAATGGCTTGCATTTTGACAGTTCAACAACATTCATGGCGTTATTTACGTTGCTGAGCACTTAATTTTTTCGAACGTAAGAAGCAATGGATTAGCAATAGGTTTGAAAATGATTGACATTTTGATTGATAGTCTGTTACCTACACAATTAAGGTGCGGAATATAAGTTTGGATTTGGTAAATTAAGATACGTGGCTATCTGTTTCGGGATAGTTACCAGACATTTTGTTTTTGCTAATTACTTGCCTCAAACATTTCCCTTTTTGGTAATTCAGGAAAAAACGATCAGTTTCCATATCACTATACCCGAAAGGTTTAGGTAATTAAATAAAGGTAAACAAATCGTAAAAAGGGTTTTTTATAGTTGGCACTTTCTTGTTTAAAAATACGTCACAACAAAATTAAAGTTATTTGCGATTTATACGATATTTTCCTCTTTTATTAATGTATGTTAAACTTTATCATTTATTCGTAAACTATACTCTTCGTACATGTAATTGCTTGAGCACAATTTTTTTGTTAGATTATAAAATAGTATAATATTTTGTAATCTGTCTATTGTAAAGAGCCCAAAAAGACAGGTTCCCTAAACCTTTTAGAACATACAACGAATTAGATAACGTTGCTAGATTGAAGAGTACACCTGTGACGTAGTATGGCAACTGAAGTAGCAGGTATTACGTGTAGTCGGTTAACCAGATGCCTTATAAGTTGTGAATGAATTAGAAAAAATGTTTTATGGTGTCTCTGTATTGCGGCTGCCACCATACCACTGTTAACGCAATTCAATTGAGTTAATATGGACTCAAGTTAAAGGGTTTGTAGCCGAGAGAAACAATACTTTTAAAATGTCTGACCTAAACATTCTTTTGCCAGAGGCTTTAGCTAATGTGACTGCTGAGAATTGGAAAAGTTGCGAGGTTCATGTAATAAAAGAAGAACTGAAAATGTTTAAATTAGACAAAATAATTGATGATACCACTGAACGCTTTATTATTAATGTGACAGATAGTTCCTCAAATTCAGATTCAGAATAGAGCCTTTTATAATGGGACTCAAAATAATATGAAATTAACATTTGAAATAAAAGGTTTAACATCTATGAGTCACGTGGTTTTTTTTGTTTACCTTTATTTAATTACCTAAACCTTTCGGGTATAGGTCGAAGTCCTTGGTATTCAGGTGCATCCGGATAGACTGGAAGCCGACCCAAACAGTTGGAACAAGGGTACGCAGATTGAGACACCTAACGGGTATTTTCGGAACATTGCTTCACTCACAAACATTAGAGGAGGGTCACGTGCACTACTGCAATCCAAAGGCACCATCGAGTTTGTAAGATTGATAAGAGATGGCGCTATTTAAAGTACCTAGACATCTATTGGTAGGTATCCTTTCTGATGATGACTAATAATGAATCTTTATTTTTACAAATTAACTAATGATGAATCTATCTTAATTAGGTACTTTGTTTTGTTTGTTTACATAAGAAGGTACCTAACTACTTAGGTACCTTCGTAAGTATTGTAAACAAACTTACGTAGAACATTTTTTACACAATCAATCAATATGATTTGTTTTGTTTACAAAACAATGAAATCTTTACAATGTTCACCGTCTGATACGATTTTCCGAAGGTGATATTTATCATAGAACACATTTACTCAAAGACTACAATAGTATACTGGCAACATAATTATACTCCTAGCGGAGACAGTAAGCCAGTTCCTACCATGAACTTATAGATAACTATCTATGATACATTGATACCCAAGGTTACAAAGTTGGCGCAGTTCTGCACAACAGGGAAAGACCAACCATAAACAATATAGCGAACCATAAGGCAGTCTTATTTAGTCGATTTATCATACAACTTACATAAGTCCTATGCGAGAAACACTAATTCTAAATTCTTTTGAGGATCAAATAGACACTATTCCAAAAATATAGTAAACTTGAATTTGATAATGAAATAATCGACATCATCAGATCTCTTTGTTACATTTAGCATATTCGTAGGCGACTAAATTAATAAAACAAACTTTTTTGGACGTACATAAGCACGACAACATATTAAGGCGCTTCCCCGTCCGATCACCATGTTCGGCAAGCCTATCCCTTGGGAGAAGCGAGCCAAATACTTGGGTGTCACTCTGGACCACAGACTCTCTTTCGGCGAGCACATAAAGCAGGCGCGTTCGCGCGCCGCTTTCGCTCTCGGTAGACTCCACTTCCTATTGAATGCACGCAGCAAATTGTCACTCAAGTGCAAATTGCGCATTTACACAGCGTGCATTCGTCCCATCATGACCTACGCGAGTGTGGTTTTCGCACACTCGAAACCCCACCACATCCATAGGATGCAGACCCTCCAAAACCGGTTCCTCCGTAGGGCAACCGGCTCCCCTTGGTTCGTTCGGAACGAGATCCTCCATCTCGACCTTAAAATCCCCACTATCCGTCAGTTCATGAAGCGCATTTCCAAGCGCTTCTTCGACTCCGCGGCCTCACATCGCAACCCTCTGGTTGTCGAGGCTGCCAGATATGCCCCCTCCCGCATTAGTCGTACCCGCCGTCCAAGGCATGCCCTGACCGACCCCGATGACCCCATAACCCTCCTCCAGGAGAGCAGTAGGGCCACCAGTACAGTGCACAAACACAGACCGCCATCGTTCCGACCTCGCCGCCGAGGTCCTACGCGACGCCCCCGACGTAATTGTCCCCCCCCCCGACCCTTGCTCGACGACGCGCCAGCCCGCGCCGTAGCTGAGCCTGTAGCTTACCCCACAGGGGGTGCCCTTAGCGTGCGGTCACCTAAATTTAAGTATTGTTCGCCCCTGGCTGGAGGCTTTAAGTTAGTAGCTTAAGGCACCCACAGGTTTGCCCGGTTAAGTAGCCAGGACCTTAGTGGTCAAAACTACGAGCTGCCCAATAGGAAAAAAAAAAAAAAAAAAAAAATAAGGCGCTTCCCCGACCAAACGACCTTGAGCGTTCGGTCCTTCTCTGTCCCGTCGCTGAGTCTCGCTCCGTCTCGCTCCCTGCGCACGCTCATTTATCATAGAATTCACAAAAAAAATGAAATTATTTTAATAAAAAAAGACAAGCGATGTTTTGAAATAAAATAAAACGTGAATTATTTAGATTTTTAAATTATCTATCCATTAGTGTAATCCTCAAATGAATAGAACGTCACCTTTAACAAAAGATGCATGCAATCAATAATTTTAGTCATTTTTTTACAAGAAGATTTTAAATGTATTTATAACACATAAAAACAAATAAGAACGTGCAATGTGATGTTAGGATATCGAATATTAATAATGTGCTTTTAGATGTAGTTTATTACCCATAGTGAATGAGTTAATAGCTTCTGAATAACGCACTATGGCAAGGTTTTGGTCGAGGTACCGCCTTAAGCTACATACATTACACACATACATACATACAGTTCCAGTATAAGCTGACTTCTCATTGTAGGAAAAGCCTATACAATGCGAGGTCAGCTATGTAAAACTTGAAATGTATTGCTTGATATGTCGTTATACGAGTAAGTACCTAAATCTTTACAGTTAGTCAGAAAATTGGTTTAAAAGTAATCAACGAAACGACAAAAAACCTTAGACTGTATTTATCGATACTAAAGTATATTCGATCATAAGTCGATTCATGGCGTACACTTTCGGATCGCTTACTTGGTCTGTGAATCGCCTCGCTTAATCACTTTGGGCATCCATTAGTCGTTCCATAAAATAATAAACAGCTACATTCTAATTCAGTTTAAAAAGAACTTTGTTCCAATAGTGAGTGTCCTTTTACTGCCTCCAGAACAAAAGTAAGTTTATTATTGCGTTAAAAGTAGTATCATAGACTTTTAAAAAGTGTTATCCTTTGTAAAGTTTGGTTTTAATTGGTTTATTTTTAGACTTTGGGCACAGCTGTTACCTACTTAGGTTGTGTACTTACCATTATCATTTGGATAGGTACCTATTGTGCTTGATTTGTACTCAGTTACTTTACAATTCTTTGTTCTATTGTTATTTATTTACAAAACAAGCCATTGTTTTGATGTCGAGTACAGAATGTTCTTTTTTAGACAACTTGAATATTTTTATATTATTGTAAGTTTATTTAATATTTATTTATTAATCTAAAGGCTCCATTAATTAACGCAGGTACACATACAAACGAAAATATATTTGTATAAAATATATTATAGGTACAGGTTGTGTTTTTGGTATGAGATTTATGGAGAAAAGTAGTCTAATCAGTTTTATTTACATAGTTCCCGTACAGGTACGTTGCTAGGTAAATAATAAACTGTCAAATGCATTTTTTCGATGTTTTCACCGTTCATTGACCGTGCATTGATATTCGAAATTATGATAAATAAGACACTTGGTTATCTGATTAGAATTTAATAATATCAGATTATTGATAAATAGGCAATCGACTCGCGACGGAACGACATAAATATAATACCTACCTACAACAATTGAGCAGCTTTGTGCTATCCTACATATTATGACGTCGTAATACGATAGGCAGGCTAAGCAGTGGCCACCACCGCCGCTGTCAAGTTCGGCGAACCATAGGTACCTACCATTTATTAGCCTATATCAGGTACCGTCAAACGGGGTGAATAGGAATGCAGGGGTGAATCGGAACGCAACTTTTTAAGGCAGGTTAATATTGAAATAATATAGTTTGTTGCCGAAATTGACTCTAATGTGTTACTGTATTATAATTTACGAATAATATTATTTTATAATTTATTATTAATTTACGATTTTTTATAATTTATTTGCCCTTGTTTTTATAGTATATATAGCAAACTATATTATTTCAACATTAAATTCCATTTTAAAGTTTCGTTCCGATTCACCCCTGCATTCCTATTGATCCCGTTTGACGGTAACCACTTTTAACTGACCTTTTCTTTTTCAGCAACAGTCATGGAAAACTTCGAATTCTCGTCTGAGCGCAAAACTGTCTCCACAACCACCTTCAATGGTCCACATTTCTACAACGTGTACAAGGATGCGGAATTTCTGAGAATTGATGCCAACGTTGAGAGACTCCTGGCGCAGGGATACGAGCTGAGAAAGAAGCTCAGCACTGTGGAACCTGGCAAGACCATTGTCATTGAAGGAATGAATCTTGAACGCAAGTAAGTTTTGAAATTACCACTAGAATGCAAATTCGGCTGCAGTAGGTAACAACAGTCGGAATTATGAGTGCGATTTTTCTTTATTGACGATTCTAAGCTACCTAATCCGTGAAATTCATATTTTCTAAAGTTTTATACAAATTTCAGCTTTGTACTACGTCGTATATTGATCTAAATGTTTTGGCTCACGAAGTAGAGGTGCATTTAGAGCTCGTAAATTGCTGTTACGTACTTACAACACAAAAATAGCTCTTAATAGCATTAGTAATTAAAAGAGTCTTATACTGGACTAGTTTGTGCTCGCGACTTCGTCCGTGTGAAATTTCTTGTTCCCCCGACCCACCGCGTCGCATCGCTCGCCCGCTCTATTACCTACTTAGTTTTCGCTTAGCGTTCTTTTTGTTTTTTTCCCTTTGCACGGCTCCTAAGGGTCATAGCGTTATGTTAAATAGCCTAAAACCTTCCTCAAGAATATCAAATGCAAAAAGATTTTTCCAAATCCGACTGGTAGTTCCAGAGATTAGCGCGTTCAAACAAAAATACAAACCCTTTATCTTTATTATATTAGTATAGATTACATAATAATTAATAAGTAATTGGGCCATTTTTTATTTAAGTTTATAGATCAGTGGAACATTTTTTTTCAAATAAAGAGTCCCCCCCCTTTTTCACCACGACAGTAGCCGTACTATGACGTGTTAATACCATCATGGTTCCATTGCGAAAAAGGGATAATGCTATCGGTCATATATAGCTCCGTCTCTCTTTCACGCTGGAACAATGATGGCTTTAACACGTCATAGTACGGCCGCTGGGCTAGTTTAAAAATAAAAGCGTTTGGTACCATTGAATTTTAATGTACTAACTACGTACGTTTGGTACACACGGCTACATATCAAGCTATACATTTCCAGTTTTAGCTGACCTCGCAATGTATAGGCTTTTCGTACAAACAGAAGTCAGCTTATACTGGAAATGTATACTTATAGCTTGATATGTAGTCGTGCGTAAGTTTCCGTTGTATGATTTAACATTATTTATACCGATTTGCGAGTTAATTGAAGTAAGCAGTAAAATGCAAACTTTAACACCCGTGTCCACCCTTTTAGGGGTTGATTAAAAAAAAAACCCTGAATTACGTATTATTTATTTTTTGTTTTAAATATTAGTACCGAGTTTCGAGTTAATCCAACTTTGACACCCTCTAAACTCTTCTGAGGTTTTGTTTAAAAAAACTAAAAGTGCCAATCTTAATCTTTATTATTTATTGAGGAAAATATTGCCAAGTTTCAAGTTTATTAACCAAAGGAATAAGATTTTTCATATAAATTGTATCCCCTCTTTCCCCCCTCACACGGGCGTGGAATTTTGAGAAATATTTGGGATGTTTCCACCACAACTTAGACATAAAACTATTCACATTCATACCAATTTTTGAGTTAAGTAAGCCACGCGGTAAAATCCTCCCCTTATAAATTTAATAACCCCCCTACAGGGGACGATTTTCGAAAAACCCTGATACACGTTATTCTTTATTTTTGGTTTCAAGTATAAGTATTAGTTTCGAGCTAATAGAACCGCGCGTTAAATTTCTTCCATAGAAACTTTGACACCCCCCAATCCCCATTTAGGGGGAAGTTTAGAAAAAATATATTACAATCTTTATAATTTACTAAGTTTTTGTGGCAAGTTTCAAATTTATAAACTCAGGAATAAGATTTTTCATACAAACAAAATCCTCCCTTGGTCGAATTTCCAAACACCCCTTAGTGGATATCTACGTCATAGATCTATGTGCCAAATTTCAGGCCAAGCCGTTCAGTGGTTTGAGCTGTGTTGGTAGATTAGTCAGTTACAGTTTCCTTTTATAAAATACTCTAAAAACGAAGACAATCATAACGACCCTTAAGTTTCCTATAACAATTTTGTTTTTATGTTTATTTTTCTAGTACTCCACTGCTGATAAAGAAGACGGCTAAGAACATAAAAGTGGAAGATTACGAGTTCACTTACAACCGTCTGGTTGGTCTCGCCGCCGGGTATGCATACGAGAATCGCAAGAGATTCCCGAACATACAGTCCAGTGAGGCGAAGGTCCTGGGCCTGGTGTGGGATCACAACAACAACGACAAATGCAAGCTGTACCTATCAGCCGTAAGTGGCACTGAGCATTTTATCGATCAGTTCTCATTCTGGCCTCTATTGTGTGGAATGCGCAAGTACCAACTTAAAAAGCTTCCCATCGAACTAGTAGTGAAGATGGGCAACATAAAGAATGTTGACGGAGAGACTATGGCGAAGGTTTTGAAGAGCAATCTGGTGACAGCTAAACGTATTTGGTTGATGTTTGCGGGCAGTTCATTGATGGAAATGCAGACCCTGGTGGACAACTCACCAGAACTTAAAAAGCTGTTCCAGGGTTGATGATTCTTATGTTACTTTTTTGGAACAAAACTGACCGGCAGATTAAATCATTTTGAATTTTTAATAACAATCTGCCACCATTTTCTATTTTATCAATGTTGTACATTTATATGCATGTACTAATATTATAATCTTGTATTGTTCTCATTAAACGGAACTACAACTGAGCTGTTGTTTTTGTTATCTTAGAGGTACTTGTAAAAATAACTGACCTTTGTAACAAGTCCTAACTATCATATCTGCGAGCTACATACTTGAAAATACTAGTTGAAGGTACATAATCATTCAGATAAAACAATTTTGTAGTGTTTATGTTAAGAATCTTACGATAACTCGTACCTATGATGGCGTTCGATTCGCTTACACAACGAATTTTGTTATACATTAAAAAAAAGTAATAATGTATGAAAAACAAGTCAAGGACATGATAAAATATGAGTAAGTTTTTTTTCTTCTACTATGACAATGGGTTGGACTTGTTTGGACTACAAAGACTACTTATTCTAAAATTCAAAAATTCAAAAAAAAATGTATTTTAAAGCATTTTATTAATTTCAAAAATAACTAGCATATAATCACGCAATATTACTAAATTTATAATATACTATGAGGAAATACACACAAAGTAGCGAGCGATGCCGTTGTTACAAACATAATCAACATCTTCATTATAATTCAGTACTAATAGTTTACTTTGTCGTTACCCATTCTGCTAATATACAATACCAATTTATACGTATCTCCATTAATTTCTAATATGACTACTTATGTCTAATTTGTTTTTACATTGATATATGTGTCAAGCGATGATCACGGACATATGGAGTAAAGTTTAAAAAGTAATCCAGGATGTACTAAAGTAATAGAGGACTAGAGAGGTGTAAGTGGAAACACTTCGAACTATTGACTCTAGTCCAGGCCGCGTCTGCGCGGCCGTCTAGCGTTACGATAATAGTCAAATATTAAAAGCGAATATCACTTGGTGGCGATTTCAACGATTATACACAGATGAAGACATTATTATAGTTTAATATCCAGAAACACTTTCATTAAAATTAAGTATGGCTGTATCGTGTTAAGAACAAAAGTCTTATAATTCAGTACAAAGCAAAACAGTAAGTACATGCAGTGCCATTACACTATCTATTAATGAACTTCATCTATTTATAATCCTTGTGAAGTGTTACATAGTCTACTTTTATGATGACAAAGTATATTAAAGATATATCAACAAGCATGCAGGTTATCACGCAAACAGTAATCAAAATAACATAATGATTTTTATTTTGAGCTCTAAAACAATTCAAAAGATTAAATTATAGGTAATATTTGTGACATTAAAATGATTTATTGTACAAACAGTGGCCACATTAATTATCTCAAACTCCCATGTACCCAGTCCCCAGACGTATCGCCAAACAGTAATTTACAGATACATAAATATTATATATTAAAACATCAATTTTGCTTAATCCAATGTACATAATTACATCTATTTCAATTCACGTACGGCACAGCACTGAAATTTTATTTCTATATACCTTTTACTACCAATTATAAGGACGTTACTTGTGTTACTATTGACACACGAAAAAATAATTACGTTGCTTCAAATGTACGATCAATGGACAAAACAACTATGAAATAATAATAAATCAATATGATACATTATAGATTTGAAATAATTATAAACTATGAGAAGGCATTATAAAGAAAAACTAAGTATAAAACATAAATTCACAGAATTATGAAGTTTATACTACTAAATATAATGATACAATACATAATAATATATTATATAAATTCTGCTTTGAGCTGAGCTACCGATTTTAAAATACTGTGACAAAATAGACATCAGAGTAACACCAAGTTTATGCTAAAACTGATATTTCAATGATTCCACTACAGTATACACTACACAGCATGCTGGTGTCCGTCGCTTGCTTCACTAACTAACTACATCAATCTAACATTCTCAATTTTAGTATAAACCCGAAATCATACCTTTGCCTTATTAGTCTATCGTATGGCAGTTAAGTAAAGGTATTCAATCCGGTGGTATTACAACGAATTCAAAGAATAATAATGTAGCCTCAAAAGATCCTAAAATATACACTGATCATTCCAATCTAAAATGCTAAAATAACGTTTCAAACAAAACTAAAAGTCTCAAAATTTAAAAGTGTCAGGATGACACGTGTCACTGACGTATGAAACGTCATCAAATCAACATCAATGGAAACAAACGCACGGGAAATGGTTTTGAACCAATCAGAGGTTGACGATCGTGCTAATAAGGGTTTATTGTAATAGTTTTAACGATAAGCGTGTACGCTGTCTAGTTTAGGTGTTGAGGTCGATACTGCTTAGCGTTAGGTTGGATCACAGCGCGGTGTCGCACGCGGCACGTTCAAGTCTCGCTCAATGAGTAATGACGGTGGAATACAGACACAGTGGTAGCACGTGTCTGTATGGGAGGCGGTAGTTTTTGACGGTGCGTGCGGCCAGGCATTTGAGTGACGTGTACCGCAGAGGGTTGACGATGGCGCTAAGGCTCTGCTGCGTCGACTTGAGGATCTCTTCGGGCGTCTCGCCTTCGTAGTTGACTGTGTCGATGTGAGCTCCGTGTGAGAGTAACTCGCGGACCACTTCAGCGGGACACGGGTTCAGCTGGAAATGTAAAGATATTTATTGTAGTTTTAAAAGTTTAAGAGTGAATTCAGGTTGCATTTGGAAAAACTGTACAAAAGTTGGGTCGAATTTGCCCTAAATATGAAGTATTCGCAGTAAAGAATACGTTGGGTTTAAAACATTCTGGAAGCGACTATTTTTCTGTTATTATTGGACATTGAATTCGTACTAGGTCGCCTTTATTAGCGTTTTGACTTCCTTGTCCTTCCACGATGGTTCGGCGAACTCAGGAATTAAGTTAAACTTCAATCAACTCTCAGCCTATCGCAGTGCACAGGCCTCTCTCATGCTGCACCACTACACCTTGTCCTCCGTCTTTGGCATCCAGTCTGTCCCAGCCACCTTTTTGAGGTCCCCGGTCCATCTAGCTGGGGGGCGTCCCAGACTTCGCTTGCCGATTCGCGGTCTCCACTCCAGGACTCGTCTGCTCCACCGGCCATCAGTCCTTCGACAAACATGGGCAGCCCACTGCCACTTCAGCTTTCTTACTCTGTAAGCTATGTCGGTAACTCCGGTTCTTTTCGGGATAACTTAGTTTCTGATTTTATCCTTCAAAGAAACTCCGAAGACAGCCCGCTCCATAGCGCGCTGAGCGACCTTAAATTTGTGGACCAGCCCAACTGTCAGCGTCCACGTTTCGGCACCGTATGCTATAAACTTATAACGGACAGGACGTTGAAGACCTTAGACTTCAAACATTGCGGGATTGGCGACGAGAAGACTTAACGAAGTTTTCCAAACGCTGCCCAACCCAACTGGATCCTTCGGTCGGCTTTTTTCTCAAAGTTGTGTCTACTGAGCTAGATGAATTGTAGACGAACTCCTTCACTACTTCGTGAAGCGACCTTTCGATGTGGGTTGGACTCGGCAAGACGTACGAATTGTACATGACTTTCGTCTTGTCCAAATTCATGCATGGATATTCCCGCAAAAACGCAGTTTTTGCGGGAATATCCATGCGAGTGAAACCGCCAGGTAGCCGACAGGAAGTGAGTCGCATACCTTGCACACCAGATGCAGCGGCGTGTTGCCGTCGGCGTCCCTGGCGTCAGGCGGCGCGCCCAGGCGCAGCATGAGCTGCACCAGCTGCGCGGCGCACGGCGCGGCCTCGCCCGGCGCGGGCAGCCAGGCGCGCGTGCCGCGCCCCCGCGAGCCCTCGGCGGAGCATGCCACGTGCAGCGCCGAGCGTCCTTGGCGCACCTGCAACACAAATGTACATATTAGAACACAGATACACGGTTAGCGCTCTGTCTTCCTCGACACAAGCCTATAAAAGAATCGAACCGCAGCCGTAAGGCACACAATACTGTTTCAAAGAATTTTCAGTTTTTTTTTTTTGTATTTTGTGTGCGTTAACCTGGGTCAAATAAATTTTATTTCTTTCTCTTAATATTTCTTCATTTAACACCACGACATCTTAGCTCACAAAATTTTCAGGGAACTGGGCGCATACCAGTGTTAGGCTCAATCACATTATTTTTTATTTCTTTGATTAGTCTTAACTAACAACTAAATATTTAATCATCAATTTTGTTTCAAACTAATCTCCCTTTTTAAAAGTAAATATTGTATTGCGTGTCAAATTAATTTATGAACTTCACAACAATGAGGAACTTTTTAAATTACTGAGCATTATTTTAAGTATTGGGCTATAAAAATTATTGCACGACTCATGATGCGAAGCATCAGAGAGTGCTTTACGATCGAAAAATTTTTTTCGCCTCATTTTGGCGGCTATTTTTATTACTATAGCCTTGTTAGTTCACGGAATCAAGATATTTTGCATACTATTGTCGAGATAATTTAATGGAGATTAATTTCATACTTTTTAAAAATTGATTTACTGCAATAGAATTGAAAAAAAACACCAAAATAGGTCAAAAAAAAAATCCTGTCCGTCATGTGTGAAACCCGGAAACACTATAAATTGTGAAAAAATCCATTATTTGAGTTAATTTTTTTTTTTTAATTCTAATCGACAATTGTAGGTCACTGAATGCAAATGGCTAATTAATTCAGTGTCGTTTAATTAGAATTAATAAAAAACGAAAACTACAAGACTGTACATCTATTTATATCCATAGAAAATTAACATATGGATGGTGATATATCTATAGATATTATGTACATTTATTCCACCAGGGGCGCTTGTGCAGTACCTTCTTCCTACTACAGCTGTTTTTTCGGCAATTAATTTTGAACAACTTAATTTTTTTATTTTTTATATTTCATAATTAAATGAGCAATATGAGTCGTGCACTTTTGGATTTTTTTGAACTTTTAAACTTCGTCTGCGGAAAATTCCTTGTTTTTACCTCTTTAAATCTAATCTGCCTTCTTATATAGATCTACTAATAATTGCCAAATGGTCCATGGTCATAATTATGTGGTTTATAAAATGATTAAGTAACAACAATGCCTTATTTTACCAGCTTTCAATTAAAATCCAAGATGACGGCCGCGAAAATTAGCAAATGTTTCGTCATTGGTGACGTTTCCGTGGTTTTCAAGTGTATTAAAGCCGACAGTGAGGTCAAAATGGAAATCCAAAAGGGCGGCTGCGAAAATTTCCAAATTTTTCGTCATGGGTGACGTTCCCATGGTTTTCAAGTGTGTTAAAGCCGATAGTGATGTCAAAATGAAAATCCAAGATGGCGGATGCGGAAGTTTACAACTTTTTGATAATGGGTGTTGTTTTCATGGTTTTCGAGGGTGTTAAAGCCGATAGTAAGGTCAAATGATAATCCAAAATGGCGGATGCGGAAATTTACAAACTTTTCATCATGGGTGCTGTTTTTATAGTTTTCGAGGGTGTTAAAGCCGATAGTAAGGTCAAATGAAAATCCAAGATGGCGGCTGGTAAATTTTCAACTTTTACATCACGGGTGTTGTTTTCATAGTTTTCGAGGGTGCTAAAGTCAATAGAGAGGTCAGAATGAAAATCCAAGATGGCGGCTACGAAAACTTTTAAATTTTTCGTCTTAGGCGTCGTTTTCATGGTTTTCGAGGGTGGTAAAGCCGATAGTAAGGTCCAAATGGAAATCCAGAGAGCGGCTTTGAAATTTTTCAACTTTTTCATCATGGGTGTTGTTTTCATGGTTTTCGAGGGTGTTAAAGCCGATAGTGAGGTCAAATGAAAATTCAAGATGGCGGCTGCTAAAATTTTCAACTTTTTCATCATGGGTGTTGTTTTCATAGTTTTCGAGGGTGTTAAAGCCGATAGTGAGGTCAAATGAAAATCCAGAGAGCGTCTCCGATTTTTTTTACATTTTTCGTCTTAGGCGTCGTTTTCATGGTTTTCGAGGGTGTTAAAGCCGATAGTAAGGTCAAATGAAAATCCAGAGAGTGGCTTCGAGAATTTTCTAACTTTTTTTTCAAAAGTTTTCATGGTATTCGAGGGTGTTAAAACCGATAGTAAACTCAAATGAACATCCAAGATGGCGGATGCGGAAATTTACAAACTTTTCATCATGGGTGTCTTTTTCATGGTTTTTGAGGATGGTAAAGTCGATAGTGATGTCAAATAGAAAATCCAAGATGGCGGCTGCGATTTTTTTTTACTTTCTCATCATGGGTGTTTTTTTCATGGTTTTCGAGGGTGCTAAAGCCGATAGTGAGGTCAAAACGAAAATCCAAGATGGCGCCTACGAAAACTTTTAAATTTTTCGTTTTAGGCGTCGTTTTCATGGTTGTATGTTGATCTAAATATCAATCAGAAAGATTGATGAATACCTATTTACGTGCATGTTCACTATGTATGACTAATAAAAGAATTAACAATTTGTTTAATTTAATGATCTTTTTTTTGCATTTTCCTTGACTATTACTATTTTTTATTATATTTCATATTTCATTTATCATTTATTGTAATAATTTACAGAGCATGTCAAGAAGACAGTACTTGTTGCATCATAAATGGTTCAAAATTACAAAACGCTTGGCACTGCACTTTTTGTCAAATATAGAAATAGAAAGTAGTTCTTTAAAATATTGAGTACATGTCAAGAAATATGAAAGATTATATATTTCTAATTAAATAATCAGTACCTTTGTGCTCTTCTATCTTTATTTATCTTTCTCTATTAAGTGTTTTGTGTGTACTTAAATAAATATAAGAACTTTTACCATTCTGTCACTTACCGTAATATCTAACTTAACGAGTGAGTAAACTGCCTTGTGTATCTTCCTGGACACTTCCTCAGTACATTCCGGTTCCTCAAGTAACCGCGCCATTAACGCCGCCAGGTGTAACGAGATGACCAGCACCCTTTGCAAAGTGCTCAGGGTCTGTTCTCGGTCAATGCTGAGTTTGGAATCTAGGAGCTCCATACCCCGGTGTATCTCAGATAATGCCTTTCTGAATACGGGTTCAATGTCTTCGAAGGTCACGGGGGGGACTATGCGACCTGCGGGTTCAAAATTGGTGGTTATAGTAATGTATGTATTTCAATGGCCGTATTCCGAGTCAGCGCACACCGACCATTATTATTGATTAATTGAAAATTAAGTAAATCTCAACTTGAATAGAGTTGAAAATAGCGGCCGTCAGTCGCTGCCACAGTGTGTACAACACTAGCTGAAAGATTCGGTTGGTACATTTGCATACCAGCGAGGAATCGCTTGACACCGTCGCGCACTCACTGCTCGTTGCTCGCCAACTCGTTTTTAGTTGCCAGCTTCTACTCTGTTATTGTTAATCGCCGGCGATGGGACAGGTGCCTTAGTTAGTTTTAGACACTATAAGATACCTCTGAGTGGCGGGCGCGCTCGCTCGGCCAGCATGTAGGAGAAGAGCTCCGCGAAGCTGTAGAGCGAGGACTGCGTGAGCGGCGACAGCGGCGGCAGCACGGCGCGCTGCATGTCGAGCGCGTGGTGCCACAGCTGGCGGCAGCGCGCGAAGCGCCCCGCGTCCGCGTACACCGCGCCGCGGTAGCGCACGTAGTACGACGTGTCGGGGTGCGCCGGGCCTGCCCAGCGGATACCATTCAAATGTTACGTCACTTCATAAAAATTCTATGTTTCATGAAAAACAGTACGTTTTCACCAAAGGACGTTGTACTACTGACGCTGGTGTAATCCTAATGAAGAACATTTTTAACGCCTGGGAAGAAGCACAAGATGCTATTGGAATCTTTTGCGACATATCTAAGGCGTTCGGTTGCATAAACCATGAGACACTTCTGCTGAAACTAGAGCACTATGGGATTAGGAATACAGCTCTTGATTGAAAAAAAACTCAAAAACTCAAAGCATTTATTTCAAATAAACCAATTACAGGCACTTTTGAATTGTCAAGGGGTCGGTCAGTCAGAAAGATGAAGCTAGTTACCCATTCCAAAGCGTAGTAGGTACCTATGGAGAAGAACGGGCAAGAAACTCCATGGACACTCTTTTAAATCAAAAAATGGTTACAAAATATTGATTACATCGTTCATGTTGAAATTATGCATGTGAGAACGATGCAGAACGTTAAAAGCGTCCGTAATAAAAAGACAAAAGCAATTCAAATATTAAATTAAATTAAAATAAGCCGTGGCAGCCAAGAAATGACCAGTCCCCACTGACGGCGCCCGTTCACGAACATGACGCATAGATCAGCACCATTCAGCTCAACCATTTTGAAGGGAACTTAATGATCCAACACACACGCCACCACCAGCGAGACATTAGAGTGAGCATGACAAACTCTCAGCCGCCAGGGCACATTCAAGTCAATGAAAGAAAAACCTATTAAATGGTAGCTTTATAGTAGGTGCATAGTACTCACACCTGTGCTATGCAATTATACAATACTAAAACATTGAATTTATACAATGCAAAGATAAGTTTTTAAAATCTTCAGCAGTTCCAACAGTAGTTTCAAATGCTAATCAATTATTTTATGCGCCCTTGTGGAGCAGGACCAGCGTTGAGCCAAGCATTTTTATCAGCGATGTAATCCCCCAACTTATAATATGCCTGGCTGCATAGTGTGCGTTTTATACAAGATTTGAATTTAGTTTCATTCAGTTGAAGAATATGGGGAGGTATTTTATTGAAACATTTTAAACAGTACCCCATGAAAGATGAGTCTACTTTAGCCAGCCTGAAACCTGGTTGAACTAATTGATCCCTATTTCTAGTGATATAATTGTGTCTTTCACCTCTTTTACTAAAAAGATGTAGATTTTTCCTTACGTACATGATGTTTTCATAGATATATTGACAAGGTACCGTCATGATGTTAATATCTTTGAACCGTTCCCTTAGAGAGTCGCGCCTGCGGAGGCCATATATGGCTCGGATGGCTCTTTTCTGCAGAATAAAAATAGACTCGACGTCTGCAGCCCGTCCCCATAGTAAAATACCGTACGACATAATACTATGGAAGTAACTAAAATAGACTAGCCTCGCGGTACCTACATCAGTAAATTGACGGATTTTTCTCACAGCATATGCTGCTGAACTTAGCCGTCCTGCAAGGGATGTTAAATGAGGACCCCATTGAAGCCTTGAGTCAAGCGTGATGCCCAGGAAAACAGTTTTATCGACGAATTCTAGTTTCTCTTGATTAAATAATATCTCACAATTTGTACTTTTGACATTTGGTAAGGAAAATCTAATACACTTAGTTTTATTCCCATTTAATACTAAATTATTAGCAGTGAACCAATTTTGGATCTGCAGTAGGGCGTTATTTACGTCGTCAAGATTTGATGCACGTCTATTAATTTTAAAAATTAAAGAAGTATCGTCAGCAAATAACACCATTTGTGGTAGGGTTTTTGACTAAGATCATACCTGAAAGATAGAAAGGTTAAAGTTCAAGTAAACGGTATAAACTCACTATGGTCTGAAATAGCAATGGGCGTTCCTCAAGGTTCGATATTGGATTCATTCCTCTTTTTAGTTTACGTCAACCGAAGACGTGTTATTTGCAAATAACACATCATTGATCTTTAAAATAGATAGACGGTCACAAAATCTTGACGACGTGAATAAGTCTATTCTTCACGTCCAAGATAGTTTTACGATAAATAATTTGGTACTAAATGAAAAATAACAAATGTTAAATGATTTGAAGTACCGAATGTGACATTATATTGAATGGCGAAAACTGAAATTTATTAATCAAACGGTTTTCTTAGGAATCACGCTAGACGAGAAATTAGAATAGGGACCTCATATAACATCTCTTACGGGGCGGCTCAGCTCGGCCGCTTATGTTATTAGAAAGATAAGACAGTTAACAGATATATAAACGTATAAGTTATTATTTTTATGACATTTATTTACATTCTGTGATTACTTTAACTCATACACTGACTTGTTAAAATGTTTAGGAAAATCGTATACTTTGAAAATGTTTGTAAAAATGTGAGCACCATGTATCTATCACGTAATTAATTTATCCGCCATTGCTTCATTTTAAATTATTGTGGTATAGTCATTTTATTCTAGGTGCTGAATTCTCATTGTACGAAAAGCGTATACCTAGACCTCTCATTAGAGGTCAACTAAAACTGAAAAAGTATATAACTGGATTTATGTAACCTATTCAAAATATTGTATTACATTAAAAAGTAACGGTGGAATTTCTTGCCCATTCTTCTCCATACGAAACTACCCTTTAGAAGGGGCGACTAGAATCAATTATATTTTAATGTAAATGCTAATGTCAAAAATAACAACGAATCTGAATTTGAAGATGCATGACATTTAAAAGTGCGTTTAAATGTTCATAATACTACATTTAAAAGTGTGTTTAAATGTTCATAATACTAAAGTCTTCCAAATCACGTCGTTGCTCGGCTCCACCACGTAGTCGTAGGCTTGTATGTACAAGTTGTACTTGGGTTGAGAACTCACCGAGAATCCTCTCTCTGATGACCAAGGCCTGCATGCGCATGCCGTCAGGGTCGGCGAGGATCTCCTCCAGCTGCTGCGTGTTGCTCGGCTCCACCGCGTAGTCGTAGGCTTCTATGCGCGGGATGTCTTTAGGCTTGGGAATTGGCTCGCTTCCGTCCGCAGGGAATCTGGATATTAAAAGTAATAATGTAAGGGATTTTGTGGCAAATAGCTGATGTTTTTCAATTGTTAAGGCATTTCGACTTTACTCGTATCAGCACGAAAAATATGAAAGTAGCTCACGCCGCGCCGTGTTAAATACAAGACGTTTTTTACAAAAACAAGTTTTAAATGTAAAAATATCCCCCCACGTCCTCTTTACCAATGCATGCACCTGCAAGCACAATTCGCCCATCCGTAAATAGAGCTTTTCACACCAAACATAAAAGCTGTTTATCAGATTTTTTTTTTGTTAGTTTGATGCAGCTATGTGATGGGTCTTTTTACATCCTGTATGAGCTAATAAGGAAGGTAATAACCTTCCTTTTTGGCTCATACCTAAATACTAAACCACAATAAGTTTAGTCAGCTGAACTAGGACTTCTCATATTTCGGTTTTAGTGCGCTTACAACTCGAAAATCCAATTTATTCCAACTATATTCCTTTTTTCTGAGTCTGTTATATTATGTTCTTTGACTACGTCTTACCATATTTATTTATACGATAAATAATAGCTGGTTTATAGTCAGTATAAATCTGAAATTGCCAACCCGTTTTGAGCAAACGTGGTTATCAATGCTCGTGCCATCTCTGTGTGAGAAGATGCCTTTGCCCTGCAGTAGGACAATATTAGGCTGGTATTGTAACAGCTGGTTTGTTGATAGGTAAATATCTTACCTATCATCCATAGCTCGTTTCCAGAGCGCGAGTGCGCCGACCATGTCGCGTCTCTTGTCCACGTAGGTCGCACCGAGTAGTTCCAATGCGTCGATGCGTTGCTGTCTCGTCACTAGTCCATATTCCGCGTTTATAAGGTGCTCGACTATGTGCGTGTGGCCCGTCACTGAGGCTGCTAGGAGTGGCGTCATACCTGCAATGAACCGATGCTACAGTCAGCTCTTATAATTTAGTTTTGTTGAAGTTTGAAGGCGATGAATCTTTCATTGAATGGCTACCGACATCTAATAACTGTCCGTTATATCACAACAATACTAGTATTGTCCCAACATGAATGATGTTTTGACTGGCAACAGGATAGAATGTAAATTAAAAGGACCAACTTCTGTTCTATCTCCAGCACATTTAAAAAAAGTTTCTTACCGTACGAATCAACGTCCATAGTTGCTCCATGTCCCAACAGCATCTTGAGTATATTTAGAGACCCGCTCTCAGCACAATCGTGTAACGCCGTGTTGCCTTTCACGCTCTTTCTGTTCACGTCCGCGTTTAGTGACAGTAGGTACTTGGCGATTCTGATGTGGCCCTTGTAGCAAGCGATCATTAGACATGTGTGGCCGTGACGGTTTGCAATTTCTATGTCTGGAAATGAAAATATGGGTTTTTAGAATTGAAACAATTAAGGAATTATTTCTAAAGACAAAGTCAGTGAAAGTGGAAAGGCATAGCTTTCCTAATATAATAAACTCAAAACCGACTCAGATATTCCACGGACTGCAGAAGTGCGATGCTTTGCTTGTGATAACCAAAACGACAGATCTACTCTTCGTCAGTATATTTCAACGAGCAGGACCTTTCGTCGAGTTTATTATAGGGTTAGCAGATTTGAACTGCACTCATCTATCACTTTTCAAACACCTTTAGCTTAGCTGAAGATTTAACAAGATCAGTATTTCGAATGCAAGAAACCTCATTTGTAATAAGTTCATGTAACTAACCGGCGCCATTTTCGACTAGGAACTTAACGATATCAGAGTGGCCGTCAAAGCAGGCGGCCCTGAGGGGGGTGCTGTGCGTCCGTGTGGTAGAGTTGACATTGGCTCCGGCGCGGACCAGCAGCTTCACCAGTGGCAGGTGACCCGCGGCCGCGGCGCACCATAGCGGGGGCGCGCCCTCTATCGTTTCACCATCGAATGTCACTGAAAATTAAAAACTTGAAACTATTCATTTGGACTCACCTAGAATTTTTACTTTTGTGCTCTAAGATATGAGGTGCTCAAAACGTTAGCCGTTTTAACGTAGGTATAGATTTACTCTCTCTACTACAGAGCGGGTAGCAACTGATAATGTGAAAGCATGAATGCCATAGAGAATCGTGGTAAGTGAATCTTGAGTTCCTGAACACTGTCGTATTTCTTATTTTAACGTTTTTTTTTAATAGCCCCACATACTAAAATCTAGAGGCATGAGATCAGGACTGCGAGGTGGCCACGGTATAGTACCATATGTTCATATCCACTGCCCCCGAATTTCCGATTCAAATTAGAACGGGTTTGGCGGCTGTTGTGTGGCGGAGCGCCATCTTCATCTTCAGAGGTCATTTTCATTCATTTTTTTTCAAAATCTGTGAATGCTATTCAAAATTTCTCAAAAAGTTAAGGAAAGTCTCCTAAGACCGTTTTCTTGTAGCTACAACGGTTAAGGTAGCTGCCCTTGCTGCCCCATCTCAAAAATCCACCCTGTATACAGAGCCTAGTTGTACGTCAATCACTGAATAGGGCGAATAAGGGATCGTGACCAGACAATGGGCAGTAGCGTCTTCCTGTTAGCTATTAACGACAGAATGTGTAAGCACTAATTATATCTGTCGATCGTGTTGATAGTGACAAAATGTATCGTGAAGAGACACGACCAGAGGAGTTAAATAATATGAAGTGTACAAAAGGCCCCATTGGGAGAAGGCGTGAGTTTATGTGTATAAAACTGGACTATACATATCGTGTATTTGAAAATTGTTTAGATAGCCATTAGATTAAGGCCAAGGGCATGTAAACAATGGGACTATTAGTAATCGATCTGTACGTGTTTGTACCAAAATTATTTCAGGTTAACACAAGGCACATTGTGTTATGTAGTCCCAAGTTTACAAAAAAGAGGATTATCTTATTGTTATAAAAATGGATACTCATCTGCCTTTTCCCAAATATGTTAGGGTCGGCTTCCAATCTTACCAGATGCAGCTGAATATCAGTATTTTACGTGAAGCAACTACCTATCTGACCTCCACGACCAGACTTTCGGGCTTCAAACGACCCGTGCAGAAGTTACGTACCCGTAACGACTGCCATAGATCTACAAATAACAGCCCAGACCTACGGCTTAACGTGCTTTCCGAGGCACGATATGAAAAGATGGTCACCCATCCACGGACCAACCGCGGCAAGCGTAGCTTAACCTAATCGATCAACCCGTGCGGTTGTAGCCAAAAGCCCCATAAAAAGATGTATAATTATGCAGTTACCCTCTTCAAGCCTTCCAAAAACTTCTTCTCTTTTAAGGAACTTCAAAAAACGGAGGCGGTTAAGCATTCGGAGTTTATTTTGTTTAGCATTCTTTAAACACAAATAACTAATTTAAAATAAAATCTGAAACTGCATGCCCAATGATTTATTAAAATAAAGTAAAATACTTTTATCTAAAACTTGGCGCTGAGATTAAACGAAGTTCTGAGTTTTTCTGAAAGAATCTTAAGGTCATATGAAAGCCTAAATGAATACATTGTTTGTATTTGAAAAGTTTTGTAACTCGACTCCTACGCGTATAAGATAAGTCACTCGGGAATATTGTGGAAAGTTCTTGAAGATTATTATAATTATTTTAGTTGAGATGACATCGAGATTTTCTTAATTGTATGTACTGAATAATTAGACGCTAGAAAGGTTCGGCAGTCTGTACTTAAACATCAATAACTAACGTTGCTGGAGGATACAAAGGGCTAATTTCTTCTGAAAGTTATACCATACCAACTGCTACACAGACTTTTTATGATTGCGTTAAAACATACAATTATTAAAAGGTTAAGACCACAAAGGTCAGCTACATTTAAGTGAATCTTTAGAAAGCTCGAAGGCTTGGTAGTAGGTGTCATATTTTATTTTTATTAAGAAATACAGTTTTTTTTTTTTTGTAATGAAATACATCTCCAAGCAGGCGTAGTGCAATAAAGTCGAGTCCTTTCATAAACAGTAGGTACCTAAGCGTCTTCTTCAGTTAATGACCTTCACAGAACAATATAAACCCATACAAGCATTCAAGACTAGTTACTTGCACATGTTACTATTCAATTTATACACAAAATATATTTTAGCAAACCACAGTTTCAGCTGAACAATTTGTAGTAAAATGGCCTCTGGCCAAACTATTGACGCAATTGGAATGCCGTTGCGACGACGCGTGACAATTCGGGCATAAACCAGATAAACAATTGTATTTACACGACAAACGAGTGATTAATAAGGTCCTGATTGACCGACACGTTTCACCGACTGGGAATCTCGGCGAACCTCTTCGCCGACGGTATTGACCGCCTGACCTGATGCCAACACCGACACAATGGAATAGTGTTATTGAGAAACAATGTACGCACTTAGTTTCAAAGTCAAAAGTTTATCCTAGAGTGACCCCTCTCCTATTGAGCTGTCGTATTTTTTTTTACCCTTTTTAAATAAAACTGCAACTATGATCTTTTTCAAAGTACCGTACCAAAATATAATTTATTCAAGTACCTATTAATGTATAATCAGTATCATCATGCGAACATTCCGCCTGTTGTTTTGGTTCATTTTAATTATACTGATATGCATGTTATAAGTAATATAAAACATCAAAGATCGAGTTATTTTTGTTGAATAATTAACGCGGTGACCCCAATGTATTAATATTATTATAAGGGCACAATGACCGTGCATATTAATGAGAAGAAAATTAAATATCGCTAAATAATATATTATTTACTTATTGTACACAAAAGACAAAACACACTACTCCTTTGTTATTAACTTATTATATATACTTATTATGATCTTTGACATGCTTGGTGACGTGTTTTATGGTGTATATTCGAACGTGAAAAGTGAAATCAAGAAAACCTCTGTTCAGTTATCTTGATGGTATTCACAAACACTATATTAATCGAAAAAAAAATGTCGAACTAACAACATAGATTACCACATTTCCTAAAATTATTAGTAATTTACATGCTTGTAAGATAAGTGGTTTATGGACAATCTGGTTTGAAAAGACACGGTTTTGAGCCAAACAGCGCTCGGACCGCGTATACGCTCTTAAATTACTTTCCCACTTTTTGCTCAATGACATGAACGTAAATTGTGAAACTCAACCTCACCAGGGGACCTCTGGGAAAGAGATGGGAGCTGTACAGGGCGCTATAGCTCCTCTTTCCCATAGGCTCTGGAAACAAATGAAGGAATAAATTACTTTCAAATAAATAAGATACCTTACCTGAACCAGGTTGTTCGATGTCCGCTTTGCATCTCTCGATGAGGTATTCGGCTACGTCGTAATGTCCATTTCTGCAAGCGATGACCAGTGGAGTCGCGCCGCCGACTTTTGCACCCACTAACATGTTCAGCTCGTCCGCAGAGCGCCAACTGTGTAGGTACGCCTGGAAGCAAAGAAAGAAAGAACGGTTAGAAACCAAATCATAATAATTATTTTGAATGAATTCTTTGGCTTATCGAGAAAATACAACAGAAACGTCCAAAGGCGCATTGGGCTTGCGAGATCGTCAGTCGTGGGAAAACCTGGACGAGGGACTCACGGAACTGTGAAGTATGGCAGAAAAGAAAGGAGCACGCACCTATAGTGATTCGAGGCTGAAATAAATTAAGACGGTACCCCGACCAAAACCTTGCCATAGTGCGTTATTCAGAGGCTATTAACTCATTCACTATGGGTAATAAACTACATCTAAAAGCACATTATTAATGTTCGTTATCCTATCATCACATTGCTCGTTCTTATTTGTTTTTATGTGTTGTAAATACATTTAAAATCTCCTTATAAAAAAGTGACTAAAATTATTGATTGCATGCATCTTTTCATAAAGGTGACGTTCTAATAATTTAAGGATTACACTAATGGATATTTGGAGTTTAAAAATCTAAATAATTGTCGTTTTATTTTATTTTAAAAGCTCACTTGTCTTTTTTTATTAAAATAATTCTACAATGTTTGAGAATTCTATGATAAATGGGCGTGCGCAGGGAGCGGGACAGAGCGAGACTCAGCGACGGAACAGAGAAGGACCGAACGCTTAAGGTCGTTTGGTCAGGGAAGCGCCTTAATAAATGAAAAGGGCGGACGAGATCGTTGTCATCGAACTTGAATGAGACCGGCGCAGGAGCGAGGAGATGGCACAATCAGTGCATCGGCAGTAAGTGAAGTTGGGTTATAGCTAAAATAATAATCAGCTTAGCTTTTCCCCAACTATGTTGGGGTCGGCTTACTGTCTAACCGGATGCAAGTGAATACCAATATTTTACTCGGAGCGACTGCATGTCTGACCTCCACAAACCAGTTATTGGATAATACGATAACCCTTGGTTTGACTGGTTGTCACAGTTTCGGGACTTCTGAAGACCCATAACGACCGCCAAAAAGCCAAGAATGACAGCCGGGACCACCGGGTTAGCGTGGTTTCCGAGTCACGGAGGGGTCTTGGTATGTAAAGATGGTCACCCATCCACGGGCCAACCGCGCCAAGAGATCCTGATCGATCCACCCGTGCGGCTGTTAAATGAAGATTTTTAATCATTTGCATAATGGGTAAAATATTTGGTATTTCCATTATTTGAAATTTTATACGGATGATAAGTGATTTGTCACACAACCTCCAAACTGCTAAGTCATACCATTTTTTTTGGAAATTATACTATTTCGGTGTGTTCGTATCAGTCTCTCGACATCGGATAAGTACCTACTAATAAATTGGCTAACAATGGATAAATAAGTAAAGCGCTTATTAGAAACATATTTACCGATATTATGTTCTGCTTCCTTAAACCACAATTTTGTTGCCAACCCTACTATTATATATATAATAGTAGGGTTGGCAACAAAATTGTGGTTATAATATAGTATGCCACTAAATAAATTAAAGGCCTAATTTTTTTTTAAAGTAGGCGAACCTACTACTCGTTTTCTAATTAATTAATTTATGGAAATTTTAATAACATTATTTTATTAAAATAAGTGTACTTATAACTGTTTTTAAATTTTGTATTCAGAAATAAATCAGTTTAATAAAAAAATTGCTATTGCTCTTTTTGACCATAAATGTGTAGCTAAATCTACTGCTGAAAAATGGCAACGAGTGTTGCCCAGTGATACTGACTTTTCTTATATTTTAAAATAGTACCATTTCATCTTTCTATGCCCAGCAACTTCAGCTTTTACTGAGGGCAAATTTTCAGTGATGAATACAAAATTGCGAGATGAGCTCAATAGGGCCAGTATTAATCTCGTAAAAGGTGAATAAAGGTATTTTGTAACCATCATTTATTTATAGTTATATATATATATATATATATATATGAGACTCAAAAAAGAACCGTTAATAAAGGTTCAAAGTAGCAAAAAACATGCATTTGTTTTAACATACCAACTATATCTATTTTTGTTTTTTTCGCCATCTACTATATTTTTACAGAGAATGGGCTTATACTAATACAAAAAGTTGGCATCCCTAGTTGAATGGTCTTTAAAATACCATAAAGTACACAATATGTATAGGCTGTTAAACACAAGACAAACCGACAAAGCATACAAATGGTAACGAAGATAATGTGTATGAATTTAAATCACATCAAATATTTGCCTAAATGATTATGAGGGAAACGGAATTATCTACATTTATATTCAAATAAAAACTAGCAAAATCTTCAAACCCTGTTTAGCCAACCAACGACTGTTTTTTTATGATTCTTTACTTTGATGAATATTAACGAACGCTGATCCACTATGAAGATAAAAATCTGAAACTGAAATGTAGACATTGATTAAAAAAACCTGAGACTAACAGACTAACTAAATAAATAACGCTGTACAATGGCATTACTTCAATTTTATGGCCATATTTTCAAGTCAAAACATCCTAAAAAATTTTCTTATTCATTTCAAGCACGTCTTCAAAATAAACACTCATATCTACTGAATCTACTTTCCTGCACGTCTTGCGCATCTCAATTTCATAACCCACTAAGATATAGGTACGATGGTGAAAAACAAATCTTAAAAGGCAATTGACAACCGTGTCATGTTTTGGTATTTGGTATCGAGATTCGCAAAAGTGAAATCCCCAGATATAATAAATAACGAAGTTTGGCAAGCGCCCGCGCCGCCGGTGCGTGGCGCAACGAAGCTCGCCCCCGGCGCGGCGCTTGCAAAACATACAGGTAAATACACCTGTAGAACGATATATTTTTAGAACTGTTTTAGATTATATTTAGCATTTAAAACTATCTCTACAGTTTTATATTTAGTAAGAGGATTCATTTCAAATGGCTATGAGAGAAATTACTTTTGAAAAATTACTAACAAGTCGTCGTCACGAATGTCGTAACCAATGTATTTTGTAGCGTTTTACCTGTTTACAAAAGTCGAAAAAAGAACATTTTAGTTTAAAAATGATAATTTATATATTTTATAAAACATAAATGTACTTTTATTCCACACTTTTGTACTTAATTACTAGCTTAAAATGTAATCATTATTCATCTATATTAATTACAGACACACGAGTTACATCTTCGTAAATCCGACTTTCATCCCCAGATCTCATTTCACGGCTACCCAAGAGTCCCTGAAGGATTAAGAGCTTCGGGTAAAATTTATTGCGAACCTAACCTTGACCGGGACGACCTTTGTGAAGTAAGAAGCCAAGTAAATGAAGATTTTCGCTTAATACAGGATACGCAAGTCAATGCTTCAACCTATATTACAATATGGGCGCTACCAATAAATTCACCACTGGCTAGGGAAGAGTAGAATATAAGCCTCAATGACGCAAGTAGAATCAATAAACCTTAACCGTTTCTTTTATGGTTTTCACAAGCCCAAAAATATTTGAGGTCTGCACGTTGGAATGACGTTTCATCATCATTTTATTTATCAACAAAACTTCGAATCAAGATTTCTGTTTGTCTGAATGTTAAACATAGTCCTGCGATCCTTCTAACTATATTTATTTTTGATGGGTTACTTTCTAGATTCCTAGCAAACAATGTCAAGTGTCTACTTACATTTTAGTTGTAGAATGTCGTATAAATCGCATATTGCGATGATGTGTCGAGGTTATAGGCCACTTAAAGATACGTTACGATACACAAATGTACTCTATTGGAACAGTTTAAGAGTATCAACACAGATGTTCACCTCGTGGCACAAGTAGTGTGCAGACTAAATCAAAATGGGTCAACGATGCTCTTAGTGGTAAACTAGCGGTGTTGAATCCGCTTGAAGCTGTTACTGCGCCAATAGGCAGGCAGTGAAATGTAGAACTTAATTTGAAAGTACTATGTGGGATATGTGTAAGAACATTCAAAGCAATGCACAATCCATTAAACTAAGAATAACGTTTGTTTTTGGTACTTTAATTGCTATTTCATGAGTAGATTTATTTTTTTGGCATCAACGATGATGTAATCTAAATTCATGACAACGTTTTAACTGACTGAAAAGACGATAGTGAAAATTAAGATATTAAACAACTCCACGATGATATTTTAGCAACTTATGAACAGCATGAAAAATACGTAGCAAATACCACAATTTGTTATTGAAAATGCAGTACATCAATACATAAGATAATTGAAGAAGTATAATCAAAAACAGACAAAATTATCAATATCAATCACAAATATTTAGGAGGTGAAGAAACTCTTCTTAATAAAAACGTGTCAAAGTATAAAGATAAGGCGTGTTTCCATAAAAAATAACGTGAAGCCCTTGCGAATGAATTCTTATAAATTAGACTTGTGAGAATTAAAACATATGACTTACAAGATGTGTTTACAATGGTTCACAATAGCGATTAGTAAAACAATAAAATATTTAAAGCTCCATAGCAAATTCTGAAGATGTTAATCTGAGCACTGATCAGGCACGATACTGAGTCATCAATAAGATATCGGAGCTAATTAAATAGTGCAAAGACAATGAACAAATGAAAATAAAGTAGCAAGATATTTCACAATTTGGTATTGTACAGGTGGCCATGACTGTTGCGCGAACAGATCAACAATGACTAACACTGAAGATGGACATTTCATTTTTAATTTTGTATTTCACCTTTAATACCATTGTAATTTAATAACTTTTTTAAATATGTAAATGCTACAAATAAATATATTATAATTAAATCAATATTCAGTTTTAATAAAGTGAAAATATAAAGTCAATGTCCAAAGGTGGCATGTTTAAAGATTCATGAAAACTATAATTGAAATCACTTTATATGCCATAAAAGAATAAATTCATGAAGAGCAGTCATAAAAATAACAATTAAGTGAAAGGATAATGTTAAATCTAGCATACAATAAAAATGTTCGCACAATCGTTAATTTTATAACATTATTAATGAATTGAAAATCAGAGACAAACTTCTTATAGCTGCAGGCGTAATGAAAACTGTAGCAATACTTTTTAATCTACGCAGTGCAATAAAACGAATACAGTGTAAAATCCTTGTAGCATTTTGAATGAGGGCATACATCATGAATATTAATCTCGAACCCAACTTATTGGTAATCAGGAAAACCCAATAGGTACAGGTCAAGTAAGGTTGAACCCGTTTATTTTCGGACCTTGCCAAAAAGGATTTATTGCTTTGCAGGTTATTTATATTTAAAGTCGACCATATCGAAAACAACTCATTTGCAGCCTGACACTAAGCCAACGATCACTTTAACCATAATAAAGTGCATGCGCAGGATCATAAAAATGTTGTAAATATCTATGAAGAAATTGCTCCGGTCGTGCTTTTACAAATAGAAGATTTGTTACGTATAGACTGACTTATATTAAAATTCGATACGGTGTTGAACGTGACTCGACGGTTTTAGGTCTGCTATTGCTATTGCTGCTATTGCCTAGTTCTATTTACCCCATTAAATATGAAAGTTAAACGTGGGTGACGCTTTGTACTTAAAGCATCGTTTACTAATGTCCGATATCCATGGTAAATGTGTTCTGAATTTCTGATCAGGGAAACATTTCTGGTCCTCTGGGACACTATTGGTGATATTAGATCTTAAGGTGCGAGTTTGTAGCCGACTGCATGCAGCAGCAGCAGACGACGTGTCGCTGCCACACGACTGGTTTCTATGTATTTCTATGAAAACGTCGTGTCGCTAGCTACGAAAGGTATTTCATAGAAATGCATAGAAACCAGTAGTGTCGCAGCGACACGTCGTATGCTGCTACTGCATGCAGCAGCAGTCGGCTACGAACTCATACCTTTATATTAAGGAAAGCAGATTGAGTGCTTGCACCAATCAAAATTTATAACAGTACTACCTAGGCCGTTTCGTCCTTTCTGTATATCACGTAAATCCAGCAGACTCATTATCTGAAGCATACCTTCTTCAACCTCCTGAGCAATCGCCTCTGCCTCCGCAACAGCGTTTTGCCGCAGTGCCGCAGAGTTTCGATCCACCGACACCTCGACGGCATCAGATCCCACACACCAGCAGACATTTTGAATCAACACATCACAGTATAGTCCCTTAAATGTTTTTATATCACGACACACTTCGTCCACCACATTCACATTCTAGAATTCTTTGAAATATTTGTAGACTAAACACTGTAAATATTTTTTATAAGATGTTAATAGTTAAAGATTGATTCATTATTCTTTTATTTTTAGATTTTTCTGCAAGGTCACACTTTGTTAGAATTTTAAAAACGTAGTATATTTTTAATATGAACACAATGTGTCTAAATTATAATTTTATCTTGTGGCCTAATTAACAATATCGTGCCAACGTCTCGACAACTTGTCCATAAATGACACCGTCCACTACTCACGGATAAATATATATGGTAAGTAAACCGCAGAAAGACGTGGATTTTCCCTAAACTGTGCATTTTCTGTTAAATCTTTAAAAACAGATTACAGACTATGCGGGGTTTCTCCATGGAAAGATACGTGATAATACTGACCCTGGATTCTAATGTAACTACTTCATGTAGATGCTGTAAATGGAGGTTTACGAGAAAAAAAAGAAAGTTCTTCGTGCAATGCACTACAGCCCCTGCAGTCTCGACATTAGACAACGACAAAAATCGGTCGCTAAGTTGTATCGTTGTCAAATTCCTTGAATAGATTTTAAACTTTATTTCCAAAACATAAGGTTGAAAATCTATTAAAGAAATTTGACATCGATTAGACTTAACAACAGATTTTTGTCGTTATATTTGTCGAGACTGCAGGGCCAGGTGTCACAAAACGTATCTACAGTATAACGAGTTGCTCAGTAAATACAAGCTTTTGGCGCTCAGCTCTAGACGTAAACAATTAGAAGCAATGACATTGTATAATATTGTTAATGGCAATTTTGACTGTATAGATTTAAATAATGTACTGTGCTATGCAGTCCCCAGAACTGTCCATAGACGGCAGGTGTGTGCATGCAAACTCTTTGCAATCGGTATGGCAGTTACCTACAATGAAGCATTCGAACACATCGATATATTTACATGCTCTTTGAAAAGGTTTCGTAGCCTTTTGTATGAGACACTTGAACAATTGGACTAAATCTTTTTGTTGTTTTTTAAATACTATTTGTTTTTTTTTATTTTTTATTATATTAGTGTAACTGTCATGCATAAACAGTTCACCTCCTAGTGACTATAAAATTTTATTTATTCATAGTAATCTGTGAACAGCGCTGTGGGCTACATTATTATGTATTTGGAAAACTTTTATGGATTTACAGACCTAAAAAAACTAATTTCTACCCAATAAACAAAATGCGACGAAGAGCTATAATAAAGCTAAAATAAGAAAAAAATTGTGGTACTATTTTAGAAATAAAAATAGTAATACTTCTTAGCGTGTCGATGGCATTCTAAATGGACTCGGCCCAGAATTCGGCTACGTGTTTGGCGCCATCACTAGCGTCCATTAAATCCTGTAGCGTGCAGCTGACAGGACACGCAGGATATGATATTAAGTGTCCCATCGTTTGTGAATCAGCACCACATTTTACACTCCAAGGCGGAGTGACGACTCCGCGTTGGACTGTAAATGTGGTGCTGTTTCACAAACGATGAGACACTTAATATACTACTCTACCAGTATTACTATAATTATGAAGATTCATAGACGTATGAATCTCCAAAATTATAGTAATACTGGTAGAGTCACGAAATATTAATTAACATCAGCTCCACGTGATAATCTCCTTACTATTGTGGCGAATTCTCAACGAGCAATTAAAGTTTACGATACAGACGTCAAACATTGCAATAAAATCTCTCGCTTCCGGAAAAGCAGGAAAATAAAATAAGTTATATTAACACCAATGCCGTTCCATAATGACATTTTTTGTACGTAGACATAATGTATTTTCATTACAACGACAGTTTCTAGTATTTACATTGTGAGATACAAGAGATATAGCAAACTGACGTAAAACAAATATTTTGAGATACGGTGTCATATCTACTCGTGTAGATTTTATAATTATGCTTTTGAATAAATAACGGGATGACATTCAAGACTGTTATACAAAACAGGCAAGGTGACCCGATAATCACAAAAAGTGACATTCCTGGATATAATGTATTTCATTTAAGTATTTCATTTTTATACCTAGGTACTTACTAACAAGACTCAATATGTAATAATATATTCTACTATGAATGTTCTGGATTTAATAATATAATTGGTAACTCTAACAAAAACTGCTAAGGTGTATCAAGGAAACAAACTAAGAAACAGAATGACTGATTTTGGGTTTTTGTCGCTGGATTTGTCATCTTGTTTATCTACCCACATGCATCTTTTTTTGTTACTATTCATATATTCCTTGACATTAATTTTGCGACCTCAAGGAATCCTAAAAAGTATTTCATAACCAGTCAGAGAATGGATTAGGAATGTTTTTTTTATTTTTCAATCAATAAAGTCGAACTATGAAACTGAAACTATGAAAAACCATGAAAATATCTACTCGTGACCGTCATCTTCAAAGTCAAAGCATTTATTTCAAATAGGCACATAGCAAGGCACTTTTGCACCTCAACATTTACATTAAAATAGATTTGATTCTAGTCGCCCATTCAAAAAGGTAGTTTCGTATGGAGAAGAATTGGCAAGAAACTCCAGCAGTACTCTTTTAAAATATTTTACAATATTTTGTGTACATTCATTATATAATTATATGTGAAGACGATGTACCTAGAATAAAATTACTATGTAAAAATAATTAAAAATGAAGCAATGACAGATAAATTAATTATGTGATAGATACATGGTGCTCACCATACAGGGGGTATAGATGCTGATAAAATCAATCAAAACAAAAGAAGAGGAGACATTCAATATATATAGTTACAATAGCAATAAAACGCGTTTGATTGTTCAATTGAATGAGATCGGTGGAAAATAACTCACGTTTTAACAATAACATTCACACGTGCCTGTTACATACATTTTTATTACGTAATTTCTATAGAACTCAAAGGAGGCTGGTAGTGTGACGCATCAGGTTTGCACGTAGGTACGATTGCGGAAAGAAATTCAAAATGTGTGAACAGAATGAACTTTTATTGGTTACCTCATCAAAGTAAATGATGCTGAGAGAACCGTTGAACAATGATTACTGTCATCACGTCTCAGGTCATTTACACCTGCCTTCAAGGGAAGGATGAATTTTAAAGATAATTGGGCATCTGATCTTTCTTATAATTACGCATTTTTAAAAGCTTCTGTACTTTTATGAGGAAATGCGTCTTCCACGTCCATGTATGGCTACTGTATACCGGTTTATTTTTACTTCCGTATGAAGGTCTGAATTATTTTTAAGTTTTAAACGCATCCTGTTTTGGTGTTTGTCGAATGTTGCAACCTGATTCTTTTAGTTTTTAACTCTTGGTTAATTATTTTTATTGTTTTGTTTTAATATAATTTATTCTGGCAATATCTTCCGGGGTTTGTAGAATGGAGCCTTAATTTAATTCTACAATCACTTATTGTACAGGATATCCCGTCACTTCTTCTAAATTCATTCACTACTTTGTGTGTGATACACAAATTATATCCTAGATTCCTTCTAGATTTCTCATTAAAATTATAATATGCGTTAAAATTACTTGCACAAGATGTGATTTGACTAATAATAGTAATAAATAATAATGTAACTGCCTAGATCGTTTCGTTACGTATTATAAATTTTAATATCATAAAATGTAAAATGTAAGCCAAGTGTGCACAATATTCCTTCGTCTGTTTCGTCAAAACCATTAGGCACGAACACGGAACATTGGGTTACGGTTAGGTCTAGGACTTTTCAAGTATATATAATTAATAATTGACTTACAATTCAGATATTTAAAACGAAATCCTGTCTTTCTAATAGTTAATAACCGTAGTTAAACCACATCATATGGCTTTCTGACGTATAACAGCTGATTCTGGGGGTCTACTCCCTAAGCACACAGTCCCTAGTTTCGGCCAAAGTTACGGACGTTTCCTACTACGTATCACTTACGGACATACAATTAATTCGGTTTTCAAACTAACAATGAACGACAACACGATTTGACAATAATTGTCCCTACGCCCGGTGTGTTTATGCCTGTCCGAAAAATTTAATATGACACTTGTCTTCATGGACCAACTAATTTCGGACGGACACGTGCCCGTCCGAAATTAGACGCATACTCAAATGGACTCAGACCGAACTCGACGCCCTGGATAGGTGGGTCCGTACACTGCAGACCGCAAACCGGATGCATCACCCACGATCATCAGTGATGGATGAGACTGTACATACCGCGGAAGTGCGGGGGTCGAGGCTTTCTAAATGCAAAGACCCTCCACAACCGCGAAGTGTGCAGTCTCAGGGAATACTTTTTAAAAGCCGTTGTGGGTATGCACCGTGATGTGGTAGCAGTGGACCCGGACTCACCCCGCTCTAAGTCCGATAGGACTCTAAGTCCGTCAACAAAGATACGGATCTTTGTTGACGGACTTGAGAGAGTAGACCCTCTGATCCCACAAAACCTTCCATTAATTTAAAGAAAATACTAGAATAGTTTGTTAGTTTGTGTTCCGATTACTTAATAATATAAACAAGGCATTGATTCCAATATTAAATAACTATTAAACGTGATTGTTACGAGGCTAATGAGAAACTAAAGGATTACGCAGTTATAATTACTCATGCAATCGAACATTTCTGAAGATAAACGATTAACAAAATATGCGTCTTACTCCTAATGTGATAAGGATGTTATTCGATTGATTGTGTTGATATTTAGAAAATGTGTCAGTCGCAAAATTTTAGTATGTGGCCATGAGTGTGAATCACGCGCCCGGGTCAATAGACCACAACCTACTTTTTCTCTAGACTACAGTATGTAAATCTATATAAATAAAAATGAATCGCCGAAATATATGTACGCGCATAACTTCCGAACTACTGCACTAAATTGGATAATTCATTTTTTCTGTGTTCGTTATTGTCAGGACAAGGTTTGTATAAAAGAAAATTTTAAAAAAGCGAGTTAATGAGACAGTAGAGGTAGATAGGTAGGTAGGTAGGGTAGGTAGGTAGGGTAGGGTAGGAGTAGGAAACCACGCGAACGAAGTCACGCCGGGCAGCTAGTTGACAATAAATTAAATAAAAAGTATGAATATGAAGTACTTATACAACGGTTGAATTTATTTTAACAGCTCCTATAGTTTACTCGTAGGTAGCAGCATATTTTTGCTGCTTAGAGACGCTTATTTTTGTGGTCCTTGGGTAAAAAAGGCCTGTCTTAATACACCCTGTATAGCTAATGTAATAGTAATTTATAGATTTATCTGTTTTCCGTGTAGAGTTCATAATTATGAATTTTATAAACTGTTCAGCAGTCTTGCTAAGAAATAACTGGATAAGTACCTACTTACTCATTCGCAGAGGCCATTGGCAGCTGTAATTGCTAAGTATTACAGTTTAAGTTCTAAACCACACGAACGGCTTCACCTTCAGGCAATACTAGGAAATAGCTCAAGACAAACTCGACCTTATGTTACTTTAAACAGAGGTCACGTTAATACAAACATTATGAATACGAGAGGGCCGGGTTGGTAAACATTTTAGACCACCAAACAAAAATAGCCCATAATGATAGTTACCCAAGGGATTATTTACGCCGAATCTTGTTTAATTCTAATCTACATAGTAATGTAAAGCCGCGTGTGCTTTGTATATTATGTAAACAAAGTAAGTAAACAGCGGATGTTTGTAGGGATCGCAGACGATGATGGCGGCCTCTACTAACAAGAAACACGTGGTTGTCAATGAGGATGTCAACATTGTTTACATCTGGAGTCATTTTTATAAAGTTTGACTCAAGTCTAAAACTAACGCAGTGTACAGCATATAATTTTTACTGAGTCATGAGAGTGCTTACTCTTTTGCAGAGTGTGCTGTGCGAAATCAATTGCATCACGAATGTCACATACATACATGTGACGCATTTGTGTCATAATTTTAACTAGCCGAGCTAAGTGACTAGGAAAAAATGTTTACCGAAGACTTGAGGATCGGACAGTATTGCAAAGACATCTCAATTAGGTATTATTTGCAGTTGTAAATAGGTTTGTTTCCACAGACATGCAAAATGTTTAGTGTCTCTGACTCCATGACATTCATTTGTTTACGTATTTCTGGTGTACAGACTTAGGCCCACTTGCACCGCCAAAAACTAAACACCTTTAGCGCTAAACGAGTTTTAAACATCATTCTGTCTCTGTCATCTTCAAACATTTGACAGAAACAGAATTATGTTTCAAATTCGTTTAGCGTTAAACGTGTTTAGTGATTGGCGGTGCAAGTGGGCCTAATAGAGCAAACTTTTACTTAAAAGAAACAAAGTAGCATGAACCATGAACTAAGTAACCATACTTTTGTAGTTTGTAGGTAGGTGTTATGGTGAGCAACTGAGCATACAAATTAAACAAGTAAGGTGCAGACTGCACTATGTACTCATAAAATGGTACGGTAACTACAGCCAAAGCCCCGTTAGTTATTCACTGCCTCGGCCTAAGAACCGCATCCTACCCACCTTCAGGACACAGTAAAGGCTTCCGCAGACAGGCGCGACGCGACTCTTGTAGAAAATTTTCCATGAAATTTCCATAGAAATTGTTCTACTAGAGTCGCCTCACGCCTGTTTGTGGGAACCTTAACGCCTCATGCTTTCTAAATTTAATTCAGCGTTACCGTAAGCTTACTTAACTTTAGCGATATAACGTAATTTATTACCAAACTGCTATATTTATCGTTCTTAATCATGTTCGTAAGATCCTGTTATTAAGACGAATAGCCTTGCATAGTAGACAATTAATATTAGATCATCTGATGTTCTCTTTGCAAAAATCTTTTCACAAACTGCCGCCGATGTGTTAATTTTTCAGACAAGTTATAATGCAACCGTTTGCTGTGTACATTTATTTCGCAACACGAGATCGGGTCACAAATATTAACTCTGCAAAACCGACCGATTTCAGTAACAATAACAAAAGCTGATAGTAATCACAACATCATAATTTTATATACTACGCCTCAATGACCATTATAGAAAACTCGAAACACTTGAAAAATGTGAACCGTATACAGTGTCTAACAGAAATAAAATGTAAACAAAAAAATAAAAACAATCAAACGTCATACATAAAATCATTCGCACACACAAACAACAGATCCAAATAGACAGGTTGCACAACCGTATTAAACTTTAGTTTGATCAGCGATTACTCGTTTACACTCGGGACAAAGTTCGCGGAGCGAATGGACGCAAAGTCGACCGCACGTTGTCATGCCGTATGCACTACTGCAGCAGCTAGTGGTGGGACAACTTCTTTCACCGAATGCTTACACAATAAAAGGTTACGTAACAAACTTTTGCCTTTCCAATGCTGCAACGGCGCGTGTAGCAATTGCTTTTTCGGATGATCGGAGCCTTAAACCGATATGCAAAACAGACGCGTAGCTCATTGTTAGAACATATTAAACTAGGTAACCGGTTTAGCAGAAGACGGTAATCAGTTCAAGTTTGGAAATGTTAACACGTCAGAATATTGTTGCCTAATGATTGTGTGTCCGTAGGTATTATGTTTTTGATAGTCGATGATATTGATCACTATTCTATGAACCATATATACCTGCAGTGATGCATGTTACCGGGAACAATAAAATAAAATTAAATTAAATCGGCTCTGAATCCAGTTTGTTTATTTAGTTTCTGACGTCAACGGGTTTTTCCATAACCTAAACTGCATCAGGTAATAACCGTATAATATGCAAATGCAAAACATGAAGTCCCCGGGGAAGGCTAAAAAGTGAGCTATGGGACGCAGCAAGAAGCTATAATAATAAACCATGAATTGGTCAATCGGTCACAGACAACTCGGGCAGAGTTGATACACGGTCACTGACACACTTAAACGCAGTTTTCCGTTCATTGCTTTTATTTTCTCTAGCTCTGCCAATTAAAGCACCAGCTGCACTTGTCCATTTCTAAAAAGAAAGGAACTGAACCTAAGCCGTGTACGAGTGATACTTCCGGATTCCCCCATCTATTTACGTCCATGTTTCTGGGCCAGAGGTAGTTTCTATTGAAAACACGATGTGGTTATGGTTTCAAATGAAAACTTGTTTTGCTTGAGTAGATTTATGTGTGTGACGTTGCATCTATGTGACTGCCAAAGTATCTCAGGGATCCCTAGTTCCGATAATCCAAATAGGGCACTTCTAAGGTTTCTTGCCGTCGTCACGAATATATAAATGCGTTGGTTTATTTGCCAAGATCTGCAGGCTCCGCCATCTTGTGCGCTAAGGACTGTTACGGATATTTTAAAGACCATAATTTTCGCCACGGTTTTCACCTGATTTACATAGGTACAGTTTGCTATGAAGTTTCTTTAATTGTTAGCTAAGTATTTTAGCTCATTGCAGTTTAAAGTAGGAAACGTCGTATTATATCGAAGTCGTCTGTCTGGTAATTGCATAATGTAAGGTCTTGTAACAGTCTAGTTTTATTTTGTGTCGTATCGTGTTGTGTCTTCGAGGTCTTGTGTCTTTTTCCTTCCCAATACTAGGACTCATTGTAAATTATTATTATGCTAGAGCTAGAAGCTTTATGAACTGATTAATTATGGATAGGGCAATACTACGAGCGATTTCTAGCCATTTATCAACACTTTTAAAAACGAACTAAAATCTAATAACCGTCTTATGTATGACTTATCGTAAAAGGCTAAACCAAACTGATGATCAATGTTTACACAAACATGAATTATTGGATACTGCTTATGCTTACTTAAATGATAAACTTGTTTTTTAATGATCTACAAAAGCCAATCTGCGACAGCATTTAACCGTGTCCCCCTTTCACTTTCAGGACAAAAACGTGAAGATACTGAACGCTAACGAAGTTATGCACTCGACCTAAATTATTATCGAAATGGCAAACAAGAAAATTGCGCTATCTATTGCAAAGAAACTGCTAACTATGTGTTTAAAGACGTTCACGATAAGATAGACGAAAGACATGTTTAATATTTTAATAGCCTGAAATGAAAGGAGTATTAAAATGATGATAACTTAAGAGGTATAAAATTTTAATCACGCAACTTTTATAACGACTATCTTACATTCAACTTAACGTCTTCAGAGAAACAGCGTTGTTGCATTTATTAAATAAGTAATTAAGTTCAGCTCAGATTTCTTTTTCTATGAGAAATGTAGTCAAAGGACCAGCTGAGTAGGTACCATAAAATCAAGTCTTTAACAAGCTTCAATTGAGTTTTATTTACAGCAAGCAGTACTGGGACTTACATTTTCGTAATGATGTTTAGCAGCGTTCTATAAACCAGACGAGCAACAAACGTGAACACCTTATTACCGAACAGCCCAATAAAACGGATCCACCGAACAACCTGACTGGATTATCGGCACTAAGAAACACACACTATATCGTTACTTAACATTCGACATTAACCACGTAATGGTGTGTCAACATTTCATTCTGTGTTATGTAATGAACTGAGATGCTTATGCTCAACACCATGTGACCTCTTATGAAAGACGGGAACCTTGACAGCTGATTAAGTTAGCACCAGTTTACGAATGAGAAGCATCGAAGAGGGTCAAAGTAACTGGACTGCTTCAGATGATAATAAGGCAATGGATGAGTCAGTAGATATGTAAGACACCTCTTCCATAATTTACCACGCACGTATAATATAATTATGTAGAAGGCAAGTAGGGTTGCCCACCCTACTATATGTATAATATACATATCCTACTATATTAGAGGCCCAACCACTAAATTAAAAAAATATATATATATAATAGGTGAAACTACTATATTTTTGATGAACACTTAAATAACACTATTTTATAAAAAAAATGTGTAGAACGAGACGCAGTCGTAAACTGTTTTTGAAATTTGTATTCAGAAATAAATCAGTTTAATAAAATTCTGGCTAGACCAAAAATGTGTAGCTAAATCTACCGCTGAAAAATGGCGACTCAAGTGTTGCTCTGAGATTCTCAGTTTTCTTATATTTTCAAAATAGTACCATTTCTTCTTTCTATGCCCAGCAACTTCAGCTTTTACTGAGCGCATATTTTCAGTGATGAGTCCAAAATGGCGAGATGAGCGTAAATATTTAGGCATTAATCTCGTAAAAGGTGAAATAAAAGTATTTTGTAACCATAAATTATTTTTCGAGTTTAATAATAATAGGTAGGTATGTTATGAGTACTTATGAGACATTAAAAAAGAATGTTAATAAAGGCCAGCAAAAAACATACTACTATATATATATTTTTCGCCATATATATTTATACAGGCAATGACTTCAAAAATACTATATTTGATATAAAAAGTTGGCAACCCTAGAGGCTAGTATTCTCTTTGTAATGGATTACCTAACTAGATTACACTTCAGGACCAATACTTTCATGTATAATTCCAAAAACGTCATCATAAAGCTATGGCTTCGAAGACAATCTTATTACGCTTGAATATGTAATTGGCCGTGGATTCCTAAGTCAGGGCCAAGGCTATGTTCACTAGTTAATGAGGAAGTTTAGAAATGGTTTCAGGGCCAGAGAAATAACATAAGAGTTCAAGGAAATACGAAACCCAGTTCTATTCATGAGCAGAATAATACTGATGGCAAAGAAAATCGATGTATGTTTTTGGCAGGCGAAAGTCAAAGGAAGATGAATTTGACATAAAACCAGCTTCAATATCATGTTTCTTATAATGATAGGTATTTCGTCGTATATCTTATGAGTAAATCTATTGTTTATTATACAATAGGTAATTAATTTAAACGAAAATAAACTTACAAGACAATTAAAGTAGTTACTGAACAATTTTCCTGAATTAGTTTGGAATTTCTCGTTGTTATATTAAAATAAGTCATGTTATCTTTATTGAATTCATAAAATAATTCATTGTCTAAAACCATCGTTATAATGCTAGACATGTAAATTATTTTATTGGTGTTTCTTTATTTCCTGTCAACCGTCACGCTATCAATCACTCCCTTTTCTTTAATATCTTTCTCACACAATCTATCCATCGTTTCTTTGGCTTCCCTCTCCCTTTTATCCATCATCATTTACATTTATCACTCTTTTAGAAGCAGGTACACCTACCATATAGAAGGACCAGAACTGTTTTTTATTTATTTTATTATTTTTAATTAACACGGTTAATAACCAATTACAGTAATTTTAGACACAAGAAAATAAAATATAAAGTTCAGGTTAAAACATAAAAAGAAAAACACTTGCGTTAAATTCTAAAAATGATACTAATGAAAATGATGTCAGTGTTTGTCTTGCATAAGCCGCAGTGCATCAGCATACATTAAATGAATACCTAGTTGAACCACGGGTTAACTCACACTGTGACGTCAATTACTGTAACAATGCCGAGGTCTGCTTTCAATCTGCCTCACTGGAACAATTGAATTCTCCCACTGCGACCACTGCACCGCACATATCAGAATAAATAAAAGTATCGTATTCTCGAAATCCTCTCTGGTCATCCCATGTAAATTATACTTACTCCTTCTCCGAGACATATTAACGAGTAGTAGCGCGGGATTGTACCAGCGCCATCACAATTATTTCAAAGCTAAAAAATAAAAACTGTTCTCTCATTGGGCAACACTGTATCGTCATTTACGTGTTTTTGTGCTTAGCGCTGTCACTACGTTCTCTCAACAAAATACGAATAATATTACATTTTCTTAGATAATAATGTACAAAGTCATATTAAAACTGATTAACATGATTATATTCATGATATATGAGGTGTGTAGACCGTGTAGTCCATTATATATTGAAATAACAAGTGCAGTGAACTCCGGTACCGGCGGGAGTTTTGTTGACATTTGGTTTTGATTAAAAAGAAAAAAAGTAAGTACATAGGTATGTAACTATTGAAAATAATGAAGAATGATCATTTTATCGAAGCATTATTAAGGTAAGACTTCAAATTATTTACGAATTCTACGAAGAATCCCTAGTAACTAAGGGCATAACCTAAACATACCAAAAACAATTTCGCTCGTCTTTAGAGAATAATATGTCAAAGGACTATTTCCGGTTGTCATTGACTGGTACTTATTCGCGCTCAAATTAAAACTTATTTTCTTCTAACGTTTTTCTTTTCGCGGTTGAACTGTGGATTTTTCATCCCCTTGTACGATTATACGGAATCGACCGTGACTTTAAAAGAAATGGGTAAACGGAAGAATAAAGACCAAGACTATATCAAGAAGAAGATAAGAAAATTGGAAAGGAAACTGGAAAAGATACCAGTCTCAGTGGAGTCAGATTCCGAAGTCTCATCGCCGCCATGTTCACCGCTGTCGCGGCCTCCGGTTACTCAACCGACCGAAACACCGTCGCCACCGGCGCTTATTACACAAAATAATATGGAAGAAGAAATTAATACAGGTCTGTACCTAAAACATGAAATTACTTACAATATCCTTATTTTAACAATGTAAACCTACAATGTTACTTCGAACGCCTGGGTGATCCCAATAGAGGGATATGTTATCAACACATAAGCGCCACCACATGCGGGTGGACACTGTGTCAAATCTCATTACTTAAATACATGGCGAGCGCTATCACACTGCGGGTAGACAATGCCAAAAATCAATGTCCACACTGGAATACTATTGACTTAGCGCTATCACTAAGCGGATAGACATGTCTATATCTTTTATGTTCAACTTTACAGAGGACAACCTACCTGAGGAACTATTACAAGCCCTGGGAACCGAAGGCGAAGACATTACAGAAATTGGAGAAGCTATTCGACCAGAATTAGCGCTCCGTTGGACAAGGATCACACAGACAGGACTTGGTAAAGAATCTCGAGACGCCATTACCAAGAAATATCCTACGCCTATAAATTTCCCAAGGGCAGTGGCTCCCTTAATGAATGCGGAGATATCAGCTTCACTTTCAGACCCAACCCTCAAAAGGGATAAAAGAATCAGCTTTAGACAAAATCTAACTGGAAAACTCATGACTTGTCTAGGAAAATCCTTAAGCAAGGTACTGATGGGTAATATAAATAGTAAAGACCTTGTTGAAGAGATAAGTGATGCAGCTAAATTAGCTGCTGAAATTTATTATCAGGACTCCTCTTCAAGAAGGTTTTTTGCCTTGGCTGGTGTAAATAAGGCGGTACAAGACGCTGTACGGACAGCAACACCAGATGACACATTATTTGGTACAGACTGTGCTGAAAAAATTAGAACTGCACAAGCTATCCAAAAAGCAGGCTCCCTAATTAAGACAACAGAAAAGAAAACATTCAAACCAGGGACTCAGAAGAAACAGGTAAACTGGCGAGGCCCGCCGCAGTACCAACAACAGCAACGAGCTCGCGGCGGGCATCAGCCTCAACAACACCAGTTTCAAAGACAACCTCGACCAGATCAAACACGCTGGAAGACTCAGAAGCCAGCTCCATCCAGTTCCAGGCCCAGATACCGCAAGTAGACCCTCAGGTACATGCAGGTAGACTTAAGTACTTTAGGAACAACTGGTGCGAAGTGACCAGTGACCCAGTAGCTCTAAAATGGATTGAAGGTTATGAGATTCCATTCAGGGAAATTCCACCTCCCTATCAAGCAATGCCACAATATTGGTCAGAAGAAGAAAAACAATTAATTCAATTAGAAATTGGAAAATTAATTACCTTAGGTACAGTCTCAAAGTGTTCTTTCTGTCCAAATCAATTTACATCTCCAATATTTTTAGTTCCCAAACCTAATGGCTCATATAGATTTATATTGAATTTGAAAAAACTCAATACTTTTATAGACACAGAACACTTCAAATTAGAAGATATTAGAACAGCTTGCAAACTTATATCAAAAGATTGCTTTATGGCCTCTATTGATTTAAAAGAAGCATATTTTTCAGTACCTATAGCAGCTAATTATAAAAAATATTTAAGGTTTACTTTTGATGGCAAGCTATTTGAATTCAATGCTCTACCTTATGGTTTATGTACAGCACCATTTGTGTTTACAAAACTACTAAAACCAGTTTGTACTTACCTCAGAAACAATAACATCATTATGACATGTTATTTAGATGACAGTCTGTATTTTCATAAATCAAAAAGAAAATGTGAGGAAAATGTAAAACTTGCAGTAAATCTTTTACAAGATTTAGGTTTTGTCATAAATTTTGAAAAAAGTCTCCTTAAACCAAGCCAATCATGTCAGTATTTGGGATTTATTTTAGAATCAACGAATCTTGCTTTATCGGTTCCCCAACAAAAACAAATTGCAATATTAGAGAAAATTAAAATTTATCAAGTAAAAAGTCAATGTCAAATTAGGGAATTCTCTCAATTGTTAGGAATGTTAAGCTCAATTTGTCCAGCCATTCCATATGGCTGGGTATATACCAAGATTTTAGAGAGAGAGAAATATTTAGGTCTGCTATGGTCAAATGATAATTATGATGCAATAATGTCCCTCAAAGATATTATAGTTCATCCAGAATTAGCCTGGTGGAGTAAGAATGTATACAGATGTAATCCAATAAAGCAACATAAATTCAAAACAGAAATACTAACAGATGCCTCAACTACTGGTTGGGGAGCTGTGTGTGAACAAAATAAAGCTTCAGGTTCATGGTCAGATTCAGAAAAGAACTACCACATAAATTATTTAGAATTAAAAGCTGCCTTCTTAGGGCTTCAATGTTTTGCAAAAGATTTGCATGACTGCGAGGTGCTATTAAGAGTAGATAATACTACTGCAGTTGCATATATTAACAAAATGGGAGGAATTCAGTTTCCCCATTTAAATAGTATCACTAGAGATATATGGCAATGGTGCGAAGAAAGGAATATTTGGATTTATACATCTTATATCAATACCAAAGATAACTATGAAGCCGACAGAGAATCTAGAAAAATCAACATTGAATGGGAGCTCTCTCAAATGGCTTATAGTAAAATAGTAAATTGTTTTGGGGTGCCAGATATAGACTTGTTTGCTTCTAGAATAAACAGTAAATGTGAAAAGTTTGTATCCTGGAAATGTGACCCTGAAGCCTTCCAAGTTGATGCATTCACTCTTAACTGGTCAAATCACTTCTTTTATGCATTCCCTCCATTCTCACTAATATTAAAATGTATTCATAAAATCATGACAGATAGGGCAACAGGTATCTTAGTTTTTCCATATTGGCCATCTCAACCATGGTTCCCACTATTGGATTCATTGTTAACTAAGAAACTATTAATATTTGAACCAAATATAAAGTTATTATCCTCTCCTTTCAGAGGGAGTCACCCCCTTCACTACCAACTTACCCTGGCTGCAGGGCTGCTCTCAGCGAGGCATATATAAGAAGAGGCACACCAAATTCAGCCCTTCAAATTATGTTAAATTCACTGTCTAATAGTTCCATGAAACAGTATGACTCATCCTTGAAAACTTGGTGGCTTTTTTGTAAGAAATGTAACATAGACACCTATGAAGCTTCCATTCCCTATATTCTGAAATTTTTAAGTGAATCCCTTGAATCTGGTGCCTCATATGGTACAATAAACACTACCAGATCAGCCCTTTCACTGTTAATTAGTTCTAAAATTGGATCTGACGAAAGGATTAAACGATTCATGCGAGGAGTATACCGTACAAAACCACCTCCACCAAAGTATAATCTTACTTGGGACCCCGGAGTTGTACTATCGTATTTAGCAAATATTTACCCCAATGAAGACATACCTTTAGAAAAATTAACAAAAAAAGTGGTAACTATTCTTGCCCTTACTACAGGTCATAGAGTTCAAACTTTATCCTTAATTAATATTAAAAATATCAAAGTCATAAATGATGGAATTCAGATTTACATTCCAGACATAATAAAAACCTCCAAAACAGGCAGCCTTCAGCCACTATTACACCTTAAAACTTTTGAAAATAGAATTGAGATTTGTCCAGTCACTACTGTAAAATGTTATATTAATAGAACTAAACCACTGAGAAGAGGCACTGACAAGCTAATACTAACCTTCAAGAAGCCACATCATAGCGCTTCAACCCAAACTATTAGCCGCTGGATTAAAACAACTTTACATGAGTCTGGAATTGATGTAAATACTTTCACAGCACACAGCACTAGACATGCTTCTACGTCTGCTGCTAAAAGATCTGGGATCAGTATAGACCAAATACAAAAAACAGCAGGGTGGTCTCAGAACTCAGCCACCTTTGCTAGACATTATAACAGGCCGGTCATTCAAGAACCAACCATGTTCAGTGACGTAATATGTAACACCGTAAATAGTGTGACTTGATTCTGTTGATTTCTTATTTTGATTAATTTAATTTGTTGTTACTAAATTTGATTAATTTAATTTGTTATGTTACTAAATTTGATTTTAATAAATATTTTACTATTTTCACAACCAACCAAGTATTTATTAAACCATAAACAACCCTGACTGACTTCAAACATCTACTCGTTAATATGTCTCGGAGAAGGAGTAAGTATAATTATGTGATTAAACGAACTTACCTTAAGTGAAGTTCTATCATAATTATACGAAGCTCCTTCTCCGAGACAGGTCTCCCTACCCATCCCTACTGAAGTTCTCCCCTAAATAGGGTTGTTTAATATAGCTAGCTTTAAACGAAATGACGATACAGTGTTGCCCAATGAGAGAACAGTTTTTATTTTTTAGCTTTGAAATAATTGTGATGGCGCTGGTACAATCCCGCGCTACTACTCGTTAATATGTCTCGGAGAAGGAGCTTCGTATAATTATGATAGAACTTCACTTAAGGTAAGTTCGTTTAATCACATAATAATTATTATGAAGTCGCCACTATAGTAAGCAAACACTGTGACTGTCTGTTTTGCGCGGTAGTTTTTATGGTGTTATGTGGACTTATTTATCAACTTTGGGTTCCATGTTGTCACACTCATTAGTGTCCATTTACATGATCTTGCTAATATAGACAACTTTTTGACTTTTAGTACCTTTTAGGTGCTGCTTCTACGCAGATATTTCGTTAGTACAGCTGCTAATTATCAACTTATTATAACATAACATAATCAGCTTTCAATGTTCCCACTGCTGGGACACAGGCTTTCTCTCCGTGAGAGGGACTGGGCAGTAATTTGCCACGCGGGACCAATGCGGGTTGGTGGATGACGCATGTCTCTGAATTTTTCGGGTCTAGGACATGCCGGGTGTCTATCAACTAGTTCCGATTGAATTACGTTGCTGTTCTCGAAATATCTTTATCATGCCATTCTTGTAACTTTTTTTCAGGATTTGCTCTTAGCGCATTCGTCTTTACAGTCGATAAGTTGCTGTAAAATCGAGCCAATTTGGTTTATAATATATTTTTTTACGATGACATGGTGGAAAAAAGTGTTATTTGGCCTCTTTATAAGGAATCATTCGAAATGGGGGGAAGTCTGTTCCTCACAAAGGTGATCAATATTTTATGTGGTCCTCCATTCGAAATAGGCAGAGGTGTACCTATAGTTCACCCACATTTCGCCAGTTATGTTTAAGTCCCATGTAATAGGGGGCGAGCCTATTGCCATCAACCGGGCACTCCAGACTCCGGGCTGCACACAGGCACACACAACACAACAACAGCGGCGGCAACACAGGCGTGATGTTATGTGTGTCCATTCAAAATAGTCCACACATTGCAAGAGTAAAAGGCGTTGCAAATCATTCCTCATTCATTAATATCCTTAAAAAAATACTTAAGCTCATCATCATTACGCTGCATATATGTATAACGGGGTATTAACCACTTATGTAAAACTAAAGGCTCCATACAAAAAATTGTGTAAATACTTACGAAATGAGCCACAGATTCAAAAGAGCTCACTCTCGCTCTTGTGTCATTCATTCCCTTTAGATGTCAGCCTTTAAATGTTACTGATGAAGTTAATGATATTGTCGTGAAGCAGGTACATTATCATTAAGTCTTCATAAAATGTTGTGGCAACTTCAAAAGGCAGTAATGAGTATGAGCCGCCGTGTTTTTACTTCGTAGGGGAAAATTATTTAACAGATTTCGTGTTTCATCTTTCTAGATGTTTATCATTTACAATAAGAGGTACCGAAGATTCCAAAATACGCCCAAATATTCTAAGAATCCTCAATTGTTTTTGAAGTTAATCTTTCGACAAACAAGAGTTGATTCCTGCGGAAATAACTTAGTTATGATTTAAGTTTGCAAAACTAAAATTTAAAACAATTCCTGAATTGCAAAAACTTCGCACAAACAATATTAGCCTAATATTTTTGGCGTTACGTACAGACAATGAAGAAACCTGCTAATGATTCTTAAAGTGCCTATTTATAGTGGTCATTAGATCAATTTTTGCAATCCTACTTTCACGTTGCGAATTGGGCCCACGCCTCGAACGTGGGTAGACTTACTAAAAACTAGACTAGTCTTGGTATTACTTAACACTTTTAGCACCAAATTCGTAAAAACGTTCTTTATATATGTGGTTTCTGTATAATGTGAAATAATCACATTGTTCCATTAGAAAATAGTCAGAAAATGTGTTTTAATAATAATAATAACTATATTTCGGAAAATCCATTACAGATCATCCATAATGTATTAGTAAGTACTTAAGAGGGTTGTTAGTAAACCACAAAAAAAAAACAATCAAATAGACACGTGGAGTGCGATACAGTGTCTCAGAAACGGACCGTCTAACCGGTCCCCTATTACTTTCAGAATGCTGTTGGAGCTTCCTCTGATACGGTGTAATATGGAGGCCGCTCTCTTTCTCATAATGGCATGAAAGCCATCAATCTGGTATTTTTATGGAGGCTCGGCCTCCATAAACATACCAGACGCACTACAGTATCTCGGCAGCCCCAACAACAACCTAAAAGCATTATTATATTGTACTCGAAGGGCATTGAGTGCCCGCTGAGTACTGACCCACAGAGGGTGCACGAATAAAACGATTGGCAGTATGCCCTAAACATAGTGCACTTTACCTCATCCTGGCACCGTTTAAACCTGCGAGCCAGCATGTTACCACGGACAGCCAACGCTCTTCGTTCCCTCTCAATGTCCACGTCATCAGGGCCCTCCGTGACCCAGTGACCCAAGTACTTAACCTGTGTCGCTCTGTTAAGCGGTACACTATTCAGTGTAACAAACAGATGGGACAGTGACTACTTTGATATTCCGCGGCAGGAATACCAATAACTCACTTTTGTTCGCGTTGTACCAAAGCCCATGGGCCTCGGCGTACTCCTCACATCTCCTAACAAGCTCCCGTAAACCGCTAATTGAAGGACTCAGAAACACCATGACATCAGCATAGCTCAAGTCGTTAATAGTGGTGCCATCAATAGTACAGCCGACTACAAACCACCGGCCGGCCGGCTTGCCTTTTGAACAATCATACATTTTTCAATAACCGTGAGGGCGAATGATTGCTCGCTCAGAATATCAAGTGAATATACAAGGCTTAGCACAAACATTTCATTTGGCCCTAGGCAAGTGTGATATTTTGTAGGATACTACACCTTTTTCAGGTTATTTGTAAATTTGTAATGCTTTCATAAACATCTACATACCTTAAACAAAACAATCGAATTAATGAATAATTTTGTCGCTTTACGACAGCATAAACGCCTGAACCTTCTAAGCTACTCGCGTCAAGAAACGCCTTCACGTTAAAAGCTATGCTTAAACGACCAGGCGCTCGGAACTTATTAGCTAAGCGTAGCAACGTTATCCTACTCTGATAGCAGAGAAAATGTGTTTTTTTTTTATTATTATTAACGGAAGCCCCAGGGTTTGTAACAACAACACCATTTACTAAAACCCTTTCCCTCGTAAAATGGGGCAGCCAGCCAGTGACGTCAATATGGAAATGCTATTATTCCGAAGGAAGGAAAATTGATTGAATAAAACACTCAAAGCAAATTACAATAGAGTATATTTTTACGAATTTACTCACAGGAATTCATGCCTATTACTCTTAACAGGCATGAAGTTCCTGCCATAAAAGACTAGCCTGTAAAAAGAACATAAAGTTCCATAAAACAAGTCAGTAACACAGATGTGTAATTACCAGGTTGTGTTAATGCACTCTACGGCAGCAAACATACATAAATGAGTTAATTAATGTTGGTTAGAAAAGCTTGTTCCACTAACAAGGTTCAGACGATGTGGGAATGTATGTAATTGGGTAAAGTGGATGAAATTGCGTAACGGCGTCGGCGAACATAGGCTGTATATAAATGTGAGTTGTGTTGTGGAAAGGTATCTATTTGCGTGTTTATTAAAGGTCGGTGGAGAAAAATCTTGGTCCTTATAGACCTTTTATTCCAACAGTAACGGTTATTCAATTTCGAATTTTCGATTAATAGTTTAGAATTTTTTTGCTAGATAGGAGCTCAGATTGAAAAGCAATGGAAAAACGGAAATAATTACTCCAGAAATATATTGCATCTTTTATGGTTAACGTCAAGCAGGTATAAGGAACCCATAACCCAGGCCATAAACTAACTACCATTTTAACTAATTGCTATCTTCACAACGTCATTCCCCAAATTATCTTCAACCTTCCTTTTATCGTTGATAAATTATCTGGATAAAAGTTATGGAATTGTCGTTAGTAAACGATTAGAGTCGGATTGAAATATTGGAGCTGAAAAGACAGCTGATAGGATAGCTTTGTTTGGCAAAGGGATCAAAACATACTAAAACTGAATGAAAGGAAAATAATGTAGATTTAATCTTGTAATTAACTACATTTCTGTCTACAACTCTTTTTATCTATTATCCTATTGCAGGTATGCTGGAAGAGATTTCTTTAGAAATAAGTATCACCTTTGTACGATTTTTTCGGTTCCTTTCTTATTATCTGTCTATATGTGTATACAAACATGCAGTAAAAAAAAAAATTGTATAAAAGCTTTGTTTAACAAAAAATCTTGTTTCCATTACGATGTTCTAATATGTAAGGCGCCAGTCTGATGGATAAAACACTTTAATGGAAGCTGACAATAACTTGTGTGCGTTCTCAGCTGACATCTCATACATTATGTATTTATTATATCGTCATATTTTACGAAATGGAATTTATGGTATAATACATAATTATAATCAGTGTGAAGAAAACATAGAATATTGTCTTATGAATAAAAATATTATAGAAACACGCTGCTGAATTCATTTGTTAATAATGTAACCAGTAAGTTATTGATTTACATGTACCCAGTGAAGAAAAAAAAACTGTTTAAGTAATTCCTTAAAACAAGGGCCCTACTTTCTCAAATAATAGTAAAGAAAGACCAGATAAGTGTTATGCATGTCACGTCATGATTCGAAAAACATGTTGTGTATAAAACATTTGCCCAAATGAGCAAAACAGAAATAATTCAGAGTTAATTGCGAAGGTCCGATGGCGATTATACCTATAATTAAATATCGATTACATATAGTTCGTGACCATGCTGTTGCTTGCAAAACGAAAATAGAGTACACTGCAGTACGTAACACTTGATTAATATGACACAAAAAGAATGCCTTATTAAAAATAGTTGGCGATATCACAATGTGATTACAACGAGCGGAGTTCAGTAGTACCAGCCACGTGGCGGTGCAAGACACAAGGTGTAGCGTTTATTTAGAAATTTGAATGATCATCATTAATAACAAAATATTATTCTGTCATCAGAGTAGACGTAGCACTTTCTCCGCCATGCAGGCGCATCCAGGCGTGTCTCAAGAAAACACACATATAAACAGCAACATTTTTGAAAGATATCAATGATAAACGTCAAATAAAATAAATAAGGCCTGCATAATAATTTCATCATCATAATACTTAACCAGTTATTATTTTCTTCTGAATAACGAAATTCTTAGTAACTGTGAACAAAAGAAGAGACGTGGAAAAAGGAAAATACAATTAAGAAAACCAGGATGCTTACATCTCAAATGTAATACAGACAATTACTAGTAAACGGTCTTCCGGCAGCATTAATCGCTTAAGTGGGTTCTTACAACTTAAACGATTAGTTAAGTAGATGATTATCTGCCAGTCTTAGAATGAGTAAATTACTCGTAATACATGCATGCGTTTCATCATCTAACATTATAAAACCACAAATACCGTAACTTTATATTAGAACCGTTCAAAGTTGCTTAACGGTCATTATCATCATCAGCCTACAGCAGTCCACTGCTGGACGTAGGCCTCTCCAAGTGCACGCCATTCGAGTCAATTCTCGGCAACTCTCATCCAGCTGCTACCAGCCACCCTGCGAAGATCGTCGCTCCACCTAGCCTGAGGGCGTCTTACCTTACGTTTGCCGATTCGCGGTCTCCACCCAAGAACGTCTACTCCAACGGTCATCGGTTCTACGGCTAATATGGCCAGCCCATTGCCACTTCAGCTTGCTTATCCGCTTGCCGCTTCTTCCTTGAATACTGTACGATTCGGATGGCACAAATAATCGTAATTCGTTTAGGTTAGGCAACCGAAATTGCGGCAACGCACCGATCGAGCGATGAAATAATCGAGTCGTGGTTTCGAACTGCATCAATCAGGGCACGGCGCAAAACACCGTCCGCATAATTAAGCTAATTATGCTGACATCTTTAGGAACTTAATTCTTCATTTAATTGTCGTAAAGGTGTAATTGTCAGAAGAACTTGCTTTAATATTTCTGAGTTTTTAAATTATTAAATTTATTGTGTGGAAGCCCGGATTAGATGCATGCAATCGAGAATTTTAAATCGTGTTTATCATTCCCAAATCCCAAACAATTAGTGCCAAAGCATACTACGTTTGGCACGGTTTAGATGCTTTGGCTGTATATGTATTAAATTATGTATATTTTGCAGGCCAATCATACAATTATCTCCTAGTGAGGCAATACTACAAGAGTCTTATTTTTTTCTTCGAGCCAACTATTACTGAATTGTGAACGTTAAAGAGTAATTTAATTAATTTTAAATGATACTCACATATAGTGCAGAAATGCCATGCCTAACACGAGACTGTCTTCAACAGTTTCGTTATTAATTAAACGACTATTAGAGCGGATGTAGTGCAAGCGCAACGAAACCGACAAGTGTTACGGAACATTATTCATTTGATAGGAAATTACGCTCGAGTTCATTGGTAGAAACACTAGAGAAATAAACTTTAACAATTTGATGTCTAAAAGTTTTCTTTCATCATACACTTAAGGCTCGTACGGGCGGCGCCTTTGTGTCGGGCTGTCGCGTCGCGCCTGTTTGCGGGAGCCTTGATACGGACCTTAGTTTCAACCCTTGCATTTTACGCCTCTTAAGAACGTCACGCACGCACGCAGGCACGTCCATGTAGCTAAACGATATATGCAGTTCATGAATACAGACAGCTAGTATTGATTGGCAGAAATACTAGGAATCGCATGCAAAATTAATAAAGGTTACGCTAGAAATGTCGAACTAAATTATGCAGATATGGTACGAACAACAAACACCACCGTATGAAATAGTGCACTATTGCGAAGAATTTGTTTTACATACATGAATAGTAATAAATCGCTTGTCAAAACAGAGTTTATGATTTATAAATTCGTTTTGCTTCAAGTGTAAGTCCGCAATAAAAATGCAAATCACTCGACATACGTCAGCAGCCGAGAGTAAATCAATAATACTGCGAGGAAGACGTAATCTCCGGTATTTTACAATACCCGATAGTTTTACTTTTAGCAACGAGTGTAAATATAAACAAGACATACATTAAGCATGCATTACGGTTTCATCATGTACCGCTACCTGCCCTATATCGAGCAAGAGACGTCAATCTATCTTCTCAAAATAAACTACTAACTATTTTCATAACATGAGCAATATGGTTGCAGAGTAAATGTTTCTCAGAGCTTTTTGACAAGTGCTATTTAAAGTAGGACAAACATTTCAGTGTTTCATGTACTTCTATATAAGTTACTTTTAAAAGGGCTAAACTGTATCGCAAAGCTTGCCACATTTCTTTAACCAGACATTTACAGCGGAAGTAAGTATGATACTAACTGCGTAAGTGAATATCAATATCGGCCGAGCAGTAAATGCAAATCGACATCCTTTCACATTACGAATCGTTTCTAAAAAAACGATGACTCATTCAGTCCGCTACCGAACGCCGTGTTAAAATAGTGATTTAAATAAATAAATCATTTTATAATAACCTGTATGCGTTCAGTATTAATATACGGCCGTTTAATTGGGTAATCGGTCCATGCACACATTTACCCAGATGGACATTCCCCATACCCAGTGGCCCGGTTACCAACTCCCGCGCGCTACTTTCCATCTGTGTTGCTGAACCTACCGTATTTTTTGGTAATTCTACCAAAATGGAAACTATCTGACAACCATATTGGTAGACAGGCCAATTATGGTTTTCTTTAAATTTACTAAACACAATAGTCTGTGTGATTGCATAAATATCAAGTTATTACATGAAACAGAATGTTTACCTAGAAGCAACAGATTTAAATACGTTTCTTTTTAGGTAATTTTCAACTACATGTTCACTTACTTAGACTGGCAAAATGAGTCAATTTTGCAGATTGAAGCTCGGCAATACCTCTATAATAACTTAAAATCCTAATGGCATTCGGCCAAAACGAATATTTCTAATTAAAATTAACTACCAAAACAACGTTGTACAACCATTGTCAAACTGTACCGACACATTATATGTGTTTTGTACTGTCATCAGTGCCGTCAATGGAAAGTGGCACTCGTTATTTCATTATTTGTAATAAGACTGAGTATGCGGGCTGTCTGATTTGGTACACAGACATAGACAAACAAGTTTTTTTTTTTAATACTTTTCAGGCTGTATTTCCAGTTGATGAAAGGTCTAGCAGAAAGCAATTTTAAAACATCCTGCAAACAATCTAATTTTACAGATGACATTGAACCGTAGTTGGAAATCTTAGATAGATTGAATCACAGGTCTGTAAAATTTAACTTTTCGCCTGCTCAACTTCGCTGAAAAAAAGGCAGAGAATTGTTTGTTCTTGCAGCTAAGAAATAACTGCAGTTTGAATCAGAGGCAATATAAAATAATAAATATTTTTATTTCTAAATATTTACGTAAATTTTTATAGATAGTGGAACCAACCAAATCGTTACAAATTGTGCAATTAATCGGTATTACGATCACAGACTACAGTTACTCGCTGATGAACAAAAAATCGAGTTCTCTAATAAGGCCTATGATCAGTAATTTATTGCTGAACTTCAATTAGTCAATCAAGGCAAATTAATCTCTACTTAAAATGTAATTTGCGTCCCGTTTTGCGTAAGTACGTTTTGTTGACAATTGCGTCTTAGAAAGTAACGTGAAAACATGGACCAAATAAAAGTTAGCTGTGCAAAGTGTTAGAAAAATTAAGAAGATCGATGAACAAACATGGGCGAGAGAGAGGAAGGCTTCAATAAACCAGACGTTATAGAGGTAAAGTTAATAGGACAAGCTGAGATTACCTACCTCAATGCGAGTAAAAATAAGGAAAATAATGAAGAACAACAATTCTTATGAAACAGCTTTTTACATTTCATCATCAAGTCTTTTCTAAGAAGCAGACATTGTCATTCTCTTAATATAAATAACTTTCTAGTAAGTTGTTAACCTTATCTAAATTACAGGAGGCTAGTAGAAACCCAGAAATGTTGCTGGGGCATGTGGTGACAGGGCCAGATTTCTGATCTAGCCAGTCAGAGTTCCTGCTTAGGAACAGTGCTGGTTGCGTCAACGCTTTCGCCGCGATTTCACCTCGGCTGCAGTCTGTCACAGCGGTAAGGGCTGTGTAACGTGACGTAACTGTGATTTGTAGCAGTAATATTATTGGAATAATAATTTTGGTAAGTATGTTGTGCTTGGTGTGTTATCTCATCGTTTATGGAAGCTATGTCATATAATGGACGAGTATTTGAAACCCGCCATATTTTATTGCTTATACCACTAGACACAGAATAAAATCGTCGAATAAAATCTACGGTCATCTGAGTTCGTTTATCGTAAATTGATTCATCACATAATGTATACTATACAAATGTAGGACTTGTCCTACATTTAGTTATGTAAGATTTGCAATAAAGTCAAGACCCTATTGCAAATACATAAGTAATAATGCAAGCAATCATTTTCAAGAAGATAAAACTCAAAGAAGTTTCGCTGACATCTTTAAATATAATTTGCAGAAAGATTACAGCTATTAACTAGTGAGAAAGTCACTAGCTAGTCATGAGCAATCAACTGAAGAAGAAGAAAGTAAACCACATATTTCCGGAATCGTTACATGACAATATAACAACGCGTCACATGGTGTAAGCCCTTTTAAATAACAAGAAATTATTTACAGTTCCCTTGTTATAAAGAACCGTAACAAGATAGGTATATCACGTAACACCTGAAGGCATTATCGGTTCAAGTGTTGAACAAAGCCCAGTTTTTGTCAAGAGTTCATAGCTGCAAAAAAATCTGTATCTAATCATGATTCAGCAGTATCTGAAGTCGATGGTCGCGTGTCAGTGGCCGGTAACGCAGTTCTTTGTTAGACCGTTGAAAGTCAAGTTAAAGACTTGAAAAATTTTTAAATGCAATATCGTAAAACCTGAACGAAGCGTTTGGGGCAAAAAATACTAGTTAGCCAACTAGAAGTTTGACAACTGAATTTGGAGAAGAGCAATCCTAAAGACGACATTAGATATTCAAGAACTTAGAGGACTAACTTCAAATTAAAATGATGTTAATACAAAAAGAGGACACAAACCTAACCTGAGGTTTGTGTCCTCTTTTTGTAAGTTATTAATAATTGATTATATTGCAGTGAGTCCAGTTGATTGGATTTTATTTGGCGTTTAGTGATTGCGATAAAAATTGTTGACAAGATAAAAGCTTCTAATTTATTCGGTAATCCGGTTAAATGTATGCTAATTTCTTTTATATTTAGGTTCGAATGAGTTGCCATTTCTAGTTAAGTTTGATTTATTGCTTATTCTCTAAAATGCGTTTATTATTCATGACAATATCAATAAATAATTAGGGCGGGGGAAAGTTCTTTCGTATTTTACGTACTTAATACAAATTCAAGACTAAGAGCTCGTGTGGCACCCAAATATCGAGTTTTTTTGTACACCCTTTTGACTTTTTCAAATGGGTCAAAACTGTTTTGTGGTCAACCCCTAACTCTTCAGCTATGTCGTAACTACTAATATCTTGCTCCACTTTTTGCAATAATGGCATCGACTTTACCCGTAACAGGGTGGCCAGAGCGAGCTGCATCTTTGACATCAAAATTCCCGGACTGAAAACGCTTGAACCAACTTTGTGCTACTCTTGACACTCTACACTGACACTGCGTTAAGTCCATAAACATCTCATATTTTTTTCGCGGGTTGTGTCGCATTTTTCCCTTTTTGTAATAAAACTTCATTCGTTAGAATCACTCATTTTGGCGGTAAGAAAAACAATTGAAAAATAGCGGGAAATCGTTTTTTTATTTTTTTATGTCATTTTTTTTTTTAATATGTATTTTTATGGTCTGGTTGCCAAGACCTTTTAGCCAACATCTATTTAATAGTATGAAAACCAACCAGATACAAACAGTACGGCCAAAGAGATTCTACTACAACTTTTATAAGTACCTATGAAATACGCTGAAATACGAAAAAACTTTTTCCCCGACCTATTATAACTTTCATCATAGTAAAAACACGAAGTTTAGAAATTGCTGTATTATTTATAGTAATGTTTTTAGGCCAGCTCTCGTTATGGATGAGTGGAGTCATGAGTATGACCGAAGAAATCAATAACCCTGTTACAAATTAGACAGCCAACGGCCGAATTGATGATACCTCCGATGATGATTCACGTACCCTCATCGTCTGGCTAGCCAGTTTATGTAAGGTTGTATGTAGCTAAACTGCCAATCCCTGTTACTCGTCAATTTAAAAATGTGTTGTCTGCAATCGCGCGTTTTTATGTTGCACACACCATTCTACTACGTTGGCGTATCTAACGTGAATTTAGGTACCTACCGGCTAAAAATATGCTGTATGCAACACGACGCATTTTCGCACTGTTCTAGACGCGTCTAAAAAGGTTTAGAGGTCATGTTAGACTGGCACACAGCACAGCCCGCTCGGAAGAACTTAGCCTATTGTAATACGATTTCACTCTGATTTATTCATAGTGAAAGTGCTAAATGTTTTCGGAACAATACCAGTGTAATTAACAGTCTACCTTGAATAACTTAAGTTTATTATAGGATAAATATAGTTAAAGATATAGATGAGATATAGATGAAAGTGAAACCTTGCGAGCGATATGAAAACATTCTATACTGTTGTAAAAAGATGTGTCTGGAAAGATCCAGTTGTTTCAAACTTTAAACAAGAGTTTTTTACTGTTTTGTTCCAAACTTCTAACTAAACAATGGTATTATGTTTTGTTTCAGCATTAATTAAAACTTTAGAACAAGTTTTGGGATCATGTTTAACAATAGAATATTCTGCTGTTTTTATTATAATATCATAAAAGAACAACGCAAAAAGGAAAATCGAAGGTTTTGTGACTAAACTAGGTTAATTTTATCAGGATTCTAGAAAACGTAATTAAACTGTCTCATTAAGCAAGTAGTAGGCTATACAATACTCCATTATCATCTACCTTCTGACGACTCTAGAATAGACCTTATCCTTCATAGACCATGGAGAAGATTGCGGAACGAGCTCTAGACAAAACTAATAAACATGGTCCACATTAGTCCTGGCCCGAAATAACTGGAAATCATGTGGGGAGGTCTTTGCCCAGAAGTGGGATGATGCAAGCTGACTGTTACCATACCAGTAAGTTTCATTACTCCAGTCTGTGCAAATACTTACTGTGGCATTGAAAAAAACAGTGGCCATTTAATGAATAATTTGTTATTTGAATAGCACGACGACGACGAGACGAGGTTCATTCTATATTTGAATGTAGAATGAACCTCGTCTAGAATTTTCTCTGCATATCTTACGAGTTACGAGTCTAGGTACAAGTTATGTATGTACGACAATTTCTTACAATAGATCTCATCCTTTTTAAGGTAGCTGGCGCTATACATGGTGCACATTTTCATACATATTTCTTTCTGTATAGCAATAGATATTGCAAGAGACATTATTTTGATGCATGGGGCTGGCGACTGGCGTCTTAACCGCGGCACGCTTTGCTCCATTCTGATATATTTTGCGTGGTTATTTATCAGAATCATGTCATGTAAGTTCGGTTTTTTATTATCCTCGGGTTCACCCCCCTTTTGGTATTAGTTCAGTTTGACCTGAGACACAATCCGTGACGAATAGGTACGCTATCACTTGAAGGCCAAATAAAAATTACCAGTATCGATAGCAATTGTACGTACCGTCAAACGTGGTGAATAGAGATATGCTGGCCTGAATCGGGACGAAACTTTAAAAGGGATTTTAACATTGAAATAACAATAGTTAGTTCCCAACAAGGGCACTTAATCGTTAATTATAATACAGTAAACACATTCGAGTCCTTTTTGGCAACAAAGTATATTATTTAAATGTTAAAATCCCTTTTAAAGTTTCGTCTCAATTCACCCCTGCATCCCTATTCACCCCGTTTGACCTCGTTTGGTATGTAGATATAAGGTGATAGTACCTATGGGTGTGACTAAATTGTACTCGAAATATTGACGTACTAGGTAAAATGAGTCACAGGCATTCCCCACACACTGACAAACAACAACAATACATACTATCAACAAGGAGATAGAAGAGAGAAAATCTGAAGTCGGGCGAGGGTTGTGATATGGATGGTATGTAGGTAGCTCCCTACTCGATGCGACAAACTGGCTCAATTTTTTCCACACATGTTAATTGGCTCACGCTGTATATTTTTATCTACCACTTAACCTAATTTTCAATTCCAAAGCATTGAACTGCCATATTCACGTACCGTTTGTCGCGAATTGGGCCGTTTCCGTCCAACACGTGGGAGCCGACATTGACCTCCATTTAATTATCTTTTGTTGAGTGAATTGTACAGTGCACACGGCATTGTTTTGATGAGTTTTGTAATGGGTTCAAATTCACACGTTAATGTGAGACCGGTGACCAAGAAAACAACATTAAAAGAGGCACGTCACATGAACTGAAACACCTTGTGAACCGAAATAAACTATTGGGACTTTTAAAATGTCCACCACTGTCACTTAGTAAGCGAAATAAAGTTACAACTGTTACAATTGTGCTCATGAATTATCAGAATACGAAACAAGTAAACACAATTTAGAATTCATTTCCGTCAGTTCATAAAACTTACAGAACTTGCACAGAAGGCTAAACAGTGCCTGCGTCTTGACTTACAAAGACTAGATATCAAAAACCTTAAAACTAAAGACTGCTTGTCTACATCAGCTCGGTGATACAACGGACCAGGCACAGCGTTTAAAGGTCGCTTTATGTATACCGGTACATAACACGGTACGGGGAATTTTATAGTAAGTAGATTGTATGTTACTGGTTTAATGTTTGCACAGTCATTTAACACTACTACGAGACACTCGATATATGCTACCGTGCGCCGTAAGACAACGGTGAATACATAAATAAGTATTTATGTACCTAAATAATCAGATCAAAAATCTGAATAGCACATAGACTGTGACAATAATAGCAAGGTTTATATTGTCCTTACAGACAGTACATTTAAGTCAAATGTTGCATAGTATCAAAAAGCCGGAAAAATGTGAAAACCTAACACATTTATTCCGTTTGGAGAAAAAATCGGACCCGATAAGTTAAATTAGTTTAAAACAAGTATTTTAACAAACATTCCAAAATACCCTGGAGGGTTTCAATCTACGTTGAAACCAGAAAAGTTCAGTCATAAATTACAGTTCCTAACTGCAATGTAAACTCAAACCCTGTTAAACTCTTGGATTATTTTTAAAATATAGGCGGAGTGACGATTGTTTCAACAATCTAATGGAACAAGATGTTAAATAATAAATATTGTAAAATCTTTTTACAACCGTTATACATCAGCAATTTTAGAGCGGATATTAGATAACAAAAATTGAATTATACGAAGGGAATGGTTGTTGCAATCGCATAATCGTAACGCGTTCCACACTGACTCGTGCAAATGTCATCAAACTCCTTTGACTCATGAACGTAATATATGAATTATGAATTGTATGTTTCCGAGGATCGCAATCGATTCCTTTGAAGTTGCACACAACCTCTACTTACTATTGACAGTCTGAAAAAACAACAATCTAATATCAAATGCCATCATAATTCACTCGACACGATAAAACAGGTACTTTACCTCAGATCAAGATTATTCATTCATTTAACTGTTTCTCATTAACTACCAATTATGCATATGATGTAATACTAAACAAACATTGCCAATGCTCTTTATCTTCTGAAGCTAGCCAATAAAAAAACGATTATTCGTTCAGTGCATGGAATACCCAAATCGATTAAGCTATTCACAATGGACTAGCAAATGCCTTGTCTGCTTGTCTGTTTGTCTTGCCTTGCCTTGTTTATGTTATTTAATAATATGTACTGTTTGTTTTATTATATTTTGTTACGTAGATGTAGTACCAATTATTACACCTGGCTTGGTCTCCGTACGTCCTTTTTGGGTAACCACTGAAAACCAGCGCCGTGCTGTGGGTCCCCTATAGCACAGCATCATGCTGAGTGGAAGCCTTCTTGTCACAGTCATGACGTGCAGCTGTCGACTATTTCTGTTTTGTGCTCGTGATTAAAGATCTAGTTTGTTTGTTTCTTTTTATTAAATTGTTACCTGAGCTAATTATATTTTTTTGTATGCACGTGTTTCTGTGACAAATAAACCTATTTTTCTTTCTTTTCTTTTTTTCTTTCCTTGAAAATATCAAATAGGTCTATGAACGAGGACGATGGTAGTGATAATAGACTATTTTAAAGCATTGCTTCGTTGACAAAGGTAGACCTAATACGATCAAGGTATTTGCAAACAGTCGTCACTATTAAGAACAAAAGGATTGAAAACGTAACAAGATGCGCCAAGATAGCCCGCGAAATTCAAATTTTCTTACGTTTTTTGAAATTTGCAGGTCAGTATCAGGTCGTATGGTGATCTAAATATGATTCGCGACCGTATCAAATATGGCTTTACAGAATTATAATCATTAGAATCAGCAATACAACTCCTTCAGTTAGAATTGCCCTCAAATGTCATGATTTCATGAAATAGTCATTCAATAGGGTAATGTGAACTTATACAGATGTATTGCTGATTCTAATGATTATAATTCTGTAAAGCCATATTTGTTACGGTCGCGAATCATATTTTAATCAAAATACAACCTGACAGTGACCTGCAAATTGCAAAAAAAACGTAACAAAATTTGAATTTAGCGGGCTACCCTGAAGGTTCCACCTTAAACAACTTTCGAGAAAATAACTCTGAAGGATGTTGCTTACATGATCGATAAACCAATTGAATTTGACAACTGCTTATTACAGAAGTGAGCTGATTTATTTTTTATCACTCTTATCAGGCGTAAATCAAGTTTTTACAGAGCAGGTTGTAATTTTTCATAGTTCAGCGAGCAAATAAAACTACATAATATTTCGACCACAATATTATATCCATACAAGTCAATCAATCATTTTTTTTTACAGGTAGCTAATGCAAAACTGAAAAGTGAAGCTATGCAGGTAAGTTACGTGCCCACAGTAACCAATAGTGTCATTGTTCAAATCTAACACTTCTGGTTTAGAGCTCATAAATATTTATATTACGATACTCCAAACTCCAAAGATTTTATCTAGCAGGCAAATCAGCAAGTGAGCCGGGTGGCAAAAAATGCATCTGAGCGCGGAACTCATGAGCAAATATGTCGTGACTAACATAATCGAAAATATGATTACATTAGCGACTTAAAAAACATTCAGCACGAATAACTGCTAATAGTATTAACATTTGACGCATCTACGAGTATCTTATCTGAACCAAGACCTATCGCTAGAACATATTCATTAATAAATGCTATGAGCCTCGAAATCGCAATCATTTTTTGTAACAGCAGCAGCGTGTATTGTCTCAAAAACATCCCAAAAGTACTTTACTAATGCCATGCATCCCAACTACTATTGTTCATTGATTGACAACCGACACCATTCGGCATGTATGTTTTAGATTTTATTTATTGTTGTTGATTTGAGGTAAAAATATCGTGTCTTGACAATATACAAAAATGCACTCTACATTATTGATTTATCAAGCTCAAGCTTTTCAGGCTAAAATATTGTTAAATATTTACATAACCTATGTAACCTATGTATGGTATGCATTATTCAGTAAGTTATGTGCTAAAAAGTTATTTGTTTAACAAATAATTTCTTGTCCTTTTCAAATACATTAAACCTACTTAGTTTTCAAAAAAATACATCAGTAATCGTAAAAGTAAAGATAATGATGATTGCGTGGTGTTTAATTTGTAGACAGTGACAGACACTTACCTAAATGTCGATTCAAGCCAAATGTCAAAGGTACATAATTTATAGGATATTTGTGGTTTGAGAGAAAGTAGGTCAATTCCAGAAACCAGTCGACAAGGAGGAACTTTAATTAATATTATATTCTATTCATCATCATACAGTTTATAAATAATTGTAATAAATAATGCCAGGTTTTTCCAAGTTTTCCTTCCTTGTTTGAAACTGGAAATATAAACAACAAGTCAAAAATTATTAAGTTTTTGGGAATGTTACAGTGACCCGGGTAATGTGCCTGTTGTAGCGTTATGTAAACATCCAAATAAAGTCATGCCCAATGAGGGCTCCCACAAACAGGCGCGACGCGACAGCACGACACAAAGGCGCCGCTCGTCGCGCGGCACGCGGTGCCTTTGTGTACGCAGTCGCGTCGCGCCAGCGTGCACGAGCCTTGATTGTATTGAACTATCTAAGTTGTTTACACAGATATCTAGTGGAATGCGGGCGCCTCTTAAAGCCTAGTCCACAATAAATGATTAGTCACGCTTTTGTTTTAATTGCACTGGACATACTCTTATTAAGTTATTAGTATTACGAACAAAAGCCATTATTAATGTCATTGTGGAAAACAAGAACGAGGAAAACATCACAAGATGCATTACGTTTTCATTGTCTTGTGTGTTGTGTTAACTTAATTTATTTTTCAAACATTTTGCCACATCATTGACGTTGTTTTTGTATAAAACGGGAGCTGATGCATCAATATTGCACCTTAAATTGAATGTGTTACGGATGACTTTTCATTACACGTTTCAATTTACCTGAGTGCACTCATCCTCGCAAAAACCACACCGGTAGAATATTTATTTGCGGTTCCCACGACACATACTTCTACAGTGTTGTAGTTGTAGTATGCCGAGTATGCGCTCTCAATAACAATAAGTATCAACTTCGATCTACATGTATTAAGAAAAACGCTTGCCATAGTTTGAAGGGCTGTTAACTGTTAGACCAGAGGGCAATTCCTGTATTTTTAAGAACGGTCTCATTCTAATCCATGTCAATGTGAAAATAATATTAAATTTAAAATTAAAAAACGTCCGACAAAAACAAAAACCTATAAAAACGGCTAAACGGATTTTCTTCTTTCTTTTTCAGCTAAGAACACTCTCGATCAAGTCAAGTTTCGAACTAAACAAAAAAAAAACAAATACCGGTTCAGCCGTTTGGGAGCTACGATGCCGCAGCCAGACAAACACGTTAAACTTATAACAACCCTCTTTTTCCGTCGGGGATTAAAAAAAAACTGTAATTTACCTACAAGTTCGACACTGATTGTCGCTGAGATGAGATTGCAACTAGATTTTGAAAATGTTTGATTACGGGAATTAGCCTTTTGGTGCTGGCAAAAGAGGACATTCTTGACCAAACACTCGTCTCAGCGAAAGAGCGACACATCTTAGATGAAATCCCATTTCCATATTACCAAGTGTTTTTACGTGTGAGTTGTTCACACTATATCATGTACTACATAATGTGTTCGTCTCGTACTTGCCGTTATGTTAATTGGTGCCTGTTTCGCTCTCCTATATAAAAGTAGAGTGACTGCCTACCAGCTCGACCCGTTTCTTAATTGCAGCATTCTTGAAGCACGTCGCAAAGGAAATGTAAGCAAACTGCTTACGTCCTTTTCCGTCGTAAGTGAAGAACAGGTTTTAATGTGCAAGTTTTAACTCCTATTTTCTGTTTGATAGGCAATTATCTAACATGTAGGTATTAAGTAACACATCTTAGCTCTAGGTAGAAATTTGTTATGGTTATTTTCAAAGTCAACAAGTACTCGTGTACTTGTTGACTTTGAAAATAACCCAATATCGTAGTTCCCAGTTCAGTAGGTCATCCCAGGCGCGGAGCTGTGTCGTTTGGCCTTCAAAAATAGGTCATCATGCACCCCCTAACCACCGTGGCTCCCGGAACTCAGTGCAACGGGTACAGGTCAAAGTCAAAGTGAATACTGATTGTGGTAAATATATGTAAATAATCAAATAACCCTATATAGATATCAAGTCACTTCCAAATCTAACCATATTTCAGTTTACTGAAACATGCTACTTTATTATTCTAAGTATTACGGCGTTAATCAGTCTATCTTACGGTTACATTGACAACAAATAATAAGTGTCAATATTTTTTTGTTGTTGTCCAAACTAGTTTTAACGACAGTGTCACAGATTAATTATGTCTTTCCATAGATAGAATACTCTATCAATATGTTTTTAATTCTGTAGAAGTGGCTATAAAAGGTTAAATAAATAAAAAGATATTTCCACAGAGATAAGCTCTGTGGATTTTTTTTTAATACAAAACTGATCATTAATTCCAATTAAGACAAAGCTAATGTTTTAAGTTTTCAATACATTTTATCCAATACTTATACAATGGCTACTATTTTCGAAATTTTAAAGCAAAAATTATTGCTTACTTCTTTTACAGGACAATGGTTGGAATTTTATTTCCATGGAAATATTAAAATAATGCTGTCATCACATTGGCATTAATTAATTGCAAACAAGATTTTAATTGAAGTGTATATTTACCGTAAGAGCTTTACATAATTATAAGTAAACGATTTAGTTCATAATTAAATTGATTTAATATTCCACGGCAATGAGAACACTTATTCAACAGCTTAGTAATCAAAATAATTAAAGTAATTTAATTCTATTATTGTTTTTGCTGACGTAACAACTAGGAATCTTAATTAAATAAACAATTTTTTTCCCGTGATTTCGTCCATAGAAACTTCATACACCAATGTATCCTCTTCATCTTGTACGGAACGTAGCCTCCAAATTAGCATGTTTCTTTGAAGTCTGTGGGTCGTCTGTCAGTCAAGACAGCCATTCAATCTTGGAACTGCTTAGTTTGACATATGACAGTGTTATCCGCTTCTTTCCATCTGGTACCCATATACTTTTTACCAACAAAAATCTTCAATCGATGCCGAAGACGAATCGTATACCGAACCGTGTCTAAAGCACAGATTACAAAAAAGGTGCATCAAGAAAGCCCCAAAATATCTTCAGGAAAGTCGTATGTTACAAAGACGTGTCCAATTTACTTTAATTATCATTTCGCGTGGCCGAGTGTTCTCTGCGGCCATTAACCAATGTTACACGTGCAGCACCAACATCATTCACGTGTCTCGGCGTTTTTTCTACGAATGTCCGTAAGGGGCAATGATTGTGGCCAATTACTATAAGATTCTATCGTATGAGTGTCTTTAATTTACACTGTCGGAACAAATTTCTTATTACTATCAATGTTTTGGTGTCTGCAACTCGATGAAATAAGGTTCTTTGTATTGAGTTAGAGTAAGTTCAGACGATCAACAACGTACGTTTTATTGGCTGTCCACATCTATCCTTAGCTAGCACATAATACATAGAGGTGCATGTCTGTTGCTATAGCGCAAAAATAATGAACGGTCAAAGTAATTTGGACAATGAATTAGAGTGATCCTCTGGAAGTTACCCAAGTGAAGTAATCAACGACACGCATTTTGTTGTCCACATCAGTCATCAGCTAGCACATACCTCATACCTACATAGCATGATGCATGCCTGTTGCTATAACGCAAATATAATAAACGGTCCAAGTGATTTGGGCAATGAAGTCGAGTGATCATCTGAACCGCCTCAAAGTTACCCAGGCGAAGATACAGCTGGCGGGCAATGGGGCGTGTAATAGATGCCTTTTTGTATAGGGACAGTGACCGAGGCAACCGGAATGACACAACGAAATAAAGTAATTTAAAATTGGGTTCGTTTAATGAGAATCGAGCATACTGTAATTCGTTTCATAAAAATAAGTTACAAGCGGTGTCAATAGACTTTTGAAAGTGACAATAATCCTGAAGAAGATGTTCAAAACTTCAAAGTCACTCGTAAAGTATTGATATTTTTACTCCAAATTCGAAATAGAAAGATTGGAAGCCTTCATTTTAGCAATCCCAAATGTCTGTTCGTCTCAAAACTAGTGAGCAGTGAGGTAATAAGTGAATAAGAAGTATTTATTTTCAGTAGAATTTGTAAGACTAAACTGGAACAGAATACATTATACAAAGTTACACAGTACACGCAGTAACAGTTTTTTTTTAAATCATAACAGTGTTGCTTACTTGCGTAGTTTGGAATAATAACAAAATACTTTAGATAACTACTGTTTTTATTTATTGGAAATACATTATTAATCAATATATTGTCTCGATCAATACCGATAATTATGTTTGCACCAAAGCCTCGTCTACAATCGCGCCAAGCTTACAAAATGTGTTTTTTTTACCTTAAGAATTATAGAGATAATTCGAATGAACTCGTAAATAGTGGGTTAAACATTGCCAACTTTCACGTTAGTAATAAATATTGTAGTTTCCTATCTTACCCACCCACGACATAAACCGCTTTCTAGGCGCCAGTATACTGCGCGGGCGCTTAGGAAATACTCGTGAGCTTTCATCAGCGGCCTAGCGACAAAGATAGGCTAATTTGTATATTCAAGGAAGTCACAGCAAGAGGTATTACCCAGTAAAAGTCCAAGGTTCTAAGAGAAATTACAGGGTTGACGTAGAAGTCAAACGTCATACACATAACGATGCCAAAGACACGCCTACGTCGCGCGTCGGGATGTTTAACAAATACTATTCAATTCGCTCAGTCATCTGTTACTGTTGTTGCTTTCAACACGCTATAGGTGAATGCGACCGAACTCCAAAAGCACCTAATATAAGTAGCAATCACGTATAGCGTTAAATGAAGAAAGCTACCAATTAAGAAACACACGTGGAACCCGGATAATGCCGGTTGATGGCCACTTCGACCCCCGGAGTGGATAAGTTCACAAAACGTGTTTTCACCATACCTGGTTTGCGGAAGATCGTTAACAGACGACCTTTACCATTGTGATTCATAATAAACATTAATTCGCACGGCTTTTGTTGAAGGATCCATTCATTATTGAACAGAACTATCGCTTTTGCAAGGAATTTGACTCTTTAGAGTCCCGAAGTAGCGATATCGGGCGAGAGACATTAGTTAATCATTGTGCCCAATTACTGGGGATTCAAGAGGTTAAATGCTGATTATTAGAATAAGGAGTTAGTGATGTATACCCATATTGAACAACCAGTCAACGATTTTAAAAACGCTTATATCTATACTAATATAATAAAGCTAAAGAGTTTTTTTTTTCTATATGAACGCACTTATCTCTGGAACTACCAATCGGATTTGAAAAATTATTATTGCATTTGATAGCCCAATCCTTGAGGAAAGTTAGGCTATAGGTTATAGGTAGTATATACCTTTAGGAGCCGAGCAAACAGAAAAAAGTCAGAAGACGGCTAAGCGAAGTCGAAGTAACGAGGCATAGCTGTAAGATATTGTATGTTAAAACAAGAAATTTCATGCGGACGAAGTCGCGGGCAGAAGTAAGTAACTTCATAAACACCCAAAAACCTGCTACGAAAAGAACAAAAAGAAACTGCAACTGTTTTATGAAAATCAACTAAACACATGTTAGTTATGGTCTTAATGGTAGTTATGGTCTTCTTCATCATGGTCTTCTACGTGACTCATTTATCTGTTGATTTAATTCAACACGTATCCGAAAGGTTAATGTATGAACAATGAAATTATATAATCAACATAAATATGTATGGGAATTGTATAATAGGTCAAATTAATAATAAATATTTATGACATACTTAAATCACAGATACCTATTTCGCGGAGGATCTACCGGTGTAGAAAAAAGTTACGGTTAGTGAGAAAATATTTCATCTTCTCCTGAATGAAAATAACACACTAAATCAAAGTTGAAAGCTTCCATTAAAAATATAATTTCCTTTTTTTTATTATCACTTCTATGTTTTTAAATACTTCGAAGTCTTAAAAGAGCCGTCGGTCGAAAGATTGTTAGAACTAATCATAATTAAGAAACAAAATAACAACTAGGAAGTATTTAGGACTCACAAAATGTATATTACTTATCGGTCAAATATTTTTTTATCCAGTACCAACTGGTTATGTAGTGACGTCAAAAATAACCAATTATTAGAACCAGAAAAACAAAATTTAATCAAGAATATTCCGTAACACATTATCTGCGATATTACCTCCGTGTCATTGCTAACACGGTAATCTGATTTATGATTTACTAGCTATTGCCCGCGGCTTCGCCCGCGTGGATGTCGAAAAATATCCTACGGGACCGTGCTACCGAAATAAAAAGTATCCTACATGTTAGTCCAGGTTATAAACTATCTGTGTTCCAAATTGCATCCAAATCCGTTCAGTAGTTTTTGCGTGAAAGAGTAACAAACATCCACCCATCCATCCTCACAAACTTTCACATTTATAATATTAGTAGGATATGATAGCACGGGTACAAATGAATAATGTCAATGTCAATTACTTGAAACGACCTTATGAGTTGAATAGGGCTATAGTGTACGAGGGTGAATCAAAAAGTTCTTAGAATTGCATATTTATATAAAACGTTTTTGGGAGAAGTTCGATATTCAAATTAAAGAGTGTCAATCACACAATATTTATGACAAACTGTCACTTGTTTTTGTCCGTTCATTCGCACATAATAAATTGTTTTGTGCAACGAGTTGCTAAAAACCCAAAATTATGGATAAAAGTGAGTTACGTGCGGTGATAAAATATCTCAGTTTGAAAAAAATGTCTACGAAGGAAAAAAAAACGGACATTCAGCAGACATTAGAGGATGATGCTGTACCCTATTCTACGGTTGCGTACTGGGTGGCTGAATTTAAAAGAGGTAAATCAAGCTGTAAAGATGACCCGCGTTCAAGGCGGCCTTCAACCTCCGTTACGAAAGAAAATGTCAAAAAGGTTGAGAATCTGGTTTTGGAAGACAGAAGAATAACTATAAAACATATAGCTGAGATCCTAAAAATATCATTTGGTAGCATTCAATCCATTTTAATTGATTCACTGGGGTTCAAAAAAGTGTCGTCAAGATGGATGCCACGAAACCAACGAAAACAAAAAGCGACGTTTGGAAATTTCTAGGCGTAATCTCGAAATGTTCCAGCGTGATTCGGATAATTTTTGCCGTCGCCTTGGCGCCATGGATGAAACGTGGGTCCACCATTTCGATCCTGAAACTAAGAGACTTGTGACTTGACTTCACTTATTCCCAAAATTAAAAGAGGGCATTCGTGGAACAAAATTATACGATAATGACGCGGGTATGGCTGCCGTAGAGGAGTTTTTCGAGAGTCAAGAAAATCATTTTTTTTCACAAGGAATAAGAAAGTTAGAAACGCGTTATTCTAAATGCATTGCATTGGAGGGAGATTATGTAGAAAAATAAAATATTTTTGTTTAAATCTTTGCATTTTTTTATATTGATTCCAACAATTTTTTGATTCACCCTCGTAATTAGAATATTATTTTTGTATTTGCTAATAGGCGCCGTTTGTTGACTAGGACACTAGGGGTTACCTAGCAAGGATTGCTGTAAAAACTTAAGATTAGATTAGAATAAAGGTCTATTCCCATCCAATACCAAGAGCTAATACCATTTGGTATTAGTTTATTTCCGAATTTATTTTCTATTCCCAACGAGTACCACATTTTAAAACCAATACCAAAACAAGTTTGAAGAAATCAGATACAGTCAGGTTCAGTAAAATTAAAATGCTTTGAGTGATTTTAAGTAATGTTTAACCTACCTACCTACCTACCTACCTACCTACCTACCAAATTAACTTCCAGCGATCGATCTCTGGTTGACTGTAATACTAACAGCTAAGCTGTGTTAAAATGAATTACCGAACTAAGTTTCCGAAAACATAATAAATGTTCCCGAAAATCCTAACCCTAGACGGTCGACGTCAGTGGCATCCCGAGGTTCGGTTGGTTAGGTTCCTTTAAACCCTTTAGAAAGAAATAGGAGCCCAGCAAAGCGGGGCTCCGTCGACCAGCTTATTAACCCTAACCTTATATTTAGATTACCCTAGATTTCGGTAAAACGCAATTTAAATAAAACTTTGTGTAGCTGAGTGTACAAAAAGTCACGCTTTGGTATTCGTTAGTAATAGATTTTTTATTTAAAAAAATGTGGTACTCGTTGGGAATAGAAAATAAATTCGGAAATAAACTAATACCAAATGGTATTAGCTCTTGGTATTGGATGGGAATAGATCAGAATAAATAGATCTGAAAGTAAATTGAACGTATTTTATCTTGATTACAATTTGCAATCTCCATTTCCATTGAATGTTGACTGAAAAACTTGCCACGTCAGCAGCCGACAAAGTTTTATGTCAATTAATGTATATTCAGTACTTGCGCTGCTCAAACGTAGGACACCGTAAAACGCTCAGTTTTTTGTCGCACAATTAGGCGTACTACTCACAACCGGCGTGCGTGTATGACCAGAGGTATCAACGTAAATGAGGCAAAAAGAGTATGTAAGGATCGTAGCAGGTGGCGTTCTGTAGTTTCTGCCTACCCGCATAGGAAGAAGGCGTGAGTTTTATGTAGGTAGGCGTATTGGTATAACATTCAAGAAACATCGCTAGCTCTTGTCACAATCTCACAGCTGTGAAGTGGTGAAGCCAAACAATGAAGCTATCCATCTTCACATACTGTATGTATACCAGTAGTCACTCTGAATCTGTTAGTAACACAAATCTGACGATATCTGGTGCATTTAGATCGGTTCATTTCCATTACGTTTCTATCTGTTCATTATGCGCAGGAGCAACTTAGCTATTAATACTGACTGATATTATCTTATCATATTTTCCTTAATTAACTCCTCTAGATTCTTGATCTTAGCTTCTTAGGTTTCGGTAATTACCTACTGTTTATCAGTTAAGTTGATCTTTATATTTTCCTCAATTCTAATTGCGACTGCACGATTAGAAGTTTAAAGCCAATTTGAATAGAACCAGCCCAATGACGACTCCTGATGAATTGGACCCATCGATTGAAAGGTTAATCGTTTAGAAGATTACAGCTCTATTGATTTCAATTTTGCTGTTAAGTAGACCGAGGCCGATGCAGCATGTTCAAACATAACACTTGAAATCGAACTAAATGAACTTCTCGTGAAGATTCATGTACCTTATTGGTGATATTCTTCAGAAAGGTCAGGTGCGTACTGGTCGCAACCGGCGGGCGTGAATGACCAGATGTATGAACGTAATCGAGACAAAAGGAGTATGTAAGGATCGTAGCAGATGGGGTTTTATAGTTTCTGCCTACCCCCATAGGAATAAGCCGTCAGTTTATGTATGGATGTATGTATTCGTGTGAAGAAGGTCGAAATATTCTGAATATGTTAATATGGTCGAGAAACCGTTTAACGAACGGATGTTTTAGTCATTATGAAGTAATTTTTACAGAGTTATACAAAATAATTGCTTAATTTTTGTATCTTTTGATGTAAATTATTGTTCACCTTTACTAATTAGGCGGACGATTTCGTTGTATTATTTTACCAACTTTGTAAAGTTCAAGTCTGTTCAAGACCTAAGATAGGGACGTTGTGTCTAAAATGTACAAATACAAAAGAAGTTCAGGGATAATAGAATTACTTTTTATTTATTTTAAGGCTCGTACACACTGGCGCGACGCGACAGCGTGACACAAAGGCACCGCGGGCCGCGCGACGAGCGGCGCCTTTGTGTCGTGCTGTCGCGTCGCGCCTGTTTGTGGGAGCCTTTAAGCGCACGACATTCAGGATTGTATATATATAGCCATCTTTGGAGTTTAGACTAGGTATTCGAAACTTTACATGCGTCATTAATTTTCAGGATCAGAACCAATTACAAAGTTTGAATATTATCTTTATGAGTGTCAAAGACTTATCTTCATCTGCCCTGACACCGAGCTTACTGTTTTCTCTTTAATCGAATTAAACTTTCTTTCCAATGCTACAGCAAAGACGATTAGTAATATTAGATTAGATTAGAGACTCAGAACATTTTCTTATTTTCACAGATAGTCCGAGCCGTGCTATTTCTGTGCTATTGAAGCAGCGTTGCAGGCTTGCAGCTAACCTAATCTTATCGTTCTAGACCACTTTCACCTATCGAGAACTGCGGAAGTGTTGGAGCCGCGTCAAATCAATTCACTCAGTATTCGTTCAAGTTTCATTTCACGTCTCGATGATTCTATTTAAACCTTAGTCAATTTACCGATAAACTTTTCAATTAAACCGTTAGTTCGGTACTAAATGTTGGATCAAAGAAACTAGAGACGTCCTTTTTGTGCGAGGTTTATGAAAAGAATCTAGTCGGAAGTGTAACGATGGATGGTGGACTAGAAATCCATACAATAAAATAATCTATAGAATCGAAGTGATAAAAACGGGACAACAGTTTCAGCAGCACAAGTAGGAAAAGTTTACAAAAAATAACGAGATGCTTTTTGGTGACACAGTTTTGTAACCTTCATCTTGATTCTTGCTATATTTAAAACACTCAACTGGCACAACGCAATGTAACCTACTCGCAGCTCTGCTCTCCTGGTAACGGCAGACAATCGTGACGCTACCTCCATACTCATCACAAAAGTAAACGACTAGCCATTCTCAAGCACTGTGTCAGATCAAAGCAATTTATCTCATACAATAGCACAAATCGGACTGACAGAAGTTTCTCAATAAGTACCTGAGTGCGTTTTATACGAAAGCCAATAATGATCTTCATTTAAGCCAAATGGACTGCAGTATATAAAGCTTTACATTTACGAGATATTTTAGGACCGAAATATTTTAGAGGTGTTCAACAAAAAACATGATTTGCCAGATAACTTCAAAACATAATACGATAATTAATGACATGAATGAATGCACGATACCTAAATTGGCGACATTCTTGATAGCTTGTTGCCAAAGAAAAGTAGTAACAGTTAATGAAAGAAAAGATGGATGTTTTGTGTTAAGGATGATGATTTAGCTAGAAAGTAGATGAATACTGGGGGTCTCCACTCTTTTAGCACGAAATCCGTACCTAGTTTCGACCCAAGTTACGGCTTTTTCCTACTCAGTATCACCTATGGACATAAGATTACTTTGGGGCACGAACTAGGAATTAATGACAACACGATTTGACAGTTGTCCTTACTCTCGACATGTTTTTGCCCGTCCGAAAAAGTTTATAAATCTGGAGTAGGGTTCATTCCATAGTATAGAACTATTTTCGGATGGACCCGTATCATCGTTGAGAGAGTAGGCCGAATGAAACGACTGTTAATAAAGATGTTTGGGAGAACAAGACATGTTGCGCCGATCTTAAATAAATTGTTATAGAGCAGGAGGATAAGTAATTAATAATTTTAAGTAAATCGGTGACGACAAACTTTAGTTTTAGGAATGAAACCATAGAAATATAAAAAGAAACTCTCTATCTACGAGAACTATAAGATAAGTTAATATTCTAGTAGCTTAATTTATGATAACAAGTTTATGCTAATCTTAACATTTGCAACGGATTATTTTGTCATAAATAAATAAACGTAAAATTTATGACACATTTGAAACCAATTAATGATTGTGAACAAACAAACACAAGTGCGCCCACTCATGAACACAACAATGCGAGAATAAAAGGAAAACAAAGACTCATATCAGCTGCTTATCATCGTGACCAAGTTGTAGAAGCTAAGAAGCTAACGTAAGGCAACGTGGTTTCCATTATAGATACTTTAACAAATCAGAGAACGATTTTAGAATCAGGGCTCTGCTGAGTTTGGAGATAAACTCGATGAAGTGAAAGAAAGCCAACCAACAACAAAGACTAAGAGAACAATAGCCAAGTAATCCGTACCATAGGCACAGACAATAACTATTACGATTAGGACACATGAGCATTAATCAAGGTTGTCAAGGTCCAATCGATTAGTAAACTCTTCCGCGATGATTCTCGATCTCCCTTACACTTCATACATTATCACACGTGCAAGTGAAAGGAAAATAGTGTGTGTGAACTTTAGAAAACTAGATATTATTAGTACTCCTTTAAAGGAAAAGGTAATTACGTGGCCTACCATGTAAGTCAGTGAGTTATCGTGTTTGTAACGCGCGGCATTCGACTAGGAAACGAGTTTGTACGTCAAACGGTTTGTTGTGACTCGTGAGGCAACAGTTTCACTTGTACAGTTGTACTATTCCAACTTCTTTCATATAGACGTGTTTTGAAATTGGTTACCACCATAGATATCCGAGTTACCACCTTACTATTTTGGTTCATTAAAAATTCTCGAGGTTGTGTGAGGAAAATTTAAACTTGTAGGTATTCGGTTTTTTTCCTCTAAAAGATAAAATGATACAGTAATAAAATTAAAACTACTAGATCTAAGACTGCGTCACGATCGCTTGTTACGTTATGTGTAAGTCGATCTCCAAGCTGTGATGGTTAGTTATTTTATTTATCTGATTCCAAGAAGGATACCGTACGATATCGTTCGGCATTCCAGCATACATCGAGTTCGTGTCCATGTCAAGAGTGGAGTCTCCCATTTCGGTCATGGCACGCGCTCGCAGGTGCTTCCGCGGCCCACACATAGCTCGGTGACCTCCGTGACCGAGCCGGTTTATTTCCCACTATGCATTGCACTATGCTTCTCATATTTTAATGGCCGACTCTAGTTTTTGTTTGACTTGTTATAAGAATAGAACAAAAACATCTGAGTAGTTGGTGATGACTCAGATTGTTCTTTTGACTTTAGTAATATTTAGTTAATTGATAATAATATTGTAAAAATATTTTACTACTTATCAAGTTATTTTAATAAGTAAGGTAGTTATATGTATTTTCCTATGTTTTGTAAAGTTACGTAATCTATTAATAAATAGTAATTACTTAAGTTCAATTCTAATTTCGTGCTATTTTTTTACGTTACACAAAACAGGTTAGAATTATACGGTGCGTAGGTGATGGATTAGTAACCCGTCATTACCTAAGTTTGCATGTACTTGTTCGTGTAGGTATAACGTAATTAGGATCATTGACCCTCGGTGGTTACATATGTACTTACCAACTATTATGTAAGTACATATCCGCTTGAAACTTCTCTATAATTATAGTAAACAACGAGCATTTTATCAACTGTCCTATATTTACCAACAAAATATTAAGACAGGAATCTGCCGCGTTTTATTTTGGTTAATTAAAATCATCAAACATGCCAAGTCACTACACATGATAATTATTGAGATTATCAATGTTGAAAACAAAATTCTCAAGTTTGTTAAATAACCAGATTTTTGTATTACAAAAATTATACAACGTTATTCCAATATCTTTACTGAAGAAAGTAATAGAATGCTAGGTGCTATTTAATATACTATACCTGATGATAATATGTAAACGGACATGGCCGGTCTCAACTTACCTGCAACAAGAGGAATGCACAAATTAAACTTCAACGTAAAAAACATGTTAGCAAAAAATACGGTTTTAGAGAAAATATTCTGGAAAAAACATTTAACTGGTTTCTTATTGAAAACAATATTTATGAAAAAACAGGAACAGAATTCGTAGAATACAGATTCCTCCTAGAATTCATTAATTTTGATATAAGTACATAATTGGACAATGAAGAGCTTGTTTGAACCTTTTTGCAATCTAGATAAAAAATTGTTTCATCTTAATCAACAGCAAAATGTTGCTTAATTAAATCAAACTGGCCCAGTAACAGTCATTAGACGAGAACACGAGATCGATCGAAGCAGTGCCAGTGTGGCGTCGCGTATTCGCATTTTTTGTCACCAACCAATATTTTCAAGGTCACCAGCGAAGTTCTATTGACCAGATGACACTTAATATCAAGTAGATACTTAAATTGGTTCATTGAATATTAAACAGATTATTAGCACAGAAAAAACCTCTTGCTCTTGCTTCAGAAGAAACCGGTCTTGGCATCTTGTTTCATCGTTAAACTTTGAGAAACGAGGTAATTAACAAGTAGAAATAATTTCTATTTAAACTGCACAAGGTTCATGTACCTATAGTTAATCTTGTTCAGTGGAGGTAACCCAATTCGGTAAGTTTCGCCCAATTTCCAATGAAGGTCGACCTTTCCTTATTCATGAAATTCGCTGTAACTATACATATATTTGAGTTGCGAGTTAGAGGTCGCTAGAGACGGGATCGATGTACAGTTTTAGACGAAAATTCTGAACATATTGGATGATGATATCGGAGGTTCTCAGAACGCTAATATTATAAATTGGGGACACGTAAACACTTTCCAAAGATGAGAAATGGTAGATGATTTAATTATACATTTTTAGGTACCGTACCTAGTGTGGAAATTAGGCCAAACTCAAAACGTCCCTAATAGTTTGGCTTGTAACCTCCAACTACATCATAATGCGCCTCTTGGAGTCTTGGCTCATTTTCAGCGATGCACATTACGATCTAGTGGTGATGAATAGTGCCTCAGTGATAGCACAAAGCACTTGTGATAAATGCTTTGTGTTAACACTGAGGCACTATGCACAGCACAAAGCACTTATCACTCAGTCTTCCCTGATACGGAAACCATGCTGAACATGACTGTCATGATATTTTTTATACTTACTCAGTCTTACTATTTTATATTCCTTAGTAATTGATCTCATAAACTTCATGGTTTCTCTCCAACAAGGTCAAGTACAAAGTATAACATAAGCATGTTTATTTTAGTGAAGCGTCAGAAAAATATTCTGAAGGAATCTTTGCTTGAATTTCTATGAAAAAATGTTTCTGTCGTCGGCACGTCACGCGATTTTTCACGAGGTAGTACGTATATAGGCGCTTATGTACATTTTATGTCGATCGATACGAGTCCTTGGCGTTGAAAACACGTTTGACCTTTTCCAATGTCTTGAAGACTCGGTTTATTCTTGTAAGAAAGATCTTGAGACATATATATTTATAGATTTAGCGCCAGTACGTCATTTTGGAGTGGAAACCGTGCTTTTACCCGTAACTGGCCAAAATTCCTTTACATTAATTGAATTTGGAACTCCTCAATAACCTCAATAGGTAGCGATGGTGGTGCGTGGTTTAAATTCAGGCTTTGATAACGTGTTGATGTAAACAACCTAGTCCTAGGATGTTATTTAAAGATCAGCAAGTAAATTACAAAGGGTAATTAAAATCCAATCAAAGTGTCGAGGAATATCTTTTATTTTAAAACATAACTATCGGCATTATAAATTACCTAATAAAAACTTTTTATGAGTCTATAAAAACGTCAAACATAGGGCAATGCATCCAATTGAGCAAGTAGCATTTAAAGGTTGGAGAATTGTATTACATTACCATAAAATACTCCATCAAGCAATAATATGCTCTTCGTGGTTTACCATAAGGCTACATTCATGCCAAGTTAATTTTAAAGATGGCATTTTAAGTCCTTATTATGGTATATCAGGATCCTGTATTTCAAGCAATTTTCACGTTTACCTTATCTTTCTCTCCCGCTCCCCATTACAAGAAGCGAGACATGAGCATAATATTGACACCAACGGGTGTTAAGGCTCAACACGCGACGCGAATCGCGCGCGACTCAAAGGCACCGCTCGTCGCGCGACACGCGGTGCCTTTTTGTCGTGTGCGCTTCCCGTCGAGTGTCGCGCCTGTTTGAAGGAGCCTTTATCTGTCCAATTATATTTATATGGATACGTATCTCGACGCTTTAATGTAATCTACTCACTTATAGAACTCATATTCGCAAAATAATATTATAGTCTGTTAGTAAATTATAACCCACAAAGTTCAAATCAAAAGGAGTATGTACCCCACATGCTAGTCGTACATTATCACATGCTAAAAATTATAACAGTGCATGTATTACAGTATTGTATATAATTAGAAAGTAAATTTTCGACGGTGCTTAAAAAAATAACATAAACAATCAGGATTTTTCTTCTTCAGGCTTAACACAAATTTCAATTTCATTTCATTTCAATTTGTTCACATAAATTCATAAAGCATTTTATCTCAAATTATCAATTTGCTCACGATAGTGGGCCAGGTCCCTTTCGGTTCGTCTCTTCCAGTCCTTTAATTTCAGGAGCTCATCTGTCCTTGTCTCGACTTTGCGCGTGTTTCGAACAGATAACATCTGGCCGCGAAGCTGGCAATTTTTTGTGAATGGCCATTATCCCTTACCGTAACCGAAAATGGAGTACGGAGACTGCTTATTTGCTATTTAAATATGATGGTATAGAATTATAGAGATAATTTATACTCTCTTAGAAATGTATACTGACGCGTGACGTGGTCGTATCGCGAAAGCTGTTATTGGCCAGTCAGAGGGTTATCAGTGTTTGTTATGTTATCAATGTATGCAATAACGCGATACCTAAAGCGAATGGAAACTTGTATAAATAAATGGTTGATGACAAAGTATTCATTAACTACTTGTATGTTTTTTTTTTTTATAAATTTCTAAACAAATATTCAAATAGGAAACTAAACTTTCTGCGCCGCCCGAAGGGTTTAATTTTTTATTGGTACCAAAAATATATTTGAGAACAGGTCTTGAATATTCCAGTCCAGCGTAGGTATACTTACGATGAGTGATGATTCATGCCAACATCCCAAATTACTGTTTCGCATTCGACGTAAACAAAGCTTCGCAAAATAATTATGAATCACGAATATAATGTAAGGAAAAAAGGAAGTACAAAAGAAAATAATTGGCGGAGTCTGTAACTTAGTCGTCATAAGAATTATATAAGAAATCTTAAATACTCTTACAATATAAAATTGCTTTACATTTTCGACACGGTTAGCGCAATAAGTAAGACGCAATCGATCAAGTTTTGCTACAGCAGAAATATGAGCACACTTCTTAACTTTTTTTGTTTTATCTTCTCCTAATATTGAATAACATAGCAAGCAGCATGATTGCGTAAGCTGCTGTAGTATTTCCTAATCATTTTGAGAAGTTACCAACTTTGTTTTCGTTTTATTGTTGTCATAGTGGCAGGATTTTAGTTTTATAATTCGACAAGATTTGTCTAAAACTTTCTGTCCTTGAACCTTCTGCAGCTCTACTGTCAATCGATTGTCCTGCGGATACTGCGTAGCTGTAGAGACTACGCACGCTACAAGACAATTTATAAAACCGAGCGCACAAAATAGCTGGCACTCGACGTTATTTCTAAACTTCACTAAAACTGCATAAAAATATTCAATATCTTATCAACTGGAAATCGTTATCAATTTACCAACGACCTTCTGAATCAATATTCGGGCAAAGAGTATTGGTACACACGGCTACACATCAAGCTATACATTTCCAGTTTACGCTGACTTCTCATTGTAAGGAAATCCTATGCAATGCGAGATCAGCTTATACTGGAAATGTATAGCTTGATCTGTAGCCGTGCGTACATTTAGTCAAAAGCACTAGGTCCACATTACCGAGATCCTGTTAAAGGCAACAGAAACTATAATTATCCTACATTCAAACAGGCAACAGGCTATTATTCAGTCAACGATATCAATATTTACGCAGTAAGTATGTAAACAGGAAAACACCAACTTCACCGCATGTTTGACTCACATTACAATGGTATAATTTCATAGACGAATTTTCCGACACAGAACATAGGCTTATAGTTCAAACCAATGTCTCATTTAAATTCTGACTCTTTAATTATATAAAACCTTGGTAACTTCGAATTACAGCCCCTATCATATACATAAGCCCTTTTCGTGGATAAATACTAGATTTATATCAGAAAGACAGACACAAAGACTTCATTGGCCTAATAATAAGATACGCGATAAGCGACTACCATTCTGCTGCCAAGCTTAGTGATTATGGCAACACGCCCGATCGTTTAACTGACTGCGAAAAGACCCAACAGCACCTCATAAGCGTCCACAATTGAAGCTGACGGACGCAATTATTGCAACGACAAGTGGAACAGTAAAGTTAAAATGTTGGAACTGATTTCGTCAGAGTACTTAAATGGTTGAGTGAAGAGTACTTCGGAATACCCTGAACGTACAGATAGAGGTGTGCGCCGGTGCTTCTCTTATCGGCGGTGGCGTTTGACGTGTAATTCGTCATTGGCGAACTCGGCGTGGATGGCGAAATACCACTGAGACACACACCTGATGATCACCGAATTACAACAGAGCTTTTTAAAGGAGATTGGACTTGCCGGGTTCCGAAAAGGCTTAATAAGCACTGTAGACCACAATGGATGTGGTCTGCGGTGCTGATGCCTTTTTTTTGTTCGACAAATTGTTCAGAATACCGGAGAGTACAATCTGCCGCCGTGTGTGGCATTTGTAGACAACGAGAAGTACTCCATCGAATTGCGGGCAGTTTTGGCATCTCTGCAATGATGTCGAATTAACTAGCGCGTCATCGAAGTATTGAGGTGTTTGTATGAAGCTGCCACGATGACTATCCAGATCCAGGATCAGAAAACCAGCCCCATCCAACTGCTCCGAGAGGTGAAACAGAGGGAGGTGGTATCCCCGAAATTTTTATCAATCTGTTGTCTTCAAGACACTGAATTGGACAACGAACGTGAACGGCGAGCACATCTTCGCTTTGCCGATGCCATCGACATAATGGCAGAGTCGCTGGGACAGTTAGACCAGATGCTGCACACTGCACAGCCTATAAATGAAATAAAGCCTCTGGGCTGGTTAACCTCGGCATGTATTTAGACAAGACTTAAGTCACTTACAACTTACACGTCTTGCTGAGTCCAATCCACATCAAAGGTTCGCTACTCGAAGATGTGAACGAGTATGTCTATCTGGAAGTCATGATCACTACTGATAAAGAAGCTGGCAGAAAGATCCAGTTGGGTTGGGCAGCGTTTGAAAAACTTCGTCAGGTCTTCTCTTCGCCCATACGACAATGATGTTAGAAGGCTAAGTCAACAACCAGTGCGTCCTGTCTGCCATTTAAATTATTTAGACATTCATATAATGTTTAGTTTACTAGTATATCGGCATTGTATGTGAAACTAGAATATTACCAAAATATCCGGCGGCGTGCGCCACGCCGCACAGTGGTCTGAAAATCAAGCTCCATACTCATAGAAACTTAACGTCAGAGATTGATAAATAAAAATATGTTTTGTGTTTAGTATACCTCCCTTTGTTTTACTAATAACAATAATGCAACTGGTTTAAGTGCAGATAACAAAAATGTAGCAGATATAATAAAATTGATCACAGAGCATCCCGAAGAGGCTACAAAGATAAAGGAATTGTTGAAGTCCAAGAAAGCTATGCCCATATATTCCGCTGATAAAGCTTTAGGAATTCTGACTTCATTGAAGCTTTCGAAATGGCAGTATACAACATAAGAGCTTGTGCAAAAGAAGAAGGAATACTACTATATCCTTCATATACTGCTATCTTAGAGGCGAAGGACTGTTACCCACCAAAAGACACCATAGAAATCACCGAAAGAGGGGTAAAAGTAAAGCTTCAAGCGATTTTGGACAAAACTGTTGCTAGATTTGGGAAATTCCTACGTTTGGAATCTTCGCTAGATGGCAAAGAGCTAACATTGATATGCAAGTGGGGCTTTGATGGTGCTTCAGGGCAAAGTTTGTACAAACAAACTATGGCGGGTGAAGATGATTCAAGCAATTTTATGTGTTCTTTTGTGCCCCTGCGCTTAGTTTGTGGTGAAGAAAAGTTATGGGAGAATCCAAAGCCATCTTCCACAATGTTCTGCAGACCGCTCTATTTTAAATTTGCAAATGAAACCAATAAAATATTAAGGAAGAACAGGCTTTGATTGAAGCTGAGATTGCAGCACTGGATCCGTCTATTATGGGAATTCATACTGTTAAGCACTCAATGCTTATGACCATTATAGATGGTAAAATCACTTCGCAACTGTCAATTACTTCAACGCAGACTTGTGACATCTGTAAAGCTACCCCTTCGGAAATGAATAAGTTAGGGAAGATCTCAGAGTAAGTTTTGAATAATTTGATATATTTCAGATTCCCGTAATGCTGTGTATCTTTTTATTAATTAATTCACTTTCTTTCCAGAAAACCTGTTTCAACAGATATATATCAGTATGGTTTATCTACACTTCCATGCTTGGATTAGATGTATGGAGTGCCTACTCCATATTTCGTATAGACTAGACTTCAAAACATAGCAAGCCAGAGATGCAGACAGCAAAGAGTCATTGAAGAGTAGAAAACAAACCATACAGCAGAAGTTCCGTGATGAAATGGGCCTCCTAGTAGACATCGTTAAACAAGGTGAGTTATGATAACAGTCGTTGTTCTTAAATCTTATTTTTTTCAAATAACGTTAGTTCTATTTATTCTTTACAAAGTTGTGGATTAGTTTTGATCCATTTATAATTTTTGTTTCAGGTTCCGGAACCACAAACTATGGAAACACAGCGAGGAATTTTTTTGGTAATCCTGCCAATACTGCAGCTATTACAGGCTTGGATCCTAGTTTGATCCAAAGATTTGCAACACTTTTGCGTGTGATGGCCTGTGGGGAGCCCATAAATGTTGAAGCGTTTAAAAACTTTGCGCGCCAAACAGCAGAATTGTATGTGGAGCTCTATGGCTGGTATTACATGCCTTCGAGTGTCCACAAACTTTTACTGCACGGTGCTGAAGTTATTAAACACTTCAATATTATGCCCATAGCCAAATTATCTAAAGAGGCATCGGAAGCCAGAAACAAAGACTTCAAGAAAATCCGAGAACAGCATTCGCGCAAATTTTGTCGAATACCGACAAATGAAGACATTATCAATGGTCTCCTTGTCTCGTCAGATCCCTACCTGTCCAGCATAAGACCTGTGCTGAGAAAATCAGTAAATACACCTATTACTGATGATATGAAATCTCTTCTCATTGGTGCAGACGATGCAGATCTAGATAAAGAGAATGTTGAATTTATTGATATTAACGCGTCAATGCTGGACTCGGATTTAGAGGTACTCTCTGCTAATCGTTTTTGTATAAGTAGTTATAGCAAATAATTATAATAAAATAATAATAAGAATATAATTAAATTAATTAATAATAATAAGAATATAATTAAATTAATTAATATAATTAATTAATATAATTAATTATTAATATAATTAAACAGTAATATTCAATATATCATAGTTATAGGAGCTGTAAATAGTTGTTGTTGTCTTCAATTGACCAATGTACAATTTTGACGTTACTTTTATTGTTATTGCCTTTCTTGCAAATATTTTTTGTTTTAATGTATTAGTATTAACTATTTCATTAACAGTTCCCCCAAACGTATTTTACATTATAATTTAATACATGTTTTTATCTTTCTTCACTTTTAACCATATATTTAAATATAAAAATGTAAAAACATCCTTAGTACATATTTATTCCTTACTAGCTGCACCCCGCGGTTCCACCCGCATAAGTCTCGATTCCGTGGGAATATCGAGATAAAAAGTATCCTATGTGTTATTCCAGGTTATAAATTATATGTGTGCTAAATTTCATCCAAATCCGTTCAGCCGTTTGAGCGTGAAGAAGAGACAAACATACACACACACACACAAAGTTTCGCCTTTATAATCACACTAATATTATAAAGGCGAAAGTGTGTGAGTGTGTGGGGATGTGTGTGTATGTTTGTCTCTTCTTGTATGTGTATTAGTTTACATACTATTTTCATATTCAAAGAGATATGTAACTTCACAAAATACCATCAAAGATTTGAAAGATCACCAACTGCAAATTCAAAATTTCCAAAGCTTGCTACATGCAAAGCGGTACCGTAAGGCACAAGAATTGTATGTTATCTTGATCGCCGTGTCTGGTGCAATAGCTCATGTGAGTCCCATCAGTTCTATTCAGTTTTGAAAAAAAACACTCAAGTGTTTTATTCCATACAAAAAAAATTAAAATATTTTTTTTCTCACGCATGGAGCTACTCATACCCTTCATACTACATTAGTAAAACAAAGGTAGGTGTACTAAACAAAAAACATATTTTTATTTATTAATTTCTGACATTAAGTTTCTATGAGTATGGAGCTTGATTTTCAGACCACTGTGCGCCGATCGCACAGCGCACACCTCTAGTACAGACCCACTCACAAACTTTATTTTATTACCCTACTCTGTTGCCCTAGGCAAAGGCCTTCCCCCATTCCTTCAACTTTTCTCGAAGCTAAAGTACTGATTGAAAATACCAACTTTCAAGATCGTAATTTTTACGAAAACTTGGTCGAAATAGAATTACACAATGATTTTGGCAGCATTTGTTTAGCTGTAAACTACTCAGTAGCATGTAGTTTAAAAATAATGCCTGTTCAGGCTTATCACTAGTACAGAGTCTAGCCTAATTCGTAAGCAACTTCTCAGTGAGTAGGTAGTTCATTCTATAAAAGGTGCAACTGCAGAGCGAGCGTGCGTATGTTCTTTATCTTGTCACGTTATGATGTATTACTCGTAACGAAGCACTTGAAGCCACGTTTCGTAGTACTAGTTAGATCCTGCTAAAGTGGTATTCACAAGCACATCGACCCATTTTCCTCATTGCACCACACCTGCTCACACAAAAAGAGCTTAAGTCTAATTTAAAAAAAAAGGAGGAGGTTCTCAATTCGACTGTATTTTTTTTTTATGTGTGTTTGTTAGCTCAGAACTTTTTTTCTGGGTTAAGCGATTTAGATGATTCTTTTTTTTATTTGATAGCTGGTGCTTCACATGTGGTCCCATTTAAATTTGATCAAGTTCTTATCAGTAATATTTGAGTTATCCTTAGTACTGCATATTTTTTCCACTTAGTTTATATTGATGACGTGTTAATAATTTCATGTCACTGTTATTTACATACCAAGTAGTGGTATACGAATTTGTGTGGGGTAGGTAGCAACTAAAAGTGAAAAATAAAAACTTTTTACAAAAAAACTTTTTGACAAAAAAAACAACCGACTTCCAAAAAATACACTACAAAGTGAAAAATAACTTTAATTTCGGAAGTCGGTGTCTTTGGATCTTTATTTTAGTTTTTTGCCACCGACTTCCGAAATTAAAGTTATTTTTCACTTTGTAGTGTATTTTTTGGAAGTCGGTTGTTTTTTTTGTCAAAAAGTTTTTATTTTTCACTTTTTAGTTGGTTAGATAATAATTTATCGAAGTTACAATAGCCTTATGTCAACTGCTCATCACCTTTTACAAAATATTTCGTTTTCCAATGCAAGGAATTGAGGAGTTTATTGTTGAGGATTTCTCTTGGTAAAAACCAGAAGAACTGGAGCTGATGGTGAAGCCACCATCAGCTCCATTTTACCATATGCATTGTGACAAGCATAAATTGCTTAGCAACCAACGAAAGAGCATTGCTAGATATGACGCGATTACGCAACTTAAATTCAGTCTCAAATTGACGCATCAGCATGACTAGTAGGTAGTTGTTGCCCTATGAAAAACTTCAATCTTAATTGGGTATTATTTTTGTACGACCTGAATATTTTGGAATATTGAACCGTATGAAGTAAGCCCAACAAAAGGTAACTGCTGTAAATCGTTGAGGAATTCCCTCGACTGTCTATGGTCTCCATCATCAGACCTGTAATGGCACTTATAACCCATATGAGTGCAAAGTTCTCATCAATATAAATGAATTAAAACGAATCACAAGGTAGCTACTGTAAACCGTTGAGGAGTTCCCTTAACTGTCCTTCGTATTCATCATCAGACCCCTAATGACAGTCACAACCCATCTAGGTGTAAAGTTCTCATCAATACAAATTAATCAAGCCCAAACACAAGGTAACTGCTGTAAATCGTTGAGGAATTCCTTCAACTGTCTATGGTCTCCATCATCAGACCTGTAATGGCACTTATAACCCATATGAGTGCAAAGTTATCATCAATATAAATGAATTAAAACGAATCACAAGGTAGCTACTGTAAACCGTTGAGGAGTTCCCTTAACTGTCCTTCGTCTTCATCATCAGACCCCTAATGACTGTCACAACCCTTCAGGTGTAAAGTTCTCATAAATACAAATTAATCAAGCCCAAACACAAGGTACCTGCTGTAAATCATTGAGGAATTCCCTCGACTGTCTTTCGGCTCCATCATCAGATCGATTCCAGACCTTCATTAAATTGTAGTTCTTTAAAATACTTAATGAAAAAATTAACAAACGCACTAGGCGCTCCTACGATTTTGGAAGGTTCCCCTCGATTTCTCCGGAATTCCATCATCAGATCCTGGTTTCCTTATCATGGGACCACCCTTGAGGTATGTCCTTTCTAACAAAAAAAGAATCATCCAAATCGGTTCAACCAGGAAAGAGTTCTGAGCTAACACACAGAAAAAAAAAAAAAAACACACAGGCGAATTGAGAACCTCCTCCTTTTTTGAAGTCGGTTAAAAAACAACCAACTTCCAAAAAAAAAAAACACTAAAAAGAATAACTTTAAATTTCGGAAGTCGGTGGCCAAAAACGAAAATACATTCTTTGCGTAAAGACATTATGTGTAAATAGAATAGTTAACCTTAATAAACAACGACTGTCAGATTTACATAAATTATCGTCACTTACATCCGTATTAACAGTGTCAATAGTTGAATCGTTTTGTTTTAGGGTTCCGTACGTCCGAATGAAAAAACGGAACCCTTGATAATCAGTCGTCGTCACAGCCAATTTGTTCCGAATCTAATGGACCGATCAAGTTGAAATTTGGTACACTTATGAATTTCTGTGACCCAAGCACGGACGTGTAACGTAAATAAACGAGTTTAGAATATGGGGGTTACTTTTGGGAGACAAAAAAAAAATGTAAACTGTACCGTGTGACATACCAAATGAAAAATGGTGAGGGTTCCATATATTGTATTTTTTTTATTATTTTAAAAGTAATAGTTAAAAAGTTATTTACGAAAATAAATGATAATTTACCAATCCCCCTCTTATCTCCAAAACTAATGAACCTAAAATTTTGAAAAAATACGGAAAAAAGTTCTTTATTTAGGTATAAATTACAGGAAAAGCGATAAGAAGTCTATCATCTTAAATAACATGGTAAATCTCTCAATATTGTGCGTACAAACTTACATTTGCAGTTGGAATGTACGGGAGAACATGTTTATCCACTACAATGTTAAGTTTGTTCTTGGAATAAATTCATCCCAACTACGGAACCCTTCATTATGAGTGGTCCGACACGCACTTGACCGGTGTTTTGTTACGTAAAATTTAACCTATTGCATTAAGTAAAAACATAGAACAATGCGTACCTAAACAGTTTTATTTATAGCCGAATGTGATAAACAAAGGGTTCCTCAAAATACTCTGATCTAAATCGTTCCGAATCAATAGAGCTCATGTTATAACAGCACATATTTGGTAACTTTATCGACATGACAAATCAATGAATCGACCAACATTTCAATTTCTCGAACTTTCGGTCCACAATCAGCTATATCAGTTGAGTTCAAAGGACCTATGACATTACTGACATAGTCATTAGAAATAATGGCTCGTTACAATGAAGAAGATAACTTGAAACATCATTCTTGTCTGTGCTTATCCAATTAGCTAACAAGAGTGAGCAATAGTTCACCATCAAATCGTAATCTCCTACGGTCATTTGGATTTCCAAACTAAACGAATGTTACCTAACCCTAATTGCAGTGAAATATACAAATGGCATCAGCGACGCGAAGATTACTAATTGTGTTGCCATTTCAGTCGACTGAGATTAAAGGCTCGTAGACACTGGCGCGACGCGACAGCGCAACACAAAGGCAAGGCGTGTCACGCGACGAGCGGTGCCTTTGTGTCGCACTGTAGCGTCGTGCCTGTTTGAAAATGGATTTATTTTCTCCATCCATTTAAATTTCTGCGTCAGGAGGATTGTACCAAACGTTGGTAGGAAAATGATCTAAAAGAAAATCATGGGCATAAACAAATAAATATGAATTTTCATCATGCTTGGCAACTACCATTAAACAAATTACAGGCGCTATGGATACAGTGTGCCAAACTTTTATGATAAACAACATACAAATCATTAGACGAATTTACAAAGAAATTGTACTCGTGTTTTATATAACACAAGTGTAACTACATCATTATTAACGGAATTCAGCCCAGAACTAAGTTGCAACACGAAGCTGCAATACCGCTCAACATAGAATAAAACTAACGGTATGGTGGTTTTGTAACGGAATTTTAATAGAGCCACATACAAAATGATCTCGCTATTCATGATTCTTTGTTACTTTAACAACTGAATGTACAGTACATATTGCGTCAGATCATTTAGATTAGACAAGTGACCTAAAATTGACCACTCCTGTCCTAAGCGCATCCAAACATTTGAAATTCTAAGCATGAAGTTAATTTAAAATTCCAATTGCCCAAACACTAGACATAAAGAGGAAAGCTGCAAACAATACGATTCAAATAAAATGATTGCGACGTTTTTAATACTTGAGGAAGAGGATAAGAACTTCTTGAAGGTGGTACAGCTGCAGACAGTTTTTTTTAGAACATTTGTGAGTCACGTTCTTGATGACCAAGAAAGCTGTCTGACAAAGGTTTCGAGTTAAAGTATACGTGCTCAATACAATGCTAGTGTAACAGTTTCCGACTAACCACATCTACTAACGGAAAGCCGTTCTTTTCGAGCCAAGTTCTACCTTCGCCGAATGAAGCATGCCTTTCTTATTATTACTGAAAAAGTATATGGATTAATTATAGGAGAAAATACTCGTTACATTCTAAAGAAAGTGATGAATACAATGCAGCGAACACCAATGATAATAAAGCGTGCGTTTCTGTCGCATTTTCTCGAACACGAGCACATTCATCAAAGAACAACGTCAACACATATTGAAAACGTTTACAGAACGAATTTTACTAACGAAAATATATACACCGTACAGTATTTAACCTAATAAACTGAATTGAGACGGAATTGCTTGGAACTGTCCATGGTTTTATGCATTATTTTGGCAGAGGGCCAAATAAAGCGCACAAATAAAAAAACATTCTTAATGTTTGAGATCAACAAAGACCTATTAGGAAACACATTGTGAGGCAACAAAAACATGGTCCTTCCTCATTCCATCTTTCGTGGTAAAGAGGAGGTTGAGTGCGAGTGACCGAGTGAGTCACATCAGTACAAAGAACCGGCAATGATCGACGACAAAACCAAATAGAGGAAACGCTGTAAATACGAGTGTGGTCTAATTTTATGCCTAAAACATTTATATTTTACATGAATAAAATAAAACAACGTCGCAAATCCCGGAACCGTGGTAGTCTGAATCATTGTTGGAAATTTTGTCATTGTCTACATTTCCCGAAATAAGCACAATGTTAGGATGGCGCAAAAGTAATGAATTCTTAGTCAGAATATGCTCTCATTTTTGCCGGCAATCCATGGAGCGCCAAACCGAAGGAAAGGGCTTCATCTTCCGAGAACAAGTTGCGTAGTCTCAGAAGCAGTACCTACCCGTTTTTTCTAATACAGAATTGTTTCTATAGTTTTTGATGGGTCTATTCGACTCGAACCACCCAAAGATCTTGGCAGGCCTAAAACAGACCACAGAAGAAGTGGCGAATATCGCCAGATGAACGTAAACGAAGTAAAAGGAGTATGTAAGGATCATGAGCAGCTCGCGTTCTGTAGTTTCTGCCTACCCCCATGGGAAAAAGGCGTGAGTTTATGTATGTTTGTATTGATAAAAGTGCATCGTTTCCCTCTACGTCTTATTTCGGAGGCTCGAAAAACTTTTTAGCAAGAAAAACCTAAACTTATTTAATTAATTTAACGTTTATAACTCGCTTTCTCACCACCAAAATACAATTTGAAGAAAGAAAAGAAACCCTTGCATTGTTGTGAACCTGAGCTAATCTCAATAAGATTGATTGAAAGAAAATACATTTATTTAGCACAGACTACAAGGCACACAACACAACTTAAGCAAGTAAAAACAGAAATTAAAAATAAAAAAAACAAATAAAAAGTGTAAAGTGCGTTGTGAGAAATTAGAAGGAAAGTGTGCCTCGCGGCTCCAAACAATTATTGCTCTCCATAACATGGCCCATTAAGGCTGGGTATCGCTTGGCCGTTTCAATTGGACCATTATCCCATAACTGTGGTTTAATTTTAACTCGTCGCTTTGTGAGTAAACCAAGACGGTTGCAAGTTGCATTCGCGCATGCGGGATGAGTAAGCAGCGCTCTAAATCCGTTCGCGATACTTATTTTAAATCTCGTATAGGGAACACGTGGTGGGATGGGTATCGAACCACCAGATGCGGTGGAGCAGTGTTTTATTCTGCAAGAGTATATGGACGAATCGTATAGCGAAAACCGTCCATGAATATAATGCAATCCGAAAGTAAATATTGACAAACAATCAACTCCCACTTCGGTCGATTCTCCTTCAGAATAATTTTCAATAAATATTAAACACAAGGATATTAAACAAAATGAACCATCAAATTACTTATGTGATGAAAATATTGCCAGAAAATTGTGCTTCGATGGTTTCTAAACGAGGCAAGATTAATTTTTGTGCTGCGATTACCGAAATAGCTTTTCGTTAATGAGGTCGTCTGAGTGACGTATTCAAATCAGTGCAGTATTACTTCTATCGATAAAGGAGTTGATTCTTTTCTCGCCATTAGAGCTATACAATTTTTAGGTGTTAAATATATCAACACATACACATCCATAGCGGGGTAAGAACTGTTATTAATAGAGCGTCAGTCATCGTTGTGTTCTACCACGCTGATTGAGGTTTGGCACTCGACGAATCCAAAATCTGCGAGTAGTTCATGTCCAATACGACAGCTGATACTATTCTATAACCGTGTCACGTGTTATTGATATAAATCAGAGCACAAAAACACACGAGCAACGAAAGTTTACATCCACGTTTTATAGAGCTCTGACTGAGCTCCTTCGTGCAATCCGCTAAAAAAAGTAACATTGCTTCAAGCTACTCAATCATCCGAAAATAGAAACTTAGGAGCAAACAAATCTGTGATTTCTCTTGCGCCATTCACTTTTGGAATATTCTAACACTGAATTTTCTTGGTTCGATCATGAATTCTGAGTACGTACGCCCACTGTGGTGCCTGTGTGTAAACATAACTCGAATGGGGTCAACGCTCTGCCACCTACTTTCCCTACACAGAATTATTACTGTCCATCAGACAGTGGAATAATCAGCGCACATAGTTATGTAGATAAGCATATCGCGCGGCTGGTTCAAGGCAATTACGAAGCCGCAGACGACGGCGCTGTGCTCATGTTTTATAATAAAACGTTTCATTAATATTTCACAATGGTTCTAGTCATGGCGAACAAAGTCAAAGACGCAATATTTTTTTACAAACATGCGCATTTATTAAATCTTCTTAGGAGCATTGAAGTAAAATGTTCCGAATGACTTACATGTCCCAATAATTGTGTCCAGTTTGACAATATTTATGTCGAACAGGTTATTGAGACCTATACCAACAGGAAGGACGTTCCGTAAAACATCCTAGTTGAACTTACTCCGTAATTTACCCTATTATAATATGGACATGAACTCAATGAAACTAGTCCTTCTTCCTAGCTTTTTCCCAACTTAGTTTGCGTCCGCGTCGTCTTACCAGATGCAGGTGAATACCAGTATTTTACATGGACGGATCTGACCTATCTGATCTTCACAACCCAGTAACTGGGTAACACGATAATCCTTGAGAAGACTGGTGATGTAATGTAACTAGATGTTACATGTAAAAAAAAACTGGACTAGTTCGAGTTGAAATCGCGTGGAGAGGGTTCCGTACGATGACTATGTGACCCAGCAAAAACATTTCATGTAAAGTTGGTTGCCAAGACTTAAATAACGCTTTCAGTTTTAAAAAGTTATCACCACCCTAAATGCGTAACACACTTTCAAATACAATCTGAATCATTTTGAAGGATATTGCTAATCCATTGCTTCATAATGTACGAAAAAATTGTCTGCTGAACAACGTAAATATCGCAATGAATGTTGTTGAACTGTCAAAATGAAACCCATTACTACTGTTAGTGCTTTATGCTATTACTCTGTAGATCGAATGCAGAGCCAAGCCCCTAACTCCACAAGGCTTAACTCTACAAACATTACATCTTGGTCAAAATGGACGGCTTGGCCGTTTCGCGGCCGTCGCACAGACACTACTATGGGCTTACGGTAAGAAATTAAGCCACTGGTCTTTAATGTTGTGTCATGCAATAGTTCAATGGAACGGCCAAGCCATACATTTTGACCAAGATGAAAGGTTTGTAAAGTTAGGCCTTGTAGAGTTAGGGGCTTGGCTCTTTATTAGAACTTTTTAACAGTGAAAAAAAAAAAAAAAAAATAGTTATTTATTACCTTCAGTTGTACAAAAACACTTAACTAAAACATTATGCAGCGTTACGTCCGCAAGTCCGCGCCTACTGTGGCCGGGAGTAGGCTATCGACTCCCGACGCCCAGGGTGTCTCCTCCTGCGGCGACTAGGACCGTGAGGGCGCAACGTTTGCCTCTCCCTCACGCGCTCCGCCTCCTCCTTCGCGAGCATTACTGCTTCTCAGAAGGGGGTGACTGCTTTCCATTCCCTCTCGCTCCGTACCATGGCCTGAACCAGGGCTGACCGCCAGAGATCGCCACCACGAGGACACGGCGGTGCTCCACCAAAGCGGGGCAGACCTCCACTGTATGCTCCGCCGTGTCTTCAGGTCGATTCACACAATGATAACACCCGGGCGTTTCCTCCCGCCTTATCCGAAACAGGAACCTCCCGAAACAGCCATGTCCAGTGAGGACCTGCGTCAGGTGGAAGGTGAGGACGCCATGGCGCCTCTCAAGCCACTCCTCAAAGAGCGGACTTACCGCCGCAATTGTGGCGTGTCCAGCACTGGGTTGCGACAGTCGCACTCTCCATGCCGCCATGAGATCCCGCCGGAGCTCTGTCCGCTGTGCCGCGATTTCTCGCGGCAGCGGAGTTACGCCCCGGCGTTTCGCCTGCTCGCGCCACTCCCAAATGTGCGCGAGAATTTTTGCCTCCTGATCCCATGGCGGCAGTCCGCCAAGGAGGCTCGCCGCGTCGCAGGAGACCGTGCGGTATCCCCGGACCAGCCGGATGGCCGTGACCCTCTGGGACGCTTTCAACCGGCGGGCTGGTCGGCGCCTTAATGACCGTGCCCACACCGGTGCCCCGTAAAGGACCATAGACCGCACGACCCCCGCCTAGAGCCTCCGGCAGGAGGCGTTTGGCCCCCTAGATTGGGCAGGAGCCGCTTCAAGACAGCCCCAGCCCGCTCCAGTCTGGGAGCCAAACGTCGGAAATGCTAGACGAAGTTCCACCGACTGTCGAGGACGAGTCCCAGGTACTTCATCGTTGACTCGACGCCGATGTGAACCCCTCATACCATTATTGGGGAACCCGACAGTGGCGCGTTCCGAGGACCATGAAAACCTAGCCTGCATACCAAAATTCAGCTTTTTAGGACTTCAGGAACTACCCTAGAGGTTTTATTTTATATACAGACTTGCACCTCCCTTTTTGGGGTTGGAGGGTGAAAGTTACAGATTTTTTTATTTTTTGTTGTTTGTGTGCAAATCCTACTCTACATACCAAATTTTAGCTTTCTAGGACTTCGGGAAGTGCCCTAGTGATTTTGATGAGCGAGTACGTGAGTGAGTCAATGAGTGACGAAATCGATGTATTCGCGGGAAAACCTAGTATTTTTTTATATTTTAGTAACATTTATTTTAGATGTATGTACTAGCTTTTGCCCGCGACTTTGCCCGCGTGGAGGTCGTAAATTATCCCACGGGAACGTACTACCGGGATAAAGTATCCTACATGTTAAACCAGGCTATAAACTATCTGTGTTCCAAATTTCATCCAAATCCGTTTAGTAGTTTTTGCGTGAAAGTGTAACAAACATCCATTCATCCATCCATCCATCCTCACAAACTTTCACATTTAAGATATTAGTAGGATGTAAGTATATTCTCATATTGTATATTTATATTTAAATTGGAAAATTGTTTTCGATTTTATGTATTTTGTTTTCCCTTCTACTGTTACACACGTTGTCTACAACTCTTTTAATATGCTCTCCTATCGCAGGTATGCTGGAAGAGATTTTTTTAGAAATAAGCATAAAAAAAACACAAAAAATACAAAAAACACAAACACACACGTACAGAAAAATACACGTACAAAGGTACGTATTTTCTGTTCCTTTCTTCCTGGCCGTTTATGTGTGTAGATAAATGGTTAAATAAATAAATAAATAAACAAGCCCTTTCATTTGATAATAAGTCACACGGTGCGGTTTGCAAAACGTCGGCTTTTAATTTTTCTAGCTTGCCTCCCATATTCAAAATTCATTTATTTACGTTACACATCCGTGTTTGGTTCACAGGAATTCATATCAATTCAGTAGATTCAGAGAAAATCGACTGTGACAGACGGACAGACAGACAGACAGACACACACACGAGTGATCCTTTAAGGGTTGCGTGTTTTCATTAGGACGTACGGAACTCTCAAAACAATTTTAGCATGAAATTATTGCAAGCCATATTAATATTTACAGGCGAAATAATGCAATGTGCACTGTGTGCAGAGTGGAAAGTCTCATTTACTTTCGTTGCACAAAGGAAGTGGTTTCACTTCCTCGTCGTTTAGATAATGTAGGAAGTTGCGAGAGACACCGACTCATTACGGGTAACAAATGATTCCACGACTGAAATAAGAATAAATTGATTGCCAGCATTCTCTCTGAAAGATCATTAATTTTGAGGTAGTTATTTGAATTTCTTACAGTTTTTCGTCGTAACGTGCCGCTGCCGTGGTAGACAAGACTGAAGCCGCGTAAAGATAATAGAAAACGCTTCGCAATAAAATCATTTGGCACTTACCTATTAAGTATGTACTTAACACAAAATATGCCAAAATAAAAAGCTTAGTTATACTACCTGTTGATGTTGTTAATTGGTAAGTTGCACCGTGCACGGTTAATTGAAGACTCGAGGACATTCGAACTTTCAACTAGCTAGAGAGTAAGTAGGTACCTAAGTACTAAGTTCAGACTTGAGACTTTGGGAAGTCTGTAAAGTTACGAACAAATATTTTGTGTAATATTCTAGAGAAAACTTGTACATCGTCATTGTACAATAATTTAATTCAATGACGACATTCATTAAGTGGTACGGGCAAAGAAAGCTCAAGAAAAAATGTTTTTGCAATATTTTGTGTTGACATCATTGGAAAAACTAAATAACAACAACTTACACCCACCTGACATTTGGAACTGCCAAACTGTTGCAGTATTTAAAAGAAGTGTGAAAGAACACTATCTTTCCACTTTGTCATAATTGCTTATGTATGTATTATTTAAATTACATTATACGAGTATTTTTAAGGCTCCCACAAACAGGCGCGACGCGACAGCCCGACACAAAGGCGCCGCCCGTCGCGCTGCATGCGGTGACTTTGTTTACGCTGTCGCATCGCGCCAGTGTGTACGAGCCTTTACATATTTCAGTGATATTTATTTTAGAAGTAAGTATGTATGTATTTAAATATATTCTCATATTGTATGTTTAAATTTAAGTAAATTGGAAAATTATTTTAGATTTTATGTATTTTGTTTTCCCTACTACTCTTACACACATTGTCTACATCTCTTTAATATATTGATGTGTAAACATCTTAGCACTCGGTCTACGGTAGGGGCAAGCTGGGACTTCGAGCGTCAGACGCGTAAGCGTAAGGTTTCGAGCGTCAGATGACGTCAGCGTAAGACCCGTGTCTACGTGAGCGCGTGAACCAAACTGATGCGAACTCACATGTTTACACATCAATTTTCGTGAGTGCCAAACCAACTCACACCGGCTTTTCTCCTATCGCAGGTATGCTGGAAGACATTTTTTTAGAAATAAGCATCACCTTTTTAGGTACGTATTTTTCTGTTCTTTTCTTCTTGTCTGTTTATTTATGTGTGTACTTACATAAATGTTTAAATAAATAAATAAATGAACTTACGAAATCAATGGGTCAATGTTGGGGTTGGGTTCCAGTCTAACCGGATGCAGCTGAATACCAGTATTTTACATGGAGCGACTGCCTATCGGATCTCCACAACCCAGTTACTGGGTAATACAATACCCCTTGATAAGACTGGTTTAAGCGTGGCGTAACGACTGTCAAAGATCAACGAATGATAGCCGGGACCAACGGCTTAACATGCTTTCCGAGGCACGGCGTGGTTTCGATATGTAATGGATGGTCACCCATCCACGAACAGACAGCAGAAAGCGTAGCTTAACCTTCGATTAACCTGTGCGGCTGTTAATATTTACCCACGAAACCCTCGAAATAATTCGGTATGTAAAATTATAAACAAAACACCTTATTTCACATTTCAAAATAAAAAAAGTGTAGAGGAATTTGTAAAGATCATTTATTTAATCTCCTAACGTAAAATTCGAATTTTATACCTACTTCAAATCGAATTTATATTGACTTAGCTACTTTATACACACAATACCTAAATTTAAAAATAGAATCATATTACAACAGTTTTTCTCTAACAAAATAATGCTTTAGTTTTTTTTTTTTACTAATACAATACAAGGTAAATCCAAGAAGTTATTATCACCAAGGAATTTCCATCATTTTTTTTTTTCTAATGTTTCGTATATGCGGGGCGCGCCATTTTATAGCATTACAAAAGAGTTTTGATTCCAATTTTTACTTGTCTGTGGCAGCGCCCGCTTTAGTTTAGCCGCTTTAACGCATACGTGGTGATGTGCTGGGTTTTGGCGCAATACATAGTTTTTTGTACTGAATTTCGTGGGAAACTTTGATCTTTTATTTAGTAAGTTCAATCCCAATGTATGTGAGTAGATAAAGTAGTGTATGAAACTGCACACAACTAGGTATTAAAACACTTGTGTGATACTTTTAACACACTTGTGTTATAATGCCCCTCATTATGCAACAGTTTCTTAAACTACTATTATTGTGGGATGACATTGTGAGATAACACAAGAGACAATAGAAGAGATTGCCTTGCAGTTATTATTGGCAAAACTTGAGATAAAATATTTATCTAATTATTCTAGCTTGTATGGGAAAGCTGAGAGTACGCCTTGGCCTATGACTAGCTTACTTTATTATTGCAGTTGGGTGCATTAAAAATAATCTCCATGAGTTCATCATCATTAACTCAGCCTATCGCAGTCCACTGATGGACATAGGCCTTTTCCAGGCTGCACCACAATGCCCTTTCCTCCACCTCCATGAGTGGTGATACTTAAATCTTAAATAATGTTTGGTATACCTACTGCAGAAAGCCACGCTACTAACTGGCTGATATTGTAACTATGGCATGCACAAGCTATTCTCACTATGTTCATGCTGGTACAGTAGAAAAAAAGTGCAGTACAGCCAGAAGGCTAATCAACATTATTAGTGGCTATTAAAAAAAGTGTAAATTTAATATTACCAAACATGCTACTGAAAGAAAATAAAGAATGATAGAAAAAAATAGGTTTATTTGTCACAGAAACGTGCATACAAAAAGATAATTAACTAGAATATTATAGAAAAATAAACACGAAATACTTAGATCTTCACAAGCACAAAACAGAATATTGCATTGAATATTTTATTAGAGATTTTACAGTGTTTTTTTAACTGGGGCGATAAGGGAAAATACGAATCCATTGAGATACAAGAAAACTGTTGTAGGAAGCAATAACTCTCTTTTAGCACGCACAATGGTCCACATGAAGGACTAAGTGCGGAAACCATAACCCTAAAGAAGAACTCTCTTGTAACTAGCTTCATCTTTCTGACTGACCGACCCCTTGACAATTCAAAAGTGCCTGTAATTGGTTTATTTGAAATAAATGCTTTGAGTTTTGAGTTTTTTGAGTTGAGTTTTTTTAGATGAAAAAAAATTGGCATGTTTAATTTTTTGGTCAACTGCAAGTGCCATAAAAATTACTAATAGAAATTGACCAATTTTTGTATAATGCCACTACCTCTTGCTTTCCGGAGCTTTTTGATTGCTGAATGATTGTTACATGAAACAGAATAGAACCACATTTAAAAAAAAGGTCTATTTTAGCCATTGGACAACTCGCACTTACCCAAAAAACTTAAAATGCCAATTTTATTTTCACTTTTATGACAGCTTCCCCGTATCTCTCATTGATTCGGATTTTCCGTACTGACCCAGTAAAAAAATAATAGACAGAAGCATCACAGAAATTGATGTTCAAATAACAACATAAAAAGCATTTTCTCTATGGTTGAATAACTAAATGATATCTCATTGCATGTTTTCTACCCTTGTTATTAAACATGCCACTTGGTAGCAGATAAGTTGACCCATGCCTATCTTTTCCCATGTGATCTTTACACTTTAAAAGGCATGTTGCTGTTTGTTTATGTGTTATGTATGTATGAGAAAGCACACAAAGAACTGTCATATATTTATTGCAGTGCATTTCTATTCTGTGCCTGACTGATAGATAATGCACCTAGCCTAAATCACTGGAGACAGCAACACATAATTTTGGATACCGAGTTCTTTAGGAGTATGTAAGGATCCTAGCAGGTGGAGTTCTGTAGTTTCTGTTACCCCCATTGGAAAAAGGTGTGAGTTTATGTATTTAAGTTCTGTAGATTGTGTTAGGTTGCCCTAATATTGACACTGTATCTATGAAAGTGTCAAGTTAAAGCTTAAAAAGGGGTTAAAGTTTGCAAGACACTCCACAAATTCCTTGTATCATAAATATTATCCAACAAGAAGCAATAAATGTATTATTCAATTTTACACAAACAACAATAAATTATTACATTTTATTGCCAATAATGTAAAATTAAATCAACAAACAGAGTTCTGACATTTGTTAATTATGCCAATGACATTATGTACAAACACATTTTTATAGGTATTATAGGTATATTCATAATTTAAATATTGTATACTAGTAATATTTTTGAGTTATAACTTATTACGCAAGTACAAAACAGTAAATGTTGAAAAAGGTCATAGAGTAATTAAAGGTAGTGGAAAATAAGTAAATGCAAAAGGTGGTGGACTAAATGTGGAATAAGTTGGGAGAGGCTTATATTCAACAGACTGATGGATTGCATATAGACAGTCGATCAGCTTATGTTCATTGACTTAGATGCAAAACTAAACACAAAACAGAGAATTGTTGGTGCTTTTTCTTTCTTCTTTTCTTTCTTTGGAGAGGAATTAAAAGGCAGTGGGGACTATCACAAAATCACAAATTAACAAGACAAACTAACCAGTAGTTTTCTGGTGGCTACAGAAATTAACTTGCTTTCACACAGACAAAAAGAGAGATAGTTTTCAGTAAGGTGGCAATTAAGTCAATTAATGCACATTATTAAAGGGATAGTGGGTCCTAAATGGTGCAATTGCAGAAACAAGAAATATGTCTGAAAAAACATCTATTTGTTCACAGACAATGTCATAAATCCATTAAAAGTAAGGCTCCAACATATTGAAAATTCTAATGCTGAAACTTTAACATGATTAAAGAGTTGAGTTTCTTTAACATTTTGCTCAGGGATAGTCAGACAGGAAATTCAACTCCATCTTAGCTTTTTTTTTTATATGACGTGTTAAAGCGATTCTGATATCCCATTTACAGAATAAACAATTTCATTTAAATAATAAACATTCGAAATTTGTAACAACTAAGTTACAAGCATAACATAATGAGTACTTTCTATTATTGCAAGAAGGGAAACTGGAAATTTTTGTGTAATGGCAACCTGCCAGTTTTAAAGAGCAACACATTGCAGGAAAGTAGGTATGTATCATTGCAGTGGTTATTATGATTATGATTAAAAGTTTTGTAAATTTTATGATGCAGTTGTATGGTTTCTAGAATGAGCTTTATAATGAGCCATAATAAAAAGAAAGAAAGAATATTTGTAATATTTAGGAAATGAGTTCCTGCCTGTGACTGTATTACAATGCCTAGGGGCTTATCATATTTGCAATTAGAATATGCATAGTTTAAAATTGTATGCATATGTTAACGAAAGTGAGAACATTATTGATGTACTCTGTCTGAACAAAATTATGAAAGAAAAAATTGCCTTAAAAGAGCAAAACACCTAAAAGCGGAAAAGTTGGTTTGATGTAATCACTTGTACTTAGTATATGGTAGCCAGTTAACAGTACATTTGAATCTAGTTGTTATAAGATAATAGTTACAGATCATAGAGGTCTATAATACTTCCAAGTCGCATGGGAACAAATAATTTTACTACCAGCTCCCAAAAGCACCACAAAATTGTTAACAGCATTTCACATATTGCATGTTTAAATGACACATACTGTACAAGCAACAATAACATATTGCTTACATAAATAAAAGGATAAAATTAAAATAACCCCCCTCTTATGTACATAAGTTTACTGATTAATTTATTGCTAATTAAGGGATTTCAAGATAATAGTTTCATGTCAATGTCATTTTTCAGCCGTTTGTGCAACAAAATTAGCGTTTGAGCATCCCAAAATAGTGACTCGAAAACTACGCTAGCTACATTACGACAGCAACTAATAAGTAGATATTTTTTAATCTAATGCGTAACGGCGATAAGATAAAATTAGGAACATCACGTAAATAGCAATACAGTCGCAATGTCACGATTGTCCTGTTATTTCATGTGTAATCACGCTGCAACGAATTGGCAATTATAAACGTGGAACTGAGTAGGTAACTAGAAATTACAGTTACCTCTAAGCAGAAAAAAACTAAGTCCCTCAACTTGAATACACCAGCTAAGAATATAGTATTCCCTAGTGTCTTTCGATATATACCCGGTAAATATAATTATAAAATACTTACTTTCAGTCGCGTAAGATTTCCATCTCGTGCAGCGTTGAAAACGACTGTTTTGAAATCCATGATGGTTCTCTTTGCTTCGTACAAAAACTCACAAAAACAGAATATCACTTCAAGAACAGCACTTTCTTCTGAATATAATCATTGAAAATACACTGTATCACGATAAAACAAAGCAACCAGTCAGTTTATTTCAAAACACTTCGACACTGCAACCTGTACTGCAAACTCAGTCGCTCAACAAACAGCTGCAGCGCGACGACGATCTGCCAATTCTGCCACAATCACAAATTAGTGTCAAAATGTCTACAAGTGTCAAAATGTCTACAAAAAATAACCAAAGACAAAATTGTTTCACACTTTGCTTTTTAAATTGATGACCGAGATTGGTGTACGAGCCTTTTTAAAAGATTTATTTTAAAAGGTGGTTCTCAATAATTCGTCTGTTTACAGGTTGGCCCGTTCAAAGTAGGCCAAAATTATTTTTTAGAAGCCTCTCTCCAAGAGTGATAATGAGCTAAACATAAATACCCCGACGTGTGTTTAGCTATTACTAGTTTAGGAAGAGTTTAGAGTAGAGAGGGAAAATATACCTCAAAGGGAAACATGACAAAATTAGTTATGGCTAAGACTAATCAGTATTTACTTATTTATTAATAATCTAAATACTTTTGTAGTGTTTTCTTTTTGAAAGTCGGTTTTATTTTTGATAAAGTTTTTTGGGCAGTCTTTGCAGATAAAAGGATTGCTTTTTTCAAAAAGTTAACAAGTAAAGCCGTGATTTGTTTGTTGTAGTTTGAATGCGGTTGTTTGCTTGCTGGAAGCTTCGCTACGAGAGAGCGCTGATTGTTTATCGTCACCTGAAATTAAAAGCGACCAGTCGACGCTATATAGTACATACTAATTCCATGACGGTAAGACAATACACTTAGCGCCATCTCGCGGCAAAGTTTTCAGCAAGGAACTCCATTGTAATTTTCACGGACCAATTATTATTTAGCTAGGATAATTTTATTGGTCCGAGGTAATTTTTATAGTAAAAATTTTGAGCGTTTTACGAAGTTAACTTCGTAGTAATCTACTCCTTATCTTAAATTCTACTCAGCGAGAAAATTCTCGAGAATATTTCTAAGAAAATTTTCATAAATTATCTTAGAACTTTATGATTTACAAAAATCACTTTATTAAAATGTCTAAAAACGTTATAGGGAAGGTAAATAATTAAAAACAAAGTACACAATGGGGATAAAAACCGCCACTTGATCACTTTAGATGTCCCTACTATCCAGCGTCTAATAATTTGACAGCTAGCTGTCACTATCCATACATTTTTTTGTAAATAAGCTAATTATTTTACACATAATTAATTAATATGCCCCGTTGCACAGCTGGTGACTGCAAAAATACGGGGACAAAGATGTAAAAAGACAAAAACTGTGGAAGAACACACAATGAAAACCTGATATTTCGTTGAGACTCTAAGCTATCCTTCTTAAACCTGAAGAATTTTATGGAAGAAATTTGTATACACGTGATGCTCTTAAGAGAACTAAGTCTGTTTTCATTATCTAGTTACTTGTAGTGTGATATTATGTAAATTATAGTAGAGGTATGTGTGTTTATATTATCATATTAGACCAATGCTAGGATTAAGATTTAAATAACAATAAAGTTTTTATTGAATCTTATACAAGTGTTACAATACTTAGTTATGACACTGGATCCCTCACTAGGATACCCTGTGTCGCAGGATCCAGTCTCTTTTGACAGATATTAGGGAATATAACATTTATGTTAACAAATGCAACGGTTTCAGTATAATTAATTAATTAAACTTAGGAGTAAAAGATAAACAAATGTATGTGTGTATGTGATGAGTGTGTGTATGTAATGAGTGTTAGTGTGTATGAGATTATGAAAACTTTAACAGTTGAATGTTAAAAGATTTTCCGTTTCAGCATAATTAAGACCATGCAGCCAATCCTGAACCTGTTTTTTGCGTGCAGTCTTTGTCAAGGGGAGTATTTTAAGCTTATTGTTCACTTTTTCATACAGGTATGGTCCAATACGCGAGAAAACCTTAGTGCCAAATTTGAGTTAGCAGAAAGCTCTATTCCACTTAGGTTTTCTACGTGTACGCTAAGCCGTTACCTCTGTGGCAGCTGCTGTTTTATGAAATTTAAGTAGCACTGATAAAATGTAGAGTTGGCGCACCATAAGCACTCTCGTTTCTCGATATAACATATCAGTGGGGTATCGGATTCCTAATCTACGAGAGACCTTAAGGATAGCTCTTTGTGGAGCGAGCAGAGGTTTAAATATAACTTTTACAAGCAAAACCCCAATATATTATGCAGTAACCAAGCAAAGACTAACATAAAGGGAGGTAAGTCATCTTAAGAGTATCTTTGTCAGCTATAGATCGTATTCTTTTAAATATGTACCTACAAAAGCTTCCTTACGCGCGATGTAACCGATCGGATTTGCTTTACCCATAGCAGGTGTTGGTCTATGTAAATACCAAGATACTTGATACTATTAGCATGTTCAAAAACGAGGCAGCTGCAGCAGCCACTGCCGCTACCGCTGTAGTTGCATTTGTGGGATTTTAGTGAAAGTTGTTCAATGGCAGCTGTTTTTATGCTCCCTAAAAAATTAACTACCTTGGTTTTTTGAACATTAAGGGTGTCCAGATTGTGTTGCAGCCAACTAGTAACCTTCTGCATTCCAGCCTCTGCGGCACTGTAGGTTTGCATCCAAGAGTCGTCGTGGAAAATAATAGCTGTATCATCAGCGTACGCAGATATTTGCGCGTTGTCCAAATTGAGTGAGCACAGACCGTCAACGTACAGGAGAAACAAGGTGGGACCCAGGACACTACCTTGGGGCACTCCATATTCCACCTTTGCAATGGTACTCTGGAAATCACCCAGGCAAACCTGCTGTTTACGTTCGGAAAGATAGGAGGTTAACCATTCCAATGCAACGCCCATGATACCTAAGCGTTCCATCTTCTTGATCAGTATGGGCGTTGACATGGTATCAAAGGCCTTGGCAAGGTCAAGAAAGTCGCAGGCACACTTTTTGCCTTTGTCAAGGTTATCAATGACATGATCCACCAACTTAGATACTGCGTCCTCCGTTGATCTGCCATTCCAAAAGCCATTGCAATTGCTTCTTTTCCAAGTACGCTAAAAGTCTCTTGTTCACCAGCTTCTCCAGAATTTTGAACAGAGACGTAAGAAGAGATATAGGCCTGTAATTGGATGGGATGGATGCATCTCCAGCTTTGTAGATCGGACAGATATTCGCTGTTTTCAACCGGACTGGAACCATTCCCGACGACATCTCTCTCTAAAGTTTTTTAGTTAGGAAGTTCACCCTCGAGTAGTTTTTCAACTCCGATCAGGTTATTCCTGTCGTACGCCTCCAGTCTTCAACAAGACAAGAATTTAAAGTCAACAAACATAAAATACCTTTTTTTTTGTTTTCGGGGGGAAACCTTCAAAAGGCACCCGACCTCTGGGGACGGAGGTCGGGGAGATCTAAGATGTAAATTATAAAATGTTCATATTTTATTTACTTTGCCACTACAGCAGCTGCTTCCTGCTGCTGCAGACGCTTCCATTTCCCTTAACTCGTATTTGAATATAGCTGTGCTGCCACCAATGATGAGCTTTCAGTTTACGATTTCTAAGACCACGTTCGCACAGACGTAAAAATATCGCGGCGGGATTTTATCGCGCACTCGATTTTCAGCTGTTAGTGTTGAACCCAGCATTGAGAATCCAACAGAGTGCATCCCAGCGCGTCGAAAAAACACAGTGTTGGATTTTCAACTCTCGGCGCTAAGCAGAGCGTAGAAGATCCAGGGTGCGAAAAAAACCCGTTGCGATATTTTTACGTCCATGCGAACGTGGACTTAGGAACAGACTTTGATTTTGTAATTTTGGTCGTTAATTAGTATTGCCAGTTAAATTTATTGCCTGCCCATCGTAAATAACTACTACGTTTAAATTATTTCAGGTTCTCCAAGTTCCAAGAATATATAATCCGTCCAAAAAGAATATTGCAGAATATTCTCGATCGGATAACATTTTTCGTCAGAGTATATTCTCTCGACCCATCACTAGTTGCGTAGTTTAGAAGAAGAGTAACAACGCGGACAGACAGACAGGCACGAAAAGTGACTTTAATTTTTAATCATCTCTAATCTTAATAATAGTATAAAACAAAGTCGCTTTTTGCGTCTTTTAAACTAGGCAACGGATTTTAATGCGCTTCAATAGACAGAGTGATTCAAGAGGATGGTTTATATGTATAATACATTAAATACATGCATATTAAAGTATAGAAAAGCCGAGAATTTCAAGGATTTGTAATGTGATGTCGTAAAAACATATTTTTGTGTGCTTACATTACAAACGCTGGCTAAACCTTACGAGATAGATCAAAATAATGTACCTCCTACGGAATTGTATATCTTAAAAAGATCTACAAAAAAGTCCGCGATGGTTTATGACTATCTCATAAGGATAACTCTCAGTAACCATTTTTATTATTTACATAATATTACAAAAAAAAAATGTTATGTAAGAAGCTATTTTAAACAATACAGTATTAATCCCTAGCCAATTAAATACGTTAGATACGTTGTGCACATAATAAATAAATAAAATACATTTATTTCGAGCAACCTTATCTCTTATGTGGAGTACACACATATACAAAAACACAATAAATAAAAGGATTGTGTGGTTTTATGAAACCACGGTAAAAGTGAAACTTTTTTTCACATTATAGACATTTAACTAAAAATTTTCGGAATAATATTCCATTAAGGGTATAAAAATCGCTTCATCAATCTCCCCTCCCCTCACCCCTCCTCGGCTGCTCTGACGAGCACCTTTCACTTTATCCCTACTCCACGGCCGACCGTCACGCGACATGCAACACACAGACGAAAAAGTTTGAGACGATGTAATAAAAGTTTCACTATAATAATATAAACTTATTGACTCTTAAACTCTGAAGTCACTCTTACGTAAAGCCTCCTAATAAAATAAAACAGAAATTCAACTCGTAAATTGGTTATCAAAGTTTCCAAACTTTGTTAAACAATTTACGTACCAAAGTACGAAATTAACCACTCCATCCATCAACTGAAAACGAAGAAAAGCCCTGGAGAAGATCGTATAACAAATGACATATTAAAAGCCATCAGCGAGCCAATAACATCTATTTTAACCACAATTTTCAACGATATTTTATTTTATTTTAGATATTATTTTGAACCAAGAGACGATACCACCGAATGGAATACCGCGATTATAACCTTACTCTATAAAAAAGGAGATCCAGGCAAAATGGACAACTACAGACCACTGAGTATGCTACAGACACTTTATAAATTATTTACCAGCCTAATATTAAAAAGGATCTCAAAGACCTTAGACGAAAACCAACCTAGAGAGCAAGCAGGATTCAGATCGGGCTTCTCTACAAACGACCACATTTTCACGCTAACACAGATAATCGAGAAGTACAATGAACACAATAAAGAACTCTACGTAGCCTTTGTAGACTACTCCAAAGCATTTGACTCTATCTCCCATGAATCTTTATGGTGCTCCCTTCGTGAACAAAGAGTCCACATAAAATATATAAAAAAAAAAAACATCGCTTCATCTATCTCCCCTCCTCTCCCCCCTCCTCGGCTGCTCTGACGAGCGCCTTTCACTTTATCCCTACTCCGCGGCCGAACGTCACGCGACATGCAACACACAGACTTAAATGTTTGAGACGATGTAATAAAAGTTTCACTTTAAAAAGGATTACAAAAATAAAACAAACAAAATGGCCCTGCGGACGGCAACATCCCTATCACAGCAGTGCCGTCATGTATGAGCAGTCTATCCGGTCCACGATCATCGCCAGGACGACATTGGTGCTGCCCCACACCTTACGCACTAGGGACGCGGCCCGCTTTGCTTGCGCATGGTCGCGTGGAAGCAATTGGTACGCGACTCAGTGAACATACCTGAGGCGCTGCAGTAGCGAGGCAGCCCCAATACAGCCCTGAACGCGATGTTGAACTGGATGCGGAGGGTTCCGTATCATGTACACGTATACCTCGCTCACAGACTGCACGTGTACAGAAACGTGCAATACGTGCCAAAGAGCGTTATCTTCACCTCCCTCGAATAGCGCGCAAACCTGCGTACGAGCTTGTTCACCCGCAGAGACAAAGCCCTCCGTTCCCGCTCCATGTCAGCATTGTCCTTGAGATCGGTCGTAACTAAATGCCCAAGGTAACCAAATTGATCCACCTTTTCGAGTTGAAAACCGTTTAGAAAAACGGGTGGATAGTTTTGTGAACGTTTCGTACCGGTCTCAAAGACCATGCATTGACTTTTGGTCACATTGTACTTTAAACCATGACTAAGGGTATACTTCTCACAGGTCCGCACTAGGTTTCTGAGGCCACCGACTGACGCGCTCAGCAGCACCATGTGGTCAGCATAACTGAGGTTAGTTTAATGTAGATCAAAATTGCCCTTTACAGCATATCATTAAAATTAATGTCAAGTTATCACAGATTTAAAAGGGTAACATCTAACAATGGGGGTCGATATAGACCACTTTGGGTATCATTGGGCAGTCATATTTAAGGTCCAGACAGCACAGCAGCAGCAGGTAAAAACAGCTGTAAACATTATTATTAGTATACTATAATCATAATATTAATAAGTTCCTCTCTCTGGAGCCCTGACCGACGGTCCTTGGACCCTGTTCCAGATATCGGTGGGCTACTATTTTTTATATTTTTAAATGTTTTCATATTTTTTTATATTCTAATATTTAAAAATATAATTTATATGTTTAGAATTAAATAAAGAAAATATTAATAATCACTCCACACTGACACCACATTAGTAAAACGGATCATGAACGGATCGCACAACGGATGTCGAATCCAGCTACCATTGTAAACAATATTAAAACATCAACTGATATTCTCGGTTTACTGAAAGAGGCCAAAAAAAGTCTATGACTTATAAACCAGCAATGTACAGCGTACAATATTACGATGTATAACAATTTCGAGAATGCCATTCTTGTGATGAATGATGATGGATGACATGACAGCCGAACAAAAATTACGGCGTGGATTTATGGTTAAAAAATTTGCGAAAATCTGTTGACTGTTTCTCGAAATACACGTTAAATTACAATTAACCGCATTATTTACATGGTGTTTGTTAATTGTACATAAAAGTTGTAAATGTCAATATAATGACCGATAATTCAAAAGTTTCGAGGCAAAGTTTGTGCATATCATTGTCGTTAGCGCGTAAGTCGGGCTCTCCAGTGTTTGGTGTGTTATAGCAGTGGTGGAGGGTGTTATAGGAGATGATGCCGATGGTGTTAGCAAACGGATCAAAAGAGAACTATATTTGATTGTGTATACTGGAGATATTGCAGTAGATTTTTGTTAAGATGTATCCAACAGCTACGCGGCACCCGGCGGCCGCGGTAAGGGTTTGTGTTGTTTTTCTATCTTTCACTGGCTTTCAACTTCATTTAATTCTGTTATAGCAGAAGTTTAACTCTTCAAAGTTGCTTGGTGAAGTAGATTCTGCTTAGACCCTATTATTGTTTGTCAATGTTTGTGCAGGGACCTCAGCCGCCAGCAGGACCTCTTAAATTTACAATAGCAGACACACTAGAGCGTATAAAAGAGGAATTCAACTTTCTGCAAGCTCAATACCATACGTAAGTACATGTTGAGTTCTTATTTACATTGCTAACCTATTCTAATTTGATCTGTTTTATCCATAATCATTATCTTATCTTGAGATTAAGTTACAATTCATTGTTTACAGTTTGAAATTGGAATGTGAGAAACTGGCCAGTGAGAAGACGGAAATGCAGAGGCATTATGTTATGGTAATTAAACTTTTATGTGGCCGAAGATAAAGAAAGTTTATTTGTGAACAAATATCACTGTTAATTCAGAAATAAATAAGGATAGGAGAGAAACTAAGATAATAATTGTTTAAATATTGAATGTTTGGGCTAGATAACAATGTAGGCTAAGCTTAGTGTTCTCTAACAGTAATTATTGAACATGTTGTGAAATTAAGTCAATATAGAAACTTTTGTCACTGATAAGCTGTATTAATTTATTGTTATAACCTATGTTGTTAATAGTATCTTGATTATTTTGAGATATTTGAAGTTATGGTGACTGAGTAAACTTAATTTTAACTGCAATACATGACACATACACTTTCCAATATGTTAAATGGTTGCTAAATTATTTAGCACATAAGTGTCAAGAATTTACTCACATAGTGTTAAAAATTTACAATTCTTTTATTGTTTGTTACCTGGTGTGTGACCGAGCTTCTTAACTGTTAACAATAACTTAGTATTTAAAATACAGAATATGTAGGCCATTTTTTAGAAGGAAAATTAAAATAATAATAGTAATAATATTATTTGCCCATTATTGTGCAATAATGAAGTCAATTAGTTGTTATACAATCAGTTGGATGAAATTATAGGGACATTAGTCTTGAATGTTGTCAGACACTTAAGATGTGACCCCTGAGGTACCACAACTAGGAGAGTTTATTAATGGACTTATCGGGCAATCTACCAGTTCTCTTACTTATGTAAAGAATAATGTAAATAATAATTTCTATTTCTCTTACAGTATTATGAAATGTCTTATGGTCTCAATGTGGAGATGCATAAACAGGTAAATAACAAACTCAAATCCAAAAACTTACACTGTACTTATAGTATTTATAACAATAACCTTATAAACATTTTTTTTCATTTACAGACAGAAATAGCAAAGAGACTAAGTGCTATTATAGGGCAGGTGCTCCCGTTCCTAGCACAGGAGCATCAGCAACAGGTGGCATCTGCAGTGGAAAGAGCTAAACAAGTCACCATGTCTGAACTAAATGCCATCATTGGGGTAAGCTTACATGCCACAGTAGATAACTTACCTTAACTATAAAAAAATGCTACTAATTATAAAAAAATACTTATTCATCTTAAAAGCTTGTATAGTGTTATGAATAATATCATTAATTTAGCCCATTAATTATTTTGCTTATTTATTTTATTTAGTTTTTATAAAACTAGGATAATTTGTTATCCACACATTAAATGTATGTATCGGTCTAAAATGCTATGGATTAGTTTCTAAATACTTTTCTTATATTTTATGCAAATTATCCAAAATTATGTGTACAACAATGTTATGTCTTTATAGGCAAATTGCCAAAATTTTGGTTTACTTATGAATTTTAGTAATATTTTGATGCAATTCCTAAGAAGAGAACATACCACTGCATCTGCTGCTGGTAAAAATGACTTTTTACCAAATATGTTTTTTTCCTGACACCTGGAGCAATCAAGTTGTACCATTCAACTTTACATTTGTGCTGCTCTAGATTATGAAGCCACAGACAAAGGCTCTTACTTTCTAATTCAGATAAAGCAATGACCTGCATTCAGCTGTCAGCAAACTGAAAAGTGCAATTAGTATTTAGTGAAGTTACGTGTGTTTTTATTATAAAATAATTGCACAGTTCAGCTGCAGTTGTCATGCAGATTGCAATACATAGTTACTGTGTTACTGAATTAGTACTGAAGAGTCATAGGTGATACCTAAACATTCTACTTACTATAGAACACATTATTGCTGTAGATAGTTAGCAGCAGTTATACTAATCATTAGTGAGTCTGAGACAGCCTAGAAAATAATATGCTAAGTATACTGTTCCATTTTGATAGGCATTTTTTGATATCCCATACATTTGAAGAAGCATAGATGATACGTCCACAAGACAGTTACGTTAGTGAGAGTAGGTTATTAACAACAGCATATATATTGTTAACGTTGTCCGCAGCAACAACAACAGCAGGGGCTGCAGCAACTGCTTGTAAGTCAAGATATACAGTGCTTGGTACATTGATATATGTTGTGATTAACATTTTGCATTATTTTATGTTGCCACTTTGATTTCTTTTCAAATAACATCACAAAATTTTTCATGTTAGCTTTTGCATTGTCATCTCATTATGCATTTGTACTGTAGTATTCAGTATATATCGAGCCTAAAAACTTATCCAATATTTTTGATAAGGAATTTTGAGGAATGGAGTGGATTTTAATCATTTTCATAATTTAATAATTTTCACTGCATCTGAAAAACCAAAGCGCTCAGTTTGTTCAGGTGAAAGTATATTCTTAAAGGGCCAGAAGATATTTCTTCAAGTATTTCAATGAACCAATTTAGCCTTGTTTTATTTAACATCAATCATAATTACTATTTCATTATGATAATATAATATGGTACTCATGCATGGTTGATCTACATGGTTTTCGAATTTGGTGATCATCTATCTCATATTTTCAGAAATGGGACTGGCTCTTGATAATTCAACTTACAAAATGTTCTTATTAGTTAAGAATATTCTAACAATAATGGCTTCAAACAGCTCAACATACAACTATAATCATAATAATCTTAGTCATCATACACCTTAATTGCTGTAATGCCATCAAATGAAAAAATTAATCGCAATAAAGAGGTACCAATCAAGAGAATGCACAAGCTAACATAATCACAAACGGACGTTTAACATAAGTTATGTCACAGTAATTGGAAAAACTAATTGGACTTCAATGTTTTATAATCACACCTCCTAACTTCACGTTTTCATTGTATGCAAGCACACAAATCGCGCGTAGATGTTGCATCCAACATGCAATAATTAGTGCTTTATGATGTGTACGCCATTTTTATATTATACATTTGTTTTTTAATTTCTCATTATAATGACGAATGAGATTTACGCATCGTTGCTAGTAAATCAGTTTGTTTAGTTGCTATCAACATGATTGAATCAATCTGTGTTCATATTCAACATGCTGGTAGCAAAGCAAGCGAGAATTATAACATCGTTGTTTTAATGGTATGTTAGTGTATCTATGTATAGTTATAATACCTAAACTTTGAATATAAAATTATACCCGTAAAGGAGTTTGTAAATGAAAATTAGCGTATTTAAGTGTAATTACTTTGTAATAAATTATTCAATTAGCTAGCACTAATTATTTTATTAGTAGTTTTTGCTGAGATTTTAATTAATATCATGCGCACGCTTGTATCCTTAATTTAAAATATACTTCCTTTGTCTAAAATAAAATAAAAAATTGTCTGATCTAATAGATTCTTGTTTCACCTTCACCTATTTTATTACTATATATTTATATGGTATTATTTCACATCCATTTGTGGTCATAGCGTAATAGACGTAGCTGCAAATAGGAAAGTGTATGTGTAGAGATCGTACAAAGTAGGGAATTCTAACTCACTAAACCTAAGGTCTGGAATGATGACTTTAATACACCATACACATTAAGCTAGATTCTGAGTCCAATTCAGATAAAATATAGTTATTGCGTATTGGCTTCACAGTGGGAAGGCATTATCACCATCACATTTTAGACTTGGGCCATATTATGATTGGGAGGAGCGTCATGTCGGTCATATTATCGTACCATATGGATCTGCATGATATATCTTGGGGACTATTGTTATTTATACTAAGCACTTGGAACTACTGACTGCAATCTGTTTAATAACAGTCTGGGTTAAATATAAAAGTAAACTTGAATCATACTCATCATCATAATATTGATCCCAACATAAACCAATTAAACTGTCAGCAACTACGACATGCGGGGACTTATCATAAATCCCCACTGATTTCTGAAACCTTCATTGGTCCCCATTCCTAACCCTTATCAGGAAATCTACTGTGAAATCTCAAGTTAATTGTTATGATTAATTGATTCAACAGCCAATAAAATCACTCAATGAGATTTGACAACCGAATCAATTAATTAAGGCACTGGCCCACATAATTTGAAGTCATCCCTAATCGGTAGTATAGTCACGAGCATTAACACTTTACACTCACGCAAAATTTTAAATCGATTTTCTTGCGAAATAACGTTTGCAACTTTGAGAGATAAATAAGACACATATTTCATAATAGTTTCGAAAATGCTATATAATCGTAAGAACATACAATTTCTATCAATACTTTAGGACATCGTTTTTGAATCTTGCGTAAATGTGAGGTATTTGTGCTCATGACTGTACAGTACATACATAAAAAATAATCTTGGAACATCCACCCACCTTACTAATACTCCGCAGAATACCCTTGCTTCTTACAATATAAATGTTTTTTGTAGCAGCAAATACATGCGAGTGCGGGCCTGTCGCACGGCGTGGGGGGCGGGGGCCTGCTGGGCGCGGGCGGCCTGCTGTTCGCGCCCGGCGCCGGGCCCCCGCCCCCGCCGCACTTACCGCCGCCGGCGCATAAGGTGAGTCCTATTTTAATATTTTGATTGCTACAATTTCATCAGATAGGACTATTGTTACGAATAAGCCCGATACAGTGATGCTAGATCGGCAAAAGACATGTTCTCGCGTGATGTAAATATCGTGAAAGCCGATAAAGTTAAATAAATCAGGTAACTTGACTTGGCACATGTTTTACGACATGTGTTGACTCCGCGATGACCGTTACTCTGGCGCTAAATACGAGGGCTGCACTAAAAGTATCGGGAATGGAATATTTCCACTGTTCCTGTCATATTAAAATCTTTTTAATTGAAAACTCCTTGGTTTTAAAAATCGAATACCATTTATTTATTTAAAAAAAGATTCTCGGTCTAGTCACAAGGTTTTGTCAAACTTGTTTAGTCGTTGAGAAAATGGAATTGACTCGAGAAAATTCAAGAGCCATGATTTATTATGACTTTCGAAGTGGTTGAACACAAAAACAGTGTGTTGACCGGATGATTTCTGCATTTGGTGATGAAGCCCCATCCAAAACCACAATTTATCGCTGGTTTGCTGAATTTCAACGTGGACGTGTCAAGCTCAGTGATGATCCCCGTCAAGGTCGTCCAAAAACTGCAGTCACCCAAGAAAACGTTGATGCTGTGCGTAAGCTGATTGAGGAAGATCGACATGTGACATACCGCGAAATTCAGGCAACTTTAGACATTGGCATGAGTCAAATACAAATAATCTTGCATGAACAATTCGGTGTAAAAAAGTTGTTTTCCCGATGGATATCGCATTCGCTCTGTGAAGAGCAAAAAGCGAATCGCGTTACTTGGTGCGTCAGAACTCTCGAAAGATTCCACGCAGGATCCTCAAATGCTGTATACAACATCGTATCAGGTGACGAATCCTGGATATACGCGTACGAACCCGAAACAAAAAACCAGTCACGAGTTTGGGTGTTCGAAAATGAGTTAAAGCCAACAAAAATTGTTCGTTCAAGGAGTGTTGCATAAAAAAATGGTGGCCACGTTTGTCTCCAAAACCGGCCATGTTACGACTATTCCTCTTGAGGGACAAAGAACGGTTAATGCAGAATGGTATGCTAGCATTTGTTTGCCACAGGTCGTTTCTGAACTCCGTAAAGTGAACTGCAACCGCCGCATCATCCTCCATCACGGCAATGCGAGTTCTCACTCCGCGCACAGAACAAAAGAGTTTTTAGAGCAAGAGAACATAGAATTATTAGACCATCCGCCGTACAGCCCCGACCTAAGCCCTAATGATTTCTATACTTTCCTTATAATAAAGAATAAATTGCGTGGACAGAGATTTTCATCACCTGAAGAAGCTGTGGACGCCTACAAAAAGGCCATTTTGGAGACCCCAACTTCCGAATGGAATGGTTGCTTCAATGATTGGTTCCATCGTACGGAAAAATGTGTCAAATTTCGCGGAGAATACTTCGAAAAGCAATAAATACATTTTTAAATAGTAATGTTGTGTCACTTCCTTGATTCCCGAAATTTCCAGTGCCGCCCTCGTATGCGCGGTGTGTGGCAAGAACACACTTTGCCATCACATCTTGTAAAGTCTTCAAACAAGGTGTCCAAATGTTGAAGCTATGTCTCGTGTCAGTTATAATGCCATTGATTGTAAACTTACTACTTGTAACTCTATTTTCATCCATCAGGTGGAGCTCCCACCGCCCGCAGACATAAAGCCGCCCGTCCTGCCGGGCGGGCCAGCGCCTCCCCCACTGCTACCCGGCCAGCCTCCGTCGAGAGATGATGACCGGCTCGGCTCTAGGGGACTACAACAGGTAGGTCACATTCACTTATTATCTTGATTTGTCATTTTTTGTTGGTGTGCCTAAGGGCTTTTTTCCTATCACGTGCGTTTGTTCACCCGCATGCGTGAGCTAAGCGCGTGTGATGCACTCGCAAAAACCCCGCGTCTCGCGTGCGTGTGGCATGCAGGACAGGAAAAGTACGTTCGAAACGATACGATACGGGCGGCGCGCGTACGGGCCAGACACGCACGCGGACACAAACCCGCATAATGAGAAAACGAAAGTGCCGCCGTACATTAAGAGCAATCAACATTACTTTATGCTGCGCTGTGCTGTGCTTAGCTAAGCTAAATTTCTCTTGCTATGATTTTCCAAAAATCAATTTTGAACTGCGCGAGGTGTGCTTTGCAAGGCAGCCCGATGCGACATGCATGTGTGCAAGTGCTAAGTGCGATCGAGATTTTGAAGGCACATGATGCGATGGTGGAAGCAAGTTTCGCGTAATTCCTGGTGTGTCAATCAAACCGTAGCCACACAAAACGCGGAGCAGCATGTTTTGTTTCCTCATTTTAGTCTATGAGGAGCGAACTATGTAATTAGAACACACAAGGGCGGATCCAGGATTTATTTCTGGGAAGGGCACATGGGCCAGAAAATTAAGAAGTGTTTCCCACATCTTGTATTGCACTATGCTGTTTTTGGGATTTATCCTTTTTCAAATAATAAATACAAACAAAATTGCAATTTTAGCACCCCGCCTCGGATAGGATTGATTTTTTCTTAGAGTAACTTTGTCGATATGGGTAGTAAAGTTTAAGAATTATGAGACCCTGGGGTGCAAGAGCGAGCAAAGCGAGCTCAATTATTATAGCACCCCACCTCGAATTGGTTTCGTTAGTTTGTCTTTTGACTATTCACAGTATTAGCTAAATATATTTCATGAGTTGAGGAAAGCTGTTTAATTTTTGGACGCGCGAGGCCCTTCAGACCGCGCATATTTTTAGCATTATATGTTATCCTAAAATTCTCTCTCCGACTCTAAGCCAGTGCATTGTTGGCATAGCAGACCTCAGTGCCTGAGTACGAACTGACTGCACCACTTTGAACCATAATACTTATGCCAAAGCTGCTGAAGATATAGTAGGTACTTCTTCGGCGTTTATCATTGAAGCAATGTCATGATGGATATGCATTCAGGCCAGTCCTTTCAAACGATTCGATTATATTTCACTTAAACCATTGGACCCCTGAATCCGCCCTTGAGAACACACCACAGCGCAGCATAGCTTAATGTTGATTAGTCACAGAAAAGGCCCACATTTTTTTAAATTGTTTTTGTGTTCTATGTTTTTGTATTTTATTGTGTTTACGTAGATACTAAAATAAATAAACAAATTCGTAATTCCTGCTCCTAATAAAGCAAAGGCGCTCAGTATCCCCTCACGAGCGTGAACAGAAGTACCGGCCGCGTTCGCCGGTGGAACCCGAAGCTCTTGACGTGAAGCGACGGAAGGAGGAGAAGGTACTCGGCCATGTGAGTCTATGTAGTGTATGTGTCGGCTTCCAAAACATTCATGTTGCTTTTTGTGTTCTTTTTTCTCTCCTTGTGTTTGATTTAGGCGGTTGTTGCTCGGTTTAGATAATATTTGGTGTAATGAGGGAAAATGTTAATACTTTGGTGAGATGTCTCGTATCGTGGGGGGCCGGAAACACGTATGATTGTCGTGTTTTAGCATTGCAATAGCAGTCATTGTCCCACCTACATTTACTAGAATTTTTTATTTCTTCATTTTTTTCATTTTCATTTTTTATTTCTCTCGCCATCAAACTTAAAAGTTTGGCGAGTTTAGAATTAAGTACTTAACCCCTCTGTATTATAATTTCTTTAAACAAATACAAAAAAAAAAAAAATGTGATATAAAGTCCTCTAACGTACTGAATCAATATCGATCGTGCATATATCTATTCACAACCATTCGACAGGCCTCCGAGTCGAAAATGAAAGATTTATAGATTTTTCTGTTACCTGATTTGCCTAGTCCCCGACTGCAAATAGCCGTCGGCAGAATAGTGGTGGTCTATTAGGTTTAAACTGTCAACATTTTCGGGTTTCGGATTTGTAAACAGCGTTTAGAGGACTGCTTAGATAACATTGATTGATGTTTGATTCGGCATGGAAGCGTTTCGAATGGTTGTGAATAGCTATGGTGATCTTCAACATGTTCCAGTAACGAAAAATCATACATAGTTTAACTGACTTAAACCTGTTGAATCCCGCGTAATGAGATACAATGATTAGCTATTGTGTCTCGCTCGATATCGCGTTCTCTTGACTCAAAGAGATGTTGGGGTTCTTACGAAGAGATATTAGGAAAAAGGTACAGGTAAAGGTATATTGCCTTACTAAAATACGACTGTAGTGTGTGACTGTAGTACGGCTATAGTGGTCTCGTGTTTGTTGCCCCGGGCGTGCCAAATGAGCATTAGAAATTTGTTAAACTCGTTTTGACATATCCCACTGATTTTTCCAGACAAAGAAGCGGTAAAAAAAAATAGTGCTTGTTGGTATTAAAATGCACCTTATTTTTTCGAGGATCTCAAAATAAATCCCACTCGTTCGTTACTTAAAAAACGTGTTATTTTTGCTAAATTTAAAAACGTAAAGTCTAATAAAAGATTATCTTATTCATAATCATAACGCTTAAAACAAATGCAAATGATTACAACTCAGCAGAAACCGTCTGTTCCAACTGCTTGTTTACACAGATGCTTTACAAAATACGTTGCTGATAACGATGGCTGTAACAATACTTGTCAATTAATATTATTGCTGGTTCTATATGAGAAAATGTTATCAATACCTTTATTAATTGTTTAATTACATTTCTAGGACAGCGACGCTGAAAAAAGTGACCAGGATCTTGTTGTTGATGTGGCTAATGAGGTAAGATGGTATCGATTGTGTATTCTGTAGTATGCACAGTGTAAAGGATTTGGAGGCTGTCAATTGTATGATTTTGTGATGTTTTTCCTGTTTTCGTTTTCAGTGCATTGTGTCTAATTAATAGTTACTTTAATAAAGTGCACGTTACTAAAATAATAGCTTGCATTCTATGCAGTGTGTGACTAGGGGAATGCTTATTACGGTTTATAGACAATTTAGCTGATGTTAAAACCAAAAGCTATTTGATTATGAATGTGTTTTTGATGAATATCAATTTACATTTAATCATTAAATATTTCTCTCTTTATAAAAGGGATGATTTTCCGTAAATCGAAGTTCAGTCAGTTGCATCTTTGCATGCATTGATTTTTTCATGGTTGTAATGAAACATGCTGAGTTTTAATAGGGATCCCCAAAAATACTTCGAAGCGTGTCAATAGAAAAGCAATATAAAATGTATTATTTCAAATCACCATAAATCCTAAGACACAGGCCCTTGCTTCCGTGACCCCAATAAAAAAAATACACACCCATGATAAATAAAGTTTGCTTTAACTAGTATGCAATATTTCATGCTACAACTCCAACATTGTAGGAGGAGCGAGGGTCACCAAACGTGCGCACGGACGGTGGCGAGCGAACAGAGAACGGTCCGCGACCTCCTTCCAGATCTGGCTCCTCCTCCAGTCGCTCCACGCCTAAGAGTTCTAAAGACGTGAGTTGGTTACTTTCGGACTTTTTGACTATTTATTAGAGCTAGTTCATTTAGGAACTTATTTATGTCACGTTAGAATTATTATGAATCGATCTTCCAAGTATTATTATTCTGTTTGAAGTTTGACAAGATTATTGTGTATTATTCATTGTCTTATAACCTATTTCGGAACTTAAATGCTGAATTAAGATATCTCACACTAACTGTCATCAAATTCACAGTGTCTACTACTAAGTAGTTATTGCGTCAGTTGACTTCTAAATGTTGATTTTTGTTAGTGTAACGAAAAAAAAAAAACTAAGTGTTTCGCTTTTGGGCGTACCTTGGATGCTGTGCTAAACTATCGGAATTTTGATCGAGATGGGTTCAATTCGATTCGGCGACATCACTTGATGCAAAAATACTTTCTTCTAATTAAACGTCCTTCCCCCTTTCATTGCATCTGTCCGTCCAAACTCTTGACACTCCAATACTTAACGAGTTACCCTCCAGGAGAAGCCCGGCACGCCGGGCGGCAAGTTGCCGCGCGCGCCGACGCCGACGGGCGCGGGCGGGGGGGGCGGGGCGGGCGCGGGCGGCGCGCGCGGCGCGTACGGCTTCCCCGCGTACGCCGCGTACCGCGCCGCTGCGCCCGCGCCGCCACACCCCATGCACTACGACCAGCATCACAGAACCAACGGGATCGCGCCCGCCAAGCCGTGAGTACATAATTTTTGAATTAGAAAGAAAGATGTGACAAAAATTGAAAAGAGTAAGCTTAGTTGGTTTGGTCAGGTTGAGTGGATGAATGAAAGGCGACTAAAAAAAGTTTTTGTTATTTACAAGGCAGATGTGAGTAGGGACGCCCTAGAAGAACATAATATTAGAAAGGTCAGATGCATAGTACCTACATAACCGCCGTGGGTGTATGACCAGATGTATGAACGTAAAAGGAGTAGGTAAGGATCATAACAGATGGCGTTTTCTAATTTCTGCCTACCTGCATGGGACGAAGGAGCGAGTTTTTTTTATGTATGTAAAGGTTACTTATAAAGAAAAAAAAACAGAAACGCTAAAAGAACAAGTTGGGGGAAAAATATGCGAATTGATGAGGACCTGTATTGACGCCAAAAATGTACGAGGGCGGGTCAATAAGTCCGTGACTTTTGGAATAAAACACAGATTTTTTGATAAAAAAATAATTTTATTTTTCAACGTAGTCTCCCTTGAGCTCTATACACTTTGTCCAACGCTTCTCCAATTTTTTATCCCTTCCAAAAAAAATGATTTGTCGAGGTCCTCAAAATAGGCCTTTGTTTGCGAGATGACTTCATCATTGGAGTCAAATCTTTTTCCACCAAGCCATTTCTTCAGGTTTGGGAACAAGAAGTAGTCGCTCGGAGCCAAATCTGGAGAATAGGGCGGATGAGGGAGCAATTCATAGCCCAATTCATGGATTTTTGCCATGGCAACTGCACATGTGTGCACCCTTGCATTGTCTTGGTGGAAAAGAACTTTTTTCTTGGCCAAATGAGGTCGGTTTTTTTTCAAATCGTCATTGAATCGGTCCAATAAGTTGGCATAATATTCCCCATTGATTGTTCTTCCCTTTTGAAGGTAGTCAATGTGGATTATCCCGCGTGCATCCCAAAAAACAGTCGCCATAACTTTATTGGCTGACAAACCCACCTTGGCCTTCTTCGGCGCCGATTCACCCTTAGAAACCCACTGTTTTGACTGTTGTTTGGTCTCTGGTGTGTTGTGATGGATCCATGTTTCATCCACGGTTACAAAACGGCGCAAAAACTCCTCCATATTGCGATTAAACAACGCCAAACCTTCCTGTGAAGTTGTTACACGATTGCGTTTGTGGTCGACTGTGAGCAAACGCGGCACCCATCTTGCGGAAAGCTTTCTCATGCCCAAGTGATCATTCAAAATTGAAACCACTGAGCCATGCGAGATCCCTACGGCTTCCACAATCTCTCGCACTTTCAATCTTCGGTCGGCCAACACCATATCGTGAATTTTTTCGATTGTTTCGGGTGTAGAGACCTCAACTGGGCGTCCAGGACGTTCGGCATCTTCAGTGCTTGTACGGCCACAACGAAATTCAGTAAACCACTTTTTTACCATTGAAATCGATGGTGCAGAGTCCCCATAGTATTTATCAAGCTTAGCCTTGGTCTCGGTAATGGTTTTTTTTCGAAAGAAATAATGCTTAATAAGCACACGAAATTCACTTTTTTCCATTTTCTCCTCAAAATAATGAGTATTCTGATAAAAATAGCTGTCAAACACAAACTAACTGACGCAACAAGTTTAAATTTTGACAGGAGTCAACTGACAGATGCCTGTTGACAGGAGCAGTGTTGCTGTTTCAGTAAAGAGGTCAGAAATTCAAAAAGTCACGGACTTATTGACCCGCCCTCGTAGCATGAAATAATTTGACTCTTATATTCTAAAAGGCCTGGTACGCAAAATCATTAATCTATAAAATGTTTAAGATTGTCATCATGAGAGCATTTCGGTCGCTTCCTATATCCACCTCTATCCTTCCCGAATAATGATTGAGAGAAAAGAGGACTTATTTCGGCATTCTTCGGCTAATGTCGGAGCAGTTTGCAATCGTCATGGAAGTAACATATCTACGAAGAACACTTCGCATTGGGACACCGCTGAAATCACATATTCGTGATTACATGCGTGCGCGTGCAATTTCTGGAACTTTTATAACCGCTATTATGTAGGGCTGCAGATACTGCAACCTATTAACTTTGAGTGAATATTAACCGTGGAAGAAGTGCAGTGATCTAGTGCCGAACAATACACCGACCAATGAAGCCTCATGGAGCCAACCAAACCGTCCACAACAGTATTCTAGGTCAGTCCTTACCCCTTCCTCAGCGACGCATGCTCTCCTCGAACGTGTCACGTAATTAAAAGTGAACCAACGCACAATACCTAAATCTCACAGCAAACTTAATATTAGCACTAGATGATTAACCTTCCAACGTTTTTGATTTTGATTCCAAGCTCGGGCAGTATTATTGGGTATTTCTGTTAGAAGTTTTCCAAATAGCAACCCGGTGTCTGAATCTGTGCCCAGTTAGTAGCAATATGCTCGCCCCTACCCTATTACATGGGGCTTGAACATAACTGGCGAAATTTAGGTGGATATTAGGTTTTATTATATTTTTATATCAATATCAATTTACTCCCAAGTCTCATTATCATTTCAGTGTCATTTTAGTAAAATTTTAAGATGAAAGATTCTACAAATATTAAGATTCTGAAGGAACGCTTACAACAAATTATCGAATAAAATAAATAAATAAAATTTATATCTTTTTCTTAAAATCAGCAATTCTATACTCGAATTCAAAATTTCAGATAATTTACATTCCACCACCACTTACTCAACTGTCTACTTTAGCATTATGTATTCTAAATTGATCTTAGAGTGACCATTTGTAATAAAAAGGTCGTAAATTTTTTGGTAGCAATGGAATATAAACTGTGTCTTGTATGACATAGAATTTGTTGTTCAAAAACTTGATAATTACTTCAGACAAGCCCTGTGCTCGATAGGATTTCCCATCGGCAAAAATAACAAACTTTCATCCCCTATTTAACTCCGTCAAGGGGTGATTTTACAAAAATTCTTCCTTAGGGCTCGCTTTCGCTATATTAGGAACGTTTGTGGAAATTTTGACGTTTCTAGACCTAGCGGTTTAGGTTGAGCATTGACTGTCAGTGAATGAATGAATTAAATATTTTTATTAATTGATTCTGATTTGAAATATAATGCTAACCTGCCGAACAATACATTGCCTCCATAATTAAATATAACTTTTTCTCATCAGTCAACTACAACATGTTCCAACCGACAGGGCCTACTCGTACCACTCGTGCGGTGGGCCCCTGCAGGCCGTGGGCTTCCCGGCGGACGCACTGGGCGGGCCCGGCGTCCCGCGCGGCGCCCGGGCGGTGGCCGCGTTACCTCATGGCGAAGTAGTCTGTGCAGTGGCGTTGTCATTGTCTGGAAGCTCGAGACATGCGTATACAGGGGGGAAAGGATGTGTTAAGTTATGGGATATTAGCAACCCAGGCTCGCCGGCTGCCTTGGAGCCGTTGTCGCAGCTTGATTGTTTGGTGAGTTTATACTTATGTTATTTTGATGACGACTTATGAGATTTTATTGATGACGAACAACATGAAACGGAACTTTTCAAAATAACAGCTACCTGAAAAATATATTCAGAAAATTCAAAACACGCAACATAACCTGTGCATCGAAAAACGCAGGTCGGCCTAATACAATGCGCCACTGTTTTATACCTCCAAATCATTAGCATGCTTTACACCCGGTTTCTGAAACACCTAGAAATATTTGCTGCCAGATGGCCAAACTCATGTCTGTGATAGGCTAACTGAAATAACTACAACCAATCATATGACTTGCCACGAGTCTAGACTCTAGAGTATGACCTTTAAGCAAATTTTTGTCTGAATCTTTCAGAAACCAAGTATAACCATTGAATACTTATAAATAATATATATAATTACCTTACAAGCATAACTAAACCCAAAAATTCTTAATATCAGCAAAGAGACAACTACATTCGCTCAGTCAAGCTGCTGCCGGACGGGCGCACGCTGATCGTGGGCGGCGAGGCGTCCAACCTGTCCATCTGGGACCTCGCGTCGCCCACGCCGCGCATGCGCGCAGAGCTCACGTCCTCCGCGCCTGCGTGTTATGCACTCGCTATCAGTCCTGACTCCAAGGTACCAAAAACTAAAACTATAATAAGAACAAAGTTTATGTTGTAATGACAATCATGTAATTTGGTTTAAACTGGTTTTATTTATCATATAGATTCTTTTCTATTTTGTAAATATGAAAACTTTGTAGGCCTTGTAGACTCATAGATCTGTTCGATTTGTTGATAATTTTCAATTTTTTTAAGTAAATGGTGATTGTTGTCAGGCCTACACTGTCCTATAATAAAACTGTAAATTGAAAACATTGTAAAAAAAATAAGAATAACCATGGAGTTTCTTGCCGGCCCTTCTCCATAGGTAACAATCATTTGGAACCGTGCACCTAGCTTCTGACAATTCATAAGTGCCCATGTAGGTTTAAGTGAAATAAAATATTTAATAATGGAGAATCGAGAAATGGTCAATCATGTTTATTAAAATGTTGTTTTATTAAAAAAAAAAGTATTATTCAACAGGTGTGCTTCAGCTGTTGTTCAGACGGGAACATAGCGGTATGGGATCTCCAGAACCAAACATTAGTTAGACAATTCCAAGGTATGTATAAATCATTTAAATTCAATTTTGTTCAGTAAAATATTAGAATGAAAATATGAAGGTCTAAAATTTTAGGAAAGTAAGAAAGTGGTCCATGTACAGACTTGATTAGCATATCTGAAAATCACACCCATGGCGAAAAATTATTTTTTTCTCAGTTTTTGTATCCCAAAAACCCTAAAATGATGTGTATGTCCAGGTCACACGGACGGCGCGTCGTGCATAGACATCAGCGGCGACGGCACGCGGCTGTGGACGGGCGGCCTCGACAACACGGTGCGCTCGTGGGACTTGCGCGAGGGCAGGCAACTGCACCAGCACGACTTCTCTAGCCAGATCTTCTCGCTCGGATACTGTCCTACTGGTCAGTTACAATATACTATCTCCTAAATAGCAACCCTGCAAGTCGAAAAGACAGCATTAGAACAGGGAACGTAATTGGGTAGACCACAGCTTAAGCTCCTACTGAAGCAGTGGTCTACCCAAACACGTGGTCACCGTGGTCACTGTGAACCCTAGCAATAATGAATTTAGGGCGACCACGCGAGAATATCGCGTCACGATGAATCGGTAAGTGTATACCTCCTGGTACCTTTTACGACGGTTCTGGAGCCAGAAAATGTTCAATTTTCCCTTATCATTAATCTCTTTTTAAACATTTTAAACTAACTCATCATCATTCTCCTGCACTTATCCCAATTTATTTGGGGTTGAGGCAACATGTTCTTTTCTTCCATACTCCATTATTCGTCATCTCGGTTGTTAGGTACCCCCTTTCTAGTCATATCAACTTCCACACAGTCATTCTCCTCATTCCTCCGCTTCACATGCCCATACCATGACAACCGAATTCCACACAAATTTTCAGTGTTATTATAATATCAGACAAACAATTTTATTAATAGTTCAACTTTGTTATCTTAGTTGTGAACTCTATTCATAAACAATATTAATTTCTGTATTTAAAACTAGATGAGGTCAGTGTTTCTTATCTGACTACTCTAGACCGCAACAAACTCAGAGGTCAGTCTCTTTTTAAGTGCATGCTGTGGTCTCCTATAAGCGAAGGAGTACATCTACTTAAAACCTGATGTTGCCCATGATTTATGTTTAATTTATTGTGCATATCTTTTATTGGAGTTCATAAATAAACAAAAATAAAATCCTGGAAAATCTTTTAAAATCTAACCCAGCACTAAAATATAACCTAACCCAACGAAGTTGCTGCTTATCTCCTTCGCATCACCTTCGGCTTCCTGATGACTGATCCACTGAAATAAACAACTTTTACTTTAATTTCTATACCTTTCTTCTCTCACACAGGCTCGTGGCTAGCTGTAGGCATGGAGAACTCGCACGTAGAAGTTCTCCACGCAGGCAAGCCGGACCGCTATCAGCTACTATTGCACGAGTCGTGTGTACTGTCCCTTAAGTTCGCAGCCGCCGGCAAATGGTTCGTGTCCACAGGAAAGGATAACCTACTTAATGCGTGGCGCACGCCTTATGGAGCTAGTATATTCCAGGTATGTTATTAAGAATTTGAGATGTTTATTGATTATTTTGTACAACAACCTGGGAGAAAAAGAGTAACTGCAGTTTCTTGCCGGCTCTTCTCTATAGGAAACAACTAATTTTAGGAATATAATTTACATTTAAGCAAAACTGTAGAAAGTTTATTACTTGTAATTTTTTTCAATAACCCTGATCGGACTATGCAAGTGCACCCAAGGACAACCCCCGGTCGGTGTAACAAAGATATTGGAATATGTGTACGGGTGCGTAAAGTGGACTGGTTATCTAGAACTATGGAAGGACTATGGCCAGGCCTGATCAATGTTTTATTATACACGGCAGAAATGGCAGGGGTGACTTGCACACTCAACAATGGGTCCCGGGAAACTGTCGCTAGCATTTAGTGACATAGTGACAAGGGGGCAACATATCTTAAGGTGTGGATAGGTATTTCCCGGCTATCAGAACAATCCCAGGGCCCGGAAGATGGTCAAGATGTCTACCAACACTTACTGAATTACTTCCTTTTTGCGAGCATGTTTGCTCTTGCGAATCTCCACTGTAACCGGCCAATAAAAGCAGAAAGAGATGGGAGATCTGTTCCACGTTAGTGTTTACTCCAACCGGTCAATAAAGGCAAGCCAGAGTTGAGGAACAAGACTTCTCCCGTGAGATAGGATCCGTGGGGTCGCTACTGCCGAACAGCTCGCCAGAAGCTGCTCTGCGGGTTTCTGTATCTTTTTTGGTCTGGCTTCTCGCCCTTGAGTTGTTCCAGCGTAGTAAACGCGCGCAAGCCCCATCACGACGCCAACGTAGAGATACGGCGGTGGGGTTTTATTATTACGTTTATTTATTTACATACTTATTTATATAATTTTTTAAATATTTATATAAAAACATTGAAAAAACATTTAAAAATATAAAAAATAGTGGTCCGCCGGTATCGCGAGCAGGGTCCAAGCTACCGGTGGCTAGGGCTCCAGAGACAGGAACCTCCTCACGATGCGAGCCGCATCGAGGAGTACTGCCTTCCGAATGAAGCCCTTGACCCTACCGCCTAACGAGAGCCTCGAGAGATGTTGATCGAGGCATTCTGCCACCAGGCCATTGGCGGTGGGGTTTTATTATTATTAATATTGCAACCGTGCACCTACCTTCTGACGTTTCAGAAATTCCCATGTAGGTTTATGTGAAATTAAATATTTTAAATTTGATATTTGACATCAAGAGCTGTTTGACTTTAGTTAATATCACCTAAAAAAGGTTCCCAATTTGAACTTTTACTGTGTCTTCTGCTAAGCTTGTATGCAGGGTGTATCAGAAATCAGAAATATTCTGTAAAATATTTAATAATTGAATCCCAAAAATTATTTATTTTGTGAGAATTTTGAACATTTTACCAATGTGTAAAGAGACTCAGATCTTCCAGACCATGTGGCGTTCAACTTCTTAGTCAAAGCTTCTCATAATATCCACAGTTTATCCTGAAACTGTAAATTGATAAAAAATGTATTTTTATTTGCAGTCTAAGGAGTCGTCATCGGTGCTCAGTTGTGATATATCAGCAGACGATAAGTTCATAGTGACGGGTTCTGGTGACAAGAAGGCGACTGTCTACGAAGTGATGTACTGAAGTGTCAGTGTCAGTAATCTCATAAGTCATAGGCAATAATTGAACGTTGATCGAGGTCCAGTGCGAAGAGAGCGGTTTTATATCGAGGTTTAGTTGGCTGTATACATTGATACTGTTTTTATTAAGAAGAAATTAAAATTATTGTCCGACTTGTGTCGGCGCGAGAAATGGCTTCTATGGGGAAAGATAGCCATTATCAAGAGGTTTATAGACAAAGTAGGCCTGTTATCGCAGGATACAATCCTCAGCAATGAACAGAACAGTATGTACTAAACTGAAAATCAAAGAAGGTTCTCTCAATCTCTTGTGAACAACTTTCTTAGAGCTTAATTTAGAAGGAGAAATATTGACAGCAGTGTGAGAGGACTTACGTCTAGGAAATTAATTTTTCTTTAGTAAAATATTGTATGACTTCTTTGGTTATAAGCTTCTTGGTCAAAATATAGTAAGGCTTCAAAACAAACTCACAGTCTCTCTTTATAATGTTAGGTTAGAGTAGTGACCTTTGGGCAAGGTGCCCAGGTGTTGTGCCTGTGACGATCTGGACAATATAACCGGTCCAGTAGTGACGGTTTCATATCAATCAGACTGTTGTCGTGAGTTCCTTGCTAATAAATGTTCCTGTTTATAACACATGGCTATATAATTAGATGTCCCGCAATAAATTATGTATAGTTTCCTTTTTAGTGGAAAGCTTAATATACCAAGTATTTTTTTTTGAATAAGTCTTTCTTTTTGAAACAGTTTTCTTTTATTTCGATAATGTTTTCGAACCTTTGAGGTAACACAAAATAATCTAGGTTAGGGTTCAAAATATTCAGGCATTTATAAAGACTTATTTTTCGACGATAACAAATCTAATTTGGCCCAAGACAGCCATGGCGATCTCAAAATTTTCTTGTATTATAATTTAGTGTTGCAAGTGGCAAAGTTATTAATTAGTATTAAATTCAGCAATAACAAGACTTCCAAGCATTTTATTGTGTTATAGTAATTAACAATGTGTGCAGCCAACTAAAGATGGTTGAATTAAGTGTAATTTTAATGTAACAAATAGATCAATGTTGCACCGTTAAACATGGATATTTTTAGTGTTATTATATATTTTTATAATGAAATAAGAAAATCATTTTTATTAATTTTCCAAGTTGAATCTTGTTTCTTGAATGGTCCATTTATTACGAGTATTTATTTTATTATTCTGATTTTTAAGTTCTTTCAGACTGATATTCTGAGTATAATGTGACGATTAATTTGATCATTATGCGTATCGTATTGTCAATTTCGTCCTTATTATTGATTTGATGATGAAGCGTCAAAATACGCACACGTTGGCTTTGCATTTTGTCTCTATGCGGGGGCCAATGTCGGCCCCACTGATGTTCCTAATGTATGATAGTTAAGGGCGCCAACTCGTTTTGAGTACGAACAATGTACAAATACTGAAGGCCCTAACATTGGCTCCAAAATGGAGTGTTTGTGTATAAATAAAAAAGATAGTGCCTGTTCAAACATTTCATATTGAGTAGAAAATCGTGCTTTACAATTTTAAGTCAACAAGTTTTTAATTATCAAAACAAATGAATTTTCTTTAATAAATTGTTGACAATTTTAAAAAGTGGTGGGATATATGAGCGGTATTCGGATGTGTTTTTTTAAAGTGTCTGCTAAAGTTAGTTTGACGAAGTTAAGGATATTTCCTTATTTAAATATAGTTTCTCTGTGAACACGGACTGGGAAATTGGGGAATATTTGTTAAAAATTCAGAGTTCAGACTGTTTTACTTTAGGAAAATATTACGAATTTTGTTTTCCATTTAAATTCTTGCAATAATGTACTAAAAGTTTGTTTTCTATCTGACAGATTTTTTTATATCAAAGTATATTTTATTGTACCGTACTTAAAGTTTATACAAATCGAATCTTTAAATATGAATTTCATTATTATAATGATCTGCAAATTGTGATATTATTATTTCAATGACATTTAAGTATACCGAGTATGCGACACTGGATTGACTACAAACATCTAATTGTTATTTTACTGCAAAATTGAATCGTATTATGTACTTTGATTATATTTATTATTTCGATAATGTGCTGGTTTTATTAAATTTCTTATCTTATGTATATTTTGATATCCCAAAACGATTTTAACAAACAACAACAAGCGACTGAGTAGTTTGCCAAAATAATCATCATGTGGAACCCTGGACACAGCCGGAAGTCGCGACGGACCACATAGAAGCTGGTGGGATGAAATGGCTGCACAACACCAATAAGCAATGTTTACGGAGTTGTAGTTGCATCTAGTAATGTTACTGGAGGCCGACTAATGTAATTATTGGGTCGTAGGGTCAAAGCCTAGGTTAGTTAGATAAGCTAGCAATAAATAAAAATTATCTTATTTTTAACCGATTTCAAAAAAGGAGGAGGTTTTAGACCGCATAATTTATATGAATACCGTCTATGGGTAGGATCTTAAGTAGAACCACGGTAACAAGACTGAAGCTTAGACCATTTATCCTAAGTCTGGTCTAAGGATTTTGAAGGATATTGCTAATCCATTGCTTCTTATGTTCGAAAAATTTGTCTGCTCAATAACGCAATGAATGAACCGTGAAAATGAAACCCATTGCTGCTGTTAGTGTGTTATGCAATTACCCCACTGATTAGTATTTGCCAGGAAACAAAAGTTGCAATAGACATTGTATCATTTCAAAACGCAAGTCATACTACTTAAATCTATGTTTATTTGCTTAGGATACTTAACTCTATTTGTAAAGGCTTGTGTTTAAACGCCTACCAGAAAAGTACCTATATTTCTACCAAAAAAAATCGAAATACTCACCAAATTGTGACCACCAGAATGGATAAATGCTCACCAAATTGTGTTTCATAGTATTGTAGAAATGAACCTATTTTCCTTTTTTTTGATAAGGCGTAGTCGACGGAGCCTTGCTCAGTGGGGCTCCTACTTCTGGGTGGTTTAAAAAAAAATAACCACGACGGGGATAGCAGGGTCAAAAAGACACCGCCATCCCCTTCTAACCTAACCTGTCCGAGTCGGGGTGCCCCAAGTCCCGAGCTCGCTTCGCTCGCTCTTGCATCCTATCCCACCCTTGCATTTTGAAGCAAACTTATTTTTGGTGAGCAACTTAAACAAGGTTTGGTGAGCATTTATCCATTTTGGTAGGCAAAAAGAATGTAAATACAACACGTACAATTATTCTGATGAGTGTATAATTATTTTGAAACTTAAAACGTTGTTTTTTAGGCACCTCGGTATAGAGTGGGTTTATTTTATTTGAAGTTAACATATTTTACTTGGTACTAGTCTTAGGGTCTAAAAAATATTTTGGTGAGCATCTAAATTGTAGCCATTTGTAAACAACGGAGTAATTGCGTAACAAACTAACCATCTAAAGCCATGTCCACATATGATTATTTGCCCGATCCGATCACCGTATCCGTATCGCCGCATCATTCGTCGTACTCTAGCAAGCTCCGTATCTAGCTATGGACGCCTTTATTTAACTACGTATCATAATATGATACGTAGTTAAATCTGTCGTATTCAGTCGCCAAACCGTGCCGTATCCGTATTTCCTCTGATGATCGGACAAAAACCGACTCGGAAATGGAACGGGCCGTATCGCGCATTGTATCAGAGCGGCGTATCAAGACTGCGTATCATCACCTGTCCAGATAGGCGATCATGATACGCGTTGGCGATACGGATCGCATCGGGCAAATGATCATATGTGGACACGGCTTAACCTAAATGGTCTAAGGACTGGCTGCGATCTTTAGCCGTAGTATTTGGTTAGATTTTTTATCGCCGTTTACAATTTCAGAACGGATCTTTTGATGTTAAATTATTATTCGTTTGACAAGTGACAGAAATACATATTTTGACAGCCGATGTGTTGGCAATCAAAATAATTCTTGATTTGTTTACATTTTACAATAATAGTGCTAAATATTTCTGATTTTGCGGGAACGGCTTTAGTACTGTCGCTATGTGCATTCATTTCTAAGTTAGTGAAATAAAGCGTGAATCAAACAAAAATGTCTCAACCTAACCTATTGGACATAATTCCTGATCAATTGTTTCAAGCCCATTATGTTAGTGATATAGACCAAGTTCAAAAGAAATTGCAATATGAAATTGAAAGGAAAAGGGAGGAATTGCGGGCTATGGTCGGGTAAGTCTGTCTAATTAAAAACATCCAACAATATACCTATGTAAACTGAGACTATCATTGCTTAGTTTTGTTACTACTTCCCTTTCTTCCATGTATTTAATCAAAAGCAGCCTGTCACCTGCTTATCACAAGTTATTCAATTGGTTATAGACCTACCTACTTACTTACTTTTATTTAAAACATGCATTTCTTGTTTTGGTCACCTAAATAGTTTTATCGTTTAAAAGGAACATGTAACACCTTGTGGTAGAATAAGTTTTCCTTAATACAAAACCAATCAAACAATTTCAGTGAGAGATATAGAGACTTGATCCATGCAGCAGACACCATAGAAGAGATGAAAGAGACCACCGGCAGTACTCTGAACCACATCGGTGATATGATGGCTGCTTGCAAAAACTTACACAACACACATTTGGTGGGCTTCAAGATTGATGACAAACCTTCTAAAGCTCAGAGGTACTTGTTAATCTAAACTTATTAACTACATACCAACATGAGAGAGAGCTTGACACCTACAGAAAAGACTGGTCCCAAGCTCCATAAATAACTTAAGCTTGTCAGACTAGCACAAGATCAAGAGTAATCAAAGAAAGAAAGTGAGGCCAATGCTCTGCAAAAGGACAACTCAGGTTAAAACGAAAAAATAAATAAAACAAATAACATACATATATACATTTTATTCAAATATTTTAAAAAGTTATTTATATGTACATATACAATAAAATAAATTGTATATAACTTTTACTTCATACTTAAAATTTGTTATGTAATAGTTTTCAGTTCAATACAAACCCAGTGCATAGTTTGTCAGTCCAAGTGAAGCTGTTGATGGAAATCCCTGAAAAGATATGGACCAGTATTGAGACAGAGGACTATGTGAAAGCCACACAGTTGTTCATTATGGCCCGGCATGTAAATACTGGTAAGTTTAAAATAGAAATACCTTTCTTTGGTAGATTCTTAAATGTAGCAAGTTTAATTTTTTACTACTCGATTTTTAATAATGTAATTTTTTGGATCATACCTAAGCCCAGGCTTCTAAACTGTGCTCAAAGGCCCATTTGACTTTCATCTTTCATCACATTTATATTTTGCCTGCCAATAGCACGAGATTTCTATCTATAACTATTCATTAGCATTTATTACCATTACCATTACCTTTTTTGTGCCCATATTTTCCCACTGCTGGGCAAAGCCTTTCCCATTCCTTCCTAAATTAGTTATGCATTGCTTGTGCTGTAGACTTGCTGTCAGTATGAACAATACTTACTCTGCAGAGTAGCAACCCCAAAAAAACTATCTAATATTTATTTGACAGGTCTACAACTCCAAATAGGAGGCAAGAACGTCAAGCCAGGTATGCAGTCACTGCAAAGACTGGTGCAACAGCAGTGGAACTCTATAGCTAACTTCAACCAGACCATCATAGATGTGTGCCGACAGAAGCTGCAGGATGTCGAGATTAGTGTTGAGGTATTACTTAGTAACATTCATAGTTTCAATATAATGTCAGTCAAGCTCTTTTCAACACCAATCGTTCCAGGTCTACACAGATGTAGCTTAACACTGACATTTTGATATGAAGCCTCCTGACCTCAGTCTGCATCATCTGCAGTGCATGTCAAATCCAATATAATTGCTTGCATATAATCTGATGTTCAATGTGTCCTTGGCTTTCGGAAATCTTCAAGGAGTCGTTTTAAGTAGCTGACCATCCAAGGACTTATGGAACATGGCATATAATGTAACTTTAATCTGCCTATCAAACTCTGCAAATGCCAGTGCTGAAGTTGCTCCAGTATTATTCATTCCAGAAAGCTTGCCCAAACTATTAATTGAATCGGTTATTTTAGAATACAAGGTAGAGACGAAAAGGCAACAATAAATTAAACTGCGTTTATCTAATGCCGTTCCCATTCTACATACGAAAATTCAATCAAATATATCCAATAGTTTAGTCATTATAGTTAGTTCATAAATTAGCAAAACTCATAGTTGGCGCACCAGTACCATTTAGTTTGTGTGAAAAAATCACTTTTCTAATTTCGATGCTAGGTTTTATTTTATAGTTCCAAAATATTCCTATGCATTAGTAGTGCTCGTGTTTTTATTTATTACCGTATTGTTGTCTCCACATTGTACATATAAGTCAAAGGTTTTCAATCAGAAAATTAATACAGGTACAAATATGATGTTTTATCGAAACATGAAGAAATTAAATAATACACTGGTAGATAGCTACTTTTTGCCATTACAGGTCTGATGATGGAGACCATAGACAGATTTACAGTAGTTACCTTTTGTTGGGCTTACTTCATACGGTTCAATGTGCCAAAATATTCAGTTCGTACAAAAATAATACCTAATTAAGATTGAAGTTTTACATAGGACAACCAGTACCTACTAGTCATGCTGATGCGTCAATTTGAGACTGAATTTAAGTTTTTGTATACCAAACAGATTTTTGTAATTTCTGAAAAGTTTAGGTTTACTGACTAATGTCATTTCACAAATGACCAATTCAATTACCATTTATTCTAGTTAGCTTATCAAAACTGTTTGTCTATTTCAGGTGGCCTGTTCCTGCCTCGTCAGCTTATACCTCCTAGACTCTCAGTCAATGGTAGAACTGCTCAACACCCTGATAGGTCTGCACAGCAACAGTAGTCTCAAATCTACGCTACAGTTTGACCTGGCACAGATCTTGGAGGGAGATGTCAAAGCACAGATTAAAGATAAAATTGTGAATGGAGTTAAAATTGTGTTGAAGACTGTTGTCTTGGTGTATTCTTGTTTTGTTGGTAAGTTATAGCAACTATTAAATTTAATTTTAAAATATCGACCTGCCCATGCTTCGTACGGTTAGCGACTTAACAAAACATCGATAGTTTATAATATGTTACTTGAATCGGTGAAGATGGATTTGAGATCTAGAGCAGATTGGAGAAATGGCAACATAAGCTGGAGAATGTTGGCAAGAAAAAGAAATCGGTTGTCATGGTATGGGCATATGAATGAGGAAAATGTCGTGAGGAAAGTTTTGAGTATGAATGTGGATGGCTGTAAGAGAAGAGGAAGACCAAAGAAATGGTGGATGGAATGGACAGTGTGAATGATAATATGGCTAGAAAGGTGGTGACTACCGATTCGACGAATGTTGGGCCGACCACAAATAAATTGGGAGAAGGGCAGGAGCGCAGTGGTGGCCCAGTGGGATCGGCCCCGACTCACGAGTTGTAGGCTTTACTTTGTGTAAATAATTTCATCACCACTGCTCTCAAAACGGTGAAGGAAAACATCGTGAGGAAACCGGCATGTCCTAGAACCAAAAATTCGAAGACATGTGGCATCCACCACTGGGCCCGCGTGGTGGATTACAGCCCATTCCCTCTCAAAGCGACGAGGCCTGTGTCCCAGCAGTGGGAACATTATAGGCTGATTATGCTTATGCTAAGCGCAGGAGACTGATGACTTGAATAAAAATGTATCATACACATAAACCTTCGGGAATAAATCCTCTAAATAATGGTGAAAATCGCATCAAAATCCGTGGCGTATTTTAGGAGAACAACGCGGTCACACAGACACACAAAAGGTGACTTTAATCCATAGTAATATTATAAATTGGAAAGTAACTCTGTCTGTAAGGTATGTTAACTTTTCACGCCTAAACTACTGAACGGATTTCGATAAATTTGGCGAAGAGATAGATGTCATCAAAAAAAAAAAATATTACATAAACCAAGATGGGCACTTACGAAACGTCAGAAGCTAGGTGCACGGTTCCAATTGGTTGATTCCTATGGAGAAGAGCCGGCAAGAAACTCCACGGTTACTCATTTAAAAATAAGGGGCTTTTACAATGTTTCCACTTACAGTGTTGATAGATATGGGAGGACAGTGTAGGCCTGTCAACAAGTAACAGGTACTCAACAAAATATAAAAAGGTCCACAAATCTACAGTCTACAAGTTAGGCCTACAACGTTCTCACATTCACTAAATATAGAAGAATCTATATAAAAATAAAAGCCTATTTAGACCAAATGACATGATTGCCATTACAACTGTAACAAATCTGAATCAAAATCCTATCCACAAAAGCCATAAATAAGGAGTTGAAATAAGAATCTGAGATATATAATGTCAAATAATGAGATTATGTCAAATAAGTAAGTAAAAAGAAACTAAAAACTTCGTAATTTGGGAACAGTTAATAGACATTTACTTAGTGATGCCGTTAATGTGGTACGAGTACCAGGGAAGCCACATGTGCCGAAATAATTATTGCCAAACTTCCTTGTCTTCAACGTAGTTTTTGATGTTATAATATGCATTTTTGATAAGTATACGTTTGATGTGGGTTTTGAATTTTCCATCGCTAAGTTCTGTAACTGACTTTGGCAACTTGTTATAAAAAAGGAAGGAAGTCTATCCTGGGGAAGGACATACGATACTTTTTGTCCCGGTAGTAGGTTCCCCTGGTATAATTCCCGACATCCACGCGGGCGAAGCCATGGGCAGAAGCTAGTTTATAATATGTATAGATATAGGTTATTGTAAGTTAAGTTGGCATATGACCATTCATAGGCCAACTTAACTTACAATAACCAACAATGAGGGACGCAAGGAACCGGGAATTATGGCAGAAAAAAGGGGAGGCCTATACCCAGCAGTGAGGGATTCCGGGCTGAAATGATGATGATGAAGATGACGACGGCCCTTTGTTTTTTTTTGTGTTATTCGTTTGTTTGTCTTGCACGTTGATTTTGACTGTTATAGATATTAACATAAGGATTAAATTACAACGGAAGACGTGCTCATGAAATGCAACAATTTTATCTTGGCTGTAACTGTACCTAAAGTACAGACCTTATTAAAAACTAGTCTATTAACATTTGTTTCTATTATAGATGGTGATGGTGGCGCTGTTCTAGCGAAGTTACAAGAGTTATTCAAAAGAGATTCGCAACCTTTAATTGAACTAGTAAAGTTCAGTGATCCATCGGCTTTGAAATTACTGCCTCCTGCCATCTGTAATTATAGGTATGGTTGTAGTGAATAATTTCTATATCCACGTTTTTCTGAAAATAGTTATATCTGTAATGAAGTAGCCCGGAATTGATTATTGAAAGTGGACCTTCCCGGTCAAACACTGTCTGTTTAAGAACCTAGAATACTTATAAAAGCAAACTTAGCGAACCTCTATTAGTCAGCATCAAAACTGAAATCTAACGGGAAAATGGTCTTATTTTAATGAAAAAAAAGTCCATATTTGTTTAGCAGTGGAAACTGTGCTGCAAAATCAAAGAACTGATGAAGCCGCTTTCTTGGATATTTCTTTGATTTTTAAATGAAGAAATTGAAATTATGGTCTTCTAATAACAATGAAAAAATTCAATGTTTACCAAAAAGCCTTACCCATTCCTTTTTCAAACAACCAGGTTATCATCAAACAAAGAAGTGCAGCCGCTAGCGAAGGCAGAGGTAACGAAAGGTGTTCAGGACTGGAACGTGTGGGTGAAGTCCTTCATAGACACCAATGTGCAGATCTTGTTACAAAACATTACCAGGGTCAAAGTACTGCATGAGATTCGGGAAGAGGCTTTCAAGATCGGTATGTATGTTTATTTATTTATTTTAGTTTCCCACTGGCGGGAAAAGATCTCCCCATATCCATTTATTCCTCTCTTTGTGATGTCCTTTTATACTCTTTGGACACAAACGCTTTTTAAAAACAAAAACAAACACTATATATTCATGGATCCGTAAAATGTATGTTCAGATAAAAATTATAACCTAACTAGCTGCTGCCCGCGGCTTCGCCCGCGTGGACATTGGAAATATCCCACGAGAACGTGCTACCGGGATAAAAAACCTATGTTACTCCTTATAACATCAGCTATCTGCCAGTGAAAGTCCCGCCAAAATCGGCTTAGCCGTTTCGGAGATTAGCCGGAACAAACAGACAGACAGACTGACAAAAATTGTAAAAAAGAATATTTTTGTATATGTACCGTGTATAGATCCATATGCATTTAGTAAAACGCGATTATTTTAATATTAAAAACAGACACTCCAATTTTATTTATCTGTTTATATGTGTGTTCCAAAAGTGTCTGATGAAAATGTAAACAAATGGATCAGAAAACGTACCTGTGGTTGCCAATTTGTAGTAAGTATCACTTACGAATTGAGTGTTTTGATTTGAATTTGAAATCACCATAAAGATGTTTTTCATTTGACAATAAATTGTGGTTAATTCTAGAACCTCAATTTTCATCGATGATTTTTCAATTACAATTGATTAGAACAACAATTAACAATAATTGTTGGAAAAAATGGTGAGATAAAACGTTGAAACTTTCTAAATACAGATGATGTTACTAATTTCCTTTCTTTTGAGATAAACAGATATTTTATTTTGCAAATATGGGTACAGTACATGTTGATAAGGGGAATAGGTTCATCCATATTTTACCAGTAGGCATGCAAAAGTTACAAAATTAAAATTACACAAATTATACAAAATTACTAATCCACTAAACTATTCTACTAAACTTTGACAAACAGAACAATAATAAAATTATAAACAGTCTAAGTTTCAATTTGTTTTTCAATCAAGTATTCTGTTACGCTATAGTGTGCTTTGACTGTCAAGAAGCTCCGAAGCCTTTTTTTTAACAACAATAGCGGCAATTCTTTCCAACTTTTGGGTATTTTATCGTATATGACCGGAGCCATGCAGTAAACACTTTTGCGCATTCTTGTTGTTTTAGCGGACTGGCGACACAGTAGGGTATTGTGGCGTCTTTAGTAAGTTATTGCCAAAGAATTTAAACTGGACAGGGTTTTTTACACTTTCATGAGATACTTTTGGAACAGACCATAGAATTATTGCGATCCCGTGTAAAGCTACCCGAAAGTTACCAGGGAGCGGTATGCGTGAAGCGTTGCAGTCATCATTGCATCGTTGCGAAATCGTGACGGCGCTATTCTCTCTGTATAGCTCCATCTCTTTCTTACACTGGAACAATGATGGCTTTGACACTTGACTATACGGCCCCTGGAAAACATCGTAATTTAGTTCACCAAACATGACATAAGCAATACAAATCATCTTAGACAATACGACTTCATCCATGATTTCTTTCACAGAAACTCCCGAAAACTGGTCAACAATATGCACCTCCTTAGACATACCAGAGGTCCACGTATGGTGCCATTACTACCAACCGTTATTGACCTCTAGGGTGCAAGCGATCATAGACGGACGATGGGTCAAAGTATACGATGCATTCAAGACGCAACTCCTCATAGACCTGACTAAGGTATCCTCAGACAGCGAGGTGGAAAAGGAGGCAGATATCAATTGGTTTGTCTGGAAAGACCTTATTGGTGAGACGGTGATTGAGTCCAGGGGTGATGTTATTAAAGTCATGAATTCGTTGATGAAGGGTAAGTTAATGCACCTTCATTAAATTATAAGTGCTTTTAATTTAATTTTTATTACCCTTTTTATATATATATTTTTTTGGGTGGTAAATCATTTTTATTACCCACAGCGGATCATTACCGACCGACTACAAAAATTATATTGTTTTTACCCGCATTGACAATAGTTTCTTTTCGGAAAATACTAATGAAAAATATTTAAAAAAAGAATAGAATAGAAAAACTTTTGTTTGATAAAGACATCAACAATGGCAGACTTACGTCATTCGTTCGAAAGTCAAACTCCACTGCACTTAATTTTTTTTTAAATTTCGTGATCGCTAATAGGCATTCTCATACGCGTTGTGACTTAGACAATACTTAGACATATTCATTGACTCCTGTCTTCTTGGTTTACCAAGCTAAAAGAGTAAATTTATTTCATGTTTTTTTTTTACTGTAGGTCTGTATGTCATAAATAATTATGTCAATATTAGTATGTACATAATGCAATTATCCAACACAGTAATCTTCTATCTGAATATAATTTATAATTAAGATAATAATATGATGTTTATTGTAGTAATTGTCGATAGAGATTGTGGCGATGGAATGCTAGTTTAGTTAGTTTCAATTACGCATCAATACATGTTATTCATAATTGATCATACTTATAGATTTTTGTAGGTAGATATTTTTGGTAATGACAGATTTATTGGACTTATTAGTTCGTAACTACGGGAAGCAGGAATAGCAAAGGAAGGCAAGTTTTGTTTTTTTTTTTAATGCCCGATGTTCTATAATATCAAAAACTATAAATATAGTGCTCTGTATACGCTATCAATTAATTTTATTTACCTACATGCAGTTAAAGAATGTCCACTGAACAAATATGTGATAACCCACAGTAATTTCTCAGTATTGATAAGTTCAGTGCCTCAGGTAAGCTGTGCATGCGACACTGATCGATTATGACATTATAACTTTATCTTGTCTATGATACGAGTAACACAGTAATCTAGTAATTGTTTGTCAAAAATTATCGAAAATTGTTCTACATATTTAAAGGACTTACTATTTGATTATGGGCATGATTTCTTGGAAATGGAAATTGTCGATAGTTATGTTTGTTGTTTGAATGATATAATTTTGTTGATCACGTCCGGTGTCCGGCAATCAGGGTCGAGAAGTTTCAGTGGTTGGTCACGTACTTAAAAGACGGGGGTGCTTAAAAGGTCGCTGCCTGTTTCGAAAAATTTATTAGACTTGGTGTGTGTTGGTACATTGTGGGGCATATAAGACTAGGTTCTGCGCCTAGAATCGTAGAAATGCGCGTTTCTGTAAACGGTACGCGCGTATCGATACGCGGAACATTGGCTTTCTGGGCAAGAGCTAAAGTGGGTGATAGACGCATGAGCGAATACGCTTACTCATGACTCGTCGATATTTTTAGCCCATATGTCACCCAGTAGGTACGCGGACGTCTCTCCTTGAATCATGACTGCCTAAAAGTGACGGTATTTCCACTACTAATCCTCAAAAAACTCTTAAACCAAAAACTATGGAACATTGATCATAATCAGTGATTATGATAATCAATGACTGTGACTATCAGTGATTACGATAGCTGGGTTGGTGATTATTAATCACCGATTCCGATGTTAACCTGATGATATTATAATAAAGATCGTATCTCTCACGTATCAGTGTTGTCTAATCGTCATCAATGGGTACGCTGAGCGCCATTCATCATGACTAAGATCTTGGATCGGCGCCATCTGTATAGCTTATGTGCTATCTTTCATCTTTGAAGATATACTAGATTATGCAGCAATGTTTTTCACTGCTAACACAATCTTACGGAATTGATATGCAATTATTGATTGCCTGTAACGGTGACAGCGCAAGGTCAATCGCCAAAATAAGGTCCCGATTATTGAAATATTATGTTTGCAAGGATGTATGAATATGCTCGCTAGTTGCCCATAACCACGCAGCTAGGATAGTATCGGCAGGTAAATTTGATGTACTTAGATAAGGAATTATTTTGGCGACCGAACGCTTGATAAAAGAGTACCATACCTTCTCAACCAATTGCCTACTGATATAAGAAGTCAGGAAATAAACGGTAAATTTGCCAAATTACTTAAGCAGTTCTTTTTCAGGAGTTTGTAAGCGATGTTCTTGGGAAAGTATGCGAACCACTTTCCCAGGAACATCGCAACACATCATTAAATTTCCATATGTTTAAGATTTAAGTTATTATCGTTAGTTACTTTAAGTACAATAAGTGATAATTAAGTATTAGCTCTAATATACTTGTTTGTAATTCTGTTTGTTCCGTTCCCACAGACAAACCGTGAAAACGGTTTTGCGGGGCATAGTTTCTAAGTTAAGATTTTTTTACAAACGTTTTTTTTTTTTGGTAAATAAATAATGGGTATTGCGGGTGAGGGTGGAACTTCTTTGGCCTATAAATAGTAAAAGGGCTAGCTAGATAGCAAAAAAAGCGACAAACACCCCCTAGTTTAGTAGGGCCGTTGGTTAATACAGTCTCGAAGGTAGGTTGATAAGTAAAGCTATTGACGGCCAAGTAACTACTAACAGTCAACCAGCTCGGTCACTTCACCAGTATCTTTACTATCCATAAATCCAGTCTCTTCCTCTTTCTTGTAGGTATGGCTCGTCAAGACCGCGGCTACACACCGACTTTAGAAAAACTTTGCCAAAGCTTAGATGACGAACTACAGAAACTTCTGGAAGACTTGAGGGTGTACCTGTACAAAGATAAGAAGAGTTTGGCTAATAAGGATAAGCTTCTGTTTGCGTACGAAGACGAGGATGATATCGATCAGATTTACAGCGATAAGCATCTGATCGAGATGTATTTAAGAGATGTTTCTGATAGCAATATACAGAGGTATGTTGACTTTTTGCAAGTGTAATTATTAGGTATGATTAGGTAACGTAAAATTTAAGTTTGAGTTTTGGTTCAGGTTGTGTAAGTAAAGTATTTAGATTATGAAGATAAATGATGAATGATTTTATTTCTGTAAGTAGGTTTGTACAAACACTTATACACGTTAATCATATTTCAAAAAAGTAGATGAGGTCGGCGTTTCCTATCTGACTACTCTGAAAAGAAAGGCCAAAACAAACTCAGAGGTCATAGTTTCTTTTAAAGTCCAGACATAATCTTGGTCAGATCATGTGAAGACCATGTACATTTGTGTCTGAAATGGGCTTTTGAGGAAAAACCACACAGAATGAGTGGACCTGTTCAGTCAGTGCATGTATTTGTCAGTAATCGTGCAGCTCAACACAAAACTTAAGGAACTTAACGATTATTCTACTAAGTTCAAGAGTCACCATAAATACATTTTTAGCAATTTTTAGTTGTTGGCAAAGTCAACCACACTTATTTCTTTAAGTAATTTAATGTCATTTGATCAGATCTGGAGAGCCTTTTAACAATATTCTTCTCCACAGCATGCTACAATACATCAAGGCATGCTTCGAAGAACCCACCTTACAATCCACTGAATTACAAAAGAAGACAACTGCCATATACACCGCGCGTTTCACACAAGCGATTTCCACCCTTATGCCTCATCTACGCAAATGCTATATCCCCGAAGAGCGTGACAGTTTGGGGGTAATTATCATAGACGATAATGCCTTGAAGAGGTGGAATGTTTTGTGTGTGGTGTTGAAGGAAAACTGTCAGTTTTGTTGGGGCAAGTGGGTAGATATTGTGATGGCCAAGGTTGAAGATTTGACAAAAGGTTTGCCGCAAGCGTTTACTTTGGAAGCTAATATTGATTATTTGATGATGGTAAGCTACTACATAACCTTATAAATGATTTTTAGGATACATGCATGCACTGCCAATTCAAAGTACGGAAAAAATATAAATAACACCTAATTTATCTTATTACCATAAACCTATGTTATATTTGTTTTACTGTAGCAATGGGACGTCATAAAAATCACAGAAAAAGATGAAGAAGGGAATCCAGTAGAGTCAACAATAAAGGTGCCAGCAGGACCTTCTCTCAAACTGCAAGAGTACCTATACGCTACCAGCCGAATACTGGATGAAGTGGCCCCACACACCTTACCAATAGATACACACACGCTATTCATCGAAAGAGTAACAGCTATCACTTTCGACCACTATGAAAAAGTCATAAGAGAGAACGAGACAGATATAAATCAGAGGTGTGCGCTTCAACTACTGATGGATGTTCGGCATTTGACACTGTTGTTAGTTCCTAGAGAGAATAAGATATTTACGGAACAGTCGATAAAGATTTGTGAGTTTTTGAGACAGAAGATCGATCCGTTTGATTATGATGTGTTCTATAAATTTATACAGACCAGTTTGAAGAGATCAGTGCAAAGAGTTCAGGTTAGTACAAATTTATTCAAAAAAGTTTCAGCTATTCTGAATATGCTATCGTTCATGTTTTTCAGTTCATTTTTCGCTAGTCGGGTCTTAATCTTGAGTTTTACTTATTTTAGTAATTAACATCAATCGATAATGAAACAATAACACATAATTTGTACCTAATCAACTAACGAGATGGCGCTAGTGGTATGAAATTAATATACCGTTAGTAACTATCGTTTGTTTTTTTTTTACCGAGTATTGGGACTTTAAAAGACAGCCTAGGTGTTTAGATGACGCTTCTACCATTCTTATTAGCGTGATTAGTCATTGAGTAGTAATGAGTAACAAGAAAGAAGATCAGTCCACCCTATCATTTGTAACCCATATCCTGGAGATCTGCCAGAGAACCAAAGTAACCGACATAGCCCACAGACTAAGCAAGCTGAAGTGGCAATGAGCTAGTCACATCTCTCGCAGAACCAACAATCGTTGGGGAAAACGAATTCTAGAGTGGAGACCGCGTTTAGGCAAACGTAGTGTGGGACGCTCGCCGGCCAGGTGGAGTGACTACTTGCGAACGGCGGCTGGCAGAGACTGGATGAGGAGAGCCGAAGTTCGGGCTTAGTGGCGTTCACTAGGAGAGGCCTACGTCCAGTAGTGGACGAATATAGACTGATAATAATGATGATCTTGGACAAAGATCACTCCCACATCTTTCCACAGATCATAATATTCAATATTTCCCTACAGACTCTCCAAGGTAGCTTGGTCCTTCACCATGGCCAACTGACTGCCATGATCGGTACCAAACCGGTGCTATCAGGAGGTACAGGAGACAAGGCTTCTGCACTCCTGGCTTCTGGAGATTCTCACTGGTTCTCTTTACTGCCAGTTGCAGCCCCACCCAGTCATCTTAAGAAGCAGGATAAGCCTGTAAGTATTTTTGATAACAAATGGGTGAATGTTTATTTTGGTACTTACATGAGTGGGTGGTTTGGTTGAAGAAATACTGGGGTGCATTGAAACAGTCTCCGGCGGCGGGGCAATACTTAGATATACGTCAGGCGCATAAAAGACAATCACTATGTTACTATCATATTAATAATGAAATGAAATGAAATTTATTTATTTGCGAGAATATAGGTACTTACATAATAACATGGTACTTGAAAATAATTTTAGACTCACTATATTCGACTTATCAGTCGTGCAAATATTTATAGTACTTGCTTAATAATATCACGAAATTATATGAATGTCATTACTTGATTAGTCATACAAATCTTAATCATAATAAAATTTACTCTTGGCTTATATGTGGTGTACTCTTGCTATAATATGTGGTGACTTTTTGAAACAAAAGTTTGCACCAATAACACAACAATAACATTCTTTAAATTTAGTGTATGTATTTAGTTAAGAATGACATTTAAATAATATTCGTACACTATAATATGTAAAAGTTAAGTTAAAGTAAAAATCGTTTATTTCAACATTAAAATTACAATATGGAGGTAGCGTTGGCCCCAAGCTTGGCACCGTGACTATTTGGGCATCATAAACAGGCTATAAGTATATGAGGTAGAATTAACAGAACTTATAAAACTAATAACATCATTCTATGTAAAACTACATTCTTCCAAATAAATACATTCTGATTCTGATTACGAACATGGAAAAAGATATGCGTGGTCATACATAAATAAAAAAAATACGCGTCGACTTAGGAACCTCCTTCTTTTTTCGTCGGTTAAAAAATACGAGGGAGTGAGTTGTATTGAACTTTGTAAGTACAGGTATAGGTTGATAGGGTATAATTTTCACTAACTTCTGTATAGTTTTTATTTGCTTAAAAAAAATTGAACTTTCTTAATTTATTGTTCAGAATGAAGATTTCTTCATACTGTGAGCTGGTATGAGTGATTTAAGTTTTTTTACACTAACTTGTTATTCTAATTTTAGACACTAGTTAGTTAGTTAACCATTGTTTTTGGTTTCCTAGTTTTTTTTTTCGCTTGTGAATCGTGTACTAATAGCATTTATCAGTTTTTGTTTATACTAATAGTCAGAATGTTATTACATACTGGTTTTCTTTGTTAATATCTAATGAATGTGTAACAGACGCGCTGGTATGTAAATACTGAAAACATAACAATTTGTTATTTTATGTCATCAAGAGTGATTGAGTGTTTGTTATAAAACTGATTCTTTAAAAAATAATATATATATAAATAGTCCCGCGTTTCGTTGAATTGTATCATATTATAACAATTAAGTGACTGTGTCAAACATACCTTGATTCTTATTATTTTATTTTTAAATAAAATAATATTTCGTGTTGATTTTAAAATATAGAGTATTTTAAAATATACAGGAAATATTATTTATTTACTCACGCACTAGAACAAGTACCTTTAGATTGTGGGCTTCAAAAAAATACTGTATCAGTTACTTAAGATAACTACCTCCGAGCTTTTATAATGGCCCACACATATTACCATTACCAACCATTATATCACAGTCACTTTGAACTGTAATCAAAGAAAATAAAATAAACTTTTCCCTAACAAAACTGTCCTTTCCCAGGTAAAAAAGAAGCCCGTATCATCGAGCCCCAACAAGTCGAGGTCTGACATATCAGATCTGATGACGAACTCCTTGCCTATCAACTTCGCTAACGCGCGCTCCGGCGCAGCTTCGTTCTTCAACTCTATCTCCTCTGATTGGTTCAGCGGATCGTAATGTAGTTATTATTACTATTTAAGATTTTTTATTTTAGATTTCATTTGTGGTCAAATGGCTTGAGGTAGTGGCTAGGTGAGAAATAGGCAATGATATAGAGGCATCGCCTGTTCGGCTAGAGAGGATAATAATTAAAGCAAATATTCGAAGATTGAGATAAAATCTGAGATTAGTAACGAAGAGGTATTACAAGGAGTTGTAAGTATTTATAGATAATACAATTTACGAGCGCGCATCATGACTCTCATGTTATGTAATAAGGTATAAACTAGAATGATTGTCGCGCGTTCGTGAAATGCAACATCTTTGCCTTGGTCATTCTAAGGTAGACTAGTAGCGCCCGCTGCTATTGGTCACCGTAGGATTCGATAACATCGATACAGCCTTTTTTCATAAATGGCAGAAGATTACCTACCGAGGTCATTCAATGCGGTAACGGTAATGAGCATTATTTAATCATACTTATAATGAGTACCTATTACAGCTGTTTGCTGCTTCCCAAGTCATATTTGACTAATGCGTTATCAAAATATAAAATGTATTTAAATGATTACTTGAATGTAATATAATCAAATAAGTTATTCATACCGTTGTTTTATTTGTACCAGAATGAACCATTGTGATTCGCAGCGGTTGAAGTAGGCTCAACGATGCGAATCGTCGAATAGGTTTATAATGCAACAATGCTACAAGTAATGTATGCTGGATTGATATCAGGTAAAAAGGTAATATGGAATTTTAAACAGGTGTCTGGGAAAGAATTATCCCCCCCCCCCCCCTAGGTGGTATAAAAATACGATTTTATGATCCACAGGCGATCATACAAATCTCTTAAAAGTGATGAGTAGGTATATAGTCTGTTGCGCCAGTTCTGCTTCCCAGCTTAAGCACTAGGAAGTGGTGAAGGGCGGGCGTTTTGGGGGACTGTCTTAAGGCTCCCCCAAACAGGCGTGACGCGACGAGCGACACAAAGAGACCGCTCGTCGCGCGCCAGGCGGTGCCTTTATGTCGCGCTGTCGCGTCGCGCCAGTGTGTACATGCCTTTATGTAATTTTGACGTTCAGATTGGGCTGATTCTCAGCCTAATTTGAATAAATTACTTTTGATTTTGGTTTTGAAGGTAGTTATAATCAAATCAAACCAAATGAAATCAAAATATTTTATTTCACATAAACCTACATGGGCACTTATGAAACGTCAGAAGCTAGGAGCACTCTTCCAATTGGTTGTATCAACTGGGTAATGTCTACACAGCTATGGAAATTGCTAATAATGCTGCTGGTGTTTTTCACTAGAAATAGTCATTTCTATATGCAGAGATTATTATGTTTTTTGACGGGTAGGTATTGGTAACTAAAGACTAAATTCAACTATAAATAATTTTATTAATAAAGAATCAGTACAACAATCAATCAGATCTTAAATTTAAATTAGTACTAATATACCTAAATAACTACAACATTTCTTCACTCTCCTTGATTTCTACGGGTTTTTTGTTTAAGTTCCTGCTGACGTTATCACTGTACGTGTAACGATCCCTTAAACCTGTGGGGTAGATGCCAGTATGATAGTTATAAGGTGTTGAAGCAGGCCGGTCCGTATAAGTGCGGTATGGGGTCCGACCCGGGAAGGCGAGTTCCGGGAAATCGGGACGGTTGTAGTCAAATCCTTGGTTGTAGGGGTTGGGGCGGTAACCTGGAAGACAAAAAGGTGATGAAAAATTTGCTTTGTTCTTAGTACTTACGTATAAGAGAGTTCCTACTATAAACCCAGTCATCGTTTTTCTCTCGTCTCAAATGATTAGTATTCGATGTAGCACGTCAGAGGTTTGCAATATCAAAAGCCATTGCAATTTGTTCCCTCTTGAAAGCTGACTGGTATTTAAGAGCGGTGCAATATAAGCTGGTCATCAAATTCATGGAATCCATTGTCTGTACCTTGCATGTTATTTAAGTAGATATATTATTTAAGAATATTTATAAAATCGAAACTAGATGATGGTTGGTTATAAGTTGTTATGTAATAATTTAATGTCTTTGACCTAACCTAACATTTAATAATAACAATGAGGTCTTTATTCTTACCCACTATAAAGGCTCCCGAAACGACAGCGCGACGCGACTCTAGTAGAACAATTTCTAAGAAAACTGTTCTACAAAAGTCGCGTCGCGCTGTCGCATCAAGCCTGTCTGTGGGAGCCATAGGACATTCAATTTATTTGAATTATATCTAACGATTTGTTTAAAAAACTGTTATTTGAACTAACTGGACTTAATTGCTATAATCAAAGTACATCTACCTATTATTATTGAACTCGACACACTAAAATATTCTCACCATTTAAGAGCGAGCGCTTACACGAGTCTACTAGTGCCACTCCTTTAAAAAAATATTATCTCGTGACTGAGAAGGAATTTTGAAAAACGGCCCAATAAGCGACCTCGGTAAGTGTGTCAAGATTTTTCTAATACCTTTTATAAACTTTCATACTGAGACACGACGCAACAAAATTCGATCCAAACAAAAGCGGCTACATTAATTTAGAACGTATTTTGTTGCTTCGTGTCTCAATATGAAAGTTTATAAAAGGTATTAGAAAATTCTAGACACACTTACCGAGGTCGCTTATTGAGCCGTTTTAAAAAATTCTTTCTCAGTCACGAGATAATATTTTTTTAAAGGAGTGGCGCTAGTGGACTCGTGTAAGCGCTCTTAAGTAAAATTGAATCACTTCTAACGTCAAAACGTATAACCGCTATGATTGAGCGTGCAAATGATTGACTTTTTACAAGAAATACGAAGATAATGTTTATTATATCGTGTAACGTGTCACTTATAAAGTGCGATGGCCGTAGTGGCCATTGACTCCATAGGTACCTACGTGATCGTTTTCCAAGAATAGGTACCTACACCTCATCTTTTGTCAGAGAATGTATTTGATAGGAATGCTAGTACTTATACTATATACCTTTGTATTTTATAACTATACCTATCCATTTATTGATAAAGTTGTGGTTTATCGATACTGAATGCAAAATCAGACTTTAGTTTCGAATTACCTACGCTTTGTTTTTCTGCATTTATATCATAAATAATGACATATTTTTTTTAATGTAGTTACGTCAATTTTGTTGAACTATATGGCGCCGGCATTTTCTAGCTATAAATGCCGAAACAAAGTCTATCTCACTTATGGTAGGTAGGACCACAGAGTATTGTTTTTTTTTGGTTATGCCTACCTATAAAATAATTTACTGTAAACCAGCTTAATATATTCAGTAAACCATGCTTACCGCTGCCGCCATATCCCGGATATCTTTGTCCGAATCCGCTTGGGTAGCCACCGACGCCGCTGCCGTAGCCTCCTGTACCTAGGTATTCAGATTAAAATTCATGATTAATTGGTTTAAAACTAATTCATTAGCATCATTGCCTTTGTTCTAATTCGATAACAGATTAATGACGATGATTTTCAGTGGGTAGTATTTGTGGACAGATTTTATACACATACATAACATCACGCCCGTATTCCCCGAAGGGTTAGGCAGAGGTGTACCTTTATCACACCCACATTTCGCCAGTTATGTTTAAGTCCCACGTAATAGGGGGCGAGCCTATTGCCATCAACCGGGCACAAATTCAGACTCCGGGCTGCTACCGAGAAATTCCAGATGGAAAAACCTGATAACACTTTGCTCAACCCGGGAATCGAACCCAGGACCTCATGCTCAGCAGTGGCGCTTGCAACCACGAGACCTTCGAGGCAGATTTTATAATCGTTTCTTTATACCGTAAATCACTAAGAAGCGAAATTTCTTCAGTATAGCTATTGTAGAAACTATGGTTGGATTTTGTGAAAGATAATATCCTACCTAAAAAGGAGGTATTTCTTGAGATTTCGGCTAATAGTGATTTATGGAAGTAAACATGCTGCGCCCACCCCAAATAAATTTGAATAGCTGCAGGGCGATGATGAGGTATTGTAGGTTGGCCTTCAATGACTCAATATACTAACCTCCGAATCCACTAGGGTAACCACCCTGTCCTGCTCCCGGATATGCCCCAAATCCGGGTACGCCACCGCCGTATTTTTGATTTCCTCCGTATCCTTGCCCGTATCCTGGATAACCACCGTATCCTTGCCCATAGCCTCCTTGTGCACCTCCGTAACCACCATTATAGCCGTTGTTACCCTGATTATAACCACCCTGGTTATACCCACCCTGGTTATACCCACCCTGGTTATACCCGCCCTGGTTATACCCGCCCTGGTTATAACCGCCCTGGTTATAACCACTCTGCAAACCGGGTCTTAGCAGCCCATAGCCTCCAGTATTCCGCGTCTGTCCATCTATGATGTCATTGCTTGTGTCCCCTACTTTTTGAGCGATGGTCACGGCCACAGAACATGACAGCAAAATAATGTTCTAAAAAGAGAAAAAAAAACATAATTAACGATCGCTGCGTTTAATCACCTTGATTTAATCAGATAAGCTTATAAAACTACGGAGATGATAAAATAACTAGGACTATTGATGCGTGTAGGGTACATTGGGCATTTAATTTAGAAGAAGTAAAGAAACCACCGTAATGTGTCTGCCTAAAATAGTTAGAAGTCAGGCTCACTCAGGTGTACTTATGATTTAGTTCACAACTATCTATGGTAAATGGAGCCCATAGTCAGCTTATCTAGCGTAGATACCTATAGCTCATCTAGCATGTTCCTAATGTTAATACCTAATACTTAATTCACGGCGTTGTTAGGTTAGTCATAATTTTATTGTTGAATTGGCTTTTGCCCTCGACTTCGCCCGCGCGAAGGTCGGAAATTATTCCACGGGAACGTACTACCGGGACAAAAAGTATCCTACGTGTTAATACAGGGTATAACCTATCTGTGTTCCAAATTCCATCCAAATCCGATCAGTAGTTTTCGCGTGACAGAGTAACAAACTTCCATCCATCTGTCCTCACAAACTTTCACATTTATTTACGAGATACTAGTAGGATACTCGTAGTAGGATTAATTTGTATGATGATAGTTATTTCAAACTTAGATTTTTATTTTGTTTACCTCTATTTATCATCTGCAATATCGGTACCCAAAACACATTACCCCACCAGTAAATTCATTCGTAACTGAGAACAAAGGCACGTTGCACAATGTACCGAGCAATTTAAACTAAACTTAACAATGCATGTCCTCACACTCCTCTTCGTTAAGTTTTCGTGTACCTAATTGAGGCTAACTTCGTTTATAGAGATGTTCTTTGTTTCCTGTTTAACAACATTTTCTGGCTTGCTATGGTTCCAGATAAAAAAAATAACATAACATAATATCACGCCTGTATTCCCCGAAACGTAATTCAGAGGTGTACCTATAGTTCACCCTCATTTCGCCATTTAAGTTTAAGTCCCATGTCCGTATTGCCGTCAACCGGGCAGAAAAACAGTCTCGGGCTGCTACTGAAAAATTCCTGATGGAAAAACCTGATAACACTTTGCTCAACCCGGGACTCGAGCCCAGAACCTCATGCTCAGCAGTAGCTTTTGCGACCACTACACGAATGAGGCAGGAGGCAGGATTAAAAATAGGTACATAAGTTACACCATCGCTACCTGTCAGTGCTGTAGAAGGCACACGAGGACTGGTGTCTAATAGTTATTTTGGAACACACAAGGTGCAAAGCAAGTTATTTTGGAATACACAAGATGCAAAGCAAGTCATTTTGGAACACACAAGGTGCAAAGCAAGTTATTTTGGAGCACACAAAGTGCAAAGCAAATAACTTTATCGGCCACTGCCGCTTTCAAGAATACCTACTTATAAGATTTACCAACCTGCAAATCTTATTTTTGTTCATTGGAAAACTCACTGTAAATTTAACTTATAGATAGCCTATACCCAAGGGTGGTGAACTGATGACACTACCTACTCTGTACCTCCTCACCACCTCCACCTCCCCAAGTGCTTACTTGGGGAGGTGAATATTAGGTAGGTACATTTGTAAATACATACCTATCACTCCTATCTATCTACAAGTTTTGTTTTTCTCAGTGGGTAATCGTTTCTGCATGCGTTGGCGACGCAACTTATTATTATGATAGTAACAGGTGGTTTGTTTATAAATAATAGATATGATCAATAAGGTAAAGCGTGAGTGAGAACAAAGACTAATTGGACGTGATAATATTGTAGACAGTAGATTTGTAGACTTTTCCTATTTTGTTGAGTACCTGTTACTTGTTTACTGGCCTAAGTACACTGTCCTCCCATACCTATTAACACTAATTTGAAAACATTGTAAAAGCCACTTATTTTTAAAAGAATAACCGTGGAGTTTCTTGCCTGTTCTTCTCCTTATGAAACTACCAATAATTGAAACCGTGCACCTAGCTCGTGACGTTTCTTAAGTGCCCATGTAGGTTCATGTGAAATTAAATATTTTATTTTGATTTATTGAAATATTTACTTATGCCTATTTGAGTGATGAATCTGAGGTACCTATTGGTACATACCAAACTACTAGTACCTATTCAATTGTGTTTTGGTCCTTCCTATGGACTTTAATCCCGGAACAAATTCGTATCACAAATAGGCACCTACCATTTTTTTTTCTTTTTGGTTTTAAATCATCAAATGACTTCTCCCGCTCTGGGCGGAACGGAAGGGCGTGTCAGACTCTTACTGACTAAAACCCACCCGTGTTCCTTCAGTTGCCTGTGCGCTAGGGCCACGGTAACTCTTTCGAACAATCCGCAACCCCGGCAGTATGTTCGTTTTTAATGCCATACTTAGGTAATTAGGTGCATGAGTTGTTTAGCAACTTGGACCTATCTTTTTTAAAGGCAAAAATATAATTTGAGCCTGCCATTATTTATTCCATGCCTACCACATACTTTCTTCCTACTCTCGCCCTAACCATCTTCGTCTTGGCTTGCCGCGATGACGTCATGCGCTTAGGACTCAATCCGTGTTTCTTTTAGACCAATTCTTATCTTCGATCTACTTACCATGTATCATATTTTTTTTGTTTAATCGTAAACATCAATGGACTTGAACTTGTTTGAAGGTTATCTACCTTCTTAGTCACTGGTATAAAATTGAAACTAATAATAGAAAGATATAATCAAACATAACTTTTCTATTAAAATGTATAAATTTGGATAAAGCCGACTTATCTTAGAATCTGTGAGAATACGCCTGGCGCCCTAAGTGATAGGCAAGCGCCATACATAAGTAATGATAAGTTTACATGGGTTCTGAAATATCTAGCTATCAGGGAAGTAAACATATACCTACTTCTACTATTTCGAAGAATCGAATAGTTGCCTGCCCCAATATCTACCTACCTGCAGTGACGTTTGTCATACATTAGGTAGGCCCGAGTGACTACGTGTTGTTACGTAAAAAAACAACTGTCGGCAGAATTATCACAGTTATGTGCCAGTCCCGATCTATAATGTATTACAATCTAATTACTAGATATTCAAAAAAGATAATCCTATCAAGATTGAATACCCAATTCGGAAACGGATAGCATCTTAACAATCCATAAGATAGAAGTGATAGGTTATCTCTAACATCTAATAACCGCGCTAATTATCTTAGATTTTAGATTGTATGTACGTTTTTGATTCATGAATTGTTTATTTAGGCATAGGTACGTAGTGTTAAAATAAAACCACTTAATTTAAATAGTATTATTGTGGTGAAATGAAAACCCTAAGCGCTAATGTGAGAAATTTAAAATACGAGTTTTAAATAATATAAATAGTATTTAGTTTTTATAGTTTTCCTATTCTTTGAAGTAACAATGTGCCAGGTTGTTTTTTTTATATAGGTAGGCCTCACAGACTGCCAGCGGAGATACCTTTGCCGATATCTGTTATGCAAAGTAACACCTTGATTTATTTTTAGTTGGTTATGTTCTCGTAGACACTGGCCGAAAATATTTAAAAAAGTTTCTAAAGTATTTTTTTTAAACTTTTTTTCTTCTTTTGTTACCCGTAACTGTTTAGTATTTTCTGAATTAGAACTATATTCACTGCACTATTTTAAATTAAAAAAAGAACGCTCACCAAGGTATTCATGATCACTGCGATCCGCACCACACTGTGATCTGTTTAACAATGATCATGATCTGTTGATCTCTGCATTTATATTCTCATTTCTGTGTGGTTTTTGTCTTATACAAAGACGGATAGTCTCTGTTTTAATTAATGCGGTTGTAAAAAAAATTGTACACATTGTTTGGGATTGTTATAACGGATGTTACGTGCAAAATTGATGGATTAGTGGTGCATCTACATAGAATAGTAGATACATCTTTAATAAGGATTAATTAAAAAAAAAAAATTATAGGTACCTAGGTACTTGAAAAGCAATTGATCATTATTCTCCTGCTCCTATCCCAATTTATTTGTGGCCGGCGCACCATGTATTTTCTTTCATAGGTACCTACTACATCTGTATTAGCCGTCCTCGGTAGTCACCCGCTTTCTAGCCATATATTGCTTTTGTATGCACGTGTTTCTGTGACAAATAATCCTATTTTTCTTTCTTTCTCTTTCTTTATATGCCTAGAAAGGGGGTGAATTTTTGCTGGGGCCACACCAACGGGAAACGCCGTTGATTATCGCGATGATCTACGTTAACCGAGGTGTAGCCAGCACTTATCGCGATAATTTGACAAAGGCATTCACATTGCCGTTTGACGTTGGGCGATAACTCGGGTGGAGGTATTTTTTGGCACATCAAAGAGATTTAACGCGACAATTATAGCGTTGAAGCGGCCACACTACGTTTGCCATTGTGCACCGTGAGCGCGACGGGATTAAAGAAATTTAAGAAAGGAACGTTAGCGCCAATTTTATCGCCAATTAAATGAGCATTGACGTCGACCTTTCCAAGTATGGCCACTCAATTTATCGGAATAATTAGCGTGTGGTTTATGGCGATGACGGGCATTGACGTTGTCCGTTGGTGTGGCCCCAGCATTTCACATATACTATCCATCGTTTCTTTGGTTTCCCCCTGCTCTTATAGCCATAATAAGACCGTTAAAATGATCTTAGAACGTGTAGGTATCTAAGTATTAATAAAAGGTCTTTCTCAATATAATCGCATTAGCGATAAGACCAAATAACACAGTAATACCTATATCATGACTTATTCGACTAAATAATATCATTTTTCACTGGAAACAGAATTCCTTGACCGAAACAAATTCTGTGAAAGAGACTGCAATAAAAAATCACCTTCTTTAATTTATAGGAATTTTAGAATTATTTGCTGATAAAAATAACTATGGGTGTATTTACCTACGTAGGTACTTATATCATGATATTGTTATATATAGATAATTATTAGGTATTGCGATGATGTGTATCTGGAATGATAATGATAATAAACCAAGATAATAAATACCTACGGTTCATATTTTAACGGGATCTTTGTCACTTTCGTTCTTCCTGCGTGTTTGTTGCCGATGTCATACACTTGAAATCATTAGCGAAGAACGAATGGAGGAAATAAATAGAAAAGTTAGGAAGTGATTCGGCAGTTATCTTAGGAAGTTATTTTCTTGTTCAGTTACTGATATTAGAACCTAATTGTGAGCGTTGGTTTATTTATCCAGTATTTTTTTTCAAGAACAGATATGATTTTGATTATGATTGCGATATAGGTACCTACTTAATTTGATAGTTAGGTAAATAAGAGATAAAATAGTCAATCATGTGATTTTACAGTGATTTCCTTGTGTAAAAACCATTGACTTATATTTATATCAATGGTAAAAACATATTTTATTATTAATTCACTAATCTAAAGAAAGAAATGCGTTCTTTAAAAAAAGAAAACAATGGCAACTAATAAAGTTACGTCATTAAAAAAAAATTGGAAAATGGAACGTTATTCAAATTTTTGACGTATTAGCAAAAATTGGCGGTGCTCTGTTTTGGACGCTATTTCATTTGTTTTTTTTCTGAAAATATTGAAAGTTTTAATTAATCAGCTTGATAGTTGTCTGAATTAAATAAAGTTGCGTGGTAAGTGTTTATTTCTTATTTAAGTGTGATTGTACAACTTTTCAAGTTGACTTTGTAACTAAAATCACCGATCTGGGACCTAATAAGAGACAAGCGGCAATCGCCAGTCTATTCACCAAGTTTGGTGATATCTAAAGAGATCAATGGATCTCGTAAAGTGGTCCATGTTCGTAGTGGAAGGATTGTCCTACTGCAATTTATAGGTACCTGGGGAGCTCTATGTACAAAATAGGTAGGTATCTATCTGCTATCATCGAGCATGATATCTTAATCACATAGATTTTCAATATAGGTATATCGTAGATAATCAATTGACTGGTCAATTAGCCATCATGGGCCATTGTGTACACGACACATTATAACCTTAGCTAACATTTATTTTTGTAGGTATTGGAATGGCGACTTACATGGTGAAGAGAAAGTTCTGATTGATGTGCCTCAAGGAATAGGTACAAACGATACGACCAAATTCTTCCGGGGGTAGCACAATTATTATTAAGTGAGGTAAGTGAGTGTATCATTGTGGTCGATTTCCGGATTGTTGTCATACTAATCGTCAGTTTTAGCGATGCTTTATTTGCTTACTTTGTCTGGCTAAGGCTTTGAAACCAATTTGCTCAGTTCGTCGTTCCTATGTTTGTAAAGATTCGCCTGCTGAACTAACTACGAAGACTAGGTATGCTTACGCGTATTTGCAAAGATACGAGAGCGAATACCTAACCTGGTACCAAATTTTTACTGTCTGATAATCACACACAACGATCATCGAGATAAGCGGTAATAAGTTCCGTATTTAACATAACAGATGTCGCTACGCAATACAATAATAGACCTATAGGTATCAAAGTCGTCATTAGCCTCCTTTAGATTGTTTTTGAAGCGTACCTAGTGTGGAACGTGATAAAGTGGCTGGGACAGACTGGGTCCGGCAGGCGGAGGCCAAGATGTTCTAGCGCAGCCTGGGAGAGGCCTGTGTCCAGCAGTGGAATGCGATAAGCGCTAATCTGAAAAGGGGTGACCCTTTTAGGATTATTTTGGAACGAAAAGTAACCCCAGCATGCCATATATCTCCATGCCAAATTTTATCGAAATCCGTTCGGTGGTTTAGGCGTGAAAAGGTAACATACAGACAGAGCTTACTTTCGAATTTATAATATTATTACGGATGAAGTATTTGCGATGGACATAATTTCACGTTCACTATATCGGCGTTTTATAGCTACTTATATTGAGAATAATCGCCATACTTGCTTGCTGGTATAAGGTAAGTAGGTAGGTACCTATCCTTTTAAAATACAGTCTCCTTCCACGACGTCCATAGCGGCAATGATTACCAGATACCTTTTGTGCTTTTCACTATATTACTTAGTGAACCTTAGGTACAGTAGGCCACACGACAGTGGTAACAAAATCAGTATAAGCTGGCTGGGGCAGGCCGGCCCAATTTCCAAGTGTTACTACAGACGTGCGTTCGAGTGTACCTACTTTAATACGAGTCCGTGTTCTGACTATACACATTAGCCCAGTTCGGATTCCCTATAAGTCTGCTATACCCCACAAACGTACGCAATAATAACCCATTATGATAATGCATCAACAACAATGACAATAATAAAATGTGAATATCTTATTCGAGCCTTGCGCCACCAATTATCCTTGGACGGAATGGTCACAATACTCTAGTCAGCTATTCATTCTGCCTTAAACGTTATAGTATTGTTGACTCATATTTATTAGATATGTCCTAACGGTGGCTTCCGGATCATTCATTTGTATACGTAGTAATTAAAAGTGACTACAAAGCAAGGTAAGGAAGTTTGTAAATATTTGGTTTGAATGGAACGTAGATCGCGGTAGTAGAACGTAGAACGCGTCAAAGATGAAAAATGGCACTACCCCGATCAAAACCTTGTTATAGTGCGCTAATCAAAGGCTATTAATGAGAAATAAACTTCATCTAAAAGCTCATTATTAATGTCCGATATCCTATCATCACATTGCACGTTCTTATTTGTTTTTATGTGTTATAAATACATTTAAAATCTCCTCGGAAAAAAATGACTAAAATTATTGATTGCGTGCATCTTTTGCTACAGATGACGTTAAATTAATTTGGGGATTAAATTAATTTGGGGATAGGTAATCAAAAAATCTAAATAATTTACGTTTAATTTGTTTTTTAAATTCGCTTTTCTTTTTTTATTAAAATAATTAAATAATTGAGTGAATTCTATGATAAATGGGCGTGCGCAGAGAGCCGGATAAAGCGAGACTCGACGACGGGACAGAGAAGGACCGAACGCTCAAGGTCGTTTGGTCGGGGAAGCGCCTTCAGTGATGGTTTGGTTATGAAACGAAACCAAATGGCTCGTTGTTTGACTGCTTCGTTGATCCAGTGGTCGCAAGCGCTACTGCTGAGCAAGCATAAGGTCTGACAGAGCGTTAATGGGTTTTTACGTTAAGAATTTCTCAGTAGCAGCCCGGAGGCTGGATTTGTGCCCGGTTGATGGCAATAGGCTCGCCCCCTATTAGATAAGACTTAAACATAATTGGCGACATGTAGGTGTACTACAGGTACAGCTCTGTCTTACCCTTCAGGGATTACAGGCGTGATGTTATAGGTACTATGTAAATTGCCCTTTATGAGTCGATACTGATACAAGATTATCGTTTAATACATAATTCTTAGATATTATTTATGGTAAGTGGGAATTATTTCTACAGATTCCTTTGCTATGGTTACAGATTGTGGGAAGCCTTGTAGAGAACCAAGGTTTTCCTTTTAGGTAGTGTATAATTATGTTTCGTGCGGCCCCAAATGGACTTTGGGTAGGGTATAAATTATATCTATATCCATGGTCCAAAGCAAGGTCTGGGTCCATTTTTATTGTATTGTTGTATGCATGTGCGTGCACGCAAAGAACTACGGTAGAACCATTTTTTTTTTATAGTAGGTAGTGCCTAGTCGCTGCGTTTTTTCGTGTGCCATGTAAAAGAATTATAGCACTTGTTTACTGGGCAAATAGATTATTTTTGTTTTATTTATTTGCGTTCTTTATTTGGTATTCAAACAAAGCAATGGTATAACAAAGGGTGATTTATTAATACGTATGACATAACAGGCGTTGACACCAAAATGTGCCTGTACAGAATGATATTCAATTAATAAACAATATGATATACAAGATAATTCATGAAAATAACTGAAAAGATACTTAATTAATATTGTTTTAAAACCCATAACAGCTGGTTTCCATCACCATGCCGGGCAAAAATAATTCTTTGTGATTGTAAATTATAATTTGTATCAAATTCGATTACAAACTTGTTATTGAGCATATATTAGATTTTCCGTAGAGAAAAAGTTAAGAAAAGTATGCTATAACTACTTTGTCTGTATTCGTTAGGCTATTTCGGAACCCTAGGTAGTTATGAAATGTATAAGTCAAAAACTACACTGATGCTTGAACTCTTTGATAGTACCTACCTATTTATAAATGTGTTCTTAAATATTATGTTGCTAATCTTAAAGTAGGTATTCGCCTTCATCATAAAGTTGGACTTTACCTACACGCAGTTCCGTAGCTTGTCCTAAAGTGGCCCTATATCATAATTTGTTGGGGGTCTTAGGCGCCTTCCCGACTGCAGCGAAGTTCAATAGAAGGGTATTGTTATTTTACAAAATAAATAAAATAGCTTCGTGACTCGGAAGGTTAAGCGGTCATTGTGTCCCTACTAAGAGAATACAAGAGCGAGCAACGCAAGTTAGAAAATTTAATTATCCTAGCATTCATTGCGTAGTATACGCGTAGTACGCGCGTACTCTTTTCATTTTGCTTTTTGTTTTGTTTAGTTTAGACTCCTCCTTTGAAATGGAGGATTTTTCTTCATATTTTTAAAATTAAGTACTATCATTTCAATAACCTAAATACAATAAATACTTTATCTAGTGGAAGGGCGGAATGTTCTAACACAAGCATTTATTTTGCTTAAAAGGACATTCCTAAAAGGAAAAAATAACTAATTGTAAGTTATTGAAATAAACATTCTTTATTTATTATTATTATTGAAGAGCGAAAAATTGAAGCATTCTGAACCGGGATCGGTAAATTTTTATTGTGATTTTACTAAGAGAATGCACGAGTGAGCGAAGCGAGCTCGAAAATCGGAGCATTCTGAACTGAAATACTCGTAGGTTCATTTTTATTGTGATTTTACTAAGAGAATGCAAGAGCTAGTGAAGTAAGATCGAACATTTGAGCATCCTTATTCGGATAGGTTGTCTGTCTGTCTGAGTGATATTTTTACTAAATAATAATATTAATTTAGATACCGCCTGTGTTTGAATCCTTTTTGAGCCATATTCGAATTACGTTCATTTATCATCATATTTTCATTAGGTCATTCAATACTGACCTCTTATCAATAAGAATTTGAGGTTTTGTATATTTTACAGATTTTTACTTACTTTAGTCGGGGGGCCCCTGTAGCTTGGTGGCCCCGTATCATTGATACGGCTGATACGGCGGTAGCTACGCCCCTGCCTACACGTGATCAGATTTGTTATAATCGTGCAGGTTATTTTTCTTTACTATTTGCAGATATCGATAAACCTGTGATTCGTATCTAGGTACCTAATTATGAATAAAGGGATTGGAATTCTACTAACAATTAAGTAAATAATTGTGAAGGGTTCGGAAGACTTTTATTTTAATGTAACTCTAAATAACTAAGCCAATTCATACATTAACTAGTTAATCTAAACAGCGGGGTAATTGCGTAACACGCTAACAGTAGGAATGACTTCATTTAGACAGTTCAACGACATTCATTGCGTTTTTTAAGTTGTTGAGCAGACTTTTTTTCCAACATATGAACCAATGGATTAGCAATATCCCTCAAAATTATTCAGGTTGTGATTGATAGTGTGTTACGCGATTAGGGCGCTCCTGCTAATCGCTTATTTGTGTCGATAATTTGTAGATTTCTTAAAATATAACTCATTTAAGTTTTGTTTTATTAAATTATCTTTATAATAAAAAAAATAAAAATAAACTTTTATAAATATATTTGATTTCCTCAAAATTTCACGTTATTGTGAAGCAAACTTTCATGATAGATTCTTCTCCGCGAATGCTTTTCACGACGAAATTTTCTATTTTATGACATCCATTCCAATGCTATTTAGGCCTAACGACCGTCTGACATTCTCTAGTACTTTTAATCTCAATTTCCGTTTTCGTGTCAATAGGAAATGCTCTTTTCATGTGAAATTAGATTTCCTAACCATTGCCTCATGCTCATAATTACAGTGTCTAAAATATTTTCTTGGTCAATCATGAAAAAAATATTACAGACTACTTTTATTGTAATGACCTGCCTTATCCCAATATTCCCAATTAAATACTGATTTCAAACTTACCTACAAATGAGATGTTTCTAAAAGACATAAAACGTACGTCCATATATCACAGAAAACTAAAGAGGAGATTAACTAAAAGCAGATAACGGACCGGACAGCCAATCCAACAGATAGTGACGTAGTGTAGGCACGTGTGATTGGCCGACGCAGCAGGGCTCCGGCCACCGGATTAGTTAGCGCAATTAGCAGCTTAGTTCTTATCAGGTAAAGTGTACCTATTGAATATTCATAGAGTCATTACCAACACCATGTTTAATTACTAAATGTTGAGTAACAAGTTACCATAGAAGCTATATTTTTTTTCCTACTACCACAATTTTAAGTGTTACTAACATTACTTAGGTACTATGGAGTCTGCCTGAAAAGTTATTTAATTAAGTCACTTATAATGTTCATTACAATTTAGGGACCTACACTAGTGTTTGATTCAGTAACTTTTTCAGTTAAAAAATAAGGCTTTGCTAAAGCTAAGTATGGCAGTCAGCAGTGTAGCTTTTAGTTTAACCAGAAAGCAAGCGGTGTTTAGGCGATTATCTATGATGCTTCCAAAAGAAAAAACGGAGTACATTTTATTGTTTATGACACCATGTGAAAAATATCCTTTTTCAGCGTGTGGGTGCCTATTTTATTGTTAGTGCAATCTGCCCCCATTGTGCTTGTAAATCACTCGTTTCCTGTTGCTACTCTAAAATAAGATATTTTATTGCTTTATTTAACCCTTTACAGTTGCTCAGGGAGTTTTCTTTCATCTTTAGAAGCGGAAAAATATTTCCTATGTTTCATATCAATATTTAACATGCAACTATTAAAATAAATTTTAATAACTAGGTACTATTATTTAAAGTGTACGTAGCTTGTATACTGTACAAACGGGATGAATAGGGATGCAGGGGGGGGGGGGGAGTTCGTCCCGATTCGTCGGGACGAAACTTTAAAAGGGATTTTAACATTGAAATAATATAGTTTGTTGCCAACAAGGGTACTTAATCGTTAATTATGATACAATACTTAGTAAATAGAGTACTTTTTGGCAACAAACTATAGTATTTCAATGTAGAAATACCTTTTAAAGTTTTCTCCCGGTTCACCCCTGCATCCCTATTCACCCCGTTTGACGGTACCTGACGATCATCATCAAGAAATCATATTCTTTGCACATTGAAAAATTTTATGCGGGTAGGTAAAACATTAAATGGAACGGCTCATTTTTAAATGTGTTTATTTTTTAATTACGTTTATATCCGAATTAAATAAGTGCGTGAAAGCCATTTCATGACGCTCTAAGAACTGCTGAGAACAAATTTTCTTGAGTAAAAATAAGAATAATACGGTTTTCTTATAGTTACGGATCTCTAATATGCTAGGCCATAATTAAATAACAATAATATCAAAAACACGTTCGTATTTACAACGTTAAGTTGGATTATTCGCATTAACTCTTCTGTTTCTAGGAATCATCAATAAGCTGTAACGGATATCGCGATTACAATTACCTATCAATGATAACATTGGACACAGGACCGTAAAATCTAGTCATGTACACTCCAAAATACAAATTTTACAAGCATATTATAAAATATAGATATTAAAAACACTTGATGCCGATACCGGTCTCATTAAATTTGAAAACTTTACGGATTGCTTCCTCATATAAATTACTTAGAAATAGATGTCAATACCCGCATTACTTATATCCTTTAAGGTTAAGGTCAAATATGAGATAAGTGATATGTCTTTAATGTTTGATTTCTTAGAATTTTCATTCATAATTATTTTATAATAAGCATTAACTTTTATAACACACGACCTTGCAAATTTTGTTGCTTAAGTTTTGATACATAAGATAAACTAATTCTAACACATTTTTGATATAATTTTCCGAATGTTCCGGTCTTAACTGTATTCCTCAACAGATTCGACAGACCTGTAAATACTTTTGAAGTTATATCTAGGTACCATTAGTTTACATTACATTTGAAAGTACGAGCGTATTCTGGAGTATTTTCATATATTTTCCGAATAATGTATGATATGTACCTAATTCATGTCAAATGCCCACGTGAAACCCACTCTTATGTAGATTGTAGACCCTACTCTCGAAGTTGTGGACGAGTATGATAACCTAGGACAAACTGTCCAGTTAGGTAGGTCCAACTTCGAGAAAGAGGTCAATCGTCGAATCCGACTCGGCTGGGCAGCGTTGGGAAGCTACGCAATATCTTCTGGTCCCACATACCGCTGTGTCTCAAGACGAGTCTTAGACCAGTGCGTGTTGCCAGTGATGACCTATGGCATTGAAACGTGGTCGCTCACAATGGGCCTTATTAGAAGACTAAAAGTCACCCAAATAAGAGGGCTATGCTTGGAGTTTCCCTACGTGATCGAATCAGAAATGAAGAAATCCGCAAGAGAACCAAAGTAACCGACATAACCGGAAGAATTGCCAAATCTAAGAGGCAGTGGGCAGGGCACATTGCTCGCAGAACAGATGGCCGATGAGGTCGATAGGTTCTGGTGTGGCGACTGCGTACCCGAAGACATAGCGTTGGCAGGCCTCCCACAAGGTGGACCGATGACCTTGTCAAGGTCGCAGGAATCCGCTGGATACGGTAAGCACAGAAACGGTCAAAGTGGCGGTGCTTGGGGGAGGCCTATGTCCAGCAGTGGATGTACAAAACATAACATCACGCATGTAACCCTTGAAGGATTAGGCAGAGGTATACCTATAGTACACGCACATTTCGCAAGTTACTTAGGTAAATGTTTAAGTCCCGTGTATTAAGGGGCATGTGTAGGGGGTGGATATTTCGGCTGAAATGATGATGATGATGATGATACCTAATGTGCAAAAGGCACGTCCTTTTTTATCGTTAGGTATTGCGGTATTGCCTACAAAATATCTAGTAATCGCGCAATCATGATTCGTACAGGTGACTCAAGAAATATAGGTAGGTACATTTCTGATTCACCTTTATTAACCTATTTGGTACTACCAAATCGGTCTAAAGGCCAATCACTACGTATAGTTACAAACAAGGCAGGTTATATTTGCAACCCAATTTACTAAAAAGTTACGTAATCAGTTTCCGTTATAGAGCCCTTGTAATCTGTTGTAAAGATTCTAGACAAAGATGTTTAGATGTTTCTTGAACGTAACTGCAGCGTCAAATTTAATTATCTAGCGAAACTCCGTAGACGGATGGGTATCGATATCTAAACATGATACAATATATTTTTTCAACTCATACTTCATAACACTACCAGCGGTCGATGACCCCTAAAAAGCATCAAATCTTTTTAATTTTATCGTGTTGAGATATCGATACCCATACGTCAGCGGAGTTTTGCTAGCTAATTTAATTTGACCCTGCAAATTAATATGAGAAGTGGATGGGAAAGAAAAATAATGAAAGTGGGTTTATTGTTATAGAAACACGTGCATATAGCAAAGATTAGTTAACTCGAATAAATTATACTGAATACAAATTGGCTTGTAATTTTAGCAATTTAATAAATTATTTATTTAGTCCCGCAACCAAGACAGTGTTGTGTTTGTTTGGAACGTAGTACGGAATAAAATACGCAATTAATTTAATTAAAAGTATAATAATGCAAACAAGTTTTTCATAACGTAGAGGATAGGTAAACATAATGAAAGAAAGGACCCAATAAAAATCTAATGTTTATATGTTAATGTTATGGCCCTGTAAAGCGCGTGCGCCACCTACCGCAGACTGCTTGTATTGAAAAGTACGTGACATTAGCCATTATTTGAATGATAGGACGTGTCTAAGTGGACATTATTATTGACTAAAACCGAAAGCAAGGTCTTAAAAAAATGCTAGGAAAAGAACCTTTCCAAAATCCCTTACTGTAATGTTTATAAGTACAAAAAAAGATTACATCTCGGCAACCTCTCATAAGTGAAAAATATCATCACATGATGGACTTTATACCAAATGCTGAATATTTGCCCTTGTGTACACTGTAAAGTCTTTAAAATAATATCTATTTGGCCACATCAATTCTAAACTGACACAATAATATCGTAATTACGAGTAGATATGCTTAGATACTGACAAACATAACGAAAATTCCTGGAAAATTGGATTTGGTAGATTTTGTAGGCGGAAATGTTTTTTTTAGGCCAGCCAATCACACATATTATTATCAATGAATTAAAACCTTATTATTATAAATAGTTTTACTATCGTACATACCAAATGAATTATATTCATGTTTAAATTATCCAATGAAACGTTATGAATTTATTTAATCGGATCCGGGAAAATAATGACGATTTACCTATACATTTCTATATCGGTTTATTGTTATTGTTGCAATAAAATTGTTGAAAAAGAAAGTCTCACTTGAGTCACGCTGATACAACAATCAAGATTCGTTTGTTTGAGACTATTGATTTCTTAGTGTATTGTATGTAGTATGTACCAGTGTAAGCCATACTTTAATATTTTTCTAATATTCTACACGTAATTTTCAATTTCTAGTCTTTTTTGGAGCTTCTGGAAGCCTTAATAAAATGGTTTAACAGCATTGAGGTAATAAAATGCCGTAATCGGCTCTACGAGACCTTAATGCAGAAGTGTAGGTGGTACTGCGGTCCTTCGGGTATCCGAAGCAGATATCTTTATTGGTGTTAAAATTTGATAATAAGTATACCTACCTACTTTATGCGTTTATGTAAATTACGAACAATAAAAATGCTTGTAATTGCCTGAAGTCTCCTTCAAACAGGAGCGACACGCGACGCAAATCGCGCGCGACTCAGAGGCACCGCTTATCGCGCGACACCCGGTGGCGTTGTGTCGCGCCTGTTTGAAGGAGCCTTGAGGTGACGATGTGCGGAACGTGCTGTCAATGTCTCTCTTTGATTGGATTGTCTAAATCTGAAAGACTTTAAATCTGTCCAGTTTTTTTTAAATTTAATGTCATTGGTTCATTATTATTTTATGCTTCCAACCAAGTTCCGCAAAATTTCGCGTCATTGTACGAAGCTAAATTAAAATTGAACTATGGTGAAACGAGCGGTGAAATAAATGAAAATGTCGTTTTTAGTTTTACTGTATTACATCCTTAAGCATATTAAAGACGGATCCCTGTTCTAAATACCTTTTATGTATTGAACGTATTTTGAATAAGAATTATATAAAATAATCTACACTCATGACAGAGTCCACATAGCTATGACGTTGACTTGCGCAATTTGCATGTAGGTAAAACAACAGTTTTGATAGGAGATCGTTATCATCTAAGATAATCTGGATTAAATCGTATTTTGATCGATGATATTGATAACCAATATATTGATTTAATAGGTAGGTACTGTTGCTAACACTGTAAACAACTTTTAACATGCCTTTAACAATAAGATAATTGTTATTATTAGTAAAGAAAATCCCCTATTTTTAGAGGCCATTTCAGTAGGAAGTCTTAGGAAAATTAAAAGTAGGTTGGTTGTTGAAGCTATACATTAGTCATGCGAATAACTCAACTTATCAATTTCATTCTGTATAGGTACCGATTAGACCTCCAGCTAGCAACCAACTAACAAAATACACATGCTATTAAATAAAAGCAAACTTGTTTGCTACTAAGCTGGCTCACTAACATTATGCTTACCGACTGTGTAAATAGGTAATAATACTCTTTCCGTAATCCATGTGCTAATTGTATGCTGATTTTCAACTGTAAATATCATGTGTACTCCAGTCTTTACGCTAAATACGCCTGAGAAGTTCTTCACAGTAATTGTTGGCTTCAAACTTACTAGGCGAAGCATGCACGCATGGTAACTTCACCTACGGTAATCGGAACAATACATTCACCGAACAATTACATTTACGACTGATTTGCCTTAAGAACAGGTAATAAAGTTGAACGAATCGGTGAATACGTGGGTAGATACCTACTATAGAAACGGAACTATTTCCTGAATAGAATCCACTTAATTAGTTCCCACGGAGGAAATGCGCCATCTACGAGCCCATTGTTCGTTTGCTCCCGTGATTTTTGCCCGGGACACTCCATGGTAGGGTTAACAAAAGCTTTGGTGATATTTTAAGGGATAACTATTTTTTTTGTATAAGCTAACTCGACAGACATCGTCCTGTCCAAGTTTCAATAGTTCATACAAAAATCCCATAGAAAACACAATTTACAGTTTATCCCGGGTTTTCCAATTTTCCGGGCAAGATTGCGTTTTTTTTTTCCCTAAAAACCTTATTCTGAATATAACGAACATTTAAGATCGGCCCAACCGTTCTCAAATGTTGCTTACCAATAAACAGCATTTCATTTTTATTTATTTATAAAGACGTTATGTACTCTTTATAAATAAAAATAAACATTCTGTTTTATGTCGGAGGATTGCTGCACATAGTGCATCATTAGCTGTTTTTTTTTAATGATCTTGTTATAATGTCAATGTAACATTAGAAGCAGTTGATTCAATATTTAATTTGGTACCTACTCATAAGAAATATAGGTACCGGTAACACCTGATATCCAAATAGCGATAATTATGATGGATTAAATTATCATTATTCAAATCATGAAATTGTACCTAAAATTTTCCGGGACTTTTCCTAAACCACATTTTACATGGTCACACAGTGCCAGTCTAGGTCCGGGTAGACAAAAGACACATTTAGGTTCATCCGGGCGCTCCCGGATAAGTAAAGCAAAAAAACCCGGTAATTCTGTACGTCATTACGTATTGTTCTGTTTTATGAGCTAGCAAACTTAGAAACTCGTGTTCGTTGATGGTATTGTTCTATTCCGTACGTTCTGTACAAAACTAGTGAAAATAAGCTAACTAAATGAGTAGGTAGATTATATCATTAGATAAATGACGTAACAGGTGATTTCTCGGATATTATTTAATTAGGTCTACATGTAATGAGCTGAAATACAGAATCGTAGGATTTATTTTAACAATTGGATTGTCCATAAAATCTATCTAGATTACGTTGTACAAGCTCATATTGTGCGTGCTCAATAACTTACTGTGGAATTTGTCTAGTTAGGTACATCTGGTAATTCTACCGTAAAGTATGTCACAAAAACTCTACATGGAAACAAAAAAATACCACCTTATTTCGCAGCTTCCGGTTATATATCAATAGGAAATGGAGCTCCTAAGAGAAATGATCATTCCTAGAACAAATAAGTAACTAGAAACTAATATTGAACAGAGAAATTGAGAGTGTTAACTTATAAGATATATATTGATGTCGCTCTCGATACGGCAATAAATTACATAGAATAGAATAACACCATGAATTACCTATAGATATAAATGTAGAAATTTAACATAGGGTGACCCAATGGGCGGTCTTATCGCTAAAAGCGATCTTTTAAAGACAACCACACACATACAAAATCGTTCGACATAGTGCGAATATCTAGGTTGTGAACCATGTGTCCATGCATGTCAAATGTTCGTACGTAGTTAGTAGGTAAAAACTGATTAAATATATTTTAATGAGAGAAATTTTCTATTTTGCTTAATTCGTGTAATAGTAATTAATTTCTTATTTTGAAAAATAAATATTTCGTGGACCTTTTTTTAACTATTTTTGAGTTAAACAGAGGAAGAAATCATTTCGGCATGCTTATTATTATTATCAATCAGGATTAATTTGCATTATGTATTAAATAAAGATTTATCGTTTTCTTAGAAAAAAGTTGCAATAATCGTCTTATCCTCAGATTTGCAAGTAGCCATGTTGAATTATTTGGATTATCAGTATATAAATTTATCACATTAAAAGAAAAGAAAAGTCATTCTTCCATGAAATCCATAATGCACTCATTTGGTGCTGAAATTATACTAGCTGTAAGTTTTCTCATCATATTGTTCTATCTTGTCGAAATCGGTCTATAAGGCTTAGCGCACAATACGAATTTTAATCGTTGCGGATAATAATGGCAAATCTGTGAGCAATACACCAGAGTCCGCGCATCGCGGTATAAAATCGCTTGAGAATTAGAGGCTTGAAAATTAAATTAAATTAATTAATTTATTTATTAAAACTTTATGCACAAGTAAAAAAAATACTGTACAAAGGCGGACTTAATGCCTGAGGGATTTTCTACGAGTCAACCTTAGGGTGATGCAGAGACAAAACATGGCAGGTGCAACATAAGGGATAGATAACTTGAAAAATAATAAATACTAATACATAGATACATACATACACATAACGAAAATAAACTTAGTCAAGAGAAATAACGATAGGAAGACGAGAAAACGAATCCAGCAAATCAGCGCTGGGATGATTCTGCCAACTTCTTACGAATATGTTCACGTGCCTTCAATTTAAAAGATAACCGACCAGTTGCCGTCCTGATGTTCAGAGGGAGCGCATTCCAAAGAAAGACCGCCTGGATAAAAAAAGAAGAGTGAATGAAACCAGAGCGGTGAGAAGGACATCGTAGAAGACGATTGTTGGTGGAACGAAGATTTTTACTATTCGCTCGGTTTGTCGAGAAGAGAAAACAACATACACAGAGCCCTCAACCCTCTGCGCTGACGAATGGGTAACCATTTTAAAAGCAACCGGTGCGCGGACACATGATCGTACTTACGAAGATTGAAAACGAATCGGATGCAGTTATTTAGAAGGCGGTCAAGTTTATTGAGGAGATCAGCATTTAGGTCATAGTAGCACAGATCACCATAGTCAATTATGGGAAAGATTAGGGACTGTACAAGCATTGCCTTTATGAATTATGGGAGAAGGTTTTTCAACCGATAGAGCGACCGCAACTTTTCGGGTGCGATTTTATTTCGCATTTTAAAAATCGCACTGATTAAAACAGTAGTGCCTGATACGGGTGCGTCTAACTTTATTGTTACTATACAACCAGATACTGGCTGCAAATTGCAGAAAAACGTCAGAAAATTTTCTCAGTCATTTAGAAAATTTATTCTGGACATTTTATTTGTATAATTTAAAATACTGTTTTTTTCTTCGATAATTTATTGTTGACCATCGAATATGATCTGAATTTTAACAGAAAATTGTACTTACACGAAGGAACATCTTGTAGGTACATTGTTTAGTTTTCTGTATAATCGAGATTTTAATAATATTTTATAAGCTAAATCTATTGATCATTTTATATTAAGTAGGTACTTATTTCATAGCTAATATTTAAGTGTCTAAACATTAGGTACTATTTTGGGGGGTATTAAAATAAAAAAGTACCTACTTAGAACAGAAATTCGGTGAGAAACTCAATGTGGTGTTTTTGCCTAGATTAGGCGCCTGAGGCGCGAGCGCGGCACGCACGTACAATAAACAAACAAAATATAACACACGTTTAAGACAGCTACTGAAGAAAATGCGCATCGACATTGTTTGTTATTTTATTTATTTAACCATTATTTTTATTTTTTACTATAAACGCAATGTGGAATGATTAGGTAAGTAAACGCAATGCCATGACCCAATCGCGATGTCATGTGGTTTGAAGAAGCGATTGTGGATCGAGTCGAGTAAAGCCTGTGCGACGTTGTTCAGCGTTGTTATTATCCCAAATCTAATCAATTCAAGAGTTCAAATGACACTCGCGGATCGCGCTCGCTTCAGCTAGTCGAGGTAATGCTACGGCAATCGGGTGAAGTGATAAGATCACGCCGCGCTTGCGCGTTAGGCACTGTCGTTATCAAATTGAGTTTATTTTTTTACTTTTTTATATTATGTAAGTATGAACCTTAATGTCAGCCGATGCCTTAAATGCAATCCGATATCTAGCGTGATGAGATGCGCTACTACCTATAAGTACGATTTGTGTAATTAATTATGTGTACATAACTAGTCGTTGCCAATAATAGGTACAAGAATATTCATCAAATGAACGTCATCAATACCTACCTACCTACTATGACAATATTCAACGGTTAAACTTTACTGCAACTTGCGCAGCGCACCTTGCGCCGAAGTGGTGTCGCTATGGCAACCGCCGCGTGATTTCTATAGCTAACGAGAATCGGGTGATGTGAGCTGAGCACGCGACTGCGCAGAAGACAGAAGACGCTGTCATTCTCATCACATTGTTTTTTTTTTTTTACTCTCCGCTACCGAAGTCCATGTCCCTAAGCCTGTTCGTATTCGAGTTCTGAGACAGTAATTTTATTAGTACCTACTTGCCTACTTATTCATTTTAATGCTTTTAGATATTTTGTACCTACATTTAAAACGTAGGTTCAGTGCCAACCTATATTTTGTTTGCAATACCTATAAAGATTTCCTTTATTAACTAAGTACTTACCAACCACTTATTTAACATGCAATACGTCACGCATGCGCAGTAGGAGCCTTATGCAAATGCTATACCTACCAATGTATGTTAAGTACAGCTGCCTAGGTAGGTAGGTACTACAAAGCATCTTCTTGTAGTCTGAGCATAGGTATGTACTTACCTACATAGTTTAATACATGTACGATTGGTGTAATTAGGTACCTACCAAATCATTAAAATAAAAAAGACGTGTGTGATGTTTACCTACATAATTATCAAGTCGTTGCCAATAATAAAAGAATATTCATGAAATGATCATCATCAACACCTACCTACCTACTATGACAATATTCAACGGTTAAACTTTACTGCAACTTGCGCAGCGCACCTTGCGCCGAAGTGGTGTCGCTATGGCAACCGCCGCGTGATTTCTATAGCTAACGAGAATCGGGTGATGTGAGCCGAGCACGCGACTGCGCAGAAGACACTGTCATTCATCAACAGTAATTTTATTAATACATGTACGATGGGTGTAATTAGGTACCAAATCATTAAAATAAAAAAAGACGTGCGTGATGTTTACCTACATAATTATCTAGTCGTTGCCAATAATAAAAGAATATTCATCAAATGATCATCATCAATACCTACCTACCTACTATGACAATATTCAACGGTTAAACTTTACTGCAACTTGCGCAGCGCACCTTGCGCCGAAGTGGTGTCGCTATGGCAACCGCCGCGTGATTTCTATAGCTAACGAGAATCGCGTGATGTGAGCCGAGCACGCGACTGCGCAGAAGACACTGTCATTCATCAACAGTAATTTTATTAGTACCTACTTGCCTACCTATTCATTTTAATGCTTTTAGATATTTTGTACCTACATTTAATACGTAGGTTCAGTGCCAACCTATATTTTATTTGCAATAATTATACTGATTTCCTTTATTAACTAAGTACTTACCAACCACTTATTTAACATGCAACAACGCCTCACGCATGCGCAGTAAGAACCTTTTGCAAATGCAATACCTACCAATGTCTGTTAAGTACAGCTGCCTAGGTAGGTACCTACTACAAAGTATCTTCTCGTAGTCTAAGCATAGGTAGGTACCTACTTACCTACATAGTTTGATAACATTAAGTATGATCATAATGTCAGCCGATAGCGTGATGAGATGCGCTACTACCTATATGTACGATTGGTGTAAATAAGTCCTAAAACATTAAAATAAAAAAGATGTGCGTGATGTTTACCTACATATCTAGTCGTTGCCGATAATAAAAGAATATTCATCAAAATCATCATTATCAATACCTACCTACTTTGACAATATTCAACATTAATGCTACTTGCGCAGCGCAGCAGCGCGCCGAAGTGGTGTCGCTATGGCAACCACCGCGTGATTTCTTTAGGTACCTAACGAGAATCGGGTGACGTGAGCTGAGCACGCGACTGCGCAGAAGACTCTGTCATTCTCATCACATTCGACTTTATTTTTCAATTTTCAGCCTTTGAATGTCATCTCTACAAGCATTGACGTATTCGGGCTTATAGGCAAATAAGTATGTACTTACCTATTTATTTCAATGCTTTTATGTTATCAATTCAAACCATTTTTATTAATTTTAAATGTCAGTTTAGTAATTAGTACCTACATTTAGTTTACAACAAATGGATATTACTTGACAGGTGAGATTGAGCAACTTCATAAAATAGTGATAGGTAAGTATTCAGTGATTGGTGTATTGTTCGTTTACATACTACGTAAAAAGCACATAAGTATTTTTTTAATACCCCGTCATCTAGATAAAACGCAGTACAAGATACAATCCCTATTACAACATAAATATTTAGGCATATCAATAATCTAGGTATGGGTGCTGTTAAGACACACACAAATTGCTTTTCTCTTGCTATCAAGAAATTTAAATTATTCTATTTATTCATGTATTTGTTTCTATATTAGGTCTGTATTATTATTATTATAGGCATGTTTACTTTAATCTGATAGAATAATGTAAGTATGTGTAGGTCGCTAATACGATAATACGTCTACGCTTCGCTCCTGTCGCAGGTCTGCTGGAAGAAATTTCTAATGATATAGGTAAGCAGATGTTACTTTTTTCTATTCAATCTTTATGTATTTTACTTTATTAAGTGTTTAGTGTGTACATAAATAAATGAAATTTATTCATTTGTATCACATCAAAAAAAGTTGGCTAATAATGGTTTTTTCTACTGAGCTTCTTCTGCTGCTTCTCGGGGTTCAACTTCTTGATGCCGCGAGGATCGGAGGGTCGTGTGATGTGTCGGCTGCATTAGCTGTAAACCATGGTAATTATTTATTACTAAGTATTTGATGTAAGTACTTCATTTCTACACTCATTCTAGTATATTTTTTTAAATCAATTGAACCACCTAGTATAAAATTGACATTATCATCAGAACCACACGCAGAATCACCTGCAGATAATTTTGTACTTTTAATAAGTATAGCGGTATGATTTATTCTTAATACAATAAAAGATCAGCATCTGACTCAACAAAATCAATCACATGGGCCATTATTATTCCTTTATTTTGAGTACAATGAGTTGCTATATTTCTTAATTCCATGCTCCATGCCTGTCATGTCCCAACTTATTTGCTTATGTTTATCAAAAATAGTCTGTAAAATATTAATACAATACCTCAGACGGCCACGATTGACAGACAGCCAGGATTGATGAGATCAAATCAAGTAGAGGTGGTGTTCCTTTATTGTCTTCAGTTTCTTTAGTACCTTGGCAACCGCAGGGTTGAATAGGTTCATCAGCTGAGAGGTAGAATAATATATCAGATTAATAAAATTTACTTGCATCTTTTTTTTACTGAACCTATGTTGTCCCACAGCTGGGCAAAGGTCTCCCACATAATTTTCCTTTTGCTGTGCCTTACTCCGCCCAATCGGTCAGGAACGAGTCCAAATCGTCATGGCGGTAACAAATGGTATATCATTAATTTTTTGTACGGCTTCTTGCCTAAAACGATGGTATGGTGAACCTGTTGTACAGGATGCGCGATAGTAAAAAAAATATACTGTTTCAGTCAGTGTATTTTCGTTGAGGTTGGAGTTAACTCCTCTCTCATCAGCATGTTGAGCTGGAACAAATGACACTCGAATTAAACTTGGTCTAAGTACTATGGAAAGTTAATTGAAAAAAAAGGACTTTGTTAAAGAGTTAAAAGTTTGAGTTTCAGAAAAATATATGGGGAATATTACTTAAAATTATAATAATGAGATGAACTTATCTAGTATAAATGAATAATAACAAGAATTACTTGATTTATTATAATTATTTTGACTGGTCCAAATGCTAGTAAATGACAACTCTAACATTCCTATTTTAAGTGAACCGGGAATTATATAGAAAAAAATATATTATTACTACTAATATCACACAAATACCCATAAGTCAGACAGCCAAATTAAATTTGCCAATAGCTCACACCTGGTATGGTCTGACAGACTCTTAGAAGCTCAACTATGTAAAAAGCAATGCTGGCAAAGAAACTTGAGTGTATTGGACTGAAATATTTATTAAACAATATTAGCAGGTACTTAGTTATTGATAACGTACGGACCTTTGTAAACTTTTGCGACTATTCTTATGGTAATTTCCTCGGCCGAAAACAATGAAGGATAAGACTAACTTGGCGCCAATACTTTTCAAATCTCATAGATGTATCTTTTCAAAGTGTATCTTGCACACACATAGCTTGTGAAGATCTCCCATAAGACGACCCAATGACCCGCTTAAGCACTGTTAATGCTCAGATGCCACTTTTTGCGTCCGATCTCACTAACAGGAAACGTTTGCATTTTCATCGTTTCGTAAGACAACTATGTTCGATAAAACACTTGCATCTTGCACTGCCAATGCAAAATAATACACTTTAAAATCACTGAGCACCTATGAATGGAAATTAATCAACGGAAACTATTCGACCAGCCACAAAACAAGAAAACAAAACTATTCATGAAAAAATCACAAACAAACTTCGAACGAAAACCGCCTAAATTTGACATTGACAGTCAAAAGAACAGTTTTCCAGCCATAGAGTAACGGTTGTGTTGTAATTAAGTTTCGTTTCCTGTGGAAACGACAAAAAAAATATGTCCAATTAGTGACGGATTATGTTATTCTATCTGATTTCATTTGTTTTTTTATAGCGGTAGATAATTTTTGGAACTATTTACAAAATTATGTTTTTTTTTTTGTGGAACGTTCCAGTGACTCCGTTTCCCCATAAATCGTGAAGTTTAGTAATCTTTATGCTTGGTTATGGATGATTTGAAAATTAATAATTAATTACCTTTATTGTCACTGACAAACATAATCAAAGTAGATACATACTAAATTCAAACAATCAATAATTTATTTAGAGCTTAAATTGCAGATATATTTGGAACTTGGACGGTTGTGACGCGAGCCACCAGTGTTACCAACAAGAATTTTAAATTCTGTTTTTCGAAACACCGGAACTTTATCTCTAAGATATTATTAATCACAGATTAGTCAAAACTTAAGTGGGATGCGCTAAGGTAACCCGCGAAATTCAAATTTACTTATGTTTTTTGCAATTTGCAGTGCAATGTCCGGTTGTATGTTGATTAAAATATGATTCATGATTGTAACAAGTATGGCTTACATAATTATAATAATAATTCGCAAGAATAACAGCATACCATTAGTGTTACTATTTGTAAAATAAGCATAAGCTAAGTACCACCCTATCGCTTTGGGATATCCTGTTATGATAGAAGTGTTGTGTAAATAAATAAATAATCATTAGAATCAGCAATACTACTCCTTAAGTTAGAATTGGCCTCAAATGTCATGATTTCATGAAATAGACATTCAATAGGGTAATATGTACTTAGTGCGATGTATTGATGATTTGTATTATCATAATTCTTTAAACAAATATTTGATAAGATCGCGAATCATGTTTAGATCATCATGCAACCTTATACTGACCTGCAAATTGCGAAAAACGTAGAAAAAAATGAATTTCGCGGGCTACCTTGGCGTATCCCCATTATAAGGCCATGGTCGGCGTTATCGCAAGATGGCGCATGTCATGACGTCATCTATGACGATTCACGGGACAACGTTATCGCGCTCACGCTAATTCGGAACAGGTGTAAGCACTGAGTGAATTACACTGTAATCGATTTGGGTGCTTATGACTCAAATCGATTACAATGCAATTCGGAACGCACCAATAGGAATGTTACTATCTGTCAAATTTAGGCGGTTTTCGTTCGAAGTTTGTTTGTGATTTTTTCATGAAAAGTTTTGTTTTCTTGTTTTGTGGCTGGTCGAATAAAGTTTCCGTTCATTAATTTCCATTCATAGCTGCTCAGTGATTTTAAAGTGTATTATTTTGCATTGGCAGTGCAAGATGCAAGTGTTTTATCGAACATAGTTGTCTTACGAAACGATGAAAATGCAAACGTTTCCTGTTAGTGAGATCGGACGCAAAAAGTGGTTTCTGAGCATTAACAGTGATTAAGCGGGTCATTGGGTCGTCTTATGGGAGATCTTCACAACCTTTGTGTGTGCAAGATACACTTTGAAAAGATACATCTATGAGATTTGAAAAGTATTGGCGCCAAGTTAGTCTTATCCTTCATTGTTTTCGGCCGAGGAAATTACCATAAGAATAGTCGCAAAAATTTACAAAGGTCCGTACGTTATCAATAACTAAGTACCTGCTAATATTGTTTAATAAATATTTCAGTCCAATACACTCAAGTTTCTTTGCCAGCATTGCTTTTTACATAGTTGAGCTTCTAAGAGTCTGTCAGACCATACCAGGTGTGAGCTATTGGCAAATTTAATTTGGCTGTCTGACTTATGGGTATTTGTGTGATATTAGTAGTAATAATATATTTTTTTCTAAATAATTCCCGGTTCACTTAAAATAGGAATGTTAGAGTTGTCATTTACTAGCATTTGGACCAGTCAAAATAATTATAATAAATCAAGTAATTCTTGTTATTATTCATTTATACTAGATAAGTTCATCTCATTATTATAATTTTAAGTAATATTCCCCATATATTTTTCTGAAACTCAAACTTTTAACTCTTTAACAAAGTCCTTTTTTTTCAATTAACTTTCCATAGTACTTAGACCAAGTTTAATTCGAGTGTCATTTGTTCCAGCTCAACATGCTGATGAGAGAGGAGTTAACTCCAACCTCAACGAAAATACACTGACTGAAACAGTATATTTTTTTTACTATCGCGCATCCTGTACAACAGGTTCACCATACCATCGTTTTAGGCAAGAAGCCGTACAAAAAATTAATGATATACCATTTGTTACCGCCATGACGATTTGGACTCGTTCCTGACCGATTGGGCGGAGTAAGGCACAGCAAAAGGAAAATTATGTGGGAGACCTTTGCCCAGCTGTGGGACAACATAGGTTCAGTAAAAAAAAGATGCAAGTAAATTTTATTAATCTGATATATTATTCTACCTCTCAGCTGATGAACCTATTCAACCCTGCGGTTGCCAAGGTACTAAAGAAACTGAAGACAATAAAGGAACACCACCTCTACTTGATTTGATCTCATCAATCCTGGCTGTCTGTCAATCGTGGCCGTCTGAGGTATTGTATTAATATTTTACAGACTATTTTTGATAAACATAAGCAAATAAGTTGGGACATGACAGGCATGGAGCATGGAATTAAGAAATATAGCAACTCATTGTACTCAAAATAAAGGAATAATAATGGCCCATGTGATTGATTTTGTTGAGTCAGATGCTGATCTTTTATTGTATTAAGAATAAATCATACCGCTATACTTATTAAAAGTACAAAATTATCTGCAGGTGATTCTGCGTGTGGTTCTGATGATAATGTCAATTTTATACTAGGTGGTTCAATTGATTTAAAAAAATATACTAGAATGAGTGTAGAAATGAAGTACTTACATCAAATACTTAGTAATAAATAATTACCATGGTTTACAGCTAATGCAGCCGACACATCACACGACCCTCCGATCCTCGCGGCATCAAGAAGTTGAACCCCGAGAAGCAGCAGAAGAAGCTCAGTAGAAAAAACCATTATTAGCCAACTTTTTTTGATGTGATACAAATGAATAAATTTCATTTATTTATGTACACACTAAACACTTAATAAAGTAAAATACATAAAGATTGAATAGAAAAAAAGTAACATCTGCTTACCTATATCATTAGAAATTTCTTCCAGCAGACCTGCAACAGGAGCGAAGCGTAGACGTATTATCGTATTAGCGACCTACACATACTTACATTATTCTATCAGATTAAAGTAAACATGCCTATAATAATAATAATACAGACCTAATATAGAAACAAATACATGAATAAATAGAATAATTTAAATTTCTTGATAGCAAGAGAAAAGCAATTTGTGTGTGTCTTAACAGCACCCATACCTAGATTATTGATATGCCTAAATATTTATGTTGTAATAGGGATTGTATCTTGTACTGCGTTTTATCTAGATGACGGGGTATTAAAAAAATACTTATGTGCTTTTTACGTATTATGTAAACGAACAATACACCAATCACTGAATACTTGCTTAACACTATTTTATGAAGTTGCTCAATCTCACCTGTCAAGTAATATCCATTTGTTGTAAACTAAATGTAGGTACTAATTACTAAACTGACATTTAAAATTAATAAAAATGGTTTGAATTGATAACCTAGAAGCATTGAAATAAATAGGTAAGTACATACTTATTTGCCTATAAGCCCGAATACGTCAATGCTTGTAGAGATGACATTCAAAGGCTGAAAATTGAAAAATAAACTCGAATGTGATGAGAATGACAGAGTCTTCTGCGCAGTCGCGTGCTCAGCTCACGTCACCCGATTCTCGTTAGGTAGGTATGTACCTATAGAAATCACGCGGCGGTTGCCATAGCGACACCACTTCGGCGCGCTGCTGCGCTGCGCAAGTAGCATTAACCCTTTAACCGCCATCGCCGTAATATTACGTGTTGTAAGAATAATACCTCAGACGCCACGTCGGAATATTGCGTAAAAGTCCTGTCATTTAAAAAATGTTCAATAGATGTTGAATTTGATTACTAAATCTTAGTATATTTCGTGTTATTACTTTATTTTTAACAGTACTAGATACATATTTTAGCTAATTAAATGAAATAATGAATAGTTCTCAATTCGTGATACGTCTTATTAACAACCTACTTCGCCGAACCCGTGATTTCACGCAGACTAGTGTTGTACCACATATGAAACTCCTGATGCTAAATTAATAAAAAAACATCCTGTTTTTTATTCAAACTATAACTAAACATTCATTCAAATTTCATAGTTTATTAACGATCTAATTATTTATTCAAAACCCAATAAGCTTAAGTGATATAATATGTAGAAATCAACAAAGAAATATAAATTATCGACTTATGCCAGTACGTCACTAGTGCAGACGATCCGCGACCGCCGTCGCCGTAATTTTACGTGCGGCTCAAGGTCAACTAAAGTCATATTTTGAATAAACGTCAGTTGCGCTAGCGCCATCGCCGTGATAACACGTGCTCTCTTTATTATTATTTTTAAGCTAGTGTCGAGAAGTTGTCGATAATGTTATACGACGAGGAAGAACTATTAAATATATTGCAGCAATCAATTAATATATTAGTAGTAGTGGCAGTTCAACGGATAGTGATAATGAATCGGTAAAACACTCTTTTGTTTTTCTAGTCTGTTTATTTATCCTACAGTCAAAAAGACAGCTAGATAATAATCTAGCTAATAAATAATAATAATATGTGTATTTACCTATTTATTTTGTTTTAAAGAAAAAATAAAGTTGATTTAGTTATTTTATTTGTTGTTAATATTATTTGTGAATATTATTTTTTTATGAAGAATTATCAATCAAGACCTACCTAACGTATGTTTGAAGACTGATTAACGTATGTTTGAAAAAAAGAAAAGAAATAAACCTTTGATTAAAAATGAGTAAATTTTATTTATTTCATTAGTTTGTTTATCGATAACTATATTTTACAACATTATGCAAAATTGTACCTAAAGGTTGCTGCCGCTAGATGCACTCCACACGAATTATGACATGGCGGTTAAAGGGTTAATGTTGAATATTGTCAAAGTAGGTAGGTATTGATAATGATGATTTTGATGAATATTCTTTTATTATTGGCAACGACTAGATATGTAGGTAAACATCACGCACATCTTTTTTATTTTAATGTTTTAGTACTTATTTACACCAATCGTACATATAGGTAGTAGCGCATCTCATCACGCTATCGGCTGACATTATGATCATATTTAATGTTATCAAACTATGTAGGTAAGTAGGTACCTACCTATGCTTAGACTACGAGAAGATACTTTGTAGTAGGTACCTACCTAGGCAGCTGTACTTAACAGACATTGGTAGGTATTGCATTTGCAAAAGGTTCTTACTGCGCATGCGTGAGGCGTTGCATGTTAAATAAGTGGTTGGTAAGTACTTAGTTAATAAAGGAAATCAGTATAATTATTGCAAATAAAATATAGGTTGGCACTGAACCTACGTTTTAAATGTAGGTACAAAATATCTAAAAGCATTAAAATGAATAGGTAGGCAAGTAGGTACTAATAAAATTACTGTTGATGAATGACAGTGTCTTCTGCGCAGTCGCGTGCTCGGCTCACATCACGCGATTCTCGTTAGCTATAGAAATCACGCGGCGGTTGCCATAGCGACACCACTTCGGCGCAAGGTGCGCTGCGCAAGTTGCAGTAAAGTTTAACCGTTGAATATTGTCATAGTAGGTAGGTAGGTATTGATGATGATCATTTGATGAATATTCTTTTATTATTGGCAACGACTAGATAATTATGTAGGTAAACATCACGCACGTCTTTTTTTATTTTAATGATTTGGTACCTAATTACACCCATCGTACATGTATTAATAAAATTACTGTTGATGAATGACAGTGTCTTCTGCGCAGTCGCGTGCTCGGCTCACATCACCCGATTCTCGTTAGCTATAGAAATCACGCGGCGGTTGCCATAGCGACACCACTTCGGCGCAAGGTGCGCTGCGCAAGTTGCAGTAAAGTTTAACCGTTGAATATTGTCATAGTAGGTAGGTAGGTATTGATGACGTTCATTTGATGAATATTCTTGTACCTATTATTGGCCGGTTAGTCCCGCTATGGTATGGTCCCGGTATGGCACCCTCTTAAAATACCTATCAAAAAGTCCCGCTATGGTACCCTTCAGTTTTTGGTACTGTTGTAAAGAAAAGTTATACAATGCGTTAAGAAAAAAATAGTATTAATAAAAAATATCTTTTCTTAACTAGTAAGCTATCACCAATTTAATTAGTTTTGTGTTTCTTAAATAATAGGGTTTGTCCTCAAAATAGTAGATCTGTCACCAAAATGTAGTCACCAAACAATGCAAAATCAGTTCCACAATAGCCGACGGAGTCCCGCTCCGCGGGACTCCTACTTCTGGGCGGTTTAAAAAAAAATAACCACGAAGGGGACGGCGGGGTCTTTCAGACCCCGCCGTCCCCTTCTAACCTAACCTGTCCGAGTCGGGGTGCCCCAAGTTGTACCAAATACCTGGGAACAATTTTTGTTTATCTGAGAACGAAAATATTTCGTGGCGATAGATGTATTGATACCCTAAATCAAGGTGGGATCATCCCAACGAGTAACAGTGTAACAGTAACTGTGACTCGTTGGGAATTATTATCCAAAACATTCCCAACGAGTCACACTGTTACCCGTTGAGGTGTGACTCGTTGGGAACAAGCTATTATTTTTTGTAGTTTATGTTTACAATTTGCGCCTTTTTCTCCATGTTGATTATTTGTAATTAATATTGTTGATTATTTTAAAAATTACATTGCAATTAATATTTCGTTTTACTGTTTGATATTTTTTTATAAATATTTTGAATTAATAAAAGACTGATTTAATATCGCAAACAGACGTTTTATTGATACACTCCTAAAAGTATTTATTTATAGATACACTTTTCTTTTCAGTTGTACCTTCTATTGTCTAACGTAGATCTAAAAGATGGGTACCATAGCGGGACTTTTTGATAGGTATTTTAAGAGGGTGCCATACCGGGACCATACCATAGCGGGACTAACCCTTATTGGCAACGACTAGTTATGTACACATAATTAATTACACAAATCGTACTTATAGGTAGTAGCGCATCTCATCACGCTAGGTATCGGATTGCATTTAAGTCATCGGCTGACATTAAGGTTCATACTTACATAATATAAAAAAGTAAAAAAATAAACTCAATTTGATAACGACAGTGCCTAACGCGCAAGCGCGGCGTGATCTTATCACTTCACTCGATTGCCGTAGCGTTACCTCGACTAGCTGAAGCGAGCGCGATCCGCGAGTGTCATTTGAACTCTTGAATTGAATAGATTTGGGATAATAACAACGCTGAACAACGTCGCACAGGCTTTACTCGACTCGATCCACAATCGCTTCTTCAAACCACATGACATCGCGATTGGGTCATGGCATTGCGTTTACTTACCTAATCATTCCACATTGGGTTTATAGTAAAATAACAAACAATGTCGATGCGCATTTTCTTCAGTAGCTGTCTTAAACGTGTGTTATATTTTGTTTGTTTATTGTACGTGCGTGCCGCGCTCGCGCCTCAGGCGCCTAATCTAGGCAAAAAAACCACATTGAGTTTCTCACCGAATTTCTGTTCTAAGTAGGTACTTTTTTATTTTAATACCCTCCAAAATAGTACCTAATGTTTAGACACATATATTAGCTATGAAATAAGTACCTACTTAATATAAAATGATCAATAGATTTAGCTTATAAAATATTATTATAATCTCGATTATGATTGTAAATGTTATGCTTGGTCAGTCCCTAGCATCAGTGGGATGACACTGACAGCTCACTCCACGCAAGTGATCACGGTGAGATTTTTTTACAGAATCGACAAGCAGGCTCTTACTTTATAAAGTCCTGTGCTCATGGGTGTAAGAAATTCTACATAGTTATGTATGGGCATTTGGTTTTTATTTGTTTTTAGAGGTATGTCAGTGCTAGTTACCGTCTGTGTATAACAATATGCAGCTGCAATTTAGTGTGTACTATCTTCAATCGACAACTTAGCTATTTATTGGTTGACTAGCTGCTCCCCGCGGCTTCGCCCGCGTGGATGTCGGATATTATCCAACGGAACCTTACTACCGGGACAAAAAGGTCCAGTTTCCAGTTTCGGAGATTACCCGGAACAAAGAGACAGTCAATCACTTTTTCCTTTTATTTATATAGATTTGCGTATTATATATATAAATTTTATGTAACCCCTTTAACGGAATATAAAGTTCCATAAAAACTTTCACACTCATAATATATAGAAGATAGATAGAAGAAAAAGATAGATTTTAAGTAAGCCTTTTGACGGAATATAAAGTTCCATATAAACTTAAGTACAACCCCTATGAATTTTGAAAAATCCTTCCTTAGTGGATACCTACGTCTTAAGAGGAATACGTGTGCGAAATTTTAAGTTTCTAGCCCTAGGGTTTGGCCTGTGCGTTTATTTAGAACTTTCATCCCCTATTTTACCCTCTTAGGGGTTGAATTTTGGAAAACGCTGAAATACGTAACTCATTATTTTTGCCGTACTCAATTCATACGAAATTTCATGCAAATACGTCCAAGGAATAAAAAGTTAAATACAAACTTTTATCCCCTAATTCACCCCCTTGGGGGTTGAATTTTGAAAAATCCTTCCTTAGTGGATGCCTACGTCATAAGAGGAATACGTGTGCGAAATTTTAAGTTTCTAGCCACCTGTGCGTTGATACATCAGTCAATCACTTTTGCCTTTTATATATTTAGATTTATTCAAATTAATTTAAAAAAACATAAATTTTCGTTTTTGAAACTGGTTTAATGATAAATGATAAATGATTTTATTTCTGTAAGTAGGTTTGTACAAACACTTTTACACGTCAATCATATTTTTAAACTAGATGAGGTCGGCGTTTCCTATCTGACTACTCTGAGAAGAAAGGCCGAAACAAACTCAGGGTTCACAGTCTCTTTTAAAGTCCAGACATAATCTTGATCAGATCATGTGAAGACCATGTAGATTGGTATCTGAAATGGTCTTTTGAGGAAAGAACCACACAGATTGAGTGTGGACCTGTCCAGTCAGTGCACGCATTTGTCAGTAATCGTGCAGCTCAACTCAGGAAGTCAGGACTTAAGAAACGTGGAATAGAATAAAATATTGTGTTTTATTGTAGGTGTTTAATAAAGGCTAATTATTTTACAGGCGACTAATAACTCAAAGGGCAACTAACTATATTTGCTACTAAAAAGATAACTTGGCAGCGATTAAATATTTTAGTAATAATTATATTAGATGCGGTTCAAAATGCAAGGAATTATAAAAACTAAATAACGGCTGCTACTATAACGTAGTGAACATATTAAACAGGGCTAATTGAAATCATAGGCGAGGTATGTACTATAAATAATGACATGGCGACTAATATTAACAGTGGGATAGGATGCAACAGCGAGCGGAAGGAGCTTGGGACTCGGTGCACTCCGATTCGGACAGGATAGGTTAGAAGGCCAACCAACCTGTTTTTTTTTTAAACGACCCAGAAGTAGTAGCCCCGCTTAGCGGGGCTACATTGACTACGCCTAATTATTATTGCCATTCAGAAATAGGAGGCTTCGCCAAAACAAAAACTCGATGCCAGTTTAAATTAAAACAAAGCTAACAACTGATTATTAAGCTGCTACTTTCTACTTAAAATTATCCTTCGCTATAGCTGCCAACCTACTATGTTTACTTCCGGCTTTAATTATTTTTTAATCCCATATTCAGATTAATTTGTTGCCGCGTTAAATACATGCCGTTAACAAATAACGTTGGTGAAATAAAAAAGTATATTTACTACATACCTCTAGGGTGAAAAAATATTCTAATAAGGATAGGTTATACAGAAAACTAAACAATGTACCTACAAGATGTTCCTTCGTGTAAGTACAATTTTCTGTTAAAATTCAGATCATATTCGATGGTCAACAATAAATTATCGAAGAAAAAAACAGTATTTTAAATTATACAAATAAAATGTCCAGAATAAATTTTCTAAATGACTGAGAAAATTTTCTGACGTTTTTCTGCAATTTGCAGCCAGTATCTGGTTGTATAGTAACAATAAAGTTAGACGCACCCGTATCAGGCACTACTGTTTTAATCAGTGCGATTTTTAAAATGCGAAATAAAATCGCACCCGAAAAGTTGCGGTCGCTCTATCGGTTGAAAAACCTTCTCCCATAATTCATAAAGGCAATGCTTGTACAGTCCCTAATCTTTCCCATAATTGACTATGGTGATCTGTGCTACTATGACCTAAATGCTGATCTCCTCAATAAACTTGACCGCCTTCTAAATAACTGCATCCGATTCGTTTTCAATCTTCGTAAGTACGATCATGTGTCCGCGCACCGGTTGCTTTTAAAATGGTTACCCATTCGTCAGCGCAGAGAGTTGAGGGCTCTGTGTATGTTGTTTTCTCTTCTCGACAAACCGAGCGAATAGTAAAAATCTTCGTTCCACCAACAATCGTCTTCTACGATGTCCTTCTCACCGCTCTGGTTTCATTCACTCTTCTTTTTTTATCCAGGCGGTCTTTCTTTGGAATGCGCTCCCTCTGAACATCAGGACGGCAACTGGTCGGTTATCTTTTAAATTGAAGGCACGTGAACATATTCGTAAGAAGTTGGCAGAATCATCCCAGCGCTGATTTGCTGGATTCGTTTTCTCGTCTTCCTATCGTTATTTCTCTTGACTAAGTTTATTTTCGTTATGTGTATGTATGTATCTATGTATTAGTATTTATTATTTTTCAAGTTATCTATCCCTTATGTTGCACCTGCCATGTTTTGTCTCTGCATCACCCTAAGGTTGACTCGTAGAAAATCCCTCAGGCATTAAGTCCGCCTTTGTACAGTATTTTTTTTACTTGTGCATAAAGTACCCTTCAGTTTTTGGTACTGTTGTAAAGAAAAGTTATACAATGCGTTAAGAAAAAAATAGTATTAATAAAAAATATATTTTCTTAACTAGTAAGCTATCACCAATTTAATTAGTTTTGTGTTTCTTAAATAATAGGGTTTGTCCTCAAAATAGTAGATCTGTCACCAAAATGTAGTCACCAAACAATGCAAAATCAGTTCCACAATAGCCGACGGAGTCCCGCTCCGCGGGACTCCTACTTCTGGGCGGTTTAAAAAAAAATAACCACGAAGGGGACGGCGGGGTCTTTCAGACCCCGCCGTCCCCTTCTAACCTAACCTGTCCGAGTCGGGGTGCCCCAAGTTGTACCAAATACCTGGGAACAATTTTTGTTTATCTGAGAACGAAAATATTTCGTGGCGATAGATGTATTGATACCCTAAATCAAGGTGGGATCATCCCAACGAGTAACAGTGTAACAGTAACTGTGACTCGTTGGGAATTATTATCCAAAACATTCCCAACGAGTCACACTGTTACCCGTTGAGGTGTGACTCGTTGGGAACAAGCTATTATTTTTTGTAGTTTATGTTTACAATTTGCGCCTTTTTCTCCATGTTGATTATTTGTAATTAATATTGTTGATTATTTTAAAAATTACATTGCAATTAATATTTCGTTTTACTGTTTGATATTTTTTTATAAATATTTTGAATTAATAAAAGACTGATTTAATATCGCAAACAGACGTTTTATTGATACACTCCTAAAAGTATTTATTTATAGATACACTTTTCTTTTCAGTTGTACCTTCTATTGTCTAACGTAGATCTAAAAGATGGGTACCATAGCGGGACTTTTTGATAGGTATTTTAAGAGGGTGCCATACCGGGACCATACCATAGCGGGACTAACCCTTATTGGCAACGACTAGTTATGTACACATAATTAATTACACAAATCGTACTTATAGGTAGTAGCGCATCTCATCACGCTAGGTATCGGATTGCATTTAAGTCATCGGCTGACATTAAGGTTCATACTTACATAATATAAAAAAGTAAAAAAATAAACTCAATTTGATAACGACAGTGCCTAACGCGCAAGCGCGGCGTGATCTTATCACTTCACTCGATTGCCGTAGCGTTACCTCGACTAGCTGAAGCGAGCGCGATCCGCGAGTGTCATTTGAACTCTTGAATTGAATAGATTTGGGATAATAACAACGCTGAACAACGTCGCACAGGCTTTACTCGACTCGATCCACAATCGCTTCTTCAAACCACATGACATCGCGATTGGGTCATGGCATTGCGTTTACTTACCTAATCATTCCACATTGGGTTTATAGTAAAATAACAAACAATGTCGATGCGCATTTTCTTCAGTAGCTGTCTTAAACGTGTGTTATATTTTGTTTGTTTATTGTACGTGCGTGCCGCGCTCGCGCCTCAGGCGCCTAATCTAGGCAAAAAAACCACATTGAGTTTCTCACCGAATTTCTGTTCTAAGTAGGTACTTTTTTATTTTAATACCCTCCAAAATAGTACCTAATGTTTAGACACATATATTAGCTATGAAATAAGTACCTACTTAATATAAAATGATCAATAGATTTAGCTTATAAAATATTATTATAATCTCGATTATGATTGTAAATGTTATGCTTGGTCAGTCCCTAGCATGAGTGGGATGACACTGACAGCTCAGTCCGTGCTCACTTCACATACGTGTTCACGGTGAGATTGTTACAGAATAGCACAGCTGTTTAATAAGTATCCACGTTTAATGGCGGCCGCTGTCAAAAGTTTTAAGTAGCGTTAATTCGTTTGAGATGTTAAATTAATGCGTCGCTTATTTAAATATTTAAAAGAAAGATATTAGACATTGCCTTTGGGAGACAGTATTTTTCTAAATAGGAATGTCCTAATTTATTTTAGAGTATGTCTGCCTAGTCATGAAGCCCACACAGTTACATAAAAAATACTTTTGATGTGTCACCCTGGATTCCTTATGTTTGGTATAAATGGGGTTGGGGTTGTATTTAGAGATAGGTAAGTATTATGTGTAGTGTTTGCAGTTCCAATATTCTTTTATTTCGATAAATCGGTTTTACTAAAAGTCTAGATATCGTTGATTCGCGGGAGTCCAATCTTGTTGTGGTAGAGTCCTGCACCTTTTACATAGATACCTAAATTACCGTTTCTTTACTGCGAATAAATAACTTTTCTCACAAGAGTGATTTACATGAAGCATGTTCCTATATTGATTGAGTCATATCATCTAATCATCAATTAAAATATGGTTTTAATCAGCGGACATTTAACGCTTTTTTAAGGCTTACTAAATACTAGCTTTGAGGATTATTTTATTAACAGTTGGTAAAAAAACATTTCTGAGTATTGACTTTTCCATAGACTTGACTTTACTGTTTATAGATAAGATATGACTGTGAAAGGATTTTTGTACCAGCGAGAGAAAAAAACACGAGGATACCATTTCATTGTTTATAGAAACAAAACCTTTGTCACTCTCACCACCCTCTAAATATATTAAACTGAAACGCATCCCCAACTCTATATAACAAACAAAGCATCCTAAGTGGGTGCTTAATTAAGAAATGCTGAAGTGTTTTGATGGTGGCACATTAATTTTATCTTGTTTTTCTGCTTTCGCGACCAATTATCTTGGGGAGTCTTCGTTGGGAGTTTTAATTTTATTCGCTTGCCCCAATTATATTTCGCTCTGCGATCAACCTTCGTAACTACTATGTATTCAAGAACTCGATTTGACGTTTCGTATTTTTTTTTCCTGAGAAATTCTCAATGTCGTGTTTCTCAACTTTTTATTCCATACTTCATTATCAAATGAATCATTCGTTTATTACTTGGTATCGAAAGCTTGAAGTGGTTCCACTAAACACAAACAGTATTAATGTATTGGATAACATGACTTATCGCTTCGCCTTCGGCGTCCTCTGGTCAACATGGGGTTCTATATAAAGTGCTACAACGAAAGTGAGTTTAGGGGAATAATGCTAAGTATAATTCTCACATTTAGCACTCGAATTTAAAACTCTTGCGTGTAATCTTGATATTGTTTTGGACGGACAGGATTTCCGTTTAGACCGGAATCGTTAACTTTTTATTTGAATATGTTTTAAATTATTGGGCTATCAAGGTCTACTAGTTCCATTAAAGTCGTTAAATTCGAGCAGGTCTGAATTAGTCGCTTCAATGAGCGGATATTTCGCATTAGTCAGAATTTTGACCATGAACCTTGGCGATACCCAAAAAAGTAGCTCGTATGCTCATTATATGACTTTTAGAAGGTTCTCTTCGCGTCAAGTTGATATGACAGCTTATTTAGGTATTTATAAGACAACAACAGTTAGTTGGTCGGTTTTAGAAAAGTCAAAAAAATTTCATGGCCTTGGTTTTAAGATTTTAAATATTGTAGCAACATTTTTTTATAATAAATAACTCACTATATCGGAGTCCAATGGTAGAATCTCTTCGCTTATTTTGTGGTCAGCCTCTTCGCTTTGTTCTCTAATGCTCCTAATTTCCCTTTGTCCCAAGTTACGTTTACCGTAAAAAAACCTTTGCGAAAGAAATTTTCTTAATACTTGACGTTCTAAGCGTTAATTAAGTGACGAAGGAATATGAAAAAAGTCTGCGATACTTTTTATTATTTTCACGTTAATGGCAATTTACTTTACCAAAGTTTAATTTCGTTTTGGACCGTTTTACCATAAAAAGCATAAATATTTGCATTAAAAAATATTCGCAAATTTAATTAGTGAGAGTCGTCACCGGAAATATAAATGGGTTCTCCATAAATAATGTTTGATAACATAATTATGTATGGAAGAAGATACTGCGCCTACCCCAAATATTGTTTTTAATAAGGAGGTTCGGGTGGTTGGTACCTAATAGTAACATCCCTCTGAGTGGCCGAGGTTCGGGTTACATGACATGCCATTGAGGAAGACTATGTCCAGCCGTTGACTGCTATTCGGCTGATGATGTAAAGTGAAGCGATTCACGACTATCCAGCTTTTACTAGTCACTAGAGGCGATTGAATGACAATAATCAAGTCCTACTTGATAAACTTCATAGGATGAATAGGGGTCACGGTTTTAAACCGGCATTCATCATTCCAAGCACCTTTCTTGCGTGTAATTGTGCAAGGTATGCGCTGTACTCCAGTACACAAGCTCCGGGAAGAAAAATACCTAACGCTTTATTGAGCGCTGCAAATTCTTTGTTCACTTTATAGACATACCTACCTAATATGTATGTAGTTACATAGGTTTGACAATTTCAGTAACCATTATTGAGTTGGGTTTAGATGTGGACATATTATATGTATACTTGGTTATTGACAGGTCTTCGTAGGTTGATACCAAAAAACTTAATCTAAAAAATCTAATTTACGTTTCATGATAAAAACTTCCGTCACCATCCCAAGGTTTGTTTTTTGGTTATTTTACATTAGCTTCTGCCCGTGACTTCGCGTGGAAGTCGTAGGACACCACAATATACTAAAATAACAGCCACATTTTTATAAAACTGCCCTGTATACTACGTTTGTATTTATCGTCTCAGCAGCCAAAAAATAAAGAGAGGCAGGACTGGTAACGCGGGATCCAGCGACGGTCAGTTGTTCGTGTGAGAAGCAGCTCGTCTTGAGGTCGACACCCGCATCCTTCAGTAGCAATTTCCCATTGTTTACGAAGGTTTTCGTTTTTAGTGAATTAATGAACGCCTGCGTTCTTGCAAATATCGTGGTCAGTTGGTCGCAGTTTCTTAGCTATTTAGTAATTTTTGTGACCCTAAAATAGGAATTATTCGAGTAAGAATAGGTCGAATAGGAATTTATACCCGACTGCGTGGCAGCAAAGAGAGGGTTATGTGTTTTACGCGTATTGCTGGGCAAATCATCGAACGCTGAACGATGAACGATATGGCGGATGTTAGATGGTCTAATCATGAACTGAAAAGCGGCGTAGGTATCGCGATTGGCCAGGCAGATCACGATATGGCCATTTCTACGCTCGGACGACGACACAATATATATAGCTACTACCTAATGGCACAACACTGAAACACTGACTTGCATTCTTACAGATTATTCCTGACGAACAGCTATCACTAAAATAATATTACATTACTTAGATTGTAAATACACGGGATTCCTCATTAACAATTACCTAACCATACATTTATATTTTTTATTAAAAACATAAATAACGAAAGAGGCCTAAAATTTATGTTTTTCTGTATACATTCTACAAACTATCACATAATAGTATTACAAAATGTAAAAAAAAAGAAGCACAAAATATATCTACCGTTGGGAATCGAACTAAGGTTTGCAAAGCAGTCGCCGAACTGCTAAACTATTTGCTTTGTTGAAATTTGACTAAAATAGCCGTTCTTATATATGTCATGATTGACTGCTTAGTTTCATAAAGGTATGACAATCCTACTAATATTATAAATGTGAAAGTTTGTGAGGATGGATGGATGGATGGATGTTTGTTACTCTTTCATGCAAATACTACTGAACGGCTTATGATGGAATTTGGAACACAGATAGTTTATAACCTGCATTAACACATGGGATACTTTTTATCCCGGTAATACGTTCCCGTGGATAATCTCCAAACTCCACGCGGGCGAACCCGCGGGCAAAAGTTAGTCATTTAAAAGGTTAAATCTCTATATTCGTTCCCTATTCAGCCAAATCCAGCGATTTTTTTTCGGTATCTGACTTTTCTAGTACTCAAACCTCAGTGGGTTTGAAAGAGTTTTTGATCCTTATAAAAAACAGTATTGATTGGCAACAAAAAAAAGGTTTTTGTAATAATTTTCCTTTTTGTTGCCGTCTGTACATATTTTTTTTTTCAAATCTGTGCATGCAAATCAAAATGTTTCAAAAGTTAAGGACAGTCTCTTAATACCGTTTTCTTGCAACAATAACGATTATTAAGGTACCTGCCCTTATTGCCCCTCTCAAAATCCACCCTGTATGTGTCAAGTTTGACTGCATAGCTACATAAAGGTATAGCTTGATGATAATCATTTAAAAGGTTAAATCTGTAACTATCTGCAATATTCTAACGTTTTGGCTCGTCTTATTTAACAGTATCTATCCGGTAGTATTTTCGTGATGCTGGAACATACATTCAGACAAACAAACAAAAATTCTAAAATCTCGCAGAAATTACTTTTTTTCAAAAATATTCTAAGTACTCTGTGTTCTAAGAACTGCCTCATTGGTCTAGTGGTCGCAAGCGCTACTGCTGAGCATAAAGTCCAGGGTTCGATTCCCGGATCTGGCAAAGTGTTATCGGGTTTTTCAGTCTGGAATTTCTCGGTAGCAGCCCGGAGTCTGGATTTGTGCCCGGTTGATGGCAATAGGCTCGCCCCCTATTACATGGTACTTTTTACATAACTGGCGAAATGTGGGTGTGCTATAGGTACACCTCTGCCTAACCCTTCGGGGAATACAGGCGTGATGTTATGTAGGTTATGTATTCTAAGTACAGTTTTGACTTCGATACGATCTTATTATATGTACAGATATATATATAGAGCTCTCTACTGCCACACAGGTTTGTTTGTTAAATATAATTGCTTTACCTACTAACACCGTCCACAAAGGCTACCCCTGGCAATTCTTTTCATCTGTCGCACCCAACGACGTCACGGCCCATTGTAAATTCATACGAGAGCCTTGTCTTGTCAGCTATTACGTCTTATTATGCCTTACGAATATTTGTGTCAAGAACACAGGGCATTGGGTTTTTCTGTCTCTGCAGTAATGGCCATCAAATCGTCATAAGCTTGGTCATCTAGACTGCTGGTATATGGTTATTATGACGCATTGGGTTCATGGTTCTTGCATGATCTGCGATTGCTAATTGGATTTTACGTTACTTAAATTATATAGCGTGTGTGTTATTATTAGCATGGCTTGTTGTTACGTTTGTAATAGAAGGCGTGGTGTATATGTCGCAGATGGGTTGTTGAATCCGCTGTTTTACGTAACAGCTCCTTTGTTCAGCAGTTTTACTTCCAAGTTGGTCAGTTACTTGCCTATTTAGTATTTTTAGGGCTGACTTTCATAGATCTCTGCTAACTAAATGTTAAAATCACTGTTTTCACTTGAGTTAGGGTAATTTTCACTCATATTACTCGTTTTATTTATTTCTGTTTTAGACGCCATTATTGTTGAGGCCATACAGAGTCAAAATTTTGAACGAAACTCTATAATCGGATGTTTCATTTCACACAGTTTTACATAACCTCTAATCATTGACCCAATGCATTAATAAATGCAAAACGTTTATGCAATTCTGCGTGTTAAAGTTAAGTAATTATGGAAAATCGCTAAACGTCGTTAATTGCAGCTATTTTACATAATGTAGTTGTTTTGTAAAACAGCTAACGGTTTGTAAAACAGCGGATTCGACAATCCATCTCCGATATATAGCACGAAATGTTATGACCGTTTTATGTTGAAATCAACATCAATTGGGTCTCTCACATACAATGGCTCTACGTACTCGTATTTCATAGCTTGATAGTCCCTTAACGTGTTTGCGAAGGCAGCAGTTACCAGTATGTTGTGTGAACTTACATTATTGTAAACATCATTTTTTTGATCGGTAAATTACAAGATTTACATGCAGAGCGTTGGCTTTTTATTCCATTTCTTCTTTTTTGGATTTTTCTTTTACCCGATAAGGGCGATAAGGTGACCCCTTAAGGTGAGTATAGACCAAATAAAAATAGAACAAGAACAATAATAAAAAAATCGGTGTGAGTTGGTTTGGCACTCACAAAAATTGATGTGTAAACATGTGAGCTCGCATCAGTTTGGTTCACGCGCTCACATAGACACGGGTCTTACGCTGACGTCATCTGACGCTCGAAGTCTTACGCTTACGCGTCTGACGCTCGAAGTCCCAGCTAGCCCCTACCGTAGACCGAGCGCTAAGATGTTTACACATCAATAGTAAGGATAGACCAACGAAAGAATACTCTAACCCTGTTTACACAAAAGTAATTTGGTCGAGTGTGGATAGAATGTGCATTCGCTCGTTTGGTCTGAATGAAACTTAACATAGTCATTTGCAGGGCAGGTGATGTTCAGTTCAGATCCAGATGATAGTTAACAGTTAGTGGGCACAAGAAAACGTATGACACTTTACTTTTCGTCTCTGACCTGCTGCATAATATACGTAGTAGGTATGTGGTAGTTGTTGTTTACAGAATAGCGTTGCATGTTCCTCATAATGTGAACTTAGAACACGTTAGGTATCTATTCCTGCTCCAAATTCCTTATACACTGTACATTATGTAAAGAAACATAATATACGCCCGAGGGAAAGCAGCATTAAAATATCGCATTTCCTTCTACTATGATCGTCAGGGTCGATGTCTATGACCCCGTTATGGTTGGTTATGGTAGCCAATGTTATGTGTATATAAGCATGAATAAATATTTTTTACTAGTTTAGGAATAAATATGTGGGTGGGAACCGCGACCTTACCTTGCGAATTTCCCATCAAGTTATCCTTATAATTTTAGCAGTTTGTCTATTTAAAGCTATTTCAAGTTGACATGCTATAATATTTTTTTTGCAAGGCCACTTAGGGATGGACGTGAACGAGGGAAATACCAAAAGTATAATGGAATCATGGTCTGACTTGTGAAATTCAACCACGCATTTTTTTTGCACTACACAAATAAATTAATAGTAAGAAAAGTTGGAATCCTAATGATAATAACCCTGTGGATTATGGCTTTAAGACTGTAGTATGTCTTTTTACAGAAATTACCGAAGAAAGTATGTAAGTTAGAAAATGGGGAATATTTAATTGATCTTCTAAAAACTTTTTGATCTTCTAATGATGATCACCTTTTTATCCTTAAAATACTGCAATGTTTTTTTTTTTTTTAATACTTTGGTGTATCTCGGCGTTGCGCCGGATCTATGGGATAGTACGGGCCGAAGCCAAGTGCTACCCTTGGAAATTGGTTAGGTTATGATGAGATGATGGTGTGTTTGGATTTTGTGTTGGGGAGTGTTTCTGTCCATGAGACTGTTCGTGCGGTGGTTGCTGCCCTATACTGCACTCGTGCGTGACAGGACAATTGATGTTTTGCTGTCTTTAACTTTAACTATTGCATCGCCTACATCTGTCTTATGGTTTGAGGAACTCATTTTATGTGTTTCTGGTAATTGCGAGTTTCTATTACTTGGTCCATCTTATATATCCACGCCTTAACCATTCGTTCAACGCTAACTTGTCGACGTTAGGATGATTAAAATCGTGCCGATGTCTCTTATGCAGTGACTTTTGGGTCCTTAATATTAGGTCTTTACCTATGAAATTGCCGTTCTGCAGTACTGGCCATTTCAAATCAAAATAATTTTTGTTTGGCTAAGAATTCTAATTTCAAATTAATTTTATTTTAAAAACATGGATTTTTTTTTCTAAAAGTAGTCATTTCTTTATTGATTAGTGTTACATTTTCATCGCATTTCAATCTTTTTCGTCATCATGGATACGTTAAAAATTCGAGTAATTATGGAATATGAGTACCGTCGTGGCAGCAACGCGGCACAAGCGGCACGCAACATCAACGACGTTTACGGAGCTAACACTACAAACCAACGCACCACCTGTTATTGGTTTGCTCGCTTCCGTTCTGGAAATTTCGACCTGAAAAATGAACCTCGCGGTCGTCCGAAGACTTTGGTCGACAATGACGAATTAAAGGCGATTGTGGAAGCTGATGATACACAATCTACGGCTGAATTAGCAGCAGCTTTCGACGTTAGCGTCAAAACAATATTGGTCCATTTGCGTCAAATTGGCAAGGTAAAAAAGCTTGACAAATGGGTGCCCCACGAACTCAATGATCGCCAGCGCGAAGTACGCGTCGAGACGTGCCTTGCACTGCTCAACAGACACACAAATGAAGGAATTTTGAACCGCATTGTTACCTGCGATGAAAAATGGATTCTGTTTGATAACCGTAAGCGCTCAGCAAGTTGGTTGGATCCTGGTTCAGCACCTAAACAATGCCCTAAACGAAAACTTACCCCTAGAAAAGTGATGGTCACTGTTTGGTGGTCTAGCGCCGGTGTGATTCATCACAGCTTCTTACCAAACGGGGTGAGCATTACTGCAGATGTGTACTGTGAAGAACTGAACACAATGATGGAGAAGCTGGCGCATCTCCAACCAGCATTGGTCAATCGCTCGTCTCCGCTGCTCCTGCACGACAACGCGCGACCTCATACTGCACAGCAGACGGTCTCCAAGTTGCAAGAACTGGGGTTGGAAGCTCTCCGTCATCCGCCCTACTCACCAGACCTTGCGCCTACAGACTACTACTTTTTCCAGAATTTGGATAACTTCTTGGCGGGAAAAAAATTTAATACCCGAGAGGCAGTACAAAATGCCTTTGAAGAATTTGTTGCCTCCCGTCCAGCTGATTTCTTTAAGAAGGGCATCAATAAACTGCCACTGCGATGGCAAAGATGCATTGATTGCATGGGTGATTACTTCGATTAATACAAATAAAAAATTCATGAAAAAAATTCGTTTAAATTTTTTCATACAAAACGGCAATTTCATAGGTAAAGACCTATTATTATTATAAGACTGTTAAGTAATCATTTAGGTTCAAAATAAAAAGTTTCGAAAAAGTCGTCGAGTTTTGCTGTTGAATGTTCTATAATATATGTAGTGATTATTATAATAATGCTAGGAAAAATATTTACTAAAAGGCATATTTTTTGTAGGTATTTAACAAAAAGTTCCGCGCCGAGGTCAATAACTGAGTCAAAGCAGAGGCCATTGTTGTCAAGTACGTCAAGTTAGTCAAGTACTACGAGTATATTGCTTTTTATTCCAAAAATCATGTTATCCTACCTAGACTTTTCCCATCTATGTTGACGTCGGCTTCCTGTCTAACCAAATGCAGAAGTCCAAAACATTTTAATTTCCTTAATCTTTTTTACTGAATTAATATCTAATTGATATTTTGATCAATTCTCGACTGCATCACTCAATATCTAATAAATTAGCATATCTGACATTTTAAGAAGTAGAAACCAATTCGTGATTATGTACAGTTTTATTTGATCGTCCTCATGCTTGTACGTGCTTCATATTTTTTTGTGTATAATATGTCCAAAAAAATATATGAAACGAGTAGGTATTTAGAGTCACGTAACAAATAAGATTGTGTACGAGTATAATGACAAGGATTTGTGTTACTGTAGTACCTATATATAAAAAAAATGTGTCGGAAGTTTGTAATTTCGTCTCGTTTTTTTATTGGTTGTTCGTAGTATGATACTGACATCACCGCTTGTGATTCAAAATTAAAATTATGATTACTTACAATGTGTTTGATACTCTGAGCTTTGATTGTCGAACCTTAGTCCTTGCCAAAAAGGGCTTCCTTTTTTACACTTATCGAATCGCAGTCGAATTTATACAAATCAACACAAAGCTATAGATTCTATATTTCGAAAAATACCTTGTAGACGTAAAGCGTCTGATATCAGCCATAAAACCTCGATGGGAAGAGACCAGACGGAATGACCATAATGCTTTGGAAGTTAGGTCGGCCTTTGGTGTGGGATGCAAAATGTGTCTAAATCCTTGCGCCATCCCATCTTCCTACCACGGCGGGCTGTGCTGGGGCGGCTGCTGCAGGTGCGGATAACCTCAAATGGCGCAAATATTTCAATCTTATTGGAACCTATATTTCGAGCCGTTTGGGGTTGAAACTCTAGGGCCATCCATGGTCATGGTCCGAGTGCCCACTTAGTTTTTCCCCCCTCCCCTTTTTATATACTTGTACAAATGTACATATTATTATAATTTTAAGACTGTTAGCTTTTAAATTATGTAGATTAAATTAAAATAGAAAAAAGTTATAAAAGTTATTATTTTCGAGTAAAGTAGGTATTAACACAGGATTAGTTTGATACAGTGGTGGGATAGGCAGGACTGGAAACAAGAAAAAATAAATGATATGAAGTTATAAATGATAGGTACCAAAGGTCATTTTAAAAAAAAAACTCTGGACAGATTCTGACGTCGAAAAATCGTCTCCATATTGGGTTCTTTAAAAATGCCCAATCTCTTTGATATTTGTTTGGAGTGAAGTTTTTGGTATCTATAGGGTTTATTAACTTGCAGTATCTTTTCACTGCATCAATATTTCATAACATTCGTTTTATGTAAATAGACTTCTGTACTTTATGGGCTATTGGGACTGTTCATAAACTACTTACTGATATTTCGATGACGCTCAAAACCAGCAAATCTTCTCTGCAACATCCGTGTAATTTTTTTAATAACTATTATGTTTTCATTTATTTGCTATCATCGCAGCGTTTTCACCTCATCGATAGCAAGCACTACAGACTACTGAGCATGAAGTCCTGTTCCGGGTTCGATTTCCGGGTCTTGCAAAATGTTAATGGGTTTTTCCACGAGGAATATGTTAGTGGCAGTACGGAGTCTGGATTTGTGCCCAGTTGATGGCAATAGGCTCGGCTACCCCTATTACATGGGATTTAAACATAACTGCTAAAATTTGAGTGTGCCTTAGATAGGTACCTACACCTCTGCCTAATCCTTCTGGAAAAACAGGCGTGACGTTATGTATAAAAAAATGATGTTATCATATGTTCAATAGCATTTTCACTAGATGGCGCACCTTTGAAAAATAAATTAAAAGTCCTAAATATAAAAGTAATTTGCTTATATTTACAAATAAGTATCTATGTATTAATATTTACAAAAAGATAGTATTCGAGTACATAAAGGTTTAATATAATTCAGTAATATTTTATAACATGAGTGACATAGTACCTACTTATATCTACAATAATGGTTCCTTAAATTGTATTTAAAATAGTGACAATTCCGCTCGCAATCTTAGGGCAGTTACTTTGAGTATAATATAATTAAGTTGTGACTTAATTAATCCACTCTTACTTCTTACAATATTTCAGGATTTTACTGCCCCTTTAAAAACATAAACTTATTGTTACCCCTTCGCGTCCGATTGCTTTACTTTCTATTGTATAATTAACATCTCTTTTGTGATCTCTCTACACCTCTATCACCCTAGGCATTCATTTGAGATCAGCAATGAAATATATCACACATTTTGGTATAGCCTCCGTATAGCTGTTTAAGATTCCTAGTTGTGTAGGTACGGTAGCGGCTATAAGTGTACTCCTACTTTTTGGGTTAGGTACTTTGGCTTGCGTATGAGAGATGTCTATACCTCCGTAAATTTTATGTGTGAGACGAGGAAGGCGCCGCTTTGCTTGGGTTAACATTTTTGGCCTAAGGCTGCACTATAATGAATGCGAGTGCACATACCACATCACTAGTACCTAATTGCGTAACACATTTTCTTGAATTTGCTTATCGATTGCTTCATATGTTTGAAAACTAAGTCTGCTTGATAACTTTAATAACGCAGTGAATGTTGTTGAATTGTAAAAATGAAAGACATAGACATGTTAAGTGTGTTACGCAATTACCTTGCAGGCAACTTGAAATCGATATTATACCTTATTTGCAAGCTCACACGATGTTGCTCCCTTAAGATTAACAATGGATGACAGTGATTTTTATAAAGACTAATTTAATGATATTATTGTTCGTTACTAAAAAATAAATATGTTATTTAATAATAAGTTAGTTAAAGACAGTAGGCAGAAAAAAACTAAACAAAATGTCTCTCTGTAGGTAAGGTACGTACAGAGAGACATTATGTTTAGTTTTTTTTTCACGCTTTCGTAGAACCAAATGGATACTAACGAGTTAAGACCTGAAACCTGAACTTATAATTTAATATAAATCTGTAATCGCCAATCCGCCTCGAGAAAGCGTGGTGATTAATGCTCCTGCCGTCTTTGTTTGAAAAGAGGCCTTTGCCCTGCAATTGCAATTGGTAAGAGCCTTTTTTGATTGAATTTAACAAGCCGTCAGCGTCTTCATTTTGACTATGTGAGTGAGCACGAAAAGTGTCTTAATGTTATCCGAAACAGTTGATTGCGCAGGCTTTGGTTACCAACTATATCTTCTTGCGTATGGATTAGTTTTGGCATCAGGGTATACAGTTTTTATTCTCGGTACTTTATAAGAGCTTGGAAAGCTTTCAAAATCGAAATTATCTTCAGCTGCCGCAGTTTTAGCCCTTCTTCGTCCAATCTCATAAAATAGTAGACATACTAGGGCTAAAACTATTAGGTATAGAAGAACCATCATTGTGATGGTAAGTGGGGTCCAAAAACCTTTGATATCTTCATTATCCATAGGCGGTGTTGGACATGGATACGGTGTCGACGCACCTGCGTTATCTGAATCAGCTTCAGTTGGTGTAGTATCCATGATCGTTGTTGTCAATGTAGTTATTGGGTCTGGGGTAGGGGTAGTGATTGGATCAGGGGTAGTGATTGGGTCTGGGGTAGGGGTAGTGGTTAGATCTAGGCTTGGGGTAGTGATTGGATCTGGGGTGGGGGTAGTGATTAGATCAGGGGTAGTGATTGGGTCTTGGGTAGGGGTAGTGATTGGATCTGGGGTAGGGGTAGTGGTTTGGTCTAGGCTTGGGGTAGTCATTGGATCTGGGGTAGGGGTAGTGATTGGATCTGGGGTAGGGGTTGTGATTGGGTCTGGGGTAGGGGTAGTAGTTGGGTCTGGGCTTGGGGTAGTGATTGGATCTGGGCTAGGGGTAGTGATTGGATCTGGGGTAGGGGTAGTGGTTGGGTTTGGGCTTGTGGTAGTGATTGGATCTGGGGTAGGGGTGGTCATTGGATCAGGGGTAGTGATTGGGTCTGGGGTAGGGGTAGTGGTTGGATCTGGGGTAGGGGTAGTGATTGGGTCAGGAGTAGCAACAGTTGTTGGATCTGGGGTAGGGGTAGTGATTGGGTCAGGAGTAGCAACGGTTGTTGGATCTGGGGTAGTCATTTCTTCGTATAGTTGACATTCACTTTCATCCATACCAGGCGGTATGTAACGGAATGAATCGACCAATACAATAGATTCTGGAGCCGCCATCCCCATAATAGATATCTGAAACAAAGAAAGTGAGGTTAAACGCAGAGTGAAACACATAGTTGAACAGACAGGTTTATACACACACAGGGTGGAAAGTTCGGAAGTTGTAAAGTTGATGGCATTTTTTTAATAATTCTACTAGCTATAGCTGGCGACTTCGTCCGCGTGAAATTTCTTGTTTTAAAATAAAATATATCACATGACAATCGGCGATACTGTAGCTTTTCATTAGTGAAAAATTTTTGGAAATCGGATCAGCAGTTCCAAAGATTACCTCTTACAGACAAACTGATACTTTTACCTCTTTATAATATTACCTTCTTACTAATAAACGTGGTATAGCGTCTGTATAGTTACACAACGCTTAGTCTTCTTCTTTCGAACGTCAAATTACTGACGACTGAAAGAGAGAAATCGGTGTGTAACTACACATACGCTATACAACGTTTATTAGTAAGGAGGTTAGTATAGAAAATCATAGTACCTATTTATGTTACGCTTATGTTTCACACACGGGTTTTTTTTACACATATCTTAGGCTTCATCAACTCCCAAACACTTTTAATCAGGTTGATGCTAACCTGATTAAAAGTATTTGGGAGTTGATGAAGAAGACTGCGAGGGCCAATCTAAGAACCTCGATGATTTCCCGGCCGTGACTTTTTAAAGTTTCTCGGTAAGGAACGGTTTATTGATGATGCTCCTATATTTGAGGTCGGTTTCCACTAACCGTTTCCTGATAGTATCTTTAAAACATAATTATAAGGACCCTTATGCATCGTTTCAGCGGTTTCTGTTACGTTAAAATTGTACGTTGCTTTTTTCTTTGGCAGGACACCTCCTACTTAATTTACCACGGTCTGGTCGGTTATCGACATTTTTAGTTTGTATACATCGTTTTATCTACTTCGTCATAAATGTCTTTTACTTCTTCAAATACTTTGCAGCTTGATCACGGGATATTTTAGGTCCTTTTGGATGCGAGGTGTAGGAACACCTGCTCCTGACGTCCCGCGTGAGCGGTACACATAACGGGAGAAGTGCTTTTTCTACTCGTGTGGGCAGAGTCCCTTTACCTGCTACAATACTTTTTGCGATGTTTGGTATATACATAATAAGTCCAAAATTTGTCATTTTCTGTTTTTACATCACCCGTAGATACAATTTTTTTTTGTTCTTTTTGGTCTATTCTTTGTAAGTCTCCTGCTGTTATTAATAAGTACATGCAACAATTTGATCAACAAACATAAGTATTCCGATTTGTAGCTTTATTTAAAGTTTCAAATGCTGATAGTGTAAAATCCAAATTATTTTATAGCTTTATATTGTAATAACTTTTGAGCCAGTGGGCCGATTATAATGAAATAAAGACTAAATGTTACCGCAAGATACGGACTATTAATATATTTCCAATCCCATAAATTTCTTAAAATAAAAGTACACAACTCAACATTTCAATATTACCTACAATCACCTACATTTGAATTTTTAAATCATCCCCTATTTTACCCCCTTGAAGGATGATAAAAAAACTGCAACACGTAACTCTTTATTTCTTACCAAAAGCATACATTTGAATTTTCATATCCCATTTACGAAATTCTGAGTTTCCCATACAAACTTTCATCCCCTATATCACCCCCTGTAGGATTATTTTTGAGACAAAAAGTAGCCTATGTCCTTCTCCTTGTATCTCCTTGCCAAATTTTAACGAAATTCACTCAGTGATTTAGGCGTGAAAATATAACAATCAGACAGACACCGTTACTTTCGAATTTATAATTTTAGTATCTACGTCTCCTACTCCTAAACTGTTTCATCCGTAACATTATTTTTATGATATTCAAGTCAGTTTTTACTTTTTTTTAAAGTTTATTCTTGTACTTCAGGGTAATTGTGTCTAGAATTTTCTAATACATTTTTATAAGCTTTCATATTAAGACACGAAGCAACAAAATTCGATATGGAGGAATGTGGCCGCTTTTCTGTAGATCTAATTTTTTATACTCGTAAAAAAGAGATGTACTCATATATTAAACTGTCTTTTCTTTCTACGAGGATAAATTAAAATTGAAGAATCATGCAAAAACTAACACTTGATTGTTTTTGAAATGTAACAATCGTGAGCGCTACAGCGCGGCAACGTCACGACCTAGTACCTATACAATGGTACTTCGAGTTAGTTGGGCTAACTTCATAGATGTGATGTGTTTAATTGCTTTTGGAAAACATTCTTATTTCCTTATTTTACCTAAATAAACGATAATAAATATACGAAGGGTAGGTTACTTAAAAATCAAGTTCTCTCCCGGCAAACCTTTGAGCGTCGGAGAGACATAAAATAAGAAGATAAAGTCCAGTGTATGTACATTTTGATGTTTCATTTTACGTATAAATTTAGAATTTTAGATAAATATACACAGTATAGGACAGAAGCGTCACCGGCATAATTTTAATTTTCAACTATTATACCGAAACATTAAATATTGTAGCAAGTAGAAGGACTCATTGCCTAAAATCCATCGTGACAATAGAGTTTGTTCGTACACTAGATCTGAAACCCCTTCTGTGCAACGCCTGTTAGGGCACCTTGGGGAGATTGTAAAGGGGTCTCTCCAAAACCTAACTGTGCAAAAGTGCAAGGCAGCACGCGACCACTCCGCCGTCTTCTCTGAGATCACTCGGTGGGTGAACAGAGTCCTCACTCTAAACGCCCGTGACCCCCAAATCCCCCTCTGCCTTAAGTGATGCAGGTAGAATTTCAGCGTGTTAGGCGTAGAAGCCTCTGCCTTTCCAATGTCGTCTTCTCCGAGCAGGATCATCCCTCTCACGATCCCAGTCAAAAGGACCTATAATATCGCGTGATCAAACTGCAAAGTATTTGAAGAAGTAAAAGGCTTTGAAGTAAAAGGCTTTCATGGCGTATTATATAAAATGATATATAGAAACAAAAAACGACGCTAACCAACCAGGCCTAGGTCGCGGTAAATTGAGTAGGATGAGTCCCGCCGAAGAACAGAGCAACACACAATTTTAAAATAGAAATCACGGTTATCTATTTGTTATGGCTAGGACCTATTGATGAAACAGGTTCCTAATATGTCTCTAGATACTATCAGAAAACGGTTAGTTGAAGCCGATCTGAAATATAGAAGCATCAGACACATTGAAAACACTTTAAAAAATAAAAGCTTTCAAAAATTATGGCCGGGAAATCATCAAGGTTCTTTTACAGGCGCCTGATGCCAATTTTCTTAAAAGAGTATGGGCTTTAACATCTATTTTTAACTTTATCGGAAAGCAGATACCGAGATGTAACTTTGCGATCTCAGTGCCAAAACTTGTTACGCACAGGTGGATATAGGACTGCTTTGTTGAGGAAAAGTGTTTATGGTATGGCAGCGGCTATTTTTAACCACATTCCTAATTCCTTAAAAGAGGAACCAGTAACTTTACTTCTATTGAATAAATGTTACTACTCCGTATCGGATTTTCTAGCTGATAAATTTTAGTTGTGTATCAATGTTTGTATGTTTGATGATGAACTGCATCAATGTTTTCATGCCAAAATGGTAGAATGTGTAAGGGTTCTTTAATATTATTATAACCTCGTTATTGTAAATACCTACATTCTGAGCAAATAAATATTCTATTCTATTCTATTTTTAATAAAGCTTAAGATGTGTGTAAAAATACACAGAACTGCCGAACTTACACATACATAAAATTGATAATGGAAGTAATTTAACTGCGACGTCGCGTCGCCAAAAAGTTGTGGAAAAATGCCTTAAAGATGGGAGACAGTGGAGGAGTCTGAACACCGTATTAATAATAAAGCATGCAAATGTGAATTCTGAACCAATGTTATTATCATTTTCAAACGCCTATTTCAATATGTGTTTTTTAAGATTGAAACGTTTATTTCATATACCTACATTAAAATTCTTATGTAACACAACTAACTATTTTCACTAGCTACCAAATTTTTAAATTAATTTTGTCGGACAAACTCTCGTCGTACTTAGTATTTATTAGTATTTCTGTATATAATATAATAAAAAATAACACATTAGGTAGGTATTTGGAATTAGTGAAATCGATTAAGTGGTCGATTCTGATCATATTACTTTCGGGACCTTCGTTTTATTTTGTTACACGTTGTTTAATGTTGGGTCGGGATTTTAGTTAAAATGTGTGGTTGCATGTGATACACACTTCAAGAAAGGCGCGACTTTCATGTCCGTAAATAGTTTTGACGAACACCTAATAAAACATTTGAACATCACAAAAAATACTTACGTAGCCATCGTAAGTATCTGAGCCGGTTAAGGTCATCTTCAGAGTGTGCCATCCTCTCACGAAGTTTGGATTCGACGCAGAATGCATTTCCATTCCTGTTACCCTGTCACCTGTGACGTCTAACAGGTTGGCCATTATAATGACTTGGTCAGAAGGATCCGTTGCTTCCATATAAATATTCACTTCTATCGTACCGCCGACGTTCATAGGAAACATGAATGATGATACACAACTCAATTCTGGTAGAGGCGTAATAAATGAGGTACTTCGTTCATTTTGACCAGTCAAGTCCAAATCGCTGTACTTGCCAACAATCCAAAATGGCATGTACACACAAGCCCCACCCCACTCATTTATAAACCATTCATCAAAATTTTGTTCAAATGTGTACCTCTCACAATAATCACTGACACCGGGAGTCACCAAAAACAAAAATATAAGCACTTTGCGAATCATTTTTTTTGAGACATCTAATAGTTTCAACTAATAGACACACAGTATCTATAATAACATATTTTGGTCAACACACATATCTCAATTATTCATAATTATTGATAAGATAGTATATTTTATAAACGATAATTTTGTAGGTAGCATAAATTGTATATCTTCGAATTCCTGTTTTATTGACCTTCATTAATGCTGCGGTTTTGTTTGTATGTGAAATCATGAAGTCAGGAGAAAACACCTTTGTTATTTATGTTAGATTTATTTACGCTACCTATAAAAGTCAGCTTACTTTGCTTTTAATAGTTAACATATCTTTTCAACTCGTGTAATTTCTAGGCATATGAGATCAGCGATGGATATAATCCTAAAAGTTCTAGACTCGTAATCTTCGATCAAGAATTCACCTCCTCATAATGTGCATAATGCAACTTGAAATCGGTCTAGTGTAACTCATTTTCACAAATTGGCGTACAGAATTATGTCGCTCTCTTAACATTCTGAATGATGATGATCATAATTTCTAGGATGACTTATTTATAAGCCCAGGCTACACGCTCCGTCTTGTCTGCATTCATGCCTGTAGGTATCCAGAATCCATACTGCGCAGGTTAGACGGAGCATGTGGCCAGAACATTGTTTGTTATTATAAAATCTTAATAATATACTGCTTAAAAAACAATTGCAACTCTACACACATCAAAAAAGTCGAGGGATCAAGCACGTTTTTGCTGGTTACTAAAAATCAGGTTTTATTAATTATATTTTTTGTAACTCCTATGGATATTTTTTAGTAAATTTCGTCATTTGAAAAGGGAATAGTTTTTTGAATTTCGGTCAAAAGATGAAAATCTTCTGCCAAGTCGTATTCCTATATAATCCTGCAACGGGTTTGAGGCTAGATCAGTAAAAAAATTGCCATACTTCTGAGTGGAATCACTACAAAAGAACGTTATTATGGAGAGCAGACGTAATTTTAGCCGAGAAAAAATGATCAAAGCCGTGGGAATGTTGGAAGCTGGTTCTCGGTAACGTGCTGTAGCAATCGCTCTGGGCACTACGCAGAGTGATAAGTCAACTTTGGACACGTTACCGCATCACTGGCAGCGTGGCAGAGCGACATTGAGGCCGAGCTCACATCCCAACACGCGGTCAAGATCAACATACAAATTACTACTCTACAAAATCGTAAAATGACCGTAATGATGTTGGTTACGAGGCTCTATAGCTCTTCAGGGATGTTAATAAGCGTTCAAACCATAAGAAATCGCTTGCATGAAGTCAATCTCCGTTCCCGAAGGCCGCTGTGTATACCACCTACTGAGCCCCGCAATCGCAGAGCCCGTTTACAATAGGCTCGTGAACACAAAAATTGGGGTGAAGAAGAGCTTTTGTGGGTTTTTCTGACGAATCTTGCTTTGGTATGAGGCTTGATACTAGACGTACAGGGCATTGCAGGGCCCCTACAGGCGAAGAACGTTTAAAATCATGCCAGGAAGTTCATGCATACAGTGGTGGAACAATCATCATATGGGCGGGTATTTGGATCGGCGGAAGAACCGGACTGATTTGGAACAGAGGCAATCTCGATGCACAAATTTACGTTAAAATGATTGTATCAGATATTGTCATTCCTTTGAGGACCCAATTTGGTGCTTCATTTCTGCTTATGTATGATAATGCACGTCCGCACACTGCCAGAGTGGTTGCAAACACACTTGCCGCTTAGCTGCGGCAGCAACGTAGTAACCTGCTCAATCGCCAGACTTGAGTCCCATTGAGCACGCATGGAATATGCATCAAAGAAGAGCTCTGTCAAATGTGGATGCCGTAGACACGAGAAAATCTTTTTCGCCTGGTACAAAGGACGTGGGCGGTCATTCCGCAACGTGATTTGGATGAACTCATATTGAGCATGCCCAATCGGTGTGATTGTGTTATCGTACGCGTTAGCGGCGGAAATACGGACTACTAATTGTTTATTTTACGCAAAAAGACCTTTATAAACTTTTAAATCTAGCATATTAAGCAAAAATCGCGATATACGAAAATATTTTATTTTATCAATCTAAATAGACATTTTTATTTAATTTCAATAGGGCAGTAAAATATTTTTTTAAATACCTTGATTCCTAGACACTTTTGTTGTGTGTAGTTTAAAAACTGGTTTTCGATAGATTTATGGATGTAGAGACAACCTTAAGTTACCTATGTTATATTTTTAAGTTTCCGATCTAAAACGAAAAACGGAACCTTTATACATAGATAAACTTAAAGCGGTAGATATGGCACTTGAACACAGCGCGCGGGTCTTCTGAACTAAGTCCATAGACACAGTTGCACTTAGTCACACGCGGACCATCGTCTAAACAGGACGTGTCGATACAGCTCATTTTTTTTTGTTATATTTCCCATGTAATATTTTTGCCGTATCGTCAGCGTAGGTAAAAATCTTGGCGTTTATAAGTCGTGGCTGAATCAGGTCATTTATGTATGTAAATTAAGAAGAGATTGGGTGAAGAATAATGCCTTGTGGGACGGCAAAGGTAACCCAAGCATCAGAGCTAACGTATTCTTTTATTTTAACTCTTTGCATACGGTCACAAAGAAAATCCTTAACTTTTTTTAGAGCATTCCCACGCACACCAATCTTATCTAACTTGTCCACAAGGAAAGAAATCATGACGGTGTCGAAAGCTTTGGCCAGATCGACAAATATGCCGATGCATTTCTGCTTTTGATCTATTTTAAGTGTGACGTGATCTACCAATTGACTACGGCATCTTAGGTGCTTTTCCCCCAACTTATAGCCAAACTAGGCTTCTGACAGAAAAAAATAATAATGTGTGTCAAATAATGTGTGGCAGAAAATTTGTGAGCCTTTTGTTTTTAAAACCTTTTCTAATATTTTTGATACAGTCGTAAGAACTGAGACGGGCATGTAATTTCCATCATCGTCCTTCTTTCCCTCCTTGTGGACAGGAGTAAATGGGATTTCTTGAACACTTTTGGAAAATAACCTGGGTAAAACAGATCTCAATTAGTTTAGTCAGATGAGGGACAATAATGTGTCTAGGAAATTTAAGAAACTTGGCGGCAATATAATTCTAACCAGTAGCACAGTCATTCTTGAGATTCATAATCAACGCTTCAACTTCAGCTTCGTCTGGCGTAAGTAACACGATTGAATTTGGGACAGGAGGTATGTCAAATTTATAATTATTTTGAGCTGGTGTTATTTTATCTGCTAGCTAGTTACCAATATTAGAGAAGTAGGTGTTTATCTCATTTACAGCACTTGAACCACTTTTCCAGCAGTTTTTTGTTTTGTGGTAGTGTGCAACTGTGATCACAGATGTGTGAGTTTCGTAGCATGTAGTTGTGTATCGAGCCCAGGTTAAGTGATTGCGATGTTAGAGCGTACCGTATCTACCGCTAGTAAGAATCTATCAATGCCCTTATAAGATATTTTTTTTGTCTGTCTGTCACACGGGTATATTTTTAAATCCATGCAACGTAGCAATTTATTTTTGACATGATATTAAGTCTCTATGACGCGCACACGGATGAAGCATGGGATGACAACCTTTAAAATAGGTGCAAACCTTTTTAATCAGTGTAGTTAGTTTACAGTATCTTCAGATGGACGCACATTTACGGATGTATATGAGTAAGCAAGAAATGCTAACAATGATTTTATGTGTTATCGACGTGACGTTTAAACTGAATATAGATATGGATTCTTTGGTACTAAATTAAATGAAAGTCTAAATATTTCAGAAGCAGTTGATCTCGCAGGGTTCAGTTATAAGAAATCTTTGTAAGTAATACATACAGTGCTTGTTATTAAGGTATATAAGGACTACTTCTTGACATTGGGTTTGTGATGACGTTAGAGTATATATTTCTTACTCTTGGAACTCTGAAAGCACTTGGAAGGTCTTCGAAATCAACATTATCAACAGCTGCTGCAGCCGCTTTAGCTTTTCTTCGGCCAAGCTCGTAAAATAGCAGGCAAATTAAAGCTAATACTATAAGCGATAGCAGAACCACCATTGTGATGGTAAGTGGGGTCCAAAAACCTTTGAAATTATCAGCACCAATAGGCGTTAAGGTAGTTGGCTCTGGCGTGGTTGGCTCAGGCGTTGTCACTTCTGGCGTGGTTGGGTCAGACGTTGTCATCTGTGGCGTGGTTGGGTCAGACGTTGTCACTTCTGGCGTGGTTGGGACAAGGGTTGTCACCTCTGGCGTGGTTGGCTCTGAGGCTATCTCCTCTGGCATGGTTGAGTCAGGCGTTGTCTCCTCTGGCGTAATTGACTCCGGGTCAGGTATTGTCTCCTCTGGCGTGGTTGAGTCAGACGTTGTCGTTTCTGTTGTCGTTGGTTCAAACGTTGTCACCTCTGGCGTAGTTGGGTCAGACGTTGTCTCCTCTGGCGTGGTTGAATCAGGCGCTGTCTCTTCCAGCGTGGTTGGCTCAAGCGTTGTCACCTCTGGCGTGGTTGGGTCAGGCGTTGTCTCTTCTGGCATGGTTGGCTCAGGCGTTGTCACCTCTGGCGTGGTAAGCTCAGGTGTTGTCTCCGCTGACGTGGTTGGGTCAGGCGTTGATTCCTCTGGTGTGGTTGGGTCAGGCGTTGTCTCGTCTGGCGTGGTTGGATTAGGGTCAAGCGATGTTTCCTCGGGCGTGGTTAGGTCAGACGTTGTCACTTCTGGCATGGTTGACTCAGTCGTTGTTGCCTCTGGCGTAGTTGTGTCAGACGTTGTCTCCTCTGGCGTGGTTGGGTCTGGCGCTGTCTCTTCCAGCGTGGTTGGCTCAGGCGTTGTCACCTCTGGCGTGGTCGGGTCAGGCATTGTCTCTTCTGGCATGGTTGGCTCAGGCGTTGTCACCTCTGGCGTGGCAAGCTCAGGTGTTGTCTCCGCTGACGTGGTTGTGTCAAGCGTTGATTCCTCTGGTGTCGTTGGGTCAGGCGTTGTCTCCTCTGGCGTGGTTAGCTCTGGCGTTGTTTCCTCCGGCGTGGTTGGGTCAGACGTTGTCTCCTCCAGCGTGGTTGACTCCAGCGTTGTCACCTCTGGCATAGTTGGCTCTGGCACTGTATCTTCTGGTGTGGTTAGTTCTGGCGTTGTCTCCTCTGGCATGGTTGGGTCAGGCGTTGTCTCCTCTGGCGTGGTTAGCTCTGGGTCAGGGGTTGTCTCCTCTGGCGTAGTTGGCTCAGGGTCAGGCGTTGTCCCTTCTGGCGTAGTTTGGTCAGGCATTATTTCCTCTGGTTTGGTCGAGCCAGGTGTTGTATCCTCCGGCGTAGTTGGTTCAGGCGTTGTCACTTCTGGCGTGGTTGGGTCAGGCGTTGTTACCTCTGGCGTGGTTGGCTCAGGCGTTGTATCCTCCGGCGTGGTTGGCTCAGGGTCAGGCATTGTCTCCTCTGGTGTAGTTGGCTCAGGCGCTGTCACCTCCGGTGTAGTTGGCTCAGGGTCAGGCGTTGTCTCCTCTGGCGTAGTTGGCTCTGGGTCGGGCATAGTCACCTCTGGCGTAGTTGGCTCAGGGTCATACGTTGTCTCTTCTGGCGTTATTGGGCCAGACGTTGTCACCTCTGGCGTAGTTGAGTCAGGCGCTATCTCTTCCGGCGTGGTAGGCTCAGGCGTTGTATACTCCGGCGTGGTTGGCTCAGTCTCCTCTGGCGTAGTTGGCTCAGGGTCAGGCGTTGTCTCCTCCGGCGTAGTTGGCTCAGGGTCACGCGTCGTCTCTGGCGAGGTTGGGTCAGACGTTGCCTCCTCTGGCGTAGTTGTATCAGGGTTAGGCGTTGGCACTTCTGGCGTAGTTTGGTCAGGGTCAGACGTTGTTCCCTGTGGCGTGGTTGGGTCAGGAGTTGTCTCCGCTGGCATTGTTGGCTCAGGGTCAGACGTTATCCCCTCTGGCGTGGTTGGGTGAGGCGTTGTCTCCGCTGGCGTGGTTGGCTCAGGTTCAGGCATTGTCTCCGCTGGCGTAGTTGGCTCAGGGTTAGGCGTTGTCTCCTCTGGCGTAGTTGACTCAGGGTCAGGTGTTGTCTCCTCTGGTGTAGTTGCCTCAGGGTCAGGTGTTGTCTCCTCTGGCGTAGTTGGCTCCAGGTCAGGCGTTGTCTCCTCTGGCGTGGTTGAGTCAGACGTTGTCACTTCTGGCGTGGTTGGCTCAGGCGTTGTCATCTCTGGTGTTGTTGGGTCAGGGTCAGGCATTGTCTCCTCTGGCGTGGTTGGGTCAGACGTTGTTACTTCTGGCGTGGTTGGCTCAGGCGTTGTCATCTCTGGTGTTGTTGGGTCAGGGTCAGGCATTGTCTCCTCTGTCTCCTCTGGCGTGGTTGGGTCAGACGTTGTCACTTCTGGCGTGGTTGGCTCAGGGTCAGACGTTGTCTCCTCTGGCATAGTTGACTCAGGGTCAGACGTGGTCTCCTCTGGCGTGGTTGGGCCAGCTGTTGTCACCTCTGGCGTGGTTTGGTCTGGCGTTGTCAACTCTGGTGTAGGTGGCACTGTTGGTTCCGGTTCGTCTTCGTAGAGTCGGCAAGCGCTTTCATCCAAACCAGGCGGTATGTAACGGAATGAGTCGACTAAAACAATAGAGTTTGGAGACGCCATGCCCATGATGGATATCTGAAACAAAGAAAGTAAGGTTTTTGGTAGTTATGTTACCTAAACCGAGTTTCAAGGAGGTATGGTGTGCAAAGGCGACGACGCACAGGCAGAGAACGACAAGACCTCTCCAAGCCACGGTAGACGCATGAAGTATGGCGTTCGATTACCTCTCGCTGTGGCTAGTATTTAGCAACGCCGTGCTGTAATGCAAAATGCATGCCTATTATAGGCACACTGCAATTACAATACAAACATAAACATTTTTTTTAAGTATTCCTCTAACATTTGATTATATAAACGTTATACATACTACTAAAAACATAAACTACAACATAATAGTAAATTGAATGAAAATAATATGATATCGTTTTACATAATTATTGTATAGAGCACTCTGTGGTAGTTAAAGTACAGTTATTTTTAATTGAATAGGTCAAAATTATGCACCATCGTTATTCTTTCTTCTATCATTAATATTCCTAACTTCACAGGGAAAAACCGTGTACTTATGTGTTTAAAAGTTTGCAAAGGCTACTTAGTATGTCCCATAAGCAAATATTGTGTTGAGACCTATACAGGGTGTAAAAATACCCATCACAAAGCCATCATATAGGCATTCTGTACATCAAACTAAAAATATCATTGAATAAAATTAATTGTTGGCAAGCTTTACTTTTTGGTGTGAAAAGTCGCTGTTTACGGTAGCGAGCACAACATGTTGTGTGTTAAGTGTCTTTGTACACTGGTCATGTTGATTTAACGGCTAGAGATGAGGAAAATTCTCTCGTGTGAGGATCTCTGTGATGTACGACCGAATTAAAGCTTATGCTTTACGAACAACCTTTATTTAATAGGTAAATCGATACGCAATTTTGTAAAAAAATTTGAATGGTTTTGAACGTGGCGATAGTTTCGCACCGGTTTCATTTTGAAAAATAAGGCGTGTTTAATATAAATTTTGTCTCAACTCTGCAAATAAACCGCATAGAACGGGTTCTAGGCAGTTGTACCATATTTTCCAGTCGCATAATAATGCACCGGGGTATTACTAAATAAAATAATATCAAATAATTCGATCGTAAATAAAGATTTCTATTTTATAAACTACTAGCTAACCCACTGACGTCCTATCCCAATAATTCATACCAGAGATGTTATGGATATGATATTTCTGATCTGGATACGGATATGGATATAGGAATAAAATTATATCGGTTTCGGATACGGTTACGGATATGTACTTATTTCGGATTATCCGTTAGTTTCGGATAGTTTCGGTTACGGATATTAGATTGAAGTAAAATATAAACACAAACAGTATGTAATAATTTGGTTTTATTTATAGGTTTTATTTAGTCTAGGTTATCATTTGGTATTATAATCAGTCATATAGGTAAGTAATTATTTAGAGATGTTATAATAATTAGTTAGACTCCGCTCTTATACGAAACTATCCGAAACTTGTGAAACGGATACGGTTACGGTTACGGATATATTTTTATTTCGGATATCCGATAGTTTCGGTTACGGTTACGGAGCTCTATAACATCCCTGATTCATACAAGCATTCCAAAGAGAAAGTACTTCCAGTTTTTCCCGAATTTTCCGACTTTCCGGACCACTTTTCCAATTTTTATTTCCATAAAAACCTATATCGGTCTATTACGAACATTTAAAACAAAAAATAGCCTTATCGGTCTAGCCCGGTCAGTCCCCCTATGCTCTAGTCCCGCTATGCTTGACTCGTCCGTTCTCAAGTGATGCATGCGCTTACCAACGGACAGTATTTCATTTTTATTCAATATGATTTTGGTTTTTGGTACACAGAACCCCCGACTGTTCAATTGTCGACGATCGCCCAATGCACAATCCCTTGTAACAATGAACGGTCAGGGACCTTGATTGTTGAGCAGATTGACACACATCGTCAATTTGCCGCGTTATAACCTATTTAAACGACTTTCAAGAATGGGAGTTGTTACTAGAATTAACGGTCGATTTAAGTAGATACTCAATTTGTTTTTCAATTTGATTACACATATTAATCGGTATTATATTAAAACATACTGCACTGATTAGTATATCAATAAATGATACCCACATTCTCAAGTAGATTAGGTATTTGTTTATCCGCTTTGCATTATGTATCATCGAAATATGGGTGTATTATAGGTCCACCTCTGCCTAACCCTTCGGGGGATAAAGTTGAGATGGTATGTTATGCTATGGTATGTATGATGAGCGAGCTCCTGATCCTAAACTTACAATGAAGTTACTGAAATTAATTAATTTCATATTATTGCTAAGTCGTTACACTCTGTTAATTCTACAACGAATTTAAAACCTTGTTACAAATACCCCTTGGCTTCACATTCAAATTTTTAACAAACAACACCTCCGTTCCCCCCCGCTCCCTCCCGCTCACCAGTCATTAATAATGACTGGGGAGCGGTACAGAGAGAACCGTAAAGGTAACTGCAACCGTCTAGTCTAAATCAAATGGAGCTCATACAGAAATCCAAAACTGATTCAGTAGTCGATTCTCAACAAACTAAGTAAAGTAAGTCAAGTAGCTTACCTGTTGTTTACCACTGAGTCATAATGGTGTGGTACTCCCTGGCCGCGCCACAGTGGAACATTAAACAAACATGGTTTTCGATAAATTGTACGTTATGTACCTACCTTTGAAAACCAATGAAGAAAATTATACCATAACGAATAATTAAATATAATGAAGTTTTGGTGGCGCGGCTGGGAAGCATACTCCCTTCCTGGCCGCGCCTTCACGGTTTTTGTAAACTATTTGGCGTTCCCGGATATAGTACACCAAAGTACGTAAGAAGTTTTAGTAAACACCAAAACAAAAACAAAAAGTGCTTTTTCGTGCCCTTTATAGAATTTCGAAAATCTTATTACATTACGGTTTACTGCTTAACACATTTATTCCTCAAAAATAATACAATTCACTAATCATGAGAAATACAAGTTAATCGTAATTCTTGATACACGAACTTATGAAGAACAGTAGGTACTCGTAAATAAACTAGTAAGTAGTAGAAGCACAAATTTTATTTTTTCATTCATTTCTGCGGGTAACAATACAAAGTGTGTGACCCATTACATATCGTTTCCTGATGGCAAATCATTACACATTTTTAATAGTAGAAAGTTGTCAATATTTTGAATTTGTTAATGTTTTAAATGATAGAGTACATTACTGCAGCGGATGACAACAGAGGCATTGATGGACGAACGTGAAAATGTGGGCTGAGGCGAAGCCGATGCACACATACGTAAGTCCATCAATGCCTGGTTGTAGCCAAGGCTTGTACAGTACTTTTCTCAAATATATGCGCGGAAACATCAAACTAAGTAAATTCATTATAAATTCCAGAATCAATTACGAACAACGCAAAATTTTCTCGCGACAATATGTTCATTTGTTTCTTTTTCACTTTAAACAGCTCTATTTGCTAAGCCAGTTCGAGATTTCAATAAAATCATTGATAAGTTACCTCTTTGGTTGCCATGTGTCGAAATAAAAGGTCGTTCCATTTTCAAATTACACGACAGATAAGAGTTGTCATAGTAATTTATTCAGCCCGCGAAGTATTTTTTTGATTCGGCCGCTAATCACGACAGATATTATGGATTTTTATACTAACATTGCCGGCCGCTGATCGTATGTAAGTATTTCACCAGTACAGCATTTTCAATTTATCTCGAAGAAGGTCGTCAAAATAATGCTCGAATTTCCAAGCAAGTTTGAGAAAATGTACTTTTTATCTTGGTATGTATTTTAAATAAGTAATAATTTAATTTAGTAGAAGCAAATGAATAAATCAAAGAAATAAAACTGACTTTATATAAAGGTGATTGATTTAAAATCGATAGTAATCTGTGGTGTTGTAAGGTATTTTTGTATAAAGGACTGGATCTCTTTAATGTCATCAGAGAATTTATTATACATATAACTCTGCTCCTTCATATAATATGTTTTCCTTCCGTAGTTAGTACGCGGTGGTCTTAAGCAGATGTTGTTTTTTCGTCCAGTAATACGTTTTACATGAAAAATGATAGCCGTGTGTTGGTGTGGAAAGGCTACAAATTCTAACGTGATTAAATTTGCGAATCTCTTCAAAGCGTACGGAAAAAAATAGTTTCCGTACAATTCTTTAGTGTAGCACTATGTCCGGGAGCGCCTAATAGTTTACAAAAATCGTGGTAGCGCGGCTGGGGAGCATAATTATAATATTTAATTATTCGTTGACGTACAATTTTTTTCATTATACGTACTGTATACTACTTTTATGGTACAATTTATCTAGAAACATGTTTTTTTTTTAAATTTCCGCTGTGGCGCTGCCAGGGAGTATCACTCTCATATTCAGAAATCAGATATTCGGATGCATATTTATCTAAAGTTAATTTTTGCTATGACAGTATGGAAGCGGCTTTTTAAAATATGTTTTTGTAAACAACATTCCAGGAACACCGGGAATGCATAACTAGTCGGGTGTAAAGTATGAAAGCGGCTTCTAAAAAAAGGTTTATTAAAAAAAACCCGGGATTCTTGGATTACATAACTATTCATTAATTTGTTTAAAATTAATGTTTAACCCCCCCCCCCCCCCCCGATGTAAATATGTGTATGTAGGGTGTAAGAGGAGGGGTGGTATGTGTTAGTTAAAGTTAAGATTTTTTCGATACAAAACCGCATTGTATATTAGCCAACATCTCAACTTTAGGTGAAAATGCATCCGAATATCCGATCTCTGCTCAAAATGTAATATAAAATTTGGCGAGGTATGGATGGCGGAAATACGTGATTGCATAGACACAGGTTAACCAATCGTTTATCATGCATGTCAAACTTACTAAAACATTGTTAATTGATACTCACGTAACCGTCATCAGTATCTGACGCGGATAAGGTTATCTTCAGAGTGTGCCATCCAGGCTCGTAGTTTGATTCCCAAGCCCTATTCCAAGCCTCTCCTAAGAATCGGTCATTAGGTGTGTTTAACTGGTAGGCCACAACCGAGATCTGGTCAAAAGGATCTGCTGCTTCCATATAAATGGTCACTTCAATAGTACCACCGACGGTCATAGAAAAAATGAATGATGACACACAACTGAAATCTAGGAGTGGCGTAATAAAAGAGGTACTGCGTTCATTTTGTGCATCAGTTAAGTCTAAAGTGCTGTACTTGCCGACCGTCCAAAGTGGCATGTAGACACAACCAGGCCCCCTCTCATTTGTAAACAATTCATTGAAATTTTGCTCAAACGTGTACCTCACACAATAGTCACTGACTACGTAAGACACTAATATAAATAATATTAAAACTTTGCGAAGCATTTCGTTTCGCCACATTCAACAATTACTGCGAATAGATGCAAAATCTCTTACACAATAATTTAAGTTTCGTATTTTTTCGAACATGTATCTTAATATTTTAATGTTCAGAATGGATACGGATAAGATAGCATGTTTTATAAACGATTATTTTACACGTAGCGTTGAACGTTTATCTTTGCATTCCTGTATTTATTGACACCGAATATACATTCAGCGGTTTTGTTTGTACCTATACAAAAATAAAAATGTCGGGAGAAAATATTGTGTTAGTCCACCTTAAAATTGCTTTACCATCCTAAGGCTGACTGTCACTTGCACATCACAAAACGACAAGGTCTTTTTTTGTTAACAGGCTTAATGTGACTGTTTTGATATTGTTGTTATAATTGTATGACTTTAGTGACGTATTTCTTGTTTTTTAACGGTTTTAACGTAAGAATACGAATTCGTTTTTCATTTTGGTTTCAACCTAAGTCAAAATTTAATTTACTGTGGTAGTACTTGGCAATTTCATATTCGACTATACATTTATATGAGAAAAAAATGAATATTCATGGGAATTGTACAGTAAAAAGTATCTATTGACCAGAGTTATACCACTACCTACTAGCCAAAATTATATAAATTAGGTTTTTTCTCTATTAAAACAATTCGGGTAGTTGAAGAAAAGTGGCCATTAATTAATATCAAAGGGTCACAAACAAACTACAATACAAATTTCTTTATTATTATATTTTTTTAATCCTTATCAAAAGATAATGCATACCTAATTATTTGATTACACATAATATTATTGAATATGAACATAAATGAAGGTATGTTGCAATATTTAATACAGTTGTACTATTCGCTAAAATTTTATAGGTACAAGAATTTACAATCAGTTCCTGACACCTTGGTGATACTAGACAGAATAGACGAAGGCGTTCATAAAAGTAAAAGTTTTTCTGTTCCTACAATAAGCCTTAAAATGACAGAGACACCATATAGACTAATAGACGGGCACAGTTTGGTGAAACGTAACATGAAATGTAACACACGTTGAAACAAATTCGCCTAGTTGTTATGTTACATTTTATTTTCATGTTGCATTGCATAAATTAAGACGGCTAATTTGTGCTAAGTTTCACTAATCTATATCCGGCATAATGGTGGGTACACAATGTGAAACTTAACATGAAAGGTAATATAACATACGTTATAACATAATTAGAAACGAACATGCCGTCCAAATATATGTAATGCAAGATGAAATGTAACAACAACTAGGAGAATTTGTTTGAACATGTGTTAGATTTTATCTTGCATTAGGTACATATATTTGGAAGGCATTTGCGTTTCAACGCATGTTACATTTCATGGTACGTTTCTTAAAAAGGTACCTACCCGCCATAAGAATTCGGTTTTCTTAATAATATGTGCACTGCAATCTTTATTCAAATCTGCAACAGTACCAAATTGCGTCTTGTAATTTGTTCCAATTAGTCCATTTTTAATCTCGTATTTCGAGTTTTTATTTGTATTTTCTATGTCACGTTGCATCGTTCGTATAATCATACGAATACGATCCAGAAAGAAGTAGCCCTTCGAACTTTGCCGATTTCAACATTGGTGATTAGTCTAGGAATGCATCTTTAGATAATTCTACTGTCATGCTCAACTTACGAGTAAATGGTCTATCCTGTTTAAATGGTCCAAAAATTCTTATTCTTACGTCTCATTTCTTTACGGCTAGGCCTTTATCTAAAAAACAGTTACAAGCTATCGTTGGCTGCAACATGCTTATTTTTTTATTTTATAATTATTATTTTTAGAAATGACACAATAATGAATCATAATTATCGCTTCGAGCGCGTCAGTCTAGATTTAATGACCAATACCTAGGTAGTATAATTTATAACTTAGATAAATGTTGTGAAATTATTGAAAGGGTGACCCGCTGATGGTGAACTAATGATGACCACGTGGGTAACGAGCTGGTGTCCGCAACTGCACGTCAATTTGCGTATTTTAATGATGACCAGATAGAGACTTCCTATGTTTGTTCCTTATGTTTATATTTAATGCATAAAGCACATACGGTCAGCAACTTAAGAGGGCGCAATAAGACAGGAAAAAAAACAAGTTTCACCCGCGCCTCTTGGCCTACCCCTCTCATCAAACACGACGAAAACAAAACACAATCCCTTCCCGCCAGCAGAAACTTTTCGCCCGGCGTATATCTAGGCATTTGAATTTGAATCTTGTGTGTAGTATGTATACGCAAAATAATCAGATGAAACCGCTCTATTCAATGTACCATGATGTATGATTGCTGTGTATATACCTACAAGTAGGTATATTATTCAATATTATTGTATGTCCCTGAATCTGTTACCGATGCTGGTGGGTTGTTAAATTGGAGAGTAGACCGACTTGAATGAAATAAAGAGTGAATGTTAATTCAAGATACGGCCTTTAAATTTTCGATTCCGAATTGAAAGACAAACTTAACGTTGTAGTTGAGAAAATATGGTCCCCTACATTATGTAATATAACTACAAATGAAGGATTTCCAGATATTTTCCTGTACCTATTTGTACTGTGAGACCTTGCTTCTTACCACATTTCGTGATTCTAGGTCAACCGGATGTATCTTATGGGTTTTAATTTGTTTGCGAGTGTCAAAATATGCGAAATGAATGACAATTTATGCCAAGATTCTAAGTAAACGTCTTAGAAGCTCGATTTTTTTTGCAGCTCCAAAGTAATACAGTTCAATTTCAACTTGATACCGCCCGCGCATTCCTCAGAAAAGGGGTCAGACAGATGGATAACAAAGTGATTCTATAAGTATTTCGATTTTTCCCTTTGAGGCACGGAACGCTAAAAAGCAAAGCACTATCATCAAAGTCCTATACTACATACTCATGATACTACTACCTACATGATGATAAAAAAAACTCGATAGACTTGCTTTTTTGACGATATGAAATCGAATAATTATAATCGCATCACTTACCTTCCGTTTTTTTACTTTAAGAAAATGAAATCAATTAAACAAAAATAGCAATCATCTAAGGAAATTTGTTGACCGCTGTGATCAGCAACTCTAATTCTCGAATGGTTTTTCAATTACAATATTTAAACGAAATATGATCATTGTCCAGTTCCTTTATTTTGAATGAAAGTCTTCAGTAGGAAAAACATCTGTTTATTTTGCCTATACTATACGCTAAGCTTGAATTCAGAATCATAGATCATAGTCATGTTTTGGAACTAGAAACTCAATACTGACGTGACAAAGTTCAAATTCCAATGTTACCAAATTTTACTAAGGGCCTTCTACAAGTTGGACTTCATGACATCTTCGTGGAAAACAGTGTTAACCAAGTAAAAAATATAATGGTATATTGTGGATATTGCTTTGCAGGATCGTGCAAAGTCAATTAGCAATCGTGTTATCAAGTAAAAAATAATTTTGGTATGGTGGATTTTGCACTGTATCGTGCAAAGTCAAATGGCATGTGTCATGAAAACCGTGAAAACCTGTATAAAATGTATTCTGTGTATCCTGCGCGGGGCGCGAGTTGAACAAAGTCCTCGCCGAAAACATTTGTGAAAAATAGGCCAATTTCGGAACAAACGGTACATTCGTCGGCTTTACCGACAAAATAATTCGCATATATATAAATGCGTGGCAAAGAAAGTCGAAAGTTTATTAGGTTCCTCTTTTGTAACTGTTGAAATTTTAGCTTTAAAAAGCAAGCCGCCTAACTTCACTAATATTATTAGACCAATAACCTACTTATACTTATGTTAAATTTCGAGTTTCATCTTGATTTGGGGGTTGGTCGAAATGGTTCGTCTAAGGTTCCCCTTAGACGGAGCTTGTCAACGAAAGTGGGAGTAAACGAATTTGGATCTTGAGTTTATTTGCAATAGGATCTAAAATTTCTAGCACGAACTTTATGTTGTAAATTTTCTCCGCAAGAAAATCGACCGAAATGCAGAACAATGGCGCTAGTTGTACTATACTAGTCAAAAATCTGTCAAATAAATTTATGTCATCTTGAGGTTTCAAATATCAACATTGAATTATTATAATATTTTTGTTTTATGGTTTAGCCGCGGTATTTATTTAGTTTATCAATTCTTAACGATTTTAATAATCGTTTCGGAAGTGGTTTTATTGTTTTTTTCATGTTTTCTATTTCACAGTCTCTTTCCTACAATGTGATAAATTACGAAAATATTATTTATGCAAATAAATTATATCCCAGAGCAGCCGAAAATTCAAGCGCAGTCCTCTTGTCTCAACAGAGCGACGGCGACTGATTTGTGAAACAAAAATATGCTTGAAGTTCCCGCAACGTGCGATGGAAGATGACTTCTTCTACGAACTAAAAACGTCGTAAGTGCATAAAGCTTGTAGTCGTAATAAAACTAAAAAAAAAAGGAATTTCAAAAAACGCCTCCACAAATTTTTTCGCCTTGTATTAATACAAATATTCATTCAATTTTTATCCTATTTGTCATTAACATATTAAGTACAAATCGAAAAAACGTGAAAGTTAGAGGTAACTTCGTGATGTTGTTTCATCGAGAAAATTTTAAGATATTGTGTTTCTGTTCCACAAAAAGTTTGAAAATAATAAATAAATAATAATAATAAATTTATTCAAGTATAAAATAAAATTATGATTTACATTAATTACAATCGTGGAAAATATCATGTAGTTACTCATATTATTTTTATTTTATACCTAAGTCTTATCAATTTCATGAAAAATCAAATTGTGGATAAGCAATTTTGGTTACTACCCGCTCTTAAGGTCACCCCCTACGGGGTAGGTACCAACGGACCTCGGCTTAGGGCGTCGCTGGTGAGGGCAGCAAGGCACAGGCTGGATTGTTATTATGATTATTTTGGGATGAATTTATACCTATACTACGAATTGCGTTTCATAAATTGTTGGATGGTGGAGAGAGGGGGGGGGGGATTTTGAGATCTAGATGAAGATATCATTGCGAACATTGAAGGGGGCTCCCATCTTTCGCAAGTATCTGTTCTGTAAGTCGGCGAACACTGTCAGCGAACAATACAATATAAACAATATAATATTACAAAGGAACATCCTGATGTTCTGTAGTAACATTCTATTGTTTCAGTTTAATTGGTGCCATTAAAATACAGGTATTTTAAGGGCACCAATTACAAGGGTCTATCATAGAGATCAAATACCTCAATTAAAACGTATTAAAAAGGAAGATACAGCCGTTTACCTAGGCTATAATAAACAAGGAAAACATTAAATAAGGCAATCAATATCCAATCTTTAAATCTAATTAATTTTCATCAGTTATCAGACAGGCAATTTTCTTAATGAAATTACGATTATATAAGATAAAAATAATTGCATATAGGTAAGGATGTGTTGTTTTTTACATTGAGATACCCTTTCATTACCCATGTTTTGGGGTGTTGTTGGATAGAATAGAATAGAATAGAATAGAATACTCTTTATTATGTACACCATAAAAATTACAGATATAAAAGTAGAAATTTTACATAGGGTGACACAATGGGCGGTCTTATCGCTAAAAGCGATCTTTTACAGACAACCTTTGGATGGATTCAAGGTAGAAGGAGAGACAATAATGCAGGTAGTCAGTGGTGTACCATTTACATATACAACAAATACATACATACATAAAACATATACCTATCTACATAATATAATATATACAATAATAAACATGAAACAAGCGTAAGGAAACTAAATGTAATGACAATGTTTAAGGAGAGAGGAAGTGTTTTTTAACCAGAATTTTAAAAGTGGACAAAGATTGAGCACGCCTTATCGACATGGGCAAGGCATTCCATAACCGTACTGCTTGAACTGTAAAAGACTTGTCATAAAAACTGGTGGAATGCCTCGGCATCTCTAGTCTTAAGTTTTCCGATGACCTCAGGTATCTATTATGTGTGTCATGAAGGAACTTGAAACGTTCTTTAAGATAAGAGGGTGTTTTAGGGTTGAACAGAATACTGTAGAGCTGAAACAAGATATGAGAATTCCGGCGAAGACGTATGGGAAGCCACTTGAGCTTTGTACGAAATTCAGAAATGTGATCATACTTGCGCAGGCCAAATATAAATCTTATGCAAAAGTAACCGACCGAGCGAGTCCGGCGAGTAGTGGATAGACCGTTAAAAAATATTCAAGGTGAGTGAAAACCATTTTTCGATGCAGGGATCCGTTTGCGAAATAATAAGTTTGTCATGTCAAATTTTTGTTAGGGTCAAGTGTGCCAGATAAATGGTTTTTGGGGTTACCTATCATAAGTTCGAAAAATATTTAACCGAATTTCATTCCACCTAATACTTTCCAACTATTATCGTTTCGTTTATTTTTACTTCATCGAAGTCACGTCTGCCATTGTATCAATTGACCTATTAATTATCAATTCGATTTTTTTCGTTACTCCGATGTTTAATTTGGTCGAAAAACTTTTTACCGAAGTAACACTTAGCCGAAATAACATTTGTTCGAAGTATTATGTTTCAGAACATTCATTATGCCACTGTTTTAACTACAGTAATGGCACGTAATAAAACAGTTGATTATGAACAAAACTGGATTTAAGTGGTCCCAGTAAGAAGCATGCAAGCAAGGTTGCTTGCTTCAAGCATGCAGCATACAAGCAGGCATGCAGTGTGCAAGCAGGCATGCAGCATGTAAGCAGGCATGCAGCATTCAAGCAAGCATGCAGCGTGCAAACAAGCATGCAACATGCAGCAAGCATTGTTTCTGTCAAGGCTCCGGCGTTGCGGGGTTTGGGCGACCCCACGCGAGCTTAACGTCGCAGATGGTTTTAACGCTCACCACCGCAGCCTGCTGCTCAAAGCGCGGGCCGTCCCACCCCTCCGCGCCTACGCGGGCTTAAATTACACTCTAGGGGTAGGGCAGACAAGACTACGTGAAGTCGGTTTTGCGGCGATTCGTTTCTCACAAAATTTTGTAGCACAATATATTGAACTTTTATGACACTATTTTAATTTAATATTGAATTTGCTACTAAGTAACCGGCTATATATTTGTGACCAAATAATATTCCGTAAAATGTTGTTTCGGTGTCGTGAAATTATGGCAAATAAATCATTTGGCAAAAAAAGTTCAATAGAGGCTTCTGCCAATAGCAAAAAGTTATTATGTAAATCGGCGAAATATACACTGGATCGCAAAAATTCCGGGTCGCTAATAACTGTTGTGATTGTTTCTAAAATACATAAGACTAATTTGCGAAACTATAGTACTCGTATATTGTAGACGACTGATTAACATATGTATAAAAATGTGTAACACGTTTTGTACACTCTATAACTTGAGTTAAATAAGAAAAATTGGCTTGTAACTTATGACAACAAAAATACACTTCGCAGTAAATCTTAAAAAATAAAAGATTTTTTGTCAATTTAATATTTTGTATTTCCTCCACGAGCCCGTATCACTTCATTAAGATGATGTGGCATACTGTAAACCAAAATTTTAATACGATTTTGGTCTATGTTTGCCCATTCTTCCACTAGCGCATTTCTTAACTCGTGTAAGGTAACGGGAGCAGGAGAGCGTTGTCTCACGCATCTCCCGAGCTCATCCCATGCATGTTAGTATGGGATTTAAGTCTGGGCTGCGAGCTGGCCACTCCATGCAGGTAATACCGACGTATTGAATATACATATTGACCAAACGAGCAGTATATGGTCGCGCATTATCGTGCATAAAAATGGAATTAGCACCCATATTCTCTAAGAAAGGACCAGCATGCTCATTTAAAACATCTTCTACGTATCTGACAGCAGTCAGAGAACCGTTTTCTATGATCAATAACTCCGTGCGATCCTCTGAAGATATCCCAGCCCAAACCAATATTGATCTTCCACCGAATGGCACTTTTTCTTCAAAACACGCTTGATGATACCGTTCTCCTGGTCGTCTTAATACTCTTCGTCTCCCGTTGTGCGTAAATAAACAAAACCTGGACTCATCGGAAAACATAACCTTGGACCAATCTTCATCTGTCCATCGGATGAGTTCTGGAGCAAATCGTAACCTGGCAATTCGATGTTCTCTGAGCAGTTTGGGGCCGTTTGTTGGTCTAAGGCTTTATATCAGCTTCACGAAGACGTCGCAGAATCGTATCAGAGCTCACATTGTTGTGGTGAATTTCTTGAAGACTGTTTCGGACCTGAACAGCCGTAAGATGTCGATTTCTTAACATAGTGCTCACGATGAATAGGTCTTCTCGTGTAGTTGTGCATCTTGGCCTGCCACTTCCTGGTCTTCTGATGTTCATTCCGGTCTCTTGAAATCGCTGGAGTACTCTTTGAACCCTTAATAAAGATACTCCTACTGTTCTAGCAGTGCTACGCTGACTTCTTCCTTCTTGTACCATGGTAATAATCCGTGTACATTCTTCAGCTGTTAACGACATGATATTCCACTGAATACTCTGATCAATCCAAGGAACCATTTATAATGACATCTCGGTTTGAAACAAAAACAGAATAGAATAGAATAGAATAGAATAGAATACTCTTTATTATGTACACCATAAAAATTACAGATATAAAAGTAGAAATTTTACATAGGGTGACACAATGGGCGGTCTTATCGCTAAAAGCGATCTTTTACAGACAACCTTTGGATGGATTCAAGGTAGAAGGAGAGACAATAATGCAGGTAGTCAGTGGTGTACCATTTACATATACAACAAATACATACATACATAAAACATATACCTATCTACATAATATAATATATACAATAATAAACATGAAACAAGAGTAAGGAAACTTACTTACTTACTTACTTGCTTACTTTAGGTAGGGAACTTTCTGAGATCAGTTTTTTTTTTAAATCTGTAACATGTGCAAATGAAACATCTATAGCGATTAAGAACAAGCATTAGTAACCTGCTTACTACATATTATTTATTCTAGCTATCTAGGTACATAATTTATGGAGACATCACGGTTTTTTTGCGATCCAGTGTTGTTCGGTAAAATATGACACATGATACTTCGATGATCTAAAAATTTGTCAAATAATGCATATAGCAAAAAAGACGTCGGTTTTCGGTAAAATGAAATTCGAACAAAAAAAACGGAAACGTGATCGGTTCCCTGTTTTTGGATATGTGAATAAAATTCACGGCAGTAATATATATAACGAAGTTGAAAGGAAAACTATCATAGGTAAGTAAGATATAGCCGTTACAAGTTACCGAGTGATTTGCAATTGGAACGTATGGGAGAACATGTTTTTCACCTACAATGCTAAGTTTGTTCTTGGGATAAGTTCATCCCAACTACGGAACCCTTCATTGTGCGTGGTCCGACACGCATTTAGCCGGTTTTTAATTAATGAGTGAGGTTCTGAAATTGGAGCACTTTATTTTGAAATAGTTTGAGTAAACAGACGGAATGCATTTGATCTGTAACTAAGCCAGCCGGAAAATTACAGTTTTGATGCAGTTTTTGTATCAACAGCGGACTTATCTGCATTTAAATAGCTGTTACTTATTTCAGATGGTGACAAGACGTTTCGTTCTGATTGATTCGCATAGGTAAAGGTGCACGCACATCAATCACGTAGAATTAAATTATTTAATTCCATACGATTGTGAATTCACGTTAAGGCCGTCTTGATACATGCTGCCTCGTTGGTGTAGCGGTCGCAAGCGATATTGCCGAGCATGAGCTCCTGGGTTCGATTCTCAGGTCAGCAAAAGTGTTATTGGGTATTACCATCATCAATTTCTCAGTAGCAGCCTGGAGTCGGGATTCGTGCCCGGTCGAGGGCAGTAGGCTCGCCTCTCGCACCCGTGTAATATGGTTGTAATACGGTTGATTTTTATTTTTCTGTTTTGTTGACGGATGAAAAGCCAAGGAAGACAAGAAAATTCTTGAAAATATATTTAATGATTTTTACATTTAATATTCAGTATTTCTTAATACCTACCTATCTCCCAGATGGGACTAACACAATGGGTGAAATGTTGGTGTACTGTAAGTACATCTCTGCCTAACCTTCAGGAAAATACAGGCGTGATGTTATGTAGTTCAGCGGGGTAATTACGTAACACACTAACAGTAGGAATGGGTTTCATTTTGACCGTTCAATCACATTCATTGCGTTATTTACGTTGTTGAGCAGACAAATTTTTCGAACATATGAAGCAATGGTTTAGCAATAGGCTTCAAAACGATTCAGGTTGTGGTAGATAGTGTGTTACGTAATTAGGGTGCAGGAATGGATTTATGAATTACCTTCAAAATTGTTCGTGTTGTCTTAATATGTTACACCATCAAGGTGCCGTTCGGCTTGGGATAAATTGGAAGATCCCTTTGGAAGAACTAGTTTGACCTAGGTAAAACTATTATGTCCTAGAATAGGGTTGGGCCGGTAACATAATTTTGTTTAAAAACAATGTTAGTAGGTTTGTCACGCTGTAGACTAGAACACCACTCGATCGAATGCGTAAATTAGGTAATATTCCACACGTAAACAAAATTGCTCATTATTGAGAACGCTTAGCAAATACCACTGGGTGAATTCGGGATACTGTGTGGGAATTATCTAAAAACCTTTTAACTTTTAATCAAATAAGTAAACGGTTTGCATTTGTGCAATAATGTAAACGTGACCTAAGCGTTTTCGTGAAAAATCATCTATCAGTAAATGTTAAGTTAAAAAATAAAATTAAAAGAATACAATCGAATTTGAAAACCTCCTTTTTCTAAAGTCAGTTAAAAAACATATGTAGGTAACGTTTTAACTTACTGTGTGCATAGCAGTTATTGATAACAAATTGATAATTTTAAAATAACAAGACACTTGCCTTTAAATTGGGCGCGACGCGGCGCTTATGTTATCATTATCAGCAAAACGACTAATTAGGTATCGTACTAAGTAAAACAATATTAAAACTCACGTAGCCTTCATAAGTTTCTGAGCCGGTTAATGTCATCGTCAGAGTGTGCCATCCTCTCACGAAGTTTGGATCCATGGCCGAATTTACAGCTTGTCCTGTTACCCTGTCGCCAGTGACGTCAAACAGGTTAGCCAAAATAATGATTTGGTCAGAAGAATCCGTTGCTTCCATATAAATGTTCACTTCTATCGTACCACCGACGTTCATAGGAAAAATGAATGATGACACACAACTCAATTCTGGTAGAGGCGTAATAAATGAGGTACTGCGTTCATTTTGACCAGTCAAGTCCAAATCGCTGTACTTGCCAACAATCCAAAATGGCATGTACACACACGCCCCACCCCACTCATTTATGAACCATTCATCGAAAGTCTCCTCAAACGTGTACCTCACACAATAATCACTGACTACGAAAGACACTAATATAAATAATATTAACACTTTGCAAATCATTTCGTTTCGCCACATGCAGCAGTTACTGCTTTAGATACTAAATCTCTTTAATTTATATTCCATATAATATATTAATCGTACACGTATCTTAATTATTAATAATGGATTTTGATAAGATAAAAATCTCTAGGATGGTATAAAACGATGTCACCCGGCTGCGTTTGTCTTTCTGTTCAGTATTGCTAGATTTTAATGCGGGTTAAATAAAATTATAAATCAATTAAGTAATTCATCTTTATTTAAGAACCATAGTAGTACATAAAATATTTTAAAATATCAATTTCTTCTGGTCTCTTTGTACAGAGAGAGAGACCAGAAGAAATTTATATTTTACAGTTTACAATATTAATTATTATAATTTTATTTGTTCTAATGCATATATTATACATAGTACTTATATATACAGATCTAGGAGTACTATGTATAATATATGCATCAAAACAAATAAAATTGGTTTTTCATATGTTAGCGAAACTTTGCTTGCAGTGCTGCAAGCAAAGTTTCGCTACAAAAAGCATTTAGTAGTACGTAAGATAGGTAAATCCGGCGAATGATATCAAATCCTTCTTTTTAATTATTGTGTGAAATGCAGTCTGTATGTATCTAATTTAGCAATGAGTTCAGTACCTAACGGGAAGTTCAATCTACAATTTTAAGTTATCACTAATAAAACATAGGTATCAATATTAGCATAATATTGTGACAAACAAACAATACAGTATTAGTTCCATTATTATGTTTTATCGTTTAATTCTGAAAAGAAGATATGAATCACTAATCGATTCCACAAATTGAATATAGTACTTAAAGAAACAGTAGGTAGTATACGTATAAAGGCTCCCGTAAACGGGCGCGACGCGACAGCACGACGTAGAACAATTTCTATGAAAACTTTATGGAAATTGTTCTACAAGAGTCGCGTCGCTCTGTAGCATCGCATCTGTCTGCGGGAGCCTTAATGGCGAGCTTTATAGAAGTAGTTGTATTTATCAAAACAAACGTAAACGCATACGTATTTTCTTTCTTCTTTCTAAATAATATTAAACGATTTAGTAAATTATAATTAGAATTCTTTACCAGCCAAGTTTAGTTACTTTGGTAATTTTGGATAAAATATAATTTGACGACGTTTTTTAGAAGCAGTCATGTAATGCTGCAATGTTTAGTTGTGCTAACTTTATAAAAAAACAAAACTTTTTTATATTATGGTTTTATATGACTTGCTACGTATTATCGATTGCCATAAAATATTTTATAAGTTTATAGCACATTAGATCATTATTTTCATTGGAACTTTAGATACTGCGTGTTATCGACTAGCATAAAATAATAGTTTAATTGTGACGTATGTAAGTAGGGATATAAAATTGCTGACGACCCGATAGTGACGGCATCTTCTCCGCCTACAGTCAGCATATTACCTAGCCTAGGTCAGCGGGCTCGATCTACGTACTGTATTGTCCCGAGCATCAATATGTATGGAGATACAGTTAGCAAAATTCAAAAGCGATTTCCTTGTGAAGTATCGATGTCCCTTTAAAACAAAACCTATTTTACAATTATAGGCACTCGTGGAATGGGTTCGAAAATACACAATATACTTATTCAATCAATAGTTTATAGGAGTTTATCGCTTGTGAGTTTAGCTAAGTATACCTATACACTATTTTATACTCGTGGCTGTACATTTTTAGATTCTTCGCAATGCAATCATTTGTCATGAAGAGATTGCGCGATAGAGATTTTTGTAGGACTGGGCTTTCAACTAAAAAAACTGTTTACTTCCATCACCTGCAAATCTTTCTTTCTTTGTTACTCATGCAACCACAACAAAAAAATCTTTTATTCCACGGTAATTATTATCATTATATATTTATGTGAATTTTACCCCAATAAATAAGCATTGATTAACAGTGCTTATTATGTTTATTGTTGGTACACTGCTTATATAGGTTCTTTAGTTGTTTCATTTACTTAGTAAAAATCTTCTAGACATACACGGACAAAAAAAAAACGAATTTCATAATTTTCTATAAAACTGTAGCTTCTAGTCCTCCACAACATCTGACACTTAAGATCCCACACATATGTAACGAAAAGGTATAACCACCCTCACAGAGATGCACCTAGTTTATACCTCATCTCTTCCCTTATCACCAATCAGGTAAAGCTAATTACAGATGACACCACCCTCGCTGGTAACTGTCAGTAGTCTGTCTGTTGAATATTTTTAAGGACTGTAACCAGTCCCTTAATTACGTAACACACTATCAACCTCAATCTGAATTATTTTGAAGGATATTCATTGATTTTAATCTTGTCTGTCTTTAGACAGCAACGCACGTGGAAAATTCTCAATATAAAATATCTGATTTACAAAATAAATGGCCATTTTCTCGTTCCTAAGGTATTATATCCGCATCTTATCCTCTCGGCCTATTGTTATTACAGGTAAAAGAGTTGCGCCCACGTTTACAACCCATGATTCGCGAGAACGGATCGCGCAAAATTCATTAACTTGTTAAACCTCCAATGTTTAAATCTTAGCTTTCCTGCAGTCATTTTTGGTTAGTTAACAAACTAATTAACCTTAGGGACGAGAAAATGGCTAACATTTTTTTTTATCAGATACATAATTTGGTGAATTTACCACCTCGCTGTCATTGGAGGCCGATTTTAGCCAAAGTAGCCACATTAAGTATTACTTCTTTTTTTTTAATGATTTTGAAAGCTGAGAGTCTGGCGCATTCTTGAGGTCTACTTAGGAACCATGAAGTCAACTGTTTAGATTTTTAATTTAAAGTTGAAAATTTCAGTAATAATTCACCGAACGTAAATTGTTCCCTTTTGACCAATATTTTCATAACTTTCATCACAGTTACGAAGCTGATTATTTTGTGCATAAAAGTGCTCATGAAAATTCAGTGGCAAAAATAATCTCGACAGTCTTCTACTTTTTTTTTTGAATTTTTGACCTTACCAACTGGCAGGTCGAAAAATCCCAAAATTTCAGAAAAAAAATCATTAGTCGCTGACTATGAAACGTCGCGGAACATACAAGGGTTGATTCAGATACCCCACGATGATTGCGACCTGTCGCTGTCGACTGTTATTAATTCTATGGTCGGCAGCGTAGCGTCGTGGGACGCGGTGATCTCCTTCTGCGAAAATGTCATGTCGCAGAAGGAGGCAGCGGAAAGGGAGAGGGAGATGTCGAGTGCTCTCCCGGCCCATAGCAGGCGCACCGGGCGTCGGCAGAGAGCAGATAATGCCCTCTTCCTGCCCCCCTAAATGGGTCCAGGGACGGCGGACTCAGGGACGTCCGCCGCCCCTTATCACATAAGACCCGAGGTGGCGGCGCGTAATGTTCTACGCGCGCCTCCCTTAGACGTCGCGGGGGGAGTCAAACACCTCACTCTCCCTGTTTGACCAGACGGGGCCCGCAGAGGCGGGCCGGCACCAGTCGAGGGCTGCGTTGAAGAGTGCTTAAGTGCCCCCGTAGCCCCCGGTGCAAGTGTGCGAGGGAACACGGGGTGGTTTTAGTCAGTAGAAGTCTGACAGACCCCTCCGCCCGCCCCAGGGCGGAGGACATCCATGAGGATTTCCACAACGCCAAAAAAAAAAAAAAGATACCCCACGATACGAGGATGAAAAAATTTTTTTTCGTGCTTCAATGTTCCGGCTACCTTGTATATTTGGGTACTAAAATAAACCGAAAACGATATGAATGTATTTAACGGCTGCAAGGATTTGGATGAAATTTGGCACACGGGTAGACCATGACCTGGGATAGGATATAAAATGCCTTTTTATACCGGTAGTACGTCCCCGTGGGATTACCGACCTCCACACTGTCGAAGCCACGGGTAATAGCTAATCACAAATTTTAAAACTGCGGTAGCGTTGACTTTAACCGACCATACCCAGCGGTTAAGTAACTTGTTAGGTGTGCTACACCCTTGTTCGGCCACATTAATCAGCACAGCCAGGCGACAAAATTGAATGGTGCCTAGTAGTAATAACCCTAATAGAAGGTTATTTTTCGGGTCGGTTTTGTTGTTTAACAAATCCTGCCGTATCAAAAGTGTAGAAGTACTTGCCACGAGTACGCCTCACCCTAACCTCTTGCCATGCAATCCACCATTAAAACAATGTTATTAATACTCACGTAGCCATCATAACTCTCTGAGCCGGTTAAGGTCATCTTAAATTCAGAGTGTGCCATCCCCTCACAAAACTTGGGTCCGAGGCCAAATGTGCTTCCATTCTTGTTACTTTGTCACCACAGACGTCTAACAGGTCGGCATTTGGTCAGAAGGATCCGTTGCTTCCATATAAATGTTCACTTCCATCGCACCACCGAGGTTCATAGAAATAATGTATGATGATTTGACGACACACAACTCAATTCTGGTAGAGGTGTAATAAATTAGGTCTGTGTTCATTTTGACCAGTCAAGTCTTGGGACTTGAGTCTTCATGCCAACAAACCAAATTGGCATGGAGACTCAAGTCCCTCCCCCACATATTTATAAACCATTCATTGAAATTTTCCTCAAACGTATACCTCACACAATAATCACTGACTACGTAAGAAACTAATATAAATAATATGAATACTTTGCGAACCATTTGGTTTCGCAATTTTATTATATTTTTACGGTACGGTTATTAAGCAATGACTTGTTGCCACATGCAACAAGTCATTGCTTAATAAACCCTTATCTCCTAACTGTTACTTTTATAATTTAATCGAACACGTATCTTCATTATTCATAATGTAATGAATACGGAAAAGATAGGATCTCCAATTAGATAAAAACAAAACGAAGTCACCCGGCTAAGTCTTTCCGTCTGTGTATTCAGATAAGGCTTTTAAATAACTTGACGGTATAGTCGACTTTGCACGTCATTCATACAAGGGCATTTTTACAAGATTTTAGACTTTTTTATTTAACTCAATAGTTTTTGAGAAATGGATCTTTTCAATTACAACCGCAGACACAACCCCGCGATTACATAGTTTTTTCGAGTAGATATACTATTCTTATTGTTACTCGAAAATCAATGAAAAACAAACGATTGTATTTATTTTACATTTTTTTTTTTCCTGCCGTCGATAAAATCGATACTGTGCATTCATCCCAACTGCGGAACGTTGAACTGTGCGCGGTCTGACACGCACTTGGCCGGTTTTAGATAGACGTCGATTTATAAAGAGTACTTATAATATAAATGTATATGTATACATAAGGTGTAATTAAATAGGTTCCGTACCACCATCTAAAGCAACGGTTTCCTAGGAAAATGGTTCCGTTAAATTATAACGGCCGTCATGAAAATCTGTCATTTTCACCAGTAGTTGACATTAAGAGCCAGTTCACAAAATCGCGCGCGGGAAGATATATAAAATTGTTGCGCGGAGAGTATAAGTAGGCTAACAGACGCGAGGGAAAGAGAGTAATTCATCAACTCGTCCTACATACCTACGGCCCATTTGGGGCGACTTGCAGAAAATCAAAATAAATAATATTTTCATTCTGCAACTCTTCCCACGTTTCTTTTTGTGTGGAACTTTAAACTTTATCAACGTTTGGTACAGTTAGTAAGACAAAATATTTCAGTCATACTTAGAATTGTTAAATCTTTTAAAATTTTTGATTATTTTATTTATAATTATTGATTATTATCTTTATGACGATTGCTTCAATCAATCAACTCAGCCTATCGCAGTCCACTACTGGACATCGGCCTCTCCCATGCTGCAACACCCTGTCCTTCGCTATCCGCATCCAATCTGACCCAGCCACCTTTTTGAGGTCGTCGGTCCATCTAGCTGGGGGACGTCCCACACCCAGAATTGCCGATACACGGTCGCCACTCCAGGACTCGTCTGCTCCACCGGTCCTCGGTTCTCCGACAAACATGGCCAGCCCACTGCCATTTCAAAATGCTTACTCTGCAAGTTAAGTCATTAACTCCGGTTCTTTTCCGAATAACTTCGATTCTATCCCTCAAAGAAACCCCGAGCAAAGCCCGCTCTATACCGCGCTGCGCGACCTTAAAGGGGAATGCCTACTCTCCAGTGTCCTAGGCCCAAGATGGACATCAAATATTACTATAAAAATGGAGTGTTTTAAAATCTTAATAGTATTGGATATCTAAAAAATATATTCAAATTGATGCCAGTACTTAAAAAAACTAACATTTTGAGGTTAATTTTCTTTAAGAAAAGGTGTGGGACTATGGTAGAATTTAAGAACTTTTCTGTTTTCAATGCTTGATAATTGATTATGATAGGAATTACTAATATATTTTTATCCAATTGTAGTTATTAGGGTATACAAAAAATACATTTGCTATTTTAATTATCTACATTCTCTTCATTTTTATATACAATTAGCAAATCATCTAAAAATGACGTAGGAGGGCATATATTTGATTCATATTTTGCCCAAACTATATGTATATCAAAGCACAGTCATGGTATGTGCACAACAACCTACCGTACGTTTTCCTATTATGCAATTACAATAGTATCCATCAATTGCCTCTCTGCCAGCATTATTATTATTTATTTTAATGTACACAAAATATAGGTACCTTACGGCTTATATGTCTACTTTGTATTTTGGCACACAAAAGCCAGCAGTTTGCATTAATTCGCTTGGTAGGTTGCTATTTTGTTCTCTACATATTTCAATACTACACATACCGTTGCCCCGGCAAGGTATGATTTTGAATCTCGGTCAGGTTAAAACCACAATGTTCTTCAGTCATTGTATAAAACGTTATTGATCGGCATCCAAAATCGAATACAGCCGTGATCCTTGATTCCAGAGCCAAAGTTGTCCTTAAAGGTGAGTACAAAATCCATAAAACAAAGCCAAAAACCTTGGTAAAAATTCGAATGAAGTCCCTATAAGAAAGCCAGGTCGCAGTAAAAGAAATCGAAGAAAATTCAAAACACATCCACATTGACCGCAACAAGCGATATGTCACTTGTCAGATTCAATTCAGTGTTCTCACTATCACGAAAAAATTATAACATTAAATCGATATATCGATTACTTTTTTAAATAACCGATAATTGATTTATTTTTCTTTTGATGAGAAACATCTATAGCCGTGGGTTACAACGATAGTTGGCGTGGCGACGCGTTGCCACTATACAAAATAGTTTCGATGTTTCACATCTGCCAGCCCTCCCGTGACGGCTCAATTTTTTTTTTTTTTTCGAGTCCACTTTAGTTTTACTTTCATGTATATTTACTATTATTTGGTTTTTTATTACAATACCAGTAAAGTCCCGTGGGTATGCCATTAAATTTATTGTTTTTATTTATAAATCGATTCAAATTGATTGATTAATGATAATACTTAAAATATATGATAATATATATGATGTATGATAATATATGATTTTGATGCTGGCAATATTTTTCCAGCGAGCGTCAAAAATCAGAAAACTTCTTGTTTTTTCAATAGAGTTACTTTTTTTATCGAATTGTTATAGATTGTAGTGGCGCTCATTAGGAAGAAAGTAAATACAGATTTTATTATGGCAAAATTAATGCATAAAGTATTTTTTCTCTAGTCTAATGTCCACTGAGGGCCTCAAATGGGCATTTCCCTTTATGGCCCAACCCGACAGTCAGTGGCCACGTTTCGGCACCAGGTTATAACGGGCAGGACGCACTGGTTGCAGACCTTAGTCTTCAAACATTGCGGGATTGGTGACGAGAAGAGTTGATGAAGTTTTCCAAACGCTGCCAAACCAACCGGTTCCTTCCGTCGGCTTCTTTCTCAAAGTTGTGTCTACCGAGCTGGATGACTTGCCCTAGGTAGACATACTCCTTCAAAACTTCGAGAAGCGACCCTTCGATGTGGATTGGACTTGGCAAGATGTGGGAATTGTACATGATTTTCGTCTTGTCCAAATTCATGCCCTGGCCAACCGGCCGACAGGCTCCGTTTAGGCATCTCATCATCATCATCTCTCATCAGCATCTGGTCTAATTGGACGATTGCTTATTATTTTATAATTTTAGGTTTATTATTATTAAACCTACATGTACGAATGACTGAATGTACATTATTACCAAGTGTGTAAATTGGTGTCAAATTTGTAATGATTTAATATTTTCTGTTTTTATGTAGCAATGTTGTGATGATTAAATATTTTATAACAACAATTCCTTCTTTATTTTTCCACACTAACACTTTTGCTACTGATTTTACCTTTTTGTACCATTTTGATAGTAACGTGGGACGTGGGATTATTTATTTTGATTTTCTGCAATTCGTCCCAAATGGGCCGTAGGCATGTAGGACGAGTTGATGAATTACTTGGGAAAGAGAACTAACTCTTTCTCTCGCGCACGCAGAACATGACGTAGGTCTAATTTCGACAAGCATTGGATCGCAACTAATTTTCTAGGTTCGATGCGCGGAAATATATACTATAAAATTTTATTTCAATTATTTTTCTAAAAAGTTTATTGTATTTTAATTTTTACTTATTTGTCATTGATTGTAGTATTAGCTGTTGCCCACGACTTTGTCTGCGATCCAGGATGGATGTTAGCCTATTTCCTTTCCCAAGTCATGGTCTATCTATGTGCAAAATTACATCCAAATTCGTATAGCCGTGTTTGCGTGATTGAGTAACAAACAAACAAATTCATTTCCGCATTTCTAATATTACTAGCTTCTGCCCGGGGCTTTGACCGCTTGGATGTCGGAAATCATCCCACGGGAACGTGTTCTCGGGACAAAAAGTGGCCTATGTCCTTCCCCAGGATGTTATGTAAATCCTTGCCAAATTTTATAGAAGTCTGTTCAGTGGTTAAGGCGTGAAAAGGTAACATACAGACAGAGGTACTTTCGAATTTATAATATTATAGTATGGATTGGTTGGATTCACCTATGTTATTTTTTTATTGTTATAATATCATTGTGTAGGTAATAAGATTAAATGCATTTTTTTAAGAGCATATAAAAAAAATCTTTGCTTAGTTTTAAGTTTTGCTATGGGATACCGGAGATGAAATATCAAAATATGGTAAATTACAGTACAATGGGATCGTGTTCCAAATCATTTGGTGTTTTAAAACAGTTTATTGCTAAAGGTAACTGAGATGAAGGACTTTAATAAGATACCCCTTTTGAGCGTTTATCTAACCCAGCAGTAGGGGGAAAGGGTTATTGCATTCTTAGTCCGAGACGCTATAAATGAATATTCTACAAAAAAAAAAAGCTAAATTATGAATAAAACTATCATTTATCATTCACAAAACTTTTAACAACTCTCAACCATTACTGCAATTTTGGACGTCAAAAATTATGAAAATCTGAGATCTTTGCGTGTAAGATGTCAAAAAACAATCTGTATTTGGACATCCGTTATTAAGTGACTATTCACCGATTTCTTAAGGAACCAAAGCTTTACGAAAGGGTAAGTCGGCTCACGTTTGTCTACTGTAAAGTTAACTTTGTTCTTTATGAACACGTTAGATACAACATTAAATAGTGAGTATCGCAATTTCGATTACTCTTCATCTACCTGCCTTTTCTCAAATGCGTTGGGGTCGGCTTCCAGTCTAACCGAATGCAGCTGAATACCACTATTTTACATAGAGTGACTGCCTATCTGACCTCCACAATCCAGTAACTGGGTAATACCCCTTAGTTAGACTGGTTGTCAGACTTGCGGGCTTTGGACTACCGTAATGACTGTCAACGATCATCTAAAATTGACAGCTGGGACCAACGGTTTAAGGGCTCGTACACACTTACCACAACCACACCACTTCGCAGCGACAAAATGTGGTCAAGCAGTGGTTACGTGTGAATAGTGTCGCTGCAGCTTCTTGCAGTTGCGTTTTGTGGCAACTACAAAAATCAAATCAAATGGTCGCCGCAACGTTGTGTTTACGAAGTGGCCGGCCGTTAGTGTGCGGTGTCGTTGGTGGTTGCGTTGTGGCAGCGATGTGGCCTTGGTATGGTCGGTATCACCCACAAGGTTGATTTCAACGGCCAAATGTGGTCCGTGTGAATAAACTATTAATTTTCATACAATTTGCGCCCGTCCACGTGTTGTCGTTGTGGTGTAGTTGTGGCACGTGTGTTGGGGCTCTAACGTGCTTTCCACTATTTTTATTACTAAAATTATCCAAAATGTGTGACATATTATTTGTCAGGTAGTTTGTTTGTCGGTCTGCCAAGTAATGCTTATTTTATAACACAGTGAGATAGTTGGAATTATTGATATTTACCTATGGGGACCAACGTGCATTGAGTCTAAATTAAATACAGGGTGGCAGGGACATCGACGCGCAACCTGTTACCCTGGATTCAGTACATGATTCTGAACCTAATCGAAATTCCGAACGGAGTTTTTCGTCAGTTATTAAAAAAGAATTAGCTTTTCCATACATTTTGACCGCGTAGGTACCTATTGCAATTTTCTAAGAAACAGCAGTTTTTTTTTTTTATAACCGACGAGAAATTTCTAAGCTACGGAATCATGTGTTGAATTCATGGTTACAGTTTGCGAGTCGATGTCCTTACCACCTTCTATAAAAGGCGAGGTGTGGATAAAGAAAATACGGTAACATAGACGCAGATCAATAAATCGGATTTCTTGACAAACTGTTACTAAAACCAAGTTAAGTAATACTCACGTAGCCTTCACCAATGTCTCCTTCGGGTGAGGGTAAAATAATCTTCAAAGTGTGCCATCCACCCACGAAGTTAAGTTCCCAAGCCCTATTCCAAACTTCTCCTATGAATCGGTCATGAAGTATGTTTAACTCGTTGGCTACAACCCAGATCAGGTCAAAAGGATCCGTTGCTTCCATATAAATGATCACTTCAATAGTACCACTTTCGGTCATACAAAAATTTAATGATGACACACAACTCAATTCTGGTAGAGGCGTAATAAACGAGGTACTGCGTTCATTTAGACCAGTCAATTCCAAATCGCTGTAAATGCCAACAACCCGAGATGGCTCGGGGACACAAGTCTCCCCCCACTCATTTATCAACCATTCATTGAATTTTTCTTCAAAAGTGTATTTCACACAGGATTCACTGACTGCGTAAGACACCAATATTAATACTATTAATACTTTGCGAATCATTTCATTTCGCATGTGGCAACAGGTCACTGCTTAATTAACCCAAAATCTCGTTACTGTAAGTTTTATCATTTAATCGAACACTTGTTTTCATTATTGTAGGTACTGAACACGGATAAGATAGCATCTCAGATTATTCTGTCAATGTATTCAAATAAGGCTTTGAAACTACTTGATGGTGTATAAAATATGCTTCCGTGGTGAAAAAAAGAACTGGTATGTAAAGCAGCAGCTGCATCCTGCACAGTACGGTTGCCTTCCAAAGAGGACAACTATATCAAAGAGGACAACTATATCAAAGAGGACAACTATATCAAAGAGGACAACTATATCAAAGAGGACAACTATATCAAATCTTTTGCATTTTACTAGTGACATAGCAGTTGCACTCGACGAAGGGAATGAGGTACACACTGTGTATGTATATGTGTATAATAAATGTAAGCACATTAAATTTACAAGAACTCGACTTTACACGACCACCGTAACGCAATTTACTCAATTAACAGTATACCCCTGGAAGGAGGGGTGTTGGATTCGCAAGTTAGGTGTAATTATGGATTGCCAACTTAAGTTTGAGACACCATATATTTAATATAATATAGCTCAGCAAGCTTCGCGTTTGTCGGGTTTTGTAGCGCGACAACTCAAGGAATTTAGGGATCCAAAAGTCATAATAACAGTTTTTAATTGCATCGTTCGCATTGTGTTGGAGTATGGAAGTCAAGTATGGAATCCTACTTATGGTGACTACTCTGGTAAATTAGAGCGAGTACAAAATCGCTTTCTGTACCAATTATCTTTTGCTAATAACCAATCTAATAACCTCAAATCCTATGAATCAGAGTTAGAATACTTCAGTGTGACCACTTTATGCTCTAGAAGAAAAGCTGCGGATATCGTATTCTTGTTTACGTTAATCAAAGCTCACGTAGATTGTGAAGTTTTCTGGAGAGCATTTAACTTGCTGTTCCACCCCAGAGTAGTCGTTTATGTGATAGGCACACATTTGTGATGCCTCATTGCAAAACAAATATAAAACAGCATGCTCCATTTTATAGAATGTTTTCCAGCTACAACGGTGTGAGGCAGGATTTTGATATTTTCTCCGGCAAAAAAAAACAGCCAAAATTAAGATTAAGATGAGCATATGATTCGACTAATAATGATTAACCCAATGGCAGCATATTATTTATAAGCTTATTTATAATTAGTTTTAACCAGCTCATACATTGTGAATGCTGTGTTCACTATTTTAGGGCAAGCATTATTATGTGTTTCTTAATATTATTAATCAGACGGTTTTCCTGGGTATCACGCTAGACGAGAAATTACAATGGGGACCCCATATTATAACATCTCTTGCGGCCCGCGGCTATGCTCGGCCGCTTATGCTGTTAGGAAGATAAAATCTACATCTTTTTAATAAAATAAGTGATAGACATAATTTTAATACCAGAGATAAAGATAAAATAGATCAACCATTTTTCAGATTATCTAAAGTACATACATCTTTAATGGGGTACTGTGTTAAATGTCACAACAAAATACCTTGTGATATATTGCAATTAACTGAAAGAAAAAAATTCAAAATAAGCATATTACAAATATCAGGGTTATATCCTAGATAAGAATGCTTGGAAACATGCTGGTCCTGCTCCATAGGACAACCTAGAGTCTAGACAAAATCAAACTGGTTGCTAATTTAATTGTATAATTTGTATGACATTTATAATGACATGAATAATTTGTATTTGACGAAAGATAGGTATAATATTGTTAAATACTATCTCTCTAACTATCACAGAAGACAGATAGCTGTGTCGCTATCATATTTTTTTTCTTTATCAGCCAAAAACTTGGCTAAACAAATTGCTTCTTTTGAGCAATGCAATAACTTGTTAATCAATTCTGCCAATAATTTGGTCAAAATTAATGACATTGATCATCATTTAAATTAGAAATTAGGACAATAGAGGCAACCTCTTGCAAAAATGTAACAAAGACAAATAATCAATCAAATGGAAGCGTAAAAAAATTAAATAGTATCAACCTGGTGCATCAAAACATTCAAGGGTTTTTGAAGAAAGATTTAGAAGTAGAATTATTCCTGAATTATAGCAATATAGATATTCTTTGTGTGACAGAACATTGGCTTAAAAGCCACCAGTTCATGTTCAATTTTAGTAATCACCAGGTTGGTAGTTCGTTCAGCAGAGTAAATGCTATACATGGTGGCTCATTAATTATAGTAAATAACCAACTTAAATTTAAAGACCGCAAGGATATTGTGAGCCTATCTGTTGAGCGGACAATTGAAATAGCCTGTATAGAATTGGAGCAGTTCATTATATTAAGTGTGTACAGACCACCTTCAGGATTGTATGATTGTTTTGAAAAGGTTATGGATGGAGTGTTGCACAAAATTTGTAATTCAAACAAGTCTATCATAACTTGTGGTGACTTTAATGTTAATTTGTTAGAAAATTCTGGGTTAAGTACTAAAATTATAAGTTTGTTTCAGTCATACAACCATAAAGAAATGATTAATTTAATAGACTCTGATCATTGCGGACAATTGATCATTATTTCTAATATTAACAAAAAAGTTATTAAAAAAGATATCACTGTTACCTCAAAAACTAGTAATCGCTTGGAAACATTTAAAACTAAACTTTTAAGTAAATTACCATTTTTGTCGACTAATGATGACCCTAATGAACAATATAATGTTTTTTTTAATATGTATTGCACACAATTTGATAACACATTCATTCCAAAGACTTTCTCGGTGAATAGTAACGCTTCATTCAGTGACTGGGCCACCATTGGTATACATAAAAGTAGCAAACGACTTTATGAATTATATGATGAACGGACTTGTATAAACACTGCTGAATTTAATTTATATGTTAAGAATTATTCAAAATTATTTAAAAGAGTTTGCAGTATGGCCAAGTCACGTTATTTGAGTTCAAAAATTAAAAATAGTAGTAATGTAATTAAAATGACATGGAGTATCATTAACAGCGAAACGGGAAGGTCATGCAACCGCTGTAGTAACTACACGCTTGATATTGATGACAATATAATTAATTCAGATTCCCAAGTCGCCGCGGCCTTTGAAAATTTCTTTGCTGATGTTCCCGTATCCACTACTAAATCTCTAAACTCATCACCCACTGCTGCAGAGTCTTTACTTAAGGAAAACGTTCCTGTATGTGATTCTGAATTTCATTTCAAATATGTCACCTGCAAAGATATAATTAAAACCTTTCACACATTAAATGTTAAAAAGACCGCAGATCTATGGGGTAATTCTGTGGACGTTGCTAAGTCCATAATAAACATTGTAGCACCTACTTTAGCTGTTATTTTTAATAATTGTATTGATCGTGGTGAGTTTCCTGATCTTATGAAAAACAGTAAAATAATAGCGTTATTTAAATCGGGTAGTACATCAGACCCTACTAATTATAGACCTATTTCAGTACTACCTACCTTTAGTAAAATTTTTGAAAAACTTATTTTGAATCAAATGCAAGGATTTTTTAATAATCACAAATTACTGCATAACAAACAGTTCGGTTTTACGAGGGGTCGTTCGACTACTGATGCCGGAGTTGAACTTTTAGGACATGTTTATGATGCATGGGAGGACAAATGCGATGCTTTGGGAATCTTTTGCGATTTGTCCAAGGCATTCGATTGTGTTCTTCATGAAACATTGATCAGGAAACTGCACCACTACGGAATCCGAAACGCCTCTCTGGATCTTCTTACTTCTTACTTAAGTGATAGGATTCAGACAGTTGATGTTAATGGAAAAAGATCACCCGGATCGGTAGTAAGAATGGGGGTCCCCCAGGGCTCAATTCTTGGGCCATTTTTATTTCTTATTTATATAAATGACTTGCCTTACCTCATAAAGGATAAACATGATATAGTGTTATTTGCAGACGACACTTCACTTTTATTTAAACTGAAACGTCAGCAGCTGATTACTGACAATGTAAATAGCGCCCTTGCAATAGTAGTTAACTGGTTTAATGTTAATAACCTACTTCTTAACGAGAAAAAAACTAAATGTATTAAGTTTACGATACCTCATGTTAGACAAGTAGAAACTAGTGTTCTCATAAAGGGTGAAGTGCTGAAACCCGAAAATACCACAGTTTTCTTAGGCATAACTTTGGATACCAAGCTTCAATGGGGCCCCCACATAGATAAATTGTCAAAAAAGCTTAGCTCTGCAGCATACGCCGTTAGAAAAATTCGTGGTTTAACTGATTTAGAGACAGCCCGTTTAGTATACTTTAGTTATTTTCATAGTGTGATGTCGTACGGTATTCTGTTGTGGGGAAATGCCGCCGATATCCAGACAATTTTCGTTTTACAAAAAAGGGCAATTCGTTCTATCTATAAATTAAGTCCCAGACACTCCCTCAGAGATAAATTTAAAGAGATTAATATAATTACTGTGCCTTCTCAGTATATTTATGAAAATCTTTTGTATGCACATAAAAATATTAATCTGTTTAAAAAATACAGTGATATCCACAATATAAATACTAGAAACAAACACAAATTTATTGTTCCTACAACCAGGCTCAAGAAAATAGGTGGCTCGTTTAGATGCCAATGTATACGTTTTTATAATAAACTTCCTAGCCACATTCAAGATCTAAGCTTTAATAAATTCAAATCTTTTATAAAACGGAAACTATGCCAGAAAGCCTATTATACTGTGAAAGACTATATTGAAGACAAAAAGGCTTGGGATTGAGCTGCTCCAATAAATTTACACGGTGAATGTTGATTTTAATTTGCTAGCTATTTTAGACATGAATATTTACTGTAAAAAGTATTATATTATTTTCATTATTGAGAATATGAGGACTATGTGGGTCATTGTTTCAGTTATATTCTTGATCTGGCAGTTTAAGTAGTTTATGCGGCCTACCCAAATGTCCTTTCTTTGGTATTGTTCGTCGAATCGTTGAGCTCCTTAAGTTCTGAGTTGAGCTGCACGGTTACTGACAAATGCGTGCACTGACTGGACAGATCCACTTAATCTGTGTGGTTCTTTCCTCAAAAGACCATTTCAGACACCAATCTACATGGTTCTCAAACATTATGTCCGATTTTTTTATATACACATTGACATTGTTGAATTTTATATACACAATGACATGAGTATTTACTTGTAAAGTAGTATGTTATTTTAATTATTGTGAATGTGAGGATTATGTGGGTCATTGCTTTTTTTTTCGCAGTTAATTTTTATCATGATCTGGCAGATTGAGTAATTTATGTGGCCTACCCAAATGTCCTTTCTTTGTTATTGTTCGTCGAATCGTTGAGCTCCTTAAGTTCTAACTTCCTGAGTTGAGCTGCACGATTACTGACAAATGCGTGCACTGACTGGACAGGTCCACTCAATCTGTGTGGTTCTTTCCTCAAAAGACCATTTCAGATACCAATCTACATGGTCTTCACATGATCTGACCAAGATTATGTCTGGACTTTAAAAGAGACTGTGACCTCTGAGTTTGTTTCGGCCTTTCTTCTCAGAGTAGTCAGATAGGAAACGCCGACCTCATCTAGTTTAAAAATATGATTGACGTGTAAAAGTGTTTGTACAAACCTACTTACAGAAATAAAATCATTTATCATTTATCATTTATCATTTATCATTGATTTTTACATTCTGTAACTACTTTAACTCACACACAAAATTTTTACTTGTTAACATTTTAGAAAAATCATCTACTTTTCAATATTTGTAAATATGTGAGCACCATGTATCTATCACATAATTATTTTCCTGTCATTGCTTTACCTATATTTAATTCTTTTTACCTACGAGTAATAAGGTATAGTAATTTTATTCTAGGTGCATCGTCTTCACGTATGTAATTAATGTATACATAATATTGTAAAACATTTTAAAAGAGTAACTGTGGAGTTTCTTGCCCATTCTTCTCCATACGAAACTACCTTTTGGAAGGGGCAACTAGAATCAATTCAATTTTTTTGTAAATTTTGACGTTCTAAAGTGCCTTATAAGTGCCCATTTGAAATAAATGATTTGACTTTGGCTTTAAGTTTATAGCGGTATCAACATCGCCACATGCGTGCTACACGTCATACTGACGTCACGCAAATCCTGCATCGCGCAAGCAGAGTTTACCGCGCGACTAGCATATATACAAACGTGCCGACATCAACCGTTGGGCAGTTGCCCACCAGACACAACACCCGTCGGGTCGGAGGATCCTCCCTTTTCCATAGAGTATGAGTGAGCTTTACACCCTGTTCCTCATACCTCTATTAGTTTACCTAGTATTTAAGGTATATTGTATTGCCCGAGTTGTGAACCAAATAACAAAAAAAAACCAAAAACAATTCAATCCGCGTAACCTTTTCCCAACTATGTTGGGGTCGCCTTCCAGTGTAACCGAATGCAGCGTAATATCTGTATTTTACACGGAGTGCCTGACCATTTGACCTCCACAACCGAGTTACTGGGTAACACGATACCCCTTGTTAAGACTAGTTGTCAGACTTTTGGGCTTTTGACTACCCGTAACGACTGTCAAAGAGCTACGAATGACGGCTGGGACCAATTGCATAAAGTGCTTTCCGCGGGTCTCGATATGTAATGGATGGTCACCCTTCCACGAACCAAACGCGGCTAGCGACTCGTGCGGCTGTTATTATTTAGCCACAAACCCCTCCATGCAATATCTCTAATAAGCATTATCAATATGTGTGTTAATTAACCGTCTTCTCATGGTGACCAGAGATTATTAACCAAACTTAAATTCACGCGGAAAACAAGCGTGATGTTATGTTATGTTAAATAAATAGTTAATAAACTGTCGGTTCTCGGCTGCGGTTCTTGATCCGAGGCGATGATATCCCATCGTTCTTCATATCAATCATAATCATGATTTGAACCGAAAAATGTCCAAAGCCGCACACAAATGCGGGAGGCATTAGTGTGCGGTTGTGGACATTATTAACGCGATTATTAAAATCTAAGCGTCCCCACATCTTTAGGGGTCGTCAAGTCATAGTCGTGCTAATTGTTAAATTGTTTTTAAATGAGGAAGTTCATGGATGATCTTCTGTTGGTTGTCATAGCGGTGCCCAGATTTACAGCTTCGTAGCTCCTTGTTAATGTGTGGCATTTAAACAGATTTCCCTGGGTCCAGATGAATTATATCATATCCTTCATTCAGCATTACTGATTTTTCAGTATTTGCCGAGTATTTACAAATAAAGAAAAAGAAACCGGACAAGTGCGAGTTGGACTCGCACGCGAAGGGTCCCGTACCACCGTACAATTTAACACTCCATATTAAAAAAAAACACGTTTCTTCTGTGGCGGCCCCCTTTCATTTTTAATTTCATTAAATTTTTATTTTATATTGTTATAGCGGCAATAGAAATACACACTGTGGAAATTTCAACTGTCTACCTACAGAAAAAGAAAGATAGAAATTAAATTTATTTAGCACAAACTACAACGCACACAACACAACATATACCTACAAGTATAAAAGAAAAATAAACGAAATAAAAAGTGTAAAGTGCGTAGTGAGAAATTAACAGGAAAGTGTGCCTTGCGGCTGCACTGAATAGGTCCAGTTCAGCAAAATACCTATTCCACCTAAACCTATTACGGTTCATGAGATACAGCCCGCTAACAGATAGACGGATGGACGGACGGTCGGACGGACGGACAGCAGAGCTTAAGTAATAGGGTTCCGTTGGCACCCTTTGGGTACAGAACCCTAAAAACCAAAAATGCACTGCTGACTGCAACTAAAAGTCCAAAAGGAGCTCACTTTTCAAGCAGTCTGATGCAGTTGGTGGCAATTATTTTAGTTCAGTCTCAGCTTTGATGCCACCAACTGCATCAGACTGTTTGAAAAGTGAACTTGTCTTGGACTTTTTATATGAAGTCGGGTTTATTGTTATTTTAAACCTTGGTGTAATATTTTTGAAACTGTCTCCTCCAGCCCTTTCGTCATGGCACAAACAATTTTTTTTGAAGACAATGCTTATTGATGTCTAATATCCACCATTTTGTTTTCATAAAACATCACCTAGCAATCGGGCGACCCATACGATTGGATAGACACCTCATGTAATAGGTTGGGGAAAAAGTTCCTTCGCATTTTTTAAGAAATTCAAAACATTTTTTAATACATACATACATAAACTCACGCCTTCTTCCCATGCGGGTAGGCAGAAACTACAGAACGCCACCTGCTACGATCCATACATGCTCCTTTTGCCTCGTTTACGTTCATACATTTGGTCATACACGCACGCCCGTTGTGAGTACTACGCACCTGACCTTTCTGAAGAACATCACCAATAAGGTCACTATATGTCTTCCTAGGGCGTCCCCTCCCGGCCTTTCCACTCACATCTGCCTTGTAAATACCTTTTGTTAATCGCCCTTCATTCATCCTCTCAACATGACCAAACCATCTTAGCATACTCTTTTCAATTTTTGTCACTACATCTTCCTTTAAACCGCACCGTTGCCTTATCTCATCATTCTTCAGTCTATCATTCATAGTCACACCACACATGCTTCGCAAGGAACGCATTTCCACAGCATTTATTCTACTTTCATGCTTCTTTTGCCACACCCAACACTCACTTCCATACATAAGCGTAGGCACCAGCACACCATTGTGAACAGCGTCAGAGTCAGACAGACAGCGACAGAGTCGTGCTTTTTTGGACATCAACTGGTTGGTCACAATTGCATGTGTAGCACCATTCACTTTATTTCCCGCATTTACCCTTCTTTCCACATCTCCATCAATCTTTCCATCCCTTGTAAATAGACTCCCCAAATATACGAACTCACTTACTTGCTCCACACACTTATCATTTAATTTCACATCACATACCGATACATCTTCTTCTCTTTCAAACACCATGACCTTCGTCTTATTCACATTTATATTCATCCCTTTCATTTTAAATAATTCATCCATCACAGTGACCATGTCTTGCAACCCTTCCGCTGATGATGCAAGTAGATCTTGATCATCTGCGCAGAGAAGGCATTTGACAGGCAACTCATTCATCGTCAATCCATACTCACCCTCTTCCAAATCTGTCAGACAACTATCCATGTACAAGTTGAACAGCCATGGTGACGCTACACAACCCTGTCTAACACCCCTCGAGATGCAGAACCAATTCGTGTATGCCCCATTTATCCTAACACAAGCACTGGAATCCTTGTATAAAGATGTAAGTGCCCGTACTAAGCGCCAGTCCACACCATACAAGGATAGTGTCGACCACAGTTCTTCCCTCCACACACTGTCATAGGCCTTCTCCAAGTCCACGAAAGCACAGTAGACTTTCTTGTGATTTGCCAGATGTTTTTCAGCTATGCACCTTAGGGAGAAGATCTGATCCATACATGCCATTCCCTCTCTAAATCCTGCCTGTACATCCCATATTTTCTCACCTGTCACATTTTTTAATATAGTTTATTTACATTTAACTAAAGTATGTAGGTACCATTTTGTTTCATAACTTTTTGCCATCTTGTAGTTAGGGACATGATCCCATTGCTATAGAAATTTTGGGACTTCTGATCAAAATACCGCGACAAGTGGTTTTGGCAGTCCTCTCGTGATGTTAACCTGACACTGCCTAAAGAATTCTGAAGAGACCGAAACAGGTGGAAATCTGAAGGTGCAAGGTCAGGACTATACGGCGGATGCATTAACACCTCCCAGCCAAACTCTCTTCATTTTTGCTGAGTGGCTAAAGATGTGTGAGGTCTAGCGTTATCATGATGAAAAACCACACCCCTTCTGTTGATTAATTCCGGCCGCTTTCTCTCAACTTCTTGCTTTAATCTCATCAGTTGTTCGCAGTAGAGTTCAGAATCGATGGTCCTGCCTGGTGGTAACAGCTCATAACCTTCCAATCCCACCACACACACAGCATCACCTTGTTGCGAGTTAACCCGGGTTTCGCCACAGTCTGTGAAGCCTGACCGGCCTTTGACCACGACCTTTTTCGCACGTTCTTGTCGTACGTGATCCACTTTTCATCACCAGTTATCAGCTTCTTCAAAAATGGTTCGGTTTCATTACGTCGTAATAAAGAATCACAATTGAGTACACGGTTCATTAGGTTTCTTTCAGTGAGCTCGTGAGGTACCCAAATATCGAGCTTTTTTGTGTACCCAGTTTCTTTCAAATGTGCCAAAACTGTTTTGTGGTCAATTCCCAGTTCTTCAGCTACGTCGTAACTACTGATATGCCAATCTTGCTCCACTTTTTCAAAAATGGCATCCATTTTATCCGTAATAGGGCGACCAGAGCGACGTGCATTTTTGACATCAAAATTTCCGGATTGAAAACGCTTAAACCAAATTTGTGCTACTCTCACAGACACTGCACTAGGTCCATAAACATCGCAAATTTTTTTCGCGGCTTGCATTGCATTTTTACCTTTTTTGTAGTAAAATTTTAGAATGTGTCGAATTTCTTCATTAGATTCGCTCATCTTGACAGTACGAAAAACAAATGAAAAGCACACATTTTCCTAATTTGAATTTGGAATTATGTTCTTTAAAATTTTAACTTTCAATGATACCAAAACCAGCCAGATACAAATAGCATAGCCAAAGAGATTTTATTACAAGTTCATACATACTATAATGCGAAAAGACTTTTTCCTCAACCTAATAAGTATTAAAATCCATCCATTTTCAGCCATTAGCCGAGGGTATAAAGAATACCACATGCAAACGCAAATGCATGAATACAAAGATGCATAGATACGAATGAAAAACATATCTCCTATTTTTGCTGTCGCGCGGGCGGGTAATAAGTGGTTGGTTATTTGCATTGTCTGCAAGGATGCAACTTTTCTTTGCTTTGAATTCACAAATCTAGCCGAATGGGACTAATTTATCATGTACAATTTAAAGCATGAAAAAATTTCTTAGTCATCATAGGCCACAGAAGGGACGTGAGTCGAGGACAGGGCGCAGACGCGGCGTCCCTTTCACATATCTTCATTATTCTTCTACTGCATACTATTGCCGCGTCTGCGTCCCGTCGCGTCTTCGTCTGACGTCCGTTCTGTGTGACCCGTGCCGTGGTGTCGGCACCGTGAAACGGCACGACGTCGTATGTATCACACGTTATATTTATGTTGTTAAGCAGAAGAACTTTTCAAACATATGACGCAATGCATTAGTATTTTCCTTCAAAATATTCCGGATTGTGATTGAAAGTGTGTTACGCAATTAGACTGCACATCGGCATCACCTCGCATCATCGGCTCGTCGTCAGCTAAGCGTCAACCCAAAGGAGGAACTTAACCGCGGTGCCGTTGCATAATAGTCGTATTGACAGCCGTCCTCATAGTAAACTAATTTCTTCTTGATAAGCATATTTGGTCCGTAAAGTCAAACATCACACGGTGCCGTCATTGTCACGACGATCGGCATTGTGTCCTTTATGTAACTCCCACCGCTGTCTTAGAAAACCCAAGGATATTAGGTAGGTATATAACCTGTTTTATAATTACGAGTATATTGATAAAAAATATTTATATTTATATTTCCTGAAGTGGACGTAGCTCGTTTTTTGAATACCAAAAGTGTACATTTCAAACCTTTATCTGAGTATCGTTTCAAACTTATGTTAAAATTAATTAATAGATTAATATCGACTGATTAGCTTACCTAATCTGGATCACTGCATTAAACTTGTATCATGTTCATCTTAAGTATAAATCTAATAAATTTATAATTACGACCACCACATGGTATCATAGTCTCAGTAGATAACTATCAAAGTAGTCCTATTAATAATGTTTATTCATTTTATTGATGTGCAGCCAGCAGATTGTTTTTGACAAGTATGACAAGTTCAAAAGAATATCATGACTACTTTTAGCAGTTCATAAATATTTTTCTTTCTTTCTTTTAATTACACATCCTTACTGCAATTCTGGATTTCATTACACGATTCTAGCTTCTGCCCGCGGTTTCGCCCGCGTGGATGTCAGACATTATACCACGGGAACGTGCTACCGGGACGAAAACTAGCCTATGTCCCCCCGCAGGATGCCATCTATCTCCTTGTCAAAATTTATCGAAATTAGTTTAGTAGTTTAGGCTTGAAAAGGTAACACACAGACAGAGTTACTTTCCAATTTATAATTTTATATATTAGAAAGAAAAAAAAGAAATAAAATACGTGTATTTGCGGTAAACATGACGCCGAAAAATACACACAAATACAAACAAGAACGAGTTGGGGGAAAATATGTGTCACATCCACGCAAAACGGCAATGGCTCAGCGTAATGCTACGACCCTATGCGAGACAGAGCCCCAGCGCTGGTTTTCAGCGACAGCCGGCGTTGACGTGTGACGTCAACCAGTGCAGTATACGAAAATTAAAAATAACAAAAAGATAAGAAATATAATATACCTAGTTCTAAATGTTGTTGATGTTGTTGTTGTTGATTGTTGTTGTAATGTTTTTGTTGTTGTTGATTGTTTTATTATTTTTATTTTTTGTTTGTTTTTATGTATGGATTAGTAGGTATGGATACTTTATTCACATTGTACTGGGGTCGATCTTTCGATACAGATGTACATATAGCCCTGACCGTAATGTGGACGCTGTTCCCTATATTGGTGGGGACCTTACTAATATCTTTTTAAATAAAAATACTCAAACTTATTAAAAAACTTTATACTTGTGTTTTTATTGTGTTGTAAAAACTTGCATGAACATTGACCGCTGGGTCTTTTTCAAGCAACGCTACAAGCTTGCTAGCTGTTCTTAATTTTTCAAGCATTTTTTTTCCCTCTACATACATACACTAACTCACGTGTTCTTCTCATGGGAGTAGGCAAAAACTATGGAACCCCATTTGCGACGATCCTTACAACTTCTTTTGCTTCGTTTACGTTCCTACATCTGGTTATACATGCACGCCGGTTGCGAGAACTACGCACCTGACCTCTCTGAAGAACATCACCAATAAGGTCATTATAATGTCCTTGTAGGGCTTTTTCCACTCACATTTGCCTTATAAATACCTTTTGTTATTCGCCTTTCACTCGTCCTCTCTTTTTGCGTTTTATCCCTGTATAATAAGGTCAATGACAAAAGCCGAGTGCTACTTTTATACATATAATTTAAATTGACACGAGATGATTATGTTTTTAATATATTCATACTAAAATAACATATAGTAAAGAAATCTCGATGTTTTGTCAAGTCGTACAAACCGTGCGAAGCACGGGCGGGTCGCTAGAAATAGCGCAAAATGATTGTAACTACAAACTCAAACTCAACGCATTTATTTCAAATAAACCAATTACAGGCACTTTTGAATTGTCAAGGGGTCGGTCAGTCAGAAAGATGAAGCTAGTTGCCCATTCCAAAGCGTAGTACGAGGGTGACACTGAAAGTTCTTAGAAAATCAAAAACTGAACAAACTAGCAAGTTATTCGTGTTATTATATCTTTTCAAAATAGTGTCCATTTCAAACTCAAACTCAAATCATTTATTTCAAATAAACCAATTACAGGCACTTTTCAATTGTCAAGGGGTCGGTCAGTCAGAAAGATGAAGCTAGTTACCCATTCCAAAGCGTAGTAGGTAGCTATGGAGAAGAACGAGCAAGAAACTCCGTGGACACTCTTTTAAATCAAAATATGGTTACAAAATATAGGTTACATCATTCTTGTTGAAATTATGCATGCGAGAACGACGCACAACGTTAAAAGCGTCCGTAATAAAAAGACGAAAACAAGTCAAATATTAAATTAAATTAAAATAAGCCGTGGCAGCTAAGAAATGACCAGTCCCTACTGACGGCGCCCGTTCACGAACATGACGCATGGATTAGCATCATTCAGCTCAAACATTTTGAAGGGAACTTAATGATCCACCACCGTCACCAGCGAGACATTTGAGTGAGCATACTCTCAGCCGCCAGGGCACATTCAAGTCAATGAAAGACAAACCTACTAAATGGTAGCTTTAAAGTAGGTACCTACATAGTACTCACACATGTGCTATGCAATTATACAATACTAAAAGATTGAATTTATGCATCGCAAATATAGTTTTTACAATCTTCAGCAGCTCCAACAGTAGTTTGAAATGCTAATAAATTAGTTTATGCGCCCTTGTGGAGCAGCCGGAGCAGGCCCAACGTTGTTGAGCCAAGCATTTTTATCAGCGATGTAATCCCCCAACTTATAATATGCTTGGCTGCATAGTGTGCGATTTATACAAGATTTAAATTTCGTTTCATTTAGTTGAAGTATATGGGGAGGTATTTTGTTATATCATTTTAAACAGTACCCCATGAAAGATGAATCCACTTTAGCAAGCCTGAAACCTGGTTGAACTAATTGGTCCCTATTTCTAGTGATATGATTGTGTCTTTCACCTCTTTTACTAAAAATATGTAGATTTCTTCTTACGTACATGATGTTTTCATAGATATATTGACGAGGTACCGTCATGATGTTAATATATTTAAACCATTCCCTTAAGCAAGTCGCGCCTGCGGAGGCCATATGTGGCTCTGATGGCTCTTTTCTACAGGATAAAAATAGACTCGACGTCTGCAGCCCGTCCCCATAGTAAAATACCGTACGACATAATAAGTAGTATGAAACTAACTAAAATAGACTAGTCTCGCGGTACCTACATCAGTAAATTGACGGATTTTTCTCACATCATGTGCTGCTGAACTTAGCCGTCCTGCATGGGATGTTAAATAAGGACCCTATTGAAGCCTTGACTCGAGCGTGATCCCCAGGAAAACAGTTTTATCGACGAATTCTAGTTTCCCTTGATTTAATACTATCCCTCTATACTCGTACTATCTCTCTTTACTCGTTTTGTAATTGGGGCAGCAAGTTTAAGAATTGTTCATTGAATCTTAAGATTAAAGCTCAACAAGATTTTTATTTGAGATATCAGCCACGATCCTTATTCAAACTGTTATCCGAACGAAATATCTTAAAAAACTATTTGTATTAACCAAATAAATCAGAGTATTTATTAGCACTCTAATCCCTCTATCTTAATATTGTTGTTGAGTACTTACCTATATCAATATCTGTCAGAACTCTCATCTTTATCACCTTTATCAAAAGTGTATAAGTCGCGCTCCATAACAAATAATAATTGATACATTTTATATCACTGTTCTTTTATTTCGAGGGTGTAAAATGAAAACTTTGACATTGGTGTCGATTCTTTTGTTTTCCAACTAAACTAAAATTAGAGTATTGTGTCAGATATTGCTATGCTTCACAGTTTTTTTTTAAATTAAAAATTTTCCCATTGAAGTCCCGGAGTACTTACCTAGTACTCTGAGATTTCACTAGGTAAATAAATAGTTTTTGACCAACTTGAAGAGTTCTGCGCTGCCAACGACGATGCCTTGGAAGTAGCGAAGTTTTGGGCCAACAAAATTTAAAACACTGTCGTGCCATCGACACGAAGAAGAAGAATACCAACTTGTAAACAGGAGGAGGTTAGGCATACGATGTTTTTTCCCAATCGCTGTATTGGGTAGACTAGTGCGGATGTCGTCTTTTCTAAACAGGGGGGGGGGGGGGGAGGAGTTGATATTATATATTAAGTTCCTCATCATGGACCAAATACCCAGGTAAACAGAAACCCAGTTTGGTCCGATGGTTGGTTGATGCGGAAAATACGTCTCAATAATCAGTTTTTGGGAACCGGATGACGGAAATGTATCAAAATCACAGGATCTATCAGTCATTGCCATGTTTTTATGAGTGTAAGTCAAAAAAAAATTTTGGAGGTTAACTAAAAATGTTAGGTCGGGAAAACAGTTCTTTCGTATTTAATATACAAATTCAAGACTAACTACTGATATGCTGATCTTGCTCCACTTTTTAAAAAAAGGCATCCACTTTATACGTAACAGGGTGACCAGTACGAGCTGCATCTTTGACATCAAAATTTCCTCACTTAAAACGCTTGAACCAACTTTGTTAACTGCGTTAAGTTCATAAATGTCAAATTTATTTCGCGGCTTATGTCTCATTTTTCCCTTTTTAACCGACGAAAAAAAAAAGGAGGAGGTTCTCAAGTCGACCCGTATATATATATATATATATATTTTTGTAATAAAACTTCAAATGTATCGAATTTCTTAGTCAGATCCACTCATTATTTAGGTGGACAGAAAAACAATGCAAAAAACCGGCCAAGTGCGTGTCGAATCACAAATCAGGGTTCGTCAAATTCATCCCAACCGGGATGAATTTATTTCAATAACAAACTTATCATTGTAGTTGAAAAACATGTTCTCCCACTTAACCGGATCGATTTTAACATAAGTTATACACCACCACGACACCACGCCACCACGCCACTTTCTTTGAACCAAGATGAAGTCCTGTCATGAAGGTACGCCTTAGTTGACTCAATTTGTTTTATTTACATAATTTAAAAGTTAACAGACTTAAAATAATAATATGTACAAGTATATAAAAAACCGGCCTAGTGCGTGTCGGACCACGCACAATTAAGAGTTCCGTAGTTGGAATGAATTTATCCCAAGAAAAATCTTAACATTGGTCGACTATTACTTGTTAACTTGAAAAACTTACTTAGCTGTGATAGTTCTCCTTTTAACTTCGTTGTATAAACTATTACCGTGAATTTTTTCACATACTCAAAAGAACCATTTAGCTACATTGGGGTAGACGAGACAAAAAAATATCCCCACTTTACGTGTGGAGGAGTAACTATAAAACTATTTTTTTTCAAGATTTTATTTTACGACTTTGTCGGCCTGAGGAATATGTAATTTGGCATGGTACATCAATGCTAAATTACAGCTTTCTAGTACTAAGAGTCTCTGAGTTAAGCTGCGGACAGACGGACGGACATGGCGAAACTATAAGGGTTCCGTGTTGACTACGGAACCCAAACAATGGTGGGAAAACGAATTTACTTTTTTTATGTCATGTAAGTAATCTAAACGAAGGCGCGAAAACGTTTTCGGAGACTTTAAAATACTACATTGAACTATCTAAAACAAGGAAATCAAGCACACTTTGATGCATTTACTCGATGCTAAAAGCCACGATCAAAACTAAAAATGATATACACATAGAAAAATATTCCAAACTATTGGCGTTTTTAAAGAAAAAGTCAAGTGGCCACAAACCGAAAAACTCTAAGATTTTTACCACTACTAACATTGAGCAGTTTCTCAACGAAGCGCCCGACTCCGAATTTCTTGCTACAAAAGTATTTCGCTTTTATAATATAATATTGTAGTTAGTTTAGTTGTTCAAAGTAGGTACTTTTATGTGAAAGTATGTACTAACTGTCTTAGTATCTGCTGTAAAACTAATTTTCTTCCATAGGGTTACAGGTTGTCCTCGTTATTGGCATTAGTGAAACGTGCGGAACTAATGAACTCATGTATCTTACAACGAAAAACATTGATTAGCATTCAGAAAAGTTGCTGTTGGTTAACTTATCAAACACGAAGACCAATATTGATAGGAACTTCGTGATTGGTGAAGAAAATGTCAAAATTGTAGATAAATCAAGCCTTGCGCTGTGCTAATAAACCAATCGATTGTTTTTTTTTGCCGTATCTCAAAAGGAAACTGTGTTAGACAGCCTATGGGCAGTACTAAAATTTGTAGTTTGCCACGAGGAATTGCCACTTTCGTTGGACTACAGGAACCAGAGCAAAACACCGGGTATTGTTTTAGGAGGAAGTTGGCTACACTTTTGGCTGACTTGGGCGCAGATCTAACCACGCTTAAGCGTCACGGCGCGGCGGCTGGAAGTCCAGTAACGTGGCAGAAGGATACACAGAGAATTCTACAGAAAACAAGTCAAAAATATGCAAGGGCACCGTTGGAGGTATAACTTTAAAACAGTCTTGCCCAAATCCTTGGACTTGTCCTTCAACTTCCAAAGACAGCACGATAGAAAATCGTTTTGAATCGCCTGCCAATCCGTCTGTATCTCGAACATTCACAATGGAATCCAATGAAATTGAGCAACGTTCCGCAAAGCCAAATAATTTACGTAGTAACACAAGTGACAAACAAGCATTGTTAACAGCACTAAAAAAAAATACTTTCAATATTACCAATTGTAGTAATTTTACTTTAAAATTTAAAAGTAAATAATCACTAATTTAATTTGTTATCTAAGCTGTTTTTCTTGCACCTAGCATTTTCCTTGCTGTAGTGAGGTGAAAAGTTGTGTCTTTCGCTCGGCAGGAAAGTTATTCTGCGTCTCGTACCTTTGAAACCCTTGCTACGCTCAGGTTTCAATACAAGTACTCGCGCCAAAAAAAACTTTGCAGCCTTGCCTAACAAATTACTAATTCCTCGACCTATTATGTTTAAATCCAGATCTGGTTTACGATATTTTTGGTTTATTCCGCCAAAGTAAGCATCACGCATCAAGCTTGTATTTTTGTGTACTTATCATAGATTTCCGCAAACAAACACTTGCTATGTTTGCAAAAACGTGTACCAGCAGCTTAAAGAATCCCTTAGTACGTAGTATTTCTTTTACGTACCAATCGAACCATTTGTTGATCCAAACCTCGTAATACGTTCTGCGTTCTATGACATCTGACTTTTCGGCGAAATGGCCACACAAAAATCGAATCACACAGCGAATTTTAATGTTATAAATTAATTGTAGTTTAACTGTGTTAAACATTCAACTACTACTCAACTTCCTCCTGATTGCAATGATGAATTAAAGGAACATGGAGTAAAATTTAAATTATGTTTGTTTGTCTGGGTGTTCTGTGAGAGAAAGTATGCGAGGGTGTGCAGGTACTGTTTTACGTTAGTTTTTATTTAATTATACGAAATCAGCCGTGTGTCCGATGAGATTGCCTATCGGCAACGATTCAGGAATCAGACCAAATTCTATATTTCTAAATTTATAACATCCATGCTAAGTTTTAACTATGAATTTTCCAAATCCTTTGTTAATGCTCATCTGCGTTTTTTTTATGTGAGTCTTATTTGTGCAGAATAAACAATTATTTTTCTTTCTTTACGTTATTTAAAGAACTCCATTACATAAATTCATACTTTTAGACCCACTGGTGTAAGCTGTGTGTTGTCTGCCAGTCAGTCAGTCACTGTTAGTGGTATTAAGGAGTAAAATTTTGACATTACTTCCTGCACTTGTTCCATGTTCCTTGGGGTCGGCGCAACACGTTTTTTTCTGCATTATGCCTTGTTAACCATCACGCTATTATTTACACCTTTTTCTTACATATCATCTCTCTGACAATCCATCAATCTTTTCTTTGGTCTTCCTCTCCCTCTCCATCCATCTACATTTATTTTCATTAGGTACTCTTTTACACACACCGACTGGCACATACGTTTCCTCACACATGTTAACAAATAAATAATATAAAATATTTTATATTTCTTGACTAATGAACTATTTTATTTTTTAATGCTCATCAAAGTCACACTTCTCTGAGTAGCAGGTAAATATAGGTAATAATTGTCTAAAATTATTATGGAATTCTGAGCCTTCTATTTTTCTCGTATCGATATAAACTGCGTACTGCTACTATGGTGGTAAAATGATTGCCATTTTAGGTACGGCGGCAGAGGGGCTGGCTGCACCAGAGTGCGCAAAACGGGATGTTTATGTCATTTAAGTGTCACTTCTCTTTTATTTATTATTATTTTATGAGAAAAAAATACAGATTGTTTTGAACTTATAGGTATACCTATAAAGGAAGCTTTCATCCGACCAAGATGGTTAAAAATGATTTTGATTTAAGTTTATGCTTTATCTAAATATTTTTTTATTTATGCTTACGGTAAAAGTGGTGATAATTATTGTAGTAAATCATAATAATAGAAAAAAAAACTTACGTAGCACAAAGACGTTCCCTGGCTGCTCAAGTTCACTACCAATGTGTGCCACCCGTCTGCGTAATTTGGGGCAAGGGGTGAGATACCAGCGGTTCCTAGAGTGGTGTCAGCACCATTTGGCACATACTGGTTCGCCAATATGGTTACTTGGTCATTTTGGTAGTTTGCCTCCATATAAACAAGCACTTCAAGTCTACCTCCAGCGGTCATTGGAAACAAGAACGATGACACACAACTTAATTCAGCTAAAGGCGTAATAAATGTACTACTGCGTTCATTATGACCGGTCACATCAATGTTATCGTAAGTCCCGACTTCCCAGAAGTGGTAGCCGCTACAGATCCCCAGATCAGTAAACTGGTCATAGAAGTCATCTTCAAATGTATAGGTTACACAAGATTCACTAAACGCATGCGACACTAAAAGTGTTAATAAAAAAAGTTCTCGTAACATATCGTTTGTCAACACCAGTTTCAAACATGTATGTTTGCCTATAGGCACAACATCTACTATGATTATTAAGCTTGCGTTATAATCAACTATCATAATTATTCACATATTAATCGAGGATAAGATAACGTTCTATGTAAACGAGATAAATCAATTGATAATGTTTTTCGTTGGTAATATAAAAGACTTAGACTCGCTCTTGTCTTTCTTAGTGAAACTTGTGTTATGCAGCGGATTTGGCTGCCATTAAACTAAATATTCATTTTATTTATATTATTAATTGTGTGCTATAATTTTAAAACGTAGCTTTATTTTCACACACAAAATAATTGCTGGGCGATGATGAAGATTTTTAGGATTCGAAAATAATGTTAATCTAGATATCTAGATTAATATTATTTTCACAAGATTTTTAGGATTCGAAAATAATGTTAATCTAGATATCTAGATTAATATTATTTTCACATCCTAAAAATCTTCATCATCGCCCAGCAATTATTTTGTGATCTTCAAGGGCTTTTATATAAAAGCCCTTGAACCCTCAAATGTCCCTGAACATGAAACACATAAAAGAAGTAAAGTTCTTTGTGTTAAGTCGGTAAGGTACTTATTTCTGATGTTTATACTTAGTTGAGTCCCTGATACTAAATCAAGGACTCAACTAAGTCTCAACTATTTCCTGTAGTAGTTTTCCTGTGGTATGAGATATAACCGTCTAGGAAATTAAATTAATTATTGTGCGTTTGTCATCTCTGACCAACCATGGCGGGCCTAACAAGATACAAGTAGTATGTATGTATATGCAATGCCAATAATAAAATTCTAAAGGGCTATTCAAAATATCGATTTTCTTACCATCATGGGGCTAACGCTTTAGGGCTCATCCGAGGTTCCACAAAAGGAACTATTGGAGCTTTAGTGAGCGCAGCAATTATCTAAAGCCGTTAAAAAAAACATTGGACTGGCTCATATCTTACCAATTTCTTATCTGTTGGTAAACGATGATGCAGTCGATGACAGTTTACACTTGCCTCTTCTTAGCATATCAATATGTTTGGCCCGAAATTCAGCTACGCGAACTGCACTCACTGACACAGTCATAAGATCATCAAGTGCACACGTAATAGAGCATGCCGCGCATGATGGAAGGTGGGCCCATTATCATAGAGGTACGCCGCATACGCACTTGAGATCTGAGCCGTCTATGTACCCCATCTGTGGAAATTGTCTTTGCTCCGGCTGACTTGGGTTTAATTACCAAGCCGAACATGGTAACACGTTCCCGGGTGGAAGGCTTTCAGATGGTTCGATAAAGTTTTCAGGGACTCAATAAAGCTTTTACGGCTTTTTTACCTCTGGGGCACTGAGACGTAGTTGTGCATTGGGCACCCAATGCACGCTTGCCTAAAAGTTACCTATTCACTCAAGACTTGAAGACTACCAGGTTATAGCTACCGAGAAACAGACTCCGGCAAAGAGTTCTATTTCTTAGCGGTATGTATTGTAGAGCCTTTAACCACACCTTTAACCTGCATGGTTTTAGCATGCAACCTCCGCGAGTCTGTTATAAGTTGATGGCATAATTACGACATAACTATTTATTTAGATTTAGGATAGAAGAAAAACTAGTAGGTAAACCAGGATGGATGGCATGATGTAAAAACGTAAAACGATTCCGTAATAATTAGATATTATTTTAATTCCAAATACATATTTTATTGAAGTGCCTCTCCCACAGTACCTACCATTAATGTAGTTGCGGTTCAAGTCGTAATTTGGGGAAAATTTCGTTGCATTTTTCCGTAATATATTAAAAACAAACAAACAAAACAAACTAAAAACTAAAAAAAAAATAAGTAGCATATATACTACTTATTTTTTTTTTTAGTTTGCCGGCTTTGTCCCACTGCTGGGCAGGCATTTTACTTACTTACTATTTTCTTATAAAATATACATTCTATTAAATTTACTTCCCTATAACTTTCTGTAGTCTTACTTGAAAATTGGATGGATTGGAATAAAAACTGCGCTTTCTTTCCATTTTTATCATCCAAGTAAGTGTTTTTATGAATCATACAATTCCTGAAAGTAAGACCAAATATACCTATAACATGATCGATATTCAGAAGCATATCAAAAAGCGCACATAGAGAGACAATACAATAAGTAGGTATATCCAGGAGTACTGAACTATGTACTTCTGGCAAGTGACTTCCAACCAGGCAATACAAAACTAAGTATAGGTTGCACGACCCATGGTATTCTATTCCACTAAAAAATTACAATATAAAGTTAGTTTATTCATAGATCTCTGACTATTATCAAGGAGAAAATAACGGAGGTCAAACCGAACTTTAGAATACGTTAAAGAAACGGATCCCCTGCTTCTAATTATTTTATATTACAGTGCGATAAAACTGGAAATATAAGCGGAAATCGGCCATGTAAGGTTCCATTTACCATTCCTTTGTTATAGACTAGATAACCGCCCCTGTTTCTCACGGTAGCAATGGCGACATGTCAAACCATCGAGATATCTGTGCTAAATCTAAATTAAATGTTAATTTTTTATACACATGAACCTTCCAGTACAAATTCTCTAAGTAACGATATTGAAAACCACATCAAAATTGATTGAGCACGAAGGGAACATACGACGACAGACAACCACGGAAAGTGACTTCGTTTTATACTATTTACAGATTTGGTATATCAATAAAAATTGCATTCGTGTGTAACAAACAAACAATATTATTTTTTAGGCGGTAATTGCTTGATTGTGATATATTGGAGATATGCACATGACTAGATTACACATTTATTTTATCTATCATTTGAGTCGAATGAGTTTGCTAGGACATCTTTGATGATTGTCAGTTATCATCATTAATTATCAGAAATGCTATATGTTCGGATTGGTACTTAAACTAAATCTGAATGACCCATACAAGGAAACAGGTAAATTTTGAGTGACAGGTATAGTTCTTAGATTCAATTTTGTCGTGGCCAGTACAACAGTCTTACCTACCAGCTCGTACTCTTAGCATTTAAAGAAACTTTATAGTACTTTTTTATACTCATCTTTCAAACTAGGATCCGAGGACTTGTTTATTGCAGTATTTCATATTCGCTTGAATACTTTTCGAAAAATTCCTCTTTCGTGTTTGAACATAATTAATCTGTTATAAGTTTTATCTGACCGATATTAATCGCTTTTCTTATTTTTTTTTGGAATTAAGAACTTTTACGTTTTTGACAAGATTTTTGTCTTTCAACGATTGTCATTGCAGAAAAATCTTTTGGTACAAATGTTTTTATAGTCATAAAGATACGAAAAATAAGCCCTTATTTTCTTCCGCAAATATGGCGCCCCTGTTTGAAAGTCATCTCTTGTTTATCTTGTGAAAATACGAATGACTTGATAATAGCACGCGCTGCATTCGTTATCGCTTTAAATAAGTTTTATTTGTATCCATTTAATCGCATTGATATTTACGGATTTTGTTACAAAACTAACCCGTTAACATATTTCAAATAAATTAATAAACGTGTCGTCAGACACTATTTGAGACGAAGATCGATGAATATGTCAGTAGGCACTTGGTTTATCGGTACAAGTAATTATGGTCTTCTTTAGCCATGTAGAAACAATAAGGTCTTCATAACTTATTTCCCAACTGATTATAATTCGTTGATGGGACCTTCGGAAAGTCAATTTAGTCCTTATTGGTAAGAAATCCCAGGTTCCACCTTTTCAGGGCTCAAGCTTTTCTACGTAGGTACTAAAATCATAAAGTTTTACATCTAATGTATAGATTTCAAACGGATAGGTATAATGTCAGTTATCGTGGCTCTAGATTGAATTCAAACTTCCTAACTATTTACATCGCGATAAAGTCTGAAATTGATTAGTATTCCTTGTAACATTCTGTGTTAAATAAAAAAGTTGTGTTTATTAGACAATCAATGCCGAATCCATATTATCTGATATGCAATAAACGTGGTAATTCGATACTATACAGCGCATCATTAGTCATAGAAACTGGGTTTTTATGAAATAAAATGTATTTGGCGTATGTCTGCAATTTCGCTTAAATGTTATAGATTTATATTACCTATTATAAGGCTGCACAAAAAAACTTCCCGTAAATACCTACTGGTATTGAAAAGGCTGCATAATGATGATGATCTAGGCTAGTGCACGTGTAGTCCTATTGCTGAGCATAATTTATGTCTCAATTTATCTCATTTATTTGCTGTAAGTCCAAAACTTCATCATCATCAACATCATGCCTTGCCGTACCTCATAAAGGATAATCATGATATAGTGTTGTTTGCGGATGACACTTCACTTTTGTTTTAACTTAAACGTCAGCAGCTGGTTATTGACGATGTAAATAGCGCGATTTCAAAAGTAGTTTACTGGTTCAATGTCAATAATTTACTTCTTAATGAAAAGAAAACACAAGATAGCACAGTATTTTTGGGCTTAACTTTGGATGCTAAGCTTCAGTGGGGCCCACATATAGATAAATTGTCAAAAAAGCTAAGCTCCGTGGCATACGCTGTTAGAAAAATTCGTAATTTAACCGACACAGAGACAGCCCGATTAGTGTACTCTAGCTATTTTCATAGTGTTATGTCGTACGGTATTCTATTATGGGGAAATGCCGCAGACATTCAGACTATTTTTGTTTTGCAGAAAAGAGCTGTTCGATCAATTTATAAATTAAGTCCGAGACAATCTCTCAGAGAGAAATTTAAGGAGATTAATGTACTGACTGTGCCTTCTCAATATATTTATGAAAACCTTTAGATGCCCGTAAAAATATAAATTTGTTTAAAAAATACAGTGATATCCATAATATAAATACTAGGAACAAACACAAATTTGTTGTACCCACAACAAGGCTCAAAAAACAGGTAGCTCGTTCAGGTGTCAATGTATACGCTTTTATAATAAACTTCCAAGCCACGTTCAAGTTCTAAGCCTTAATAAATTCAAATCATTAATTAAACGTAAGTTGTGCTAGAAAGCCTTTTATACCGTTAAGGATTATATTGAGGACAAAAGGGTTGGGATTGAGTTGCTCCAATTTTTGCATACTGAATGATTTTTATTTTTATTATTATTTTTGCTATATTTTTTTTTAATATTTTATTTTACATAAACTTTGACATTTGATAATTATTATATATACAATGTCATGACAATTTACTTTGTGAAGTATAGTATTATTATTTAATTATTGGGAACGTGAGGACTATGTGGTTCAGTTTTATTTTATTTTTTACTTTCTCAGGTAGTTTTAATGATAATCTGGCAGTTTGAGTGCTTTATGCGGCCTACCCAAATGTCCTTTCTTTGGTATTGTTCGTCGAGTGGTTGAGTTCCTTAAGTTCTGAGTTGAGCTACACGATTAGTGACAAATGCGTGCACTGACTGGACAGGTCCACTCATTCTGTGTGGTTTTTCCTCAAAAGACCATTTCAGACACAAATCTACATGGTCTTCACATGATCTGACCAAGATTATGTCTGGACTTTAAAAGAGACTGTGTCCCCTGAGTTTGTTTTGGCCTTTCTTCTCAGAGTAGTCAGATAGGAAACGCCAACCTCATCTAGTTTTAAAATATGATTGACGTGTAAAAGTGTTTGTACAAACCTACTTACAGAAATAAAATCATTTATAATTTATCATTGTCTTGCCCTTATCCCAATTTAATTGGGGTCGGCACAACATGTCTTTTTCATCCATAGGTACCATATCGATAGTCACCCCTTTTCTAGCCATATTATCTTTCACAACACGGTCCAAAAATGTCCAAGTCGACCTGCCAGCTTTGTGGTCTATGGCGGCCCCGGTTGTTCTATGGGCCCACATCCATAGCTCGAATCGTTTTCCAAGAGGCAGACATGTGCAACCCTACCTATCTGGGTACATATTTAGATATAGGTAAATTATGCTGTTTTCTGTAGATTATGTTTAGTCAAATTATTATCCAAAAGGCCTATGCCTATCTGAACAAACCAAACTTATAGGTAAATAAATTACTAACGAAATCACTTTATTTAATTGGTGTGGTTTCTGAATCCGAAAGAAAATAAGCATTCTTAAGGTATTTCATTCCATTAATATTGCTGTTATATAATACCTAGGCGCAAAATATTTTTAAGGCATTGCATTACTCAATTAATTTATTTTAGAGTAGGAACGTTTGTTGCGTGTAAACTCAACAGGATAAGGAGATTATAAAACTTACTGCAGTACAGTAACAGTAAAGTACATTTCAAATCTCCTAAATATAAGCTACTCGTAGAGCGGAATAATGATTTAAAAATTATTTTGTAATATTATAATAGCAATGTGTAGTAAATGTGCGCCTTTTCTAACGACATTCAGTAAATATAGCTAGTACGCTATGTCTACATAATCCAGGCAGGCACTTTACTTTGTGTAATTTATTTCATCACCAGTGCTCTTAAAACAGTGAAGGAAAACATCGTGAGGAAACCGGCATATCCTAGAACCAAAAATTCGAAGACATGTGACTTCCACCAACCCGCACCTGGGCCCGCGTGGTGGATTATGGCCCACTCCTTCTCACAGAGAGGAGGCTTGCGTCCCAGAAGGAGAAATGTTATAGGCTGTTATGCTTATTCTAGTGAGACTGCATACTCTTATATTAACGCAAAAACAATAGCACACTAGTGAGGTTGAGTGTTGTTTTACAATTTTATTTGCTTGTCGTACACAGGACTGTATAATCCAGGTTTAATTTAAATCCACTGATGTGTATGTTCGTAGTATAGTTACAATCACTTTAAGCCAATACGTAGATATATTTTCAAAAATATCAGTAGGCGCCATGTAAATACAGAGCTTAAAATTTTTACGCTTGCCAGATAAGGTAAGGAGGGTCTTTGGGTGATAATAAATTATGCAATTGATAAACTAAGCGCCTACTAGCCACGGACGTTGCTATTTATATGCACCAATATTTTATGCATTTTATGCTGGTATCTGTATTGTCATCGGGAACGAAACATTGCAATCTTTGAGCAGCTACTGTTGTGATTATTTGTTTAAAACAGCAACAGGCAAAGAAATAACTTTACATGAGAAGTTGGCTTAAATAATAACATCCGCACGGGTCGATCGATCAGGTTAAGCTATACTTGTCGCGGTCGGGCCGTGTATGAGTGACACTCTTTACATACATCTGTGCATGGGAAAGCACATTAAGCCGTTGGTCCCGGCTGTCATTCGTGGATCTTTGACAATCGTTACGGGTCAGTAGAAGCCCGAAAGTCTGGCAACCATTCATACCAAGGGGTATCGTATTACCCAGTACCTGGGTTGTGAAGGTTAGATAGGCAGTGGTTCCATGTAAAATACTGGTATCCGGTTGAGTTCCGGTTAGACTGGAAGCCTACCTTGGGGTCGTAGTTGGGAAAAGGCTATGCAGACGATGAGAAATTAGGTGTCCTAAATCTGGTTACCTATGTATAACGTTATGTGTAGCGTTTGTAGTTTTATGTGATATAATGTTTAAGTAAGTGTCAAGATAAAGGAATCAATAATTTTTCAGTTGTTTCATAATCCATAGTTTTCAGCCTTTTACTCATAAAAGCCTTATAACCACTTTTGGGCTTCTGGTAGATTGAAAGAGCTGTGTTTGCCTTGTTGTAGATGAATGAACCAAGGAGAAAATAGAATTTTTGAGAAAAGTTGGTTTAAAATAAGGGGTTATGGCATTCCGTACCCTTCCTGCGTTTTCCTTTAGATAAGTCGTTATTGTACTTCAACTGGGTGTGTTTATAAAAGAATATGTTTAGTAAAAACGTGTATCTGACTGTCAGGACTTCCGATTTTTGTGAACTTGTGCAGTTGGGAATCGAAAAGGAAGTCCAGCTCTAACCTTGAAAATTGCTCGCTGCGGTCTTTCAACCACTAAAATGTGAGTTTTTGCGTCCCTCTCCATGAGGCTACGCAATAGTTAATAAAAGATTGGCAAAGGGCATGATATACTATTTTGATTGTTTGACGGTCAGTAATGTGTCTGTGTGTCTTAAATATATAAATAACCTTGCAAAGTTTAGTAACAAGAACCCCCAAGTGGGATTTGAATGATAGGGATTGGTCTATAGTGATACCTAAGTATTTTTTGAAAATACGTTCTTTGGAGGGTCTGACAGTCGCAGTCAGTTAACACCGGGTGGTAACATGAGTAAGCAGTGATAGAGCAGTAGGAGGTAGAAGGTGTTTTCTAAAGGCAAATGTTATGTATTTCGTTTTTGTGGCATTCAGCGTAAGTTCATTGTTCTTCAACAATATATATGCAAGCGGTCTAAAATCCATCCTGCGCATTACAAAAAACATCGTCCCAACTATTTCCGTAGAACAAGAGCGCAGTGTCATCAGCGAACGTTAATATTCTTCCGTTATGAAGTCGTAGCTGACAAAGATCGTGGATATAAACTAAAAACAGTGAGGGACCTTCTATACTTTCTTGCGGAACACCATAGCTTACATTGAACTCATTACTGGTCCAGTTGTCTATTCTCACTGTGTGTACGGTTGTTGAGATAGTTTTCAAAAGTAGAAGAGGAAGTACTCCAATCCTGTCTAGCTTCTTCAAAAAGTGTGGGGCAGAGACCGTGTCAAAGCCTTGACCAGATCCAAAAATATGATTAAGCATTTTCTTCTGGAGTCTAAATTGAAAATAATACCATTAGTAAGCTAATGCACTGCGTCAGCAGTAGATTTTTCGCAATGAAAAGCGAACTGTGACGCTGAAAGAAGGTTTTTTGATTCCAAGAAACTCATTAGGCGGTTATTTATTAGACGCTCTAAAATCTTAGACAAAGTTGGTAGTATTGGGATTGGCGTATAGTTATTGACACAGTCTCTGCAACCGCTCTTGAAGATGGGTTTAAATAGAGTGGTTATAAAGACTCCAGAAGAAACGCCTGTAGAAAGGGCCAGGTTACAGACACGTAATGGGAGGAGTGAGTAATTGTATGTATCGTTTGACGATTTTACCCGAGATTTCTTCCACTACCACTGCACAATTCTCCCTCAGGCTCGAAATTTAAGCAATTCGACTTCATTTTCGTCCGTAGGGATCAAGCCGAGTGATCTGCCGAATTTGTAAGTGTTTGGTCGTTTTGGTCAGAACAACTAGCCCTGTTTTCGCTTGTAACGTTTTTAGCAAATCTTTTTCTCACATTAGCAAAGGAGGTGTTAACTTCATTGATGCTCTTTTTAGGGTTCTCGTTAAATAATATAAGACTGGATGAAGTGCCAGGCAGGTTTGATTTGCCACAGATCGTTTTGATTATCCCCCAGAGTTTATTTTTGTGATTGTTAGCCATCGCAATCTCTAACCGAACCAGACATGCCTTTCAAACGGTTTTTTTCGCTTTTTTAAGAGTGCTTTGCAAACATTTCTGTACCACTTATAGGTTACTTATAGGTTCCTTTCAACCTTTTTGTATAGATTGTCTCTATTCTTCGAGCAGCGTAATAAACCATCAGTTATCCAAGACTTGTTTATTCGTTTTCTTGATGGAGTTTTAATTGTTTTGGTATTCTTCAAAATGGTTGTGCTTATTAATGATGTCAGAATTTCAGGTGCAGTATTGGCGTCGTTACAGATAAGTACGGGCCTAAAGTCTAAAGTGTTTATTACAAGATCTAATTTTTTATAGTTTATACGTATATAAGATTTTCTATCGCATACTAACTTAGCGCTCAAGTTAATATTAAAAGCCACACTTTCATGCTCTGTTATTGAGGACTCGATAACAAAGCAAGAGGCATTTAATTTTGTTTTAACTATAAAATCAAATCAAAATCAAAATATTTTATTTCACTTACACCAACATGGGCACTTATGAAACGTCAGAAGCTAGGTGCACGGTTCCAATTGGTTGTTTCCTATGGAGAAGAGCCTCCATGGTTAACTGAGAAACTCCATGATTACTCTTTTAAAAATAAGGGACTTTGCAATGTTTCCAATTACAGTGTTGATAGATATGGGAGGACAGAGTAGGCCTGTCAACAAGTAACAGGTACTCAACAAAATATAAAAAGGTCCACAAATTTACAGCCTACAACGTTCTCACATTCACAAAATATAGAAGAATCTATATAAAAATAAAAGCCTATTTAGACCAAATCACATGATTGCCATTACAACTGTAACAAATCTGAATCAAAACCCTATCCACAAAGGCCATAAATAAGGAGTTGAAGTAAGAATCTGAGGTATATAATGTCAAATAATGAGATTATGTCAAAGACGTAAGTAAAAAGAAACCAAAAACTTCGTAATTTGGGAACAGGACATTTACTTAATGATGCCATTAAATAATAATAATAATAAGAATACCATTTATTTCAGGCGACACACGCCCATAGAAAAATACCTTAACCTAAACATACATATTTTTATATAAACAAAAGTTGTGTTAGTAAAAGGCTTAAGACTATGTTAGTAGCGCTTCACTTTGCACTAGCTTAACCTCGTGCTGTCCAGTGGAACTTGTCCGCGGAAGCTACGGAACACCACGTCCTGCGGCCAAAAGTGTTCTTCCATGACGAGGGGCAGATAACAGTTCGGTACACGCACGACGAACGCCTTGAAGTTGACGTTCCGGTGCGATTCCAGTAACTGTACCCTGGCCGTGTACCTCGTCTTTTGGCGCACGTACTCCACGAGGTCCTCCGCCTTAGTGGTGTAGTGCAGGCGGGAGATGTACACCGGTGTGTTCGGCTTTGCGGCACGGAGGTTCACTTCAGGCTCCGCAGGAGCTTTGCCACAGCGGTTCTGGTTTGTTCGCGATCGGCGCTTACTCCTTAACCTCCTAATGCTTAATGCTTGCTTTAGCTCCTTAATGTGGTACCATGGAAGCCACATGTGCAGAAGGAATTATTGCCAAACTTCCTTGTCTTCAACGTAGTCTTTAATGTTATAATATGCATTTTTGATAAGTATACGTTTGATGTGGGTTTTGAACTTTCCTTCGCTAAGTTCTGTAACTGACTTTGGCAACTTTTTATAAAAGGGGATACTGTTTATAAGAAATGACTGGTCAATGAATGAAATTGGTTGACGAACAACAGATAAGTGATGCAAACTGCCTCATGTTCAAAACAGACTGTGAGACCTGCATAATTAGTATTTATCGCCCACCAAGTCAACATAACATCTCTAGTTTCATTAATTCCGTGGATACTCTATGGACTGAACTAAACAGTTGCAAAAACGTTTACATCTACTAACATCTAACAACATCTTCCTACGGAAAATTTGAACGTATTAACATGGCACCGGTCACTTTAAGTCAGTGAACTTATTTTCGTTCAACATGAGTTCATAAATAAATTCAACAACAATATAATTATTTATTCAAACGAAAAAACTTGCCACACGTGTCAAAAGTGTCTATGTGAATCTCGGAAAGTACAATTCAAAAAATAAAATCATTGCAAAACCAATATGTGTAATGTACAAAATTTTCAATTTATTTGTTTATAATTGAACTATTTTTTTCATAATACTAATAAATCAAAGATATTGTTACGTTAAAAACAATTAAGACAAAAACAGGCCAAATATCTTTTAGCAGACATATTTTGACGTGATTACGTCTTATAAATTGATGAATGCCGGCTGCACGCACGAAAAAGCTTGACTCATTGTCACGTTCCGCCTGAGCCGAGCGTGCAAGCGAAAGCGCGGAACAAGCGATAGAGAAGCACGATCAGCCTAAGCGTCCGGCTTGTGACGCATCTATCTCTCTTTCAATGCTTTTGACGTTATCACGTAAGATTATCGTCCGTAAACCGACTTTATTTAGGTACATTTTCGTTCAACCTGCCGAACTAGCGGAAAACCTGGTAAACAGCTTACAATCTATATATTATGTACATGAATAAAAATTACAATATTTACAGTAAATAAATCATATCAATCGTGGTGCTAGTTACAGACGTTATTATATTTATTGTAGTATTAAAATCAATTTACACCTATTTATAGTAAATAAATATTCAGTATTCTTATAATTAATAAAAAAAAAATGTACTTTAAAAAATAATGTACAAAATGTATATGTCACCGTATAATTATGAACTTTGTTAGTTTATATTCTATCTCGCGAGATTATAAACTATCGAAAAATTGTGAACTGCAACAAACCATTTACAATTTAACGCATTAGTTTTCAATAGTTTATAATCTGTCCATGGCAAACCGGTATGTGACGGATCGCATCTTACGCAAATAGCCAAGTAACTGCGACCAACTTGGAAGTAGCGCTCGTCGGCCGCTACCGCAGCACCGCTCGCTTTGCTCGCTCGGCTTGCGCACGGTTGGTCACAGTACTAACCTTTTTTTTTTTTTTTCTAACCTAACCTAACCTATTTAGTCGGGGTACCTTGGCTTAGTTACCAATTCGGCTATCGCCAAGGCCGACAAATCAGAGACGGTTCACGATTTTTCGGGTAATAAAATCGGACAAATTGTGAAACCTGTCGGTAAGTGCAGGTTCGTTCACAATTTAACGGTTTGATATGGACACATTATAAACTATCGAACATGAATTCGTTATATTTTAAGCAGTAAGGTTCACAATTAATCGACCATTTACAATCTCGCGAGATAGATTATAACCTAACAGTGTTCACAATCATACGGTGATGTCCCTGCCACCCTGTATATACATTTTATTATAATACATTATTAATTACAAGCTGCGCCCCGCGGTTTCACCCGCTTAAGTCTCAATCCCGTGGAAATATCGGGTTAAAAAGTATCCTATATCCTAACCCAGGTCATGGTATACCTATGTGCCTAATTTCATCCAAATCGGGACAGCCGTTTTAGCGTGAAAGCATAAAAAACAAACAAACTTACTTTCGCATTTATAATATGAGTTAGGATAATTTATTATTATATAGTTAAAAATAATAATGAACAAGTCTGCAAGTAAACATTACTTAAGTAGGTTAAAATCCTAAAACAAAAATTATCGATCGAAGTATAAAGTTATCCAACATCTAGACTTTGAAATATTCTTCATAAAATTACTGACCTATATCTATGACCTTAATGACAGAAACTGAGAATTCTTAATACAATAACAACAACAATGTCATGTTAGTACACCACTTCAATGTAGAAAACACAAATAGACCGACTTTTTCACCTTAGCTAGTGTTCTGGTGTTCACATAAGGTGATCATTATATTCATATTTCTTCACAGCATTTAGTTAAGGTATCTCACTAGTACCACCTAAATTATATGAAGAGGTGCCTAACAGTAGACCTGTTTTAAAGCAAGCGAAGAACCAGATAATAAATCCAATCCCAGCTACTGCCGTAACAGAACTCAAAGTTATGACTGAAATAACAAAAGCGCTTAATCCTGCGATGTCTTCAGTGTCAGAGCTTTCAGATGAGTCAACCGTGGTTGATTCTATCGTAGTGGGATCAGTTACCGTGGTTGGTTCTATCGTAGTGGGATCAGTCACTGTGGTTGATTCTATCGTCGTGGGATCAGTAACTGTGGTTGATTCTATTGTCGTAGGATCAGTCACTGAGGTTGATTCTATCGTCGTAGGATCACTCACCGTAGTTGATTCTATCGTAGTGGGATCAGTCACCGTGGTTGATTCTATCGTTGTGAGATCAGTCACTGTGGTTGATTCTATCACAGTGGGATCAGTTACCGTGGTTGATTCTATCGTAGTGGGATCAGTCACTGTGGTTGATTCTATCGTCGTGGGATCAGTCACCGTGGTTGATTCTATCGTAGTGGGATCAGTCACTATGGTTGATTCTATCGTAGTGGGGTCAGTCACTGTTGTTGATTCTACGGTAGTGGGATCAGTTACCGTGGTTGATTCTACCGTCGTGGGATCAGTCACCGTGGTTGAGTCTATCGTAGTGGAATCAGTCAACGTGGTTGATTCTATCGTAGTGGGATCAGTCACTATGGTTGATTCTATCGTAGTAGGGTCAGTCACTGTTGTTGATTCTATGGTAGTGGGATCAGTCAACGTGGTTGATTCTATCGTAGTGGGATCAGTCACTATGGTTGATTCTATCGTAGTAGAGTCAGTCACTGTTGTTGATTCTATGGTAGTGGGATCAGTCACCGTGGTTGATTCTATCGTTATGGGGTCAGTCACTGTAGTTGATTCTATCGTCGTGGGATCAGTCACTGTGGTTGATTCTATCGTAGTGGAATCAGTCACTGTGGTTGATTCTATCGTCGATGGATCAGTCATTGTGGTTGATTGTATCGTAGTAGGGTCAGTCACTGTTGTTGGTTCTATGGTAGTGGGATCAGTCACCGTGGTTGATTCTATCGTTGTGGGCTCACTCACTGTGGTTGATTCTATCGTAGTGGGGTCAGTCACCGTGGTTAATTCTATCGTAGTGGGGTCAGTCACTGTTGTTGATTCTATGGTAGTCAGATCAGTCACTGTGGTTGATTCTATCGTTGTGGGATCAGTCACCGTGGTTGATTCTATGGTTGTGGGATCAGTCACTGTGGTTGATTCTATGGTTGTGGGATCAGTCACCGTGGTTATTTCTATCGTAGTGGGGTCAGTCACTGATGTTGATTCTATGGTAGTCGGATCAGTCACCGTGGTTGATTCTATCGTTGTGGGATCAGTCACCGTGGTTAATTCTATCGTAGTGAGATCAGTCGTCGTGGTTGATTCTATTGTACTGGGATCAGTCACTGTTGTTGATTCTATGGTAGTGGGATCAGTCACTATGGTTGATTCTATCGTAGTAGGGTCAGTCACCGTTGTTGATTCTATGGTAGTGGGATCAGTCACCGTGGTTGATTCTATCGTTGTGGAATCAGTCACTGTGGTTGATTCTATCATTGTGGGCTCACTCACTGTGGTTGATTCTATCGTAGTGGGGTCAGTCACCGTGGTTAATTCTATCGTAGTGGGGTCAGTCACTGTTGTTGATTCTATGGTAGTCAGATCAGTCACTGTGGTTGATTCTATGGTTGTGGGATCAGTCACTGTGGTTGATTCTATGGTTGTGGGATCAGTCACCGTGGTTAATTCTATCGTAGTGGAGTCAGTCACTGTTGTTGATTCTATGGTAGTCGGATCAGTCACCGTGGTTGATTCTATCGTTGCGGGATCAGTCACTGTGGTTGATTCTATGGTTGTGGGATCAGTCACCGTGGTTAATTCTATCGTAGTGGGGTCAGTCACTGTTGTTGATTCTATGGTAGTCGGATCAGTCACTGTGGTTGATTCTATCGTTGCGGGAGCAGTCACTGTGGTTGATTCTATCGTCGTGGGATCAGTCACTGTGGTTGATTCTATCGTAGTGGGATCTGTCACCGTGGTTAATTCTATCGTAGTGGGGTCAGTCACTGTTGTTGATTCTATCGTCGTCGGATCAGACACCGTGGTTGATTCTATCGTTGTGGGATCAGTCACCGTGCTTGATTCTATCGTTGCGGGATCAGTCACCGTGGTTAATTCTATCGTAGTGAGATCAATCGTCGTGGTTGATTCTATCGTTGTGGGATCAGTCACCGTGGTTGATTCTATCGTAGTGGGATCAGTCACTGTGGTTGATTCTATCGTCGTGGGATCAGTCACTGTGGTTGATTCTATCGTAGTGGGATCAGTCACCGTGGTTGATTCTATCGTTGTGAGATCAGTCACTGTGGTTGATTCTATCACAGTGGGATCAGTTACCGTGGTTGATTCTATCGTAGTGGGATCAGTCACTGTGGTTGATTCTATCGTCGTGGGATCAGTCACCGTGGTTGATTCTATCGTAGTGGGATCAGTCACTATGGTTGATTCTATCGTAGTGGGGTCAGTCACTGTTGTTGATTCTACGGTAGTGGGATCAGTTACCGTGGTTGATTCTACCGTCGTGGGATCAGTCACCGTGGTTGAGTCTATCGTAGTGGAATCAGTCAACGTGGTTGATTCTATCGTAGTGGGATCAGTCACTATGGTTGATTCTATCGTAGTAGGGTCAGTCACTGTTGTTGATTCTATGGTAGTGGGATCAGTCAACGTGGTTGATTCTATCGTAGTGGGATCAGTCACTATGGTTGATTCTATCGTAGTAGAGTCAGTCACTGTTGTTGATTCTATGGTAGTGGGATCAGTCACCGTGGTTGATTCTATCGTTATGGGGTCAGTCACTGTAGTTGATTCTATCGTCGTGGGATCAGTCACTGTGGTTGATTCTATCGTAGTGGAATCAGTCACTGTGGTTGATTCTATCGTCGATGGATCAGTCATTGTGGTTGATTGTATCGTAGTAGGGTCAGTCACTGTTGTTGGTTCTATGGTAGTGGGATCAGTCACCGTGGTTGATTCTATCGTTGTGGGCTCACTCACTGTGGTTGATTCTATCGTAGTGGGGTCAGTCACCGTGGTTAATTCTATCGTAGTGGGGTCAGTCACTGTTGTTGATTCTATGGTAGTCAGATCAGTCACTGTGGTTGATTCTATCGTTGTGGGATCAGTCACCGTGGTTGATTCTATGGTTGTGGGATCAGTCACTGTGGTTGATTCTATGGTTGTGGGATCAGTCACCGTGGTTATTTCTATCGTAGTGGGGTCAGTCACTGTTGTTGATTCTATGGTAGTCGGATCAGTCACTGTGGTTGATTCTATCGTTGTGGGATCAGTCACCGTGGTTAATTCTATCGTAGTGAGATCAGTCGTCGTGGTTGATTCTATTGTACTGGGATCAGTCACTGTTGTTGATTCTATGGTAGTGGGATCAGTCACTATGGTTGATTCTATCGTAGTAGGGTCAGTCACCGTTGTTGATTCTATGGTAGTGGGATCAGTCACCGTGGTTGATTCTATCGTTGTGGAATCAGTCACTGTGGTTGATTCTATCATTGTGGGCTCACTCACTGTGGTTGATTCTATCGTAGTGGGGTCAGTCACCGTGGTTAATTCTATCGTAGTGGGGTCAGTCACTGTTGTTGATTCTATGGTAGTCAGATCAGTCACTGTGGTTGATTCTATGGTTGTGGGATCAGTCACTGTGGTTGATTCTATGGTTGTGGGATCAGTCACCGTGGTTAATTCTATCGTAGTGGAGTCAGTCACTGTTGTTGATTCTATGGTAGTCGGATCAGTCACCGTGGTTGATTCTATCGTTGCGGGATCAGTCACTGTGGTTGATTCTATGGTTGTGGGATCAGTCACCGTGGTTAATTCTATCGTAGTGGGGTCAGTCACTGTTGTTGATTCTATGGTAGTCGGATCAGTCACTGTGGTTGATTCTATCGTTGCGGGAGCAGTCACTGTGGTTGATTCTATCGTCGTGGGATCAGTCACTGTGGTTGATTCTATCGTAGTGGGATCTGTCACCGTGGTTAATTCTATCGTAGTGGGGTCAGTCACTGTTGTTGATTCTATCGTCGTCGGATCAGACACCGTGGTTGATTCTATCGTTGTGGGATCAGTCACCGTGCTTGATTCTATCGTTGCGGGATCAGTCACCGTGGTTAATTCTATCGTAGTGAGATCAATCGTCGTGGTTGATTCTATCGTTGTGGGATCAGTCACCGTGGTTGATTCTATCGTAGTGGGATCAGTCACTGTGGTTGATTCTATCGTCGTGGGATCAGTCACTGTGGTTGATTCTATCGTAGTGGGATCTGTCACCGTGGTTAATTCTATCGTAGTGGGGTCAGTCACTGTTGTTGATTCTATCGTCGTCGGATCAGACACCGTGGTTGATTCTATCGTTGTGGGATCAGTCACCGTGGTTAATTCTATCGTAGTGAGATCAGTCGTCGTGGTTGATTCTATTGTACTGGGATCAGTTACTGTTGTTGATTCTATGGTAGTCGGATCAGTCACCGTGGTTGATTCTATGGTTATGGGATGAGTCACCGTGGTTGATTCTATCGTTGTGGGATCAGTCACCGTGGTTGATTCTATCGTAGTGGGATCAGTCACTATGGTTGATTCTATCGTCGTGGGATCAGTCACTGTGCTTGATTCTATCATAGTGGGATCTGTTACCGTAGTTAATTCTATCGTAGTGGGGTCAGTCACTGTTGTTGATTCTATGGTAGTCGGATCAGTCACTGTGGTTGATTCTATCGAAGTGGGATCAGTCACCGTGGTTAATTCTATCGTAGTGAGATCAATCGTCGTGGTTGATTCTATCGTTGTGGGATCAGTCACCGTGGTTGATTCTATCGTAGTGGGATCAGTCACTGTGGTTGATTCTATCGTCGTGGGATCAGTCACTGTGGTTGATTCTATCGTCGTGGGATCAGTCACTGTGGTTGATTCTATCGTAGTGGGATCTGTCACCGTGGTTAATTCTATCGTAGTGGGGTCAGTCACTGTTGTTGATTCTATCGTCGTCGGATCAGACACCGTGGTTGATTCTATCGTTGTGGGATCAGTCACCGTGGTTAATTCTATCGTAGTGAGATCAGTCACTGTGGTTGATTCTATCGTCGTGGGGTCAGTCACTGTTGTTGATTCTATGGTAGTGGGATCAGTCACCGTGGTTGATTCTATGGTAGTGGGATCAGTCACTGTGCTTGATTCTATCGTAGTGGGGTCAGTCACTGTAGTTGATTCTATCGTCGTGGGTTCAATCACCGTGGTTGATTCTATCGTAGTGGGATCAGTCACTATGGTTGATTCTATCGTTGTGGGATCAGGCACTGTGGTGAATTCTGTGTCAAAATTATTTAGAATTGCAGCGGTTGGAAATGATATAGTTGGTAAAGTAATTCCAGGCAAGTTTAGAAAAGGCTGCTTTGAAGAATATAAACTATTAATTCTTTTATACATCAAATCTGCTGATAGAGGATATGGTCTATAGTAAACGGATCGGACGATGACGCTAGACGCTTTAGAAGCACGTCCCAGTAGAACAACCTGAAATTAATAAAATTATAATTATTACAGCCCGACAAGCGTCAGTTTATTCTTTTCCATTTTCATTGTTCAGTTACGGGTAAGCATTTAGGACACTACTATTTTAATTGCAGTTTTATAACTTGCTTTTGAGCACGTGTTCGGTCATTTCTCTATATCATTCTGTTCGTTATAGGATTTTGCGACAAAATACGACAGGAGACGATAATTATCAGTATTTTATTCAATATAAATATATTATCACGCTTGCATATGTGTACCGCAAAGGGGTAGGCAGATAGGATTAGTATTTACATATATTTGAGGACCATAGCGATTTCATTGGTAAAAAAAATTCTAATAGGGAATCGTCTCTTTTAGGGGTACAATATTGAGAAAAGCTGCAAAATGACGTAAGATTGCCTAATCGTTAGATTTTGCCTATCTGTGATCAATATATTGTACCTACTCAAATAAAGACAAATTAATAGTCACTTGAAATATTATTGAGTGAAATTATTTTATACTAGCTTTTGCCCGCGGCTTCGCCCGTGTGGAGGTCGGAAATAATCCCACGGGAACTTACTACCGGGATAAAAGTATCCTATACGTTAATCCAGGTTATAGACTATCTGTGTTCCAAATTCCATCCAAATCCGTTCAGCAGTTTTTGCGTGAAAGAGTAACAAACATCCATCCATCCATTCATTCATCCTCACAAACTTTCACATTTATAATATTAGTAGGATGATACCGAGCGTTAATACTTACAAATCCATTACTCTTCTTAACAGGAACTATAAGTGTATGAGATCCATTGAAAGCATTTCTTTCAGATGCAAAGATGTCGGCTCTTCCTACCAATTTGTCATTTCCGTCCAAAGTTTCATACACCAATATTGACACAATATCATTCTTAGAAGCTAATTGAACAAAAATTTTGGCTTCTAACACTCCAGCAGGTATTTGACTGACGTCAGATGCCACACAACTTAACTTTTCATTTGGAGTCAAAATACTTGGACTAACTTTGTCACGAGTAAAATCGGATCCTTGTATCCAAGCAGGAGTATTAACACAATCCCCAACTTTTTTATTTGAATTGAAGGTCAAATATTGTATAATTTGGTGCCCAACACAGCAATGATATGCACATAAAAGTATAAACAGAGGCCGCGTAAGCATTTTGCTCGTTCACGTTAAATCAAATAATGCAGCCATCATATTTTTTTTTTCTATCTTAAAATCACTGATAGTATTTTCGATATCTTAATTGAAGTTTGATAAGCAATAAAATTAATAATGGTTATTAACATTATAGGCGGCGGATCTCTGTGTCAAAAGACTGAGTATCAATATCCGGCCGAATCGAAGGTAAAGCGGTGTTGACATGTGCGATTTAGGTATATTAAGATGATTTAATTGTACAACCTTGGGATACATTATATATTTTTATTTATACGTATCATCACGTCTACATTAATTTCTGAAGAGTATAGAGAGATAGTAAAGTGTATCCACATTTCGCCTCAAATTCGACAATAATTATCAAAAACCAATGTTTCGACAAGTATATCATCAACGAAAGGCGGATACGCAGGACTTCACATTACACTAACATAGTCGGCAAAGCATTCAACATCATATTGACAAACATGATGGCAGTCTGAGAAACATTTTACACCTGTGTGTGTCCACTTCACCAAGTAAATTAGGGTAAGATGGATACTTATCTCTGGCCACCAACCGTATATTCAGAGTACTGTACCGGTATTGTATAGTGTACATATGTACGTTCAGGTGTACATACCCTAGTTGAATAAATGACGCACGACGAGGTAAAAAACCGCTATCTCAATGCCAGCTACTGCTACATAAACATTAAAGAAATCTTTGATAATAACCGTTCTGATGTTATCGTGATAAAAATAATATTTCCAGAATTAATTATGTAGCTAATTATGATATTTTTTTGCAGTTTTCTTACTAATGTATTAGGGTTGCACTTATATCTTGTTAAAAATAATGGAAACGTGTGCAACAAATTTAAAATTTATTAATTGAGATCTTACTTATTTATTAAACACATGACCATTATGACCGCCTATCACTATCATCTATACTTAAAAAAACTACATGTAGAAACTGACTGACTGACTGACATGTCAACGCACAGCCGAAACTAACGTGAAATTTTGCACATGGCTTCCTTTTATAATGTAGGGGAGTACTAAGAAGGGGTTTTTGGAAATTCGACCTATAGGGGGGTGAGAAGGGGGGATTTTGTTTGCATGAAGAAAATTATTAAAAAAATTTAAGTGGAGAATTTTACTGCGTGGCTGGATTAACTCAAATATTGGTATAAATAATCTTTGAGTCAAGTTATGGAAACATCCCAAAATATTTTTCAAAATTCCAACTCTGTGGGGGGGTGCAAAGAGGAGATACAGTTTATATGAAACATCTTATTCATTTGGTTCCTAAAGAAAGGGAAATAATAAAACTTCCGAAAAACAAATTAACTTCCAGCGATCTGTGGTTGACTGTAATACTAAGCTGTGCTAAAATGAATTACCAAAAAATGTATACATAATTAACCGACAAAAATGTTGTATTTAACAAATGAACATGAGCTTATTCAAATTATAATTCTACGAAAAATAATCTATGCTTTCAAATAATAAACCAAATTTCCAAAACGATATACTAAATATCCGAAAAAAATACTAACTACTACTAGCTTAATTTCTATTATTCCTGCTGACCCGAAAATCCTAACCCTAGACGGTCGACGTCAGGGGTATCCCGAGGTTCGGTTGGTTAGGTTCCTTTAAACCCTTTAGACAGAAATAGGATCCCCGCGAAGCGGGGCTCCGTCGACCTGCTTATCAACCCTAACCCTGGCCGGTCGACATTAGGGGCACCCCGTGGTTGAGGGACCGATAATAGGTAAGTTACTAGTTAATAGTTAAGGCACCGATAATAGATAAGGTTAAAAATGACTACCTGTAAATTTCGGTAAATCGCAATTTAAGTTGGTGGAAAAATATTACGTCAGCAAATATTGAATATTTTTTTCGGAATTTTCAGTATTTTATTCCGTCGTTTCTTTATTTTTATTTGCTTATAAGTTGTCGGAAAGTTAGTATTTAAAGCAGTAAATTTCATATTTTGAAAATGCTCATTTTTTTTTTCCGAGTTTTTTTTACAACTCATAAACAAACTTGGCACGAAATACTGGCCTAAGAATTTTAACACGCGGTACGATTAACTTGAAATTCAGTATCAATACTTTTGACAGAAAAGAAACGGTTTTTGGGTCTTTTGAAAATCGACAGACGATTTAAGTAGGTTAGGTAAGGATTTTTTTTACTGCGCTGTCGAATTAACCCGAAACTCACCACTAACACTTAAAACAAAAATAAAAGAGTATGTGCTATAGGATTTTTCAAAAATCAACTACGGAAGTATGTTACATAAGTACAAAGTTTAAAGGATGGATTTTACTGCTAAAAAATGGGTATAAATAATCTTTAAGTACAATACAATGGAAACGTACCAAGCGCTTAAAAACAAGCCCTGTTGTGGTGAAAAGGGACGACACAGTTTATTTGAAAATCTTATTCCTTTGATATACAGGGTGGCAGGGAAATCGAAGCACAACCTGTTAGCAACGGATTCAGTACTGTAAAGTACTTTAGTGTACAGTGATTCTAGACGCCCTAGCGTAGAAACTTAGCGTCGGTTATCAAAAAAATATATCTGCTGTTTCATAGTAATCTGTTGTTGTGTGGTTTCAGTTTGCGCGTCGATGACCCATACCAACCTATATAAACTAAAAAAATGTCCCGAATACTTATTTATCTAAATAAATAATAAAGATCGTGAACATACATTTTCGAAAACTACCTTTCAAGGAGGGTGGTGTGGGGGTGTAAATTTTTTAGAAGAAAGTACTAATAAAAACCTCACGCCAGTATTTAGTGCAATTTATTAATTTGCTTTCATGCACATCACAAATGTATTTATTCGTAGTTACAAAGAATAGTTGTTACCTTAAGTGTGAAAATATGTATTAAATCAGGGAGAACAAATTCATCAATTAGAAAACCGATGATAAGTGCTTGTCGAGGAATAAGTGCACTAACCGACAGATAAACACAAATACTAGTTAGAGCTTCGATCAATATTGGTCGCAGAGTTAGAGAGTCTAATATTAAACTGTTAACCATTTGTATAGCTTACCTGTTTTGGGACGAGGTTTAAGCTTGTCGTTCTTTATTCGTGAATCAAAATTCAAGAAGTCATTTTAGAAAGTAATTTGTTTGTAAAATGCGACAGCCCTAAAATATCGCGTGGTTTTATTTAAAAAAATGTGTAAGTAAGGTACAGTATGGTACTCAATTAAGATATTTATCAATTTTGCTTGCACTGCACGATAGCGTAAAATATATCAAAGAGTAATCCTGCGTGATGCACACTGTCGTAGGTTTTGCAATTTCATGTGGTGTGTCTCAAATGGTGTCCTAATAAGACATCATTTGTTTTGATTTTTATCCATAGGCGAATAACATACGAAGAATCACTATTTTGTACTCCTTTGCATCTAGGTACCTACTCACCTGATCACACTGAGCATATGCCAGTCTTATCAAGTCTTTTGAAAGATCTTACATGATGGGGAACGCAAATTAAAAGAGGTGGTAGGTAGAACTATCACGTAGGTAAATTTTCCCTAACGTTAGTGCATTTTCCTACTAGGTAAATCTGAAGATTTGCTATTGATCGGGTTATTTCTGACTCTCTGGTCTCTACACATAAAATAAAAGTTTTCAAGTATAAAATAAAAGGTAACGGCTATATATTCAAATACCATCGAATGCTTTCACAGCAAAACGGTGAATACGACACTCCGGGGACGCGTCACAACTTTTTAAATAAATATAGGCGAATAAATAATACCGGTGTGGACGATGCTTGGGGACTTGAAGGGAATATTTCATATCTGTTTCATTTAAATAATACCGCAAAATGTCCACCGCAGAAATAAGACGAAATAGTGATATATGCACTATAAATTATTTGATGAGGGCAAAGATTACATACTCGTAATAGTACCTACATAATATTAATGTGGGTTAGAAGAGTTTTTGCATAGACTGAAGACAAAATTATAGTAGTATATAGGTATTAATAATGTTGATATTAATGTTGTGACAGTAATAGTTGTAGCTCGCTGAGACTAGGAAAATTTGATGGGACTCTAGATTAGTACACTATGAAGGATCTAAAGAGGGTATATAAGAAGTTAAGAGGCATCTAGAAAGAGTAGGAACTGTTTTAAGTATTTTATTGTATTACGACAAAAAATATTGTAAGAGAATCACGTTCTGCTGTGCTGTAACCGTTTATGAGCCGATAATTATCTTTATATTACTTAACTTTAAATACCTTCATAGAATTGGTAGGTAACAGCAGTATAAGTCAAGGTTTATGGGTGTATTGTTTGATGATTATGATCAACCGTAGATAGATCATAGATCTAGCATTGATAACGATATCTCAAGTCAATAAAAATAATGGTATCAATTGCCACAAATTCCGTAAAAATGATATCACCAGTATGGAAAATGTTGTAATGTTTTACATTAGCTTTATGTGTTCATAACAAATTAGATTGAAGTACCGATTTGCTAAGTCCGGTTATTCTTATATGATAGCCTCGCTATTGAAATGTTGGCATGTCCGAACGTTGTTTTTTTTGGCTTAGCTTGACGTGATTACTGTGGTCTAGGCAGATCCTAGATAAGAATGCTTGGAAACATGCTGGTCCTGCTCCATAGGACAATCTAGAGTCTAGACGAAATCAAATTGGTTGCTAATTTAATTGTATATATAATTTTTTTTATGCCATTGATTTTACATTCTGTAACTACTAACTACTCACACACTAAGTTATTACTTGTTTTTTTTTTTTAAATCATTTGCTTTTCAATATTTGTAAATATGTGAGCACCATGTGCTCGTATGTATCACATAATTAATTTACCTGTCATTGCTTTATATTTAATTATTTTTACCTATTGTGGTATATTAACTTTATTCTAGGTGCATCGTCTTCACATATAATTATATAATTAATGTATACAAAATATTTTAAAACATTTTAAAAGAGTAACGGTGGAGTTTCTTGCCCATGCTTTTCCATATGAAACTGAAGAGGCAACTGGAATCAAATCTATTTTCTTGTAATTTTTTACGTTGAAAAGTGCCTTGTATGTGCCTGTTTGAAATAAATGATTTGACTTTGACTTTAAAGAGGTGAATACATTACACCTACTATTTATCATGTTTTACAGCCATGTAATAGGGAGCGACCCTAAAATAACATCATAACATCACGCCTGTATTCCCCGAGGGGTTAGGCAGAGGTGTACCTATAGCACACCCACATTTCGCCAGTTATGTTTAAGTCCCATGTAATAGGGGGCGAGCCTATTGCCATCAACCGGGCACAAATCCAGACTCCGGGCTGCTACCGAGAAATTCCAGGTGGAAAAACCCAATAACACTTTGCCCGGCCCGGGAATCGAACCCAGGACCTCATGCTCAGCAGTAGCGCTTGCGACCACTGGACCAACGAGGCAGTCACCCTATTAAGAGCGACCCTATTCCCATTAAATGGTTACAAATCTAGACATACTCGTTTTGCTCCATAGGATAATCTAGTCTAAACTAAATCAAACTGGTTGCCAATTTAATTACATAATTTATTTATTTATTTTATTGTTTATGTACACACAGTAAAATACAAGATACGGCATTTTAATAATATTACGTACAAAGGTACTGCTTATTTCTTAAGAAATTTCTTACAGCACACCTGCAAAAGGAGAAATGAAAAAGAAATGTAGACAATAGTGTGTAAGAACAAGAAGAGAAGAATTTGATTTGTGATGTCTTAAACTAGAATATTAAATATACTTACATATAATATTAAAATAAAATAAAATGGCAAATATTTTACATTATAGGATTACCTGAACACATACACAGTTATTTACTAAACTGTTAGAAAAAGTCGTCTCATCATCTGCCTATCCTTTTCTCAGCTATCTTAGGGTCGGCTTCCAGTCTTACCGCATGCAGCTGAATATAAGTATTTTACATGGAGCGACTGCCTATCTGACCTCCACAGCCCAGGTACTGGGTAATACGATACCCGTAGTAAGACTGGTTGTCAGACTTCCGAGCTTCTGACTACCCTTAACGACGGTCAGAGATAAAAAAGATGAAAAATCGTCTACGGTTATTGGTAAATACGTGAACCCCAGGTCATTAACATAAATGAATTTATCTGTCATTGCTTAATTTTTAATATTTGTAGTTTACTAATTTTATTCCGGGTACATCGTCTTCAAATTTAATTATATAGCTGTATACAAAATATTGTAAAACATTTTAAAAGCGTCACTGTGGAGTTTCTTGCCCATTCTTCTCCATACTGAACTAACTACCTTTTGGAAGTGGCAAATACAATCAGTTCTATGCTTTTGTAAATTTCGACGTTCTGGCCTAATTGAAATAAACAATTTACCTTTGATTTTGACTTAGAATCCGGGTTTGGGGCCTCGGGGTTTGAGAATTTCCAAATAGAAAAACCATTTACACCTAGCCTGACCCGGGGTTCGCTTGTGACCACTAGACTGACGAAGCATAAGCGCCTATCATGAAAACAATCAGTCAATGACGAATAGGTACAAGTCAACAATTAAAATATTTTATCAGGCGTCTACATGTGATTATTGAAATATATTTTTCGATTGCTGTAGTAAAATTAGCAGGCGTAAACTATTTATATTATGTATCGTGTGTAAAATCGTAAATGTACGTAGGTACTTTTACGATAATAATTCAACACTGTATCGTAGTTTAAGTTTAGGTATTTCTTCCATGGTTTTACGGTACGGAGTCCAACTTGGTATAGATCTCTATTTTGTTTTATCAACTCAGTAAAGTTTAAGTACTACTTAGTCCAGCTTGATATTTCTAAATAGTTAGATGGCTGCTGTGGCTACTATTGTGGGAATAACTGATATTCAAATACACTCCCTGACACCTGGATCGAGCCACCCTGCATATTTTTGTTTAAAGGCCTCTATCTTTTTCAATAAAGGTACTACAAAGAAAAAAAACAGCCAAGTGCCTGTCGGACCACGCACAATGAAGAGTTCCGTAGTTGGTATGAATTTATCCTTTAAACAAACTTAACATTGTAGTTGAAAAAATTTTCTTCCATAGGTTTTTTTTTTTTGGGTGGGTATTCATCAAATGACCTCTCCCTCTCTGGGCGGAGCGGAAGGGCGTGTCAGACTCTTACTGACTAAAACCCGCCCGTGTTCCTTCAGTTGCCTGTGCGCCAGGGCCACGGTAACTCTTTCGAACAATCCCCGACCCCGGCAGGCATCGGCCCTGTCGGTCCCCGTCAATGATGCTGACATCTCTTTGACGCGCGCGTGGAACACGACGCGCCGTCGATCCGGGCCTGGTCCTTACCGGACGGCGAGCTGCCCATTGCTCGCCGTCCGCAAGCCCGCGCCTACGGTGGCCGGGAGTCGGCAATCGACTCCCGACGTCCAGGGTGTCTCCTCCTACGGCGACTAGGGGCGTGTAGGCGCAACGATTGCCTCAACCTCACGCGCTCCGCCTCCTCCTTCTCGAGAATTACTGCTTCGCAGGAGGAGGTGACGGCTTCCCATTCCCTCTCGCTCCGTACCATGGCCTGGACCAGGGCCGGACGCGAGAGATCGCCGCCGCAGCTCCACCGTGTCCTCCGGTCGATCCACACAATGCCAACACCCGCGTTTTCCTCCGCCTTATCCGAAACAGGAACCTCCCGAAACAGCCATGTCCGGTGAGGACCTGCATCAGGCAGAAGGTGAGGACGCCGTGGTGCCCCTCAAGCCACTCCTCAAAGTTCTTCCATAGCTGGGTTGTAGAATTGACCGTGACGTATATCGATACGTCACGATCAATTCTTCAACTGCTACTGTAAGTACTTAATAGCAAAACAATAATAATGATTAAACAAAAAAATTACAATTTTATGAATTTTTCCTTTACTTGTGCTGTGAGACCTTGCTTCTTGCCAAATTTCATGATTCTAGGTCAACGGGAAGTACCCTATAGGTTTTGATTTATTTGCGAGTATCAAAATATGTCGCATAAAAAGCCGTAATTTGTATTGCGTTGACTTAGAAGCTTGATTTTTTTAGAGCTCCAAGGGACTATAGACCGCTAAGTATTTGATATTAATTTCAATTTTATACCTCCACGTGTTCCTGAGATAAAGGGTCTTGACAGACTGACAGCCGGGCGGACGGGCCAGCGGATAACGCAGTTATATATTAGGGTTTCGGTTTTTTTCCTTTTAACGTCCGGCACCCTTAAAAATACGTGGTTTTGAAGCCAGTCACTCACCATCACTTCCGTTTGTCGTTGTTCCAAATTCGAAATCGGAATACTAAAAAAATCGTTTAATTACAATAAGTCAGTCGTCTTTTTGCATTTATTTGCAGGGTAAAATTTGCGTAGATTTTTTAAGGAAACAATTGTTTATATAGGGAAAACGTTTATTTAGTAACTTGTGGTACCTTCAAGAGAAATTACGACGGCCATCATACGGTTCGGCTTGGAATTAATTAAAGCCACTATGACGTGTTGTGAAATGTTCTCCCATGCTTCCAAGATTGCAGTTTTCAGAAAGTTTCTGAAGCTGGCTGGTTAGTTCGGACACTGCTCTTCAACACATCTCATAAGTGCTCTATTGGGTTCATATCAGGGCTTCTCTCTGGCCATTCCATTACTGCGTTACTAACGTCATGTAGGTATTCTCGAACAATTCTTGCAGTGAGCGCCCTTGCATTATAATGCTTAAAAATTAAATCCTGGTCCACAATCTCAGCATATGGCATCACATTGGCTTCTAGGCATTGATTAATGTATCGGTTGCTATTTAGTGGCGGCTACTGTGGTCCCGTCAAAACCTCAAGGTCAGTTTTTCCTTCGGTGGAAATTCCGCCCCAGACTGTCCATGACTCAACGCCATAACTCCCTTTTTCTTCAATGCACCATTGCAAAAATGTTCTCCCTATCATCGGTAGACTTTCCTACGTCCATCATTGCCATACAGCATAATGTTGGTTTCATCCGTAAAAAGAACCTGGCTGCATTGACGTTGTGTCCAACACAAATGTTCGCGTCCAAACAGTAGGTGCGCCATGCTGTGAGCTCGTGTCAGTTTGGGACCATTGGCTGGCTTATGAGGTTTCAGGCCACGTTCTACGAGTCTCCTAACAGTTCAAGTGCAAACAGTCAGCGCATAAAAGCCTCGAAGCTGTGCTATGACCTGTACTGAGGTCATGTAACGATTACGCAGGTTGGCGGTCAAGATAAACCGATCTTGCCTTGCTGTAGTAACCCAGTTTCGTGGTCCTCCCGGACGGCGCACAAAGCCGCCAGTCTCCAGGTACCGGTAGTAAATTCTTTGAACGGCACAACGACTTGCGTGAAGTTGTGCACTTTCGCTGACTAAGCCCATTGATTGATATTTTATGAAATTGACATTCAATAGGATTCTATTATGAACTTAGAGGGTAGTATTGATGATTTTAATGATTATAATTTATAAAATACATACTTGTCGCGAATCATAGTTTGCTCAACATACTACCTGACACTGACCTGCAAATTGTAAAAAACGTATAATAAATTCTAAATATAACGTATAACTATAAGTTAACATTCTTAAAATAATAATAATATATTTAAAGATTCACTTTCACTTAATCGTCATATTGTCTCATACCAACTTGTGGCGTATACCGTATAACATTGCGTTGGTACAGGTTGTTTTATGAATGTTAAAAAAACAAACATAAGTATTACCTAAACTTAAGTTCCGGGACAGTCTATTCTAGCTCATTAAAAGCTTTAGCGAGCGCCTCGCTAAATCTTCGTTACAAAACAATATTCCTATATTGTCGTGGTCTTCGATTTTTCGATCAGGATATCTTTATAGCAGATCTGGTTTCTAAATTACTACCTGTTGACGGGCGGTGTCGTCAGTTTAATAAAACAACACTCAGTTTTCAGATCCTTCTGCGATTACCTATTTTCCGTCACCGTTTTAGTTACCTCCTCACCTGCTACGTTTTGTCACGTTTTGTGGCATTACCGATGATAATCAATTAATCGAAATAAGAATGATTATGCACGCATGATTTAATGTATGGTTCATGCGGTTAATCTGTATTGAATGATATCTATAATATTGATGTAAGACGGATTATTTCAACCCGTAATAATGCATTGATCGGATGTTATTAAACGGATCTTGTTCACTGATCATTATCAGAAATAATTTTGCCATGATAACACTTGCTGACACTGTTTGAGGAGGTACTTTTACAGGTTCTTATTTATGGTGACCATTATCCTCAGGACTTTACAAAAGAGACGTTTTTATATTTTTTATAATACGTTAATTGTCTTCGGAGATCTATAGGCAAACTCAAACTCAAAACATTTATTTCAATTAAACCATTTATACGCACTTTTGAATTGTCAAAGAGTCGGACAGTTAGTCAGAAAGTTGGAGTTAGTTGGCCATTCGAAAACGTAAATCTCTATGGAGAAGAACGGGCAAGAAACTTAAGGACACTCTGTTAAATCAAGATTCGGACTCTGTTAAATCAAAATTCTGGGCATTAGTAGTTTCTGGTTTTAAGTATCTAGTAAGCGCTGGTAATACCCCATGACCTAATAAAAGCGATTGTCGAACAAAATGAACGCGACGATCACGTTTTTGCGCGACGATCGCTTATCTTAGGACACGGCCGCAGATCTTTTGCAGTCTAAATGGTCAGAAGCCCGAAAGTCTGATAACCAGTCTTACCAAGGGGAATCGTATTACCCAGTAACTGGGTTGTGGAGGTTCGATGGTAATCGCTCCATGTAAAGATACTATTGGCTGCTGCATCCGGTTAGACAGGAAGCTGACGTTAAAATATTTCGGAAAAGGCGTAGCAGAAGTACTTAGAGAGAGAGTACAGTTACTCTTGGGTACGGTGGCGGTCGTGAGACCATTCCCCAAATAGCATGGATGTGTCGTTTTGAATGAAAAGTAGGTATGGAGTGTAAGTAAAACAACACGCACTATGAGGTGTCCATATCCCGCGGTAACCCCTTTGACACCATATTTCCAACCCTGCACACTAAAATTATTTAGAATTTGTAACAAAATTGTAATCTAAAATGTTTAAATTAAATATGATTAGAAATGATTAGAGTAAGCGGATTTGCGGTGTAAGTATAAGACACCGCAAATTCGTTAAACTTCATGTCAAGGGATCATTAGCTATTAACGAATAGGTACTGATGGGCTATCGCTTATCAGTTGGTATCGAACACTTTCTTCGAACGCCTGGGTGTATCGACTCAAGTGTTATCGGCTTGCTTCTAATGAGCTGATGTGTGGCAGCCTGCATGGCGACGCGTTATGAAGTTCATGACTATCGATCGTATTATAAATCATTGATAAGCATTTTTTGTACCGAAAACCTTTACTGTTATATTTTGTAATAGCTCAGAATAATTAATATTAGTTGGGTGTTTTCAAGCTTATTATTTAAGTTTTTTGTCAGACAATGAGACTCTTGATTCATCAATATCATAGGATAATTTAGTCCTTTGTCACCTCGACCCGGTTTTCTAGCATTAGCCAACAAAGTGTATCTGTCTGCACAACCAACGTGCGGGGTTAAACAAATGTTATCTGCGCAGTTTAACGATGTAGACGAGAAAGTATCGTTATCGTTGATCGTAAATCGCACGGAACGATCGTCCGATACGTAACGATCGCGTTCGGAATGGATTCCGTTTTGCATTGATCGCCCCAGTACACTGCATATTGTTACTCCTTTTTATATACTGAATGTGAGGGCGCAAACTACACAATATGTGATGCGCAATACTTTTATGTAATAGCTTTTTTTGCGTGTGTTATAAACTTATAAGTTTTAAACATAAGACACTCTAAAACAAACAATGAGAAAGTTGAGTCAACTAAGGCGTACCTTGGAGACAGGATTTTTTCTTGGTTCAATGAAAGTGGCGTACCTACATTGTAGTATAACAATGCGTCGTATGAAAATCGATTCAGTAAAGTGCTGGATTACTAGGTACTTGTGCTAAATGGCACCCACGGTCAATCTCGATTGCGATTGTAGAATGACGATCGAGATTGACCGTGGAGAAATCAATGATCGCGATTTTCAATCACGGATCGCGATTGAGATTGACTAGTTTAAAAGCCTGTAAAACGAAACGAAAATACAAGTACTAAAACAAAACCTCGAAGCAAAACTCGCGAAGTGGTCATAAAACCTGTTACGTTATAAAGTTTAAGGGGACTACATGACCTAAACGCAAATTTATAATGCCTAAAAATATATGATCCACTGCAGTAACCAAAATCAGAAAAAAATATGTGATATTCTTCTGGATATATGCTAGTTAGATAGTTTGTTGAAAACACAATACAATTAACTTGATATGATAGAAAAAAAACACAAAGATACCTCTAAAAAATATTTTAACGATTAAAAACCATACTAATATACATGGAAACATTCACATTTTTTGTTAGATTATTTTACAAGTAACATACTAACGTGATAGTGTTTTAATTTTTAGTCCAATGGATAGTTTTTTTGTAGATCCATAATTGCTTCATATTTTGCAATAAATTACCAGCGTTGTGTCATGGCGCGTCTCTTTCTTTTCTATGCAATCCGACAGTGACCGCGCTTTAGCTCTTGTAAGCCTCCGGTCTTTTAGCCTAAAAAGCAATAGCATAGCATAAAAAGTTTATCTAGTGTATTTATATTTTTATCGTATTAACAAATTCTCTATGAAATAGCACTGCGAATTATTGCGCAACATTGGTTGCAGCGTGTACTCGCCACTCTTAGTTGTAAATAGGAATTGGTCTGGCTGATTGGTATTGGAAAAATGGGAGTTGCATTTAAATAAGAGAACTTTACAGTTCATTGGCTAAATAATTTGCATTCATATCTTTTTTTAGATTTGTAACAAATTGAAATGAATTAATCAATACTTTAGAGAGAGAATTAGAGCAGTGGTTGCCCAGTGGTATCGGCCCCGACTTAGGAGTTGTAGGTCGTGGGTTCGAATCCAGACAGGCGCTTTACTTTGTGTAAATAATTTCATCACCACTGCTCTCAAAACGGTGAAGGAAAACATCGTGAGGAAACCGGCATGTCCTAGAACCAAAAATTCGATGACATGTGACATCTACCCACCCGCACCGGGTCCACGTGGTTGATTACAGCCCATTCCCTCTCAAAGAGAGGAGGCCTGTGTCCCAGCAGTGGGAATATTATAGGCTGATTATGAATCAATAAAATAATTAAAGAATAATTATGCTATTAACCTATTCTTAGATATAAGTGATTAAATTGGGAATCCGCGTACCGGAAGACGCGTTGAAAGGCCTCCGACAAGGTGGACCGATGACTTAGTGAAGGCCACAGGAATTCGCAGATGCGAGAAGCACAGAACTGGCCGAAATAGTGGTGATTGGGGGAGGCCTATGTCCAGCTCGGGAGGAGGCACGGCTCCCTTTCATTTAGGGCAACGCAGGTGCTCTCGGGGCACGGCTGCTTTGGGAAGTATCTACGTCGCATAGATAGGGAGCCAGACGATCGGTGTCATCTCGGCGTCATTATCGGCAGGACACGGGATGGCATACGCTTGCAGTGTGCAGCTTGGGAGGAGCCGTGCCGTTCCATCGTTTTGGAAGTGGGAAGTGACCTGTCGCTGCCGGCTGTGTGTGTGGCCTATGGTCGGCGGCGCAGCGTCATGGGACGCGGTGATCTCCTTCTGTGGAAATGTCATGTCGCAGAGGGAGGCATTGGAAAGGGAAAGGGAGATTTCGAATGCTGCGAAACAAAACTCAGAGGCAACAGTCTTTTTTAAAGTCCAGACATAATCTTGGTCAGATCATCTGAAGACCATGTAGAAAGTACTAGTATAATACTTTTTACAGTAAATAGTATTCTATCTCTGTCTATCTAAAACCAATTTTCAGTAGGTCTTATGACAATTACTCAACTTGGTTTAAAAATAGAGAGAGCGTGCAATTTTTTTGATAAAATGGATTTTAAGAAAAAAAATCGACAGTACCTACTAGGGTTTAGTGTAGCTAATTGTATATATACCGACATTATAATTTGATAGAAATCATATTTCAGGAGGTGGATAAAAAAAAATTAAACTTTATCCACGAATCAATATCCTCATATTGAACATGAGTGAAAAGATCATTAGGTTTCTATTTTTCGTGAAAAAGCTATTATTTTTTCGGTGGTTACCGTAATACTGGTCGAGTGATCGATTTCAATAAAAATTTCGTCTTGTCTGCAAAAGACAGAAGATCCTAACCAAACAGTTTGATCGATCGGCGGCTTGGGCCCTTAGACGAATCGATGGATATCTCATTTGTCAAATCAATCCATTATATTGAACCTCAGTGGGTACTGCTTATTCCCAACCTGGTTTAAATGCGTTCGGTTGTTACTTACTAGGTAAACGTATTTTTATAGTAGGTACCTACACCTATACCTACTAAAGGCCAGCGCACATCAGGCTATTTTAAATTTACCACCGTAAATTCGTACGTATCTAATGGTAACAAGATTTATATTCCAAAGCTCAGGGACTAACCACGGAGCATCAAGAAAATTGTATTGTGCCTGTTTATGAGCTGATGGTTAAAATTAACCAGAAAAGCCAACTCAACAAAGAACAAGAATAAGCCAAAGATTTTTAAACACACAAGTGAAGCTCACCAACATCAAACAAGTGTCACTTAGAACAAACTACATTTCGACCGGCTAGTATTTGTGGTAACACCAAACCAATATAAACTGTAACAGTTAGGTGCAAACTAAAGTGTAACACCTGACGTGGAAGTTCAGCCAACGTTGACGCCCACCCTCGTCGAATTAGAATTAGAATAGAGCTTGATTGGCGGTGCTGAGCTCCCAGACAAACTTCCCTGCGTTTCGAAGTTCATGGATTGATTATATAGAAGGGGAAAGGTTACATAGATATGTAGAAAGTTTTCGTAGTGCTTCTCTTGCAAGTGCCTTGTCGTTACGATAAAGTCTCATTGGTAAAACATGAACGAGTTATTCTGATGTTACCAAAATACATTCACTTACGTGGGTGCAAACTTCTGGTTAAACACTCAATGGGATGACGAAAAGTTGAGGAATATTCCTTGTTCAGACCTTGTGGGAAAATATTCAATACTTCGTGCAGCCGTCACTTTCAGACTCTAGAATAGCTTCAAAAAAGTCTACGCCTTAAAAAAAACCATCATAAATTGTGTTTTCAGCTCACTTATACGTATAATTTAATAGAAATACTTAATACTAATACGACGGTGTTACGGTTTCAGGTCAAAGACGTTGGGAATTGTATTAAATTTTATTGTATTTCCGCATTGCGGTGTACTTTGTCCCCTAAAAAGTAACACAAAGGCTGTCACACAGTGCTCTTTGTGTCTAAACGAAAGAATTGGACTTTCCGCCTGAAAGCAGCTGAAAGCCATCCAATATTAAAGTGTCGTTTAACATCACAGATTTATTAGTTACTGTTTTCTTTTCTTTTTAGTTTTTGCTGAACGAATTACAAGATTTGATTTCATTGTTTAATGTTCATAGCTATAATCTGCATCATTATAATAATATTACCATTCTACTAACGTCATTACATGCCATCATTGAATTAACTCTTTTTTGACAATGGACCATTTCCTTAATCCTCCTAAAAAAACAAACATGTGGCAATATCGCTTTATAGAAATATCAGACAAAAGATTTAAAGAAAATACATGAAAATCTTTAGACAACCATCTTACTCGGAAATTAAACAGATTCAAATCTACGTCAATAGCACTAATAGGACTTAGATTTAGATCAAGTAGCTGTTGTTAGTATGAAGGACGGTATGTACCTACAGATTATTGGTTTTCTTAATGGGTGTGATCCATTTGTTGTAAATCCACGTTTATTTCTACGAAGCAGTCATAAAATACAATGGTTAAAAAAAAGAACTTGGCCTATTCTGATAGCTGCTGTCTTTATTCTTCTCGTCTGACTCTTTAGCTTTAGAAACAAAAGAAATGACTTTTTTCACATTACAGTAATCGTAACTATGTCAATGGGTTAAGATTGATGTACCCATTTGATTTCAACTCACAAATAATAATTTATATTTGTTTTATATTACAAGATTTTACCATGACATCAATGAACACTATTGAATACTTATCTGATAAGAACCTACCAAAGTTATACCCGAATTGTATTATCTGCAGGGATTAACTATTTCTTAGATTTTCATTATCGAATCGTATGGTTTAATAGGAGATTACGAATAGGCATCGGATATTGTATATTTAGGTGTGTCTCAGTTATAAAAATAACGTATCTAAGTATGTGTAGCTATAGTTGGATATTTTAGTAAATGCTTGCAAACATAATCTGAGCTCTAAAAAAATATAAGATTAATTTCAAAACGGTACACACAGTATCACAATAGGTGGTTTTATTCCCGATCGGGTTCATTGATTATTAGATACCTACTAGGTACACTAGCCATTTGATCACACTTTGGTTGACGACGATCGGAGTCTGTTAGGGGGTGTGACCTCAAACTAACAGTGTGCTACCACCACCTCCTCTTTTAAGTCCCTAACAGAAAAACTAGATTGAATCTACTCGGCTTCGTCTGCCCAGATTCCTATGCCAAAACGATAGCACAAATAAATATTTTGCACACCACCTGCTCGATTATTTCAAATTATATGTCATACAAACCTGACCTATAGTAAGTCATTATAGCGCTGGGGTCTAGCCGGGCAACAATATTGCGATTTGCTACAATTTATTTGAAAACTCAAATTGATTTTTATTATTAGCTCACAGGTGTGTCACCCAGTAGAGTATTCTCCTCGGGTGTAAAAGTGACTCCGTCTTGGGCGAGCTTGAATCCCTCGTTCAGGATTCTAGTCTTAACTAACTCGCTTCGCGCAAGAGTTGACTCTGATCTCGACTCAACTTGACTCTCACTTAGTCTAGAATCCGCTAAGGATTCAATATAGCGCCCGTGACATAAGACACTGCTTTATCCCCTTTGTGAATAATCTACAATTATTTTAAAATACCTACCTAATTCATTTACTCGACGAACATAAACGTGAGATTTAGAAAACAAGGGGATGGGACTATTACTATAATCTAATCGTAATAGATTATGACAACCAATCAGAAGAGTGTAGGTAGTAGCAGTAGCTACTTAGTATTTATATCTTTGTTTTTTTCATTGTTTCTATCTTGGTCGACTTGATCATTAACGTAAGCAGCACTATCGTTAGCTACTTATGTAGGTTTTAAAGATTGAAATGTTTTGTGTGCTGTTAATTTATGTAAAATTGGGTAATGTTATTTATTAGGTAATGGGTATATTAAAATAACTGGTGACAGTACTTGTATAGTAGAGTACAGTAGAGCTCCGTGGTAAACTACGGAGCTCTACTAAGATATTGTTTCAGTTTTGTCCGGGCCAGTACTGTGACCAGTAATTTTCGCACGTCAATTACCTAATAAATGAAATCTTAATTTTACATATAACAGCAGACAAAACATTTCAATCTCAGTCATTACAAAATATAGGGTTCCGTAACTCAAAAGGAAACAACCGGAACCCTTATAGGATCACTTCGTTGTTTGTCTGTCTGTCTGTCAAGACCCTTTTTCTCAGGAACGCGAGAAGCTATAGAGCTAAAATTAATATCAAATACGTAGGTATACGGTCCCTAGGCGCACTAAAAAAAACAAATTTCTATGTCAACGCAATAAAAAAACTTTTTTACAAAAAAACAACCGACTTCCAAAAAAAACACTAAAAGACGTGAAAAATAACTTTAATTTCGGAAGTCGGTGCCTTTGGTTTTTTTATTTTCATGTTTGGCCACCGACTTCCGAAATTAAAGTTATTTTTCACGTCTTTTAGTGTTTTTTTTGGAAGTCGGTTGTTTTTTTGTAAAAAAGTTTTTATTTTTCACTTTTTAGTTGCGGTACCTACCCCACACAAATTCGTATACCACTATACCACTACTTGGTGTGTAAATAACAGTGATAGGAAATTATTAGCACATCATCCATATAAACTAAGTGGAAAAAATATGCAGTATTAAGGATAACTCAAAAACTACTGGTCAGACCTTGATCAAATTTAAATGGGACCACATGTGAAGCACCACCTATCAAATAAAAAAAGAATCATCCAAATCGGTTCACCCAGAAAAAAGTTATGAGCTAACACACATAAAAAAAAAAAAAAAAAAAAAAAAAAAAAAAAAACATACAGACGAATTGAGAACCTCCTCCTTTTTGTGAAGTCGGTTAAAAAGTACGACAATTTATGCGAAATATTTTGATACTCGCAAAAAAATCAAAACTTATAGGGTAGGTATTTCGCGTTGACCTAGAATCATGAAATTGGGCAAGAAGCAAGATCTCACAGCACAAGTAAAGGACAAGTCCGAAAATAGGTAGTTCATCTGTAGTTTTATTTGCAGCTGGGGAATTGACCGTGACATAACTCGATGTATGGGAGATCATGTTTTACAACTACAATGTTAAATTTGTTCTAAGCATAAATTCATCCCGATTACGGAATCCTTCATTATGCGTAGTTCGACACGCACTTGGCCGGTTTTTTTTTGCGACTATAAACTTACTTTTGCAGTTGGAGAATTGACCGTAACGTATTTTGATGTATGGTAGAACATTTTTAAACTACAAAGTTAAGTTTGTTCTTGGGATAAATTTATTCTAACTAGGAAACCCTTCATTGTGCGTGGTCCGACATGCAGTTGGCCGGTTTTGTTATTTTTCTATCAACATTATTTATCCATAATTCAAGTTTTTTTATTAATTTTCTTATCAACGCATCATCTATAGCGTCCTGCTCAACGCGAATGGTGGGCATAGTACTTTTTCTTCTTCCCAATTCCTGAAGAAGCGATCCATCGTGGTCTGCAAAAACGTCCTGCCCAGTCGAGAACGTCTGCTAAAGGTTATAAAATGATCCGTTAATTTCACAACAGACTGCCTAACTGCTGTTTATAGCATTTCGTTTGACAAACCTTAAGTGTGGATTATAAAATACCTATACATACTTATATACTGTGCTGATAATCATGAAAATAACGCACGTGTTAAATCAATCAATCAAAAAATTGCAAGATACCGTTGCCTTATCCGTTTCAAAGAAAAACCTCCCATGACGTCACTTTTGCGTAAATCAAGCTAAGGTGACAGGTTATTGCCTGCGCGCAGTTAACGCTTACGTCCTCCAAATCCGTATGAATTTATAGCTCCCTCCAGTGCGAACGTTAGCAGGGCTAACTTGTTTGTATGGGACATCATTGCGTTGCTGTTTTCGTGACAAGAAACAAATATGATGATGTCATATGAATCTGGTGTAATGATGTAAGAGTAAACACCATAAAGTAGTGTACCATAGGGTAAACTAAATTAGGGTTAGTTTTAAAACATACTTTACGATATTTATTAACGTTTACGGTTTTGCGAACATGTTTGTTCCGGGCTTATCAGAGTAGTTTTCAATAGTTAGTTAATTAATATAAAAATTAAAAAAAAAAATTGGCTTCTAATTTCATACTGCAGGTTTCATGCTTCTTTCGCTCCACTTTTCTTTGTAAGGACTTATTTTTTTAAGTTTATAAATAAGTAAGCGACACAATACTTAAATTCTCCATATTTAGGTGAAAAAGTGCAACCCATAAATTCCTAAAATTGAAAATACTGTACCTAAGGTCCGTAGTACAGAATCTAACTCAAGACTCAAGCATTACTTAAAGCTATTTAGTTTAAACCAATCAATACATACATACATAAACACACACCTTCTTTCCATGGGGGAGGCAGAAACTACAGAACGCCACCTGCTACGATCCTTACATACTCCTTTTGCCTCGGTTACGTTCATACATCTGGTCATACACGCACGCCGGTTGCGAGTACCTACTACGCACCTGACCTTTCTAAAGAACATCACCAATAAGGTCACTTTATGTCTTCCTAGGGCGTCTCTTCCTAACAAGGCAGATATGACTGGAAACACCAGGAAGGGACGCCCTAAAGCAATCAAATTTCTTTAAATTGGCTAGTAGTGCTTGAGTCTTAAGTGAGGTTCTGTAATACGGGCCTACGAGTCAGTCATTACTATCCGTGAAAATCCACAACAATAAATTATCATCAACGCACTAATAATGTGACAATTCTAGGAAGAAAGTTCCTAAATAAACGTAATATGGTCGTGATCGATCTAAATTCACCACATTCAATGAATCCTTCATAATACAGGTGATATATCATTGCATACGGAAATAAATGCCTAAGTTTAACCCCCAGAACGCAGCTTTTATCTTTTCACGCTTCATATGAGTCGTTCAATAAGAGCCACTTCTCATGATTTTGCAGTATATACCCCTTAGGATAGTAGGCAGAGGGAAATCGCACTTTATGTTTCTGGGAATAAGGTTATTCTTAGAAAGATCTGAAAATAATAGATTCATTGCACCACATTTAAAATTATTGACAACATTTTGCACATTGATGTTAAGTTTGGATAAAAAGTAACGTATTACAACTATGCAATTCTAAGTTCTTATAGTGTTTCCTTTCAATTAAAACTATATTATAACTATATTACTTATTATAAATATCGGTTATTTTTGTTAGATAAGTACCTACTATAATAACCGATCTATGTCTATCACATGATACTATGTTTCAATAAAATCAATAGATTTTTTTATTGATGTAGTTTATTAAAAACAATAATTTCAATCTTGATCTCCCCGCTCGTGTGTTACAGTTTTTGATTTTTGAGACAAGTTATTACGACAAAATGGTTCTAAGAATATAATTAACTTAGGTAGGTAGATATTTAAATGACTTTTGTAAGTATTATTACTTAGGTATGTATTTCTAAGCAAATAATAGGTATAGAAAACATTGCAAATTACTATCACTTTATCACCAGATATATAAATAATTTTTCACAAATTGCTTCAGAAATTATCAATTAAATTGATCAGATCTTACGTCCTATTGTTGAAAGTAAAGTCAAGTATATTAAAAAAATATTTTTATTTTATTGAGTTTGTACAAACATTAAGTACCTAAAGATTAATAAATAGCTTCTTTTTCCTCTTTCTAGCTATCCCCTTCGATTGTTGTTTATCGTGGTGGGAGTCCAGCTTATTCCATCACCTTCGCTTAGGCTTACCGCTATAACGTATTTTTTTATTTTGAGCCCTGAGTGGGTTTTATTTTTGTTAACATTATTATTTAAATTAATTAGCGAAGGAGCTTACAGCTCTTTCATTCTTAAACAATAATTTCAGAAGTAACGCCGTTACAAATTAATTTCAAATCCGATAAAATACATACGTCTAACTTAAACTTATATATTTGTAATCTACGGTTGAGACAGCCTTACTTTCAACAATATGACAGCAGATAACACTTTAGCCAAAACTTCGTCTTCAATAGATTTCACAGGTTTCTGGGGAGTAAGGTGGAGTGTAGCTGAAGGAATCAATTAGAACTATGGACTCTTCTGCTGTCGAACCGATTAGGGTAATCTGAAAACAAAAGAAGAAAAGTTTTTAGTAAACATTATGCCATGTTTACGATATAGGAAATGCTGTCTTACTCAATTAAATAAAACATTGTAAATTATGGAAATGTGAATTAAAATGGAATTAGGAATCTTCTTAAAGATTTTTACGATGTCTGTAGATCCTCGTGAAGTTTACAAAACATCAAACTATTAAGAAAAGTTAAATGAAAGCTATCGTGCAAATTGGTTGTTAAATTGTAACAAAATTGCCGCCATATAAATATAAAAATTATAAGATTATCATTATTATTTTACAGAAAAAACGGTCTTTAAGCTGATTAAAAATCGTAATATTCGTGATAGGAAGCAATAAGTAGTCGTTATGTTGTAATATCGAAATTAGCAATATTTACAACGAGTGAAATTACGAAAAACGTGATCAAAAACACGTGTGAAGCCAAATCAAATATTCAAATCAAATATATTGACTTCATTTTACTTTTTAACAATAAATGTATTACTTGTCTACATCCATTTTTCGCTACTCAACCTGCCCGGTTAAACTAGTAAAGATTATGAATAGGACATCTTTACAAAATGTGCAAGTGGATAGTAGTGATAACGGGCCTAAGACTTTTAGTGATATGAAGGGTTATATTAAAAAAAAAACCGTACTTACATAGCCGTCGAAGATAGAAAAGTCTGTTATAGTAACTTTCAACACGTTCCATCCTTCAACGAAGTTAGAGTTGGAGGCGTAATATAACTGGAATCCAGCCACGGTGTCTTCTCCAGAAGGTACGTGCTTTTTAGCCAAAACTATTATGTAATCCAGAGCTGAAGCTGATTTCATAAAAACGTTCACTTCTACTACACCTCCTGGCATCATCCTGAAGACGAACGAAGATATGCAGCTCGATGTTTCGTTAGGGGAAATAAAAGTCCTGCTGTCAGGATCAATTGTATCAATAGCCAGAGAATGGTAATCTCCTAGGTGCCAGGAAGAATATCCATTGCATAGCAAATTATCAGTATCAAATGAATTCTCGAAATTAGTTTCGAAATTATAAGTGATGCAGTCTTTGCCCGTGCCTATTGGAGCAACAGTTGTGACCGGAACTGGTGTTGTAGTTTCTTCATCTTCATAAATTTTGCACTCCTCGTTTGCAAGTGCTTTTGGAATATACCTGAAGGAATCAATGAGGATAATAGATTCTGCCGATGCTGAACCCAGGAATGATATCTGAAAAAACATAAAGAAACCATTAAAAAATAGTTTGATATTTTTGTTTTTAGAAACAGTGATATTTTTATATTAAGGACTTCCTAGCTGATTAGATTTATCTTGAAATTTTTGTAAAATATTGGAATAAAGATGACAGATTAATATTTTTTTCCGAGTAAATAAGTTCTCATGATAATAAAATCAATGTTATCAGATGTAAAGCAGATTTAATCTACGTTGATACTGATGGATGAAACCGAATATTTAAAACTTGGAACAATAATTAGATTACAATAATAGAACTTACGTATCCATTAAATGTGTCGCTTCCTGATAGAACAACTTTCAAGACATGCCATCCGTCAGCATAGTTTGAAACCAAAGGTGAAAGTCCTGTGCTTCCAATCACCACATCACTGGCTTCATCAGCAATTTTATTTACAAGCACAGTAATTTGATCAGTAATTTCTGCTGATTCCATATATACGTTAATTTCCACTACACCGCCATTACTAGCTTCAAATGGAAATGAGGAAACGCAACTGATGAAATCTTGTGGAGAAATGAATTGAAGGCTTTCTGAGCTTGGGTGATCAATTAGCAAAGAAGTGTATTGGTCTAATTTCCAGGGTGTAAAGCCGGTGCACAACCCCCTGTTGCTGTCGAATAGAGCATCAAAGTCTGCTTCGAAATTGTAAGCGACGCAATCCTCAGATTCTGTAACTTCTGGTTCCACTGGGCTGGAGGTAACAAATTCTCCATCATAGACGTGACAATCGTCATCGTATAGTGGCGGGATGTATCGGAAGGAATCGATTATGACTTTAGAATCTGGTGATGCAACTCCGAGAAATGTCACCTGAAATAGGTAATAAAAATAATGTTATTCTTGCATTCAATCGCAAAGCGTTTCTAAAATATTGTAAAAAAGGCCGTTCTAAGACTCAACTCGGGTTAAAATCAAAATTTAATAAGAATGAATAAACTTAGAAAACTTTACTTAGCAAAAGCAATAGTGTTTTGGTAGTACGATATGCTTTGTTTATTTTTCTATTTTCGTGACGTCGAAAGTATTATCACCGTTGGTAATCTACGGAGCTATTCATAGGTATAAAAACATTTATTATTATAATGCTTGATAAGTGTGGCGTGTCATACCCATTTTTCATAGTAAAGCGAATTGGCAATTTTACTCTGTGTAAATTTTTCATGAATAACAGAAAATACAGAGCGTTCACATAGGTGTGTATCGCATGTGGTGTAATATGAAACTGGGCAACCCTCTTATGATCCCAGATTTTAGGCGGTTCAAAAATTTCATGTGATTGCTCTATGTTGCTAACACATAGGTATAAAGCAATCTTAGACAATAGTGTCTTTACATGATTGTTGGTCTCGGTTTAACAGGACTTTGCAGGTGATTTTCAGCCTCTGTTGTAGGCGCACCCTATCGCAAACACGCTATGTCTGACAAATTAATAAACCATAATTATTATTAATTCATACTAATACATTATTATGTTCAATGATATGGTAATGCAGCATTCTCTACAAGTTCATGAGCTTTTTATTATCATTTAATATCAAAGGTGCTTTGTTTTTTTGAAAAAAAAAGAAGATAATTCTTTGACCTTTATTGTTCCAGTGTTAAAAGAATACCAGTATGCTTATATGATTATTTCCAAAGCAAAAATTTCCATTCAACTATTTATATGTAATATAAAATAATTTAGGGATTACGTTTTAAATACTTGGCAGAAGTTTGTAACACCCATTGTAAATGTTTAAATCTAGGTATCTAAAAACCTACTCTATCATTACGACTCCGTGATGCGAAGAGAATAATAGTGTAACAATAAAATTAGCAATTAAACAAATTCAGATCAGATGACTGTTGTTTAGCTAAAACTCGTGTTTCCTGAAGCTTTCATTCAATTTTCATTCTCTGTAGTTTCCGAGATACTGTGCTGTACAACACTTATGGTATCATCGGTAATCTTTTAATCCATGATAGGATTAAAATATCGAATTTATAAACGGGCTTATTTTGAATTTTCTTTTATCCATCGTAAATGTAATCTGAAAAACAATTAAAACTAAAAAAAACTTACATATCCACTAAAAATCCCAGTGCCGAACAAATTTATTCTCAGAACGTGCCATCCATTAAAGTAATTGGTGTTGAGGGGCGTCAGCATAGCCGTGCCTGTGACGACATTGTTCCCACTGCTCGAGACCTCGTTAGCAAGCACGACGATCTGATCCCGCTGCGATGTTGACTCCATGTAAACGTAAGCCTCCACAATTCCGGTCGACCTCATCTCGAAGCCGTAAGACGACACGCAACTCAGGGTATCATCAGGAGTTATAAACAAATCGGTTTCTTCATGAGGACTGAGTACGTCAAGAGTACTGTAGTTCCCCAATTTCCAGGTTGCCATACCAGCACACAGAGAGTTGCCATTATTGAAGTTATCATAAAAGTTTGGTCCAAAGTCGTATGTAACGCAATTTTCACATTGTATTGCCGAAAACGCTAGCAGCAAAGTAAATAAACATTTTGTATATTCCACCATATTCAGACACTACACACAACTGATACTTCGAACTGTCGTGTAAGTGTAGTAATTATAGGAATATTAAAGTTATCGTGGATAAGATTATATTATTATATAGGTACGTATCCGGCATATTGATAAAGTGCAATTGTTTTCTTTTTATCTTCGTGTAGCTGTTTGTTTAGCGGCTTTGCTTGCAATTTGTGTTCATTTTTACAAGTATTTTTTGTAGTTTATTGACAAAACGAAACTTCATTACCTACTCTTAGCAAAGACATATGGTTAATAGTATTTTTGGTCAGTAATGTTTATTTATATAAGGAATCTTAATACGTAGGCTTTTTTTTTTTTGGTGGGTAATCCTCAAATGACTTCGCCGGGTCTGGGCGGAGCAGGACGGCGTGTCGGACTCTTACTGACTAAAACCCACCCGTGTTCCTTCAGTTGCCTATGCGCCAGGACCCCGGTAACTCTTTCGAACAATCCGCGACCCCGGCAGGCATCGGCCCTATCGGACCCCGTCAAAGGTGCTGATATCTCTTTGAGGCGCGCTTCGACCCAGACCTGGTACTTATCGGAAGAAGAGCCACCCATTGCTCGCCGTCCGCAGGCCCGAGCCTACGGTGGCCGGAAATCAGTTATTGATTCCCGACACCCTGGGCGTCTCCTCCTGCGGCGACTAGGGGCGTGAGGGCGCAACGATTGCCTCTCCCTCATGCGCTCCGCCTCCTCCTTCGCGAGCATTACTGCTGAAGGAGGTAACGGCTTCCCATGCCCTCTCGCTCCATACCATGGCCTGGACCAGGGACGGATGTGAGAGATCGCCGCCGCCAATCGCCCCCATTACGACACGGCGGCGGCAGTGCTCCGCCCAAGCCAAGCAGTCCTCCACCGTATGCTCCATCGTGTCCTCCGGGCGATCCATACAGCGGTAACACTCGGGCGTTTCCTCCCGCCTTATCCGAAACAGGAACTTGGAACCTGGAGGGTGGTTTTTTTTTTATGGATCTTATTTATCCGTCATCAGAGAAAAAGTGGATAAGTTGCATGTGCCTATTTTTACAAGCTTTTTATTCTTTTGACCGACAAAATACCCTTCTAGTAGTAGGTACTTTACTGATCAAACTCTTCACAAGAAACTCTAGGTTCGTACTAGTACTTACCTACTTAGCATTCTATGTTACTTACCTTTTACTTTTAACAACCAACATTTCTACAAACTGACAGACGCTGTAATATTTTTTTAGTTCGTTTTAACACTAATAAGATACAAATTACTCTTTATTATTATTTGTTTTGGAACAGCATAAATAGATAACATAAAGTGTGACAGAAATCAACCACCCGATTTTAATCTGTGCATTCTGGGTAAACACTGGGAAAGTCAACAATGATTAATTACGATAGTCTGTGATTGATTTCCCGTAAGTCTTTAGGTTTTCCTATTGCAGGTTTTAGACAGGAAAATTCTAGATTTTTTCGGTAATGGAATTGTAATATGTAAGTTTTAAACCAACATAGCTTTTAGCGAGTATTTAAAAACTTATGTCTCGTTCTGATTTATTTATTTACTGGAGATTTTAGTTATTATTTAACAACATAGCTCTCCTTCAATCTTTCTTTTTAGTTGCCAAACTTGGTGTAGTCAATTTTCTAATGATTCTGTCCACTTCGCTGTTGACTATGTCACTCGTATTCGTACACGCTTTCCGACGAGAGAATGCGTTCTTGACACCCCGGTCAATTATATTCCTTTAACTTAGTACATTAGTTATTTTACATCTGACAGCAACCATAAACCAACGATAATATAGATTATTGTGATGCAAAATCAAATGTAGACTAACTGTGAAAGGACTGCAAATGCTGAGTAGGTAAAGAATACGTGTTTACGAATTTAAACTTTATTCGTACGTAATAGTATCTAACCGACAGGTGTCAGGAACGCATTCTCTCTCTCGGTATAGTAGCCGGAAAATATGTATGTTGTTTTGTTTCTAATTCTCAAAGTAAACATTTGATATATTTTTGTATCCTGCTTCTGGGGTTTTCTGATTTAAATAATCGATAAAACATTTTGATTTAGATAATTGATTTGTATTATTTGATTTAAATAATTGATTTGAATCATTTGATTTGCATCATTGATTTAATTAAGTCTTGATTATAATCTTGAAACCCTGGTATTAATATTCCAATGAATTGTGTAATTTCAAAAAATATATAGGTTATCGCCAAAGGAAGTTCTGTATACTACTGAATGCACTAGATTTAAATGCAATATATCTAACAATATCGTATAGATCAGAAAACCAATTTCGGAAGGTTAAGTTAGTTAAGTTATTTTATTTTATGTGCAATATGCTAAGACGTGTTGTATGGATTGGTTGTATTTACCTTAAATAAAGTTATTTATTTCTTAAATATTTACTGCCTCATCCGATATTCACATACAGATATCCAAAGATATAATCTGTTTCGGGAATCATCGTCTATCTTCGGAAATATGAACCCGCAATGACGAGATCTAATATAGAGCTGTTACAACCATGGAAGTACTTGCATATTTTGTATTGGTTACGAAATTATAGCTTAACATACCAGGCGATTCCAAAAAAAACCTTTTGAGTGACAAATGACGACCTGCTACCGAAGTAGATAACCCGACAGAGAGAAAACTTCATTCAAACGTGCAATGATAGGTGCATTATTACAAAGCGCGGCAGTACAAAACCTAGAAGCTTTGCCTGTGTGGCGCGACGTTCGTTCGTGCTAATAAAGAAACACGAAGATCACAGAAGCGCATACCCTTTCTGGTTTACCAGTAGGTACATTTAACATTGTAAAGTTTATAATATATAGACGTTTTAAAAATTAGATATCAGGTTGTTTTTCGCCGACTGACATATAATAGATTGATTGATGATTTACCTACAGTAATAAGTTTTATACAGTAAAACATAAGGTGTTATTATTTTATTGTTATTCCACATTTCGGGGAACTTTATGCCAATTTATTTATTTATAGTCTCATTTATCTTTTATTTGGTGTTAATAGTTGTAGTAAACTTATTTGCTTTGTGAAATAATTAATTTTATGCTAACAATATCTATAACCGATTGCCTCAATGTGATTCTCAGCACGGTGGAGAAGTAGGTACCACATAATAACTATTTCGGTGAATAGTTCCTCTACTGGTTCCTTTCCTGGATTATAGATCAAAATTATAATAACACGACCTCAAATGGTACGTACATATATGTGTATGTGTTCAACGTGTATCAGTTGATGCATTTAGCTTCTATTGCCCTATAAGCCCTATAGGGCAATAGAAGCTAAATTAATACCCGGATCCCGATATTGGCTAATAACGAGATCCCGTATTTTTTTGTAATTTTTCAATACCTTTATTGTAATGTCCAATATTGGGACCCCGGTATTCGTGATTTCATTTTATTTTCAGTAGAATCTAGTGACACAATGGTGCCGATTCTCTTGTACACCGAACTAAACTAACTAAACTATCACTAAAATTCCTTACTTTTGGCTATGAGAATCTTAGAGCTATTCTGCAATAAAATATCTCTAAATTTAAAAATCATTTTGACGCAACTAAAATTTAATTTGACAATCGCGACTCCACATGGTACCTACTTGTTTACCCTACCACGTGATTTTTTTTTAGAGCCGGAGGCGCGCATGTGTGGCAGCCTCGGCGTGTTTTATATGGAATTTTTCACTTCTTGTACGGAAAATATTTAAAAAAAAATACCTTCGTGTAGAGTTATATGGGTTTAAGGGTTTTATAAAGGGGGTCGAAATTTTCATTATTTTTGCTATAGGACACACCGTTTACGAGATATAAGCAAAATTAAAAAAAAATACAGTACTGTTTTTTCCCCTGAAGTCGAGGTGTTGTGGTGAATCTTAGTTCATGACAACAAATTTTATTCCACACCTTTTTAATCGCGATTAAAAATAGCCAGATTTAGTTAAGACAACCAAAATTTTAGGTTAAAAACGTCAAATTCAGAATAGCAAAATTGCCATTTTCACTAAACTAATTATTCAGTACCATCTTGGTGCTGTCAAACTAAAATATAGTTAAGTTGTGTCACTTTAGTCTATTTCAGAATGATAAATCGTCTTTTGACAGGACTAAACAAAATTTTAGTGATTTTTAGTCTAGTTTCCAGCATTGTAAGTATTCTGGTGCATTCTTCAGGCGTAAGCGACATAATTTCAGCTTGAATAATGAATATAGAGGACTATCAACATGGTTTATGTACCCACATAAATGACAGATTACAAACAAAAGCAAAACCAAATGCTGTAATTTCGTAGTTCCATCTTCGAAAGTGGCCCTTTTTCAAATTTGATTTTTTTATGATATAACTTTACAATAACTAAGAAGTTTTAATACCTTCATTTAAGGAGTATTACATTGTCTATTAAATACAATTTATTGCATTAACCTATCATTTTTAGTTTCCGAGATTTTTAACATTCTTTAAGTGACCCGGATTCATTGCTCTCGAGTGTACTTGAGCAGGTAAAGAATAGGATTAAAAATGGTGGTCTTCACCAACTTCGTATAGCGCACGGTATACAACTGGCAGTGATAGATTTATTATACAAATCAAAGGAATTCGTACATGTACCTACATCTGCAGATATAGACTATGCAGAAAACGACGATAATGAAGAGGATGGTAATTCAAACGCAGGGTTTGTAGTTGAACGATCGCGAGTTACCAATCTACCGAAGTTTTTATACAAGGATGTCATAGAAAAGGTTCGAATACTCGTAAAACTCAAAAACAGAATCACAAAAGCTCTTATGGATTTAAAATCGAATACGACATTTGATAATGAAGACTTTACTTTGTTAAATGACACCTAACAAAGCCTTAATGTCATCAAGGCAACCGTCACTGCACTTTGTCGCTGTGATGCCACACTTTTAACGGCTGATGTTTGAAGAAGAGGATAATGTTTTTATAAAGCCCATCCCAAATGATATACACAATGTCATCGTGAGATCATTAGAATGAGATACAAACTAAAAAAAAAAAGTACAGAACGGGAATCCCTTATTGATGATAGTGAGAGTGACAGTGCTGCAGTGCGGGGATTTCTTTGTCGCGCCTGCTTCCCAATGTTGAGTTAACCAATGAAAAACAACTGCAGCCAGAAATAGAAGCTAAAACAGAAACGGAAGTAAAGCTAGATAGGTAGAGTCGATTGTAAGAGTTGAGATGTATATTTACATCCTAATCCTAACTAATATTATAATGCGAAAGTAAGTCTGTTTGTTTGGTACCTTTTCACGCCTAAACGACTGAACCGATGATCATGAAATTTTGCATATACGTTATCAGGGGTACAAAAAAGGACATAGGATAGGTACCTTTCATCCAGAAAAAAGTACTGTTCCAGAGGAAAAGAACAATAACTTTCGATAGTCACAATTGATTTAGGACGCTAGATAGCGCTACGTGTCTTTCGAATCATGATTGAATTATATTATTAGAAACTTTAATAAAGTGTTAAGGGTTAGTTTAAAAAAATATAAGTAATACATTTTGTGAGTCTAGAGGAACTCCAACACCGTTTGGCCGAACACCATGAAAGTTGGCACATAGGTAAATATAATATATGAATTTTTAATGGAGAAGGATTTACAGGATTTTTTTTTGACCTCCACGCGTGCAAAGCTGCAGGCAAAAGCTAGCGGCGTATAATTAGTTACTAAGCATTCCACTTACGAGGGTAGAGGCAGAGAGAACATTTTTCTCGGTTACGTATTGGTGCTACCGATAAAGAAGCTCGCTCTTGGATAAAAGTTTAGATGCTCTTTCCTTCCTACGAACTCATTTTTAGGAAAAAAGAGCCGAAAACATTGTAAATTTGTGACTCATTTATGTGACTATAGTTTAAAAATAAATTATATCATTTTTGAATTATTGTTGATTTTAAAGAGATTACCTACTGAATATAATTTAATATAGCTAATGATACTATGTTCCAGTTATTAGTAACTGTAGTAAGTCAGAAAGAAAGAGCCTTAAAAGCAGTATAAACAATTTTGACTGATATGTATCAGATTTTAGTAAAAAATATTGTAAGCATGTTGATTGTAAGGAAATTTACTTTATAAAAAAATAATGATATGTAGATCGCTGAATTGTAATTACTTAAATACTGATTATTCGAATTTAAACGTTTTATTTTATCTACTTTTCTCATACGATGTGTCAGATTATCATAAACAGAGAGTTATAACAATCACTCTCTGTCACACACACAAAACACAACAACAACACACAACACAACACACACACACACACACACGCACACACACACATACACACACACACAACACGCACGCACATGTCTTTACAACAGTAAAGAGATTTTGTTTGAAACTTAATTATATTTAAAAAGTGATTTTATATTAAATAAAACGGTGTTTTATTGTTTTGTAGTGAAACTTATTAGTTATTGAATAAAACAAAACCATATGAAGTAAAAAATTGAGTCTAATACCGGGATCCCGGAATTGGAAATTTTCTATACGGTATTAATAACCTCAAACTCTAAGCATTTAATTCAAATAAACCAATTACAGGCAATTTTGAATTGTCAAGGGGTCGGTCGGCCAGAAAGATGAAGCTAGTTGCCCATTCCAAAGCGTAGTAGGTAACCTAAGGAGAAGAATGGCCAAGAAACTCTACGGACACTCTTTAAAATCAAAATACGGTTACAAAATATTGGTTACATCATTCATATTTAAATGATGCAGAACGTTAAAAGCGTTTGTAATAATAATATAAAAATAATTAAAATATTAAATTAATTTAATTGAACACCGGTCTTGAAAAAATCTGGTATTCTAAACCCCTCCCAATGCAAGACAAAAGCTTTCCAATACCTTTTCCTTACACTTCTTTTCTGTGCTAATACGGGTCAGGCTTTTTGGTAGGTGTCAAACTCCAGTCTTCAGTCGGATTATTAACTGTAAAAAAATGCAATATCGACTCCGTATAAACCTAACTATACCCTCCATATCTTCCTAATAATAGGACATGACCGCCTCTGTAATTTTGAACGAAAATCCATAAATCACCGAGGGGTTTGTTTGAGAGGTAATCCGATGAATTCGGAGCGTGTCAGGCGGCCGGATGTAGGTGGCGCCCGCGCGTGACGTCACCAACACTTCCGGTGGCGTGCTGAAGCCTTCGGTATATTTTGCTAGCCTATTTTCAAAGCTTATCTAGAGAGGATATAGGACATTTTTAAAGCCACTTTTAATAAGAAGAAAGTAAACTTACACAAGTGCTGTGCTTTGTCGTTAGCTAGATTGTGTCAGTAAACTCAATTTGCGTTATTACTTTGTCATACAACATTTATGAGTTTAACTACGTAAGTAAGTAATCATAGGAAGTAATATCAATAAAAAGTTGGTCGACTGTTGCTACTAATACTTATTACCACTTCCATAAAATTCTTTTTAATCACTGATTATGTGAAAATTGTCAAATACCCAGCCGTACCTCATACGTATTTGATTATAGCAGTAATACCTACCTGTGTTCTATTTAGAGATTACGATAATGATAGTTTTAGCAATGACATGAATAAACTTTCGATACAATAGTATTTTATTCAATTACGACATGCAGTAAATTCCTAGATCTTATCTGTCATTTGGAATATTTTGTCTAGAATACGAGTCGCTTTAACTTTAAGCGTTTGGGTAACAGAACTCAATATATTATATTATGGTTAAGTCTAGGTAATATAAAACATACAAATTCCAGTGCAATTACATCCACATGAACTTCGTTCGACGAACACCTTGATGATACAGGTACCTATAGGCGGATATAGCCTCTTTCCATCAGGTGACTCATATGCTTGCTTGTGAATCTATTACGTAAAACAACTCATCAATTGAATTAATGCAACGTCCAGCAAAGGAGACTGGTTGATTTTGTATGAGAAGTGGTCTATGGACCAATAACGATACGGTTTTTATATTTGTGTACGGATACATCATCTATACGCTTTGATAAAGGAACATCAAAATCTGAGCTGCCGATTTTGAGAAAAATATACTTTTAGAATTTACAGGATTTTCAAGGGCAGGCAGTTACTTTAACCGTTGTAGCTACAAGGAAACGTTCTTACGAGACTGACTTTAACTTATTGAGTAATTGATAACTGCATTCCCGGATTTTGTGAAACTGGTACAGTCAGCTAGAAAATTGACAATTCTTACGTTTTATTTTTATGGTGTCAATCGATGCAGTTTCATATAAGGATGGTTTTATTTCAGGGCCGATCAACTCAATCCAATCTTGTAACTGTTTCACAAAATTTCATAGAGTTTGTGAACCAACGGATTCAGGTTGACGCAGTATATACCGATTTTAGTAAGGCGTTTGACAAAGTAGATCATCAAGTTTTAATACAAAGACTGAGAAGGCTGCGGAATCTACGGCCTACTATTGAAATCGTTTCAAACATACTTTAGTGATTGTTTGTCGTTCGTTGTTTTGAATGGAGTCCGATCTCAGGCTTTTCATGTGACGCTCGAGGTACCACAAAGCTCCCATTTAGAACCTTTGCTTTTCAATATTTCATTAATACCATCATCCTCTGCTTCCATCACGCAGAATCTTATTTATTTGCAGATGATCATAAGTTGAAACTGCCTTTAAAATCTGTAGAGGATATTTATTTGCTACAAGCTGACTTGGATAGATTAGTTGAGTGGTGCAAAGAAAATAGGTTGAGCTTTTTACAAGATAGTTTACACTTTGTAGTGTTTTTTTTGAAGTCGGTTGTTTTTTTTTTTTGTAAAATAGTTTTGTATTAAATGCTTAATGTCAACTGCTCATCACTTTTTACAAAATATTCCTTTTCCCAAAGCAGGGACGTTAATTGTTGAGGAGTTCTCCTGGTAAGAACCAAAAGAACTGGAGCTGATGGTGAAGCCACCATCAGCTCCATTTCAAAATATACATTGTGACGAGCATAAATTGCTTCGCAAATATAAAGTACTCGAATCGCAACCCTTGAAATATTGAGTAGTTCCAGTTGCCACCAATGGCCTTCATCATCAGGTCCACTTCACCGAATGGTGCTTTCCAAGAGCAAATTCCCGAGTTACTATAAAAAATACCCAAATCGCTATAGGTGTGCCTATAAATTTTGAAGATTTCCTTCGATTTCCATGGGATTCGATCATCAGATACTGACTTGGTGACAATGGGACCACCTCGAGAACTAACCATTTCGAATAAAAAAAGAATTTTGCAAATCCGTTTATATATGACGGAGTTATGCCCGAACATACATAAAAAATATATATATACTCGTATAAACATCCGATTTGATAACCTCCTCCTTTTTTCGTTTGTTCCTCCTTGTTTCGTATTAAGGACTTCAAAGCCATTCAACAAGTCTAAGACCAAAATTATTCTGTATGAAACGTTGGTTAACAGTAATCTGGAATACTGTTCCCAGGTATGGTCACCCCGTTATTGAGCAAGTCCAAAGGAGGTTCTTGTATCATCTATCCTTACCAAACAAAACCACGAAACAATTAAAATCTTATAAAGACCGTGTTCATCACTTTATACTCCAAATCCTCACCAATATGGTAGACAATTACTACATCTTTGTTTCCTTCACAAGTTAGTGACATCTGAACTAAATAGTGACCTTCTATCCAAAATATGTATTAATGTTCCTATCAGGTTACCACGGTCACATCACCTGCAATCCGTTCCGACAACTTTAGCATAAAACCATCTTTGGTGACCACTCTCCCCTTACGAGGGGATACCAAATTGTATAATGCTTTAAGCCACAAAGCTGAAATTTATATCAATCATGACAGTCTCAACACTATTAAAAAAAAATAATATAAGCACTTGCAGTTAGAACTTGACTTATCGTTCTAATAATTTATTGATTTATCACTTTTAATTTAATTTTATTTATAATTCAATTTTAAACTATTATTATCTTACATTAACAAAATAAAAACAAATTAATTAATTCTTTCGAACATAATAATGAAAATCAAGTTAATGCTTGGTTTTATTGTATTGTAATGATGCAATGTTAATTTTTTTATTAGCATGTAAAGCCCTTAGGTATGTATATTGTTTTTTTCTTATGTGTTATTAATTCAATTATGTTTTCAGAGCATGTGTACACTCTCTCTGTAATGCATACTCAATTTACAGGATAACGTAATAGGTTGGGGAAAAAGTGTCTTCGCATTTTTTAAGAAAATTCAATACATTTTTTTATATAGTTTATTTACATTTTACTAAAGTATGTAGGTACTATTTTGTTCGATAACTTTTTGCCATCTTGTAGGTAGGGATATGATCCAAATGCTATAGAAATTTTGGGACTTCTGATGAAAATACCGCGACGAGTGGTTTTGGCAGTCCTCTCGTGATGTTAACCTGACACTGCCTAAAGAATTCTGAAGAGACCGAAACAGGTGGAAATCTGAAGGTGCAAGGTCAGGACTATACGGCGGATGCATTAACACCTCCCAGCCAAACTCTCTTAATTTTTGCTGAGTGGCTAAAGATGTGTGAGGTCTAGCGTTATCATGATGAAAAACCACACCCCTTCTGTTGATTAATACCGGCCGCTTTCTCTCAACTTCTTTCTTTAATCTCATCAGTTGTTCGCAGTAGAGGTCAAAATCGATGGTCCTGCCTGGTGGTAACAGCTCTAATGAATAATGCCCTTCCAATCCCACCACACACACAGCATCACCTTGTTGCGAGTTAACCCGGGTTTCGCCACAGTCTGTGAAGCCTGACCGGCCCGTGACCACGACCTTCTTCGCACGTTCTTGTCGTACGTGATCCACTTTTCATCACCAGTTATCAGCTTCTTCAAAAATGGTTCGGTTTCATTACGTCTTAATAAAGAATCACAAATGAGTACAAGGTTCATTAGGTTTCTTTCAGTGAGCTCGTGAGGTACCCAAATATCGAGCTTTTTTGTGTACCCAGTTTTTTTCAAATGTGCCAAAACTGTTTTGTGGTCAATTCCCAGTTCTTCAGCTACGTCCCGATCTTGCTCCACTTTTTCAAAAATGGCATCCATTTTATCCGTAATAGGGCGAACCAGAGTGACGTGCATCTTTGACATCAAAATTTCCGGATTGAAAACGCTTAAACCAAATTTGTGCTACTCTCACAGACACTGCACTAGGTCCATAAACATCGCAATTTTTTTTCGTTTTTCTTTTTTGTAGTAAAATTATAAAATGTATCGAATTTCTTCATTAGATTCACTCATCTTGACAGTACGAAAAACAAATGAAAATCACACATTTTCCTAATTTGAATTTGGAATTATGTTCTTTAAAATTTAAACTTTCAATGATACCAAAACCAGCCAGATACAAATAGTATAGCCAAAGAGATTTTATTACAAGTTCATACATACTATAATGCGAAAAGACTTTTTCCCTAAACTAATATATTGTATTTTACAAGTTTTATTATTGTAAAAAATAGTTTTAATGTATCTCGTTGGTACTCACCAACGAGATACATTACAACTATTTTTTTAAAGATTTTTAAATAAATAAAGAATTAAAAGATTGTAATAGTTATAAAAGATGTTATGTTATGGCAATGTTTCCTTATTACGGACCACGAAGGCATTAACTAAGTACTTGCATATTTAAAACCTTCAAGGTTCCTAATAATTGTTCAAGAACTTCAGATGCATGAATCAAGTAGCTAGGTTTAACTAATTTTACATTTATGTAATCCTTACCATTTTTAATTCCATACGTATTTCTATGCTAATTTCGATACTCAGGATTGTTCTAAATGGAAGCTGTCAATAGAAAACATTGTTTTATTTTGATTTACACTCAAAATTAAATTATTTCAAACAAATTAAAATGCTTTAAGTACCAAATATGGGAGCGCATCAATGAACGACAACAAGGGAAAATTAGCATAATAATATTTACTCTTGTATTGTCATTTACAAATTGCTGTTATTAGCATGTAGCACGCATAAAGCTATTCTATTTACGTAATCATAATCAATAACACTCTGCATATCATACATTTTTGTTAGATCTTGATAAGTTTTAAAGATTATATCATAGAGCGAGCAAACAGTAGCAATTATAGGTAACAATCTGGAAGATAACGCCATGTGTTTGATGTAAACTATGATTTGATTTGAATCAACACATTGAGTAACTACCTAGGTCCTTAACATCCAAACTTTGTTTAAGAATTTTATTTAATTGTTTTGTATTGTGTTGTGATGTTTAGCTTGTGACTTGGTTCATTATTTGCATATAGCTACCTACTTAGCCATTTTTTATCTTTTATTTCACTTCTTATTTATTTTATTTTCTGTCTAAGAGCAGCCTTCATTATAACTCATAAACTATTGTAAAAGCTAAATAATACTCTGTTGACGGCAAGTTTGGCGCAGTGGCTGGGCGATTGGCTTCTGCACTGCCCTGGTCGCGAGTTTGATTCCAAACTGATGATTTGGCAGAGACTCGTTGGCCTTTGAAACTCTTACTTCTCTTTTTAATTTTCTTTACATGAATTGACTTTAAGTTTACTTTTAAATTAAATTAAATGTGTCGTGGTGCAATCGGGCCGCCGCGTTGTTGCCTTTATTATTTTTTTGTAAAATTTTTGGATTAGCGAGAAATAATTAATCAGCTGACACATCTTATGTTTATTCACTTTCAAACAAATGCGCAGAAGGGAAGTGATATACCTACCATTAAACGTTATTTAAATATAATGATTAGTCAGTGAGCTTGTTATAAGTCGATAAGATCCTATTCGATAACTCTATTAGCTCCGAAGATACATTGATAAAACTATATTCTCAGTAATCGACTAAATCTTTAACGAAAAGACGATTTACTTATAATTTTGCTGTTTATAATCGCGATTATCGGTATCATAATGAAACAGTTTTTTATCGATTTCATTTATCACGTTTATGGTCGCAAGACTTGGATTTCAGAAGAACATATCTTTGATTATAGTTTCATGACCTTTGCAATGACTTTTGACTTTTTTTGAAGACTTAAAATTTTATACAAAGGACATTTTGTCAACTCTTTTTGTAAGTGGTACCTTCTGCCCTACGACTGCAATATACCTAGTGCGTCACGATTTTGAGGGATACCTCTCTCTCGAGTAATGTTCGTGGCAACCAGATGAAACTGAAAACTGAAATAATACGTTTTCGTCATTTGTGTATATTTCTCGCTTATTTTATTTTCTAAGAATCCTTTCTCACATTTTCACCAGACCTAATAATGATTATGTAAAAATATCAGCTAGCCAGCGCACCGAGGCAAAGAGCCCGAGACGAAAACAACGCAAGTAAGCAATACAAATAAATAGGTTCATGAATAATGCGGTCTCTAAGGTAAGGTGTTTGCCTTGCTGACGACACTCGTTCCATTTGAGCACACTCTCCCCAGACTTAAACTCTCATTGTGGTAATAGCACATAGTTTATATAGTGAGTCCGACCGAACGGCGTAATGTCTTATAATATTTCATAGGAATTGCCGTCGGTAAGGTACGCTCCCTTTTTGTGATTTCAACGATTTGCAGGTAAGCTAATTTAGTAAAGCGGTTAAGCGGTCGTTTGGAACATGATCGTGAACAAATATTAGTCTAAAATGTGGTTAACATTCATAAATATTTTCTTTATATTTCCATGATAACTGTAAATACAGGGTAGCAGGGACATCGACGTGCAACCCGTTACCATGGATTCACTACATGATTCTGAACACTCCTTTTTTTTGAAAAAAGTGTTGCCGTTTCATACATTTTGACCGCGTAGGTATTGCACTTTTTATGAAACAACAGATTTTTTTTGATACGCTAGGGTATCTAGAATCATGTGCTGAATTCATGATTACTAACGTTACAGCTTGCACGTCGATGTCTCTGCCACCTTGTTTAAATGTCTACGGATAGTTCGAACAGTATATAATTACCGAAATGCATAAGCAGTTTCAGTATTTGTTCATTATATAAACCGCGGCTAAAAACACTAACCACACGCAAGCATATCGAGTATCTTTACCTATCTTTAGTGACGCCGCCGTGCAGTCTGTTTCCAATACCTGATTGGTCCGATTAATACTGCCCGGCGGAGCACAATTATTATGGTCACGTGTCATTGTAACCGGTCTAACTGAGGTGGTTACCATTTAATAGTGCTTTCTGAAGATCCTTGGAATAGTTAGTGTAAATAGGTCTATACAGTACATATAGATAAGATATAGGTACTGTAGAAAATATAATATATATACTTACTATATATCATTTATCTCTCTCTATCTCCAAAATTAAGTTCGATGAGAATTTCAATTTCGATTAAAAAATTAACTTTAATATTATTATAGTTTCAACTTTTATATTTTGTTAATTAGTCTGATAAGATGAAAGAACTCTACGTTGCACATTGAGCATACCTACTTATTTTATAATACCTAAGCTAGATAAGCTCAGCCATAATGTTTTACAACTGGTCATAAAGTTGCCAATTATATCTTAATACGACACTTCCGCTGTTATTATAACGAGAAGAAATAAACTATTGATTATTTTGTGTATATTATTACCAGTTTGAAAGTAACCTTATATTCTTAGGGTTCCTTACGTCCTAATGAAATAACGGACCTCATAGGATCACTCGTGTGTCTGTCTGTCCATCTGTTATAGCCAATTTGTTCCGAATCTACTGGACTGATCAAGTTGAAATTTGGTACACATATGAATTTCTGTGACCCAAACACGGACATGTATAGTAAATAAATGATTTCTGAATATGGGGGTCACTTTTGGGGGGTGAACTAGAAAATTGAAAGCAAACGTCTTGCAAACGGTACACACGGCTACATATCAAGCTATATATTTCCAGAATAAGTTGACCTCTAATTTTACGAAAATCCTATACAATGCAAGATCAGCTTATACTGGAAATGTAGAGCTTGATATGTAACCCTGTGTACATGTAATATTATATATCAAATGAAAGGGCTCGTTGTGAGTGTCTCAAATATTTTTTTGTATAATTTTAAAATAAACAGTTTTGAAGTTATTTAAGAAAATATATGAAAATTGACCATTCTCCCCCTTGTGTCCGAAACTACGGAGCATAATTTTTTTGAAAAATAATACACTAATTTGCTCTTTACTTACAGATTACAGGAAAACCTATAAGAAATCTATGGTCTTAAAATAACATGGCAAATCTTTCAATATTGTGCGTACAAACTTATAATTGCGGTTAAAATGTATGGGAGAGCATGTTTTTCAACTACAATGTCATGTTTGTTCTTGGAAAGGAATGAGTTTGTTCTGGGGGCACGGCCAAGACGAGCCAAAACCAAAAAGCAGGAGCACTATTTATCTTTTCGCCAAGCGTTTCATCGAATTTTCATACCCTCATAGCTTCGGCCTGGATAATGCTAGAGAGCTCAAATTGCCAGGATAAAATGTAGTTGGCAGAAATATAAAACAAACTATGTTTCATGTCTCTAGCTTTTATATTTTTGATTTTATTAATACCTAAAATACGTCGATTTCATCACTGACTGACTCACTCACTCGCCCATCAAAACCTCTAGGGTACTTCTCGAAGTCCTAGAAAGCTGAAATTTGGTGTGCAGCCAAGCTGCACAAACAACAGCAAAAAATAATATATTTGTAATTTTCACCCAGCAACCCCCTTAAAGGGGGGTGCACGTCTGTATTTCGTACGGATAATCGATATACCTACTTCCATTTATCATGAAAGCTAGATTAGCATGTACATAAACAGCAAAGAAGAAAATCGTTTTCGTTGGCTATGAAGAAAGTAACTGCTGGCATGCAAGAAATACTATTTTTACCCGATTATGCGAGAAGTAACGATTATGATTTTAATATGTCTGTGTAATATCAGTAAAATATCACCAGTAAAATAAAAACAAATAGAGCACCCTAAAAAGAAATGAAATCCCACCAAAAACATTAAATGTGAAGTAAGCTGCCAAGACTTACTTAATGTTTTCACTGTTACGAGTATAAAGTTGTCAGATCTAATGTAGAGCCACGCCCTTAATTCTACATGGCGTATCTCTACAAACGTTACATCTTGGTCAAAATGTATGGCTTGGCCGTTTCATTAAGCTATTGCATGATACAAAATTGAAGACCAGTGACTTAATTTCATAAGCCCATAGGAGTGTCTGTGCGATGACCACGAAACGGCCAAGCCGTGGCATAAATGGTTAAATAAATAATAAATGTATAGGTCTCTTTTCTTCCGTTGGACCTGCTTAAGTATAATGGAGTCTATTGTCAATTGTTCTTTGCAGCCTTGACTAAACTTTCGGCAGCCTTTTTGTTTTTCGGATAATATTGTATTTATTTCAAGATGTTGATAAATGATATGAGTGATGCACGAGGTTATTATTTTATATATTGTTTGCCATTTTATGGGTCTGTATTTTGCTGGGTTTGTGCTGTCATTGCTGTCTTTTGATATCATATACGTAAATATGTAGGCACCATTATTATATTATCGTACGGAACCCTCTTCACGCGAATTTAACTAGCCCTTGTCCGGTTTTATTATTGTATGGCGTGTTTGTTCGTCTTGATAAATCCTGCACGGGGCGCGGCACATGAGCCCCAGTTATGGTAGCCGATGAAACACCGCGGGGTTAAATGCCTAAAAATACAAGTATATATTAATTATTGAGCAGGTATCGTAATTTTATTTTATTATTTATGTCTTTCATAACAGCCTCCTGAAATTTGACGAGGATGCAAAACGCCACATTGTATAGGTGTCTGACAAAAATTACCGACCTTCAAATATGGCTTCCATCTGGGAAAGCATCCATGGAAATTTTCTCATGAAAAACCCCATGATGAAACTAGCAGAAACACACTAAGGTAACTGCAATCATCAATCTTTGTGATTATAGTTGTAGCAATGTTCTCCAGACACCCCACGGTTTTCCTGCCTACTGATTTCTTTAGATTTCTTTAGAAATAAGCATCATCTTTGTACCTATTTTTCTGTTCCTTTCTTGTCTGTTAATAAATAATTATGGCTTGTTTGGCCACCAGTGGCCTATCGAAAGAAGCCACATTTTGTTACCTGGTTATATGATGGAGTAAGACCACATTGTTTAAAAATATATCACAATATTTCAATTCAAACATTTAAACCCGGAACATCTGTATCAAGAGAGTTAATTCTGTCAGCATAAACGTTGAAAATCGTTGAAAGTTTACGATGGGATGGACAGCTAATGTCGTAACGTCAATACAATAAATCCGTTTTAACACAGGTGAGCCTCTTGCCATATTAAAATGTAAATCACACGGCCGATTTAATTTCAGGGTTGGAGAAGCTTAATAGGAGCATATAAGTTAGAAGAGGTAGCGGAGACGACATAATTAGGTATACTAGGGTATTTTTTGTCAATGATTATTATCAACAGAGTATGCTTCGCCGATTGACTGATCACACTGCACCCTAGCGGGTCAGCAAAGTGAATCACTCTCAATCTATGATCAAAATCAATGATAACAATTCAGACTGATTGTGTATGAAGCAGATTGATGGATAGTATATTTGATCACAAAATATCTAGATAAGCTAATCAAGATTGCGTCACTGTGGGTTATTTTCCTTTGGGTGTTATACCCATTTCTTCTCTTGCAAATATATTTTGTAGTAGGTAGGTACCTATGTAGGTAGTACCTACCTACCTAACTCGGAAAAGCACTGCGCCTTCATCCTGAAGTAGTTTTTATAGGTCCGTCATCTTCCGTAGTTAGTAAAGGAGTATGCACACTACACCGTATCATACCATGGTCGTGCTTGGAACGTATCAGGCAAAAAAAATCTTTGCAATACCGTCGTGTGCCATGCACGGATCGTCAACAATAAAATTATCGGCGAGAATATTTTGCCGGTGCCGATACGCTCCGTGCATTGCACGTAACGTTGCCAAACCGGTGCGCGCAGGCGGCGATACGGTGAGCATACAGGTAATAACCGCATATGACGACCGTTCTAAAACCGTTATAAACATGTTGCTACTTTGTTACCGTCATCGTCATTTCAGCAAGACTCACGTACGCATTTGGCATTCGATGTTAAAATGTAGAACGATAAACTAACTGAAATTGTCAAATTAGAATTTATATTTTTCTTCGTAATCAACTAGGTGTCTAAATAATGTGGTGTATAATGTGTGGGTTGTTGTTCTGTAACAACAACACCAACGAACACAACCGATCGATCGGTTCGTTTCTGCAACTGAAACGAATGCTTTTTCTGACTCAGGGTTAGGGCGACGATGGACTGTATACTTAAAAAACATAACAGTCCAGACTGGTAACGTAACTTGGTGAACTGTGAATGGTGATTGTGAGGTGGTTCAGGCTCTCTTAATAGCTTTTAGTTTACCCAAACATTTTATTGTCTTTGCATGAATTATTTTACAAACTATAACAGTTATCGCTGTCACTTACGCATTGTGCGGCCCCCTACACTAGTTGGCTCATCTTGCCGGGCCCGGGGCGCCGTGAATGCCTCGTCCAAACAAATTGCGTTAACTGCTGACCCAATGAAATATCCTCGTGTAGGTCCGTGTTTATCTTCTATCTTAACTTTGTCGACGCGTACGTGCCGCGCTAGTAAGTTAGCACAGATTACTTACAAGTTGCTACGTTAGTTCTAGTTGAGATGTTCTGCTTCTATTATTTTGTCTGGATTTAGTCTAGTTTATTTGTGTCGAAAGAAAATGACTGTGTTAGCGGTTTTGGTGGTTCCATGAGACTAACGTAATTATTAATCATTATCTAGTCTAGTCTCACAAGTTCACTGTTCTTTTGATCGTGTTTGGTTTCTTAATTTGAAAAACAATAATTAGGCTTCCTTGCAGGTACTTATATTTCATTTAAGTCCTTATAGGTAACTACACAAATATTATTGCATTTATACACAAAATCTCTGTAAGAATTGAATTAAAGTTGATAGTATGGGGTTGTCATGGGATTGGAAAAATACCTCTCTGCCGTCGATTACTTCGCTGGTAGCGTTTAAGTAAAATAATAAGGTATTGTTTAATTTATCAACGAATATCAGTTATTGTTTATTGATTGTATTTTGAACTACATACAGAATTATATCGATTAATTAATCTGCAATATTGCAAGCAGGTCATCGGATTACGTACAAAACATAATTGATTATCAATAAGACTTTCTAGATACGTCAAGAATTGGAAGACTCAGTTAAATAATATAGATACCTATCACAATAAAATCACACAATCAAAATATTGATGCTCCAATAATACTAAACGAAGATCGAGGACAGAAGGTTTTTGGCCCGACAGTTTTACAACAGGACAATATTCCGACAGTAAAAATACCAGAACAATATTAGAACCGACTTAACAAAACATCATTTTAAGTAACAAGTCACCGAAACTATAATAAAAACAATTATCATATTATTATAATAGATAACGTCATAAAAAGAATCGATAAATCTTCGGCTAAATAGGGTGAAAGTCTGAGACATCATTAATATCAGTGAATATCGTTCATTGTCTACAAAATGAAATATTTAGGTACAGTACCTCTTATCTTGTTAGCAATACGCTAAGTGGTTAGGTAGTTACTGATTAAAATCTAACCAGTTCGTATGCTTTACTTAATACTGAGACTACTACTACTTACCTACTGTACTGCCAATGCATTCCACCAGTTTTTATGACAAGTGTTTTACAGTTTAAGCAGTAAGGTTAGGAATGCCTTGCCCGTGTCGATAACACGTGCTCCATATATGTCCACTTTTAAAATTCTGGTTAAAACACTTCCTCTCTCCTTAAACATCATCATTACTTTTAGTTTTCTTGCTCTTGTTTCATGTTTATTATTGTATATATTATATGTAGGTAAGTATATGTTTTATGTATGTATGTATTTGTTATATATGTAAATGGTACACCACTGACTACCTGCATTATTGTCTCTCCTTCTCCCTTGAATCCATCCAAAGGTTGTCTGTAAAATATCGCTTTTAGCGATAAGACCGCCCATTGTGTCACCCTATGTAAAATTTCTACATTTATATTTTATATACTTTTATGGTGTACATAATAAAGAGTATTCTATTCTATTCTATTCTATAAAATCTAGAATAAGGTCTAGATTTTATAAGATTCCAGGCGACAAACAAAGTAGGTATCTGCTCTTTTCCTGTCCTAAAAGACAATGAAAAGATAACGTCGAAACAATGAGCAGACTGGGGATGTGCTGACTTTATTGTGACAACTCGGCACATTAGGTACTTATTAAAACCGAAAATCGTATGAAAGGACCATTAATATGGTAATTTAAATAAATGATGTAAATCTTGAGGCAGAGGTTTGATTTGTCAAAAATAAAGTCTGTCCTAATCCGAAACAATTCATGAATTAGCGTTCTGAACTTATTCAAATTTAAAAATGGACATAACTTTTTTCTCAGAACACAATTTTAGGAGTTATATAATTATCAATAAAAATTATAAGTATTAAACAGTGTCTGCTTCAAAATCACGTTTATAATAACGTCATTAATAATTAAAGAAAAATAAAAACTTCAAAGAATGTTAAAGTAAAGTTTGACTGACAGTCCAAACTGATATCATTCTTCCACGTTATCTGAGAAGCAGTCCAAAAATTACACCTTAATAATTCATACTGCCGTCTGTTGTTGTCAATCTTTGTTTCGTATCTCGGCAATGGCAAGAGACAGCTGTCATTTGCAGCCGCCCTTATCTCGCTTTGTTTGCGTGTTTTCTGTGACGTTAGGGAGGCTGCACACGGGTGGTAATAACAGTAGTGGTTTAAGAACTAGAGATCTAAATTGCTTGTGTTATCTTTTCCCCTTATGATTTAAATTTAACCGCAACGGGCTTTTACGTGCGTGAAATGCCATTGCTTCTTTTAACCGCATTTAATCGACTAATAGTATAGTACCTAGTGTTGCCAATTGATGCGAAAATAATATCAGATCGATTAATGTGACGATTTTCTTGATAAGTAAAAAAAAATTCATGCAATGAGTCTACATTGAACATGATGATACTAAAATATTGTCAGGCGTAAGGAATCATTTGTTCGTGTTGAGTACTAATACAAATAACCCAGTTTTCTTGTTATACTCAAATTCTTTTACTAAACTCGAAAGTATTAGCCCGTACACGTCCAAATTTAGAATCTCCCTAAAATTACAATATTTCCAGAACTTCCCTTTTAGATCTAAATCGCAGACAAGGCCGCTAATAGACTTAAATTTTATTTCCCTTTATTTTTCCAACTGTTCGTCCGCTCCAGTAGAGATTCTTGATAAAGTTTCTTCAGTTTCTTTAAGTGACGTCGCATTGAAATTCTGTACGGAGCTTATATTCATTGAACTGACTCCGCAATCTTGTTTCTTTTTAACATGAGTTTCAAAGAGGTTGGTCCGCACGCTGCGTGGGATACAATGCTTTTTGTTCTATATCTGTTTAGTTTGCTAGACTTAGAACTAAGTTGAGATTTATTGCAGTGTTTAAAATGATTGACGGTGTTTCAACTTTAAGCTGATGTAATGACTAAGGTCGTGATGACTCGAAATAAAAAGGGAAGGTATATTGAACGTACCAAAAATCATCCCAAAAATACTGGGCAAGTCTATTTTTGTGTAGCAGGTGCAATTTCGGTGCAAACAAAGAGCAGTGGTGGCCCAGTGGTAACGGCTGCGACTTACGAATTGTAGGTCGTAGGTTCGAACCCGCATCTGGTACATTTGCGCGAAAGACATTTTCACGAAACACTACACTTGTGCGAAAAGACATTTCTGCGAATGAATTTTTGCGCGAAAGACACTTGCGTGAAAGGATAGTTGCGCGAAAAAATTGCGGAAATGAGATTCCTTCATAACATCACGCCTGTATTATTTCAAAGGCTAGGGCAGGGGTGTATGTTTTATTGTACCTTTTTGTTTTGTTTTCGAGTACTAATTATTTTTTAATTTTTATTTATTTGCTACTTGAGTGATATTTTCATGGCTTTCGAGATCACTGATGAAAAAACTGGTCTTAAAATGAAATTTAAGATGGCGCCACCAAAAATGTATTTTTTTTTCATAATGGGTGTCGTTTGAATGGGTTTCGAGGGCAATTTAAAAAAAAATTAAATGGCGTGTTCGAAAGTTTTGTATCTTTTTCATCATGGGTGTCGTTCCATGGTGAAAAAGCTGCACCCATGTCCAAATTAAATAAAAGGTAAAAAAAACAATAAGTACAAAAAACAAAAAAAAGGTTAATAATAAAATTACGACAATAACTATTGACATCTAATTGGGCTATTTACTACTAGTCCATCCGTAACTGAAACATAAACTGATGAATTGTGGGTGTACTATTCACTGTACATACCCGTTTTTATTTTGATCCGGGATGGAAATCCTCATGGATGTCCCCCGCCCTGGGGGGGCGGAGGGGTCTGTCAGACTCTTATTGACTAAAAACCACCCCGGTATTCCATCTCACACCTGCGCCGGGGGTCACGGGTACGTACGAATCTTCCGCAACCACCGACTGGTGCCGGCCCCATTCGGTCGAGCGGGGGAGTGAGGTGTTTGACTCCCGCCGCGATGTCTAAGAGAGGCGCGTGTGGAATACTACACGCCACCGCCTCGGGTCCTGATGTATGGGGGGCGACGGACGTTCCCAAGTCCATCGTCCCTAGGCCCATTTAGGGGGCTGGAAGAGGGCGTTGTGCGCCCTCCGCCGACGCCCGGTGCGCCTGCTGCGGGCCGGGTGAGAAGATGAGATCTCTCGCTCCCTTTCCGCAGCCTCATTCTGCGAGATTACTGTTTCGCAGAAGGATACCACCGCGTCCCAGGACTCTTCGCCACCGACCATAGCATTCACTATGGCCGGCAGTGACAGGTCACTGCCTACTCCTGAGATGAGGGCACGGCGCGGCTCCTCCCAAGCGGCAAACTCTGCCAGCGTATGCCGCGCCGACTGTATACACCCTTGCCTAGCCCTTTGAATCAATACAGGCATGATGTTATGAAGGAATCTCACTTCCGCAACTTTTGCGCTCAAGTGGGTTTGTGCAAGTGTCTTTCGCGCGAGTGGATTCGCGCAAGTGTCTTTCGCGCAAATGGCCATTCACGGAAATATCTTTTCGCGCAAGTGTCCTGTCGCGCAAAAGTCCATTCGCAGAAATGTCTTTTCACGCAAGTGGGTTCGCGCTGGTGTCTTTCGCGGAAATATATTTCGTACCCAGACAGGCGCTTTTCTTTGTGTAAAATATTTAATCACCACGTCATACTTAGAACCGAAAATTTGGAGACATGTGACATCTACCCACCCGCACTGGGCCCGCGTTTTGGATAACGTTCCACTCCCTCATCCCGAGAGGAGGCCTGTGTCCTAGTAGTGGGAACATTATAGGCTGATTATGAGGACCAATTTTGAACTCCAGACTACATCACATCACACCACACCACACCACACCACATCACACCACACCACTCTACATCATACCGCACCACACCACATCAAACTACACCTCACATCATACCACACACCATACACCTCACACCATACCACACACCATACACCTCACACCACACCACGCACACGCCAAACTTCACATCACATCGCGCGGCTCACCACATAACACACATAACACCGCACTACTTACCACACCACACTATACACCACATCACATGCACTAACTGCAATAAGTTTTATAAATTTTACTTTTAACAATTTAAATTACAACTTTACTTTTAGATTTTTATTTTCTTAAGATTAGTAAATTTAAGCTAAATACAGGAAAATGTACTGGCATTGCATATTTACCCTTAAGGTCATAGTACACTTTATTAACACTAGTTAGTATAAATGTACAACAACGATGTAAAAGAGCGGAGCCTTCTAATACAGGCATTGTTCACCTAAACGGAGGCTCCAAATACGTTTAAATGTAATGTAATTTTCTATTTGTCACAATAAACTATTTTGTATTTTTGCATTTTGTACACTTTTCCAGCCTAAGAATTCAGGACCTCACTACAAAAACGACGATTACGCACCTTAGGTAATCAGTTTATAAGATGACCTTTTAGTGAAATGCGTAGCCAATGACGTGTTACTCCTGTTCCCTAGAGGACACCTGTTGTTACCAGTAATTTCTTAATAGCTCGTTACTGGGGTCAATGAGGGGTTTTTATTTTTAGCCAAGGATGAACACTGCCTTTTGTTTTGCTGAAATTCTGTTAGACGAACAAAGTAAGGTGTTCGTTAGAGAATTGTGCAAGAAGCCAATGGTGTGTACATAAATGTAACTTTTGCTTTGCTAAATCTGGTTTTTATATTCATGATACAATACGTATGCATGTAGATGTCTCTTTGGTGCGCTTAAAACTCTGAGATCATCAGCCTGTATACCACAACAAAGTAGGAGAGAGCATGAACTCTATCAAATTATGAACCCTCATAATTGTATTGGCCCTATCAAACGGTACCGTATTAAATTGTACTTGAGGAAACACAAAAACTTCAAGCTTACTTCCACCTTCTTATATTCTCGTAAATTACTACTGTAACTCCTTCCATTCAGAACCTCAACTTGAATACATAAAAGTTTCTGAAAATATCACACAAAGAGCGTTTTCTTTCTTTTTTTACGGAGCTATTATTTCAGGATTAACTTTTATATAAATATCACTAAATCTCTAATTTCTGGAGGTGACGTATGTCAAAGCGGTACACGTGAGATTAGTTGTATCAAACGGGAATATTCTGAGAAAAATACTATTTGTATGTCTTACTTTATTATTCGCCTAGAGTATTATATTTCTTTTGTTTTTGCTATCTTTGTATGATTTCTAAGAAAGATTTGGACTGACTGATTGAACTGAAATCAAGACGAGGAACTACTATGCGTAGATAAAGTTTACACGTTCACAATTCACGTGTACGAAATCACAATTGTTTTTAGAGTGATAAATTGAACGATATTATTTTTAAGTGGAAAATTAATAATAATTATTAGGAATAATGTCGAATAAATATTACCAGGACGAAGGTACACTATGCCGCACGTTACTCGTAACAAAACCAGTACCTATAGACTCGTAGCGATATCTACATTGCCACATGCGAGCTACACGTCACACTGACGTCACGCAAAATCCTGCATCGCGCAAGCAGAGTTTACCGCGCAACTAGCATATATACAAGGTCCCGACATCAACCGTCAGGCAGTTGCTCACCAGACACGACACCCGCCTGGTCGGAGGAGCCTTCCTTTTCAATAGAGGATGAGTGAACTTTACACTCTGTTCCTCATACCTCTATAGAGTGGCCACTTGTTGTATTGAAACTCCGTACAATGCCAGGCCAGCTCAAGATCAAAGTATTACCACCGACGTACCTTTTTTGTCCAACTTATTGACCAAGAATGTGGGTGTGCTATAGGTACACCTCTGCCTAACCCTTCTGGGAATACAGGCGTGATGTTATGTTATGTTATTGACCAAGAGGACAAAAAATCGGCAACCGTTTCACACTTATGCTGGGTGGGTACATCCACCAACAACAACCCAAGTGTATTTTCTCAAAAGACATCTACTAAAAGCTGCTAACATTTATCAAATATTATTGGCTTAGTCCGCAAACATACCGTACGTGTTATCTTTGTAACGTCGTAACAAATTTGCGGTGTTAATGCGTTTGCCGTGTAAACTGCGCGCAGCCAACATTAGCCGTGTCAGGCTGCTATAACATTTGAACGGGAACCTACCGATATATCAAATGTATTGACAATCAACTTAGAGAAACTGGCTATTGGTTTCAAGGAAGCTCGCTGATACTTTTGTAGTTTCGCGGGCAAAGTAAAAGCTTTATTTTACTGTAAGCTTTAAAAATATTTTGAATTGGCAAAATTAGAGATATTTTTGTCAAAGGACTACAAATAGACGCTTATGGCAAGCCTAAAAAAATACAAAAAATTATAAACGGTTTTGAATTAATTTTAACACCAACCAAAACCACCAATTTTTTGTTATTTAAATTTATTAGTTACACCTCAATGTGACCGTGAGTGTGAATGTGAGTGTGATTCTGTTTAGATTACCAACTTGTCCAATCCGATTTTATAATTATTTTCTACGTCTTTTTTGACTTCCCTGAATGTAGAAAGTAAGTACCAATTAAATAAACGTTGTATATCAATAAAAGACAAATAAATAAAGTACGGAAATTCCCCCATTTCGTCTTGAATAAAACTAAATTACCTAAAATAAATTGGATTCTATAAACAACATAAATTGTCCCAAAGTTTACACAACATCTACAAATTACGAAAGAAACCGATAAAAGAAAGAGTAAGGACCAAATGAAATGAACGATTAGGCCCTTTAAAATTAAACTCAACCCCGACGAGTCCAGAAAATATTCTCAAACGATTGTGAAGTTGTTACAAATAATCCGAATTTAACCGAAGATTATTTTAAATCGACGTTAAGAAAAGTTGGCGCAATAAAAATCGCTTTATCCCGTTTTAATACGTCGGCCAGAGGATTAATGACTGTCCAAGTTTCTCCTTAGACATAAAAAAAATGTACAGACAAAACTTTGTCTCCTTAATAATTTATTGTGGGGCTCTTGGCCTTTTTTACTCCCTCCTTCTAATTGTTACATGAAATGGAACGGCGCTCTTTTTATTTCTTTCCCTGTAGGTGACATTTAAGGTACTGTGGTTGAAAGATTAATGGGAGGACCTTTTGGTGTCAAGGTTTTCCGTTTTAATTGGTTGGTTTCTATGGATTAATCTGAGCTTTGAAGCAGAAAAAAAACAGCCCAGTTACGATACTTAACTTGGGAATCCAACAGTTCAATTACAGAGTCTGAATATAAAGAGTATTAAGTATACCGTGTTACTGAAGCAGATTTAATTAGGAATGGCGGATATGGATGTTTTAAATAAACAATAAAGTTTGAGGAAAAAGGGGCGATATAGTATCTACGGCTTATTTGAAATGTCAATGTCTGTAGGTATCTTTGCAATTTTGGACGTATTAAATGTATGTTATCTCTTTGTAATGTCTTTACATTGCCACTTCTTTGATACAACAAAATACATGATTGTAAAACAATTGGGTGTGTTTAAATGAGTGTAAAAATAACTTTTGATCAACTAAAACGTAATACAAGTATGTCTCATGCATATAAAACGCATTATTTTAAACAACTTACGGACTCAAATCTCCATAATGTGTTCAACAGTATTCCTGACTAACATAATATAATAACAAAAAGTTTGAAACATCGCTGGCATTAGAGCAACACAAAGTTAAATAAAAACTAACATAGCGAGACGCACCCTGTATGTTGTTAACGTTAAGGCGAATGCTTACGATGCCTGTTTCATACAAAAAATTAGAACATAAAAGATTAATACTAATAAAACAATATACTTACTAGAAATACCTACATTTAACCTGGGACACATTTGGACCTGGCGGTTAAACTGTATATATATGTATATGCCGGAGAAGGTATATATTATATCTCTCTCGTTATTATCAGCCATGTTTTAAATACTGTGGGCTGACTACTATGGGTAGTGTTGGTTATTGCGCAATAGTAAAACCATTTGCAGTTCAAATCAAATTATAATTTACGATCAAATTAATCACACTAGCAAATCACACACTGTAGGAACACGACACAACTATACGGAACGCGCGACAGTTTCTAAACGTGTTCACTGCTTAACCGCCAACAACAAACTCTGCTTTTCTGTGGTCAAGCGTTAGCGTTATAGACTCTGTCGAGCGCCACCTGGTGGCGCTGGCGTCTCGATTAGTCAAAGTCGAACGATTGATTTAACGTATTTCCGATATACATATTTTAATAACCTCAAATCTGATCACTCAATTGAGAAGCTAAACTAAATAACTGTGTTGAATCGGTCTATTCCCATCCAATACCAAGAGCTAATACCATTTGGTATTAGTTTATTTCCGAATTTATTTTCTATTCCCAACGAGTACCACATTTTAAAACCAATACCAAAACAAGTTTGAAGAAATCAGATACAGTCAGGTTCAGTAAAATTAAAATGCTTTGAGTGATTTTAAGTAATGTTTAACCTACCTACCTACCTACCTACCAAATTAACTTCCAGCGATCGATCTCTGGTTGACTGTAATACTAACAGCTAAGCTGTGTTAAAATGAATTACCGAACTAAGTTTCCGAAAACATAATAAATGTTCCCGAAAATCCTAATCCTAGACGGTCGACGTCAGTGGCATCCCGAGGTTCGGTTGGTTAGGTTCCTTTAAACCCTTTAGACAGAAACCGTCGACCAGCTTATTAACCCTAACCTTATATTTAGATTACCCTAGATTTCGGTAAAACGCAATTTAAATAAAACTTTGTGTAGCTGAGTGTACAAAAAGTCACGCTTTGGTATTCGTTAGTAATAGATTTTTTGTTTAAAAAAATGTGGTACTCGTTGGGAATAGAAAATAAATTCGGAAATAAACTAATACCAAATGGTATTAGCTCTTGGTATTGGATGGGAATAGATCGTTGAATCAGTTGCTATTCACAGATTTAGTATACACATATCTATGTTGCTATTGATAGCTAAACTGAGGAACACCAAAACCGGACAAAACTTTATCGATACTAATACTAATATACTATCAATAATATTATCACGAGGTAACATTCGTTTGTTTGTAAGTTTGTATGTAGGTGATAATCTCTGGAACTACCCCTGGATAGCCCAATTCTTGAGGAAACATCATTCTATTTATTTTCACGCTAGGACCCTTAGGAGCCGAGCAAAAAGATAAAAAAAGAAAAAAGTCAGAAAGAACGCTTAGCTAAAACGAAGTAATAGCGCAGGCCGTGGCACTGGCGCACAGGCAATTGAAGGAACACGGGTGGGTTTTAGTCAGTAAGAGTCTGACACGCCCTTCCGCTCCGCCCAGAGCGGGAGAAGCCATTTGATGACTTCCCAGCCAAAACAAAAAAAGGCGATGCGATGCGATGGGGTGGGTCGGGGAAACCAGTAATTTCACGCGGACGAAGTCGCGGGCAGTAGCTAATTTATAAATAAACAATTACCCAAAAAACTTTTCGGAATAAATTCTCTAAACGATAGTGAAAACCGCATCAAAATCCGTTGCGTGGTTTAGTAGAACAACGTGGTCACACAGACAGACACGAAAACTGACTTAATTCCTCATATTATGTCATATTGCACGTGCTCAATAAAATTAAACCCAAATTTATTTTGAATGTATCAAGACGCATCTACCCTTTAAAGCTTTAAACAGACTATTATGAACTAGATGAAGTTTATAGAAACAATAGCCAACGAAATTCGTTGGATCTAATATTAAACGTGGCGTGGAAAATATTCGTGTATATTTATTACTGTCAGTTGACCAAGGTTCAGTGCACTTTATTGGAGATTATCGTTGTGTTTAGAACGGTATTTGGCATATTTTGGATTCTTTTTGTTACGAAAGTTTCTAATTTTAAAAGGAATAATATGCGACCTATTTATTTTGGCTACCTAGCTTAACATATGGTACGAATCTATGGAATTAATATTATCTACCGGATTTACACATACATACATACCTACATAAACTAAAGAAAAGAAAAGAAAAGAAAGAAAAATAGTTTATTCTGAACAAACAAAACGCACATTACAAATAAATGACATTAAAAATACAGACATACAAAGTAGCCAAAAGCCTCGTATCCAAAAAATAAAAGTTTTTCAATTTTGTCCATTGCTTGAGATTACGGCCAGGGACCAAAGACAACTCAAACAAACTCACGCCTTCTTCCCATGGGGGTAGGCAGAATCTACAGAACGCCACCTGCTATGCTCCTTACATACTCCTTTTGCCTCGTTTACTTTCATACATCTGGTCATACACGCACGGTATATGATTACTAATTAATTAATCAACCGGATTTAAAATTATAAAAGCGGTCTGTGTAAGAAAAAACGCTTGTTTAAAAAAAATGTTCACTACACTATTTTAAAATGTGTTGAAGTAGGTATATAAACATAAATATACATATACTAACATCAATCGCTAATTTCAAAGGAAATATCTACCATATCAGTAATACCATCTTTAGTTTATAAGTTGAAAAGGATTCCTCCGTTTCTAATACCTTACAATTATTTCGACGTTACGTAAAACTTTCTTCCAGACAAAATATTGTCTTATCTACTGTATTATTATTATCTATTGTAGAGTGAGTAGTTGTCTGTTTACATCCAGTCTTTTACTTCCATGAATAAGGTATAGGCTGCCAAACTTTAGTAATTTCATATTTTAAGGAACTATAAGAATTAAACTTTCTTTGATAGATTTTGTAACTTTAATTATTTGAAGTTTTTTGTTCTAAGAAGGTATAGGGACCTGTGGTCATGTCACCATGTGGTGTTTTTTTAACCGACTGCGCGACGAAAAAGGAGGGTAATGTGTTTATCAGCCTATGTATGTATGTATGTTTATTCCTTTGTGGCGCTCTAGAGACCAAACGCGTGGCCCGATTTTAATGATTCTTACGTAAATGAATTTGTCTTAATCTTATGAGTGTCATTAAAGACATGACAGTAATCAAAATTCAATATGGCGACAACCAGACGCCATACGGTGAAAAAGAAAAAAAACGACGAACTATGTCAAGTGGGGTATCGTTGAATAGGTCTTTGAAAATCATTTTCAGTTTGATGTAATCATTTTTCATTTTGAATGACCATTTAGGATCTATAATGATTTAAAGTTTGTTAGCAAGCAGTCTCACTTACGTACTTACATTTTCAAAACTTATGATAAAACTGTGATAAAGTTCGTAAATAATCGTATCATAGGTCTTATTAACGTGAAAAATAATAGTTACCTATAATATAATTCAATATATAGTTTTTAAAATCGAGTGACAAACTCAAAATGTTTCTGCTGTGAAAGATAATATAAAGACCGCTACCTAAAGCGTCACTTAATACAGTCAGAGAAAAACAATTTTAACTAAAGAGTGTAAAATAAAAAAAGTTAATCTAAAAAATCAAAAAACCCGACTGCGTAAAAGGTGAACTTTAAAAAAGATAGAAACAAGGTGACATATTTTTGTCTCCAATCCCCCACCCAATCTCATGTAGTCGGAGGCATCTTCTTTTTAACAATAAAGACATATTGCAAGGAAATATCTACCATATCAGTAATACCATCTTTAGTTTATAAGTTGAAAAGGATTGTTATGAACTGTGTCTGTGTGTATTATTTATTGGGATAAATAAACAATTTTATTATTATTTCCTTTATTTAATTATTTACATATAAATTACATTTTTAAATATTAGAATATAAAAAACATAAAAATATTTAAAAATATAAAAATAGTAGCCCACCGGTATCGGGAACAGGGTCCAAGCTACCGGCGGTCAGGGCTCCAGAGAGAGGAACCTCCTAACAATGCGAGCCGTGTCCAGAAGTACCGCTTTCTGAATCAAGCCCTTGATCCAGCTGCCCAACGAGAGCCTCCTCAGGTGTTGGTCGAGGCTCTTGGCTATTAAGCCATTGGCTGTCACGACTATCGGCACAATGATCGCTGAGTCCACATCCCACATGTCGACAACCTCGCGAGCCAAGTCTAGATACTTGATTTGTTTATCTTTCTCGGCTTTCACGAGGTTCCCGTCATGCGGGACCGTTATGTCAACAATCATTGCGCGCCGCTCTAATCGATCCACCACCACTATATCAGGCTTATTGGCAACAATAGTCCTGTCAGTGATGATGGATCGAATTATCGATTATTATTATTATTATTATTATTGCCACTTAAGTTCACCTTAAGTTACCTTTTTACGCATTTGCTTTTTATTTTTTAGGTTAACTTCTTTTTCGGATAGGACCGGTTGTACGTTGTGAACGTTCTATTGCTATTGTTAATTTATATTTTATATTTCGTGGAAACTGTGCTGAAGTTTTTCATTCATGAAAACATATTACGCCTGTTTAATAAATGCAAAAGATAATTTTACGCTTGACGTTATAACATTTACGATAGCACAGAACAAATATACTATGGCGATGAGGCAAATATAGATTGATACCAATATTCTTCATCCCGTCATTCGACAAATTTCAGGCAAAATTTTTAGCTCGGGCCTCCTATTTCACAACACAGCATGGCGGCTACAGTGTAGCGAGAAAATTGGGCAACAACATAACAAATCGTCTAATATACAGAGTAACACGCAGCCGGCTGAACAATGTATGCTGGCGCCACCGAGAAGTGACAAATGGAGAGATAATGTCCGAGTGAAATGAAAATTCACAATGAGATAAAATTGACATCTCTTGCTTGCATCAAAAATAATGTACCTTAACATCAGCTCTTGAAAATATAAGGTTGTTATTATGAAGTATGAGGTGGTGGAGGTTTTTTCTTCTGGTGTAGCGTCTACTGTCTAGGGAATTGCCGATGTGCATTTGCCGAAGGAATTGAATTAAAAGTTTGTGTGATTGATAGACCTTTCAAACAAAGCATAGCAATTAGTTTAATTTTAAATGCTCCTTTTTTATTTTTACTCTTTGTATTTCCTGTGCGTATACCAAATAAAATATTTTTCTTTCTTTTTTTATTCAATGGTGCATGGTGCCAGATTCGGGTAAGGTGGTGGTATAAAAATATAGATATAAAATAGTAGATATGGAGTTACTACCTCGCTATACCAATAACTATTGGTTTTTCCATTCTTACTAATCCGTGGCAAGCTCCAATGTACATTATTACGCAGTACATTACTCCTCAAAATTGTAGTTTGATGTTGAATAATTGACTCGTGATTGGTATAAATGTTCCACCATATTGCTAAGCCGATTTGCGGTATCTATAGTTTTATATTGGGAATGAATAAATATACTGTATGCTAGATTAAAGTTAAAGGATTATTCATTACGTGCAATGATCATGTTTACTCGTTTTGCTTATCATGTATTTTATTTGTCTATGACACGGGGAAAGGAGGAAGTTGTCAGTTGTGCTAATACAAATTCGTAGTTGGAAGAAAGACACTGTAGTATTAGAAAATATAAGGCGTAGGTATACATGCGAGCTACGGTGGACGCCATCATGCGCGTGCGAGCCCCTTACGACGGGGGATGCTGTGGCCCGGGGTGGGGTCGTCTTGGCGGTGTCTCTAGACATCTCCAATGCCTTCAATACCCTGCCCTGGAGTTGCATCAGGGAGGCACTCCGGTATCACCGGATGCCGACCTACCTCTGTCGTATAGTCGAGGCCTATCTCACGGACAGGGCCGTCGTCTACCCCGACGAATGACGCGGGGTTGCGACGGTTGTTGAGAGGATCAGGCAATTGGGACTCGAGCAAGCCTTGCACAAGAAAAAAAAAAGTATACATGCGAGAGATGGAACCTACGACTCATAATAAAAAATTAAGTACTTACATTTATAACTTACACTACGAGAATCAAAGAAGTACTGTTAATCCTGGTATAATTTACACCAAGCAAAGTCTCAATTACATTTTCAACTTAAAGGTTTCACCCAACCACGTAGATCTCTCCATAACCGAGAGACGTGATCCCAAAACACAGCACAGTATACACGTTACAATATTCTTAGAAAATGATGCGTGAAAACATGGTTTAATGCACCGCAGCCGACATGATGGATCTAATAAAAGTTGGCCACCCTACGTGACTCCATTACGACATAGTAAATAGATATATCAGTAGCGTAATTCAAATAAAAATGATATTTCAGGGCATGTAGACATGAATACGGGTCTGAAAAAAACAATACCGTTCTTATTTCAGTTTCCCTATTGCGACCGTTTTGGCGTCCATTTACTTAGTGCGATCTTATTTAGGTCATTTTAAGGTTTTGTTTTGGGAAGGCTGAAGTATTTCTACTAAATTCGTTGCGCTACTGCCTTACGATATTTACTGTGGTTACGGACAGGGTACAAACGGACTATAACGATTTTAAGCTATTCCTCTGAAACAAGGTCTGTCTCTTTTTGTTATATTGCAATGAAGTTTGAGATATAGGTACTGGGAGTCTGTTTGTTTGACATAAATTCAATATTGCTATATTATGAATAATACGAGTACCTACTGGCTGCATATTTGTAAATGTTTTAAAATAATTTGGAGATATTCTAAACTTTTTAAAACGTAGTGAAGCCCTAAATCAGTCAGTGAAACTAACAGTATTATGTTTTAAAATGAAATTATATTTATTACTGTATGTAGATCTTTTAAGACACTTTTACACGTCAATATTTAAAACCCTGAGAATAAATTCTGAAACAAACTCAGAGGTCATGATCTCTTCTCGATGGTTAAATGATTGCAGTACCTGTAGGAAGGCCCGCAGCAATTTTGGCGACATGTGTTGTTATACAAAAACTACCTGCTATAAACAAACGAGCTACATTAAGTGGTTACCTTTTATTTGTGCATGATATACGGTGTAAGTTAGTTAGTTAGTCCTTGTCCAGACTTACGAGAGTTGACGTCAGCAAGTCAGGAAGTTGTGCGACTTGCACCGCCTGACGTCGCCGTGGCGTTGTGGGGCGCACGAATTGTGGAACAGCCTGCGCTTTAGAATAATTTATATATTATGTACCTATATACATAGTATAAAACAAGGTCGCTTTTCGTGTCTGCTCGTGTGCCGCTCAGATTTCGTAGCTACTCAATGAAATTTGATGCGATTTTCACTATCATTTAGAGAATTAATCTCGATGTTTTGAAATGTCGCACATCAGTAGGCACATGGCACCCATGCGAAACATGGGCGGGTCGCTAGTGTCGTTATACATTAATTGTGGACGTATTTGTTCTTACCTTTGCAACAATGAAATATCGTCATTTCAGCTAAGTTGATGATTGACTTTAGCAATTAATTTCTTAAGTCTTTATTGTTTTCCCTTTTAAGTAAATGACAATTCGTCACTTTCAGGCTTTATTGTAGCCCTTTTAAGAAACAAGTTTTTACACTCAACTGAAAACCCAAAATTATTTGTACACTCAACTGAAAGCTTACTGCTAAAAAGCTTGAAAAGGTATACCGGTGAAACGATTTGTCACTTACTCCAATGCGTGGTTATTAACTGAAAGACTGAGTCGTGTGAAGACTTAATCGATTGCCGACATCTTAAGAATTTGAAAATTAAAACGACTTTAACACCCTTTGAGCATTTCATGCTCAAAGGGCGTTAATGCATGATCAATGGAAGTCTCTTTGTACAAGAAAAGAAATAAAACAAGTACAAGTAGTATTTGTAAAAATACCAGAAAATATTGGTTCTTAGCTTATTAGGAAGGCAAGCACTCAGTGTACTCAAAGTCTGTATTTAGATGACAATAGCAGTGGTCGAAGCTGGCGGTAGAATCAGTTTTCACAACTTAACTTGGCTTTTCTGCTTAAAGTTGATGCCGATTACAGCATAATAAGTAGTAGAGATGATAATAAAAGGTGAGGCTGGTAAATTAAGCTGTATCAAGATAACGCAGCTCTCAAAATTGTCTAAATAAACTATGAAGTTCAAAAAATGACGCCATATTATCTCTAATATATAAAAATCTCGTGTCACAGTGTTTGTTATCGAACTCCTCCGAAATGGCTTGACCGATTTTTATGTTTTTTTTTTGTGTATAAATTTGTAGGTCTGAAAATAGGTCGTAAAGCATATTGCATACCACTGCGGGTGAAACTGCGGGGCGCAGCTAGTATCTCTATAAAATTACCTGAGTGACTCGATCCCTGTACCATGTAGTACTTGAGCAAAACTTTATTATGTCTTAACAAGCGCTCCAACTCTTATTACTTAGTTATGCCTAAAACTTGAGCAGTCTAAACTATGGCTTGTCTTGTAATAATAAACAAAATTTAATTAAAACAATTTTGTGTGTTGGTTCTTTGTTAGGAACATGTAGGAAAATGTAGTCTTAAGGAATGTGGGCTCTTCATCTTCATTACATAGTTTTTTAGTCTGAAACTTGGGTTAGTACAGCTTAAGTAAGTAGCTTGTGGGGAACAGTCAGAAAATAATGAAATTCAAGGTATTTTATGTACAGGTATATTTTTAGTGAAAGATCAACAATTTGTTTACAACATAAATACCGGTCCGGTTGGAGAAAAACTCGTAAGAAAGTTCGTGAAATTTTTGTACCTTTTCCTAAAACCAGGAATATTATTATTTATGAATTTGTGTCCTTCTTTACTTAAATTGATGATGCTGTCCCTCTGTTTTCCCGTAGTAGTAAGAGGCTTAGTGTAATTGCGTTTGTGTTATGTGACTCACGCCTGTTTGTATTCCTCGAAGAGATAGGCTGAGGTGTACTTATAGTAAACCCACATTTCGCCAGTTATTTATAAGTCCCCCATTTCATGTCATCTTTCACAGAGTTCTAAAATTATGATGTTACGTCTAGAACTTTTATTTCCATAATTATTTTCTCATTACCCGCCATTTTTCTCCCACGATCATAATTTCCTCGCAATAAACACCCACTTCTCGCCTATCTCCAAGTAATACTGAAAAAAATATGATCTAGCACATAGAATATAATTAAAACAGTCATAACGTCCATAATATTTTGTCCCACTTCCTTTATTGGATCGTTAGAGCCAATTTTCAGTAGCCATTAAATATTTTTTATTCGTTCATTGTCTAGTTTAATTAACACCATCGTTATTTTTCGTCGTAATTTAATTCTTAATTATACTGAGTTTGTTTTATTATGTACTTGGAGTAGACACAAATTGGATATATAATTTTTGTAAATGTCCTTTTATTACACTGGATTTATTAAACTGAGATTTTTGAAAATTCAATTTAATGGCGGAGATCTGAAACATTTTTAATTCTAATTGCGCAAAGCAAGCAGCTCCCATGCGAGAATCTATAGAGACAACTAACCCAAAAAAGTCGTCGTCGTGGTCGTGGTCATAAAAAAATAAAAATAAAATACGGGTCGAATTGAGAACCTCTTCCTTTTTTTTTCGTCGGTTAAAAAGGACCGATACCAAGAAGCTTTATAACGTAGATACCCACACTTAGTTTAGTAGGCTTGAACTTTAGAAGTTTTAGAGTAATTCTCAGAATATTTACAGGTGGGTAGTAAATCCATGTATAGTAACTAGCTACTACCAACCTACAATAAACATTTCGAAGAAAAAAGTAAAAGAATACGATAACAGAACTATTTTCCCTAACGATAGCAAAGATCAAAAGCGCTAATACGCTTCAAGTAACATCAGAAATTCATCATTTTACGGACGAAGTAATCGGAATCAGATATCGAATAAGAATATAAGGATATGTAATGATGAAGCAAAAGTGATGGCTAAACTATGAGCAGTTGAATCTACCAGCATAGACCAAGATAATGCTGATCACGGTTGTCCTAATAAAATAATTTGGTAGGATCAGTACCAAGGCAGAACCATTGATAATAATTATTTTATATTGTTGTAATTAAGTTGGCAAGAAAAACACGGACCATTTTTCGCAATCCGTTACTTACCGCCAATCACCTTTCACGACATCCAATAACTGGATATAAATTTCGAAGAAACATCACAAACATCCTATATTTCCGAGTATTAGGAAATAGAGGAATTGGTAGGAATGTTTCTTCTACGTTTAGAACTTTCCGCTTCGTGTCGTAGTTGCGGAAATCTAAAAACGATATCCGCGCGAAGCCGCCGGCAAAAACTAGTCCGACATAAGCCTGTACTTCATAATATCCTGCTTTTATTAAGCTGTGTATCCACTATGCTTCATATATTGGTCATACATATGTTGCTTCAGAGATAATGTACCATTTTTTCTTCGTGTCATAGACTCATAGTCGATGTTGTATTCCCTAAAACGGGATGTCATTTTTGTAATCATCATCTTAGGGAAGCTGGCTGTGACGGCGGAGGCAGATTTCTTTTTTAAAAATCCATATCGGTTGTTCTAGCCAGCACAATCGCTAAAGAATTTGAACAACAAGCGGGTTTAATAAGAGATGAACATAGCCATGTTCATCTCTTATTTATATCGCTTTGCCATAACTTTTAAGGAAGCAAGAAGTCGACATTACGACATTCATAATAGTGGATACATTTGCGCCGAAACTAGGTGGATGTTACTCTAAGGCAGTCTTTGGTGTGGATATGTAGCTTAAGTAAGTTTATTTTCTTTACACATCGTATCTGCGGGCCGTAAGTGCAACTTTATCGTGAATACTCTAGATTTTATAGCCGATAATAAATCTAGCAAACTGTTGGAGTTAATTAAATTTCATTAAACTTACCGACCGCCGCGGATTGGCTCATATAGAATTATGGCTATAAAGATAAAATGTTAATTAATTACTACAGCTTCTTGAAATTTATTATGGCGTGAATATGTAGGTAAAAGTGTGGGGTCGTCCATTACACATTGTCAATGAGATAACAAACCCAATTTCTTATAGGAAGATCCTATTACCATCCACAGGGAATTGTTCCAATTTCAGGCCTAGAACCTCTGTTCTACAGTTCTTTTTTTTACAGAAATAACTTAAGCTTTATTCCATACGGGAATCAAATCCTGGATTGAAATATCAGCAACAATGCAGCCACAAAAATATTGTCAGTTATCGGAGTCATGTTTTATTGTGTTCTTAGGTTTATGCCTTATAATTATTATATTAGCCGGAAAACATACCACATGGTTAGATCACTAGTTCAAGACGTAATTACGCTTATTAATTCATAGACGGATGTTCCTGGCCAGCCCGTATGTATGTAATCCCTTAGTTGCCGGTGGCTTGTTACGACGCCCTGGGGGAGTGGCAAACTAGTCTAATCTGTGACCGGTAACCACTTAGAATTAGCATATATTAATAATTTTTCAGTTTTCGATAAAGATAGGCAGGAAACTTCACGACACATAATGTGTTAGAACCTGCACTTTGAAATGATGGTACCTAATATACGTATGTTTTGATTCAAAAGTGTGAAAGCTAACACTTACTTGGGTCTTCTTTCTTAGATCTAATTGTTTTAGATTTTAATAATATCACCTTAATTAGTCTACTGTAGGGGCCTCTATTGTACAGAAAAGGAAATAGCTTATCACCACGCTTATGTAGGTACGTATTGCACCAAAATTGGCAGCTCTTTACGGGTCTATAGGTAAACCTATGTAGTCCTATATGACTTTGACTACAACTTGAGCCACGTGTAACCTTCTACATCGTAACAATAAAAATAAAACAAAAGCGACGCAGGTTCCAAAAAAGAAATACACCTCGAGGACAACATAACGAATTTAGGTAGAAATAAAACTAACGTCTTAACATTCCGTACATAAGAAATTTAATGAAACAAAGGATTTTCTTTTGTCCAGTGAATTATTATCGAATAAAATACTGGCGACAGGGAAGAAAAGTTACACCCCGTAAAGGGGCCGAGGGATACCGTTGCCGACGGGCGTCACACGAGATTTTATTACACGAAATACAAAGGAGACTTGCCGTCACGACATCCTTGTGTCCATATACAAGCAAAAAAATTGCACTGCTAAGAAAAATGTGAGCGACATAAATCGTAAGAACGTATTTCTCTTAGTGTGTGAGGGAATCCCGATCAGTCTAACAATTTGGATCGTCTTGTCATGTGTGAAATCCAAAACTTACTAATTTAGGTTAAGGGCGCGCAGTAAATAATGACATAATGAATTATACATGTCATTGTCTAAATGTTGCTTGCAGGTGTCTTTTTTTGTGTTCCTTGACTTTTTCCAACCAGCATGAGCAGAAGGTGAAACGGATGTTTTCTATCATTTTGACAATGGTTAAGGCGTTTTTATCGACACATGCCTAAAAGTTTAATTATCGGTAAGTTTGGGTTAAAAAAGGTCAAATGTGTGCAAATATTAATACAAAGCATTACACAACCCCACAAGATTTAGAAAATTCGATCAGAATAATAAAAATCAAACATGCCTACGATCTTAAAAATTAATCCCTGGAATCCCATTTAGATAAGTTCCTTTTTCACTCAACGGTTTTCTTCCTGTACCAGTTAAAATGGAAATTACGAGTACATCCATTAAAGCGAGATTTATGGCACAATGATTACCTTTAAAAGGTACTTTACTATGCACTCTGAGAGAACGGGTACGTCGAACCATTTCAATAGCACATTTATCTATGCCTGGGGGAAATCTGTTTCACATATAATATGTCAAAGGAAGGATTTCATGCATTGTTTCTGAAGATGGAGCAGATTATTAAATTCTAAACGCATTTGTATTTACGTGAAAGCTTATAATGACCACGTGTATTTCGCAATGTCAGTTCTATGAATAAGTACTTAGACCTGAACAACAACGCAGGGTGGTTTTAATGTTATAGCTTTTTTCCTCTTACTGGGTGCTCGTCCTGTTTTTCAGCAATACCTAGCTAGACAGCAAACAAAAAATTATAAATAATCACATTATGGTGGCCCTTATCTGAAATAAGGTGGCTCCAATGAATGTTTCATTAATCTACTTCAGAATCCTACGTTTGAGTGCCGTAGCAGTTTAAAGTGCCGAACAACCCAGCTTTTCCCTTGGAATCCTAAAGCTGAGCGGTATCGAGTCAGCAGCAGGTTCAGGTGGGTGCCGGTGCCCATTGTACTGATTTAATCTCTTAATTGCCTCTTTCGGGAACTAATGGTCAATTGCTAGTCCACATGATGCAGTAGGTAGTGCCTCTAATCTTTAAACTGTGCAGTTGGGCACTGGAATGTGTTTTTGCAGCTTCAAAGCATTTGTTTTGCAGGTTGCATCATTTTGCAGATTTGTCAAAAGGTTGTCTCTGATGAAAGGTATAGAATAACTTTCTGAACAAAAATCAAATTCTGCTTTGCAAAATTACGTATAACTATTATCTAACTGGGTTTCATAAATGCTGCATCAAACTATACTCTCAAATGCAGAAAGAAGCCACTGGAGTCAAAATCGAAGCGTGAATGATTACAAAAATATATTTGATCTTATAACATGAAGGTCAACAACTTTTCCAAGAATATCCATAACTTTGAATTTCAAAATATCTTTCAGATAAAGTCTTCTTAGTTCTAAAAGTTTTCCTCATACTTATTCAATATCATGCCACGTAAAATCTCATAAGAAAGAAAAGAAAAAAACTATATTCATAGTCCAGTATTTACGTGTGAAAGAATGTCAAACTAGTTGGCACAAATCTTAGAGGCGCCGCGGGACTTTCAGTACTTAGAGCTTAAAGTCTCGTGTGCGCCCGAGCGAGTATTAACACGTTCATGTAACTTGTGCGAACGCACTTATGTAAACTTATGTACTACAAACTTGGCTTTATTATGAGAGGTAAATAAACATGAGAGAAAGTTCTGTTGACAGAAAAGGAGTTGTATGATGCTAGTCATGTGTTACTATAGATTCTAGTAAAAATAAAGAGGGGTTATCTGACGTACTCTATCATCATCATTTACTGTTTACATAGTTTGCATTACGGGTATATGCTTTATTATATATTATGCCTTTCTTTTAGCGACTATACATATAATGTAATCGTAATCATAAGTTTGAGTCAAATTTTTCCCATTACTACTGAACATAAGCCTATTTCTTAAACTGAGCAAAACCTATTTATTATATTAATAGTGTAGATTCTGGGTTACAATGATTTGAATATCATATTTACTACACTTACCCTCATTTTGTCTCTAATCTCACATTGAACCTGTGCCTAATTATGCCAAAATTAATTTGGTCAAGATCTAGCCAAACAACTTTAGAATTAAATTCTCTAACACCTGGTGCAAGCTAGCAGCTGGTTACAACCCACCACCATCTAATAATAATAACAAATAGTTCATCTCATAGTTTCAATTCTATTAGCAAGTCTACAGAAACCTGACTCCAAGTAACGTCTTACGCAAATTTAATATCAAACTGTCTGTTGAATTAAGGAGTATTCATATTCAAATGATTTGAAGGAAGATTTCCAGTTAGACGTAGGTGTCCGTTACGACGCTTTAAGACAGCTACGATCCAAGAGAATACCGGGGAGGGAAATGTAGGCAGATTCATCTGAGTGTTTCGTTTTGGGGAATTATTGAATGAATGGTAATAAATGTTTGTGTGAATGTCATTCAAAGCTAATTAAAAGCTTACGTTACCTGATATTAATAGGTTGGGGAAAAAGTTTCTTCGCATTTTTTAAGAAAATTCAAAACATTTTTTAATATAGTTTATTTACATTTAACTAAAGTATGTAGGTACCATTTTGTTCGATAACTTTTTGCCATCTTGTAGGTAGGGACATGATCCCATTGCTATAGAAATTTTGGGACTTCTGATCAAAATACCGCGACGAGTGGTTTTGGCAGTCCTCTCGTGATGTTAACCTGACACTGCCTAAAGAATTCTGAAGAGACCGAAACAGGTGGAAATCTGAGGGTGCAAGGTCAGGAATATACGGCGGATGCATTAACACCTCCCAGCCAAACTCTCTTAATATTTGCTGAGTGGCTAAAGATGTGTGAGGTCTAGCGTTATCATGATGAAAAACCACACCCCTTCTGTTGATTAATTCCGGCCGCTTTCTCTCATCTTCTTGCTTTAATCTCATCAGTTGTTCGCAGTAGAGTTCAGAATCGATGGTCCTGCCTGGTGGTAACAGCTCATAATGAATAATGCCTTTCCAATCCCACCACACACACAGCATCACCTTGTTGCGAGTTAAACCGGGTTTCGTCACAGTCTGTGAAGCCTGACCGGCCTTTGACCACGACCTTTTTCGCACGTTCTTGTCTTACGTGATCCACTTTTCATCACCAGTTATCAGCTTCTTCAAAAATGGTTCGGTTTCATTACGTCGTGATAAAGAATCACAAATGAGTACACGGTTCATTAGGTTTCTTTCAGTGAGCTCGTAAGGTACCCAAATATCGAGCTTTTTTGTGTACCCAGTTTTTTTCAAATGTGCCAAAACTGTTTTGTGGTCAATTCCCAGTTCTTCAGCTACGTCATAACTACTGATATGCAGATCTTGCTCCACTTTTTCAAAAATGGCATCCATTTTATCCGTAATAGGGCGACCAGAGCGACGTGCATCTTTGGCATCAAAATTTCCGGATTGAAAACGCTTAAACCAAATTTGTGCTACTCTCACAGACACTGCACTAGGTCCATAAACATCGCAAATTTTTTTCGTGGCTTGCTTTGCATTTTTACCTTTTTTGTAGTAAAATTTTAAAATATATCGAATTTCTTCATTAGATTCACTCATCTTAACAGTACGAAAAACAAATGAAAATCACACATTTTCCTAATTTGAATTTGGAATTATGTTCTTTAAAATTTAAACTTTCAATGATACCAAAACCAGCCATATATATACAAATAGTATAGCCAAAGAGATTTTATTACAAGTTCATACATACTATAATGCGAAAAGACTTTTTCCCCAACCTAATATTTATACTAAAGTGGCATTTCAGTTATCACAGTCTTGAAACTAACATTGTTACAAATCAAATAGGAACTGTCCACGCACCAAAAATTCTAAGATTTGTGACATCTACCAACCCGCACTGGGCCGACGCGCGACGTGATGGATTATGAATGGCTCCCTCTCACAGAGAGGAGGCCTGTGTTCCAGCAGAGGGAACTTTATAGGCTGAATATGAGCCAATTATGTAATTAATTACAAACTCGGTTAATTAAAAACGCCTTTTAAATAATTTCCAAAGAAGAATGAATGTGATTAATTTATGTTGTTATGACATTAAATTCTGAAAATATGTTCCAGAGTTAAATGTTTGAAAACATTCCAGGCTGGCTATGTCAATCGGAATGTCGGCAATATTCGGTCAAGCTGACATTTAATGACGTCTGCCCTTGAGCATCACTAAACTATTGATAGTAAGAAAGGTTATTAGAACCGGCGTTTCGTCGAAATGAATATTCACAAAATGAATTTCATGGATAGGCTTTGTTGTACCCAATAATTATAATAATAAAAAATAAAAAAAAAGGGTGTCAAAGTCAAAGTCAAATCATTTATTTCAAATAGGCATATACTCGTAAAAGGCACTTTTGAACGCCAAAATTAAAAAAATATAGAATTGATTCTAGTTGCCCCTTCCAAAAGGTAGTTTTGTATGGAGAAGAATGGGCAAGAAACTCCACCGTTACTCTTTTAACGCCTACTACTACCTACTACTTTTTTTTTTGTCTGTGTCTAGGTCTATAAGAGCTCTATCGATAGCCGTTATCGAAGAAGGTACACCTTAAGCTATAAATCTACGTCATGTAATATCTAATCAAAGTAATCATAATCATGTAAGTTGTAAAAGTTCAATGTGGAAATCATAGTAGTTTGTCCAAGTCCTATCCTCTGAAATATTGAAGGGAAAATATCATAACATAAAATCACGCCTGTAATCCTCGAAGGTTAAGGCAGATGTGTACCTATAGTACACCCACATTTCGTCAGCTTTATGTTTATGGAAAAAAAGCACACAGAATTCTCTATAGAAAAAAACATGCAAATGATTGCACTATTGTTTTATTAACCGACTTCAAAAAGGAGCAGGTTATCAATTCGGAAATTTACGTATTTTTTTATGTATTTAAGTAAGGGCATAACTCCCTCATATATAGACGGATTTGCAAAAAAAACATTTTTTGTTTGAAAGGTATACTCTCGAGGAGGTCCCATTGTCACCAAGTCAGAATCTGATGAAGGGATCCCATGGAAATCGAGGGAAATCTTCAAATTTTATAAGCACTCCTATAGCGATTTGGGTATTTTTTTTATAGTAACTCGTGTATTTGCTCTCGGAAAGCACCATTCGGTGAAGTGGAACTGATGATGAAGATCAGAAGTGGCCACCGGAACTACTCAATAATAAGTATTTCACGGGTTACGATTCGATTACTTTAATATGGTTGCCAAGCAATTTATGCTCGCCCAGTTCTTTTGGTTTTTACCAGGAGAACTCCTCAACAATTAACGTCCCTGCATCGGGAAAAGGAATATTTTGTAAAAGGTGATGAGCAGTTGACATAAGGCTATTGTAACTTAGACAAATTAATAACTGACTCACAAAAAGTGAAAAACAAAAAACGTTTTTACAAAATAAAAACAACCGACTTTAAAAAAAAAACACTACAAAGTGAAACATAACTTTAATTTCGGAAGTCAGTGGCAAAAAACGATAATACAGATCCAAAGACACCGACTTCCGAAATTAAAGTTATTTTTCACTTTGTAGTGTTTTTTTTAATTTCCGGTGTTTTGTTTTGTAACAAAGCTTTTTTAATATCAGAGAAAATAATTAACCCTCTTAATAATCTAACTTTGTTAGACATAAGTTACCAATCAATTAAGTATTAAAATACCGCCACCCTTGATCTCAGTCGCGCATTATTACAAGGTTTTTTTTAACTTCCCTTGTTAGCTAGGTAGTATGTATGGGTCAAATCTTGCAAGCTGAATTAAAACCACTTCCTCTTATCTCACGGTGTTGAAATTTTACACGTTGCTTCTGTTTCAAAGACAATGCATTTTTGCATAATGCATGACCTGGTTCTATAACCCAGGATTGGCTCCAAAAGAGGGAACTCCTTAGCGGTCAAAAATAAATACACGAAATTTTATATACGCAATTAATTATTGTAGTCTGTTCTAAAGTCTACTATGACCTAGCTGCTGCACCCAGGATTGGCTTCAGATGAGGGAACTGCTCAACGGTCAAAAGCACAGGCATGAAATTTGGTATATGTATTCAATTATGATAGCCCGTTCTAAAGTATGGCATGAATTCGATAGTGCGTCTTGGTTGGATTCACATCGTGAATTGTGGAAAGGCGTGTTTGGGTTCGTTGGGTTTGTTTCAACAAGTAACATTCAAGTGAAGGTAGAATATAACATAGAGAGATATAACGTACGTATAGATATAACGTAGAGGATAGAACATATATTCAAACAAATTCTAATGCTAAAATGTCCAAAATAAAATTTAAGTAAAAACTCATTTTTTATAAACAAGCTTTTAATGTACAAAATATATGTAACTTGCGTAAACATAGAACTTTAATATTTTCTTAAAAGCTTGAGGCTAATCTTAAAGTGTAAGAAGGACGTTCGCGCCTCAAGCTTTTCAGAAAATATAAAGTTCTATGTTTATGTAAGTTTTATTTTGTACTTTTATTCCATTAAAAACTTGTTTTTAAAAAGGTTTCTACTTTATTTTTAAAACCAACAGCTCATCATTCTGCACTCGATAGCCGCCCGAGCAGATAGTCCGCTTGTGTAGGCGTTAGCCGATCGAACAAGATCTGTTTTAGTTATTAAGTACTAACATACTACGGAAAACTTAAGACTAGAGATGCCGATGCATTCCACCAGTTTTTATGAGAAGTCTTTTACAGTTCAAGCAGTACGGTTATGGAATGCCTTGCCCATGTCGATAAGGCGTGCTCAATCTTTGTTCACTTTTAAAATTCTGGTTAAAAACACTTCCTCTCTCCTTAAACATTGTCATTACATTTAGTTTCCTTCCTCTTGTTTCATGTTTATTATTGTATATTTTATATGTAGATAAGTATATGTTTTATGTATATATGTATTTATTGTATATGTAAATGGTACACCACTAACTACCTGCTTTATTGTCTCTCCTTCTCCCTTGAATCCATCCAAAGGTTGTCTGTAAAAGATCGCTTTTAACGATAAGACCGCCCATTGTGTCACCCTATGTAAAATTTCTACATTAATATCTGTAATTTTTATGGTGTACATATAATAAAGAGTATTCTATTCTATTCTATTCTATAGGCTAAGTAAGATTGTCACTAACACAATGGACCTCATTTGTAGTCTGATCAAATAAATGAATATTATTACTCGTATTATTACGTATGAAAGAATAGCATTCCATTTTATCCCTTATGAGATGAACTTCAAGACTTTAGCACCAAGCGAAAAACACGTATTAATAATAAAATAATATATCCAAGTCAAATCTTCTTATCTCGAATTGAAAATCATTGGTTGCGTTGAATCCCAGTCGATCCTATGCAAGGGGAAGCCGGAATCCGATTTTAACTAAATTGAGTTTTATAAGATGTCTACCTTTAGTCAGAATAGTACCTTATAATATTTGGTCTACATTCTATGATATAGAGCAGTGGTGGCCCAGTGGAATCAGTCCGACTTACAAGATGTAAGTCGTGGGTTCGAACCCAGGCAGGCGCTTTACTTTGTGTAAATAATTTCATCACCACTGCTCTCAAAACGGTGAAGGAAAACATCGTGAGGAAACCGGCATGTCCTAAAACAAAAAGTTCGAAGACATGTGACATCCACCAATCCACACTGGGCCCGCGTGGTAGATTACAGCCCATTCCCTCTCAAAGAGAGGAGGCCTGAGTTCCAGCAATGGGAACATTATAGGCTGATTATGTTATGTATTCTATGATATTGGGTCTACATTCTATTATATTGGTTCTACATTCTATTATATTGGGTTTTGTTTTTGGAACGAAGTTAATTGACGCGGTTTGCGGTAAAAGTTGACTGGTAGAAAACGTAACGTAACGAAAAAGCTTTATGTCACCTCCATGCGATTTTAGAGATATAGTTTTCATAGTTGTCGAGGTTGCTAAAACCGATAGTGAGGTCAAAATGAAAATCCAAGATGGCGGCTGGTATATTTAAAAAAATCATCATTGTTGTCTCTTCCATGGTTTTCGAAGTTGCTACAGCCGACAGTGAGGTCAAAATGAAAATCCAGCTTTATGAGAGCTTCTAAAAAGTTATACTAGATGGCTCTGTATTAAAAAGCGTATTAATACTTATTATATACGAGTGTGTGTGCGTGCGTGTATCGCGTAAGGGACTTCGTTCCTGATGGGGGTCCCCGAACCGCACAATTTGTTTTGATATTGCAAAGCTTTTTTTGATCTAAAATACGAATTAAGCTTTTGATATAATCTAAGTAGATGACGTGATCTTAACTCTTAAACTAATAGTAGACTATAGTAAAATTCATTCTAACGAAATATTACAGTGTCGATATCCGTGGTGTTACCGGACCGTGTTTTTAGAGCGGGTACCGTGGTGACTTATTTTTAGTGACACGGGCTTTCATGTTTTAAGGAGATTAAGGATAGACTCAAGTTGTCGACTGTATTTTAAAAATAATTAGGTACCTCATAAAACGTAAGTACGTAGTAGTTTCTAATGAACGATCTTATAATACACTTATCCCTGACATTAAGCAGGATCGTTGTGTTTATTTTGAAAGACAAGCCCATGTTTATAACTCAAACTTACTTCCAGACAACTAATAGTTAACAGCCTATCATTCAATCTGCACAAGATAATCCTGGCTAAATAAGCTAGCAAATAACGCAAATTACCTACAGGCCAGTATTGCTCGGCAATAACATTAATTGATTTCCATTCGATGCACCTGATGCCTGTGCGCTTAATTATTCTGTGTTTATTGTTAATATATCTGTTATTATATAAATGGGGGGTAATTTGCTAAACTTGCAACATGTTTCACACCTGATCATAAGCGTCTTAATTAGGCAGAATAATTTGGAATCTGTTTTACGAAGTTGGAGTTACTGTTGAAACTTTGACCGACGACGTCCTGAATCAAGGTAAAAATAGATAATTCGAGTTTAGAAAACAGACACTTTGCCAATTCGTTAAAAGGCTTATTTAGTACCAAACCTTTCAAAAAAAATTACCAACTCGACCATGAAAACTTGTAAGTACTTAGATTCAAAAGTTGACGTTTCATTCCTTCTACATTTATAATTGAAAAGGGCCATTAGCTTCGTCTCTTGTTATTAAAAATTAGACTTAATTGCAGGTGTATTTAGTTAAAACTTAAAAGGCCAACTATCAGTAGTTCATCAAACATTCAGTTTTAACTGACGTTAATGACCGTTTTGTGAGCACGTGTAGTTAACTAAGCTTAATTAAGTGAGCCTGTGCCCTAACGGCTCATTGTTGTGGCTCCCATAGCATCCTCGAATAACTACTTAATGAGATATATGTATAGCCCTTATGCTATACACACTGCTGGGTGTAATGACAAATATGTATATACATATATATTCATTTTTAGGAAATACTTAACTGGGTTAACTTTATTTTCTGTTTAGGATTATTTAATTAGTGTACTAATTTGATAAAAAAAAACTACTTTACTGAAACTTACAGGTCAAGCAAGGAATTGTAGATTTAAGAGACCTCTTAATTGGCTCTGAACCTAGATCATCTGTTTCAGTAAAATAAATTTATAAACTCATTTCATCCTTATCTTAAGCATTTATATCATCATAGGTACGATCTTTTTTAATTCGCGTGTAAAATTCATAAATAAACTCACGCTTTCTTCAATAGCGGCTGGCAGAAACCACAGAACGTCCATCCGTAGGTACTACTCCTACGAGCAAAATACTCTCAATTTACTGCAGAAATCAAGATAAAACGATCCTTAAAGAAACTCCAAAATAGAAAATTGCGAATACAATCCCCAAAATGCCACAACGTATGCAAAATTCTTTCCAAACTTTTATGTATGCAAACGTGTGGCTAAACTCTTGGCAGAGGGGTGAATAAAAATCTAATCGACGAAGCCAATATTAAGTTTAGTTCCAAAATCTAATTGATTTTATTGCCCGATCGCTGTGAAAATTTGCATGAGGGGAATAATATTATGTTTGCGAACGAATTCTGATAGATGGAATAACGATATCAAAATTAGGGATGTGTGAATAAAATAAATTGAAATATGGTAAGTGTCAATAAGCCTGTAAGATTGTAGACTTTTATAGGTACACACAAAAAAGTGTTCGTCGGTGTTCATAGTGTTAGCTATTGTTATTATTTTATTCAATTATGTAAAGTAGTGTTCTAAATATTATTTATTAAAAGGAGTATGTATGGATCGTAGCAGGTGGCGCTCTGTAGTTTCTGCCTACCCCCATGGGAAGAAGGCGGGAGTGTATGTATGTATGTATGTGTTTTATAATCATGTATAGGCAGTTTTAATATTTTATTTTGTAAGGTTGTAACCATGTGCTCAAGTGAAATTACATTGATTATTAGTTGTTAAACTGACTTTTGCCGGTTGACAGCAACTAGCTGTCAAACGGTAGCCTACGTGTATTGTGAAATTTGAAATAGTATTATCGAAGTGTAGTAATGATAATAAACTGATTATAACGTTATATAGACTTTGCTTTCTTTGCAACTTTATAGTGGATTACAATAGTTAGGTTGACTGAAAAGCTGACTATTTAACAGAGGCAAAGAAAAATCATCAGGTAGTTACAGTGTTCATTAGTGGACGGTACCCAATAATAATAACCCAAATATGTGACTGTTTTCTTAATTTGATATGTCTCTTCTTCTTCTTCTTTAGGGGTTTTCGTTAGGCCCGTATTAAAGAACCGCACTTAAAACTCAATCATTACTTAAAACTCCTTTAAAGCCATTTGATTGGTTAAAACTAGTTTTAAGTAATGCTTGAGTTTTGAGTAAGGTTCTGTAATAGGGCCCTTAGTACTTTATGTGGACCATTGTGCGTGGGCCATGGCGGCCGTTTTGATATGTGTCTCTAAGCAAACATTAAATTAAATTTTATTCCTTCAAAGTTATTACATAGTTTCTTCCAGGCTGAGCGTGTGTGCAAGTGAAAGACTGCAGACGTACATACGTACGTGTGATGGTAAAAAAGTTGTTAAATCTCCACGCCCGTGTGTACCACACAGTAGGTACTTGTTTTACTGTTATTAAATTTTCGCGATAACGTTGTCGGCTCGCTGGCCTATTAAAGAAGAATTGTTGGCAGTCGGGTGAATTTATTTCCAGGTGTTTATAGACTAAGGATCCCTGAAGATTGCTTTTAATTAAATTTAAATGTAGGCCTATTGTTCCATGTCTTGATAAGGCAGGTTTTTAGTTGAGTTTTGAGGGAAGACTCGGGTCGTAAGTAATACATAAGTTTTCTTGTATGTGTTTTCTCTTTGTGTAAGTAGGCGAATGTGTGCGTTCAGAGGTTTCTGTTATGTAGTACTTGGTTAGTCAAGTGGTACTTACGGGGAGTTATGCTTAAAGGTGTAAAGTTAATCACTGGTTTATTTATGCTGTTACTTTGGAAATAAACCTCTGAAATAAATATAACGAAGTTTAAGGTAAGTAGGTTAAGCATACATAATACACACCTGTATGTCTAAAATGGAAAACAAGGTCAAATAAATAAAAGGCATTCGTTTGTGTTTTGATAAATGATAAATGATAAATGATTTTATTTCTGTAAGTAGGTTTGTACAAACACTTTTACACGTCAATCATATTTTTAAACTAGATGAGGTCGGCGTTTCCTATCTGACTACTCTGAGAAGAAAGGCCGAAACAAACTCAGAGGTCGCAGTCTCTTTTAAAGTCCAGACATAATCTTGGTCAGATCATGTGAAGACCATGTAGATTTGGTATCTGAAATGGTCTTTTGAGGAAAGAACCACACAGATTGAGTGGACCTGTCCAGTCAGTGCACGCATTTGTCAGTAATCGTGCAGCTCAACTCAGGAAGTCAGGACTTAAGGAGCTCAACGATTCGACGAACAATACCAAAGAAAGGACATTTGGGTAGGCCACATAAATTACTCAATCTGCCAGATCATGATCAAAATTAACTGCGAAAAAAAAGCAATGACCCACATAATCCTCACATTCACAATAATTAAAATAACATAATACTTTACAAGTAAATACTCATGTCATTGTGTATATAAAATTCAACAATGTCAATGTGTATATAAAAAATCGGACATAATGTTTGAGAACCATGTAGATTGGTGTCTGAAATGGTCTTTTGAGGAAAGAACCACACAGATTAAGTGGACCTGTCCAGTCAGTGCACGCATTTGTCAGTAACCGTGCAGCTCAACTCAGAACTTAAGGAGCTCAACGATTCGACGAACAATACCAAAGAAAGGACATTTGGGTAGGCCGCATAAACTACTTAAACTGCCAGATCAAGAATATAACTGAAACAATGACCCACATAGTCCTCATATTCTCAATAATGAAAATAATATAATACTTTTTACAGTAAATATTCATGTCTAAAATAGCTAGCAAATTAAAATCAACATTCACCGTGTAAATTTATTGGAGCAGCTCAATCCCAAGCCTTTTTGTCCTCAATATAGTCTTTCACAGTATAATAGGCTTTCTGGCATAGTTTCCGTTTTATAAAAGATTTGAATTTATTAAAGCTTAGATCTTGAATGTGGCTAGGTAGTTTATTATAAAAACGTATACATTGGCATCTAAACGAGTCACCTATTTTCTTGAGCCGGGTTGTAGGAACAATAAATTTTTGTTTGTTTCTAGTATTTATATTGTGGATATCACTGTATTTTTTAAACAGATTAATATTTTTATGAACATACAAAAGATTTTCATAAATATACTGAGAAGGCACAGTAATTATATTAATCTCTTTAAATTTATCTCTGAGGGAGTGTCTGGGACTTAATTTATAGATTGAACGAATTGCCCTTTTTTGTAAAACGAAAATTGTCTGGATATCGGCGGCATTTCCCCACAACAGAAGATCGTACGACATCACACTATGAAAATAACTAAAGTATACTAAACGGGCTGTCTCTAAATCAGTTAAACCACGAATTTTTCTAACATTTAGTGTTTTTCTCGTTAAGAAGTAGGTTATTAACATTAAACCAGTTAACTACTATTGCAAGGGCGCTATTTACATTGTCAGTAATCAGCTGCTGACGTTTCAGTTTAAATAAAAGTGAAGTGTCGTCTGCAAATAACACTATATCATGTTTATCCTTTATGAGGTAAGGCAAGTCATTTATATAAATAAGAAATAAAGCTTTTTAGCTTTCAACGTTATTGATCGTTACTTAAACTACCTAATTGGGAGCTATCTTCATACAAAACAGTTTCAGTAACGAGACATCGCTAAGTTAAATAATTATGGCTTTATTCAGCTCCGTTTATTATTAAATCTAGCAACACCGCTGGGAATTGAAGTATACTACAAACTAGGGTGAGGAATAAATTTTAGATAAAATTTGGCTAGACACTGCGACAGGTGAACGCGATTTTAGATTCGACGTGCACTCGAGGGAATTTGCGAGATTGTGATATTTATAGCGAATATATAAAACCATTGCTATGGAGATTTATACTTGCTTAGAACATACCTCAGTAAATATTTGAACAGTTTAAGATGTTAAATGTAAGACTGAGTAAGTATATCAATGGGTATATAGAAATACCTACTTCGAAGTTGTCATTACTGCTTATCTTCCTGAAAAACAAGCGTGATGGTATCACTTAAACCTAACTGATGTATTTTAAAATTAGATTATCAATTTAACTCAAAATGCCCCATCTATAATACGAAGTTATGTCAGCCTGAACACATAAACCACAATTGTCAAGTATAAATGGCGTCCAATCAAATTAATAGCTCTCCAAGCGATGTTATTGCATTTCATTTAGCTAAAGCTGGAACGTAACATCTGAGCCTGTTATATTACTACTTAACATAAACAACAAATGTTATATTAATCTCAGTTGTTTTCATAAGTATTCAAGAATATGAAGGAGTTGTTTGAAAGCATTTCGGCTTGATGGGTTTCGTTTGAGATTTTAGAGAGTCATTCATTTAATTGTTTCTGAATTTGTATGTCTTTGTTTCAAAAGGTATTTATCATGATAAGTAGTACCATTGCTTGTATTTATTGCAAAGAGAAATAATACTTGTTATTTTATTATTAAATAAAATAAATTGTGTTTTATTGCAGGCAAAATACCCATATACAAAAAAATATAATAAAAAGTAAAAAGTAGAAACAAAATATGGAGGTATGTAAAGGTACCGTACCTATAGTCTTCAAAACATAAGTTTTTCGTCATTTTATGTTCTCGCTTAGGTGAACACAAATCCAGTGCACAAATATGGGGCTTGCTAAGTTGCACGAGACAACCCTCAAAATGCTGTTACTGGAGCATCTCAAACATTGCCAAAAAGACGCGACCCTCGACCTCATGATAGCGTAAAAGTCCGGGACCCTCGCTTCGGCAAACATGCTCGAGGCACTGCAGTATCTTGGCTGTTTCATAAGCGTACGGTAAGCATCATTGTACTGAACCCTTAATGAACTGTAAACTGAAAACAAAATGGCTAAGCATTGTTTTTTTGCAAACCGTCCGAGTCAGTACCTTAACCTACAAGCATGACTTAGGAGGTTTAAAACTTATTTTGAGGTTTTACTTCCATAGCCAGAACCCTGCTATTAAGACTACGATGTCTCCGTCAGGATTTTGTTTTATACCTATATATACATTCTCACTTTTACTTTAGGTAGCTACCTATCTGATTTCTACGACCAAAAAGGAAAGACATGAGGATGGTGCTATGATAGCATAATATTCTAAAAACGTAATGTTTCAGGATATAGTAGTATCGGCACAATATAAATTGCTGCAGCGGCTAGCTTCGCCTTGTATGCGTGCAGAACTTGCACTTGAAGATAAGCGGCTTACTCTGTGATTGTAGTTACTTGGTCAACAATATTAACATATTAATGTTCAACTCACTTTGAACCCTGTTTACCCCCGGGCGGGAAAATAATGTTGGTTTTACCTAAGGGTGAGTACACATTGATGGAGACGCGCTAAATGCCCACGCACATAACCAACCGTATCGCAGATTTCTTCGATGTCGGTTTGGCTTAATCAATGACGAAATTCGTACTCCAGACAAGTGAATTCTCCTATTTTAATGCTCAATTATTTAGAGTACTGGCCTGTATTTTGGTCACTGCGTGACAAACGTACAAGCGTTTTTCATCCAGGGAATAACAATTTACTACCTATTATAAAACTTTATTACAAAAAAAAAACTGCTTCGAAAAATACACTACAAAGTGAAAAATAACTTTAAATTCGGAAGTCAGTGTCTTTCGTATTTTCGTTATTTTTCACTTTGTAGTTGTAGTAACTTCCACAGAAAAATCGTATATCTTCACTTGCAAAGTAAATAACAGTGACAGGATATTATTATAAAATCATCAACATACACTAAATGGAAAAAATACATATTATTGAAACTAACTCAAAAGCCACTCATCAAAACTTGACTAAATTTATATGGAACCACCTTATAAGTATAGCCTTTCAAACAAAAGAAGACTTTTCAAATCAGTTTAAAAATTATGGAGTTCTGAGGTGACAAACATTAGAAAAAAAATACAGCTGAAATGAGAACCTCCTCCTTTGTTTGTAGTCGGTTAAAAATTGGCTATATCTTTAAATAACGTTTGCAACTTTTAAATAAGAATTTCAAAGTTGCAATCGTTATTTAACGAATAAATCGCTATTGACGTAAACTTAAAGGCCTATTGAGTCATGACTGTACATAGTTCGAGCCCGGTGACCTAATATCACGCAAGCCGAGAGGTGCTGTCACTTCCTATATTTATTTATTTAATACTTTAAGGACACAAATGTACAGTAGCGGACTTAAGGGGACTACATGCCCTAAACGCAAATTTATAATGCCTAAAAATATATGATATTCTTCTGGATATATGCTAGTTATATAGTGTATTGAAAACATAATACAATTAACTTGATATGATAGAAAAAAATCACGAAGATACTTCTAAAAAAATATTTTAACGATTAAAAACCATACTAATATACATGCAAACATTCAGATTTTTTTACGCCGCTTATCGGGTTTGTTTACATAAAGTGGGCGCGTGGTAGATCACTTGGGGCAATTTAATGTATTTACACGCAAGCACTTGAACAATTTAATAGTATAAAAACTCGGGATACATTCCATCCCAAGAACGTTCGAGCGGTTAGTCCAATGAATAGTTTTTTTGTAAATCCATAATTACTTCATATTTTGCAATAAATTACCAGCATTGTGTCATCGCGCGTCTCTTTCTTTTCTATGCAATCCGACAGTGACCGCGCTTTAGCTCTTGTAAGCCTCTTAAAGCCATAGGCATTTTTTACTAATCAATCTTTGGTTGAGGCAGAGACAAATAATGGTAGGTGCAATTTGGAAAATTCAACGACATAATTTTTTTTTCTTTTTCTCTTTCACCTTATCGGCAATTTTACATACTTACGTAAGTACGGACGGAGCAATCAGACTGCTGGGACAGTTATTTTTTAAGAGTCGCAGATTATGCCACTGACTGCATCAGACTGCTTACAAACTAATCATCTTGGTTGTTTTTGTTTTTTTTTGCAGTTGGGTTTTATTTATATTGTTTATCTGTTTTTTCCTGTATTCTGTTTGTGGAATCGGTTAAAGATTTATATCTTCTTTGATGAATTCATCGATAAAACATAATAATACAACTAAAACATACTGTACTGCTCGTTTGTCACAATATTGTAGTAACAAAGATATTTTTTTCATTCGTAACTAAAATTTGAAAATTGAACTTGTTAGGTACAGATTATCTTTTGTTACATTACACCCGAGAGTAACATAACTTAACGCACATATTCCTCCTAGAGTTATTAGGCCGAGGTTGTTATCTACTTGTAGTCATTTATATTTAGTCAGTTATGTTTAAATAAAATGCAAAAGCCCAGATGCCAGGCTGCTCTATTGAGTAATTACTGATGGAAAAACTCAATGACACTGCCCGACCTGGGATTCAAACTCAGGACCTCATGCTTAACAGTGGCGCTAGCGATCACTGGACCAACGAGGCGGTATTTGTTTTTCTTCGTTCTTTCATTCTGATTTCTATGCGTCCTTCGTACAAATTTCTGAAGTCATCATAATTTCAAATGAAAAACAGATTATGTGGGATGCCTCTAGACACACACACACACTAATCCATAAAGACAAATAAATATTGATTGATTATGTTCTCTGGTTTTAAACCCGCATTCAAATCCATCAAGTAGTTTTGCAAATAGATGTACAGACGGACAAACACAGCCGGGCCACTTCAGTTTATACCATTTAGAGATTATATCTTATCAGAATTAATTATTATAAGATACGTATTCGATTAAAGTAAAATCAAAAATAGATAGACGGGTCTTTCCCCTGCAGTGGCACGATACAGACTGGTTAGATTAGATAAGATCAAATATAAATTAAAGAAATTTTGGATCGATGACACTGCACTAGGTACTGTTGCATGTAGCTAAACGAAATGATTCGCAAAGTTTTAATATTATTTATATTGGTGAGCCACGCTGTCAGTGACTCGTGTGTGAGCTACACGTTTGAAGAAAATTTTAATGAATGGTTGATAAATGAGTTGGGGGGAGCTTGTGTCCTCATGTCACATTTCGTTGTTGGCAAATACAACAATTTAGAGTTGACTGGTCCAAATGAACGCAGTACCTCATTTATTACGCCTCTACCAGAATTGAGTTGTGTGTCATCATTCATTTTTTCTATGAACGTCGGCGGTACGATAGAAGTGAACACTTATATGGAAGCTACGGATCCCACAGACCAAATCATTGTTTTGGGTTACCAGTTAGACATCAATGGTGACAGGGTGACAGGAATGACTTCAAATTCGGTCATGGCTCCAAACTACATGAGCGGATGGCACACTCTGACGATGACCTTAACTGGCTCAGAAACTTATGTAGGCTACGTAAGTTTTAACATTGTTTTATTTTACATAGTAGTTGTTTGTCATTTAAGAATATTTGCTGAGAATATAAATGTTGCCGCGAACCTAGGGTAAAGACGAAAGTGTCTTGAAATCATAAAAACTATCAAATTTGTTGTTGATGACTCCTATGCATACGGTAACTGTAATAAGATTTATTCAATATAGGTGGCCTGTTTATTTTTTCTTAATATTTTCTCCTATTATTAGACGAATAGTTCCCCAAATAACTCTCCAAATTATTTGAATACGATGCGCTTAGGTACTTGTTCGAATAATTTTGATTCACGCCAAGAACTTACTTTAAGTATTCGTGGCGCACATGCCGCACACAAAGTGCTCAGTAACGGTTTGCCTCCTCGAACCTCGACTTAGATCCCACCACCACCAATGAACTCACTTTCTGTGTTGCAGATATCCATCATGGGCATGGCGTCTCCTAATTCCACTGTTATAGTGGATTCCTTCCGTTACATACCGCCTGGTATGGATGAAAGTGCATGCCAACTGTACGAAGATTACCGCATAGTGAACCACCCTAGAGCAAAGCAAGCCAGAGCCAAATATTCCAGAGCATAATAACTAATGATATCTGCTGCAATATTATTGTCTAAAATAGCAGATTTGACCTAATACATTTTATTGCTGAAAGTTGTTGTTAATTCTTGAATTTCCTAACGTAAGTCACAGCACCCCGTCTAGTCTATTGGTCATTTATACCAATCATTAAAAACATCTTTTTCTCTCGCATAGGTACGCACTATTTAGAATATTAGGGTGTGGTATAAAGAACCAAATAACTCACAGCTTAGGATATGAGTTAATTAATGTTTTACCATGGCAGTGTGCAATAAATAATTGCACAGCATTGTTCATTTATGTTTATTGACCGAGCGAGCGCGAAGCGTCTCCGTTTCAGCTTGGACAAAAATGCTTTCGTATGTCCGGATGTCCGGATGTCTGTTCTCCTCTACATGTCGCATTTTTCAACCGATTCTCGTGAAATTTTGTGAGTAGGTTCGATAATTAAATGGTTTTTCTTTTGTCGATACAGTTTTTCGAAATTTTTCAAAATGGCAGAGATGAAAACGTAAAATAGACATATTTCAGCCATTTCGCGGTTTTTGTTTAAAGGTGCGCGGTGAACATTTATTCAGTTTTAAGCTATGCAAAGATAGACTCGCGAGGCTACAGCTCACACAGCCACTAGTTTATTAGGTTCAAACTCACATAAGTGTCATGATGAAAGTTACCTGGAATAAACGTTTTCGTATACACATATTATGACTACATCTAGCATGCGATCATAGTAGACTGACGGATCCAAGAGATACGTTACATCTAAACATGTTGCAGATGATAAAACATTCGCGGACAAAGAATACGGGTCAGTACGAAAAACTAAAATACTCTTAAAATAATAGACTTAGTGGCATGAATGAAACTGTATGTTGTAGATAATTTACCAGTTAATGCAAACAGCACCTAATGTTGGAAACATTAGTTTGATTTTCAAAATTACGTACAAAAACAAAATATCAATAATTTTTACTTTGAAAAAATAATGGTTGGTACCTCACATACAACACAAAAACGAACTTTAAAACAAACTTAATACTTTGTTTTGCTTTCATGAGCTCTTCTCATAGCAGCCAGGCGATTGGGCATGCTGTTTATTAAGTTTGTAGGATATTGGTCCAATCTTTTACTAACGCATGTTTCAGGTCTCGAAGTGTAGCTGGTCCCATGCTAGTCCCAAGCGTTTTCAATTGGATTCAGGTCCGGGCTTCTTGCGGGCCAGTCCATGCGATTGATGCCAACATCCTGAAAGTACTGATTTACAATTTGAGCTGTATGTGGCCTGGCGTTGTCATGCATGAATATTTAATTATCACCCATATTAACTAAATAAGGCCCGACTTGCTCATTAAGAATTTCTTCCACATAATTATCTTGCACTAGTTAGCTTAGCATTTCCTATCAGCAGTAACGTGCGACTTTCTGAAGAGATTCCAGCCCAAACCATAACAGATCCACCTCCGAACGGCACTTTTTTCTCAAAACAAGCTGGAATAAAGCCCTGCCCCAGCCGTCGATAGACCTTTCGCCGCCCATCATGTGCATACAGCATAAATATCTGGATTCGTCAGAAAACATTACTCTTGCCCATTCTTCGTTTCCCCATTGCATTGTGCGTATTCGCCGGCGTAACGTTATCTTGCTACCCGATGTACCCTTTCAAGTTTTGGACCATTTGCGCCGGCGGCTCCATGAAGCTAATTTGACCCCAAATAGACCCCTATGTGGGGTCAAATTAGCTTCAAGGAGCCGCCGTCTTACAGTCCGCTCGCTTACGTCGTCTCTAAGGGTCTCCAGAACTTGATTTGTTACTTCAAGTGCCGTGAGGTGCCGATTTCTGAGCATGGTCGTAACAATAAATTTATCCTCTCGAGCCGGCAACATCGACACGACAACGTCGACATCTAGGTCTGCCGGTTCCTGGTCTTCTTATGTTCTGCCCAGTTTCTTGGAAACGTTGGACGACTCGCCGCACTGTAGAAAGTGACACGGCTATTGTTCTTGCTGTACTTCGCTGACTTCTGCTTTCTTCTAACATAGTGACGATACGTATACATTCTACTGGTGTTAGCGACATAATAGTAATTCAATAATGATGGTGAAAGACGACAATGACCGCCTTTTATCATTTTGATTTAACAGATTGAAAACAAAAGTGAGAAAACAAACAAAAGTAAAACAACCGCGAATTGAATTTGTTTCCAAATACGAGGTTTAATTTTTTTTTAACTGTTTTTAATTACGTTCTAGATAATTTAAGGCTTTATTTCATACAATATTAACAATATTAAAATTCTCTGTAATATAATAAGTTAGTTTCATGCATGTACCATTATTAATTTGCAAGTTACAGGGATTTTCGTCATCGACCCGTATTGTTTGACCGCGTGTGTAGTAAGCAGTTTATTACAAAATACTTCAAAAGCGATTTTATTCTAAAGTAGATACCTACTTGCCTATTTATTGAAATTGTATGGTTTTATTTTCAAACTCTATAAATTGCGTGTTGGCGATTTTATATGGATAGATCCTGGTTTGATGTTGTGTTTCGATAGATCAGTGGTATCGTAGATTAAAGGCTTCCGCAGACAGGCACGACGCGACGGTGCGACGCGGTTCTGGTAGAACAATTTCCATGAAGTTAGTATAGAAATTGTTCTACTAGAGTCGCATCACGCCTGTCTGCGGGAGCCTTAACTTGGAATATTCAAAGGAAATTGAAAAAGTACCTAACTGATTTACAGCCTCGATCTAACAAAGAAGTCAAATTAAGTCGACTTTACCTACAAATAATATTGTATGATTCTAATATTATTATAAAGTATTGCTCAAATTAAATAACATGACAGAAACTGCATTTTTTGCAGAACAAAAATGGTTTCCATGCAGGTAATTATTTTTATAAATGTAACGATGAATTCTCCGAACGCTCATCTCAATTCCACAAATCCCACGATGTCTATAATAAAGCAGTTATTTCAATTAATTGCGTTAATTGCAAACCGACTATTTATTAAAAACAAATTAATGAAACGATACATGAACACACACTGTAATTAATAAATAATTGTTTTTTTAATTTTAAGTACAATATGTATTACTCATTCCGCAATTCAGCATGTAGCTATAGATTACAAAAAGGTACAGTCAACCAATCAGTGGTAACACTTGCACAGCGAAAACCACCCTTACTGCATTGACATAAAGGTACTGTCAATGTCAAATTGTTACCACTGACGTGCTGTAGACTGCACCAGATGCTGAACTTTGACCTTTTTATTAGTGGCACATGTTCAGTGGCTGCGAAGGAATGTTACCACAATCCCCACGCTTGGCATTGGTGATGTCATGGGTTTAGTGTATGTTGTTACTGACGCAAAGTAGTTAGCTGCACATTTCTCACGATCATTAGGTATCATTTTCTAGACACCTTTTGCAACACTTACTTTTTGACGTGAGAACGTCTTATAAATCGATGAACGCTGCAACCAAGAAAAAGTATGACTCATTGTCACGTTCCGCCTGAGCCGAGCGTGCAAGCGAGCATCTATCTCTCTTCCACTCCTTATGACGTTATCACGTAAAATTATCGTCCGTAAACTGACTTTAAAGACAACCATTTTTTCCAAAAAGAAAGGTGGATTTTTCTTTGCATTTTGTAGACTAATAAAACTGTGATCAATTTTGCTATAGTCAATTATTGATGATTAAGCAAGCAGGTACTACAGAATCTACGAAAATACAACATAAATTTCCAACCGAAGACTTCAAACCGACCTATTCCAAAATATCCAAACACACTAAACCACACAAAATTAAACTCTCACCCATAAATCTGAAAACCGATACATGTTCAGTAAAACTGTGGCATTACACCCGATCTAGGAGACACGTAGAAAACTTGCACCCAAGTATGGTAATAAAACAGCCTTGTCTCTAATATTGCCCATTACTTGCCGGCGCTTAATTTATGCCGTTGCTAAGTCATAAGGTAGGACAAGGCAGGGGACGGATGTTGAGTTACTGGATGCGGCAAGTAATGACAGCTCAATTTATGTTGTCATCAATCAAGTTTGGCTCGCAGACGTGCCTAGACGTACGTGGAATTGAGGCCTGTCTGAATTGTACGTGATTGGTTTATGTACTCATAGGGAGACGTTCTGTTATGATGAATATTGGATTAAATAAACTGAATTCTCATGACTTTAAAGTGTCTCGGAGTTAGTAGGAGACATTAAGGTTTTAAAAGTGGGCATTTACGTGTTGCGTTTTGGATACTATAATGTATGTACTGATAAAGTATTGACTCTTTATTTCCATAATTTCAAGCGAGTTTTCTTACGAATAAATCATGACTTTATGTTTCTAATGATATTTAATGCCCAAAAGAATACACAGTCACGTGATTGAAGCCGCGGGCACTTGTAGTGTACTCATTAAACCACCGTTTGCAGTACTCGTACATTCATTTAAAAATAATCTGTCCTAAATACTGCGGCGTAGAGGTGACTTCTTATATTGGAAACGTCTCCTACTCTCTTTCCTCTTGTCTCGAATTTCATGTGAACTCAGATAATTAGCAAGATGGGGTTTAAACATATTAAGCTTTCAACAGAGGATTTTACAAGAAACCGTTTTTAGTATAAATGAACCCTCAATCTCTTCTAGTCTGTCACCGTCATTGCTCCAAGCCTTGCCAACGAGAAGGGAAACTTGACGATTTATTATCATACTGCTTTCTAAAAGTTTTATCTTAAACGCTAGGCGGCGTTAGCTAACGCATCTTCTGTTACACAGTTTAGTTTTAATCTCACCACCCTCATGCTCTTGTATTTTTCATTATACATGATCCAGTTTCAAAAGTTTCGAGAAGAAATTTATTTAAGTGTTTCTGGTGAGATTTTTTGTTCTTTCATTAAAAATTCGTAGTAAAGAAGTATTGAGAAAGATTTTTGGTTTTGTCGGTTACTTTTTATTTATTTATTAAAATCTCCCTTACAACTATCATTACAGGTGTACACCTATGTAATGCCATAGCGCGGTCTTAATTAACTTACAATTTAAAACTATGAAAAACGTAAAAAAACACAATATTTAAAATATAAACAAAAAACAACAACATAAAGCCCTACAGTAAACTCTAAGCTACACTATAACATAAAATAAACAACAGTATTTTCCGAATTCACTCAAATGGCATGTACCCAAATACATTGATCTTCACGTGAAGATCGTTAATAACATACATTCTTCTTTTTCTGAAGAAGTAAATAATCACATTCCAAATTACTAGAGGCATACCTATAGATGACTGACTTTAGTGATCTAACCAAAAACTTTTACATAGAAGTTCAATTGAAGCCATGTTTATGTTACGACAGTTTAATCAACACCCTGTCTCAACACCTAATAAATTATCGCTGAAAGATCAACCTTGAACTCCAGCACTAAATAACAACTGACAAACAGACACCCAAGATATGAAGACGCACTTCAAAACTTGGCAAACAGACACTTTAGTTACGTGTAACGTGTTCGCGCCCGAGGTGAACGCAAACGCTAACTTGGACGTGACAGTTTCATTCACCGTGATTGCCGCGTTACGCTCCTGCGTATGTAAATTCTCAGTTAACAATCACAAATACTTTGAAATGATGTTAGTAATACTCCTTGAAGAAGTTTTCAATTTGATTTAACTTGGTAAATGAAGAGTTCGCTTATTAGTTATTGTATACTTTTGTGTGGTATTTATTATGAATCTTGATTTAAATATGTAAACAGTAAAACAAAGTACAAAGGTAATGCTTATTTCTATAGAAGTATATTCTATCATATCTGTGATTAAAGATTTGAAACCGAAGAGATGTAGCTACAGTGTGTAAATGTAGAATAGTGGTAAGCAGTATTTATTTTGTGTATAATAAAGAATGAATACAAATATTTTGCTATATCTACCACACGCTGAGATTTTTTGTCGAGAATCAAACAGTAATAAAACAAAAGTCAAAGTTATAATCCAATTTTAATCCAACACGAATTATTTTTCCGACTTAAAGATACCTTGTTGGAGTAAATATTCGTATTCCTGATCTTCACACGGCCCATAACTGATAATTGTGATCGATTCATCGCATCTTATACATTCCTCGTTTCCGTAGGTAATGCCGTTCGAGCCACAAACGGGCTTATAATGGAATGGACATGGACAATAATGACTTTGCATGTTGACTAGAGGTACGAAAATTGCGAAGCAGAAAAGTATTGCTTTCATTTCGTATTTAAAGTAATCGATGAAAATCTTATATATCTTAGTGATACACTTTAGTTTTAGAGTTTTCTGGAGGCTGTTTTCACAAAGTATTCTGACCTTCTCAACTTTATGCAATTTAATTTCTCAATGTTGTTTTGTACTTAGCCACTTTTAAAACACTTTCACCCTTATCGAGTTATTTCAGTCAACTAACTAAGTTACAAACAGTATTAATTTATAGCTACATTATGAAATTATGTTAGTGATTAATTAGAAAATACACATTTCTACAATGTATACGTAATTACTTTAATTATATACGATTAGTTTTAGGCAGTCACAATTAGCTAACAAAATTACAATTCGATATGCAATTAAAACGCAGTGAGTAAAGGATAAAGTCAAGAGGATGGGCCTGTCTGCCTGTCTTTTATCTACAAACTGATTGTGCTAGTGGTATAGCCTTAAGAATCGCCAAACTTAAGTGGCAGTGGGTAGGGCACATTGCTCGCAGAACAGGAGGCCGATGGGGCCGAAAGGTGTTGAAGTGGCGTCCGCGTACCGGTAGATGTAGCGTTGGAAAGCCTCCCACAAGGCGGCCCAATGAATTGGTGAAGACCGCAGGAATCCGCTGGATGTGGGAAGTACAGAACCGGTTGATGTGGCGGTGCTTAGGGAAGACCTATGTTCTGAGCATATGGCAGTGGACGTCTTTCGGCTGAAATGATGATGGTCATTTCTGATATCCATTTAAATATTTTCAAAACCCACATTGATCCTATCATATCATGGGATATGAACTCGAAAAGTAAACATAGAAATTCGTTGAAAATTTCTCGCATTACTTAACAACGGACAAACAAACTCACAAAGAATTCAAAAGATAAAGTTACCGCTTTGGTTATAAAAGAGAGCTAAAAATATAACGATGTCTTTGACTTAGTGTTGCCCTTTGACGCTTGTTACAAGTTTCTCTTTGTTAAGCTAACTGGAGGAAAAAGTTTTGTGACAACTAATACGGCTGAGGATAGGGATTTCATATCCTTTGTGATGTTCTTCACTCGGGCTTAGATTATGGAGGCTTGCTCCGAGTTCTGTAGTTAACGATATTCAGTGCAGCCTTTGGAGTCAACTTCTAGTCCTACCAGATGCAAACGAATAAGAACCGAGTGAGTAATGTCCACAGTAACTACTAGTAAAGTAAAGTATTACTGCAGTCACAAATGAATCTTGTAATACATGGCTCTACAATATATAACTAAGTAGTTTTATGCATTCATAATAACCTTATAAGAAGTAGCAATTTGATGTAGGCACTTAAGTAAAACGTGGTTTGAGAGTTACTAGCATGAAATGGGTAGAGGGTCCGCCTAGACATATATAAAACGATTAGGAATTATAAAAAAAAAAAACAACATTATACATAAGGAAGCAAAAGACTAGGTAGCAGATCCCAAATAAATGAGGATAAGGGCAGAATAATCATGACGAAGATGACAAAAAAAATATTACATGGAGAACATTACATCTTCTTAGGAAAATCAATTAATATAGTTGAACATGCCTATTTGCTTATACTGTTTCATAAATCATCTACATTCATGAACTTTGACACAAGTTATTTCAAAAATTTACCATAGCATTAAGCGTGCAAATTACGAGGACGATATCTTCATTTAATCAGCTATCTAACGAGGTACAAAAGTTTAAAACATATTTAGAGGTGCTGATGAAACAGTTGATAAGCATTATCGACTGTTTATACGCTTAATGCCATAGTAAAATCTTAAAAGATTTTAAAAAGTCAGCTTTTGGGAAAGCCCATAATTTCTTCGTCAGATTTGCCTATTTAAGTCAATAATGGGTAGGCCGCACGCGATGATATGAAATTCAACGGCTCTGAAGATCACTTTATTTTTGGTCCTTTTTCGAAATCTGAAAGTGGACGCCTGACAACGGGGCTCCTATCAGAAACTTTTCAAATATATTTACAGTGTTCCCTCCTCATGTCGCACCAACTCAGCTATCAACTTTTCGCCCTGCATACGCGTGCACAAAAACCCTCTGGACTTCCCTTCCAAGGATGCCCTTATCCCGGCAGTAAGTTCACGTTCCCGTAGGATAATTTCCGTTCTTTTCGCGGGAAAAGCCGCGAAAAATAGCTAGGTATTAGAAAAACACCGTTTTATATTGACATAATGCTGGTCAATTTAAGTTAAAGATTTTTAAGTTACCTCTCCAACTACAGCAGTTGGAATATTTGGTGAATAAATACAAAACTTACTTACCAAGGCGTTTATAAGGTAAATGGTGGTCGGTCGGAAATATGAGGTAAATAAATAAAATATTTAAAACCCAGCACCTTAACGGCGAAGAGTCGAGTTTTTATAATCTGATTCCCTTTAATGTGGCGGGAAATGTTAATAATGTTTACCTTCTATTACGTTATATTTGGATGTTTAAGAATATTTTATGAATTAAGGTAATAAGATTTTTGTTACATGGAAAATGTTTTGAGCAGCCTCTACGTGTGTGCGTAAGGCGTATTCTATGGCAAGAGAATCACTAGCTATAGGATAGTGGACATTAAAAAACAATCGACGGTATTGCCAAAATGCCACCATAGACAGGTTCCTTAGCAATGGACTCATCGTTGTGTATTTTGGAATGTCGGATTCTCTGTGATTTAAGAAAAATAATGGCCATCTTAACCTTGATATGCGGATCCATCCATACTTTCAGGAAAATACAACTCAAAGTACTCAAACTTCTATCGACTTCCTTAGTGATCGTTATCAAAATAACTTCCTGACATTCAACCCTTAAAATGTAAATAAACAAATTGGTTTGTGCCGTAAACAAGGGCACGTTAATAAATAATCGTGGTGATCCAGAACGGATGTTGTAAATTGTTCCAACGATGGCTGCTTTAGATAAATCAAGTTCCGTGTAATCTTAAGGTTGTGGTAATGAAGCTAGCGAATCGGGAAGAATTATTTGGTTGATTTACCTTTTGTCTATGTCTTAAGAATGGCATTTTCCCGAACTCTTATCTTCGGTAAGATAAATTGGCTAAAAGCTTTTACCACCACAATTCAGTTTTTTTTAAACGATTACAATTTGTGAAGATAAAACTTACTACTGGAAAGCAATGGCTGGTGATGGTATATTGAAGTTTATTGGAACCAGGAAAGTGGAAAAATTATAGTTGTGAAATGCTCCACAACGCCATGTGCAAATAAAGTGACCACAGTGGAACTATTCTGCAAAAATATCACCGTGAAAACTGAAGTGAAGTGAGCTGTCAATAGTGTCATCAGGCGGTGTGACAGGTCACTTCAAGATCACTCCACTTTAGTGTTCACGGTAAGATTACTTATTATTACGTAGTATTACGGAATAGACCGGCTGGTTGTTTTGTAGGTCGGTACCAACTATAAAATAGGTACTTAGAAATAACAGTAATAAAATAAACCTTCATGCTGTTTAGTCTAGTTCCGTAGATACGACAACAGGCTGTGCATTACGAATATATAATTTTATTTTAAATAATATTTCGTTTGGATTCACGTCCGCTGTTCTTATGGCCGCACAGTAAGGATGTGTGCGAATCGATTCTTTTGCCCACTGATCCAGAAGTAAGGGATCAGCTGTATTTTGTTTAACATCCCGACCTTAAGCCGGGATATACCTTTCCCTTTAGTTTTGTATTTATGGGATTTATGTGTAAGGCTAACGTATTTTGCGTTAAATCAAAGCAAAACTAACTGTGACTTTGCGAGTCAAAGTAAAAGGTACCAAATTAAATTAAAATAAAAAAATAAAAAATAAAAATGTTTATTGCAATTACATAAAATGCTTTACACACATGAGTTGGAGATCACATTTTAAGCAAGAGGATGCTTGTGTTAGGAGACTCCGCCCCTCCACTTAACATTAAAAAGGCAATGCAATTGTAAACAAAGATAAAGAAAAAGAAAATCCAAGTGAAAAGTAAGCGCTAGTGTGATGTATGCGAGCGAGTGTGTGTGAGCGTATGTGTGTGTGTGCGTGCGTGTGTTTGTGTGAGTGTGTGTGTTGTAAATTGATTAAATTAATGGTATTATGTAGTTATTATGAATTATTATACCTCTCATCGACTTACGATTGACGATAACGTTGTTAAGAGGCATTTGTGTTGCATGCTTCACCACGAATGCACGTACATCTGCATGAAAATAGAAAACTGGATATTTGAAATAAAAACGTGAGTTAGTCTACTGTTACTGCAGGTAACAAAAGATACAGTGGTTAATTCAGCAACTACTGTTTTTACTACCTAAGAGGAATAAATACACAAATCAACTGTAATCTGTAGCAAACGTAAACAGAATAGAATCCAAATATGATAAATAGCAAGTTTCCCAACCAGAAAACGCATACAAAAACCATATATTCCCCCAAAAATCGCGAAGCCATTAATAAAATATAACAGTTCAATCCCCCAAATCATTGGAGCATACATCACACAATAACGCAAACATCTAACGGGTCGGTTGCCATCACTTATTGGCGTTACGGGTATAATCCGGTAAAATATGCAAGGCGCCTCCGGGGGCGTTGTTAGTGTGAGATTTGCATAATGGCCAATCAGTCGACAGGCGACGATTTGCGCCGTGTTGATGGTATTCCCATAAAGTTTTGCGCTATAGACGCCATCTTGTGAGCCGAGTGACGTGTGGGCGTCGGGGAATTCATGGGGGTAAAGGATTGTGGTTTTTGTGAAGTGAGATGCTTTGCGTTGTGATAATAAGGAAAAAACTACTTTTACCTACCACTACCAACCAACCCGAAAACGTAAGCGATTCAAACGAGTATTTTAATTTTAAACACTAACTTATTTCTAGCTCATGAAACAATTTCACACAACTTCAGCACAACTTAAATAAACATCAAACTCCATTTTCAAAACGTCAGCCGCGTTCAAGTTTATGCTATGAATTGCAGATAGTAAACTCATTTCAATTTCCCAACTTCACGGCTTTTAACTCAGTGTACGGTGTTGCCAGCATTTTGCCGGTAAGATCCCCCATCGATAAATCTAGCCACTTTTGCCTAACTTTGTTACTGAGGTGGGACAAATTCGTAGCAACTTGGCGACCGTCATTTTTCATTGTTACTTTACAACACGTTGCGTCGCCGTACTTACTTTTTGTTTTGTCCAATTTTATTGTGGTGATAACTTGTGCTTTTCAAAATTTATTGTTTGGAATTTTTGTAATCTTCCGTCGTATATTTATAGCTGATAAAATTGCTGATTGCTTGGCTTCTGACTCTTAAGAATAAATCAATGTTTTTGAGCAAAGTACCGAACCGTCGTATCTTTGATGCTTAAAATTGTAAAAGTAAGAGACTTTCTACAGTCTATAGTTTAATGTCTCAAGGGTTCTGAGTACAACTATTCTTTTTAAAGTGAAGGCACGTGAGCATATCCGTCAGAAGTTGGCTGAAACATCTCAGCGTTGATTTGCTGGATTCGTTTTCTCCTCTACCGATCGTTATTTCTCCTGACAAAGTTTATTTTGTTTATATGTGTGTATGTTTTAGTATTTATGTATTATTATGTATTCTTGTATTTTAGAGTTATTTCCGAGCTATCTATCCCGTATATTGCACCTGCCATGTTTTGTCTCTGCATCACCCTAAGGTTGACTGGTAGAAAATGCCGCAGGCATTAAATCAGCCTTTGTACAGTATTTTTTTACTTGTGCACAAAGTTTTAATAAATAAATAAATAAACTATTAGATGCTGTTGAATTAATTTTAAGGCGGAGTCATAAAATCTAGATATTATGTACCCTATTTTATCACTTCTATATAGTAGTGTAAGTAGGTGATATTACATTATCCTAAGAGAAGATCTCGGGTACCTACATAATTTGTGGTGCAATAAAAGCGAACATTCTCAGGTTGATTGCACTAAAATTAAAACGAAGATTAAGTACTAAACTGGGATTTACGTTATCGCTGAGCTCTTCGTTTGAACCAAACTTTGTTTTAACCGGTTAGAATTTAGTTGCATTGGATTATCGTAATAAGAACTTGGGATAAGACGGTTTCAATGAGTAGGTAAATAATAATTCTGAGTTTTCATGTTAAAACAATTAGTAGCGGTAGATTAAGTCATATTACTTTCATATAAAAACATTCTGTAGAAGCTTGCAACAAACCGTTACAGAAACATTGGCGTCAATGTAAAAAGCTCAGTGCGTCTTAAACCAAACACTGTTGTACTTCTTTTTTTAAAGTTGAATTATCCACACAACAATCTCGATGTTTGTTAAAGAACTACAGTTAAACCCCGGTGTAACCGAACGCCAAGTTTACAGGTAACACAATGTTACGGACACATAGCACTATAAAAGAGAATAATTAGTTCGCTGCTGTAATTATGCTTGTTTAATTTACTCTCATAATAATTACTTTGAAGCTAGTTAGTTGCTCGGGATACTAGTTTTTCTAAGGTAACCTAAAGACAGTATTTAATTAAATGGAATTAAAATGGATCCTATGAATCCTGTAGGAAAATAGCGTGCTGGGAAAAGCTGCTTTTCAGTATATTCCAGAGATATGATGGCAGTTTCTGTTAATAAACATGAAACTATTATTACCGGGTAGTGGCTTTTCGGCAGAATATGTAAATGGCCCGCATTTATTAATCCTTTTCGTACAACAGCATTATTTTAATATTATTTTTCCAGAGTAGTATTAGCTCAACTCTAGAAAAATTATATTTTAAATATTTGAAGCTATATTGAATAGGTACGTCACTAGTAATTCTTAGTAAACTACTGACGGTATACCTATACTGTAGTTTTCTGGGGTGGTTTGAAATCTTTTCCAATAACATTAAGCCTGGGCCGTAAAAGTAGCGGTAAAAGGCAATTAAAGTTAGAGGTCAGAAGGCAATAGCTGTTCGTAAATCCCCGTATATTGGTAGGTACCTACAGGTAGAGTATCTGCCTATGTACCTATAGAGAGTAGGTATAATATGTGTAGCCATCCAAGTACGGGGAAGTCAAATCACATCGCCTTGGATGAATAGTTCTAACGACATAAGTGAACATAATTCTTTCTTTCCCGCGAAAAGTAGGTAGTCTTTTTTTTTTCAAATTATTTATTTGTTCCTACACTAGAATTCTATACAGAAATTACATTAACCGAGTACAAATAAGTTCATCCGCTGCTTTCCAACATTTCAATTAGTTATTCTAAATATGGGCAAATAAGTTTATCACGCAATCAATCAATCAATTCAATCAAGTCAATTATTCAAATTAGGCTGAGAATCAGCACTGTTCGAACGTCAAAATTACATAAGACAGTCCCCCAAAAACGCCTGCTCTTCATCACTTCCTAGTGCTTTTGCTGGGGAGAAGAAGTGGCGCAACAAACTTCCCAGCTGCACAGATGTCTCTTCAAATAGAAAAAAAATACTTGATTCTATACAATAGTAAGTAAGCAAAGTAATTAACATTACGAGACACAGAACATTAAATGAAATACCATAACATGAGATTTACTGATTTGGTACTTGATCGAGATTTATATAGCCTTTGGTAAATCTGGGAACGGGAAAATAAATGGAAAGAAACATCCTGCCAAAACTTTGTTTTTTTAATTGGTATCATCTTTCAATTTAAATGAGTAACGTTTGCATGTTTCAGGATTGTTCCGTACGTATTTAATTTAACTTCAAATATTTAAAATAAACAAGTAGTACCGTTAGTAGCTTACTAAGAATGACTAGTAACATACGTTATTTAACTTCAAATATTTGTAGTACTTATATCTATATACAAATCTGGGAACGGGAAAATTTATTGGTTAGAAACAAAACACTGTTTCTTAATACATACAAATTCTTTTTTGAATAGATAAGATATGCCTCAGGGGTGGTCCCTTATAAATATTAACTTTGCTTCGGTAGTTTTTCAGTTAGCTTCAATAATGCGTAAGTAAGTAATTTCGGAAGTCGTTGGCAAAAAACGAAAATACAAAACCAAAGACACCGACTTCCGAAATGACTTAAAAGTTATTTTTCACTCTGTACTGTGTTTTTAGGAAGTGGTTTTTTTTTTTGTAAAAAAGTGTTTATATAAACTACCACTTTTTAATTATATGGGACTACCCCTGAGGAATATCTTATCTATTAAAAAATTTTTTTTTTTGACATCGATCCACAATCGCCAGAGATATCGCGTAACAAACATACAGACGAATTGAGAACCTCCACCTTTTTGAAGTCGGTAAATATATTTTTTATTTTTTTGTTTTAGATGGGTCTGATCTTGACTCTAGTCTAGGTCAGAGATGACAGAGACAAAGTCGACGATGGAGTGAGCTTACCCAGAAGAAGCCTGTTCACTCTCACTTTGAAGAGATTTGGGTTGTATGCGGTCGGAAACACAGGCGCAGGTAGAGAATTCCACTCTTTTGCTGTGCGCATTATAAAAGATGTTTGGAAGCGCTTAGTGCGAATTGGTGGAATAGCAACAAGGTAGGGATGGTAACTTGCAGTGCGCCTAGATGTCCGATGGTAGAAGGGAGCCAGTGGAATGAGGTCGTGGAGTTCTTGGGCACACTCACCGAAGTACAATCTGTAGAAGACCGACAAGCAGGCAATCTTACGGCGATGAGCCAAGCTGTGAAGCTTGGCATCCACCAGTTTTATGTCGCCAATGAGTCTCTTAGCTCTGCCTTTCACCGAGTCAAGCGCGAGAAGTTGGTATTTAGCTGAGCCATCCCAAAGGTGGCTGCAATACTCCATGCAGGATCGGACTTGCGCTTTGCACAGGATTAAAAGCTGTCCAGGCGTAAAGTATCGCTTCACCTTATTTAGGATGCCCAGCTTATTGTTATTTTATTTTTATTGTTATCATCTTTGAATTTAAATGAGTAACGCTTGCGTTTCAAGATTTTTCATGCTGTAATCGTTCAAATTCATAACCAACATAATTTAAGTACGATACAAATATTAAACGGAACTTAATTTCAGTCACGTGGAACTTTTTATTACCGGCAACTAAAACGTTCGGGCTACGCATTTTATAGGGAAGGAAGTTACTCATATATTTTCGAAAGTAAGTACAGACAATGGCGACAATTCGTGACTTGCAGTCAGCAAAATATTTATGGCGAATGTGAAAATAATATTATCTATTAGTGAATTACAACCATTCTTATTTTAATATAATCTGCGCCACAGTTTTAACTATTGCAGCTATCATCGTTAAGCATTGTTTGTCTTTGAATGTATTTGTTTTTTGTTCCCAATAATATATTATATTAATATGGTGTTTGGTGTGTGGTTATAATATACGGATTTAGTAGTAAACTCGCACGAAATTAAACTGGCCCGCTTTGGGCGAATCAAAACTTTTAAATTTTAATAGGTTTTGAGTACCTACCTAATCTAATCGCATGAAAATACAATTTTTTGAATTACGGTATAGGTTTTCATTGGCTTTTCGTGTGTTTGTTCATATTTTTCGTTTATTTTATTTACAAGACAACTGTGGTACAGCATAATAAACAAATGACGCTGATAGGTAGATACTTTTGTGTCAGTGTTTCCAACGTAAATGAATAAAAAATACTTGTCACAAACTATGACACTTTTACTAAAAACAACTTCACATCAAATCTCTAAAGTTGTGCAGCAATTCTACTCGCAAGCCACATGTACAAGAAGTGTCACATTACACATGAGGAAACACTTCAAAATTCAAAGAATAAGAAAGTCCAGTACATAGTACAACTTCAACTCGCAGTTCCTCTGGCCCGAGGCATCACTCACGAAAGTTTACGTAGCCTCTGAGAGGACGACAAACAAATTCGTGTTCCTGGATATAATAACAATAATATTTAGTGTTCTAATAACGCTAAAATGTTTGTATTGTACGGCATACTATATTCGTGTTGGATTGAGTTGGGCTGAGTGTTTATCTGGTACTTAAGTGTTTGTTTATTTTTTAACCGACTTCACAAAAAGGAGGAGGTTCTCAATTCGTCTGTATGTTTTTTTTTTTTTTTTTGTTAGCTCTTAACTTTTTTCTGGTGGAACCGATTTGGATGATTCTTTTTGTATTTGATAGCTGGTGCTTCACATGTCCCATTTAAATTTGATCAAGGTCTGACCAGCACTTTTTGAGTTACGAGTATCCTTAATAATGCATATTTTTTCCACATAGTTTAGGACGATGTGTTAATAATTTCCTGTCACTCTTATTCACTCACCAAGTAGTGGTATACGAATTTGTGTGGGGTAGGTACCACAACTAAAAAGTGTAAAATAAAAACTTTTTTACAAAAAAACAACCGACTTCCAAAAAAACACTAAAAGACGTGAAAATAACTTTTATTTCGGAAGTCGGTGGCCAAAAACGAAAATACAAAACCAAAGACACCGACTTCCGGAATAAAAGTTATTTTCACGTCTTTTAGTGTTTTTTTGGAAGTCGGTGGTTTTTTTGCAAAAAAGTTTTTATTATGTTTATGGTCCCATCGGACTGTGAAAGTGAGGGAAGAGATAGTGCACCTGTGTTTGCGCACACACCTGTTCACTATAAAATCTCCCGCGCCGAAGGCAAGTTTTCGTTGAGATTGGCCGCCATGGCCGAAATACTATGTCTGGAGGGCTATAGGTGACTGGTAATTAGTGACCCATACTTAAAAACATGATTGTACTTAGCAAACAACTTTCCCAAAGGAACGATTTTTGTAATTTACCTAGCGCGTAACAAGAATAATTCATCATCAGCTGCAATTTAATTTAGTTATTAATCCCTTTTTACAAGCAAAATTATTCCACTTTTACCATGCATTATTCTTGTTTCATTCATTTAATTCTTGTTTAAGTATCGGGCATTAATTACCAGCCACCTTTTATATGTGTCTATGAAGAAGTATTTATGTCTAAGTGGGACTAAGGACAGGACAAGTTTTTAAAACAAGATTGAATATTGACGGTCTAAGTAGATTGTCTTAAATGGCTTTCGATAAAACATTTAAAAGTATCTACCAAACTCTGGTTCTAATGATTATTAACTCATGGGTTACTAAACGTAATGTTATCTTAACAAAATTGTATGTAAAGTGAAGCAAAATGCCGAGAAGGGAATCATACATTAATAACAAACTTCAAATGTGCATAATGTCTTCAGAACGTTGAAATTAAATGCCGACGGAATGCTTACCACGAGGGAAGAATTCAACATGAGTACTCGTTTAATGTGTCTGTATTTTATGAAATGCCAGTGTTTTATTACTATGTGTTTTTTGTTTGTTATTTGTGAAATACAAAGAGAAGCTGCCTTTAAATCTAGAATTGTCTGTAAAATATCCACGGATGTGTGTTAAAATCTTGATTAAAAAGTCGCTGTCGAATATCTCATACGTATATCATTTTCTCACTTTAAAAAAAAGCGAGTTTCTCTCTCAGGCAACCTTGGAATGGACAGTGATTGCGTGGTTTAGTTTTATTGGTACAGTTTTCGGCGATATTGCCGTAACTAGGTAGGTACCATTTAGCCAAAATATTAAACTGCGGACACGGGCCACTCCATGAACTGCAGATTAGACTATTACAATCTTTGTTATAATAATGAAATGCAAACTTGATATTTATACGCCAAAACTACGATCATAAAATTCGCAGTCTTAAAACTACACTGACTTTACAATATGAGGAAAGACAAAACTAAATATACCATTAAAAAGCCGTCACCAACATCAGACTTCTGAAAGATATTAAAAGTCAACTCGAACCAGGATCAAGTTCTACATTTATATAAAGGTTTCCACCTTTCCATCGGTGTCCAACTTCACGTTATTTGAATTGTAAAACACGCTCGTAGTCGATTTAAATTTGAAACGACTTGGATTGATGTGCTGTTGTGGGTTTTGCCAGTTAAATGACGGGTATTCACCACGCGGAAATGTTCAAAACATGCATTTTTTTTTCATTCCTTTGTTTGTTTTTAAAACAGGTTGAATGGATATTTTATTTTGTGATACACACATAATGGTAGCTGATATTCAGGAAGCAACGGTATAGTTTCTGGTTAAGAAAAAGTCACTAGTTACGAGTAGTTACTTTAGTCACAGGTATTTCATACACGTCACACATCCTTCTGCCTGCTAATAACAATCAACTGGAAAAATCGAAATGAAAAGTCTTTTTTTAAAGATAAAGATAAAGATAAAGATAAAGATAATTTTATTTTGCAAACATGGGTAACATTAAATGGTGACAAAAAAAAAACATATTGAAAGTTCAGCCATATTTTACCACGTAGGCATGCAAAAGATATAGAACATCAACTTATAACTAGATAGTAGGTAGAATTAAAAAACATTACACGAAAAAGTAGGTACACAAAATAAACATTATTCTAACTTAAAAAATCTTTCTCAGTAAGGTATTCACTTAAATTATAATAAGCTTTCACCACTAAAAAGCTACGAAGTCTTTTTTTAAATAATTGGACTGGAAGCCCTTTCCAACTCTTAGGCAAGTGATTATAAATAACTGGAGCTATGCAGTAGACACTTTTGCGCATGAGTGCTGTCTTAGCTGGCTCCTGACAAAGCAAGCTATTGTCGCGTCTATTGCGGGGAAACACGTCAGCTATACGTCTGAAACGACTCGGGTTTGCCTTCACAAACACAGCTACCTCTAGTATGTATAGACAGGGTAATGTTAAAATCTTATAACTTTTAAAGTATGGTTCACAACTATCAGTGGGTTTAATTTTAAACATCGATCGAATGCATCTTTTTTGCGCCTTGAAGGCGGTTTCTTTTTCAGTAGAGTTTCCCCAAAATATGATCCCATACCGTAAATGTGATTCTACTATGCCATAATAAGCAGTAAGAAGAGCATCTGTGTTAATTACAGGTGATAATGTATATAGAGCGTATGCAGACTTACTCAGCTTCTTACATAAGGTATCAATGTGTGATTTCCAATTTAATTTGCTATCTATTTTGAGACCCAAGAATTTTGTACTTTCAACTTCCTCTATGATATCATTATTGTAGTGTATATTTAAATTAATAGTAGAGGTCTGTTGTCTATAATGGATAACTTTAGTTTTACTCAAATTTATTTTTAAATTATTCGCGTCTAGCCAGGTTACCATCTGTTGTAAACTATTATTAATGTCATTCTCATAATGATCTATCCTTCTACAAGGTATTGTAATCGTACTGTCATCCGCAAATAGTGTTACTGGTCGATCAATAGATTTCGGTAGGTCATTTATGTATAGTATAAATTTAAAGGGTCCCAAAACGCTGCCTTGCGGTACCCCAAATAATAATTCACGCTCTGAAGATCGAAATATTTCTTCACGTTTATTAACTGTATTAACTTTATTAATTTCAGTAATTTGTTTTCTATTTTGTAGGTAAGAATTAAGCAAATTAAGGACATTGCCTCTCATCCCGTAGGCTTCGAGTTTCTTTAAAAGAGTAGTATAGTGTACATAGTCGAACGCCTGGGTCATGTCGCAAAATACACTACATACAGGATTCCGGATATCAACGTTTTTTATGACATTGTATAAAAAATCATATATAGCCATATTGATAGTCCTATGTACACGAAATCCTTTCTGTTCCTCGCACAGAATGTTATTTTTTTCTACGAATTTATAAAGTTCCCTATAAATATATTTTTCAAAAAATTTTGAAATAACGGGAATTAATGATATTGGTCGGTAATTTTCCATCCGTTCTCTATTTTCTTTTTTAAATAATGGCTTTATAATCGATATTTTTAATGCATCAGGGAAAACGCCTGCGCTAATACTTAAGTTAATTATGTGACTTAAATGGCCACTTATTTCCTTAGACACATGTTTCAATATTTTTGTAGCAATATCGTCATACCCTACACTATTTGTATTGTTTAATGATTTGATGATTCTCTCAATATCTTGTGGTATACTAGGAGCCATAAACATTGTTTTATTACAAGTGTCAATTCTGTTACATTTAGGTTTGCTAGTCACATCCAGTTTCCCTTGTACTTTATCGATAAAATAATTGTTAAATGCTTCGGCAATATCGTTGGGATTAGATAGAACGCTGTTATTATTTATAATTTTAGTAATATTAGACTTAGGTAGGTTAAATTTTGCACGATTTATAATTTGCCACGTGGTTTTAGACTTATTTTTAGATGTTGTTATATTATGATTGTTCTGGGCTTTTTGTGTTAGGTGTATAATTTTTTTGTGTAAGCGAGAGTAGTTCTTGAAAGTATATTTATTATATTTGTTTGGGTTTAATCTGAATTGCCACAAAAGTTTTCTTTTTTTTTGACTGCCTAGTTTAATACCTTTTGACAACCATTTAGGTCTTTTTGTGACATCTACTTTGATCAGTTTAGTTGGAAAACACAAGTCGTAAATTAGTTTAAATAGATCGAGAAATTTATTATAGGCTTCATTCGGATCGATTGTGTCGTAAATCTCACCAAAAGAGAGATTTTTAATGTGGTTTTTAAAATACAAAATATTGTCTACACTGTAGTCTCTTTTGACGGTATACCAATACTTTATGAGACACTTTGTTTGTACTGGACAGTGAAGCAGCTGTGCCGTATGATCGGACAAAGCCAGTTCCATTACTTCGGTTTTACATACTGAACTAAAATTATGAGCAAAGTTGTCTATACACGTCATACTGGCCATGCGAGTCGGCTGTCTTAATTCTAGTTTTAAGTTAAAGCTCATTAACAGACATTCGAAAGCATTTGAGTGGCTATTAGGTTTAAGCATGTCTATATTAAAATCACCTGCTATTACAATGTTGTTATATCGTGTGCGTGATATTTCTTTCAAAAGCGTTTCCATTTTATCAAAGCAGTAACTGAGATTATTTATATTTGGTACTCTGTAGATACATACAATAATTATTTTTCTTACTGGCAGAAATAATTTTGAGGTGGTTTGCCGAGTAAGCTTTGAGAAAAGTGTCACATAATGGTAACCACTACATAAACGAACATGAGAAATGGGAACCCTGGAAGAAGTCAGATGAAAGTCAATAACTACTACACTGAAAGCTAAAATGGTGCATCCTTAATCTCGTGGAATAGATTGTTATACAAAGGGTTTTTTTATTTTTTTTTGTGTGGGAAATCATCAAATGACCTCTCCCGCACTAAGCGGAGTGGAAGGGCGTGTCAGACTCTTACTGACTAAAACCCACCCGTGTTCCTTCAGTTGCCTGTGCGCCAGGGCCACGGTAACTCTTTCGAACAATCCGCGACCCCGGCAGGCATCGGCCCTATCGGACCCCGTCAAGTATGCTGACATCTCTTTGAGGCGCGTGTGGAACACAACGCACCGTCGACCCGGGCCTGGCCCTTACCGGACGGCGAGCTGCCCATTGCTCGCCGTCCGCAGGCCCGCGCCTACGGTGGCCGGGAGTCGGCTATCGACTCCCGACGCCCAGGGCGTCTCCTCCTGCGGCGACTAGGAGTGTGAGGGCGCAAAGATTGCCTCTCTCTCACGCGCTCCGCCTCCTCCTTCGCGAGCATTACTGCTTCGCAGAAGGAGGTAACTGCTTCCCATTCCCTCTCGCTCCGTACCATGGCCTGAACCAGGGCCGGACGCGAGAGGTCGCCGCCGCCGATCGCCGCCACGAGGACACGGCGGTGCTCCGCCCAAGCCGGGCAGACCTCCACCGTATGCTCCACCGTGTCCTCCGGTCGATCCACACAATGACAACACCCGGGCATTTCCTCCCGCCTTATCCGAAAAAGGAACCTCCCGAAACAGCCATGTCCGGTGAGGACATGCGTCAGGCGGAAGGTGAGGACGCCGTGGTACCTCTCAAGCCACTCCTCAAAGAGGGGACTTACCGCCGCAATTGTGGCGTGCCCAGTTATACAAGGGGCTAAAATGACACATATACGAAGTAGTTTTACTGCCGAGCTTTTGTAAGGGAGTAAATAGAAACCGAGTTAACTTTTAGCGCCGTGTGTTACATTCTAATTTTCACTACGATTGCGAGAAAATAAAATAATCTAATATAATATTAAATAGTTAAAAAAAAACATCTGTAGCCGCAACGCAATACACGCATTCTACCAAAGAGATCGCCGCTTTTATTTCCATTTTCAAAAATATAATTTTGTTCTTATTTTATGAAACAGTTATTACTGTTTCATAAAAAAACTTACTCTAGACTTATTAGTCAAGTCTTTATTCATGATTATTAATATATTATGAATAAAGACTTTTTCGTTTTTGTAGGCTCGTTGGTAATAAACAAAGATTTAAAAAAAACCCATAGAGGAAAATATGCTATTTTATCCCCGCTCTGCTGGTACGCTACAACGGCGGACTTTTTGAGCAAGAGGAGTGAAAAACTTTTGTTTGCCCTAATTCTCTATGGTTTGATGTATCTACATATACATCCTAAGTATAGTATAGCCTGGCTATTATATAGTTCGCTGAATGGGCGCTTTGAATTTTAACCTGACAGCTTAATTGGCTCCCGAACTGTTACCAGAACTCTGTTAATAACCACGTAGTTTTGCCTGTGTGCTACTGAAAGAAACATACAGTAGATATTAGGTCAGTGATATGTTAGCAGTTTGGGAATTCTGGTTCTAACAACTTGTTACTGGCTTTTGTGCAAGCTATAATTAACTTATGCTTGGAAATCAGTCTAATTTAGACCAGACCCTTTTAACCATATGTTAATAGTGGAGGATAATTTGCTTCGGAAGGAATCCTTATAGTAATACATCCTTTTCTAGAGCCATCTCGATCCAACCCTTATGGTACGCATCTAAGTCATCTCGCCATCTCTTCCAGGGCTGGCCTTAGCGGAGCCGTCCATCCTCAGGCACCCACCTTTCCAATTTTCTTTTATTGTCAAATGTTTTTGTAGTTTTTTGTTCAGCAATCATAGCTGCACTTGAATGTTCTCAAAACTAGGGAAATCTCTGAAACATCTTGGATGCAATAAGGCAACGTAATTATACACTTTAACAATATTTCCTAAAATGATCAGTTCTAGAATATTCCTGCTGACATAACAGCTATGAACTGTAACGTTGACCTATTAATTTTAACATTTAGTGATGGCGTGTAACGTAAGTTGTACATGTAGGAGGCACCGAGACTTTACATGAGAACAGTTACTTGCCTAAAGTCTGTGCGGTTTGTTTGTTTCGGTTTTAAGTTCAAGTACTATAACATTAATGATTGTCTAAGAAAGTCGGAGTATATTGTAGGAATACGTTCTCAAATTAAAGTTTAAGTACAACCATGTTTGAGTAACAAAGTGAGACTTTGATGAGAATAATTAATTTAAATATTGTCTGGCTTACTATTTTCGTGAACTTACCAAGTAGGTAATGTATATCGAGATTTTTTGATTTTAACTTAAAACTGAAGATCATGTTTTTAGACAACAATCTGAGACATTCTATCGCTTGGTGTTTTAACTCTTTCCATTATCATTTTGCAAACTATCATAGTATTTTTTTTTTTTTATTACAAACCTAAAGGTAATCTTAATATTCAAAAGAAGTTGTCATGTAAAATGCAGCTGAAGCAGTTGGTTACAAGCCAATGCTGTAAGGAGAGCATATTGGTTTATAAAAGGAAAATTGCAAATAAAATATTAAATTGTATTAGCAATATGTTGCTATTGGACAAATATTTTTCCTATGATATTCTTGGTAAGTACTGAAAGTCAAAAACACTCAAGTAACAAAAGGCACTTATCATCGTCGTCAGTCCTATCCTGATGACTGGTAATGCACTCCCGTGGGGCTATTGCGTTACACACTAACAAATGCAATCCCTTTCATTTTGACACACTTCCTAATCCATTGCTTCATATTTTTGAAAAATTCGTCTGCTCGGCAACGTAAATAACGCAGTGAATGTTGTTGAATACATTCACTGCGTTATTTACGTTGCCGAGTAGACGAATTTTTCAAACATATGAATCAATGGATTAGGAAGTGTTACACAATTAGGGTGCCTAAATCGAGCCACCCAGCACTTTTTGTATAGAAGTGTATAAAAGTGTACCTATAACTTTTTAAATGGTCGTGAATTCAAATTCGGAACAATGACGAGACCAAAATGATGGCCAGTAGTTGTCGGCATCAAAACTGCATAATAACTTTTTCTTTGAATCGTGCAGACCTATTTAAAAAAAAAAAAAAAAATTAACATTAGCATGCTTATACATACTGGAAATGAGAGTATTTATAAAAAAAAACATCCTCACCTATTCAGTACAGCCGATAGCGGCAATGTTTATAAGGTGGGCAAAATCTCAAGGGATCCAACAAAATTGACAATGCCAAGATGTAGAACAGCGTACTGCCATAAAAACACTAGTCGAATGGCAATAAAGATATTTAATAATATACTGAAGGTTATTAGAGAACTGCGAACCAGCTTATTTTAAAGGCATCTCAGAGCATGGCTTAACGAAAATGGTTTTTATACTATTATTGTTTACACAACATTTATTGTTTTATATGAATTCATGGTAAAGTATTGTGATTATGGATAGGAGCGATCAATTATCAATTTACTACCAAAACTGTAGAGGTGTAAGAACCAAACTGCACACCTTGTTTGTAAACATATTATCGTTTTCATATGACATTATAATTCTAACTGAAACATGGCTTGTGCCCGATATTGCTAGCGTTGAGCTCGTGGATCCCCGATATGTTGTTTATAGCTGTGACCGAGATCGTAACACAACAAAAAAACGGGATGGCGGCGGGGTCCTCATAGCAGTGTTACGGGAACTTCGGTCGTGTTTGCTTAATGTTTCTAATCGCTCGTATAATGACTCCACCACCTGCATTGAGCATCTCATGGTTGGATTTCCAAGTAAAATTAATAGTTCAAAAATGCATGTTATTAGCGCAGTATACATACCACCTTGGGTGACCACTGATATTTATAGCTCTCACTTCGACACACTGCAAGACTTATTAAATGAACCTGATGTGATGAGTGCATTCATTGTTGGAGATTATAATCTGCCAGATATTACGTGGCAGGTTCCCCTGACCAGTAATCAGCAGCAAATCACTGGCATGACTTGCACAGGACCTTCCCCTATATGTTCCGAACTACTACACCTAATGTCAGCCCTGGATGCCTACCAATATAATAGCATATCCAATGGAAATGGTAAAATTCTCGTATTGTTCATTTCGAACATAATTAGCACTTTGAGCCCTCCAATAGACCCCTTACTACCTATAGACCCACATCACCCTCCGTTTGTTGCATAAGCCCCCATAGGTATATCTATGCAAACCATAAAAAGAAAACCCATGATAAAATATGATTTCCGTAAGGCCAATTATGATGTTATCAATGAACAAATCAATGAAATCGAATGGTCGGTCCTGTTTGATCACCTTTCTTCCGAGGAAGCGGTGAAAATATTTTATGATGTGTTGAGCGACATTGTTTCGCCGAACGTTCCTCTAGTGAAGTCTCGAGCGCCTGACATTCCTTTTTGGTTTTCTCCTCACTTGATTAAGACTTTCAAAAAAAAAAACAGCGCCTTTGGATAAAGTGGAAGAAATTTAACAATATTAAAGACTACAATATGTTTTCCGAATACCGAACAACATTTAAAGAAGCCTGCAACAATTGCTATTCCACCTACATTAAATCCGTAGAGGATAATCTAACCTCCAACGTTAAATGCTTTTGGACTTATATATCAAATCGCAAAGATAAATCAGGCATCCCATCTACGATGCAATACCTAAACCTTAAGTCAGGTGCTCCAGACTTAGTTTGCAATATGTTCTCCGATTACTTTCTATCAGTATTCGAACCCGCATCGCCCACGTTGTCGACGTGGACCCCACCAGCTCACTGTGACGCTAACATCTTACTCGACAACCTATGTATCGCGGAATCTAAAGTACTTCGAGAGTTAGAAAACCTCGACCCGTCCAAAGGGGCTGGTCCTGATGGATACCCAGCTCTGTTTTTTAAGGCCACTGCTAATAGCATCTATAGACCGCTTCATATAATTCACAATAAATGCCTGTGTGAAGGGGTGTTTCCTGAAACATGGAAACGGGCCAATATAACGCCCGTGCACAAGGGAGGCTCGAAACATGATGTTGAGCAATATCGACCCATTTCAATTCTATCGACCTTGTCAAAGCTATTTGAAAGACTCGTACATAATGAAATCTATCCAATCCTGCACAACGTATTAATTCCTGAACAACATGGTTTTGTTAAACACCAATCTACTGTTTCCAATTTATTAATCTTCACCAACTATCTTTTTGAAAACATCGATAGACGTTTGCAAGTGGACGCTGTTTACACAGATTTCAAAAAGGCCTTTGACAAGGTCGATCACGAAATTTTACTTAATAAAATTGCATTTAATGGCATACGGGGAAACTTGCTCCGATGGTTTTCATCCTATATTAAAAATAGAACACAGAAGGTTGTTGTGAATGGCCACCAGTCTGATACAGTGTCTATAACTTCTGGTGTTCCACAAGGCTCAATCCTGGGACCACTCCTATTTAATTTATATATAAATGACTTTGGGAAATGCTTTTTAAATACTAAATTTCTCATGTATGCTGATGATTTGAAAGCCTTTAAAATTATTACTACTTTAGAAGACTGTTTAAAGTTTCAAGAAGACTTAGGTAGACTCTCGGCATACTGTCTTGACAACAAACTACACTTAAGCGTCTCCAAATGTCATTGTATAAATTTTACAAAAAACAAATTTATCACAAATTTTAAGTATAAGCTGAATAATGTCTTGCTAAGTAACAGCTCTATTTTAAGAGATCTTGGTGTTCTATTGGACAATAAGTTATCACTTAATCAACACGTAGACAAACTTGTTAATAATTCATTTAAGATGTATGGTTTTGTGATGAGATCATCTGCCGAGTTCAAACGGCCCTCCACCTATCTATACTTATACAAGATGCTTCTACGCTCGCAGCTCGAATATGCGGTACCAATCTGAAACCCGTTTTACAAGAAATATATAGATATGATCGAGAAGGTCCAGCGTAAATTTCTTCGCGCCTCGTACTTGAGGTGCTTTAAAAGGTGTTTGTCATATTCTCAATTACTAAGTAAATATAATGTGTTAACATTAGAATCTAGACGTACGTTTCTAGAACCCAACATACTACATGGTATTGTTCATAATCGCTTTGATTCCATTGATCTCACGAGTAAGTTGGGTTATGTGGTCCCCCGCACTGTAAATAATCGTAGTGTCCGTGCAGGTACATTATTCGGTGTAAATACCTGTCGGACTAATTCAGGATTTCGTTGCCCTGTTCGTCGTATGGTGGAATCTTATAATCGCAATTTCATCGATATTGATATGTTTGTGTGATCCAAATCGAAATTTAAGTCCAATGTTTTTAAAATCTTAGTAAGTAAGTAAGTAAGTATTTATTTGCATAAAACATGGTATACATGGTGTTACAATAATTTTCAATATACACTCGAGAGCAATGAATCCGGGTCACTTAAAGAATCCTAAAAATCTCGGAAACTAAAAATGCTAAGTTAATGCAATAAATTGTATTTAATAGAAAATGTAATACTCCTTAAATGAAGGTATTAAAACTTCTTAGTTATTGTAAAGTTATATCATAAAAAAATCAAATTTGAAAAAGGGCCACTTTCGAAGATGGAACTACGAAATTACAGCATTTGGTTTTGCTTTTGTTTGTAATCTGTCATTTATGTGGGTACATAAACCATGTTGATAGTGCTCTATATTCATTATTCAAGCTGAAATTATGTCGCTTACGCCTGAAGAATGCACCAGAATACTTACAATGCTGGAAACCGGCCGGAGTCAGCGCGATACAGCCAGGACTGTCGGTGTGTCGCTGTCAACAGTACAAAGAGTTCTCCGACGTTACGAAGAAACTGGTTCTAACCTACGCAGACCAGGAACGGGCAGAACCAGGTGTACCACAGCACGAGAAGACCGATACTTGGTGAACACCATGCATCGAAATCGCTTTCTCACAGGAACTGAACTCACAAATCAGTTTCGACGCCTCGGAGGAAGTAACCCAAGTGCATGGACAGTAAGACGTCGGCTTGCTGAATCTAACTTAAAACCCCTTAGACCTGCAAACGGCCCTAAACTGGAGCGTGGGCATCGTATTTCAAGACTAAGATATGCCCAGAGCCACGTAAATTGGAGTATTGAAGATTGGTCAAAAGTTATGTTCTCCGACGAATCAAAATTTATGCTCTACAAGCACGATGGAAGACACAAAGTGTATCGAAGACCAGGGGAAAGATTCAAGCAAGCATGCATCGAAGAAAAAGTAGCCTACGGTGGTGGGTCTGTACTTGTGTGGGCCGGAATTTCTTCTGAAAGTCGCACAGAGCTGGTGATCATAGAAAACGGCTCTTTAACTAGCGTAAGATATGTGGAAGAAATCCTCAATGATCACGTTGGTCCATTTATGGTCAATTTAGGTGAGGATGCTATATTTATGCATGACAATGCCCGACCTCATACAGGTAGGATTGTGAATGACTACCTTCAAGAGATGAACATTACTCGTATGGAGTGGCCAGCGCGCAGCCCGGATATCAACCCGATCGAGCATGCTTGGGACGAGCTAGGCAGATGCGTAAAACAACGAAACCCTCCCCCAATCACGCTTCGTGAGCTCAAAATTGCTCTCACAGAGGAATGGGAGAATATTCCCCAAAATCGTATAAGGAACTTGGTGTACAGCATGCCAAACCGCGTAAACGCAGTAATGGAAGCACGAGGAGGCAATACGAAGTATTAAAATTCAAGAAAATCGTAATAAAGTTCAAAAATTTCATGTTTCCTATTTTTGTTTTAAGGAGAGATCAGCAGTTTTTTTCTTTATGTAATTTTGTGTTAATAAAATGTATGGTGACTCATATTTTTTTTACTTTCATTTAAGGAGTATTACATTGTCTATTAAATACAATTTATTGCATTAACCTATCATTTTTAGTTTCCGAGATTTTTAACATTCTTTAAGTGACCCGGATTCATTGCTCTCGAGTGTAGATCTTACATGTTTTGCCAGAATTGTACTTAGCATGCATATGTTCTCTTAATACTATTAATATTATCTAATGATAATAAGAAATAATGGGAGTCCTTTATTCTAAATTTAATTTATTGTAACCGTTTTAAGTATTTTTATTAATGAATTGTATTGTACTGTCAATTCCTTTTTTTATTTTATATAATTTTAATTCTTATTTGTGTTAATACGGAACAATCCCAAATTTTTTATATCATACAATAATTTATATGTATTTTTATTTTCTTTTTTAAGTACGTAATTAATTAATTGTATTGTATTTTAATAATCATTTTTTTAAATTTATTTTTTCTATATCTGAGTATTGCTAATCTAGTGGCACTTTTTACCTAATCTTAATTTTGTTACCATGCGGATAATGTAGTGGGCTGCAATATTGTTAATTCTAGTTATTATTGCTATTTGTAAACATTTTATATTGTAGCTGTTTATTGTCCCATAATAAATAAAATAAAATAAAATTATGGAATTTATGAATTGTAGGAAAAATGGGAAAGTTGCATGACATGAAAATTAAATTTGACATTTTTATTATAAGCTATTGGCATTTTTGTAATTTAATTTATTTGGTTGGCATCTGAAAGTTGATATTTAGACAATTTGTAATTCATTTTTTTTTTGACATTTTTAATTTGATATGTAGGGTGCACGGTTGCCCGATGGCTGGATTGAGGAGTCCGGGAGTGTATTATAGTCAATTATATTGTCAGGCGAATGGATTGCCACACACCGGCTGTTTATTTACGAAAAGCTAAACATACCATGTTTTCCCTCACTTCCATTCGACTATGTCTCAAACATGCAATTTTTCACCTTTAGACGCGGTGACGCTAATATAATTCCGTTTCCGACACGCAAATCGCACATAATTTTGTTATCTGAACCATACACTGCATGGTTCAGCGTGAAGGTTTTATTGCCTTAAATAATTTTCTTTACTAAGTTATTGCTGGGCCGTAATCTCTGTGGAGGCATTTTACGATAAGTATTCGTTTTATTAGTTATTTGTCGACATTTGATTTGGGTCATCAGATTGTTCCAGCAAATTAAGGAAAATAAATAAAATTACTGTTACTTCGTGTAAAGAAAATAATGGGTCACATTTTAAACGCCGTTGACAAATGCAATTGAAAAATAATATCAAAAGTGTGAAAAGCAGAATTAATATGACAGTATGTTGTGACAGTTGATTGCAGCAGTGATCAGCACCAAACAGATCAGCATGACAGATTTGTACCTACTTGGTTTACTGCCCATTATACTTCACATTTTATTTACAAAATATTTTACTTACGTCTCCGTTTATACCTAGGTATTACAAGACCCTCAAAACGTGTTTTTCACTTTTGACGCGGTACGCTAATAAAAAATACTTTTCCTGCTTCCGTGATTCGTATCTCACGTCAGTCGGTATTGACATCTGCCCGGAGCCCTGTTATACCTGATTGGCTTTTACAAGTTACGGATAGTGCTGTCAAAAATTTGCTAGCTATTTTCAGATAGAAAAAAGGATTTTTAGCTGGAATAGTCCAGCAGTTGAATATTGGGAAGGTTTTCAGTTAAATTTTACTGTGTGGATATATGGAGTTACGTAGAGGACTCGAGTCGTTGAAATTATTAAAGTTTTTCATGAACGTATCCGTATCTATTATAATGTCAGGTATCTAAGCGCTGTGTTTATGGTTTTTACATTTATTCCATGAACGTCTTCCCGTTTGACGAGCGCCCTGTATTTACTATTTATGTATCTATACATTCTGCATATATCCAAAAATTGTTGATCCAAAATAAATACGTTCCATCGTTTATCTAACGCACACGTCAACTCTAACTGGAACAAAAAAAAAAACTAGCAACCATCGGACGCGTCGAACAGTTCTAAAAAAGAAAACATGTTTACCCACAGTGTTGCGAGTGCAAAAAAACAAAATAATTGAATCGGGAAGGGGTCGCCCCGGCCGTGGCGTCGCGCGTTGATTGGCCGATATTCAAATTGAGAACTAACGAGATATCGTGCGGCGTGTGCGCCTGATGACGTTTTACGGTGCGGCTAATATATTTCCTATCGCCTTAGGGAAGGTGTTAGAGGTAATGGGCCGAGGAATGGAGGGAGTGACTTAAAAAATTGCACGACGATATTGGTTGGCAAGGCTTTAGGTAGCTTTAAGATATTTATTTATATCTTATTTTTTATTATAATATTCGATGTAGGAAAGCCTTTTTTGAGCTTTTGCGACGTTTCAGGGTAGGGTTCACAGTGTGATTGAAGGCAGAAAATATTAACAAACAGCTTATACAATTTTATCATGTGGCATTTTTATTTTTTATTTTTATTGTATTATTGTTTGTTGTTTGTTGTTGCAATAGGCTCGCCCCCTATTACATGGGACTTAAACATAACTGGCGAAATATGGGTGTGCTATAGGTACACCTCTGCCTAACCCTTCGAGGAATACAGGCGTGATGTTATGTGTTGTTACCTTAATTAAGTAAAGAAAATGGAAGGGCTCGTGGCTAAATAATAACAGCCGCACGGGTTGATCGAAGGTTAAAATTTAAAAAAAAAGGTACCATATAACCCATATTAGATATTTGAAATTATTCAACAATGAATACAAAATCACACATAAATTAATACAAACGAATAAATACAACATCAACACAAATTAAATAAATCAAATTCAAATTCATATCCAATCATATTTAATAAAATTCATATTCAATCATATTTAATAAAATTCATATTCAATCATATTTAATAAAATTCATATTCAATCATATTTAATAAAATTCATATTTAATAAAATTCATATTCATTACTGTAGTCTTTTACAGTAGTCTCTTAGTAGTCTCTTAGTTCTCTTAGTTAAGCTACGCTTGCCGAGGTCGGTCCGTGGGTGGGTGACCATCCATTACATATCGAGACCCCTCCGCGCCTCGCAAAAGCACGTTAAGCTGTTGGTCCCGACTGTCATTTGTAGATCTTTGACAGTCGTTACGGGTAGACAGAAGCCCAAAAATTACTAAGGAGTATTGTATATTACCCAGTAACTGGGTTGTGGAGGTCAGATAGGCAGCCGCTCCATGTAAAATACTGGTATTCAGCTGCAGCCAGTTAGACAGGAAGCTGATCCCAACGTAGTTGGGAAAAGGCGAGGCAGAAGAATTCAGGAAAAAAAATCTTAAATACAATAAACAAGCCAAGACTAAAATATTTAAATTATGTAATATACATATAGCTCCTAACAGTCCGCCGTTCTAGGACGATAGGATGACGCGAGGGTGTCGCCACAGGTTGCATCCCACACCAAAGGCCTTCACATACACAACTTCCAAGTCATTATGGTAATTACGTCTGGCCTCTTCCCACCGTCGCGAGCCAAGGCTTTAGGTTCTAAAACAACAGGCACTCCTGCGGTGACAATAAGAGCTCCTCGGATGATGTCATTAATCCTGGCGTGCCGTGCCATCCGACCAGCGCTTTTGCTGTAGGATAGGCCATGGTGTCCGAGGCAGTTGACTGCTTCACCGCATTGACAGCGATGTGGAGCCCCGCAAATAATCTTATACTTGAATGTTTTGACACTCAACTGTCATCTCAATGTTTTATTGTGACACATTTGAAAACTATCCAGTATGCTTTCATTGTTCTAATGTCTATCATAATATTACGCATGTAATCCACATAAACACACCATACGGGCTTACACGTGTCTAATAAACATGTGTTGTATATGAAATAACATAATTTATTATACAGGGTGCTTCCGCTGTTGCTTCCATCGTTCACAGTCTACAGATTGAAAATGATTTGCGTTATTTCTTGTTAGGGTCGCGTTCTGAGAATCAACATGTTGTAGATGTGATCGTGAGAAATCACAGTATTACGCTAATTCTGACAAGAAAGGAGAAATTACTGGATATGTATGTTGGCTCGAACGTTGGACAAGAGTGTTTGAAAAAAAGGGATGGGAGGTCTTTGCCCAGCATTGGGACATTATGGGCTGAATAGATAGATAGTGTTGCTCGACATTTTTAGTAGTTGGAAGTTGTAATTTCATATTGTTTCAGTGGAAGTTTTCAGTGAGTAAAATCACCTCTAATTTAATAGTAATAGGCTTTTCATTAATTAAAACAGACATTAACTACTTAAAAGGGCTCATAATTAGCTCTTTACTTATTCTCGCATCACCGGAAAAAGTTCGGGAAATATTGGTTTTTATATTTCCTATAAAGCCCATGAATTTCATGTCACCATAAACCATGGAATCTCAAGATGGTCGCCTATGAAAACATGGCGGGTGTTTACTTGGATGTTATACGATGTCATTCATTATTATACATATTGTAGCTTTATTTTTTATATCAAGGAGTAAAAGTTTTACGTTGTTGAATATCTACATGTTAAGAGTCTGTCCCTACATTTTTATTGACGATTTTCTATTACGTTCACGTGACATATATCACAACAGTCATTATTTTAGGACTGCTAATGCATAAATCCCGAAAGTAAAAATGTCCGCTTTCCATAAAATATCGTGTTTTTACGTCAAGATTTGATGTGATTTTCGTCGATGTTTTCCTGTACATATCGTTCTTTTTGAAGTAACAGAAAAGTAAATTGACATCACGAACATCAAAGTCACAATCCATTACTTTAAGCACATTACTTACTTTATAGTTCTGATGACTATCTCCAAAGACTTGCTCAATAAAATCGGATAATAAATAATGTATAACATTGTTGGTTAGGGAATGACAGTGTCAGTTACTTTTCTGGTTAATTTAAAGTCTCCGGCTTTAATGGCGAACTTTATGTACCGGCTTTTATGTGCCAATAAAGTTTCTTTGAAACGAAGCAAGGCCGTTAATCTAGAGACCTAATAAAAGAAAAAAAGTTACCCATGACGATGACAGCGTGGTTATTTTTTGACGAAGGAAAATTATTTTTCAGCCTCTTCGCCTTGTCTTGACGGAAGAAACCTCGTAACTGTTCTCAACATTCTGTGGTGGACTCCGTATATAAGGTGGAGACGGCATAAATTAAACAGCGTAAGTATATCTAATGACGTTCCCAGTCTGCATAGGAAAATTCAATCAAATATATATGTATTCAATAGTTTGGATACTACATATATTAGACTATATTAAAAATATCTCTTTTGAATTTCGTGTTTAGAATTTATTTGAATAGCCAGTGTTTTCATTTATTGTCGTATCTTTGTCTCCAAATTGCATAAGAGTTTTACTTACAAAAAAATATGTAGTTAAAAAAAAACAAAAAAAACTTTTTTACAAAAAAACAACCGACTTCCAAAAAAAAACACTAAAAGACGTGAAAAATAACTTTAATTTCGGAAGTCGGTGCCTTTGGTTTTGTATTTTCGTGTTTGGCCACCGACTTCCGAAATTAAAGTTATTTTTCACGTCTTTTAGTGTTTTTTTTGGAAGTCGGTTGTTTTTTTGTAAAAAGGTTTTTATTTTTCACTTTTTAGTTGCGGTACCTACCCCACACAAATTCGTATACCACTACTTGGTGTGTAAATAACAGTGACAGGAAATTATTAACACATCATCCATATAAACTAAGTGGAAAAAAACTGCAGTATTAAGGATAACTCAAAAACTACTGGTCAGACCTTGATCAAATTTAAATGGGACCACATGTCAAATAAAAAAAGAATCATCCAAATCGGTTCACCCAGAAAAAAGTTATGAGCTAACACACATAAAAAAAAAAAAAACATTCAGACGAATTGAGAAACTCCTCATTTTTGTGAAGTCGGTTAAAAAGACACGGTTCTGACACGCACTAAAACTTATAAAATAATTAAATTGACTTGTATTAGTTCTTCTTTTTTATTTATCCGATGATTAAATCAATAAGCGTGGAGAGGTTTGTTGAAATTAATTAAAAGTACAAAAAGGAGGAGGTTATATGTTCGGCTGTATGTATGTATGTGTGTTCACCGATTTCTCCGTCAATTGCATTCCGATTTTTAAAATTCTTTTTTTGGTTTGTAAGGGTATGCTTTCAAGGTGGGCCTATTGTCACCAAGTCAGATACTGATGAGGGGACCCCATAGAAATCGAGGGAAATCTTCATTTTGTGGGCACACCCTTAGCGATTTGGGTATGTTCTATAGTAACTCGTGCATTTGGTCTCGGAAAGCACCATTCAGTGAAGTGGAACTGATGTTGAAGACCAGAGGTGGCCACCGGAACTACTCAATAATATTAACATTTCACGGGTTGCGATTCGATTGCTTTACTATGGTTGCTAAGCAATTTATGCTTGTCACAATGCCTATGGTGAAATGGAGCTGATGGTGGCTTCACCATCAGCTCCAGTTCTTCTGGTTTTTACCAAGAAAACTCCTCAACAATTAATGTCCCTGCATCGGAAAAAGAAATAATTTGTAAAAGCTGATGAGAAGTTGACATTAGGCTATTGTAACTTAGATAAATTATTATCTGACCCACTAAAAAGTGGAAATTAAAACTTTTTTACAAAAAGACAAACGACATCCAAAAAAAACACTACAAAGAGAAAAATAACTTTAATTTCGGAAGTCGGTGGCTAAAAAACTAAAATAAAGATCCAAAGACACCGACTTCCGAAATTAAACTTATTTTTCACTTTGTAGTGTTTTATTTTGGATGTAGGTTGTATTTTTTGTAAAAACGTTTTTATTAATTTAATCATTGGATATAAAAGAAGCACGAAGCACTAATACAAGTCAATTTAAATAAAAATAAATAAAAACTATATTCAGTTCAGCAAAAGTCACAGTACAATATTTAATAAAAACTAGTAACAGATTACATAGGAGCCTTAGGTACTAGCTTTTTACAAATGCCCTGGACCCCACACTAGGATTCCCTGTGTCATGGGGAATATAATTATTTTATAATTTTTTGTGCGTGATAACAGCGTGTTTTTTTTGGTTTTTTTTTAAACCACATATACATTTTTTTTACTTTTTAGTCTAGTATATTCTTGACTTAGTTAATAACTCTAAAGTCAACGAAATTATGACTTGAGTGGTTTACTAGGAGCCACTGAAGAGTTCTACTATCAGCTCCTGGCTCCATCATTAGACCCTCATTGCTTAAACTAAATTTATTAGACTCGTCAAAGCGAATCATAATTATGAGCCCAAACTCGAGGGGTTTACTAGTACCTACTGAAAAGTTCCAGTGTCCACCACCTGGCTCCATCATCAGATCAGCTCCAAAACACCAAATTATAGTTTAGTCATGCGAACTACATATACATACAAAGTTTCATTTCGATACGACAACTGAAAGTAGTTTAAAATTGGCTTCTAAGATTTTATTACATTGTTTATTAGTTAGTTACAAGTAAAGCTAATAAAAGCGTGTTTAAAAATAAAGTTTCAGCTTCACAAAGCAGCTCTTAGATCTAAAAACAGGAATTAACAGATGAGTTGTTTATTGGGCATAATCTTAGTAGGTTTTTTTGCCTAGAATTACCTTGGATTTAAAAGCCGCATTGTGCTACCTAGATCACAATCTAGATCTATAAGAAAGTTGCTTGTAAATGTACTTATCTATGAAGAGAGTGAGAAGTTATAGGTTATCTCAATAGGAAAGGAATCCGACACACCGATTTCTGAGTGCCCTAAGCCAGTGTGCCAATCGTCTCAAATAACTTGCAATGCAGCTGTAGGCAGTTTGGGGATACGACTCAACGTCTATCATCTTCAAACGATTGACAGAAACTGAACGAAGTTTTAAATGCGTTTAGCGCTAAACGGATTTAGTTATTTGTTGTGCACGTGGGCCTAAGAGACTGAACCCTACAACATAGGGAATTCTAGTGTGTGAGCTTGGCCTTCACTTTTAAAACTAAGGCATAGCCTATCAAAATCAGCATAAGCATAAGCATAATCAGCCTCTAATGTTCCCACTGCTGGGACACAGGCCTCCTCTCTATGAAAGGGAATGGGCTGTAATCTACCACGTGGCCCCAGTGCGGGTTGGCAGATGTCACATGTCTTCGAATTTTTGTTTCTAGGACATGCCGGTTTCCTCACGATGTTTTCCTTCACCGTTTTGAGAGCAGTGGTGATGAAATTATTTACACAAAGAAAAGCTCCTGCCTGGGTTCGAACCCACAACCTACAACTCGTAAGTCGGGGCAGATACCACTGGGCCACCACTGCTCTCAAAATCAGATTCGGCCACAAAACTCGCTATTTTCACATACGAGTTATCACGGGTATTTTATGACGTAAGATGTATCTACATAGGAACAGACTGTCAGCCTATCACCTACATGTCGGACTACATTATCCCTGACAACCTGTCTAGAATAAGTAAGTAGCTTAGGTACCTACGCCTTGGTAACTAATGCGCAAAATATTATTAGCTCTGTTGTCTATGAGGTACCTTCATAATTATACACGTGCCAATAAAGTTTGTTTACCTTGAGCAAAGGCACTTTGTATAGTTTATATTATATTTATAGTGGAATTTAAAATGCTCGCCCTACATTACATGGGATTTATTAAAGGAATGTGAGTGTTCTATATGTCGGCCTACTTAGTCTTTCGAGGAATTCTGTGATTATATAATTGAGATCAGTTGACCAAATAAACAACAACTAATCATATTGAGGTTCCGTTAGGGTTTTAAAAAGGCTCCTAGCAACCATTAATAAGATGGTAAAATCAGTCAGAAAACCGAAATTGATAGCGAAAATACTATTTACAGACATTACTTATCGAAGTCAAAGATGTAAATGGATGTTGTATCACGATTTACGGTCACCCATAAAAGTTTTTTCAGTTTGTGAAGGAGGGAGGCATTTCCTAAGGAAATAGAGAAGTAGTAATGGTAACAAATCCAAGAAATGAAATGCCTATTTCCAAAAGTGATGCCAATAAATCTAATCCACTTTTTTAGTGCATGACTCTTCAGTTTTCTAACATCTACTGTAAAAAAATCCACTGCCTCCAATCATACTCGACAACAATTACCAATCTTTTTCAAAACTTCAATTTATATCCGCATTTTACTATCCATCCGCTCGAGCGCTTCGACGCTAGAGTGTATAACACTTCAATCGCCACTTCCAGCGATTGAAGCAAGCTAACAGTGGACCAGGCGCTTCCATTCCGGCCGCTAATTGAATATTGCCCAAGGGTAATATAACTCTTGACAATATACGAATCTGTGACGACTATATCCGTACTGGGAGCCAGTTATTTTGCTTTAAAAATAATATATGTACGTCAGGGAATAAAAAATAGTGAAAAAAGAGTTTTGGGTAGTGCTTGTAACGTTCGACCGCGGTCTCTGGTCTATGTTACCAAAGCGAGAATTCAGTGTTGCGTGTTGACCTCTGGAAATAGGAGAGTAGAGGTGTGTGAAGTTATTAGGTGCCTACCTAGTATTTTGTCCGAACAAACACAATACCTTTACTTTCCGTTTTCTGCGTTTGTTTTTTTAAATCTTCCACAGAAACTCATATGTATAATAACTCACTGAATAACATTTATGTACATGTCGGAAAAACGTTAAATCAGTCGTTTGACTTTGACTAATCGGGACGCTAGCGCCACCAGGTGGCGCTCGACAAAGTCTATAACATAACGTTTGACCACGGCAAAGCAGAGTTGGTTGTTGGCGATTACGCAGTTAAGAAACTGTCGCGTGTTCTGTATAGTTGTGTCGTATACCTACAGTGTGCGAATTGCTAGTGTGATTAGTTTGATCGCAAATTATAATTTGGTTGAACTGCAAACAGTTTTTCTATTGCGCAATAACTAACACTTCCCATAGTACGCCCACAGTAGTTAAAATATGACTAATGATAACGAGAGAGACGTACCTTCTACGTCATAAATAATACTTTCGTTGAAGATGTTAATACATATTACGTTTATAGTTTGTTTCGGCCTTTTTTCTCAGAGAAGTCAGAGAGGAAACGCCGACCTCGTCTAGTTTTTAAAATATGATTGACGTGTAAAAGGGTTTGTACAAACCTACTTACAGAAATAAAACCATTTATCACTTTATCATTTACGATATAGGGCAGTAGGATTGTTTTGTCTATGAGTGACAAAGTGTACTGCCACCATTATTTCATACACTCAAAAGATCTCAGAAAAAGCATGCACAAAATAGCCCATTATATACATCAGACGACGACAGAGACCCTATAATGTTCGTTACTCAGAATTTTATTTCGTCTAAATGACGTACAACGAAATACCATCGTTCGGTTAGCGTATATACGCTTTAGTTTTATCGCCGCATTTAAGGGTTAAGTGCGAAAAGGAATGTACATACGTCGCAGGGACGTGGAAATACTTTTGCGGGTTATAAGTACTTACATGACGTTTATGAGGCGTGGATCGTTGTCGGTTCGTCTTTTGTGTCGTTTATATTGTTAGATTAAACAATAAATAACCTTTTGAGCGTCTATTGGACGTGTAGGTCGATGAAATTAGGTTTAGTTTTCAGGGAAGTGTAAAGTATATGCATATTGTAAGTGGTAGAATCTTCATATATCATTCCAACACTCTTAAGTTAGATAGCCTATCAATACTGTAAAAATGTCATCGTGAAAACTGGGGCTAAGTGAGCTGTCAATAGTGTCAAAGTCGAAAGAAGGTTTATTTCAAGTTCACTTTCACGTTCAAGTTTTGACGGAGCAATTTTTTTTTTATACACTGTCTGGTCTGGCTTACACATAAATGTAAATATTAATTTACAGGTTTGTTCGTGTAATTTGCCATGCGCAGTTTGTTATTTGCGATGGAGAAAATTAGAATATACATCTCATTTTTTTTTTCTGAGAATTTTTATTTCTATTTTGGTGTGAATTCTGAATGAAGGTTTATTCAAAATATCAAATAACCGAGCAAGAAATTATTATGAAGATATAATCAAGCGTTACTACGATATTATTACCCCAAATAATCCTACTTCCATTTCCCCTTACAACTAAATATCATACAAAATAATCATTACGTCGAAGTGTCGTAGCCCCTCGTAGCAGATCGTAGCACCTCGTAGCACATCGTAGCGACCCGTAGAATACGTTAATGTTTCGTAGACAATGGTTATTGTAACATGCTCACGGTATTGAGGTTACATAATAATATATATTTATATGTATGTTTATGTGGACTACTACTGCTGCTTGGATAGTATGTTCGTTAAATGTTTTAGGTACTTTTCGTGCCGTTAGGTTCCTATGTGGAAAAGGCTACTAAAAGTTATACGAGAAAAATAATTATATTATAGCCACTCTGGGTATATGTATATGTAACAATATCAGCGTGATATAATATAACAATCCTCACTATTTTATTTTTATAGCAAAACAATAATTCTGACATTTACGAAATGGACATTACAACTAAATTAAATTTTGAGTATTTCTAAGTACGAGTATTTGTTAGCTTTCGAATCCGCTAGATTTCCAATATCTTGCTAGAAATATAATCTGATTGACGTCAGAACGATCCTGATACCAATCCAGTTCCGTTTCTAGTATATTTTGCACATTTTCTATTTTTCATAGTTCTATTGCACACTTTCCATGAACATCATAATTAACGGCCGCACTTCATCAGTCCCTCAGATGATGGGCAAAAATTACAACAAATTTAGGATGGAACGGACGAGTTTGACTATAATCTAGATATTTATTTGCACTATATTGATCTCCAGATACACACATAAAAAGTGCCTATGATTTAAAGACAGGTTGTTTTTGAAGTGAAAACTTCTTTAGGCGCGTTGAGCACTTTTTGGGTGAACAAATATTATGGAACTCGCGTCATTGTTACCGAACGCTTTCCAGGAGCTATATCTATACTGTGTATATTTGTGTACGTTTCGGGTGAACAAAAATTATGAAACTCGCGTCATCGTCACCGCACGCTTCGACGATACAATTCACAAGTTACTTAGTTTTCACTTCTATCGGCAGTCCCCAAAGATTGCCCCGCATTTTTTTTTACGTCCCTTTTCATTATCGTCTGGGAATCCTGAATGTATTAAAATTTTACGAGCATGATGATGTTATAAAGATAAACATTGAAATTAACATATTTATATAATAAAGTAGGAATGAATTTCTGTGCCAAAGTCACAGAACTACACACATCAAAAGTGTCTAGTGATCAAGGTTTTTAAAAATATATTTTATTGCCCTATTGAAATTAAATAAAAATGTATAGGTATTTAGATTGATTACATAAAATGATTTCGTATGTGTAGATCGACGAAGTACTCACTGTTTTTACATTAATACAGACTTTTCGAGATTTCTGCTTATACTGGATTTTTCACCTTATTTAATCCTGACATTAAAATGTGTTAAAAAGATAAAAATAAACAATTATTAGTCTGTATTTCCATCGTTAACGCATATAACACAATCGTAGCGATTCGGTATACTCAATATGAGTTCATCCAAATCAAGTTGTAGAATAGCCACCCACGTCCTTTGTTACTGGTGAAAAAGATTTTCTGGTGTGTGGACGGCATCCATATTTGGCAGAGCTCTTTTTTGAAGCATATTCTATGCGTGCTCAATGGGATTCAAGTCTGGCGATTGAGCAGACCATGGTAGGAAGTTGATATTAGCTGCGGCAAGTGTCTTTGCAATGACTTTGGTAGGGTGTGGACATGCATTGCGTGCATTGAATGAAAACAATGAAATAATTCAAGTATAACTTAATTTACCGCTTCGAATAAACCGTAAGAGACAAACTCATTCAGAATGAACTTTATCATCCTAATTCCAAACCTCGGAATTAAACTGCAACCCAACAATGGCTTACAAAATTTTATTCAAACACAATTCACGAACTGGATATCTTTCGATAATGACTGCTATTCATACTGACAATACAGCCAGACCGGATCTATAAAATCTCTCCATTCAAGACGTAGGTGCCTTATTCAACGGGATTTCTTACGAACGAGGCTCTATAACAATTCATTATAAGGCCATTGAGCTATTTCTATTGTTAACTTGGCCCATTATAGTCTCATTTAGCTTAGAACGTATTATAGGGTTAACAATGGCACTTTGTCGGTTCAATTATATCACGGGGATGTTCAAGTAATTCGGGGTTGATGTGTTGATGGGTTACAATATTTATGAGGTATAGAGCACGTTCAGGTGATATATTGAAAAAAATGTGTTTGTTCTTTGTAGTGAAACTTTTTAAGTATATGGAATAGGGATTGGACATTTTGGTGTATGTTTTTTGACTATATGGCCTAGCATTCTATAAAAGGAATACAAGATACAATGTTGCCTTAAGCATGTCTAGAAATTTCTCACTAGCTCGTAACATTCAAATATTCATTCAATAATGATTACGTGTTTATTATTCTCCTAGAACTTTCATGTACTAATCAAATAATTAAAAGATTTTTACTTGTTCTTCCATGTTTTTTGTTTGACAAGGAGAACAGGACTTTGACGTTTCGTTTTACGAAAAATGTGGACAGTACTACTTTTAAAGGTATTTGCGTAAGCTGACATACAGTATTCATTAATATAATTATTTATTTTTGTACTTCAATACTTCTATAAACGTTGATTTTAAATAAAGTAAATGGCTAAATAAAGTATGTGCGACTGCCCTAGCAATGTATAAACTATACATTGTACCTAGTAATATGTAATGCTGAATAGCTGAATATCAGTATTTCGTATGAAAAAGTTTCAGGAACTTTTCATATCGTTACAATCCTAAAAAATAAAATCGTATAAATAAATTCCTACGTCAATGGGTATACATAGTCCAACAAGGTAAAAAAAAGATTTGGCGAGGAAAATCACCCCACACATACATATTATACTCGTATGCACCGATTAAACAAGGATACATAAAATATTGAAATAAAACAACAACAACGAAATTTATTTATTTATTATGTAGGTACATGCATTGCAACGGATGCAGCGGAAAATCAATAATTTACATGGAGGGACTGCCTATCTGACCTCCACAACCCAGTTACTGGGTAATATGATGCTCTTTGGTCAGACTTTTGGGCTTCTGACTACCCGTAACGACAGCCAAGATCTACAAACGACAGCCGGAACCAACGGCTTTGCGTGCTTTCCGAGAGATCTCAATATGTTGTGACAGAAGAGGTGGTGGATTGAAATGAGACCACGTACCTAGTCAACATAAAAGTATATTAAATAAAAAAAATGAGAAAGGGGGTAGATAAGTCTATGGTCACAAGTTTCCTTAATTTCCCTTGGGAGTAGCACAGTACTCTCCTGGCTCAGCCTGGGGTGATGCTAACCGCAACGGTGTGCCACGCTGCAGACGCCAGGAAAGGTGACGGTCGGCAGATGGTCTTGCCAGATCCTTGGAGCGAGTTCGACGCGGTCACGCGGGTAAAATGGGTACCCGGCGCTGAGCTCGTTGTAGCGCCGATTTTCCGGAAGGTGGTGGTCCGGCGCGTAGCGCCCAGATGCCTTCTATAATTCTGGATGACTTTGTAAGGTGGTAAGCGGGAACTTTGCACCCTGTCAATATAACGCCCAGCGTGTCACTAGATGGCCAATAAGTCATCTCCGCTGATTGTGACACCAAAGTATAAGCAAAGGGAGATGTACTATGCGCTAATGAAGGTAGTGTGTGGTTGTCACAATCAGCACGGAGCTTACAAAAATGGAAGTGAGATGCACGACATAACTTGCAGATTTTAAATTATGGAACATTTCCATATAATGCACAGAGCTGATGGCAAATAGGTTGCATAACAATAATAGGTAACACAGAAGGCACAATAATTTAAAACAAGTGGTAATGAGCAAAAAGGCACACGCCCTAATATGACCTAGATAGGTAGGTACACGAGCTCTTCAAAATATACAAAAAAATTGGCAACCACATAGTATTGCACATCAATGTTGGTTAGTATAGTTTCCAAAATAACTGTGTCGTGGATGTCAAAGGGAATTCGTCATGCGAATGGGTAACAGGTTTCCCTTTTTACGATAGGATTTAAAATAAAATGAAATGACGTTGTAGTACGTACTTTGTGATCAGCTCCACAGGTTATGAATTCTGCAACCGTGATCCAGTATTGCATTTCGATTCCTGAGTATAATGCTATGTATTATTGTCTTCAGATGGAATACGATGGTGTATCGTTATTGTGTGGGTCGGGTGAAAGTTACGAACCTAGCAAGCTAGACTATATCTTAATATCCTTCAAAATGATTCAGATTCTGATTGTGTGTTACAATAAGGTGCAGCACCAACAAAGATGAAATGTTTTAAAACTATCATATTTTGACTGATACCTGTCCTAATACGCTTTGCTTTTGAGGATACAGGTTTTACAGACGAACAAGCTAATTAGGCTTACGTGCAAAAATATTCTTATTTCCACTTCACTGCCAATATTCATTTTTATTTTGTGCGAAATAATTTTTAAACTTATGGCATACTTAAGAGAGGGATGTAAAAGAATTAATGTCAAAAATAACATTATTTCAAAGTATTTATGATGGCCCAGTAGTTAAAGGCCTCTCAGCACGAGGTTATGGAATCAAATCCTGGCAAGTACCAATGTGAATGTTTCAATTCATATGTACAGTGAGGCAAATTAATTGTTGAGAAAATTGTCACCCTACGTCAATTGGCCGTGTTGTAGCTATTTCATACAACTGTCAAAGAATGACAGTTGTGATTTGAATTTAAGGCCAATTTAGGTTGCTAATCAATTTGCTTAAGGTGAATCCTCAGTTTATAGCCCGCCAAATTCAAATTCTCTTTGTTTTTTGCAAATTGCAGCTCTGTTTAACGGACCAATCGTCAAATATTAAAAAATTGTCAGGGTGGAACAAATGGCCAAAGATTGACGATTTATATGAAATTGATGATTATTATTCAGAAAATCATTAAATATTATTCCTACAGTCGCGAATCGCATTTTGATCAACATACGGCGTAAAACAGAGCTGCAATTTGCAAACAAACAAGAAAAAAATAATTTGGCGGGCTACTGCTGAGGATTCCCCTTTACAATTAATTTCCTTGACTTTATATTTATCTTGGACATTACTGACATCGGGGAAGGAAAACATCGTGATGAAACCTGGACTTATAGTTAAAATATAATATTAGCTTCCGCCCGCAGCTTCGCTCGCGAGTTATATCAATAAAAAACCTATTTCCTTTCCCAGGGTTCAAAGTATCCCTATACCAAATTTCTTTAAAATCAGTCCAGGTGTTTCGGAGATTAGCCGGAACATACAAACAGACAGATAGAAAAAAAAACTAAGTACCGTATATACTTTCATATATATATTGTAAAAATCTGTTATTTTGGCATTACAAACGGACACTTCAATTTTATTTATTTGTAGTATGTATAGATAGCTCTGAAATCAACAACCCGTCTTGATCGTGGTGATCAATGCTCGTGCTTTCTCTGTATGAGAAGAGGTCTTAGCCCTGCAGTGGGACAAGAATATTATTATTGTAAGAATTTCAATAAAAACAGACATATTTGCAATAAAGAAGAGATAACAGTTGGACATAATACATTAAATAACTAATAAAACAAGTAAAACTAATAAACAACAATCAAATAATATTGGGAAAAAAATAAAATGCTTATCTATCGTCCATCATCTCACAGAATCTCAAACATGCACGACATACGTCTATGCATCACGCGGCAATCAAATCACACACCTGTGTCGATGCCAGTAGAATTCAAACGTAATTCTGATTCCGTCACTTCAAACGCTGGTATTATTATTGTTATAGTTGAAAGTTAACTAACCGTATACCAAATATTCTGTAGGTACATTGAGAAATTGTGGCCTTCCTTATTATAAAAATATACCTGCAGACAGCTACCGACATTATGGGACTCTCTCAGTTATTTTGAATATTTTACCCCGTTTTATGGTATTCATATTTGACCTATTTGTATATATTTTAAACACACTCTACAATGTGTAGTTCGTAATTATCGACACACTCATCTTTGAACATAAGTACTTATGTTGTTCTATTTTTGGCATTGGGGTAACTGTGGGTTTGGCAAATACATTTAATTGAAATGTATATGTTGTAAAAGTAAAGGAGCAAATTATAAAAGTATTTTTATATATGTAGTAAGTGTGTCGAATTGTGTATACCCGTATAAATAGAATGTCTAATACCTGATTTTACTATGAATAGGGTATCTGAGCGATCCTGCTAACTTGTAAAATTTTAGAAGCAACGTTGATTTTATAAGTCTACATTAATTTAGTCTGGTAAATAGTAATAGTTTTTATCTTCATCATGTATCTGAATCGCCTGGTACAAAGGATTATCTCTATACAAACTTTTTGTTTGATAGACGGACGGTACATATGAGTCGAGCACTATTTTCTAATACCAACTCCATACGATCCAACAGCCAGACGATATTTCCAAAATTCAGCTGATCCCGCGAAAATAATTGAAAAGCAATACAGTGCAGAGAACTGCGAACTAGCAACAACTAAACGTGTTTATTCGTTCCCCACTGCAGAGAGTACCTCTACTCTCTAGTTTCTAGAACAACTTCATACCGCGTACTTTTAGTTGGCAAGTTCGTAAAACAAATAAGGCATTTGAATTTCTCTGCCCACTTCCAATTGAATACCCTTGGAGTTTTGAACTCACCGACGCTTTAAAAGTCATGTTTTAAAAAGGCTGCTAAAGTAAACTAAGAGAAACTTTGTTCTACTGTGAATGGTAATAGATGTTTCTATTAGGCATTTAAATGTGTTGATACCGACCTTAAAAAATATTTTTCTATGTCATCATTACTATTCATTTTATATGTATTAATTCTCCCATGTTATAATAATGTTGCATGCCTAATATAAGGTAGATTGTACAAGGGTCACCCATATTTTAACTGTCACATCTTATTTATTATATCTGCAATCTATGCATTTTTTTTTTTACATTACTTTAAATTAGTCATCAATCTAACCGCGATCAGCAAATGTTAACTGTGTTTAAGAGCTGTCAGTGTCAATATTCTCAAACAATAATGGCACTAACAGCTCTTGAACGCGGTTTAGGTGTGCTGATCCCGTTCAGTTTTATTGGTGAAATTTGCCCTTAATTAGATGAATTGAAGATCTATTTCAGTAATAAGGCTTTTTGTTTGACACTTTGCACTTATTTGGACGCAATTGTCATGAATACGCTTAGAAAACAATGCTGACATTAGATGTATTACAAAACATAGGTCTTCTGACAGAAATAGGGGTGGCTTATGCTTTACTGATTTAGCTAAATGAAGATTAGAAACAGATACTCAGCTACATTTTGCAAAATATAACCACATTGTCAGTTAAGATCTAAGTCTGTTCCAGAAATCATTAATATCTGCACGTATATCTACATCGTTAACGGTCTCAAACTGATAGTCAGTCGTCAGAAATTCGGGCAAACTCACTGGTGCATTTCCTGAATAAACAATGACTCTGCTAAGCTTCCCTGGCTTATTAATTTAGAATGACGGAATAGTACCTAACTTTAGGCCCGCCTGCACTACAAAAACTAAATACATTTAGCGCTTAGCGAATTTAAAACATTGTTCTATTTCGTCAAGCGTTTGAAGTTGACGGAATCAGAATTACGTTTTAATTCTACTGGCATCGACACAGGAGTGTTATTTGATTGCCGCGAGAAGGATAGACGTATGTCATGCATGTTTGAGATTCTGTGAGATGATGGACGATAGATAAGCTTTTTATTTTTGTCCCAATATTATTTTATTGTTGATTGTTACTGTTACTTGTTTTGTTAGTTATTTTTATGTATTATGTCTAACTGTTATTCCTGCCTTATTGTAAATATGTCTGTTTTTATTGAAATTCTAACTGTGCAATGACTTGGACCTAGGTCTGTAATGTTGTGTATATTTTTTTCCAAAAAATAAATAAAAAAAAAAAAAAAAAATATTTGATAAGTCAGGCGTTCCTTTGCGGAAATATAAAATGTGCAATGTCAATATTTGAATTTACATACATACAACCTAACATAACATCACGCCTGTATTCCCCGAAGGGTATGGCAGACGTGTATTTATAGTGCACCCACATTTTGTCAGCCTATTGCCATCAACCGGGCTTAATTCCAGACTCCGGCCTGCTACTGCAAAATTCCAGATGGAAAAATCCAATTACACTTTACGCGACCCGGGAATCGAATCCTGCAGTACGCAGCAGTCACGCTTTCGATCACGAGACCAACGTGGCAGTCATATTTAGGATAAATTGCACCAAAAACATTATTTTGTGGAATTAAAACTTATTATTAAAATTGCATAACATTTTATTTTAATTGTGTGTTTAGCACTAATCGCGTTTAGTGATTTGTGATGCAAGCGGGCCTATTCAGGAGTATGTTAAGCAGTGGTAGTGCTTAACATACTTATGCTACACATAGGCATGTCTTTGTCAGTCTCATGTATATAATGTGACGTTTGTATCATTTCTATAAGCTTCCTGTATGTAAGTAAAACATTGAAGATTAGTTTTTTTATTTTGTAAAAAAGAATTAGGTACTTTTCGTTTGTCGGCTTCTTTTCTAATATTTTTAATACTAAATTTAAAAAAACATCAAATTTGTCATCATGGATTTTGTTTCCATGGTTTTTGATGTGGTCAAAATTAAAATCCAAAATGAAGGCAGCAAAATTAAAAAACAACATCATGGTTGTCGTTTTCATGGTTTTTGAGATCGCTGAAGCCAATAAAGAGGTCAAAATGAAAATCTAAGATTGCGACTGCGAAAACTTTCAGATTTTCCATCATACAATATAAATCTCCATATCGAATTACATTCGAGTTGAAGATAATGCGTAAGGAACTTCGTCCCGAACCCATTTTTTTGTTTGTAGTATAGTTAGACATAGTACAGTAATGGCCCAGTGGTAGCGGCCGCGTCTTATGAGTTGTAGGTCGTAGGATCGAATCCAGACAGGTGCTTTGCTTTTTTAAAATTATTTCACCACAACTGCTATCCAAACGATGAAGGAAAACATCGTGAGGACACCGGCTGCGGCATGTCACAGAACCAACACTTCGAAGATATGTGACCTCTACAAACCCGCAATGGGTCCGCACTCCCTCACGCCGAGAGGAGCCCTGTGTCCCAGCAGTGGGAACATTATAGGCTAATTATGTAATATACTAATTAAGTACAGTCAAACCAGCTATTTGGTATACAGGCAGCTAACTTGCAACTACTTTCAAACAATGTTGTGAGTGTACTTAATTATTTTAAATTAGTCTCTTAAGTAGGGATACGATACGCTTAAAAACCATCCAAGTGCGAGTTGGACTCGCACACGAAGGGTTCCGTACTACTATACAATATTTAACGCATTTTGTTTAAACACGTTTCTTGTTAAATTTTATTTTTATTATTTGTTGTTATAGTGGTTATAGTAGTACATACTCTGTGAAAATTTCAAGCGTTTATCTATTACAGTTAAAAGATGCAGCCTTGTGACGGACAAATGGACGGACGGACAGACGGACAGTGGAGCCTTCGTAATAGGGTCCTGTTGGCAACCTCTTGGGTATGGAACCCTAAAAAGTTAATACCTAAATACTAAAAATATATATTGGCAGTGTACGGGAAAGATCTCTGCCTCGTTGGAATAGTGGCCGCAAGCAATACTGCTGAGCATGAGGTCCTTGGTTTGATTCCCAGGTCAGACAAAATGTTATTGGGTTTACATAGGATTTAAAAAAAAAAGAGTTATCAGCATCGCGCGCAACTTCAGACTCCGAACGAGTTTGGAATTGTGTCCAGATGATGGCAATAGGCTCGCCCCCTATAGCATGGGACTTAAACATAACTGGCAAAATGTGGGTGTACTATAGGTACACCTCTGCCTAACCCTTCGGGAAAACAGACGTGATATTATGTAAGTGGAAAGAACAATATTTTTGCATGTAGGTATCCTAAACAACTTGTTTCATTATACCTGTTTAACGTTTCCCTTTTCCGCATCTTGTGTCGATAAGAGCTATTTGGAAGTAGTTCTTACCGTAGTAAACAGATTATCCAGTCAGCAAGGAAGCCAAGCCAGTTTATATCACCGTGAAGGCTCTTCTTATGCACTTCTTAAGCCCGTAAACACGTTAGCAGGACTGAAGGGCCATCCGTAAGAAGCCCTCTTAAACACAACGTGTTACAGCATAAGTGAAAGTTTGACACCAATATGAAAATATTAAGTTTTTGAAACAAGATCATTTTTATAGTTTATGTTAAGTTTTAAAAAAAGAATATCTATTTCCAAATTATTACTTTTCAGAAAATTGTGCTCTTTTTTTGGGTAAGTATAAGTTGTAACGACATAATAATTTCGAGTACAAATACAAAAAAATAAACAAGCATATTTCTGAAAGTGATGACAAACAAACTACTTTCAGAACTGGCTTTTATTCTGTAACACGATATAAAACAGAATTGCGGACACGTCACGAGCAAAGCCGCAGCTTAATCTTAGTCTTATAATTGTTTCCGAGGTGTCCCCACGATATTGTTATTCAAAGTGTGTCGCTCACAAATCGCGGCC